>OU426890.1:13697500-19582500 GCA_911387775.1 Thymelicus sylvestris
AGTTTCCGCAGCGTATGCGATGTAAGAAATTTTTAAGCAAATTTTTTCACACTTTGGTTCACGTTACTGATGTTTTGGCAAGGATCCCTAATGTTTTCTAGTAATAAATATAGCCTATGTTACTCATGAATGATGTAGCATTCTAATGGTGAAAGAATTTTTAAAATCAGTTCTGTAGTTTTTGAGTTTATTCGTTGCAAACATACAAAAATACAAAAATATAAAAATACAAAGCTTTCCTCTTTATAATATTAGTATAGATTCATAATTCCAAAGTCACAACTCACAACTGCATATTTCTGAAGAAAAGTATCAGTCATTTAAAATTAATTATTAATTTTTAAAAATCCTATAAATTTACCCCATTACATTAATCAAATTGCCCAGATTTGATAGTAGGAATCTGTATTTTATTAAAAGAAAAAACGTCGCAAAAAAATCTGAGACGGATTCGAATTGTTCTACTGACATATCCATAATTATTTTAAAAATGCTATTGGAATTTTTTATTTAACATTCAAAATCCGATATAAGCTTTTGAGTTTTCGTTCTTTTTTTTAGGCTCAGATAATTATTATTTATTTTTGTCGTTCGCAGAATATCAACGCTAATAACATGAGTTTTAAACAAAACCCATTCAACGCGTTTCATCGCAGGTTTTTATCTTGAATTTTTTGTCATCCGTGGCATAATGCAAAGATAATTATCGCCTCGGACGAGCTGCATAAAAACAGATAGCAAGACATATGGCACTTTTTACGGGGAGATTCGGCCGAAGAAGCGAATTTATTTTTACGACAGCCGCCTTATATGTCTCTTCGTTTACGGCAGAAAAGGCCATGATTAAGGTGGAATTTATGTCAGTCTTATCTACATAACTACTGAGGACCATAAATGACCTAGTCTGTGGTGATTTTTAATGATCAACCGTAAGGATCGTTGTCGTCATGACCGCATTTACGTAAGTTTAAAAAACCGACTTCAAAATAACTCAAAAACTACTTGTCAGATATAGCTCACATTTAAGTGGGACCACATGACAAGCACCAGCTTTCGTTTAGAAAAAGAATCATCAAAATCGGTTTACCCAGTCAAAAGTTCTGAGGTAACAAATATAAAAAAAACAGTCGAAATGAATACCTCCTCCTTTTTTGAAGTCGGTTAAAAAGAGTTTTGAGACTGAGTAAGAAGAGTGACCTTTTTCCCCTGTACTGGCGACTTCGTTACCCTTTTTAGCACGTTGGTTTGTCTGATTTCTCGTCAGCCCTTGGTTAAAAAAAATACAAATAGGTTATGTACAAAGGAAAATTAGCGACCACGCATGACTTTTTCTGTCTGTATTACAAATGCGTATCCTATTTTATTTATGTTGTCAATTTAGTCCAATTAAGTTTTTAAGAACTACCTATTTTAAAATGACACTCAATTATTTCTCAGTTTAACGTTTTAATTATCTTACTATATACTGAGTTAAGTACAGAACCTACATTCCTACTTAAATAAGTATTGAAAGCATACGAATTACAATAATATCAGCTTAATTCAACATTCATTTAGATAACTGGTATCGGCAGTTTGCTCGAACCATGTGCTCCGTCCGTCTTATCGTGAACAGAAAGATGACTTTACGTTGTCAGTATGTTATTTAAGATTGCTAGGTTATCAAATGGACATTTGTGCATAATAATCAAAGTCATAAAAATGTTTGGCTGATCTATGACATTTAATTAAAAATATTGTTCACGTATTTAAACTAATATAAAATAATTATTGATTTGATTATATTAATCAAAGAAGTAAGAACATAAGATAGAGAAAATAAAAATTCAAAAACAGATATAATATGTAGAAGAAGAAGAAATAAATGTATGGTAGACTGTAGAGCAAAAAAAAACTGTAGGTATAGACATTTTATAAAGGAGGTTTAAAGTAATCCAGCCATCAACATTATAAGTAACGACTAGGTATGTGTGGTATGAGTGCATGTCAGAATGGTTCGGCAGCTGTTCAAAATTATGAAAAAATAAAATTTATTTAATCTGCATTCTCGTGCCAATTATAATAATCCATAGTAAGCCGATATTGACATTGTAAGTTAATAAGTAGTGTAATCATTACATTACACTGAAATGTAGGTAACAATTTAAAGGCAGTTAGTGTGGAAAATTTGATTGCGTTTTAAATCTTTTTGGACCGATTTTAATTTTGAAAAACATTACTGTTACAACCTATATACATACATACCTCAAGCTTACATAAATACATTAGAGGAAACCGTATCCAAATCGTTCGAATCATTTCTGAGATTTGCGGGATCAAAAGTACAAACTACAAACATTTCTATCTGCTATAAAAAATCTAAAAAGCATTTCTATGGAATCTATTGCGTTATTACCTTTAGTTTTTCTTAAATATAGGTATTTATACAGGCGATCACTTAAAAGTTTTACCTTACCTGATTTATCAGGGTTGCCAAAATTGGTAATTGAGATGTTCTCGAACACTTAAACCTATTTGCATCGATTTATCGTAATCGATGAGACCTAGTAGAAGACCTACTCTTACACATTCCAGTGAGGATTTGTGGAGAAGTTTCCAAACTCGAATCGTAAATTTTTGTTTTGCAAAGGGTGACACTGCTTGAGGACCAAGCTATTTAACAATTAGGACTAACGACTTAACAAGCCCTTTGAAGCTCAAGAAATGTTTGCGATTAACAGTCACCATTCATGCGATCACGCCCGTCGTTGCTTAATTTCGTCGATCAATTAGGATTGACAGAAGCCGAGCTATGAGCGCTTCCGTAATTAGGGGAGAAACTAAGCCGATTAGTGCGGCTATAACAAAGTTAATATTTGATTTATCGTACAAATTTTTTAAAATTGCGTTGTTGACGTGGAAAAGAGATTGGGAAAGTAATTAAAAAGATCCACAAGTCATTAAGTAAGTAAGAAATAGGTATGTGACTGTGAATCTGATAAATTACGAGTAGATTAGACGACTGTGAACTAGATTAAAATATGATCAAGTGATGTCACTGTTGTTAGGTGTCGTGTCACGTGACTTGGGAGTGATTTAATTCATCCATCCATCCATCCATCAGCCTTTGTAGGTCCACTGCTGGACATAGTCCTCGTACCTTGCAGAATATCCGGTATTCAGTATCCGGTCAAACGACTATCCGTTTCATCTCTAATAATTGATAGATAAAAATGGAAATGGAAATATAACACAGCTCATTAATACAAGACTAAGATGTTTGGCCTCAGATAAAATTACGTCGACTGGTTGTAACCAAACCGATGGTATCCAGTAGCGATAGCCCGTGAACTAAACCACATATTCATTGAATCGAGTTAGACGCGGCCTGGCGCGCGGCGTAGCGTAATGCGGTGAAAATGGTGGTGGTTTGGCTGCATGCTGCATAGCTAATAGCTAGCAATGGGAATTGCCCCCTGGCCCGATACATAATACGATAGCCGATGCCCGCAGCTAAGCGGACGGGCGCCAGGGGTTGACACGCCAGGGAAAATAGTTTTTTTTTCTGTTTTTCTGCTTTATTCTGTCGGCAACTCATCGCATGCTTTAGATGGTACTTATGTCAATGGGTTCGTTGACTGATGGTCAACGATCGTCTGCTTGTCTGATCTACATTAAAAAATATCAATATTTTTATTGCCTTTTCAAGGATTACTTTATATAATTTACCAAATTAATAAAAATATACAGAGCGTGCGTAATTGTTCTCAACATTATTTTATGCTGTTTGACCAGAATTTATGAGACTTAATAGACGTTTGCGTGTATATTCTTGTTTGTCTACAATAGATTTAATTTGGTGGCAATGATCTTCTCATGATTTTAAACTTAACTCATCGTTGACTGAACACAGAGACAGAGTCTAGCCGTGACCACGATCCCTGCAACTGGGTTGAAATATCGGCGTATAAAATAAAATAATTGAAAATGAGTACCCGTATTATAGTAAAAATGATCTTCTCATCTCCTGCTCTACAATAATTAGTAGAGGTACATTTTCAATTGACCATAAAATTATTTAAAAAATAATAATTAGTATAGTTACTGGTTAATCTGATTATCCCTTTGTATGTGTTATCTTTTTTCTTGTTAACCGTTTGATTTTCAAAATCATTAAATTTTGTTAAATAATTGAGTCGACTTATACCTAATAGGAGCTTACCGGTAGGCTCATGTTACTCAGTATTTAACTACATCCTACATAAGCTACGCGCTTAATTATAATAAATCGATAACGATAATTATAGATGTATCAATGTCTGCAGTAGTGAATGTTAAAATTGTATCACTATTGATAAATGGAATATGGGTATTTATTTTAATATCGTAAAAGTGACAGCCCTACGTCCCGCGCTACTATTCTTACGCTCCAGTTGTTCAAGTGCTTTGCTTATCCGACTGTCTAGACTTTAAATAGCATCGTGAATAGACGCAATGTAATTCAAGAATACTTGTATATCGATACTTAGGTGCTTCGATAAAATACATACATAGAGTAGCTATAGGTAGCAGTAGCAGATCTAGTGAGTCAAATGGAATGACAGGTTAATCAGGAATTCAGAACATTGGTTTTAAAATTCAGACATTTAAACAAAATCGTTATTGATGAAGAAATATTATAGCGTGAATTTTTTAATGGAAAACTAAGTAAGCTAGCTGGGAGCTAAAAAAAATTAGGTAAGGTATACCTTTATCCACAAATTAAACTCAGCTTTAAAATAACATTCCGCTATTATCTAATACTTTAATTAAATCGTCTTCTATGATATCTGGCGAGTCGTGAATGTTGTGGGGCCGTAAAATTGTTTATTTTAGTTTTATCAACGTTGATTTTAAAACTCGTTACCAAGTTTAAAGATATTGCGCCGCGCGGTCATAAATATTCATGAGCTCAGTTTACACTTTGATTAGACCATTACAAGATCCTCGTATAGATACTTTTTATTTACTTATAGTTTTTATACACATAGTGTGTGAGTAATGTTATTTTTGTAGTTCCGGTTCTGAGATGAATGAAATGATAAGTATTTAAATTCTATCTACATAATTTACATACTGAAACTAATTTTTATTGCTTTTGTATACCTATATTTCGTCCATATTCATACATAGGGAAGAGGGGACTTTCCAAACACAAGTTTTATATGTGTACTTAAATGGAAAGATCCCACGCATATGTAATAAAATGTAAATTCTGGAATAATAGGTAAACGATTTTTGATTGATTTTGATGTTCGCTTTCTGTTTCAGGAGAAGGGTAAAAGCTAAAAGGTAAAAACTCAGTAAGAACGCCAAGTAAAATCGAACAAAAGCGCGGGTGGGCGATAGCCGATAGGTCTAGCTAGTGTCCAGCTGACAAAGACCCTACTCGAGGGCCAAGTGGGGAGCCGGCTGAATACGAATATACATAAATATAAATGATTGAAATTACAGATAATATTGTGTTTATATCCAAGTAGCTGTTCCTGTGACAGGAGAAATCGCAGCACAAAGCTAGTAACCTATTTAGGCAAGTTAATCTTAAGTAATAGAATGAATTACCCACTCTAAAAAGTAAGACTAATAACCAATTGTTTCGTTCAGTCATATTTTCAACCTACTATCACTTAGGACACTAATTAAAACTTGAATATTTATAATTTAACATTAAATCCATTGAAGTTGGTAGTCATCAAATATTTCATGGTAACCATTCATTTAAACAATGCCATTAACATTCACAATATATCATTAATATCAACAAAAAGAAACCAAAGTCAAACGATAAGTTGCGCAGGCGCCGCTCAAATCACTATGGGTGTATTAAAACAACATTAGGTGCATGACGTAGACAAACCGTCCCCGGTAGCCGGCCACCGTCGGCCACCGTCGGCCACCCTGCTGGTCAATTACACTCAACGATGATGACTCAACAGGATCGGTGGATTGAAGTGACTCACGACTCACGATGTTTCAATACTTCAATTGAATACCTAAACAGTAGGTAAATGTGACTGGAAACTATGTATGTATAAGCTGACAAGAACCGCATCTTTCCTAGTATTTTAGAAAGGATGCTTGGATGGCTAAGGAAGGTCTGTTCCAAAGTAATGAGATCATCCTGGGAAACGGCCAACTCTCCAACAGAATCTTATTTATGGATGCTTGGAAGCTTGCAGCGTATTGGCAAAGGATTAAGGAAGGTCTCTGGCCATGAATTGAGATCATGCGGGAGCAGCCGTTCTTCAATAGAATCTTGTAACGAAGCATAAAAGGTTTTTGACGTGTTTTGGTCGCAGTTTTTTAAGTTAACTACTAGCCGACAAACGAACTGACGGAAACGGAAAAGGATGTTGAAATAATATAACAATAAATGATCTGAGATCGTTACCCATCAAATTTAAAACATAGGTAGATTAAGATTAGATAAGACTAACTTCGTATTAGCGATTTGTCGGTAGGAACATTACTAGTGTTTCCAGATGCTCTGAATTGCGCGGGACATTCACATTTTGACAGATCTTGCAACAAGTTCCAGTTCACCCTCATTGGCAATTGATTGGAACGCCAAACGTCACGTACAACAACATTAATTTGTCGGCTGGTACTTTAACCAAGAAATATTTTACTGAACTAATTTCCTTCGAACATCTTTTAAGGGTAAAATATTCCTATATTTATTAATTACTACCGTTCGGCTTAGCCCGCGTTATCAGGAATTATAGGTACAGTCACCTGCAGAGAAATGTAACCCATCTGTGTATAAATATACCAACAGCAACGTTATCGTTGCCTGTTGCGTTGTAAACAGATGGGTTATTTTTCTCTGCAGGTGACTGTACCCTATATATTAATCCAGATCATGGTCTACCTTTGTGATAAATTTCGTGGAAATCCGTTCAGAAGTTTTTGCGTGGAAGAGCAACATCCTTACAAACTTTTATATTCGTAATATTACTAAGATTCCTTCTTTTTCTTTTCTCTTTCTTGGCTGACAGCGCATCAGTGATGCATTTGGTGTTGCTGATGTCATGGGCGACGATAGCCACTTACCATCAGATGGATCGTCAGCTTGTTTGCCGTCTATTTCCATAAAAAAAAGATGAGGCCAATTTGACGACCTTACCCTTTAATGTCCCGAAATTTGACCCACTAGAGCTGCGAACACTAAACATGACGTTGCATGAGTCAGCGATTTGTAGGCGCACCGCGCGACGGAGGCATTCAAATGAGACGTCTCAATACACAGACTGACACTTGCCTTGACGATCCGTGCGTATGATGGTAGATGGTAATTACTTAGGTGGCTATTAGAAGGTATTTTGTCTTCCTAATTCTGCAGTGATGACCGTAAAACTTAGGCTGAGATCTGTAAACCGTACTTGAACATAAGTCAGACTTAAAATTATCCGAGCAAAAATAATTTAAACCAATGTTAAAACTAACCTTTTTAATGCTACATGTATTTAATTATTTTTTATTAACAATTATCTAAACGAAAATAATGGTCCAAAATCAATTTTAATGTTAGCGGTTTTATAATTATGGCTTACTAATTTTTTTTATGAACAAAGTGACAGTCATCTAGGATGTAAAGGTGTACCAGGATCTGATGGCAAAATGGGGAAATTAAAATTGGAGACAACACACTCCCCAGCGTTGGGGAAACTAGAATAAAACTTCTTGATCCTTGATATTTTTAACAGTGTTAGTTTCATAATAGGCAATGTAAATTATGTAGGTATGGTTTATTAACTTCAGATGAAAATATATAAAAGACAAAGCTACACATTTTATTAGACAAGCACATATTTTTTATATTAGGTATAATTAATTATTACAGTGACTAACAATAATTTATGCAACTATAATTTAAAATTTACCATCTGTACCTATACTAGTATTTTTTATTCATTTGATGAAGAGAACAAATATATAATTAATAAATTGCTCCTCCACCGATTCAGTTACGTGAACTTGTATGATGTAACTTTTCATTTCATATTCACAAAATTTTTGCTACCTTTAATTTGTAACAATATTTGTATTATTTATTTCAATTAATTTAATATCATTTGCTAATCTTACTTACATACAAAGAAATCATATGTAGATTATTTACTCGTACTAAGAAAATATAATCACGAAAACTAAGTATCAAAACGAGTTAATCCTACAAGATGGATAATATTAATAATGCAGATTGTCGCTTAAATACAACTTTTTCCTCACATGTTTTTCAATAAACATTGAAAATAATATTTGTGGCTTGTGATCGTAAAGTTGTTTTCGGAGGTAAATCTAAAATAATTATAATTTTAGAAAAAGAAAAAAATTCCATACAACTCTTTTTTTGACTTGACAAGCCGCTTGACAATAGTTAGTTTTTAAAATTTTCATTGCCATATTAAAAACCCATTTTTCTGCTTGTCAAAAATGCCATGAGATGCTGGTACACCTATAGATACATTTATTTTGAATGTTGTCTGAGCAAAATACCAACTCTCAGATCTCATCCTTAGTTTTCATGGAAAGTGTCAGAGTCAATGACAGTTGCTTCTTATTTCAAAGTGAAATCACTGTTATACACTTTTTCTATGGTACGTAGTCTCACGATGTGTATCGTAGGTCAATATGACGTCACATTCCATGGAACAAATCGAAACTACCCGGTATGTCGACACAGTTCCATGTTATGTAAATTTATGTAAATCCCAAAAGTGCAGAGCGTTGTCCGGCAAGATGTCAGTGCAGGTAATTTGTCTAAACATGGTTTCCGAAACAAAAAGAACTCCATATATCTTCACTTATCTTATCACTTACACTAATATTTATTAGTATCAAGTACCGAAGAACCGATGGCGTTGGTGCAGACGAGTTCTCGAATGGAGAGTTTGGAGACCGCGAACTGGCAGACGCAGCGTGGGCCGTCCACCAGACCAGTGGAAGGATTTGCGGAAAAATCATCGTAAACATCTCATCGAATTACAATTCGTATAACAAAACGTAGAATAACAAAGTCATCGAATGACATCTCTTCGAATAGCATTACGTAGAACAACCGTTTCATCGAACGACGTTTCATCGAATGCTGCGTCTGCGGAGGACCGTCGGTTGTGGCACGCTTTGGGAGAGGCCTATGTCCAGCAGTGGATAGATAAAGGCTGAAATGGTGATGATGAAAGGTGATGATGAAAGGTGATGATGAGTATCAAATACAATCTTGTAGTTACCTTTTTTAAGTTTTTTCTTGGGACAACCAGTTTCTCCGTGATGATAATCGCAATGGATTTTCGTTTGCATCTTTATCTAAAAATCGACATGATACCTACTAGTAACAACTTTTGTTCTTATTGTTACTGTTAATCTACTCGTAGGTATTATGTCCGATCGGATATCATTTCATTTATATAAGAGACATAAACGAAATACATCTTTCTTTAGCACATACCTATGGCGATAATAGGATTATTTTCATCTAGATACTAAGCTCTTTATTTTACCCGACATCTCGTTACTAAAAAAAAGTCGTAAAATCGTACACCATACAGGTTAGTTGGAAGTGAGGCACGCAGTCAATGGTCGGCATTCACTGATTGCCGGCTACTGTTTCCACGAAGACAATGACTGCGCAACTATTCAGTGGAGATGACGCGACGGTAATTTTTACAATTAAGGTAACAATAGAAATAATACCTCTGTTACTGTTGTAGACGTTGTAGTTGTCTATCAGTATTACGCCACTAATTCGCCATGTATAGTGCCCTGGCAAATTTTTCAAGTGGACGTGGATTAGATCCGAAATTATGAGGAATAGCGAAAAGCGCTCAAAGGACTCTCGGGCCCAATTTAGATGAAAACTAAGAATGCATAGCTTTGGATAAAAAAAATATGCCTAGCCAGGAATCGAACCTATTGATTTTGGAAGAAAGACATACGGCAAACTTAAGGAAATGTTGGATTTTAATCAACTGTTTAATATTAAACGCTTTTCAATTTAGCTCACCGTTTGTGTGGGACAAATCTGGCAAGATTAATTACATTTACTTCTTCCTATTCTGAAAATAGTGCTAATAGCAGAAACCAATGTCATGACGCTGTTGCTTAACTTACTCTTGCAAATCTGGGAATGAACAAAATGCTGGCCATACACGATCAAGTATACTTGTCAAGTTTGCAGTGAACTTGATGCGGCATCCAGAAAACGTTGACGGCGTATGGCTATTGGTTATCTGGGCCCGTATTATGAACTCTTAATTCCAGCCAAGTTCCAGCGTAAACGCCAAATTCGTATTACCAAAGCGGTCACGTGACACTTTTTAGCCAATCATACGTCGTTCCAAGCCCGATAAATGAATTGCCTGGAACATGAATGGTTTTATAAAAGTTCATAATAGGCCCCCTGGCCATAATTATAGCTATCTCATGCAAACTGGATGCCGCATCAAGTCAAACTGCAAACTTAACAAGTACACTTGATCGTGTATGCCCAGCTTTACCTGCCGCGATGAGCTATTCAGAGGCACATCGGAAGACAGTAACCATCATCAGAGCTGTCTCATTACTCATAACGGCTATTCACAAACACACGATGAACGATAAGGCATTAATACAAATTTCAGTTTCACAGCTATTGTTCTGTTATTTTTGTCCAAAAACAAAAGCCGTTTTGAACAATGTCGGCCGTCAGCGATTGGCTACTGTTCGCAGTTCGGGCAGACAATGAGTTCTCAACAGTCGCAGCTACTGAGTCAGGTCCGGCGGCGCCACTCACAGAAAAACTTGTTAATTATGTAGTTGAGCAATTTGAGCATGTTGGTTTTAGTAATTATTTTTATTAGCATACTTACGAAAATCATAATATATACTCGTAACTGGGATTTGATTCAAGTTCAAATGTAAAAGTCATTAAATCGTTTTGTCTAAGAAGTAAGAGACCAGCTGCGGTCAAAAGTAGGTACCTAAGTGCCCGTTCGTATTGACCGGCTCGGAGAGGAGAGCATATTTTTATTGCGTTTAAAAAAGAGTTTTGGGATATCGAAATAAGGTTGATTCTTTAATTTTTAAATTAATCTCTTCTTTTTTAAATTAGAGCCGAAGTACCTACCAATTTACGTAACACCACCAAAAAAAGAGTGAATTAATATAATTGATTTGAGATCAAACACATTGCCTACCTACTGCCATACTTATTCAATATTGATACAATGGGTAAAGCTGAAAGGATAAAAGACTTGAAGAACAATGTGGGGTGATCGGAGCTTGGCTTCTGTCTCAGCGCAGACAATGCGAGCGCAACTATTCAGCCGTAGACGACGCGTTCGATTGTCGATAGACGGATAGACTAACATTTTCCTTTTCTTTTCAATTGGCAGTGAACAAGCATGCAGACCTAGCCATGAAATCTTCCTATTACATTGCCAGAGAGGATAAGAGATAGCGTTAGAAAGGAAGGCAACTCATTAGTCTCATCACGCGTTTTTGATTAGCGCTGTGCGACCTGAATTACACTTTATTGCGTTGGAGCAAGAGTCGCTATTTATTTAAAGGATTTTGTGGAGTGCAACTTCTGTACAGTCCCCTGCAAAGAAAAGTGACCTTAATAAACACACAGTGAAAGATGGGTTACTTTTCTCTTCAGGTGACTGTACTATTATAAGTAGGTACCTACTATTATGTCATCTGTGCTGTTACCTAGTTTATGTATTGTACTACCTTCAGAATGAAGTCATGTAGATAGCAATTCAGCTAGAGGATAAAATGATTTATCGATGGAAAGAATCAAGTTTTTGGATTAGTTTAGATTGGATTTATGTTACCTATATACTATTTGGAGCATATCAGCAATAGTCGCTAATGGGCATTCTTAGGAAGTCTGTTTCGGGTTCAGGTACTTAAGAGAGAGGTACTTAATTGATAACGTGATTATACGGGTTTCAAGTTTGGCTTCGTGTCGTTCTCTGCTCGTGATCCGTCTCTGGTGTAGATTAATCAACCAAGTATGGTAGTTAAATGGGTGATAGACGTTATAATGATATTTGGCATTTTATAAATTCTGAAGTGAATAGGTATTTTAAACACCTTATAGATACTTCATACCCGGTTACAATGTGTGTCAAGAATATGAGCTGCATAATTTGAAGTTAATGGATAATATCAGAGAAGTACCTATCAACTACTCGTATAGAGACAACTTCAAACCTAAGACACCGCAGCACATTGAATTGAAAAATATCGATTCACGGCCGTTCTGAATTATCTATCAAACGGTGCAATTTAGATTATTTAATGTCTACTACAAAAATAGTTCGAATTTTAAACAAACGGGACTCTTAATTGCAGAGACCTGTGCTTATCAGATAAAATAGTAGCGTGACGGAGCAGATTGCATTGTTACGTTTACTTCGGAATAATTAGCAATGCTAATCAATAGGATAAGCTTATTCTTTGATAGTGGAGATAGTCTGGCCTTCACTTCAGCTGGACTGGTCAAACCAGCTTGGATTAAAAATCTAGCGGCAGGGAGAATGTCTGCTGGACACAAACCACGTCGTCGTCACCGATTGCTATGGACATCCGTGTCGTCTATGACACGCCTGTTATTAATGAAGCGGGTAAACCTAGCTATTACTAAGTTTATTATTGGTTTGCTACACTAATATTTCACCAGAACTAAAAGAGCGGGTTAAAAATGTTTATAAAGTCTTAATCGTTATTTCATTTTAACTTTCACGCATACTTAGGTAAGATTTAAAATCTTGCAGTTATTGTAGTCATTTGCTTGCTAATTTCATATATCAACTATTATTCGCCCGCATCTTCAGCGGAAGGCAGAATCTAATTAATAAAACGACATCATAAATATATTATCCCAGATGAATATACAACCGGGATAATATCTATCCTCTTTTCTTATCCTGAAGATGGTCAAACGCAGCGCCGAGAACAGTAGGTGTAACCATAACGTCAATTCATGTGACGTCGCTAAATACCGACGTTATCAGGTGTTTGCTATTTGTCGGAACTTCTTTTTAAAGAGATAATTTAAAAAACACGAGCAGCTGTTCCAGCGGAAGCGATAAGCGATAGCGTTATCGGATACATTGACAGCTGGAGATAGATTACCGCGAGGGAATTTATCTGCCAGGCCTCGAGTGGAATTTCGGACGACATCCAACTTCAGATACCTACCTGCAGTTACATTGTAGCTACATTGATAAGTTTTCGTAATATATAACGCAGGTTTTTTATGTAAATAACCGAGAAACGAGCTGACGATCCTATTAATGGTAAGTGGCTAACCTCGTCCATGGACATCAGCGACACCAAAGTCATCACGATGCGTTGCCGGTCAAGAAGAAAAAAGAATAATCAAAATTTTAGTAACAAAAAATAACCGACTTCAAATTTACTCAAAACCTATTTGTCAGATCTCGCTCAAAATGTGGGACCACATGACAAGCACCTGCTTTCGATTAAAAAAAGAATCATCAAAATCGGTTCACCCAGTCGAAAGTTTTGAGGTAACAAGCTTAAAAAAATACAGTCGAATAGAGAATCTCCTCCTTTTTTTGAAGTCGGTTAAAAAGAGCTATAGGTACACAATTAGGTACAGGCTTCACGGAGATAAAAATATCAGTAGGTAGTAATAATAATACTGATATCTAATAATCGTTACGCGAAGCAATGCCTGGTGAACGGCTTCTCTCGCCTCTAACGACATCCTGGTCTGTCGGATGGGATTAAGGTCAATAGGTATTCTAAGCTGCTCAAAAACCAAAGTAACGTCTCACTGGAAATCTGCAACTTTAATCACTTTCTAGGTACAGGAATACGAAAATAGAGTAAAAATATATTTAGGTAGGTACGGCTGATCTTAGCACGAGGATAACTATCCAGGCAAGTGTAGTAGGAGCCTTATCATCAACGATCTGGTACCATGAGGACAGTTTTCAATGGTGATTTTGTGACATTCAAAAGAAGGAACCTAGCACCATAGTTATCCATTCGTTCATCAGTTGCGTCGCTGAGAAATTGTCAGGCGAAAAAAGTTGAAAACTCTGAGGAGATAGCTGAAAAACATTTTAAACTGTGAGATTTAAACTGTGAGATGCTGCACAATGAAGACAACTCATGGGGAGTTGTTAGGAAATCTCTGGGTTTAGAAGGGCCAACGGTGTCTGGTCTTACAGAACTATCGGTACTAAAAAGGGTCTATCTTCCTAGGAAGGTAGGTACCACCAAATTATTTAAAAATCAACGGTGATTTTTTTACGTTTTCGGCTGCAGTGTCGGAGAGAAATAACGCGAGTTTCTCCATTTCGTCGTTTCCTTTCGTGTTAATGATGTCCGTGGGGAACGGTGACCACTTATCATCAGGCTCCTTCCGCGGCTATTAACACAAACAATCTAGGTAGTAGTAAGTAGTAGTCAGAATTCAGCAAGGCTATTCTACAGAATACAAGGACAACAAACAAAGCGCTCTATCATCTTTCGTCCTACAAGAATTACTGAATTCAGCTACAAAATAACATTATTTTTCTATACTATGTACCTACGTATCTCCGGTAATGTTGATGTGTGAAACGTGTAGAATTATCCTACCTAGGCTATGTCCTCTTCAAAGATTTTTTCCGAGGTCTAGTAATAAGCTACAGGGCGACCGTATTGTAATTCTTCCTATTTTATATCCCTAGTTATTTTTTTGATTAACTTTTCCTCAGGTTTCTCATCTATTATTGATAAAAGATCGAAGCTATAAATCGACTTCATTTATTTTAGTTTATTAAAGAGTAAAAATTCACGAAGGTCCTACATTGTAGGATCTCTTATCGACAGTAACATAGGTTATTCAAAACTGCCATAGGTAAGTAAAGTAGGTAACCGCTGAATCAAAATCTGAATTATTGGATTGATCTCAAAACGTAACTTCAGATATCATTCGTGGCGGGCGAGCGCGCGCGGAGTCAATGACTGCGTCCAGATTAGAAACGCCGCTTTCTAACGGCGGCACTAGCTTGGATCCAGTGCGGCGTTGCCAGCTCGAACACTGACGCGCGCGTTTAACTTTTTTTATTGCGGAGGATAGAATGCAGTGGCATATAAAATGAGTAATATTGGTTTGTTATGTACTCCTGGTTACATAATAATACAGGTTATTATTTATTTTTATTTTCATATCATGATTAATGATTAATATTATAGAAACATCATTTCAAAACCTTGTTTCCTGTTTAGGAAAATGAAGTTTATTTTAAAACGAGGCGTTCCAAGGACAGGAATTCTAATAGGAAGGATATTATAATTAATATTTTCTGATGGAGGTCTAAGATTAGAGTTGCCAGATGGTCGGGATTCGTCTGGATTGTCCCGACATTTCACATGATGTCCAGACAAGTCCCGACATTTCACATGATGTCAGTAGTGGGAAATTGGGGATTCTGGCTCACGGTCATTCAAAATAATCTAAGTTTTAGTTTTCAGTTTAAAGTGAATCGTTCAGCTTTAGAGCGCGCTAGAGAGGCGCCTGGCGCGCACGATTCACTTTAATAAAGCTTTAAACTGAAAATTGTGTTGACTGAACGTGATACAGAATCCCCAATTTCCTACTATTGAATCGTTCAGCGTTTGAGCGCACTTTAGAGGCGCCTAGCGACGCCGCGCGAATTCTAACTCACGGTCATTCAACATAATCTAAGTTTTAGTTTTCAATTTAAAGTGAATCGTTCAGCTTTAGAACGCGCTAGAGAGGCGCCTGGCGCGCACGATTCACTTTAAACTGAAAACTAAAACTTAGATTGTGTTGACTGAACGTGATCCAGAATCCCCAATTTCCTACTATTGAATCGTTCAGCTTTTGAGCGCACTTTAGAGGCGCCTAGCGACGCCTCGCGAATTCTAACTCACGGTCATTCAACATAATCTAAGTTTTAGTTTTCAATTTAAAGTGAATCGTTCAGCTTTAGAACGCGCTAGAGAGGCGCCTGGCGCACACGATTCACTTTAAACTGAAAACTAAAACTTAGATTGTGTTGACTGAACGTGATCCAGAATCCCCAATTTCCTACTATTGAATCGTTCAGCTTTTGAGCGCACTTTAGAGGAACCTAGCGACGCCTCGCGAATTCTAACTCACGGTCATTCAACATAATCTAAGTTTTAGTTTTCAATTTAAAGTGAATCGTTCAGCTTTAGAACGCGCTAGAGAGGCGCCTGGCGCGCACGATTCACTTTAAACTTAAAACTAAAACTTAGATTGTGTTGACTGACTGTGAATACTGTGATCCAGAATCCCCAATTTCCTACTAGTGAATCGTTCAGCTTAAGAGCGCGCTTTAGAGGCGCCTGGCGACGCCTCGGGAATTCTGACTCACGGTCATTCAACATAATCTAAGTTTTAGTTTTGAATTTAAAGTGAATCGTTCAGCTTTAGAGCGCGCTAGAGAAGGCGCCTGGCGGCGCTTCAAATTCGGCTCTTTCACGTATTTTTTTCCTACTCTCAGATATGTTTTCCAATACCAGTAGGTATGTAATTTAATGCCAATCTATCAGGAAACACTGAGAAAAAAGCATCTCCTTTGGATGTTTTTATTCTCTTCAAAGTAAGTACCTATTCAAAATGTTTAGGACAAATTGGTTTCGTCTTTCATTTTCATCTGCAGCAGGTAGGTCCTACTAAATTAAATCGAAGTATAGCTACGTAAAGACTGGCCAACCGTGTTTTTAGTTAGTTAAGTCATTAAGAGTTAGTCACCGGAGTTAAGTCACTGACTAAGCAGTTATGTGGTAGGTAGGCAGGTCTTAGGTACTAGATGGGTGATTGTTACTGGAAAAAATCTTGAGCATTTTCGTGCTTCGGACGACATAATTATTAAGTCCATTCAGTCCGGATTTTTATATATCGTTAATCTTTGAGTTATGTGCTTCTAGAGTCTAGACTCTCTCAAATTAGGTATGAGGCGACATTCTTGCCCTGTTGTAGTGGGCCAATAATCGTTTAAATTCATACTAGTGATCTAAAAAAGAATGTTTTCTTTCTACTGAAAATATAGCAATATTTATGGTAATTACCTACAAACTTTTCATACGATGGCAAGTACCTAAGTAGATATTTGGAACTCAATTTAATCCAGCCTGCGCATATTATCCTCTAGAAGTGTAGGATGGACATCCTATGTCCTACATACTCATCGTGTTGATCTATGGACAAAGTAATAAAATCAAAGTTCATGCACCTGCACTACAAATTGATCCTATGGTGTGGTACCTATTGATCAGAATTTTACAAACAAAATTAACCGACTTCAAAGAAATTGTCTTTAAAACTCCTTTATCAAAATCACCATGTATGTGGATAATATTTAGGTAAGGAGTTCCCTCAATTCTCCATAGGTTCTATCATCAAAAAGTATCCCCATTCAAATGAAATAAAAATCTTCCGAATCGATTGTAACGATGGAAGGAAAGAGGAGGAAGTGTAGTCTCCTGTCCTATTAGTACTGCCTAGGTATTAAGATGTTAGTAAGAATATCAGGTAGGTAGTTATTAATTACGAAGACCACAGTGGAATTTAGTCTTGTTAGTACCTAAATATTAGTAGGTAATCATCCAGTTAGTAATCGTTGATATTTGTCCTACTCAAAGTTGCTTGCTTGCTATCCCTGTGAGGAGATGCAATGGTTGCCTCTTGTACCTATAAGTAACTGGCAACGAACACCCGTCCGACCGGAACACAAATGCTGACACTCCAGAATTTGGTGTAACGGTGCGACCACCTCGGGCCTTCTACCTACCTAGTCTTAATCTTAATATATATAAATTACGTGTCACGTTGTTTGTCCGCGATGGCCTCCTAAACTACTTAACCGATTTTAATCAAATTTGCACACCGTGTGCAGTTTGATCCAACTTGAAAGATAGGATAGCTTATATCTCAAAACAAAAAAAAAACCTTTTGACATATCGAAGTCTGTCCGGGCAGCTAGTATACCTACCTATATAAATTAGGTGTCACGTTGTTTGTCCGCGATGGACTCCTAAACTACTGAACCGATTTAAATCAAATTTGCACACCGTGTGCAGTTTGATCCAACTTGAAAGATAGGATAGCTTACATCTCAAAAAAAAAACTTTTGACAGAACGAACTCTGTCCGGGCAGCTAGTGTTTTATAAATAAAAGTGAATGTTGCTTTGCTAAGCGCAAAACTCGACAATGGCTCGACCAATTCGGCAATTTTTTTTCCTATGTTCCTTAAGGCACACGGAAGGTTTTAATAGTAATAATAAAAAAATATTTACTATTAACTTTTGACAGAACGAATTCTGTCCTGGCAGCTAGTGGTTTAGGTATATTAGTAGCTTAAATTCTGACCTGTCCTGGGACCTCTGAATCCAGCGGTTTCGCACTGTTTTCTTTAGGTCATCAGTCCACCTGGCCTGGGTAAATATTTTTTGGACTGAAAGGAGCACTGGTTACCACCAGTGCTCCTTTTTCAGAGACATGACAGCCATTCGAACCTGCACATTCGTTCACTTCGTGTACTAGCGTGGAATCCAAATTGTCGACGATCCCCGTCTTACAGGGTTGGAGTTAAACTCTAAATAGAGTCTCAATATGTTTTCTACCGTCTCTACAATGGTGATTGTTACAGGGACTATTATACTTAGTTTGTTTGGTATACCTATTTTATACAAAATTCACAGAAGGAATTACAATGGGCGGATGTAACGCCTTGTGGCATTTTGTACTACATGATGGAAATTGCTGTAGGTGTGACAAAAAACCCTAAGTCTGGTGCCACCAACACCAACACAACACCAACAACACAACCTTTCTAAAAGGCACCCCTCGCCAAAGGTGAGGTTCCATTGCAGCGCCTTTATTCGCAATTTACTATCACGAACGTAGGTATTCCTTTCGTGCGTTGGAATTCTTCAAAAGGAAGTTGAGGCATTCATAGGTATCCTTCAAGACTTACAACGAATACTTATGTATACCTATGGATGTATCAAAATCAACAACCCACTTACCTACTCGTACCATCAAATAGCACGTTAGCATTTTCACTGTCTCTTAATTTGCTTTTTCAAAATAACAAGTTAACACTCAAACCCTGGTATTATATTATTGTGGTCTATTTCACCAAAAATGTTTCATGTAAAACGAACTAGCAACCTGCCAAGGATAAGCTCAAAACGGTTTTACCGCCAAAAAGTTACTAGCTTTCATAAAGAGCCCTGTAACACTGACTCTACACGGAAGGAATTTGACTCTATCTTCAAACGTTAAAACTATAAAAATCGTACTTAGATAGATACCTTTAGCTTCTACCGAGTCTAAATCTGTATAATCTAGTTTCTGGAATAGGACGTATTGAACAAACAATATAGGTACCTATAACAATAAAACGGTCAAGGAAGTCTTGCTCATAAGTCATATTACACACAGTATGTACCTACTACTAAAACAAAATAAACGAAAAGGTAGACGAAATTATTCATGTAATCAGTAACATGAGGCCATACGCACATTGCAACACGGCTATGTGTAATCTATTCATGAATTCCAATTGCCTTCAAAATAAAACCTTCACCCATACATTATAAATATTTAAATACGTGCTATTAATGTCCAGTTTAAGACCGCCGCGTGATATTCCGAGCGGGTATTGAACGGACCACACGACCTATACATAGCCACCTGGACGGTCACATAGAAAATCTCTTTATGAGAACAAGGTCTCAAACGTGTCTAATGAAGCTTAGTATCGACTCTATGCTAACGAAATAGAGTCCAGTTTAATTGCCCTTTCCGACGAAGAACTGTGTCTCTCCAAGTGTGCGTCAGTATTCTGTTAGTATACAATAAATATTCGGCGCCAGTTGTGCCACAAGTACACACATATACATAGGAAAGCAGCGTCGCGGTCTGCCAAGAGCGGCAACGTCGCGTCGCTGCCGACGGATTCCAAGCTAGCGTCAATTTGTTAGCGTTGTTGTGAAACAGTTCTAATTGGACTGTTAGAATCAAAGTTGACTCTATGACAAGAGCGCTAAGGTGTAAATTTGCAAGTGTCGGTTTGTTAGGATTTTGTAACAATATGTCAGTTGATGCCGAGGGTAGCGGGACGTGCAGTGTCGACGTTATTGTTCGTTTTTTACGAGCCGCGATAGAATCGATGTCAGTTGGCAGATTTTTTATTTTACCGTTTTTTGGCCTTGTTTGTGTCGTGTTAGCTTGGCAAGTAATACGACGACGTGTGGCGTTGTGCTGAAGTTGGGAATATGTTTCTGGAGGATTCTAAATCCCATTTTTTTCTGATACCAGTTACTAATCTCATTAACAAACATCATCTTCAAATTATAATGATGGGGTTTTCTCGTAGTAGATATTTATTGTAGAGTTTCAAAGGTTAACGTTGGTATAACTAATGAAATGATTGGAATAAAAGATGATCTTGAACCTTGGAACTATCAATACTTAGTAGTATCAACACTGTCTAACAAGTTCACACATTCAAAGTCATTCACACTCATCCATTTGCACTTACATGTTAAAAATGAGAATTCCAACATCATTCCGACATCAACTGTTGAATAGAAAAAGTTAAACAATGATTTACGTAAATAATCTTCTTTGCACATTTTGTACAGTTTTAAAAAACTAAAAACTTTTAAAAATGTGATAACTCTTGAACTTTTAAGATAAAGGATTACTAAAGCAGAATCAAATTGTGTCTGAACCTGAAATCAAGAACTCTCACTCTCTCGAAAATACTCTCGAAATTCCACATCAGGTTACGTACCAAATCCTCCTTGGTTAAGAACCCTCATCATTACGGAGAGTGTTAGAATTAGAACTCTCTGCGTTAACATCTCTTGTAACGTGCACATCTGGTGTCATCTGGAAAGTAAGGTCAAATAGGCCTAATAATGTCCTGAAGACGAAGTACGTACTACGAAAGTACTTTATTGAGTAGCCCTTGTGTTAAGGATAGTACGAGCTTGCCGTACCATCCCCTGCCGTACATGGACATCTGGGTCAAACCTCGATGAAATTTACCAAAAAAAAAACCGACTTCAAAATAACTCAAAAACTACTCATCAAATCTCGCTTAAATTTAAGTGAGACGACGTGACAATCACCAGCTTTCGATTAAAAATGAATCATCAAAATAGGTTCACCCGGTCGAAAGTTCTGACCTATCAAACATAAAAAAATACAGTCGAATTGAATACCTCCTCCTTTTTTGAAGTCTTTTAAAAATTACTGTAAGAGGGTCTGTACTCGGTTAATAGGTAGGTCCGGTAGTATTAGGTGTTAATAAGAATATCAGTTAGTTATTAGTATTATTGTTAGTTTTTAAGAGGACTGTGGAAGTTAGGACTGCTAATTTACGTTAGTCGTAGTAGTCTAGCTCAATCCCTTTGACTCAACAGATTATGGAGGCCATACACGATCAAGTATACCTACTTGTCAAGTTTGCAGCGGACTTGACGCGGCATCCAGTATACTTGATCGTATAAGGCTTCCATTAGAACTTAGAATACCTAAATCTATGGAAGAATGTAGGTAATGTAATGTAACTGCATATGCTACCCACTCTACAATAGTAATTGCTTCAACTGTTTGGGTCTAGTTTGCATCATTAAACCGCTCGGCGTAGATCGAAGTTTTATCCACAAGGACTGGATTAACAACAACTGGTGCAAACTGAAGAATGAGCTTCCAACGATCCGTGTGGCGTACCTAATGGTTCCCATCCCGGATCGCCGTGCCAAAGGTACTGAGTTCGATTCCCAGCGAGGCGGACATAGGTTTGAATGATGGGTTTGAATTTCTGTTCTCGGTCTGAGTGTGTGTGTTCTTGTCTTTATATATTGTCCATGGCACCCACCACATAGGGAATCCTAGTGTGGGGCTATGATTATATTATTAATCTGTGGGTTTCCCGCAGAGTTGTACAATGCGGAGTTCTTTAAGAAAAGTAGAAAGTAAAAGAGGTATCCTTAAAGCCGTTGCTTGCTATGCTTAAAGGTTGCTGGTATGCTTAAAGCTGTTGCTCGTGTCTTTAATCGACAATAAATTTTCATTAGGTGGTTCGTCTGCACGATTGTCACTATTATCAGCTACTCATATAAAAATGTTGATTCGTGAGATAGAGCCGCGTGTTTCTCGGCTATTACCTAAACTAGTTTCTCGAAGCTCGCAATGTATAATACGAGTAACTACCTTTTTATGTAATAGGTATACTGACAGACGAGCAGACGGGCCACCTGATGGTAAGAAGTCATCATCCTGATGGTAAGCAGCTGCCAGCTAAGAAGAAAGTGATGGACCCGCTTCTTGAAGGTCCCGCGTATTTTGGGCCATATTGTGGGGATACCGTCGCTGGTAGTTCGTTCCATAGTTTACACGTAGGTACGTGGTAGGAAATGTCGATATATCTAGTAGTAGTAAAATATATTCTGGATAGTGCTGAGTGTAGTGGTATTCCTACTAAAATCCCATTAGGAAAATCTGGTGTAAACATGAAGGTTTCAGAAGCTACTGTCAACGTAGCGGTGCTTATTCTATGCGCATTAATTATTACACTTGTGTAGGTACCCTACTCCAGGATTTTTTAGCTCGCCCCAATCTGCCACGAACCTTTCTGTAGATTGAATATTTTGATCTTAATCCACTGCAACCGGATCAACTTCTCTGAACTGAATCACGGAAGCGCTCAAGAAATTGCGATTAGTGTAGTGTTGCGTAGTGTTCCGCTAGTAGTTACTTTCCTCCAATGTTTAATCCCTGAATCGTCGTCCATATTCAACTTAGGACATGACCCCTATAGGAGGTTTCGTGCGCCATTGCCTCGTCCGTCATCCAGCGGGATGCATAAAGAGGTTGGCTACGGAGATGGATGGAGTACCTTAAACACCATTTTTTTAAAGAGTCCTTTTTTATGGAAATAACTGGCAAACGAGCTGACGATCAACCCGATGGTAAGTGGCTATCGTCGACCATGGATAACACCAACACCAAAAACATCACTGTTGCGTTGCCGGCCAAGAAAGAGAGAAGAAAAATAAAGAAAGAACTGGCTCTCAAGCCCTCAGCCGGAACACGACGAGTCGTTTGGCGTCTGACTCATGCTCAAGGGTGGAAGCTATCCAGGCTATTGGGGTTAGTATTCTAAGCCGCCCCAATACGGCAAAAATTTCCGTTGATCCTAGAGACCTTTACAACTTCTTTTAATAGCTCCAGTAGTGTAATTGGTTAGCGTACGTAAGATAAATAAGCCATTTAAACAAGTCAAACATCAAGTATCACAATTTTCTATTTAAGTCATGCTGAAACTCTTGGCTCTTCAGAGTTCCTCGCCTTCAGCACTTCTCGACGCTTTCTCTGCTTAAAAAATGGTTGTCTGTAAAGTCGGTTTACGGACGGTTGTTTAACGTGACAACGTCATGACAAAACATTGATGAAATGATTGCATACTTTTATATATAGATAAAATTGAGCGGTTCGGCCGATCGTAGCCGATCGTGCCTCTCTATCGCTTGTTCCGCGATCTCGCTCGCGCGGGACGGGACAATGAGTCATGCTTTTTCTTGCGTGCGCCCGGTGTTCATCGTTTTAATAGATGTTATCACGTCAAAAACCATTGGACAACCGACAGCTTCTGTCCGCGTGAAGCTGGAAAGGCCGCTAGGGCAAACAGCAACTGTTCATTCGAAAAAAATACCTTTCGATGTTTCCAAAACTTCACGTCCCGTCCCGTCCGGGTAAAAAACACGTTACGTATGAATCGACCTTTAGAGATATTTCCCTTAACTACACTCAATGATTGCAACACTCAATATTTTAGCATCAAAGAAAAAATTAAATGACGATGTGATTTAATCCATAAGTAGGTAGTAACTACCTTGTTTTTAGCATTTAACTAGATAATTGTAGATAGATTTTTTACCCTATTATAGGCATATTATTCATTAGGTGCTTACTTACTAACTAAGGTACCTACACAACCTACTACTAGAGACTAGTAGACGTTGTAGCTATTAGGTAATAGGTATATGAGTAGATAGATACCTATCGATGATTCAATATATTCAATGCTAAATGACTTCCTTCCTTCAAATTCCGCCTATTGTGTCGTTCAAGGAAACAGGCGATGAACAGACACAGCAAAATAATGTCAGGCGTAGCTTGTATTGTGGTTTTTCTTTATACCTATAAAGTTAATGTAGGGTATTAAGTAGTCTTCTTTATAATTTTGGGAAATCCAATACAGCCAAATACGTATTTTTTCGATACAACCAAATGAGAATTCCGATATAATCGACTCTATTACGACACCAACTTCATTTATTTTAACACAAATCCGAAATTTTTAAATATCTAGTCAGTTTTTTTATCGATAAACGTACTCCATATTCTGCCTATAAAAATAATCATCAATTCGATCTTTCGTTAATTTTTATGATTTTTCAATATCTAAGATATTATAATCATTAAGAAGTGTTTAACAATTTAAAACCATAAACATATTTTTTTATTAATGTCATCAACTTATCAAAACCGAACAACCAGTTCTTAATCTTACCTGTGAAACCGAAAGGTAACCAACAATAAAGTTAGAAGAAAACATGACGGCAAGAGACATAGAAAACGCAATTTATGGTCAGAAGTCAATCATGGTCGAGTCGGTCGTAAATTTTTCACAATGGCTCGTAAAAATGTTTTATTTCGAGTGCTGGCAGCGCGCTACTAAGGTTTCAACTCGCGTCTAAGTCGCAAATACCATGTTATCCTGGAGATTTGTCTACGAAACCCGCAAGTGCTGTGACGCCCCTAATGTTAAAACGCTTGCGTAATGTCACTTGTAACTGGATATACCTTACTTTTCTAGTTTTAATATTACTAACACAGTTGTTTGTAAAACTCCATCCAAATCGATTGGACTCGTGGAGAACCTATAGGTACGGTCTCATTCTCACTATAATTTTTGCCACACACGTGCAAACTGTGGAAAGAGCTTCCTCCTGAGTTATTCCCGGAGCGCTATGACATGGGATTCTTAAAAAAACCGGGCAAGTGCGTATCATGGCACGCGTGATGTAGGGTACGCGAAGGAGTTTATCGACTATTACTCATTAACAACTTAGGCTAAAATAGCCGTGATAGTTTTCCTTGTAAATTCATCATAATTATAACCTATTTTTGAGAATTTTTTCACTTGTACAACTCCAACCGTTTAGCCAGCAGGAGGGAGGACACTTGTGTTGTACACTGATTAGCGCATACGCTATTGGTAATTGGTATCATAGGACCTACTGCGGCGATAGTTCGAGGTGTCGGTGAGCATTTTAAAAATGATCTCTCAAATGCATTTCATAATCACATCGTAATATTTTTTATGGAAATAGCCGGCAATCGAGCTGATGATCCAACACATGGCAAGTGGCTGGCGTCGCCTATGGACATCAACAATGACAAACCTGGCAATGACAATCAGCCAAGAAAGAGACAAGAAAAGAAAGAAAGAAATTTAATAGTTTTAGGTAACAATAAAATTCCACAGTTTCAATAGTAATGGTAAAATGGCCAAGCGATCGAAGAAAAACAGTCGAGTACAATGAAGACTTAAATAATAGAAAATGTAATGGGAAACCATCGAATTTACCACTTAAAAGGTATTTATGTTGACATTGTCAGAGCTCGTGAGTTTTATGCGAGGCGCGAGACACTATTTAAAAACAGTAAAAGGAAAACAAAATATGAAGGATTTACATACCTACTATGACTCGTAGCTCAGATTATTGTTGGTCGTTAATGTCGTTATGTACTGAAAAATATTTAGATTGTCTGTCGATGTCTTTTTATTAGTATCTATTGAATTTTCGATATTGTTTTGATGATGGACAAACGAGCTGACGATCCACCTGATTGTATGTGGCTAGTTGCCCATGGACATCAGCGACACAGCGAGGCACAATGACTCTTAGTGTTCCGGAGGGCGACCCGAGTGCCAGTTCTTTCTTACTGTCTATTCTAATCGTTTTTTGTGGTCAGCGCATCGGATTTTGGTTCTACTACTGTCAATAGGCAAAGTACTAGAACAGACATTGCTAACAAACAATAAAATTGTGTCACGCAGGGAGGTTCCAATTTCAAAATAGGTCCCCCGTTGTAAGCCAGTTGTAGCCAAATCATTGCGCGGTGTCGGTTCTATGTATAACGCTACTAATAATACTTCAATGTTGTCGGCTATTTAATTATAAATAAGCACTTCGTTCAACAAAGATTAGACAGGACCTCATCCCTAGAATAACTCATGACGTTTACAGTATCAAAATGAAATATGACACAATGTACTTATTATTCCGCTATCATAAAGCATTACTCTTTATATCTCAACCGCCCTTGGCCATTACTCTTGAAAAATAAATATAATAACTCACTGATAACGAGAAACGAACATGACATGCTGATAAAGGAACATTATGTTCACAATAATAGCGCTGCGTGGATTACAAATAACTGAACAAGTATGAAGACAGTTCATCGCCACAGTTTTTACGCAGTAATACGGGCAAGAGCCTTAGAAATACTTATAATTCATCCATCCAGCGGTTTAGAAGATACGAGGTACAGTGGTAGAAAATAAAGTACGTACAAGTACCTACTACTATTGATGTTTCACTATAGGGAACCAGTGTCTCATCATAATTAAGAGGCCAAGAGCATATTTCAGCACGCTGCACTGCGGATGGAGGACTGGTTGGTAGCCAACCCAAGCGTCGAAAGATTTTATGCAGTTCTTAGGCCTTTGACATGGTTAATCTTTGACATGAACAATCCACAATGGTGCAGCATGGTGGAGTATTCCCTAGGAAACCTCTAGTGGAGAGACCCCGCTCAGGAGTAGGACCAAAATGGGTTAAACAACAGCAGAGTTAACAAACAGCATCCATGGCTTCAGTGCTCTCTGAAGCATGGAAACGCTCAAGAAATGTTTGCCCCTTGTGGTGTCCGACCACAAACTTCGTTTCCACAGGGGACACAGTTTTTTGACTCCGTCACGGATCGACACAAGCCAACGGGCTTTGAACATTTCCACTCAGGAGAAAGATACATTATAAATATCATTACATACAAGTTTACCGTTGACTCATTGACTCATGTATTATAATAGTGTATTATAGTTAGGTATAGCTTTATACTTATCCGACATATGGGTTCTTTACCGTAAGCACATACACACACTCGACAGTTATCATATGAAGTGTTTGCGCGTATATTAGTCCGTAACATTGATGTTCTTCGCCGTGTGAATGTCGGAGGCATCGAGACCTATCTCATGAGGCGTCAGCTACACTGGAGTGAACACGTGTCTAGAATATCTGACGATAAATTAGCCAAGCGTACCTTCTTTTCAAAGCTCCATAGTGGCAAGCGTCAACCGGGCGGATATTTGAGGTATTGACCTTAAAATATAAGAACGCTCGTAAGAAAAAAAGATGTAAGATCGAGCAAACAAATGAGAGGAAAAGGCAGCTCAACGGCCGGAATGGAGGCATCTCATAAATCAGTACATCTGATACGCAAAATGAGACGCATTAAAGGCCAGACGCCAGACCACAAAACTTTAATCGACAAAACGGTGTGGTGACGTGCGCAAAGTATAACAGGAGCGTCTCTAAGTTGGGTAGATACGCCAGTCATCAACGAGTTCACTGTCGGAGATCTGCAAGGCAAGTTACAAAACCGAATAGCCTTGCAGAACAGCAAAGCTATCTAACGCATCTAAGCCATTAAAACAGCCGCCAAAACCGAAATTGCCAAGGAACTTCATCATGACAGTGATGATGACCCAAACAACCCAAAAAATTAAGCTTTTTCTTTGGTTACGATATATCCCGGTAGGATTTGTTATTCGTAGGAGCAAAAATTAACACGGTTTTGATAAGACTAAGTAGACTAAAGTGTTCTTCTTTGTTTCCAAAGCAGTGGAAGGAAAAAATGCACATAGATTAACAAAATTACACCCCATAAAGGTTCATGATTTCATGATTGAGTCCAAGGCTGCTACTGGTGGTTCATCCAGCTGAACTACGGACGAGGTAATGGCACCAGGTCTGGTGTTTTCTCGTAGTCTCCTACAATTTTGTCGTACAAGTAGGATTACGAGGGTATATTCTAGTATATTTCTAGTGTTCCTACTGTTCAGGTCCCCTGATGAAGGTCGCTGGGTGCCTGGGATCTATAATACCCAGTTTAATCCAGTAAATCCGTAGCATTTGGCTAGCTACCATCCTAAATCTAAAATCATGAATCGGTCGCAGTTCCGGAGTCAGATTATAATGCGGTAGGTACCCCCGTATTTGTTTTGGCCGGCAACGCGTCGCTGATGCCTTTGGTTGTCTACCTAACATCGGGTTTCTCGTCTGATCGGTTGTTGACTACACAGTTAAATAAAAAAACGACGACAGCTAATAATTAAATTAACTGCCCATCACAAAGGACCAGAACTTAGTTGTAAATTTTAAAACTGCAAAGAAGTATTAAGAGGTTTAGATTAGTCATGCTGAAATGTATAAAATTTCACCAACACTTTCATTTCCCACTCAGCAGTCGTCAATCGTCAATCATATCTTAACAGCGTTGCTAACGTCAAATCTCACAAGTAATAAATACTCATTTCCAATCTCCCGCCCAAAGGATCAGCGATGCAATCACTCTCTCATCACGCCGCGATTTCTATATCAATCACCTATTCACAACGTTCCTAGTTCTCTTCAAAAACTTATTGTCATGCTACATTCAACTCTAATACTTACACAGTAAGGTTCAAGTACAATGATCAGAACTCCAACCGTCGCTGTATTTTATTCCAAAAATTCCGTTTTTGAATTTCGAACGCTAGTCGAGCTGTGCCCGAGGCGTCGTTCGGAGAATTCGCACGACTCAAGTCGAGTTTTAGACAAGGATGAGCATATTAGTTACACTGGGCCAGAAAGGGACAGCGGATAGTAATAGACGAGGGTTCCAATTGATTGAAAAGGGTATTGCGCCCTATTCAACAGACTCCCTAAGGCGGGTGGGGTTTGAAAGCTATTAAAACGAAGCATGCCGTATTTTTTGTTTCGCTTGTTATTTAATTTCGCGATGGAGGACATTTAAATATGCAATTTACATGGCAGACATGTTTGCACATATGGACAACGCACATGTGGAATGTGGTATGTGATTGTAATGACATCATCAGGGACCAGAATACGACAGAGTCGAGCAGTAAACACATTGACTAAATTGTTTTACTTATTACTATAACGTATTATGACTTACGTTTACAGTGACTTGTTTTTGAAGTAACTTTTGATAACACGATTAATATTGAATGATTAAAGATCTTAATAATCGTGGATTCTTTAAATTATACTACAGTATTAACGCTAAAAAGTTGCAGGCTATAATTATTAGTAGTTCACGTCTTATCGCTAAAATCTATACCTATATAGAATAATCTGTGTATAAGTTTCATATTTGGCCTGCGGAAATATGGTCACGTATCTGAATTTCACACTGGAGCTTAGGTACTCCAGTGGCTCCCTTTACGCCTTTATCTTAAATGTTATTTGTTTCCTCCATATTACCTATTCGTGCACCTTACCTCATTTAATCTTACTCTAATCAGCTCTCCACATCTTAAGGTTGTCTGGAAGAGATCGCTGTGTAGCAATAAGACCGCCTTTTGTGCCTCATATGTCTATTTCACTTTCTATTTCTAGATTGTTGTTGTATTATTTTATTGGTGTACAATAAAAAGTTAAATAAATAAATAATAGTAATAAATAAATGAAAGTTTATTTGTAAGGATGTTTGTTATTCTCACGCAAAAACTACCGAATGGATTTTAACTGCAGTAAAAAACCCCATCATAATCAGTCCATTTGCTTAATAGCTAGAATGCCACAGAAAGACCCACAGACACGTCAAACTTATACCACCCCTCTTTTGGCGTCGGGGGATAAAAATAAATCATAATACAAACATGTCATAACAAATGAATGAGCACTGAAGAGCGCAATATGCAGTTCTTCAAAGCTTACACAAAATATTAGGCACCATTCAAACTCAGTCGTAAACAATTCAGCCAGCTAAATGACCGAACTTCGACCGAATCCTCTTTGTCATTGAGAGAGGATTATCGCTTAGAACTTATTGATCGACTTATTTAGAGTTAAATTGCTAAATTCCTTTAGAACAGCCATATTATCAAGACGACCGGCAAAAGTGAACTGAAGGAATTTTTCATGTACCTATTATCCGTAAAAATCTCAGACTCCCTTGTGTGGGTATTCTCAAAAGGGAAGTAAAGGTGTTCCCTTCACGTTTTAATATCTCCTTAATTCGAAAAGACGTTTCGTTCATGTTTCGTTTGCAGGTTCAAAGAGGCAGGTAACATAAAAAGCTGTTACACTATCATTTACGAAATTAATGTGTACTATATTTATAATAATTGTATGTGTTTCTAACGCATATTATATAAAAAGTATTAGCTTTCTGCACTACTTCTCCATGTAAACGTTATCCGTGTTAAAACCGCCGTCCGCGGAATTGTTGCGAAAAGGGGTAGGTACCTATCTACAATTTTTTTGTTTCACTTATTAATAAAATAAATGTGATTAGTGTGGATTAGTATAGTGCCTAGTGTGAATTTTAACCGGTTAAGAAAAACACACGCTAAAAAGATATAATTTTTGACAAGCTATCTACCAGTTTATCTATCTATCTAGTCAGTTTGGTTGAACGCGCTAATTTCAGGTATTACGGGTTCGAATTGAAAAATTCTTTTTGTGTTTGATATTCTATTTATCCAGGAAGGCTATAGGCTATATAAAATCATATACATATTATTAGTAGTAAGTTTTTTTCACAAATTACCGCGGCTGAAACCGCAGGGCACAGCAAGTATTCTATACAACGTAAGACGATGACGGTAAATAAACCGTCAAAGATTCCGAGCCGACCTTCGGATTCTTTCCCACGCTTCTAATATTTCTCTTTGCGATAGCGGTTCGCTGTGAAAGTGTTAAATTGAATTAATGGTTAAAAAACTGTTGTTAGATAAAATTCCATACGATCAGTTAGTTTTAACTTGTAAAGGAAGAGAAGAATTATTCTGAGAAAATACGCTTAAAATAGGTGCTCCTAACTAAAATTTGATGTTTCTCCCAGTGGTTAATATGCAGAAATATTGCAAGATACATATGTATGTGATATTACTTGAAATACGTCCTTGGAATTCTGTCGGCCGGGAAACGGCCAAGACGTACGTTTAAATGGTAATGTAGAGTTTGTAGAGGCTTGTAGAGTCACGCCTTGTTGAGTCAAGGGATTGCATCTTCAAGAGAGCTGATTACAAATATACCTAAGAACTCAGATTGAATAAAAGGCAGATAACGTCGTTCGAACATGACGTAAGCCTACCACGAATAATACAAAATAAAAAAACTAATACAATCTCGTGTCACTAGTAAAGAAAGCGTCAAATTGCATGAACATCGCAATTGGCTATTTGACAGTTGTCACGGTAAAATATGAAATGTGTTAAATATGGTTGCATATTGGTTAACATTAATTAAACAATACATTTTTTGCATGAAAATAAATTGTAAATATTTTTATTTTTGAAAAATAGATTTGAGTTTTTTTACCTGTGGACACGAGAACCGAAACGCGGGCGGCCATGATTGAGCATGTTATGACGTCACACTTCAAAAAATAAAGCATTGTGTACTACTAACTACATCGATTATCGTGTGCAATTTACTAAGAAAATTAATAATATATATTTTGATTTGTGCTTTTGAGAGGTTTTGTAAAATGGAGTCAGGCTATATAAAAGCTGACAGTGCAAATTTGCCTAAAGTTGATTCATTGATGGTCGCAAATTTCTTTGCGTGTAACCCTGACTTTTGCTCTGCCGAGTTTCGGAATGCAAAAAACTCCGTGTAAGTACTGAAATTAATAAAGTAAAATTGGCCAGAGTCTTGCTAAGGGGTCACAGAAGGATTTTTTCGAAGTTTTTCCTCAGCGCCCCCATAACGACACCCTAACTAATTATTATAAATTACTTAGAGGTTATGTTTATGAACAATATTAGGTTAGGTTTAATTTGTTTTTTTAGTAAATCAGAGGCTAAGTTGATTTCTTCTAAATACTTACATCAAAGTGGTCCTCAGAAAGAATATTGCTGATATAACAGATGTTAACTCTGGGTCTCGACGTGCTGATTGTAACCACTGCTTTCGACGTTGAGGGCATTTAGAAACGTGTAGGTATAAACAATTTGTCAGGTTTAATTGTAGTACTTCTAAACATAGGCACTGCACACGTCTTGTAGCTTGTCATTTTCACAATTCCAGTGAAAAAGGTGTAAGTTTTTCACATAAAATATCTTCAGAGTTAGAGCGTAAACTGTTGTTATTGGAAATGTGACGTCACAGCCAGCAAGTGACAGATAGCAGACTATTTTCGCGCGAATTTCAAATTAATGGATTAAAAGTTATTTTTATTCCTACTAAATAACACTTTTTTGAAAAAATAAATATTGTAAGAGGTATAAAATAAACCTACGAAAATTTTAAAATATTTTTCCAAAAATTGTCTAATAGCCAATTGTCAAAATTTATTAAATAATTTTATCAGTTATAATGCCGTCTTGCATTTTAAAATATGTAAAAGTAGTTCGCAAAATCAAAGAAAAGAAGATGGAATATCTTTTCACAGGTATCTGTTCATTATTTTATTATTTATTTATAATAATATTTTTGCGGTTTGCTCGGAACACAAAACCTCGACAATTATTCATTTGTATACCAGCTTTATGTGAAAATCGGTTACCCTAAATTTGGGGAAATATGTAGGTATGAGCTATTTGAACACTGGTCGATTTATAAATGTATATCGAAATAAATATATTTAAAAAGTAAATATTTGTATTTATTTAAACCTAAAAATCAAGAAATACAGCCAATGCATAAACACCTATCGCTGGGATATTATAACCGGGTTAATTGAAAATGTTACGTTGAAAGAAAATATTATATATTATATTTTAGTTTCTGTTTTTAGTTTAGCCTACTCACTAAAATGATTTCAATTATAATTTTGCAGATTGCCGACAGCTGCTATTACAAGAGAAAAAAAAAATGCACTTTGCTTCGTCTTTTATTATGCGTACCACAAAGGACTGGAATTAATTGTCCGCGTGGGTGTTCCCGTCAGATTATAATGTGGGTGTCTTCAAGTTAAGAGTGAATAGGCTTCTACTAAGTTAGTGTGATTTACCATCCACGATTTCATTACCGCTTACCATCTCAGGTGGTTTTGTGGTCAAACACTAACTTATTCTGCATAAAAAAAGTCCATAGGTTAATTAAGACAATTAAATATATTTAAGTATTATTTTATATTAAAAGAACATTTACATATATTTTGATAAGTGTATTTTTGATAAGTAGTGATGAAATTAAAATCAATTATGATTATCACATATAATACAACTTAAATTTTTGTCTGTTTTTCTATGCATTTGTTCCACCTTATCTCAGGAACGGCTTAATAAAAGATTCGGTTTTCACTGACGTATTGTAATGAGCTTGGGTTAACATTTAGTGTTTGTTTTATTTGAATCGGTTTACAAATAAAAAAATTACGACAATTTAAAGAATACCATCCCTACATTTATCGACTGTGGGCTTACCGAAGCGAAGCAAGGGCGTTCACTAGTAATAAATAATTTACCAATTTAACTGTGCATAATGTGTTAAGTTGGAAATATGTCAAACAACATTTACAAAATTGCGGGAGATTGTGACTTTTCATTTGGCATCCTCACACACACAAAGAATTACGTGTCCATACGGTGCCACTGCTAGTTGACATTAAGGCTGTCACGCACACATAGCGAAAAAGTGACTTCACGTCATTCGTTACATTTCTTTGCGAATGTTCCATCTGCCTTTTATTCAATCTGAGCCTTAGGTGCAAGTATCGAGGGAAATGGAGCGCCTACATTTTCGTGCGTTGGTACGCTCCTTCTGGGCGCAACGGTCGCGCGTGATACGCGCGAGAGAATCGCGGCGAATTCGTCCCTTCTGGACAAGGTCTAAGAAGAGGAAAAATTGATACGATTTACGTATAATAAAATAACATACGATTGGAGTGTCTTTAATCTGACAGTGTCAAAAGCGTTTTCTAGCAACTTACCTATTTAATTTTTTTTATAGAAATAGATGGCAAAGGAACTGACAATCTACCACCATCAGGTGGCTATCGTCGCCCATGAAAGTCAGCAAAACCAAAACATCACTGATGCGTTGCCGGCCAAGAAAGAGAGAAGAAAAAGAAAGAAAGAACTGGCTCTCAAGCCTCCAGACGAAACACGACGAGTCGTTTGGCAAGAGGGTGATAGTGGTTGTTTTGAAACAATATTATTTATACATTAAGATGTATTTTTTTGTTTATTGTTAATTCTCTATACCTAATATGTATCTTAATACCGCCATCGATGTTTGTTCACGAAAGTTGACTGGCAGAGAATGCTTTTAGCATTAGATAAATCTGCCTTTGTGCGTTTACTTTTTGTAAGGTTCAAAAGTTTAAATAAATGAATAAATATTGTTAAAATAAAGTCACGTCACAGTTCTAACATCTCAGTCCTGATTCTTGATAATACAAGAACAAGCTGACTAATACCTACTGTTACTAAACTTAAGGATTAGGTACTTCAAAGGTCGGAATTCGGGGTCGGAAGCGGGTGAGGGTGTGTCGCTAGTACGTAATTAATAAGTAGGTACCTATTATAAAATTAGCATTTTAGCGAAATATCGTATCTACTGGCAGACACACAATTAGGTATCTAGTACATAGCGATTCAAAGAAAATATGGAAAGCTATTGCAATCAAATGCCTACCTATCGCTTGCTTCTTCACCGTGTTTTTTTAAGAACTTTAATAACTAATTGCAAAATTCTCATACCTTGCAGGCAGCGTTTACAGAAAATAGAGGCTCAGAGCCTAGAGACAAGACTCTTTTCTGGAAACGCTCACATCATACGCCTAGCTTCAAAATGTATGGGAATGACACAACATTGACAGAAGTCACGTGCTCAATTTGCCGCACCTAATGTCATTCCCATACATTTGGAAGGCAGCGTTTACTAAAAGGAGTCTTGTCTAGACCCCCAGGCAAGCCAGTTGCAGTGTGACGCTTTCGGGATTTTTAAACCAGAATGATTTCCACGTCGCGTCGCCGTCGCGTCCACTGTTCGATCAAACCGTGACCAGTGGCAAAATTTTATGACCATTTCCGTGGGTCGGAGGAAACAAAAAGCCGTCGGTCCCGATTGTTATCTTTATATAGCAGTAAGGTTAGCCGTAGGGCTTGAATATCGGAATCTCGAAATATCGGAATCTCGGACCGTGAAACCCAATATTTCAATTCCGATATTGAGTGATTGGATATCGTAATATCGGAATCAGTAAGTTTTTAATTTTAATTCAAACAAAATGATTTTAATGCATGCCACAAGGTATACAGGCCACTAGGTCATAAAATTGAGCAAGTAAGTAAATATATTTTAGCTGTGTAGCACGTATTCCTGTTGCAAGCCTGGCCTCAGCCTACTGCACGAATAATGCGGTACGGAAAAAAATCTATTCCAAACTTAATTTATCCCCTTAATCTCGGTATACATAAGTTAATCATTTCATCGTCTTCTGTAGATCATCTGTACGAATCTCTAGTTACTGAGAATTCGCATCTAACTGTCAATGACCATTTACCGCAGATACCTCATTGTATATCGGAGGTCCACACCTACAACAAAGATTCTTAAAATCTTACGATGTCTAGACGTGAACAAAGCTAGTGGACCAAACGGTATTCCAGCTCTCTCCAGTTATCTACTGTTTTGCCACGCTTGGTTCGTCTCTCAATTAAGACTAGCATAGTGCCTTAATCGTGGAAGCTTGCCAACGTGCCCAAGAATGGCAATCGAACTGACCCTGATTATCGGCCAGTTTCAATTACCTATGTACATACTCAGGAAGATTATGGAACGTATGTATATTGAACACGCGCCTCACTGCATACCTAGAACACAATGATCTCTTCAGTGACCCTAGCGCTATAGCCTAACGCATACCACTCTACCGCATTCTAGCATATGTACCTGGGGCGAGGACCTTGAGAATAATGGAGAGGCGCTTGCCTTTTCCCTTGACATCTCGAAGGCCTTTGATATGGTTTAGCATGTTATCCTACTGGTCATGCTTTCTGCCTAGGTCATATTCCCTGGCCTGATCAGCTGGGTTAAAGACTTTCTGAGTGAACGTTCATTCAGAGTCGTTATCAAAGATTACTCGTCCCAAGCAACCTTACATCACATACTACAAACAACGCCGGATTTTCTCAGGGATCTTTTGTCTCCACAACTCTATTCCTGCTGCATATCAACGATCTGGTCGAGGGATACCTGGCAAGCTTCCGACCAGTAATGACCAAAATACAGTCTGAATTGACGGGGCCTCTCGCCCGGTTTGAAAGAGTGAATCACTTCAGGCAGTCACCGAATAGGGGGACGCCAACCTTGTGAGATTCAACGCCACAAAAACAGAACATTTATTTGGTTCCTACTTTTCCGAATGTATCCTTGGAATACACCTACCGCCGGAAGTTGAGATATCCTTGAACCTTAACTCTGAGCGATTTATTGAGTCTAAAATTAAGGCAGCTGCCAGGAAACTAGGCGTCCTAGCAAATGTGTTGCGATACTCCAAGTCACATCAGCTTTTATCCTTGCACAAAGCATAGCTTCTGCCGTACAGCTGTCACATATGGTGCAGCTGAATTTCATCTATCAGTAAAAACAATTTTGCGATTCAAAAATCTTAAAAAATTCAAGCTAGTGAATTTTTAACTCGAAAACTAAACCGATTTAGGTGTTATTTGCAACGAACGAGAATAAAATAGTATTAAAGACGTTATTATTTCACTATCCTATTGATTAAAAACCTTTTTACTATCCAAGAAGTCCTAATTTACAATATAAAATTAAATTTAAATGATTTAAAAAAATTGTGTGTAATTCCGATATTGATATCGGAATTCCGATATTAGGATCAAATATCGAAAATCAATATCGGAATTGAAAACCTTCCGATATTACAAGCCCTAGTTAGCCGTGTCGAATATAGGCTCAGCCCAATAAAACGATGATATTTCACAATTATTTTAATTACTCTTTCCATTACATTTATCACAAAATAAGTTATCACTAAAATCACAGATTTCAACAGAGAAATAGCATTTTCCTCGGGTTTGCATGCGACCGTCCAGGTCGACTGTCGAATGGCGAATGTCCCGATTCCTCAGTTCTATGCTCTAACGTCGACATCAATGTCGTCAATATGCTCACTAGCGCCACCAAGTGGCGACTGATGATAGTAGTATATTTTAGTCAATACCATACTTATATTCACAATAGTACAAAATAATAGCCTCAAGTGTACTTTACACTGTAATAATAGAAAGCACGCTAACAGCTCGGCCATCTGACTTTTCGTACGTCCTCGTACGTGATACACATTATATTTTGCATTCAATACTATACAATCATCATCTAAACGTACTCTCCATCAAAGTTGTTGATATGCCTGTATCTATATGAAAATGAGTTTTCATAAATATATTGATCACAACTGTGTTATTAATCAAAACTAATAGATCTTAATAATAGTATTACAAAAACAATTACTCCTCCTCAAATAAATTTTTGAACCTATTAAATATAATATCATCAAATTGATATCATACACTTGATATAAATCTATAACAAAAATCTTGATCGATATCATAATATACATCTATCATACAATAATTTGATACAATATTTTGATATTTTAGTCATCATTTTAGTTTTCAGGTTCAATAGGTACTATATACTTTCAAGTTAATGACTTCCATCGTAATCATCTACATCGTGTTCATTAAGTAAAAATGTAATTTTTTTAATGAGTATTCTATCAAGTAAACTTTGCATACTATTCTGCTAAGATCTAATATTAGGGTCATATTAACTGAATAATAGGAAATAACACAATATTTAAATTTTTCTTTCAATCAAGCAAAAAATTGACTACTAATAATATAAAATGGCTTAATAAGTCTATAATAATTATTATTGTTAGAGCTACTATCAAACCTTTACGGTTGCGGTACGTGTTCAAATCGCCAGCTACCTTGCCGCGTGGGACGTCTTCATGCGTCGGTCATGCTCCTTACTTGGCTCTCTTCTCTGATCAGATCCATCTCTCAATTCATACTTGGCCGCGATGGGGAGAGTCGCTCAAGCTCACCACACCGTCCGTCACGACCAAGTTTTCACGTTTCAAGTGGTTTACTAAACCCGACCGTTGCTCAGGCTCATCGCTCGGACTGTCATTTTGGCAGCTCCTCAGACGTCGCTCTTGCTCACCGTCTGAGAAATTCAGTGAACCATATCATCATTATGGTGATATCGCATACGCATCGGTCGTCGCTCAAGCTCACCGCCGAAACGTATCTCAATTTTCTCACCGTTGCTCTAGCTCTCCGGTGGTGGCAAAAATGTATCGTTTCATCAAATATTGTCTGTTTCATATGGTCCTGAATAGTATTAGTCGAACCGTCTAGTCTCCTATCGTCTTGTCTCCTATCGTCTTGTCTCCTATCGTCTTGTCTCCTATCGTCTTGTCTCCTATCGTCTTGTCTCCTATCGTCTTGTCTCCTATCGTCTTGTCTCCTATCGTCTTGTCTCCTATCGTCTTGTATCCTATCGTCTTGTCTCCTATCGTCTTGTCTCCTATCGTCTTGTCTCCTATCGTCTTGTCTCCTATCGTCTTGTCTCATATCGCCTTGTCTCATATCGTCTTGTCTCATATCGTCTTGTCTCATATCGTCTTGTCTCATATCGTCTTGTCTCATATCGTCTTGTCTCATATCGTCGTGTCTCATATCGTCGTGTCTCATATCGTCTTGTCTCATATCGTCGTGTCTCATATCGTCTTGTCTCTTATCGTCTTGTCTCTTATCGTCTTGTCTCTTATCGTCTTGTCTCATATCGTCTTGTCTCATATCGTCTTGTCTCATATCGTCTTGTCTCATTTTGTTGCCTCATAATTTTATTTCAAATTATCTTATTCATTTCTATCCATTTCAATTAATGCAATTCACTCAATGCATTTCAATTTACTTCATTTTGATTAGCTTCATTTCAGTAAGCTTAATTTCAATTAGCTTCGATCCAACTCGATTCGATCCAGTTCGATTCGATTCAACTCGATTCGAACCAGTCCGATTCGATTCAACTCGATTCTATTCAATTCGATTCAACTCGATTCTATTCAATTCGATTCAACTCGATTCAATTCAATTCGATTCAATTCAATTCGATTCAACTCGATTCAATTCAATTCGATTCAATTCAATTCGATTCGATTCAACTCTATTGGATTCAACTCGATTCGATTTAATTCGATTCGATTCAGCTCGACTCGATTCAATTCGATTCGATCAATCTCGATTTGATTCAAGTCGATTCAATTCAACTCGATTCAATTCAGTTCTTGCATGTTCTTTACCAGAGCTTTCTGGTGCCGGTGGGTCTTCAAGTGTTTCATCGATTCAAGTTGATTCAATTCGACTCGACTGAATTCACTTACTCCATGTTCTTTACCAGAGATTTCAGGTGTCGGTGGGTCTTCAGGTGCTTCATCGTTTTTCATCTAATTTCATCAGAATCGTGGTTTTCATCAGTGTTGTCTCTGTACCCCCCGACGCTGATGTCATCAATCAATCTGAAACTTATAAATACTGTAGGTATAAGTGCAAATTCATACACCAACGCAAATAGACATAAGTCATAATGACTCCATGATATAATATCGTCACGTCATTATTTAGGAATCAGGGTATATGTTTATCATTAAAAAGGTGTAAGTGTTAAACTATATTCTGTCTAGGGTTGCCACCCTTAGGTACTATATTATATAGTATCATGCTATATTTCAGTCAATTGTACTATACTCGTTTATAGAAAAATAATATAATACGAATAATACTATATTTTCATCGGTAATTCAGTTGTCGAGCTCTTTTTTTTTACTGTGACTGGAACGCACCCGCAACGCAGCATTGGGAATTTCAGAACGGAACGCATTCACGTCGTTCGTTGCTCACACGTCACGGCAAGTAAACGTCAACTTCAAATTGACCGTTCTTGTGCATTATTTACTATGTATTATTTTAAAATTAATAAGATTTTGTTAACCCAAGCTAAGACTTTATTAGTCAAATACACACGGAAAAACAAATAAGCACTAAGAATAAATGTGTACTATTTTTTTCAATTTCCCAATAGTACCTACTACATTTTTTCAATGTTTTGAAAACAAAATATTATTTTAACTTCAAAAAAAAGGTGGCAGCCCTAATTCTGTCAGTCTAGTCTCCAGCAACGTCAGAAATAAAGCAACTAAAAATCAATAGTATATTCCTATATATTCCTAGAATAAGTGGCCGCTCATGTAACAAAATAAATCTATTCTTCAGATAAAATGTTTCTAGTACGGTGGTACGTACTCTTGTTTGCATAATAATATCAATCAAAAAATAAAATCTTAAAATTCCATTACTTTCAATGCTCGAAAAACTAACTCCAATACATCAAATCAATCCAATAAAATGGTTCGTGCCAATATGTATTCATCACTCCTTTGAATAATCGCTTCATTATAGGGAAAAATAACCCTCCACTCCTGTAAGAAAATCTGTACTACCTGTCTGTACCGTCCACCGGGACAGTAATTGCTCGATAAGTAGTTTAATAATTTTAGTTTACCAGGTTTTATAATCGCATTCCAAGGGAAAAGGATATCAATATGATATTATGACATATAATACCATATTATGAAGACATGGATATTTCTATGATGAATTCCCTCTTCGACTGCAAGTCACTAAATAATTATGGTCATCAAATAAATCTATGTAAATAATTCGTTGATATACATACATTAATATTATTAACGGGTATGTTAATATTATTAACGGATGTTGCGTTGCGTATTTCCATTCTATTCACATTGGCTTTGAAGCCTGTTTGATACCTCAAAGTTTCATAGCAGAAAAACTTGTCACATCACACATATAGATCCATATCCTATCACATTGGACAATAATTCGCAATGTTTAAACTCAATTTCTATGTCTCTAACAGTTTGCCCGATGCTCTGGAATCACTCTTACTGTTAAATGCCATCTGTCGGGTCAATGCAACTCTTCACCTAGAACTAACCATATACATTCACAAAATTTCATTGGAGTCGGTTCGATAGAGTACGGAGATGAAATTCATGTCATGTCTATTTTTTTTTTTTACAAGACGTATTTTTTTCTGCGGTCCACCGCCTGTCGTGCCAGACGTCCAAGGTTTAATTTCAGTGAAGCGTACATATAAATAAGTTAACATTGCTGGTCTCAGTCCGTCCAAGGTACCTACTTATTACACACATTACACATACTACTATGGGGCTATGAGTGTGTAGCATTATAAAATATCACTAATGTCTTTACATTACCTTGTAACTCCTCGGAAGATCAATGCACGCACTTAGTGTACATCTCATGTGTGATTAGGCTGCATGATTAAATCAATTGCCGTAGAATCCCGACCGTAGTCCGGCAATCTCTTGTCACAAAGAAATCTGTAATCATAATACATGGTTTAGTTAATCTCAGTCACTATCGCTTTCCAGTTGTTTGAATCCGTTAGGTTGTCAATTATACGTATTGTGCCGCCGCTGTAGAGTGAGCACGATAAACATAGCGGCATCGCCATAACTAAACGTCATATAAACAATACTTGTAACATCAAACGGGAATCACCAAAATATTTCAGAGGAGCCATCCAAGCTCGTATTTGGTGTGCAACGCACAGAGGCCATTATAATAACCGAATTAATCGAGTGCAGTAGTCATTTAAGTGTGCATTCATTGTATCTTATTCTGCAATGTACCTACCTTTACGGTAATATGCCTTATGATAACTGACAATAGCAATAGTTACTTAAATCACATATGTAGATATCACAAGAAACCATCTCAAATAATAATCCTCTTACTTGCTGTAATTTGTTAGATACGAGTAGAACATGATCTAAACGACTCACCTACCTACTTGCTAACAAAAAAAACAAAAAGAAATGTATTACCACAGAATAGATAACAGTACTACATGTCTTACCTCAACTACCTGTTATTTCTATAACAAGCTTTTATTTCGTTTCAACACTTTCAACAATCCGATGTCTAATCAAATCCTGTAAGTTAAGGTTAACTTGACTTACGTCCCAATGTCCAATTGATCTGAAATGCGGCACAAGCGCTTGGGTATCGTGACCGTATACTGCGAACACACCACAAACTCCGTGACACGAGATTTCTATTAGATTTTTATATAAGATATCATTATATTAAATAAAATCGAGCTCGTCTATTGTGCATAATATCATGACTCTAAAAGATCCATTACGGAGTAGCATGGAAATTCAATAATCTAAATTTTACTAACAAAAAATAACCGACTTCAAATTCTCAAAAACTACTTGTCAGATCTCGTTCAAATTTATGTGGGACCACATGACAAGCACCAGCTTTCTATTAAAAAAAGAATCATCGAAATCGGTTGACGTGATATTGAGTTATTCGTCAATTTGTCGCGCACATCTTAACACAAATTTACGACTTATGCAGTTTTCTCATGGATACCATTGTCAGATCTCAATAAAATTTATGTGGGACCACATGACAGCCATCAGCTTTCGATTAAAAAAAGAATCATCAAAATCGGTTCGCCCAGTCCAAAGTTCTGAGGTAACAAACATAAAAAAAAAAAAAAAAAAAAAAAAATACAGTCGAATTGAGAACCTCCTCCTTTTTTTGAAGTCGGTTAAAAATTAAATTCAAAATCATTTATCCATGTAGGTATCACTGATACACTTAATGCATGTAATTTTTCTTTCTTATCCACTAACAATTCGGAAAGGTTCTTTGATGACAGCAAAAGATTTTCGTGTAACTACCCGCAAGTTCATCTTTAGATTTGCTATATTTGTTGGTATGTTGCGATTTCATATTTGACAATCGTTTTATGAGAAACTAGCGGATACCCGGCGTGTTCCACTAGGCTAAAGATTATATATAGAAAAAGTCGGAAATCGAAAATGTGTCTTTAAAATGCTTAATAATCATTTTAATGGTTTCATCTCAAACCATCATCGCATTATTGCGTTTCAAATGAAACCAGTTTGAGGTTAGAATGATCAGTTGAATGGTTTCAAAATATAGAGAAGATATCCGTACAAGCATTTTTTTGCGGTTTATATAATCTTAATATATATAAATCACGTTTCACGTCGTCCGTCCGCGACGGACTCAATCAAATTTGCACATCGTGTGCAGTTCGATCCAACCTGAAAGATAGGACAGCTTACATCTCAAAATAATTAAAAAAAACCTTTAACAGAACGGAGTCCGTCCGGGCAGCCAGTATATAGATAAAGTTAACCCACCACTTAGTTAAATTTAGCTCAACAAAATAAAGCAAAACGATCTCAAAGTCGAAGAGACTCAATAAAGGCAGAATAATTCTATTGTCCATCTCCAGTGGCGGATTTAAGTTTGATGTCGCCCTAGGCCCCTTAAGATATGCCGCCCTTTTTGCTCTGTGAGGAGGTGATTATCGAAATTTAATATGCAATTTGTAAAAACCTTTATTATTATGACGTATCAAATATTAACTTAAATACGTTTTATTAGTTAACATCATGGAGCATAGTTATATAGAATCATACAATACATATGAAGGGAAAGTTGAAAAAGTGTCCAGCTGTTTACAGAAAATTGAGGTTCCAATAATGGGCATTTCTGAATGGCGCTAGTGTGATACAAATAGCAAACCATGAACATAGCTGTTACACCTCGTTTACATTCAGCCCCTACCGCTGCTCCTCGCGCTGTCGGCAATAATCCCCTTGATACTGCCGTGGCAGGATCGAGAGAAGTGTAGTGTTTACATACTGCCCTACCACTCACATCGCTTTCGACTTTCGGCAATGGCAGACGTCGAAATATTACTGCGACGGAGCTGAATGCAGTGTTGCCAATGAAAATTTTTGGAAGGCCGTGTACATTATGGGCGCCATTGACGATGCGATCGATCGGTGCGCACCGACGGATCGGTAGTGTATGTTACCGCTATGAGTGGCACTTTTGAACCGATCGATCGGTGCAATCGATCGATGCGATCGATCGGTGCGATCGATCGCATCGTCAATGGAGCCCATTAGATAAAAAAGCCGTGTTTATATGGGAAAGGATCAAGTGTGGGCCGTAGCAATCCAATTACGCCAATATATACCATCGGTTCAGCGCTCGAACTAAAAAAAAAGGTCATCGGCAGTGAATTTGATGCCCACAAAACGAGTAATACTTTTCATTAGCCTACATTAACATCAATATAAGCCTGGTGGCGCTGTTTTAAGAGTTTAACATTCGTTAAATGTTTGCAAAACAATAAATAAAATTGACTTTGTGAAAATTTGCGAAAAGCCGTAGAATTTGCTACGGCAATAGGGTTCCAGCCGTAGCCCGTAGATTTTGTGATTTTTTGGCCTGAAAGCCGTAGAACACGGTAATTGCCGTAGCATTGGCAACACTGGCTGAAAAACCGCTCTTTTGGGGAGCGCCGGGCAGCGCGAGTAGCAGTGGTAGGAGCATGAGAAGTATCGTGTTCACATACTCGTCCTGCCCACTTCCCTACCTACTTTCCTGCTCAAATGAGCTGAATGTAAACGAGGTATTACAGACGGAGTGACGTTTGCTGAGTTATGCCTAGTGCATCCGCAGCGTCACACGTTAAGGATACACTCAAGCGAACACAAAAAGAAATATTGAAAAACCACCCCAATGCTACCCCGCAGTCACTTCTAAAATCGAAATTTTTTTTAAATTTTTTCAAATTTTTCGTAACTTTCCTCCCACTTTACGAAAACCCACAAAAATATTGGGCGAAAAGTCATAAACAAAAAAGTTGACAATCTCAACTCGGCCGCCATCCAGAAAATGTGAAATGTCAGATTTTTTCCGAGGTCACGCGAGGAGAAGGAGAAAACAAGATATAGACAACAAAATCCCATCTCACCTCCTTCTGGGAGAACAATTATATAGTTAGTTATCACGGTGGTAAGTCTAGGATTACCATAGGTTGAAAACTTTTTTAAATTTAATTTATAATTTATTCAATAAAGGCTATTCCGCTATAAAAATTAATAATTTGCGAAAAATCTGAAAATTATTGTTTTCAAACTAATATAGATTAAAAAGAATCCATATTGCACTGACAAATTAAAAGGTAAACTAAACATTAAAAATATTTTATAAAGAAGCGAAAATAATTCACAAAAATATTTTAGGTAGGTACGAATAATTCTCATATTTTACCCTTCCTAAGTTTTTAGGGTTCTGAAAATTTTGCCGCCCCCAAAATCATGGCGCCCCTAGGCCCGGGCCTCACGGGCCTAGGCCTAAATCCAGCACTGTCCATCTCGTAATATACCATCACGTAAATCTCTTCAGAGTATCATCAAGTTGAAACTACCATACACATACTATTGTATTGGGTGACCTCTTTAGCTAATACTCAAGTAATTAAAAAAATCCTGTAAGAAATATATCCTGGTGCTTTATTTAAATTTTGGCTTCCAAAATTCTTACATTGCATTACAGTACCCATTCAACTATTAGGTTGATAAATAATTGGTGTCTTCGCGGGACATGGAGGGAGCTCAAGCGCGTTATTGGCCGTGGAGTGAAGGAAACTTAATACATACTCTATAAAGGATGCACGTCATAGTGGGGCAATATTTCGGATTCAAATGCAAGTTTCACAGGTCGTTTATCATTCAATTTTATGTATTGATTCAGTAGGTCTAAGAGGTAAGCAATTAATATCAGTTCTAGCTAATAAAGATTACTTAATAACCTGGAAGTTTTATTATTTTTCTTTCCTTCATTTTTATAAAACAAAAGGTTCATCGCATTCTCGCGAAGTATCCATAATTTACGTTGATAGGCGGGCGAGGAGATCAGGCCTTCGTTATAACGAAAATACGGTGTAGATTCAAAAGACACTCCTATAATGATTACAAAATCAACAATTACTAGGTGTAATATTAACGGATCACTTGGATACGGAACGATTACTTTTTAACCAATGTTCCATCTGAACACGCGGGGTCCGTGCGCAACGTCCATATACATAACTTAGCTGCTCAATAATAACTATGCAATGGTCGCCACATACATAAAGCATTTTTAGTACACTATTCATTTAGTTTATCCTTTTTCTATTTATATATATTATCAACTGCACACAATAAAATCTTTAGTCTTTCAACTCGCATCCGATATCGGACAGACAAAAATATTGAAGAGCAAGCGGAAATTTAAAAAAAAATCATTTTAGTTCTTAGTTTTTCTAACTTCTACACGTGTCATCAGAAAAAGGAAAAAAAAAATTGCTCACGTTTTTATTTCACCTCCACTCTTTGTGGCGTGGCTAGACATTAAAAAAAATGATCACTTAATACTTCATTTTCCTAAATTCAGCACGTGTCATCAGGAAGAAAATAAATTACTCACGTTTTTACCTCTTCGGGGCGTGGCGAGAGATTTTTCTATCTGTCCATCCCACTTCTGAACTATAGGCTCAGCCCAATAAAACGATGATATTTCACAATTATTTTAATTACTCTTTCCATTACATTTATCACAAAATAAGTTATCACTAAAATCACAGATTTCAACAGAGAAATAGCATTTTCCTCGGGTTTGCATGCGACCGTCCAGGTCGACTGTCGAATGGCGAATGTCCCGATTCCTCAGTTCTATGCTCTAACGTCGACATCAATGTCGTCAATATGCTCACTAGCGCCACCAAGTGGCGACTGATGATAGTAGTATATTTTAGTCAATACCATAGGTACTTATATTCACAATAGTACAAAATAATAGCCTCAAGTGTACTTTACACTGTAATAATAGAAAGCACGCTAACACGAAGGCTTTCTGGCGCTATTAAAACTTCCAGCCTTGGCTTGGACCTTTAATCCCTCCTCCAACAATCCCTACGGGACTCGGGAGCAACGTGGTGGACTGTGCACTAGGCCTCCTTAAGTCCTCAGTCATAAGGAGAAAGTAGGAGCACTCTATAGCGGGCTATTGACGGGCTGAAATCAAAACAATAAACACTATGATATCCGACAATAAGTTTTAACTACCGATGCGCGTCTTTTAAATTCGTTTACCACTTAAATAGGTAAAAAAAGTGTAGGACTTACCTATGTTTAAAGCTACATTAGTTCATTAGTCAGTAATACTATCCCTGTAGCTAAAAATGTAATTAAAACTCAAGTCTTTCAATTTGTGTGCCGCCGTCAAGAACTCTAGTTTGCTCACAATAGTCAGAATCAATACAGCCGGCGGATTTTGATCAATAGCCGAAGAATCCAAGTAGAATTGTACGTAAATATAATACCTAAGCATATTTATTAACATTGTAAAGGTATGTTACTAAAGACGAACAAAAAGTACCTTGTTAGGTATTTTAGGCAAGTTTAACGCGATCAACAATACAATAATTTACGAGAATGCTATTAATCATTTGATTATACACAACGCTATTTAAAGTACAACAGAACAAGTTTTTTAGTATATTTTTCATCAATAATGTTTAATTTATTACTTTGTGTCCCGTTTGTCGAAGTTTATTCAAATATGCCGATCACCTTGTCTACTCTATCTTTATTTTGCTATCTACGCTATCATCAATAATTCGTTCGCTTTTTGTACTCTTAATTTATATCGACAATGATAATTAATTAGGCTATTTATAATCCTAGTGTCTCCTTTAGCGCTAGTGTTTTCATTAATGGAATATTTTTTTTATGTATCGTATAGAATTACTACTCACCTGCACTTTATAGATATGCTGATTGAAAAGACATTCGCCAAAACAAGTTATGTAGTGTTTTTGTTGTACTAGTTTTAATTTGTTGCCTGTTGGTTGAATTAATACAACATTGGAAAATATAACTTTATTCTTTATACTTACATTGTTAGCATAAAAACAAGAAGCTAATAAATTAATCTAATATTTTATTTTAACAAAAGCAGAACAAGTGGACACGACTATTATATTATACGACAAATAGGTAATCCGAAAAAGTTGTTTTATCAAGTATTAATTAAGTTTAATTAAGTAGTAAAGTTTTCTTTGCTCCGATCTCGAGTCGGCAATCCCAATCCCGATCGCGATTCGGTGCCGCACCGCGCCACCTCGACCGACACGCAAGCGATCTCTGGTACCAGGATCGCATGAACCCGCAAGGTAAATCTACGTGCCTCAGCGTGCCATGCACGCGTGCCTTTCGTTACTCCCCTCTGATTCCATCTCTTTTTAACCCATCAAATTCCATTGCACTCCGTCCTTTTTCTGTTACGTGTTAATCGACCTACGGTCCCCTAATGGGCAGGGCTTGTCGTCTCTTCTCTTTCTAATAATAGGATAAGTTTCCTGATAGCCCCCTCTCGTTTTTACTTACGAGAAACTGTTCTCGATGGAATGAGTGAGGTTAGCTTTGTGTTACCAAGTGAATGGACAACCGTACTCCTTTGTGATAAAGTCGTATTTGTATGAAAGCATTTTAATTGACCTCCAACGTATCATCAAACACTCCGTGGTACGGTTGCCCAGTTGTACGCTACGTAAATTGGACGAGATTCTGCGCCATCCAAGGAATTTCTGATATACTTTACCGATTCATGTTACCCCGATAGAGTCGATGCTTAAGGATCATTTTGGCGTTGTTCACATTCCTTTTTTGTCAGGCATTTTTTAAACTTGGATCAAACATGGGTTAAACTCGCTTTGGATTTCGGAACTCTAGAAAAAGAAAATTTGTAAAACATAAAACAGATTAAATAGGTAATTAATCCCAAAGGGTAATTTAGGTAATTTTGGTAATTTTAGTTTTTAAAATTGTAAACAATTCAAAGATGAAACAAAAATAATTACAAGAAAAATAATTTATAACCTTCATTGAGAAAAATAGAGATAGGCAAATAGAGATAGGTAAAGATGGCATAATAAGTCTACCTAAATAAGTCTCTATTTATTTTGAGTAGGTATAAAACAAACTGCATTATTATAAATATTGAAATGAGACAACAAACCTTTTTTTTAATTAGGGACATTCAGCCAAAAATCTAATTAGGGGCAGAATGGCGTAAACTAGAAGAGTACGACTCTACCAGAGTAGAGATAGAATATTGCCGTACCTAATTAATTACATAATTATTATGCTGTCTTTTTATTATGGATGCCAAGAATCCCCTGGTCAATCCTTGCCTTCTTGCATACCGATTGTCATCTCTTTCAAATACTTTGTAATGGTTGACATGATCAAGAACAACCTGTCGATGTCTCTAGGACCAGTCATTTTTCAATATTTTTATAACTTAAATAATTACAATACAATTTTATTTATCTGCAACAAGCTACCTATCATTCAAAGTTACCAATTTTCATGCGGACACACACACTTTTCGGTTTTCATGTCAAATAAAAATGGTCGTGCCGCGCGGCGGCGCTTTCTTGGATGCGGCGCGGTGGTGCCCGACGACGACGGATGCGGGAAATGATGGCGCGTGCCGCGACATAGCGGGCATTTGTACCAGGGCGACATATTCGCTAGATAGTCGCAAAGCTTCGTAACGGCCGGCGAGCATTGCGCAGCGTCATTAATTTATACGCAATTCCAGAAAGACGTATCAACTACCCCTTGTAGACTGATGCGACTTTATTCCGTACGAGTAAGGTAAATTTTCTTTTATTTCAACTTTGAATGGAGTAGTAATCTTTTCGCATATGAAAACGTTGCATGCGTCGCGATTAATTCGTACTCACTTAATATCTTCCAGTAAGGATCATTTTACATTGCATTATTGTTTAGTCGAAGTAATGAGGGGAACGTGTTTCTATCTGTTAACGGGTTATGTTCGCCTAGTAGCCAGCGCGCACTGCGCAACTCCCCAGACACACGACGTCACACATACGCTTCACAGACATGACAAGGCAAGGCAATGAAGGCAATCAAGTCGCAAGCCGTGTTTGCCAAGCAACAAGCAACCGACCGGCTTGCGACTCGTGCATGGCCAAATCTACGCGGAACTCTACAAAAATAACATGATGGCTTTATTAGGATTTCTCGGAAATATTTTGTTTAATAGGTTTGTTGTTATGCTATGTATAAAATTATACGTTACATGAAATATGAGCAAGCATGAGTGAGTCGCGAAAATTTAATTCGTTTATTATCAATTCGAGATTTACATAAAATATTTTTATTGAATTTAATTTTCAATTTGAATAACGGTTTACTAGAAGTCCATTATTTCCTTTTTTTCTCTTCTTACTCGCCTCGCACATTTGTACGAACTCAACGAAAATGGAAACACATCGGTGTTGCCTAAGTATGATGTTACAGATGTTCACCTCATCGGCTGTTTATACGAGCCCCAATGCAAAAGAGTTCGTCTAGTACCAAATATTACAAGTGCCTCACAAGTGCCTCATAGTAAAAGTATTTAGATTATTAAATTTAACTTTATTAGTTAAATAAATATACACTGGTTTTGAGCACTTAATGAAGTGTATTTATAATTAAAAAAGTAACAAAATGTTTTTCTATTTAAATAAAATATAATTAATTCTTCGAGAACCATCTACGCACTTCGTCTATCACATTCAACGGCGCAAAATAGTTCGTCTACCACTTATTGGTGTCACTTTTAGCATCGATCACGGCCTTAATTCTTTGTGGCATCGTTGCTACCAATTCTTCACATTCTTGTGGAGTTATTGAGTGCCAGACAGATTTAATTTTCTCTTTCAGATCATATTTAGACCTTGCTGGATACTTGCGCAGCATTTTCTTCATTTTCCGCCACACATCACACCACAGGGTCTCAATCGGTGACAAATCTGGACTACTGGACGGCCACTCCATTGTAGTGATCTGATTCCGGTTAAACCAAGCCTTCGTTGTCCTCGCAGTGTGACAGGATTAGCGATGGGAAATATCGTTACTTTTATTTCACTATCAAGTCCGTGAAATTATTTATTTTTGTCACTGTTAAATCACCCGTGAAAAATCACCACTGGTATATTTCATTATTGACGAGTATTGTCACAGTGGGTGCATTTTATTCCGTCCGTTACATTTCGCAGTGATAGTGACTTGATTCAGTCATTACCAAAGCTCAGCGGTCAACTTACCGGCGACGATTTGTTGACGTTGTAAAAGGGGATTCCCTACTCAAAAAATTATTCCTTCCCCATAACTAGACACAAAAACCCACGATGACTTAAATCTCACAGACATCCCTCTAAATGTATTTATTATAAACTCCCACAACCCAACCAATTTCGAGAACCGAATTCAACAAGGTTGCAAACTAATTCACAGACCTGCACTCACACCTTGACCTCTCCCCTTCCAGAGGGCTGACCCATACAATATTTTGAATTTAAATGGCTAAACTCCCGTTGGCCAGTCAGTCCCAGGACCTCTGACTACTTTATCCTGCCCAATGAAAAAACAATATATATGCCCAATCAATTTCCCAATATAGCAGACCCCGATATTTGGGAAAAATTCTACGCTGTTAACCCCAACTGAAAAACCATCAATCACAGACACGTCCCACAACCACAGACTATATCGCCTCCGGCTATGGTCCAACCACAGACTCAAAATCAAGGGAGTGGAATGATTTAATATTTTATTCTATAAACAAGTCCTGAACCTTCTTAAAGAAATTACAAATTCAGAAGTCCCATCTCACGAAAAAATAAATACTCGCCACAAATTGACAGAGACAAGAGGCTGAACAGACCACAGACTACAGAACCTAACGCAGCGATTTAAAAAGTCACTCTAATGGCGACCGAGGATTGGTCCATCTGTCTGACAGCGTCCTTGGCAACTACCACAGACTAGCCGTCAAACTGCCGCCCGTTAAAACTCCTCAATCAACAATTGTCACTGTCAACCGGCTTGTCAATACTCGAGTACACTATTATCACAGAGTACTTTGTAATATACTGAAATAGAGACCAAACTTCGCGCCTAAGATTAGAAATGTGCGTCAGTGGCGCCATTATAGAGTGTTCTGGAACTAAAAGTCAACCAGTGTTGCCAGGCAGCACATAATTACGTAGATCTACCGTAAATCCAATTTTACAACCTGGCAACACTAGCCAATAGAAAATGTTCCTAGTTCTATAGTCTATACTACAGTTTATTTTATGGTATTTTGAAGGAGGAACCATTGGAAATAAAAAATTGAATAATTTTTAGAATTTATTTATGTTTTCTTTCAGAGCATCCAGGTACACAGCAATGCTTAATAATAATTTGTAGATATTGTAAAATCAAGGTGCACAAGGAAAAAAAAAATCTTGACTCAAAACCACGCACAACACTACACAATATCTCGGATTTTTGTATGATAATAACTGGAGGAACTATTACAGCAGCATTCGACTCAAATTACACACAATTCACTTAAAATTATATTTTTTAGGCGAAAACCACGGAAAAACGCAATCAACAACAATGTCAAATTCATCAAACTTGACGTTGAGAGACCAAAGACAAAATTAAAACATTTTTCTTGTCTATGGTCATTGCATTATTATAATACAACATTATATTTTGTATTTAATAATATGTCTAATAACATTTATCTAATTCATTTATTTTTCAGCATTCCGATTGAATAAAATATAAAAAATATTTAAAAACACAAAAATATTTATCTGCGTTGCGTCCATCTCTATAGAACGAAAAAAATAGGAACAAGTGCTGCTATCTGTATAAATATTATGGAACTACAATTATAATGCTACTCAACCGAAAAAACCTCTTGCAATGGTTTACTGTTTGTAATGAACATGCGTCTTTATTTAGTATCATAATATCTGTCATCTTTCCCTATTCATTGTACTAAGTTTGAGGACCCTGACTATTATCTATCTATACTACTAACTAACAGTATTCATTCATTAACTATTATCACTAGGTATGTTTAAAATATCAACGAAACCGTGCGCGAGACGGGCGCGCAGAGTAAAGATTACAAATGATTATGAACTGTGAAGCGAAATCTCACCGAGTCACCGTATCGTACTTCGTTTCACGAAATTCACGAATTCACGAGACACGACGTGGTTGTAAATATCAATTACCTACATAGTTTAATCAAAACCTTACAGTTTAAAATAAGACTCATTTTCATTTGAAGTTTTTGTACCGTAGCGATATTATTAACGAAGCAAGTTGAAAGAAATCAGACAAACTTAAGTCTAATAACGTTGCGAATAAGATGCAATTTCACTTAAACAAATTCTCTCTTCTAGTGTCTGTGTCGCTCTCGCTCACGCACGGCTCAAGTCACAAATGTTGCTTTCTCTTTTTCGCACGATGGAATTCTGTGAATTTTGGCCGGTGGCCGGCGTTAAGTCACAGTAAAAGGAATACTATGGTGAATTCACAGTCCCGTTAAATGTAACAGACGGTTTCGATGCATGTCACAGGTGTGAAAAGGTGAAGTTTATTTAACAAGTGAAATATCCAGTGATAGGTGAAATGTGCCATTCCTAGACAGGATGCACCATCTTGTTGAGAGGTTGTTGAGAGGGTTGCACGAGACTTGTTTCCAGAATGTTTTGGTACTCTACTGCATTAACAGTTCCTTCTACAAAATGTAGATGACCCAGACCTTGTGCTGACATGCAGATTGCAGCCCCATATCATCACCGATCCAGGAAACTTCACTTTTCTTTTGATACGATCGGTGTGGAATGCTTCATCTTTATTTCTGATAACTTTTTTCCGTACATCACCAATCGTCACCTCTTGGATTGGCAGTAATATGGAGTGGAATCAGACGCATTTTACCACTTTGGAAGTGTCTCTCGCGCAAACTATTCAGTTTACAAAAAAATGATATTAGAAACCTCAATATCATTTTGAAGACCATAGATAGGTACCTAACGTGTATGGGTTTGATGAAAAAAAAATTTTTGAGTTTCAGTTCTAAGTATGGGGAACCCCCAAAATTTATTGTTTTTTTTTCTATTTTTGTGTGAAAATCTTAATGCGGTTCACAGAATACATCTACTTACCAAGTTTCAACAGTATAGTTCTTATAGTTTCGGAAAAAAGTGGCTGTGACATACGGACGGACGACGAATCTATACCTAAGGGTTCCGTTTTTTGCCATTTGGCTACAGAACCCTAAAAACCGGCTAAGTATCTCCTGTTGAACCACACGCAATGTAAGTAGAGCTCCATAACTTGTTTTACACTACATAGTCGTATTTATTAAATGTTAAGTTTCAAGCTTTATGTCCACATACCAAACGATGAACGTACTAGAAACATGGGAGACAAAAAATATATTTTTATTGAAAGTATGAGACTATTTCCTCTAGGCCGTTCCGTCACCGTACCGACACCGACCAACATAGTCGAAGAACGAAGTATCATGTCCACGTCGATCCGTTTTAGTGGGATAAGTAGAGCGTATCGTGTTGCTTTTCGTACCTGATACGATTATAGCACGGTCATGGTGTGGTACGGTATAATGGGTAGAAAGCTTGTACTTATGTAGGTAGGTACCTAAGTACAAACGTCTGACATCAATCACCTGAATTGACTCTAATCGAAGGTGGATTGTCAGTTCATTTGTCGGCTATTTCCATAAAAATAATATGTATCTTCACAAACCTGTGATATTTTTGCAAGATCCAGTCCCAAATTATTATGAAGTTAATGACAAATAATCTCTTCTTTATACCTAAAGAAGAGATTTTACTTTATACCTAAAGAAAAGATTTTAGAGATTATTAAAGAGGTAGACCCGAATTTTTTTAACATTATATTCTAGTACCAATTCATAATTACATGTTTCTTTTTATTAGTAGTAGAGTAGGAACGGTACTGTAAGGTCTGTAAGTAAATAGAAGATATTAAAAACTATGATTTTTAGATTTAGCAACAACAAGTAGAAATAGGTAAAGCGATTATTTCGCATCTAGCACTAGTATTTGCCGCGAAATATCCATTTGTACAAAAACTTCCGACACTTACGTCCCAACTCAGAGCCACTGGGTTACTTTAATCGCTCCTTAGTATAGAATCACCATACAAATTCTGTACTAACAATAAGTAACGATTTAAGAAACCAGGCGTTGGGTTGTCCGCTAAGGCCTCCACCAATCCGCACTGGAGCAGCGTGGTGGAGTATGCTCTATGCCTCTTCAAGAGCAGACCCGAACTCAGTAGTGGGTCATAATGGGTTGAAGCTATTTTTATTTGACAGCCTCATTAATTCATCTAAGATACGAACCTCAGTTGTTGGGTAAATCTTCGGCGTCAAATGCGTCAGGTTCCATCTGTTATACATTGCTAGATTCTGTAGGCTCTTGATCACCAGTCGATACTTCGTTGACGTTGAGGCCTCTTCCCCACAGAAACATTTTATTTATTTTCGAAAATATTTCCATACTTGCATTGAGACTTTCGTATCTGTAAGATCCTGTAAAAAGCTAATAATTATAATGGTCAAGGCCGGAAGGCGACGCAAATTAATGTGCAAAGCAACAACCCATATCGTCCCACTGCTGGCCTCGGGGTCTCCTCTCACAATGTGAGGGGTACAGGCCATAGTCTACCACGCTGGCCAAGTGCGGATTGGCAGACTTCACACACTTTTGATAACTATATGGAGAACTCTCCGGTGTGCAGGTTTCCTCACGATGTTTTCCTTCACTGAAGCAAGTGATAATTAACTTGTAATACGCACATAATATTTGAAAATTAGATATGCGTGCCAGGATTTGAACTCGGGCCCCTGCGTTCGGGAATCTAACGTTCTAACCGCTAGGCTATCACTGCTTCAATCTATCGGTCAATGTGCATACTCGTATATTAATATTGTATACTGTGTGAATGTGAACTTGCCAGTCCGTTTTCCGCGGTCCCGAAGAAAGCCATTGTTGCAGAACTGGACTGTCATGGAAACGTACGATAGTTTTTGTATGCTTTGAGCAGGCAAATGAGTAGACGTGTCATTTGCCTGCTGGTATGGTAAGTGATCACCGCTGCCCATGGACATTAGCAACACTGGGGGCGTCACCATTACGTTGTTGGCCTAGAAGGAGGCCACAGTGGATAGTTATCCCGAATTCCTCGTATCGCCTTCTTTCTTAAACTGTAAAATGTTTTAATTTTATTGAAGTGTTTCGGATAGTCGATTCATAGTCGATTCGTCTCTTACCTCTTGATCAGCAACGCATCTTCCGCGCTTGATTGTTTATGACCACTGACCACTGACCATTATTTACACGGACGAAAGTAACGATGTTTCTTATTATTATTTTATGATTTCACACAAAGAGCACGTAAAAAAATTTAAGATTTTAGAAGGAGATAGACAACCAAGAGTATAAAATCCAACCATCATCCGTCGAAGACTACGGATTCCGTGGTCCTGCTGCCTTTATATTATTTTTAATTTCTTTTAATTATTTTTAATATTGTAATGACTTCCGTAACTATCATGTCACGAAAGTATTAGGTATATCTGATTCCTGATTACGTGTACAGTTTGCAGTGATTGGACTACGTAGGCCCGCCTCGGTGATCTTTTACCTCAGTGATCGAAAAATGTTATTTTGACGGCGAAGTACAAACTATGAGTTATGACTGCTATGTTCATCTGGTTGTTTCTTTAATGTTAGCCGATAAGAGCAGATTGGTTTCCTGGTAATAAATTGTGTTCGCCATAATTTTAGCGGTTTATTACTGATCATTATTATTTTATTGCAGTGATAATGTCAGCGTACGGCAGAAATGTTTCTCAATTAGATATAATTAAATTAGATTTTAGACTACAATGGTAAATGCAGTCAAATAATCTTTGCTGTCAGAGATGAGTGTCTTCAATATTCTACTGGTAATTTAGCCCAGCAATTTCCAACTTCTGATCAGAACTTTACTGTCAGGTAATCTTTACTTTCAGAGACTTGCTGGCAGAGAAGTTCAGTTGGCAGCAGTCTGCGTTGTATCCTCAGACTTACGTCACATGTTTTATACCCTTGCTGAACGTCGAAAAGCAGCAAAATCCCGTTTATAACAATCTGATCGCAATGGTCATTAGGAAGATATCTTTCATACCCCCCGCCCAAACCATTAATTTATTAATGCATTAATATGAATGATTGCGTGGTGAACTAAAACTATAGTGGCAGCAATGATATCAGTCATTGAGTGGTAGCTTTATGTACTCAACCAATGTACGAAATAACAACGTTTACATTCACTCCGTCTGTATCAGCTATCTTCATTTTTGTTTAACTGTTATACGCTGGCTAACATAAATAGATCCCTACCATATTGATAAGCGGGGAAATTCCACGTTGGATCCTAATGTGGTGAGGCGTGATACGGAAGTTTATCATATACTCACGTATTATCGATATTATCACGCTCTTATTTAATGATTAATAAACATAATTTGTTAAGAATAATTTAAGCTAGCATAAGCAATCTAGTCACGTCCATGTACTATATAAATAGTGATTAATAAAGCAAATGATGAGAAGTCTCACTCGACACCTAACTGTGGTTGCATACTTATTCTCGGAGATACTCTCTCCGAGACTGCCCTCTCCATGGCTACGGCGTAACTCTGCTCAAAACCGCAACCTATCCTCTGCTGGACCCTGGTCCTCAAATGGCGACCCTTGGCCCCACATCACATGGCGACCCTTGCCTAAAGAACTTGGACGGCGTCACCCCTGCCTAAAGAACTTGGACGGCGTCACCCCCGCTTAAAGAACTTGGACGGCGTCACTCCCACATCACATGGCTGCTAAAGAAACTTGGACGGCGTTGGCAAGAATCGTGGACGGCGCGACGTTGAACCCTGGTGAGAAACATGGATGGCGTTACCTCTGCAGAGGAATTTGATCAGTAATCCGAAAACGAGATGGTCCGAGCTTCGTCCGAGGAGGTTGTAATAGCGCAGACTGCGTCGTGAGAAGTGAATGCTGCACTTTGATCGGAGATGTCACATCGGCTGGATCCAAGCAAGAAATAACCCGGACTACGCAGAGCAAGATTCAGCACACGGCATGAGTTACGTGAGTCAAATATGTCCATAATTTAACTCTTATTGTATTTGTATTTTTGTAATTTTTTTTTTCTTTCTTTATGTTGTAAAATGTGCACGATGGTATAAACATTTAAATGGAAATAGAGCTCACGTCGTTATATATTAGATTAAAATTGTTAAGAGAATATATTGTTAAGTTAGGACCCAGCAGGAGGTCGGGAAGAAATTTTGATGATAAAATTAGCGAAGCCGGAGCTATCTATAACCGATATAAATTAATTATTAAAGATACGGTTAAGTTCTCGGAGGAATTAGCACTATTAATCGAGAAAATCGAGGGATTATATAAAAAAATTATTGTTTTCGAGACACCGGCAGAAATCATGGCGTCAGAAAAGTTTTGTCTTAAAACGGCGGTTAGCTTGCTGCCAAAAATGAGCGGTAGTGAACAAGTAACTCTGGACCTAATAGACGCAATATCATTATACGATTCAATGTTAGGAGCGGACGATAAGGGGAAACTTATAAAGTTCGTACTCACCACACGGCTTAACCAGGGAGCTAAAATGCGTTTATCGTCTAGCTACTCGACGGTTGCTACACTTATAGCGGACATGAGGACGCATTTGCTTACCTCAAAATCGGATGTCGCTATACAGGCTAAGCTCGCACGTGTTAGGCAGGACCATAGAACAATTAGTGATTACGGCTTGGAAATAGAGAAATTAATGGTGGATTTAACCATCTGCCAGGCCGGGGAGAATGAAGAGGCCCTTAAGGTCTTAAGTCCCTTGAACGAGAAATTAGCAGTGAGAAAATTCGCGGACGGGCTGCGTAACCAGCGTCTAGGAACCATAATTACGGCTAGGAACATAACATCGTTAAAGGATGCGATCAGAGTGGCAGAGGATGAGAATTGTGCTTCTTCTGCTCCATCTGGATCATGCATGGCTTTCCGAGACAATTATAAGCTGTATAGGAATAAGAGAAATAATAATGGTTTTCGTGTGTCTAATAATTCTAATTACAATCACGCGCAGCAGAGATCAGCGGTTGATCGTACGTGTAAAAATGCAAATCGTAGTTGGTATTATAATAACACGCGCGGTCGTGCTCAGAGAAACAATAATTTTCGAGGACCGCATGGTCAGCAAAACCGTAAGCAGGTAGCATGCATTGTGCAAGATTCGCAAGGCCGTGACTCGAATGCAAGGTCAGGTTCAGAATGTAATGCAGGTCAGTTTTTTCGAGTCTAAGCATATTTTAGCTTGTAATAGTATTAACTGGGTTAATTTCTTAGTAAATAACTTATATTCAGAATGGTTAGTAGATACTGGCGCATCGTTGTCTGCAATAAAGAATAGTTTTTGTAAGAATAGTTCGTTGAGTTCTAAGATAGTTAAGGATGAATTAATAATTGACGGTGTAGGAGGTAAATTAAAAGCTATAGGATACGTTTATTTAAAGCTAGAATTTAAACAATTTTCCTTTATGCATAAGTTTTATATTTTTGATGATTTACCGTGTAGAGCAATTGGTATTTTAGGTCAAGACTTTTTGCAGAAATATAGAGGTGTTATAGATTTTTCAGAGAATAAGTTATCTCTTCAACAACGGGGACAATTAGTTTCGATTCCTTTAAAGTGTTATAATTATTCTTTAACCATTTCACCGCGTTGCGAAGTGATAAAGTATTTACCTGTCAATAGAGTAGAGGATTGTGTTGTTATGAGAAAGGAGTTGCAAAAGGGTGTTTTTCTAGCTAATAGCTTGGTTAGACCTAAACACGGAATGGTACCCATTAGGATATTAAATACAACGTCAGAAGAGGTAGAGTGTGATTTAACGAATGTAGATATTAGTCCGTTATGTGAATATAATTATTGTTCTTTTGCGGAACCAGATAAAAGCGTTGAACGCATTAAGAAAATATTTTCTCTTCTCCAACTCGATTATTTGAATGATGAAGAACGATTGAGTATTGAGCAAATTTGTGCAAAATTTCCAGATATATTCCATATTCCAGGAGACAAGTTATCAGTCACAAATGTGTATGAACAGTCGATAAGATTAAAGGAAAATATTACTCCAGTCTATAGGAAACCGTATAGGATACCTTTTGTTCAGAAAAAGGAAGTTGATAGGCAGGTACAGGAAATGTTAGAGAATGATATAATTGAGGAGACCGTGAGTGAGTGGTCGAGTCCTATATTGATTGTACCTAAGAAAGCGGATAGGAACGGAGAAAAGAAGTGGCGTGTAGTGGTGGACTACAGGCAGTTGAATGAGAGGATTCTGGATGACAAATTTCCTTTACCCAACATTAACGAAATTTTAGATTCATTATCCGGTGCTATGTATTTTAGTCACTGTGATTTATCCCAATCGTATTACCAATGTAGTTTGGATGAGCAAAGTAGGAAGTACACATCTTTTACAACAGATAAAGGTCAATTTCAAATGCGAAGGTTACCAATGGGGCTCAAGATTAGTCCTAGTTCATTCAGTAGAATGATGACAGTAGCTATGTCTGGATTAAATTATGACAAATGCTTAATTTATTTGGATGACTTAATAATTTTTGGTCGAAACTTAGATGAACATAACCGTAATCTTTTGTCTATTTTTTCACGATTAAGAAAAGTTAATCTTAAGCTAAACCCTACAAAATGTGAATTTTTAAAGAAACAAATTCTTTACTTAGGTCACATTATCTCATCTGAAGGCATTTTACCAGATCCGGAGAAGGTTGTGGCAATAAAAAATTATCCGCGACCCTCCACTGGTGACGAAGTAAAACGTTTTATAGCATTTGCAAATTACTATAGAAAATTTATTCCTAATTTTGCTAATATGGTAATACCGATGAATATGTTGTGTAAAAGAAATGTTGTGTTTAATTGGACGGAAGAATGTGAAAAATCATTTTTACTGTTGAAAGATGCATTAATGAATCCTCCAGTATTAGATTTTCCAGATTTTGCTGAAAGTAACACATTTACGTTACAAACTGATAGTTCAGGATATGCGATAGGAAGTGTATTGTGTAATGGGAACGGGAAACCCGTTGCATATGCTAGTAGGTCTTTAGGAAAAAGTGAGTTAAATTATCCTATAATAGAGAAAGAGTTGTTAGCTATAGTTTGGTCAGTTAAGTATTTTAGACCCTATTTATATGGTAGGAAGTTCGTTGTAAAAACGGATCATAGACCTCTTTTGTATTTATTTAATATGACTGATCCTTCAAGTAGATTAACTAAGTTTCGTTTATGTTTAGAGGAGTATGACTTCGAGGTAGAATATATAAAAGGAAAAGAAAATGTTTTGGCAGACGCATTGTCTAGAATAGTGATTTCAAGTGATGACTTGAAAACAATGTACGAGAAAAGTATCTCAGTTATGACACGAGCTCAATGTCAAAGTCAAGTCAATGTCAAGGGCGACGGGGTAGTTCAGACTAAGTCGGAAATCTATAATATCCATTTTAAGAGGAGCCCAGCTGTTTCAATAAAGCCGTTTCCCCTTGCGTACTTCTAACGAAGAAAAACGGGCGAAGAAGCTCAATATATTTTGGTCCTGTACACTGTGATAAGACAGCCAATTTATAATGAGCCGTGGAATGTGAAACATTGAGGTTAGATAACGCTAACGTGTATTGGTGGGAGTGAGACGGAGTGACCGGAGTGGGTCTTCGTTCCGTTCTTCGAGTGCGTTCGATCTGCTGGGTAGTTCTGTGTTCTTAGTAAGTTGCGTACAAAGTGGCAGGTTGTGACCGACCGGCGGGCGTGTGGCGGCGCCGCCGGCGGACAGAGGTCACGGAACGCCCTGGGAGGGTCCTGCGGTGCGGTACGAAGGCCCCCGGCTCGAGTCCCTCGACCATGATCTAATTAATCTTGGCAACGACTGACCGCTTCAATAGAGATGTCCGTCTGTTATGTCAATGTATTTATCGAATAGGTGAGTTTCATAGTTTCTTGAGAAATTAATTGACTGTTATTTATTATGCTGCTTTAGTTTTCTTGATTGAGAGCATTATGATAAATACATATCTATGAACATTATACGCTTTTTAATTAAATAGTGGATAACAAATACTGCAAGTTAACAAAGTGGCAGAAGGATAATAATAAAAAACAAAATTGACTTAACACTTTCCATTGACTTATAAGTCAGTCACTCGTGATTGTATGAGCGAGAGAGTTAGACATAATTTGTGCGATGCCATGAATCAAATCAACGACAGAATTTAACAGCGTCATAAAAACGACAAACGTTATTATGGCAATAAAGTTTTATCAACTCACGATGTTTGATGTTTAATTTAATGAACTATTATCAACGGGTATCAAATTAATTATATCTTATATTAAATAAAATATTATTGTGATGAGATTTATCGCTGTATTCAGGCAAATCTGGATAACAAGCTTAATTGTAGAGTTATTATATTACTTCAAGTTTCTACATAGTTAATATTATTTTCTCAATCATACATACCTGCATAATACAATACTTGCTGTAAATAGCTTTGCGATAGATAAGTAACACAGGCTTAACTTGTTCGATTTAGGCCTAAATGAACGGCGCCGTATCGCGCTATACCAATTTATTTTATGTTTATTTCCGCGGCTTTGCTGGCGTTTTCCATGATAATACGTACCGAATATCAAATACCAGATTATCAGTGGCGTGCCTAGGCCGTCCGAACCAAGCAAGCCCAGTTGTGTTGTACAACCCAGGATCTCAGGATATTCCTGGACTATCAAGGAGACCCGACAACACAGAACACTCGATTCCATACGTACTCGTATAATATTTACCAACAAATACCTAATATGAGTGTTAACAGCTGCAGAGTGATGATAGTAAAGCAATGATAGTATACTGGGCTTTTCGGCTTGTACCTATGGTTGTACCGCCACTACATATATACTCTAAGGCCACTACAGATTAAGGTCTACCCGTGTGCTAACTTTCATGAAAAATCGTTCAGTAGTTTAGCGTGCAAAAGTTACAATGCGTCCGGTCCAAAACAATTACGCTATCTAGCTTAATTTACATTTAAATTACTATAGCAGCTATTTATGGACATTATAGTGACGAAATCGACAAATAGGTAGAGTCATGCACAATGTTTGAGATAATTTTATTCAATGATATTTTCCAATTCCTCTTTCATTATTTTTAAATTGTAACTATTTGTTTCTCCTCGTTTTAACTCGTTTCGTCTTTTCATCTCCCTTCTACTCTCATTTCCTTTCCTCATCTTGCCTCACTTTATATATCTAACTTTCCTATAACTTTTTACTCTTTTTATAGGTATATTTGATAAGCTCTTCACTATTCACACTATTGGGAAGATAACGTTAGCAAGATTTTATTAATCCCGAAAGGTAAAATTTTACATTTTTTGTGCCTATTAAATAAATCGTTCGACGGAAGGTATAGGCGCGAATGATCCTATAAATAGGTATGTGTTTCATATTTCCACCGGATGTACTGATCCCTAAAAGATCCGAGTACCAATAGAAATTCTAGTTATGAGTAGGTACCTGCTTATATAGGTGTTTATAAAAAGATATACGAGGATAATTCGGTATGATTGATTAATAAATAATTGTAAGTAGACAATGTAATACGCAAGTTTTCATATTGCCTCTGACTAGGGTGACGATGACCACATCGACAGCTATGTGACATAGAATACTTAAATACAATGCAAACGGTAGTAGGTATACGATGCAAAATGGTATATTGAAAAAGTGCTGCAACTTCTTAAACTTAAGTTAAAATATAGCTATGTCGGTGGTCTTTTGCCGGGAGAAATCTTTCCAAAGATCGGTCTGGCAAAGAATTCGGATTTTTGGGTCTCACTAAACCCAACTCGGCAGCCATTTAACAAATGCAGAGGTTAAGGGTTGGACAAAACTTTAAAGCTATGTTTCCACCTAGAAAGATTTATATGTAAAGATTTCTGGTATACCTACCTAAATGTAAAATGCTGCAACAAAAGTTTTGGTTGGATATTACAAAATATTTGAATGGTAGGTAATTGTTTTCTTCGGGTATAGATACAATAGACCACTTTGATGAAATTGAAACGTTTTCATTACTTTCTAATTTAAATCATTGACCGCGATATTGGCAACAATATTTTTTTATGGAAATAGCCGGCAAACGAGCTGAGGATCCACCTGATGGTAAGTGGCTATCGTCGCCCATGGACATCAGCAACACCAAAGGCATCACCGATGCGTTGCCGGCCAAGAAAGAGAGAAGGAAAAGAAAAAAGAACTAGCTCTCAAGCCCCCAGCCGGAACACGACGAGCCGTTTGGCGGCTCTGCACCCATCCGGCGTGGGATTGGGGTTAGTATTCTAAGCTGCCCCAATACGACTAGCGCCCCAATACGGCTAAATATACGAAACTTTCTCCGTCAAGACATCCTATCAGAATGTCTTTAATAAAGACTCTATAAGTCACTCCTATTTCTCCATACTGTTTGAACTTTTGGTATTTCATCAACGTTAATAATATGTAGGTATTTAATATCAGAGTTAGCAGGTTTAATGTTTTTAATAATTTTATAAGAAGTATTTCGCCTGAGGCCTTGAGATCCAGTTATTTCTTTCTATTTTTTTCTGTATTTCTTGGCCGGCAACGCATCAGTGACGCCTTTGGTGTTGCACATCCATGAGCGACAACAGCCACTTACCATCAGGTGGATTGTCAGCTCATTTGCCGGCTATTTCCATTTTAAGAAAAAAGGTAATAATAACTTACTCCAGTGTAGAAAATCATTGTTGGAAAGTTACGCACCCAAGACTTCTCCTTAATATTCTTAAAGGTATGTTACTCTGCCAATCATTACCATACTGAATGCTCTTTAAACTCTACTTCTCATACCTACTAGTAAAAATAGATCGAAATCATTAAGCCGTATTCTAAGATATAAAAGTTAAGATAAGACGGCGACTTCGATTCAACAAATGATTGAGAATGACGTCATTGTACGCTTCACAGATGGATACGTCAAAAATACTAGGATGTCGGATTAACAGTAGCACTAGTACCTATTTCTAATATATAATTAGTACCCTTAGGTATGTTATCAGTCTCCGAATGGTTTTGTAACACGTCTATTCTTAGAGAGTGAAAAACAATCGTTTACAAAGGTAAGCTGAAGAAACATGATCCCGCGTGCGATGGAAATGGACAAAATGCTAATACATTATAGGCCTTGAAGAGGAACTCATTTGTTCTCTTGCAACGTTTGCAACTGCTTGCTAGAGAATAGAGAGCTCTGAGAGAACACCAAGAACAAAGGAATAGTGCTATTTCCCGGCAACATCCAGCCGTTTTACGATCTTTGGTCACTTATAATATGGCGATTTGATTAGGTAGGTACCTAAAGTCATCCAGAATATTCTGAAACTTTGAGGATTCCTTGACATGTTATTTGACTATGCTTCTCCAATAAAGTCGGGTTTTCAGTAGAGGAATTTCGGAAAATCACCGAGAACATCTTTAAAGGTCTCAATCGAGGCAGAATGGTAATGTGCTAATGTCGTTTTTGAAGTTTTGGCTCTAGGAAAGACTTTGGTTACTGTAATAGGCGGATATTTTATAAGTAATTTAGTGATAGTGAAATCGATGTTAGAACTATCTTTGAATATAAAATGCTTGTAGGTTAGGCTATGTTTTCGTTACGCCTGGGTTTCTTGTCCTAGATGCATCACGGTTAGGACTTAAATCGCTCCTTAGTACAGAATTTGTACCTATGGTGATTCTTTACTAAGGAGCTATTTAAAAGTACCTAACCATTAGCGAATGCGTTGGGGCGTAAGTCTTGAATTGAACTTTGTCCTAATGTTTGCTTGATTTAACTAATCATACCTACTAATATTATAAATGTGAATGTAAGTTTGTTTGTCACGCTTTTACGCGTAAACTAGGTACTTAACCGATTTGGCTGAAATTTGGAATGGAGATAGCCTATACCTACCCTGGATTAACACATAGCTCATGGATAATCAAACTAAGCAAAATAACTAGGCACTTTTGAAATACCAAGCTCTATTCTTGGTATGGGGTTCTATCTCTTAATCCTAAACGTTCTCACAGGCACTTAGGTATATAATAACAATAATGTAATAACAGATGGATAACCAAAAAGTTAAACGCAACAAATAGATACTTAGGGGAAGGCCGGGCATAGTGAACAGCCCAGGCAAAGCGAATACCCTTTTTTATTTTAAAATGGCGGGCCCGAAAGCGCTACCTTCTTGCTACGAGGTGCTCCCCGCGCCCCTCAGTCGTGAACAAACTGAGCTAACGCATAGTCACGCATCATTTGCGAAAAAAATAACAAAAACTAAAAAGTGAACATTGCTAACGACTTTTCAATGTACGTAACTTTGTAATTACTTATGTTTATATAGTATTACTGTATTGGCTTGATTCTCTCTTCAAAGTGCATTTTTCCTTGCAGAAATACTGCTAGTTTTATTGGGATTCTGTTTCTGGATTTCAATTTAGGTTGGGTTAAATTAAACAAGTACCCGTTGGGCAAAATGAACACGGGCAAAGTGGACACTGTACCCACTTTGACCAACAGTGTTCATTTTGTCCGCAGATTTAAAAGTAATCACTTTTCTTGATTCCACTTTACACTTCTCAGATATAGCGTCATTCAAAAATCTTTCACTTATATAACTCCAAAAAATATGTTTAACAACACTACCAACTCCTCCCTCATATTCCTGTGGGTAACCACAAAAGAAAATTTCAAAAGCCTGAAGTACTTACCAGGACAGGAAGAATAGAAAATTTAATTTGTTAAAACAAGTGCCAAATTTTTGAGAAACACTGAGAAAGATTTAGATACCAAAACAAAGAAAAAATGCTGACATTACTAAAATGACTAAAGCGACCAAAAGAACCCTTTTGGTCGTTTTAGAAACAACTGAAACTGATTAGCTGTTGCATTATTATTGTTTCCTTTAATTGCATATATTTTCTTTTAAATTCCTTGGTAATCGTTCCTTAATTATCCGTGTGTTCACTTTACCCTATGAGCCTATCCACTTTACCCGGTGGATTGGGCAAAGCGGATAGCGGTACAAAGTTTAATGTGATTAACAATTTTAGGTAAAGTACTGATGTTACATTATTTTTGTTGATTATATTTAAAAGTTCATTAAATACTGTTCCAAACTCAGTCATTATTTTTTATCTGTCTGTATCAACTCCCTTACTATAACCCGCCAAAGATTAAGGTGTCCACTTTGCCCGGCCTTCCCCTACCTTATATTTGATTAAGTATTATAAGAAATTACATATTACATTTTCGTGAAACGATCCAAAATCATTCAGTTTCCAGTTTAATGCCGCCCTTTACCGACACGAGTACAAAGACCCAACGTGGCTTTGCCAAGGGAGTCGGTCGGTGTGGCAACGTCGCACGGCTGCTATCGATCTGCGTGATCAACCTTACAGCAATAACAGCACTACATAATCTAAATTTTACTAACAAAAAATAACCGACTTCAAATTCTCAAAAACTACTTGTCAGATCTCGTTCAAATTTATGTGGGACCACATGACAAGCACCAGCTTTCTATTAAAAAAAAGAATCATCGAAATCGGTTGACGTGATATTGAGTTATTCGTCAATTTGTCGCGCACATCATAACACAAATTTACGACTTATGTAGTTTTCTCATGGATGCCATTGTCAGATCTCAATAAAATTAATATGGGACCACATGACAGCCATCAGCTTTCGATTAAAAAAAGAATCATCAAAATCGGTTCGCCCAGTCCAAAGTTCTGAGGTAACAAACATAAAAAAAAAAAAAAAAAAAAAAAAAAAATACAGTCGAATTGAGAACCTCCTCCTTTTTTTGAAGTCGGTTAAAAATTACGTACTATTAAACCATTATTTATTATTAAGCGCTAAGTATGCTGTTCATTTTGAAAACGTACAGGAACGCACACGTTTACTTTGTATAGATTGCGCTTACAGCGCTTGAAGATTTTAATGAGCATAAACGCTCATTTATGATATAGCGACAAAGCCAGCTCGAATAGCAGAAAAGCATTTTAACTTCACACTAACACAATGTGTATGGATGCTGACGTTAGTGTGTGTAAGTTAGACGTTTTGGCGCGAGGGCGTTTGGCTTTTAGCAAAACTGACAGGTAAAGATGGGGACTATTCTGTAAATAATACAAATAGGTACTTTTATTTATGTACACGACAGCTGGCGCTTTGGGATCAGCGCGAAACAACGTGTCTACCTACTGCAGATTGAGTGGGGTATCATTTGTGTAAGTTTTCGAAGAGGAGATTCAGATTCTACATTCGTTAGAAATGGCCTGCGTTTGATATTTAATACCTGCATTTATAATATTGAAGTATAGGTAGATGGATATATAGATAGATAACTATTGTTTGCATACCTACTAATAGAAAAACAATCATACAAGGAGCACTTATGCTCCAACTCAGAGTCACTAATGGTAACTTTAATCGCTCCTTAGTAAAGAATCACCATACAAATTCTGTACTTACTAAGGAGCGATTAATTAAGTAACCATTAGTGACTCTGAGTTGGTGGCGTTAGTTACTTAACCTAATAATCAGTATGATTGAAAAAACTACTTAAATCCATTGAAGTATTATTACTAGCGTATAGAACAGACACCGTGAACACAATGTACCTATGTTCCAATGAATTGGCGCCGCGCGGCTTCAATTTCCAATGGATTCGTTCGATTTTGAAAGGAGAACAGGGGCTCAATTTTGAAAATAGAACTTCCCGGCGGGGACATACATTTTATTCGAGATCGTATTTCTAAATCGTATTTCTTTAATAGGTATCCACCTGTTAACATCATGTAGGTTAGAGTACCTACTTAAAAAGTACCTAGGTAGGTACCTAATAGCTTAGCTAGCATATGCTATGGAAGGCTATGGTTCCTACCGCGGCTAGCTACATACATTGCCATGAGATCTCGGACACAGGAGCCCCGGTTGTCTCATCACATGCGGGATTAAGGACATAAGAATCCTATGTTACCTGCAATCTTTCGTGTAAAGCCGTCAAAAGAGCAGACGATGCCACCAGATAGATGTCTGGTCTTTTCATGGGTACCTTGAAAATAGATAATATCGGGATATCGGGCTTGGGATAGCTATCAAATACGATACCAATACTATGAAGAGATAAGAAGAAGAAAGAAACAAATAAACCCGTACCTTATCCTAAGCCTTGCACTTTCAAAGTAATGGACTAGTGGGTCAGCGGAAGACAACAACAAAATGTTTACAATAACAAATAGTTATTACCCACTGGCCAGGAGACTACGTTTAGCTACTTTCACTGCAGAACATACCTATCTGAAACACAGAAATAATCCATCAGGCCCGATTCAAACCAAGTGGTGGCTCGCCATGCAATTCAATCTTTGTTTGGAAAGATTTTGTCCATTGGGGGAGAAAGACCTTTAAAAGGCGACCTCGCCTTGGCAAAAGGCGTAGGACATCTTTTGACTAAGTATAGTGTTGTCTTGAAAAATACAGCGGGTATTTACGGTACTTAGAAGACTCAGAAACGCAGATCGCTCTAGCCAGGGTCTACAGCTGGAATACGTATTGGAGTAGGATTTTGTTGGCAGATGGAGCGATGGGATGTCTTTGAATCTTTCTCTATTTCAGCCATCTTTACTTCACCATTGGATGTAAATAGATGTCTCGTAGAACAGGCGACTTCGTCCTATTATGGATATACAGCATCCAAGTGCTTAATCTCTGGTATAGTCGCTTCATAGAATGGGAATGTCTTCCTTTGTTTATCACACTCCGCTAGGTATAGTAGCTGTTTATTTTTACAATTACATTATGTTAAAGGTTAAATCGCTTCTTGGAAATAATAATAATAATAACGCTTCACACTCATAGCCCATAGGATTCCCTGTGTCGTGGGTGCCATGAACAACACACTAGACAAGGACATTCACACCATGACCGAGAACAGAAATTCAAACTCATCATTCAAATTCCCGCCTCGCTGGGAATCGAACCCAGGACCCTTCGTGTGGCGATCCGGCATGGTAACCATTGCACCACACGGGTTGTAAAATTTAAAATTGCCCAATAATGCCACCATTAGCAGATACCTACAACAGGGTTTCAAAGATTGCCAAACACTGCGACTTATGCTAGACACTGCGGCCTTTGCCAAATGCTGAGATTATTGCGATATGTAGCGACTATTGCCAAATATAGTGACATTCGCCAGATACTGCGACTGTCAATTCTGCAACTGGTGCCACTATTGCGAAATACTGCGATGAATATCAGATCAATGTTAGATGTCGTCATTATACCTATTGTTGTTTCAGTTTATCTGCATATCTACTCGTATGTTGATTTTTGTTCATGCGAATTTCTTTCTGATTCTAGCCCATAAAGATGTACCTACTGTGCTTGCCTCTGTCCATAACCCGCTGAGCGATTATTCTTAAAGATTAACTTTACCTTGACTCTTCATGTTTCGTTTTCGTTTTATTTGCGTGTAATTTTTGTTGTTTAATCGTAAAACGAATATGTTTTAGTCCCTATTTAATGATTTATTTCAAGCATTTTTTAAATAAAAGTGTCTGTAACAAATGGATTATAGGTTCCTAGTTAAACTATTTTAGACCTTTCAATATGTTTCCTTCAAAGCTTTTTCTTAATGTTTGTTGTATAAAAGACAGACAACCAGAAGTTTGATGTTTGAGAAAACATCCGGTAAGCGGCCCGTAAACTAATTCACCAGTGACTGAAAAGTATCATAACCAATTGTTAACAAAAACCTAAATTAATTGTCCCCCAATTTGTAATTTTGTAATCCGATATTTAGCTTAACTTCACCCATTAGGCACGTTATCACGAAATACAGCCTCCGACGCCCTTAGGTGGAGACCACGATATAAATTATCACTTTTATTGCTCCGTAGCGTTGGAAGAGCCCGACTATAAACACGTAAAATGCATGACCAATCAAAATACCACACACACTGCCACAAGCAATGATGTCGGCTTCAAACGTCGTACAGATACAGGTTTCTGTGAATGTGTTGGTGCGAAATGCATTAAAGTTTGCATGTGTGCAGCTCGGGTTCACGCACACAGACATGAAACCCGCTGAGATGGAACACGCGTTCAAGGGATAACGGAGGGCTTAAGTTTATTAACGTAAGCGTAGTGTGGATAAGGTTGGGAATAAAATTTTAATATAAGTTTGGTTTGGCATAGACAAGTGTGGTTTGAACTTTGAAGATATATTTGGGTACTACGTAGTCAGGTTATATTAAGTTTAACACAAATGTCTGATTTCCCTTGTCAGTATTTCCTACAGGCGAGGCGATAAAGAGATAATATATTCAATTTTGCATCCAAGGCCAAAATAAAATTTTGACATTAGATACACACAGCACAGGACGCCCCCCGACCAAGTGGACTGAGGACCTGAAGAAGACAGCGGGTATCCGCTGGATTTAGAGTGCTCAGGACCGGTCAGAGTGGCGCTTGTTAGGGGAGGCATATTATTATATATCATTTATATCTAGCAGTGGACTTCCTAAGGCTGATGAATGGATGGACTCATCCCATGTTATGAAAGCGCATTAATTAAAAAATAATGGACAATGTAATTTAAAAATCAAAATTTCAAAATTGTATATCTATTATCTACCTACTTCAAATAAAAGAATATTGAGTTAAAAAAAACACTTAGGTATTTCGTATGATTCACATTTGCATAAATAAAAAGATGAAAAATTTAGTCATAACATTAAATTAAAAAGACACGATTGAAAAGAATATTAAAAAAGCGGCCAAGTGCGAGTCGGACTCGCCCATGAAGGGTTCCGTAGCAGCAAGTAACATAATATAAAAGTTCTTGAAGTTCGTTGTAACTTTGATCGAGGTAAATTGCGGTTTACGATTTATGACGTATTAAAAAAAACTACTAACTAGATCTCGTTAGAAACCAATTTTCGGTGGAAGTTTGCGTGGTAATGTACGTCATATATTTGTTTTAGTTTTATCATTCTCTTATTTTAGAAGTTACAGGGGGGGACGACACACATTTTACCACTTTGGAAGTGTCTCTCGCGCAAACTATTCAGTTTAGAAAAAAATGATATAAGAAACCTCAATATCATTTTCGAAGACCTATTTAGGTATAGATTTACACGTATGGGTTTGATGAAAAAAATTTTTTTTGAGTTTCAGTTCTAAGTATGGGGAACCCCCAAAATTTATTGTTTTTTTCTATTTTTGTGTAAAAATCTTAATGCGGTTCACAGAATACATCTACTTACCAAGTTTCAACAGTGTAGTTCTTATAGTTTCGGAGAAAAGTGGCTGTGACATACGAACGGACAGACAGACAGACAGACAGACAGACAGACAGACAGACAGACAGACAGACAGACAGACATGACGAATCTATAAGGGTTCCGTTTTTTGCCATTTGGCTACGGAACCCTAAAAAGATGGGCAATAAATTACTCGGGGTAAGAGAATTTTTTTTTAAATTCAAAATTAAAGTACGATGCGACAAGAGAGCCCTCTAGTGCCACTGACAGTAGGTTTAAGTATGCATTAGAACCTTTGCCACTTTATTGCGAGCCAATTGTTAACAAAGAAGCAAACTGTGATCATCTTTAAAATACCCATGAGCTAGTCACATAACAATAACACCAAGTTAACCAATAAAAAAAACTTAAAAAAAGTTATGAATAAAATAATACGAATCCAAAAGTCGTATCCACACAACGTTCGGGCACACCTCACAGCAAGCCCCCGCCCACATAAAAAATGACATCTAAATAAATCCATTAGGCCCGAAGCGGCTCTTCCTGTCTGTGACCCCTTCACTTGATATCCACCGAGGCGCCTTTATTTATGTTATGACAGCGTCCGCTGAGCTCGTGATTTGTGATGAGAAACATCTTAAATATTTAATTGTAACAAACAAATAGATCTACAGAGGGACGGCTTCATCAAACAGACTTTTATGCCTATTTTTATACGATGTTTCAATGAGCGAACAAGCGTGCTGTGAGCTCTCTGACTAAAGATCCGATTTTATAATGACATCGTAAATATTTTATTCTAATTACCAAATATTTGATATTTGGACCAAGTATTTGGTCATTTGGACATGTATCCAGTGGAATGGTTATATTTAACAAACTTTTATGTGTTTTATAGGACGTCTTAAAGAACTAATGCTACCATCCACGGCCTTTCAAATAATCAGTCTAGGGAAAAGATTAACAATGGTTATTAAATATGTAGAGTATTATGAATTTTGCAAACGTCAAGCCAACCTATTTTCAGAAAATTTGTCAATATGATACCTAGTGCATTCAACATTGATGCTTAATATAATAGTGAAGAAGAAAGGAATCACAACCGTCTGTCAAAAGATATTCAAAAGGCCTATGAACAAGACCAGAAGGTATAAGCATACCCCAAGGCACCCGTTTTTAACGCAAACAGACAAATACAACATAAATAAAACCTAGCCATTGTAATTACTGGTCTACCTAACAGTCATCTTTCACGTGTATTTAAAGTCGAGAGTGAGTGACTTTTACTAAGGATACCTACTGCTCTTGTCTATCTAATAAACCGAAGCCAAACATTACCTTACTTATAATAAAGATAACAGTTCCTGTTCGCGTGAAGCTGTAAATGCCGCTAGGGCCAACAGCAACTAAAACCCCAATAAACAAGTATTTCACGTAGTTCAACCTCTGTATAAACTGCTTGTTCATCTGGGAGAAGCGAGCCTATGATTTGTGATGAGAAACACTCTAAATATTTAATTAGACGCTCTATGATGTCATGTGGCGTGTTGAGAGGTTTTTTCAGTTAGCTCCTTGTTTGGTTTCAAGTGGGTTTGGGGAACTGACTTTGATATAAACGTTACGTATGATTTATGATTTGATTACTGTAATATAGTGTTTACGATAACGTTGGGGTCAAGTGCTGGCTTCTGAAGTTTATTCATTATCATTGTCATCATAAATTAAAAGTGTTCCACTGCTGCTCGGGTCTTCTCTCACAATGTGAGACAGGCTATAGTCCATCATACTGGCCAAGTGCGGACTTCACATACCTTTGAGAACATTATGGAGAATTCTTAGGTGTATTGGTTTCTTTACGAAGTTTACTTTCACCGAAAAAAAGGATAATATTATAATTGATTACTAAAAGGTTTATTACTATAATCTAAATTTTACTAACAAAAAATAACCGACTTCAAATTCTCAAAAACTACTTGTCAGATCTTGTTCAAATTGTGGGACCACATGACAAGCACCAGCTTTCTATTAAAAAAAGAATCATCGAAATCGGTTGACGTGATACTGAGTTATTCGTCAATTTGTCGCGCACATCTTAACACAAATTTACGACTTATGTAGTTTTCTCATGGATGCCATTGTCAGATCTCAATAAAATTTATATGGGACCACATGACAGCCACCAGCTTTTGATTAAAAAAAGAATCATCAAAATCGGTTCGCCCAGTCCAAAGTTCTGAGGTAACAAACATAAAAAAAAAAAAAAAATACAGTTGAATTGAGAACCTCCTCCTTTTTTCGAAGTCGGTTAAAAATGAAATGAAGTCTTGCCTGGTTGGTTGACTCCATTAGTGACCCAATACTGAGCACGGGTCTCTCCTCTTGAGGAGGCGTAGAGCATACTGCACCACGCTGCTCCAGTGCGGATTGGTGGAGGGGTTAGTGGCCAACATAAGTGTCGGAAGTTTTCAAATAGTCCGATTGCCTCCAACAAAGCTTAAAGACTATTATCTTACGAAGACAGCCATGAACGACAGCTTTACATCTCCGAAACACGAAAGTACTCTAGAAATCGTGTCGGCTGTTGCACTTAGGAACGCCAGAAACCGCCGAGCTATGAGTGCATCTGAAGTTTTATCTAGTTTAATCCCGACGGTACTTCTGCAATAAACCTACATAGATACTGCAATGTTGAAGTGAGTGCCGCACATGCTGCAGCATGTGGGATTGCGCGATCACAATGCAACCAAAAAAGACAGTATCTACTTGCCACCTAAATAATTAATTATCTGCCCCAATCTAAAAATTAACACGAGACCGCTGCCTGCGTAGCTGTCGAGTCACTATCAAGTACTGGTTCGTCAAATCTGTTCTGATTAAGCCAGTATTTCAGGATCTAGGTTAGATTTGGCTTTAGCTCGTGTTTACTATGGAGTGATTTAAGTAACCGTTAGTGAGTCTGAGTTGGGGCCATAGTTATTAAAATTTCACATTTGTTCACATTATTCCGACAAACAATAATACGCGTAGTTCACAGCTTTATTTACTACACTACTCACTGGATCTAAAATCTAATAACACTCGCCACAGAGTACACAGTAGCCAGTTAAACAAAGTTCCAAAGCGTCGGTTTACAGACTGTTACTAAGCTTAGCGGTACAAACAGGAGCCGACAAAGTTTTGAACCTCCATTTAATTACGTTGAATTTTTGAGGTAGAACCAAAGCTTAGTACTTAGTGGGTGGGAATGTATATTAATTTGAGCTTAGTCGTTAGGACGCTGCATTGATATGCTGGGCCAATGTTAATTAATGTTCTACTGATATAAAATTGGAACTAGGTTCTACAAGTACTATTTAATTACAGTGTCAGCAAGTTATCTGTGAATTGAAGGAGGGCGCTGTCGGACGCATTGGACCAATCATTGGACGCAATTCGAGAAGTTGTAAATGTCAAATGAACGAGCACAAAGAAGTTATGAATGACGCGGCATTAGTAATAGTTCCAATTTTCGCCATTTCACAGATAAATTGGTGGCACTGTATGTCTTCTGTGGTTCTACGGTTCTACTCCAGCTTCGGCATAAATGGCTCATTGTAAAATTATAATAAATGTAGTTGCTTTGTATTTAGGATATAAATAAAATAAGTTCGTAAAAGTTTGATATCAATAAGCGCCATGGACATGTCCAGGGCGGGTCTTGACTCTTGAGTGTCGACTCCCGTCCCGTGGATCTGCGCTTGCGCGTGCGCTGCGTAAATAGTTGAAATGTGGTTGAAGTAACACGAAAATAATGTATAGCTGAATTATCGCTCATGTAAAATTGTACAAATAAGTAAGGCCACGGCAGCAAATTATATGTAGATATACAATCTTCTAGGCATAATGCACGGTAACAATTTCACATCAATTCCAAGACTTAATCCATCATCATTAATAAATAAAAATTTATAGCAATTATAAACGTAGCCCAAACCCTCATGTCCCTTCATCGCCGTTAGTTGGTTGGAAGAAAATGCTGTGTTCGCATTAAGCCCGCCTATTTTTACCTTTCTTAAGTGCAATGAAATGTTATTATTTTATTTCATCATTAATTCACGCAATTTAGTATTCTGTAGCAGTTATTATTATGCCTGACGAAATTTACAGTGGTCTGGAATTAGATTATAAAGTACGGGCTTGTGGCTCACTCGGATATTCTCATAAATTACTCCGCTCCGGCCGGCGACAAATCGGTCAATGCCTCACTGTGAAATATGGCGAAGCAATTTGAGCTAAATTGGATTAAACGATCTTTAATCTTTTAATTGGATATCAAATTCTACATTTAATAGTTTGGAAGGTTTTTTGGATTTATATTTCAGGATTTCTTAAGGTTATCTTTAAGATTCTGTTAACCATAGTGAAAAAAAAAATGGTTTTATCTTTGCAGACCAATCTACGTACGTATACCTATCGCTCGCCTAGTAATTTAATGGCACATCTGCAAAAAATGCGAAATTGAGTTTATATGGTAGGTACATGTGTATAAAAGTGCATAATCTACATAGTAGTAAATATGTATTAACGTTTATACCTACCTACTAGTATCCAAACCCATACAATCTGTAAAAAACGTGAAAAGAACCCATACCTTAATCAATTATAAACATATTTATAAAATCTTTGATCTTCGTTTCTGTAAAATATGAAAAATGTAGATGTGCCATTATATTACTAGGTGAGCGATATATATTTCGGCCTGCTAAAAGAGAAAAGCCGCAGCCTCTAATATTTGTAAACTTACCTACTTGTCTGTCTGCACTATGCAAGTAATTTTTTAAGAATTATTGTTTGTTGTACAAAATGTAATCTCAACACATTTCTAGCAATATCTACAACGAAATACTCGGCGCACTTTTTTTGTTTTCCTCTATACCTAGGTTTCAAAGAAAACAAGGTTTCACATAAAAAACGTCGTACCTACATAAAAAAAGCGGCCAAGTGCGAGTCGGACTCACCCATGAAGTGTTCCGTAGCAGCAAGTAACATAATATAAAAGTTCTTGAAGTTCGTTGTAACTTTGATCGAGGTAAACTGCGGTTTACGATTTATGACGTAATAAAAAAAACTACTTACTAGATCTCATTCAAACCAATTTTCGTTGGAAGTTTGCATGGTGATGTACATCATATATTTTTTTTAGTTTTATCATTCTCTTATTTTAGAAATTACGGGGGGGGGGGGACACATTTTACCACTTTGGAAGTGTCTCTCGCGCAAACTATTAAGTTTAGAAAAAAATGATATTAGAAACCTCAATATCATTTTTGAAGACCTATTCATAGATACTCCACACGTATGGGTTTGATGAAAAAAAATTTTTTGAGTTTCAGTTCTAAGTATGGGGAACCCCCAAAATTTATTGTTTTTTTTTTCTATTTTTGTGTGAAAATCTTAATGCGGTTCACAGAATACATCTACTTACCAAGTTTCAACAATATAGTTCCTATAGTTTCGGAAAAAAGTGGCTGTGACATACGGACGGACGGACAGACAGACAGACAGACAGACAGACAGACAGACAGACATGACGAATCTATAAGGGTTCCGTTTTTTGCCATTTGGCTACGGAACCCTAAAAAATGGTTGTCTGTAAAGTCGGTTTACGGACGGTATTTTAACGTGACAACGTCATGACAAAGCTCCGCTCCGCTCCGCCCCGCCCCGCTCCGCCCTGCTCCGCCCCTCTACGCCCCTCTACGCCCCGCTCCGCTCCACTCACTACGATCGCCTACGGCTCGCCTACGGCATCGGCTACGATACGCCGATCGTAGCCGATAGTGCCTCTCTCTCGCTTTTGCCGCTCTCTCGCTCGCGGAACGCTACATTTTTTCATAGATGCGCCCGGCGCTCATCGTTTTAATAGACGTTATCACGTCAGAACTTGCATTTGCAAAAACTTCACTATAACACCGCATCTCTTAGTTCAGTAGCGCCACAGGAATCATTACGCATTGTCGACTGAAAAGGTACGAGTAAACAGGGTACCCGCATCGCATTGTTATTGCCTACTGTGTCGGAGACGACACTGGGGCCGAAGTTCGAAACACATAAAGCATTTATCTAGCGATAGATAGACGATTTAATAAGAGAATGGTAGCTAGCCTTTTATCTATAAGAAAAAAATAAACTTTTTTTAATAATAAAAAAGTTTTTTTAAAATCCAAATACATAACATGCTATTAAGGCTTCAGACCCCTTATTTCTTCAGCAGGACGAGGACCTGGAGCCATTCCCTCGACCGTTAATCAGCAAGGTGTGCAGGACTTATGTATGGACCACATAGACTCATAGCCAATATACCCCATAGCCATACTGATATATCGCCGTATTAGAGCTAAAACCAATTATCTCGATTTTTGGGCTAAAAACACTTTTTTACATCATTCGACTCAGAAAAATCTCTGCTTTCGAATGGTAAAACAAATTTAAAGCTAAGTCGCTTAGATCCGATGGTAATACCAATTAAATTGGCTTACTTTGCAAAAACTACCAACTCTAAAAGTGATTTTATCGAGATAGTACTTAAAATTCCATAATCTTCCTGTGATAAACACGATTAAGTCATTTTAAAACGTCTTAGGTCTGAAAAATTTGGATGATATTTCAATGTTGTATACCATTAAAACCGTCTAACTATTCATATAAATGTTTTTTTTCTATCTATTTACGTACATATTTGTGTATGATTAAGACAACAAAACACAACAACCACGGATAGTGGTTTTTAGCATTAAATTCATAGTTCGATATGAAATAAATCTCTGTAATAAAACACGATAACCAGAGATAGTTTGTTTAACCACATAAAACTTGAGTGGTAGAACCAACTAACTGAGGTACCTTGCAACAGTTTTAGGTCTTTACTGTATTATTTATTCCATATCTATACCAAAAGTGAATATGGTTGTAATCTACAGATTCTAGAGCATAAGAATACGAATAAAAATGAGCCTGTACGTCCTCGGAATCATATAAAAAATTCGTACAAACTTTCAAAACGCAATAACTCTAATATATTTTTTCCCTAAAATGGTCGAGTTAGTTGGTTTTAGCTCTAATACGGCGATATATGATATATAGTATATTTGAAGCAATAAATAAATCTCTTCAGTTTCACAAAACCAGGAATGTTTATTTAAAACCATAAAACTTTGAATTCTTCATCGCGCTAAATATTCAAACAAAATAAAAAAAATAACTTAAAATTCTTCGCGCATTATTAACAGTGCGAACTCTTAATTATCCGTTAACTTATTATTAACGGTAGTGCAAACCGTTTACGGCAATATAGATACAATTGTGCTAATTTCGAAAAAAGTTGGTTGGGGTCTCAAAAGTTCACGAGAATATAGAAGGGAGAAGAAATGACCAAATTACCGTTTGATAGCTGTAAGATCAATCTTATTGTGGACATTGATGGTGCAATTTGTGTAGATTGGGGGAAATGATGAGATAATGGTCCAGCATTTTTCAAGTTTGGCCAGCCAAACTTTGCGTGGTAGAATGGATCTTAGCACTGAATGAATCTACTAGAGTACTTCTTGGTGAGGTACTAGAGGTCCTCTTATACCTTCAAAGGTACAATGTTAGAGATAAATAATGCTGCGGAATGTCCACAAATTCGACGCCCGACGGCCTGTCAATTGAGTGATTCGACGTAGAAAGTGGAGAAACGAAAATGGCTAAATAAACAAACACTAACTAGAATACCTATAAGCTGTAAGCAGCAAGTATTGCCGATAATAACGAATTACATACACAAAGAAGGCAGTCAGTACAATTGAAGAAGTAATCTTGAAAACAAACCAGTACCCACCATTATTCTGATCTAAGCCCTCCCTGCCCCTCTGGATTCTTACGTAATTAATGAATGGCCCCTTAGCATGCAAATAGAACATTTTCACTAACAGATTTGCTATGTATAAAATGTCCAGTAAAATCTCAGCCATGAAGCGATGTGCCGTTAGATTTTGATACCCGTCATTCTGTTAAGCCCTGACAACTAAAATAAGGACTGTTCTTCCTTCCACTGAAATGCTGTTCCAAACTCCAAAAGAAACAGTTCCTCAATGCAACAAACTAATTCTGCACTCGTCTGATAGAACTCTATTGAGCCAATCAAGCCGATCTTGTCTGTGAGAAAGAGCCATTAGGTTTGAATCGAAACAATAGTTTACGCAAGCCAATTAAGAAAAAACCGTAACTTTCAAAGATAACGCTCTGAACTAAAAATGCGGGGAAGGTATGGACGAAACCTCATTCGCGCAATACTGCAGTGAACGAACCAGCATAACGTGTTCTCTGCCCCTCCCACGGCCAGTACTTTGGAAGACGACGGCGAGGTAGGCGTTCGGGTACCAGGAGTTCAGGGTTAGCTGGCGGTGGCAGTAGGCAGTAATCTAAGCGCATTAGAGCGCGCGGCGTCGCGTGACGCGCGGTGCGATGACCGCACGCTAGCAATTGCCCCATTAACAGGGCTGGCTCAGACACGATACACATTGACTTCGAATTGAGTCCAAAGGTTTCTGGTAATTTAGTTTTCTCTGGCTTGGGTCTTGAAATGGGAGGAGCATAAGCCTTACTCTATCATGCTAATGAAATGCTGTTTAGGAACACACAAGCAATATTATTGCGAGAGGAAGAACTAACTTCTTGGTCCGTTATTCCTTACAAATATTTTGCAGTTTAATAATGCGTGGTGAGAGTTACAAGTAAGCGGATTCCATGTACCTACTTATGTATTCGTGTGCGATTTTGTTAAGTGGGCTTTAGTGTAATATAAACAGCATTAATCTTCACAACTCTACAAGCTCTCTTTAAGTTTAAACCCTACATCTTGGTCAAAAAGTATCTATAGTATAATTTCATTGGATTACATGATTTTAATTTGATTCATTGGATTGCCTGTACGATGGCTGCGAAACCAGGAAAGTTGTACCTTTTGACTAAGATTTAGGATATGTAGAGAAAGTCAGGTTTTTTTATGGAAATAGCCGACAAATGAGCTGACGATCCACCTGATGGTAAGCGGCTATCGTCGTCCATGGAGATTAATCAGCAACACCAAAGGCATCACTGATGCGTTGCCGGCCAAGAGCAAAAGAGGAAATGAAAGATATAACTTAAAGAAAGGCTTTTAAGAGAGTAAGGGGTCTTGTACCAATTTTCACTTAGGTACCTAATATTCGTACTTTTATAGAAAAGTTGACTAGCAGATAGAAAGGAAATAGTTAATATAGTAAGATAAATATAGTAGGATAAATAACTAGGTATATTTCGAGTCAAATTAGGCACTTGTTGAAAATCACATAAACGTATTTACGTAGCTGTTGAATTTAAGATAATATAATTTTACTACGTACTAAAGTTATACTAAAATCTCTATTATTTATATTTTCTTAAAGTAAGAGAGTTAGACATGTAAATCGTTAAATAAATTGCACGTTGTAAATGTAACTGTATAATTTGTTACATTAAAAGTATATTATGTGAATTACTTTCGAAATTATTCAAACTTATTACTCATTAGCGCTCTATCAGCGGCTTTCCCCGTGTTTTCCGGGATAATAAGTACCCTATGTCTTAATCGAGATCATGTTCTATCTGTGTGCTAAATTTCATGAAAATCCGTTCAGTAGTTTTTGCGTGAAAGAGTACCAAAAGTCCACGCAAACTTTCACATTCATAATATGAATAGGTAAAATTCATCTATAAAATTTATCGAAGACAAATAAATCCTGCACAACGCAATGTATTTAAACATTTAACCTATGATTAATTACATTAAAATCACAATAATTTCGTCGCGAGCCAGCCCTAGCTAGTAAGAGCACCAAATCTGCGAAGTGATTTGCTCTCGCCAATTCGGGGCAACGACCGTCAGATGCAAACCGATAACGGTCCTCGGACGTGCATTAGTCGCTTGGCAACTGGCGAATGGCGACTGACGACTGATGGCACAGAGTAAGTAAGTACTTCAAATTATGAACTTTCAATGGCGGAGTACTTACTTACCTTATTGGACGGAATGTCTATTGTGGTGTAAATGCGAGCACTGTTTGAAAGCAACCAAGTGACTGGATTTGACTTGGACTGGTTGAACTGAAAGTCCAAAGGGACTTCCTCTCACAAAGTGAAGACCTGTCAGGCATGAAGATTTTTCTATAAGTATTGGTTTCCTGCACTAAAGCAAGTAGGTAATATAAAAAAGGTGTGAGCAGGATTAGGACCGCTAATCACTAGGTTTTCTTCTGCGACTTTATTCTAAAAGAAATAAATAAGTATTAAATGTCTTTTATTTAATAACCAGCATATATCCAGATAATATAAGAAAAAAATAAAACCCTTCCACACCCATACCCTGTACTAGGACAAGTACACGATTTGAAGATAATCATAATTTCCTGTCAGATATACATAATGTCTGGTTAGGCCGGAAATCGAACCCTGGATCCTTTTCTTCACTACCAACTGGAGGACTATTCACTTTTGTAACTTGACAGCGGAATCCGCGATGAGTTTCAAAATTGAAGTTCGAGTCCGAGATCTTGATATGTGATTCTCTAATCATCTGGCACGCACTTGCGAGGTGAAGGGAGTCTCGAACTCTTACTTCAATTTAGAAACTCATCGTGTATTCCGCTGTCAAGTTACAAAACAAAAGCGAACTTGCATCGTATTGATATGTCATTATCTAATCATCTAGTACGCACTTGCGAAGTGAAGTGATCCTAGAACTCGAACGTCAATTTTGAAACTCCGCTGTCAAGTTACAAATCTGAATAGCCTTCCTGATCCCCGTAAAAGTCGATGATGACCACTGATGTCAATGCTGCCCTTGCTCTTGCAATATATTGTCGTCACGGTTGCCCTACCAGCCAAGGAGCTGCTAAACCCTCTTGATGACTGGCTCTCCAGAACAATATTAACTGAACGTCCAATACAGAAGGCGGTTAACGGGTTTCCTCTCTTTCTTACATGTGAATTGGTGGTGAGGTTAGTGGCCAAACTAAATATCAATCAAAAAAATCGACCGTTATCAGACAACAGGACGTCATATCCGATATCCCTAAAACTGTTCACCGCTGCGTTAGAAGACATGTTCAAGTTGATGGTGTGGAAACGAAGTGGCATTAATATTAATGGTCAATACATCACACCTGCGATAAGCCGATGATAATATAGTGATCCTGGCGGGATCCATGGAGGAACGTGATACAATGCTCGGGGACTTGAACAGCACCTCACAAGGTCAATGCGGCTCAGGTGGGTCTTAAGATGAACATGGACAAGACGAAATTCATGCCGACCAGGTGGACTGACGACCTCAAGAAGATAGCGGGTATCCGCTGGATTCAAAAAGCTTAGGACCGGTCGCTGTCGCGCAAGTTAGAGGAGGTCTATTTCGTGGACCTCCAAGAGAGGATGGATTGATCAAATATCTTACAATTAATTTCTGAAATAAAAAATTACTGCATCGTGCATAAAAGTGATTCCAAGAACCCGTATTATTTACTCCATTTTCCCGCCACTCACAATTTAGGTGAAGCTCGACGTGCCCCTATATGGTGGACGGTCGGCGACCATACACTATAGAAGCATGGCGTTCAAACACCACAAAAGCATGGTATGCGGGTAGCTTGTGGTTACATCCACGAATTGTTTAGTTGCTACCGAGTTCGCAAGGAGTTATTTTATCTCTAAAAATTCAAAATTCAAACTCATTCATTCATGTGTGTATTTTTTCAATACACTTACGAACGTATTTTTTTTAAACGAACACATTTAATTGGCCATAAACGGACTTACTTACAGCATACAGTCCATCTGAATTAACTGGCCAGTACTGTGTTTAAAACCATTAAAAAATAGGCTAATGGTTGATGCGATTTGGCTTTTAACATTTTTGTATAAAATTAGAAACTGTCGGGCTTGCGGTTTTGTTAAAGGTGTTTTATTATCTACTGTCACAGTAAGAATAGGATAGGCTACTTCATTCTGATAGCATAGGTACATTGTGAAAGGTTGAAAAAAAAAACCACTCTTTGAAAATACTTAGTCATTATTAAGAAGCCAATACCAGTTAGTATAAATTTCAAGACCCATGGAAGATTTGAACGCGGGTCCCATGGTCAATGGACCATGGATGAAGTATTTTGGTAGTGGTATGAATGCATACCACTACCAAAATACTTCTTTTTTAGTGAGCAGGCTATTCGCTACTGATTATAACATACCTACATTTATATTAATATTAATAACGATATCTCCAGGAATGTGATTTACGTCACACGTCACAGCAAAACTTAGCCATTATTAAGAAGCCAATACCAGTTAGTAGATATAAATTTCAAGACCCATGGAAGATTTGAACGCGGGTCCCATGGTCAATGGACCATGGATGAAGTATTTTGGTAGTGGTATGAATGCATACCACTACCAAAATACTTCTTTTTTAGTGAGCAGGCTTTTCGCTACTGATTATAACATTCATTTTTATTAATATTAATAACGATATCTCCAGGAATGTGATTTACGTCACACGTCACAGCAAATCCGGAGCCGTGTGAAAAAATTAATTATTCCGAATTGATCGCGCGGAGTTTATTCTCGTTAAGGCGATATTATCCCAAGAAATGGTATTTTTGAAGGTGTTTTGTTCATAAATGGTACATAATACAATTCTAAAAAAAATATATGTTATTTTACAGTCTTTGTTCTTTCGTTCCCTCATACTTGATACACGATAGCAATTATTTCATTGGATAGAAATAAATCACAAAGTGGGGTCTAATCTGGCATAAAAATGGCGTTTTATTCGCGTTTTAATCGCTTCCAGATAATAAAAAATATACCACAGTATAGGTCCTATAGATACCAATATTTCTTTCTGATCATAATTTGAAATTTTGAAAAACTTCCCTTTCAATTTCTATTTTTTCCCTTTCCACGAGCAACGAAACGCCCGACGCGTTAATTTACTCAATTTTACTCTCGCGCCAGTCGCCTTCGAGGTAGGACCTGTGCTAATCGGCATCGCAGCCGCACGTTGTCGAATTTCCGACACTAATTTTAATTTCGAATTTGGCGCGCGCGCCTTCTGAACTTATATTACGTATTAGGTACTGTCCAAAGTATCCACACTGCTGTAATTTGAAATAATAAAATTTTTTCGTTTTTATACTTTAGTTACTATTATAGTATTTGGGTATTGGTATAAGTCAAGTGCTAATTACACAATTATTATCTAATACTATCCCAAGCCGGATGGGTGTCGTAAAAGGCGACTAAATCCGGCCCGCTGGTGGTAGGGCCCCTCGAGGGATTATATTGGTAATATTGATTTTAAATTTAATACCATTATTACTATTATTATTTCTCCATGGGGTTCGCATGGATAGCTACCACCCTTGAGCATGTGTCAGTCGCCAAACGACTCGTCGTGACGGCTGGGAGCTTGAGAGACAGTTTTCTTTTTTGAAGTTATACCTTATTTAGGCGCGTTATGAAATAAATGGAAAATTGTTTTGAAAAAATGATTATTGAAGTGAAAACTTCTTGAAGTCAAAAGTCAAAAAAGTCGAAAGTCAAAAATGTCAAAAAAGTCAAAAAAGTCAAAAGTCGAAATTCAAAAAAGTCAAAAAAGTCAAAAGTCAAAAGTCAAAAAAGTAAAAAAAGTCAAAAAAGTCAAGTCAAAAAAGTCAAAGTCAAAAAAGTCAAAAGTCAAAAAAGTCAAAATTCAAACAAGTCAAAAGTCAAAAGTCAAAAAAGTCAAGTCAAAAAAGTCAAAAAAGTCAAAGTCAAAAAAGTCAAAAGTCAAAAAAGTCAAAAAAGTCAAAATTCAAAAAAGTCAAAAGTCAAAAGTCAAAAGTCAAATGTCAAAAAAGTCAAAAGTCAAAAGTCTAAAGTCAAAAAAGTCAAAAGTCAAAAAAGTCAAAAAAGTCAAAATTCAAAAAAGTCAAAAGTCAAAAGTCAAAAGTCAAAAAAGTCATAAAAGTCAAGTCAAAAAAGTCAAAAAAGTCAAAGTCAAAAAAGTCAAAAAAGTCAAAATTCAAAAAAGTCAAAAGTCAAAAAAGTCAAAAGTCAAAAAAGTCAAAGTCAAAAAAGTCAAAAGTCAAAAAAGTCAAAAAAGTCAAAATTCAAAAAAGTCAAATGTCAAAAGTCAAGTCAAAAGTCAAAAGTCTAAAGTCAAAAAAGTAAAAAGTCAAAAAAGTCAAAATTCAAACAAGTCAAAAGTCAAAAGTCAAAAGTCAAAAAAGTCAAGTCAAAAAAGTCAAAAAAGTCAAAGTCAAAAAAGTCAAAAGTCAAAAAAGTCAAAATTCAAAAAAGTCAAAAGTCAAAAGTCAAAAAAGTCAAAAGTCTAAAGTCAAAAAAGTCAAAAGTCAAAAGTCAAAAAAGTCAAAAAAGTCAAAGTCAAAAAAGTCAAAAAAGTCAAAATTCAAAAAAGTCAAAAGTCAAAAGTCAAAAAAGTCAAAAGTCAAAAAAGTCAAAAAAGTCAAAATTCAAAAAAGTCAAAAGTCAAAAGTCAAAAGTCAAATGTCAAAAAAGTCAAAAGTCAAAAGTCTAAAGTCAAAAAAGTAAAAAAAGTCAAAAAAGTCAAAAAAGTCAAAAGTCAAAAGTCAAAAAGGTCAAAATTCAAAAAAGTCAAAAGTCAAAAGTCAAAAAAGTCAAAAAAGTCAAAAGTCAAAAAAGTCAAAAGTCAAAAAAGTCAAAAGTCAAAAAAGTCAAAAAAGCCAAAAAAGTCAGTCAAAATTCAAAAAAGTCAAAAAAGTCAAAAGTCAAAAGTCAAAAGTCAAAAGTCAAAAGTCAAAAAAGTCAAAAAAGTCAAGTCAAAAAAGTAAAAAAAGTCAAGTCAAAAAAGTCAAAAGTCAAAAAAGTCAATAAAGTGAAAAAAGTAAGAAAAGTCAAAGTCAAAAAAGTCAAAAAAGTCAAAAAAGTCAAAAGTCAACAGTCAAGTCAAAAACGTCAAAAAAAGTCAAAAAAGTCTAAAGTCTAAAGTCAAAAAAGGCAAAAAAGTCAAAAGTCAAAATTTGTGGAGTGGAGTGGAGTGGAGTGGAATAGTAAAACCTACAATTATCATCTTCCCGAAATTTTACATTCGTCTCATTATCTTGAAAACAAAATTTTTGAAGGTTTCACTTCTAAGTTCTAAAATGTGTGAATGGCACACATTTTAATTTTTTTGTTTTTATTATTTTTTACGTATCTTTAGGTATTTTATTTTAAATTATTCTTATACTTTTTATCATTCTCAACATACTTGTAAAATATCTTATCCAAAGGGTTTGAAGATTTTTGTACGGAACCTGGCATACCTACAAGTCCGCCATTTTGAAAAAAAAGCTCGTTTCGATTTTGAAGTTGGTTACTTTTTGTTAGTATTTAGATGATATTAGTCAATTTTGTATGTAAGTACCTACTTATTTGTAGGTGAACCGATTTTGATGATTCTTTTTTTGATAGAAAGCTGGTGCGTATCATGTGGTTCCACATAAATTTGAGGGAGATTTGACAAGTAGTTTTCGAGTTATTTTGAAGTTGGTTATTTTTTGTTAGTATTTAGATGATATTAGTCAATTTTGTATGTAAGTACCTACTTATTTGTTATCCACTCACCTTTAGTCTCCACTGGACAGTTTCGTTTCATAAAATTTCAAGTCAGTCTGCACTCACCTCTAGTCTCCACTGGACAGTTTCGTTTCATAAAATTTCAAGTCAGTCTCCACTCAACTCTAGTCTCCACTGGACAGTTTCGTTTCATAAAATTTCAAGTCAGTCTCCACTCACCTCTAGTCTCCACTGGACAGTTTCGTTTCATAAAATTTCAAGTCAGTCTCCACTCACCTCTAGTCTCCACTGGACAGTTTCGTATCATAAAATTTCAAGTCAGTCTCCACTCACCTCTAGTCTCCACTGGACAGTTTCGTATCATAAAATTTCAAGTCAGTCTCCACTCACCTCTAGTCTCCACTGGCCAGTTTCGTATCATAAAATTTCAAGTCAGTCTCCACTCACCTCTAGTCTCCACTGGACAGTTTCGTATCATAAAATTTCAAGTCACTCTCCACTCACCTCTAGTCTCCACTGGACAGTTTCGTATCATAAAATTTCAAGTCAGTCTCCACTCACCTCTAGTCTCCATTGGACAGTTTCGTATCATAAAATTTCAAGTCAGTCTCCACTCACCTCTAGTCTCCACTGGATAAGCTAAAATTATCATTACTCTTATTTTATTACACCTAAAATTCCAATGAATAAATCAAAATAAAGTATACTTACACCCCAACTCAGAGCAGTTACTAATAATAATAATAATAATAATAATAATAATAATAAAACCCTTCCACACTCATACCCCCGCAGTAGGTTACAAGTATTTACCTGTGTCGCGGGTGGCATGTACTACACATATAACACATCACAATAACAGCCATGACACGAGTACAAATATTTATCTGTCACATAAATATTTGCCCCGGCCGGAAATCGAACCCGAAACCCCTCGCTTCGCAGTTCGCAGGCAGGTCCACTACCAACTAGGCTATGTAGGATCTACAGCTACGCACGGGGTCATTAACCTCACAGCCGCGCGCGGCCGGCTCACGGCGTGGCGGTCGAGTTTACACTCAGGGGAGCGGGGTAAAGGGCAGTGAACAAAATGCCTACAACGGTCGAATACGCTCGCCTTAATTGCCTTTTGTAATGTGTTTCCGATAACTGGAGGACTCTTATGAAATATTATCACATATTTATACGTAGAATAAGAATGAATCAAATCAATGGCATTTGTGACACATCACTCAGCGAAAATAGGTACTACCTAAAGAAATGTGTACGATTATTAATATTTTTTTTTGATTAGCGAGTACATATCTGCAAAAGGATACAGTCACGTTTTATATGTATAAACCATGAAAATAATAATCATAAAGCAATCGTAATAAAAATGTGAAAATTATACGAAAAAGCAGTCAAAATCTAACCACTAAGTTTTTAACAGAATTCATAACTAAGGTTTATTATTTTCTATTTCTCAGAACAGTTTTGCGGGGTAAAAGTATGTATTTTTTTACCGACGACAAAAGGTATAATAATAGTCATAGTGTCATACTTTTCAATACAAATAATATTTCTTTGTCTAATGTTCCTAGACTTTTAGCACGGTCATGGTGTGGCACAGACCACGGTACAATGGGTATCTAGGTGTGACCACATTTGATTTCCAATTGTAGCGAACATTTTCCTAATATCCTACGTAGGTATCAAATGAAAGTTTCTGAACATATTTGATGTTTGGCTTTGGATTCTTGTCGTGCTAACCGTTGTACAGATTAGGATGAAATTTAGAAAGGATTAGAAAGTAAGAAAGATTTTATCCTAGTTGTATATTCTCCTAGTTACCCTAGTATGATTCAAGCTGGTCTAAGATCTGGCTAACAAACCCCCTTATTCATTATAAACAAGCAAAATTGAGGCTTATAAATTTTTTTGCCTTTCACTTTTATGAAAATTAATAAAGATATAACAAACATAGTACCTATAACAGTGCAATAGATAAAATAGGTGTATTAACCGTTTATGAATAAGGCCGAAATACTAAACTTTACCAGTACGCAGGTACATGTAACTAATGAACTGTACAAGTAGTTAATCACTAGCGGAGGTCAGACCTGGCTGGTTAACCGCAGGCCACAATCAACTTGTGTCACCGTCCTCGGACCCGCTAGGAACAGAACGAGACGGCACATAGCGACAGAAAGAGACATAAGCCCCCGGGACAATCCGAGTAAATTGCTCATGATTGGATAATTATTTTATTGATACAGTTAAAATGCCACTGAAACGGAGAAATAGTATTAGTGGAGGGACCCGGTGTTGTGATGACGTAATTTATGTTTAGATTGTTTGTCTGGTTAAAACCATTAGGTTAATGAGTGGGTAACAAATATGTAATAATTATATCCTATTACGTTCACACACTTAATAGACATAAATCATAAAGAGTGTAAATTAATGTTGTAATCAATTTAAATTGATAGGCATTTAAATAAAGTAAATTGAACCGTAGATTATATGTACATGTTGGTATACTGGATGCGAATAATTTTTTTAATGTGGTCAGTGTTAATAACGTACGTTGCTAACAAGTTGCCAACTGGGTAGCGCGTATATGTATAGCCATAGCTATAGCGTATACCTAGAGCTATAGCGTATACAGCTATAGCGTATAGAGCCATACTCTATCACACTGCATGAAAGAAGTTCAATACCAATTTTAGGCTGATTTTACTGAGTAGTGGCTACTAGCTAGATGGAAATTTACTTATTACCAAATAGGGTTGGCTGGGACTGTGACTCACTTTAAAATATCAACATCCAATACATTATACCGTTGCCCATGGACACCAGCGACAGCAAAATCATCACCCGCGTTGCCGATTTAAACAAATAACGAAACAGAGAAGAATATTCTGAATTTTACCAAGAAAAAATAACCGACTTCAAAACAACTCAAAAACTACTCGTCAGATCTAGCTCAAATTTAAGTGGAACCACATGACAAGCACCAGCTTTCGATTAAAAAAAGAATCATGAAAATCGGTGTACCCAGTCGAAAGTTCTGACGTAACAAAAATAAAAAAAGAAAAAAAAAATACAGTCGAATTGAATACCTCCTCCTTTTTTGAATTCGGTTATAAAGAAAGAAAGAACTAGCCCTACATCAATTTGCTTTATAGCAAACAACATACCCTGAACAGTAAAGAACATGAAGATATTATTATCTAGCTAAAGTTAGCCAGCAACATTCATGTTCATATTGTTAACGATAATTTTATTGTCAATTACAAAATGTAAAAGTGATGCTGAAAGGGTATTTTAAGTATAGGAGGTGTACTCTCCAGTAGGTGTATACTGGACAACAACAATAACTAACACAGGATACTATATTTTTATTGCGTCTGCGACTTTTTAATAACTCCTATAAACTAACGTGTACTCGTAGATGTACAGTAACATCCTTAACGATATTATCTGAGCTGTAGCAAAGATTATGATAAAGTAGAGAAGAAGTTAGATAAATAATTACGTATAGGTATCGTTAGCTTCAGGGCCCGAGGCTAAGTCGCAGTATAAGGAGACATTATTTATACTGTGGCTAAGTCCTCGAACATTCACTTTGCACATATTGGTCGTATCTTATCAACAGTTGCCGAGCTCTTATCGCTGTTTGCGCTGACGCACTCGCCATTAACACTGGCCAGTTTAAGTTGACCCGTCTTGTTTATACATAATTGTTTGATAGTAGGTGGTATGCTAATAAGTTTGAGCAGTATGTAACTGTACAAAAGTCAAAATGTATGTATCTAGGCGGGTAGGCTTCAAATTTTCTAATTTTATGTTCATAATCAATAATTTATACTCAATAGTTTTCTCAATAGCGTGAGACGATGTCAACCCGTATTTGGCCAAAATCCCTGCCATTATGACGTGAATGCGGTGGAAAGTGATCTTCGTCGCAAATCTATTAGTCTTTTGTACCCTTCTGCCATGTTTGCATGTAATGCTAAAACTATTGTTAAAATTAGACGGTGAAAATTCTCCATGACTGCAATTGATAGCACGTTTAAAAAAAAACTTTGATTTAGGGTTACACACACATAATCGTAACAAGATGAGAGTGAAAATTACATTTTCATCAAAATAAGACCTAATAAGCTACCTTTATCAGCGCATTTGAAATAATCAACGCCAGTAAAATATCACGAGAGCTCAAGTTAAGCTGGACGTAGTAGCACATAATATTTGTACAAGTGAGCGAGGTATATTTCCATTTAGTCACGCCGGTGGCCACGGCTACGTGTTTTGAAAAGCGGAATGCACGCAAATTTAATAACAGAGATCGTGTGGCCACAAACAATGGATCGGTTTATAAATATACGGTTCGATTGAAGGTTTTATGCCGTGCTGGATGGATGGGAGTTTTTGTTTGATTATAGATAGAACGGTAGCTCTTTTATCTACCTATGTTCATTTTTATGCTACGATACCACACATACAAAAGGTTAATCCAATCTATTTTCGGTTTCAACATCCAAAATTTCAAAAATGCTGAAACAAAGAAACACTATCACAGTTCTACTTTGCTACCCTTTTACCCTTTGCTTTATCGCATGTACTACGAGTATCTATATTATAAATGTGTATATTATGTGTTGGTTTGTTAGTCCTTCTAACAGAGCGACGTATTGATGTGTTTTTTTGTGCGGAGATAGTTGTAGAGCTGGAAAGTGTATCTACTTCTACCGCGGGAAATCATCTTTCTCCTTTGCCGTGTTGGTTTGGTAATTAGAATTGATACAGCTCCCTGATAATTAAACTAGAAAACGCGCCGCGGATAGACCTATCTGGGGGCTTACCATGAACTCTTAAAACAGGTCAATATTAGCCGATAATTGGCCTGTCCTGCTATATCCTACCATGATCTGACTAAAACACAGGGCAGCCAGCGACCACGTCACCGTAACAGGACAGCGGTCACGTGACTTCAAAAATTATCTTCTGCCCTGCAATTCGTGTACCATGATGCGATTGTTGACGTATTGACATCAGAAAGTGGCATATGTTAACGTCAAAATATTACAGCTCACCGAAAGTAACATTTATTGTCCTGTTTCGGCTATTTCGTTGATGATGATGAAACACGACGGGATGCAGCCATGGCGAATTTCAAATACACCATCATCACAAAATAAATACATTTCATTTGTTTGGAAAATTTTAAAAACATTTATTGTACTTATGCTTTTTAAATTATCGCTCCTAACCCCGGTCACTCACATGCGCGCAAATGTTTGACATTTTTACGAATGTTTGCACATATGTGAAGGGTGGTCAGGCAAATGGGTTCGCATATGAGTATACAATAAGAAAGAAAGAAAGAAAGTACACTACAAGCCTATTTCCGCTTCCTCCTACACTTTGTTCACGAATGTTCAATCTTGCTGTTGTTATTATGTTGTTGTCATTAAAATCCATTTTCAATACAGAAAATAAATGGTAGTTCGATTGGACGCCACGAACCACGAAAAATTAAGAGATACATCACCTTTTTAGTCGTGTGCGCAACTGGTCGCACGAATGTGTGGGAGACTACACGAAGATTCGAGGTTCGCGCGCTGTCATGTGCGACAAAAAACCAACACAGCTGGAAAAACCCGAATGCCTCGAAAACTTCGCATAATCATTCGCGAATGTCGTCCCACACTTGTGGGTTCGCGTATTCGCGCGAATGTGAGTGACCGGCATTATAAATCACACATTTTAATAGACATTTAGACATGTCACTGTGTCAAGTGTCAAGTGGTGTAAGATTACGTTCAAAAATGTAAGCATCACTTAGCGATAATTTTTTTGGTAATTTTAGAGAACGAAAGGTTAATAAATCACAACACTTAAGTATTTATAACAAATCTCAAAATCTTCAACTGAGATTGTTATTTTAAACTTTTAAAAACATCAATATTAAGCATTCATTTGAAAACCGGTAAACCGATAAAACGCTCTATTTCAGAACATAATTAGTACAAATCAAGTACCTTGCATGTCATAGACTAAAGATGCAGGACAGAAGTAGAGGCATTGCAGGTAATCGGTAAACGTTCATGGTACAAAATACACTCCTGTCAGGTTTTAGCTACAAGCTGACCTGTCCTGAACATGACACATTTTATTAGAGTTCATGGTGAGGCACCTGAGGCGTATAGCCATAATTACATATAATAATAAAGCAGCAACAACCCATAATTGTCCCACTGCTGGGCTCGGGGTCTCCTCTCAGAATGTGAGGGTTAGGCCATAGTCTACCACGCTGGCCAAGTGCGGATTGGTAGACTTCACACACCCTCGAGAACTTTTATGGAGAACTCTCCGGTGTGCAGGTTTCCTCAAGATGTTTTCCTTCACCGAAGCAAGTGATAATTAACTTCTAATACGCACATAATATTTGAAAATTAGAGGTGCGTGCCAGGATTTGAACTCGGGCCCCTTCGTTCGGGAGACCAACGTTCTACCGCTAGGCTATCACTATAATAATATTAATATACATAATTAATTAATTATATTGTTCATTCCAATTATTACCTCTGTCGAAATACCATTACTACTAGGACCCCATAAAGGGATTTGAATTGAAAATTAATTAATTACAAAAACCTCTGAAGCGCTGCAACAGCGCACATGATTCTTTAAGTAGGTACTAGGTACTCGTGCTTTGGAGGAGTCCAGGTCTTAAAATACCAGTCGCCATGTTGAAGGTCTTCAGACGCCATAAAAATCGTAGCGGGTACCATTAGGTGTAACGTGTAATTAAATAGAAAAGAAATGAAACTTCTTGTTTTATGATTTGTTGATACAATTTTTTGAATCGACCCAAAAAATATCAGAGGTTAACTATTGACCAACGCTGCAACGCATTGTTATAAATTCAGTAACTCTGAAACAAACTCACAATAGGCTAAAAATAGCCTAGCTCTCAAACATTTGGTAACACCAAACGTGGCTTCTGATGAGTCGATTCAAATGGTAATGAGTTACGTAACCTCGTTATAATCTCCTGGTACGATGTTATCTGGCCTGCCATTGTAGTCGCTTTGTGGGCTACATGGTGGAAACATCACGTGTGACATTATTTTGATCTTTACATCAACGGGTTATAATACCTATTGAAACTAGCGCTCTTTGATACGTAAGAACAGAGTTGGGCGAAATCATCTAATCAGCGTATCATTATTACTTATTGATGAAATTTAATAATCTTTACAAGATTATAACATCTTATAAGATTACAAGTAATAATAATATAGCAGATAATTTCAGGAAAAATAATACGAGGGATCTTAAGTACTTTAAGAGCAAAATAGCCAAACCAATCAGACCAAAACAAATTTTAATCATCTTTAGGTCTTTTGTCTGTTGTATGTTTGACCGCGCATCACGCAAAAATTACAAGACGAAATTGAGTTGTTTCCTAAAATTTTTTTTTGTTATAAATGGAAAGTTCATATATAAGTTTTATAACAAAGTTATTTTAGTTTTTTTATATTCGCTATAATTTAAAAGTTACATCAAATCAAAAATACGTTTTTGAATCCAGTACCGAAAACACGCCGACAGTTCCCGAATAGACCCGAGCGCGCGTGTGACGTCACTTTGTTAATTGCTATTCATTGCAGCATACAGCTGATACTGTGATTTGACTTTAAACTGATAAAATCTTGATATTATCGTCAATATATTGATAAACATATTAAAAATGCTAAACCTTAAAAGTTATCGTGCTTGTTTTGTACCATTACGTGTGAATACTACAAAAAAGATAATGTTAAATGTGTACATTTATTCGGAACCTGTACATTTAATCCTACTTTCCTACTTAATGTTATAAATCTGAAATTTTGGATGTTTGTGACTCCATCACGCAAAAACGGCTGAACGGATATAGATGAAAGGCACACAGATAGTTTTTGACCTAACTTACCAGATAGGATACTTTTTATCCCGGAAATAGACCTTTTCCCGAGGAATAAGAGGTTAAATTTTAGTTTTCGTTCATAGATTCATTTTTAGGGTTCCGAAGTAAAATCAGAATTCTTATAGTTTCGTCATGTCATGTCCGTCTGTCCGTCTGTCCGTCTGTCCGTCTGTCCGTCTGTCCGTCTGTCCGTCTGTCCGTCTGTCCGTCTGTCCGACTGTCCGTCCGTCCGTCTGTCCAAAACAAAGCGCCGAAACCCTTAGTGCTAGAAAGCTGTAATTTGGCATGGATATATACATATATTTATTAAAAAAATTGAAAAGCTCTTCCAAAAATATTATGGGAAGACCATTTTTGGAATTTTGGGTCCGTTTGCGAAATATTTGCTGTAAAGTGCTAATTCTGGTTGGAGTCAAGTGTCCAGGGGGGACAGTTGGCTAAACGGTTGGAGTTGGACAAGTGAAAAAAATCTCAAAAATAGGTCATAATATGATGAATTTACAAGGAAAACTATCACGGCTATGTTAACATGAGTAGTTAATGAATAATAGTCGATAAACTTACTACTTCGGAACTCTACATTGCGCGTGGCCTGACTGGCCTGACACGCACTTGCCCGTTTCTTTTATGAAACAACTGATGGTTTTATTTTATTAGGTTAGGAATTTTGCCACGTTGATCCTACTTCAATTCAATGAGGATTTGATGATGGGTTCTGGGGCTACAAAGTGAAACTCCTCAATGGTAGAGTAAAACGGAGCCGTGTTTAAAGATAACTACTACTACTATTACTATCATTAACATTGTAAAATCAGTAGGAACATCATTAAATAAATAAACGCTTCACACTCCTATGAGTGTGAAGCCCCTTACTAGGATACCCTGAGTCGTGGGTGCCATAGACAATACAAGGACACACACCCAGACCAAGAACAGAAATTCAAACTAATCATTCAAACCACCTCGCATCGTATCGAACCCAGGACCCTTGACTCAGCGATGTGGCGTGGTATCCATTCGCCACACGGGTCATTGACCAAGTTGGTGTATTTCGGAGACAAAAAAAATTATATATTGTACCAGTTTTATGTATAAAGCGCGTACAAACCCATAACGCCGCAGTAGGTTTCCCTGTCGCGGGTGATATGGACAACACGTCACTATAACACCCAAGACCCGAGTACAAATATTTAGTAGATATGGCCGGGAATTGAACCTGGGACCCTCGCTTCGCAGGTTGGATCAAATCGCTATCAACTAGGCTATAGGGTCATCGTATGTATGTACCTACTACTAGCATAGAATTTCTGTAGCATTGCATTGTGCATTTTTTTTATTAATCACATTCTTCATTTCTCTAAGGATCCATATCTGAAATTTACGCAGACGAAGTCGCGGATAGAAGCTAGTTGTATGATAAATGAAATATAATTTATCATACACCCCTGATTTCATACCCCTAACACCCTGCCCTGATTCCTCCCAGACACGATTTACTAGTAAACAGTGTAACCTTTTCTTTTGGTGTAAGTATATAATCAATGGAGAGTTTTATTATATTTAATGAAGAATAAATCATTTAACGTTTAAATTTACAATAAAATTACGTGGAATATCTTTTTGCACTAAATTTCGGATATTTTTAGTTAATTTACGTGTAGGAGCCGTTGAGACCGTACTATCGTGAAATTTCTTTAACAAAGTGACGTCACAAATATGGCGGTCAAATTTGGCGCGTTCGTAGCCACGTGATTTTTTTTCAACTTTTATTTCGTTATTATTAATATTAAAAATAGTTTTTAAGCGTTTTTAACAATGCCAATCAATATAATTTGTGTTTAAGATTTAAAATACATTTAAAAAAAATATATTTTTTTTAAAATGAACAACTCAATTGGATGCGATTTTTAACCAACATCAAAAAAGGAGGAGGTATTCAATTCGAATGTATTTTTTATGTTTGTTACCTCAGAACTTTCGACTGGATGAACCGATTATGATGATTCTTTTTTAATAGAAAACTGATGCTTGTGTTTGTGGTGCTGCATAAATTTGAGCGAGATCTGACGAGTAGTTTTTGAGTTACCCTAATTTTGAAGTCGGTTATTTTTCGTCAAGAATTATCACAATTTTACTGCTGGATGCCTAACTTAATATCTGTTGATAATTAATCTTGACGCGTAAATACGAGTAGCCGAGATTTATAAGTAGATTATTATGACCATGAATATTTATGAAAAAGTAATGTAAAAGGATGATTGACATATCATGTGCATGAAGTTGCGCGCAAAAGTTAGTTATTAAGGCGAGCGTATTCGACCGTTGTAGGCATTTTGTTCACTGCCCTTTACCCCGCTCCCCTGAGTGTAAACTCGACCGCCACGCCGTGAGCCGGCCGCGCGCGGCTGTGAGGTTAATGACCCCGTGCGTAGCTGTAGATCCTACATAGCCTAGTTGGTAGTGGACCTGCCTGCGAACTGCGAAGCGAGGGGTTTCGGGTTCGATTTCCGGCCGGGGCAAATATTTATGTGACTATTTATAAATAATGATAAATATTTGTACTCGTGTCATGGCTGTTATTGTGATGTGTTATATGTGTAGTACATGCCACCCGCGACACAGGTAAATACTTGTAACCTACTGCGGGGGTATGAGTGTGGAAGGGTTTTATTATTATTATTTTGGTTCTTTTATTTATTTTCTCTGGATATACCAGGTAGTCATAAATAACACGGGCTTACACCAAGTGTTATTTACAATAGGTAACTAAACTAATAGGTAAACTAACATTCTGCTGTTACATGTTCAACATCATTATTGTTACTATCTAATTGTAAAAATTTACGGACAATGCGACATGTGTTTAATATTGCAGCTTTTTGAAGACTAATGTAACTAAATTTAGGCAAGTCTAATATCTTTAAACTATGGAAGAGCTGTTTTGGAATTACACCGGTTGTGGAGATAACTATAGGCACAATTATTACTTTTTTCATTTTCCAAACTCTTGTGATTTCTTCTTGTAGTTCTGTGTATTTTCTAATCTTTTCTACTATTGTCGATTGTAAATTGTTTGTGTTTATTATTATTATTATTATTATTATTATTATTATTATTAGTAACTGCTCTGAGTTGGGGTGTAAGTATACTTTATTTTGATTTATTCATTGGAATTTTAGGTGTAATAAAATAAGAGTAATGATAATTTTAGCTTATCCAGTGGAGACTAGAGGTGAGTGGAGACTGACTTGAAATTTTATGATACGAAACTGTCCAATGGAGACTAGAGGTGAGTGGAGACTGACTTGAAATTTTATGATACGAAACTGTCCAGTGGAGACTAGAGGTGAGTGGAGACTGACTTGAAATTTTATGATACGAAACTGTCCAGTGGAGACTAGAGGTGAGTGGAGACTGACTTGAAATTTTATGATACGAAACTGGTCAGTGGAGACTAGAGGTGAGTGGAGACTGACTTGAAATTTTATGATACGAAACTGTCCAGTGGAGACTAGAGGTGAGTGGAGACTGACTTGAAATTTTATGATACGAAACTGTCCAGTGGAGACTAGAGGTGAGTGGAGACTGACTTGAAATTTTATGAAACGAAACTGTCCAGTGGAGACTAGAGGTGAGTGCAGACTGACTTGAAATTTTATGAAACGAAACTGTCCAGTGGAGACTAAAGGTGAGTGGATAACAAATAAGTAGGTACTTACATACAAAATTGACTAATATCATCTAAATACTAACAAAAAATAACCAACTTCAAAATAACTCGAAAACTACTTGTCAAATCTCCCTCAAATTTATGTGGAACCACATGACACGCACCAGCTTTCTATCAAAAAAAGAATCATCAAAATCGGTTCACCTACAAATAAGTAGGTACTTACATACAAAATTGACTAATATCATCTAAATACTAACAAAAAGTAACCAACTTCAAAATCGAAACGAGCTTTTTTTTCAAAATAGCGGACTTGTAGGTATGCCAGGTTCCGTACAAAAATCTTCAAACCCTTTGGATAAGATATTTTACAAGTATGTTGAGAATGATAAAAAGTATAAGAATAATTTAAAATAAAATACCTAAAGATACGTAAAAAATAATAAAAACAAAAAAATTAAAATGTGTGCCATTCACACATTTTAGAACTTAGAAGTGAAACCTTCAAAAATTTTGTTTTCAAGATAATGAGACGAATGTAAAATTTCGGGAAGATGATAATTGTAGGTTTTACTATTCCACTCCACTCCACTCCACTCCACAAATTTTGACTTTTGACTTTTTTGCCTTTTTTGACTTTAGACTTTAGACTTTTTTGACTTTTTTTGACGTTTTTGACTTGACTGTTGACTTTTGACTTTTTTGACTTTTTTGACTTTTTTGACTTTGACTTTTCTTACTTTTTTCACTTTATTGACTTTTTTGACTTTTTTGACTTTTGACTTTTTTGACTTTTTTGACTTGACTTTTTTTACTTTTTTGACTTGACTTTTTTGACTTTTGACTTTTGACTTTTGACTTTTGACTTTTGACTTTTTTGACTTTTTTGAATTTTGACTTTGACTTTTTTGGCTTTTTTGACTTTTTTGACTTTTGACTTTTGACTTTTTTGACTTTTGACTTTTTTGACTTTTTTGACTTTTGAGTTGACTTTTTTGAATTTTGACCTTTTTGACTTTTGACTTTTTTGACTTTTTTGACTTTTTTTACTTTTTTGACTTTAGACTTTTGACTTTTGACTTTTTTGAATTTTGACTTTTTTGACTTTTGACTTTTTTGACTTTGACTTTTTTGACTTTTGACTTTTTTGACCTTTGACTTTTGACTTTTTTGAATTTTGACTTTTTTGACTTTTTTGACTTTTTTGACTTTGACTTTTTTGACTTTTTTGACTTGACTTTTATGACTTTTTTGACTTTTGACTTTTGACTTTTGACTTTTTTGAATTTTGACTTTTTTGACTTTTTTGACTTTTGACTTTTTTGACTTTAGACTTTTGACTTTTGACTTTTTTGACTTTTGACTTTTGACTTTTGACTTTTGACTTTTGACTTTTTTGAATTTTGACTTTTTTGACTTTTTTGACTTTTGACTTTTTTGACTTTGACTTTTTTGACTTTTTTGACTTGACTTTTTTGACTTTTTTGACTTTTGACTTTTGACTTGTTTGAATTTTGACTTTTTTGACTTTTTACTTTTTTGACTTTAGACTTTTGACTTTTGACTTTTGACTTTTGACTTTTTTGAATTTTGACTTTTTTGACTTTTGACATTTTTGACTTTGACTTTTTTGACTTTTGACTTTTTTGACTTTAGACTTTTGACTTTTTTGACTTTTGACTTTTGACTTTTGACTTTTTTGAATTTTGACTTTTTTGACTTTTGACTTTTTTGACTTTGACTTTTTTGACTTTTTTGACTTGACTTTTTTGACTTTTTTGACTTTTGACTTCTTTGAATTTTGACTTTTTTGACTTTTTTGACTTTTGACTTTTTTGACTTTGACTTTTTTGACTTGACTTTTTTGACTTTTTTGACTTTTTTGACTTTTGACTTTTGACTTTTTTGACTTTTTTGACTTTTTTGAATTTCGACTTTTGACTTTTTTGACTTTTTTGACATTTTTGACTTTCGACTTTTTTGACTTTTGACTTCAAGAAGTTTTCACTTCAATAATCATTTTTTCAAAACAATTTTCCATTTATTTCATAACGCGCCTAAATAAGGTATAACTTCAAAAAAGAAAACTGTCTCTCAAGCTCCCAGCCGTCACGACGAGTCGTTTGGCGACTGACACATGCTCAAGGGTGGTAGCTATCCATGCGAACCCCATGGAGAAATAATAATAGTAATAATGGTATTAAATTTAAAATCAATATTACCAATATAATCCCTCGAGGGGCCCTACCACCAGCGGGCCGGATTTAGTCGCCTTTTACGACACCCATCCGGCTTGGGATAGTATTAGATAATAATTGTGTAATTAGCACTTGACTTATACCAATACCCAAATACTATAATAGTAACTAAAGTATAAAAACGAAAAATTTTTATTATTTCAAATTACAGCAGTGTGGATACTTTGGACAGTACCTAATACGTAATATAAGTTCAGAAGGCGCGCGCGCCAAATTCGAAATTAAAATTAGTGTCGGAAATTCGACAACGTGCGGCTGCGATGCCGATTAGCACAGGTCCTACCTCGAAGGCGACTGGCGCGAGAGTAAAATTGAGTAAATTAACGCGTCGGGCGTTTCGTTGCTCGTGGAAAGGGAAAAAATAGAAATTGAAAGGGAAGTTTTTCAAAATTTCAAATTATGATCAGAAAGAAATATTGGTATCTATAGGACCTATACTGTGGTATATTTTTTATTATCTGGAAGCGATTAAAACGCGAATAAAACGCCATTTTTATGCCAGATTAGACCCCACTTTGTGATTTATTTCTATCCAATGAAATAATTGCTATCGTGTATCAAGTATGAGGGAACGAAAGAACAAAGACTGTAAAATAACATATATTTTTTTTAGAATTGTATTATGTACCATTTATGAACAAAACACCTTCAAAAATACCATTTCTTGGGATAATATCGCCTTAATATGTATAAAAAGAGGAAATGAAATAAGGTTGAAGTGGCTAATTGGTCAATAAATAATATTAATGACACATTATTGTAGATATTAAACAGTATTTGATTGAATTGGTAGTTTTAGTGCCCAGCTCATATCATACTTAGAACTAAATAACATACTCTTGTGAACGTTAAAATGGTATGGTTAGAATCGGATCACTAGTTTCAGGAAAATCGATGGAGACACAAAAATACATAGTTACATATCTACACTGTAATTAGTCTCCTAATGGGTAATAAAAAGAGCACTTTTGCTGCCCCATTCGCAAATTGCGCTATTCTGGTCAAGTAATACGGTAATTGGCGACGATGAATTCACATTTGGCGCGAGACTCGATGCCGTGGCGAATGTAATCGCTCTTCTAATTCCCCACAGATGCAAGCTAGGGCTGTCACACTTACTTCCACTATATTTCAATAATTTATCATTACGCAAAATAATAATGTACATATATCATTTTAGTCACTGCAAAATCCACATCAAATACACGGAGGCCTACACTTCACTTCACTATTAACTAAGCACTACACTACACTATTAAATATTAACTATTAAATTATTTTTGAAGCGTCCACATATTCCAAATTCCAACCCATACCTACATATTAGTCAGGATACGGTATAAATAGACTGCTATCGGCGGTTACATTTACCCAATTCGATTGATTCACTGTTTATTCTTTATTCTAAGGATTCACTGTCTAATATCTATTGATACTTACCTAAGTAAAAAGAGGAAGGTTACTTATTTATATTTGTAGCCCAGTGAGCTTAAATTTTAAAATCCTGTTACAATAGAACATGATTATTATATTCTAGCTGGGTCAATTTCAACAAACACGGATTTTGCCTAATTACAGTGGCGAATTTAAATTTGCTGTTTTTGATAAATTTTTTTGGCTTAAATAATAGGTAAATATTAGTACTACTTAATCATATACTAGAGATCGAAAAAATGTTATTAGTTCATGAGATATTTCGATTTGAAATTATCAAATGCCACCGAAATTATTAAAGGACCACCGGAATAAAAATCTGAGCCACCGAAATTGGTTAAATTTAAACCTGCTGTTTCTAATACATTTTATTTGGCATAAATAATATGTAAATAGTATTAATAATTATTCACATAGTAGAGATCGAAAAAAAATTTATTAGTTCCGGAGATATTTTCAAATTACATTATCAAATGCCACCAAAATTAGGACCACTGGAATGAGAATCTAATCCACCGAAATTGATTATGCCAATGAGGAATAATAAAGGCAAGATCATCTAATACTTTAAAAATACATTTTGAAGAGTAGGAGTCTAGATGAATGGACTCTTTTTAGCGGTGATTAGACACGCTTGTGTTTCTGTGGCCTATTAGACCAGTGCCGATAGCTTCAAAAACGGTAAAAAGTGAAAAAAAATATATAGTAGGATGAAACCCATTGCAAAAAGAAGAGGATATAACAAAAATTAAAGGAAAAATAATTTACGGGCGATCTAAGGTCGGGATGGGGGGTTTAAGGGTAAAAAACGGTTTATCTCGATTTCCAGCAAAACTACAAGTCAAAATTTATGTGAAAAATTCAAATAACCATGTTTTTGGTTTTTTATTTTTATCTTTTACAAAAAAAAAATCACGAAGTTTAGTGAAAACTTACCGTTGTATGTCCTTAACATACTGTAATATTTTTTTGATTTAAAATATTTCTTTTTTCACCTTATTTTGACTTAACATCGAAAAAGCAACCTAATTTTCAATCAAAAATTCTCACGTCAAAATATCTTTTTTTTTTTAAATCGGTGAGATTTTTGTTCGTTGGAATCTCTACTTTCTAATGGTATACAAAAAAACTATAAACTACTAACTATAAATTACTATGGTAAATGTTCTCCGAAAATGCAATGAAACGAAACTATTTTCGCATGTTTTTTGCAATCTTTATGTTTTTGTAATTGTTTTGTCTAACAAAGTAACATGAAATCTTACGTTTTTCGATTAATTAAAGTGTAAATTCTGATAAATAGCTCAAAATTGTACACAATGAATGACTAAAAAAAAACTTAAAACTCGAATCCGAAATCTTTTTGCGAAAATAGTTGCCGTTTCATTTTCACCAAATTTCGTGAAATTTTTTTTTTTTTGTAAAAGATAAAAATAAAAAACCAAAAACTTGGTTATTTGAATTTTTCACATAAATTTTGAGGTTACGTAAAAAAGTGTAAATAAAAAAGTTGTAGATCTTTTTATTACTTACAACATTGCTATTTAACTTTTTTCTACAGGAATTGTAGTTTTGCCGGAAATTGAGATAAACTATTTTTTACCCTTAAACCCCGCCCTCCCCCACTTCCCGAGCTCAGATCGCCCGTAAATTATTTTTCCGTTAATTTTCGTTATATTCTCTTCCTTTTGCAATGGGTATCATCCTACGATTTTTTTTTTCGTTTCAAAAATTATCGGCACTGGTCTATACACGTCCCTATGCGCTTTGATTTGCCACCGGCACCACCGAGATTAGGCCACCGGACTTAGAATTAGAGTCAAAACTTGAATTTTAAAGAACACCGTTATTCTCAGGTTAACTTTTATTTCACAATTATGGCTGAAAACCTTTAATGGAAGCCTCCATAAAATTTCTTGATAATCTGCTTTGTAGTTTTACTAATATACATGACATCGGAATTGCATGATTTTGTATTCCTGCGCCACCGCAGTGAGTACTTATGTGTTTGGCAGGAAAATTACGCAGCCAGTCGGTCATCCTAATACGCAATTTGCAAGAGCACAACTGAACGGTGCGGGGAGAGCCAGTAAGGTGTCTTCCAAATAGTTTCGTAACAAGATATGAAGTGTACAAAATGCGCCACCGGTATTGCTTTTTTTTGTAGGACATTTTTAAAAGATGTTTTAAGAGCTGTTGCACTATCTTAAATTACTCCGTAAATATATATTGTGTTATTTAATGTATTTCTAAAAAATATTCCTTTTTAATAAAATTTATTTACCAAAAAAAATTAAATTTATAAAATATGTAAATACATGGAGGTCGGACAGTACACCGGAATTAGATTTTAGGTCTTAGATATTTTTTTATTAAGAATCTATGTATTAAATACATCTGAATACTTGGCTATCATGTAGATCACTATTTAAACTACCCATATAAAATTATACATAATTGTAGTTTACCTCCACACATTAATTTTCAACCTCGCCGTCTCAAAAATGCACTTGGGAAATTCACCCAGCTAAATTATTGCCAAGAATAAAGCTTTATCCTATGTTACACCCAACTTCTTAAAAGAAAAAACTGCAAAAAAACAGTAGGTAATTGATTTGTTTTGCTGTACCCACCTATAAAAATATTGCCTCGATACAAGTGTAAAAACTGTAAAAATTATACAGGAATATTAATAGGTCCTTGTTTATACTGAATAACGAAAGTAGATATTAAGAATTCATTTGATATTTTTTCAAACTTTTAAGAGTCCATAGATCAAATAATAAGACTTATTCTCATCTACCTAAAAGACTAGTAACAGGTGCAAACCCTAAGATACGAAAAAAACACGACATTCGATTATATATTTTAAACCTTCACTATTAAATGCTCAATTGCTTTGAAACAGCATTGCAGAATGACTTCGCGTGTATTACTAATGGTGCATGAAATTGTACGTCGCCGTCCAATATACAACGTTTTCTTTTTCCTACACCATTGGCTGAATGACTCGAATGACTCGAATGATTGAGTTGAATGTAAGGATTTATTCGATGTTCAATTTTATTTTATTCTCATTTATAATTTCAGATTATCTGAGTTTATAATAATTATGATCTTTCTTTTATTGCAGATGTCAAGTAGTCTCTGGCATTCAATGACATTTATAACATCCGGTTTTAAATCACCAGTGCATTGAAAGCGGTAGTTGGCTCTGAAGACAGAGAATGTTTGAAGTGGTAGCGCACTGTCTGTCAAGCGAGGGGTCCCGGGTCCGATTCCTGGTTGGGAATTCAATTTCAAATGACAAAAAGATCTTCGTTCTCGGATCATCGGATTCATGGGCGGTAGTAATACTGTTGTATTATATTTGTCTTGTTCCGATAGCGGAACGACAGGGAATATCAGAAACAAAAAAATACGAGGCTTGATCAATTCTAAAAAAATCTAAAAAGTCTGCTAATCATATTTAGTCATTATTTTCAAATCGCTTGAGATTTTAATTGCAATAGTTGTACAATGAAATAAATTAAACTAGGTATTCGTCGCCCCAAAAAAATCCGGCATCAATTCAGTAAACAGGTTCAAATCGGCGTGCAAAAAGCACTTACCTGTCCCTAACTGGTTCTAAATAAGATTACCGTCGTCCAAACTTACGATTAGGGTGAGGGTTCCAGTTACTGGCAGCTTAGGGACGGCTTCGTTACCACATTTTAAATTTTGTGTTCGATATAGGTATGCCTTTTATTTTTATTGTAGTTTTTTTTGTTACATTCACGGGGTTTTCTGAATTTGTATTTAAATATATCATAACATCTTACTTACACTTATAGTCCAGTGCCGATAATTTTTGAAACGAAAAAAAATTATAGTAGAATGAAACCTATTGCAAAAGGAAGAGAATATAACGAAGATTATAGGAAAAATAAATTACGGGCGATCTGAGGTCGGGAAGGGGGGGTGAGGGGGGGTTTAAGGGAAAAAAATGGTTTATCTCGATTTCCGGAAAAACTACAAGTCCTATTGAAAAAAGTTGAATGACAAAGTTGTAGGTAATAAAAAGATCTACAACTTTTGTATTTACACTTTTTTTACATAACCTCAAAATTTATGTGAAAAATTCAAAAAACCACGTTTTTGGTTTTTTATTTTTATCTTTTACAAAAAATATATTTTTTTCACGAAATTTGGTGAAAACCTACCTTTGTATGTCCTTAACATACTGTAATTTTTTTGATTGAAAAAATATTTTTTTTCACCTTATTTTGACCTTAAATCAAAAAAACACCCTTATTTTCAGTCGAAAAATCTCACGTCAAAATATCTGATTTTTTCAAAATATCGGTAATCCTTTTGTTCGTTGGAATCTCTACTTTCTAATGGTATATAAAAACCTATACATTACGATGGTAAATGTTCTCAGAAAATGCAATGAAACGACAACTATTTTCGCAAGTTCGGATTTCATTGATTGGATATGAGATTGCAAAAAGCATCCGAAAATAGTAGTCGTTTCATTGCATTTTCTGAGAACATTTACCATAGTAGTGTATAGGTTTTTATATACCATTAGAAAGTAGAGATTTTCGCAAAAAAAAATCGGATTCCATTGATTGCATATGAGATTGCAAAAAACATGCGAAAATAGTAGTCGTTTCATTGCATTTTCTGAGAACATTTACCATAGTAGTGTATAGGTTTTTATATACCATTAGAAAGTAGAGATTCCAACGAACAAAAGGACTATCGATTTTTTAAAAAAATAAGATATTTTGACGTGAGATTTTTCGACTGAAAATAAGGGTATTTTTTTGAATTAAGGTCAAAATAAGGTGAAAAAAAATATTTTTTTGAATCAAAAAAATTACAGTATGTTAAGGACATACAAAGGTAAGTTTTCACCAAATTTCGTGAAAAAAAAATATTTTTTGTAAAAGATAAAAATAAAAAACCAAAAAAGTGGTTTTTTGAATTTTTCACATAAATTTTGAGGTTATGTAAAAAAAGTGTAAATACAAAAGTTGTAGATCTTTTTATATTACCTACAACTTTGCCATTCAACTTTTTTCAATAGGACTTGTAGTTTTTCCGGAAATCGAGATAAACCATTTTTTTCCCATAAACCCCCCCTCACCCCCCCTTCCCGACCTCAGATCGCCCGTAATTTATTTTTCCTATAATCTTCGTTATATTTTCTTCCTTTTGCAATAGGTTTCATTCTACTATAATTTTCTTCCACTTTTTACCGTTTTTAGAGCTATCGGCACTGGGCTATTAGGTATTCAGTTCACTGTAAATATCACAATATATTTGATGGCTACTACTATAAGATAGGTAGATATACATTTCAATAGTCAGTTGTTATTACGGAAACTACTTAGATATTTGAAGCATTACTAAGCAAAGCTTCTAGTTATTAACCGACTTCAAAAAAGGAGGAGGTTCTCAATTCGACTGTTTTTTTTTTATGTTTGTTACCTCAGAACTTTGGACTGGGCGAACCGATTTTGATGATTCTTTTTTTAATCGAAACCTGGTGGCTGTCATGTAGTCCCACATAAATTTTATTGAGATCTGACAATGGCATCCATGAGAAAACCACATAAGTCGTAAATTTGTGTTAAGATGTGCGCGACAAATTGACGAATAACTCAATATCACGCCAACCGATTTCGATGTTTCTTTTTTTAATCGAAAGCAGGCACTTGTCATGTAGACTCACATAAATTTGAACGAGATCTGACAACTATGTAGTTTTTGAGACTTTGAAGTCGGTTATTTTTTGTTAGTAAAATTTAGATTATTTAACATTGCATGTATTTGATTACCTACTTACCTGATATTTACAATATTTTTTGCATTCATTTCTTTACTCCTTACGTGGTACATATAGAAAATACTGCTCGTACTTTCATAGTTCGTTTCGTCTCGTTTTCTCTTTACTATGCTATGACAGTGTTTGCAGTATTTTATGAGTAGGTATACATGTGAGCGCCAGCTTTCATTGCCATTAGTGCAACTATAACGGATCGCCGAGGGGTACTTACTTGAACAATCCGATAACTTGTGATTTTTCCATAATGCCCTTCGAGTAAGTTATAAAAAAGTAAATGATTCGTAGTCGATAGATTTACAAGCTAATTAATCTATTAGCCGGCACACCCACTGAACTGAATGTTATTAACATGCAGCTCCAAAAAAACAAGCTATTTAAATACATTAGGTACATAGATAAGTTGATTCACAAAATCCGTTTTAGTATACAAATATTGTTAATAAAATCCTAATATAAATATGATAGTTTGTTGTTGTTATGAAAACAAACAAATTGCAGTTTTACGATTCGTTTTAGCGAGCCTGGTGTTTCCAACTATATTTCCTCCCCTTGCCTCCATCCGAGTGCTACACCCCCTCGTTAGTTGCTATGCACCCTAGGATAGACGACATGTGTGCCGTTACGTGAATAAATTATTATTTACATACATGCTTTTCTATTACAGGAACATGTAAAGTAACTAATGTTTACATGTCTTCAAGAAGAAAATGTTAACGTGGAATACAATACCTAAATTAAAAATAATAATATGTATGTATAATATACCTATAAGAGTTATTTTGTCAATACAAATATGAACATCCTTTTTTCCATTTTGTAAGCACCTTGGTTTTGGAGAAGTACTTTATCATGAGTAGGTATCATTAAAAGATATTTCCCACATAGGTACTACAAACATACATACATACTACATAAAATTTTTACAACCATTTCATACCTTAATGTTTAATTAAGCCAGTGACACAAAACTCTATCCACAAAATAAATATGAGACTAGTATGAGAATGTAATTCAATTTTTGCTGTACTTATTGTAGGAAAATGGGGCTGCTCCTACATTATATACAGGGATTTTTGATATAATATAGGAAAACGACTTTTCGTTTAAGACTTTTTTTTCAAACTCTTTGTTCTATTTACTTCTTTTTCATACATCCGTCAGATTACATATCTTATTTATACACAAACTCCAACACTTATACAGTTTTCTGCTAACATTTTCTATTATTTCTGCAACTACTTATTTTAACCTACACTACACTAGAAACACCCATTGCTCTATTAACAAATCTTTTAAAAAACTTTCTATTATAATTAAAACAGACCTTCGAGCAACAGATAAAGAATATCAATTGAGAGGGATGTTAATTGGGTGCTTAGCAGCGGATTGGCAATTACGAGACGGGACCCCTGTCTCTCCTGTCTCCCGCGTCTAATTTACGGTTCCGGGATTGGCGCTTTTACCCGCAAATTTTCTACAAGCTGTTTGAAATTGCTTCTTTTTAACAATGACATTTAATTACGATAGATATGAAACATTATACGCGCGTTAACACTTGAGAATTAATTATGTCAACTGATAAAATTTTATTTGATTTTATTAATTAAGTCGTTTAATTATTGTTTCCTTAAATTATCCAAGTATTGATTCCGATGATGTTTCAAGACATATAAACACTATTTTATTTTTTATTTAGGTATGTTCTATAAACAGAAAATTATATTGTAATTCGTATAAAAAACCCATAGTGTAAAGTTTGTTTTGAAAATCAGTAGCAAATTAACAAGTAGGTATTTATGAATAAACTCATCTCACAAAACCATAGTCATCATGGAACACTTTTACTGGGCAATTAACCCATTATCCGTAAAAAGCATTTTCCCTCGTTACAGAATGTTGAAAGCATATGATTTAATGTTAATAGCAAGATTACATTTCACAAAAACAGCTACTTTGATGACTAGCCTCTGACGGGTTGATATATGATATTCAACAAAAACTGTAAATGATTTTCCGTTTTATTTATTTTGAAGGTAAAGTTTCTGGAACGGTTGTCTGTGTTAATTGTACCGTTAGAAAAAAAATCGTTAACTCATTTATTATCTCTAATATAGGTGTGTGATAGTATAATAACATATAGTATAATTATGACTTGAAATAATGTTAGATAAATGCTATAATTTTCATATGCTATGCTATAATAACAAATACCTACATATTCCTAATATCATGTGATCTAATGTTTATTTCATATAATGTTATATTTCATTCATTTGTTCTAATAACGTTTAACGTTTACTTCATATAATTTTTATATAGTTTAATGCTCTTTTTACTTAATGTTCATTATTTTGATCTAATTTTCAAATAATCTAATCTTCAAATAAAGCAGCAGACATGGTTTCTGTCACGGCTCCGGAGCTGCGGGGCTCTGGCGACCCCACGCGATCTTATCGTTGCAGATGATATTAGCGCTCACCACTGCGGCTTCGGCTTGCTGGCCGGCTTTGCCAGCCAACCTCAGCCGCTGTGGCGAGCGTTAAACCCACCTGCTCCTCAGTTCGCGGGCCACCTCGCCCCTCCATGCTTACGCGGGTTTATGTGATACCTTATATATGGTATCTTACAAGTGATCCAGATGGGTAAGTCCAACTTTCGAGAAACAAGTCACTCGTAGAATCCAACTCGGATGGGCTGTTTTCGTGAAACTGCGTCATACATACCTTGTCGTCAAAAACACTACCTCAGTGCCTAAAGTCCAACTTCCCAATTTATTGTGTCAAAAGTTTATCTATTGGGAAAGTTAGTTAATAAATTATGGGTAACGTTCATTCACGACTTCAAATTGAACTTCACGTCAACTAATTTAAAACATTTTGCTAGACAAGCTAAAGATAAAATTTAATCAAATACGCCCTATTATGGCATCAGATAAGATCATGGCATCGCCATATTCATTAACTTTTATAAGTTTAAGATAAAATATTTAGAACTTTTTTGTAATTGATTGCAAGAAATGATAACTAGGTACTTAGTTTACGTGATATTTAAAGAATTAAAACCCAAACTTTTAGCAACACCTTATTCATCACCGATGCTTTCGTGACCAAGTAAGAAGAATTAAAACACTGGATCTCAAGCCGAAATAAGGCAAAACAAAAATATGTGTCTAAAAGAAAATCTACATTAAAAAGAAGAGGATGGAGTGAACAGATTATTCTCGATTGATTAAAAAGAGTAGGAAACACGGTGCAAGAAAATTGGGACGATTTGTTAATTGGAATAATTTGTTTCTCGAAATGAGGTCGAGTTACGCGAAAATAAATTGGCAAATTTGTTCTCATTCTTTCAATATGATTCAAGTAATTGTTATTATACGTATTTATGAAAGGAAATTAGAAACCTTCTATTCGTTATTTTATATTTTATATTTGTTAACTGTAGAGTTATAAATTTTGTGCCAGCAGACTACTTAAGACAATTGCACTAAGCGGGGATTGACGTCGTATTAATAAAAACACACTTAACTAAGTAACACACTGCACGAAACTAAAATAACTGTAGTAACAACTACAAGCTTTGCCACTCACTAGTCACTACTGCCAAAAGTTACAAAGTTTTATTAACTTGTTCGGGACTCGAACTAAGTTGGATGCGTCACTCCCTGAGCACAACTTCAGCCCTCCGGGAATAACAAGCGTCCCTCCCTCAGGCCCCTATCCGGGTTAACAGCAAGATTGGTGGTACAATTGGTGTACTTTAATGTTTGGGTAGAAAAAGTTTTGACTCGCGTTTTACTACCAAGCTTATAACAGGCTACGCGGAGTACGTTTGGGTTTATAGTACATCTGTTCTTATAAGTTGACTTATAGTCGTGTATAGAACGAAATTATAGGCGCAGTAAAAGCTAAGATGGCCTATAAAAGTGTTGCATAGGTGTAAATACACTTGAGAAAACTTGGTCCAGTAAGGCGCTCCACCCACTGAAGACGCGTCCCGCCGCGGTGCGCGGAGCGACGGAAAACGCGCGCGGCGACGGAGGCGCAGATCTGCCTTACTTAGCGGTGTAATCTGCTCCCCCGCGCGGTGTAGCAGATTACGACGGCCTCGCGCTAAATAAACTCATGTGTTCACTGTGTTGTCGATCGTCGTGAAGAATAGACGAACTTATTCAATTTCAAGATGTTGCAGTTATATTGTCATTTTGGTTTTTGTATACAAGAATTAAAAGACACTGCGTCCATAGAAGATTTTGGATACATCCCTATTTACTTTTGCTATTTATTTGGCTTTGGCTTCGGCTGTGGCTAACACGTTAGCTGGTAGGCGGGCAGCATATAGGATGTTCGCGGCGGTGTGTGGGCTGGCGATTTGTCGGCTTAAGCGGGGAATTCATTAGATGGCCATACGCACAGGCAAGTCTGCAGACATGTCCGCCGGGCCACGCTAATGTAGGTCTGTGCAATGTTTGCTAGTGTAGGACCGTTGCAATCAGTCTGGCAGACTTGCCTGTTGCAAGTCCGCGCGATCTCATTTTGTCGTTGTAGCCTAAGCAATAAGTTCAAAAAAAAAGGTAAAGGTAAAGGTCAGACATGCCCGGTCGTACCGCCAGTGAATTCCCCGCTTTAGGTACATCAACAGTATCAAATCACGCCCGGTACTGCGGAACCGGTGTGCCATACCCTGCGGCACGCGCCGCGCTCCCGCGCAGATTGGCAGAAAACGCGCGCGGAGCGCCTTCCCGCGCGGTGCCGCGTCGGCAGTGTGTTGTACTAGGCGTGATTTCTATATAAATTGAGATATTTGCATACAATGGTAAAATCTGCCATCCCGCGCCCCGTCGCGGTGCGCGGTGCAGTGGGTGGAGCGCCTAAGATACACTTATAATCGCCTACAAGAAGTAATTATAAATCCGCTATAAGTGTCATACGCCAGTAATAGTAATCTATCGAACTAAATGCACTTAGAACCATTTGCAATTGTTACTTGACCTTATTGGGGTGCATAAGTCTACTTTATGTGCCAATTATAAGTGAATTAGTTCTACAGTGGTTTCTTCTAAGAGTAAGTATAGGTACTTGGTATTATTGTAGAAGCGGCCATTTTGATTTATGTAGTGGAACCCTAATTCGTCACAATATGGCGCGACAATGCTGTCAGGACTAATATTATTTTTAAACACAACTTAGTTAATATGTCGTGTTCAAAAGGCGAACAAAAATTGAGATGTAAAACACTATATACTTCACCGAAAATTCTTACGCGTTTGCCGTGCAAACATGTATGCACGCATTACTACGTGCGAAATATTTGTTAATATACAAAATAGATGAACTTAAATTTTATTTTTTTATTTTTCTCCACAACCGCACAACAACAATTCACAAATATTTGAAGTAGCTAGTAATAGAAGCGCGGAGTACGTTACACGCCTGCCTGGTTCTATTAGATGCTCATAGCTGGCTTCGCGGGAGCAGATAGTTCTGCGTACTCCAACTATAAGTGTATTATTGGTCTAAGTGGTGCTCGCCAAGTCTTCTATGAGTGTTTTATTAGCAAAAGTACGCGTATAAAATGGGCCCTTTTCCGTGGTTATAAACTTTTACTAGCCTGTTATAGACCTGGCTCCGGAACCACTACCAGGCCACATTTTGTTACTTGGGATGTTGGTTAATTTATACAAAAAACACAAACTTTAAATTAAACTTAAAAAAAAGAATATACTAATTTGTTATATTGGTGGTTTGGGGTCTATTTTTATTGTAAATTAAAAAAACGCCAGATTTTTCGCATAAAATAAATAGGATCCTGATCGTATGCAGCTCTGTAATACAAAACATTTTATTGACTGATTTGATACTTCCAAATTTTAGTTTTGAAGGCAAATTCAATTATAATAACAATAGTCCAAAGCTAATTTAAATTTAATCTAAAATAATTTAAACAAATGAACACTACTTCTATAAAAATAAAATCAACATCCCGAAAAATTGACTTTTCAATTATTCATACACTGATAAAAAGTAGATACTTATTATTAAAATAAAAAAATACACAATACTAGCTGCCCGGACAGACGTCGTTCTGTCAAAATTTTTTATTATTTTGAGATGTAAGCTATCCTATCTTTTAAGTTGGATCAAACTGCACACGGTGTGCAAATTTCATTAAAATCGGTTCAATAGTTTAGGAGTCCATCGCGGACAAACAACGTGACTCGTAATTTATATATATTAAGATTATTTCACTACAACGGTAACCGTAACGGCACCGGTTCATCAGTTGCGTCCCTCGTCCAATGTCCACAACTAACCGGTGGTAACATTATAATCGGCCAATTGGTGCTTTCCCATGAAATGGCAAATGGGTATAATTAATAAGAAATTTACAGATAATAAAAGTAAACACTCATTAACTCGCGTACCGTATGTAATTAGCATCGTTTTAATGAGGTACGGTCGGCGTTAAGCCTCTTTACACAGCGGCAGAGAGGTGCGAGTTCCGGTCTACTATTTTACAGACCTCGAAGGCTCGATTATCTTAATCTTAATATATATAAATTACGTGTCACGTTGTTTGTCCGCGATGGACTCCTAAACTACTTAACCGATTTTAATCAAATTTGCACACCGTGTGCAGTTTGATCCAACTTGAAAGATAGGATAGCTCTCATCTCAAAAAAAAATAACTTTTGACAGAACGAAGTCTGTCCGGGCAGCTAGTAACTACATATACAGGGTGTCCCGTAAGTAGCGGATCAACCGAAGGTGGCAGATAGCTTGAAGGTTGACCTATCATATGTCAAAAAATTACCTTAGTAAAAGTGTCACCGTTTTCGAGATATTGACCATTCTTTAAAATTTAGAAAATTCGGCTCCTTTACCCTACTTTTTCCTGTTGAGTCCACAAATGAGCAGGTATTTTGATAATTTTTTTTCCTAGAGCTCTCAGATAGTTGCTTTATAATTATCAGTATGTAATATTGTTGAAATTATTAGGGAACGCTGAGAAAATAGCGTCTACTTTGGATATTTTTGTTTTTGATTTTCTTCGACACAACTTTGATGCGAGGTGGTTGAAAAAAAATGTACTGGGCAAGTATGCCCCGGTACTTTAAAAACTTGTCTGTTTAATGCAGATTTTAAAAAGGTACAATACAGGCTACTTTGATGGGGAAAATTTTCAAGTAAAAGCCATACACTGAAATGGCTTTTACTTGAAAATTTTACTTGAAAAAAGAGGTGAATTTAGATCAAAAGTTATTTTATTTTTTACTGTTATGAGATGAAGTTTTTCAATAGTTTTTGCTTAATATTACGTTACCTTAAATTATTGCTCTAATAAATATTGAAAATAATGATTATTTTCCGATATTCCAACATAATAAAGAAATTACCAATTACTTGAAAAATATTGTTTATTTCAAAAATAATGCTATGATTTACTGTTTTTTTAATATTAGATGATCAGGAAGCCTTGTAAATTATTGTTTTAAGATTATTTTTGTACGAATATTCAACAAAAAACAAAGAATGAGAAAAAATGTAAGTAAAATAATTATTTTTGTTTATTTTATCATACAAAAATAATCTTAAAGCAATAATTGACAAGGTTTGCTGAATATCTAGTATTAAAAAATAGTAAATAATGGCATTATTTTTGAAGCAACAATATTTTTCAAGTAATTCTTAGGTAATTTGAAATTTCTTTTAAAAGTTGAAATATCGCAAAATAATCATTATTTTACATATTTATTAGAGCATTAATTTAACGTAACGTAATATTAAGCAAAAAACATTGAAAAACTTCATCTCATAACAGTAAAAAATAAAATAACTTTTGATTTAAATTCACCTCTTTGACACTGAAATGGCTTTTACTTGAAAATTTTCCCCATCAAAGTAACCTGTATTGTACCTTTTTAAAATCTGCATTAAACAGACAAGTTTTTAAAGTACCGGGGCATACTTGCCCAGTACATTTTTTTTCAACCACCTCGCATCAAAGTTGTGTCGAAGAAAATCAAAAACAAAAATATCCAAAGTAGACGCTATTTTCTCAGCGTTCCCTAATAATTTCAACAATATTACATACTGATAATTATAAAGCAACTATCTGAGAGCTCTAGGAAAAAAAAATATCAAAATACCTGCTCATTTGTGGACTCAACAGGAAAAAGTAGGGTAAAGGAGCCGAATTTTCTAAATTTTAAAGAATGGTCAATATCTCGAAAACGGTGACACTTTTACTAAGGTAATTTTTTGTCATATGATAGGTCAACTTTCAAGCTATCTGCCACCTTCGGGTGATCCGCTACTTACGGGACACCCTGTATAATAGCTTGACATAGAGCTATTCGAGTGAGTGTGAGTGAGTGATACGTTTTTTTTGGAATCATCACAGAAATTATCTAAATTAATTAAACAGAAATTAGCTAAAAATGTTAGAAAAAGTGTTTTCATTGTCGGCCTGTGTAATCTAACCCACAAGGTGTACAATAATAATATTGTGTGCGCTATAAAAGCAATGCATGATAATTGATAGTCCTAAAGTCCTACTATAAAATAATATTATAATGCTGAACGCACATTTGTCCGCACCGTCCGCCCAAGATGCATCGTATGAAATGCACCTTAATACACAACCTTAAATAAATCGCTTTACTTTCGCCGTTTGTCAAACAATAATTTTGGACTTAACGATTTAATGGCTTATTTGTATAACTCCTAGGCGTTACCTAACTAGATAATTTAAGTTACTGACTGGCAATAATAATTCTTAAGTATTTTAATTGCTAATAATTAATTAGGTGTTGGTACTAAAATTATGTAAAGTAGTTTTACGACGGAAGGTAATAAAAACATAATTACATTTATGCGGACACATTTATTTCTCAAAACAGCCAAGGACAGGCTAAGTATACAAATTAATATTTATATCAAACAATTTGCTAATTGCCTATAAATTATTAAAAACAAAACAATAATAGCAGGCATAAAAAGGGTATGCAGTTCTATCTAGTTCTATTCTCATTAGGGTCTACAAATCTATTAACTTCGTTCATCAAGTCACAGCGGAAGTGCCTTAGAACACGTCTGTGGCTCATTCATCATAATTAATTTACTTCCGAACAAAAAAGCCGCGGATAACGGGCTAACTTGGGAAAAGGCGAGGGATGATAAAAAATAAATAAATTGCCTCTCGAGATGGATGGCTACGGACACCACACGATGGGGATTGTGTGGGACGTGAACAATCTGTTTGAAGATTATAAATTTTATATTACCCCGATTTTTTGTATTTTTTCTTTGTTTTGCGTTAGTCAGTTTTTGTTTGTGTTCGGTATTTACAGCTTAAATATTATTCCGTTGTATAGTATTTTGTATTAAGTGTCTCATCTTGTTAATTTGATCATGTAATTCAATCTTGCTCCTACCTCACCGCACTGAACCCTTCAGCCGATGATGGTTGTTGTTTAATTTGGGTAGATATTAGATAAATTGGTATTATAATATAGTTTTTTTTAATAAGTGGTAAGTAGTTGCCATTTATATGTACTTATACAAGTGGCGATCATCTCCAGCAATGCAATTGTTTAACTAACACCTATTACTAACAGAACCTTCCAACCGACTACGGTCCTACGCGAAGTTTTTCACAGATGTCCATTGGTTGTGAACTTATATGTACCTACTTAATATCTGATAGATAAGAAAATCTGAATTTTAAGCAACAAAAATCAATGAAAGGTGGCAATACAAGCTCATTGCCCTTATTACACAAAAAAATCAATAAAATATCCCCCGATGTTCACGTCCATGGTGTCTCTAGCCAAAGAGCACGCAGCACGCAGCGAGCCATGCATTTATGTCATTGAGGCCATCAATTGGAATCCCGATGCCACGGCCGCGATACACCGACAACGCCACGTTGTTTTATTGCAATGGATTTATAATGCCTCTTATGTGGTCAAACATGTTGCCCGATTACCATTATTATTGATAATAATATCAGTATACCCACTTGATAATCGACATTTAAATATTTTTGTTTTACTATGGATTTTTAAAATATTGCAAGGTGTGTCTCATGTATACTCTCTTTCTTGGTGTTTCCAGTGCCATAATCATTACTTAGGTATTGGTTTTTATGCATTATACCGTACGCCACGAGTCTCAACATTTTAAGGTTAAATTTTGTTTGCATATTTCAAGTGTTGAATAGGGCAAAGCGGACATAATATGCCCACTTCTCCCGTCTATTAAGAAAAATATAAATTCAGTTAAAAATGAATAATTTATAATAAAGTTAATAACTGATTTTTTATCTTGCTTGACCTCTATTCTCCATTTCCTAGATTGTAGGCTGACTCTTAGTTTACTGGGCTTAAGAATGCCTATCATCTCTACTTCTTATCAGACATCTAGGTTTGAAATACAGAGCTACATCAAGTTTTTTGTTTTGTCAATTCCATTTACACTGAAGGTAGAATTGTTGCTATCCCTTTTTGTGTTCTATTAATCAAATTTACCCATGCCCGCTTAACCCTAAACCCTAAAAATACCTGCAAATCATCCCAGGGGGGGATACAACTGGGACAGAATCTATCCCATGTCAAAATCCTGGATAACGGACATAGTATGTCTGACAAGTCTATTCTCAATCCATACAATGCCGGTTGATGCGTGATAGAAATACAAATATCTTCACAAACTGTTACGTATGAAATACTTATAAGATATATTATATTACTTATTATTATTATAAGATATATTATACTACTGAAGAAAAAACAATATCGAAAATAGAATGGTTTGTCGTGAAAATAAACAGTTATCGCTTTCTTCGTAATGACGCGGATATAGGGTTGGCAAGACTAAAATATCTGGATCAAACTTCAAAAAGTCGGGATTTGTCGGGACAAAAATTTTTTTTTTTGGAAATAGCCGGAAAACGAGCTGACGACCAAAGAAAAACGGCTATAGAGCGCGTGCGACGGGTCGCGGGCGCCGCGGCGGCAAACGCGATCAATCTGGTGAATAGTTTCAATCTAGTGAATTGTCGGGACATTTTGCATTTTGTCGGGACTCTGGACATCATGTCAAATGTCGGGACAATCCAGACGAATCTCGACCATCTGGCAACCCTACGTAAATATCACAGACGCACAAACGAGAATACTGGTTAGTCCACTTCATCCTAGGTACTCGAAGTCGCTTCGTGGAGTACTTGTCAAGTCTAAGACTAGGTAGGTATACCTAAGTGGTATTTATATACATAGATACCTATAGTAGGTAACACAAGTATCTTTAACTAGTCCAGCCATAAGTTCTGTTACAAATGAAAATGCTTTTTTTTAAATGAAGTAATGACGTAATATTAATAAAATTTATACCTACATATTTATTAAAGTCTCAGCAAAAAATAAAAAAATATTCTATTCGAAATGGCCACCTTTGGCATTTATACAGGCCTTTAATCTTTGTTTGGCCACGAATCTATGGATTTACGCACTGTTTCCTAGGGAAATTTGGCCACTGCTTGCTCCAAAGATTTTTTAAGAGACTCAATGTCGCCGTGTCGTTTAGAGCAGGCCATGTCCTCTAAAACTGACCATAATTTGAAGTCTAAAGGGTTGAGGTCTGGGCTAGATGAGGGCCAGTCTTCAGCCCTTATAAAGTCCGGAACATTGGTTTCAAGCCAGGCTTGGGTGGTTCGTGCCTTGTGACCAGGTGCAGAGTCCTGTTGGAAAGTCCACGGTATATTTTTAAAAAGAGTATTGCTGAGAGGTTTCACAACATGATCCAAGACTGTATCTTGATACACTTTGGTTGAAGTTTTCACTCCTTTTTCACAAAAATGCGGTTTTGTGACTCCTTGATAAGACACGCCCCACCAAACCATCACTGACGCAGGATGATGACCACGTTGTACCTTCCCGACCACTTGAGCAGCTTCTTTAGAACTGTGAGCGTACACTCTATCATTTTGCTTATTGTAGTGTTCTTCAATCGTGAAAATTTTTTCATCGGTAAAGAGAATATTTCTGTGCCTTTCACCTGCGTATCGCGACAGAAGGCGTTTTGATCGATCCACTCTCTTTAAAGAGAGTCAATTAATTGTAAAGATTGATTTAGGGCATGTCCTGTATATCGACGATAAGCACCGAGCTTCATGTCTTGTTTTATAATACGCGACAGAGTCCTAGCGGGAATCTTCATTTCTCGCGATAAGATTTTTTGCTTCCTAATGGGGTTTCGACGAATTCTGGCTTTAACAGCATTAACAGCCTTTGTAGTTCTAACAGCACGCGGCCGCCCCGATCTTTTCTGGTCTTCGACAGACGAAGTGTTGTTGTATCTGTTTATTGTACGATAGGTAGGTATACGAACATACGGCCGATACCAAGCTTTTGAAGTGTCTGGAATATGACCGACGGCTCCATACCCACTTTGTGCAAGGCGATCACTGCAATCCTATTTTCTTTAACACCCCATTCCATATTGTAATTTGATAATGAACATGAAAAAGTATGTGAAATGGCGCGAAATCGAAAGAAGTTTTTAAAATAATATACCTACGTGTTCCAAATTCAAAATAATTAAAAAGCTGAAAAAAAGAAAAGTTTTTATGTAACAGTATTTATGGCCAGACTAGGTACAATAGAATTATGGGGGATAGCACGTTCTGTGGCGTGTCACATGCAAATGTAACTAGGTAACTAATTAACTAATCTGTAAACTCTAATCAGTGATGTCTTTGGTGTTGTTGATGTCCATGGGCGACGATTGCCACTTACTCAGGTGGATCGTCAGCTCATTTGCCGGCTATTTCCATAAAAAAAAAACACTAACTTGCGCGATTTGTAGCGAGTATCCATATCCATTTATTACGATAATAACTCGTGGTTTTTGTTAATTATTTAAAACATACCTAATTATTTTTTGGAACTGTATTTTTTGACACCTTAATAAGTCAAATTAATGAATGGGAATCTCTCTACAATAATACGCTAAAATTAAAATATACCAGCATATTGAGCGACACTTCATCAATATACGACTGAGTTTGAAATTGAATTAATTTAGGTAAATGAAGAATTATAACAAGAAAAAATAACCAACTTCAGAATAACTCAAAAACTACTCCTCAGATCTAGCTCAAATTTAAGTGGGACCACATGACAAGAACCAGCTTTCGATTAAAAAAATAATCATCAAAATCAGTTCATCCAGTCGAAAGTTCTGACTTCTGAACTAACATAAAAAAGCAGTCGAATTGAATACCTCCTCCTTTTTTGAAGTCAGAAGAGTTAAAAATTACATACAGTTACACTTTCAAAGTTCAGACTTCAATTTTTGTTTTATTTGTTTTAACAGGATTCGATAATGACATTCTAAACCGCATACTTCAATTCTAATCCATCCATACCTTTAGTAACGTGGGTGTCTAGGGGGTATCGATTAGGGTGCGAGCGAGTTAGCACCACACATTATTCATGTAGCAGAGCAGGATAGAAGACAGGCCTTCTGAGAACAAGATAGCATCAGAAATACTTAGAGAAGAAACGGGACGACGCTGGCGCACCGTCAATAAAGGTTTTTTGTTTTTTTTTTTTGTACCTTTGTCCCATTGTTATCTGGTTATTTATTCATAACACCTTTGTCGGTTGGTCGCGCTCATTAAGTGGAATTAGTTTGGAGCCAGGGGGACTAAACTTTTTGAGTACTTGTGACGTTTTTTGTTTGAATTTTATTTGTTAGCTGTAGGTATGGAGAATGGAGGGTATTAAGCATATATTGTAAGTATTCTTGTAAATTACAGTATGACTGTATGAATATACTTACATAATTCTTTTTTTTTTAATATAACGAGAACTTACACATAAGTACAATACAAATATTATCTACTATTTCTGGATGAAACTCGCAATGGAGAATACATTGTATACATTGTATACATTGTATACGTTGTATACAAACTTTCCTTGTTTAGTAAATAAATAAATAGGTAATAATAGTTGCAGATAAATTTATTTTATAAGAAACTACTGAGTAATTAATTTTTTTTTTAATGGAAATAGCCGGCAAACGAGCTGACGATCCACCTGATGGTAAGTGGCTATCGTCGCCCATGGACATCAGCAACACCAAAGGCATCACCGATGCGTTACCAGCCAAGAAAGATAGAAGAAAAAGAAAGTCTTAAAGTATTAAAAAAATGTCAGAGATGTAACAAGTATTTAAGAATAGCGCAGGTTGAGTACCGCTGACAAGAGACGTACCCGCAATCGTCATCACAATGCAGTAATTATGACGTTTTTACTGCCGCCGGCTATATAGTGGAGGGTTGCCTTCGGGAGAAAAACTGAATTAATTGTACTTATACATAGTTTTTGTGATTTTATGTCTTTATAATCTTGTTGTAGAACACTGAAGTGTTTTACAGCGAAATACATACCTACAGATATTAAAAGCTAAGTTGTACCTAAGTGGGAGTTTTAATAATTATCAAACTTTTACTAAAATCCACTTTAAAAAAATAGTAGGTATTTTGTAATATTTGAAAACCCCCTTAAATTCGCCACAGATAATTATATACCGAATAACGTAATGTAATATTGATTAGTTCCCTCAATTCCTCATGGATCCCATGATCAAAAAAAATGTGGAAACAATCTGGAAGCATACAACAACAAAAACTCTTTATTGTAAACCAAAATTATATCTAAATACATTTGATAATACAGGATTTAGTACGATAGGCTGTCTTATTACTTAAATAGCAATCTCTTCCAAGCAACCTATTAAGCTAATAAAGTGAACAATTTTGGAAACAGGGCAGGGTGCACAATTAAGAATAAATGCCAGGAACTACCTAGTGTTTAAGTGTAGAGACTACAACAGAAGAGTAGGGAATGATTTAGGACACGATTAAGGGTAGAAAATAGTAAAAGAAAAGATTAGAGCGACAGGTAATAATTTGAGCGTCTGCGCACGTCAGATTGCTACTGGTAGCGAGTTCCATATACCTTCTGATACTAAGGAATAAACCTCCAAATCAGTTGATAATTAATGACGGACTTCTAAGATAACTAACATAAAAATACAACCGAATTATGAACCTGCTCCTATGTTATTTGAAGTCAGTTTTTTTATGAAAATAGCCGGCAAACGATCAGACCACCACCAGAGATCCACCTGATGGTAAGTGGCTATAGTCGCCCATGGACATCAGCAACACCAAAGGCATCACTGATGCGTTGCTAACTAAGAAAGATTATGTTACTTTTTGTTGGTTTTGGCAGACTAATGTCTACAAATAACACATGCGCGTCTTTTCAAATCGCTTTCTTTTCATATCGCGATCATCAGCTACCGCTGTTAGCTAATAGATGTCTTTAAAACACAAATGTTACATTTGCTACACACCACAATGTTACAATTGACACTTCTGCCCTACGTCTTCTCCCGCAGAATTTAATTGCGTAAGATGGTGCTATGAAACTTTCTATCTTTCTCTACTTAGAAAATTCATATGCAAGGTCACAAGCTTACAAACTGTAGAAATATGTACCTAATACATATTTAAATGACCTAAGAACTAGTTGGATTGGATCGAATTGGACTTTACTTTGTATCGATTTAATAAAACTCAATTTTAGATAATTAAGTTAAACCTCAGATGGAATAAAAGGGTTAAACATTCAGTACGTACTTAGTACGTACTATAGGCAACTTCAGTCTCCAATTTTTTTAACTAACCTAACTTACAATTAGTAAGGTATCAGATGATTGACATTGTTCTTAATAGGTACACCGAGTCTTTATTAACAGATATGAACATTTGAGAATTTCAGACTCATACACTATATTCACATTCGGATCAGAATTTACATACACATTGTGTTGCCTAGCAACCACAAACAAACAGGTGCATGAAACTTTTGGTCGTATAAAGTGCGTTTGAACTAAATCTGGAGTTCGCAAGTCGCGTTCCGTTCCACTCTTTATCATTTAATTTATTTTTAAACATAATATTTATTTGGCAAAAGTTTAAAATAACACTGAATAGTTACGTATAAAATCGATATAGACTGTTTTAAAATACATAAACATAAATATAAAATGTTATTCAGTTTTTTTAATGAAATTAAACCTATAAATAATTTTATGGTCATGCATATTGAGTGGAATGAAATATCTGTATAATCTGTACAGTGCTATCTCTGAAGAACTTATTTGTGACGTGGCGAAAATTGGAACTAATGCCGTTTCATTCATAACTTACTAATACGTCTCGAATTGCGCACTATGATTGGTCCAATCGTCCGACAGCGCCCTCCTTAAAGTCACAGATAAGTTGATTTCACTGTATTTTGAAATATAATACGACCAAGTTGCAAAGCATGTAAGCGCCATTATAGCTGTGAGGTTTTCGTAGTCATTTCTATTTATAGTCATAGGCAAGTAGACCTTGAAACAATTTTGTGCAAAGGTTTGAAGTCGCTTCACGAAATTAAGGACGTGCGAGCGTGAGTTATTCAATGATAAAAATTGTTTTAAGATGTTGGTTTTTACGTCGTTTTCTCTTAGTGTGTTGTTGTTATAGGTCAATAGTAAAATAATGAAGATGTCACAAACGTTATAATGATTATTTAGTTCTTTAATAGTTATTTGGTGTGCGAAATACAAATCAGTTTGTGAAAACCCTATAAAGGAATTTTAATGGTTTGTTGACAAGGATTTTGATGCGAGTTTGACTCAAGTATAGGTACTGACATTGCAAGATTGATGTACCTACCTACTTTCCAATAGAAAATGAAGTTAAACTGTAAGCGCCTAATTAAACTTTACAAACACAAATAATAAATTAGTTGTTATTTAAATAGTCTTTTAATTAAAATACTTAGGTGCGAAAACTAATGCATTATTAATGCTTGCATCATTCCGTATTCAAATGATAAGCCGTGGCTGCTATAAAATTAATATATTGATATGTATATCCTTGGGGAGAGCGCTAAGGAATATTAATTAAACCGGAACTAACGAGGGCACTATAAGTACATTATATTTATTAGAAACTATTAATCAATTAGTCGGAAGGAAGTGGCTGGTTGGAAGTAATTTCGATGCAGTACAACCTATTAAGCTACCTACATATTATCCTGTTTGATAGACCTCAAAGATATGACCGTAAAGATTTCTCGTCCTATAAACAGAGGAGATTGTTAATGGACTTATGGTTAGATGAATCAATTATTACAAAGGAAGTAGCAGCGGCAGTAGCTTAGGAAGAAGAATGCCCACAAGACGATGTAAATGAAGCCTTAGCCATCAAGATTGGGCACCACGTGGGTCCGCAAGCTGGTGACGGGTGAGAGGCATGTGCAATAACACAATGTCATCATTGTGGAGGAGAACGAGATGACGCACATGGCACAGCACACGCTCGGGACTGTCCTGCGTGGGAGTTGAATTGGCGCGTCCTGGTTGAAAGGATTGGGAGAGAAATTTCTCCGCCAGTAGTGGCCAGTCGTAGCCGAGAACCCATCATGGCTACGGTCTTTGTTTGCGAATCCATAATGGTTAAGAAGAAGACCGCCGCAACGTAAATACATGTCTCTCGACATGTAATAAATAATATCTAAACACAAACATCTCAGGCCCAAAAATAGATTCAGACCTAAATAGTCCAGTCTAAGATACAGTTGATAAGCTGTGCCGTCTATAAATACAGTGACCTCCTCCGATAGTTTCAATACGCACTGACCTGAAATGATCGCCTCGGTCATGTCCAACGACCATCTAGGCATATCTACTTCATTAGGCGCGTCCACACAGAGCGAGCAGCCTCGCGAGGCATTTGCCGCGCGAAGCAGCTCGGTTAGTGTGGACGTGCCTCGGCCGAGGCAAGCGCGCGCGCTGCCGCGGGCGAGCGTCCGAGCGCCGAGCCATTCAGTGTCGGCTTTTTGTTTTGCTCAAAGGCGCCTCAGTCGTTTGCCGCGCGCACTCTGGACGCTCGCGTATATTCTTTCGTGCCTCGCTCGAGTATAATAAGAGTAAAACATGAATAAAGATCAGTGTTTAAAATTAATATCTCTCTATGGTGTAAACACCTGGCTATGGAATGCAAGTGATCCTAATTATACAAATAGAGGACTTAGGGAAGACGCCTGGTTAAATATTAGCCGCGAGATGAATGTACCGGTTCCTGATTTAAAAAAGAAAATGGAGTCATTAATGGGATCCTTCCGGCGGGAAAAATCACGAGTAAAGAAAAGTCGTTTAACAGGATCAGGTGAGATATATATTTATTAATTGCTTTCACAGTTACTACTAAGAACTATTTATCTATTATAAAAACTTGTAACTTTTATTTTCCAGGTCGTGATGAGGTTTACAGATCTAGCTGGTTTGCATATAATGCCTTTGCATTTATGTCTGATAGGAACGAGCCAGGTACCACGCGGGATACTATGGAGAATGTAAGTACTTATTATAGTTTTTATTGATAGTCATCTTGCCATGAGACAGTTCCATTCGTAATAAAATGTCTTGCTAGGTGGTCACGTATCTCTTTAGCATTATTTCCTCCACGTCGTGGTATTTGTTGTATTGATAATAATGATGTTGGTTCTGATTCATTTCGCCAACTTCCTTCTACGATTTCCCCGTCATTTCCCACCGCATCAAAAAAGCCGGGAGCTGCAAAGCTATTAGAACATGTTCTCCGTAAATAGTTGTACAAATGTATTGATGCTAAGACTACTTTTGTTGCTTGTTCGGGTTCCAATAAAATTGGTTTACGCAAAACTCTATAAACAGAACTTAACACTCCGAAAGCATTTTCTACAACTCTTCGTGCTCTGGAGAGTCTATAATTAAAAATTCTTTCCTTTGAACCTCTTTCTGGATTACCCTCGTAAGGTCTCATGGTGTATTCATTTAGCTGAAAAGCTTTGTCACCTAATATATAAAATGGTACTTTGGGATAGTACGGTATTTGCAAAATTGTGGGTGATGGGATGTTAAGTTCCCTTTTTTCAAGTTGTTGGTATAATTTTGTATTTTTAAATACACCTCCATCAGAAATCCGTCCTTTACTCCCAACGTTTACATATAAAAACTTGTAATTATCATCTACTAAGGCAAACAAAACAATACTTGAAAATGATTTATAATTATCGTAGTCATTGCCACTGTTTATGGGAGACTGTAAAACAACATGCTTTCCATCCATCGCCGCCACAGCATGTGGGAAATTCCATTTATTTAGGAAACCGTTTGAAATTGCAAGCCACTCTTGTTCTGTACCTGGTACCTAAAACAGATATAAAATAATATATACATATTATTTTACAGAATGAAACCGATACTAACGATAAAACACTAAGCGCAACTCAAGTCGCTCAAGACCCTTCACTTGACAACGACAACATTCAAGTTATGGAAAATCAGCAACAACAACAAGATGGCACCAATAACACACAATCTAGAGTTGGAACACAAGACCAGAGATCCAGAAAACGAAGCAAAAGAAGACCAGCGAAAGACACAGACGATTTATCAGACAAAACTCTTTCTGAAGCTTTCAGGATTCTCCAGCAGTGCACAGAACCACAGTCAACCCCACTGCCTTGTGACTCATACTCGACATTTGGACAATACATAGCCAACGAATTGAGAAAATATGATCCAGTAACTCTAGCACACGTAAAAAAAGATATATGCGGAATAATATTTCAAGCCGACACAGGAGCTTATCAACAATATGGCTATTATACACAAAGCTATGCTGGGTCTATGCAACGTCCAAGCACTCATGCTTCATCTTATAACGATCCGACGTCCCCCTCACCACTAACTCCTCAACCATCTATTACCACCGTTCCAATGACTTCTCCAATTCAATCAGAGATTCCACCTCTCCCTTTCCCTCCGATGACTTCTCAAAATTCATCAGACATTCCTGCTCCCCCTTCCCCTCCGATGACTTTTCAAAATCTATCAGACATTCCTCCTCTCCCTCGGCCTCCTGCCTCCTAATTATACTAAAACATAATGCGAGCCACTAATTAAAATTAATTTCACCTTTCTTTCTTTTTATGGTTATTTTAAAGTTCTATTAAAGTGATTGGACTAAATTGACAAGATATTGTTTTTTTTTTACTTACCTTTACATGATCCTTTAAATGTTCGATGATGGCATCGCAAACTTCAGGGACAATCTTCGAAATAGATTGTTTGGAAATGCGAAAGAGATACTGCAAACTGGTATAAGAATCTCCTGTCGCTAAGAACCGTAATGTCAAAAGTATCTTTTCTCTCACGGTTATCGCTCGACGCCAGTTCGTATCATTTCTTCGAAGTCTGCTTTGCAAGTTTGAACACAATAGATCCAACTCCTCTGTAGTAATGCGTGCAAAATTTTTCTCCACTCCATCATTTATCAATTCTTGGTACAGTTTGTTCCCATTATATAATAATCTGTTTTTGTATAAAGTCTGGATCCAATATCGTCTTCGTTTAAGTTTTTGTTGTCTTCTCTTTTTTATAATCCTATTTATAAGGATAAAAGCAACAGCTGCCACCGCAACACGTACGTGTGGTGCCATGATGTTTTAATTCTCAACTGAACGAACGAACATAAATGGCTCGGGTTTGCCGCGCGCGGCAGCCTCGCGATGATACCGAGGCTGCCGCGCTCGTTTGGGGATAGTTTCCTCGCGCGGCAAATGCCTCGCGAGGCTGCTCGCTCTGTGTGGACGCGCCTAATGACGTACTATACATAGACAGGCTATCTCAAACAAAATGTGTGTTCCACCGCCGGCTTGCCCTCCGTTCTCTTTTCAAACTAGAAGCCTCGTTTGCACACTTGCCATAGAGTAACTTTGTATATGACACTTGTCGAACCAAGACAAGCAGTCACCGACTCCAAATCTTTACAAGCTCTTACTCCAACTTTATTTAACGTGCGAAAGCGTTTAAACGATTTCAAACGTAATTACCATTGATTCGTGTCAAAAAATCCAACACTTTAAATTGGTCACAAGCGTCACGTCGGCAAGCTTATTTAGTCCATTAACAAGCTAGTGGCTTGCCAAGTTCAAACGCTCCTTATGATTTTTTCATTCAAAATGGCGGGAACATTGCTCAATAATTTAATTAAATTCGTTTTAGTTGATTTAAGTTAAGATTTTGTTTTCTTACTGATGATAAAGTGATAACATTATCTTTTTTGTTTTTTGTCGTGCAATTGTGACACATTCTTATAACGCACGACGGCATTTTTTCAGTTTTTTCGTGAACAATTTTGACATGCGGCCGCAATGAGCGCAGCCGAGTGACAGCCGAGTGACAGAATTAAATGCAGCCGGCCGGCTGCAATGCACACCCCCGAACCCGATGTTCGCGGTGTCCCTTCTATACCTACGCTAGTAATAATAATTCTATGATCTACTTTGCTATTTCTGCTATTTTACAATTAACTCAGGCCGTCATGTCTATGGATTAGACCCATTTTTGGGCCACTACAGGGCACGGGTCTCTCTTTAAAATATACTCAACCACGCTGCTCCGAATAATCCCATAATTTATTTTGATACCTGCATGACAATGATTATTCAATATCCATGTCAAAATGTCGAAGCGCTAACTAACCTCTCCACCAATCCGCACTGGAGCAGCGTGGTGGAGTATGCTCCAAGCCTCCTCAAGAGGAGAGACCCGTTCCCCAGTAGTGGGCCATTAATGGGTTGAAGCCAAGCCAAGCCATTCATATCAAACAAAAAAGTACTGAAAGGATTTTCATGAAATGCACACAGGTAGACCATAGAGTAATAACATAGGGTACCTACTTATTATCTCAGAAAACACAGACAAAGAATGTATGTGTATTATCTTGTCATAATGACGTACATAGTTGTTTGTATTAAATCAGTAGCTCGAGCACGAATATTTGCGAGAAAGTATTCGTATAGTTAACGTAAGCAATTTGTATGGCATTTTTTCAAAAGCGCCCCTATCGTGCGTAAATGGTACTAAAATGCCATACAAATTTGACAAATTGCTTACGTTAACCATACGAATACTTTCTCGCAAATATTCGTGCTCGAGCTACAGTATACTTTCTATGTAAGACCATATAAGTACTACTATTTCTTCTGTGGTAACACGCACATCAACATGGCGCCCGCCGCACGAACCGACCAAATACCTGTCGTCAATCTAGTCTGCACTGTGCAGTACAGCGGCGGTACTACCGTATCTCATTCCGATTTCGTTAAATTACATTTCAGGGTTATTCAGAATCTCACTTCTGGCTCTACCTAACTGTAATACCTAAAGTATTCTGTGGGGTACAAGTCGATAATAGTGATGAATTGAGTACAGACTAAATAAGGAGAACAGACTCTTTATAGATTCTCTTTTAATAGTAAATCAGGACAATACAAGGGCCAGGTCAGGTAAAACCGTGTATTTTTCTTTTAATAAATTTATTTTTGTATAATATTGGTAGGTACATCTGTCACTATTACGTAAAGAAAATATTATCAGTTTTCTGATTTTTAATGTTTATTAAAATTTGATACCTAGCTATGTATTCACATTTTTCCGATGTACTATTACTGAACAATTCATCGACTATTACAGGTCGCTTAAGTGGCCTATTACTTATTATACCTAAGTACTATTATATTTTCTTCTGTGCTATTACTATAACCGATATAAAATTTAAAGTTGGTACATGGGCTATTACTGAACAATTCATCGACTAATACGGGTCGCTTAAGTGGCCTATTACTACTTATTATAAGTACTATTATTTCTTCTGTGCTATTACTATAACCGATATAAAATTTAAAGTTGGTACATGGGAGCTCTAGTTTCCGTAGTAACGCGGTGTGGTGAAACCGCAGCTTTCCATTGCCACTCAGACACGACTCGCACCGCAATTTCGATTCGTCGTGGTCATGAAACACTGACTGCACCGACACGACTGACGCGCTGCAGATTATACTATTGTTTTACATTTAAACTATCATCTGCTCGCGTGGATTTGGAAAACATAGCAATTTTGTTATGGAAAACTGAAAAAGTAAAAGAATATAATAATTCAATGCCCTATGGGAATTTTAATAAAATACGTAGTTTAAAAAACTAAAAAAGACGCTTTTAAAGAAAATCCAACTAAAAAAATTGAAAATAAAGAATTAAAAATCGTGTAATTGTAAAAAAAGCGTGGGGTGCATGGTGTCAATATTCTTTTCCGGTCCCGAATTCGTTTTCATTCCGTTCCATTAGGTACCTATTTAGGTAAATTATTATTAGGTAGGCATGATGACTATTTCAAGGAAAAAAATGGTTGTCTGTAAAGTCGGTTTACGGACGGTAGTTTAACGTGACATAAAAAAATAAAAAAGTATTCGGAGGGCACGTTATGTCATCGTTCCCGTTATCACAAGATAACAGTCATTAAGCCATGTTGGAGACCTTCGGTTAGCGTGCTTCCGCACTGAAGCATCGTGGTGGAGTATGCTCTAGGCCTCCTCAAGGGGAAAGACCCGTAATCAGTACTGCACCATTAATGGGTTGTATTCATACCGTAATCGAGTTCCATACTAACAATAAAGTGAAACTGTTTTCTGCGATCACCGTCTCTTCAACCGCACGACTGATGCGTCGGTCGCACGAAACGTTATAATTATAACTGTAGTTAGTTAGTTACTAACGCTTTCGAGATTGAAGCACGAACTATGAATATTTCACGTTAATTTACGCTCAGACGCCTCAGACACATGTTTTGTTGAGGTCCGCCAGTTTCAAGGGATTTGTAGCTTGTTAATTTTGTGGAGGGCCCCGCGGGATTATCTAGTTTTAATTAGCTCTGGTGATATTTACTATCGTAATATAATGTATATCGTTATATAATGTAGTATGTAGTAGTATGTCCATCTGGAATACGTCATGTCCCTTTAAAATAATGAAATATTTTTCCAAATAATATTATCTACTCTTTATAATATTATAATATTACCGCATGAATTACATATTTACCTACTACTGGTATGATATTAGTAGGTATAAACTTACATCATTCACACGTTTACCTAATGTATTCAGTAATTTGGAATAAATTACGTCATGATTCGGTAACCTTTGTTTCAAGGACCGGCTAATTGTTTAAATCATTAATGTTAAATTATTCACAAATTAAAGTAGGTATATTCATTTACTGCTTATGTTTTGATCAGAAACGCGTCTATTTAAGCGGCGGTGGTCACTTACCACCACTTGGTCCGTCGTTCGGATATAAAACGAAGACCTTTCTTCCTCAACGCTTATCGATACTTCGAACTATGTAGCTTATTGTAGCCAGCCCATTGCCACTTCAACCGGCTAATTCTTTGAGCTATGTCGGTCACCTTCGTTCTTCTAAGGATTTCATCATTTCTGATTCGATCGCGTAGAGAAATACCGAGCGCAGCTCGATCCATAGCTGGCGCTGGGCGACTCTATATTAGGCCAATAGTGAAGCACCACTTATTCTGGTAACGGAATTGTAGTAGGTACACGTATAGTCCAATGAGCAGACATTTTCATATGTTAAGGTTAAAATCTTAATCTTAATATATATAAATTACGTGTCATGTTGTTTGTCCGCGATGGACTCCTAAACTACTTAACCGATTTTAATCAAATTTGCACAACGTGTGCAGTTTGATCCAACTTGAAAGATAGGATAGCTTACATCTCAGAATAAAAAAAAACTCTTGACAGAACGATGTCTGTCCGGGCAGCTAGTAACACTATAAAATATAAAAGTTTCAAGAGTCGTGTACTATTGTAAATTAAATTCTCGGAGCAGAGGCCGTGGGAATGAAAGCGTTTCGACAATGCTAGTACAAAGATCATACACTTAAATATCTTCACACAGCTATAACCTACCTACTCGACGCTCGTGCTCCTAACACATATAATCCATACTAATATAAATAATGTTTGTTTGTCGTTCTTAACAACTTTCATAACAAATTCACGATGACTGCTACGAATCAATGGAATCATACAAAAAATACTTACATTAGTTAATCCTATAAAGGATCTCTCGACGAAGCGCGAAGGACTAATCATTGAAATCATATAAAAAATACTTATTGTTAGTCAATCCTATAAATAAAAGGCCTCTCGGAATTTGACTGCCAGGCTACTAATATCAAGTGCACCGTTGGCTATTCTAACATTAAATAAATAAACCCGTGAAAAACCGCTGAAAACCATTCACAGTTATTTTCATTTTTAAAAACTGAAAAGCTCTTGTTACTTCAAACAAAAAGCTTTCCATTCAAAAGCTGCGTTTCCGGAGGGCTGTAGATAGTTTTCATACTTGTTATAGTCGTTAGGTTCGCTTTGTACGAGTTTTTTGTACTTCAATCGTGAGTGGAGCTTACATATATCATGAAATAGACGTGTATAGCTGCAATGCAAATGTTTTGTTCAAAGTAGATTCGTGTTTTCAATTCTGTCATGAACCTAGACTACAAAAACTTATAAGTGACCGTGGATAGCCAAATTTCCAACTATAGATAAAAATACTCTGTAAGACAAATACGACCGTATGATATTATGACATTATTTAATTTTGGTATAATATTTTGCAATCTCAGTTTGCAATAAAAAACTTTTTAAAGTAATGAAATTAAATTTCCAATTCCACTTAACCAGTGCACACTTGAGCAGCGTGGTTAGATTTTTATAGGCATTCTAAACTATTATGAGAGACGTTTATGAGTATTTATGAGTAGTATTACTATGTAGTAGTAGTATTATGAGAGGTAAGTTTCCCATTATAGGAGACAAGGTTTTCCCCTTGAGACGCGCACAAGTGACACACTGATGTACGGTGCTCCTGGCAAGGTTCCTGCCGCCCACTGGCCAGTAAGACTCGCGTATGTTGTACAGCAACGCCTCGCCTGCGGAGCCGCGTGGTGCAGTCGGAGGTGCTCGTCGCGGAACAACAGTATCGTATACTGATGTTTCGATGATAACAATATCGGATGTTTTTTATCGAAATCGAAATTTGATGAATAAGTTAGCCTTCCGCCAACACGTATAATTTTATCATTATCCAAAAATAGATTTAATTTAATAATATTATTAGTAGATTTTAAATTGCGATTATCAGACAATAAATGAAATTCCTCTGAATAAGATTCTCTTTGCGACAATTTAATTAAAGTACGATTCGCGTTCGTCAATTCATCCACAGAAAGATTGCCTGTATAGCGGTTATTTTTATTACGTGTGTTGTGAATAAATCGTAACATATATGCACAGACGTGTTAGGGTCGCGACTTCTCTGGAACATAGTGTAGCGCCGCAACACCTAGCCATTTTGGTACTATTGTTAATTTTCTTAATTTATAATAGTTTAAAAAAATATATTCAACCGAAAATGTACCTATTACCTACTGGCCATTACCAACTCAGAGTGTATCTGTTCACCCCAGCACCAAACCCGGGACCCTTCACTCCAGGGTCACCGTCAACTGGGCTACGGGGTCGCATCCACAAAAGACCGGCCCGAATCCATGTTTACAAATAGGCTAAATGTAAATGACGCCTATCGAGGCGCGGCTCACGGTAGCGTCAGCAAAATAAAATGTGAACTCGTTAAAATTTCTGAAGGTATTTTTTACAAATTTATTTTTATCTGTATTTTAATGCTCCAACCAAATCGTAATTGTTAAAGTTTCTTCTGTTAAAATTGAATATTATTTGAGATATTATGTGATGATCTGTAGTATCTTAAATTTAATTTTATAAAAAGTTAAAGCTAAAGCTAAAATTATGATCATTTTCATAATGATCTTTAAAAGTATTCATTAAAATCATAACATTTTCAATGGATTAAATTATGGTGACCTAATATTAACACCTGATTGATTGATTCCCAAAAATACTTTTTTCCTCCAAATGACTAAAATTATGTAGGTATTGCTTATCGATTAGCATTGCATTTGCAGTAAAAATCCCCTAAAGAGCTTGAAAGGTGAAAAGTTTTTTGTACATCGATACAATATTTTTTATTTTGTAGAATGTGTTATCGGGACTTTGCCATCGCTTGCTTGTCTTGATGACGCTACTAGAGGATTTCGACGCGTTTTGCGTTTGCGTGTCGTGCGGAATTGAATGTGTGCCGTTGCCTTTACGAATACCTTAACCGAATTGACGTATCAAACATGCCACTCGCATAATTCATGACCAGATTAACTTGAACTACCCTTTTTTGCGTAGATTCAAACTCTCTCTGGATCAGAAGTAGGTACCTACTTAGGTATTGTTCAATCCGGCCCTGACAACAGTACATTAATTAATATACGCGTGTCAGTTCTTTCTTCCTTATTATTCTCTCTTTCTTGGCCGGCAATGTAGTGCTGCATTTATTGTCACTGATGTCCATGGGCGACGACAGCCACTTACCATAATTTCGTTTGCCGGCTATTTTAAGTGTTCTTTTGTTAAAACAACGGACCAGCAACCCTAGTTATATATGTATGTATAAATGAGGTATGGTAGTGTGCGTTGATGCTCGTGTAGACGTGTAGTAAGTATGTCAGTGTGCGCGCGTGGTCGTGATCGACGTGTTAGCAATCGGCTCACCTTCACACGACCTCGTGTTTCGACATCGCGGTGTGGCGGTGTGGGGCTATCGGCACAACAAACAACTAGGTATTGTTCCGAACACAGAACCCACAGAACTAATGCTGAATAGAGGTGTTAAGTGGACTTTGTTTTGTTTGTTTCTTTTGTTTGATTTCTTTTGTTCAAGGAATCAATTTTAGTTTTAATATTTTTTATTATTATTACTATTTTTTTATTACCGTTTTTTTTTGTTTATTTAATGAAATAGTTTATGATACTGTACCTACTTTGCTTTTGTTTTTAATATATTAAAATATATATTTTTTAGAATGGACAGTTCTGTTGGCTCTGTTGCTGTTGACCCTAGCGCCCTTTATATCTTCCGACAATACGTTATTTGGGACATAAACTAACTACTAAATTTCAAATTCGCACAGTATTCTTGTGCTTAATGATTCTTAATCTTAAACTGTGACTACAAATTCATATAACCCGGTGGAAATGTCGGCGTTCAAATACATATCGTGAGTAGTGTGTACGTAACTACGTACTTACGTAGTTTTTATTAATTAATTATCATTAATGTATCATGTTTGTGTGCCATCTTATAAAAGACCCCCAGTGATTAAGAGACAATCTGTCCGGAATGTGACATAAGTTTTACAGAACAAAACCACATTTTTTTTTTACTTAAAATAAGTTAATGCTTGACCACAATCCCACCTGATGGTAAGTGGAGATGAGGTCCAGGATGGTGAGCGCACTAACTTAATAAAAGCCTATTCACTCTTTTTTTGAAGTCATCCACGTCATAGTTGGGCGGGAACGCAGATAGAACATAGTACATAAATAGATACATTAGTAGATACAACCGTGCTTCGCCTCACGACTCACGAAGGCAAAAAGTATTTCTAGACGTTATTAATTCTGTGGTTTTAAGGTTTGCACTGAGATGCGCGTGCGCAGCCTATCAATGAGCTCGCTTATTTATATTCCACTCCAAACGATGCGATGTCTGATCTCGTCCGGAATGTCTCGGATATGTTTCGATCAGCTGGGCTCCACTATTTTATTGGTTTTGTTTTAACTCATTAACCAAACGAACACACACATATAGACAACACACACAAGATAACACAGCTTTTTTTAAATTTGCTATTTAATTATTGGAATATGTAGCACTTAGAATAGGGTTTTGATGGAATAGCACATTATCTTTTCTGTTATAAGAGCACGACAGTTACAGGTCAGCCTAATATTCGAAAAAATATGATAAAATCAATATTCGTAACGTATTTTTTTTGAAACGTGGGTAGGTTGTTACCTACACAAGATTTTCATAATTTTTTAAATATTTCAGGCAGGATTTCTGTGCCTGAACGAACAGCAGTTGTCTTACAAAATAAAAATATTTAGTTTTCCTAATATTAAGACGAAGATTATCTTCTAGCCATCCTGTTACTTTAGATGCCTGAATTAATAGTGATGGACATAATATATGGGTGGGCGTACCTACCTACTACCTTAATCCCCTGTTTGTAATGTTATTTTGGAGTGATTTAGAAAATTGTTCAATTTTATTTTATTGATTAAATAATAATCACAATTGGGAAAGACATCTGTGAATTCATTTACCAACCGATGTGGCCCGGTTGATAATGACCGATCAAAAAGCTCAATAAGCTAACTCAAAAAGTAGGGGTAATATAATAATATAATAGTTCGAACGGAGCTGAAAATTGGTACCTAGTACCTACATGTGTTGCAAACACCATTCTGAATATGATAAAATATGAGAAGTCCCCAACGATCCCACGTCTGCAAGAAAATATATTCAGGGTTAAACTTTGAATTGTCAAAAAAGGGTTTCTTGTACATTTCAGCCATACATACCGCTTTGCTTGGCTACAATTTCTGCATATCTTAATTTTTTTTTTTTTGATAAAATTTACTGTTACCAATTTACAGCTCTAGGCGAATTATTGAAAACGTTAATTTTATTTTGACTGGACTATTACAAAATAACATCAACAGCCATCAGTCACTTCATAACATATTAAAGATATTCCAAATGTATCCTCACAGCCTGTCGGCGCGGCGCGGCGCCACGGCATTTATTTATTTTTCACGCCGCTCTATCTTTCAATTTCACGGGGGCTTCACTCGCCCCGACTTTTTCTTTCTACTGAATAAATTACGTTCTCACCTCGTAAATTCGTGTTCAAAGTGCGTTTGTTTATTCGCGGTTAGAGGGGAAAGATTTGTTTTTCCACTCTGAATCTTAAGATTAGCTTATGGCTTATGAATAAAACATTTTGTTTTATCAATATTCTGTAGTACAAAGTATACCTACTCCTTCAAGACTGAAGAATATAGTTAATAAGTATTTTATTAAAAAAAATTAAGGCTTATTTTATAGTTAAACCTTTCTTTGGTCAGTCTATCCATTTGCAGAACAATTTTCCCGGTGTCCCCTTTGTCCTCTCGTCCTTTGTCCCTCGCGACGGAACCATTTGTGCCCTTTTCAGGTCGTACAAGGCGAATTTCCTTTTTCATTGATAATGTTCTTCAGATAAATAAATGTAAATGAATAGGTCATCGTCTAAAGGGGTAAAATATGAATATCTAATTGTAAGTATTATTTTCATGACTCTTTTGACTTGCGTGACTTTTAAAAAAGTGTTTGTAAACCAAACCAATTTTGAATAAACTATTTGAATTGGAAGCCTAGAGCATCAGGTTAACAATAAAAACACCATAACCGACCATGATCATAAATATTAGTCTGACAAATACGACTCGTACATCAAATAATGGCCAGCTGGTAATTTTCGCTCTCCTAACTACTCCTACTATGTTCCTTTGGGTATTTAATTGATTAGGTATTAAAACAAAAAGTATGACAATTTTTTTTTTAATTTAAATACTCTCGACAGCAGACAGAGAGAGAAAGAGAGAGAGAGAGAGAGAGAGACAGAGATAAAGAAAGACACAAAGGTACGTCAAACTTAAAACCCATTTTTGCATCGGGAGTTAAAACAAGAAATTTCATTCAAAATTCATGATTTGTCTGCATTACTAAAAGCTGAACCATGATTTTATTAAACCAATTTCTCTATGGGCCGGCAAGAAAGCAACATGAAATATTCTCACGAAGGAAAATTTAATTAAAAGCCACTTATGTTTAACCTGGTAATAAACTTTATTAAGTTCATAAAACCATATATTGATTAAAGTTACTTTGTAACAGGTGAATGAACTAAGAAGTAATAGCAATTGTTAGCTTAGCCGTTCACAGTAGGCCTGGCCTGGCTTCGCACGGTACTTAATAGAGATTTTAATTTTCAGTTGCAGGGAGTTTTTCAATTAATCCTTATTTATCATGGCCAAATTACACAAAACCTTTCTAATATAGGTATTATATGGTAGGTAATTATTAGTCAACTTTGTTTCACTTCGTGTGATAACAGTCGTTTGACCCTTGCCCTAGTAAGAGTAGTGGTTATTCGGTTCAAGGATGGAGTCCCATCAAACCAATTTTCTCCTTATGTAGAAATGTTTTCCCTCCCCATGTGAAATGCGTATCTAAAGTAGCTCAGCTAAGCAGCGGCGGCATCTCAGAGGCGGTAACTAATCTCCAGTAGAACTTTATCTCCAGTTTAACTTAAAATATCGAGAAGATTATTAATCGATTTTTATTGGATGTACCTATTCCCACCGATTTCAAGGAAAGTAAATCGATTTTCGTATCTATACCTAATTTCTTTTTAACCGACTTCAAAAAAGGAGGAGGTTCTCAATTCGACTGTATTTTTTTTTATGTTTGTTACCTCAGAACTTTGGACTGGGCGAACCGATTTTGATGATTCTTTTTTTAATCGAAAGCTGGTGGCTGTCATGTGGTCCCACATAAATTTTATTGAGATCTGACAATGGCATCCATGAGAAAACCACATAAGTCGTAAATTTGTGTTAAGATGTGCGTGACAAATTGACGAATAACTCAATATCACGCCAACCGATTTCGATGATTCTTTTTTTAATCGAAAGCAGGCGCTTGTCATGTGGTCTCACATAAATTTGAACGAGATCTGACAACTATGTAGTTTTTGAGACTTTGAAGTCGGTTATTTTTAACCGACTTCAAAAAAGGAGGAGGTTCTCAATTCGACTGTATTTTTTTTTTTTTTTTTTATGTTTGTTACCTCAGAACTTTGGACTGGGCGAACCGATTTTGATGATTCTTTTTTTAATCGAAAGCTGGTGGCTGTCATGTGGTCCCACATAAATTTTATTGAGATCTGACAATGGCATCCATGAGAAAACTACATAAGTCGTAAATTTGTGTTAAGATGTGCGCGACAAATTGACGAATAACTCAATATCACGCCAACCGATTTCAATAATTCTTTTTTTAATCGAAAGCAGGAGCTTGTCATGTGGTCACATAAATTTGAACGAGATCTGACAACGATGTAGTTTTTGAGACTTTGAAGTCGGTTATTTTTTGTTAGTAAAATTTAGATTATTTGTTAGTAAAATTTAGATTATATTTTCAAGGTGTTAGTTAAAATGCAGAATAGATGTTAAAGTGATGTGATGATAAACGAACAGACGAGTCTGCTAATGGTAAGTGATCACCGTCACATCAGTATCACCATAGGCATCTCCTACGCGTCGCCGGCCAAGAAAGAAGAGAGAAGAACTCGCTCTCAAGTCCCCAACGGGACCACGACGTTTCGTTTGTCGCTGAGTCTACCAAGAGGGTGGCAGCTACCCAGGCTTCTCGAAGAGATCACGAGATCAAGTAGAGACACTTTCGTCTTGTTTTTAGGGTTCCGAAGTAAAATCGGATTCCTTATTTCGACATGTCCGTCCGTCTGTCCGTCTGTCCGAAGCAAAGCGCCAAGACCCTTAGTGCCAGAAAGCTGTAAATTGGCTTGGTTTTACATAATTATTAAAACTCTAGACTCGTAGAATAAAATATCGAAAACATTTTTTTCAGGGTATCTCCCCTACAGGTATTTAACGTGAGGATAAGTTTTTTTATTCGACACGCACCCTATAGTGTTGGATATCGTTAAAAAGTTCTTTCAAAAATATTATGGGTCTTCTAAGACCATATTTGGAATTAGGGGTCCGTTTGCAAAATATTTGGCTATAAAGTGCTAATTTTGGTTAGAATCAAATGGCCCCCCCTACCGGCTAAACGGTTTGAATTGGACAAGTGAAAAAATTCTGAAAAATAGGTTATATAATGAATTTACAAGGAAAACTATCACGGCTATGTTAGCGTAAGTAGTTAATGAGTAATAGTCGTCGACAAACTTATTACTTCGGAACTCTACATTGCGCGTGGCCTGTCATCGGAACCCTACATTGCGCGTTGCCCGGTTTTATTTTATATAGGTATGCTATTTCGATAGCGCTATGTTATCATATTATCGGTGTGTTTATCACTCTGCTTAAATACCTACATCTTATTTACCAAGATACCTACATCAAATAATATCTAAAGTATTTCGATTGTAGCAAGATTTACTGAAACATTAATTACAAAAATGTACAATTAACAGTATTATCAATTCTTTCTTTCTCGGTCTTCATGCTTGGTCGGCAGCGAATCGGTGATGCCATTGATATTACAGATGTGGTTGACGTGACGGTGCCCAGTTCCCATGAGGTGGATCATCGTCGTTTCATCATCAACTATACATAAAACACTACCAAAATCGAACTCCTAACCATACACGGGACTTTAAAACCACTAGACTATCAGAATTGATAATAGAAACAGATAATTTAATTACTTACAATGTAATGACTGGAATGCAATTGGTTCGTCGCTGTCGGCTGTCGGGTCGCCACAACGCAGCCGCAATTGATTAAATTGACTTGCCGCACTATTACTTGATCAGGAACAAGGGTCATCACGGGTGTTATTTACATCATTTATCTTGTTTTCACATATCTACCTAATTCATAATTTACGCTATCTTATCCTTGTGGGGTTTCTTGCAAGTTCTTGGTACTTTATCTTATCCTAAAGCTTCCTAGGAGTTGAAACTTTACTGTAAATATGCGTACCTATTGCTTTAGTTCTAATGACATTACATTTTTATGAAAAGCATGACATCACACATCTACTTCTACTGGAAAATGAAAGATAAGGCTTTAGAAAGATAGCCTAGTGCTAGTAAGTAGAGGTAACTCATACCGAGTTGATTGCTTTGGACTCAATTAAGATTATGGTTTAACGTTTATATGAATTTCTTATTCTTAAAAACGCGTAGAGTCTATCGATTGCGTATCTACCGATTGTTTGGTAGCGAGTAAAACATAGAGTTAATTCTCAATTAAACTTTTGCGAGAAGAGAACTGATTACGGCAGAGAGATACCTACCTATCTATACGAGTTGTGATGATGATTATAATAAATTTGGTAAAGTCTGCTGTGCCACTTTGATCAAGGACGAGTTATCAAACATTTTTAGGAACCTTATAAGAAAATCCCCGGTATACAGATTTCATCGAAAAAATTTCATTTGCTGTTTCGTCTGAATCAAATAATGACTTAGATAACATTTTGGTATTATCCTAAATTACTTCTTAGTTTCCAACCATAAAGAAGACAATTAGTGATGTGAAATGGATAATATCGCTATTTGTATCTGTTATCTTATTGTTATTTAGTGGTAATTTACTCCACACAGTACCAAACACAATTTATAACCCAAGGCTAAAAGTGAGTCAAAAGAGCCGTACGATATTTAATCATTCTACAGTCATTGTTCGTAATCGATCAATATCGGATACCGAGCCGTTGCACGTCACTAGCTATCTAGTCCAACACAGCCGCTCGAGAATTGCTCTAGAATTGTTCCAACTTGCTTCTCGGACCATGCCAATTCATTATCAGACTTTACACGTAACATGGATATCATTCCATTCACCTGCACCTCGATTTGTAACTCTATTTCCCGCAAGATAAGGCTCAAATTAAATTGATGCTTGGCAACCGATAAGACAAACTGGAAACCGACATCGAATGATTACTAGTCTCGCATGCTGAGAACCGTAACAGCATATGAACACGTGTGTTTATTCAGATGTCAATCATATTAATAATTGGTAGTAAGGTCAAAATTCAGTTGCAATGGGACATTGTAAGTTGTTTTTCAAACGTGGCTCGTAAAGCAATGAGAGAGGGCGTGCGATAAATAACCGCCTTTGAGTCCTTCCTTTGAGCCGTCACCGACGCTATTAAAATATATTCAGAGATTGCGTGTGTTTTTTGCGGCGGGAGTTGGCCCGATTCCCGGGGAATGGCGGTTTTGAGTATTCCTGGGAAAGTGTTCGACTATTTCTGGAAGATGTTGAGAATTACGGCAATGTTTGTGCGTTGACCATAAATGATGATGCAGTTAGCAAGGGTTAAATATAGTGTTGTAATAGTATAAAGAAAGACGAATAATAAAAATGACGATTTCTTCGAAATTCTGTCGTGACAAGAAAGTTTCGTTGATATTAATGTCAAATGATTTATGACGAACGAATGGCAGCATAGATACACCGGATAGTGTGTAGTACCTCCCTATGGTACTATCATCCGTGAATTTTGGAGATTACTTACCCATACGTAGACGGCCCAAAACTAACCGGGGAATATGGGGAATTCGCTTATTGTATTGTATATCTTACATCTATGTCCTTACACCTATCTTACATCTCCGTGCTCTACCTTTGCTGTAAATTAATTTCCACTGGTTTATTACAAAGTTACAAATTGTTCCAAGAAAAGACTTGAATTACTTGAGTAATATAATAAATATTAAGATAATTGTATAAAAACAAGCAAGGAACTATCCACTCGTCGTGCATTGACGTACAAAATTGCTAATTAACATTTTTATGCCTTCCGTAAACCTTGAATGGATCAGGAAGTATAACTCTGTAAGTTTGCTACAAGTAACGCCATCTATGACCCGCCGTTAGTACTAAACGACCTCGTAGTCTACATTCCTTTCCGCAATCACCAACTACGATCACAGTTCTTCCGATGGCTGTATTATTAATTGCGTGCTGTATAGCAAAATGAGCATTTTGTAGTAGTTTTAGGAAAATACAATACAATCTTTATGGAAAACCAATAACAGCTCTCGCTTTGCTTTGTTTTAATAAAATAAAGTTTTTTTTTTTAATAAAATAAGCCTATGTTACTCAAACAGATAAAATTTCTATTAGTGAAAAAAATTTCGAAATCGGTCCTGTAGCTTTTTAACCGACTTCAAAAAAGGAGGAGGTTCTCAATTCGACTGTATTTTTTTTTATGTTTGTTACCTCAGAACTTTGGACTGGGCGAACCGATTTTGATGATTCTTTTTTTAATCGAAAGCTGGTGGCTGTCATGTGGTCCCACATAAATTTTATTGAGATTTGACAATGGCATCCATGAGAAAACCACATAAGTCGTAAATTTGTGTTAAGATGTGCGCGACAAATTGACGAATAACTCAATATCACGCCAACCGATTTCGATGATTCTTTTTTTAATCGAAAGCAGGTGCTTGTCATGTAGTATCACATAAATTTGAACGAGATCTGACAACTATGTAGTTTTTGAGACTTTGAAGTCGGTTATTTTTTGTTAGTAAAATTTAGATTATGAGTGTATCCATTCAACTACAAAATAAAAAAACAAAACTCCTCTTTTAATAATAACATACCTAGTATAGAAGTATTAATTAATTTGTCTACTGTAGTAATTTGTGTAGGTACTGACAGTAATTTATTTGTCTACTAAGATAAGTTTTCCACTTTGGGTGATCTGGAAGAGATCGCTTTTTAGCGATAAGATCGCCTATTGTGTATCTACTCTTTATTCATTGTAATTGTATTATCTACATGTACTTTTATATTGGTGTGCAATAAAAAGTTTTTGTATTGTATTGTAATACAACTTGTATTGTAAGTAGGTATGGATTTTATCAATCTACCCATGCTTCCTAAGCTGTCTTACACAGATGTTTATTGTTCTAAAAGCGCTCTACCCGTGGGTTCGCCTGCGTTATCCGGGATAATAAGTACCGTACCATTCCCCCACCTTAGATCCCCATACCTTATTCCAAGATCATTGTCTACTGTGTGCCAAATTTCATGAAAATCTGTTCAGTAGTTTTTGCGTGACACTCTTGTAAGAGTAGGTAACAACTATCCATATCTACATCCCCATAAACTTTTCACCCCACAAACAATTCATCGCCACTTCAGCCGGCTAATTCTTGGAGCTATGTTGGTTACCCTCGTTCGTCTACGGATCTCCTGATTTCATATGTGATCATGTAGAGAAATACTGATCATAGCCCTCTCCATAGCCAGCTCACAGCTGCCCTACTTTTAGCTTGTGGATAAGGCCAATAGTAAAGCACCATGTCTGGTAGCTGCATGTGATTACTGGTAACACATACTGCTCGAACATCTTCGACTTCTGTCACTGAGGTCACTTTTGGGACAAGATATAACGTAATTTGCAGAATGTAGCTCATTCCAGTTGGATTCGACGAGTGACTTCTTTCTTGAAGTAGGACTTACCCATTTGGATCACTTGTCCCTTGTATTACTTTTACCACCCTATAGGTACCACATCGACGTTTACCGTGAGGTGGAATATAATATACTATTCATAAAACGCTAACAGTGGGTAACTGACTGACAGACAACGTACAACCTGATTTATCGAATCGATATCGATATCGAAATCGAAACATGAAACTTTGTTAAAAGTTTTCTTGCGTGGAGCGTGGAGCAGTAACAAAGGATTTTTAAAAATGCATCCCAAAAATGGGTAAATTTGAGATTAAAAATTTGTATGAATATTGGAATCTAGGATGTCCAAGGGCGACGACAGCCACTTACCATCAGGAGAACCGTCAGCATGTTTTGTCGGCTATTCCCATATAAAAAAAAACCACAAAGAATTTAACAACCCTGGATGTTCAACAACATCTTCATCGGGTCATCCCAAAAATGTCTCTGTTTTGCTTTTGACAGCTCCAACCCTATATTTAGTGGCCTGAGGAGGATGAATTAATATTTTGGTGTTAAAGTTTAAAGAAACCCGGCAAGTCAATAGGTTTTATCTTATTTTTAGTAACTTAGGTTATTTCATTTACGAAGATGGTACAGTAGCTGTACGCGTGGACGGTATGGATTCTGGGAATTTTAAAACTCAGGCTGGTGTTCGGCAGGGATGTATACTTTCCCCTCTCTTATTTAATATCTATACCGAATACATAATGCGGATCGTTTTAGACAACTGGGATAAAGGCGTATCAATTGGAGGTCGGAGAATATCAAATCTAAGATATGCAGATGATACTACTCTCCTTACGACATCACAAGAAGACATGGTACGCTTTCTTTCACTCTTGGAAACTACGAGCTCTGATTTTGGCCTCACTATCAATCGTGATAAAACCAAAATGATGGTAGTGGATCGTAAAACAAACAACAGACCTGACTTACGTCAAATAGCTAACTGCGAAGTTGTCCAGAATTATATCTACCTGGGATCCACCATTACAAATACCGGTAGTTGTAAGGAAGAAATTAAAAGACGATGTGCCATGACACGATCAGCCGTGGAAAAGCTCACGAAGATATGGAAAGATCGCCGCATTACCAAAAACACCAAGATTCGCTTAATGAATTGCTTAATATTTCCTATCTTCTTGTACGGAGCTGAAACATGGACGATCCACCAAAAGTGTCGTAAAAAGATTGACGCCCTGGAAATGTGGTGCTGGAGGCGCTTGCTGAGGATAAAGTGGACTGACCTTCGCACTAATAATTCCATTTTGAAAGAGCTTCGCGTCAAACAAAGACTTTCGTCGATTGTGCAACTACGAATTCTTAAAATGTTTGGACACATCATCCGCAATGAAAGCTCTCTGGAACGATTAGTAGTACAAGGTAGAGTAGAGGGTCAGCGTCCTCGTGGCCGATCGCCCACAAGATGGACTGACATCATTAAAACAGCCACAAAGTGTACCCTTACAGAATGTACACGCAGTGCAATGAATAGGGAGAGATGGAGAAGTGTCGCAAAGGCTGCTTCCAAACTAAAAGGCAATCCATGACCACGACCACTCCGCCAGGAGTGTACGACTTAGAAGAAGAAGGTTATTTCATTTAGTTAAATCGTAAGTGTTCGGCTGAACAACTTTGGATGCGGCCGGAAGTTGGACTTGTAGTGGAAAAAACTTTTACGCAGTTGAATTACATATTTCAAACTAGATTTTCCAGCGTGACAGATTATGCGTTTACCTTACCTTAGATGAGAATAGACTCATAATATTTACGTATTTTTTATTTACGTTTTCAAGGTTACCCCACCACACTTTGGGGTACCTACCCTGAAAATAATTTTCTTTGTACACTCCACTTTGTAGTTTTTTAAGCTTTCTAGCATTGCTCCGCTATGCTGCGGACGGACGGAGACGGACATAATGAAACTATAGTGGTTCCGTTTTGACTACGGAACCCTAAGGATTATTTGTAGTAATTCATTTCTTCGTAAACATTCCTTTAGCTAATGTATTTGGACAATAATGTCTTAAAACAAGCCAGACGTTGTTGAAACCTGCACATCTCATTTTTCTTTTTTTCCGCACATAACTTGGTCCGTTGCCAGCCTGTCCCTCTATATTAATTAGTATAATTCTGGTGAAACACGCACCATGACGGATCTCGCGTGTTAAGCGATTTATTTCAAGTGCTAAAGTATTTTATTTGGACTCAGATTTAGCTAAGGATTTCAATAAGTTGGTGCTTATTTTATTAAGTACAATTCGGTCTCTTTGGCTTAGCCTTCTTTCGATCATACCTACCTAGAGGTCTTTTAATGATCGTGAGTGTACAGAACAGATTAAAGGATTTAGTTCTGTATTGTCGTAATTTACTAGCAAAAAAGTTTACGGCCAGTTAACGTGCGTTTTCGTGGCATTTTGATGACCTCTTGTCTCTTCTCAATTCATACCGACCCCAGAGAAATCATCACACAAAGGAAATTTGAAACCAAAATAAAATATAATTTTGGCTACGTAATCGAAAACTATTTCGTAAAGGGAATTATCATTCTCGTTTCTAGACGAGAAATAAGAACAAAATAATGTACGCGGCTTCGCGGTCGCGTTCGCGCCGTTGCCGTTCCGCTGTCGGTGTCTGCCACGACGCCCGCGACAAAGGATTCGCAAAGCGAGAGCGAGAGCGCGATACTCGGCCGCGATACACATACATAGCACTTTTCGCAGTGTCAGTGTCAGTTGACGCAGTTGGGTAAATAACTAAAATGAACTCTTGGAGCAATGATCGAGAGCTAGAGCTGCTGGAATGTTACCAAGCCGAACCCGTGCTTTGGCAAACACAACACAAAGACCATAAAAACAAAAGCAAAGTTCAGGAAGCTTGGACGAGAATCAGTAACATTATGGACGTCCCTGTACCCGAGTTAAAGAGAAAGAAGGAGTCGCTTATGTCCAGCTACAGGACTTACAAGAAGAAAATAAAAGACTCCATTTTAAAAGGAGCGAGCCCCGACGAAGTTTACAAGCCGGTATGGTTCGCGTTTGACACCATCGAATCGTTTCTTGGGAAAGGCGTACAATGTAATGAATCGGGTAATACTACGGTACGTATACTTGTTTTAGTACTTTTGTAGTTGCAGACAAAACAAAAACTTTCTACACGAGCATCATTCAAGCAAACCTCAAAGAGAAATCCCTGTCGTTTCACGTCACGTACGCACTCGCACTCGAAGCTAGGGCTGCGAAATTCGTGTAAGGAATTCTAAGGTTTTATTTTGAAATTTTGTTAGAAACTGGATGATATTTAAAAAAAATATTTGAACATAATTATATTTGTAATATAAGTAGTTATACCTAATAAATAAGTGTTCTTTGTAACTGAGAAAGAAAAATCACTCCCTAGAAGTTTTTATGGCTCTTTTTCCGGTATCTATGATAATATGCTAAGAAGATATGATATTAATTTAAGATAGCATGAAATACAAACAATAGTGTAGTACATCTTCATCACTGACACGCTCAACTTTATTTCGCGTGAGAACGTAGGTAAGTGAGAGTAAACAGCGAAAAGTTGTGAATGTGAAAGTACGTCACTAGAAACTCTAGACAGGCATATTTGTCGCGGCGTCGCGTCGGTCGGCGTCGCGTCGTCGCCATAGACATAATACCACTAGACTAGGCAAGGTATCTGAGCATATGTAAGTGAAACCCTCACGCTGCGAAGAAAGGCAGGAGGTAAACCTATCCTTGTCTTACCAAGGTATCTGAGCATATGTAAGTGAAACCCTCACGCTGCGAAGAAAGGCAGGAGGTAAACCTATCCTTGTCTTACCAAGGTATCTGAGCATATGTAAGTGAAACCCTCACGCTGCGAAGAAAGGCAGGAGGTAAACCTATCTTTGTCTTACTTACGAGTTACGCGAGTCTCCATGGTCTCTTTCTCTTTATGTCTATGGTCGTCGCGCTCCGATCACAGCCGCGATTCCCGCGCGAATGTCACACTAAAAATAAATTAAAAAGAGAGTCTTGGGACACCCTGTTGAAATAATTCTTTTGCTAACTGTGTTACCGGCTAACCTATGTTAGGACTAGGAGGGCACATTTTTAAAGATTTTAAAATGCAAAGTATTGCAAAGGTACTTCCAAAGGTATTGAAAAGTTAGTCATTGAAATGTGGAAGTCTTCAAGAAAAGAGTGACTCAGTAAAAGCCTATTCATAGGCTTTTACTAAGTTAGTGCGCTCACCATCCTGGACCACTTACCATTAGGTGGGAAATTGTCGTCAAGCATTAACTTACTGCAAGTAAAAATAAGTTAATAATTTCCCATTTTGTTCAAAAACGGTACCTAATATTTTATAGCGAGCTGATGAAAAAGTAGACTGACCTGATGTCATGTTGCCATGGACATAGCAGCGACAGATTTTTTCATAGTTTGAACATTTTACGCTACTTAAAGAACACTAAACCCACACCAGTTCGATTCCATCTTGGCCGAATTTGTACCCTTCACTTATAAGCAGCCCAATCTTCATTTGTCAACACCTCCCGATTCCTCCCATTCAGAGTAACAATTCATCGTTTACCAAAGAGGTCGTAAGTATTTCATGAATAATACAAACTACCAGATCCTCGGAGAGTTAACCCTCTCTTGAAAAATGTGCCTTCTGATCCGTTGGGACGGAATGGATTGGGATGTCGTTTTCAAATTATCCTGAAAAACGACATGTACGTTTCCTTATGGTGATTCAGAATTTTCTGGTTTTTCGTTTATTGGCTTAGGAAGCTCCCTAGCTAGCTTAGCTAAGCAAAGAGAATTTTCATTTCATCATTTCATTTTATTTCCTATCAAAAATCAACCGCGATATGGTAGGTATGGTTTTTCAGTTTTATTGTAGTTCCTTGTTGGATAGTTCGCAGGTGGTAGGGCCCCTCGAAAGAATATATTGGTAATATTGATTTTAATTGTAAATTAATACCATTATTACTATCATTATTTCTCCATGGGGTTCGCCTGGATAGCTACCACCCTCAAGCGACAGTCAGCTGCCAAGCGACTCGTGTTCCGGCTGGGGGCTTGAGAGCCAGTTCTTTCTTTCTTTTTCTTCCCTTTTTCTTGGCCGGCAGAGCATCAGTGCTGCGTTTGGTGTTGCTGATGTTCATGGGTGACGACAGCCACTTACCATCAGGTGGACCGTCAGCTTTTTCTATAAAAAAAGGTATATGACACAAATGGCAGCAAGTTCTAATAAAATCGGCCAAGTGCGTGTCAGGCCACGCACAACGCAGGGTTCCGAATGTGTAAGTTTATCGAATATTACTCACTACTTAAGGTAACCTAGCCATGATAGTTTAATATATGATGATACTTAAGTTTTCCTTGTAAATTCATCATATTATTACCTATTTTTGTGAAGTTTTTCACTAGTCTATATATCCGAACATTTACGGCCGGTCTCAATAATGTACTAACAGATGGAAGACTGTGGATAGGGCTGTCATCTGTCATATTTGTCAATTTTTCAGAGGCAAAAATTGACAAATATGACAGATAACATACTAATGGTAGCCCTATTCACAGCCTTCCATCTGTTAGTACATTATTGAGACCGGCCGTTAGCTGGTCGTAGAGCCGCAGAGCGCTAGTTATTCATTAAAATAAAGGTAGATGTCCACCTGACGTAACTACCGGTATATCAGAATCACAAAGATAAAAGTAAACCCTATCTTTACGAGTCGGGTTCCATCCGGCTCGGTACGACGCGGCACGGCGCGGTGCAACGCGGTGCGACGCGGCGCGAAGCGGGAGCAATGGCACGTCGCTAAATCACGACCGAACGACATTTTTTCCGGTCCTCACCCTCAGAGAGCTGTCTCGAGAGATACCACTACGTTATGTACCGTCAGCAACGAAAGGAAAATATTTTTTTCTTTTTCATCGTTTTTTGTTTTATTATTCAAGCGCGCTTGAAAGTGGAGTTTAGCCATATAGCCGGAAAAAAAGAATTGAATTCAGATGTTAATTTTTAAAAGAAACATTCCAAACCTTATACCTAACTAGCTTTCAATAAACGCAATGAAAAGTAACTACCAGTAAAATAGTATCGTTTAATATTTAACAATAAATGAAATCCAACCTACATCAGTTATTTTTAATCCCTATCCTAAATAATCGCCCTCAAGCCGCCTATGCGAAAGCTACTTATCACGTAATGTAAAACATTCTCTGATATCTTCCGTTTCTTGATTAGATAATATGAGGTATACAGTTCTTTCTTTCTTTTTCACCTCTCTTTCTTGGCCGGCAACCTCCGGCAACGCGTCAGTGATGCCTTTGATGTTACTGAGGTCCATGGACTACGGTAGTACATGGTATAAATTTCCTTAAATTCACAGTGTAGAGTTGAAACAACATTGTTTATCATTATTATAATTTCAAGAAACTTATCCTTAAATTAAATTAAATTTTCTTTCTATGCTGTCGGTACTCTGGGCGTGGCGTCAGCCTCATTATTTAGATATTAATCCTCTCCCTCGCCCTGCGCCCTGCGCCCTGCAAGCCGTCACTCGGGCGCTCTTTAAAATAATTAATATACGACTGATAGTTCGACGCCTGCATCAAACACTCACAAATATGACTGGAACAGATGGTAACTGTTAACTGTTAGTTAAAGTTAAAACTCTTAAGTTTATTCATTTGTTAAAACATGAAGATGTTATCTATATATATAAAATTGAAAAGCGACACACCGCTGATTAAACAAAAAATCTCAGAAACTGCCGAACCGATTAAGATGAAATTTGGCAGGGAGATAGTTTATTCTAAGGAGACGTCCACTAAGAACGGATTTTTGGAAATTCATCCCCTAATGGGTACAAATAAGGGTTAGAAGACACTTTCATACAAACCAACTTTCTTAGTTTTAGATTTATAAATTTGAAAATTTTTATGTAGGTTTATAGTAATAAACAAAAGTTAACTTTAATATATTTTTTTGGAAAATCATCCCTTAAAGGGTTAATTTACTGAATTGAACTTAGTAGGCAACTTCGTCATTTTTGAAGTTAAAAACATGAAAATTTACATATTAGCTCCAAACTAGAAACAAAATTTGTAAATATTATGTTTTTTTGGAAAATCATCCCCTAAAGGGTGAATTAAGAGTGCGAAAGTTAGTATGGCAAATTCGTCAGTTTTGAAGTACGAAGGGCGAAAATTTGTATATAAGCTTATAGTTAGGCACAAAAAATAACTGTACCACTGTTTTCTCGAAATTCATCCCCTAAAAATAGGGGTTGGTAGTCAACTACATACAAATCAACTTCGCCAGTTTTAGAGTTATAAAATATATGATTTTTTTTATGTAAGTTTATAGTAATAAACAAAAGTTAACTTAGATTTTATTTTTTTCGGAAAATCATCCCTTAAAGAGTTAATTTAGGGGAATGAACTTAGTAAGCAACTTCGTCATTTTTTAAGTTAAGAATGGACAGGGAGCAGGAGAGGGAGAAGGAGCGGAAGAGGGAGATAGAGAGGGACAGGGAGCGGGAGAGGGAGTGGGAGCGGGACAGAAATCGAGAGAGGGTGCGGGTGTGGCCGGGAGAGGGACTGGGAGCGATAGAGGAAGAGGGAGAGGGATATGAAGTGGGAGAAAGACCTCGAGCGGGAAAGGGAGAGGGAGAGGGATATGTGGTGGGAGAAGGACCTCGAGCGGGAAAGGGACAGGGAGTGGGACAGGAAGAGGGAGAGCGAGGGGAGTGAGACAGGGAGCAGGAGAGGAAAAGGGACAGGGAGCGGGAGAGGAAGAGGGCAAGGGGAGAGAGGGAGATGGAGAGGGAAAGGGAGAGGGAAAAGAAAAAAGTTAATGTTGTTTACTATTCCAAACCCGCTCCCGGAGGAATATTCTGTGATTGTATCGTAAGTTTCAGTATGTAAATTCCTAAATATACGTACTTCAATATAAATGAACCTGTTTTTAAATTTTCTTTTGTAAGGGATAATAAATAATATGATAAGCATAATTTCCGCGTGCGAAGCTGCGGGCAACAGCTAGTTAAGTATATTTTTATTTAAAATAATTTTTAAAAAGTCTTAAATAGTCCTTTAAGGACATAATATGACAAGTGTTGGGAGATGAAGGTAAGCAACTCCCAAGGAGAATATTTTTCTATTTAGGTACAGGCATCTTAGTTATGCTTAAGTAAATTGTGTCTAACGCCCCAACTCATAGTCACTAACGGCTACTTAAAATGCTCCTTAGTACAGATTATTCTTTACTAAGGAGCGATTAAAGTAACCGTTACTGACTCTGAATTTTTTAATCACTTATCCAAAAACACTTGGGTTATCAAGACGAATCTAACGATATCCTTAGATATTATGTAAATCTGTTGAGCGGTTTGGAAGATATGAGGCAATAAAAATATTACACACATAGGTACATACATATAACATATGCGCGAAAAACATAACCCTTCCTGGCATTCGGGTAAAAAACCACAGCGATAAAATAAAAAGAATAGCGATCAATACCTTCAAAATAAACGTAACCTCACACAAAACCGAAACACCTAAAAAACCGAATATCATAGCGAAAAGGTGAATAACAAACAACGCCATGGTGAACGGAAAAATGGTAAAATCGGCTTGATTTCACTTCGCTTTTTTCGCTGTTTCACCGTTTTTTCTCTCTTGTATTTTACCGTGCACTTGTGGTATAAGCCAGCAGAGAATTCCTGGAAAGCCATTTTTTCCTTTTTTGCTATTTCGACTGCGCTTAATTTCCTCGCAGTCTATGGTAGGTATATGGTAGGGATAACACTATAACAACACAGACAAAAACTAGTGAGTTCATAGATACCTAGACCTTTTATTTGAGAAAGTAGTAACATTAACTATTAAATCCATGCTTCCTTTCTTTATCTTCTCTCTTTCTTGGTCGGCAACGCTCGATGATGCCTTTTATGTTGCTGAAGTTCATGGACGACGATAGCCACTTAGGTACCATCAGATCGTTTGTTGGCTATTTCCATAAAAAAGAGAAGGCGAAAATTTTATTAATTTAAAAATACAGCAAACATCTAACCATAGTTTTCAGCGGATACTAATGATATTAAGCAACATTTACCATTGTTTGGGTACCGACGATTATAAATGATCTACTTTTATTCTATCGCTTCAGCACTGACTGCTCATTTCTGCACTTAGTACCTATCTCCCTACACAAATTTAATCTATGGTAATGACGTTTAAAAAGCGGAATCGGTGGGGTAGGGGTGTGGGGCGATAACCGCTGACCGCTCTCGGTAATCCGACCCCTCGGGAGGTTTGTTTTTATTAAGAATGTTGAATTGAGTTTTTAAAATGACATATTGGAAAGTTGAAAAGAACGCCTTATTAATCTTATTATATTTATGTCATGTCTATTTGTCTACCTGTTTGCTAAATTTCATGAAAATCCGTTTTGTATTTTTTGTGGGAAAGAGACAAACAAAAAGACATCCATACAAAATTTCACATTATTTTATAATGATGATAAGATGTAAGTATAAGACAGATGGCCTTAGTTTGCAGCTCCTATTCATATATATCCTATAAATCCTATTTTTTCTCACCTTCTGTTCCCTTCTCTCTTTACATCTCCTCTCAATCTAGTGTCCTTTATATTCGATTTCATATAAATTAAGTATGAAATATATCAGATTTCAGAAAATATTATATAATATGAAATTAATGCGCTCCCCTAATTTCTGCAATTCGCACTAATAATTGTTCAATTATTGCATAATTAATTTTACACATAAACAAAAATACTTGAGCGTGAAATATCTTAAGTTATTCTCATGTAACGTGACTCTATTGACCTACTCAACAACATGACGTACTCGTAGGTACAAAAACCGCAGGCTTGTCGTAAAACAAGTGAACTACGCAACTTAATCCTCGACTACACAATCCTAGATTATATAAAATAATGATTGTACTCTGTCGAGGCAATCGACGATTTCCGAATTCCAATTCCCCAATATTACCAAAGGCTCTAAAAACACTGTTTTCTTTTAACGTTCGCGCCAGCTTTGAAATGTATGGGAATGATAATTTATATAGAGATGCGGAAAAGGCACATGCTCATTTTTCCGCACTTAATATAATCCCCATATATTATTTTGAAGGTAACTTTTGGCGCTAGCATGTGGCACTAACAGAAGAGATTTTTTTCTAGAGCCTCTGAACTTTTAAATCGATGACCGAAATTCACGAGAGGCTTTGATTGACTTGACTTTGATGCTTTTCAACGCCCGTTTTTGGGAAAGTGTTTTCAGGTTTCAGTGACGTGCTAACTTGGCTTATCCTCTAATTTCACCGCATGAAGCTGTAAAGGCTGACAAAGCTATATCAACTCATCCATTAAACAATATCAGTCCACCAAACGCGTTATCTATAAAATTACTTTTTATTCACATAGAGAGAGAGCAAATTCATAAAGAAGTAGGAAACACGCCCAGCTAAAGTATTTTATGCGATTCATGCATCATTTCTAATTCGCAAACAAATTCAAATAATATCGCTATATGTATTTACTACTAATATACCGAAGGTCGTTTATTTTTAACGCTCGACAATCGACTCTCAGTGCTTATTCACACTGAACTCGCGGGCGCGGTCGCGGTAAACGCTACATACACCGCGCGCGCGTTTTGGTGTGAACACTTTCATAGTAGCTCATATGTTTGATATTTCGCGACCGCGACCGCGCCCGCGAGTTCAGTGTGAACAAGCACTTACGCTTGCAGTGTAGAGTAGAGCCAATTAATATTTATTTTTTAGCGTTGCAGCTCTTGGCCCTTGGCAATGATATTAAATGTTACTATTTGGATACAACATGTGAAAACTTTAGCAAAAGAGAACAGACTACACTAGAAAAAACTACCTACCTAGGTCCCACGAAAGAGGTTCTCTTCTTATCTCTACTATGATAGGTATAATGTGTCACACATGTGATAACGATTGCAGCCGTATCACAGCGACACGAAAAAACGTCGTCGCTGGGCGCAAAATATAGAAAGCATGAGAAAAAATATAACACGGTCGTCAAAATTTCGATGTCTACCGACACTATTCTCACGTAATCTCTGCCTGCGACATTTTGTCGTGCCTTCGTCGCACATGTGAATAAAGTACCTACACTACATTATGGGCAAAAAGAGATCATTGTCATTTCCCCATTCTATTGTGACTATTGAGTATAGGGGTGAGTGTAGTTATTTGTTTCTATAGATTGTTTGTTGCTGTGTCCTGTGAAATTCCGAGGGCAGTAATAAATAGTGTCGAGGGTGTAATACGCACGCGACCGCGTGTGTTCGACACTTGTTTAGCGCCTCTGACAATCGACGAATACATGAAGGGTAATGGTGCATCTACAGTCCATACCGCAGAAAACAAACTATACATTTTGTCGGATACATGTTAAGATAAACTCTAACGCTGGTCATACATGGTCATGTTTACTTGTTAAGTTTGCAGCGGATTTGATGCGGCATCTAGTAAACTTAACGATGTATGGCCATCTATGTATGGAAGACTGCTCATGCAAACTGAATGTCGCATCAAGTCCATCCACCCATCATCCATCCATGCCAAATAACAGCTTTCTAGCACTACGGGTCTCGGCGCTTTGCTTCGGACAGACGGACGGACGGACATGAAGAAAACTATAAGAGTTCCGATTTTATTTCGGAACCCTAATAATTTTAACCAATTCAGTCAGAATTCCGTCATAAATCGACCGATTTGGAAAATTCTTTCTTTTATATTTGGAAAGGGTAAACTTTCAGATTGGTCTCTTATCATAGTTCAGATCTGATGAATACCATGAGGAATCGAGGGATCTTCTCAAATGTAAAGATATAAATATGGTTAGTTATGTATATTTATTATGTTTACCGATGACTTTTTAGGAGTCCTTATCGAACGCTATTTGTTCAAGTCGGTATTTTGCGAACTTAACTTAATTGTTTCTCCTCTAATGAGCAGGGGGCTTACCATGAACTCTTAAGACAGGTCAATATTAGCCGATAATTGGCCTGTCCTGCTATATCCTACCATGATCTGGCTAAAACACAGGGCAGCCAGCGACCACGTCACCGTAACAGGACAGCGGTCACGTGACTTCAAAAATGATCTTCTGCCCTGCAATTCGTGTACCATGACGCGATTGTTGACGAATTGACATCAGAAAGTGGCATATGTTAACGTCAAAATATTACAGCTCACCGAAAGTAACATTTATTGTCCTGTTTCAGCTATTTCGTTGATGATGATGAAACACGACGGGATGCAGCCATGGCGAATTTCAAATACACCATCATCACAAAATAAATACATTTCATTTGTTTGGAAAATTTTAAAAACATTCATTGTACTTATGCTTTTTAAATTATCGCTCCTAACCCCGGTCACTCACATGCGCGCAAATGTTTGACATTTTTACGAATGTTTGCACATATGTGAAGGGTGGTCAGGCAAATGGGTTTGCATATGGTATACAATACAAGCCCATTTCCGCTTCCTTCTACACTTTGTTCACGAATGTTCAATCTTGCTGTTGTTATTATGTTGTTGTCATTAAAATCCATTTTCAATACAGAAAATAAATGGTAGTACGATTAGACGCCACGAACCACGAAAAATTAAGAGATACATCACCTTTTTAGTCGTGTGCGCAACTGGTCGCACCAATGTGTGGGAGACTACATGAAGGTTCGAGGTTCGCGCGCTGTCATGTGCGACAAAAAATCGACACAGCTTGGAAAACCCCGAATGCTTCGAAAACTTCGCATAATCATTCGCGAATGTCGTCCCACAATTGTGGGTTCGCGTATTCGTGCGAATGTGAGTGACCGGCATTATAAATCACCGGCATTTTAATAGACATTTAGACATGTCACTGTGTCAAGTGTCAAGTGGTGTAAGATTACGTTCAAAAATGTAAGCATCACTTAGCGATATTTTTTTTGGTAATTTTAGAGAACGAAAGGTTAATAAATCACAACACTTAAGTAATTATAACAAATCTCAAAATCTTCAGTTGAGATTGTTATTTTAAACTTTTAAAAACATCAATATTACGCATTCAATTGAAAACCGGTAAACCGATAAAACGCTCTATTTCAGAACATAATTAGTACAAATCAACCTTGCATGTCATAGACTAAGATGCAGGACAGAAGTAGAGGCATTGCAGGTCATCGGTAAACGTTCATGGTACAAAATACACTCCTGTCAGGTTTTAGCTACAAGCTGACCTGTCCTGAACATGACACATTTTATTAGAGTTCATGGTAAGGCACCAGTTTTCCATTACTAGTGACAATTTCTAACTCTTTTACAAACTTCGTTTTGAGTCTTGCTTCTTTTAGATTCAAATAACATCAATTAGAGAAGTGTTCAACGTAGGTACTCGTAACGGCAGCAGTGTGATCGAACAGCCAGTTACCATTAAACGCGTCGTAAAATATTTTGTAAACAGGATTCGTTTAACGACCGTCATTAAAATACATAGTAGGCGTGTAGGGTTGTCAGTCGTCAACGTTACTCTCTACCTATATTTTTTGTATGTCGTGGTCGAAATTAAGATAATTTATGTTAGTTATATTTGTATGAATTTATTTTATTATGTTTTGTGAAAGTGTAAGTATTTACGGTATTAAATTTTTAAAATTAATTGTTTAAAATGTTGTGAAAATACCTCAAAGATTTCTTCTATTATTTTTTGCTTGAGACAAGTTTTTTATGTTCAATTCAACGTCATTACATATAGGTACATACCAGACAGGTACAGGCTTAAGGCATAATGTTTTGGACTTTGCTACACAATTACACATGTAGTGAGTAGTGATCACCTATTGTATATGGTATCTAGTAAGTACATAGGAAACATTATTTTGTTTTCAAATAATTATAACAGCTCGACTGACTATAGTGCCAGAAAATTATTTAGCTGAGCTTTAATTATAAAAATTGATTGATTGAAAAAGTATCACGTTGTTATTGTGGTGTCATCAGTGTTTAATCTGCTAATGGACCGTTAGCGTGTTCCTCAGTTTTAGGAAATTTGTAGTAAAAGTTAAACTGATGATAAATCGAATAAAATTCTAACAATTTCACGACGACTTGTAAAATCTAGAAGATAGGTTCGAAGCTATCCTGGTAAACATTAAAAATAATAAAATTCAATTTATTATTTATTAGTTTTTGCCCGCGGCTTCGCCCGCGGTAGAGATCGATTTTTTACAAATCCCACGGGAACCTTGAACTTTTCCGGGGTAAAAAATAACCTATGTTTTAATCCAGGGTATAGGCTATTTCCATTCTAAATTTCAGCCAAATCGGTAAAGCAGTTTTCGCGTGGAAGCGTAACAAACAAACTTACATTCACATTTATAATATTAGTATGATTTAAGTATTTATGTCACCTCAAACAATAAGGATGAACAAAGGGCAAACTTAATGCCTAATGCAGTCCGCCCTGGGATAACTTAAAAAATATAAGAATTTAAAGTCCTACTTGCTCTATATTTAAATTATATCAGTATCATCATTGGTTTTTTGCTACTATTTATCTTTTATAATGAAATACCAACCAACCTGTGTGACAACCCTACTAACAGAATGTAGGAAGTAATTTCTCGCTCAAGCTTTAACAGATTAGCTACTGGATGGATCAGTTTTGTTCTGCTTAGCTAAGTAAGCTGGATACCGACTTTGCGAGTAAAATGGTAAAAATTAGATTCAGCACCTACTATTACAGGTAGGTACTTAAAAATACATACTTATCTACTATTGAATTTTATTATGGGTGAATATTAGACTGACACCTGGCACAGCCAAAAAGCCAAAAATACAAGAATATTATGCTTGCTAGAGTCAAAAAAGTTTATAAGTACCTACGACAAATCGTACCTATAACATTACGCACGAGTCGCACGACTCAACAACAATCAGTCCAATTGAAAAATAATTGCATAGAGCCGATGGCATGTAAATACCTACGACCTTAGAACGTGAATGCATTCATTACTACCTACATAAGATTCCATTGTCCTGTACTAATCATTGCTAATTCGTTCTTACACCGGACTCCTTCGATTAGCACTTACGTATGCCGCGCCGCGCATAGAGCGATATCTTTCGGCCGTATTGGAGCGGCAACATCGCGGCGTTGCCAGGCCGGTCGGTGCGAGGTTGCCGATTCGTGCGACACCGCACACCGCTCTCGGCGCTCTCTGCGCTCTCGGTGCCTCTGACACCCCTCGCTTCAGTCTCGCTAGAGCGGTTACTGTCGTGATACGCAGTTTTGCGTCCCGTGCGCGCTATGGATTCTAATTCAGACTCCTGTGAGCTACTCTGGGCGAAGGTGGAAGTAGACGCGGACGACAGAAGTGACGATGGCTACTCTAAAGTAAATAAACCTAATTGGAACTCGGAGAACACAATGAAATTGATATACTTGCTGGAACACGACTGCAAGGAGCTCTGGGATACGCGACACCCGTTGCACAAAGACAAAAACGCGCGACAGGGGCGCCACGAGTTCTTAGCGGAACATTTTGGTACTACAGCGGAGGAGATCGTCCGTAAACTTCATAATTTGAGAACGCAATTGAACAATGAGTTGCGGAAGATAAAAAGGAGGCAATCTGACCACGGTGACGGAAGCATTCCGACGAGCAGTTGGGAGTACTTCGATGCGTTGTCGTTTATAGTGCGTCAGCACTCTACTGACGCCAACCCCCTGGAGAACGTTGAAGGCGTCAATTTAGCGGTACGTTGCTTGTGACGTCACGCTACGTAACTCATGTTTGTGTCAACACGTGCTTTATTAGCGATTTCGTGTTTTTGTATTACGCAGACAAAAACCGTGTTTACTAAAACATCTGTATGTAACTAATTAGGTATTATGTAACTAACTGTTCTAACCGATCGACTCTCGCCTAGTCGGTGGTGCTGGTGTCCCTGCCTGCGAAGCGAGGGGTCTCGAGTTCGAATTTCGATTCCTGGACGGGGCAGACATTTATACCACAGATAAATATTTGTGCTCAGGTTGTGGGTGTTTGTGACGTCTTCTTTTTTTAGGGTTCTGAAGAAAAATAGGATAACTTATAGTTTCTTCATATCCGTCCGTCAGTCCATTCTTCCGCAGCATAGCGCCGCACCGAGACCCTTAGTGCTAGAAAGCTGTAATTTGGTATGGATAATATTTTTTCCCTGCAGGTAACGTGGGGATGGATTTTTTCCTCGTCTACCCCATAGTAAGGGGTACGTTGAAAAGGTCTCAAAAATATCATGGGTCTGCTAAGATGATATTTCGATGTAGTGGTCCGTTTGCGAAATATTTGGCTTTAAAGTGCTAATTTTGGTTAGAGTCAAGTATTTCCTCTTCAAACTAAACGGTTGGAGATGGACATGTGAAAAATTCACAAAAATAGGTTATACGATGAATTTACAAGGAAAACTATCACGGCTAGGTTGGCGTATGAGCAATTAATCAATAAATACACCTTCGGAACCTTACACGCACTTGGCTGAATTAATAAAAGAGATGCATTTTACTTCTGTAACTTGCATTACAGAATTTTATCAAATAAGTTCTTACATAGACACACCACACTGAAAAACGCAATAAAACAAAGCAAAGATTTTCACGTTAGATAAGACAGATTTCGGGACCGTTTACCTTTAGTGTCTGTTCACAACTATCTACGACTACGACGCGACGCGAGAAAATTTCACACATCAGCGTTAGTGGTGAAAATATGAAAAATTCACATAGTTATGCGTTGTATTCACACATTTAAATTCATATCTCCCCTGTCGCTGTCACACGTGTGATCTGGCACTTGATTCTAACTTCACATGCTCTTGATTCTAACTCACATTAGGTAACCGACGAAAAAAAAGAGGAGGTTCTCAATTTGACACGTATGTTTGTTTTTTTTTTGCAGACGATTTGTCATAATTATGTCAGCAACTTAAACCGAATGTTGAGATCTGATGGGTTCACTTAAGTTTATTACGGACCTAAGATTTTAATGTATCATCAAATCAACATTTTTCATTTTGACGACCCGTGTGACGCAATGGTTACCATGCTGGATTTGCCATGCCACGGGTCCTGGATTCGGTTCCCAGCGAGCTGGAAATTTGAATGATGAATTTTGAATTTCTGTTCTCCATCTGGGTGTTGTCTTTGTGTGTTGCCCATGGCACCCACGACACAGATAATCCTAGTGTGGAGCTATTAGTGTGTACGTTATTATTTCTTGTACCAGAGTCAATCTACATTTTTCATATCTCTTGTACCAGCTCGCAGAATTCCAAGCTGATGAAGAGATCGAATTCGGAGCTCGTATGAAAGCGGCGGCGGCAGCTAGTTCACCGCCAGTGCCCAAACCCGTCAAGGCGTTAAGGGTAGCTGCATCTGCACCACCGCCCCTACCACCCAGCGCTCACCCCATGATGTGGCCTGAACAACCCTTACCAAGACTCCGACCTGGATTGAATGCTGATGAATGTCAAGTAAGTTCTATTTAATTTAAATTTTGACTTCTAGCAAAGAAAAGGTTAACTCTTGGATAAGGTTTACTTTTTTCTAAACGTTCTTCCAAACTTTCTTCTAAATATTATGAAAGGAACCAAAAACTAGAAGATCAAGTGTTAGAAATTGCAGTGTTAAAACATTTTAATCGAACTTCACTATTTGATGTTGATTACGAATAAAAATCCTAACAGTTAAATTAGGATGCTTCCTCATTTAAAGGAAGGCTGTTTATGGCATGCACACCAGAGTCAAAGTGGTAAAAAATATACGAAAACAAATAACACATGTCACATTTTTTATTTTATTTTCTTGGCCTGAAGAAAAAGCAAGCCTCATCTGCATATTCTTTATCCGACTTTAGGAAACATTCATATCAAGACAATTGTTACCCCCAACAGATATTCGGTGACTTCGTAGCTTCCGAACTCCGAACCCTGCGATCTGAAGGCTCGCGGAGAAGGTTGAAGCGAATCATCCAGAAAGCCATTCTCCAAATTGGCGAGGAAGAAGACGGCAGTCTGTTGTGTGGGTAGCGGTATCGACGCCTCTCCTGCGACTCTATTGAGTTGAAGGATTGAGGCGTGTGTGTGTGTGTGAGGGAGGTTCAGGAGGACTTTGTAGAGTGATGACGTTTTTAACTAGTGTAGGTAGCCGGTATCGACGCCTCACCTGCGACTCTGTTGAGCTGAAGGATTGAGGCGTGAGGGATAGAACTTTGAGTAGGTTAAAACTTTTGAAACTAGATCTGATGCTGTGTTAGTAGTAAGCCTTGAGTATTTTTTCTTAGCTGTATAAAGCGTTTTTATTTCCTTTCATTTATATAGAGATACTTACTAAAATCCACCAACCAGTAAATATTAAAAACCATGTAGGTTGCCTCTTTTTTCTTTCTCAAGATACAGATAATATGAATTATTTTTACTTGAGTTCTCTTAGGTTTTAGCTATTTTTAGCAGCAATTTAACAGATTATGTTACTTATTTAATCTTACGCCAACAATTTGAAGGTTTTTCCTCTTAATAACACCTCTGTTTACTACTGGTATATTTATCTATTGTCATGTTTGTAAATCTGCAAATGTAGGTGAGTAATCAATAAGTTATCCTTTATAAACAATGTAGCAAGCTCATTTTCTATATCCTTAATAATTATAAAATACATGCTAACAATAACTCACGCTAGTATTAACATAATTAGATTATTCTATTATTTTGTAGTTGGTTTGGAAGGATTGTCAATTAATTTGACGAAATGTGATTTAACTAATAATTTTGCAGTTAAATAAGTGACCTTGACGTATAATTAAGAAATTGTAATGTAATAAAGTATGAGATAATTATCGAACATGACGTCTAGCAACTAATATTAAATTTATTGTCTGTGTGTGAAATCTTTGAAGGTTATCAGAACAACAATAATAGTAATAACAATCAATGTTTTTCATATTCTTACTGCTGACTATGAATAATTGCTTAAAATTACGGTTTATTGTCGCGTTCATGTAGTTAAATTAGTAAGTGCTACCTATACTTAATGCTTTAACAATATGTCTATTATTCTACTAATTAGGGTACCGATTACCATTCAGTAATGGGTTAAAGATAATATTTTTATCATTAGGTAAGTTTATATTATCCTTCATAATATTAAGGAAATTAGAATTAAGAATAATACAAATACTTTGTCGACGGTGTTATGCATAGTTGGAACACAGATTATATGGCACAAGAGTGACCCTTTTTCGGATTGGGCGATTTTGTTTGCGGCACCCTTGGTCCCTATTTCCGAAACAGTTACGTTTCCATTCTGTCTATTCACACAATAGGAACAAGTTTTATTAAACACAATGTTGTAATTAAAATAAGATTAGTAGTAATTTCGTAAGATATGAAATATGCAAATTATTAAAAAAAAATGTAATACATGTAAAATATCTGTAAAATAAAAAACTTGTTCCTATAGGTATGGCAAATAACCTTTTTGACAAGTAACTGTAATTTTCTTGAAAGCTTTATAATAATATACTTTATGTTAGAAAAGTTGTTTTATTTTATTAGCCTGTTGTTCGAAATCCAATGAAGTCTATAAAACGGCATATAATTGATCGAAGAACGGCATAGAAGAGTGTAAGAATACACTCCTGGCCATCTAGCAACCATGGTCAATGACACTATTGCCAACGCTCTGTCTCTTCGATTGTCTTATAAATCATTTACATACATCTGTTCTCGCAGGTCTGCTCGCCAGTCAGTAACATTTTGTAAGATTTTGTTACATTTTGTTCAATTACAAATTAAGATAATAAGACACTATAAGATTGTTTACCAAGTAAGATTTGACTCAAAGCGAAGTATATGTGGGCAAATAGATAACTTACTAGCAAGCACCAGTTTCGTGAGAATTAAACAGGTCTGTAGACCGAATTGACCACCAGACTATGCAATGGGGAATAAGTGTTATTAACACAGCCGTTGAATAGCTCTTATTCTCCATTTCACAGCCGTTGTTCAGCAAGGTGCACAAAGCTCATGTCATGACAAGGGGAGATACTTTAGTACGAGTTTCATCGGGATTAAATAGGGCGGTAGACCCAATTGACCACTAGACTATACAATGGAGAATAAATTCCCCAAGAAATATTGCCGTTGTTCGGCAAGGTTTCCAAGGTGCACAAAGTCCATATGTCATGAGAAGAAGAGATAACATCAGTCATGAGAAGAGATAATTTAAGCATATGTACCTACTATTATTTCTTCTGTGATTTAACTTAAGAATGGACGGACTTGAACCATAAGATATCTGTTCAAGCTCTTTCTTCTTCTTATGTGTGAGTGCAGGCCCAAATAACGAAGTCTGTTTCAATCGATGAAATTCACACGTAAATAGTTACGACGTCATTATACATTAATTGGTAGGGGTTGCTCACCCCAATTAATCATATTGACATTTGCAGGTACTACTTTATAGGGGCCAGCGAAATTGGTTCGTGGGGGTGCATTTAAACTTTCACCTCAGTGCTTCGACATGCGTGACATATTGTAGAGATTTTGAAAATTGCTGAATTAGGAGTAGGTAGGTACGTTATGTAGTTAGTTGAAAATAAAATTGTTTATTAATCTATTTTCTCTGGTTAATTCAGTGACTACTTTCAATAAATGTATTTATGTGAACTTTGTATAAAATCAATAAATTTTATAACTTTTCGATTGCTACATTGGTTTCTGATGATTAATCAACGTTAAAATGTACCTACCAGTTATAGCCATTGACATAAATTATATAGACAGGCTGTTCAGTACTTACATTTTGTTCACCTGTGTTGACCCCAACTGGGGCCAACTCAGTTTAGTCGGCTGCGAGCAAGTGCTGTCGCCTGTCACTTTCGAAAAACTCCGACTGTTCAAGAACACTTATTATTCTGTATTGTGCATAGTTAAAACTTTCTCATTATTTACGTTTGAACTTTATTTCACTTTATTTAATCATAATCGGTAAGTAACTATATTTTTATTTACAGTCTTAAAAATTATTTAGTGCCAAATATTTATTACCGACATCTTGAACCAAACTTGACAGAACGAACACAGAGTACTTAATCACTACGTAACAGGGTTGCCAGACGTCGCGGAGTGAGAGAACAAAAGGACAAAGATGCGGAAATTGTGGTAGAAACTAGAAAGTGATTTCAATACGTGACTTTTATATGAAATTGACTTACTTTATTTGTTTTAGATATTATATGTACCTATTGAATTAACGAAAATGCCAACTTGTACATTGCGGTATTGCAAAAATTATGAGCAAAAAACGAAAACATTACCTGAAAGAATAACTTTCCACAGGTAAGTTTTAACGCTTTATATTACTTCACCTGTATGTTTGTTTGTTGGTTTGTTTGTTTGTTTGTTTGTTTGTAACTTCTCTTTGGACTTGATTTTGGCTCACTTGAAACGCTCAGATTTCTTTCAAACTTCGTGGACTTATTGAGGACCAATGACAATTTAATATTTAAAGAAAAAAAAAGAAAGAAAGAAAGAAAGAAATTACCTACATTTCATTTAAAAAAATCAAACTAAAAAATTAATAAATAAACTCCAAAAATTGTTGTTTATCCTATATATATGTTGTATGTCTGTGTATATATAGTTTTGTGTATAACTATAAGTAATTGGGTAAATAAATATGAGAGATGTGTGCAATAAGGTGAAGTACTTAATGTGATTATATATGACAATCAGTCGGGATTTAAAGAATTGATAATAAACTACGTGTTGCTCTGAAAAACAAAGTTTTATTTAAGCTTATCATACATTATGAGTTACACTAAATACAACCTAAATCACACAAACCTACCTGGAAAACAAAGAAACGACAATTAAAGTATTTAAATTGCCAATTCCTCTTTTTGATGTTTCTACAAAAATACACTATAATATTTCAATGAGGCTACAGTGTAATTTATTACGATACATTTCTTTTATTTTAAGTGCACAACACACATAAAAATATTTTAACACAATCGAATGATATATCCTGGGACTATAGATAACACAAGTTTTATATACTTAAATGGAAAGATCCCACGCATATTGTAATAAAATGTAAATTCTGGAATAAGAAACGATTTTTTGATATTTTTTTTTTGATGAATGGATGAACACTACAGAAATGATCATTCCGGTTTGACGTAATTAATCCTCAGGTACCTCTACAATGTAATCCAGACAGAGTAATATATCCATGGTATATGTCCAGTTATAGTAATGTATCCATGATCTCTTTCGGAGTAGGGTGTTGGCAACACTGGGCGCATAGTGACTCTGTGATTGAGTTCTCTGTGGCACAAAGCGTGACACGAAATTCCTTAGAAAGAGCGCGTCCATATAATTTATGTCAATGGTTATAGCTAATGTTTCCGCCCAGCCGTACAATAAAAAACCACTTTAGGCACGTTATCGTAATATTCTATAAGTACATACTTTATTCTGTTCTAAATTTAAAAACCTTTAACTTTTTAAAAAACTGCACACGATACATAGCACACACTAGGATTTCGTCTCGTAGGTGCCATGGATAACACACAAAACAAAATCACACACACCCAGACCGACTAACTAACTAACTATCTAACCAATTAACTCAACTCTACGTTCTATCTTCTATTTATAAGTGAGGATCTAAGTATTGTTAATATTACATGCGATTAGATTTGCTTCCATCTAATTGCTTCCGTTGATAAGGGTTGGACAATTTGAGGGAGGTTCATAATTAAAGCGCAAAGAAACGATTGTTCACTCCTGTTTGTGTGTTCAGTTTGAACGTGCCTTCCTGGAGCCAAACGTGAAGGTGAACGTATTTTTTTTTGGGTATTTGCTCAGTGCTGCGTGGCGTAGATTAGGGAAAGCCTATGTCCAGCAGTGGACCTCAAAAGGCTAATGGATGGATGGATGGATATTTGAATAATTTAATATTTTACAATACTCAAGGTATTGCAAAAGACTTATTAGGTACATTAAAACTGTTCTCACCAGACATAAAGCAAGATACCTACAATGCTTTATTTTCCTTTCTTGTAAATGGGTCAATTTCAACAAACACGGATTTTGCCTAATTACAGTGGCGAATTTAAATTTGCTGTTTTTAATAAATTTTTTTGGCTTAAATAATAGGTAAATATTAGTACTACTTAATCATATACTAGAGATCGAAAAAAAATTATTAGTTCATGAGATATTTCCATTTGAAATTATCAAATGCCACCGAATTTATTAAAGGACCACCGGAATTAAAATCCGAGCCACCGAAATTGATTAAATTTAAACCTGCTGTTTCTAATACATTTTATTTGGCATAAATAATATGTAAATAGTAATAATAATTAGTCACATAGTAGAGATCGAAAAAAAATTTATTAGTTCCGGAGATATTTTCAAATTACATTATCTAATGCCACCAAAATTAGGACCACTGGAATTAGAATCTAATCCACCGAAATTGATTATGCCAATGAGGAATAATAAAGGCAAGATCATCTAATACTTTAAAAATACATTTTGAAGAGTAGGAGTCTAGATGAACGGACTCTTTTTAGCGGTGATTAGACACGCTTGTGTTTCTGTGGCCTATTAGACCAGTGCCGATGGCTTCAAAAACGGTAAAAAGTGAAAAAATATATATAGTAGGATGAAACCCATTGCAAAAAGAAGAGGATATAACAAAAATTAAAGGAAAAATAATTTACGGGCGATCTAAGGTCGGGAGGGGGGATGGGGGGTTTAAGGGTAAAAACGGCTTATCTCGATTTCCAGCAAAACTACAAGTCAAAATTTATGTGAAAAATTCAAATAACCAAGTTTTTGGTTTTTTATTTTTATCTTTTACAAAAAAAAAATTCACGAAGTTTAATGAAAACTTACCGTTGTATGTCCTTAAAATACTGTAATATTTTTGATTTAAAATATTTCTTTTTTCACCTTATTTTGACAACATCGAAAAAGCAACCTAATTTTCAATCGAAAATTCTCACGTCAAAATATCTATTTTTTTTTAAAAAATCGGTGAGATTTTTGTTCGTTGGAATCTCTACTTTCTAATGGTATATAAAAAAACTATAAACTACTAACGACTACTACTACTAACTATAAATTACTATGGTAAATGTTCTCCGAAAATGCAATGAAACGACAACTATTTTCGCATGTTTTTTGCAATCTTTATGTTTTTGTAATTGTTTTGTCTAACAAAGCAACATGAAATCTTACGTTTTTCGATTAATTAAAGTGTAAATTTTGATAAATAGCTCAAAATTGTACACAATGAATGACAAAAAAAAACTTAAAACTCGAATCCGAATTTTTTTTGCGAAAATAGTTGTCGTTTCATTTTCACCAAATTTCGTGAAAATTTTTTTTTTGTAAAAGATAAAATAAAAAACCAAAAACTTGGTTATTTGAATTTTTCACATAAATTTTGAGGTTACGTAAAAAAAGTGTAAATAAAAAAGTTGTACCTAGATCTTTTTATTACTTACAACATTGCTATTTAACTTTTTTCTACAGGACTTGTAGTTTTGCCGGAAATTGAGACAAACTATTTTTTACCCTTAAACCCCGTCCTCCCCCACTTCCCGAGCTCAGATCACCCGTAAATTATTTTTCCATTAATTTTCGTTATATTCTCTTCCTTTTGCAATGGGTTTCATCCTACGATTATTTTTTTTCGTTTCAAAAATTATCGGCACTGGTCTATACGCGTCCTTATGCGCTTTGATTTGCCACCGGAACCACCGAGATTAGGCCACCGGACTTAGAATTAGAGTCAAAACTTGAATTTTAAAGAACACCGTTATTCTCAGGTTAACTTTTATTTCACAATTATGGCCGAAAACCTTTAATGGAAGCCTCCATAAAATTTCTTGATAATCTGCTTTGTAGTTTTACTAATATAAATGACATCGGAATTGGATGATTTTGTATTCCTGCGCCACCGCAGTGAGTACTTACGTGTTTGGCAGTAAAATTACGCAGCCAGTCGGTCATCCTAATACGCAATTTGCAAGAGCACAACTGAACGGTGCGGGGAGAGCCAGTAAGGTGTCTTCCAAATCGTTTCGTAACGAGATATGAAGTGTACAAAATGCGCCACCGGTATTGCTTTTTTTTGTAGGACATTTTTAAAAGATGTTTTAAGAGCTGTTGCACTATCTTAAATTACTCCGTAAATATATATTAGTTGTGGTATTTAATGTATTTCTAAAAAATATTCCTTTTTAATAAAATTTAATTACCAAAAAAAATTAAATTTATAAAATATGCAAATAAATGGAGGTCGGACAGTACACCGGAATTAGATTTTAGGTCTTAGATATTTTTTTATTAAGAATCTATGTATTAAACACATCTGAATACTTTGCTATCATGTAGATCACTATTTAAACTACCTATATAAAATTATACATAATTGTAGTTTACATCCACACATTAATTTTCAACCTCGCCGTCTCAAAAATGCACTTGGGAAATTCACCCAAATACTCTACAAATGAGCAGAAACTACCTAAGTCCTAATGGTAATTGGTCATCGATGCATCATCAATAAATAAAAACACTACCAGCATATTGACTGTCGACCTAAAATCACGTTTTAATGAAATGGATTTTTGAACATTTTTTCGTAGAATTATCTACAGAAACATTCATAAAGACAGACGGTGTTAGATAGAGATAGACTCTTGGATTTTCCGTAATATTAACTTTATCTGATGAGAAAAAAAAAATCATACAAGATTTCTTTGACCTGTGCTTGAAACCGTTGCAAGCAGAATAATAATCAAAGCAGAATAAAAATCACAAAGACTCAAAGAACAACACTCGTCAGAGATACAACCTTCCATCTCTCTAGCAAGAAAATACAGCAGAAGAAAAACCTTATTGTTTCTTTGTGTTCGCTTGTCACATAATTCAGTAATTATTGTTGTCCTCCACTATTGCGGGTGCACTGGAGCAGCGTGGTGGAGTATGCTCTAGGGCCTAGAGTCTAGGCCTCCTCAAGATGAGAGACTTGTGCTCAGTAGTGGGCCATTAATGGGTTGAAGCCAACCATATTATTGTTGTTTCGTACGGCGAATCCATCCTATTGTAGTCAACAATGGCAACATCCCGCTGATACGGACGAGGTTTGCATCACCTTTCATTCGGTCCATTAAACATACTGCGAAGGATTGAATAAGCTTGTCTGAGTTGGCGTTCCCACCCACTTATGATGTGGGAGTCTTCGAGAAAACAGTGAAAAGGCTCTTACTGAGTTAATGCGCTACCATCTTGGACTTCATTGTCATTTACCATTTGGTACCTATTAGTTACTTATCACATGAAAAAAAACGCATCATCGTTGTCCTTTCTCCTATGTTATAGGGTGACTATTATGAGTTATTGTCTCCCACAACGCCGCGACGATCATCACAACAGTGAATGTCATCATGATCATCATCATGATCTAATTACAATCATCATGACAACACCGAGGTTGTGATTCGCTAGGTTTGTGTGATATTTAATTTGATGATAATTAACTTGATGTTCACGATGGATCTACTCATAGAAGTAGAATATTACCTTAATTAAGCCCAAATTCGTTTGCAAATTATATATTCCACTTCAATTACTTTTATATTCTACTCACAGAACACTACTTTTGGCCTCAAGTTCTACACCGAATTAAATTTAAACCGTAGGTAATTACATGAGATTACATGTTTTAAAAATTCATAACCATAATTATGTTAAAAACCTTTTGTTTGCTTACACGGTTTCTAGAAGCCACAGGTTTGTAAACAGTCATCAATTACCCCAAGTTCCTGCAGATAGCATCGTGACCCCGCCCCGCGCCCCGCGCCCCTTGTTTACTCAATTACCCCAATCTCCCCCGTGCCGACCTAGCGGCCAGTGTTTCTGGAACGTTTTGCTTTTATTTCCGTTTTCCAGTCGTAAAGGCAAATGGTTTTCGGTCAGTGAATTTTTTTTTACGACCACAATACTTTTTATTGTGAGTAGACAATGAATGTTTTTCGCAAACTGTTTGTTGCCTTATGTTGATTTAAAGGCAATACCCAAATTTTTTTTTTACTCGGTAGGTATATTGTGTATATAAGAATAACACTTTAACACATGGGTTTTATGTTTCACAGTTTGCTATTCTTATTACAAACAAAAAATTAAACTACGTTTTCCTTTTACTTTTTATTAATTATTAGTTTTAATCTACTTTTTCAAATAACCATGTGTTGGTAGGTAAGCCAGTTACCTGACTCAAGGCGATCGCTATCTTCATGCTCCGCCCCACTAATTTGATAACCCTTCTTGAGAGTAATAGTAATTTAAAGAAATGTGGAAGTATGAAATGTGAATCATTTATCCTGTTTACTTTTTCCATGCCTCTAGTTTAGGCGTGACCACGATAAATAACTACTAGCGATCGATTTCGAAACTTTGACAATAATTTTTATTGTTCTTCAATAAAATTAGGGAGGTTTTTTTAATGGATATAGCTGGCAAACGAGCTGATGATCCATCTGATGGTAAGTGGCTATCGTTGCCCATGGATCAGCAAGACGAAAGGCATTAGGTACTGATGCGTTGCCGGCCAAGAACGAGAGAAGAAAAATAAAGAAAGAACTGGCTCTCAAGCCCCCAGCCGGAACGCTAAGGTTAGATACTATTTTTATATATTCAACTAAAATACAATATACCTTATGTCATACGTATACATACCTATAGTTTTACCGATTACGAGTTTTTATTATAGAGCTACGTAGGTACCGTTGCCAGACACAGGAGAATCTATCTTTTTGATGAACCTATTAAGTACCTAAGAGGGATAGGTAGGTACCCTGTCATTATTCTATCTACTATCTAAGTAAAGATACCTATTACCTACATTACATATTAAAATTTACGTCATGCACTATCTATCCACCGCTAGTTTGTATTTACAAAACAGCACAAAAAATACAAGCCTCAAACCTCAAGGGCACGAACAGAAAATTCGTGCAGTCGCATTGCAAATCCGGCCAGCATTTCCTCACACTCAAAGCACAAAGTGAACAAAAACCCGACTTTTACTTTACGGCCGTATTTGCCGGTACCTCTTTGCTGCCATCTCTTTCTATCCCATCTATCGTAGAATGCTCCATCCCAGTCCCGCGGACGTCGACCCTGCTGACTACTTGTCTTGCAGTAATGTACACAACTACACACATACGCGTATGTTGTGTTGTGATTGACGTTTCCTATCAATTCCTAGTAGTTAGTAGGAGTCAACTGATGTCGTTGATGCTCATAAGTATAATTTTATTGCGCTAATGTAGACTGTTATGTGTCGCTCGAGTAATACCGCTCGAATACTGCTCGAAACTGTCTATGTTTTATTCCGTTGAAGCGATGTAGAACGTACGGATCAAATTTCAAAGCAAGATATCGCCACAGTATATAGATCTATAATATCGCTTACCCGACTCGAAATCATTAAATACCTGTATTTATGTGTGTGTACACCTACACAACGTAACTATATTGCTGTGGAACAAGATTTTTTTATGTATCAGGTAATTCAGGTATCATGAACAAATAATGCAATACATTGCAAATTAACAACAACAGTCAGTTATTTACCGACCCAATTGGTATTCGAAGCAAGAAGCCTTCGCTAGCAGAACACATTGAACTAAAAAACGTGTGTGTGTACTTATGTACGCACGTAAGAAGTTATATTTCATTCGCGTGACAGAAAAAAATAGCTAAACATTTCATCCCGTATGAATATGCCACAAACAGCAAAACTCTTGGTTTGCAAAAGGAATCAATTATTATCAGCTAACTTAATCATGTCGATTTTTGGCTGTCGGTCTGCGCGAGCACCGTAAAAAAATTACTCTAATATTTTTCCATACGCGCCAAAAGATGTATTTAATAAGCGTTAAAATTTGCATTAGGCCGGCGCCAGACATTAGTTCAAACATGTGAACATTGCTTTGATTGCTATGTGTAGCACGGGACTTTGAGTATTTGATCAAAGATCTGCACTTTGCCAAGCGGTGTCGGCACATCAAAGCGTTCAAAGACTTCAAAGTTGAATGTGTTCAAGGATGAATTTTTAAAACTGCCATTTATGCATGTTATTCAATTTTCTGTCTTGGAATATAAATGTGATCACTCAAAATGTTTACTAAAACCTTAATCATGTATTTACTTAAAAGTCGTATTAAGTTAAATAATAAAATTCTGATGTCAGAATGTTAAAAATTTAAAATACCTAATGCTCGGAATGTCATTAACCTCCCTGATAATAAAATTAACAGTATGTTTCATTAATGTCACAAGGAACTCAAAATACCGCCCTAAAAATTGCTTTTCTATTCTCTATAGGTACCTACGTAAGAATTAAATGTCTAAGCTGAATATTCATAAAATGTTTTTCAAGCATAAATTATATCTGTAATACCATTATTTGACCGCTTAAAATTTTGTCACGAGATTATCGTCAACATCGGCGCTTTTTGTTTCGTGAAATTTTTTCAACGAAATTATTATTAAATTTTTTTAAATCAATTCAAAGTGTTCCTTACACACCCGCTTCTCTCAGTTGCAATCAAGATTTGGATGAAAATATATACCATCGGTTCAGCGCTCGGATTAAAAAAAAAGGTCATCGGCAGTGAATTTGATGATACCTAAGGGTTTCAACATTCGTTAAATGTTTGCAAAACAGTAAATAAACAAAAGACCTTGGAATTTGCGAAAGGCCGTAGAATTTGCTACGGCAATAGGGTTCCAGCCGTAGGCCGTAGATTTTGTGATTTTTGGCCTGAAAGCCGTAGAACACGGTAATTGCCGTAGCATTGGCAACACTGATACGATTGCAAAACATGTCTGGCAGGTAGCGCAAATATGTGTTCAAAGGACTTTGCAAAGTCCCTCAAAGCAATGATCACGTCATATTTGAAGCTATGTCTGGCGCCGGCCTTAGAGTATCAACGGAAAGCGGACCACTTAGTACCGGAAAATATAGATCGTGTTACAAGACGAGCCAGGTAAGGTCGCGCGGTCGCCAGTAATAATATAATTGAACTAATTGTAAGTAACAAGCGTTACAATTTGCATAATAACTCTACTATGCATAGATACTACAGTCCACCGCGCTTCATTTGACGATTGAATGCAAGCGACATAATAAAACATAGACAATATGTGCGACGATGCCGCACCATGGATAGGTAGATACATTTCGTGCTTTTACTATGCAAAATGCAAAAAAAGAGAATGCGTATGACGTGGACAGATAGCCTATGTTGCATGGTGCAGAAAAAAGAAAATGAAAGAAAAAACTGGCTGTCAAGCCCCCAGCCGGATCACAACGAATCAAGTGGCGGTTGACTCAAGAAAGAGAGTAATATAAAATATTAATAGAAATAATGGTATTAACGAAGTATTAAACTCAATGTTACCAATATAATCCCTCCGAGAGTCCCTACCACCAGTGGGACACACTGTGACGTCTGTAACATTTCACATAGTTTACATCTGAAAGAAAATCCACGGACAAATTAATAAAATAGGGTGTTAGCTACAGACGGGCACTTGGGGGCACATGAAACACCTCGTACGAGAACCGGAAAATTAAACTTTGTGGTACAGAGCCATAGACCTCAAACAGGACTTAATGCTAGGGTTTCGTCTGTTTTTCAGCAGGTTGCAGAGTTGGTTGACCTAACACATTCCTAAAACAACCTACCTAAGTAGGTACAAGACAAAAATAGATTTTTAGTTTTTTTTTCAGATTACTAGACTTATTTTATTTAAAGGGCACAGATATTATTAAGATGTAGAGTCAGGCCTTGTAGAGTTAGGGGCTTGCTTCCATAAAAGATTTACTCCCCAACTCAGTCACTAATGGTTAATTAAATCGGTCCTTAGTACAGAATTTGTTTGGTGATTCATTACTAAGGAGCGATTCAAGTAACCGTTACTGACTCTGAGTTCGGGTGTTATTCTGATAACTTTGTAACGGTGAAAGCTTGCAAGAATTTCAGTTGTGCCGCCTTTAGTAATTCTGCCGTCCTCAAACTAAAAGGCGGTTAAGTAACAAAAACAGTTTTTGAGGTAGAGCCAAAAAACGCAGGATAATTTTGAAACCGTGCTAGTGATTCTCTATAAAACAATTGTTAATGTTGTCATACTTTGTCAAACTCAAAATATATATATATATTTTTTTTGAACTTAAATATTACTAAAGGTCAAAAAAATATCAAAACTGTTATTAAAGTAAAAATTTACCAGATGACATTTAGCCGCCTTTTAGCTTGAGGACGGCAGGTAAGTATGAACGAACGAACGTAATAACGAAAAATTCTAAATGTGTAAATTAATTTACTTTTTGTGTCACGTATTGTGAGTAGTAAAGTTTAGCTATTCTTTTCTTAAAGTAACAGAATGGAAAAAAAACTCGTTGGAATAGTCATTTCCCATGTTTTTTCGTTACGACTTATGAGTCTACTTCGCTGGAAATAGGATAAAGAATAATACTTAACTACAGGACAAAGAGAAAATATGAACTTTTTGCTATCTCGTTTTCACAGTTTTTGATAGAACTTTAGTAGAACTGGTAGATCTAACTAGCCACTTACAGGACACTTACCTACCTGCTTATTCAGGATGTTGAAGGTTTTGGTGTCCAATCCAATTACCCAAGCTCTTAATTTTGTTACTTAGGTACACAATAGCCTTACAAAATAGCAAAAAAATATACTTACATAAGTTATGATTATTTGTAATACCTATTCTTTTAGAACTGTAAACAACCATTGGAATTGTCCTTTTTATCATTTACAAGATAAAGATATACAATTCACGTCCCATAAGTATTCAACAGATATTTATTTTTATTCACTCTGTTTTTCGACTCAACTTTTTCTAAGATCCTGTACACGTTAGAGCAATTTTTAACCTTATGGTCTTAAACTTAAAGGTCAGTGCTACACTTTAGAAGTATAAAAGAGCTGTATTATTTTCATTCATTCCGATGCTACGTATTTTAATCGGTTGCCCTTCATTCATTTTGTTCGGGACCCGTCAACCGAAACGTGCTTGTAAAACGTTCCGGTCTCTGCTATCCCTTTCTTTTGTTCATACTATTATATTTCCATCTCTGTCTAAACACCGCGTGGCATCCTTAAAGGAGATTAGGGGGACTTGGCACGTTCCTGGGAAACGGCAGATGTGTGTACAAATTTGGCCAATGTTTGCTTTACCTGCAGAACTTTGATAATGTCGACAATTGGGGCTTACAGCCGATTAATGGATTGTGCAAGATTTTGGTACTGATTAGGTATTATACGTATACTAGCTGCCCAGACAGACTTCGTTCTGTCAAGTTTTTTTTTATTTAGTGATGTAAGCTATCCTATCTTTCAAGTTGGATCAAACTGCACACGTTATGTAAATTTGATTAAAATCGGTTAAGTAGTTTAGGAGTTCATCGCGGACAAACAACGTGACACGTAGTTTATATATATTAAGATATTATTATAGATAGTTATTAGAGATGGGCCGACTACACGCCGACTAGTCGGGAAAACCGACTAGTCGGCAACTAGTCGGCAAAAATCGCCGAAAAGTCGGCATAAATTTTCGCTACTAAGAAATAAGGGAAATGAAGAAAATAACAAAATTATACAATTAGCATAACGAGATTTATTTTAATACATAAATCCGATTATAACGAAAATAATTCAAAGAAAGATATTATGGTTCAAAGAAATATGGCCAGTGCTGCAGTGGCGACAACAAACTTAGTGTTTCTCCATAAAAAACTCAATTATTATGTTGTTAAAAACTAATTTTTAACAGACTTGAAAAGGAAGTAATCAATTCATCGCGTTTATATTTTTTGTTTGTATGTTCCCCGATTATGCAATGACGGTTCGACCAATTTTGATGATACAATCATTATTGGGTATGAATTAATTGCTTAAGGTTGGTCCCACTAAAATTAGGTGAGGATCTAATGAAGGGTATAAAGAGTGAAACTCCTGAACGGGTAGGTAGTTGTAGTAGTAATAAAATGGTGTTTAAAGATTTAGTATTGAAAATAGGAAGATAATAAAACATTACATTATTGACTATCCCAGGGTCCAAAGATTTGTCTTTGAGACAAAATAATTATGCAACTCTTCAACAATTCAATTCAACCGTGTTTTAAGAAATTTGTTCTCTTTAACTTTGCTAAAGCAGAACATCATCGACCATATCAGGGTCTTATGCATTGGCGACATAATATTTAACTCCTCAATGAATGAGAATAGTTGATCCATGTTCAAAGATTTATGTCGCTGGTAATAATAATTCGAAAACCAATGACTATTTCAAGTTCTGATGATGAGTTTTGGAAACAAAATATGTAACTTGAAACATTATGTACAATAAACTTGAGGATATATTTATAAGTAAGCTAGGTACTTCAAAATTATTTCAGAATTAAAACTTTTTAATCCAAATATAAAGACACAACATAATTGGTATCAGCAGTAGGTACCTAACCTTTAAATGTTAAAAATAATTATTTTTCTTTATACAATTTATTTTTTATTTGCATGATTTTTGCTTTGATTTTTGCGAATGCGAATGCAAATATCAAAAATTTTGTGGCAATAATAATTCAAATTTGTGCTTTTATTTGTACTTAGACATATTTTCAATTAAATTTTATCAATAGTATTTTAATTTTATTGGATCAAGTTAAAGTAATAAAATTTATGGTGAAGAAACGTCAGACTTTCAGGTTATCAGGAAGTTATCGATTCCTTTTATGTTCATAAATATTTGACCAAAGTAAGGATGATCGGCATTGCCGACTAGTCAGCAATTTTCTCGCCGAATAGTCGGCTGATCGGCAAAACCCATAGTCGGCCCATCACTAATAGTTATCTATCTTTTTAACCGACTTCAAAAAAAGGAGGAGGTTCTCAATTCAACTGTATTTTTTTTTTTTTTTTAAATGTTTGTTACCTCAGAACTTTGGACTGGGCGAACCGATTTTGATGATTCTTTTTTTAATCGAAAGCTGATGGCTGTCATGTGGTCCCACATAAATTTTATTGAGATCTGACAATGGCATCCATGAGAAAACTACATAAGTCGTAAATTTGTGTTAAGATGTGCGCGACAAATTGACGAATAACTCAATATCACGTCAACCGATTTCGATGATTCTTTTTTTAATAGAAAGCTGGTGCTTGTCATGTAATCCCACATAAATTTGAACGAGATCTGACAAGTAGTTTTTGAGAATTTGAAGTCGTTTATTTTTTGTTAGTAAAATTTTTGTGAGTAGTCGTTAAAGGAGCAGACGAAACACGAAAGAAGAGAGAACATTGAAAGATAATTATTAGTGATGGGCCGACTATGGGTTTTGCCGATCAGCTGACTATTCGGCGAGAAAATTGCTGACTAATCGGCCGACTAGTCGGCAATGCCGATCAACCTTATTTTGGTCAAATATTTATGAAAATAAAAGGAATCGAACTCTTCCTGATAAACCTGAAAGTCTGACGTTTCTCCACCATAAATTACTTTAACTTGATTGAATACTGTTAATAAAATTTTACTGAAAATGTGACTATAACCTATGCTAAGTGCAAATAAGATTACAAACTTGTATTATTATTGCCACATATTAGTGATGCAAAGAATTTTCACATAATTTTTGACATTCGCATTCGCAAAAATCACACAAGTGAAAAAAATGTATAAAGAAAAATAATTACAATATTTATAACAATCTGTGAACATACAAACAAAAAATATAAACGCGATTAATTGATTGCCTCCTTTTCAAGTCTGTTGAAAATGAGTTTTCAACAATATAGGTAATAATTGAGTTTTTTATGGAGAAACATTAGTTTGTTGGCGCCACTGGGCATATTTTTTTGAACCAGATCTTTGAAGGTAAAAATTTGCATTCGAGAATGTGACAAATCCAACATCCGTTACATTACTACGACATAATAAAATATTTATTTTTGTTATAATCGGATTTATTGAAATAAATCTCATTAAGTATGCTGATTGTATAATTTTGTTATTTTCTTAATTTCCTTTATTTTTAGTAGCAAAAATTAATGCCGACTATTCGGCGATTTTTGCCGACTAATTGCCGACTAGTCGCCGACTAGAAAACATGCCGAATAGTCGGTTTTACCGACTAGTCGGCGTGTAGTCGGCCCATCTCTAATAATTATCCATTTGGTCATAAGTATATTTTGGGATACTATTAATTATGCCATCGACATATCGACGTAAGAAAACGTATTTGCTGTAAGTAGCAAGAATGGCGTAAGTAGACTGAATACACAGCTAGATTTAGATTTTTTTTCTGCATCGAATGGTCTGGGTCTCATATCGCTACGACGACAAAAATTTCGAAAAAAGGGTATAATTTTGAAAAGTTTACATATTTAATTTGCTGTAAGTCACTAAAAAAACGGTGTTTTAACACTGTTTTACTTACAGCAAAAGTGCGGTTTATTATTAAACATCTGATGTAACTCACAGCATTCTTATGGAATGAATCTAATGGTGGTCACTCACGGTCATTCCATCGCGTCATTTTTGGAGCCACGCCAAACGACATAATTATGTCAAAATGGCGCGATTGGACATACAAATTTTTTATATCACGCCATCAGTTTTTCACATTCACGATCAAATTTTGGCTGTATATCACGCCATTTGACGCGATGGACTGACCGTGAGTGGCCACCATAACATGTGAAAAGATTACTTACAGCATTCTTTTGGGGTGCGAATTAAATACAAGATTACTTACAACATTCTTATGGTGTGCAAATTGAACACAAGACTACTTACAACATTCTTTCAGTCAGTAATTTAAGTTTGCCATACGGTTACAACACTTTTCTAGTGATGCTTTTAAAAATATATTCCTTGTTACTTCATTTTAGCGAGTTATAAATACTTAGAAAATAAGAAAAAATACATTTTTTAAGGTAGGAATTATTTAAAAATTGAACATTTAAGGCATTGTTTTGTGACATTTTACTTACAACGAAATTGGTTACGCCGTCAAATAGCCCGCGCTTCCTTTTATCCCTACTTATTGTGGTTACATTTTTATGTAATAATAATAAACAAAATAATAAACTTACAGCATTTTATTTGTACCACACATTCAAACAATTCTTTATTTATAACAATTAAGTGGTATTAGTATTTTTAGTATTTTTTTTGAGTTAGTCTTACATCTCTTCAATAGTACGTAATTAATTAAATATTCCAAGTACAGCGTTTTAAATGTTTGGAAATATACGAAACTTAGCTATCTCCATAGAAGTCACTAACATACTTACGACGTTCTTCAGGTCTTTAAAATGAAAAGTCAATTGCTGTAAGTAGTGAAAAGCCTACTGCTAATAACTTTAACAAAAATATTTTCATTGCTGTTCATGAGTATTTTTTTAACAAAACTTTGTTCCAAAATTCATGTTTCTGTCACTGATAATTAAAAAGATATGATTTTTTTTCTAATTTTTTTAAAGTTTTTTGGCTCTGGTGAAAAGTTGGGTTTTGGCTACTTACAGCAAATACGTTTTCTTGCATCGATACCTATTGTTAATTTTTTATTGATAACTTACATTGTATTTTATTTATTCCGTTACTGTCATGGATTGAAAGAAAAATGCAAATACATGAAACTTTACGTAAAGATTGATTATTGGCATCAAAAGCATCACCAATGCATTGCTGACCAAGATGGAAAAAGGGCTCTCTGACATAGCAGCAGAAACACGTAAAATCATAACACTTATAATACCCAATATTTACCACAATGTCTGCAATCTGCATATAGGTACATAATTTTTTTTTGTTTATTGAACATATTGTTATGAACATCATCGAAAGACTGGGAGAGGACGCTGATTACCCGAAACACAGTTTCGTACTAACTCGGGGATCAGAGGCTTCATACACTTTAATGTAAAAAATATGTCAATAAAGTATTATTATTATTATTATTACAATATGAAATACACAAAAGACTCATAATATCATCATTCAAGTTGTCACCTTATTACTCACCATATTTCATTTTACACAAAAGTGTCATTGAAGTTTGTTTTATTGCAATACCGACCGACCATTCAAAAGGGTAGAATATTGGAAATGAGGTAAATAAGTGGAAACCGTAATAAATTACCGCCTATCGGAACAACGTTGTACGCCCACCCACTGCGAACCCCCTCCCCCCTGTGCAATTTCACGGACTTCCAAGAAGTCCAATTCATTATGACTAATCTCCTGTAGGTACATGCTGCCTTGGTGATAAAGGATTTAAACCTACTAAAGCTCCTACTTCTTAAGTGTCGAACCGACCCATATTGGGTCACTGCCATATTTTTGCATTGCTCACATTATGTAACCGACCCAAATTGGGGCACTTTTAAGTGGTTTATCGGTCGGTGGTGATATCGCGAAATTTCAAGGACTAATAGCGTGACTGACGAGGGGTTAATTAAAAAAAAAAAAACTATTGGACAAAAGCGGATAAAATTTACTCAACAAGTAAATTAAACTTTTATTTTGTATGATAGTGAACCAGTCAGTCATTTGCCTACTTTAATATTTCAATGTAGTTATTATTTTACTAAAAGAGATTAAGGATGTTCAAAAACACCTATATAGGTAAGACGATAATTTATTTTAATTTAATAAAAAAAAAACATTTTAATGATCGTTAAAAAACTACGTGATAAATCTCACAAAGCTGATTTCTGCTATCTTATTAGTTATCTTTTTTATAATAATTTATCATAATAATTTCAACATAAGTAAAATAAGTGGGTATTGTCTTTTAGAAAATATTGTAACGATTTTGAATCTTTTGATACATCAGTTGAAATTTGAAAAGGCCACTAAAATTATAAACTAAATAAATTAATAGTACACACAAATTCAAAGTAAATACGCTAGAAAAAACTGATCTAAACCGAGATAATTCAAGGAATTCTTGACGGAACTAATCGATATTCCCCGCTGCGACAACGTGACACGCTCGTTCGACGGCGCTCGCTCGGAACCAACTCCTCAGACCTTATAAACGCCTGGTAGTTGTCACCAGCGTCGATTGAGCATTTGTCCACAAATTAATTAATTTTTTTCTTTGCTTGTTTTTATTCTCACTTTTGTTTGTATTCTAAGAAATGTTGTTGACTGAAGTGTAATGTTGTTTTCATGGTTATTGTAGTTTAAGGTAAGTTATAGATATAGGATGTAGGATGAATAACTAAATAGGTATAGAATAAATTCAATTAAACATTGGATAATCGACTAATTAGGACTTATTCTCACTGAGCCTGTATTTTGTTTTTCATTTAGACCATTAATACAGTTTCTAGAACCGATGGACTGAACTCTTTTTTTTACACTCTTTATACTATTTTCCTTTACAAAGCATACACATTCGAATTTAATTTTCCTGCGTGTCAAACAATATCGTTGTTTGTTACAAGGATATTCATTATTCATATGAAAAGGTCTCAAGGCGTGGCATTTTCTTTGCTTCATTGCTCGCTAGGTAAATAATAATAAGATTTATCATTTATGAGTTATCATTTTAACTTGTATCAAATCAGAATGCTCATTTATATCCATTCTCTACTTATGAATATAAAGTACTTTACGATTATTGTTATTTACCTCCGACCTACATAAGTTACAGTTAAGTTTATTCTGAAATAATAATGATAAGTTATATTTATTTTATTATTGCTTGTTAATTAACAGAAAACACCTAAGACCTTAACATTCGTGAATAAAGTGAATTCATAAGTACGTTCCAGTTAGGTACGTTATTTTCCGAAATTGCAGTTGGGAATTGGGATACAAATCAACGTTATTGCTTCGGAAGTCGGAAGTTTGCGTCTGCAAAGTTGCGAAGTTTTATGCAGCTGTATTTACGACACTTCGAAACACTTCGAATACAAAATGTTTTCAAAGTTGTTCTTATCCGCCTATCAAAGTTTTAATGATCGCGGAATATAATTTTCTTTTCATTTGTTCCTTTTACAAATAAGGTATCTCATTAAGAAAATGTATATGATTATAATTATTGTAAGCTCAGGTAAAACTCTACATTATGTTTACGAAATCGCGGAATTTATTTTGTATTATGTAAGTATATATCTATAATGCATTTATCATACACTGTAGTTGTGCCCCGCGGTTTCACCCGCGTTAATTTGTGGAAAAAACCTAACTACTAAAATATATGATGTTATAATATAGCCTATAATAGCTTTCCTCGATAAATGGACTATGAAACGCAAAAAGAATTTTTCAATTCGAACCAGTAGTTCCTGAGATTAGCGAGTTCAACCAAATAAACTCTTCAGCTTCATAATATTAGTATAGTAGGATTCAGTTATCTGTAATGATGGTTTGTTGGTTAATTAACTTATTAGGTAATATTAACAGGAAATTATAATAATTATTATAAATAACTATTAAAACCAGCCAATTATGATAGATACCAATATAGAACTCTCTCACTTCATCGACGTGGAAAATACATTTGCGATCAAACTTTCTCGAGCCAAGTATAGACCACGTGGGTTATTATTACGTTCATGTTTTCATTTACTCTCTCGCTTTCTCAACCGTTTTAAAGAGAGAGAGGGATATACAACAGCTTCCTAGACCATTAAAGTATTGATAGAAGTAAGAACCTGTAAACGGTAACCAGATTGTACGTAATTGACGAGCGCGGCTGCCCGCGACGATCCATTTAGTTCACTCAACTGCTTCTGCCATTCAAATACAATGAACATATAGAAATACACTTTATGACCTCTAAAATACGGCTCACTTTTCAATAAAACAGATTAGTCATTAGGCGCGAAGGCAATTCGTAGCCGCATGCTTACGAAACATATGATTTATGTCAGTGTCGTGCGTTTGTAAGTGTGCGTGCGTTCAATAACGTAGCGCATGCGCAGTGGTCGCCACTGCCATCTGTTGACAGCCACGTGGTTTGCGCATTGCGCTTGTGCGATTTCATCGATCCCACGTCACCGTCACATCGGACTGTAGGTATGCGAGTATCTTCTAGATTAGGTGTCCTTATATTAAAGTTATTGCGTAAGCATTACACAATCACCTTGATTTTGTTATCGGGGGGAATCTTTTAAACCAGCGCAGCTCAGGGTTCCTTTTTGTAAACCCACATGGGTTACTGCCCAATAAATTCCCCTAAGTAGCCATCTGGGACACTGGGATATCTTGTAAAAAGAACTTGGTTTCTTCATGGAAACTCCAGGGAAGACGGGGAAATTTGGAGAATCCTGCCCAGTAAACCCTCATCATTGGTCATCCGGTGGAAATGGGAATCTTCGAAATATCATGCACTGTTGTGGAACGCCCAATGACTTCATCCTGAAAGCATTACTCCTCACTATGTACCATGTATAAAATAGTGAAATAAATGCAACAATTTCTGGTTTCAGCTTTTACTTTTCGCCATTGACATTCATCAATAATATTATCTCCCTGACAACCCGACCGTCAATCTCACCTAATTTATTCTTTAAGTACTTCTATCCAAAAAGTAATGTTATGGCAAAGGCTACACTATAATACGATTGATGTATTCCATGGGCGTAGCCAGGTTTTAGTTTCGGGGGGGGTTCATGTTTCGGGGGGGGGGGGGGGGTTCAAGAAAATAGAAAATACAAAGACTAAAAGTACATGACAATAACCCTAAAGAAAATGAGACTTTTTTTTTCTCACGACGCGGCGACGTATGGAGTGCCATCTATTAATAGTCTAGTCAAAAAGTTCAAAAACGTGTTTAATAGAAATAAAGCTCCCAAAAATATGTGCGATAGCTCATTCGATTCGGAATGACGTCTAGAAAAATGTTTTTTAAGGGTTTATTAGCACATAAACATGTCAGTCCATAACATTTCGGGGGGGGTTTGAACCCCCGAAACCCCCCCCCTGGCTACGCCCATGATGTATTCCCTTCACCGTCTGGCTGCGTTGGCTTGGCTGGCCTAGCTGTAGCTGAAGGGAATCGTCAATATAACGGGCTTGACTATGGCAATGGCAATGGCTGTGGCTATGGATATGGATATGGATATGGCTATGGCTTATGGATATGGCTATGGCTTTGGCTTTGGCTTTGGCTTTGGCTTTGGCTATGGCTTTGGCTTTGGCTTTGGCTGTGGCTTCGGCAGCAACAAGTTGGCTGTAAAGCGTAGGCTGGCGGCACGTTTGGCAGTTCGTGGTAGTATGTTGGCTGACGTAATATCGGCTTACAAAACGTCTGTTACACATGCCAGATTCCACGACTCATTCTAAAGGTAGGTCTTGGTGACCGGATATAATGACAATGGGTCTTGTTACAATAGAATAGATCAAGTTTGGTCGCAGTGGCCTTTAGGTAAGGGTTAACGCGTCCTTACCCAGTTTTCGAAATAAATATGCCTCGTATCTAGTAGCAACGTAAATGTAGATTGTATTACCATTGGATTCTTCATTATTATCATCACAATCCATAAGGTTCTAAAATGCTGGAATAAGATTATCATTTAGACGCTAACCAAGCAAGTAGGTATGGTATAAGAAAACTTTACACAGAGTTGAAAACATGGATCTTGGATACCAATTTCTATACGATGTTATCTCCATTAAAATACATGGTAATTAGTGGAAACGCACATAATTAAAGGGTTACGCCCCAACTCAGAGTCACTAACGGTTACTTAAATCTCTCCTTAGTTAAGAATCACCATACAAATTTAGTACTAAGGAGCGATTTAAGTAACCGTTAGTGGCTCTGAGTTGGGGCGTTAGTTACATAGAGACTTCCAACTAATTACTCTAGCTGGAGACTGGCGTTCAAGCCTTTAGGAGATCACTGCCTTTTACGACTAAAATATACTTATAAATCGAGTTTTGTCGTTACGCTGCATTCACATAATTTTCGTGCCTTCTTAGGAAACTAGATTTCATACCAAAGACATCTTGAATCGGAGATTCGAGACTTGCAAGATCTTATTGATAGAGCAAATTGCTCTTCCTTATCTGTCCATTCTATTTCCATTTGCTAATGGTTATGATTACTTATTAGTTGCTTATGAGTCACCGATATTTCGTGACTTGCATCAATTAGTCTACCTTCTGACCATCTGTTCAAAAAGAGACGCATAATCGCTATAATCTTTATGACCATCATATGAATATGTATTTGTATAGCAGATCAGACACTATCGATGATAATATCTTATGCAATGCCGCATACAGGCGTTAAATTGCGGCATTGATCGATTCTGAGTCTTTCAAATGTACCGGTCTTCAGGTCATCAGTCAAGATGCAAAACTTTTTGTATTCACCACCATGCTGCCTTGTTTACGGATTATTCTCCTTCATTCATTATTTCAACCTTGGTCGTCATTCGAGTATTTTGTTGTTTTCGGCCTATCAAACTATGCGACCATCTGAGCATCCCAATGACACTTCAGTCGGCTATCCTAATCATTGAGATAAGTGGATAATTCCCTGTCTATGTGTGTTCACGGATTTCGTGTCTCTAAAGTAACAGTATTTTTCCAACCCCATGTTTATCGAATATAAGAAGATATTTCCTTAACCATACCCTTTTTCTGCAATGTTCTTTGTCTTCCCGTCGCACCGTTTTATCTCTTGGTAGGCTGGCTGGCTTCAACCCATTAATGGCCCACTACTGGGCACGGGTCTCTCCTCTTGAGGAGGCCTAGAGTATACTCCACCACGCTGCTCCAGTGCGGATTTGTGGAGGGGTTAGTGGCCAACCCGAGTGTCGGAAGTTTTCAAACCGCCCGAGGGCCTCCGACATGGCTTAACGACTGTTATCTTATGATAACAACCGGGACCGACGGCTTTACGTGCCCTCCGAAGCACGGAAACGCTCAAGAAATTTTTGCCACTAGCGGTCACCCATCCAACTACCGACCGCGCCCGCTGTTGCTTATCTAACTTTGTCGATCACATAGGATCGACGCAAGCCGCCGGGCTATGAGCGCTTCCATCTATAGGTAGAGGCTATCGCAATATCATCATACTGACAATGCATTGCCTCAACCACTGGACCGATAAGCATGCATTTTTGTACAGAGTATCCTTCGATCACTAATAAAAGAACTTTATTAGTGATCGAAGAGATTATCCTTAGACAGTGTAGGGGTGCACGACGAAGAAAATTTTAGGAATTCATCAATCTTGAATATATGATAATAATTATTTATGTGAAAGTAGCGATGTTCTATATATCCGACTGGAAAGAAGGATATTGTTTTTTTACCGTGCGGCTTCATTGTCACATTTTTAGATTCATCATCGCTTCATTCAGTCCATCATCCACGTTATCAAACAAAATAAAAGTAGTGTAAATTCAAATGATGGATTATTGTCAAGAATCATTGGCAGAAAGTCAGTCAACTACGAACTGCCTTGATCTAATAATCAATGTTGTCTTGTATTGTATTCGATGTTAAAAATTCTGTAGGTTTGCTAAGTAAAACACGCGTAATATTTTCAATAATTTCTCATCTAGTTTAGGAAAATGTGTAGGTAAATGTAAATGCACCGACTCTATAATTTTGAATTTACTAACCATTTTAACCTCATCTTTAGATGATATCAACTTCAATAACTATACATTTAATCGAGAACTTTATCGATTTATTTGTAAAATAGAATCTTTACAACGAAGCTAAAGAAAAACGAATTGTTATTGGAATGGAAGTCAGATTTCCTTGTCTTTATCAATATTTCTTATTTATCTCAAAGACACAGCCGCGGATCTGACATTCAAAACTGGTTGAACCAGTTCCAAAATCACAGGCACTTCGCCATGGTCGATTTCACATTAATACAATAAATTTATTGGACACGATTAGGTATTTATGTCAGCTAGCCGATCAGTAACCGCTACAGAGGTGGCACCGATGGAATCCAGGATAATATCTTGATAGGGCAATTTAAATTCCAGCCCGCATTTGGAATGTTCTCGATGTTATGATGAAATATTTAGGAAAGGCTTGGTGATGTGGTTTTAGGTGAAATAGTTACAATTAGGTCTATAATGTTTTGTCTGTTCCCTTTGTTCTGAGATAGCAGTTAAGTGCCTAACTTAACCGGCATAGATGCGTTTGATGTAGATAGGTACGTACCTAAAGTAGTGACCTGGTAAAATCTAATGTTTTATTTCCATAATTATATTATCTTGTGGTTACTAAGACTATTTACTGAGGCGTTTCCCGAAACCAAGCGAGAGCAGTTACTCGTCTCAAATAAATTGTGTCCTCGCTGGAGTATGGTGTTCCACTACTTGGTACCCATGAGTTCATGCCTTCTGTCCGCATGCAAAAAAAAATAAAGGCCGCTCGAGCCAATATCAATTGTCCATTCGAAAGATAATGTAAATTTTACTAACAAAAAATAACCGACTTCTAAGTTACTCAAAAAGTACTTGTCAGATCTCGTTCAAATTTATGTGGGACCACATGACAGGCACCAGCTTTCGATTAAAAAAAGAATCATCAAAATCGGTTCGCCCAGTCGAAAGTTCTGAGGTAACAAACATTTTTTTTTAAGTCGGTTAAAAAAACTTCCAAAGTTAACAACGTGTGATAAAGAAACTGTGTATAATAATCTGTTTTTCAGACAGAGATTCTAACTGACCTACGTGTATGAAGGGCATTGCATTCTTCAACGCTGAACATGCAAAAGCTGTTTTAATAAAATAAGGTAGGTACTGTTGTACTGTTGTTGATGCCGAAAAGAAAATAAAATATAGAGTAAGAGAAAAGTTGGTTTCAACTTTCGTCGTCCGACAAACAATTATATTAGGAAAACATACAAAATACAAGTTTAAAGTCACAAACATTTTTGCGAACGATAGTTTCGATAGTATTGCATTGTTTCTTACACATCTACTAGGTAGGTACTTGAGTTTCAACTATTTTAGACTTCTCTAGCTTGACTTTGCCGCCTCTCGGCATTTGTTCTGTCTACCGATACGTTGCCAGCCAAAGCAGAAATGGGGGGTCTAGCCAGATTATTTCTGTATCACCGACACGTCTGCTACCGAAAAATTCTACTTTTAATATTAAAAATAAATTAATAAATAAACGCTATTACACTCATTCTGATACCCCCGCAGCAGTTCATATACCTGTGTTGCGAGTGGCATGGACAACACTTATAACATCACAATAACACCCATGACCCGAGTACAAATATTTATCTCACATAAATATCTGCCCCGGCCGGGAATCGAACCCGGGACCCCTCGCTTCGCAGGCACGGTCGCTATGATCGCTACCAACTAGGCTTTATGGTCGTTAGATGTGAAGTTTAACTGTATTTTTTTATATCAATACATAGCGAAAAAGTCGTTAAACTTTGTCGCAGCCCTGGAGTGAGATTTTCCGATATCTTGTTGACGGTAACGACGAGGAGAGCATTAGGTTGGCGTGTTTATAGGCAAGCCCATACAGATTTAAGTAATTTTAATTTTGTTTCTTGTTTTTAAGTGGCGGTCTGGCCGCATAAGTAAGTGCCTACTCCACCAATCCGTCCTGAAGCAGCGTGGTGGAGTATGCTGTGGGCCTCCTGAAGAGGAGAGACCCGTGCCCAGTAGTGGGCCACTACTGGGTTGAACCCAACTACACTTTATCTTATTCCAGATCTTGGTCTAGCTGAGTGCAAAATTTCATGAAAATCCGTTCAAGGAGTTTTGCGTGAAAGAGTAACATAAAATTCTCACCGCATTTATAATATTAGTAGGGTAATCAAACTACTCAATAACTAGATTAAAAAAATCTCAAACGTCAAATAATGATTATTCTAGTGAAACTGACTACTTATTCAAAATGAATAAATAAGTAGTAAAACCTACGGTAGGTTTTACTCTTGTTGGATAGAATCAACTTCTAATCCTGTCAAACAAAGTTTGGTGTCGCTCGTAGGCAAGGATGACGTCACGGGACCAGGGCAGCATAGCGCGCAAGGAGGTTAGTAGCTGCTGGCCACGCCCACTCCCTACGCCCCTTCCAGGGCTCCGAATAGACGGTTAGTATTATTAGTGGGTCTACGTTCACTTGGCACTTGAGTTTAGATGTTATAAGAATGTGTGTAGAGAATTATAGAATGTTTACTGTACCTAATTCGGTGATGTGTTTTATAAATTTTATTGTTGAAATTATTCTTCTTTAGGTGCGTTATGAAAAAATGATGAGAGTGAAATTTTAAGATTTGTAACACAAAAAAGTAACAGGATGAAGTTGCCGCAAAAAAGCTACCAATAAAATAGTAATAGAACCTCTATTAGTCGCGCATGTTGGCACGCTCGTCGCCTCTGATCTCTGTTTTCATCTAGGATATACAGGGTGTCCCGTAAGTAGTGGATCAACCGAAGGTGGCAGATAGCTTGAAGGTGGACTTGAAAGTTTTCAACCACCTCGCATCAAAGTTGTGTCGAAGAAAATCAAAAACAAAAATATCCAAAGTAGACGCTATTTTCTCAGCGTTTCCTAATAATTTCAACAACATTAGGTACATGCTGATAATAATTATAAAGCAATTATCTGAGAGCTCTAGGAAAAAAAATATCAAAATATCTGCTCATTTGTGGACTCAACAGGAAAAAGTAGGGTAAAGGAGCCAAATTTTTGTAAATTTTATAAAATATCTCGAAAACGGTGACACTTTTAGTAAGGTAATTTTTTGACATATTATGATAGGTCAACTTCCAAGCTATCTGTCACCTTCGGTTGTCTACTTACGGGACACCCTGTATATAAAATTGAAAAGCGACACACCGCTGATTAAACAAAAAATCTCAGAACCCGCCGAACCGATTAAGATGAAATTTGGCATCGAGATAGTTTATGCTAAGGAGACGTCCACTAAGAACGGATTTTTTTAAATTCATCCACTAAAGGGTTAATTAAGAGGGCGTAATTTAGTATGGCAACTTCGTCAGTTTTGAATTAAGAAGGGTGATTTGTATATAAGCTTACCTATAGCCCAGTGCCGATAGCTCTAAAAACGGTAAAATGTGGAAGAAAATTATAGTAGAATGAAACCTATTGCAAAAGGAAGAGAATATAACGAAGATTATAGGAAAAATAAATTACGGGCGATCTGAGGTCGGGAAGGGGGGGGAGGGGGGGTTTAAGGGAAAAAAATGGTTTATCTCGATTTCCGGAAAAACTACAAGTCCTATTGAAAAAAGTTGAACGGCAAAGTTGTAGGTAATAAAAAGATCTACAACTTTTGCATTTACACTTTTTTACATAACCTCAAAATTTATGTGAAAAATTCAAAAAACCACGTTTTTGGTTTTTTATTTTTATCTTTTACAAAAAATATTTTTTTTCACGAAATTTGGTGAAAACTTACCTTTGTATGTCCTTAACATACTGTAATTTTTTTGATTCAAATAAATATTTTTTTCCACCTTATTTTGACCTTAAATCAAAAAAACAACCTTATTTTCAGTCGAAAAATCTCACGTCAAAATATCTGATTTTTTTAAAAAGTCGGTAGTCCTTTTGTTCATTGGAATCTCTACTTTCTAATGTTATATAAAAACTTATACACTACTATGGTAAATGTTCTCAGAAAATGCAATGAAACGACAACTATTTTCATTGTCATTTACATACAAATCAACTTTGTCAGATTTAGAGTTATAAATATGAAAATTTTTATGTAAGTTTATAGTTATGAACAAAAATTAATTTTACCACAATTTTTTGGAAAATCATCCCTTAACTTAACCCTTAATTATGATGATGGAACTTAGTACGCAACTTCCTCATTTTTGAAGTTAGAAACATGAAAAATTATGTATTATTAGCTCTAGATTAGAAACACAATATGGAATTAATAAGTTTTTTTGAAAATCATCCCCAAAAAGGTTAAAACTAAGGGTTTGTTAATATTTAAGAAACTACGTCATTTTTAAACTCAGTAATGTGAAAATTGATAAATTTTAGTGTAGAGGATTTTACGGATGGTAAGGGAAGGGGAGAGGGACAGGAATCGAGAGAGGGACCGGGAGCGGGAACGGGGAGAGAGACAGCGAGTAGGAGAGAGAGAGGGACAGGAGAGGGACGGGGATAGGGAGTGGGAGAGAGACAAGATATGTAACTCTACTACGTAACTTAAATTGATGGAAGTAACAGAACCGTTTTAATTTTTTTTTTTTTAATTAAAACTCAAGTGTCGATTTTTCTATAATATTAAATATTTTTTTAAATATCGGTTTGGGGCACTTCAATAACGTGTTAGAGCACCAAAAATTTTGTTTTTAAAATTATTGTCTGTCTGTCTATCTGATTGTCTGTACGGGCATCACATGAAATCCCTTGAACTGATTTCGACGGAAATTAGTTAAGTTATTCCTTATACCTACTTTGGGATATTTTAGAAAACTTTTCATCTCGAAAAAATTACATTTCCCCGGAAAGAAAAAACTTTGTATGGAATATTTTAAAAATATCAACGATTTGCTATAAATTTGCAACAAACGTTTCTCCTGTAATTGATGGAATACATGTTTTCGTGTTTTTCAAAATTTGTCATGAAAAAGAAAAAAAAATTAATGTTAATGTAATGTTATTTTTCAAAAACTGCTCCCGAAGAAATGATTCGTGATTGTATCGTAGGTTTCAGTACATAAATTCCTAAATATAAGTAGTTACTTCAATATAAATTCACCTGTTTTTAAATTTTCTTCTATACCTAAGGGGTACAAATATGACAAGCATAATTTCCGCATGCGAAGCTGCGGGCAACAGCTAGTTCCTATTTAATATATTTATCTACATATTTCTAGTTTCTACATTCACAACACGTGTTTTAGTTTCATACAAGTGTGAAATGTTAAATATTTATATAATGATGCCAAAGAAGTAGGTGTAACTTGTCACGCGCGTACATAACTAAACGTTTGTTTTTTTTTTTAGAAATATGATTGATCGATTTTAATCGATGTGCATGTAATAGGTCTGTGCGGTGTAAACTCTTACAGGGTTTGCATCCTTGTGGATTTAAAAGCTTGGTTTATTTTGCATTGATTTTTCTTTAGAAATTTGCTTCTAGGTAGGTATGTTTCTTACTCGACTACGACGAAACCAAATTGCATAGATATATTCTACCTGTCTAAAAAGCTTTTATGGTCAACCCTTGTAGAGTTAAGTTAGAGGCTTGTTGTATGAGATATGATAACTTTTTATCAACAACAACGTTAGGTCTAAGGAGCTTGGCAACTCATTTTACATGAATATTTTCGGCGGTATTTTTCTTTCGTGATTTATTCTTTCGATGTTTTTTCCGGCAAAGCTAAAAGAATTGGTTATGATATGATTTTAGCAGTCAATGTTATGATTGTTCTCAGTATGATTTCCTGTAGCGTCTAAACAGGGACCTATGTAAGTTTTTACAACGCAGCCATCAGTCATCAGTGGTCGAAGGATGCAGCTCATGATGGTGGAATCTCAGGTGAACTAGAGGAATGACGAAAGGTATGCGGACCGCGGGGACTACAGTCACGTGATTAGGACCTGCGTTTTTTTAAATGGAGATTTTTTTTATGAATATAGCCGGCAAACGAGCTAATGATCCACCTGATAATAAGTGGCTATGGCTATATTTAAGGGAGACGCCATAAATTGTCCATTTGAAAAAATAACCCACAGTCACAATGGACGCTTTCAACGCCACGTGAATAAGAAATTCAATCCCTTCAATCTATTAAGAGCCACAGAGCACGGGTCTCTCCTCTTGAAGAGGCCTAGAGCATATTCCACAATGCTGCTTCAGTGCACATTGGTGGAGAGTTTAGTAGGCTTTTTCCCAAGTCGGAAGTTATCATGCCGCCCAAAGATGTCCGACATAACTTAACGACTGTTACTTGTCTGAGTTTTACGCGTCTTACAATAAACAACCGGCCCGGGGACCGACGGCTTTACGTGCGCTTCGAAACACAGAAGCGCTCAAGATGTGTTAGCGGTCTAGCCGATATCATGAAGGCTAAACCTAGTTCTAATCGAAGATAAATAGGATAGAACTACTAAGTTTAGCCAACTGTGACCAGCTACAACGCGTTCTAGTCCGCTAATACTAGTTGTAACCGCAGCTTTTAGCCGTTACCTAACATAGTTATGGTTGTTTATATTTTTATATGTGTAAAACCTATTATAGCTTATATGGTAGGTTACCTAGAGGTATAGAGTTACATTTACACTACGGCAAAACGCTAGGTATTATTCTTTTGCTGGAAGATTGTTATAATACAACTGTGTGTTAAATAGATAGGGTAAACGGCCCAATATCCGTGAAGTTTTGATATTCACGAACTTTGCAGGTCTGTTATGCAAAAACTGATAACCTTAGAAAAACGAGATATATATGACTTGGTAGGTAATTTATACTAGTTTTCAGATTATTGTATCGTTTCATTTTTATAAAAAGATTTATGCACAATAATTCGAAAAATATTAAAAATAAGCCTTTTGTCCCAGTATCCGTTAAATTTGTAGTAGTTTTCGTTAAATAGTCCTGGAATCCGGTAATTTTTACCGCGAATTGAAACTTTATTGCTTGACGTTAAAGTTCACAGAAATGTTGCAAATGAAAAATTCATACCAAAGAAATGTTGAAATATTCATATTTCATACCAAAGAATACACATTAAATAAACAAAATATGTATATTTAAGACAAATTATACATAGGTAATTCCTTTATTAAATTGTATAATCATTAAATTATTTTAATATGATTTATTTAAATCAACTATCATTAGGGAGGTATTTATGAATCTCATTATTTTTGATTTCTTAGCTATGCACTACTTACTGCAATAATTATTTGTGAAATTGTAACTATTATAACTTTAGTAACAAATAGGTATATCACCAACCTTACATGAACAGTACATTAGCTAGAAAACACTTAAATACGCTTACAAAATAGAAGAATTGAACTTGCTGTCACCTGCGGTCAGCAACACGCACTAGCCAAGCGTGGTGACTACCGGCTAAAAACCCCGCATGATAGTCACAAATGAGCCTCGGCCCCCAGTCAACAGGCGGGCAACATACAACACCAGGACACTGTGGACCGACGACAAGGTAAAAGAGCTGGAAGAAGAGAAACACAAGTTAAACTGGAGTATTGTGGGTTTATCTGAAGTCCCAAGTCAGGGAGGAGGACACGATAATACTCAAATCCGGAAACTTGTTCTATCACCGGGAAGGCGAACACCTGTCCCAAGGTGGTGTCCAATTTCTCGTCCACAAGTCCCTCGTCAACAACATTGTGCAAGTTGGGAGCGTGTCGCCCAGGCGTACCTTACACTCAGAATATCCAAACGGTATTCTTTGAAGGTCGTACAGGTATATGCGCCGACTTCGACACATCCCGACGATGAGGTTGAGGTTGTGTATGAGGACATTAGTAGAACCATCCATACCTCGAAAACTCATTTCACAGTTGTGATGGAGGACTTTAACGCAAGACTAGGCACGCGAAATGACAACGAGATGAAGGTGGGACCCTTCGTATATGGACGACGGAACCACCGGGGACACTAATTGCTGGCAAACTTCATGGAGAAGGAGGACTTATTCATGATGAACTCCTTCTTCAAGAAGCAGCATCGCAAGTGGACCTGGATAAGCCCTGATGGTTCAACAAAAAGCCAGATAGACTTCATTCTGGCAGACAAACGGTATATATTTAATGATGTCTCTGTGATCAGCAGGCTTAAAACCGGAAGCGATCACCGCCTTGTAAGAAGCATATTAAATATCGACGTCAAGCTGGAACGGTCACGCCTGATGAAGTCTACGCTATGCCCAACACCTGTCCAAATCCAGGGTTCCGAGAGCTTTTAATTCGAACTACAAAGCCGTTTTGCGTGCCTAGAATCATGCACGTCAGTGGACGAGTTTAACACCAGGATAGTAACAACTGTCCACGAGGTAGGGTCAAAGTACTTCAAGACCCACCCCAGTGGTAGATCTCAGGTTCTCTCAGAACAAACCCTCGGTCTAGTGAAGGACCAACGAGAACTATGTGTGCAGTGTCAGACCTCTATGGCGGAGTACAGACGGTCCAATGAACAGATCTCCAAGTGCAGGCGACGCAATTTGCGAAAAAACAACGCAATTCGCCAGAGATCTGTCTATTGGGCAAAGTCAGCTTACGAGGTTGAAGACCGAGCTCGGTACCTTAGTGTCATCGAAACCCGAAGTTCTGAGTGAGACGGAGAGATACTATGGATGGTTGAATGCCTGCTCTCAAGCTCCAGCTCCCCTCGAGGAGAGCGATAAGCAAGCCAAACTAGCCCGACACTACACAGAAGATATCCCGAACGTTAGCCTGTATGAGATTAGAGAGGCTCTCAAGTAGCTTAAAAACAACAAGGCACCGGGTGATGACGGAATCACAACTGAGCTGTTAAGAGCTGGGGGGAAACCCCTCTTAGCAGCGCTCCGAAAGCTGTTCGATTCCGTCATTAATACTGGGACTACCCCGGAAGCGTGGAGCAGAAGTGTGGTGACTATGTTCTTTAAGAAAGGGGATAGGACCCTTTTAAAGAACTACAGGCCCATAGCACTTCTGAGCCACGTTTATAAGCTGTTTTTGAGAGTGCTCACAAATCGCATTGCACGCAGAATTGACAACTTCCAGCCTCCCGAACAAGCAGGATTCCGAAAAGGCTACAGTACCATGGGCTACATACACACACTGCGGCAGATTATACAGAAGACCGAGTTGCCTATGTGGACTATGAGAAAGCCTTTGATTCTATCGAGACCTGGGCAGTACTAAATTCTCTTCAGCGGTGCCGGATCGACTACCGGTATATCGAGGTGTTGAAGTGTTTATACACATCAGACACCATGACCGTCAGAGTACACAACACAGCAATGAACCCCATCAAACTGCAGAGAGGTGTCAGGCAAGGGGACGTCTTATCCCCAAAACTGTTTACCGCTGCGTTGGAAGACGTGTTCAAGCTGATGGAGTGGAAACGACGTGGCATTAAACTTAATGGCGAATACATCACACACCTGCGATATGCCGATGATATAGTCATCCTGGCGGGACCCTGGATGAACTTGGTACAATGCTCGGGGACTTGAACAGCGCCTCACAACGAGTGGGTCTTAAAATGAACATTGATAAGACGAAAATCATGTCAAATGTCCATGTCACACCCGTATCGGTTGTTGTTGACGGCGCTGCTCTCAAAGTTGTAGACGAGTACATTTACCTGGGCCAAGTAATCCAAATGGGTAAGTTCAACTTCGAGAAAGAAGTCACTCGTAGAATCCAACTCGGATGGGCTGCATTCGGAAAACTAAGTCATATCTTGTCGTCCAAAAAGTTACCTCAGTGCCTGAAGTCAGAGGTGTTCGAGCAGTGTGTGTTGCCAGTGATGACATACGGACGTGAGACGCCCCCCGACCAGATGGACCGACGACCTGAAGAAGACAGCGGGTATCCGCTGGATTCAGAAGGCTCAGGACCGGTCAGAATCGCGCTTGTTAGGGGAGGTCTATGTCCAGCAGTGGACTTCCAAAAGCTGATGGATGGATGGAGACTTTTAACTGAAACTTTCAATTGAAAAATGATTTTCTTCTTCCTTCGACAAAACTGTACCCGGTCCCTTGGAGCAGTTGACGGGATAGAGACCACGGATTATAACATGCAACGTTGACCGTGGGATACCGTACTGCGCGTGGCAGCAGCAAAATTGAGGCCCCTTTTTTGACTGCCTCCATGGCTTTTAATACAGCCTTTTGCTTCTCAGTCTTAGCTGAAATTAAAAAATGAAACATTTCTTTCAAGTCATGCCACATGCCTTAATATCCATCTCAGCTACCAATGATATTATAGAAATGCTACAGGAAAACGAAAAAACAACCAAAATAAACAAGGTAGGTAATTATTATTAATTCCAAGGAATGTGAGACTTTAACACAAGACAATAAGGACCATGACAGGTTTAGGAGCAACTATTAGTTCACGAACCAGTATCCGGCAAAAAAATATACAGTTTCAAGCTAAAATGAGACCTATGTGAAGGCAATAAGGTTCAATAAAGATAGTTTAACGGGTTTTGGTTCAAGTTTGATGCGCGTACCAATATCCGGTAGAAAATGTACGATTTTGCCGGGTACTAGGTCAAGTAGGGATTTATGAGTACCAATAGATGTGAAACGCAAAAATATTAACATTTTAATTAGATTCACCTCAACTTGTAGGTTAGATCGCTAGATAATTCATTCAAATATTACAGTAATGTAATCCTGTTACCGTATCGTTATCCGCAGCAGTATGGAAAGCTCAACAATATGACGCGGTGACGTCCTAGTTCAGTAACTGAACTTTGTATTTTTGTAAAAAAATCCTATAACACAACTTTCATGTCAAACAGTTTCGACGCTATTGCACTTTTTAGACAGTTTTACCATAGCATTTGTACAAAATATTACCAAGAATATGTTGCCATTAACAAACTTTAATGTAATATTGGTAGAATGGTGCACTGATAGAAAAACTGACTAGTTACCGGATACTCGGACATTACCGAGAATACGTGCTTCTACCCTACATAATAACGTACGGAACCCTCTCCAAGCGAGTTTCACTCGCACTTGTTAAGTTTATTTCTTTCTTTCTCTCTTTCAACGGGACTGGCAGACAGGTGCCTTCTGCTGTTTGTTCTGAAAATGACGGAAATATTTGAAAGTAGCGCTCTGCCCGCCGAGTTTTTAGGGTTCCGAAATAAAGTTCAAAACCATAAGATAGGTAACAGTCGTTAGGCCATGTCGGAGGCCCTCGGGCGACATAAAAAACTTCCGACACTTGGGTTAGCCTTTAGCCTCTGTAACCATTCACACTTGAGCATCGTGGTGGAGTATGCTCTAGACTTCCTCAAGAGGAGAGAATCGCGCGACTCGTTAATGGGTTGAAGCCAATTGTCTTAACTGATACCTATTGCGTTGAAAGTTTATCAAACTTTGCAAGTGGATTGTAGGCCATTTCTTCGAATGGAGGCCCGAGGGGGTCGCTGTTGCCCCTAGCGGCTTTTACAACTTCTTACGCGGACACAGAGGCGAGGTTAGCCAAAGAGACGAAGAGAAGAGACAAAGGGGGGATTAGCTCACCCTATTCGAGAAGTTGGGGTTGCGACTTGCGAGCATCCTAAGGGCACCCTTGGTGTCGTGAAATGCATTTTAGACTAGGTACCTGCCTACCTTCATAACACAATGAGAATTGAAGACTTTCAGGCCGAAAAGTTGCGCTGCAGAGGCGTAGCTACCGCTGTATCAGCAGTGTCTATAGGTAATACGGGGCCGCCAGCCCACAGCCGACTACGGGGCCCCGAGTAGCAACTTAATGGCGCCCCCTCTATGATCATCCAAGCGCCCTTTTCGCCACGTACTTAGCTACATTTCAAAGCACCCCCTCTATAAAAAGCTAAAGCGTAAGGCCGCTGCTAAAACATTTTCCGCCACTTTTTTTGAAAGGCAGCTAAAATTGAAGCAGGGGCCCCTCTACAAATTTTGATACAGCCATACAGGGCCAGCAGGCCAGACCCACAGCAGTGGGTAAACTACGTCACTGTTGCGCTGGTTCAATCTTTTCAAGCAAAGAATAACTTTTGAAGTGAAAACTTCTTTAGTACGGGGGTGACTTGAAATTTTATGAAACGAAACTGTCCAGTGGAGAATAGAGATGAGTGGAGACTTGAGATGAGTGGAGACTAGAGATGACTGGAGACTAGAGATGAGTGGAGACTAGAGATGAGTGGAGACTAGAAATGAGTGGCGACTAGAGATGAGTGGAGACTAGAGATGAGTGGAGAATAGAGATGAGTGGAGACGAGTTGAGTTGAGTTGATTTGAGTTGATTTTACATTCGTCCCTATCTTGAAAACAAAATTTTGGAAGGTTTCACTTCTACCACGTGTGAATTGAGTTGTTCATTTCAAAAAAAAATATTTTTTTTAAATGTATTTTAAATCTTTAACACAAATTATATTAATTGGCATTGTTAAAAACGCTTTAAAACTATTTTTAATATTATTAATAACGAATTAAAAATTGATAAAAGTTCAAAAAAAATCACGTAACTACAAACGCGCCAAATTTGGTCGCCATGTTAGTGACGTCATTTTGTTAAAGGAATTACACGATAGTAGGTACAGTGTTAGAGGCTTCTACGTGAATTGAGTAAAAATATCCGAAATTTAGTGCAAAAAGATATTCCACGTAATTTTATTGTAAATTTAAACGTTAAATGATTTATTCTTCATTAAATATAATAAAACTCTCTATTGATTATATACTTACACCAAAAGAAAAGGTTACACTGTTTACTAGTAAATCGTGTCTGGGGGGAATCAGGGCAGGGTGTTAGAGGTATGAAATCAGGGTTGTATGATAAATTATATTTCATTTATCATACAAGTAGCTTCTATCCGCGACTTCGTCTGCGTAAATTACAGATATGGATCCTTAGAGAAATGAAGAATGTGATTAAGAAAAAAAATGCACAATGCAATGCTACAGAAATTCTATGCTAGTAGTAGGTACATACATACGATGACCCTATAGCCTAGTTGATAGCGATTAGATCCAACCTGCGAACCGAGGGTCCCAGGTTCAATTCCCGGCCATATCTAATAAATATTTGTACTCGGGTCTTGGGTGTTATAGTGACGTGTTGTCCATCTCACCCGCGACAGGGAAACCTTCTGCGGCGTTATGGGTTTGTAAGCGCTTTATACTCGTACATAAAACTGGTACAATATATAATTTTTTTTTGTCTCCGAAATACACCAACTTGGTCAATGATCACGACCCGTGTTGCTAATGGATTCCACGCCAGATCGCTGAGTCAAGGGTCCTGGGTTCGATACGATGCGAGGTGGATGCAGCGAGGTGGTTTGAATGATTAGTTTGAATTTCTGTTCTTGGTCTGGGTGTGTGTCCTTGTATTGTCTATGGCACCCACGACTCAGGGTATCCTAGTAAGGGGCTATGAGTGTGAAGCGTTTATTTATTTATTTAATGATGTTCCTACTGATTTTACAATGTTAATGATAGTACCTAATAGTAGTAGTAGTTATCTTTAAACACGGTTCCGTTTTACTCTACCATTGAGGAGTTCCACTTTGTAGCCCCAGAACCCATCATCAAATCCTACGTTGCAAAATTCCTAACGTAATAAAATAAAACCATCAGTTGTTTCATAAAAGAAACGGGCAAGTGCGTGTCAGGCCACGCGCAATGTAGAGTTCCGAAGTAGTAAGTTTATCGACTATTATTCATTAACTACTCATGTTAACATAGCCGTGATAGTTTTCGTTGTAAATTCATCATAATAACCTATTTTTGAGATTTTTTTCACTTGTCCAACTCCAACCGTTTAGCCAACTGTCTCCCCTGGACATTTGACTCTAACCAGAATTAGCACTTTGAAGCAAATATTTCGCAAACGGACCCCTAATTCCAAAAATGGTCTTCCCATAATATTTTTGGAAGACCTTTTCAATTTTTTTAATAAATATGTATATCCATGCCAAATTACAGCTTTCTAGCACTAAGGGTCTCGGCGCTTTGCTTTGGACAGACGGACAGACGGACAGACAGGCGGACGGACGGACGGACATGACGAAACTATAAGAATTCTGATTTTACTTCGGAACCCTAAAAACGAATATATGAACGAAAACTAAAATTTTACCTCTTATTCCTCGGGAAAAGGTCTATTTCCGGGATAAAAAGTAGGTATCCTATCTGGTAAGTTAGGTCAAAAACTATCTGTGTGCCTTTCATCTACATCCGTTCAGCCGATGCGTGATGGAGTCACAAACATCCAAAATTTCAGATTTATAACATTAAGTAGGAAAGTAGGATTAAATGTAGGTATAGGTTCCGAATAAATGTACACATTTAACATTAATATCTTTGGGGTGTTGTTTTTTGTAGTATTCACACGTAATGGTACAAAACAAGCACGATAACTTTTAAGGTTTAGCATTTATATATATATTTATCAATATATTGACGATAATATCAAGATTTTATCAGTTTAAAGTCAAATCACAGTATCAGCTTGTTATACGGCCCTTACACCCCCTACGTCACAGCGTGATATTCACACGCTCGGGGAGCCTTGCGCAACGTTAGCTGCTTCTCCGAAGCTTACGGTCACCCGTGAAACATTCACACGCTCGGGGAGCCTTGCGCAACACCAGCTTCTTCTTGGAGAACTGCGGCCACCCACGGACCAGCGACGCCTCGCGCCAGCGTCTCCGCCACACGACGCTCTTGCCCGAATCGTCGAAGCAAGCGGTCGCCTCCGCTGCTGGTGCTCTTACTCGATCGCGCAGTAATCGAGCCCAGTTAGTTAGAGTTAGATAAGTTAGGTTTTAAGTTTTATTATACATTCTTTCCTTTTTTTTATTAAATCAAGTACAAACAGTATATCGTCTTTTTTGCAACCCCCCACCGACAGCCAACATCCATAATTGGCGCAGTCGAAACAGGGGATGGTCGAGATAGTAGCGTAGATCTATCGTAGACACTTCGCGCTATCACCGGATCCGCGGTCGCGTTCGCGTCGGCTATCCAGAACCCACGTCGGCTGTCGAAAAAGGCGGGAGCTGAGCTGCAAGGACTCATCCAAAAATCGATGATAAAAGTCAAGTAGCAGACGATGGCGATATACTGTAAGTACACTGAACTTTTGTTAGCGGTTGCTAATCCCGTCCCGTGTACCTATCCTTTATCCCCAGGATTTTATTCGTTAGCAAAATTTTACCCATGATCATCTAGATCACATGCAGGGCACGAATTCCGACTTTCGGAACAACCTTCGCAACACGCGAAGGGACGCCCATATAAGTTTAGAATTAGAACCCACGGTCATCTAGATCACAGCAGGGCACGAATTCCGACTTTCGGAACAACCTCCGCAATGCGCGAAGGGACGCCCATATAAGTTTAGAATAAGAATATCTAGATTTAGATTTAACTTAAATCATTACTACCATTTAGTGACGTTGAGTCAATGATAAGTACTCAATTTAAGATCTATTTATCAGATATTATTACGTAATTAGTTCAGGTTCTTATTTTACGGATAGGAAGATCCCTAAAAAATCCTATTACCCATCCACAAACCTATGAATTGTATAGGCTTTGCCCAGTTCCAAAGAAAAACCTATCTGTCATAGTACCAACTACCACCCTATCCCTACTAAGCAACTGACTCTCAAGCGTTCATGTACATGGAGGCTGAATGCCCGAAGATTGACCTGCACTACCTAATCACGTTTCCGGAACCCATCAAAGCACACCTGTCATGCGGCGAAAACTTGCACAAGATACTTCGTGGAAGCTACCTCGTCACTCTACCTCACACCTGCAAAATTACAACGTAAAGATGAAGAAAATTCACCGAGATGCTCATCAGGCTTCGATAGAATCCCCAGAAGCCAGACGTGCAGCAACATTTTCACTAGACGTTGGCAAATAGTTGCTGATCTTCGAGGGGAGGTGTTATACGGCCCTTACACCCCCTACGTCACAGCGTGATATTCACACGCTCGGGGAGCCTTGCGCAACGTTAGCTGCTTCTCCGAAGCTTACGGTCACCCGTGAAACATTCACACGCTCGGGGAGCCTTGCGCAACACCAGCTTCTTCTTGGAGAACTGCGGCCACCCACGGACCAGCGACGCCTCGCGCCAGCGTCTCCGCCACACGACGCTCTTGCCCGAATCGTCGAAGCAAGCGGTCGCCTCCGCTGCTGGTGCTCTTACTCGATCGCGCAGTAATCGAGCCCAGTTAGTTAGAGTTAGATAAGTTAGGTTTTAAGTTTTATTATACATTCTTTCCTTTTTTTTATTAAATCAAGTACAAACAGTATATCGTCTTTTTTGCAACCCCCCACCGACAGCCAACATCCATAATTAGCTGTATGCTGCAATGAATAGCAATTAACAAAGTGACGTCACACGCGCGCTCGGGTCTATTCGGGACCTGTCGGCGTGTTTTCGGTACTGGATTCAAAAACGTATTTTTGATTTGATGTAACTTTTAAATTATAGCGAATAAAAAAAAACTAAAATAACTTTGTTATAAAACTTATATATGAACTTTCCATTTAGTTAGGTACAACAAAAAAAATATTTAGGAAACAACTCAATTGCACACATTGAAAATCGTAGTCACGGACCTAAAAAAAAGACAGACGTAATCTCAAGAACAAATTCAGTGAAGCACCCATCGGAATTCCAACTCTCTATTCGTACAAGTAAACACCCACACATTGACACAATCGGTCGTCATTCCGGCGCCGGACCGCACTCGAGTCATACGGACAACGGGAGTTGATAAAGAATAATAAAAAGGCCTTTGTGTGCTGTTAAAAGTTGCAAGAACAATAGTAATTCAGTTAAAAAACATAAAGGGATCACCTTTCACAAGTAAGCTTGTAATTTAATCACTGATTTCTTTTATTATTCCTAAAGTTATTAACAAAACAAACCAGAAAATTTTGTAACCACAAAATCAGCCAGTGTTGCCAACAATATTGCTTAAGCAAATACCCAGAATGTGTGGGAAAATTATAGTATGTATAATGCTCGAGTTTCTTACTTTAGTTTAAAAGTATATATTTTTGGGGTTCCGTACTAAATAACAAGGAACCCTTACCTATATGTTTGCCATGTCTGTCCGTCTGTCCGTGGCATTGCTTACAAACTAACAATATTAGAAAGCTGAAATTTGATATCGATCAATGTAAGTAGGTATGTATATTAATTACGTTAAGATAATGGTAGAACAAAATTGGAGAAATTTTAGGTTCCTTCCCTATAAGTGAAATGGGTAAACCAGTGTATTTAATCTGTCGTCAATTATAAAATTAATTAATCTCATCAAATATAATAATTTGCATTTATTGAATGTGGATTTGACTTTTTTATACAAAAGTTTAATTTCATAGACGTTTTGAGAGTTCATAAGAGTAGCTGAAAGATAAATAAATGTATATTCATATTGTGGTAACCCCAAAATTACGCACACGTAGTAAGCGGTCGGCCATTTCTATGCTTCACTCTCGATTACACAAGGTTACGTCCGTCTTTTTTTTAGGTCCGTGATCGTAGTTAAGAAAACCAAGTAGGTACACAATAAAATCAGTACACATAAATAAAGTACGTAGATACCTAAGGTATCTTAACACGTAATTTATTTGGGTACCTTAAAATTATTAATCAAACTTTAGATCTTTATCAACCGTTTTAGCAAAACGAAATTAAATACCTACCTAAGTCATTAAGACTTCACAAACACATTCTAACTGGTTAATATAAAGTACGTGTAAACTTGTAAGAGAACGGATGACGGGCGTCTTAAAGGGCCAGAAGGGCGGGGCGGGGCGGGGCGGGGCGAAGAGGGCCCGCCCTCGCGTGGGGCGTAGACCTGCACGCCCCTTCGCGTGTTCCAATTCATTTTGAGTTCAAATTTTTTACAATTTGGTATTTTCTGGTTTACCTACTGATTATTACAAGGTTTTGTTTAGTTATTTTGTTTTTTAGGGTATGGGTCAAATATAAGAGAATGAACTTGTCTGTATGTGTCTGACATCGTAGCTTCTATACGGATGGACCGATTTTGATGTGGTTTTCTTACTTTGAATGCTGACATGATCGAGATGCTTGTTAGCTATGTTTGTAGTGTAGTATTTTTGTCATAAGAGGCGATAGAAGGCGGCCCCCCAGTTTGGGTGTGTAGCGGCCTAGTAGGGCAGAAATTATGCTTAGGTATCGCCGCCTTGGGCTTTTATTATTATATTAAAACTATTATTATTAGATAGATCAGATACCTATCTTTCCATAGGTACCTACCTAATTTCTAAACCTTCCTTGGCTAAACCTCCACGGTGTTGCTTGCGTCAGCCGTCAAACAACTCATAGGTAATGTTCCGGTCCGGCACTTCCGGCTGGGTGGTGACGATAACCACTTAGATACCATCAAGTGCAAGGGGGCGATAGATTGACTATGCCAGACTCCTGTCTTCTAACCACTAAAACCACGGGTGTTCGTCCTCTACACCGTTGGTCAGGATCACGCCTATCTACGGTCTCGCATTATTCCGCAATCTTGATAGCGCTTTTGGATTCCCTTCACAAAGGAAGGATGAAGCTTGAATTGACGACCAGTGTGGCGCAATGGTTACCATGCCGGATCGCCGCACCAAGGGTCCTGGGTTCGATTCCCAGCGAAGCGGAAATTTGAATGATGAGTTTGAATTTCTGTTCTCGATCTGGGTGTGAATGTCCTTGTCTAGTGTGTTGTCTATGGCACCCACGACACAGGGAATCCTAGTGTGGAGCTATGAGTGTAAAGCGTTATTATTTTTTATTTTTTTAATATCCCAATCCCATCTTCATTACAAGGCCTGTATGTTTTAGGTACCTACTAACGTTGACACTCCCGTGTCCAGCGTCAAGACCTCTCTCCCGCTTCTCAGCTTCTTTCTGCGATGAACGACCTCGCAGAATGAATATCCCATGTCCCAAGACCTCTCGGTTCTTACCATTGCTCTTATTATGGTCGTAAACAAGAGGTCGTCCGCCATTTCTCTTACACTTAGGTAAATGTATGTTGCGCCGTGTCCTCGACGCAGCTGAAACGGCACCTGGTAATCAGTGCCCGTCCAGCTATACAATACAGGTAGGGACTTTCCGAAACATTCGTGAGTGTGAGCACCTGTGCAAGCCGGAAGTCAGCAAACCATGTCACCTAACCAATCAATCTTCAAGGACCGGACGGACAAAAGGGTGTCAGTCAGTTGTAGCCAGTCCAGCATCGGCTCTGGGTTGAGCCACCTGCTTTTTTCATCTCTCAATCACCGACTATCAAGCGTACAACGGACAACTTCCACTCTTCCATTTCTCTTGGCGAGCAATACCCTGGGCACGGAACTCATACCTACGAGTAGGTATATCTAACGAAGCTTGGGCTTCAGCCTCAAGGTATCAGGGAGGACACCCCGTCAGCACGCACGCTGCCTCAAAGGAGTCCGTCCATGTATGACCGACGTAAGTTGTTTACATAATTTAGGTAGGTAGGTACCTAGGTAGGGTAGAAGCACGTATTCTCGGTAATGTCCGAGTATCCGGTAACTAGTCAGTTTTTCTATCAGTGCACCATTCTACCAATAATTAAAGTTTGTTAATGGCAACATATTCTTGGTAATATTTTGTACAAATGCTATGGTAAAACTGTCTAAAAAGTGCAATAGCGTCGAAACTGTTTGACATGAAAGTTGTGTTATAGGATTTTTTTACAAAAATACAAAGTTCAGTTACTGAACTAGGACGTCACCGCGTCATATTGTTGAGCTTTCCATACTGCTGCGGATAACGATACGGTAACAGGATTACATTACTGTAATATTTGAATGAATTATCTAGCGATCTAACCTACAAGTTGAGGTGAATCTAATTAAAATGTTAATATTTTTGCGTTTCACATCTATTGGTACTCATAAATCCCTACTTGACCTAGTACCCGGCAAAATCGTACATTTTCTACCGGATATTGGTACGCGCATCAAACTTGAACCAAAACCCGTTAAACTATCTTTATTGAACCTTATTGCCTTCACATAGGTCTCATTTTAGCTTGAAACTGTATATTTTTCTGCCGGATACTGGTTCGTGAACTAATAGTTGCTCCTAAACCTGTCATGGTCCTTATTGTCTTGAGTTAAAGTCTCACATTCCTTGGAATTAATAATAATTACCTACCTTGTTTATTTTGGTTGTTTTTTCGTTTTCCTGTAGCATTTCTATAATATCATTGGTAGCTGAGATGGATATTAAGGCATGTGGCAAGACTTGCAAGAAATGTTTCATTTTTTAATTTCAGCTAAGACTGAGAAGCAAAAGGATGTATTAAAAGCCATGGAGGCAGTCAAAAAAGGGACCTCAATTTCAGCTGCTGCCACGCGCAGTACGGTATCCCACGGTCAACGTTGCATGTTATAATCCGTGGTCTCTATCCCGTCAATTGCTCCAAGGGACCGGGTACAGTTTTGTCGAAGGAAGAAGAAAATCATTTTTCAATTGAAAGTTTCAGTTAAAAGTCTCCATCCATCCATCAGCTTTTGAAAGTCCACTGCTGGACATAGACCTCCCCTAAAAAGCGCGATTCTGACCGGTCCTGAGCCTTCTGAATCCAGCGGATACCCGCTGTCTTCTTCAGGTCGTCGGTCCATCTGGTCGGGGGGCGTCCTGTGCTCCTTTTACCGAGGCGTGGACTCCATTCGAGGACCTTTCTTCCCCAACGGTTATCGGTCCTTCGAACTATGTGGCCAGCCCATTGCCACTTCAGCCTACTAATTGTCTGAGCTATGTCGGTCACCCTCGTTCGTCTACGGATTTCATCATTTCTGATTCGATCGCGTAGAGAAATGCCGAGCATAGCTCGTTCCATAGCCCGCTGGGCGACTGTAAGCTTATGCATTAGGCCAATAGTGAAGCACCACGTCTCGGATCCGTATGTCATCACTGGCAACACACACTGCTCGAACACCTTTGACTTCAGGCACTGAGGTAACTTTTTGGACGACAAGATATGACTTAGTTTTCCGAACGCAGCCCATCCGAGTTGGATTCTACGAGTGACTTCTTTCTCGAAGTTGGACTTACCCATTTGGATTACTTGGCCCAGGTAAATGTACTCGTCTACAACTTTGAGAGCAGCGCAGTCAACAACAACCGATACGGGTGTGACATGGACATTTGACATGATTTTCGTCTTATCCATGTTCATCATAAGACCCACCCGTTGTGAGGCGCTGTTCAAGTCCCCGAGCATTCATAATATGAATTATCATCGGCATATCGCAGGTGTGTGATGTATTCGCCATTAATGTTAATGCCAAGTCGTTTCCACTCCATCAGCTTGAATACGTCTTCCAACGCAGCGGTAAACAGTTTTGGGGATAAGACGTCCCCTTGCCTGACACCTCTCTGCAGTTTGATGGGGTTCGTTGCTGTGTTGTGTACTCTGACGGTCATGGTGGCTGATGTGTATAAACACTTCAACACCTCGATATACCGGTAGTCGATCCGGCACCGCTGAAGAGAATTTAGTACTGCCCAGGTCTCGATAGAATCAAAGGCTTTCTCATAGTCCACATAGGCAACTCGGTCTTCTGTATAATCTGCCACAGTGTGTGTATGTAGCCCATGGTACTGTAGCCTTTTCGGAATCCTGCTTGTTCGGGAGGCTGGAAGTTGTCAAGTCTGCGTGCAATGCGATTTGTGAGCACTCTCAAAAACAGCTTATAAACGTGGCTCAGAAGTGCTATGGGCCTGTAGTTCTTTAAAAGGGTCTTATCCCCTTTCTTAAAGAACATAGTCACCACACTTCTGCTCCATGCTTCCGGGGTAGTCCCAGTATTAATGACGGAATCGAACAGCTTTCGGAGCGCTACTAAGAGGGGTTTCCCCCAGCTCTTAACAGCTCAGTTGTGATTCCGTTATCATCCGGTGCCTTGTTGTTTTTAAGCTACTTGAGAGCCTCTCTAATCTCATACAGGCTAACGTCCGGGATATCTTCTGTGTAGTGTCGGGCTAGTTTGGCTTGCTTATCGCTCTCCTCGAGGGGAGCTGGAGCTTGAGAGCAGGCATTCAACCATCCATAGTATCTCTCCGTCTCACTCAGAACTTCGGGTTTCGATGACACTAAGGTACCGAGCGCGGTCTTCAACGTCGTAAGCTGACTTTGCCCAATAGACAGATCTCTGGCGAATTGCGTTGTTTTTTCGCAAATCGCGTCGCCTGCACTTGGAGATCTGTTCATTGAACCGTCTGTACTCCGCCATAGAGGTCTGATACTGCAGTACTGCACACATAGTTCTCGTTGGTCCTTCACTAGACCGAGGGTTTGTTCTGAGAGAACCTGAGATATACCACTGGGGTGGGTCTTGAAGTACTTCGACCCTACCTCGTGGACAGTTGTCCACTTGTATCTTGTATCTTGTATCTTGTATCTTGGTGTTAAACTCGTCCACTGACGTGCATGATTCTAGGCACGCAAAACGGTTTTGTAGTTCGAATTAAAAGCTCTCGGAACCCTGGATTTGAACAGGTGTTGGGCATAGCGTAGACTTCATCAGGCGTGACCGTTCCAGCTTGACGTCGATATTTAATATGCTTCTTTGAAGGCGGTGATCGCTTCCGGTTTTAAGCCTGCTGATCACAGAGACATCATTAAATATATACCGTTTGTCTGCCAGAATGAAGTCTATCTGGCTTTTTGTTGAACCATTAGGTCTTATCCAGGTCCACTTGCGATGCGGCTTCTTCTTAAAGAAGGAGTTCATCATGAATAAGTCCTCCTTCTCCATGAAGTTTGCCAGCAATTAGTGTCCCCATTGGTTCCGTCGTCCATATACGAAGGGTCCCACCTTCATCTCGTTGTCATTTCGCGTGCCTAGTCTTGCGTTAAAGTCCTCCATCACAACTGTGAAATGAGTTTTCGAGGTATGGATGGTTATACTAATGTCATCAGACACAACCTCAACCTCATCGTCGGGATGTATCGAAGTTGGCGCATATACCTGTACGACCTTCAAAGAATACCGTTTGGATATTCTGAGTGTAAGGTACGCTACCCTGGGCGACACGCTGCCAACTTGCACAATGTTGTTGACGAGGGACTTGTGGACGAGAAATTCGACACCACCTTGGGACAGGTGTTCGCCCTCCCGGTGATAGAACAAGTTTCCGGATTTGAGTATTATCGTGTCCTCCTCCCTAACTTGGGACTTCAGATAAACCCACAATACTCCAGTATAACTTGTGTTTCTCTTCTTCCAGCTCTTTTACCTTGTCGTCGGTCCACAGTGTCCTGGTGTTGTATGTTGCCTGCCTGTTGACTGGGGGCCGAGGCTCATTTGTGACTATCATGCGGGGTTTTTAGCCGGTAGTCACCACGCTTGGCTAGTGCGTGTTGCTGACCGCAGGTGATAGCAAGTTCAATTCTTCTATTTTGTAAGCGTATTTAAGTGCTTTCTAGCTAATATACTGTTCATGTAAGGTTAGTGATATACCTATTTGTTACTAAAGTTATAATAGTTACAATTTCACAAATAATTGCAGTAAGTAGTGCATAGCTAAGAGTTCAAAAATAATGTGATTCATAAATACCTCCCTAATGATAGTTGATTTAAATAAATCATATTAAAATAATTTAATGATTATACAATTTAATAAAGGAATTACCTATGTATGTATAATTTGTCTTAAATATACATATTTTGTTTATTTAATGTGTATTCTTTGGTATGAATTTTTCAATTCAACATTTCTGTGAACTTTAACGTCAAGCAATAAAGTTTCAATTCGCGGTAAAAATTACCGGATTCCAGGACTATTTAACGAAAACTAGTACAAATTTAACGGATACTGGGACAAAAGGCTTATTTTTAATATTTTTCGCATTATTGTGCATAAATCTTTTTACTAAAATGAAACGATACAATAATCTGAAAACTAGAATAAATTACCTACCAAGTCATATATATCTCGTTTTTCTAAGGTTATTAGTTTTTGCATAACAGACCTGCAAAGTTCGTGAATATCAAAACTTCACGGATATTGGGCCGTTTACCTACCTAAGTAACTTTCAGAAGCCCTTTGACGTGACATCTTCAAGAAAAGATCACTCTTTTCTTGAAGATGTCATGTAGTCACATAGGCTTTTACTAACTTAGTGCGCTCATCATCCTGGACCACATCGACACTTAGGTAGGTACCATCGGGTGAGATTGAGGTCAAGCAATAACTTAGTAGGTAGGTATTGAGTAAAAAAATCTGCTTCGGTGTACGGACAGGACAGTGCCCTACACGCGCCAAAAGTTAAAGGATAAAATAAATTACCGATCACCATCCAGTTCCATGTGTTGCGGGTGGTTTGCACAACACATTTATCTGTCAAATAAATGTCTATTCCAGTTAAAAGAAGTTTAGGATCGTTTCATAGGCAGGATCACAACGGAATTGTCATAATAACAAAATTGAAATTGACTTTAGGTATGTCATAAGTCGAGATTGTACAGTGTTAGGTAAGTAAATAGTTTTGCAATAACTTAGGTATACCTACTTCCTAAAAGGAACTCCGAAGAAGGACTATAAGACCTAAGGTACCTAATAGCACAAAAGTTAACAATAAGTACAAAAACTCTTCGTAGCTGTTATCTTCTTAGTAGTTTTGCTTCGCGTGTGTCAAATAATAAAGTTGCATCAAATTTGAATCAGATTTTCAGATTTGTAATAAGAGATGCAATTTTTATACCATTGTTCTATCACCATAACTTACAATATTTGAATTGGTCCCCCTTTGAATCAACGCCACTCGTAAACCCTTAGGGAGAGTGGTTATTAGATAATGTTATTATATTTTATCAGCGAAGTAAAATTGGGGAGGGTGTAAGCCATTAGGGGAGTTTTACCATAAAGTCACAAATGATTTTAAAAACATTGCACTTAAAATCTGGAATTTAATAAAGAATTTAATCAAAATTTTACAAAAAAAAAAATCCAACTTCAAAGTAACAGACTTCGAAAAACCTATAGATATCAGATGTTAACGAGTCCCTTCAATTCTTGATGGATTGAATTTTGATAAATATAGGATCAACCTAGAAGTTATCACCTTTAAAAAATCCAAATCAGTTCAATACAAGGGTAACGGAGATCTAAGGAGCTCTTTTTTAGAGTCATTAACAAAATACAAACAAGATGAGAACCCTCCTTTTTAGGGTTCCGAAGTAAAACCGGAACCCTAATAGTTTCGTCATGTCCGTCTGTCCGAAACAAAGCGTTGCGACGCGGCGCGGAGACCCTTAATAGTGCTAGAAAACTGTAATTTGGCATGGATAGATATATTTATTAAAAACTCCAGAGTCGTGGAATAAAATATTGAAAAAAAAAATTTTTTCAGGGTACCTCTAACTGGTATGTGAGGATGATTTTTTTTTTCGTCGCGTACCCTATTGTGTGGGATATCGTTGAAATCTTCCAAAAATATTATGGGTCTGTTAAGACCATTTTTAGAATTATCTAGTGGTCCGTTTGGCTTTAAAGTGCTAATTTTTGGTTTTTGGTTAGAGAGAATAGCATAGTAGTTCATTAGTACCTAATACCTAGTCGATAAACTTACTACTGCGGAACCCTACATTGCGCTTGACCTGACAGGCACTTGCCTAGTTTTTAAGATTCCATTGTCTAAACGGAACCCTTATATCCGGAATCCAAAATTAACAGTAAATAAATAATTTTGAGACCGTGCCAAACAAACAACCAAAATTAATTAAGTTCATTTTGTTCATTTTATGAGGGCAGCGGCATGCGATGCACACGGCAGCAGCAGCAGCGGGGCGCACATCTCTTCACCGTTTGTTTTTTCATTGGTTTGGCACCGCCTCAAAATTATTTATTTACTGTTAATTTTGGATCTTAATTTATACTATCTACTAAATGGTTTATTTTATTTTTTGCTTTTCATTGTTTTTTCATTGGTTTTATTTTTTGTTAAAAAGTAATTATTTTTTAATTTTTAGTTCCTACAATACTTATAATTAATAATAAATTATTGGTGGTCGATTCAGTTACCAGCTAAAAATGTTATGGGTGAAATGATTGATCCACCCCTATTTTCGTACCTTTAGGGGTAAAATTTTGTTTCGAAATTTAAACAAGAGTATCAAGTATTAAAGTAAATTAAACCCGTAATCTTCCAATATCATTATGTTTAATCTCTGGCCCTTAGTACAAACTCACAACAATAATTAATTAAGTTTTTACAAAATAGCTTCGTCTCCACGATTGAATCACAGCAGAGTTTTTTTTGACAATCAACATGGCCGAACGTCAAGTCATTACAAAACTTGTATTTTATCTAATTACTTTAAATTACAATAAAACAAATGCGAATTATAACGACAAATTAATATTAGTTATAAAATAACAGTGCTATTGATAAACTTTTCAAGAACAAATTGTTTTGAGGAATTAAACAACATTTTGATTATAATTTCCGGCATTCGATATGTCATTTTTGCCACAGATTAATATTAAGCAACAGAACATCATAATCAGCCTATTTTTACTTTACTTTAAATAGCTATGTAAATAAAAACAAACAATATATTACAAGTGAAATAATACATTTTCTAACAGTCGGCCATCCTGAATTTTTTTTGCCTGACCTCAGGCACTTCGTTTACAATTATCTTATTTTATTTTACAAGATATTAAATCTAAAAAGATCTATAAAAAATTTCTGGACAGCAATAAGAGAAAAAAAAAAACATTACGACAATGTAACCAAATGTTTCACTTTTCTAAATTAAATAAGAAAATCTGAATGACTAATTTTACTGAAAATATAAAATTAAATTGAATTTACTTTTACTCTACTGGACATGGCAATTCTATCTCATACTTCAGTTACTTTTACATTTCGGCCATCCTTTACAAATTGAATGTCCTCATTCAAACTCATTGTCTTCGATTTTCACTACACTTATATCATAGCAATAAAGATTTATTTAGAACAAAAACAATTTTACAAATTACAATAATATGTTCGTAAACACTGGCTATAGTATCAACCGTGTTGCCACTATTTACGCCAACCTCGGGGTACAATGTTTCATTATTATTAAGATACAATATTATGTTAAATTATTAATAAATTAAAATATTACTAAAACCGAGATCATAATTAATTATTATTTAAACAGTATCTTCGTAACATGCGGTGTATCGCGTTCACGTCGGATCTAGCATCTTGGCAGCATAATACAGCACACAGCATGTCCTTAAAGCTACACGACGGTTCATCATTAATGGTTGAACAAGTTGTTATTTCTGAAATACAAAATATGTTATGAATATAGATTCTTAATTTAATTTAAATCACAATACAGACTGTTAGATAGCAATTACTTTACTTTCTTCTTTACAGGTGGGTATTACAAAATTATAATTGGTAATGTCAAAAAAAAGAATCACAAGTATTTATGTCATCAATTCCTGCTTTTGCAGTTATCAAAAAGATACAATACTATTATTATTAAAATAACAAATAAAATGAGATGTAGTTCTTTTTTGTAAGCCAATTAGTCATCAAATGCTGGCTTTCTACTGCGCTCATTAGTCAATATGAGACAAACAGCTGATGACTATGTATCTACTTATTTTGATATTCCTCAAAGATACAGCAAGTGTACTTTGAACTCTTGGTTAGTGAATGAGGTGTTATTGTAAGAAGTCTAAATAGCAATGAAAACAATACTCCCCGGGTTGTGTGATGTCGAGAATTCAAATTCCAGGGACAGTTTCAACCAGCGACGAGGTGGAGATTCGCCGATGGAGTCTTTTTGCTCTCCACAAATCTTCATTTTTCATTTTCCATCTTCATTTTCATTTTTCATTTACCGCGTACACGCTCAGGGTGTATCGGCCTCGCCAGTTACCGCGTGAACACACACAGGGTGTATCGGACTCCTGGGCCATTATAATTACCGCGTACACGCTCCGGGCACATAACTCCGGGTGTATCGGCCTAGCCAGCTACCGCGTACACACGTCCTTATTGGGGTGTATCGGTCTCCTGGTGCATAATCTTCATGAAATACTGCATTATCGGCTGCTAGACGCCATCCGTCGACCAGGAACGGACAGTCGCTGCACCGCGGCACCGCTGCACCGGCGCCGGCGTGATTCCCGATTTCAGCAAGCATAGCATTCGCCACAGGTACACCCAGGTAGATAGTCCAGCAAGTTATCTTAAAGAATTCAGGGGTGTTATTACATGTATGTAATTAAATTCATAAATATTTATGTATGGGAACAGTCTGGATATCAGTTATTATGCTAAGGCAATCAGTTATAGACCCAATGGAAAAAAACAGAATAGGTACAATAAAATATTATAACTGACATTACAAATTAATTATATTCCTGTGACGTATTTTATTCCTGGGACATCCTGGCATAATATAGCATCGTATATATTTAAAAGGATGCCCCAACAACGGAACAATGTGTTAAACTCATTTTTTTTAAATAAATCACTTTCATAAGTTTGTCGAAAGACTCCCTTTCAAGCCCAAAACGTCTCACTTCTATCACATTGTCACTCAGATTCAAATATACACACACACATATACACTCGCGTGCACGCAGCACACACGACTAGCGATGGGAAATATCGTTACTTTTATTTCACTATCAAGTCAGTGAAGATATTTATTTTTGTCACTGTTATATCACCGGTGAAAAATCACCACGGTTATATTTCATTAGTACGAGTAGTAAAGATTACAAGTGTACTGTGAAGTGAAATCTCACCGTATCACGAATTCACGAGACACGACGTGGTTCTAAATATCAATTACCTACATAGTTTAATCAAAACCTTACAATGTTTAAAATAAGACTCATTTTCATTTGAAGTTTTTGTATCGTAGCGATATTATTAACGAAGCAAGTTGAAAGAAATCAGACAAACTTAAGTCTAATAACGTTGAGAATAAGATGCAATTTCACTTAAACAAATTCTCTCTTCTAGTGTCTGTGTCGCTCTCGCTCACGCACTGCTCAAGTCACAAATGTTGCTTTCTCTCTTTCGCACGATGGAATTCTGTGAATTATATGTAGCTTGGCCGGTGGCCGGCGTTAAGTCACAGTAAAAGGAATACTGTGGTGAATTCACCGTCCCGTTAAATGTAACAGACGGTTTCGATGCATGTCACTGGTGTGACAAGGTGAAGTATATTTATCAAGTGAAATATCCAGTGATAGGTGAAATGTGCCATTCCTATGTCGTGTGACACGACATAGTTATTTTATTATAGTATTAGTAGTTCAGTATGGTCATAGTCATATAGGTACCTATTCTTTTTAACGTAAATACTCATAGTTGGGTGAGTTTCAGTTGCCTATATTACAGGTTGTCCACCCAGTCCATGGAGCTGAAGATCCTTATTAACTTATTGTCCTTTTTACTATAATGACCATGTCTTAGAAACCAACTATACTTTGTAATTTAGGTATATAAAATAAAGATATTATTAGTATTCGACATCTGAATCCCAATTTACCTCCTCTTCATCATAGTGGTCAATAGATAACTTTGACATTCGACTTTGATCTCAATAATTTAGCAACAGTTAAACTCGGGTTACCTGGTTACTTGAGATCAACAGGAAAGTTGATGTATCTATAATTGTCGTCTCGATAATAAATAGTACACAAACATAACCGAGATCATCGATTGACAATTATTGTGACTTTGGTTAATACGTCCCTCTGAAACTTCGTTATTGTATTTTAAATTTGCATAGTTGTAACTTTTAATTTAAAAAAAGAACTTTTTTTTTTAATACATATAATACGTGTTTCATTTTAATATTATAATAATAAATCATTCCATATGCACATTCATTAAATAATGATAAACTGCAACTTCGTAGGTACGAAACATCAACATCATCAACATGCACCATTTGATAGTATGACTAATGTTATCAATCTTAGGTTATTGGGACAGAAAAGTTGACAGATATAGGTATATAATACAACCTGTGATAGTTACATTATTGAAACGTCTTTAGATTTCATAAATGTCCGTAGAACTGGTATGGTATGGAACTTTATGAAAGCATCAATTTATCCATAAAACAAATTTTCAGTTATATTGTATACGCAGGCATTCCCGAAGGTTCGTTAACATGTTCACAAGCAATATAAATATGCGTGTACTGACGTACTTATTAACATACGGTGCCATACTTACCCGAATCTCTACGCATTTTGTCCAATGAATATCTAAGAAGTAGGTATATTTCTGAAGTATCATATTAATATTTTCAACCGAAAATTTATATTCACTAATGGATCCTTTACGAAGTTAAAGAACGACCGACGCATTGTTACTTTATTTGAGTGACACAAAAATCATGAAGGAACATCCGGTATCTTCGTTAGGGTCAAAACACATTTATTTATTTATTTATGCACTCCAAAATATTATCACTAACATTACAGGTATGCCCTACTGAGTTAGTGTATTTTACATAAATAAAATTGTAGGTAACATAATAATATTAATATGAATTAACAAATCCTAGCTAGTCAATCATCATTAACGAATAAAAATGATGTGTAAACGAATGTAATATATTCAATTCCATGAGTGCATATTCCTATTCCTCTAGTGATTTTAATCTATAATCGTTTCCGTCTCCGCGGTTAAGATCAACACGAAATAAATTATGATGAGGTAAACAATGCTCTCTCAAAGGTGATGTACCTACCAAAGATAGGCGACACTTCTTATGATAATAATTATTAGATCGGCTATAATATTATAAAGAACAATTGTACTGCGATGCTCTTTGGGTTCCGTAATAAGTTACAAGGTCTTCTGGCTTGTGAGTTGCGATTGTGTTCCAACACTTCACCCGACACTGTATTTATAATTATCAACATCGCGGATGAAACAGAAGGATTAATAATTGCTTAGTTACTTGATTTATTTATCTATTTTATCGTTTATATTTATACTGTAAATATTCAATTATGAATAACTCCTGACTCCAACACAAATTGCAGTTCTAGCCTCTAGGCGTATCTGCAGATGGTTGAGAGTGCATCGAGATAACATGCATATATCGGACATAACAAAACATACTGAAAGTAGGTATTTGTACGTAATTAACCTTATAAATAGCATTGATATTATCACCGATATATAATAAGTAAAAAAATATTTGTTTCTCAGTGCCAATGTAAGGGTTGAATTAAATTATTTTTGTCATGAAACTAAATAAACTCTGACACTTGCATCCTCGTAGTAGACACACAAAACAAGAAAAACAATCTTACATCCATGACCTGAATACAAAGATCCATTCATGAAACAAATATCTACCCTGTCCGAGATTCAAACCTGGGATCCGCAGCTCGACAGTAGATATGCTCACTATTGCGATACGGTTATGTTACTCAGTTTTAAATATTATCTTTTATCAACGAAATATATTATTCAATACTGTACAATACAATACAATTCAAATGTGTATTGCATCATTGATCATTTCTTTATCACTGACATTAAATACCACCATTGATTGGTAATAAATAATGCCATATACTCAAACCGGCAACAGAAATTTACACTTATCACTCAAGTGTACGCATACAATTGAACCCAGGACCCTTCAAAGGGTGATCCAGCATGCTATCCATAGTGCCTCATTGTAATTACACACCATCTTTTGTTTGCTGTATTTACTGCGACTAGAAATCAATATGTTAATACAAATGATATATAGGAGAATCCTTAGTTGAACTTTTATTAGATTCGACAATTTTAAAATTTACCCACTAATCCATGATATTGCATTTATAAAAACAAAGTAGAAATGCTAGGCTGTGACTTAAGATTTTGTAAAAATCACTCCTCCAAAATAAAAAGAATGATAGAGTGACATAATTATACATAATCACATAAAAGATTATTTTAATTTGTTATTACTATTAAATATTTATTTTGAAATTGCTTAGGATAAAACTTTTAATGTTGCACATGCCATTCATCATAGAGAAGACTTAAAGTCACAGTTATAATAGTCAAGATATCTAGTGGCCTGATCCAAATTAAATCCTTGTATGATGTACTTATGTATCCTCAAATTTTTAACCTCTAAGACTCAGGATACATATCAGATTTTTTTTTTTTTTTTATATAAAATAAAAAGTTAATTAAACATAGTCATTGGGTAGGCATAGTTCAAAAGACCACCGTTAAGCCTACTGGATGTATACATATAAAAGTAGTATTATAATTATGTTCTGTACATTTCGTTAAGTATTTTGATCCCTAGATTTGCTGGTTTGAATTAGCCAGTTTGCTCTTGCAGTACACGGTTTCAGCTTTCAGATTTAATTTATTCAATTAGGTATGTTGTTAATTATTTTTCTTTATCAAAATCAGGAACAATGTGCTTTAATTTATTGAACTTTTTTTTGTATATTATAGTGTTTTGTAATTTAGTTTCAAAATATGAAATAATAATAATATATTTATAGGTACACCTATTTGATATATTGAGTGTCCCTTCTGAATGAATATTCTTATGTTATGCTTTGACAAATGAGTTCTACAAACTCATTAAAGGTTACTACAGGCCCAAATAAATATGTTATGAAGTCCAAATTCAACTAAGTAATATACCTTTTGCACCAAGAACTAATACTCAATTGATTCTTGGTTACTATACAACAATGTGCTTAATAAATTATGCATGTCAGTGATTGCTTGTTATGGTTTATATAAATCATTGTAATCTTTGTTGTCTAAATTTATATTTTAATGTTACATTTCTTTTATTTAAATAAATAAAAATAATTGATTAAATAAATTTCATCACTTTGACTTAAATAACTACTTAGTTTGTCCATTTTTTTTTCAATCTTTTGTACTATCAATACTGATATTTTATGCTATGCATCATTTTATTGTTTTTAGCCATAATTTACTGATTTAAGCACTTACTGGCAATAGAAAAATTGTGTAATTGAATCAATGTAGATAATTTCTATGAAAAATCAGTGTGCTACAATTAGAGGAATAGATTTAAAACTGTAACAAATATTTCAACTTACCGAAAACACCAATTCTATACTTTACCATACGTGGGCTGGTTTTTCCTTCGCGCTTCTGATATATTAAAGTAAATTAAACCCGTAATCTTCCAATATCATTATGTTTAATCTCTGGCCCTTAGTACAAACTCACAACAATAATTAATTAAGTTTTTACAAAATAGCTTCGTCTCCACGATTGAATCACAGCAGAGTTTTTTTTGACAATCAACATGGCCGAACGTCAAGTCATTACAAAACTTGTATTTTATCTAATTACTTTAAATTACAATAAAACAAATGCGAATTATAACGACAAATTAATATTAGTTATAAAATAACAGTGCTATTGATAAACTTTTCAAGAACAAATTGTTTTGAGGAATTAAACAACATTTTGATTATAATTTCCGGCATTCGATATGTCATTTTTGCCACAGATTAATATTAAGCAACAGAACATCATAATCAGCCTATTTTTACTTTACTTTAAATAGCTATGTAAATAAAAACAAACAATATATTACAAGTGAAATAATACATTTTCTAACACAAGGTATACACTATTCAATAAAAACAGAATCATCGAAATCGGATCATCCAGTACAAAGTTATTGGGGTTAACGGGTAAAAATTCAGTGGGTGAATAATCAATCATCCCCTATTTTCGTACCTTTAGGGTGGGAATAAAATTTTCAAAAAAATATGGGACCAACATCAAGACATACCCTATCCATTAAAAAAAGAATCATTAAAATCGGACCACCCTGTGCCGATTGCTGCGTGATCATACATTAAAAAAAATAAAAAAATATACGTGTCGAATTGAGAACCTCCTCCTTTTTTTTCGTCGGTTAAAAAGTCAAGGTCTTGCTAATTGCTTGACAAAAAATGTAATTATCTACTGTAACTGTTGTTTTGTAGTTGAAATGATAACGCACGCACTAATTTACCCTGGCACATTTTGTTATAACGGATGTTTAGGCCAAAAATCACAATCGTAGCTGAGCTGAACGGCACCCGAGTTACGATAACTTTATTTGATACGTACCTAACTAACTATCAATTATTTTAATCTCAATTTATTCTTATTTTTAAATAATTTATTTCAGTAGTTCTTGCGTGAAAGAGAAAAAACATCCATACTTTCATAATATTAAGTAGGAAGTAGGATAGGATATGTTCACTTCAATTATTCCGATACTCACGATTTTTTTAGTTCAATCAGAATCTTTTAAATCATTTTACTCGATCAATCACAGCTGCAAATTGTAATTCTTTTCTTCAGTGCACTAACAAAATATCGATAAAAAATAAATTCCTATACACGAAATACAAATGGTATCGCTACCAGGCGCACAGCGCTGCAGCGGCGCAAGACACATTTAGGCCTAAATGACAGCATGGCGCCGCTGTGTCGCGGCCGCGCCCGAGAACCCGGTGCCATTATTTTCCAATTTCTATGGCTTCTAATACAGTTATTATGGATTTCTTGAAGTATTTATAGCCTCTTATATTTTGCTTTTCATAATAGATGAATGAATTATGTCTGTGTATTAATTTTATTGAAATTTATCTATAAGAAAAAGCGAATGAAGTGCTCGTTATCCCGGCGGCTTGTGTGATCAAAGCGGGCGCGGTCGTTAGTTTGATGGATGACCGGCAACCGCTAGTGGCAAACATTTTCTTGAATGCTTCCGTGCTTCGGAGGGCACATTAAGGCGTCGGTTCCGGTTGTTACAGCTGTTGTAAAGCTAATGTCCATGGCTTACAGGCGACATGAAAACCAACGATTTAGACTGGAGCAGCGTGGTCTGCGTAGTTTAATATTTTCTAGGCCTCCTCAGTTGAGGAGTGACAGCAAGCGGGTTTTTTTTTATAATTTTTAAATTTATACTAGTTAGAAGAGTCATATTTATTTATTAAACAAATTCAGAGGATATTTTTGTTGTAATTAGGATCCTACTATTAAGTAGGTACTTGTCTTCTATGGTAATTTTGTAATTTTTATGGCAGGTAGGTACAAAATAAAAAGAATTTATACATTATCATTTGATGCCAAAACAAGTAAATAGGTTAAAAACTAAATACACGTTTTATAAATAATTAAAGAGTCAAATGTTAAACCTACCAAAGAAAAAAATTGAGTAGGTACCTAGTCCTTCACCTGGAGCCAAACTTGTGTGTTGGATCAGGTCATGCTTATCAAAAAAATAATATTGTCATAAGAACTACAGCAGTATGAATTTCAACTGCTTACATTAAGAGGAAGTCTTGTTTTACTTATTTAAGATTTGACCCAACAGGGCAAGCTAGGTAAATAAAACCGTTTAATATAATTATATTTACTATTGATTATTTTCATTTAATAAACTAATATTTTAATAAAAAGTAGTGCAAATTGTCTAATTTAAAAAATAAAAAACTTCGCCTACTATCAAAAAAACAATCATGATAAGTATAATTTTTTGAAATCCTTATGGTGAGCTCTTTAATTTGATCTCCATATTGCATTTTAATATTTGATTTATATTTATTTTTTGATACTTCAAACAATGGCATAATCACAGCTACCATATTTGTTTTTTTTTAATTTCACTTATCTAAGAATACGTGGGTTATCAAGACGAATCTAACGATATTTTAATTATATAAATCTGTTCAGCGGTTTGGAAAATACGAGATAATAAAAAATATTACATGCATACATAGATAACTACATACAAGCGTAGGGACATAAGTAGATATGTATTACTTTAAGTGTTAGGTAGGTATTTATTGGGATCAGTTGTCAAGACAATGTAAAGCATTATAGATTCTATATGTAAAATAGATTAAGGAGTAATCTGTGGTAGGTACGTACTTATGTACTTATAATGATCAGTCCAATAAGATCTCCAGGTTAAGAAGACAGTAATTGTTTTAGCACTGACGTCTCTATTGGGATTTGACAGTCGTTACCTATTCCATGATTGGTATGGCGGCGCGTCGAACGGCGGTAAAAATTGGCCGCTGGTATCAAGAAACAGTTTTTCAGACGTTAGAACAGTCTCCAATGTTGGTAGAAATTCCAATCTGCTGTAGAAAACTAAAAGAAAACTCACGTCTCTATGTGAATCAAGCTATTTAACTACTTCTGTTATAAGAATGCTTAACGTCAACGTAGGAAAAGATGCTTTATGACAATGGTTGTATACGTACACTTTAGGTATATTTTAACGAGTAACCACCCTCGCTTTGCTTCGGTTTTCTTATTTTTTTTTTTTATTTTACACCTTGGGTTACATTATTGGAGTTTTACTAAGGATCCCTATTTTTTTGAAAATATAATATAGCCTATGTTCACCGGGGATAGTGTAGCTTTCTAACAGTCAAATAATTTTTCAAATCGGTTCAGTAGTTTCGGAGCCTATTCAATGCAAACAAAAAATCAAATCTTTCCTCTTTATATATTAGTATAGAAGTATAGATTAGTTGGTGGTGGCAATCTATGACCGAAACATAATATAAAACATAATTAAGTATTACAGTTGATTCCAGAAAGAGGTGATGATGATGATATAAAATGATAGCTATGAATAGATAGTCGGACAAGTAAGGACTCTACCACCAACTACCAGTATCTAGGTCAAAGGTTCCCAGACTTTTTTTCTCATAGACCACTTTCAAAACTTAGCTGGTTCCGGTGGACCCCCTGCAGATACATTTCCACCATATTCCCAAAACTCGACAAAAATGTGAAGATTAGATCAAACTATGCGTTGCGGCTCAGTTTAGAATATAGAGATTAATAGTTTCCGAAAAAAAGTGAAAATTGATTGGTTAATTTATTTATTTATTTTTTGTCACGCCAACGTAGACCACCGTCGAGTCTCCCGTGGACCCTTGGGGGTCCACCTGGAGCACTTTGGGAAGTAAGGATCTAGTTACTATCGGGATTAAAATACCTGTAATAGATTTTACTTTTAGTAAGCCTTCAGTACTTTGTCCTTTTTTATCAGAGTGAACCATGAACAATGCGGTTGGCTTGAAGTCCATGCTAACACCTCAAGACTCAAGAGCTTATAAAGTAACAGAAAGTTTTGCTATCTTACGCAATTTGTCTTTTAAATAGCTCACGCGCATGTCATCAGGTGGATGATGCATTTGGCGTTAGATACTTATGTCCACAGGCCACGTTAGATACCACTTACCATTAGAGGGCTCGACAACTCTTTAGTCAGCTATTTACATAAATAATGATAATGTTGCCTTCAACCCATTAATAGCCCACTACTGAGGACAGGTCTCTTCTCTAATAATGATGTGTACTTCTATGTATATCCTAAGGAAAAAAATATAAGTTGGTACTTCTTCGTTCTTCTTCTATTTGATAACGGAAAAGCTGCAGCACTGCCTACTTCTTCCAGCCACTTCCCTCGCTATTCCATGAGGGTGACGGCCTCAAAGAACTCACCCTCAAATCTCAATTTGCTACGATTCACGCGTTTGTTCTGTATTCTGGAGTCGCATCTGATTCGGATTCTGAGATAGCATCATGTTTTGGGCGGTGGGAACTTCCACAGAGGTTTACGGCAATATAATATACCTGGGAAACAAATTAATTCAGAAGATCAATTAGACAGTCAGTTGTTTAACTAAAATTAAACTGGTGTTAGAGCGATTTATTGCTGTTAAACAGAATATGGAATTAGAATACCTAGCTTCTTTAATAAGATTTTTCTAAAGATCGACAACGCCGTAAGACATTACCTACATCGAATTCTGCTCTACATTTCTACTGTATCACGTGCAACGATAAGAAAATTAAATAAACCATATCTGTGTAATTTAGTATTTTAAGTACTTATTTTCTTAATTTATGGATGATAGGATGACAGGATAGCAATGGACTGTCCACATGATAATAAATAAGGAGTCTTATGTGGGTCCATTATAATTTCAAGGCTAAGAAGTGTTGACGTTATTTTCGTTGTTTTTAGCACTGATGTGTCTTCTGGAATTTGCATATTTATGAAGATTTATAGGTCTTATTACGTAGAAGATACCTAATAAACGAATAAGTACAGATAGCAGCTAGGCTTTTTATCCTACCTTTGTCTGTTGAAGTTACTAATAAGGTAAAGATAGACTCTCGTTATGTAGTCGACAACCAATTAATGAGGAAACGATTGCACCGTAGCAGTGTCGTGGAAAACTTCAAATGTTTCATTGCAGTTTATGAGTTGAGAAATGACATGACATGAATCCTAACGTAGTTTTCAATGTATTTTAAATGTTACCAGTCTTAAAATGGTTGCTGCATTAAAATGCAGGACGAGGATTTTTCAGATAATCTATAATTTCCTTTCTTTCTGTATGGTATGACTATGTATGACAAGCCGACAAAACAATTAGGTGTGGTTAGTCTTTTGCCGACTGTACATAAAGTTTTAATGTATATAACATAAGATTTGGATCTTCTGTATAAAGATTCACTCTTATAGGTCCAGAGTCCGGAATCAGCATAAGTTACAGTTTCATTAAGTAGCGTAGGAAATTTTATAAATCTGCGATTTTTAGCAGATTATGGCAAAAGGACTTAAGGTAAACACCCCAATTATGGACGGTTTAACAGCAAATTTGTGGTATTTGTGAAATTTTACCTATATTGTGAAAGTTAAGAACCTGAAAGTACTTAAAGTGTAGGTAAAGTCCTGTTCTTATTCAACATTTTTGCTGTATCACGCGTGAGATATTGCAATTGGTTTAAATTTAATTAACAAATAAAAACTATCATTTTTTTACCCAGTTATGGACAGCAAAAACCCAGTCATGGACACCCAGTAATGGACATACCCCAGTCATGGACACCCAGTAATGAACACGAATCATGTAAAACTAGTTAGGCTAGTTATCGGCTAATCTATGATGAAAATCCATAAGAATAATAATTATTAATATCTTTCTAGGGTTCCGAAGTATTTATTTATTTATTTATTTATTTATTTATTTATTTATTTATTTATTTGTCCATGAACATACTAACATTACAGGTCTAGCCTAATGCGTTAGTATTATTGATTTCTTATATCTATTGTTAGTACATATATTGTTCCTATAGTTAACATAATCCTTATATTATTAAATTATAAATTCTATTAATTATTATTTCAAGTTCCAATAACGAACAGTCAAATAATATATAATTAACCCTAAAAATGTCAATACATATACTTATTAATTCATAAATCTAATATCTAACAACAATAAAAATTCAATAAATAATAGTCTAATTGATAACAATAGTAATGAAATAATATTCATGTCACTTAGATGTCAAGTTGTTAAAATCATTCATTCTTTAATTATAAATCCATTAGTAATTACAAATTATTAATAACAACACAAACAATTACAAATTATTAATTATCCGAACTATAAACCTGTGACAACATTTGTTATAGCCCTTGTGCACTCAACCAGTGTACAACTGAAAATGTCGATACGACACGCTACTGCATTGAGCGTGCGCAGCGCTCGGGTGAGCGGTGCGTCGCGCAGGAGTCCGGTGCGCGCCCGCGGCAGCGCCAGCAGGGGCGGGAGCCGCCTCCGCTCTACGCTGTTATCCGGAGCGCACAGTCTTAGCTGTTCCAGGATGGCCGGACTGTGACGTTCCCCCCTTAGCACCATAAGCAAGTGTTTAGCTAACGTCACTTCCCTCCTGGTTTCCAGCTTCATGTAACCCACCATGCCCAGGACGAACAAACTGGGATACAGGAGCGGATAGCCTGGATATACTCCGTACAGCCTCATATAGAGGAATCGAGTGAATTTGTTCTGGATACGTTCTAGCATTTGTTTATACTTCTCCTCCCTCGGAGCCCATATAACCGAATCATGCTCCAAGTGACTCTTTACCAAGGCTTCGTATAAGGCACGCAGCGCATTGATGTTGGTGAAACCAGCTGCTTGCCTCAATACGAAGCCAAGGTTCCGGTACGCCTTTTTGCATATTTCAGTTATATGTTCCCGAAAGGTAAGATCAGTAGTAAACCCTCATCTCTGTGACGCGCCGTAGCGGCTCCCCCTCGACGTGGTACTGGTGATGCCGCGGAGTGCGTGATCGGCTGAATGACATTACTGAGCACTTCCCCACGTTGAAGTAAAGCTTGTTCTTTTGGCTCCAGTCCACAACTCTGTCAATATCATTCTGCAGCCTTATGTGATCTGAGATGTCACCCATCCCGCGTACCAGTTTTAGGTCATCGGCGAATAAAAGGCATGTAGACTCCTGGACCACCTCCGGTAGATCGTTTATCATAATGATAAATTGGAGGGGTCCAAGATTACTACCCTGGCTGACTCCCGACCTGGTCAAGTACTCTTCAGAATAGCATCCGCCACAGTCAACGTACTGACGCCTGTCCCGCAGATAGCTAGCAAAAAATGTCAGCGTATGCGGCGTACAACCCACGCCTGCTAGCTTCGCGAGCAGCACGTCATTGTCGACCGTGTCAAATGCCTTCCGAAAATCGAAATAGGCAACATCCACCTGACCACCAGCGTCCATAGCCGGTACCACCTGCGTCATTAAATGCAGCAAGTTTCCCGTTGTCCCTCGCCCAGGACGAAAGCCGTACTGTGCGTCGGACAACTGGGCTCTCAGCTGTGCATATAATGAGTGATGAATAGCCGACTCCAACACCTTGGCGGGTGCACACAGAAGCGCCACCGGTCTGTAGTCGCTCGGCTCTGGACCTCCCCGTCCCTTCGGAACCGGCACCACGCGGGTGAGTTTCCATCGATCCGGGAAGGTTGCAGTTACGAGGCAGATGTTGAATACGTGCAGCAGCGGCGCTTCTAGTACACTTCGACAATCCTTCAAGATAAAAGGTGGAATGCCGTCCGGTCCGACAGAGCGCTTCGGCGGTAGCCGTGCGAGCGCTCGGCTAACCTCCGCCCGCGTCAGCTGCGCCAGATGCACGCGCGCATTCCCCCCCACTGACGCACTAACAGCTGAAACATCCAGTTGCGCCGGTTCTGGGTTGTACACCGAATAGAAGAATTTGGCAAATTCTATTGCACATTCATGATCTGAGAGAGATCGGCCGTTTTGAATCAATCTAAAAAAATCGGAACCCTTATAGTTTCGTCATGTCCGTCCGTCTGTCCGAAGCAAAGCGCCGAGACCCTTAGTGCTAGAAAGCTGTAATTTGACATGAATATACCTATTTATTAAAACTCCAGAACACTGGAATAAAATACTGAAAAACTTTTTTTTTCAGGGTACCTCCCCTACAGGTATTGTGAGGATGTTTTTTTTATTCTTCGTGTACCCTATAGTGTGGGGTATCGTTGAAAAGGAATTCCAAAAAAAATATGGTTCTTCAAAGACCATTTTGGAATAAGGGGTTCGTTTGCAAAATATTTGGCTTTAAAGAACTAATTTTGGTTAGAGTCAAGTAGGGGGGCCCTGCTGGCTAAACGGTTAGAGTTGGACAAGTGAAACAATTGTGAAAAATAGTTTGTGATGAATTTGCAAGAAAAACTATTCCGGCTATGTTATTTTATGTAGTCAATAAATAATAGTCGATAAACTTACTACTTCAGAACCCTACATTGCGCTTGGCCCGACAAGCACTTGTTTAATCAACTTTACATGTAATATTCACATTAAGGAACTTGGTTAGGTACTTGTAAGTTTTCTAAATTGACAATGAGGTTAGCATTAAGGAAGAGAAAATAATTAAAATTGTACTCATATTAAGCTTTTTATTTATTAACTAGCTATTACTCGCGGCTTCGCCCGCGTGTTCACAGGGAAGTAACAATGAGTGGTTTTACATGCATGACATATTCCTAGTGCAAGAATAAATAAGTAACAAATCCAAAATTTAAAAGTTACTAAGAGGAACCAACTGTAAAACCTATGAACCTAACCCTCCTCGACCTTCCAAATATAAATATAAAGTTATATCAATATTTATATATGACCATCCATGACTACATCGCCACTTACCATCAGGTGGGATTGTAGTCAAGCATTAACTTATAAGATATAAAAAAATATAAATATTTCTAACTATAAATTTATATCAGTCCATAGATACTTTACGAACTGATGCATATAGAGAAGTAGAGGACCAACACTTTGTTACTTTTAGTATGGAGTGATTCAAATACGCATCATAATGGATCTTCCCATGGGAATGACATATTGTTTTACCGCGGTAAAGAATAACCTATGTTATTATCCAGCATCATAACTATCTCCACACAAAAATTCATACCATTAGATCGCTTAGTTACGACGAGAAAGAGGGACAAACAAACAAACAAACACTTTCGCATTTATAATATTAGTATGGATATAGAAGGATAAAAGTATGGACAAATACGCATCATAATGGATCTTTCCATGGGAATGAGTTGTTTTACCACGGTAAAAAGTAGCTTACTTTAATCTCCAGCCTTCTATCTCCACATAAAAATAATACCATAATATCGCTCCATTACGACGTGAAAGACGGACAAACAGTTTCGCATTTATACTATTAGTATGGATAAGTAATTTATGAATATCAACATTATCAGCTTCTTATATAGGTATGCATTAATTATTAACTACCTAAACTAAATTAGATTAATTTACAAATATTAATAAATATGAATGGAAATAAACAAATAAAAACTGCGAAATCGAATGTTGATAAAAAAACACTGAATGATTAATTGAATGAATGAACGAATGAATGAGTAATTGAATGAAATAAAATGAGTGACAGAAAAAATGAACGAATGAATGAATGAATGAACAAGTGAATGAATTTGAATGAACGAGTGAATGTATTTGAATGATGAATTAATTAATGGATAAATTAATGAGTAAATGAAGGAATGAATGAATGGGTGTATGAGTGAATTGATTAAGAATTAATTAATTAATTGATAGAGAAAGAGAGAGGGAGGAGAGTGAGATGGAGCAGGAGAGGGAGACACGTACACGAGTTTAGTTAAAATTTAGTAACATGGCATTAATTTGTCCAGCTTTACAAAGATCGCCGGGACGGCTAGTCTATTAAATTAATAAAGCAACAACAATTATAATTTTCTGCTGTCAATTTTAGTAATGAGATATATCTGTAAGTAAAGAATATTGGCATGCACTTATAATATATCAGATTATCAGTATTATTCGTCTCTGTAAAGTAATAAAAATCAAAAATATGTTTAAAACACTAGGTAACAATTTAAATAGCATAAATGGAGTATTTTTTCATTTCTTTCACACTGTAAAATATGTGTCGCACCGGGAGGTTCTATTTTCAAAATGGAGCCCTCGCTCTCTTTTCAAAATTGACAGGATCCACTGAAAACAGTTGCCAGTTGGCTACAGTTCATTGCGCAAATTTCGGGTTCGCGATGTCGGTCATATACGCTAGTAATAATCATTCAGTATCTACCATTTTATATCAGTGTCATTACTGGATATCTGTAAAATACCTAATAATAGCAACATTTTCATAATTTGCAGCTAGCTCATAGTAAAAAATAATACTAGGAGTAAAATTAGTTCAAATTCTGGATACACAATAGCAAAGATAAATTTCGATAAAATTATGTCTATTACTGGAGCTATACAATTATAGTGCACCAGTAATGAACACCAACAAAATATCAACAAATATAACTTCTCTGGAGTAACAACACTGTGTGTTGTAGACTTAATTTCATGGTTAACCAAACAAACAAAACACATTTTGATTTAAAAATAGCAATACGAATTTACAGATGAAACTTTTTACTTACCGCACTAACAATTTCCTTAAGAAATTCCGCTAATATAAATTTACAATGACGAACAATTTATAGTTCGCGCTAACTTGTGTTCTAACAGACCGAATTGAATAAAATGTCAAACTTAGGCAGTCCGATGACTAAAGTATATGAAACAGTGTTGCCAATATAAAAAAACTGGTTCATAACCATATTCTAGATGATTTCTTTTTTTTTCGTCCATTACTGGAGCCTCGTCCATTACTGGAGCCGTTACCTTATATTTAGGTAATCGATTTATAATTATTTATATGATATTGATTCTTGGCTTCAACCCATTGATGGCTACTACTGAGAGTACTGAGCACGAGTCTCTCTTGAGGAGGCCTAGAGCACACTTTACCATGATGCTCCAGTACGGATTGGTGGAGGGGACCAGAAACCCAAGTGTCGGACGTTTTCATGTCGCCCGAAGGCCTCCGACATGGTTTATGTGCCTTAACTACTGTTATGTTTCGATAACGATCGGGACCGTCGGCTTTACGTACCCTCCGAAGTATGGAAGAGCTCAAGATTTTTTTGCCACTAGTAGTCCCCATCCAACTACCGAGGCCAGCTAGACCGATTCCTTCCAGGAAACCTATGTGATTTCTATGAACACTGAACAGCTGTGAGTCGTGACCACTTACCATCAAATATACCTACCGTCTTTTAAATTTTAAGCAAGGTAGATATTGAGAAAAAAACATAATTGCTTCTGAATTTCTGCTAGTTAACATTGCTTACAGTAACTACCTAACTAATCTATTAACCCACTGCCCTAATGACCACTCAACGCAACATCCAAATATCTCGAAAACACCAGTAAGCAAATATCACAAAAACTACTACTCTATACCTAAACAAAAGCCCGAGCTCTCAAACCTTGACTCTCGAGATTAATTCTAAGCATCCTTCCCAAAAACCCTCAAATCGTTCGTGTTCCTTTCTAATTTATTCACTTTACAAATTCGGCTCGTATCGGCCGCTTTCTCGCGGGTCACGGGTTGCACACTTCACATCCGTTCTCCTCTGAATGCACAATGGGAATCCTGTCATCTCTCTCCGTCGCGACACCGTCGCGTAATTACCTCTCTATCGCACAGTGCGGCGTTGCCAGCTCGCTCGCATCGACGCCGAGTGACCTTGTATCCGCGCTCCGCTGCCGAGTTGGAACACTAGGTATAATTACTAGACATTTATGGCGTAATTTATAGCGACATTTTTCTAAATCACGCCGTGTTTTACTCAAACGCTGTTAAGTAGTGACTTAGCTTCGTTCAGCTCAATGCTGTTTTATAAAGTAATGCTGTTTATGGCTTATGTGTTTCTCTCAGATGAATAAAACAGGGTATTTCTATGCAATATTTATTTAACCTCTTCTTAAGCAGAAGCCAGCTCGTAGATACCTACTTAAATAAGTACCCACCTCTTGCTTATAAACTTATAAAGCATAATTAGATGTTATCTTGTTGAAAAGAACATAAAAGTAGGCAGGTTCTCCTAAAGTTTATTACATATAACCCCAAACGCCCAGACCCAGAATTCCTTTATTTGATTCCACGAACTAAGGTAAGTAGATATTAATCTTGATTAGGGTAATCAACTCCTACCAACTACAATTATCATAATTGTGTTACATTTTTAATTTTAATCCGTAATAGGAGGTGTACCTATGGTTAGGAACAGAAAATATTATGTCTACCTAGATACTTAGGTATTTTTATGCTTAAAGTTTTATTGTTGTTGAGTTGGATTCTACGAGTGACTTCTTTCTCGAAGGACTTACCCATTTGGATCATTTGTCCCAGGCCTAAAACTTCAAGAGCTTTGCATTGACGACGTATGCTTTGCATTGTGACGATTCATTCTTCGTATATTTCAGTGTTGAAATGAAAGGATGTGTTACAGTTGCTCTAATAAAACATATTGCACAGGATTCCTGAAGAAGGTGTGTGTGCCTACATGCTACATATCATCCGTGCCACCCTAGCAAACTTGCCAATCTAGTGAGTGGTAAAGACGTGACAAAGAAAAAAGTGGGTAGGCAAAAGTGACGTTATCTAGTTTGACATGAAGTTGAAGGAGCCACCAGACACGACTAAGTTGCTGAACATCTGAATAGTAGGTATTAGACGCAGAGCAAGGCATCGTGCCACCATTGTAGGAAGGACCGAAAGTCGACAATTATCTAGCTTTGAAGTTTGAGCATGTTCTGTTCGATCAGGAGAGATCTTTTTTGCCAGCTATAGTCGGGACTTGGTTGACACTACTGTTATTCCTGACACGTTTCATGAAGAGCCGTAGACTACAGCCACCTACGCTTCTGTGAGACTGTAAGCCGACGACGAAGAATTATTCCCGAGCTCCATATTCGCGGGACTACCTATTGACAATCTTAAGGGATCTAGATATTTTCCATTCTGGGAGATGCTGCAAAACAGAAAGTAATTAATAACTATATAGAACCAAAGCATGATTACTGAGGTACCAGCAAATAACCAATGTTAAGCGGGCAATTAAATGGTAATAGGTATAAGAAATTAAATCTCGCTAGAGAAACAAAGACGATTTCTATGTTCTATGCATTACACATGTTTTGTTTTTATCAGTTTGCTAACACGCAATACGGCATAATTATTATGCATGGACCTTGTATCTATTCAATTTAGCAAATCCCACAGGATACCACTGCCGTTTCGAACGCGTCCAATCCTGCATATTGTATGGGACACTCCAGTATTTCGAGATCCCTTTGTTGTATTACATTCCCTATGCGCAGCAAGCCAGCGATGCAGTGCGATCCTCAATATTTCTGTACGTGAACTTTGAAAGGATACCTTAGAGGCAGCTACCAATGTATAATCGATAGGAATGGGTCACTGGAGTAGCTAGTACGAGGGAGAAGAAAAAATAGTATTAGTTAAGGACACCTCCTCCATGCGTCAATACTCAATATCCTTATTGCTGAGGGTCGTGACCCCTCCAAGGACACATAGGAATCTAGATTTAAAAGAGTGGTACAGGGTACCTAATTATGGAAAGCCTAGTAATGCCCAGCAGGATACATATTATTTTAAAATAGAACTTGCGATGAATACATCGACTTTGCGATGCATGCCTTTGCGATAGTTAGTTTTGTGCCAAAATGATTATTTGGTTATGAACGTAAGGAACTGAAGTAAGTGGCTCCATCTATCATGAGACCAAGCCAACCTCGGCTTGAGGTGTATCCTGCTGACCAACGGAGGTCGTTGGGTCTTTACCACCCCGTGTAATCTCGACGGCTTAGAATAAGGAATAAACCTCGACAGTACTCATGCCGTGGTAATAGTTTTCTTACTCATCTGTCTAGCTACAACCATCCTTCTTAAATAGTTTAGAGCCAATTTAAGGATGTATTCTTGTTCTATAGCATCCTTTTTGGGCGGTAACGCGGCACGCATTGATACCTAATACCTATGAAGTTACTGATGTCCATACTGATGTAGACTTACAATCTAGTAGCTCGTCTACTCGACTGTCGTGTACCGAATCCAATAAGAATTCGCGTAATAACATACTTGTGTTATATGACATAGTTCAGCTGTTGTAAGCCTCAGATCCCATATCGGGAAATCCTTAACTCCAGCAAATTGTATTTGATCCATATGTCATTACAAAGTTTGTCCATTCCATCTCGTTTAACAGGTGCAGTGTTACAAAGCAGCAATGAGGAATTAAGATTTGGCATAGCATGTCACCTAGGTCCTAGTGCATGTGGATGCACTAGTCAGGTACGAGTGGTCGTACCTGATAGCATATAGGTAGATATCATAATCATAGAGAGGCTGGTGCGTGTGGTGACGCTAAGATACCGATGAAGAGGCAAATTCGAATGGGTAGGACTTCGGAAGACTATTTAATAAGTCGTCAGCAATGGTTGTTGACGAATCATTAGATTTCAGTTATTTACGACTAATAACTGAAACTGTCTTCGGGAGCATAATCAATGGCGTTTCTTCATTTTAATGCCTATTTGTTTTGAACAGTACTGTGGATGGAGTACATTTTAGACCTTCTCAATTTAGAAAACCAATAATGTGGTAAAGTCAACCTATATATTCATCACAAACCAATCACACAAGCTCTCCACAATCAGAATTAATTAAAACTAACCACAAAAATAGCTTCAACCCATTAATGGCCACTACTGGGCACGGGTCTCTCCTCTTGAGGAGGCCTAGAGCATACTGCACCACGCTGCTCCAGTGCGGATTGGTGGAGGGGTTAGTGGCCAACCCGAGTGTCGGAAGTTTTCAAACCGCCCGAGGGCCTCCGACATGGCTTAACGACTGTTATCTTATGATAACAACCGGGACCGACGGCTTTACGTGCCCTCCGAAGCACGGAAACGCTCAAGAAATTTTTGCCACTAGCGGTCTATCTAACTACCGACCGCGCCCGCTGTTGCTTAACTTTGTCGATCACATAGGATCGACGCAAGCCGCCGGGCTATGAGCGCTTCACACCCACACAACCACAAACATAAATTAATGTAATGTTTATTTAGGGTCCGACCGCTGAATGTCGATATCGTAAATTGAAAATTAATTCTGACACAATAGCCGGAAATACGGGCTAAATCCAGACGTAGCCTCGAAACAAAATCGCTGTAAAAAGATATAAAACTCTGGATGCACCGAGCCAACGCCTACCGCAGCCAAAAATAAACCATGGAAGCCAAAACTTGAAGATAAAGGTACCATAGCAACAATTAGAGCAGACAATTTTCGACTTACTCTCGATAGCTTTAGAGTAGCATTTATCAAATTACCTTATGGCGGATAAGACTGAGAGAGTACAGGTATTGGAATGATGTTTACATGTTGGCAGAAGAAATTCTTATTATTGAAGGAGCGCTCGCAGTGAGCTGCAGTCTTAAATAACAGGGCACACGCAAGTTTTTGGTGCGTCCGTAATGACACATCTTGGGTGTTTTCGGGTTAAGCACACTTTTGGACAAGCTCTTGATTGAGTTTTTTGGAATTGTGAGACCACCTAATCGACAGTTATTCTAAAAATAGTTCTGCTACATTTAATACTTAACTGTGTTTGTACCGGTAATTGATACTTGGAAAATGTTTATTATAAACAACTGATATTGTAGGTTTGTACAAGATCTTGCGTGTCGGAAACGATTTGACCTTTCTTCCTTCTTACCCGGTGACGCGACGGTACAGTATTTGGTGTTTTGAATAAATAAATAAATAACGCTTCACACTCATAGCCCCACACTAGGATTCCCCGTGTCGTGGGTGCCATGGACAACACACTAGACAAGGACATTCACACCCAGACCGAGAACAGAAATTCAAAATGGGAATCGAACCCATGGTGCGGCGATCCGGCATGGTAACCATTGCGCCACACGGGTCGTAATGACCACTGGTAGTAAACATTGCTTACCGAGGACTGTCCCACGGGTCGTGGCCACGACCCACGATAGAGCATGGGTCTTTCTCATAAAGTCCACACAAAAGAACCGTACGAGGTTAAAGAGAGTTTTAGTATTTACGTATTAATAGGGCTTACTAGTAAAATTACAAACGTAGGGAAACTTTCAGGGTAAGCCTTTGTAAATCTACACAGTATAGCAGGATTCCCTGTATGGTGGATGCAATGAACAACACACAAAGACAAGAATACACACGGCACACACCCGAATGATGAGAACAGAAATTTAAACTCATCATTCAAACTTCTGCTTCGATGGGAATACCCCAAGCAGGACGAACGGCTCTCTCGCATGATAACCATTGCACTAAACATGTCGCATAATATGAGTGAAGGGTTTTTATTTAATTTCCCAGCGCGTTGGTAACGTTATCCACTCATTATCATCCATTAGGTAGTGGCCAACCCGAGTGTCGGAAATTTTCTCGCCGCCCGAGGGCCTCCGAAATGGCTTAAGGACTATTATCTTGCCATAATTACCGGAACTGATGACTTTAACGTGCATTGCTAATCACAGAAGTGCTCCTTTCCAGAAGTTTCCTACTAGTGGTCAGTGATCACCCAACTATAGACCGCGCCCGCAGTTGCTTAACTTTTAAGATCGAATTGCTTCCTAATTGAGCTATATTGAGCTATAGAATAATAAAATAACTTGCAGAAATTATTTAATAATTCATGCCTTTAGGGTAACGTTCCAGGAATGTTTTCTTTACTAACTAAAACCTGGCTACGCCCATGGTGTATAGATCAACAGCAAGAAAGGGGAAGCATCAATGCGTTCTCAGGAGATCCCAGAGGCGCGTCAGATGGCTGCAAAGAGCTTTAGTGGGTAGAAATCCCCCATAACCCGCAATCACTAGGTTCGGGTATCTTTGGAAGATTTCCCCTTGAGAAAAAGATGTTTGTTATTGATAGTTAACAATGCCTTTAGGTTACCTACCAATACATGGTTCCCGAGCTCCGATTTTTCACTCGGCCAAACATCACTCTAGGAAAATGAAGTTACATCTACAATTCTACATAGAGAGAATATAATCCCTAGCCTGAATGTATAAGAAGGTCACTTTTGTAACGTACCTACCTATATGCGCCAACTGTGAAATATGATCGTCTGCAAACCTTTCAAGAGCTCTATGATATAATAAGGTCACATTGAGGAGGTCCAAAATACTATACCCCCACTCAGATGCCGTCAGATCAGAGTGTCGTTAGGGGCGACAGAATTTGGTGCTAAGGCTTCGCGTAAGGATTATAAATTATGTATTATTAGAAAACTATTTATTTAAAGTCATTAACGTAAAAACTCCTGGCTAGCTTCCACTGTCTTGAGTCAACCGCGAAACGACTCGTCGTGTTTCGGCAGGGGGCTTGGGATTCAGCTCATCATCCTCATCATCATCCTTTGTTCTTTTTTCTGTGTTAAGATGTCGAAGTTTGTTACCGCGGCAAACATAAATGTTTAGGACTCTACATAGTCACCTACTTGTTCAGTAATTTTCGAATACAAGATTATGCTTTCGTTCCCAGGTCACACTATTCAAGTAACTATCTATTGGTTATTTTGCCGTGTTGAATCGAAAATTGTAATCGAAATGCGTATGGCGCTAAATAAGCCACAAGATGTGCCTTGGATTTAAAGGTCGCTGTCAGGTTTAGAGTACTGAATATTAGACAATTTACTAACATTAAAAAGCTTTTAATACAGATCGATATCGAATATCGAAATAACATAATACTGATCGTAAGTTCTATGCTAGGTATCATAAATAATATTTTTAAAGTAATAATATCACGGAACACAGACACAAGAATATAGAGCCGCAACTTCTATTTGAATCTCCTACCGCCATCTATGTAACAGTATGAGTACTAATCGTTCGACGTACCGTCAATGTGTGACGTAAAGTCACCTTGACAGGAGAGCGAGACAACATTGTGTGTGAGCGAGACGGAACAATAACAAACGTTTTCATCGATTCGGAGGTCAACCGGCGCATGTCAAGTGTAGAGGGCGACTACTACGGTAACAATACTCGCGTTCATGTCGAAGCTAATTATCACTTTCGACAGCGGTGTACCTATGACTGTACGCGTGTTCAGAATTACTTAAAAAATCTATTCTGTAAGGTCCCTTGTAATCAGGCACTTGTTGTATTTAGAAATTACAAATAAAATATTGTAAGTAGAATCATATTCTACAACAAATTCAATCGCCAGATACGATTGCTGTATGTTATTATTATTCAGACATACGCAACAGGTACCTACGTCAATCATGACGCAATTTTTAAAACATGGACAACTTAATTGCACAGATTCGTTATCTCTTTCCGTTAAGCCAATTGTAGATTCTACCACTCATTCTTACATACTTCCACACATTGTAAAACAATTGGCTTGTTATCATGCAATTTTCTACTTTAACCATCATGTCATAAGGCTCTTAATCATGATTCAAAATCTTTTGATCGTGAAAATGTACCGAGTATTTCGTTGGCTTTGTATGAGTATTAAATTGACAATGAGAAGCACACATTCACAACATTTGCAATTAAGGTTCTATGAATATTTCTGTCTGCTTCTATTGCCTTGTGATTGAAAAGGACGGATAATGTTGGTTTGGTGAAAATTGCATGACTTCGAATAGTAGGGGATTAGTCTCTGAAGATGAAATGCGGATCGATTTGCCGATTCTGCGTTCTATAAGTAAATATTATTTCCAAGTTTATCTGAAGATATCTTTCTAATTTGGCAATAATTTATAGAATTTAAAATTAAGCTACTGTCATCTGTTATGAATAAGTGCTATTATTATTGAATATTAATTTGACAAAAAATAATATTTTAAAAACATAAATTATTTACAATAAATAGCCCAATATTTAAATAAAAACCAAGCACAACTTGGATGAAAATGAAAATAATTTACATATAGTACTTTTTGTGGACCCCTTTGTTATTAAGTATGTTCTACAAAATATTGTGCGATGGATGCACCACAGATATTATGACTATAAAAGGAAAATAACTTTTATTTTTCATTGTATTGTTGTAATAATATTAATGCTTACTACAGAAAACACACCATACTATTTGACTTTGATGCCGTTGCCGCATTGATTCAGTTGCAGTCAAAGTACTTATTAAGAACTTTTATAATATTTTATAAAATAAAATTATTTCCATTCAGTAGTCTTACCAACCAACGCCTGTTGCAATTCCTAATGTATTAATAAATAACAAATATCTAATGTAACTCCGATATAAATCATCTCCAGATATATCCTGGAATGTTGAGTCCATATTATACGTGATAACGCACACAGGCATAAAATTATCAACCCCTCGCACACATCGATGCAATTCATACCATTTGTATAGGAATTTCACTGCGTTGTTCCTTCACAACGGAGTATTAGCCAGCCCAATTACAACCTTAGTACTATACAAATAAAACTCATTACACATATCATCGTGACTTTACAAGTTATACACAGTCAAACCTCCCACACAACGGTAGAAATTCAAGCAAAAATGAACCCTATCGCAATGGTTTCTCCACTATATGCCCTACATTTACCGAATCGAGAGATAACCTAAAAATTCGACGTTTTGACTGAATCTGATCATATTTCTTCGTTTAGGATCGCTTAAGCTGATTTTCTTCTATATATTATGTATCAGAGGACAGTAATACCGTTGTATATTGTGAAGTTTTAACGTGACATCAAAGAAAAAGCGGACAAGTTTCATAGGATTTTCGGGGTGGATTTACGTGTGATATCTTTTCGCGTCCCACATTTATTTATGAGAAATGTGTTGTGTTGTACACTTGTACGGTTATTTATGATTGTGTTATGTGTACGTGTGTATAGATGTATATCGTGGAGGCTTAAGCAGATATGAGTGTAAGTAAAGTCGTTTTCATATTATAATCATCGTAGGACCTGATTGGACTGATAGCGTATCAATGTCATTGTAGCACTATCGTAGTGTGACTGTTTTTGACATTCGAAGGTTCAGATGTCATTTTGGGGATAGTTTCTATAGTTAGTCAAAGGGATTAAAATAGTACTTAATGTGGCTTGTAATCTATTTATAGAGATCAGAAATATTTATCCAATTTGTTAGTTAGGTATTCTGAGAGTTTGTTATGAAATCTCGTGAGCTTTGGTTTCAATCCATTACTGACCCACAACTGAACACGGGTCTCTCCTCTTAAAGAGGCCTAGAGTATACTTTATCACTGGTACCAGCGGTGCCGATGTTAGAGCCACTGGCGCCCTAGGCAAAAATATTGTGGCGCCCATATAAGAAAATAAAAATCGAGCTTTTTTTAAGTTTATTAAGAATTTTATTTTTCCTTTTTATTTTGCTCCTCACCCCAAATGTGGTGCCCCTCCAAATTTGGCGCCCTAGGCTATCGCTCCAGAGTCCCCCCCCCCCTAACGCCGGCTCTAGGTACCAGTTTGATCCAGTCCGGATTGGTGAAAGTGTTATTGGCCATTCAAAGCGTCAGCATTAAGTTTTCATGCCGAAATTGTAATAAAATTATTTTATTACTGTTAGAATATTTTATTTTATTTTTAACAATTTGGTCCATTAAGAAAAGCTTAAACTTAGATCATAAGAAGTCGGAAACTACACCTCTGTGTTAAACAAATTTTACAAGGTGCGTTTTTGCGCACGCGATGAAAATTGTTAAAACGATAAAAAATTGATTTAGAGTCTATTGAAATGAAATGTCATACATAACATTATCTATCCGAAAATCCACTTTAAAATCGTACAATCATACGTCGTACACACACAAATATCGTATAATCTTAATTAGGTATACAGATTATATAGACAAAGAGGACAATTCAAATGATTCGAAAGGAAAGAAAATTAATCAGAGGCTATTGAACAACCAACAACCAACAATCGATACGGCTTAAATAGGCATGATTAGACACCGTCGGGGGAGGTCGGGGTGACTTGAATGAATATTAATAAATGGTCTTTAAACTCACAGAAAGTGTTTCCATCCTGTTTTAATGTTTATTCTAGACTGGTTTGTTGACATTACTGTTCGCAAAAATAAATAGATATCTTACATAACAGGCAGACTAAAGCAACATTTTAAAGCAAATTAATAAAGATGATTTGTTTGATAAAAGTAGGACATGTTTATAGTCAGTAGGATATTTTTACAACAGTAGGAGATCCGTAATCGCCTGTCGGCTGAAACATAGACCTGATGTGCAGGACCATTATATTTAAGAGGTAGGTATTTCAGAAATTTAATTGTTTTGAAAAAAATCGTGACGTCTGATATCGCTAATACATAGGTATATACCTACACTACATAATATGAACCTAATGCATGCAAGCTAACCCAATAATTTGTGAAAAATATCTGCGACATGCAAAGTCCAAATTGAGTGTGCGGCCAATTTATTCGTCGGAAACACAATCGGGGAGGCAATCAATAAGACAAATACTGTAGGCCCGACGAAGGGTCGACACTCGACACTCGACAGTCGACACACCAGTTGAATGCCGCCATTGACCCAAATCCGACACTTGTTTAGAACGCCGTGCGAACTTATTTTGCCCAGAAAACTTGTTGAATTGCTGAAGATATAATATGTCTGCTATTAGGTACAGTAATCGCCTTCGCTTCGTTTCGAATTTTTTTTGACCGAATTTGTTCTAATTGACTTATTATCTTCTTTTTTAATTGTGAACTGATTTAAATGAAGCAATTTACACAAAAAAAAACAAACAAACAAGCAAACAAAATATTTTATTGTGCACACACTAGGGTACAAAGAAAAATAATTTACAAAAGTATGAAACACAAAAAGCGGTCTTATCGCTACACAGCAATCTCTAGAGTCTAGACCTTTGGGTAGAATTTTTTGCGATCGAGATAAAATATTATGGTAGGATACACGTACGTTAATTTATATTTATGTATATACATATACAATAATAAAGGGGATCTGTGACATAGGGGGAGAGGAAAAATAAGTAGTCAAAGAAAATATGACCGTTTATTACCTAGGTACCTACTTGAAATTATATATTGCGCTCTTGAGTATGTCAGCTGAATTTCATATATAATATTCATAACCGATGCATAGCTTTTGCCAAAAGTATGGCTAAAAGATATAGTTTACGTAATGCGATGTTATTGCGAGGTTTTGTCAAAAGGGTGTAACCTATATGTATAAAAATCACTTAGCGTGCCTTTTGTTCGCTAATGGAAGCTTCCGGTTATAAGCTTTTATCGAGGCTCAGGCTTTTAAGGGTGGTCGATAAATTCTGGTTTTACTAAAACAGTCATTAATTTGTGTTTGTTTTATGTCGCTCAGAAAACAATTTACTTATACCTAATGTAGGACTACCGCCCCAACTCAGAGTCACTAACGGTTACTTAAATCGCTTCTTTGTATGGTGTTTCTCTACTAAGGAAAGATTAAAGTACTTAACCGTTAGTGACTCTGAGTTAGGGCGTAAGTAAATATTATTATAATCAAAGGTTAAATTTAGTTTATTGACCACTTTAATAACAGATTATCGCTTGACAATCTTATAGCCAGCCCGGCGGCAACAGCTGGCGGCTGGCGCAGTCAGTAGTTGGGTAGATGACCGTTACTGTCAAACATTTCTAGAGCTTCCCGGTTTTTATCGTAATGCGGGCTCCACATTCGCGCCGTGAACACCCGTGAAAGCCGCGAACCGCGAATCATCCACATTCGTTTCGTTTCGTTGACGCGTTTCACGGCTGTTCACGCCTTGTTCAGTGTCGGTTTCTGCGCCCGTATCAAAGGGTTTGCGAGGCGCGAACCTCCCGTGAACGTAAGCGCATCCACACTCGCGCGTGAAAACAGTAAGTAACCACAAAAAAAATTGAACTTTCATGACGCATGGATAAAGGAAATAATGAATATTGATGCCACATCAATTATGTGTACCTAATGTTAATTGATTAATTTATTATCAACTCCCAAAATTAATCTATCAAAGGTATTTGTATCAACAAACTTGGGCCAATGGACTCAACGGTCCGCAAAAACTATTTTTTTAAGGGGTTCGTTTGCGAAATACATATTCGGCTTTAAAGTGCTAAATTTGTGCAATGTGTATGTAAAGTAGTAATTTAATCATATTAAAAAAATCCAGGCAGAAGCATATTGAAAACACGGCCAGGTTAGTTTAATTACTGAATGAGTAATAGTCGATGAACTTACAACTTTGGAACTCTACATTGCGCGTAGCGTAACACGCACTTGGCCGGTTATTTAACTCTCTCTGTATCATGAGTGTGCTCGCGTGAGCGTGAATTATACATTATGATAGACGATAGACAGACACGAGTAGTCCAATTCAATAAATCTGTTATTTATCGTACATATAGAAACAGATCTCTAATTAATTAGTAAATTGAGTAGATTCTATATTATAACTTATAAAAAAGCGCTGAAAAACAATTTCTTTCTACGAGTTAGGTTAATAAGCAACCCGAGGTTTGAATTTCGACGCATAATTATTTACTTTTTTGAAGTTCGTGCTTGTATTAGACATTACTGCTTTGAAGTGAAAAAAACGCAATATCAAAGTGTAATTTAATTATTAATTTCTCCATGGCGATAAGTTCATAAACATAGCACATTTCAATCTTAATTTATCTAGACAATATCTAGGCAGATATAAATTGACTGCTGACATCTTTTCGACTACTGTGAAACTCGTTACAAAGAAAGGTTTTATGATACTGCCGACTTCGCAAATCCTCCCTCACCCGACGTTCGTTCGGAAAAGCTTCAACAGGTGGCGCTAATCAGCAATTCAGAGGATTTAGAGTGCGTGGATTTGGACAGAGGAGTAGAGTGGATTTGGAATGTTTCCAAGGCTTCTTATTGGAAATTGGAAAATGAAAGGCCTGAAATTATTTTTCTATTTTATTTCAGAGTAGTTATTGATCTAAATGTAACCTAGAATCCCTCTTGTTGAAATTTCCAATTAATATACCTATTATATTATAACAACAACAACATATCCTCTTTACACAGAACTACAATAATTTTATAATAGGCGGTCCTATTACTTAATTAGTAATCTCTTACAGACAACCTATTAAGCTAATGAAGGTAATGATTATAATGATGATAGGAATTAAAATGATGAACCTTTGAAAATTAGAAGAAATAATAATTATAGTTCGTACCTTTTTAGGTAGGTATAAGGTAACTATGAAAAATTCGTCTCGAAAAATTACTCAAGATACTTCCTAAAGCGACTTTGATAGACCCAGGTAACTCAATTTAGGAGTCAAAAGCGTTTTAATGTATAGCAGCGAGGCATTTTGACTTTTATGGAGACGTAAATTCCTAAAGGAATTTTCACGATTAATTTTCTACGGATAGCTTTATGTTAGAGAATTTATAAAACTGGAAGTTTACATTCGCGAAGTTACATAAGAAATTAAGTTTTTTTTTAAACGGGTTTTTAATTTTTATGGTCTTAACCAATTAGTTATTCTCTTAACTGAGATCTGAATTTGATGTAAAAAGATAGATAACGAGGTTGCAGCGCCACCATCCCCTGCCGCCCATGGCCTGTCAGTCCACTGGTCGGGGTCTGTCATATGCTCCTTTTTGCGAGAAGTGAACGCCATTCGAGAACTTTTCTTCCCCAGCGGTTTTCGGTCCTTCGAACTACGTGGCGTTATTGCCACTCGGCCGGCTTTTTCGCTGAGCTATGTCGGTTAACCTAATTTGTCTACGGATTTCATAATTTCTGATGCGATCACCTAGTGAAATACCGAGCATACTGAAGCACCACGTCTCAGGGCCGTATGTTATCACTGGCAACACACACTAAACGAACACCTTCAGGCACTGAGGTAGTGTTATGGATACAATATAATATGACGCAGTTTCCTGAACAACAACGGTAACATAATCTATCTATCTATCCATCAATAAAAAATATGTATAAAACCATTCTGTTACTTACAATTCGTGCATAATTGACACAAAAATGCAATAATAATACGAATAACGGATTTTATTTATCAGAAATTTCAGAACATTATTAAATTCCGTGCGATGTTAAATATTCACGCGAGAAATTTGTAAACTTTTTGTGGAATTGTGGACGTAAAACAAAAAGGTAAAGGACATTAAAATACTTTTGTAACATTATATTGTCTGATGTACCTAACAAGTTTTGATAACAACTGTTTATTAACCACATTTAAATTTTATAAAAATATCTGTTAATAACGGAAAAATTATCAAACCCTTTTTTGTACATTAACTTTATTTTATTTATAATATTAGTGAAAGTTACAAGCTAAGTTTGTCTATGTTTGCTACTTAACACAAGTTAAAAAAGCAATTGGGTAAGATTTAGTGAATTACCTAAGTCTCAAAGTTATATTATGAAGGTACGAGTATCTGCGTATATTAAGTGATATCTTTACGAGACACGCGATGTATGAACACATGAACAGTATATGGAAACTTAGCTTGTTGGTAAAAGACTAAAACATACTTAGTACGAACTACGAATATAACAAGACGTCTGGAAATATTAATAATAGGGCTGCAACTAACTCCGCACTATTCAGAAACTTTCTCTGTACGAGTAATTACTCAATAGTTGTCTGTCTAGTGTATTATTTTAAGATACTTTTAAATGTATGAAATGAGGCACGAAACACAAATAAGATACTTATCACAAACACCCCTGACTCGAAAACAAACATTTATTTGTAACATTGATTCATACCATAGTCGGTCTACCTACCCCAGTAATCAAACCCGGGACCCCTCATTTGCAATCAGTGTCTCACTACGAAGGTTATGGGTGTTCGGTTATTTATTTACGTGTATTCCATGCTTTCTTGCATATTATTCCGTAAAATAATAATATAATACCTATGGTGCAACATAAAATTGAAGTCATAATGAGGTATATCTGAAAATCTGTTCTAGATTTTCAGATTCCATTAGTCATTCATCCAACTACCTATCACCCCGACCGATACAAGCCAGCCAGGCTAAGAGTGCTTGAAAATATAATGATAATGTTTAGATTAAATGAATATAAACTAATATTAAATACAGGTTTGTTTGTTTGTAATGGATAAACTCAAAAATTACTTTCCTTTACTTCAAAAAATCTTTCAGCAATATAAAGCTACATTATTTCTGAGTGACATAAGTATTTGGTTATAAATAATATATTCTTTTTTGTTACTTAAATATAAAACATGTTGCAGAAAACTTTGGCCGGGTCAGCTAGTGTTTGATTAAATAAAAAATATATGTGGTGGCAACCCTAACAATGTATTTATTATTCGGGACATGTTCGGGACGCACTATCGCCCCCGCGTGGCAACGACTCCCGTCCGCATATTCAAAACATCATTTAGGTCCTATATCAGTATCTAGTAGGTAGGTACCTAGTATCTACTCATATGTCATGTCCTAACCCTGCCTGCTTCTGACTTTGCTCAGTAAGTTTAACAGATTTTCCAGACAAATAAGTTTGTTACAGACAGTTTGTTAGAGATTGTAATTATTATATTAAGGCGCTGTATGACTACGATTTAAAAACGTTGATTTCACTCACACAACCGCATATCTGCTCTAATCTAATGTTACATTTACGTGACGCTGAATAGGGTTCAAAATTGCAAAGCATATTTTTGCTAACAATGTAACTAGACTGCGAATAAACATTTAATTTGCGGGTTTTCCTTAGGTAATTCAGAATATGCACATTAAATTCAATATCTGTCCGGTTAAAGTTTTAATAAAACCATATTATGACTATTATATTCTCAAAAAATAATATGTTGTTACCGCTGAAAATACAGAGAATTTCGACGCTAAAGTTTATTTTTGTACAGCAAATTACGATTTTTTATTGCAAATATTAAACAACTATTTGATATTCTATTCGGTTAACGTTTTTCTTTAGACCCTTTTTATGCTCTTTATTTTTTGCGTGCGATATTTTCATTGGGTTTCCTCATACTCGAGCATCAAAGAAACCCAGTTTTGTAAATATTGAGATCACACCGCGCCTTAACCACTCCCGTGAATTACTCAGTCGACTTGTTACGTAAAAACTAGGATTCGAACCCTCGCTGTCCGTACTGAACGCTGTGTCTGAAAAATAGGCGGCATCTTACAATAAAATTATTCCAAGTACTTGCCATTCTCATTCCTCCTACTCTACGCTATTAAGACTCATATGTGGGCCGTACATGTTTATCACTGCGAATGCATAATTTATCAATATAAATGTCGCCAAGAAATTCGTTTAGACTTCTCTCATACCCCTCTTTGAATTTTCCGTTCCGTAATTTCCGTTTCATTAATTTCGGATTTCAGTTGGTTAACCTTTAATATATCGTTTTACACGACTGCCAAGGAAGGGTTGTTTTTCGCGAGTATCTTGTATGCATTTAATATTCTTTATTACTTCATAACTTCCAATCCGCTGGACCAATTTTATGTAATTAAGATAATTATTAGATGCAACTTGACAGCCCAAATATTCTTAGATCAGTGAAATTAAAAATAAAATAATAAAAAGAATAAAAAATAAGAAGAAATTATTGCAATATGGGTAATACAACATTTGTATAACAGTATAACTTCTTTAGCTATTTAAATGTGACACTCACGTATTACCATCATATTTTGACCATATTCTGTTAATTAAAGTCGAAAATATACTCTGTATCTTAAAATAAATATATCTATTTGTATTTTATTTTCGATTAAGTAGGTACAAAATAAAAATAGGGAACAGTAAGAAAATTTAGATCTTTTATAAAAGTATACTGAAGCAGATACAGTGAACAATGTCACAGATTTTTAATATAAAATTTTCTCCAGTTTTCCAGACGGCTTATTAAGGCGTCGCCCTTGAAGGGAATTTAAACGTGCGATCTTCAAAGAAGAAATCTTTAATATTTATGGCTGTATCGATTCAAAGGGATAAGGAGTAATTATGGACGTTGCCCAAATATTATTTTTTTATTACCCGAATCTCTGACACTGTTATTGCGTCTTTTCTAACTTTTAAATGGATTTTCATGAATTAATTGCTTATTTTTTAACGAGAAACTTGCAGACGTGATCGTAGATGGTCACTGCTGCCCTTATAGGAAGTTCATAAAGTACTCACGATAGCTCTTCAACATTCCTGTCAAAATATGTTTCTATGTCCGTTATAGACTTTGAAAGGCAATAATGCGAAGATGGGTTTAGACCGCCAAAGCAATGCAATAGGCACATTCGGTGCATTCATGAAGTCGTTTTTCGACTTTTCCCATACAAAAATTTTAGCGTAGTAGCACTCGACCGGTATCCGCTAGTCTATACTAATATTATAAAGAGAAAAGATTTGATTGTTTGCAATGAATAGGCTCCGAAACTACTGAACCGATTTGAAAAATTCTTTCACTGTTGGGAAGCTACACTATCCCCGGGTGACATAGGCTATATTATATTTTCAAAAAAATTTGGGATCCTTAATAAAACTCCAATAATGTAACCCAAGGTGTGAAAAAAATAAGAAAACCGAAGCAAAGCGAGGGCGGTTACTCGTATGTAAATAAAACACATGTTGGCTGCAGTATAATATTAATGTAAAAGCTAGATACCGCTTCGAGGTAAGCCGTCTCGGATGAATCAAAGGTTTTGTTATGCACTAGGTATTTTTAGTGCCTCGCATGATATGGAGTTATATTGAAAGGAAATTGCTTGCAGGGAACATATTACAATACCATTAATCTATATTGCATACGGATATTAGATTTTAAAATGTACTCAGTTCACTTCTGTCTTAGTACTATAGTCAACTCACTTGAATAGATTGCTTACTACTATTACTATAAATTGTACCTATAAATATTATTATCATGACTAAATATTATTACTTTTCTTCTAAAATTCGGTACGAATTACCAGCTACTCAAAATACACTATAACACAGATTTTCAGTGGAGCCTTCGGATGTGGTGACGGGTGAATTTTCATTTTTGCCATTTTTATGACGTTTTTTAGGTAACTTTTTATTTTGTCCAAGAAATTAAGGAATAACAACTGAATTAGATTAGTTTTTTATAGAGAAAGCTCGTTATATATTGCAACTATGATTTAAACAGCAAATTCAGAAGAAAATCCAGAAAAAAGGAAAAGCCCTGTTGAAGTAAATGATGTTGTGTAGAGGAAAATGATATAGCCCATTGACGTAAATGATGAGGTGTAGAGGGTAATGACGAAAATTTAAATCCCAACGTGTAATCAACTTTTTTATCAAGAAAAATAACAATATTCGTTTGATTTGATAAAATCAACATAACGTATTGTAGTATTTTAATGACTGATTACGTATTTTAATAGATTTTATCAATCATAAAAACAACATGACTTTTATAACTTAATGCATGACTACAATCAATGGTAAGTGGTAATGAAGACTTGCTTGATTGATAAGCCACACTTACTTTATTAAGCCTATTTACTCTTAACTTGAAGACACCCAAGGTAAAATCGCAGGAATTTTATTCCTGACCTTCGTGGTTCGCATAATAAATGATCAAGCAAAGGATCGTTTGCACATAGAGGACATAGGGAGGCTTATGGCGAAGGCAAGATAATGATGTTTTATCTGGACATTCGATTGTGGAGATTGACGGATTATGTCATAATATTGTCCCATGCAGACTCTCCAAAATGGTACAAAAAAAAACAGAAAACTAGAAACTGGCTACTCTTACACGTGCTTGAGGCTTTCTAAGTTGGGCTCAATGGTCATCAATACACCTTTAAAGCATGCCCCTACATGGAATCACACGCTGATAGATGGCATTTGGTTCTTCTTCTTCCGTTCGTCTCTAGGACACCCAGAATTCTAGAAGCTGCCATAGTTTGGATTCAATAAACCGGCCAGAATATGTTTTCGAGTGTATCTCCACTTCTAACAACCGAAGGCTGACGATGTATTCGAAAGATATCTTCTGAAGAACGAAGAAGAAGAAGATGAACGGGCTCCTTTTTGGCAGTGAATATAGACGCTTATGTTTTTGTGGCGTTGAATCTCAAAGAGTTGGTATCGCTCCATTGAGTTCCAGAAGTGTGAGATTCACACGCTCGACCAAGACCACTTCTTCATAACTGTATTTATTGGACCGTCCGAGCGGTAGACAATTACCTCTCCACAATTGTACTGTCATCTGCGGACCTATACACATTGAGCATAAGCTGATTTCGATGTGCAGCAAGAATAGAGTTGAGGGGAAACAGACCTCTGGAATTCCAGCAAAGGTTGTCATTGCTAATGTCGAGCAACTCAGCTGAAAGGCTAGCTTGCCAAACCCTATGATGAAGATGATGCCTTTCAAGATGTCAAGAGAAACGAGGACATCGCCTCAGGTGTGAGTGGCATATGGTAGAAGGTCTGTCGCACGGTTTCAGCGGAACCCGTACTGCCAGTCACTGAGAAGGTCATTCTGTTATAAGTATGCCATAACGTTAGTTAGTCTTAGCTTTGATGAGGAATCCAAAAGCTCTATTGGCAGATTGGTTGGCCAGAGGCTTTGTGCCATTGTTTAATACGGTCGATTCGATAGTAAGTTTTCTTTTGAATGTCTTTTTGTAGGACTAAGCAGATAGGTTTTTTTTATGGGAACAGCCGGCAAATAAGCTGGCGATCCACCTGATGGTAAGTGGCTATCGTCGCCTATGGATATCAGCAACACCAAAGGCATCACCGATGCATTGCCGGCCAAGAAAGAGGTAAGAAAAAGAAAGAACTGGCTCTCAAGTCTCCAGCTGGAAGACGACGAGTCGTTTGGTGGCTGACTCATGCTCAAGGGTAGGTGGTAGTAGGTGGTAGCTATCCAGGCGAACCCCATGAAGAAATAAAAGTTAAAAGCTTTCTTCTTACATCTAATATCCGGAGCTTTCTAGCTTCGAGCATAGATTGCCCAGGCAAGATATGAAAAATGTTTGCGCTTCTCAGCTTAAATGCTTTCGACAATAACCCATAGACAAGTTTCAACAACATTAGGACCGTTAGAAAAAGGGATGAAATAGTCCTTGACGAACCACTTCGTTTACAGCATCCTTTCAAATCGACGGATCTTTAAAAGCGAATCAGATCTATTTAAAAGTATAAAATGCAAAGAAAATCAGACAATTGCAAATTTATCAAGTATATACGCACTTTTGGGTTGATTTTATGGATTAACGGCATCTTTTGAGTTTAGTTCTTGGTGGCTACACTCAATCAGGTTGTTAATATTATTTAGATTCGTCATTTTCCTCTACAGGAATCATTCACGTCATTAGAATTTTGCGGTAAATGATGTAGCGATTTATGACGAAACGGTACAAAACATACCAAAACTTGCTCAATTTTATATCACTTATAATGGAATTAAGTTATTTTTTATTAAATACCATTAGGCGATATTCATGGGTACTTATTGTTGAATTATATTTTTTTTTTCAAAAATATATTCAGGAGTTTGATGACGAGATTTTCTGACGAACTATACTTATCATTAACTTTCGCGTACTTTATCATATTCACAATGCATTTTTCATCCAAATCTTGATTTCAACTGAGAGAAGCGGGTGTAAGGAACACTTTGAATTGCTTTTAAAATTTTAAATAATAATTTCGTTGAACAAATTTCACGAAACAAAAACCGCGGATGTTAATGACGATAATCTCGTGACAAAATTTTAAACTGTCAAATAATGGTTTTACAGATAATTTACGCTTGAAAAACATTTATAAATATTCAGCTTAGACATTAATTCTTACGTATAGAGAGTAAAAAAGCATTTTTTAGGGCGGTATTTTGAGTTCCTTGTGACATTAATGAAACATACCGTTAAATAACAGGGAGGTTAATGACTTTCCGAGCATTATTTAAATTTTTTTAACACTAACATCAGAATTTTATTATTTAACTTATACGACTTTTAAGTAAATACATAATTAAGGTTTTAGTAAACATTTTGAGTGATCACATTTATATTCCAAGACAGAAAATTGAATAACATGCATAAATGGCAGTTTTGAAAATTCACCCTGACACTTTGTACATTTATGTCCATAACTGATACATAAAATACATAATATAATAAGCATTGAAGTATAATGTCATAGAAGAGACATCTCTAACAAAATGTGTGTTCCCGCCATTGAGGTACTACATAGAGACGCTATCTCAAACAAAATGTGTGTTCCACCGCCGGCTTGCCCTCCGTTCTCTTTTCAAACTAGAAGCCTCGTTTGCACACTTGCCACAGAGTAACTTTGTATATGTCACTTGCCGAACCAAGACAAGCAGTCACAGACTCCAAATCTTTACAAGCTCTTACTCCAACTTTATTTAACGTGCAAAAGCGTTTAAACGATTTCAAACGTAATTACCATTGATTCGTGTCAAAAAATCCAACACTTTAAATTGGTCACAAGCGTCGCGTCGGCAAGCTTATTTAGTCCATTAACACGCTAGTGGCTTGACAAGTTCAAACGCTCCTTATGATTTTTTCATTCAAAATGGCGGGAACATTGCTCAATAATTAAACTAAATTCGTTTTAGTTGATTTAAGTTAAGATTTTGTTTTCTTACTGATGATAAAGTGATAACATTATCTTTTTTGTTTTTTGTGTTGCAATTGTGACACATTCTTATTACGCACGACGGCATTTTTTCAGTTTTTTCGTAAACAATTTTGACATGCGGCCGCAATGAGCGCAGCCGAGTGACAGCTGAGTGACAGAATGAAATGCAGCCGGCCGGCTGCAATGCACACCCCCGAACCCGATGTTCGCGGTGTCCCTTCTATACGCTAGTAATATTAATTCTATGGTTCCCGCCGGGAAGTTCTATTTTCAAAATTGAGCCCCCGTTCTCCTTTCAAAATCGAACGAATCCATTGGAAATGCAGCCGCGCGGCTTCAATTCATTGGAACATACATTGTGTTCGCGGTGTCTGTTCTATACACTAGTAATAATACTTCAATGATAATAAGTACCTATATATTATATTTTAATAAAAATATGGTGGTTTTGTTGACTTTTTAAATAACAATAAAATTATAGTACTACGTTTTGCTTTGAAGTATCCCGCAGACATACCAGGACAACATGACTTTAGAGGTATATCGACGACAGTAATTACATAGTTCACGAGCTACGTTGATTAATCGATAATCCAGTCGAGGACATCAGTCCGCTTGCGTTTACCGTCCATCACCGACGAACCGAGTAAGCATCAAAGGCATAACTGCCTACATGGACTAATTACTGTGCAAACTGACATATCACAGATACATACACGCAATATGCCTCGTAACATCAATGTCTGATATCGATGGGTCCTATGTCTAAGGGCCAAACCTACAAATTGGCCATTTTGACTTCTTTAATGTAAATGCATCTTATCGATGTTTAAACTGGTAGCTTTTTTTAAAAAAAAATCTACATAGAAACATTATATTTATTACAGTATAACGAGGTCTATCTAGCATGAATTTAATTTTAGAGACCTGAGTTAGAGACTTAGGTATATGCGGGGAATTCGACCGCGCGTTTGTGTATATTTGGGGCAATTTGGGCCAGCTGGTTTGCATGTATCCGAACAATACACAAATATATCTCACATACGTAGTATGGAGAGTAGAGACATAAGTATTTAGTAGATACATAGGTACATAGTTCGATTTTAAAACATGGTCACAAAAATAAAATTTCATTGTGCAGTTGTGAATCTTCAAAATTATGAATAGGGTGAGCGAAACGAGCGATTTATGATAATTACACCTAAGTATTTAGGCTTTGCAGACAGGTACATAACTACAGTTATATAAAGATACCCGTAACATTTAAAACATTATGATATTCTAACCCCTCGTTTACATTCAGCCCCTACCGCTGCTCCTCGCGCTGTCGGCAATAATCCCCTTGATACTGCCGTGGCAGGATCGAGAGAAGTGTAGTGTTTACATACTGCCCTACCACTCACATCGCTTTCGACTTTCGGCAATGGCAGACGTCGAAATATTACTGCGACGGAGCTGAATGCAGTGTTGCCAATGAAAATTTTTGGAAGGCCGTGTACATTATGGGCGCCATTGACGATGCGATCGATCGGTGCGATCCGTCGTTGCCGACCGATCGCACCGACGGATCGGTAGTGTATGTTACCGCTATGAGTGGCACTTTTGAACCGATCGATTGGTGCGATCAATCGATCGCATCGTCAATGGAGCCCATTAGATAAAAAAGCCGTGTTTATATGGGAAAGGATCAAGTGTGGGCCGTAGCAATCCAATTACGCCAATATATACCATCGGTTCAGCGCTCGAACTAAAAAAAAGGTCATCGGCAGTGAATTTGATGCCCACAAAACGAGTAATACTTTTCATTAGCCTACATTAACATCAATATAAGCCTGGTGGCGCTGTTTTAAGGGTTTAACATTCGTTAAATGTTTGCAAAACAATAAATAAAATTGACTTTGTGAAAATTTGCGAAAAGCCGTAGAATTTGCTACGGCAATAGGGTTCCAGCCGTAGCCCGTAGATTTTGTGATTTTTTGGCCTGAAAGCCGTAGAACACGGTAATTGCCGTAGCATTGGCAACACTTGCTGAAAAACCGCTCTTTTGGGGAGCGCCGGGCAGCGCGAGTAGCAGTGGTAGTAGCATGAGAAGTATCGTGTTCACATACTCGTCCTGCCCACTTCCCTACCTACTTTCCTGCTCAAATGAGCTGAATGTAAACGAGGTATAAGGAATAATTTTGCGAAGTGATTATTAAAGTTCAAAGAAATTTCTTCAAAAGACAACTACGACTTTACCTTTTTAAACTTTAATTGGTATCGCTACCTTCTTTTTCGTTAGATAATATTTCTATGAAAGTTTGTAAAACTTATAAAACATCTTACAATTAGAACAGACTTCAAATTGGTTTTCTAATTGTTTAATTTGTGATAAAAAAAACATGAAAAAAACAGAAAAATTTGCTCTAGATGAAACAATATTAGGTAAGTCGAGTCGACAAATAGGTCAAAAAAATTGAAGTGTTAGTAGGCCCATGATAATTAAATTAATAAGTAATAATTATATTAATTAACTGACAATTTTGTTGTGTCTGTCAAAACCTAATAAAAATCTATACAACACTGTGATATCATATATTGACAGGCCTTTATTGATATGACTAACTTTATTTATAATAAACCTTTTTTAAGATCACCCGAATACATCAGTGAAATTCGCATCCACGGAAAAAACCAAAAAATCTGAAAATTATTGTAGGAAAGACCACCAATTCTACAATAGTTTCAATTTTTCTCAGCTATCTTCCATGTATAGTCCAGTTGGATCGATAACAGTATTATTACAATGAATGAAGACGATGATAACACACCTTATAATGTTGTTTCTGAAAAATCATATTCTCGGAAACAGCTCTCTTTCATTGCGTTTCCATTCCTAGGTCTGCTGGAAGAGATTTTGTATAGATATAAGCAGAACCCATTCGATATTTCCTATGTTGTTTCTTTTGATGTATACAGTGCACATTAACAATAAAATAATTATAATTATAAATATTTCTGTCACCAGCTTATGGGCACTGACGACAGTATGAGTGATGACGTGTTCGAGGAAGATACGCTGCGTGCGCCCGCGCAGCCCTCAGCGCCATCGCCCACCGGCTACCGGGACTACAAGCCGCAAGAGTCACCGGCTAGAGGATTCGTTGAGGAGGATATGCCTATACATAAGGTATTTGATTCGTTATAGTAACGTTTGAACGCAGGTTTATGTGACCTCCAATATCTCTTGAAACCATTATATTGTAATTAGTAGCACCAGCTACCGTTTATTTAAATATCATACTGAGGTAAAAATCAACATATCTTTAAGATTTATTTCTAATTCATTGTCCGTTTTATGTACTACAAATTAAAAAGCGCCTGAAGCCATACCAGCATTGCTTATAAATGAAATTGGTAAGGTAAGCCAATTAACAAACAATACGATTTATGGTCTTTTGTCTCTACGAAAGCCGTTATTAGTAAAAGAAAAATCTTAATTAAAAGACCAGATTGTTTTGTTTATTTTTGTTGCGTTTGTTGTTCAAACAGATATAGTTCTCAAGGCATTCGAGAACAATGGGAGGACAAAACCTTGCCCACACAATGCCGAGGTAAATATCAAAAAGAAATGTGTTAATAACGGTTAGCAATTAAGGTAGCTGTATTTCTTTGTGGGAATCATCTTGGGGAAGCCGTTTCATTAAATGTACTTCTGAAATAATTGAGTGGCTTACCTTATCTCACGATTAGGGCTCAATCAGACGTACTAACCAGGCAACTCGTGGCGAAGGCATGTGAGCATCGGTTAAATGGGAATGGTCTCGCTATAACTCGAACTCATTAAAAAGGAGAAGGTAGATATTCAATTTGACTATATTTTTTTAAATGTTTGTTACCTCAGAACTTTCGACTGGGTGAACCGATTTTGAAGATTTTTTTTACACAAAAGCTGGTCATGTGGTCCCACTTAAATTTGAGCTAGATCTGACGAGTAGTTTTTGAGTTATTTTAAAGTCTGTTATTTTTTCTTGGTAAAATTCAAATTATGATTTTGAGGTTGTCGTACCTATGAAATGTTCAATGGTCTTAAAGACCACCTAACCTAAGCATAATACAAATATTATTAGGGGAAACAATATATGACTTTTAAAAACAATGTTTTAAAATTAAGTTCTGTACTATATTTTGTCCCTAGACGATCTTACTGGGTGACAGCGGAGTTGGTAAAACATCACTTCTGGTGCAGTTCGAGACTGGCAAATTCCAAGCAGGAAATTTCTCTGCAACCGTCGGCATCGGATTCACGGTGAGTACCCTTTGCAATCGCTTTAATATATTTTCTTGGAATATATCTGAAACGTAGGTATAAAGATAAATATTATATCTACATTCTCTCATGCTTCTTTCGAGTTGTAAGAGAACGAAGTTTATTCTTTTTGTTGTAAGTGTATTTTTTACCTCTAATTATTCTCCGAAACTAAAACTAACTAGTTCTAAAAAACAAAGTTGCCATCTTATGAGTACCTGTGAAAAAAATATTTTTTGTCATACATGTAACTACAATGATCCTCAATAAACCATATTGTAAGAGTGTGAAAGCCACATTGTTAAAGAGTCAGAGTAAATAGTTAGAATTTTACAACAGCGTGTAGGTAGATATTAAAATGTCGTGTTTGAATGCTGTCATAAAAGTTATTAAAACGGTCTGTGTGCCTGACACTTAATTACCTGGTGGAAGCGGGATTTTTCCCCAGTCACTTCAATATATATTGTGAACTGTTACCAGTAATTGTTCATTTTATTTTTTACGATAAAAATACAGGGTTAAACAAAGTGATATAGGTACTTTGGTTGAAAAGCACTGCGGAGATATTCGTTGGCATGAAGCGGTCAATCACATCGAACGCACTTTTGTAATTGAGGCCTCGAGTTATTTTTTGAATGGACAGTTGCTGTTGGCTAAAGTGGCCCCAACTTCACGCGGACAGATTTTTTTTTGCCATGCCTATTAAAACATGGTTGTAAATGGTCTTCTTGGAATAACCGGCATAACAGAAAAGTTACTTGGAATGAAAGCTTTCAAAACATTATGGAGAGCTTTAAAATATGCAGGTTTCCTCGCTGTTTTACTTAACCATTAAGTTGATAATTAATTCCTTACTTGTGTAACATACCTCACTAACCCTACATTAACTGGAAGACCTTTAAGTCTAATTAGATGAGGAGCTCGAGTGTTGGATAAAATTAGGTATCCAGATGAGTTTTATAGCATTTTAGTTAGACTGTAAGGATAAACGGAACAAAAGTTTTGAAAAATGGAAAAAAGGAAATAGTAAAAAAAGGTTCAGTGCTACAATTATTAGAAACGCATCACACACGGGCCGTTGCCGCATGCCTCGGTTCGAATTTATCGGCTGTCGACAGTATCGACGTTGTGAACTTGACGTGATAGGGCCAGCTTCCACTAAACCGGAAAAGGGTGGACATGTCAGACATGTGCGTGGAAAAGCAGCGTAGCGGATATGTGAAAAAATGTTACTAACTGTCTACGCCCGCGCCATAATGTACTATGACTAAGTACAACGCGGGGATGTCCGCGGGGACTGAGAGGAGAGGCGGGGGCCAACTGGACCCCTACCACAGCACGGTCACTCACTCGCTCACGCGCCGATACTCGCGACATAATAATTATCACATAAAAATTTCCTTTGCCTTTGTTAAATGCACAGTGTGCTCCTTGGGAAATTACAGTATTGTAATCAGACATTTTATTCTTTAATTTTTTATGTTCCTGTACTGAACACTAACTAGCGCTCTTGCTCGTGTTATCCGGGATAATAAATGTAAAGAAAATATATTTTCTTTTTTAATTTTTTGAATGTTTGACATCCTGATCCGAACACGGAAGAAAAATAGCAATGTCAACAATGGCTTCAATGAGAAATTATTTTATTTAGATCAATGATGTTGTATATTTAGATGATATTGTGTAATATAAAGTATTTAGAAGAGAATAAACTTTAAATGTCGTTTTTCTTATTACAGGTGAGTTTTTAATTTAGTTAAATAATGTAATATAGGTTTTTTGTTTAATGTTCAATGTATGTTATTGTAAATTTTAAAACAAATATCGTCCTATTACTGCAAATACCGCCAATGTGACTTTCTGTCAAAATCGTTTTTTTTAGGCCTTAAGAATAAGCTTTTTAATACCTACAAACTGGTAAAACCAATATTTCGTTACGATCCTCCATTACAAAGATAGCTTTTACGTAACGTAACATATCACTAATTTAATAACATTTACGTACAGGCAAAAACTGAAATGTGTGTTATAATGCAACGATTCATTTTTTTATGTCCATGTAAAAACTATAACTAGCCTATTATGGTTTTTTGCATATTTAATATAATACAGATATAAATCTTAATATAATATATAAATTACGTGTCACGTTGTTTGTCCGCGATGGACTCCTAAACTACTTACCCGATTTTAATCAAATTTGCAAAGATAGGATAGCTTACATCTCATGATAAAAAAAAACCTTTTGACAGAACGAAGTCTGTCCGGGCAGCTAGTATAATATAAATATAACACAGTAAAAAAACTTCTACGTTCATTTTAATCAACCACTGACTGACTATTATTGCCCTTTTAGCCAGTAAATAACTAACGGTTAGTCTACTTTAACATCATGCAACAAGTTATATTTTTATTTGTATTAATTAATATACAAACTAATAAATTTAAAAATACCCCTGAAATCATTCATATTCAGCGGGGTTAAAGCACCATATGTAAGGAATCCCGAAATGTTGTGCAGGTAAAACCGTATATCTTTTCAATAAAATAAAAATAACTCGAAAACTTGCTATTTTTTTTAATTGTCCTGTTGCTTGTAGGTAAATTATATATCTAATAAATTCGTGTTAAGTTGGTTTTTAGATATTGATGCCTTTGGACAAGAAATAAACAAGATTATATTTGTACAGGAAAAAACAGTTATATGGCAGACTATATTTTTTTAACGTTATTTTAATGTATTTTAAACACAGTCTACATGCATTGTGCAATAAAATAGCAAACAAGATAACATAGGTTTTAGCTTTTTTTAAAATACAATGCATCTTTTTAACATCATAAAATATAAACAAGTATTCAAACTTTCAATTGTCGATTTCTCAGAACGCGTTTTTTGCAGATTGTCGGTATTTGCAGTAATAGGACGATATATTCTTATTACAGAGAAACACATCTTTGGTTTATTCCTTTTATATAAATATCTTATTCTAGATCATGGTCTACCCGTGTGTTAAATTTCATGAAAATCCGTTCAGTAGTTTTAGCATTAAAGAGTAACAAACATCCATACATCCCTCTATTATAATGTCATTGCATACATCCCCACAAACTTTCACATTTTCAATATTACATAAATCGACTACGATCGTTAGACGATTAGATAGATTTTTAGTTCGACTAATTCTATAAGAATTAACTTTGTCATATCTTTTATTTCATGTCGGTAGGTTCCTACATAAGATAAGTTGCCTGGCTGTGAAACTAGACCCTGGATAAAATTTGTAAAGATTGCTCTCTAGCCTTCAACATAAACAAAATTGAGCTTTCTAGAAAATATGTTATTATTTTAGTTATTATGATTATGAGAGTTATTGTGTTGCCGATAAACTGGCTTGCAGTTTGGCAGACATGGAAATGTAGAAAATGTACTCATTTGTTGGAAATAAACAAAAAAAAAAATGTGTGCAATTCACACGTGGTAGAAGTGAAACCTTCAAAATTTTTGTTTTCAAGATAATGAGACGAATGTAAAATTTCGAGAAGATGATAAATGTAAGTTTCACTAATCTACTTCACTCCGCTCCGCTCCGCCCCGCTCCGCTCCGCTCCCCTACCCCTCACTCCCCTACCCTACCCCTACTTCCTATCTCACTTTAGAATTTATGTGTTTGTCTCTTTTTACTGGACAGTTTCGTTTCATAAAATTTCAAGTCACCCCCGTACTAATGAAGTTTTCACTTAAAAAAAATGTGTAACTGCTGTTTTACTTATAATATATTTCATATTTTTATTTTGACTTGACAGACATAACAGACTTTGTAGGTGTATAGGTAGGTACTTTATATAGATATAGCAGTCTGAGTTCAGTTAAAGAAAGGGAGGTGCAGTAACCTCCGAAATTTAACCGTTTTATTGTACACGTAGACAGCTTAATAAAAGTTTAGTGCCCTTGAACATCTGTGAATCGTAAAGCTATGAAAATGTTATTTTATCACAAGGGGTAAAATTATATAATATATAATATATTTATATAATATACCAGTAAGCTCTCTGAGCCCTGTTGGATAGTTCTATTGTATCTAAGTATGAAACCGTGATAACCATATAATTTGGGTAGGTAATAATTATTTGTAATATTCTACACCTACATATTATTTATAATATATACAAACCATGCATAATATAGTAAATTGAGACGTCCCTAAGTCATACATATAATCATTATTTAGTTTAAAAGATACTCTGATATTATTATCTCAATTACTCTAATATATTTTTGACTTTTGTTATAGTTCGATTATTTTAAAATTATTCAAAAAAGAACGAAAATTAAAGACGAAAAATGACCCCCCCCCCCTCCCTTAACTCCGGGACTACTGAGGCTAGAATTAAGAAAAAAATACAGAAAACAATTCTTTATTGATATATTTAAAAATAACCTATACGAATTCTATGGTCTTAGAATACCTACTGCAAAATAAATAAAATAACAAAAATAACGGTAAATTGATCATGGAATCCTCTCCACGGGAGTTTAACTCGCACTTTTCCGGTTTATTTGAAGTCGCTTATCAAACAGCCTAATCGAACACAGAGAAGTGACTAGAGATTCGATTACTCAAAAACTACTTGTCATATCTCATTCAAATTTATGTGGGACTAGATGACAAGCACCTGCTTTTGATTAAAAAAAGAATAATCGAAATCGGTTGGCGTGATATTGAGTTATTCGTCCATTTCTCGTGCATATAGATACGTAATACAAATTTAAGACTTACATGGTTTTCTCATGGATGCCATTGTGAGATCTCAATAAAATGTTAATAAAATTATGTGGGACCACATGACAGGCACCAGCTTTCGATTAAAAAAAGAATTATCATATCTAAATTTTACTAACAAAAAATAACCGACTTCAAATTCTCAAAAACTACTTGTCAGATCTCGTTCAAATTTATGTGGGACCACATGACAAGCACCAGCTTTCTATTAAAAAAAGAATCATCGAAATCGGTTGACGTGATATTGAGTTATTTGTCAATTTGTCGCGCACATCTTTTTTCTCATGGATGCCATTGTCAGATCTCAATAAAATTTATGTGGGACCACATGACAGCCATCAGCTTTCGATTAAGAAAAGAATCATCAAAATCGGTTCGCCCAGTCCAAAGTTCTGAGGTAACAAACATAAAAAAAAAAAAAAAAAAAATACAGTCGAATTGAGAACCTCCTCCTTTTTTTGAAGTCGGTTAAAAATCCGTTCGCCCAGTCCAAACTTCTGAGGTAACACACATAAAAAAACATACAGTCGAATTGAGAACCTCCTCCTTTTTTTGAAGTCGGTTAATAATTCTCACAAAGTACCTAAGAAGGAGAAAAGTCTTGAACCCACAAGATTATTGTATTTCAGTAAACTATATTTCAAACGGAGAGCTAAGTAGCCTCTCGTGTTTCGTGAGAACCCTGCGGGTTGTATTGCACTGTGGGGCGTAAAAATATAAATTGGGTTCCGCTTTAACCTGTAACAGATTTTAGTTTAAAAATAAAACTATATTTTAATATCATTCAAATCAAATCAAATCAAAACATTTTATTGTGGACTAGGTAAACAGGTGTGGTAAAGTTTTAGAGATCTTATCGCTACGTCCTGCCCTTTATGGGCGTACATTGTTCATTAATGTAAAGGTAAGTTTTAACAAAAATAAATATACCTAGAGAAGTCGGACCAGTCTACTTATTATTAATATTCCGTCTCAAAAGTAAATGACAATTCAATTAAAATGAAGATAAAATCCGTAAATATTATATTATGGGCGTAAAAGAGCCATTCCCGGACGTTTAATTAAAAAATAAATAAATTTGCAAACACATAATTCTGTAAGGCATTACTAAAGTTTTGTAGGTAACTTATAAAGGAATGTTTTCCTGGAAAGGAAAGTTTCTTAAAACAAGTGTTTAGTAAGGAACTACGTTCAACAACTGCACGCCAAGATGATGTTCATAACAGTTCTAGTTTCAGCAGTAGTTTTCTTTGAGACAAGATATTATTATACAAGAGTTGTTTATATTGTTGTCGGCGCTCGGTTTATGGCTCGGTGCTATACTGATTTTAAAAACACGACCGTGAAATATTTTTTACATATTTCGGTAGAGTAAGCTCAGTAGTAACCGTCCTTAAGCGACGTGTATACTTTAAGTCAATTATTTATTCAGTTATATCGAATCATAGGCAAAGTTCTGCATATGCATTGATAGCCGATATTTTCTTCTGTACGTGTTTGTGCATCTATCACAACCACTATTAAAGAACCTTACGCAAAAAAAATTAAAGAAAAATACACAGTTTTAAAAGTAGCTAGCCACCCTTGTATTCTCTGATTAATGATAGTAACAGATTTTTTAATAAACAGAATGGGCTAACATCACTGTAGTACAGTATGGCCACTGTATCTTGGCGCGTCTTAACATAGGCTTTGCGAACTTTAGCGCATGTAAGACAGAGATGGCAACACGAACATGCTAACGTATGACCATAAAGTAAGTATTAGTAATAGAGCGAGTGTAACGAAGTGGGAACAGTAGGCACGGGTGAGAACAACACGACGTTCCCGTCGCGAGCGCTTGTAGTCGTGGTTGATTGCTAGCGGTGTGCGGTTCTAGAGAGATTTTTAATTATTTACGTTTAAAAATGGTCAAATGTGCAGTTCCATCTTGCAAAAACGATAGTAGGAAACACACAAAACTGAAATCCAGTATCACATTTCATCGGTAAGTTGATTTTTATATTTATTTTTACGAAAACAAATCACGCATCGCGGGTGTGAAGGAGACGTGAGGGGCGGGCACGGAAAGACCGCCCGCGCACCGCGCTTTCCTCGCGAGACAGTAGTGATGTGATGCGACCAACGCTGTAGTCGATATTTAAAATGTGTTTTGAAATGTTTGCTATGAGAACAACCTATTATATTTACGTAACTTTAATAGTCAAAATCTTATAAACATTTATTATAAATCATTATGGTGTGTGTTTTGTATGATATACTTTGTAATATTTATAGTGCGAAAGTATTTTAACGTAAGCTAGGAATGTAAATATAAGGGCGTATTCACGTAGAAAGCTGGCTACCGGCGCCGATCTGCCAGTAAAATTAAAACTGAAGTAAAATTAAAACAAGATTAATATTAAAATGGATGATTTATTTAATTGAGTCTATGTCTATATTTTCTTCGGTTGTTTGTACCATAAACATTTACTGTCTAAATAACAAGAATACTCGTGTAAAACTATAAAACTGAGTGACTTTCGTATTTTAAATAACCAACAATATAGATCACACTCACAGCTCCATCACTAGGAGAATCTGGTATTATGGGTGCCATAGGTACAACTAATGTACTGTAGTACAACAAATGGTGTAATAAGTGCCTGGGCAAATGAGCTTGCTCAAGTGAAAATAGAGAAAACAAATTTTCCCAGATATGAGAACTAGCTAGATCGATTAGTCGCCCTCGTAAACCATAACATTGTAAATTTTATCGAAATCGTTAGTGCTGTTATCGAGAACGTGATTACAAACAAATATATAAATAAATATACATATTTATATAAAAATTCTCGTTTAATAGTAGGAAATAAGATAAGTTATCGAAATAACTTATCGATACCTCGTTGCCGATCGGCACGTAATTGATACATCCCTATCCGTCATACACGTATCGATATACGTATCTATAGATCATCTGCCTACGATGCGTACCGTTCCATTTGTGTGATACCCGCACTCTATAGTAATAATAATAACTCTATGCGTATGACTGAGAAATAATACACCGCGTATCGAGTATTAAAGAAATATGTTACTGCGCAGCCTTCTGCGCGGAGTTCAGACGCGCCAAGATACAGCGACCGTACTATACACATCTACTGGAAAAATTGTAAAATAAATTCTTATTTTGTGAAACTAAATATACAACTGGTCTTTGTACGTGGCCAGTAACACCACATTTTACCCTATATTTCGTTTATGTGAACAAGGTTAGGTTAGTAACTTCAGCTACAATTTTAATGTAATTAATTTAAAATATATGTATCATGTTTCCAAAAGTTCGTTTGTATAATACACGTGAACATTTCAAGGTTTAAACATTCGTTTGTGTTCTGTGGCGCGCTCCACACCAATTAGTATACCGGTAACCGCACCCAGTTTGCAACGTCGAAACGATTACTACTTTTTGTTAAATTGTTAGTTATAACACGATATATCTTTTTGGGAAATCCGAATTACTTATATTGCTGTAACTAACTGCTACAAATACTAAAACATAAAAGTAATAGACGTATTTATAATTCTTAACAAAAAATAACCGATTTTTAAAATTAGAGATTACTCACAAACTACTACTCATTACCTTCTTAAGCTAACCTAGCCATGATAGGTTTCCTTGTAAATTCATCATAATATATACCCGATTTTTGTGAATTTTTAACCGACTTCAAAAAAAGAGGACGTATTTAATTCGACTGTATTTTTTTACATGTCCAACTCAAACCGTTCAACTGGCAGGGTAGGACAAGTAATTTGCGGAAAATTCATCGAAAACAATTCACCGAATTACAAGTCACCGAAAACAATTCGTCGAAAAAACCATTATTCGAATAGCAATTCGTCGAACAACAATTCATTGAATAAATAAATAACGCTTCACACTCATAGCCCCACACTAGGATTTCTTGTGTCGTGGGTGCCATGGACAACACACTAGACAAAAACATTCACACCCAGACCGAGAACAGAAATTCAAACTCATCATTCAAATTTCCGCCTTGATGGGAATCGAACCCAGGACCTTTAGTGTGGCGATCCGGCATGGTAACCATTGCGCCACACCGGGTCGTCAGTTCTTCAATTCGTCAATTGAATGACAATTCTTCCAATCGCAATTTGTCGAACAATAGAGCTAATTTTGGTTAGTCCCTTTTGAAAAACCTTTTCAACGACACCCCAAACTATGGGGTAGACAAGAAAAAAGAAATCATCCTCACGTTTCCTTACATTTTTTTCATATTCTATTCTACGATTTTGTAGTTTTAACACAGAAGAAACAATACTACCTGCTTATAAATAAGTAGTTTTAATCAATAATTATGTATGTACATCGATGCCAAATTACAGTTTTCTAGCACAGTGGGTCTCACCGCTATGCTGCGGACGGACGGGCATGAGGAAACTATAAGGGTTCCGTTTTGACTACGGAACCTTAAAAAACGTAAAAAAAATTTGTGTTGCAAACACCCTACAAACTAAAATGCGAAACAAAAAGTTGAGTAAAGCAACTTGAATATAAAACTGTGTTATAAAAAGTTGCATTCCTCTCGATTCAACCCAGTGCTTTGAAAAGTTGAAATTAAAATAAATAAAGTCAAGGATTCTTTCTGTATACATGCTGTATTAGGTATTCGTCGCAGTGAACAAACTTTGACTCCGACTAAGCTTTTAGACATTATGAAATCTTTATAATATGACGTGTGTTTACTTGTGTTTAGAATTACTTCTTCCTTAATAAAAAAAAAATGAGAAGTAGGTAAAGAAAAAAAAACATTGTAGAGAGATCCTGCGTTAAATTCAGTCATGGTACATTTAAACAATAAAATGATGATAGTAGTACAGAAATAGCCTAGAAAAGCAGTGATAGCCTAGCGGTTAGAACGTTGGTCTCTCGAACTGAGGGGCCCGAGTTCAAATCCTGGCACGCCCCTCTGATTTTCAAATATTATGTGCGTATTAGAAGTTAATTATCACTTGCTTCGGTGAAGGAAAACATCGTGAGGAAACCTGCGCACCGGAGAGTTCTCCATAAAGTTCTCAAAGGTGTGTGAAGTCTACCAATCCGCACTTGGCCAGCGTGGTAGACTATGGCCTGTACCCCTCACATTGTGAGAGGAGACCCCGAGCCCAGCAGTGGGACAATTATGGGTTGTTGCTTTTATACAGAAATACAGAATATTATATACCTAAAAGTAGGTAACCATTTAGGTTTAAGTTATAGAGACAATGTACAAGTATTCGTAACCAAAAGCACCGCCCGCCGATGGTTCAGGTTCACCAATCAACTTGGCTCGTTGATATGGAGAATGAGAGTATGAATTGTAGGTAAAGTCGAGAGCACAGTAGTTGAGCGTACGGAATATTAGGAATGGAATTGGTGAATTCATTCGAGTTTCGACGTACGCAAATGATCTATCAAGCAGGTCAAATCAAAGACTTAGTAGTTTATTTATTTATTTACTCTTTATTGCCCACAATATTTAATAACGGTACAATTGGCGAGCTTAATGCTTACCTAATGCATTCTCTACTATCTAACCAAATACCTACAAACAGGCCAAATAGAATATAAATAAAATAGAGACAACACACTTTCATTTTTCATTTGGCAACTTAACACTTTCATTTGGCAACTTTTTAGAATCTCGGAGGGGGGGGGGGGGGGGCAGCTGCCGTTCCTGCCCCCCCTTGGCGACGCCCTTGTTCGTAACTAGGGTTTAGCAGTGGACTCCGACATTGATCGCAATGTCGAATGGAAATTAATTACGAGGAGCGGTTTGGGACGCTAGGAGATTAAATTGAAAATCAGGAATTTGGTTTACCACTGGATCGCTGTAGCTCAGTTGATTTTGCCGCAGAAGTCCCAAGTTCGATTCCCATTTCAAGCAAATGTTTGTGTTATAATGTTTGTTATTTGTGAGATTATAATTGTGCAAACCGACTGTGAAAGGTGTTACAGGTAGAGTTGGCTAAGGCTACCTCAAATATTTTGCATTTGAAATGTCTTTCGACGAACTGAAATGGCGACCAATTTTCGACCGTTCAACGAACAAATATTTGGCTACATAGCCGACACTACAATCTGGTGAAATTGACTCTTTATATTTAAGTAATAATATGCACTTTCACAAAATGTAATAAAGCCTGCGTGTATCGGTTGTCATGGCAACGCGGGAGGGAGATGGCGGGAACGGGAACCGGGAGTGAAGCTGGCTGCGTCCCGTCAGTCCCGTCAGTCTACCTTCCTCCGTGACACGGGACGTTCCGACCGCGTGAACCCCTTGGTATCGATAACTTTAAGTTCAAAGTGCGCAGTTTTGAGTAAGAAATTTTGAGTAAGATAGATTTTGAAAAAAAAGAATTGGTTGTGATTAAGTAAGGTAGATATTGAAAAAAAAAGTAGTAAAAAAATTTTTTTGTGTGAAATTTTGGTGTTGATGCATAATTTTTGTTTATGGGCAAATTTTAAGGGATTAGATTAAAAAATATATAAACAAAGGCAATATAATTGTTAAATTTTTTATATAATTATAGGTAATGAAAATAAATTACAACAGTATTTTCTCCGCAAATATTTAGATTTTTTCTAAAAATAGAGTTGATATTAGAAAAAATATAATTGATTGTAGAGTTGATTTCACAATGTTCAAATGTCTCAAATTCAATAAAAATATAGTTACATATATTTATAGCTTCACAAAAAATTATTTGACTTTTAATACAATGAATAAATTTTTGAGATAATTACAAAAATAAGCAATAAATTGTAATTACAGCGTGTTTCCTGAAGCTTTTGGATACTCAGAATTAAGGTAATGTCGCTCCGTTAGTAGGTAAGAATTTTCTGATAATTAATATTTCATTAAATTTTGTTTCTATGTAGGTATATTTAACCAGAAAATATCGACTCGATATACTGAGAGATAGATGTAGGCATAAATTTCAAACAGACGAAAATTGGATGTTTTTAAAATTAATTCTTGCAAGAGTTTTCCATGAAACGAGTGAAATCTTTCGTATTCGTACTCCTATTTGATTTAATATCTCTTATATCAAATTACGTGTTAATATTATTACACACACGTAGGAATTTGCATTACAATGAACAGTTAAGTAGGTACGTGAGCATTTTGCATCATAACTCACTTCATAACTTCACAAAATAAGAATTCCTAATTCTTTATTAGCAAATAATTAATGTTCTGAAAGATTGTATGACAAAATTTTTACTTACAACATTATACCTCTAGTGCCTACCCATAGATGAGTTTTGTACCATAGTTTCCAGTGGATGCGCTAATATTTATTTGAAACTTTCCACTACATATCACAAATTGTTAAATTTTATGTACCTCGCTTTGCCTCGGTTTTCTTATTTTTTTACACCTTGGGTTACATTATTGAAATTTTATTAAGGATCCCTATTTTTTTGAAAATATAAATAGCCTATAATTACCCGGGGATAGTGCAGCTTCCCAACAGTGAAAGAATTTTTCAAATCGGTTCAGTAGTTTCGGAGCCTATTCAATGCAAACAAACAATCAAATCTTTCCTCTTTATAATATTAGTATAGATAATTATTATGTACTTTATGAGAAGCGCTCATAGCCCCGGCCGCGGCTTTGTGTCGATCCTAATTTTTCTATATCTGTGATCCTAATCTATCGTGATCGACCGAGATAAGCAACAACGGGCCGATACTTGGATGGGTCCGAGTCTCCGATACACATACCTAGTGGTCAAAATTTCTTCAGCGCTTCCTTGATTCGGAGAGTAAGCACGTAAAGCCTTCGATCCCGGTTCTTGTTGAAAACTTCTAACACCTATGTTGGCCACTAACCCATCAAGAATCCGTACTGGAACAGCGTGGTTTAGGCCTTTAGGACTTTAGGCCTCCTCAAGAGGGAATTTTCGTGTTCAGTATCGGGCCATTGATGAGTTATTGCTCTTGTTTCTATGAAGAAAAAATATTTTTAAGGCGAGCGTATTCGACCGTTGTAGGCATTTTGTTCACTGCCCTTTACCCCGCTCCCCTGAGTGTAAACTCGACCGCCACGCCGTGAGCCGGCCGCGCGCGGCTGTGAGGTTAATGACCCCGTGCGTAGCTGTAGATCCTACATAGCCTAGTTGGTAGTGGACCTGCCTGCGAACTGCGAAGCGAGGGGTTTCGGGTTCGATTTCCGGCCGGGGCAAATATTTATGTGACAGATAAATATTTGTACTCGTGTCATGGCTGTTATTGTGATGTGTTATATGTGTAGTACATGCCACCCGCGACACAGGTAAATACTTGTAACCTACTGCGGGGGTATGAGTGTGGAAGGGTTTTATTATTATTATTATTATTATTAGTAACTGCTCTGAGTTGGGGTGTAAGTATACTTTATTTTGATTTATTCATTGGAATTTTAGGTGTAATAAAATAAGAGTAATGATAATTTTAGCTTATCCAGTGGAGACTAGAGGTGAGTGGAGACTGACTTGAAATTTTATGAAACGAAACTGTCCAGTGGAGACTAGAGGTGAGTGCAGACTGACTTGAAATTTTATGAAACGAAACTGTCCAGTGGAGACTAAAGGTGAGTGGATAACAAATAAGTAGGTACTTACATACAAAATTGACTAATATCATCTAAATACTAACAAAAAATAACCAACTTCAAAATAACTCGAAAACTACTTGTCAAATCTCCCTCAAATTTATGTGGAACCACATGATACGCACCAGCTTTCTATCAAAAAAAGAATCATCAAAATCGGTTCACCTACAAATAAGTAGGTACTTACATACAAAATTGACTAATATCATCTAAATACTAACAAAAAGTAACCAACTTCAAAATCGAAACGAGCTTTTTTTTCAAAATGGCGGACTTGTAGGTATGCCAGGTTCCGTACAAAAATCTTCAAACCCTTTGGATAAGATATTTTACAAGTATGTTGAGAATGATAAAAAGTATAAGAATAATTTAAAATAAAATACCTAAAGATACGTAAAAAATAATAAAAACAAAAAAATTAAAATGTGTGCCATTCACACATTTTAGAACTTAGAAGTGAAACCTTCAAAAATTTTGTTTTCAAGATAATGAGACGAATGTAAAATTTCGGGAAGATGATAATTGTAGGTTTTACTATTCCACTCCACTCCACTCCACTCCACAAATTTTGACTTTTGACTTTTTTGCCTTTTTTGACTTTAGACTTTAGACTTTTTTGACTTTTTTTGACGTTTTTGACTTGACTGTTGACTTTTGACTTTTTTGACTTTTTTGACTTTGACTTTTCTTACTTTTTTCACTTTTTTGACTTTTTTGACTTTTGACTTTTTTGACTTGACTTTTTTTACTTTTTTGACTTGACTTTTTTGACTTTTTTGACTTTTGACTTTTGACTTTTGACTTTTTTGACTTTTTTGAATTTTGACTTTGACATTTTTGGCTTTTTTGACTTTTTTGACTTTTGACTTTTTTGACTTTTGACTTTTTTGACTTTTTTGACTTTTGACTTTTGACTTTTGACTTTTTTGAATTTTGACCTTTTTGACTTTTGACTTTTGACTTTTTTGACTTTTTTTACTTTTTTGACTTTTGACTTTTGACTTTTGACTTTTTTGAATTTTGACTTTTTTGACTTTTGACTTTTTTGACTTTGACTTTTTTGACTTTTGACTTTTTTGACTTTTGACTTTTGACTTTTTTGAATTTTGACTTTTTTGACTTTTTTGACTTTTTTGACTTTGACTTTTTTGACTTTTTTGACTTGACTTTTATGACTTTTTTGACTTTTGACTTTTGACTTTTGACTTTTTTGAATTTTGACTTTTTTGACTTTTTTGACTTTTGACTTTAGACTTTTGACTTTTGACTTTTTTGACTTTTGACTTTTGACTTTTGACTTTTTTGAATTTTGACTTTTTTGACTTTTGACTTTTTTGACTTTGACTTTTTTGACTTTTGACTTGTTTGAATTTTGACTTTTTTGACTTTTTTGACTTTTTACTTTTTTGACTTTAGACTTTTGACTTTTGACTTTTGACTTTTGACTTTTGACTTTTGACTTTTTTGAATTTTGACTTTTTTGACTTTTTTGACTTTTGACTTTTTTGACTTTGACTTTTTTGACTTTTGACTTTTTTGACTTTTGACTTTTGACTTTTTTGAATTTTGACTTTTTTGACTTTTTTGACTTTGACTTTTTTGACTTGACTTTTGACTTTTTTGACTTTTGACTTTTGACTTTTTTGAATTTTGACTTTTTTGACTTTTGACTTTTTTGACTTTAGACTTTTGACTTTTTTGACTTTTGACTTTTGACTTTTGACTTTTTTGAATTTTGACTTTTTTGACTTTTGACTTTTTTGACTTTGACTTTTTTGACTTTTTTGACTTGACTTTTTTGACTTTTTTGACTTTTGACTTTTGACTTTTGACTTGTTTGAATTTTGACTTTTTTGACTTTTTTGACTTTTGACTTTTTTGACTTTGACTTTTTTGACTTGACTTTTTTGACTTTTTTGACTTTTGACTTTTGACTTTTTTGACTTTTTTGAATTTCGACTTTTGACTTTTTTGACTTTTTTGACATTTTTGACTTTCGACTTTTTTGACTTTTGACTTCAAGAAGTTTTCACTTCAATAATCATTTTTTCAAAACAATTTTCCATTTATTTCATAACGCGCCTAAATAAGGTATAACTTCAAAAAAGAAAACTGTCTCTCAAGCTCCCAGCCGTCACGACGAGTCGTTTGGCGACTGACACATGCTCAAGGGTGGTAGCTATCCATGCGAACCCCATGGAGAAATAATAATAGTAATAATGGTATTAAATTTAAAATCAATATTACCAATATAATCCCTCGAGGGGCCCTACCACCAGCGGGCCGGATTTAGTCGCCTTTTACGACACCCATCCGGCTTGGGATAGTATTAGATAATAATTGTGTAATTAGCACTTGACTTATACCAATACCCAAATACTATAATAGTAACTAAAGTATAAAAACGAAAAATTTTTATTATTTCAAATTACAGCAGTGTGGATACTTTGGACAGTACCTAATACGTAATATAAGTTCAGAAGGCGCGCGCGCCAAATTCGAAATTAAAATTAGTGTCGGAAATTCGACAACGTGCGGCTGCGATGCCGATTAGCACAGGTCCTACCTCGAAGGCGACTGGCGCGAGAGTAAAATTGAGTAAATTAACGCGTCGGGCGTTTCGTTGCTCGTGGAAAGGGAAAAAATAGAAATTGAAAGGGAAGTTTTTCAAAATTTCAAATTATGATCAGAAAGAAATATTGGTATCTATAGGACCTATACTGTGGTATATTTTTTATTATCTGGAAGCGATTAAAACGCGAATAAAACGCCATTTTTATGCCAGATTAGACCCCACTTTGTGATTTATTTCTATCCAATGAAATAATTGCTATCGTGTATCAAGTATGAGGGAACGAAAGAACAAAGACTGTAAAATAACATATATTTTTTTTAGAATTGTATTATGTACCATTTATGAACAAAACACCTTCAAAAATACCATTTCTTGGGATAATATCGCCTTAAAGGTGTTTAATAGGTACGAGAGTAACTTATTATAAATCGATTTGGGATTGGAAAGAACAATGTACAAAGAGTTTTAAGCATATTTAAAGTTTCCTAAATCAATAGCGAGTGAAAGGACGAAGGTAGGTAAGCCTATCAAGAAAGAAGTTTGAGAAATCTTTTGAGGCTGAATGGGGTAACCTTTTTTAGGTACCTACTTTACTCCTAACAATCTCCAACATGAGCTTTGGTGTAGCCCTGCTTGGCCTTTTCATATAATAACAAGATGTTATAACACATCGGTTCTTGGAAAAAATCCTACTAATATTAGGTAAGAAAGTACTAAAAGGATATTCATGACCTTAGCAAACAGGTAGACCATTATCTAGAATAACATGTAGGTTACTTATTAATTTATTATACCGGAAAAGGCAGGTAAAGCACTATTTAATAAAATAAATAGCGTTACAGACTATTAAAAAGATATGCGAGTGATCTAAATATTAATAACAGTCACACATGTAATTACTAAAGTACACATTAATAATCCTTGACAAAAAAGCGGCCGAGTGCGAGTCGGACTCGCCCATGAAGGGTTCCGTAGCAGCAGGTAACATAATATAAAAGTTCTTGAAGTTCGTTGTAACTTTGATCGAGGCAAATTGCGGTTTACGATTTATGACGTATTAAAAAAAAACTACTTACTAGATCTCGTTCAAACCAATTTTCGGTGGAAGTTTGCATGGTAATGTACATCATATATTTTTTTTTAGTTTTATCATTTTCTTATTTTAGAAGTTACGGGGGGGGGGACACACATTTTACCACTTTGGAAGTGTCTCTCGCGCAAACTATTCAGTTTAGAAAAAATGATATTAGAAACCTCAATATCATTTTTGAAGACCTATTCATAGATACCCGTATATGGGTTTGATGAAAAAAAAATTTTTGAGTTTCAGTTCTAAGTATGGGGAACTCCCAAAATTTATTGTTTTTTTTCTATTTTTGTGTGAAAATCTTAATGCGGTTCACAGAATACATCTACTTACCAAGTTTCAACAGTATAGTTCCTATAGTTTCGGAAAAAAGTGGCTGTGACATACCTACGGACGGACACACAGACAGACAGACATGACGAATCTATAAGGGTTCCGTTTTTTGCCATTTGGCTACGGAACCCTAAAAAATAACCGACTTCAAAATAACTCAAAAACTATTTGTCAGATCTCGCTCAAATTTAAGTGGGACTACATGACAAGCACCAGCTTTCGATTAAAAAAAAGAATCATCAAAATCAGTTCACGCACTCGAAAGTTCTGAGGTAACAAACATAAAAAAATACAGTCGAATTGAATACCTCCTCCTTTTTTGAAGTCGATTAATAATTGCATAATATGCATAAGATGCATAATTGCTTATGCATAATAAACTACAATGAATGTCACGCATGTTTCTGCATTTCATCATATCTTTCATAAAATTCATTATAACAGGCGGTACGTCCAACGAGAGTAATATGGAAATACTCGTAGGTTTATAAGAGAGAATTTAGTTGCGATGAATTAAAATATTCTGACACCAGCCGCTACTTCACACGACACGACACACGACACGACACACGACAAGACACACGACACGACACGACACACGACACACAGCACGACACACGACACACGACACGACACACGACACGACACACGTCACGACACATGGGTAGTCACACTCAAGTTATACAATGCTATCAAAAAAGACCCAATGGTTACCATGTCGGATCGCCGGGTCAAGGCTCCTGGGTTCGATTCCCAGCGAGGCAGTTTTGATGATGAGTTTGAATTTTTGATCTTGGGCACGATTGTGACACGATCACATCTTTCTGTTTGTTCATTATACCCACGTCACAGGGAGGATTCCCTATGTGTGGCGTCATTTATTTGTTCCATAACATTATGCATATTATAATATAATATTTCCAGGTGTGGCAGCACGTTTAATTAAGCTCCACGTCACTTGCACGCACACACGGTTTGAGTGTGAACACAATAGGTACATACATACCTACATAAGATGTCGTCATCGTGTCGTTATATCAAGAAGCGGCCATAGAGGCATCTCAAGCTTACTATATCGGCAAAGAGAAATATTGAGTAAGAATTGTATAGCATGAATTCTTCAACAATTTCAGGACTGTGTATTTCCGTTCGATAAGCAGAGGAAAATTAACTACTGGTATTCCTCTTATTCCAGTGATTAACGTCTAACAATAAGCGTTTAATAGATTAAGTTTCAAATAGAATAGCTCTCATAATTGATTCGTAGAACTTAGACAATAACAACAACATTGTAAACAAAAACATAAACACAAATTAATACAACAATAACAACGAAAACCCTTTATTGCGTACTGTGTACATTAATATTATGTAGTGTTAGTTACGGGAATATTAAAGTGAAACTTTTATTACATCGTCTCAAACTTTTTCGTCTGTGTGTTGCATGTCGCGTGACGGTCGGCCGCGGAGTAGGGATAAAGTGAAAGGCGCTCGTCAGAGCAGCCAAGGCCAATATGGCGGCGCCTATAGTTCGCAGCAGCTGACCGTGTAGTGTATAGACTATTACTCATTTGTGCCAGTGCTCCACGCTTTTTTGTTTGTTTCAATAAATGAAGATTAAAAACGCAATTTTAATACCCTAAATCGAAGAATTTTCTAAAATTTTTTTGTTAAATGCCTACAAACGGAAAAAAGTTTCACTTGCATCGTGGTTTCATAAAACCACACTTTATGTTTTTCATCTTCTAGGTTAAAAAACTAACTTTCATTAACTGACAGAAGTGACACACAAGTGACAACACACATCCTATTACGTATAAACCAGTGGAGGTTCCTTATACAGTGTTTGTACCAAAGTTTGTAAGTTAAGATTGTAAAATAGTAAGTTTTTAACATGCTTGAAACATGGAGGTGTCACAAAATTACAAACCTATAATGTAAGACTTACCGTGTCTCATCGTACTTCCAAGTTCCAACCAACAAACGAACTCATACCCCCCCGCAGTAGGTTTTGACCTGTGTCGCGGGTGGCATGGAGAACACATATAAAATATCACAATAACACCCATGACCAGAATACAAAATTTCATCTGTCACATAAATATCCACCCTGGGAACCCTCGCTTCGCACGCAGGGTCGCTATGGTCGCTACCAACTAGGCTACAGGGTTATCATATATTATATTATAAACTTGTTGAATAATTACATGTCTCTCAGTAACAACTATTGTAAGGTAACAGCCCGCCAATTAATTAAATTTTAACCACTTACCTACCTACTAATAATGGTTTAATCTTTATTGTCCCTCAGAATTGTACAATTCATTCATTGAGGTACTAATCATTAACAATCAATTTGCTATAAGTAATACTGTAATTCTATATTACCTATTACAGATTGTGTAAACAATAATCTTAGATTACACGATATTACTACGCCTGTTGTCATTACCGCATTTAAATTACATTATCCAGGGACAGATAGGTATAATAGTAAGTACTGAAAATTGCCATATAGGTATCATTATATGTATCGTGAATCAAATTTAGTCTCTACTGAAGTCGAATGATACGATTTAATCAAAAAATGATTTATTCATCAGTTCCAGCTTTCACAATCCACGAACATCAAAGAAATAGAAAAGAGTTTACAACTTTGCAGTAGATTGGCACATGTCATCGACAACCAGTGACTATTTAATGCCAAGGAATATTTCTTTGCCACCACATTTTGCCACTCCTTTTCTTTGCCACCACATTTTGCCACAAACACCTACCTATTAGCGAAATAGCTAATTAATTATTAAGCTTAGATTTGCTAGGCCTGAATGATTATAATAATAAATGCAAAAGCTTTGGAATCATATGACATTCCTATAATATCCCATGAAATTGGAATGTTTCATTCAAATTTTAAACTGTTAGTAAAATTTTCGCAGGAAAAAATATTCATTAAAGCAAATGATTTTGCTCGCTGAAGCGCGTCCTCTGTGAAAAGCGGCGGTGCGGGAAAATATCCGATACCTACCTAGTTACAAACATCCCGTCTAACTCCGTTGTTTGACTGCAGACGAGAAACGAGTGAAATAATATCGAAACGAGTGAAACAATATCGAAACGAATGATGATCCTGCAGCCCTGTGCCCTGTGCAGCCTGTGCCCTGTGACAATGACGACATTGTATGTAGTTTGTAGCGACCCTGCTTGCGAAGCGAGGGGTCCCGGGTTCGATTCCCGGCCGGGCAGATAATATTTATGTGACAGATAAATATTTATTCTCGGGTCATGGGTGTTATTGTGTTATGTAATATGTATAGTCCACGTCGCCCGCGACACAGGTAAATAATTTTGTAAATGGTAAAGGTAAACAGGTAAATAATAAAATACTGCAGGGGTATGAGTGTGTTGTCTGAGCGTTTTAAATAAATCGACTAATATCGGAGCGAGTGGGCTAATATCGATTACTATCTTGGGTTGGCCACTAACCCCTCCACCAACCCGCACTGGAGCAGCGTGGTGGAGTATGCTCTAGGCCTCCTCAAGAGGAGAGATCCGTACTCAGTTGCGGACCATTATTGGGTTGAAGACAACATCGATTTTATTCGGATAGTAGGTAGCAGTAATTCAGAGGTTAGTCCGGTTGACTGAATTAGTGCTGTTAATCCTAGATGCCTTTACAGCTTCACGCGGACAAAGCGATCCTTTGTCGTGGTACATTCTCTCGATTTCTCTACTTCGCTCATATATTTTGAAGATTACCCTTACCATTCCTTTATCTATTCGCCATAATAATTATCCTCCACCAATCCGCACTGGAGCAGCGTGGTGGAGTATGCTCTAGGCCTCCTCAAGAGGAGAGACCCGTGCTCAGTAGTGGGCCATTACTGGGTTGAAGCCAGCCATAATAATTATATCGTTATTTATTTACTACATACTTAAACCATATGTATAAAGTATACAGATATATTTTATGTTTGTTACACATAAATGTTGCTAGTACGTACCTACTGGTTCTTCTGAGGCTAACCTTAATAATACAAAACTAAAATTTTCGATAAGAACATCGCGTTTACCTAGCGCACTAAATTACAAATTAAACCTAACAATGCTCGTACTTATAACAAATTAAAATTTTTCTTAGCTCGTATATTGTAGTGCGACAATACATCGATTTTGCTTTATTTTACTATGTGGCTGATCGAGTGAACAACTGTTCACCGTACAATGGAGTTCCAATTTTAATCCAGCATAGTGCTGTCAACAACGAATCCAACCAAATGGTATGTCACAACCACTCGTACTAAATATCATTCGGTTCTTTGTCATTGTCATTCGTGTAGACAATCTTCAAAGATTCAATAACAGCGAAGTCAAACCACTTTATAGTTTAAAACTAAATACACGCTTTTAAAGTGTAGTTTCACAGACAGAGAATCCGTACATTTGTAACATTACCTAAATATATGATTTGACCACCGATGAATGATGCCAGTGGGAGCACGGTAACGGCCCATCTAAACGTTACCGGCCAATAATGAAATATGTATGTCGGAGAAACGTGTGCTGGTGGTGGTGGTTCGGGAAATAATAACAACAGTGGGCGTTTACATCACTATAATCAGAAACTCATCGTAACATAGGTTTTGCACACTTTACACAATTATAGTCAGGAATGAGGGTTGTGTCCCCCCTCTACTGGCCACCAACCGCCCCTCAATCGCCAGCCCATGCCTCGCATAACTCCTGATCTGATTCTGTTACTGGTAAATCCACCATCCGACTCGAATATTGTTTGCACCGACACAATCGAACAATTTACACTTCGCGCTCCGCTCAGCCCGGAGGCCGTCTTTTCAATTCAAAGTAACCACGCTCTTCTCTAGGCGTCGTAGCACTAATGGCGTCTGCCAGGGTTGCCAGACCTCGCCATGACGTGTACAACTCTATTCGGTGTTACCCGCTCAATTTACAATAATAATCTTCTAAGTAATAATTATTCAAATCGATCACATTTAATCATTTATACACCGCGCCGATACGGCCGTCCTGCTAGTCACACGTCCTCGTGTGCACTCTCTTCAACCTTCGCAATTCCGCATCAACTGTGGACAAACGTCGCACCTTAATACACACCATACTGCATCGGTCACCCTGACCAACAACTGTAAACATTTTACTTCTCAAGTTACGCAATACATTTTAAACTTCGAATCGCTCATTGTTTCGTTTGACTTGTAAACATTAAGGTATGTCTCACAAAATAAATCTTTGTTCATTGAGAAAGTAATGAACGAACATTGTATGTCTCACAAGTAATCTTTGTTCAACAGGCTAATCTTTGTCACACAGGGGGGGTTAATGTCACACAGGCTAATCTTTGTCACATAGTCGGGTTAATGTCACACAGGCTAATCTTTGTCACACAGTCGGGTTAATGTCACACAGGCTAATCTTTGTCACATAGTCGGATTAATGTCACACAGGCTAATCTTTGTCACACAGGTTAGTGAAGGCCACACAGGAAAGTCACGTCCACACAGTCTAGTAAGGCCACACAGGCTGATCATGGTCACACAGGTTTAGTCCCACACAGTTTAGTCCCACACAGTTTAGTCCCACACAGTTTAGTCCCACACAGTTTAGTCCCACACAGATTAGTCAAGGCCACACAGGCTAGTCAGGGCCACACAGGCTAGTCAAGGCCACACAGGCTAGTCAGGGTCACACAGATCCGTCAGTATCACACAGGTCCGTCAGTATCCCACAGGTCCGTCAGTATCACACAGGTCCGTCAGTATCACACAGGTTCATCAGTATCACACAGGTCCGTCAGTATCACACAGGTCCGTCAGCATCACACAGGTCCATCAGTACCACACAGGTCCGTCAGCATCACACAGGTCGGTGTCAATAAGTTGAAAACTTAAGGGAGATAAATATGCACACAGTACGTAATACTTCCTACTGCCGATATCGGCTTATTCTGACTCAGTACTATTTGTTGGCATTTCCAGGCCAGCATTCAATTGCAAGTTGCAACAATAACCATCAAATGTCAAATGCGACATCATCACAAACTTGACAAGGAATAATTACCGCTTTAGTGAGCAGTAATCAAAATAAGCTACAAAGGAATCAATACAGATCACCTGTTATATCATGTTGCCATCCAATAACTGATGATGCTCATCATAAGCCCCGGCACACGGAGCCGCGACGCGTCCACGCCGCGCCAACCCATGCAGGCAGCTGACGCCGCGCCAGTCCTCGCTATCTCGCATTGATGCAATTTCCCATCACCGCCCAAATATTCACACGTTGTATTCCACACAACCGTCACATTCACCCAGTTTATCTAAAACACACAAAAAAAGACACAAAGACAAAAACACGGAATGTCCACTTGTTATTTCTCTAAACCGAGAGTAGACGGCAACTTAAAGAACAGCAAGATGTTCCAAAATTAAAAACTCCCGATCTCACTCACAGAATGCTTATGGTGTCACAAAACAACATACTTGCACTGATTTTGAATAACTCTTGTAAAGCAAGTTTACTAAAATTTAATAAATCTCTTTCAAAACGTTAGATTCTGTATGAAATCAAAACTATGATGCTTTGTTTACCATTTGTCTAAAGAAAACAATTCCTTTTAGTCAATGATCACTATTTAGTCCTTTTACCCTACTGGTCGCAAACAAGTGTTTTTACCCTACATGTAGCAAGTTACTGTTTTACCCTAGTCACACTAATATGACAATACCAAGTATACAGTTTTCTTCAACACAGATTGATTGCTCATTAACTTTAGTTTAATGTTACTATTAGATCTCCTTGTGGTCAATCATCAATCATCAATCATTATCACCTAGGTCTGACTGGTCAACATCGGTACCTTTTATCACCCACATCTTATTCACTCTATATGATAAAAGTTGTATTACACTAATCATACTATCAAATCCATAATCCACATCCTTTGGGATTATAGTTAGAACCATAATTTATTCTAAACTTACACTACCGAGCAACTATTTCTTTCTTATCAAAACTCATCAAAACTCTTTCAACTCAAACTTTTGAACATGATTGTGATATGTGATGGTGGCAAGATATTCAATAGCTTTATCACATCATCATCACAAAAAGGTGTCCATCCCATTGTTTTCACAAAAGAAAAAGTTTATTTTTACTTTATAAAATAACTCATAATTAACCAAGTAATTAGTTAGTTACTCCATTACTGTTTTTTTTAAGAGGATTTTAAAATGACATAACTGTAACTATATCACATGACTACTGATCTTGTTAGATACTACAATTTTCCTTTATTTATCTTGGCATCATAACCCAAGTTAAGGTAACTTATGATAGTAGTCTGTCAGCTGTCTATAACAAAATTTTTAGGATAATAACTAATTCATCAATTCACTTTTTCAAATTAAGGTAGGTACATACTTAACTACCTAATTTGGTCTCAATATGTTATCTTAGATTTTATTATTGGTTGTATGAGTCAATCTTATGATCCCAAAGTAGTACTAAACTTCAAACTTTATCTAAATCATATTGTAAGTGACCAAAACATATTAGGTACAGATACACAAACTATGTATCGTGTCCTTAATTCTTTCAAGACATTCATCCAACATAAAACAACACATATCACCTGATTTCACGTAGCAGTGGCACAGTCAGCCCTCGTCAAGTCCCTCGGTGGACTTTAGCCGTGGCTTCTCCGGGTACAATGATGCAAGCTTGTATTAACTGACAACACTTGTATACACTTTCACATGGTAGACATTCAGATGCCAACTTAATGACATTATTCCAATCTTGTGTATTCAAATCCTTATTTTACATGCTCGTCGTCCACTGTTTGTATTATCATATCAAGGTAGCCATCTGAAAAACCTGAAATGCGGATTCTTGCGAAGTGGAAACGCTTTTTACTTTTTTTTTACAAGTACCAGCTGCACTTGTCCCTCAAAGACACATCGTGTGAATTTTTTTTTTTTTTTTTTTATGGTTTGGTTTGTTGGTGTGATTTGGTGTGTCTTGGATGCTATTACTGCCTCGGCCATCAGACAAAATCAACACGTCCTCGTGTTGTGTGTTCAAATAGTAACGTATTCAATTCCACTGTTCACTTCCATCATAATTTCTTCTTGAAGAAAATTTTTGTCGTCACACCCCATAATTGAATATCGACATCTTGCGTTCGACTTTCTTTGTAATATTCCATGGTTATCACTCGGTTATTACTCGCATTTACCGTCGTTACGTTTCTCATTAAATAGGTTGCAATTTATTTCAAATATCATCCAAACCACCGTCATTCTTCATTGATTTTCTGACATGTGTGGGCGAGAACCATTTGGGTTTTTTATCCCACTTCTGATGTCGGAGAAACGTGTGCTGGTGGTGGTGGTTCGGGAAATAATAACAACAGTGGGCGTTTACATCACTATAATCAGAAACTCATCGTAACATAGGTTTTGCACACTTTACACAATTATAGTCAGGAATGAGGGTTGTGTCCCCCCTCTACTGGCCACCAACCGCCCCTCAATCGCCAGCCCATGCCTCGCATAACTCCTGATCTGATTCTGTTACTGGTAAATCCACCATCCGACTCGAATATTGTTTGCACCGACACAATCGAACAATTTACACTTCGCGCTCCGCTCAGCCCGGAGGCCGTCTTTTCAATTCAAAGTAACTACGCTCTTCTCTAGGCGTCGTAGCACTAATGGCGTCTGCCAGGGTTGCCAGACCTCGCCATGACGTGTACAACTCTATTCGGTGTTACCCGCTCAATTTACAATAATAATCTTCTAAGTAATAATTATTCAAATCGATCACATTTAATCATTTATACACCGCGCCGATATGTATATGTCGGTGAGGCCACGAATGTCCAGTGAAGGTCCAGGGACGGACCTTTATATTCTACAACGCTTGTCCGATGCAGAGGTTGGCATATAAGAAACGACATGACATATTTAGATTAGGGAATTGTCAATAAGATAGAACGGATGATCACGTAGTGTTGAAGTACTTGGAAGTTTTGTGTTAACGTTAGGAGAACTGGAAATATAATATCATGGAGTAAAGTAAAAGGAATATCATTTCATAACCAACACCGTAGAATACCCCTTCTGCTTCATCAGAAGAGGGATTCGAACTGTCTTCTTGTTGATTCAGGATCGACACTTAAACGATTACGCCAACGAATATGCATAATCCTGTTTCTATAGACCTTCTTGTTCTTAAATTTACATATTTCTTCGACACAGCACCAAAAATACTTTTCAACATTTCATAGAATATCATAAAAGTATGCAATGCAGATGGTAACTAGACAGTCCGGTAAAGCCCTACCTATCTTCACGATTTAATTCGGTTATAAGTCGTCCTCCAACTGGGCGCACTAGCAATATTATAAACAGCATGAACCTTTTGTTTTTTAATCTGACCCCATGAAGTACCTAATACTACATTTTACCTCAGGACTTAACTATTTTACTAATATAGACATTGAACTATTTTAACAAACAATAAATTGATTATCTTCTCACAGGCGCTACTATTTCGATTTTGACGTCGTGTATGAAGCATAAAAATCATCGTCCATTTTGGTTCCAATCCAATATTCCGTCACAGTCGGGTTCAATTGAAATCAGTCAATGTCAGCGAGTTTTGTTTTTCTATAGCTTTGTTTTCGACTGAGAAGCTTTAGGGCTTGTTCGTGTGACTGAATATTCTTTTCACCTCGCAGCCTGGAGTATTTAAATGAAAATAACTGCGAGTGCATTCTATGATATCGGCACAGCAAAGCAAACAAACTTACTCATTCCTATCCCCGGACTAGGAATTTTCAGGTCGGGTATGCTGTGGACACAAATGACAAGCTAGAAAGATCAGAGAATAAAAATTATGATATTAATGAGATTTGAATCTTGGCCATTTCACAATATATACAGAGTCAAACAAACAAAGAAATACCTACTGTTTATTGTACACCTAAACGAAACAAATCGCTCATAGCCCGGCGGCTTGCGTCGATCCTATGTGATCGACAAAGTTAAGCAACAGCGGGCGCGGTCGGTAGTTGGATGGGTGACCGCTAGTGGCAAACATTTCTTGAGCGTTTCCGTGCTTCGGAGGGCACGTAAAGCCGTCGGTCCCGGTTGTTATCATAAGATAACAGTCGTAAAGCCATGTCGGAGGCCCTCGGGCGGTTTGAAAACTTCCGACACTCGGGTTGGCCACTAACCCCTCCACCAATCCGCACTGGAGCAGCGTGGTGGAGTATGCTCTAGGCCTCCTCAAGAGGAGAGACTCGTGCCCAGTAGTGGGCCATTAATGGGTTCAAGCCAAACGAAACAAAATGACTGGGCAATTATAAAAGGTCAACTTATCGCGATAAGTAAGCAGCCATATTTTCCAGACCACCAATCACTAGTTCTAAACTAAGCTACAAGTTCGTTTAACAAAATAAAATCGCAACCATTCGGTTGCGGAATTCGAATATCACGACAAGTACTTCTTTAATGAATTAATTTTAATCCTTTTATTAAATTAATCACCGATAAATACCTTTGCCAACCAGGCTATAATATTTTTTCCTCCTTCCTTACTTCATCCTCTTTCGATCCTTTGTTTAACGGATATCAAAATATAACTAAATTCAATATTATCGTAAAACCTGTGATACTGATATTGTTGTATGATTTTGTAATATTTGTCTGTGACTATAAAAATACACAGTTTCATGACTAAATTAAATTAATTTGAATTTTTTCATGAATAACAAATTAAAGCTTACAAAGTAACGGACATAATTAATTAATTACAAACGTTCAGTAGCCTGTTGATTCAGAGAACTCGTTTCCTTGTTCAATCTTCAATGAGCAATTAAAAGTTACATTTAGAGTGAAAAGTCGATTCACAATAGCCGCGAAGAAAGCTTAATTCCAATCCAGGTGTTTGAAGGTCTCGGCAGGAAATTTTGCTCTTGCGATCTAAATTACAAAAGATTTTTCCTTGCAATTATAAATTCAGTACTTAGGTTTCTTAAAGATATTATGTTCGCAACAGTTAGCTTCATGATCAATTTTCGTCTTTACCTTTCAGTTACATCTTTAGGTCTTTATCTTACGTCAGATGTATGCAATAGTAAATGGAGAGTAAGATACTACCGCCTTCTTTGTTCTCCCACTGCAATAAGGTAGACTGGCAGAGACTGCTTTTAGTATTAAGTCTGCCTTTTGTATCTTTTATGTTTGATGTGCAATAAAGAATAAAATAAATAAATACTATAGATTACGAGTAGTTAAAGTTTATGGTTATAGATTTAACAAAAAATCACTAAATAAAGTTTAAAATATCAATCTTATTACACTACGCCCAACTCAGAGTCACGGTTCCTGCTCGCTCCTCAGTAAAGAATCACCATACAAATTCTAAGGAGCGATTTAAGTAACCGTTATGGTGGCCACTCACGGTCAGTCCATCGCGTCAAATGGCGTGATATACAGCTAAAATTTGATCGTGAATGTGAAAAACTGATGGCGTGATTTAAAAAATTTGTATGTCCAATCGCGCCATTTTGACATATGTCGCTTGGCGTGGCTCCAAAAATGACGCGATGGAATGACCATGAGTGACCACCATTAGTGACTTATATTATGTTGGGGCATAAAATAAAAAAAGGTTTAACATTTTATGTAAAATAAAGATGTTTTCTTGAGGTTCTTGTTATTCAAATATTCGTAAAATTCATCTTAGTTATTTGCTATCAACATCGTTTACTAATCACCAGAATATATTTTGAGAAATTTATATAAAAGTTAATTTAGAAAATATTTTGTTTAATCAGACAGAAAAAATAAATATCATTTTCGTTTAATACTGAAAGAAAACATGAATAACTTCAACTTTGAAATAAATTATGAAGACTTTTCGATTGAATAATTGTAAACTTAACATTTTATCGTAACCTTTGGAGTTCGGCTAACTTTGTTAGGATTTATATTAAAGGTTATAGCGCGTCGCGTAGTTCTTGTCACTCGTTGATCCTCAATCATTAACGAAGATTTGATTGAGCTTTTCTTTTGGATAATGATGGTAGTTAAATATTGTTTAATCTCTGGTAGTGACCGTCCAGGACCAACGGCTAACGTTACAACGCGCACAGAAACGCTCATGAAATTCTGCCACTAGCGGTTACTCCAACCAATACAGTCAATCACATTATTAACCAAGCTATCGGGCCGTGAGGGCTCGTTATGTTGTTGTCACTAAATAAAGAGACCAATCCCTTTGTTTAAATATAGCTATGAGTTCTTATACTGTGCTATTATCTCGTCTAGTAGGTCCTATTACAAGGACCCTCATCACTTTCTCTTTTTGGACATGCGTCGGAACACCCTTTATACCTCTTAGCATTCATTACATACTAAATGTTTTTGTGACATAAAGATTAATGATAATGGAGTCGTGTCACGATTTAGCATTCATTCCTCTTTACTAGACTGTTCTGCGGTCAAAATTCGACCGTATTTCAAAGGGTTACTTCACATTGTTTGCATGTATAGTTTCGTCATGTCCGTCAGCAATATAGCGATACTGTGCTACGTGTGTCACCACCCTTAATGCTAGAAAGCTGCAATTTGGCATATATTTTATTAAAACTAGAAGGTCGTAGTATAAAATCCGAATCCGAAAAAACCTCCCTTACAGGCAAAGTGGGGATGAATAACCTATAGTTAGCCCAGTGCCGATAGCTCTAAAAACGGTAAAAAGTGGAAGAAAATTATAGTAGAATGAAACCTATTGCAAAAGGAAGAGAATATAACGAAGATTATAGGAAAAATAAATTACGGGCGATCTGAGGTCGGGAAGGGGGGGGGGGAGGGGGGTGTTTAAGGGAAAAAATGGTTTATTTCGATTTCTGGAAAAACTACAAGTCCTATTGAAAAAAGTTGAATGGCAAAGTTGTAGGCAATAAAAAGATCTACAACTTTTGTATTTACACTCTTTTACATAACCTCAAAATTTATGTGAAAAATTCAAAAAACCACGTTTTTGGTTTTTTATTTTTATCTTTTACAAAAAATTTTTTTTTTCACGAAATTTGGTGAAAACTTACCTTTGTATGTCCTTAACATACTGTAATTTTTTTGATTCAAAAAAATATTTTTTTCCACCTTATTTTGACCTTAAATCAAAAAAACAACCTTATTTTCAGTCGAAAAATCTCACGTCAAAATATCAGATTTTATTAAAAAGTCGGTAGTCCTTTTGTTCGATGGAATCTCTACTTTCTAATGATATATAAAAACCTATACACTACTATGGTAAATGTTCTCAGAAAATGCAATGAAACGACAACTATTTTCGCAAAAAAAATTCGGATTCCATTGATTGCATATAAGATTGCAAAAAACATGCGAAAATAGTAGTCTTTTCATTGCATTTTCTGAGAACATTTACCACATTAGTGTATAGGTTTTTATATACCATTAGAAAGTAGAGATTTTCGCAAAAAAAATTCGGATTTCATTGATTGCATATGAGATGGCAAAAAACATGCGAAAATAGTAGTCGTTTCATTGCATTTTCTGAGAACATTTACCATAGTAGTGTATAGGTTTTTATATACCATTAGAAAGTAGAGATTCCAACGAACAAGAAGACTACCGACTTTTAAAAAAAATCAGATATATTGACGTGAGATTTTTCGACTGAAAATAAGGTTGTTTTTTAGATTTAAGGTCAAAATAAGGTGGAAAAAAATATTTTTTTGAATCAAAAAAATTACAGTATGTTAAGGACATACAAAGGTAAGTTTTCACCAAATTTCGTGAAAAACAAATATTTTTTGTAAAAGATAAAAATAAAAAACCAAAAACGTGGTTTTTTGAATTTTTCACATAAATTTTGAGGTTATGTAAAAAAGTGTAAATACAAAAGTTGTAGATCTTTTTATTGCCTACAACTTTGCCATTCAACATTTTTCAATAGGACTTGTAGTTTTTCCTGAAATCGAGATAAACCATTTTTTTCCCTTAAACCTCCCCTCTCCCCCCCTTCCCGACCTCAGATCGCCCGTAATTTATTTTTCCTATAATCTTCGTTATATTCTCTTCCTTTTGCAATAGGTTTCATTCTACTATAATTTTTTTTCGTTTCAAAAATTATCGGCACTGGACTAAGTATCGTATAGTATAGTAAAAGGCCTTTCAAGAAAAAATTATGGGTCTGCATAATATAGCTGAATTATTTAATGACAATAGTCGATGAACTACGGAACCATACATTACGCATTGCCTGACACTTATTTGGCCGGTTATTAGTTAAGTGTAACTTAACTACATTTAATACCTCTTTCTTAGTACTCTCCTAAAGTGGTTATTAAATGAATATTCATTGTTATACATAATAGAATATCCTTAAGCTGTTGCGTAGAGTTGTGGAGTAATTTAGTTAGGTACCTACAAACCGAGTGAAATTTAAGCTTGCTCTTATTGTAATTGAAGTCTTTAGTTGTTCCACAAAATTAATATAAATCAGGCAGGTATTACTAAATGCGGATTTTTTCTTACATTGCAAGAGAAATGAGCAGAGATCTTCTTAATAACCTGAAGAATCAAATGCAGCTGAATAGAGTCCTGCCACAGTACATACAGTACTTTAACTCGGCCCTATTCTTGAAAAACTTGCCTACAGCCGCGCGGAGCGTAGCCGCGCGCTAGGGCTGTCCGCCGACAGTATTTTAATTTTATCAAACGACTTGAGTTTCTTTGTAGTTTTGTATTTAAAAATGTTATATTTTCTATTTTAATTTAATAAATGCAATTCATCTATATCTATACATCTATATCTATACAAATAAATAAAATTGGAGTGTCTGTTTGTAATATTAAAATAACCGCTTTTTACCAAGTGCATTTGGATGTATACATGGTACATATACCAAAACAACATTTTTCACAATTTTTGTCTGTCTGTCTGTTTGTTCCGGCTAATCTCTGAAATGGTTGGACCGATTTTGACGGGACTTTCACTGGCAGATAGCTGATGTAACAAGGAGTAACTTAGGCTACTTTTATTTTAGAAAAAAAATAGTTTGGCGCGATACGAAGTTCGCCGGGTCAGCTAGTTATGAATAAAAAGGAAGTGTTCCATAAAAAAATATGTTGTGTTTTTATTAGTACTGTGAAGGTTCGTAAGCCTTCAGTATTGTATTAGAGACAGAGACTCTTAGGGCATGGTAAGTTCTTCTTGCAGGTTAAGGTAAATAAAAAAGGTACAACTGTCCGATTCTATAAACTTTATACCTATTGCTAAATTAATTCATAACATTGAAATCAAAGTTACAGTAGCAAGTAGCAATAACGTTTTAATGACAAATTAGACGCAAATATTCAAATTACAATTATTACAAATTACAATTTCTGCAAACGTTGCATTTATTAGTTTTTTTTTTATGTAAATAACCGGCAAACGAGCTGACGATCCACCTGATGGTAAGTGGATATCGTCGCCCATGGACACCAGCAACACCAAAGGCATCACTGATGCGTTGCCGGCCAAAAAAGAGAGAAGAAGAAGAAAGAAAGAACTGGCTCTCAAGCCCCCAGCCGGAACACGACGAGTCATTTGGCGGCTGACTCATCATACTCAAGGGTGGTAACTATCCAGGCGAACCCCATGGAGATATAATAATAGTACCTAATAATGATATTAATTAACAATTAAAGTCAATATTACCAATATAATCCGTCGAGGGGCCCTACCACCAGCGGGCCGGATTTAGTCGCCTTTTACGACACCCATCCGGCGTGGGATTGGGGTTAGTACTCTAAGCCGCCCCAATACGGCAAAAGTAATAATAATCACCCATTTGATTTTTTTAGCCCCTTATTTATAAATCTAGGCATTTTATTCGGTGGACTTATGAAAAATAAACAATTTAGGTACCTAATTATTGCAATACGTACTTGTTTTTATTTATTTATCCTACATGCACTGATATCCTTCGGCAGGACCGAAGACCTTGAATATAATAATTTGATTTCTTATTAATAATTACAATACAATAATAAAGTTGATATTAATCAATGATGCAATAATTATACAATACCTACTTAAAGTTACTTACCTACAATAATTATATTATGTATATCTACCTATAAGTACGTATTACATATTATATTATATTGTATAGTATTATATATACTATATAATACGTACTTGTAGGTAGATACGTATATAAAAATAGTCTTACCTTTGGGAGTCTCCAGGTAATTTAAACAATGCTAATCCTGGGTGACTTAATGTCGTATTATAACACCCAAAAACCGCACAATATCTTGTATTCCTGTTTGCCATACTTATTAAATAGTCACACGCCGCACACGGTCACCACAGCCGCCGTAAGGAACTAAACTAAAACAATTTGTTATTTGTACCGTGGGCCGCCCGGCCTCGGCCGTGGCTCAACCCGCGCTAGTTCGCCACAGATACTGCCCTTTACTACACTTATTCCGAAGAGCGACTACTGTATAGATCTATATACTGTGGTCCTGCGCTTCGTAGGACACGTTAAGCTTTATCGGAAGCATCGGGTGTTATAAACATTTCTGTCCTGTAGGTATTTTGTCCATGCGAAGCCAGGGTGGGTTGCTAGTTGTGTTAAATAGCGATCGTATGAGTGAACTAGACGAAATTTGTTTGAACTGTGTTTGAATAGACCTCAACTTATAATTGGTTCTGCTACTTTCACGTAGGTACTAACTGTAGTTTCGATTCATCTCTGTAGATATTACAGTGTATACCTACCTAGAAGTTATTAATGGCTTTCACCAACTATGTGTAGCTCCCACCGTGTTAGTGTTTTTGGCAAGAACATTGCAAACACTGTAGGTAGCTAATACAAATTATATGCGATATCAATTTATTGATTTTCCCTCAAACAATGAATTGGTATTATCTTCAGATTCGTGTATTAGATTTAATCCGAGTACATACCTACCTATAGGCTATATTTGTACGTGCAAAACTACAGAGTGATAGGTATGTAGGATTGTGAAATTTGACTTTTAAACAAATATCTACCTTTATTATAGAAAATGTTTTTGGTTTAATAATAATGTAATAATTCAATAATAATATAAAAATAATAAACAATATGAAGAACGACAAGCACCAGCGATTATTTCGATTAAAAAAAGAATCATCAAAATCGGTTCACCCAGTCGACAGTTCTGAGATACCTACCTAACAAACATAAAAAGAGTGAGTGTTTTTAAGCCATTCAAATACGTTTATTGACTAAAATCCATTTATAAATGTAAATATGTGGTAAATAAAATCGTGCTAATATTGTAAATGTGAAAGATTACAGTGATATGATGATGTTTAGATATTCATATTATTATTAATACCTATTTAATCTGTTACGTCCAAGCCATCAAAATGAAAATTGTCGTCGTTCTAATTAGAACAACAAATTTTAGTACATACATATTACAACGCAGTAATTTTTTAAATTATTTTACGCGTAAAGTTAGACTCTACTAAGTAAATCCGACAATATCGTGCGTCTATTGTAAGTAGGTACTTGTTGAGACGTGATATTTTCATCTGAAGACGCTTTCTCAGCATTTCTCATATCGCGTCAAGTGGCGGAGTGATTGCGAACATCTTGAGAGCTAAGAGGTCATCATTCATCGGATATCACTACTGAGAGCATTCGATCATGGATAAATACTTTATTTAATAAGTAATAGAATATTTATATTGTGTTTATTGAAGTTATTTATAAGAGTCAAATACTTTTGAGTGGAATACTTTACTTTACTTTACTGGATACTTTACTAAGTATCCTTCCTTTGTAGGAAGACGTATTTATTATGATGATTATGATGATGTATGGTTGTTTGTTTGCTCTTTCAAGCCAAAACTACAAAACATAATCGGTACCAAAAATCGATATTCCTATTTCTGTTTATTTCTGTTTATTTCTTTTTTCTATTATTCTTATGAGAAAATAGCCCATATGAGAATAAACAAACCAGGCTGTAAGTGTTCCACTATAAAAGTCTGCTGGAGTTCACATCAAAACACTTAGGCGGGCCGAATTAAATAAATAAACATTAATAAACATAAGCATTGCCTATGTACAAAATTTCTTTTATAACTTTTTGTAACCAATTATATACGTGTACATGAACAATTAAATAAAAATAAATAAATAAACTACTACATTTTCCCTACATCTTCCCAAATCTTATAACGTGACAGAAATGTGATTTTATATAGGTACATTATATTATTAGAGCTACGATCTACGATCGCACCGCGCCACGCGAAAACGTTCTGTTTTTTTAATCGACATCAAATAATCTAGATTTTACTAACAAAAAATAACCTACTTCAAAATTACTCAAAAACTACTTGTCAGATCTCGCTCTTTATGTGGGACCACATGACAAGCACCTGCTTTCGATTAAAAAGAATCATCAAAATCGGTTCACCCAGTCAAAAGTTCTGAGGTATCAAACATAAAAAAATACAGTCGAATTGAGAACCTCCTCCTTTTTTGAAGTCTGTTAATGACCCTAGTACAAATATTTTTATCTGTCACATAAATATCTGCTCCGGCCGGGAATCGGACCCGTTACCCTTCGCTTCGCAGGCAGAGTCGCTACTAGTCGATATTAGTGGCAAGTTACTGGTCCTGATTGTCCAAGTCGCTTGTCATGTTGCTTTGGGCCCCGCCCACCGGGCTCTTACAGTCTGGTAAGAGACAACGAATGCATTATACAGCAAACAGTAGGTATTTATCCACATTATTTTTCAGGGCCTGTTATTAAAACTTCACGCATAAAATTATCTTTCTCTGAAGTGGAAACCAATTTAAATTTTAATCGAAATTTATTATAGTTTCATAACTTTCATCCAATTAATTATTGGAAACTGTGGAGGTGATATTGAAAGGTGGTTTTTACAGTTACCTAGGTATATTCAAAAAATACTTTAATAAATTGTGTTCAGGTAAATATTGATTTACACAAATGATTCAGTCACTCTTGTTTGTTACAAAAGTGGTCGCCCTATTTCAACGTAATGTACCTATTAATAATGGCACTACTGAGCACTCGTGTCTCTTTTCGAGGAGGCCTTTATCTTACAATAACAACCAATACATGCCTTCCGAAGCACAGAAGCGCTCATGAAAGTTTTGCGACCATTCAATAACCGCCCGAGCCCGCTTTTTGGCCATCACTTTGGTTAGGATCGACGCAAGCCGCCGGGACTGTCCCACTAGTCCCGTTGAGTTGTTTCGTGACGGGACACCTATTCTTTCTTTTTCTTCTCTCTTTCTTGGCCGGCAACCCATCAGTGATGCGTTTGGTGTTGCTGATGTCCATGGACGACGATAGCCACTTACCATCAGGTGGATCGTCAGCTCGTTTGCCGGCTATTTCCATAAAAAAACTATTTAGCACATCTGAGTATCACTTGTCCCGTTGAACTACTGAAACTCAGCCGGGCTATGAGCGCTACAAGGGTACATAGTCAGTAAGATACTACATAGGAATTAGTAATATTATTAGTAGTATATTATCAGTATGTTAATGCCTATCGTACCTACCAAAATTTCTTGAGCACTTGTCTTTCAAGAGCACTTTAAGACTACGTTCGCGGTCGTTATGAAGACTGAAGAGCTTGTAGTTGATAAGCCATGTTAGAACTAAGGGTATAAACTTCCAAAACTTGGTTTAGCCGTTAATCTGTCTCTCAATGTACACACTTGGCAATTTCTATTAGGTATTTAGATTGTGTAACTACATATAGTTATATCCACAATTAGCACGTTTTAATAACACACGCCGATTCATGTATTATTTAGGTATATGTTCCTACTCAATGTCTGATTTTATAACGATTTTGTGTGTAAAAACCGCGCGATCGTTGTTGCGTACATTCCACGCCTGTTACAAAGTAAACCACTACACCTGTATTGTTAATGTACACATTACAATCGGCTGTGAAATAATTAATAATTATTAACAAATGTTTAATTTTTTTTTGTTTTTTTTTAATATAATAAACAGAGAACAACAGAAAGATTTCTGAAGAGATGATCGACTATGTTTTATGTAAATAGCTTTAAAACATTACACATCTTAAGAGGATAGTTACAGTAGAGTCTGATTGGTTGGAGAACTACCAAACATTCAAAGTTCACTGTAAATACCTCGTATCGCGTTCACACACGGACTCGTGCTACATAATTATGTGTTCGATTCGACAAAGCTGAGCGGCAATGTTGAAATGTGTGGACGTACAGTCACCTGCAGAGAAAGGTAACCCATCTGTTTGCGACGCAACAGGCAACCGAAACGTTTATTTATAAACAGATGGGTTCAACTAAAATTGACTCAAATATGTACGAGTATAAGAATGCCAAATGGAGTGCCGGGTAGCTTTGCTGATCGGCTTTAGTCGAATAAGTAATTATATCTACATACGTAAGTAGTGAGTGCTTATTTTTTTCGAAAGGACATTTGCTTCTGGCTCTAGCGGTCTTCACAGCTACGCGACCTTCGATTCGGCTCAATCGGCAATGTTGTTCGACAAAATATTCTCGAGCCAAATGTGCCGAATAGGACTTGTGTGTTGTAGGGCCTACCATGATATCCTAAACTAGTATCACAATATCAAAGTGATTGTAGTTATCATCAAAGTTGGAGCAAAGCAGATCGTTAGTGAAACTATTTGTTGGGAAATTAATTCGCTAACAACTCTCGGGACTGGTTAGTTGGCGTTTGCGACTCGTGTCAAGGCTGCGATTCGGGCCGGCGACCAATAATACAACGTGACCAATTATTACCTTGCAAAGTTTACCTACGTTTTAATTAAGGTAACCATCATTATGACTAACTTTACAATTTTGAGACTCATAGGAATTTAAACATAATATTAAGTGAACAATTTCCTTGCAAACTTTACCCTAAATAGAGGTTTTAAGGTAACCATTATACCCTGTTCACAAATCTTAGGGCCGGTTTTTTGATCCGTAGTAAAAGTTAGGTTGACTATTTGCCAAACTGACCAATGGTTAGAAGCTAACTACTGGCTAAAGCAAGTGTTTGTTTTTTGATATCTATTTAACTACTGGTAATATTAACCATTGGTTAAATATGTTGCCATTGTAATGAGTGCTAATAGACCCCATTTTCTGTAGGGAGCAATTATTGTTGCATGGCAAGACTATCTACGCCTGACGCATTTGACGTTTATCGCACTTATTGTTAGTGTCAAAGTTGTCAATGTCAATATCTTGCTGCCTGTCAGGTCTCTGTTTTCAGTGGTATTAACGTATTTAACGAACAGAATACATACATAACAAATTCAAATATGGCATCGCAAAAGACAGGAACCAGCAAGTAAGTCTAACATTTGTTTTATGGTAATGATACAATCAGTATGATACAATGAGTAGTAAACACAAAGTTTTAAGTAATTTTCTTTTACTCTGTGTTTCAGAAATCGTACAATCGTTAAGAAGAGACGATTAAACTGGCATGCCTCCTCAAGGATTACTCAATAATTACTAGTAAAAGAACTGATCAGCGAGTAATCAGCAAAAAGATGCAGCGTGGCGATCTCTTGCAGAAAAGTTTAATTCCGACGCTGTTGTTTATAGAAATGTTAAGCAGTTATTTAATAATATAAGCACTGTGGTATATGGTATAGTATAAATAATGTAATGTAAGTATAAGTAAGTTATGGTTATGTATAAAAACGATATTATTTTTAAAATATGTTTTATTTCTATACTTTAAATCCTTTTAACTACATTTATTATATGAGTTTACCAAAGAGACAAAGTATGTATTAATTAATTGTTGCCGATATTGCTATATAATTCCTCATTATCTCTACCTGGACTTGCAATGCATATATGGGTAGAATCTATTGCACCAACATTACTCGGGAATTTCGCTATATTATAAAAACTTTCAACGGCATCTCTAAAGCCCAATGCATACATAACGGTTTTTTTCCCCGTACGGGACGGGGCTTTGGTCTTCTCATTAAAACATATTCCGCAACAATTTCATCATCATATGAACTCTCTGACATGTCAAAGAATCTGGTTATGTTTAAATTCATAATTCATAACACAAAAAATCTCTATTGTAACACGTTTCACTGAAATCACACGAGCAAACAACACAGAACAGCTGATAAAGTAAGAGTTAACTAGCCGCCATCTTGCTAATCCCTCGTTGGAGCTGTGGTTAAATATTGTAACAAATAGTTACTTATTTAACCACTGGTTGTGCTAACTATGGGTCAAAAAACGGATTTTATAAAAATTTAACCATTGGTCGTCAATTTTAACCATTGGTCGCCTTAACTACGGATCAAAAAACCGGCCCTTAGAGACTAAAATGACAACCACTAACGTCAAAGTTCGAAATAATGATACCAGCTGAATTTGTGCGATCTACGTTTCCGGTTTTTTGAATCGTTAACTATGTCGTAAGAATAGTGACATATTAGTAGCGACACTCATATCTACCTAGATATTTAGTATTCGGCTAAATAGTATAAAATTAGCTGTATACCGAACGTAACCATAACCAAATACTCGTTCTTGTTAGCAAAATAACTTATAAATTTAGTAAGTAAGGGCAAATATATTATGGATATATGAATGATAATGGTTGCTTAAACTTGTTTTTATACTAGTTTTAGGGACTCTTCAATAATCACACATATAGTCGACCTTCCTTAAAAGCTGTGAAAATTTTTCCGATTTACTTTTCGGTTTAAGATCATCACTATTTAATTTGCACCCGAAACTGGTCACCCATGAAACGTCAATTTAGTCTCTAAGATTTGTAAACGGATTATACATTACATATTCAATTTTCAGTTTTGGGACTCACAGGACTTTGCAATGTTAACTCTACATAGAGATTTAAGGTAACCACTATATGATTGACTTTGCCATTTTGGAACTCACAGGAATTAAACATCTATTAATTGAAAAGTAATAATATTTTTTATGGTCCCGGAAGAAGAACCATCATGAAACTCTTAATACCCCGAAAGTCATTTTCTCTTTAAGGTCACGTTGCATTTTGGCGTGAGCCATCCCTAAGTTAATGCTGTAAACATGACTGATGTTAAGAAAACTATTAAAGTACCTATATTAAATATTAATAATAATAATAAACGTTAACACACTCATACCCCCGCAGAAGGTTATTTATTACCCGTGTCGCGGGTGGCATGGACGACACACATAACACATCACAATCACACCCAAGACCCGAGTACAAATATTTATCTGTCACATAAATATCTGACATAATTATATCGAACCCGGAACCCCTTGCTTCGCAGGCAGAGTCGCTACCAACTAGGCTACAGGGTCGTTTGGACGTTCGGTATATAATTTTATTAGCACACAATATACACTTGAAAGCACAAGTACGGAAATTCTAGCCGGGATACGATAAGGTTGCTTAATTCAATCGATTACTGCCCCTACCGCCGCCGCCGGACTATAACGAATTTATTATCTCCCAGCCAAGCCTTTACTTAGTACAAAGGGACTTGATGTTTTGATCTACCCTCACCTTCATCAATAGATAGAAACACTTGATAAAATTATTTAGCCGTACGATCTAGCCTGAGTAAACGGCCTTCATCGATTTTCGATAACCCTTTAATTAAATACGTCATGAAACGTGATACAAGCTACATTTGACTTGACAGTGAAATTATACAGTCACGAGATCTCGGTAATTAGCACGGAAAGTTATGTACAGTCACCTGCAGAGAAAAGTAACCCATCTGTTACTGTGTGTTTATAAACAGATGGGTTACTTTTCTCTGCAGGTCACTGTACTTGTATTTTATGTACAAGTAAATACTTCATACATAGTTGTTGTTAGGATTGACATTAAAAACGTAACTAGCCTATAGTTAGTAAGTAATGCTGACAAAATTATATTATGGAATTCACTCGTAAATTTGCTTTGCATACAAATCAGTTAAAATCCAACTAGACTGCAGGGATATTGACGGATTACTTGTTTACTTAAACGGAATAAATTAATTACAATACTTAGATAAAGATAACACTTTACAGCGTCTCCTTCACAAAACTTCGATCCTGAGAATATTTTCGAGGATGTACTCAAATCTCTTTGAGTTACTGTTTAATAGACATTTACTATTGAGAATCTACTGTTGAGTTTTAGTTTAACCTGATCGGGAGTAAAATCTAAAAACTCATGTTGAATCATTCAAGACAGATTATTAAAAATGCAACCTTGCGAGTATAATGTTCCCCAAAACCTTTTCAAATCACTTGAGCGAGAATATGAACGTTATGATATATTTTCTGCTTTATCCTTCATAAGTGGAGTTTTCTGTTAGTAGCGGGATATAATCCTTAAGAACGAAAGCGAGATGCTACCTACCAAAATAGCCACTCCATATCTCCCAAAGGGATAGGATTTCAAATGGAAATAAAATATATTTAACGAAGTACTTAAATATTAAGACGAGGAAGCAAATTAAACACGATATGTTATGAATACATCCTCAATATTCTTTAAATGTAAAAATATTAAAATGGTCTTTATTTATGAAAAGTTACATATTATTTTTGGGACTTTTAAATTTAAGCAAACGCTAACTTTTAGTTACTCTCTTAATAATGTCTGTATTTTTTAACATTGAATATGTACAACTTAATACAATTTAACTTTGTTGATTTTAAACAGCATCGCATGGATATATAATTATGATTTTGTAATAAGAAATCGCGGAATTTTTAACAAAATGTTAAAATGAAGATATTTTATTTTGGTACCTAAGTATTTTGTGGCCCGTCGTTCAAATTATATTGTGCTCTTATCAAAAGGTAGAGACAACGCTACAGAAATCGTATCCACTCAGGCATTCTATCATGGTTCAGCCATTTAGGAATTCAATAGATAGGTACGTGTAGTTCGTTCGTTTGTTTTTCGCCAAATACGTCTTTGGAAACAAATTAACAATAATGGGGAATGTACAGCCAGAATGAAAATAAAGTACATAGATATACTGAATAATTTTTAATAACATTTGACATGTATTCATATTAATTATCCGACGCACTGTCACTGTCAAAACAGATCTCGATAGGTAACTTGTAACGAATAAAAATACAAATGAACTTCGGCTTATCTTATTAATTGGCTTCTACACCTCTCAATTAGTCTCGGCGGAGATTGCAAGCGAACCTTGGCCACGGGACGGATAAATCTATTATGAGTTTGGTTACATAATTCACTTAATGCTGTGTAGCCTGACAACTTGATAGGTTTTGATATTGATTTTATTACATAGCTTCTAACAATTATAAGACCAAAAGCGCTTCAAATTTTTCCCTTGGATTGGGAACTTCAAAATCAAAAATATTTATACATTTTCTCCAGAGAAAATCTATAATACTCCCAAAAAAAAATTTTTCGTCTAGGATACACACATTCATGAGGAAGTCTTTAGGCAATAAGTAGGTGGACCATGGAAGGCCATGCTCCTTGTAAGGCCAATTGTTTAAAAGTCGTAGTTATTGCGATCCGATTGTTTCTTTAGGACTTCAAATTCTTAGGATATATGTATCTATATCAATTGCATTCCACACAGTCTATAGGAGTAGCAGTCGCAATAATAGGACAGCTGAAATCAAGAGAGTCCCGTCGAGAGCGAAAACGAGTACGTTTCAAGATCCCCTCAATTATGCAAAAAGGCTAGTCTATAATGATATATTGACACTCACAAGTGACGTAAATGAGGACATCTTACACGATACAGTACGAAATTCAGACGAACATCAATTCCGTCGGGCACGATATTGTTTGCCAAACGCCTCAACGCAACCGTAACACTTGACATAGTCAACAGACAGACCCAACACTAACCGCAGTATAATTACTATCACCTATGTAAGACTAACACTGTGTCTGACACCTATGCAGCTATGTTACAATAAGGGATACAAACACATGCTTGAAATGAACACGCTATTTTTAACCGACTTCAAAAAACGAGGAGGTTTTCAATTCGACTGTATTTTTTTTTATGTTCGTTACCTCAGAACTTTGGACTGGGCGAACCGATTTTGATGATTGTTTTTTTAATCAAAAGCTGGTATGTGGTCCCATATAAATTTTATTGAGATCTGACAATGGCATCCATGACAAAATCATATAAGTCTTATATTTGTATTAAGTAAGCGCGACAAATGGACGAATAACTCAATATCACGCCAACCGATTTCGATTATTCTTTTTTTAATCAAAAGCAGGTGTTTGTCACGTAATCCCACATAAATTTGAACGAGATTTGACAAGTAGTTTTTGTGTAACATTGAAGTCGGTTATTTTTTATTAGTAAAATTTAGATTATAGCACACATGCATAAATATTTGAAACTAAAGCTCTGTCCAGCGTTTTCCGGGTCATTGTACTAAAACATAAACTTTGGTTGAATATTCCAGAGTTTTGCTCTTGTCAGCAGATAACGTTTGCGAAATACAGATTACGATATTTGTTACTGAACGGCTGTTAACTGAAGATTTTCTTAAAATTTTATATACATAAGTAAGCTACTATATTGAACTGTACTTTAAAGATACTATATAGAAGAAGAGATAACATATTCCCGTCTGTCTATCAGGCGGTCTGAAAAGATTTTAACGATTCTTGGTTCCTTTGATATTTATGAATCCGTTTGAAGTTTGAATGAGAAATTACCTTCTCTCATTTCGAAGTAGATGTGTGTGAAGCATGCCAGTCTAAAAAATATTTTCTCATTAGTAAAACTTTAATCACGCTCACATTAAGTATCTGTTAATTAACTTTAACGTAATTTATCTGCTGACGTTTCTTAATTAAATCTTGGGTATAATTGTGCAAAGTTTGTAGTTGTACCAAAGAACCATCAACTTATAGTAGGTATTTCCGATAATTATGTTGACCAGTAGGTATACTCAGATACTTTTAAGTCTTAGCAAAACGTATAAAAAGCTTATTGACGACCATCGGCAACTTATCGAAACACGGGCAGTTTTTTATTTCCTTTATTACATTACATTTTACAATTGCACTGACTGACTGCTGTAATAAAGTCTAGTTGAAGCAACATTTTGTCAGTTAACTTATATGTGGGATATGTTAATATAACCCTACACGTAGTAAGTAACATGGGAAAAATACCATTACTTAGTATATATTACAAAAAAAAAATTAAAATTCTGTAACAAGCAGTTACTGTTGTAAAAAGGATAACCTACATCTATTGAGCTGCAAAACTCCCACTTCACTTGATCGAAAAAACAATTAAAATTCTCTTTTATTGGCCTTTGTGTGTCCGCACTTAACCCTTATCTCGCTCAAAATAGCGACGAGCGGGGCGCATTGGGCCGACTCATGTGCACTCAATACTCATCGCCCATCGGTGAACATCGTTCTTTAATCAGGGCACTGTGTAACCCTCCGTTGTAACACGGTGTTAGGTAGTGAATAGCGTGCTAGTAAAATACGTTCAGAAATATTGTCTTTATGATGATAACGTAATAGTTTATTTATTAATTACAACTATCTACTTACATCAGTGAAGGAAAATCCTCGTCATTATAGAGCGTACGTACTCGTACCTGTATTAATCGTATATGCTTAGAATAATAATAAATATATAATAAATATATAATAGCGTATATGCATATTTCATTTTATTGACTGTTTCATCAGTATTCAACCAAATTCTCTCTTTTATTAGTAACGGTATGAATTCCGTGCGCACAAAATACAGTCGACAAAGTTAAAATTATTACATTCGGATCAAAAGAGACGAAACCAAATTTTCGTGCAAAATACATACAAATTTGTATAAGTGTATACACGTTGATGGTGTATAGTATACCCTGTATACCCAACCGGCCCTTTAATCTTCTAACCGGCTCGATTGAAGCTGTAATATAGTATCTGGGTCACTTGAACCACAAAATAGAGAGACAGAAAGATAATTCTATACACGGAGCGTTCGAGTAACGCAAACATGTGGTCATATTAATAAACTGATTCAAGATCTTTGCGATCTCAAGATTCGGTTTGACACGGGCTTGGTTTAATACGAGCCATAAATACCGTTGACGGACACCAAAAATGGTCCAAATCGGATCAGAGTACCTACTGAACGAGTCACCCTGTATTTAATGTCTATATACGAACGGTGTCTGTGTGTGGGTTGTACGAGCAGGCTTATATGGAAATATCCTTAATGTGTTTATTTATTTCATGCTTGTAAGAGTATGTAGCATAATAGGAAGTCGGAAAAGAATTTTGTTATTAATATAGAAATTTAGAAACATATTGAAGCACTCGACAACAACAGCGGTCGCGATCGGTAGTTGTATGCAAATTATTTTAAAGGCTTCCGTGCTTCGTAAATCGTATGGCACGTTATAATGACATATTTTTTTTCTTTAAAATTAGTCTAGTCGAAGAAATATTTTGTTAGTTTACAACTTATATTTGGGATAAGTTAGTATTTAAGCTGGGTGGACCATGAAAGACCATGCTTCTTGTATGGTCAATTATTTAAAAGTCGTAGTTATTGCCATTCGATAACAAATTCCTTCCACTTAACTACCACCACTGACACTAAAATCCATCGAATTCAAGTACACAGACGAGGCGGCGCGGCGCACTATGGGACCAACCGGTGTTATCCATCTCAAAAATCGATAACTTTTTTGTTTCTTAACATTTTTAATTGAAATTTTGTACACATAGTTTTGAATGTATATGCTATTAGAAAAATTAAACGTCAGTATTTTAAAACTAATATTTATTTCATAAAAGTAAGTCAAAAATAAAATTATTTATTGTTCCATACAAAAAAGGATATAATATACTACTCTATTAATGTTAATTATTGTTATTTTAGTTATTTCATTAGTAATTATTATTATTATTATTTTAGAAGTTTTCTCACTATTTTTTAAAAACAAAAAGGATACAAAAACCGAAATCTATGCCATTTCTAAAAGCTCTTCAGCGTCGTCAAGTAAATCTTTTGATATAAGAAAACTAGGTCTATTTAAGCTCGATATATACGGATCAGGAAAGCTATTCTCTTTTGTAACTTGACAGCGAAGTTTCAAAATTGACGTTCGAGTTCTAGGATCACTTCACTTCGCAAGTGCGTACTAGATGATTAGATAATGACATGTCAATATGATGCAAGTTCGCTTTTGTTTTGTAACTTGACAGCGGGATCCACGATGAGTTTCTAAATTGAAGTTAGAGTTCGAGACTCCCTTCACTTCGTAAGTGCGTGCCAGATGATTAGAGAATCACATATCAAGATCTCGGACTCGAACTTCAATTTTGAAACTCATCGCGAATTCCGCTGTCAAGTTACAATAGTGAATAGCCTTGCTGATGTATATAACAAAATATGCAAAACGTCTTCATTTGTGGCTGCACGGGAACACTTCCGAGCGTGATGTAACCTATATTTCTTGTAGTCTTTATTTCGGGCTTCCTGGGCATCTTCGGGCACCATGTATAAGAATTTTATGGACTGAAGACGGCATGTAATATCAGTTGTATTTACTCTCATACAACTGTGCGGTTCTCAGTGCATATTGGCCAAATTTTTCGGCATCTAAAGATAATCCCGATGACATAGTTTGCAGAATTACATATAATCTTTTGATCAACTCTATATCTATATCGATGCCCGTGATTTCTGCAGAACATTGGTAATTTTGGAAGAATCTCCTTGCCGTATTACCATCATTGCTGTTCCCGGAACCTTGACGAGGTTTATCAACATGTCAAATCAAAAAAAAAAGAATCAAAAAAAAAATCTTTATTCAGTCTAAAAGTTACATAAGCAAATCAGTTTTTGAAGCATCCTAGTAAGCATAAAATATGTATGCTTGTGGCAGGATGCCCCGCTCCTCCTTAACACAAGCGTTACATAATTATATTAGACAGAACATAAAATTTTCTAATGCATACATGTAAACCAAGTAATTCCCGGAAACGTCCTTGTACGTACTTCTTTTTATCTTCTTTATTTTTTTTGTGCTCTGGAGTTGAAGCAGTCCATTTTTCAAAACTTAAATTGTAAGATATATGAAGAACCATTTCCAAGCATCTTATCCATGCATGTAATGTAGACAATCAACAAATGTAGACAATGTATTTAAACGCATTTTCATTTTCAACTCTCGCTTGTACTTTACCGAGATCATTCATTTGTCTAGCCTATGATAACCAAAAAAATAGTCGTGGGAAAATATTATGTTTTCAAATATATAAGTAAATGTTCATTTTAAACTGCGTTAAATCCTTAGCCAAATTAAGAACACGATAAAAAATTCTTAATTTAATGCAAAAATAACATTCATAGGCAGATAAATGAATAATCGTAATATTTAGAAATTCTGTATTTTACCCCTCATAGGACATTTTTGCTTCTAGATCAAAATGGCGCTATAATGACAGTGGTTTTTTTTATTTCCTTGTATTACTAAATAGTTAAGGTATTCAAAAAAGTTATTAACTCGACACCGGCAGCCTTCGACAACAAAGAAACCTCCAGTTGAAATATTAAAAAAAGGAATATTTCCTTACATCACTTAAACATTAAAATAATAATAATAATAATATTTCTCCATTAAATTTTAACGTGGATGTAAAGCAGACATTCTAAGAAATCCAAAAATATATAACACTTATATACTTTCTCGTAAAACTTAAAAGTAATCTTAATCGAAACTTTCATTATAATTTAATAGGTTGGACGTAAATATCAAAGTCCAAGATTTGAGAGCATTTTATTATATCTTTAACTGAACTATTTTTGTTTTATAATGTAGTTCATAATAGTCCTATTATCTGAGAATAATACACCATGAAAATATCTTTCAAATTACAACATTCGTCAAAACCATTTATGAGATGGATAACGCCGTTTGGTCCTATAGTGCGGCGGCGCGGCGTGTCCCTCGTGCCGCTATTTTGTCAATGCGGGCCCTCTCTTCAGTCATCTATGGACTTCAGTCATCGATGTTAAAATTGTAATACTTACGTGCCCTTAGTAAAACGTAAGTTTTCAAGTAAAGATTTACTACGGTACTGAAGAAAAAAATATTATTTTATTTCCATTTCATTTAAAATATTCGTAGTGTTCCTAGGAAAGCCAATGGTTCCTTGTAAGGCCGATCAAAAGTTGACAGTTGATCTTGTTAGGACACAAGCGCTTACCTAGGAACATGTAGAAACTGAAAATATTAATATTCAGATTTTACTTACACATATCTAGAAAGGTGAAACTATGAGCAAGTTAATATAATAGCTACCACTTAGGTAAAGGCCCCTAATCCCGAGGTTTTCTAACATTTTGGCCTTACAAAGAACGGACCCTTATGAAGGACATTTTAGCCGGCTTTATTTTTTTATTATTTTACTATAAAGGTCATTGGCAGCTTATTTGATATCGATGTATATTAACTCATTAATATTATTTTTCGAAAACAATTTCACAAATACATTCTTAGTTTTACGAAAGTTCTTCTAATGTCCGTTGATTATTTTTTATCTGAATAAATAAATGGTATGCATTTAATGTTTCTCTTTAATGAAAGACCTTTTTATGTAGTTTAAGTAAAAGCAGATATTTTGATTGTCACAACGTTGGTTTTAAGTTAAACGACTGATTTAATATATTGGCCTTATATGGAGCCTTGTGTCTTTCAAGGCCGTTTGGAAGACATTTAGTAAAACTTTTTGATGAATAAAACTAAATCTGTAATAAAAAATAATATTATATATGTTACATAATAAAGAAAAGTGTTACCTAATGATTTGTTTGTTCCATTTATCCAGTAAATAAAGAAATTATAACTGTTTATTTGTTAGAGTTGCCATTCATGATCCACCCATCGTACTTACCTGGGTACCCTTCCATTTATACCGTGTTTCAATAAGTAAAAGTTCAATTAATTACGGTACTTTTATATGCTTAATCAAGTCAAGTAGCGACTAGTCGTAAAAAGTTTTCAGATTATCTTTAGCACAAGCCTGGGCTCCGTGGCCTGACCTTGAACTCTACTTAAAACAAAACGCAAACTCCTTTATGCATAAAAAGTTTGGAAAGCCTTCGTTAATTATTAAATGTTTAAATAATTCGCTTTACATTTTTAATGTAATTAAAAAAATATATTGACCACACTACAAGCTTGGAAATAGCTATATTTATACAGAAAAAAAACTATTAAGATACAAGTGCTGATAGTAATAACACTAACGGCATGTAAATATTTTGTTCGCTGAAAATTCGACCCACTTGCATTTACAGGGTGAATTTTTCGAGAGGGTGTGGGTGGCCAAATCTGAAACTATGAGGAATAGCGAAAAGTGGTCAAAGGAGTCTCGGGGCTGATATTGATGAAAACTAAAACTGTATCATTAGATTTTTGAAAAATTTATATTCCTGGCCAGGAATCGAACCCGATTATCACAATCGTAATCACGGTTAGACGGTTCAGACGAGACCACGATACATGCAACGATGATATATGTATGTACCTAAGTTTAAAATAAAATGCAACAGGATCAAATTCTCGGCGTATAAAATATCGTGCATATCGTACATATCGTGCGTACCCGAATGACTGACTGCGACATACCTTTATTGCGATAGGAGAATATTCCGTTATCGATGTTAACGTAGGTAGGTACTGGTATTATTGAAGTTGCAATATCCTGTACAAATCCGTCCCGGAAATTGTACGTTCCGTTTTTTTCACGTCAAGCTTTATGCAACGATGCTTTGCTCTTGTTGTAGTTATGAATTCTGAACTTTTGCTACATTTTTAGCTTCTATAATGCTCTTTAGCTACAATGAAAATTGCAATATACGTTATATGCAAAGTTCATTTCATATTACAACATTGTTCAAGCTTTGCGAAAATGAATTTTAAATAGGTTCAAAATGAAAGAAAGGGTTTTTGAATTGACTTCAGTTTAGTGACTTTTAGGATGAATATTATATGAAAATATTTCTATGGAGGTACTTATATTAACACTGCGAATGTTGCAAACAAAATCTTGAGTTTTCCTTGTAAATTCATCATAATAATGTTAACCTATTTTTGAGATTTTTTACTTGTCTAACTCTAACCGTTTAGCCAGAAGGGGGGGGGGGACACTTGGCTCTTACCAACATTAGCAATTTTAAGCCAAATATTTCGCAAACGGACCCCTAATTCCAAAAATGGTTTTTAGAAGACCCATAATATTTTTGAAAGACCTTTTCAGCGATACCCAACACCATAGGGCACGCGACGAATAAAAAATTCTTCCTCACGTTGTCTGTAGGTGAGGTGCCTGAAAAAAAAATTTCAATATTATATTCTACGATTCTGGAGTTTTCTCGCACTAAGGGTCTCGGCGCTTTGCTTCGGAAAGCGGACGGACGAACGGACAGACGAACGGACATGACGAAACTATAAGGGTTCCAGTTTTACTTGGGAACCCTAAGAAAACAAGGAATAACCACTATAATAATATTACTTATTTTCCTCTGTCAGTATAAGTACTGTTGTGATAGTATGATGTTTCTAAAAGATTGGCTACCGTCCCGTCGGGTTTAAATGGGTCCCTCGTTGTGTACTAAACAAAGCATACTGATTCATCGACCAATAGGCTTAATATTAATAGGGGTCACATTCCCTTCGATATACTCTAGACTCTTTTCTTACCATAAATCAGCCGTAATAAAAGGAAAAGAAAACACTGAAATAAATCAAGAAAACTACTTATTTTTTTGTAATAGAAAATTCAGAAAACCGCACTAAATAAAAGAACTTTCTAATTGCTCTTGAAGGAGCTACGTTAATAATTGCTTTCAGTAAACTAATTCGTTTTTCTTCTGGTTCTATGTGTTTTGACTGTTTTGATCTATAAAATACAAAGATTGCTAGAGAAAAGACATTAATGACGAAAGACTGAATATACTTTTATTAAACAATGGGTAACTCGAAGTACATAATAAATTGGTTTTGTCGTCAGCTGGATTTTGTCACCCTATAGTGCGCCCGGTCCCCAAATAGCCTCGATGAATAGTGTTGGGACGAACATTGAAGTCATTTGTGTCGCTTTGTTGAAACAAGCGTTGACGTGAGGCCCGTGAGAGGCTTGATAGATTTACCCATTGTACCGTGAAAATTAATCTACATGTATAATCATTAAAGAAAACAACTATTTGGTTTTAAACATTTCAATGTTAAATATCTATATATTTTATTGAATCTATTTATATATTTTAAATATAAAGATATTAAAAATTCAAGTATATATGGATATTTTACATTCAAAATTTGTGTTTTATTTTTAGTACTTAATATGTATTCAACATTAGTCAAATATTTAGTAAAAATAGAAAACTACCTAGTTTACGTTTAAAGACATGTAATAAAGATGAAAAAGTAAAATTATCCAAGGTAGAGAGTTACCCTGGTGCAACATGATATTGGTTAAACCGCCCTTCATTATGTACATCAAAGGCCGGTTAATATCCACGGATCCCTCATGGAGTCTACATCATTAGCATAACATTACCTACTGGCCGTCATCACGTTTAATTACGAGCTGCCGGGTAATCAGAAATGTACTTTAGGCGTTTATATAATACTGCACCCTGCTTCTTTTACTATTATGACGAGGGCGCAATACTAAAAGTGGCGTATTATAAATGTTATACTTGCTAAATGCATTGGCTGATTATTTTAATGTGTTTATGTATAAAATTTTGTTGTGTTTGAAAATTTGAATGGTTTTTGTGTGTGGAGATAGTGAGGAGGGTGAAGAGTAACGTAGGCTACTTTTTACCGCGGTAAAACATCCTCATGGGAAGATCGATATTTTGTTCCTTGCTAGATATCTAGTTCCGGAAGTTGTTAATAGATGGCGTTAGTAAAATTCATTTGCAAGTTCTGAATCACGCTATCAAATGATACAATACATGTAAATTACATAAGTCATAGGCAACTAAATCTAACTTAGTAAAAATAAGTAGGATTTGTAAAAAATCGATCTCTACCGCGGGCGAAGCTGCGGGCAAAAGCTAGTCATTTAATAATTTAAGCAGTAAGCGCTAAGTTTAATGTGTTTGAGAAATAAATGTAAGTACCTATAGGCAGTATAATATAGTATATATATATAGTAGCTATAAGCAGTGATAGCCTAGCGGTAGAACGTTGGTCTCCCGAACGAAGGGGCCCGAGTTCAAACCCTGGCACGCACCTCTAATTTTTCAAATATTATGTGCGTATTACAAGTTAATTATCACTTGCTTCGGTGAAGGAAAACATCGTGAGGAAACCTGCACACCGGAGAGTTCTCCATAAAGTTCTCGAAGGTGTGTGAAGTCTACCAATCCGCACTTGGCCAGCGTGGTAGACTATGGCCTAATACCCCTCACATTGTAAGAGGAGACCCCGAGCCCAGCAGTGGGACAATTATGGGTTGTTGCTTTGCTTTTACCTATAGGTAAGTGCACAGAACACCTAATAATTAGTTAGAAAGGAGTTGTGGGCGTGGCAGGCGCGCCAAGATTATGCGCAAACGAGCACAATCCTCAAAAACACGCGATCGCGCTGTTTAGTGACTCGCGAGCTCCAACGGAGAAAAGTACTGCGAAATACTGTGACTAAATTACATAAAAATGCCTACATGTGCGGTAATTACTTGCCCTGCAAGAAGTGAAATGCTTAAAATAAACAAAGGAAGCGTTTCTTTTCATCGATAAGCAAAAAACTAGGATATTTTAGTTTAAATCTTTAAAAATGTCCTTCAAACGATTCTTTTCCCACAAAATATACATTGCGGGCTTCATGCGCTCCTCATTTTTAACACATCAAATAGAACGCGTAATGTATTAATTACATAGTAATAGCTCCAACGTTGGGCGTAGTAAAAGATGACATCGATATTCGATAGATTCTTTCGAAGTTATATTATAAACAACGTTCTTAAATAATGTACATGTGGCCAGATAAATTTAATATTATATGCATTGAAATATAGTTTGAAAGATAATTGAAGTATTTTACATCCTATTTTTTTAATATTTTTTTTTTAATCCAATTTTTTATATCTTATAAGTGATCACAATCCCACCTGATGGTAAGTGGCGATGTAGTATGGGTGGTAAAACGAACTAAATTAGCAAAAGCCTATTCACTCTTGCCTTGAAAATAAGTAGGTAAGTATATACATATAATAAAATTTATAAAAAACGTATGATGAAGAACACATGAATCTAAATCTGACATACGTAGCGAGTTTCCAATATCCTATATTATTTTCCAATAATTATGTTATTTTTTATGGATTTAAGGTAAACCTTTATTTTACACAAATGTCGACCTTACGAAAATAAATACCGATAAAAGTTTATCGTCAGTCAATCCTTAGCTACAGTGTCACGCCCCTCACGCACACATAACGACCCTCGTGCGTATTTGTTCATTTTCGTAGTAGTAGTAGTAATACTAGTAATGGAGGGGATCGGAATGGCGACACCGGTTCCCATACAAATTACGCGCTATGCCCTTTCTAACTAATTATTAGATGTTCTGTGGGTAAGTGTTTCGTCTATTAGGTACACCCATATTTATGTTACCGGTTACCCTCAACATAATAACCACTTAGTACACAAATTAATCTATTTGATGAAGGTTGTAGCTGCATAAGGGTTGGTTTAGTTATATTATAAGGGATTAAATGATGCAAAGGTATTACGAACAAGGTCCCGTTATCGAAAACAAAGTACGGTATATTTTCCTAAGGGATTCAAAATTGTGGTTAAATAAGGTTAACTACATCTTGAAAATTAACAACCATAACTTTTTCGAGTTATGTATATTTCTACTGTGAGCAACGAATATTGATAACCATTTAAATAAGTTCGTCGAAAATTATCAAGCCGAAATATCACATTCAAAATGTGCCTAAAATTTAAGTTGTACTCATACAATTATTTATTCGATTACATCATCAAAAATGTCTGGGTCATTTGTTAATTACCTGTCGTGAAGAGTTTTCCAAGTGCGAGTAAAATGGCCAAAGGGAAATAAACATTTCCGCAACGTAAACAAACCTCAGGGTTGACTGACGTTTGCTCAGACGGCCTTTGTTAATTCAGATAAACAATCTACTTGGAACTGTTTGACGACAGTTGTTTGAAAACGACTCTCACAATCAAAGGGTCGGAGTCACAACGACGTCTGGACAGGTCAATGGTGTGAACGTGAAGCTTGCAGAGAGGGGGGTCCTGTTCCCAAAATCTCTTACAGCGTTTTGGGCAGTAGGTATCTTGAAACTCATGAAAGTTGACTACGGAATTATTGCTCTTATCCTTATAGTTTTGCTGCTTATTAGTACTGCTTATATTTCATATAAAATTTATTCTAGCAGACCTGAGACTGGAAAGAAGTGTGTCTTAAAGAAGAAGTTTTTTCTTGTGTTTCAGTAACAATGAGTAGTAGCCAGTAGGTATATCTACAGTTTTAAAAATAAGCAAGCATAAATGTTGCTTAAATACTTTAGTCTTGGGCCTCATTAGGATATGTAGGTGAATATTTTGTCTGTAATAAAATGACTGCAATAAAATAATAATACAATATAACTAGATCACCGCTATTCGGTTCGCTTGGCCTTAGATATTTCAACAAATTAAATATTTCTTTAACAAAGTTCATTTTCAACTGTACTTATCTAATATTTAACACTTCATAAACCCCGGCGCGTAACAGCAGCGTTAATTAATTAATGTATACTGTAAATATTAATAATTATTATATAAATATTCTACAAATCATTCATTCTACAAATCCTTTTTGAAACAATAGCTTCTTTTTCTCCAGTTTTAATGATTAAAATTTTCTAAAATACATCTGAACAAATTAATTATTGTTTTGACAACCCTGCAGCCCTGTTGATGGTGACCTTACTTTCCGAGACCCAGGTTCGATTACCAACCAGGGTTGACATTTATTTGAGAGCCAATACATTTTAAACGGTTTTATTTAGTTTGTTTGTTTGGGTCAAATCTGGCAAGCTTAATTAGTCCTACTTACTCTGATCGTAAGGAGTTGAAATTTTGCATACTGATGTAGTTCTGATGACACTACATTTACTCTCTCTCTCAACTCCTTGGTGGTTAACATCACAGTCACAATTTTTTTCTTTCTATTTGTCTTTTTCTTCCCAGGAGTTAAAAAAATTTAATTCTGATTACAATGCATTTTTGTGATAAGCATGACTTGATACTGCACTCAGGTCTGGTTCAGGACGAGGGAACTTCAACGATTACCATCAGAGTCATTAATTTTACTTTAGTACATTGACACTATATAAGCGTGTATTTAGGTTTTAAACTACATACCTAATATTATAAATTTTTGTCATTTCATTTTCGGTGTTACCAACGTCCAAGGGTGACAGTTACCGTCACACAAAAAAGTAATCAGCGTCCATAAACGTTCAATGATGGCCCAATTATGGATAGATAGAGTAACCCGAATCGAGCAGGCATTGAGGCGTTTCCGACGGCTATTTACCGACGACGTGCTATTTACACAACATATCCACTGCTGAAAGGTCCTGTGTGTTGAAAAGGCGCCTGCGATATTGATTTCGGGACTATTTTATCTATAACTCTGCTGATATGAATGAAGTATTTTAACTTAGAAAAATAATTTTGTAAAAATGATCAAATTTGTATGTTTGTATGTATCTAAAACTCATAATTTGACGTAAATCAAACATTTTTAGTATTTATTATTAGTATTTCGACTTGTAAAATCGTAAGAACAGCTTTACTCCCTTCAACGTAAGGGCATGTAGAGATTTTGAGGACCCCCCTCCCCCTCGGAACTCTTATGTAATTAATGAAGGGCCTCAATGAACTGTGTATTATATCCCAAAAATGGTATTTTTGAAGGTGTTTTGCTCATAAATGGTACATAATACAACTCTAAAAAAAATATATGTTATTTTACAGTCTTTGTTCTTTCTTTTTATCAAACTTGATACACGATAGTCGTTACTTCATTAGATAGAAATAAATCACAAAGTTGGGTCTAATCTGGCATAAAAATGGCGTTTTATTCGCGATTTAATCGCTTCCAGATAATAAAAAATATACCACAGTATAGGTCCTATAGATACCAATATTGTTATCGCATCATAATATGAAATTTTGAAAAACATCCCTTTCAATTCCAATTTTTTCCCTTTCCACAAGCTACGAAACGCCCGACGCGTTCATTTACTCAATTTTACTCTCGCGCCAGTCGCCTTCGAGGTAGGACCTGTGTCGATCCGTATCGCAGCCGCACGACGTCGAATTTCCGATACTTATTTTAATTTCGAATTTGGCGCGCGCGCCTTCTGGACTTATATTACCCAGTCAAAAGTATCCACACTGCTGTAATTTGAAATAATAAAAATTGTTCGTTTTTAAACTTTAGTTACTGTTTATAGTAATTAGGTATTGGTATAAGTCAAGTCCTAATTACACAATTATTCTTGCCGTATTAGGGCGGCTTAGAATACTAACCCCAATCCCAAGCCGGATGGGTGTCGTAAAAGGCGACTAAATCCGGCCCGCTGGTGGTAGGGCCCCTCGAGGGATAATATTGGTAATATTGATTTTAAATATTAATTAATACCATTATTACTATTATTATTTCTCCATGGGGTTCGCATGGATAGCTACCACCCTTGAGCATGTGTCAGCCGCCAAACGACTCGTCGTGACGGCTGGGAGCTTGAGAGCCAGTTTTCTTTGTTGAAGTTATACCTACTTTTTTAGGCGTGTTATGAAATAAATGGAAAATCGTTTTGAAAAAATGATTATTATTATATTGTTTTTTGAAGTGAAAACTTTGTTTAGTACGGGGATGATTTGAAATTCAATAAAACGAATGAGTTGAGGGGAGTTGAGTGGAGTTGAGGGGAGTTGAGTGGAGTTGAGTGGAGACTGGAGTTGAGTGGAGACTGGAGTACAAATAAGACATTACTATAATTTCCATGACCATGTTATATGTGTAGTCCATGCCACCCGCGACACGGGTAAATACTTGTAACCTATTGCGGGGATATGAGTGTGGAAGGGTTTTATTATTATTATTATTAGTAACCGTTAGTGGCTCTGAGTTGGGGTGTAAGTATACTTTATTTTGATTTATTAACTGGAATTTTAGGTGCTATAAAATAAGTGATGATATTTTTAGCTTATTTTTGTTTTTATTGAAGTGAAAACTTCTTTAGTACGGGGGTGACTTAAAATTTTATGAAGCGAAACTGTCGGTGGAGACTAAAGATGAGTGGAGACTGACTTGACTTGAGTTGAGTGAGAAGTCAAGTCAAGTGAAGTCAAAAGTCAAACAAAAGTCAAAAGTCAAAAAAGTCAAAAAAGTCAAAAAGTCAAAACAGTAAAAAAAGTAAAAAAAGTCAAAAAAGTCAAAAGTCAAAAAGTCAAAAAAGTCAGTCAAAAGGTCAAAAAAGTCAAAAAAAGTCAAAAAGTCAAAAAAGTCAAAAAAAGTCAAAAAAGTCAAACAGTAAAAAAAGTCAGTCAAAAGTCAAAAAAGTCAAAAATGTCAAAAACGTCAAAAAAGTCAAAAACGTCAAAAAAGTCAAAAAAAGTCAAAAGTCAAAAAAAGTCAAAAGTCAAAAAAGTCAAAACTAAAAAAAGTCAAAGTCAAAGTCAAAAGTCAAAAATGTCAAAAATGACAAAAAAGTCAAAAACGTCAAAAAAGTCAAAAACGTCAAAAAAGTCAAAAAAGTAAAAAAAAAAGTGAAAAAGTCAAAACAGTAAAAAAAGTCAAAAGTCAAAGTCAAGTCAAAAAAGTCAAAAACATCAAAAAAGTCAAAAACGTCAAAAAAGTCAAAAAAAGTGAAAAAGTCAAAAAAGTCAAAACAGTAAAAAAAAGTCAAAAGTCAAAAAAAGTCAAAAAAGTCAAAAAGTCAAAAAAGTCAAAATAGTCAAAAAGTCAAATAAGTCAAAAGTCAAAATTTGTGGAGTGGAGTGGAGTGAAGTGGAGTGGAGTAGTAAAACCTACAATTATCATCTTCCCGAAATTTTACATTCGTCTCATTATCTAGAAAACAAAATTTTTCAAGGTTTCACTTCTAACACGTGTGAATTGCAAACATTTTAATTTATTTATTACGTATCTTTAGGTATTTTATTTTAATATTAAATTATTCTTATACTTTTTATCATTCTCAACATACTTGTAAAATATCTTATCCAAAGGGTTTGAACATTTTTGTACGGAACCTGGCATACAACCTACAAGTCCGCCATTTTGAAAATAAAAACTCGTTTTGATTTTGAAGTTGGATAATTTTTGTTAGTATTTAGATGATATTAGTCAATTTTGTATGTAAGTACCTACTTATTTGTGGGTGAACCGATTTTGATGATTCTTTTTTTGATAGAAAGCTGGTGCGTATCATGTGGTTCCACATAAATTTGAGCGAGATCTGACAAGTAGTTTTCGAGTTATTTTGAAGTTGGTTATTTTTTGTTAGTATTTAGATGATATTAGACAATTTTGTATGTAAGTACCTACTTAAATGTGGGTGAACCGATTTTGATGATTCTTTTTTTGTTACTTACATACAAAATAGGTACTTACATACAAAATTGACTAATATCTGAATACTAACAAAAAACAACCAAGTTCAAAATAACTTGAAAATTATTTGTCAGATCTCGCTCAAATCTATGTGGAACCACATGATAAGCACCAGCTTTCGACCAAAAAAAGAATCATCAAAATCGGTTGACCCACAAATAAGTAGGTACTTACATAAAAAATTGACTAATATCATCTGAATACTAACAAAAAATAACCAACTTCAAAATAACTCAAAAACTACTTGTCAGATTTCGCTCAAATTTATGTGGAACCACAATAATGATAAGCACCAGCTTTCGACCAAAAAAAGAATCATCAAAATCGGATTACCCACAAATAAGTAGGTACTTACATACGAAATTGACTCATATCATCTGAATACTAACAAAAAATAACCAACTTCAAAATAACTCAAAAACTACTTGTCAAATCTCGCTCAAATTTATGTGGAACCACATGATAAGAAAAGATAAAAAGAATCATCAAAATCAGTTCACCCACAAATAAGTAGGTACTTACATACAAAATTGACTAAATTTAATATCGTCTAAATACTAACCAACTTCAAAATAACTCAAAAACTACTTGTCAGATCTCGCTCAAATTTATGTGGAACCACATGATAAGCACCAGCCTTCGACCAAAAAAAGAATCATCAAAATCGGTTGACTCACAAATAAGTAGGTACTTACATACAAAATTGACTAAATTTAATATCATCTAAATACTAACAAAAAATAACCAACTTCAAAATAACTCAAAAACTACTTGTCAGGTCTCGCTCAAATTTATGTGGCACCACATGATAAGCACCAGCTTTCGACAAAAAAAAAATCATCAAAATCGGTTGACCCACAAAGAAGTAGGTACTTACATACGAAATTGACTAATATCATCTGAATACTAACAAAAAATAACCAACTTCCAAATAACTCAAAAACTACTTGTCAGATCTCGCTCAAATTTATGTGGAACCACATGATAAGCACCAGCTTTCGACCAAAAAAGAATCATCAAAATCGGTTCACCCACAAATAAGTAGTACTTACATATACAAATTTGACTAAATTTAATATCGTCTAAATATTAACAAAAAATAACCAACTTCAAAATAAATCAAAAACTACTTGTCAGATCTCGCTCAAATTTATGTGGAACCACATGATAAGCACCAGCTTTCAACCAAAAAAAGAATCATGAAAATCGGTTCACCCACAAATAAGTAGGTACTTACATACAAAATTGACTAAATTTAATATCGTCTAAATACTAACAAAAAATAACCAACTTCAAAATAACTCAAAAACTACTTGTCAAATCTCGCTCAAATTTTTGTGGAACCACATGATAAGCACCAGCTTTCGACCAAAAAAGAATCATCAAAATCGGTTCACCCACAAATAAGTAGACAGAACAACAGAATAGAAATATCCTAAAGCCTTCAAACACAGTATAGAAGTAATAAAGATCGCAATGTAGATTTATTTGGAAACAAAAAATACAAAGGTATGCCAAATCCCTGATACTAATAAGCCCTGTGAAAAAGTGGATTCAATTTCCGAGCCCTTTCTCACAATTGTAAACAAAATGTTCCACTAATGAAGAGCTAAAAGTTAGAAATGCGGTGAACATCAATTTTTTCAAGTGCCATTATTTAAAATGAGTTTGTTCTAACATTTAGGTATAGTATACCTACAGCAAGTAATGTTTTTTTACCCGACTGCCAAGGAATGGTTATTTAATGAAAATTATATCTGTACGAGTAACCGCCCTCGCTCTGCTTCGGTTTTCTTAATTTTTTACACCTTGGGTTACATTATTGGAGTTTCAGTAAGGATCCCTAATTTTTTTAAATACTATAGCCTATGTTCACCGGGGATAGTGTAGCTTTCTAACAGTGAAAGAATTTTTCAAATCGGTTCAGTAGTTTCGGAGCCTATTCAATGCAAACAAAAAATCAAATCTTTCCTCTTTATATATTAGTATAGATAAACAGATGTCTGCACTTTTACTTTATTTAAACTTTTAATTGGTTTCTCTTTCCTTACTCTGTCTATAGATATAGGTATTATAGAACACAAAAAATGTTTGTAGGTACGGATGTCCTCTATAGATTGACTTTGGAACATCCAACCGATGTGCCCCAAACTAGTTTCATTTGAAAGGCAATAATGCGAAGATGGCCTGAGAGCACTAAAACAATGCAATAAGAACATTTTCCATTTTTCTCATATATTTCTTTTGCGTACTGGAACAAGCCGGGTATCCACTAGTTTATTATAATTAGTATCGTATTGTAATTTTTATTACTCACATATTGTTCAAATATTATTTTATGCCTACAGGAAAGGGTAAATATATCTGAACATACATATTTACAGTGCTTGGCCTTGTCGACTTACTGGGATGTTGTTTATTAACAAATAAAGACAATTCTGATAGATAGGTATGTTTTGTTTGTGAAAGTATTATAGAAAACATTATGTAATTTATTTTGAATTATTAATCGTCTGTTGGATCTTAATACGCGAAACAGAACATTCGTAACTCACAGAAGTAACAAAAGATAAAAGTATATCTTATACTATTGAAGCTCAGATTATAGTAGTGTAGTAACTAAACATGTTTTATTTGAAGAACTGAAGATAATAATACTGTTACCTTACTTAATAAGGATAATTAAGTTCATAAGGAACCGATCCGATAGAACGAACCTAAAGCAGAGAAACAAAATATCTGAAATGTCTGAATAAAGTAATACTAATATTCAGATCTGGTTTTAGGAATAAAAGTGGCTTAAGTTTCGTAAGGTAACAGTATTATTATCTCCGCAGATTATTATATCAACAGTATCGATAAACTAAGACCAACCTCAATATGATTACTGCCGAGGTAACTGAATCACAAAGGGGCTAAAAATATACAGAGCGTAGGCGGTAAAGGCCATACATAATTACCAATACGCCAAGCTTCAATTACTATCCAAGGTAAATACAATTAACTTTCTCGCTAAAAACTATTTGGTTATTTTGAGAACAGCGTGTGAGATAATAATAATAATAAGGACATTCATTTTTTCTGTGCACAAAACTTTGTACTATAAAACTACCTCATATTATTTTAGTTCTGTTATTTCAATGCAATCATCTTGCTATTTCTTAGCGAAGTTTGCCTCTTAGTGGTTTTATATTTTCTTATGAAAGTCTAATAAACCGTGGATAAACCTATGTAATTTTGAAATGTTAAAACTCTAGATAACTATCTAAATAAATAAATAATAAAATCGTAATTCGTCATTTTAAACACTCTGAATCAGTTCTAGAAAAATATAACCGAATTAAAATTTAGAGGGACATGGCATAGTTACATAAATTTAAAATTTGTCATGCATGCAAGCATGAAACATGGAATTATGATACGAGTATGAAGGCTCCAAATATATGTATACGTTCATCGCTAATGATAACCAGTGCCGGATCAACCACACGTAGCAAGAGTAGCAATTGCTACGGGCCCCGCGCGAAAAGGGGCCCAGCATATTTAAACTTATTAAGATAATTACCCACAAAATTGTAACCTATAGATGGCAAATAAACGTATTGATTATTGAATTGTTTTTGACGTGATAACGTCTATTAAAACGATGAGTGCCGGGCGCATCTATGAAAAAATGTCGCGTTCCGCGAGTGAGAGAGCGACAAAAGCGAGAGAGAGGCACTATCGGCTACGATCGGCGTATCGTAGCCGATGCCGTAGGCATGCCGTAGGCAAGCCGTAGGCGATCGTAGTTGAGTGGAGCGGGGCGGGGCGAGGCGGAGCGGCGCGGAGCGGAGCTTTGTCATGACGTTGTCACGTTAAACTACCGTCCGTAAACCGACTTTACAGACAACCATTTATTTTTACCACTTTAAATGTACTTAAGAATCCATAGTAGATCAAGAGCTCTGAAAGAATTTGCTACAGGCCCCATGCTTGCTTAATCCGGCACTGCTGATTACATTGAGGCAAGCGCTCAAACTCTCTGGCCGCAGGCGTGTTTACACTTTATTTTCGGGGGTGACATCAAAAAGTTCAAAGCCTGTTTCATATCCGACTAAATATCAACATGTACGAGTACAATAATTTTGTGGGAATACCATGGGTTTTCCTTTAATTATCGCTAAATGAAAATTAATTTATTATTTAAAATTTTATTTATTGATAAATTAAAATGTGTGCAGTTCACACGTGGTAGAAGTGAAACCTTCAAAAATTTTTGTTTTCAAGATGACAAGACGTTTTTTTTCAAGACGAATGTAAAATTCAATTCAACTCAACTCAACTCCCCTCCCCTTCCCCTCCCCCTCCCCTAGCCGTGTACAATGCTTCCTATCTCACTTTAGAATTTATGTGTCTGTCTTTTATTACTGGACAGTTTCGTTTCATCGAATTTCAAATCACCCCCGTAATAAGGAAGTTTTCACTTCAAAAAGTTCCCCATCACTGATTTAGAGGCTTTTACTTAAACATTGACAAAGCATTGTTTATCATTAGTAATGTATATTAGTTAAATTGTATTTGTTAAATAATATTTGTCAAATGTAAGTGATTTACGACTAATTAACAAAACCGATGCCGAACCCTCTAATGACGCAGCCAACTGCGAGTCTGGATATGAACTGCGAGAGTTTGAGAAGTTTCTGTAAGCAAATTAGCTTCCGGAAATTCCCAAGTTTCGAATTAGCAGACATTTTGAAGAGAAATGTGAGCTTTGGTTAGCTATGATTTCAAGTAATATTGTGGAATGGAAGAAAAACAAAGTAGACAGCAATTAGATCGTACTATAAGATTTTATTATAATACTAGTGGTTATCCAACGTGTTCCACTACACTAAAAAAAATTCTGATGACAATGACAGATCAGTGTTTTTGTGTTGACGTTGACGTTGATGCGCCATTTTTACATACTATCTTCAAATTGTTGTATGAGAAAAGTGGAAAATCGACTTTATCAATGGACTGAACGTGCTTTTAATGCAATGATGTTGTATGTATAGGGAGGTTTTAATGCATTATTTTAGTAGTCTCAAACCACCTTCGGATTATTGTCTTATGTATATAGATTTATATACTTCTGTGTTTTGTGTATTTTCTGTGTTTTATGTATATAGATGTACCTACATATTAAGTCTCAAAATGACGTGTCTAGGTAAAAAATGGGATATTAAACAATTAGACCTGAGAACTAATCTACACTGATATTATAAAGAAGGAAGCTTTGATTTTTTGTTTGATTGTTTTTTGTTTGTAATGGATAATCTCTAAAACTTCTTGACCGATTTCTGTAGTGTTTCTGACTTTTCTGAGTAACAAAGGGATCTATCTATACGTTAACCGAAGCAAAGCGAGGGCGGTTACTAGTAAATCTAGTAATTATTAAATGAGTGTTTGAGTTTGCTAATCACATACCTACACAAGCAGAAAGAAATGTATCACTTTAAATATCTTGTGGAGTTTTTTTATTAAATACCTACAGCCATTGCAAAATATGAGTTAACTTTCTTGAGTTCCAAGTTGATTGCTTTGAGAGAGTATTTCTGTTTTCAATATCTCTTCGCTTTGTACAATAAAGCAAACAACTGACAATCTTTCGCTTGCAGTATTGTTGACATTATAGATTTTTTCCTATTCAACTTATTTATTTAATGGATTACTAACATAAGAACCAGTTGTAGCGCTGTAAAAGTTGCAGAATACTACAGTTGTTTTATAAAAAGTATGTCAATGTGTTTAATAAAACAGTGGCCTAATTAAAAATCTGGTTGTAGGTGAACACTGAGACTGAGACTACAAGTTTTCACTTGAACTTGGGGAAGTATACCTATTGATCAGATACTTATGCTATTGAGTTTTCTAAAAGAGCTCATTTTTCATTCCTAGATGTTTCAACAACATAATACTGAAAAGTTTTTTAACCGACTTCAAAAAAAGGAGGAGGTTCTCAATTGGACTGTATTTTTTTTTATGTTTGTTACCTCAGAACTTTGGACTGGGCGAACCGATTTTGATGATTCTTTTTTTAATCGAAAGCTGATGGCTGTCATGTGGTCCCACATAAATTTTATTGAGATCTGACAATGGCATCCATGAGAAAACTACATAAGTCGTAAATTTGTGTTAAGATGTGCGCGACAAATTGACGAATAACTCAATATCACGTCAACCGATTTCGATGATTCTTTTTTTAATAGAAAGCTGGTGCTTGTCATGTGGTCCCACATAAATTTGAACGAGATCTGATAAGTAGTTTTTGAGAATTTGAAGTCGGTTATTTTTTGTTAGTAAAATTTAGATTATCTCAGAACAGGATGGTATTCTCTTTGGATAAGTTCTCGCGTGCGTTGAGTGGCCTTATTTGTTCTCAGAAGACATTTTTACTTAAGAGCACGTTTTTTATTACAAATAACAACAATCATACATTTTATATAGCTGTGTCTTACGCCCCAACTCACAGTCACTAACGGTTACTTTAATCGCTCCATAGTAAGGAATCACCATACAAATTCTGTACTAAGGAGCAATTTAAGTACCTACCTAACCATTAGTGACTCTGAGTTGGGGCGTTAGTCCTCCCTCAATAATGCTCGATTATGAACTGTTACAAACAAATGCTTTCGATAAGGAAGCGCCTTAATGAGAGCATAATATTATCATTAACAGGTTCTTAGCGATCTTTCATCAAACTCACGAAACTAATACAGCTTTCGATAATCCGAAAAATCATTGAGCACAAAAGTTATTGCCATCTTATACATTGGATGGTAATAACTTTTATCTTTACGAGATCGATGGCCGTGATGAAATACTCGTAATAAGCCGAGGTTAATCTGTGAGTGAAGACCCATTCGACAATCATTGAACCAATTATACTTACTTCGAATTGGTTTTGAAAGTGATGGAAAGTTTGTGGCACTTTGTGGTATGTATTGCGATAGGTACAGTTAAATAATCAAACCCGAGGTTTTCATTTGGGAAAACATGAACACACGCGATATAAACTTCTTTATAACCGACTCCCAAAAAAGAAGGAGGTTCTCAATTCGACTATATTTTTTTTATGTTTGTTACCTCAGAACTTTCGACTGGGTGAACCGATTTTGATGATTCTTTTTTTAATCAAAAGCTGGTGCTTGTCATGTGGTTCCACTTAAATTTTATTGAGATCTGACAATGGCATCCATGAGAAAACCATATAAGTCTTAAATTTGTATTAAGTATATTCGCGACAAATGGACGAATAACTCAATATCACGCCAACCGATTTTGATGATTCTTTTTTTAATCGAAAGCAGGTGCTTTTCATGTAGTTCCACATAAATTTGAATGAGATCTGACAAGTATATTTTGAGTAACTTTGAAGTCGGTTATTTTTTGTTAGTAAAATTTAGATTATATTATAATAGTAGTACTCTGCCCGCGGCTTTCTTTGCGTTTTCCGGGATAAAAAGTACCCCATGGTTTATTCCAGATCATGGTCTAACTGTGTGCAAAATTTTATGAAAATCTTTTTTTTTTCTTTTTTTTTCAGAAGTTTTTGCGTGAATGACTTACTAACATCCATTCAAATTTTCGCATTTATAAAGTTAGTAAGATAGGAGAATAGGATAAATATGCGGATTAGGTAAATGCGCGTTTATTTATTTGAGCATTTCAGAAGCAAAACAGAGATGAGTTATTAGTCTATACTCAAAAGTTGTACCATAACTTTCTATGTTCGCGTATTAATATAGAGATTTAACGAACCAACTAATAATTTTACACAGGAACATTCTTGAAGTTCGCCCTAAAAACTTTTTACGCAGAATATCTTAATGATTATGTTACAAGAATACTTTATGTAATAATGTTAAGTTGAAGATAAAGTTTTGTTTTCATCTTGAGCGATCGCCGCATTTGAAATTTTGAATACTGTTAATGAGAAAAGTTTGTCCACCAAAATGTTATTTAATTTTTTATTTCGTCGATGATAGCATTAACAAGACGATGTTTTAGCTATATATTCTTGTCCATGTAATTTACTAGGATACCCGGCGTGCTACGCTAAAATAAAGAAATAAAAAAAAGAAATTGTATGGTAAAGATGAAAATCGACTCCATGAATCGACCCAATGTGCCTAATGCATTGTTTTAGTGTTCTCAATATATGTATATACGTATACTATAGATCGATGGAACTCAGTTTATGATTTGTCGTATGTATAACATAGTATTTATTATCTCCTTTAAACATGTAGGTATATGAAGATGAACGCCGCTACACTAACCTAATTGGAAATAATTGGAAATATAATTTTTTCTAAATGTTTAATATAAAATATCAGCAAACTATTCGTTAATTTTTAAATTAAATGATCTTTACCTTCTTACCGGCAGAATACCGGCTATGATACGATTTTTTTAATGAAATATTTCGAATTTTTAGGGTTCCGTAGCCAAATGGCAAAAAACGGAACCCTTATAGATTCGTCATGTCTGTCTGTCTGTCTGTCTGTCTGTCTGTCCGTCCGTATGTCACAGCCACTTTTTTCCGAAACTATAGGAACTATACTGTTGAAACTTGGTAAGTAGATGTATTCTGTAAACCGCATTAAGAATTTCATACAAAAATAGAAAAAAAACACTAAATTTTGGGGGTTCCCCATACTTAGAACTGAAACTCAAAAATTTTTTTTTCATCAAACCCATGCGTGTGGGGTATCTATGAATAGGTCTTCAAAAATGATATTGAGGTTTCTAATATCATTTTTTTCTAAACTGAATATTTTGCGCGAGAGACACTTCCAAAGTGGTAAAAAGTGTGCCCCCCCCCCCCCCTGTAACTTCTAAAATAAGAGAATGATAAAACTAAAAAAAATATATGATGTACATTACCATGCAAACTTCCAACGAAAATTTGTTTGAACGAGATCTAGTAAGTAGTTTTTTTTAGTACGTCATAAATCGTAAACCACAATTTACCTCGATCAAAGTTACAACGAACTTCAAGAACTTTTATATTATGTTATTTGCTACTACGGAACCCTTCATGGGCGAGTCCGACTCGCACTTGGCCCCTTTTTTAGTATGGTTTAATGTGTAAATATTGTCTTAAGAATATGTGTGCCTCTGCAAAAACAACAACGGATCCGTAAAATCACGATCCAGAGATGTTGGATCAAGTGGGAATGAGCTGTGAGAATATAAATTCCCGCTTAAAAGGTGTCGTGTGTCAATATAAGATTCCATATAAAATATATAGTCATCGGTCTAGTCTTCAGAAATCAACATCTGGATGAATGCCTTCCCTAATTGGTGCCATTCATTCGAGGCTGATCGGAATCGTATATTCCGATCAGTGCGGCGCTGTGAATTCTGAAAGTTACTCTTTATACTTAGATATTTTTAAATATTCCTTTTAAATGCATTAACGTTGTTGCTATTGAATATTTCTTTCAATTTAATTGGTTAACAGCCTGCTTATCGCGACTTTAAAGGCGTGTTAAATTTAATTTATTTTATTACTACGGCCCATCTCCAGTTCGTACTTAGTAGATTTTTCCTGAAACTACTTTCCACTAACGCCAGTCTTATTATATTTCTTTCAATTTAATTGGTTAACAGCCTGCTTATCGCGACTTTAAAGGCGTGTTAAATTTAATTTATTTTATTACTACGGCCCATCTCCAGTTCGTACTTAGTAGATTTTTCCTGAACTACTTTCCACTAACGCAGGCTACTACTTCTGTTGTTCCAGAAATAATTAGCGTGTATCTAAATTATTCCACAAGCTGACATCTTTTTTAATGCGAATAAGTTAGTGCTTGACCACAAAACCACCTGATGGTAAGCAGTAATGAAGCCTTGGATGGTAAAGCACACTAACTTAGTAGAAGCCTATTCACTCTTGACTTGAAGATATCCACATTATAATCAGAGGGGAACACCCACGCAGGCAATTTATTCCAGTCCCTTCCTTGCGGTAAGTATAATAAAAGACGAAGCAAAGTGCGACGTCCGCACGTTGACGACAAAGGGATGAATCTGTATCGTCTTGTATCGTCTTTTTTTTGTTGTTAGGTATAATCGTTAGTACTTATAATTATGTTATAGTAGGGACTTCCCAGCCAATTTATTTCGTTGTTTAGTCACGGTAAATATGAAGTCATCTATTTCAATTTCAGGATCCACTTTCGCACTATTTGAACCTCGAGAGTAAATAACCCTTATCTGTATTGACCGTCTTCAAATAACAGTTTAGAAAATGTGCGTTGACACTTTACCTCAGTAAATTCTTCTTTATGTATAAAACGTCGCGTGTGTAGACGCGAATAGGTATGTTTTATAAGCCTACAAAACCTGCTCACATTTTCGCTCACATTCTACATATTTCGAGAGAGGTAATTGATATTTACACGGCTTCTTCGATAGAATTAGGTTTCTTTTTACCGAGGGGGAATTCTTCCTAAGATACCTAATCTGTACATATGAAACAAAAAAAATATGTTTGTACGGATGTCCTTTATAGACTCTGAAACCATCCAACAGATATGCCTCAAAATGGTTTTATTTGAAAGGAAATAATCCGAAAGTGGTTTGAGACCACTAAAACAATGCAATAGGAACATTTCCCACTTATTCCTTACCATTTAAAGATAATAGGTATGTGAAGATGGTGCATATCTAATAGGACTGTCGACACTGATCTTTCAATGTCATCATGTCGTAGTGGAACACGCTAGGTATCCACTAGTGGACAAACTTTTATATGGGATACCTATTTAGGTACCCACTAAAACCTCGATGGTCATCTGGCGCAATAGGTGGGGAATATTTTGGGGGTTCGTCTGCCAGTCCGTTCCCAAGTCTCCTTACCTGCGGAACCCTTTTAATTCCTGAGGGAAAGGTGACGGCCACTGGCACCAACCCTCTCTGTCCTTCTTCGATTGGGATCGGCACTCTGTCCATCCATCTCGGCGGTCTCTTACTAAACCATTACAGTCTCATTATCTCGCAGAAGGAGCCACAGCTTTCAACGATGATTTCTTCGCCAACAAAGCCGCTTACTGTCTACTACTGGCTGACAGATCTCTCCCATTCCGTCCTACCAGGACGTGCCTCTCTGATTCCTGTGTTTATGTCTGTAGAGTGTAGACCCTTGAGGGCTAGTTCTTTCTTTCATTCTTATGTATTTTTCTCATCCTGCAACGCGTCGATCATGGTGACCACTTACCATCAGGTGGCTCATCTGCTCATCTGTTAACTATTCATATAATAGGATGGAAGTAGAATCTGTTACTGCCAGTAGGTAAGATAGACTTAGATATTCTTCACAGTAGGTACACGATAATCATATTGGAAGACGAAACTTGATTACCTTTGTTACTGCCTCAAACAGATTTCACGGACGAACGTGACGGAGAATGCGAACGCTTTCGAAGAATCGCAATTTTTTTGCGAGTTCGCAGATATTTTTTCACTTGTGACTTGTTTAGATTTTGTAGAATTTTACTGGCGTTTCAATGTCGTGGTAGTAGCAGAAGTAATTATTTTCGGTCGTTTTAACTTTTTAAATTTGACGTTATATCGTCCTGATACCCATAATGTTTTAGAAGTGAACTTAGTGAACCGGATTTTGTTGAATGTACATTGACGAATTGGACTTTCTGCTGGGATTTTTGGTAATTTTGCCCCAGAAGCACCACGACGATACAGTTAATAGTATCAGGCGTTACTTTGCGGGAATCCATTGTTATTAAGTTAGTATTTGTCTACAGTGTCTTCTTTGCAACAATCCGCGGTTGACATGTATGATGGTATACCTATAGGTACTTTAAGACATGCGTGGCACCTCCCTCCTTCCTACATGCACTACAATGATTAAAAGTATATACCAACATACATTGTATACCAGCACCAATATACGTGTTACGCCCCGAAACGGAGCATCATCAGGGTAAGTTGACTCTACGTCCGTTGTGAGACGGAGGTAGCTACCACGCATGTCTTAAAGTAACTATATATACCATCATACATCGCACCTTTGGTGGAACAAGGGCACATCTTACAAAAAATCGTAAAATGACAAAAATTAAACAAAAAAATATTTTACACCTGCAAAGTACATGGCCATATTCACAAATAAATGGGTCGTATCTCATGCAAAGAACAAACACTTTGAAGCAATAAAAAGACGAATAATACGACTCGGAATGAAAAAAAAAAAACTTTGAAATGGCTCTCCTGTAAAATTACAAAAGTGCAGTTGAGCCCTTGTTCCACCAAAGGTGCGACATGTTAACCGCGGATTATTGCAGAGTAGAGTAATACTAACTTAATACCGCGACGATTTAAATTGTTCGCGGTACCGAGGTGTAAGAAGAGTCTTCTGAAAGGGAGCTATTGGGAATGCAGACCCTAATTACTTAAAAGCCTGCTGATTTAGCAAAGGGAGATAGATGCCTGGGGAGCAACCGAGCTCCGTCTGTTGTAGTAGAAAACTTCAATACATGAATTGAACCTGAATCCGAACCCCAACATTGATATATTTTGCACACTTTTAACGGAGTTTCTTTCAACTATGATTTTCATCTTTTTATCTGTGCGTTTGTTCTGCTATCCACAGGAACAGCTTAACTGACTGGAATACGTTTTATATACGTAAATATAACTAATACGCGAAGGATTAATAAGGTTTCCCAATGGATGCAACATATAACATATAACACAAGTAAGTATATTTAATTATCTGAAAATACACACCTCATAATTATTTATTATCCCCAAAGGTGTCTAATTAGCGATTAGCGGTAGAAGAAGCGGCAAGAAACTCCCGGGATAATTTTTTTTCCTACTCACAGTTACAGACAGTACTTACTACTACTTATTACATTATTTAATTAAAAAAAAGAAAAAAAAACTCATGTCCAAGCAGTCTTGTCATTTAAATACTCATCAACTTTGTAATATGCTTTCTTCATGAGAATACCTTTTACATGAGTTTTTAATTTACAGTATGGCATTTCTGTTAATTCTAACGGGATTTTATTGTAGATTTTTACACATCTACCCATGAACGAGCCACCAGTTTTGTTGAGTCTAAAACGAGGCACAATCAGTCTAGCCTTATTTCTTGTGTTAATATTGTGAACATCACTCTTTTTAAGAAAAGTATCGGAGTATTTTTTAACATACATAATATTTTCCAAAATGTATTGTGAACTAACAGTTAGTATATTGATTTCTTTAAAGAGTTCTCTAAGAGAGTCCCTAGGCCTGAGGTTGTAAATAGCGCGAACTGCTCTTTTCTGTAATACAAAGATTGACTCAATATCTGCAGCTGAGCCCCACAACAACAGACCGTAGGACATTATACTGTGAAAGTAGCTGTAATAAACTAATCTTGCTGTTTCTACATCAGTTAAGAGCCTTACTTTCTTTACTGCATAAGCAGCGGAACTGAGCCTCCCTGACAAGGCTTCAATATGAGGACCCCATTGTAGTCGAGAGTCTATGGTAATGCCGAGAAATGTTGTAGAATTTACTAGTTCTAATACTTCCTTATTTAGGACAATTTGAGCTGGGATCTGTTTCACATTAGGTAAGGCAAATCTGACACATTTAGTTTTTTTCGCGTTTAACATCAAGTTATTACATGTAAACCAGTGTAATACTTGCGAAACAGTATTATTTACGTCGTCATAACATTTTTTCCTCCTATCTACTTTAAAAATTAGAGAAGTATCGTCAGCAAACAATACCGTTTCACACATGTCCTTAGTGAAATAAGGAAGATCATTGATATATATTAAAAATAGCAGTGGTCCTAATATTGATCCCTGGGGCACACCCATGGTCATGTGCACTCCAGGTGACTCTATTCCATTAATAACTACTTTTTGACTACGTTCAGATAAATAAGATTTTATAAGACTAACTGATTGTGTTGAGACACCATAATGCCTAAGTTTGTTTATTAATATATTATGATCAACACAATCGAATGCCTTTGAGAGATCACAGAATATACCAATAGCATCATGCTTATCCTCCCAAGCATTAAAAATGTGTTTAAGAAGTGCGATGCCTGCATCAGTGGTGTTTTTCCCTTTTGAAAAACCAAACTGATTAATATGAAATAATTTGTTTGTAGAAAAATGCGATAGTAGTTGGTTGTAGATAATTTTTTCGAAAATTTTACTGAGGGCTGGTAAGATGGATATTGGTCTAAAATTTGTTGGGTCGTTTTTATCTCCAGATTTAAAAACCGGTATTATTTTCCCATGTTTCATAAGATTGGGAAAAATACCATCTTCAACACATTTATTAAAAATAAAACTTAAGTGGGGGGCAATTGAGTTGATTATTGATTTAACTACAACTGTAGAAAGACCCCAGATATCACTTGACTTTTTAACATTTATCGAATTGAAACTTTGTATAATTTGATTACAAGTAACGGGTTTAAAGTTAAATGAGTTGTTACTTTTATCAACACATGATTCTAAGATGGTCATAGCTAGTTGGGGGCATGCATTTAAGTTTTTTGTAATCACATGCGGTATTTTAGAAAAAAAATCCTCGAATACGGTGGCAATCACACTATCAGAAGTGACATTTACATTATTGATTTTTAGCGAATATCTATGCTTATTTGATTTTATTTTGCCTGTTTCTTTATTAATAACATTCCAGGTTGCTTTAATTTTGTTTGAAGAATTCTTTATTTTATCAGCAATGTAGATAGATTTCGCTTTAGCACAGACTAAATTAAAAGTTTTAGAATACATTCTAACACGATTTAAAAATTAAGATATAAACAAGCGGTTTATTATCATAGATCGTGCAGTGAATTTCGTTTTCCGGTTTTCTTTTAGCCGTTTGTCGTTTAATACATTTTAATGATGTTTACTAAACGTACGTAAGTAGGTACCTTTGTTTTATTACTCTTTGTTTTTCTGGACGTGTAAGGAAAATTGTAACAAATATTCAAGTAGCAAAGTAAATAATGAACTTCAATTCTAGCGAATGTTATTGTTTTGTGAATGTTGCCTCAATGCGGCTATATTAATGTTATAATTATAAATGAATAGGTACCTATAGCCGCATTGAGGCAACATAATGTTATAAGTATAAATAAAGTATTATTATTATTATTATTTAGGCGTATTGGGGCGACTTAGAATACTGATCTCTATCCGATGCCGGCACACATTGCATACTAAGGTGTCGTAAAATGCAACAGAAGTCGGCCCACTAGCGGGTAAGGCTTTTCATAAGGATAATATTATCAGTAATCAATATTATTAAAAATCAAGCCGAAATCCTGAATCAGTCCTAATTTGATAAAAGCTAACATTTGGTAAACATTAGAGAATTGAAACAGGATCAAAATCCTACCTTTGAGTAAATTGTTCGCAATCTAATTATAACGATAGACCCTTCGAGCTTTACATCTATTTCACGAGTACCAATTTTGATCTATTTTTGTTTATTGAAACGCAATAATTCAATTAGGTTAGGTACAGCTGATATTATACCAATTTTTAAAACTACGTTGCTACTCAGGATGTACCTATATATGTTAACAATATGGGTGTTATTAACATCGACCGCTTGTTATAAAAATTCTTGAGAGCTTCCGCACTTCGAAGGGCACGTAACGCCGTCGGTCCCGGTTGTTAGATAGCAACGACAGTCGACAAGTCGGAGGCCTTCGGGTGACATGCTACTTCCAAAGGGTACTTGGGTTGCCGGTTAACACCTTGACTAATCCCCACTGGGATAGCATGGTGGAGTATACTTTAGGCCTCCTCAGTTAAATGTGAGACCTGTAGAGTGGTTGAAGCTATTTTGTTGCAGGGAAATGATGAAAACCGAGATTTGATCAAAATCATTTTACTAAAGCAGTTTAGGGAAAGATCAAAAATCGCTGAAATTCTCTGGTCTAGTCTAGTAAGAGTCTAGAGAGATGGGAGATGTTATCATCCTCCGAGATTTGATCAACGCACTTAGGGATTCGTTCCATAATTTCCTTGCGAAATACACACAAAATATTTATCATTTTGTTTACATAGATGTTTTTAATAATTACAAGACAATGAGTTCAATCCCCCGACAGAATAGGAAACAGTATGACGTTACAACAAATTGTCCCGATCCTATCTCAACGCTACAATTTAGAGTTCAAAAGGAACGCACAGAAATCAGGCAAAAAATCTAATTACACGACGCCTTCCCTTCGCAATAGGGAGCAAAATGCGATTATCCGTAAGGTACGCGACATTTTACGTATGACGTTGGAAGTTCTGGGATAAAAATAGAAAACTTAAATGTCTCAATACTACTTCTTTTTAGGTAGTATTCAGGGCAGGGTCACTTCTATATAACAATCACAGATCACAGACAACCGGGATAGAATCTAATCCATTTTCTTGTCTGATTTTGTCTGATTTTTTACTGATTTAGGTTGTAAATTATGAATTTTAAGTTTTGTACTAGGTATCAACATTGTGTGTTTCCCAAATTAAATAAAATAAATAAATAAACAGATAACGGAACCCTCAAAACTTATAAATAATCAATGTAGTCGCATTGTGAATTGACAAAGAGAAATTTTAACCTATGAACAATAGTCCCAATCATTAGTGTTCCTTTTAGCAGCCATTTCAATTACCCATACGTGTAAACAAGTAATTAAGTTACTATACAGAATTGAACGCTTTGTGCCGATTTAATCCTCTCGATGGATTAATTTATAATTAACGAACATACGCTTCTTTGTCGTATGTCTTTGAAGTGAACAAAATGTTGCTAAAAACAAAAGCGTCCTAATTAATAAATTGTCTCATTGCTGATCTCATCTTCTGTTACTATAATAATATTAAATTAAAATTTAAAAATCCCCGACCGTTTTATTTACACACATAGCTAAGAACCCTCTTGATTATGTTACCTTTCAGATAAAAAAACAGACATACCTACAGATCCACAGACTCTACAACTTGTAACATTCCTCTTTTCGTTGGGGGTAAATAAAGGTCCACCAAACTCAACAAGAGGGAGAGAGGTTCACTTGGCAGACTACAGTAATTTTCAAAACTTCTTGGAGTTCCTACTTATGAACTTCTTCTTTTATTTTTTCTTTTACTTTTACTTCTACTTATCATCTTTTATTGAACGGATTTTCATGAAAATACACAGGTAAATCATACAGGTAAGGTATCGCAGCCGGGGTCGCTACCAACTAGGCTATAGGGTCGTCATTCATCAACTTAATTTGATGTTTTTGATTATTTCATCCAAAACGTATAAATCCTCGTCCTAACAGATTTCAAGCTTACAATGTCTATGTTTTTTCTTGAAGGGTTTTTTCTTAGCACCGTAATTAGATATTTTGTAAACAATTTTGTTCTTATTTTTTGTAATTATTTTTTATATTTATTAAGGATTTTAAGTTGGGTTCATCCAGAAATGGAGAACTCTCCGGTGTGCAGGTTTCCTCACGATGTTTTCCTTCACCGAAGCAATTGATAATTAAATTGAAAATTAGAGGTGCGTGCCAGGATTTGAACTCGGGCCCCTTCGTTCGGGAGACCAACGTTCTACCGCTAGGCTATCACTGCTTCACTACATAACATAATAATAATTCATAAATAAGTAACAGATACAAAATTTAAAAGATACTAAGAGGAACCAACTGTAAAACCTATGACCCTCCTCGACCTTCCAACAATTAACCTAACAACGATCAGCGTGGTGGAGTATACTCTAGGCCTCATCAAGTGGAAAAACCCGTGCTCAGTTGTGGACCGTAAATAGGTTGAACTTGAAGCCAATTGGATAACAAGTTTGCGGCTATCACTACTTCCTTCTAGGCTAGCACCGTTGACCCCTGGTGTTATAGAACATACATTTTGAGAGTACCCTACATATTAAGGTAAATATAATAGAATAAAAGTTAAGCATTTATAATTAAGTACCGTTTCAAATCATCGTCTAAAAGGTGATTTTAAGATTCCTTTTATTTTTTATATCAGAAGACAGTATCTAAATAAATAACAGGCTTAGCGATTCGAGTACATAAAAGGTTTGTCAGGATTAAGGGAAGACGGATAATGGATAGGTAAGCCTATCTATTTTGACGTAGTGACGTAGATAACATTAAATAAACCATTTTCTAGAAGAGGACTTTAAGTAATATTACATATAATTTGAAAAAAATTTGCCTAGGGACTTAAATTTCTTAATTTTAAAAGTTTCTTATTGTTTTTAATCAGCCTTATAATTTTATTGACTTCTATAAATGAGCGAACCGTAATAGGTACTTTAAGTAACTACCTAGGTAGGTCAATACTTTAAAGAAGTTATCTCATTTAACGCTGAGGGGTTCAAGCCGTGTCGCCGTTTAAATACCAGTGATTTCGATCGTCTCCCATGACTTCAAAGTTCAAGTGCATCAGTGTAGTGAACTAAATTAAAAAAAAAACTATAGCCGTGATCAAACTCAACGTCAAGTCTCATTGATTAAATGACGACTTGAGAGAACTGGAGAAGAATTGAGAACTGGAGAATGTGGAACCCGAACGCGGGGAACCGTCAGATGGAGAAGCGGGTGGTAGTGGGTCGGGTGCGTCCCACCTGGGCCCGGAACATGCCTGATGCAAGAGACGATGACGACAGGAGTGAGGAGATGACCGTGATGCCGCACAGTGAGCCACCCTCGCCGACCGACCAGTGGGATCAACAAGGAAAGCATGAGGACAAATATGACGTGTTTGGGAAGGTTGGTATTGGTTGTTTTTTTTTTATTAGCCGTAACTGATGAGTCGTTTTGATGGTATGTGAACACCGTTATTAGCTAATGGTTTAAAGGTTGCTGTCTTAGATGAGAAAACGGGGAAACGCTTGAAAACTGGCTTTTTAACCGACTTCAAAAAAAGGAGGAGGTTCTCAATTAGACTGTATTGTTTTTTTATGTTTGTTACCTCAGGGCTCAGAACTTTCGACTGGGTGAACCGATTTTGATGATTCTTTTTTTAATCGAAAGCAGGTGCTTGTAATGTGGTCCCACATAAATTTGAACGTTAACTGACAAGAAGTTTTTGATTATTTTGAAGTCGGTTATTTTTGTTAGTAAAAAGATTATTGTCAATACAAATTTAGCTATTGCACTGTATTTAGGTATAGGTAATAGTTTCGTTCGTTAGTTTAGTTCTTTTCATAAAAAAGCGAAACAAAAAAAAAAACACTTCATTGACCTATTTTATAACTTTGCTTGTTTTTATGCGTATGGAGCGGGGACCTATGTCACTTTCCTATCACAAAAATTATTAGGGTTCACTAGTGTGTATAACTATCTGTTCGCCTTTTACAGCCAATTTACTCCGAAACTACTGGACCAAATGAGTCGAAATTTTATACTCATGTGCTTTTTTGTAACCCAAAGACGAAGGTATAAAGTAAACAACTGAATTTTAAAAAAAACTTTTTTAAGGAAATCTAAATTTAAAAAACCTGTTTTGCAAACCGTATCGTGTGGCATGTCAAATGAAAGGGCTTGTTGTAAGAGTCTCAAATATATTTGTGTTATTTATAGTTCTGCAACGAATAGTTTTAAAATTAAGCAAGAAAGAATGAAAATTCAAGTCGAAAACTGACCATTCTCCCCTCATATGTAAATTTCCGTAACTACTGAGGCTAGAATTTTGAAAAAAAAAATACAGAATATACTCGTAGTTCTTTAGTCGTATATTACAGAGAAACCTATAAGAACTAATAAGAATCTATGGTGTTAAAAAAACGGCAAAAATAATAAAATAACGGTAAATACATAATTAACGTACGGAACCGTCGGGTTTATTTTTACATTGACTGTTAACTCAATCAAAACTTTGTGAGACCACGCTCCAACACGCTGCTCCAGTGCCATTTGCTGAACCAAACATGACACGGTTTGGACAGGAGTTGTCCTTTGAGCAACCAGGTTTAAGGTAGTTTGTAATTCATTCGTGTTACATCCTTCCTACTCCTTATTTCCAGGTGATGTTACTTGGAGACAGCGGCGTTGGGAAGACGTGTATGCTCGTACGCTTCCGGGATGGCACCTTTCTCGCCGGGAACTACATTTCCACCGTCGGGATCGACTTCCGGGTACATCCCTAGTTGCTTGTCAATCCTACTAATTTTAGTATGTGAGGATGTATGGATGTTTGTTACCTTGCAAAAAGTACTGAACGAATTTTGATGAAATTTATCACACAGGTAGACATAAGACATAGGGTAGCTACTTATTTATTATCCCGGTAAATGCAGTCAAAGCCGGGGGCAGAGCGCTATTTTTAAATAATTAAATCTTATGATTACTTACCTAATTTCAATGGATTAATGTGCCTAATCGCAGCAGTTAACGATCTCTAAAGGTCGATGGGTAAAAGTAGCTAATTATAAAAGTCTTCGCTCTTTGATATTAGGTAGGTACAAAGTTAAGTGATTATTTTTAACGAGTCGTATTAAAATGCTTTTAGTAATGTAATTTAAGTAACTAAATTTGTTTTGAGATCTTAACGTATCAAAGAAATTTCTAAAACTAAAAAACTAACTCGACCACTAATGACAAATTCGTAGAAAACTAAAACTCACCCGCCTAATATTACCTGCCGTCCGTAGCTGGCAGAATGTAATAAAATTAAAAAAAGAAAAAGGCACAATTAGCTAATGGTCGTCAGGGGTTCCAAGTTCAAACGGACCAGTCACGGGCGCACGGTGCCCGGTCGCCGTTCCGCCATTGGTGTCGGTTTGGCGCCTTTTCTCCGTACCCGCCCCTCGCACGTCGGTTGTGATTGAATCCTTGAGTGAATGAGTGATTTATTTGTCCAACGCCGAGAGGTTTTTGTGGTTATTTGTGCACTTTTTGCAGGTTGATTTATGGCGCCCTCTGTCTGACTGACGTTGATATTGTGTTTGTAGATAAGCTTACTTAATTGGATTTCTTGAATAAAATTATTTTACCTAGCCCAACAGGTTTTTTAACTTTATATTTTAAATCGAGTAAAGAACTTTGATCAGTTTATTTTAAAGTGGGAACACTAAAGAACTAAACAGCTTAGGTATGATGAAATACCTACCTAATTAAGAATCGTTGAAAGTAAAAATGTAGAATTGTCAGTAGGTGAATAATTTTAAAAGTGTTTTTGTAAATAAGGCTGTAAACCTCCCTACCTATTGTAAATTACCTACGAACATAGAATTAATATTACTAGCGTATAGAAGGGACACCGCGAACATCGGGCACGGGGGTGTGCATTGCAGCCGGCCGGCTGCATTTCATTCTGTCACTCAGCTGTCACTCAGCTGCGCTCATTGCGGCCGCATGTCAAAATTGTTTACGAAAAAACTGAAAAAATGCCGTCGTGCATAATAAGAATGTGTCACAATTGCACGACAAAAAACAAAAAAGATAATGTTATCACTTTATCATCAGTAAGAAAACAAAATCTTAACTTAAATCAACTAAAACGAATTTAATTAAATTATTGAGCAATGTTCCCGCCATTTTGAATGAAAAAATCATAAGGAGCGTTTGAACTTGGCAAGCCACTAGCGTGTTAATGGACTAAATAAGCTTGCCGACGCGACGCTTGTGACCAATTTAAAGTGTTGGATTTTTTGACACGAATCAATGGTAATTACGTTTGAAATCGTTTAAACGCTTTTGCACGTTAAATAAAGTTGGAGTAAGAGCTTGTAAAGATTTGGAGTCTGTGACTGCTTGTCTTGGTTCGGCAAGTGACATATACAAAGTTACTCTATGGCAAGTGTGCAAACGAGGCTTCTAGTTTGAAAAGAGAACGGAGGGCAAGCCGGCGGTGGAACACACATTTTGTTTGAGATAGCCTCTCTATGTATACTACCTCAATGCCTACGAATAATATTTTTAATTTTATTTACATTACGCCTAGGGTTGCCAGATGGCAAGACTGAAATAATCTGGATAAAACTTCAAAAAGTCGGGATTTGTCGGTACAAAACATTTTTTTTTTGAAAATAGCCGGCAAACAATCTGACGATGAAAAAAAAACGTCTAAAGCGCGTGCGGCAAACGGGTTTTGTTGAATCGAGTCAACTGTTAAGAGTCGAGACATTAATATCTATTTTTTCGGGAGTGTCGTCGGGAGTTTGGACATCATGTAAAATGTCGGGACAATCCAGACAAATCCCGACCATCTGGCAACCCTAATTACACCCCACCCTACTTAAGTAGATATCTACTAGGTAGGTAGGGGAAGTAAGCCCAAGACGGGTACCCCGCCTAAAAAGGGTAGGCAATGTGACGTTGCCAGATTGAACGCTGGACACGCTGCGAACAGTCCAACAGTCGCTCCGCGCCCCGCGCCTCCTCAGGCAGTCAATCGAAAACGAAGCAAAAAGAAACACGTGCGCAGCATTGACGTAAATTATATGGACGCGCTCTTTCTAAGAAATTTCGTGTCACACTTTCGTGCCACAGAGAACTCAATCACAGAGTCACTATGCGCCCAGTGTTGCCAACACCCTACTCCGAAAGAGATCATGGATACATTACTATAACTGGACATATACCATGGATATATTACTCTGTCTGGATTACATTGTAGAGGTACCTGAGGATTAATTACGTCATAACGGAATGACCATTTTTGTAGTGTTCATCCATTCATCAAAAAAAAAATCAAAAAATCGTTTCTTATTCCAGAATTTACATTTTATTACAATATGCGTGGGATCTTTCCATTTAAGTATATAAAACTTGTGTTATCTATAGTCCCAGGATATATCATTCGATTGTGTTAAAATATTTTTATGTGTGTTGTGCACTAAAAATAAAAGAAATGTATCTTAATAAATTACACTGTAGCCTCATTGAAATATTATAGTGTATTTTTGTAGAAACATCAAAAAGAGGAATTGGCAATTTAAATACTTTAATTGTCGTTTCTTTGTTTTCCAGGTAGGTTTGTGTGATTTAGGTTGTATTTAGTGTAACTCATAATGTATGATAAGCTTAAATAAAACTTTGTTTTTCAGAGCAACACGTAGTTTATTATCAATTCTTTAAATCCCGACTGATTGTCATATATAATCACATTAAGTACTTCACCTTATAGGCCGAGGGAACCTAAAATAATAATAATATTAAGTTACCTAGTCATTTGGTTTAGGCCCATGCTAGGTTCCTAAATACCGTCCCAAGAGGACGAGCTTTAACTTAAAAATTAAGTTTAAATAATAATAATAATAATAATAATGATATTATACCTTCTACCATTAATACCATGCACTTGGATTTTCTATAAGTGTGTTTTTTTAGTTTTTTTAAACTATTATTTATTTATTAATTTTTTAGTTTGATTTTTTTAAATGAAATGTAGGTAATTTCTTTCTTTCTTTCTTTCTTTTTTTTTCTTTAAATATTAAATTGTCATTGGTCCTCAATAAGTCCACGAAGTTTGAAAGAAATCTGAGCGTTTCAAGTGAGCCAAAATCAAGTCCAAAGAGAAGTTACAAACAAACAAACCAACAAACAAACATACAGGTGAAGTAATATAAAGCGTTAAAACTTACCTGTGGAAAGTTATCCTTTCAGGTAATGTTTTCGTTTTTTGCTCATAATTTTTGCAATACCGCAATGTACAAGTTGGCATTTTCGTTAATTCAATAGGTACATATAATATCTAAAACAAATAAAGTAAGTCAATTTCATATAAAAGTCACGTATTGAAATCACTTTCTAGTTTCTACCACAATTTCCGCATCTTTGTCCTTTTGTTCTCTCACTCCGCGACGTCTGGCAACCCTGTTCCGTAGTGATTAAGTACTCTGTGTTCGTTCTGTCAAGTTTGGTTCAAGATGTCGGTAATAAATATTTGACACTAAATAATTTTTAAGACTGTAAATAAAAATATAGTTACTTACCGAATAAGATTAAATAAAGTGAAATAAAGTTCAAACGTAAATAATGAGAAAGTTTTAACTGTGCACAATACAGAATAATAAGTGTTCTTGAACAGTCGGAGTTTTACGAAAGTGACAGCTATGGTGACAGCACTTGCTCGCAGCCGATTATAGTACTAAACTGAGTTGGCCCCAGTTGGGGTCAACACAGGTGAACAAAATGTAAGTACTGAACAGCCTGTCTATATAATTTACGTCAATGGTGCGCAGTGACCAAAAATATTTTTTCGTCTGTTTCGATAAAAGATTGCAAGGTAAGTTCACATTGATTTATGCTTTTTCTTAAATGTCTATCTAATAAGTAATAGTGTTGATTCAGTATCGAAAAACATTTATTCAAGTATGTTTTCAACAATAAAACATGGATTTAGAATTAATATTTGAAGGTTATTTTTCGAATAGTGCAAACTTTTAGCTAAAAGGCAAAATGGGTAGGGCAAAATGAGTACTTACCCGTTTCGCCCTGGACTCACTTGTTTTTCCACAAACTATACTTTTACTGAAATATTGCATGTATATTTTTATATTTATGAAGGCCTTAATATTTTTTTATAGATGGTGAACAAATACAAAAGAAAAACAAACCGAGCATCTTGGGACGAGAATGTCATGGATAGATTTGTTCTATCACTGTCGCTCTTCCGCATATTGATTGGCATGATGGGAGAAATAGCAATAATAACTTGGTGTGCATGATCGTAATATGGACGTCCCTGTTGTGCCATATGCTGTGTGCCGAGGAGTAAATGGGACCGCACATGCTATGGCTTGTGCAGTGTCACTGATGTCGCATCCTCGAGGACTTCTGTGCGCCTAGTACTCGCTGTTAATAGCAACAAATGCTATGCAATATAGCTTTACCGCGGCAATCTCCGAGTGCCACACGTTTTTTTTCCACTGATTATGATGTACGGTGTACTCAACTTAGAAGACTGATATGTTAGAGATATATTATGAAAGACTACCTTTAAAACATTTCGACTAAGTCAATTTTGTAAAAGTCCTACACAAATTTCTGTGATTAAATTTTTTGCAAATATTTATTGTTTTATTTTATATAAACTATATAATCTTTCAATTCTACTAGCTTCTTTCAATTTCCTACTCATCTTAGGCCGGCCTTCCGTTTTGCCCGAGTCCAGTACCCGTTTTAGGCCCCCCCTCCGGGCAAAATGAGTTTTTTGAAGGTTTATGTTATTTGCTCATAATAATTTTGCTGGTGTACCTAGTATTAAGTAATATGACCTAATTTTATCAAACTATACTAAATTCCCTTACACGCATCAACTTTAGTCTTCAGAAATTATGTTATTAACATACTAAAACTTTCATTTTACCTTAAGGTATCCGTCTTGGGCTTACTTCCCCTACATATTTTACACCAGCCCAGGCGCACATAGCGGCGCGGCAAAACACCGCAGTTTTTACCTAGTTTCAAATTGCATTCCGCGCACTATGCGGCGAAAAAAACGCTTTGTTTTAATTCTGAGTTGCGACAATTTTCCACAGCGGAGTGGGCGCCTGGGCTAAGACCGCCGAGCGGCCGAGAGTTATGCCGACAGAATAATTGTAAATAATCTATCTTCTTACCTGGTCGTTATTCACCCAAATCAGTTATTTTTCAGACATTCTATTGTTCAGTGTAAGGGGAACATTGCATAATTAGACATATTTTTTCATTCATACATGTAACAATTAGGTACTAATAATATTAAAGACTTCGTTCTCTTACGACTTTTGAATATCTTTCCAATTTCCATAATATTTTTCTGCCCTTTCTACATCGAAAGTATATTTTATTAGATATAGTATCTATACTATCAAAGGATTCAATACTACTAACGCCATCTATTTGCAGAATAAGGTAGTCACCGTTGACAGCATCAAGGTGAAGCTTCAGATTTGGGACACGGCAGGTCAAGAGCGCTTTCGTAGCGTCACGCATGCTTATTATCGAGATGCACACGGTAAATATTACTTCTTTTCTCGTCATAACCATAAATTATGACCTAATTATCCCAAAGTTACATTTTACAAATTAGATGAAAATACGTGTAATACGTCTAATTTACTTCTAATTCATATTGCTGAATGATAAAAATAAGCCGTTATCATGTCACATAGCCCCATCTGTTGGCATAGATTGAAACTACATTGTTTCATGAAAATTATTTAAATCTTGTTTTAAATACTGAGATTTTATCATTTTAGCTTAATATTATAATTAATAATGAAAAACTTTTAATTAATTACGTGCCTAGCAGCGCCATCTATGCGCATTTATAGGAACTACTTTATCACTGGAAAAAGCAAGTAAACACGGCGATCACGAAGTTCATTACACGCACTTTGATAAGATCGAATGAAATGCAATGCAATGCAAGATTCAAGAAAATAAAATAATTGCGCGTCAATTTTAACAGACTTCTTTTTTACTGTAATGAATTAGTGAAGCGAAGCATCGTTAGCATCGATCGTTCATATGACACGATAGGCTTGGTCGGGACGGCCTCGACCCGTTTCCTTCCTCCAAACGCATAACCGGATCACATCACATGTGGGGGACTCAAACCGACCGAGCAACTGGCGTGGTGACGTCATGAGTACCTACAGTACTGGCGAATGTCCATCTGGCTGGCGCTGGATACCTTGGTTGCGTTTTTTTATTGTAGCGATGGTTATGGGTTGAGTTGAGGTTGAGATTAAGACTGAATGAATAGTAGCTAATTAAGGCGAGGTAAAATTTAATAATATTGATTGACAAGCAGTGCTTTTATTTAATTTAACATAATGTTAGTTTTATTGGGTATTCACGATTAATTATTTGGCTTCCCTTGTATTCCGTTTGAATGAACCGTGTGGTTACGGGCGTTACGGCCAAACTATGTATGTGTCGCGGAGAAACTTTTAGGATGTGAAACGTCATCTATCATCGTGTAAGTTTATCATAATAAAATTAAGTACCTAGCATTTAAAATCTTGTGAGAATACGCGTAAAGGTACCTGTAAATACTTTTTGTATGCTTTATTCCTTCACACACTCCACTCCACAGGGGATATTCTTGGGAAGTCCGTAAGCCCTATTTCTCGAAGAGGGTGTGCTAGTCCTTCCTCGCAATAAATAATTGTCTTCTCGGCTGGCTCTTTTTTTATAGAAAAAGCCGGCAAACGAGCTGACGATCCACGTGATGGTAAGTGGCTATCGTCGCCCATGGAAATTAGCAACACCAAAGGCATCACTGATGCGTTGCCGGCCAAAAAAGAGAGAAGAATGAAGATAATGAAGAAAGAACTGGCTTTCAAGGCTTGAAATTCAAGCCAGTCTAGTAATTACTTTTATGATCTCATACATACCATTTTGTTGCAGCACTCCTCCTGCTATACGACGTGACAAATAAGACAAGCTTCGACAACATCCGCGCCTGGCTCGGTGAGATCCGCGAGTATGCTCAGGACGACGTGGTCATCATGCTTCTAGGTAAAAGACTGATTACTACCATTATAACTATAGCAGTATTATTATATTTAAGAGCACTGTGTGGCACGCACGATCTATTGAGGAACTACTCGTAGCTTTAGAAGTTTGTAACTTCTAATTTTTTGGATTTAATTTTTATGTAACATGCCGACTTACTTATAATCTGGTGAGCTGACGATCAACCTAATAGTATGTGGTCAGAATCGCTCATTTGACCAAACTGTTCCAATGCGGATTAGTGGAGGGGCTAGCGGCCTACCTGAATGTCCGAAGTTTTTATGCAATCTGAACAGCTCAGACATGGTTTAACAACTTTCATCTAATGATAACAACTGGTCACTAGGTACCTGGATCAGCTACCCAACACGCCCGCTCGATAAAAATCTTCGGGCTATGAGCGCTCCATCTCCAACTAGCTCTGACCGACACAGATCACACAGACCAACCGAATTATTAGGGATCCGTTTGTGTATGTTGTGTTATTCTACCAGCTACAGGCCTGAGTCTACATTCAAGGCCGGTCTTGGTTATTAGATGCATACGGCATGCCCACCCATAACGTAATCACCTAACGCTGTCCAAATACAAGACCTTTTATTTATGATTATGAAGTAAAAAAGTAAGTTGAATTCCAGTATGAAATAGTTAACGTCATTGTTTAAATTAGGTACCTACATTTTTATTTATTTCGAAGAAAACAGTGTACTGGTAGGTACAGTCCCCTGCAGAGAAAAGTAACCCATCTGTTTATAAATATTCGAACAGCAACATTTCCATTGCCTATTGCATTGTAAACAGATGGGTTCTTTTCTCTGCAGGTGACTGTACCACATTTCAATTTCTGCCACACTGCAAGCCAGTTGTCGGCATTTACATGATACTTTCATTAAACATAATCTACTTTACATATTTACGAGTATCTGATATAGGTATACCTAATGAAGAATCATCATTCATCACAGACATGGTCAGGATCATTTTGATAAAAGTTAGTAATTTCTTAGTAATGGCCGTGGTAATGGTCACCGGTCACCGCTCGACGCTGCGAACTCACAATCATTCACGTTCCCATCTCCCATCACTATCACACTATGAGTCTATGAGTTATGACCGACAAGTTCTACTCATTCACTTCTAGGAAACAAGTCGGACAGCGCTCTCGAGCGCGCGGTGCGGCGGGAGGAAGGGCAGCGCTTGGCTCGGGAGTACCAGGTAGCGTTTATGGAGACGTCGGCGAAAACCGGGCTGAATGTAGAGGCTGCGTTCGCTCACGTCGCTCGCTCGCTCGTCGCGAAAGCTAACCCCGTCGACACGACGCGACTGGCCGTGCGCGCGCAACCCTCGCAAGAACACAGATCTTCTTGTCCTCCTTGCTCATAAATTTAAGTCATTGTTACTCGGAAATTATCAAAGGATAAACGATGGTTAGGTAGGTCGTAAGGAAAAAGAAAACAAAGCTTGTTACCTATTTCCGTTCACTGTTGGATATCATCATTGACTTGGAAAACATTCAAACAACAATTTGTACAGTGGACTGGTTTTTCAGCTTTTTAGTTAGTACTGTTAGCAATTATGTAGCATTCCAACTCATAGCATCAAATTCACAATAAAAATATCTAGATTCGATATTTGGTCAAAAGTCATTGTAAAAAGCAGACATTGTAAACCATTTTTTAATATAAAACCATTTATAAATTGGTATTAGTGCCGATTTTGTAAAAATACTGTTAAAAAAGATTGAATATTTTAAGTCCGTGATGCTGATGATTGACGATGACCACTATCCATAAAACGTCATTGCTACTTCTGGCGGTGATTGTAGTTGTAGATAGGTACCTACATACTTTCCGATGTTAAAATGTCATAGGTAGGTACTAACTATATCTTATCGACATTTTTAAATCCAACCTTGATGCAGTGGGTGCACGGGTAAACATGAATTACCCGTTCACCCACCAGTGGTTGAAGCCAGTGGGTGCACGGGTAACGGCCCCAATAATCAGCCTAGTACAATATTTACACACATTTTAGTACAAGAACTTCAATGGCAAGTAAGAATAAGAATCGCGTTAAAATGTATGTTATACTGTTGCTATAAAGGACAAAATATTTATGTTATAGGATTTATAAAAAAGTACTTATAAATAAACGACATTAATGTCGACTATGAAATAATCTTGTGTATATTATTCAAATTTTATTTATTTAACATTGCATGTAAATAACAGCTCACTGTAAGGTATATTTATTAAGGTACCAATTTTCTGCTATTTTTTGGCTTTTATAAAACGATAGTAAACGCGCTGCTTTTTATAATGTTTCACTGCTTTTAATAACTTCGATATATCCGTATTGTGTATACATCTATTTATTTCTACTGTCCATTATTATTATTAATATGGCACAATAAAATGCAGCCTGGTAGAATAATGCGGACCAACTTATTACGGACTTTATAATTTTTATAGAAAATATGTCACTATTGAGCGATACATAATACATAATAATATAATATATGACCTACCTATATTACGTATATTTAACTGATATATGAAAATGAGAACGCATGAACATTACCAACCATAATACATTAGTAGTACCAATTTAATACTGATACTTTGGTACTACTTTATACCTAAATAAAAAAAAAAAAAACAATTTATATCGCTGTAGAAAGTCCAGCCATTCTAAAATTTACCCATAAATAAATGAAAATAAATTTTATTTCTACTTCGAAAGTTTATGCTCTCTAGTTATTGTTGCAAGATTCACATTTACACATGTGCGATATACCAAATCCATATTGTTTTAATTTTAGTAAACAAGGCTCATTATGATAAAATTGTAAAATGATGTTTGTATATCGTATTTACCTTATCAATATGCACAAATTGCACAACATGCAGATAGAATAACCCGATTTGTAGACTTGATTTCTTTTTATTTTAAGTTTATATAATTAATTTTAAAAAGTCTGAATATACTAAGCACTAATATTTTTTAATTTATTTGATTAATTTACAGAATACATTTTTTATCTAACGTTTTAAGCAGTATACCGTAACCTATAAATGTGTTTTCTTCCATGTAATGTTAATGTTATAAGTATTTAAGTAAAAATAATATAATTATTTTGCAATAAACTTTAGAAACAACCAATATATCATTATTTTTATTGTAACGCTCGATCATATCGCCAATTTACTTAGCGCAAAAATATTATTTCTGTGATATTTTCACTTACATACCTAATGTTAATAAAACACTTCGGTTTGGAGATGAGAAGTTATAAATTAAAACTACCTATAATAAAATATTGTGGCACTAATCAAATTATTGCACACATTAAGAATAGGGGAGCGCTTCCCTTCTAATATTTTAAATGAATAGATATATAGCGACATTTTGATTATTTTTTAATTAATTTGTTCAACACGTTTAACACATAAAAGTGTACTATTGCAAAAAATATCCACTTAAATAGCTTGCGAACCCTTTGCATGTTTTACCATAAGGTTATAAGGTAGCATCGCTACATCTGACAAATACATAATTATTATTTCAGGAATCAATAATTTTATGGACCCAAAACGCATTTGTGAGACATAGCATAGCATTAGTAAGAAGTTTATTAGCAATAGACGTGTGAAAAAATAGAAAGAAGTTTTTTCAGTTTTTTTATGCATTATTTTTGATATTTTTAAAAGTCTAAAACAATTGATTCCGAATTCCTTCAATAACTGAAAACGACTTTTTTTTTCTGCCCATATTTTTTTAAATAATTTACTCATAGTATCTCGATTATGTGCATGATTCATTACTACTGAAATAATGATAAGGAAAATAGTAGATACCTACTTTACTATGTCTAAAAACTGATGTTATGTAACTTTCTGTACTTACTTGTAATATAAGAAAATGTTGTGTACCACTGAACGTAGCTTGTGCGAAATATAAATGATAATGTGATGAATATTTGGTAATTTTCTTTGTGCAAATTACCCTACCCAAACACCAATTTCCTGTTATTATTACCACAGAATTATGTGCGTATTACAAGTTAATTATCACTTGCTTCGGTGAAGGAAAACATCGTGAGGAAACCTGCACACCGGAGAGTTTTCCATAAAGTTCTCGAAGGTGTGTGAAGTCTACCAATCCGCACTTGGCCAGCGTGGTAGACTATGGCCTAATACCCCTCACATTGTGAGAGGAGACCCCGAGCCCAGCAGTGGGACAATTATGGGTTGTTGCTTTGCTTTTTTTTTTACCACAGAAGACATAACTATTACTATCATGACAATATGTTATCCAATAAAATAAACAATAAAAAACCGGCCAAGTGCGAGTCGAAGTTGCGCTTGAGGATTCCGTCGTTTCCGTGCAAACTGGCTACAACTAATAAAACTAACTAGCGAAAATATAAACTGAACTACTCGTAAGTAAGAAACTTAATAGCTTTGCCCTTGGGAAACTGTCGCGTCGCCCCATAGACATCAATGAAGGTCGCGATCAATTTACCAATTGCAAATAAATTGCAAAAAAATCCATATTTTTTGTGCATGGTTTGACAAGGATATTATATAAAAAATGACATCAAAATCATTGCTCTAAGTTGCAAGACTGGTGAGTTGTTGCTGTTTGAATATGAGCCTTACGCGAGTATCCCATACTTTTTGCGTAGCTACGTGATACATTGAAAAAAAAAGCGGCCAAGTGCGAGTCGGACTCGCCCATGAAGGGTTCCGTAGCAGCAAGTAACATAATATAAAAGTTCTTGAAGTTCGTTGTAACTTTGATCGAGGTAAATTGCTGTTTACGATTTATGACGTATTAAAAAAAACTACTTACTAGATCTCGTTCAAACCAATTTTCGTTGGAAGTTTGCATGGTAATGTACATCATATATTTTTTTTAGTTTTATCATTCTCCTATTTTAGAAGTTACGGGGGAGGGGGGACACACATTTTACCACTTTGGAAGTGTCTCTCGCGCAAACTATTCAGTTTAGAAAAAAATGATATTAGAAACCTCAATATCATTTTTGAAGACCTATTCCATTCCTAGATACCCCACACGTATGGGTGTGATGAAAAAAAATTTATGAGTTTCAGTTCTAAGTATGGGGAACCCCCAAAATTTATTGTTTTTTTTTTTCTATTTTTGTGTGAAAATCTTAATGCGGTTCACAGAATACATCTACTTACCAAGTTTCAACAGTATAGTTCCTATAGTTTCGGAAAAAAGTGGCTGTGCCATACGGACGGACGGACAGACAGACAGACAGACAGACATGACGAATCTATAAGGGTTCCGTTTTTTGCCATTTGGCTACGGAACTCTAAAAAAGTGTGGCACTCGGGGACTGCCGCGGAAAAGATATTGCATAGCATTTGTTGCGAAATAAAACCTGACACCCCCCACTTGCAGTCAGTACTAGGATAGCAAAAACATGCAGCAAATGTGCCAAAACAAAGCTGGGGAATTTCTCATCGGATTTGTTCACCATTAGTAGCAATTAATTAAAGCGAGTACTAGGCGCACAGAAGTCTTCGACTTCGAGGATGCGACATCAGTGACACCGCACATGACACAGTATGTGCTATCTTATTCACTCTTCGGTATTTAGCATAGGCACAGCAGGGACGTCCATATCACGATCATGCACAATAAGCTATTATTGCCATTTCTCCCGTCGTCATGCCAATCAATATGCGGAAGAGCGACAGTGATAGAACAAATCCATCACTGCCGCTCTGACACCTTGTCAGAGCGCTCTGACAACCCGTGTCAAAGACAAGACACCCTGTATACTCCTAAATCTTAATGGACTTTTATTTTATATTCTCAGGAATAAATCTCAAAACATAAGTGAACTGCATGAGCATGGCAGATAGCTAATTTTACATAAATAAAAAATATGAGTATATACTATGTATATGAATGCAGTAACGTAAATATTGAGTGGCGACATCGCACTACACGTCCCATGGTGACGTCACACCGTCCTGAAACACGCTATCGAAATTTTCTGCGTCAATTGCAAAACAAAGTTATGAATCAGTTGGGGCTGGACTGGACCGTCACAGGCAATACCAACTCGCCTGGTGGGATATTTCCCTTTGTTATACATGTCTTTATAAAACGGAGAAAGGATTCAAACTTAGCTGCAACAATTCAAGGACCATTTTGAAAAGACAAGATTTATAAAGTTGACCATGATCAGTAGACGAGTTATTGGGCCAAAAAAAGTTTTTAATGTTAAAAACTTTTAAAACAGATGGCTCTCTAAGGATGTTGACTATACATAATAAATTATCTGTAGTGCATCTAAATTGAGATTTGTGAATAAAATTAGCCTTGCAAATTGCAAAGTTGGTTAAACGATAGGTAGGTACATAGGTAGTTAGGTACCCATATGTGTACTTAAAAGGTTCGAATATTTTTACTATTTTTAGCCGTATTGGGGCGGCTTACACCACTGACCCCAATCCCATGCACCGGCAAAAAAGGGAGTCGTAAGAAGCGATAGAAAAGAAAAAAAAAGCAAAAGGCACTCCGAGAGTGCCAACAGAAGTGAAAACTTGAACAATAATAAAATTATGTGTGTATTTTTTGAATTGTCAAGAAATATTTTATTGTGTAAGAAATACTTTTAAAAACTCCCCTTGTCCCACAGTTGGACTATGTTCCTTGAGTTGGACTCGGAAGGCAACAAAGTTTATCCAAACAGACAATAAGTACCTACCTATAATAGCCCTGCGTCCCTACTCCTGAACTCAAAATACGGTTACTTAAAATCGCTCCTTCAGAATTTGTATGGTGATTGGTGACTCTGAGTTGGGGCGCTAGTGTATTTTTGATAACTGCGACCTAAGACTGCGACACTAGGTAGGTACTATATACCTATATACTATATAGGTTTAATGAGACTATTTACATACATTATTCCTTTCTTCTCTTCTCTTTCTTGGTCGGTGATCCATAAGTCGACGGTGATCAACTCACATAACAGTCTTACCACCATCAGGAGGCTCGATTATTCATTTGTCGTCTATTCAAATAAAACACTCTGTTTTTAGTTTAGTGCATTATTCCTTTCTTCTCTTCTCTTTCTTGGTCGGTGATCCATAAGTCGACGGTGATCAACTCACATAACAGTCTTACCACCATCAGGAGGCTCGATTATTCATTTGTCGTCTATTCAAATAAAACACTCTGTTTTTAGTTTAGTGCCCAGTGTATTGGCACCAACAATATTCAAGCCGAAAAACAAAGTTGATGCTACTTGCTTCATTTAATTGAAATAAATGAATTTGAATTTATAATAATTATTATTTTCATTTCATTCATTCATCAGATATCCCCACCCTATTATAATACAAATCTTAAATTCCATTAAGTTGGCAGCTTAAAATAATAATTTTCTCTCGATGTTAAACAGCTATGATATTATTGTGTTTTGTAATTTCCTAATATGCTTCGATTAACTAAAACCTGAAGTGATTAAATACTTGTTGGATACATGCTTACGTAAATATTGTATTTCTTTAGGAAGCTAAATATATAGACACTTTTTAAAATAATTTGAATTTGCCGCCTCATTCTTCCAGCTGCAAAGTTTGTCGAACTTTAAATTTGCCGCCATAGGTCAACTACGTCTAGAAAGAGACAAACAATCAATGTCAGGTAATCGAAACATTTTATTTTAACCTGTTTAGGTAGCGCTATAATATAAACAGTTTACTTTGCTTTGTTTGTTTACTTGCTTTACAGTAGGTACACCATAATGACTGCAATGAAGGATAGCAATGTCGAACAAAAAAATATATATATATAGTGTCAAGCCAATTCATGAGGTACCTAATGAACCTTAAGTCATTCATATTAACTAAAATCCAATAATGGTAAAGTCATCTGAATATTTTTGTTGTTTTATACAATAAAATAACAATATTGTTATTTAGTGTAAACTGGTAAGGGGACATATTAGTTTGATAGTTGGTGTTGATATAATCTGATTATCTATAGTAAGGATTACGCAGCAAAGTATATTTTCCATTTCATCAATCAGCATTTTTTTTTTAATTTTATTTTTAATTTGTATTTTTAAAATTTGGAGGGGGGCCAGGATTACTACTGAAGCCTATATTATAAGTTTTCACTTCTGTCGGCACTCCCAGAGTGTCACTGTTTTTTATTTATTTAGTGAAAATATGATTACATATTTGTAAACTATTCACTTCCGTCGCATTGTCGTCGTCCAAAGCATTCAGTTACCACCTTTTTATTTCTATAAATAATCTAAATTTTACTAACAAAAAATAACCGACTTCAAATTCTCAAAAACTACTTGTCAGATCTCGTTCAAATTTATGTGGGACCACATGACAAGCACCAGCTTTCTATTAAAAAAAGAATCTTCGAAATCGGTTGACGTGATATTGAGTTATTCGTTAATTTATCGCGCACATCTTAACACAAATTTACGACTTATGTAGTTTTCTCATGGATGCCATTGTCAGATCTCAATAAAATTTATGTGGGACCACATGACAGCCATCAGCTTTCGATTAAAAAAGAATCATCAAAATCGGTTCGCCCAGTCCAAAGTTCTAAGGTAACAAACATAAAAAAAAAATACAGTCGAATTGAGAACCTCCTCCTTTTTTTGAAGTCGGTTAATAAGAAAATACATCTTACGAATTTAACTGAGATCCGTAACGAAAATAATTTAAGTAATCATTGAGTAATTGCGAACTGGGATCAAACGCAAGTAAAATGAATATTCTTTCTTGGTTATCTTTAAAACTTCATATTTGGCATTTTTTTACCAAGTTACAAAATTAAGTTATACATAATAATAATTCTTATTTTGACATGGTTTTCAACGAAAGGTTAACGATTTCTGGAATTCATCATTTATTTGCTTGTTATGTTGGCCAGCCTGACGCCATTCTACGCGCACATGCGCAGAACGACAGGTGGTCGGCGACTCGACCCAGCTATCCCGACCGAACATCGACTTCTCATGCTCATCATCAGCCGCTTTCGTGTTCAAGTCAGAACGATGTGCAGTGCTTTGTGTTGAAGTGGTCGTGGTGACATGGCGTCTGCGTTATAAATGCTGTTTAAAGTGATAATAGTTTTGAAATTTGTTTATTTACAATGAGTGTGAATTATGATCGTGTTTGTAGACTGTGCTTGTCATCTCGAGGCGAATTACTGCCGATATTTCCTACCACCAGTTCGGATGACTCGGAACCTCCTGTCCTCGCATCAAAAATAAGGGACTGCGTTTCCGTACAGGTATGTAATGCATTTAAAAGGCGAGAGAATGGAGTTTTGAGTGAAAGTAGACCCTCGGGTGTACGTGAGAACTCGTCATCCGCCCCGGTTCGTGTAATGATAGGCAGCGCTGTTGGGTGGAGATGTCGTAAGATCGTCCACCATTTTGTAACGTTCTACAGCTATCGGTCGACTCGTGGCCGCGTCGCGTCGCATTCCGTGCAGCCGGCGAGGAATGGCGCGCATGATGAGGGTCGGGTTTGGCATTATTCCCGGGGGTCTGGCAGGGAGGGGGTCTGCGGATCGCGAGATAGTCTCGGCATTAGCCATCGGGCGTATTGATTTATCGGACAAGACCAGGACGGTGCAGCTCGTCCCTCGGACGGGTACAGCGTCAGTGTCGGCGTGAGTGCGCGTCTGTGTGCGTGCCTATATCGAGCGGTAACCCTCGAGGGGCTCGCTGGTTGCCACTCGACTCGCTTCTACTTATTCGGTCGAGGAGTAGCCGTTCGCCGCCGCTCGTATATACCTACGCCTACCTACTTAGCTCCTCGCGTCGCAAGTATGAGGTGGCGAGGCGCGGTTTCGCCTCGCTCGTTCTGATGAAATGCGCGCGTCTTTCGGCCTTCGTAATATGATTGCGTATGATTATTTTTTCAGATAACAGAGAATGACGACCTGCCAACTAATGTCTGCAGAAAATGCATGGACAATGTCAACAACTGGCATATATTTAAGGAAGTTTGTGAAAGGACACAAAACAAGCTACAGTCTCTGAGTAATAAAGATGGCAGCCTACTAGAAGAGGTGACTTCACATTTCTGTATCATTATTTGAGTTTGGAAACTGTCAGTTGATCTGTTGTTTACATGTGTGGTATGCTTTTTCAGATTAAAGTCAAAAATGAGCCTTTATCTGATGAGGCCTATGATGATGGAGTGGTCATTGATGGCTCCTATCCTGATATTGAGGTATGTGTGACTCAGATAAATATTGATAAGCATAGTCTTCTGATAAAAAGTACTACAAGTTATTTACTGGTAATCTACAGCAGCACAAGTACATACTCACTCAATTTGCCTTTGGTGTCAAGGACATTGAACAGTACTGGCACAGCTTGCCAAGTCATCACTTCATTGAATTGATGTGGATTAACATCTATCTCCTATGTTTACTTTATTAAATCTATTCTAACTCTTCCAATTTAACTTACCTATTTCAATAATAATAAATTCTCTAGAATGCACATCAATTTTTTAAATTCAAAGTATATTTTTTTATCAAATTTTAAATGGTTGAGATATTTAAAATCTGTATCTAAATTTCAGAATGGTGGTGTGGCCAATAAATTGCAACCAGAAGGACCACCAATCTTGGCATCATTGGGGCTCACACCGAGGAGTGATAAGGTAAAAGATTAAGCAACCAATATGCCTTATCTTTCAATAAAACGCTGTTGCCATTACAAAGTCTTTTTCATACTTATAGATATTAAATATGACACTTCTTTGGTATTTTCTGTAATATATCTCATAAAATAATATTATGTAAGTTTCATTGAAGAGATTAAAGTGAAGAGTGAGTGTGAGAATAGTTCAATTGGGTTAATTTTATTCACAGACATATGTAGATCCCCGCATGGATTGGCATCGGGTCCATGAAATTATGCGCATGGTTCAAGATGATGAAGCCGTAGACTCACTCCAGTCCACAGAAGAGTGTGATATTGTGCATCAATCAGACCATGATTCGGATTCAGATGCTGAATTAAATGATGATGTTGATGATGATTTTATTAATTGTAAAAATGGCTTCTTGCTTCGCAACAGGCAATACATATCTAAGTACCCAAAGTTATCGTCATCTGCGAATCATGCGAAAGCAAAGGAAGTTGTAAAATTAAGAAAACGTAATGCTAATATGTTTAGACATTATCCCCATCCAAAAAATGCTTGGCAGTTGTTTTTCACAGATGATTTGCTAGAACTCATTGTGGGCTCTACCAATGAGAGAATTTGTATGGCCCAAAAGAGTCAGAAGGAATCATTGCATTCAACTAATGTAACTGAAATTAAAACATTTATTGGTATACTATATTTACATGGAATTATGAGGCCAACCCACCCTAAGTTCAGTGACATATGGCACAGCAAATTGGGGTTTTTGTCTGTTCAGAGAGCCATGAAACTTGAACGATTTAGATTCCTGCTTCAGAACTTGAGTTTTGATTACAAAGATTGCAATAGTATCATACAGTTAGATGTAATGAAGCGATTTCGTCAAGTATTTGAAATATTTGCTTTGAATTGTAGAACAGCATTTGAAGTCCAGAATGTTACTGTTATTGATGAAATAATTGTACCAGTGAATGGGCCTTGTCCTTTTCGATACAAGATTGAAAAAAAACCATTTGAGTCCGGAATGAAAATAGTTTTGGCAGTTGATTCATCAAACTTCTATGTTACGAATTTGGATGTTATTACAACTAGTTATTTTGCAGCAGATGACATTGTCAAAAAGTTAGTTCAGCACTTGGCAGGAACGGGGCGATGCATTCTTGTGGATAGTTGGTATACTTCCCTGAAACTAATTGAAATGTTGAAAAATGAGTATCAGCTGTACTGCATAGCGGCTCTTAATCCAAATGATAACATAATTCCACCATTGTTCCTGTCCAAATATAGAATAAATCAACCATTTATGAGTGGATTTCTGAATAATGATGTGTCATTGTCATCCTATGTTAATGCAAAATTACAGTGTGCAAATGTTTTGACAAGTGAACCCAGCTTTTACAAAAGAGGTCATGCCAATCATACAACAGTAGTTTCAGTCTATAAAAAGAACAAGTCTGCTGTGGAAGTTTTGGATGTTCTAATGCATTATTATACAACAGCACAAAATACTAACGATTGGACCCTGTCATTGTTCTTCACTCTCTTGAATATAGCTGTGGTGAATGCCCAAGTTGTATGGAGTTCTTTTAACTCAGAGAAAATTGTTCAACGAAGAGTTTTTATCAAGGAATTGGCACTAAGTTTTTTGGACAGAGATGGTTTACTTTTACCGAAAAAGGTACCAATAGACCTATCAAAGAACCTACGAGATACAAAAGAACTTCCAAATGTACCACATGAAGTATATTACAAGAACAGGAAGAGGTGTAAGATATGTGTGAGAACTACTAAACGTGATAGAAGAACAAGACAGTTTTGCTTCAGATGTGACACTCCTATCTGTAAAGAGCACACAGTTAACATCTGCTCCACATGCATACAGAACTAGCTGACCCGGCAAACATACTGCAACATGTTTTATCTTAATATATATAAATTACGTGTCACGTTGTTTGTCCGCGATGGACTCCTAAACTACTTAACCGATTTTAATCAAATTTGCACACTATGTGCAGTTTGATCCAACTTGAAAGATAGGATAGCTTACATCTCAAAATAAAAAAACTTTTGACAGAACGAAGTCTGTGCGGGCAGCTAGTATTTATATAAGATTTAAAATATCGTTAATACCCCAAACAAATAAAGGCTATGTCACTGAGAAGTAATGTAGCTTTCTACTGATGAAAGAATTTTTGAAATTGGTCCAGTAGTTTTTGATTTTATCCATTGCAAACAAATAAACAAACAAAAAATCAAAACTCTCCTCTTTACAATATTAGTATAGATAATCCTTCAGCTTCATAGAACTTGGCACTGGAATACAAAGTTTTTTTTTTAAAGTTAATTGAAAGGACGTGGACTTTATCATAGTAACAAATAATGTAGCTGTTTAGCAGTTCCAAATAAAAGTGAATCTGAAAAAAACCGGCCAAGTGCGAGTCGGACTTGCGCACAAAGGGTACCGTACCATTATCATACAACATTAGGCACTATATTATAACCTTTTTTATTATATAATACAAAAAAATATTTTTTTCTGTTTTTAGTATTTGTTGTTATAGTGGCAACAGAAATACATCATTTGTGAAAATTCTAACTGTCTAGTTATCACGGTTCATGAGATACAGCCTAGTGACAGACAGACAGACGGACAGTGGAGTCTTAGTAATAGGGTCCCGTTTTTACCCTTTGGGTGCGGAACCCTAAAAATGAATAACTGACAGTTTTCGGGCTAACATTATGATGACTTTATTGTGTAAATTTCTTTATTATTGTGTACTACATGATAGATTTTATTTTATTATGGTTATAATAGAAATATATTTTTCATATAAATGAGAAAAATAGGCAAAGCTTGTTTTCCAGTCAGGTTTTCAATGTTTTTATTGCAAAATATAATTGTATCTAGTTTCTGTACTGATAAGCAAATTTGATTGTTTGTTGATTTTAACTTTGAAAAATCATAATACAGATGTTTTCTATAATCTTAATATATATAAATTACGTGTCACGTTGTTTGTCCGCGATGGACTCCTAAACTACTTAACCGATTTTAATCAAATTTGTACACCGTGTGCAGTATGATCCAACTTGAAAGATAGGATAGCTTATATCTAAAAAAACTTTTGACAGAACGAAGTCTGTCTGGGCAGCTAGTAAAATATATTTATTGGCAGTTAAAATGCGATATGCACTAATTGAGTGTATCCTTGCTGGAATATTTAAAATAGAGATATTTAATATAGAAAATGCTTCTGAAGTGTCATATTTGAAGATTTTTTTATTTTATTTAAAGTTTTTATTTAAATTATTAAAGTTGTCATATATGTTTATATTATATTCTAGTTTATGTAGCAGCTTAACACAAGTGCTTATTTCAACTTGGTATTTGTACACATACATGTCCAAAGTTGTTTATCATTATGTATAATTATATTCACCTAATATAATAATGTATACAAAAGTAATATTCCTTTTTAAGCTTATTAGTAACTATTCTTTATGTAATAGTAGATAAAATCAATGTTCTTATTTAGAATTTTAGAGCATAATTTGATTAACTATTATTATTGTGATGTATATTGTGATGTCTGTGCTTGCTGGGCAATTTAATACATTTATTAACACCTATTGTTTACACCCTGTTTTCTGTTATTCCCAAATATGTATTTCTTTTGGTGTACAATAAAGTTTATTGTATTGTAAGATAAAAAACATAATAAACACATATAAATCACTACTTCTATAGTGTGTATGTTACAAAAATGAGAATTAATGAGTTGTTATTATTTATGGAATAGTGTTCATAATGGCCATGTTTTTACCATCAGGGCGCAGACAGCGACAAGGACGAGGAAGATGAAGAAGAAGATGAAGAGATGAATGAATCCCAAACTTATCCACCAATTGTGAACGTTCCAAACATGCCAGAAGTTTCCATCACGGTCATGCGACCCACAGGAGAGACGTTGCATGCACGACAAGGTATTCAACAACTCGCATCTAAAGACTGCCTCGTTTGTGGTCGATCTTACCGATACTCCCATAATGCTAGACGCCACGAACTCACTTCCCACGGTTTCGATAGATACACAAACAAAACAACCCACAAGAAAACCCCATCGCACCTGCAACCAAAACTTAGGCCTAATCCTTTTAATCCCAAAGCGCGGCTGATGCCTAACCCTATTAGTCATAAAATGCAACTTCTCCCGAAGAACATTCCGACCAAAGCTATTTCACAAAAAACTGTCACTCCAGCAAAACCAATACCCATCAAAACTATAAAACCTCCACAACAAAATCAAAATCTGCCATATCCGTTACGTATTAAAGCATTAAAGGATTTACAAATTAAAAAGAAGGAACCTCAAATATTAAAGACACTTCTGACAACGAAGCCTGAAGTACTGATCTCGGAACCAGAAATAATTAATTCGGGCCCAGAAAGCCCTGAAACTTTAATATCAGAACCAGAAATAGCGTCTTTCCAGGTAGAGGCTATCTTGTCTGAGCCAGATGGCTTTGTGAACCAACACGACGAGGATATAGATCCACGTCAATTTAAATCAAACAATCATGGTCAGAACTATGACACTGTTGATATGGATACTGACAATGAAATTGAAATAGCTCGCCAGCAAGAGAATGAGTGTGAAGATGAACCAGACAATAATGCAGATAACGATCAAGAAAACACAGCAGCAGCTCATAGCGATACTGAGAAACAGAAGGAAGAAGAAGGCGAAATTAAAACTGATGGTGATATGGAAAATAACGACGTAAACAAAGATGATGAACAAACAAAAGAAGAGGAGAGAGAAAATGAAGACCAAAATCATCAAGATGAAAATTTTGACGACGATGATGATGAACTCCCACCTGTGAGTTTAGCGCCTGTTGTGGAAATTAATGAAGATATGCAAAATAATTCTTATAACAGTGAATTAAATGAAGAGGAGGATGAAGATTTTGAATCGGCAGATGCTAACGACACTGTAGATGGGGATGATAATATGAAAGAGCTGGATCCAAATAAGGTTTATGTCACGAAATTACAACGAGATTTTATTGTCAAGTATCGTGACATCATTGAACAAATCAATACCAAAAAATGCCTTTGCTGCAACAGGGAACATCCGCGCAGAAAAGCAGTTATCCAACACTTACAAAAGAATGGCCACAAAGTACCTAAACATACTTGTTATAATTGCGTAATAACTTTCAGTCATATTGGAGCATTACTCAGTCACATGAGGTCTAATACTTGCACCGATTTATGGAAGATAATATACAATGAGAATGGAATTACAGATGACCTTGTTTTGGAAGATGAACCGAAAGATCCTAAGGTTCAATACAAGGACATATTTAACGCTAGGTCTTACTCTTGTAAGTTGTGCCCAGCCAAATTCCAGTTGAAACAATTTATAATGAAACATGTCTTGGACGTTCATGAAGATAATCAATCCAAAGTGCATTTGGCTTGCGTCCATTGTGGTTCGAGATTCAAAGATACAAAGTTGTGGAAAAAGCACATCCGGAATGGCGAATGCACTGTGTATATTTCGTGTGACTTATGCTCAGAAAAGTTTGTCAATATGCAAGACTTTAACGATCATGCCTTAGCTGTACACGCTGGCAACTTTGATATGTCTGATAGCCACACCAAATGTGTCGATGGTCGACCAACAGATTGTCCTATATGCGGCAAAAAGAACAGCAGCTATCCTAATTTGGTCAAACACTTGAAGATTATTCATAACGAGGAAACTCCTCATTACTGCCAGCATTGCGATGCCAAATTCGAACAAACTGCCGATCTCAACAAGCACATATACATGCAACACTCCGATAGGTCTTTAGGTGTACAGATTTCAACAGAACCAGACATGTCCCTCGTCAAGGAAGAAGCCGAAGAATATCATTATTCTTGCACAGAATGCAATGCCATTTTCGAGACTGTAGACGCTTGGACTGATCATCAAGTGGCAGAACACAACCAAGTTGCTCATCATTGTGATCAATGTGAAAAGAAATTTTTGCGACCATCTGAGCTGGCCGAACATAAAAATACACATTTGCGAGTGAAATTTTATCCTTGTAACATTTGTTCAAATTCGTATAGTACTCCTCAAAAGCTCTCCGAACATGTCCAACAGGTTCACCCCGGTTCAGGGGGGTATAATTCTTTGGATGCTGAATTCTTCTGCGACATTTGTATCAGATCATTCAAAAGCCGCCAGGCATACTCTAATCATATGCGTATTCATTCTAAAGTACCGACTACTAACAGGAAGCCTGGAGATAGTGGAAATATGAAAGGATTCCCTCCTCAAATTATTGGAAAACCAATACGACACTTCTCTATGGTCCAGCCGAGCTTCCTGTCATTCAAGCCAAATTGTAATGTTCCTAACGCACCTTATTCTTGTGATATTTGTGGCAAAGGTTTTATGCATAAGAAAAATATATGGAAACATAAGAAGGTTCTACATGCTGATTTAATAAACGATAGAAACGACAGCGAAGAGAATACTATGGCGGCATCAACAGAAGAAGACGACTACAACATGGATGAAAATGGCGCCACATTGTCAACGCCGCAGTTCAACAGTTTCAATTTTACAAATATGACGAACAATGTACCGCAACAGCCGCAGCCGCAGCCGCCGGCACAAGACCCTATGCCATATTCCTGTGAACTGTGCTACAAGCGATTCCCTCTTAGAACAAGTCTGTGGAAGCACAAACGCGCCAAGCATGGAATTATTAACGCCAGTGCTATCGGTCCTTCAGATTCTCAGGGAACACCCAATGAAGCGTCGGGGCGGTCGAGTTGTACTATATGCAAAATAAGTTTCTCTGACAAGAAGTCCTATTATCGACACAGGAAAAATGTACATAAATCTACCGTGCAGATGTGCAAGATCTGCGGTAAACCACTCAGTTCTACAGTCGAGCTTTATGAGCATCTGAGAGCTGCTCATGCACAAGAATTGCTGGGTTACAACGCTAGTCAGGGACCTAGCAAGCAAGAAATAGGGCAAGATATGGAAGCTGAGTATGAACAAGATCAGGATTCCATGGATCCTAGTGCGGAGTATCAGGCACGTTATCCGTGTGACACGTGCGGAAAACAGTTTGTAGGGCTTCTCGCACTGCAAAATCACCAATGCCTTAATCAGATGCAATCTCAGCCGCAGACTTTTGACTGCGAGATTTGTCACAAGAGCTATACATCAATCGCTGCGCTCAAGAGCCACCGAGGCTGGCACTTACGTTCCCCCGATGGTAAAGCTGCCGCCAACAACTCCGGCCTTTGGATGCCGCAACACAAAGTTACAAGCAAAGTGAGTAAACATGAAGTAGTCGATGCTTCTCAACTGGCCAAAGTTCAACATACAACTCCGGTGAGCATGGTTGCGAAACGAAGGTTACCACCTGAAGTGGAAGTGACCGTGGTTAATCCGAACAAAAAATTGCGATCGGATGACTCCGTAGAAATGGATCAACAAAACAATTCATCCTCAGGAGTGGACGATAGGTATTGTAACTTATGTGACAAGGAGTTTACGAAGCGGGCGGCGTACCAACGCCACATGGATGAGGTTCATCAACCGAACTCCGTCTTCTGTCCGGTTTGCGACAAAAGTTTCACACGGAAGTCGACGTTGATAGTTCACATGAAGAAACATTACGATGGAGGTGAGGGTAGTTCTACGGGAACGTGTCAGATGGATGACGATGGTCACGTGTGCGATGTATGTGAGATGTCGTTTGAGACTGCGAATGAATTGAGTGCCCATCGCTCGGTACAACACGGCGACGGGGATGGAGAAGGAGAGGAAACTGGCGAATCTGACGATGAGGGAGTTGGTAATGTTCAACAGCCAGGGGAATTCACCTGCAGCCAGTGCGGCGACGGTGTAGCCACGCCCCGCGATCTAATCGCTCATCGCGCAATGCACGCCACACCGACCAAGTTCTTTTGCAACATTTGCAAGGTATACTTTGCCCGAGCTCTCGATCTCTCGTCACACACCAGAGCGAGACATTCGGACAACGACAAAGTTTGCTTCCCTTGTGCCATGTGCGACCGTTCTTATATGAATAAGAAGAGTTTGCAGCGTCATATTGAAATGGCTCACTGATCTTTGCCATATCCCAGTTACGTTCGATTACCACCGCCTTAGGCGAGTGACGAATGATGTAACTTGTGTAATTCTCGTCTTTCTTACGTTCAATGTATGCGGCGGCCTTGTTTTGATAAATAATGACGTTTTATTCAAAATTGTAAATATGTAAACCGTTAGTGACTTCCAATGATCCTTTTACTTGCAATCGTCTTCAAGTTGCTCGTACTGTGTTTATGTTGTCATTCCTATATTGTTCGGTGGCCGTTTTATTTAGCAGTGTTACTTTAAGTTAATTTTTATTTTCAATTTTAGCTTTTTAATCTATAAGTACGCTCATTTAATTTATTTTATTATGCTGTCCATTGTGATTAAGAGACTGTTGCAAGTTCATATGATTGTGATGGTTCGTTATTGATTCGCTATGGAGTGATTATGTCGTCGAAACTCGCGGGTTTTATTTTACTTGGAATGTGAAATAATCTACATTTATACTTTAAAATACTGGAATCATGGGCCAAAATTTATATATTAGTCAATATTGGTTAATACAAACTTAAATCCTATGTGTAAGCATGACTTGTATGCGTCATTAAAATTACCTGTATTTTCGTAAGGTCAATGTGATCTTTATCGAGTTTTTAGTTTTAATTAGATTTAGTTGAACTTATCGCCGTATGTAAATATTTTTCGTCTATGAATTTTAATTAGCAATTTAATGTTTGAATTGAAAACGGAAGGTTTGTTTTAAGTTTTAATTAAAATGTACTGATTATTTTGTAGTAATTGCAAATGTATATTTTATACAAACTAAATTAACCACTTATGGCATTTCCTCATCTATGGTGATATCATTTTTTTAAAGTTAGTAGTTTTATATTTATTATTTTTAAATATCACCTGTTTTCTTTTGCGATAAATACATAGCAATGATTCTTCTGTAATATACGTACGTAATAGTGCCAAAAATTCTAACGCAATGAAATTATTGAAGGCATTCAACTGAGTTGTTAAAATTCCTTTTACAGAATCTCCTCATCAATTAGTAACTTTGTTGTGTGCACGCATTAAATGCTCATGTTATTACGAATCAGTGATTACGTTAAAAAATAATTTGAATCGAGTATTGTTAAAGTCTAACGTTATCAGTATAATCGAAAGAAAATGTTTATAATGTTCGAATGTATAAAGTGAGAATAAGTCTTTTATATGATAATTATATCAATTATATTAAAATTAATCATATTCAAACTTCAAAATTAGCTTCTAATATGTAAATTATGGCAGTATTGCATATTGTATGCATATAAATTTTTTTCTTTTGTAAATAATATCAAGAGTCTGCCTAATATTTTTGTGACTATAACATATTTGTATGTCCATTTGAGCCAACTTATCATGTTATTTCGTTTTGTTTTATCATTATTATAAATGCATTGTTTGTACTATGGTTACCAGGCATAGGAGATTCAATTGTAAACTTTGAACATACATACATAAATAAGTTACATGTTGACCAACGAAAAATTTAAAAGTTTTATACATAATGAAATTTCGTATTTAATATACGTAGGTCAATCTTATTTATGACTCAAATACTTACTCAGTAATCATGATAACTAATGTCCATTTCTGTTACATAAGTTTTTTAAATGTATCACAATTCACTTGCCATACTTTAAATCATACGTTTTTACATTTTCATGTTTAAGTTTGATAAATGTACTGTGTAATGAATTATAAATCTGAAAGTACGTACAATTTTAAGACTGTTCTTTGTATGCTTATGTTTTTTTGTTGAATATATTATCAAGGTGTCAGAATATAAGACAATCTTAAATTCATGATATAATCTTAATACTATGCCGACCCCAAACAAATATATGATGCATAATAAATGTACAAAATTCAGATGGCTTTGCAGAATTTTATGTAAGGGCCGATTCAACTAAATGTCATGTTATATCAAAGGAATTATCCCATTAGTAAATGAAGAATGAATGATGAATGAACAAGTTAACTAAAATACATCATTAATAAAGCGCAATTCAGTTTTTATGAATTACCTTTTGTATATTTATATCAACTGTTGTTATAGCCATTTATTCACAAGATAAAATTTGGTTGAATCCGCCATCCTTAGTAATACAATAAAACTGATATTTAGTTGTTGTTGAGATATTCCGACTCTTTTTGTTGGTCTGACGGCCGTTTTCAGTAATCTATCTTTCCATAATCTTCGGCCTACTAAGATATTTTCAAATCGTGGGTTTCACATGTGATGACTATGTTTTAGTTGTATCGTTCTCATTTATACCGTATCATATTTAACTGACAATGAGTATATTAAAAAATAAAGTTATCATACTGCAGTGCCTGCCGCCGGTACTTCTTTGCATATAGTTTACCATTGCTAATCTAGAAATACGAATTTGTATGTTTAATCAGGATATAAAACATTTTTACCGAACCTAGGCAGTAGTGACCTAAAGTTTTCTATATTATTATAATTATACCCCTTACCGTGTAGTTTGCAGACTTGTATAGATTTAATACCACACAGATTTTCTATCACAAATTAAATTTTGTTTAACTTTATTCGAACATAATATTTCGCGTCTATTAAGTTGCGTTAGAACATAATTGGCGAATCGTTGGTCAAGTTTGTATCCTATGGTAAAAGTAGTTGAAGAAAACATTTTTGTATAAATGGAGGGAATTAAAAGCTAAACCAAATTGTCCATAGATGGGGGTTCATTTTTGTCATCTTATGTGGTTTGATAAATAAAGTGACTTAATTATAAAAGCTGATTTTTATTTAGTCCTATTTTTTTATTTAGTCTAAAGTCCTCGATTAGTGATTATTTGCTAAACAACACACAAAGACAAGAATACACACCCAGACCGAGAACAGAAATTGAAAATCATCAATCAAATTTCGGCGTCACTGGGAATCGAACCCAGAACCTTTACTGACTTCCCCCTTAACAGAGTGGATACACCTTGCAATGGGGTGATTAGGGGTCAGTGAAAAAACAATCACATTAATTATTATTTACAGTGGCTCGCAGCCTTTTTAGAGATACAATCTTGCTGTAAAACTTGCAAGAATAAAAATGTTTTACTCGGTGTCGATACCGCCACTACCACTGCCACTTTATGTAGGGATCTGAACTGAGGGCCCAAAACATTTGCCCTTATCATCTTTATTTCACGTTTAATAAATTTATGAGTGTTTGCTTTAAGTGTAACTAAATTCCCTATGAATCTCAACTTGCTATGCCAAGAAAAAAAGTGGGCCCTCAATCCAGATGCACACATTTCATTGACATAGGACCTCTTTCCTTCGTTCCTTTCAGGAGCAAGGAAAACGTTTTTCGGCAATAGATTTGTTAAATATGTGTGTCAAGATTGGGAAAAGTATATCAAGGAGTGGGATGATCATTTTCCCCGAATCTCTATTAGAAAACAAGTTAACTCGTCTACCTCCTCCTTTGTATGTAGAAACTAGGGTTATTATATTGAAACAAAGTGATAGATTGCACAAAACATTTTAATATAAACTTAAAAAGTCGTACAACAATATGAAAAATTATTATTGACTAATTATATTGCGGACATGGAGAGCCGCTTTACTATATGCAAATATGTATTATATTATCTTTAACACTTCCGTCGAATATATCTTACAAAAGAAAGAAAAATAAAAAGTATCTTTATTAATAAAAAATCTCATTACGCTAAGTTGTATTATTATTAAACTTACATTATAGATTTTATCTACAAAATACTGTAGCGTTATGATCAGTGTTCCAACCGGGATCATTATTAACATTAGATACGTTACGTAATTTAACAAGAATAGGGTATTAATAAAGTACATATTAAAGGTGTATTGAAATCATACAACTAGACTTAATCTAAATCAAAATATAAAAATAGTAAAAAAATAGTTGCACTTTTCCGTACGCAACTTGTCATTGTTGTGCAATGAGGAGTGCACCGGTAGGGACGGCGGTAGGATGATGCGTCTCCGAGGCTTGGTCGGCAACCGCCGCAATGGTGCAATCTAACAGTCGCTAGGTTATACCATCAGCCTCGGACGGTACTCGCCAGTGTTCCGTAAATCATGTCACGTGGACATAATGCGTCGCACATGCGTCGAGTGCGGGACGCGGGACGCGGTGTCCCGTGACTCCCGTGTCCCGTCGGCCGTCGCATCCATGACTGTCACGCTGTCACGTCACGTGACGCGTCGCTCGTCCCGTCCCCAATGACAAGCCACTACCCGCATACCGCTAGCCAAGCTACCTATCGCTACGACCGACCTCGTTTGAAACACTGCGCTCAATTGCCGAGTGAAATATAAAAAAGATAAATAACACGTAGTATTTCCATGAATTTGCATGCACCCGTTACATTACGAATCGAGAAATATTTTTTTTTCTATCATTTATCCATATTCATGTCTTTTATAACAATATTATAATAAGTATACCATACAGACTAAGGCCGGCCGCCGCGGTACGGTCGACCGGCAATGTACACGAGGACTAATATCTTCTTAAAAAAATACTGTTAGATTGAAACGTAGCTAAACCTATTATATTATGTATATTATATTATAATTAGGGTACAATCGTACGAATGATGATTACGCTATGTGAGATCTCCGACGCCTTCGGCCGGGCCCGCACCGTCCGACCGGATATGCAAAAGTTTACATATTACATAGATAGCTATATACCAGTATGAGTACAATAGATACAGTACGCTATACACTTAGAGAGTATGAATTATCAATTTCAATATTAAAAATACGTAATTTCTCTATTGGCCTTCGTATCCATATGAAAAATTAGACGTTTCGCGTACGAATATATATTATGTATACATATTTAAATATCAGTATTTCTTAGAATGGAGGACGTATGTATACAGACTCGCTCGCTCAAGAAGGTACGTCGTCGTAAGCGCACGAGGCCAGTCGGCCCTTCGCTCCCTTACACCCTACGAATATTACATCGTTATCGAACGAAGACATCAAAAACCCGACTCGGCTTTAAATATTACGAAAATAAATCGCCGGCGAGTCGCGCGGCCGATTATTGCTCCTATCGATAAATTTACACATCGACGTAACGAACGAGAATACAAAAAGTTATGGAAAATCGTACGGATATCACAAGCGACGGGCGGCGCGGGACGCCCCCGCGGAAAATAAAAAAATAAATCGCGGCGCGCGTCTCTCTCGTATAAAAGTAAAGACTCTATGAGCGGGTCGCGCGGGCGGTTAGCACTTAGCGCGCGGGCTCGTCTCAGTTGGCGAGCAGGAGGTGCGCGTGGGCCGCGTGGGCCTGCGCGGGGGGGTAGGCGGGCGCGGGGGGCGCGGCGTCGCGGCGGGCCACGAAGTAGGCGGCGGGGTCCGCGGCGGGGGACAGCGCGCGCGCGGCCAGTTGCTGCTGCACGGCGCGCTGCTTGATGTAGTTGCTGAACTCGGTGGGCGACATGCGGTTGGCACGCTTGCTGCTCGTCTTGAGCTTGGTGCTGCCGAACTTGGTCTGCGCGAAGGTGGCCGTGGTGAAGGTGAGCGGCTGCGCTCGGAAGGGCGGCGCGGGGGAGAAGGCGGCGGGCGTGGGCGGGGAGGGCGCCGCCGCGGGCTCCACCGGCCGGAAGCATTGCGCTTCAGGGTTGAAGGCTCGGGTCACCTGTAATGAAGAAAGTTGTATTAATATAGGTGACCGTTTCTTAAGTATTACAGCCTGCATAGAGACACATAGGCACAACTAAGTAATGCCTGATAACAATGAATAGCGATAGTTGCAGGTGCGGGTACTAAGGCTTAGTTTTCCCGAATCAAAACGGGGACAGGTTAATTCTTTCCTCAAACAATATCCATAGACGCAACATCAGACGATACATATGTCCAACGCAGTCGGGAATAGTCGGCATATTTTGTTTCTTCAATATCTTGTCCATTGACAAGAGTCAAGTCATTACCTACCCATGGAACTAGCAGTAGGTAATTTGTCCCTGCTTCGTTTGTACAAGCATCTGTTAATTCTATTATCAATGCTTTACCTCTCTGTCAGTCCGTTCATCAGCTGCTCTTTCATCACTGCTGAAGAGCACCTTCACCGCACCCTTCTCACCGATGCGGTAGGAAACTTCGCCTGGAAAAAAACAGTAAAATAATTATGGTATCTCAAGGACATATTAAAACTGGGTAGCTACGGAAACCGGTTTTAATGATATTTAGTTTTAATTGATTCAATTAAATATTATTGCTTCATTATAAGCCATTTTGAATTTCGTTTTTTTTTAATGTAAAATAGAATTTGTAAGTAGGTAGTCTCTACATAAATAAGGACCTGGTAGGTCACCTACTGGATTACTTAAGTTGTGTTATTCGTAAAAAAAACAATTGATTCTTTATGCACCCTCTTTTCACATAGCGTTAATAAAACATTATGCACGAGTACTGTCAAGATTAAAAACATGATGGTACACAATCTATACAATAGATAGCCTGTTCAGTTGTTCAGAAGGGCTCTATTCTTCTTTCTTTTTCCTTTTTTTTCGAATGGATAGTTCTGTTGCTGTTGGCTTCCCGCGGACAAAGGGGCAAGTATGGAGAAGCTCAGCTGAGAACAGAATATGTATATGCGTAGAGGGAGGATTAGCTCTCAGTCTTCGACTCTTCGAAAAGTAGGGGTTGCCAGCATCCTAAGTTAATCCCCTGTAGGGTTGAGACTTCGGCTACGACATCGCTTGGTGGAGGACATTGGGAAAGGCATTAAGAATCGAGACTATGTAAGAGTAGGTAAGGTAACCTAACGTCCAACAAACAAACAACAATACATACAAAAATAGCAACCTCTAGCCGTAACTGATAGGTAAATTGGTGTTAGTAAAAATATTCATTCAGAAAATGATACGTAACCGTACCTGCTATTAATATGACATTAAATATAGATTTCTGGTTAAATTCCCTAAAATGACAACGTATTCGACTTCTGGTCAATAAAGACGACAACGAACGTCGAACCTTTGTTATATAATAGCGACCGGCGTCTGATAGCTAATGTATTTTCTCTCTTTAACCATTGAAATAAGGCTTCGTTGTTTGTTTGGTAAATTTTAATGACTTTGCAATATCGATAAGAAGTTGGTTGCATAATGCCACAATATACTAAAGGAAACGAACTTTAGTAACGATATCAACTGAACAGCCTAAGCACGAAAGACTCTCCGAAGCACGAAAACGCTTCTTTTTCCATTTATAGGTCATCCATGCAACTTCCAACTAGAACCATAGCTTATGAATCATGATCATGTGTGACTTAGTATGTCACGCAGTAAATTATTAACTAATTCGAAATTACCTGGATCAACCCAAACGGCGAGATCCCTCGGAAGGTGTTCCAGAACATCCCGAACTGGTACGCCGGATTCCCGCGCCGCCCGTTCCAGAACTGGGTCGAGCGGTCCACCAGTCTTCAAGCACCGGAACGCAGAGCCTCTGCAAGGCCTGTCGGGGTACCAGTGTCCCCTGAATTTATCTTTGAGTGCCTTCTCCAGTTCTTCCCCGAAGATGTTCACGCGTCTTCTAGGAAGCTTGTTGTACAGATACGATATGACGAAGTTGAGGGCGACTTGCACTTCAATATGCATGGTTAATACTGTGGACAAAGGAAACATCTCATAAGACAACGTTACAAAATCACTTATCTCACGACCTTATCTTATCACGCACGGATATAACATAGCTGTGCAGAAATAGACTAAGATAGGTACCTTAAAGTTCGAATTGGTACCTACCCAACATCGTTATAGATATGAATTTTCGATAGCGTTTTCATGAGATTTCTACATGTATTTCAAACAGCTGATTTAGTTTAGATCAACTTTACAAATATCGAGGTAATCGAGGTATCCGATATATCGTAGATATTATTGGTTTAGTTAGGGTACATTAACTCAAAGAATTCAACTGATTCATAATAGAACTCAGTTATCGCTCGAAGGCATTGGAAAATATTTGACAAAATCGGCATCAATTAGGTACTTTTTCTATTAGAAAAAATGTTACCTTTAAGTCAACAAATCCGTACCTACCCAAATCATTCTGTAAGACCCTGGAGAGGGGATAGTGTTATTTATAAAATAAATTGTAATACACGTTTTTCCCAATGAAATAGTCACGCATACCGAATATGACATTGAACGATTGTTTACTATGACATTACTGCGTCAGTTATAAACATTACTTCCGTAAACAATCGCATTGGTGCGACAGATGACCACTTGACCACTAATCGATTTAGTTGCGCTCGTAATCGTGTCGAATTGATGCAGTAGAATCGATCTAATAGATTCTCGGAATCGATGCCCCGTCGGCGATTCAAGAATCTAATATTTAATGTTCTTTCGTATCGATTAACTCTTGTTAGAGAATATGAATAAATTAATGTTTTATTTGTTCATTACTTGCTTTGAGATTTAAAATAATTAATTTAAACATGAACGCCCCTCCATTTAACCTTACTGTTATTTATGCTATTAGGGTAGCATATGTAGTTAATTAGTAATAGTCGATGAAATACGGAACTCTATATTGTGCGTGGCCTTACACGAACTTGGCTGGTTTTTAGGGTTCCGAAGAAAAATCGGAAACCTTATAGTTTCGTCATTTCCGTCCGTTCGTCCGTCCGTCCGTCCGTCTGTCCGTCTGTCCGAAGCATAGCGCCTAGACCCTTAGTGCTAGAAAGGTGTAATTTGGCATGAATATACATATTTATTTATTATAACTCCAAAATCGTAGAATAAAATACATATAATTGAAAAATATTTTGAAGTGAAAACTTCTTTAGTACGGGGGTGACTTGAAATTTTATGAAACGAAACTGTCCAATGGAGACTAGAAATGAGTGGAGACTGGAGTTGAGTGGAGACTAGAGTTGAGCGGAGCGGAGTGAAGTAGATTAGTGAAACCTACCTATGATAAATATTATACCTATCATCTTCCCGAAATTTTACATTCGTCTCATTACCTTGAAAACAAAAATTTTAAAGGTTTCACTTCTACCACGTGTGAATTGCACACATTTTAATTTTTATTTCAGGGTCCTGCCATACACGTAACATAGGAATGATTTTTTTTCGTCACGTACCCCATAGTGGGGTATCGTTGAAACCGTTTTTCAATTCAGGGACCCGTTCGCGAAATATTTTTCATTCCTCAAGAATATGTTTACATAGTACAGGGTGTTGGGTAATACATTTTTATAGTATACTAGCTGCCCGTACAGACTTCGTTATGTCTTTTTTTATTATTTTGAGATGTAAGCTATCCTATCTTTCAAGTTGGATCAAACTGCACACGGTGTGCAAATTAGATTAAAATCGGTTCAGTAGTTTAGGAGTCCATCGCGGACAAACAACGTGACACGTAATTTATATATATTAAGATTAACCAAACTAAATGATCGTCAGCTGCCTAAACTGGGCGTAAGCCTGTAATATAGGCAACTGAACTCTCCCAAGAGGTATCAGTTTACTATAATACGTATACTTTGGTACAAGGTAAGTACATAAACATAGTTTTTGATGTTCAGTTTAAGTTAACAAAAAGCAGTTTAAACAATTTAACGATTTTAACAATTTACGTTACCAAAATGAGCATGCAATAAAGATAATAACAAAAGCGAAAATCTGCAACCTAGTGTGTGTGTGAGATGTGCGCGTGAATCTTGTGTGTGAGTGAGGTGTGTGTGTGTGTGAGTGAGGTGTGTGTGTGTGAGTCAGAGGTGTGTGTGAGTGAGGTGTGTGTGAGTGAGGTGTGTGTGAGTGAGGTGTGTGTGTGTGTGTGTGTGTGTGTGTGTGTGTGTGTGTGTGTGTGTGTGTGTGTGTGTGTTCAAGTTCGTGAGTGCGTGTGTGTACTTAAGAGGATTTGTGCAAATGTGTATGACGTAGAATGTAACTGAATCTAAGTGAATCTAAAATGAATGAATGTATTTGGCTTTAAAGTTTAAAGTGCCAGTTTTGCTTAGAGAGTCAAGTGTCATCCCCCCTGCCAGCAAAATGGTTGGAGGTAGACTAGTGAAAAAATTTACAAAAATAGGTTATATGATGAATTTACATGGAAAACTATCACGGCTAGATTAGCTTAAGGTAGTTAATGAGTAGGTAATAGTCGATAAACATACACCTTCGGAACTCTACATTGCGCGTGGCGTGGCCTAACCCGCACTTGCCCGGTTTTTTTATTTTATAATCATTGCTTTGATAAAAATATATTTAGCACTTATTATTTCAAGTGATTCTTTTAAACGAGTATTTAAAAGCAAATAACATCAAAACAAAGTAAGCCTTGGTAGTTGGTTTGGTGCTAATGGCTGGTTTAAATCAAGAGTAGTCCCGTAGGTTTAAGAGCAAACAATGGCTTAATGTTCTGGGAAGTGTGAAAATAACCAAGAATTGTACGGTGAGAACGCAGCCAAGCCGGGTTTTGTTTATTTTTAGCTTCAGCTCTACAAAATTATCCGCGAACAATTTTCTTGCTATGGAATATTGTTTCTGTAGCAATCTTTTTGTATAAAAATAACATTGTTCTCTTTTAATACGCTTAAGTATGTATAAATTGTATTTTAATATTATACTTAAGTGTAATTTGTGTAGTAGATTTTAAGGACGTAAGATGTACGTACCTTACTATTGAAGTTGTCTATTAATTGGTACTCAAAATCGTGAATATTCAAATGTAGAGTCACAGGTACGTAGATGATTTTGGGGGTGACTTGAGCCACCTAGCCTAGCTCCGCCTTATGTTGGGTTTACACGTCTTAAGTAGTTAAGTAGATAGCTAAATTTTCACTAAATTTTAATAAAAAACTAACTGTCTGTTTACACGTATTAATTTAGTACTTAACTACTTAATACGTGTAAACCGGACTTCAGAACCGTAAGTGCAGTGTGAGTGTGTGACTTTTAAAAAATGTCTGTTCTCGAATCGTCGGTGTTAGTCCTACAATAATTATGTAGCCCACAGAGTACTTAATCACTACGTTTTAATGTAGCCTACGCGGTACTCCTATCCTGCCCTGTGTCCAAAACTAAAAAAAATTGCAGTTTATTAACTAACTAATATCCAGTAGCATTTGTTTTATGGTTGTTTTGATACGAGGACATTGGCCCCGTTCACGTCCCACGGCAGCACGTACAAACAATTTGTCGGCTAATATTGTTTCTGTACAAAATTAACTCGGAACTGCTATTATTGCCTGGCCTGAGTGGGTGAGCTACGATGTAGAGCTACGAACGTTTAGAACGGCTAATACTGCAATGTATTGTATCATAAGTACGAACATCGTGATAATTGTGTGATGATAAATAGTGTCTTCTGGTATAACTTTGCAGGTAGATGATTAAAATGGTGTAATTTTTTTAACATCGGTTACTGTATTTAATATTATTTTTATAAGTAAATGAATGATTAATTAAAGATATTAAATTATCAAAAAATTTGCAAAACACATAAATTTATAGCTGAATATATCTGTAATTCGTTACACAAATAACTCAATAACAGGCAATATCACGACTGAATAAACACAAAATATCAAATGCATCAGGCCTACCTAACTTAAATGTAACCTCACACATAATACAAGCGACTAAACACGTGATAATAATAACGTTAAGCAAGGTGTAAGGCACTAAACGCATATAGGACTAAACGCACAATTTAATATAGGTAGGTATATAGTACATATCTAATCGCTTTAGTTTCACTGTCAGTACACTCGTGTTATTGCGTGCGTGATCCAGTCACGTGCTGTCACAGACAGACGCGACGGTGAGTTTTTTATCATTCTATTCATACTGGTGCTAGACAGCCAACTATTGAGACTGGGAACGATAAACGATAGGCGATAAATATTTAGTAACGGTCATCATTCAAATATGAGTAAAATATCTATTCACTGCTGAGCTGAGGCCTGTTCAATCTCACAAAGGGAGGGGTACTGGCTATAGGTTACGTTGGTGTGGTGAAGTGCGGATTGGCAGAGGCCTTCAGTTGCCCATGTCCATGCATGTGATACGTACTTTATCGTTAATCGCTTGCTTGCATCTCGCGTAGTAAAAGTAAGTACGAAAGAATGTAGTTCTTGATATTTAGGGACATCGATTGTCTTAATATGTTCTTAAAATATGCAATCTCACAGGAAATTTTAATGCGGTTGTATGAATGTGTGAGAGACTATTCCATTATTAGTATGTATTACTTATACATTCTATGATGTGAAATCATTTGTAAATGTGAACACATCTTTTTATTCTTCATTCGACATACTCCTATTAATAAACTCCCTATTATAAAAATAAATCATACTATTAAAAATAAACCAGCTAACAGTTATTCGCTGATGGTTGAAGGAACAATCAACAAAGCAAATTGTCATACGTGCAGTTCACGCAGTTAATAATTATACGAGGGATGTGTGAGCGTGAGGCTTGCATTGTTTAATCTAATGCAATGCGTCGCTTATAGTCCGTTTAAATCAATGTTTATGAGCTGTTAGGTTCGTGGCCTGCATTTCCTTCTTTGTTTAATCTACCGAGGTTCCAGCGGTCGATTCCTGACCAAAGCAAAATGTTTGTTAAATTAAAATCAGCAGCGGATTCCCTGCTGTCAATGTTATCGTCAGGTGGAACGACTGCTAGATCTTAGGCTTTTTAATTTATTTTTACCTTGAAGGGCTCTAAAGACGTCAGGTTTTCTGATACTATTTTCCTTCACCGAAAGAAGTGATATAATTAATTTCAATGACACTTAAAACTTTGGAACATTTGACATCATTTAGATTTAATCCTAAGTCCTTCTTGCTTTTATTCAAGCCTCTACGCTATCACTATTTAATTTGAAATGAATTAAGGAATTATTGTTAGTATACTTTTATTTATCTTTTGTAACTTTTAGAAAACAATAAGCTATTTCTACGGACATTTAATGATCAGCTGTCTGTAAAGACGAACACTTATTGTGTAGCTCATTCAAGCAACTATTCGAAGACGGGGAAAAGTAACTATTGTTTTCGAACTAGTTGGCAAAAGTAGTTTATTTTCATTTCAGTTAAAAATATTTTTCCACGAACGTGAGTGTACTATATTGTATTGGTCCGCCCGCATAAACCGTTGATATAATTGTTGTATTTTGTTTGTGTCAACGTCTTATGTAACAAGTAATAACCTAAAATATTTTTTTTATTTCTATACTAGTTGATCTGTTTAAAAAATAGTTTACTTTCGTTTTGTACATATACAATTCTCATCAATTGAATAACTTTTGATATGGTAGCATTACGACGACTTGATCGAATAAGATCATAATTATGTATCCAACATATTTGTTGTGTCTAATAGTTTAGCTATAATTATGTGTTAAGTGTCTACGAATTGGACTGAATTCTTATTCACTATTTTTGTTTCTTTGTTATTCAATTATTCATTCGTACCCTTTCCAAAGTAAACTTGTACGCTATCGAGCCAATCTGTACTTGTCTCAAATCAACAATATCCCAAACAGGATCCGATATTTATTTTACGCGTCGCCGAAGGACACAAAGGGACCCGTCGTCAAATAGCACAACCTTTTTCTTTGTATTACACTATCTGTAGAAAAAGATTTAGATAAGACGTAAAGCGAGGGCGTCTAAGTGAAATAAATGAAAGAAGCTAGGGTTGGTCAGAATGGTTACGGCTCTGTTGCATTAAGCTGCTCTTATTGTTAGAGTAGGGTGTTTGCGCCAGTAATGGAAAACTCGCTAAAAGCTTCAAAATAAACTTTTTATTCTATTTTAATTGTAATAAATGCTTCTATTTCATGTTAATCTCCTTATCAAGAATAGCATTTATGAAATTAAAATTCCTTATAATATGATCTTTACATAACACGGATTTTGTGATTTGAATGGAATTATTTATAAACAATGATTTCAATGTACCTCTCATTATTAGTGCAGGCTGGAACTGGATTTATCATTTGAATTTCTACTTTTAGTCATGGAAATAACTGTTAGGTAACCGTTAGTAAGTACTAATTTTATTTTAACCCACAGCGTGTCTGAGTTTAGCAGCCTTCACCAATTTAAAGAAGCGATTTTTTGTGATCTTATTATAATATTTTTTAAATTTCTTCACAAATCAATTTCTGATTCAATTTAATCAAAATGCAGCAACCCTATCTAAAACCCTTTGAGGCAAGTTCTTGATAAGTTTATTCGATAGCCTGTTCTCAAAGTACCCTAACGAGACGCGACTCGTTCAGTGTTCTACCTACTTTCAACTCACAGAATTGTCTGGCTTGAGAATACGTTTTCAAGGGAAGTAGGTAGTTAATTTTAATTGTAGCTTCATGGTAAGCAGATATCCCTACTAATATTATAAATGTGAAAGTGTGTTTGTTTGTTTGTTTGTTTGTTTGTTTGTTTGTTTGTCCGTCTTTCACATCGCAAAGAAGCTGTTATATGGTATGGTTTTTATGTGTGGAGTTAGTGAGGAGGGTGGAGAGTAACGTAGGCTACTTTTTACCGCGGTAAAACATCCCCATGGGGAGATCGATATTTTGTTAGTTACTAGATATTTAGTTCCAGATTTTGTTAATAGATGGCGTTAGTAAAATTTCGCGGGCGAAGCAGCGAAGCTGCGGGCAAAAGCTAGTAACTATATAAACAGATGGGCTTAATGATATATATAGAGTAGCGCTACGATATATAGATTAGCGCTTTGCCCGTGGGTTTCCCTGCGTTTTCCGGGATAATAAGTACCCTATTTCTTATTCCAGATCATGGTCTATCTGTGTGCTAAATTTCATGAAAATCCGTCCAGTAGTTTTTGCGTGAAGGAATAATGAACATCCATACAAACTTTTACATTTATTATATTTGTAGGATTCTATGGTTAGGATTAAAATTATTATTACGAGGAAATATCTTGAGGTTCCCATGTGTGCAAACATGCCAATCCACGCCTGGTCAGTGGTAACCCCAAAACTACTAAATATAAAAAAAAAAACATTATAACCAGAAGGACAGTTAAGTTGGTGGAAAACGTTATTCATTTTAGTTTTAATTTTTTTTAATAATAAAAAAATTCTTTATTAATATTAATAAAGAATACTCTAACATAATGCTTATTTATCAAAAAAATCCATGAAAGATTATTTTCTTCATACGAGACTTATGACCCTAAAAGTGAGTGTCATGATTAATCATGGAAAATTAATTGCGCCGGCCTTTATACTTCACCTCACATGCTTAGGCAGACTGCGAGGCTTCGGGTATGGTACAAGTCACGAGATACGCGTATAGCGGGTAGTGGATATAATGGCGGTTTATGGAGTCTGTGGTGTTCGACAAAACCGTATTTGAAAAGATCGGTATACAATAGATTAGAAGACCGCACCGATTTTTTTATTTCGCTTGAAGAAAGTCAATGACCATCGTTAGAGTGAATTTACTTGTAAAACATAACAATCTAAATTGCATTTTGTTGCATAATTTGAAAATTCCAATATAATAAAACAGTTATCTTGCACCACACTTCAGCGCTGCCATTTCTCATAAGACCTTCTTCCGTGACGAGGGATTGTTCATGATATAACGATAGGCACACTCACCTGGAAAATTTACTTGAAGGCTTTCTGTTATAGGCTGTTTATTTGTAAAACTCATTATGTTGTTCTATATGGAAATTAAACTTTAAATTAGTTATTACAATTTTGGTTGTGTGGGTCGTTAGACACAAAGTTATATAGAATTTATGCAAAATAAGTTTTGTTATATTCGTGTCGGTAAATAATTCGTAATAGTTTTGTCATATATCACCACAGAAATATGAAGTTGTTTTGTATTTATAGTTTATTATTCATGGTGTTTATAATACTATTTCTTACACTGTTTTATACATAATTATATCACACTTACATCATATAAAAATAATTCCTCTACTACATGGTAAATTGTTAGAAGAAATAAAACTGAAAAAACCAGTACAGACTTCATCGTAATGTTCCAGTACTTTTAGAGTAGCACCAATGTGCTAACTTAACTACTTCAATAAGTAGTTAAAGTGTTTCTAGGATACAAAACAGTAGTTTGACCCCTTAATACTACTGACACAAATTATTTTTGGCACCTACCCTGAAGTATCAATTACCAGCCATCCCTACCTTTCTAATAAATCGGAGTTTCATAGCAGCTAATAGTAAAATCACCTATTCCAATCCTGTAAAAGACATTTTCAATAAAATCTCTTTAAAAACTTTAAAAGGATTTCCATCAAAGAGTGCTTCATTTATGCTTATACGCCAGCCGTAGTAACGTAACCTCCTTTACGCTTCAAAGTCAGTCCATTCTACTACAGCTTCGTTCCAGCATCTCAGTTCTGAATCGATTCGCTAGAATGAAACCGAGCGTTGGGGTACGGCCTTAAAGTTCGCCTGTCCTATTTATATCAGTAACCCAGTATCGATCCGACGCCCCACTGCCCGACAACCCCCGGCCTACTGTATTCAATATAACCACTTACTTCAAGGGAAATAGGGCACAAAATTCCGTGTCAACGCTTCCTGACTGACTTTAAATAGTTGGAGCGAATTTGACTTCTGTCTGTAATTAAATGATATTATTTTTATACTTTGGCTGCGTTTAATTTTGTTTTTTCGACGTCTGGATTTATAATAAGGTTGTTTTTGGATAATTTTCTTTACAAAACCACAAACGTCGTCTGAAAACCTTAAGCTAATACACGCGTTTAATTTTACGCGTCAGTTATTTTTTATTTTGTTTACAGAAGATTAATTTAAGCTTTGAGACTCAGCCACAAGTGACAACCAACCCTTCGTATTATAATAAATGCGAGAAATTATAATGCGAGATCTAGATAATATTACGCCATGTTGATTAATGACTTCTAATCCTTTGGCAGAGCAAACGTAACGTAACAATCCATTTATAGCTAGGTAATTGCATAGATTTAGATTCTCAGCTTTAGCCGATTTGCTGGCACGATAACCTTGTGTAAAAGCGATTTATTTCAGAGTTTAACAAAGTATATGTGCAAGAAGCTAAATTAGCGTTAACCTTGGCCTGCCGTATCAGGTAATTATCTTGTAATTTATTTTAAGGTACTTACTAACTTTAATATTTTTAAGTAATTGGATGTCTTTAAAGTTTTGAATCCTTAAAGCTAGAGCAAACGTTATAAACAGGCCTTGAGGGGAAGGTGGATCATCAGCTCGTTTGCCGGCTATTTCCATAAAAAAAGGTTGAGAATCACTGATTGTAATATATGCCTACTGAAGGTAAAATTACACAATTATAGATGATGTGACGTAGAAGAGAGATGATGATATAAGAGGTAAAAGAAGATAACTTCCGATTTTATAGCAACGAAAAATTTTTCTGCGAATTTTTTAAAATTAGAATGAGAGGGTTTCTGGATGAGGGCCATGGTCAGCAACGTTGGCTGAATGCGGATTGGGGAACCTTAACATAAGTGGTGATGAAGTCCAAGATGGTCCACGCACTAACTTACAATTAGTAAAAACCTATTCACACTTCTAGAATACGGCAATACATAGATGTGGTGGGTGGAAACGCCGACGCAGACAAGTTATTCCAATTCTTCGCCGTTCGTGTAATGAACGACGATGCAAGCCGAGTCGTTCGTATCGGCGGGATGTTTACTACGAATGGATGGATAGTCGCCGTACGTTGGGTCGTTCGATTGAGAAACGGAGATGGAGTAGATAATTAAGTTATGTAACTCTTGTGCACACACAAATGTATCCTATAGAATAACGAGAGGCTGGCTGGGTATCTTGCTCATTTACACGAAGCTTAAAAGAATGATCTCCACCAATTGTAGGTCACTGAAATTTTCAATAGAAACATTAATTTCAAAATTGAAGTTCACGCAGGAATTTGAAATCCGTTTTCTTATGCGCAACATTTTATACTACTAGACTATCACTCCTATGTGTATATTATTATTTGAAACGGAGAAAATAAAGTAAGGATAAATTGCTCTCTGTTTAATCTGACAGAAACTGAAATAGAATAAAGTCTGAAATAGATAAGTACAAAAGTTAGAAACATTGTTAGAAAATTAAAGGCGATAGCGGATACCGAAAGCAAAAGCGAATAACGTTTTGATATTATATTATTGACATTATAAATATGGTTCTCTTATCAAATTCTTCGTAGAAAAATTATTTAATTTCAATGTCTAATAGTTTAGATCACTTTAGTTAAATTTTGCTAATTAGAAGTTATTTTCGCGTTCAAAAGCTAAACGAAGCATAAGCTACCTAATGATGAGCAAGGCCGACGTCATTCGTCATTTGGAAGCACGGAAGTGCTCATAAAAATTTTGTCATTCCCAATAGTAGGTTGTTAATGGACTGGCACGGGGTCAACGGGCTGTTCCTGGAAATCCTCCGGACACCCCGGGATCCCTCGTAGGCGCCAGAGCTATAGGGTTTTGTTGGTTAAAATCCCACATAATCCAAAACCAATCCTATGTGATTAAAAGGTTTCCCCTTTTTCTGTATCTATTGTAATCAATCTTCCTGTCGCTTCAACTTATGACTTGTACCGCGTCAGAACGAATAGCTTCCATTCGTCTACGTTACGCTACCTTCAGCACCTAATGGCCTGATGTATTGTTATAGCTTAATAATCTTTACCACCTTCACTGAGATAGTAGTTTAGTGCTATCATTCAACGTATTAGTTTCAGGGTGGATATAAAACCCGTATTATTTTTAATGTAATTTAATTTAATCCCTCCGGAGATTTATGTGACGTTATCTCAATGCGAGCTAAAGATTTTTTCATTAATTTTCAACCATTTTAATCTTTGGTATTATATTATTACATTCTATAGCTCGATAGCTTTCGAATCCAAAGTGATTGAGCGAGTAAAGAATAAAGAATGACCTCTGGAGACTCTGGAGTGCTTCCGTGCTTCTAAGCATACTTCTCAGCTATACCTACGGCTACAGCCATACGGCCATACGGCATTATATTATATTTTATCGTTCGAAACCGTAGATAATATCAATCAAGTCGTCTTTTGATTCGGTGTTAATTATGCTCATAGGCGACAGACAGAACTCTTTCATCCTGGTATATGAGACGTCATGCTTATTTTTAATCGACTTTAAAAAAGGCGGAGGTATTCAATTCGACTGTATATATTTTTGTTTTTTTTTTCAGTTATTTTGAAGCCGGTTATTTTTTTCTACGTAAAATTTAGATTATTATAAACGTTGGTTATAAAAGTTGGAAACTATTATTCTACCCTATTTTTTGCTGTAATAGAAAATAAATATAATATACATACATACCTCAGAAAACATAGTCAGTTACCACATCAAATCACTAAAACAATATTTACATATGGGTACAGGGTAGGTACCACAGGTAGGTACCGACAGAAACAAAAAACTGAAGAACCTATAAGAATTGTAATAACATTTGATATTATAACCATTATTCAATGTTCAGCCGTTCAGCCTAAAATCATAACGATAATTCGTAGCCCATTTTCTTGGTCCGCATAAGCTTTCAATATATTTCACACTTGGGCGGGTAAGAAATAATTTACGTATAGTTGATATTCATTGAATGATACCTACACAATTATATGACAAGGTTATTCAACTTTGAGGAGAATACTTGTTTTAGTTGTTTTACTGATATTGTTCTTTTTTATAGGATTCTGTCCATCCAATGAGAGTTTCTCCGCAAAGATTCAAAAGTTATCATCTTTCCTCGCCCACACACACTTTAATTTTAATTATACTGATATTATGAGGCGAATAATAGAGTACAGTAGCTCGAGCACGAATATTTGCGAGAAAGTATTCGTATGGTTAACGTAAGCAATTTGTCAAATTTGTATGGCATTTTAGTACCATTTACGCACGATAGGGGCGCTTTTGAAAAAATGCCATACAAATTGCTTACGTTAACCATACGAATACTTTCTCGCAAATATTCGTGCTCGAGCTACAGATTTTAATTTTTGGCCTAGAAATGTTTGGTTATGTTATATATTGAATTCTTGCTTATAATAATAGGGATGGAATGCAAGGAGTGGAGCAGCTTTATCTAATTATGACTGAGTGATAGACAAAGGTTAATTTCCTGCACATAGAGGGATGACTCTACAATGGTTCATTATAAATATTTTTATTTCAGTTACCTTTAGTAAGTACTTAATTTTCCAGGTTCATTACCTTTAATAAGAATCTATACATAACTTGTATTAATAATATTTACTCAGCTTTAACCGGCTGGGTTCATCGTCCATATGTAATTAAGTTATAAAATTCCAACCGTAAACAAGTCTCATCAAATTAAAAAATAATATCCCGTCTAATTATGTATTTATTAGGCTCTTCATAATCCAGCGTATACCATTTTACTTAATAAAGACTGACTCGTTTAATGAATTTCTGAATATTGTAGGAATGTAGTAGCATGTTCATGAATATTCAAGCCGCCTTGATTGTTATGCCAAGTGTAAACGAGGTTATATGTGTGAGGACGTAAATCGTAGGTAGGGATCAGTTGCTAGGCTTTAGTGGTCCATAGTTCCATGCCCTACCCATCCATTAAGACCTTTTATTGGGAAAATACCTGACAAGAACAGGATATGGGGTCAATTCAGGAAAACTATTATGTACTTAGGTACTTGAGAAGATTATCAATGTGACAAGAAAAATCACCAAAATATTCTAAGTCCTGACACTCTTGACATAATACTTAATACCAATAGAGAAATACCTGTGGTGATAGACACCAAATATAACATTTCCGTGGAATAAACAATTGTCTTTTTAAGAATTTGTATTTCAAAAAAGATTTTTAACAATGATTAAAACCAATATGATTTTCTCACATATTCTCCGATCATCCGTGATTATGATCTCAGAATCAGGAGACTGACGTTCAAGCTACACGGCTATCTTAAATTTTACTTTAACCCATTACCTAATGGTCCACTTACGGGGTCTCTCCTCTAACGGAAAAGGCCTAGACAACTCCACTACGCCCACCGAAGAGTCGGAAGTTTTGATACCGCCCCAAGGACTTCAACATGGTTTAACACCTACCTATAAGAATCGAGACCGACGGCTTTACGTATCCCCCAAAGCCCGAAAGCACTCCAGAAATGTTTGCTATAAGCGGTTACCAACTGCTTTAGATCGATCGCTTAGGATCAACCCAAGCCGCTGGGCTATGAGCGTTTGCAATTCGCTTTCACAAATATTATAAACTGACCGATTATAGGTGTGGCTAGGCTGTGGTTATTACGTCATCGAAAAGCAAGTATTACGTAAACATTAACATTTTGTACGCAAGACGTGGGCAGTAATGTTGGAGCTTTTATACTTGGTACGTTGTGGGAGACCCTTGAGACAGGATTCCGACCGTACTATATTTATGTTCACTTGAAACGGACAGTATCTGTATTTCATCGCTGAAGATTTTCTGTAGCTTCTACCAGACTACAATAATATATAAAGTCCCTGAAATATTATTTGGGGTGTATCTATACATCTATTATATTCCGTTGTTTTCTGACTGATATTGAAAGAATGTAGAAGCGAAAAAAAAAGTATACCTACGTGTTCAATCCTTTATCACTGGTCGGTGTGAAAGAAAAGTAAAAACCTTCCAAAATTGACACTTAATGTAAAAGGAAAAATATCGCGAGTTGCGTCAACTCCGTTAAAAAAGATCGGTTGAATTCACGACGTTCGTGGAGTTTCCATCTTAAGAAGACCATAACGTTTATGGTGCTGTCCTCCGGCCGTGCCGTGAAACAAAGAAGCAGTCGTGCGCAGCGCAATCCTGCGACATTGGATGTTAAGGTTGGTGGGTTCTTTCTTACTGATTTTGGTATTGGATTGGACATACTACCAATCTACTGCTTCATACATACATACATACATTCATACAGTCCGCTTACATATATCGAAGGATCGCCCCTGCGATTACCGCACAATTTTTTGTGGCCTTCGAGCCGAACATAGAGTAGGCAATTCTTTATTCATTTATTTTATTTGACATAATATATTTAGTTTGCACGTTGCAATGGCTAAAAAGGGTCAGAAGGTTCAGGAAGTGTACGAGGAGTGCATAGCTGATGTTGAATTAAACGTTTTAATCAACAAAAAGCAAAGAATTTTTGAACAATTACAAATATTATCTGACATGTCACTAAATGTAACTGACAGCAATATTCGTGAAATGTTTCTTTTGCGTGTCACGGATATAGATGAGCTACGTTCATCTTTCGAATTATGCATTTTTGAAATTTATAAATGTCAGTTACAAGCTGGTATGAAAACCATATTTCAAAGTCAGGAATTGAATAGTTTTGATGAGTTGTATTACCGTATAAAATTGATTTCTTCAAAATTATTAGCGAATGATAAGAACGTTATAACTGAAAAAACACAGTCGTGCATCGAATCTAGGCCACGTCTTCCAAAATTGGAGTTGTTTTGTTTCGATGGAAATATTGAGAATTTTAATACCTTTTACGAGACATTCTGTTCGTTGGTTCATAATCAGCCTCAGATACCTAATATAGATAAATTTCATTATTTACTCTCATGTATCAAAGGTTCCGCTTTGAACATAGTCAAAAGTATTCCGATATCTGCTAATAATTACGATATAGTTTGGCAAGCTTTACTCGACAGGTATCAAGATAACCGAATGTTATTTGGGAATTATTTAGATAAAATGTTAAACTTTACACCTATTGCGAAGGAATCATCCTTTCAGTTGAATAATTTCTTGGAAACCTTTGATAACTCATACAAAGCTATACAATCTCTTGATATTGAAGATTTGAATAGTTACATTCTGTGTCATATAGCATTACGCGCCTTGGATCCATACACTCGTAGATCATTTGAACAAAGTATCAATCAGAAGTCGATACCAAAATTCTCTGAATTGATTTCTTATGTTACTAATCAAATAAAAGTGTTGGATCATTCTAGTTCTTATGGTGCTAGTACAAGCAACCAAAACGTTGTACAGAATAAACGTCAACCAGATGTAAGTAGGTTTACGGCGCGAACTAGAAACAGTGCACAGAAAAACTACGCGCATGCATCGTCATCAAACTCAAAAAATAATTTATCTTGTTTGCATTGCGGAGACAATCATATGATATATCGCTGTGCTCAATTTCGTAAATTGAGTGCTTCGCTACGAATCAGCCGTGCTGATGAGTTGAAGTTATGTCATAATTGTCTTAAACCTAATCATACTGTTGAACAGTGCAGGAGTGAATTTAAATGCATTATTTGTGAGCGACCACATAACTTATTATTGCATCAGGACGTAACGAAAACGTTTCTCGCTTCCTCTTATGACTCCGGTAATGCATCGATTCCTGTAAGCGCGCCCGCCCAGTCGGGAGGCCCTTCAACTGATAATAATAACAGTTACAGTACGGTTTTGTTGGGTACCGCGATTGTTTATATTTTAGACAACTTTAACGTCTATCAACCATGTCGCGTATTAATTGATTCCGGTGCACAATCCAATTTTATTTCCGCTGCATGCTTACAACGTTTAGGTTTATCTCAACGTAAATGTCCGTTTAGCATTTGCGGATTAGCTGATGGTTTAGTTAAGAACTACGGCATGACGTCATGTAGCTTAAGGCCGCGTCACACTGATAAACCTGTTTTTAATATTGATGCTGTTATTCTTCAGAAAGTAACTTCAGATCTACCTACCATTAAAATTCCTGAGCATATAATAAAACAGTATGATAATTTATTTTTAGCTGATCCTCATTTCTATAAGCAATCGCCAATTGATTTAATTTTAGGCGGTGACGTTTTTCCCCATATTTATAGTGGGAAGAAAATTATTATGGGTCCCAATATGCCAGCCGTGCTGGACAGCATATTTGGGTATATTATAACAGGTAAATTAGTTACACCGTCGACTAATGACGTCACGGATGTGAACGTTGTAGCGTCTACAACGTTGGTGTCGTACACCACTGATGATCATTTAAATGATACTCTTAAGCGATTTTGGGAAATAGAATCCTCGCCGTGCGATGTTCCTTTAAATCCCGATGATGAAGTCGCTGAAAAACTATATATTGAGAAACATTATCGTGACGAAAGTGGCCGATATGTTTCACCTATTTTATTAAAGCCAAATCACGAACCGTTAGGTAATTCGTATGACATAGCCTTTAGGAGACTCACGCATGTCGAGCGTCGACTTGCGCGCTCACCCGAGTTCCGAAAGGCTTATTCTGATTTTCTGAAGGAGTACGAGTCACTGGGACATATGGAGCTATATCGTGGTACGGAGCCGTCTAAATATTTTATACCACATCATTGTGTGTTACGGCCTTCTAGCTCCACAACACCGTTGCGTGTGGTCTTTGATGGATCACAGAAAACTAGTACTGGGGTGTCACTAAATGACAACCTTTTGACCGGCCGTAAATTACTTCCAAATATTTTAAAAATTATTATTAACTTTTGTCTCTACGACATATGTTTTACGGCGGACGTGTCAAAGATGTATCGAGCCGTGCTCATCGACCCCGCTGATAGGTGTTATCAACACATATTATGGCGTGATACACCGTCAGACCCAGTACAAGTTTACGAGCTGAAAACGGTCACTTACGGACTGCGTAGCGCGCCTTATACGGCTATTCGCACGCTGCTTCAACTTGCCCAAGACGAACGGTCAGACTGTAAGGCTTCCCGAGTTCTAGAAGAGGGTGTCTACGTCGATGACTTTTTGTGGCCATGCCAATCTGTAGACGAAGCTTGTACCTTACAAGACGGCTTAATGAGTCTTCTGAAAAAGGGCGGGTTTGAATTACGTAAGTGGGCTAGCAACTGTCCCGAGCTACTGACACGAATGAAATCAGAACAAATAACGCAAATAAATTTTCAAGATGATACGTTATCATCATCCTTAAAAGTCCTGGGATTGACATGGTTGCCCTCATGCGACTTCTTTTCATTTAATTATAATTTAAAAGATAATGACGGAACGAAACGTTCAGTACTTAAGCTGCTTGCTAGTATACGATCCGGTTGGTTTTATTTCGCCGTGTACTTTCGTTGCCAAATGTATCATGCAGGATCTTTGGAAACTGAGCCTCGGCTGGAATGACCGTTTACCATACGAATTGTTACAAAAATGGGATAAATTTATCGGTCAATTACCGATCCTTTCACAACTTCGCATTGAGCGACACCTTCTAGTGAATTCGTTTGTAAACGTACAATTAATCGGTTTCTGTGATGCGTCATCACTGGGTTACGCAGCTTGCATATATCTTCGTAGTACTGACAAGGATGGGAACGTCAAAGTCAAACTATTGACGAGCAAATCTAGAGTTGCTCCATTGAAGCCGTTAATGTCTATCCCTAGGCTTGAACTTATGGCAGCCGTGCTGTTATCGAAGCTAGTTCGTTTTGTCGTACAAAACGTTAAAGATTTTAATTTACCAATAGTTGCCTTTAGCGACTCGAGCGTAGTTTTGTCGTGGCTACAGACTCCGCCTTACAAGCTAAAAGTATTCGTGGCTAACCGTGTTAGTGAGATTGTTGACGTGATTCCGCCCAATTGCTGGTTTCATGTAAACAGTGAGAACAATGCAGCCGACCTCTGTTCGCGAGGCGCGCTGCCTGAACAACTTTTAGCAGTAGCGGACGAATGGTTTAGTGGCCCTGCATGGCTTGCTGGAAATCCGCGTAGTTGGCCAAGAAGTACATTAATTTTAAAAGAAAATGATATTATTCCAGAACTTAAAACTAACGTAGACACATTCACCTTTAATTCTTATAATTTAAATAACTTTAATGATCTCGAACATTCCTTTAATAAAATTTCATCGTTTAGTAAACTCGAGCGCGTAATAGCGTGGTGTCTTCGTTTTATAAATAATTTAAAATGTAAAAAATCTGATCGAACATTTGGTTCACTAAAGTCTTGTGAGTTAAAGCGGGGACATGATTTAATTATAAAAGTCATTCAAAATAATTATTTTTATTCTGAAATGCAAATGATAGCAAAGGGAACTCATGTATCATCCCTTCGCAAACTATCTCCCTTTATAGACCCTGATAATTTCCTCAGGGTGGGGGGTCGAATACAACAGTCGGATTTACCATATAGTATAAAACATCCGGCACTATTACCCAAGAAGTGCCACATAACAAATTTAATAATTGATTATTTTCATAAATTGTACATGCATGTAGGACCGCGCACCTTGCAAGGCATTTTGAATAATAAATACTGGATAATAAACGCTCGTAGTGTAATTCGTTCAGTTTTGTCGAAATGTCGGGCTTGTTTTAAATTTCATCCATACTCCACACAGCCTATGATGGGTACGTTACCTGCAACTAGGCTTAAGGCCAACAAGGTGTTTGACCATGTTGGTTGCGATATTGGTGGTCCATTCTTTATAAAAGAAGGTATGCGGCGAAATGCAAAGGTTACTAAGGCATATTTGTGTTTATTTGTATGTTTCTCTACAAAAGCAGTGCACCTAGAAGTGCTCTCAGATTTATCTTGCGAATGTTTTCTGGCCACATTTGATCGTTTTGTGGCACGCCGCGGTCTCTGTAGTTGCTTATATTCTGATTGTGGAAAAAACTTTATTGCGGCAGCTAAACATTTAAAAAACGTTACTAATTATTTTAATTCTACATCAAATTCTGATGAAATCCTTTCTGGATTATCCTCGCGAGGCGTCGAATGGCGCACGAACCCGCCTAATGCAGCTTCCATGGGTGGTCTGTGGGAGGCAGGTATAAAATCAGCCAAACATCATCTCTACCGTGTAGTAGGTGATAGGTCCTTGACTTTTGAGGAGTTGAGTACTTTATTTTGTAAAATTGAGGCGATTATGAATTCGCGACCATTATGCTCCCTTTCAAATAATCCTAATGAATTTGAAGTTCTGACTGCGGGTCATTTTTTAATTGGACAGAATCTATTAACTGTTCCGGAGTATAATTTTGAAGATGTACAGATGAATCGATTGTCACGTTGGCAATGTATTCAGAAGGCATCACAATCATTTTGGAAGCGATGGTCAAATGATTATTTGCACACTTTACAGCAAAGAGAAAAGTGGTTCACCTCAATTCCAAATGTTAAGAAGGGTGATTTAGTGCTTCTTAAATCTAACTTAACCAAACCGTTGCAGTGGCCTCTTGGTAGAATAGAAGAGGTTCACCCTGGATGTGATAACATCGTACGGGTAGTTACTGTACGTACGCAAACCGGGGTTTATAAAAGACCGGTAAATAAAATCTGCCCATTGCCATATGCAAATTAAATATAAAATTAGGTTATTATTAGGTTAGGACTTAGATTAGGCACATACACTCAACTTTTTTACTTAACACTAACAAGTTTCTTTATTTTATTTTGAATTATTTCGTAAATATTCAATAACACAAATTATTAACACACTCATTCTTCACACACCGACACTATTAGGAAATCATCACACTGATTTCGGTGGGGGGTATGTTCAATCCTTTATCACTGGTCGGTGTGAAAGAAAAGTAAAAACCTTCCAAAATTGACACTTAATGTAAAAGGAAAAATATCGCGAGTTGCGTCAACTCCGTTAAAAAAGATCGGTTGAATTCACGACGTTCGTGGAGTTTCCATCTTAAGAAGACCATAACGTTTATGGTGCTGTCCTCCGGCCGTGCCGTGAAACAAAGAAGCAGTCGTGCGCAGCGCAATCCTGCGACATTGGATGTTAAGGTTGGTGGGTTCTTTCTTACTGATTTTGGTATTGGATTGGACATACTACCAATCTACTGCTTCATACATACATACATACATTCATACAGTCCGCTTACATATATCGAAGGATCGCCCCTGCGATTACCGCACACTACGTATGTTAAGAATTTAGCTGTTATGGAAAGTAAATTCTTGAAGGCAAATGTTTTTATCACAATCAGACAGCATCGCCAGCCTCCAAAGAAGCAATTAAAGTATACAGCTGTATCACCGCACCTATGTTTCACATTGAACAAAGCAACTCAAAAGGATGAGACGATTAAATTCGTTCATTCCGATCCCTGTTAATCTCTATCTGAGGTGTAACTGGGTGCAATTCAGAAGGCCATAATGGCCGAACATCTTCCGCTATGTGGGTTAGAACGGCAACCCCCGCAGTTTATAGGACATCGACATTGTCGCCGTTCATATTATTACACTGAGATGTATTTCAATGAAAACAAACCTACTTGGTAGAAGTTACTTTTGGTATATCATTTTTTTTGTATAATTATAAATATTCTGCATTTTTTGTGAACATGGTGAATTGAAAGGAGCATTTACAAAATATTTGCAGCTATGGTGTAATCAACGCATTGCCAGCCAAGGAAGAAAAATGGACTTGTTGGTTACTCTCCAACATTGCAAGCCAAAATGCTTAAAAATATTTCATGGTTCTATTCTAGGAATATAGTAGTAGTTCGCCAGGTAACATACCCTAACTCGGATATTGAGTTGGGTGGTACGAATCCCAATGACTTTCAACAAGAAAAACCTGGCGTCGCAGCTTCGTCCGCTGTGAAGGATGAACCATGATAATGGTCCTCGGTAAGTACACAAGGATGAAAGAGTGCCTTACTTGTGAATCTGAAAGCAGTATCTACGCAAATAACTACATAGACTTCCGCGAACATCAAACTCCTTAAAGTACTTATCCAATTAAAAATTGGTTTTCAGCTGCTCAATTATCATGGAATCAGTAGTAATTTCTATTTAGAACATTAAATTTCACAATACAGTTTAAAAAGTTTACCTATTGTACGTTAAAGCGATTGAGTAAACATTTGGAAAAACCTGTCATTTGATACGAATGCGGGTGTTTTGGTACACATATGTTATCGGATGTGTGCTATGCAAATGGTGCTAGTTACGCTCTCACACGTTCGCCGATAGTAAAGTGGGTTATCTTTCACCGCCAGATAGTGCTATGGGAATATGGGAATGAGAATTAGGACTAATTGGTACATGTTACTTTTGTGATAAGCATCAAACGGTATTAAGTGTACCTATAACTAAATGTGGACTAGACAAATTATTGTACATACATACTGCGTACAATTATGCTTAATTAATTCGCATTTGCGGTATTTAATTCAGAGCATATCATAAAAGGTAATATGTTATTAAAAATAGTTGTACGTTTTATATGCTACTATATTTTGGATAATAGAAGGAATTTAATGGTAGTTCATAAAAGGTAATTTTATCCGATATTTTAGAGAGTCCTATTAGTTTTAACATAAGATACAGGATTCCTAATCGTAACATTAACTTCCTGAGGTACAATAAAATTATTAAAATTATTACGATATATTATTTAATTATTTGCAATTTCCTTACGTGGCAACCCTATTTATCAGTGTTGCAAACGATGTGTGCACTCAGTCCGCTCAGCCCGTATGTGAGCCAGTTTGTCGAGTTCATTTTCCTCTGTTTGGAACACGTATCTAATTAACATATTAGATTGCAATGGTTAGGAAATATTTGTTAGGTTTTGTATCTTTGACGATTTGATGATTTGCCATGAGAAACTTTTAGTGTTTTTAAAGACCAAACGGATTTTTTTCAAGAGTACAAACCAAGGTCGATTTAATTTATTTTTCAATTCATAGTCAGAATGTAAGAAAATTAGCACTTTATTTTGCCGCTGTTAGTACGTATATTATGCCTAATGGTTTGTATTGTACGTGGCCTGTATTAGTTTATAGATATAAACTGTATTAAATAAATGAATAATGAAAAAAGACCAAAACTCCTAAAGTGATACAACTATTGTGTAAATAATATGACCTCAATGAGCTAAGACGTCCAGTTGTACTCGAACACTTGTATTATAAAAATATTTAGGTACTTTATTCTTTCCATAATGTCACTAACAGACTTAAGTTTTTGTTGCACGCTAAAAACTGTTTTAAACCGTTTGTTTAAAGTATTATGTCTTTAATTACAGACTCATTTATGTCGCTAATTGTCTTTACAACACGAACACTAATTATGATTACAAATGCTTTTTAATGCACTCAAGTTAACTTTAACTATGAGTGTTTCCGTTTTTGTTTGAAATAAATCTACCAACAAGTTGTTATGAGATATACAAACTAGACAGGGTCGCGTCGTTTCATGAGAGTTTCCTATGGCCATGTCGCTCCATCATAATAATATGACGAGCTCTATGAAATTATATTTGCATTGTCATAAAATGCACATAAACAAAATTAAAGTTCAATTGAACACCGGAATACGCACAGACAGATGGAATTAAAAAAGAACTTGTTACGGTGTACCTATGCTTGTCTGTACTAATATTATAAAGAGGAAAGATTTGATTGTTTGTTTGTTGCATAGGCTCTGAAACTACTGAATCGATTTGAAAAATTCTTTCACTGTTGGGAAGCCCCGGGTGACATAGGCTATATTATATTTTCAAAAAAATTAGGGATCCTTAATAAAACTCCAATAATGTACCTAACCCAAGGTGTAAAAAATAAGAAAACCGAAGCAAAACGAGGACGGTTACTCGTAACTAATAAAGATAACGACAGTAAGGTTTGAAGATGAGAATGATTATGAAATTATAATAATATGTGGATATAAAAGGATAGAAAGTTGACCTACTTCAACAGAACAGACTCAGGTAACTAAAATATGTAACAGTACGAAGTGATAAATCAAGTACAATCAAGGACTGTTATCATAAGGTTATTTTGGTAAAATAGTCGCATACTGTATGACAAGTTGTAAGATATCGGGATCCATCAATTATTATTATGTCATGTCGAGTAGCGTGATAGATTGCCTTGTAAGAAAGTTCGGTAAGGTTAGCTTTAGCATGGGACATTGATTGATAGACCAGTGAATACAGAAGATTCTGAGGATTAAATATTCTTTTAATAGAAGTGTCAATAAGATTATTTGTAATCGTGCGCTTTTACCTCTTGTAGGTACGTCTTTTACCAAATCGTAAGGAATCGCTAAAGGTCCTGGAATCGATTTTCAGGAGAGATAGTACCTATGTGTGAGAGATATTACAGTTTGTTTGTAATTTATAAAATCAGCCGTTAAGTGTTTTTTACGTGTTTCGGTCACAGAAAACATTACTGTTAGAATATAATAATTATGATATTTTCATATTTATAATCATTATGGATTCATTAGTCATTATTATTGGACGACCTTGGAACCTAGTTGGTAGCGACCCTGCCTGCGAAGCGAGGTATTCCCGGCCGGGGCAGATATTTGTGTGACAGATAAAATATATTTGTACTCGGGTCATGGGTGTTATTGTGATATGTTATACCTATGTGTAGTCCGAGACACAGGTAAATAACCTACTGCGGGGGTATGAGTGTGTTAGTGTTTATTATGAAGTTACCTTATGTCGAAATAATGTACTAAAAATATATTTTGAAATACTTAATAAATAGATACTTTAAATATTACTTCAGTTTTCCACAGGGGTATTGAATCTAATTACCAAGCATTTACGACTTCAGAACATGTTACTTAAATGGTATTGAAAACCAAAAGCATAGGTAGGTATTTATGGAAAAGCAAAGAAATAACTCAAGAGCTCTTTGGGACTGAAAGGGCAGTCTTTAAGAATATGTTATAACATATAAATAATGTTCAATCGCGTGGAAAGCGACGCTTGATTGGGTAAGGTTACGAATAGCCACATTAGGTTTCGTTCAAGGAATTATTTTCTAGGATCGAACTGATGATATTTTTTCTAGGTCATTCAACAGATAAGCATGGGTGAATGCCACAAATATTACCTACTCGTAGTAGCTAGTATTTGTGGCATTTATTTATTAACCCATGCTTAATAGATTGTTAGATAATTGGCTTCAAGTTTCAACTCATTATCGGTACTCTTTAGAATACGGGCCTCTTCAAGTGTCTCATTACAATTAGTGAAGTTTAAATGTTGCACTGGAGTTGGCCACTAACCCCTCCACCAATCTGCACTGGAGGAGCGTGGTGGAGTTTGCTTTAGGCCTCCTCAAAATCTGTAATATTATTAAATATTATATATTTTTTAAAATATATAAGTTCATATATTATATAAAAAATATGTTACATGTAACATATTTTTTAATACAAAAAATGCATTGCCTGTTTATATAAATAAATAGGAATAAAAATTATAATTTTAGGCGTCACACAATAAACATAACACATAAAAAAGGATGACATTATTAAAAAAAAAACCAAATCAGACAAGGTTAAGCAATAAATTTTGCACAAAACACGCATGTTCAATCAATGTTATTATATGTGGAAAAAGCTACAAGGATGACACAATTTCAGAGACAATAAATTGTCAAGGCCCATCACTATGCATTAAGGCGATCGTGTCAAGGTATTTCCCTATTAAGCCCATTTTAATATCATGTTATGTTGGTCGCCAATTTTATTCATATAGGAACTTCTAATAACATTATAACTTCTAATAACATTATCCTACTAACATTATAAATGTGAAAGTTTGTGTGGTTGTTTGTTACTCTGTCACCAAAGATATAAGTATACATACAATATCATTGTCTGTCCATAGACTTAAATATATAGACGGGCTGTTCCGAACAAAATCCGTGTCACATTTTTCATACTCTGTGACAGCTTGGTGATAGCGCTTCGTTCGGTCAAGTTCGGTTCAAGATGGCGGGGCGGTATCATATTATTTACACTAATATCATATACTTACATATATTAATTTACTTCCAGACGCTCGAGTTGGATTGGTTGGTATTTAAAAAGTACCACCGCTTTCGGTAAAGGAAAACAATATAATAATGAGTAAACTTGCATAAATGCGATTTTTCTTAGCTGAGGAATCTTCAGAATGTTCTCAATGTAGGTACACCTACCTCTAAAGACTATTCTTTCAATCCGGTCGTAGCCAGCGTAAACTATGTTCTTTCCCATTATTCTGTTAGTAGATCCCATTAGACACCTATGGGCGGCGATGATAATGTAGGTACTACTTACGTTGTATTACATTCGTGACTATGTTATCGCTCTAATTCTCAGTCTATTAACGACAATGTCGTAAACGAATCACACCCGATGTTTACTTGTCGTGAATACTTGGGTATATGAAGGCTAAGTATTTATGTACGTATACAATTTTATTGTTAGACGTATAATAATTATGTCGACCCGTGTACCGCGACCCGTTACCATAATATGCCGGAACGGTGTTATGGAAGAGCACGGCTTAGATATTACGACCATTAAGTAGTACCTAGTACATACCTTGGTCTAGTCCTCTAGCCGTCTTTCTAACCCCCGACGAGTGACATTAACATTAGTGCCCTACCTCACCTTGACGCCATGGCGACGTCGCCGACGTAGTTGCCATGGCTACTGTTGGCGTCCGAAGGTAGCCAAAAGAGTAGCCAGTGGCTACCCTCTGTCAGTCAGTTTTCTCAGATCTCATATCTTTTTTAAATTCTTTAAATAAATTGACTATTTCGTTCCAATATCTTATTTTTAAATTGCGGTCGGAATAATCAGTTCTTGCGGTATCCCATAAACATGGACGATTTTGTATTTCTACAATAAACCTTTCTGTATCGAAACTCATTATTAAAAAATGGAACCGTATTTAAGTGAAAAACATAAATAAGAATAATTAAAATAATTTGTTTTTGTAAAAAAACATGCGCAAAAGAACAAAGACTGACGCGCGTCAGTCTTGGCAGCCGGTTTGGACACTGAGTGAGTTAGACGCAACTTGAACGTGTACATTTTACTGGCGACTTCGCCAGCTCGCCACAGTCTCCAGACTCCACATAGCGCGCTGGCAATCATGGCTACGCTTCCAAGTTGGCTACGTCGCCAAGTGAGGTATCCGCCATACATTTCAATATAAACTATTTGGATACGTGTCCGGCGACGTCGCCATGGCGTCCCGGTGAGGTAGGGCACTTATTGGACATACAACACCATAACATGAAAACAATCACTTGTATGTATCTCTAATATAAGCCCGTCTGAGAATCAAACCATTTCTGTTTCTGATATCGCGGGATAACTAAGTCAATTAAATCCAAATTAAACACTGTTCACAAGTATTTTCAATAAATACAATGTAACACATGTCGAACTCAAAAGTGGTTTTACAGACAAGGGCCTTAATGTGGGACGCTGACGTCAAAGTTTTCGTATTACGAAAGGCACCGGGTCTCGGTCGAGGGGAAAGAACGAGGGAGGGAGAGGGGGAATTAACGTTCCTGTCATGTGACGTAGGGATTAAAGTACCATAGAAGTTCGTCGTTGTGACGTAATTGTGAAACTGCTATGAAATTAACCCTGTCTACTATGAAGAGCTTATATGGAACGGTAATATCCACTCGAGCTCGGAATTGTCATTTACTGCGAAATTCTGCTGGAATTATTATACTGTTATTACTGAACGAGCTTAATAATAAAACTAATGAAGCGAATCTGTGATTATATTATAGGTAAGTTTTTTATTTTTATAAGCAAGATAAAATACTTTGGTATTATTAAGTGTCCGTCTCCACACGTAGAAGGAAGAAAGCATTGAACTTTAAATAAACAATTGCTTCTAGCATTGCCCTGATTACCGTTAGGCCATATTGGAGGCCTTTTAATAACACCGTTTGGCTTCAACCCATTAACAGCCTACTACTAAGCACGGGTCTCTCCTCTTGAGGAGGCCTAGAGCATACTCCACCAACTGCTCCAGTGCGGCCAACTCCAGTGGAACATTTAAACTTCACTAAATTGTACTGAAACACTTGGAAAATCCCGTACTCTAAAGAGTACTTACCGATAATGAGTTGAAACTTGAAGCCAATTATCTAAAAATTACCTCATAACGTTTACCTATTTTATCGGTGACGTTCGCTATAAATTGAATTAATTCACGCATGTCTATAAGCAGTAGGAACCAGTGAAACCCTCTAACACCTGCTAGTAATAAGATTGACATCCTCTAGTTCACCATTGAGAATAAACGCTTTTATCTTTTCCTTTTATATAAAATGTTGTGAATATTTAATAAAACTCTCTCCGAACATTCTCTTTGTCACCGTCTCAGTGCCGGTACAGAAAGGGTGAAATATAAAGGTGGTGTCCGTTTGAAAAAGGATAACGAATGGAGGAACGTCAACAAAATCCTGTTTATTTCAACCTTTGTAATACTGTAACAATAGTACATACATTATGATAGTGAGACAGAAAGTAGTGTGGTAAGACATATAGTTTTATGAAGCTACGGCTACCTCATGTTTTAGTGCATTATGTTGAGTTTTTGTTCTTACTTTTATAGGCTATAATAGTTCAATCTCGGTCGCAGTGGCCTTTAGGAACTAACTCTTACCCACACTACTCGTACAAGTAATAGCAAATTAAACTGTATCTACTCGTATCTTTAAACGAACCTTTTGTAAGTCAAAGTCAAAATATTTTATCCATATAGGTATCACTGATACACTTATGCACGTCATCATTTTTTTAATCTACCAGCCAGAGAAGAGGAAAAGCCATAAAGCAACTTCTCAGCAAATCTTTTAATAAAACATACATAATACATATTCGACAAATTAGGGTTGGTCCTTAGATACTTAAGCAGTTTTTTGTGCGTCAATATCCCTTATTTTTCAAGATCAAGGTTTAACATTATATAGTCATTTTCCATGTCCATGTGTTTGTTATAATATGTGAGAGGTTCCCATGATCTTAAAGGAGAATAAAGTATATTAGCTACCTATTGATGTATATATACTCGTATGTACGCAAAAAAAAATTGTGCGGGATAAATCGAAAATGTGCATTGCATTGTTTAATGGTCTCAAACCATCTTCGCATTATTATCTTTCAAATGAAACTAGTTTGGGGACATTCGTAAAATTGTTTATGTTTTATACATATATATACATAGATCATACGACAAGGCGCGGAGAGCGGGGATATAATTATTTAGAATAGAGGGATCTAGAAGGATAAAGCGACATTATCAAGGAAACTAGGGCAAACCGCGTTCATCTATAATGATTAATGCTTGCCATTTATTTCATACAGATCCCCGCGGATAGCCGGGATAAAAAGTTGATTGATGTGGGATGGCTCCACGACATCGACACCAGCAATATTTTTCCTCATTTCCGACTTATGTGTTTTTTCATGGGTCTGATCGATGAGACGATTCAATATGTACTTGAGAATAGAAAGCATTCCTCTATCCGCACAGATAGATTGGTAACACTTGTGATGTTTTGAGTTTGACGCAGCCTACTTAGTAACGTTGCTACAATTTAAATTTATGAAATATCATGAGAAGTGGTGGAATGTAAAATTAATTTAGAGTTTTTATTTGAAAATCCTGCTTAAAATTACGTGTGTTATTTACAAAGTGAAGCACTTTTGAGTTTTGTTTGAGCGTGGTTTGTGTCATATTAAAATATGTATTACGTTTGGGTGCGTTGAAATTTTTGTAAATAGGTAGCCAACCAAATGACCAGAACGTCCATTTAGAAGTGGAAGAGCAAGACTTCGGAAACATCGTTTATTAAATAAAAATAAATAAACATTTCCACATAATGTTGTACTAATAAAATAGAAATAAATTTCCACTTATAAGTTATAACCATAATATTTAGTGGGGCCAAGTTCATTTCGAAGACATAAAGCAGACAATCTCTTTTAATCATTTCTACCAATGCTTATCGATTAACCCACTCTTTATTCGACGTCAAAATACCACCGCATTATTTACCGCCAATATCAATTTTATTTATAAAATTGTTTTCTTTGGTTCGGTTCTTAAAAACATTTTTTGGTGCTTTGGTTCACGTCTTGATTCTCTTTAAGTACCTTACTGTCTTTAGCATTATTCATAACAATCCATGTTTTATAATGTTATACTCAGAGAAAAGCAATCCTTATTATAATTGAAGCCTTTGTTTTATGATCTTTATGATATCAAATAACTAAAAAAGCTCATCAGTAGAGTTCATAAAATTAATAATGGGTCTTAATTTTATCTAGATGTTAATAAATAAACATTTAGTGAGGATCGATTGAGATGTCGTAAGAGGCGGCTAAATTCGGCCCGCTGGTGGTAGGGACCCTCGAGGGATTATATTGGTAATTTGGCAATATTGATTTTAATTGTTAATTAATACAATTATTAGACGCTATTATTATATCGCCATGGGGTTCGCCTGGATAGCTACCACCCTTGAGCATGAGTGAGCCGCCAAACGACTCGTCGTGTTCCGGCTAGGGTTTGAGAGCCAGTTCTTTCTTTCTTTTTTCTCTCTTTCTTGGCCGGCAACGCACCAGTGTGATGCCTTTGGTGTTGCTGACGTCCATGGGCGACGATAGCCACTTACCATGAGGTGGATCGTCGGCTCATTTGCCAGCTATTTTCATAAAAAAATAGATTTTTATTTTTATTTAAGATGTCGCTGTTATTAATGAACTTTATTTACTTTGATATTGTTTTTAGCATTCTTTTGTCGTGGTTGGATGTGACCACTTTGTGGTAGGAGATCCTAGCCCAGCAGTAGGCAGATATGGATTGCGATTAGAATCTAAACACGCGGTAGCGTGTAAGCCAATTTTCTAGCTAACAGAATTGGCGAGCAGCACCGTGTGTAATATTACACGAACCATTTGGAGCCACTTTTGACCACCTCATAACTCAAAAACTATTCAACAGAAACCTGTCAAATTTGGCTCATTTATTAAGACTTGCGAAATACATACGTCTTCCAAATTTCATAAACACATCTCAAACGGTTATTTAGATATTAACGTCCAAAAATCGAGAAATTTAACACTGACTGACCTATAGATCAAAACTATATCCAACTTCCAGGTGACCTAGAAATTTAAAATTTGGCATGCAGATAGGTAGTCGGGTGAATACAAAGGAATAAATCTGAAAGTAGTAAATTTTTATCATTTTATGATAATTTTTCAAAAAATTGATTCTATTAGGAACACTTACTTATAAGGCCTGAAATTTATGAACAGCAATCAAAATTGATGACAGGTGGTCATTATGTGGAATATTTAACGAGTGGAATACCACCCTTAATTTTTTTTAATCGAAACATATCAGTTTTAGTACTTTGTGAAGCTTCTAACGAGGGGAAGATGTTCAGTGTACGTACGTATTATTTACGTATACTATATATATTACGATTAGTGAGACGTCAGTAGCCGTTATTTCCAGTGTATTGCATTGTTTCATTTTTAATGTATGAAAAATTATTCTTCTCTTATCTTGTATGGCATGTACACCACTAAATTTTGTATTATTTCCGAAAACACGCGGTAGCGTGTAAGCCAATTTTCTAGCTAACAGAATTGGCGAGCAGCACCGTGTGTAATATTACACGAACCATTTGGAGCCACTTTTGACCACCTCATAACTCAAAAACTATTCAACAGAAACCTGTCAAATTTGGCTCATTTATTAAGACTTGCGAAATACATACGTCTTCCAAATTTCATAAACACATCTCAAACGGTTATTTAGATATTAACGTCCAAAAATCGAGAAATTTAACACTGACTGACCTATAGATCAAAACTATATCCAACTTCCAGGTGACCTAGAAATTTAAAATTTGGCATGCAGATAGGTAGTCGGGTGAATACAAAGGAATAAATCTGAAAGTAGTAAATTTTTATCATTTTATGATAATTTTTCAAAAAATTGATTCTATTAGGAACACTTACTTATAAGGCCTGAAATTTATGAACAGCAATCAAAATTGATGACAGGTGGTCATTATGTGGAATATTTAACGAGTGGAATACCACCCTTAATTTTTTTTAATCGAAACATATCAGTTTTAGTACTTTGTGAAGCTTCTAACGAGGGGAAGATGTTCAGTGTACGTACGTATTATTTACGTATACTATATATATTACGATTAGTGAGACGTCAGTAGCCGTTATTTCCAGTGTATTGCATTGTTTCATTTTTAATGTATGAAAAATTATTCTTCTCTTATCTTGTATGGCATGTACACCACTAAATTTTGTATTATTTCCGAAATTATACCAGTTTAAAGTGATTCGAAGTATTATTTCCAAATATATTATGGCACGTTATCTCATCGAACACAAACTACTTATAACTATTAAGAGTATATTCGACTAACGTATTTATTATTATTATTACTACTATCGTATCGTATCGTATTTATTATTATTATAACAGACTGGGATTTAGTATTAATTATTATTTCAATATTTAGCGGACATGAATAGTAGAAGATCATTATTTATAAATAATGAAGTATTTTATTTATAAGTAATGATCTTAATATATGATATTAATAGGTATTTTGAACCACGGTGCACTAACTACGGATTTAGGTGAAGGGCACTATTCAGTTATACAGTTCATGTATAAGGTAACAAAATTAATCAGTAACTTTATGAATAAGTACCTACTAATAATTTCTGTACAAAAAGTAATGATATCCCATCAAAAACATGAATGTAAAGTAAAAGCCAATTTAAAAAAAAAGAATTGAGATCTAAATGGGTGCCAAGTTCTGTGTAGAAAAGCCTAAAATTTTAGTCACAAGAACATGTAATTCAAGCTTTACATTTGAATTGGCTAGTTTTCATTAGTTAGCAACCAACAAACCAAATTTTAGAAAAGTAACATAGGTCATCAACCTAACAGACTTAACAAAGATAATTATACAAATATAATATTATTAGGTATAGCCTAGATAGGTACGTGAAAACTAACCAAGTCAAATGTGGAGCTTGAATTACATGTTCTTGTGACTAAAATTTTAGGCTTTTCTACACAGAACTTGGCACCCATTTAGATCTCAATTCTTTTTTTTTAAATTGGCTTTTACTTTACATTCATGTTTTTGATGGGATAGGGTTTTCAAACATTTGACTCTAGTTAGTATTCCGCACGCTCTAATTTTCTAGTTATAGGTATAATATTATGTGTATGCATAACCAATTACAATTTGTTTCACAGAAGGAAAATAACGTGAGAAAGCTTGCATTCCAGTTATTTATAACTAATGAGAGTATGTTATATGAAGCATATTATGATCTTAGCCAGACCGGTAGATTTCATGCTCAACCCCAAACAGCCCCTCGCATTTGACACTGAAATAAGATTAGTGCGATAATAAAGGGTTGTAATGATAATTAACTTGGTTTATTATGTACATTATGTTTAACATTATTCAGAAATACCTCTGTAATGCACTATATTTTTTATTCGTGTAGTCAAGGTTTCTGAGGAATTTAAACGGTAAAAGGTAAAGTTATTGCTACTACTAAGGAAACTCGTGTAAAAGAAAACAAATTTACTTGGCTGTTATAATGGACAGAAATACAAGAATCTTTGAGTAAATGGATCAGTTTGCTCACGCGAGCTACGCATTTTCAGGGTCGTGTCTGATTTATTCACATGTAACTTTTGTAATACCTTAATTATATTTTCTTTCAAAGATAGAAACTACCAAGTTGTTTGGGAAATTAAGTAACACTTATTTCAGGAATTGGTGCTTATTTATAATTCTTGAAAATAGTTCACAAGTCAATTTGTTGTGTTCAACGTTTAAATTAATTCAGTACAGGGTTCGATTCTTGGCCGTTGCTAACAATTACTTATGTAACAGATCGGTAAATAATTATTTGTTCTGGGGCTGTGCATGTATTGTAATTACATACCAACCGTGATACAGAGATTCCTACTACTAAAAGAAAAACAGAATTGGCAGAATGGTCGTAGGCATCATGTTACATTTTCAGGAATGAGAATGACTGGATGTGACCCATCTGACGACGACGTTACTATCCCTATCGCAGAAATTATGCTGCGTTCATGTAGGAGACAAACATCTGATTGTGAGGTAAATTAATTTAAAAAATATAATCCAGTCTACATAACAATCAGCTAAGAGTAACAAAGAGATAGTTTACACACATTCTCATTCTTAAATGCTTTATTACAGCGAATTTGAATGCTTTATTTATACAATACATCGTATCGTAATTTATGTAATATTTATTTGAAATAAGAATGACGCTTTGTTTTTTCTCACGGCATTTTTATTTTTTTCTGCTGATAGATTTATAATGCAAAAAATACTGCCAGCTGTTTGAAACGCTTCGGATCGTCAAACACGAGTCGCATCACCGTGACATTCGCGAGGTCACGTCAACTGAAACGCGAAGACAAAAGCATTTTAAATGTATCTGTTCAAGTTTGTTTGTCCGTTTGTTTCTTATGTTAATGTTATACGGATGATATCTTTTCCGCATGTTCTTTTAATAGTGAAAACTTTATTATTTTTTCTTTTACTGTCAGAAATCCTTTCCACTAGTGTTAATATTTTAATTAAGTCTTGAGTTGTCACGGCGCCACGTATTAAGTAAATTTCATACAACGTCTTAACATAAAGTAACATTAAGTTAATTTACATTTCTTAAAAAATAATTCTTACCCTTTAAGTCTCCTGACAACCCTGTAGCCCAGTCGTACGTTGTGACTTTGCCTGCCGAGCGATGGAGTTCAATTCCCGGTCTGCAAAAAGAATAATGAAATCTTAAAAGGCTAGTTAACAACATTATAGTTTATAGTAAACATTTAAGTATTCATACAATATTACGCTTCAGAAACCCGGATCGTCGCGTTGTATAATGAAATAAGAAAATGAATTTAAATCATCAAACTGCAAAACGTTTTAAAATTCAACCCGTGTTATTTTACGCAAAAGAATCCGCGTACATCACTAGTATACCAATAATGTCACTGCGATAGCGACGCGTCACGCAACGAACGGACACGATAACGTGACATCACAAGGTCGAACGACCCCGCTGATCGCTTTGTAAAATTACGTAATTTTATACCCTATGCTAATAATAATAAAACCCGCTGACCGACAAAATTTAATGTAACCTTTGGGAAAGGTCACCGGTGAATTAGAAGCTAAGGCTTTTTAGGAAGTGCGATCTTTTATCGGCTTCATCGTAAAAACTAGAAGCTAGTGCTTATGCAGTGTATTCATCGCCATCATTGATTTGTTCTGAACGCAAAAACTGCAAGGTTGCCACGCTAGTGACGCCAATGTCACGGTCCCATTCATCGGAGCAGTGGGGAATAATATAATCGTAGCTTTGTAGCCCCGAGATTAATTAATAATAAAAACCTGTCAAGTGCGAGGTGGACTTGTCAGAGAAATGGTTCCGTATAATGGATTCTTCGTCGTGTAATAATTATAAAACTGTAACAGGACAAGACTTGTTAATTAAATATTGTCTGTAACATTTCAATTATTTTATAGTAGAATTTAAATAATTCCAGTTGATGCAGTTCGAATCTACAATTATAAGTAATTGACATTACTACTAAATACTACTAACACATACATAAGTAGTGTCGACAGATTAGGTATATTATGAGTTATGATTAATCGGCGCTATTTATAATTTATTCTATGATGATTAACAATGTATTCAAATCGCAATTACGTAGGTACTATTTAAGAATTAGTAGCATGCATTCTATTAATTTATATTAGTACATACTACCTACGTGTAGTAATATTTAATTTGAATGTGTACATTCATTGTAGATAATTGGAATGCATATAAAGTTTCAGATCTTGATATAAATAAACCTAAAAATAATATAAAACCAATTTTGATTATGGTTGAGGATATGAGATTATTTGGAATAATTTTTCGGATAGTTTGGGATATTAGATTATTTATAAATTGTTTAGGACAAGGACAAATATTAAATACCTTAAAAGTTACAACTTGGTTTAATTTATAGCTTCTTCTAGTATGACGATTATTATAACCTATTTCTACAAAGTCTAAAAAATTATTAGAAATAACAATAACATTTGCTTGTTATATTACAAATGTAACAAATAAATGTTGCGTTTATTTATAGTAATTTAGTACTTTTGCAACCATTAGGAATTAAAATGTACCCTATCTCATGCCTAGTTGCGAAAATAAGTCACAGCCTCTCCGGCAGTATCCGGAATTATTCGGTTACTCGGAGATTCGGTCACGGTTAGAGTTCCCATCCCTGCTATAGAGTTAGTAGTTAAGTCCCTCGTTGTTTATTCGTAAAGCACTGACTTTTACATTATACATGTCACGTTCATATACAATGATTGCTGTATTCACGTCCGTGTCGGTGCTTTCTGCATAGAGACTTGTTTAAAATGAAGTGTTATTTCAGTTAATTACTACCTACTATACAGTCATACTTGTGTACAAACAACTCATTCAGGTTTAAATATTATGCACGGTGTATACAGGATATGTTGACTCGACACATTGAGATTATATGATTTAATGAATAAACAATCCTCGATTTGTTATTATGTTATTATTTCATCTACAAAAGCAGGATTTAGGCCGCAATTGATTTAAATTTATTTCTAGATCGGTTTTAATTTTTTTGATCTAATAGGAAATTAGTAGAATAATGAATAATACTTATTTAATGTTTTTACAAAAAAAAATGTATTTTCATAAAAATGTTCGAACAAGTCTATAAGAGTCTCTAAGTTTATAAGAGATTTTATATTCCTTTTGATATTAGAACGATCAGTAGAGCCTCTAATAAATAATTGAAGGCTATAGAACGATCAATTAATAACTATAGTGTAATAACATTTTCTCGTACTATTTATTTTCTCGTCACGTTTTACGAAATAAAGTGCGACGTGTGTCCTTTCCTTAGCAGTTAGGACGTTGGCTACATACATCACCAAATAAATCTACCGATTTGAAATTAATTCCTTTTTGCGCAGTAATGTCATTATTAGAGCCATACGTGTGTTGACTATTAAAATTAAAAGGCTGTGTTAGAGAAAAGCTTTAGTTATTGGCGTGTTATTGGCAGATGGAACATTGCGTGTGAAGGTTAAACCGATTAGGTTATTGACGTAAGAAATTATCAACGTAGATCTATATTGTGTACGTTTGTTTACTTTACTTTAATAACATGACGTGTCTGAAAGGGTACGGATACACGGTAAACCGTAGGCCAAGTTAAATCATATCATAGTAATTTATATTTGTTTTAAAGTAACGCAACATGTATACTATGGAGTAGAAATATTACAATAAAGATTATGATTGATTGATTGATTGATTACTTAATATTAAACAAAAATATTTTTATTAAATTATTTCTGCCTACTTTGAGGTAGCTCGTCTTAATATGCACGGCTTTATTTTTTTATTTATGAATATGCTTTATGTTTCTTCACAACGAGGATACACGTACTGTTTAAGTACTCTATGGAGGATACCTCCAAAATCTAATGCTTTTTAATTCTTATATGACATTTGGTAACAAATAACTGAATATGTACAAATATGTACAAAGTAAATTAAGTTATTTATTCATTCATTCAAATTGAAATTGTCACAATACACGATGTAGCCATTAATGTATTTTGATAGTGGTTTCGTAAATGTAAATTATTAAAAAAATATTCAAGGAGTGTAAAAATGTTTCCTTCAAGCTTAAAAAACACGTGAGGAAACTTTAGCTTTTATTCAACTCCAGTTAATAATTAATAATTGCCAAATAAAATATTATTAAAAGCAACACAATATTCACTCGCCTCGCAATAAACAAGGCAACATGCGTTTAAAATAAAGTTTAAGGTTGCAGTTCCAATTATGCCGTGAAAATTTTCCAGTGAAAAGTAAAGAGAAAAACTGACAAAGAATTTTCTTTCTCCTTTCATTATGCAGCAAGAGAAAAGAGCCTTTTATTTGACGGTTCTTGTATTTACCCTGTAACGCTGAACGTGTCGAGTTGTAGACGAGAGTAAAACCTATTTTTAGATCATACTGCAACCAACTGTGCTGTGCTGTGCGCCTGGTAAGTCAGGTGCTTGAATGCAAGGCCGTCTTTAACCTATTGGAGGCCCTGGGCATATTAGGATAATCTTCTTAACCCTATGACTTTGACAGAACACTAATTTAATGTTAGAATAAACAAAGAAAGTAGATAAGCAAGCTTCTAAATTTATTTTTATTGATTTATCTACACTATATTCACATTCGGATCAGAATTTACATACACATTGTGTTGCCTAGCAACCACAAACAAACAGGTGCATGAAACTTTTGGTCGTATAAAGTGCGTTTGAACTAAATCTGAAGTTCGCAAGTCGCGTTCCGTTCCACTCTTTATAATTTAATTTCTTTTTAAACATAATATTTATTTGGCAAAAGTTTAAAATAACACTGAATAGTTACGTATAAAATCGATATAGACTGTTTTAAAATACATAAACATAAATATAAAATGTTATTCAGCTTTGTTTAATGAAATTAAACCTATAAATAATTTTATGCTCATGCATATTGAGTGGAATGAAATATCTGTATAATCTGTACAGTGCCATCTCTGAAGAACTTATTTGTGACGTGGCGAAAATTGGAACTAATGCCGTTTCATTCATAACTTACTAATACGTCTCGAATTGCGCTCTATGATTGGTCCAATCGTCCGACAGCGCCCTCCTTAAAGTCACAGATAAGTTGATTTCACTGTATTTTGAAATATAATACGACCAAGTTGCAAAGCATGTAAGCGCCATTATAGCTGTGAGGTTTTCGTAGTCATTTCTATTTATAGTCATAGGCAAGCAACCTTGAAATAATAATTTTGTGCAAAGGTTTGAAGTCGCTTCACGAAATTAAGGACGTGCGAGCGTGAGTTATTCAATGATGAAAATTGTTTTAAGATGTTGGTTTTTACGTCGTTTTCTCTTAGTGTGTTGTTGTTATAGGTCAATAGTAAAATAATGAAGATGTCACAAACGTTATAATGATTATTTAGTTCTTTAATAGTTATTTGGTGTGCGAAATACAAATCAGTTTGTGAAAACCCTATAAAGGAATTTTAATGGTTTGTTGACAAGGATTCTGATGCGAGTTTGACTCAAGTATAAGCATGCTGAAATCGGAAAGCTTAATTTTTGGGCGAGAATAGAGTAGCTTCGCGCATGCAAAAGCTAATATAATATCTAAGCAAATTGGTATTGTAGTCAGTAATTTAGGTTCGATTTATTCGAATAAAATTAAAATGTGTGCAATACACACGTGGTAGAAAGTGAAACCTTCAAAATTTTTGTTTTCAAGATAATGAGACGAATGTAAAATTTCGGGAAGATGATAAATGTAGGTTTCACTACGCCGCTCCGCTCCGCCCCGCCCCACTCCGCTCCCCTACCCCTCACTCCCCTACCCTACCCCTGTACAATGCTTCCTATCTCACTTTAGAATTTATGTGTTTGTCTCTTTTTAGTTTGTCTATTTTACTACACTATTGTAGTAAAATACAAACATACATACATACATACAAAGAAGCAAGGTTTCTCTAAGCGAAGGTTACCAATAAATTATAATAGATTCATTATTAAATGAAAAATGGCAAAACAGTTAAACTAAAAAGTCAACCTCTCACAATAGATAATTCTTTTTGCTTCTTTTAAATACTGTAAACTTCTTTTTATAATTCTTTTATTACATTTACGTGGAAATATTCTGGAATGATGTTTTATAAAAAGATAACAGTTGGGTTGATTCGAATGATCGATTGATGGAGAGTCAAGATGAAATAATTACGATTCTAGTGCTATTCGCTTTGCGATATCTTTTTAACTTCGTATTCACGGGAAAGTGTTGAAATGTGTGATAAATAAATAGATTCTTACTTCGATTTAAAATCTAAACCATGATAATGTGAATGGCTCAATAGATATTTTCTTTTTAGATTTCTATATAACCTTTTTTACTGCGAAAGAGGAGTAAAGCGTTATTGGCCTAACTCAGCGTTTCTAAAATTGAATTATTTTGCCGCGTTCAGTTTTTATCCTTCACCTTCGACTTTCACAATGCCGTGAAAATACATATATTGCTATAATCTATCGAAGCTTCCATTTCCATTATAAGCAGGAATAACATTTACACTCCTTTTTTAGGGTGCCGAAGTAATCTATGTAACTACTATTAGTTATAAACAGGACTGATTGTTTATTTGCATTGAATAGGCTCCGAAACTACTGAACCGGTTTGAAAAATTCTTTCAATGTCGGGAAGCTACACTACTCCGGGTGACATAGGCTTTATTATATTTAAAAAAAAATTGGGATCCTTAATAACTCCTATAAAGTAAATTGTAACTCATCCTATAATGTAACTCAAGGTGTAAAAAATAAGAAAACCGAAGCAGAGCGAGGGCGGTTACTCGTTGTATAAAATTATAAAATCTAATATAAAATTATCTTATAGATTATTATACGGTACTTAATATTCCGAAAACCGTGGACAAAGCCGCAGGCAGAGAACTAGTATCAAATAACAAAACCCATTGGTTTGTTCCTTTATCGGACATTAGCAATGAAAACGGTGAGTGATGCTTTATCAGGAGAAGCGAAGGTGCATTTGTCAGTTATATTGAACGCATGCCAGTGGAACTGGGAAAATAACAGACTCATGTTTTTGGCATAAGGACAGACGGCGGGCGGCCTGAAAACGTCACGATTATCTCTAAAGGGCTCTCTACACTCGCGCGAGAATCTCGCGAGAAGGCGAGAAAAACACGAGAACATGAATGTGGAACCGATTCACATAATCTTCGCAGGTTCTCGCCGTGTTCTCGGTTTTTTCGCGCGAGAAACTGACGAGAACTTGTGTTGATAATTTATTACTTAGTTACCTAGGCAACCGTACAGTCTTGCACACAGAGTACTTAATCACTACATTTTAAAGGGGGCCATTGACGATGCGATCGATCGGTGCGATCCGTCGTTGCGATCGGTCGGCAACGACGGATCGGTAGTTTATGAGATTGTTAACGATTTGCTTGATCGCAGACGATATCGGCGATCGCAACAAAAATCCATGCAATTATGAATATCGCAACGATGAATCGACAGTGTGTGGACTGTGGACCTTTGCGATCGCCGATGCGATTTTTGTCTCATTCTGATGCCGGCCGCTGCACGCATCGCATGCCTTCAATGCCTTGGCTAGTGCGTTACGTAGGTACTAGGTACTACGTACCTACCTATCAACATTCGATGGACAAAACAAATAAATTTTTTTGCCGTATTGGGGCGGCTTTAGAATACTAACCACAAACCCACGCTGGATGGGTATCGTAAGAGGCGACTAAATCCGGCCCCCTGGTGGTAGGACCCTCGGAGGGATTATATTGGTAGTATTGATTTTAATTGTTAATTAATACCATTATTACTATTGTTATTTCTCCATGGGGTTCGCTTTTACTTTTACTTTTCGCTTTTACCTCTGGTGTTGCTGATGTTCATGGGTGACGATAGCCACTTACCATCCGGTAGATCGTCAGCTAGATTGTCGGCTGTTTCCATAAAAAAACTTCGTGGACTTATCGAGGACCGATGCCGCGATGACAATTCAATATTTATTTACTCTTTTTTTTAATTTGTTTTTTATCTTTAATATAAGCGTAATTATAATATGCAAATGCGCATAGTAATAAGCTTGCCGCAGCAATTACTTCGGCGTCCATAGTCATCGAGCGTGAGAACTGTACTGAGAACCTTGCGAGTGTGTACCCAAGGAAGTTCTCGCCGAGATTTTCGCCGAGATTCTTGCCGAGATTCTCGGCGAGATTCTCGCGCGAGTATGGAGCGCCCATTATGATGAATAGATAAGAACCAAACATGTTTTCATATCATGGTCATAAAGAGTAGGTTTTACTTGGGTTTGTCCACAAACGTTAAATTATTATGATAAAAAAAATTAGATGATTTGGGAATTTCTCTGTTTATTGTACGGTATTGTTATTTAGACTAGAGATAATTTTTTGGTCCAGGATGAATGGCTAGTTAAACATTAACTAGTAAAAACATTGTCCAAATCGTTTTTTGTTTTGTAAAAATTTTCGAATTCAATTTTTTTTCATGTTGACATCATACGAAACCATTAATTTGACAGGGAGATAATGTATCATTTTGCCTTTAGGCACATTATAGAGTCCTCTTAGAAGAGTTTAAAAACAGGAATTAACGAGCAAAATATGTTATTTCTTGTCTCATGCGATGCGAGGTCAAGTCGATTAATTGTCTCAATCCTAAAATATTCGGAGTATCATAGTCATGAAGTTTATTTTACTGCCTGTAATTTATTTGTCCCTATTGAACGAGATTACAGATATAAAGTTTCCAACCATTTGCTAGCTAAAAAGGGTTGAAAGGCTACTGTATAGGTATATATATATTCTCTGCTATATTCGATATTGTGTGAACATAAAGGTATAAATATAACATCATGAAGCGCTCATAGCCCGGCGAGGGCGCCTTGCGTCGATCCTAAGCGATCGACAAAGTTAAGCAACAGCGGGCGCGGTCGGGTGGGTGACCGCTAGTGGCAAAAATTTCTTGAGCGCTTCCGTGCTTCGGAGGGCACGTAAGGCCATCATTCACGGTTGTTATCGTAAGATAACAGTCGCTAAGCCATGTCGGAGGCCCTCGTGCGGCATGAAAACTTCCGACACTTGGGTTGGCCAATCCACCAATCCGCACTGGAGCAGCGTGGTGGAGTACGCTCTAGGCCTCCTCAAGAGGAGAGATCCGCGCTCAGTAGTGGGTCATTAATAGGTTGAAGCCAATAACGTTTAATTATTAATTTAAGCATAATATGGTCACGAATAACCCAAAGTACCTAAGTTTAATTTGTTTAATAAAATTATGTGACCTAGCTAAGTTATTATACGATAACATAAAGTTATCGACAATTAGTAGCCTTGTTGGTACTTGGTAACCATGCCTGGTGAAGGGTCCCGGTTTCGATGTCCGACCGGGGCAGATATTAATGAGACTGATAAAGCCAACCAAATGCACTACATTTGGTTAATAACCCGTAATGATGATAAGGATTTGTAATAAATAAGGTTATTAACGCTTCATTAATAATAATAACGTTACTTTTATTTAATAGTTGGTCCGAGCATCGCAAAACTAATTTAATTATGGTAACACGAGACTAGTTTACACAAATATTTGACAGGGTGAGTTGGTTTTATCTATGCATCGAGGCAAGTTAATTTATATAATAAGATTGAGTGAATCTTTAGAAAATTACGAAATCGCATCTAGTTGCATCTAGTGAACGATCTAGCCATCCGTACAATTTATATAGCTGTAGCTATCTACATATCTGTTTGCTGTGTATGTACAATAACATATTGTTACTATTAATAGAACGAAGGCCGATGCGTTCAGGTACGTTTGCAATACTATTATAATGTGACAGGAAATCGTCTCCATAATTAGTACAAATTGAAATACCTATACACAGGCATGACATCCTGTCATAATTGTTTATTTGAGAAATTATTAAGGTTTAGATAATATTTCTGCTAATTCAGTATTGGTAGCCCTCAGCTACAGTTCTTGATAGCTCCTGGTATCATATTTGCAACTTTACAAGGACAGAAAAGAACTAAGTAACAGCAAAGTGCCGTGGGAACTGCGCTTAAAATTATATTTTTATTATTATGTTAGCCTATAAGCCTAAAGCGTATTGATTAAGCATGTAATTGTTACTTGATTCTATGGTAGTGATAATTTTAAGTTGTCATAAACAGCGCAAACTGCATCGATTCGTTGACGACCTGTGTGGTGCAATGGTTACCATGCCGGATCGCCGCACCAAGGGACCTGGGTTCGATTCTCAGCGAGGCGGAAATTTGAATGATGAGTTTGAATTTCTGTTCTCGGTCTGGGTGTGAATGTCCTTGTCTAGAGTGTTGTCCATAGCACCCATGACACAGGTAATCCTAGTGTGGGGCTATGAGTGTGAATCGTTATCTAGACGAACTCAAATTTAAAGTTAACTAAACAATTAAACTTAACATAATAGGTATTTAGATAACTTATGATGGCATTATATACTATGTAAAACAACCGTAAATAGGACAGGTTAGTTACGTAACAGTTAAGTTACACGTGGAGGTTAAGGTTAAAGGTAACAACGTTAAAACTGCACCCCTCAAATAAGCGGTTAATACATCCCTGGCGCGTTGCCAGGAGTTCAACCCTCGCTGGGTTTCATGGTCATTGGCCAGTTTCTTTTTGGCATTCAGATGTATTTTTATTAGACCGTTATTTACGTGGTTCGGATGTATAGATCGGATTCGAAGTTTGAATTTTACTTATGCATCCGTTTTAACTGTTTTATTGGTAGAAACTTTAAAACAACTTTCTGTCGAGGTGAACATAGTTTTATAGCAGAATTCGAGAGGTGGCGCTATGGAATCAATTTACTAATTTAAATCTACTCTCAGATAACTTGCACAGAAAATTAGAGATCCGCTCTGCAGTTGAAATTCGACTGTAATTCGAGTTAACAAAGGGTTAGTTTACAGTGACATGCCATTCAATTTTGTTTTCGTATCTTAGTAAATCTAATTGTAATACATATTACATATATGTAGCTTTCTACGCTTCTTTGTGTAATCTATTACTTTGCCAAATCTCAGACTGCTACGTGCTCCAACGTGCGTGTATTATTTTTCAAACGGTTTCCCTTCACGTAATACGAGTAATATCTATGTATATGTCTTATATTTCAGAATAACATCAAGGTACCAGGCTCGGCTAAATCATAATGATAAATTTGTACCATTCAGGTATTATAGGTATTATTTAGTGTAGTAATTAACTTTTGTTTCAGATTGTTTGACAAGTAGCAACGATATTTAGTGCTTTCCGTCACGTAGTCTGAATTTAATCATCAACGCTCAGGAAAAAATTGAATCTAATTACCTATTTAATTTATCAATTGCTTAACCGCTGTCAACTTCACTGGCAGCAAAATATTTTATTTATTTATTTATTACACGTTATTGCACACCATTTACAAAGTTAGAAAAGCTTTACAATATTAATATGATTTGTGCACAAATGGCGATCTTGTCGCAAATAGCGATTTCTTCCAGATAAGCTTTGGGACATGAAGGAATTTATGTAATTAACTGTCGGGACCAACGTGGGCGAGTGTTCTAGAGAGCTTCCGTGCTGCAGAGGGTACGTTAATTCATCTGACTGTATGGTTAGTGTCACTAATCCCTTTATCAATGCCCATTGGAGCTTCGTGAATATTTCCACTTTAACGATAAATAAAGCTTGTCCTATCGCATATGACGACCCTGTAGCCTAGTTTGTAGCGACCCTGCGTGCGAAGCGAGGGGTGCCGGGTTCGATTTCCGGCCGGTGCAGATATTTATATGACAGATAAATATTTGTACTCGGTTCATGGGTGTTATTGTGATGTGTTATATGTGTTGTCCATGCCACCTGCGACACAGGTAAAAACTTACTGAGGGGGTATATGAGTGTGTAAGCGTTTATTATTGTTATTGCGTGATATTATTATTATATTAGCGTGAATCACTGTTTACTAACAACATCGTTTCAACATCTGAGTACACAAAGATATATTTTAATAGGCAATCATGTAGTCTAGGCGAAAGCTATTTGCTAATAGCACGGATTCTGACTTAGGTTTTTATGTTTTAACGAAACATAAACGAGTAGATTTTATCACGGGCAGCAACGCCATAGCGTTTACTGCATAGGTCACATTCAGTTGACAATGGTCTTTGTATGACCTGAAGTTGCCCTTGGTCGGTGCACTCTGTATTATTGTTGAGTTTAGACAGCTGTATGACTGGATATGATTATTATTACGCATAAACTATTCATGAAGTTTATTTGCAGCCATTTCGTTTTTAGCTGAATAATCCTCAATAACATATTCCCGAAGAAATTGTTCCTGTTTTTATTCCATAAATAGTTAAACCCGTCTACGTTTCATTGCGGCAATAGTTACCGTAGAAACTAATTATAAGTTAATCTAAAATGCTTGAATTTCCCATTCCCGTAAAAATTTCAAATAAGTTTCGAAATAAGTCTTTGCCTGACATTTCCTTTTCATTTTTTTCTCCTTTAATATTATCTATATTTGAATGATCCGTATTTAGAATTTTATAAGTCAATGTACGCTTTAAGAGCCCGTACACAAAACTGCGATTCGACGCGATGCGAATTCGCAACGCAAAAAGTTGCGACACGAATTGTTGCGATGAGATTTCGTGCGGCAAGGCGTGTCCCTTCCACGATAAGGTGACCATTCCTTTGACGACCGTTGAAAACTAGGTCGTGATATGGATCGTAAAAAGAAGTGTGCACTTTTGTTACTGCTTAGGAGATACAGGCAAAAGATACAAAGAAGATTTTGAGTTCATCCATTTATTACTATTATGAACGCCGAAGGGAACTATTTTCATCGAAAATATGAATTTGTTATTAAAAGATTTGATTTTTTAATGAAGAATCTTAGAAGAATAAGAAAAAACGTTTCATTTTAACGTAACAAAAAAGATTTCGTATTTTCAAAGTGATCTCAAACTTTATTTGATGTGTGTACGTCTTGCCAACACGCTGTCTCAGAGCCGACTTAAAGTGTTGTCAACAAGTATGACGTAACATCGCAGGAATGCGCGATGCGAATCAATTCGCAAGTTCTTGCGACGCGACGTGCGAACTCGCAGGTTTTTGCGATGCGACGTCGCATCGCAGTTTTGTGTACAAGCCCTAAGCCCTAATATTTATCACCAGATGGTCTGTAAGTATAGTATTTTTTTTTACTTTTAATATGGATCACACAAACGTGCACATATAGACAGACAGCTTAATAAATACGCATAAAATTAACGAGTATTTATTAAGCTGTCGTTTTCAAGGTATTTCGTTTATATATGACGTCAGAGATGGCGCATTTGCTATCTGTATTAATTACAAAGATGCAGAGCTTTCGAGATCAGATGGAAATGAATAGAATATTATCTCTGGAGATGAGAAATAGTTTTGCATCTGAATTAAAATTAAGGCTCGGGTCGCATTTTGCGTTTAGCGCTGTAACACACATAACATACAAGTGATGTCTTTTATGTGTGCTGTCAGTGACAGCGGGCTAGTAATATTTGGGTCCGCCGCTTATTTCGTGGTTAGCAACAGGTCACACGTAAAGGTCTTCACTAAAGTGAATGAATGAAAGACTGCGGGAGTGTTCACTAACTTATCATCAGATATCCCGTCTGTTCATTTGACAACGATTTATATAAAAAAGTTTATCAACAGCAAAAAATTTTTTGGTCATTTTCCTACATAAAAACATAAAAATCTACAGTAGAATTTTGTTTAAAAACAAATAAACAGTTCTTGTGACTTTCAAAATGAATGTTTTCATATCCGCCTTGTTGGTTCATGGTAGAATTACATAATTAATGAAGGAAATGAAGAGTGAAATGTAAATAAAACGGAATAACTAAACATGATCCGATTCCGTTTGCTTCGGTTTTGGTGGTCGTTCGCAATCCATTCAGTAAATGGTCCCTTTGCGTGTTTATCGCTTTATCTTGGTACTGGGTGTTTATTTTCTACAATTAATATTTTAGAGTATTGCGTAAACGGACATGTAAGTGCAGCTTGGATAAATGTACCTAATGATTTATTTTGACCATTGTTGCAGGTTTTTCTATGCAAGTACAAGTTATGATTGATATAACGTGCTGGTTTGAGTCTGAGTTTGAGTCTATAAAGCACTATAAAGTATACATGCATGAGAGATATGAAGAAGGTAAACACTATGTTTAATTATATTATAATTTGGAGATCAATTTTAATAGTTTTTATGTCTCGAAAAGTTAAAAGAAAAGAGAAGCAAGAAAGAAATAGCTCCATCCTCCAGCTGGAACACAACGGCTGTTTAAACTCTCCGGCAATTTACCTGCTATATTATTATTTTAATACATAGGTATTCATGTAATTTATAAATTTCATAAAAGTTTTGGGCCTCCATTATTTTAAACTAATTAATAATTTTCTAACAATCAAGCAGCATAAGGTGTCCTTTAACGTTTGTTAGTAAAAAAGTTTTTATGTGAGATTGTGTAAACACTTATTATTTTATTCGTAATAATATAACAATTTCTTGAAGTCGTTTAAGCACACTCAGCGTACTAAAACGCAATTCGCCTAAATTAAAAAGGCAACTTGAAAAACTCGAAGCGAAACGCTAGCGTGGGCTCGTTTCAAACCAATTTTGTCTGCGAGATACGATTAAGAGGAAAATTTTTATAAAAACGGCGAGGATAAAGCCTCCAAAGCGCTGCGTGAGGGCGTCTAAGTGGGTCTCGGAACTGGGTCGAACGCGTCCAAACAGAACGAATGTTGATTGATAGCAGCGCCGATGGATGCGAAATGGCCCTTTTATCAAACGGGTTACATAAAAGGTTGCATTTGTGTACATTTATGTCTCTGGAATTTTGATTGGTGAGGAGATTTCTTTTATTGAATTAATGATGTCATTTTTTTAATCCATAATTTTGGGAAGAAAGAAAGAAGAAATGCACATGTTAATTATTTGAAATAAAGAAAATGCGGGATTAATTTTACGACGGTAAATTATATGTGATTTGCTTTGATATGCTATATAGACAATAGGTTGAATGTTAACGAAGTACGTGTTAAGTGAATGTAGCCGTACCTTACAATTAAAAAATACAGAGGTGATGATGGTATATTGTACCATTCAAATGAAAATCAGTAGTAGGTAAGTAGTAGTATAATTTCACAATAGGTTTGCGAATGTCTTCGAAATTGCTAGTTTTTGTTGACTTTTTGGTAGGTTTAGTTGTGTTTCTATGTCAAAAAAAGGGTGACGTCGACTTTATTCACCTGAGTTAATTCACCTAGGTGTCTTAAGTCTACTTTTAGTGTACTTTATTCACCTATGCACCCAGGTGATTTAAATCTACTGGCCGCAGGTGAATTAAGTATACTAAAGCGGTAGACCTAAATTCACCTAGGTGATTAAGGCAAGCTACACACAGGTGAATTAAGTATACTAAAGCGGTAGACCTAAATTCACCTAGGTGATTAAGGCAAGCTACACACGAGCCTACTGCCGAGGTGTATTAGTAAACTTAATTCACCTTATTAAAAAAAATTAGTATAACATCGACTCTTTCTAATATTTTTTTTTTGTAGTTCTTTACATATTTGAATCTGATGAAGATCTTCGGAGATCTATAGATTGGAACCCGCGCTTTCTACAATCGTAAATTGTAGATATAATTTGTTAAAAAATAGGATAACCAAGTCTTGTTAGGTGGGGCAAAATCATCACAATGACATTTTTTTACACAGATAAGTTAATGATTGACCACAATCCCATCTGAAGTAAGTAAGTGGAGATGTGGTCCAAGGTGGTGAGCACTTTAACTTAGTAAAAGCCTATTCACTCCTTTCTTGAAGACATCCACGTCATACGCAGGCGGGAATCCAAGGACACATTCCGAAAAGTAGGAGCCAAAGTGAAAGGGCTCCTCTTGGCGGCGAATAGACACGTGTGCGTTCTAGTGGCGTTGAATCTCACAAGATTGGCATCGCCTCACTTGGACACAGCCCGAAGTATGAGATTCACCCTAGCCACCATAGCCTCTCTTTCAGACTGAATTTCGCCCTGACTGGCCCTGGAACATGGTAGGTATCTCTCTACCACTATGTTATCGTCTGCGTACCTTTAGATACCGGTAATAAGCAAGTCATTTACATGGAGCAGAAATAGAGTGGCGAAGAGAACAGACCCCTGAGGAACTCCGGCATTAGTATCCATTGTTTCCGATGATCAACCATCGAAGTCTTTTACCCACGGGACATGCCGTAAGCTGGAAGCTTGTTTAGAAGGCCAGCGTGCCAGACCTTATCAAAAGGCCTTCGAGACGTCAAGGGAGACAGCAAGTGCCTCCCCATTTTTTTCGAGGTCCTTGCCCCATATATGTGTGGCATACACTAGAAGATCTCCTGTTGATCGGTTTTGGCAGAACCCGCACTGCCGCTAAGGAGATCATTCTGATCTAGGTATGCCATTTAGACACTGATCCAGTCTCAATTAAGAGACGGAACAGACGTGTCAATACAGAAGACAACTCGGGTGCACAGGTCTTGATCACTATCGCTGCAATCCCGCCCGGTCCACTGGCTTTATTCACGGCTAGACACTGCAAGGTTTTAAGGCTTCATTGTTTGTAACGCGGATCTCCAGCATAGAGATACCGAAATAAGTCAACTGGCGTGTTACGTTATTGCTGATATCCAGACGTGAATTCTCGGCAAAAAGAGATGGGAATAAGTCCGCTTTCTCCTTAGCCATATGATCCAGGGAACCATCCGGTTTTACCAGTGGAGGCAGCGTAGGCCGACAGAAATTATTCTCGAAAGCTCTACTACCGGACGGTTGGGTGGACGGTTTGCCGATGTGATTAATGCGGTCGGAATTTGTCTTCTGTAATGCCTTTTTGTAAGACTTGGCGGCTTGATTAAAAGCTTTCTTCTTAGCGCTGACATCCGGAGCTTTGCGGCTTCGAGCATCCACCTAGTCCTAGGTTATGTACGCTGAATGCTTGCGCTGCTCAGTTTGCTCATATTCGGCGGTGAACCATGGGCGAGCTTTGCCACCGATGGGTACATCAGAAAAAGGGATGAAATACTCTCTTGGCGTACCACATCGGATCGCCAAAAGAGACGCAGAGCTGCCGCCAAGGATAAGATGCGAAGAAGTGTCACATTTAATCCCAATCTGCTGATTTGTATCGCCACATTCGTCGGTTACCATGGGGCTCGCAGTCCGGAGGGGAATATGTCGATAAAGATTTCACCAGGCAATGATCAGAATGACATTTAGAATTATATACGAATAATTTCGTACTTAAGATATGCGCATAATCATTATACATATTCGATTACGCTAACCCCTTCTAGTTGTAATCTTATAAAACTATAGCTGGTATAGTTATTAAATTCTCAAATACCAAAAAAAATTTGTTCACCTAGTTCCATAGTTAAATTCAGTCAACTAATATCGCGTGTAGTCTACCTATATTCTTTGCAATTTGGCATTTCACTTTTGACAACTTTTGATGCCTATGATACTCGATAATTATTGACAAGCAAACATAAACAAAAAAATGCATTACTTCATAGAACTTTCATTTGCTTGTCACTAGTGATGCGATGTGTCTTAGCTCCGACATTTATCATTATCGTTATTTATCGAGTTAACTGCTTACTTATCGAACATTATTCAGACTGATTTTTCCATGAGAAATTGAGAAAATAAAAATGTGGCAAGTTATAACGCAAGTGTAACAAATAAAACAAATACTACACTGTAATTTTACTTTTATTATTACAAATCATAGGATTCTTCACATGAACTAAAATCATCATTCGCAGTACATATTACTTACTTAGGGTCCTATGTCCCCTACGTGGGGCAAAGGGCGTCAACAGTACTCCGCCATCTCGTTCTATTTTGGGCCACGCGCTTCGCCTCGGACCATGTCAGCCCGATCGTCTTCAGCTCCGCTGCCACTGAACGCCTCCAGGTGTGTATAGGACGGCCACGTTTCCTCTTCCCTTGTGGAGTCCATTCCAGAGTCTGCCTAGGAATGTGGTTGGGAGCTCTTCTGAGGGTGTGACCGATCCATGTCCATTTCCGGCGCTTGATCTGGTGTCCGATCGGCGTTTCATGACATAGACCCCAAAGTTCTTCATTGGAGATCCTTTTCGGCCAGAAGATTCTAAGTATCTGTCGTAAGCATCGGTTTATGAAGACTTGGATTCGCTGCGTGATGTCTTTTGTGACCCTCCACGTTTCGCACCCATACAGCAAGACGGTTTTGACGTTCGAGCGAAATATTTTTAATTTCACTCTACGTGTCAGCTTCCTAGACTGCCATATAGGTCGTAGCTGCGCAAAGGTTGCCCGAGCTTTGGCTACCCTAGAAGCGATGTCCTCTTCAGTTCCTCCAGTCTCCGACACGACACTGCCAAGGTAGGTGAACTTCTACACACGCTCTATAGGTTCCGAGCCTAGTGTCAGTGGTAAAGAGATCCTTCCTTGAGTACGCATTTCCTGGGTCTTCCGCGTGTTGATTTTGAGGCCATCGAGGATCGCCTCACGCTGTAAATCATCCAATTCGGCCTGCATGTCGACGTGTTTGTGGCGGAGTAGGCACGGGTCATCAGCGTAGTCTAAATCATCCAGATATTCGGTTAACCCCCAATCTATGCCTCGCCGCTTACCGTCGTTTATTCTGGTGTGGGAAGTTGGGGTATGGCTTCGGTTGGAGTCGTGATAGGTGAGTCATGGCCCCCATTAAATGCCGAGTATCCATCTGCTATGTTAGTGGCGAGACACGAGTGTGAGCAGAGCCCCAGCCAGTCCGAGTCATCCACGTCCCCGTCGTCCACCCTGGGGCCAGCTACAGTCACACCGCCGCGCGATCGCCTCCTCGAGCTGTAGTTGCTAAGGATGCAGGGCACCGGGCGAGTGTTCTGCGCCCCAAAATAGAACCAAATCACCAGGGAGGATACCCGAATTAAACCGAGTCCGTCTGCGGACTATAAGGTGGCAGCCCCGCCAGCGGACTAGGAAACAGCGGGCTAATCACCTACTTGTCGGAAAACAAACGATTCACGAAACCGCAGTACATATAATATTTCTTTATTAAATCTATGATTTTTTTTCTAAATAATTTTTGAATTTGAAATGGAAAAAATGAAAAGTATATTCATTTTCTATTTAAATACATTTTATAAACTATTATGCACATCTCTGGTATTATTATAAATGTATATAATAAATATACGTATGTCATTAAATATTATCTATCTAATAAATCAACGAATAGTGTTATATTAAATCGATTAAAACTTCTTCATAAATAAAATCGATTGTTATACAAAATCGAATCGGAATAACATTCCAACATCACTAATTGCATTGACTAAAATGATAGGTGAATGAAGTCTACTTAAATCAATTCACCTGCGGCCAGTAGATTTAAATCACCTGGGTGCATAGGTGAATAAAGTACACTAAAAGTAGACTTAAGACACCTAGGTGAATTAACTCAGGTGAATAAAGTCGACGTCACCAAAAAAAGCCATCTCGCAATTCATTTGGTGTTACATAGCCCTATGTGTTATATATCCAATGGTTATGTTAGGTTAGTTATGATATCAGAAGAACTGTGAGCAAATCTCTAATAGAAGAATATATATATCTCTTTATTTTTTATCGTTTATTCATAAAAGTAACACCTAAATATGACAACAAAATATCTAGCAGTAAAAATTCAAGGAAAGCTATCGTCGAATAGATTTTCGGCAAACGTATCTTTGCCAAGCGGAATATATTTAAAGGTTATAAATAAAATGTGGAAATCCTTATTTACCTTCCGTTCACTTTTAGGAACGTAAATCATACGTTCTCTTACGCGAGAATTTTCCGCAATATTTGATCGTAGGCCACCTCTTTTAGGTAGCATAATGTGTAAAATCATCATAGGTAGTCAGCAAGGGAATGGTACAAAAATTCAATATTACAGAATGTTTGTGTTATTATGTTAGTGTTAAACGCTACCCATATACAAATGTGTTATACGAAGGTTTTTGTATCATACGCTGCAAACATAACTGTAATGTTGGCTGTATACATACGAGTATATTTACCTTGAACCTTTATTCTTTTTCACACAAATATTTATTTACTCTATAATATTATAAAACTAGATTACTTACAATTAGATGGACTAAACATCTAATGACCTCTACTAGTCAATCAGTCTTCAGCAATAGATGTGCTAATAAGATGTATTTGCAGTTTTAGCGATAGGAATGCGCTGCGCATTACCAATATTTTTTCAAAATGGTTTTGCTTGAATGTACAATAAAAACTTTTTAAATTGTATTGTGTTTTGTATCTCAAATTAGGTATTTGTTCAATTAGGTATCAAATATCTGCTCTTTCTTTTTTAAATTGTATTTTTCGTTTGATATTTCTGCTACTCAGATTTCAACATTTGAAAATACCAATAGCCATTAAGGGCATCGTAATCCCTATTATTATGATCAAAGTTAAAAATAAAGAAATAGAACATTTAAACTTCAAAAACATTTGCCCTTATTCCATAAAAATGGAATCAAATGCGGCCAAACAATTTATGTAGATTGATGGTATAAATATGAACAATATTTTTCATGTGTACAATTCGATACGAGTACCCATTTAGTACCGAGTACTACTAAATAGAAAGTAAATAAAATAAGTAAATTGGCAACATTTATCGTTAGTTTGCTAGATTAATAAATAAATGGTTATAATATATAGTGTACATACCTAATTTATAACTACTTACTGTGCTTACTTTGTTTTCTATCAGTTTCATTGACTACCAAAGCAACTTTAAAGAAAAAGAAAAAAACTTTACATAAAAATATTTTGACCACCATGGTAAATTACAGCGTCAATAATTTAGAGGTGCCTAAAATGTCTTGCTATGAATATCGATGTTATTCATAGCAGACTTATGATGAGGATAGCCTACTCTGACTTATTCATTTATTAATTCAAATAAGCAAAATTATGCAGCAAAGGCAATGAAAAGGCAGCGAGATGCTTGCTACGTTTGTTCCGGAACTAGATTAAATATGCTCAAAGCGAACGGATGCGATTAATATCTTGACTCCAATAGATATGTAAATACTCGTATAAAATTATGAATGGAATGGAAACAATGTAACTCGCAGATGAATTCAATTTTAAATGGAACAAGATTTAAAGCTTTTATTAAAAGGGTTAAAAGTGACAATAAAAGCTTTTTTTTACTATACTACGGATACTCATGATATTTTTTTTTGTACACAGATATTTCGACCCAGTAGCATCCACGAGAGTTCATCCATGAGCACGATCCATGCTCGGGTACCGTAGTATATTAAAAATGTGTTCAGTCCACGATGACTTAACTTTAAAATCGTGTAATACGTAAGGTTATGAAATATTATGGTGGGCAAGGATGAAGTAGAAAATTGATTTAAAAAAACTCTCCAATGACCTACGTAGAAAATTGATTTAAACCGACTCTGACTCTGAGTGACCTACCAACGTAAAAATATTTCATACGTGGATGGTGGTATATAGACAAGAAGATAAATGCAAGGTAAAGAACTTAACTATCTCACCAGGCTTTATGGTCGTGATGTGATGTGACGTGAAGTTTTGGAAACATCGTTTCGTAGAAAATGTAAACGATAGCGCATACGCCACGGTGGCACGCACGGGACGGGAACGGGGCACGCACATATATTTATGCCCCGTCCACGTCTCGTCCCTGTCTCTTCCACGTTACGTATGCATCGACCTTTAGAAGAGAGGGGGGTCCACTATACTGGTCAAGTGTGCATACGCTGAATTCACATGCTTTCCAAATTATGGAGAATTTTCATAAGTGCTGGTTTCCTCATGAACTGCTGTACTAATCTGATAATTGATGATGTATTATTATTTTTAAATCTTAATCTTTAATTTTAATATAAATAAATTACGTGTCACGTTGTTTGTCCGCGATGGACTCCTAAACTACTTAACCGATTTTAATCAAATTTGCACACCGTGTGCAGTTTGATCCAACTTGAAAGACTAGAGCTTACATCTAAATTTATAGTCCCAATAATGTATATGGCAGAACAACGTTTGCCCGGTCAGCTAATTGGTTTATAAAGTACCTAAGGTAAGGATTCGCAGGGTCCGTGCGAGAGTCTAATGTTCAATCCTAGGCTATCAGGTAAATATATCGTCTCATTTTTACAGCACGTAACCGTTAATAATATATGGCTGACTGACTGTTATTTACACCATAAAAAATATATAGTCGAAACGTGACTACGGCGTACAGTAACAGAATAGATAATATTACTTCGTAAAACTTATCCCTAATGAAATCTTGAAATAAAAACAATGTTTTCAACTTTTTCGTTATGATGTAAAATGTTGGAACTACATCAGGTTAATCATCACATGCCCGCTTAGCAAAGATGGAAGAAAAAATTGTATTATTCATTATATTTGATATTTTTATATTGTATTATAATAAATAATAAATAATTTTAATAAGAACTTGAAAGAAAAAAATAGAAATAACAACTTTGAAGGTATATAACAACTATAACATTACATGGTTCCAGAATCAAATACAGTAACAATAACACAATCATTAGATGAAATGTTAGACGTTAAAGTTTCCATGTCAGTTATTAAATGTATCAAGATACATACAAATAGATCAATTAATATTAATAGCATCATAATGATGCTAAGAATAATGGTATCGATTATACTCAACACTTCCTCTACGCGAATGTACATAGACCACAGATTACCTGTGACATAGACCTACTCTGTCTTTTATGGTATCGAACAGTGTGACGAAATAGTAAATCAAACATCGAAACAATACGTCTAGTACAATCGCGTCCAAAACTCAATGGCCGGAGGTTAGCGTGAGATGTTAATGATCCACGTATCGATGTCAAGGCGGTATCTTCGCGGTCACTATCATCGCCAAAACTGTCGATAGCGGTTATGTGAATTATGTGCGTGACTGTCAATAGGTGACTACGGCATAATATATTAGCTGAACTTTATTGTCAGGGACTTAAAGTTGTTAATCAATTGAAGTCCGTATTGTTTTGAAAAAAAAAAAAAATGTCAAGTGCAATAAGTTTATGTAACACTTGTGATAACTTAAGGTGTTAATGCTTTGTCCAAATTCAACAAAATTATTTGGTCATACCCCAAGACCGTGTTAACCATCACAGTTATTATATTTACGTGAAAGAGAAAATGACGCGTTATGAATTAATTACAGACACTTACGTAAATGACTAATTTACATTTCTGTTACGAGAAATAATATTCATTCAAAATCACATTTCAAATGTTATTTATAGTTTTGAAAGATATATCAAGTCGAAATGGGCCATCTCATCTGTTAATAGTGACGTGAAACAAATTGTTTCGAACATTGTAGTCTGAGTGAGTAGCAATATCTATAATCAACATTAAATTTAATTGTTATGCCATGGGTCGTCTTATGTTATAACAGCCTTGTAAGATGGTTAATTTGGCTAACAGCTTAACAGCTGATGGTTAATTTTTACGCACAAAAAATTGTAATGTAGTTTAAGGGGGTTTAAATTTAACTTTTAATTAATCCCTATTAATTAAACCCCAGTTTAATATGGCAGGATTAGTTTTAAGAAAAGTGCGGATCAACTAGCGTAAATCAATAGGTTTACTCCTTCATGTCACTGTTCCAGTGCAGTTTAAAGAACAAATAAGGAAAAAGAAATTGTAAATAAGAAAATTAGATTAAGGTACTGGCAGGATCTCATTTATTTTCTTTCCTCTCTGTATTTTTATAACGAAAAGTAATTACAATTTACGATCTAAATTCTAGGATATCAAATAGAATTCTATTTCTATTCCATTCTCGTCTAAATGAAATTTTCTTCCTATTCTATCTCACTATAGACCTCAAAGATACGAAACTCGGAGAGAAGTATTAATTAAAAGTTTTAAACTGAACATTAAGTATGTGTGTTGCGAGCTCGAATGTAATGTAACAATCGCAAGTCAGCTACCGCTTATAATTAACATTGTATATTTTGTAAAAGAACGCGAAAAGTGATAATCTTGGTATGAATATGAAAACAAAATAAAAATATGTAAAAAGGCTTTTTACAGTGCTGCATACGTTGCAGTAATATGTAGATAGTATCTACTTAATAAACGCTAGCGACGACTGATTGGCAGACAACACTCTGCCTGAACAATGGTTTATAAAAGTGGTTATAAAATGTTGAGTCTATATGATAAAATTGTTGTACAAGATTAATTATACGATGTAGGGTAGCAACTAGTACTCCTTCAGTACTAAAAAAGGGATTTTGAAAATTCATCCCTGTAAGGTAAAATGTGGGGTGAAAACTAAACGTATAAAATAATAACCTGATTTACTGAAACTTGGAATTTACTCTTCTTTATTGAATTAATAAAAATCTATTACGGACTTTTCCGAACATAATCTGTATCAAGGAGTGACCCGTGGAATATCTTCTAACTGGTAGAGACAGAGGTGGATGTATTTTTCCTAAACTAAATTTTTTTTTCGGAAGAAAAAATTATGTAACATTTATTTTAACACTTTTTATAGGTATGTTTGTATTTTTTAGAATAGTGTTTGGAATGTTTTAAGTTTTGTCAAATTTGAAGACAACTTATGCTACGAAATGTTGAAATGTATTAAATGTATCTTATTGCAGTAATGTTATGTCAGCTTCTCCTTTACGCCATAGCTACAAGTAAATAACGATCTCTGCTCTGAAGTCTAGCAACTGAGAGCTGAATTATTTAATTACAAAATACTCAACGTTACAATTCGGGGACTTCGTTTACGACGGATGACTGACGAGGTTAGTGGTTAGGCATCCCTCGGAACCATTCCACCGAGATATGAGATAACATGTTTAAGGATTTCCCTTATAATAAATATTATGTTTATGCCTCTTTTTCTACATCCATCGGTAGTGAATATGACATGAATAACAGTGTCTTATCATGAATAAAAAACTGTCCCATTTCTAGCCACAGGTTTCCTTTCATATTGTCACGATTTAAAGCCAAGTATATCTCGCTGGTCAAGTGCAACTTGGCAGATTTATCATATTAAAAACGATATAAAGAATATTTTATCTAAAATATGCAAATTTCCTTCAGTAAATTTGTTAAACTTAGGTATTACGTGTAAAAAGCCGATGCGCCACGTCTAAATCACAATACAATAACTCTTATTACATGGACTGTATTCAAATCAGTATATGAAGCGATCATAGTCCGGTGGCTTGTGAAGATTATTAGTGATCGGTCGAGTTAAGCAACAGCAGGTGAGGTCCGTAGTTGGATGGGTGATCGTACTGACCGTTTCCGTGCTTCCGTGAGGTTATTATCGTAAGATAACAGCCATATTGGAAGCCTTCGGCCAGCTTGAAAACCTCTGACAATTGGGTTTGCCATTAACCCCTCCAACAATCTGCACTGCTATGCTATAGGCCTTCCAACAGGAGAGACCCGTGCTTAGAAATGGGCCGTTTAATGGGTCAAGGTAGTGGTAATCAGCCTTTTTTTCATACGGGCCAAAAACACGTGTTAGTCATGCTGTCGTAGGCCGCAAAACGAAGAAATCAAAAGAATTTGGTATCGATTTCTTAAGTTTTTGCGATTATTATAAAATAAAGTAACCCCCCCTTGATGGACCAACCACAAAAGCCTGGCGGGCCGTAGGTAATGCGGCCCGCGGACCGAACGTTGAGTTTAACTGGTTTAAAAGGCCTAGATGAACTATATTCAAATCAGTATGTAAAGATATCGGAATAATAAAGATAACAGTTAATTGAAAGTTGAAGGCCAAGTGAAGCATTAGTTAATGCAGTAGACGAGCGTGCCAAGTAAAGTGTGCTCAACATTCAGCCTGCCAAGTGCCTGTTTTATTGAAATTCTATTCACTAAACAAGTCATGGTTGCCATTTTTAGGTCACTGTTTTGATTTTTCAGTGCTCTATTTCGTTCCACTTTCATGCATTTTTAAAATCTTTTGATTTGAGTTGAAGGAAGTGGTTCAGCTGATTTTTTTAAATGTGATACTTTTGTTTGTTTTGCTACTTGAAATTTGCTTAGGTTCATAATTAATATTGTAAAAGATTAAATGAATTGCTTATCATTACGAATAATAATCATTGTTAATTAAGTTTAACTGTTTTTATTACAATTTTGCGTAGTTAGGTACCTAATCAATTTGCTATTTAGTCTAGAATCTAGATCGAGTTGACTTCTTCTTTCAATACGATTTTAGATTTTCATTGCGTAGTTATAAGTTGCTTACAATACATTTTCTAGTTTTAGCAAAATAGATTAGTATAGAATTATAGTTAGTAGATGTTACAATGCCGTTCGCTTCGTTTTCTGCTTACGTAAATATGACCACATCTCTTCTTACCGGTCTAAGCTTCAATGGCTACCTATCCGCGAGCGACGGCGATTTCGGATGCTCTGCTCACTATTCTCGATTCTCTTTGATCCCTTCTCACCGGATTATTTGAAATCCCTTTTCCAATATTTATGCTCTTCCCATGACCGGCAGCTCCGCTCTCGTGAATCGTACCTTCTCTCTATTCCACTGCACCGGTCTGGATTCATTTCAAACTCCTTTTCTGTTCAGGCCGCCCGTACCTGGAACTCTCTTCCCGAGTACGTCCGAAGACCCGCTGGAAAGTTAACCTTTAAAAAAAGGTTACGTGCCCATCTACTGGATCGTCACCAATAAGTCACTTGTTCGTCATCTGTTATATATATATTATATATATATATATTATATATTATATATGTATTATAATATTTATAGTTATGTACGTATGTAATTTATGTTTATATGTATGACTATATATTTTGTTATTGTATCGTATTATTATTTATTCAGTTGGTTTGTATTTTGGTGTATTTTGTGGTAGTTACTTTTTTTTTTTTTTTTAAATATTATTTATATCTTTTTCTTTTTTTTTTTTTTTCTTCTGCTTAATGATACCGCTCTTCGTGTGTTTCTGTTTGGCCTGATGGTTAGCTGGCAGAGAATGCATTATGCATTAAGCTCGCCATTTGTACCGTAATCCTGTATTGTGGTCAATAAAGATTAAATAAATAAATAAATAAATAAATGTAGGTAACTTGAAATTGTAATACTTTGCTAAAGAAGTAAACGTTGCATAAAACAATAGTTAACTTTAAAATAATCGCTTTTTGTAATAATGTTTTGCATGCTTTCACTTTAAAGCTCTACTTTTTGCTCTACATATTAAAGCATAATTTCTAAACACACAGATTTTATTGTGTTATTTTGCAGTGCACGCAAATGTCAATCACATTTCATTCAATACACCTAATAGGGTATTGGCTTTTTATTTTTTGTTTAATTTCATAATGTTTTAATTACACAATTTATTTTTTGCTACTGTACACAATCTTCATTTTGCATATTTAAGCTGTTGCGTTCGAGTGTAATTATAAGGACAAAGTAATGACCTATGTGGCTTTGTTAGGTAATCTTCTACATTGGAATTATGAAAAAAACATTTTCATCATCAGATTTTTATCATCATCATCATCACTACTATTTAATTGACAGTGGGTTATCACTGTACATAATAACCAAACATGAACCAAACTACAGGGTACATTACCAAACTACATACATATACCTACTATAATGCATTTCACATTAAAATATTACCAATTATTGTCATGTTAGTTTAACATTTTATCGATATTCAATATTTTTCAAGTCATGTTGTGTGCGAAAAATTGAAGAATATAAGTAGTATGTGAAGCTGTAAAGGCCACTACAGCCAACAGCAACTATCCATTCGAAAAAAAAGTAGCAGTTACATGATGAAAAATTATATCCTTATACTCGTATATTCCTGATTAGGTAATCGTTGAAAGTTGTGAACGTTATAAATTCTTGTAAATAAAAGTTTTGTATTTCTATCTACGAGATACATTTCTATGTATATGAATATGAATAGCAGTCTTTATCTAGCAAGCAGTCACGGTAACACAGCAAGACATTTTGCCTAAAAAGAAAAATACTTATCCCTTTTCATAACGTGTCCAGTAAGTGACGACAGTGCTAACGAGTACTAAATCGAGTAAAAAATTTCTAGCCATATATTAACCCTTTTAAAATAAGATTTACTTCAAGAATTTTTTCTATAGCTCAGGTCACGTTCCCAACAAATGGGTTTATGCGATAAGAATCCAATAACTACTTTATTGCGCCACAAATACAATGCTTTTATATAACTGAAACATTCTGTAAACGGAAACTTTTATCAAGAATCTTTTTAAGTCATACCTTTACACGGGAGTTTTAGTTCTGAAGACATACAGTTTCTTTGTTAAGGGTTTAGGTGATGCATGTCTTAAATATATATTCATAGTTATTTCTGTTGTTACAATACTTTTTACAATACTCAATTCATTGATTGACTGACAACACATTTGAAATCCGAAGGTTCAGTAGCAATAAATGCATAAGAGTTGTGTTCACTCAAAACTGCACTCAGGAAGGGTTTTTGAAAAATTATAGGAGAGTCCTATATAGTCCTATAATATATTCATTACTTAGTTGGCTAATGGTGAAAAGAATGAAATTATTTTCCTTCTCTCTTATTCATTAAAAGAGAAGATATTTTAAGAGTATGACAGTTTAATTATTGTAATTATGAGTACAGTAATTATTAGAAATGGACAATGATGACAAAAACGTCAATCATAATAATTATTATTTATTGAAAGAAATAAAATTGATGCTATTCAGAAATAAACCTGATAGAAAGACATTTTATCAATATAAGGTTTTTTTATATCTTGAACTAGTCACTTGTAGCTAAAATTATTCTTGTAACCATATTGTAATTTGATTCAGTATGAATCTCCTAATTTTGAAAGTGAAGTACCTGCAAACGTTTATCAATGTATCGTACAACAATCTACATCTGTATATTCATTTGTAAATATATAGTTAACTAAATACATACGTCTGTCTGAATGAAACGCGATCTGAAATGATGCCAGGCCGCATGCCACGATCGTAATATTAAGAATGTTACCATCTGTAGGTCATGACCACACTATCAACGCACACCTGATCAATGCGACCTTTTATTATATTTAATTTTCCCACACAAACTGTCGTTAAAACTCTACGGAATCCACAAAAATTACGAACAATATGTAAAATGCATACAAAACACATTTGCATAAGAGTAAGAGTGACGTACTGGCGTCAATTGAACAACCTTGAAGTAATCGTTATCGCATTACTTATTCTAAGCGCTCACCGAAGATCGTGAAACCATGAAAACAATTCGTTTTCCTCCTCCAAAGACTCGTGATACAAGACAATATTGTTGTGTTTGGATGAAATTTGCACTTCAACACATAAGAGTTCTGAGCGTAAACTTTAACGCAAACAGTCGCGGCCTTGAACGCTAAACAGATCGTTCGAAAATACGCGTCGCGTGGAAATAGCCGCGATGAAAATACGAGCACGTGATGTTACGTACCTCGCGTACAGTCGTGCGGAGAAAATCGATGATGCTCGCCACTCGGCGTCCCGCGGCCGACTGAGCCACTGTCTGACTGTGTCACCGGAACGCGCCCCACCCGAGCCTTCGCCCGCCTGACTATCACAGATTGGTAAAAAAAATCACGAGAGCACTTAAAAAAATATGTGAGTGATCAGATCACTTTCGGTTAATTTTCAGGCGGTTGGTTAATGATGGTTGTAGGTACGCGTATGGTTGGAACGGCGGCGCGACGCGATTACGCTTCGGAGTGGGGCGCTGGACTGACGGAGCGACGGAGCGAGCAGCCAGCGGGCCGTCGGCGCCCCTCCCCCTCCGTGACGTCGTTCAGCCCGTGATGGTGGAAATTAGCAGCTTCCCGAGCGAGGGTCGGCGGATGTAGGTCATGGGGACTGGGCTGCACTTGCCCACTCTAGCGCGATACTTGACAAGTTTAAGGACGTTACACCAAGATTAGGCGCATAGATTTACAATTCGTGTTCGGCTACGGTGTAGAGGTGTTACGTAGACGCTAAGAATGCGCTACGGAAGTCGCTACGAGGGCAAATGGCTCCCCTATCGTACAAACGTATCTTGTTATCTTGTTAAAGATGCGGCTTATCTTCGTTGCATGTAATTATAATCTACTTACATTTAGTTGTGGGTTGGTATTTATACGTTGTATAACTTTTAAAGATGTTACAATGTAATAAAACAATAACTCATGTCTCTACATTCACAACAATGAAATAAGACCGAATGAAATTATCCATTTGGTGCAAAAACACCTTGTTAGTTATTACCATTGAACTTTTTCACTTTATTGAGGCAGTGAAAGTGTAATGTGAATTCATAATTATGTATTCTGTATATTTTGTGTATAAATTATATGTATGTTTTGCCTAATGATGAGCTGGTAGAGAATGCTTTGAGCAAGCAGGAAGCTCGCCAATTGTACCGTGATTTTGTGATCAATGAAGTCTAAATAAATTAAATATATATAGCAGTATAAATTACTATTCATAATAATTGAAACAGGTTTATAGTTTAAAAACTAAATACACGGTTTTAAAGTCAAATCTAGGTAATAATGCAAAGAAATGTTATTGTGCTGTTTGTTAACCTGAGCGTAGTATTGGGTCATGCATCTCAAAAAAATGCGTTTTCATCAGCAAGGCTATTCTGTTTTGTAACTCGACAGCGGAATCCACGATGAGTGTCAATTTTGGCAAGGAATTTTGACACTCATCGAGAATTCCGCTGTCGAGTTACAAAACAGAATAGCCTTGCAGATCTAAAGCCATATGTCAACTCCTTAGGATAACAGGAAAGTAGGTACATATAATGAAGCTTACAAGATTTCACCAACCCAAGCAGGGTACATAAATAGAACCGTTTAATAAAAACGCAGATTTATCAATACAGTATGAACGTCAAAATAGTGTCATGTAAAATAAAGCTTAGGACACCCACATATCACACTGAAAGGGATTACAATACGGAAGCCTTAAAGTACGGTAAGCACTTATATTTTTGGATTTAAGAGGATAATCACAGTTTATCACAGGTTTAGTATAACGTTCTGTCGCACTTGTCAAAAGAATTTCTATAGTCCACTTATGTAATAGAATACAGATATTTAAGGTATACCTATGGATAGATATCACATTAAATAAAAGCCTGTAATATTAATAACATCAACGATAAGTTTTCGTCCAAGAGGTAAGTAGAGTACTCGTTTGTTAATGTTTTTCGACACTGCTATCTAAATCGGCGGGATTTACATAATATTAAAAAGTTACTGAAAAAACATTTCCTCTGTCTGTAACTTTCTTCCTTCCCTATCTATAATTTTCTTCCACACTCTCCTGTAGCACTCTTAGTCTGCCTTATCTTATCTGTATGTATTTTCATTGCATTGGATAATAATTTCTAATTAATGTGTAGACATTAGTAACATACACATACACATAAGTAGACACATTTGGACCGACGACCTGAAGAAGACAGCGGGTATCCGCTGGATTCAGAAGGCTCAGGACCGGTCAGAGTGGCGGAAGTTAGGGGAGGCCTATGTCCAGCAGTGTACCTACAAAGGCTGATGGATGGATGGATGGATAGACACATTAGACATAAGTAGATAGGTTGTAGACCCTACCCTTATTTCTCCCAGACACGACTCTCCTCTCGTTTTATGGGTTGCCTGAAAGAAATCCCTTGTAAGCGATAAGGCCGCCCATTGTATTGTACTTACCTGTTGTTAACAGTGTACTCTTTTGTAATTTTTTTAGTGTATACAATCAATAGAGTTTAAATAAATAAATAAACTACAGAGAAGATATTATAGAAAAACTATTATTAAGTGTATTATTAACCCAATAACAATGATTTTCTTTTCATTCTTGTCTAATCTGGGCCGGTGTCTCTATGGAAGATGGGGTTCTCCTTTTATTTCTTTGCCTCTGATGTGCCTTGATATTCAAAAGATATTAACGAGATAATACTTTATAACTAATATATAGCGTTTTAGACCAGCACCCTAATTCACGTAATTTAAGAAGTTCGATTGCAGTGCAGTTGCAGTGACGTTCCGATCAAAATAACACTTTCAGTATTCTCTTAGCTTTCGCGAGCACTGTCGAACACGCTCGCGTCACGCGAGCGCTAGTCAAACACGCTCACGTCACAAATAGGTATTCTGTTGATGCTCGTCAAGATAGCGTGTTTCCGATCGCAGTTTGAGGGTATTCTCATAAACTTTGAACGTTGAAATAACATCTCGGTACGAGTTTTTAAGCAGTTTTGTTGACGCTTTCTTTAAGTTAGAAGTTACTCATTTCTTACTTTTGTCAATTAGACGTAGAAGTCAGTGAAAGTAAAATTATATTTCGTAAGAAAATTATAATTTAATTATTTAATAGACGTTTATCATTTTTAATTATTAATTACCGTGTTTTTGAATACAATACCTCTAACCTAATTAATTTAATTTTTGACGTGATAACGTCCATTAAAACGATGAGTGCCGCACCGGGCGCATCTTTGAAATAATGTAGCGTTCCGCGAGCGAGACAGCGGCAAAAGCGAGAGAGAGAGAGAGGCACTATCGGCTACGTTGTCACGTTAAACTAGCGTCCGTAAACCGACCTTACAGACAACCATTTTTTTCTAGTGAAAATGAGTTTGCGCTTTGGATGGAGGATGTTAGCCTTAGCCAATGATGTATCATTGGCCTTAGCTAACGAAGTAGATGAACGAGATCACCAAGCTAAAGCGCGAACACGTAGGCTAACGGCGAATCCATACGCCTTAACGGATCGGGAGTTTATAAAAACATACCAACTGAGTAAGTCTTTGGTTTGGTTTTTTAAGTTCTCCAAATCTTTCCAAATCAAAAATTTTTAAACAAAAAGAAAATAAGCAGTCGCAGTCGGCTCGAACTTTGGCGCACATTTTGTTTTGACACTTTTTTTTATTACTAATTGCATTACGAGGCAAAGTAAAGGCCTTCATTCTGCCATATTGAGGTAACATAATTATGACTTTTTTTTGTGAATTGAAGAACAAATCATTACTTTTTTTACAAAAAGTTTCACAAAAATCATTATTGGGATAGTAAATAAATATTCTTCAACGTTTTTTAATGGAAACATAATAAATTGTATTTGATTAATTAAAATAAGTTTATTTGTTCTCTCATATGACAACACTAACACAGAGTACTAAATAGCCGAAGAAAAGTTTGGCAGGCGCGCACGGCGCAGGATGCGTGCAGGAGAAGTGAAGTTCACGCGCAGTTTGCGTGCAGTTGACGCGCAGTTCAAAAATTACGAGAAAACGGTTTAGACGCTAAACGTCAACCAACGTCAACTTGATTGCCGCGTCACTGCCACTTGATTGCAACGTCACTGCAACTCAATCGATGCGTCATAAAGTTACGTGAATTAGGGTGCTGTGCCGATAATTTCTGAAACGAAAAAAAATTATAGTACTATAATTTTCTTTCACTTTTTACCGTTTTTAGAGCTATCGGCACTGGACTATTTGTCCTACGCCCTGACGAAAATAATAACCTGTCACATAAACATCTGCCCCAGAATCTTACCCGGGACCCGGCTTTGTAGGCACTTCAAATCAACTGAACAACAGGATCGTCATTATAATCGTCGTAATGATTTGTAACAAACTAACATAATTTCTATAACTGAAGACGTAGATGAAAATGGCGCTAATGGATTTGCAATTGCTGGACCACAATCTTCTAAATTAAATTATCATCCATTGTAGCCAACTGAGTGACGTCGTCAATACAAACGAAAACAAAACAATGATTTGTTACAATCTAATTTCCATATTACAAGTGACGTTGTAGCGAAGCGTCAATTGACGTTGTTATTAACTGAAGTACCGTGACGTCACGATGGGGCGTTAATGAAATTGCTGTTGCTGGACCACAATCTTCTAGATTGAATTACCATCGTTATACACTGTGTGCTTAAGAGCGTACGTGAATTTGATTTGTATTTTGTGTTTTGGTCTTACCTTTCGAATGTAATAAGGTACTCGTAACTTGATCGAACGTTATATAGTATTAATTCTAAAGGTCAGGATTTTCTTAGTATTGTGGTATGTATGCTATAAGGTTAGTTTTAATCACTAATTAAATAGCAAAGTCAACTAGAAAACGAATATTATATTATATTTATTGTATACTAGCTGCCCGGACAGACTTCGTTCTGGCAAAAAATTTGCAATAAAATAATATTGCGACTATAAATTGAGATGTAAGCTATCCTATCCTTTCAAGTTGGATCAAACTGCACACTGTGTGCAAATTTGATTAAAATCAGTTAAATAGTTTAGGAGTCCATCGCGGACAAACAACGTAAACATAAATAAACCCGTAATTTATATATATTAAGATTAAGATTCTATTGTATATTGTAAGGGCGGGTAAAAATACCCATATATGAGAACCGTCGGTATCAATATTAAGTATGATGATGATAACATTTATAATAGCGGTCATGGGGTGCGAAATTTTGTACACATGAAATTTTACCAGTTTCCTCATAGGAAAGGGGTGAGAACCGTCATGGGATCATTAATGTTAATGGAATATTTAATCGCATTTCTAACAACTTGTTTACAATGGGTTGATTATAGTCATCAGTAATATCATATGAATGAATAAATTAATACTATAAAATACTGCCACAAGTCTAAAGAATAATATGTACTAATATGCCAAACTATAATGCTATGTTTTAGATAAAATACTTATTTGCAAAAAATTCTAAATACTTTATGACAAATAGACTTTTTTTTGTCTGTATGTAAAACCATAACGATTTTATTCACTTTGGTATTCTTGATGGAATTATTGATCAAATTACTAAAACGGCAAAATGTAAGAACAACATCTTAAGTAGAATTGATTCAATTAATTGTTTACAAGAGCTTAAGTCGTAGGTAACTATTATTAGAGCTTCGAAGAAGTAATAAAATAAATTAGTTGCGTCATAAAATAGAGTAACTAGCTTTTAGGATTTGTCTGCATCCAGTTCATAGATTGTTTTACTAAGTTCACAACTAATTCCATAAAACATTTTTCATTTACTAAATTCTTCACATATGTTTTAAAAACTTGGATCTTATGATGATTAAGGTACCTCGTACACTTTACTGTTGCCTGCAGTGAGAGGGTTAGACTGTCCAACTTGGACAGGAGGCAGGAGAGTAACCAATTAATCCCTTGTTCATAAAATAAGTTATTATACACAAAGATTACAAGCCTTATAAAGTGTTTTGTTTATTTCACTGTTATGAATACGATTTAAGATGAATTCCTGCTTACCGCCACTCAACGCCTATTCTAAATGACTGCTATCCAAATGTCATTTATGGAGTAGTAACACACATAAAGTTGCCATTTATAGTACTTGTTCAGTACTATACAGTAATTGTCATTTAACTAAGGGTAATAATTTGTAATTTAAACGAAAACATAATGAAAGACATTTACATACAATATTCACTACAACTGACTACAGCGCCATCTGTCTGGTTTCAGTATATCAATAACCGTCGCAGGAAAGTTCCAAAAAATATTTATTTTTGACCATGAAATTAATCCGTCAATTAGAATATCCGGGATACATTCCACGTATAAAGTAAAAAATATCGTAGTTGATTACGGATGTGTGTATTCATTATGATTATGATTATAATAACCATCCCGCATAGTCAGCAGCTACCCTAAAGAATGAAGTTGGACTGCATTATCACCTACGGAGTTGTCACATGAGCTTAATTTAGAAGTTTCACTCGAGCTGCGGGTTCAATCTCCGTTTAGTGATTTTTGTTGCGCTGTATTGACTACCATCTGCTGAAATATTGTGATGTCTGAGTGCTTCTTATGACTAACACATGGTTACTTTTATCCATTAGCCTTGCGATGTACATTTATCTTATAAGTCTCAAGATCTTAACAGGCATAATCCCCAAAAATCATTCACAAATTTATCAAATAATTCCTTATTAATTTACTGCTATTAAGATTATCATATTTTTCACTACTCTCATTTTCATGGTAATGCTTAAAATTGCTCATACCTTCAGTCATGCAAACAAGGCCAGAATACAATGGATTTCCGAGCACTTCACACAGAATATAGATAATAGTAGAAATAGAAAAAGTCTTGATTAGTATGGTATATCTATAGCCAAATAAACACAATTGAATCAACAATATACAACCGACGTAGCCGGGTGACAGATAAGCACTGCAGTCTGCATTCAAGTAATGCGTAGGTACACGCACTTTTTCTATAGACTGAAGGGCTGATGAAAAAGTAGACGGCCGTGTGATGGTAAGAGATCACCATCGCCTGTGGAGATGTGTGACACTAGAGTAAGCAGCCATTGGTGCATCAAGCTTGCTAACTGGGCTCTCTGGTCAATTATTCAATTGAGAATATGCGACCGATGAAGCGATGGTACGCGAAATGTCATAGATAGGTATATCAGATTAGAGTGGCTTTTATGGTGTTGTGGTTCCAAGTTTTATTGTTCACTTTTTACCATGTTTTTACTATCTCGTTTTGTCACTATGCCCTTCAACTTAACAAGCCCCTAATAGGTAGTTTTACTTTTTACAGACTTTTTATGATCACATTTGGTACAAAACTGCATACAACATTTGTATAAAGTCTCTACTGACATATACATTTACAAAAATATTCCGTCAAGTATTAATTTATTTTTCATACTTTACCAAAAGACATTTCATCGTTCCAAAAACGAACCCGTACTTTCGTGACGTATTTACGTAACTACAACCTAAAACAACAGACCAGATGGACTGATGACTTGAAGAAGACAGCGGGTATACGCTGGATTTAGAAGGCTCAGGACCGGTCAGAGCGGCGCAAGTTAGGGGAGGGTTATGTCCAGCAGTGGACCTCCAAGGGCTGATGGATGGATGGATGAACCTAGAACACAATTGTACAGAACTAAAGCAATATGTAACATTTCAAATCCTTAGGATAAGAGGAAGAAGGTATCATGCCCCAACTCAGACTCACAAACGGATACTTAAATCGCACCTTATTTGTATGGTGATTTTTTTTACTAAGTGAGTGTTCATACTGAACTCGCGGGCGCGGGCGCGGGCGCGGTCGCGGGCGCGGGCGCGGTGGCGGATTCGTGTTCACACTGGCCGCCAGGCGTTTGCGCGATTGTGACATGTTGTCAGAGGTTGAAAACATGGACGACGATCTTTTTTTAACCGAAAATTCGTACCTAAAGTTCCATTTAGGTACTCCCCTCCATATCAGGAAACAATTCAGCAATTTCCTTCCATAGTTTATTATGAATGTTTCTGTTCATAAGATTCCTGTGTTTATTCTGCCAAATCTGAGTTCAAATCAAATCAGTTCTAGCCTGAATAGTACTAATAAACTCTTCTGTATTGAAGGACATGGTCTTAGATGAAAGAACAACCCTTTAATCTGGGGACATAATGAATTCATGTGCTATCGTTTCTAGCGACAAGTTCAAAATGGTTGAACTTACCTGACATAATCGCGCGTTCCGCCGCTAGTTCAGTGTGAACACACTCATACATTCTCATACGTTTGATATTGCCGCTAGCGGACCGCGCGCGGTTGTCGCTAGCGTGCCCGCTACTTACACCGCACGTGCGTTTTGTATGTGAACACTCTCATAGTAGTTCATATGTTTGAAATTTCGCGACCGCGCCCGCGACCGCGCCCGCGAGTCAGTATGAACAAGCACTAAGGACCGATAAGTAATAGTTAGAGACTCTGAGTTGGGGCGTTAGTCTGTCACATTTCACCCACACAAACAAGTTAAGCTGAATAAAACCGTTTAAAAATGTTGAGTATGTACGTCTAGTTTGTATACTCTATACTACTACAATCATGTTATTTTATTATTAGATTAACGCGCGGTGGCAACCGCATTGTACAGACAAGTACGTAGTAATACCGTTACGTCTTCTATAAACAAATACACGCGTATGATAATGGTAGACCTTGTACAAGGTCGAACAATCCATTCAGAAGTACCTACAATAGATGTAGATAACTAGTACTGTTGATACCTTAGCTTTGATGGAGACCTTGCAGAACGAAGAGGTCCCGGGATTCGATTTTTAAACAGGAGATAATATATTTATATGACTTACTAGCGTTTCACCCGCGGCTTTGTCTGTGTTTTCCAGGATGATAAGTACTCTACATTTGTTTTTGGGTCATGGATGTACGTGATATGTATTTAACATAATTATGGTGTAAGGCTATGGTACTCGCGAATATTAAAAGTAGGCACTACAAAGTAAGTAGGTAAAAGCGAGGGTCATTACCCATAAATTGCTTGCGACAAGGCGTAGATTCTTATGAAACAGACACACGCAGGGATTTTGTTTTACTTTATTACTTTAATTTATTGGAATATCGATATCAATCTGAAATCGGTAACTACAAATACTACATTTTATGTAAATCTTATTTTATTATCTTCAAGAATGTTCTAGTAAGTACATACTGTATCTAGAGATAACGGTTGAGGTAACTGAAGATTGTCTTGGTTATCTGTAAGTTAATCTCAAAAACATCTGATTCATGGTGGAATTTTTGAAGGAAAAGTGTAACTACATTTTATAATATTTTCCTTGTCACTTTGTAGTTTAAAATTAACTTAACTATTGTTTCTAAGCAACTAGTAACTTACTCATGATATAGGAAACATTATCTAAAACTAAACTTATCCTAATTATCTTTTCTTTCTTTTATCCCTTTTTGCTCCAAAAGCCTTTTGTGCCATGCCGAATTCCTCTGCGTAGATATGTCGAACGGCCGGTCTCAATAATGTACTAACAGTTAAAAAAATGTACATAAGGCTGTCATTAGTATGTCATCTGTCATATTTGTCAATTTTTGCGTCTCAATAACCTTCGGTGGATAGAAAATTTCTACCCATGACATTGATCTACCGTCCGGAGGGCCAAGTCATACCGTAGGTATGTTGGTCCATACAAAAATAAATACTTGCGTCTCAATAACGCTTTGACAGCTAACTGTCGCTAATAGAAGTTACCATCTATCGGAATTTTTCTCATCGCTCGATTTCGACGGATAATTGGTAGATTTCTCATATTGTAAAGAAAATTTATCAAAACATCATGGATTTATTAATCACTGATGAGTGATAATGAATTTTCTGAAGCTTGTATATTTGATTCCGCCTTTTTAATACGGTTCCAAGATCGCCGAAATTGTCCTCGTATAAAATAAATGACTACATATTGTATAAAATATATGACTGAATTGTGTGAATCCAATTTTGTTTATAACTACCTAGATTCAGATTAAACATAAACCATAATCTAAATTTTACTAACAAAAAATAACCGACTTCAAAGTTACTCAAAAACGACTTGTCAGATCTCGTTTAAAATGTGGGACCACATGACAAGCACCAGCTTTCGATTAAAAAAAAATCATCAAAATCGGTTCGCCCAGTCCAAAGTTCTGAGGTAACAAACATAAAAAAAATAGAGAATCTCCTCCTTTTTTGAAGTCGGTTAAAAACGGCAGTGAATGAGAATTGATAACAATATCTATCTTTAAAGTTTTAGGTAAGTAGGTATTTTAATAAAACAAGAACATTAAGCTTTTTAAGTTAGATTTATTTTGAAATTATAACAAAAACATTTCGCCTTTTCAGCGATCGGTCGGCAACGACGGATCGCACCGATCGATCGCATCGTCAATGGCGCCCATTATAGTTTTATTTTCGGAAGGATCGGACTAAGGTGCCAACGTGGTCGATCTGTAATGATACAAACACGACTAGATTTTGAAGTTAAATTCTTTAACTAGACACTTCAATGCATTAACTGTTTCTACAATCACATGCCTACTTAACGATAAAATGATGATGATAGGTCCAATTCTTTGAATATTACCTCTCTCTACTTCAGAACACATTATTTACGCGTAGTTTAACAAATAGCAACGATACGAATGCATATTCCATTCTGTTCTGAATAGTGTTGTTGTTAGTATATTCCTTACATCGGATCCGACTGTGAAATTAATATACCTATTAAATAAGGAAAACTTTTGCATTTTATGCTGCATCCCAGATTCTGCTGCATGTGATGTAATAATTAAATTTTACTATCCGCATTTTCTGTGTAACAATCTGTTGCACTTACAATAGAGATAAGAGATACTTTGGATATTGCCATAAGCCTTCGTTCGAACATCTTCTTTCATGACACCATGCTCATGACGATTGATATCATTGTAATCTGGCAAAATTAATTGCACGCATTTCGTTCAGAAGTTCAAAGTTGATTTTAACAATGTTGCAAGTGTTAAATGTATACCCGCAAAGGTCATACATAATGGCGTAATAATTCTGGGTGGGTACTCATGCTAAAGATAGCGATGTAGTAATGTGAGTGATGATCGCTTGTTATAAAAGTGATTGATTTTTTATGTGATTTACTAATTTTTGCCTTCTACTTCACTCGTGAAAGAGTGGTTCCACAAAAAGAAGTCACAAACAAAGTTATAGACATCTCATGTATAGTAACAGAATTTTGTAAAATAATAATTTTCCTTTTTGGATATTTGTTAACAGATATTCGGAGCGGATGCTCACGTAACATCCCTAAACACGAAAAGCATAATATTCAGTTCCGCGGTGCATCGAGAACCGTTCTCGGTCGTATCCGAGTTGTCGCGTAAACAAGCGCCGTCGTGTACCTAAGTGATTTCCTTTTTATTACGATCCAGTTGTTCCCTCTCATCTAATTATAGGTACTCTTATACAAGGTAGAATAAATTTAATTATTCAGTTTATAACCTGGATGGAGAATAGATGGACATTTTAATGACTTTTGAGATATCAGGGATTCGGTCATTGAGTCTAACGCACTCTGTTTATGTTTGAACAACAATGGTTACACCCTGTTGAAGAACGGCTAAAGCTGGTAGTTCTGAATATGTTTTCGTTGTCATCATCGTTTCTTTCTGTAAGTCCAGGATAGATGCCCTATGTTTTGAAATCAATTTATATCTCCTGATTTAATGTCAGGAACACAATAAGCGTGACATGTATAAAAACTCTGATCTTTAGTCTACCATAATGCAGAGACAAAAACTCGTACTTATTGATACTTTTAATAACTTTTTCTTTTCTTTACAACTCTTAAATTTTAGGGATACTTGCCTCATAGAGGATAGTTGCCTCACGACTATAATCTAGAGGAAGGATACGTGCCCCATTGGGAAAAAAACCTCTATTATGTTTGAAAATTTGTTGTTTTTAAAGTAAAAATAAACCTAAATACAGGGTATTTTTCAAACTAAAAATATGTGTGTGTGTTACAAAAAATTGGATTAGAGGATAGATGCCCCACCAAAAAAATTGAAAATCCACAAAAATACTGACAGTCTAAGGGAGACCATACACGATCAAGTGTACTTGATGATAAAACAACATTTATCATTAATTCACGATATTAAATGATGATGATTCTGAAAATTGAACTATTTTATTATTTTTATTAATTGAATATTTTATTTTATTTATTTAACATGACGATTTTCCTGACAAAGTTTGACAATAATTGAATTATCAATAATTTGACATCATTTAATATTATAAAGTGGAATATTACACTAACATCTGTTATGAAATGTAATGTGCATCGTGGTTTTCTTATAAGTTATAATTTGTATATTTTTTAACTAATCTATCGAATTGGGGTCACCTGTGATGTTAGATATTGTGTGATTTAAAATAAATAAATGAAAAATTTCAAAAAACTAAAGGATATGTATATGTTCATGAGGCATGTACCTCATTTAGGGATAGGGCATCTATACTTCAAATAAAACAGGGCGTCTATCCTTTTCTTAGAGGATAGATGCCTATCGCAGCCAAACGCATTAAATAACATTTGAATTTAAAAAAAGGCTTTAATTACATTGTATTCTTTACCCCTCAATAGATTAACATAAAATCAAACGAATTGACTTACCACATAAAAAATACCAGCGACAACAAAAAACCCACGTAAAATTCTCACGCAAATTTTCGTTGTCTCTTAAGTTTGAGCGGCCGTAACTGGATAACGCGACCTCGCAGCGTCTTGTCGCACCGTGTACCAGCTGAGGGCGGAGGAACCTTTCGACGCGCATTGATTATGTCGGCAATCGTGTGCGCGAAACTAGAGTTTTAGAATTTGAGGCGTCTATCCCAATGCGGCATCTATCCTGGACTTACCCTAATTATTTTTTTTTACCGACCGCATGTCCATCGGACTGACATCTTATTGGTAACTGGACCCACTGATAACCTAACGTCAGGTCATCGTCAGGTGCTTCTTCTGCTCATTTCACAGCTATTTAGATAATGACATAAAATTATTTACGATCACTCTTCTCATGTACCATTAACGCATGAATGCTTTGGTTTGCACATAACATATTTATGCGCACACATTGTAATACTATTTCAGTGACATTTGACAGGTTTCTGTAAAGCTGTCGTTATCGTCGGATCTCGTGGGCAAAGCCAATTTATACTAACTTGAAATAGACATAATGACGCGTGTGACATTGTTGGTCTTAAGGAATAATAAATACCTTTTATATTTAACGTAATCGATTGACTTGTACAGGGTTAGGACAATCATAAGCGAGAGTTAAGCAACGTAGATGTTGGTGGTTTTATAAAAGTGAGTGGCAAAGTAAGCGTAGTAGATTAGATAATGGAGAATTTTGAATTCAGACTTTTTAATTTCGAACAGTTTATTTAAGTAATAAAAGTACTAGTATTTCTTCTGTGGTAACATTGTGGTGTGATGTGGACAATATTTTCTAATCCAACCACATACCTTGCTTGCTCACTTACTTGCTCAGCCTTGACAACTGTTATAAAGAACTAATAAAGACTTGTCTGGAAGTGAATAAAGTGTAGGAGAATACGCATTTTTTACTTATTGTAAAATTACTGTGAATATTAATAAATGAAATTTTGCTTTTTGTATAACATTGCCCTTTAAAAGAAGTTATTACTTTACTCGAAATTGATAAAATATCAGTATTCAAGTAGTCGATTTAATGTATGTTTTTGTAAGTCGATTAGGTATCCATATGCAATTGGCAACTCACTAAAATAAAAATACCCAATTGGTACAATTTTTGTATTTCAAAGTCGCAATCAAATGACGCAACGCTTAGATCTCACCATGCATTAATGTCTTGAGCTCAGTGAACGAATGAAATGTTTGTTCAGCCGTACGAAAATAAGTCGGTATTATATTTTAGTAACAATTAATTTAATACGTCAATACTCAGTTGTACCGTTTTTCATCGAAGATTATTTGGTAATAATGAACTATATAGTTCGGTAATATTTTTTATTATTTTGGGTGTTTTATGATAGAAATTCGTACATTCCAACCAAAAATTCTTGTTCTAAAAATAGGCGTTGGCAGTCGATTGCTCTACATTGATTTGCACCCGAAAGGATAATAAATACACGGTATTGATTTTCCCTTGTCGGAGGAGGGTAAGGGCCTAAGATAAATGATGGAACCATGACATGTGAAAATCTGTGTCGGCAGTTTAACAAAAAAAGGCTGGGTAAGTTGTGCAAGCTTTTGATAATTGTTATTTTGTGGATACAAGCCACCTCGGTTTAAATCATGCACTTCTATGCTTATAATCTCAATTTTACCAAAAAATAATTGACTTCATAGAACTAGCCTTCTAAAAAAATATCTAAATCGCCATATCTAATATATAAAATTCACGTGTCACGGTGTTAGAAGTTGAACTCATCAGAAACGGCTCGACCGATTTTCGTGAATCTTTGCGTGCATATCGGCTAGGGTGGAGAATCGGACAACATCTATTTTTCATCCCCCTACCCCTAAATTTTTGGCAGAACAACGTTTGCCGAGTCAGCTAGTATATCTATAATATTTGAGAAGTTTCATCAATGCCTCATCATGAGTCATCAGAAAAATACCAATCTGAAAGAATATGTACTGTAAGAAACGTTAAACTACAATTTTTCTTTCATTTGACCAAATCGAGAGTGGTTAAATACAAAAGAAATCAATATTTGATTTTCGATTAAGGTCAGTCGCGACTATTCATCCGTGATGGATTCAATGTATTTGGAGGTCAATCAAGAAGCATCCGTCTTCCTAAACGTGGTTCCGTAGTGAAAAACATGGAGATCAAAAAAGGCGAAGGGCTTGCAAGATTGTTGTAAACAACTTAATAAGAATTCACTTCCCTATTGATTGTAAACATACTTAGTAAACACTTTAATATATTTTTTTAATATGCTTTAGCACTTTCCATGGATAAAACCCAAGGAAGTTGATTAAGTATTAACTGAAAAGGCCGAAGTTTGCCCTTAGAAGGCAAAGCAAAAATTATAGAAAAATATTGATTTTTTAAATATTGTGCAAGTAAATATTTGAAACTAAAAAGAATACTGTAAAATGTGGAAAGTAAAATTGTACCTACCTGTACAGTAAAGGTAATGTTGAAAAACCCTAGATTGGTAGGAAAATGATTTATTTGTTTGTTTATTGTTAATTAGAACAAATTTATAATTCATTCTTCATTTCACACCTTATTAGACTTTTTCTAAGTGATGTTTTCACTATGTCGTCTTGTTTTCACTGAATGGGATTCAATTAAGGTTTCAAAAGACTTCTCTTTCTGGATCGGGTTTGCAATGTCGACTCCTCTGGTTTTGTACAACGGTGATCACTTATCGTCTGCTTTTTTGTCAGTTCTTCAGGCTAAAAAAAAACCCGTCTACTATAAAAAAATCTATCATGATAGGTACATTGGAATCCTTGTGGTGAGCTCTTCAATTTGATACCCATATGTTATCCGATTTATTTTTATTTTTTGATACTTTAGGCAATAGCATCTCACAGCCACTATATTTTTTTTATTTCACTTATCTAAGAACACTTGGATTATCAAAACGAATCTAACGATATCTTAATTTGTATAAATCCGTTCAGAGGTTTGGAAGTCACGAAAAAATAAATAGTATTACATGCATACAAACATACAAAGTTACATACAAGATACGCGCGAAAAACAATAACTTTTCCTTGCAGTCGGGTAAGAAAGTAATTGCTCTAAATCATTGTCCTTTGTTCATTTTAAGATAAAGCTTTAGTATAACGTGGCATATAAAATCCCACTCAAAAGACTTAAAAGTAATTCAACCGTTGATGAGCATGTTATTATGCTTGAGTTATTCCAATAATAACCTGCTTCCTTTTATCTCTCTCGCGAATAATTTAATAATATATTCCTTGTATGAGATAAACTTTGTAGGCGGTGAGAATGTTCGTGCTACGTGAGATTTTTCCGAGAATTATTAACATTGACTGTTATGTCGCTGGGACATAATAAATTACATTTGTGTGTGCTGTATTATAATGAAGTGTGAATAAAAAAGGAATATGAGATACATAATTTTAAACAGGAATATAAAAATTTCGTCCTTCCTTCTACCTATTTGCTCTGCAGCACAGGGTTGTAATGGAGTATGATATAGGCATAGAGGTATTATTATTAGTATAGAGGGAGTGTAACGAAGTGGGAACAGTAGGCACGGGTGAGAACAACACGACGTTCCCGTCGCGAGCGCTTGTAGTCGTGGTTGATTGCTAGCGGTGTGCGGTTCTAGAGAGATTTTTAAATATTTACGTATCAAAATGGTCAAATGTGCAGTTCTATAGATATAGGCCTCTCGGCCTTCTGAATTAAGAGGAGAGACCCAATGAATCGCGCCAGTATAACAGAAGACAAAGATGACTTAAGTCAAACCATTCTATGCTATGCGAAATAGCTCGGCAGCTGCTTTATCGATTTTGACAAACGCAAAGCGATGGATTCTACTCAAGTATTGTTTATAAAATGATTTTAATGACACTATGCGCTCGCAAGCAATGTGTAGTTATTTCAATCGGCTCATCAATAAGAACAGATAAGCTAATATAATCGCGTCTAAACATTTTGGGTTTTGTATTGATGCTTTTTAGGGTTCCGTAGCATGGCAAAAAACGGAACCCTTATAGATTCGTCATGTCTGTCTGTCTGTCCGTCCGTCCGTATGTCACAGCCACTTTTTTCCGAAACTATAGGAACTATACTGTTGAAACTTGGTAAGTAGATGTATTCTGTGAACCGAATTAGGATTTTCACACAAAAATAGAAAAAAAAAACAATAAATTTTGGGGGTTTCCCATACTTAGAACTGAAACTCAAAAAATTTTTTTTCATCAAACCCATACGTGTGGGGTATCTATGAATGGGTCTTCAAAAATGATATTGAGGTTTCTAATATCATTTTTTTCTAAACTGAATAGTTTGCGCGAGAGACACTTCCAAAGTGGTAAAATGTGTGTGTCCCCCCCCCCCCCCCGTAACTTCTAAAATAAGAGAATAATAAAACTAAAAAAATATATGATGTACATTACCATGCAAACTTCCAATGAAAATTGGTTTGAACGAGATCTAGTAAGTAGTTTTTTTAATACGTCATAAATCGTAAACCGCCATTTACCTCGATTAAAGTTACAACGAACTTCAAGAACTTTTATATGATGTTACTTGCTGCTACGGAACCCTTCATGGGCGAGTCCGATTCGCACTTGGCCGCTTTTTTAAAATATTTTTTTGATACAAAGCAAGTTTCTTTAAGTTAAATGATAATTTTAAAACTAATTTTACAACAGGAGTGTTCATCAATTTCTGTAACTGCGAGGGCCTGCGAACGTTATAGTAAAATTTTGCTCCTTTGACATCTGCTGCACGTTGAGCTGTTTAATGAGCTGTTTTTAATTCTAAGTAAGTTCATACATTGAAAAGCCAAATCAAATCAAATCAAATCAATTTATTGTGGAATATAGGTACACAGAGGTATGTTACATAAGTAAATTATCCGCTATATCCCTGCCACATATGGGCGTACAATAATAGCTTAGGTCAATAATAAAATAATTATACATTAAGAAACAATAACGAATAATATTAAATGTTAAAAGTATGACAATCAATAATTTAATTATATAATAATAGTCAATAATAAACAATAATCAAAAATTAATAATAATAATAAAAATGCGCTATAATTTATCCGTCATGAATTCATTAATTGTATAATAACACTTGTCAAGGAGGAGATTCTGCAGTCGTTGTTTAAAAAGTTCAGTGTTGGTTGTCGTTCTTATTATCTTAGGTAATTTATTGAATACTGAAGGAGCTTTACCTAATATATTTTGTTTATATAAGGTTGTTTTACATACCGCTGAACATATTTTATCGTTATTACGAGACCTTGTGCGAAACTGAAATAGTTCTGAGTTATTTTTAACGAACATAGCACATTCTAAAATGTACAAGCTTGGCAAAGTTAGAATTTTTAATTGTTTAAAATGTGGTTTACATGAATCCCTTTGCTTAATATTGCATATTGACCTCAGGCACATTTTCTGTGCTTTGAAAGCACGCTTGCTATTTGTTGAGTTACCCCAAAAGATGACAACATATCTAAACCTCGAGGAGACGCATCCGTGGTAGGCTGTAATAAGCGTTTTTTGATTTGCAACTTTGCGTAGCATGCGTATGCCATGCGTATGCGTAACGTATGCCATAAGACTCATAGACAAGAACACTCGCTCAGACGTATTTTTTTTTCGAATCGACAGTTCAAACTTCAAAATCATTATTATGTAGGTATTATATCAATACATTTATGAACATCATTTTTTTATTCTACCACCATTTCGGAAAGGTGCTATCGGCCTTTAGCGGCCTTCGCGACTAAACGCTTGATGCACTTGAGTCTTGACGCACGATTGTCGTGTTAAAATTGATAATAATTTATGGTGTTGCAATCTAATCATACATTCGCTCAAATGAATGAGAAATATCGAAAACCCTCTTATCAAATTAAAGTTGCTTGTAACTAAGGAATAGGTATTAGGTACAACTCGCTTTTTTACTGTTTTTAAATTGCATGTGTATGTACAGTTCGCAAGCAAAGTTTATCAACTCGTTAGAATTGTGTAAGCGTCGACGTTATCGTGTATTGACGTTATGTAACGTAACTTTTTTTCAATTAGAATACGTGAAACGTGGACGTGAAACGTGGACGTGAAACGTGGACGTGAAACGTGGACATGAAATGTATTTTTAATGTTATTATAGATTCTGTGGTGAAGATTATTATTACGTAGCTATGTAGTAGAAAGCAAAGGTTACTGTGGTGTTAACGTAGGTATTCTTGAACATGACAATAAATTAGACCACTTTGTATTTTTCGATTGAGCGCCAACAATAAAGAAATTAAAGTCCTTTTTAGGATTCCGTAGTAAAAGCGCAGGCCTCTTAATTTATCATGTCCGTCTACTGCTTAGTTCGAAGAGGCATTTTGAGGCAAAAACTGAAACTAATCGATGGAAGAAAACTATTATTGGGGTTATTTCTTAATGCACGAGATATTAAAAAATATTCATCTGTGTATTGTGTTGATGATACAAACAAATTACACGATGATACTATTTAGAATACAAATCCGGGATGTAAGTATAACCAATTTATTTGTTTCAAAAATGCAGTTAAAGCAGAACAAGAAAAGGATCCCAATAATATGGCCAGGGAATGTAATTACATTCCGGCCAAGTGGCCGGCAACGCATCAGCGATGCCTTTAATGTCGTACGAAACGTTGAGTCATGAATATAAATGAACATTACAGATTATAGTTAATTAATTGAACGTTTCTCATACAAATTTATTAGTAGGGAAACCCTAGGATTTGAATCTGGAAGCTGATATATGTATTGAAGTAATAAATTATGGACGCCTCTGAGCATATTCAATATCCCCCATTGATTGATTGTATTAGATACATGTAATGTTTATACATATATTCTCATGTTATGTTATGTAACTTCATCATTTAAAGAAGTTATGTTAGAAAAATTGCTAATAGGTAATTCGTTTGAAGATAATAAGACGCAATGATAGTAAAGATGATAGAACAAATGTACGAACGGACGGATGGACGGACGGACGAACGGACATGACAAAAACTGAGCCTTAAATCTAGAGCGGGACTTTAAAAAGTGACAATGAGTGCTTTCAACCTAATCATATACTTAAAAAACTTTCCGTAGACAAAAATATATAAAAAGACAGTTTTCGATGGAGCTGCCATTAGTAGGAACCGTTGATGGATCCAAAGATACTTTTTGTCCATCCAAGTGGATCCAAATCCATCAAGCAAATTGATTACCAATAATGGATCTAACGACACTTACGAGTACTTGGACCTTCTGAAAGAATATTATTTTGGTTCTTTGCGGGGTCTAAAAATATTCCTCGAATTCCTCGAAATTTTGATAATTTTAAGCAGTGTTATAGTTTGATTCTATAAATGTCCTCTCCCACGATTGAGACCAGGGTTTCGATTCCTTCACGCATTTATTATTCAAATATTTTTATTTATAATTATAAAATACGTGTATTAAATATTTATTATCATTTATCCCCTGAACGTGACAATATATCTAAACATTAGCGTTCTGCTCACAACTTTCTCCTTGTTTTCCGGGATAATATCTTATAACCATCTTATTCCAGATTTTGGTCTACCTGTGAACTTAATTTCATGAAAATTCATTCAGTACTTTTTGTGTGAAAGAGTAACATTTATTCTCATAAACTTTCACATTTATAATATTAGTAGCAGGTATGTGATATTAGTAGTATGTGACAATATAGGTAATCTTTTATTATGTCCTCACTTTTTTTGTTTGTTTGTTACTTCTCACTATGGACCCACTATATCAAATGATGAGGTGTTGTTCAATCTTGGATCTTGGGTAAGGTCCGAGTTTCCCTCCAACTTCTGCTTTGAAGCAATAATTCCCGATCCCCTTTATTAGTTTAGGACGAACCTTATCTTAGAGGTATCGACTTCGGGTTTGCGAGACGACCCAATTTGCATAAAACAGATGTTACTATTCAATTACCTAGCTAGACTCTTGAGTGACCTATGTTTACACCTACTTTGTAAGCCTTGTGGATATTCTTGGTGGATAGTTTCTTTGATATAATTAAAACTGTAGAACGAACTAATAGCAACGTCTGTCACAACTTTTATGTGTATAATTGTTTATCTGTGATATACGAGTATTTTGGTCTCATGACTTATCAGTGGAACACGTCCTTTTACATACAATTGTAAAGTATAATTAATAATCGTTTATTCCATAAAATTATTATCAAACTTACCTCTACATTTACACAAACGTCTTTCGTCAGTGTTCGTACGTCAGGATTGGATTCCGTTTGCTATAGGCTGAGGTCAAACGAGAAAATTTTTTGAGCTTTGAGTCGCGAAAAATGAGTCACGATATTTACGCTGCATTCGGTTTCATACTTAAGTCCTGTTTGTATCATACGGCGATGAAAAATGACTTGCGACTTTTGTAAGAAAAAAAAAATTCGCGATTCACAGCTCAAATACGTTTATTTAGCCGTAGCCTTTATCAGCAACGTTTTGTTGCATCAACCTTAAGTTCAAGCCTCATCTATCAGGAGTGAAATCTCCGAGTGATGAAAGGTTATCTATAAGGCGCTGAGAAGAACTAAACTTCCATGCATGAGTGCTGCCTGAACAGAACTGTCCGATACAAGATTTCCAAGTATCTATCTATCCATAGAAACTGACTTGAGGATAAAGGCCGTACCAGGAGGGACTTTATTCGTTATCGCTACAAGCTGTCTGTAAAACAAATGCTTGGCTACTTACTTATCGTTTCTTGTTAAATTGTCCAAGAAATTGTTGGAGCCTAATTGATGCTCTTCAGTTCAATTCGAATTGTTCCACTTAACGGCTTTTCCACCCTAGTATGTGGAAGAAATGAAGAATTTCGATTTCTGTTCACAAATTATATTCTGAAATATTTCACTCTGAGGAATTGTCTTTATCTGGTAACAGTATCTAATTCGGTGCTTCCTGTGGCTTGAGGAGTGATAGGCTCTTTATCCATTCATGAGTTGAACATACCCTGGTACACTCTACCGAATGCTGAAGTTGGACATCTAGCACTAAAGTTGTAACAGATTTTCTGATACTCGTTTTAACATGTTTTCCGATATGTATCTAAACGAAGATGGGGTATGATGAAAGGGGGTCCCATTACCATCTTCCGTTATCATCATTTTTAAGCTATTGCATAGCTTTTATCGCGGGCTTGACGACCGAATCAAGAAATTTCCGTAACGAAATAAAAGGTGACACCGCCCACTTACAGTCAGTATAGGATAGCAAAAACATGCAAGCGAGTGTGCCAAAACAAAGCTGGGGTATTAAATTTCTCATCGGATTTGTTCACCTAGTAGCAATTAATTAAAGCGAGTACTAGGCGACCAGAAGTCTTCGAGGATGCGATATCAGTGATACTGTACAACCATAGTATGTGTCCCCGAGTGCTGCACGTTTTTTTTATTTATTTATTTTTATTAAAGTAATATAAGCTTATGACACTCTCGGATTGAAATGGAACATATTTAAAAGAGTCGCTGCCCTCATCACCTCCAAACCGTGGCATAAAGTTTTCACTGAATTAACAGGACGTGACGCTAACAACGTATAATGTAGCTTGCAATAACTTAGTAGCTAAAAGCTCGGCTAAATGTTCTGTAGCTAAGTGTCTGGAGTTGGCTAGTTACTCATTAATTACTCGTTATTGCCCACTGCACGAGATCACCTTCACGAAACGCTGGCATCGTGGATAACTACTAACTAACTAACGTTAAATCTATGTCATGTAACTTTAATGTAATAAAGAATTGAGAATTACCTAATACTTGTGCTAATTAATTGTTAAGTTTGATGCTTTGACTTTGAAAGGCGATATTTTCATAGTCTGCAATTTAGTCTCAGCGAGTAAACTTAACCCGAACTGATAATACAAGCAGAGAATTTTATTTATTGACGATAACTTGTGAACCGAACTGACGAATTGATAATACAAGCTGAGAATTTTATTTGCTGACGATAATTTGTGATCCAAAACTATCCAATTGCTATTACTGAATCTCTTACCTACCACAATGAGGAGGTTAAGCCTAGTTAAATTCGTTATTATTATTTTGACAACATCGTAGTTTTCAGCCTAAAAGATTTTCTTATGATACTAATACATCGGACTATTCTGCTTACAATCGCGCTTCACATGGTTCATACAGCAAATTCTGTTAAGATTCCCCTTTTTGTACTTGTTATAAGTTACCTAGTCGAGGTGGTAAACCACACTAACTTAATAAGAACCGCTTTTATCCCTACGGCGATTGGCTGCTAAACTTATCGATACCGAAGTATATTGACTAAGGGAAAACATTTGCACCTCCTTTTCTCCAACAACCGATTGTTTTGTAGAGTTATGGACGAGGTTTAGTGTTATTAATAAAAAAAATGTTAATTATGATGTAAACTGTATTATTTATAGTAATTAAAACAGTAACAAAAATAAAATATTCTATTTGAGTAGAATTTTTTTTATAATTAATTAAATATTTCTAAAAGCGATTCTAGATGAATATTCTTCAGGCATCTTTAGATCACATTAAGCGTTAACAATAGTTTGCAAGAAGTCATTGCCTTCAAATAGGCCCAAACTCGGGACGATCAAGTTTCTTAACTCAAAGCAGATCACTCTTGTGAGCTAACTACAACCAGTTTCTCTAATTAAACGAACAAGTTTAAATTATATTCAGTAGGTTAAGCGTAACTGATTCTCGAAAGTAGCGTAAATAAACTTATAATTGTACAGACGATGAATTGAGATGCGAAGTTAATTTAATTTGTGTTTTTAGAACTGCAAAATATAAAACTCTGTGAAAATTTATATTGTGATTGGTATACTTAGAATGTTAATTATTGAAAATAAAAACTGGTTTAGTTGCTACTAATACGTGCATTACGTTTTATTACCTACTAGCTGTTGCCCGCAGCTTCGCACGCGGAAATTATGCTTATCATATTATTTATTATCCCTTACAAAAGAAAATTTAAAAACAGGTTCATTTATATTGAAGTACTTATATTTAGGAATTTACATACTGAAACTTACGATACAATCACAGATTATTCCTCCGGGAGCGGGTTTGGAATAGTAAACAACATTAACTTTTTTTCTTTTCCCTCTCCCTCTCCCTCTCCATCTCTCTCTCTCCCCTTGCCCTCTTCCTCTCCCGCTCCCTGTCCCTTTTCCTCTCCCGCTCCCTGTCTCACTCCCCTCGCTCTCCCTCTTCCTGTCCCACTCCCTGTCCCTTTCCCGCTCGAGGTCCTTCTCCCACCACAGATCCCTCTCCCTCTCCCTTTCCCGCTCGAGGTCTTTCTCCCACTTCATATCCCTCTCCCTCTTCCTCTATCGCTCCCAGTCCCTCTCACGCCCACACCCGCGAGCTCTCCCGATTTCTGTCCCGCTCCCACTCCCTCTTCCGCTCCCTGTCCCTCTCTATCTCCCTCTTCCGCTCCTTCTCCCTCTCCTGCTCCCTGTCCATTCTTAACATAAAAAATGACGAAGTTGCTTACTAAGTTAATTCCCCTAAATTAACTCTTTAAGGGATGATTTTCCGAAAAAAAAAATCTAAGTTAACTTTTGTTTATTACTATAAACTTACATAAAAAAATGCATATATTTTATAACTCTAAAACTGGCGAAGTTGATTTGTATGTAGTTGACTACCAACCCCTATTTTTAGGGGATAAATTTCGAGAATTCAGTGATACAGTTATTTTTGTGTCTAACTATAAGCTTATATACAAATTTTCGCCCTTCGTACTTCAAAACTGACGAAGTGTCCATACTAACTTTCGCACTCTTATTTAACCCTTTAGGGGATGACTTTCCAAAAAAAACTTAATATGTACTTCCAAATTTTGTTTCTAATCTGGAGCTAATATCATCATAATATTTTCATGTTTTTAACTTTAAAAATGACGAAGTTGCGTACTAAATGAAATCCTCTAAATTAACCCTTTAAGGGATGATTTTCCAAAAAACCGTGTTAAAATTAACTTTTGTTCATAACTATAAACTTACATAAAAATTTTCATATTTATAAGTCTAAAACTGACGATGTTGATTTATACGTAAATGGCTTCTTACCCCTATTTTTAGGGGATGAATTTCGAGAAAACAGTGATACAGTTATTTTGTATACAAAATTTCACCCTTCTTACTTTAAAAATGACAAAGTTGCATACTAAATTAAATTCACTAAATTAACCCTTTAAGGGATGATTTTCCGAAAAAAATTGTTAAATTTAACTTTAGATTATTACTATAAACTTACATAAAAAAATTCATATTTATAACTCTAAAATTGGCGAAGTTGATTTGTATGTAGTTGACTACCAACCCCTATTTTTAGGGGATGAATTTCGAGAAAACAATGATACAGTTATTTTTTGTGTCTAACTATAAGCTTATATACAAATTTTCGCCCTTCGTACTTCAAAACTGACGAAGTGTCCATACTAACTTTCGCACTCTTAATTAACCCTTTAGGGGATGATTTTCCAAAAAAACATAATACTTTCAAATTTTGTTCCTAATCTTGAACTAATATGTAAATTTTCATGTTTTTTACTTCAAAAATGACGAAGTTGCCTACTAAGTTCCATCCAAGAAATTAACCCTTTAAGGGATGATTTTCCAAAAAAAAATGTTAAAGTTAACTTTTGTTAATTACTATAAACTTCCATAAAAAAAATCATATTTATAAATCTAAAACTAAGAAAGTTGGTTTGTATGAAAGTGTCTTCTAACCCTTATTTGTACCCCTTAGGGGATGAATTTCCAAAAATCCGTTCTTAGCTGACGTCTCCTTAGCATAAACTATCTTCCTGCCAAATTTCATCATAATCGGTTCGGTAGTTTGTGAGATTTTTTGTTTAATCAGTGTATCTCTTTTCAATTTTATATATATAGATAATATGTATTGCAAAGTTTAATTACACAGAATTACTTATTAAGGCCGTTCTAATAACAGCAAGCTAATAAAGTGGAAAAGAAAGAGAAAATAGGCTTTTATTGCGTTAATGCGATTTACCGCCCAAGACTACATAACATTGCTATCAAGTGGGATTGTAGTCAAGCAATAATTAATTTGTGATAAATAAAAAGGTAAGGAAACTATTGTTGGTATACTTTTCAGTTTTTACATACAACGTTATCTCAATCTCGAATACGATTTCGTTACGATTTTCGTTTGACAATCGCACATGCTTGATTTTCTGATGAGGATGGAACTAGGTGCAGATCCAAAGAGAATTAGAATGATTACCGTTTTGTCGTGGCATGTAACTTTTCGTCGAACAAAGGAGTTTCTGCGGCTTTACACAGCTAAAGTTATCGCAGACGTCTGCAGTCTTGTATCTTAAGGATTGCCAGCGATTAGCAAGCAATATCTTCGTTAGTGAATCTAAAAGGATTTATTAAACATTCGTGATATTTGGTGGTACTCAATGAAGATAAAAATCTCTGCTGGTAGTAAGATAACATTTTCTATTAATGTTAAAAGTGTATTAATGATACATAATATAAACCCTAGGCAATAAAATTCTCTAAACGATAGATGACATGATACATTGTCATTCAAATGTTCAAAATCTACCGTTTCGATGTTCTGCTAGAGGGACGTTCGTCTCTACGAGTATTTTAGATACTTAAAAATGTTTTGTCATATTTAGCTTGAATAATGAAAAATTATAAATTAATGAAAATACCTGTATTAAATTTTCAGACACAATCTTTGTTTCTAACTGTGGATATCGCGAAGTCGTTCCTTTGATGCATAAAGACAAAGCTCATTAAAAGATTAACTTGTTTGTTCTGAAGCAGCGAACGGTGTACGTGAATGTGGATTAAACTCCAAGTCAAACTCAGGCAAGTTTTCGTGGTTTTGGGAACTTTAGGTTGCTTATAACAATGCTTGTACAATGCTTTATCATTGCAGAGTTAATCCAATGACACTACAATCTTCTTGAGATGTTGACTCCGTTCTTAGCAATGTTTTCAATAATTTCCTACTTTATTTGATAGAAAAATTTGGCTATTGGAATTCTTGTTACATTTTCTCATATCTCGCTAGGAGATCCCTTTACGTATTCTAACATCTTCGTGGCTATATGGCTAAGTGGAATTCAAGAAAGGCATTCATAGGCTGCGGCCACAAGATACAAAACATAACGAACCCAGTCAACCACACCCAATCGAAAATATCAATTTGGAAGCAATTTGGAAGTTGTTCACAGTAGTTTTGCTACAGTATCTAGTTTATATGTTGTGGTTGTCGTTGTTATCTGTTGTTTACATGAGCATCTTGAAAAAGTAGAAAAAATACATAACGTTGAAAAATTGACGACCTGAAAAAAGAAGAAAGAAAAGTTTTTAACCTTGAATTGACGACGACGATGAGTTGGTAGCGATCCTGCCTGCGAAGCGAGGGGTCCCGAGTTCGATTCCCGGCCGGAACAGATATTACATAAATATCTGTTATCTGTCACCTATTTATGTGACAGATAAATATTTGTACTCGGTTCATGGGTGTTATTGTGATGTGTTATATGAGTCGTTCATGCCACCCACGACACAGATGAAAACGTACTGCGGGGGTATGAGTGTGTTAGCGTTTATTTATTTAAACGTCTCTAGAATCAAACTTGTTCAATTATTTTTTTTGCAAGTAGCAACGAAGCAAAGAAATTATTGTAGTTATGTGGGTGGATGTTCCAACAGCAACTCAGTAGGAGATTTAATGTTATTGACAATGAATTATTTATTAATCCTGTTCTATAAATTTCAAATTATTCAAATGATTCTAAAATCTGTGTCAAAGTTATTAAGCCACTAATCAAAATAGCTGAAAAGCATAGGTAACATGAAATTATGGCATTACGGATCGTAGAACTTTGTTTCTTGTTGAGTTTCTTGTATAATTTTCTCTTGTTCTTGTTGCTTTTCTCTTATTCCTCTTTTTCGTTTCTAGAAATGTCTAGTAGTATCGGAAATAAAACTTAAAGTCGAGCAATGAATCTAGAACCACCGTTCGGGTAATCCTTTATCGACAACTGCGCTCGTCTTGCCTATATTGATAAATTGCATTGACTTGATAAGTTAACGTTCTAAGACTTAAAATAATATCGAAACCAAAAACAAATTACATCTTTAAAAAATAAATGGAGTCATTGCAAGTTAAAGTATAGAAGCATTTATACAAAAATGTATTGACATTAACAATTTTTCTATAATGAAATTTTGGAGTATAACTATAAGTTCAATGTGACGTCATCAAGCTATGTTTGGGTCGAAATACAATAAAATATTTACGGTAATTTCAGTTTAAATTTATTTACGATCACATTATAGTTTATACCATACAAAAATCAAACACATATAAAAATCAAAACAATCATCTAGTATGTTTTTACCGTCTTCCACTACCCAACTACATCAGAAGGAGGTTTACGTATTTGTTACTCGTCTCTTTTCAAATATTTATTGAATTGTCTAATTAACGAAACAAAATACTTACTTGAAGTATTTTATTTAACTAACCTAAAAATATACAGTTAAATCACGATTCATTTCTGATGAAACGTGTAAGATTACGAGATTATTTTATACCTCAAAATAATTTGATCCGTCTGTGTCCTCGAAAATGTTCATTTCATTACGTTACGAGGTTTTACGAAAATTATTTACGAGTCCTCACTGAGAGCGCTGAGTGCTGACAATTTACATAAATTACGGAACTCCAGCTACCTCAAGGACAGACATTCAGATAATATTCAATCACATACCCAAATTACAAGTCTGTCTGTGATTTTCGAATGTTACTTACTAAGTATTTGCTGTAAAAGAATTACTAGATGAACCATCTGATGTTTACCGTCGTTCATAGATATATTATAAGGATGGTTTATTATTATCTATTCTATACTGTAATAAAACTCAAAGGGCAAATTTACTGTACATTGAATATTTTTTAAAAATTTTGATTAGGGGGCACTTCAATAACGTGTTATAGTACAAAAATATTTTTTTTAGAATTATTGTCTGTCTGTCTGTCTGTCTGTCCGGGCATCACATGGAAACCCTTGAACGGATTTCGATGAAAATTGGTAAAGTTGTTACTAATACTCCGGGTCATATTTTAGGATACTTTTTATCCCGGAAAATTAAAAGGTTTTCCCGGGAAACGGGATGAAAGTTTGTATGGAATATTTTTAAAACATCAACCGATTTGCTTCAAATTTGCATCAGATATTCCTTGCTTAAATTTATGGAACCTATATTTTTCAATTTTTCAAAATTTTGCAAAAAAAAACAAAAAAATACAAATTAATGTGAATATTGCTTATTTTTCAAAACCCGCTCCTGGAGGAATCCTTTGTGAATTTATCGTGGGTTTCAGTATATAAATTACTAAATATAAGTCCTACTTCAATATAAATTCACCGTTTTTTAAATTTCCTTCTACAAGAGGTACAAATAAGGTAAAACATAATTTCCGTATGCGAAGCTTCGGGCAACAGCTAGTTACTAAATATAAGTACTTCAATATAAATTCACCGTTTTTTAAATTTCCCTTTGCAAGAGGTACAAATAAGGTGAAACATAATTTCCGTATGTGAAGCTGCGGGCAACAGCTAGTTACTAAATATAAGTACTTCAATATAAATTCACCGTTTTTTAAATTTCCCTTTGCAAGAGGTACAAATAAGGTAAAATATAATTTCCGTATGCGAAGCTGTGGGCAACAGCTAGTTATAAATAAGGGTGCCATAGCCTTTTCGTTAGCTTAAACTTAAACAATTGAACTTAAAAAAAAAAACAGCGGGCAACCTAATCGCAACTCATCTCAGTTCATTGAATATTGGTTTACCATTTAACACACAGAGTTCCAGGTTGTTAAATATACCATCTGAATAAAAGAAGGACAGTCAGAAATAGACGGTTCATTGATTTAAATAAGTTTACGTTACATTTAGATAGCTAGAATATCAATACCTAACAAGTTTTTTTTTTTTTTTATCCCCCTGATTTTTATTTTTCAGAGACCTTGATTATTATTTTTTTTTTTACCTAACAAGTATAGACCCCTCTCAGCCTCGTAATAAAACTTGTTGTAGGGCTTGCTGTCTATAATGGACTTGACATAATAAAATATGCTTAGGTCTAAGAGCGAGTGAGCGCGCAATATGCTTCGCCCTGCTCGCAATTTACGTCAATGAGGGCATTTGATTTTTTTTTATTTAAAAAACATTTCGTTGTGAAGATGAAATGAAGTGCCTAAACGCGGCTTGCGGTAGGAGTTGAATAGTAGAAATCATCTATGTTGTATTTATCTTACGGAAATCATAATGTTACAGAAACATAAACTTTGAATCCCAATTTCACTATGGATAATTTATCTGTTCCCTTAGAATACCAAAACTTAACGTAAAATTTAATTACATTAACAAAATTAAACGTCTTTGTTCCCATCCAAGTATGACGTGGGTCTCTTCAAGAGGAAACTGAATAGGCTTTTACTTAGTACGCTCACCATCTCAGATTTCATCACCTTCATCAGTCATCACCATTTATCATACCTACTATCCGGTGAAATTTTAGTCAAGAATTAACTTATGTAAAAATAATAAATAATTATAATTTAGGTACGAAATTAGTATGACAAATATCGAAGTTTTTAAAGAGATGGGTAATTCATGTTTTAATTGCTATTGTCTAACTTTTGTAATAATTATCTTATTTTATCTTATTACCTTTTTATTTGGGTTCGTACTAACTTATTATAATGCCTGACTAAAATGATTAGCAATAATTGTAAGAGATGCGGGTACTAAAGCATAGATTAAGAAGCGAAGCGAAGGCTTATTACTAGTGCAGTATGGTTATTCATTTATGGCTTTATGAAATAAATATTTAAACAACAATTAATTTCTAATATTGAAACAACGAAAAACCTAAACTTTCAAAGCTCAGCCTACCTGCCGGCAAAAAATATCATTTTAATTTCGTTTCTATTTCACCAAACGTAACAAATTCGTATTTCGCAATAAGCGGATCCACGGAAACTCCGCGGGGATTTGGTTATTCGGTTGAATAAAATACCTGAATCGCGATCGGTCGGTGAGAAATATTTAAATAATACGTATATTTTTATGGAGTGAAATCGATATGAACCGGGATAACTGTTTTCATTTTAAGCTGATATCGCTGACACTAGGCTGCAGATGTCTATGGGCTGATGTAGACTTTGTAAGTATGAGTTTTATGCAAGTCTACGTTCAGCTGTGTTAGCAGGTTTCTCTTGTAGGAGTTCGCCGGTGTCTATACGACCAATCTTAACCCTGATGATACATGTACAATCACAATCGAAACACCATGGTGTTTCGTGGAGGTAAGTGTCTTCAGCCTGGCTAGTTAGTTTTCATTCAATCTTCTATACATACAATACAATCTTCCTTCTAAAACCGTGAAAATCTATATCTATATCTTAACATCTTAATATATATAAATTACGTGTCACGTTGTTTGTCCGCGATGGACTCCTAAACTACTTAACCGATTTTAATCAAATTTACACGCCATGTGCAATTTGATCCAACTTGAAAGATAGGATAGCTTACATCTCAAAATAAAAAAAAAACTTTTGACAGAACGAAGTCTGTCCAGGCAGCTAATCTTAATATATATAAATTACGTGTCACGTTGTTTGTCTGCGATGGACTCCTAAACTACTGAACCGATTTTAATAAAATTCGCACACCATGTGCAGTTTGATCCAACTTGAAAGATAGGATAGCTTACATCTCAAAATAATAATAAAAAAATTTGACAGAACGAAGTCTGTCCGGGCAGCTAGTACGAGTATATAAATTACGTGTCACGTTGTTTGTCCGCGATGGACTCCTAAACTACTTATTAACCTATTTTAATCAAATTTGCACACCATGTGCAGTTTGATCCAACTTGAAAGATAGGATAGCTTACATCTCAAAATAAAAAAAACTTTTGACAAAAAGAAGTCTGTCCGGGTAGCTAGTACGTATATAATAATTACTTTTTAACAAAAAATAAAACCAACGAAAAAAAAAACTGAAAAGCAAAAAATAAAATAAACCATTTAGTATTATAAATTAAGATCCGAAATTAACAGTAAATAAATAATTTTGAGACCGTGCCAAACAAACAACCAAAATTAATTACATAAAATTCATAATATTATGAGGGCAGCGGCATGCGATGCACACGGCAGTAGCAGCACGGCGCACATCTTTTCGCAGTTTGTTTTTTCATTGGTTTGGCACCGCCTCAAAATTATTTATTTACTGTTAATTTCGGATCTTAATTTATAATACTAAATGGTTTATTTTATTTTTTGCTTTTCAGTTTTTTTTTCGTTGGTTTTATTTTTTGTTAAAAAGTAATTATTTTTTAATTTTTAGTTGCTATAATACTTATAATTAATAATAAATTATTGATTTTATGAATTATAGATTCAGTTACCAGGTAAAAATGTAGTAGATGAAATATCAATCATCCCCTATTTTCGTACCTATAGGGGTAAAATTTTGTTTCGAAATTTAAACAAGAGTAACCTCAAGGTATACACTATTCAATAAAAAAAGAATCATCGAAATCGGATCATCCAGTACAAAGTTATTGGGGTTAACATGTAAAAATTCCGGGTAAAAAGCGGGTGAATAATCAATCATTCCCTATTTTCGTACCTTTAGGGTGGGAATAAAATTTTCAAAAAAATATGGGACCAACTTCAGGCTATACCCTATCCAATAAAAAAAGAATCATCCAAATCGGCCCCTGTGCCGATTTCTGCGTGATCATACATAAAAAAAAAAAATATACGTGTCGAATTGAGAACCTCCTCCTTTTTTTTTCGTCGGTTAAAAATTAATCTCTATTTCCCATGGTCACGGCATCACGCGTGAACAGCTAAACGGATTTCGCGAATTATTTTTTTGTTGTGTTATTATTGTCAGGAGAAGGTTCTTGTTAAAGAAAAAAACAAGGAAATTTTGCGGAAAATTAAAAAAATAAGAAATCTTTTTGCGGAAAATTAAAAAAATAAGAAATCTTAACGACCATATTAACTTTACTTAGCATCATAACTTTTATTTTGTAACTGTTAGTCGAGGGAGAAGGAGAGACGGAAGAGGGAGTTGTTAGGCGGTACAAAGTTCGCCGGGTCAGCTAGTAATATATAAATTTCCCTTCTTTTTTCTTGGCTGGCAATGCGTTATAGATATCTTTTATGTAACTGACATTCGTGTACGGTGACCGCATATCATCAGGCTTATCTGCTTACCTACTTGTTACAAAATGCTCCTCTTTTATTTTGATTCCAAAAAGGCAAATAGAAAATTGTCGTAGCAAATCTAACGACTTCGACTACGACGGTTTTGAAATAAATATTTTATTTTCAATTTTCATTTCAACTAGTAATTTAAAAAATATACTTCTCTAGTTCCACGTATACCTACCGTCCATAGGTTAATAATTCAAACCTCATCCAATTTTCTGCAGGTTCTCTAGAAAGAAAGTTAAGCAATATTAAGCGCCTATAAATCCAACGTTTTGCATAGTAAATCAGTAAAACCAGTCTAGTACGAGAACTCTCGCAGTGATGGTCCCCCGAAATGTTACTAAAACCTGGATTTTGGTTTTCGTTAATATTTTATGCAATCAAAATTCACGTTCGACTTACTCTGGTCAATGTTGACACCAAAGTTGCCATTACAATTATTAAACTACGAGTTGGTCTAAGGAGTTAATTTTATATTTTAATATTTTATTAGTAATGTCGAATGTTTTATAAAATCGGAATTCGGTTTAAGGTTGATTATATCGATATTGATAGTATAATATCTACTTATATATTTATAATATATTTGTTAAAATCATCGATTTCGCAGCCTAATCGATTTTTGTATTATAATAAAGCAATATTGTAAATAATGACAAGAAAACTTTATTTGAATTAAAAAGATGTATAGTAAAATACTTCAAGTAGGGAACCCTGAATCGTTTGTTCGTGGCGAATGACAGATAATGTTTCAAAGGCTTTGTTCTCCGCCTGCGTTCTCTGACGTTGATACATCTTCCTCAATGTTTTTGTTCACCTGTCCTATTTGGAGCGAGCGCTCCTACAATGAAAAGTAAAAGAGATATTTGAAACTAGCAATTTTATTTTAGGTGAATTGCTTCATATATTTATCACATGACTTGAATTAACCTACTAGAATACTTGGCTTGATATATATTATTAAATATTTCGGTTTAGAGTTAGGTCTCTTTCACCAAGAGTAAAGAAAATAATACAATTTTAGTTGCATTTTTACTCTTAGCCGATACGAGCAAAAAAGCTGGTGACACATGGCCATGAACAAGATGGTGTTAGGCAGGCAATAATGACAGTTAATGGCAATATTTAGGTCAAAACCTTCAAGTTTTTTATACAATAATGCAATCATAAACATACGCGCACCCTCATACTATGAAGTCTTTAAAGCAAGCCCAAAGAAAAACTTGTAACATGCCAAGACCTTACACAAAAAGTTATGTTCCTATGTGTAGAATACTCGGAGTAAGTTGACTTGAATGTGAAAAGTTTAGCGATAACAGAATCTAGGGTCTTATAGATATTGCCAATTACCTTTTCCTATACAACTTTGGGCCCAATCTCGAGATTCTCGAGAGAATGCGTCAGGTCATTGACTTTTGATTCTTATAAATCAGGTCTAGATCATTGGCTGGAAATGAAGATTATAACTATACTAGCTTTTGCCCGCAGCTTCGCCCGCGGTAGAGATCATTTTTTTACAAATCCTACTTATTTTTACTTAGTTAGATTTAGTTGCCTATGACTTATATAATTTACATGTATTGTATCATTTGATAGCATGATTCAGAACTTGCAAATGAATTTTACTAACGCCATCTATTAACAACTTCCGGAACTAAATAGGAACAAAATATCGATCTTCCAATGGGGATGTTTTACCGCGGTAAAAAGTAGCCTACGTTACTCTTCACCCTCCTCACTATCTCCACACACAAAAACCATACCAAATAACAGCTTCGTTGCGACGTGAAAGACGGACAAACAAACAAACAAACACACTTTCACATTTATAATATTAAGTATGGATGAGGATATAATAATAACATAACCAGTTACTAGAGTCTTCACCCGTATAAAACGAGTGATCCTGTATCTCTTTCGGTAATATAGTTAACTATTTGACCCGTGCAAATAAGAGTACGTGTCCTACTATCCTGCTTCCTACTATAATTAACAGACTTAAAAAAGGAGGAGCTATTGAATTCGACTGTATTTTTTTATGTTTGTTACCTCAGAACTTTCAACTGGGTGAACCGATTTCGATGATTCTTTTTATATTCGAAAGCCGGTGCTTGTCATTTGGTCTCACTTAAAGAGCGAGATCTGACAAGTGGTTCTTGAGTTATCCCTAATTTTTGAAGTCGGTTATTTTTTTATTAAGAATTATTTTTTAAATATGAAAGTTTGTGGGAATGTTTGTTACTCTTTCACGCAAACACTACTGAACGGATGTTCATGTTTTGGACAAAAGTGGACCATGATCAGAAATAAGATAAAGAGTACTTGTTGGCCCGGAAAACTAAAAATATTACTAGAAAAATAACAAGTACTTACATAAATTATAGTCTTAAGATTACAGTAATAAAAGTATTTTTGTGGAATTGGACAGATTCGTTCAACTTTATAGTACACGCCAAACGAACACAATAAAATTCATATCACACAGGAAACCGACTTACGCGTCTCTCTAGACGTCAAAGGGATGTCATATAAAAAAGTTTCTGGCTCATTGGGTAACATTCTAACCGAACCGAACTCGCAATAATCTGGAATCGGATACAGCTCTAATGTTGGCCATAAATCGAACGAATGTCGGGGATGCCACAAAAGTTATGGTGAAATCGTAAATTTACAGAATCGACAGTTATGGTCGTAGCTCTGTGCGGTGATATGCTGTACTGGTAGAACATCTATCAGCTTCAGATATTGCCATTGATTTACTTCTGTCCAATCTAGGCCAGTCATGCGTGCTAGATCGCAACAAATTCGTTTTCAATAAAGGAAAGTTGACATTTAAAACTTTAATTTATTAAGGAATGTTGATACTCAAATAGTAACGTGGTATTATATCCGAAATGTTTTATATCTGACCATGTGACCTTTATAATGACATTTATAAACGAATTGTATAATTATTAGGCATTGCATCTTGCAGTAGATATGTACATTACGAACGATTACAAACGATTTTTACGATAACTTACGATATTTTCCCGATAGTAAATAGTAATTAATGGCATGTCTGTCTATCATTTCCGTCTGTCACGTGTGATTTTCTTTATAATCTACAGCATACAAACAGTTGAAATTTCATCCATTCTAATCTATAGTCATGCTTTTATTCATACATTCATGACGCAAGACGAAGCAAGAACCAGTTACTGCCATGTTTACTTACAAAAACCGGTTTATTCCCGTTGTTTACTTTCTGTCTCAAACAAGTTATTGCCGATCTTGAAGATGGATATATATGTATGTGGCGTGGGGCGTGGTGCAATAAAAGATTTTCGTCTTCAACAACTTCGTCTTTATTTAATTTCCGTCTTCGTCTTAGTACGTCTTCACTCATCGCTCAATCCAGTCTGCCATCTTGTCATTCTCTCCTCTCCCTTTCATTCACATACATCCATCCCTTTCTCACACATTCATACTTCACCTATTCATATCCGTATCCTGTCAACGTTCCATTCTTCCATCGCTTACATACTTACTCGATCCTACATCTCGGCCATCCTGCGGGTCTGGCTGACTCTAGCCAAGCCCTACTCTCTTACCCTTGCATACTAACTCATTCAAACAATCACACTCATCTTACACAACATTACAATATTACACAATACAATTTTTAAACAAACCAAACACATCCTCATACACACACAATCATACCGACAATAAAATTTTACAATAGAACAACTTAAAAATAACTCAAGTACAAACTTCTTACTTAAGCAAAGCTTATAAACTACTTAGACACCTGTCTACTTATTATTATATCATCTTATATGAAAACATCATAAAAGATAAAATATAAACAACATCATACTCACAGAATTATACTATATACTCTTAAGTTACTCTTTAGAAATTTAAGTTACTATGCTACTGAACGAACATTGTTTACATAACATCATGCAAGTTATAAGTTAACAAATTCACTTTGATTATCGTCTTATATTAGCCTTTACATTTACTTAATTTACATTACTTATTATGATAAATTTACATTACTTATTTTGACAAATTTACACTGCAGTTTGTATATAGGGAAAGGTCTGTATGCATATAAAATATTAAATCTATAAAATATAAACCATTACAACTTTAATTCCAAAAACAAAAGTAATTCCTCTCTTTCTTGAACAAAACAGTCTATACTCTCTTGATGCAATAAACTGTAAATTTCAATGTCTTCTTTAGTTTTCATCTTAAATTTAATACCAAATAAGTAGTGATGAAACTTCTTGACACCTTGGACCACTGCTAAAGCCTCAAGCTCATAACTGCTGTACTTACTTTCTGGTTCTGTAGTTCTCTTACTCATGTAATGTACAGGTTGTAACCCACCCGTTGGCGATCTTTGCAGAAGTATCGCAGCATAGGCTACGCTAGAAGCATCTGTATGCAATTCAGTCTCGAGTCTCGAATTGAACAAAGATAGAACTGGACTATTAGCCAACTTCTGCTTCAATACATGGAAAGCCTGTCTTTGAATGTCATTAAATGTAAACCTGGTTCCTTTTTTCATGAGATCTGTCAATGGCTTCGCTAATAAAGCATAATTTGGAATATACTTGCGGAAATAAGATGTCAATCCGATGAAGCTGTGCAGCTGTTTGAATGTTTTTGGCTCAGGATACCTCACCACAGCATCGGTCTTGTCTGCCGATGGCCGTACTGTCCCATCCTCGACTGTATGTCCTAGGTACTCCACTCTGCGTGTGATCAGGTTTGCTTTTTTCCAATTAATCCGAATGATTTTCTGGTCCAGCCACTCCTTTACCTGTTGCTCAACAATTTCACGTTCCATAAGAGACATTCGCCGCGGACGATGTGCCACAGGTATGTCATCCTTCAATATGATCTTCAATTCCAATGGAGCCACTTTAGTTTGCACAGGTTGGTACTCTTCTATGCACTGCAAAACCTCTCGTCGAACTGAAGGGCTGCAAGTATTACCTACAACAACATCACAATTTGCCACACATTCTAAGTCCCTAAACCATTCCTCATCTTTATTTATCAAATGAATAGACCTTTCACTAAATACTACAGTGTAATTTGACAACAACTCTTGCCCCAATATGACACGATAAGGCATTGTACCTTGAGGTACCACATGAAAAGTGACATCAAAACATTTATCGTCTATATAAGTAGGCACTACACACTTTCCTATTGATTTAATCGACTTATTACCGAGTCCCGTTAACACCAAATATTCATTATGTCGGCTAAAGTTTTTGAGAAACTCGCGGTACACCGATTCGTCTAATAAATTTATATCGCTGCCCGTGTCGACAAGCGCGTTCACTTTAAATCCGTTCAATTTTATCTCAACTACCGGTTTTGAATTCGAAATCTTTTGAACTCGGACATTGTTTACATCTGCGTTGACGCATTCTTCCATGACGTTGTTGACGTTTGAACTTGATGTTGACATATCGGCCGCCATTTGCCGGCTTGTCGTCGCGCCATCTTCGGTACTGCCAACCTGACGATCGGATGACGTGAAGTTGTTCGATCTCGATCCGAACATAGCCATTCTCGGTCGTTCAACCTTCGGTTGGTACACCTGCCGTTCGTCGCGCTCACCATTGGTCGGTCTTCCTCGGCTCACTCGGATGTCTTCGTGCCGACGAAAATTCCCGAAGTCGGGCCGATCTTGGCCGAATTGAGATCGTCGTGAATTTGCCGCGCCGCCAGCGCCGCCGCCGCCATGTTGATGATTATTTTTCCCACAGGACGATGCAATATGGCCAAATTGGTTACATTTAAAACATTTTATCCCGTTATTCCTGTTAGGACACTCCGCCGACTTATGTTCCCATTCTCCACAATTGTAGCATCTCGATACTTTAGGCCGATTAACCTCCGGTTTCATTTTCGATTTGACGGTTTCATAAATTTTTAATTTTTCTTTCAAATCTGAGTAAGTAGTCACGCCGTGTAGTGTTATTTTGTTCATCTCACTGTCCCTTATTCCGTCTACAATATACTTGATGGCCACATAGTCTGGTAATTTGCCACGTTTGCCCATCTCCTTCATTACCAACATGTAGTCGATACAGCTTTCTCCGGGCAATTTTTTACGAGCGCACATCATTTCGTGAGCGGTTTTACTGTCAAGGGTGTCTGGAAACTCCTTGAGTATGGCCGTTTTTAAGCTCACCCACGTTTTAAATGGCTTCTCAGATCTTAGCCATAAGGCCGCTGTGCCTATAAGTGACCGCCTAGCCACTATAAGCCGCTGTAACTCGGACCATCCGAAAATCTCCGCATTGTCTTCAATCTCCTGTACAAATTTATGAGCAGTATATGTTTTTTCGTTGCCGCTGAACTTGGGTACCATCTCCTCGGCGTACTGAAACATGCTTACACACCGCTGTCCACTCTCCACACCAGGTTCCTCGGCATCAGCAAACGGTAACACCGCGTCTCCTTGCTCCTCGCCCGTCTTGCCTACCTTCGGCATTCCTCAATCTTCTTGTAAAATTTTCAAAACCACACCAACCGCCACACCACGTGCAAAGTACACACGTTTGCCGCAGATTTTCGTGTTCGTCGTTTCTTTCGTCTTCTTTTCTTCAATCCCGGACGATGCCCCCAAATTGTGGCGTGGGGCGTGGTGCAATAAAAGATTTTCGTCTTCAACAACTTCGTCTTTATTTAATTTCCGTCTTCGTCTTAGTACGTCTTCACTCATCGCTCAATCCAGTCTGCCATCTTGTCATTCTCTCCTCTCCCTTTCATTCACATACATCCATCCCTTTCTCACACATTCATACTTCACCTATTCATATCCGTATCCTGTCAACGTTCCATTCTTCCATCGCTTACATACTTACTCGATCCTACATGTATCTGAGGTCCATCTTATATATATGTTACCGGATATCTGTATAATGCAGGTATTCAACACAATCCCTAGGCAATGTGTATAATACCTGGGTCGTTTTGGCAATGTATTAAATGATATTAATATTATTCACCATTCATACTTTACCTAGGTAAAGTATACGTTTCCCATCTACTGTACAGAATACCTGCAGTTCCACCGGCAATGAATAAAATTAATAGATTTGGGTATGTGTAGTCAACTTGGATGGAGGTTGGAATTAAGAATTTACTTATAAACACACTCAAAACAAATTGGTATATTTTTTTATACATTTTAAATTAATGCTCGACCGAAATCCCATTTGATAGTAAGGTAAGGGGAGATGTAGTCTAATGGCTCCTACACACTATGCCGCCATCATCCCGCGCTGTATGAAGCCATGGCGACATATTTTGCGGATATCTTGCTGGCGGCATGTGCCGCAGAAATCGGCTCAATGCCGGATAGCAACATCAGTCTTGTAGAACACATGGTGATGATGATACATGTGCTTGTTGTGTTTGTTTAACTCACTATACTTTAATAAAATGAATATTTTTCAAAGTTTCGAATAGGGGGCACTTAAACAACCAGTTAGAACTCAAAAATATTTTTTTAAATTATTATTTGTAACTATGTCTGTTTGTCTCTCCGGGCATCGATGTAGGTAATTGGGTAGGTATATTAATTACATCATTTCATATTATATAACAAAACTTTATATCCCGAGAAATATAAAGGCCCTTGGAAACATTTTAATTACCAGCAATGCTTCTTTTTACTTATTGAATGACATTTAATATTCCTTTTTCGTGCCAGGAACGAACTGATATTAGGCTTGTGGCTTTTTTATGCGACAAAGCCGACGGCATAGTGTGTAAGAGCTATAAGATTCACTCTTTTCTTGAAGACCAGATGAGTACTTAAATGACAAAGACGCATGGAAATGACCAACTCTACAACCAATTCCGTTCAAGTTAGTGATATTTTTTTGTAATAAAATATATACCAATGTATTTTTATTTTTAAAATTTTTAAAAGATTTGCTAAGGAGTTTCTCGACGGCCTCCATCCTCCTCCACGACAAAAATCCTTTCCGAAAACCTGGTAGATTAAAAAATGTGTCAGTGATACCTATATGAAAAAAATATTTTGAATTTTGACTCTCTCCACGTCATTGGCGGGTGGGTGTAGTGTTTGCGCAACTTTGCAAGAATTCCATGTATCGTTGCAGCAGCTTTAGCCTTTGGTTCAATACACCGCCAAAAGTTGGGGTTTTTACCTTAACTCATAACAACTGAAGGCGATCGGTATATTCTTAATGTAGGTACGTTATGAAAAGTAGGGCTCGGGTGAGCGGGCTCCTGGTACGTGCGGTTAATATACCTACACGTATCTTAGATTTCTACAAGACTGGCCGTGCCCCACTCGGATACAGCCCAAATTGTGAGATTTATACGTTCCACCACCACTCTGCTATCATCTGCGTACCTATAGACAACAGGCATGAGCAGGTCATTACTATGTATCAAGAAGAAATCCCAAACCTAGCCAATAAGGCCAGAGGATATGTCGGAGCTGGAAGCTTGCTTAAATGTAAGAATGCCAAAGTTTGGGTTTGGCAGCCAAAACCCTTTGTGGCAAGTAAACTTTTACTGCCTGCCCTCACGTCTCGCCCCTCTACCACTTGCTTGTTTTTGTCTTTTACACACATTACCAACTACGCATGGAGTATTGTATAGAATCCCTGGGCGAAGTATGAAATAAATAATATTCAAAACGTTACCTGAACCTTTTAGATATTCTATACATTGCTAGGTATTGTATAGAATGCTGAATTATACAGATATCCGGTAACATATATATATATGTCGGTGAGGCCACGAATCTCCAGTGAAGGTCCAGGGACGGACCTCTTTATTCTACAACGCCTGTCCAATGCAGAGGTTGGCATATAAGAATCGACATGTCATATTTAGATGAAGGAATTGTCAATAAGATAGAACGGATGATCACGTAGTGTTGAAGTACTTGGAAGTATTGATGTGAACGTTAGGAGAACTGGAAATATAATATCATGGAGCAAAGTAAAAGGAATATCATTTCATAACCAACACCGTAGAACACCCCTTCTTCGTCATATATATATATATATATATAAGATGGACCTCAGACCTATATATATCTGAACCTAGTCGGGCGAACTCGAATAGATTACGACATTTATCAGTATTATGTACTCGTAAACACAATATCTAACCGAAGTACGTATATTTTATTAAGCTTGGTGGTAGGGATTTGCGTAAGGAATTATCAATATTATCATTACGTCATAAATATTACTATTGGTATAATCTATCTTTCCGTGAAGCCTGCCTGGATGGCTACCACCCTTACCCACCCACAGCCAGCCGTCAAACGACTTCTAGTATTTTGGCTGGAGGTCAATTCTATCATTCTTCTCTTTTCTTTCTTGCCAGCAATATCGTTGATATCTATGGAGTTACTGATGTTCATGGGCAACATTGGCCACATACCATCAGTTGGTTTGTCTACTCGTTAATATGCTATTTCCATAACAAAGGAGAAATAGGGTTAAAACGGTTGAACGGATGAAAGGATACGCTCCAGTAAATTATTCAGGTCGCTATGTCCTTGAAGGCTGCCTTAGCTAGACCGTTAAGATTAGAAGGAATTTTGATGCCGAGTAAATAATCTGCTGACTGGGAATTAATTTTTCTTCTTTGAAACGAAAATACCATCCATGTTTATTTGGAATAGAGCACCTGTAGTGGTCCTGGATCTCGCAGAATCAGATGTAGGGGTAATAAGTGGAACCATAGTATTTATGTAACTGTCACTTTAGAACGTAGTAGTGGAACTGTAGAATTTGAGCAATAGTGTAAATTCCATTATAGTAAACTAATAGTTAGTTCACTATATTAATAGGTGTAACATACATAATAATAAAAGAGTATCTGCACCACCTGCACACAAGGCATTTAGCATCCAGCCATCAAAGTGAGCAAGTGTGTGTAGCACTGAAAACCATTTTATCTTTTATTCCAATACCTAATCAGGTAAATATCGACAGCATAATAGATACTTATCTTGATGTTTAAATATTATGTCTCAGATCATAGTCGTTGACACTGATATATGAAATTATAAATCACATTATGGATAATCGGAGGAAATGGAGTTCATTCACCTCTGAGATCAGCTTTGAGCGGCCTTTACAAACTTGGGATTAATTGGATCCGGCCAATAACCTCCGTTTCAGCCTTGGGCTAAAAATATAATAACATATAAATACAAGAAATAAATAAAAAGGACTAAGTATTAAATGTAAACACATCAAAAAACGTCCATCTAATATACTCGTACATGGTAGATATACTCGTACCTACATGGTAAATTCACATACTTTACCAAAACTAATTACGGACTCGGTAAGAGTGGTCACCGTACCGCCATCCAATTTAACGTGACATCTCACACTGTCTTTATCGCCTGTGTCTTTGTACTGTATATTTGTATTTCGTTTGATTTTTTACACTGAAATATTTGAAGTTGATGCTATTTCATACAATGCCGATAATATCAACGCCAAGAACGAGAGACACAGAGGGAGATTTAAATCAAGCTTACACATGTATGTGATTTTTTTATGGAAATAGCCGACCAACGAACTGACGACTGAACTTGATGGTAAGAGGCAATCGTCGTCTATTGACATCAGCGACACCAATGGCATCATTGATGCGTTGCTTGTCAAGAAAGAGAGAAGAAAAAAGAAAGAACTGGCTCTCAAGTCTCAAGCACCCAGCCGGAACACGACGAGTCGTTTGGCGGCTGGCTCAAGTAAGAGGGAGGCAGAAAATTAAATAATAAAAGTAATAACGGTATTAATGAATTTTATTATTAAAATCAATATGTCCTGTGGTTGAACCCAGCCAATTATTCCCCATAGCTGAATCCACTGTATCAATTATAGCATAAGCAAATATGGCTTTAGCTAGCTCGCTCATTGAAATCAGACAGCCTCCAATAAAACGGGGTTTACTGAATAAACATCATCGGACGACAGCAAGCGTTGCATTGTATCGGCTTGTTTATTGATACGCTCAAACGTTGGACATTATACTGGTGAGCCTGTAAAATGACCGCTTGGACGTGTCCTTTTTAATTTGACTCGCTAGAACAATAGAGATAGATAAAAGCAATAAATAATGAATGGTAGGATGAATCGACATTAATAAGGATGTGTAGCATCTCTGACATTTTTCAGCGCAAAACTACATTGCGTATCCAACGATTTTCTTTTACGGTTGTTCCCTTGTGTCCTTTCGACGAGTTAGACCAGGAAAATAGTATTTTTTCAGTCGCTAATATTGACTCTTGAACAACTTGAAACTTAATAATTTCAAGTAGCAAAATTTGAGGCGCATTTTAACTAACGATTTCTATGAAAATAGCAAGTTACAAAGGGATTACTTGATGCGCTTGGGTTGGCCACTTATCTGTACTGGAGATAATGTATTGATGGACAAGTTTTATTGCATTTACTATACCTAATAGAAGAGCACCTAAATTACACATAAGAGATGAGTACACAAGAGGGCTGTTAACAATAGTACCCTATTTGTTTAAACAAATTATGATGAAAATCTAAATGTTTATTTTGTCGGGTGCCGAATAATGCTCGCGAACTAATTCTCCTAAACTATTTTGCGATGCATCTCGTAAAGTTGTCCTGCTCTGTTTAGGTTCCGCACGACTGGAGTCTACAAACATCATTTGGATCAAAGGGGTCCATAGGTCCGTACATTCGGTTGTTTATCTAGCCCCCAATACCAGTTCATTGGAACACTCCTGTTTGCCTTATCAGCGTTTTGCGAACTAGTTGCGTCAGACTCGTCTTTACAGTGTAATGCAAATAGTTTTGCAGTGTAAATATTTATTTATTTATTTCTGTACACTTTATTGACCACAATATAAAATATTGAAGTACAAATTTAATGGCGAGCTTAAAGCTATTGCATTCTCTACCAGCTAACCATTAGGCCAAACAGAGAAATACGATGAGCGGATGATATATAAATAAACGATATACATATAACCTTCTGGCACATGTTGGTCGGCAAAAGATGCATAATTTTGGTTTAGAAATAATTGAACCCAGTTGAAATAAAAAAATACTATTTATGTTATGTGTACAAACAAGTTAAATCAAGTATAATTATACTTAAACTTAACATCGATGGACACGAATCTATCACATTGATATTCCTTATATTACATTACAATAAATTAAATTGAAGTGCTCACGTCTAAAACTAAACTAATTGATATTAATATACCTATTAGGACATTACTCTATGTTTACTAATGAAAAAGTGAATTTTATTATACTATACACATTATACTTTGTACTATTCAAAGCTATACATGTTTTATGGTCCGCGATGTTGACTGACTACAAATTAGAATACGATGTTTCACGAATTCAAAATAGTTACGCTCACAACTTCTTCTGCGTTCAGAAATATGATCAGCAATTTTCTGTTAAGTGAATATGTTTATAATATAAGAGTAGGTATATAATTATATATTTTGTATGTTATATAATTTTATAAGAGTCTCTTTTGTAAAAAATAATAATGGACAAAATGTGATATTAGTAACTGGAGCCTGTTACTTTGACTTTATCTCCTATTATTCAAAAAGTATTTCGTATTGCTCTTCCACTGGAACTTCTGTACAAAGTTTCATTCTAGATTCACTGGTAATTAAATAGGCTATACGTATTTGTCTAGTAACAGTACCAGTAAATCTATAATGAGTTTTTTTATCGAAGCCAGGCTTTATTTCTTCTGTAAGTATTTTGAAACTCTCGAAATTCTATCAACGGAACAACGATGTCGTCACTTACCTACTACCTAGTCATTGTTTGTAATACAGAAGCCCATGAGAATTCAGCCTGTATTTTATTTATAGCAGCAAGGTAACGAAAGATGAGATCGGATTATTGATTTCATTTTAGCCAAAAATAAACTTTTCCGTTGTTTGACGTATTTCTCGTTGTTAGCTACGTTTTCAAGGATTGTTGCTTTTGTGTTCGGCTTCGTTGATGATACTGTTCACTGAATAAAGCCAGATTTCATGCATGAGATACTCTGACAAATATGACATGGTTCAGTAATTAGTGCTGTCCACAAACTTGACTTCACCTGTTATTGTAATCTCGTTGGTGAGTTGATGGATACTTCCAAAATACGAGTATAAAGGCTAATACAATAAAAGAAAATCGCTCTGCGCTGGAAAGCCTGGAAGCGTCGGCTATGAGCGTTCAAAAAGATGTTACCGATTCTATTCGAAAGCTTTATAAGGTTAAAACCACAAAATTGCGCAGGTATTTGTAGTGAGTATTATGCGATTTTTTGCGACTTTAAGTTATTCGTATTTTATCCTTCTGAAACTTATTTTTTTTAATGTGAAACTTGACTTTTACTTCAAAGTTTATTTGTTAGTATAATCAGCTGCCCTACTCTGCTCTTTGTCCACGCTACCAAGTCACAGATGTGAAAATGACATTCTCATTTCTCATACGAGTAAGAGACACGCGGTTTATTTAGTTGTAAATTATGCTGTAAAATATTTTGATAGCAAAGATTTAGTTAACCACTGCTAATTAAGCAAGTGTATTACGCTTATTATTAAACGCTTAAGATACAGCGTTACCACAAAGGTCATTGGACATGAAAGCGAAACCGTTGAATTTATTTTCGGACCAATGAACATTCATACCTGAGGAAAGATTGAATAATATATGAGGTTGAGAGTAGATTCCCTCCCTAAGGGGCCGTAACTCAGCGGCCGCTGGATTTGGAGGGAACGTGAAATATTCATACCAATTGTATATGTTGCTCATTCTGTTGCTGTCATTATAACTCCTCAGTGTTTGTTGAGTCGGGAGGAAATTATTTATTGATTGTTTATCGAGAAGCCGAGCCAAATGTATTTGTTCTTTGTTTTCCATGCAGACTATTCATTTATTTAGTTGAACCTGCATTTTTGATACTTCACCATTTAACATCCCTCATCCTAAGAATATGAATATTCAAGGTAGAAGTACAATGAAGTTGAACTGGCTTAGCCTTATGCAAATATATATTAACAAGACACTATGCTTACAAGGATATGGATCAAAACCTGGTAATATATTACATATTCAGCTTTCGCCCCATTCTATCACTGTATCATATACCTAGCTGTATTTGTATGTAGCTGGTTGTGGACATACCCAGATTAAAGCCGTACTTTATACGCGCCCAATTAATCAAAACTGTGTAACATCATGAAACGTTCTGCCCACTGTAAAGAAATCATCACGATACAATTGATGATACAATAACAATTTTATATATTTTATAATTTTATAACGGATTATTTTAAGACGGAAACTGTAAATATTCGTAGGTATATCGTTTTTACAAAGTTTTCCTCGATTTATTAAATACTTTGCGCTTATCTGCGGGAAACTTGGTGCTCAATTATTCCCATATTTACTTTTACTTTCTTTACAAAAAAATTGCAACTCAACTTTTCTAAACTCAACCTCAGTAATTAATTTTTTCAATACACAACAATTATGAATCTTACTAAATGTTACGAATCGTTTTAGTTCACTAAACAGGAAAAAATACAGCAGAGAAAGTTAGATTGGTAAAAAAAGTAGTTAGATGCACGTAACAAACTCGACGGAAAGGAGAGCTTGATTTTCAAACCTCCTCGCTTACTGCCAGCAGAAGATACGTTATAATTGTGAGGGAGTTTACTATTAGCAGCTATTGTATTTCTAGATCTAGTCGCTACAATTAGTTCTTTATTACTAATGAACGTTTATTCAAGGTTTAATCAAACACCAACCCTCTCGAAGGTTGAATTTACTTACAGTTGAATGCACTTCCACTACTTCATACGCTCGGTGAGTCGTTGACCGTGAATAGTGATATGAGAAAGCTTTCTTGTTATGTTTTAATATCTCTTTGTACTAAACGTTCAGTAATCTGAATCGATTTTCATTCGGAAAGTTAAATTAAATGAAATTAAATTTGGTTAACCTCAATCAAAAATGGTTAGGCAGAATTCTCTAAACTGACATACCTTTCTTGTATTTCTGAAAATATTAAATAAAATAAATAGGTATTTGTAAATTATACACTAAATTATGATGCAAACTAAGTACTGACGCAAGTACTGATTATGTGTAATATTATCCCAGCGGTATTTCGTTTCGACGCATGGAAAGCTATACATTTCATACAAATCTGTACCTGCCAACGTCTTTGTGTGATATTATTTCGTGTTGCTATGGCTCGTGTGCTGTCTATTCACAATAAGGGCCTTCACCCACTGGCGTTATGAAATGGAAATGAACCCTCGGCATACTGCATGCAAGCACACATGCAAATTAATATTATATTTTCCTCAAATATTCAGTAATAATTAGGGTCGAATACAGACGACTGAGAGAACATTAATTGTTTGCTTAATTTTGCGCTTACAAAAACGCTCAGTGACCAGCTACCTTCATAACAGGAAAAATACTTCTGATATATCGAATGAATTGAACCGTAGCTGTAGGCATTTCACTTGATTTATGAAATCTAATGAACCGTATTACTCTTGAAAACGATTCGAAACGCGTGAATGTGAATACAGTCGTTGAGTTTCAGAGCGCGCAGATATAGCTACACCCTTGACCTTTTTACATTCATCTGCAGAAAAATATGATATCAATTTTTTTATCAACGGAGAAGCCCTTATGTCGATTCATTCGTGACGCAATCTAACCTATTTTCTACTGCGAGTAGTTGACGCCTGTTTTTAAATACATAGCTTTTTAAAACATTGTCCTGTTTCCTTTAAAGTTCCGTTAAGGAAACCTTTATATTTCCTGGAATAGGTATTTCTTCTAAATTGTGACCCGGAGATAAATAAGCCCTCGAATTTACATGTCGATGTCGTTCAACGGTTTTAAAAAAAATACTGTATAGTGTATCGTGTCCGTTTATTTCTAACAACAACTTCTGTTGATTGAAAGAAAGAAAGAAAAACACATTTATTCAAGGCGCACCGCGCTACATAGCACTCATAAAAAAGAGAATAAAAAGTAAAACAATTTGGTAGTCCAGTCTTGCATATCTCGTACACAATTCTCTCACAAAAACCTTGTATGTTATTTCTCTCACCTAATTTTTGAAGTAGTATAAAACAGAACCTATGTAATATACTATTTCAATTAACACTACATTTACACCCCCGTACTTTAATTATCTGTGTTGGTGGTGATATGGAATTACCCAAAAAAAAAACACATTGAAAACTGCCTCGGCTGAGAATCGAACCCGTTCCCTTCATAAGCAATATCTACAAAGTTGTTAACAATCAACTTTACGACCACCTTCAACTTTGCAACAAATATTATGATTGTTAATTACCAATCTAGTTATAAATAGCAACTACCCGAAGTTGCAGTGAGAACATCATTACCAGGAATGCATATCGTTTGCGTATAATAAAACATAGCACAAACATGTATTGCTACAAGACTGAATTTCCCTTCTCAAAATGTAAACTGAATAATAATACTTGCATAACATACGTAATACGCTCAGCTCAATGCACTTTCGGTCTGTGACCTAAGGTCGAGGTCCTCTTACGACACTGCACCCTGTTTCAGTCCTTTGTTATGAAATGTTCCCCGTAATGAGAGTAGATAAAACCTTTGTGAAACTTTAGCCTCGACGGTTACTCGCCGGTGCGGTTCAAACGGGTATTTATAAAGGCAGGTGTAATGTTTATTTCGTTTTGTCTTTTTAGTTTTTTGCACATTCCACTGTAGTTTTAACATCTGTACTGGTAAAGGAAAAATTTTTGGTTTACATTGTATATTTATTATTACAGGTTATATTTATAACAACTGCACTTCCAGATGTTGAAATTTAACCATAATTAATCACTGAAGATAAATTGAGGAATTTGCATGTTATTTTTTTTATTATTTTTTTATATCTGAGATAATAGGTACACTTTTCTGTACATGTACTTTCAATAATATTTGGTTCAGTACCATTGTAATGAAAATAAACAATCGTATTCTTTATTAACCCTTAACTATCAAACAAACAAACATCGGAAAACAGAGTACAAAATGCTTTAAGCTAACTCAAACCAAAAAAATCTGTCAAGCTAACAAGTGATGCAATTTAGAATCCGTTGCATGCTAAGTATTCAAATAAAGTTCTTGCATACGGAAACGATTTTTGAATAAGTAGATGTTCACACATGATTTGTATTTTATGTCGTACGTGATTTTTAAAAAATGTTACATATTTTAATGACGTATCCGTCATTTTTCACAATTCGTGATTTCTGTGAACAATGCCATATAAAACCATTGCTGGCGTCAACAAAATTACGAATCATGAAAACTGACAATATGGCAAAAACATGAAACGTCCTCGTGTGAATGAGCTGTAACACAGACATTTGTTTAACAAATAAGTAGTAACTTTGTATTATATTTGCAATGTTCATTTTGCAAAACGTCACTACCAAGCGTGGCATGGTTCAAATATTTAGTTTACAAGCAAGATTCCGTGGATTTCACGAGCCAAATCGAAGCATTTAAACGACATGCAAAGTTCTGAAGCTTTAGCATTAAATTCTGCATCGTAAAGTATGCAATGCATGCTATGCATTAGCGTACAAATTGTTCTGTGTAAAACAAGTGCTTACATACTAAGCAGCTATGTCCTTCGTTTGAATGTTTGTCTTTCGAACATGAGAGTTTGGGTTCGAATCCATCACCCCTAATTTTGGAAGGTATGTAGGTAATTATTAGAAAATTATACAATCAATAAAATTTATACCGGTATTTAAATTCCTTATAATCATTTTAAGCGTTGGTTATTTCTCTTGGATAGCAGTGTTGAGTCATTGAAGCCATTAAAATGGCTTTAAAACTCCGACAGCCGGGCTAGCCAGAAAACCTCTTGATATTCTTACTGAAAAAGCATGGCCGAGTACTCTTCAAACTTGAGTGGAATGCAGAGGTATTGGTGTTCAGCGATGGGCTACTTTTATTTCTCCTGTAAGTATTACTTTATTCAAGTCACTGCTTGAACAAAATGAGTACAGGATAACAGGATAGCATAGTTCAATATGTGTAATATACACCAAGGACATTCATAAATATTACGAAGTGTCATATATCTAAAATAATACTAAAAATATATCGACTCTTCAATCAACTAGTAAAACTGCACCAATCCCTCGTAACAAGGAATTCCTTTTAGCGTGTGCACTGCAAAGGGATTTGCTTTGATGAAACCTTCAATCTCGAAAGTCGCTATCGGTCACATCTCTGTACCATTTAGTGCCATTCGCGGGGTGAATACACGGATAACTGACCTATAGCAGCGAGGCATTGACGTATACCTTCGCGTTGCTACCACCCACATAGTGCAGAAATCCATACTTACTTAATATTATAAATGTGAAAGTGTTTTTGTTTGTTTGTTTGTCCGTCGTTCACGTGGCCACGAAGCTGTTATATGGTATAGTTTTTGTGTGTGGAGATAGTGAGGAGGGTGGAGAGTAACGTAGGCTACTTTTTACCGCGGTAAAACATCCCCATGGGAAGACCGATATTTTGTTAGTTGCTAGATATTTAGTTCCAGATGTTGTTAATAGATGGCGTTAGTAAAATTCATTTGCAAGTTCTGAATCACGCTATCAAAATAAATTATACATGTTTACTTAAGTCATAGGCAACTAAATCTAACTAATCTAAGTAAAAGTAAGTAGGATTTGTAAAGAATCGATCTTTACCGCGGGCGAAGCTGCGGGCAAAAGCTAGTTTATAATATTTCTAGAATCAGATACCTGTAATAGATTAGGGTGGATAATGGAACAGATAAAATCGGAACATTCACAATTCACTTTGATAGTTTATTGGCTTTGAAGATTAGTCAGAAGGCGTAATGTGGATTTAGATAGCTTTTTTATTAATGTAAAAAAAATTCTTCCAGTGGTCTAAATAGATTTTTTTTCCTTCTTGGTCTTGGGTGGCGGGATTTCTATGCTAATAATTTTCTTTCAAATAGTTGATGAAATAGAGTAATACGCACAATACAGTACAATACAAATACTCCTTATTTGTACACCAAATAGGTACAATAATAAACACAGTCATATTAAAATAAAGTAAGGTATACAAAGGGCGACCTTATTGCTCAGGTAGCGATCTCTTCCAGGCGACCTTTAGTTAGAGGAAAAAAAGTTAGAACACATAAAAATTGGTACAAACGCAATGATGTTGTATACGTATACAATGGTGACGGCTTGTCGACTTGATTTGTCGACGTCATTATACAAAAATCAATTAATTTAGTTTATTAAATGTAATTATATTTTTTAATATAATTAATTATACTCATTAGCTCGCTACAGGCTATAGTAACATGTTTATGCGTAATAAATGTTTATGCATTTCATTAAAGTTTGTTGTTCCGATTTTTAAATAAAATTGCATGGCAATTAATTATAAGACCTAGTTCTTTATAAATTTGCATTGCATTTAATTTTGTTAATTAGTCTATAAATAAATAAAAATTCTGCACGTCCAAGTAAACAGCAGAAAAGTTTACGTTTTCATACTAGACAATACGTGTCTTTACAAAATTTAGTTTATACTGTAACAGCGAATGCAAGTATTTATGCTTTATATAAGGTCGTCGCTCGATACATATGATTGTTCCACGCTAGTTTAAACCGCTCAAAGGAATTGTGTTTGCTTCACCAGCCAGTTAAGTTGACGTGGTTAAAAATACGTTCCAGAGTTGGTTGACTTGTCTCGCTAGATTCATTTTGTTTTGCTTTTGCTGGGGACTAAGTATTATGATCCCTTTTTTATTTAAATAAAACTAGATTGCAACCATTATATCATTTATCGCTCGTAGTCCGCTCAGTCAAGCCCGGCGGCTTGCGTCGATCCTAACAGCGGGCGCGGTCGGTAATTGGATGAGTGTCCGCTAGTGGCAAAAAAAAATCTTGAGCGTTTCCGTGCTTCGGAAGGCACATAAAGCCGTCGGTCTCGGTTGTTATCATAAGATAACAGTCGTTAAGCCATGTCGGAGGACCTCGGGCGGTTTGAAAACTTCCGAGACTCAGGTTGGCCACTAACCCCTCCACCAATGTAATCCAATCCAATGCTCCCAGCACTGGAGCAGCGTGGTGGAGTATGCTCTAGGCCTCCTCAAGAGGAGAGACCCGCCCCCGGTAGCGGGCCATTAATGGGTTGAAGTAATATCATTTATACATAGATAACCATTTATATTATGTTTTGCCTGTAGTACTTGAAAGGAGCGAAAGCCTACTATACTAAGCCTACTATACTATAAATCTAGTTGACTTGAGAGCCAGTTCTTTCTTGTTCTTAGCCGTATTTGCTTGTAACTTATTGCTGATATTGTTGATGTCGGTGATGATTCCGACGATGACTACATACTTATATCAGGTTTTGTCTGCTTGTGTGTGTGCTATTTACATAAAAGAAATATTTAGTAGGAGCAATCTTGCAAACAATTCCAAAACGTAAGTCCAATTGAATGATTGCGCAAACACATTTCTTCGTTCACTGGTAAATTATCGTTTAAAATATCACCTGGAACAATGCTTGGTACTTGGAACTTTTTAACGACACAATTTTTGAGTAATCTAGCGTGACTTGAACAGATCGCATGTGTTAGCTTAACATAATGAATTTGCTACGAAATGTTCGCAAAATTTTCCAAGATAAAAAAAATTACAATTTAGTATTAGCTCATACCCTTCCGTCTGTGTCGGTTAATTTGAGTTCAGCAACACTGAGCGTGAAGAGCAGATAGACGCTTTGTGGTAAGACTTTTATGTTATCATTATTACTAGTTTTATTTTATCTTTGAGTGAAGCCTGCCCTAGCTACCATCCTCTTGTATTAGTCAGGCGCCAAAAGAATCATTGTGTTCCGGCTGGGGGCTTGAGCGTCAGTTCTTTCTTTCTTCCTCTTTTCTTTCCTGGTTAGCAAGGCATCGGTGATGCCTTTGGTGTAAATGACATCCATGGCGGCGGTAGCCACATACCATCAAGTGGATCGTCAGCTTCTTTGTCGGTTAATTATATTAAAAAGTTGAATGGGTGAACGTTTATAAGTTACTTATTGTTAGTTAAGCGATAAAGGCTCTGGTTCTGAAACATTTTATGTGGCACAATATACAGACACAATATATTGTTATCATGATTGTAATACGTAGAAAGCTAGCTGTTCAGCTAGCGATATCTCGGAAACTCCACGCTGGCGTTGTTCGTGTCTAAAAATTCATATCACTTTATTAGTAAGTAATACTATCTCGCTTCGCGTCGGTATCTAAAATTAGAATATGGTGTCGTTGCCTTCTTGATAAAATATCACAGTTATAACTAATTCAATATTTCAGTGTCAGTAAAGTGATAAGACATTAATGATAATAATATGTTGTTTTCGTTAATTTTCAAAGATTGAAATTCTAAATTCTATTTATTTTAAAGAACAGAAAAGCGGATCCCCAAAATGGTAAAATATAAGTAGTATATTTTTTTTATTGCCTGATAAAAATGAGTTAATTCGAGGGCGCATGTAAAAGCATAGTTTTCCTACAGCGGAACGAGGGCACACTCATATAACATTATACCAAAATAGGACACAAAATCTATCTAGAAAAGGATTTGAGATAACAAGCACGTCCCTTTTTCTATTCACAAACATATTCGTCTCGATCGTTCCATTTCACAACGTAGGCGACCGACGTTAGTACGTTCTAAAAGGCTGCGCGTACCTAAACCTTTTTACTAAAACCTCTTTTGTCAACGTGTCGGTGGAATGTTCTAGAACAGCTGAGAAATGTTTTTTTTTGCTTTACATTTGATTAAAAGCTAGGAGTGACATGGGTTATAGAATTTTTGTCCTATTCGCGCGACAAATTTTTGTCTAGATTACTCGCGTTTGTCTTAAAGTTAGTTATACAGTTTCTTTTTCCTCTGTATCATCTGCAGTATTGAACACTTTTCAGGTTTTACTCGTAAGATTTTCAACTCATTTCCGACAGGCTACATAATATGTAATTTTATTTCTACAGAAAAACTTGATTCACATTGTGTAAGTAGTGTAAGCTAACGTATACCACAGAAGACAATCTTAATATTTATAAATTACGTGTCACGTTGTTTGTCCGCAATGGACTCCTAAACTACTGAACCGATTTCAATCAAATTTGCACACCATGTGCAGTTTGATCCAACTTGAAAGATAACATAGCTTACACCTAAAAATAAAAAATAAAACTTTTGACAGAACGAAGTCTGTCCGGGCAGCTAGTAGTACTTATAATAATCTTAAACTGCCAGAAGAATTAACAAGGTTCTATATAAATTTAAAAAGATGATTCGATATTGTCATTTATGACAAACTCATCACGTCACAATACGACAGCAACATTTAAGTACTTCAAGAAGTAAAACTTATTTCACCTACAATATTTTGTTTGGAACGATTATTATTATATTAAGATACGTGATATGGAAAATAAAAGTAAAGTATCGATGCTGGGCGCCAAAAGCCAGTCCACCACTAGGTCGATAGCAAACCTGGGACCAAAGTCAATGAGCAGGTTGAAAGTTCGAAGGCAATCCTTTGGTTTTTCTGGCGTCCCTGGTATAAGACCTGTGGAAAGGACCTCAAATGTAAGAGATGATAACTTCTTCTCTATGTCCTAATTGGCCTTTAGGGTCAATGTACCTGGGTTACTGCAGCTGCTAGAGTATAATGTATTTAGTATCGATAAAACTGGGAAACTGGTCAACGCTGAAATAAGTAGATATGTGCATTTTTCTTTGTTTTTGCAAATTGGTCTGTAACCAACATACTCAACTACGCGTCTTTAATTAACCAAAATAGATGGATAATTTGTAATATTATAGAACTCTTATAATATTAAAAATAATTTACGGCTGTTGTGTTTCTGGTCCTAGGAGAGAGTTTACTTACAAATATATTGAGCACCTTTTCAAGAAGCAGCATTGCTGGCTTTTTTCTTATCTATTACTTATTAGCTATTCTTTATTATATTGAATCATCATCATCAAATTCGTCTAGTGCAGAGACCTCTTTATCTTACAAAGGCCTACGACCTCGACTCGAAAGACTTGTTTGGTCTCCATAATTGCAAAATATGCTTTTTAATAATATTCATTAATTATTTCAGATTGCGATAGAATTCAAACGTCCGCCTTTAATGTATCTTAACACGTATCAGCTAGAACCTCGCGAGAGATTTCACGTGCCCACTGTGAGGAAGGCGACTGAAGAAATTCTTGATGAGTATTTTACTGGGCACAAGTATAATGGCCAGGTAATGAACATCAATGTCTTGTTAATGAACTAGCTGTAGCTTCCTGCTCAATGATGTCACGTACAATAGACAAATACTTTTCAGCCAGGAAAACAAAACCATTAAGTCCTCTAAAGAAAATAAATGGCACTTTAGTTAATGTATTCGCAGATCTCGCTGCACTTATTGACATATTGTGCGCTCACTTGCACTTAGATCTAAGACCTAAGTGCGAATGCTGATGATCCTGTATCATAGCCCATTGGGAGTTTGATTGATTGATCCGGCTTCATCTGAAATATACCCGGCGCGGCGGCGTTACAAATGCCTTACATTAACCTGGTTGAAGCCACCAAAAATTGGATATAATAGGAATATTTACTGAATCCGAGAATTCCTTATAATGCGAAATGTGATCTTGTATTTATAAGACCAAAAAAATTGAAGCCGCGGGTTAAAGCGGTGGGCGTACGTGTTGGATGATCGGGAGAATGATTTGCGTCATCGTTTGATTTCACTGTTTAAATGTCACGGCTTTAATTTATTGACCAAGAGGAGACTGCAAAATAGGCCATCGTTTACGTAATGGATGCGCGTCATTCTTTGCGGGTGATTTTTTGTGGTTACGATACCACGATATACTGCATATCAAATTAGTATTATATTGGTAGGAGCTCTGTTGGTAATACAAATGTTATTCCTTGAGACTTGGTATTTGTTGTCAATGACGATGGGACTTTACAGGGTCGCTTATCTAGTACGAAATGTAAGTATGTAAACGATAATACCCATATGAGAAAAATACAATAGGTAATAATCTACAAAGTAAATTATGGTGTGACTTGTTGATGGTTTCAAAATTGTTTAATATAAATCCACATCTATTACTCAACGTTCTTTAACCAAGATCTTCCTAAGCTGGATAAATATTTTGCTTAGATTAAAGGTTTTCAGTCCAAGTAATTGGGGAAGGGAAATACATTAGATTTGAATAAAACTATTATGCTTTTTGTAGGAATCACCAGCAATAGCTCTGCGCATAGCTGGTGAGCTGATGCGGAAGGTGAAAGCGATGCAGTTCAATCGTTACCGCGTGATCACCGTGGTCACCATCGGTCAGAAGAGGGCACAGTGCTACAACAACACCATCGCTTTCCTCTGGGACTACGAGAGAGATAACTACGTGGATGTTCAGAGGGAAGTGACTACTGCTTTCATTCAGGTCACCACTTTCGGTGTCTACCTTGACTGATTTAGAAGACCCTGGTAAACTTACCCCTTACATGAACTTAGAGGTATGCCATGAAAATTGCTCAATTTATAATTTTAAAATAAAATTTAAAAAATCCCCGACAGTTTTATTTGCACTAAATATAGCTACGAAAACTCTCGATTAAGTCACCTTTCAAACAAAAAGAACTAGATCAAAATCGGTTCATCCGTTTGAGAGATATGATGTCATAGACAGACATACAGATTCACAGATACACAGACATGTAAAACTTATAACACCCGTCTGTTTACATCGGGGGTTATAAACTGTTCCCCGTAATCATGTTCCAGGCTCTAGTAAGTTAGTGGAAAATATTATTATGTTGAGCTCATACGAAAGGTGAATTTCCCTTGGCACTGACTGTATGACAATAAGTAGTGCCATAAGGGTTATTTATCGTAGCAATACTTGCTCGCGGATTTTCAGGTTTCCTCTTCATGCACGTGGAGAAAAACCCGGCTTTTGAAGGTTAACTTTTTGCTGTTTTTCACATTAAATTGTCCCATAATTATAATGAATGAATAAAGCCAAAATTTTAGTAAAATTATGTCATAGTAAAATTGCGTACCTACTTGTAATCATGGATGTTAGCTTATACACAAGGTAAAAAATATTTAGGTACTACAAATAGGATGCCGTTGCACTTAAAATTTAAATTAACTCGTTGAAATTGAAAGACCACGAAACACAATTGAATTTTTCTACTCTGGTTTCAATTTTGCTGCTTTAAAATTTATACCTTCGTTGGAAAAGACTACTTCTGATATTTGATAGGATTTTCTATTATGTTTGCCTATTAGACTTACTATAAATAAAAGTGTAACTTATTATTACTTAAATAAAATTACTTCAAAAATGTTTTTTTGCAACTCTTACACATTCCAACCAAGACATCCATACTATCCATACTTCCATACTAATATTATAAATGTGAAAGTGTGTTTGTTTGTTTGTTTGTTTGTTTGTTTGTCCGTCTTTCACGTCGTAAAGGTGCGTAATTATGCTAAGATTTTTTGTGTGGAGATAGGTAGGAGGCTGGAGAGTAACGTAGGCTACTTTTTACCGCAGTAAAACAACTCATTCCCATGGAAAGATCCATTATGATGCGTATTTGTCCATACTTCTATATTTCCACTAGCTATTACCCGCGGCTTCACCCGCGAGTTCAAAGGGAAGTAACAATGAGTTGTTTAACATGCATGACTCTTTCCTAGATATAATAACATAATAATTAATAATTATAATTCATAAATAAGTAATAGATCCAAAATTTAAGAGATACTAAGAGGAACCAACTGTGTAACCTATGACCCTCCTCAACCTTCCAACTATAAGTATAGAAATTCTTACATATATGATACTAGCTATTACCCGCGGCTTCGCCCGCGTGTTCAAAGGGAAGTAACAATGAGTTTTTTAACATTCATGATTTATTCCTAGATATAATAACATACTAATAATCCATACTTCCATACTAATATTATAAATGTGAAAGTGTGTTTGTTTGTTTGTTTGTTTGTCCGTCTTTCACGTCGTAAAGGTGCGTAATTATGCTAAGATTTTTTGTGTGGAGATAGGTAGGAGGCTGGAGAGTAACGTAGGCTACTTTTTACCGCAGTAAAACAATTCATTCCCATGGAAAGATCCATTATGATGCGTATTTGTCCATACTTCTATATTTCCACTAGCTATTACCCGCGGCTTCACCCGCGAGTTCAAAGGGAAGTAACAATGAGTTGTTTAACATGCATGACTCTTTCCTAGATATAATAACATAATAATTAATAATTATAATTCATAAATAAGTAATAGATCCAAAATTTAAGAGATACTAAGAGGAACCAACTGTATAACCTATGACCCTCCTCAACCTTCCAACTATAAGTATAGAAATTCTTACATATATTATGATACTAGCTATTACCCGCGGCTTCGCCCGCGTGTTCAAAGGGAAGTAACAATGAGTTTTTTAACATTGATGATTTATTCCTAGATATAATAACATACTAATAATATTTCATAAATATGTGACAGATCCAAAATATAAAAGATACTAAGAGGAACCAACTGTAAAACCTATGACCCTCCTCGACCTTTCAACTGTAAATATAAAGTATATCAAAAGTAAGTATATGACCATCCAAGACTACATCGCCAATAACCATCAGGTGTGATTATCCATACTAATATTATAAACTAGCTATTACCCGCGGCTTCGCCCGCGTGTTCAAAGGGAAGTAACAATGAGTTGTTTAACATGCATGACTCTTTCCTAGATATCATAACATAATAATTAACTAGCTATTACCCGCGGCTTCGCCCGCGTGTTCAAAGGGAAGTAACAATGAGTTGTTTAACATGCATGACTCTTTCCTAGATATCATAACATAAGCCAAGACAAATAAAGAAAAATAATAAACAAACCCAGCCAAGAAAGGAGAAGAAAAAGAAAGGAAGAACTGGCTCTGAACTGAGACAATATTAGTATTATTACTAATATTGTTATTTTAGTATTATTACTAATATTGTCTCAGTTCAGAGCCAGTTCTTCCTTTCTTTTTCTTCTCCTTTCTTGGCTGGGAATGAATCAGCGATGAATTTGGTACCACTGATGTTCATAGACGACGATAGCCACTTACCATCAAATGGATCGTCAGCTCGTTTGCTGGCTATTTCCATAAAAAAACAGCATCACCGTCCTTCCGTGCACAGTGTTTTCAGCCAAGACAAATAAAGAAAAATAATAAACAAACCGTTCTTTGCGCACAAATCTTCGTATTATAATATTTCCAGTTAAATTTTTCAAGTTTTAAATCCATTCATTTCCGTGAAAATATTAGAGCGCTAAGACTATTAAGCTGTAGGCAAAGTTACTCAGGTTTTATGTACACCCAAAGATATTGACGTAGGAATTAAGAGCGGAGGGTAAAACTTCGTCCGGCAATCTCGGAGCCATTTGTAACTTTCCCAGGCTTGTATAAGCGAACCGAGAAACCTTTGACCTTTGATAGGAATAACTTCGAAAGTGGAGTTTTTGTAAAATTCTCGTAACCAGGTATAATGAAAGTAAATCCAGTATCGTATATTTATTAATTATTAGTTATACCTGCTTATTTACAGGATGTTACTTTTACTTAGGTATATGTTACAGATAATATTATTAAACTGTTAGAGTGAAAGACTTTATACTCATATTTTACCTGCATGAATTCCTTGATATTAGAGGTAAAAAGTAAAATATAATTAGATAAAATCCAAAACTATGCTAACTTATCTTAACTTCTGGGCTTAAGCCTCTTCACACCTTTATAACATTATGAATTCAATTGTTTTTACAAAAAAACATCTGTTTATATCTTTATTGTTGAGTCTTGTAAACTTTGAATCTAATACAAGTCTGGGTAGCAACTTTCATCTATACTTTTGAGTGCAAGCATTTGTAGTGGTTGTAAAATTTTATTGTGCGCTCAGAACAGCTGCCAAATTGCTATGCAAAAATGATGTAGCTTTGTGTTCTACCAGTACGTGTGTATCAGAATATCGATTATTTCTATGATATTGCTTGCACATTGATACCAAAGCATACGAGGCATTCAACTTAATCCTCATGGGAAGTATGTATACTTACTGGTATGCTATTTGCATCACGTGCCTCTAGGACCGGACCTCAAACGGGTTTATTTCTATCTTAAATTGATCACACGTACCAAATGAATAAATTGCACCCTCGCTGTGAAATATTGTTGTTACCAAATAGCACATACATAGATAGCAGATTTTGGTTCGACAACTACGATACTTAACGTTAATTTAGAACTTATCACTTAGATAATATCGTTGTGTAGAAGACCGAGATCCTTACTTTATTAAAGCCATATAATGTATATTGAAGTTAATCAAAAAAAAGCCTTGCGGTGTGCTGTTGATATAGGGGCCTTAACTTTCTTCACTCAAATGATTAGCTAAGATTGGTTAAGTGTGAACCGTTCTTTGTACCTAATTCATTTTTCTTTCATATTTAACTAAGGTCTTTAAACTTTACAAATAACTATGAGTATTCAAAGGCACGTTCTTCAACGTTTCAGTTTTTTATCTCGCTGTTGCCGTGATGCGAGTATCATAAGTGAAATGAAATGTAAATGGATAATTGCGCATCACACGGGTTGGTTTCGACTAACGTTAGACACAATGGACTTGTTGGTTCGTTGTGAGTGATGATGTGCTCAATGCCTTTTATAAAGTTACACTAAATAATAAAGTTTTTCTAGAATCAATTAGGTAGTAGTCAATTTTTAGTTCAATGATTATGCAAATTATTGAAATTCTTTATTTAATTTTTAATTTCCATTAATTAATTTCATTATAATGTGCTTACGATTCACTGTTTTATTTAGTCTTATCCTCCTCCTTGCGTCGATATCATCATTGCTGAGGGTCGTGACCCCCTCCACGGATCACTTTATTCCGGACTATCTGGCGCCAGCGGTTCCGGTTTTTTGCAGCGTGGATGGCTTCGTGCATCTTGCTGTCGAGAGTGGTGCGGATTTGATCCGACCAGCGCATTGGACTGCGACCTCTCGGTCTGGTCCCCTGAACTTTGCCGGTGATGACTAACTTTTCAAGATTGTCACCGTTTTTCCGGGCGATGTGGCCGAAATACTCCAGTACTCGTTGAAGGCAGATGGATGAAAGCCTGTTAGTGATCTTGAGTTCATCGAGTATGGACACATTAGTTCTTCTAGCTGTCCAGGGGATGCGCAGCATCCTTCTCCAGCACCACATCTCGAAGGCGTCGATACGTTTGCGGTCGTTTGCTCTAAGCGTCCATGTTTCTGCCCCGTAAAGAAATATGGAGAATACCAATGTTCGGACTAGTTTGATTTTGGTACGATTTCTGATATTTCTATCCTTCCATATTCCCTTTAGTTGGCCCATGGCGCTTTTGGCCATTCCAATTCTGCGTCGGATTTCAGAGTCACACGAGCCGGTGTTAGAGATACTGGAGCCCAGGTATATAAATTGATTCACTATTTCAAGGTCTAATGTCCCAGTGAGCTCCAGTTTATTTTTTCGGTCGACCACCATCATTTTGGTTTTCTCCTTGTTAATCTTCAAGCCCAGCTCGCCACTTATGTGTTCCATTCGGTGCAAAAGACGTGCCATTTCGGCCTCTGAGGCGGCTAAAAGAGTAGTGTCATCCGCGTATCGCAGGTTAGTGATCTTCACTCCACCCACGCTTACTCCTCCTTCCCAGCCTTCCATGGTTTTCCTAATTATGTATTCCCCATATGCATTGAACAAAATGGGGGACATAATACAGCCTTGTCTCACGCCTTTTCCAAATTCAAATGGTTTTGAAATGATATGGTCAATCTTTGCGACCCCGTGGCTTTTGCGGTACAGAGCTTCAAGAAGGGCAACCAGATGTACAGGTATTCCCAGTTCACACAGAACACTCCAAAGCTTCGCCCAGTTCACACAATCAAACGCCTTGCTGTAGTCAACGAAACACATGATGAAGGGGACATCGAATTCGTAAGCTTTCTCCACCAGTTGCCTGACATTTAGTATGTGCTCGCGAGTACCTCTACCCTTTACGAATCCTGCCTGTTCTTCTGGGATCTGCCAGTCCAAGAAGTGTCTGATGCGACGGTTTAGGATGTGGAGTAAAATTTTGCTGGCATGCGATATTAAAGAGAGCGTCCTGTAGTTATCGCACTTTGATGTAGACCCTTTCTTATGCAGGGGAATTATGGCAGATCTAGTCCAGTCTTCGGGCCATTTGCCAGTACGCCAGATGTTGTTGCATATCATGTGCAGAGCGTCGACGCCTTTGTCACCCATTGATTGGAGAACTTCCGCAGTTATTGTGTCAAGTCCAGGGGCTTTCTTTGGTTTTAGCAACTTCAGCGCAGCTACTACTTCTGTTCGAAGGATGTCAGGTTCGAGATCGATCGAAGTCCAGTTTATTTGCCAGGGATTTGTGGTTCCTTCAGGATTCTCGTATAGATGTGCACAATAACCCCTCCAGCGCTCAGCTATTCTGTCCAGATCATGAAGGACTTGGCCGTCAGCATCTTCTATAGCCCAAGTTTTTGATTTAAACTGCTTTGCTAGCAGTCGGACTTTCTTATAAAGGTCTGCAGTTTGAAACATCTTGGAATGTTTCTCGATCTCTCTGCATATTTCCTCTATATAGTTGTTTTTGTCTGATCGGCATCGTGCATCAATGGTTTTGCAAAGGGCTGAGTATGTGTGGGCATTTTCGGGGTTCTGTAGTCCTTTTATTTTTAGGTCTTTCCTCTGTTGTATAAGATCCCAGGTATGCTCTGATATGTAGCTTTTCTTCTTCCTGGCCGCTTTCCTGACTGAACTCACTTCATCCAAGGCTGTGTTTATGTGACTCTTAAGCTGTGTCCATTGTGAATTTGCGTCATCTTCCAATGAAGGGGGTTGATTTGCAAGTTTTATCTCCAACGAATCTTGGAATGCTTGTTGTTCAGAGATACCGAGATGGACTGGTTTCGCTTGTTGGCTTTTATGTTTCTTCATGCGGAGGGCAAACTCCGAGACCAGTAAATTATGATCTGACCCGCATTCTGCTCCAGGAAATGTCTTGGTGTTTTTAATAGACGATTTCCAGCGACAGCTAACCAGCATGTAGTCAATTTTAGTCTTATACAAAAATACAATTTATTAAATTACTATTAAACTGTACCCGTGTGGACCTTTTCAATAACAATTATCTGCTATTTTCTGTAACCAAATTTACTTAGGTGCTAATAAAGGTAGGTACTTTCATGAGTTTAGTCATCGAGTGTAATATTTGGTGGGTAGAAATTAAATCTGTCCACTAGGTATATTGCCCTGACATTCAAGGTTGAAATCATTTAATTAAAATACTTAGGCCCGTAATATTAATAGCAGTTTAAACTAAATTCTGAGTTTAAACTGTCATTGTTAGAAGCAACAATGACAGTTTAAACTCAGAATTTAGTTTAAACTACTATTGATATTACGGGCCTTATTTATTGAGCAGAAGCTTAATTTAATAATATTATAATACTATTGACTTACGCTTTTGCATTACCCTCACAGCTATAATCCAGCTTTTACGAAACATCTTACGGATATTCAGTGTCCGAAAAGATTTATAATAGAGATGTTCGGGGTCTGATACCACACTGAATCTAACCTGTCTTCGATATCAAAGGTGCATTGAAAAATTCTATTTTATAGGAGTAAAACAATTTTACTCCGCATTAGGGGAAGCGGAACAGTCATATTTTATTTTCTTTAGTAAGTACATTGACTTATAAAATCCTGCATTTAGTCATTAAACTATTAATGATATTATATTATTGTTATTCAAAGAACATTCTCATTATACTTTACGAAATTTTCAACGGTATTTCGGTAAGGTGATAATTTTAGCTCGTTCTAAGCTATGTTATAACGCTAACACATACCTAACAACAGTGTTGTATACCAAGCAATATATTTTCCGTACGTTCTGCCGAAAACCATTCGAAAACTAATACCGACAGTTTGAATGCCATACGTGGCACGCGATTGCGAATTGCTCGCAAAGTATGTCTGTTCATCGAACATTTGCATTGAAACATCTAGATTCTAGACTGAAACTATACAGACTAGACGGGAACCTTAAATAAATAGAAGCGTTAATACATAAACAGAGTTTGATTAAAAACTTGATCATGGCGCATTTTCTTCAAGTTTGTAATATGGCGATTGTTTTGATTGAAATTTAAACGTACCTAATATAAATAATGTATTTCGAGTAGGTACATATATTAAGTACTTATATAGTGTCGAATATTCACAACATAATTAGTAAACATTAAAGTAACTTGTAATTTCGTATTTACTGCACAGGTGTTTCAAAATCATTTAATCGTATAGGTATCACTGATTCACTTCTGCGCGACAATTTTTTGATTCTACCAAAAAAAGTTAAGCCGTCTTGAAAAGAAAACCTGAAAAATTACAATAAAAAGGGAAATAACTAAATAAAAACTGAACTGAGGTATTAGTTATTTATTTAAATAAAATATTTTTACTGTCATCAAATCAACTTTTCATTGTTACTTTATCTTTTATCAGTCATAAAAATTACAAGCATTGACTTCGCCAGCCTTAAGGAGAACATGTAGATATTGCAGGCAGTATACCTAGTCTGGCCATAAATACTGTTACATAAAAACTTTTCTTTTTTTCAGCTTTTTAATTATTTTGAATTTGGAACACGTATATTATTTTAAAAACTTCTTTCGATTTCGCGCCATTTCACATACTTTTTCGTGTTCATTATCAAATTACAATATGGAATGGGGTGTTAAAGAAAATAGGATTGCAGTGATCGCCTTGCACAAAGTGGGTATGGAGCCGTCGATCATATTCCAGACACTTCAAAACCTTGGTATCAGCCGTATGTTCGTATATCGTACAATCAACAGATTCAACAACACTTCGTCTGTCGAAGACCAGTAAAGATCGGGGCGGCCGCGTGCTGTTAAAACTACAAAGGCTGTTAATGCTGTTAAAGCCAGAATTCGTCGAAACCCCATTAGGAAGCAAAAAATCTTATCGCGAGAAATGAAGATTCCCGCTAGGACTCTGTCGCGTATTATAAAACAAGACCTGAAGCTCGGTGCTTATCGTCGATATACAGGACATGCCCTAAATCAATCTTTACAATTAAAGAGAGTGGATCGATCAAAACGCCGTCTGTCGCGATACGCAGGTGAAAGGCACAGAAATATCCTCTTTACCGATGAAAAAATTTTCACGATTGAAGAACACTACAATAAGCAAAATGATAAAGTGTACGCTCAGTTCTAAAGAAGCTGCTCAAGTGGTCGGGAAGGTACAACGTGGTCATCATCCTGCGTCAGTGATGGTTTGGTGGGGCGTGTCTTATCAAGGAGCCACAAAACTGCATTTTTGTGAAAAAGGAGTGAAAACTTCAGCCAAAGTGTATCAAGATACAGTCTTGGATCATGTTGTGAAACCTCTCAGCAATACTCTTTTTAAAAATATACCGTGGACTTTCCAACAGGACTCTGCACCTGGTCACAAGGCACGAACTAGCCAAGCCTGGCTTGAAACCAATGTTCCGGACTTTATAAGAGCTGAAGACTGGCCCTCATCTAGCCCAGACCTCAACCCTTTAGATTCAAATTATGGTCAGTTTTAGAGGACATGGCCTGCTCTAAACGACACGGCGACATTGAGTCTCTTAAAAAATCTTTGGAGCAAGCAGTGGCGAAATTTCCCTTGGAAACAGTGCGTAAATCCATAGATTCGTGGCCAAACAGATTAAAGGCCTGTATAAAAGCCAAAGGTGGCCATTTCGAATAGAATTTATTTTTTATTTTTTGCTGAGACTATAATAAATATGTAGGTATAAATTTTATTAATATTACATTACTTCATTAAAAAAAGCATTTTCATTTGTAACAGAAACTTATGGCTGGACTAGTTATAGAGGTTTCTCAGTAATTTAAACCTGCAGTAAGCTTTGATTCAATAGCTCTGCAGATTACTTCACTCAAATATTTAATACGCGAAAGCTTTCTGGATGATCCTAGATTAGATAACATCCACCGTACATTTCTCTGGCAGCGCGAAACAATTTCTTCCATTGAATTCTAGATTATTTCGTATACAAAGATCTCTTCACTCATTGATATAGCTGCTTTATTTTTACTGTGTTGCTATGATATATTATCTAGCTTTCTATTTATTTAGAGGTGAGACTTTTCTATACCCTAATAGTAATTATTTCTTCAACCTCTGCAACTTCGGCAACGATGATGCGTTTTGGTGTTAATTTACTGACAACTATGGCCTTGGTGATCACTTACCATCAACGGTTTGCTGGCTCTACAAGTAAAATGGTTCATATTTCGAAATTTTTATTTACATTTAATAGATAAGTACAGCAAAGTAAAGTACTAGCTTTTTTTTATTTAAGACACATCCACCTTAATACTCATCTATGAAGCCTTATTTTATTGAAAAATTTTAACCCCGAAGTGGTATGTACCTACTATGAAAAAAAACTTGTGACAAGTCAGTCACGGCAGATATCCCTGAATTTCTACAAAATATAACTATGAAGATATTTTTGCTTTATGTGACCCATGCTGTAAAAACAGACGAAAAAAACCGCAAACTCACAAAAAGTTAAATATTTTAGCAACTTCACTAATACACAATAGAATGTCGTTTACAAACATTTGGTAGAGCAGTAGATTAAGGTGTTAAAAGTATTAAGTTTATAGCTCTGAATAAAAGAATTTAATTGTAGGATGCCTTGAATGGGTCTGAAGAGTGAGGTCTAGTGAAGGTCTAGTGAGATTAAAAGCGAACAGTACGTCTTAAATTGTTTCCTTTGTAGAATCATTTACAACAAATAGTTGTAATAATTGACAATAGCTTCTTCACAATAACGCTTTTATCTTTAAGTGTAAAGCTTCTTATTTAAACAGTAATTTGTAAGAGGATTGGTAATAATAAAACGCATTTTTTTTTATAGAAACGTATCAAAATACTCGTATATTTTGCTCACAAATTTAAATTACGGGACAAAAGAAGATTAGATATGACACAATTAAAATTAGTAGAAGGATAAAAAAAATTTCGGCATGAACAACAACAAGTGTATCTTTACTCTAAAAACTTCCCAAATAAATCTAATATTATCTCGATAGGCATTCAACGTCTCATACATTTTTATACCTAAAATCCAAGGCTTATGCTAATATCAAACCGAAAAGAGACAAACAGAATATCATTTTTCGATACCTACTCTGACCGCTCATTTATACGCGCGTCTCGCGGATCGTCTCGTAGCGCGTCCGTAAGCCACGCCCCCTACGCGCGCGAGCGCTATCTACTGTTTACACGCTCGCAGCGTTCAGATGCGTTCGAACGTTCAAGGATGGAGCACGTTGACGTAATACATCGGCATCCAGTCAGTGAAACCTTTCTACCATGATTTATTGGCAAAATACTCGAATGTAGATTGTACTATGGGTAGATTTCTGTACAATTAGGCTTTTTGAAATAAAAAAGCTATTGGTATTCATTACAAACAAAACATCAAAATTTTATTCTTAATAATAATATTACTTTGAATATACGAGGTTTTGTTACTAGTAGTTTTAGGTTATTATTATTATCATTCAGTATTAACGTTCAGTATCATATTTTTATTTTGAAAAATACGAATCCAATAGAACACGTACATATGGCGCTAGTAGCCGTTGTCGAATGAAGCGCGCGCCGCGCGCGTGTGAACACCGCGCGAGCTCTCGCGCGAGCCCCTTTGGCGCGCGCCCAAAAAACCGCTCCCGACGCGAGCCCTGCGAGCCACGAGACGCGCCGCGGTCTGGTCCGCGAGCTCCCTGTTCACACGCGCACGTACGAGCGCGTCTCGCAGATCGTCTCGTGGCTCGCGCGCGCATCTAAACGGGGCATGAAGAACTCCTTATCGAAGCAATACCTCGAATTAGATGGGCTTTATTTCAATACCATTTCACAGATTTCAAGAAAATCGTGCCTGAAGGCAATACATATCGAAGGGTACCTAATACTAACTCACTGTTTCATAGTCATCATTCAGATTTGTACTATTTGTCTGAAGATTTAGATTTCAAAATACGTTGCTAGTGCCCAGGTTGTATGTGATATTCAGTCGATAAATGAACAAAAGAAATTGTAATTGGAAATGAAAACAGCACATAACACGTGACTCTATTTTTCAATTGTGCGATAAAGAACAGTTATGTAAAGATTTCATTACCTCGCCGAAGGTAACTGTTGTTTAGAGGAAAATTACGTGATGACGTAAAATCCATTAGCGTTATAGCCATGTGCCAAAGTTATGGTTATAAGTACATACAGATAGTACAGAGCCAGTTGGGTGATTGAATAAAGTGTATCATTTTATTTTCAACGAGTAACCGCCCTCGCTTTGCTTCGGTTTTCTTATTTTTTTACACCTTGGGTTACATTATTGGAGTTTCATTAAGTATCCCTATTTTTTTTTGAAAATATGATATATCCTATGTTACCCGGGGATAGTGTAGCTTCCCAACAGTGTAAGAATTTTTCAAATCGGTTCAGTAGTTTCGGAGCCTATTCAATGCAAACAAAAAATCAAATCTTTCCTCTTTATATATTAGTATAGAGTATAGATTAACAGTTCCTGTTGGCACAATCCGCCTTTACAGTTTCACGCGGGCTGAAAAACCTATATCAGGGATAATATGGAACTAAATACACTGATCATCATTAAATAAGAAATTGTATACCTATAGTCAAGTTTACAATTATTTTACAATTAAAATCACATTATGGTTAAGGTAAATAAACCACTTTAAGCCGATGTAGTTGCAAGAACTCTTCTTTACGGTAGTATAATTTTTTACTGTCCATGCAAAAAATACCTAAATGTAGTTTACGAAAGTCTTTCCAAGTCGTTGACTCCTCGCATTAGAAGCTTGAGATGGGTCCCGAGAATATAAAAGAAACGGTAGCTGATATATCTACGAGACCCTCGATTTCGTTATCGGGAGATTATTCACATTCAAGCATATCTTGAGTGAACGTAAGTCACGTTAGGGTTACCAGATACGGGGATAAAATTTCCAGGGCAATTCTACTAGGCCTCGGTGCACTGGCGCATTATTAGTTGGTCATGTACTTTGTGGCGCATTATTTAGGATTGTTTTGGGGGCGGGGTGGCAGCGCCCTTTTGTTGACGGACTTCATTTTTCAACGTGGTGCCCTTCTAAAAAACAAATTGTTTGATGAAGTTGTTTTTTGTCCAGTTACAATGATTTGTTAGGAAACGTTAAACTTATATCTGATGCTTACGTACTAGGTAAGAACTTCCATTACTTAATTACTAATAATAGAAGATTCAGATAGTGGAAGGCGTGGAAAAGTCTAGTATATCTAGAACTTCACAATAATTACGATGGCTAAGCTGAAAGCCATTATGAAAATATTTTTTTTCACTCGCTGCAAAAATATTTGTCGTAGAATAATAACGTTAGATTATAGTCAGAAAATCATCAAGTAGGTACACAAATTCATATAACTTGAGAGTACTTTTTCAGTACTCGATTCAACGAGAAAATTGATTACTTAGTTACGACAGATCTAAGGACCCTTTACTAAGCCACTTAGGTAACAGAAAACTATTTCGCAATGCCAGACTATAAATGAAGAAGACAAATATAATAAAAGAACCACCGAAAATGCTATAAAAACGTGCAAAATAAAGTTATAAAATGTTATACCTACGACAGACATAAGCCGAAGAGTAATCCAGAGCTGTTTATGTGAGGCGACGCGCTGTCTTGCGAGCACTTATCTTTAATACAAGTTAAACCAAGTTAGCTGGACGACATCAGAATACGGAAGAAACAGAGACATTCGTAAAATATTTTGAAATTCACTATGTGCTTAATGTATAATAAAAAGATATTTGACACTCTGTTATGATGATAAATTATTCACTATTATTATGTTTTATGCCTAAATTCTTTGAGTGGTACTACAATTTTCTTACACTAACGCCCCAACGCAGAGTCACTAATGGTTATTTAAATCGCTCTCTAGTACAGAATTTGTATGGTGATTCTTTACTAAGAAGCGATTTAAGAAACCGTTAGTGACTCTGAGTTGGGACGTAAGTTTCGTAGCTTTAATTACACTCATGTCTCCACCTGAAGCTGGTGGTGATTTTTAATCGAGATCCGAGATGGTTTTTATTTATTTCGTGAAAATAACGTGATGGGGATTTGTTAAATTTTATGTTAATAGACGAATTAGGTAGACGAGAGGTAACGAAAATGTCACCGTCGCCCATGAACATAGCTTATCATCGCATCGGTGAAATGTCTAAAATTCAAAGGAAAGTAAAATGAACGGTCATACCACTCGTCCACTCTTTTGTGAAAAAAACGCGAATCAAAATATGCAGATATTAATAAAATTATCCTTTAGTTTAGATTTTATATCAGAAAAAATCCTGAGTAATATATAGGTAAAGTAACGCTATGCGTTTATCATAATGATAGTTATATGATTTTATTTTACTTCTACGAAGCATAATGTCTTTGCAATGATGTTCTAGTTATTACCGTAACTTATTATATGCTGGTAACATACCTAAATTAAATATTTGTTTGCTTAATTGAACTATTCTTAAATTTATACCAAAATCATTATTTACTAACTGTTATAATCAAGATAATACTTAATACAAATAATACTTTAAACAATTACACTGTTTATATAAAAAAAAATACCTTTATCTGTCTGTATTGCAAAGAGAAAATTGCACGTAAGCAGCAAATCTGTTAAAATGAAAACATCGACCGGCTTATTCGTTTTTTTTTTTATCTTGGACGTTTAATGGATTCTCGAATGAACAGACAAGAAAAGGAAATAAGACACTCTGATAGATGCTTCAAATAATAATTTCTAGCGAGCTGAAACATCGGAATCAATGGGATTTTTTTACTCTTTTAGCCTATCATACTCGTAAAAGTGTATAATTATTTTATATGTGTAACACCTCGCTTTGCTTCGGTTTTCTTATTTTTTACACCTTGGTTTACATTATTGGAGTTTTATTAAGGATCCCTAATTTATTGAAAATATAATATAGCCTATATATGTCACCCGGGGATAGTGTAGCTTCCCAACAGCGAAAGAATTTTTCAAATCGGTTCTGTAGTTTCGGAGCCTATTCAATGCAAAAAAACAATCAAATCTTTCCTCTTTATAATATTAGTATAGATTTTATAATTTATAATATTAGTATACTCTTCACGCAGGTTTTCCCGCAAATTCCAAGCAAAAATAATTATTACCATTACTACTATTATTGTTGATAGCTAGCTCTCTTGCTCGAGTCAGTGGCCAAAGGACTCGTTCCGGCTGGGGGCTTGAGAGCAAGTTCTTTCTTTTTAACCGACTTCAAAAAAGGAGGAGGTTCTCAATTCGACTGTATTTTTTTTTTTTTTTATGTTTGTTACCTCAGAACTTTGGACTGGGCGAACCGATTTTGATGATTCTTTTTTTAATCGAAAGCTGGTGGCTGTCATGTAGTCCCACATAAATTTTATTGAGATCTGACAATGGTATCCATGAGAAAACCACATAAGTCGTAAATTTGTGTTAAGATGTGCGCGACAAATTGACGAATAACTCAATATCACGCCAACCGATTTCGATGATTCTTTTTTTAATCGAAAGCAGGCACTTGTCATGTAGTCTCACATAAATTTGAACGAGTTCTGACAACTATGTAGTTTTTGAGACTTTGAAGTCGGTTATTTTTTGTTAGTAAAATTTAGATTATTCTTCTCTTTCTTGGTCAGCAACACATCAGTGATGCCTTTGGTGTCACTCATGGGTTACGATAGCCACTTACCATCAGGTAGATTGTCAGCTAGTATGTCGGCTATTTGTATAAAAAAATTAGTCATATGAATTTACGCCACGCACCAATTTATCTGTCTTTAATTCCTTGTTCATGAATACGTTTTGAATTGCAGGTCAGGTCACTAATTTTATTTACCAATAATTTGGGTCAACCCTACGTTTTAAAATAAACATCTGAAAATAAGCACAAGGCCCCTGTCAATTATTATCATTTATTAAAAACATCTTCGGTAAACAATGGACGGAACAACAAAGAGCGGAGGGGCGCGTGACGTCAGAGTTCGCGCTGACGTCAGAGGCTGCGTACATGTGGGTCAATAGAACGAGCTAGCTCCACCCGGGTAGCACCCTGCAGCTGCAAATAGGTCACAGCTTTAAAATACCTAGCTATATTCGAAAGCCTCCCTCCATCGGCCGGTTTAAACACCCGGGCTTTGAGCACTCCTAGTTATAACAAAGTATGAAGCAGGATCCGTGAAGTAATAAAACAAAATTGTTTCCGTCCTTCACAACGCGCGGTTATCGAGGTCTTGATGCGGTGCGGGCCTTTTATTTTATCTTTTTAATGTTGTGTTCTATTGTTCGGTGGAAGTTTGGCTTTGTTTTCTTAATTAAATTTGATTTTATCTCTTAATTTTAAAGTTCGCTGTTCTGTACAACCTTAATTCATTCTAATAAACTTGGATTTTTTGAAAATTGCAAGGATGATCTACCTTTTGGAAAGTGACCGCCGCCATTCATATCTCTAATATGAAAGGCTATCAACGCGTTGCAAATGATAGAGTTTGGACAGTAGTCAAGCCATAAAAAACAACTTTGCCTCTGTTTTCTTACCAAAAATATCAGAGGTTCGTAAATAGAAACATTATGACGGTTAATTAATATTTTAATTCTGCCTTGTATAAACAATTTTTGTATTCCTAATTTTAGTCCTCGTTTAATTAACATTCATTTAACACTTCTTAAAGGAATCTGAATTAAACATTTTAATTTATTCTCTTGACCTTTTCTACGGTAATTAAAATTAATTAATCTATTTAAATAAATTATATAACCTCTGTTTTTCGCAATGTTTTACTATATGATGAAATTAGCCATCATTTTATAACTTAATTGTGTATTAAGGGCGTTAGCGACACATTATCGGCTAAGGAAGGTGAAACCATTTGATAACAGATGGCCAGCCAATTTTACATCTTAAAAACATTGATACAGAACCAGCGCATTTCAACGATATGGCTAGTGTTATTACTTCGTTCATCACGAACAGGAGGTACCTTAGGTTCAGAACGCATTGTACATAATTGGTCGTTTGGGCCCGCATGCGAAATACGAATAATAATTTATATTCTACATGCCATTAGATTCCATGCGAGACAAATCTTTTTGCGCCATCAAGGAAGGACGGAAGCGCTATATGCCATATTTTATCCTGGTTTTCGGAAGCATTAAGGCATACCTTACACCACAGGTGCTACCCATACCTGATATTTATTTCGGGATGATTATATAATATGTGTAGATCACGGTTAGTTAAAAATTAAGTATTCATATAAACCTCTTTAGAGGTAATTAGTCTAACGCCCCAACTCAGAGTAACTTATGGTTACTTAAATCGCTCCTTAGTACCGAATTTGTATGGTGATTCATTACTAAGGAGCGATTAAAGTAACCGTTAGTAACTCTGAGTTGGGGTGTAAAGGATTACACACATACTCTGGCACTAACTAACAGGCCTTCATTTTTTTCCAAGCAACCATAGCATAAGTTTGAGTTAGCTGCAATTTTATAACACACCGCTGTCAATTTAAAAATGAAATAAAAGTACATATTCTGGAATATAAGAGTATGTGAACATCAAAATAAGGAAAACGTGTTTCTCGCGGAAATGTAAATATGGTTCAATATCCGGGTCTTACATATCAGAATATTTTCACTAAGGGAACACTTGCATAAATATGAGAATGGTTTACATGTCGTGAGTAAAATTGGACATTTTGTTAAATTCCTAACATCTAGATATCTATTAAAACAATTTGTATGTTCAGATTTATCTTTGAATGAAAAGGTATGTTATAAAAGCACGGCTAAACTTTAATTAATGAGATATTTCTTCAAAGTAGGTATCTATTTGAATTTACTGAAACAATATCGGTAAGTGAGAGTAGGTACATTCCTCTATCTTAGACTGACAAAGGCAAAGGCACTTACTTACCTTACACAAAATTCCTGTGTTATTCCTGGGGTATTCGATCATACTGGACGGGTTCTGTACCAAACTGGCTACTACCGCCAACGAGAATCGAGCTTGAATTGTTTAAAACTGTTGGTGCCGCAAAATCAGTTAATGCTTAAAGTCTGAATTAAAATTAACTGAATTAAGAAAAAAACACTTTATTTAAAAAAACAATGTTTTGTAGTAGATATTAATACATGTACTGTAATACTAATTATTATTGATATGCGCCGACTTCGACACATCCCGACGATGAGGTTGAGGTTATGTATGAGGACATAAGTAGAGCCATACATACCTCTAAAGCTCACTTCAATGTTGTGATGGGGGACTTCAACGCGAGACTGGGCACGCAGAGCGGCGCCGAGACGAAAGTGGGTCCCTACGGAATTGGACGACGGAACCACCGAGGACACTTGCTGGCCAACTTTTTGGAGAAGGAAGATCTCTTCATGATGAACTCCTTCTTCAGAAAGAAGCCACAACGCAAGTGGACTTGGATAAGTCCTGATGGTTCCACGAAAAGCGAGATAGACTTCATTCTGGCAGACAAACGGCACATATTTAATGATGTCTCTGTGATCAGCAGGTTCAAAACCGGAAGCGATCACCGACTTGTAAGAGGCACATTAAATATCGACCTGAAGCTGGAACGGTCACGCCTGATGAAGTCTACGCTTCGCCCAACATCCGTCCAAATCCAGGGATCTGAAAACTTTCAACTTGAGCTGCAAAATCGTTTTGCGTGCCTAGAATCGTGCACGTCAGTGGACGAGTTTAACACCAGGATGGTAACAACTGTCCACGAGGTAGGGTCGAAGTATTTCAAGACCCACCCTAGTGGTAGATCTCAGGTTCTCTCAGAACAAACTCTCGGTCTTATGAGGGATCGACGAGAACTATGTGTGCAGTCTCCAACCTCTATGAGGGAATACCGACGGCTCAATGAACAGATCTCCAAGTGCAGGCGACGCGATTTGCGAAAACACAACGCAAATCGTGTAAAAAACACAATTGAGCGAAACCAGGGCTCCAAAGTGTTCGCCAGGGATCTGTCTATTGGGCAAAGTCAGCTTACGAGGTTGAAGACCGAGTCTGGCACCGTGGTTTCGTCGAAACCGGAAGTTCTGAGAGAAACTGAGAGATACTACGGACGGTTGTATACCTCCTCTCAAGCTCCACCTCCTCGCGAGGAGAGCGACAAGCGAGCTAAACTGACCCGACACTACACAGAGGATATCCCGGACGTCAGCCTGTATGAGATTAGAGAGGCTCTCAAACAGCTTAAAAACAACAAGGCACCGGGAGATGACGGAATCACAACCGAGCTACTAAGAGCTGGAGGTAAACCCCTTCTAGTGGCGCTCCAGAAACTGTTCGATTCCGTCATTAATACTGGAACTACCCCGGAAGCGTGGAGCAGTAGTGTGGTGACGCTGTTCTTCAAGAAGGGGGATAAAGCCCTTTTGAAGAACTACAGGCCCATTGCACTTCTGAGCCACGTTTATAAGCTGTTTTCGAGGGTGCTCACAAATCGCATTGCACGCAGGCTTGACGACTTCCAGCCTCCCGAACAAGCAGGATTCCGAAAAGGCTACAGCACCATAGACCATATACACACACTGCGGCAGATTATACAAAAGACCGAGGAGTATAATCTGCCGTTATGTGTTGCCTATGTGGACTATGAGAAAGCCTTTGATTCTATCGAGACCTGGGCGGTACTAAATTCTCTCCAACGGTGCCGGATCGACTACCGGTATATCGAGGTGTTGAAGTGTTTATACTCATCTGCCACCATGTCCGTCAGAGTACAAGACACAGCAACGAACCCCATCCAACTGCAGAGAGGTGTCAGACAAGGGGATGTTATATCCCCAAAACTGTTCACCGCTGCGTTGGAAGACGTGTTCAAGCTGATGGAGTGGAAACGACGTGGCATCAACATCAATGGCGAATACATCACACACCTGCGATATGCCGATGATATAGTCATCCTGGCGGGATCCCTGGAGGAACTTGGTACAATGCTCGGGGACTTGAACAGCGCCTCACAACGGGTGGGTCTTAAGATGAACATGGACAAGACGAAAATCATGTCGAATGTCCATGTCACACCCGTACCGGTTGTTGTTGACGGCGCTGCTCTCGAAGTTGTAGACGAGTACATTTACCTGGGACAAGTGATCCAAATGGGTAAGTCCAACTTCGAGAAAGAAGTCACTCGTAGAATCCAACTCGGATGGGCTGCGTTCGGGAAACTACGTCATATCTTGTCGTCCAAAAAGTTACCTCAGTGCCTGAAGTCGAAGGTGTTCGAGCAGTGTGTGTTGCCAGTGATGACATACGGATCCGAGACGTGGTGCTTCACTATTGGCCTTATGCATAAGCTTAGAGTCGCCCAGCGGGCTATGGAACGAGCTATGCTCGGTATTTCTCTACGCGATCGAATCAGAAATGATGAAATCCGTAGACGAACGAGGGTGACCGACATAGCTCAGAGAATTAGCAGGCTGAAGTGGCAATGGGCTGGCCACATAGTTCGAAGGACCGATAACCGTTGGGGAAGAAAGGTCCTCGAATGGAGACCACGCCTCGGTAAAAGGAGCACAGGACGCCCCCCGACCAGGTGGAACGACGACCTGAAGAAGACAGCGGGTATCCGCTGGATTCAGAAGGCTCAGGACCGGTCAGAGTGGCGGAAGTTAGGGGAGGCCTATGTCCAGCAGTGGACCCACAAAGGCTGATGGATGGATGGATGGATGATTGATCTTGAGGAATACAATAATAAAAATACAACATAATACCCGTAATACCATAGGAACGTTTACAAAATAAAATAAAATAAATAAATAAAATTCACGAATTTCACTGCTTCAACTCAACGCTGCTAAACGGAATAATTATGGTAATAATATATTGGAATAGGTTTTGCCGTGATTCTGTTTTAATGTATTATGGATGACATTCTAATGCGTACCACGAATAATTTATAATATGGTTTCTCTACATATGTTTACCTAAAAGCTATGGAAACTTGACTATGGGAATACTGTAGATAATTAGTGATTAATATTTGTAGCAGGTACCTAATATTGTTACACTACTGTAAGTATTTATTTTATCATTCAATTTACACTCAATAATATCAATTCATTTTTTTGTAATGATAGGTACACTGACATACGAGTACAAGATTTTTAGCAGAATGAAACCATGAAAATTTTATGAGATTCCACGATTCGTTTGACATGTGGATTCACCGGTCTAACATAATATGTATGTAGAGAGAAAGATAGAGAGTAAGAATAGATACACAGTAAGTAATATACCTACTTTATATCGCGACAAACTGATTTATTTTTTAAAAACCTTTAAACAAAACAAACATGAAACTGTCTAACAACACGACTACCTTATCTTAATACTCGTAGTGCACCCATGAAATATAATTATTTTACCGTAGTCGTGGAGGCACTTTGCATTTTAATTTAACAGTTTAATATTTGGTTTTATTACAGCGCTTCCTGCGCGAGGCGGGCGCTCTACAAGAAATCCAGCCAGTTTGAAGCCTTTCACCGCTCCGAACAATTTAGTTCTTCCCTCTTCCATTATCCTGAAGTGTGCTTGCTTAATTTTAAGCGATGTTCTAGATTACACCTCGTTCCCTTGACCTGGTAAAGGGGTGAATGAAATCAGTAAGTAATCTTGGATGGATTAGCAGCAGTATTGGGTAAGTTGCAGTAGTTTATAATTAAATTACGTAGTTGTATGTATATGAATTCTGAAAGAGTTGTTATTGTGTCTTTGCTGTCATGTTTTATGAAATGATCTGATATGATTTCAGATGACGAAGAATTACTAGTTCCAAAAATCATAACACAATCTGTAAAGATGTATGCACAGGACACATATTCGTATAAAGCTATCTACTTATTTCTATACCTACCTATACTATATGACTATACCTTATAATAAAGACGTTATGCTACTTAAACATCGACTGCCACGTTTCTTTGAAAGAATTTCCTGGGCTGAATCAGTATTATTTTCTGATGAAAAATAGGATCTTTATAGGATTAAGAAGCAGATTTTCATAATCAGCTTGGTTATACGGATCCTGCGTCATACAGATACTTTACGATAGATGCTACACTTGTATCCATTTATTACCTACGTATTATCCGTGTTATCATGAAAGTGTGTATCCAGAAATCTAGAACTATTTCATAACAAGAGCTCGTTCATTTGTCTTGTTCTGTCACGTCCTGACAGGTGTACAGTTTGCGGGATGGGCCGCCGCCGCGCCGTCTGTAGGGAATTAATCTTTGACCTGGCATTGGTTTGTTACCATCAATCACCATTAGCTATTTCTGTCTATAAATCAAATTTTATTAAAGGTCAGCATTGAATTGTGTAACAGGATATTTCGTTATGGTATTGGTCTTTCTAAGCTTACAAAATTTATAAAATGTACTTAACCATAATCATAAAAAAATATTTAATTGGGAGGTATAGGGATAGGGATACTCTGAGAGTTTTTGTAATAATCTAAATTTTACTAACAAAAAATAACCGACTTCAAATTCTCAAAAACTACTTGTCAGATCTCGTTCAAATTTATGTGGGACCACATGACAAGCACCAGCTTTCTATTAAAAAAATAATCATCGAAATCGGTTGACGTGATATTGAGTTATTCGTCAATTTGTCGCGCACATCTTAACACAAATTTACGACTTATGTAGTTTTCTCATGGATGCCATTGTCAGATCTCAATAAAATTTATGTGGGACCACATGACAGCCATCAGCTTTCGATTAAAAAAAGAATCATCAAAATCGGTTCGCCCAGTCCAAAGTTCTGAGGTAACAAACATAAAAAAAAAAAAAAAAAAAACAGTCGAATTGAGAACCTCCTCCTTTTATTGAAGTCGGTTAAAAATATGTATTAATAAAAGAATACATAACCCTTCCTTGCATATCGTGTAAAAAGGAGGACGATATCTCCTATTTCACTCCTGTCGCAAGCCATGTTATGGAACTTCGTTCCAAAAAGTTATTTATTTCGCCTTGTGGCTAAACATTAATCAAATAATGTTTAACAAGAAGTTACATACTTTCATTTGTAAAGAAATACATACTTGATAAAGTTTTAATGTCCAAAATTACGTTTAACACGAATGTACCTATTTGGAGCCAAATAAAGGTAACGTAGGCATTTGCCGTAACCTTTTCAGACACATAAATTATATTAGCTACCTTACGAATATTACAATAAAACACAGGCCTTATTTTGGGATTTACAAGGGAATAAATAATAAAACTTAATAACGCGTAGGGAACGAATTATAATACTGCTTATTTTATTACACCTCATGGAGTTGATCCATTTAGTTACTTACTTTTATAATCTAGTTTTCCTCTGGGGCCTCGCCTACGCAAAAATGGTATTGCAAAACATATAATCACAAACAATCAATCATTCCATACATATAACCGGTATTTAATATTCCATCTTTTCTTCTCCTGAACATAGACTTTTTGTGTGCGAAGTTCCACCTTAATTCGAACAATGATTAGCGCGTGATGAAAAGACAAACATCCAAACATCATTATACACTTTATACACTTTTATACACATTATACACTTTCACATTAATTTATAACATTAGTAGGATTGTTGTTGTTGATAATGTACTGGGATAAAAATTTCTTCTTCTTCTTTTTGTATCGAACAGACACATAAATATAAATATTTTCCGTTTTTTTTTTCAACACCTCAGCATCAAATCACCAGCGGCATTGTATTTCTGATATCTGTGGGCCATAAAGGTCATTAATATGGCTCTCCTGCTAATTTGTCAGTTATTGGCAGCTATCCGGCTGTAGAAGCAAGTCATTGTCCTATTAACACGGTTCGAAAAATATATAAGTATGGTACGCATTCAATCTCTTCGAGTACTTAATATAAGTGACTTGGTTAACCAAGCTATTAATAAGGTTCCCGTTATCCGATTTATCTGATTTTGCTGAGCGTTTATTACACCCCTGGGGGTGCTGCAATCTTGCGTATAATGTAATGTTACAATCGACCTATATTGACAGTGTTTACCAAATTCCCTTTAGGTTGTCTGTGAGTAAAAAATAACCTTTTATATGCGAGACGAGGCTATATGGAAGAGTGAAAACGCTTTCATCTGAGGTTATTATTATTTTATTTGAATTAGGATGAAATTTTGATTGAACTGGATTGGAATAAGTAGGAGTCACTTATCATCGGGTGTCTCGATTCATCTACTAGTCGCCTATTTCCTTAATATATTCGAGGGGATCTTCCAGCAAATATGGAGAAGCTTTCTCGTAAGGATGTAGCAGTACATCCCAGTATGCGATTTAAGCTTATCAAGAGTGCAATAAGGTAAATATAAAAAAAACAGTAAAATCTATTTATTTTTAAGTCGCCATCAAAACTTGATTTACTTTTAAATGATTACACACATTCATAGTTCACTATAGTTCATAGTCCAATGGATAGTGAAGCTATAAAATAGGTTGATTTGGAAATATCCCACGAATTCCATTCATGTTTCAAAATGAACATTACCGTGACGTCATATACGGGGCAATTATATTATGGAAGCAGCTTCAGAATTTCCTGTTCAAAATACTTAACCTTCCTAAGAAATTGGACCTTGGCCCAATTCCACCCGGAGTTAACCCCTCACAGCTTAGGGAGTCTCTACACATTATCGATTATTAACCATTGTATTATTATTACCGGTGCCACTAGGCTGATGGAGTGAATTAATAAGGCGTTATGTAGACGTATCAAACTGCGGCAGATTACGATTGTATGTGTTACTTTATATCGAATGCCCCAACTCAGAGTCACTAACGGTTACATAAATCGCTCCTTAGTACAGAATTTGAATGGTGATTCCTTACTAAGGAGTGATTTAAGTAACCGTTAGTGACTCTGATTCTGTTTGACGTGTCTGTGTATACCCAGACACATCAAACTTATAATACTTACCCCCAAAAAAAGAAGCCAGTTCTGCTATCATGGCCCCAGCCGGAACACGACAAGTCGTTAAGTGGCTGATTCAAGTAAGAGGGTGACAGCTAGCCAGACAGGCTTCACGGAAAGGTATTCCAGAAATAATGTTAATATTATTAGTTTTTTATTCCTTATTCTTCATCCGATCATGCCATAAATCTTCTCCTTAACATCATTCATCTCTTCTCTTTTCGTAAGTGCTTCTGCCTTTTTCCTTTAGATACCAGTAATATATAGATAAACCCTATAGCAAGATTTTGTAAATATGTACCTTTCAACCTACTTAAACAATAGCTTGAAATATGGACGACGCGATAAGCCTATTACCCCACCCAAGTAGGACAAGAACCTCACAATTAGGGTCTTCTTCCAGCTGCGTACAGCAAATATTTGTCTGACTGTAGATTATGTATTTTCTGGCTCAGATATACGTGACAAAACAATATCCTTGAGACCTGTAGACTATCCGACGTAAGCCAATCCGAATACAATATCTAACCGAAACGGGAGCGCATTATATTACTGTGCGGGGTGTTTTTTTATTAATTCTATAGAAAAACACAAAAAGATGGTTGATGATGTTTGAAGAGCTGAAACAATCGATTGAAATTATAGTAAAGATGACCACCAATAAACAGCCGGATACTCTCCATGAAGTCACCTTTTAAACAAAAACAACTTTTTTAACCGGTTTAGTCACTTGTGAACTTATTACAATGTCACATAGGTAGATGCACATTTTCTTTATCTTTCACAGTTGAGCACTATTTGTTTGTTCAACTTTGTTATTACTTACGTACTGATCATACTTATAATAATTATAATTATTATATAATAACACCCAGACTGACAGAACTAAGATTGGAAATCACTAGCTTCTTCACCGACCGAAGCACTTTCTATATTAAAAGATAATGTAAACGAATGTAATATTTTATTTCAATTTGAACATATTACTACCAGAGACATAATTAAAGCGTTTCAATCTCTGAAGGTAAAGAATACGGGTGATTTGTGGGGGATCTCAGTAAAAATAATACAACATATTATTGATATTATAGCTCCATCCTTAGCCGTAGTGTTCAATAAATGTATAGATCTAGGTATTTTTCCAGATCTTATGAAATGTAGTAAAATTATACCACTTTTTAAAACAGGTGAAAAAACCGACCTTAATAACTATAGACCAGTTTCTGTATTACCAACACTTAGTAAGATTTTCGAGAAAATAATATTGAATCAAATGCTAAACCATTTCAGCAATAACAAATTATTACACCCTGAGCAATACGGTTTTACTAAAGGCCGTAGTACAACAGATGCAGGGGCTAGGCTCTTAAAGCATATATTCGAAGCATGGGAGGCGTCACAAAATGCAATAGGTGTATTTTGTGACTTATCTAAAGCATTTGACTGTGTTGAACATGAAACATTACTGTTAAAACTTGGTCATTACGGAATAAAAAATAAGGCTCTTAGCTTGATCGCGTCTTATTTGAGTGATAGAATACAAAAAGTCAGCATAAATGATATTAAGTCATCGGGGTCACCGGCGGTGATGGGTGTACCACAGGGCTCGATCTTAGGTCCTTTTCTTTTCCTGGTATACATAAATGATTTACCTCATTATGTAAAAAACCAAGCGGATATTGTACTATTTGCTGATGATACATCATTAATATTTAAGTGTGATAGGAATAAAGAAAATTTCGACGACGTAAATAGTACTCTTTCGTATGTCTCGCGTTGGTTCACTATTAACAATTTACTGTTAAATGCAAAAAAAACTAAATGTATAGAGTTTGTACTACCTAATGTTAAAAAAGTCAATAAACTTATTAAACTTAATAATGAAACATTGAATATGGAGGAATCCACCGTATTTTTAGGGGTGACCTTAGATAATAAACTTCAATGGGACCCACATATAACAAATCTCGCGACTAAACTCGGTAGGGCTGCTTACGCTGTTAGAAAAATAAGGCAGTATACTGACATCGAAACTGCTAGGATGGTTTATTTTGCATATTTTCACAGTATTATGTCATATGCCATCTTGCTGTGGGGCAAAGCAGCCAGTATAGAACAAATTTTCATACTACAAAAAAGAGCTATTAGGGCTATTTATAAACTTAGATCTCGTGAAACTTTGCGTGACAAGTTCAAAGAAATAGGTATACTTACAGTAGCCTCACAATATATCTATAGTAACGTGGTTTTTATACGGAATAATATAAGCGCGTATAAACAAAATTTTGATATCACTAATCGCCAAACAAGAAAAATGCACCAGTTAGTAACGCCATCTTACCGTCTTTCTAAAGTGAAGCGATCTTTTATGGGCCGTGGTGTACAGTTCTATAATAAAATCCCAAAGTTAATACGTGATTTGCCAGTGGAATTATTTAAGAAACATGTAAAATCTCAACTTTTAGGCAAAGGCTACTATACTGTAGATGAATACATAAATGACAAAGACGCATGGAAATGACCAGATCTGCAACCAGTTCCGTACAGGTTAGTGATACTTCTTTGTAAAAAATATACCAATGTATTTTATTTTTAAAAGATGTGCTGAGGAGTTTCTTTCGGCTTTTCTTCTCCTCCATGACAAAGCACCTTTCCGAAAAGCTGGTAAATTAAAAAAATGACGTGCATAAGTGTATCAATGATACCTACATGAATAAATGATTTTGAATTTTGAATTTTGAATTTTGAATCAATATTGATAGAAGTTACCCTTCGAGAGAGAAATCTACAAAGGTTACTATTTCTATAGAGTGACCTTTAAAAAGGTCAGTACAACGACAACTTTGGGTAGTGAAGATAAAGGGCGTTCCATCGTATAATTTTAAACTAAACTATATTGTAAACATTTTACTACTAGCAACTCATTGCTCGCGTGGATTCAGAAATTTTCGCAATTTCATAACGGAAATAAAGCAACTTAAGAGCATAAATATAAATCCTCTTTATATTATTCCCGTAGGAATTCTAAATTACGCATTAGGATTTCCCTGTAATGTTAGTGTATCTTTGGAGTAAATAAATAAATAAATAAATAAATAAATAATAAATTTTCTGAAAATAGTTATCTACTGGTAATTCTAAATACCCACTTTAAGCCTTTTATTCTTTAATCTGAGACTTTAAGATTAAAAAGTCAAGCGAAAATTCTCTTTATTACCTAACCCCACGAGGATTACAAAATTCGGCATCGGAAATCGCAAATTATTGATGTCATTGGGAGACAGTTGCCACTTACCAGCAGTGGATCGTCAACACATTTGTTGGCTTGTTAAAAAAAAGTAGTAACATTTACGATAACTAAAACACACCTATTTTTAACCGACTTCAAAAAAGGAGGAGGTATTCAATTCGACTGTGTTTTTTATGTTTGTTACCTCAGAACAGAACTTTCGACTGGGTGAACTGATTTTGATGATTCTTTTTTTAATCAAAAGCTGGTGCTTGTCATGTGGTCTCACTTAAATTTTAGCTAGATTTGACCAGTAGTTTTTGAGTTCAAAGTCGGTTATTATTTGTCAAGAATTATTATTTTACAGTTAGCTCACCTCACTGAGTAAGTAATATGCTAGATATATACGTTTGTAATCTGTGACCAATTACGTCTGACTGAATACAAATACACTGCTGGGAAACATATACCACGTTTCATCTTTATTTTAGTTAATCTGGTGCTCGTCGTCTTTAATAAGGAATTTGATGAACAAGAAATACACTCAGTCTCACTGAGAATACTGAGATGCAGAATATGCTTGCGACATACTCGTATGTCGTACGGATTACGTCTGTCTGAATACAGATACACCGCAAATATACTACAGCTTAGGAGTAGGTATGTAAATATTTGCTTGAACTTTATAAAGGTCGTTCTGAAACGGAAGCGGTTTTAAAATTTTCATCCTAACTAATTCTATGTACTCGTATTTTCCGAGTCAGAATTTCTGACATACGCAAACATTAAACTATTCATCTAGATTAATAACTAAATGCTACCTCTCGAATGATTAATCCGATGAAATTAGTTCATAAATATTAAAGAACATTACAGAAGATTAATAATGTAAAACGGGTTAACGTAAAATATGAGATAAATTATAATTTTCATTAGTGAATTCTTGCTAATGTACTACTTAACTAATGTAAGAAGTTTGTTATTGTGTATGTAATTTCATCGGTTTTCTATTGTTGTATAAAAACTCGACGAAATTACATAAAATAATAAAATTAAATAGACAAAGTACGCCTACACTGCTGTTGTATTATGTATCATAGCTTCAAGATGAGTGGTTTTATAATGAAAATGGCGAGATTATAAAATATTTATTGTGCTAAATTTTCTTTATTTATATTCATTGTAATGAATAGTTATCCAAAAAGTGCGTAGTGTGTAGAAATTTCTATATTAAGTGTTTGAGAATCTTTGAGTTTGAGAAGTCCGGTCAAACGAACATCAGGACAGACAGACGGCCTGGATAAGATCAGTCTGGATGGATGTTTGGACATGGAACGCAAAATTTAAATTACAAAGATTGCGTTTTGAATAATAAAACCAGCAACATATTGTACATTTTCGGAGTTAGATCTCTTCTATAAAATATAAATAAACTCGCAATACACAATATGATATTTTTTTGTTGTAATTATTGTAAATAGAGAGAATAAATAAATTATTTCACAAATTACATCATCACGTAACACGTTATCCAAACATGTCTAATCAATAAACTTTCCCATTGATATTAGAAAAGTATCGTTCACCAGGATGTATTTCATAACTTGAAATATGTGACAAAATTTTTCGATTTGAAGTTTAGGGAACTCTGTAACTCGTTGCCACTCTGTGGAAGTTGGCCATCAACTTGTGCTGGAAGACAATACTTGTACTGACGATCGCATACTACATCTCACACATTTACTGAATGCTTTTGTGTTAAAATTGAAATAAATAGCTAGTCTTCATGTACAAAAATATGTTGCAAAAGCCTTGTTTGTGTACAAAATTCTTAAAGGTGTACCAATTAAATATTTATTGTCAGAAACAATAAATACATACATACGTAGGTTAACCACGTCTTTTTACAAAATAAACATACTACGAGTATGTATCCAAATCTACTATGTTTTCCTACAGTTGGCCATTAATAATGCTGAAGAAAACATGATCGCGTTCGACCTTCAGTCTAGACTCTAGACGATAGCAAATATCAGTAATTGAATATTTTATTCGTACTCATACATCACCGGTCAACAATGCCTCAGGCGTTGTTGATGTTTGCCAGTCCCGAGAAATTCAACTAAACTATCCAAATAATTTAACACACTTTATAGTCCTATTTTAACAATGCTCTCACTTAACAGAAAGTGACGGGCGATAAAAAATTACTTGGTAGGCTTTGCATAAGAAATTTGATTAATGAATATTGTTAGTTCTACGAGTAGGTATTATTAACTTTCTGAGTATTCTGCCTGACTAGCTACAGTCGTATTTGGGTTTACAGCACAGCACACAAAATAACGCAGTACGACAGTTTTTTTCTCAGTCGTCGATAGTGAAACTAAACCCTTGGATCCTCGCTATATTATCTATGGATCTTATTACCTACCTTTAAACGTTGTTGAAAGTTGAAAAAGTGTCCAGCAGTTTACTGAAAATAGAGGTTCCAGTACCTACCACCATCCTACCACAATAGCGCTGGCGTCGGAAAAACTACGATATGAATATACCTAGCTGTTGTAGACGGAGTGAAGTTAGTTAGTTCAATAAAATTTATCCTAGGCTACTGCAGCGCCACCCTTATTGGATGTGTTTTTACGGGCACTTTATCGTAATAGAGATGGCTCTCCTTAGCTCTACACTCCTTAATTTAAGCCCACCTTACCCACCTGCAACTAAAACAAATATTTTGTTTAGTAAACGACCGAGTATTCCATCCATCCATCCATCAGCCTTTGTAGGTCCACTGCTGGACATAGGCCTCTCCTAACTTGCGCCACTCTGACCAGTCCTGAGCCTTCTGAATCCAGCGGATGCCCGCTGTCTTCTTCAGGTCGTCAGTCCACCTGGTCGGTTGGCATCCTATGCTACTTTTTCCGAGACGTGGGCACCATTCGAGGACCTTTCTTCCCCAACGATTATCGGTCCTTCAACTACATATTATGTCGCAATCCCATTGCCACTTCAGCCGGCTAATTCTTTGAGCTATGTCGTTTACCTTTGTTCGTCTACAAAAAACAATAACTTATTAAAGCTTTATCTTTAAATTGATTTATGGGAAGTTTATAAATATCTAGTATCTATCGAAGCGAAGCAGTAAATAGGTACTAGACTGCTGATGAAATGAACTCAAATACCGCTTATATCTCAAGTATGAGTATAAATATTGCCAGACTCTCAGCAATTTCTCAACTCAAAGTAGTTTCAACCAAAATACCTTCCGCAAATTTCCGTTCGTTCAATTTCATTTGATATTCCTCTGAATGAAATACGTGGAACCGCATACGACTTTGCATATTGTTTATTTTGAATTTTCGTTCTGTACGCTCCGATGAAAAGCGGTCGTATTCTCATTTTACCTGAGTATAAAAAAAGAACTATAGTTGACAAAGTATGCAGGTACTTTTGCATATGCTTTAAAATAAAATTAATGTATTAATTTCTAGGTTGAATGTCCTGATTTCTAAATGCTTGAATGCATTAATGGCGTACTACAGTCGACAAAGTTATGCAACAGCGGGCGCGGGCGGCAGCAATTTGATGGGTGACCGCTAGCGACAAAAATTCTTGAGCATTTCCATGCTTCAGAGGGTACGTAAAGCGGTCAGTCCTGGTTGTTATCGTAAGATAACCGTCGTTAATCCATGTTGAAGGCCCTCGGGCAGCATAAAAACTTCCGACAGTTGGGTTGGCTCTATGGTTGAAGCCAGAGCATAGTCTGCGCGGCTGCAGTGCGGATTGATAGAGGAATTAGATGTTAATCCAAGAGTCGTAAACTTTGTACCATCCAAAGGCTTCGGACATGGCAACATGTAACAAGAATAATTCTTGACAAAAAATAACCAACTTCAAAATTAAGGATAACTCAAAAATTACTCGTTAAATCTCGCTCAAATTTAAATGGTACTACATGACAAGCACCAGCTTTCGAATATAAAAAGAACAATCAAAATCGGTACACCCAGTAAAAATTTATAAGGTAACACACATAAAAAATAGAATTGAGAACCTCCTCCTTTTTTGAAGTCTGTTAAGAACGTCGATGCTAGAGGCAAATAAGTTGCAAAAGGCATTTTTCAGATCAGGTGTTATGTTAGGTGGCCACCGGGCCTAAACGCTGACAATTAAGTATAACTTCAAAAAATTCCATTATGTGTAAGCGTATTTATTGTATTGTTCCAACAAATACAAACCACAACAAAAATTACAACTTCACTTTTATTATCGTGATAACTTTATTCTCCTATCCCACGCAAAGATTGATTCATAGCTAAAGAAGGTGATCCATAATTTATAAACATGCCAAGGTACATTTAAATCAGTTTACTGATTTCCACGAGATATCACACCAAAAAGAAGGAAACATCCAACTATTTTTCGTAATGACTATATTATAAGGTAACGTTAATTATGTAAAGGTTACGGTTGTTAATTAATAATTATGTTCAAAATAGGAAATAAATTCAAACCAACAAAATGAATTTAAGCCTCTTATTGGATTCTGATTCAACGTAACATTTACGTATAATAAAATTTAATAGTCCAATCTCCGGGCGCTTGCGAGAGCTGTATTGATTCAGAGTGATGACGGAAAGTGCAACAGGTCAAACATCGTTACAAAGCTATAAAATACAACGTTAATAATGACTTTTACTCTCACCTTAAACACTAATATAACGTAGTAAGGTTGATAATCGCTTGAATTGTCCCAAATCTCAACGTGTAGTAGATATCTAGGTTTTCCAGGGCCTGCTAGAACGAGACAGGTAGCTCAGCTCGGGGAATCGGGAAGTATGACGTAGCTTATTCGTTTTGCAATTTGGTTCAAGCTCGGAACGCACTTTGACCTTTTTGAAAGGATTTAAAAATCGATGGCTACGGAATGAAATTATTCTATTGCGAACGTTTACTTTGGCTAGAGAAATATTGCTTCTTTTTATAATTCGACGGGTGTAAATCAATTTATTAAATTGTTATAGCGATATGATTGCATGAGATGGTGTGGTGAGATTTGTGTTTAAATCCTGCTGGATAAGTTTAGTTAAGAGCATTATAGACATTAATTGTTATTTGATTTGACAAAGAGAAACATTGCGAGGAACCTGGGAATCATTCACGCACTCTGATCTCTTCCTTTTATTGCGAGAGGAAATGAACCCACCATAGTTATTTATGGGTTCTACTGGTGGAACCTTATAAAAATCCTTTTATCATAGTGCTCTTTTTTGCAAGAAGTTTTCTGTTGGGTAGTACCTAGATTTATGTAGCATGAATCTTTACTTTTTTATTTAACGTATTTACTTTCCTTTCCTATCTAATCTAATACCTTTAAACGAGCAATTCTTGTATATATAATATTCTGAGTCTCGGAAACGGCTCCTCCGATTTTCATGAAATTTAGCATGTAGGGGGTTTCGGGGGCGATAAATCGATCTAGCTAGGATTCATTTTTAGAAAATGTCGTTATATCCGTTTTTTCAGATAATGAAACTGCTACAATAGACTCTTCTTGACATCTTTTGGCGAGTACCATCACTAAAGATACTTCAGTAGATGGCGTTGTTTTAAGCAACACTAAGCCAATGATTTACCAAAAAAACCTATTGAGCAAAGCTCGATCATTCGGGTAGTGATTTCGGGTCCCAGTTCTGTTTTATATATATAAATCATACATAACATTATAAAAATCATTAAAATGTCACAAGAAATTATTCATTGTAATAAACAAAACATACTCTAAGTACGCTATCAAAATACCAGTCATTTGTAATACCATTCGACCGTTTCACAAACCTGTAAGCTCTATCGAATAATTCCCATCGACAGCACGCACACATGCGAACTTCGTCGACCAATCGCAACCCTGCAGGGTGCAAGGGACTTGCAATATCTAGTTCGATTCGCGGCCCGGGCAGAGCTAGCTTCCGATATTCTGTTATTACAGGGCCTTGTATGAGCTGCAGATAGATAGTATGCATGGTTTATGCGGTTGGGAATAATTAGTCGTATTGAGGCAGCTAAGAGTACCTACTCACACATAAAAGACTAAGAATCCCACAAAAAGGAGTAGGTTTGAATAATATCGTAAAATAAGCGTAAAACTTAGATTTTATTGATATAATATAGCAAGGCTTTTTCGATAGCAATGCTACAGACTCGACTGAAAGTGATTGTTTCATTTACTTATTTCTTGGTCAGTTCAATGACCCTTTAACCACCAAATAAGGTGGCTTGTTACGATTTAATAAACAAATATCGCCGTATTAGAGCTAAAACCAACTAACTCGACCATTTTAGGGAAAAAATATTTTAGAGTTATTGCGTTTTGAAAGTTTGTACGAATTTTTTATATGATTCCGAGGACGTACAGGCTCATTTTTATTCGTATTCTTATGCTCTAGAATCTGTAGATTACAACCATATTCACTTTTTGTATAGATATGGAATAAATAATACAGTAAAGACCTAAAACTGTTGCAAGGTACCTCAGTTAGTTGGTTCTACCACTCAAGTTTTATATCGTTAAACAAACTATCTCTGGTTATCGTGTTTTATTACAGAAATTTATTTCATATCGAACTATGAATTTAATGCTAAAAACCGCTATCCGTGGTTTTTGTGTTTTGTTGTCTTAATCTTACACAAATATGTACGTAAATAGATAGAAAAAAAACATTTATATGAATAGTTAGACGGTTTTAATGGTATACAACATTGAAATATCGTCCAAATATTTCAGACCTAAGACGTTTTAAAATGACTTAATCGTGTTTATCACAGGAAGATTATGGAATTTTAAGTACTATCTCGATAAAATCAGTTTTAGAGTTGGTAGTTTTTGCAAAGTAAGCCAATTTAATTGGTATTACCATCGGATCTAAGCGACTTAGCTTTAAATTTGTTTTACCATTCGAAAGCAGAGATTTTTCTGAGTCGAATGATGTAAAAAAGTGTTTTTAGCCCAAAAATCGAGATAATTGGTTTTAGCTCTAATACGGCGATATCTCAGTCAGGTCATAACTTACCTGGGCCCTTTGTATTACACAAAGGACTGCTACCTAAGTTGACAGTACTGTGTTCCGAACAAAGAGACTGCTGGGGCAGATAATTATCATTGTGTAAGATAAACTTAAATTATGCATAAGGAAAAATAAAGAAAAAAAAAATCTTATTCAGAGATTCTTTTGGACAAAATGGTGGCCTGCTCGGCGTCTTTTAATAGAAAAATATACTTACTTTGCAATGTTATAACCATAGATCATGAAACAATGTGCAAACACTTCAATCCATAAAATAACATAACATTGAACAGTGACATGTGTATTTAGGTCAATTACAAATATATTGCCACCTGTGACGAAGATGACTGAGATGAATCGATTTGTAGCTGACGTATGTTTGACGACGTAACAAGATTTGTAGGTACGACTTACGAGTAAATGCGTTTGGTCTATCTTCACAGATGTATTGATATCAGCGTAATACAAAAACGACACAGATATATATCTTATATCCATAGTAATTTCAACATTTTATGATATTAGTTCAAGGCAAGGAAGTACTCGTACAATCGATATGAACGTACTCCAGTGCGTCGTAAAGTGTATCTGTCAAAACAACTGCTTGTTTCGAGGTATAAGATGGGAAGGGTAGAAAGTAATTTCGGCGTTATGGCTGATTTACATGCGGTAAGTGACAGCTGTAACAAGCTCTTCCTTGACTTGCCTCTTGGGAACAGTTTCCATTTCGATATTGAGATGATACAATTATTTTTTAAGGCTTATTCTGTTACAAATGATCCATTTTTGCTGCGTATCGATCGGCCTTGTATTCACATTTTAGTGATTTATTGTGAAATTTTTACTCGTCCTGTTCCGGCTGGGGGCCGTCAGGTGGATCGTCAGCTCGGCTTTTCTATAAAAAAAAAGGTTTCTCTGTCTTCAAAATCAAACGTGGAACTCTCCACAAACAACTAAGTGGCGAACAGTGTCAAAGCCACATACTATAGGTTACAAAAGAAATACAGGGTCATCATAATTACGTCCTTGAGATTAAATCCTCGAATTAGGTCATAGAGATTTAGTTCCCAAAGCTCTAGCGAGTACTAGCGCTAGCTTATTGTGAATCCGCTTTTATCTTTCATCGCTCACAAAAGACGAGGATATAGGCTGAGTTTTGCGAGCTTGATTTACATACAACGTTTCATTTTCAAAGATAACAATGCTGTCCTACTAATTTAGGTAGAAAGCCAAATGTTGTCATGAGAATGAATTATACATTATACAATGCCTAAAGAAACCTCAACAGATACACATTTTGCGGTGTAACAGCTGGTGATAGTATCTATCGTTCAAATAACTATAAAAGAGAGTAAATTGGAAAGCTTAAGACAGATTTAAAGGCAGAAATCCAGCCTACATGTTTGGTATGATCATCGAAAACTTATCTTCATCCATCACCACCCAGTTTAATTCATCACTAACTCGGAGCCGTCTATGAAGGAAGATAACGCTCTCTAGCCGGTTAATTTCAAGGTACAAAGTTCTCACGTTTCTGTCACATAAAATACTTTCCTAGGAACTGGAGCGCTTAAAAATGTTCTTCAAAAAAGGTATAGAAAGTATTCTCCATTTGGGCTGATATTGGAGACTCCCAATGATACTGGTATTTTCCATGTCAATAAGAGGTGGCGTTCATCACCTACCATGGTGATCCATCAGAGCTTTCGTCAGCCTTTCTGTCTAGAAAACGTTTTCTTGTGCCTTCCCCGCGTAATGTAGTAGACTCTAGTAGACTCATCCCAGGGGAAATATAAAATTCCTCTTCACCAGTGACAGATTAATGGTACTCTTATGTAACTCAGACACATGTCGCTTGATGTTGTTTGATCGGACGGCTGATATTAATTCCCTCAGTAGATATTATATCGTTAAAACGACATCAACATCCACTTTTTCATTTCAATGAGCGACAAGAAAAAATAACAAGCCGTGTATTTTTAACGTATCACATAAGTAATGTACTATGCCGTGGTATAAATTTTCTGTGACGCAAGATTATCACGTCGTTGTGAGATATGTACGTTGAGAAAATCAGGTTTACAGATATTTTATGTGATACGTGTACATGTATCATATTTGAGACACATGAATATGTTAACATGAATATGGTATGTAGGCGTAAGTGTGGTTAGGTTAGGTACTCAAGATGAGTCGCTGCCGGCCGTAGTGCGGAGGATGGTCGGTAGCGCAGAGTCGTGGGACGCGGTGGTGTCCTTCTGCGAGGACGTGATTACCGCAGAAGGAAACTGCGGAACGGGAGAGGGAGATCTCGACTCCCTTCCCTGGCCGCAGAAGGCGGCCGCAGAAGGCGCCCTTTTCCGGCCCCCATGATTGGGTCCAGGGGCGAGGGAATTGGGGAAGTCCCCGCCCCCCATTCGATGGACCCGAGTCGAACACGCGCGCGGGTGTCGGCGCGCGCCTCTGAGGCGATGCACGGGGTAGTTTAACGCCTCACTACCTCGTGCATGAGATGAGGCCCGGGCAGACCCGGTCAGCACTAGTGTGGGGCTGCGGAAGAATTTGGATTCCCGTGGCCCCGCGCGCACGTGCGAGGAGACACCGGGGTGGTTTTAGCCGGTAAGAGTCCGGCACGCCCCTCCGCCTTTCCCCAGGCGGAGATAGTCCATGAGGATCTCCCCCCGTAAAAAAAGGTACTCAAGATGAAGCATAAATTAATCTAAATCTCGTCTAGCTTAAGCACTAATGAATACTATTTGTGTAACATTAATATGTTGTATTAACCCTAAAATAGATGGTATAAGGGGCAGACTTGTTGCTAAAAGCACTTGTAATATAACATGAACCACGCAACGGATTTCATTATCGTACAACGCGTTAGCTTAATCTACTGAAACCAATACTGAAACTAAATTAATCTTAAGTAACAAGCAGCACAGAAGCTTTGAGCGATATTGACCTGAAATACTACAGCAAACAAAAAATCGTATGCCGTAAGTCCAGGTAACGTAGACCTTTCAATGTGTGGAGGTACTCATTGCTGACGTAATGTAACACAGAACGTGGAGTTGTCAAAGTGAATTGGATGTGTGCGTGATCCAGGTAACGCCCGATTGTTTATGTAGTACAAGTACGTCAAATATGTAACGTTGAATTGTATCTATGTTGTAAGTATTGATGTGTGCGTGACCTATATCAGAGCCCAGGCAGATTTGCAGAGAGCTGGATATCTAACCCCGTTTATCATTTAGATTTTTTGTCTAAAATATACTCGTGATGATTGAGCGTATGTAGTAGTGTCTTATTCTATGCAACTTTTATTTATTTATTTAGTTGTAGTTTAATTAACACTTCCCGGAGTTTGATTGATCCTACATAACAAGAAATATTGGATGAATTTTTTTATTCATTAACTATTATTCTTCTCTAAGTGTTTTAAACACTTATTACAGAAACTTGCTTCAATAAACTCTAAAATGCTAAGCCCCTACACTGAAGTCGAAACACGATGCAATTTACGTCTGTGCGCGTCACTACCGTACATAACTCGAACATAAGCGGCTTTATTTTATTAGACAGATAGATGGATGTTTATTTACAATTTTATTGAACGGAATAGCTAGGTACTTCATCCATGAAGTCAAGCCCTTCGCTGGACTGTGAAATAATAATTCTATAAAAAATTGTTTTAATAAATAAAATTAAATGAATGGTGATGAATTTAATTGCATAGTTGCAGAGCTTTCTTTTTAACCCCCGACGAAAAAAGAGGGGTGTTATAAGTTTGACGTGGATCTGTGTATCTGTGTGTCTGTGTCTGTGTGTCTGTGTATCTGTGTGTCTGTGTGTCTGTGTATCTGTGGATCTGTATGTCTATCTGTGGCATCCTAGTTCGCAAACGGATGAACAAATTTTGATCTTGTTTTTTTTTTTTGTTTGAAAGGTGACTTAATCGAGACTGTTGTATCAATAAAACTGTCGGGGTTGCTATTACTATAAGTACTATTATTTCTTCAGTGCTATTACTAGAAATTCTACTAAAATAATATCATAATTTTGTAAAAGCACATAACATATTATACAAGTTACTCATTTAATCCAGGTAGCTCTATCGTGTAACAGATTAAATAAGTTTATTTGATTCTTCATATCATAAATATTTGTCAAATATGAAAACTTTTGCCAGAGTAATATTAAATCTGTCCCCAGAGTTCGTCCTTCAATTATCAAGGCAAGGAATAGATTGATTAATCAAAGTTTTCGCATCAACTTTGTGATTAGTAAAGTTTACGCAGTTCTCAGAATAATTATTATATTACTAGCTTATACCCGCGACTTCGTCTGCGTGGACTTGAGAATTAAATAAAAGTAATTAAAAATCATCCCGGGAAATGCGAGTTTTTTTGGCACCGAGGGTTTTGTACAAATTTATAGAACCGAACAAAAGAGCAATATTAAATGATTCAGTAACAAACTTAACTTTGCCGCTGTAAAACTGTCGTTCTTATGCATGGACATAGTGATCAATTAACGAAATACAAATAAGTTTAAGTTTTTTTGGAATGATATCTCCACCACCACATTCCTGAGAAAATAGGGTCGATAGATAGACAGACTGACGGACAACGAAGTGATCCTATAAGGGCTATGTTTTTTCTTTTGAGGAAAACTCTAAAACAATAAATAACCTGTAAACCCAACTTCCAAATTAAATTATACCCTTGACCTGATGAAGAAGCAGATCCATCTCCGACCTCGAATGACATGCACCCTGTTATTTGATGCGAGATATGAAATATTTGTGAGCCAAATTTCATCTAAATCCATTAAAATTTAGCCGCTTTAGCGAGAGTAAAAAATATCTTATATAAAATATAAATATTAGTGGGATTTTATATATGTACACCATCAGATCTTGAATTGGTCAATGTTGTATTGGTTTTGCTATGTCAATGTGACCATCAACAAATATTATTAAAACTGTTATTCCCACCCATTCTGGAGTTACATAGTCTGTCTCTAACATACAGAACCAGACCCAACCCAGCCCAGACCCTAATACAATACACTGTTACTTCGTAGCAGCTACCACACAACATTTACCATAACAAGGTATTTTTATACCACAAAAAAGTAGAGATTTCATGGAAAAAAATCCCACCGACTTTTTTAAAAAAGCAGATATTTTGACTTGAGAATTTTCGATTGAAAATTAGTGTGCTTTTTCGGTGTTAAGTCAAAATAAGGTGAAAAAAGAAATATTTAAAATCAAAAAAATTACAGTGTGTTTAGAACATAAAAAGTTAAGTTTTCACCAAATTTCGTGAATTTGTTTTTTGTATAAGAAAAATAAAAAACCAAAAACTTGGTTATTAGAACTTTTCACATAAAGTTTGAGATTATACGAAAAAAAATGGAAATCCAAAAGTTGTAGATCTTTCAGAGACAACTTTACCCTTTAACTTTTTTCCATAGGACTTGAAGTTTTGCCGGAAATCGAGATAAACCGTTTTTACCATTAAAAACTCACCCCCCCCCCCTCCACTTCCCGACCTCAGATCGCCCGTAAATTATTTTTCCTTTCATTTTTATTATATTCTCTTCCTTTTTCAATGGGTTTCATCCTACTATTATTTTTTCACTTACCATTTTCAAAGGCTTCAGCCCTGGTCAATTAAGATATATCTACAGAGATAAATAAAGACAACTGAAAAAAAAAGGTTTTACTTCGACTGCACCTCCTCGAAATTAAACCAGGACATTGTAGGAGTTAGAGATTATAAATGACAGTTTAATTCAGACTACGGGAATACTGGACTGCTCCTATTTATTCATAGACGTCGACAATTTTTCCTATACACAAATAAATAAAACGAATAAAATAAACAGCAAAACCTAAAGTAATCGAATTCTTCTTCCATTTTAATTACGTAGTGTTTTATTGGCACTACTTCTTCCTTCTTTTCGACTTATTATGTGTTTTCATCTGACCAAGTAATGTCTGTAAGACGGTCCCCATGCTGCTCACCAGATCACGCAAACTGCCGCTGCCGCCGCGCCGCTCTGTCTCCATGATTGGATCGGGTGGTTTAGCAGGTAGCTGAGGTGTACCATGTCAGGTTTATCGGTCAATGTTTGATCGCGCCGACCACGGGCTACATGAGTCGTCAGGGACGTCTTGCCCCTCCGTATTTGACTGCCTGACAGCTAAACGCTTCTGCGCGAAGAGTCAAAAGAGCCCCCCCAACTATTTGGGGAGTTTCGCAACCACGGTACCAGCTAGATTTACGGTAATGAAAGGATCCCCTACCCGACAGCAGGGTCCGCCTCTCAACCGGGAGACTCTAGTTCTCCTGAGTTTATTCCTGAATAACTTTGGGATTTTTAAGCGTCCAAGAACCTGGCTCAAATACCAGACGTATGTTTTATACCCATAAAACGTTTCAAAAGAAACTCATTGTTTAAACTGATTCGCCATTTGTGGATTAAACAGCGTGCCTGCATTACCATAACATTCGTTTATTTTTACTACTATTTAAATAATAAATAAATATCTCACTGCTAAATCATAAATAACTCACTCTAAACTTGATAAATGGTTTAATCATCTTCATAATTTATTATTTTTTCATTCTTGTTTTCTTTCTTGGATAACAACCAATGGGTGATATGCCTTTAGTTTGATCGATTACGGACGATGCTTTTAGTCATCCATGGAAGATGATGACAATTTAGCATCAGGTGGCTCATCTGCTTTTACGTGGCTATTTGCAAATTCAAAAGTATTTTAGTTTTGTATTTGTATTGCACTTATAATCATCATAATTAGCCTATGCGGGGCCGCGCCGGCTTGGTACGCATTGACCAGTAGGTGACAGCAGTAGACGATTATTCGCAAATATTTTAATTTCTTACTCATTGTGATTTGTAGGTATTTTTATTAATATCTACTTTCCTTTCCTACATCACAATAAGAAAATCTAAATTGTAATACTTTGTCAAAATTTAAGATTTTTATTTATCTGCAGGTAAAACAATATTTGATACTAAAATTTTCCTAAATTGTGTCATAATAATATTATTATCACTAACTCTGACCCACACCATCATACAACGAATTGAATATAGGAACAGATTCCTATAGTTATGTTAGCACAACATATTTATGTGTTATTGATTGAGTAGGGTAACTAATTTCTTAAAAACCCAATGTTTTAAATATTGTAAATATGTATAGTTATACATTAATTTCAATAAAAGATTTGTTGACTCGTTCTCAGACCTACGTACATTTTTTAATTATGGCGTCTAGTTACCTAAACTGACATCTATAGTTGATTAGCAGAACTAATTCACAGCAAAATTATAAATTAAAAAATGTTTGGTACACATTGATTTTTTGAAGAAATAACGTATATTTCCGATACTAAACAATCTTTTATATCCCTCTATCGGGCACTTTCAGTATTTCCTGCAGTTATGTGGCGTATCAAAAAGTCCTATTTATTGATATCTCGGCTTCTAAGCGACGTATCACGATAAAACATACACCAGATTTTAAGTTAGACCACCAGTAATACAATTGTGAAAACCGCACTCAATTTCATTCAGTGGTTTTGGCGTGATGCGGTGTCAAACATACAGACAGACAAGATTTTTAAAAATGACAGATTCGTAATCTATTGGTCCTATATAGTTCCCTGATACCAAATTTTCTTAAATATCTTCAATGTACAGACATTATCGAGTTACAGTTTTATAATATATATAGATTACATATTTTATTATATTATGAATCGAAATAGATTAATATATTTTCCCTACAACAAGAGTAATTAATTGATATCAGTAATATTTTTCACTACGATGAAATATAAAACACGAATCTGCAATTACGTATTTGTAGTAAAACAATTTTCTTAAAAATTGCATAGAATAGAAAAAGCCATAATAAATAAGCCGTGATTTTCCTGACAGGAATTTGTATAGATATTGTCTCTCAAAAAGTACCATACACATTTCTTTACGTTTGCATCTTTGAAAAGAATGATTCATAAGGCAGATATTTAATGTGGCCTAGGTAATCATAAAAACAACTATCACAGGGATAAAAGTGAATCAATGTAACCATTTATATGTAATTACTATTTTTGTACGTAAATATGTTAACCGAACTGACCCCAAGGCGGGTACTATAAGTAAGTAAATCAAGTTTTAGAGAAGTATAGATTCAAGAGTATAGATTACAGTTACGAACTTCGATAATTAAGGAGTCAATATTGAAACTCGATCGTCGGTGCTGGGAAAACTATTAAGGTTAAGTGCAGCGCCGGTGCATCTATGTTTAACAAACGCTTTAGTTTTACTATCGTGTTTACGTCCACCGGGATTTTATTTGATTATTTGAGAGCGCCAGCAAAAATAGAACTCTAATAATTACCCCATGAATGTATGTTTGAATAATTTTACAGGAGACTTATAGGACTCACCTCACACACTCAAAATCTCTAAGCACTTGGATAGGTATGAAGCTGATGAACACTGATTTTACAGTGTACTGTGCTATAGGGAGATGCAAGGAATCGAACAGTTCTCATAACGCTACCTCATACAGGTTAACAGACAGCCCGTATTTCTATGCAATTCGAGCTCTATGCTATCTTAAGATGATTGAGTCGATATGCTGTCTTTGGGTTCGATTGAATGTGCCCATAAAGGGTTTACAAGAAGCCTTTGAATGTATGATGTATTATTTTATAAACAACCAACTCTATATGTAAGTGACTACCATCGTCTATGGACGTCAGTAACACCAAAATCAATACAAATGCACTGCCGGGAAAAAGCAAGCGAAGGACCATCATTATTAGGGATCTACGACATTGCGACCGAAACCCTTAGAAACATTTCAAGATCGACCTTCAAAAGTAGGTTAGTACATTATAGAGCCAAGGTAATATACTCTATCAAGCATCAGTAAAAAAGAATGCAACAACCGCCGACAGGTGCTGTTCACCTTAGCCGAGTGCACCATCACGAACAGAATCCACTTATACGTCATCTTCATCCTTGCGTTTATATCCTCAATGCTGAGGTATGTCGAGGGGGTCCTCTATGGATCACTTTATACTGGACTATCATGGGCCAAAGGTTCCAGTTCTCTGCAGATTGGATGCCCTCTCGCATCTTGCTGTCGAGAGTGGTGCCGATATGGACCGACCAACGCATCCAGTACGACCATACAGTGTAATACACCCCATACACCTAGCTTATTCTGCTACCGTTAAATATTATTATTTAACTTATATAATTTATTTTGTAGATTATTCTACGAGTTATCATTATTTGACATCGTTTGACATAAACTTGGAGTGTATGGACCTCTTACAATGTAATAAAAACTTATACCGAGGTCGTAAGATCTCTTTCTAGCAAGAAATTAAATTTTAACGACACATAAAAGAAAATTAAGTCCACGTTAGGCGCATTTGAGAAAATATTAAAATCCACGTTGTTATAAGCCGTTATTTTCATGCCTCAGGTAAATAAATATTTTATATGTAAAATTTGTGTAATAATTCAGTTTAAATTTTATGTTAGCGATTAATTTGTAGTAAAAGTTGTCTGAGACTCATATTATTATAATCCTTTGTTGTGTGAGCTTTGATCTCATAAATCTCATTTGATTTTAAGTGTTTCAACATTACTTAAATCACAATCACTTCTTTAATTTATTTACGAATATATTCGTAAATGTATATGATATGTTGCTATGGTACGTGAACTGATTTCATAAAACAGAAAGCCTGAATAAAATAGGAATGGAATGTAAGTTAAAATGTCAAAAATATTATGTTTTCTAGTACATATAAATTCTTACATATAAAAAACTTACTTAAGGCTCTTAAAAGATATAATATAATTTCTTAAATGATTTTGCAACCAATAATAATTTTTATAGCGAGTTGTACCTAAAATGGTATTGTATCTAACTCGGTTCAAAACTGTAACGAGTATCTTAAGTTCTGTTTTGTTTTTCTTTTATTTGTATTTGTTATTTACATATATGTTATTAAGTATTCACAACTAACATAATACAAATATCCAATTACAATATAAACATCTTCTATGATAAAATAAAAGCCAATTATTATTGAGACGTATACATCTTTACAATAATGTTTCTGTTTAATTTATCAATATCGTCACAAAAATATATTTTCGTTACAACTATTCCAAATCCATGCTCGCTCATGCTTATAACATTCTTTAGTTATTAGATCGAATATCGACAGAGAATTTTCTCAGAAGCTTATTTGAAACAAATTTTCCATCTCAGCGATACCGAAAGGTATTTATTTGTCAACCAGCCGAAATCATCGACTCAAATATTATATTTTTTCCGTTTCACTTACTACTCACTTTGAAGTAATAGCGTAGTGGATTTCATGATTGGTCTTTCTCCGGGGAATAGAAAGGAAGAAATAAAAACTTTAATCGAAGAAATGCTTAGTATTGATTACTATAAACATGAGTACAAAAAAACAGTCAGCCTCACAACTTCGCATTGGTATCGTGGGTTCAAATCCTGCACGCACACATGTTTTGATGTTTGAAGGCTGTTGATGGCTGTTGTTCCTAATTTTTCCATCAGATGGCTCGTTTACTTGTTTTCCTGATATTCACATAAAAATAGTTCTTAGTATTTTTTTAACAGACTAACGCATCCGCAAATTAAATGTAGTTGCCCTGTAAGAGTTTTGTTTTCACATCTGTTGTACAGAACCTTTAAATTTATTTAACTTAAAGATTTTCTATACACCTTAGCTGGCCTATTTCGAATGAGGTTACCGCAAAGTAACATGTGTGATGAAATAAATTCTTTTCATGAACTATTTATTCGCCCAAGTACGAGTTTGTCTAGGAAAATATTATTGCTAGATCGTAGGAAGTTTAAAAGCGGTGCAGAATTTTAATCGAGTTTCTCCGTGATTTTATTTGACCAACTGCGACGCTTAAACTTATAGTAAGTACATTATTTATATTAAAGACGTATTCAATGGACATAAAAAAACGGACGGAAATTATGTTGTGACAGGCGCTTAAACACTGAGTAGAAAGTCTTAGGTGAAATACATATAGCTATATTATACATTTTATTGGACCACATTTCGTCCCACATCGAACGTAGTTACGTAGGGTTGGCACATAAACCCGAACCATTTTTACGTTTAGTATAAAACTTACATGGGTTTGCCTAAATCGCTTTTAGTCCTACTACAAAACTATAAACATACACCCCCAATTTTACATCAGTAAAAAGTCAATTAAATACAATGTATATTTTTTCAATAAAATATTACTGTTGCAAATTCTCACCATCACCCTGGTTGGACTGGTAGAGTATGCTTCTAGGTATTAATTACAAAAGGCGGCTTTTGTTTTAGATTCAAAAAATAAAGTTGTATATTCATGAATATATAAGTATGTCAGTATGAGAAGTAAAGAAACGAGTCGAGTGATTGCTCACAGTTGCTGTATCACCTTAATTTTACATATCAAAAGAACTAAAAAACACTGTATTAAATCATCATCTTAAAATAAAATAAGCTGCAGTTGTGACAACCCTATGAAACCAGCCTTGAGCCTCAAAAGACATTTATTTTTATACTCCAACGATTTTACCTTTCCGAACCTAAACACTTTATAGAACGCTGTATTGTTTCTATGCCAATAAAGTTCGAAATAAAGCGAAATTAAACGGTTTAGTCTGATTATTTTTGTTAGTTTTTTTATATAATACCACAGAAGAAATAATAGTACTTAAATAAGTACCTAATAATACATTAAACCATCTGAGCTTTATATCAAGTGACATTAAATTCAACATAGTCCCCTCTAGAGAACATAAAGTCACTTCTCTTTCAGAGCTTTTCAGAACGTGATTTTTACGTAATCCGAATTTTGTTTTTAACTTGTTATAATAATTATGCCTTATTTCATTAGCTACGAAACTCTAAACCCAGCATTTTTTTCAACCTCCCAACATAAAGTAAAACAAAAAAGTGTTAAGACATTTAAAGCTCTAGTCTCTCTAATTGGATAATCTTAAGAAGTTTGTTAGCTCAAGAGTTCGTCCTACTTTCATTGTTATAGAGACGTAAACAAATAAATTGCATTTCTAGGGAAAATAGAGGAAAACTTTCTGAAACCTCTGCTAGTTCGTAAATTAACTTGACTATGCAATTAATCTTGCTAAGTTAATTCTCATTACATGTAAGTTTAGTAGAGGAATGAAAAACACTTGCTGTTGTTATAAAATTCTTATACTTCGGTCCTGGCCGTATTGGAGCGACCTAAAATACCTAGCTGCTAACCTACCTAGAATCCTACGCAGGAAGGGTGTCGTAAGAGGCGACTAAATCTGGTTCGCTGGTCGTAGGGCCCCTCGGAGGGATTATATTGCTAATTTAGATTTCAAAAATTCATTAATATGTCCATGTCATTATTACTATTATTGTTTCTCCGTGCGGTCCGCCTGGATAGCTACCACGGCTTTGCTTCGGCTATTTCCATCAAAAGCAACGTTTGTGACATAAAACTTTTCTGTTTATTTCGCATAAAAACCATATCGTGCGTTGGCTTTTATCAAAGATGTTCTTATATAAACACTGCACTGGGATTTCTTTTATTGATGATATGGACATACACAAAGTGACACTAAATACACTAAGGACCTTAGAACAAAAAAGTTATTGTCACAAAATTTCTTTCCCAGAGAATCGTTCACGGCAGCCTATGCTCCATATGTAGGATTACTACCAACTAGGCAGCAAGGTATATCTATAGAATGTCTCAGGACAGCCCAAACTGCCCGTTTTCCAGCCGTTAACCTAAAAAATACATTTTTGCAAGCTCCCAGCGGGCAAATTGGCGCAACTGACTCTATAAATTACTAGACATAATACAACACCTTGCAAGCAGGCTCCGTTAAGAAAAGGACCTGCGGATCATTTATCTCTCTTTATCCAGGTGCCTTACCATGAACTCTAGTAAAATGTGTCATGTTCAGGACAGGTCAGCTTGTAGCTAAAACCTGACAGGAGTGTATTTTGTACCATGAACGTTTACCGATGACCTGCAATGCCTCTACTTCTGTCCTGCATCTTATGTCTATGACATGCAAGGTACTTGATTTGTACTAATTATGTTCTGAAATAGAGCGTTTTATCGGTTTACCGGTTTTCAAATGAATGCGTAATATTGATGTTTTTAAAAGTTTAAAATAACAATCTCAATTGAAGATTTTGAGATTTGTTATAAATGTTGACTGTTAACTTAAGTGTTGTGATTTATTAACCTTTCGTTCTCTAAAATTACCAAAAAAATTATCGCTAAGTGATGCTTACATTTTTGAACGTAATCTTACACCACTTGACACTTGACACAGTGACATGTCTAATTAATGTCTATTAAAATGTGTGATTTATAATACCGGTCACTCACATTCGCGCGAATACGCGAACCCACAAGTGTGGGACGACATTCGCGAACGATTATGCGAAGTTTTCGAGGCATTCGGAGTTTTCCAAGCTGTGTCGGTTTTTTGTCGCACATCAAACGCGCGAACCTCGAACCTTCTTGTAATCTTCCATACATTCGTGCGACCAGTTGCGCACACGACTAAAAAGGTGATGTATCTCTTAATTTTTCGTGGTTCGTGGCGTCTAATCGTACTACCATTTATTTTCTGTATTGAAAATGGATTTTAATGACAACAACATAATAACAACAGCAAGATTGAACATTCGTGAACAAAGTGTAGGAGGAAGAGGAAATGGGCTTGTATTGTATACTCATATGCGAACCCATTTGCCTGACCACCCTTCACATATGTGCAAACATTCGTAAAAATGTCAAACATTTGCGCGCATGTGAGTGACCGGGGTTAGGAGCGATAATTTAAAAAGCATAAGTACAATGAATGTTTTTAAAATTTTCCAAACAAATGAAATGTACATATTTATTTTGTGATGATGGTGTATTTGAAATTCGCCATGGCTGCATCCCGTCGTGTTTCATCATCATCAACGAAATAGCCGAAACAGGACAATAAATGTTACTTTCGGTGAGCTGTAATATTTTGACGTTAACATATGCCACTTTCTGGTGTCAATACGTCAACAATCGCGTCATGGTACACGAATTGCAGGGCAGAAGATCATTTTTGAAGTCACGTGACCGCTGTCCTGTTACGGTGACGTGGTCGCTGGCTGCCCTGTGTTTTAGCCAGATCATGGTAGGATATAGCAGGACAGGCCAATTATCGGCTAATATTGACCTGTTTTAAGAGTTCATGGTAAGCCCCCTGATATGGGTAAAATTAACCCAATTTTAAGTATATTCTCACGAAACATATTATTAAAGTGGTATTATAGTTTTTCTTTATGAGACGAGCCACCTACCAATTAATACATTTATGAATAGGTAAACCGTCACTGTATTATTGTTTTCTATTTCTATTAAATAAAAACAAAGCATCAAAAGAGGAGAGCGTCCGTCTGTTATTTCGCTTTCATTGCATGCATAAATAAAACAATTAAAACTAGAGACTAAATTTATTGTTGAAAGAACAGCTTAGCGTACAAAAGCAAGGACTAATTAGTCTTGAATAAAAACAGAAACAAAGGTCGGAGCTTTTAATACGACCTTTGAACTTTGGACATAGAAGCTCTTACAAAAACAATCGGGAACAAATATAAAGGAATTAATGGAATGAAACGAAAACTTCAATTAACGAAATGGCTGTTTAATATACCGAGGCGAAGTTCAGTTAAGGGCCTAAAATAAATAGCGAAAAATAATGTTGGACCTTTGATATCATGAAAAATATTGTTGACAAAAAGTTTGCTAAGCTACTGTTTATCGTAAGTACTTTAACGGTAATGTTGTGTTATGTAAATGGAATCTAATATTATTTGCTTAGATTTTATTAAATAGCCTTCTTCATGTCTTCGTTCTTTATCTGATGGCTTAAATCCTTTCGGTATGGATATTTCGTAATTCGTCCATCTAGCGATTGCGAAAATTCCATAAACGGGTTCAAGAGGAAAAGAGATTGGCTACATCAAAAGAGCTACACCGGCAATGAATGAGAACTCTTCACAAGTGCTACGAGAATACGAGTACCTCAAAAGGAAGTTCATTCAGTGGCGAAAAGGTTGTAAAATTAAAATCTCTAAGAGTATCTAATCTAATCGATGTCGATGACGATTTAATTTTATACAAAATTTCATCCCCGTTGAAACCATCTATAGCGCTATTAATTCCAGGAGTTGTATCCTTTCCTAGAAACTGCGATTTCACAAGTTTCTATTTAAGATTTAAATCTTATTTCGCATGAAAAATTTAAGACAGTGGAAAGAGCCTACGAAAGAGGATTTGAATTGGGCCGGCGCGAGACGCCGAAGCGGTTTTTCTCAGACAAAGAATATTACTTTAGGGTCGATTAAACTTTTTCAAGCCGATAACTTTGTTGCAGCACTTCCTATAATACGAGACCGTCGCTTGTATCCTTTAGAATGTTTATTTACTCAAACATTTACAAAATGTAGCGGCAATTGTTCGGAAACAATTTAGAATTAAGAAAATATATTTTATAATCAAATGTCGCTTGTTTATCGGTGATCATATTATGAATAATATTATGCTGGTGCAAGTTAGGAATAAAATTATATTATGTTGATTATAGTTTGGGGGTAAAATGAAATGCCAAATTTTAATCAACTCTTAAAAATTAGATAGGGCAACACTCTATCGGTAATAGAGTAAGGTGGGGAACAAAATCACAAATGTTATATGATATGACGTTTGCAGTTGAATTTGTATTCGCTTTATCTGTCATATTACGACCCGACTTACCCTATTTCAGATAAGAGTGTTGTCCTGTTTTTTAGTGATTATAAAAAATTACATGTATTCACATTTAATGGACGAACTGTGAATGTAAATACATGTAAAATAAAAATAAAAACTTTTAGAAATCGGGTAGAGCAACACCCTTATTTGTATGTAATTTATCCGCAGATAATGTATCTCACATAAGAACGTCAAATCTTATGAATCTGCCAATATTTACATAAAGTTGTTTTTGCAAACTATACAGTTTTTTATGTTCATATCAACTTTAAATACTAGTAGTAGTAATACTTCTAGTAATATTAGTAGGATACAAACGTGGTAGAAAACCTTGGTAGCGTGATTTACTAAGTCTGTTGTGACTTCACCGTGTATCGTATATTATAATAGTACAATCTCTCTACACTATCATCGAGGCGTGATAGATAGCTTCAAATAACCATCCTTCAACTAAAATCAATCATAATAATGGTTTTCCTGTTTCGCTCCAAGCGTAGAGAGCCAGTAAGGATCGCTTTTATTTTGGATCGATTTGTTGTGGATTTCTGTAAAGGACGGTGATGATCAGATGACTCGCATGCTTATTTCCTAGTCAAAAAATAAATAAAAACTATCTCTATTGTAAAATTAATAAGTAACAAAAGATATGTACTAAAACCTATAATTATTACTTTATCGGTATTCCGTGAAGGAAAAGTTCTGGTAAAAAAAAAATGGAAAAACCTGAATAATTAAGAATTTTCATTTAAGAATTTTCTAAATGTCTAAATAAGAGATTTCAAAAAAGGAGGAGGTATTCAACTCAACTGTATTTTTTATGTTTGTTACCTCAGAACTTTCGACTGGGTGAACCGATGATGATACTTTTTTAAATCGAAAGCTGGTGCTTGTCATGTGGTCCCACTTAAATTTGAGCTACATCTGACTAGCGCAGCAGTTTTTGAGTTATTTTGAAGTCGGTTATTTTTTTTCTTGATAAAATTCAGATTTTTCGGCAACGCATCAATGACACAGACGTCACGTGATGGCTTATCTGCTTGTTTGTCGATTTATCTAAACTAGCTGCCTGGACAGACTTCGTTCTGTCAAAAGTTTTTTTTTTATTAAAACCTTCCGTGTGCCTTAAGGAACATTGTAAGCTATCCTATAATTTGATTAAAATCGATTAAGTAGTTTAGGAGTCCATAGTGGACAAACAATGTGACACGGAATTTATATATATTGAGACTACTATAAATATAAAAATGAAAAAAAAAACCGCCTGCTATCAAAAAAGCTATCATAATATTACCTATACCTTTTTGAAATCCTTATGATGAGCTCTTTAATTTGATACCCATATTGCATTATTCGATTCATTTTTATTTATGGATACTTCAACAATTAGCATCTCTCAGTCACCATATTTGTTTTTCTTAATTTCACTTATCTAAGAACACTTGGGTTATTAAGATGAATCTAACAATATCTTAATTATATAAATCCGTACAGTGGTTTGGAAGATACGGGGTAATAAAGAATATTACACGCATAATACAAGATAAGCGCGTAAAACATAACTCTTCTTAGCAGTCGGGTAAAAAAATCAGCAATGTATCTTTATTCTTCTTGAAATAAACGTGACCTAACATTTCCTGACACATTATATTATTATTCTTCTTATTTCTTTCAGCCACATGTCTGTTCTTTCAGCTCTATTATATTATCTATTTTATATCAATGGGATTTAGCGAAATCGAAATATAACCGCTAGAGGCGAGAGTAATTCTTTCCTCCCAAGTTTCTCGGCGAGGTGAAATGTTACGAAATTCAATAAAGCGGTAATAAGTGAATTTCTTGCCGCAAGTCATATTTTTATCAATTGCCACAAAGAAGGCATTTATTAAAAAGGACGACCTTTTTGCTCCTATTTTACTAAATATATTGTCGCTTTATTATTTGCACTAGTTTCCGCACGCGCCTTTGCCCGCGGTAGAGTGGTGTCACGAAACGAATTCACAAACATAATATAAACGTTCTAATCGTCCCAGGAGAACATACAACCGGAATAATATATATCCTGGATAATCGGTGCTGCTTGAAAGCCTCTTTAATTAAGTGGAGAATTTAAATGGTCCCTCGAAGTTCTCACGGAAGCCTTTCGTAGCTTTAGAGTCTTCCCTCTTACTAATAGTACCGACCGCGCTCACTAAAGTCAGCGTATGTGTACATAATTTGTATTTTATTTGTGGATAGGACTTGTAATTCTTGCAAATATTTTTTCCCTGCCGTACTAAGAGTTAGCATGTTTATGTATGAGTATGCGTGGTTTTTCGACAATCCGAATGGACCTGCAGGAGCCATTTGCCCTAGTTTTACGTAACTGACGTCACATAGTCCCAGTTGTAAAGGCAGCGAAGCACTGACCTATATGTAATCGGACGGAGATTGTATTGATGTGCTATGGTAACGCAGTGTTTTCATAGTGATACAAATCTTTCAATGGCGCAGTGGTATGTAAGTATGTACATAAGAGAATACAAATTTTATCAAGAAAATAACCGACTTCCACGAAATAGCGTTCGATAAGGATATTCATATTATCACTAAACTTAATTACGTACAAATTGCCATAAAATGCAACGCATCTGTAATTGACTTCGCGTGAGACAATACTAACTGACAATTACTAATATTTACTAACAGGACAAAAGTACACTAGTAGTTCTAACTTTCACAGTGCTTTTGCTAACGAATAATAGAGTCGGAGAGACTACCTGTAGTAAACATTTTTATTTTTATCATGTTTTCTGCAATCCTAGACAAAAACCTTTTTGGAAAGAAAAGTGTGATACAGCTGAGTTAAGCTGAGCTGTTAATAAAAATAAACTTGACAAGTGCGAGTTAATCTCGTTTGAAGAGTATTCTGCATGTTGATTATGTATTACCGTTTTTTATATTTTACTAGCTGCCTGGACAGACTTCGTTCTGTCAAAAAATTTACAATAAAATAATATTGCGACTATAAATTGAGATGTAAGCTATCCTATCTTTCAAGTTGGATCAAATTGCATACGGTGTGAAAATTTGATTAAAATCGGTTTAGTAGTTTAGGAGTCCATCGCGGACAAACAACCTGACACGTAATTTATATATATTAAGATTTATATTTGCCGTTTTTTTAAGACCATAGACTTTTTATAGGTTTTCCTGTAATATTGATGTAAACTAATTTATGTGAACTATTCTCTGTATTTTTTTCGGAATTCTAGCGTCAGTAGTTTCGGAGATAAGGGGAGAAGGGAATGGTCAATGGCTTTAATTTTCATTCTTTCTTGAATAATTTTAAAACTATCCATTGTAGAACAATAACAAAAATATATTTGAGAACCTTACAAGAAACCCTCTCATTTGCGATACGGTTTGCAAAATAGTACATATCTCTTTAATTTTGATTTCGATAAAAAAAAAATCAAAATTCTGTTGTTTATTATACCTTCGTCTTTGGATCACAAAAAAGTACCTGATTACCTTTCAACTCATTTGGTCCAGAAGTTCCGGAGTAAATTGGCTGTGAACGACGGTCGCCCAGACACACGAGTGTTCCTATAAGGGTTCGAACGAGAGTACGGAACCCTAATAATAAAGTTTTATGTGTCAAAAACTTTAAAACTCAAAAGCACTTTAGTTCACGATAAACTCGAAAACTTATATCTAAAATTCTAGATCCTAGGAAAGTTATTCGTATATAGAATCTACTATTAAGAACCTCTATAAATGTATGAACTGGAATAAAGGTAGAGAAATATATATTATTTAACGTCAAGGTCTCTAGAGCTGGAGGCGTGCCAGAACAGTGCTTGTATCTTACTACCGTTGTATTAACTGTTGTTCACACATTTCTTAACCTTACAGCTACAGCAGAAGTTTTCTTAGCTACTCTTCTTATATGGAGTTGATATCGAGTATCTTATATGTATACTTTAAGAGCCATTGTTTAGGTATTTTATATACGACACGTGCTTCTAAATGACAACTACACTAAGTTTCTGCCTCTTTTGGCTTGGCTTCAACCCATTAATGGCCCACTACTGGGCAAGGGTCTCTGCTCCTGAGGAGGCCTAGAGCATACTCCACCACGCTGCTCCAGTGCAGAGGCCTCTTTTAGGCTCCTCGTATACAACGGTGAATAAGTTTTGGCGGATATTCTAATTTTACCAAAATCGCTGAATATTGCCGTCTTCAGATTTTTATAGGTATTGTACAACTAACGTTCACACGTAACAAACTATGATCATGAACTTGTTTCCATGCATTTGTTGAAATTCAATCGAAACGTTCATAAAACTATTAAGAAAGTTAGACCATGAATTTAGTAATTGAGTTGAGCAAAGGTTTGTGCCTCAGTTATTTATTTAGCATTTATGACTTACGGGTTGATTAAAAACTGTCGACAGTCTGAGCAATCTGAGTATAGGATAGATATGGAATCGCCAGTTAGAAATATTGCAGCTCTGACGGTAATGGCAGGACCTGCAACGAGAAATATTCGATACTCGGCCGGGAAACCATTTAACTATACGACAAAAAGCGTAACTCTTAGATATTAGCGACCAACACTGGATAATGTGTGCTTGTTATTATCTAATGTATCCCCCAAAAACTCGAATTGAATAAATACTACATAATAGTAAATCAACAAACAAAATAAATAAACAAAAACTTCCCCTGTGTTACAAAAGAATATAAAAAGAACAGTATAAGCTAAGTAACAAAACTGTTCCCATTTTCACGAGTAACAACGACCTACATAGCGAGTACAATCAACTTTACTACCAACCTTATAAATATTACCATAGGGAATGAATTCCCGGACATTATTCAACATCTGACACTAACGGCTGTCGGCGCCCGACTGAGCGCAAATTGCGGCAATTACCTGAATTTCGGAGATGTTGGGGCAAAATAAAGGAGGTATTGGATATCCAGAAATTGGAGTATGTGGGGGGCTAGTTGCTATTCTGTTCAGCATGTTTGACGAATGTGGCTTTTAGCTTACCGGTTGGTTGCACTCATGCGTCTACACCTTGATCCTGCGAATGCAGAGAGAAAAGTCCACCCGATCATGACGAAGTTATTATAAGAGTGAGATAAACGTTGGAAATAACTCAAAAACCAAAAGGATTTTTACATTATCACTCAAAGAAGTAGATTAGGTACAACATAAACTTAAAAGATTTAATCGATTAATGAAAGAGATATTAATAATTTTTGTGTCTACATCGTTTATCCGTCCATTAGTAGCGTGTTAAAGCTTAATGCATGAAGCATTCGATATTAAAATTATTTTAATTCACACGTCATGTTTTCGCAATGCGACACGTAGCCTTGTCTCACGACTCGTGTGAGAGGTTTTCATTTATATGTAGTGTAGGTAAAAACATGTTCATCACAAATAAAAATAAGGCCTCCCGTTCACGTAGACACACATTATACGAAAGCCTTGTGTAGAAAGAGTACGAAATATTACCATCATATTAGTCTGTGGTACGAAATCTGTCCACGGAGCGACATCGTCGTCTTTTGCTTATAATCTATGTTTTACAACTTGCATACAATATAAAATCATCCCGATTGTCAATGTTTCAAAAAGCAGCTTGCATGCTCAAATGAAGCGCCGTGGACAGGAGGTTTAACTGTGGTAACAATACGTTCTTGAATTAAGGGGAAAACGTTAATAGCGCTTAGTCTATTGACGCTATTTATATTTGTCGACCCCGAGTTGTGCTCACTGACTACCGTAATCGATTACACACTTCATTAGTTCTTAGTAGGATAAGTCTTATTAATCGTAATTTCTATGATAATAATATTGGCAGAACCAATGACCTTCTTTTCTTTACTGACCGATCACAGATACCAAAATTATAGAGTAAGTTAAGGAATAGCGATGATAGTGTATTTGATGAAGTCTAGATACATCGTAGGTACATTTCGATTAAAATGTATTAGTAAACAACTTGTATATAGTACTCCTTTCCGTCAGTGTAATATTTGTAACCTGGTAACCAGGTTTCAAATAAGGGGACTTGTTATTTACATATGTATTTATTCAAGCAATAATGTAATTATTTAAGCAATTCGCAGGCAATTGACAAGTCTGGATACTTGGATGGTAAGTATGTATTAAATATTATGCACCTAATACCAATGAAATATAGTCATGCAGTAAATAAATGGTTCTAATAAAATTAAGGACGACGACGGACGACGTGGGAGTACCTGTTAGCAGAGAAGAAATAATAGTACTATTAGTGAAGAATACAATTTAAGTATGCGATATATTACTAGGCACGTAATAAAATAACTGATAATTCTATAATTATGTATATTTTACTTTCATCTGGTACTCGTTATATTATAATACATATAAGTATCATGAGTTATGAATTATGTATATACGTTGTATGGATCCTTGCAACTGGATTTAAACATCGGCGTACAAAATATATATTATATCATCAATAATGAGTACCCGTATGAGAGTAAAATGTATTAAGTCCGCGACGAGTTAAGTTTAAAATCGTGATAATTTTGTGTCACAGGAACAAAACTTAGTTATCACCCAGTATCAGGCTTGCATTCAACGAGGCACAACCTCAGGCCACAGACGCAATAACACTTGGCAATGGTCCAAATGTGTCTGTGGGCTAATCGATTGGGAGCTCACTGTAGGTTGTTTGGGAAACGTAATTGTATAGACAATACCCCGAGCGTTCATAACTCTCGAATATAACAGTAAAATTGTGTTTCAAAATAGCAGTTCTAGCTTGAATGTTTGTGTCCCAAAAGGGGGGACTGTGTTTGTATTCTGCTCTTCTAATATAGTTGCTTCAGTAAAGGAAAATATCGTGAGGAAACCTGCATCCCAAGGTGGGTTAAAGCTGTCATTCTACACTTAAATAAATAATAACGCATCACACTCATAGTCCCACACTAGGATATCCTGTGTCGTGGGTGCCATGGACAACACACAACATAGACAAGGACATTCACACCCAGACCGAGAACAGAAATTCAAACTCATCATTCAAATTTCCGCCTCGCTGGGAATCGAACCCAGGACTCTTGATGCGGCGATCCGGCATAGTAACCATTGCGCCACACGGGTCGTCACTTGGCTAGCGTGGTGTGCTTTGGCCTGTATCCTTGACACTTTAAGAAAAAAAAGCCAGAGGACTGAAGATGAAACAGTCCTACTGTTTCGTTATGGGCTGTGGTGTTGTTTGATAAATAACTCGAGACGGCTAGTCAATCGTAGTGATCAAATGAGTTTAGAAACAGCAAGCACTAGATTTTGATAATGGACTTTCGTCGCTTTTGATGTGCCTAGAACGGAGAAATTTAATGATGACTTGGGTGTAATTTGTTGGTGATAAAATAGCTTATTTTCAACCTTAACACCTTCATAGATGATTAGGTAGTTCTAAAACCTAATTAGTAGGTATGACAAGTATAACAACTTTTAAATTGAAAAAAAAATTGTCATAATGTTACAATGATTGGACCGCCCAGTAAGCGGTTTAAAAAGGTTCCGAAACCACATTTGTTTCATAACGAACAATAGAACAAAACGTTATCATGCAAATTCATCTGGCGATGTGTATTAAGCGCAGGAACTGTTCCGTGAAATACCACAGTTGGCACGCTCCCAAATGTGTAACCCTGGAGTTTGTCAACTCGTTCTTCCTTTTTAGGAAGTAAAAACAAAGCCTTACGTTTTTTCTGTTCATAACATCATGTTTTCCTTGTATTTTTATTGGTGACAAGTTGGTTCCCTTTGAGACCACTTTCAGATTGCCCGTGAAGACATTTTTAAGGGATTTCTTGGTACATACCACAAACAGAATCCTTGTAGATAAGTGACCTTATAATGGACATAATCTATACTAATATTATAAAGAGGAAAGCTTTGTATTTTTATATTTTTGTATTTTTGTATGTTTGCAACGAATAAACTCAAAAACTACTGAACCGATTTTCAAAATTCTTTCACCATTAGAATGCTACATTATTCATGAGTAACATAGGCTATATTTATTACTAGAAAAAATTAGGGATCCTTGCTAAAACATCAGTAACGTGAACCAAAGTGTGAAAAAATTTGCTTAAAAATTTCTTTCATCGCATACGCTGCGGAAACTATTTATGATAGAACAAAAAAATGTTCTACAATATTGTAGAACATATTAATATCTACAAAAAACCTCGCGATACTATATGTCCAACTATTGTCGTTATGTCACTATAACCACTTTTTACATTTTAAAAGTTAATAAAAAAGATGACCAAAATCAGATCATGAAAACCATACCTTCGTATTAATCCTTATCCAAATAAATCATTTCATATTCAAAACTGTTTCAATACCTATAGATAACTTTTTGAATTACTCAAATCGGACATTCCATTCGGAAGATATTACGTAGTAAAGAAACTACGTGACAACGTGATTGTACGAGTAGTACAATCATCACCGGCCCCGCGGCCGCGGCCGGACAGCTCGCGCATGTTCCGCGGATCCCGATTATGTAACACGGGGAGGGGAGGGGAGTGGAGTGGGAGCGGGAGCGGGAGCGGGAGCGGGAGCGGGAGCGGGAGCGGGAGCGGGAGCGGGAGCGGGAGCGAAGCGGGAGCGGGAGCGGGAGCGGGAGCGGGAGGGGGAGCGGGAGCGAGAGCGGGAGCGGGAGCGGGAGCGGGAGCGGGAGAGGGAGAGGGGGAGGAGGAGGGGGATGGGGAAGGGGGGGGGGAGAGGGGGAGAGGGAGAGTGAGAGGGAGGACACGGAAATAAGAACGGCTGTACCGATTTTAATGATCTCTGATTTGTTACATTCTTAGGCGATACGAAGTTCGCCGGGTCAGCTAGTAGCTTAAATAAAATTATACTTGCTTTAAAGTTTTAATTCTTACATTAAATAAAATTATGAAATTGTTACATAGTTATGAGAGAAACAAGCATATTTTGTTTACCTAATTGTTTTTTATTTCGTTAAAAATAACTCTACAAAATCATAACGTCTAAGATTCCCTGTGTCATAAAAGACGAGAACACACCCCCAGAACAAGACCAGAAATTCTTTCGAACCCAGGACCCTTAGCACGGCGCAGTCTGGTATGGTAAGTATCACGCCGTCCGCCGGGTCGTCATTGTTTCAAAATTATCAATAATATTTTTTTAATCCAAAATTTCATTAGGTATTCATAAACGATTAACTACTAAATGTTTTATAATCTCGAACGTAGGCTCTAACATTACAGTTAGTACGTTTTAGACATTTTCACGGTTTCACGGCAAAGAGGGTACTTTTCACAACTACATCTGCTGTAAAGCAAGTGTTTTGGACTAAAGAGTTTGAACGCCAGCTGAGAGTAACGAATGGAGCATTCAATCTCAGTTAAAAAGTAGCTTTAAGGTAATTAAGTTAGGTGCTTACACTAGTGTTTTTTTTCTTTTTCACTGCAGTTTTTGTGCTGCACTGTATCTGCTCTTTTAAAGTGGATGAAAATAATAATCATTGTTTAATTAGCCTTACCTTACTGTTAAGTAAAGAAGGAATCATAAGCAAGGAAGGGAATAAGCGCTTCCTTTAAAATTGGGCAATGTCATAGGACTCCAGCTTGAATTTGAATTCGGAATCCACTTAGTTTTTAACCACCGACAAAGTAAAATTTTACATTTTTATTTTTAAAGTTATAGCTTAAATAATAGCCTAAAGAAAGCGTTAACATGCAAATTCTATCGAGCGAAGTATATTAAGCTCAGAAGTTGTTCCGTAAAATACATTGGCGTCGTCCCAATTGTGTTTCCCTGGAGTTCGTCAACTTGTTCTTGTTGTAACAAATTACTAAGTCTTAAGGCATCCGAAGCAAGCGAATAGACAGTCAACCGAAAAATCCTCATATCGTATCTCAGGCTTTCCTTCCATTACTGTCTACAACAAAAAGAGCTTACAAAAAGTCACATATTTAATCACAAAGTATTTTTCGTCGAATTTCGAAGTTCTTTTTACTTTTTTTTTTACATAAGATAAGTTAGTGCTTGACAACAATCCCACCTGATGGTAAGTGGCGGTAATTACTGCCTGTATTATCATGATATGATATTCTAGCTATGTTAGTACAGAACATGAGCGTGAATATAATCAAACAGTGTAATATCTGTGCAAATGTACTAAGATTTTATGAAGGAAATGCATCAATGCTCATTGTGAAAGAGATTTTCGATACTGAAGGTGCGTTATCTTTCCAAGAAATGTTGGTCAAGGAACGGCGTATCAGCATTAGATTTCTTCCAGTGAAAGTTACAAGACTTTGTACTTGGCTCTAGCATTGTCCACTACGCTGCTCCAGTGCGGATTGGTGGAGGGGTTAGTGGCCACCCAAGTTTCGGAAGTTTTCATGCCACCCAAGGGCCTTCAACATGGCTTAACAACTGATATTTTACGATAACAGCCGGACCAATGGCTTTACGGCCCCCCCGAAGCACGAAGACGCTCCAGAGTCTTTGTACTGATCAGAGTAATATTGATGTGATTAGCGGTAGAAAAATTTTTTGATACCTGACAGCCTTTTAAAAATAGCCGGCAAAGTGTCGGTAATGCCTTTCGTGTTACTGATGTCAATTGGTGAAAATAATAACTTACCTATTATCAGGTTGGTCTACCGATACGGTTGGTCTATAGTCTACTCGATAAGTTCAAAATGGTTGAAATTAGAGATACTGCTCTTAAAAATACGTGCGATAGCTCATTCTGTTCGGAATGATGTCTAGAAAAATGTTTCGGAAGCGTTTACCAGCACGTAAAAAATTGCAAAAGTTATTGACAAAATAAAGTTGAAAAAAAAAAGTATTTTGTTTTTGGTAATCACTTCGAAACTATTAATATTTAAGAAATTTTAAAACAAGATTCTTAAAGTAGAGGAAATTTCCAAACAATGACTCGCGACTCTCGGAACTCTATCTCCATTATTTATAACTTTAATTTAACGCTGAAAATGGGTCTCCACGCTGCATTTTTAGGTTGCGCGTGCGGCGTCAAAACCGAGTTCGTCACACTCAATAATTTTTTAAGGTATTAATTATTAATTTAAAAAAATAAAAAAAATATGGTGTATTCGAAACACTTCAAAGAATTTGCTCCCGTAGGAAATTTTGCTTAAAGTTAATTTTTCAACAAGTTAGACGATTGTTAATTAACTAAATTTTCTCGAACTTCCATTTTCATTGTACATTAAAAAAAATGTTTAAGTAATTGTCCTATAAATTTTTCGCTTCGTGGAGCCCTTCTTATATACATGCTTAACGAGATCACGTCATAAAAGTTTAAAAAGTTTTAATACTTTGTGTATAATAATTTTATAAGTTGAACAAACAATTTTTTCGTTTTTTTATCGAATCGAAATTAAAAAATTTAAAAATGTTTTTATCTGTACTTTGTTATACATCGTTGTTTTTTTTATTTTTAGGTGTTTCAGAAAAAATATATAAAAAAGTTGAGAATTTGTTTATAAAAAATTGTTAAGTTAAAAAACAATGAAATTGTTGATAAAAAAAATATTTTTTTACATTTCTATTAAAGATGGTTAATTATAATTTTTAAGAAAAAAAAATTATTAACTAATTATTCAAACAATAGAAATATTAAAAAACAATTATAAACAATTAAATATCATTATTAAGAAAAAAATTTTTTTTTCAAAAATCATAATGTTTTGTAAAGAATAAGATATTAAGAAATTTTTTCTTGAAAGCATTGAAATAGTCTATTTGTTTATAAAAAAAAAATTATAAAAAAATGAGGGAATTTTTTTTTTCAAGTCATTAAATGTCTTTTATGAATGCCAAAACGATTATGTAATAATAAATTGAGAAAAAAATATTTTCAATAATATTATTTGGATTTTTCATTTTTTGTTCAACTTATAAAATTATTATACACAAAGTATTAAAACTTTTTAAACTTTTATGACGTGATCTCGTTAAGCATGTATATAAGAAAGGCTCCACGAAGCGAAAAATTTATAGGACAATTACTTAAACATTTTTTTTAATGTACAATGAAAATGGAAGTTCGAGAAAATTTAGTTAATTAACAATCGTCTAACTTGTTGAAAAATTAACTTTAAGCAAAATTTCCTACGGGAGCAAATTCTTTGAAGTGTTTCGAATACACCATATTTTTTTTATTTTTTTAAATTAATAATTAATACCTTAAAAAATTATTGAGTGTGACGAACTCGGTTTTGACGCCGCACGCGCAACCTAAAAATGCAGCGTGGAGACCCATTTTCAGCGTTAAATTAAAGTTATAAATAATGGAGATAGAGTTCCGAGAGTCGCGAGTCATTGTTTGGAAATTTCCTCTACTTTAAGAATCTTGTTTTAAAATTTCTTAAATATTAATAGTTTCGAAGTGATTACCAAAAACAAAATACTTTTTTTTTTCAACTTTATTTTGTCAATAACTTTTGCAATTTTTTACGTGCTGGTAAACGCTTCCGAAACATTTTTCTAGACATCATTCCGAACAGAATGAGCTATCGCACGTATTTTTAAGAGCAGTATCTCTAATTTCAACCATTTTGAACATATCGAGTAGACTACTACGGATACCGTTATGGAACGATAGGTACTGAATCCGATTATCCTTACGCTTAAGCCTATTTAGCTGCCGTGGCTGCTCACACCCATTGTCCTAACCTGAGCGACGAAAGCGACAAGTCACTACACGTCGTGAACAACTTAGTGTAGTGTTAAGTTCCTCGTATCACATGAAAATTATGGTCTCAACTCAAGACTCCTACGTAACTGGTTTAACCGTATTATGCCGTAAAAACATATTTGGCTAAACTCCAAATGTGCTTCTTTGGAATTTCACTTGTTCTTGCTCCTTTGAAAGTTAGTTTTTAAGTTTTATTTAGTTTTATGTATCTACTTATTATAAATTAAAATTATTATTATCATTGTTTAATTACTGCTGTACAACTTTCATTATTCTTTGAGCGATAACGTTCAAGACGAAGAAAGAATACCAAGAGCCATAATACTGACACCATAACATCACCTCGGTACCTTCTGCTCTTTAGATACGATACGACGCAAAGCCGTTCTATCACTCTTCTAATTAATATGCATTAAATTGTACCATGTTCAATTAACTCTAGTCGAATAATAATACGAATAGCTATAATATGTTTCAATAGCATCCATTAATTAATATTTGATATTACCCCAGAAGACATAATAGTACCTACTTAATGTTACTGTCAATCACCATAACGTTTGTTACATTTAGACAGGCACCCTCGGGACTTGCTATGGTTTCAAATATGGAGTCGATACAAATAGATAAAGCCAACATGCTACAGGTGATTGATTTATTATTATCATGTTGCGTATAGCCAGAAACATTCAAAACTCAGTCTCCACTTTCCTATCCTAACCAATTGTCTGAACGATCAATAAAATTTAAGTCTGATTTTGTCTTGTGTTAATCTAATGTTAATTTGGAATTAATTATGATTATAATTAAATTTTGACTTGGGATTCCAGTCTGGACCTAATTTATTCGGCACCAGCTGTATTTCGTATGACGGTCAGAGGATTTAGTCATTCTCTAGTCTGTAAGTCTTAAGCTAAGTAAACTAGTTGGATTAACAATCTGTAATGTTTATTTAGTTATAAATATTCAAAATAAATAAATAAATATACACTCTGCAAATCAGTTTATTTATTTATTTATTTATTTAAGGCACGCCAACTAGGTACATAATATACATTATTATGAAATTATTATTAGTTATTTATGTATATGCGTATAGTAATGAAGTGCGAATATTATCTCCCCACGTCGACAAAGGTCAGGCAGGACTGTCACGGCTGACCTGATTTCTGATTAATCAACCCGACAGGAACTTCGCTGCACTGAATAATAAACGCTTAGGTCATGTATGTTGAACCATCTCCGTTAATATTGTAAACCAAGTCATAAACATTACCTCATCATTACTTTATCATAAGATGTTCTATGCTTTTATGTATATTAATAAGTATGCTCATCCTCTATGTAATTCACAGATAATAATATATCGTTCCCTTACTGAAATTTCAGTCGAATATTTTAAAGAAATCGATCTTCTTTTCTATCGTTTCAATCTATAATGGGTGTTCCGCAGGGATACATTCTGGGTCCTGTTCTCTTTCTAATGAACTTAAATGATTTTCTATTGCATTATCATTTATGCGGATATTGTACTGGTTGCTTATTTAGGATTTCTTATATTAATAAGGAAATAGGTATAAAGTACTTGTACAAGAACGAACTGTAATTTTTATCAGTCCGTAGTGGTTGGTTAACAAAGCTTCTGAACGGAGTACATAAAAAATTGTATATTCATAACTATTATATTGTAAAAGTTAATGTCTAGGATATAAATAAATTATAGATATTAATGAAAATAAAAGTATTATATAAAATTAAATTAATGAAAGTTTGCTATCCGAGAAAGAGTTTCTACCGGCAGTAAATGGCGCTTTCAACGTAATAAATTACCTCTTCTGTAAAACAATGAGGTAATCCGCTTTACAGTATTTTTATCCCCATCTAAAACCTTTTTACTGACGCATAAACGTGTTTCGAAAAACCGTAATTAGTATTCAAGCTAAGAAAACTCTTCGCGGGGAAATTAAACAAGAACCTGATTGTAATACCGAGCCTTAAATGAGAACACAATATTATCACATTTCGCGATTCCCTTTACAAGAATCATTGTACCTACGAATATAAAACTGTGAAAAAATCCATACGTGTATTCCGATTATAAAGGCTTTGTTTATATGCAAGCTAGAAGTCCGTCGTACCAGGAATCCACTTTATATAAGTGGATTCCTAATAATAGGTATAGCTTCCATCAATAATCGAACACCCTTAAACGAGCAATTTTATTCTTGTTTATATACATATCGGCGCGGCGTATAAATGATTAAATGTGATCGATTTAAATAATTATTTCTCAAAAGATTGTAAATTGAGCGGGTAACACCGAATAGAGTCGTACACGTCATGGCGAGGTCTGGCAACCCTGGGCAGACGCCATTAGAGGGACAATGCCGGTCGCGTCGCGTGAATTGTGTATGAAACTATTGGCTTTAATTCTACAATCTTCTACTACTTCGTGTTGTACAGTGTTACAGTGTTAATTCTAATAAAAATTATTGTATTGCAATATGTGCGTGATCATCTATCCAAGAAAATACCCTACTATCAGTACTGTGACATATAACCAAAGAATAACAGAGGATGAAATGCATCTCCGTCTCGGCGCTCCGTTATATTATAAATATTTTCTGAACCTCAGAAACGGCGCCAATGATTTTCATGAAATTTAGTACGCTGGGGATTTCAGAGGCGATAAATTGTTCTAGCCAGGATTCATTTTTAGAAAATGTCGGTATATCTGTGTTTTCAGGCAATGAAAAACTGTTAAAATAGGCCATTTCTGACATCTATTGGCGAGTAGCAACACTAAAGTTACTTCAGTACATGGTGTTGTTAAAAAATACCGAGCGAAGCTCGGTCATCCGGGTATAATATTTAAGACGATAGAGAAATACTTATTTTTAGAATTTATTACATAATACGCCCATTAAAGCTCATCAAAGATTTGTTTTACCCAACTTTTATTGACCTCATATTTTTAGCGATGCTACTATACTACGAACTCATAATGACTTCATAGGTAGTTAAAATACTAACTAAATGACACTCGCGAATTCATTATAAATCTTCCTAATAATTACCTTTTCGCCAACCAGTAACAATGAACCCCTAGTCATGCGTTCACTCATTCAATTAGCGGAGACACGACCCATATCAAAAATTTAACGCGTGTAACAATTCATTGAGCTATAAAAGATTCAGTTCCCAACCTTTTATTTACGTAGGGGTTTTCACGAACAAATTAATTTAAACTGTTTCAACACAAATAACTTTTTAACGCATTTTTTCGTTTTTGCTATGAAACATCTATATTGACATAAAGCAAAGCAAAGCAAAGCAACAACCCATAATTTGTCCCACTGCTGGGCTCGGGGTCTCCTCTCAGAATGTGAGGGTTAGGCCATAGTCTATCACGCTGGCCAAGTACGGATTGGTAGATTTCACACACCTTTGAGAACTTGTATGGAGAACTCTCCGGTGTGCAGGTTTTCTCACGATGTTTTCCTTCACCGAAGCAAGTGATAATACTTCTAATACGCACATAATATTTGAAAATTAGAGGTGCGTGCCAGGATTTGAACTCGGGCCCCTTCGTTCGGGAGACCAACGTTCTACCGCTAGGCTACCAGTGCTATATTGACATAATAAGGACAAAATACAACATAATTAAAAGACCTCATATTTTCTTGCAACGTTTTGATGTCACAGCATTTTAACAAAGCAAAGTAAAGAAACACAACCTCGATATAGTAAAAACACACGTGCGAATAAATACGTGCACAATTTTTTTCTAATGTTGGCTAAAACGTAGTGATTAAGTACTCTGTGGTTGGCTTCAACATATTAGCAGTTCAACGTTTACATTTTGTCATGATTGATGACACTATTCACTACAACAGATGGATAAGGGATTAAGTTAGTGACACAGACATCAATCAACCCAAATCAAAAAAAATATGATTTTAAATTGAAATAACTTTTTTTAAGTGCTGGCTTAAATAAAAGAAACACTAAAAGTTAGCTTATTAAATACATCAGTGAAAACCATGTCCAAACCGATGATGCCTCACAGCAGCTGAAAGAAACAAACAGAAAAACCGAAAACTATGTACATGTCTACAGAAAACGACTAGTTACAATTTTATTATATGTATCAATGAATGATGATACTATGAAGTGCAGTCAAGACAACTGACGTTAAGTGGTCAGCGCCGCATAAATAAAAACATATAAAACCAGTAACACTCACGTCATTACCAAATCACTGCTGTCCAAGGAAATGGAGCACCCATTTATTGCTTGACTCGATTAATATCTTTAATTACGTACTTTGTAAAACGTCTTTAATTTTTCCTTCGGATAGTCAAAGCACAAATGAACAATTAAAGATAAGCTATAAGAAGTCTATGGTCTTAAAAAAAGGGCAAAAATAAATAAAAGAGAAAAATAAATGTAAATACATAATCAGCGTACGAAACCATCTCAAAGCGAGTTTGTCACTTGTCAAGTTTATTCCACAAAACAAACCTATGTCATAAAATAATAACGACTCTTATTCTGCGAAAATATACGGTCGCCGCTCTTATTTCTATTTAAAGATTGTAACTTACAAAATTATCATACCGACTAAGTCAAATTTAAATATTCATTATGATTGCTTAAGGAAATCTCCATATTAAAAGGAAAAAATTGTATAGAACAATATTAAAGCGAAAGCTTCACTTCTTTTATACTCCTTTTTAATGTTCTCTAAAAGCAAATGACAGCGGAAAACGTTATCAGGGAGTAACAATTTGAGCGTTCCCTTTTGTGGTCCATTGCGAGTAGGGTTACCATATAGAAAGAAAAGTCCAGACAAAAAGCCTGACAGATCAAAAAAAGTCCGGACATTTTAGTCACAAAATGCAAACTTGAGGTACCCACTTAGTAACAGTGATAAAGTAGCATACGCTAGCTCGGGCGAGGAGGGAGGTTGCGGGGTGCGGGAATCATGGGCGATTATTTACAATTGCAGTAGGAAATTTATTATTTGATCTCATTGAGTTGATTGTAAAGAAGATATTTTATATTTTGTTTTAAGATGAGATATAATTAGAGAGCGAGATAAAGATTAAAGCAAGCAAAAAGCAAGTGCTTAAGTTTTATTACTCACATTTAGAAGTCTATAAGTCCGGACATGTCCGGACTAATCCGGACGTGTGGTAACCCTAATTGTGATGGGCGCTTTTGAATATGTGGACCGAGCAGCAGTTAATGTTATTGCCCAGTCGATAACTGGTTAGGACTAGAGGAAAATTGAGCCGACATGTTTTTGACCTAACAAAATCACAGAGAGAAAAAAGGCTGGTTTTCACTATTGGTGTTGGGTGGCGTATTATTTCTTTATGTATGCGATAGAGAACATATAAACGTGTCTATTTATTATTATGTAGGTAATAGGAACATTTTAATAAAATATCTTACGTTGTTACCGTTTTACTAGATGTTTTATTTTATTAAAATAAACGCTTACTACGAACTAGAACAGGGTCGATATTTTTTTAATTATTCCTTAAGTTCGTAAATGACATCATAATGGTAATAATGTTAGCTGTTAATTTACATTTCTGTTTCACAAAATATTCTAAACAAAATATTGAATTACAGCTGCCGAGAGCGACAACTGAGGCTTAATTAAAACAAAAATTTTGTTCGTAACATGTTTGCGAGTGGCAACGACGTGCGTAGAGTTGATGTTTTATTTTGTAATATCAGAAATGGAATCATTTGAGCAAATGGATACGAAGTACTATCCTATCAATCAATTAGCACTGCATTCGCTTTACTGCGGAAATATATATGAGTTATACTGCATCCGAATTTTGTTTATTTATTTTCAATGGAACGGCCAAATATTGATCTTTATTAATTGAAGTGATTGAAACATGAATTTGTTAAATGAGACAACTGTACTATTATAGATACACACGTACCTATAAATCTCTAAAAATCGTATACTTCAAAAATATCCATATTGACTTTCGTACATATTTTTACACCCTTTACTCCACATAGGTCATAGATTAACGCTGATAAGTAACAACTCGAGCATAACCATAAATGTAACATGTCTAAGTTTAAATGAAAGCGTAATTTTATATCAATGTCGGACAAACAATGAGATGGTCCATCTGATGATAAGTAAAATAGCCTCCAACCGTACATCTGAATGAATATCAAAAGTATTATCAAGGAGTTGCTGGTTTTATTAAAAAAGCCTGAGTTTATTAAAAAAAGGCTAGTTTTATTAAAACAGGAAACTCGGTTATTAGTGACTTTCCAATACATCATAAAAGCCAGGGAAAAATTGGACCTTACATTTTCGAAAACTATGGTCGAGGAGTTGTAGACGCCATAATATACCTATGTGCTATTCTATAAATAACCCTATTATAAGTGATTTATACTTAAGATTCAATTAAAATACAATAATTAAAAACTGTGTTCTAATTCATTCAAATCTTGCATATTTTTTGGCACACGATACATGCTTAGTATTAAATTCACTGAAGACTTTTTAAAATATGTAAACAAATGCAATCTGTTGAGTGTCGGTGTCGCATGGTAGTGTATGCAAATGGGTAGATAGCTGCGTATGATTCATGGACCGAACTCCCACACACGTACGGCCATTCATCACAACCCAGGAAAGGATAGCGAATGTTTACATAAAATATGACTGAGAATTTCAATAAAAGAAAGTATTTTTAAGCTACATACCATTTGAAACAACGAATTTTATTGTGTTAATATTAATTCTACCGATTATTATCAAGTTAAAATGTTACACAGTCAATACACACACAGTAGCGATTACTCTGTTAATAATCTAATTTTTACTAACAAAAAATAACCGAATTCAAAGTTCAAATTTATGTGAGACCACATGACAAGCGCCTGCTTTCGATTAAAAGAAGAATCATCGAAATCGGTTGGCGTGATATTGAGTTATTCATCTATTTGTCGCGCACATCTTAACACAAATTTACGACTTATGTGGTTTTCTCATGGATGCCATTGTCAGATCTCAATAAAATTTATGTGGGACCACATGAAAGCTACCAGCTTTCGATTAAAAAAAGAATCATCAAAATCGGTTCGCCCAGTCCAAAGTTCTGAGGTAACAAACATAAAAAAAAATACAGTCGAATTGAGAACCTCCTCCTTTTTTGAAGTCGGTTAAAAATTAATAACCAGTTTTTCCTCTTTGTGTAATCTAATCTTGTTCCCTCTTTTCGGTGGCCAAATGAACTAAGATTAGAGTAAATCATGATTGAGCTAAGTTCAATAAAAGGGCAGCCCTATTGAGTTTAAGCTTTTTTGAAGTGTCTTGAGAAAAGTAATCTAGTCTTATATATCCAGGGTTGGTGATTAATTAGAAGGTAGCTACGACAACAGGTTGGTTTAAAGTTTTACTCTGTAATTGTTTACACCAGATGTAATATAAACTGTAAGACTTGCAGCATTGTTAATATTCACATCAAAAGCAGTAACACTGGACTCGACACAAAACATACAGCATTACATTACGCAAACTCCACAGTTCTAATGAACGTGCAACTGCGGTCATGGTTAGAACTTTCATAGTGAGCTCTCAAATTCTGTTTTAGTTTGAAGTGCGGAATGCTGATTTTTACAAACGTAATTTTTACATCACGTCACTATAATATTGTGATTATTTATTTATAAAGCAACTATTATTGGTCATATAAGATATATTATTAAGGAAGGGAAGTTATCGTTTTGAATTCGAATTTTTATTTCTAAAAGATCAAAGGTATCTGTTTCACTTTATTACTAGGTAAAATTTTTAGTTTAGTAACGTACATGTATATGTGTTCTTACTAATTTCATTGTTTCAACGCGTTCAACGTATAGGCATTTGTTATTTGGCTTCGATATCTACTTTATCTCTCGAAGCAAGATTACTAATCAGTCTATTAACTAACTCATTACCGTCTCATTGGTAAACTCGAGTCTCCTCTCTCATTAGGGCTGTTTAATGCCACGCTTGCCTAGAGTGGATTGGCTGAGTACCCTCAGGTTTGTATTTAAGTCACACTGTTTTTCTTCCAATAAGGCAAAAGATATTCAATTTCTAATACACACTTATTAACTGGTAAGATAGTAGTGTGCGTAGGATTTCAATCCGACCTGGGCGTCCGTTTGAACAACTAGGCCGTATCTATTTTCATAAGCATCATAAAAATCTACGAACCGTATATAATTTTAAAGGATAACATGGTAAAAAAATGCCTTAATGGTACGTAGTTTCCTCTAAATGATATAATGTATCTTACTAAGATAATATTGGGTATTTATTACATACAAAATATTTTTGCTTAGATACTAAAATATAAGACCCTACAAACTACTGAAGTACGTAGAAGTGAAGCCACGGTCGTGCTTGGAACTGAAAGAGTCTTTCTCTTTTAAAAGCACTCGTGTTCTATTTTTGGTTATGTGAAGAAGCACTTTTACGTTGAAAAGATTTTTCGTTGGCTTTCACTTAATTGGTAATTGATCGTGGTTACAATATATTCATGCTATAAGCTAAATATCTATTCAGGTGGGTACCATTGCCAAAAATAAAGTAGCAACTATGTCAAAATTATAAGTCAAAATCAAAACAACTGAATTTCGAATTTCGCTACAAGAGACCCATTTTGTAAACAAAATGTAACATAGACGCTGGCACGGGAATGTTATTCCAGTCCTTCGCAGTCCTTGTTATTTATAAGTGTCGATTAAATAATGTAAAGAGTAAATAGATTCTTCAGTAATAATAATAGTCGTTATATTGCTCGGCAATTTGCGATAAGATCTAATTATAGTAACCAGGGCTCTTTATCGTGACTGCCGAAGCTAGGTTGTGCACATAACATAACATTACTTTAATGATGACACGCAACTACATACAGTGTGCGATTTCTAATTTTGTCGATGACCGGTGTCTTTGCAACTCATTTGCTAGTGATTCAGTTCGCTAAGCAAAAGGATCTAGATTCGATTCCTAGGTCATATTAGCGTAACAAATTAATATTTTTTCTCTGTTCAAGGGTGTTTTTCTCTCGTGTACGATGCATATTATGTTTGCAAGATAAAGATAAAATCATAGTGCGAGGGAGTAAATATGCTTTTTATAACTGTAAACGGCCACAATCATAGAGTTACTACATATTTTTAATCGCTTATCGTTAATCTTGTTTTTAATGATTATTGCCATTAAGTCTTGGGATGGCCTTAAAAGTAATCTAAAATATATTTTTACACTGAGTATATACTATGAATATGAACCCGTTTGTGGGGATGTAATCACTCAAAAGTTATGCAAAAACTAACATACGTACAAAAGTACGACAAACTTTTATAACATATCACCAATAGTTTTAACGATAAAAACTAAATGTATAGAGATTTTATAAGGAAAGCTAAGCTTGAAGTTGGTAAATAGTATGAATATGGCCTTAATGACACCACGGTTAGCAAAAGTCTTCCAATAAATTTTACAAAGGCATTAAAATGCTATAAAACGCAGAAATTACTCTCATTCCTTTTAGCGCCAATGGTAAAACCATTATTTACTTACCCCAATAACATTACAGGTAAACGTTTTACTGTATACTATTGATTTATCCAGTTTACCGACACATAATCGCATATTTGTAATTGTACACAACCCTCGATTACTATTCGATTCCGAGCCGATTCATCAATCAGGATTTAATCGATTTCCAGCTACATCACATGGCTGCCCACGGTAATTGGCACTATTCTAACCAGACAACAGTCCCTGAATTCCAGTATCTATATCCCCTTAAGCCTGTAGTACACGAATCCCAGAGATTGATTTAAGAGACAGGTTAAATTTAGAAATACACCATTTTTTTATTCTTGTTTGGTTTAATTCAATCGCATTGTCACGATTGTTAATTACCTTTGTCAATAAGTTAAATAAATATAATATAATATCGAGAATTTGTCGTAATATTTAATTTTATCTTAATGAATCCTTGCTTGATTGTTGAATGTGTTCAAGGTTTAGTTTCTTGCCACAAGCAAAAAAGCAAAGCAAAGCAACAACCCATAATTGTCCCACTGCTGAGCTCGGGGTCCCCTCTCACAATGTGAGGGGTATTAGGCCATAGTCTACCACGCTGGCCAAGTGCGGATTGGTAGACTTCACACACCTTCGAGAACTTTATGGAGAACTCTCCGGTGTGCAGGTTTCCTCACGATGTTTTCCTTCACCGAAGCAAGTGATAATTAACTTGTAATACGCACATAATATTTGAAAATTAGAGGTGCGTGCCAGGGTTTGAACTCGGGACCCTTCGTTCGGGAGACCAACGTTCTACCGCTAGGCTATCACTGCTTTGCTTTTGCTTTGCTTTTTTTCTTACTCCCAATACTTTTTCCAAGCGGCCTGTTTGTGGGCGAAAAGTGATTTGTGGTTTATTTGACGTAAATTTTTTATTCAAAACAGTAGGTATTTTAACAGAAGGATGTTCAGTTATAGAGACTAAAATTCAAAAGTTACCACAAGAATGGGAAATTTTGGATCGCAGCAAAGCGTAACCAAACCAAAACTAGCTGTTAATAATAATATTTCTGGGTCTTTGTTTTTGATGTCTTATATTATGTTCAATCATTTATGCCAATCGTAACAATTACGGCAATCGTAATACATAATAGAATTTACGCACACATTTTTTTCCAAGACTGTTTCCAAGCGGAACAAACCAATCACATCCTCAACATCATTTACGACGTCTAGACCCAAATACAGTTCACAAAGGCACCTGAGTGATATAAAATCACAGGCTAATAAAAACCAGGAGTTGTATAAAGCGACAATGGCGCAACTAGGCGAGCTACATCCGGGAAGGGTCGGGTCAAGGTCACGGCCCGCCGATCGATGCAGCTACGCCGGTGCTACGTCCCGCTACACCGCGCTACGAGCTACGAAGCGCTACGTATATTTAGCACACGATCGTAAAATATATTTAGATAATGTTTAGCCACCATTTTTAGATTTACGCTGTTGCTTTGGGATTTATTTTTACGAGTTCTTTAAAGGGATTTCTCTGTAGTGTAGCTAAATAGTCTTGCTCGTTGAAGTTGCGGGAGTTTCACGGTAAGTTTTTACAATGAGCATGTAATTTTTGGAAGCGTTAATATTGGTTTTAGGGCTCATATTTCTTTCTATCTCGTATACATTGTCATTAATAGCTGGATTTATAGTTTTAAAAATATTAAAAAATAAGAAGTAATAATAAAAAAATATATATTTTTGATATATAAATTTTGTTGTATTGGCAAGGATTATCAAGGTTCCTACCCTTGGGCAAAGTTTTATAAGAGTCAATTTAGTAGGAAAAAATCTTTCATAAGATCTGAAACAAAGGCCTAATAAAACTTATGAAAATATTGTAAAATAAAATTGTATTAGCATTAAAATAATTATATTTTCATCGGTCTTTTATAACACGTTACATGTATGTATAATAGTTTTGATGATAAAATAATATTATGAGAATTAGCTCGCACTCATTGTTCCAAGGGGCAATAATAGAACCACAACCAAACGGGAATAATCCGTCTAATCTAAACCAGCACGGAAGGGCTTATAACAGTTATAATGAATAATAGTTTAATGCGGATTGATGTCGAAAAGGGTTACCAGTTAACATTGCCAGTTAACCATTTTCAAAAGTTTTAAGCCGTTGGAGTTTGACAAGGTTTAGAGACATTTAATTATAACAATAATTGACAGTATGAAATATTGTTGTGTACGAAAATCTATCCTACTCCTACTATTATAAATCTCCGAATATTTTAAATGTTAAAGTTTGGGAAGAATTATGGATGTTTGTCTTTTCATCGGTTTGTCATACTGTTGTACGAATTAAGCTGAAACTTGACATGATGATTAAGATGAGCACACAGATAGACTATATCCAGGACAATAAAGTATGATCAGTAGAATGATAGCCTACATTCATGAAAAAACTACGGGTTATATTATTATAATTTCTGACAAAAATAATTTTACTTCCAGGGTACGGGTCTTAAGACCTGAAGAAGGCCGCTAGTGTAAAATATGTTAAAAATTACATTTATTATAGACGAGTAAACGCTCTCACTTTGCTTCGGTTTTCTTATTTTTTACACCTTGGGTTACAATATTGGAGTTTTATTAAGGATCCCTAATTTTTTGAAAATATAATATAGCCTATGTCACCCGGGGATAGGGTAGCTTCCCAACAGTGAAAGAATTTTTCAAATCGGTTCAGTAGTTTCAGAGCATATTCAATGCAAACTAACAATCAAATCTTTCCTCTTTATAATATGAGTATAGAAGAAGAAAAAAGTTTTGGATGCTCGATATTCAGATGTAGGAAAATATGTTTGAAATATATCAAATTTTGTAAAAAATTAAATAATATGACCCTAGATGTTGTATATGATATGTATTAGTAAAAACCTAACCTCAAAATTATAAATTCTAACCTAAAAGCCTTATATATCATTCACATTGCAACAAACCCCCTTTTTTACATGTTAAAAGTATCTTGTATCCAAAGTTTTTTTCTTCCAAGTGAGGTTGAGTAGTGTTTCTAGGCAAAAAAAAAAAGTTTTTCCAAAAAACCTCACCGGATTATGAAACTTCAGTGTATAACAAGGTCATTAAAAAAAATTATGACGATAACCTGAAAATTGACGAGTGGCGAGAATTTTGTCCAATATTTCCCACTGTGCTACCTTGCAACTTACTAAATTAACTGAATTTACTGTAAAAATAATATACGTTAGTCGTCGCTCGAGTTAGAGGTAACCGGAACGTCGGAAGTCTTTATGCTGTCTCGACGTGTTAAGGCATATTAATCGCTTTCTACTGACAAGATCTGAACAAGTAAAGAAACATTTAAAACAAACGTTCGTTCTTATAGTCCAGTGCCGATAATTTTTGAAACGAAAAAAAATTATAGTAGAATGAAACCTATTGCAAAAGGAAGAGAATATAACGAAGATTATAGGAAAAATAAATTACGGGCGATCTGAGGTCGGGAAGGGGGGGGGGAGGGGGGGTTTAAGGGAAAAAAATTGTTTATCTCGATTTCCGGAAAAACTACAAGTCCTATTGAAAAAAGTTGAATGGCAAAGTTGTAGGTAATAAAAAGATCTACAACTTTTGTATTTACACTTTTTTACATAGCCTCAAAATTTATGTGAAAAATTTAAAAAACCACGTTTTTGGTTTTTTATTTTTATCTTTTACAAAAAATATTTTTTTTTCACGAAATTTGGTGAAAACTTACCTTTGTATGTGCTTAACATACTGTAATTTTTTTGATTCAAAAAAATATTTTTTTCCACCTTATTTTGACCTTAAATCAAAAAAACAACCTTATTTTCAGTCGAAAAATCTCACGTCAAAATATCTGATTTTTTTAAAAAGTCGGTAGTCCTCTTGTTCGTTGGAATCTCTACTTTCTAATGGTATATAAAAACCTATACACTACTATGGTAAATGTTCTCAGAAAATGCAATGAAACGACTACTATTTTCGCATGTTTTTTGCCATCTCATATGCAATCAATGAAATCCGAATTTTTTTTGCGAAAATCTCTACTTTCTAATGGTATATAAAAACCTATACACTAATATGGTAAATGTTCTCAGAAAATGCAATGAAAAGACTACTATTTTCGCATGTTTTTTGCAATCTTATATGCAATCAATGGAATCCGAATTTTTTTTGCGAAAATAGTTGTCGTTTCATTGCATTTTCTGAGAACATTTACCATAGTAGTGTAAGTTTTTATATACCATTAGAAAGTAGAGATTCCAACGAACAAAAAGACTACCGACTTTTTAAAAAAATCAGATATTTTGACGTGAGATTTTTCGACTGAAAATAAGGTTGTTTTTTTGATTTAAGGTCAAAATAGGGTGGAAAAAAATATTTTTTTGAATCAAAAAAATTACAGTATGTTAAGGACATACAAAGGTAAGTTTTCACCAAATTTCGTGGAAAAAAAATATTTTTTGTAAAAGATAAAAATAAAAAACCAAAAACGTGGTTTTTTTAATTTTTCACATAAATTTTGAGGTTATGTAAAAAAGTGTAAATACAAAAGTTGTAGATCTTTTTATTACCTACAACTTTGCCATTCAACTTTTTTCAATAGGACTTGTAGTTTTTCCGGAAATCGAGATAAACCATTTTTTTCCCTTAAACCCCCCCTCCCCCCCCCCCTTCCCGACCTCAGATCGCCCGTAATTTATTTTTCCTATAATCTTCGTTATATTCTCTTCCTTTTGCAATAGGTTTCATTCTACTATAATTTTCTTCCACTTTTTACCGTTTTTAGAGCTATCGGCACTGGGCTATTAGTGTTATCTACTTTGTTATGGCCTGTTTCTGACGCGCTCATGGCATAATCTTTTTAAAAAAATATTAAATTAAAACGAAACTTACAACGTTAAACTTATTTTAAAACGTTACAGTCTCTTAACTAAAAGACTGAAAAGAAAATATTAAAACATAAGTACCTAGCTGAGTTTATTTCAGTTTATGAAGGTTTTATGATGTTCTATGATAAATTGCTTTTCTCAGTATGTGTAGGCTACTAACTATGTAATTCGCAAACAAGCAAACAATCGTTTATATTTGTGAAACAAAATATTAAATGAAATTTTGTTTGCCGATCGTACGATCTTATTCTAACGGGTTAACTTAGCTGATAAACGAAAATTGCACGTTCGACCCACGGCCAGGTTACCTTATAGGTAAATCTCAAATTCCTAAAAAATATAATCATCCATCCATTCATCAGCCTTTTGAGGTCCACTGCTGGACAAAGGCCTACCCTAATCTACGCCACTCGGACCAGTCCTGAGCCTTCTGAATCCAGCGTATACCCGCTGTCTTCTTCAGGTCGTCGGTCCACCTGGTCAGGGGGCGTCCTGTGCTCCTTTTCCCGAGGCGTGGTCTGCATTCGAGGACCTTTCTTCCCCAACGGTTATCGGCCCTTCGAACTATGTGGCCAGCCCATTGCCACTTCAGCCTACTAATTCTCTGAGCTATGTCGGTCCCCCTCGTTCGTCTACGGATTTCATCATTTCTGATTCGATCGCATAGAGAAATACCGAGCATAGCTCGTTCCATAGCCCGCTGGGTGACTTTAAACTTATGCATTAGGCCAATAGTGAAGCACGTCTCGGATCCGTATGTCATCATATCAAAAAATATAATAGACTTTTATTATTTTTTGCTCTTCACATTAATAAAATTGAGATCATGATATTCTTTTTTCACTAAAGTTGATACCTGATTTCAAACCCTGGTGGTAAGTAGCAATGAACTCCTAGTAATTTTTGGCAAGACACACACATAATAATTGAACGGGAACACAGACCCGATTAATTTATTCCAGTCCTTAACGTTACGAATAATAAACGACGAAGCAAAGCGCGTCTTCACTGGAGGGATCATTACCCACCGTTGGAAATTGAATGCTGAATTAAGTCGGAATTTTACACAGCAATTAATAACGATTTCGTTCAGTGCTAAGATAATATAACTTTAGGACTTTCCAACCCTCAAAGTAGAAATAACCATTGATATACCTATTTACAAAAAATATATTATTATTCCATAGCCTCTATTTATGACTGCAAAAAGATCAAAAGCAACAATTGCCTCATTAACTTCATCAACTAAGAATTTAATTTCCGTATTACATTACCAAATCCGAAATTCAATTCTACCTGGAAACATAATCCGAAGTGAAACAAATTAAGCCACCAAGGACGATTTCGTCTTCAAACCATAATAATATACTTTATTTCAGCTTATCAAGAATTAAGTTAATTTATGTTTGTACCAAGAATTAAATGAAGTCGTTTGTAATAATAAAATATAATTTAAGAAAATATTATAACTATACTCGTCTACACTAGAATGAAAACTTTTTTGAGACTGCTCCTCATGTCACACATGTCACAGCTCACAGATTGCACCTATCTAAAGATTTTAGGTTAATTTTAGCTTATCAAAAATGATAATGTTTTGTTTTACCATTTACGTTTCTTCCTTTGATGTGGGAGTCTTCAAGAAAAGAGTGAATAGACTTTTACTTTGCCAATGCGTTTAGTATCTTGGACATCATCGCTACTAACCATTAGGTGAGATTGCAATTAATCATGGACTAACCTTGTGTTACAAAATGTTGATTAACTTGCTATAAAATTCAATACCCTACTATCCTATTAAAAATCTAACTTTGCCTGCCTACTTTACGACCTTTTCTAATTTTAATACAATTAAAAGAAATATTTAATCCCTTTCACCCACAAAATGTTACAACAGACTGTAATAAATAACGGCCAACATGAAACACCACACAAAAAGCAAAATAAATACAATATTCTGCGGATTCCATTTCAGATGACAATTACCAAATAAGGATCTTTTCACACGACGGACTATTTGGTAGCTATTGAAATGAAATGAAATGAAATGAAATGAAATGAAAATACTTTATTGCACACAAAAAAATATGGTACAATGCTATTGATATACATATAGTTTGAATTAAGATTTAATTCCTCTAATCAATACAATTACATGAATAAATTAATGGACGTGAAGCTATTTTCCTCAAAACAGAACGATCTTCACCCAGTCGGATCTATACAAAAACTCTGCGTCTACAAGTTTAAAAGTTTAAATTCGTGTTCCACATTTCTATGGCTCAACCGCCCTTTCGTTTGTTAGGTAAGATTTACTACAAAACATAAATAATATATACTTTATTATTACGCGATTTGTGATAAAATTATTAAGTAAAAAAAAATTGAACAGCTTACATAACGCGGACTTTGTAATACCTACTGATGAGAGTTTTCCAACAGACATAAAATTTTCTCGTACTCAGAGATAAATTGGAGAGAAAGAAAAACAGAATAACATATTGGGTAAGAGCGAAGGAATTGTCATGTTCTCATAAATTTAACTTAACATCTTTATCATCTTCATCTTATTATCATCGAAATTATTTATCGGTTGTATTTGTTGGGTAAACAAAATTTTAGGAATAATATTGATACATGCATTGCTATTGAAGTAAAATTTTCAAAAATATTCGTATATTCAAAAAAATGTCGTTTTTGTGTAATATACTCCCACACTTTGGTATCAAAACATATAAAACATTTTAGGGCTGATTTAAAAAGGAGTAATCGCTTACCAGGCAGCCTTGAAACAAATACCGGCAACCCTGAACAAATGTTTCTTTCATCGTTGCATCTTCGTAAAGCCCGTACCCATCAAATTATTATTAAATCAATATAATAATATTATTACTTTAAAAATATAAAGTTGATTTCATAGTAATACGGGGTCAAAAGTATTATTTTGAGCAGAAGAAACTCAAAAACATCATAACCAATTTATTAATCATTAATTAATTTAAGTAATAATAAAATAAATAGTTATTATATTCCCATCGTAATTATGGCTAAGAATTATTAAATAATCTCTCATGTGTTAAAGCATGATAACGTTAACAGAAAAAACACCTCTCCATATCTTAACCTTGAAAACAACTTCTTTAATGCTGATACGATCGTCTACCTCTGCAAATCGCATTATACGGTCATGGTCGCGTTTCTGTGCATTAAACAAGAGACGTCCGCTCACCTCGAACGCTCGTATTCGAATGGCTCCCTGCGCTAGGGTCGCTAGGTGTTTTGAGCGGGGGGAATGTTTACCCGCCTACCCTCCCCCGTGCCAGCTGAGCAGCGGCACGCTATATTTAGGTTGCGCTGTAAATATTCGCTCCAAGTACGGAAAGCGCCTCGCCTCCACTAGAGGTTGGGGTAGGGTGGCCTCCGTACGTAGTACCCGCACCACATAAGCGGGTAAAGTTGAAAGTTCACCAACGCCCCGCACACGAGTTCGCGCTGTTAGGAAACGCTTTCTTTATTTAAATTCTATTGCAACTTGTACCATTGTGCTATCTACTGAATTCGCAATGCTGACTCTTTGCAATGTAGCCCTCCGGAGTGAGACATTCGCAATTTGTGCGGCGAAAACTAAACTTGTATAACACCTCCGGTCACCAATTTAACGGCAGAGCGTGCTGATGTTTCCCGTTTAAAAGTGTTATTGCAACGTTTCAATTTCGTTCAAACAAGCTTTTGAAATTATATTTCAGTGGAAGCGGTCCGCAGACCTGTCGAGTACATCTCTGCGAATGTATATGACTTTCTATTTAGCGAAATTAAAATAGATTACCGCCAGACGTAATGGGCTTTTTGCGTGCGGTAGTAAATGTATAAATATGGAGCATCATTTTTCGTCGAGTCACGCGTCATCCTGCTAAGTTTTGTGCTCAATAAATTCACTAGAACGAGGCCAAATATTGAGCTTTGCTATTATTATACTGTAAGTGTATAGGTTATACATTTCGCTGGCTCAAAGTGGAGACAACTGCGCGATTGATAGAGGATTTGGTTAGATCTGGTTTTGAGGACTCCCCGTCCGATAGAGTGACTACTTCGTCGTCTTCATACCAAGTGACTTCCGCTTTAGTGAAAGCAGAGTCAGTTTCCCCTTCCTTATAGTCTTCATGTTTTGGGTCGTGGAAGCTGACTATGTTCAGGACTGGGGCGGACCCTCCGAAAGCGATCTTGTCCTGGTGGCTTGCGACAGCCAGTACCGAACCCGCAGCTGGATAGGAGCAGGTGATATACCGGTTGTGCAGGTTGATAACTTCGACGCAGTTAGTCCCGCTGCCTCCGATGATAGCGTACTTGCCTTTACGGTTATACTGCAAAGAATATTTATCTATTAGGAACATTACGAGAATTTATATGTACTTAGCATCAAAGGTACTACTATAAATTAAGTAGGTAATAGGTATTTTAGAATTCAACATTTTGCGTATTCGACATGATAAGAATTCATCATTTTCCAAATTCAACATTGTGGCCCTGAAGGATAATTTTTACGTTTGTGTTTTAACTTTTTTATGTTAAGTAGGTAATTTGCACCGTTAGTATAGGTATCACTTTGATCTAACTAATTTATTAACAGTCGTCAGATATAAATTCAAGGCAAATAAAACTTTGAAACCAATCTCCAACATTAAAACTTATACAATCAACCAAGTAATGAAATCCGTCACTATTCGACCAATATTTGTCTATGAGAAGTTCTCTCAACTAGTGCAATTAACTTTCCATTCAAACGGAACTACTAGGAACAAGATTGAAAACTTCCTCGAATAATATTCAAATATAGAACTGTTACGGTGCAATATTTGTAAATGTCGGAAGCTGTAATTAAAATCTATGAAGAGTAAAATCCATTAAACAAATTACATTCCGGTGTATAGTAAAAGCAATGCGCAAAAAATTTTCAATAAACTATTCCTCATAATTAATATTGGATAGATTGCTAGATGCACACTCCCTGATGAACTAAGGATAAGAAGTTCTTAATCTTCCCAAAGATTTAAAGTTCTAATGACTGCTGCCTAACGATAGAAATATTATCATCAGGCTCATCAGCTTTAGGATCAGGTAGGTGATTTCCTTTAAGGCTTGGATTATGTTACGAATCATCAATTAACTTTTGATCGTTTCCTAAGTTGTCTTACGCTTTGGATCGACATGTTATTTCACTCTGAGCACTTTTATCACTCGTATACTCATAAGACTAGTAACCTGCTCTCGCTTTGCTTTGTAATACATAATTATAACTTACTTTTACTTATGGAGTGCTGAATTTTGATTTGAATGATGGCATCCAAATCAAAATTTTACTTATTTCTACCAGGTTTTGAGCGGATCAGCTATGGGTTATGATCTTATGATGAGGTAATAATAATATTAGGTATGCGAAAACTTTGGAAGAAGGACGAATGAAATGAAAACAATTAGTTCTACCTCCGAACGTGAGTGCTCTCGACAGCTGAGTAACGATCTTCCAACAATATCACGGTCTATTTCGTAATAGTACGTATTTTCATACTAAATGTAACTTATCTGGAAACTTATGTGGAATAATATTGTTCAGAGGTTATAGTGTATTATACTTTTTGTGTGGAGCTAGTCGAGAAACTTGAAAACTAGCTAATGGTAACTGGTTGTTGTCGGCTATGGACATCAGTAACACCAAAGCCATCACCGACGGGTTTCAGACCGAAAACGAAACGGATTTATGACGTTAGTATATTAGTTCATTGGATTTATGTCATAACTCGTCTTATTGAAGCGAGTGTTTAAGTAATTTGTGGAATGTGTAGATTTATCAACATTGTTATTAATGTCTTATTTATCTGTATATTATACGCTACCGTTTTGGAAAGGTTATTATGAAAGAGAAAAAACGAAGAAAAAACAACTGAGCATCTTTTAAAACATCACCTGATTACGAAATCAATTCATTATTTACTTTAACATTTCATCTGGTTACACCACGCCTATATTATGATGTAAAAAATATTCCGCTACTAAGGAAAACGAAAATGGTAGTCATGCAAAAACTTTAAAGAAATAGTATTAACGTCATATGTATAGAATCCGGATAAATAGGTACCTCTGCTCCCATTTAGGTTTCAGCATGCTTTAATTACGAGAACAGTTATGTGCAGATTTTTGAAATAAATTTAAACGATTGAAACATTAGTCGAACCATCTGGGATGATAAAAACTCTTCTACAAATTCTGCCAAGAAGGTTATGCCGTAATTTAGGTAAGAGTAAGATGGGCGTGAATTGCCTACTTTTATTGTTTTTCAGAAGATTTATAACAGTAATAACGGTTTACAGGTACTTTATAGACATTATTACACATCATAAAACAAAGTCTCTCTAAGTTCTCTCTCTCTTTGAGTGTACTAATTTTTATGAAAACCAACCAGTGCATGTACCTATTTTCATGCGTTTTTTTGCAAGATTTCCAAAAGCGAATTGAGGGCGGGTTCGTATGACACGGCAAGGGTGTAAAGTTAGTTAATATGTAAGGTCACTAAACGTCATTCAGATCACTTCGGCCATGATTATCGTGTACTATTTTATAGTACTGTGTGAAACGTTGCACCGTGAAAAGTAGATGTGATATGGTGTATTACAAGACATACCTGAGTCGACCTCCAATACCGACACGTGTGGATGTACTCTCCATCGACATCAGGTCGTCGGTTTTGCACCCGGACAACACACAGCCTCTTCTTGGCAACCAGGTCCCACACTGTGAGCGCCTCTGTAGCCTGCCAACTGCCAGCGATGCAGTGGTCGCGCTATTAAATAAATTGAATGGTTTAAGGTCTTACGAGAAACCAAATATGATAAATTAAATCTAATATATAAAATTCTCGTGTCACGCTTTTTTGAAGTTGAACTCCTCTGAAACGGCTCGACCGATTTTCGTGAATCTTTGCGTATATATCGGCTAGGGTGGAGAATCGGACATCTATTTTTCATCCCCCTACCCCTAAAATTTTCTTGGCAGAACAACGTTTGCCCGGTCAGCTAGTGGTCTATATAAATTCGGTGATATTAAATTGAGTCCTTTTTTGAAGAAAATACCTAATCATTTTTAACATAAAGATGGCGTCTATAAGCCACTACTAATGATACATCATAAACCAATCTGGTTTTTAATAACGTGAACTCTGTGTGATGCCTAGGGGTATGTCATGTTTACTGCGTATTTAGTTACATGTCAGATTTCTAAGTAACATTTTTGATATGTCATTTAAAATCTTGTAGCTAGAGGTAATAGAAAATGTACTCTGCCCGTTTTGTTTTTTTTTTTCATATTGTTGATTAATTTTCATATTCTATTCGGGTGTCATTGATCGTTTCTATCCCTTATTATCTTGCCCGTCACTGTGACCGGCGATGCATCAGTGATGCCTTTGGACATTACTGACAACCATGGGCAGTGACCACTAACCTTCATGTGACTCGTCTGCTCTTTCGTCACCTAACAGACAAAAATTACGAATATGAATATAAAACATACAACTTTCACTTCAAAGGTACTAAAAATAGCCCGCTGCAAAGGCAAAGAACAAACTACAGGAGCGCACTGAAGTTCGTAATGAATAGCGATAACGTGGAGTTTTAATTAAAACCGCTAGTTCCACCGTTCTGAACATCGGAGAAAAGCGAAAAGTGTGATCAGTAAATAAAATATTTATGATATTACATTTTTATTGCTTGCTTCATTTTTATCTATATATATACGATACTATATACGAAAAATATATGTACGAATGTCCTTTATAGACTATGAAACCATAAAAACGGATATGCCTCAAAATGGTTCATTTGAAAGGCAATAATCCGAAGGAGGTTTAAGACCACTAAAACAATGCAATAAGGATATTTGGTTCATTGATAAAGTAGATTTTCCACTGTTCCCATACAATTTGAAGATATTAATATTATATATATTAAATGAAGATAGCGCATAATACAAACTATCAACACTGATTTGTCATTGTCATCAGAAAAAAAATTGGCGTAGTGGAACACGCTGGGTGTCCACTAGACGTGGTATTATAATATAGATAGTAGATACATGGACCTTACTAACCAAGGACTATCGCCACAGCAGGGGCGTTGTTTTCGCTTACGCGTTATTGACGCCTTACTGATAAAAAAGACACTGACGCATTCGTTTGTACGCCCACTCACTCTTACACACTTGGGTTGGAAAAAACCTAATAAATAACATCACAAACACCCACGATCCAATAACAAACATTTTATCGGTCTCATAAGTAGGTATCTGCCCCGGTTGGGAATCGAACCTGGGACGAAAGGAAAGAAAGAAAATGAAATGAGGCACTCAAAGTTTAGGAAGTATTAGAATGTACGATTGTACGATGAGGATAATCAAATCTTCTGTGCACTGAAATTGACTAGGTATATGTGCCATATACCTAGTCAATTTTTAATAATAATAAAAGATTCCAAGGGCAATCTTATCGTTTCATAACCACTATTGGCCCTGCATAATTATAATAATTATTATTAATAAATAATAAACATCATGGACAACACCATGATTGCAAATATAGGAATCAACCTTGAAAATATATATCACTAAATTCAAATTTCTTTCAAATTTCTTTAAAGAATACGAAAATAAATTTACATGTTTGAAGCAATTTGTAAGTTATTCCGTAGTGTTCATTCGTGTTTCGTGCAAATAAAGTGTTCATTATTACCACGTTAACTAGTTGGATAATTACAGCGAAGTAAAGCGGGCGTTACAATGAATCATGGTTTTTATTTTTGTTATGCCTTAAGTTTAAAAAGAACAAATTAAAAAATAATTATTATTATATTTTTTATTCTTATCTTATATTAATATTAATAAGTTGATTTTTATGGTAACAATTGGCCGAGCTGATAAGTTACCGTAAGCGATCACCAATAGATTTTCATCTATGAAACTCATCGCTGAACCGAATACGTAGTTATTAAAAAAACCTATTTAAATACATTAAAAAGAAACCAGAAGCGTAGGAAGGAAGCTACGAGCCTTAATGTTAAAAACCTTAGCACTATGAAAAAAGGCTTCATAATTTCACTAGGCGATCAAAATGTATACATATGTAATTATGTATGTACGAACTACGGACATACAACAGTCTGTGATGCACACCATTTGATAGAGTTCCTACGTCAAGAAATAAATTATATTTTAATGATATTACTAATATCTTTAATTCCATTTTACTAGTTACACCTTAATTATATTTAAGACATCCAAAATCCAAATCCTTTTTTGATTCAAAAGTTTACATTGTTTCAAAAGTTTACAAGCTGTTTTTTAAAGAAACGACTTCAAAATGTTTTCTTTTCATTAGATTAATATTTTCTGAAATATTGTACTCAAGTTATTTAAAATATAATTTACTATTCAAATCATATTCTAAATAAGTTTCGATAAAATGTTATATTATCCCCGAAACAGATGTAGTAGCATTTATAATAAAGACAACATTAACCTTGCCTCAGGTAACTGCTAGAGGCAAATTTAAGAGGTCATGGCTTCTACCTTCCAAGTTAGACAACGTCATTCAAGTTATAATGTGAAATACAATAAATATTAAGTAAAACAGGATATTACGAACATATTAAAAAAAGCAAAAATTATAGAACTCGTATCAACATATTAAATACATTTTATACTTATTAAGTTATTATTAGTCTACTTACTTTGCAAGTTTTGCAACAATCCGCGATTAACATATATGATGGTATATACTTTAAAACATGCGTGGCACCTCCCTCCCTTCCACAACGGAAACATGCACTACAATAAAAATTAAACGTATACACATTGAGGTATATGCAAGAGAAGACATCTCAAACAAAATGTGTGTTCCCGCCGGGAGGTTCTATTTTCAAAACTGAGCCCCTGTTCTCCTTTCAAAATCGAACGAATCCATTGGAAATTGAAGCCGTGCGGCGCCAATTCATTGGAACATACATTGTGTTCGCGGTGTCTCTTCTATACGCTAGTAATAATACTTCAATGTGTATACATTATTGTAGTGCATGTTTCCGTTGTGAGCTTGCTGCTGTTGCTCCTTTTTTGAAGTCGGTTAAAAAAATGTAGATACTCACGTTTAAATCAATACTATCGCTGCAAATATCCACACCTTCAAATGTCATTACGCATCCGACTTTGCATCTAATGTCCCAAATCTAGAAAAATAAAAAATAAAGGTTATAAATTGTATCTAATTATGACCATAGGATAGTTTATTAATATAATGGATACAATTACTTAATTGTCAAAGTGTCTATATATTGTCTGCCGTTTACCTCTATACATACATATAATCCAATTCTATCCCATGTGTAGTAATCAGTTAAACATTCGTTCACACCTGTTATAAAGTTAATTTAATGCCAGTAATTACATAAGTGCTCTTCCATTTGCATAATTTAGATACTCTAGTTTCTTAACCTATTCGTTCTGCTTCTATTTGTAACCGTAGGATAGGCAAGTCTTGTCGGAAGTCTCCAAGCGGTCTAACAATACCAACACTCAAGTCTTTCTCCAAGTCCCCAGCCAATCCCCACTGTAGTTGCGGTAGAATCTAAGCTTAATGGCCGCGAGAGTATATTGCTTTACATAGAGAGTTTAATAGGCTATATTTGTTCCTGCTTCATTAGTCAAACACATGCAATTTAAAGCTTCAAATATTGCCTTATTTTGCTCCATGCCACAAGTTAAAACAAAGCTGAATACAACATCACGAAACTCTCCTACAAAGGTAAGGTTTTATTTGCTCGCGGCTCATATAATAGCTATGAGAGAATGCAGAGTTTTTATAATGCATACGGGGATACAATTCTTTGTGCCGTCGGCGAAACGTTCAAAGGAACGTTTAATAAATTATTTGAGCAGTTAACCGCAGAGTGAAATATTTTAATCTCGCTTTGAAGCGGTCGTTGGCAGGTCCGCCATATTTAAGCTTATGTTTACTCTTGTTTATTATAACACTATTTAGGTACTATCTACGTGAGTGGTAAAAGCTACAGTTAACCACACTGGTCAAGTGTGGATTAACAGACTTCACACATCTTTATTATGAACTCTCAGGTATGCGGATTTCCTCACGATGTTTTCCTTCACCAAAACAAGTGATAATTAGCTATACTACATAATCTTTGATAATAAGAAGTGAGGAATATAAATCCTGCACGATTTACATTCAGGCTTGCGCGTTCGGGACATCAAAGTTCAATCCTCTAGTCTATCACTGATTCATGAAAACATTATGTGCCATAAAAATTTAAATGTTAAACTCCAATAATTCTTACAACAATCGTTCAAACAAAAAAACTTAAAAAATCTGTTTTACCTTTTAACATGATATCTACAGATGTCAAGAGGATCGTATTCATCAAAGGAATAAATTTAATACCGTTTGTAAATAATTCAAAAAACAATATGGCTAAAGCTTATTTTACTCACTCAAAATACCTATCAAAGATTCACGCGCAACCTTTTTGTTTCTATCTTAACCTCTCGTTAATCCTTGTAAATAAATTTTGGCCTTGAAAATAAGAGAATAGCAATAGCCACCTTTTTGTTTCTATCTTGATCTCTTTTTAATCCTTGTAAATAAATTTTAGCTTTGAAAATAAGAGAATAGCAATAACAAAAACAACCATTATCTGTACCAAATTTAATTATAGTCTTGGGAGAGAAAATTAACAAAATAAGCGAAAAAGTATATTTTAATTTCTATTCTAATTTGGAACAACACTTAAAAATTACATTATTGAATTAAAATATTTTTTTTCGTTTAATAATAACTAAAATAGTTACGAAGTTACATATCTATGAACGACAAAAGTTCTCTTTTAGAAGACTAAACTCAAGGTATTCCTTTCGTGAATAACGACAGAGCTGCTTCAAAGAGAGAGAGAGAAACTTTGATTTCTTTGACAAATTCTTGGTGTAAAATATGGAAGGTGTAAAAACCAGGTGTGCACCGTATCGGTAGGAAAAGTATGACGCAAAAACGGCAACGTTACGATAGTTAAGAAAACACACACTTGAATATTTTTGCATGAATTAGGGCAGCTTAGATTATTGACCCCAATCCCATGCTGGCATATTAAGAGGCGAGAGAAAAAGGCTTATAGGTAAAGTTTCCACTAAGTTTCTACACTAAGGTTTGAACGTTCCGATCTCTGGAATAGCCAGTAGGATATGAAAAATTCATTCTGTGTATGATAGCCAAATTCAAGAGTACTTAATTCTATAGGCTAATGATAATGATAAATTTTTTAGGGTTCCCTATATAAAAACAAAAAACGGAACATTTACAGAATCTGTTTGTTTATTTGTCCATCACAGCCAATTTGCTCCGAAAGTACTGGCATATCAAATAAAAGGGCTTCTTGTAGGATAATAGCCAAAAAAATGATAAGTCACCGATTTAATGAACTTAGGTTTTGCTCAGCAGCTACTACCGACCGTGTCTTAAGTCTAACAATAAGTTAAATTCTGAAAAAAGTACTAGTATAATGTATAGATCTGGGCCTTAGTGAGTGTTCATACTGAACTCGCGGGCGCGGGCGCGGGCGCGGGCGCGGGCGCGGGCGCGGTCGCGGGCGCGGTGGCGGATTCGTGTTCACACTGGCCGCCAGGCGTTTGCGCGATTGTGACATGTTGTCAGAGGTTGAAAACATGGACGACGATCTTTTTTTAACCGAAAATTCATACCTAAAGTTCCATTTAGGTACTCACCCTCCATATCAGGAAACAATTCAGCAATTTCCTTCCATAGTTTATTAAGAATGTTTCTGTTCATAAGATGCCTGTGTTTACTCTGCCAAAACTGTGTTCAAATCAAATCAGTTCTAGCCTGAATAGTACTAATAAACTCTTCTGTATTGAAGGACATGATCTTAGATAAAAGAACAACCCTTTAATCTGAGGACATAATGAATTCATGTGCTATCGTTTCTAGCGACAAGTTCAAAATGGTTGAACTTACCTGACATAATCGCGCGTTCCGCCGCTAGTTCAGTGTGAACACACTCATACATTCTCATGCGTTTGATATTGCCGCTAGCGGGCCGCGCGCGGTTGTCGCTAGCGTGCCCGCTACTTACACCGCACGTGCGTTTTGTATGTGAACACTTCCATAGTAGTTCATATGTTTGAAATTTCGCGACCGCGCCCGCGAGTCAGTATGAACAAGCACTTAGGTACCTACCCGTGAAGCGAGAGTGGTTTACCGCACATCAATATGTCGAAAGAATATTCTTCCGACGATAACGAAACGCTGTCGACAACAGAACACGCTAGACCCAACTCACCCTCAGCGTCTGATCCCACGCCCCGCTCGCGAACACCGTGGGCCGCTGGTTGTGACTGCGAAGCGCGCACACTTGTCCGAAATGCATTCGCTGCAGCTTCTTCGGTATGAACTGGAGGCGCAGTTTGTGCACTTTGTACGTTAACTCCGCCTGAAAGATCACGAATACTTGAAACTCTTGACAGCCGCAAACTAACCGAGATATTATACGCGACGTTCTCTAAGTTAAAGTTTGTGCGATGCTAAAATGTTAATTCTGTTTTATTTTGTATATAAATAAATTATAATAAGTACCTATTAAAACCTATCTACCTACCTACCTATCAATTGTCACAGGTTTTTTTTTCAATTTATTTTAAAAGCTTTAGTTTGACGTTCTTATTTAGATAGAAAACTTACAAGATATTAGTTAACCCACTTACTACCGGTTTCGAATACATAATGTAATCTGATGAAGGTCAGGTGGCCTTAAATTTATATTGTTAAGTTAATGAACCCACCAGTTCACAAGAATCCGTGTAACCTGCCTAGCCAGCCCACCTAGTGCCTAGCCTAGCCACTCTAGCCAGGTAGCCAGTTATTAAGTGTTAATACTAAATAAACTTCTGTAAAATTATAATGAAAAGTAGACAAACAAATCTAAGGAAATTAAATATGTTTCTCTAGCATTACAAATTGATTTCGTGTATGCTTTTATGTAGCATTTTCAACGGCTTAGAGCATCATTGAACGTAGTGCCAAGTTATGGTAAGAGGTAAGAGGTATCTGGATCTGAATAAACTCAAATAAAATCAAACTACTACTTCCATACCATACCCAAAAATTCAAGTTCGAGCGTCAAAGACAGATGACATTCCATCGCTCAAATAACAAAGCTCAGTCAACTATTGTATAGATAGTTATACAGTTCATCAAATGTGAAAAACAATTAAAACTGTTATGAGATTATTTATCAATCTGTGTCGACTGTGACGTTACATACTAATGACTATGACGACGAAGACCACATGCCGCTTACATAAAAAATACGTTTTGAAATCCATTTAAAAATCCTTCAATAAAAAAACTAATCCACATATTGCCTAAAAGATTATCCCACAAGAAGGACAGCGCACCATCTGGCATCGACATAAGCGGATAAGGAAAACCTTGATCTGACCCATTTTCTCAGCAGCTAAGCAGTTCTGGGATATTAAATCTGCCTTAAATTGTAACGAAAGATTTCACCGGTTTAATTCTTAACTCATCCTACTTCCAACTACCTAATATTATAAATGTTATTTGTATGAATGTTCGTTACTCTTTCACGCAAAAACCACTGAAAGGAATGTTTAGAAACTTAATTTGACCATGATAGGATATAACTAATTATTATAATGGCTAACATGGCTCAACAATGTCTAAAATATTAAATTGTAATATTTTTAACGGACTTCAAAAAAAGGAGGAGGTTCTCAATTCGACTGTATTTTTTTTTATGTTCGTTACCTCAGTACTTTGAACTGGGCAAACCGATTTTGATGATTCTTTTTTTAATCAAAAGCTGGTGGCTGTCGTGTGGTCCCATATAAATTTTATTGAGATCTGACAATGGCATCCATGATAAAACCATATAAGTCTTAAATTTGTATTAAGTATGTGCGCGACAAATGGACGAATAACTCAATATCACGCCAACTGATTTCGATGATTCTTTTTTTAATCGAAAGCAGGTGCTTGTCATGTAATCCCACATAAAGAACGAGATCTGACAAGTAGTTTTTGAGCAACTTTGAAGTCGGTTATTTTTTGTTAGTAAAATTTAGATTATTTATAAAAGGAACAAACAAATTGTGTTACAAAAGTAAACGGTCCTCGGTCAGCAGTTTGTCCTGTGTAAAATTCATCACTTTTCGTATCATTAACATTACATATTAACAAAACTGATTACAGCGCAACTGATAATGGATAGATAAAATATTGAGAACGGGAATAGAACGTAAAAATAGGAGTATGTAGATAAAAACGGTAACTTTTCCAAACATAATAGACAAAGTTAATCCCAAAACCCAGTAAGGGCCGTCCTTGTCAATCCCCGCTCCCGATGCGACTCGACTTCCGGAGATCTCGTAAAAGCAATCTGATATTGCCAATAAACCGAGATTAGAACGGCCTTTTATTATAGGCCAACATTTTAAAGCTTGTGTCGTAAAATGATGCGTCAATGCTGCTATAACGATGTTTCAAAGGAATTGATGAATGGAGCGTGCATGCTTTAGTGGGATATAATGGGGTATTAAAATTATAATATTATGGGATATGTCGTATAATATGTTATCTAATATCAAATGTAGGTTATTGAATACAAAACAACAAGTTAAATAGTAAAATTAGGTACCTCGCTTAGTATTTCCCTTCCTGATCGCAGTGTTGATAACGTAGATAGTTTTATATTAATAAATACAATTTGAGTTTTAATTGAGCACTTATTTCCACTAAACTCCGAAACGGCTTATCCGATTTAAATAATAATATGATTTTCACTACTTGTAGTAACATGTAGATTGTAGGTTATTTTAATATTTTCTATCGATTTACAAACAAAGTAATTTAATAATGAACTTAAACGAAGGCGGTTACACCTTACTAGGTATAAAGGCAAAAGTGATTGACCTTTAGGGCCAGAAAATTATTTTAATTAAAATTTCGCAGACGTATACCTCTTATGACGTAGACATCCATTTCAGAAGGATTTTTCAAAATTCAACCCCCAAAGGGGTGAAATAGGCGATAAATATAATAAGCATAATTTCTGCGTGCGAAGCTGCGGGCAACAGCTAGTTTGAAATATATGTATTTATTTTGTAGTTCTTGATTTATTTTATTATTTAAATAACTTTAATGTAAACAAAGGTGGTAAATGCAAGTACGTCCATTACATATATATGTATATTTCAGTGATAGTAATGACCTAAGTCTATCCTCATATGCACTACAGCTAACTACAAAACCCGAATGTTAAAAAGCTAATAACAATAAATTTGCTACCTGCCGAGATTTATGCTTGTTTTCTGGTGAATGTTTTCTTTGTACAGTACTTTTTAAACGTAATAAAATATGCAATGAAAGTAAATCAGCACAGAGTAATAAATAGTTCTCTGGTTTCGATGTAGGTATAAATAAAACTAAGAGATTGGATACATTACAAACAATCCTGTAAAATTACCTAGACTAACAGTTTTGTTACGTAGACTATTACAAATTGTTTAACTTGTTATTTTACAAGCTTTTATTTAACTTGCCATAATCATAAGTTTGTAAGTTATTAAGTATGCATGATTCAAATCTTTCAAACTGAAGCGTGAAAATTCTATTGGTTTTTATCGCCAATTCTCAGAAAGATTACGAAATTGAAATACTTAGATATACATTTTTAAATTTCCAATGATACTTACAAGTTTTAATGAAGAACAATATCCAGGTATTCCTACAGAGTTTTATAACAAGTACCTATCTTCTTCGTTACAAACTCAAGTTAGGTGGTTTTCCTTCACCGTTCTAGACTATTACGTAGAGCTTTAAGTTCTCTTTACAAAGTTTAAAGTCTGAACTATTTGATATAGGGTAGAATACATCCATAGATTACCTCCACCAGATTGGGGGTAATCTATGGATACATCTTTTAAAATATAAAGAATACATAAAATCTCCAATATGATAGCTATCAGCTGTAATTGAGGAGTGATTTTTCAAAAGGCCTTATTTCCAATGTTCACTTGATTCTAGATTTTTACGGAATCCTGTAGTCAAGGCAAAATCACACCTAAAAGCGACAACTGTTTAGATTAAAACGCCGTATTTCTTTTAGTAAAACGTACATCAATATTTGTTTTTTTTTTCAAAACGGCACATTTCCACACCATTTTATTATCAGGTCAATGGTTAGTATAATTTTAAACAAAACGCCGTATTTCCCGCATATTTTGTAACGTTATTCTAAAATTTGAAACAGAACGTCATATTTCCTTTACTTGAACTAACCCACAAAAAAAGCTCGTGATTAGTGAGAAATAGGTGAGAACCTGTGATGAAATCCACTTCGTCCACTTTCTTTCAAGTTTCATGGTAACACCGCGACCGTAGACAAATTAAAAAAGAGTTGGTTATGCTGTTACGTCAAAACGTAACAGCACGCAGTACGTAAGAAACCCACATTTTGAAAAATCTCACGTGAGATTGGGGGTGGGGGTTGAATAAAATCTCACGACATCTCACCAGTGGGGGAGGGATGAGAGGTTTGATACCTTAGATTTGTTGTGGCACACTTGCTGCATGTTTTTGCTATCCTAGTGCTGACTGCAAGGAACTTCGTTCCATTTCAAAAAACTTGTTCCAAAAAACTTGAGAGGTGTCAAAGGACACCCCCTCGACACCTCTCAAGTTTTTTTTTCATATGATAAGACGCTTTTACAAAGTGGGTTCCATACCTACCCACCCCAGAATGAATGTAACAAAAAGCCTAATTTCCTTTGTGTATAACAAAAGGGCATAATTCCAATTTGTTTCATACAAAAGCTCTTATTTCCTGTGGTAGCAAACAAAAGGTCATAGTTCCAAAAGTTTTTTATTTAAAAAAAAATAAAGACCAAAAAAAAACTTATAATCAGGATGCCCTCTGTCTTTAAAGACAATTTTACAACGATATTCACTAATTTAAAAATTTTAAAATAATAATTCTACTTGTTAAAGAAATTTAAGAGTAACTGAAAATTTGTTCTTAATGGAAATAAGGCCTTTTGAAAAATCACTCCTCAATTATGAACTTTGTATTGGTTTCAGAACTCTTGGCAATATGTTCTTTGTTTAAGAATCCAGTTTCGCCATAAATAATCGCATCCATAGCGATACAATCTCAGGTAACCCGACCCTCTGTGCAGATATGCATTTAAAAAAATGATTTAAAAAATCGTGGAAGGAGTATCTGTTGTTTTTTAAATAAAGCCTTATTTATAAAGCTAGTTTATCATCAATAATTATTTGTATTATTATTGTTTCTGTTTTCCGATTGGGTTATGGGGTTACAAATCGCTGTTATAGGTACAGTCACCTGCAGAGAAAAGTAACCCATCTGTTACTGTGTGTTTATAAACAGATGGGTTACTTTTCTTTGCGGGTGACTGTACTAATAGTATGGTTTTAACGCGCTATACACAAAATGCATGTCTATTCACTGAATGCTTAGAAAAGAACCTTAATGCAGAAAACGTGCTACCCACTCTACATTTAGGAACATTGTGTAAGTAAATTTTCATAATCTTGTAGTCTTGTCGCTATATTGATTCAATATTCCGAGTACGAGGTACTTCATTCGAATTTTATTACTGTAATGGCGATTGCATTCCAGTATCAAATGGTTTATTTTAGAGGTTCAATATGATTTTTAACAATACTGGATTTTTTAATCTCCACCCGATTCTGTGCATAGTATAAAAGAAATGAATGCTTGCGCCAATTACTTTCTAGAATACTATTGGTTCATACTTAATTTATCAACGAGATTTGGATAGGGTAAGCGTAACAGTAGTGTAGGTGAAAACCGCTTTACAAAATATACTTATTATAGTATGCGTGAAAATAAAAAATAGGGTTGACAACCCTATTCACACAAAATACAAACAGTTACAAAATACACTTTGTAGTGTATAAGTGCAGGTGTAAGGTAGAAATCTTCTATAATCTCAGAAGTAGGTAGGTAGGTATATAATCTCGAAATTAAGTAATGTGAGTGAGATTTTATACTAACTTATACCTACTATATCTGAGTAATTAGTTACATAGCTACCGTTCTTTAAAAGTCGTAAAAAGTGTGCACTTATCTCAAAAAAATAACAATATTTTACATACCTCCTGAGTTTCAACATCGTAAACCCTTATAGCGGAATCGCCATATCCCACGATAATCTTTGTCTCGTCAGCAGTTACACCTAACGATAACGCTGGAGACCTCTCTGAAAAAAGTAAAAATCTCAGTACGTAAAAACGTGTTCCATTTTTTTAAATACTAAAACCAAAATGAAATGTAGACAAAATAAGGCCTTTCCTTAATGGGGTTTAATGTAGGTAGGTACTTTTCACGGGTAGGTACCTACCACAGAGGGGTAAAATAAACGCCTAGAAAATTAGATTTATCTGCGTTGATAATACTTGATTCTGAATGTTTTTGAAGCTCCAGCAAAAGCTCCTTATTGACAGTTGTAACCACCGCGAAGAGATAATTTCAACCAGTCTCAAAAAAGTCTCGAAACGTAGCAATCTAAGTAACCTTTAAATTCCTACCCAATAAAACTCTTTTTAACCGACTTCAAAAAAGGAGGAGGTGTTCAATTCGACTGTATTTTTATGTTTGTTACCTCAGAACTTTCGACTGGGTGAACCGATTTTGATGATTCTTTTTTTATTCGAAAGCTGGTGCTTGTTATGTGGTCCCACTTAAAGAACGAGATCTGACGAGTAGTTTTTGAGTTATCCCTAAATTTGAAGTCGTTTATTTTTAGTAGTTAGTAGTTTCGCAGTACCAACAGCAACTCATAAGCCACAAGGCAACGCAAGGGTCGCAAGGCAGAAACCCGGCGCATACATTTGGAAATCTCGTTATGACCACACGCCCCCGAGACAATATCTAGCCTTCTCCTACTAATACTATTAGGATACCTACCTACTTTACTGAGAATATTTTGTACTTTGCATACGAACGTGTTATGAAGGGTGTTGAACATGAGGATATTCCGGGAGTGCCGTAGAACTGTGTGTTCATGCTTTCCAGGGCAGGATCAGCACGAATGCAGAATTCGGGAGGGTCATCAGTTGATGTGCACAGCTGTTGATGAAGATATTTAAATGGATGGATCATTTTATTTATATTAACCCATTAACGGCCCACTACTGAACACTGGTCTCTCTTAAGGAGCAAAGTCATCAAACAGCTAATCAAGGAATAAATAAATAGCGCTATACACTCATAGCCCCCACACTAGGACTCCCTGTGTCGTGGGTGCCATGGACAACACACAGAGACAAGAACACACACCCAGACCAAGAACAGAAATTCAAACTCATCATTCAAATTTCCGCCTCGCTGGGAATCGAACCCAGGACCCTTGACACGGCGGTCCAGCATGGTAACCAATAACCATTACGCCAGACACATTAGAATATTTAAACTCCAATTGCCTCTCCGGCCAGCAACGCATTAGGTGATACTGATAATCTTTCATATAACGACGATACTCTATCGACTGTTTCGTTTCTGTTTCGAGAACTTTGCAACAAAAAACCTTAAGGTGGCCACTCACGGTCAGTTCATCGCGTCAAATGGCGTGATATACAGCCAAAATTTGATCGTGAATGTGAAAAACTGATGGCGTGATATAAAAATCTGTATGTCCAATCGCGCCATTTTGACATAATATGTCATTTGGAGCCACGCCAAACGGCGCGACCGTGAGTGGCCACCTTTAAGATGCACATACATACATTCGGTATTTCTATCCGGTAGACAGCGCCATCCATGCACGCCGCGTAGCAAATTCTCTCCTCGACGCGACTGTATTCGAGAGCATACACTGGCTTCGGGGGAAACTGGATATTGCGGAGCGTGTATAAAACTGTCCCCGTGCTCCCGTGACGCATCTAGAATATTAAATCTGTGTAAAAAATGCTATTTTATGTACCGTCTTTGTCTAAAGTCGTGAGACAGAGTATAGTTGCAACTACATACAGATAATGTATTCTAAACTCGCGTAACAAAATAATATTCATAAAGTTATTACATGGCTTCAACCCATTAATGGCCCACTACTGGGCACGGATCTCTCCTCTTGAGGAGGCCTAGAGCATACTCCACCACGCTGCTCCAGTGCGGATTGGTGGAGGGGTTAGTGGCCAACCCGAGTGTCGGAAGTTTTCAAACCGCCCGAGGGCCTCCGACATGGCTTAACGACTGTTATCTTATGATAACAACCGGGACCGACGGCTTTACGTGCCCTCCGAAGCACGGAAACGCTCAAGAAATTTTTGCCACTAGCGGTCACCCATCCAACTACCGACCGCGCCCGCTGTTGCTTAACTTTGTCGATCACATAGGATCGACGCAAGCCGCAGGGCTATGAGCGCTTCAAGTTATTACATAATAAGTAGGTATTAGGTACTTTCGTACTACTTTACGTAATATTACAAAGCTGAAGAGTTTGTTTGTTAGGTTGAATGCGCTCATCTCAAGAACTACTGGATCGAATTAAAATAACCTTTTTGTGTTGGATAGTCTAATTGTCGAGGAAGTCTATATAACATCACACATCAATGAAAATCAAAAATCAAATCAGGTGGGATGGGATTGTTGTCAAGCACTAACTTATCTTATGTAAAAAAATTGAAGAAACTGTTACTGTTGATGTTGAAGGAACTGTTCTGTAACTGTCCTGTGAACTCTTGTGTTTACATAAATGATAAATAAATAAATAAGAAAAGGGAAAAATTGCCAAAGCCAAGTGCAAGGGCAGTTACAAATTGTTAAACTTCTGTTCTTGTGCTCTTATGTATATTATAATAATTTATGGTGTACAAACAATTAAGTGTTAAATAAATAAATAATTTTCATATTCCTGTAACAACTAGTAACCAAAAAGCATAATTGTAAAGTGGTTTTAAACACACCAGATTCCATACAAAAACGCTCTTAAGGTTTCTACTACATATTACTGTTACGCAAAGCTCGTTTATTAAGAGAAACGACGGAAGTAGTTCCGCTAGTGCCATCTGTATTGATGCAGCGTGCTGGAATTGATATCCTCACATTACACATTGATTAATAGATACGACATACAATACAACTAAAGATTAGAATTAATACACTTTCATGTTATTATTTTAAAAATTTGTTTGTGTAAAAACAGTATCACTGTTGATTTGTCGTACGGTCAATTAATTAATATTTTTATTAAAACGTGTATTATACTACCCCAAAACTATGAGTACAATACCTGAATCATTCCAGAAGAATGGCCAGTTACAATATGGCTCCCATTAGGGGCATACGCCAATGCTGTAATTGCACCTAACTCAGAGCAATACCACCTATTATACAGGATTGCATTTTTAGTGCCCTTCAAAAATTTCTCATAATTTTGTTTCACCCACTTATTTTTTTTGTGTTCATCCAGAGTGCCTCGATAAAACATAGGGTACCAAGGTTTACGAGTTTCTGCATTCTTGTAGTAGTCTTTTATCTCTCTTGCGAACTCTCCAATTATTTCAGAATAATCCTCCATGTCATGTCAATGAACTAAGTAATTTAGCCAGCTAGATTTTTTTGATCGTGTTTTAGTAAATAGGTAACAAGCGTCACTCGTCAGCCTCATATTTCATCGTTTTTTAGCATTTTAAAGGATGCTACAAACTTTGTTAATTACTTGACCTGACTTCTTAACACTGACTCTCTCTTGAAATAGGAAGAAACAACAATATTATGTTGTAATTTTTTTTATTCAAACATTATTTTAATTTTATGTTTCATTCGGACACACGAACAGACGAGCCATCTGATAATAAATGCTTCGTCTTGTCCAGAAAAATCGTTAAAAATTTCGTGGATCTTCACACCATCCCTTGCGGGGCGGGTGAACTCTATGTAGTGTAGAGAAAGGGTTACTTTTGCAACCCGTCAAAACGGTATGAATTCTCCTAGGGTTAAGTCCGAAGACTCTCGTCCAGGAAAATTTGTTTGTAAGTACCTTCTACAACTACACGGATACACCGCCGGCCAAAAGCAAAAGAACCGGATGAACTCTAGTTTTCCGACAATGCGGCCTGAGCACGTATAGGTAGTAGACAAGCAATTAATAAGGCGCTGGATTGCAATGTGGTTGTGATTAATAAAATTAATCCATTATAATCTATAATAATCCAGCATCACTACTTTTTAATTGATAATATTATAATGTTGATGTAAACGAAGACTTATTTTTAACTCTAAAAATACGGGGGTAGGTACACTCCCCTGGCTGAGAATCTAATCTTATTTCATGACATGGGCGATTTGTGTTTTATCGAATCGATAGATAAAGTGAATTAGAATAATATATTAATTAATTTATTATGCATTGGATAAAATAAGAGACAGTCTTTTAAAAATCTACCAACGTAGAGTAAAACCTCCCACTTTCATAGTGGCAACTCTATAGATGCTTCATGCTGTCACTCAGATCTCACAGTTGTCACTTTTACTTTGACGCATTTATGAAGCATAAACAACTCCAAACTTCGAAGTGGTACCTTAGGGATAAATCACGTGACGTGGGATGAATATTTTCGACCAATCACAGGCCTGACTGAGGTTGACCTTTAGAATCGTAGGGTGTCCATATAATTATTACTTAGAACAAGTATAGTCCTAATTTGATGTCTCCAAATATTTGAATTTTGACTGTAACTACTTCTTGTGTACTCAGTACTTGATGTAACAATGTAACTACTTTAGTGTACCTACTGTTTTCCTTAGGTAGATACATTGTTTACTTTAATGGTATTTCAGCTATTTCTCTCAATAGTATAGTTTTTGTTTTTTAGCCGTATTGGGACGGCTTAGAATACTAACCTCAATCCCACGCCGGATGGGTGTCGTAAGAGGGGACTAAATGCACCACGCTGGTGGTAGGGCCCCTCGGAGGGATCATATTGATAATATTGATTTTAATTGTTAATTATTACCATTACTATTTCTCCATGTGGTTCGCCTGAATAGCTACCACCCGGCCCTTAAGCATAAGTCAGCCGCCAATTAACGACTCATCGTGTTCCGGCTAGGGGCTTGAGAGTTGAGAGCCAGTTCTTTGTTACTGGATCAAATGTGCTTTATTTAAAAAGATGACCCATCAGCTTCCCTGTCCAGCAGACTGCCTCTTAGATGCAGGAGAGTGGTAGGTTGGTAGCTAACATTCATTAACAGGCACTTAATAGAATGCACCGTGGACCTTAGAGTTTTAGACAACCTTATACTTGAAGATATATGGCCCTATTTAACTAATGAGTAGGTACTCAAGTAAATATTCTTATGGTATATTTACATGCTTGCCAAGCCTCGGAAAGCCATCACAAGCGGCAAGCATTAATTGGGTTGCCGACGTTTGTGACCAATGAAATGTGGTGTCTTAACCAACTGCAGCAAGGCTTGCCGAGGCTTGGCAAGCATCTAACTTACATGAATTAGTAGCAATATTACCTGAATCATTCCAGAAGAGTGACCAACAACTAAAAAGCTTCCGTCTGGAGAATATATCATTGAGGTAATAAAGCCACATTCAGACAAAAAGTTTAAATTCAGCAGGCTCTCATTTGGTGTATTGTTCAGAAACCTATTCTGATTTTCATTTATCCATGAATCTTCATCAGCGATTAAAGTTTTCTCGGCGAAAGAAATGAAAGGGCTTTTCGCATTGTCGTTTTCCAGCTGCTTCTTTATGCGATATCCATATTCTTTTACAAATACATTTATATCAGATTCGCTTTCTGATAAATTAAAGCGACTATATGTTGAAATATTGAATATGCTGCTGGCCATTATTCTTTAACTACGAACACAAAAATTGATAATTATTATAAAATGATAAAATGTGTTTTATTATTATTTAAATAATGAGGATTTTTCATAATATTTGTGCTAACTGATAGTGCCAAGTTGATAATTTAGTTATGTTTGACTTGTTTGAGGTGGATATTTGACACAATTTTGGATATTTTGAAACTTTTGAAAGCTCTTTCCTCAGAAGACAATACAGAAGAAATAAAAATAAAACAACAAGAAAATAAAAGACTTTTATTACTTAGTATGAAAGTACCTAAGATACGTTAAGATGAAAAACGGAATGAAGGTAGGTATAAAAATGCTGAGAGCATTTTTCCGAAAACATTTCGAAAATATTATTCAAGGTAGGTAGGATTATTTATTTATTATATCTCTATTGATTAATAATTAATCTTTTTTATTACTGTAAAGTCTCATAATTTTATTAATTCATTTAGAAGTTTTCTACCATTATTAAAAACGACGTGTCTAGTCGTTCGCTAAAAGGAACGAATAGGTGATCTTTTTAACCGACTTCAAAAAAGGAGGAGGTTCTCAATTCGACTGTATTTTTTTTTTTTTTTTTTTTTTTTATGTTTGTTACCTCAGAACTTTGGACTGGGCGAACCGATTTTGATGATTCTTTTTTTAACCGAAAGCTGATGGCTGTCATGTGGTCCCACATAAATTTTATTGAGATCTGACAACGGCATCCATGAGAAAACTACATAAGTCGTAAAGGAGATGTTCAAAAAATGTATGGGGGCTGGTACTAAATTTGTACAAAAACAAAACTTCGATGAGGAGAAAGTGAAAATTATTCCGATTGGGACAAGGTTGTGAAAATAAAAAAAAGATCCTCCCTTGTTTTTTTATTTGTGTTTGAATTTCAGTAGATAGATCAAAAGCTTGTCACACTGGGCACCTTTTTTACTTCTGGCAACTTTATCCTGACACTATTGACACTTGACAGTACTGACTGATAGTGACATCAGTGTTGCCAATGCTACGGCAATTACCGTGTTCTACGGCTTTCAGGCCAAAAAATCACAAAATCTACGGGCTACGGCTGGAACCTTATTGCCGTAGCAAATTCTACGGCTTTTCGCAAATTCCACGTGTTGTGTTCCACGTTTGTTATTTATTGTTTTGCAAACATTTAACGAATGTTAAAACCCTTCAAACAGCGCCACTAGGCTAATGTTGACGTAAATGTAGGCTAATGAAAAGTATTCCTCGTTTAGTGGGCATGAAATTCACTGCCGATGACCTTTTTTTTTAGTTTTAGCGCTGAACCGATGGTATATATTAGCGTAATTGAATAGCTACGGCCCACACTTGATCTTTTCCCATATAAACACGGCTTTTTTATCTAATGTACACGGCCTTCCAAAAATTTTCATTGGCAACACTGAGTGACATTGAGTGATGAATGAATGAAACGATGACATTTTGTTTTGCATTTGATTGATTGACAGTTGACACTGACAGTTACTAATATCAAACCACAGAATACATAATCACTATGGATCAAACTAGGATGATCTATGTCGTTTCGTTTCTTCATGATTTTAGTTTACAATTAATGTTAATTATTTTATACATGTCGCACCTTTGGTGGAACAAGGGCACATCTTACAAAAAATCGTAAAATGACAAAAATTAAACAAAAAAATATTTTACACCTGCAAAGTACATGGCCATATTCACAAATAAATGGGTCGTATCTCATGCAAAGAACAAACACTTTGAAGCAATAAAAAGACGAATAATACGACTCGGAATGCAAAAAAAAAAAACTTTGAAATGGCTCTCCTGTAAAATTACAAAAGTGCAGTTGAGCCCTTGTTCCACCAAAGGTGCGATGTGTTGAAAACATAATAATATAATAAATTGACCTCAGATTATGTTTTAATTCGTGAAAAGGACGTATGTACCTGTTAGAAAAAAAAAACATTGCTTTCCATAGACCTTCTAACATGAACATACTTCTTCGATTTTCCAAAATATGGAGGATCAATAAAATATAAGTTTTATAATTTCAAGTAGATTAGAAAATATGCTTTCAAATGAAATATAAATTACGGCTGCACAAATTTCTTCGGAATAAAGTACCACTTTTGAACATCTCCTTTGTGTTAAGATGTGCGCGACAAATTGACGAATAACTCAATATCACGCCAACCGATTTCAATGATTCTTTTTTTAATCGAAAGCAGGAGCATGTCATGTGGTCTCACATAAATTTGAACGAGATCTGACAACTATGTAGTTTTTGAGACTTTGAAGTCGGTTATTTTTTGTTAGTAAAATTTAGATTATCGTCCGACTATTTTTAAAAAATGTATGTAAAGGAACGTATTTGAAGCTTATCTATGGTTGGCACTGTTGGCAGCATTGTAATGTTCATTAAAGTGAGGTAAAACATACAAAATACTATTTGTTAGAAAAAGATAGTCAATGGAACGCACGAATAGTACGAACTTAAACGAATATATCCGAGCGGTAGCCATATTGTAATGTCAGGTTTCGAAGAAAAGTGAGACAGAGGTGATCGCTTTTTGGATTGCGATTTGTATTTACTTGAAATCAGTAAAAGTGTTTTAATAATTGTGTGTGGCTCCAAGCACAAGGTATGGATGCGTGAAATAACTTATGTGTTAACTTATTCGTAGAATAGCGAATGAATGCAATCAATCGAATTCCAATAATTATGTCGGGTGTGGTATTTAGTTCAACCAAACGGGGTTCATAGTTTGTTTGTTTTGTTTTAATTTGTTTCGGTATCCGCCTAATATGTTAAACGATGTACAGGTGGTTACTGTTGTGTGCGTTACAATACCACTTTTTATATTTGTTTATCGTATGATCGTGAATCGATACTTTACGGCTGCGTACTGAAGCGTGCTATGGAGATTGTACATTTTGATTTTTTCGCAGGCATAGGGTGCATCGTTGCATCCTTTGAACCATGAGCTATCAGATACCGTCGTCGCAAAGTCGCACGAGTAAGTGATTTTAGTACTGTGATCTTTATTTATTGTGGGTAAGCAAGATAAATACTACAAAATGCTTAACGATTTCTTGTGGCCATTCACTTATTGTGATACGTATGTGACTCATATCATAATTTGTGCGTATAGGTACCTACGTCCTGTAAGATAGGCAACATAGGTAGTTTACTTAATTCAAGCTTTACAAGAATTAGAAGTTCCATTATCACTTTGTATAGTTTTGTGGCACTCACAATGTAAGACACAAGACATTAAAATTTTTCTAGATCTATATCGAATTTTGGTATCAATAAAATTATTACTGTTTTATTTAAATGGAAAAAACAATCTGGAATAATAAAGTTCTATGTAATACAATTTTATTTGAGATTTGGTTTGACTAATATTTGATAATATAAAATTTGTTTTCAGTGTCGCATAGTAGCTATGGTGGGTCAGACGTGCCAATGGCACCGAGTAAGGAGCAGCAAACGCTCATGTGGCAGCAAAACTCCTACTTGGTTGATTCTGGTATCAACTCCGGGGCTGCTACTCAGGTATGACTAACTAATTTGTGGTTATGTTCCAGCATCACTGATATGAGTATATTTTCTTAATTGTAAAACATGAATGAAACACCTTTAAAACTGTAAGAAGCTCATCTCTTGAAATTCAGGAGAAATCGATTTTAACCAAGACTTGCACATGATTCACATTGACACTAATCAACATCTTATAATTTTTGATGAGTCCGTATAGGCTTTTTTTATACAAGTCTTATTTGGCAAAAAATTTTGACACTACTTTTATTTGAAATATTAATTTAAATTAGTTTAAAAATAAAATTAGTAGTAAACAGAATTTAGTTTTGAGATGTTTAATTTTTACTTTCATTTTGTTGTAGCCTTATTTTTAAATTACAAATTATGATAAAAAAAAACTAAAATTAGACAAATAGGACTTGTCTATAAAAATTAACTTTAACAAACTTTGGTTTTCTACAGTTCTTAACGTAAACTTTATCTAAAATCTCACACTCCAACATGCTCTTAAAAAGATGTTCAAGATTTTCTCTTAATTTTCTCCTTATTAATATGGATATGTTAAGTAAGGTAAAGTTAAAGACAAGTATAAACGGGAAAATGTTTTTCAGGTCCCGTCACTTACTGGCAAGGAAGATGATGAAATGGAGGGAGACCAGCTCATGTTTGACTTGGATCAGGGATTTGCCCAAGGCTTCACTCAGGAGCAAGTCGATGGTAATATTTTATTGCATAATATTTCATACACTGTCTAAAATAACTTTAATCTTCTGTCACTAACTTCCATAATCTTTGACATTCTTCAAATAAGCAGAATATTGTTTACATTGGTACACGTTAATTCCTCTCTCTGTTTCTGTTTAATTTCACATCTCAATCTTCAAAATAGAGCCTTCCAATAGAGCCTTCCAATTCAAACAGTTTTGATTTTCTTTTGTAACATGTATGTAATAATAATTGAGTATTGAGTAGACAACTCTATTAAAACACTACAATGACATAAGTTGTAAAAGTAGATTTCCTTAAAATCTACATTTCTTACATAAAGCCATACCATTATCTCCATTGTAGACAGCAAAACAGTAATATCATTCTGAATGTTAAGCTCAAAAAATGGTAAAACAATGTTCTTAATATTGTTTTATAGACATGAACCAGCAGCTATCGCAGACACGTTCCCAGCGTGTCCGCGCTGCAATGTTTCCTGAGACCCTGGAGGAGGGTATTGAGATCCCCTCCACTCAGCTGGACCCTGCCCAGCCGACTGCAGTGCAACGGCTGTCTGAACCCTCGCAGATGCTGAAACATGCTGTCGTCAATCTTATCAATTACCAGGATGATGCTGATTTGGCTACCAGGTATGTTTGTGCCAAAATAATTTATGTATTCCTTGTGTCATAAAGGAAATTATTAGATGAGTAGAGAAACCGATTATCCACTTATTTGTGTTTGCTCTGGAAATGAGTTTATTCTGCGCCATGTTCAAAAAATTCTCTTCAACTATGTGTTTATAGCAATATAGCATTTGTACCCTAACAATTCTTATTATTAAATCCGTCCTTCAAAGTACTTTGCCTCTCCATTGCGACTTCTGCAAACTAATAACAATAAGAATAAGTATATTCATTACAGTATTACACAATAAAATATAATGTAGTAAAGCTTTGGGCATAACATTAATATTTTTACGCAACTTGCAGGGCCATACCAGAATTGATCAAGCTACTCAATGATGAGGATCAAGTGGTTGTGTCCCAAGCTGCCATGATGGTGCACCAGCTCTCAAAGAAGGAAGCTTCACGTCACGCTATCATGAACTCTCCACAAATGGTCGCGGCATTAGTACGGGCGATTTCCAATAGCAATGACCTGGAAACAACTAAGGGAGCAGTCGGGACCTTACATAACTTGTCCCATCACCGCCAAGGTCTGCTTGCCATCTTCAAGAGCGGTGGTATACCAGCTCTGGTGAAATTACTCAGCTCACCGGTAGAGTCTGTGCTCTTCTACGCTATCACCACTCTGCATAATCTTCTATTGCACCAAGATGGTTCTAAGATGGCTGTGAGGCTCGCTGGAGGCCTCCAAAAGATGGTAGCCCTGCTTCAAAGGAACAATGTGAAGTTCCTTGCGATTGTGACCGACTGTCTCCAGATCCTGGCGTATGGGAATCAGGAATCGAAGTTAATTATCCTTGCATCTCAGGGGCCGATCGAATTGGTTCGCATAATGCGCACTTATGACTACGAAAAGTTGCTGTGGACCACCTCCAGGGTTCTGAAGGTAAGATTCTTCTATGAAATTTTTATACAAGAGTTGTAATCAAGAGGAGTAAGTATTGGATACTAAAGTTTATGTTATCTTTCTTAGGTGTTATCAGTATGCTCCAGTAATAAGCCAGCTATCGTTGAGGCTGGTGGCATGCAAGCTTTAGCCATGCACCTTGGCAATCCCAGCGGTCGCCTCGTGCAGAACTGCTTATGGACTTTGAGGAACTTGTCTGATGCTGCTACTAAGGTAATATATAACTGCATTTGGTAGTTTGATGTTTTGCTAATACTTCTAGTATTGATGAATGTAAATTTTCTAATAATGCTAACAATTTTTTACTATATTATATAATTATTATTTTTTTTCCTTCACTTTGTTAAACTATGCATTCAAAATTACATGATTATTATGCATATTTTTGTTAATAGTGGTAATTTTCCTATGAATAAGGCTAGAGTTTAATTGTATTTTTCAATGTGGTATTAAAACTTAATAATTTCCAGGTGGAAGGTCTGGAGGCTCTCCTGCAGAGCTTGGTGCAGGTGCTGGCCTCCACTGACGTCAACATTGTGACTTGCGCCGCCGGCATCTTGTCCAACTTGACCTGCAATAACCAACGCAATAAGGTAACTGGCATTAAATTGTTAGACTCTAGTAATAGTTCACTAATATTAAATCGATAAACATTTCAATAAAGTGTGCGACCTGAAACGTTCTCTCTCTCTTTAGTCGTTCACTTTTGGCAGAGTGGTCGTGGTCTTATGACGATGTTTGAAGAAGAGTTGGAAACGTTCTAGTGGGGATGAATTCTTACGTGTATGTTCTGAACGTACATACACTGGTATGAACGACATGGTTCGTCTGTCTTTCGTTATTCGCGTCGCAAAGGGCTGGAATAGCATGCCCGCGTCGCATGCACCTCTATGTGGGAGTACAGGAGGAGAGTAAATAGTCTTAGATGTTAGAGATCATTGCTACTTTCATCAGTTGGTATTCTAGTCAAACATTGCGTTTCATGTAGGAGTTTCATTTGTTGTCATACTAATAACATAATATATGCAACACAACAGCTCAAGTCTACATAAACTGAATATCTAACCAGGTTCGCAGCCGAGTTACTCATTACTCACAATATAAGTTTGTCCTATGTTCAATTCCCAGCGAGGCAGAAATTTGAATGAATTTGAATTTCTGTTCTCGATCTTGGTGTCTGTGTCTTTGTCATGTCCGTGGCACCCACACGGAATCCTACTGTGGGGCTAAGAGTGCGTAGTGCGAAGCGTTATTTATCGTTGTGTCCTCCCAGGTGACAGTATGCCAAACGGCAGGGTACGTTACTCATTACTCACAACACATAATGTCTTCCCAGGTAATAGTGTGCCAAGCGGCAGGGTACGTTACTCATTACTCACAACATATGTGTCCCCCAGGTGACAGTATGCCAAACGGCAGGGTAAGTTCCTCATTGCTCACAACATATGTGTCCCCCAGGTGACAGTATGCCAAGCGGGCGGTGTAGACGCGCTGGTCCGCACGGTGGTGTCGGCGGGCGACCGCGAGGAGATCACGGAGCCCGCGGTGTGCGCGCTGCGGCACCTCACGTCGCGACACGTGGAGAGCGAGATGGCGCAGAACGCAGTGAGGATGCATTATGGGCTGCCGGTATGTGTTGTAGGGAGATTATGAGAAGTGAGAGAGAGAAAATTGATCTAATATGTGGATGTGCAATCTTGTTAAGTGGTAAGCCCAGCCCACTAACTTATCAAATTTAAATTCAAAATCATTTATTCATGTAGGTATCATTGATACACTTGGAATAACTAATACTATCAGAAAAATAGAAACATTTTTAATCTACGTGTTCAGTTTTGTACTAAATTATCTGTTTACTACTACTAAATTTTAAAAATTTAGATATTTACTTATCTACTTAATATGTGTAAACCGGACATAAGGGACACTCAACTCAGTTCTAAAGCTTGTTCAGTTAGATTAGTTCAGTTATTTTATTTATGCCGAAAAAGGAACCCCGACAAGCGGGGGGTTCTGGCGACGTCTGTGCCGTGACATTTTAACTTTACTAGTATAGACTGAACCAATTTATCATTTCATTAAAGCTTAGGAAATTGATGAAATCACAGAAACACCGAGTTGTTATTTTATTATCCTGTTTAACTTTTTTGTTTTCCTAAATTACATAACATGTACGTGTTTATAGTTTAAAGACGTATTTTGTCATTGTTTATAAGCCCCATCATATATAAGCATTTATACCACCCCCAGGTGATAGTGAAGCTGCTGCAGCCGCCGTCCCGCTGGCCGCTGGTGAAGGCGGTGGTGGGTCTGGTGCGCAACCTGGCGCTGTGCCCCGCCAACCACGCCCCGCTGCGGGAGCACGGCGCCGTGCACCATCTGGTGCGGCTGTTGATGCGCGCGTTCAACGACACGCAGCGGGTGAGTGCAGTGTGGACTGTAGTTTCGCTAAGTTATGGAAAGCGTGCAAGAGCGTTGTTACCGCCGTATCAGCCGTATCAATTATACGGGGCCCCCAGCGTATAGGGGCCCCCACTAACACTCCCAAAAAAAAAAGCTTGCCAGCGGCCTAGTGCCAGTTGGCACTCCTTTTTTATTTGACAGCTGATGTTGAGGTGGCCCCACAAAAAATTTTGATATGGGGCCTCCGTAGGCATCCTAGCTACGCCACTGAAAGCGTGAGTATGATGTGCGGTCTTATTGTATTTTTTATGTGATAAGAATAGCAAACGAGTTTGTAGTGTCACTGTCCAAATGAGCTGACAATCCACCTGATGGTCAGTAAAGCCACTCACCATGGACATCAGCGACACCAAAGGCGTCACTGACGCGTAGCCAGCCATGAAAGAGAGAAGAAAAAAAACGAAGGAACCGGCTCTTAAGCCAAATACATAATGGTGACATTTTTTTTATCTGTTGTCATTCTGTACAATGACACCAGTGTGTTACCAACTGTTCCCATTCCAGCAACGCTCGTCAGTGTCTGGCGGCGGAGGGTCGGGCGGCGCGTACGCCGACGGAGTCCGCATGGAGGAGATCGTAGAGGGCGCTGTGGGCGCGCTCCACATCTTGGCACGCGAGAGTCTCAACAGGCAGCTCATACGTCAACAGAACGTCATTCCGATATTCGTGCAGCTGCTGTTTAATGAGATTGAGAATATACAGGTGAGATTGTGAAACTTTGATTTTTATTGTAACTTACAGGATTTGAAATATCATGTTATAAGTAACACTATCTATGGATAACTATCCATGTAACTATTCCTCGAAAAAGTTAAGGACTGAAAGATGACATGTGAGCCAACTAAAATAAAATGTTTATGAAGCACAACTAGAAAGTATGTGCACTTAATTTTGCCCAATAATAGTGATGTCAACGTATTCATGAATGTGCGCGAGTGTGACTGCACCCTCCATTTATTAGTTGATAAACTATAGTTTGTAAACTACAAGGCAAGGTAACAGCAAGCTAGTATAGTACAACAATGTGAAAGTCCTCAAACCATTTAACTAGGGATTGTTAGAATTTAGAATACGATGCGAATTAATTTCTAATTATATTATTAGTACATAGGGTTACGCAAAATTTCAAAAGTATCGATACTTTACTCGATACCAGTATCGTATCAAAAGTATCGATACCAAAAAAGTATCGAAACAAAAGTATCGATACCTCCAGGTATCGAGTACTTTTTAATACATTTATAAAAAACCTGGATGGAATGTTGTGTGTGTTGCAGTTTCGCAAAAAAATCTAGCAGGAACGTGTCTCACAAAATAGTCACTAATATACAATCTATCATCTATCTTCTATCTATCTAATATATAATATATATATATATATATATAGTAATAGGTATATAGATTGTATATTAGTGACTATTTTGTGAGACACGTTTCTGCTAGATTTTTTTGCGAAACTTTGCAACACACACAACATTCTATCCAGGTTTTTTATAAATGTATTAAAAAGTTATATTATTGTATTAAAATGTACGTTAAATGTATTAAAATGTATGTATGTTTTTACGGATGTCCTTTATAGACACTAAAACCATTCAACCCATATCTCTCAAAGTGGTTTCATTTGAAAGGCAATAATCCGAAGATGGTTTGAGACCACTAAAGCAATGCATTGAGCACATTCAGTCCATTGATAAAGTCGATTTTCTACTTATACAATACAACAATTTGAACATAATTATTGTAACGATGGTGTATCAACGTCAACACAAAAACACTGATCTGTCATATTTATCAGAAAATAATTTATCGTAGTGGAACATGCCGAGTATCCAATTGTAGATATACATATATTAAGAAACTGTCAGACAGTTAGTCCATGGAGTATAGAGGGTAAGGAGAGCCATCGCATATGGGGGGACAGTTGAAATAGTGTCCAGTTGTATATTGATAATAGAGATTCCAATACCTACTACCATCCTGTGACAATAGCGCTACCGTCGGAATAACTACGACATGAACATAGCTGTTGTAGACGGAGTGAAGTTTTCCGAGTTCAATTAAATTTATCCTAGGCTACCGCAGCGCCAACCGTTATTGGGCACGTTTTTACGAACAATTTTCATGCACTGAGATGGCTCTCCTTACCTCTATATACCTCTACATAAGTTAGTCATAAGTGTACCTTTGTCAGAGAAGTGCTTTCCTGTAACTAAGGAACTGAGAGATGCTGCGCAAATAATGCAATAATACTTTTAAGGGCTGCAATTATCAGAAAACTATATAAGTGAAATACATAGTTTAAAAGACAAAAAACACTACACATTATTAAACCCGTAAAGGTTACTCGTAAAAAACTCCTAAAATAGTACAAGGAAATAAAATGTTAACACACTTAAGTAAGTGCTCGGCAATGAATGGGAATTGACCGAATCATGTCTTAGGTTTCATCGACTAATAATTGCTATTTTTCATACGCTAATAATTTATTGGGAATGGACGATGGAAAGTATCGATACTTCTAGAAAGTATCGATACCTCGAAAGTATCGGAACAAAAGTATCGATACCAAAAGTACTTGGTATCGAAACAAAAGTATCGATACCTAGAAGTATCGATACTTTTTGCGTATCCCTATTAGTACAGTACGGCACGTATCTTGGCGCGTCTGAACTTCGCGCAGAAGGCTGCGCAGTAACACAATTCGGCAATGCTCGGTACGCGGCGTATTATGTCTCGGTCATACGTTAGCATGTTCGTGTCGCTATCTCTGTCTTACATGTGCTAAAGTTCGCAGAGCCTATATTCAGACGCGCCAAGATACGTCGGCCGTACTGTAAGTATGAACGTCATTGGCCATTGTTTTCAGCGTGTGGCTGCCGGAGTGCTCTGCGAGCTGGCTGCGGACAAGGAAGGCGCCGAGATGATAGAAGCGGAGGGCGCCACCGCCCCGCTCACTGAACTATTGCATTCTCGTAACGAAGGTAACTATGACAATATATGACTGTAGAAACACTAATGATATAGACATAGAACTTCAAAGATAGAACTCGACAGAGAGCTTGAGAGAGAGAGAGAAGATTCAGTTTTATCAATAATGTAAACCTAACAAACTCATAGCTCGGCCGCTTGTTGCTCTTTTAAGTGTACCAGTTGTGGTTTAGCAATGTCAGATACCTTCGGATGTCCTTTATAGAGTCTAAAACCATCCAACTGGATCAAGATGGTTTCATTTGAAAGGCAAGAATCCGAAGGTGGTTTGAGATCACTAAAACAATGCATTAGGCATATTCGGTCCATTAATAAAGTCGATTTTCCACTTTTCCCATACAACCATTTAAACATAATTATGTAAAGATGGCGCATCAACATCAACGTGAACACAAAAACACTGATCTGTAATTCTCATCTAGAAAAGTTTCTAGCGTATTGGATCACGCCGGGTATCAACTAGTTATTAATACTAGTCAATTCTCCATCATTTGTTTTATAGGTGTAGCGACGTACGCCGCCGCGGTGCTGTTCCGCATGTCGGAGGACAAGCCTCACGACTACAAGAAGAGACTCTCCATGGAGCTCACCAACTCCCTCTTCCGCGACGATCACCAGATGTGGCCCAACGATCTCGCCATGCAACCTGATCTGCAGGTAAATATGCTATTCAATCCTATAAAATAGTGTTAAATATAAATAATATACATATATAATATAAAATTACTATTATTAGAAGTAAATAGAGTTAATCTTACGACTAATTAGACAAAAGAGTCTCAAAGGACAACTTTCCCAGTTTGTTCCATGTTGGAACTATAAGTTAGCTTCCAATACTCTATTGATCAATATTGTTACTACAGCAAAGAGTCATACCAAATAAGAAACAACATTCTTGTGACACATATCAAATACTAAATTCGCACGCGTCTTCTGCCGCGGAAGAGTGGTTTTACAAACATATAAACGACCAAATCATCCCATGGCTACGGGATAAGATCTATCCTATTTTTTAAGTCTGGACATGGTTTGTTGTTGTTAAGTTTCATTTTAATACGTTCAGTGGTTAAAGCGTTATGGTGAACCAAACATCTTGCAAGTTTTGCATTATTATTATTATTATTATTATTAGTAGGATTATTAATATACATTAATAACGTAAAAAAAAACTGACATTTAACCCCTAATGTATCTCTTCCAGGATATGCTCGGGCCAGAGCAGGGCTACGAGGGGCTGTACGGTACGCGACCCTCGTTTCACCAGCAAGGTGAGTGCCCCTCATACTAGTAGTTAGATTGGTCAACTAACATCACTACTGTACCGTAGACAAGTTAATTTTGTACTTACATAATCTAGCCTTGATACTCTTGCATATATCTTCTAAGAATATTAATATAATTTAACGATGGTCACGATAATGAGGATATGTGGCAAAATTGAATGCTAGATTATGTACCTAATTTTTGATACTTGAGTAATGTTTTGCTGATTTTGAAATGTTGACACGACACCATAAAAACCGAGTTTTTTACTTTAGTAATACATTGTATCGTTGTATTATAAAATAATATCAATTTGCAATAATTAAACCATTTAACTAATATTAAATTATTGAGGTATGTTACTCAATAATGTTTATGCCTTTTGTATGAAGCAAATATTTTATTACATTTTCATTCCAAACATTCCTCAAGTATTAATCTGAAAGCACTTGGTATGTTCCTATCGTATTGTAAGTTGAAAAGTTTCTGTATAAATTATATATGTTTCTCTTTTTACACGCAGCCTAATCCGGGACCTATTTATCACCAAACACAGGTGATGGGATTATTATTATTATTATTATGAATGTGTTGTTGAACTTCTAACTAATTTGTAGTCTAACATTATGTTTATGTATTTATTTACATTTTTTCTTCTATTATTTATTTATTGTATTTATTAAAGCGTGTCTTTATATGTTAATCAAAATGCATGGTTTGATTCTAAAACAAATTTGGAAGGTAGTCAACTAAATCTTATATTCATATGTAACAATACGATGTTTTTGAAGATTTATGCCCAATGCATACGTAACGGGGTTTTTTCCCGTCCCGTACGGGACGTGAAGTTTTGGAAACAACGTTTCATAGAAAATGTATACGATAGTGCATACGCAGCGGAATCCCGTGCGGGACGGGAACGGGGCACGCACGTATATGCCCCCTCCCCGTCCCAGTACGGGGAAAAAACCCGTTACGTGTGCATTGGGCTTTAGCCATTTTAAATACAGAGAAAAAATTTGCTGTGTTTAAAACCATTATATCCCATAGTCTACTCAATAAGTTCAAAATGGTTGAAATTAGACATACTGCTCTTAAAAATACGTGCGATAGCTCATTCTGTTCGGAATGACGTCTAGAAAAATGTTTCGGAAGCGTTTACCAGCACGTAAAAAATTGCAAAAGTTATTGACAAAATAAAGTTGAAAAAAAAAGTATTTTGTTTTTGGTAATCACTCCGAAACTATTAATATTTAAGAAATTTTAAAACAAGATTCTTAAAGAAGAGGAAATTTCCAAACAATGACTCGCGGCTCTCAAAACTCTATCTCCATTATTTATAACTTTAATTTAACGCTGAAAATGGGTCTCCACGCGGCATTTTTAGGTTGCGCGTGCGGCGTCAAAACCGAGTTCGTCACACTCAATAATTTTTTAAGGTATTAATTATTAATTAAAAAAAATAAAAAAAATATGGTGTATTCGAAACACTTCAAAGAATTTGCTCCCGTAGGAAATTTTGCTTAAAGTTAATTTTTCAACAAGTTAGACGATTGTTAATTAACTAAATTTTCTCGAACTTCCATTTTCATTGTACATTAAAAAAAAAGTTTAAGTAATTGTCCTATAAATTTTTCGCTTCGTGGAGCCCTTCTTATATACATGCTTAACGAGATCACGTCATAAAAGTTTAAAAAGTTTTAATACTTTGTGTATAATAATTTCTTCAAGAATCTTGTTTTAAAATTTCTTAAATATTAATACACACATCAACACGGTCTAGGGATATTTTTAAAAATGTGAATTACTATTAAAGTGACATTAATTTTATATGACATCTATATATCAAAACAAACGTTACTTAATAGTCTTTAAGTTTTTAAAATAAAAAATTACTTACATTAAAATTTGATGATTTTATCGAAAAAAGATGAAAAATGGGTAAAAACTGAATTTGAATAAAATTTTGTTTAATACGATAAAAAGAAAAAAAAATTAAAAAATGTTGTTGGTTCGTATAAACTTTAGTTTAATAATCTGAGAAAGCTCCCATAACGTTGAGAACGCATCTGCAACGATTCGGCATGCTTAAAACCAGGTTGTCTATATCTTCCTGTGGAATTGTGTACCAGGTCCTTCGGAGATGCGCAAAAAGTTGGGATTCTGTAACCAGATTTTCGGGGGCTTCCCTCAGAGATCTTCTTTGAAGCATATCCCACGCGTGCTCAATGGGATTTAGGTCAGGTGATTGCGCAGGCTAGTCAAAGGCCCTAACATTGTGATCTTGCAACCAAGTCGCTACCGTTCTAGCCGTATGTGGCCGGGCATTGTCGTGCATGAGCAGAAAATCTTGACCCATTTTTGTCCTGTGGGGCAAGATTATGGGTTCTAGCACCTGTTGGCGATACCTTTCTGCCATCATATTGCCCTGCACCCAAACGAGGTCCGTCCGTCCTCCAAGGCGAATTTTTGCCCAAACCATGATTGTGCCTCCTTGGTATGGTTGGACTTCCTAGGGGTCCTGGAGTCGGCTTCATCGCCCAGAAACTCTCCAAACACGCGTCCTTCTTGAATCAGGATGGAAGCCGAACCTGGATTCATCCGTGAACATCACATTCGACCATTGGTGAAGACCCCAGTTAACGTGGTTCCGAACCCATTGCAATCGCCGTCCACGATTGCCTCTCCGTAAGGGTGGGACCCGAAGTGGTCTATGAGAGCGTAGATTGGCTTCGTGTAGTCTTCTCCTCACAGTTTGGTCACTCACAAGCACTTGGTGTTCCACCTGCAGCCTTTGGACCAATTGAGTCGCCGTCACGTTTGATTGAGTTCTTGCAGCAATTTGTAAAAATCGTTCTTGTCTCGGGGTTGTGATACGACTGGGCCCTCGATGCCTTTCCGCTACTTCACCTGTGGCACGATAGCGTGTCCACAATCTGGAAATTACGTTTTGGTGGGTCCCTATAGCATCACCGACATCACGTTGAATAGACCCAGCTTCCAGCATTCCTACAGGCCGTAACATTTCCTCCCTAGTCAAATGTTGACGTTGCATGGCTAAAGCAGGTCAATTGGCGCTTTATCTTGAAGTTTCCAAACGAAAAAAAACTTTTATTTAAGGTAATTTGATTTTTTACGAAATCATACACGTATAAAAACTCGCTCTCCTACACATCAACACAACTTTTGCCACAGAAAAAAAAGATTTTTTCAAAAATTTGAATTTGGAATTACTTCGAGACAAATTACGAACAATTTGGTGTAAAAAAGTTTTTAATACGGCCAGTACTTTTTAAGATATTTAATTAAGAATAAAATATCCCTAGACCGTGTTGATGTGTTTAGTTTCGGAGTGATTACCAAAAACAAAATACTTTTTTTTTTCAACTTTATTTTGTCAATAACTTTTGCAATTTTTTACGTGCTGGTAAACGCTTCCGAAACATTTTTCTAGACATCATTCCGAACAGAATGAGCTATCGCACGTATTTTTAAGAGCAGTATGTCTAATTTCAACCATTTTGAACTTATTGAGTAGACTACCATAAGAAAAAGAAAAAAATGTTATATCTTAATAATAGTTTGCCCTCAGGACAGTTATCATGCTTAAAATAATTATTGTGTACACTGTGTTTGTTTGATTTGAAGATTTTTTTTTTGTTTTTTATGCTTAAATTGTGGAAAACCTCTAACTAGCTTTTCTATAAACCTAGCTGCGTTTTTATTTCCATCCATTACTTTAAAAAAATATATCCAATACAATACAATTTAGTCAACACAGAATTAATTTCATATAGACTTGAGTACTCGTAATTGAATGAATTGTGAAGCTCCACACTGATTATAAATAAATGCAGTTTTGTATCAGTTGAGTATCATTTAGTATTGTTGAGCAGTCACCTTTGAAGTAAAAATAGTAAGCATAACCTACTTGTTTTCTTGTTCTGGCTGCGGGCTTGAGAGTTAATACAATATTTTTATTCCTGTTGACTTCTAAGGTGGTGTTCTATTCGCATGGTTTTGCGATAATTACTGTAGTGATACTTATAGCTTTGAACTGCCCTGGATATAAAGAATTGAGTGTTTTTTTTATGTTAATTCTACATTTAAATACGATAATAATATATTGATCATTAAGAATACAACTAAAGAGATAAATAACTAAACGAGCCCTACTTGCAAAATAAATTTTATTTAGTTATCTTATTTCAATGTCTTGATTTCATTGAAGTTTCTAAAACAAACTGATTAATAATGATTTCGTTGTATCTTATTGAAGAGATTGGATTAAACGAGACAAGCTTTATCAAACATTAAAAACACTATGTTTAAAATTGTGTACCACAATAATTATGTAAGTACTCAGCACATAAAAAACTTAATATATTTAAAACTATAATATAATTTTAACCCTACACGTATTCACCACAGGCTACGATCAAATACCGATAGATTCGATGCAGGGGCTTGAGATCGGCAGCGGGTTCGGTATGGACATGGATATCGAGGGCGAAGGCGCCGGCGCCGCGGCCGCCGACATCGCCTTCCCCGAGCCCCCGCACGACAACAACAATGTCGCGGCGTGGTACGACACTGACCTCTAAACAACACACACAACAGACTAATAAACAACAGACTATGTTCAACTGGACTTCACTTGTAGCCGGTGGCGACCTTTTAACAGCAGACTATTGAACTGGATTTATTTGTAGCCGGTCAATCGTCAAAAAGTTACATACATAACAGTGATAGTTGGTATTCATATTGTTTACCAGGGATTACGGGTAGATCCAATATTGGGAACGGTTGCAAGTCGATCTCGGTTTGACCAACTTAAGTAGAACTCAGGTCTGATTCATACCGGTTCAATCCGGTTCAGATTACTTCTACATTAAAACCATGAAATTACAAAACTGCTTTGAAGTACGTAAAGTCGTATAACATCCGACTGTGCCATATTGTAATACTGTAATTTACATTATCACTATTGTAAAGCACTACCAATGAATGATTTGTTTTCAACATAAGTGCTTGGATGGTCCAGTTCAATTAATAGTCTGTGTAAGATTAAAGTGCCAAACACCCACATTGTTGTTTGTGCTATGGATAATAAGTTATTATTTATAACATTGATTACATTGTGGGTTATTCAAAAACCATTCAAACAATTTTCAACCATTATGTACCTAAACTCAAAGTTTTTGTCTACGAGTAGTTCGAACATATCAATTATCAGTTATGTCAACAAAACTTCAAACTTTGGGTCGTATTTTTATATCATAAAAATAATCAAGGTTACAATGAAGCATAACTTTTAGCTATGAGTAATTACCTAATTATTTATTCAATTTATGTTATTATCTAATCAGTATGCTATTTTTTTAATGATAATCAAATTGAATGTGAATTATTATTGCAAACATTTAATTTCAAATTATGTTAAATGCTTATATCAATTATCAACTGGTTATATATAATTTGAATTATCTCAGAACCTACTTGAGTAATAATACAGTTCAAATCATGTAATGTACAATTAATTTTACATAAGACATTTGATTAATTATAATTTGTAATAGATAAGTATGAGTTTCAGGAACATATCATTGAAAGGCAGTTTTATAACCACTTGCATTATAAACTAAAAATATAACGAATTTTATTATTTTATATACCGTGAATTTGTTTTTTTTTTTTCAAAATTGTATTGGTGCTATGTTCGAAAAAGGCATTTAAAAATTTCTGAATTCTAACTTTCGAATTCTGTCGTAAAATTGCCGCCCTGCTTTGATTATATCGGTTTTATACGCGGACGTATAAAATGCGTGTAATCGGATTATAGGGTACACTTATGTTTAAGATTTGTTAGGCTTTAAAACCATAAATATTTCATAGGTTTCTAACTGGAATTATCGACACGTGCATTTATGATGTTCTTGGCGTGGTTTAGTTCGTTACACCGATTGGCCGAACGAATGATATGGACTTGGAAAAAGGATACATGAAAGGTAATAACTTAATAAGCAACTGAGGCTTGGAGCAGTTTTTTTTTTTGCTTCTAATACGTCTTTTATAGAAGAAGTCCTAATTATGGCCTCAAAGTAAAACAGCATAGGTCTTTTATGTTGGAAAAAGCTAACATAATGTACACATCAATGCGCTTACTACAACGATCTTCCTTGAATGTATTTTAGGCGGCTCGGTTGGTAGAATTACAGTCGAATTTTACTTTAATCTATCCCGTCATGAAGATTTTTATAATAAAGAATGTACCTTATAACTACATGCTTCAATTGTTTAATTACTCTTGTGTTCTTTTTACAGGTCCATGAGTATTTTTTTTCAAATAACGAATAAGACTGTCTGATTGTGTAAGGATCGTTTTTAATATTGATGATTGACTGCCATTATTGTTTTTTTATTGAACTTTCATACAAACATATAAGTGTTATACGAATACTCGATACCGCTGATTGTAGTTGAGTGAATCGGTATTAGCCATTTTGTCGTTTTTTAATTTAGTATTGCGATCTGTATGTGCTATATGTTACTGAGTGAAATATATCACTACTGTTTTCAAGATTGTTATCACTGAAGCTTTTAAGGGCGGATTGGACCAAATTCTATATGCACTTAATTTTACCGGATTATAATTTTGTCATCTGTCGTTACTATGATAACATTCAAGCAATGAGTTATATTTTACACGCAGAATGAAGTGTGGTCGAATCCGCACTTAATATCACTGAACGAATTAATTAATATCCAATTACCTTCAGTTCATTTTATTCTTTGTCAACTAGCGTAATCGTAAAAGATACGATTGAATCACAGTTGGTGTATCTTTCACTTAGTTTGTAGCGCATATAGATTTTAGGATTAGTTGTAAGGATATTTGAGGGCAACTCGATACAACTCTGCTAGGCATTAAGTAGGCTGTCTTAAACTAAACTTATTCCGTGAATGTATGCGCTTTTATGAGTTATTTTATTTTGTTAACATGTACTCGGTCCAAACGCACACAATTTAATGTAACATTTTTTAATTAAGTTCCGTAACTCGCGATTCAAATTAATTTAAATAATCTTGAAGTGAAATTGTTGCGTATTTATTTTTATAGATGCAGTGGTAGTATTGTAGCGATTATAATTAGTAATTAAATGATGCCTAAGTTTTAGCATTTCGTCATGAAATGGTACTTAAAGCTGGTAATGCATTTTCTATTTCTTTGAATATGATAACTAGACTTGCACACTGAATTTACTGCACTGGTGTAGCTGAAATAGTATAATGTAATCGTATAAAGTAAGTTTTAGTATTAATGCGTAATTCCTTCTAGGATCCTCATTATATAATTTTTCTATTTGATATTTTAAGAATCTTTGCCAATGTTTTTATACCGCTTCGATTATGAAGACATTGTTGAAGTGTAAGGTTTTGTGTCCATTTATGTATGGATGATAAATAAAATATAATACCGTATCTACATTGTTTAATTTTAAGTTACCTCCCATATTTTAGCCATTACTTGTTTTTTTTTTCTCTTTCTTGGCTGGCAATGCATCAGTGATGCCTTTATGTTACTTATTGTCCATGGTCGATGGTCACCAGGTCACCACTTACCTTGTGGTGGCTCGTCTGTTTGTTTGTTTGCTATTCACAATAAAAAATAAAGATGGAAAAAAATCATTATTATTATTATTTTTATTATTTAATTATGACGTTTAACTTAATTCTTAGGAACAACAAAGCGCCGGCTTTTATACGATGCCTGATGTGAAGAGTTCAAAAAATAAATCAAGCCGACAAAATTAGACGAACAGTCTTACCCAGAAACCAGACTACATTTCCGAAATATTTCGATGCGCTGATTTGAATCTGAATCTGGAAATTGGGAACACTCAATCCACACATAGGAGGATTGAGTGCTCTAAATAAACCTAATGAAATAAACCTTCATAACATCAATTGAGTAATTGTGAATAGCTTTCACAAATTCTGCTCGATTTTTCCACATATAAATGTTACGTACATCTAGTATATTTTGAGATACGAGATAACAGTAATTTCTTAAGTAAGCAGATTGAGTGTTCCAGTTAATCGATCACAACTTTCTTACCACACATTTCACAATTTTTCTATCTTCACCACGATGTTTTCGCAATTAGATTATTTACTAAATTCCACCTTGATTTCGAAAAAATATGACTAACTTAAAAAATATCCCTCAATCCACACACGCACGTCTTTTTTTAATACATAAATTTTTATGGGCATTATTTTGATTATACAATCACAAAATAAGATTCACGGAACAACATTGGTTTCATTCTAAAATCCCCACCAAACTATCCCCTGCAGAGGAGGGAAAATGGGGAATAATAAAAATCAGGGCTCGATCTTGGGTCCGTTTCTTTTTCTGGTACATATACATTAACGATTTACCACATTATGTAAAGAACCAAGCGGATATTGTACTATTTGCTGACGATACATCATTAATATTTAAGTGTGAAAGGAATAAAGTAAATTTTGACGACGTAAATAGTGCTCTTTCGCATGTGTCGCGTTGGTTCACTATCAATAATTTGCTTTTAAATGCAAAAAAAACTAAATGTATAGAGTTTGTACTACCTAATGTTAAAAAAGTTAACAAATCTCTCAGACTGAATAATGAAATATTGCACATGGAGGAATCCACGGTCTTTTTAGGGGTGACCTTAGATAGTAAACTTCAGTGGGGCCCACATATAACAAATCTCGCGACTAAACTCGGTAGGGCTGCTTACGCTGTTAGGAAAATAAGGCAGTTTACTGACGTCGAAACTGCTAGGATGGTTTATTTTGCATATTTTCACAGTATTATGTCATATGCCATCTTGCTGTGGGGCAAAGCAGCCAGTATAGAACAAATTTTCATACTACAAAAAAGAGCTATTAGGGCTATTTATAAACTTAGATCTCGTGAAACTTTGCGTGACAAGTTCAAAGAAATAGGTATACTTACAGTAGCCTCACAATATATCTATTGTAACGTGGTTTTTATACGGAATAATATAAGCGCGTATGTATAAACAAAATTTTGATATCACTAATCGCCAAACAAGAAAAATGCACCAGTTAGTAACGCCATCTTACCGTCTTTCTAAAGTGAAGCGATCTTTTATGGGCCGTGGTGTACAGTTCTATAATAAAATCCCAAAGTTAATACGTGATTTGCCAGTGGAATTATTTAAGAAACATGTAAAATCTCAACTTTTAGGGAAAGGCTACTATACTGTAGATGAGTACATAAATGACAAAGACGCATGGAAATGACCAGATCTGCAACCAGTTCCGTACAGGCTAGTGATACTTCTTTGTAAGAAATATACCAATGTATTTTATTTTTAAAAGATGTGCTGAGGAGTTTCTTTCGGCTTTTCTTCTCCTCCATGACAAAGCACCTTTCCGAAAAGCTGGTAAATTAAAAAAATGACGTGCATAAGTGTATCAATGATACCTACATGAATAAATGATTTTGAATTTGAATTTGAATTTGAATAAATATCGAGCAGTTATTTTATAAATATGAATTTTTACTTATAAAAACGTGTTATGCAGATCCGTGTGGCGTATTTTTCCATGCGCAACCGTCGTGCAATGCTAAGGGTCCTGGGTTCGATTTCCGCGACGCGACGCGGTTTGAATTTCTATTCTCGGTCTGGGTGTGTTTGTTGTCTTTATGTGTTGTCCATGGCGCCCACGATACAGGGAATCCTAGTGTGGGACTATGAGTGTGTAGCATTATTATTATAATTAGGTATGTATTTCTGTTGAGACCCTGTGATCGACAGCAAATTCAAATCAAAACAGTTTATCTCATTAAAAATCCATTTTATCTAACCCTGCTCACCCTACTTATTAAGTAAGTACTACCTAACTTAGTAGGTAATGGCATGCATCAATAAGATACCTAATGCTATTTACAAAAAGTACCTATTCTACAAGTTACTTTGGCCTTGGTAATAAAAACTATCTTACTGTGACGCGAAACTTGTACCATAAGTGTTCACGCTGAAAACGGTAACTAAGATGAAACCTAAGACGAGGGGTTGTGGAAGTCGACAACTCGGCGCGCCCGCAAATTGTTACCGAAGCCGCAGCCCTTTGACACGCGGTTAGTGCGCACAATTACTACTTGCATTGAGGCACGCACCTAACTAATAGGTATCTCCCTAACTTTTGTTCAGTATAATTTCGAATCTTACAACCTTCCTGAGCAATATCAAGTAGACAGGAGCTAGGAGGTACAGAGTCTTACTTCAACTTCTAAACCGACAACGCCTTAAGATTCTTTAATATTAAATTAAAAAAGGAGTTGTATGTAACAGTCACATGCTCTTGGTGTTCTAAGCAGCTCTACTTACCGCAACATTGGCTGAAATTTGCTTAAAGTTGGAATAGGTACATGCGACCATTTGGCGATTGACCATAAAATCAATCAAGGAGAATGAAGAACAAATAACAGGATAGTCGGCAACCACAGGTTTCACGGCTGATGACAAGAGAAACGGGTTGTTGAAATAAGGAACGAAATGCTCATAAAATGTCAACGTTAATAAAAGGTAGGGTAGCCTTTTTACACCCATGTAAAAATTAAAATGTCTTCCTCACAAAATTTCTCTTGCGAGTTCTTTCTATGAGAAAACTTCAAGCATCTCTTACCTTATTCTGTATTCTGAGATCTTACCCTTACTTAATCTACAATGTTAATTGAGCAAACAGACATAATTTTAATCGGTTCGATATTAATATCCGTTCAGTGTGACGCATGTCAGACCCATAGGTATAATATTCACAAGGGAGTTTCGAAATCACAGCTTGTAAGGTATAATCACCGAGAAACCCACTCTTGTGTTTTTGATGTCCGTAAATGGTTTCCAGTCTTTTCCCATCGAGGATCACTCGGTAATTAGTATCATCGAATTTCAACCCCAGCTTTAACGTTTATTACCACCGCATAAGGTGTGTTATCATGTGGGAATTTCGGAGACAAATAATTACTGAGGAGTCTACTGTTGTCGATATAATTACTGTTACTAACTAAAATACACATCGAATTTTGTGGCCTGTGAACAGGGAATCCGAAAATTATTGGTTTTGGATATTAATAAATAAGTGTTCCAGGGAGTAACGAAGTTGAGTATCGGTTCATAGGTCAATGAATGTCTTGCGTTAAATGGAATGTTAATTATTTAAATTATGGGTATTGGTTGCCTCAGTCTCTACTATTTTATATTACAAAAAGTGTTAACGTAGTGGTATTCGACTGTACCTAATTACCTATTTGTTTTTTAATTCAATGACTGATTACAAGACTTCAAAGAATTACACAGTAGGTAATTTGATTTGATATTGGCTGTATGTATGAACGTAAATTAACAGAAGAACAAGTAGGTATACAAAGTATCGTGATTAAAAACGTGGAGTAGGTACCTATTTTTTAATATTAATGTCTATCGAGTTTACAACTGTGCGGTTACGACTTACGACTCTCATCATCGGTTGCATCGTATCATCTCCCTTGCTTAGTTTTACGACTGCTTAATAAACCCTTGTTTAAGGGTACGTGCTGAAGATAAGGGGATTTTTACGGTCAACACTGAAAACGCATCTGTCCAGCTTATTAGCAGAGATAAAAGGAAATGACTCGAGATTTTTTATGAAAAAGAGGGGATAAAGAGCACACCTTCCAGCCAAATGTTCCTACCTACTACGGACAGAAACTTAGTATATATTATATACTTCTGAGGGGATCAGAGGGATTATATTGGTAATATTGATTTTAATTGCTAATTATTTATTAAACATTATTACTATTATTATTTCTCCATGGGGTTCGCCTGGATAGCTACCACCCTTGAGCATGAGTTAGCCGCCAAACGACTCGCCGTGTTCCGGCTGGGGGCTTGAGAGTCAGTTCTTTCTTTCTTTTTCTTCTCTTTCTTAGCCGGCAACGCGTCAGTGATGCTTTTGGTGTTGCTGATGTCCATGGGCGACGATAGCTACTTACGTGGAACGTCAACTCGTGTGCCGGCTAAGTGATCTTTTTTTTCTTAAGAGAAGACTTTCAGAACTGAAGATCGAATATCTTAATAACATAAAAAGTTTGTACTAAAATATTTTAACATAGCAAGGGCACTTGGCTTGTTATGAAGTTTCTTAATAATCGGAGTTTCTGAGTGAAAACAACAGTATCGATCCACCCTCACCTACCAACTGTTACCAGGTTTATGTTCCACTTTTTACTACTTTTTAAAAGCCTTCTTGGCGATTTTATGATCCTATCAAATTATATGCTCGCTGCTTAATATATTTTGCATGTAGCTTTCTTGAGACGAGTTAATTCTTAATTAGCAACTCGTGTAAGAACTTTTAAGAGCGTTCCTGTGTGGAATGGAGTAGGAAACACCAGAGGTTAGAACAAAACATATGTATGTATTTTTTATGGTGAAAGCCAAAGAAACGGAAGGAAAATCCGTCTTGATGATAAGTGATTCTGCAATAGCAGAAGCATTACCAACGTGTGGTCAAAAAGTAAATTATAATACTCGTAGATACTCATATCGTTCGCAGGCTTCGCAGCTGAAATGGCTACCAATTCGCCAACGTAGGCAGTACAGGATACTTTCTACACTTTTTTCAATTATTTTTGATAATTCTGCACCGGAGTACCTGAAATGTAAATTTCAGTTCCGGTGTGATACGAATGACCGACTGCTCCGCTCTTCTCAAATTCTGGCTCTAACTACAATTGAGACAACCTTCCAGCAAATTCACCTTTAAGAAGCAGGTACTAGCTCATATCCTGAGTACTTTACATCATCATTAATACTTTATATTACATATTATATTTGTATATATTATTATTTATTATGTTGACACACATGCCCCATAAGTAGGTATGATAAAATTTTCAGCTGTTTAATTGTGAACTTTTTAAATAGCAGCCAATAAGGTAAGACGTGTTTTTATGATTTCGGCGATTTGTGATTCATGGCTTTTGCACCACGATAATGTCGCACCTGCTCACATTTGATTGCTTGTTCGTGAACTTTTGGCCAAAAATAGAATCGGAACGATGCTCCAGCCTCCACAGATCGCCAGACATGGCTCCATGTGACTTTTTTCTATTTTCATAAATAAAGAGAACCTGAGAGGGCCGTCGTTTCCAAACATAAATGACATTAAAACGCATCGCTGAAATAGCTAAAAGCTATCACAAAAATCGAGTTTGAAAAGTGTTTCGGGGATTGGAAGAAGCGCCGGCACTAGTGCATAATATCTTGAATAATGTTTTGAAAGCGACAACACTAATGTAGACAAATAAATAAATAAATATTTTTTGTAAAAATTAAAATTTCCGTTATTTTTTAAACACACTACGTATAACAGGTTCAGTTTTTCATTCAGTTATTTATAGCTTTTTAGTGCCGATTTTATTTTTGAAGTACCTACAAGTATAACCATAATCAGAATCTATAGAATTTAACTTTGAGCATTAAATTATGTTAGCGCAATCAATTAGGCCTACCTATACAGAAACGGCACTTGATTGCGCTAACATAATTTAATGCTCAAAGTTAAATTCTATAGATTCTGATTATGGTTATACTTGTAGGTACATTCAAATTTACAAATCGGTTTTCTAAAACAGGGATTAGGCATGTTTCGTCGCACCGAAACTCGTTAAAGTTAAATTAGCAAGAGACAACTCTCCTAACATAAAACAAATTGATTCTTCATATTGATTTTCATTTAAGGATTCTGTATTTAGAATAATATGAACAAGAATCTGCGTAGATTAAAATGTATTTATTTTTATAACAATATGTGTAAGTGTATGACTGTTATATATTGTTATACAAATAATAAGAGTAATTTATAAATAAATACACATACCTATTTCAAATACTTACGCTTATAGTGTCAATTTTTTAAGATACGAAATTAAAAACAAAGCAATTGAGGATTAGGCCATTAACCCAATGGACAGATTTATAAATATTGCGACACAAAAACTCTCTACGTAATGCTAAGATCGCATAACAAATGGAGGACATCGCGAGAGTTCCATTATCCAGGATAAATTCGATGCATCGCTGTAAAACGACAGCTCTGTCAAGAGTGAACGAAGATGGAATTGACGGATGATTCCTCTCTTACATTTTAAGGAAATCCAAAGTAAGTATTTCATTCACGGCAGACAAGGCAGCATATTTTCATAGACTTCAATAACGAGCTAGAATTTGACTGAATAATATGGCATTTTTATTTCTGGCTAGCATCTTGGCGGTGAGGCAACGTCAATATGGCGTTTTAGCTCCATTCTGGCACATTGCCTGATGTCACGTCCTTTAAACGTATGCGAAGAAGATAGATTTGAAAAATTGGATTTGAAAAAAGATAGATTTGAAAAATAAAAGGATTAGTTATGAAAGAAGATGAATGAGCAAGTCTCCATCGTTCCATTTTTTACTGTAATTCGAGATGATCACTCTAGCCACCGATTTAGAGTCACCGAGGAGAAGAAAAGCCATAAAGAAACTCCTCGCACATCTTTTGAAATCATGACAAGTTACATATTAATTATGTTCTAACGTACGCGGAACTGGATGCGGTAGGTACCTACTAATTACCAAAATACACAAAATACTAGTTTTACAAAATACACTTCGACCTTTAACTACAGTTGTAATGTTTCTATCAACACATTTGCTTAATAGCAAGGGCTACTGAGTTAACAAATACTTAGGTTATTAATTCAATACGGATAACATTTGTTTATTCAAAGAAACTTCAAGATCACGCAAACTCAACGCTACATACAATATTATGAATACCTACAATTGTAAGAAAATCATACACAATTCAACGGTTGCTCTTTCGTAGCCCAGCTACTTAAAATTATCCACTCTCTTGAGTCATAACTGCATACCACTCAATTCAAATTAGGCCCACTGCAATAAAGGAAAATGAGATTTTTTACGAAGAGAGAAGTGTTGTTTTTATTGTGAAAAAAAAAATTCCCCCAAACGCTGATTAGGTAGTTCATTTATTCGAGGGGTATTTATTATGACTTTCTCTTATTGTTCGCGTTTTGACGTGAACCTTATATTTGGATGGATAATGATGATTGTTGTTTTGCATAAGAAATTTGTTTAAGAAATTGTTCAGCCAACCGTTGTTTGAAAATGAATTTATCTCTAGACGTAGTTATATTGTTTGAGTAATTGACTAAACTTGATAAGACATACTTACACACATATACACACACATAATCCCGCACTGGGATTCGCTGTGGCATGAAAGACACCACTAATACACAGTGGCGGTCGGCGTTAGGCGTGGGCGACGTGGGCCACTGCCTGCGGCCTCGCGATCAAGGGACCCCGCGCCCCAGAGGCATCCCTCAAAAGCCGTGTGCTAGTTTTTGAAATGTGTCAAAATAACTTTAAAAAACTGAACTTTTCAACTACATTGAGCATTAGATTGTTTTAATGACATTAATTTGTACTTAAAAGTTTATTTAATCATTTTTGTAATGAATTCATGAAAAAAATATTCAAATTTATTCCGAAATTCCAGAAAAAGGGCTAAAACGCCACATTGGGGTATTTTTGTCGATTAAATTAGGTCCATTTTAACTAGTTACTTGCAGGACACACTGTATACTCCGTCTTCTTGTGCGGGCAGAGGGCCTCGTAAATGTATCTTGCCCACATCAAATAAATTAGATCTTGCCCCGCCACTAATAATACATTACAAACAACACCCATGATCAAATATTTATCTGTTCATCGAACCTTGACCGAATCTTGAACCCCTTGGTTCGCAGGCAGGGTCACTACCAACTAGGCTTCGAGGTCTACATAATTATTCATATTTATTATTTTTAAAGGGCAAACATGAAAAGTTGGTATTATTATTAAACAAACATTATACAAACATGGATTATAATTATTTCTTGCACCATATCTAATTTTTAACAAAGGACTCTTGGAGCAAAAGATGAGCTTACATTCTTATTACATAAAGCACGAATGAGTCTGCGTTTTTACAGTATAAAAGCAAAGCAAAGCAACAACCCATAATTGTCCTACTGCTGGGCTCGGGGTCTCCTCCCATAATGTGAGGGGTACAGGCCATAGTCTATGTGCTTGTTCACACTGAACTCGCGGGCGCGGTCGCGGGTGCGGTCGCGAAATATCAAACATATGACCTACTATGAAAGTGTTCACACCAAAACGCGCGCGCGGTGTATGTAGCGTTTACCGCGACCGCGCCCGCGCCCGCGAGTTCAGTGTGAACAAGCACTACCACGCTGGCCAAGTGCGGATTGGTAGACTTCACACACCTTTGAGAACTTTATGGAGAACTCTCCGGTGTGCAGGTTTCCTCACGATGTTTTCCTTCATCGAAGCAAGTGATAATTAACTTCTAATACGCACATAATATTTGAAAATCAGAGGTGCGTGCCAGGATTTGAACTCGGGCTCCTCCGTTCGAGAGACCAACGTTCTAACCGCTAGGCTACCACTGCTTTTTTTACAGTATACATACATAATAATGAAAAAATTAAGGTGAGTGTTTGCATCCAAAACGAAGACCTTACACTAGAAAGCAATTTTCTTATGTATGGTTAAGAAACTTATCACTGCCCATATAATTACAATACTTCACCTCATAAAATTATCAGATTTCTACATTCACAAAAGCTAAACCTCTACAAAATAAGTATCGTGTGTGAATATCATCTCAGACGATTAGATCAAAATACAAATTATAATACAACTATTACTTTGCCAGCGGCTTTGCCTGCATTTTCCGAGATTATTTATTTATTTATTTATTTATTAATACCCTTTAACAGATCACGTTCTACCTGTGTGCATAAGTTCATGAAAATCCGTTCAGCAGTTATTTCGTGCAAGAAGAACAAACATCCATACATTATAGAAGCTTTCACTTATATAATATTAATAGGATATATAAAACACCTACAAGTAAAAAAATATTAAATCACAAACTTACTAAACTTTCTCATGATAAACAATGTAACAGGGTACTAAATAAATAAACTCTAATGAACAAATAATATTAACAACGGATAGAAACAAGCAACGAAGCACTTAATCAAGAAATAGTGAGGTGGAAGATTAGATAAAGTGAAGTAAATAAACAGAGACAAACCAATAAATCTCTCAACACCAATTACAAGTATGATCGTGGCTAATGCGGGAATCGAACCGGCGTTCCAATCAATGGCCCTTTGGGGAAATACGCGACAATGGCGAGGATCCCGGGAAACTAAGGGTTGGAATTATTATGCATTTCTTTGGAATTTCGCTGTAGGTAATTCTTCTTTTTGGTAATAATAAAAATGATAATGATATCCGTATCCGTATTCGCAAACGACACTTTGAATAATAAGACCTTAATCGATCATGTATTTCGGAAACATGATGTTTTACTTTTAAATTACAGTTTTGATTTATTTAATTAGTAGTATTAGTTACTAGCTTTTGCCCGCAGCTTCGCTGCTTCGCCCACGGAATTTTACTAACGCCACCTATTAAAAAAATCCGGAACTAAATATCTAGTAACTAACAAAATATCGATCTCCCCATGGGGATGTTTTACAGCGGTAAAAAGTAGCCTACGTTACTCTCCACCCTCCTCACTAACTCCACACACAAAAACCATACCATATAACAGCTTCTTTGCGACGTGAAAGACGGACAAACAAACAAACAAACAAACACACTTTCACATTTATAATAATTAGTAGGGAAGTAGGGATTATCTGATCTAAAAAATACGATAAATGTTTCAGTTCTCATAGTATAGCAACAAATAATAATGTCTCAACTGTTTACTCAGAATTTGACGTTAAGGTTGAATCCTTAAAAGGATAAAAAATTCAAAGTTATTGTTAGCGTAAATACTGAGAAAATTTGGAAAGTAACGAATAACAAAAACGGAAGAAAATAAAATCCGCTCTCGTCAAGAGAACTTCTCTTTTTAAGTTTCAAACTTAAAATCGAAAACAAAACCTTATGAAGGAATTGATGTTGATATTTTTGTTTTAAACTCATTAAGAGCTTACTACTGTACGGTAAAATCTTTTTAAATCAGGAGGTCTAGAACTTCGTGCTGCTTCAAAACAGAGTAGTGATAACACCAATTTCGGTAGTGCTTACTCCACCTAAATGCTTCTGATGCGCGACCGCGATATAATATTTTCACTCTTTTGCAATAATACGATGCTTAGATTTTGTAAACGAGATTGTTTTTTTTTAATGAAACATACAAAATATATATATATTTAAAGTAAAAATACACCGTTCTAATTGCTTCTGCGTGAGGAATATTACTTCTACCTTTTACGTCTTCGTCGTCGTAACAGGAAAATATATGTAAGAAAACTCAGATACATAGATACTTAATTATTTTGTATTGTACTTTTAAATAGCTGAACAGATTTTTTCAATCATGGTACACATAACATTCTATCAACTCCTTTAAACAAAATAAAGTTGGTGCAGCCGTTCAGAGTTACGATGACACGCACCGATTTAAATAGCTGAACATATAATCATGGAACTGATACGCACATTAATAACGCCCCTCTTTCTGCGTCATACTTAAAAATAGAACATACACAGGTACTTTTATAAACCTTAATGCCTTATACAATAAGTTTTATTCAAAAAAATTAAGAGAAATGCGTCATAGTATAAGCTTAGAAAATTGAAAAGGTACATGGTTTGTTGTAACATAAAATTTATAAGCCTATAATTTAATTAACATAATATCATGTTGAATCAAATGAACAGTTAACAATAAATAAATGATAATAATATAATTTTATGCAATCACACGCACTGTGAAAAATTTTTGCTTTCCGGGTGGTACGGATATACTGAATCATAATGAATAACCATGCTTGAACACAAGAATTTATTTGTCATGTAAATATCTGTCTCAGTTGGGAACTGAACACAGGTCATAGTGTATCACATGATTGCTCTCGCTAAGAAAGGTTATAGTACATTAACTGTTTAGTAAATAAGCTTTCGCTTAAGACCTTCTTGTAAGAGCAAATAAACGATATTATTAGTATCTTTTTACAGGCAAGAATTCCAACTGATCAAAAGTAGTCAAAAGCTTTTTTACGAGAAAAATTCTCACAAATTTTATCTAAAGAAGAGAAGTATTAAATTAAGGTAATTATTACAATAAAATATCTTGCGGTCTCCTGGCATTCTCTCCTGGTACTCTGAATTCAAAACGTCTTAATGTAATACCTACTCTTTTGATAAAGCTATGCCGGTCTTCGTTCGGTTTGTGGTTGCAGAGTTTTGGGAAAAACTTTGTATTAATTCGTTTATGTTGTGGTGAGATTTAACTTTTAGGTCAAAACCAAAACACAATTTCATTGGCTTAATTGTTTTTGTATTTCAAACAGAAATGGTAAGATTAAAGAGTAATAAGTTCTACAAATAACTATACTTATTGTTTAAAATATACGAAAAACAAACCCTTGCAACCCGAGAAAAAAGTTATTTGCTTTGATGTTGATTAAAATATAATAAAATAATTTAACTAAAGACAAAACGACCCCGCAGCCTAGTATTTGTACCAAATCTATTTGAACCTTCTATTTCAATGTCGTTATAAGATGTTTATGTTACCGGATATCTGTAAAATTCAGCAGTCTATACAATACCTAGGCAATGTATAGAATATCTAAAACGTTCAGGTAATGTTTTGAATATTATTTATTTCATACTTCACCCAGGCACTGTATACAATAATCCATGTGTAGTTGGAAATGTGTGTAAAAGACAAAAAAAAAGCAAGTGGGAGAGGAGCGAGACATGAGGGCAGGCAGTAAAAGTTTACTTGCCACCAGTGGCGTAGCTAGCTCTAAGGGGGCCCCATATCAATTTTTGATATAAGGCCCCCTCGACGCGACGTTAGCTGTCAAATATAAAAGGAGTGCCAACTGTAGCGGTCGTAGGCCGCTGGCGAGCTTTTTTTTGGGAGTGTTAATGGGGGCCCCTATACGCTGGGGGCCCCATATAATTGATACGGCTGATACGGCGGTAGCTACGCCCCTGCTTTGCTACAAAGGGTTTTGGCTGCCAAACTCAAACTTTGGCATTCTTACATTTAAGCAAGCTTCCAGCTCCGACATATCCTCTGGCCTTATCGGCTAGGTTTGGGATTTCTTCTTGATACATAGTAATGACCCGCTCATGCCTGTTATCTATGGGTACGCAGACGATAGAAGAGTGGTGGTGGAACGTATAAATCTCACAATTTGGGCTGTATCCGAGTGGGGCACGGCCAATCTTGTAGAATTCTAAGACTAAGATACGTGTAGGTATATTTTCCGCACGTACCAGGAGCCCGCTCACCCGAGCCCTACTTTTCATAACGTACCATAAGAATACACCGATCGCCTTCAGTTGTTACGAGTTAAAGTAAAAATATTTTCATGGGCGACGATAGCCACTTACCATCAGGTGGATCGTCAGCTCGTTTACCGGCTATTTCCATTAAAAAAAAAAGTAAAAACCCCAACTTTTGGTGGTGCATTGAACCAAAGGCTAAAGCTGCTGCAACGATACATGGAATTCTTGCAAAGTTGCGCAAACACTACACCCACCCGCCAATGACGTGGAGAGAGTCAAAATTCAAAATATTTTTTTCATATAGTTATCACTGGCACGTTTTTTAATTTACCAGATTTTCTTAAAGGTGCTTTGTCATGGAGGAGAAGAAAAGCCGTCGAAAAACTCCTTAGCAAATTTTTGAAAAATAAAAATACATTGGTATATATTTTATTACAAAAAAATATCACTAACTTGAACGGAACTGGTTGTAGAGTTGGTCATTTCCATGCGTCTTTGTCATTTAAGTACTCATCTAGTCTTCAAGAAAAGAGTGAATCTTATGGCTCGTACACACTATGTCGTCGACTTTGCCGCATAAAAAAGCCAGAAGCCTAATATCAGTTCATTCCTGGCACGAAAAAGGAATATTAAATGTCATTTAATAACTAAAAAGAATCAATTGACATTTTTCCAAGGGCCTTTATATTTCTCGGGATATAAAGTTTTCTAATATAATATGACATGCTGTAATTAATATACCTACCCAATTACCTACATCGATGCCCGGACACACAAATAGACATAGTTACAAGTAATAATTTAAAAAAATATTTTTGAGTTCTAACTTGTTGACTTGTTGTTTATGTGACCCCTCCCCTATTCAAAATTTAAAAATAATATTAAATGTACAGAAAATAATCCCTTTCAGTTTTATCAATTTAGTGCTCCCCATGTAAAAACCCGATTCAATCCCCGACGGACATAATTACCACGGAGGTAGGTAGGTTAGGTACTATTTATTAACAATAAGTACGACTATGTGCAGGTAAACTTTTCTCATTTATTTCTGACACTAGGCCGAATACTTATATAATTTACAAATAATCTTAACAGCGTGATTCACAATATAAATTTGTAGCGACATCTGTTATTATTTGTTAGAATAATATTTTATGTTCTATTTACAAATTATTCTTTATTAAGTATTTAAATTCAAATCACATTTGACATCAAAAAGATTTCTACATACTGCCAGCCAAAAGGCAAAGTTGAAATTTGCCTTTTCCTAGCAAAAACATATAATATTAACAATTGGATACTTTCAAAATTACATTAGTTAACTATATAAAATTTGTTCTAAGTTCAAATTACAAACACAAAGAAAACTTTAAAAGATAAAATTCAAAATAGGAAGAAGTTCCCAAACACGAAAAATGACAGTTTAAAAAATTCAAAAGTTCAAGTTTAAAATTCTACGTTCAAAAAAGTTTTGGAGAAATTAATCACTGATTCACTGCACTTCACTTTGTGACATAACATTTACGTCACATCCCTTCCGTGGATCCCTTACGTTGCGGCACCTCTGCAACGTGTGGTCGGCAACTCTCCTGGTTGTTTATCCGTACCACTATCCGCGTCCGTCAGGTCGGTGGCTTGACAGTTTCCTCCACACTCATTCACTTTGGTGATGAGACAACACTCGCGTGATACTCCACTCGCGTGACACTTGGTGACGAGGACTCTGCCGGAGACTCCGGTTGATCGACCGAGTCCCAAAAAAATAAACAGGTATTCCCCCGGATCTGTAATTGAGTACCGAATTCCAGTAAGTTACACAGATCCGGTCTTATACACTGACTGCCGGCAATTATCCCTGGATCCGTAATTGAATACAGACTTCAGTGGATCCCTTACGTTGCGGCACCTCTGCAACGTGTGGTCGGCAACTCTCCTGGTTGTTTATCCGTACCACTATCCGGCTCGAAGGACCATGTAGAAACCCGATTCAATCCCCGACGGACATTATTACCACGGAAGTAGGTAGGTACTATTTACTACCAATAAGTACGACTATGTGCAGGTAAACTTTTCTCATTTATTTCTGACACTAGGCCGAATAATTATATAATTTACAAAGAATCTTAACAGCATGATTCACAATATAAATTTGTAGCGACATCTGTTATTATTTGTTAGAATAATATTTTATGTTCTATTTACAAATTATTCTTTATTAAGTATTTAAATTCAAATCACATTTGACATCAAAAAGATTTCTACACCCCAATCGAAACATTAAAAATATTCATTTTATTATATCGTAGTATAGTGAGTTAAACAAACACAACATGCACATGTATCATCATCAATTCATCACCATGCGTTATACAAGACTGATGTTGCTATCCTGCACTGAGCCGATTTCTGCGGCACATGTCGCCGGCGAGATATGTCGCCATGGCTTCATACCGCGCGGGATGATGGCGGCATAATGTGTAGGAGCCATTAGACTGCATCTCCCCTTAACATCAAGTGGGATTTCGGTCAAGCATTCATTTAAAATGTATAAAAAAAGTATCTATTCATGCAGGTTAATACAATTTGTTTTGAGTGTGTTTATAAGTAAATTCTTAATTCCAAACTACATCCAAGTTGACTACACATACCCAAATCTATTAATTTTATTCATTGCCGGTGGACCTGCAGGTATTTTGTACAGTAGATGGGGAACGTATACATTACCTAGGTAAAGTATGTAATGGTGAATAATATTAATATCTGTAAATACATTGCCAAAACGACCCAGGTATTATACACATTGCCTAGGGATTGTGCTGAATACCTGCACTATACAGATATCCGGTAACATTTATACCAATAACGTATAAAAGTATATATTTGTGTGTTAACTATTTATTTAAAACTTTATTATACCTTTTAAGAAATGCTACAATTACGCATTTCTTAGAAGGTATAATAAAGTTTTAAATAAATAAGTAAAATATAATAAAGAAACAATGTAATTACGGATTAAGATGTTCGTAGATGTAGCTACGGCGTAGCGGCTCTGACGTAGATGCTGCGTATGCGCTGCTATTTTCATATTACGAAGAAACTCACTACTTTATGCAAATGCATCTTTTTGAGCTAACTGTAGGATAATTGAATATTTTATTATAAATACGTCATATTTTTATAAAAGAGAGACTTACTTAATAAGGAATTATTTGGAAAATTGCATTTGCCACTGTTACATATTTTAAATTGAAGCTAACATTTGGCATCAATTACAGCATCACAAATTATCAGCCAAAAGTACAGACCTTGAAAAGCCGTGATAACAACAGTCTGCCGGCAGCCCTTACAAAACACGTCAATCAATAGGAACCACAGATTTACGTGGCGTGGCAACTTGTAACGCGACGCAATTTGTATGGCGTTGAAAGGGCAACTTTATAATTGGTGTCGAGTCGATCCAAAGTTATTAGCGAAGAGGACAATGGTAGAGGAAGCGACACCGCGAACAAAGGTTCTTTCGTCATTCGGAATATTGTACAATTCTATTTGTACAGTATTTTGTACGTAATTTGGTATGGGGAAACGTGTTGCTTTACGAACCTTTTATGATGTGTCGAAATATTTTATCAATAAATCAAAGCGTACTACAGAACGTCTTATATTTTATTAATAACTTTCGTCGTGTTTCGTTTGCTGTTTGACATTATGAAAACTGTTGAAGGCTGTGAATCAAGAGGTCCCGGGTTCGATTTGCGATTATGCTGACTTATAATTTTATTCTCTGGTCGTGAGTGTATGTAATATCTCATTTGTGTTGTCATGCCATATGCCATTCGTGACACAGAGAAACCAAGTGCGCGGATATTATATTTATTCTGTATGTTTGAATGTTGTTTTAAATGTCCAACTAATATACAATACAATATCTCTGATCCAATTACCATCAGATGGAACTGCTTTCAAACACGAACTTAATTGCTTAATATAAAACAGATATTTATTACAGGCGTCTAGTTAAAAGTTTCATTAAATGTTCCGCAGAAAATTTTATTTTAGTCACTTTTCTGCATAAAACGTTTTTAAACAATATCCAATACGATTTGTTCTGTTACTGAAGCGGTAAAGCTGAAACTACTGCAATTTCCGCAAAACAAAACCGATCCGACGTTTGGTTTAAACTTGTTGTACTGACAGCTTTTGTATTAGTACGTTTTTATACTGCAACTAAAATAGAACGTCAAACAATATGTCAATATGTGAAACAAAAACTTTATACCCCTTTTTACGACAATTACGCGAACGGAGGAGATTTAATGGTAATTATAAATATATTACAGATACATAGTTCAGGTATACAATGAATAAGAAAACATGTAAAGAAGGATCTTGTACTTACAATTAATAATAATTCATAAAATATATTATTGAGTTCCTTAATCAATCGATTTAATCGATTATAAAATCGTTTGTAATGAGGTAAATACTATGAAAACTTTTTTGTATTATTTTGTTCATTTAGCAACAGCGAATGAGGCTCAGATTTAAATATGTTTATCTAGTAAATAAGACGAATTTTTTGGTATATAGTTTACTCTTGTCTAGTCTTATGCCTGGCACAGAACACATTTATAATTCGTGGCCGGAAATCGGGGATCTCCTTTGGCACGGTTAAAGTTTACATGGAGAAAAAGTGCAGAACATTAATGTTTTCATATAATATGTATTAGAAACACATAAATAATGAATAAAGCTAGAACCATTAACACATTTGACGCAGTCATTATAGTTAATAGTATCAGACGTTACTTTGCGAAAATCCATTGTTATTAAGTTATTATTAGTTAGGATTGTTGCAACGTAGACTAATACATACTAACTTAATAACAGTCATTATCTTTTGAAGGACTACGATGCACAACACTAGATATTATAACCATAAAATAGATAACCGTTATAATGTAAGTAAAATATCAGTGACGGTAAAGCATATTAAACTCTTAAATAAGCATTAGCATGGTTAATTAACTTTTCAACGGCCGAGACGGGAAGTCGTGACCGCGCCGCTACACCTCATATTAAGAGTAAATCCTTCCAAATGCATAAATAATTTATCTGACGCTGGATTAAAACCGGCTTCTTTTACACCGTAGTATACTTTTTGTGAAATTATCATAAACTAGTGGATAACCAGCGTGTTGCACTACGCTAAAAATTTTGATGACAATGACAGATCAGTGCATTGAGGTACAACTTTACATAGAGAAGCTATCTCAAACAAAATGTGTGTTCCACCGCCGGCTTGCCCTCCGTTCTCTTTTTAAACTAGGAGCCTCGTTTGCACACTTGCCATAGAGTAACTTTAATTCTAACGGTAGCTCACATAAGTCACATATAAATGTTCAAATTTCTATGTTTGAAAATTACAAAATAATTATGATTTTTCATTTTTCCACCTTCAAAAATGACGATGATTATCTTCGTATAATATTGGCTTCCAACACCTATTTTTACCCTGATGGGGATGCATTTAAACAAATCCGTTCTTAGCTGACGTCTCCTAAGCATAAAGTCTCCCAGTATAATAATATTAAATAATAATAATTTCATGTTCATCGGTTCAACAGTTTTTTTTTATTAATTCAGATCTCTGACACAGACCGTAATCATTATGAATTCTGTTATTTCAATTTGCTATTATATGATACAGATATCTTCAACACAGTCAGACAGTGTAGGAAAATGTATTAGTAAAAAGTAAGAAATAATCATAAGTCTATGCAGTGCTGCCAGGAAATCCAGGTCCAAGGTTTAGATATTTTCTTTCATGAATTGCGATAAATTCTGATAAATTTCAGTAGATTCTATTAGATTTGGGGTTTATTCATGAAAATATTAAACGGTTGATCGAAGCGAAATACCTTGAACCGTCGTGAATAAGAGTAAAATTAAACAAACTATACAATTTAATTTCAGCTTTGGTTTTTATTGTAGTTCAATAGAAACACAAAAGTAAAATTGTATTTTTTATAGGCACATAGAGACTATTAGAAGTATTGGAACATTTTACAAAGCCGGTTTTCTTCTAATATCAATTTAATTAATACCGGTATTTCTATAACCGGTATTTCTATTATTTTTAAATGGTAATAATTGAACGAAAATTTATTAAAAGCAACCTAATTTATCACAAATCATTCACTGCAAATCGACACATAAGTCTGTCTGCCGTGATTACTACGTACCTATGTATATTTACCGTGAAAAACAAAATTTAAAAAAAACCTGCCTTTTTGCACGTTTTTGAATTATTTTCAATCGTTTACCATTGATTCGTGTCGAAAAACCAACACCATAATACATATGGTCACATCACAAGCAAGCTTATTTAGTCCATTAACATGCAAGTGGCTTGCCAAGTTCAAACGCTCCTTATGATTTTTTCATTCAAAATGGCGGGAACATTGCACAATAATTTAATTAAATTCATTTTAGTTGATTTAAGTTATTATTTTGTTTTCTTACCGATGATAAGTGATTCCATTAACTTTTTTGTTTTTTGTCGTGCAATTGTGACATGTTCTTATTACGCACGACGGCATTTTTTCAGTTTTTTCGTAAACAATTTTGACATGCGGCCGCAATGAGCGCAGCCGAGTGACAGCCGAGTGACAGAATGTAATGCAGCCGGCCGGCTGCAATGCACACCCCCGTGCCCGATGTTCGCGGTGTCCCTTCTATACGCTAGTAATATTAATTCTATGGATCAGTGTTTTTGTTTTGACAGTCTGTTTATGCGCCGCGCCATCTTTACATAAATTATCTTCAAACTGTTGTATGGGAAAAGTGGAAAATCGACTTTTTCAATGGACTAAATGTGCCTAATGCATTGTTTTAGTGGTTCCAAATCATCTTCAGATTATAGCTTTTCAAATGAAACCATTTTCAGGCATTTAGAAAAACAAACTTTGTACTCGATGTTTGGTGCTAATAAAAATAGAATAATATTACGCGTCGGTGTGACAGCATTGCTTTTTCCGTAGACGCAGACAGCCCTTAAGTTGCATCTCATAATCCTCTCAATAGATTCCTCTGGACGGACGCGACACACGCCGTAAATTTGGCGATAAAATCATAAGATAAAGTACGCTTCCAAGGAATTGTAGTCATTATAATTTTACAGAATTTCATAAATACGTTAAGTATATCTCTCATTGATATGAACTTGAAAGACATTAAAAAAAAATTGTGCTAGTTATTATCACAATAATATTAACACTTTATATTTTTCTACCTATAACAGTATAACGCATAAGATTCTCGAAGCAACGCAATGCATCAAAGAGTTAGATTTCGTTATAAATTAAATATCATAACGAAACGAAAAGTAAGTTAAGTATATATAAATAATAAATGATTGATTAATTATAACACACACGTAAAAATCGCATACTCGTAGTAAGAACGTTTTTAAATACTTACCTAATAATACGAAGCTAAAAGTTTAAAAAGACTCAAGCTAGATGAAGTTTCACAGAAACCCATTAAGTCCAAACTCAATAATTTTCTCGACGTACTTTTGCGGCGTAAGTCAAATACATTTTTCTTTACCCTCAGGAAAAATGTTAAATTAGATGTGATTTGTGTATCAAGCTTCCATTTGAAAGTTTAAGCCGTGAATTGCAAAGTATTTAGCATTTTCAAATAATGTAAATGAAATGATTATTTTAAATTAAATACTGTCATAGTATTAGTATATAATAAAAGTGTACTATCGTAATAATAGTGTCATAGTGGTAGTAGATTAAGATAAACATGGACAAGACGAAAATCATGTCGAATGTCCATGTCACACCAAGTTCTTTTCCAAAGCCTCAAGATAATATGACTAGTGACTGGTTCCTAACTGTCCCATTTTGATGGCCCACTAAGAGCACGAGTCTCTCCTTGTAACTTCTATTCCTATAGTTACGTGTAGTTCAAAAGTTTTTGCATTATCAAGTGAAACTTCAGGCTTCTTTACCTTAAATACATTTTACTATAAGAGTGAACGTGTTTATATCACAGAAAACAAGTGTTTTCTTTACAATAGAGTAAGAAATTAGTGAGTTGTTGTGACTAAAATTTTAGGATTTTCTACACAGAACTTGGAACACAAAATTGCTACATTATTAGTTATTACCTTTTGCAGAGCAAATACTGTATTTGTCCATTGTATAAAATACGCATCAGTGTGAATAACCCCAACTTTATATTAATCCATTGAATTTTGATTCCTATTGAACAAACATTGTAGCTTACATTTAAATAACAGCTACGCCCCAACCCCTGAACTGGCGATGGATAATTAATTAACATTTTTAAGAATATATATAAAAGCGAAATAATTTAATACGGTCAGTGAAAGGGTTGAAGATTGTCAGTTGTCAGGAAATGAATTCGGGAGAGAGCAAAAGCGTGTAAGATAATTAAAAATGTATATATTGAATTTTATTATTTAAAAGTCGCAAAGTGATTCTTACTGGCTTATCCAAAAATTAGGTATGATTGCTTGAGTTTTAATCACTTCACATTTCGGTCCATTTAATAATGAACGAGCCTTTTATGCTAAAGATAATTTTTAACGTTCTTGTAATGTAGGTGGATTTGCGAGAGGTCCCAGGTTTACACTCAGGTCATCCACACTAAAGGTATTTCACGTAATCTCATCCGTGTAATAGCTAGCAACTTTTGGCTGTGCTGCATGCAGCAACACAGTAGTTTCCTTTAATGTGATAGGAAAATAACACAAGGTTTACATATTATTTTGCTTAATGAAATATCGATCTTACTTTGTCTAACATTATATTTTGTTCTTCAATAAAAAAGCAATAATGAGCTATACTCAATTATTATAAATATTAACTTACTACTACTACTACTTTAACTATACTTCAATAATGAACTATAGAATTCTTCACACATTACGAATTCCTACATTTTATATCTTTGTTTATTTAATAGTTTTTAGTTTAATTTTTACTGTAGGTCAAAATAGGTGAAAATGTCACAAGGCGGATTTATGGCTATTGTAATATATTTTTTTTAATTTTCATTATAGGATAAACAAACTAGATAATATATCTAAACTTGAAATAGAATTCCAAAATTAAAAGCATATACAAGTACACATACAGAAAAAATCCAGCAGAATTTCAAAATATTCAGCTGGTTTTAGTATCAGCTTTTAAAATAAAAGAGAACAAGCCCGACAATCGCTGACAGAATTGAATGTTGCGAACAAAGAGCAAAACGTATTTGTAATGTATTTGCCGAAGATTTCTATTTCAGAATACACTTTAAGAGCTTTAGCTGTGAATCTGTGTATGTAAGGAGGATGATAATGTATTTATAGTATATCAGTGTGTATAGTAGACACATAGGCAATGACTTCAAAAGGAAGGATGGGCTCTTCAGAACATATCACACAAATGTTCTTCATACAAGTAGAAAGTAGCAGCACCTCTCTCTTACGAACTACGTTGAATAATGTACTGAGCATTGCTCCTAGGACCAATTTAAGTGCCGCGTTTTGAGTTGCCCCTGTCCTTACGCAGTAATATTTAAGTATATGTACTAACATACTACTACTAAGTAGGTACCCCTACATTAGAATCAATAGAATTTTGATTATTTTTACGTATGTATTTTTACGTTTGATGCTTTCGATGAAATTTGTCGTTGGTAGCGGTGACCTCTTAACTATCAGATGGTCTGCTAGTTTGTGAGCAAAGCCGTTAAAAATGTTAGGAATAAATATTCCTATTTCTTTCTTTCTTTCGTGCTTCTGAAGAAGCTTTAGACTGAAAATAATTTTACCCTCACGGAGTAGTTTTAAAAATAAAAGGTCACATGTTCTAATTTTAAAGATATCGAATCGAGAATAGTCGTTAGTAATTTATAAAATACACTCGTGGTTATGGTGAGTAACGTATGATTCATTTGAACTTTATTCCAAAGTCGATAAAGTTGAATATCGTAATGTTTTCAAAGTTGGAAAGCGTTTCACAGCGCAATAACTCTATATCTGAAACATAAATCAGAAACTTATTTTACGATGTATTTCATGTATGTTTACAATGGAAACATCTAATTTGATTCTAAATGCTAGATAATAATGTACATCTACATTTGGGGTATTAGGAGTTGAATCCTTGAGACCAAGTGACCATTCCTTGCTCATGGTGTTACGTGCTGAACAATGGAGATATCAAGTTATAGAGTTCCTATTTCTATAGGTTCAAAATATTATAACTTGAAACAGTATTGATTGAATTATTTATTATATGACACTCTTTATGTAGTATATCATTTACTTATAATCTAAAGGCTAAAGAAAAATAATTTATTATTAGCTGCGAATAGGAGTTCGAAATATAACTCCCATTCAACTTCGGAAAAATCCGTACAAACATCTCTCTATCGTCTCTTATAAGCTAACTTTATTTATCTCTAAGTACTTGTTAATACTCATCCCCCAGTGGAGGTAGGAGTCTGGCTTCTCTGACTTTGACTGGAATCGATCAGTCTTTTGACCGGTCGCGAGACTAGTCGCTTGACTAGTGCGATTACTGAAATCGGTTCGCGATTTCATAACAAGCCAATTTATGGAGATCTATAAGTTAGCATTTGCTCAGTCGAATCGACAACATTTGAATGTAGTGTAGAGGGAATCAATGGGTCTGTATTAATGGTGATTCAACCACGGGATTCAGAATAAGTAGATTTATTTATTATGTTAACTGGTACTGGATAAATCTATAATATACGCGTGGAGGTAAGTTCCTTACATAATGATCAGATTTTTGTTAAAAATAAAATTCATGAGTTTAAATAGTAAAGGCTGCTACTCCCTCTAGGTGAGGTATTGTGCTAATTGGGAACTCATAAACTACTTGGGAAGACTATTTCCCTTTTGCAAATGTGTTGAAGCTTGGCGTTATACCACAGAAGAAATAATAGTATTTATATAGACCACAGAATACATAATAGTGTTATGTAATACATAAAGTAATGTAAACTAAACTTCATTAAACTACAATACAACACATAAATTCGCTTGGCGGTAACGTGAGCTGCGCGATTAGTAAGTAAACTAATTGTAAGATTATTTGTCGGTCAAAGGGGCGTACGGGAGGGTGAGAGAACGGGAAATATTTAAAGACAAAACTTGTTTACACTTCTTACAGGATTCAATCGGTTTATTGACTTTAAAGGTTAATTAAAATTTTGTTGTTTTTGATTTATTTATCATAAGATCCTAATAATATTATAAATGTTTGTATGCATTTTGTTACTCTAACAGGCAGATAGACCAACTGGAACAGACATGGGGTGCTTATTATCCCGAAAAACGGGGGTAAAGTCAGGGATAAAGCACTAGTAATATAAATCTCTATCTGCCCAAACTTGTTAATTCCTTCAAGTCATTAACATGTCTTTTTTGTAATAAAAATTAAGATTTGGGTGCTTGATAAAACATGAAAAATTAAAACATTCCTGATAAAAAAATGTTGTTTTTGGTGTGGTTAATTTTGTGAATATTGAGATCATGATTGTTTTCCGACGTAAAGCGAAGTTATGTAATAATCTAAATTAACTAAACTACTGAACTACTACTAAATAAACTAATTGTTTTATGTATTTGGGTTTTTATGAAAAAAAAAACGATTGTAAGCAGTGTGGCAGAGAACGCTTCAGACATCTTCAATAACGAGAAGAAACTAATTCCCTGAATTAAGTGTGAATTATTGATATAAATTATAAAATAGTTTAAATATGAGGAAGAATTTTTATTTTTATTTTTTTGTAACTGATATTCCACTAGGAAAATACAAATAAGCAATTAGGATAATTTCAGATCTAATTTATAGTTAATAAACTCAAAAGAGTTAAGTTTTAATTAGTACAGTAAAATTATTCTTGATTCGTTAACTTATAACTTAAGGAAAACGTTTCTCTTAGTGAACACTTTCTCAAAGTAATTTAAAACTGGAACGCGAAAGCGATAAAGAGCCCTACAAGTTATTAAACAAACTTTTAATTTGAACTTGCGGCCACCTATAACAATGCAGCAAAGTTGGGTACGACCGGCGGGGGGGCGCGCTCCCCGCCAATCTTTCTCACGTTGCAGTACAAAATCGTGCTCCTTTGTAAGAACACCGCTCAAAACTTTGTCCCAAGTAACTCGCGGAAACTGACAAAGTGAGTCGCGAGCGTGCCCGCTTCCGCTCCGCTCGTCGCTCCTCGCTCCGCGTCTCAACCCGCCGGAGCTTCCCTCCGCGCCAGCCACCGCCACCGTCCCCCTCCGCCAAACAAACGGACAAGTTTTAATGTTTTGCTCACAAAGTGTATGATTAAACGCGGAGAGCGGCGGAGAGAGTCGGCCGTAAGTTATTGATTTTCCCGAGCAACCCCCGTCGACTACGCGACTCGCGAGCCGGTAAACGTAGCCTACTAGACGATCTCATCTCGTAACTCCTGTTAAAATCCCTTAAAACTACTTTCATGAATTAACAACGTGCTCGAATCACTTTTCTGGACGTTCAAAAAAGTTTCGTGCGAAAAACTAACTGTTGGCAAGTTTTTTTCTGATGGACTGTTATGAGGAAAGTTAGGAGTGACTGCGCCGTAGCCGCGGCGCACCCAGCAACTTCACGTCGCTCTACGTTCCGAAGTTAACGCAAAGTTCCGCCATTTTGGAACATGCTCACAACCCACTTGTTTTATAAAGAAACTTTTTATTAATTCCTGTGGGCCGCGGAGTGTCAGTAAGATGTTTTGAGGTTATGCTGAGAGACGAAATACGCTTCTCTGACTCGGAGATACTGTGAAAGTGTTTAAAAGACGCTTGGAGCGATGTAAAAAGTGTGTTTGTGACGATTTCATGTATTGTTTTGAAGTGTTTCGCGAGTGACGTTTCCCGGATGATGCCCTTGTAATTTGTGTTTACTTCTGCATTAGTGAGGAGGACGCTAAGATTACTTCTTTGACCTTGCTTATGGCCCGGATACATCTTTAAGTGACAGGTGAGTTACTAAAAGTTGGATCTACGATAAAGTTAACTTTCTTTTCAAAGTTTTGTTTATAAAAAGTTTCCCCAAAAGTACTAAAAGTGTTATAAACTCGAGTTACATACACAATCGCACGGGATATCACTCACGAAGCGGATTTCATGACACAAACAAAGCGAGACGCTTCGTTAAAGTTATTTTACATGCAAATTTAACTTATTTATTATCTTATTTGTTACTGTTATGTAAAAACTAAAACACATTTTAAATACTTAAGATTATGCCTTAAAATAAATGAAAAATCGATCGATTGTGATATGTAAATCAGTTTCAATTACGATTTGTAAATTAATTCCTGTGAACATAAGACGCAAATGAAATTCTAATATTTCAATGGAAAACCTTAAAAGTACGGACTCATCACAAAGAAAATTATAAATTACATTATTATTTTAGATGTGACCTTTAACGGACGTCTCTATAAAATAATTTCAATGTGATGTTATATAGTAATTAAATTTGGTATAGTCATACTTACTATTTGTATATATACTTATATATATACGTAATTAAATCATGTATTACACTTTTATTTTAAAAACATTTAGATAAACACAACACAACTATTATCACAAAAACTTTTCTTGCTCTCCGATCAATAGTAAGAAAACAAGACAACATCAACCGCCAAGGAAACATCAAGAAAGATATATCTATTTAATTCAACAATAACACTGAAATTCTTCAAGAAAAACATTTTGATGTAACAAAGGACGGTAAATATTTCGGGAAAAAAGTTTCCCGATGTCATAAATAAGGTAAAAAGCCTACGTTATTGGAGATCGTTTTATTGAGGACGCCATTACAAAGTCATTTCAGTAACCGGTCCCAGTCTCAGTCCATTGTAGAGAAGGAAAATCTTTCTACAGTCACGGCTCTCGATGGGATAACGTAGACGCACACGAGATGAGAAAGGTCCAACGTGCATGTCATCGATCAAATAATAAGTTACCCAATTCCAAACACTCAAAGTACAAACTCGCATAACATCCAAGAAAGCTATGAAACTTTGTTAAATAACTTTTCAGATAACTTGAACTCGCTCTATTTGCGCAAAGTTGTAAGCGGAATTCTACCGCGGGCTAATTCAATCTGTGCTCGCTTGTAATAAATGTTGTTTTCGCGTAATGCCAATTGGGGAGTTTGTGTACTTTGTTGAGTTGAAAGTTGTGGACTTCGCGAAGCAAAACGCGAACTTTTGTAGAACATTTCAGTGTAGTTAGTACAATGTTATAATGGAAATAAGCACTTCAAAATGGCGTTGCTTGCAGCTGTGTTAATAGGTATATGTTTTTATCGATTGTGAGATGTTTATGCTACGTGGATATCATCGTTCAACTTGCATCGCTCCAACCTTGTTACGTTGTGGATGCCAATTTGCTCACATTATCAGGCAGTCGAGCGTAGCGGCGTGCGGCTACGGCTAATGCGGCTGATGCGGCTATTTTATTAGAAAATTTATTTTAAGATGCTACCATGGTTTGTCAGTGATTTTACTGCGTGTGTTAAGATTGAGCGCTGCCAATGTTGGTCTTTATTTACTGAATGAGGATTTTTAACCAACCCCATAATTATGTGATCGGTCTATTCATAATAGAGGTTACTTGTTAGTGAAGTTGTTAAAGCATCAAATTTCTAAATCTAATTCTAATAATATAAGAACAAACCATCGATAGTTATAAAGGCATGATATTAATTGAGTTTGAAATTTAGTAGGGATTAAGGCAGCAGAGTTTGTGAGTTCCAAATACCCGCGTTAGAGAGAGAGAAGGATGTATATAAGCGACATTCCAAGAAATATTTGTAAATAATTAATGAATAAAGACTGGAGTACGTTTGCAACTACTGGAATCAAGTACTAGCTTGATGATGAGCTCGACTCGCGAATCCATTTAATTGCGACGCTAATTTTACAGGAAATATCGCGATTCCCCTGAAAACTTATAGACGCGTGCCGCAATCGCAAGCCGCAGCACTCGCTGGTAAAGTAAAAAAAAGAAATAAATTTTTACAAATTGTTTCGCGGTGTTCTTCATAAAAACATATTTAACCTTACAATTGCACGATTTTAAAATATAGAAAACTACGTAATGTTATTAATCGAGGCAATGGTTTTTCGATTTGAATAAGGCCCGTAATATCAATAGCAGCTTTGTTGAAGCAACAACGACAGTTTAAACTCAGAATCATAGATTAAACTGCTATTGATATTACGGGCCTAAGAAAAGCAAGCAAGAGGAAAAAACGTGAATTATTATATTTTCATCTTGTTCGTACTCTTGACTTATACATAGTTATACATTTTGTTTATATCAAGAACGTATTCCTAGGGGAGGTCTTCCAGTAAATATTTAAAGGGATAAACAGGAAATCCTCTATTTGAAGATATGGTGAGATATTATGACCTTTTAATATGACGAATAATAACCAAAGGAAAGACTCATCTGTAACCAATACGTTGTAGGCAGTAAATTCATTATCTACCTATACTATTGTATAATAAAACTCAAAGGGCTAATTTTCTGTACATTGAATATTTTTTAAAAATTTTGATTAGGGGGCACTTCAATAACGTGTTAGAGCACAAAAATATTTTTTTTTGAATTATTGTCGGTCTGTCTGTTTGTCTGTCCGGGTATCACATGAAAACCCTTGAACGGATTTCTATGAAAATTGGTAGAGTTGTTACTAATACTCCGGATCATATTTTAGGATACTTTTTATCCCGGAAAATTAAAAGGTTTCCCCGGGAAACGGGATGAAAGTTTGTATGGAATATTTACAAAACATCAACCAATTTGCTTCAAATCTGCAAAAAATGTTCATTGTTTAAATTTATGAAACATTTATTTTTCAGTTTTTCTAAATTTTGCAAAATAAAAAGAAAAAAAATACAAATGAATGTGAATATTGCTTATTTTTCAAAACCCGCTCCTGGAGGAATCCTTTGTGATTTTATCTTGGGTTTCTGTATATAAATTAGTAAATATAAGTACTTCAATATAAATTCACCGTTTTTAAATTTCCTTCTGCAAGAGGTACAAATAAGGTAAAACATAATTTCCGTATGCGAAGCTGCGGGCAACAGCTAGTGTATTATAATGGCACTAGGTAAATCAATAGTAAATATTATTATAATTCATGACTGTATTTTTGCTGGGATCAAGTATCGTCTCAATGGCAAGGCTTAAGGTCTACACACATTAAATAATCTCCTTGTGTACTACAATCCAACTCGGCTCATAAGAAAGCATTGAAATATAAACCTTATGTCGTGTGTACCACGGTTAAATTTTCAACATTTGCTCGAAAGAAGTGTACGACGCGTAGACCGCGTGGGTCGACGTTGTCTGTAGTTGTAGTCTGACCGAAAATTAAACCGTAAACCTCACGATATAAAGCTTACATTTCAATGCTTTCCTACTTGATCCAAAATGTTGATGTTGAAATCATTTTGTGTAATGCGTGAAGACCTTTAAGCTACTTTTGTTGGCAGATCCTACACTTTTCTAATTTTTTTTTAATAATCTCAGGTACACAGCCAGATTTCTCAAGGTGTTGTACGTAAGCTAAATAATTTGTAATAAGCAGAAAAAGCAGCCAAGTGCGAGTCGGAGTCGCCCATGAAGGGTTCCGTAGCAGCAAGTAACATAATATAAAAGTTCTTGTAGTTAGTTATAACTTTGATCGATGTTTTTTGCGGTTTTCGATTTATGACGTATTAAAAAAAACTACTTACTAGATCTCGTTCAAATCAATTTTCGTTGGAAGTTTGCATGGTAATGTACATCATATATTTTTTTTAGTTTTATCATTCTCTTATTTTAGAAGTTACAGGGGGGGGGGACACATATTTTACCACTTTGGAAGTGTCTCTCGCGCAAACTATTCAGTTTAGAAAAAAATGATATTATTAGAAACCTCAATATCATTTTTGAAGACCTATCCATAGATATATCACACAGATGTATGGGTTTGATGAAAAAAAAATTTTTGAGTTTCAGTTCTAATTATGGGGAACCCCCAAAATTTATTGTTTTTTTTTTCTATTTTTGTGTGAAAATCTTAATGCGGTTCACAGAATACATCTACTTACCAAGTTTCAACAGTATAGTTCCTATAGTTTCGGAAAAAAGTGGCTGTGACATACGGACGGACAGACAGACAGACAGACATGACGAATCTATAAGGGTTCCGTTTTTTACCATTTGGCTACGGAACCCTAAAAATTCACGACATTGCTGAGAGACAGATTGATACTAATGTACAAAGTATATTCAATACGTTTGCTTATCATATAAATAATTCTGCTTACTACTAGCACAGTTACTAGGCTATCGTTGCTTATGGCTAGGCTATTACCCTTGACCTCTTTTTATTACTGCTTATCGCTAAGCTATCATCTATTTAATACCACGGATATTGGAACTACAATAACAATTACTAGGTATCTTAGTTATGTCTGCCTATGTTTTAATACTTAGTGTATTACATAAGGTGCTCGCATTAGATTTGTTCCTCATAATTAATAAGGCGGAGCTCGCCTATGTATGCACATTTAATCTTATTTTACAACACTCGTTCCTCTATGGCGCTCTGCGTTTATAATTGCATTTAAAACTTATATCATAAGACGTATACCATCATACAACGTCGTAGACTAGGGCCCGTAATATCAATAGCAGTTTAATCTATGATTCTGAGTTTAAACTATCTTTGTTGGTCTGTATAATCTGTATAAGTGAGTTTAAACTACCGCCTAGTTTAAACGGTCAAGCAAGGGCAGTTAAACTGGCACGTAGGGTTTATCTATTGCGTCAAAATAACTGCTTCAAAACAGACGTTTGTAAATCAATTTTTTTGTATATTTTGACGTTTCTCTACCAATATCTATCAAAGTCAATCAAAACAACGTCAATTCTTTTGAATTAAAACATTGCCATATAAATTTCTTTACAATTTAAACCAAAACGAATGAAAGAAATCCTTAGTGTTGCTATAATTTATAAACTGATCTAAGTTTAACTAATCGAGCAATGTTTTATCATTGAAATTACGAGAGCAGTTTAATCGATAGTTTAACTTTTGAAGTAGTTTAGTTAAACTGTGAGATAAACTGCTATTGATATTACGGGCCTAAGAGAGTTTAACTACCGCCTAGTTTAAACGGTCAAGCAAGGGCAGTTAAACTGGCACGTAGGGTTTATCTATTGTGTCAAAATGATTGCTTCAAAACAGACGTTTGTAAATCAATTTTTTTGTATATTTTGACGTTTCTCTACCAATATCTATCAAAGTCAATCAAAACAACGTCAATTCTTTTGAATTAAAACATTGCCATATAAATTTCTTTACAATTTAAACCAAAACGAATGAAAGAAATCCTTAGTGTTGCTATAATTTATAAACTGATCTAAGTTTAACTAATCGAGCAATGTTTTATCATTGAAATTACGAGAGCAGTTTAATCGATAGTTTAACTTTTGAAGTAGTTTAGTTAAACTGTGAGATAAACTGCTATTGATATTACGGGCCTAAGAGAGTTTAACTACCGCCTAGTTTAAACGGTCAAGCAAGGGCAGTTAAACTGGCACGTAGGGTTTATCTATTGCGTCAAAATAACTGCTTCAAAACAGACGTTTGTAAATCAATTTTTTTGTATATTTTGACGTTTCTCTACCAATATCTATCAAAGTCAATCAAAACAACGTCAATTCTTTTGAATTAAAACATTGCCATATAAATTTCTTTACAATTTAAACCAAAACGAATGAAAGAAATCCTTAGTGTTGCTATAATTTATAAACTGATCTAAGTTTAACTAATCGAGCAATGTTTTATCATTGAAATTACGAGAGCAGTTTAATCGATAGTTTAACTTTTGAAGTAGTTTAGTTAAACTGTGAGATAAACTGCTATTGATATTACGGGCCTAAGAGAGTTTAACTACCGCCTAGTTTAAACGGTCAAGCAAGGGCAGTTAAACTGGCACGTAGGGTTTATCTATTGTGTCAAAATGATTGCTTCAAAACAGACGTTTGTAAATCAATTTTTTTGTATATTTTGACGTTTCTCTACCAATATCTATCAAAGTCAATCAAAACAACGTCAATTCTTTTGAATTAAAACATTGCCATATAAATTTCTTTACAATTTAAACCAAAACGAATGAAAGAAATCCTTAGTGTTGCTATAATTTATAAACTGATCTAAGTTTAACTAATCGAGCAATGTTTTATCATTGAAATTACGAGAGCAGTTTAATCGATAGTTTAACTTTTGAAGTAGTTTAGTTAAACTGTGAGATAAACTGCTATTGATATTACGGGCCTAAGAGAGTTTAACTACCGCCTAGTTTAAACGGTCAAGCAAGGGCAGTTAAACTGGCACGTAGGGTTTATCTATTGTGTCAAAATGATTGCTTCAAAACAGACGTTTGTAAATCAATTTTTTTGTATATTTTGACGTTTCTCTACCAATATCTATCAAAGTCAATCAAAACAACGTCAATTCTTTTGAATTAAAACATTGCCATATAAATTTCTTTACAATTTAAACCAAAACGAATGAAAGAAATCCTTAGTGTTGCTATAATTTATAAACTGATCTAAGTTTAACTAATCGAGCAATGTTTTATCATTGAAATTACGAGAGCAGTTTAATCGATAGTTTAACTTTTGAAGTAGTTTAGTTAAACTGTGAGATAAACTGCTATTGATATTACGGGCCTAAGAGAGTTTAACTACCGCCTAGTTTAAACGGTCAAGCAAGGGCAGTTAAACTGGCACGTAGGGTTTATCTATTGTGTCAAAATGATTGCTTCAAAACAGACGTTTGTAAATCAATTTTTTTGTATATTTTGACGTTTCTCTACCAATATCTATCAAAGTCAATCAAAACAACGTCAATTCTTTTGAATTAAAACATTGCCATATAAATTTCTTTACAATTTAAACCAAAACGAATGAAAGAAATCCTTAGTGTTGCTATAATTTATAAACTGATCTAAGTTTAACTAATCGAGCAATGTTTTATCATTGAAATTACGAGAGCAGTTTAATCGATAATTTAACTTTTGAAGTAGTTTAGTTGAACTGTGAGATAAACTGCTATTGATATTACGGGCCTTATACGGATAAGGTCTCGGATAAGAATGTACATTATTTTTTCGACACAAAAAATCTGTTGCATTATCAATTTATCAACATTACTGCTTATCAATAATCAGCCCACCACGCTTATTTGAGTTTAATACGTTTTCTACGCAAAGAGATTAAATGCAACGTAATAGAGCGTGAATTTATTTTTCGAGCCGTACTGCATACTAACCCACTATTTATAATGTACGACCTCATTGTTGAGCAGACAATGTTATTTTACTTTTGATTATTTATTTGTTTTCTTGTTATAAATTCACTCTTGACTTGAAGAGAAGCTAAAAAAACTAAACAGTCTTTGCCGCTACAAATATTTAAATGGTCGCGGATGTTTCGTAGTTATTCAAATACATTAAATAAATACATAATTAGCTCCTAGTCAACCATTCACCCGGTATTATACAAGAGAAACAAACCTTGATACGGTTCTCAGTGAATTATTTTATAGTAAGATCTTTATCTAACCTATCCGCCTCAGATTGAAAGAAGCCAACAAATTACTTAATTTTATTTTTCGTAGCTCTTCCAAAGCCGATTGCTTCTAGCGTGTATTTGTTTCATGCTTCTATTACGCAACTCTAGATGACAAGATACATAACAATAAAGATAATAAGATAATACAAGAGAAACATAACAAAGCATTATACTGGTATGAAATGAATGTACAAATACGCTGTAAACATTCTCCTAATGTGAAAGCTCCAAATAATGACATAGTGATTTAATTATATACGGTGTATTCAAACGCCGCGTTGAATATACGTACTGCTAGCTCCTGAATAAACCTCAATAACGTAACATAATCTAAAGACTACAACTACCAAAGTAACGGTTTTGCTAAATTGAGTTTTGTGTCTATGAAGTTACGACTGAATTTTCACGGACAGCTTATTTCCTAGCAAAAATTTTTACGGTTGTCTCTATACATTTGCTCCGATTCTTTTTACTTGCTTTGAACAATAAATGGCCCTCGGGGACGCAACTGTCTTTGGACGTGGTGCTCACTTAGTGTTTACAGATCGAGTAGATTCAGTGTTTAAAAAAAAGATGTTTTAGCGATTAGGACGATTACTTAATTTCTAAGTATTTACTTAACTGCGTTAGAAGTTTTAAGCAGCTGTTTAGCATTACAATATGTTTACCATCGTCACATAAATGTCTACACCAAAAAAAAATCGAATCTGAGACCTTTCTGTAGGCAGGCAGAATCACTATCGACTTATTGGCTTAGAGGGCAGTCAATATTAAAGATATTCAGTACAGAGTAATATAATTCTTTTACTTTCTCACTATCTTTAAAAACAAACTCAAAACGAAGAGCACACCTTTCTAGTTTACTTAGAAAAATCATGTTAAAGAAATAAAATGAAAGCAATTAAGTGTAGAAACGCATATAAATTCTAAATCTTAAAATATTATGTGTATTAATCGTAAATCTTGACCTTAAAATTAGAATGCTTAAGAGTACCGGAAACCTGGCAACACTTTACTTACCCTACATTCGTCACATTGACTTAAATTTGTGTCGCTAGGGATACATTGCTTTGCTCCTTTTTACTGTACATGAGTGTAAATAAAAGAGGTCAATTTATGAGAAAATTTACAAAGAGAGTAATATAAATGTAATGTGAAAGTTCTTATTGAAGTACTTTACATATTACGTACTTATACGTGAGGCACATATCATAACTGATGTGTCTTGAGAGTGAAGCGGTGATGTGTTACTACATATACATCAAAATATTTTATTCTTCTATCCATAATTAAAGTTATCCTACATTTGAGTCTTAATAAATATAGAAGAAAAATATAAGTTATGTTAAAAATCATATCAAAATCTTTTGCGTTACATTATAAGAACGCAGGAGCTGACGTGAGAGTAAACCAACTTTAAAATACTTTTTATTTGGTAAAAGAGCTACGGGCGTAGCGTATACCGTAGAGTAGAAAATCAAAGTTTTATTAGGAAACTGATATTTTTTGAGTAAGAGCTTTGAAATTGAAAGGTTTTTCTCATATTTTACTGAAATATTTCTTTCCGTTACTTTATGTTCTCTAAATCTTAAAGTATGTGTATTTGCACCGACTTTAATCTTTATTTTTAACCTGCGAGGAAAAAAGAGAGTGCATAAGTATATAAGTTATAAGTTTGACGTGTCTGTGTATCAGTGGATCTATAATATGTCTAATTGTCTATCTATGGCATTGTACCTCCCCAACGGATGAACCGATTTTGATATAGTTTTTTTTGTATGAAAGGTGACTTAATCGAGAGTGTTCTTAACTATGTTTAGTGTAAATAAAATTGTCAGGGGTTTTTAAATTTTAATTTAAAATATGTTTATAAGTAGTATAAGTTATATATAATATTTAATACGTTTACTAGCTGCCCGGACAGACTTCGTTCTGTCAAAAGTTTTTTATAAATTGAAATGTAAGCTATCCTATCTTTCAAGTTGGATCAAACTGCACATGGTGTGCAAATTTTATTAAAATCGGTTAAGTAGTCGCGGACAAACAACGTGACACGTAATTTATATATATTAAGATTATAAGCCATTTTTTTGCAAATAGTTAATGTGTAATTATAGTATTACAGTAACATCTAAAAATAACTCTTCTATTAATTTGCAATCATTGTAGGAACTAGCAATATTTTGTTTGGTTGAATCAATGGTATCAATTGAAAGGAAATAATACGAAGGTGGTGGCCAGTCGCGCGCGGCGCATTCACGGCGCATTCGTTAGACTGGACGCACCATTAAACATAAACTTTTAAAGATGATTAAAAAAATTCCATGTAAATTAAATTAAAAATAGGTAGTACTAGCTTTTGCCAGCAGCTTCGCCTGCGGTAGAGATCGATTTTTTACAAAGCCTACTTTCTTCTATTTAGTTAGATTTAGATGCCTAAGACATAACTAATTTACACGTATCATTTGATAGTGTGATTCAGAACATGCAAATGAATTTTACTAACGCCACCTATGAACAACATCCGGAACTATATATCTAGCAACTAACAAAATATCGGTCTTCCCATGGGGACGTTTTACCGCGGTAAAAAGTAGCCTACGTTACTCTCCACCCTCCTCACTATCTCCACCTTAGAGTATGTACTAATAATAATTACTCTAAGATCTCCACACACAAAACCATACCATATAACAGCTTTGTTGCGACGTGCAAGACGGACAAACAAACAAACAAACAAACACACTTTCACATTTAAAATATTTTATATAGGTATATATAGTATATAGTAATATATAGTAATATCTATTGTAATATAGTACATAGTATGGATTTTACGTGCTTAAAAGTACAAACAACTTTGTGTTTTCAGGACAAAAGTTTCATGCAGTCAAAATAAAATTATTCTTGTCATGCACAATGTTGTGTACAAAATGTCTAATTTTATGATTGCAATACTAATAGCATTTATGATAACTTATACAGAATTTATTTGTTTAATTTATAAAGAACTATTGTTCACCTTGCTATGACAACTTTGCTATGTTCTGGCACATACTTGCAACCCTCAAAATGTTCTGGCAATTTTTTTTACACTTAAACATATGTAAATTGCAACACATTAAAATTGTAGCCTTGTGGGAGTGGGATGAAAAAAAAATATTTTTTGCATTTTCAAAAATTTAAGGGACCATGACGCAACCGCGAGATGCCTGCCAGAACGGTACTTTCTTAAATGAAATAAATAAATAAATTTCTAGCTTTGTGGGAAGTGGGTTAGTCAAATGGTTCGGTAGCTCTGGGGCTATTTATTCACTTGGTCGTTTTGTGTACTTTTCTAGTAATTTTCTCGTTACCGGTTACACCGAGATTATACCTGAATTATTTAATCAAGTTTACATATAAGTTTTATATTTTTTAAATATTTGCTTGTTTTGATTTTTATGATTAAATTTTTAAAAACTGTAAAAAGGGCTCATACATATCGATTACAGAATTTTAATGATGATTTGCTTATTGTAATAAAAATAATTTTTGTAACATGTACTTATATGACACATATACTTGTAACAAATACAATTACAAGACATGTAGATATAAGATTTTTATTACTTGCATCCTTTTTAAAATCAATTGCAGAATAATTAACGCGCAAGGATATTAATGTTATAAAGTAGTCGTAAAAAATATTTTTTTCAACAAAAAAAAATCTCTCACTGAGTACGAATGGACGAACAGATGAAATAACTTCGCTTTATTGTTAAGACTTAACCTTCAGAAGTTGAATTAAAAATAAATTCCCTAAGAGTGGAAACATAAAATTATTCTAAAGAACTTGTAAGGAATGATTATTTCTTTGAAAATACACCTAATAATACTTACCGAGTCTGCGTTTATACATCACTGCTCTAATATTTTACTTCAGGTAGTGTGCTGGGGAGTAACATAACGTTCGAAAGTTTTTGAATTTAACTTCTACAGGAAACTATGTCATGTGACTTTATTCACTTTCATTTTCCCAGAGCTATATTTTTATACTTCGTTTTTATTCTATAAGTATTTTATTTATATCGAAGGCATCGAAATAGACTTATTGCTGGCTATGAATTTGTATAGCAGCTCAATTGGCTATTTGACAGTTATCACGGTAAAATATGAAATGTGTTAAATATGGTTGCATAATGGTTAACAATAATTATACAATACGTTTCTTGCATGAAAATAAATTGTAAATATTTTTGCTTTTGAAAAATAGATTTGAGTTTTTTTACCTGTGGATACGAGAACCGAAACGCGGGCGGCCATGATTGAGCATGTTATGACGTCACAATTCAAAAAATAAAGCGTTGTGTACTACTAACTATATCGTGTGCACTGTGCAATTTACTGAGAAAATTAATAAGATATATTATTTTCATTTCTGCTTTTGAGAGGTTTTGTAAAATGGAGTCAGGCTATACAAAAGCTGACAGTGCGAATTTGCCTCAAGTTGATTCATTTATGGTCGCAAATTTCTTTGCGTGTAACCCTGACTTTTGCTCTACCGAGTTTCGGAATGCAAAAACCTCCTTTTAAGTACTGAAATTAATAAAGTAAAATTGGTCAGTCTTGCTAAGTGGTCACAGGGGGATTTTTTTGTAAGTTTTTCCTCAACGTCCCCTTAACGACACCATATTACTAATGATTTTAAATTACTTATAGGTTATGTTTATGAACAATATTAGGTTAGGTTTAATTTGTTTTTTTAGTAAATCAGAGGCTAAGTTGATTTCTTCTAAATACTTACATCAAAGTGGTCCTCACAAAAGAATATTGCTGATATAACAGATGTTAACTCTGGGTCTCGACGTGCTAATTTTAACCACTGCTTTCGACGTTGAGGGCATTTAGAAACGTGTAGGTATAAACAATTTGTCAGGTTTAACTGTAGTAGGTACTTCTACACATAGGCACTGCACACGTCTTGTAGCTTGTCATTTTCACAATTCCAGTGAAAAAGGTGTAAGTTTTTCACTTAAAATATCTTCAGAGTTAGAGCGTAAACTTTTGTTAATTGAAATGTGACGTCACAGCCAGCAAGTGACAGATGGCGGACTATTTTCACGCGAATTTAAAATTAATGGATTAAAAGTTGTTTTTTTCCTACTAAATAACACTTTTATGAGAAAAATAAATATTGTAAGAGGTATAAAATAAAACTACGAAATTTTTTAAATATTTTTCCAAAAATTGTCTAATAGCCAATTATCTCTACTGACCTATTTGAAGTTGGACATAAATGAATAACTATTCTTGGGAGTTCAGATAATATATCTTATTTGTTGTTCGGCCGAAATTACTTTCAGGCCAAAAATAATAGGTTAAATGAAGTCACCAGTAGTATTTCACAGATATTATAGGTTCTTTTAAGATTTATTAATAAATAATCCATCCATCCTTAGCTCCAAGTTATCTCCCTAGCTGCGCGTGTTTGTATGTATGCATGTATATTGCATGAAGCGTCTTCCCGTAATTACCTGCTACCTTGATGTGGAGCCGATGCTTGCTCAATTGTTTGTCTATTGTTATTTTACCGTCTCCTTTGTCAGAGACACTAGACTTTAGACTATACCAGGAGGCCTAATTATATTTATCGTAAATGTTCATATATGGTCAATGGTCATCAATAACACCCAACTCAAGGCACCTTCGCCTTCATAATCGAAAACACACCATATTTTCTATCTTTCTTTATCTCTCCCGTACAGTCTCTTCTCTCTATTTAGTATTTAAGATATGCCCTCAACCCGTTGATGGTTGACTACCACGACCACGGGTCTCATTTCTTGAGGAGGCTGGCACACTGCACTACTCTGCTCCAATACGGATTGGTGAAGTGGTTAGTGGCTAACTCAAATGTCGGGAGTTTTCATGCCACCCAAAGGCCTCCTATATGGCTTAGCAACTGTTATCAAACGATAACCTGATAATTGAGATATAGGTATTCATCTGTTATACGAATTGATAGAGTATGATGTTAAATTGTATACTATTTGCGTTACCTCTTATTGGATTATTGGAACGTTGGAGCTGAAACTATTTATAGTGTTATAGAATTTGCATTGCAAACAGAACTGGCTTCTAAGAAATTGTGCTCCGATTCAATACTAAAATTGTAGCAAATGCAGTAATGGTGCTTGCCTCTGTGCATACTTCGATGTACCTTTCAGCGTGATTTTACTGAGAAATCTGTATCGATAGAAAATCTTTCCTAGAAAGCTATTAGTGTTCGTTTATTATTGAAGTAGGGTTAGAAATGTTAACTGGATTATAATTTGGTTGGCCGTAGCTAATGCTTTTTTAACTAAAAGTGCGTGTCAGGCTACGCGCAATGTAGGATTCCGTAGATGTACTTGTAAGATCGATCGATTATTCCTCATTAACTACATAAGATTCCTTTCCTAACTACACATTGACATACTACTATATACTACACATAGAAGTTGCCCCTTAAAACTAAACAAAAGTTAGTAAAGCAGATGAAGCTATTCAAAACTTTCGTTTTGTAATATGTCATGATATATCCCGCTTTATACATTATACGTACGCTTTATTGTGATATATCGTTGTTCGTAAATGGAAGCAAAGGAAATTCTATTTTCAGTAATAATCTGCTGCGCGATTCCATGGAAACGAATCGACCTGCTTTCAATCATATTTCTTAGAAATTGCTTGTATGTAGGTGGGTATTTCACCTGGTTCAAAAGAAGACAAATAATTTAATAAGCTTAACATCGAGATATTTTGTTTTAAAATTTCTAGATAACATTTTATCTGACAAATAAGTAAAAATACCTTTTAATTTGTTCCGGTATTGCTAAGTTATTTCGAAGTAATATTATGTACTATTATTTCTTCTGTGATAATAGTTGTAAATATTCCAAACTAATAACCTTTCTTCTTTACAGTTCGGGTACCTAAGTCTTAATATTCGTAATAAGACTTAGTTAATACCCACAATATGATTTGATACCCAAAGCAACTCCTTTTTGTAACGATTTTGAACCCCCGACGATAAAAGAGGAGCGTTATAAAGACGTGTCTGTGTATCTGTGTGTCTGTGTATACGTGTATCTGAGTATCTGAGTAACTGTCTATCTGTGTATTTGTATGTCTGACGATTGCATCATGGCTCCCAAACGGATGAACCAATTTTCATCCAGTTTTTTTTTTATATGAAAGATGACTTAATCGAGTGTTCTTAGCTATGTTTAGTGTAAATAAATCTGTCAGGGGTTTTTAAATGTAAGGTTTATACAAACTTGGGTAATTTACCGTGTAACTAACACATACAAATAAAAACTTATTGAGACTAATGACAATAATCAAAAAATGTTTGTTGCAGGATGTCACGCAAGTCTCGTCAAGGCTACAGCATTCGCCACTTGCTGCAGCTACCAGGCTCGCGGAGTCCACCGTCACATCCTCCAGTGCCCAGCGTCAAGGTCAGTCATACTAGGATTTTTTAACGGTACACACTCATTGCGCCACACTAGAATTCCCTGTGTCCATGTGTGCCATGGACAACACACATAGACAACAACACACACACACTTCAAATTTCTGCTTCGCTGGGAATCGACGAAGATCAATCAACGATTCTGTTGGTGTGATTGTGACGCACGACAATAGAGAATTTTACTATTTTTTTAGTATTTATTTTTACAATTAAAGTAAAATGACGCACAAATGTGAAATTATCATTAAAATATGTATCTGTAAAAATGATAAAGTTATATGGACTTTGAAGTTGCGCTTGCACTAATAATTTTTGTATGCGCGTCGCTCCAGCGTGTGACGTCATAGTTCCTATCCATTGTAGCGACGCGGCTGGTTTTCGTCGAGTAGGTTTACCTTGCGTCGTCATATTAATTATTACACAATGGTTTAGACTAAAAAATACTCCTAAAATATTGTACCTATTGTCCTTATGTGTAAAAGAACTACTAACAATATATTTTTAAGTAGGTATGTACCAAAGTTCATTAAATAAGTGAACTATGTAACATTCTTTACTTATATTTTCATCTGGAATTAAAAAAACACACATATTATTTATAGAATTATGAAATTAATATTAAGATTAAAATATCAGCGAGTTGGTCCGTTAAGAAACCGCGGATCAAAAAGTTTTAATCTAATATCCCAGTGTTGCTGTCTCCAATTTTAACTTCCCTATTTTACCATCAGATTCTGGTAGATTTTGTTACGAGCTTTTATTAAGAACTGTTTCTAAAAAATATTCCACTAGTAACATTTTCTTCGTAATTCTAAACTTTTAATTCTAATTTCCGAGTTACTTAGCCCATAACGTTAATGTATTGGCCAAATCTATTAAATAATATTTCTACTAAACAAAATATCTTTCAAATATTGTATGGTAAAGTTTTCTAAAATCCGTTCTGTATATTTTGCTTGAAAGACTGAGCGATTATAAAATGGAGTGATTGCGTAGAGATTCATCGATCCAAACAACTTGACGAACTTTCCCGCTTATAATACTAATGATAAAACTTTAATGGAGCAGAACTTATTGATAAATTAAATATCTTTCAAGATTGGCTGCGTGAACCACGGAATAGAGAAAAAGATTATTACATTATTGGATTAGATAGTTGGCATATTTAAAATTAATATTATTAAAATTAAAAAACGCTCAATTTATCTAATGGCTATCAAATAAAGAACTGAGCAGTAAATTACTTTAACACCAACTACTTATTTCTGTACGATTTTACTCAGAAATTTAATTAATTATGTGTAAAGGTCAACTAAATATTGCTAGAGGAAAAGGTCGAATCCCGTGAGAAATGTTTGAGAATCGTAGAACGTATTACTTTATCCAGTCCGGTAGCAATTGTATTGGCATGCGCATTCCATCACTGAAACGCACAAACACTAAGTTGTCTTAATTTGTAACTATAAATCTAATAAAATCTTGAAACTTTAATATTAAGTTAAAAAGACTTTATAACGTGGTTTATACATGTAAACAAATATCATTTGACTATGGGTTTCTGAAATTGGACCAATCATCCGTTTGATAAATAAGATGAGATGAGATGAGAAAAAGTGATGATAATAATAATATAATAATAATAATTTTAACTGAATCTTATATTTTATTTCGTCACATATTTCTAGACTGAATCTTTATCAAACAAGTTTGTATAAAACCTACTTGTGGATAAATCCGTTTAGTTTCGCCCGAGTTTTTGGTAAGTACTTTTACCCAGTTTAGTTTTTGCATTTTAACAAGTTAACTTCTTCAGTGAGTTATAATATTGTTTCCATCGTAATTTTAAGTACATTTTTAAAGCAATAGTAAAATATATTTTGTTTTGTAATATCATTGCTCTCTGATTGTGGCATTTGGTTGAAAGAACTTTAGTTAGTGAGAAAAATATTACCGCCCGGCCACAGCTACTAGCGGCGCGGATTGCGGCGCGGTGAGCGGCGAGAACAAATGGTAGACAATGTATGGAGTATGCCACAGCTACAGCGGCGCGTTTTGCGGCGCGGATTGCGGCGCGGTGAGAGTCGCGGCGGCGGCGGCGGCGGACTGCGCGGTGCGCGAGTGAAACAAATGCCGCGCGTGGCCGTATCGGTGGACGAACTCAGCATGTATTATATTTTTCTTATTATTTATTATTTTTTATTCTTGATGTATTATATTTATCTTTATTTCATGAACAATAGTAAAACAATCGGTTGCTTCAAAGACTAGTTCTCATCATATTTTCTTAATAATCCATGTGACAGCTCATTCCATCATACCCTTTTGTATTCGTTTTTCTTATAATGACAAACATGGCCGGTATCTTAATTACCTGCTTACATTGTTATGTTATTTATTTATTTATTACATTTAACACTTTATTGTTTGTACACCAAAACATAATATACATAAAGAGCACAAGGAAGGAACACAAAACAATGTTACTATTTATCTACAGATTATTTATCAATATTATTATATACCTATAATATTATTATATAGTAGTCTAAGTACGTCCACCGCTGACGCCGCCGCGGTCGCAACTAAGACCTTGACCAGAAGGGACGAATTCGCCGCGATTCTCTCGTGCGTATAACGCGCGATCGTTGCGTCCAGAAGGAGCGTAGCAACGCACGAAAATGTAGGCGCTCCATTTCCCTTGATACTTGCACCTCACTCTGTTGTTCGACTTGTTCGCGCGTTGACTGGACGCTACAAGGAGCCTCTAGTATTTCGACTCGCGCGAAAAACGCGCGAGTCGAGAGTCTGGCGTAGTGCACGCGATTTACGCGCGTATTTTGAATTCGCGCGATGCTTGTGGGCGCGATGTACTGGCGCCTAGTATCTCGCTCACGCGCGAATGAATTCGCGCGAAACGATTCGCGGTGAATTCGTCCCTTCTGGACAAGGTCTAATCTAGCTGTGGCATACCACCGCAAATCGCGCCGCCCGCCGCGCCGCTCACCGCGCCGCTCACCGCGCCGCAATCCGCGCCGCTAGTAGCTGTGGCCGGGCCCTTATTCCTGCAAACACTTCAGTCTACCGAAAGCAACTCGTGAAAATGTATATCTTTCTTATTTTGTAGCGTTATAATAACTGGCGTCTTGACGCCTAGACTGTGATATAAGACGCGTTGTTGAGAATTTTGAAACTTCTACTATAATATTCTATAACACGGTCAAAGTATGTACGAGTCCTACTAACATTTATAATTTTTATTATGAATGTGAAAGTTTGTGAGACCATCCTAACGTATGGATGTTTTTTATTATTTCGCGCAAAAACTCAATAGCAAAAATACACGAAAATAATGAAAACACACATGTCACATAAATGTCTGCCCTGGGACTCTCGGACACGGTACTCGGGACAACTCGCTTCGCAGGATTATTAACTAGGTAAAGGGTCGTCTAACATCGGTTAACAAGAAGAGGAGAAACTGGTTTTATGAGATCTTCGACACTGCAAACAAAACACGCTAAAACTTATTCATAGCAATCGGCACAGTAAGAGAACTCGCTCAATCCCGCCCAGATCCGTTTAGTTACATAATCATCACGCTCTTTGTTCTAAAATGCTCGGAGAAACTTATTTATGAAAAGTTACTTTAAAGGTTTTAGTAGAGATTCTCACAACAAATATTATACTGAGGCTTGTATATTTTCAGATCACGAGTCACTTGATGGTTATTATAGCACGTGGTTCCGCCATATACATATGTTCTCATGAGCGCGCGCGCAATTGGTGGATAGGTGAGCTAATGTAGATTGGCAGCATTGAATTCTTCATCCCCCGTCCCTTTCCTACCTATCCGCGAACCAATATACCTGAAGCACGCGAGAAGAAGGAAGCCGCCCACATCACGGTCAGTTGGTTGAAGGACACCGCTCGTGCGACCCGCGTTCGTTAATCGCATAACCGCAACCGCGCTCTGTGTTGAGCATCGCCATATTGTCCGCGACCGCGTGCAGTGGAAGTAAAATCTTAATTAGCGCATTGACCAGGGATAGAAGCGAAGAAGAAGAAGATTGGAGAGAAGAAGAGGACAGCAGCAGATACCGGGAGAAGGCGAAAGCCAGGAAACAGGTACGCGTGCATTTCCTTTCCATTCTTCCTTTGATTCACGTATTTAAACCCCTCAAACCAATCAGCCCTTACAGTCCACTTAACCCGCGGACCCATAGACCGATTAGGCCTTGGTCCACCGCGCCTGAGCTTCTAGGAGCCAGGCATCAGTAGTGCGGTTCCAGATAGCCGTACACTTCCCGCATAGGCCAGAGGGAGAACTCGCCCCCTTGGGTGAACCTCCCCTCTCGCCGTTCCATTTTGGTCCTTCGAGCCGGATTCCGATTCCATTTTGGTAACGTCGAACCGATTCCAAGCTCCTCATTTTAGGTTCCTATCCCGCATGAAAAGCCGCGCTATCCCTGTCAATTATTGCTAATTAGATTATTAATTAATCCCGCTCATTGTTTATTAATTAGTCCCGCTCATTTTTTATATGTTAGGTGAGACCTAGGTCTACCCTAAGCGCCTAGAATACCTACTTAGTAATCCCCGCGTCTCCCGAACCGCGTCTAAAGTGCTACCTTGTAAATAGGCTCGCTAACGTTTGGGTTTATTCCATTGAGTAGCGTGTTCATTTAACCGCGCAGTCAACTCGATAGTTAGTGGGTAACCGTAATAATTGTACGAAGTAAGCGCGTTTGCCTTACGCGATCGCAGTTGGTTTATTAATTACGCGCTTATTACTTATTTAATTTTTTCTTTGTATTTTTCAATATGTCTAAGTCTAGCGAGAATGATGATAGTAAGCCAAACGCGGAATTCGTTATGTTACAGCATAAACGCGATACGTTATACGAACAAATAAATAGAATTAGTAATCGTGCAGAATTGGCACATTCGAGCGACGAATGTATGGAGGCGTTCCTTAATTCAGTAGAAACTATAGATGATATTAGATCGAAATTCGAAAAGGTAGTAGATAAATTAAATTCCATCGCGATAAAGGAGAATCCACTTAGTAAACCTAATTATCAATCTTTGATAGCCTTTGATGATTTATAAAGTAAAATTAAACGAGTGCTACGAAGTGTTCAGGCTGCTCCATCTGCCCAGAGCACTAGCCATGATTCGAATATGTCGGGTTTGAGATGCAAAATGCCATCATTGCCTCCTATTGAGATTATGTCCTTTGATGGGGACATTCGAAACTGGCCGCTATTCTATATGAGTTTTAAGTCTATGGTGCATGAAAATGTTTATCTCACTGATCACGAAAAATTATACTATTTATTAGGAAAGCTTTCGAACGAGGCAAAGGCTGTATTTTCGGGCATTACGCCTTCCGCGGAAAATTATAATTTGATACTTAAGTGTCTCATCGACAGGTACGAGAATACACGTATGCTCGCTAATACCTATTTAGATCAAATGATTAATCTTAAATTGAACGGTCCCGCATCCGCATCGAAGTTTCGTTTGTTTATGGATAAATTTGTAACCGCAGCCAGTGCATTAGAAAACTTAAAAATAGATAATTTATGTGACTTTATTTTGTTACATATCGCGTTGAAGAAATTAGATGATAATGCTATACGCGCGTTCGAAATGCATTATCGCGATGTTAAAATGCCAACATTCGAACAGCTAAAAGATTTTATTGGTGGTCAATTAAAGGTGTATGACAATATACATCCTAACGCTTATACCGCGCGCACATCGGATTATTCGCATAACAATAATAAAGTGGTAAATAAACCGCGTAGAATTATACCGAACCCTCATACTTACGTAACGGTCGCCGCGCATAAGAAATGTCTTTGTGATAATTTCGTGCATGATCACTTGTTTAAGTGTCCAAAAATTAATGAATTAAGCCCTTCCGCGCGATTTAAATGTGTTAAGGAACATAACGCATGCATAAACTGTTTAAGTTTGAAACATAAAATCCGCGACTGTATGTCAAACTCAAAATGTCGTAATTGTTCGCAAAGGCATCATTCGTCATTGCATTTTGTTAAGTCGAGTGATCAGCCTCCCGCGTTATCAGTGAATGAGCGCGCCAGCCACGGGGTTGATGGTGCACGGGCACAGTCGCCGCGCGCCCAAGGTCACGGTCACGCGTCCGAAGTGAATGCATCATCGTCGTTGCATACGTCCGTCCCATCTGATGTCGTTGCACAAATGCAAGGAGCGTCGCGTCAAGAAACAGTTTTATTATCTACTGCTCAAGTAATTATTTATGACGACAATAAGCGCGCACATTTACTTAAATGTTTAATAGACAGTGGCTCGCAAAGTAACTTTATAACAAGTCAATGTTGTACGCGCTTAGGTTTAAGTTACAATAAAAACACGCAATTGATAGTTAAGGCTACGTCCGCACAGACAGGTGGCTTGCTTAGCGCCTAGAGCCTAATTAGTCACCTAGCGAGTAGCTTCTTATAACGAACGCTCTAGAGTGTTCGCGACTGGCCGCACTGCGCGCTTGGTACCTAAATAGTTGCTTAGCTTGTATCGAAGTAAACAAACGTGTTGGTTTTTTGTCACTAGGCGCTAGGCATTTTTGAAGCATAAATGACATTGACGGTCGGGTTGTCATGGATATAATATTATTGATGAATGTCAATGGCATAAACTAAAAGCTGAAACGTGAAATTGTTGCATTTATTTCATTAATTTTGTAAGATATTTTTGAGAGTGACATTTCGTCAACGTGCCGACAAGCAAAATGACCAAGGCACCTAGTGACCCACCACGCAAACCACCTCTCAGTGCGGCCACCTTGTATCCTAGCAAGTATTCAGAATGCAAACCACTAGGCTCTAGGCGCTAAGCAAGCCGCCTATCTGTGCGGACGTAGCCTAAGGGTTTCGGTGGTTCTGAGAAATCTATTAGGGGTTCCGCAGAAATTAAAGTATTTTCGCGATTTTCGAATAATATTAGTTTCGACGTATCCGCTTTGGTTGTCGATCAAATAACAGATAACTTACCGTCACAACCGGTTGATGAAAACGCGATAGCTCATCTTAAATGTTTAAAATTAGCCGACAGTACATTCGCGCAGCCGACAGAAGTAGATTTATTATTAGGGGCTAACGTCTTCCCCCATTTGTTGCTACCAGGCCGGGTGCACAATGGTGGGATAGGTATGCCGCACGCGATTGAGACAGTTTTAGGTTTTATTGTAATGGGTAACGCGCCCGTCATGACACCCAGTAATAATAAAGTAAATAAATTGACATCGACCGCCGCTTGCTGTGCTGTTATGCAGCAGCAGCAACCATCTTTAGAAAACCTTCTTAAACGTTTTTGGTTATTGGAGGAGTTTACCGCGCCGCCCGCCCAAAGTCAGGAGGACCTTGAGTGTGAGCATCATTTCCGCGTTACTGCTCGCCGCGAAGAGAGTGGTAGATACACGGTCGCTTTGCCGTTTAGCGATGACGTTTACAAGTTAGGAGTATCGTTCTCTACCGCACGCAAACGCTTTCTTTGTTTAGAAAGAAAGTTAGAATGTTCTAATACCTTGCGCACCGCTTACAACAATATCATTAGTGATTATCTCAAGCAAGGTTACATTAGGGAAATAAGTTCTATTAATAATAGCACCGCAGATGCCTATTTTATTCCACACCATCCGGTGCAACGCGAAGATAAGACGACTACTAAAGTTCGCATGGTCTTGGACGCTAGTACTAAGACCAGTTCTGGCCTTTCATTGAATGAGGTTCTACACGCGGGCCCTAATTTACAGGGTGATTTAAATTCAATTCTTTTAAATTTCCGCTTATTTAAAATCGCGATTTCGGCTGACGTTCGTCAAATGTTTTTGCAGATCGGTATGCGCGAGTCCGATCGTAAATACCAACGTATATTATTTAGATTTAACCCGCGAGATCCGATATCGATTTTTGAATTTAATCGAGTTTGTTTTGGAATGAAGTCGAGTGTGTTTCACGCGATTCGTGTAATTAAGCAGCTCATCGACGACGAGGGGCATAGGTTTCCTACCGCGGCCGCGATCGCTTCTAGTTCAACGTACATGGACGACGTGTGCTTCAGCATAATGGCGGATGACTCATCGCGTAACGATGAAGCCGTCGCTGTAGCCGCCTGCATTCAGCTCATACAATTGTTTGAGTGCGGTCGATTTGACCTTGTCAAGTGGACCAGCAACTCCTCGCCTGTTTTGCATGCCTTACCTGCAACTCATCGCGCCTCCGCAGATCTCGAAATCGATCGAAGTGCAATACCGCATAAGATACTGGGCACGTATTGGGATAGGTCCGATGATGTTTTCGGGTTTAGGGTTGTCACACCCGACTCGGGATGTACGAAGCGGATAATTTTGACCGTCGTCGCTCGCTTATGGGATAATTTAGGATTAGTAGCTCCCGTAATATTACACGCGAAATTATTTATTAAAGCGCTTCACGCCGCGAAATGTGATTGGGACGATATACCGCCGCAATGCATTGCTACACTATGGTCGCAGTTTTGTAGTCAGTTGCCCGCGCTGAACGAGATACGCGTACCGCGACATCTGGGGGTGATCCAGGGGTGCGTAGTTAATATGTTAGGCTTCGCGGATGCAAGTGAGCGTGCCTACGGCGCCGTGATTTACCTTCAGGTGGTAGCTGGAGACACTAGAACGGTCAGATTGGTGTGCTTTAAGTCGAAGGTTGCGCCGATGAAACCTGTTTCGATCACAAGACTAGAGTTATGCGCTGTAGTCCTTCTGTCACAGTTAATGCGTAAGACGCTTGACATATTCGAGCCGCGTTATAAAATATCGAATGTTTTTGCGTTTACCGATTCTAAGGTCGTACTTTGTTGGATCAGCGCTCCGCCTCACCGCTGGCAAACCTTCGTGGCGAACCGCGTGGTTAAGGTTGTCGACAACGTTCCCGCCAGTTGTTTCCATCACATAGCAGGAGTTGAGAATCCCGCCGATTGTCTGTCGCGCGGACTCTCCCCCGCGATGCTTGTTAATCACTCGTTATGGTTTACGGGACCGCCGTGGGCAATCAAAGATCCGTCAGAGTGGCCCATCGCGGAGTTCGACCGCTCCGAAATAGGTGAAATACCAGAACTTAAACCGCTTACACACGCAGTAACAGTTACCGCAACAGAATCGCCGCTTTACGCGTTAGCTGGTCGCATGTCTTCGTGGTCGAAGTTACTACGGACTATCGTTTATATTTATAGGTTTTTAAAATTATTACCGCGTAACGTTAATGTGTCTCGCGTGGACTTAGAATTCGCTGAAACTAAAATTATACTTGCACTTCAACGTGTACACTTCGCGGAGGATTTAATTAATTTAAAGAATAAGCAACATTGTTCGCGTTCGCTACAAAAATTAAATCCATTTTTAGATAATAATGGTATTATTCGCGTAGGAGGTCGTTTATCGAATGCTAAAATCGATTATTCGCAAAAATATCCGTGTTTACTCCCGCGTCGCGATCACGTTATTGATATGATAATCGATTATTATCATTTAAAATATTTGCACGCCGGCCCCGAACTTCTTATGTCGTTGCTTCGCAACAACTATTGGATACTCGCCGCGCGAAAGGTTATTCGCTACCGCATATATAAATGTAACACTTGCTATAGAGCAAAGCCTCGTCCGTCATTCCCGATGATGGCGGACTTGCCCGCTTTCCGCGTCAACCAAGTGGACAAGCCGTTTTCGCACACCGGGTGCGATTATGCAGGCCCTATACAATATACACCCGTGCGTGGTAGAGGTGTTAAGAGCCGAAAGGCGTGGCTCTGTATTTTTACTTGCCTTACGACAAGGTGTTTGCATATCGAGATAGCTTCAGAGTTGAGTACTGTAAACTTTCTCGCAGCGCTCAAGCGCTTCATTTCGCGTCGCGGTCCGATCCAGTGCTTATACACGGACAACGCAACTAATTTCAAGGGTTGTCATTCATATTTGCGCGATTTGTATAAATTTCTTGATGAATTTCGCCCACGTTTGGAGCATGAGCTTTCGGAGAGTCGTATTGACTGCAAGCAAATACCGCCAGTTAGCCCGCACTGGGGCGGCTGTTGGGAATCGATGGTGAGGGTGGTGAAATCGCACCTTTTTAAGGTCTTAGGACAGCAGATCCTATCCTATGAGGAACTCCTGACTGTTCTCGCTCAAGTAGAGGCACTAGTAAATTCGCGTCCTCTCACCGCGTTGAGTGACCCCGCTGAGCCATCGGCTCTCACGCCAGCGCATTTTCTTCATACCGCGCCCTTGTTTTCACTTCCCGCGCCTCTCGTAGAAGCTCCTGATCTGCGTGAGAGACACTTGCTATTGGACAAGCTGGTCCAGTCGTTCTGGCAACGTTGGAGGATCGAGTATTTGCACCAGTTGCAAGCTCGAGCCAAGTGTAATACGCCAACAACTCCTATACAGCTAGGTTCGGTAGTTGTTATCATCGTTGACAACGCGCCGCCTCTTTCATGGCCACTTGGTATCGTAGAAGCCGTCCACCCGTCGAAGGATGGAACAACGCGAGTAGTTACCGTTAGGACGAATAAAGGGACCTTCGTACGTCCAGTCGTTCGACTGTGTCCACTGCCCAATCAATAAAAAAAATTGTAGCTATTCTCCTTTAGTTTAAGTTTAGGTTAGTTTCGTAGTTCTTACCGCAATATAGTTTTCGTACCGCGATCCGCGTTAGTTTGTTAGGAGTTTTTTCTTTAAAGGTAGCCCTTTAAGGCCGGGGGAATGGTTCCGCCATATACATATGTTCTCATGAGCGCGCGCGCAATTGGTGGATAGGTGAGCTAATGTAGATTGGCAGCATTGAATTCTTCATCCCCCGTCCCTTTCCTACCTATCCGCGAACCAATATACCTGAAGCACGCGAGAAGAAGGAAGCCGCCCACATCACGGTCAGTTGGTTGAAGGACACCGCTCGTGCGACCCGCGTTCGTTAATCGCATAACCGCAACCGCGCTCTGTGTTGAGCATCGCCATATTGTCCGCGACCGCGTGCAGTGGAAGTAAAATCTTAATTAGCGCATTGACCAGGGATAGAAGCGAAGAAGAAGAAGATTGGAGAGAAGAAGAGGACAGCAGCAGATACCGGGAGAAGGCGAAAGCCAGGAAACAGGTACGCATGCATTTCCTTTCCATTCTTCCTTTGATTCACGTATTTAAACCCCTCAAACCAATCAGCCCTTACAGTCCACTTAACCCGCGGACCCATAGACCGATTAGGCCTTGGTCCACCGCGCCTGAGCTTCTAGGAGCCAGGCATCAGTAGTGCGGTTCCAGATAGCCGTACACTTCCCGCATAGGCCAGAGGGAGAACTCGCCCCCTTGGGTGAACCTCCCCTCTCGCCGTTCCAGCACGTATACTTTATTTTAATATGTTGCAAACGAGTTAAAACATCGCTCTTTCTTTCTTTTTCTTCTCTCTTTCTTGGCCGCCAACGCATCAGTGATGCCTTTGGTATTGCTGATGTCCATGGGCGACGACAGCCACTTTATACCATCAGCTCATTTGTCGGCTATTTCCATAAAAAATACATCCTTACAAACAAACTTTCACATTAAAATTATTTTATTATAAAGTAATCTGATCAAGTTTCATGCTATCTAACGGAGAATCTAAACAATTCCTAATGGAGAGAAGAGCAGTATAGTCCAATATAATACCCATTGAAATGGCTGACTGTAACCTATTGAAGGTATTTGAGGATGCTAAATTGGAAATACGAACTACGTACGAGCGCAGATTGCAAGCGGTCGATCATTTTGTAAGTAGGTATATTAATTCGTGGACTAACATTCCGATAAAACGTTTCGCTGAACAGCACTCAGCTTGGTAATTAGTTTGTGCAACTATGGAAAATGTCATTGAATAATTGTATGAATTGAAAGTACGTACTTTAGTAAACGTAATTTTAAGATATAATAGGAACATTCAGGACCACAGTGTTGAATTTGCAAATTCCACTTCACTTAATTGCATTTAATTGAATTTCACCACAACTACACTTCATCTCACTTCACTTTATATCACTTCATTTCAATAAACAATCATACTTTGATTTTCTCGCTTAATCATTATGCCCGAATATATCATAAAATTCTGAAAACAATGTTGCATACTTATTTCTTTAACACTTTCTTCTTACTTTAATACATAGTATAAAGAAAATCTAAAACTTCACGGGCAATCAAAGAATCCAGGTATAAGAAAACACATTATTCTTCACTACCATCAATCCATATTGGAGCAGCATGGTAAATTATGGCCACCGAACTCAATTTCTGAAAAGGAACGACCCCTAATTCAGTGCTTGACAGAATTATTAAGTAAACCTTTATTTAAAATTTCATAATATATTTTTTTAATATTACATACATGAAAATAAGCTAAACGAAATACAACGGAAGGCTTTGTCTACGAAACGTTTGGGAGATGATTCCAGGTATTCGCCACAAAATTAGTCCTTTAATGAGAGTTTCAAAGGAATCTTACCACAGATATTACTTTTGCATATTTTACGTGAGTAGAATATATTTTAACGTTGCCAACTTATGTATAAATAAGATCTTAGTCCTTTATATAATTACATGAAATATAAAATGGCGCTTAGTTATATACAAAGTTTTTGCGGTATTTAAAATTTTAATGGATGGCAAATGATTGGCAGATAACATAAGTATGATTCATAAAGGACAATACCTACCAATTTCACAATTACGAATATTGTTTTGAAGTAAATAGTTTCTTGAATGCATTAATCTCAAAAACGATTTTACACATTTTCCTGTAACTTTTATTATTATGTACCTGATGTTATGTACGTGAATTACTTTCATATAAAAAATCCTCCGAAACTCACACTCCTACCTAAAATTAAATTAAAATTTACGAGTATATTCTGAGTGGCATCGCATTTAAACGAATGATCGAGAAAAAACTACGGAACCCTAAAAACCATTTTCCGACCAAGAATAGAACCCGGAATTTCACATTAAGCAACTATTCTGTTATGAGGTCATCAGCCTTTCGCTACTTCACCTTTGATGATATTCAATTAATTATGGTATCTACTTTGTCTAACAAAATACTTTGAACGCGAAAGTAAGTACCTACGAATTAATCCCATTCACCTGAGTGTAATTTGCTTCTCGCTGGCTGCCGGCTAAATCAATAGCCGTTTTATAAGTTCGTCGGAAGTAAGCTCTTCGGTCTATTCTGTAGCTAGTCTGTAGTAGTTCGTTAGTGATGTAACTTATTCAAGATGTTATAACTGGAATGGGTAGGCTTTGTGTTCGTATTGGAAATCTCATGAACTGCCGGTTATAATTTACTTTACTGATTGTAAAAATACAATTTTGGGCTAATCAGTATGTTTTTATAGATGTAGAGAACAAAACTTTTTGTTGAACTTATATGTCTGACTTTTTAGGGTTCCGTAGCCAAATGGCAAAAAACGGAACGCTTATAAATTCGTCATGTCTGTCTGTCTGTCTGTCTGTCCGTCCGTATGTCACAGCCACTTTTCTCCGAAACTATAAGAACTATACTGTTGAAACTTGGTAAGTAGATGTATTCTGTAAACCGCGTTAAGATTTTTACACAAAAATAGAAAAAACAACAATAAATTTTGGGGTTCCCCATACATAGAACTGAAACTCAAAAGTTTTTTTTCATCAAACCCATACGTGTGGTATATCTATGGATAGGTCTTCAAAAATGATATTGAGGTTTCTTTTATCATTTTTTTTCTAAACTGAATAGTTTGCGCGAGAGACACTTCCAAAGTGGTAAAATGTGTGTCCCCCCCCTGTAACTTCTAAAATAAGAGAATGATAAAACAAAAAAATATATATGATGTACATTACCATGCAAACTTCCAACGGAAATTGATTTGAACGAGATCTAGTAAGTAGTTTTTTTTTAATACGTCATAAATCGTAAACCGCAAAAAACATCGATAAAAGTTACAACGAACTACAAGAACTTTTATATTATGTTACTTGCTGCTACGGAACCCTTCATGGGTGAGTCCGACTCGCACTTGGCCGCTTTTTTGTCTCTCAGTTAGTATGACAATAGTTTATGACGTAGGTAATTTCAGACATCGCGCCACCTGCCAAAGCGTATTCATCCAAGTCGAAGCCAGCTATATTGACGATTCCCTTCAGCCATATCCCAGGCAAGCCGAAGCGTAACAACCAGACAGTAGGGCGTCAACGGTAGGCATGGCCAGGCAATTTACAGGCATTTCCAAGCCTTTTATATCAATAAAAAAGTATATAGCCAGATGATGAGGCGTCAACGTTAGCCTCGGTCAGATAATAACCTGGCCATGAAAGGTCTAGGCATTTCCAGGCCTTGTATCGATAAAAATATATTATAAAAAAAAATATAGTTTAAACTGTAAACCCCTTTGATGGCATCGTTTTTGAAATGGAATCTCTCACTTCATTATGTTTACAACTTATATAATGGGTCTAATATCTAGGACGCTGTGTATTCTGGGAAATAGATCGCATCGTGCGAGGTTAAATATAGCATGAAATTTATGTTACGAGATTAGAAACTAAGATTTAAGGTTATATTTTGTTTTGTATTTATTATGATAAAAATATTTTTTTCTAAGTTATTTTGACATTAAAGTACTAAATTTACTATTTGCTATATATCTACATGATTTCATTTTGTATTTAAATAATTAGATTCAGATAATTGAACAGTTAATTGAACATTTTTTCCAATAAAATAAATATAAATAATCCAATAAATCCATTTCTTCGCGCTAATGTCTTTATAATATTTTACTTTTAAAACAATCTGGTGTTAAAGTAAATTGTAATGTCTTATTCTACTTAAAACGTTTGCATAAACAGCATTGGCTTTTAACTCTCTTTGCCATTGTGTTTTGAATATCTGTATTTACTTAAAGTTTCCTGCTACGGGAAGTTCTACGAACGTAGCATTTATGCTACGCCAGCGCCTCTTGCGGAGAAAGATTTCAAAAAAATTTTGCGTTTCTTTCCAAATTGCATAGAAATAAAAAAATTTAATTTCATGATAATTTTATTTAATTTTAATAATATTTACTATATAAAAATTATATTTGATAAAAAATCACCATTTATGTCAGTAATAAATCGTTAATGGAAAAATAATACAATAATATCATTTAATTTGTCACGAGTACAAAATGTACAAATTCCATCCCAGCCGAATGACTTTGAAACGTACCATTTCGGCGTTTAAGTTATAGTCTATTCCGCAGGAGGGCGGTCTCGTTGGTCGAGATCAAAACGACGTAGTTGACGATATAACAAATAGATGGCGTTGACATTGTATTGTGATACGACACGCGTGTAAGTGGGTGTTTTTCAGAAAAATTGACCCTGTGACGATTGGGAAACGAAATTATTTTTTTACATGAAATGGTTTTTTATTGCAATATATGGGATCAAGAAAGTCTTAATTAAATGATTATCTATTTTATATACAAAAACTTTGGAAAATACATGAAATATTTGAGTTGTTTTGTCAGCATGTGATGAACACCGTTCCTTTGCGTCACAACAAATAATCAATCAGAAATAAAACAAAGAATTATTAAAATAAAATCATCTTTTAATAGTAACAATGTAACATCAAAGTCTTTCTGAAAATGAATAAAAAATTAACAATTTTTATTTCTATTCATTAAAAAACAGTCAAAGTGTTTCAAGTTCGTCACAACGCAGCCAAATACGTATCAAAAATATACTTTTTCTAATTATATCCCTGACAAATTCTTATATTAAACAAAGTGATGACTTCTGTGTAAACATTAAATAACTTTTGTTTTAAATGAAATACTAGAAATTATTTTATAATTATTTTAAGACCAATATTAGCATCACCAAAACGATTCTGTTTTTTCTTAGCTTCTCTCCATACTTTTCTGTGGTTTTCTTGTTCTTGATCCTTTGTCACTTATATTTTCTTTCTATTCTTTTTAATTTCGCCAATTGCTTCTCCCGTAGTATTTCTCACGGTTTTTCTTTATTTTTTGAAACATACGTATACATTATTAATAAATAAATAAAAGATAGTTGTACATTCAATGTACAATTACACTAAAAAAAACTTTACATTAAATCTGCCCCACTAAGTACTAACATAATTGCCCCGCCCTTAACCAAGCCAAAATTTATATTACATATACATATATATAGCGATTGAAAGATGTGTTACAGTCGGACAGACAGAGTAAGAATAATTGTAATACATTCATTGTATATAAAGCTTTATAATTCAAGTTCGTCACGAAATTTTTCCAGTAGTATGTCACGTGACGAACATGACGTGACGTTTTCATGCCAGCAGACTTATTTTATTAAAAATTAAATACATTTACATATTTATGTTTGATATGCTTAAGTTATCTTGTTGTCTGTTAGTTGATCTTTAAATAACACAAGATATGTAACTAATAAGGTAACTAATAACTTATTTACCTTGGAAAATCCAGTGACTATCTGGGAACACTTTTTTTGTACGCCGAAAACACAACTCTTTCGTCACAGGTTTTGGACCCTATGGTCGTTTGTTCTGTAAAATGACGACTGCCAGCATATCACAAAGGTACCAGGAACACAAATTAACTACAAAATAGTAGATTTTTACCCAAGAACACCTCTAAATCGTTGTGACGAAACAGGATTTTCCCGTACCTCGATTTTCGTAGGACAACATTTATATCGATATTTTTGCTAAAATAACCAGTAATTATATGAATTCGAAGACCAAAAAGGCATTTTAAATATATAGAGACTAAATTAGTTCACTTTATAAGTATTATCAGTGCTTCTAAACTAAATGCGAATGTCTTGAAGTTTCTGAGAGCACTGTGGGACATACGAAATCATCACCTCATTTTTTCTTGTCCTTTTAATATCTTTGAAAATACATATATATTATGGTATTACTTAATTTAATATGATACAAAAATAGTTATTCTTGTTTTATAATGATTAACTTGCAGAATAATAATGAAGAAAAATTAAATAAACACAAACGAAGTTGTGGGACATCGCGATTTCGCTAGGGTCATTTTTTCTGAAAAACACCCAAGTATCCAATTGTAAGCTCCGTCGATTATTTTATTTTAATGTTAAAATACCTTTCATCACCTTCTTTATGAAAGAAAACTAGTGACTGGCGTCAGATTTCAGAATATTGACTTCCTGATTGCTAGTAGCACAAACTAGAGCTCTTCCGTGCTTTAAAGGGCAAATCCAAACAAAAACAGTTTCACTGTAAAAAACCGCATCAATTACACTTCAAATTACAGAGAACTATATGTGTGCCAAAATTTCATCTATATCAGCGGTTTTTGCGTGATTGCATGACAAACATCAAAACAACCAAACTTTCACATTTATAATATTAGTAGGATTATTGTCTGTCTGCCTGTTGGTTTGTCTGTCTGGGCATCACATGAAAACCCTTGAATAGATTTCGATGAAAATTGGGAATTGAGCTGTCGGTGCCGGATGATATATAGCAAAACTAGCTGACTCGGCAAACGTTGCCCTACCAAAAATTTTCGTGATGGGATACCTATGCTAATCACTTAGCGGTATGAAATATACTTTACGACCTATTCTCATATCTACCAAATAGACATAAAATATTCATAATAATCTAAATTTTACTAACAATAATCTAAATTTTACTAACAAAAAATAACCGACATCAAAGTTACTCAAAAACTACTTGTCAGATCTCGTTCAATTTATGTGGGATTACATTACAAGCACCTGCTTTCGATTAAAAAAAGAATCATCGAAATCGGTTGGCGTGATATTGAGTTATTCGTCCATTTGTCGCGCACATCTTAACACAAATTTACGACTTACGAGTATGTGGTTTTCTCATGGATGCCATTGTCAGATCTCAATAAAATTTATGTGGGACCACATGACAGCCACCAGCTTTCGATTAAAAAAATAATCATCAAAATCGGTTCGCCCAGTCCAAATTTCTGAGGTAACAAACATAAAAAAATACAGTTGAATTGAGAACCTCCTCCTTTTTTTGAAGTCAGTTAAAAATTAGTCGAGCCATTTCAGAGGAGTGTGACCACAAAGACCGTGACAGGAGATTTTTATATATCAGATAATATTTATGCTGGAGGCGTTAGATAGCATAACCAATACAAAATTGTACACTGAAGCAGCATGAATTAGGACACTCCAGGCCTACGAGAGAGAGAGAGAGAGAGAGAGAGAGACCCGTGCATTCGGGCCGCTGATAACTTGAAACGAGATATTCCTACTAAATTGCAAATAAAACAGTTTTTGCTAGCCAAAGCAACCCATTTAGTTTTGGCTAGTTAGCCATACCATTCTCCCCTATCGCATTCTTTATTCAACTATTCGTATTGGTTCTCAGTATTTATTTACAAAGCGAAATCAACTATTTATTTGGCAGAAGACGGCTTTGATCCTTCAATAACCTCGGACAAACATACCACTGACCTTCTAATAAAAGGTACTGATAACATAACGTGGATACGGCCACTAATATTATCTATAAATAAAAATAAACAGTAACTGTTTGACGTCTTTACATGGAAGATATTTGAAAAAAAAAATTTGGAGAATTCCGTCTTTTGTCGACCGAAGGTACCTATTAAAGCATAGGTTTTTCAAAACGAAGCGAGTTAATAACGCAAGCGGTTAATAACAAAAAAAAAATGAGCCAATGGGTTACTCGACGGTAAATCAACGATAAAAACGCACGTCGGCTATGTAGGTGTAAAAAACATTGGTGTTCTATAATTATTTTTCGTTTCTTTTAAATAAGAAATGTTACTTTACGATGGATGATGGACGAATAATGTGTACAAAGTGTTAAAGCTCAGCTATCTTCAGCAGAAGAATCTTGGTGACATAGGCTTGTTTAACACAGGACTTTTGCTTGGAATAAAAAACGGGGTATATAATAAAATTATATATAATAGAAATATAGTTATAATGTTAATGATTAAATAAATACTTAAAAGTCATACAAGGTCAACAATCCGCGTGTAAAATATGCCGTAAGGCAAGTCCATACTATCCTAATGTTTACAAGGAAAAAGGGTTTCTTTTCACGGTCCGTTCGTAAGCTACCCTTGTCCGTCTAGTCTGCATTTGTCTACATTTCCGCGATTTGCTCGAATTAATGTGTTTACTGGGGTCAAGTCGTACAGCATTACAAATGTCGAAGATTGATGTCATTTACCTTATGTAGACGTTTTGTATTTGAAATTAGTATGAGGGAGATCAAAAATAATGGTTATTGAATATTACTTAATAAGAAGAAATAAGAGCTTCTATAAACTATTACCCCTCTACCAAGGTTTACTTGGTCCTCTGGTCCATGCTGGCCGTTGTCTGTCAGTCTTTTACCGTTAGCATTTTATTATGTAGATTTTATTGTATTCTGCAACAATCATCCATGAATCCATGATCCATCCTTTTCCCGTAGCATCACTACTACTATTAGTAGGGATGGGAAAATCATGAATCGTCATTATAATATTTGCTTAAAGTACTGTTCGATAAGTATTCGATAATTTAACAATGACATTCTGTTAAATATTGTCAAATCATTGAAACTAGTCTCGTTGCTCGGCCAATTCGTAAATCACTTTTAGTAAAAAAAAAACGCAGAAATAGATTAAGTACAAGATCTTTCTAAACCAGATGATGCATTTTGGACAATAACTCCGTCGCTGAACGAGTGTTAAGTGATTAAGCGCTGTGGGTGGTCTAACTCCAACACGCCGATTTGTTAAACAGTTTTGGACCTTGTATAGTGTAGTGATGGGAACATTATAATCTATCGATATTGATGAATAGTTACTATCGAATCTAATCATATTAGGTAAAGAATACAGTAAAAGACAGATATCAATATCAACGTATATATCAGTTAAGATTACATACTGTGTACAATGTCAAATTTTCATGGAATAGGTAATTTGTAGTAATAACTTTTTGTTGTTTAGTAAGATAAATAATTGTAGGTAGGTACTTTATAACTTTATTAATATGATCGAAAAAAAGGCGTTTCAGTAAAAACTGATCTAAAAAACGATTTGATTGGCAAGATAAAATATAATTATTATAGTCTTAAGTAGCAACCATTGTCCGAAAATTATATCTATAATTAATCATTTTAGCTTAGTGACAAAACTGTAATTATCTTGTGAACCATCTATTGTATAAGCGTTCTCGTAGTCAACTCTGTTGTCCATCCTTTTGGAAGTTATTGGGCTTAATACTGATACACTGAAATGCTTCTTTTGAAATCTTACTTGTCGGTCGTCGTGTCAGAGAGCCAGCATTTATTTTTAGGGTTCCGTAGCCAAATGGCAAAAAACGGAACCCTTATATTTGATTGTGTTGTCTTTCTTGTAGGTAATATCTATGGCTGATTGTGACTGACTGAGTCAGCTTGATTGTCGGCTATAATTTTTATGCTATAGCCTAGTTTGTAGCAATCCTGCCTACGAAGCGAGGCCCCAGGTTCGATTCTCGGCTGGAGCAAATATTTATATGACAGATAAATATTTGTACTCAGGTCATGGGTGTTATAGTGATGTCTTATTTGTTTTATCCCTGTCACCCGCGACACAGGGAAACCTACTGAGGATATGAGTTTGTAAGAGTTTATTTATTTATTTCATTTATGTTATTTTACATCGATACCCAGATTGCAAGTTACAGCCCTAACTAAAACAAATCCTGTTGAAGGCTATATTTCTTTCCGCTGCGCCCACCGCCGACCCACCCGATAATTTACTGACCCGTGCCCGTAATGTACGGGACGATTGAAACATGCCTCTAATTGATATTTATAGTTTGGAAGGTGTGAACAATTATTTTGTTGTATAGAAATTGTGTTAAAATTATGCTTGGGCAGAAAATACGAGCATCTCTTAAGTTTTAGTGGTCCGCGGGAAATAATTTAAATGTAAACTAATCTGAATTTAGGATCTATTTCATGTTTTTTTGTCCGTCTGTTCATTGGCCAACCAAAAATTACATATTACAAATACAGGCACAACACCAGGCCAGTTAGTTTTAATTTTAAGTTGAAAGTGAAATTAAGGCTTGGTTTATGAATGATTTAATGAAAGAATGAACAATATTGAAATATTATTCTACTAGCTGCCCGGACAGACTTCGTTCTGTCAAAAGTTATTTATTTTTATTTTGAGATGTAAGCTATCCTATCTTTCAAGTTGGATTAAACTGCAAACGGTGTGCAAAGATTAGAATCGGTTAAGTAGTTTAGGAGTCCATCGCGGACAAGCAACGTGACATGTAATTTATATATATTAAGATTAAGATAAACAAAGGAATGGTAACAGTATGTGTTACCACATAACTTGTGAATCGCAATAAAAGCGATTGAGCAATATGTCTTGCAGTAGCCCAGTAGGTACGAGTTGCAGCAGTAACTCTACTTCGCACACTTTAGCCTCTTTATTGTTCCCGTGTGAACACTTTGGCAAGAACATTTATTGGCTTAAACGCTTGTCATACTAATGTTTTACCAAATTGAACGATTTCAAACTAATACAACAGATTTTCTTGAAAAACATAATTACCATGGTACCTACTGAAATACAGGAAATTAAATAAATCATTTTTTTAGATACTAGGGATTTCGCGTTAGCAATTTAGGTATATGTACATGAATGCAGATAGGCTGAATGTTCAAAACGTTTTGTGACAATTTATACCTGACCTTCAGTGGAGAGGATCAATGTATCTGTATCCCGTTTATAAACTTTAACGATTGTATCCACAAATAGAGCAATAAAAGCAATAACCAATGTGTCTTGTAATAAGTCAGGTTAGCGCACTTTAGTCTTTTTATTGTTCCCGTGCGAGCACTTCCCGATAAACGCCTGTAGGGGGCGCTCGTGACGAATACATGAGGTATTAACTGATACAATCAAAGGTATCAATAGCTACGTGACATACTCGTACGTAGGCTTATATTTGGATGAATTTAATCTACCTACGTCGCGTTGCTCAGCTGCTAATGGCCATGCCTGAAGAGATTACCCAAACACCAAAATCATCACTGAGAAGAGAGAGACGAAAAAGAAAGAAAGAAAGAAAGAATATAAATAATAAGTTGATAGTTAAAAATATTGAGTAAATCAAATAACAGAAAAATGTTATGTTTGTAAAATAAATTAATAATAATAACGCTTCACACTCACAGCCCCACACTAGGATTCCCTGTGTCGTGGGTGCCATGGACAACACACAACATAGACATTACACCCAGACCGAGAACAGAAATTCAAACTCATCATTCAAATTTCCGCCTCGCTGGGAATCGAACCCAGGACCCTCGGTGCGGCGATCCGGCATGGTAACCATTGCGCCACACGGGTCGTCAAATTAAATTCATCCAACGCAAAACCTATAAGTATATACTCAAAACGAAGCCAGAAAAGGTTACGTATAATTCCTAAATTGTTATAATTTGTCAACACCAAACACGACATCGTGGCGGATGGAGTAACAAATTTCTATATAACATTCTGTTTTCAAGCGAACCATTGCAGGACGTGACCCTCCACCGCAGAATGCGGACCTCCTAACGAGTTTTTGAGATCCCCTGCCAAGGAAACCATCTTAAAGGCATTTGCACTTTGTAACTAAATTCACTGGAAAGAGATATGGGATGGTCTTGGTAGAAGACGGACAGTAAATGAGTTTGCATTGTAGGAAAGTCCGTATAAATTGTAAGAAAATTTTAGTGTCATGTCTAAATTTTATTATTCCATTTTCATGCATTTCCAGTTGATAGCGAATTTTGATGATTCTGTAGAAAGTAGTTGGTATTCCTGCAAGCGAAGCGAGTGATTCTGAATTTTGATATCGGGCTGGGCAGACGTATCTGGCAAATATATTTTGTTATCGAATGATTGGACATTTGTATCTTTTCATGCTATCCGCTTCTCAGATAATTCTGTTTTTGGGGTGTGAATCATTTCGAAACAAAAATCATTTCAAGTTAATTTAACATATATCTGACCTATTTACTTATTTATAGGTGTACCAGAATCTGATGGCAAAATGGGCAAATAAAAATTAAAGACAACACACTCCCCAGCATTGGGGAAACTAGAATTAAACTTGTTGATCCTTGACATTTTTAACAGTGTTAGTTTCTAAGCAATATAAATTATGTAGGTATGGTTTATTAACTTCAGATGAAAATATATAAAAGACAAAGCTACACATTTTTTACATAAGCACATATTTTTTATATTAGGTATATTTAATTATTACAGTGACTAACAATAATTAATGCAACTATAATTTAAAATTTGCCATCTGTGTACTAGTATTTTTTATTCATTTGATGAAGAGAACAAATAGATAATAATAATAAATTGCTCCTCCACCGTTTCAGTTACGTGAACTTGTATGATGTAACTTTTGATTTAATATTCACAAAATTTTTGCTATCTTTAATTTGTAACAATGTTTGTATTATTTATTTCAATTAATTTAATATCATTTGCTAATCTTACTTACATACAAAGAAATCTTAAGTAGATTATTTACTAAGAAAATATAATCACGAAAACTAAGTATCAAAACGAGTTAATCCTACATGATGGATAATATTAGTAATGCAGATTGTCGCTTAAATACAACTTTTTCCTCATATGTTTTTCATTAAACATTGAAAATAATATTTGTGGCTTGTGATCGTAAAGTTATTTTCGGCAGTACATCGAAAATATTCATCATTTTAGAAAAAGAAAAATATTCCATACAACTCTTTTTTTGACTTGACAAGCCGCTTGACAATAGTTAGTTTTTAAAATTTTCATTGCCATATTAAAAACCCAGTTTTCTGCTTGTCAAAAATGCCATGAGATGCTGGTACACCTATAGTACTATTATTTCTTCTGTGCTATTACATCATTTGTTTATAATTTTTTTTGCATTACCGTTATTAAAATAATAAATAAATAACGCTTCACATTCAAAGCCCCACACTAGGATTCCCTGTGTCGTGGGTGCCATGGACAACATACAAGACAAGGACATTCACACCCAGACCGAGAACAAAAATTCAAACTCATGGGAATCGAACCCAGGACCCTCGGTGCGGCGATCCGGTATAGTAACCATTGCGCCACACGGGTCGTCAAGATGATCCAATACAAGTACCTGTACCTCCTATTTAATATCCTTCGAAAGAACTGTGGTATGCACGCTGCTCTATTCATGTATAATTTAAATAGTAACGTAGCTTGTCCTTTATATTTTAACCCAATATACATTGATGATGAAGGGATGACGTAGAAAATGTAGTGTCTGTTATTACGAACATCAAATCTTACAGCGTCAAAAATAAACACATCACTCAACCTCCACTTTACCTTTCAAATCCCGCGATGATCCATCCATTAAGTATTCATCTCGCGACATTAGCAGCGGCCGTTATTAAAACCACCTGTAAATCCCATACTCCTGCATATTGCTTGTCGACGCGCTACACGTACTGGGGGTGGCGTCCCTTCCGCCCTTGTGACTTTTGTCTCGAATCTCAGCACGTCTTGGACATCGGGGGCACGTCTTACGGAATTAATAATAAGCCAAGAAGCCGGGTGCGGTTTGGGTCGCAATGTGCCGAAATTTCCAACCCTAATTATGGGTCCTCTGCACTCACCGCGCGATCTTAACTTTCAGTTCGCGCTACGTTCGCCCATTGTTTATTGGTGTTGCCAACATCTTGCACTGGGTTGTAATAGGCAAATTAAGGATGTTCTAAACGATGTGATTTGATGCTAAGCTCGTCTGGCTCTTTTGTCGTTTGAATTTAGAGACGCTGTTAAAGTTGATTGTACGTTTAATTCAACGTAGCGCAATGTGAATTATTGTTGTGGAGACCTGGTGGAATTGGTTTAAAACAATGCTAATACATTTATTGCAAATAATTTATGTGTAGTCTTACGACCTTTTTTCATAAATCAGGATTTACAGCTATAAATCTAAGCTTACATATTTAGACCACTGTGAAGACAAGATTTAACTATGTTTACAACCTTACCAAATGGCCTCCCCATTTTTTTTATATAGTTCAGTTAAGTATATAGTTCAGTTTATATAGTTATTATATAATTCAGCCAGAAATAGTACTGAGAATTTATCACGAAATACGTATTTGTGTTGCTAACTGCGGTTTTTCATCCTTGTCTTTGAGTCGCTGTGAAAATTACTTAGTAACGTCGGTAACGTCGGTTATCGGTAACGTAAATTAAATCACTGTTGTTTATTTTTGTTGCTGACGGTAATAATTTAATGCATACAGTGGAAGTGCGTTAATTTTTAAATTATACGATCTCAAGGTTTTTTAGTTCAATTGTATCTTTAAATTATTTGCATTTCATATATCTACAACAATAAGGAAGGGAGTAGAAGGGGTGTGTTGGATACTCAGCAAGTGTTTAACAACTTGTCAACATCAATGTCAAATTTCGCGACGGCCTACCCAAGGCTTGTCGCTGTCATCAATGTGCCCTGGGCTATGAATGTGATAGTGAGTAGTAGTGGAATAACAAGTTTGCTATCATATACATGGTATAAGAATTATTGCCGAGCGGGTTTTTACACAATAAACAAAGAAGGTTAAGAGGGTTAAAACTTAAATGTATTAATAATTTACTCTGTTCTACATTTTTTATATCTATCTATCCAAAACATTTACCGTGGTAGACTCATTGACCCCGGTAGAAATATAACAGCTTGTGAAATATAAACATAATATATTGAAATGCTGTAAAGTAGGTAACTACTATACAAAAATAACAAAAAGAGCTACTGAAATATAGTGGATTTTGATGTGTATTATTTGTGGTGTATTATTTTAATTATTTTATATTATTTTAATTAGTACAATATTTTATTATATAAAACAACACTACTTTTACATTTCATATCTGAAACGTAAAAAAATTCGGTTGCACCAAAGAAAATTACGGCACAAAATGAAACGGAAACACTGCCTATACTTTCGGGTACATGAATAGATAAATCATTTACTTTAAGACGTGCCTATCCCGTAAAGGAACGGATATTCATAATAATTTCACAAGGAGTAGGGTGAAAACATTACGTAAAATCCAAAGTTCGTTTCAAATTTCAATTACTTATTCGTTCGATGCGTGTGCTGCATGCGAGGGTTCTGTAGGAAATGAAACAACACTTAACGTGATTTATGGTGGAAAATATTATTCTATTATGAATTACACATTGTTTTCTTAGCTGATCTGTGTATTTGTACGGAATATATTAAGCTGGAATTAAAATTTTCTGATTTATAGCGCTTTCGGCTGTGCGAAATCACGTGTAACGAAGTTTTCTTATAGCATGTTACATTGCAAATAAGATACATTGTATCGTAGAAGTTGACAGTAGGTTTAATTGGAGAGTGTAAACATTTATTACATAATATTTTAAAAGAACCAAGTAAAACTTAAGTATTAACAATAGCCTACTAGACTAAGTTACCACTAACGGCCGGTCTCAATAATGTACTAACAGATGGAAGACTGTGGATAGGGCTGTCATCTGTGATATTTGTCAATTTTTCAGAGGCAAAAATTGACAAATATGACAGATAACATACTAATGGTAGCCCTATTCACAGCCTTCCATCTGTTAGTACATTATTGAGACCGGCCGTAAGACGCATACAAAAGTAGCAACTTTTTATGTAGCAAAATTGACAACAGTTATGCACAAACACATGTTTTACATAACATAAATTACATTTTAAAGTTCGCTACGACATAAATATTAGAAATAATATTCCAAGTATATAGTTCCGCATATTGTTGTGTCTCAGCCAAATCTCAACACATAATTCAAGGCACCTACGGCCTCCAAATAGCTGCATAACAAATTTTATTTCCTCTAAAGGAGCGTCCGAACAAAAACAGAACGAGAAAGTTGGGCGGTACCGCGCGTCCTCTCGTGAATTTATATCTACGGGAAACAAGAAAACAAAAGTTGAGTCGCGCCAAAGGTACATTATCTTAACAAAGTACAGCAATTAGGTACACGTTCCACATCTTACTACAATAATTTAAATATGATAAAACAGACGCCGTTCGTCGGCGAAGAATAAGGCGGGCCCTTGACTTAACTTATTTATAAATTCTTCGTGAGACAGAATACGGGGCTCGGAGTTCGAGGCAACCCTTCCGCGTATAACGTAATAAAAGGGGCACTCATATAAGTATCACCGCTTTACGTGCTGTGATAAGGGCTAATCCCCTTTCGTGGGACGATCTCTCTACTTATTAGACCGTCTTGATTCTGTTTAAGAATTAAAGGTTTGTAAGATACCCTTTTAGGGACTTTTACTGAACTTAAATAAAAGGGCACTCTGTCCATCTTTACAAATTCGCTGCTCATTTTGAGGATCTATTGAGATGTTTGCAATACTTTGTATTCAATATGTTACGTATATGAAGCAATGAGAGAGTTATTAAGTATATGATGTTGTATATAAAAATATAATAGTTCTTGTAGGTATTACTTTTTAATATGTATATGTAATAAACTTGGGAACCTTTGAGGCCAAACGTGAAATTTGCTTAAAACTTTAAAACGAGCTATCAACTAATGTGATTGCAAAATCAAATCAAGCCGATGTTTGAAGCAGTCACAACTTATGTCTTGCTTAAAATAGACTGTGGTTGAATAGGAATTCGAACAAAAACGAGCAAGTTGCTCTCGATAGGCCACAATCCGTGAAGCGTAGAGGATCTCTGCCTCAAAGCTATAAAATTACAGATCAAAATTCTATCGACCCGGTGCCCTTTATTCAAAAGCAGCCGAGCGCACTATCAAAGAAACTCTACTTAGGAGTTAGCGTCTTAGGGACGGCAAGTTTGTTCTCAAGGGTTGCGAGATGCGGGTAGGGGTTACGTTTTTGAATGTAAATAGTGGCGCGAGGATTTCATATGAATTAAATTTAAGTAATTAATGGGCACAAGACGTCGTACGAGCGTAGTGATCGACCGAGTTAAGTTACTGTGGGCGCGGTTGGGTGGTCGCCTATTTTCTTGAGTGAGATGCTTTGGAGGACACGTAACTCATCAGTCCCTTCTGATATTTGAGGATTTTGAATAGCATAAGAAATTTTGGCAAGCCTGGCCACTCATTTATTTACATTTTACACCTCCTCCTCGCTATATTAGTGAATATTAATATAATCCTCAAATTGTGGGCCACCTGACTGCACTCGGTGACTAGTGGAATAAAACTAAACTAGATAAATAAAATAAATGTATTATTGTAATTATCTAGTTGTATTGTACCACTATTTTTGGTTTAATAAAGTTTAAATAAATAAAGCAAATAATGGACTGCCCATGGCTGCTGCATTAGGCCAGATCCTCACTATAATACCGTTCACAGTCCGTTCTCGATCCGATCTCGGTCTGGTAAAGTCGTGTCATGTTCACATTATACAATCTGATTCAGTTCACGATTCAGTCTTGAATCGTCAATACTCAAAGGCGGACGTACGAGTATTTGGTTCGTAGATAAAATTAATAATATTAGTAATATTTGCAGTGAAAAAATGACAAACTTTGCAACTGAAGAATTAGCGATTATTGCTCTTCTTCTTGCGAAAGAGGATAACTCACCTCTCAACTCACCTCTCAACTCACCTCTCAACTCACCTCTCAACTCACCTCTCAACTCACCTCTCAACTCACCTCTCAACTCATCTCTCAACTCATCTCTCAAATCATCTCTCATTTTTCAAAAAAATTTCAAGTCAGTCTCCGCTCATTTCTAGTCTCCACTGGACAGTTTCGTTTCATAAAATTTCAAGTCACCCCCGTACTAAAGAAGTTTTCACTTTAAAAATATTCACACGTGGTAGAAGTGAAACCTTCAAAAATTTTGTTTTCAAGATAATGAGACGAATAAAATTTCGGGAAGACTCCACTTCACTCCAGTCTCCACTCAACTCCAGTCTCCACTCAACTCCAGTCTCCACTAAACTCCAGTCTCCATTGGACAGTCACGTTTCATCGAATTTCAAATCACCCCCGTACTAAAGAAGTTTTTACTTCAAAAATATGTTGTTAATGAAAATAACAATAATTTATTTAATTTACGTCATTTACAATAAAATTGTACTATAGATTCAATTAAGTAATATTCTGTTATTTTTTCATAAACTTGTAATGAGATACATACCTAAATATCCTTTTCAAAAAATCAATTATTTATATATAATTACCGTTTTCAAAAGTCCACATTTGTTTAGTCATTTCTATCACTCAGGAACTTTAACTACAATATAATTCAAATAAGTACAATTATTTTTTTAAAAGTAAACTATACATAAACTATTGAACTTAATTGGATTTCATGTATCGCTTCAGCGGGTAATAGCTGACTGAACTGAACCCGAAGACTATTCACACTATCGTTACATGTCGTGACAAGTTCGATCTCGCTCAAACAAAAATTTCTTCGAACCTGATCGTGACTGGAACGGGATTGGAGCGAAACTTGACTGTTACCGATAGTATGAATGCACACATATATTTTTTACTGAATTATATTTTATCAAACCGAGATTGGACCGAGAACGAACTGTGAACGGCATTATAGTGAGGATCTGGCCTTATTCAGCAATTACGAGTAGATCGTATCTACTCACCGTTTAAATTGCTACACCTAGGTTAACTGTAATTTTGGCTAATGAACTATTTGATAATGTTTCTGATAGTAACCTTATTAGTATTAAATTATAGTAAACGTTTCAATTAATTTGTGTGCTTGATTACAAAATCTATCGATTTGAGATCCATTTGTTATCATAATAATCAATTTCTAACTCACATAACATAATGATGTGACGTGAGTGATTTATGTATGTAAGTATAAGGACTAATTGGTAAGTACATTAGACAATTTTACGCAGACTATATGAAGAACTTCCAGATATTCAGGTTTTCTAAAGAACATACATTTGAGAATATTTTTAATAGCAAATCCCCTAACTTCAATCTGTGAAAATATCAAGATGACTTTAGCCTGAGAGCCAGTTCATTCTTTCTTTTTCTTCTTTATTTCTTGGCCGGCAACGCATCGGTGATGCCTTTGGTTTTGCTGATGTTCATGGGCGACGATAGCCACTTACCATCAGGTGGATCGTCAGCTCGTTTGTCGGCTATTTTTCATTAAAAAAAAACTGCAAGATGTTTTAGTGATGACCACGTTGATTTTATTATTTCAGCGATTAATTATTTGTCAATTGACAATGATAGTAATTCTGTATTCCTCTTGAACTTGACTCAAGATGAATCGGCGATTTATCTGTGTCCCAAATATTAATCTCGAAATTTTTATAGGTGTTAGTTTCAGAATAATTCTCCTAAAAATGTGAGGTACTTCTAACCCCTTACAAGTGACTGTCACACAACGCCACCAATCCGCACTGGAGCAGCGTGGTGCAGTATGCTCTAGGCCTCCTCAAGAGGAGAGACCCGTACTCAGTAGTGGGCCATCAATGGGTTGAAGCCAGATACACAACGAAATACTCTACTGTGGTATTCCAGTTATTTTATATTAATTCTTAATACAGCAATACCAAAAGTTAAGACTTGTAACTTTTAACTTTCGACAGCATAGCTTATATAATTTATATAACTTCATAAACAAGTCAACATGTTACTCCATATATGGGCTTTAGGGACTGTAAGGTCATTTATTAATTATAATGAACCCTCAAGGGGTGGGAGGGGGTAAGTCAGATGAAGAAAGGGTGGCTATATTTTAAGATGTCGTCGTCATCTGGGCAGGAATGTGTTGTGTGCGGGTCAACTTAAATTATTTATTACTAACATTAGAACTGGGTTTGCGCTGTTAGTTGTGTAAGATTATTCGTATGTTAACTCCGCTAAGCGTTCCTTTACAAAGGTAGAGTCGTTCTAAAATCGACCGTGAAATGTTTTATACACGTTTTGGTAGCAGTATTACAGAACTTTATTTATCAGTTTCGTTTTTGATCGGCAATGCGTGCAAGACTTACCGTGAGATGACTCAGATACTTGTCGAATGTTTATAACTTTATTTAGTTCTCACCACAAACAGCAAAAATACAATGGGTTCATACAAATAGGTAAGATTTTTACAGTACTGATGTTTGTGGGAGCTGGTGCTTGAGCTAGGTATTTAAATACCTGTGTTACAAGACACCAGGCCCCAACCTCTTGTAAGGTAGCATATAAATCATATTATTATGTTATGTTTATTGTTATCATATTTTATATTTAAAAAAAAACAGCACAAAAGAGTACAGTAACGAATATTAATCACATACAAATAGGTATCTTGTATCCCTGACAGGCAGATGAATCTTGTTTCTAAATGATTTTAGCTTCATACACCTGTCACCTGGGTCTCGTGGTATAGGCATTGTGAAAATAAGTTTTATTACGCATATAAGTGCGGACTTTATACGAGATAATACATTTACTTTTAAGTTTTTTGCCCCGTATTTTATTCCCCTCACAATGAACGATATATTATTACCAACTAATAATAAACAACACAAGTATTTATACAAAGAATCTCTGAAAATATGGTGTCGGGTTCACAAAACAAGTACCTACTAAGACTTCTAACTTCAATCGAGGGCTAAGAGGAGCCGAGAGTCTTAGATCGGGTTTCACGCTGAATAATGGCCGACGCCGATATTCAATCTGAAAATATATCAAAACCTTAAACAATTTATACAAATTATTATTGTATTATTGTTATGTTATTATTTAGTTTTTGTTGTAACCGATTTATGGATAAAAGTCAGAAATTAATTTTACTAATAATATAAAGCATTAATGGAAGGTATTTGTGTTTTTTTTTGTCCGGGGTATTTATCAACGGAATAAATCACCATCAAATTGTTTGCTGGCTATTCCCGTAAAAAAAACAATTTATACAATTTGTTACACATATTATACAACAAATATGTGGGCCCAAGTTTTGTCTCGATGAGAAACTGCAAAAGAAAAATACTCGCGGTAACACTTTTATATAAGAACTGTAAATTTTCTCTTTTGTTTGTTAAAAGTCAGTTCAACATAAATTTATGTAAAAAAATCGATGACAAAATTTTTGTACATAATTCACATTAGCACAATACTTGACTAAAACTAGAAAAAATTAAATAAATGATAACGGCGGTGGACGTGGGTTTGGACGTGGGTTTATCGGTATTATACCAAATATGAACTTGACTTCATCACAAGAAAACTCAGGGTGACTGAAACAATGTGCATTTTTGTAATGAGGATAAGTAGTAAACACGATTACCTACCAGAGTTGGCATGACCAGTGCTGATCAGTGTTATGTATTGAGGTAATGGTGGTATCAAAATTTGGTCGAAATAATATTAATATAGCCTGTACATAAATATGGCTAACAAAAAAAATCCCTGGCAGTTCCCGAGATTAACGCTTTCAAACACAAATAAACAGAGTAACTAACTAAAAACTCTTCAACTTAATTATGTTTGTTTTTATAAAACAACATTATTTCTATTCACTAGAATCCACAAACAGCTACGACTTCAGGTCAAACACTTAAGTAGCTATCATAAAAAAAGCCGAAAAGCCGGGAATCAACCTAGGACCCTTCACTTCACAGGCACTGACTAGGCTACAGGGTAATCAACGTCAATATAAAATACTTGAGATGTATTAAAAGAATCAATGTTATTTGAAAGACATGAGCCCTAATCCTGTCCTGTCTAACGATGCCTTATATGCCGTTAAATATTCAAAGAATAGGCCAGGGTTGGGACAAGTCTCTCGGGCCGAAAAGTCCCTTAGCCCGAGTGGGGGTTAACCCGCGAGCGCTCATGCGTCCCTAATTTCCGATTTGTCGACCGAAAGGGTTGACTGATTAGCATCTGACTGTGTCAAAACGCATCTACCGCCTTTGTTGTTGATGTGATGATGTCTGTTTGATCCTTGCTCCTTCAATCGTGTAATTATTTATGTTTTGATATTAACCCCTGACTTCGAAGACTTGCGTAGAGTTTGGATTCGACAAGTGTTTAGTGTTTTATCACACGTTTTATAAACTTTTATTTTTACCACACACTTAAAGTTAACTTCTACTGAATCAATTATTTATTATTAATTTATAGGTTCAAACTGCGTATAATACGTATGATTATTTTGTTCAGACAGACTGTTTAAACGATGTAGTAGTACATATAGTTACCATTAAATAAAACAAAAGCTACTCTTATATCTGCCTGCACTTGATTCTGAATAAAAATACTAACATTTCAGCATGAAATAACTATTTATTCACTCATAGTTTTCTTTCCACTAAGCTACTGGTAATAAACCATTCAGTATTGTCACCTCTCGCCCCTGTTTCTGCCGCGTTACTCCGTATAATGACATGTGTAATCCTCAGTCGACTCATGACTCTACCATTAATCATAGAAAGCGTGGGATTTTTTCACCATTACGCCGAAAACATACGGTCCGACTGCAGTTAATACATACACGGAGTGAAGGCTTCTATATCTGATTATTCTCTTTTACGTCTCCATTATTATAATATCGATATGTAATATTTTGTTTCAATTTAGATCATATTTCTACTAAGTTTTGTGTTGTAAAAAAATATATATATTAATACAAAAACCAACAATGTTTTAACTTTTCAATAAGTAAATGACGTAAAATGTTAAGAATTAATTAGTAGGTACTATATTACATTTAAGGAAACTCAATAAATCCTTAACACCAATCCATAACACAATATGTAATATAATATTTCGACAGGTTCTAAATTTTTACATCTAGTTTATAATTCGCACGGTCACCACAAACTGTAGTTAAACTGCAATGATAATATCACATCTTTTTCTCAGTGAAAGACCCCACTTATTTCTTCGTCACATACTCTGTCCGCTGTCTCATGAACTTCTCATTTATCATCTCTAGCCACGTCATTGGAATTTTTCAAGACCATTAACGGTGTTATTGTTTTTCTTTCGACAAAGACTACTTTTTTGATGCTTATAATATGTGATCATGTTTGTTTACGTGGTAATATAAAAATCATTATTATCACGAAATATTATTATGTTGATGATTTGTGTTTTTTTGAAACAGCAAGAACTGAACATAGTTTTTTTTATTCGTTTAACTACGACGTTCTAAAACATAATAATTTATTTAAAATTATCATGAAAAGATATTACTTTGTGGTCAGTAAGTAGTTCTCAATACGAGTAGTTTTACATAATAACTTATCCACGATATCCATCCTTATAAGTAGATGTATAAATGAAAACGGCCAGTAATCAAGAATATTTCGGATGACGCCTGACTTTACTCTCATATTACTTTACATAGTTGCAGCTGGTGGTCAAAATGAAGGTTGTGAATGTAAATGTCAGGCGACGGTAGCGATGTATCGGCTGTCACATTACCACCGCTGCTGCTGTTATTATCAAACTTTTTGAAGGGTCTCCGGCGACGCGACGCCGACCACGCGCCCAGATGAGGGGCATGTTAGTATGGAAGAAGATTTTTCTTTTTTTGGGAGTAAGAAAGAAAAAACTTGGTAGCTTCTTGCGGCTTCTTCTCTCGGGTCCTTTCACGATAGGGCTTAAGGTTGAGGCCAAACGGGCGTATTTTTTGAACCGTGGGTCGCGTGAAATGAGTCGATTTCGTACTAAAGTCCAAACTCATTTTGCGTCACCATGTGGTATAAACAGGACTTTAGTATAAAACTAATTGCACATGACTCTTTTTTCGCGACTGACAGCTCAAAAAAAACACTCGTTTGGCCTCACCCATATTGAAGCAATGGCGTAAATTGAGTTTCAAAAAGTGTTTTTATAAAACCAATTTTGAATAAAATATTTAAGCTTTAGTTTGTATTATAAATAATAGTGGTTAATGACGTATGAATTAATAAACAATCACGCTTTCATAAATGTTGCATGGACTAATACTGAAGGACAAACATGAGACACTCAATGCTTATCAATTAAGTAATTATGTTGTTGAGCATTGAATGTCTACCCCTATCCTATTGTTAGCTAGATTTTAATTACGGACAAAGTACTTTGACAAAACCATAATGGTCCATGACGATGATTTATGCATAATTAGAATAAAAATGAATAACCAATTATTGTAGTCATCAATTTATACTTAACTTTATGAAACATTTACATTATTATTTTGAAAACAAAATCATATTAAAGAGAAAACCATGCAGTTAAACATTTTATAACTTAAAAAATATTAATATGTGAAAGAATCCTATTCCATACTAGTGTAGCTTGCGGTCGCGCAGTCCAAGAGGCGCATATGGTAATTCCTTATTCCAATAGGAAATAGAGGCGGTCAGTCGCAATAATCCATCACGGCGGCTGTTTGTTTGTCCCGTGTTTTATGTCGTTTTACGTATTCCTTACAGGTTTTGATAAATATTTGTTGGGCAAGTTCGGACATGTCTAGGAATTGAATATCCGGAGGCAACCCGTTTTGTTCCGTGATTGGCGTGAGCTCAGAATAGAAATGGTCTTACGTAACCGAATATTCGTGTTACGTAATATTATGATATTTGAATATTTAAATTTCTAATGTTAGTTTTTGGATCGTAAACGTGCGTCATGTTACCATTGGCTTAGCTTAAACGTTTACTACCTATGTCAGTCACAGTGACCCTGGCAGTTATCGAATATTTAAATTATGCTAACCCTGTAACTGTAATACTATACAGTGTACTTTTTCTCCAGGACGTTCATACGTCCAAGAATTCCACCGTTTGTCCGTTAAATATAGCTACCATACTTATAGCAACAAATTATAAAGAAGATATTTTGATCTTAACAATACAGGAAACAATTAACTTTAGTTTAATAATTGAACTTCAACTTATTTTGTTCCAACCTTTACTTTACCAAATTATTTAATCAAGGAATAACCGGCATCTACCTACTTAATCTTAAAAATCAACTAAGATACAAAATAACACCAAGTAAAAACCACGTTGACAATTCTCAAGGGCGCGCATGTCATTATTCTCGAGCAAAGCTAAGGATCGCATGCATACAGAATGGGGCTTATCAGTTATGCATAATACGGGGCCCCGAAGGTGGGCAAAATATTGCACTGCCCGAGTACATGAGTACAACGCTACACGAAGATATTTATACAGGGTATGTTACAAAATCCTTGATTAAAAAACCCCTTATGTTGTATTATTATTTGAATTTGTGTCGCCAAGGTGCCTGTTTTAAAATTGAATTATTCGTATATTTTGTTTTGTAGTGTTAAAATGATTGAGATGTGGCTCAAAATGGACAAAAGAGAAGTTTTCAAACTCAATACTTAATATTTTTTATGCTTTCACATTTCACCAAATATAGCCTTGGCTGGAAGATATCATCCGAATAATGTAGTCGCATGATTTTGGCTCCTGCCCAAACTGCCAGCATTTCATGAAATACTTTCAAGATTATTTAGATGACATTAAAAATAGTACTGCCGATCGCAAACTTGTAACATACTGTTTAAAAGTTATATACAATAATCATTATAATTTTTTTGAAAATAATATAGATAGAATGATGACTGATCCGTGTCTAATTCTCATCTAATAATCTAATAATGTGATTTATCTTGAATTAAAATCTCTTAACACCTATCACAATCCTATTACAATGATTGTAAGTTATAATTATTTATAACCATAAATACCATAAAAAAAATTAAAAAGTTTAAAATACCAAATTTTATTTTAATAAAGATTGTTGACCGTTTTTGCGTCTATTTTTAGTATTAAAGTGAAAGTTAGAGCACGCTGTATACACGTAGTGACGATAACCTCATGTGTCTGACGTCACATGATGTCAGTCTGATGGATTTTGTTTGCTGATTCTATTACAGTTTTTTATTTGTTGCCAGCGACAGTGTATGACCGGCCTATGAATATGAATGAGACATGAGAGAAATGTTACATACAGTGGTCTGACAAAGTCATACAAATAAAGAATGTTATATTTCTTGTAAAAGAGTTTAAGCAGCTAAAGAACTATTACTTATTCCCTAGTATACCGCTGTATATTTTCACTTACTATCGTATATATTTATCGTTCAAGCTTTGTGAAGGTTTGCATTCGTATGTTTAGATCATCTTTATAAACCATGTATCGAAGAGCATTTCAGTACTGGATCTCTCTCAGTGGGCGTAGTTATCTGTCAGGATTGCCAGGATACTAAATAAAACACACAATTCGACAGGCACAAAGATACTTGGTTTTTGATATTCGTTTATTGCCTGATAACGTTATTTAGTTTTACCACAGAAGACATAATGGTTTTATGTACTTTGATTCCGCGGTCCTACCAATCTACCTGCCATATTGACTGTTCTCCTATTTCTTAATTTGATAGATTAGTACGAATCTTCACCGTATTCCAAAAAATATTTTTTCCGACCCATCAGTTCTCCTTAAAATGATGTGAATAGTCTTAGTTTTTCAAAGATGCCTCGTTTAATTCGGACTAATCGCTACAGGATTTACTTGTGGCTTTGTTGATTTTTTTTTATTTAAATCAAGCAGTAATCTCTACATATATAGCAATAAGGCGAAAATATTAAATTCTTTTAACATTTTAAAAAGAAACTTGAATTTTTCTCCGCCGGAGTTTCGACACCTATTTAGGTATACGAAACCAACTGAGTGTCACCCAGAGCAACAGTTTAAAGCAAAATGCTCTTAGAAAATGGATCGGTTTCCAATTAACAGGGCCTCAGTTCAGTCTCATTATATTTTTAATTTGGGGGAGGAATCTCAAATTAAAGCGACGTCAAAGGACAAGCCCGTCTGCCATTAAAGCTAAATAATTAAAGAATTTTACCGTCCTCACAATCGTTAGACGGAATTAAGAAACCGCTTGAACATCGTTTTGATTTAGGTAACTATAAAGCAACTGCGATTTGTTTTAAAAATGCATTTTATAATCTATAGAGATATAAAATAATATATGTATAAGGAAAAGTTTTTTTGTAATACTACGAGTATTACAAAAAAACCTTCTCCTCGATGTAGCGTGATTTGAGCTAAACATTTAATAATGCGTTTATCTATTAGAATTAGAGATACGCCATTATTTAAACAGAAAACTTATAAAAGTTTTTGTAAGTTCTCAAATTTCAAATGGGAATATTCTCAAATGACTTGAACACCACTCAGACTTGGCTGTTTTGTTTCATATAATAATTATTATTTTGTGTACTATAATCCACCGAATCGAGTGGCAAAGGATTTGTTGTATTTAAAAGTTCTGTCAAATTCACCAAATGAAAAAAAAACTTTAACGAGTGAATTATTTATCTCAACAGAAATAGCTGATAAATTTGAATTCGAATGGACGTAAATAAATTTATTCGAATCCAATAGACTTTGTAAGAAAAGGATCGAGATAACAGAATCATTCTTCGTAACTTTGTATCTCATCAGAACTATGTAGTGTTCGACTAACTCTATAAATGTAAATTTCAATTTCGTCTAGACGTGTGAAACGGGCACGTTTACATGCAAACAAGATTCATTAGGTATCTACTACCAGTCTAAACTTAGGACCGGCTGGTAAAGTGCTCTTTGGTGTGAAGAGATGAAGTGATGGAATGCAATCTCTAATACTTTATGCCGATATAAGTCATATAAGCCTGGGTATTTGAATGGTCCTTGTCCAAACTTAATCTAAAATCAATAATTGAAATTATTATAAACATATTATTTAGTCAACAACTCACAAAAAAAACTGATTTCATTGTAATTGATTTTAAAATAAAGGTGTGGTCAATATCTAGAGGTACCTATATGTTTTGAGCTACGAATTCTAAATAAATATTTTATTATTTCTCGAACAAAACCTTTTATGTACACTTTTCCATTGATTCCATCTGGAAGAAGTTGTGTAACAAAATGGGTTGCAACTTTTAAAAATCATACGGAGATTTCGTTTAGAGAAACACAGTTGCCGTGTGCTGCTAATAAAGTGTCCTCGTTTGTACAGCGCCTTAATCTAATCAAAGCCAAAAACATCTTGAAATCGCGTCATAAAACTTTCGCTGTCGCAGAGGTGTCGTTGGCACGATGGTATTCAAATGGAATAAATCCAGATTCCTGGGGTCTAGTAGACCCGTGGGAGCGATTTTGTCGGAGATGACCGCCCTGGAGGTACACGACACTTAGATAAACCCTTTTGTGAAATTAGCAAACGGGCGGCTAAACGCTGGGTTTTTTGACCGCCACAAATTATATACGGAAGAATACATGAGGAAATTTCACATATTAAAGCGTTTTGTATTTATTGATTTCGTGAATGTAAAAATATCTTCAGAAAATAACTCACAAATTCTAAACGCGACACTAAATTGAACAGTTTTTCTGATAAAAAAAACGCTCCTGTTCGTACCTAAGATTGTAAATTCATGTCAAAATATACACCTCTGATATATATTAATACTAATATAGTCTCAAAATGTTGAAACCAAAATATATTCAGAAACAAAAAATTCTTAAAAACAATATAAAAAATTGATCATTTAACACTGATATCTGTAATGTGAATTTATTATAAAAAACCTTGAAGTGAAATATTGCAAATCAAAAATATGAAATAACGTATGAAGTACCTACCGTTTTATTTACCGTATTTTCATCCATCAGCCTTGCAGGTCCACTGCTGGACATAGGTCTCCCCTAACTTTCGCCACTCTGACCGGTCCTAAGCCTTCTGGATCCAACGGATGCCCGCTGACTTCTTCAGGTCGTCAGTCCACCTCCGTATTTAAAGTTTGAATATTTTTTTTAAATTTAAATTTTCTACCGCCCGTCTGTAGTGTCGTAATGTCGCAGACAAATAACAACCCGGTCCGGAGTCGGTGGCAGTGGCAAGGGGTAATGTTTATATTTTAATGTAAGAACGGTGCAAGTTCGTTAAGGGCACGCCACCGCGACCGCTCCGCCACTTCAGAGCCACTCGAGCATTGCGTATTAATGTTCTGAAATCTGATTAAAAACCATCATTTGCTTTAATAATCCGGTTATAATAACATTTTGAAAAGGTTACCGCAGTTTTAACTTTATTACGTATGGAGAAATAAAGTAAGCTAGAGAAAAAGTAAGATATTTATTGCGGAATAGAATAATAGATTTCTGGGTACAGTTTGCTTGTATCATAAATTTTAAATCAAAACGAATAACGTTATAAATATAGGGAATTACGAAGGCGAAAATTCGATCTATCTAGGTTACCTACTTATCTGGAAAAAAATAGTTTCTTTGTATTTTCACGACAAAAAAATTACATGATAATTATTAGGTAAGGCCATTAAACCAGCCAACCATGCAAAAAGAGGCTACTTACTCCTGCTTCATACACGTACATATACATACCAGAAATATACCGAGATTATACTATTACAAGACCCTAGAATAGCTTCAATACGAATACAAATAAATCGGAAGCTAATAAAATGGCCCATAAACTTTATTAAGTATAACTATCCTGATAATTCCGATAATAAACATTGAAATTTTACGAGTATTGAATTCGGCTGAGGACTCAACTCTTTCGTATAGCGGCAGTAAAAATATGAAATCGTAGCAATAAAGGGGCTACAACAATTTCAGTTAATATTAATCGTTTTTCTTTCTCGACCCTTCCGGGGACCGATTTGGTTTATTTCTCTTCTATTTGCCCCTTGGGGATAACTATGATATATTTATTATTACGCTAAGACTGCCTGAAGACACCCGTGAGATGTATTAGTTCTTTACTGCAATTATATTTTATTAATACGTTAGCCATTATTTTATATCGCTTTTACATAGATATTCTTCTTATAGGTTATATTATTTCTTATACTATCTCAAATTCAAATTGTATCTGAGGTTCTATCTGTTCAAGTAGTAACTGCATAATAATATGTTTATAACTCCATACTAAGCAGTTGACTAATGCCAATGTAAGGCAAATTGGAATTAGTCATTAAAATAATGATGTCAATATCATACATAAATGAGTTAATGTGAATCAAAAAAACCTCATCTTCCATTAGTTTATATTGTAGGTACCTAGTGAATGTGTCCACAAGGATTCTTATTTTAATAAGTATTGTAATGAAAATGATAACTGTAACTTAGCAACTTAGATATAGTTAAACCTGAACATTTAAACGTTTATAGCTATCTTGTAGCCTATGATCTGAGCTATTAAAAATACAAATATCGATACGCTTAATGACAGCCATATCGCATTTGAGAAACGCGTCCCCGCTAACGAGCAAACTGCGCACTAATCATGAAATGTCAAAAATGCATATCGGGATTTCAAATTTTCTGTGTTCTTTTTTCAAATGCAAGGGCTCTCCATTCAAATGACCAGTCAACTTCGTTAGCGTCTGTTTCCATTGATTGCTATCATCGTCCTTATGATTTATGAAAAAAACTGATAAATATCAAATAGTTTTATAAGTATTTTAATATTAACAATACAAATACAAATACTATTTATATACCAAAAAAATACAAAGAGCATTTCTTAAAAATAATGTGGAATACAAATATGAATTACTTATATTTGCACAAAATAATTATTTCGCTGTCTTCTAAAACCTTTAATAATTCATTATTATGAAATCGTCTAAAATTGGGTAGACAAATGGAAAATAATGTGGATATCTGAAGTTGAATGTTTTGTAATTAATATTTAAAATACGAAAATGTTGAAGACAGTCTCGATTTAAAGTCCTTACCCTGAAGTCAAAGGTAATTGGTAACATAAAAATAAACTCATAGTAATTAGTTAAGGTAACTTTTAACTAGTTTTGCGACGTCGTGGGATTTACTGCTATGTGAGGATTATATACAAGTATGTGACGCTCTAAGACCGAAAACCTTCACTGGGTGAAAAAGCAGTGTTGTGGCATCTGTCTGGGTACCGTCTACTCTGTGACGTAGTCACATGGTTATTTATACAATTTATTATGTCTAAGTAACTAATAACCGCCCTCGCTTTGCTTCGATTTTCGTATAGATCCCTATTTTTTTTTAACCGACGAAAAAAAAAGGAGGAGGTTCTCAATTCGACACGTATTTTTTTTTTTTTATGTATGATCACTCAGAAATCGGCACGGGGTGGTCCGATTTGGATGATTCTTTTTTTATTGGATAGGGTATGTCCTGAAGTTGGTCCCATATTTTTTTGAAAATTTTATCCCCACCTTAAAGGTACGAAAATAGGGAATGATTGATTATTCACCCGTTTTTTACCCGGAATTTTTATATGTTAACCCCAATAACTTTGTACTGGATGATCCGATTTCGATGATTCTTTTTTTGTTGAATATTGTGTACCTTGAGGTTACTCTTGTTTAAATTTCGAAACAAAATTTTACCCCTATAGGTACGAGAATAGGGGATGATTGATATTTCATCTACTACATTTTTACCTGGTAACTGAATCTATAATTCATAAAATCAATAATTTTTTATTAATTATAAGTATTATAGCAACTAAAAATTAAAAAATAATTACTTTTTAACAAAAAATAAAACCAACGAAAAAAAAAACTAAAAAGCAAAAAATAAAATAAACCATTTAGTATTATAAATTAAGATCCGAAATTAACAGTAAATAAATAATTTTGAGGCGGTGCCAAACCAATGAAAAAACAAACGGCGAAAAGATATGCGCCGCGCTGCTGCTGCCGTGTGCATCGCATGCCGCTGTCGCGCTGCCCTCATAATATTATGAATTTTATGTAATTAATTTTGGTTGTTTGTTTGGCACGGTCTCAAAATTATTTATTTACTGTTAATTTCGGATCTTAATTTATAATACTAAATGGTTTATTTTATTTTTTGCTTTTCAGTTTTTTTTTCGTTGGTTTTATTTTTTGTTAAAAAGTAATTATTAAATAAAATATATCCCATGTTACTCAAAAACAATCCTAAATCAGTTCAGTAGTTCTGAGTTTATCCATTACAAAAAAAAATCTAAATTTTCCTATGCCTATATAATATACCAGTTCCACTTTGAGGCCTATCCAAACCCATCGCTATCACGGTTTATCACTAGAGCTTAGTTCTTGTTAACCTTGTTTTTAGTTCAACGGATGTATGTAGTTATACCTACTACAATTCAAACACGCAATGGACACAGTCCCCAAGGGCATCACATGTACCCGGAACCCGCAAACAGTGCGGGAGCTTTTTTACATTTTTCCGAACGCTATTTACCCTGTGCCATAAAGGCAAAGGTATTGTGCCCGTCAAACAATGACCGAATTTTTCTTTTTCCAAATGGTTTTTACTCTTGCCCGTGAAATGTCGTGCGCGTATTCAATTCGATTTGAACTGATACGGTAGCTGTCAAGTTGTGCGTTTTAGAGGTTTTGTTCTTTTAATCTAGATCGAGTTGGGGAGCGTAGGGGAAAGGTGTAGCGTATGACAGGTCCGGGATACGCGGGAAATGATATCACGTCAACGCAATCGGTGAATAGGGAGAACGTTAATTAATTCTTTCTTTTTTTAACATTCTGTTTTTATTTTGCACTGACTGAAATTACTCTTGAAATGACAAATATCCCCGACACTAAATTTTTAGTTAAATTATACAATTTTTAACTTTCTTAAGCCATACTTTAAAACCTTTAATTTTCAGGTAACTAAATATAATTTTTAGGGTCCCGTGCCTCAACAGGAAGAAACGGAATCCTTATAAGATGACATCGTTATCCGTCTGTCTGTCTGTCTGTCCATTGCATTTTTATCACTAATGCGTGGTTATGTCAAGTTGAAATTAATATCCTAATACTTAAGTCTGCATTCCTTTGATGCTGTAATAAAATTAAGCTTCTAAGTCAAAACCTACGGCCCTTTAAGGCGTATTTTATAGTTATTTTAACACTCACTTATGGGAATCAAATCTTACAGGGTACTTCACGTTGATTTAGAATCATAACAGTTGGTAATAAGATAATGCATAAGCATATCATATATCATTATAGCATAAGTAAGAAAAATATTGGCATCATGTTTAATCATGGTAATTCAGTTCTATTTTTTACGTCAATAACCAAAACTACGGAACCCTAAAAAGACCAAAGCATCTGATAAACTGTAACTAAAGGCCATGGACGCCGCAGTCTCGCCGTAACCATAATCTATGTAACTGGGTCAAATCCATACTTCCATACTATACCTACTATATACTATATATACTATATACTATTATACTATAATATTATAAATGCGAAAGTGTGTTTGTTTGTTTGTCTGTCTTTCACGTCGTAACGGAGCGATGTTATGGTATGATTTTTTGTGTGGGGATAGGCAGGAGGCTGGAGAGTAACGTAGGCTACTTTTTACCGCGGTACCGCGGTACTTATTTATGAATTATTATTATTATGTTATTATATCTAGGAATGAGTCATGCATGTTAAACAACTCATTGTTACTTCCCTTTGAACACGGGGGCGAAGCCGCGGGTAATAGCCTAGTATTAAGTAAGTAAGATTATACAAAAATCGTGATTTGAAGTTGTTCAGTATCCGCGACGATATTATAAGACAAAATAAACACAAATGCTGGGACTATTGGGCTTAAATTGTGTATTAGGAAGCTTTGTGACCTCCTTGGAGGTCACACAAAGCGTAATGATGATGCCATATTTTGTTAGTCATCAGGAGTAAGGGAATTGGCATGTACTTAACTACTTACCCAAAAAAAGAAAAACAATTATTTGCATGAAATTCAAAGTTGTTTATTTAGAGAGATTATAGTCAGTTTACGTATTATATTAGTCTTTGGTTTTCGAACGAATGCGAACATTAGTTTAGCTCTACTAGGTCTGGGTACGTACAGAACAGCTTTTTCAGATCCCCTCTCTAAAAGCTTCATAGATACAACGTTTCTACACTGTACCTATAAACAGACGGTGTTCCAAAGGCCAGCCGATTTTAACGCGGCTTTAATAATAAAGAAGCAATAAAGAGCTTCGTCCTTACCCGTTTTCAATAAACACCTTTATCGATTATTCAGCTTGCCGTCCATACTTACAGCTCTGAAGCCTCCGCCATAGACAGAAAGTTGGCAAACTAATTCACGACACAGGCATAGCTTGCGTCGGGTGGCTGGAGGTGGTCGCCAGGCGATAGCCGGTGGCCGCGGGTGTGGGGCGCCGGGAGGGGGAGGGGGGAGGGGGGGCGTGCTCGCGGCTGGGCGGCGCCGACCAATCCTCGCGAACCACCCACCCGACCCCGCCTACCTCACCTGCGCCAAACCATTAGGTAAGCCCGCTTTTTTCCTACTTTTTTCGCGGACCTCGTAGCCGTTCGTCGGCGCCGTCTTTATTTTATTTTCTCCTTCATGCCTCCTTCCCGGCTCGCCTCCTGATTCACGCCCGCCGTAGGTAGAGAAACCTTTTGTGAATACGAATGCGGAGCAGGTATCCGCGCTCGTTAGCTACGAGCTCTGATATGTAAAGTAAACAAAGGTTCTTCGCTAGGCGTTCCGGTAATGAAGCTAACCTTTAGGTCGTAACAGCAGCTTATAATGATTATATACGCTCGCACGGATTAATTACAAAATTCCAAATATTCGGTGACGGCACGAGTAGGATCCAAGTTCGCGACTCGCGTTACGATGTCGCGAGCGGCGGTAATAAACTTTTAACTTCCATATCGATCCGTAAAAAGTTCTCGACGAAAGTAATCTCCGCCAACCTTGGTCTACATTTTGTTTCAATGGCCCGAGCGGTCGGAGTAATATGCAAGTGTCCCTACCAGGGTGAACGATCCCCACATCGATGAAGTTTAACTGAACTTGGAAAAAAACTTGACTGAACTTTGTTCGCGCCGCGTGATTAGGAAGACTTAGTTTTGAAGTGAGTTGGGAACTGTTTTTTCAGTTTTGAAAGTGGGTGGCTCAGTTTATGATCCGGGTGAAAGTCGCGGTGGATCGATGAACTCCGGCCGGGGTCAACTCCACCGATCAAAGTTTGCGAGGCTAATAACCAAATTTAATACGCGAGGGGAGGCCACTGCACTCCGTCTACCAAGTATTCTCAGTAGTAAACACGTTAGAGTATCTTCGCATAGTTTCCGCTGATACGGTAACGCGGGCTAATTGCCACTGTCTACGAAAATAACTTAAAACCTCTGTTACTTGTAAAAAAAAATTCGGATTGAAACCTTAAGATACTGGTAATAAACTTAGTTAACATTCCACGAGTAGGTAATAAGTCTTAGACATATTCTTGCGATATATTGCTTCGTAGCACGTGATAATTCATTACAACAAGTATGCAAATAACTTTGAAAAGTTAAACATCCGTGAAGGATTCGAATTGATCCTGGGTTTCCTGAATATTAAACATACTTTTAAACAACCATGTAACTTAGGTTTACCTACTTAGTAAATAGTAGAATGTTATTTAGTACAGTAACGCTAATAAACCTACAAGACGACTTTGTCACTTAAGACGAGTGTGTATAATTCTTGACAAAACATAACAGACTTCAAAATAACTCAAAAACTACTCGTCAGATCTCGCTCAAATTTAAGTGGGACTACATGACTAGCACCAGCTTTCGATTAAAAAAATAATCATGAAAATCGGTTTACCCAGTCGAAAGTGCTGAGGTAAAAAATATAAAACAAAACAGTAGAATTGAATATCTCCTCCTTTTTTGAAGTCGGTTAAAAATTAAAAAACTTAGGTACACCTGCAAACGGCAATAATACAAAATGTACAGGAAAAATCTGTTCAAAAATAAAACCGACAAAATCTGATCTATCGGATGACGGTGCGCAATAAAATCAAACAAAACGCAATCGCAGTACGATCTGCAGACAAAGGACAGTTGTAGCGACGGCTACGCGGCTACACCGGCAACATTCCGTCTATAAAGGGAACAAAAGAGAAAAGTCAATTGATTATCTGTGACTAGTTGGCCGTTTTCGTTTGGTTTTTCGTCCAACCAACTGAATTTCATGTACAGCGTTGGCTACTGTGATTTTATGATTGCATCTGCTTGTAAAAATGTATTTACCTAATTGATATTTATTGTCGTTTATTATAAGAAGTACCTAGCGCAAACATAAGTCGTATGGAAGTAACGCAAAGTCGACTTTGACTTGGATGAATACACCTTAATAAAAATATGTAAAAAATATTATAGAAACGCAAAACACAAATTGTTTTCAAAACAACGCGACACCTGAAGTCAGCTTCTTGCTTCAGCTGACGCGGTAGTTAAGTTTTCTTATCCCTTGTACTTTGTCGCACTTACCTATTGAACAAGGTACTTTTATCTGTTTGCTTTTGTTTAAAAAAGTTTTTTTTTTGACTCAGGCTATCTTATTCTATCTTATTCTTGACAATATGGGCTTGTTGACGAATAGCTCACCTATATTCGACTCGTATGTCAACCTGTAATAAATTCAGAAAAATCAACACTGCATAATATTATTGAAACGGTAATTGGTATGAAAAGTATGCAAAAATATTTTACATACAATATTGCAATAATTGGCAATAGTAGTAAAACATCTTGTTTGGCACAAGCAACTTATCACTTCAACTGTGTCCCTTTCTTGTAAAACAAACATGGGATTGTTCTCATTTGAATAGAATTTGCTCGGATCGTGCTTGGCCTTGTTGGCTAAGAAAGCTAATCAATTATTTAGAAGCCTCTCAAATGTATTCGGTCGGTTCGTCGGGACGGTAATCTTGGATGAATTTTAAGATTTTAATATTTGTGTCTTCCATTCTATATTGTATGTAGTAAATAATATGGTTATATTATTATGTCTTTATAATAATTACGTGTGTTTATCACGAATCATAATAATTATTTTCTATAATAATATTCTACAATTTATTTTGGAACAATGGTTGTAGGGTCATACTCATGTGCGTACTGTTTACTCTGCTGCGCTATGTATGAGGTCTTACGTTAGTATCACAATCAAGAAAATGTTATTCGTAAAAAAACAAACAAACGTACAAAATACTGTGCACATAATTTATACTAGGGAACAAAGAAAAACAATTCATAGAAGAATAAAGCACAAAATGCGGTCTTATAACGCACAGCGATCTCTACCAGACAACCTTTGACAATTTTTTGCGATCACGATAAATTATTGTAGGGTCCATGTCCATACACACATCCACGTAGCCATTTAAATGTGGATTTTATTGTTCAGTAAAAAGGTTTCTATTTATTTCGATTTCGTTTGTATGAAAGTTGTCATTAAGACAATATGGTTGGCTCATAATTTTTTTTTGTAATACTTATTTTCTTTTACCGTATTGTTAGCGTTCGACGGCGCAAATGAACACGTCCCTGTATATATTTTCATCATTATCCTATATTATTGCTACCAATAGACTTGAAAATTGCTTCACGTTATACGACATAGTAAGTACGTAGCCATTTATATTAACAAGACTCAACTCCTGCACAGCGATAGAAATTGGTAGTCTGAATAAATTTCAATCAATTATAAGGGAGAGGTGCGCGATAGTTGTATAACATAATGCACAGGCCGATCTCTTTGAATATTCAATCGCCATCTTTGATGTATTCGCTTCATGAATTCGTGGCAAACCCCTCGCTAAGTTCTGGACACCTGGTATCTTGGTGTCTTACTAACATCCGATGAAATTAAATTAAATTTGAATTAGATGAAATTGTAAACCTTAACAGTAAAAAAATTGAAACATTATGAAGATTATCAAGAGCTCTTGAGTTTATTATTATTATTACTTTATCCACCCTTTCCAATAGACTACTAATAACTACCTATCGCACAGTTGTTTGTAGTTGGTAATTCATCTAATCTCTTGCGAAACTTGCGAATATGGCTCGATAAATCAAGGGGATAGTGCTGAGGCATCGTTTCTTATTAACCATTGTCTCGAATCGAGTGGGTAATTAAACCTTTGGGGCGATAACCATTATGGCCCCAGCGGCTAGACCCCGCCAACAATATTGATCTAATAAATTACTTCTATCTATATCTATCTTAGGTGGATCACTGAGGTTGGTTAAACGGTTATTGTTGTACTAATATCTTCGTCTCCTTGTCCAGAAGATATTACCTACGATGGTAGTTAGATGGTGAAGTTCAATTTCTAATAGCTTACTTTGTTAATGGCTTTTCACAGTAGATATTTGTTTTACTTCGTATTTCAAACTTTGGTAATCGTTGCGTTAGTGCCTTAGTGGTAAGAAAGATTGAAGTTATAGGTGCATTGGGGTGGTTTAGAATATTGATCCCAAACCCATACTGGTATGCTAGGGTGTAGTGAGAGCTTCAAGGACAAGTTTAAAATGTTTAAAATTGCGAGAAAATGAATTACCTGTGTCAGAGGTTGGCTTGAACTCAAGGATGTTCCCATTACGTCAACCGATTTGAAAAAATGTCTCTCGAATAAATTAATTGATCAACTTTATACTTGCAAAATAATTGGTTCTCATTAACAAAACCTTAGGAATAACCTTTAACTTAAAGTTACAAAAGGAAACAAAAATATTTACCGCGTTTCGGTGTGGGATTGAAAAGGGTTTAAGTAAAATTCTATTATAGTCCAGTCATCTTAGGAATTCACTGCGGAATGAGAGATACCCAGCTGATTTTTTTGTATAAAGTTGTATTTTGGCATTCTAAAACTTGTCTCAAAACCTGCATATGGTAGGGTGACCGCGTCTATTAAAAATTTGAGGACAAAGGTCACAAAAATCGGTTTTTTGCAAATATCTCATTTCCTATGAGTTTTTCGCTATTTGTATCTTCATCAATATTGTAGAGAATTAAATTCCCTACAGCTTTTGTATCAAAAAAAATTTATACGTTGAATCGTTTTCGCGATAGAGGGCGGAGAGCGCGTGGTTAGAGCACAATGTTAAGTCAACCGGTACAGTCCCGGTCAAAACATGCTATATTAAGTTTATTAATTCTATCTATCTAACAGCCTTTTAAAGTCCACTGCTGGACATAGGCCTGCCCTAATTAGTGCCACTCCGACCGATTCTGCGCCCTCCGAGTCCACATCGTTCGAAGGACAGACAACCAATGGGGTTGCAAAGTCCTCGAATGGCGGCCACGTCTCGGTAAAAGGAGCACTGTTCGCTCCCCGACCAGGTGGACTGATGACCTAAAGAAGACAGCGGGAAGCCGCTGGATTCAGAGGGCCCAGGACCGGACAGGAAATGAGATATTTGCAAAAAACCGATTTTTGTGACCTTTGTCCTCAAATTTTTAATAGACGCGGTCACCCTACCATATGCAGGTTTTGAGACAAGTTTTAGAATGCCAAAATACAACTTTATACAAAAAAATCAGCTGGGTATCTCTCATTCCGCAATTCTTACCTAATTTTGACTAAAATGACTGGGCTATTACTCTACACAGTGCAGTCCGATGCCTTAAGATTCTTGGCTATTAAATTTTCAAGACGTTAAACTCTCAAATATTCCAGCACGGAATGCAGTGGGGATGCCGCAGAAATACAATAGTGTAAACGGATTTACATGTAAATACATTGTTTTAAAGGATGCAAGGAGCTTGGTGGGCTTAATCACAAAATGCGAGGAGTAACTAACGGCAATAATTTTAAATGGGGATTGGATTCTCATATACACGTGATTCGAAATTTGTGGAAAAATCAAGTTTGCAGGTTTGCTTATCCCTTACCATATTTTCCTTTTTTTTTCTTTTCTTTAGCTAGCTTTCATGTTACTGATATCCGTGAGCACCGGTGATTCTTTATCATTAGGTTGGCTCCTTTGTCGGCTATTTACACATTAACAAATAGTCCTTTAACAAAGGAAAGTAAAATCCCATTTAAAGACAAATAGGACATAGAATGTGCCTGTTATGTTACTAACATGACATATAATGAAATAATTATATAAAATCTAATTTTAACGTCTGCAAATGTAGCCAATGTCGACATAAAGCAAGGCCGGCTGTGAATACGTTAATTGTTTTAGGTAAATACGGAACGCTGTCCAACGGTCATTACAACCCCTGTCAGGTTTTGGTTACCATCTACCGTTTAGTGTAGGGTTGTGTAATTAAACTATTTATTAAAATATCTAATGATAGTGAACAGTTTTCAATGTTGTGCTATGTCAAAATATAATCTAAATTTTACTAACAAAAAATTACCGACTTCAAAGTCTCAAAAACTACATAGTTGTCAGATCTCGTTCAAATTTATGTGAGACCACATGACAAGCGCCTGCTTTCGATTAAAAAAAGAATCATCGAAATCGGTTCGCGTGATATTGAGTTATTCGTCAATTTGTCGCGCACATCTTAACACAAATTTACGACTTATGTAGTTTTCTCATGAATGCCATTGTCAGATCTCAATAAAATTTATGTGAGACCACATGACAGCCACCAGCTTTCGATTAAAAAAAGAATCATCAAAATCGGTTCGCCCAGTCCAAAGTTCTGAGGTAACAAAAAAAAAATAAAAAAAAACAGTCGAATTGAGAACCTCCTACTTTTTTGAAGTCGGTTAAAAATGAGTATATTATTATCAAAATAGTAAATTATATACTTAGTAGTTTTAATATTTGGCATAGTAGCTTGTCAACCATTTGGAGTGACCGCAGAATTATATTATCTATATAACCCTTGTCAGGTACATCTTAACTACTTCCTCATTTCACTTTATAAAATAAGTTTTCCAGTTTTCCTACCTTCTTCTGTTGTGTTCTTTCTCTTGCATAATTTTCTACTAATCTCGAAATTAATATACCAGTACGTCATGTGCTGTCGTTCGTTACTCTTTATAGATTCTACTAAGAATAAAAACCTTTTCGTCAAATAAAAATCAGTGTCCCTTTAGTACACTGTTATCCGATTTATCAATTCCGTTAATCTCAAGAACGCTGAGTACAGCTACAATGCCAACTTACAGCCCTATTAATAGAAACCATTATAAAGGATGGGTTTCACTGTTAATAATAAAACGAGTGACGATTTAAGAAAGGCGAACTTAATATAAAATCAAAACGAACGTATTATAATTGTCGCACAAAAATACGAATGAGAGGATGAATATATCTCAATTATTTCTTATTGTAACAATAGTTTGTGCAGTTCGATAATTATAATATGTAAATAAAATTTCAAGCATTTTAACTTTTACTAATATTGTATTTAATGTTATCTGTATTTTAACCGTAACTTCTTTGATTATCTACTTCAATAGTTTTAAAATCTCTTTGACTTAACAGAAACAGAATATATACGTCGTTTTAAAGTTCGATCGTTCATTTTAATCTTGTGGTTAAAACTAATTGCAATTAGTTTTAACCACAAGATTAAAATGAACGATCTTGTTACAACTCTAGCTCTGATTTCATTCTGTCTATATTAACGCTGATCGTTTACCGTTCACAGTCAGTTCATCGTGTTGCAGCCCTACGAGTGGAACTTGTAACAGGGCTCAGATTAAATGCGTCGAAGTTTCTAATGCTCTCAAAGCAAATTGTAGTTGGCGGCGACGGTCTATAGTGATGTTATCTGGATGTCCAGCACACATTAAGAGGTGCTTTCGTTACTGTCTCTTTTGCGAACGTCATCAAAACGGGTGTTACCCGAATTTCGCTCTTACCATTTTATTATTCATAGAAAAGTGTAATTTATTTATTAAATGAATTCGCACCATGTTATTGTATATTTTAATGCTATAAATTTATTAATTTCGGATTGCAATTTAGAATTCCCTGCGTTGCGGATGGCATTGACCATGCCATACATCACACCCAACAAATCGGCCAGGAAAATATTTGCCCGGATCGGGAATCGAACTCAGGATCTTATACTCTGTAGGCCATGAGCTACGAGGTCATAATATTTTTTATATTATTATTATTATTTATTTAATTATTGATATTCATGTTATTTATGGATCTTTGATAAATATATATTAAAGCAAAAGTTCTGCAATATTATCGATAATGATTCTATAGTGGATTTGACGTTTTCACAATGGGCTAAAGTTTAGAACGCAATTTGCTGGAGAGCGGGCGAGTCCAAATCAAACACATGGCTCCTTTGAGAGCACATCGATGTTAAGCTGGACTTTTGTCGTGTTATTTCAACCTATATTATAAACTCTAAACACTGCGAAAAAGACGATTAAGTTAGAAAATATCTAATATCAATTGTACATTTCGTGAATCATCCTGTAAACAATTTTGTTGGCATCAAAACCTAGTTGTTGGTGGTTTGTACGATGACAAATAATTGTATTAAATTCAAAAAATATCAGTTTGAATTACAATCAACTCCCACAATTCTTATATACTTATATGTAGTATGTTCTATGTAATCAGTAGGTATACACATTACAAAACTTTCTGCCAGTGAAAATATAAATTGTATTTACAAAGAGCTCTTGAATATAAGTTTGAATTAAGTAGGAGTAGGTATATTATCATTCTGACATCACATTATTATCTTGAATCAACGAAAATGTTTTCAGAAACTTCTCATATTTCGTATCTCATATTCGTATGAAAATTGCGATTCATATAGTATGTGACGCGTTCGTTAGAAATTTTGCTTTGCGAACAGCGTGTGGACTAACTCATTTCATTCATCGTCTTATAGAGCGTTCTGGATCTGTTGATACTTTATACGTAAGTAAACAATGTTATGATTAGCAAGTGAATTTTGAAGCCATGTGTTTTCTAATTAACTAAAATTAGGGAATTGGATACTAGTAGTTAAGACTTAAATTATGGCTTTAACATATTTTCTGATTTCCTAAAGATAACAACTTAGCCGTTTTCAAACGTCTTAGGACGTAAGTGAAAATCACGAAAATCCTAATTTAACAAAAGTATAACATAGTACATATTTTATTACATTGCATTAATTCGTTTCCTTAAAATTTAATCCTAAAAAACTTAATTAACATAACATTATTAATGTCTCGACAAGAGTGATAAGTGTCCCACTAATATTTGCATACTCCGTAAATTCCTGTAAAATATACTTAAAATCCAGTGGTTGAAAATTGGTTGGTCGCGCTACAATTACAATCAGTCGGCATATTACATAGCAAGATGTCCATGCCGTGCGGCCCTCAAATATGACATATCTGGGGCCGCCGCAAGTGTGCCAGAACTTGGTCTGCGGCCGGCGCAGATGTACAGTGCTGTACGAACTTCTCTACAGGGAGATGCCTCGGGCCTATCCACAGAACATACATTCGATAGAACTGTCCTAAGAACAAGTTGGAATCAGGCGCATTAATATCAAACACATTAACATTAGATACCTATGCTAAGATTTATTTTTCTCTTTGCGTTTTAGAAAAAATACTTTTTTTGCCTCTACACGCGTTTTTCTACACGCAATGTAGTAACCCTAGTTTTATTCTTTAAATACTGTTTATATCTGTTAAGTAATATTAAAATGTAATTTATTTCAAGAATTCCTATTGCAACAGCACATTTGTATTTGATAACACCGCGACTGGAGTGTAATCAAAATTTTTTCACAGCAAAAATTATAAAATGATTTAGACTAATGAGCAAACGACCCAGCTGATATTAGACAAGTATCGTAGCCCATACACATCATTAACACTATGGGCATCAGCAATGCGTTGCTGGCCACGAAAAAAGCCGAAATAAAGAATCGGGTTGACATGCGATTCACGCGGTACTATAACCTTAACTGAACACCTAGCTCATAAAATTACCTACTCGAGCAACGACTTCAGAAATCAATTTTATTATGTTTAAGATTTTTAAAGGTCATACTCAATATCATAAAGCTTTTTTAAAGAATGTTCATAATTTTGTCTGTAATTTCTACGTTTTAATCATTCTATGGATTTCTCTTCCTTGAAATTATTAGCGGCGATTCAAGACATGACTATTTACTTACGAACGATGTCTCTTGTTGAGGTGTTCATCCCTCCGGCCGCGGCGCCTCGAAACCTAAAGTAAATCTAAATAACAATTGTACTACTATATTAATGAGGTTCACAATGAAACGAAATCCTAAGAAATTTCTTTCACGCACATTTACTGTAAAAACATTATTGCCTCAACTCAGAGTCACTAACGGTTACTTAAATCGCTCCTTAGTACAGAATTTGTATGGAGATTCTTTGCTAAGGAGCTATCCAGGCGAACTCCATGGAGAAATAATAATAATGGTATTAATTAACAATTAAAATAAATATTACCCTCCTATATAATCCCTCTGAGGGGCACTACCACCAGCGGCCCGGATTAAGTCGCCTCTTACGATACCCATCTGGCGTGGGATTGGGGTTATTCTAAGATTTCTAAGCCGCCTCAATACGGCTAAATATTAATATTGTCATGTATCTTTAATATAACTAACAGTATTAACGGTAGGGTACATAATCATTTTCTTCAAACATTGGACCTTCTATTTTTCTTATCCACAAAAACTTCCAACACACGTTCAGAATGACGCATTGCATTTCTGTCACGTAAGATCCCCGCTCAATTTTCAATAGCAAACATTTGTCCGCCATCTTCGGTTCTCAAATCAAATTTAAAATATGGATATTTTTATGTAGATGTAACCCTCGGACCATGTGGGTGACAAGTGTGGCGAAGTGTATAGCTTCAGGCATTTTTCATTGTGTTGAGACGGTGGACCTATTCAATATTTCTTTTGCCTTTCAACAAACTGAGACGGATTGAAAATGAAAATACTTTATGGGAAACATGGAGAATTTAGTTAGAGGAGGAACTGTTTGGTTGAATAATATGGAAAAATATATTTACTTGTTATTGGTGCACGATATTTGTATTTTATATGTTGCAGTGTTATCACCCTTATTGTTAATTATTTGAGTGATGTCCCATTACAAATAATTTAATTTATAATTTTTATGATTTTACTCGTAATATTAGTTTTACGCAAGTTTACACAAAAGGTATTTGAAGTTTTTGCGATATTTAAAATGATTTTGCTTACAATTATTATCTTAATCGGAGCAGAGTCTCGTAGGTCACGTATTTCTTTGTGTTAATGTTGCGACCAATTTTATACACTGTCCTAACAATCATTGAAACTTATTTCTTTGGAACAACAACAAAAGTTTTTGTATATAGCCGCCCTCTAGGAAGGACCAATGATTCGAATTTATGCTTTATGCAGTGGAAAATGATAAATTTATGTGCGTCCAGTTCCTGTCTCAATACATTTCTACGTCTCGGGAGGAAAACTCTTGATTTTTTACGGTTACTGCGGCGCGTTTGCATAATTTATTTTGCGCTTTGAATTTCTCATTTTGCTACAAGGACATCGTTTTGGTTATAACACTTTGCAACGGCACCTTTTGGTCTAATAAATGCGTCTGAATGTTCGAGATTCTTTTCCTCTCGAATGTTGTATTGTTTTTTATTATTTTATCACGACGACTTCGACGTTCTTGGATTACTCATTGAATGAAAATAAGACTGCGAGATTAAAAATAAGACGTTGCCAATGTTTATATTTCACAGTTGGTCATACTTTTGTGAAGAGTTGATCTAGAAAATTTGATTTAATATCTACATATTTCCAAGCAACGTAAAGATAAACAAATTCAGTTCACCGAAGACAGATGGCGAGTGCGATCACGTAGGACGCATGGGCGCGTTTCAACCCTTCTGATAATATCTTTAAAAGTTTCACCCCACACCCCTCTCCCCCGGGACAGAGGATCTCTCAAAATTTTGCCACCAATCAAACTATTAGTAGTATTGCTTAACGTGTACTAATAATAAATCAATAATTACATTATCATTCCAATTTCAATTTAGCCAATTGACGAAAATATTATAATTTTATAACTCTGTCTATTTCTATTATAATCGAATTACTCTAGTGTGTCTTTGTCAATTTGTCTTTTTTGTGTGTTTTTGTCAAACCATTATTTCTAAGTTAACATCGGATTGGTCCATAATGATTATTATGAAAAACGATTCAGGTACGTATAACAATGAATGAGTCCAATCAATCAATATCTCCACCTACTAATTTAGTTGCCTCTCGTCTTCCACAAAACATTTTTGCGTACAATTTCAAAGTATCGTCTCTATTCCTTCAGCGTATTTAAATTCAATTTCACTGAAAAGATTATACACCACGGGGAAGGGATGATTGATTTAATTATTCTTCTCCTTAGACATGTCCTCTCTTATAATTACGCTTCATTACTTAAGCATCGCTTTATGCCGACTAATTACTTAATAGAAGTAACAAGTTATTTCCATCTCAAAGTTGAACCTTGGAATGTAATCAACATTAAACGGGGTCTGGAAACGAATTTATAGATGAGAAAGTAAATAATGGGATCGAAAGCGCCGAATCAATAAGATTTCCTTGCTTTTAGCCGCCTTCGGATCCATCGTTTGTTTGAATCGTTTAATCTGGAAAGATGTCTGATTTATGAAATCAATGTCCATATAGTTTTAGACTTGTGATGTAAAATGAGTAAAAAATTCGTCAAAATGCAAGCGGCTCTATTAGTCCTGAATTTCCTTGGTCGTGTTGTATCCTGCTGATTAACGAACTAGGCTACAATGTCACTTACACTAAGCTGGGTTTGTCTAAAGTACCTCAAATTTTAGTAACCAATAGTGAGCACTTTGCACCGAAGACCATAGGTACATATTAATGTTCGCCAAAGTCGTACCATATCTGACCCTTCGCTTACGTTAAATAAAATCTATAGGAGTAAAATTTAACTATTTAGGCATGCGAGTATACAAAATAATCCTTCACACATACTTAAATATCAATGAAAATATAGGTACAATTTTTAAAATTACACCTCAACAATCGTCTTTGAGCAGAAATTCATCTTGAATAACGCGGGAAATGAGTTCATTTTCGATGAAAATAATGGGTTCTATTCCGGCGGTGCTTTTTGTTACATTATACGCCTGCGAAGGTGCTCGAAACAAAAGTTTTGTAGAAGTTTTATCAGGGAGTCCCCCATGCGCAGGGGTCCTTTGACCTATTTACGGGATGATCCACAGTGCGGAAGAACAGTAGCACTTTTCTGCTGATGACTTTTAAGTTGTTTTAATACATCATTGTAAGTGCTTTTGGACTCGGTTTTTTTCTTTATTTGACAGTAATATTTGGACCGTAATACATGTTAATAGTATCCTCACTACATATTACAATTTATTGTAGTTTCACCCATTTTTCTGGTTTGAGAAATTTCCATGATGCAGTTTTTTATTGAAAAATTATTAATGCTACTATTTTTGCTGATATATTCATTAAACCTTGGTGGAATAACAACATGAGCAAAACGACAAAATTCATAATAGATACGTGATCATTTCAATGATAACTATTAATCAGATTATTTAACTGACTAAAATCAGACTACGAATTACGATATATATTATATTTATATTAGACACTCAGTAAAATACGTTTGCTATTTATATCAGTTCAGTACACTAACTGAAAAGGTTTTTTTTAGGATTTCCACACTAAAAGCCAAGGAAAACAGGGTTTGGGTGAACAAATATCACAATTTGTTGCAGGCAATCAGTTACTTTGTATCCGAGCCCAGTGGTCTGCGACCGCAAATAGGGGACATAAATGTGAATGGATGTTAACGCGTTTTTTACGACGCCTCGCCAACGTATCGCTTTGTTTGCGTCCGACGATATCTTTGTCCCCCGGTGCACCCCACAAACTAGAGGTCATTTGTTTTTGGCTATTGAACTTTACTGTCAATATTAAATTTGAGGTTTAGCTAAAATTTAATTTCACACTAATTGCTCTAGGGTAGGCTGTCACGCTGTCTTAGGTTTGAATGGCAAAGTTGATTTTCAATAATTAACCAATAGTATTCCACAAAGGTTTCAAAACTTTCAAAACACTGCCTACGAAAATACGAATCCAAATGTTTTCTATTATGTTACCTACTCATATTTCTCAACATTAGGTACTAGTACGTTATACTGAATAACTTTTATACCAACTTGGAAACATCAATATCCCATTAGAATTACCATCCATATTCCCAATCATACATATAACTTTTCTTCATTCCCTTCCGACACATATCAGTCGAAACTCTTGATAATTTAATTTATTTTGAAGAAATATGATAATATTTTTTGTTACGTACTGAATAAATACAAAGTTTTTAGTTTATTTATTTCGCCATAAATATAACGTAATATGTATTGCATGATAATGTATCTGTACCATCATTTCTATAGGTTGTATTGAAGTTAAGGCTCTTTTCTAATAATCTATATTTTACTAACAAAAAATAACCGACTTCAAATTCCCAAAAACTACTTGTCAGATCTCTTTCAAATTTATGTGGGACCACATGACAAGCACCTGCTTTCGATTAAAAAAAGAATAATCGAAATCGGTTGGCGTGATATTGAGTTATTCGTCAATTTGTCGCGCACATCTTAACACAAATTTACGACTTATGTGGTTTTCTAATGGATGCCATTGTCAGATCTCAATAAAATTTATATGGGACCACATGACAGCCACCAGCTTTCGATTAAAAAAAGAATCATCAAAATCGGTTCGCCCAGTCCAAAGTTCTGAGGTAACAAACATAAAAAAAAAAAAATACAGTCCAATTGAGAACCTCCTCCTTTTTTTGAAGTCGGTTAAAAATATAAGTATTTCTCAAACCACCTATTTAACTCCACTTTGTAGTTCACCTTCAGGAAAAATAACCTACCCAAGAAAACAACTTCAGAAACTGATTTGATGCATTTTCTGTATAAATGTTTTGAAGGATGCATATAAAATAAATCCTTGTAGTATCGTAAGATATATCTTATATTCTTGTAGCATCATATTAAGATTGTCTATAGTATCTTAATATATCTTGAGAAAAATTAACTTACAATTATGTCATTAGACCACTGAATATAGGTGAATGTATGTGTGAGTGTGTGAATATTTTAATGATTTTCGATTACATTTTTTTTTGTCAATACGAGCATTCAAGCCAACCAAGCAAGTGGACATCGTCGCCCATGAGGCATCATCGATGCGTTGCCGGCCAAGAATGAAACCAGAAGAAAGAAATCTCTCTATTTCTGTTATCAGGCCCATAAGGTGAATAAATAAGATCAAACTGGATTGTCAAAGCTAATTTATTGCCGCAACGGAGTCGGGTCGTGTCAACATTGACTCGTGTCGAAGTGTTTGCACAGTATCGGCCGTATTGGCTTGTTCTTTTGAACCCCACTGTAGCCGGTCAAGTGTTTGTTTTGCTTTGATTGAGCAATTAACATTCATGAGGACTTTTTTCTTTTGTTTTAGGTTAACAGGTTAGTGTTAAGAAACAATCATGTGTTAGAATGAACTCTGACACGTACGTTTATACTTTTGACACGTTTAAATAGGTAAAACTAATTATGCTATCACAGAATAATACTTATTACGGCTTTTGCTCAGATTATGTAATGAGGAATTAGGTATTTGACAACAATTCATTTTACATCTCACTAAACAAGAAAGAAAGAAAAAACTATGTTGGAATATGATAGGAAAAAAATACAGAAGAATAATCCCCGCAGCAAATTAAAAATCAAGTTATATACGAAAATCAATCATTGAACACAGATGAAAACTTATAAATCCATCACAGTCATGCAACATTCCAATATCCGATGTTTTACGAGTACATACTGAAATCCAACAGTCGATATACGGATTACTGTCAAATCTGTCATGTGGACGCAAGGCAGGATTTATTAAGGGCGATCAAAGCATTCCAGGCAGCAATTATTCGGTTTGCTGATGATATATTGACTCTGTAACATGAACCAGCGCTCTTTTTGTCTATGCGCTTTGAGTGATGCGCCCTCCGGGTGAGCTAAGTCAATATGGAATAGGATTTAATGTTTTAATATTTGTAAAAAGTTTCTAAATAAATAAATGTCATTGTGATTATAAATGTTGGTGAAAGTAAGTAGGTACATAATTTGTATCCCGTTTTAGTCTATTAATTTCAGATACTCAATTTGTTTGTTAACATTAAGTTCAAAACAAATAGGATTTAAAAGGTTCAAAATATTGTAATGAAATAACGTTGATCAAATATCTTCATTTAAGCACACAATTATAAATGGAATGTTTATTGAATCATAATGATGATAATATGTTTTTATTTTTTATTCAAAATTTATTGTAACAAGCACTTTTCGAATAATAAGATCATTAAATAAGTTGTTTATGAGAACGTTCTTCTATGATTCATTTGAACTATGAAGGTTCCTTATTAAGTACATATTTACTTACTTAATTCTTAAAAGCAAATAAACCTCCATTCTACCTATAGACATTCAGGATAAAATATGTAAACATTAGCACACGATCCGTTTCCACGCAAGCCGGCTCGTGCGCCCGCGGCCTATTGTCGTGTCGCATTAACGGGAATCGCATCATAACTCCCGATAATCTACGTTTATTGGCTCCGTTCCTGCGTCCTGCTTTATTACTCATCATATACATATATGTGGATATACTCGTGTACGATACTTTTTCGTAGCTTCTCGCATAGAAAGCCTTTGTTTACAAGGATGAATTGCAGGGATTTTTTTGTTTTTATAACATTTATACAAATATTGTTTCAATCTTTCAAATAGTTTTACTGATTAGTAAAACTATTTGAAAGATTGAAACATCATGTTACATCTTATATATTGAAATATCATGTTACATCTTTCGTAATAAAAAATAGAAAAAAATCTTCATTTCTAAAATGTGCACAGCCTAGAATCGAACCCAACACTCCTTCGCTCGGCTAGGACCGAGCTGTGCTTGCTTCTATACCATTATGCCATACAAATCTTTGAGTCATTGAGATAGCAAGTCATATATTATGGTCGTCGTTTAATATGCTCAAAGTGGATTGAAATACAAACTGAACATAATAATTTTATGGAGCGAATATTTAATACAAAACCAATGAGTTAATCTTCCAATCCAATAACTACAGATCAAGCGTTTTTAAATCTCTTATTAGATAGCCAATTACGATAATCCGACCATTATTTTCGAACAAAGAGCTTGTACAATCACGATCGTTATACTGAAGACAATTCATTATTAGAGAGCCGTTCAAGCGCTATAACAGGCAGTTATCGCCCTTTTATAGGACATTACATCACTAACCAAAGAACGTATTCGCGTTCAGCCGCCATCTTTTGTTGCGGGTAATTACATGGCTAGGAATAGTGTTTCAAGCTAAGAATTTGTATTTTTTTTTTAATTTTGTTATACTTTGTTTCAAAGTTTTCCGAGAAAAATTGGGGTTTATGACTGTTTAATGTTTATTAAATCAAAAAAACACGCAGTTAAAAAATCTCTGACCTGTCTACGACGCCAGTATGAACTTATGAAGATTTACTTGTAAATTCAAAAATCTGCCATGGCAGGGAATTGAACCCAGGACCTTCGCGAGGTAAAAATGTACTCCAAATGTTTCACAGAATCTTAAGAACTAAGTGTTTAGTATGCAGCAATTGATTGCAACTCTACTAAATGATCTATTATAAAATGTATCATGTTCTCTATAATAAAAAACAAAAAGTCGCCCCAAGAAAATCACGGTTTCTTATTAAGCCGTAATAGTTGTTTACAGGCAGCACTCACTGTGCGTTTACAATATATTACGAGCTTGTTGGCAATAAAAAGGGGTTAGAAAAAATGAATAAGCCGGGAAACGTTAAAATAAAGGCGCCCGCGAATATATACGACTTCCTTGAGGAAATAATAATGCTGTTTGCAATTCATTTGCCTACCTGGTTACCCTTGCAGCAAGAAAACAACGGTTCTCGGTAATTCTTCGTATTCTTTATTCCTTTTCTGTCCCTCCATAAAGGATTTTTCGCGAGGGCCCGATTTTTTATTCTAAACCCTTTGCTTCCCGTTGAAATCAAAGCTTAATGGCGGATGACTGGGAAATGGAAGCACATGAAAATTTATTGCCAAAATATATTATATTTTTTGTAATCATTACGTTATTATAGGCAAGATTCAAGATTCCAATTTAGGTCACGCAGTGCCTACTTAAAACCTATTAATTTAAAATAGTGATAATGTAGTTCTAATTCTCCAAATATAAGGCACACTTAGAACGCAATCTGTTACAGGCGTATTGTATTTTTTATTAATAAAGTAATTCTTATCCACATTTAGGACACAAACTATTTAAGACATAATTTTGAATTTTTTTAAATGATAAAATATGCAAATTCTCAGCTGCTCCCGTTTCCGCACGGGCCATAAACCGACAAATGGCGTGTCGCGAAAGAAAAATCAAAGTGTAACACAGAGCCGGCTTGCTTACATTTAAACACGTAATTGTAACTAACCGGGGCCTTTATTAATTCAACTCGTTTATTTCTGTCACTCCCCGAATCACGGTCGTGCAGAAACATCGGCTGAAAAAAAGCCGTAGGCTTCTTATAAAATATTCATGGTGCTACGTTGCTGTAGCGGTTTTCGCGGGGAATAAGTGAGCATTTTTATTGTTATTACTGTAAAGTTTGTTAAAATAATAACGTAGTACTTACTTAATACAACAGGTATACATCTTATCTTTATAGTAGGTTCTACTAGTAGAATGGTAGCTAATGGTAGGTACCAGATGGTACTCGTTTGTCTCATCTAAAGATAATTAGAATTATTTTATCGTGTTGTTTTAGATTAGGAAAAATAATGACTATCAATAAACGACACCTAAAGGCATCACATCGTCAGAAGGTTGTGTCTGCCACGAGTTTAAGAATTACTTTAAAATAAACTTCAATTTCCAAAACAGAATGTTGTTAGCTTTTAAAAACTCATTGTACTAACAAGATTAGTTTGTACTGCAAACAAATTCAAAACGTTATCGAAACAAAGAAATAATATTTCAATCAATAAGTTTTCAAAAGTTTCAGCAACTGAAAGACACGATCGAGTGTTACGCTCCGTGAATATTTAAGAAGTCTCTAAAGTGAGTCTCGAGAATCTCTGAGAGTCACTTTAAATCCCTGATGAGCAATCTAGTTAGGGACCGAAAGCAAACGACTCTCGATCTAAATCAAAGGGACTGTAAATTTTGTTTCTTGCACATTTACCTACCTCACCACTCGCCACATAATCTCATTAGTTCAGACGTAAAATGAAAATTTTAAGGATGTACATCTTGAAGACCAACCGCATAAACCACATAAAGAGCAACCGAATGCGAATAAAATTTACAATTCTGGGGTCTTTTTTGTGTATTCTAGGGTATTTATAGGCACAAAAACGATTACACATTCCTTTATGTCAGGCAGTAAGAAAGAAAACGACTTTTTGTTTGCAATGGGCAAAAGTGAATTCTGCGTTGATACCGTGTTATGAGGCCCTAAAGTATTTTTCTCAGTGAGTAGGTTACTTTGCTTGAGATATAGAAAGTTTTAGTTCTATATGACGGATTAAATCCTTTTATATAAGTTCTCATATTTATAATCTAGTACGCCTTTTTAACAACTTTACGTCATAAAATTTATGTTAAAAAAATCAACCAAAAAACAGAAATAGAAGATAAAATGTACCAGAGAGGCAAATGAAATATTTCAAACGATTCTCAACTCATGAAAATGGTAATCAAAATCGGAACGATTACAAAAATGAACATCAGACCAAGTGGCCCTTTCGACAAGCATCAAACGCCGGGGCGGGCTGCATTCCAACGTTCCGTCTACGTTCCTTTTTTAAATCCCGGTAACAAGCCAATAAATCCTGGTGAATTTTTTCTCAACCCCGTGCCACAGACTCGGCCCGGAAAAGCCGAAAGGGCTTAGACGATTACACCCAAATTTACTTAACACCTACACATTAAACGCCCTAATGACAATCTTTTGTGTAATTTTCTTATCTTGAACACATTGGAGATGTGTGGTCGGTTTTAATTTAATAATTGCGCCAAATTGGGTCGCGTGTAAATTGTGTTATGTAAATTGAATCCTGAATATGATTAATTTTACGTTAGGACAAAGGATATCGTCGAATTGAGGAGCGGGTGTGCATTAGTTGATTGGGCATAGTAAATTAAATATACTAAGTAATTATGTATTTATCCTGCGAAGTAATTTCATCAATCTTAACCATTATAATTGTTTCTCAATTAAGGTCCTTTTCATGAGGTTGAAAACATATTAAGTGGTTTTATTAGGTATATATTATTTTTATACTAATTTACATTTTCCCCATCTTACTCTACTGCAAAGTTGCCTTAGCCGATTTTAATAAGTTATTAAAAATGGCATGCATTCACATTTAATTGACGTTCATTACAGTAATTCCACTTCAATAATTGTAATTAATTCGTTCGTTAGCTACACAAACATAGAACAGGTAAACGAATGAAGCTGGATTGGAGTTGGCTTCGAGGCAGCTCGAGTACTCTTTTAATTAATTATGTACCTGAGCGAAGTGAGTTGAGCAATCACTCACACACACATATGTATTGATTTATTTGTGATGTACTGTCACGACTATACCATGTACATACATGGTGTAGTTGTTGTCACCACGTAAAAATTGTTTATTGGGTAAAAGATTTATAAATAGGTACTATTATTTCTTCAGTGGTAGTACCAAGAAATTATGCGGAACGTTTGCATTTTTCTACCAAACCACAGGCTCTACAAGAAAAATGTATTGAACATAGAATATCAGTCTCCTTATGGGCTACAAATTTTATTGGAAACATTTTTCCGTAAAATCAATGTTTTGATAAATAAAATGAAAAATAATGTGTTTTCAAGGGGACCTTGGAAATAAAATATACGGGTATTTTACCTATGATATAATCGGAGGAATGGGCTAAAAAAAGTACACCCAATTTTCTTGTAAATATTTTTTTTTAATCGAGATCAAATTTTTTAAATAGGTAAACTTATACATAATATGTACATATATATATTATACTTATACATATTATAAGCCAAACATTTCACTTTGAATTGAATTAAATTCAATCACTTTCATTCACAGTATCAGAAATCAGATGTTTTCATATTTTTAACGCCCCAGGCACTCCACTATTAATAGGTTATTGAAATTAACAATATACGTTCAAGTAACATTTAAACATAATTAAATTAATTATAGAACCCAATACCTACCTATCGTCTTCTAAAATCAATTACAAATCAGTTTCCGTGACTGTTCCCAATTCCCGTCCATTAGTAAAATCTGCACACTCCAGCATTTCCTAATTACATTCGATAGTAAACACCTGTCATTGGTCAGAGAAATTCGGTCAGAGCGTTTCGTTCAGTGACCGGAGTTCATTCGGTTCGTTTGACCGACAACATCGGTCGATTGATTTAACCGTATCGTGATGAAAAGCCTCGTATCGGGTTGAATGTTTGTGTAATGTTGATCAATTAACGTGACAAAGTAAGATAAATTTAAGTTAGTAATAAAATATAAAATTAAATTTATATTGAAGAAAGTAATGTATGTTAACGTTTTAGTGTCGCGGAGCTAAGTACAAGTAAAATGTAATTACCTTATTATGAAATGTACTATGTTGTTAGAGAACTAAGGCAATTTGTATAAACAAGTTGAAAAGAAATAGTTCTGTAAATAAATATGAATTTAACCCGTCAACGGGCCAATTTGAGGAAACGAGTGACCGGGTCTCTGCATCAGTGCAGATTGGTCAACATCCTTAACTGTATCAATCAGCAAAATTTGTATAATACTTAACTCCTTTCTAGCATGCTACTTAGTTTCGTCATTCAAATCTTAACTTGACATATGTGTACGTCACTCGATCTCCACCTCACCGCAATAAATTTTGAGCATAAATTATTCAGACTCGTCAGTAGATTCTCGGATTAATAATTACTATTCACGAGACACAACTGGCGAGCGCAGACGGTACCCCGATTAGCAATACGTCACCGGTAAATATAGCAACACTTATTTCACGATTTATATGGAGGGAGAGTGGGGTAACGGGGACACTTAGTAATAAATCTACGAAGTGATTTGGTACAAAGCACTCGGGCCGCAGTGTAAGCTCGCCCGGCCAAGAACATCCATTGTGGAAGACCCACGGAATCCGATAATTCCGGAGATTGTCCCGTCTTTCCTTTAACACCTCTCAATACTGTGCAGTCCTATGCTAAGGTGTTTGAATTGATAATGCATTGTAAATTATACTAGGAGCTACAAATTGTTGCGAGTTAGTAAGCTCTCAGCTTTAGGTTGGCAAATAATTAATTTTAGTTAATTTATTTACAGGTAAAGACATCCACTGAATTTTACTGTGCTCTTAATGCGATTTATAGTGATTTTACAGGATTAAAATAAAACATAATTTATTAAATACTAAAGCAACTTTTTCATTGATCTTATCGTCGCTGAGATGTCTTTGGGTAATAAGGTCTTGACTAGCATATGCCATGATGTTCCAATGCGTTATTTACCTGTTTGTGGGAGAAGAAGTTTAATTGTTATCTAAACACTAACAAAAATTAATCGAAAATAACACACGCCTTCCGTTGTGCTCAATTTTAATAATTATTTTATTAAAATAATTCTAATTAAAACTAATATTGACTTATAACACACACAGGCTTGTTTTAGTTTCGTTTAAGTATAAATCCGAATAAAGTCACGTCTCCCTAGTGTTAGTCGTATATGGCTGACAAACATCATGGATTGCAGTGTGTGACGTCAATCAAAACACAATTAGTCTTGAACATTTTTGAGGAAACTTTACATTGAGTATTAAAGAAACAAAGTGCATCATGTATTAAAAATTAAAAATATTTTTTTTTGATCAAAGAGTACTATGGATTCTTCAAATTTCGTCAACTGGCCTATTAGTAGGTAAAGTTTTATAATCTTACATTTTTGTGTAATCTGAGCTTACGATATAGTCATAACAATTATCATGTTTGTATTAAACTAAATGAATGAGTTTATCTTCAACGATTAAAGATACAAGGATTTTAACACAGGATTTTAATAAGTCAATGGCACACCGCACAGCCTAGCCGCGCCGCGTGTGCGACCCGTTCCCGAACTTAATCTATAAATCAAGAAGTGAAACTATTTCGTAATTAGATCACATTTAGGGGTACAACACCTTACAGCTCCTTGAAAGCCTCCCCGAGGGTCCGAAGGTAGGCTCGATGCCTTTCAAGCACCTCTTTAACGGCTAATATCCTTCGTAAATGGATCTCAAATATTTTGCGCCATAATCGTTATAACAAAACGATTTTGTCATGTTTATTGCTTTTCGGTACACTATTAGAGGGCTCTTGAATATTTTGTAGTAAATTGGATAGAAATGGGATAATATTTAGTTACGCCAATAATCCTGGACGTGTAACATTTCCATAGAAAAGAAGATAAAACTTATTTTGTTTTATAAGTATTTTAGAAATGATGCAAAGATAAATTTAAAAATAATGATAAGCAATGTATTTTTGCCTTCAAGCAAACATTGTCGCTTTGACTAATAAGTAGCGAAAATAATAAAAATGTAAATCGAAAACGAGTGAAACACAAAAGCCTCTTAACATAAGCGCTATTCTTTCATTACGCACAATGCTTTTGATGTTTCGGTACTTAATGTTTAATAAGTTGATCCTATTACAATGTCCAGGTAAGTAACGTCATAATGGAAGCGGGACGCTAACAAGATTATAACTTTATTTGGTAAATTAATAAAAAGTAGCCGTGTGTTCGTACACTCCCCTCGGTCCCCTACCTACACGTTGATAATATATTAACTGTTCATGAGACCATTATTTTCCTTTTTTATTGGTTTTGAGCTTTGATTATTTTATAATTTAATACAGTAGGTAATGAGTTGAATGATGAGTTTATTTGAAGGGTAATAATAATATAATAATAATAATATTAGATTCATTTGATTAAGTTAACATGATTCATACTGAGGCTAATCAAATAACATTAGGAAGGGAAATTTGAATTTCGAAAGAATTTTATACAATTTACTTATTGGTTCACCACTATGACATAGGATATGACTAGTGACATAACAACACTAGCACACATGTCACACAATCCCTTGTTAATGAAACAATAAATTCGTATTCTCAAGCACTCGTCCACCGCCCCCGCGTGACGTCGCTCATTATCTTAATACGTCACGTTGTACTTAGCAATATGTGTGATATGAAATACTTTGCTTATACAGGATGTATCAAAAATTGGCTTAAATAAAGGCCGAGGCATTTATTTGCCACTGAAGTTTATGCGTATAACCATACGTTTATAACCTATATCTACCGGTCGGAAAGTTGGTCTGCTGTTTTTTTCATCACGAAATAAATTTTAAAGACTTAACGAGTCTTTACTCTCTGAATATGATTGATTGGTCATGATGGATCACTAGTAAAACATATAATTTTTTTTTTATTGCAACATGTGACTCGAGAAAACAGAAAACTATGAGTAGATAACTTATATGAGCTCCAAAAATCAGGTCTATAACAATGACACAATAAACCTTAAAAATATTGAACATAACATTTACCTACTTACTAGTATATAAGATATTATAAATGACGATGATGATTTTCCGATTTTCATTCCCAGTCATATAAACAAGATGCTATAAAAGTTTCGCATGAAAACACCCTATATCCTGGTATTCTATATGTTGATGTTCAATCGAGTTGACGCAATTCTCATCAACAGCGGACATTCGGTGTAATTTTATGAAGATCCAACAAAAGCCTCTGTAGGTAGTCTACTCGATATGTTCAAAATGGTTGAAATTAGAGATACTGCTCTTAAAAATACGTGCGATAGCTCATTCTGTTCGGAATGATGTCTAGAAAAATGTTTCGGAAGCGTTTACCAGCACGTAAAAAATTGCAAAAGTTATTGACAAAATAAAGTTGAAAAAAAAAAGTATTTTGTTTTTGGTAATCACTTCGAAACTATTAATATTTAAGAAATTTTAAAACAAGATTCTTAAAGTAGAGGAAATTTCCAAACAATGACTCGCGACTCTCGGAACTCTATCTCCATTATTTATAACTTTAATTTAAAGCTGAAAATGGGTCTCCACGCTGCATTTTTAGGTTGCGCGTGCGGCGTCAAAACCGAGTTCGTCACACTCAATAATTTTTTAAGGTATTAATTATTAATTAAAAAAAATTAAAAAAATATGGTGTATTCGAAACACTTCAAAGAATTTGCTCCCGTAGGAAATTTTGCTTAAAGTTAATTTTTCAACAAGTTAGACGATTGTTAATTAACTAAATTTTCTCGAACTTCCATTTTCATTGTACATTAAAAAAAATGTTTAAGTAATTGTCCTATAAATTTTTCGCTTCGTGGAGCCCTTCTTATATACATGCTTAACGAGATCACGTCATAAAAGTTTAAAAAGTTTTAATACTTTGTGCATAATAATTTTATAAGTTGAACAAAAAATGAAAAATCCAAATAATATTATTGAAAATATTTTTTTCTCCATTTATTATTACATAATCGTTTTGGCATTCATAAAAGACATTTAATGACTTGAAAAAAAAAATTCCCTCATTTTTTTATAATTTTTTTTATAAACAAATAGACTATTTCAATGCTTTCAAGAAAAAATTTCTTAATATCTTATTCTTTACAAAATATTATGATTTTTGAAAAAAAAAATTTTTTCTTAATAATGATATTTAATTGTTTATAATTGTTTTTTAATATTTCTATTGTTTGAATAATTAGTTAATAATTTTTTTTGTTAAAATTTATAATTAACCATCTTTAATAGAAATGTAAAAAAATATTTTTTTTATCAACAATTTCATTGTTTTTTAACTTAACAATTTTTTATAAACAAATTCTCAACTTTTTTATATATTTTTTCTGAAACACCTAAAAATAAAAAAAACAACGATGTATAACAAAGTACAGATAAAAACATTTTTCAATTTTTTAATTTCGATTCGATAAAAAAACGAAAAAATTGTTTGTTCTACTTATAAAATTATTATACACAAAGTATTAAAACTTTTTAAACTTTTATGACGTGATCTCGTTAAGCATGTATATAAGAAGGGCTCCACGAAGCGAAAAATTTATAGGACAATTACTTAAACATTTTTTTTAATGTACAATGAAAATGGAAGTTCGAGAAAATTTAGTTAATTAACAATCGTCTAACTTGTTGAAAAATTAACTTTAAGCAAAATTTCCTACGGGAGCAAATTCTTTGAAGTGTTTCGAATACACCATATTTTTTTTATTTTTTTAAATTAATAATTAATACCTTAAAAAATTATTGAGTGTGACGAACTCGGTTTTGACGCCGCACGCGCAACCTAAAAATGCAGCGTGGAGACCCATTTTCAGCGTTAAATTAAAGTTATAAATAATGGAGATAGAGTTCCGAGAGTCGCGAGTCATTGTTTGGAAATTTCCTCTACTTTAAGAATCTTGTTTTAAAATTTCTTAAATATTAATAGTTTCGAAGTGATTACCAAAAACAAAATACTTTTTTTTTTCAACTTTATTTTGTCAATAACTTTTGCAATTTTTTACGTGCTGGTAAACGCTTCCGAAACATTTTTCTAGACATCATTCCGAACAGAATGAGCTATCGCACGTATTTTTAAGAGCAGTATCTCTAATTTCAACCATTTTGAACATATCGAGTAGACTAAGGAGCGTGGATAATATTCTTAGGAAATGTCTTTTCTTCGAAAAATACTGTTTCTAAATCAGCGAGTTAATTACTTAAGAAAAAAGCATGAGACAATCTGGTTTCATTTATTTGGACGAAAACATAGTATAACAATATAACAGAAGTATAACTTCAAAAAAATATAAGTAGGTAATAAAAAATATTTGTGTACTTTTACAATAATGTTACTGTCGTCGAGGTGCCCAAAACACTCTTAGGATTTCGGGAACGCCCCGTTCCCCGAACTCCACACACCTCGGACGATTAATCGTAGGTATGTACTATGTATATTCGTTGACTGACCGTATGAACGAGATTTTCCTACGCCGCGGTACACAGCTCCATGATAAATGCGATGAGGCAGACCCACTCACGGATTAGCCGTGTTCCTTCATTCCGATAAGCTTTATTTTATCAATCCTATTCCCCGCTTGCAATATTTCCCCTAACAACAGTACATTAAGAAATTTATTAATGTAACTGCGAATATTAGCTTATCCTTAACCGTATAGGAAGGAAATCTTTGGGGATACGAATAAACAAGGTACTGCGTCATATTAGTTAACACATGGTTAACACACCGTTTACATTTCTGTGTATAAAATATCTTGCACTACACTTGAATTATGACACTTATTTTCGAGTTTTTTATATCATAAACTATTTTTGTTTAGAACCTGTATCATGTATGTTAGCGGTTCTCTATTATGGTGGCCACTCACGGTCAGTCCATCGCGTCAAATGGCGTGATATACAGCCAAAATTTGATCGTGAATGTGAAAAACTGATGGCGTGATATAAAAAATTTGTATGTCCAATCGCGCCATTTTGACATATGTCATTTGTAGATTTATTAGTTTTAATCATTTATGTATTTGACTTTCGAAAGCTTCAACAAAAGGTATCTTCAGTCGTCATAATTTTCCATGATGTGCATAAATATGAATAGATAAATAAATAAAAGCAGGTATAATAACATTGACGTACTATACATAGACAGGCTATCTCAAACAAAATGTGTGTTCCACCGCCGGCTTGCCCTCCGTTCTCTTTTCAAACTAGAAGCCTCGTTTGCACACTTGCCATAGAGTAACTTTGTATATGTCACTTGCCGAACCAAGACAAGCAGTCACAGACTCCAAATCTTTACAAGCTCTTACTCCAACTTTATTTAACGTGCAAAAGCGTTTAAACGATTTCAAACGTAATTACCATTGATTCGTGTCAAAAAATCCAACACTTTAAATTGGTCACAAGCGTCGCGTCGGCAAGCTTATTTAGTCCATTAACACGCTAGTGGCTTGCCAAGTTCAAACGCTCCTTATGATTTTTTCATTCAAAATGGCGGGAACATTGCTCAATAATTTAATTAAATTCGTTTTAGTTGATTTAAGTTAAGATTTTGTTTTCTTACTGATGATAAAGTGATGACATTATCTTTTTTGTTTTTTGTCGTGCAATTGTGACACATTCTTATTATGCACGACGGCATTTTTTCAGTTTTTTCGTAAACAATTTTGACATGCGGCCGCAATGAGCGCAGCCGAGTGACAGCTGAGTGACAGAATGAAATGCAGCCGGCCGGCTGCAATGCACACCCCCGCATCCGATGTTCGCGGTGTCCCTTCTATACGCTAGTAATACTAATTCTATGTATAATAAGCATAAATGTGCGTAAATACAGACTCATTTATATTTTCTAAAATTTCACGTTATAAGAGTTCATACATGCACAATGCTCCCAACCCACATACCGCGGACGCATTAAGGCTCACCAAAAGTTTGTTTCCTCTACATGAATACCTAGTCATTAATGAACATGGCTAGGTTTAAATATAGTTTTGTTTAGTTAATTTTGCGTACTAACATTTTTTTAAACAGTCTTTCTGAAAGATTATTGTTGGCTATGTTACATACTATACCTAAAATCTATTTATATATTCCAATCTTTAGTATCCAATATTGATTTATACCTTACTGACCAAAATAAAAGTATAATAGTGATTCATATTGAAATAACATAGATAGGATTACCTGTAATTCACAACAAATTATAATTATAACAACGTTTCAATCTCAAATTTCACAAAAGAAAGGAGTTTTGGTCAAATAATATTTTTTGATCGCAATTCTTTTGATTTTATACTCTGTATTTCTCTGTATTTTAAAAGGTAACATTATGCCTCAGAAGATACGATAGGGAGATAATGTCTGGCAAAGCTTCTTGCCTCACATATCTCGGTTACATTAAGTATAGTATACAGAAGAATTTGGAACCACGAATAGGCCTTAATGACCCGCTGGACGAGACATACGATGGCCGAGGCCGCCTCGAATGCGTGCCTGATTTCGGTTCCCATGGGAAGAGCGTAGGGAACATTATAAGGAGTTATGATGAGTTTACGGGTGAACTTGGGATTATAGAACTTTTGCGTATAGTATACTCGTATTATCTCGCAAAATTTTTTCGTCTCAAACACGTTTTACGTCTGCATATAAGCAAACGGGTTAACTTTTTTTTCGGGAGACGAAATCTTCGAAAGAAACCCGAACTCGATCTCCTGTCTTGTTATGTTGATGGACTATATTATATTGCGAAGCGTTACATAAAATATTCCTATTAGTTTTGCCAATGGAACTAGAGATTAAACTTAAACTTATCAGATAAAATAAAACAAACAATTATTAATTAACAGAACTATACTTTGATCCGACTTGTCAAAACTAATTGGCTTAAAAAGCACTGGTTAGCACACCTGTGATACTCGTCCGTGTGCTGACTAGCATCCTATTAGCAACCCTTGCTCACCTATAGTTATGATTCTGCCAAATCGGCAAGATAATACTGTGTATTTACTTTGATTCTCATCGTTAAAAGTTTGGGGGCTGACGAGGGCCGTCGTTAGGCCTCTAATGGCCACCATTTGTCTTGTCCGGCCTCTAGTTGTGCCCCGCTAATGAAATTATTGCCGCAACTATAGTAAAGGTTATAAATACCCGTGAAAGGCCCGCCGGACGCCACCTTGTTTCGTACTAATGGACCGGTCAAACTGTAAACTGTGCTACCAATGAAATTACAATTAGAAAGGGGTAAAAATGATTGAGGGGAGGAAGTTGCATTTGCCCGCAGAAGATAGAGGTACGTTGATGTAAATTGATAAACAAGCTATTAAACCTTTTATTATACATTGAGAGTATTGAGACCGATACATTGAAACAATTTTTTTCGTACATTGTAATGTTTTTTTTGCGGGTTATCTTTGCACAAAATTTAACATAATTTATTTGTATAGGTATCCCAAATACCTTGTTCTTTTACCGTTTTAGAAACACCACGGTGAAACCCTGTAATTATTGTGTGATTGTGAAGGGTTATAGTATTATAACAAACACAGAAAACACAAAATTTACTTAAAAAAATAATATGTAACGTTTTTTTATATATTCCACAATATAATGTATGTGGCTGAAATGGCATACACTGAAGGACAAGTAGATACCTATAACAAAACACGCCCGTCCCCGTCACATCACGTCTCGTCGTCTCCCAAATGACACTTGGTGATGACTTTACGAAAGTGAAGTTAGGCGATATGAACACAATAAAACGCGGTATTCTGTGTGTTTCGCCAAATGTGTTGGCCAAGAATGCCATCTGGCTCGGACAATCAAAACTTTGCGAAGCGGAATTTTCTGCTTAGTGTCCGTCCGTCGTATTGCGAGAGACAGCTACGGTACACGCCTACGACTGGCCAAGACACTCGGTAACTATATGTAATTATGTCTGCAGGATACGTTCTAAATTAGAAATTTGTCTTGTCATTAAAATAATAGTGTATATCCAATATATCCAACATTTTCACAGTATTGTTGGGTTTCTCGTTTCATTTCTTAAAATCTATATCTTAGTAAGTAGGTGCCCAGCCCACACTCCAAAATAAATTGTCGAGAGAATTCGTTCCTTAAAACTTCCTTTTCCAATAATATTTATTAATATTTATGTAAATAATTCCATGTACATTTGTAATGAAAATAATTTCTTACTATAATTTTAGAGATTTATTATTCCAATAATTTCATTGTTAAGTAGATGAATTACCGATATTAATACATACTATCTACAAAGTAGAGCAGGCTCTACAACGACTGTATTATTCTTTTGACGTCCGGCATTGTGCCTTTATATTACTGAAGCACTTTCCATAAATGACGGTAGATATAGCTCGCATCACGACACAACAGTTAAGTCTCAAAGCAACACACGCCGCACGTTGCCACAAAAGAGTTCAGAATGCGTTGAATCGCTTTATTGTTCCCTATGCGAGTGAAAAATACAAAGTGCTCATCCGCAAACACCCTAATCTTTTACATCAAACGACGAATTCAAACCTGGATATTACACGCATCATTTGAACAGTTTCAAAGACATTCCTACGAGAAGGGAAAAAATTAAAATAACAAAGCCACAATGGATTGACGGGAGGTTCTGTCGCGACTGATTTGCGGTGGAGGATGAAGGAGCTGTTCAAATTAAAAATTCTTCTCCGGCCGGGATACCCAGCTATCTGACTCATGCATCACCTTTGTTTCATATGAGTAGGTATTTTTGTCTGAATAATCTATTTCAGTCTGACAAATTTTATTCTGAATAGTCTATTTCAGTATGACAATTTTTTTTCTATCGGCCTATAATTTTTTTTTTTTTTTTTAAGTATGTGGAAATTAAATATTATTCAGTTAAGTATGTTTTTACATTTTTCGTAAAACTAATAAAATAGTCTCGTCATCTGTTAATAATTATTGCAATTTTATGTGATATTTAAAGTTTAAATTTTTACATGTTATTGTAAATAGTCAATAATACTTAAAAAATAAGGATACATAAATGCTTCCATTTAGAATAACCTGTTTGTGTGGGTCTAATCTTGCTTAGTTAGATTTACTTCATCTTGTCCTAAGGAGTTTATTGATTTAGTTCTGATGACGAGTTATCTATCTAGTACCTTTAAACGAGCAATTCTTGTATATATTATTATACTGAGTCTCGGAAACGGCTCCAACGATTTTCATGAAATTTAGTATGCAGGAGGTGTCGAGGACGATAAATCGATTTAGCTAGGATTCATTTTTAGAAAATATCGTTTAGTCCGTGTCTTCAGGCAATGAAAAACGGCTACAATAGACTCTTCCTGACATCTAATGGCGAGTAGCAACACTAAAGTTACATCAGAAGATGGCGTTGTCAAGCAACACTAAGCCAATGATTTCCAAAAAACACGATTTACCAAAAAGAAATACCGAGTAAAACTCGGTCATCCGGGTACTATGTAGTTAACAGCCCAATCACTATTCTTGGCTTTAGTTATGTACCTACATAAACACGATAAAATCGCGAATATTTTTGCTACTAACTTGTTAAGTAATGTTAAACTTAGTAAATAATAGTTATGTTAGTCTCGTATTAAAAGTATGTACCTATTCAATCTTCACACTTTTGGGTTTGGATGGAATTCGAAATGACGGTGTTTTCTTTCGCTCAATTGTTTGTTCGAACGTGTTTTCATTCGAAAACGGCAGTATTTCACGCGACCGCAGCGACACATGATGGATCAGGCGGTGCCTCCTTTGTGCACGATTTCCGAACGGTTAGCTCCTAATACACAGTTCCCTCGAGCACTCGCAGATTTTAAACGCATTCCGCCATTTTGTGGGCCATTAGTCGAGGTGAAAGAGCCGTGATTATGATTGATCGCACCTCCCACAATGCCGGCTGACTTGTTGAATGAGATGTGTGCTGGCCTTATTTGTTACAAACTTTGCGTTACTTTGTTTGATTACTTCGTGCTTGGGCGCATGTGTTTGGGCTTAAAAGCAATAGTCTTAATTGCAGCACATCGTTGAAAATAATAGCAATGACATTTTTCTTTACATAAGTGTGTGTTTATTATTATGATTCAGCCTTAAGCAGTTGCAATACACTTTTGAAGATAATTAAAATAAGTAGTTTTAAAATAAGAGACTACCACCTCAGACTACATCGCCACTTACCATCAGGAGGGATTGTAGGCATTAACTAATAATTAAAAAAGTTTTTGGTAAATGTCTGTTCATAGTATCTGCTTTGTCAAGTTGTTATTTATTGTACCTCTATCTTGATTGTAATTCTAGTGTTCACTATGAAATCGGGTCTACCATAATAGTTCCATTGAGTTGTCCCATCACAGATACAATATCGTACAAATCTCGGTGTTCATACATAAATATTACAAATCAATAGAACTTCACCAAATATTACTTCTCCAAATGAACGTGGAGAAGTTCATTTATTCAATTCAATTATAGCACAGTCGATTGTTTCTGTATAAAATATGAGTCGATGTTGAGTGCTGGCTGAATGCACCCATTGTGACTGCAGTCGGTCGCTGCATTCGGAGCAAATCGAGAATGAACACAGATTACCAGTTTAAACTTCGCCTTTAAGATATTTGTACGAGTTCAAAATATTTGCCTTTGTTATTTTCGAAAGTGCATATTTAACGAAATTGTATCATCTAATTCAATAACTGTGAAAGCATAGCCTGGTGGGTTGAAACTTGGTTGGTCACAGAAGGAAATGGTATCGACATCAATCCTGCACTAAAACTTGCTTGGTGAAGAAAACATCGTGGAAACCTGCTCACAGTACTCTGCTCATCTAAGAGTTCTCCATAATGTTCTCGAAAATATTGTGTAAAGTCTGCAGATCTGTAAAAATAATTAGAGAAAACTTGTGTCCAGTGGAACAATTATAGTTGCAATTTTGGTGTTGTTAAAGTTGTTTATTTGTTAAAGAAAAATCGTCAACACAAAAAAAGCAGTTGTTTTTCCAAAAGACCTGTGATTTTCTATTGTAATTCAGGGTGACGGAAGCAATTATTGAGTATCGACACGCACGAACGACGGGAGACAACGGGACTCGACGCATTGCACCCCCGGGAACAGTGGAGACAAAAATAAGGAGTAAAATAAACAGTAAAAGCATTCGATTTCATGTTTGCCTTTTCGAACGTTTGGAAAACAACTTTGAAGCTGAAAGGACAAGGTGAGGTTAAATATTTTATACAGACGAATGATTAAATAACTATGACTTGCTCAGTGGTCGAATAGACAAGTACTTAATTAACTTTTTAAGTTTAAAATTAAAATGTTGTATAGTCCAAAAGTATATTTTCCATGGATAGTATAACGGATAGATAGATAAAGGTTTTGTTTTATAGAAAGACAGTTACTTTGTTTTTATTGTGCACGGAATATATTAAGATATATCTACCTATTATTAAACTAATACATATCAAAATATTTACTTCCGTAAATGCAATTTTCAAAAATATTCGCCCAAAGGTTGCCTGAAGGAAATCTCTCTAAACTCTCCAATGTAATATTATTTACCCAAAGTGTGTTATAGAAAATACTTTATTCTATGATACCCTTTAAAAAACTTGCAATTTACTAAAAATAAGAAACGTTTAGGATGTATTTCAAGGCAATAATCGGTATTCTCCTAATATAAAAATTCAGTATATTATCATCCCAAGATATGATAGCCGATAATGAGTATAATAAATGCAAAGTGGCCCATATTTCTCTCGTAACGGAGACAACGTTAAGAATATCCCTATCCTATGAATACGAGTATATCGCCGGAGGGTTCGCAGAGACCAAACGTCTTTTTTATAATCTGTTTACTTGTTTCCACCCTCGCGGATAATCTCCTTACGACACTGATGTGTTTGAAGATGGTTTTTATACAGAACACCCGTATTTGCATCTCACAAACTCACAAAAGTTCCCATGTCAATCTTAAGCGTAATTTTTATGGTTACAGAAATCTATTTTTCACTGATTTAGGGCGATATCTACAGGACACACCTCGCCTGAAGGGGAGACAGGTTGACCTAAAATGCCAAAGAAATCTGAAAGCGGGGTTTTGTTAACAGTTGATTTGACATGAAAAATCACTTTGAATCGAAATCCTAGCTGATCCTATTCTTGAGATATGTACACTTTTCACTTTTTATGTAAGCACGTACCAACGCAAGCATGAAAAACTATCATGTTGGTCCAATTCTGGTATTTTCTCATTGTGTGTGTGTGTGTGTGTGTGTGTGTGTGTGTGTGTGTGTGTAGGCGATATTTTTTCCACATCATCTAACGAGATAAATATCACGGCGCGTTTTTTTTTTGAGTGGTATCACCTGTAGGCCTAATCCACGAACTTTTTTATAGCATGTTTATATATGTTGTGAAGAAAATGTGACTACTGCTTTTTTTAATCGACTCGAATATGTTGGATCTTCCACCAAATTAATTTTGAATCGATTCCAAAATTTTAAAAATTCACCGGCCTGCTCCGACCATAAGCCTAAATCATCGTTGTTCAATAATAAAATTCCCTCTTTTAAATGATCAAGTAGACATGAATTTTTTATCAAATCAGAAAGATTCTTAGTTACTGAAAATTCTGAATGAGGACGATTGCCAAATAAATAGTTTTTGCCACATGGCGCGCATACTTTCAATCTTTTTTATTCGTGATCACATTTATGTTCATTAGAATATGTAGGTAATATTTTTTGAAAGACTATTTTTCTCCATCGTGTATTTTCCAACTCAATTATTGTGTGTAAGTATATATTCAACCAAGTAATTAACCAATATAATATATACAATACACCAAATTAAAAACCTCGGGTTATTAATTTATTATAAGCATGCGACCTCTGAATATCAATTGTGGGTAGGCACACGGTACTATGCACCACCTGTTAGTCTTTTGCACAACTTAATCTCTCAAGTGCATTAAATAAGTATTAAATTGTAGATGGTCGGTGTTTATATTATAGAAAATCTTTGATGCCAAACTTGGCACAATTTAGCACAGGTTTAAAGTTTTAATTTAATTTATTTATTATTAAATTCTTTATTAATAATAAGTTGATATAATTAATATGTAAATAAGAAATAATAAATATTATTTTAATGTTAATATATAAACATATTATATAAACATGCTATAAAAAGTTCTTGGATTAGGCCTACAGGGGATACTACTTTAAACAAAACGCGCCGTGAATTTATCTGGTTTGATGGTGTGGAAAAAATATCTACACACACACACACACACATAAACACGCGAGCACACACACACACACACACACACACAATGAGAAAATACCAGAATTGGACCAACATGATAGTTTTTCATGCATGCGTTGGTACGTGCTTACATAAAAAGTAAAAAGTGTACATATCTCAAAAACAGGATCAGCTAGGATTTCGATTCAAAGTGATTTTTCATGTCAAATCAACTGTTAACAAAACCCCGCTTTCAGATTTCTTTGGCATTTTAGGTCAACCTGTCTCCCCTTCAGGCGAGGTGTGAGGATGATAATTATTATTGAAAGTTTAAGATTCTAAATTTGTTGGTGGCAAGAAAACTGGGTTTGAATTTGGAGCACCAAGGACATCACGTGCATTATTGGTCGAAAATGTAACAAGGAATTCGCACCTACTATTAATGGCTATTATGTATAGAACACTCTGGAGTCTTATGAATAGTGCCTGCTTACCAAAAGTGGCATCTTGGGTTCGATTCTCGGTTCAATTAAACAAATGATCTAACTGCTAAAGATAATATGTATTTCATATTTGAAACACAGGCCCCCACATTTGGCACACAGCAACACTATAAAATAACCTACAGTATTATCCAAATAGGTATCATAATAAAAAACTTATTTATTGGTAACTAAAGACACAATTCCTTTAAAAACAAAGTTATTGTTATCGGATAACGTTAGCGGAAAGGTAAACTAAGTACTAAACGGATAGAGGGAGCTAATTTCACCGTGAACGAACCGTTTAACCAAGTTTAACTGTACATAAAATTTTATTGACCCATATATGAAATAGTGAGACAATCTGAGCTGGATCCGCGGAGTTTCCCGAGTCATTAGACGCATTTTTATTGCCCAATGACGATAAACATGTCGTAAGCTATCGACTGAAAACATTCATAGAATTAGTTCCCCGCCTCATCCCCGATCCTGTTATTACGATTATTGTTTCTGCTTTAGTTAATAGAAAATCTACGTGTATCTCGTATTGTTCTGGCAGATTACTAAAATGTTGTAGACTTAATGTAGAGGACTTAAGTACGAGTAACATGAAAGGTTTTTAACTGACTTCAAAAAAAGAGGAGGTATTCAACTGTTTTTTTTTTCTGTATTTTACCTCAGAACTTTTTTTTTGAAAGAACTTTCGACTGGGTAAACCGATTTTGATGGTTCTTTTTTTAATCGAAAGCTGGTGCTTGTCATGTAGTCCCACTAAAATTTGAGCTAGATCTGACGAGTAGATTTGAGTTATTTTGAAGTCGGTTATTTTTTTCTTGGTAAAATTCAGATTATTTTAAACTATTTCAGTTTCCTGTCTTCCCAGGCCGATGGACTAGGCTTATCTGCTTGTTTTTGGCTATTGACTTAAGTAAAAATAATATTATCTAAATGGTTTGGAAATTACGTTAGTTAAAACTTCAATGGGACATAACCATTACAAACATTTGAATTAAAAGCCCTAAATAAGCAACGAAACACAAAATGTAACACAACAACTGAATTAAAAAGTTCAATGCTTATACCACGTAGAATTTCGGTGCGGACTGGAGGCGGATATTATTTATTGCTTACAATTTTACTTACAGCAGAAAATATCGCTGTACATTTTTCCGTCGCTGCGTCGAGGAACTTCTAATTTCTAATGGGCCATTTGCCACTTTGTCAATTGCTCCAATAAATCTGAACGGGACTCCGGCACTGTGAGTAACGACCCCGTCTTGGGATAAACGTCGTGACATTCTTTTGTTTTAGCGTGCACCAAGCAAAGTAGATTATTGGTGGACAAATAGTTCTTCATTATAACTCGGTCTGAACTAGTAACGCGACATCACTGCTACGGGACTTCAGTCCTTAAATTCGCATACAGTAATTAAATTCGATTTATATTTTTATATAACACAATTTATATTTATATTTTTATATAACACAATTTATATTTAAAATTTATAACATCTGACTCTTTACAAATTGTATGCCCGATAAGAGTAGACTGTTAATACTTACCCATGAGATTTTAAACACCAACATTTAAAATGTTATTCTCACAATAAATGTTTAAATAAATAAATAAATATTTTCATATGTCCTTATGCCTATATAGGAAAACAATCTACTTACTGGTAAAAAATGCATGAAAATAACACTAGTTATTCAAATTATTGCGTTCAAACAAACAGACAGACAAACAAATTAAAAATTTATTGTGCTATTATTGCTTTAACTTTCAGTACTCAAGTTAATTTAAATCAAAAACTTGAGATCGTATGAAAACATTTTAAATATTTACTCGTATAAGTTTTATAGCACAATTTTAAAAGGTTTTAAGAAACCAGTAAAACGTTTACTAGAAAGCAATATCAGATAATACAACGCTATATCGAGAATAATATAAATAGAACTGGAATTCCAGTACATGTGTGTGGAACAGTTCGTGGTGAAACTTCTGCTGACTTCCTTATTTATTCACCATTCAATACCCTACTGGACGGCTGATTGGTATTGAGCTCCCTAGAATTATAAACAAATGTGATAGTTCTCAGAAGTGTTTTAATATACCGTAAGTACTTATATTGAGTATTAATTTGAATTACCTAGACGTCCTAGTCACTGAATTCGAGGTTTTGGAATTGTTAAAAAGCTTAATAATACATTTTACAAGTTTTCATTTAAATTGCTCTGGTATGTACTACGACGTACGTACTCGTAGCATAATTGCTGCCAACAAAAATATTTCATAGAAAAAAGATTGCCATGACTTAAATCGCTTTAATTGTTAAAAAGTTATCAGTTCTCATAAGAAGTCAATCTTGACTGTACAAGTTTTGACTGTACAGAGCCTACATCTTGCTCAAAAGGTAAGGCTATAACATCGCGAATCAATTTAGTCTTATTATGTCAAGCAATACATAAATACGAAAATGTTGAAATGTCATAGCGTATATAAGAGGAGTAAATTTTAATTAAAACAAAATTGAATCGAACGCATCGATTGAAATCATTTTATTGCAACGTTCCATTTTCATCCTCTCTGGCAAATGGGGCTTACTTCGGCGGGCTGAAAGCAAAGTTTGAATATCGTTTTCCCTTTTTGGATTTCATCCTAAAACCTGACTTTTCAACAATTTTCATGTGAATATTGCTGTGACGAACAATAGAATTACAATGTTTTTGGAATGATAATGAAAATCTGTCATCGGTATATGTACATCGGTATCAATCTTTAAATATTATCTAAGTATTTATTTATTTTTTCAGCATCCGACTGAAAAAAACTTTTTTTCATGCAATGCACGTTGTGTTTATTAGTGATGTGGCACAAACACGTGGTCAGTGGTTGGCATGGATGCCCAGAGGTGGCAACGACCAGCAGCCAATAGTTATCTACATTTTATAACAAACAGAGCATCGTCCTTTCTTTTAATTACTTTCTAACAAATGTCAAGACATAATGACTCAAAACACTAAATGCAGAAATAATTACGTACTGCATAATAGAACCAGTGTTACAACTTTACTGGAGAGCAAATAAAACGGGCAGGGCACAGTCAAAGATGGCCGTACATCGTTCTGTTTATTTAAAGACCAAGCGTTGGTAATCCCGCTCTGTAATTTGGAAGCTAAATTCGCTATATAGTTCACACTTCACACAGGAACAGCAAATTGATTTTCAACTTGTCTTTATTTCTTGAATTTTGAATGCAAACGTCGGAGTTAGTCGGAGTTAATTCGGACAGCCCACACAACTATTGTGGACCCCAAAGTTGCATGGTTGACTAAACTCTGGGTTAGTGATTGACAGACGTCGCAGGCATTCGCTTGAACTTCCACGTTACAAATCCAATTTAGGAAAAAGCTATTTCAGTTCATTGAAAGTCCACCAGCATCGAATTCTAACAGCAGGATATACAAACGATTTTTGGGCTGCAAATATTTAATTTGGACCAATACTTAGAAGGCCTTAAAATTTAATTAAGGCAAGTCATCAGTCACCATGCGGACTGGGGTCGTGTCACTGCTTCGGCAAGATAACGTAGGGTCAGACATTGCACTAACTAACCGCCGTGATGAATGTACACTTAACAGACCTCAAATATGCTTGTGTTGACAGCACCCGACGATTGTTTGTCTTGCCCATGCAGCCGAAAAGGACCACTATTTTCGGTTCGGGATCGAAATGTAAGTTGTTTTTGAGACAGCCAACTTATCACTCAGAACTATTCAAAGACCACCGTATTATTCATAGATAAGTTTGTTAGCTACCCCACGGAAGGTCCAAATGCAAACAAACCGATTCGCGTTATTAATCATTCAGTACGGCTCCTTGTTATCAAATAGAGGAGTCGTGACGAAGTAGCGGTTTACCTAATTGTGATTATCGCTAACTACATAGGTGCGAGTCCGCACAACTGACCGGTGGTCATCTATAATGCAGATACCAAAGGTTGTTCTCAGGAAAATTTAATTTGAGGTAAACCCTTAAAAGCTGACCTCATCCGGATGAAACACGACGGAAATGTGGTTTTTAATATGAATATCATATTAATTATTCGTGGAAATATGCTCCAGCTTTATGCTCCGTATAAGAACCGTTTTTAGTTTAGGAAATATGTCAATGTTTTTTTTTTGGATAAAGATATTCCTATGAATATGTCCATAGAAATGTGAAACTCGTTACATGAAACAGTATTCACCTTCTCATTCCTCATTAAAATTTGTACGACAGCTCCTAAATTCTACTCTTTTCTCCGCACCTCCATTTCAATATACAGGAAAAAGTGGAAGAGCGCTGTGTACGGAGTACGGAGCCGGGCTGGCAAAACTTTTGCCTTCCCACCCCACAGTGGGGGGCAAAAAGTGTTGCCGACGGGTGAACGCTTGTATTTATACCTATGTCAGGGAAAAGTTTTCCGTGTTGCGGGTTGGGGGGGAGGGGGGCAGGGTGGACGCATGCGCGCTATGTTTACCGCAGAGCTGACGTGACAGTCCGCTCCAGGACTTTCGATGGAAAGCAGGGATGCTACTGAATTTTAACCACAATTCCGCAAATTACGTAATATTAAGGAATTGTTAGTAAAATCTAGAATGCTTTATGATTAGACCATAGTCATGCCATGTTGTTCTCAAGACCACGTTTTTTGAGAAGCTTTAATAGATGAGTTGATTTAGATCATATTAAATTGTCAGTCTTGAAACTTTGGCAGTCTTTGATAGCTGTTTATTTAATAATCCGCAAAAGTCCTCCATATTTTCTGTATTTAAAGGATGGTCAATAGCGGTAGGAGGAGGTCACAAACTTGTTAGGTCATTCTGAGGACAGAGTGCGGGTAATCAATACGATCTGCCCCCCGTTCTACCCGGCGTGGCAAGTAGCGGCTAACTTTGGCACCGCCTACGACCAGCCTCTACGTACCACGAGAGACGTTGATATGAGGACGTGTTACTAATATTGCGCTATTCAAGGAAATGTTGTCCTTTATATTCGCATAAACTTATAACAGCAAATACTGAGAGACAAATATCAGTCGTGTTTATTGCACAAGAGGTAAATTAGAGTGAACTATTCACTTAAATTAGTCTTGAGAAATAAGGTTTTAGAACGAATCCATTTGGGAATTAATCACGGTTTCGAACTTAAACAATTCGTAAATAGTGTTTAAAAGTATTTTTTTCCTCAATATAGATGAGATCCTCAAATACCATTTAACAAAATTATGTACATCTATATTGTGTGTAACAGTAAAATCCCGTGGAAAAATCTTGACTATAATACTTCGTTTTTGGCACCGAAAGGTTATAGCATATATCACTTATACGCAACTTGTTGGCAAAACTCAGTGCTCTTAGGATAATAAAATAACAATTTTATAGGATGCAGTAGTATGTTGCAGGGTACTATAACAATGAAATGGAAGATAAGTTATCGAACAACTGAAAAAATAATTATTTTCAATTTTTAGTTATAAATGTCACAAAAATTTGTATGTGATGGGAAAGTAAATGCAACATTCACATTATATACTTACCTAAGTGAACATGCAAGCTGAAGTAAACAGTGACGTCACAAGCTAGTAGGCCCAGCACCGCCCATCGCGTCAACGAGTCCCCGATGAACTTGAAAACGACTCGCGCGCCACTTTCCTACGGATTTGTTGCGACTTGTTGTTGCTCCGTTTGTTACCGAACTAAATTTGAGTTGCTAAACTAAAGTTGTGGATATTTAAAGAGAACTTTTTCTCGGAGTCAACGGCCGGTTAGACCGTCACCCAGTTTCAGAGTACCTACGGAGTTATGGCAGTTGTTCGCAAACTACTTGGACCAACGGGTAGAGGGCTGCAGTCGGAAGGTCATGGCGCTAATTCGACCTTGCCCACAACTTCTGTACGGTTGTTCAGCTAGTTCCAACTTGATATTCAATTGCGAGTAATTATAACATATGCGGGAGTTTCTGATTTCCCCAACTCCTCCGCCAACAACAACTCAACAAGTTTTTAGAAGCAAAACAAGTCGATAAAATGCTTAATGACTTATATTACTTCCATGTTTTTCTATAAAATACGTAGGTACCTAGACGTTATACGTATATAAAGTGTGTTAACATTATAAATGTTTTATCAAAATTATTCATTTTTGAGTAGACAGACAGTAATTTTGACCATTGCATATTATTTTATAATTTGCAATGTTATTATGGTATGCAATTAACTCCGCCATGTCAAACATAACCTAATTTTGATAAATCTCTTTTGATAAATACAAAATCGGGATAAAGTCAAAATAACCCGTCGGACGTCGAATCAAGACGACTTAATTAACTGAATCTTCATCTCGGCCGTCAAAGGCTTCAAACAAATTGGCCAGGACAAAATAATGCGGCAGATAATGGTCGTTTAGACAGCGCCCAAATAACCGCCGTGGGCGTCGCACCTGACTAACAAAATTAATTACAGCCCAATAAGGAAATATTAACCGGTCGCTTAATAAGCTATTCTCGAGGATACACCGCAATTAAATTGGGAGGGTCGCGGAGTCATTATTTATAAACAATAATATATCAAAGAGATATTTTCAATATGGCGCCCACCGCAAACCGAACGATGCGTCACGCGAGCTCCTTCGAGAAATTGATGACGCGCTCGTAATATGTCTTGCCAACTAATGTCTAGATTAGACGTTTATTACGTTAAATCCATATGAAAACGTAATGTTTGTGAAGGCATGAGAAGTATTGCCAGATTATTTGCAGTAATGGCTGGTTATTTTTTATTGGCACCTACTTTTTCTGTGTGTGACTGGGGACATCTTGTCTTAACTCATCTTATCGTATGTGAATTGTGATGTACGTTCGTTTTCTAAATGGTTTTCGTCTTGAGGCATTTAGACTAAAGCTCTCTTATCGGGATTTGAAGTTAGACTTATTTTATTGGGAATTGCCCCAATTCCAGGACTACTACTAATAGTTTACTTTTTAGTTTACTATTACTAATAGTAATAAACGTAAAATAACTTACCGCAAGAAGAAGAATTTTTAAAAACAAAGTACTAGTTATTAGTGTCCCTATCGCTTCTCTTTTCAAAATTAAAACATTCACAGTTCAAAAACACAGTTCGAATAAAACGAAGATTTTTAGTCCAAATATAATACGAAATTTCTAGCTTCATGATGTCTATGGTGGAGCAAAACACGGCGCGGGCGAGAGCGTATTTATGGCTATATGACGGAAAAGTTTTGGAGCGTAGAAGCTGAAGCCATCGATTTTCAAAACTTTTTCATGGAAATAAACCTACTTTCGTTGTGTACGCGGGATTGTAAATGTGTGAGTGCCGACCTACTCACACAGCTGCGTAGAGGTAATACAATCTGATGTATTTTATTTATAATAAAGATTTAAGAAGAGAAAGTACGCCAACAATGTTTATAAAGGTAGTATTTCAGTTTATAAACATTAAAATTCACATGAACAAATATTTTTTGGGCCTTATATTGTTTATATTATAATCAACCATACTTAATATAATAAAATGATAAACAAATGAACACATGGAACTAAAACCACCCCTTATTTTTATTTTCGGGATTTTTCGGATTTTAGCATCGTTTTTTATTTTCGTTTTTAACCTTTGTCTGTTGATAGTTTTAGACAAATTTTAGATTATATTACATGACTACAATAAGTAAAATACATAATCGTAATGATTCACGTCACACTCGTCACGCTGATATCGACCGCACGTATTGAGCGAACCTTCACACACACGCGCGCGCAAAACCATCGTACTTGTAATGGGTCCGCAAAGAAAACTTTTTAAAACTTTTCCAGCGAGGCAATATGGCTCGTATTCTCAGCCGTTATGTTTTATTTGGGCAACGTTTAACCGTCTCTCTCTAAGCCACGGGCGGTTTGATGGAAGAGAGCGGAACAGTTATATTTTTCTCTGACCGTCCACGGAGCAGAGCGATACGGCTGCCTTGCCCGGGATACGAAGTAATTATTTCTATTCTGTCATTGCCGTGTATTTTTTACACGCTGTCATTTTGTTGGTTGCAAAAGCTCACACAAAATCCGCTTGCATGAAAGGGTTAAAATAAAACAACGATTTCTATAAAGTTAGCATTCTCTCACTGTACCTAATATTGCTGGCAGGATTTCTGCTCGCTCGAAATACCACTGTTTACTTATGTAGCTTTGTCAGACTGAAATATTTTTCCGGATATTGTTTAATGAATTTTTGAAGTTAATGCACAAATATTGAATAAAATCTCTTCATAGATTATTCTTAATGACGTTTGTACTTCGTCTAGTGACGTTATCTGAATAACATTATCTTTATTTTTGGACTGTATCTGACATTTGCTAAAGTCTCGTAGAGTAAGTATGACTGTATCTAAGGCAGTCGACATTGTAATTTGTTTAGTATCGACATTGTAATTCAGAATCACTTTGGTAAATAAAGTTCACTATGACAACACAAATTGACAACCTTGGCTTGTGAGAAAAGGAATTATGTTCCGATTTGGTTATTATGTCTTCATGGGTGTGTTCATACAAAGGTCAATAAAAGGAGTCCTTTTATAAACGTGGGTTTTTATTTTACCTTTAATAGGGTAAAAAAATATAGAAAGGGGTTTGGTACTTACGATATTAAAAGTTAAAAGGGCTTCGTTGTAATATGTGCGATCTACAATAAACTAAATATACGAATAAAATAATAAAGTATGGATATCAACATTTATTTTGAATTTCAAATTGTGCTAGTGCATACGTTCGCGTCGGCTGAAAAGTTGATGAATTCTAGAACAATAAATTTCCCGTTCACTTCACCTCTAAGCCGTGCTGGCGAACATGCTTCAAGAGTGCAGTCTCACGGTGGTCGTTTATCAAGATCGCCTTGCGATTGGGGCGCGCTCAGCTGCGTTTTATTGTCGAATTACAGCCCGCCCATTCAAATTTTAATTTATATTTCCTTACAATACTCGGAAATTGGAATTTTGGAATACGCGAAAATTGTAATGTTTGCTGAATTATTGTTTTTAATTTTGACAGTCATGCCGTTAGATACGGTTTTGACAAATTAACGTTTCATTCGTTAGTCAATTATTAAAATCAATGTTACCAATGTAATCCCTCTGAAGGGCCCTGCTACGAGCTGGCCGAATTTAGACGCCACTTACGATACCAACCCGGCGCGGAATTGGGGTTAGTAATCTCAGCTGCACACAGACGGCTAAAGCTACAGAAAACAGCAAGACATCGTCTCATATCGTATATGTGCGGAGTCATATTAAATGCAAATCAGAGGAAACCTCACATCAAAAGGAATCTAAAAAAAAACCTTAAAAGTCCAGTGACCAGTAAATACGAAAGCTGCTACTCTCTACTATCTATTCATATAACGTCTTAATTTATTGGTCCCAGTGAACAATCCAAAGGGACGAATTTTCTTGTAAGACACTCGTGCTCGGCAACTTACAATAAAATAATATTGCAGCCACTCCTAACCACATATCACAGGCTATCAGATCTTGTAACTGAATCAATTAGCGACTGTAAACCGGTGCCAGGCGCGCGCAGCTCGAGTCAACATGGAGTCAACTCGTCCGCGCGTCCGGGACCGAGAGCGTTTGTCACGGATGTGGCATCTACCCGTCCGGGAGTCGCGTCCGTTTAAACGTACACTTCCGTTTGCCGTGCTATCAGAATAACGGTTATCTTGATTCGTTTTGTCAGTTATTTTTGAGATTATGAATGTTATTTCGCGATAATCAAAAGTTTTATTGACTCTCAGAAAATGGTTGGCCTTCTGTGGATTTGTTTATTATTAAATTTAACTTCGTTTACATATTTACAGTGATAGCCATTAATCACCATTTACTAACAGAATAAGCTATCTTACCGGACTATCGGATTAAAATACCTTCCGTTTCAAAAGCTTTCATGAGAACGCAGGGTCAATTGTTATTTTGAAGATATAACAAAGAAATGCCGACTAAAGAAAGCAGATTCGGCTTTCCGTACTGTTTTTGTAATATTTACACTAAATTTAAATTATATTTGTTTGTTACAGGTAATTATTAGCAGTGTTCCAGCAAATATCTCTTCGCATACAGTATGTATATCCGAGGACATTGTATGTCTACTAAAGGACGAAGAGATGGCATTTGATAAAACCAAAATACATACATTTCAAAACGTGCGAACCTTGACACGCGGTTGTTCGTTTTATCCGAAACATTTCTGCCATTTATTAGGGATCTAATAAAGCTCTATAGTCTGTTTCATTTTGTACTGTAAAACGTAACAGCGCTCCATAAAGTTAATCACAGTATATCAAATATGAAATCCGAGCCACTGCGGCATTGTCACGTGCGAGCTACAAACCGAACGCTGCATACTGAATTTACTGCTATAAAGGATAAAGCATTTGATACTCAACATATTATAGTATTTTAAATTATGTCTGTGGCAGTGGCTTCTTCACACCATGTTTGGAATGCGACTCTTTTCTCTCAAGTTCTGCGACTGTAACGTTGAATGCAAGATTTTTGTAACGGTTCAGGAGGGCTATTCTCTAAAATAAGAATTCGAAATCAAACTCACTTTTCGTTTAACAATTGGACACGAGCTTCACCGGTGACGTAATTCGATGGTCGAGAATAATAAATCCCTGACCGAATACCAAACATGTCAAATTAGCCTGAACAAGTAGTTTTTCTCACCGCCGCATTTTACACTGCGGCGCCACTTGTACTGTCGAGTTTTAGAGAATAGGAATTTTGAAACTCATCGCGGATTCTAGCTGTCGAGTTACAAAAACATCATTACAGAATAGCCTTGCTGTTCCAAAATGTTTAACAGATGAGCCACCTGATAATTTATTACATAACGTGGACATCGTATCTATTAATTACTTGCACCGTGGAAAGCAGGGGACTTGCTTTTTACTGGTTCTCTGATCCTGGTTGGTTTTAGAAGACAGGTAACCTGTGTTGCATAATACTTCCCTCCCTACAACTACATAATAATATCATCACGCAAGACAACCGCCGGTATTATTCTGGGGGATATGTACATGCAGAGTTCAGCGATCATCAGCAGAAAAAAATAAAAAAAGCTTTCCTTAAACCTGATATGAAATGAATGCATTCTTTATTTAAAACCCGTTACTCAGCAGTACCACGTAAACATTATCGCGAATACAAGGTTAGACCGATTTATATCGTCACGGAAGCAGTCGCTGCAGTCTCATAAATACGAACGGTAATTAGCGTTCGCTGTCGCGGTCCTTGTTTGTCGCAGAGCTTTAATTTTTACTTGCAGTAATATCGCGAACACGGGGAAACGTAAACAAAAATAATTTACTGTGAAACTTGTTCACACTTTATGCGATATGTGTGGGTTTTCTGGAAATATGCCTATGAACATTGTTGAAATGAAATGTCAAACTTTAAACTGACATTTTTTTATAAAAAAGACAACGATGACAGTTAAATTCGCGTGAATGTGAAATAAAAAAATGATCATGAAAAAAACGAAGACATTATTAATGACGTCGCATTATAATTGTTTGTTGATTGCGATAGAGCCATTATTCTCCTTACATGACAAATACGCACAAATTGCTGTAAAATTACTTCAGGAAGCGTAGCGACATTAAGGCCTCGTGCGTTGTGTAACTGTTGTTCATTAGGGTAGTGTTGACAGTACATGCGTGCGCGCCGCCCGCGCCTGGCACGGCCTATCGCGCCACCATCGATGACTAATAAACCGAGACTGCGTTACACCACCTCATCTAAACACTCGAAATAACCCCTAAACCGAAAAACATACGGTCCAATTTAATCAAAACAGCTCCACATCAACGTTTGTTGTCCGAACCGCAACTGATACCGACTAAATTACAACTACGTTTGATTTGTACCTTATCAGTTCAATAATAAAGGTGATTTCTTGTTTTAAGGACAACATTGAAATTAGCTCGGCTGTAATCGTGACCACTTCTAGCGAACACTTATATCATGCTTGCGCCCCCGAATTGAGCGGTTCCTGTCAAAATTTCAGTGCTACGATCGCACGATTTATTTGTGCGTGGGAATTATTACTTTATCCCCGTTTTGGTTGCTGTTTACTATTTAATCTATGATTTCAGTTCCGTGTGGTGTCTTTTGATATAAGATATGGAAGAATTACACGCGATGTTGATTGTTATTGATATATTTCAAACACTTTGTATGATTTGGATTGTACCTATAGGTATGTCACATTATTTACTAGGATTGTATTTCATTATAAAAAAATTCAGGTAAAGTTAATTATTATGACCATTTTCATTCCACATTCTTTAAAATTAGGTGTTTACTTAGTTCACAAATATCATAATTGACTAACAAGCAAGATTGGGATTGCTGAATTATAAACGAATTAATTATTTCTGGATATAAATTTTAGTGATATTAGGTATGAAATTGATCCAATCTAAGATTTGCAACCAACACTTTACTCAATAAGCAACTTTATGGAAATGTTAATATACGCATCGGATTTCGGAAGTCGCAAAACTTTTTATCTCTAAGACGGGCGAGCACCTCCGGATTACTCATTTCGCAATAGCCTCAGGCAATTAAAAAGCAAGGGGTAGTGCTATCATTAACCAAGAGCGGCGGCGTCTTAACAAGAATATAATGCAATTTTAAAATAATCCCCGCAAAAAAGAAATTAATGCAGGCACCTCTCTGGATTCCCTTTTTATCTCCTTAATTGGTTTTCACATCTTCTAGTGTAAAAAATATCGTGTTCTTTGTAATCTCGGGCGATGTTTTAATAAATATAACGAAGTGAGTTTCGGTCGGGGGAGGAAAAAATATTGCTGCCCTTAAATAAAGCTTCACACTTGAAAGATCAACGCGGCTACTGGCGCGTACAAGATTTATTGGGAAATAATTAAACGTTAGCGCCCAACTCCTTTAAAGCCAACCATTAGAGTAAATTAAGGACGACTTTTATTGACGGTCTGTTTTCTACAAACTTTTTTACCTTTACTCGATCAAACAAATATTTAAAAATTAATGTAGACTATTTATTATATTGTAGATTCATTAATACATTTAAATCGAATTCCCCGAACGTATGCTTTATTTTTACATTTACATTACAGATTCTAAGAAGTTACTTTTAATTAAAATGTTTTGTTTCAGTTTAAAAAAGACCCTTAACGGGTTAGGTTGTAGCAATTTTTAATTATTACATTATATTGTAAATAGTATTTAGGTATAAGTCGGTTTTTTTTATCGTAACGATAAATTTATAATTCACACCTCCCTATTTATAATTCCAAACTCTCAATACCCTCCCTGTGTCTAAGAATTTATATTTATTTATTTCAGAGATAGGGTACCTTTAATTTATTATGCTGTAGACATTTCACTATTGTATAAACTCCTTGTTATGATATATCACTATTACAAACAGTATTTTAAAAATGATTTATTAATTGATTTAAAAATGATTATTTTATCAATCTTTTTCTATTATAATACTTGGAGAAGAATTTATTCGCCACGGCCAATAATCGGTTGTGTTTTGGTTGTAGCTGATGAACCGTTAAATTTATTGGTTATTATTTTGTTGGGTAATAAAAACCAGTCAATAAACATTAGTAGTATGTGGGCTTATGAGCAAAGTTTGTTCTCTGTTGGCTAATACATTTGTTTCGTTCTATCTTCCTTTAAGAGCCTCTTAGCCGTTTTTATTGTCGAAACTTCGTTGTGTTTTATGCATTTCGAATACAGGATACTTTTTTCTTCAAACAATTGTTCGTTATTGGTTCTTATTACATTTTTATTTGTTTTCAATTTTTCTACGTGTTCAAATTGGCACAATAACAATAATACTTAATTAATGTATGTTCAAACTTCTTCGTGGATCTTGCACAATGTTACTGTCAAGACTGTTTAGGCGCTCCACCCACTGCACCGTGCACCGTCGCGGTGCGCGGGATGGCAGATTTTACCATTGTATGCAAGTATCTCAATTTATATAGAAATCACGCCTAGCACAATACTGCCGACGGTGGAGCGCCTAAAGTCTAGAGTTATTTTTAGTCAGTCTATTTTTGAAGTGAAAACTTCTTTAGTACGGGGGTGACTTGAAATTTTATGAAACGAAACTGTCCAGTAAAAAGAGACGAACACATAAATTCTAAAGTGAGATAGGAAGCATTGTACGGGGGTAGGGTAGAGGAGTGAGGGGTAGGGGAGCGGAGCGGAGCGGGGCGGAGCGGAGCGGAGTAGTGAAACCTACATTTATCATCTTCCCGAAATTTTACATTCGTCTCATTATCTTGAAAACAAAAATTTCGAAGGTTTCACTTCTACCACGTGTGAATTGCACACATTTTAATTTTTTTTACTATTACTCAAACCCCAGGCGGAACACAACGAGTCGTTTGGCGGTTGACTCATGCTCAAGGGTAGTAGCTATCCAGGCGAACCCCATGGAGAAATAATAATAGTACCTAATAAAGGTATTAATTAACAATTAAAATCAATATTACCAATATAATTCCTCGAGGGGCCCTACCACCAGCTCTCTATTATAATGTTAAACCACTAAACGGTAGCAATTGAATAAATAATTAATTTTTATTTATACGTATATTTATACTGAATCGTTAACTAATTAATAATTAAGAAATGAATAACCAATTACGGCACAAAAGAACCTTTTACTATAATAAACCGAATAAAATCTCCGTTGTGTAGTAGGCAGTCCCGGCACTACAGAGTGTAATCCACTCATAAAACCTCTATTAATCCTTCTACTCGGCACTGTTGTGTCGTCAACGGTAGCCGAAATTTTAATCACCGACCCCCTAACCCCCCGCTGCCCGTGACCCCCTGACGCCCTGGGGCCGTCCGGTCGCTCCTTACACGATATTCCCATTACTTAGTCCAGGGTGATAATAAAATTTAATATAACGCCAGAGGAAACGGATGCGACCATGGCAGACGGCATCTACCGCTCCAAATTCGAAAGGAATTCCATTTTCTCGGTTTGTTTTGGAATTATTTAAGATATTTTTAATTTTAAGTGCAAAAATTTTTCTGCAGTACACTTGTTATGTTTCTCATAGACAGTAAGCTGATAGTAAGTAAGAATTGTAATCAATTTCAAATCTATGATGATGAATTTAAAAGTTAAAAAGTTGTCATGTCGAAAATTAGCGATAAGATTGAACAATCTCTTACTAAATAGGCATTCCCACTTATCACCACTACTTATTGCAAGCAGTTATTTACAATAAATAAGATAACTGTAAGTTATTTGTAAAAATTCTTTTAAAAGCAATAAAATGCCCCAGTAGCTGACTGTTGGTTCGTACCCGCGGGCTGTCGAAGGGTCTTTTGTCCGACCATCTAAGACCGGGTACAGTGGCGAGAAAATTGAGAAATGGACCGGTTAACGTTGTTAAGGCTCCCCGGTACCCGGTGAGATTAAACGGGTTGCATGAAAAATGTTGCTACAGGAATTATTCTGCCAACTATACTTGTATACCTTCATATAGATTTACGGTTTTTTTCACAAACGATTCGTAAGCCTATTTTAAATATTGCACTCTTATATTTTATCTTCATCGTTTCTCATAAGAGTGAAAAAAACCAATTCTTTCTAAGCCTAATTCTTTCTAATTCTTTTTAAGTGAATAAGGGGTTTATTTGTTTACTTTCCGTAACCCAGTAGCAAAACTGCTTTCTGGAGCTTGTAACCCAGACTAGTTGAATTATCTAGTGGTGGTAATTGTGATTTCTTATTACTCGTAATTAGGTTACATAGACAGTGTATGAGCTTTTACTTGTTAGTTCAAGGCTTGTAGTTCTTATACATACTCTTACTAAAATTCAACTTAAAATTCAATATTGTTATTTGAGTTCTGTAGTACTGGACGTCATTGAGAAATTCTACTTCTGTGAGTTCGTATGGAACACCTACGAATTTCCTACTCAAGATATAGCTAGCACGTAACAAGTAATGAAGGCGTACTGTAGTGTTTGAAATTGAATGTAGAATATATTATGTAAGTATATATAATTAATACTATATAATTAACTATTTTAACTACGACCTAGTTGACTGCAAGAAACGACTTATTCAAGACAAAGTTTCATACAATAAATATTTCAGTCAAACACTCGAGGTCAATATTTCACAAGTTTAATACAAATATTTAATTCAGTGAAGTAGCCGTTCTCGAGTAACTTAATTGCCGCGTTGCAGAATTAAGAGTTGCTACAAGTTTCACACTTTAAAAAACTTTACTGGAGGATGCAGTAAACTCATTAACCTGAGTGCACCAGCTTATTAGACAAGGTGCCCTGTTTTAAAGTCGGTTGTGTACACACAGTTGCCTTGCTTGTCGAGCATGCAATAAAGCATTTATTATTACCTTCTAAGTAAATTGATTTACCACTAGAATAAAAGTGGCCAAGTGCGAGTCAGACTCGCCCATAAAGAGTTTCGTAGTAACAAGAGCCAAAATACCACTATCATTTTTCGCCAGCAAAAAAACTTTGTTTTATACAAATAATATGTTTGTATAAATGACCAAGTTATATTTGCAGTTTTTGAAAATGTGCTATATCTGAAAAACTGCTGACTGTTTCTTGTTCAAACCAATTTTCGATTTGAAAGTGTTCATTGAGATCTACAGCACGTATTTTTTTGATTTTTCATTCTCTTATTTAAAAAGTTAGAGTTAGGGGGGGGAGTTTTGTATAAAAATCGTAAAGCAGAATCTACCTACCAAGTATCAATTATGTACCTAGTCCTAATAGTTTCGAAATAAATTTGCTGTGACATACGGACGGACAGACAGACATGACGAATCTATAAGAGTTCCGTTTTTTACCATTCGGCTACGGAACCCTAAAAAGGAGATCTCTAGGCAGATGATTCTAACAGAGGACCAAACGTGAAATATTTCAATACTGTATGATCCAGGATGTGGTTTCTTAATCTTGTGTTGTCAATATACGTTTGAGGCATGTCAAAAAACAGCGAACAAAAACGCTATATCTTGTTTCTTCACTTTATCTTCGTTAGTTAGATTTTTAACTACACGTTTGTATGGAACCCTCGTCCCTTGTTTGACTCGCACTTAGCCCGTGGTTTTGATTCTACGACTGCTTCGAAAAATTGCTTTATCATGAAGGAGAAGATTGGCCTGGCAGCATTAAATGTATGAACTACGTTGATAACATTATTGTTCATTTGACCAGCTCGTGAAAATGTTCGCCAACCACGCCGTCCAAGTGTTTGCTGTGTCTATCCTGACTTGTTACCGTAAGAATTTGTGTCTCATGGTAATCATATATTTTTTAAGTTTTGTAACCCTTACAGAATAAAATATAAAAACACGTAAAAATATTTAGGAATTTATAATACTGAAACCTACGATACTATCACATCTCATTACTCCGGGAGCGGGTTTTGAAAAATAAACAACATTAACATTTATTTGGTTCATTAAAAATTTTGAAAACCTCAAAAACACGTATTCCACATATTAAAGGAGGAACTTTTGTCACAAATTTAAAGAAAATCGTTGATATTTTAAAAATATTCCATACAAAGTTTCATCTTGTTATAAGGTAGGTAATTAATTAGGCCAAAATACGCATATTCGGATATCATCCCACATCGTTAGTGTGTAATTTGCATCTCAAAAATTAACTAAGATGTAGTACGCATTGGCTATAAAATGATCAATTGAGTTACTAATCTATCAACTAACAACAAATGGATTACTGTTAACCAATAAACAAATTAAGTGAACTGAATAAAATGGCTCAAACTCGATTGAGAATGATCAAAAAAATCAGACCGGACCTGTACAGAAAGTCTTACTAACGACTTGCTACAGGCTCGTCAATTCATCAACGCACCTTATACGTCTCAAATTAGAATTTTGAGAAATTTGCTCAGCATATAGAACATGAAATTCACAATCTAGAAACCTAGTGCAATACTCATTAAAAGTTAATTTTCCCGCACATCGCTGATATTATTTGCGGTGCTTGTCTGCAGGGCACCTCGTCTCGCGAAGACGGGCTAATAACTTACCCGGGCTCCTGCATGAATAAAATGATTATGAATTTCAACGGAACATTATCGTCGCGTTGATCAAACGTGGCGGCGAATATGCACATGCACGAGAAATGCGAGCTTAAATGGAATGTTAATAAAGTACCCAATTTTCAGTGACTAACTATCCTTAAGTGTATTCCAAAGTTGGTCTCTATCTGTTGCATATTTACTAACACTAAATTTTCTAGAAAACCACAAATTTCCTGAAAACAAATCTTATTGCTAAGAAAACGTTGATACGATCAACATCGCAATATAATTTCGTATGCTATTTCGCCAATAAAATAACAATAGGCATCCCCTTGAAGGCAATCTCAATGATAATCCAAAATACGGGCGAGTCATGGTGAAATTAACCAAGACCAGAGACATTCCGTGGCATAAGTAATAGGAGCGAAGAAACGCAAACACCTCTCAGGGCCTGGCTAATCGCTTAATCAAAATTTATTCCGCACTTTGATTTTAAATTTGGAACGCAACATTTATTACTGGACCCCTCGAAGCAACCCTTCGCGGGAGCTTCATTATCGCGGATTAAGGCTGTGGAATATTTTATCGATCGCATCGACGCCGCCAGTATTCATTTTCAATTAAGCGCCAAGTATTTTATTAAGTTTGAGCGCGGAATTGATGAGTTTAGTGAACTAATATTTATAATACAGAGGTAGCGTCGCTCGAGCTTTAAACGAAGCACCTGTGGACTTGTGGTCACTTGTTAATAAAGATTAAAACTTGAAAATTACAAATCTTTAGCGTATCAAATACTTCCGTGAATTATATTCTGTTTTCGGTTCAGATCAAAACAATTATTTCTTAGCTCTATTCGAACCACAAGTTCCTACTCAACTCGTCTCATTGCCATAAACAGACCAGGAAATTTTATAGACCGCATCCGAGCTACCTGTCAAACGGCATAATAAGAGATCGATATTCAATTTAAATGAAGAGTTGATTCCGTGAAACAACTCGAACAGATAAATTAGATGTTCTTTACCAAAGCATTGTTCGTGTGGTGAATGCGCGAGATGACTTCAATTTCCGGGAGCTATGGCGCTTCCGCGGCGAGCGTCAGGCACAACTTTTGAAGCTACACGGGATTCGATGCTCCTATGCACCTTTGTGCTCACATTCCTTTAAGCAAATAAACTATTATGTACAGTTATAGACGAGTAACATAAACGCTGCTTTGCTAACGGTAGGGGAGCGGGGGGCACGTTGTTGCACGGGTAAGAAGTTACACGCCTTTTTTACCGGGATTTTAAACTCTTTAGTGGACATAATTGGACTCATTTGTTTTCTTATAACATCATGCATTACATAAAAACGATTAATGACCCACCAAGCGCCAAGCTGCTAGGTTGTGTGCATGTGTCTCGATTTCAACCAAGAAAGTAAAAAACTCTTTTACGAAATTTTTGATTCCTGATGTCTATATTTTTTATTTTCTCAAAATTCTTAACCTTGAACGTTCATAATATATCTACCTTTAATTTGCAATATTGTTTTTTTCTACTATCGATATCCATTAATGGTGACCTCAATTTATATTAAAAAACGTGCCATGGGGCAGGTAGTTACAATTTTTTGGGGTAAGTTGTTACATGTCGTATAGGCGTCGTTGAACGCAAATTCCCTGTGTTAACCGGCACACCTGAAAAGACTCATTAAAAAAGGGTATGAAGAAAAAGTGGCCAAGTCCTCGAAAATGAGCGGAGAAGAAAAAGATAAGGTGAATTTTGGTTTCCGATTCAGATTCTGATACTGATGAATGGTTTTGTTTAGTGTGTAGCGAAAGTTACAGCAGCTCTAAAAACGAAGATTGTGTAGAATGTTTAGAATGCAAAATGTGGCCCATGTCAAATGTGTAACGGGAAACGTTCACTTATTCATTTGAATTAATTGCAATTCTGATGAAGACTAATTTAATATTAGTATGTTATGGATACTTTACCTACCTCTATATAAATAACTATATATTTTCTATAATATAAGTGCCTTAAAAATTTTAGAATCTTAAGTATTTTAGTTTGCTAAAAGTTTATTAAAATAACTAATAAGTATAAATAATTTACGTACTACAAGTTGTTATTTGCAGACGAAGTTTCTGAGCTTTTATATAAGATTTAAAAAAGATCCTGCGAAGTTAGGTTATTATTCTACAAAAAAAAATCTATATAAATTACTCATAAATATTAGAAGGCTGTTTAAAGTGATCTCTTTTGTTTATAACGTTTTGAAATTTAAAAAAAAAATATTTATCATTGATGATTTTGTTTATTTATCTACCGTAACATCATGCCCCGATGATGTAACAACTAACCCCGAATCGGGGGTAAGTTGTTACATTTTAATAACTTTTCAATCATATTTTAATAGCTGAATAGACATAGTAACGATAAAAACAATCAAATGTATAAATTATTTGATAGCTTTTGTCGTATTGACAATTGTCTAAAAATTGTAACAACGTGCCCCCCGCTCCCCTACGAACGTTTGCAGCGTTTTTGTCGAGTATCGAATTGAAAGTAGGTAAAATCATAAAGGTTTCTACTAGCTACTACTACTACTACTAAACTTTTCGACTAACTGTTGCCCGCTTCGCATACGGAAATTATGTTTTAACTGATTTGTACTTCTTGCAGATAAAAAATTGGTGAATTTATATTGAAATACCTACTTAAATTTAGGGATTTATATACTAAAACCCATTACAGCGTCGGCATAATATGTCATCCGCATCGGGTTCTCATATGATTTCATACAAACGCGACGCGTCCGGCGCGCACGGTGCGGACAAAATGTGCGTTCAGCATTAGAGCAAAGTTCACATCATCAACACAAGTCACATACATCAAACTGTATGATATTATCATAATTAAATCTGCCAGGTTTTTTATAACCATATTTTTACGAAATCCTGCTATATCTAATGTATCATTCGTTTGGCATCTTATCAACGTCGAAAGATCAAAATTAATAACCTTATAAAACGCAGCGTTTCCAACGCTCGTTTGTGTGTCGTAATCGTTTTATGTGGGCAAATAGATGAGCTCAGAGATGCGAGCGGCGCGGATGCAGCATCCTAATGCAATTTCCGTCGCAGGTGCGCCGTTAATGTGCTTGTGTCATTATGTTCACCGTTCACACTGCACTCCTTTTTGTTTTCATTAAGTAACTATCTGTTGTATATATTTGGAACAATAAATTGTACTCGTATACCTTGAGATGCGATAAAATCAATCAGCTCGTCACATCGTAATCATTTTAATCGTCACCTACCTGTAGTGCCATCTCTGAGAGAAGTACAGAACTATAGTTACTTAATTTACAGCTCGTATTAATAATTTATTATCAAGATTGTAGTTTACATATACCTACTCTACGAGGCGTTGACAGCCATTCACTAAAAATGTAATGAATAAAAAACACTTCATTTAAAAGTATTTCCAGCACAATAAAATATTTTCTGACGATTCAAAAAAATAAACACGTAATTATTCAAGTTTTCACTTCTGTCGGCACTCCCGGAGTGTATTTTTATTTTACGTATTTTTGTTCATTAGGGCATGATATTTTTTTATTTCCAACGCACGTCTCCACGTTTTTGTGTACTTACAACATTAATCATTAACCTTTTCTATAAAGTTTGAACGTAAGTGGACCAGTAATAGATTTAAGTCGTGTATTTGAGATTGATCACTACTTAGGGGCCATCCAGAAATTACTTCACACTAATTTTTGATCCCTCCCCCCGTCCTTGTCACAGCTGGTCACATTTGTGAGACCCCCTCCCTAGTGTGACGTCACTTATTATGAAATTTTACACCTAGAAATTATTAAATTAAAACAACAGTTCCGAAATAAGTTTTATTTATATTCATTATTTTTTTAATATTTACCTATGCATACCAATTATTCGATTTTGAAATGTGACGTCACGAAATTTAGGTCCCTCCCACCCCTTGTCACACAATGTCACACTACATCGACCCCCCTCTCCCCTCACATGTGAAGTAATTTATGGATGGTCCCTTATAAGCAAAAACATTTCAAAACTAATTTTTGAGTAACTAGTGGGCAAACAAGCAATGGTCACGATCATCACATCATGGACATTCATGGACATCAGTAACATCAAGACGTGACCGATGCGAAATTAGGAAACATGAACAGAAGGATGAGTCAGCCGCCAAACGCCTCGTCGTTCCGGCTGGGGGCTTGAGAGCCAGTTCTTTCTTTCTTTTTCTTCTCTCTTTCTTGGCCGGCAATGCACCGGTGATGCCTTTGGTGTTGCTGATGTTCATGGGCGACGATAGTCACTTACCATCAGGTGGATCGTCTACTCGTATGCCGGCTATATCCATAAAAAGAAGAGAAAGAAGTACCTTACCACAACATAATATCTACATATCTCGTTAACAATTTTCAGCTAGAAGTTTGAGTTGTTAAAGCTGTTCTCGACATTAATTGCACCTCTGAAATCCAGCACGCATGAAGAGATTGATCAGACAAAGCCGCTCTCCGTGAATGGAAAGTCACTCCATCCTATAGACAAGCGTCTACAAATAGGATATTGTGAGTCCACGCGCGACTGCAGGTAATCCTATCCCGTCATGTCAAATATCGTAAGCTTAAAATACTTTAGGTAGCGAGAGTTTTGACTTGAAATGGAGGCGTTTATGATGACTAGCTGGTGCGAGTTTGTTCCCGGAAATATGGGTCTTTTACCCATATATTCCCTATTTACTTCTTTAGGGAATGAAACGAACAAAAGCGAACCTGAAATCGGTGCTATCAGCAAACTGTCGGTGCAATATTTTCTGCTTATTAAGTTCAAAAAATCAATATAATATGGTTGTATAAGAAAATAAAGCTCGTGTGTTGAGGTGATCATCCCTTGGTAAACTGGCCCAAGACACGTGATTGTTCCACATAATATATCATGATGATCTTTCTGAATGGATAATATTAACACAAGCAAGTATCAAAACTACAACCAAAACAAATTGTGATTGCACGTGAATATTAATACATAAAGAAAAATATTTCAACTCAGCTCAACCTGTGCATGACCATTGTCGGTGCGATAGCTGCCTTCGCGAAACGAAAAGTTTTCGAAATGCCCCGTCGGTGGGGGCCTTTATTAAAACCTACGGAGCATATTGCATAACTGACGGCAATGAGTAAGGCGACCGCCTCACTCTCCATGCCGCAACGAATTCAATATTCACAGCGAGTTGGAAAGTTTTATTATTGCGGCGTAAATATAATGAGTGCAGGTGAGGCAGTTTTGTCTGCTGGGATTTACGACCAGCCATTATTCCAGCCAGGCAAGACAACGAACGCGAAATTACTTATGCGGTGCGAACTCGTGGATTAGTTGATATGAGTAGTTTTAATACGAATATGGGTATGAATGAATTCTTCAATGTCTCTTTGTAAGTTATAATTTGGCATTTACGGTCATTGGGATTAACACTGGAGATTTTTAAATATGTTTCTTCATTACAATTTATGTTGGCGTGTTAGTTATAACGCGGTAATTGTAGCCAAGTAGCTCACATCATATGTCTGTCTCCATATCAAGGGGTTTAATTTTATATCTTCCGTCTACCTTAGCCCTCAAATTGTGAGAGAATCTGTAACGATGAGTACTTTTTCGATTGCATTCATTATGCGTTAAAATCATAAGAGTAATTAATAAATTAATATCATATTTATAGTAAACTTGTGCTTAAATTTTCCGCTAACTTTGACGTAAGAATTTACTTTTCAATCTTAACTTATATTTTTCATCATCATCATCCATCCATCAGCCTTTGGATCATAATTTAACTGCAGTAGGAATTGCTGCCATAGTCTTATCCTACAAACGTTATTGTGTAGTTTTATATCACTTTAGTTTTTTCTAATTCTATCTAGCTGAACCACACATAGTTAATTGAAGTAGATAAATTATATTCGTTCTTAATCAAGAAAGACAATCAGTATTATTTAGAGATGTTTTGCAGCCTTTTGATCAACTAGCTTTTGTATTAGTTAAATAATTATTAAAATTAAATGATTTAATACGAAAGTGACAAAAATCATACTTGAAATAACATAGATTTGTGTTAGCTTTATTAATTCAAACCGTGTTGTAGGTATGTAACCTTAAATTTTTGCTGTGAGTTTTTACCGAAGCCCCAAAAACGGTCATTGAAATGACCCTTTCTATATTTCGGCCAAATCCTCTGAAGCTACTGCATTCAAATATTTTTTTGTCAAAGGAAGTCCAATTTTTTTAGAGTCCATACTCAAAATTACTTAAAAGCCATTTCTGTTTTACCCTCAAAGCGTTTTGGTTGGATTTGTTTTTTGGTTAACATATTCGTAGAAAATTTCAGAGACTAGTTTTTGGTACTTTTTTCATTTTGATGGATTCAATCAAAAACATAATACTGCTATAATATAGTATTGATATAATACTAATATTACCTGTAACTTCGGTTTATTTATGTTCATCTAATATTTTCAACCACCCTATACAAAATATCAACCCTTGTTTTAAACTTTCTGCCTTCCTTATCTACCTTTTTTTTAAAAAAAAATGCATATATTCTTAGCTATAAAAGATATCTACTGTAATTTTTTTGTGATTCTAGAAAAAATAACAAGCCTTCCTCTCTAATAAACATATTATTATTAGTATTGAAAATGTACTAAATGTTTATTGATTTCTTCACTATTTCATAATATTTAAAGGAGAAGGCGTGATGATCCTACGTTCATTTTATCCTTTTATCATTGTCAATTAAATTTGAAACACTTAATAAAATGTTATTTATGTTATTAAAATTATACAATCTCATCACTCCTCAAGCTCATTGTAATAATATTTCTTAGATCATAAGTTACTATAGCTATCCAAGTTTATAAGATTGGAACTGTTTTCCAACCACTGTCTCCCCACATTAGCATCTCCGGAGAATATGTTGCAAAACAATATTTAAAGGAGATCGCCGACACATAAATCAGAACGCCCGAGGTGCACGTATTTCATACTTAATTCTTTGCGGTTTCGCTTCGTGAGCCGTCAGTCTCCTAGATATATTTTGCGTGTAAACTATATTACATCTGCATCGTATATCTTCATCAACGTACACAAAAAATTACATTAACTATTGGTGGGTATAAAAAACATTTCACGTGGCTTTCGTTTAAAAATATATGTTAGTATTCCTAGTCACTTCATCGTAATGATTGCTTGCTCAGTGAAGGTGGTAGCTCAGTAACTTGAGCAGGACTTAGAAGTAGTCTGAAGCATCTAACCTTTTGAATTTGATGTAAAAAGGGCCTAAGCAGGAACAAAATTAAGTGAAAAATAGATTCTAAATAGAACATCATCTTACCCCAGACCCTTAACAATTGTCGTGAATATCCGTGCGTATCCATTAAAAAACCTTCATAAAATTGAGAGACTTAGAAAGACAGAAGACTAGAAATAAGCAAGGATCAAAAGTGTGTAAGATTGGAATGAAAATACTAATATTCTTGAAAGCAAGCCATAAATCTATTGTTTAGCCAAATCTCAGTTCCTAGCTCCCCTGGCAGCCATATATCGTAATATCGCGGCGGCCACCGACACCGCGAGAATACGAGTACATCCAGATATCGTGTTACGTCTGAAGCTAAGGAATCTTTAGTAATAACGAGCCGATTTATATAAAACTTTGAACACCCACGGCTTTCGAAGACCACAGTAAGAATTATCGTTTTTATTCGTTGCCTACTAATGTTGGCGGAATAAAATTTTTGTCTACATTATTTACTGTAAATTCGTCTACCTCGTTGTACGTATATTATTATCATGGAAATCGGTTCAGGCTTTTCAAACATTCGTCAGCCCAAAGCCAGCTTTGATTAATTTATATCGGTATGTCGTAATCAAATCGGTTCAGCCGTTTTAAAGATTAGCGAAATTTGATGTAAGTAATCTACCCAAGATTACTAACCCTTTCATCAATCCGTAATAAAGGAATGTCCAGTACATTGCCTTATTATAATGCTCCAAGCCTTCGAAATTAAAGACTTCACCAAAGACTTTAAGTTTACGAAAGCAAACTTTTTTATTTACTAATTAGAGTGAAAAAGTCATCTACACGGCCAAAGCACCACCTCATGACCTACTATTTTTTCAGCTGCTTCAACTATTGTGGAATTGCTGTTACACTGAAGGTACTTCACCTATTTTTACTATTGTTGTACTGGTTAAAGAGTTGGCCTGGATATTCCAAGTCAGTGAGCAATAAATTGGGCTGAAATATCACACAAACATCTATTTCAGTATATACGATTGATTCGGAGGAATCAGAGATCATAGTCTTAAAATTTGACAACTTCTGATATTATTGAACTAATAGTAGAACTTCAATGGTACAAAAACGTGCCAAAGTTTTTACCATCTTATGGCCTGGTTGATCTAAAAATCGATCTCCAAAAGACAGAAATACCGAAAAGGTGTGTAATTCGTAGTAATACGGTACTGTACTCTGGATAGGTGAACACATAATTTCTTATAGTTAATTTAATTGATACGCAGACATCAGATGCCACGAAGCGAATACGGTTTCAGCAATTTGCGCGAATTGTATGTAGCTATCGTCCCATGTAAATGATGGGCCATCACAATAGACTCCAAATAAGTTTTGCAGGCTCTTTGATTTCCAAATTCACACCCCGTTTTACGCTCACTAATTTTCTTGTTCGGACACAATTTTGCCGACGGACCCCTCACAATAATAATTTTGCAGGGAAACTATTATAGTCGAACCTCTCCAGCTAGTAATTAATTTTGCCATAAACCGGCTCAATTGAAGCGTGAAGATTTCGTGTAGGCTGGCGAGAAACTTTTGTGAATGATAATTAATTTTCAATTAATTCTTGTATTTTTAAGGGTACCCTTTCCATTTATTTTCCAGGGATGTTTTAATCAGATTCGGTTATTGTTTTGACGTCAAACGGAATCGAGTCTTATTGAATAGCAACTGTAGCGAGGGGATGGTTAAGAGAGAAGATGCAGTACAAAGTCGGTATTTCCTTCACTTGGCCGCATATGCAATAAGATACATCACAATACCGGGCAAAGTTTCCCGAACAAAGCCACCACTCACGTCCTGGTCGTCTACTATGCTATAGATTCTATTCACTATTGTCGAAATCACTTACGTCTTCCAGAGACGTAGAGTAATAATGTTTCGACAATAATAATGAATTCCGTCTCTTACTGACGTCATTGATGTTTACCTTTTGAGAATAATGGTGGCCACTCACGGTCAGTCCATCGCGTCAAATGGCGTGATATACAGCCAAAATTTGATCGTGAATGTGAAAAACTGATGGCGTGATTTAAAAAATTTGTATGTCCAATCGCGCCATTTTGACATATGACGTTTGGCTTGGCTCCAAAAATGAGGCGATGGAATGACCGTGAGTGACCACCATAACACAACGACAAAGTGAGAAAACAAATCATTAGAATGACGAAAGAGAACTTATATTTAACTTTCCCTGCTTAAGCAATTCAATCGCCGTATAAATAAAAATATCCAAGAACTTCTGAAATACATGACGGTGACGGTTTGTTAATATCACATTTTGGTAGAATTGAATTACGAATTCAAATCGAATCACGACATAGGTCATGCATACGACATAGATGTTAATTACTGAAGGCTTGACGTAAATTTTAAAGTAGATCGTATAGAAAACAGATTTTTATTTTAATTCTGGTTGATTTTATTTAAAATGTAACATATTAGTTTCACAAGAAGGAAGCCTAAACTGCAGGAGCAGGTACAACTCGTTAGGATGCAAAGACGTCGGCTCGCGGACAGCCGTCTCGCCGGTCGTCTAGCACATTCTCACCTGAGGCCGGGACTATGTAAGACTTCGCAACTTTGACGGCGCTTCAATGCTGCCAGAAATACTGAGGCAACATTCAACAATCGATAACTTGGAAATATTCTACGTACAATGCCAACAACAAGGTTCAATTGGAAGTTGCAGCTACAAACTATTGTTCAAAACTAGGTAGATACAAGTTGATAAAACTTCTGAACAAGCAGCTAGGTATTCTTAAATTTTAATTACTCGATGATTATTATTTAGCGTTTATCATAACTTCGTGTTTATTGTGGATATTTTCCACAATTTTTAATAATTTATTTCGTACATACTTACCCAATGTAATGATGAGAACTGAGTGCAGAAATGGTGATGTGAGTTTTTTACATAGTATTTTGTTATAGAAGTTAAACAGAGATTGCTGGTTTTTAAACAATCGAGGATTATACAAGATTACTTCCAGCATTTTGAGACTTATTTTATACATGCATACTTTTGATTGATTGCTTACTGCAGAATTTGCTAAGAGAAATAAAAACAGATCAAAACGACTGTTTCGTACACTACGCATATTTCACAAGCAACCTCGTAGAAAATTGATGATTGTTTCATCAAACTAAATTTAATTAAATAGCTGAGGTTAAAAAGCTTCAATGTAATTAATTTACATTTTTAATACAATTACTGAGCGGTCACGGACAGACCAGCTACAACTTTAAAAGTTCCAGTAAACTCTTTAACTAGTCTGTGGCAAGCTCGTTTTTACTTCTCCTAATTAACTGCGGGGCCATGCCGGCACGTAAAGCCACGTTCAGCCATAAATACACCAAGAAATCGGGACCATCCCCATAAATTCCTCTCGTAAAAGGTTCTGCGATTATGTTAGAGGGTGGTATTAGCAAAGTTTGTCCGATCGCGGGGGGAGACCCCCTCTAATACATTTTTCGTTGATGTAACACGATTTCTCGACGGCTCTCGGTTACGTGATGGATTAAGAAGCGGCTTGGTCTCACCGCCGGCGGATTAAGACGGGCCTTCAATATTTAGGGCACCGCTTTTAATATACAATGTTTGCTTGTCAATAGACTTCGCTGAGGGAGCCTCGGAAAGCCATCCTGAACCAAGTACACTCCAGATTCATAAATTTAACGACGTTTCGTTTGTCTTAACTTCCAGTATGATTTTATCGCCACTCTCCGGTAACGGATGAAAGAAAAGCATATTATTTTCTAACAAGAGATTTATCTAGGAACTTGTCGATTGCTGTATAATTATGAATAAATATGAACAATATTACAGACATGAAATTTTTATTTGATTTTATACATTCCTTTGTCAATCTTTACTGTATGAAGATGTTTTTGTACAAAATAATTAACCTACATAACTTACCTTGTATTCATTCGCAACACCAGCGCTTAACTATTTTATATCCGCCTTTAGTTTTATAGTAGAAGATGATAATAGGTAGCCACTAGCCATGCTCAACAATTTAGCAGATCCCGAACCATACAAACATTCTTATCAAAATATATATTGAAATTGAAATATATTGAAGATAGAAGAATCAACGGTGACAGAATCGATACAATAAAAGAGTATAAAATATGTACATAGAACTAAATTTCCAAGAGTATTTTTAACTAGCTACGAGAAAGCGACATGTCATTTCAGGCACATGTTGTCGTGAATTGCCGTCTAAACTCAGTACATTATTAAAATCCGTCAAAGTTAGATAGGCAATAAAGAGAATGGATCGTGGATCCGAGGTGTGTTGTTCCCGTACGGGATCCGGTCTCCAATCGCGCGTAATGTATTTATGATTATTGTTGGAGCTGTTTCGGGAAAAATGGCGGGTGAAGGAGTAAGGAGCTAGGGAGATGTTTAGTTTGGAACTTGGATAGAATATCATGTTTATTTTCCAGCGTCGTGTATTTCAATTACCGTAGATTTTTTTTATGAGACACCTTTATTTAGATATTAGCCCGCCATCCTCCGCTTCAAAACAAATATTCTTAAATTTACTTGTGTACCATTTATTACTCAAACATTCTTGTTACTACTCCCTTGTTTTATCAATATGTTTACCAAATTGCAAAATCATTACGATAATATTTTATTTTAAAAATATAAAAAATAACAACTTAAAAAAGCGGCCAAGTGCGAGTCGGACTCGCCCATGAAGGGTTCCGTAGCAGCAAGTAACATAATATAAAAGTTCTTGAAGTTCGTTGTATCTTTGATCGAGGTAAATTGCGGTTTACGATTTATGACGTATTAAAAAAAACTACTAACTAGATCTCGTTCAAACCAATTTTCGTTGGAAGTTTGCATGGTAATGTACATCATATATTTTTTTTAGTTTTATCATTCTCTTATTTTAGAAGTTACGGGGGGGGGGGGGGACACACATTTTTCCACTTTGGAAGTGTCTCTCGCGCAAACTATTCAGTTTAGAAAAAAATGATATTAGAAACCTCAATATCATTTTTGAAGACCTATTCATAGATACCCCACATGTATGGGTTTGATGAAAAAAAAGTTTTTGAGTTTCAGTTCTAAGTATGGGGAACCCCCAAAATTTATTGTTATTTTTCTATCTTTGTGTGAAAATCTTAATGCGGTTCACAGAATACATCTACTTACCAAGTTTCAACAGTGTAGTTCTTATATTTTCGGAGAAAAGTGGCTGTGACATACGGACGGACGGACAGACAGACAGACAGACAGACAGACATGACGAATCTGTAAGGGTTCCGTTTTTTGCCATTTGGCTACGGAACCCTAAAAAGGATAGGAAAAATGTTTTCTGTGATTAGGATTTAAAAAGGTTTTTGGCTAAAAGGCTAAAAGGTTTTTGTCTGTGAAACAAAAGTAAAAATTTCTAAAAATTAAATATAATTTTAATACGTACCTACTTCCAAATATGTGTACCTGAATCAACATCAAAATTAAAGCAATCCATAAATTATTAAGATCCCGTAACCCAATTCCGTTCTCTAGCAAATGTGTTTTTATTTATTAGCAAACGTTACTAATTGGTGCCAATTTTACAAATTTTCCTTACAACCGACGTCTAGAGACGAGTGGCAGCCCCCGAAACGTATAAATACTGAATAAGCAGTAAACTGTATTACTTCGAACCCTTTTCACTTGGCGAATTAGTAAAAAGCTACTGGGGGTGAAAATTTTAACTTAAATGCGCTCGTAAGCTTTCGTACCTTAAGCGGGCTACGCATAACCCAAACCTACTCGTATAATCCATATGCACATGCACGTATGATAATACATTACAATAGTAACTTTAATTAAATTAGTAAGTGATTTCCATGCAGTAGTCAAAAATATAAAAAAAAACTAAAAAAATTGCTAATATACAGTTCTGGGTATACATTTTACACCATAACATTAACCTGCCAATAAAATAATTATTATGTAGTAATGCTGGGAATCTTACATAAATTGTTCCCTGACCACTCATTTTAACAAGAAAAGCAAGTTGGCTCTACCAACCTTGTTATAAATTCGTCTAAATGTCCACTAAAGATTGCCACCATTGCCGTCCAAATTTTAAATATTTAAGAATAAAAATATAAGAGTCCACGAAAACTATGACATTGACTAATGACAAATAATAATAAACACGAGATCCTAAATTCAGACGAGCTAGCAAGTTAATGTGTAAGCCGCTTAATGCTTCGCAGCGTACCTGCGCGTGTGTCTGACAGTCCGAAGTGATTACATTGCATAGTACCCTTCCTTTTGTTTGTTTTGATTTTGGTTAATTTGATTTGTGACATTTTTCGTGCGTCGAGCCGCGTGGAGAATTAAATGGAATGATTACTCGTCAGGCTTGTCTCACGCTGTCGACTCGAACCAAATGTTTACCTTTCCTGTTCCATTTTATAGAGACGTTTTGTTTCTCTTTGTTTTGTTATGAATCCACTCTCAATTATACGGTTTGTGTGATATTTTCTCGTTGAATTATTTGCATATTTTTTTAACACCTTTAAACACAATTACAAAACAATTAAATCGTTTTGTGAACAAATACGTTGTAACCTGTTGTATACCTTTCAATGCATTCCCTATCTACTCGTAAGACAAGAATTATCGTACGTAATTAAAAATACTAACATACTTGCAGACGAGCTCGGGGCTTGCTAATTAGCAAAAAGTTAATAAACAGACAGACTGCTGACATTGACATGCGTCATGGAAATGCCAAGATGAATCTCGTTTAATTTACACACTCGTAGCTCAGGTGGAACATACGAGTAGTACGTAGTCTGATTGTATCATATCGCATGACGTGTTGACTTCATTTATTAGTAGAGTTTGATATCAATTGAGAATAGGTTACGTGAGATATGTAAACGCTATAAATTGATCCCTGTGTAACAGATTCTAACGTATCATACGGATATTTTTGGCTTCTTAATTGGCTTTTGAAGAGTCACGGGTTGAAACATTTTTGATGTCTATGGACACATGTAATCAAGCCTTATTCGGGCTATTTTTACCCGACTGTGTGGATCTTTTATCTATATTTGTACATTTATATCTGACCTCGTATCTTCCAAACAGCTGGATGGATCGCCATTTAATTCGAAATAGAGCATCTTGGTCGAGTTCGAATCAATCCTGGAACTCCAAAGACCAATTGGTAGCTTAACTTTTTAATTGTGATAAGTTAATGCTTGACTGCAATCTCACCCAATGGCAAGTGATACCTATAATTATGTACCCTGACTCACAATATACAACGTTTCCATCACGTACTAACAAGGAGCACTCGACATCTCATTAAGCTCACCGATCACTATCCAAGACGCAAGCTGACCATCGATCTGTCAAATTAGTCTCTCGAAGACGATCGAGTGCTCTCCAAGGTGGCGAATACCAGTATTACTAACAAAGCCAATCAGATGCATGCGTGGCAGCCCTAATCTATCATAATGACATCGATTTCCCATCTGCCAAGGCCCGGGGTAGCGAACAACGTGACATCCTGTCGAAGTCTTATGTGAGCTTGAAATCTATTAGGAAAGATAGGTTGATTTAATTGCAACGATTGACACGTGTAATTTTTGTGTTTTCAAATAATGCCCTGGATTATAATAATAATTTTAATAGAATAAGATTTCAATTGTACTATTACATTAGATCAAGGTAATAAAAAAATATATAAAGCATAAAAAAACTGACAAGTTTTCGGATTTTGTCTACCTATTCCGTTTAATTTTTTAATTCGTATGATATTCGGATTATTATTAAGATTATTCAGATATAAAATCAATTACTCTAAATAGATTTTTTCTTTAAATTTCCAGCCCAGTTCTTTCTCTTCTTCATTTTTGGTCAAAAACGCATGTTATGATGTCTATGTACGACGGTAACCACTTGGATATTTCCATGATCAATAGCAACATAGCTCGAACTTTTTCCTATTAAAACATCATATTCATTCTTTTTCAGTTTTTTCACACAAGTGAGGAACGTCAAGTTTTATCCACGTCCCGCTAATTCCCATGTCTGTTCATCACACGACAAGCGACGTGACACGCCCCGCTACGTGTCTAATAAGACGCTCTGCGGCCGCGAGCTGTCGAACAAGGCACAATTAACGTCTTGCGAGTGCTGACTTATACTTATTCATAATTCTTATAAGTTTCTTGTATCAGTAACTAATAAATGAGTAGAGGCCATTGGCCACAGCATTGTCACTCAAAGACGTGTTACCAAGGCGTTGAAAACCAAGAACCGTGTAAACTTCTTATTTTTATATGCTTAGAGGCTTTCTTTATGAAAATAATACTGGAGCACGTTAAAATACATTATTATTATCAAAGGACATGATTATAAATTTCGCAAAACAAGCTTCAAATAAATTGATTCAGTTTAATGGAAAAGAACAGAATGGGCAGATTCCATTTTTCGCTCGCTTACATTCACGAATTGAAAACATATATATTTCCTACAACTAAGTTGCATTTATCCACTGTAACAGTGGAATCTAAAGTCGAAATGTAAAGGCGTGAGCTCTTCCCTACTCTAATGAAGCGACCGCGATGGCTGCGACGTCGAGTGCTATAATGGTTTCCTCTCGAGGCCTTTGTCGAGAGAACTTTGCAACTCTTAGCCGAGAATAACTTGGAGTGACGTGGGAGTACGTGCTTGATGCGCACATTGCTTAGCAGATAATACTGGAGTTACGATTGTAAGAATACCGAGTTTTTATTTACATTGTATAATAAAAAGTGTTTTATGAACGTGATTTTAAAGTTTTATCGGACAGACTGATTCAGGAACTTACTTATGAGACATTGGGTCTATACTTTAAATCATGTCATTAAACTCTACCCTAAAGCCTATTCTAATATATAAAATTCTCGTGTCATGCTTTTTTAAGTTGAACTCCTCCGAAACGGCTCGACCGATTTTCGTGAATCTTAGCGCGCATATCGGCTAGGGTGGAGAATCGGAAAACATCTATTTTTCATCCCCCTAAAAGTTAAGGGTGGTCCACCCCTAAATTTTTTTTATTTTTTTTTAACTTTTGACAGAACGAAGTCTTTCCGGGCAGCTAGTCTTATTATATTTTCAACAATTTTATAGTCAACTTGTACTGTCATAGAGATACAATAAGAACCACGGATGCGTCACAAAAATATCTGTCACAGCTTGCAGCCAGTAATTTTATTAATGTCCACAGTGTTCGCTCCTAAATACCAAATGTCACTTAACGAGGTCCTTTTCTATTTAGAAATAATCTTTATCATCCAATGTAATTTCGAAAATTAGGCACTGTTTAATTTATCAACTTTCCAACATTAATGTAGCACACCATTAATATCGATAATAATTACACAGATCTCTATACTTCATCACCTGTACGTCATTTCAATATTCGAATATCGCTATCAAACACTACCCACAGACTTCGATAAGTAAATAGCAATTCCATTAAAAACAGATCCCTAAAGTCTTCGCCGTAAACAAATATATCTATAGTTTCTTAGCGACTTCTTCAGCTTTCATTCCGTCGCATGCAAAGATACGTTCCTTGATTAAACACTCCAACAGTATTTGTTTAAGACGTAATTAAAGATGCGACGGCGTTTAGCTTCGTCAAAAGAAGACGTACATTTATTAATTTGTATGTCAATATTTACTTCTAATAAATTACTCGCAGACGTATCAAGCAGCCTTTGAAAGCTGTAAGCATATAACTTTGTGATTGTAAACACTGACGCCAAATGTTATTTTAGTTATACTGACAGTGATTTCTTTGACAGTGTTTCTCTTAATTGGTGACCGTAAAAAACCGTGAGTTTTATGACATGCAGATGTAATTTTATTTTTAGACCAATAGGTAATTAATAGGTAATTATGTATTCTTTGTTATTAGTCAATTTCTATTTCTTTTTAAAGTGTTTGTAAACAACACTATGAGTCATTAAATTATAATAATTATACAAACCATAAATAACTGACATAAGCAACTTTAAGAAAAAATTCCAGGGCAAGTAGTGTGCTCTCAGTAATTGTTAATAGATGAAAGCCATCGGACGGAGGAAGAAACTCCGACACTTGATTGACTACCGGTCAACGTCAGAGTCAAAGTCACTGGTAGTAAAGAAATAAATTGAACATATCGCTCACCTAGTAATATAATGGCACATCTGCAAAAAATGCGAAATTTAGTTCACATGGTATACGTGTCTAAAAGTGCATAATCTACATAGTGGTAAATATGTAATAATGTTTATACTAGTAATCAAACCCCTACAATCTATAATAAACGTAAAAAGAACCCATAAATTAATTTTAAACAATTTTATATAATTTTTGAAATTCGTTACTCTAAAATATGACAAACGTAGATGTGCCGTTATATTACTAGGTGTGCGATACACAAACCACATTGATTTCAAAGTATTGAATTCGAGACGCGTAAGATTTTTCAATACACAAAAAATATATTTCGGCTAGCAGCTTTAAACGTCGTCGGATCCGGGTCGGTTATTTACATAAACTTTCATCTAAAACTTCTCGGATGTAATTACAGAGGCGTCACCTGTGAACGAGGCGTCTGTATGCAAATGTACCGCGGATCGGAAATTTTCTGCACCTTATAATAAGAATGCGAAAGTGTTCGCCTTTCGGCAGGGGGTCGATTCTCAGATACCGTTTCATCTGATAAATGCCCTCCCAATTTCCGCGTGTTCATACATTCGTTCGAATAACATTTAGGGTGAAAATATTGGGCATAACTAATTTATTCGCCGTTATGCCGCGAAAATGAAGGTGTGTGCGATATATTTTAATAACGCACTCTCGCGAGACCGTCCCTGATACGGATAACGAAGTTGGAAATGCGTATTTTTACTTTCACACAGATGGTTACCTCTGTAATTTAAAGAGGAAAATTTGGACGTCGTAAATTTTTGTTAGGGCGCGCACTTGATTAAAGGTGAAAATATGGATGCTCATTATAACTTGCTTGGATTTTTTAGTACCTTACTTATGATGAATAAGAATTTTGTAATAACGTGTAATGTTATTGCTACGTTAGATTAAATACTAGTGCCATTTAATTGTTGATCTAGTTATTATTATGTAGGTATATAATATGTTAGCCAGATGTAATGATAATAAAGTGTTAAAGACATAATAAGTGATATGAGTAGGTATATCTAGTTAATTATATGATTAGCCAAATAAGTACAGGAAAGTAGAATGAAATTACTTTGAGAGCAATATCAAGTAATTAGTAGTAGTCTAAAGAAAATTAAATATTTAAAAAGGTTTGAAACAGACAACTTCGCATAGTACTTTCATACCTAATTACAAACAATTAAATGTGTATGGCGGATACTGCCTCCCACATTTGAGTGTGATTGAAACAATATGATGATATATCGCTCTAAACTAAAAACTCATCGAAAATAACTTTAGATACTAATATTATTGGTAACTTTTTTTAATTATCAACCACGCTGAAAGACGGTAAAAGGCTTGGAAGCCCGCTCACCTTTTCCGTATTACTTTACTCGCAACGGAAATATGACGCTGCGTCGGTATCAGCACAGGTCGCCGCGACACGCCCGCAGATTGGATCGAGTTAATTTCGCTCCACAAACAAATTGACAAAGTTTAGAGCGGGGCATATTTCTTCGCGGGTTCCCCCCTCCAACCTGACAGATTCCCGCACAACGGAAATTAAATTTCACATCCGAACAAGAGCGGGGAGTCGCCGCGACTAACACGTGTCGCGAGACATGCTGCGGTGACGCACGTGGCCGCGACGCGACATCACGACTCGCGATTCGCGGATCGAACAAGATTGATGAGTATTTGTGTCGTCGATAGTAAAATTTTGCGGACTTTATTATTTTTCAACTGTAATTAGGTATGTCTCTTTTTCTCTCTTGGTTTCGCTGAGCTTGACTTCATAAGGAGAAGCGTTGAAGTACAATTAACTTAACTACATTATGTAGTACACTTTGGTGATGAGGTCAGTAGTATGAGGTATGTAAGAATCGGTATTTCTTGTGTCGTCCACTTTCCCTTCGAAATGGTCTTGTTACTGGCTGTTTAACATTAATAAAAAAATGTTATTAAAAATTATAATTTATTTAATTCATTATATTACTCTAGAAACATTTTGATATTAGTTACCCTACTAAGTATGTAATTTGTGTAATTTTCATCTCACTGCCTTCAGCTAATTGATGTAGAAACAGCCATACACAACTAATAACATGCAAAATTGCTGTCAAAAGCTAGTGTTCGTATAAAACGGCTTACGCTCCCCAAGCGGGAACACGGCAAAACTAATCCGGGTGCGCTCTATCAAAATCGCAATTAAAAGCCCATTTACTGCGGCGGCCTGAGACAGACCTGGGGTCATCTGGAGAAGGACGAATTGGCCATTAGTGGGCGCTTCGGACCTTGTTTACACCACGCTTGCCCTAATGACGACCTTTGCGTTTCCCTTCGTTAAGGCGAGCGAAAACCTCACACTAAAAGGCACGGGTCCCGAGCTCTCGACTGGACTAGGAACGCGAGAGACAATGCCGGACACACGCCGGTGGGAAAAGGACAAATGTCGATGGCTTTCGGATTAATGCCCATGTACAAGGCCGTTAAAAGGCTAGCCGGCTCACTCAGTGCGCCAGGGTTAACAAGGTTATTACGGGATCATCCCGACCAACCGCCGCCGTAAAAGTGTTAATTATGTTACGGAAAATGGAGTTATTTACACTTTACGCATGCTACGTAAAAATATAATTTACGTGACGGTTAATTTGAGGTTACTTTGGTAATTTAATATCTTGACTCGGTGAATATGATGATATGCTTTTTAAATTTTACGGGTTCATTTAATTTACACAAGGGAAATTTAATTTAATTTAATTTACAAGAATAAATACAGTTCTCTTTAAATACCACACAAGAGACCCAAAACACGTTTGGATTTATAAATGATTTCACACGAGTCCAATTTAAAGTTATACAGTTTTTTATACGTTATGTTTTGACTTTGATGAAAAATATTTCTCTGTGCTTAAATCTGTAAGAAGATTAAGTATGCTCAAAATTTTCCAAGTCCTATAATGATGAGACATGTTTTTTTTGTTTTGGCGCGAACTCCAATTGAATAAAACATTTATGTCAATGAACTCCATTAGGATTGGACGGAATTTGGAAGTTTTTAATGTCTATATCGGCGACTCGAGGGATTGTTACGCTAATGTAAAACAAAACAAGGATACCATTTGGTTTTTTATTGTTTATTTTGTATACTTCGGTATTCGTTTTGCAAATTGCTTAAATTTGCTTTTCTAATAAGATCTTACTAATAGGATCAGATGGATCCTAACCTGCTAAATGAATCCATAGTCACTTAAATATTAATATCAATTCAACGAAAAAAAACACTTGCAAAAAGATGTTAAGATGAACATAACGTTTTCACTGTCAAAATGTTTAACAAACATTGCCTGACCGCAACTTTTAACAAGGCCAGACGCTATAATCTTTAATTCTAAAAACACTACCTCTTTACTAACAAGAAAACTTAGTGTTTTCTGAAAACTATTCATGGTAGATCTATGCGACAGACAGGCAAACATTCTGAAACCAATGTTATAGGATCAATTTACGTTTATAAATATACCCAATAGGCAACAGTTTCTCCCAAATATATAACGTCTACAACACATTGATAATGTGAAGGCATTACTAAGAGATACATGGGCAGCAGTGACTGATATAGGAAACAGTTTACAACCCAAAAAATTAATACCTCGCTGTATTAACATACCTACTCTGAAACTTTCCTCAATTTATTAGCGAGCACCACGTGCAAACTAACTATAAATCCGTGCATTAGGTAAACGCTTTCATTACTTAAGTCCGTAAAACCCTTATCCCATAACGTTAATAACACAATTACTATAAATCTATCATCGCCGAGTAAACACGGGCCGAAACTCAGCCTAAGCTAATACATTTTGTCCACACCCGTATTCATACTTAACGACTGGGGTAGTAGTATTTGCTAAACACACACGCGGTGCCCGCAGGAGCGCAATATAACCTGGAAGACGGCCGGGTCGAGCCCTGGGGTCCTTCCCCAACCCAAGAGGACAGTAATTACGGTAGGCAAATTAAGCAGTAAGGGGCCGAAACGGACCCTACCATGTCCATCTTTGTACTGTACGTTCGGCGGTTTATTTTAGGTTATACCGCGTCTTATTACAATGTAGCTCCCTCCCTGCGGCGCGCTCACCTCCGAAACTGATTTGGGCCCCGGCATCAGACTTTCATTACGGTCTGTCGAAAACAATCCACTCTAAATATCTATTCTTGGGTGCGCGCACTCCGGAATTACATTAGTCTGAGGTGGCGAGGCTCGACTCAATTTGTTTGGCCGTAATAACGCCCCGCTATCAGGTTGGTTATAACAAATGAGCTATTGTGAGAGCAAATCGGAGGCAAACGGTTTCCAACTGTCTGCTCGATTTATACTAGTGTATGGAAGCGACCGGCGCCAATATTTTATGTCTGAGATTATGAATTGTTAACATGCTCGTCCAATTTTCAGTCGAAATCTATCTATAAAATCCCTGTAGTATGAAATATGTTTATGGTCGTTGCACAGAAATATTTTCTAAAATAGTTAACATAGTGACTATTATTTGTTTCATACACCCTTAAGAACGGATTAAGACTTTGATTAGGTAGTTACTTTTATGTCTCTTACACATACAGATTACAGACCAAGAAAAGCTAACTTAATAATATAGAAAATAATGGTTCTCTGTAGTAACGAAGAAACATTTTATTTCTAAAAACATGTGTACGCTGCATTTTCTTGTCCTTTTGTATTCCACATCGCTTAAATTCTCTCAGAAAGTTTCTAAACGAGTCGCCGATTCTCCTGAGCTCTTAACACCCTTGCATCGCATGCGAGTTTCGCGTGTCCCATCGGCTTTAAAAGGCTAACCGTTTCCACAATGAAGTCCACGCGAATCCCAGAGGATTCAGGAGCAAATATAATTTGTCCATTAAAAAAAATCAACAAGCAGTGACCACACTTGAGGTGGAGATGGTCACAAAGCGTCTCGTTAACGCTCGTACGTGCCGCTTGTCATACACTTCAGCCCTTCGGCCCTTTGTAAATAATGAGAGGGCAGCCCTCGTGCACTAAAGACACTTGGAGAAGGTATGCGCACCTCGAGTAGTTTTTCACGATTGACAATGCGTCAGAACTTTTATCTGAAAACAATTTCTGAACGAGATGTAGATTGAGCATGACACAATGATTATTGTGATTATAATGTCCAATGCTAATTAAAAGTACAGTAAAAAGATTAACAGTACTAACATATTAATTTTATTAACAAGTAAATTAGTGATCAGAAAGTTAGCATTTATTCCTAAATATTTAAAACGAAAAGCGTCCTGCTAAAATCTGAAAGTAAATTATAATGATCCTAAATACAAAGAGTATCTTAATTTATTTTTAAGAGAAGGCGTTTGTCAAAATTAGTAACTTAAATAAGCATAAAATTTAGTAGATATATTATTATGGTAACGATACAGTTACAATTTAATATGTATCGCGGCGTTGCCAAATAGATGTCAAAGCACTTGTTCACTGGACATTGGCACTCCCAAAACATGTAAAACATTTTTACGGTAAGAGTTCTTTTGATACCCTATCTATAAGGAATGTCCTTGTAGATTAGTAGTTCCATTGCTCCCTACTCCACTGGGAACAACATGAGGTGCCTTCGCCGCCCGAGTCGTCTTGTCGTCAGGCCGGCAAGGCTGAATACCTCTTAGATTGCCTTCGACCTTACAAATATCGCCAGACCGCCAAACAAGGAGATGCATTAAATGGGGTTTCCTAAAGCCTAAATTTTCAAATGCCGCAGGAACTTGGGAAATATCGGAATTCTGGAACTGTTTAAGAATGAAATCAGGGATAACCTTATATAACTCTGAAACCATAATACTCGTAGTAAAATATTAGGACTATAGGATTGTACGTTTATTTCACAGTGTTGTACATTTATACTATGAAGACCTAATTTAACATAATGTAATGTGTACCTGTATATGGTTTATGAAACTTACATCTACAATTTTTTTTTTCAATGAATTACTTTTCGAGTTCAATGTTGTCTTTACAACGGTATTCCTCATATTCATTGATTTATCACAATATTCTCGATTTTTTTTACACATTACCACAGAAGAAATAATACAATAGTACTTATACATTACTCAATAAAGAATATCTATCCGATTCAGTTTTAACCCATTCAACCATTTCCCTGCAACATACCTACATACATCTATATTTTCATTTACAAGCAGATATGAGGCTTGTATGACGGTAGGGATCTTAATAGAGTTGCCTTAAGATTATTACATTCGGCAAGGAACTATAGTAGACGCAAATACACAATGGCAGACTAATTGGGACCTTCGAATAAGACCCGATAAATCTGTTTGATTTATTTGAGTTAGAGTCAGCGTATGTTTCTAATATATTGGACGGGGTACTAATTCATCGAGATTGCTTTTATATTAATGCCAGTCAGAATGTTTTGATCAAAACTATGATATTTTTTAAGCTGTTACAAAAATAAAACTAAGTAATATCGACGACGGCTTTAACACATTATAGGATACTCTTACCTAAAATAACTAATTGGCTATTCCGACTGATATACGCAACTTTATTATACTCAGCTACATGAAAAATTCAATCTAGTGTAGTCTAGTCAAATCTAGTCTAGCTAGATCTCTGTGTCGGTAATCATAGTTTATACCTTGAACGAGGATATCCGAACGTAACACGGAAGGGGGTAAAAATTTGTAATACTAAAACTAAAAAACTTAACTGCATTTATTTGGAGGTAGCGCCAATTTCATTATGGTTATAGTGTTTTAAGACGCCTTAACTTAAAAGCATAAATTAAAACGTCTTTTTTCTCAATCCTAGGGATTTTCCAAATACTTCAAAATAGTTTTTAGTTACAATGATTGCCTTCTTGCATGCAAAATTTCAAGTCCCAATAGCGTAGAGTCAATTTAAGGAAATAAGTGAAGTGAAGAGTCAAGGAAATTAGAAACACTTGTCTATAAAGAAAATCAGTGTTTTGTCTTCCAAGCTCAAAGGTTTGGGGCGTCGATAACTGTTATGTCAGCCTTTCTCTTTAGCAATAATACAAATTATTTTTAATTATAAAGTAAAACCTCCTTGACTAATCTAAAGACAAATAAATTTCGTCGAATAATATTGCATCTTGGCCGTGTCCTTGAGCATCGTAAACCACTTCAAAAATCGAAGATAAAGCGAGGTAACTGGCTATTTACATGAATTAGCCGACATTTATGCCTCCGCCGAGACAAACCGCAGCGTCGTGGCGCCACCTGGCGGCGAGAGAATTATACGCTCATTACCCGCTCCGCCGCCTTCGCTCCTACTGCTATCTTATACACCTAGTAGATTAACACGAATTTATTTTAAAGGTACGTTTCAGGCTTGTCCACATTTCAATGTTGGCTTTGACTAAGGTACATATATTTAAAGTTTAAACACAAATAAATAGAAGCCTGTATGCAAATACCCTTATAATATTGGATGATATCGAAACCTAGAAATGAGTATTTAGTCTCTCAAGAAACCTTAAAGATTCTTTAACATTGATTTTGATTTATTACGAAAAATTAAAATCATTATCTACCTATATATTTTTTATTAATATTAAAAATTTAAGTATTATTAAAAAGATGCATTTAAAGTCTTAGTTCCCAAACTGGTCCAGGTGGACTCCAGGCCCAGGGAGTCGGGAGAATCGACGGGGTTGTACGTTGGCGTAATAAAAAATCAATTAATTAATTAACCAATCAATTGTCACTTTTTTTCGAAAACTATTAATCTTATAATCTAAACTTAGCCGGAACGCGAATTTCCATACTTAGATCTTCACATTGTTTGTGGAGTTTTGGGAATATGGTAGAAATGTTGCTGCAGGGGTCCACCGGAAACAGCTAAATTTTGAAAGTGGTATATGAGAAAAAAAAGTCTGTGAACCTCTGATATAAAGTAATTTGAAATAAATATAATTTAAGAATCGAAAGCAATCAAAGATTTTTAAGTGTTCAAAAAACACAATTTTCCATATATCATCTGGCTTAAATTACTAGGTGATTCCCCGGCTCACTGCACGATTATACTGAATGCTATCTTTTAAACGGCTCCTTTGTGTGAATCTATCAGTCGGGAACGGGAAACCCATGGAGTAAGCTCTCCGGTTTGAATATTATTATCCTGATACGGAAATAAGCCTTAAGATAATTTTCTTCATTTCATAAATTATGATTAAACGAATCCTGTAAAATGATATTCGTATAATAAAAGGAAATATTTACTTTAATTTTGTATTTATTGATCTAAAAATTGTATTTTCTAAACCCTATATTTTGTAGTATTTAAAATAAGTGATACAAAACGCAGTCTATTACATGCGTTGTATTAGTTTTACAAACATGTATGTATGAACGTGATAGAATCTTTACATATAATTTCGACCTCACCCACTCTTGCCAAATGAATAATTATTTATTACCATCGACTATAAAATATTTTTTGATCCATTATCTGTAAATTAATCAATTAAAATAATATAATACTAAATGTAACTGATTTTACTGTTAAATAAGTAGTGCGACACTTCTTACAACACTTTATCATTTCACGCAAAACACATTTTTGTCATTGTGTATTGTACTGGTTTTAAGTAGGTACCTACCTACTTAAAAACAACATCTCTTTAGTTTTTCTGTCCGTGTCTCGTTTGTCTCTGGCGCACCTCCTCGTCCGATTTATGGCACAGTTTTGTGAACTCTTAACCGTTACGTGATCTGCTTCCGAACTCAATTTATGCCCTCAGCGGAGTTGGTCCGCGCCGCCCATTCTTTACGACTCATCTTCATGCCTAGTAACTCAAAGGACTTCAATTTACGAATGGAATTTAACAGTAGTAAGAATGGAGTTACGTCTTTTATCGGTTGTTATTAGTATCTTCATAGTAGCAAGGAGTGTTTGGACCCCAATTCTAGGTGCAAATAATAAATTACACGCACTTAATATAAATATATTTGTTTTTAATCAATAGCATTTACTATGCAGAATAGTTACTAAAGCAATCCCTTTTTCTTTTTTCTGTAAAAATACGTCTGTGAAACTATAGCAAAAGAAAAAAATATGCATTAAATATTAATTTAATCAGTTATGTAAACCGGACCATATTTTTAAGTCGAATAAATTAATTTGCATCTTAACTAAATTGCTTCATTAAACACATTATTACAATAGCGTCCTAACAAAATAGTCCTAAACAAATGTCGTCCCTAGATATTTGGATTTTTTTATTCATCCCTGATTTTGACATTTCACAATCGCATAGGGTTCGAGAACTGCAGAGAAGGAACACTTTCAAACTAAAAGTCTTCTTCTATTAATAAAAATTTCTTGAGGTTTACTTAGGTAAATTAAATTTGTGGATTTCTGATTCCAATACCAATTTTATTTCTGTTTTAAAAGAATTCCAAACGTTGCGTACCCCGGTCACCCGATGAACATTTAGCGTTATTATTTATTGACTCTTCCTCGACTCTCGGCCCCTCGGCCGGGCAAACAAATCGGAAGAAGTAATTATTAAGAATACTGCAAATAGAGGGCCTTGCCCAACTTTATTACATGTTCGAGAACTTTCCAATACGTCTTTCAACTAATATTACTTACCATTGGTTTGCAAAATTGCAAATACAATTTTGCATCTTGTTTAATTAATCTTTGCATATTATTATAAGCTTTTTTTGGATTTTTTCGTATGTTATTAAGAAAAAGGTAGCTTGAATTACTACAATGGATTTTGATTATTAGTTTTGTCATATAGATACTCAATTAGTGAAAGATCAATTTCTAAAATTCTTCAAAAATTCTAATGCTATAAAAAGAAAACGAAAAATACAATTTAACATAATCCCCGATTTTGTATACTTACTTTGTATCTTTCTATGACCCTGTAATATATTTCTCAACACCAATCTTCGTAGAAACGCGACATTGTACATTGAAGTTGTATCGAAAATCGAAGGATTTGTAGTTTTGTTATTTCGCGCGGGAGATCCTTTTGTTGCATGGATTCGCGTTAAATGGGGGGGAAGTTAGTGTGGGGGGATGCGTTCAATCGGCCGAATGGAGCAATCTTTGTTTCCTAAGGCTACGAGTATGCAAGACATCTAGCGTTATCTGACACGTGAAGGTGTATTGTCCCGTTCCATCATTGTTTGTAAATACTCTGCTTTGTAAAGACAGGGTAGGTCATGATATCCTGGTAGCTAGCGTCCGGAACGGAAGGTCCCGTCGCTCGAGTCACACAAATCAGATTTTAACGCGGTGATATCAACGTAGTATTTTACGATATTTTTAAAGATTGTTGAATTTCTCTACTTTCGCCCCAACTCAGAGTCACTAACGATTATTTTAATCGCTCCTTAGTACAGAGTTTGTATGGTGATTCTTTACTAAGGAGCGATTTAAGTAACCGTTAGTCACTCTGAGTTGGGACATTTGTGTACTACTTTTCTAATTAATTTAATAACTACACGATTAAAAGTTTAAAACATAAAGCATAAAAATAGTGATTGGATACCGACAGTAAATTGTAAAATTAAATCCGTTGACTAATTCCACACTAATAAAATGAATAATTATGTTTAACGCCTTTTGATGTATTGCTTAATCCTATATAGTGTAAAATTTACTCCTACTTCCTCATAAAGATTTATATATATTTATTTATTTACACAGAAATAATGTACATTAATTGTTGTGTATTGTATCATTTACACTGTTATTTAAATTCCAACTATGAAGAAAACACTTGAATCGAGTAGATAATCCAGTGTGTATAAATATGAAATTAGTCATTAGAAAATTTGTATACATAACAGCCAAAAGCAAATGTTTATAAAATTGCTCTCTCACACAAACATTTAAAAAATAAGCTGAAAGTATAGTTTTACCAATGTACCAATTGATAATACATCGTTTGAACATCGGAAACATTTTAAGATAGTTATAGAAACACGAAAATCCCTTGTCTGCGGCGGAATTAAATCCATTGAGTGTAGCAGCGGCATAATGAAGGAACTCTCGATTTCTAATATTCGTACCGTCTTCAAGATATTCGGAACTATTCGCCTTCAATGCATGATAACATTGCTGCTCTATTCGATTTGGGAATTCGAAAACAAGTGAATATTGCTACACTCCAATGCATATCTTTATACGTATTACATAATAATAATATTGGTATTATTATCGTTTGAATTTCAGGACCTACAGACAGTCTTACAATATCGACACTCAACTTTTTTATTTAAGAATAGATTGTTTTAGTAGGTATAACGACAAGACAGTAAAATTCGTAGACACGCTACGACGAACACTATAGCTACGTAGCTAGAAGGTGAACTGCTACAAACGACGCATATATTAAATCACAATTAATATCACGCAGATAAATAAATGCTTAAAACCCTCACATTCCTCTCATGCAAAATGAGTAAATAAACTTTAAAATAATATAAACGGAAGATATCTTCCATTGCTTTATCGGTCGACTTTATTATGTACGAGTAACCACCTCGCTTTGCTTTGGTTTTCTTATTTTTTTACAACAGTTCGTAACTAATAAACTAGGATATCCGTTCGTAACAAATATCCCTATATTTTCACATTTACAATATTAAGAAAGATAATAGCGAACACACCTTTTAAGCTGGCAGTGGCAATGTAGAGTAATTTCGACAAGGAAAGTCAGGAGCGCGGCACTAATGCATCGCGTCGACGTCGACGACGGATATGAGATAGTTTGTCAGTGCCTGCTCCCTGCTCATCCATTGAGCTATAACCGTAATAGAGTAACTATTTTGGAGTTTATACTCGTAAGTATAATAATATAACAAGTACAATAAAATGTGCGTGATGAGAGTTTTTGAAATAACTTCATTAACTGAATAGTAAAAACGTTTCTTTGAACCCAATTTAATATTTTTTTTAATATTCGTAAATGTTGCCTACAGTTTTTTATCATTAATTTATTATCACTAACAATGTGAAGATTCTTACTTCATTAAATTTTAATGAGTGTATAATACAAAATCTGTAAGGTAGGGTATCATCACTCATAGGGCAACGTTACTCAATGGGGTAAAATTAAACTTACATTTATAACGGAACGTAGGTAATAAAAGCGCGCGAAACACTGCTAGCAACAGCGCGCGAACGCAGCGGCCATTTTGTGCTGAAGTTAGTGAGCCGGCGACCGCGGAGCGAAAGAGTGACGTCTCGCGCGATATGCACACCCGGTCCCGGAGACAGGCGTTTCACCCCGTAAATGCCATTACATGTACTCGTACAACTGTATAACGATCGCAAATGTACCCCTTGTATACCCTGTAAACAGTAATAAACGATATTTAACTATCATCAGTTATAATGGCTCCCAACTAGTGGCGTTGTGATCGAAGAAAAACCGAATATTCATACGAAGCGTCGTTAATAATACTTATCTTTCGATTCCGTAAACTGAATATTCGCGAGTGTTCGTGTAATTACGGGAAGAGACTAGCGTGATTGCGTTTTACGTGTCGAGGATAACTCCACGTAACCAGGAGTCTTCGAGGAGGAGGAGTCACGCAGGCACGGTACCTATTAACCGCTTCGCGTCGTGCTCGTCACCGTTTCAACCACTGCCTGTCCGTGAGTGATGATGTCGCCACGAAGGGGACGAAGTAGGAGAAACGAAGAAGACAGTGCCGACGAAGGAGGAGCAGGAAGTAACGTGACCATGTCGGAGGAGCAGCTCACCAACCTCGTCGCATCTATTACGAGGAGTCAGGCGGAGACGAATCGCCTGCTCATCGAAAATCTATTTTCATCATGTCGTGGTGCAATGCTGGCGGATGGGACCAGCACCCCTACACCGACGGCACCATCTCCATTCACCACGTCGCGCCCCGGTAGCTTCGCGAAGTGCACGGCGCGCTTCGACGGCGCTGCTACCGGCGACGCTGCGGCCGGCGACACCCTGGAGGCCTTCATCGACGCCGTGCTTATATATAAAGAGTGCACCAGCGTCACCGACGAGCATGCCTTGAAGGGACTCCCAATGTTATTGACCGGCAACGCCGCTGTCTGGTGGCAAGGCGTGAAGAGTGAGGTGACGTCATGGGAGGAGGCGCTGACGCGAATTCGGAGCATGTACGGAGCCCCGAGGCCCGGTTATAAAATTTTTCGCGACGTGTGTAGTGCGGATCAACGTAGTGATGAACGTGGTGATGTGTTTATTACGCGTAAACGTGCATTATTATCTAAGTTACCGTATAGTTTAAGTGTAGTAGCTAAGTTGGATCTTATTTATGGTATGTTAAACTATAAAATTAGGAAGCGAGTGCCGCGTGACTCGGTGTGCGATCTCGATCAGCTAGTAGAAAAGGTTAGGTTAGCGGAAGAAGCGTTAGCAGAAGTTAACGAAGCAGAAGCGTGTAACATCTCGCGATCGCGTAACAAACCCTTTAATGCGAGCGGTATCTCAAATAACCCTCCAATAGTCGCGGTGTCCGATTCTTTTTCTAACTTTAGTATTAATAACCCTTCGAATGCGAATTCTTTACTTAACCCTTCGAAGGCGACTTGTTTACCTAACCCTACGAATGCGATTGGGTCGGTTAGTAAAAATTTTTTGGCATCGAACGTAAATACGAAATTGAAACGTAATAGGCCTAAGTGTTCGCGTTGTCGTATTTTTGGACACACTTTCGAGGAGTGTAGGAATGTAACTTCGAAGCCGGACGAAGGTAACTCTAGTAAGACGGAGACGTTCGAGTTACGTTGTTACGGGTGTGGTCAGCTGGGAGTGACGCGATCAAGATGCAGTAAGTGTAAGGGCGCTACCGATGGAAGTGGTAAGGTCGATTTTCGTACTGCTTTTATTGATGGTGTTGATAATTTGCGCCCGACTATTTTTGTTGAGATCGCAGGTTTTAGGGGCGTCGCTATATTAGATACTGGTGCCACTCACTCCATAGCGAGCCCGACCCTATACAATCTATTGGTAAGTGTAGGTATAAAATTTATTGAAACGCAACGCAGCGTAGGACTCGCTGACGGATCCCAGCAAGTGCGCACCGCTTTAGAGTGTGAGGTAGAAGTCACCGTGATGGGCCGTAGGGTAATTACACCATTTATGGTCTTCCCTGACGCAGACACGAGGACACTTCTGGGAAGGGATTTTATCATCTCAGCTAACATCCTGCTGAACCTACCTCAAGGTATGTGGAGTTTTTCTGATATGCCACAGCAGATGTACCCGTTTATTCAATCTGAAGATACAGTCTGTACCAGCGATACGGAGCTGATGGAAGTCGACATGTCCAAACTGTCACTTAGGGATGACGAGGGCACACGGCTGACTACAGACCAGAGAGCAGAGTTGAACGCGTTGTTGATAAGAAGAGCAGACCGTTTTGCCACCGAGGGCCCGCCGACTGAATACGCGGAGCACCGTATCAAGGTGAGTACAAAACAGGAACCAATAGCTTCTGCACTTTATCGACTGTCACAAAACAAGAGGTCTCTCCTAGAACAGGAGTTGAAGAAGCTTTGTGAGGCGGATATCATCGAGGAGTGTGAATCACCCTGGGCTGCGAATGTGGTGTTAGTTTCGAAGAAGGACGGTGGCGTTAGGCTTTGCATAGATTATCGCAAGCTGAACGCTGTCACAGAACCGGACCGATACCCGCTGCCCAGGATGGAAGACATTCTCCACGCCGCAAAGACAACGAGTTACATGACCACTTGTGATCTCCGGTCAGGATACTTTCAAGTGAGAGTACACCCTGAGGACCGTGACAAAACGGCATTCGTGTCCCCCTTGGGCACTTTTAGGTTCAAGAGGATGCCCATGGGCTTGAGAAACTCTGGGGCGACGTTTCAACGCCTCATGGACCGGTTCAAGTCAGGCAGCTGTTTGTCAGATGTGTCAATTTTGGCATATTTAGACGATCTTATCATCCTGTCGGAATCATTTACTAAACACCTGGAAGACCTGGAAGCCGTGTTTGACCGGTTAGAGCAATTTAGTCTGCGAATCAATCGTGACAAGAGTCACTTTGCTCGTGATTCGGTGAGATTTCTTGGTCATGTGATTGTACCAGGTGGCTTGCAGGCGGATCCCGACAAGACTAAAGCAATCTCTGCCATGACAGCACCGAGGAATGTCAAACATCTTAAGACGTTTCTACAAACGTCAAGCTGGTTCCGGCGATTTATACCCAATTACGCCGAGGTAGCCAGACCTTTAACCAACCTCCTCAAGAAGAATAGCACATGGGATTGGTCTTCGTTGCAGCAGGACGCGTTTGAACAAATTAAAGAACTACTTGTGTCAGCGCCGATCCTACGTCAAGCTGATGAAACGAAACCTTTCACCTTGAGGACGGACAGTAGTGCTTATTGTCTCGGGGCAGTATTGATGCAGGGGGAGGGGCCTGATGAGCGGCCCATAGAGTACGCAAGCCGACTCCTGAATACTGCCGAGAAAAATTACACAACGACCGAGAGAGAAGCCCTCGCGGTTGTTTGGGCTATTAATAAGTACCGTGGTTACATCGAAGGATCTGAGGTAACGGTGAAATCTGATCATCAGCCATTGCGTTGGCTGATGAACATCAAATCACCGAGTGGCCGTCTAGCGAGGTGGGCGCTGACGCTACAGGAGTACAACCTACGGATCGACTACGTACCAGGTAAGTCCAACGCCATTGCTGACACCCTCTCTCGTCCTCCATGTACAGAGGAAGTTAATTGCGACTTATGTTTTGCTGAAGTCGACTTTCCATCTAGGAGCGCACGTGATGTTCGTGAGAACCAGCTGTCAGACCCCGAACTCCGAAAGATCATCGAAGAGTTGGAGAAACCCGATGAACCGTTTAGGGGGAGGAGTTGGGCTGACCGCGGGTTCACCATATCTGACGGAATTTTATACAGATACGGACCTGAAGTGGACGACGAGGAGACAGCCTGTCTAGTAGTCCCCGTTCATGAACGTGAGAAAGTCTTAGCGGACTACCACGATGCTCCAACAGCAGGACATCTCGGAGCAGAACGCACTTTCCATCGCCTGAGCTCAAAATTTTATTGGCCAGGGATGAGGCAGTATGTTACCCAGTACATTAAAAAGTGTGTACCCTGCCAGAGATACAAGGCTGACGTAAGAAAACCAGCTGGCCTTTTGCAGACCCCTGCGATGACACGCCGATTCGAGGTAATAGCCATCGATCTCTTCGGCCCATTACCCGAAACATCTGACGGTAACAAATGGATCCTGATTGTAGAGGATGTTTGTACCCGATGGGTCGAACTGTTCGCGCTAAAGAACCCTACGAGCCCAGAGTGTGCCAGGATTCTCATACATGAAGTCTTTCTCAGGTATGGCGTGCCAAGGCGCGTACTCTCGGATAACGGCGTGCAGTTTATCAGCGAGGTCATGCAACAGGTTTGTCATGTCTTTGGTATTACGCAGTCACTGATACCAAAGTATCATCCAGAGGCTAACCCAGTTGAGCGCAAGAATCGCGATTTGAAGCCGCAGCTCGCAATTCTCGTGGGTAAGGACCATAGCACCTGGGATACTCATTTGGCAGCCATCCGATTCGCCATGAATTCGGCTGTGACAAGTAGCACTGGATGTTCTCCTGCGTATTTGATGTTTGGACGCGAAGTTCGCGCCCCGGCTGACGTACTTACAGATATGAGGGCCATCGTCGAAAGTGAGAATGTCGTTACAACTCTCACCCCATATCTGCGAAGGTTATCAACTGCTCTTTTGGATGCGAGGGACGTACATGAAAGAGCCCAAACGGCCCAAAAGGAGTGCGCTGATAAAGGGCGTCGTCCAGCCCCGGATTACTCCGTAGGTGACCTCGTTCTTTTGAAAACCCAAGGTCCCAACGACGCGTGCCGAGGGCAGACTCCTAAATTCATCCCTAGGAGAGACGGGCCTTACAGGATCAAGAAGATCACAAGCCCCACCACTTATGACTTAAGTAAGGTAAGTGATGGTGAAACTATAGGTCGTTACCACACCTCCCAGTTGACCCCATTCGTAGGTGACGTTCAACCTCCTATTAACGAGAAGCGTAAGAGGGGAAGGCCGAAACGTTCCTAATCCAGTCGCGAGGGCGCTTTGTCTGGATTAGAGGGGGAGGATATAACGGAACGTAGGTAATAAAAGCGCGCGAAACACTGCTAGCAACAGCGCGCGAACGCAGCGGCCATTTTGTGCTGAAGTTAGTGAGCCGGCGACCGCGGAGCGAAAGAGTGACGTCTCGCGCGATATGCACACCCGGTCCCGGAGACAGGCGTTTCACCCCGTAAATGCCATTACATGTACTCGTACAACTGTATAACGATCGCAAATGTACCCCTTGTATACCCTGTAAACAGTAATAAACGATATTTAACTATCATCAGTTATACATTTTAATTGTTTTACAATCCTTGTGCGGTGCGGAATTGAATTGTTCTATTCACCATTAGTTTTAATAAATCATGTGTATGGTCTCAGGAATGTTTGAAAACCTTAAAATATGAAATGTGTGCTTTTCAGTACAATCTTTTCAGTTGTTTTTGCGTAAAAGAGTAACAAACACCCGTACTTTTACATTTATAATAATAGTAAGATTAAACATTGAAAATGATTCGTAACTCATGGGCGCTTCGTGGGCAGCAAAGCCGCCTCACAAGTGCGCTGGATGAGTAGATTTGCATGGGCCGTCATATGAGATGTATGTGTGGGTAGCGGGCCTTATTTCATGCTCCGTAGCACATCTTATCGCCGGAGGTCGCTTGCTGAGCGCTCTAATTATAATTACCTTTTGTACGTATGCTCAAACCTCGTTGTTTTTAAGCTTTGTATCGCGTTTTATTAAATTGAGTGCTTAAATTCATATTTGTATAAGACACGCTTCGTAGATTTAACTCGTATGGATCTTCAGACTTCAAGCGAAGCGAGTATATACAGAGTTTTGGTTTGCAAAATAGAAACAAGTCAAAATCATACAAAAACGAAATATAGTATATTGAGGAGTTTCAGATTCTCTTAGTTAAGAAATCAAATAATGTAACAACAGTCTAAGATATTCTAGGTATAAATTTTAGACTGCGCTCAAATATAAACCTCCAAATAATACGCTTCAGTATCCTCCTACTCAACCTTGAAAACCACCGCTTAAAACATTATCCGGGATGCTTTAAATTAATGGCCGTGTCTTTGAAAATAGAATGTGCTTAATCGAATAGTTGTTTACACGGTGTCACTGGGAGCAATTAAAATTGTTTCGGAAGACAATAAATCATTGACGAGGAAGTGAAACATCACGGTGCACACCTCGCGATAAATCCTCACAATTACAGGAACCGATGGCAACACTGGGGAACTCCCCCGGTGTTGCTGTCCTTAACAGAATTTAATTCATTAGAGCTAGGCAAAGGAGTTTTACCCATTACTTAGATAATTAAGAAAGCATTGTATTATTCATCATCATTATTAGTTTGTTTTAAAAATTGTGTGCTTATACACGCCACGTCCTATACGATACAAAATGTGTTGTAAATGGCTATTTATGTATTTATTTTCTTGACAGTAACAGCGATTCAAGACTTCCATTTTATATATCTTTCCATAAAAATAACATTACACTATCCCTCTCCCAGATGTGGTACAAAGCTGAATTTTATTTTGAAACTTACTTCACAACTGTGCTGTGTGCTGTGCCGCTTGCCGATCTACACGCGACTAACGGGCGCACTGAAAATCAGAAGACGTAGAAAGTACCTGGTGCTTCCTACGCCGCTTTCTGAGTGCGACCCTTTTCCGGTATGCTGGTAGCTGCAACTCCGAACGCAGTTAATAATTATTGCATAAGTAATAATATACCACCAGTTTTAATCATTGTTGCAATGCCAGTGTCAGAATAAATGTTTCTTTCTTTCTTTCTTTCAACTTGAAATAACTTACATTTTAAATAATAAGAAATCTGTCGTAATAATTTCATTGGATACAAAATTAAGACTAGTTTTTATACCAATCGACTGGCAACAAATTCATATTCACACATCATCATGTTCGCTAACCAATTAGTAACAAAGTGGGATAATTGAAAAACGACATGAATATTGACTGCCTCTTGGGTAAACGCTTAGAGATCTATACATTGCGTAACAAATTAGATTCCTTTAACGGAATTCCATTGCGTCACGTTTATTCAGTTTTAATATTGTGAAGCTTTAGAACAATGCTTAACTTTCCTACTCGGAAGCTATTAGGGTTAAAAACGCTAGTCATTGTCTCACAATCAGTCAACCCTTCTACATGCGAGTAAATAACTTACAGAGTGGTAGCTTCTTTCATAGATGTATGTTTTTGACCTATATAGGTGTTTTCAGTAGAAATGAAACCTCCGAAGCTATCCATGCCTGTCAAAAATGAAAAAGGGAATCTCAGTGCGGGGGTGCGATTATGTGATAATCGTATGTTATTTATATCATGAATTAAAATAAGCAAACTGAGCATCTTAAAAGGTCTCCATAATGTGCGTGATATCTACTAATTCGTACTTAACTAGCGTGGTGGACTATCCATATTTGGAGACCCTAACACAGCTTTGAGGGAGGTATGAATTGTGATGATAATGATTCATTAGTCATAATAAAAACTTTATTTCCGATTAAAGATTTCTTACCTCAGTAGGCACTTGACAGTAGTTTGCCTTCTACGTAGTTGTTCATCTAGTTGGCTTCACTGGTGGATGATCTTACAATTAGCCGTCATAAAGACGAAAGCCCGCGGCGATGACGGATGGCGGCGCGACAGTCATCCTCAAATTAACACGACGACACGCCGTTAAGTGCGGAAATGTGTACGTAATATATCGCACTCGATAGAATTATGGGGAGATTAATACAAATTATACCACCTCGAGATTTTACCGCAAGTTTAATAGTGTATAATTGCTCTATTTTCTTTCTTGGTAGTTTTTCTAGGTTTTCAAGTTTCCGAAGTCAAAACGGAACCCTTATACTTTCGTCATGTCCATCCGTCCGTCCGTCCACATACCACAACTCCACAATTCATAGGCTTAAAACTAACATTACAGGTATCCCCAATTCGTTGTGAACCTAATTATGTTACAATAATGTAAAGTAATTAAATAAATTAAAGACTAAAAAACTATAAATAAAGGTATAATTAATGAGTAATAGTCGAACTTTCGAATTACTTCGGAACAGATTGTTACAATAAAAAAGCCAAGTGTAAGTTGACCTCGGACTGAAGAATCCGTACTAAATCAAAGTCGCGGAAATTTCAGTATATCAGCAAAATAATAACATCCATTAAGTAACTAGCTACCTGATATAATTTGAATGGTAGACCTTGGATAAATTGATCGCGGCTACGTACGGGACGAGACTTAATTGAGGTTTTAGAGTTGGCTTCTCCTTCGATCTGCGGCTGGGCAACGTCTGGCACCCGGACACTAACACTGCGGTGGATCCAAGTGCTAGGTAGCACAGATAATGCTACGTACAATTTGTACTTAGCTTGGATACTTGGTAACTATTATTGTTAGGTGTGAGCTCTCGATACAGGTTTAGTGTATGGATTGGTTTAATTCACTAACTTCGATGTCGCGATGTCGGTAACCCCGGCCACTCACATGTGCGCAAATGTTTGACATTTTTACGAATGTTTGCACATATGTGAAGGGCGGTCAGGCAAATGGGTTCGCATATGAGTATACAAGCCCATTTCCGCTTCCTCCTAAGCTTTGTTCACGAATGTTCAATCTTGCTGTTGTTATTATGTTGTTGTCATTGAAATCAATTTTCAATACAGAAAATAAATAGTAGTACGATTAGACGCCACGAACCACGAAAAATTAAGAGATACATCACCTTTTTAGTCGTGTGTGCAACTTGTCGCACGAATGTGTGGGAGACTACACGAAGGTTCGAGGTTCGCGCGCTTTGATGTGCGACAAAAAACCGACACAGCTTGGAAAACCCCGAATGTCTCGAAAACTTCGCATAATCATTCGCGAAGGTCGTCCCACACATGTGGGTTCGCGTATTCGCGCGAATGTGAGTGACCGGCATAACAGTTACCTGTCAGGTATATTTTTTTTTCATAAATTAAGGGTTAATTTTAATTTGAAAATTTTCTAGCTTTGGTGTAAAATAAATCATTTGTAAAATTGTACCAATTATCTGTGATTATATTGAATTTTATTAATCCTTAAAATACCTCGTGGTATTCAAAAAATTAAAATTTGGTCAAAGACATACGCGTACAAGACTTGTAGTTAATAAGACGTCGAGGAGTAATAATACCAGGATTTATTTCTATCGCATTCATATATAAAAATAATACACGATTCTCATGAGCATATACAACCAAATAAGAGAAAACGTATGTCATTCTGCCTCGGCCGGGAATTGAACTCGGAATTCTTCAATACTGTACACAAATGAAACATTTTAAAAAAGAAAATCAAAATTATCCAATAAAAATTTAATTGCACTTGCAACTATTTGAAATACTAAGGGTTAACTAAAGAAAAGGTTAAAAATATTGCCGATTAATGTTATACATCTTATCTTTGTAATCTATCTGGAGGATATTCCCAGTATAAAACTAAAGGCGCAAACGATTAAGAATCCTCTCACGTGCGACGTAACAAAAAGTAACAACTATATTCAGAGATGGGCAAATAGAGGTTGGGTGCGGATAACAAAAAGTGGGGCTACCCGGGGCTACCCGCGCAGATATGATAATCCCGAGTATGTAAAATAGTGAAATTTAAGGCCTCTCCATGTGAAGAATTGTGCTCGTTCGGTAGGCAAATTATTCTAATGCGGCCCTTTTATTCGAAGCACACGCGTATGGGTCGCCGTTTCTGAACATTCATTTGTGTTTCAATAAAACACTAACCCTATCTAAATAGAGCCTACGATTTTAGTACAAGGCGGTGATTACACTTACCGAGCTTTTAAATCCTATTCTATCCAAGAATGATATATGACATTTTTATTAGAAATTTGTTTTAGCAAACACTTTTCAAGTTCGGTATATACTTTTTATTTTATAGTTTATAATTTTCTAATACGTTTAAAAAATATTTTAGGAATAATATATTTGGATAAATAATCAAAATTAAAATATATCTATAGCAATAAGTAAAAAAAGTAATGTTGTGAGTAGACAAATAGGCAATTTTATGATTTCTCCAGGTTTTCCGGCCTAAAATTAAGGTTAACGAGCGTAAAATAATAATAGTTTCATTGTTATCAACAACAATATTATCCACAAGTTTCGAATCCAGAAATAATGTTACTTCGTAATATTACAATATTTTCACTCCAATTATTTTCTCAAGCCGACCATCCATCAATCGGTGCTCAATGAATCAATTTGAATACATTGAATCGAGGCAGCTTTCGAAGTTTACATAAAGTTGGTAGCTATGAATATCGAGGCAAACAAAAAACATACCCTAACTCCCTTACAATAACTCCCCCGATACAGTCACGAAGCATTCGAAGATACGCCAATTGAAAATTGTAAATACCGGCGACTATCGGCACGTCAGGATCCGGCGAGTCCGGCGTATATCGTTTCGCTTGTCCGATTTGCATGCCATCGAAAAGTTCACACAATCGCATTTTCCTCATCAGCCTGCGGGGAGCATAATTCTTCTCTCCATCTGCCATCTTCCTGTATCTACCCTTGCGAAACCTCTTTTTGTGGGGACTTGGCCGGCGGCACTGTTCGCGATACATAAATTTCCACGATCGGTCATCCCTTAAAAACAAGTTTAGCTCTTTATCCAGAGGAGAGTAAGTTAAAGAATGGCCCGGCCGTGTGTTACCCTCCGATTCGTTACGTATTCAAATTATTTCGCCATCCTGTTTTTGCGTCCATTTGTGTTGCGAAGTGTACCTACGGATTCTGTCCTCTTTTGTCCGCTGCTTGATTAATTAGTGCTACGTAAACAAAATTGTATGTATTGGGTAGTTTAGATTCAAATCGCCATTGTTGATATTACAATAGCTATCCAATGAGCAGTGGAAAATGATCCTTGAAATATTACAGAGACTGCTTATTTAGACTACATTATTTTATTATTTTGAACTGAATTTTAACTATTATAAATAAATGTAGAGCGATGAAAGCATTGTCTTGGTTGGGATAAGACGGATAAGTCTCGTAGTTAACAACATAATTGTCCCTTTGATGGGTAGACATCCACATTGAGTCGAGCCTGCCTAATTAATCATAGCTTCACGCGGCTAGCCAGACGTACCCCCGACGGACGGCTAAGAGGCTAAGAGGCTTCAGACAGGCCCTTGCAACGCTGATTCGTCCTCGTGCGAGTCCTATGGGATAATTAAGTAATAAGTAGGTTTCTATCCGTCCCTTTGTTCCCTACGCTGAGTCCTGCGTCTGAGGCACTAACACGTCAAGGAATAATACGTGTCTCGTGAGGGGTTCTATAAAGCTTATTTTGTTTAGTATTGAATTTTGGCGGTTACCTATCAATGATAGTAATATATGAAATACAAAACTGAAAGGCATTTATTATGTTCTAGTCAGTGATTTTTCGTGTCAGAGAAAAAGCTTTTTAATAAAATACCTACACATAATATAGCAAACATTTTTCTTAAATTAAACTACAGAATTGTAGCAAAAAGCAAGAGTTGAAAGACGTACATAGTATTATATTTATCTTGAATTGAATGGAAGACAACATTGTAACTTGACAACTATTGTGAAACTACATTTCACAGTGACATGTACTCCACGGTCCGGTGGTGACTTCTGCAGTAACAATGTACTTCGTTCGGGTTCAATTCCGCGATATTCAACGGAAGTTCCTTTCATCTGGGATAGAAAAGATTTTCCTTAACTTTCATATTTATAATAAAATAATAATAATTATTATAATAAATACTTTATTTCAGACCAAGAGTCCATATTTTGGGTTAGTCTACATTATTCTTAACACTATGTTAGTTACGTATCTAAAAACAGCACATGGGTTAGTATTAAAACAAACTTAGCCTACGTTAGTATTAAAATTAAACAAAGAAAACTAAAAAACTAAAAAATTATATAAAAAATAATGACACTGACTTTAAGTATAATATTTGATGGTATTTTTGTTAAAATAGACGGCAGTGAGTGCTCACTGCCGTCTACCAACAAAAATACCATCAAATATTAACATAAGTAATGATGATAAATATCAGATGCCTATTCATATGTATATGTAAGTACAATACTATCCAGGACTCCATCGAAGCGTTACCCACCAACACAAAATGCATTTTATTAACAATAATTAACGAAGTATTTATCTCGACAAACCAATCTTTTACCTTTCTATACATGTCGGAGGTGATATTAAGCCAACTCATAAACGATCACAAAAGTATTGTCATATACTTTTAATTGTGATTATGAGGTTTCATCTTTCAAGTTTCAACAATTATTTATAAGGTAAGTGCAATAAAGCAAAAAAATACGATATTACAGTTCACAGGATGAAACATATTCTAATTCAGCTTGTAAAATTTAACCCGAACATACAAGATACATGCATGAATTGCAAGTTAAATAAAAGCTTGTAATAGCTTAAACATGTTTCACAATAGAATTAACAAAATAAATGATCGTGCTTCACGTCCATAGATGTGCACTTGTACTAGAATATGAACAGTATGAACGCCCGTTTCGCCCATTGTCGTGCATTACCACGACATTCTGCAGGCCGCACACCGTCGAAACTTATCCACGTGAATAGCTCACATCAGCGCTGAATTTGTAAAGAGTGGACGTGCGTTGCATGCATACTGCTGGCCTTTATCTCTAGCTCTTACTGTGAAGTTTCAGCTCACCGTGAATTGTTGAATTACGTACTAGGTGGCTACTGAATGTATGAGTATCTTACTATTGTATATAAGTCTGTAGGTGATATCAAGCGCAAAGTACTTTTGGTCTTTTGTAAGTCGTTTAACAATTTGATTGCCACTTTCACTATAAGTTGAAATTGTTGTACAGCATTAATTGGTTACACTTAAGTATAGTCGCTAATAGGAGATGTATGTGTTCTGGTGTGATCATGTAACTAGTATATGTACATATGTAGTTATGGTGTTCAGGTTTTGTGAGTGTGAGGGAACTCACGAAAGGTGGGCACGAGATAATTTTATTTGTGAAAAATCCAATACAATGTTTGTAACATCTCACATTATCTACAATATGAATTTTACTGTATAAATTGGACTTGGATTGGATTGGTAATTTAAAATCAAAGCAAAGAAGCCAATATAAATCAAATCGAAGCAACTTTATGTTACTACTAGACAGATCAGACAGTAACAGATCTTCACTTAATAATGTTAAAATTTTTGTATGGGAAAAGTGGAAAATCGACTTTATCCATGGACCGAATGTGCGTAATGCATTGTTTTATTAGTTTTAAACCACCTTCAGATTATTGCCTTCCAAATAAGACCATTTTGAGGCATATCGGTTGGATGGTTTCAGAATATATAGAGGACATCCATGATCCATCAAACATTTTCTGTGTTTTATTTAAATAGATGTACAGATATGTGTACTTAGTAACTTATTACTAAGTACGCTCTTAAGCATTTTATACGAGGTACAAATAGCACCGTATGGGGAGCGCAGCGGAGCGTATCGCGGTGAGTCACGGTATTCAATAAGCTACACACATCGGACTTACAGCACCGTGAAACACTGCAGCAGTCGTAGGGTTGAGCTCTGCTTTATGTCCGGCGGGAGATTGAAGCTTCCTCTTTCGGATGGCATTCGGAAACATTTGAATTCTTTTAACACGTTCGGTGCGTTAGGGATCTCTACGAGATCCCGTGCAGAACTTTCATACTGTGCGGCGTCAAAAATCGTGTTCTTTCACTCTGTGCGGGAGGCTATAACATCTAAAGTTCTATGTGTATGATAAAGACAAATATACATATTTGCTGCCCGCTTAAATTTTGAATCAATGGTGTAATAAAATATTTTAGGGGTCGACGAGGTCCCTACCGCACAGAAGTGAAAATATATTCACTCCTTGCGTTGGGGGTTTCCTTTGATACCCGTGAATCGTGAGCCCCGTAGCCGCAAGGACGGGAGAGTTGGAGGCACGAGCACCACAAGTTTTGTTTTAGGGATGTTCATGTATCGATCGTTAAGTTCGCGCTTCGATATCAAATTATTACGCTCGTAAATACGAACAATGAGTTATTTTAAAATGAAAAAACTTGACAAGTGCGAGTTAAACTCGCTTGGAGAGAATTCCGTACGTTGATTTTATGTTTACCGTTATTTTTCTATTTTATTAATTTTTGTCATTTTTTAAGACCTCTTATAGGTTTTCCTGCAATATTTGAGTATAATATATATATAAAAGTATATATAATATTTAAGTAATTTTCGTTCTTTCTTTAATAACTTTAAAACTATCCATTGTAAAACTATAAAAAAATATGTATGAGATCATTACAACAAGCCCTTTTATTTGACATACAACGCGATACGGTTCGCAAAACAGATTTGTAAATTTTTTTTTTCAAAATTCAGTTGTTTACTTTATACCTTCGTCTTTGGGTCACAAAAATGTACATGAGTACCAAATTTCAACTCATTTGGTCCAGTTCTATCGGAGTAAATTGGCTGTGAACGGCGGTCGCCCAAACGCACGAGTGATATAAGGGTTCCGTTTTTCATTTTTTCGTACGGAACCCTAAAAAGTGCAGGAAGTTTTTTTTTTATTTTTTTTTTATTTATTACAAAATCCACAGCTCTTTGAAGAAATAATATACATGTATTTTACGAATAATCTAACAGCCAATAACGGATTTACATTTTATAGCCTACATTTACAGGTTATCACTAAGTACATCCATCGAATATTAATCTAGTGTGTTGAGTGTACATAAGCGAAACAAAATAATCGTGCGTGTATGTATGTATGTGTGTATGTGTGTGTGTGTGTGTGTGTGTGTGTGTAAATATGTAAGTATGTAAATAAGTCAACGTCGGATTATACGTACGTACCATCGGAACGTATACATCGGATGTTAAAATAAAAATTTTGCAAAACATACAAATATCCCGCCAGTAGCCAGTGATAGTGATTCGGATTATGAGATTTTTAATCGTCCTGGTAAGAAAAAAATAACATAAACATGTACTTACGTACGCGCGTGCGAACTTATACTTCTATGGCATTAAAAAAAACAATATAAATAAACCAATATTAAAAAATAATATTTTAACAATATTAAAAAAAACAATCTAATAATAATAATTTTTCAAAACGAGCGTTTTTAAAAACGCACGTGACGTTTTTTGTGACCGTCGAATTTGTGTCACCGTCCGTGTTACAAATCTTAAAATATCACTCTCATTATTTTTTCCATTTATTTCACAACGCGCCTAAAGCAGTATAACTTCAAAAACCTTCATCACAAACTTTTCTTTATAACACTTTTTTTTAAATATTAAATTATTCATATGCACCAATTTTTTTGACGTGATAACGTCTATTAAAACGACGAGCGCCGGGCGATCAGACGATCGGCGTATCGTAGCCGATGCCATAGGCGATCGTAGTTGAGTGGAGCGGAGCGGGGCGGGGCGGAGCGGAGCGGGGCTTTGTCATGACGTTGTCACGTTAAACTACCGTCCGTAAACCGACTTTACAGACAACCATTTTTTGTAATAAAACTTTTTTACCTATCGACAACTGGGATTTTATTTTATTCCCATCACTAGTAGCTACACATATTGAACCATCATCTGTTGCGGAACGGGATACAAAAGATCCCTAATTTTTTTTTTGTAATAGCGATTTACCCTAATGTCAGAACTGCGTGCGAACCTACCAAAAGATAGAGTCATAGCCTATGTTTAAGCCACAAAAAACTCATAAATATATCATTGGTTTTGACGAAGATATTAATTATTTTCAAAACTGCTATTTTAGGGGGCTGAAGAGGTCCCTAACGCACCACAGGAAAGTTTAGTTAAGGGGTTTTTGAGGTCCCCATAGCACAGGCTGAAAGTTCTTTGAAAGTGTTGACGCAGTGAACGTGTTAAATAGGTATCTATTTAGAAAAAGTTTTAGTATACAAAAAAGTGAGAATATTTTACTTTTTTGACGCATTTTAAAAAAGGGGCAGCAAATAATTTGCATAACTACTAGTTATACAAATTTAGTGTCATAATTATAAATTACTTTGGTTTGTAATCTTATAGTGAATTTCATTTTCATGTGAGGCATCATAATGTAAGCTTTGCTATTACACAGCCTACTTAATAACAGCCTCTATTTTTACTTAAAGCAAATATAACAAAATCAACCATTTCGGTAGCAACGCGCTGTGTATACTTGAACAGTTTTTTCCGAGTCGGTTAAGGCACAGCACGTGCGATCGACACGGGTTCGACCCCTGATACCGGCGAGACGCACAAATCATGCGACATACCGCCCCGAGCCTGCGACTCTGTCCTGCAAACACTTTCGCCCAATTTAATAAATCTTCGAAAAACACCATCCACTGCTAATACGTGCCTTTGAACAGCACGAATAACCTAACATGGATTTTTCGAAACTTTTGAAACAGCCCGAAACTAGTCAACGACAGCTAGGCTCAAACAATCTGCCTCTCTACGGCGCGTCACAGACGCAGAACACAACTTTGCCTCCGAGGCAGCGATGCGCCCAAATTTGTCAAAGCAAACTCACTGCAGCCCGGTTTTACAACGCAATAAAATTGTGAAATAAAAATTTGTTCCCGAACAAGCAATAAAATAAAATGCTAACCGTTTTTACGGCGCCGACAATATAATGAAATAATCGTAACGGCCGTCGTCGTCACGTTGAATTGCCCTATAAATCTTCCTCGGGTCATATTGTCCGCAGTTCTCTTGGCAACACTTTAATATCGAGAAATATCATCCCGATAATCGAACGCGCACTAGCCGCTCCGTATAAATCACTCCCCCGCTCGGCTGTCGGTTATTTTTTAGACTTTCCATTTCCAAATAAAGTCCCCGAGCAACGGGCCAGTGCTTCCTCTTTCCGGGGCGGTTTTTATAATATGATTTGTCGACTGCTGGCCACTTCCCTTAATATTGTCAATATTTCAAGTATTAATTGTTATAAATCAGAAAACTTTTCTACCATTCCGTATTTTTATAGCAGTTCGCGGAGTTATTATATTTTTCCAAATTAACCTCGTGCATCAGGTAAGCTATACGGAAGGTCTTATTGTTTTTTAATTCGAAAATTATTGAGTGAGCCGCGCGTCGGGGAAGCGTGTTAAATTATGGAGGTACACTTAACGCGTCAATCCACTACCTTTGAAAAAGTTACGCCCATAAAACATTAACAAGCACTCAAGAAGTGCTCGGGCGCTGCCCCGTTCGTTAAGTAGTGTCAGCTTGTAGTTTTTCCCACCTCGCGCCTGTCCGGAACTCCGGAGGGTCGCTGTCAACGCGATTGGGCAGCCGATATCTCCCAAGAGTGTCACCCTTCGACCGACCAAGGGATTTCGTCCTGAAGATCATCTCAAAGCCCACAATTAATGACAAACAACGCCTGAGCCATCTCCCGTTCAATTTTCAGTTGTCTCCATCGTTTTGCGCGGTGACAGTTGGCACGGGTCGGGCCGCTCACGCGATCAACATTTCCTATTCCCAAGGTAAACTAATGTCAGCAAAATAATTACGTGTAGCGGGCCTATCGTTTATTTACGAATGAAATCAGAGCAATAATTGGATTTTTTGGGTTTGTGAATATTTCACAAAAATAACATATAATTTTTTTCTTAAAGAGTACTAGAAAGTGATAATTACAATATGAGGCTTTCTATTGTATTTCATCTGTCATCATAATTAATGACTTTATAGTGATATAGTTATTAATTATGCCCAGCAGTGGCTGGGCTCGGATCTCCTTCACAAAAAGAGAAGTAAAAGACATTGGTGGATCTTGTCCCGCTGGTTAAGGACCCCAAATCGGTTAGACAATGTTCTAGTGATCACTGCTTTCCTAATACATTTATGATTGAAATCAGGACTTATTCCATTTGAAATTAATTACAGGTAAACAAGCTTAAGTTGCAAACCTAAATTTATAATTTTTCCTAATTGTATCCGTACATATAGATTAAATGAAAACGACCTACATTTGAGAATTAAAAATAATTTAATAATAATAATACCGCTACACACTAGGATTCCCTGTGTCGTGGGTGCCATGGACAACACACAAAGACAAGAACACCCACCCAGAGCGAGAACAAAAATTCAAACCCATCATTCAAATTATAACATTGTTAAGATAGGTATTCATAAATAAAAAAATACAAGAGATTTCTTATTTAATTTATATTTCTTTACCCAAGTCAAATTAATAAACTAGGCCATCATCAACTGATAATACAACGCGAGAGCTGAAAATCTTTTAATTACGACCGCAAAACACGTATCCGAGTACTGAAGGATTGTCGTCCGATATTACCACGAAGAGAGCGAGTCGACGCTCGCTCGGCGCCCGTATCGATCCGGGGGTGGAGGGGCGCGGGGGCAGAAATTTGGGAAAACTTTGAAAGTTTCGCGTCTAATTCAGGCGCACGCACACACCGATGTAACCAGCTTAACCGTCGCACACAGATATAGCGTTCCCACGTTTGTGTTTTGTTTTCCACCATCGAAACGTCAGGTGTGGACCAGAATTGAAGTTGAGGGCTAATTATTGTAGTAAAGAGAGCGTTGGTTTGATGCAATTGTACTATTTGTTAACGCGTGAAACGTCACTTTGATGAACAATGAACAAGTATAAGTTACATAGGTAAATGCTAATGAAAATATCTTAAAATAGAACACAGCAAGTTAGTCAGAGACACCAGCTTCTGACATGCTGGAACAGACCGCTTGCTGTATCCCACTGTCAATAAATTAATCAGTCAGAATAATGTATAGTGATAATAGAAATGAGAATGAAATCATCATCATTTTAATCCCATTAAATAATGCAACACTCGTAAACAAATTTTAGTTCAATATTTTATCAATAGAGGCGCTGTAAAATATTTTTTAGTCTACCAATAAGGTTGAACGCACATTTGTCCGCATCGTCCGCGCTCCGATGCCGACGCATATAAATGTGCGTTCACCATAAATCTGATCTGATGATAATCTAAATTTTACTAACAAAAAATAACCGACTTCAAAGTTACTCAAAAACTACTTGTCAGATCTCGTTCAAATTTATGTGGGATTACATGACAAGCACATGCTTTCGATTAAAAAAAGAATCATCGAAATCGGTTGGCGTGATATTGAGTTTTTCCTTCATTTGTCGCGCACATACTTAATAAATTTTAAGACTTATATGGTTTTCTCATGAATGCCATTGCCAGATCTCAATAAAATTTATGTGGGATCACATGACATCAAAATCGGTTCGCCCAGTCCAAAGTTCTGAGGTAACAAACATTAAAAATAATACAGTCGAATTGAGAACCTCCTCCTTTTTTTGAAGGCGGTTAATAAAACAAGTTGAGCAAAGAAGCCGAATTTGGCATTGTTAGTTAATTAAAATAGTTACATTTATCATGTATAGTTACCACTTGACTGCATGTTGAATTAGCGGTAAAAAAACAATCACATGACGGTATAATATACCTCTAATCAAAGCATCCACTAACGCGTTACCCCTTTGTTAACTTCTCAAAAATTAAGAGAAGATCTTCCGCCCACATGAACAGATCAAAGCAAGTGTGATTAACTATGGTTATTGTGCGAGCTCGTGAAAGAAAACAATCAGCTAGATGAGACTTGGGGTGACCAAGCGGCACCGCCTCACAATGGCCCGGAGACGGCCACTTCCTGCTGTGATCAAAGAATTGCCTCTTCCATTCACTACAGTGATTAAACATTATTTACTTTACTCGCTTCTTCGATACTGCTACTTATTGTACATACTGTGTACTGCCAACGAGGAAAAAAATGTCGAATGTACGACCAAACATACCTAAGTATGTACCTACATCAAATCATAACACTGGATAATCTTCGTTTTCCAATCTTTATATATAATGTGTAATCCCTAATCTTTATATATAATCTAATCTTTATATATAATGTGTATCTGTAATTGTGCATACGAGTCACCTTAAATTTATTTATTAAATTCAAAACCATTTCAACTTTTACACTGAACATTTTCCAACCCTTCCTCTAATAGAATTACCTGATTTTTTCCTGTTAAAATATATCCCGTTCTTGTTATTTATCGCGGTTATAATTTTTAAACATCCTTTGTCGTTCGCCGCTGTAAGTAAACAAGTTGTTTGGCCGCTAAATAAAGGAATTCCATTCACAGAGGCTTTGTGGGCAAAAAATTGGGCCACAAATAAAAGCAGAAGCGTTATGCGAGTGCAATTAGTGTGATTTAAAGGCTATTTAATTAGACTTTGATTAATGTGATATTGTACCGGTTTGAATAACCGGTTATATTATATTCATTTTTTAAACGTACTTTATATTTACGTTAAACATGAACTTTTACTATTACATCTGTCATACATTAGTACAATACCATTTAGAAAGGATTGAATGCAGTTAATTTATTGTTGGACCTTAGTTTTATGTTAGCAAAGTAATGTAGTGAGGTAAGATGTTTTTCAGAAACTCTACGAGCATTCAGATTATATAAATTTGTAAATGAAGTATGCTTCGATAAAAATTTACAAGTAAGTAAGAAGAAATTTTCTTAAAAATCATCGTTAACAATGCAAGACTAAAATCGATGAGCTTTAATTAAAAATAGGAAGTTGTAAATTCCTGCTTCCCGAGCATCTAAAAAGATACTTCGAAAAGTTAATCAATAGGAATGAGAGCAGACTTTTAGAGAACTTTCAAAGTCTTTTTACGTTTAAGCACAGAAGAAATAATAGTTGGTATTATACTTATGTTTAAGTTCAGTCTTATAGCCATTGGTACATATAACACCTACATGTTTAGGTATAGCTATAACAGCTTCATACCTATATAAACTAAAATACTAACTAAAATAAAGCATATTATAATAGCATTATATTCTAATAATCAAAACCCGAAAGCAAAAAGTTAGTTATTTGTCACAGAACTTATTTTTATTTGAACAGAAAAATCTAACGACCCAACTCACAGTCACCAACGGTTATTTACCGCTCCTTAGTACAGAATTTGTATGGTGATTCTTTACTAAGTAGCGATTAAAGTAGCCGTTAGTGACTCTGAGTTGGGGCGTAACTAAATTAGCATGATATCCTCACTTACCATCAGCATAATATTGTAGTAACACCTATCACTAACATATAAAAAAGGAAAACCGAGAACAAATACTTAGAGGAAAGTCGTAACAAATTCATTCGTTAAAATAATAATAGTGCAACACAGATTGTTGCCAAATAAATCTTGATTAATCTGTTAATAGTAACAGTCACAGATAATACGACGCCCTGGAAAGAGAACACTTTAATTATCCTAATGGCGCACAAATGTTAATTACGATCAACGCGATGACTGCTGAATTAAAACGAATAGGATGCCGTTGTTTTATGACAATACTCGTACAACTTTAAGAAGTTATCTCAAATATAATCTTTTAAAAATGCAAGCTTAAAAAATGTTTAAGTCAAAAATAATTTATGCAATTTTTCTGATTGTATATAAGTTTCAATTTATGAACAGAAAATTACGGGGCTTAATTTGTGAGCATAATTACTATCAATTTAAAACAATATCTGATCAGGGTGGGAATCGAAATCAGAACCTCTTGCTCAATAGTCAGAAGCAATATAATATAGTTAGTAGCATACAGGGTTTTCAAATAAAATTACAAAATAAAAGAATTCCCTGTTGGTATAGAATACATGTTATATACATACTGCTCTGTGAACAGATAAGGAGATGTGTTCATTGGTGGCAACAAATAAAGTTGTTAACTAGACATCAACAGTCCGGTCACGCCGGATCAAGTGCACTTACCTGCTACACGTGAGGGCGATCTGTTCGAACGCGTTTCAACGCTCCTTAGAACGAACTCACAACAATCTAAACTTACAATACAATCTAAAAATTGGCCACCAATTAGCACTGAATCTAAATTCCCTTTAAAATGAAAATATATATTATGAAAATTTAAATAATAATAATATTTTGATACTCACATCATCGTTAGCAGTACAATAATAATTAGGACAAAATGTTTTTTTCTTATTATTTTATAGTCAACAAAAAGGAGAAGTTATGAAATGCCAGTTTCAGTTTTATACTTTAAAAACAGTAATAAAATGTTTTATTTAATTTCTATAAGTTTTTTTTTTAAATAATTTAATCTTTACACAACTTCTTCAACTTCAACGCTCTTTAATCAGCGGCTCTATATTACCAAAAGTGAAGCGTAAAGGTGAGAGTCCTCCTTTAAATGATAACAGTGGGACTGCGTCGTCCGTCTGTCGAATCGAATCAAAAGGCTTATTGTGTATACGTAACAGCTCAGCTCATAAACATAACTTCAAGGTCAAATTAAGTTCTACAAAGGTCTTTCAGCGGCATTAAGAGAGAAAAAGTGAAGCGTAAAGGTGCGAGTGCCCCATTGAATGATAACAGTGGGACTGCGTCGTCGTCGTCCGACTGACGAATCGAATTAAAAGGCTTATTGTGTCTACGTGACAGCTCAGCCCCTCGAAGACGCGTTTTGTTTCAACAAAACTAAAATATTATGGGCATTCACTAGCCACCCCTGTAGGGGAAATCTCCTACTTGAATTTGTACTCAGTTTTTAACAGGGACCGTTAATTAAGAGTTTCTCTTTATTGGCGAGGCAGCCTTAATGCGTTAATTGTCGAAATGCAATCTCGGAACGCGGCTTTTTATCATTCGGACCCAATTTTTGCCTCGCTCAAATTTTATGGGAATGATTAATGAATTTTAATAAGTGTCGCTCTCGATTAGTGATTGTTTTTGTTATTGTTTTAAGGCCGGAAACAATTTTGTTTCTATTTTTTTTACTGTGTAGACTGAATATAATATCCTCATATATGTATGTAAATGATTATTTAGTGGCTCACATAATACTATGACACGTTATCATAAAATGTGAAACGAAACGAACTAACCATAAAATTGACATGGTCGTTTGTGTTGTTTTAACAAAATATATTGATCCATTTCATAACGAAAGATATTAAGAATGATATGAAGATTGAGTAATAGAAGTTTAGAATGTATATAATAATGTTTTAATAGTAACTGTATTGTTCCAGGCTTCACTACGACTGCGGGTACCATCCCCTTCTGATCAAGTAGATCAAGGTAAGTCCAAAATAAGAAGTAAAATAAAAAATGGTGCGTGTTCTTTTGTACGCGCGTGAGAAGCTATATTTCTTTGGCATAATTAAATAAATATTTAACCCCTCCCCTTCCTCTCCCCCTCCCTCTCCCCCTCTCCCTCCCCTCATCTACCCCTCTCCCTCTCCTCCCTCCCCCTCCCCCTCTCCCTCTCCCTCCCCTCCCCCTCCCCTTGTGGATTTCTCTGATAAGATTTAACATACTGATTTAATATACTTACTAGAAAAAATCTTAATAACAAGAAAAAGTTATTAAGTAAATGTAGATTGAATATCAACATACTAAACCTTAAAGCCACAATTTGTAAGAAGACCGAGTAAAAAAGCTGCACTTCCCTTGTACAACATGTCTTAATTATTCATTACATCCCACGACGTTTCCGAGACGCCGCGACGTCCAAAAAACCATAAAATTATATAGATACTCAAACGAACATGCACATTAATGAGAGCCGTGCAATATTTATACACAAGCTACCCTAATTGCTAGGGTGGAGAGTGGAAAAAATGGGCAATTTCACGTAATGTAATATGTATATTTAAGGCGGTATTCCCAAACCTGCCGAAATTCTGTCGCGGGGATACTTATTTCACGAAATCACTTCAAGTATTTCCGTGGACGTTCACTTGGAAATGTCTCTACTTTGGTATCATATTAGAATTTGATGTACTCAGATATTTATAATGAAACTATACGACTAAAAATAAACATAATTATAACCCGTTATCTATAGATATCCAATAACATAAAATTGATCTTCAAAATAATATTTATCTAAACATCTAACTACACGCTTTGTAAACTAGGGTAAATGACTTATAATGTACCTAATAATATTTTGTGATTTTTTTATTTATTGTGAAATCATACTATCACACATTAGGAAAAGTTGTATGTATATAATAACCTACTTGTACTTTAAGCATTAAGACAATAATTAAATGATTTGTAATAATAAATAACAAGTAGAGCATACGGCATTTCGTTTATAAGACGAAAGTAGCCGGGATTTTATTTTTTCAATATGTTTAGGTGCTCAGCTCGCTCCCCTCACCGCCACAATTTCCTCTTGACGGAAACCCTCAATCTAATGATACGCCTCCGTTAAAAAACACAAGGAAATTTAATAACGCCACAAGCCCACCGACTAGGAGAGAAAACAAAGAAAATTTAATTTCGACGATTCCCACATGCTCGATATCGTTGAGAAGTTACGCCCTCAGTTCTATCCGCGAAATTAAAAATTTAAATTCGGGCACATCTTACAATATCTACTTGCAAAACGCGATTACATTCTCTCCTATTCCAAGGAAGAACAAAGTCAGCATCAGAAAGTCAGCATAATAATTCAAAGACTCACAATTAACTAACCAAACTACACTTGCAGTATCTTTCTTTCACGACTTCCAAATATTTCCACTTTAACAAAAACGTAAGCGTCGCGGAAACAGGAAAAACCAACAAGCGGCACGACGGAAATCTGCATATCACGTTACGGGGACGTTTACCCTACAGTAATTATCCGGTACGAAGCTTTAACACATTTCAAAGGTAAGCAAATTAGTTCCGCACTTAATGATCCGACAAAGGGCGTAAATCTTTTTAAAAGGCTCACCCAAAGTGTTTCCTTTTTGTAGCGTATGCAAACAGTGAGTAAAAAAATATTTGCATAAGCCCGCCCGCATATGCAAATCTGTCGGCCCGTACGTGGAAAGGCGGTGAAAATTGTATCAAATTGTTCCAACGACACGTAGGCTTTGCCGGCAATTTGTCAAGCGAGCAATAATTATTTTGAACCCCCGCCCTGCTGTGAATTAGGCACACGGCGGGTCGTACGCGGAATTTTAACAGGTTCTTCGATCATACTCGGAGAATTTGTCATATTGTGATTTTAGAAAGCGCCTTGAGAAAAATCCTTTAATTAAAACTTTGAGTAAGTTGTAAAATAGTGTAAATATGAGTGTGCTGGTTTTCTGAGTCGTTTTAAAATAAGAAAAATCCGTACGATACTTGTAAAGATATCCTTTTCATTAGGTTTATTTACATGTAATACAATAATGTACAGTATACGCTGTCCTATCGAAGAACAAATCGAAAAGATTTTTAGCATGAACGCCACAGATGAAACATATGTTTATACTTAGGTTAACCGCTATAGCTCTTTTCCACTAGCATATTTATCTAAAGTCTGATCCTAAAACCGGAAAATGACATTGTTGAAATTCAGGATTTTATTTTTTGCGCAGCGCAACAGCCTTTGTTTAAACGTAAACATTGGGTCGCGATCGGACATTTTCCCACGCTTTCAATAAAAATAAACTGCGCAAATCGTCGAACGAAAGTCTCGTTAAGCTCCGTTGGAGTGGGCCGCTGAAAAATGTTATACGCCACCTGTAGCACGTAATCGTATGCGTTTATCTCTGCCGGGAGCGCGTGAATGCGCCCGTGGCCAACTAACCATAGATGTAGAATTTTACGGGCAAATATTGCACATTCTGCTTTGCATTGGTGTTGTCCACTTCAGTTAGGGTAGTGAATCTACGTATATTCTAGGGTTACTTCAAAATTGTATAAAAAGATTTAATAATAATGAACTTTTTTGTAATTTAACTAAGATATACTTATATATGTATGTAGAGCTGCTCATACTAATCCTAACTGACCCTGACAGATGCATCACCAGCATTCAGATGCATCTGAATCTGAGCCTCAAATATTTGCCGAAAACGCAACAGATGAGCCACTTGATGGTAGTGATTTATGTTTTCCATAGATATCCACAAACTAACAATAAGAAGTATAACTGACGCATTACCAGTCAAGAACCTAAGAACCCCACATACCGTACCTCTTGTGTCCTGAGGACAAAATCTAAAATCCTGACTATAAAAACAAATGATACATGGTGTTTCAATTTAACTGAACGAACCTGCTATCTCTTTGCCGTCAATTACAGATCAATTGAACCAAAATATTTACTGTATTTTACCAATCCAATCACAAATCCACGCAAAGAAAATCCAAATCACATCCAGTACTATGTACTTCTGTAATCCAACATCCACATTCACACGTACGAGAAGCGTGCATCCATTCAATTCCACACCGATAGCCTGAATTTATGCGGCGGTCGGCATTCAGGCAATTATCATTCACGCGATCGCCGGACACCACACCGGACCGGACCGGAGCCGGTACACGGCCGGCACCCAGTCAATTAACACGCCCATTGCAACCCATTCAATTGCGTGAACCAATTTATTGGATAAATTCAAATCCCTCTTTAAATTCTCAATGAAAAAGTAGAATATGAGATAATATAGCTACTTGCACAAGCAGTTTTTTAGCGTTTTGAAATTAGTAATCGATTTTTATAAATAACGTTTTATTTAAAACTTTTAATGAATAAAAATGAATTTGTTAATGTTCAGGATTTAATAAGCGCGTTGCTAAAGACTAAATATCGCGTAGTGCGACAAAACTTTCCCACGGTTATGAGGTCTTAATAGTGAACCACCGACCTTTATGAAGTCGGGCGGACACAATAACGATAAAGGTGAGCACAAAATCCGGACAATAAACTCGGCAAAAAAGCTGAACGAAGGCTAGTGCGGGAAATAGTTCGTGAAATTTCGAAGGGTCCTGTTGAGGGTATACGAGCCGTGTCCCGCGTACGGGACACTTTACGACGGTCCTCTCACTAAACCTGCCCATTTCGTTGGGTTAAAAGATCGTACCTTTAGTAATATAAAGATGCCGAGAGCCAAGATTTGTTACCGCTTTATGGATGTAGAAGGGCTGTATGCAGCGGAGGGTATTATGATCATGTCGAGTGCCGAGGTATCATTTTCAGAAGTCAACATAGCGAACATGATGGAGGGATTTTAAGGACTGTACAAACCTCGAATGGTTTACGAGATCGTTGCTGTTTTATTCACGTGAAGTACTACGGTGCAGTTAACTAGCGCGTTCGGGTTTTAATTTGATTCGCATTGGAATAGGAAAATTTATAATACGTTTTTGTAATGGATTGAAAAAAATACTATGATGACACTGTAAAGGTAAACAATAATTATGTATTTGCTAAAAGAAATTATGTATGGAAACGTTATTTATAATAAAAAATCGTATTTATTTTAGTGTAAATTATTTAGTTACTTTGTATTTATTTTATTTAACACTTTAGACTCCTATGAATCACACTGATTTAACATATTAGCTACGTTACGCGCGAATTATAACGAGCGCTAATTACATAGTTTGTAATCTCAAAATGCAGCTCAGCCAAAATTGCTTATTCTTCGATATTTTTTGTATCATTAATTATTTAGTTTACTATTATTTTTGAGGATTCCTGTGTTTGAGAATTGAATAAATGTTTCATCTTATTATGCCACAGTATTTAAATTTAGGAAGTACGAAAATAACAATCTACATTTTTTATATCAAATGTCTCATTAATTAGCGTGACAACATCCTTTAAAACAACAACTAACAAAATTAATCTCCATTTCAGCAGAAGCTTGGCTATTTGCACGCAAATGCTCCATTAGTAAGAAGGGCCGACGTCTGCGGCTAATTATGAAGTGCAATTGCAGTCCAGCTCAAAGCAACGTAGTAGATGTTCGCAACGACACGTAAACAGCGACTGTAAACAGTTTGCTGTCGTCCTCATGCCGGCTGCTCTGGTCTTTTGAGGAGATTAGCAACATTTAATTCTGAGATTATATTGCGTATGTGTTAGTGCTTGTTCATACTGACTCGCGGGCGCGGTCGCGGGCGCGGTCGCGAAATTTCAAACATATGAACTACTATGTGAGTGTTCATACTGAACTCGCGGGCGCGGGCGCGGGCGCGGTCGCGGGCGCGGTGGCGGATTCGTGTTCACACTGGCCGCCAGGCGTTTGCGCGATTGTGACATGTTATCAGAGGTTGAAAACATGGACGACGATCTTTTTTTAACCGAAAATTCATACCAAAAGTTCCAGTTAGGTACTCACCCTCCATATCAGGAAACAATTCAGCAATTTCCTTCCATAGTTTATTAAGAATGTTTCTGTTCATAAGATGCCTGTGTTTACTCTGCCAAATCTGAGTTCAAATCAAATCAGTTCTAGCCTGAATAGTACTAATAAATTCTTCTGTATTGAAGGACATGATCTTAGATGAAAGAACAACCATTTAATCTGGGGACATAATGAATTAATGTGCTATCGTTTCTAGCGACAAGTTCAAAATGGTTGAACTTACCTGACAAAATCGCGCGTTCCGCCGCTAGTTCAGTGTGAACACACTCATACATTCTCATGCGTTTGATATTGCCGCTAGCGGGCCGCGCGCGGTTGTCGCTAGCGTGCCCGCTACTTACACCGCACGTGCGTTTTGTATGTGAACACTTCCATAGTAGTTCATATGTTTGAAATTTCGCGACCGCGCCCGCTACCGCGCCCGCGAGTCAGTATGAACAAGCACTTAGAGAGTGTTCACATACAAAACGCACGTGCGGTGTAAGTAGCGGGCACGCTAGCGACAACCGCGCGCGGCCCGCTAGCGGCAATATCAAACGCATGAGAATGTATGAGAGTGTTCACACTGAACTAGCGGCGGAACGCGCGATTATGTCAGGTAAGTTCAACCATTTTGAACTTGTCGCTAGAAACGATAGCACATGAATTCATTATGTCCCCAGATTAAAGGGTTCTTCTTTCATCTAAGATCATGTCCTTCAATACAGAAGAGTTTATTAGTACTATTCAGGCTAGAACTGATTTGATTTGAACTCAGATTTGGCAGAGTAAACACAGGCATTTATGAACAGAAACATTCTTAATAAACTATGGAAGGAAATTGCTGAATTGTTTCCTGATATAGAGGGTGAGTACCTAAATGGAACTTTGGGTATGAATTTTCGGTTAAAAAAAGATCGTCGTCCATGTTTTCAACCTCTGACAACATGTCACAATCGCGCAAACGCCTGGCGGCCAGTGTGAACACGAATCCGCCACCGCGCCCGCGACCGCGCCCGCGCCCGCGCCCGCGAGTTCAGTATGAACACTCACTTACACACACTCAGCACATATGTATAACATAATTTATGTGACATAAATATAATACTATAAATTTCCTAATTGTATTTAATTATGGAAATAGAATATTAGTGTCCACCCTCGCTTTGCTCCGGTTTCCAGATCGCATTTTTTATATATGCTTTAGCCGGCCATGTTACACAGGATAAAATAGAGCTATTCTATTGGTGAACTATTTTTATAATTCGGTCCTGTAGTTTTTACAAGTTATAATACAAGTAAGTATAGAGTTTTGTTGTATTTCAAGTGTGGTACATTAATTTGTTGGTGCGATGTCTGCGGTTGAATGTACACGATCGGGCGGCTCACTAGACGGGTGTTTATCTGTTTGCAGTGGCCTCACTTCACCTGAATAGCTATTTGCACTCGCTTACTTAGTCAGTATTTGATCTGCTTTATGGGAAAGGTCTGCATACATTTTTATGATTTCGTTGATCTATCTAAATAAAAATCGGTTCGAGATCCTTATGTATTGCTTTTACATTTTGTTTATTTAGATTTATTTTACACTCTGAATAACCACTTATAACCACACTCTAAGAGTTATAACGTTATACTGAACTATTGTGGTCAAAGTAAAATCCAACTTGTTTTGCTGGTTTCCTTTTGTCGCCCAACCTGCTAGCCCTTTGAGGATCTACCGAAAACGAGCGTACAGACCATCAAAAAGATTGCGCAGAGTTATAAATGTATTGCACCGTATCATCATCATAATAAAACTGTAACCGATCGATGTCTGTATATAGAAGAAAAACTATACAGGGAGTATTTATTAACGCAATAGGGAGCTATTCCTTTAATAACAATGATTTTCAGATTGTTTGTGTTTATCGGTTTATCGATTAAGTAGGCATGGACCAAATTATAAGTAAGAGTTTTTCAATATTATCCTATTTCAATCGGAACACAAATTAAAAAAATCTTTCAATTTCAAGAATCTGTTGTATCTTTGTTCTAAGATCCAATTAATTAAGATCCAATTAATTTTACTAGTGTTTTGAACACGATAATTTCTCCTATTGTCACTGGCCTTTGTGCAGGATTCAAACTGGAAGGATCAAAAAACATACATGGAATTTTCCTATTTATAATGTTAGTAGGATACTCGTATAATTTAAGTACATTTCCGACTCAAGTTCTCCCAGCACGTTCCAGTGAGAAATCCTTTTAACCTGCGAACTAGCCCTTTGAGCTCGCACCATCGACCGCAAATATTTGTACGTATGTCTAAAGGACTGACCCTCTAAGAATAATTGTATGGAACGAAACAAAATGTTTTGATGCTTCGTATTTAAAAGATTGTTATTTTACATCGGTAGAGATCTGATTCGAATTTTTTACATCAAATATAACAAATAATAGTAATATTGTATGTACTTAAACTTACGGTTTTAAATATTAATACATCCATTTTAAAATATTCAGCTTTATGTATTTTTTTATCTTTAGTATGTATCTTGTGTGATAATCCGTTTTATTTGCGGGTCCATGTTGATATTCCGCTGAACGGCCGCTGATTTAACTGTATTCATGGTACAATTTCACATGGGCAATCATCGGGAATTTAACGTGAAATAAAATATTTGCCAAATTACATCAAAGAAAATGTCTGCGCTGTTACGTGAATCGCACGTGGACGACTTCTCCAGTATACAATTATTAATCTGTGTGGACGACATTTAATCAAAAGCTAATTTTATGTCTTAATACCTGTGTTGAGATCTACGGAACCTCACCTTGTAGCCCAAAAATCTTGAGACGATTGCTCCAACACGTGGAATAATAACCGTAGCCGTAGACCATCATATGCCATCCGCGTACACCATAGTAAGATCTAGCAAGAATAATTTCCGCCTTGGTGAATACCTATAATTTTATTAACCTAAAATTACCTTATATAATGTTATAAAAATTACCCACTGAGGAACTTTATTGCAAAATATTGTTCAAGAACAAAATAAATATTCCGGCTTTTCTTAACAACTCAAATTACAAGTCCTTTATTTAGAACTCAAATAAAAATTTAATTCCGCGAACGCCACTAAATATGTATTATTAGAATCAAAGCAAACGGGATGAGTTGGAAGTTGGTTCGTCCGGAGCGCGGTTTCACAAAATATGCAGTGCGGGCGCGTTTCCGAACGTACTCGTACCTTTGCATATTACATGAACCAACTTCAACGGTGTCTTCAATATTTTAGCGTGGGAAATTCTTTGTCTGATATTTCTAACATATTTTCTTTAAGCTCATAACTTTCAAGATTATTTTAAAGTCCAGGTGGATCAGTTTGGTTCTGGATGGGTTTTAAATGAAGACACTTCAATACTTTAGCGTGGGAAATTCTTTGTCTGATATTTCTAACATATTTTCTTTAAGCTCATAACTTTCAAGATTATTTTAAAGTCCAGGTGGATCAGTTTGGTTCTGGATGGGTTTTAATAGAGGTGATCTAGCTTAGTTTGCAGTTGCTAAGCAATAATTTAATCTGTGGCTTGAAGTAACTTGATTGGCTGACTGTATATTGCTTGTATTTCGTATAATATATTAATTCAAACGCAACATAATTACGATAGTGGTAAATCAAAATAAATATAAAAATAATCTGAAAACCATCCAAGTGTTTCGCGCGATATCTCGGGAGCCTGCGGCACCCGGCCATAGATCACGACTTGTGCCCCAAAGCGTACTCTTAGTAGCGTGAAGAATACCTATCCAATATACCATTCGCAGTAGCTGTATTATATTACTAAATTGAAACAATCATAGCAGTAGACGTGCATAGAGTAGATACTACGCGTCCCGAACTCTCTTTCGGTCAGCTGATGTCCATGGACTATCATAAGCTATGACTATGGGTACTAACATGAGATTTTTACTGGCGTTGACATTTGCATTGCTTGACCATGTCCATAAGTGATGCTGCCAGCTTACAATATGGCTTGCATATCTCTTAATCTGCCCAACAGACTACAAAAACTATAAATGTATGACGTGAAATCTACACCTATTTCATATGCTGTACACACAAACCACATGCAATGACGAGATTGCACTTGAGACTTAATTTCATTTCCTAATACACGGTGCTCCTATTTGCACACCATCCATCCATGTTTGCGAGCAACCGCATTCATTTCGCTCAACAGACGCTCCATATTTTCCTTTTGTCTAGACGAAATCTTAGCGAATATTTAAGTAGTTTAATTTCAGAGCTACACTCTAACAGGGGACGAAAAATGTCGCAAGGGTATCTACGGATATCTGCTATAAAATTCGCGACGGGCTCTCGCGTCACGTCACTTTTTCTAATGCCCATTAGAACACTCTGGACTTTCAAAATTGTTTCACCTACGCGGGCTTACATTACACTCTAGGAATAGGGCAGACAAACTACGTGGAGTCGGTTTTGCAGCAATTCGTTTCTGTCACTAATAAACGTTAAAGTTTACGTTAACATGTAATCGACCTCTGTGAACTGGCGAACTGATTATCGAACTGCCAATTCCATCATTTTTCCCGCTCATTCCATTATTGAACAACCCGAATAATTTTGAACGGATTAAAATAACTGACCATTTTTCTATTTATTACTGTTCATGTTTTAGTGACACATTGATTTATGAACCGCCGAAAAATTAACCAACTGCCAATACTAAATATGATCACGATAAAGATACATCACGATATTTGTCATTCACGTAATATTTTGGAATACGCTTTATCAGAAATCTCAAGCCACAGAAATGCGAGCTAACCATACAATATCTATAATAATATTCAATAGAGTTGTAAGGCACAAAACGCAACATTATTGCAGGTTCGTATGGGGAGGCGGTATCTTCAAATTGCTCATGTAAGACGAAATTAACCCTGGGCCACATTAACACAGATAAGTCGGCGAGCTCATTTGCGAGCCTTCCGGCTGCGCTCGTTACATCTTGATATTCTTTACCCCTTCACCGATACCGCACCGCACCGCACCACATGAGCAATAAATGGCGCGGAAGACCCGCTATCGTACAACCCGATATCTTCCATCCGAATTAATTTCAGAACGTCGAGAAACGAAGTTAGTTCGCGGACTTGTTATTTCTACGTGCAACCGAGCGAACACGCGAGTTCTAATCGCGAAGAGTTGCAGAGTAAAATCGCGACCCGTAATTACCATAACGCGCCTTTCGAAGATATGTAGAGAATCTTAATGGTACGGTGGTTCCGTAAATAATGGGCTCTTATGGGAAAGTTGGTAAGAGCACTGTTTCGAATGTAATTTTAAGGGCCTCGCTGTCTCACGTGCTTTTAAAATAATGACTTGCTAAATGCGTAGCGTTCATTTTGGTTACGTCTTAAATTATGTAGGCAGGTGTGATTACGTGGGGATTTATCATATTTGTCATGATAAGTAAGATACAAAAATAAATAAATCTAAGGGGTGCAAGTGGATGTCAAAGGAAAACGATTAACGCAAGTTGCAGTTATCCATAAATTAAGACAATCTTTGAATTATGTGCGCCGCATACCGTCTCTCTCGTACTCCGCGTCTTTTAATCTGGGGGTAATTAACAACTGCGGTAGCTCGTTATCTCGCATAATGCTGAGATAAAAGCAATTGCAATGTAAACAAAAAACCGTTGGATATGGAATTGGATTCATATTGGATATGATTAAATTATTATCTAATTCATAAATCGTAAAAAAATTATGAAAATGTAAGCATGATTTATACACCTTCGTTTTGGAACTATACTTAAGGAATGTAAATATTTCGTTTTTTCTTCAATATTAATTTCTGCGTTAAGGTTCAGACGATAAATATACAAATATTTATGATTATATTTATTTTATAAAAAGGTATCATTTATTTGCTACGACACTCCTAATTCGACTCTCAAATACCAAATTAATTTATACAAAAATCAATTTCTTAGCCGTCACGTACATATAGGTGCTCGGAAGAAACAGAATAATAATATGACAAACTGATATTCTACTTTATCATGATAATTGCGAACCTCTAAAAACCGAAAAAAAAATCGGCCAAGTGCGAGTCGGACTCGCCCATGAAGGGTTCCGTAGCAGCAAGTAACATTATATAAAAGTTCTTGAAGTTCGTTGTAACTTTGATCGAGGTAAATTGCGATTTACGATTTATGACGTATTAAAAAAAAACTACTTACTAGATCTCGTTCAAACCAATTTTCGGTGGAAGTTTGCATGGTAGTGTACATCATATATTTTTTTTAGTTTTATCATACTCTTATTTTAGAAGTTACAGGGGGGGGGGACACACACATTTTACCACTTTGGAAGTGTCTCTCGCGCAAACTATTCAATTTAGAAAAAAATGATATTAGAAACCTCAATATCGTTTTTGAAGACCTATTCATAAGTGTATCAATGATACCTACATGAATAAATGATTTTGAATTTGAATTTGAATTTGAATTTGATACACAGGGTTTGATAAAAATAAAAATTTTGAGTTTCAGTTCTAAGTATGGGGAACCCCCAAAATTTATTGTTTTTTTTTTCTATTTTTGTGTGAAAATCTTAATGCGGTTCACAGAATACATCTACTTACCAAGTTTCAACAGTATAGTTCCTATAGTTTCGGAGAAAAGTGGCTGTGACATACGGACGGACAGACAGACAGACAGACAGACAGACAGACATGACGAATTTGTAAGGGTTCCGTTTTTTGCCATTTGGCTACGGAACCCTAATAAAAAGTATTAAGTACATTAATCTAAACTAAAGCAGAACGCAAACGCAAATAGTTCACGGTCACAATCTGTATTACAGTATTAGCTTTCCGCAAACATCCGCATGTGCACGCTGCATTGTTCCATTCAAATCTCCGCCAACTGCTCACTGAATACATTTTAAAACGTCTCGGGTTATTCAGGAAACGATATGTACCTGCGCCTCAGTACAATGAACACGTTTCCAACAAAGCCACTGTAAATTAGCCACCAAAAACGATCTCATTTTCCACCCCAGCGCTGCGGCTAATATTGTCTCGCACTTGAAATATGCAGTCTTACCTGTGGCAGCCGGCGAATGCACTGTAATTGTTGAATATACTGCATCGTTTAATCCCGGCTACATCTTCGGGAATGTTCGAGAAGCAGCCAAGATTTGCAGGCAGTCTGCGGCTGTGAGACTTGGCCTGGGGCTGGCGCTGGTTTAATAGGCGGCTTAGCTCCATCCCGGTTTTCTTGATACCTCGTATTAACTATAAACAAGTCCGCGGCATCTGAATTGTTACATATTGTAACAATTGAATTAACTTTCACGTCGCGTTTAATTTAAATCTTGTATGTCTGCTTTTGTATTACAGTGCAGTTTGTGCATAGCTTCTGGAAGGGAAAAAGTCATTATAAAGTTTGGTGACCCACTTAAATACGAAGTAATTTTGTGTGAAATTTTGAAAATCGTAAGCATAAAGTCATTTATTATTTAAATGCACTAAAGGTAACTTTTCTAGTGATTACTTTCTACGAAATCCTCTCAAACAGCAGGACTCGCACTTAACCTTTTTAAGTTAACAAACTCCCAAAACTTCCTTAACCCCGAACTCGCTACTGTAAACAGCCGTCAGCGTCGTCGGTGAAATTGCAAAAATGTAAAAGAGCTAATGTTTGCTCACCTTAAACCCCTTCCCGACCCCACGTGCTGGCGTGACGAGCCGGATAAAAGGCTTTAATACACCCTCATGCCTTATTACGAAACTTGAAAAAGACAACAATATAGATCCAATGTGTCGCGGGCCGTCGCAATCATACGCGCATCAAAGGTTGCGCGCCCGAGCTAGCAAAGTGTGGAGATGCCTGCAGCACCGTTTTGTATCGTTCTGTATGGAAATGCCGAGTCAAAGGGCTACACGTTATGAGATCTGGAACAATACGGATTGTTACAATCCCGTTTCCTTCATATGTGAGGAAATGGTATTTGAATGTTTAATGAGAAGTCCTCGCTTGTGTAATAAATTTGAATTCCTTGCCAGTCTATCGAAACACTTGGCTCTTATCTGCTATCCTTATAGTGATTGTGCTTTGATCTTTAAACCAGTGGTGTATGAAAACAGTTTTATATTAAACGTCATAGCAACTAACTATAACCCGGAAGAAATAGGTCTTTACTAGTGTCAATTTAATTTTAAAGTAAATCTTTTTATTCCTAACAAAAATCATAACAAAGATTAACTTGAAAAACCAAATTTTACGTATTTTTTAAAACCATAAAATTAAAATACTGAAAAAAATCGTATTAAAGTAGTGAAAAGATCGTGTTCCACACAGGTATGACCAGATACACATCAAGCAGTCATTACCGCCCTCTGAAAAATCTCGGGAAGCTGTTTTGCAAGTCAAAACTCCTTGACGGTTACGTGTGAGTCCTGCAGAGTGCCTGAGGTGGCAACTGTGTCGCCTATCATATACCTTAATGTATTGATACAGAATGATTCCAAGGCTTTTATTTTGTAATCCTTTTCCAAGAAATCTGTTCGATGTGTTTTTATTTGTATAAGGATGCTTCACCAAATGAATATTGTGTTCTACAAGCAAATTAGGTTCATTTTTTCGTGAATAATTTGCAAAAGTTAGTAAAATAATTTAAAAACCATATTTTATAACTTATTACGTGTAGGAAGTGACTGGATTAAAATGTATAGTTAAGTTTTTGTTATTTATTATATTTATGTATGTATATGGTGTGCAATTAAGGGTGGATTCGACCAAACAAGAGTAAATCTTAATCTTAGAATAAATCGTCAGTTATACGAGAGTAAATCAATTTTACGTTTTACCATCTACAATTCTAAGAATAGTGGGCCTATTCGGGAATTGTTTCTATACCGCCGCTTCGCACGGAATAACGGAGCTATTCCTAGAATAATGTAATGGCGTCAGTCAGTCCAATCATCTGATCTGTCACCACACGACAAAACTTGACAATTCCCTCAAACAAACAACAAATAAAACGTTTGACAGCTAGCTAGCTTACATGACAGCTACTTTTTCACACTTTAATAAGGCAAAATCGAGTTGACATGATGTATGCTCTTACACTATCCCGTTGTAGGACAGCATTTATTTGCCGGGTTTTATTTTCGTTCACCATTCACTCTGCTATTCGCGTATTAATATTCCTCGCGCAAGTATACTATCGATTACGTGGTAAAACGGCTATGGATTTACTCGAGATTAAAATCATGGAATAGATTATTTCTCGTATAATTACTCGTGTATAAGTTTAACTTTGGTCGAATCCACCCTAAGAGTGATAAATAAATCGTATAAATTATTCCACATATTTTAAACAAATCATACTAGTGTACAAATAAAATCAACTTCCCTTATAGAATCGTCCTTGTAGTCCTACTAACATACACAGCCAGTCACTTCCTTAGCATTTTCTAGTAAGTAAAGAAAGAAGCGCAAGATTTTGAGTTTTGTTACCTCTAGATAAAACAACTTTTTATTTTTCTTTAGCTTAGTTTGAATGGTTGTAAAATGTCAGGAGTCTCAAGTAATCATAAGTACATTAGAGTTTTAATGCAAAAATGCGCGCATTATAAAGTCAAAGGTGTTTGCGGAGTATGCAGAGCGCACACCTGCCGCCGCGACATTTACACGCACATAAATCACGCCCGACCCGACGTCACTGCCAGATATCGTTACTCAGTTAGAAGCTGGTAAGTCATATGCAAATACGCAATAAAAAATACCCCAATTAGGCCTAGTTTATGGCTGGTATATATAAACGAATACAATTTTTGAACTTAATACAATTTTTTTCTTATTATTGTGATTTTTAAATACAAAACGCTAGCACTTAGATATAACGAATATAATAATATCGATAAGCGGAATCGATTTCAAATTATTTCTACATTTTATGTAAAATTTCGATACCTGTTTTTACAAACTTGTTTGAAACATCAATACATAAAGAGTTACTTGCGTAACTGAAACCTTCGAAATAAACAAAATGAGAAGCATTATATTGATACTTTAAGGTTGACCTTTAAAAGTTTCAGTTGGTTAAGTACCTACGCGAACTTACTAATACTGAATCAATATTTTCAGCGCTTCAATAACAAAAGACCGAAACCACTGCAAAACTTTTTAAAGTACCTTTTTTAGTCAATTAATTATTTACCTAAATAAATTATGTTACAGAACTTACTCATACAGCTTTGAAACAGTTTCTAAAAAAAGTTTGATTTCAACGGTAGGACAAATGTATGAAAATGTGTGTAAAATAAATAAATAAATAAATAAAATAAATTTTGAATCAAGCCGATATTTAGATGGCAGGATTGAGTTCGGCTTTGTGTGCTTGGAGGACCATGTAAATATGGTTCTCGTAAACGATGAAAAATATACCCGTCGAAAAGAAACAAAATTGTATAACACGCCCGGAATCATCAAGTCGACGTTTACGTTTACCTCTCTCATTGATCGGTTAACAACACAGATAGGGCTAAGCTGTCAGAGGTTCGAAGAGAATTCCTATTATATATGTTGCATGCACTTTGACCTAGATCTTATGAACGCTTAGTACCGTTAGATTACTGTTTTGTTAGGGAAGTTAGCATAATTGATGTAGAAATATTCGAACTTACAAACTTCAGATGTCAATACATTTTTGTTTCGTACTTTTTGAAGCGTGATTATTCTGTAGTCGGATTTTAGGTTTCAAACTTATTCTACCTACTGAATTATTGTTATAGTGACAATGTCCAGTGTAGTACTAGTCCTAGTGCGACGTTACTTAGTATTTTATCACATATACTTGGGCAGGTTTAACTTATACATCATTGATAAAATTCCAACTTCCATGGTTCTAACCATTCAGTTGAGGGTTTGCGGATGATTTTCATTCCACGTAGTGTGCGTCTATCCTCACATCGTTAAGACGACGTGTACGCCATTACTCGAAATTATTCCCACATCCGACGCATTCACCGCAAATTGACATTCAATCAGTGTCGCGACATTGTTTCCCTATCAATCCTTATTGGGAGTTGGCACACGCGCTCCGCCGATATGCCGCCATCAAATCGCAATTTGTTTATGAAAATTTATTGTATTTGCCATTACCGCATGCGGATTCTTTTCCTACGGGAGCGACCCCAGAACGAAATCACCTTATTCAATTCCCTTTTTGCATACATCACACACAGCGTCTTCAGAGGGGAACATCGCAGTTTTTGTCTGAACACGTGAATCGCGTTTGGGACGCGTGTTCTCTTCTTATTAGTCTGGATTGCGTATACGTTTTTCGCAAATCGCCCGCGGGGTGTACACCTTACTTGGCTGAGTATTCCTTGTTCGGAAAACGATGTTTCAAAATTTTGTGTCGCAGAATTTAAAGTGTTGAGTGAAATTAATCTGATATGCATAAATTGTTTTTTTTTTACACGTTATTTAAAATTTTGATATTTAAATAACTATTTGAATTTTGAGATTGTTACTAATCGGTAATATTTTAAGAGTTGGCTGGTCGAAGTCACACTGTATTTGTATTTATATAGTTGCATGGTTATTATAATTGTAGAGCAACGTTCGCCAGGCCAGCTATTATTATTATGTATAAAATAAATTAAGCATAACATAACATTATTTGTAACTTATTGTACAATCAAAGCGACTGCTAACACCGTGAGATATCACCAATGCAATGACACCTATCTATCACTGAGACACGCAAATGCGGTGAAGACCGCGGAAAATTTCCAATTCTAAATTCCGCGGAATCATTTATCAGGACGGAATTAGCGCGTCGCACATGAGCCGTCGATGTCAAGCGCGATCTGCGATATGACACCGCTTCCCTTCTGTTTCGAGGATTTGGGAAAAGAATTGTCGCATATATCACCGTTAATAGGGTGAGGAGAGAGCACTACTTATGCGTAATGCGACAAGGAAACATGCTATTCTATTCCATCGCACGAAGACCCGAGCTTTCGTCTCTATAATAAAGACGATAAGAGTGAAAATTAACAAAGATTCGGGTCGTGGTGACTTGCAACTGAACGTACTCATACGCTCAGAGCTGGATTTTCAATTGCCATAAATATATGAGAGCAGTCAGCCGAGCGACTCAATAATAGCGACATTAACATTCGTCCAAGCTTTCTGGTAGTTCGACTGTGGCAATATGTCATAAATTTCACCAATTCCATTTGATATATTAATAATACATGAGATAGTTTTAGATACATGTTTCTGAACTTTACCGTCCGTGAACAGTTTGTTTCTTTATGGAATTTTAACCTTGTGGATAAAATTTCCAATGAAAATGTCATTAATTTTAAAAGGAAAATAGTTAATCTTAAATATATGACCAGTGTATAAAATAACATTCAGTACTTAATCTCAAAATGAAGCAATCGCTTCGACTGGCACAAAACAATTGAGTACGGTTTGAATATTCGAAACAGTTAAAAACACCAAGTGGTTAAACGGTTGTTGTGACGTAAAAACATGACATTTACCCCTTTTGAAATAACGATAATGCAGCGGGATAGCTAACGATAATGCACCGACGCGGTCGTAAACACGACGAAACGACTGCGTAAAAAGCAACGTCTTCAGTAAACATCTTGTAAATATAGACAGGCGATGTCTCCAATGGTGCCAAAATTACGGCAAACACCGAGAGAACTTAACACGGTGTTAAGAAAATATAGCTCGGTTTTTTCTAAATGCAAAATACATGTTGAATTTTTAAAAGCACTTAGTAATTTAAGTTATTACGTGTAAAGGTACAAGAGTAACGTATAAAGTAACTTACGAAATAAAGAGAATTTTATTAAAATTTTAGTAAATCATAAGCTACTTTGTTAATGAAAAAAATCTGCATTTAATATACTGAAAAGGAGAAATCTTACCTTGGTAACTAACTTTTTCAAAGGAAATATTTAATTTATTGGAATTATTTGTAACGGTTTTGTTCTTTTATTCTAAGTTTCAGCAAAATAAACGTAAGGAGGTTTATTAATACCATTTTACAGTAAAGTTAAAGCTGGAGCAATCTCAATATTTATACAAACTCTTGCAGTCTCCCGGAATTACTCCACATACCGAGCCACTCTTTATGCAGTTTAATACAAATTCATTCCGTACGCTGAAAGCGGGTGAAAATCAGCCGAAGATTATGCTAAATTCTCCTAAGTATTATATTCCGTACGTACGCAGCATACATAAACAGAGTTTATCAAGCCCCTTGCTAAAAACCTGTTATATTTTCAACACATGATTATGTAAAAGAATTCTGAGATTCCGCGGTGCGAGGGAATGAAAATGTGTGTCGTTAAGATGCGAGATCTCGCCGATTTGCATCGCGGCTGCCACAATACAGGGTATTAGCAGCAATATGTCTACTTTCAGCGGAGAGTGTGTGATTTCTTTCTCTGTTTTTACTTACAAATACATTGGGGTAGAATTTACCAAAATTGCGTAGGAAAAAACGCGGAATCAAATGTTTATAAACATTCCGTTTTAGTATACGAGTATTATAGTGAATCGTCGTAGCTATCTTAGCAGTTCTGAGACTACAATACAATTATAACTTAAACAAATTGACTACCCATCGTTAAATTACAGAAACACCATACTAATATTTCAAAAACGGCACGAAACAGATAAAAAATTAACCGAACACAACAAAAAGTCAAATTTTCCAAGTCGGCAAACGACTTCCTCGTCAAGTTAATAACACAAAACAAATTACCGTCGAAATCTCCGAGCAGCGGTGAAACAATTAATCAAAACATTCGGCCGTTGGAAAAAATTAAGGGAATAATCCTTCCCAGCCGTGGAATGGCATTATTATTATTTAAATCTTGGAGACTTGCGCGATATAGATATAAGTCTGCAATAACCCATTTAGGAGGATAAGAAAAAGGGATGGTAGTCATTAGCATATAATGACAGTAATTAAAATACACAAATAGAGCTATAAAGAAGGCCCGGCGTTGAAGGGTTGTCTTCATCATCCGAGAGAGAATTTATACATGGCAAATATTTTCGCTGCGGCTCAGGCAGCCGCTGGAAGTAAGAACGGCATTGTTTAATTTATTAATTAATGGACCCACCACCGCGACGATGACGGCGGATTGTGGAATGATTCAATTTAATACGCATCGAATTAATGATTTGGATGACATGTTCAATAATGAAATACATATTCATCAGAATTATGATTTACCTATATTAACTCTTCAAAGGTGAATGTACGCATAACGCATAGCTAAACTAAGCGAATCTTTAAAGTGTGTATGAGCATAGTGTGAGTGGGAACAAGTGTAGGTATTCTTGGATGTCTGTGATAAGAGAATTTCACTCTTTCTATCGGCAATGCGTCGGTGACGCTTTTTGGAATTAGATAGATACTCTACCCGCGTTACCACTTTTAGGGAATTCGTCTACCCGTTTGTCAACTCTTTACAAAAAAACATTGCATATTTTAACATTTTAAATTATTCAATTATATTCTGCAGGTTTACCAAGTAAGAAGAGGTAACCCTCCGCCTTGTATTATATTTTTTTAAATCGGTAAATAAAAAATATTTTATTTAAATAGTCAAATATTTCATTATCGTCAGAAACATTTCAATTCGTCTCCGCACCGCGGCACCGTTCCTTCATCTTCATTCTCCACAGACAATGGGTCGACTAATTACGAGATGTAAAGCTTTATTAACACAATCGGGTGGTCATTAACATAAAAAAATAATATTTACCGACTCTCGCGCCGACGGAGCCTCTTAATTTACGAATATTGCGGCATTAGGCCTCAACCCTTCCGTCTTACAAATAATTGCAGTGATGTTACGCCTTGAGAAATGGGATGAGCGTCAAGATTAAAGCTCATCAAAATTGTTACTGGAGAAGATTTTGCATTGTAATGGCTGAGATTTAGACTCGCGAAGTTTACAAGCGCTCATTGAGAATTCACACACGCTGCTAAGAAATTGGCGGCGTGGACAAGGACGACCAAATCACCCATTGATATTTTAATCAGTTCCATCCCTTCGCTGATTCCCAAGACGTTATTAGCATATAAATAGCGGATAAAATATGACATCAGCATTTTAATTTTTCGATATTACGAAGCGATTTACAAATTAGCGGGTAAGAAAAACGCTATAGAGGCCTTAAGAGGGTCGACCGGCTCGCAGATGTTCTATTTAAATGTAAATTTGCTCGACACGCTGACGACACGGCAAAAAAATGAAATCGAAATATTTGACAGCCTCGTCAAACATTATACAGTGAAATAATGACTGAGGTTGACTTTACTGAAAGAATTAATGATCGTTAAAAAAAAGACATTTAAATATCAATTAAAAACAGTTTTGATAAAATAACTGTACCTATTTCTAAAACGGCTATTAGTACTTGTTAGATAACAATTGTATAAGCAATTGTACAGACCTTCCACTGTTCCAGCCTGTATTTTTAGCCATATTTTCGTACAACGATTGTTCTATAGAGTTTCTAGAGAGATTGTTCTAGAAGTTTCGCCAACCCGGAAAAACTAGTATGAGTTGACTGCAATCTAAATAATTATTTTAATTATGAAGAAAACATTAAGTTAGGTTTTACATTTGTAATTTTGTAAAAATTGTGTTATTAAATATAACTTTGGCATACTATACATAAACTATTATTATGATTTTAACTCAACGACTCATTATGATACTTACGATACTATGATACTTATGATAGTACTTATTATATAAAAGATCTAAAAAAGAATGCTCAAGAAATAATAAAAATCATAGCGTTGCGTAATATACACTAAATTAAAATGAATCATAATAAAATAGCAATAAAGCATTCAATAATTTAGGAAGTCCCTTTTGTATTTGTATCGCACCTTTTAATTTTGTCTAATTAAGGAACAGATTTAATTAATTAAACTTTTCTATCCGGAAAACAAAAATTAACTAAATTTGACAGCAGTGTTTAATCAACGCCTCTCGCAACAAATACTAGGGGGTGACAATTGCAGGCGTTAAAAAGGGAAAAGAATGAATTCTTTCGAAAGGCAACAATGAAAGATTCGCGGAAAGAAGCCCGGAACTGAAGGTGACAGATTGTGTCCGTGACGTCACACCGCTTGTTTACGGGACTGTGTTCGGGTCTGAATTAGCTATCATTTACTTAAGCACTTTATATAATTAAGTGCGATGGCTATTAGTGTCGTCGAGGGTCGCCAGTCCGCCATATTCTTTTCGAGTCGACCTCTAATTGCAACTCTTAGCTGCGCAGTCTTGTGTGATTATTTCTCACATCCGAAACCCCTAGGGGAACCGTTTCCTTGGTGGAGTTTATTTTTCTTTTATATCAGTAATTTCGAACAACTATGAACACGAAACGATAGCAGGAAAATTGTGTGATAATGTTAGATTAATATAAGCAAAATTTTAATCTAAATATTGATAATAATACTAATTCCAAATACCATTTGAAAATAGAAAATTAGATATTAAATAAATACTTTACATAAAAACAGAACCTGTACCCAAAATTGTAATAACAGTAAGTTGCTGAAAACCATTATTTCATTACACTTGAATTAAATATATAACTGCAATATATATTTCGATGGGAGTTTATTTTGGAAGACGTGGAAAAATTATATAATTATGGAACTTAATGTGCGTTTACCAATGTTTCCTTTGCATGCTGTATGATTTTGCGTGATATGCAACGCTATATCCAAAACTCATCCTGATCTGACTTAAAATTTTGCAACAGTTCCTTTTTGCAATCACTGTTCTATTTGCAAGCAAACCTAACAAGCGAGGGATAAGATTCTTAATTTGCCGCCTTGCGTTCGGACTAAAATTTTTTCTCCAAATGAATTTCGCATCTTGGCTTGGGGGACATTGGCTTCTTGCCGTGTTTACAGAGACTCCGACGAGTCCCACTTTGTTGTTTAATGAAATTATCGGTTTACCGAACAAATGAACAAAGCCAGATTCGCTTTCGACGGCTCGGTCAAAAAAGGAAGGGGGCTGTTTTTGTTTTCAGAGGAAAATACGAGGAGGTCCGAATGGACTCCTTTGTGGTCCTCCTTGCCTCGGAGGTACTTAATCAATTATGATCGATTCGTTAATTCTAGTTGCAGAGGGGATTAAGAAGGATTCTAGTGGCGTACGATGCAAATGAAACGAGTGCTCGTAAAGGAATTGCTTTTAGAAAATTAATTGAATTCATTAATGAAACAAAGGTACCTTACTACCTACTAGTGCATTATTGAAACAATAGTTCTTACTTCTAGCTTGGTGTCTATTGTATTTATCATGAATATTTATATATTTTTTTACTTAAAATAAGTTAATGCTTGACCACAATCTCACCTGATGGTAAGTGTAGATGTGTAGTTCTACTACGAAACGCGATGCTTTTATCATACTGAGTATATTAATCACTGCGCACTACTACTGCAGGGAAACCGTTTAGAAATGCGAAAACAAAATAATTTCCTGTACTTAGAAGGCTAGTCAATAACACTGTTAATATCGCACTGGCAACCGAAAACGGTCGCATTCCACGCGTTAAAAATATCGTGGAGTAATTTGGAGCATTTCGGGCCACTCGCATTAAAGTTAGGTAGCGAGCAAATTAAGCCGAACCCCCGATATATTGCGTTTGTTCTTTTGAAGCCGACGGTGAAGGGTTAAACCAAGAATGCTTTGCTTTTTATCGAAACTCCAATAAACTGGGGAGAGGGTACATAACTGCCGCCCGAAATCGAGTGGTCAGTGATTCTCAATGATATAATATTATATTCAGATTTCAGATCGACTGATGATATTCTTTGACGAATATGGTAATCGTTAATATTCCTTAAAATTTTATTTTCTTTTACTTCTTTAACATAATTATGGTACAGCGCAGCGTCAATGGTATTGAGTCGAATGATTTGAAAATATTGATGTTATTTCTGTCACATACTTTAAAATAATTCGGTTCAATTAAATTGTCAAGAGTAAATAAAACAATTGAAGTTAAATATAAATATATTTGATGTACACAAACGTAATAAATAAAAGATATGATTGAAAATGGTTAATTGCTATATAACATCCATAAATTTCCACATGTGCCCACAAATACTCTTTACGAAAGCCAATGAATTATACCTCAGATAGGTAATTACACCGAAAATACCATTAAATTAATAAATAAAAAACAGAAGCGGAGCCCCATCGAGTGAAGCTACGCATGGGCCCCTTTGTCCAATAAATTTATGTAAAAATTTTCATTAATATTTTGAGGCCTAGCGGCCTCCGCCCTTGGGAGTCGAAATCGAGTTCGCGGTCACGATGGAAAAATGCAAACCGAAAATTATGGGGTCCCTCGCCTTGTATTTGCTTATGAATACCGGGGCTACCTGCCCCGCCAGTCACGTTATAGGTAAATAAAAAATAAAATAATACGCCTCGTACGCCACTGGCAAAAATGAAAACAATGTTGACGAGGCCGTTTCATTACTTATGAAACCACTCGATCATTTTAAAACAAAAAGCTCAAATTCAAACGCTGTAAGGTCATATCTGTGCTATATTTTTGTTTATTTCCCGTGATGGTTATTTTCCGTGAATATGCCTTTATAGGTCATACCAAACTATGAAACCACATACTAAACTGTACTGGTACTAAAACGAATAAAATATATTAGTCTTGTATGTTGATGTCTCATATACATGTTAGATACGTCGTAAAGTTTTGGCCTTTTTTTACAAGGATATTGCGATGTAACAATCTGTATAGAATGCTTCCAATTTTAAATAAATTATTAGTAAACAGATCGAATATTTTATTTTTTAGTATTAATTTTTTTTTTCTTAAAAGTATTGCCAATGCCCCGAGCTGCTAGCCGAGGACAGGTTGAAGAACGCCCCTCCCGGGAGCGGCGAGATTATGAAAGATTTGTGAGATCTCAAGTGGCGCCGCGACCGCTCGTAAGCTTAAGAGATTTAAATCGCTCGCTGGTCCGGAATACCAGATACAAACAGATTTCTTACTGCCCCTCGCTCAAAATGATATCCTTGGAACACTTACTGGAAACTAGATAAGGACCGTAGCTAAATTTAAGAAAAACCAATGTTTTCAGTTTTTGTTTGGCATTATTTTGTGTCGTTATTTCAAATGTAATCGACTCACGGCTCCTGAACGCAATGTGTCTTCATCTTGCCAAATTAAATTATTTTTTATGTAAATTAAATGAGACAGGTTTATTAACAGTTTATTTACAAACCATTATTAAAACTGTAATTCAATTAAATATTAACAGTCATGGCTTACATGAATACAAATTTCAATGAAGTTCTATTGTAATGTGTTATTAAACACAGTATTTAAAAATTAAAAAAAAAAAACTTTATCAAAACGTTGTAATAAAATCTGTTCTGCTGACATTACCCCCAACGTTCTATTTCATTCTCGCGCTAAGCGGCCACAATGCAGCCGAAATCTGCGATATCTCTCCCAAACCTGTAAATCTTCTAGGCATTTTTATATTCCTCCGCCCGACCAGGGCTAAGCAGTGGCACCGAGCCCAGATTATATCTTGACACTTGATGGATGAATGGTTATTGGATCTCTACATTTTTATCATTTTGATACAGTCGGAAGGGCAAGGTGCGCCAGGATGTTTGTTCGCTATGGGGGGCGCAGTTCTGAAAACTTTTTAAATTTCTTCCGTAAGCTTTGCACTATGCTTTGAAGTATAATGCATTATGTTGTAAAATGTATTATCTTTAAAACTCCAGAAATGTTAGTAAGTATTAAATTATCGATTTAATTTCGTATTATCTGGTATCAAGTTTAAAATAATACATCCAAGTGATTGAAAATTTAAAATATACAGATAACATACCATAACAGAACTGAAATACGAACAAGAAGCAAAAAAGATGCAGGAATATTCTTGCGGTTTTAAAAAGAAAAATGTAATATGGTGTCTATAAAATTTTACGAAGTATTTGCTCGCTAAAACATATTTTCCTTGAGGCATCGTTCGCGTGTGCATTTTTAATTTTTATATCCACTCAGCGTTGGATGACGCACTGAATTTTTACTGAGGCCTGCTCTTTCTACCTTATTAGCGGCGGAGAGGTTAATTGTGGAAGGTTGCTACAACATTGACAAAGTTATTGTACATCCTTTTTAATATCAAATGCGAAACTAGGGTGGGTTGACAATGAATATTATATGGTAATGGACTAGTGTTGTGAAGTAGTGGGAAAACATTTTATTTTTAAACTCACTTTTGTTCGTTCGTGAAGCATTTGGCTTATGTTACCTTTCTCTATAGATATGTACTGTTATTTATTCTGTGTCTATTGTCAAGTTTGCTTTTGAGAAAATATCTGAGAAGAAGCAAAGAAAAGAGTAAGACCTAGGTTACGACTTACACGACAGCAACAGTTACTTACTAAATTACTAAATTTATACAAGACTGAAGAACACTTCTCACTTATACAAATAAAATATAACTACCTGAGTAAAAAAGATGTTTGTCTTTGATCACACGTATGTACGTAAGCATGTGCATAGCACGTATGTACATTATCAGTGATAGCCTAGCGGTTAGAACGTTGGTTTCCCAAACGCAGGGGCCTGAGTTGAAATCCTGGCACGCACCTCTAATTTACAATATTATTAGGGTATTTAAAGTTAATTATCACTTGCTTCGGTGAAGGAAAACATCATGAGGAAACTCCAGGTCTATTTTTACCTTAAATCCATTCACCAAAAGGACATCCAATTGAAACAATAGAATAAATACAAATACTATTTCAACACGCTACATTTAAAATATTAAAAGAACAGGAAAATATTAAACACATAAGTTCCAAGTTCTGACAACAGATAAAATCTTTAGTCACAGTTAATAAAACATAAACCCTTCCGATATGTTTATCGCGGCCATGATTTAGCGCGACGGCTCTATTTCACGGTGCGCGCGCGTTCTCAAATTGAATTGATATGTTTTGCTAACGGCCGCGGCATTTTTCAGACCGTACGTATGCGCGCCAAAGCGAGCGGAAAACCGTGTGGGTACAGACAGCAAATATGTCAAAATACAATTTTACAAGTTAAGTTTATAAATTAGCTATTCTATGTTTTCTGTTGAGTTATCAAGCAACAAATAAACACTTTTTACTGAAATTTATTAAATAGACAATACATAAATGCTTTTTCTTCTGTGAATACCGATAACCATATTTATATTTCGTCGAGACACGAACGTTAATGTAGACACTTGTAGTGTTACTTTGTCATGTTACTCGTAGTTACGTTTGTTGTTGTTACAAGTAAAATCAGTTATTTTGAGCTAATTGAAAACTACTACCAGATAATTACTAGACCTACTACTAATTAAGTTTAAATAATATTTGTTTCAAAAAAAGGTTCAATTTTATATTCCAATAAGTCATAATAATAACATTTGTTGCGTAAAAAGGCAAACAAACAATTACTGTATATTTGAACTCAATGGTTTTGTAAATATTAATACGATTTATTTGAGGACCCTACCAAACCGCGTGAAGTGTGAGATAGGGGTGTTGTAAAGAGTGCAAACGATCGGGTCGCAGTGTCAGACGCGGTGCTTACCGAGAACATTGCAAATTTCTCATATTTCACGGAGAAAGATGTAATGCGAATACTTTATTGGTATTGTGTGATAATGGTAGAAATTATAAAAATACAAAAAATGTAAAAAATTAAAGCAACGAATGCAAGTATAGTCAGTCCACTGCTGGGCATATTTATCTGCAGGCGTGGGATTGAACCTAACATTCTGCTGTCTTCATCCACGCCCGCCATAATTAGGTATTTACATTATTTATGAAAACTGGGTAAAATTTTTCGTACTATAATTTATGTACCTACCTCCAAATGATTCAAGACTTCAATCTATACGAAATCCAACGCAGAGCACGCATCTAACATTATTAAAACCTGAAAAGTAATCAAGTATCCGAATGCCTAGAAAGGAAGGATAAGTAACGAAGTAACGATTATCCCATCAAAAACATGAATGTAAAGTAAAAGCCAATTCAAAAAAAAAAGAATTGAGATCTAAATGGGTGCCAAGTTCTGTGTAGAAAAGCCTAAAAATTTAGTCACAAGAACATGTAATTCAAGCTCCACATTTGACTTGGTTAGTTTTCACGTACCTATCTAGGCTATAATATTATATTTGTATAATTATCTTTCTTAAGTCTGTTAGGTTGATGACCTATGTTACTTTTCTAAAATTTTGGTTTGTTGGTTGCTAACTAATGAAAACTAGCCAATTCAAATCTAAAGCTTGAATTACATGTTCTTGTGACTAAATTTATAGGCTTTTCTACACAGAACTTGGCACCCATTTAGATCTCAATTCTTTTTTTTTTAAATTGGCTTTTACTTTACATTCATGTTTTAGATAGGATATCATTACTTTTTGTACAGAAATTATTAGTAGGTACTTATTCATAACGTTACTGATTAATTTTGTTACCTTATACATGAACTGTAATAGTGCCCTTCAACTAAATCCGTAGTTAGTGCACCGTGGTCCAAAATACCTATTACTTCATTATTTATAAGTAATGATCTTCTACTATTCATGTCCGCTAAATATTGAAATAATAATTAAAACTAAATCCCAGTCTGTTATAATAATAATAAATACGATACGATACGATAGTAGTAATAATAATAATAAATACGATAGTCGAATATACTCTTATTAGTTATAAGTAGTTTGTGTTCGATGAGATAACGTGCCATAATATATTTGGAAACAATACTTCGAATCACTTTAAACTGGTATATTTCGGAAATAATACAAAATTTAGTGGTGTACATGCCATACAAGATAAGAGAAGAATAATTTTTCACACATTAAAAATGAAACAATGCAATACACTGGAAATAACGGCTACTGACGTCTCACTAATCTGTACGTAAATAATACGTACTTTTGCTATGCACTTCCAACAGGCACTTGGGACACTGAACATCTTCCCCCGTTGAAAGCTTCACAAAGTACTAAAACTGATATGTTTTGATTAAAAAAAAATTAAGGGTGGTATTCCACTCGTTAAATATTCCACATAATGACCACCTTTCATCAATTTTGATTGCTGTTCATAAATTTCAGGCGTTATAAGTAAGTGTTCCTAAAGAATCAATTTTTTGAAAAATTATCATAAAATGATAAAAATTTACTACTTTTAGATTTATTCCTTTGTATTCACCCGACTACTTATCTGCATGCCAAATTTTAACTTTCTAGGTCACCTGGAAGTTGGATATAGTTTTGATCTATAGGTCAGTCAGTGTTAAATTTCTCGATTTTTGGACGTTAATATCTAAATAACCGTTTGAGATGTGTTTATGAAATTTGGAAGACGTATGTATTTCGCAAGTCTTAATAAATGAGCCAAATTTGACAGGTATAAGTTGAATAGTTTTTGAGTTATGAGGTGGTCAAAAGAGGCTCCAAATGGTTCGTGTAATATTACACACGGTGCTGCTCGCCAACTGTTAGCTAGAAAATTGGCTGACACGCTCCGCGTGTCTAGATCAGCGACAACAGAGAATGTTCACTTCAATAGGTTATAAGCACTCAAGAATTTTTGTCAGTAACAACAAGCAACCCATCCAACTACCGAAAACGCCCGCATTTGGTTAACTGGATCTATCACTTGCAAGTAGGTTTCATAAACGCCTTCATCAAAATTTGTTTTAAGTTCCTAAATGTAAAGGAAGATCTAATACAATATCGATTTCCCCGCGACTCGCACATCTTACCTAAGTAGAATGCGCTACTTGAAGTTTTACGTGGAAATAAATTAATTCTTCTCAGCGGCTCTCGGTGCGGTGGTGCATCGAGAAGCGATGCCTCGTTGCATTAATAATGCGAGTTCATTACCGCAGCAACGAGAACGAGAGGGAATAATGGCTTCGGAAGAACGTTCGGTCGATTATGAGAGCCGTGTAACATCCTAGATATCTATCAGCGCGAAATTAATGAGATCCGTAGAACTAGCGTGACATTTGTAGCAGATCTCTGTTCGCTTAGTACTTTAAAAGTGTTTATATCAAGTTGAAACGAAGTAGGTAATGATTAAGACGAATAATGAATATGAAGATCGCTCTTACTAATTAGCACACGTTTAATGAGATTCGTGGAACAAGCGTGACATTTGTAGAAGAGCTATTTTCGCCTAGTACTTTATAGTTGTAGATATTCAGTAAAAGATAATTAGAGACACGACGTCTCTTTTTTTCTCGCTTTTAGATAAAAGCGACTGAGATCTGAGATCAGTTTTCGTGTTTCGGCTGCATTAGTTATTTTTAATATTTAAACGCCACTATGATGAACTTTTACTGAGTTTTAAACTTATCATCGAACTTTATTTTGCCCTCAACACCATTTTTAGACATGACCACAAAAATGCTTATCCCATAAACAACCTTAACTCACGGAGTCACGGCAGACTGCCGCAGTGGTTTCAACCTTCGTAGTTAATAACCATTCCGTGAGCAGGTTACTTGGCACATGAAAATAATTGATACAACGAAGGCCACTATTTTGATTTTCTAAATATTAGACAAATAGGTAATACTGGAACAGAAGGGGCAAGCTTTTATAAGACTACCACGCACTTAATCGCACTTTATTTAAGATATCACTTGTATAACTAAAATTTCGATAATGATTACTATAATTACAATTTACAAACAGTTGGGCAGAGTTTCGCCTTAGACTCGTGTTCGCAACCGAATGTTTGTCTAAATGAGCGGTGAGAGCATTTATAATGTTCAGGCTTACAATTTTATTTATTTAATCTTTTTTGCACATTACATTATGTATAGGAACAAAAGGCGGACTTAATGCTAAAAGCATTCTCTCCCAGTCAACCTTCGGGCAGTGGGAATACTACGATGGATATGACGTACTCCCGTAGCGTTGGCATGGCGGACAGTTCCGGCGTTGAACTGTCATGACGTGGCTTTGGCTTTGCCTCGGCAGATGGCGAGGCGTTACAATACCTATGTCTGTGTTTTGTGTCGAAAGAAACATAAAAAAATGTACAAAAATCATAATGTAGTAGCTTATTATATTTATTACATTGCAAGAATAATTTGCTAATTTATAGCTTTCCTAAAACTATAATAATACTTTTCAATATAATCAGGTGTGCCAAATACCTACTTATTCAAATACTGTAGCCCTAATAAGACACCGGCATTTCCGGGACTTTTAATAGGATTGTCCCCCAACCGAGACCTCTTTTTAATTCCACGTACTTCGCTCGAGAGCACTTTTTACACTCATTTCGTGCCTCTTGAGTACAATCGGATGCAAAATGGAGGCTTCAATTTGTCAAGTAGGCACCTTCCTAACTGTCTGTAGAGAATGGATTTGGTTGAAAAATTACTGCGGTTAGGAAAACTTTTGTCCAGATAAAAAGACACACGGCAAGTTTCAAGGGTGATCCTTTATGTAGGTTTATAAATTCTTTTTAATTTCTTTACTTTTAATTTGGAAGTGAAATATTTAATTTACTATTTACTTATAAAATATCCAAAAAACAGTATTCTTCAAAGAAGCAATAGGTAAATATCTGGAATTTAAACTCTCAAGAATTTCAGAAATTGGTCCGTAAGAAACAAATTAAAATAGTTATCTACAAACATTTTGTACTAACAATATGTATAATTAAGAACAATTTGTGTGCTCATGATTAACCTCATATATACAAGTAGTAAATATAAGTACCTTTAAAGTTTTCAACATGGGCGATTTACAATGTACATAACATAATACGACATATCACAAAACCTAGTATCTCAAAAAATATGCACACATTGCAACGTTGGAAGTAATTAACAAATTACCTTCCGTTTACAGGTCCCTTAAGACGCGCTTGGAGTTTACAAAGTCTCAAAATGATCTTACAAAGTATAGGCCCCGCTCCCCATCGCCCGAAGGCTTCGAGGCGTGCTGCGTCGATAGAGTTCCAGAGTTATGCAAATGTTATGGACAACAAAAAAGTTAATGTCAATGATAAGTGTCGCCCTCAGGGAACGTTCAAGCACAGCGGTTTATGCGCTAGCTGTACGCTATATTACATTATCGCGCAATTTATAACCCGCTCTAATTTTCTTTTTCCTAAACTTAAAGGTATCCATAAAATTTTGTGTGTAAGTACACACAACGGACTTAAATTTTCATGCTTCGGAAGAGAACGCAAAGACTTAAGTCCCGATTGTTATAGTTAGATAGCAAAATGCCATATCATAAAATACTTGATCGTGACGTCTGCGCAGTTCTGTTATGAGGGAAAACCCTGCAGTGGACCATTAATATGTTGAAGCCATAATTATGTAATTAAAAAGATGCGAGTCAAAGTATCAACCAAGACAATTAACCAGTTGATTATAAACGTATTGTAAAATACTATAACACAAAATATTTTAAATTGTGTTGAACCAAATTTCTAAACAGATTGTTGAATTTTTTATATAACTTAACTTTTCCAATGTTATAATCTAAATTTTACTAACAAAAAATAACCGACTTCAAAATAACTCAAAAACTACTTGTCAGATCTCGCTCAAATTTATGTTCGATCACATGACAAGCACCAGCTTTCGATTAAAAAAAGAATCATCATAATCGGTTCACCCAGTCAAATGTTCTGAGGAAACAAACATAAAAAATACAGTCTAATTGAATACCTCCTCCTTTTTGAAGTCAGTTAAAAAACAAGTGCTAGTTTAAAACCTCATAAATTATTAAGTTATAAATTATTATGTGAAAATTGGGCGAATTAAAACAATTTTTGGGACGTAAATTCACAAATTCTCATTTCTGAATTCAATCTGAATTTCTATTTTTCTAAAATGCGGATTAACCTGATATTTAATATTTAAAATTAGAAAACCTGTATGACCGTTATTTTAAACTCTCAGTTTACTTGTATCGGTCGGTAGCCCAAAAGTCCCAGTCTCCTTTAAAGTCACAGATGAATTCATTTATAACACTGTTTTGACATCTGTCATATTCAGACAGCCCTTCGGCAAACGAACCTAATTTAAAGATTCGACTCGGCGTAATAAGGCCGTTGAGGGAATTACATGTGCTCCAAACTTTTGCTGACATTTTAAATAGAGAACATATTTTTTTTATAAAAATCTGGCTTTATGTTATTTCTTTGGACGCAAAATTTTTATTGTAAAGCATAATTATGTGATTGCAAAATTGATTATCACTTGCTTCTATTAAAGATAACAATAAACCCTTAGGTATATTGTTTTCCTGAAAGTTCTTCATGTTATCTAATACCACAAAATAGACAGAAAATGTGTCTATTGGGTGTAACTATTACTACTAGGTACCTACTATATGAATAAATAGACAGTGTATCTATTTTATGCTTACACCTGTAGTCAGCCATAGAAGTAGTGAGACAGTGATAGGTACATTATGATGATGCTGATTAAAAAATCCTCGTAATCTTGGTAAAAAAATTCTTCGTAGTTTTCCAGTCAGATATGTGTGTACCTAGATGTTAGATAAACATGACAAATGTTTTGTTTTAGATTAAAAATGCATTGTATAAAGTTAAATAATGACGAAAACAAGTTTGTTGGTGCTTTAGGCTTCGGTATATTTTGTAAATTAGTTGGTAGAAACATGACTGTTTATCACATCGTATAAAGGCAACTAATCGATTTAACTGTCTTCTCTAAGCGCTCAGGTATCAGAGATATGTTTTAAAAATAAAGGGCGACTTTAACGAGAACAGACGATGTATTTCAGCTAAAAGGCGGGATGGCTTAATAGGATCGTATCAGTAGAAGCAGCTGTTATGATACCGGCCAGGAGTGTCGCCGCACTCACCCTTAAAGAGATTTTTAGAAGCTCCGCAGTATGAAAAGGGCTTTTTATTTGCTGGACTGTTGGTTATGAAAAAATGTATTCTTTTAGGTGAAAACTTGAAAACGAATAAATTAATGGAACATAAATTCATGAGTTATATGCGACACAATATTTCAGAAGCATAAAGAATATTTAAACATAAGCAATGCGAATTTGAAACGCAGGATTTTAATTGGGTATTAATAATTATGATACTAATCTATTTGTACCGAACAAATAGTTTTATTTTGATGCAATAAAAACATACAACAATACATTAAATTACAATTTTAAAGATTTGGTCAAATAAAAAAAATCTTATTTGGTTGAAATACATTGAAGCCCATTCCATACATACTTAACCCTGTAGTGACTTCAACGTAAAGGCGATCGCTTTTTTCTCGCCCCAGCCTTCGGAAAAAAATAGGGGAGATTCCTATCTTGTCGTTTCTAATTTACTTATTCCTCTTTTAAAGACTTATTTACCTTCAAAATCCCATTGTGCCGCGCGGAGCGATCTTCAGTAATAACGAGCCGACCTCTCCAAAGACGTGTCAAACGAGATTTTTTCTTAAAAAAGCAATAACAATTTACATAAACACCCGGTCGTAGTTAACAGTTAATAAAGGAAACGATGTCGCAATTGACGAAGCTGCTTCTTTTAAACGCCTTTTAGATGGAAATGTTAACGAAACATTGTTTTACAAGGCTCTTTTTTGCGAGCTTTATTAGCGAGTAAAACGCTCCAGTGAAATTGGACCAATCAACGTTTACTGCAGTTGTTTGTTTCTGTTGTTTCCCTCGACTATTTTTATTTGTAATATAGAAACGGTAAATAAAAACAAAAACCTACTCTTTAACATTTAAATTAACTGTCCTCAAAATGAAAGTAGCTGTATAAAAAATCTGAATTTGATATTATTTCGTCGTTGTAATAATACCATATATTAAAATTATATAAAATAAAAATAAAAACTATATGTAAGTAGCAGATAAAAAATGGTTCATCAAATGTTATAGGATTACCAACGCTATAGACATCCGTTATTAGTAAAAACTTCGCAGATACGTTACCGTCAGACGAGCAAGCTACAGAACTCTTGAAAGATTAGTACTTTCGAAAATTATGTATAATTTTATTCCATGCAAAATTTTTATATTTGTAATAAGTGTACAACAGAACTACACAAGCATTAATCTCCATTAATCAGTACTGTAGCAGCCTGGTGGAGTATCCTCTAGGCCTTCTATGGGTCCTACTCAGAGGACCCATATAAGCATAAAATAGAAACATATTTATGGCATCATAATTAATCTAAGACAAGGACAGTAATTATTACAATACAACATAATATGTTACATTCTTCTCCTGTGTAGATTGGTGGAATTTTATGGCATTCGTTATGATCTTTCAATATCCTTTGTCTCCGCATAATCATTTGACGACCCTGTAGCCTAGTTGGTTGCCCTGGTTGCGACCTTGTACCCAGCTTGCGAAGCTTGGGGTCCCGGGTTCGATTCCTGGCCTGGGCGGGGCAGATACCGCAGATATGTATTTGTGTGACAGATAAATATTTGTACTCGGGTCATGGGTGTGATTGAGATGTGTAATGTGTTATATGTGTCGCCCATGCCACGCGACACAGGTAGTATACTGCGGAGGTATGAGTGTGTTAGCGTTTATTTATTTATTATTTAATTATTTACTTGGCATAGACTAATAAATAGCTCGTGTGTACTGTAGTTTCATAAACACAGTGACCTAAATTTGCAGGGGTTGCCTAGAGTAATTGTTTCATTAAACGGACCCCAAAGTTTAACTGGCCGCGGGCGCGTATTTGCCTATTCGCCATCGATCCCAATTCATCGCTGCCCGAATCCAAATAATTATAAAGTTAATTGAAAACATCATCTGCTCATGACTGCTTAGGCTACTGCAGGTCAAAAATTTGAAACACTGTTTATGCTTGTTGCTGTACTGGTTTAAGTAGGTTTGTGACAATCCAAAGTGAAAAAAGGAAATAGTGTGAATTTTTTGTCATTAAAGTTTTTAACTAGTGTACCTAGCATATTCGGGAATCCAGATATAAAGTATGTTATTGAAATAAACTAAACTATTTGCCTTATGTGGCCTAGCAAAAAAGAAATCTGTGTTTTATAATGGGTATGTATGCTGAATAAAATAAACGGCAAACAAATTCCGAGTAGGTACATTCTTTCATTCAGATTAATGTCCTGTGATTACTGTGTTAAAAAGACTGTTTCAATAATTATTTTAATAATTAAACATCGTTTTATTAACCACAACGTAGGTACCAATAACAAAAAGGATATTATTTATTAATGTACCATATAAAAAGGGATGTGACGAATAAATTTTGACCGATATACATACCATACAATATAGTGACGAAATTTTCGCACCCTGTGTTGTAATATTGAAGACCTGTATTTCTTCCACACTACTGGTTTTCAGTGTTGACAGTGTTTCTCGGGCAATTCGGAGGAACTATTTTCATATTGTATGATCTTTCCAACGTCCATGCGTTCATGCAGCTGCTCAATGAGCTCCGCAATGACGTAGTAATGACGTAGCGAGCCAACCCCTTGTATTAAAAACTTCCCTCCTTCAACTTCACTAATAGTAATCTGAAACAAAGTTCGCCGGTTCAAGGTCGCAATTTAAAGTTTTTCGAAAAGTTCTTTTCCCGCTCAGTTTTTTATAAGTATATAAATCTTTTTGTCGGCGAAGTTCCACAAAGTTTTTGGCCCAGACTGTCATCGATTTTTGTTTGAAGAGTTTGTTTTTTCATTGTTCTTCTTACTTGTTTGACGGTTAATTCATAAAAAGTTTGCCTCCGCAAAATCGATAACGATCCGTTTGTTTGTAAACAAACTCCATGTTTTAGTATGTAACTTACTCTAACATTAACATTTCAAGATCCGAACTTAATTTAGAATTCGATCTCGATCGGTAATATCAAAAAATAATATAATTATTGATATAAATGCTCAATGTGAAATTAGATCTGTGAGTGTACATCAAATATACACAAAATCCACATCAACAAACATCACCAAAATCTATAGTAAAGGCCTAAAAATATTCGTTCAGAAACCTTAACAAATAAATATGAAATCATGCAGCTATTTACAGTGCCCAATAAATATATCGTTTTCGCGAACTCGGTAAATATTTTCCCCATCATAAGCCCATGCATGGAAGTCGTCGGAGGGCTCATCACCTCGGCCCTGAATACTTTGGTATTCGTATCCCAGCCCCCTGTCTCAACTTATGTAAATACTGCCCTAACACTTTCCCCGTTTTTCTCGCATTTGCGTACAATACGTGCAATTTGATGGCGGATCCGAGCATTATCCACATAGGTGATCCCTCTTCACATGGATATCTAAGTGATTTGAAGTTTATTTTAGAGGTCATGAATAAAAGGTAAAGGATTTTATTGTGTACCTAATAGTATCACAAAGACCTTACGGTTTTCGGTACATTACTTTTTTGCGTTCCATTATAATCTGAGTATGAGATAGTAATGTATTCTTAAACTAAGATTTCAATGTCTAATATAGCTCTTCGTGTATGTCTGTTTATATTTGGTTAGCTGATAAAAATACATTGTGCAATATGGTCGTTTTGTAACGTAATATTTTTATTTATGTCTATTATAATAGAGCCCATTATACTCGTATATCGAGTATTACCTAGTCTGGCCATAAATACTGTTACATAAAAACTTTTCTTTTTTTCAGCTTTTTAATTATTTTGAATTTGGAACACGTATATTATTTTAAAAACCTCTTTCGATTTCGCGCCATTTCACATACTTTTTCGTGTTCATTATCAAATTACAATATGGAATGGGGTGTTAAAGAAAATAGGATTGCAGTGATCGCCTTGCACAAAGTGGGTATGGAGCCGTCGGTCATATTCCAGACGCTTCAAAAGCTTGATATCAGCCGTATGTTCGTATATCGTACAATCAACAGATACAACAACACTTCGTCTGTCGAAAACCAGAAAAGATCGAGGCGGCCGCGTACTGTTAGAACTACAAAGGCTGTTAATGCTGTTAAAGCCAGAATTCGTCGAAACCCCATTAGGAAGCAAAAAATCTTATCGCGAGAAATGAAGATTCCCGCTAGGACTCTGTCGCGTATTATAAAACAAGACCTGAAGCTCGGTGCTTATCGTCGATATACAGGACATGCCCTAAATCAATCTTTACAATTAAAGAGAGTGGATCGATCAAAATGCCTTCTGTCGCGATACGCAGGTGAAAGGCACAGAAATATCCTCTTTACCGATGAAAAAATTTTCAGGATTGAAGAACACTACAATAAGCAAAATGATAAAGTGTACGCTCACACTAAAGAAGCTGCTCAAGTGGTCGGAAAGGTACAACGTGGTCATCATCCTGCGTCAGTGATGGTTTGGTGGGGCGTGTCTTATGAGTACGTAGGAGTCACAAAACTGCATTTTTGTGAAAACTTCAGCCAAAGTGTATCAAGATACAGTCTTGGATCATGTTGTGAAACCTCTCAGCAATACACTTTTTAAAAATATACCGTGGACTTTCCAACAGGACTCTGCACCTGGTCACAAGGCACGAACTACCCAAGCCTGGCTAGATACCAATGTTCCGGACTTTATAAGAGCTGAAGACTGGCCCTCATCTAGCCCAGACCTCAACCCTTTAGACTTCAAATTATGGTCAGTTTTAGAGGACATGGCCTGCTCTAAACGACACGGTGACATTGAGTCTCTTAAAAAATCTTTGGAGCAAGCAGTAGCGAAATTTCCCTTGGAAACAGTGCGTAAATCCATAGATTCGTGGCCAAACAGATTAAAGGCCTGTATAAAAGCCAAAGGTGACCATTTCGAATAGAATATTTTTTTATTTTTTGCTGAGACTTTAATAAATATTTAGGTATAATTTTTATTATTATTACATTACTTCATTTAAAAAAAAATCATTTGTAACAGAACTTATGGCTGGACTAGTTATATTAAAGTATAACAAAAATAGGTTGTGGGTAACGTCTGTCATCGTAGAAAATTTTTATTTAATTATTTAGATTTATTGGCCTCAAATTCACGGTACAATTGGCGTGCTTAATCTACCAGCTAATCATTAGGACAAACAAATAGGTATGCACGATGAGCGATATTCAAATTCAAATTCAAAATCATTTATTCATATAGGTATCACTGATACACTTATGCACGTCATTTTTTTTTTAATCAACCAGCTTTTCAGAAACGTGCTCTGTCATTATTCTGTAGGTATATTGCCTATTACACAACATTGCCTGTGCAGTATAGTATAGTGTATAGTGCAGTATAGTGTCTAGCGAGTTATTCTTTATCTTTCTGTGACCTTTAATAACGTTTTTCGAAATTCCTCAGAAGTGGAATAAGTTTTAATATTTTCAGGTAAAGAAAGAAAATAAAAATGATTTAATTTCAACATTAATTGCTACTTGCGTAGACAAAGGAGGCATAATGAATAGCGTCCCCGCTGTCCGTCTCGACTGATTTATTTCATGACTTCGGATATGCAAATGGCATTAACATTCAAAGACGTAGGTATCCGCGCCCCTTTTAAAGAAATCTCCGAGACCGCACAATGATGCCAATCCTCGGTGAATCTTAATATTTTATGTTGTGTTATTTCTCTTTTCTCTCATCTTTTTTCTTCCTGATATTATTTATTTCCTTGCCGACAATGAGATTCCCACTTTGGCGCGTAATAAAAAAGAATTATTGTTCATCTTTTCATAGCGCACCGTTTTGTTGGATAATGTTACCGAGATTGAGAGAGTGTTTAACTGAATCGTTCCTTTCATTGGTTTTTGTTTATCTTTTCCTCTATTTCTTTAACAGTTTTAAATAAAATGTTAAGTTACCATTAAATAAGTAGTTGTTATTAACAGTTTTCTATGGCTTAATATGGTCATAATTGTTAAAATTATTGCAATTTAGAATATCAATAGATAATTATATTTAAAATAATATAGTTGTTTAATTTTTGCGAGTATTTTTGATCTATCACTGATATAAAATCAGAATGAATGCTTCGAGTCCAAATCAATTATTGCAAAGTAGTAGGTTACAATAAATACTGCAAAAACTCCCAAAATTTGTCTAATAATACCACGTCACTCAAGACCAACGATAAACATTGTTACAAAATTGTCCAAAGAAAAAAACATTGCGAATGACGAGACAAAAAGGGTTTTCACCAGTTGTGTGGCTTGTTGATTGATATAGATACAGACAGAACATTGTCCACCGTTACAAATAACACCTACAGTGTCCTAAAGTGAGTAACAAGCCCCTGGGGGTTAACAAAGAGTGGTAGCAAAAAAATCATCGCGGCCGCGGCCGGGGAGTGATTGGCCCGATGATTGATCGCCACGCTAATTGGTTGATGGATGATGTGAGCCCCATCTTCCCCACAGGTTACTTGTGAACTTACAAATAGATAAGTTTGAGTAAATATTACATTTTCAATATTCTTCAAGTAGTTTGATAAAGTTATTTGAGTATTATTTCTTGTTTTTCCATTTAAGTATATAGGTATCATGTATTGTTTCATTAAATTATTATCCTATCCTATTTTGGTTGTTTCGGATGAATTATTTTGTAATTATTTCCTTAGCTTGAGTATACAATCAATTAAATCACATGATCTTAAAATCGCATCTAGGAGAGCTTACATAATTGAATTTTAGTAAACTGTAGTTTATTCATATATTTAATCACTACCTGCCAATAGGTGAATAACGAGTAAATAAATAAAGACAAAATGGCATGAAATAAGGCATCGTAATTAAATCAATTCAGATTAAAATCACAATGAATAGAAGAGTAATAATCTAAATTTTACTAACAAAAAATAACCGACTTCAAAGTCTCAAAAACTACTAAGTTGTCAGATCTCGTTCAAATTTACGTGAGACTACATGACAAGCGCCTGCTTTCGATTAAAAAAGAATCATCGAAATCGGTTGGCGTGATATTGAGTTATTCGTCAATTTGTCGCGCACATCTTAACACAAATTTACGACTTATGTAGTTTTCTCATGGATGCCGTTGTCAGATCTCAATAAAATTTATGTGGGACCACAAGACAGCCACCATCTTTCGATTAAAAAAAAGAATCATCAAAATCGGTTCGCCCAGTCCAAAGTTCTGAGGTAACAAACATAAAAAAAAAAATACAGTCGAATTGAGAACCTCCTCCTTTTTTGAAGTCGGTTAAAAAGTAAATAAAAATAAATCTTTTTATCATAAAATAAGCTTAATGATGGAAGATTAATATCATTAGCATTGCCAGAGTTCTAATACCTATCTCTAAAAACTCAATCGCACCCCTTTCATACGTTAAAGTTCAAACGCCGTATTCGTATCATTACCGCCGTCAATTTAACGAAACATAAATTAGACATCAAGAATGTTACATGTGTACAGTATTTCCGAATAGTAATTAAATTCCGGAGCACAAAGCAGCAGATACGCAGCGGAACCTAATTTTCATAGCTGATTAGACCGTACCCCACACGGGATCATATGATTACGTCACGGCCCTATTCCGGACGTGCCATGACGTGAGTTGTCTTACCGTTTATGAAGAAAATCAAAACAAAAATTATCATAGAAAAGTATGTTCTTTTTATTTCCGTAAAGCAAATAAATGTTGCTTAGATATAAGTATGAGTCACTTCGTTTAAATCTCTTTTTCATTATTCTATGCATTGTAGAGCCAACAAAGAACGAATCATATTACAAAAACTAGACAATATTGAAGTTAATTGATACGATTATCAAACGCCCCAACTCAGAGTCACTAACGGTTACGTAAATCGCTCCTTAGTACAGATTTTGTATGGTATTTTTCACTAAGGAGCGATTTAAGTAACCGTTAGTTACTCTGAGTTGGGGCGTTAGGTTTAATATAACATTTTTTTTGTATGTGGCATTGAAGTCCAACACTAATTTGATCAAATTACTCTTGACTTGAAGTATTTTAATACTTCGTGGCAACGAGTGTCTTTATCTGACTAAACATTTTTGTAACATGTATTGTGTTATAGTGAGTTTTTAATTAATATAGTAACAGTATGAATAAAATAATAACTTACTTTTCCTTATTCAGAATAGGCTGAAGCGTTTCTTGTGCAAAGCGTCAGTACCCCCACGTACCCCTATCAGCTGTCGGGTGCACGCCACGTTACTGTTGACGCCGTGACGTCACGTCTCACGTCTGCGCAACACGCGAAAAACTCGCCTCATAATTATCCGTTACTTCGGTTAATCCTCAAAAAGGTTTTGATCATTACGCGCCGTAATGCGTCATCAAAAAACGAACGTCGAACGGAGAATTTTACGTCTTGTTTTGTCCGCGTATTTTGGGATGTAAAGAAATTGGAAAAAGTTATGACGTATTTGGAATGTCAGCTATGTTTGAATTCTATTTCAAACACAATAAAAATGTGAATACTCGTACTAAAATGTGACGCATTATTCTAAGTACTAGATTACCATGGCAGTGTTTAAATTAGGTACCTATATCGAAAAATTCACAATATTAAGATATCAAATAGTATAAGTAGGTAATTATAGTTTAAACTTCTCTGTAATTATTTAATACTGTAGTACTTTTGTAGTGACGATATTTTTCACGGCCCCGGAAGGTAAAGCTCGCGATACTGACTGCAAGTTTTATATATAAAACCGTATTTTGCAAAATTCCGGTTGTCGATTCTCAATTTCCCCTATCACTCAAGCGACGTGACCCATTCTACCAGCGAAACAATACGCACCGTTCGCTCACCAACCGCTATACTTAAGGGTAAAGAGTCGGTGCATATAAAAGCCGTCTAGAAAGTTTTCTGTCGCTTCCCACGATCGATACCGCGCTGAGGTGCGCCGGGAATTACACCCGGGGTAATGAACGTAACAACAGCTAGTTTCACTTGCTCATTTGGGTTATTATGTCATTTTGAGCGTTCACTCGTTGAAGTGCTCGAAACTGCAACGGTTTTAGACGTATCATTAGTCTCGTCGGTTTAGAAGAATCAATTAAATCCGTCTGGTTGTAAGGTGTTTGATCATTATTTACTATTTTGTTCCATAGTTGAGAATTGGATGAAAATTGTTTTTGCTGTTTCCAAGCTCATCATGAGATATCAGTGACATAGGCCCATAGGGTCATAAAGGATCTGGAGGACCTACTTATATTATGATAATAATTATAAAGCATTTTCAGTAGGTAATACCTATTATTATACGGTAATATATTATTGACTACTAACTTAAACTTACTCCAAACTATTGCAAATTAAAGGGTATTAACAATATTGAATGGGTTTTTTTTTCTTTATTTAACAACGTCACAAAAATGACCGTCCAAATAATTGTGTTATGTGTACGGTACAATCGCATGATCAGTCCCACATATCGCATTCGCATCGGTCGCAAAGATCTTAATTCTTGCTAAAGTCTGTAATCCCAAACGGGGCCTCGCATGCGAAGCGATATAGCCAAGTTTCGCTCAATACATAATTGGGACCAAATCCCTATTGGATCCCGAATATAGAGGGACAGGTTTCTTAGTGCGTGTTCAGGGGGAAATTAATGAAATTAACGGATACTAGGCAAAGTAAATATAAGAAAAGACGATGTTGTGCCCCTCGTTACACTGGAGGATCTGGATGTTCAATGTTATTGTTCATGTTATGTTAATTGTGTAAAAATTTCGTTACTGTTAAAAGTTGCCGCAACTAATATAAAGATTTGATAATAGTACAGCTAGTAGTAGCTCATAAAAATATATCTAACGTATAAACTTCATTAGAAGATGTAAGTAAAATGTAATTGGGAAACTTAAGCGTAGCCTTTGGTGTTGCAATATTATAAATATTTCATCCAAGGCAAAATTTATTGCAATACTAGCTGTTGCCCGCAGCTTCGCACGCGGAAATTATGCTTATCATATTATTTAGTATCCCTTACAAAAGAAAATTTAAAAACAGGTTCATTTATATTGAAGTACTTATACTTAGAAATTTACATACTGAAACTTACGATACAATCACAGATCATTCCTCCGGGAGCGGGTTTGGAATAGTAAACAACATTATTTTTTTTTTCTTTTCCCTCTCCCTCTCCCTCTCCATCTCCTTCTCTCCCCTTGCCCTCTTCCTCTCCCGCTCCCTGTCCCTTTTCCTCTCCAGCTCCCTGTCTCACTTCCCCTCGCTCTCCCTCTTCCTGTCCCGCTCCCTCTCCCTTTCCCGCTCGAGGTCCTTCTCCCACCACATATCCCTCTCCCTCTCCCTTTCCCACTCGAGGTCCTTCTCCCACTTCATATCCCTCTCCCTCTTCCTCTATCGCTCCCAGTCCCTCTTCCGCCCGCACCCGCGCCGTGTCCCGATTTCTGTCCCGCTCCCACTCCCTCTCCCGCTCCCTGTCCCTCTCTATCTCCCTCTTCCGCTCCTTCTCCATCTCCTGCTTCCTGTCCATTTTTAACTTAAAAAATGACGAACTTACAAAGTTCATTCCCCTAAATTAACTCTTTAAGGGATGATTTTCCGAAAAAAAAATAATCTAAGTTAACTTTTGTTTATTACCTACTAAAAACTTACATAAAAAATTTCATATATTTGATAACTCTAAAACTGGCGAAGTTGATTTGTGTGTAGACTACCAACCCCTATTTTAAGGGGATGAATTTTGAGAAAACAGTGGTACTGTTATTTTTTGTGTCTAACTATAAGCTTATATACAAAATTTCACCCTTCTTACTTCATAACTGACGAAGTTGGCATACTAACTTGCACACTCTTATTTAATCCTTTAGGGGATGACTTTCCAAAAAAACGTAATAAGTATGTACTTCCAAATTTTGTTTCTAATCTGGAGCTAATAAGTATATAAATTTTCATGTCTTTAACTTTAAAAATGACGAAGTTGCGTACTAAATGAAATCCTCTAAATTAACCCTTTAAGGGATGATAAGGATGATTTTCCAAAAAACCGTGTTAAAATTAACTTTTGTTCACAACTATAAACTTACATAAAAATTTTCATATTTATAAGTCTAAAACTGACGAAGTTGATTTATACGTAAATGGCTTCCAACCCCTATTTTTAGGGGATGAATTTCGAGAAAACAGTGATACAGTTATTTTTTGTGTCTAACTATAAGCTTATATACAAAATTTCACCCTTCTTACTTTAAAAATGACGAAGTTGCATACTAAATTAAATCCACTAAATGAACCCTTTAAGGGATGATTTTCCGAAAAAAAATTGTTAAAGTTAACTTTTGTTTATTACTATAAACTTACATAAAAAATTTCATATTTATAACTCTAAAATTGGCGAAGTTGATTTGTATGTAGTTGACTACCAACCCCTATTTTTAGGGGATGAATTGCGAGAAAACAGTGATACAGTTATTTTTTGTGTCTAACTATAAGCTTATATACAAATTTTCGCCCTTCTTACTTCAAACTGACGAAGTTGCCATACTAACTTTCGCACTCTTAATTAACCCTTTAGGGGATGATTTTCCAAAAAAACATAATACTCACAAATTTTGTTTCTAGTCTAGAACTAATATGTAAATTTTCATGTTTTTAACTTCAAAAATGACGAAGTTGCCTACTAAGTTCAATTCAGTAAATTAACCCTTTAAGGGATGATTTTCCAAAAAAATATATTAAAGTTAACTTTTGTTTATTACTATAAACCTACATACAAATTTTCAAATTTATAAATCTAAAACTAAGAAAGTTGGTTTGTATGAAAGTGTCTTCTAACCCTTATTTGTACCCCTTAGGGGATGAATTTCCAAAAATCCGTTCTTAGTGGACGTCTCCTTAGCATAAACTGTCTCCCTGTCAAATTTCATCTTAATCGGTTCGGCAGTTTCTGAGATTTTTTGTTTAATCAGCGGTGTGTCGCTTTTCAATTTTATATATATATAGATTTAAAAGACTTCTTGCAAATTATTACGGTGCAACGAATTAAAATAAATTTCAAACTGAAACACGCCTTTCATTATACTTGTTAACCTCGATGTAACGGCAGGGTTCTTTCATCGAAACTAAAATGTATTTCATGCGCTTCTGTTTTCGTACCGCAATTAAACTGCTGTAAAACTTCTTGCTGCAGTGTTTGCGGAGAACCTGAACGGTCCGCGAAAGTTGTGCGGTACTGCTCCTTGTTTGCCTGCTAATTATCCCGGCAGCCGGTTGAATCAGCATCCGAAACGCTGACCCTGCCTAAATGGTCAAACGGGACTAAAAGCGTTTCACGGCTCCATTCAACTACGGCTTCCGCCCGATCCGCCCCGTAACCATAGTGACCGCCTACTCCACGCTATTACTTCATTGTATCAACATTCATATCGACGTCACGTGGAACGATGACTCGGTTAAACGAGGGGACCGAAGCCAGATTTGTCATGTCCTTTCAAATTAGACGCCGCAGTCCGGCATTGGCACTTCGCGTGACGTCTAAAATCAAAAGCGTAGAAGGGTTACGTAATCCGAACCTTTTTCGGCGCGACTTGTGTTTGTGTGCACGTCTCGTCTTTTGTCACGTATTCTTAATTAAGGACCGGCGGCTGCCAAGCGACCCCACTCGTCACATTTTCATATCGATTGTGAGACGTCTCACATGTAAAATAAATATTTTGATAGCCGCAGATTTTCGGCGAGACACATCAGAAAAAAAGCGAAAATTGAATCTGTTTGCAGCCCCTCTGTTTGCGAATCGGAAGCCGAGCCTAATAAACCACCGCTTAACCTCTCGCGACAAAGCCGATACAAACTGAGTGACATCCCGTCTCTAAAGAGATCTCGCGAAAAAATCCGGCGGCGACGTGTCAAAGACACCGCGAGCCGAGGGGCTCTTTGTTGCCTATCGAAATATTTTTTAAAGCTCAACTCCTTAGCGAATTGAGAGATTAAGTCCTTTTTGAAGAGGCAACCGCTCTCCCGGGACACTCGTGATCATTCCTACGGTCCTCATTTCCGTGGATGCTCCGTTTGATTGTTATTTTTGTTACTTCCAATTTTGTCCGTGCCAACGGGATTTGAAGTGACAAGAGACGATTGCGCTAGAGCGCGATAAGTGTTTTTCGACGTTTTTATAAGCAATTGTTTGTTTCTCGTTCGATTTGTTTCCTCTGTGTTTCCAATTTATCACATAATTTGGGAATGAAAGACTGCTTTTTAATACTTACTCTATTACTGTAGCAAATTGGTAAATGAAAGAAAAGTCAACAATGATAAAAATCTTATACGAATCGTAAATCTAACATTTGAACATCGTTACTACGATACAATCTCAGTAAAGCATTAAGTTTTCGTGAGAAATGTAAAGCTCATCGAAAAACGTTTTAGTACCCTTATTTCGGACACACTCCAACGTATGCGTGACACAAAGCCACAACAAAATATGCAAATGGCCATAAGGCAGTAGGTAAGCGCTGGTAAGCCGCGTAATTATTCACATCGGATTTGCAAATCTCGCCCGGAGCGTTTCATTTCCTCACGCGCGAGTTGAACTGACCCGGTAACGCGTCTAAATCAAAACACATGTGCTGAGAGCGGACAGCTTAGCCGGACGCTGCTTTTGAGATGTGGGCTTCCCCTTTTTGCATTCCCTCATGGGTCCCTGCGTCGATTCCTTGGCGGGTGATGATCGATACCCCTCCCCCGCCGCCGGCCGCGACCCTCCCGCCCTCTCTCTTAATTAGGACTCGGAATCTGCGGCGGACACACACACTCACACGCGCGCCGGCATAATGTTAATCAACTTTCATTATGCACTAAGGAATTATATGGGTACGCCTAAGGAGTGATTATACGAGTTAAGGCCGCGTCCCCGACCAAGAAATCATACTTTATTATGATCACTCGCATTCGGCTTTACGGCGGCGGCACCTCGCGGGGCCGACATCGCATTACATTAACTGCGCATATATCACGTAAGAGCGATGTACTCGTAACTACATTGTTTGTATGGTAAGGATAATTAAGTATTAAATATAATATACACATTTACATACCCGGCATAATAATACTCTGAGTCGCGTGTTGCATCGTTACAAACAGTCGAGACATCACAAACATAAATAAACATCAAACATTATTTCGTCACATAAAGGACATCCTGATTAAGAATCGAAACCGGAGTCATTCGCTCTGAAATGCTATATGAATAACTATGACCATACATTGCTCTAGAAAGATGTCCTTAAAGTATTGCGGTTGTTGTAATATTTCAAATTCAAATTCAAAATCATTTATTCATGTAGGTATCATTGATACACTTATGCACATCATTTTTTTAATTTACCAGCTTTTCGGAAAGGTGCTTTGTCATGGAGGAGAAGAAAAGCCGAAAGAAACTCCTCAGCACATCTTTTAAAAATAAAATACATTGGTATATTTCTTACAAAGAAGTATCACTAGCCTGTACGGAACTGGTTGCAGATCTGGTCATTTCCATGCGTCTTTGTCATTTATGTACTCATCTACAGTATAGTAGCCTTTGCCTAAAAGTTGAGATTTTACATGTTTCTTAAATAATTCCACTGGCAAATCACGTATTAACTTTGGGATTTTATTATAGAACTGTACACCACGGCCCATAAAAGATCGCTTCACTTTAGAAAGACGGTAAGATGGCGTTACTAACTGGTGCATTTTTCTTGTTTGGCGATTAGTGATATCAAAATTTTGTTTATACGCGCTTATATTATTCCGTATAAAAACCACGTTACTATAGATATATTGTGAGGCTACTGTAAGTATACCTATTTCTTTGAACTAAATAAAACAGAAACATCAATAATTGATGTTGCAATTGCGATTCGATTTAAATGGTGTTTAGCAAAACAGAAGTCCAACATTAGAGAACAATAATTGAACAATAATTGGACTTCTGTTTTGCTAAACACCATTTAAATCGAATCGCAAGGTTACTTCTAGGCATTCGTTATATTTTTTATTTATTTACCTCCAATTTATCATTTAACACATGATAAGAAACAATTAATATTTATTTATACTAAATGCGTACCCGTGTTCATATAAATACCCGTAAACCTTGTGTATAACGGGTGAGATTAGTCCGTGTGTAGTGGACCGTAATATTCTCTGAGTAAGCACGTCTGAAGATTAATTTTAGTTACAAGTACATCCATGTGTATGACTGCGCTTCTCAACATCAACAGAAATAAATGGCATCACTTTCAGATGCATGTTGGGGCGAATTTGACTGAAATTAGTAAGTTTTGTGTGGCTTACACATGGGTAAATTTTGTTTATTATTCGTAAATTAAATAATGTTTTTATTGATGTACAATTTCATTTCGATGACGCTAATAAAATTATCCTTGAAGCTGAAGCTTTTAGTTATCTTAAATATATCTAGTATATTAATAATTTATAAGATCTGCCGAGCAAAGGGTCGAAAACATTTATGTCTAATTTTTCAGAAAGAATCCTCCTATGGTGAAAATATGTGAGCATTACATAATTTTTAACATTATTACCTAATATTTTAATTATGGATACAAAATGAACATTATTTCATCTATGAATATTGCTCACATATCTTACAAATATTACTCCGCGGGCGGGACGGAGCCAAGCCTTTTCAAATAGGCCTTTAATCGTGAGAGGCCTTGCTCTAACAGACCAAGAGCCTTTAATCTACGGTTATGAGGATAAACCTCCAATAAATCTTTCACTTAGCCAGCCCTTTAATTAACGCATGTAATAAAATTTAATTGATCAAAGCATTCGGCGTACAGAGTGATTTATCAACCCCTTCAACTATTACGATCGTTGACTGTCATAACTCGTTTGATATGGCTTTATACATATTAACCATAGACCTGATTTATTAAACTAAAAAATAAGACATGAGAAACTGAGAACATTACCGAGACTAGAAAATTACATAGTACCTCAATGTGTCAACAGATATGGAAGTAGAATGTTAAAATGTATTATTCCAAATTACTTAAATGAGTTACCTGATACCTTAAAAACTATTTAGGTACATTAATAATGAAAGATATAAAAATAAACTAAAAGCCTATTATTACCTACATACACAATGATTGCCTATGTATTTAAAATAAGTTACGTAAAATGTATCATGAACGTCTCGTCGGGCATATATAAACCCTGCGTGGTTTGCAAGGTCCGACTTTTGTAAGGAAAAAATTATGAAAATGTGTGTAAAATAAATAAATAAATATATTAGAAAGACATTTTTTATTAATATTTATTTTTTTATTTTTCAGTTTTCAGTTTGGTAAGATTGTCTTTTGAAATAATAAGTAAGTACCTGAAAGTACAAATTTGTCGCTTGCAAAATGTTAAGCCCATAAGAAAACAAAATGCCTATTATTTAATATATTTTATAGGGACGTTATATAAGTTAAATAGTTAAAGGTTACATAAATTATGTAGAAAATGCACTTTGAAGAATAAACTAAATAAGGTATGATATTAATCATTATTTCCCAATAAACTGTATTACATGTACTTTTGATTTGATAAATGAATTTTCTTGCTTTGTTTTCTTCGCGCACAATTTATTTATTGTGTTAACTCGTTGTGATACGTCCAGCTAATTTAGACCCACAGCGTTGGTACATATTCGACGTGCTTTACATTTTTGTGGGGCCGTTGAGATGTGAGGGGTCAATTTATATTGGAAACCTCATACGTGTAAGGATTTTCTCGGGCCCTTCGGCTAATGTAATAGATGAGGTGTTCTCATTAATTACAAAGAACGTCGAGACCAGTGCATACGCCGCGGGTAACTCCCAACAAATTAATAAGATTATTAACTCCTTCCGACAAGTCATTCGTTCTCATTTCAACAAGCGAAAAGAACGTGATGTAATATGAGTTTGAGTAATACTTGTAATATGACTAATAATGTACACAGAAGTTTATTTTGAACTAACTGGCATAATAATATAATTCAAATATTCATGCTTAACAGTTTATGTAAATTTCTGGATAGTAGACCGCTAGTAGTAAAATTTATTGTGTGCGTCCATGTACTCGTATCCTGTCTCAAATATAACTTTACCATTGCTTAACGCAATTGTTAAAATCAAAGTCCAACTCACTATCATAATAATATTTAATACGTGAACTAATCAAACAGATATATTAAAGGAACAAGGAAAAATAATGTACAAATTCAAGCACCAATTTAGTAACTATGAACAGATTTTATCTTGAATTTCAATTTAGGTCAAAAGCTGGCAAAAGTTGAATTTATTTTTCACGATTGTACGCTCTTTTTAAAAAACATCTTCCCCAGTGAATTTTTCTTTACTATTTATTGACCCCAAAAACTTTAACAGCTACGAGTGCTACGCCGTAGCTCCGTAGCTCTGCGGTTTACAGTTGCAGGGTTTAAATGTGTTTATTTTCGTAGCGTAACAGTCACTGGGAAATGTTACGATTTTACATTCCTTTTAGCTATTGTGAAACACATTTTGTCGTGATTGTTAAATATTTTTGGAACGCTTTGGAACGCCCTGTTTTTATTCTAATTGATGTTGAACGGCTTATCTAATACTTAGAATTACTCGTATTAGAATTAGAATCAATCACAATTAGAATACTTGAGAATTAGAATAGTTGACTTGAATACTCCAGTTTTACACATAAAACAAATCAAAATTCGTTGCTTCGTTGTAGTAATTTACACATATTATTACCTATCATTTTTTATATTTCTTCCGAAAGGTTATAAGCACTCTCTAATGGGATAATATTATCAGTATATTTCTGTATGTTACTATGTTGCTCTATCCTAGAAACTAGCACAAAGCTTTGTACCGTTCTAAGTAAACCACTTGTGGGATCACATGTCTGATCAAGGCGCACACGTGATTGATCGTTAATGAAGTGGTGGGGCAAATAGTTATTAATGATCCAGCCCCGCCCCACCATACACTTCTTCACTTGTACTTTTATATCTGAAACCCACGCTGACTATACGAATTTCAACTCTTTCGCCATGCTTATAAGACTCAATGTTCACGCTTCCAGGAATTTGAACTCATCTTACCCACTAACACCTATTAACCGACCGCGTCCGGTACATTGTCGCACAATACATCATCTTCCGCAGAAACGTATCAATCAATTTGCCGAATTATAACGCCGCCAATTTATCACCCTTTCTGTTTGTTGCAAGGTTGTCTTGTTCAAGGATAGTTTAGTAGACAGTATTCATCATAATAATATATATCATAAATCGAGACCAAATATTTACCAAAAAAATTCAACGATTCATATTCATATAAACAATTCATTAAAATTATATGATACAGTATGTAAGTTTACAATTCTATAATTAACTTCCTCAAAATTCATTCCAAGATTAGAATTCTAACCAACGCCAATATTGAAAAGGGTTTTGTTTTATTTCAATTAAATAGCAATCACAAAGAGTTTCCAGACCGCAGCAGTCACTCTATCGTCGACGATTTAAACAGATGTCGTGTTAAGGAGGTCCTTCGGAGTATTCGTTCGGAATTTAAATTGCAAATTTGTGCGGCGACAGGTGCAGCCTTACGATTGAACGACATCTTTCTCTTTCTGACACATACAGAAATTCCTCCGTCTCCTTCACGCCCAACGCCAAAATCAACGAATAATAAACGTCAACAAATAAAATCCGAGCGTCACTAATTACTGGGGCCTCAAACGAAGAGAGGTAATCTTTGCACTCCATTCTGAAAAGGAAATCTCGAGGCTAATGGTGTTAATTTAAAGCCGGCCGATGACTGCGATTTTTCTCGCTTTGAGAACTTTCAGAGTGATTTATTGAAGGCACATTACAGTCTAGAGTACTTCATCGGGGTTTAAATATCCCAATATAAAATGTCAGTCACACACTAGCGCTCCTCCCGAAACTAAACAGAGGGTGTGATTCATTATGAATGGACCCGGCGGTCGCAGGTACGGCGTTCAAATTAAAGTTTGGCTCATTCGCGATGTGTACAATACCCACTACTTCGCAGGCCGATCACGGAGCTGCCAAGCTTAATGAATGAAGAAATCCGAGAACCCCTGACACGTATCTGCCCGAAGCCCCTTCGTAAAATCTAAAGTATCTTTACAGCAGATTCATTGACTGTTTGGATAGATAAGAATGTGATTGACTTAAGCATGTAAAGATTCTTGTTAAAGAGACCTTTTGTAATCGTAAAAACGTTACAGTTAAGACCAAAAAGACTGCGAAAAACATTATAAATTAATAACAAATAACCTTACCACCTGCCCAAACTAACGCACTCACGATAATATTATTAAAGACATGTGAACGCTCTCCTATATTAAATCCGTGTGCTCTATTTAAACCAGTATTGAGAAAACCTCAAAAGAAATAGAAGTTCTCGTTAATCTTTGTCGTATCCCTCTTTGGTAGCCAAGTAATTAGCTTTCCAATTTTAAAGAGCAGCTCCACGCTCGGTGCTCCCATCAATCCGCCCCTGTCCGCCAACGAATCGATAATAATTAATTATTTTTGACATAATCACAGCCAAAATCCATTCTGTTTTTGCTAATTCATGTCCCTATAATAAAACGGGGCGACGCTTTTAAGGCTCGCCCGGAATAAATTGATAAAAAATAAATAAGACTCGGCACAACTTTCCGCCAAGTCAAACAAAATTCGATACTGGCTTACACCGCTAGATACCGCGTGATTAATTATAGATCATTTTATATTAAAATCGCCTTATTAGCCGATAAAATGCGATCTCACTTGATATCAATCCCGCTGAAATCATAGGCGTTGTGAGGAGAGTTGGCCTGTGATATAAAAGTAATAAGGGCATAAGTGAAATTTCTAAAAAACAGATTGATTTGGTTCCGATGACAATACATTTTAAAGATAACGGTGACCTGATACTAAGGTCATGGTTGGCTCCAGATGAGGGAACTCCTCGACAGCATAAACACTTTTATAAGCTTGTTAAAATTATTTTAATTGGTTTTATAAAACTTATTAAAAACTGATTTTGATATCTATACCTACTTAAGATTATAACAAAACGTCTTTCTAAATTCCATTTCATGAAACTCATGCATATTGCATAGGTATATTGATATACAATCAGTAAGTGTACTCTATGTTCCCTGTGGCTGGTTGTACCGTTGTCGGGCCCGCACGTCTGAGTCGAAGGTCTCCAAACATCTATTAGCGGTATCCGAACGCCCTCATCCCGATCTTGCTATTATGTGCCGTGTCCAATATTGACACAGTATTCCGATTGTGCCGTGTGACGATGTGACACAAAGATCCCTTGTCACTTTGCCTCGATATGGGTTTCTGTTCATGTCTTATAGTGTGCACACGTTAAGGGTACATTTATTATTTTCAATCTATTTTTTTAATAATCAGCATGACTAACACTTCATGCCTTTAGAATCTTTAAAGTTGATGATCCACTGCGATGCCAAATGCGAAAAAGCTAGGACGACAATGTTCGCACATTCAGATTTTGTCGTTGACTGTCAGTAAAAATATTAAATAGATCCAACTAAGATTAACCTAAACCCAACAACGTATTGAAGTAAGATTAAAATATATTTCAAAAAAATTGTATCCTCTACTGGACTAACCTGCATGTAGAAGCAAGAATTCTCAATAAGTCTTTGTAAGATCTCTGAGTAGTATACATGTACTGGTAATGATTTTTCATTGCTCTGACCAAATCACTAGATCTGTTTGACGGAAAATAGCTCTATATACGGAAACTCTCAGGAAAACCGTACTAGGGTACCTTAAAACTTTCACTTGCCCTGATACTTAAAAAATACATAGTAGAAACATTAAGAGTGCTTCGGGCGGTTATGCCTCGTGATTAAGCCCGGCGAGGCATGCATAACGAGCGCGGTATGTTTGAACGTTCGCGAATAGTTTCTAAATTCCTCCGCTTGGCGCTGCCGCCGTCGTAACATCAACTCGAAAACAACCAGTTCGAAATCCATCCTTTGGTTTGGTGCACGAAATTAAAGCGATTGATTAATTTTGAACGAAGATCGTTAGGTCATTTGTTTATTACATTATTGCGGAATGATTACTCGGGAATTTATATAATGTCATGCTAATTTTTTATTTAAGAAGCACTTAAATTTCGTATTAGGCAAAAAGGCTTTGAACCTTAGCTAATGCAGAAGTCATGGATAATATTATACTTTTAATTAAAATTGTAAAACTTATTGGTACGGTGCCGCGGTGTACTAATCCAAATTTGACAACCCTAAAACACCGGAACGTTGCTTGTACTAAAACCGATACTAAAAAATACATAGTGAAAATATTAGATGTGCCTAAGGCAATACTGCCTCGTGATTAAGCCCGGCGAGGCATGCATAACGAGGGAATGTTTGAACGCGAATATTTTGTGAGTCGGTCCGCTAGCACCGCGGCGGGCGGTGTGCACCTGGCCTTGTTTGTAGCCAAGGAACGCCACTTGAACCTGCCTTTGTTTGCTTAGGATCCCCTGACCCACTGGATCTTGTAAATAATATTCGATTTATTACCGATTATGTTTTGATGGCTCATATACGTTTCAATATACGCAATGCATAGTAATGAATCAATTCGGCTGCACGTCGAAAATTTAATGAAAACAAAAAGAATTCTGGAATTATTTTATCTTTGTACTAAAATTTTGAAATAAATCCACCACATTCAAATATAATTACAATGCTTTTTTTAAATATAATTGAGTTCCCACTTTATAGTAATAATTATGTACTCAAATACAGCACTTACTGCTATGTATTTATGCATATATAATAAACTCATGTTCAAGTAGTCTTGTCTTGAAAATACTTATCTAGTATGTAAAATACAATACAATTTTAAAAATAAAATACCATTTCAAAATAATATTATCATTAAAATATTGACTTGTAATCGAACTCGAGCAAAATAACCTATTATTAATTACTCCCCTGTTCGCATCTCGTGGTACTTATCTCGAACCAACCCATGCGCACGAAAAGATTTCGGTCCGAAATTAAATAATATTTTGAAGGGATTTGTATCGTGATTGGGCGGACACATGCTAATGCAAGAAGTTTTTAATTAAAACCGTCCGCCGTTAAGAGGCTACGTAATGGCTGATCCTCAGGAGGGATCCGATATTGGGTGTGTACGACCAAAGCCAAAATACAAACATATTTAGGTCCGGTGCGTTGCGTTGTGTTCTCCGAAGCTAATCACCGGCCGGAATACAAAGACGCCTGTGTACACATTACCTTAAACCCACCCCTTTCTTCCTGATATTGGTATTAAAAACACAAAAAATATTAATACATACTTCCGCTGTCTAGTTCTACTTATTTTTAGTACAATTCTGTGAGCTGTTTACAATGGCCTATATGAATATAGTTTGGTTTATTGATACTTTGTATGTTTTAACAAAACACAACAAACTCACTTTACACGCAACATGAGTATGTTGGCTCGCCCACAAACATTAGTTTTGTTAATAACCAATGCATTTGAGCACCTTTGAGATAGATAAAATAGATAAAATTTGGCGTTTTCTTTCTATAGAAGTCCATCCATTCCATCAATATCTAATGCAAGAATATTCTTTTCAGATGCTCGCGACTGCGACGACGGCAACTCCGACAAGGCAAGTAAATAAGGCTATTATAAGTTCCAAATCGGTTTAAAGTAAAAAAACAACACTCTTAAACTACTCCGGTCCCCCACGAGCGCAATACAAACTTCAGTCGAGTTTATGGCCTATGTGACCGCCAAAAGTCGGCGAGGAAAAGTGCAAGCTTGTTTACTCATATATCAGTCGAGGTCGACATTTCTTTCAGATAAGGTTGGCTCCCTCGCTGCCAATAAAGTGATTAAGTCACAAATCGTGGCGGCGTGGCGCCTTCGCTCCGATCAGTGATATACTGACGCTGGGGTCGGATGTGCCACTCTAATTTACTTTTTAGTGCTCCATGATTGCTGTGATATAGTTTTCAGCGGACGCGTCAAATTTATTGGTTCAAATATCCGGGCTTGGAGTACTTTGTAGGAAATAATACGAAAGTTAGATTAGGTCGTTAGGTAAACAGAATTGAACAGAAAGTGGCAGGATTTCATGTATATGGTAGTGCTGGTTAAAGGTAAATTAAGTAAATCTCCAGGAATAAGCAAAGTGCAGTATTTCATCTAAATTTCCCTGTTCAGGACACTTAGCATTTTTCATTAATATAGTTTAAAAAAAAAACTTGAGAGGTGTCAAGGGACACTCGAATGGAACGAAGTTCCTTGCAGTCAGTACTAGGATAGCAAAAACATGCAGCAAGTGTGCCAAAACAAATCTAAGGTATTAAATTTCGTGAGAAATTGTTTGTGATTTGTTTTGGCACACTCGCTTGCATGTTTTTGCTATCCTAGTACTCTGGTTTGCTTTCTATGTAAAAAAAAACTACGACGGCAAAAAGTGTCGTTACCGGCAAAAAGTGTCGTTACCAAATTTTCCGCCTAGCCCCCTTTCGCAACGCGCGATAAGGAACTTCGTTCCAATAAAAGTGATGATTTGACTCGATTTGATTAACCCAACAAAATATATTATCTATTCTATTCAAGAAAAAATATCAAAAAAAGTACGACACTTCTAATCAGTTACACTTGACTTCAAGCTATGATATTCGTATCACAAAACGTGTATTTCTCGTAAAACTAAACATTTTTCTGTCTCCAGCACCGCCCAGCTATTTTGGTAGCTCAATCCCCATGCAGCTAGCTCTATTACAAATAAATTGCCCTTCGAAATGATTCCGTGTGTTATAAATTTCATACGTGCTGAGAAATGACATACGGTATTATTTATTACGAACTGTTTTCTGGAAAAAAACACAAAGAAGACATTGTGATGTAATTGAGCCACGTTTTATTGGGGACGATACGAAATTGACGGTAATTTGTACAATAGAATAATGTAAGGATAATTTTAAGTACTTGTAGGTCAAACAATGTTATTATTTGTGAGGCAAGGACTTGCAGAACCAAGCACACCGTTACGAGCCTCATTAATACGAATAAATTCGTCCCAAAGTCATTATCGTTAAAATTAACTACACTTTATCAGTAGTTCTGTACTAAAAAGTGATCCTCGTAACTAAGTATGTCACTACCTCGTCAAAACCAAGCAAGCCTAAACTATTTATAGGAGGTTTGTAATAACGATTAAAGAGTTCTACTTCTTCCCTCAATGATGCTGTTATGCTTAGCAGAACAACCCTCTTGGTTCTCAACTTGAGATAGTAGCGAAAGATCTTTTGAAACGGTCTGCCACGAACCTCTTCAGTGGCTAGCGTTGGACCAGCGTAGTTACAAATGTGGCTTAAAATTTTGGAATATTTACAAGCCAGTTCTTTAGCCAATAAACTAGTAGATGAGTTACTTGATAGTAAGTTATAATCATCGCTCAGAAACATCAGTTACACCAAAGACTTCACAAATTCAATAAAGGAAGCAAAGCATCTGCTAAGAGTTATACTTAATGTTAGTCTTGTTGTTTTAAAGCAAGTTAAACTTAATTTTAAAATGCCAAAGCTTAACTCGACAATACATCTCTATTGCCTGATCGTTAACATCTGTCGGCTGGTAATTCGATATTTACCGACCCCCGTGTTTATTTCGTTTTCAACATGACATTAGTTAGAGGCGCCATTAGCCCTACAAATGACACTAAAATGAAATCTATTCATTTCCTTTGAGTCGAGTCAATCGTCGACTGATATTGTTCAAGTTCACGCGATACGAACATTACCATGACACTAGCTGATGATCGGATTTCGTTTTTGGGTTGTGTGCTTTCGATTTTTCGAGTTTGTTAGTGATATGGGAAGGAAGGTAAATATCTTTAAGGTATAGCATTAAAACAGTGTGTAGTCATGAAGTTACCTTTAACAAAACGCTTCTTTATTCCTGGGTAACTTCAAAATTGAATCATACAATTAATTACTAGGTTTCGCTCTCGCTTCACTGCATCGGTAAAGTATTTTAAGAGATTAGCCAGAACAAAAATATCACGATATTTAAAGCGGTTACTATCCATCTTTTCTGAACCCAGGGCGATTAGCTAAGTAAATTCAATTTAGAGTTTTTTACTATACAATTTAAAGTATATGTAATTTATTACCCTATTACCATTCAATTCCATCAAAAGTTTACACGTATACTTATACTTTTAAAAATACACACATAAAAAATGCCATTTCAACAATAATTCGATAAAGATATGATTGACACTAATTGGCTATGATTACCAATATTTTCCTATTAATCGAAAAGATAAAACGACTTAACTGGAAAATAAGATAAATTGTCATCAAACGACTCTCAAATTACCTAGCAAATGACACGGCTTACTCTATAATTTCCTTACGAACAGAAAGAACCACTCAAAATGTGACTCGAAGCGTAGTATTATCAAAAAATTGGCTTTATTATCAAACTATTTGCTTGGAACAATCTTGATCAAATAAAAAATTAATATGCCGAGGGTGACCACACGTTACGTGGACAAATTGGTTCAATCGCTCAGTGGTATAGCCCACGGGAAAATCGGATATCGTATATGGCTGTTATGGTAACCAATGGCTATTATGATCCTGTCAAAATACGAAACAAACTTCAATCACAGGTTAAATCTGATTTAGATAGGCATAACAATAAATCATACATTGTGATTTTTATTTATGGTCTCATAATATGCTTAATTATGTAATTGGTAAAGATCAAACTTATTTTCTCCGAACCAATATTTCTAGGTAAGTATAGGTACGTAAATTTAAATAAAATCAAAACTTTGTAAGAATCTGTAACAAAAAATACGACGATCATCTGTGACTCCGATTTGTCCATTTCAATAAAATTATACAAGACTATGAAAATAAAAACTGCGGCAGCTGAATGTAGATATTCAAAACGCAAATTAATTTTCTGGAAAAATGTTATCTGCCTTACTTAAATTGTATCTTAAGGTCCAAATAATAAGGGTGACTTTTTTCAATCTCAGAGTTTGTACGATTTGGTATAATCTGGTGGCCGCAATGCTTCGTGTCGCAAACGTTCTTCGAATTCAAATGTTCTTTTTTCAAATTTCCTTCGAATTATAAAATCAATTAGGCGTCGTCGATTTGGGATACAACCGTGGATGTACAGGATTTATTATACATTAAAACAATTTGTTTGAAACAATTTACTAGTAAAATGTAAAATTAGATAATATTTTTTTAAAACCATTCTTCTGTATTTATTTAAGGCATATTTTAATGACATTTTCATTGCAGGACTGATGATGATGTTATGTTTTTATTAGGTATGACTAAGATAACACAGGAATGTCACAATTTTTTAAAAATATAGATACATATATTATACAAGAAACATTTTCTATATCATTAGCCAATCTAAACTGTACGTGGATTGAACAAATATGAAACAGTCTGACGAAGAATTTTGAAAGTCATAATATGAGTAAATTACATTAAGGTATTTTTATTTAAGTTGGTGATTATCGGCAACTTACCTTTTCTATCTATTCTTTTCAATTATCATTTTTTTATAAATAAAATTATTCATGGCCAGGTTTTCATAAAACCGAGCGTCACGCTTGAGCAGTCAAAAACAATACTTATTCAAATGAAACAAAAAGCAATTAACGGAGGAGATATCCCTCCGTCCTCGGAGGATACAGGAGGAGAGATTATTGAAAAAATAATTAATAAATATTTATGGCGGGCCACCTGAGGAACGACAAGCGCGGAATCCATTTTTATCCAGTGCTCGAGTACGCATCTGCAGCGTTACAGAGTAAAAGCGGTTTATTACGAATGCAAAATTTTCCATTCATATTCAAAATTTTATATCCCGATGTGGCCGGGAGAGAGCTAATTTATTCCGAGGGAGCTAAGGAGTGCTCCCGCGTCTTGGGGAGGATTATGGAAGGGTTGAGCACTGCGGAATTGACAGGTGCCTGTCAAAAATTACAATTAATAATTTAGAACGCAGCGGTTGCAATACTGACGCGGTTGTGGTGAGCCAATAAGACAATTTGATTATGGAATTTTTCGCTTGGTGTAGAGAGAGAGGAGGTATTAATTAAATTTCATGAAAAGATTGTAATAAACTATTATATTGCATTTATTGCGTTACCTGTGATAATTTGTGTTTCAATTTGATTCTAAAATTCATTTGTTTAACGGTCAAAATTTAAATTAGACATAATAATATGTATAATTCGGTATTTTCAAAACTAGCTTTAATTGTAAAATTCTTTACTTGTTTTCAATCTTATCTTTGACCACTTTTGAAATTTCGTGACATCATCATTGTCTGTCCACAGACAATAAACGCGAAGAGCCATCGATTACACGTTTTACGGCCGCGATAGCGGATGACGGCGGTAATCTACTAATATCTGCGTTTTATGACCGCACAGCCAGTAATGTGGCCTTACAGCAATTAAATCTCTAAAATTGTCATTTAAGTGGCACTTTCTTCAATTTCTACATTGCTTTTCTATTGTAGCATTAATTATTTATTGTAGAGTTTTGATTATTTAATACGTTAAAGCGAACTTAATGACCTTAGACCTGTTGATAGTGACCCTAATTGACAAGCTAATATCTACCCGGCTTTGAGAAATAACTACTCGTTCAATATCTAATACATACTACATCTACACTATTTTGTATCTCTAATTACGCAATCTATTGCTGCCCCTTACCTAGCCTGGAAGAAATTGTACTGCAACTTCAGTATGAATTTAAAACAAGAAGTATAAACAATTAGTCAAGTCCAACAGAAGTTATACAATAAGTAAAAATTACTATTATGTCAATAAAGGGTAGATTCTTTAAATAGATAAAAAAAATCACAATACCTTTAATGAAACTGCAGGTAGTTATATCAATAAATCTAGTAGGCATTTACATCAATAAATCTAATTTAGAAACATTTACCAAAATAATATTTTCAATCGATTTGTCAGGACAACAACGATTTTGAATCTCGCAAGTCCAATTACTCAGTATGTATCACATCTCTATTGAGCGAGATATTGAGTGCATTCGATTGTGTTCAGTCTAACAAATGATGCCACTTCATCAAAAGGTCAGTGCAAATACAAGCCCCATGAATGTCCAATAGAACACTAGGGAGTGGAATAATTATTGTACTTTATCGATATTCGACATAATCTCTCTGTCGATATTATCAATCGCCGTATGCCTCTAGTTCTCATATTGTGTTAATTATTCATTAAGGAAGTCAAAAAGAAATACTTAACCACTAAATATTTTTTGCGGTTTTAAAATTTATTGAAAATACAAGTCGACCGAGGTTTACAGGAGAGTGTTTTTAATGTTCAAACCGCTCAAGAAATAATAGTCTGTAAAATAATAACTATTTTTTTCTATGATGTTTTACTAGGGAGTTTATATAACTATTTATACATTTTTATTTATTTTTTGTTTTCCTGAAAAAACTGATAGATGACTGTTTCTACGTAGAACTAAAAATAAAAAAATAAAAATATTTCATTATTGAAGTGACCTAATTGTCCAAATGTTTAAAAAAATATTTACACGGCAACAAGACTGAAATTTTATTGTATAAAAATATTGTTACAAAAATTCGTTGTCTGCTACTGCCTGCCTAAATCATGTTATTTAGTAGGCAATAAAAGTTGTATTTTTTAAAAAAAGCCATTGTATTTTTTTAATTATTTTTCATTGCTATTTGATATTTGTCACACCCCTAATAGACATAAAAATTATGCAAATGTTATTATTAGCCAACGTGTATTCCCGTTTCTAAATTACCGGCAATATGTAAACGATTAATCTGGTATCGATATCGCGGCGCGTCCGACGCATCTCTTATCGTTTACAATTGATGGTGGCTATTTTTCACACGTAACCTCCGCGTTGTACTGCACAATGCAAACGTTTGTTTTAACGTGCGTGTGTGTGCTTACGTCGCGGTGTCGTTTCAAAAAAAACCAAATGACACCCAACTGTCATTTGTTTTATTTTATGTATCGAATTATAATGTACTATTATATTTTCTTCTGTGGACTCTGTGGTATCGACAACAGTGTGACGACAACAAGATAATAATATACATGATACCGATATTAGATTATTTAGCAATCCAGATATATTACAAAAAAATTACAATAATGAAAACAGATCAATGGATTTGCCATTTACAAAATTTTATACATGTACAAAATTAATTTCGAAATATTCACGGTGTCTGGCTCGTAAATATTTTGTCCGATTAACCGTCGTTCGACAGCCGCGAGGCGTAAGAAAATGTTAATTAACGAACCCATTGTTTCCCTCCCGGCGGCTCCAAGATGGTGCCGCTTCCGTATCCGGCGGCCGCCTTCTTTATGTACGTTTCGTTTTTCGAACGCAGTCAGTATTGTCATAGCCTAAGGATTTTGCAGTCGGCCGAGGCTAGACTAGTCAACCGTGCGGGGAGAAACACGCGTTCCCGAATCTCTTACAGCGTTTGGGGAAGGTCGATTTGTGAACGCAATGCTGTGAAATTACACGCTATATTCTTATTCATTATATTGCAATAATATTATATAATTTAAGGCGAGCGTATTCGACCGTTGTAGGCATTTTGTTCACTGCCCTTTACCCCGCTCCCCTGAGTGTAAACTCGACCGCCACGCCGTGAGCCGGCCGCGCGCGGCTGTGAGGTTAATGACCCCGTGCGTAGCTGTAGATCCTACATAGCCTAGTTGGTAGTGGACCTGCCTGCGAACTGCGAAGCGAGGGGTGCCGGGTTCGATTTCCGGCCGGGGCAAATATTTATGTGACAGATAAATATTTGTACTCGTGTCATGGCTGTTATTGTGATGTGTTATATGTGTAGTACATGTCACCCGCGACACAGGTAAATACTTGTAACCTACTGCGGGGGTATGAGTGTGGAAGGGTTTTATTATTATTATTATTATTATTATTATTAGTAACTGCTCTGAGTTGGGGTGTAAGTATACTTTATTTTGATTTATTCATTGGAATTTTAGGTGTAATAAAATAAGAGTAATGATAATTTTAGCTTATCCAGTGGAAACTAGAGGTGAGTGGAGACTGACTTGAAATTTTATGATACGAAACTGTCCAATGGAGACTAGAGGTGAGTGGAGACTGACTTGAAATTTTATGATACGAAACTGTCCAGTGGAGACTAGAGGTGAGTGGAGACTGACTTGAAATTTTATGATACGAAACTGTCCAGTGGAGACTAGAGGTGAGTGGAGACTGACTTGAAATTTTATGATACGAAACTGGCCAGTGGAGACTAGAGGTGAGTGGAGACTGACTTGAAATTTTATGATACGAAACTGTCCAGTGGAGACTAGAGGTGAGTGGAGACTGACTTGAAATTTTATGATACGAAACTGTCCAGTGGAGACTAGAGGTGAGTGGAGACTGACTTGAAATTTTATGAAACGAAACTGTCCAGTGGAGACTAGAGGTGAGTGGAGACTGACTTGAAATTTTATGAAACGAAACTGTCCAGTGGAGACTAGAGTTGAGTGGAGACTGACTTGAAATTTTATGAAACGAAACTGTCCAGTGGAGACTAGAGGTGAGTGCAGACTGACTTGAAATTTTATGAAACGAAACTGTCCAGTGGAGACTAAAGGTGAGTGGATAACAAATAAGTAGGTACTTACATACAAAATTGACTAATATCATCTAAATACTAACAAAAAATAACCAACTTCAAAATAACTCGAAAACTACTTGTCAAATCTCCCTCAAATTTATGTGGAACCACATGATACGCACCAGCTTTCTATCAAAAAAAGAATCATCAAAATCGGTTCACCTACAAATAAGTAGGTACTTACATACAAAATTGACTAATATCATCTAAATACTAACAAAAAGTAACCAACTTCAAAATCGAAACGAGCTTTTTTTTCAAAATGGCGGACTTGTAGGTATGCCAGGTTCCGTACAAAAATCTTCAAACCCTTTGGATAAGATATTTTACAAGTATGTTGAGAATGATAAAAAGTATAAGAATAATTTAAAATAAAATACCTAAAGATACGTAAAAAATAATAAAAACAAAAAAATTAAAATGTGTGTCATTCACACATTTTAGAACTTAGAAGTGAAACCTTCAAAAATTTTGTTTTCAAGATAATGAGACGAATGTAAAATTTCGGGAAGATGATAATTGTAGGTTTTACTATTCCACTCCACTCCACTCCACTCCACAAATTTTGACTTTTGACTTTTTTGCCTTTTTTGACTTTAGACTTTAGACTTTTTTGACTTTTTTTGACGTTTTTGACTTGACTGTTGACTTTTGACTTTTTTGACTTTTTTGACTTTTTTGACTTTGACTTTTCTTACTTTTTTCACTTTATTGACTTTTTTGACTTTTGACTTTTTTGACTTGACTTTTTTTACTTTTTTGACTTGACTTTTTTGACTTTTGACTTTTGACTTTTGACTTTTGACTTTTTTGACTTTTTTGAATTTTGACTTTGACTTTTTTGGCTTTTTTGACTTTTTTGACTTTTGACTTTTTTGACTTTTGACTTTTTTGACTTTTGACTTTTGACTTTTGACTTTTTTGAATTTTGACCTTTTTGACTTTTGACTTTTGACTTTTTTGACTTTTTTTACTTTTTTGACTTTAGACTTTTGACTTTTGACTTTTGACTTTTTTGAATTTTGACTTTTTTGACTTTTGACTTTTTTGACTTTGACTTTTTTGACTTTTGACTTTTTTGACTTTTGACTTTTGACTTTTTTGAATTTTGACTTTTTTGACTTTTTTGACTTTGACTTTTTTGACTTTTTTGACTTGACTTTTATGACTTTTTTGACTTTTGACTTTTGACTTTTGACTTTTTTGAATTTTGACTTTTTTGACTTTTGACTTTTTTGACTTTAGACTTTTGACTTTTGACTTTTTTGACTTTTGACTTTTGACTTTTGACTTTTTTGAATTTTGACTTTTTTGACTTTTTTGACTTTTGACTTTTTTGACTTTGACTTTTTTGACTTTTTTGACTTGACTTTTTTGACTTTTTTGACTTTTGACTTTTGACTTGTTTGAATTTTGACTTTTTTGACTTTTTAGACTTTTTACTTTTTTGACTTAAGACTTTTGACTTTTGACTTTTTTGAATTTTGACTTTTTTGACTTTTTTGACTTTTGACTTTTTTGACTTTTGACTTTTTTGACTTTTGACTTTTGACTTTTTTGAATTTTGACTTTTTTGACTTTGACTTTTTTGACTTTTTTGACTTGACTTTTATGACTTTTGACTTTTGACTTTTGACTTTTTTGAATTTTGACTTTTTTGACTTTTTTGACTTTTGACTTTTTTGACTTTAGACTTTTGACTTTTGACTTTTGACTTTTTTGAATTTTGACTTTTTTGACTTTTGACTTTTTTGACTTTGACTTTTTTGACTTTTTTGACTTGACTTTTTTGACTTTTTTGACTTTTGACTTTTGACTTGTTTGAATTTTGACTTTTTTGACTTTTTTGACTTTTGACTTTTTTGACTTGACTTTTTTGACTTTTTTGACTTTTGACTTTTGACTTTTTTGACTTTTTTGACTTTTTTGAATTTCGACTTTTGACTTTTTTGACTTTTTTGACATTTTTGACTTTCGACTTTTTTGACTTTTGACTTCAAGAAGTTTTCACTTCAATAATCATTTTTTCAAAACAATTTTCCATTTATTTCATAACGCGCCTAAATAAGGTATAACTTCAAAAAAGAAAACTGTCTCTCAAGCTCCCAGCCGTCACGACGAGTCGTTTGGCGACTGACACATGCTCAAGGGTGGTAGCTATCCATGCGAACCCCATGGAGAAATAATAATAGTAATAATGGTATTAAATTTAAAATCAATATTACCAATATAATCCCTCGAGGGGCCCTACCACCAGCGGGCCGGATTTAGTCGCCTTTTACGACACCCATCCGGCTTGGGATAGTATTAGATAATAATTGTGTAATTAGCACTTGACTTATACCAATACCCAAATACTATAATAGTAACTAAAGTATAAAAACGAAAAATTTTTATTATTTCAAATTACAGCAGTGTGGATACTTTGGACAGTACCTAATACGTAATATAAGTTCAGAAGGCGCGCGCGCCAAATTCGAAATTAAAATTAGTGTCGGAAATTCGACAACGTGCGGCTGCGATGCCGATTAGCACAGGTCCTACCTCGAAGGCGACTGGCGCGAGAGTAAAATTGAGTAAATTAACGCGTCGGGCGTTTCGTTGCTCGTGGAAAGGGAAAAAATAGAAATTGAAAGGGAAGTTTTTCAAAATTTCAAATTATGATCAGAAAGAAATATTGGTATCTATAGGACCTATACTGTGGTATATTTTTTATTATCTGGAAGCGATTAAAACGCGAATAAAACGCCATTTTTATGCCAGATTAGACCCCACTTTGTGATTTATTTCTATCCAATGAAATAATTGCTATCGTGTATCAAGTATGAGGGAACGAAAGAACAAAGACTGTAAAATAACATATATTTTTTTTAGAATTGTATTATGTACCATTTATGAACAAAACACCTTCAAAAATACCATTTCTTGGGATAATATCGCCTTAACATTTTAGATAAGAAATAATGTGTGAACTTTGATGGTGTTTTTCCGGATTTCAAAGTCAATGGACAACTGTAAGTTCTTACACTGTGTCATGGCTGTGGCTGTGACGCAGCGCAGTATAATGATTTTAATTTCCTCTAATCAAGCCTTCAGGGCTTAAGAATTCTAATCATGCACGCCGCCACCGCAAGCTGACAGAAACATCACCACTTATTCTGATTGCGACGAGTGTGGTGCTGAATAATTAATACGCCTTCATTTTGCGTTGCCCCACAGAAACAAAAGCGCCACGCGTTAATTTATGAATTGTGACGGTACAAGCGACCACTTAAAACACTTTTTGTTTCTCCGTCAAGGGGATGTCAATGTGATCTTGGTACAAAGTACTATTTCTGCAACTGGTTGTTAAGAGTGACGTTCTATCTTCTTAATACTCGTATATATAAATTACGTGTCACGTTGTTTGTCCGCGATGAACTCCTAAACTATTTAACCGATTTTAATCAAATTTCCACACTGTGTAGAGTTTGATCCAACTTGAAAGATAGGATAGCTTACATCTCAAAAAAAACTTTTGACAGAACGAAATCTGTCCGGGCAGCTAGTAGATTTATAAAGATTAGTTATCGGTCATAGGAGCACTAGTATCACTAAACGACACCATGAGCTATGCTTTGAGTTACTCTCATAATCTAACGCCCCAACTCAGAGTCACTAACGATTACTTTAATCGCTCCTTAGTAAAGAATCATCATACAAATTTTGTAGTAAGGAGCGATTTAAGGCACCGTTAGTGACTCTGAGTTGGGGAGTAAGAGTTACTTCTTAAAATGAGTATACGAACTAAACTGGTGAACCTACGTATTATACTGTCATGCGTATTTAAACAGCTTTCAATACTACACGTACTTTGGCAAAAGTTTATTACATATTTATCGAATGTTTTAGTTTATTATTTTACGTATACGACACTTATTAGTATCTGCTTGCTTTATTTAAAACTAAATCTCCGAACGTAATTATAATATCATCGTTACTATAAAATTTTGAGAAAGCTTTCTTACAATCTAAATTGTAAATCTTTTGTGTATTATTATAATACATGTGTATATAGCTATGCACTACTCAAGTGACCTAAATAAATTTTATAAACATACCCGTATGTTTAAGACAATGCTTGAAGCCTTCATGAGAAGAGACTATGGGAGCACGAGCCAAAGCTTCGCCATAATAATATCCAGTAACATCATCCACTACAAATATAAAGTCAAAATTCGTTCGCACTAATAATTCGCCATACTTTCTGAACATTTTTAGCCAAACCACTCAAATAATGTTCATTCCATCAAACGTAAAACATGATAGCTATTATCAAAAATATCGTAGCGAGTAAAGTTTAATTATATGGGGGAGGAGAACAACCCCTTCGTTCAATTCGCACTAACGACCACATTTCGGTCGTCTAAATCACAACGACGCCACTTGCAATTAATTTTTTGGCTGTAAAACGTAACTCATACTATTATTACATAATTTCAAGTGAGGTAAAAGTATTGGGAATTTGTATGTTAATTGCACTTTTATTGCATTGGTGCGGTTTTATCAAAACTTGCTATTATTAGTAACAATATTTTTTAAGTTTATGGAGGTTCTTTCCACAATGACCAGTAACTATTATCATGTCGAAGGCGGTTTGTTGATATTAAATGTGGACATGGACTTAAAAATCTAACGTTTAGCCGGGTTCAAAAGTTTAGAATTTTTTTGCTTATACATACTATAATTCTAGGTTGATGTCATAATTGAGATCATTTCATGATTTCTGTATAGATCAATCTCTAAAAATGTAATATAAGTAATTTAGGTAAAATTTTCTTTTTTAGGTAAATAGCCTCCAAATTACTAGACATGCTACCATATGAGCAATGAGCATCCTGATAATATTTCCTAAACATTCAAAAGAAACACTTAAAGTTAAACTTTCTTATGCTCTGCGTATGCTGAGAAAGAGTGTAAACAAAGACGCGCTTCTGACGGCATATCACGGTTGTGTTTCCTCGACGCTTAGGTATGGCATTATTTTCTGGGGAAACTCTGTTGATAAGTATCTTGCATTTAAAGCACAAAAACTATGTATAAGATCACTTTGTAACCTCAAACGAAGAGAATCATGTAAACCGCACTTCTTAAGTTTAAAAATTTTAACAGTTCCGTGTCTTTACATATTAGAGTGTTGTGTATTCGTTAAAGCAAACTCTAACCTATTTAAATTTCACGATCGAGAAAGGCACAGACAGAAACTACGTGCAGTCCAATGTAAAACCAATCTGTACAAACAGAGTATCTTTGCTAAGGCACCACTCATATATAATAAACTACCTTTATCAATTCGTACCACTATTGATGTTCAAGTATTTAAAAAAAAGTTACAGAGTCTCTTGATCGAAAAATGCTATTATACAATAAATGAGTACCTAACAGATGATTTAATTAATTAAGTAATTACTTAGTCTTTAGTTGATTATCATTTTTATTTTATTATAATTATTCTGTACAATTCACAATTATTAATTAATTAATTTAATAACTTGACATAAAATGTAATTATTTTAGATGTTAGTTTTGTTTAATATTTTATTAATGGTTAATTTTATATAATATTGTATGCCCGTTTGTGGCGGGAATACAGAGATCCAATTGTATTTGACCTGTGACACCTGAGTTTAACTGTACCTACCTGTATTCCACAATAAAGATTATGATTGATTGATTTGATTGAAAGTATACGCAGTTGAGCTGTTATAAAACTAGCAATGGTATATTTCCCTCTTTTGTATTCGACTTGAATCCCACATCCCGCCCAAGGTTTGTGGTTGCAGCACAATAAGCCGCCCTCACTCAGCATTCACAGCCTTCGCAACCACCGCAATGCTACGCTGGGAAGAATGATATCACCTCTATACGATATTTAAAATACCCTCTATCAACAGGTGGCGGTGACTTCCATGAGAATATCGTAGGTTTAGATATCAAAAACGCGTTAGTGTTAAATATGTTACTTACCGGGACTTCGGTTTCTTTCTAGTTGGTGACGTTTTTGGTGATTCACATGTCCATTTGTAGCGCCTGCTCAGTTTTGTTTCTTTAGGTAAACAAAAAGTCAAGCAAATAAATATTTATGAATATAATTGTGGTATTGTGATCATCTATCAACGTTTCCTGAGGCTGTATTCTGCTGGTGAAAGAACGTCGTAAATGCATAGATTATTTCATTGTAGTGCGCTATGTTTTATACCACTCAATGCAATTTCAACGGTAAATTTTCATTATAATTACAACATTGCATGGAATTACATGCTTTCCACATAATTAGAACAAACTATAAGAATTGAAATTTATTACAATGTTTGTGATAACAAAAACTTGTTTTATTTCAATGGATAGAGTTAATCAGGTGTCCCCTCATTCGTCAACAATCATAACAAAAAACAAGCCAATAATGTTCACATGACATAACACACGATCTACTTACGTTCATTCCGACGAAAGTAAGCGAAACAACTTCATATCCCCGACACACTTATAACCCTCGAATAAATAAGGCACAGCGGCAATAAAATGCGAAAAACGATTACAGATCAATGAAGCGTGGCTTCCCTCTCGGGGCGCAAATAAAGCAAAGTACACACTTCAAATATGCTTTTCTTAATCGTTCTCATAAAACAAAGATCAAGCCGCAATCCCCCGCGAGGTTCCGTGAAAAAATATATAAAAAATTCATCCCCGATGCTCATACCGCGTCTGTCAGCGTTCGGCGAACATTTTGGCTGCAAATTACTTCCTAAATGGCGAACCCTCAGGAATCAATATCATTACAGTCATTACAATCGGGGAAGTTGTTAGGAGGTAAAATTTTAAACAAAACTCTTTCCATTTATTTTGCATAGGTACTTCTCGTCTTTGCTGTGCCAATAAAAAAATTCAGTTACGTTAAGTTATCAATGACCTCGAAACAATATTATTAAATCAATGTTTGTATGTATGTAGACCACAAGGTAACTATATCCTTGGAAAATCTAGCTGCATCTGCTTTCAAGGTAACTAAGGACTTTTGAAACAACAACTCAGTGACTTTTAAAAAGTATTTGTAGCGTACGAATTGGAAGTGATTGTATTAAATCAAATTATTACGACGCACGCACGACGACGATAGACGCACTTACTCATACAATTATGCATTAGTCAAATTAGGCTTAACTTTTACACGACCATTTGTAAAATAACAGTACCTTTAGGGTTCCAAGTTGTCAACGTAATTTACGGGGGAGAGATGACGGATCCGCCTGCAGCTTCACTCTGCTTATAATATAAGCCATTTTAATCTTAACTTAGTTAAAAATCTTGCGGCCGGCATTAGCATTAATCACTTGTGACAGCTCCGTAATGGATATAGTGTAATTAATGTGCTTGGGATCAGATAGGCAATATAATGTTGGCTTGTTTTTACAGTTGTGCACATTCGCTGAAAAAAAAATTAAAAAAAAGTAAAAAACGCGCCTTTATAGAAAATCCAACTAAAAATAGAAAATAAATTTGAATTAAGAATGGTGTAATTGTAAAAAAAGCGTGGGTGCTTTTTAAGATATCAAAATGATAATCCTTCTACTCATTGACACCATGCACCCCACGCTTTTATTTCTAATTTTAGCGGCTCATTAAATAAATAAGTAACGTACGCTAATTCCACGTAGGCATTTGGATTTCCTGTATTGAAAGTGTCAAAAATTTTACTAATACTCACAACTTAATAACAAACTTTTATCTGTTTCATAAATGTTTGCTCATGCAAGGAGTCGAATCTGAAGCGCAACGCTTGACAGAGACAAACTAGGTATTTTTAGTGGACAATGGATTGATGGCATAGTTTAGTATTGCAGTTTTAAATGACAGTGAGTGTTATTTAAAAGAATTTAATAATAAAATCATCAGATACGATTTATTAACCTTTAGTCTCACCCAGGGTACAATTCAAAGCGCTACACAATTCCATAAAACAAAGGAAAACGCCTTCATCAACCGAGAAATCTAAAGCTTAATTGAAAGTCGACATTGAGAGATTTCAATTCAATTACTAAACCATATTTAACGAAATCCAATCCCCTTTCCCCCGAGAAATAATATTATTTATTCACAAAAAATAATACAAAACGCAGCATCGAGACGCCGAACGCTCTGTTGGTTTAGAGATCATTCGATGGAGAAGTTGGTACAGAACGAAGCAGGAAGAAAACTTGGATAAGCGAAACCCTCTAAAAATGATTGATGCCACGCGGGCGGGGGACGATCGCTCACCGGCGCCACTGGGCCCAATCACCTGTCTCACTAGCACAGGTGTACGATATGCGATATCGATAAGGTAGGCTTTTGTAATGTCGTCTGTCGATGTATGGGCTGATGAGTTTCTTTCAATTCGTCTTCTTCTCCTCCATGACAAAGCAACATTCCGAAATAGTGGTAGAAAATGGTGGTAAAAAAGTGACGTGCATTAGTGTATCAGTGATACATATATGAATAAGTGATTTTAAATTTTGAATTTTTTCGTCGCTTAAGTTCCAGAACTACAAGACTAAAGGTGGATTTTTTAATAGATCATTACAAAATTATAAAATAAATTAAGAAAAGTCAGAGGTTAGACGACAAAGATTGATGCTTATGCTCCCATTCGTATTCCGAGAAAACTTTCTGGTTCTTATTATAATTACTATTATTTCTTCTATGATACAACTGTATTAATCAGTGCATTATTTCTTAAAAAATAAAATCTTTCACTTTGAATTTCTCTATGAAAATAACGTATATCGACATTTATACATTCACATAACTTATTACGGTACTTAGCTTGATAAGTTCTAAATCAAATCACGATAATCGTCCACGATAGACCAAGTCCTTTAACATTTTAAACCGAATAAACTTCTAACCGATGGAAATACGAAAATGAAGATCATTAGCGCTATATTGGCGCGAGCTCCCACCGATTCATTATTACCCGATGGATTTTCGAATTTTTGCCCCCACGGTTTTATTGGCTGCTGCCGTCAATCATAAAACGCGAAACGATTCGATTTTAGTATTAAAACTTACTCACAACGAACAAAGACGGTTGATTCAATCGCGTATAGTCAATTTCCTTACGTATTGAGGCATTGAACAATTTGAAGGCATGGAGAGCGTTATTTGATAGCGTTTAGCTGGGTAGCTAATAGAAGTGGACTGGGTATGTTTGTTCAGGCGTCTTTGTTCGGGATATAACAATTAGGTAGACAATGGTGGGATGGCGGACGTTATCGTGGTATGCCGCGATGTGAACAATGCTGTGCACGACAATGCATGCTCGCCACCTCAATATCTTCTCGCTGCCGGCTGCGGGCCGATGCACTCTCTTGTTGAATCAGACTCCTTGGATCTACTGACGTTAGACGGGCACTCATAGGTTAATGAAACTTCAGAGGTACCGCATTCGCGATTGATTCTTTTATACACATAGAGCAGGTAATATCTCAAGTAATAATAATTGTGTTCTGATATTGCTATTATCAGAAATGCTAAAATAAAATTTAAGATGGAACTAAAAACACCTCGTTTGCATTGTCGCGGTGTCCATAATCCATGTAATTTTTCGTCAAATTTTATTATCCGCAACACACAAAAATTCTAACCACCTTATATTGTACAATACAATAATAATTTGTAACTGTTAGGTACTAACTAACTAAGGTCCTACTCTGTGCATGTCTCAGAGTCGCGAGACACGCTCTTTGTATGGTTCTTCCTCCGGCAGCGGCTGAATGCACATTTGATGTTCCCAACATGTGGAGATAACATCCCGGTACTTTCATACTCAGCACTTCTACACGTATGTTAGTGTAAACACTGTACTTGGTTTAAATATCCACGAACTTGGAAGGAGTTTTGAAATGAATTAAAGACATTTAAATTCGTTTAACTTATCGGTAATAGGTTTTTTGCTACAAAACTTTCAATGTAATTAATTAAAGATGATAACTTATGTCATATGGTTGCAGTTTGCGTAGTGTTTAAAGTATTTTCACATTTGGTGAACAATTCTATCCCTTGATGCTTATTAGATAATTATAAATAGGAACTTATTTTTACTTTTAACATAGATTATACGCTTCAACAATCTTTAAAACTATTAAGTTTGAACGGATGAATTTGAGAGGTATAAATACGTGTATTACAGGTCTTGCGCTACTAAAAAGTTTGTAACGCACCCAAGTGATGAAGAATGTTTACAAGACGCTTCTGGCAATGAAGACAAAGCTTGCGTCTTAACTGCAAAGAAAAACATATACCTAATGATGTTACATAAAAATAATAAAAATAGTTTTTTCGACGATATAGTTGTAATAATATAAAATTAGCTGTACAGCACGTAGTAAAAGCAAACTTTGTATAAAAAGAACTAACAACCTTACGTGTCTGAAAACACCGGAACAATACCAAGTGAAAATAATTTTAACTGCAGCCAACAATGACTTATAGCTGGAGAGCTATTGAACCATTTGACTATCCCACTTCCCACAAAGCTAGAAATTTATTAAATGATATTTTATTATCAGTCAATTAAGAAAGTACCGTTCTGGCAGGCATCTCGCGGTTGCTTCATGGCCCATTAAAATTTTGAAAATGCAAAAAATATATTTTTTTTATCCCACTCCCACAAGGCTACAATTTTAATATGTTGTACTATTGTTGGATCTTACAAATAAAAAATAATAATTTTCATACAAATGTATCCTTCTATGCATAATTTCAACCTCTAGCCTGCTTTTGATGTCATTTAAATGTATAGGACTATCGTTGGATCTTACAGATCGTACACTTTGGTGGAAAAAAAAATCGGTATTGCCATACAAAATATAATCATTTTCATACAAATGTATCCTTCTATGCATAATTTCAACCTCTAGCCTGCTTTTGATGTCATTTAAATGTATAGGACTATCGTTGGATCTTACAGATCGTACACTTTGGTGGAAAAAAAATCGGTATTGCCATACAAAATATCATAATTTTCATACAAATGTATCCTTCTATGCATAATTTCAAGCTTTAGCCTGTTTTTGATGTCATTTTAATGTATGGCACTATTGTTGGATCTTACAGATAGTACACTTTGGTGAAAAGAAATTTCGGTATTGCCATACAAAATATAATAATTTTTATACAAATGTATCCTTCTATGCATAATTTCAAGCTCTAGCCTGCTTTTGATGTCATTTAAATGTTCAGGACTATCGTTGGATCTCACAGATTGTACACTTTGGTGGAAAAAAAACAGTGTTACCCTACAAAAAAAAATTTTTTCATAAGGCAAAATCAGCGAGTTCAATTCCTGGCTAATAATATTGATTTTTCAAAAATCTAATTATGCCGTTTTGGTTTTCGTCAAAATCAGCGCTGAGACTCCTTTGACCACTTTTCGCTATTCCTCATAGTTTGAATTTGTCCATCCACGCTCACTTGAAAAATTCACCCTGTATACTCTTCTGGCAGATACTTGCAACCGCTAGAATGTTCTGGCTGTTTACATATATTTTTTAAACAATTGAAAGAATGTTCCCTGAAAATTTGAGCCTTGTGCGAGTAGGTTATGAATTCCTCTCCCGATGACAACTTTGCTCTGTTCTGGCACACACTTGCAACCCTCAAAATGTTCTGGCAATTTTTTTCTACACTTAAACATATGTAAATTACAACATATTAAAATTGTAGCCTTGTGGGAGTGGGATAAAAAAAATATATTTTTTGCATTTTCAAAAATTTAAGGGATGATGACGCAACCGCGACATGCCTGCCAGAACGGTACTTTCTTAATTGACTGATAATAAAATATCATTTAATAAATTTCTAGCTTTGTGGGAAGTGGGATAGTCAAATGGTTCAATAGCTCTAGGGCTATTAAGAGACACAATATTTAATAATGAAGAAACTGTCCTAGAAGCTGGTTTTAATAGACGAAGATACGGTTCACTTGTGGTTCAGAAGATAGCCTTATTTTAGACCATATCTAGAAGCAGTTGTGCCTGAAAACTGAAATGAAATAGTAAGCGAAGGTCTATTACCTACACTATTGCTACCGAAAAATTACTTGGAGCTAAGTTCTTCACGTTAATGTAATACCAAGTTATGTATCAAAAATACACAGACAAACTTGCAACGAAACAGTCACACACAAACGTTATATTTGACGACATAAAACAAATGACAAAAGGTGACAAACGTACGTAAATCAAAACAAGATGTTCACAAATCAGCGTGGTTGAGTCGGTTGACTGTTGAGGCGTGTCATGTCGTCGTCACGTGAGTAGTGTTTAATCGCGTGAAGAGCTAATTGTGCGAGCGGATTGCGCAGGTAAACACTACACGCCACCTCGCCACCTTGCCACCTCGCACACTGCCACACATTCAGGGAAGCCGCCGATGTGCAATCATTGGAGAAGGTAAATTAAATGGGTTTGTATGTAACTCGGTAACTTCTTATAATGGTAGATTGATCTTTGTGAATTTGTGATATCAGTACTTAATCGATGTTAAAGACACAAGTTATTTGAGAAATACTATAAACGGCTATAAAATCGATTAAACTTTTATAGCCGTTTATAAATAGTTTTTACTTAAGAGTCATTTAGTGTCTTTTATTTCAAACGCTTCATCGATATAATCTAAATTTTACTAACAAAAAATAACCGACTTCAAATTCTCAAAAACTATTTGTCAGATCTCGTTCAAATTTATGTGGGACCACATGACAAGCACCAGCTTTCTAATAAAAAAAGAATCATCGAAATCGGTTGACGTGATATTGAGTTATTCGTCAATTTGTCGCGCACATCTTAACACAAATTTACGACTTATGTAGTTTTCTCATGGATGCCATTGTCAGATCTCAATAAAATTTATATGGGACCACATGACAGCCATCAGCTTTCGATTAAAAGAAGAATCATCAAAATCGGTTCGCCCAGTCCAAAGTTCTGAGGTAACAAACATAAAAAAAAAAAAAAAAAAAAAAATACAGTCGAATTGAGAACCTCCTCCTTTTTTTGAAGTCGGTTAAAAAGCATTACGATATGAAGAATTCGTCTAATAGATTCTTCGGATGCGGACACAGGCATAAGTTTCCAGAAACGAATAAAAATAATAGTGTGTAACGCTCTCATAGCCCCACACTAGGATTTGATATCGTGGATGCCATGGACAACAAACAATGACAAGAACACATACATCCAGACCGAAAACTGAAATTCAAACTCATCATTCAAATTTCCACCTCGCTGGGAATCGAATCCAGATCCTTGGCACGGCGCGGCGGTCTAGTATCGTAGCTATTACGCCACACGGGTCATCAATTGAATCGAAGGCTAAGTCTTAAATATAATAATCTACCGTTATAAATGTAAACTTAATCCGTATCAAGCATTCCTACCTCCTGTGAGACACTGTCACTAATGTGTATCGTATTACGGTAATCGTCGATCGTGTACACGGGATTAATCCAATACAAGTGATTTAATTCCGACTGATATTTACAACTTGATGTTTCTACAAGTTAACGAGCCTTGAGGATCTTCATTTTCTAATTACTCAAAACAATAGCTAATAATATGAGTTATTTTGTTTTGATAGCGAAATGTTAACACCATAATAATGTTAAAAATGTAAAGTGAATAAAGGTTCCCTTGCATGTGAAGAAAATTAAAAAACGTATGATCATACTTGAGAGTACTCTACAATGTTTTTATAAACAGCTGTTGATATCCATCGATTGGTTAGAAGTGAAAGCTACAGGTTATAAGTGAAGTAAAAGTACGAACAACGTAAATCGAATCATAATTTGGCATAACTAATATTGTAACATAAATATAAGGCTTGTCGAAAATGTTTTACAGCTATTGCGACATTTGGGTAGCGCTATCCTGGCAGGGATCGCCTGGCAGGAACAGAGAAGAACACATAAGTCTGTAAAAAATCGGAGATATGTTTTATGGGGAACGTGCGTCGAATAAAAGTACCTTTGCCTTATATGTACGCGGTACGTTACTGTTTTCCTACGACGAATTTAGGTTCTAAGATTCACAATACGGACGAACATTTTGGTTGATTTTACTTTGCTACGGCGAAGCCAGAAGAAGGATTATGATTTCAGATTGTGTGTATGTAGGTATGTTCATCTGTTCCCGCGATTAGAAAATTGGTGTCACGTTGGAAAAACCTTAGTTTTTCGCTGGTTACACATCCTATACGAATTTACGCTAAATTTTATTGAAAGTCATAAAATAAACCACATATTAAGGACTGTATGAAAATCAGTTCAGTTTACAGCTCATGCTGAGTGAATGCCACTTTGCAGCCTCACTACGAGTATCTGCTACACGGACTGTAATAAAGTTTCTTATTGGGTACTCGATAAAATTTATAACGTTTTCTTTTTTTTTACTAATCACTATTAGATCAGTAAAGAGAAAGAGTATTTGCTTAACAACCAACCAACAAAGACTTCGTTTTTAAGCTAGGTGTAAAAATCTCTAGACATTCGACGTAGCGAGTAGGTATCTGGCCGCGTACCGCCATGTCGCCGTTCGGCAATTCTTTATTATTCATGGGACGATCTCGCTCGCAGAGTGTTTTATATGAGCGACGATCGAGTATCAATTTGTACCGAACGTCCCCTTATTAGCATTTCCTACGCCTACATTGTTTCAGGGAACAAGGGAAAAGTAACATTTTTTGTTAGTTTCTGCCAAACGATTATGCAAATTTTTCGGCGTAATGCACACCATTGAACACGATATTGCGGTCTTATTGGATTAATATTGCATGAGACGTTTTATATACTCGATTTAACATTATTATTTAAATAATAAACTCAGTTTAATATGGAAACGTATTTTATAATCATGTATTTAATGTCTTTGGGTCTCTTATCTTTCACTTTAGTACAAAACAATGTGAATATAGCGAGATTGAAAGAATTGAAATTTAAGAATGGAGTGTCAATACTTTAGACACTAGTACAAAGCATAAAGAAAACTATTTATTAATTTACTTCGTTACATAAACATTGTAGATACTTATTACAATTCACTAATTAAGGATATGAGATCAGGTTTCACCCCACAAAACCCAAATCGCGCAGAGCTGGCTGTCAGCTTACGGTTATTAGGCTATTCCTACCGCTTGCATCCTCACCACAAAGCTAAATAGTGTCTGATCTAGAATGTGCTCCATATTCGTAATACGCATTCCGTGGAAGCATTTCGGTGAAGGAAAACATTAGAAAACGAGCATATCTAAAGAGTTTTTATTAATATTGTCGAAGATGTGTGAAGAATCCCATATATATCACACTTGGTTAAAGATCACCTGAGTAAAATGATAATGTGTTGTTGATAAACATATTATAAACATTACTTGGTGTCAGTCATTTCAATTAATAAACTAATGTCTATTACTAATATCGATACTAACGTATCCCAAGCAAAACGGAATGAATACACAATGAGCATTCACAAAAAATAAAACAATCAAAATCATAAACGACTGGAATTACGTTTTGAGTTATTTAAAATCAGGATAGAATTAAACCTCAGAAATAAAATTGTCGAATAATATAGTGTTAAAGACTTTCATTATAATTATATCAGACTAGCATTTAATCTTAAACAAAACGCAAATCCCACAAAGCTCTCTGCGAGCTCTCAGCTCATTTCAAGCGACGTCTAACGTGCAGCCACAATACGCTAAGTAGTGCACGTTTATGAGTGTTCGTTAAAGATACGATAAAGACGGCGGAGCGGGCTACGTAGCTACACTGACTATCTCGGCGGTACTATAAGGATATGTCTTAATAGGAATTCAAATGCGAGTCAACCATTCAGGTAGGATTCTTAACATTAAGGCCAATGAACTTTGTAAAGTCAAAGGTGACTCGCGACAGAAAAGTAGATAGGTATTTTATAAACGCTTAGACACTTTAATTTTTTACAGGGAGTTTTTCCTTTCCTGAAATTGACTATACATTGGATAGACAATTGTGACCTGGAGAAAGACATTTATTTTTGACATGTCTGCCTTGGGAGTACGAAATTGAAACCATTCCTTCATAGGTTTAGTACAGATTGAATTACTCAATGTCTGATAACATTATTTTGTACCATTTCATTTACATTATTTTGTTCCTACATCTCACATAATCAATCAAGCATTCCGTAACTTAATTGTCGCTTTACCCAAACGTTCAAACAAATATTTTATGTTAGTAAAAGAGAGACTAGGTAGTCATAGGTATGAGCTTTATTATTATTGATACATTAAAAAGTTTGCTTATGAATGTTAATTATTGGTAACTTTTTTTTCACTATTTTCTAACTAAACAGTCCTTGCTTTTTTAATCAACCTCCTAGAATAAGACGACGCTTAATCCGAGTGAGCTACTTGAATTTTTTCATTCTCAATAACGAAGCTCATCTCTTGGTGTCGCGACGTTCCCAATTTTCGCTTAGCAAATGAACATTCATTTCCTCGCAGATGTATAGTTCTACTAACAAGGGCTGTTAATTTAAATTTAGTATCTCGCGTAATGAACAGGAAGATGATTGCTATAATGGGATTGTAGATTCCGCGGCGCTAAGTCACATGTACTCAACGTTCGTTAATAATAGAGGGAGTTGATTAACTGTGATTTTGTAGCGAAAGGTGATATTTGCCGCACTGTTATATTTTGATAAATAATATTAGTGTAGCTTGCTAGGTGTTTCTTTAAGCGTATTTTAAAATAAGCCTTAGATTATCGAGCATTTTCAACATAATTTAGAAATATTTCTCTGAAATGTTTATAATATGACTAGCTAACCGGGCAAACGTTGTTCTGCCAAAAAAATTTTATGGGTAGGAGGATGAAAAATAGATGTTGTCCGACTCTCTACCCTAGCCGATATGCACGCAAAGATTCACGAAAATCGGTCGAGCCGTTTCGGAGGAGTTCAACTTCTAACACCGTGGCACGAGAATTTTATATATTAGATTATATTATTGTATTGTTTAAATAGTAGAGACCGCAAAATAAGCAGGAAGACTGACTTATATGAGAATAAGAACGACTCTATGTTAACATTTATCTGTATAATTAGAAACAAAATAGGTATTTTGTATAAGTTCTACAAAGCATGCCTTAATGCTTCTTGTAATGCAACGTTGATATCAATTTTATTCCATCGAGTAGCGCGTTGCAACGATCACTATTAAGTGTCTTCTGTCTATATTACAAGGCGCATCGCGGCGACAGCGCGTCAACCTCACACGCTCATGTAAATTTATGAGATGGTGGCAATTTTTAATTACTGTCGTGTGATCCGTCTGCGGAGCGAACGGTGGCGTCTTGTGGTCGGAGCCAGGTGACGGCGGTGGAAGGGTTAAGTGCTGAATTTTACACATTTTATGCATATTTGAGACAGGGTTAACGCTTCATATGAAGCTACCGTTTCAGCGAGAATTTATTTTTAATGAGAGGTTGCTAGTCCACTAACTATGCTGTAAAATTTAGAAAATTATGAACTCTTATTTGCTTCTATGAACTCATTAGATAGTTGAAGCCTTCTTGGAGCCCATCAAGAGATATGAAATGAATAAAAAACATCTTGTTCAGTGTTTAGCTTAAGTTCAATTTTATACTACATAATTAATTCATGAACCTTAAAATTAATAAACTTATTTCTGTTTATCATAAGGGCTACGAAATTAAAGTAGGTAATTTTTAGATTTAGAACATTATAATTTTACATCCATTTTAAGTACGAAAAAGAAACTTAACCTTAATTAAACACCCATAAATACCACCTCAAAACATTAATTGAAAGAGAGTTACAGTAATCCGTAATTTAGATGCAAAAGCCATCGAATTGGAAAATAATTATAGGCATTAGACGTGTGCTGTTAGAGGGTGTATCAATTACTGTCCGTAAGCAAACGGGCATTACGTACTCGATATTAAAATCAAATTTACGAACCGCCTAGCTTGTCGCACGGCTATACGCATGTACCGGCAACGATGACTCTCATCGATATGTGAATGAAGGTTGTACCGATAACAAAATAAGCACTATATATATAGATACTATATAGAAAAACAAAGTATAAAGAAACGTAATAAATAATTACACTCGTAAGTAGTTCATTTAATAATAATAACTAGCTATTACCCGCGGCTTCGCCCGCGTGTTCAAAGGGAAGTAACAATGAGTTGTTTAACATGCATGACTCTTTCCTAGATATAATAACATAATAATTAATAACAATAATTCATAAATAAGTAACAGATCCAAAATTTAAAAGATACTAAGAGGAACCAACTGTAAAACCTATGACCCTCCTCGACCTTCCAACTGTAAATATAGAAATTCATGCATATATGATATTATTATTATCTCTAATCCCACCTGATGGTAAGTGGCGATGTAGTCTTGGATGGTCATATACTTACTTTTGATATACTTTATATTTACAGTTGGAAGGTCGAGGAGGGTCATAGGTTTTACAGTTGGTTCCTCTTAGTATTTTTTAAATTTTGGATCTGTCACTTATTTATGAATTATTATTAGTATGTTATTATATCTAGGAATAAATCATGCATGTTAAAAAACTCATTGTTACTTCCCTTTGAACACGCGGGCGAAGCCGCGGGTAATAGCTAGTATATGCATGAATTTCTATATTTACAGTTGGAAGGTCGAGGAGGGTCATAGGTTTTACAGTTGGTTCCTCTTAGTATCTTTTAAATTTTGGATCTGTTACTTATTTATGAATTATTGTTATTAATTATTATGTTATTATATCTAGGAAAGAGTCATGCATGTTAAACAACTCATTGTTACTTCCCTTTGAACACGCGGGCGAAGCCGCGGGTAATAGCTAGTATTAAGTATGGAAGTTTGGAAGTATGGATAGTATGGATGGATATGGAAGTATAGAAGTATGGACAAATACGCATCATAATGGATCTTTCCATGGGAATGAGTTGTTTTACTGCGGTAAAAAGTAGCCTACGTTACTCTCCAGCCTCCTACCTATCTCCACACAAAAAATCTTACCATAACATCGCTCTGTTACGACGTGAATCACGGACAAACAAACAAACAAACAAACAAACACACTTTCGCATTTATAATATTAGTATGGATGTTATTATATCTAGGAATAAATCATGCATGTTAAAAAACTCATTGTTACTTCCCTTTGAACACGCGGGCGAAGCCGCGGGTAATAGCTAGTCATACCATAACAGCGCTCCGTTACGAAGTGAAAGACGGACAGAAAAACACACTATCGCATTTATAATATTAAGTATGGAAGTTTGGAAGTATGGATAGTATGGATGGATATGGAAGTATAGAAGTATGGACAAATACGCATCATAATGGATCTTTCCATGGGAATGAGTTATTTTACTGCGGTAAAAAGTAGCCTACGTTACTCTCCAGCCTCCTACCTATCTCCACACAAAAAATCTTACCATAACATCGCTCTGTTACGACGTGAATCACGGACAAACAAACAAACAAACAAACAAACACACTTTCGCATTTATAATATTATAGTATGGATGTTATTATATCTAGGAATAAATCATGCATGTTAAAAAACTCATTGTTACTTCCCTTTGAACACGCGGGCGAAGCCGCGGGTAATAGCTAGTCATACCATAACAGCGCTCCGTTACGAAGTGAAAGACGGACAGAAAAACACACTATCGCATTTATAATATTAAGTATGGAAGTTTGGAAGTATGGATAGTATGGATGGATATGGAAGTATAGAAGTATGGACAAATACGCATCATAATGGATCTTTCCATGGGAATGAGTTGTTTTACTGCGGTAAAAAGTAGCCTACGTTACTCTCCAGCCTCCTACTTATCTCCACACAAAAAATCTTACCATAACATCGCTCCGTTACGACGTGAATCACGGACAAACAAACAAACAAACAAACAAACAAACACACTTTCGCATTTATAATATTAGTATGGAGTATGGATAACGCTTCACACTCATAGCCCCACACTAGGATTCCCTGTGTCGTGGGTACCATGGACAACACACTAGACAAGGACATTCACACCCGGACCGAGAACAGAAATTCAAACTCATCATTCAAATTTCCGCCTCGCTGGGAATCGAACCCAGGACCCTCGGTGCGGCGATCCGGCATGGTAACCATTGCGCCACACGGGTCGTCTATATATCGTCGTATTTTAAGTAAGCGTGTAAATAATAATATGAAGTATTTAATACATTTTTAATAATAAGTAGTTAATAATCATCTGTTTTAGTCTACGCAATAATCTGAAGTAGAAACTAGAAGTGATTCAAGTGAAAGCTTGAAGACTACATACTGAAGAACTGAACTGAATACTGAAGACTACATTTTGTGTAAATTGGCAAATGTATGTGAAATGTGGATTGAGTCAGAAAAATTCACACAAAATTTAAGAATTAAATATTTTCTTCGTCCAGCCAAGGATCGTTATAAATATTAATTTACAGGATATCGCAAAATTTAGCAGCGTCAACTAGTCACAAAGTATTGAAATTATTAAAAATATTGAAAATATTTTTAAATACATCTCGACTTTTATAACATACAGTTAAAAAAACAATTTTAAAAATTAAGTAAACACTTTTTTCTTGGGCTTGCAACGATTATCTATGAGAATTCAATAATCATTGAACTCTGTTTTTTTGATTTGATAATAATTATAGGTAAGTAATGTATTACGTTGTTTTAGTCGCACACAGCAAAGTTAGAATTACAGAAACCCACGTCTACGTAGCGTCACGTTACAAAAACATTCAATTACGAAAGACCGTTTTCTTGGACGGTTGTTGAGATTGCAGAACCGTCTATTTTTAAATTTGTTATTCAGTCAGTTTGCAATTCATTTATTTCATGTGGCCATGTTTTTTGTTGACGTTACTAAAGAAAGAGTTTGGTGGCCGCCTGCGTAACATCAATTAAAATCGCATTTCGACACCGACTCCTACACGTTATTGCCCCATTCGGCTTGTCGTTAACTAATTATAGACTGAAATGTATAATTGTGTAAATTCTATGTTATGTAAAATGTAATATTGAATGAAATCTTTCCGGTGATCGCCAAATCTACACTACGAACTTAGCTTAGTTGATCAAAATAATGCATGTTTATGTTTACTTGTTATGTGTTAGGTGCTCATACGAGATGAGATGGAAGAAGTTTACAATATTGTGGCAGTCCCATTAATAGGTGGACAAATATAGAATTGAACATAATAAAATTTAAAAAAAACATTCGTGCATCTGAATACACATTGTTTAAAAACTTACTTCATATTTTTATGAAAATGTTTATTTGAAATGTTCTTCATTACCTACTGTTTTATGATTTATCAAACAATAATTGCATATTATTTCAATTAAAAATCTATTTTGTGTGAATGTACATCAACAAAAATATTAATAAAAATATTTTTCTTGTTACAGGTTCCTGACGACGATCAAATCACTCACAAATTATTTCGACCGTCGACATCAAAAATGTAAGGATTTTTCATATACTCGTATCTATTTTTTATATGTATATTACGATAAAATCATATAGAAAAGAAAGAGTATAAAAGTGTATGAAAGGTAATATTGGGAGATTGCTGCTTCATAACTATTGCTTGAAAGAAACAAAAACAAAAACCTAACTTTAATTATTATACGTGCCCGGGAACGCGCACAACGTTTTTGAGCATATTTTTTTTTCAGGTAAATCCATATAACCAAAAAATACAGTGTAATACTCGTAAAATCTTAAACAATACGCTAAGCATTAAAATACTGAAAACAGGGCAACCAAAAGTAACCGCAGCGTAATAACTCCACACCAATAACCGTAAACCGTCTGCAATTGTCGCGACTGTATTTATTTATGTTGTTTGCATAAATATGTGTAGGGAGCGCGTGATCCGGCCGCGGTAATTATTGCGTGACTTATTGGCGAAGGAAGATAACACGTACTTCGTGACCAGATTACATGGACCCCTTGAAGTCTGCCACCCTACGTCATGCGCGATGATTACATCATTTACATCTAGAAGAATAGGTTGGAACAATGTTGCACTAGTAAAGGATTCTTGTTTAGTGTAGTTTGTGTAGGTTGATAGAAGCAATTTCTGTGTTTCAAATAAGTTAAGGTAAAGTTAAGTACCAAAATAATGAAGATAACAATGACCTCATGCTCTTCTGTACCTACATTGGAAACATACCAATATAAAATTAAACTTATTTGTACTTATTCACTCACAAAATCACACTCTTGAATTAGGATGGATACACAGTCAGGAATTTAGTACGTAAACAAAGGCTTTTACTGAAACGTAGCTCGACAGGCAGTATCATATTTCCATAACTGTTATAAGGACATTACTATTTACTATTAATAATTAACATTCCTAACACAGTCATAACAACTAAAAGAAATACGTTTAGAGATAATTATGAAGTCGCGGTCCTTCTCAATATGGTTGAGTCGTACCGCTACGAGCTTCGAGGGCCATGGGCGCCGTGGCAGCTTTATCTACGCCCGAATGTTTGATCGTGACTCTCCGACAGATATTTCGGTAATTACGCTGATTATGAGAACGAATCGTGCTGCGCGCCGTTCGATGCCCTTGGGCTTGTACATCATAATAAAAATATGACGACGAAATTAATGCTACGCCGTATTTAAACGGTTACAGTGATAGCACCGCAAAACGTATTAATGGATGTGCCTTAAAAGATATTCGGATTGTGAAGACTGGAGATTATTGTGTTGGTTTGATTTTTGGTTTTGTAATTACGTCAAACAAATCCTACTTAATATTAACTAGTAAATATATAGTTTTAGCTTATTGATTACGATATTATTACACAAATACAGTTACACAAATATTATTTGCTAGTTTTAGGGGGATCCAAAAAAAATTATCACATTGAAAAAAAAACTGTTTATTTTAATGGAAAGCCGGCAAACGAGCTGACGATCCACCTGGATGGTAAGTGGCTATCATCGCTCATGGACATCAGAAAAACCAATGCGTTGCCGGCCAAGAAAGAGAGAAAAAAAAGAAGGAAAATTGTATGTAAAAATAAATAAATAGAGGGATTAACTTTGGTTTTTAATCGTGTATATTTTGTAACTATAACTCGTAGTATATTTTGTAATTATATAGTATTGTATTTATATAACAAAAAACAAAACAAAAGAGGCTGTATAGAATATAAAAAACAAAAATCTTTATAGCCACTTTCAAATATTGGTTAAAAAAAATAAAGGTGGTTTTATATAATTCATATTTTAGCATTAGGTACATACATAAAACTTTGGACACAGAGACGCTGATTTACATCGTAAAATACATGACGCAACGTCAGTGAGCAAAACTAGAAAGGGAAGTACGATCGTCTAATCTTTATTGCACCATTTGAGGGTCTTATGACCATCGTCTGCTTATGTAATCCTGGTACTTGAGACTGGATTCAGTATATAAAGTTTTAGTCTGTTTTGCATATATTTGCGGCTGTCCTTGTGAAAAAGTAAGGTTACCCTTTAGAATAATTATGTCTCGTTTATTAATAATATTCGTTTGTTAATATCTGAGAGTGAAGGTAATGCACAACAAGATTTTAATATGTCATAGTTATATTATACTTTGATATGTATTACATGTTTGGCTCAGTGTGATAATAAACTTCATTTGTTCGTGAGTTTAGTTTGTTACCATGTAATACTCGTAATTATGTATGGGTCAAATCTACGAAGGAACTCCTATGCGGCCAAACAGCACAATCACAAAAATTAAAAATTTAATTTTCAAATATGAATTATTTTACATTATCATTTATTCTACGACATAATTATATCTATATCAACAACTCAGATATAAAATAAACCCCTCAATTACATATAAAACCAATAAAAATCAAAGAAACTTAACATAAAAGTACTCACCGCTGTAAAATGTAAAGTAATGTACAATGAACATATTAAAACTCCATTGTAACTTACTGTTTATTAACACGAAAAGTTAGTTTGGTTACAGCGCTCGAACAAAGTAAATGAAGATACTTAGCCTTGTACGGAAGTTTGATCCAATAAAACAAAGTTTCGAACAAACGAATGCATTAAAGTCACCCGCAAACTGATCCAATCGTAATATCGCACTTCCAGACATCGAAAGTTAGTATGCATTGACTTTGAAAAGTCGTCCAAAACTAAGTTGGGTTATGTTTATGAAACTATTCGGATGGTAGTGTGTGCCGCCGATACACATGCGAGAACTCGCGCCCAACTCTAGGCATAGTTCGCTAAGTGGAACAGCTGTAAAACAAAGTAGCGAAGGGTCTAGGAACTTAGTGTGTACGTTGGCAAGTATTCGGGCGAGCGGGGCACATGTCCTCCGATAGGCGCGCTGCCGCTGTAGAGCCGGGTGGCCGTCGCCGGCTCGCAACTTTGACAGTTTAATTCGGGAAGCACGGGCGCGGCCGACGACCGCCGATGTATAAATAACTTAAACTAGGTTTAACAAAGTATTGCAGCGGATGATAACGAAGCGCCTACGACCCCCCTCCCGCTCGCGCCGTGCAGATAAACTTTTAAAATGACTTTGGAAGCTTTTGAGCTTTTAATCGGTAAAGTTGTACAGACAGACAGTTCGGGCACAATCCTTGAACCGCTTGCGCCGGCGACGGCGGCCGCAAAACTTTGTTTTACAGGACTACTTTTCTTCTTGTTTCAAGGTTGGACTCTTAAAACAAACTCCGGTTCGACGGAGTTCGTGAACTCGGGCGCCAACAATTTACAAATTTCTCTCTTTCATAACAACTAACTGCCGCTCGGCGCGCGGCGAAAGTTGTCCTGCGTAGATCTTAATCGCATTGTCTGTTGCGCTCGCGGCGCGAACAGCTGATTGTGACGACACAGTTTATCGAACTTTTACGTTAATCCGACAAACAAGCGCTAACACCAACGTGATCGCACCAAATCGGAACTCAACGCTCTAATGACCAATTTATGTAGAGTGCATAATCTGATATTGGCTGAAAAACTGTCACAACTCACAAGTCAAGTGTCGGGAGGCTGCGGACGGGCCGATGTCCGGCACCCTCCGATCCTTTCATTCAATTTGTTTAAGTGACACTGATAGCGTGGCTGCGGTCGAAAAAACTCGTCTGCCAAATTTCATGGCGCGAGCTCCCTCGACGACCAACGGCGACTTTTTTCAATTCACGCCTCACCTGCCGGGGGCTATCGAGGCGACTTGGTTAAGTAACTTGATTGCAAAAGGATAATTTCGCAAATAAACGATTTTGAAACACTTCAGCTGACGCTTTCTAGAAATTCTTGTTCGTTTAAATATATGTAGGTGTTCTGAATTACATTATAGAGCGATAGAGCAGCTCAGTTTCTCTCAAGCTTGAGTCATGGGCGAATAGTTTAATCACGGCTAGGTTTTAACGCTGTATTTTATGTACAAAACATAGGTTAAAATGCAGGTACCTATCGGGTATTGCGCGTAAATTTTACGTAACTAGAAATAAATAGGTTGCGGGTGTGTGGGGCGGGGCGGCGTGGGCGCGGCGTGCGCGCGCACCCCTCCCGCCCCGCCTGCCCGCAGCCGCCGCCGCTCGCCTCCGCATAGTCCGCGAATCGCGCCCCGCGACTGCCCGCGCCGCGGAGCTAGCTCTGCCGACCTCCGCCACCCGCATCGTTCGACAGACGAAACTTTTCCGCCGCCCGTACGCGTGCTACGCAATGCTACGATCGCTACGAAACACTACGTAAAACATGCTACGACAAATAACTCTGTAGCCCGAACTGAAAGTTAATTTTCTTAAGTTTCTCTGTGCAGTGAATTATTTTCCTACAACTGAAGTGAGATCGTGTTGGAATAAAAACTTTAGTGCGTGATGAGGGATCGCCCCTCGGCTTAGCGATGTCGGCCCTAGTTCGGCCCGTCTGGTAAGTCCCTCAAATTATTGTCCTACGTAATTTTCAACTATTCTACTGAATAGTTGGTTGAGACCGCGATAAACGCAATTTGTTAGTTGTAACGGTTTTAAACGTTATTGCGAAAGTTTTTTCAGCAGTGCTCGTCGGCGATATGCTACAGAAGTGTCAAGAGTTAAAAACAATCGTTAAGCACAAATCCCACCCTCGTAAAACCATTTCACGAAATGCTTTCAACTATGTTGTAGCGGCAGGAGTGATTTAATAATGTGTTGAATACTTGTAATAGAGTAATTGGGCGGGTAGGAATTAGTTGTGTTTGTAGATGAGGTTGAGTTCCTCGTTGGTTAATCTGCGGTAATCGAATCACCTCAATTTGATCGCAAGTCGGCAAATAACCGCGACATTAGTCGGAGTCGGAATACGTAATGACGATAAACGCGTTAACCTTCGCTCTACAAACACACACGCCCGAATACAGGCAATTAATAGTAACGTTAATTCTATTACTTACTTACATGTTATAATGGAATTGAAAAGCGAATGTACAGAGGTACCGAGTAGTAACATCATTTATGTTTTTACTTTGACTGTTTTTTTTTACGCTGACTTATATGGAAAAAAGAATATTAGTGAAACTCAATAGATACCCTCCTTTTCATTCCTTACGTTATTTGGAGTACGGAAACAGTAGTCGGAAATAACATCAAGTTACAAGAAATACATAAATAAATAAATAAAATGAGTTCATTGAAGAATGAAAATTTTATTTACATTCAAGTAATTTATTTCTTTCACATTATAAACTTAAGCATTATATTTACTCATATTATAATGAAATATAATACTATAAAACTTTTTTATTTATATTGTGATTTGACGAGAACATTTTTAGCTCCAGAGGTTTATGAAGTAAATGTAGTTTAGAAATAGAAATAGTTTTTTTTTTATTTTACATAGCAGCGAATAACAAAAAATAAAAACAAAGAATCAAAACACGAACAAAAGCTGCTCATTTCAAATAATTTTTAGATTGTTTAGGTTTTTCACGAAACGAAAACAAAACTTTTATAAATGAAACTGTTGGTAGTTGTTAATAATAATTTTTGATTCAAAAATGATGCAACATAATCTGAATTTTACCAAGAAAAAAATAACCGACTTCAAAATAACTCAAAAACTACTCGTCAGATCTAGCTCAAATTTAAGTGGGACCATATGACAAGCACCAGCTTTCGATTAAATAAGAATCATCAAAATTGGTTCAACTTTTCGAAAGTTCTGAGGTAACAAACATAAAAATATAGAGTCGTATTGAATACCTCTTCCTTTTTTGAAGTCGGTTAATAATAATTTTTGATTCAAAAATGATGCAACAAAATAAATAATCATCAAATGAACTAAAACAAATAATCCAGTCCCGAGCCGTATTATAAACTTTATCATTAGCTCGTTATCATGATAAAGACATGATGATAACGACGTCATCATGATAAGGACGAGTCGCTAAATACCTACACGTACAGGGCTGGCACTCACCGTCACGTGTGGCGGTGGCACAGGGGGCGGCCGCGGCGGCGGGCGATCTCGATAACGCCCTGAAATTGTTTCTGAGGCTTTGAAGCTATCTGATGGGCAACCTCGTCGACTTAATTGTGCCTCGTTTCGCACGTACAGATTAGCATTCATTAACTAACACGCTAGTCGGGTAAATTAACTATTTGATTTGGGTTAATTTTACTAAAATACCGTTTTAGGTAAAAATAGTTGTGGCATATTTGTGTTTTAATACTCTTAATGTGCGATATAATTAGTTGAATCCATAACCCAAAAGTCAAGCTTTGGAAGATTTTCATTTGAAGATTTTCGAGTACATATATGAAAAAATCAGACCCATATTAAATTATTCCTGCGACCCAGTAATGCTCACCAAGGATACGAATGTCCATCAGCATTCAAAAGTATCACAGAAAATAATAATCACACACAGATTCAAATATCATAATATATTATTTACATGGTGACCACTGACATGCATAGTGACCACAGACATGTATATCTAGAGATAGTGACAGTATACATAGTGCCAGTAACAGCTTATGCAGGTGTATAATGTTTAAACTTACAAAACCAAAGAATACATTACAATATAATATATATAACTTATCTTCATTTCAAATCCTTCACTTTAGTCGAATGTTTATTATTTTATTTTATTCCATAAAATAAACATAAGTTTTACTTGAAACTAGAATTCCATCGAATAAAAACGCGAGCAAATCGCGTTTACTGGGCATGAAATATTCGAAATATGAACCGGACAGTAAACGCAAATAGGGGTGTGAGGCAAAGGTTCTGTTTTATTTCAAGCTATGAAAGACAAAATGTACCTATTCAAACTCAACATATTAATAAGGAGGCATTACATATTGAAAAGAAGTCTTAGTGAGAGTAATTTTTTAAACCTTAACGGGTTTGCATTTAAAACCATAGTATAGAAACTAAACACTCAGTATGCAAGTGAAAATGGCATTTTTCGTATACTCAACCAATTGCTTACGATTATAAAATACGAATTTTCATTGTATTTTTTTGTGTAGTGATTAGGATACTCTCATTTATAACATGAAGCATAGTTTAAACTTACTTAAAATTGTAAATGCTATGAAAAGCTTAATTTGTTTGTCATTGTGTTCTACATCCCCATCAAAATCCCATCAAAGTATACAAATAATAATTGAAGTGAATGTTTCCTAAAATATCTATCTCGATTTTATAAACTAGCGAGTAAATACTTTGAAGAAAAATATAATGATTTAAATATATCAAGTATTAAATTTTGTGATCGATGAAACAAAATCAAAATAATAGACAATATTTAAATGAAATATGAGTAAAAAGTAGTAATAAAAGTATACTATGTATGTATATATTTAATTTAAAAATTGGATTCCATTCATCTTGAAGTATTTCAGGATAATTGTATTATTAACTTTAAAAAAATATACATATCATCTAAAATTTCATATAATTTAACATCGCGTCTAGTCGTAGCATTGCCACTAAACTTAATATACTTTTAAAAACCAGCTTTTAAAATTTTGTTTTTGTGCTGTTGGCTGCTGAGGAGTTATCTAGTTTGGAGTCAACCTTGAGCGTAATACCTACCCTTATCATAAAATGTATTGTTATCGGAACCAAATCAATTTGTGAAATTTCAACTCCGTAGAATAAAACAAACTAACGAACAAAGCAAGTTAAATAAAAACTTGTAATGACTAGCTTTTATTCTCTTCTCTTCTTAGTCGGTGTCTTCATTGCTGAAGGTCCTGTCTAGCTTGAAGTGTTAGTCACTCGGTGCACTATGCTTCTCCATGATGTCCTGTCCTCAGCGGTCTTTAGAGCTTTGGTTATCGGCAGGCCTGTGAGGGTCTTTACTAGGTCGGACCAGCGGGTAGGTGAGCGACCGCGTGGTCTTTTCCCATCGACCTTGCCAACTACCATCAGCTTTTCTAGATTGTCAGGGTCCCTTCGAGCGATGTGTCCAAAATATTTGAGAATTCTCTGAGAGCAGATAGTGGACAGTCTTGTGGTTATTTTAAGCTCCTTTAGTATAGACACGTTGGTCCGGCGTGCAGTCCATGGGATACGCAGCATCCGCCTCCAACACCACATCTCAAACGCATCTATTTTGTCCCTTTCTTTCTTTCTGAGTGTCCAGGATTCGGCGCCGTAAAAGAAGATTGAGAATACCAAAGTACGCACCAGCCTCACTTTGGTTTTGCGGGATATGTTGCGGTCTTTCCATATCCTAGTGAGTTTAGTCATAGCTGCTTTGGACATTTGGATCCTTCTGGCTATTTCTTTCTCGGTACCACCCTCGTTGGTAAGAAGAGAGCCAAGGTAGACAAATTGGTCAACGAACTCTAGGTCCCTGAGTTCATTGGAACGAATTAGCAAGCCGGGTCTATCTACCATCAAGATTTTGGTCTTCGCCTTGTTGATGGTGAGGCCGACTAACTCACTCTCTTTCTCTACCCTAGACAGTAGTTGTGCCAGTTCTTCCTCAGACGATGCAAACAATGTAGTGTCATCTGCGTATCTCAAGTTGCTTATCTTTCTGCCGCCAATGGATATACCACCATCCCAATCTTCTAGGGCGCGTCTCATTATATATTCCCCATAGATATTAAAGAGGATTGGTGATAGGATGCATCCTTGTCTTACACCTTTCTGCGATTTAAAGGGCTTTGATAGGACATTGTTCACTTTTACAACTGTGCTTCCATTCTGGTAGAGGTTTGCAATGAGTGCAACGAGGTGTTCTGGTACTCCCATTTCTGACAGAATGTTCCACAAACATTCCCATCTGACACAGTCGAAGGCTTTAGAGTAGTCGACGAAACACATCAGCATTGGAATGTTGAACTCCCGGCACTTTTCTATGATCTGCCTGACATTCACAATCTGTTCCCTTGTGCCCCGCCCTTTAACAAATCCCGCTTGCTCTACTGGAATCTGCCATTGCAAGAATGCTTTGAGGCGTTCGTTGATAACGTACAGTAGAACTTTGCTTGCATGGGATATGAGCGCCACAGTCCTGTAGTTGGCACAGGACTTAGTTGTTCCCTTTTTGTGTATAGGTATCAAGATGGATTTCTGCCAGTCACTGATCCACACACCATTCTTCCATATTTGATTGCACAGGTTTTGTAGAATGGATATGCCGTCATCACCTATGAGCTTCAGATTTTCGGCAAATACCTGGTCACTTCCGGCCGATTTATTAAGCTTTAGCTTCTTTATAGCGAATTCGATCTCTGATTTCAAGATGTCGGGCTCATGAGGAATGTCGGTCACGCTTTTATTAAGCCTTTCTAAAAATACAAAACTGATTACGAATCGGATCGAATGTACCCTCAAGAGTCAATATATAATAAATACACCCTTTACTTACGTTCCCGACATCCAAAAAAGGGTCCGCAACCCCATGAAGGTCAACGCTTTACCTTTTCCCTTCAACCATTTCAACGTATGTTTCGCTTTGCTACTTTAAAACACTTTCTGAACGTATCCTTTAAATAAAACAGTATTAAATAATAAACATGTTAACATTAGGTAAACCTAAATTATAAACGAAATCTACAATTTTAAATAGCTCGGATAGAAAAGTAGGCGAAAACTATAATATTCTCTTAAACGTTTGAAACCTTTTTTATAATGTATTTTAAGAACTTTCTATCAAACTGATAGGTTTAATTTTTTCAATACGTAGCTAAATATAAAATGTTGGAAACAAACCTGCTCGATGAGAACGATACGCGCCGGTAACCCTTGTGTTCCAGTACACCCTTCTCTAATAGGGCTGTCATTCGTGTTTGATACGAGTACATTACTAGTGGATACGAAATACGTGGTATGGGAAAAGTCATAATCTAAATTTAACTAACAAAAAATAACCGACTTCAAAGTCTCAAAAACGACTTGTCAAATCTCGTTCAAATTTATGTGGGACCACATGACAAGCACCTGCTTTCGATTAAAAAAAGAATCATTGAAATCGGTTGGCGTGATATTGAGTTATTCGTCAATTTGTCGCGCACATTTTAACACAAATTTATGACTTATGTGGTTTTCTCATGGATGCCATTGTCAGATCTCAATAAAATTTATGTGGGACTACATGACAGCCACCAGCTTTCGATTAAAAAAACAATCGTCAAAATCGGTTCGCGCAGTCCAAAGTTCTGAGGTAACAAACATAAAAAAAAAAAAAAAAAATACAGTCGAATTGAGAACCTCCTCCTTTTTTGAAGTCGGTTAAAAAATCGGAATGGACCGAATGTGCCTAATGCATTGTTTTAGTGGTTTTAAACCATCTTCGCTTTATTGCCTTTCAAATGAAACTAGTTTAGGGCACATCGACTGGATGGTATCAAAGTGTATAAAAGACATCCGTACAAAGAAAAATGTATTTTATATAAAAAGATTTTACTTTCAATGCTATACTTAATAAATTAATTTTACACTTTAGAAAAAATTACGCCTATTTTTCAAACTAAATAGAAAATTTCAACTTTATTAAATTATAATTTTATTATTCTGCTTTCATTATTTTCGTAGCTTAATCCGCGACGTAATAAACAGTTGTCAAATTACTATGAATATTAAGTAATATTTCATGTTTAATAACTTATAATGTCCACGATATATTTTTGTGGTATTCTGCTAGCTGTTACCTAAATGTTATCAATTCCTCCATTTTAAGACAAAAGTTATAATATTATGTACAGAATTTTCTGTTTTATAACGGTATCTAATTTAATCGCGCATATCTTGAATGTAATTGAATAAGAATAAAGTGGTATTTTCTTCATAAAAGCCTAATATTTTACCAAATTAAATACCAAATTTTACTATTTTTACCCGACTGCGCGACGCAAGGGAGGGTAATGTGTTTATCAGTCTATGTATATATGTATGTTCTTATGTGGCGTTGTAGAGATCAAACGTGTTGACAGATTTTGATGATTCTTACGTCAATCAATCGATTGACATCTCATAGATTCGTCTTAACCTTGCTTAACATTATAGATTTGCTTTTTAAAACATAACAATTTTATACAATATACTAGCTGCCCGGACAGACTTCGTTCTGTCAAAAGTTTTTTTTTTTTTGAGATGTAAGCTATCCTATCTCCCAAGTTGGATCAAACTGCACACGGTGTGCAAATTTGATTTAAATCGGTTCAGTAGTTTAGGAGTCCATTGCGGACAAACAACGTGACACGTAATTTATATATATTAAGATATTAATATTACCTATTAACTAAATTTTTAACTTGTTTGTGTACAATACTTTTTAATTGTAGAATGTGTCAATACCGGAATTAAGTCTTTGGTTTGGCAAACGAACGGAAATTTTACTTTTCTTGACTAAATTTTACATTAAGTTGTATTTTTCGTATAGCAGGCACTATAATTTTAAATGTAACTTTAATTTTAAATGGCTTTTTAATCCTACATGCAATTTAACCAAATTTATTATTATTTCAAGAACCCTTGCTGAACCACTATTGGTGTAAAAACTGGCCTTAAGTTAAGTAGTATTTAAATTTTAATCACATTTAAAAATAGTTTCATTATATTATGATTTGTTTTAATTTCATAGACTGACAACCCTATTTGCGCGGGCGAGCCGGAGGGTGCGAGGTTGCCATACAATGCACCGCGTACCATTACCCCACTTACTAACTGAGCTAAACTATGGAGATATTGATTTTTGCACTCACATGTTGCACTTGATTCTCCCTCTACTTAAATTTTAAGGCGAATGAACTTTTTATGATTATTTTAGTTATTTGAAATTAGAATTGTTGGAAATCAAAAAAATCAAAATTTGAAAATTTTGTTAATTTAATTTAACCTTTTTTAATGGGATTAAAAAAGTAGTGTTTGAAATTTTCGTTAATCTTAATACAGTTGATTCTCAAAGAAATATGGTACTAACGTAATTCGGCAGACATGTAAAGCATGAAATTGTACTTGTTTGTTTTAATAAATAAATAATAAAAAAAAACTTTTGATATCCTCATTTCTTTCAAACTTATTTATAAATGGTTTAGTTGATCGATTTTGGTTTGGTTGAGTTTGGTTATCGATTTTGTCGTATTAACAAATTAAGAAGTATGAGTGATTCCCATTTATTAATTAATCTGAAAATATTCGCAAATCAGTCTCTATATCTTAATACTAGCTGACCCGGCGAACTTCGTATCGCCTAAGAATGTAGCAAATCAGAGATCATTAAAATCGGTACAGCCGTTCTTAGCCGTTATAGTTTCCGTGTCCTCCCTCTCCCGCTCCCTCTCCCGCTCCCTCTCCCTCTCCCTCTCCCTCTCCCTCTCCCTCTCCCTCTCCCTCTCCCTCTCGCTCTCCCTCTCCCTCTCCCTCTCCCTCTCGCTCTCGCTCTCGCTCTCGCTCTCGCTCTCGCTCTCCCTCTCGCTCTCCCTCTCCCTCTCCCTCTCCCTCTCCCTCTCCCTCTCCCTCTCCCTCTCCCTCTCCCTCTCCCTCTCCCTCTCCCTCTCCCTCTCCCTCTCCCTCTCCCTCTCCCTCTCCCTCTCCCTCTCCCTCTCCCTCTCCCTCTCCCTCTCCCTCTCCCTCTCCCTCTCCCTCTCCCTCTCCCTCTCCCTCTCCCTCTCCCTCTCCCTCTCCCTCTCCCTCTCCCTCTCCCTCTCCCTCTCCCTCTCCCTCTCCCTCTCCCTCTCCCTCTCCCTCTCCCTCTCCCTCTCCCTCTCCCTCTCCCTCTCCCTCTCCCTCTCCCTCTCCCTCTCCCTCTCCCTCTCCCTCTCCCTCTCCCTCTCCCTCTCCCTCTCCCTCTCCCTCTCCCTCTCCCTCTCCCTCTCCCTCTCCCTCTCCCTCTCCCTCTCCCTCTCCCTCTCCCTCTCCCTCTCCCTCCCCCTCCCCCTCCCCTCCCCTCCCCTCCCCTCCCTCTCCCTCTCCCCCCCGCTCCCCCTCCCCCTCTCCCTTTCCCTCTCCCTCTCCCTCTCCCGCTCCTGCTCTCTCTCCCACTCCCCTCCCCTCCCCTCCCCTCCCCGTGTTACATAATCGGGATCCGCCGAACATGCGCGAGCTGTCCGGCCGCGGGGCCGGTGATGATTGTTGCTACTCGTACAATCACGTTGTCACGTAGTTCCTTTACTACGTAATATCTTCTGAATGGAATGTCTGATTTGAGTAATTCAAAAAGTTATCTATAGGTATTGAAACAGTTTTGAATATGAAATGATTTATTTGGATAAGGATTAATATGAAGGTATGGTTTTCATGATCTGATTTTGGTCATCTTTTTTATTAACATTTAAAATGTAAAAAGTGGTTATAGTGACATAACGACAATAGTTGGACATATACTATCGCGAGGTTTTTTGTAGATATTGATGTGTTCTATAATATTGTAGAACATTTTTTTGTTCTATCATCAATAGTTTCCGCAGCGTATGCGATGTAAGAAATTTTTAAGCAAATTTTTTCACACTTTGGTTCACGTTACTGATGTTTTGGCAAGGATCCCTAATGTTTTCTAGTAATAAATATAGCCTATGTTACTCATGAATGATGTAGCATTCTAATGGTGAAAGAATTTTTAAAATCGGCTCAGTAGTTTTTGAGTTCATTCGTTGCAAACATACAAAAATACAAAAATACAAAAATATAAAAATACAAAGCTTTCCTCTTTATAATATTAGTATAGATATATAAATTACGTGTCACGTTGTTTGTCCGCGATGGACTCCTAAACTACTGAACCGATTTTAATGAAATTTGCACACCATATACAGTTTGATCCAACTTGAAAGATAGGATAGCTTACATCTCAAAATATAAAACTTTTGACAGAACGAAGTCTGTCCGGGCAGCTAGTAGGTACATATAATGTTAACGTTTGTCTTTTTCAAACAAAGTTTAACTTTTATCTCTTTACTTATGTTTTATATTACATAGGTATAACAAATTTTAAAGTCTACGAAGTGCTTCCAAAATATTTTGATGAATAACTTTTATGTATATCCACAGAGCTGTAAAAGATAGTACAAACATTTATATTTTACGTGTATATAATCACAGGTAAATGATTACGAGACGTTTGCTTTATCAACTTTTCCGAACTGAATTTTGTTTTACACAGTGCATTAATGTATTCTTTCGGGATCTCAGAACAATATTGTGTGCTCCAGAATACTATGTAAATAGATAGATGGCCGGCTCAAATAGTGTATCTTATTGGTTTTCTGTTGTAGGCTGTAGCTAATGGTGAACGCACATTAGTGATGGAAAATATCGTTACTTTTATTTCACTATCATGTCCGTGAAGTTATTTATTTTTGTCACTGTTATATCACCCGTGATAAATCACGACTGTTATATTTTATCAGTAACGATATTGTCACAGTGGGTGCATTTTGTTCCGTCTGTTACATGTCGCAGTGAATTTCAAGTACTTACATAGTTCAATCAAAACCTTATGCTGTTTGCAATAAGACTTATTTTCATTTCAAGTTTTTGTAACGTAGCGTTATTTAATTAGGCAAGTTGAAAAATTCAGACAAACTAAAGTCTGATGACGTTGAGAATAAGATGCAATTTCCCTTAAACAAATTCTCTCTTCTAGCTGATGGCACTGTGTCGCTCTCGCTCACGCACGGCTCAAGTCACAAATGTTGCTTTCTCTCTTTCGCAAGATGGAATTCTGTCAAAATTATATGTAGCTTGGCCGGTGGCCGGCGTTAAGTCACAGTAAATGGAATACTGGTGCCTTACCATGAACTCTAATAAAATATGTCATGTTCAGGACAGGTCAGCTTGTAGCTAAAACCTGACAGGAGTGTATTTTGTACCATGAACGTTTACCGATGACCTGCAATGCCTCTACTTCTGTCCTGCATCTTAGTCTATGACATGCAAGGTACTTGATTTGTACTAATTATGTTCTGAAATAGAGCGTTTTATCGGTTTACCGGTTTTCAAATGAATGCGTAATATTGATGTTTTTAAAAGTTTAAAATAACAATCTCAGTTGAAGATTTTGACATTTGTTATAAATACTTAAGGGTTATGATTTATTAACCTTTCGTTCTCTAAAATTACCAAAAAAATTATCGCTACGTGATGCTTACATTTTTGAACGTAATCTTACACCACTTGACACTTGACACAATGACATGTCTAAATGTCTATTAAAATGTGTGATTTATAATGCCGGTCACTCACATTCGCGCAAATACGCGAACCCACAAGTATGGGACGACATTCGCGAAAGATTATGCGAAGTTTTCGAGGCATTCGGGGTTTTCCAAGCTGTGTCGATTTTTTGTCGCACATCAAAGCGCGCGAACCTCGAACCTTCGTGTAGTCTCCCACACATTCGTGCGACCAGTTGCGCAAACGACTAAAAAGGTGATGTATCTCTTAATTTTTCGTGGTTCGTGGCGTCTAATCGTACTACCATTTATTTTCTGTATTGAAAATGGATTTTAATGACAACAACATAATAACAACAGCAAGATTGAACATTCGTGAACAAAGTGTAGGAGGAAGCGGAAATGGGCTTGTATATTCATATGCGAACCCATTTGCCAACCACCCTTCACTTAAGTGCAAACATTCGTAAAAATGTCAAACATTTGCGCGCATGTGAGTGACCGGGGTTAGGAGCGATAATTTAAAAAGCAAAAGTACAATGAATGTTTTTAGAATTTTCCAAACAAATGAAATGTATTTATTTTGTGATGATGGTGTATTTGAAATTCGCCATGGCTGCATCCCGTCGTGTTTCATCATCATCAACGAAATAGCCGAAACAGGACAATAAATGTTACTTTCGGTGAGCTGTAATATTTTGACGTTGACACATGCCAATTTCTGATGTCAATACGTCAACATTCGCGTCATGGTACACGAATTGCAGGGCAGAAGATCATTTTTGAAGTCACGTGACCGCTGTCCTGTTACGGTGACGTGGTCGCTGGCTGCCCTGTGTTTTAGCCAGATCATGGTAGGATATAGCAGGACAGGCCAATTATCGGCTAATATTGACCTGTTTTAAGAGTTCATGGTAAGCCCCCTGTGGTGAAATCACTCTCGCGTTAAATGTAACGGACGGTTTCGATGCATGTCACTGGTGTGACAAATGAAGTATATTGTAACAAGTGATATATCCAGTGATACGTGAAATGTGCCATTCCTAACGCACATACAAAATATCGGCACCATCCACGCCGGACGCATCGCATTTGTATGAAATCATATCCGATGCGGATGACATAATATGCGGACCCATCCGATATCCGCATCGAGCTCTCATATGATTTCATACAAATGCGATGCATCCGACGCGGCCAGTGCCGATATATGTGCGTTCAGCATGACTCGGTATAGTTTCTAAATTAAGTAAATTTCTATAGTTATAGATTTTTGCTTAGCGATTACAAGGTGCAAGGATTGCAAGGTGTATGATCTAAGTCCTAAATTTGGATACATTTAAAAGTCCGTGGTACTCGTAAACCCTTTGGTTGTACAGAGTTGTTACAATTTGGCGTACACTGCCCGACCCCAGATAAATAGTTGCGATATTGATTTTATACTCATAAGCAGCACTCCATAGTCACCCTCGTTTGTTTGAAATTAAAACGATAAAATTTTGACCCCAAAATTAAATAGTGGAGTAGCGATTTAAATGATAAAGCAAGCGAAGTTGTAAAATTATAAATTTCCTTTTTAATGAAACTAGGTAGGTATATGTTCGTATAAAAAATTAAAACGATTTATGATTGTTAGAGAAAATTTGCTAAAAACTTAAAAGAATCTACGATATTTAATATCATGTTTTTAAATCTTCAATAGTTATAGAGTCAACTTTGTATCATTACATTTTTTTAAAGTAAAAAGTGGGTGCATTAGTGACACCCCTGGTGTTGCTTGCTCGTGTCGACAGGCGATGATGACCACTTTATGTCAGGTAGCCTGTTTACTTTTTCGTCAACCCTTCGTGATATGAAAATCATTCCCAAAAATGTAAACGTAAATTAATCTTCCCAACTTCAACTAAAGAAAAATTATGGAAAGACATTATGCCCAAAGCGTTTCATAAATTGACCGATGGCCTTTTTTTAAAAGTGGTTTAATTTTTATACCTTACACAAGTACCATGACAAAAAGTAGACATAATTGTTACATCAACTACATTTATCGTTGAAAGAAATATATGACGAGGCTTTCTTTTGTTTAATCTTCATAATCTCTTAAATCTTAAAAGCAAGTATGTGTATCACAATATGAATAAAGTAAGGGAAATGAACGGAGCACGAAGTATAGATTTTATAGAATAGAGTGATCGCCGATATCGTGTCGTAAGTTGTGTTACAAGTGCTACTTTTTTGGTGGAACATAAAAATATAAGCACAATAACATCGTCACTCATCATATTGTTGTTGATACTCACAGGATCATTGCTAATTTTCCATATTTACTCGTAACAAGTAAGGACTAAAAACACAAAATAAAAGTATATTTTGCAAAACGCGATAGTTTTCCCTGCTATTATTAGGTACGTTTGTAATCTTCAATGATGATAAATACCTCGTTAACACAAATAGTACATTACTTAGTCAAAGTTTTATTGTTTTACAAAAGCTGTCCAGCATTATCGGGTAAATACAGTTGTAATTCACTATAAAGTCGAATCAAGGATCAGCTAAAGCCCTTTAAACGGGAAACTCAATTGGAGGATGAGGCCGAATTGGGAGAGTATTTATCTTCGCCGGAGTCGATTTAAAAGCAAAATCACGCAAACACACGATGCCATTATCGCCGGCGCGCGATCCTCAGGCCGCGGCAACTCTATGAATCTAATCCAGAGGATTTAGCCGCTGATTTACAGCCGACTCGGCGAGCCGAGGGCGCGACTGCTTGAAAGAAAAGTGATAATGTCTTAATCCTACCACACTCGAGTTTTCTTGCCTCCCTCCAATTTTATGGCCGCTCGCCCAGACGGCACGTTTTGATTTATGATTTCAATAATTAAGAATTCTAAGGTGCAATTTGAATTTGAAGCCGAGTCTTGGGCCCGCGGGAGGCCGACGCGTGTTTGTTATTGCCGCAGGGCGAAAGGGTCTCGGCTCCCACGGCTTACCTTTCATTTTCTGAAGTATTATATCGGAGGTTCAAGGAATTACAAGTAAATTATGGAATGGTTATGCATAACGTGATTGTGCAATAAAATATTTGTAATTTGATGCTGACAAAGTCGCAATTTTTGAAATTATACATGCAAGTTAAATTATGACTTTAATTATTACTGTTCCTTAATCAAATTCAGCATTTTTGATACTATTTATTGATGACCCGCGTGGCGTAATGGTTGACATACCGGATGAACGGTCTTGGACTCTATTCCCGGCGAAGCAGAATGTTTAATGTTAAGTTTGAATTTCTGTTCTCGGTTTAGTCGTGTGTGTTGTTGTCCATGGTACCCACGACACAGGGAATCGTAGAATTGAGGCTATGAGGCGTTTATTATTTATGGATTAGATTTGTAAAACGTGGTGAACTTTTAATAATATAGAGATCAGAAATATGACAGCCAAATCCTTATTACACTACTTAGTACTACATATCTACTAACCTTATTACATTATTTTAATTAAATACACGTCAACCAAATCATAATCGAATAACAAACACTAATTGCTCAAGAATATTTTATAACCAACTCACAACAGTAGGTTAGGTATGTCTCAACGTCTTCCCTTAATCCTGGCGTTCTAGCAATATCGCGAGGATGTGCTCATATCGCCCTAATCTCCCTGCATTACAATTAACGCGGCCCCAGATAACCCGCCACTCGCCACCCGGTCCGACTTGCACTAGTTTAAACCGGTTAAGCACCAACCCTCAGGGTTTATCTAATTACCCTACGCCAACACGAACGAACGTCCTCCCGAACGCAGAATCTCGCGTCTCAACCCGTTTGAGCGATTCGAAAACGGTACACGTTTCGCGTAATCTCGTTTAACGTCCGTACAGAGTAGGGGGAGTCACGTACGTAAATGTTTGCTACGAACTATCGGTATTTCGGTCTTCCGGTGGGTTGTAGGGTCGTACCTCCGTCAAGGACCATCGATTAGGATCAAGGAGAGCGCATATTGCACAACTTTTAGCCAATCTCGAGGATCGATAACCCCACCCGATTGCTTTATAGTAATAGTGTAGTGCGTCGTGAATACGTTGAGTGGAATTGGAAATTATTTAAAGAAACTCTTAATACTGTTTTTATTCCCATGTTAATTACACTCCACAACATAAAATATGTCGAATTGAAAGCATTGCGTCTATGTAAATAAAATAAACATTTAGCAAAGCATCGATCATTCAAATGACTGCGGTTTCAAATAATTTCGTTGATGTAATAAATCTTTATTTACAGTATGGCCAAAATGGAATGCGTAATACCATAATATACATTAACATACGTATTTTGTAAACATGCACATTTAGAAAAATATGAAGCAATAGGATACAATGATAAAATATAAAACCTTGTTATTGACACTGCTGATAAATTCTGACGTATCTGAAAAAGTTAACGTCAATAAAAAGTTTCTAAAAAACTTTATAAATTTCGTGGGACTTTAAAACAGTTTGCTGTAGTATTATTTTTCATTTAAATAAATTAGAAATGCGTGGTGATGTTTTTGCTTTATTAGTAAACTTCCGTACTGAAATTTAATTTTTTAACTCATATAGGTATCGACAATCTAGCCGAGTGAGCCGTTACTCCGGTAATTTAACAATACGAAATTACTTTGCAACAAAAATTCCGTGATTTTTTAATATAACAATTTCCCTTATAAACTATACCTAGTTGGTCTGAAAGCTCTTGAGTGAAATGGTTTTTACGTGGGAACGATTTTTGTGCATAAAAATAAAATTACCGAGTGTTAAGGCTGTGATGACATCGACGAAAAACGCCGAGAATCATTTCCGCGTAAAAATATTGTGATTGTGGATGGAAAATCGAATCGCAAGTACAACTCTTTATATATTCGTACATCGATTTCCATGTTATATTCCCGTAGAAACATTGTCTGTCATATTGTCGTTTGTTCCAGGTCTTCAGCTCTTAATACGCACAATTCACTGGGACAAATCAACAAACGAAGACTGGAGTTTGGCGTAGATGTTGAAACATTCAGAGTCACCGACAGAAGGCCAGTCGAGCCGAGTCACATGGAAGACGATCTAGCTAACAAAAGACGTCGAAGACTTATTGATGAGGACCGGCGAGAAGAAATAGAATCACACAGACGTGTTTTAGTCTCACAGCTGCCACAGTTCGTACGCCAGAATGATGATATCGACGAATCCCTCATCTTAGAAACTCAAGCTGCATTAAAAAATCTTTCAGGGAACTGGGGTCGCGATCCATCTTCAGCACATAGCTCCGAAAACGACGATGCCAACGACTTTGAAAATCTCTTCCACGACAAACGCTCAGATAAAATGCTTCCGTCTTCTCCGTCCCAATCTTCAGAAAGTGCAGACGCATCACAAAAAAGTTTCGCCATACGCAATCACGGTGAAGACAACATTATTGGGACCATTGAAATCGAAAAGATGAGCAACGGGTCCCAGAGATCAGAACGAGAGAAGAGTAGTGACGAGTATGACCACCCCAAATTTGATAGCTATGATGGACCTAACTTCGATGACATGGATTCGTCGAACGAACTAGAAATTGATATTTCAGATCGCCTGGATGATGAACGGGATTCAAAAGAGAGGCTAAAATCTGAGATAATGTCTGTGAATAAGCAAACTCTGTATAACGCTTACAAAGCCGCCACGGCATCGTTGCCGTATTCCACACAATCAGCTTTTAAGCCGCCGGCGGAGGTGAAGCACAAAATCCACGGGGTGACGATACCTATCGAGCCGTTCGGTGGCTACTCGAACGATCACGAGAAGAATTCGATCAAGAACTCGAAGCAGTATACCGTGTTGCAGCCTGCGGGTGCTGGGTCACGCGCGGCCACTGCACTGCAGGAAGCCCGGACCGTACCCTCCGCGCAGCCTTCCAGAGACTCCCGCCCGCTCTCCTCACTCTCTCCACCTGCCTCCAGAGGTACCGCACTCCGAAAACAATCATTGCCGAACTTTCCTAACGACGGCGCTATAACAGAACTCCGGGCTATGAACTAGATGAAGTTTGTTTCAAGGTCGTTGCGTTACATCCTTAGTCCCCATTCAGAGTTCAAGTTGACGGCTTCACTTCTAACACCTACTCTATGAACGTTTTCACCTATTAGATAATAATGCATTATTACAACAATGAATTAAAATCAAACGTTTATAGATTCTTAATTGTAACCTGAATAGTGAACATTTTGTGAGATGTTTGCACATTGAAGTAACAAAAGCTAGCAATAAATCTTGTGTCATTAGTAAAACATCTCGAATGAGTTCGCATCCGACAGTGACAAGGCTCCACCTACGTAAATTTCATATGTTAGATGCGTCGTACCTAAAGATTTTTCCTCGTATTGTTGGCCGATAGCTGGGCTTACGTCACGGCCGCGTAATAAAAACGGGTCAGGACGGCGGTGGGCGGAGCGCCCGCACCGCCCGCTTCTCCTGAAAGAAAAATCGTCTGTCCGTCCGCGCAGCCGCTCGACGTTCTTTATTTTTTCTTTGGAGTTGTTGGGAGGTGGGGCCTCGTGTGGGCGGCGCCGCGCAGGTACGCCCCGCGGCACGCCCGGCCGGATCGATAGCCTGCACGCCCCGCGGGATGATTAACGATATACTAATTTGTGCACCGGTCGATTTGTTCGCAGAGGGCAACAAGTGCCCAACTCCCGGTTGCAATGGGCAGGGCCACGTCACCGGTCTCTACACGCACCACAGGAGGTGAGTTCCGCTGATGATTGTTATGTATTTCAGTACCTTGAGGCGTCTTTCGTGCCATGAACGTACCGAATTACGATGACCTATTTACGGCCCCGGGTCGTGACTCACGAAGCGAGGCTCTATGCTTGCACTGCAATGGGCACTTATGTTTGTAGAATGTTTATTATTGAAGTATGGATGCTTAAGATATGTTGTGTGGTTCTATGACGCGAGGCAGAAGTTTTTGATTAAGCTGCGTCTATTTCTATCGTACAAACAATTTTTCAACATGTTTTATCGTTTGTTCCATCAGTCTGTCAGGATGCCCAAGAAAGGATAAAGTTACACCGGAGAGTAAGTAAAATATAAAGTAATGATTTTAAAGTTACATTTACTCAGTTTTCAGTTCCATTAAGTTATAGTTACATGCTACGTTGTTTAATAGAATATTAATTATAAATATAGCTACCTTTCAAGTTTTATTTTTGTTTCGTTCGTTTTGTTTGATGTAATTATCTTATGTAATTAGATCCTGCTGTCATTTATCCCGGTAGAATTTTATTTAATATTAGATGTAGGTCAAATTATAGACGATAAGCATATGATTTGAATTAGCATTTCAATAATAATCTGTAACAATCAATAGCTTAATCAGTGGCACATACAAAATTGACGATACCATCTAACTAACTTAATTATACTACTTATTATACAACTTATACTAACTTACTAGGGTTCATAACTCAGACAAATAACAGTAATAAGTTAGTGTTACTACGATTTCATTTAAAAAATTTGTGAATAAAATAATCGTACTATGTGTAGTTTATAGTGATAGGCTAGAAGAAAAAAAATTGATTCCAACGAATTCTGCCCTCTGATTTCTCAGTCATATACAAATAAATCAATTAAATCCAAGACAATTTAGAATCCTAGTTCCTTTTAAGATTCATATGCACTTTTGGGAATTTGACTTTTTACATCTAAACTTGATATTGGTTACGAATATCCTTTGGACAATGCTGATGTTGTTACGAACATCCATGATTGGCGAGGTATACCCATTGCCTTTGTCTCATTTTCTATAAAAACGCCAATTAAAACTTTAATCGCCGAAAGGATAGCCAAATTCACTTATAGAGAAACAATAATTTAAAAAACGAATGCAAAATTTTAATAATGTTTTACTGTAATGATAATATTCTGTCTAGCCTGAATCATTTTTAATTAAATACGTCTATGTTCATTATTAATGTTAAAAATAATAAACTTATCCACTTCTAGAGTCATCTTAATGTTAATTTCACTCATTTCTATACACTGTACCATAGATCAATAAAATTTAGTTATATCTAGAGCAGTGATAATCAACCTTTTTTTCATACGGGCCACAAACACGTGTTAGTCATGCTTTCGCGGGCCGCAAAACAAAGAAATAAAAAAATGGTATTAGTTTCTTAGGTTTTTGCGATTATTATAAAGTAACCCTAGATGGGCCAACTACAAAAGCCAGGCGTTGAGTATAGCTAGAGTCTAGAGAACAGTAGACTGGAAGTGACAAGCGACTAATAAGCATCGGTCTGATCGTAGTTTTGGCGTTGCACGAGACGATCTTGAAGTGCCCCACGCCCGGGTGCAACGGCCGAGGCCACGTCAGCTCCAACCGGAGCACTCACCGCTCGCTGTCCGGGTGCCCCACGGCTGCTGCCAGGAAGGCCGCTGCGAGAGCTCAACGACCTAGACCTGCAGGTGAGACCTCGGACCTATGCCCATTTTGTAGGTGTAGCACGACTACTAGGCAAGGGTTACGATAGTATAGATGAGTGTTTAAGTGATAATGCATAGGAATTATCAGCTCTGCAAGCAGTTCCGATCAATTTCAAGATCAAGATTAAGGCAGAATCAAAAAATTGACGTGAATGATTTAGAATTTAGATTTTTTGGGAAAGTCTCTTTATGATAGGGGACGAATAATGTCTGGTTCGATCATCATACTTAATTTGAATTGATATAAAGAATTAGAGCATAGTATTACACTGTATAGAAATTTATTGGAGAGTAATAACGAATTACCTACACAACATTTTGATCAAGATCGATTTATAATAATGTGAGCAGAAAACTTAGGTAAATTGAAATTTCACAGTGCCGATAACACACCCCGTAACGGTGAGCATATCAGCCGAGAACGCGAGTGCCGCGCGCGCGCCGGACCGCGACCGAGAACGCGAGCGGGAGCGGGAGCGGGAACGAGAGCGAGAGCGAGAGCGTGAGCGGGAGCGGGAGCGGGAGCGCGATCGAGAAGCGGAACGGAGCCGAGAGCCCGCGGCGACGCCGCCCAGTCCCGCGGTGAAGAGCGAGGCGCCCGAGCTGTTGGTGCCGAAGCGAGAGGCCGCCGAGCCCGAGCGCGACTCCCCCGCGATGGAGACGCGCCACGCCGGCTACGGTGCGCCGCCCGACCAGCGCTCGCCATACGAGCGACCACCTGATGACCACGTGCGCTCCTACAGGTACGTCTAAGTTAATTTCGAAGCCGATAAAGAAGATTGTTCTTTGTGTTTTGTAGTTTTTCTATTTTCGTTCTCAACTCGAATATGAACTTCCTTTTTGAAGTTTGGATCTTCTACATTTGGTCAATGATAGCTAGGTACTCCTTTATACTATCTAAATACTCATGATAAATACGATTCTATAATCTCTACGGACATTGGCAAATCAGCATTTAGCACTACGAACGATTCTTCCTCTATTTATGTTGATTTTCTCATTCTCTCATTTTCACATTTCTCGCAAGTACAACAAGCGTAACTGCAGCAATTTCAACAGTGAAATTTCTTTCGTAGTCAAATTAACGATACGCGATATGGGTACGAGACGCGATGCTACGAGGGAGCGACCGCGTTCGAGCGGTACGACCCCGCGCAGTGTCCACAACGACCGTACGGCTGGGACGAGGAGCGGTATCACGACCCGCACCTCCCCACGCCCATGAAAACCGATCAGTCCGAGCAAGAAACTAACACCGGCCCTATCTACCCTAGGTACGTAAAGTAGATATAAGCACGTCTTCCTTACGGTACTAAATGTTCACAAGCAATGCCTAAACTAATGTGGTAAACGAGACTTCCAAATAATATCCTCACTGTCCTAAATATATTACGCCGATGACATTTAGCGAATGTGTGTGATCTTCAACGCTCGTATGTCCGTCCAGACCGATGTACCACTACGAAACGGCTAGCGGAGTAGGGAGCGTGGCCGGCGTCACCGGAATGGGTCCCGGTGTCCCGCCCGGTTTCTCGGCGATCAACCTTTCGGTGAAGATCGCCGCTGCGCAAGCGCAACGCCCGCGCAGTCCCACGGCGAGGGATCCGCGTGATCCTCGGCCGGCGATAGATCTCTCATCGACTAGTGGTAGCCCACAGGTGAGGTGCTTCTCAAAGTCGCAAGGGTTGCCTACATGGTCGAGATTCTCTTTCAATCTTTATGTAAAGGGAACGATTAGAATTTCAATGCGGTTCAAATTATAAGCAATCTTTGCATCTTCGCCCAAAAATATTTATATTAAGCGTATACTCTTCAAGGCCGTGATTACGGGGTGATTATAAATGTGGTGAATAACCATTACTGAAAAACTCGTCTATGGAGGCAATCGGTAAAACTGTAGAAATATAAATGTGGGCGTTGGCGAGTTATTGGCAATACACCATATTGGCATTAATTACGCTATTGCATCTAGGGTCAAATCATCTGCTTGGTATAGCTTTCGTCGTAGATGTGTGATAAATGTTAGCGTGCCCCAGCATGGAGTAGATAGGAATGGAGCAGTATAGGTTTCGTTCAAATTGTGGTTTCTCAGAGTATGTTGACTTACGCGCGCTCCTACCGCGATTGCTATAGACTCGGTTTGGTGAAGTTCCCCAAAATTCATCATAGTGCTCCATTGGTATGTACTCCATGAGTAGGTGGGTCAGGACTAGTGATGTCTTATGTAACCGGTTTTTACAACAGGGTCCATACGCGTCGCCGGTGTACACGAGCGCCGGCAGCGGGGGCGCGCGCGGCAGCCCGCCGCCGGGTGCTTCGCCCCAGCTCGCCGCCAGCCCCCAGGTGCCCAGCCCGCAGGGGCAGACCCTCGACCTTAGTGTGTCCCGTTTACCACATAGGTGAGGCATTTGTCAGATAGGCTTGTTATATCACTGATCTTATAACACTGGATGACTATTGTGACTTTTTGTGCCTTCTAGTTTGCAGCAATTTGGCGCTGATAGTTTTCTGTTTTTTGTGAGACATCCCTACGGAATTTACATTAGGGTTGACACACAAACGAAACGGCAAATAAGAAAACTTTTTTTCTAAATCTCACGTTATAAAACTAACTACTGGTACAGGCCTATCCAGTGTTTTATAGCAATCAGTGAATATAAGCAAGTACCTAGTACGGAAAGAATTAATATTTTCTTGTGTTGGATATTGTGATAAGAATACAAACCTACGAACATTAATTTCTTTAGCACCAGCACCATTATTATTAATATTGTTTCATTAGCCTCTTCTCTAGATAGTATGATGAGACTAAAATAAGCCAAATATTTCGTTCATTTATCGAATTATAAGTACCGAAGTTCTTTATTTAGTTAATTACCTTGTATTAAATTTAATGTTATACTCGTAAAACATTAGACAAGCTTATCTAAATGTTGTTGCAGTTAAAACATGTTAATAAATTGTATGTATTTGTTAACAGTCGAACCTTTCCTGGTGCCGTATCGTATAGCCGAGAATCAACACCCGACAGCGGCGGTAGTCACCCCTATTTAGAAGCATACCATCGGGACGCAACAGGTAAAGTTTAAGCCGTATTGTTATATTAAACGGCTGAAAGAAATAAGTCAATTAAATATATTTTGTTCTTTCTTCTTCTTTTCTTTCTTCTTAAATGATTGATTTCTAATTATTTAGACTGATAAATCCTGGCTAGAACTAGACTACACATAGGCCTCTATATGGTACCTAGCATACTTTGCCAAGCTGCTCAATGAATTAGTGGAATTGGTTCCCTAGGTAATAAAACAAGCGTTGCGCGTTGGATGGAGTGTTCATTAGTTATCTGTCTAATTATACATGAATAACATTTTCAAAATTTTCCGTAATATAAAATCATTGATGGGACTGGATTTTACTACTGATAGTAACGCAAGAAATCTTCTGCTATTAGAAATTACGTAGGTAAAAGTAGGTACGTACCTACAGAAGTTCTAATTAGGCGTATTACCTCAGCCCGCAACGCAGTGCCGTTCGTACAAGCTAAGGGACGGGATGACTTCTAGCATGCCGCGGTTGTGCCGTAAAACCGTAAAACACGTGGTACAAATTAAAACGCGACCGCATAATGAGTCCCCTCGCGCGCGCTCGCCGCAACATTCGCTGCGGAGTGATGTTGCTAATCCCGCTTCGCTGGCGCTATGTGTAGCTGGCGTGTAAGAATGACTAACGTGTATAAGTAGGTTAGGTTTCCATTCTCATCCATTACAAAATATTTGTACAGGTGTTTTTATTTTAAGTTTAGCTATTATACGATTTACATGTTTACGCATTCTAGCAAGAGTAGGTACCTGCTCTCGTACCACTTGTCTTACAATAAAAGTATCGTCAAGATGACATGATACATAAATTGTACCATAATGCACAATTTGTACAGTGCAGCAGTGCAACCAAAGACCAAACCTACTCTACACTACACAGCACAAGGCTTTCTCACACTACGTTTGAATTTTCTTAATTCTGGAAAGCGCGACAACAGTTTCCAAGGGAAATTTCGCCACTGCTTGCTCCAAAGATTTTTTAAGAGACTCAATGTCGCCGTGTCGTTTAGAGCAGGCCATGTCCTCTAAAACTGACCATAATTTGAAGTCTAAAGGGTTGAGGTCTGGGCTAGATGAGGGCCAGTCTTCAGCTCTTATAAAGTCCGGAACATTGGTTTCAAGCCAGGCTTGGGTAGTTCGTGCCTTGTGACCAGGTGCAGAGTCCTGTTGGAAAGTCCACGGTATATTTTTAAAAAGAGTATTGCTGAGAGGTTTCACAACATGATCCAAGACTGTATCTTGATACACTTTGGCTGAAGTATTCACTCCTTTTTCACAAAATGCAGTTTTGTGACTCCTTGATAAGACACGCCCCACCAAACCATCACTGACGCAGGATGATGACCACGTTGTACCTTCCCGACCACTTGAGCAGCTTCTTTAGAACTGTGAGCGTACACTTTATCATTTTGCTTATTGAAGTGTTCTTCGATCGTGAAAATTTTTTCATCGGTAAAGAGGATATTTCTGTGCCTTTCACCTGCGTATCGCGACAGAAGGCGTTTTGATCGATCCACTCTCTTTAATTGTAAAGATTGATTTAGAGCATGTCCTGTATATCGACGATAAGCACCGAGCTTCAGGTCTTGTTTTATAATACGCGACAGAGTCCTAGCGGGAATCTTCATTTCTCGCGATAAGATTTTTTGCTTCCTAATGGGGTTTCGACGAATTCTGGCTTTATCAGCATTAACAGCCTTTGTAGTTCTAACAGCACGCGGCCGCCCCGATCTTTTCTGGTCTTCGACAGACGAAGTGTTGTTGTATCTGTTGATTGTACGATATACGAACATACGGCTGATACCAAGCTTTTGAAGTGTCTGGAATATGACCGACGGCTCCATACCCACTTTGTGCAAGGCGATCACTGCAATCCTATTTTCTTTAACACCCCAATCCCCATTCCATATTGTAATTTGATAATGAACACGAAAAAGTATGTGAAATGGCGCGAAATCGAAAGAAGTTTTTAAAATAATGTACGTGTTCCAAATTCAAAATAATTAAAAAGCTGAAAAAAAGAAAAGTGTTTATGTAACAGTATTTATGGCCAGACTAGGTATATATGTACCTAGGATACATTAATAAAATAGCACCGCACTACAGTATCCGTCTACCACAGGTTACGGCAGCATGAGCCCGCACCCAGTAGCGGGCTACGGGCTTGGCCAGCCGGACTACGCGGCGGCGGCGGCTGCGGCGGGGTACGGCGGCTACCAGTACCAGTGCGGCGCGTACCCCCCGCCGCCCGCGTACCCGCCGCACGCGCCGCCGTACTCACCACCCTGCTACATGCCGCCGCCGCACGCGCCGCACGACAAGCCCAAGGATAGCAGGTGAATATGATAACTTTGACGCACTGAGTGCCTCCGCTAACACGCGCGTTTAGGAGCTGTTTGGAAGCTAGATGCAGCAACCAAATGCTCCACACTGCACACCAAAACACCAATCACATCACAGCGATCGAGACATTCAACTACTTTTGAACGCGCTTTCGATATCGCGACCGAACGCAGCAACGAAGCGAGTCAGTCAGGTACGTTTTTGATGCTACGATTGAAGGTAGAGTCGCGTAGTCGCCATAACACGCTACAGCATCGATTCAAATACAAAAACGCGAATTGCTAATGCTAAACGTACGTTTGCGGAGGCCCTAACTCATTCATATGGTCATAACTCTACAGCGCTGTAAGTCTACAACATAGAATTCTTCAAGAAACGAATAAACTGCTTTCTTGTTCATAAATGTTGTATTATTTTATTAGAAAAAAATATTTCCACTGTGAAAGGAACAATAATAGTTGTACTCTGTACCTTGTTACTGCTAAGTCCCTAAATGAGAATTTCCGCTTATTACCCAGAAATAACAGCGTAGGTCTGGACTTTAAATAGGTCAGTCTAGTAGTCATTTGTGCAGCACATATTGGACTGCGTACCCAACTTTTCCTGTAGGTCAGTAGAAACATTAATAATAAGTTATTATTAATAACTAATGCTATCACTCCAAAGTTTATACATTATAAATATTAAAATGAAGCGAATATTGAAACCAATATTGAAGACAATCTGCTAACGGTTTTGTAGGCCTGTATATAGTAGGTATAATTCGTAATAATAACTTAAGCAAAATGGCACAAATCTAGACACGCGGAGCGTGTCAGCCAATTTTCTAGCTAACATTGGCGAGCAGCACCGTGTGTGTCAAATGTGTGTCAAATGTGGAGCTTGAATTACATGTTCTTGTGACTAAAATTTTAGGCTTTTCTACACAGAACTTGGCACCCATTTAGATCTCAATTCTTTTTTTTTAAATTGGCTTTTACTTTACATTCATGTTTTTGATGGGATTTATACAATGTCGTACAATTAATACAATCTTAGCATCCATATGATGTACAAAGGTAACATTAACAAAGTAGAGAAAAAGACTAGAATTGTTTACAATGGCGCAGGAAACACCATACGAAACAAGAACTAAGGTCACGGGAGTAACGATTTTTCTGTTGTATTGCATTGCTATTGCAACTGCATGCTTTAAATTACATATGATGGTAGGTATAAGTATTGCGTCAGGAAAATGGTTATGCACTTGAGTATTCACAAAAATATTAAAACAGGTTATTAACTGCAGACTGTTTTTTTTTTTCAATGAAACTAAGTGTTTTTATGTGGACCTGTAGTGCAAAAAATTGTTAAATTTTATAGGGCAAATTTAATAAACTTAAAGACTATATGTAGAATTCATTGCTCAACACTTCTTTAATGAAATAAACCTAGCATTATTAAGTAGATACGTACCTATCTATACACCTAGATTATAATTCAATTATAATTGAATGAAGTAGGTAAGCGATACGGAAAATACTACTGTCAGATACAATGACATAAACTGTTCCGCGGTGTGGTATTTCGAACGGAGAGCTAAGTCACAGTCGACGAATCAGTCTAAATATACCGGCGCCCGCGCAGGCGCGCATGCACGGCGCGGATACACGATATAGATAAAATAAGATAAGATATATTCCGTAATGCAAAATAAAATATCAGCTATGAGACGTAACAGGTAAGACGCTATGCGACCTTAGTTTAATATTTGCCAATTTAAATATTATGTGTTATTAATACTACTTTTTTTAAACAAATTCAAACACGTCGATGTGTTTAATACTAAACTTGTAAACACGTTTGGCATAGATAAACATTGCTTATTTATAAGTGTATTTTTGTAGCTTGCGTTTCAATAATTAAGTGTAGACTATCGCTATAGGTTAATGACATTATGTCGCTTATTAAAACATTCAATTTGTGTTAAGAGACCAATACCACGTGTAGGCGTTAATAATTCTTTGCTCTATTTTTAGTTCAACTTATGCAGAATAATGCAAGTAGGTGCCTATTGTTCTATGTCGTTCACTTTTTATAATCAGTATGGTCATGGTATAATTTTGTATTGTAAATATGCACTATCAGGCAGGATCGGTACTGAATATCTGATATTAAGTGATAACTGCATTTAATCACTGGCCAAAGTTGACCTCTAATTTTATCATGCAGTTATGACAGGTACTTTTTCACATATTACATGACTTGTTTAACATTACCAATTAGCTATATTCTACAACCTTTAGAAGTTCAGAAGAAATCGCTATAACAGCAGACAGATGTAACTAGAAATCTCCACGACATTATATTTGTGCATTTCACGATAGCTATCATCGGGACGACTTTTACGGTAAACTGGGATACCGGATACGGGAATCGAGGGAGCTCATCCAGTGTCCGGTCCGGTCGTGCGACGGATCCGGCCACGTTTCGGGCAACTTCGCGACTCACCGCAGGCAAGCGGAAATATTCGCGCGAACGTTCGTGCTCGTTTGATTGATGTTTGATTGTTTGTCGTTTGATTAATGTTCGGATTGTTCGGCCTGAACCCGATCCCACGCAACGCCTTACTAACATTGTTGTTTTCTACTAATCAAGTAATAAATACAATAATAATTGTAAATAGTATAGACGTCGTAACATCTGTCTGTTCTTGGATTTATTGCTATTAAACAAAGAAAAGTGCTTAAAAAACATTTTTGATACGATTTTCAGTATCATTTTAAAAATTCCTTTATAAGGTTTCAATGTGGATGTACTTCATAATAACGGAAATAAAATAATACCTACCTACTTCCGAAAAGAGAGTCTTATCTTACGTTTAATGGGGCAAGCTATTAAGGCGAGGGTTTGCGAATAAAAGTAGAGTTTATGAATTATCCCTTGTTTTATTTTAAATAGGTAGCTAATGCAGTGTATTCTTTTTATTTTCATAATTCATGGCTTGGCTTGGCTTCAACCCATTAATGGCCCACTACTGAGCACGGGTCTCTCCGCTTGAGGAGGCCTAGAGCATACTCCACCACGCTGCTCCAGTGCGGTTTGGTGGAGGGGTTAGTGGCCAACCCGAGTGTTGGAAGTTTTCAAACCGCCCGAGGGCCTCCGACATGGCTTCACGACTGTTATCTTATGATAACAACCGGGATCGATGGCTTTACGTGCCCTCCGAAGCACGGAAACGTTCAAGAATTTTTTTGCCAGTAGCGGTCACCCATCCAAATACCGACCGCGCACGCTGTTGCTTAACTTTGTAGTTCATAATTCAAACCTGAACGTATGTAATTATGTAGAGGTCACAGTAACATTAAAATTTAAATTTATCTTACCAAATATCCATAAAAATATAATAATAACACAGTGTCATCAAATGTCATTTGTTTAAACTTAAGTTGAGAGTAACCAAATAATAACTTGCAAATTCTAAATATTCTTAAATAAAAAGAAATACATAATAATGAGAGTTGCATAGTAGTTAAAGTTACTACGCAAAAACTCATTATTCTTCAAGTGAATGGGGGCAGACGAATGTTCTCACACAATGAGATAAATTTAATAGATCTTTCTGCTCAGTTCGCAACTTCGCAACGATTTAGTCGTTGTACTCCTCGTCTATAGTCGCCCTATATCTTGCGAGGTCGTAAGATTCAGGTCGTTTCATTTGTTTACTACAACATAAGATACCATAGGGACATAATTAGGTACCTATGTTAGTTTTAAACTGATTGGCAGATTACCAAATCGCGGAAACCGCGTCCAAATCGGTTCTTTATTTTTTTCAATACAGACTAAGTGGCTTCATCCCATTAGCAACCCATTGCGGAGTTTATGTTTCTCTTTTCTCTTTACAATAGAAGAAACTCAGACCGTATTATCAAACTAGTTGCAGTGTCGATTGGTGCATGAACGGAGTAAAAGAGAAATAATAATACCTGAGTAGAGTAGAATAAAAAAAGTTACGTTATTTTAGAAGCAAAAATACTAAATTTAACCGAATGACTGTGACAATAGTGAGCCGTGAGCAGCATTTGCGAGTTTCCGGAGAACTCAATTGGAGCAAACCGGCGCCGCGGCGTTCTGAGCTGTAGGGCGAGCACGAATATTTGCGAGAAAGTATTCGTATGGTTAACGTAAGCAATTTGTCTAATTTGTATGGCATTTTAGTACCATTTACGCACGATAGGAGCGCTTTTGAAAAAATGCCATACAAATTGCTTACGTTAACCATACGAATACTTTCTCGCAAATATTCGTGCTCGAGCTACTGATCTAATTGCATGACGGAATGCTGATGTGATACACGATTTATCTCGATTATACTGATATTTTGTTGCAATTTTGTGGGTCATACTAACGGCAAAATATCAGTATAAAATAGGCACATGTTACACTTATTTGCATCACGATTTCGGTGAAATATCGGTGCAAAATACTGAAATCGTTACAATTGTACGGATTATGGCTATGGCGAAACTTCGCTGTTCCTGTTAAAATCAAATGAAATCCTTCATAATCATTACTCACAAATCTCACAAGTAGTTTTTGTCGTGTGTTTGTTAGTGTAGTTGCGAGGGTGTACGTCCTCCACAAATATACCTAATACTTCTCAGGGCTGGGCAGGGCAAGTTAATAACAGTCCCAATAATAGTACCAAAGTTATTTGTAATTATACACACCAACACAAATAGAGCAACAGTGTTCATTACGTTAAAATCGGAAATGAACGTTGAAACAATATTTCAATAAAGCAACATTCCTCCAAGCTCCTGTATGGGAACCCAGCTGACAGATGCATTCTTGTAAACAAACCGAACTGTCAAGATTTAAAAATTTAGAAGAAAAATGCACCTGCCAGCCAAGGGATATTGAACGAGGTATTCCACCTCGTTACATAGTCACAGTGAACTTTGATCGTCGTAGCTCCAAGAGAATGTGATTCTGAGACAAGACCTACTGCAATAACAGTATTGTAAGATTTTGTTAAAATGTTGACATTAACATTACTTACCGACTTAACAATAAATCAGTAGATACTAAACATTGTCAAATTGGCTTATGAATTTAAGTCTAAGCTTGCAAGTTGTCTATCTAAGGTGATTTGAAGCAATGTTAAAATAATCTATTCAAAGTGTGTATGTGTGTGTATCCATTAATTCATTTCTATGTTGTTGAGTTCTATCCTTGAATGAAAGCCAACTCTTACTTTACCTGCCTTACATTGTACCAGAAAATATAGTCATTAGAAATGTAGAGTCATAAAACTCTATTTTGTGACTCTACTAAGTGATGAGAGGCTGTTGAGTGTTGCGTTGAGTCCGTCTTTTTCGACTTCATAATGTTAATTCCAAAGAGTACCTACTCGTGGATGATATGGAATATTTTCCAGATTATGCAGTTGCCACTTTCTTTTAAAGTCAATAATTTTTTTTTCTGTTTCAAATGCAATGCTGAAAGGCTTTTCATTAGTGAGGTGCTCTTGTTTCTTGGCTGTGATCACATTGAGATGAATTAGATTGGTGTTTTTGACGTTCAGGGGTGACGATCGCCACTTACCATCAGTCAGATATTTACATACTCGTACATAAGAAAGATGTAGAGCACTCAACATTAATCAATGTATTATAGCAATCATTAGGAACGTTTATTTTTGAACAGGTACAATTTTCAGCATAATAATTTTGATAACATTCCGTTAAATAAGGAAAAACAAAATATCTAATTGCCTATGTTGTTAACGTTAGTTGTCGTTATCTTTGTTCTTTAATCAGTGAGTTAATTAATAGGTACTTACGTGGTACTTAGGTACCTACTTATTATTCATAAATGATTTGGGTAACTTCCATGTTATTTACTCAGTTTTGAAATGTTAATAAATATGTATACCTACTTTTTGCACAACCAATTTCTACCATGTCCAAACTAAGTCTTTCGGTCACTAGGACATGTGTGCCAACCTTAACTTTCGAGATTTTTAACCGACTTCAAAAAAGGATGACGTATTCAGTTCTGATAACGGTATTTTTTTATGTTTGTTACCTCAGGACTTTCGACTGGGTGAACCGATTTTGATGATTCTTTTTTCAATCGAAAGCTGGTGCTTGTCATGTAGTCCCACTTAAATTTGAGCGAGATCTGACGAGTAGTTTTTGAGTTATTTTGGATTGTCAAGAATTATTCTTATTTCTAATACAGCCAAAGATACATACAACATCATTGAATACAGCAATAGGCTAGCTGATACGTTATTACACGGTGTAATGAAGAGAAATGTAGGTCTTAATTTACACTTTACACACCTTCTTCGATCTGCAAAGCACAATAGTAGTTTATTCCAGGACTGTTACCAATACAATCATTTTATCCAGCTACTCTGCGCCTGAAATATTTTGTGAAGTTATACTTCTTTAGGCGCGTTATGAAATAAATGGTAAAAATGATGATGTGAAATTTTAAGATTTGTGACACGGTGACGGTGACACAATAGTGACGAAAAACGTCGATTTTTTAACACGCGTTTCAAACGCTCGTTTTGAAAAAATGATTATTATTATATTTTTTATTTAATATCGTAATTTATTAAAGAACTCTGTTCAGAATTAAGACTGAAGATCGGGACAGCCAACGATTCATGAATCATGACTGATTCTTATTTTATAACTCTGTTAAGTTAGGTAGTTATAACGAAACTCGAAGCACTATTTCTGAAAATATTTCCGTGTCCGTCCAAACGCTATATAATATTAGACGTATCGTTTCTTACATCTCAACAGATGCTTATCTTAGCCGATTTATTTTTACCACAGTTTTGGTGTTACAGAAACTGATGCAACCGCTTATATTCTAGTAGAGTGAAAACACACGGAAGTTTATTTCACATTTTCTTAATAAATTGCACAAGTGAAAACGACTTAGAACAATAATCGCATGTTTTTTTATGTTGTTCATAAACATAACATTCTTAAAATACCTTTACATAATAAATAGATTATTAAAAAAATATCGATTTTAATCTTGATCCATAGAATAATCGTTCTTTATCATAGTTTAACGGTATTGTATTTTTACTAACCAAAATCAAAACATAAAAGCGTTTAATAGGATAAGTTCTAATTATATTCTGGTCTACGGCCACTTTCATTTAGGTATATTTATTTTATACGAAATGCACCTACCTATTATTATTAGGTTTTCATTGAAATATAATTTCATCAAAATTTTCATAGTTGGTTTAAAAATACAATAATTTTAATTTACCTAAGGTAAATGTTTAAAGCTCGTAGATCAGCAAGCTTAAGTGACTATACAGTAGTTTTCTTCTTTCATGAAGTAAAAAACGAAACCGCCAAACGAACCCACACAAATCGATTGGATGCAACTCCTGAGAGATAATGCTTTTTATTTGACACCTTTCTTGAAGAACTCTATATTATAGCAATTACTTAGGTACTTCCATAGTGTGGAAGAATGAATCACCCTGAACTAAGATTTTTCTATCTACATAACCCCAAGTTTCGATCACGAAACCACAACGACGCTTGAAAAGCAAAAATTACCAAGCGACATGTTGGGCGATATTGAGTTATACATCACAAAATCAACAAAAAATTCTACGTCGATTGATCATACTCTCGTCGTCGCTAGGAAGAGTTTTGCTGTCGCTTGGTAACTTAAAAACAATTTCATCGATTTTTTACGATTTTTTTTTTCTAAAATTAAAAATTTTAAAATGCTCTAGTGTAAAGTTGTCAACATGTCGCTTGGAAATTGTTGGCTTTCAAGCGTCGACAATAATATCATAACCTTCGGCCAATGACCCCAGCACGGCATTGTGAGCAGTTTGTATATGTGCAGCCTGTCCGGGTGTCCGCGCGCCGACCGCTCGCAACTCCAGCCGCACTCGCAGGAGCTGAAGTGTCCCACGCCGGGCTGCGACGGCTCGGGACACGTCACCGGGAACTACTCGTCCCATCGGTCCCTCTCCGGCTGTCCCAGAGCGAACAAGCCGAAGAGCAAGCCACGGGATGGACAGGACTCGGAGCCGCTCAGGTGAGTTGAGTGATTGAGTCAAAAGATTTAGGTACTGGATCAAACAATCTTAACTCTCGGTTTTAGTACTGGTTCATTCAATTGAGATGTGGTACGAGATTCAATAATGTCTTTTGAGATCCAATCAAAACACGAAGATTATTGTATTGCTTTTGCTGACGTGAACAGTAATAGTATGACTGTGTTTTCAATATAATGACTCTACATCGGCGACATTGTGTTGGCAGCTCTACATACGCCAATAGAGACAATGTAATTGTAATTTGTAATCCAAGTCAAATAAGTAATACAACGACTCCAGATGTAGTTCACATGTAGATCGTTCTTGATTCTATGAATGACTTGGTACTGTGGCGAACTTAAATTAAAATTAAAACTAAATGCTCACCTCGCTACGTTAATTAGCGTAATACGTAGACGCATATTTAACATTGAATTTGTTGAAATTTACATAATTTATTACACACTACAGTCCCCAACAATACAAATAATTAATTATAATTATACGCCAATGAAGATCTTTGCCTCTTCATTATCAACTAATCGAGGTTATGCGTATGCAGTACGCTCGCGAATTGGTTACCTGCCATATTATGAGTAAAATCGTTATATTAATGTATTTAATTTTTGTAATGTTGCATCTGTAGTTAAAATTTTGAATGACTTTACTGTTATTTTTTGTGTGTGAAGACTATTATTATTGGGTTCATTTTGATAAAATAGATGGCGCTATAGTCAATTCGCTACAGAGTTCTATATTCAAAAATAAGTTATTCATAATACAAGCGCGGTGATATTTCTGTTATTGTATAGAAATTTAGTTTGTTGGTTTATTTACACGCTGCTTAGATGCCCTATACCGGGCTGTGATGGATCTGGACACGCCACTGGGAAATTCTTGTCACATAGAAGGTAAGCTAAGAACGAGCTAAGGAGGTACCCTCGTGATTATTGTCGAGCTATGATATATGGATAGCCTCAGGGATCTCAGATTATTTACAATAAAATACAAATATATTCCTTCTCATTGCAAGTTTATATTTTCAATATTTACATTAGTACAATATTTTGCTATTTTCTAGCTTGACAATGAATGACAATGGTGTTATTCTCAAATACTATGGCAACTAATATAGGGTTGCTCATCTACAATGTACAAATGTAGGGTCGCTACACATTCATTTATAAAAATAGGCTTACAGTAGATGTCATATAATTGATATTCAGTCATATTGATTGCTGAAGATTTCGAAATCAAGCTCACTTTCGTATGACTGAACTACTCCAACGATGCTCATGCAGAATTTATATTTAACCCTGTACATTATTTAAATATTGTTTTAAACGACTCTATACGTAATTAATTACCCTTGCTTCAGTGATAGAAAGTATCATGAGGAAATTACCATATATTACAAACTTTTTTATAATCTCACTAGCTGCCCGGACAGACTTCGTTCTGTCAAAAGTTTTTTTTTTCTATTTTGAGATGTAGGTGGCCTATCCTATCTTTCAAGTTGGATCAAACTGCACGCGGTGTGCAAATTTGATTAAAATAGGTTAAGTGCTTTAGGAGTCCATCGCGGAGAAACAACGTGACACGTAATTTATATATATTAAGATATGCGTAGAGTCTGTTGCCTTACTGCTACTATAGTTATATACTATTAATAATATTAAAAATTGCTTCGACAGTGCCTCCGGGTGTCCGATAGCGAATCGCAACAAGATGAGGGTGCTCGAGAGTGGGGGTACCGTCGAGCAGCACAAGGCGGCGGTGGCGGCGGCGGCCTCAGCGATCAAGTTCGACGGCGTCAACTGCCCCACCCCCGGCTGCGACGGGTCCGGACACCTGAACGGATCGTTCCTTACACACCGCTCGCTGTCCGGCTGTCCGATAGCCGGAGCCGCCACGCCCACGCCGCAGCCCAAGAAACCGAAGTACCCCGATGATATCACCCCGCTGTATCCGAAACCGTATTCGAGTAAGTTATTGTCTACGTTTTAGTGTAATTGCGTGTGTTAAACTTATGCACATTATTAGTTACAAAGATTTTTTTTATATTCATTTCGTTATACAGTAGAATCCCGATTATCCGGATCAAATAAAACCAGGGGTATTCCGTATAATCGAAAATCCGGATAATCGATTTCAAATTCAAATCAAACAATATTTAAATTTTATAAAAAATACGTGCTATAATGAATCACATAATACTACGCGTTTACTTCAAGTTTGCCTTCGTCGACCGTTACGATTTCACAGCTAATGGTACTGTAGACAAAAAAGTAATCAAATAATTTCACTAACTTAGATAACAAATTACGTATGCCACTGTGTAAAACATTTTCTATTTTAGTCATTGAAGCGACAAAAATCAATGTAAAATAAATCAATACAAAAATAATTTAACGAAAGTAACATCAAAATCAACAACAAACTCAAGAACGTACTCGCCGCACGGGACCTCAAAAATACGCTGGTAGCGTTGCTGTCCGTACTAAATGAGGTGCGGTACGAGGAGCGGGACGAGAGGTAAGGGCAAACTTGACGTGAACGCTAATAATACCTATGTAATTTAGAACTTTGATTGGAAATAACTTGTAGTTGATCTTGGACGCAATCGTTTCATCTTTTCATTGCAGCCGAGACGCTTCTTGTATCAAACTTTTAATTTGTAACGTGCCTCGTTGCGCGGTTAAACATTTTTAAATCAGCGAGTAGAGCCGTGACGCGAGTCCGGATAATCGGATGTTCGGATAATCGAGGTTCGGATAATCGGGATTCTACTGTACTTTCTGCTTGGTGTGCCATACTTCTTTGAGTAGGTTGGTGGTAAATGATAGTCTTTGCACCAACCATTATAAGTAATTTAATTATTATACCTTCGATACAGACATGACAATTCCATTCCATTCCATTTAAACAACTTACCTAACTAACTATATTCTCCATGTGTTTAATTTTAGGCATGGACATGAACATGCAAACGGGAAACGGAGAAGACCTAATGACCATTGAGCAAGAGATAACCGAACTGCAGCGTGAAAACGCCCGCGTCGAGTCACAGATGATGCGCCTCAAATCGGACATCAATGCCATGGAGACACACCTCAGCCACGGCGAACGGGTAGGTTGCCGCTAGTTGCTTCCGAACGTGTTCAACGCATGATGCGAAATATATCAAGTAACAGAGTTCACCAAATTTAAAGTAATTCAAAATTTTTGTCCGGTAACTCAGATGGTACTGTCATGGCTACAAACATCCAACTTTGAGTGCTACTAACTCTTCATTTGCATTTGTGAGTACCGTTAAATTTCTATTTGACACAGTAGCACTCTTAAAGTATTCAAATACGGTACGCTGTTGTAGTATTGAGGATGACGAAATGTGTCCAAATGTCCTAACTTAACTAATACGTAGGTAACCTTGGAATGTTTGTTGTCACCGAGATAATGGTATTAACGGTAGATAATCCTTTGCAGGAGACTCAGCTGATATCTCAGCGCAACAACAACATCACGGGCTACTACGAGAGCCTCCGGAATAACGTGATCACGTTGCTGGAGCACGTGCGGCTGCCGGGGGGCGGCACGGCGCCCGTGACCACGGCCAGTGGTACCCCCAGCGCCCCGCCCCCGCCCGTCGCCGGAGAGAAGCCCGCGCACGACAACTTCGACTCCTACCTAACGAAGCTCCAGAGCCTCTGTTCCCCCGACGGATACTGCTCAGACGAAAACCGTCCCATCTACGAAACCGTGAAAAACGCGCTTCAGGACTTCACAGTGCTCCCCACGCCCATTTAAGGCTCGCCGAGCGCCGCCGACACCGAACGACAGTGAACCAAACGTTCCGGCGTCGGCGGAGCTTATCCGAACTCGAGCTATCGTTAGTGACTGTGTGTAGTGTGGGACGTATAAACCAAAGACACACCGAAGACTGCTGTAGCAAAGATCGTTTTAAACTGTTAAATAAAAGTGTGTACAGTGTACCTCTCTCAAACGTATGTGTTCTACTTAGATAATGATGTCTGTTTTGTAAACCGTTGTATACGATGTGTGACTTTTTAATGGCATCACGTTAACACTACGAATCGATCGATTTATTCAGTAAGATGGACTTAATTTAAAATGAATTTTAAACACTGTTACTCATATAATGCTATAATAACGTAAGTTATTGTTAGGAAAAGTTTATACAATTTTATTGTCCGTAAGCTTTTTAGCTCCAGGGATTCTACCAAACTTATTTGGATTTGTAAATATTGTACCTACTCTTCGGAATAAAAAATAAAAATTATCACTATAAATTTATCGGGCTATCGGTCTGGGTCACTTAGTAAAATTAAATTACAAATTCAATGTACCGCGCAAAGATTAAATTAATGATTAAGATGATAAACTACGTTAATCTGTTTTTAAGTTCCAATTCTGGGAATGTGCCAAATGCTTCATTCAAAGCAGCTCCCGGCCGCTGATGTGTTAAGACTTATCGTAATAAAATATAAACGAAAGAAATGAACTCCTTAGAGGACTATCTAGTCACTGTGTAAATAAATTTGTGAATATAGTTGTCACGTCGCAAGGACGTTTTTATTTATACTAGAGAATAATGTGATCTCATTAGATCAAGTAAGTTAAATGATTCAGTCATTAATTGATAACCAATTTTAGGGATAAATTAATTATTATTTTGTTTGTTAGCCAATGTTCACTCGCTGTGATTATGTTACGTGTTAAACTTATTTATTGTTACCCTTTTGAGATGTGATAGCTTAATCGTCTCAGGTTAATGTTGTTTTGCAAACGATTTATTTACGCGCTTGGTGTACTCAATATGTGCAATTACCCTATAATTTTTAAAATCGTAGATGACTGCTACACATGTTTTGTTAAATCGTAGGTATATGAAATATGACTACAAGATTTCTCACGAACCACCTCGAATTGATATATTGTATTCGCATCTAAATACTAAACTTATTGATATGTTACTAGTCTGATTGTCATATACGTTTCTGTAATATATTGAGTATGTGTTGTTAAAGAGAATAAAAATAATAAATACTGATATTATCGCTCTTAATTCGTTTATTTAACCTTTCCTTTGAAATTTAATTACTTAGACCTTGTCCAGAAGGGACGAATTCGCCGCGATTCTCTCGCGCGTGTCACGCGCGAACGTTGCGCCCAGAAGGAGCGTACCAACGCACGAAAATGTAGGCGCTCCATTTCCCTCGATACTTGCACCTCACTCTGTTGTTCGACTTGTTCGCGCGTTGACTGGACACAACAATGAGCCTCTAGTATTTTCGTGCGTTTTTCGCGCGAGTCGAGAGTCTGGCGTAGTGCACGCGATTTACGCGCGTATTTTGATTTCGCGCGATGCTTGTGGACGCGATGTACTGGCGCCTAGTATCTCGCTAACGCGCGAATGAATTCGCGCGAAACAATTCGCGGCGAATTCGTCCCTTCTGGACAAGATCTTACGGTTAAGGGACTGTACACTGCGAATATAGAAATTCACAGACTGTACACAAAACTGCGATGCGACGCGATGCGAATTCGCAACGCAAAAAGTTGCGACACGAATTGCTGCGATGCGATTTCGTGCGGCAAGGCGTCTCCCTTCCACGATAAAGTGACCATTCCTTTGACGACCGTTGAAAACTAGGTCGTGACATGGATCGTAAAAAGAAGTGTGCACTTTTGTTATTGCATATGAGATACGGGCAAAAGATACAAAGAAGATTTTGGGTTCATCCATTTATTACTATTATGAACGCCGAAGGGAACTATTTTCATCGAAAATATGAATTTATTAAAATATTTGATTTTTAAATGAAGAATCTTAGAAGAAAAAGAAAAAACGTTTCATTTTAACGTAACAAAAAAGATTTCGTATTTTTAAAGTGATCTCAATCTTTAATTGATGCACGTACGTCTTGCCAACACGCTGTCTCAGAGCCGACATAAAAGTGTTGTCAACAAGTATGACGTAACATCGCAGGAATGCGCGATGCGAATCAATTCGCAAGTTCTTGCGATGCGACGTGTGAGCTCACAGGTTTTTGCGATGCGACGTCGCATCGCAGTTTTGTGTACAAGCCCCAATATAATAATACCTACATAGATATATGTAGGTTACAGTTACATTTTATTACATTTTAACAACAGTAAACATTTTGAAGAAGTTATTAAATTAGGACTACAATTTTATTAGTCTGAGTGATATATTATGGACACCCTATGATTCTGAAGGGCAACTTCAAAGGCCTATGATTGGTCGAAAATATTCATCCAATGTCACGTGATCTATCTTCAGGGACCTCCTCGAAGCTTGGGGTCTAGTTTAACTAATGTTCTTGATTCTACTATAGTCTGTGAATGTCTTTTACGGAGGTGTCCTAGGGTATATGTGTTCTGTGGAGGTGTCAGTGTCAATATCCGTGATAGAGGTTAATCCATCTGTCACTTGTCATTAGTTGTCATTTCAATGTGGCTGGCTTGAATATAATTGAATTTTGATTGCAAGAAACATGTGGGAAATGTGTATTAAATAAAGATTGTTTTTAGTCTGCATAGTCTAGATCATTGTTAAATTACTTAAATTAAATATTGTTCATTATGAAGCTACAAAAAGGGGTAATAACAACAATATTTCTACCATACTATCAAATAGATTGTAACTTCTCATTTTACTATTTAAAAGTGTAATTTTCTTGAAATCACATCCCTTTTTCCCATTTATAGGCAAGATATTTTGATGCACAATCTGGAGATATTCCAGAAGGCCCGACAAATAAGGAAAAAAAGAAAAATGATGAGGTTGAAGTCTACAATATAAAAATCACACCTAGATTATTAAAATCACAGAAATACAAAGTAAGTTTGTTTTTCTTAAAACTAACCTCATAATCTTAGTTTTCTTACACTTCTATATAAATTCAATGCCATGCTTTTTACTTCAGAATGCTGATAGAGTTAAAAAACCTTTTAAAAAGGAGAAAAAGAAGTTTCCCGGCAAAGCTCCAATAGATCCTAAGAGATTGGAACAGCATTCAAGGGGTGAGGGTTTAGAAGGGAAGGGGGTAAGACATCCCTTGTATGCAGAGAAACTTAAGAGAAAAGAGAGAAAATTTAACTATGCACAAGAACAGGCAGTCAGAGCTGAAATTTTACTAACAGAAGATCAAGGGTATGTTAATGTTCAGCTTTTTACTTGAGATTATCTGTTCCCAGTCTGGGTGTAAATATCCTAGTCTATGCGTTGTCCATGACACCCACTACATAGGGAATTATTTATTTATTGTTTCTCTTTATCCAATTGCCACATTTATACAAAGTGTCACTAATGGCACATACAAATACACTCAATTAAAACAACAATAACCCAAGAATCATTTCTTACAAAATATCAGCCCTAACAAGGAATCATTTTTGGGACCTTTGAGTTGGCACAGGACAGGTTAACAGCTCTGTACTTCAATTCCTGGCCAAGTCTGGTCTTGGATTGCGTGTGTTATCTTATTCGTGCACACCAGAACCATAGGATGTCTTTATGCTAGTGTGTTTTATCAAAATATATTGTTATATCCAGTAATTTATTTGTTTATTAATTACAGTTATGTGGAAGTTGATGAGGGTGAGAAAACAACAGGCATATCACAGAAATTCATAGCTGAAAATGTTGATATTACTGCTGCCACTAAGATATTTGAATTGAACTTGGATTTTGGCCCATATAGAGCGAAATACTCCCGTAATGGCAGGCACTTGTTATTGGGCAGCAAGAAAGGGCATTTGGCGGCTTTTGATTGGATTACAAAGAAGTTGCACAGTGAAATCAATGTCATGGAATCCATTCATGACATAAGGTATGGATAATATTTCAAATATCACATCAAAAATAAAAATAAATTTAAATTCGATTTTATAATGTTGAAGGAAGCGCCTTAATTTTTTATGAACAGTCATTGATCGCTAAAGCCTGTCTATTAATAATTTAATTGGATAAAACTGGCTACATGTAGCTTGAGTCTAAATCGCCTTAACTGCCTTAATCGCCTTAAATGGTAATGGCTGAATAACTTTTGTTTTTGTCTTACCAAATTACACAGCAGTAGTGTGATTTGTTGTATCAACTTTATTCAGTTGGTTGCATGTGGAGACCATGATGGCTGCAGCACAGAAGGAATGGCTGTACATCTACGACAATACGGGGACCGAGATACACTGTGTCAAAAAAATGGATAAGATCTTGAGAATGGAATTCCTGCCTTACCACTTTTTATTAGCAGCTGTGGTAAGCATTATATTACTACAAGTTTTATTGTATTTCTGAATCAAATTCTAAGACATAAGAATTCTCCTGTTTAATTAAGCTAAGCTTATCTTTCAGAAATCATTTAAAATTTTAAAACTTTAATTTCAGAATGAGTATGGTTTCATGAGTTGGTTGGATATATCAATTGGCGAAATTGTGGGGCACTACAATAATCATCTGGGCCGAACCACTGTGATGGCACAGAACCCTTATAATGCTACTTTATGTATAGGGAACTCTAAAGGTGTGGTCTCATTATGGGCTCCTAGTGTAAAGAAGCCATTAGCAAAGATACTGTGCCATAAGACACCATTAACTGCTGTTGCCGTGGATAATAGAGGAATGTATGTATTCTTACTACAATATTATTACACTTATGTGGCACTATAAGAACTACAAGAGGGGAAGTCAATTCATTTCTTATTTATTTATTCATTACCTTCATCAAACAAGTTTTTATTTTATGTTTAAAGGTACATGGCCACGTCAGGAGTGGACAGGAGTATGAAAATATGGGATATAAGGAATCTAGATGGTCCCATACAGCATTACAAGTTGCGGAGTGCACCGGTGCATTTAGAATTCTCTCAGAGGGATATGCTAGCGGTTGGTCTAGGAGAAGTGGTAGAAATATATAAGTATGTATAAATTTAAAAAATACAGCATAATTTTATTTTAACTGGAATATTTGCACAATTTTACAGCATTCAAATAGGATTAATTAATTATTTATTTCAGCAACTGTTGTTCTCAAACTGCTGAAAGGCCGTATTTGAGGCACAGAATGTCAAAATCAATCAGCAACTTCAAGTTCTGCCCTTACGAAGACGTTTTAGGCATTGGGACTAGCAGCGGATTTACCAGTATAATAGTACCAGGTAATTGGGTTACATTTGATTTGGAAAATGGTTTGAGACCGCTAAAACAATGTATTAGGCACATTCATGAAACCGATTTTCGACTTTTCCCATATAAAAATGTTTAGCATAGTAGCACACCCAGGGTATCCGCTAGTATTTAATAAGTAATTAGCCAAAAATAAACTATTATGTTTAATAATTATGATTATTTGTATGTAAACTGTTCTTATTCAACTTCAAGGCAGTGGTGAACCAAACTTCGATGCATTGGAGAGTAATCCATACCAAACTAAGAAACAAAGGAAAGAGGCAGAAGTCAAAGGGCTTCTTGAAAAGATTCCTGCAGAGCTTATCACACTTAATCCATTTGAAATTACTGAAGTTGATGTACCTTCCATGAAAGAGAAACTTGAAGCCAAGAAAAATCTCCTGGTAAGTCTGTTGCATGATATGGTGCCGTCGACTTTATTCACTTACTTAATTCACCCAGGTGTCTTAAGTCTACTTTTAGTGTACTTTATTCACCTATGCACCCAGGTGATTTAAATCTACTGATCGAGGTGTATTGATACAAGTAGACTTAATTCATCTATCATCCTATTCTTAACATGACTAAATGATTTTGATTTGATATTTTTTTTATTGTTTCTATTTCAATTGGTAATATGAAACCAGTGTGCATTAATAACAGTACATTTTTTGTAAAATGTGTAATTGGTTTTGAATTATTTACAGTATTTGAAACCCAAAAAAGTGAACATGACTCCAAGACGTAAGAACAAGGGTAAATCTCATATAGCAAGAAAGAAAATCATAAAAGATGCAGCCAGAAAGGTAATAAATAATTGAACTTATATTTTCGAGAAATATTTGAAGTATGTAAATAATACCTCAATCCAACTGATTGCATTATGGTATTTCAAAAACCAGCTATCAGTGTTAATTTAAAATTAAATTAAGTACCTACATATTATACAAGATATTTTCTTAGTACAACAAATATTGTCATGTTAATCCATTTTAAATGAAATGAATTATATTTGCAAACTGTTTAAAAGAGTCATGTGCCAGTAATTAAATAGCTAATATTACTAAATATACTTATTTGTTGCAGGAATTCATTGAACAGGCAAAAGAAGCTAAGAAATTACTGAATTTGCCACAAAAACAGAACACGCCAAAGCAGTCCTTCGGTGTGCTAGACAGATTTGTTCCAAAACCTAAAGCTAATAAATAAAATTCATAATTTAGTAAATATTTTTTTATTCTATTCTATAATATAATCTAATCAATTACCAATAACGTTTATATAACGTCCAATTCTTATTTACATGATTTATTTACATTAATAAAGTCCAACATGATCACAAAATTAATAAAAATGTGTCTTTCAAAGTACACGTACAAAAGTGAAATAGTCAATGTTTCTTAGAACTACTTGAGTATTAACAGGGAATGTCGAAGAGATCACATAAGCCTTCTGATCCATGTAGAGAAAATGAGAAGTCATTTATTGTTATTGGTGGACTTAGTCTTAGCAGGTAATCTAAATCTGAAACAAAATTATCAAATTAAGGTTCAATAAAAATCAAAAATTACACATTATGGGGGAAGTAGATAAATTAAAAATTGATAATAAAATTGTCAATTATTACTACTATTACTATTCTTATCCCAAAAACTTTGGTTGGGTCCACCCATAATAATATTTAATACAAAAACTTACTTGAATTCATTGGACTGTCTTCATGTATTTTGGTAATACTATCTACTTCCATATTAATATCATCATCTTCTAATGTATCCATCTGGAAATTATACACAGTATTTTTCAATGAACAATATTAAAATAAATATGGTAAGGTAAGAATATTAATATAAATTCAATATATCTTACATCTTCCTTTTCTGCATCACAAAGAAGTAATACTCCCATGGCTTCACTAGATTTGACGTGCAAAAGAAAATTTGGATCTGGTTCCTAAAAAAAAAAAAACAACAACCACATTAATATCAATAAAAACATAATCTTAAATTAAACTTAAATAAAAAAAACCCCCACAGTTTGATTCACACTAAACATAGCTAAGAACACTCGATTAAGTCACCTTTAATACGAAAAAAAAAAAAAACTAAATCAAAATCGGAACATCCATTTGGGAGCTACGATGCCACAGACCATGGGTGTAGCCAGGTTTTAGTTTCGGGGGGGGTTCAAGTTTCGGAGGAGGGGGGGGGGGGGGATGTTCAAGAAAATACAACGACTAAAAGTACATGAAATAACCCTAAAGAAAATTGAGACTTTATTTTTTCTCCCGACGTATGTAGTGCCATCTATTATTAGTTTAGTCAAAATGTTAAAAAACGTGTTTAATACAAATAAAGCTCCTAAAAATATGTGCGATAGCTCATTCGATTCGGAATGACGTCTAGAAAAATGTTTTTTAAGGGTTTATCAGCACATAAAAATTTCAGTTCTTAACTTTTCTAACCCCCGAAACCCCCCCCCCCCCCTTGGCGCTACGCCCATGCCACAGACAGAAAGAAAAACAGATACACAGACATGTCAAACTTATAAAACCTCTCTTTTTCATCAGGGGTTAAAATGAATAAACATACATTGTAATTTTGCCTTATTTTTTTTTGTAAATGTATCAAAGGAATTCTATTAAAACTATTTATTAATTTCCTGTGTGTATATCTTTATAATTCAGTAAAAAAGGACCACCTAACGACACTGTGTCAATGGTTAGCATTATTAGGCATTAAGTGGTTAATGCCTAATAATCACACCCTGATTTTTTTTTAATGGACATTTGCTATTGACCTTTACATCTTCGTGTGATTTAGTAGTACTATTGCTACACAAAAAACCAAACAAAATGTTAATGCATAAACAAACAGAATTACCTTGTTAGGAATTTTCCCAACTGATAGATCAGCTCCTATAGGTGCTTCCAGTACAAGAACTTGTTGATTGTCATCAAAACACTCTTTTATATCGGACTGTGTTACATATGTTAACGCTCCACTTTCTGCATCGTCAAGAATGTTTCTTATACTCTGCTCAATCCAATGCATTTGTCTAAAATAATAAAGACAAATAGAGAACCTCTTTTTTTAATTGAAAATAAAAATTAAACTTCGTCTCTTGCAATTTTGATAGTATTTAAAGTATGCTGCCGGGAACCAAACCCATCATGAGTAAAATAAAATCTAATAAACCCAGCCACACTTTAACGTGGCATTGAAATAAAAGTAGGGTAGGAACACAAATCAATCCAAAGCTATGTACTTCTTCCTTCAACATTCTGCCACCAACAATAGTCAAAAATCATAGGTTTGGTTTGTGACCACAAATATACTGTACTTCTAGAGTATATTAAGCACTCTGTCCCATAAAAAAATGGCCTGGTCCCATAACATATATCAGATTTTTTGGTAAAATCCTAACTTATCTTACAAGACCAAATCAACATACTTATCAAGTAATCTTTCATGTTCATCCAACCTGCTTATTTGTTTCCTTAACAAAGTCACTTTTTCTCCAATTGCTGTAGTACTGCATTCTGGACCAGCTCCCCTGAAGTTAATTATACAACAAATTGTACGACATCTATGATTGATTAAATAATGAGAAGAAAAACATTAAGTTTACTCACTTCCATTGTATACTGTTTTTGCTCTTTTTTTCTATTAAACCAATGCCTTCCAATACGTTAGTGATGTCATAAATTCTTCGCTTTTGTCTCACCGCCAGTAAGTCTGAAGTCTGCAAGACCTTTATTTACTTCATTTTACATCCTCTCAACAAAATTTCAAATTATAGGTTTTTCGTGCGTAAACTGTCAGAACAGCAAGTAGTACAAGCGTAACATACTCACTATTTTCAAATCGAGAACTCCATCCTTCGCCTTTTGCAGGAGTGAAACAAATCTCGTCGTAAGTAAACCCAAAGATTTCTCATATCTTTTATATATCAAATCCGTCATAATTAAAATTAAAAGACGAATAAAAACAATTTAATCTTAGAAAATTATTACAAATAATTTGCGTTGCGGCGGGATATAATGTTGGCACCACTGTCAAGCAGACCACAGAGTCCACAGAATATTAGAGAGATTAAAGTGTTTATGTTACAGAGTCAAAAACCCAGATACCGCGGATTATCAAACATAAGTTTAAACGTACGTTTTTAAAATTACCGTAATAATATATTTTCCTTGTTGCTTAAATAAAAGCAATCCAACAGCAATAAAGGGAGTTTGGAAACATCAAAAACCTCAAATCTCATACATTCTACCGTATTTTATTAGAACCTACCGTATTTCTGAATAATTTTTTAATCAAACCTTAATAATTAGCATTTAGAAACATTCTTGCCAACAGATGTAGGTAGATCTAATATAATTATGTATATGACGGCGCCACTATCAATGTTTTGTAAAACAACGTGCAACGGGCAATTAGTCGAGCTATCATACGATGTTCACTCGATTCTACCACTCGATATCACAGAGCCTATATAGAACAGCGCCCGCGCATAACTCGGTTCAGAATCAGTCGTTCATCGACCATTGCCCGGGGCACACGTTTCGTAATCACCGAGTAATTTTTGTTACCGTGTAGTGCAGCGTTTCTTAACCCCGGGTCGCGACCCAAATTCGGGTCGCGGGCAATACTGGGATGGGTCGCCTTACTAGTCACTTTAGTACCTTAGTTCCCAAAGTGGTCCAGGTGGATCCCCAAGGTTCCACGGGAGAGTCGACGGGGGTCTACGTTGGCGTGACAAAAAACTATTACACTATTATACGTGTTTGGAACTCAGCTGCAACTAAAAGGAGATGGCCAACATCTGTATGGACGTTTGCCCCACTTGTGAAGTATAATGTACACATTTTATTTTTACCTTACAATTAAAGCTTACAATATCTACTTTGATAATTTTATCAATAAAAATCTTTAGAACTTGAGATTCTCCTTTTACGGGCAGTTTTATTTGTAGGTTGACATTCTACAAAACATAAGTAATCGTGGAAAAGTGTTTTTAAACAGAGGTTTTTTTTATTAAATAAATACTACTTATCTTTTGGATAATTCATTCATTTATTTATTTTACTTTAATTATGACTTTATTCGTACAATAATCTAAATTTTACTAACAAAAAATAACCGACTTCAAAGTCTCAAAAACTACATAGTTGTCAGATCTCGTTCAAATTTATGTGAGACCACATGACAAGCGCCTGCTTTCGATTAAAAAAAGAATCATCGAAATCGGTTGTCGTGATATTGAGTTATTCGTCAATTTGTCGCGCACATCTTAACACAAATTTACGACTTATGTAGTTTTCTCATGGATCCCGTTGTCAAATCTCAATAAAAATTTTGTGGGACCACATGACAGCTACCAGCTTTCGATTAAAAAAAGAATCATCAAAATCGGTTCGCCCAGTCCAAAGTTCTGAGGTAACAAACATAAAAAAAAAAAAAAAAAAAAAAAATACAGTCGAATTGAGAACCTCCTCCTTTTTTGAAGTCGGTTAAAAAGAAGCAGTACTAAATAAAATATACGTATTAACATTTCCCTACCTATCTGGAAATATTCACAAGCAAACGCAATATAAATAAAACTGCATAGAAATAGAATCAAAAAATGATGCAGGGGCTTCTATGTGATCTTGGTGACGTGCCCGCCCCAAATACCAAACTAATATCACGTGAAAATGCCATACCTGTACTGCAGTAATCCATTCTACCAATATGGATTGAAGGTTTCTCTTTAGCGAAGATATTGAGTGACATGCCATGCGCTCAATATCAACCGCGTCATTAATGCACCTTATGGCAAAAAATCAAACACAATTATTATTTTGCAGAAATCAAACTCAAAAATTTTGTTTTGGCTAATGTCAATATAGCAGACATTCGCATTTCTGTCAGTCAATTGTCAACGTCCAGTGAATGGAGGTAGTAGAAGATTAAGTGTATACAATACAACTTATTAATATTGTTAATTTATTATAAGTACTCACTGCGGAGTTCACAAGAATATTAAAATTCTAGTTATGTTATAATAAATGGAAAACATGTCTTTTCAGAGGACTAAAACCTTGTACAAATAAACATATTTTAACCATTTCCGAGGCACATCTTGGCCACCTCCTTTCCATAGTTAGATCTAATCTTCACATTTTTGTCGAGTTTTGGGAATGTGCTAGAAATGTAGCTACAGGGGTCCTCCGGAACCAACTAAATATTGAAAGTCTATGAGAAAAAAGTCTGGGGACCCCTGCTTTACTAGATAATTAATCAAAATTAGTAACTTAGATGGTATAAAATAGATTAGGATCGATTATTAATTTCGAGCTTAAATGACATTGGACGTTTTAAACGCCGTACTTGCTGATATCCTGACTCGGAACGCACCGTACTGTCATTCCTGGTACTATTGACTATTGCGTGGTAGGCTGTGGACCGAGAGGGGTGACACTTGACACGGAGAACGCAGGGTGCAGGGTGACGGAGTATTAAAAGAAAATTTATCAGAATGAGCCTCATGAAATTTTGGCCAGAATTATCTGGGAAGCCTATTCTGAGCAATGAAGCTGAAAAAGCTCTGGTACCATTTCCAACCACTTATTTGTATGAAGCACGATTTTCATGCCTTGCTGTTTTAAAAACCAAGTTTAGAAATAGCACGTATTACTATTCTTTGTTCTGAAATACAACATCAGGATAGTCACTAATTTAAATGAAATTGTGTTAACCCTAATTATAATAGTGACAACCCTCAGGTTATATTTTACTTTGATTTTTATGTTTTACCTTTATTTGAATAAAGAAAAAATTAATTGTATTTTTATATTTTATAATAACACCAATTTTAGCAAATCACGGGCTGTTACTTAAGCTATTATTGTATTATCGCTGGAAGATAAATAAAAAAATAGGGTCACGGGCTTCTAATATATTTATGTTTTGGGTCGCGGGCTTCAAATATATTTGTATTTTGGGTCGCCAGCTAAAAAGGTTAAGAAACGCTGGTGTAGTGTATAGTGTGAAATCTGTATCTATTGAAATTCAAAGCGGAATAAATCAAGTGATTGAGTGAAAAGTTTGTGTGTGTTTTCTTATTAAAAATAGCAACAATGCAGGGGCCTGACGCTACATATAAAAAAAGAAAATCCTATTAGTTTATCATTATTTTATTTTGAATAGAATTATTTTCATCATACATAAGAAAAATGGATCATGATAATAATTACCTATAGGTAAATACAAAATTATTAGGTACTAATAAAATTATTCTAATGCGTGAAGATAGAGCCAACAGCAGTTTTATCACTTCCTCATGTAATAAAATCACATTAATCCATGTCATAGTCAAGATACTAAGAGAAATGCAATATGACGAATTTTATAATGTAACAACAATTAGATACATATCCTACTATGTAAACATTTTCCTAAGAATTTCACATTTTTCTCTTTCAAGTTTAAAGATTTGGTCCTGTTCTTGTTCCATTAATTGCAATTCTCTTAATTCTAATGTTTCTCTTGTTTCCAATTCTCTCTTTCTTACCTCAATTTTTTCTTGTCTTATTTGTAAATTCCTTTCTGATATTTCGACTTTTAGCAATCTGTGCTCTTCCTGGTTTTTTAGATATTTAAGCCACTGCTTTTCTAATTGAACCTTACTTTGGCATCTATCTGATTCAATTTTCTCAGCTAATCTATTTTTCCTTAATTCTATAACAGCTTTGCTTTCAGGTTGTATTCCATATTCTGCAGGTAAACATAGGTTGTCTTGAAGAATATTTCTGTTGTGAATCAATTGTGATGTTATGTAAAAGTTGAGGTCATTATGGTTGTATATATTATTTAACTCTGTGAAATACTTAAATTTGTTATGCTGTCCAGTTTGAATGCACTGCTTATATTTTTTTGTTAAAGAGTTAATTTTCCATCTCACCTGATCAGGACTCATCTGTAAAAATATCAAGTACATATTGCTTATTAATATTGCCATCAGTTTGAATATGTTATTAATAGTAACCATAACAATATTTTTGGGAACAAGAAGAACTAATGAGGGTTGTAAATAAATACCAATTAGCAGCATAACTATTTGTACATACTGATTACTGACCAATGTGGCCATACAGACAACACAATAGTTGACTGGCATCAAAATTCTAATATAGAAGTATTTGTTTTTCAAATATTAAAAAATGATTGATAATAGAATATTTTTATTTTACAGGAATATTGCAGAAACAGGATAGATTATAGATTAGATTACAGAGGGTCCAGGACCGGTCGGAGTGGTGCCAATTAGGGGAGGCCTATGTCCAGCAGTGGACTTTATAAGGCTCATTACATAGATAGATAGATAGAGTGAAGAAACATAATGTCACATTCCACATGTATATAAGAAAAAAATATACAATACCTCTATACCATACTCTTCTAAATTTTCTGCAATGGCTCTCCATATTTTTGTTTTCTTCTTGGGTGTTTTAAGCATTCCAAGCTTACTCTCATATAACCTTAGTAAGGTACAAATAGAGTGTGCAGTCCATACAGCAGCTTAAATAAGCAATAGGTTTCATTATTTTAAACTTTATTAAACAAATACTTGTAGGCTTGCATTTAACATTTGAAAATTAACTGTATGATACCTAAACTAAACATTATTATGGCTAAAGTACCTGCATTGAATGAATTAACTATTGAATCACTTTGTGTCTTTAACCAGCACCAAATATTTCTTGTTCTTATTTTGCGCGGAAATCAAATAGGTCTTTATTAGATACCACGCGAAAGTATATTATACATAAATATACCTATAAATTAATATTGCTTACATACTATTTCTTTCCACGTTTTCATTTGACGATTTCTCATGAAAGTCGCTGCATTTTTGCGAATCTTCAATTATAACTTCAGATAGATGACCTGAAAATCCAATTAAAGCTAAATGCATCAATTACTTACAACAATTACAAACTCAATCTAACGTAAATACTGAGATTGTAACTTACAAAATAACATTAGATATTTAAATTTTATTATTACACACCTTCACTAATAGTATCATTAAAAATTAAAACACTTTCTTCGAGCATTTTCTGGAGAACTGGTACCTGTTCAATACTTCGAAAAAATAAAAATAAAATCAATCAAATCAATTATTAAAATTGTTTTTGTTTTGATTTGTGAAATGTTTGTTGTTATACTAAAAATAGGGATACGCAAAAAGTATCGATACTTCTAGGTATCGATACTTTTGTTTCTATACCAAGTACTTTTGGTATCGATACTTTTGTTCCGATACTATCGAGGTATCGATACTTTCTAGAAGTATCGATACTTTCCTTAGTCCACTTCCAGTAAATTATTAGCTTATGAAAAATACCAATTATTAATCGATGAAAGCCAAAACATTATTCGGTGAATTCCCAGTCATTGACGAGCACTTATGTGTTTTACCATTTTATTTCATTGAACTATTTTAGGAGTTTTTCTACGAGTAACCTTTACGGGTTGAATAATCTGTGTAGGGTTTTATTGTCTTTTAAACTATTTCACTTATTCAGTTTTCTGATAATTGCAGCCCTTAAAAGTATTATTGCATTATTTGCACAGCATCTTTCAGTTCCTTAGTTATAGGAAAGTACTTTTCTAACAACGATACGCTTATGACTAACTCATGTAGTATAGAGGTAAGGAGAGCCAGCTCTGTGCGTGAAAATTGTCCGTAAAAAAATGGTTGTCTGTAAAGTCGGTTTACGGACGGTAGTTTAACGTGACAACGTCATGACCGCTCCACTCAACTACGATCGCCTACGGCTCACCGATGCCGTAGGCGAGCTGTAGCTCGCTACGCTACGATACGCCGATCGCGGCTGATAGTGCCTCTCTCTCGCTTTTGCCGCTCTCTCGCTCACGGAACGCTACATTTTTTCAAAAATGCGCCCGGCTCATCGTTTTAATAGATGTTATCAGTTATCACGTCAATAACGGGTGGCGCTGTGGTAGCCTAGGATAAATTTTATTGAACTCAGCAAACTTCACTCCTCAGCTCCGTATACAACGTTAATATCGTAGTTAATATGTTAATATCATAGTTATTCCGACGCCAGCGCTATTGTCACAGGATGGTGGTAGGTATTGGAATCTCTATTATCAGTATACAACTGGACACTATTTCAACTTTCCACCCATATGAGATGGCTCTTCTTACCCTCTATACTCCATGAACTAACTTTCTGGCAGTTTCTTAATATATATCTACTAGTGGATACTCGGCATGTGCCACTAAGATACATTATTTTGTGATTTATATGACAGATCAGTGTTTTTGTGTTGACGTTGATGCGCCATCGTTACAAATAATCTTCAAATAAAATTGTTGTATTGTAAAAGTAGAAAATCGACTTTATCAATGGACTGAATGTGCTTAATGCATTGCTTTAGTGGTCTCAAACCATCTTCGGATTATTGCCTTTCAAATGAAACCATTTGGAGGGATATTGATTGAATGGATTCAGTGTCTATAAAGGACATCCGTACAAACATTTTTTGTGTTATATAGTATATATGTGTGTATAGATTGGATATTAGTGACTATTTTGTGAGACATGTTCCTGTTAGATTTTTTTGCGAAACTTTGCAACACACACAACATTCCATCCAGGTTTTTTATAAATGTATTAAAAAGTACTCGATACCTGAAGGTATCGATACTTTTGTTTCGATACTTTTTTGGTATCGATACTTTTGATACGATACTGGTATCGAGTAAAGTATCGATACTTTTGAAATTTTGCGTAACCCTAACTAAAAAACGTAAGTAGTGATTAAGTACTCTGTGGATAACCCTATACACAGAGTACTTAATCACAACCTATAAATATTTTTGTTTAGATCATGTTTGACAATTTGAATTTTGACATAAAGCATGGAGGATAGAGTAGAAGGAGGACCATCTCTGTGTATAAACTATGAAGTGTCCGTAAAACCGCGTCCCGTCGCGGTGCGGTCTACAAAGGCCTTAGTGCGAGTTTTACGTGACATAACGGGCTCGCTACGTAAATGCGAGTTGGCTACAATTTTGTGTGGGAACGAAGCTTTTCTTTAAGGCCTATTTTCGAATATCTATTTATCACACACTAGCGCCATTCATTATGGGTGGCATAACTCAGCAAACTTTACTCCGTCTACAATAGCCATGTTCATATATCTATTTTTCACACACTAGTGCCATTTTGAAATGGCCATTATTGGAACCTCTATTTTCATTAAACAGCTGGACACTTTTTCAACTTTCCCTTCATATGAGGTGGCGCTCCTTCTAAATATCAATGCTCCATAGCATAGTCACCTCAACTCACCAGTGTCACCACCAAGAACTTTATAGTTAATTGGGCCCCAAGTTTCAACGAGGTGGTATCTGAAGACGGATCGAGTGGCACTGAATGAATATTTTCGACGACTCTTATGTCGGATTGAGGTAGACCTTCAGAATTGTAGGTTATCTATAGGTACCTACTTACCAGTGGCGTAGCTAGCTATTCCGGGGCCCCGCATCAAAATTTTTCCAGGGGAGCCCCCTCTCGACTCGAGGATAAAGATCTTTCTCAAAAGAAATATAAAAGCTAGCGTGAATTAAAACAAATATAATATACTTACATCGATTAATAAACCACATACAATCAATACTCTAAAATTTTAATCTGGAGGCAGGTCTGTTTCGTTTCGGGAGATCCGAATGCGAGTGCAGACTCAGTAACCAATGTGATACGACATACGACAAGGCAGGGATTTTTTTTATTCGTAACTCATATTCATCGGTGGTAAAAACCAGTTCTGGTATAGCAGTCCCTGTATCTCGGCATCTAACCAAGCAAGCCGCTTACCAGGCCTGGTCATCCGCATGCACGCTTATAGATCTATCCACCCCAGGGCTTACTACAAAGTTCAACGCTGCCTCCTGGTTAGCAAAGAAGCAAATGGCTATATGGAAGGCAATTTAAAGTTCATCGGCAGAATTGGCAAGCGAATCGTCAATTACCCGTCTGGTAGCCAAACTTCTTGGCATCCTTTTTGCCGCCAACTCAACTCTTGATGATAGAGGGATCGCCTCCGCCTAAAAACCTGTGAGAGCTTAGTTAGCTAGTTGAATGATAATATATACTTTTTCCCAAAAGTCTGTCAGAGATCTCTTTACTGCCCCTTGATACTAAGAAGTTGAGAGGACCAGACGGTATTCACGCAGTGGTGTTACAGATGTGTGCTCCCAAGTTGATTCCAGCCCCGGATCTAGGGGCAAACCGGAGCAACCGACGCGGGCGGCAATTCAGGGGGCGCCAAAATCTTAATATAGTATGAATAAAAATAAAAAACTTGCTGCACAAAGTGCCTAACATACGGAAGCCTGGTTGGGAGAATAAATAAATTTGTTAAAAAAAGAGTTCTTATTGTCCCATTTACGAAAAATGCCAACCATTATTTATTTGTGAGTTTTTTATCTTATCTTTATCACTATCAAGTTTCTACCCCGGTTCAAAAAAATCGTAGATCCGGGGCTGGTTGATTCCCCGTCTTAACATGCTTATTGTCGCTATCTTATGCCAATGATACGTCTTCGTCCCTTTTTCATCCCATCCCCATAATGGGCGAACTCAATGACCCGGCTAAGCGCAGGCCTATAGCGATAAGCCTCCCTGCTTGCAACGGTAATGGAGCGCGAGATTAACATGCAGCTCCTGGGATATCTGGAAGATCATCAGCTGATCTGCGATCAACAATATGGTTTTTGCGACGGTCGTTCAGTTGGTGATCATCAAATTTATCTTACGCATCTGTAGGCACCGTCACGACGGGGAAGCACTGGCAATCAGCCTAGATTTCGCTAAGGCCTATGACCGGGACTGACACAAGGAGGTCTCACGAAGTTAACATCTTACGGTCGCTGTGAGAAGTTATGCAGTTGGGTAGCCAGCTTTCTATCGGAGCGACAGGATGTACCTAGCAGATGGTTGTTGCTCAGATATGAAACCTATAAAATGCTGGTGTTCCCCAAGGGTCTGTGGTATCTCCTACTCTGTTCATTCTGCATATCAATGAAATGGCATGAGTCGCAACTGTTGCTATGCAGATGACAGCACAGGGGATGCCTACTACACAGCCCCGCTTAATTCCTCTCAGTTGCAAAACTTCCAAGTGGTGGATAGCAGGCTTAAACTTGTGTCTGAAGTCGAGAACTCTCTGGAGCAAGTCTCGGAATGGGGTTGACTTAATTTAGTCCAGTTCAACCCCACGAAGATACAAAATTGGCGCGTTTATCACTAAGAAAACCCCATTTGTCATAGCACCTTAATTCCAGTTAAAAGTGTTGTAAGAGTAAGATTCTGGGAGTTGACATCTCGAGTGATGTGTAGCATCAGCGTAATTTGGAAGCCAAGGCTAACTTGGCTTCCAAAAAGCTTGATGTTCTAAACAGGGCTCCAAATTTTTTTCCAAATTTTCCAAATTTTTTTAGGCGCATTGGGGCCCCGTCAGCCCCGGGGCCCCGTATAATTGACACGGCTGATACGGCGGTAGGCTCTACGCCCCTGCTACTTACTTAGTCCAAGTATGTCTTAATTTGATAAGTTGTTGGATACAGCGCAGGCTCGCCATCGCAGCGCTCGCGCCACCCGTATTTACGCGTTTTTACAGACACTTTTCATATACAGAGATGGCATTCCTTCTCCTCTACAGTGCACCCAACTTATCTGTGAAATGGCGAAATGATTATGTACTCTGTGTTTTGAACTTTTGACAGATTTGTCAAAACCTCATCCGTGTAATTATTATTATTTCTTGTTTGAGAAGAAAACTTGTTTTTAAATTAATTGATAGTGGGTGACTATAAAAACCAAATCCTGTTTTCGACCAAACTTCTCTGCACACGTAATATAGCTGTGCCCACCAATGACAGACGATAATTGCTTAAACTATTTATAATAACAAGTAAAACCAGTTGCAAATATTATCGTATCTGCAGAAAGTGCAAAGTCGTTCCAAAAACAACCGGCTGGGGTTGCAGTTTTATTGATTAAATTGGAACATACACACGAAATCCGTGTTCTTCTGTGTAAAGGTCAGCAAAAGTGCGAAAATGTCTTTTCAATGGACTTTGATTGCTGGATATCTTTATTTTGAAGTAATTGTGGTTATCATCTTAATTCTGCCTATATTTAGCCCTCGGAGATGGCACCTGTTTTTGAAATCGCGTCTTTTCGACATGTTTCACAACAGAGTCGGTTGGTATTTCTATGCATTTCTAATTATTCTGACTCTGTTCTTCTTTGATGCTATAAGGGAAATGCGGAAATACTCTCAACCAAGTGAATCGAGCCACCATTTGACAGGCGAGATGAAAGCCAGTGTAAAATTGTTTAGAGCTCAAAGAAACTTCTACATCACAAGTTTTGCCATATTTCTGACTTTTGTGATCAAGAGGCTCATAACAATGATCTTGATACAGTATGAGCTGGAGGTCAAAGCTGAGCAGATAATCAAGAAAGCCGAGGAGACTGTGCGACAAGCTAAGTCTACTATGCTTGCTCATAACCTCCGAGCTCAGGAGGAGCTAAGCGATGATGACTTGAAGTGTAAACTCGAGGTGGTGGAAAGTCTTCTGGAAGAACAGAAATGTAGAACAAAAGAGAAAGAGGAAGAAGCCAAAAATTGGAAACAAAAATATGAAGAAGTGATTGGTGCCAAAGGTGATGAATAAATTAATTTTGTAATTTTGTTGAGATCAATGGAATGTTATTATTGTTTATCATTAAAACTTTCTCACCAGTATAATTATAATTATAAGCTATTAATCATTGTTTTTAAGGCTTGGAGACTGAGTAAATTAATTTTATTATAATATTTTTTGTCTTTGCATAGATTTATGTTGTTTTGTGTATAAAAGCAAAATAATTAAAAATATTACTAATTTAGCTTGAATTTTAATTACTTTTTAATAGATATTTAAAATAGACTGCTAAGAGTAAGGTTGAGCATAATAATAATTAAAAGTCAGAAGTATTTTGTGGAAAATATAGATATTGTTTATTATACAAGGTGCACCATCATCCTTTAACAAGGTATGAAACAATTACAGAAAAGAAGCTATTTAAGTAGGTACTATTTTTCACTTCTATGTAAGGACAGGGCCTACAGCTGCCTGAAACGAGGCACTCAAATTGGTGCAATAGGACTTATGATCAGGTACTACTACTTTAGGCCACTAGGTTTTATGAACCTTTCCTTTTGAAATTGGCCTCATTCTACAGAGTTGCAATTTTATGTATTGCCACAGAAGAAATTAATATATTATATGAAGTAGTATTGCTTTAGTTTCCGTTATCAATGTATTTTTATGACAAAATAATATTGTGATGTCACACTCCCCAAGAGGGAATATACAATCAACCGTATATTTTGTGGATTTCCTAATAAATACCACGTCATTCATCCGTCTTTAGCTCTTTGAAGCGTGGTCTCCACTTAGTCTATGCTTCTTGGAATAAACTATGTTCTCTCTGCCTACAGTGTTGCCAGTTATTTTTTTCTCGAATAGCCTTGCCGGAGTGCGCGTGTAGCCCCGAGATAGCCCCATCTAGGGTGCGAAGTATAGGAGCTAAAAAAAAGGTCATCGACAGTCAATTTCATATCACTTTGTTGAGAAATCCAAGCCCAATGATGACCTTTTTTTTCTTATTTTAGTCTGAGCGCTGAAATATAGCCTCGCGGCTACACGTAGCCAACGGGTAAAATATGATAGCCGCTCGGTAACGGAAATAGCCCAATTGGCGCTTAATAGCCCCACCTGGCAACACTGTCTACCTACTAACCTGACAGTGACATGACTCACGTGACATTTTCTGTCGTTCTTCTACTTGACATTATTATAACTTCGATGACAAGTCAATTCAGTGTTGCCAGGTACCACATAATTACGGTAGCTATGTACCGTATTCAGCTTCGATTTACCGTAACGATTCTTAGTGATTTTGGTACATCTTACCGTATTTTGACCCACACAAAAATCTGATTTCGTTAGGAAAAGACCTCAAATCTCATAAAATCTACCGTATTTATAAGTACAGTACAGTATTTCACGAAAGAATCTACCGTAATCCAGTTTTTCAACCTGGCAACACTGACTGAGTCAAGACCAAATCACAGAGTACTTAATCACTACGTTTTTTTAGACCAAATCAAACAAACAGCACAGCAGAACTCAAAATAAAAACAAACACTTGATTAGCATCACTTTACTATAAATAATTATTTTAGAAGATAATGTAAAGTAACATTAATATGTCGACTGATCCCAAAGTAATAGAATGGTTGGCTCATACTATACCTAGCAGTAGTGACGACAGTGATTCAAGTGTTTGGAGTGATCTTTCTGCCATAGAATCAGAATCATCTCTTGACGATGAAGAAGATCGTTTATTTTTTCCTCTGATGCAATATTTACTTCGTTTAAAACGAAAAAGAATCGATGATTATTTTTATATTGTTGAATCTTGGTCAGAGGCAGAATTCAAAAATCGCTTTCGGTTGTCTCGCAAAACAGCTAATCAGTTGATCGGTAGGTTTTATTCAAGAATTAACAAACTTTCCACGTAGCCACAAGGAAAGTTTAATAGGCATTGATAATGAGAACTTGTTGTATCAATGAAGTATTTACATACGTTTAATTACTGCTACTGTAGGTTTGAGGCTATTGTGGATACGGAATTAATACTGATATACAAAATTGGTATCGTTTCAGATGATCTTGAAAAGTCAGGGTTCATAGCATCCCATAAGTTTGGAGTTAAGCCCTTGCATCCAAGATTATGTTTTTATATATTTCTGTCTTTTATTGCTAATACAGAACCATTGATTCCAATAGCAACCAGATTTGATATATCAATATCTTCAACTTTCCGTGTCATCCGAAGAGTTGTTGCTTGGATTTTAACAAAGTTGGATGATGCTATTAAATGGCCGCAGAGTTATGATAACATTAGAAATGTATGTGATGGTTTCCAATCTAAGAGTGGAATATCAAACATGTTGGGTGTTATTGACTGCACGCATATTAAAATTGAGAAGCCTAAGAATGCTAGAGAATATGCTAATTCTAAAGGATACTTCTCTATCATACTCCAAACAACCATTGATGCCAATTTAAGATTTACAAACATCTATTGCGGTGAACCTGGATCTTCAACCTGTGCTCGGGTGTTGCGTAAATCCCCATTATATAATACTGCTTCACAAAATCACAATGCTCTATTTCCTTACAACACCTTCCTGATAGGTCACTCTGGTTATCCATCCTTGCCTTGGTTGTATCCTCCTTTCAGGGAGAATAAAAGATTAACGATACAACAGAGACATTTCAACACATTACATGCTGCAACCAGAAAATTGAGTGACAAGGCCTTTAGCCTTTTGAAGTGTAGGTTTAGGAGAGTAAAACAGTTCACAGTGTACAGAAACATAGCTTTTATCACAGACACAATTGTAGCAGCATGTATCTTACATAACTATTGTGTTATTGAAAATGACCATTTAGATGAACATGAACAATTAATAGCTTAAGTAAAATTTTATGATAACCTCTGGTTCATCAACATAAAATTCTTATCCCCTTGGCACTATGGTTTTCATAAATATACAATCCAAAATGTATCTTAAGAAGACTTAATGTTTTGTTGACTGGTTAATTTTTATGTATTTGTTTACTCTTTATGGAGTTGACTCTTGTAATATGTTCATAAAAGTCACCAACAGTATATATTTTTTGTCAATATTATCTGGAAAATTGTGTTTCTGCCCACATTACTTGTAGGCACAGCTGCATCATATAATAAGTGTAAATATATTTTTGTAAAAAAATAATACATTTTTGTCCATAACCCTTATGTTAATATGTTGTTATTGCAACAAGTAATTAGCATTTACCGCAACCATTACTTCAATAAAACTAGATCAGATCTACATGAAAAAAATAAAATATGTACACTTAATATACAATCAACAAATATATTGTGTGCATTCACTGATTTAATTGGTGACTACTGTGATTATCAACAAGTTTCCTTAGTAATGCACACTTTTCTCTTTCAATCTTCAATATCTCTTCTTGCTTCTTTTCTTTCAGTTGCAGTCTTCTTAAAGCTATTGACTGTTTGATTTCCAGTTCTTTTTTCCTTAATTGTAATTCTTCTTCTTTTAATCTAAGGCTTCTTTCACTTCTTTCATCTCTCAGTTGTTTCTGTGCTTCTTGCCTCTTCAAATACTCTATCCATTGCTTATCTAGCTCTACTTTTGCCTTCCTCTCTGCTCTTAATTTTCTAAATGGAGTAGCAGTTTTAAATGAAAGATTTCTTTTCCTTAATGCATTTTGATCATCCACATCCGTGCCTTGCATAATTCCAGATGATAGTCTGTATGTACCACTATCTTCATTATACCTTCCAAGGATTTGATGCATTTCATTAAAATATTTAAAAGTCAATGGTCCTTGACCACTATCAATACAATCTTTGTATTTCTTTGTAAGTGCATTTATTTTCCATCTGACTTGATCTGGTGTGACCTGTAAATTGAAAATTAAGTTTCAAACATAAAAGTGATCAAAAAAATGGGATTTTGAAAAGTAAAAAATAATACGTATAACAATACATTAAAATAATGATATGATTCAAAACTTCAATAACAACAAGTAACAATAAGCATATAGAACACTTTATGATAAGTGGTAACTGCCACCATACACATACATTATCAACACATTATTGGAATTAAGCACAGAGGCACATAGCAAGTATAGGTGACACAAAAAGCAAGATAAAGAAATTCATGTTAAGGGTAGCTTGGACTCTAGGATAGCTAGACTTTTAGAACCCAAATATTGCTTAAAACATACATACAGCATAATCTTTACCTCGATATGTAATGATTTTAATTCCTCGGCTATTGATGTCCACATTTTTGATTTCTTCTTTGGATTTTCTATCATGTGCATTTTGCTTTCATACAAATTTAATAACATCAATGTTGCATTTTTGGTCCATATTATGTCTAAAAATAATTATATTCACCATTATTAGTAGTCGGTATTCAATCATTTACTTTTGAGATAAATAATTCACTCATATCAATTTAAATAATACTTACTTTGCTTATTAGGCTCGGTGACAATTTCTTCCTGGTTTAATTGATGAGTATGATCAAAATCAACAATATTGAGACTTTGCTTATACTGAGATTCTAAAGTTGCACCACATGCTACAAAGAAAAAAGTTTGGTTTATTCTATTGATGCTTTCTTGTTCAGATCTGTGACTTCTTCAATAAATTAAAGTGTCATCGCTGCCACCAATGCTATACCAACATAGGGATATCCTCATTATGTAGGATAAAATTTGTCAGATTTACCATTTATGGTTAGGGTATATGTATACTATACCCTAAACCTTCAGGTTTGCATCAGTACCAACTACCAGGTGCGATTAAAGGTAAATAAAATTAGCTTACATTGATTATCCAGGATAGCTAGTACAGCCACATTATTATCAATATTTTCGTCCATTTTTAACAGTCGTGTTTGTTTACAAGTAATGTGTATATGCTTTCAAATAAATGCAAAACATTATGAATATTTACATTTAATTTCAGTTTTCACACTAAATGACAAAATAGAGAAAGAAAGACACATACAGCAAACAAACAAAACATAGGTACGTCAAACTTTGACAGTTTTGACTTTGACACTTTCAGCCGCGTTCCACTAGACGCTCACAACGATCAAATTATGATATTTTGATCGATATTCGTTGTGAGCGTCTAGTGGAACGCGGCCGTTGTCTATGATTTCACAGTTTATATAACTTTATATCTATGGTTTCCCAAGTTTTGTATGTCGATTAACCTGTAAAACTTGCCAGAAAAATTAATAAAAGGAAATTTAGTGAAGGAGATTGACCATACTTACTAAAACTCGATACATATTATTGGGACTACGGTAATTGATTTTTGTTTGTATTTTGTAAACACTCTGTGCACTATATATACTCTATAGTTTCATTTGAAAGACACTGCAACTGCCAGCATAGACATAATACTACTAGACTAGGCAAGGTATCTGAGCATATGTAATTGAAACCGTCACGCTGCGAAGAAAGGCAGGAGGTAAACCTATCCTTGTCTTACTTACGAGTTACGCGAGTCTCCTTGGTCTCTTTCTTTTTCTAATAGCGTGACGCAAAGAAGGCCCGCTTGTCTAGTCTAGTAGTATTATGTCTATGGCTGCCAGCGGCCAGCCAGCCAGATGATTGACATGACATGACACACTTGTGACAGTTGATTTTTTGTCGTTCGTTGTTGGTTGACGTGTGAACGTGACATCATATTGATATTTTTTTAAGAAATAAATGTTTTAAAAAATATATTGTTACTTGGTAATAACCAAGCGTGTATAATTATTATAATGGCTAATTGTGGTGAATTTATTAGGAGTCAATTTCCGTTGATTGATGATGAACTGATGCAGTATGTGAAAGGTATGCTTGTTCAATAGGTTATAGCATCCTTTATGCTATAACTTGCTGTAAATTAATGTTTGTAGGAAGACTCACTTTATACATGCGGAATTAACTTATTTTGTACGTATATGGGTGAAGAAAAATGTGCCATGCAGTATTCATCACCCTCATTTTACTTATCATTTAGTTTTTTTATGATTCAATACTTTGCTTCTAGATATACTTGACGGTAGTGCCGGAGAATTCGAAGACACTGAGGAGATATATGAGGCTGTAGGTGAAGTATTGCAAGGAATTTCAGAAAAATCGGAAGACGACATAAGGTTATTATTGACCCCTATAAAAGCCTGTTCAGTAGATAAGTAGAATCTATTTCTTTGTTACTTCTAGTAGTACAGACAGATAAACTTTTTCTCTATAACAAGTAATATAATTTAGATTTAAACTTCATATATTGGCTTAAAACATTGCAGGTTATTTATAATGTATTTTGATAATAATTAAAACAAGTATTGTACAGTTCAGGGATCCTAATGAGCAATGTGCATTTTTTTCATTTTCTTCTCTCTTTCTTGGCCGGCATCGCATCAGTGCCTTTGGTATTGCTGATGTCCATCAGCGACTATAGCTACGTACCATCAGGTGGAGTTCTGCTCGTTGGCCAGCTATTTCCATAACAAAAATTACAAACATTTGGGAGTACTAATGTAATATGTTACTATTGCATAAAAATAATAATATCTCACATGCAAATAGGTGTAAATGAATTAATTTAAAACTTAATGGTTACTTCTTTACTATACATATTTTATCAGTATACTCTTCTTTGATCACTCTTCTTTGATCTAAGTTGCATGTGAAAACTAGTTATAAATAAATTTTTAGAGTAATAAGTAATGAAGGATATTATGTTGCGGAAACATGGTAATATAGAGGCTGGGAATGTAATAAATACATTCATTCACTTAGCATAAATTGTACATAATAAAATTACAACTATGTTGCTCCATTTAAGCTCTAAAGCTAGTGTTTTAAAATCTCCTTTGGTCAATTTTTTTTCAAGAAAATATATTATATGAATATTATGGAGTCTTAATTTTCATGAACAGTATTTAAAATTCACAATTTTGGAAGTTATTTTGTCATCTTACTAATTGAATATAAATTACCAACACTACTCATAAAAATGATATAAAAAGGTTGAGAATGGTTACTGCAGTTATTTCATGGTATAAACCAGTTTGTCCTAGATTGCACTTGAGTTCACTAGACTGTCCTAGATTCCAATGTCTTACAGTGAGATGACTGTTATTCAAGTATAGCACTTACATAATATAGTATTCCAGTCTCCAATAAGCTCTTTTTCTATTAGCTTCAATATGAATACATTATAGAGTCAGCTGAGTCAGTCAGATTGTATAGGTAGTAAAGACCTTGTTTAATTAATTCATTATTATTTATATTTTATTTATGTATTGCCTGAGCAATCTATATACAGAAGATGTCCTTACTCAAGTTACATTTAGATAAATTAATCAGTCTCTGAATAATGGGCATTATTCATCAATTACACTGGAATAAATTACTAAAGAAATGTTCTTTATATAGGACCTTTAAATAGGACAGTATTAATTATATAACAGAGTTTCAAATGTTTTTGGATAGAAATATAAGTAGTTTATTACATTTTTAAATGCATATTTTTTTTAACGTGATAATAAATATATTCAGGCAAATATGTGAAAAACTACTACATATGCTACAACCAGAGAAATGTGGAACTACAAACGGATTAAGGAAAGTACTGGACGCTCCGATACATTTAGCATCAATGACAACAACCCACACTGAAACTGAGGATCTGAAAAGTATATGGCTACAGACTAGAGATGATAATTTGGTAAGTGATGATCTGTACATGGCTTGCCACTAGTATCAAGATTCAGTGTAAATTGAATGGAGTAGCGTGGCGGAGTGCCATTCAGGTGCTTCAAGTGACACCAAAAATCATGTTACTGCTACATTACTTAGCTGATTTTATACTCATACATATGTAAACATCTTACATAATTATATTTAAGATGAGGTATGAGTGTGTTAGCGTTTATTATAACTCATCGGGTATGCAGTTTTTCTCACAATGTAACTAAGAAATAAATTAATTTCAAAATCGCACATATCTTTGATCCCTGTAAGAGACTACTAGGCTCTCACTGCTCCGCTCACTGAGCCACTTGTTATATTGCAGTAAAAACTCTGTATAGGTTTTTTAATGTATTATATTTAAGGAAGTGACAAAATAAAATTGATGTTGTGTGGTCAAATGGATATTTATAGAAACCACAAGTCATGTTCTAAAAATTTAAATAGAATAATTCTTTTTAAAATTTAACTCTTCTTTATAGAAAGTAGACGCTAAGAAATTAGAAAAGGCAGAAGCGAAGTTGCAGCAAAAACAGCAAAAACAAAAGGAAGCAAAAATGCCCTCTGTTGCCCCGGTGTTACAGACGGCCACAGCATCACAAGTTACTTCGAAGAAGGACAGCAAACTAGAAGCAAAAGGAAATAATAGGACTCAAGATATACGAATAGAGAACTTGGACATTGCATATGGTGATAGGTTTGTATTGAGTATTCTAACTCTAGTTAGTTACAATAGTTATTTAATTCTATAATCTTTGAATTCTTAAAAGACCCTTTCAACAAAATGACTCTTGTAATCTCATTGAAACAAAAAATATAATGATAACCCGCATGACAAAGGGCTTGATTCGATTTTCGATTTTTTAATGTTGAGTTTAAATTTCTGTTTTTGTTTTGGTTGTGGGAATCCTAGTGGGGCTATGAGTGTGAAGAAATTATTTATGTATTTGATTCGAGCAGAATGTAGCAATGCTTACTTAAATTAGACTTTTCCTAATTTCGCAGAGTTTTATTACAAGGTGCGGATTTAATACTGGCATTCGGACGAAGGTATGGCTTGGTTGGGCGGAATGGACTCGGCAAAACAACGTTACTGCGAATGATTTACTCCAAACAGCTGAAGATACCGTCGCATATATCTATACTGCACGTAGAGCAGGAGGTTGTAGGAGATGATACGTTGGCCCTGCAGAGTGTGTTAGAGTGTGACACTGTGAGGGAAAGCTTACTGAAACGGGAAAAGGAAATTACGGCGGCTATTAGTAATGGGTGAGAAGTTTTTTTTATAATTTGATCTGAACTCGAGTAAATCCTCCATGGAAATAAATTTATTGCCTCGTTTTACTTGTACTTACCTTGCCTTACTTGCCTTGTACTTACCTCAATAATCTAATTAACCCAATAATCCGCAATAGTCTTCAGACACCAACATTTTCACGGTAGAATTCGCGACAGAGGTAAAAATATCACGTGAAATTTCTTATATATCACCATTGTAGCGTCTAGCCGCAGTACGATCAAAATTCTTTGTAGATTATTTGTACTGAATTTGCATCACTTTCTAAAAGTAATATCTCACAGTAGATGAGACTACCATTTTTTTGCTTATTAATTAAAGAAATCTTAAGCGTTGCCTTCTAATTGATGCAATCAGACTGGAAAAAATTAATGAATAAAATTTGGATTTTTCAGATCTGCAGACGTGAATCTATCAGCGGAACTGACGGAACTGTATGCTCAGTTGGAGAACATTGAGGCAGACAAGGCTCCAGCGAAGGCGTCTATCATCTTAAGCGGTTTGGGATTCACGCCAGAGATGCAGCAACGGGCCACTAGGACGTTCTCTGGTGGATGGAGAATGAGACTTGCGCTGGCGAGAGCTTTGTTCTCCAAGTAAGAGAAGATTAAGTTATTGTTTGGGTACAGGTCTCATGCTGTACTTAAAAAAGGCTAGAATGCCTTCATCATTCCACTATGCTGCTATAGTCCTCACTGCTGCATTGCTGGAGGGTTAAAGCTCAACAAGAATGACCAAGGGTCACCAACAAAACTTAGCAATAAATTTGTAAATCATAGCATAGTGACTTACTATATTCTAAGTATACTAACATTAAGTATATTGAGTCGACCTTGGACTATATTCGACTTATTTAATCACCAACTTATTCACTACATCTCTCGTTATTAAGCTCTAACGATAAGTTCATGTTTAATAACAATCCCATCTGGTATATAGTAAAGAAATCCAAGATGGTATGCACAAAAACGAAAAAAAAAACAACAATATTGAACAGTATATTTTTTTCTAAAAAAACTCGGCAAACGAGTATACTAGCTACCTCCCACTAAATAACCTACCATCTATCTAGTCACCGTGGTCCATCAAGAAAGAACTGGGGTACGCAACTACCCACATATTCATTCTATTTCTATTTCCAGGCCCGATCTCCTATTACTGGACGAGCCCACAAACATGTTGGACATCAAAGCAATCATCTGGTTAGAGAACTACCTGCAGAACTGGCCCACCACGCTGCTGGTAGTGTCTCACGACCGGAACTTCCTCGACACTGTGCCCACTGATATATTACACTTACACTCCCAAAGGATCGATGCTTACAAGTAAGCCATCACTGATTACTTCATTCTTAATGTCTGTTATCTTACGAAAACAACCAGGACTGAGGGATTTACGCATCTACCGAAGCACGGAATCGCTCTACGATTGATACTTTGATGCTATAATTAAAGACATACAGTCGCTAGAACGCGCTACATCAGCGTTGCAAACGCGAAAACGCGAATCGCCGATGCTACGTTACAATCCCTGTTAGATCGTCTTACATTTAGTTACGATAATCTGTGCTTTAGGGGATATGCTATTTTTAATATTTTGTATGGTTGTAACCGTGACGTTTGTAACTTACTTCCATTTCTTTGTTCTAAGCAATAAACGTGTGCGAATCGCCTCTCGGATTTTAATTTCCAAATACAGTCCGCTACAAAGTCTCAATCCCCTATCTCCCCAGAGGCAACTACGAGCAGTTCTACAAGACGAAGACGGAGCGGCTGCGCAACCAGCAGCGCGAGTGGGAGGCGCAGCAGCAGCACCGCGCGCACACGCAGGAGTTCATCGACCGCTTCCGGTACAACGCCAACCGCGCCTCCTCCGTGCAGAGCAAGATCAAGATGCTCGACCGACTGTACGTATACACTATGCACTATACATATATGTATAACATACTAGCTGCCCGGACAGACTTCGTTCTGTCATTTTTTTTTATTGTGAGATGTAAGCTTTCCTATCTTTCAAGTTGGATTAAACTGCACATGGTGTGCAAATTTGATTGAAATCGGTTAAGTAGTTTAAGAGTCCATCGCGGACAAACAACGTGACACGTAATTTATATATATTAAGATTAAGATTAATAGTCTATGGCTTCCACCCATTAATGGCCCACTACTGGGCACGGGTAGAGACTGAGGCTCTCCACTTGAGGAAGCCTAGAGCATACTGCACCACGCTGCTCCAGTGCGGATTGGTGGAGGGGTTAGTGGCCAACCCGAGTGTCGAAAGTTTTCAAACCGCCCGAGGGCCTCCGACATGGCTTAACGACTGTTCTTATCATAACAACCGGGACCGACGACTTTACGTGCCCTCCGAAGCACGGAAACGCTCAAGAAATTGCCACTAGCGGCTACTCATCCAATTATACACTATAAGTAATAGCCGACGAACTGACGACCCACAAGGCGTAACGGTTACCGTGCCGAATCGCTGTGCCAACGGCCCTGGGTTCGATTCCCAGTGAGCCGGAAATTTTAGTGATGAGTTTGAAATTTTGAATTGCTGTTCTCGGTCTGGGTGTGTGTCCTTGTCTATGTGTGTTATCCATGGCACCCACGTCACAGGGAATCCTAGTGTGGGGCTATGAGTGTGAAGCGTAAGAAACGAGATATCCGACAAGCCGACAAAGCAGCAGAGATCATGGGCTATCTGATCCGGTCTATTGTCATATACATAGGTAACCCCTGTCCTGTCCTAGACTGTAAACAAAATACTGAAACTAGCGACTTTAAAATACTTGTGTTATATACATTTTATAATGCACTACAATTAGCTAATATGCTGAAATAGTTTACCTCCATCATCCAAAAATGTTTTATCATTCGCAGGCCTGAACTAAAACCAGTGGAGAAGGAATTAGAAGTGGTGTTAAGGTTTCCAGACACGGAACCCCTCTCGCCGCCCATACTGCAGATCAATGAAGTTAGTTTTTACTACACGACGGGAAAAGTTATATTTAGCAACGTGAACCTCGGCGCCACACTGGAATCTAGGATATGTATCGTAAGTATAAATTAATTATAAGTTAAATTAAATAAAACATAGGTTTAAAAAACTACAGACCAGCGTCGACAAGTATCATGTAAGAACTTCTCAAAACCAAGGTTTGGGCTCATTGCCCCAACTCAAGAGAGTTGTATTAATGGTTAAAGTATGGTTTCGACGTCATGATCCTATCTTTAGTACCTCGTAAACAAGCAATTCTATGTTGTCACAGGATATTAATGCATGTTCACACATACCTGTTATGGATCTAATGAACTATGCTAACTGAAAAAATCAGCTAGAAAAAGATGTAAACAAAGCATTTTGTTATCCAAGAAAAAAAAAAACCGCTTATATACTTATACCCCCGCAGTAGGTTTTTACCTGTGTCGCGGGTGGCATGGACGACACATATAACACATCACAATCACACCCGGGAGCCGATTACCAATATTTTTCGTCAGAAAAATATCTGCCCCGGCCGGGAATCGAACCCGCTACCAACTAACCAACTGGCTACAGGGTTTCCTAATGATATTTTTATGATTGTACACTTGCTAAACCCGCTTGGTTTTTAATAGTTTTTATAACTTAACGACTCCGTAGCCCCTTTGGTAGTGATAGGTCATTTTTTTCTAGTCATTAGCACAAATAATTTCTTCGTCACTTTCATCCGACAAAATTTTAAACAGAATGTTTTATTTTGTACACATACGTCTACAAACCGTGTTCGCACCGCCTCGATCCGCCTCTGAACTCCTTCATACTATTTGGAACACTACAGTAAAACCCCTTCCCGTGCATTGTGTAAACAACATTCATGTTTTTTCTCGGTTTGTGGGTGGTAGTGATAGTAGACTTATTGTTATTTGTATTTACCCTTGCTTCCCGAAACACAGGGCTAACCCTATGAGTGTGTAAAAGGGGCCACTTGCCTCTACGCGGCAATGAGGAGCGTAAGACATGGCATCGATTAAAATGCAACATCTCAATGCTATCAATGAATGTAACTGAATGTATAATGAATGAACTAACATGAGGAAGTGAAAAAAGTTTTATTTATCGGCATAAATTTTGTTGTTTTGCAACAATTTATTCAAAGTACGTCGTATCTCGATCTGAGTAGTCTGCGACCTTGACTGCTTGCATTGAATTGGAGCCGCTGCAAGTTTTATTACTCGGAACATTCAATAACGCGATGTCACGCGTTGAGAAAATATTAACAATGCCATTGTTTGAGCCAATGAGGGCGGGGCTATAAGCGTTATTAAATACTTTGATCTAGAATAAATTTTGTAAGTACTTGATGTACAATTCTTCCACCGTCTGTATGAAAGAGTATTTTGATAAATGATTCGTTTGAGCCGCGACTACATTTTTATTGATTTTAATATGATATTTCAGTATTTTTTTTTCATAAAAGATGAATTTTATTTATACTTAATAAATTATATATCTATGATACGGGTACTAGCGATATTTATTTTGTATGGCGATATTTCGACCCAGTTGCATGGTTTGTGGTCACGGCTGTAATTGGCAGGATGACATATTTTGACAGTAATAAATTCTTCATGTTTCGCCTTTGTGTGTTGTCCATTACGTCCATGGCATCCACGTATGGGGTTTTGAATGTGTAGCATTAGTACATAAGGATATCAATTTTCCATTTAGTTTGTGAGCCAGGATTCCCCGATTCGCGGGTACCATGGACAAACAAAAAGCCAACATTACACACATTCAGACCGAGAACAGAAATTTAAGCTCATCATTCTAATTTCTACTTCGCTGGGAATCGAATCCAGAACAACGGCTCCGGCATGTGATCATTATGTTGCCACAGGTCGTCAATAAGAATACAAATGTCCATTTTGTTAGCCAATAGTTAGCATTAGCCGGTAAACGAGCTGACGATCCACTTGATGATAAGTGGCTATCGTTGCCCATGGACAACACAAGCCAAGGAAGACAGAAGAAAAGTACTTAAACTAAAGTTAATTCCTTAACTAAAAAATAAAAATGTATTAATTTGTAGGTGGGCGACAACGGCGCGGGCAAAACGACGCTATTGAAAATAATAATGGGTATCTTGTCGCCCACAGTCGGCATGCGTAGCGTGCACCGCGGCCTGAAGTTCGGATACTTCTCACAGCACCACGTCGACCAGCTCGAGATGAACGTTAACTCGGTCGAACTGCTGCAGAGGACTTACCCAGGTGGGATATTACACTGATTGTGAGAAGGAGAGAGAGAGAAGATAGTGGGAGAGAAATATAAACGGGGCTTTTACAGTACGTTTGGAAAATACAATAGTATTTTTTTTTTTATAAAAAAATATTGATATTTAGATAAAAATAATGATTTGAATATAAAACTCTGGTAAATAATGAAATGGATTACTATTAAATTTGTGTGGTGCAGTCAATGTCCAATATTAAATAAAAAATAATAAAATTAAAATTAACAAATTTCTCAAAATTCTATCAGTGACATCGTATCAAGTTTAAGTGGAGGGTGGATTGCTGGTTTCCCTTTTTATTTATAAGTTATAACTTTTATAATAATTGTTGTTATATTAACTTGTTTCATTGTAGGCAAAAGTATAGAGGAATATCGGCGGCAGCTCGGTAGTTTCGGCGTGAGTGGCGACCTTGCTCTTCAGGTAACTTTTTACAACATATTGAACAAATATTTACACAAAATACATTACCAAAGTTAGCGAAGGTTAGCGAAGTCGTCTTACCAGAAGCAAATATATGGTGGATTTGACTAAACTTGTGTGTTTTCCTGCACATACTAATTAGTATCTGATTGCTATATACAGTACGGCCGACGTATGATGTATCTTGGCGCGTCTGAACTTCGCGCAGAAGGCTGCGCAGTAACACAATTCGACAATGCTTGGTACGCGGCGTATTATGTCTCGGTCATACGTTAGCATGTTCGTGTCGCTATCTCTGTCTTGCATGCGCTAAAGTTCGCAGAGCCTATGTTCAGACGCGCCAAGATGCGTCAGCCGTACTGTACGTTTTAATGTTGTCACATTTGTATGGAAACGACCGTTGACATCATTAAAATGCAGAAAAATTTGTGCACATAAAATCTTTATTCCAGAAGGAAGTGTTTATTATGGAAATAAATACGTTTTTATCATTTGTTCTAGACGATAGCCAGCCTTTCAGGAGGGCAGAAGTCTCGAGTGGCGTTCGCACAGATGTGCATGGGCAACCCTAACTTCCTAGTGCTGGACGAGCCCACGAATCACTTGGACATTGAAACCATAGAGGCCTTAGGAAAAGCTATTAATAAGTTTACGGTGAGATGCTTACTATAACAATACTTAGAAAATTACATTGCTTAAGACACTTTTTTTTTAAAGTAACAAAAGGATAGATTCCTTGCTCGAGCAAAAGCACATTTGTTAATTTTTTTTTCTTTGTCTGGTATCTGTTGCTTATTGCCTATTGGCCATTTTTGAGTTGAGCCAATTTATCCAGTTCCTAGATCTGTCCTACTGAACAGGCGATTGCCGAAGTGGGTTTGAAACCACCCAGTTTATAAATCCTAATCCAGTGAGTCCTGTGAGAAATCATAGTCCAGTGAGAGTTGATTGTGTTGACTTTTATCATATGAGAGGGATAAGAGCACACCATTGTCACAATTTTATTTATGAGCTATTAAAAGTCTGTATTTTAATTAAATAATTATTTTCTTTTGTAGGGAGGTGTGATACTGGTTTCCCACGACGAGCGGTTACTACGGATGGTGTGCAAGGAGTTCTGGGTGTGTGGCAACGGGGCCGTCACCAACATCGAGGGCGGCTTCGACGAGTACCGCAGGATCGTCGAGAGGGAACTGGCTGAACAGAATAAATCATAGTACCGACTGCTTACGCTAATGTTATGTAAAAAGTTAACGTAAATTATATTAATGTACCATAAACGTTTTTCATTATTTATTACGTTGTTGAACTTCAAATTTTATCGCCAGAAATAGACAAATGAAAAACTGATTTATAATAATGCAAATTTTTATTTCATATCTCCAACCTTTCTGTCTTCATTAAATAATTTTATCAAACAATTCCACAAAGAATTGAAGTACTCGCAGAAACCATGGCAATAAAAATATAAAATTAACTTAAAATTGTATTTACAAATGAAATTCCATAATTCAAATACATAATATACAATTAAAATAGTGACTCAAGTAGCAATAAAATAAGAGTAAACACTCCGTTGACAAACCGAATCGATTGAAATGCTAGATTAGTACTCTAAAAGCAATCTGATACTTGTCCTTTATAAATGCAACTGTTTGAAGATACAACGCCTACTGTAAATGTTACTGTATCGGAGGGTAATATGTTAAACTAATGTTGTATCGTGGATTATTTCGATTTTTACGTAGGTTATATAATAATATCAATTCGTTATACATAATTAGATTATCCGTTGTTTATGGCAATTAACTGTTCGCGAATTTAGGTAAGAATTACAAAGTAACGCTAGCAGATCACAAAAATATCCTAACTAAATTATGTCCAGTTGGCAAAGGCGAATGGCGGTTGGATCACTCTACTCTCACCCGAGCGAGAGGGTCGAAGGATAAAATGATTTACTGATGCTTCTTGCGCCTCGTCTTACTTTTGTCGGCGTTTCGCAGTACCTCGGCGTAGGACAGTTCTAGCTTCCTCAGTTTGTGAATCTCTTGTGATGCGGTGCTCTGCTTGATGTCCCAGGAGTCGGTCTCGGGGTTCCATCCCTGGTAGATTTTACCGGTTCTGCCGCTCACGCTTGGCGTCGGGGAATTTAAGTTTCTGTTGTAGAACTGTAACGTCGACCCGTTCCATTCTCCCTCGCACGACCTCACGAGAGGACTTGGCTCGATGGGCCTGTATTCTCTTCGTCCCTTCTTGTTACCGGATTTCTGATACGTGATCTTGGGTGGCGAGGGGAACACGGGTGAATCGGCTCCTTGACGTTCTTGGCTATGTTTCCGGTTGCGGTGTCTGGACTTCTTCCTGGTAGCCGCGATGTACTCCAGCGGTTGGCGGACCAGCGGCGTCAGTACTCGTTCCTTTTCTCTGTCCTTCTCCTTGTCTTTTTCCTTTTCTGGCTCCTTTTGTTTCTCTTCTTCTACTTCCTTAGGTTTTTCAGTGGAACTTGACGCAACAGGTTTATTTTCCTTGTTTGTTTCAACTTCAACTTGTTTGGGTGGTTCGGGAATGGGAAGTTCCTTTTCTTTTAAGGTTGGCGTCTCTGGGGCAGTTATGTCGGATACTGGAATGGATTGTTCAGACATGACAGAGGACAGAACGCTCTGCGTGTCGTCGGTGAAATTGCCGGGCGGCTCCTCGTTGGCTGGGGTCACTGGGGGAACTTTCCCGATCGTGGTATCATCAAGGAGAGGTAGTTGCTCTCCATCATCCTTGTTTTCTGCGGCCTTTTTCAGGATCGTGAATATCTCCTTAAACAGCTCCCGATATTCAGGTCTGTTGCGGAAGCGACTGTCCATGGGACTAACATCATCGTAAATGCTAAAACGGTAGTCTTCTCCGTCGGCGATTGTGCAAAGGAATGATCCGGGTCTTTCGCGCTCCGTTTGTGTGGCCTTGTTGCTCGTTTCATCCGAAAAACCTGAGCTGGAGGTCTCGGCTTCTGAGAAGTCGGGTGTTTGACTGATCTTCTTACGGGAAGTGGGTTCCGACTTCTTCTGCTGTGTCTCTTTTTGTGCCTCTTCGCCATGGCCACTTTCCTCGTCAGTATCTTTAACACTGAACTGACTGTAGTCCCCAGATGTTTGCAGCTCGTCTTGCAGCGAAATAGGCCCGGATTGAGTTTGTGCGCCAGGCAATGAGTTTGGTTTGTTCTTCCTTATGTTCTTGACTTGTGACAGCTGAACTTCCAGAAGAGCTTCGTACTTCTGAACGAGCTCCCTGTACGGGTTTTCGTGACCGTCTTCTTTATTTGCCCATACACCCTGAAGTAATTTCTCCTTGGCATTCTGTGAAGAGTTATGCAGTTATATTTAGATCATGCTTAAAAATATAAGGAGGTAACTAAACCGTAGATCAAGAAGCTTGTTCACACAGAATAAAAATGATTCATAGTTATATTGTTCGTAATAAAATGATTTAATAATGGCATGTTTCGTTATTACCATGAAATGATTTAATGTATTGTTTTGACTGATATGATTCAAAATCTTAGGATTCAAAATTAAATGTCGTTATTAGATATATTACGAGTATGTGATATTACATCATAATACCTACTGTAAGAAGTATAGAAGATTAAATTGAATGTAAATGTTAAATATTAGTCTGAAATACACCCATTACTCCACAAATACATAATTAGACAACAAAATATAATTTGTAACAAGACATGTATTAATGAGGTACATACGCATAAGGTAAGTTACACAGATTAGTAATACGTGATCGATTAGTAAATATTTTAATATACATATTGTATTTAAACCCAGAGCACCACAGTAAACGTTATGTCCCGGCTTAACGGACTCGAGTGGATGACCGTCACCAATGATTTAGATTAGCGTGCAATCCGCACTTAATCTAATAACGTGTCAGTAATGGACGTACCTTCGACTACATGCGATATATCCAAAGAAAACTACTGCAAATGCGCTTCATAATGCATATGCAAAGCGTGATCAACAACATCAGGGGCAGTTGGAAAAGCTTTGCCGCCTAGAAACGATCGAAACAGTCGCATGAGATTCACGAGAATCACCAAAGCAGTAGAAAATGAATACTTGGGACGGAAATGACGGAATGAAACTGATGGGAAATGAAGGGTAATTACAATAAATGTTGCTATTGATTTTTATTCTATTGTCCTGTGCTTTGTATCTATAATCTGTGCTCCCAGATCATTTATTAGGTACGTAAGTATTTAACACTACGTAATTAAGTTAGTGTAGTTATCGTTTGCAATTATGTAGATGAGAAGTGAGTTAATTACGTTATTTATAACTATGCAGGAAAAAGTAGTATTAGAAATCTAACAAGTACTTAACTACTGTGTTAATGAAAATAGATTTTTAGGAGAAAGAGGCATTTAAAAGTTGATGATGGTTGATGTCATGCATGCGGAAGAGAAATGTAAGGGTGCTTACGTCGAATTTGACAAGTTTGCTGTTAACATGTTCTTCTTTAGGACTTTGTTGTCCGGAAGGTGTGAGGATGAGGGAACTCATAGCGCTTCGGTCGTCATCGTCGCCGTCGAGAATTGAAGACATGTCGTCTCTCTCCATGCCCCTTAGACACCTGATGCATAGTTGACCTTGCCTGAAAGTATGTTTAGAAACGCTTTTAATTCGTGTTCGTACGACTAGTAGGTATGAATGTTTTGTTTTCAGTGATTCAATAAATAAACGCTAACACTCGTACCCCCGCAGTAGGTTTTTACCTGTGTCGCGGGTGGCATGGGCGACACATATAATACATCACAATAACACCCATGATCAGAGTACAAATATTTATCTGTCACATAAATATCTGTCCCGGCCGGGAATCGAACCCGGGACCTCGCTTCGCAGGTAGGGTCGCTACCAACTTATAGGCTACAGGGTCGTTTCAATGTGCATGTGTATCTACTGTATGCAATCCTTACCTAACTTCCTCTAGGATAGAGAATTCTTCATGCATCGATTTGGGCTCATCTTCTCTTTGATGCCAATTTCTCAGCTGGTCCTGCAGTCTGTTATTCTCTTGTACCATCGACGCCAACTGTTCCTCGAGTTCAGTGACCCTCCTTTGTTCTTGGGCAAATGCAACTTTATTCTCTCTCAATTCATCACTTAACCTAAGCAAATCCTCATCCTCTTTAGTCAGTTCTGGGAGAGGTGCTATCGACTTCTGCGGTGTGCTGCTTCCATCCAGTTTCTTGCAGTTAATAATTTGTGGTTCAGCAGCTTTTTGTTCTTTGGGTTTTTCGTTGTTCTCCGTCTTCCGTTCTGCTCTTCGCCTCACAATCTCCAGCTGTGCGTTCAAGTCGTCCACAGTCTTTTGAAGTTCCTCACTTTTTGCTTCCAGTGCCTCAATGTTTGAGCAGAGACTGAAAAGAGAAAATGTGATCAATTTAAATTTAACGCTTCGACGACACGTTTCTGAGTTGCGACAAGCATTATTTCAATTACGTTGGGAGATGAATTAAGATTAGATTTGAAGTGATCATTTCCCATCTTACACGGTGGAGCATGACTGTTGTTAATGTTATTATGCAATGCGCAATGATATCGAATAAGCGTTGAATGTCACGAGGAGAGATACTCACGACTTAATATGTTTCTTGTCGGCGGCATGGTCGACTGCTAGTCTGTGGTTCGCCCGCTCTAGATCTTGGATGCTAACCTCGAGTTGTTCGTAGATTCTCAGTCTTGAGTCGTTGACTTCACGCAAGGCAACCGTTTGTTTTGTTAGGTACTGGAAATGATAAACAAACATTGTTATATGTAAAAGTCCTAAATGTATTGAAGGTACTCTAATTGTCCATAAATACACTGCTTACTAAGTTTTATGTGTCTTATCAGTATTTTAACTTAAATTAGTTACATTGGGTTAATAGATTATTAACGGCTTACTGCTGGATATGATATTAGTTTTTCGTTTTGGGGCTCTAAAGCATTTGAATTAGCAAACACTATTTTAGCATTTTTTAACTATTTTAAGTGTATAGAAAATTTCCTGATGAAATATGTACATCCATAAAAATGTGTTCCCGTTTAAAGCATTGTCGGTACAAACACTTTCGTATATGAGATTTTATAAGTGATTCGTGTTTCAATAGCAGCTTCGAAGAGCCAGAAATGCAGGTCAGGTTTATATTTTGTTAATCAAGTACAGATTATAAAATATCCTTACCTCTATTTCTTGCGCTTGATCTTCGATGACATTTTGGTGTTGACGGAGAGCAGTCTCTAACTCTTTATTTCGTTCCAAGAGTGTTTTCCCGAGTTCCGCCGCCAGCTGCAAATCTGAAACAAGGATTGATCACCCGTTAGTTCGTGTGAGGAATAACGCCCGAGCGTTATGAATATGAAAGTAGTTCAGTCACAGGCAAATTATGTAAATATGGTGAGAGTGACTTGATCGCGGCGTGGTACCGAATCGCCTTTGCAATTTATCCTATTGGATTACCATTCGGTGTTACTGACACCGCTGATTGCGCCATTGCCGTCGGAGATGAAGCACGAATAATTGACGGTCGGCTTCGGTAACGCTACACATTATGCACACACACATACATACATATAACATTCCACACTCTACTTCGTCATTTGATAATATCAACGGCATTGCTGCCTTCTTGTTACCGTGCTGTCTATCATAGCTAGAACGCGAAATGCGTATAATATTCGCTACGTGAAAGGCGAGCGTAGTATGGTATTGCCAACCTTGTCGAACGAAAACAAAACGTTAAAATGCTCAAGTTAACATGAAAATCTGGGTCAGACCAGTCAAGCAAAATAACCACAAGCTGGTGTACTCACTGAAGCATAATTAACATTTTTTGAAGAAGGCCGGAAGGAATGTAGCTTTTGCGTAACGCTGCCTATAAAATTTGCGATAAATTCTAATGAGATAAAATAATATCCGCGAGGAAGAGGAAATAAAAATTCAGGCGTAGTGGCCAAGGCACCGTAAATAAGTCTTCGCAATAACAAATGCTATCATTGCTATTTTATCAAAATAAGAATTTGCATATTTAGCATAGGTGCAATTTGTCAACATCAAAGCTGACTTTTTTGCTCTGGAAACCATTATCAAGAATACAATGTATTTGGTATGAAGTAATAAAGTTAATTAACGATAGTTTGGCGTTAGCCGGTGACCTCTATCCGTAGTTAATAACTGCGAACTTGACTTAAAAATTATAATGTTGTTTCAATAATTATGATCTACTTTACTTATTTTGTTAAATTCTACAAAACTGAATACAGAATTAAAGGTTTTTGAAGTGAAAACTTCTTTAGTACGGGGGTGATTTGAAATTCGATGAAACGAAGCTGTCCAGCAGAGACTGGAGTTTAGTGGAGACTGGAGTTGAGTGGAGACTGGAGTTGAGTGGAGACTGGAGTGGAGTGGAGACTGGAGTTGAGTGGAGACTGGAGTGGAGTGGAGACTGGAGTGGAGTGGAGGGGAGACTGGAGTGGAGTGGAGGGGAGACTGGAGTGGAGTGGAGGGGAGACTGGAGTGGAGTGGAGACTGGAGTGGAGTTGAGACTGGAGTTGAGTGGAGACTGGAGTGGAGTGGAGTAGTAAAACCTACAATTATCATCTTCCCGAAATTTTATTCGTCTCATTATTTTGAAAACAAAATTTTTGAAGGTTTCACTTCTACCACGTGTGAATAGCACACATTTTTTTTTTAGTCGATTAATATTCGGACAAAATTATTTAAGCATAATTATTAATGAAAGCATTTAAGTAACAACTTTTGTGAAAATATGAATTTCACTTGGTTTTATCAGATTTGTACGTATTTTATTTTTATTTTTTTTAATATTTTGCTAAATCAATGCAACATTGAAATGTTTTAAGAACGATAAGCACCCGATTTCTAATGGTAATAAGTTATTGTAAAGAAAAGAGGTTTGTGTTATGCTTACTTTCTCGGCCGATGATCTGTTACAAGTTGAATTGACCGATGAGCGTATTATGAATTACCTATATAGACAAGACAAGTAGTCAGTAGACAGACACCTAGACCTACTTGTCACATAACTACAAGGTAGCTATTCGTTTTTTAAATTTCGACAGGAGAAATCGACTAGTTTTTTTTACTCTTTGGACTATTTGCGCCTTGCATTTTAAAGAAAATTTATACTGTGGATTTACGATGAGAGGATTAAGACGAGTAAAAATAGGAGTAAGTAAAACTGATTAAATATGGAGATAATGTGCTTAACTAAGTACTTGTTATTTTAATCTATCGAAACAGGCATTAAGTAAGTATCACACGATTAATATAATAATTTTAAACATGTAACTATTGGTAAGAAGCGCTCATAGCCCGGCGGCTTGTGTTGATCCTATGTGATCGACAAAGTTAAGCAACAGCGGGCGCGGTCGGTAGTTGGATGGGTGACCGCTAGTGGCAAAAATTTCTTGAGCGTTTCCGTGCTTCGGAGGGCACGTAAAGCCGTCGGTCCCGGTTGTTATCATAAGATAACAGTCGTTAAGCCATGTCGGAGGCCCTCGGGCGGTTTGAAAACTTCCGACACTCGGGTTGGCCACTAACCCCTCCACCAATCCGCACTGGAGCAGCGTGGTGGAGTATGCTCTAGGCCTCCTCAAGAGGAGAGACCCGTGCCCAGTAGTGGGCCATTAATGGGTTGAAGCCAACTATTGGTATCAATAAAGTGACTATATGACATGCCTACATCATCACGCACCCTCAACATATATAAATGCTAATATTTAAGTACTCACGATTTTCGTATTTTAGATTTTATGTTTTTTAACCCAATTTCGTACATCATGGTCTTGTCGTAACCATACGTAATCATTTTACATTTTGAAGTATGAATTTTTCCGATAGGTAAAGTTTAGATTACATCTAATTTAATACCATTAACCTGCCAACTCTATATTTATAATAATTACCGACTGCAAAAGCTTTAATAATATTAAAAAGAAGTTAAAGGAAAATAACAAGATTTTTTGTTAGGTAACACCAGACGTCAATCGATGATTTTATGATCACCTTTATTGTAAGTAAAATAAATCTTTGTTCAAAATCACCATTTCAAAGATCCTATTAGTGTTTTTATTTTAAATCTAGTTGTTTTTGTGGTACCAACGTCACGCCCACTAACTAACTCATCATTTGTATCTTATTTAGTAGGTATACAATACAAACAATAATACTTATAGTCACGGACCTTTTTTTAGGTCCGTGCTTATAGTGTAAAAAATACGACATGGCAACAAAAAGGAAATATAAGCAAGTAACTCAGCAAAAATAGAAGTTTCAACTCATCGATTCGATTCGATAGGGTTCGTTGCGTTCCTCCACAGTCCGAATTTCACGATCTTTCTTCCGCGTAAAGATATTACGTGGAATGTGCCCTATTCTGAGGCTTTTCTGAATCTGGAGCGCTATGACTTGTGCACTTGCCCCCAAGGGTTTTCCTTCAAGTAAGGTTTTAAGAGTTCAAAACATTGTAGGTTGTAGAAAAACAGATTTGTCTATAGTACCTTTTAATTTTATTACTATCTCCCTATATTTATATTTAATCTTGACTGTCGCGCTGTTCAAAGGATCCTGGAACTCCTGGGTTCGATTTCCAGTGCGGTATAAAGAATGATGATTGATTAGAGTTTAGACTACTTTTTTGTCTTCCTGTGTTGGCCGTGGCACCACATGGCACGGCTATGTGGGATCCTGGGACTCATGTGGGTGCCTGTGATCGTGATGTGTGGTTGTACTAATAGGGGAAATAGAAACATGGAAGTAGAAACATGGAAAAAATGCCCTTTGATACAGATATATTATTAAGTTATGTGATCTACTTAAATGTTTACTTAAATGGATGGCTTCTTCATGGCAACAACATATTTTCTTTACATAATAATTATAAGAGACACAAACGACCACTGATGAACTGCCCTGATAAGCTTATTTTATGGTTTCAATATAATCAGTGGTGATTATTATGCTACAATTAGGTACAACTATACGTGATAGTAATATCACCGAGGAATTAGCTGCGACTTTGATGTAAAAGGTTACAGGTACAGTCACCTGCAGAGAAAAGTAACCCCTCTGTTTACAACGCAACAGGCAACGCAAACGTTGCTGTTCGTATATTTATAAACAGATGGGTTACTTTTCTCGGCAGGTGACTGTACATAAGTATTTATCTAATAAAACTACAGGTCAACGATAACTTCACGGATCTTACTAAGCAGAAACTTAAAACTTGTAATCGTGAATCTTATAATCTGCAAACGGACCTAAAAACAAACGTTGACTAAGCAACCTTCATTTTAGTACGCACCAGTGTACAAAATACAATTAGTCCACAGCCGTCTACTGTATTTATTGACAATCATTATCTCAATTACGAAATTAACCTTGTATCAAATGATAAGTGTGAATGGAGAAACTACCCGCGTTAAGGCCCAAGATTCGGTACTGATAAAGTTTCTACCATTATGTTCAAATACAGATGAATAAATCCAGTCCAAGGGCATACAATCATACAATTGGATCAATACTCCTAGACTCTGACTGCCATCAAGTACCTCCTATCTAGGCTTGTTTTCAAATAGTGAACTTAATAAATTATTAATATTATTATCTTAATATGAATATGATAGGAAGCAAACGAATCAATGTTGAATCAACTTCAATATTGATTGAAAATCTATCAATTATATTAAGTAGGTACTTACAAGCTAAAAGGAAATTCTCTTATTGTCAACCTCGAAGTTCCATCGCAAACTGACATATTTAAGTAAAGTGCAGTGAGTGAAATCCATCTCTACATTCTGAACATAATGACATACATATCGGTACATCGGTAAGAGCATTCAAAGATGACTCATCGTCATCACCAAACATAATAGGTACGCTGTTACATACGCCTATAATGATACTTTTTGCTTCAAGTTGTCGTTAAGTGGTCTTTCACCGTGAGATTCCATCCCGAGTAGGTACTTTTATTAGGTTTATGAAATACTAAGAATATCAAATTACGTGCAGGGCGGGTAGACTTTCCAACATGTTCTGGATAATGTAGAAGCCGTATTAACCCTTGAATAGTGCAGACGATTTCGACGTTATCACGTAAAAAAATGGTTGTCTGTAAAGTCGGTTTATGGACGGTAGTTTAACGTGACAACGTCATGACAAAGCTCCACTCCAATCCACTCCGCTCCACTCCGCTCCGCTCCACTCAACTATGATCGCCTACGGCATCGGCTACGATACGCCGATCGTAGCCGATAGTGCCTCTCTCTCGCTTTTGCCGCTCTCTCGCTCGCGGAACGCCACATTTTTTAATAGATTCGCCCGGCGCTCATCGTTTTAATAGACGTTATCACGTCAAAACATTAAATTTCAATGTTCATTTAAATATGGAAGTTGACGGTAGGTGCACAGGCCACAGGCCAACTGGAAATAAGTAATTAAATAAGTAATTTAACTAAGATCGCAATAATAATCTCTTTTTTTGCATTCCGAAAGAATATGTCCACGGGAAAATACTTAACAGAAAGAAAAGTAATACACTACAAACACAAACACAAACGCAAAGATTAACAGCTCACAGTCTTGCAAACGCGTGAAGTCGCTGCTACGTAGAATGCTGCTAATGATTTTTTTCATGGTGCTGATATTTTACTTTCAAAATCTACAAGTGTATTAATGGTATACCTATAACTACGAGTTATTATCTGCCCCATCGGGAATCGAATCTGGGTCCCTTCGCTTGGTAGAAGTACTACGTGAAGTACACGTATACTACTAAGTGGGCTACGGGGGAGTCGTTATATTGTGTGCTAATGTTAAGTAAATATTTCATTTTTATCTATGCACTGCAATGTGTACCGTAAAAAGCAGCCTGGAACCGTCATACTATCATTATTATACGCTTCTATAGCATTGTGTATTTAACGATAGCATTTTACTTCTAGTGTTGTGTAAGTGCTCATTACTCGCACTTGGCAGTATCTACGTAATTATGAATTATCTTGTTATGATGCCAGCGTATGCAAACTAGAATTTTAATGATACATAACAAATTACGATTTGAGTAAGTAGGTTTATTTCATAGTTAGAACTTAAGGAAACAGAATAGAAGAATCTCATCAACTTGTAATTAATAATTAATGTGAGAATTCCATTAGGTAAACACATTAATGCATCACTATGACTCATCGTATTCTAAAGATAATTCAACAACTTCAACATTTAAGTTAAGGTGATTATGTCTGCAATTTAAACATCCGTTAAAATTTTAGGACATTGTCTTGTATCCCATAATAACATACTAAAAAAGTAGGTTAATCAAGCAGAATAATAAATTGTATAATTCCAATGACACTTCTGCAAAACAGCCGCATACAAACGCGTTACATAAAGTATGTATTAATAAATATAAGTTAAATCACCTGAAAGCGTTAAAGGTACCGTGACAAATCTCGGCTAAATAGATCCGCTGTGCGAAATGAGTTTTTGCATTGACTGTCGGTAACTCGGTAAGCGCCAACGAAGCCGCAACGCCCTCTCACGAGCCTTGCGTAAGGCGATACCAACCTTCGGTTCCTTGCAGGCACTCCAGCTCGACGGTGTAATCCCATAGGTCCAACGAGTTCAGGCCGTTTAGCTCCCAGGAGTTAAACGAATCGCACTGTTCCTGTTCCTCTGTCATCTTCCACTAACACTCGGTATCGTCCAAAGGTCACTCGCGACGCGTCATTTCAGTTTGGGTTTTGGTTGTGGCCATATTTTTTTGCTGTTGTCGGTAAGTGGTAACAAAACGCCAGAGTGACCAGGTTGGCGGCTCGGAGCGGACTAACTCCGACGTCCGACCACTCCGACTGTACCGAGCAATCGCTGTAATCGCACTCGCGACCACAAGCACGACGACCGACGGCGTGCCATCGCCTGCCCAGTGCCCGCTACAATCTCATTTTTTTCGATTATTCGCTGATAGCAGAAGACATTAACGAAATGTTATTGTAGCAGCGATGTAACACCGCTAGCAAAAAGTCAAATGTAACCAATTTTGCGGGGAAAGTTCGCCGGTGATGTTCTTGCAATCAATCAAGGCATGGTATGGTAAGTATGGCGTTTAAAAATAATGCCGCTGGGAACAAGATGAAAGTGGTGCTTAATTTTCTTTGTACTAGTTCTACTTGACGTTTTTTTATGGTAGTAGCCGAGCAAGATCGAATTGGTAAATGATCAGTATGATCACCGTCATCCATGCGTACTACTCGTAATTTCTCATTCATCAATCAATACGTAGAAGAAATAAAGTCATTATAAACATAATCATAGTATAGAATATTAGGACCAGTAGCACTGAGCCTAGATAAAAACTAAGTCATGCCAAGTAATTACAATATTGTTAGAAATGTTAGCACTTAAGCAGAAACGGGGTCGAGGAACTTAGAACGCGGCGTCAGGTGCAGCCTGCAGGATTGGTGACGGTCGAATGAGTGTAGCGGTGGCTGGAAACCTTTATAAATAAATGTTTAAACATTTTATAAAATACGAGGCCAATAAATTTTATAAAAAATTGCCCAATGGTGTCGGCCCTATTACAGACTTCAAAATTAGGGATAATTCAAAAAGTACACGTCAGATCTCGCTCAAATTTAAATGGGACCACATGACAAGTACAGGTTTTAGAATATAAAAACAATCTACAAAATCAGTACACCCAGTAAAATGTAATGAGGTAAAACACATAAAACCTTCTCCTTTTTTTTGAAGTCGATTAAAAATGGATTTATGGATCCTTTTTTTTCGAAATAGAGCTATATTTTTCCACTGTCATATTTCCTTGCTATTAAAGATTTTTCAAGATTATAAGGCACCGCAACCGAATATAGTTGACGGGACGTAGATAAGCTACAAATGTTACAATTATTAATTAATGGTAGGCAAAGTAAATAAATATTACTTATAATTTAGTGTTCTAAAATTTACAGTGAAAGGATTGAAGGTTTTGGCATTCAGTGTCACTGACTTGGAAGGTACAACTACATGAAATTATCCAAAAACATCGCCCGAAACTCATTAGTAAATTCCATAAAGGGGTATTGTCAATTTGGGGTTGACATGTCTGAGACACAAAGAAACTTTCTGAAGTGGTAAGTAAAAAAATATTTAAAAATCGTAGTTTCAAAAAGGAAGTCTAGAATAATTTTGGCACTTGAGCAATTATCTGGTTGTCCTTGCATATAAACCTTCTCTCCCACATGAACGTGTATATAGTTTCCGCAAACAAAAGTGCAGTGAATAATATATTATAAAATAAAGTTCATCAATATCAATTAGAGTTCTAAGCAGATAGCAATGTTTATGTCTATTTCAACGCGATTCCATTACAAAAGTCAGGACGATTTTATGTGGATTGTGGACATTACTTATTGTTAGATAAAGGTATTTTATGACTAAAAGAAAAGTTTATATGTGGTAAACATAAATAAATATTAAACGCCAGATAAAAAGGGGCAACAATTGTTTTGGTTGTGATTGGTAAACGTAAAAGTAATGTCATGTTTCCTGAAGTAAAGGAAGGGGACAAAAATAAATAGCATAGTTATTATTGCTGACACTTTCCTCACTAGAAGTTGTGGGTGATATTAAACGCAAATAGGATTTCAAAAACAATTAAGATGACCGAATATAGGTATACCGAATATAATCACTTGTCTGTTACATATAGGCTGACTGCCCCGATTGAGAATTCAATCTGGCAGTATTCCTTCGTCGTATAGATCGAATGAACTAGGGAAATGATCATCCGGCCATTCGGGGCGCGGCTGATTCCATTGTTCCAGTTTGCAGCTATTTATAAAACTCTGATAGCGTAATTCAGGTCATCCACTGTCACGTCTCTTATCGCGAAAATTTCCACAATGTGTGGAAATTTCATACATTAGCCGTATATGGTACGTGTGGTATATACCTAATATAATATAACTAACAATAGTATAGACAGAACTAAAGTTTGTAATAACTTAAAATTTACTTAAAAACTCTGCTTTGTTTGGAAGTTCACCTCGATGTTGGTAAAAATATTCCATACATAGAGTATCTTTCTACAATATTTTTTTGGCCAAAACTAGTTACAAACGCAATACATACATATTTGTGATCAATATAAAGCGTATCTCAGGAGATTGTTTCAAGATGGAACTTTATTTCATTGATCATAAGGCTTTTATTTAAAAGCTTCGTATATTGAAAGGGTTAGTGACCGGTCGAGGTCCAAAGTTAATTGCAACACGGCATACATACGTGTAACCACGTGCTGCTCAAGTGACAGGTTCATTTTAATTTGAGTGAGAATTTTGCAATATTAGCCGTCATTTGTAGACGTTAAGTTAGATTGTAAGCGGCTCCTTCCAATTTTGAGTCCAACCCAAGAGTTGGGAGAGACGAGAGTGCCCTGTAGTGGGTCATATCATAAATACGTATAGGTTGGTTAACGATCAATTTCAATCCCCACGACGCGGCCAGCATGGTAGTAAACCCTCTGTAATGTTTAATATTACATATTGTTTACGTTATTTATCAATTATAATCATACCTTACATATGCCGGTATCATTTAACATTGATAATGACACAAACAATCTGTAACATCAATAATAACAGGTTCCATCATGCCCCGCATACCTAATTCTTTCGCCGACTGTACTTACGTAGAACATAAAACAATTGGGTAGTGGAAACTGCATCAAATCCGTCATTGATAAGACCTAAATAAACGTACGTACGTGGTACAGAAATAGCGACACTATATCCCAATACATACATAGATAATTATGATTTATGCTCAAAGATATTGAAAAAGACATTAGTACGAAACTGGCCTGACTATCTTATCACGAAAGTTAAACTCGTTTGTATCTTATTTTAATCTGAACCGGACAGTGCAAGGATCAATGTCGTTAGTCGTTACTTACTTTAGCAATTAATTATCTAGTAAGTGTATTTGGCCTTGACGACATACGTTTAGATAGGCGATTACACACCATTTTGTTTCAGTAATACTTCAATAAATCATGACTTCTACTCTTATGCTATGGACTATGGTAGGTAATAGGTACATATTACAAAATGTGACTTCATCCAAACATAGTGCTTTTGTGAGTTTTATGCTTTTATATTATTTTATTTCCTATGTGGTAAAACGAGCGTGAGACGTTGAATTTTTTGTATTTTGGGACAGTCGTACTTTGCTAATACTTATTCTGTACGTTTGATTTCTTATCAGTTACGTTGTAAAAGTTGTTACGAATAAACAATATGCACTCATAACACATGGAGACATATCACTACTTCAAACAAAATTAATTTTCCATCTATTACAGCATCATTTTCAACGCCAAGTTAGACAGTGGCTTACAGAGAGAGTGTATACTGGTAACTGAGCATGAAAACCGAAATGAATCAAAATTGAAAATTTTGAACAAGCCCACGGCAGATAAAATTTGCAAACCCACGATTAAGGGAAAATTAAATCAGTAGATAGGTACTGAAAAATTAAAAATAAAGGGACGACCCCTAATAATATTTCTGCTGAGGAACACAGTGACGTCCTAAAATATAATAGAGTATAGAGTATATGTTCCTTGTATACAATACGTAAGTATTATGGTCGCAAGCACCTTTTCTCTAATACAAAAATTGGAAACGGTAATTTAACTGAACACAATTTTAACTCGATTACTAGAACCTCTAAAGTGCTATATCATGCCTCAAATCACAGCTCACAGTTTTTATCTCAATTTTTTTTCATCAAGCGCAAAAAGTTTTAGTCTATAAAAATAACAGTACATGACTATTGATAGGTAGGTACTCGATAATTATATTTGAATTTGGCTGGAACAAAATAAATGTTTTTTTTTTTAATTTATTATCGAGGTTTAAGAATCTTTATTGCTCAAAAACAATTACAAAATCACTTATTTGAGAAACAACTTATCAGTTACATGTTAGGGGCATAGCATTATCCAGTCGTTAAGTGTAATATCATTGCTATAAACACTCGTTATTTAATGATATTAGTTTAGTGTCTTATTTTTAATTATAAACTAACTAGTGTGGCTTGAGTGTTTATAAGTGGGTAATAAATAATAATGCAAAGTAAATTGAGTAGTTTTGAGTGGTTTCTTCGTGTTTCTGTAATTTACATTAACTTAATTGATGTTTATGTTTATTCAACAACTAGGTTTTGCGTGGGGCGCGCGCTGCTAAAGCAGCGCGCGTGCCTTTCTCTATCGCAAAAGAACAAATAAATAAATAGTTTTTTCAAAAATTTCATTGGTCTGAGAAATTCATAGCAGTGATAGCCTAGCGGTAGAACGTTGGTCTCCCGAACGAAGGGGCCCGAGTTCAAACCCTTAGAGGTGCTCTAATTTTCAAATATTATGTGCGTATTACAAGTTAATTATCACTTGCTTCGGTGAAGGAAAACATCGTGAGGAAACCTGCACACCGGAGAGTTCTCCATAAAGTTCTTGAAGGTGTGTGAAGTCTACCAATCCGCACTTGGCCAGCGTGGTAGACTATGGCCTAATACCCCTCACATTGTGAGAGGAGACCCCGAGCCCAGCAGTGGGACAATTATGGGTTGTTGCTTTGCTTTGCTGAGAAATTCATTTTTCGATTCACGGGTCTGTTTGCGACATGTTCGGCTTCACACTATTTTTTGACGGGAGCGGGAGGGGAGAGGGACCGGGACCGAGAGAAGGAGAGGGAGGAGGGGAAAGCGGGAGAGGGACTGGGTGCGGGAGAGGGACTGGGAGCCGGAGAGGAATGTGAAGTGGGAGAGGGAGAGTGAGAGCGAGAAGGAGAGGGAGACGAAGAGCGAGAGAGAGAGTGCGAGGAAGAGCGATAGGGATAGTGAGAGGGAGAGCGAGAGTGAGATGTAGAGCGAGAGGGAGAGCAAGAGCGAGAGGGAGAGCGAGAGGGACAGGGAGAGCGAGAGGGACAGGGAGAGGGAGAGTAAGAGCGAGAGCGAGAAGGAGAGGGAGACGAAGAGCGAGAGGGAGAGCGAGAGGGAGAGCGAGAGGGAGAGCGATAGGGATAGCGAGAGGGAGAGCGAGAGTGAGAGGTAGAGTGAGAGGGAGAGGTAGAGTGAGAGGGAGAGGTAGAGTGAGAGGGAGAGGTAGAGTGAGAGGGAGAGCGAGAGTGAGAGTGAGAGGGAGAGCGAGAGGGAGAGTGAGTGGGAGAGCGAGAGGAAGAGCGAGATGGAGAGCGAGAGTGGAAGCAAGAGGTAGAACGAGAGGGAGAGCGAGAGGTAGAGCGAGAATTAGAACGAGAGGTAGAGGGAGAGCGAGAGCGAGAATGAGACGGAGAGCGAGAGCGAGAGGGAGAGGGAGAGTACCATAATTAATATGATGAATTTAAAAGGAAAACTCTCATGGCAATGTTAGCTTAAATAGTTAATGAGTGATAGTCGATAAACTTATAACTACAGTATTCTCTACCCAAGTCCTCCTTTAATATATGAAGGATCTGATGATGGGTTCCAGAGATAAAGAGTGGAAAACCTCAGTGGTAAGGTATAATATTCCGTTTTTAATGATATTGTATGAAGGTTACATTAACATTGCAAAACCTATCCATCAATAAGTGTATCTTGAGGACAAAATGTGTAACTCCTCATCGGATGGGAATACAAACAGACTATTTTGACAACGTAACTCATGGTTTTAATTGAACGCAAAGACAAAACAGATCGAACGTCGCTACTGAAAGACACAGGGGTAACCCTTACTATTAATTTTCTTCAATACATAGTAACACTGTGGAGAACTTTGTATGTACTTTGATGGATTTGGGGCTGATAATGTATCTTGGTGACCAAATAGTACCTATTACATAGTACCTACATATGTAACAATGTAAAATAATGAATGGGAATGTTGTTATTGAAAAACCAGTCTGTCATTTTGGAGTTGAATCCTTTCTAAGCACCTATATTAAGACTTAAAAAGTAGGTACTCAATTAAATTATAATGTGACTTGTAATTCATCTTACTTAAAGAACGGCACTTTGATATAGATAAATAGTTATACTTCATACATTGTTAAAAGTATTTTTAATATACCTACTGTAATACATACTGTAATACATACCACGTATGTACATGGAGAGTATGTAAATCCTACCAATATATTTATAGTGAAAGTTTGGATGTTTTTATTCAGTCACGCTAATACGGCTTAACGGATTCGGATAAAATTTGTCTCACAGATAGTTCATAACCTGCATCAAAAGATACGATGATTTTATAACGGGAATGGATCTGTTCTATCAGGATAGTGGTATAATTTAGTATGGAAGTAGCTTAGATTTTTTATATTATTATTTTTAGGGCCCCGTTCCGTTTTCCCTTTTGAGGTAAAGGGTCCACCTTTCTGTATGTGTGTCTATCAAAAACCTTTCACTAAGGAATACGTGGAGGTATTAATTTGAAATTTATATCGAATTGTTATGTCTGCTGTGCAATCCCTTAGATTTGTGAAAAAATCAAGCTTTTAAAAGTCAACGCAATCATAAAACTCTTTGTTTTGTCTTATTTTTTTTAGTTATTTCGACTCGCAAGGTAATCAAAACCTCCCCTAAAGCCTTAAGTTTACATTCTCGTAGAAGCAATGTCGTAAGGGAAAAATTTTAAGCCAATTTTGATAGGACTTTCACTGAAAGGTTCGTGAAAACTACAAAATGTTGAAACCTGTCATTCAAGCGGGCGAAACTGCGGGCAAATGCTAGTACAATATATTTCAACCCCCCAAGCATAAAGAGGAGTGTTATAATTTTGATGAGTATGTGTGTCTGTTTGTGGCATCGTATCTCCTAAATGAATGGAACGATTATGATGCAGTTTCTTTTAATGCTGAGGTGGTTGAGAGGGTTTATTTTTTTTTATTTTTTTAACTATTTATTGCACACCAAGAATAGGACAACAACAATGAAAAATAGGCATGTATATGAGGTACAAAAGGCGGTCTTATCGTTACACAGCGATCTCTTTCAGACAACCTTAAGATGCGGAATGCTGTATATAGATAAAAAAATAAGATGAGGTGAGGTGCACGAGAAGTATTAAGGAAACTATAACAATTTACGAATCAAAACACAAATTTGAAATTAGAGATGACAAAATATGGAAGAGGGGTAGGAAAGAAGGAAGGAAAGTGATTAATTCTGAGATAGTGGGCTTTTACTAAGGGTTCTTAACTATAATTTATGAAGATCTGTTTAGGCGTAACATATTAAAACTGACCTACGCCCCAACTCATAGTCACTAAGGGTTACTTTAATCGCTCCTTAGTAAAGAATCACCATACAAATTCTGTGCTAAGGAACGATTTAAATAACCGTTAGTGACTCTGAGTTGGAGAGTTAAACTGATATCGATATGGGATACCTACTGATATGATATCGACATGCATGATGTGTTATTTCTTTAGCTGCAATTTTAGTACGTACCTATGCAAATGCGAATGCAAAAAAGTGCATATTTTTATTTATCTGGCAACACTTGAGATTTTCGTCATCAGGCAAAGATGCGAGACAATTTAAAAAAACAATCGTACACTGTCGTTGTATTGAATACTGCTGCTATAGAATATAAAAGGTAGGGCTTAACTTGTAAATTATTTATCACAGTTTAGTTATGATTTAAAAATAATTACACTTAAAATTAATTTTACCTAAACAGAATAACTATTCAAATCAGTAAAGGGCAGACATGACAGACACGGGTTCAAACTAAACTATCGGATAGGAGAGTCAAGAAATGGAATATCACTTCCAGATCAGACCAGTAGGTACACAATAACAACTATAGTGGGACAAATGTCTTGAATGTCTTAAATGTATGAAGTACTAAAAAAAATGTTATTGAATTGTTTTTCATCATTTTAAATGTTTACACGTTAATTTTGTTTTGCAGATTGAACAATAAAATATTTTTTGTATGGCAACACTTTTTTTTCACTCATATAATGTGCAGTCTATTTGCACCTATAAACGCCTCATACAACAAATGCAAACAACAGTCCGAAATGTTCATTATAGATTTTTATAAAAAATACTTGTTTTTGTATGGCAACACTGAAAGTTTCTCATTTTTTATGGCAACACTGAAACACGTTTACACGGATGTGACCGATCTATCAGTAGCAACAAACGTCGTATGCATTTTAATGACATCAAAAGAAGACAAAAGCCTGAAATATTACATACAAAAAATTCATTTGTATGAAAATTATTATTTTTTGTATGGCATCACTAAACATTGTTTACACCAACGTGTCCGGCCCTTTAGCATCTACAAACGCCTCATACATTATAAAGACATACAATGGAGACAACAGCCTCATACATTCGAAAAAAGGATACATTTGTATGAAAATTATAATTTTTTGTATGGCAACACTGAAATTTTTTTCACCAATATTTACAAAATGTCAGTACCTACAAATGCCACATACATTATAATAACGAAACATTCGATCCAAAAATAAACTTGTATGACAATTATTATTTTTTGTATGGCAACACTGAAATTTTATAGTTTTTCTAAAATAAATATATTAATTTAAAAATATCTTCCATACATTTTCTATACTCTTGATCTATAGTTTCGGCTCAACTACTCGAAATGTGAAAAAAAATCTGGACTCCAGTGTTGCCAGTTGATTGAGTTGAAAATGGTCAAATGTCATTACGACAACCACGAAAAATTTTTTAATATAATTTTTTGATTAAAAATGTTTCTCCTTCTACTTTTTACATTTTTGAATAGAAAGTTCACAAAATTGTATGAATGAAAAAAAATCAACGTAACCTGGCAACACTTTCAGTCAAGTTACACAACCGCCCCATACAAAGTGACCCCCTCAAATGTTGCCAACATACAAATTTTTTCCTTCAAAAAATGCAGTTTTTCGTACATTTTACAAAATGGCCGCCACGCGGTCCGCCATCTTGTCGAAAAAAAAAATATACCCCAAACGTCAAAATTGGGGATAGACCCAAGCCAAAAGCGGAAAAATATAGCAAAAATGTTAAAACACCGCCGCGATGCGACCCCGCAAAGACACCTCTAAAATTGAAAAATTTCAAACTAAAATATCTCGGCGGCCATCTTGTTTTTTCAATTTTTTCCACGTTTATCATTTTACTTGTCCCAAGATTAGCTGAAAACGACACCAATGTCGGGTAGGTGCTCAAAGTAAATAAAAAGTTGACTATCGCCGAGCGGCCGCCATCTTGAATTTTCGAATGCTCGTATTTTTCCTATAATAACCATAGATAGTCAAGCAACTTCTCCATACATCATTATAACGCCCCACCAATACTTTCGGCTGGGCTATTCGAAATGTGAAAAAACGTGAAAAAAAAATCCAGCAGCCAGTGTTGCCAGTTAATTTTGATGAAAATGGTCAAATGTCATTACGACGGCCACGAGAAATTTTTTGGTGCAATTTTTTGATTAAAAATGTTTCTCCTTCTACTTTTTATATTTTTGAATAGAAAGTTCACAAAAATGTATGAATGAAAAAAAAATTAACGTAACCTGGCAACACTTCAGACCAAGCCTCACAACCGCCCAATACAAAGTGACCCCCTCAAATATTGCCAACCTCAAAATTTTTTACCTCAAAAAATGCAATTTTTTGTACATTTTGCAAAATGGCCGCCATAGGATCCGCCATCTTTAAGAAAAAAAAAATATACCCCAATCGTCAAAATTGGGGATAGACCCGAGGCAATTGCGTAAAAAAATCGGAAAAAAGTTGAAAACCCATTGCAATCCGACCCCGCAAAGTCACCACGAAAATTGAAAAATTTTAAAGTAAAATATCTCGGCGGCCATCTTGTTTTTTTATTTTTTTCCAATTTCATCGTAACACGTTTCCCAACATTAGCCGAAATCGACACCAATCTCGGGTAGGTGCATAGTGAAAAAAAAAGTTGGTCATTTCGACTCGGCCGCCATCTTGGATTTTTGAAAGGTCGGATTTTTCCCATAGACACGGAAGCAAACCAAAAATTCCCCCATACATTGTACCTACCCCCCACCACTCCTTCTGGGAGATCAATTCGACTTTTCGTAAAACGAAAAAAAAATTCCAGCACCCAGTGTTGCCAGCCGACATCGACGAAAATGGTCAAATGTCATTACGACGACCACGACACGTTTGCCCGTGTGACATTTTGATTAAAAATATTGCTCCTTCTACTTTTCATATTTTTGAATAAAAAGTCCAAAAAAATGTACCAACAAAAGAAAAAAAAACTCAACCTGGCAACACTTTGGGTCGAGTTACACAACCGCCCGGAACAAAGACACCCGCTCAAATGTTCCCAACCCGAAGAAAAATTCACCCAAAAAACGTCGTTTTTCGTACATTTTTCAAAATGGCCGCCACCGCGTCCGCCATCTTGCCGAAAAAATAATTATCCCCAAAATATCAAAATTGAGGATACGTTTGAGGGATCACACAAAAAACATTGAAAAAAAGTTGGAAAACCACCCCGATGCGAGCCCGCAAAGTGACCTCTAAAATCGAAAAATTTCAAACTCGAATATCTCGGCGGCCATCTTGTTTTTTCAGTTTTTTCTAAAATTTTCATAATACTCCTTCAAAAGTTTATAAAAATATTGAAAAAAATCCCGCAAAAAGCCATAAACAAAAAAGTTGAAAATCACAGAGCGGCCGCCATCTTGAAAATGGGAAATGTCAGATTTTTCCCGAGGTGTCGGGGGGGTATGGAGAAAACCCGCCATAGACAACAAAGTCCCATCTCACCTCCTTCTGGGAGAACAATTATATAGATCACTCCCCGTAAGTCTAGGATTATATAATATAATAATAATAATATTAATGAATAATAAACGAACAACACCAGGATGGAACAGGAAGTTGCGAGATAAGGTCAGATGAGGAGAGGTGAGTGTTCAATAAATAAAATTGAAAAAGATGTGGGAAGTTGGGCACTCTCAGCTCATGAATAGTAGGTATATGTATATTCATGTGGTCTCAGTGTGTAAGATTGATTGACCGTATTATACAATCACGCGCACCCGCACAAGTGAGTTAGTTTTCAGCAGTGCCGGCGTTAGGGCCACTGATACCCAAGGCAAGAAAATTGTGGCGCCCACATAAGAAAAGAAAAATCGAGCTTTTTTGCTGAACCAATGGGAACGTTTATTAAGAATTTTATTTTTCCTTTTTTTTGTTCCTCATCCTAAATGTGGCGCCCCTCCTAATTTGGCGCCCTAGGCCGTCGCCCCACCTCCGCCCCCCCCCCCCCCCCCTAACGCCGGCTCTGGTTTTCAGTAATGAATTGTTAAGAATGAACTGGGTGACAATTAAATACAGATGAAGTCACACGCGGAATTTTTGAGTAGAAAACGATTGTGTGACATGCAACAGACACAATAAATAGGAAATTGTTAAGTGCAATAAAAATAAACATACTTGACAATTACATTTAGTATTCTTGTGTGCAACTCATGAGGGTCACATAGTTTTATGAATGTTACTATCGTTACATAAAGAGCATTTCAAAACATTTTGCTCAATGCTGTAGTAGTGTAGTGGCCTAGTGGCGCATTACATGCTGTGTGAAGAATAATGGCTGAATAATTGCTGAATTACAGTCGTAAGGTTGTTGTAACTTGTTATTATCATTACCTAATTAAATGCTATGAATAGTAACAAAGATGAGATATGATAAAGATGCGAGGCGTTGCCACTTTTCTTTGTAAAACTACTAATTAATAATAAGTTCTGACGATTTTTTTTAAATATTACCCGTAAAGCCGACATGTCCCCCCCTCAGAGTGCAGAAAAACTGCGGAAATTCTCATTTGACTCGCCGAACAAGATTTGCCATTTTAAATTTTAAGTACTTACCTACATAAATTACACAAATCGTGTGAAGCACAATCATTTATTAAAATAATGAATACTTATGTTTACCAAAAACGACAATAACAAAGTTTTTTATCGCTTCTGTCAATGTCCAACTAAAAGTTTGAAAAAAAACATGAGTCACAAAAATCAAGTTTTAAGCCGACTACACACTTACCGGTGTTCGTTTCGTTACTACACGTAATTTAGTTTTGCAAGCAAGTGCTGCAACTTCTGTATGTCATGAGTCTGGATTGTATTACTATGTTATGTGTTGTTTGTATATTATAAGTGCTTTAAGCTTATTGTGACACGTGTGTTGTAAACTGAGCCCGAAATTATGTTGTTGTTTATTTGTAAATTTTGAACAAATTCAAACAACTATTTCAATAACTTTTGATGATGTAAGTTGAGGAAGGAATGTTTCTCGTATTCGACGATCGAAAGGACAAGCCCTCTCATGGTAACTCTACCGATTATACTGGTCTGTCGGCTTAGGTACGGCCAAAAATCCCTGATTATAAAAAATATTCATATTTATTTTAAATATTGTAAAACCTTGACCTATTATACCTACTTCTATTAGTTCACTACACATTAAATTCAAGTCAAGGCCCTTCGTGCAAATGGCCATTAGTAGAGTAAATAAATTGTACTTCTCATGGAGCTTTTGTTTACGTTAACATGGTTGCGGGCTTGTTGCGGGAATACTTGACCAAGTTGTTTTACGGCACAATATATTTTACATCGAAGTAGATCATAACATGGATCATATTGGATGTTTAGTTCAGATTTTTGAAGTTTGGGAAAACTGCTCTGGGTGAATTTTTAGCGTGTGATAAAATGAAATTGCACAGTTGATAAAGTCATGGCAAGCGTTCAACAGAACAGAAACATACTGAAAGATTTCTAAATGAAATTGTTGCCTTGCTTTACTGATCTAAATAACATAGAGAAATACCTATTACAGATACAGAATCGATCTACTGTAAAAATGTAGATCGCCCTTATTAACCAATCTGGCTCTACTACTCATGTTTCGGCTATTCAAATAAAAAGGTGCATTAAGTATAATGCCAGAATATTAAATTATGCTAACGAAACTTCAACAAGTCTGCTAGCGTAGTAGATTGACAAAGTAACTACTTACTCTCATTAAAATTAAAAATAAAACCCGCCTGCTGTCAAAAACGCTATCACGATATACCTTTTTTAAATCCTTATGGTGAACTCTTTAATTTGATACCCATATTGCGTTATTCGACACTTTTTTTATTTTTTGATACTTCAAACAGTGGCATATATTTTTAATTTCACTTATCTAAGAACATTTGGGTTATCAAGATGAATCTAACGAGGTAATAAAGAATATTACATGCATACATACAAACATACATACAAGATACGCGCAAAAACATAACTCTTCCTGGCAGTCGGGTAAACACGGACTAAACAAAAGCTTTTGCTAGTTAGATCTATCTCAATCTCAACCCTAATCATTATTACGAAGCAATCAGTGAGGCGCCTGGAAAGATTACGTACACGAAATAAGTTCGAAGAGTGCAGTGGCCAAAGTATAGTCTACTTTCTAAAACAAATTGTTTCAACTTTCAACAAATTGCACCTTGCTCCCTTGGTGCGCCGCGATGCCACAACAAGAGATGAGCTGACATTTTGCCGGCAGTGATGGTAATGGTATGCTTCCTGCTTCGTCCATGCATCCCATTCGACCGTGTCAGGCTTAACTCTTTTATTATGTCCGTGTTTTAATATTCCGCAAACTTTAGGCCTCAGGGACACCTACGAAATCAGGTTATTTTGAAGATATCTTACATCATGCATGTAAAAATAAATCAAAAGAATATTATATTATTATAATAGGTATAATCGATTCTGTATAAAAATTTGATTAATGTGAAATATGAGCATGTTTTGGAGTAAAGAAAACATCGAGGTTTTGTAATGTACTAATTTCGCCAATTTGTATCTGGCCAACATTAAGAATACAGAACAAACGTATTCTGATTGAGTTGGCCAACCCGATACACGGTGGTTTCAGCTTCTCAACAACCCAGGGCCCATATTAATAAACCGATGTTAAAAGATCTCTGCGATCCCAAGATTCGGTTTGCATTTTGCAATGCTAAAATATGTCAAAACTCAAATCGTATGAAAAATGACACGCCGAGATCGATTTCTTAATACGGGACACGAGTTTATAGCTGTGGAACTTACGGTTATTGTTTTTTAATCATTATAAAAATTCTTATCTGTAAATGTATAATGAATTCAATGAAGTGTTATTATAAATTATAATATCACTAGCTACCCGGACAGACTTCGTTCTGTCAAAAGATTTTTTTATTTTGAGATGTAAGCTATCCTATCTTTCAAGTTGGATCAAACTGCACACGGTGTGCAAATTTGATTAAAATCGGTTCAGTAGTTTAGGAGTCCATCGCGGACAAACAACGTGACACGTAATTTATATATATTAAGATTATGAACAAAAACTAAGCGCTAGGTCCACGCTTGGACAGAAGCTAACTAATTAACTTTTTTTTTTATCCGTAGGTTTACATCAAAATAACTACTCCCTATTATCTATTGTGTTCATATTTATACGTAGATCAGTTGAATCAATTCACTATTTTATTACATAAGTTCAGTGCGCATAGGTAGTGGTAGGTATATTATTGTTCAAAATAACAATGAGTGATTTGTGAATAATATTTATAAATGCTCACAGAACAATTGGTGTTTTCGCCTGTCGATCGTCAAAATTAAATATGGACTATAAACACAGGTATTAGATAGGTTATAGGTAGATACTTACATAACTACAGTTTAAGATATTTTTGAGATTTTAATTAAGGTTTTTATTAAACCTAATCCACATGCAGTGGAAGCTAACGAGTTAATATTGTACAAACCGGACGTTGGTGTGCATGAGTTCAAGGGCAGCGGTACCGGTTTACGGCGCCTACGCTGTTCTTCATTACCAGAGGATAAAAACTGTCATTGACGCACGGATGTGAGGTGTACTGGCCATGGTAAGTATGATATTGATTATAGGATCCGACATGATTATGGATTACAGACTCATAAGGTGCTTGGTCTAGAAGTCGACAGAACCACTCCACGCATCGAAATATTTATGTCAGTCACGAATAGTAAATAAGGGTTAACATTGTTAATTTATTACACAGGAGCATAAGTTAAGCTTGAACAATAAATTACACATTTTCATTGTTGAATGTAGAGTTCAATCTGTGAAAAAATTAATATCCCTGGTAAAAACTATATACACTTAAGGTAGCTTTTTATTCTTTCTAGATTACAAGAAGCATACCTACTAAAGATGTTGAAGAAGCTGGGCAAGTCCATAACCAAGATTCCGAAGTAATTTGTTCTAAGTCTCTTTGATAGAGAAGATTAAAGTCAGTTTTAATTTTTATGTCGTTAACAATAATTTGATCGAGTGTTCTTAGCTATAACTGAATATAATATGTTCGGCTACTAGAAGATCATCAGCTGTTTTCTAGTTCTGGAAAGGATGTAAAAAACATATTAGTGCAATCGATTCCATTTAGTATCCTGTGAGTTGTGATACTTGTGATATAAACAAATACAATGGGTATCACAATGACAGTTACCTAATAATTCAACATAATTCGTCAGGGAATTGCTGCTATTATGTTTCTGATCTGAAGGACAGATTGATTTAAACGAAACATGTGACTACTGACTACAATAATGAAACATACCTCCTACTTATGGTCCATAATTTATGGAAGTAAGTATCTTATTATCATGATGGTAAGTTGTCAGCATTTAGACGTAATTATAATTGTGTGTCTTGCATTTACGCTTTTCTTGAATTGCCTATCATTGCTATAGGTAGTTTTTTCATCTAGGAGCCAGCTGCCAAGCAAATCATCTACAGATAAAAAACAAGTGCCTAAGTTATAAGAAACTGCGTCAGTCTAGTTACTTGAAACGGGCAAAACGCAACTTTCAGGACATTCTTGGATTTCCCGGCCGTATGGCAAGTAATACACTCGAGTTTTTAACTTCACTTCCGACGAAAACATAGGGGTGTTATAAGTTTGACCTGTCTGTGTATCTGTGTATCTGTATGTATGTCTGTGGCATCGTAGCTCCCATTCGGATGAACCGATATTGATCCACTTTTTTTTATTTGAAAGGTGACTTAATCGAGAGTGTTCTTAGTATTAGTGTGTTTAGTGTAAATTAAGCTTTTATAAATAAAGGGGTTTTTAAATTTTAATTTAAGATTACGGAAGATAAAGCGCGCGCAGGTACGGATGCATACAACCAAATCGATCCGAGCATATAAATCGGCAATCACATTACTTATTGGATTATGGTTTACCTATGCTAAATTCGCAGAAAGAGCAAATGATCCGGTATGTTAATTCTTGCTTTTAAATTGTTGCTTTACATTTAAATTAGTGATAGCCTAGCGGTAGAACGTTGGTCTCCCGAACGAAGGGGCCCGAGTTCAAACCCTGGCACGCACCTCTAATTTTTCAAATATTATGTGCGTATTACAAGTTAATTATCACTTGCTTCGGTGAAGGAAAACATCGTGAGGAAACCTGCACACCGGAGAGTTCTCCATAAAGTTCTCGAAGGTGTGTGAAGTCTACCAATCCGCACTTGGCCAGCGTGGTAGACTGTGGCCTAATACCCCCTCACATTGTGAGAGGAGACCCCGAGCCCAGCAGTGGGACAATTATGGGTTGTTGCTTTGCTTTGCTTTGCTTTTACATTTAAATTACCCGGCAGAAAAGGTAACTATATAAAATGTTGCGAATCCTAATTGAAATATCAAAAGCATAACACCGAGCATAATAACATTATTAATGTTATTACCATCACAATTGCAACGAACTGGTATGTTACGCGTCGTTATGCACCATTGCATCACTTTAGAACTAAATGAACTATTGAGGTCGCTGTCGGCGCCACGGACGGGTACCGCGAAACTGACACCTTAGGTTAAACAACACTCGCGTTTCGTGCTAACTCAAGCCCTAAGTAGTGATGTAACTGGCAGTTATAACAAGCCTGCTAATCCGTGGTAACGAGATTTCGAACTCCAGGTGAGTTGTTATGGTTACAGAAGGGACAAGGTGGGGACGATCGCAAAAACCAACTGAGTTTTGATCAGGTTGTTGTTGGTCCTAATCTACAAAGTCTGATTGACCATTTTACATTTGATTTTCTTTTTCTAAGCACGCTGGTTAGATACGAGTAAGCCTGGAGTCTACAACACAATTAACGACTAATTGCGGATATCTATCGTCATCACTTCGGCTTGCAGCGACGCAGCGTACTCTACTGCTCATGGCTCATTGACGGTAATAGGAGGCCATTCCCGCTGAGTCACGCTCATACTCCAATGTGTAATATATTATGGTACAGTCCCCTGCAAAGAAAACTAACCCATCTCCTAATAAACACACAGTAAAAGATGGGTTACTTTTCTCTGCAGGTGACTATACGAGTATAGTGACACAATAAAAAAACCTCTCGAGTTACAAACAAATACTGCAGGGTTGTCTTAGGAACCCAAATAGCGGAAGTTCTTATACCGGCTATTTCTTGTCTCGTTGATAGTTATTGATGAAAATAATAACTTATGATGAAATTGTAGCTTAAATAGGCAGTCAATGCCAGAATGCCACAGAACATCTAATAATTAGTTAGGTGTTCTGTGGTCAATGCTATGTGGGCAATTTGGGCTGCAAATACGTAACGAGATACTTTTGGTGTACATAACATTATTACTGACATTTTATGTTTATTTCCATTTACGTATTACCAATTTATTTATTGTGCGCTGTAGTAAAAAAAAATCAAAATGGCGGAGTCCCCTTGCCACTAAGGTACTTCACCCTTCTACCCCTGGCTATTCCACCCACGCAGTCATTATGCAGACGAATGAAAAATATAATAGCTGCACTCAAAGGGGTGACGTCAGACGTGGTGTACTCGTATTTGTTTGACAGGGGCCGACGATCGATTTTTACAAAATTTATATTTAAAATAAGTACATGTTTTGGCTTTGACTGTAAAAAACACATTGATTGTATGTATAAAACCTATGCGTTCGTTCAATATACTTACACATAAAATACATAGTACATGTTTATCATACAAAATGTTAAAGAAGATCGTATATCTTGTCTATGCTATTCAACAAATTGACATACTTAAAGAAGAATAAATGTGTGAAGTAGAATGTCATTGTAAAAAGAATGAAAAACGTTCGTTAGAAAATTATATTATTGTAAAACTAAAGTACAAGAATAAAACCAGTGTTATTAAAGCTTAGTATTTATTCCCAGTTCCATTTGTGCTCCACTCGCTAAATTTAGACTCTACAAGAGGTTACGGACCCGCACTAAGGCTAAGTTCCACGCTTAATAATGGAATGTATTACGGGAAAAATACAAATTGGTCTTTTAGAAGGTAAAGAAAATTGGGATACATGGAAATATAAAGCCATCTGCCTTCTACGCACAGTTCCGCGAGCGTTAGAGGTAGTACAAGGCTCGTTCTACAAACCCATAGAACCAGACGTATGTGCTGGAGATGCAGTCTTGGCGACATACAACGCGACTCTCGATAGTTTTGTCAAAGCCGACGCAAGCGCCCTTCTAATACTGACGACCAATATGCATGAAGAGACACTCAGGAAAGTTATGCGGTATACTGGTGCACGTGATGTATGGCTTGAACTGCACAGACTTTTTGATGGTACTGATGAAGATAGGAGTTACAATCTTTGTATGAGTTTCTTTGGCTACAAAAAAGAATCGGTAGATGATATGGCGACACATATGTCCAAGTTAAAAAATGTCTGGACACAGCTTAACCTGGAATTTAAGAAGGACAACAAGGAGTTACCAGATCTGCTTCTGATATGCAAAATACTGGACACCCTAGATGAAACCTTTTTATCTTTCAAAAGCAGCTGGCTTTTACTACCTAAAGCTGAAAGAACAATAGAAAACCTAACTAGTCATTTATGTGCGTTCGAAAGAGCCCTGCGGAGTAACTCAGTACACCAGCAGGAGGTTCTAGTATCCAACTCAAGCACCGGAAATAAGAAGGATAAGAAACTAAAATGCAATTACTGTCAAGTTATAGAGTCCGAAACTGTAAGAAATGGATACAGGACGGCAAACCACCGAAGAACAGCAATTTGCAAGCAGTGCCTTCAACATCCAAATCCGCAAACATAGTCCTAATGTCCATAGAAAATACTGAAGTTTTTTCAATCGAACGTGATGCTGAGAACTGGTATGTGGATAACGGTGCCACAAGCCACGTGACTAACCGAGCTGATTTATTCCAATGTTTTGAACTGTTCCATGACACCCGTACTGTGACAACTGCAAATGGCAACGCTATTCATGCCAAAGGCAAAGGTACAGTAATTGTCGAGGCGAAAGTTAAAGGGAAAGTATTCCGAATAACCCTGCAAGACGTTTGGTATGTTCCGGATATCAATAAGAATTTGTTCTCAGTTTTAGCACTTCATGACAAAGTCCCGAACAGCTTATTCTCATCGAAGACAAAAGAATGCACCGTCTATGTCAACGGAGAAGAATGTTTGATAGGGAAACGACAAAAGCAAGGTGGTTTATACAGACTAGACGTATTAAACGTACCACCTACAATTCCCCCCGAAGTCTATGCGACAGATGCAACGATGCAGCTTTATCATGAGAGGCTTGCTCACCAGAACAAGAGGCACGTAAAAGCTACAGTTAAACGTGAACTGGGGCTAGATCTACCACTTGACAAGGAGCATTGCGAAGGCTGCGTATATGGGAAAGCTCATAGACTTAAGTTCGGTACGAGAACGAGAGCAACAGCGCCAGGAGAGCTCGTACATAGTGACGTTTGTGGCCCGTTTCAACAAAGTTACTCGAAGTTGAGATATTATGTACTGTTTAAAGATGATTTTACAAGCTACCGTATGGTTTACTTCCTGAGACACAAGTCCGAGGTCAAGGATAAACTCGCTTTGATGTTGGCTAGTGCGAAGAGAGAAGGACACACCATAAAACGACTGCTGAGTGACAATGGTGGCGAGTTCGACAACGAATCGATTCGGAAAGTATTAGACGCACACGGAGTGGAACAAAGGCTTGTGACTCCGTATACACCTGAACAAAATGGTGTAAGCGAGCGTGAGAACAGAACCCTCGTTGAACCAGCACGTTCAATGATGTACGCTCATGAGCCAATGCCGCAGCAACTGTGGGCTGAATTGATAAGCACCGCCGCTTATATTTTAAATAAGACAGGTCCAGCGAAAAATGACATATCTCCTTATGAACTTTGGTTTGGAAAACGACCAATTATTAAACAACTACGAATAATTGGATGTACCGCGTACGTCCACGTTCCAAAACAAAAGCGGAAAAAACTTGATAAGAAAGCCATGAAAGGCAGACTTGTCGGATACGATGAAGATGGTTTTAGAATTTGGGTCACGGATGGAAAAAGAAACACGCTCGTCCGTTCGCGTGATGTCATTTTCGATGAGAAGCCTCTTCCGATAAGCAACAATTCAACGTCACCTTGTAAAGAAGTTGACACTAAGACGTTTGAATACACCTTAAGATTACCGATGGATAATGCCATTGAAAGTAAAACTTCATATCCTATTGAAATCGAGGGAGAAAACCCTGTTGACGTTGCGGCAGGCAATGCTGCTACTAATGACAACGAACATGAACGTGGTCGTGAGGGAGAATATTTGGAACCAGTCCAAGTACAAGACCACGTCCAAAATGAAAATATGGACCAATTCCAGGAAGAAACAGTCCAGGAACTTGATCCACTAGGTGATGAAGACGAGTTTCATGACGCTGAAGCTCCGTCACACAATTTTCGCGATCGTAGTCGAATAAGAAGGCCTGAAAGATTCAATGATTATATTTGTGTCACTGAATCGTACCCAACAAATTATTCAGATGCCATGGGTAAAGACGATTGTGATAAGTGGGGTAAAGCGATGGATGATGAAATAGAAATCGTTGAAAGATCTCAATGTGTGGACGCCGTGCATTTTACCAAAAGGAAGAAAGGCTCTTCCCTGTAAATGGGTTCTACGCAATTTCGTGGCTGAGTCAGCGACAGGATCGGTACGCACATCAAGTGGCCGACATCTTAACAAAAGGGCTTCCCCGGCACACTTTTACTTCCTTATGCCGAGCACTAGGATTTGTTGAATAAGGGAAAGTGTTAAAGAAGATCGTAGGTATATCTTGTCTATGCTATTCAACAAATTGACATACTTAAAGAAGAATAAATGTGTGAAGTAGAATGTCTTTGAAAAAAGAATGAAAAACGTTCGTTAGAAAATTATATTATTGTAAAACTAAAGTACAAGAATAAAACCAGTGTTATTAAAGCTTAGTATTTATTTATTCCCAGTTCCATTTGTGCTCCACTCGCTAAATTTAGACTCTACAAGACAAAATACATAAACAAAAACAAATTTTGAAATAAATCTTTGTAATCATTTAATACTTACATCACTTACATGACATTATCCGATTTAAAGTCATTTAATAATTGATTGGCGAATGATAATAACATTGTCTTGAAAATAGTCAGCAGGTATGATTACTTCTCGTAACCTAATGGAGATTCATTAAAATTAGACTATAATGTTGAATGGCGAATTTCTTATATTACTGAGGCAATTCATTCGATTTTAATACATTTTGAGCAATACGAGAGGTGTCGAAGTCGGATTGGTTTGCAATTTCAGAATAATATTATGGAACCAGTACTCTACAATTCTCCGTATAAGCACTTGCACTTGAATTAATGAAGGATGTAAAATTCACAATACGCAAAGAATGTCGATAGCTATAGTCGCTATAGACTACTAACATTCTTTGTGCTTTTTTCAAAGGTGTAAAGAAATTAAGAAAGAGAGCCTTAATGGCACTAACTTTGTAAATCATTTATGATATAAGAATAAAGAAAATAAAAAATACATATTTATAAATATTTTATATTATAATTTATACGGCACAAACGATCTCGCTTTAGCTAAACTCTATTACGAGGTTGGCTGAGATTCGATTTCATTTTCACTTCATTTCACGCACGCAAGAAAAAATGCAGCTTTGGAGCTTCATTGGTTGGCAAAATCCTAAATTCGGAAGTGCCTTCGATTATATTTTAAATCATATGAACATACTATCATTCTGTTCTGTAGACTAGTTGGTAGCGACCCTGCCTGCGAAGCGAGGAGTCCCGGGATCGATTCCCGGCCGGGGCATACATTTATGTGACAGATGAAATATATTTGTACTCGGGTCCTCATTGGTGTGATTGTGATGTGTTTATATGTATCGTCCATGCCAACCGCGACACAGATAATAAGAATAACTGCGGGGGTATGAGTGTTAGCGTTTATTATTATTATCTAAAGCTAATATTAACTCATTTGTATACCAATATGTAATCAAATAGATATTGGTACACAAAGGTTGTCTGCGTTAATAATTTGCCAATATTATATTAGTCACATGACCCTCACTGATAGTCTCATTAAGTATTATCAGGGTTATCTCACTCTCTGTCGTTTATTTTATACGCGTGGCTCTGTAGCAGATGAACATTTTAAAATTGCTACAAAAGAAATCTATCAAGAAATTCATAAATGTTTGTTGGCCACCAGGAATTCACTTCATTATAGCCCCAAGAAAATTAAAGTTATTCATCCTCAAAATGTTTCTCCTTGGTCTAAACTCTAAACCTAAACTATGGTGACACCCAGGCTTTTTCTGGTCATAAAGTCTACCTGGTTTAACTTAGTTAGCTTTAGACTTGCAAAATCCAAATTCTAAAAGATTTCAAAAATTTGCTAATAGGCCTTCCGTTTGAAATGGTTAAATATTTATGAGTATGACAATTTTGCAACCGCACCTTTAGTTGGTCCGTTGGTCGACATTGAAAATATGAATGAGGTAGTGCAATAGACCTCCAAGCAAAGATTTCCTCAACTGCAGTAAAGCCACAGTCCATTATTATTTGGCATAAAAGATCAAAGTTTTAAAACTGTCTTGAAAATTAATATTCAAGATAATGTTTTGAAAGTCTGTAGTTTTTACGATCATACATAGACAACTATTAATCAAACTTGAAAGCTGTTTTTATTCACGCTCATAATAAAATTTGCCTATTGACTATTAATGGGAAGTTAAGTTGTGAGCCGGTTTAGCAAGGGGAGTTATCGATTTTAAAAGCCTGTTAAAGTGTCTGATCGAGGGATGTAGGGGTGAACGCTCGCCGCGGCACGCCACGCCACGCGAGGATCACAATACCAAGGTTCGCCTGCCAAAACGGGATGGGATACCATCTGTTTCCGACCGACTACTGGGTAGTCTGGCTACTGCCCCGTTCACTTTTGATATCGACTTTTTGTTTTTTATGAGTCACTCGGAGTCTCGGAGACTCCAAGACGAAGTTGTATTCGATGGACAAATCAATTTTCACGTTTCCACTCAGCCGCTAAAAAATAGAATTTATGAGGGTATTTAAAAATATCTCAGTGTTACGATTATCGTTATGATTAATCAAGTCACTAAAACCAACGTGTTAAGGTTTTGACAATATTGAAGCTAGAAAGAGATTTTTTTTAAAATCAGGAAATTTAATAAGCGTGATTGCAGAATACAAAAGCATTTTGGCTTGCATTTTTCAAGCAATGCCTTTGTTTAGACACGTATTCATATGTAAACAACACACAATCGATTGACGTTAGCATGGAAAATCAATAACCATCACTGATTAGGGTCTTCAATGAAATCACGTCACTGCTAAAATACAGACAAACCATGATTCAACCGATTCGAATGTATCGTAAGCATAGTCTGCGGTATAATGCCGGCGACTAATCGATAGTGGTGTCGCAGTACTCACCGTCAAGCATACACCGTCGAGAGTCACAGCCCACTTCGTCGAAATCATCTCGGATCCCAATTTTCTCCTTGACTGCATCCATAATTACTCAATCACACACACTAAACACACACTAAGACATCACGCAACCACAATTTATCGACGCGTTAGTCGTCTATCACAGAATAGGGCCATTTGCGTGCTGACTACTGCTGACCGCACGCGAGCTGCTCAGCTGATCACAACGTTATGGGGTGCGTTTCGAAACTAAGACGGAAGCGTTATCGCGGTAGGTACACGAAAATAAATATTTATAATGAAGCGGGCGACCGTCGCGCGCTGCCCGTTCAATGTCAGTATCGAATGGTCAATCAATTATGCGACACGAACGTGAAGAGGAGTCGCGGCGTGCGTTGCAAGCTTCGTTGTCCCCTGAGGGCGCTGGGTGGCACATGCGCTGTGCGCCTGTATTTTTGTAATAGCACGCTGCACGCATGCGCGTGAGCTAGCTGCCAGTCGCGTGTCGATAAGGAGTCCAGGCGCTGTGGCGACGGCGGGGCGCCACGCCTGACTGATCGAGTTACCGCCATTCGTTCTCTGTCTAATATGAATATTTTAGAACGGAATATTACGCTCCTTTCCTGTATGACGCACAGCTAATCTGTAAACATGTATAGAACAGAACCGAACTTAGCAACAAAGTAGGTAATACAGATCAAAAAATATTATTAGTAGGATAGAGCTGCCTATCTAACATCTACAATCTATTCTATTACCTTACCTATCTAAGTAAACAGTCATACCAGAAATGTATGCTGTGTAGAAGCTTTATATTACTATAAGCTTCTTGGCCGTAATATCTCACGCCTTGATGAATTCTACTTTAGCACAGATTGCTATTTCTTATTGACAGGCGTTTATACGTTTATTCAGTTACAGCAAAAAAGGAAAAGTCAAAGAAAAATTAAGCATGGAAAATACAATATAATTAAAAATTGACTTTTATTTAAGCGTAAATTACACAACATCTATGAAGATCTCTGTTTGTGCTAAAAAGACTAGAACCACGGACGTGAAAAAAAGATAGAACCTAGTAAAAATCGTAATATCTTAAAAATTGTACAGCACAACAAGGATTTTCACGCTTTTCACTAATAGATAGTCATCAAGAATTTTTTGTTGCTTGGAATAACCGTGTTTTATAGAAATAGGCAACAAACGAGCTGACGATACACATTTTATGTGTCAATCGTCGCCCATGGACACCAGCGACACCTAAGGCATCAACGAAGCGTTGCCGGAAAAGAAAGAGAAAAGAAAAAGAAATAAAACTTAAAAGATTAGTTATAAAACTCTTACAAGTGAATAATAGATGTTTTTTTTTCAATTGTACTTCAAAATGACAGCTACTCGTTTTTTATACTATACATGCACTACTACCAATAAGAGTAAAAAAATACCGAAAAAATATATAACTTTTGTAACGAAAATGGGTAGAACCCGTATTTAGTAGGTACGTATGTACGTACCTAGTGGAAAAATACGTTTCGCATATAAAGCAATGACATCAGTAAGCAATGTTTGTGATGATGATGTCAGATGGAAACTGTCACTAACATGTTATAATACATTAATATAAAATATAAAATATGTAAAAAGCAGTTTGGTGTTGTCATAACAAGATTTAACACGACACGGACTTTGTAATTCGATATGTTACTTGTTACTGTGATAATCTGTGCAAACTAATAGGATAATATAATTGATGACTGACTGTATATTGTATAATGTTACGTTTTTCTTTTCCGGCATTCATTTAACGTTTAAGAAACTACCTGATTTTCCTCTGTTTTGTCAACCGATTTTTTTCATATCGTTTAATAGCAATGCAGCAATAGTGATCCGCGACGACCACGGAATGCCCCGGATGGTTATGTTTCCCTGACACCGAATAGACAGTCGAGCATGTCCTGAATGAATGCCCGCGCTTTATGCCAGAAGGATGCAGCTCGAACTCGAGGTCAATATGCGCATCGAGACCTCGAGCTGAAACTTCCTTCTGGCTGGAGAACTTTCAGGACCAAAGTTCGCCGACTACTGTGTCGGTGTCATGAGAGCAGTATCTACAGCAAAATAAATAGAAATATTATATGTTATATTATGTTATAATTGTAATTTATTTAATATCTTTTCATTATTTAGGAATGTTATAGGTATGTTTATTATATGAATATTTATTTTATATATTTTTATAATTTATTTGACCAAAAAGAAAAAAATTATAATAATCAAGGTTCCTGAAAAATAAAATCAAGGGGAACAATAATTTAACAAAAGAAATGTAGCAATAGTAACTAACTTATTAGAGTAGTAGCACAATACCTCTAAGTATTTTTAATCAACTTCAAAAAAGGTGGAGATTCTGAATTTTATTAGTAGGTAGTGGTACCTCTATAGTTGTATTTTTTTTGTATTTTTATTTTTTTATTCTTTTATTTATGAATCGATTTGAAAAAGTCTTTTTTTATTTGAAATTCCAGATTAGTCCCAGATTTTTCAAAATTCAGTTCAGATGCCATCATCTACCTACGTCTGTCTACAAGGAAAATTGAGGGACCTCCTCAAATATTTTGATATGTCTTTTACAGTTTTGTAAAAATTTGATTATTGCGAATGAGATATTTTAATGTCTTAAGATTTACTTATAATTGGACACAGTTGCTACTTTAATTATTGCCACATTAAAACGTGGGTGAGTTTAGCTATTAACTGACATCGGAATGTCTCACCGGAAATGGTACCTGTGTACCTGTTACGTTCGGCATGCAGGGTCACCACTCAGTCATTGAGTTACTTCTGCGGTTAATCTCATAACGTTAGTCTTTAGTTAGTTAATGAATTCTCCCCGTACGAATCCAAATTCCAAAGTCTCGGATATGAATGGAGTTTAGTTTCGCAGCATGGTAGGTTTCGATGTTACGATCGCGTAGCATGGCTTTTTAAATATATATCGTCCAAGGCTGGGTTGGAGTGTATACTGTATGCTTTCGTATGTTCAAATCATCTCTGTAAACCATGTATCAAAGAGCACTTCAGTACTATGAACATAGATCTCTCTCTGTGGGCGTAGTTATATGTCAGGACTGCCAGGATACTAAATAAAACACACAGTTCAACAGGCACAAGGATACTCTTCGTTTAATGCCTGATAACACCCGGTTTCATGAATTCAACGTTATTTAGTTTTCTTTGGTTTCGCGATACTATATCAATCTGTCTATCGTAATGTCAGTTCTTCTTATTCTTAATTTTCATAGATAATACGAACTTATTTGAGACTGTGCCGACACGGCCATTCTGAAAAGACACACGTCCTCGTGTGTGAATCGTACGAAATCACGTCATTTTAAACAAACGTAACATAAACCAAGATCTTCAAAAATCATTACTAATTTGGATTAATTCACCTGAGCCACGTACCATAGTCGTTAACTTCAACTATCAAAAGTAACAACAAAAATGCCAAACGATCTTTGAATCTCGAGTGAGTCCCTCAATCTCCACGGCTTCCAAAGCCAACCAACAATCTCCACGGTTCCCACAGTCGATCAGCAATTTCCATTGCTACCATACACATATCCAACAAGTAAATAACGTCACCCTCACCAGAGCAAAATGCGCATCGCGCACCCACGGACTACTTGTGCTGCAAAGTTACTGACTCGAGTTCCCATGTTTTCTTACTTCATCAACAATCTCATTATTAAAATCAAATTCGACTGGTACATGACCTACAGGCATTCTCATTAACTTTAATTTACTTTACTGCCAAAAGTTCACTGCTTCGCTATGTGTTTTCGCTATGGAGAAGAAGCAGCGGAAGAAACTCCATAACAACACTTTTTTTAATACGGAACTACCAAATTATTATTTGCGCGATTTTAAAATATTCACGTCACGCGTAGGGTCGTTTGGTACGTCGCGGTCGCGGCGTCGTCACCGAATCAAAGCATCTCGTTCGTTTGACTCACTGTCGGCCATTGCTGACGACTCACACGTCCTCGTGTGATCATTCTGTAAAGACAATATCAACACAGTAATTCGTTCGGCTATTCTGACTTCAAGAATAAAGGGAAGTATGTGTGTGTATGTTTTTTTGTGTGTGGTCGTAATCCCAGATAAAATTTCTCAACTCCCATATCAACTATGTTCAATAAAGAGACAAACTCATTCCTCAATAAAAATAACGGAAAGGCGTTATAAATTCCCGTCTCCATCCATACTACTCAATTTTCATTTTAAACGTAAACCACAAGTAACATCACATCAAATCGTAATTCAATTAAATTCAGTTCAATTCATTTTATTTGTCTTAAGTACATTAAGGCACTTAGCCTGTATTAGTCATACAAATATTGTCATCAAATTCGAGTATCACATCATCGTAATTCCTTCAAAATAAACTTCAAAACATTTTAAACCGCTTTTACCTCAGTATTCAGACGCTTTTGTTATTGTTCAACCAGTATTTAAACAGCTTAAGCTATTATCCAACCTGGTTTTTTACACGTTATGTCACAGTTCAACACACAAAAAAAAATGGCTGAAGGTTGATCATCATCATTAAACTCAAAGCTGAGAACATCATCAAATTACTCTTAAGTCAACAAATTAACCACTTTGCTTAGTACACATACATTACTGATTCTTTCTGTATCCACCAACGCCTTGCTCGAGCGTTCTCACAAGGGACACGCTAATACCAAGCGTTCCCACCCCATGTGTCACTAAGCATTGTGTTGGCCCAACTGCCTCATCACCATCATGCGAAAGGCCGCATTGATCTCTACTATAACCATTTGACCTTCAGACAATTTAAACAGTCACGGCTGTTACAGATAAAGAGACCTTATTAAGCCACGCTTAATACGAATTCAACTAAGAATACTGGTTAAACAATTTATCTCATAGCATAACAGATTATAACCCTAACCTAGACTTACCTAACCTTTTTTTAAACCTAACCTAACCTAAACTTATTAGTCCGCAGTGGTTTTGAGCACCGCAGTGCTGCTTAGAATCCATACGGATTTATGTGGATGATGTGTATTCTAAGAGACTCGAAAATGCTCAGAAACTATCGAATCGAAGACGAATACTTGACGCACCTAATCTTCTCTCTGAACTCAACATTTCCGTACCATCCAAATCATCTAGATCACCATGGTTCAGAATTTTCAATGACGCACAATGTAATTCCAACTAGAATTATTCGCACATTTAGGAATATTTCCAATCATAATGACATTGACTTATTCACAAGTGAAATCCACAAGTTTCGAAAGGCTCTAATTAATTTGATTTCTTCAGATGCACTCCAATCCTCAATTCAATACTACTATTATCACTTTTTTCTATAATCATTGTAATTATTTCCTGCCCATTAATGTTTTGTTAAATTATGTTCCTCTGTGTGTCCCCAGTCATAAACCATCAGTGCTACATCTCATTGTTAACTCGTCTCAGTCAAATGCATGACCACCAAGAAACGGCCATATAGTCTATTTTACTAAGAAGGTTTTACAATATTGGCACAATTCAACAATACCGCCAATAATCGCGTAAGACTCTCTTACTATCGCTCCGAACACGTATCACTAACAATCGTTCCGTACCAATAATAAAATTAAATGAAATTAAAAAGATTAGTATAGGCAATTTGTCGAACGATCCTCAAGCAAACATCGCCCGCATCTTAAAAGCAAACAAAAGTTATTGCTCATCTCATTTATATACTCCGCCACCGCAAGCGACGTCCATTCGGACACAAACTGTACTCACCAAATAATCTCCATCAATTTATCTAAAGAATAGGATCCAAGTTCTAAGACCTGGTGTCTATAAATTCCGTAGTAACGTTGTAGGATATTTGGAGAATTAAACATTTCTTTCTTTCTTTCCACTAACTGATCAATTAGGTAAACATTACAATTCAATCAATAAATAATCATCAGCACCACATCAATTATTCAATCCACTTTTGCATTAATAAAAAGAAGAATAACTTTATAGCTTGATCAACAACTCATCTCGTCATCGTACCAACAAATCCCAGTTTCAACATTAGGACATCTTAGAATTTAGGAAACAGCACCGATCATTTGTGAGAAAGTAAGAAACACAATTATTTGAAATGGGTTTTTGAACTTAGGACCCACCTTGATCTGATTGCTTTCATTCCATCTTATCACGTTTAATCTAACGCTAATTAGATCATCTATCATCCTCAACTGTATGAATCGAACATAACATTTCAAATTCAACTCTGTTGAAGTGAGCAAGTCTGTAGAAGAGTGGTCTGTAGTCAACACGACATTTCAAAATTTATTATTCATCATAATTGTCATCAGCCGTCACATCGACAGACTATAATACTTACGTCAAAACATAATATGTCATAACAAACCTTGATGACAATTTTGTCCTATTAATCCAAGAACAATCAAAACATTATCACAAAGTTATGCAGGCAAAACACGAAATAAAATAATGCTACTATTTAAATATGCAGTCACCGTTACTCGTCAACTGAAGATATCAATCTACCATTCATTCCACTTTACAACGATCCACAATGTCGCACGATCATTAAAGTTGCCAATACACAAATCAATATCAATCTTACAAAAGAGCTATAGGTGCGTAGTTAAGGCATGATAGGGAACGCTACCGTTATAATCAAGGCATCTACTCGACCATCTTACCATGTTCAAAATCACAATGCTATCAATGATAGAATTAGATGCATAATTATGCTAAAGCGACATGACCATTTGATCACTGGTGAACACCTCATAATATAACGTAGCATCACAGATAGGTTGGTCTTTCCGTTGCGTTATACTCAACAATATAGTACCAGAAGAACACCATGTTACGATTGCATCTTTCACCAACTTTACCAACTAACGAGAATTATCTTTAGTTTATGAGTATTCATTCGGTTCTCTAAAAGTAAATGAAATGTTAACAACTGAAAGCTTTATGCCAATCATGCCGGGGTTCGACCATGCACAGGTTAACTCAGTAGTCAGCACAGGACACAGCGCTCGCAACAACGCCGGCAGGAGCATCAACAACCCGTTGCAGTTTAGCAGGAACCAGCCTCGCTCCACACTCGCAGCTATACAGATTCAAATCTCGTCATTTTTTCCTTAGCTGAAACATTTAAGATAGGTTACTCTCAATTGCATGATATTGAGCATCATATTCACTGGGGCTACTTATCTTGCATTCCTTTCGTGAAAAACCTGAAACCAAATGCTTATTTCCATCTATTTCTCGAATTTTAGTCATAAGTACCAACGCGCTGTGGATTTTTAGATAAAGCCCAACTTTGCTATCACACTCCATGATCTCATCATCTCCGTTATGTTTAATTGATTTTGTATCGTTTCGTGTAAAATTTTCCTTCACGTTTATTTCAAATGTCATCCAAACTGTTTTGTCCGTCATTTATTTTCCGACATGTATTTCTCAGATTCTCATGAAAACTGTATCACCATCTGGGTTTTTTATCCCACTTCTGATATCGTCCAAGGCTGGGTTGGAGTGTATACTGTATGCTTTCGTATGTTCAAATCATCTCTGTAAACCATGTATCAAAGAGCACTTCAGTACTATGAACATAGATCTCTCTCTGTGGGCGTAGTTATATGTCAGGACTGCCAGGATACTAAATAAAACACACAGTTCAACAGGCACAAGGATACTCTTCGTTTAATGCCTGATAACACCCGGTTTCATGAATTCAACGTTATTTAGTTTTCTTTGGTTTCGCGATACTATATCAATCTGTCTATCGTAATGTCAGTTCTTCTTATTCTTAATTTTCATAGATAATACGAACTTATTTGAGACTGTGCCGACATATACATATACTTAGGTCTATGCTTTTTAACATTTTTTCGAACTTTGTCCAGAGCCCAGCAAACTACAACAAATAGGCCTTATAGCGTTATATCCTCGGCCGTTGTTCACCAGATTTGGCTTGATTTTCAGGATGGACAAGTCTCCCAATTACGCCGATGAATAGTTCATAAACATCACAATGAATGCATATTTGTTACGTTTTTATTTATCTTAATCATAATCATAATCATAATCGTTTATTTGCAATAAATGTGGTGGTACACTGGTGGTATGTTAATATTACATAGTTTCACACATTTAGCTTATTGAAGCATGCAAATATTTATAGTACTTATTACAATTTTATATGACTATGACTATAATCGTTTGTTTCTAAACATTAAAATTCCCATGAGTTTTTGTGGCTAACTAAAAGTCGGACCGAGTTATGTAACTGTTTAGAAATCTATTAAAATATAGTTTGATAGATAGATAACAAACAAAATAAATCAGCTTAGATAACGTTTCGGGTAACCAAAATCCGATAAGAGGTTCCGGAGTTATGCAACTCTCCACACGACAATAAAATTACTACAATGAGTGTTTAGAGAACTATTTATTACTTGAAACAACAAGGCTTATTCTCAGACAGACAATGGCCACATTATTTTATTGGACGAAAGCCTTGCGTAAGCTCGCCTAAAGCTGTAAATGACGATTAAATTAATTAATGGGCTGAGTTAATGACTTTACATCACTGCCTTTGAGGTGAGCCGGGCAAACAATATCTTCTATGTAATTATATTACTTATAAGTGAAACGAAATTGAATCTACACGCAGTACCAATATACTCACAAATAATTGATGACAAATTTTGAATGTGAGTGTACGCACTAGCATTTTCAGAATAATATTTTACTGGTTATGCAATAATCATGTGCAGATTGGCATACTCTTCAAATCTTTGATAACTTTTTGTTGAACGTTCAGATGCAAATATTTCTCTAACAAGTATGTGATAACTAATTTCTAAACGCGTATAACATTAAAAATTAAAAGTAAGTATTTGGAATACTGTGAGGTCTCATACGAAGATTGTGATAAATTGGAAGTTTGTCATGACTTCGTTTAGGTAATAGGTTTGTTCATACAAATAAAATTCTGAAAGAATTTTAAGGATAAGTTGACTATATCTTATATTGGAACTTATAATGAGTACCTACCTACTACCTAGTCATAATTACGTTCATACCGTCAGATGGCCCGCCAAAAAACAAATTAATTTAAATTAAATCAAGACAGATTCCATAAAGAGTAGTAAGTTAATGAATACAATTATCCATTACTTCCATTAGGTATTGTCGCCGCAGGCTATGAAGCTGCTAAGCCGTCCAATAATGTAATTGCAAGACGCGAAGCAATACGAGTATGAATTATGAACGTGCGTGATTGAATCTAGACGCGAACAAATAGCTTGTAATGTGTAACGTGATATGGATCAGTGTGTTTCATTAATAATTATCAACCAATGTTATAACTGTAGATATCTGGGTTATGTTATGATTTGATACAATACAATGTTACTGATAACCTCTGATTACATTTTATTTTATATTGAATATTAATGATAAAACGAAAGGCTTAGAAGATTACTTAGGTCCTGGCGGTTTTTTCCATGACATTGAATTTGAAAAGCAATTTAGTGCCTACGGTGTGGTGGTTAATATGAGAAATTAGAGATTAAAACTCTACATAAATTACAAAAAAAGAGTAAGTATTCAATAAGAACGTAAATGGATACAAGAGAACACGAAGATCGAAGAAACGAAGCAGACTGTGCAAAAATTATATCACTAAGAATCAAGTGTCGATTAAGATTTATAGCTGCTTTTACGACAACAATCAATGTTGACGGATCAACTTTCAAAACAGGCTTTAAAAACATTCTGCTAATAACCCATCCGACTTAACTTACTCTATCATTGGTGATAACCAAATATATTATCATTATTATCGACGACCCTGTAGCCTAGTTGGTAGCGACACTAGCGAGCCTGCCTGCGAAGTCCCGGGTTCGATTCCCGGCCGAGGCAGATATTTATGTGACAGATTAATATTTGTACTCGGATCATGAGTGTTATTGTGATGTGTTATATGTGTAGATGTGTAGTCCATGCCACCCGTGATAAAACCTAGTGATTAAGTACTCTGTGACCCGTGACACAGGTAAAACCCTACTGCGGGAGTATGAGTGTGAAAGCTTTTTTTTATATTAGAGCGCATCACTAATGACTAAATCGATTCTATTGACTACTTACAAATTACAATACAACCTTTACACTTTTTTCCGCAGTTGGCGTTTGATTCAAATTGAATCAATACACGTACGGTGAGATTCACACGAATGTAATTACATAATGGCGCGGCATTGTTTCTTATCCTAGATGGATCTGAGATATTAATGTACTCGTAATAGCCGATTTGCATAACTGAACACGATACGTTTTCGTCGTTCAATAGAGGTATTGGTATTTTCTGGTATATTGTTACGTTAGTTCCGTTCGAAAGGTGCACCTTCAATCGGAATTTAACAAAAGTCTCTGTGTTCCACAAGTTCCGTTACCTTTGATACTTTTCGCTAAAGTATCAAAAAGCCGTGGCCGTATTGGGACGGCTTAGAATACTGATCTCAATCCTATGCTGGAAGACCAGGATGTCAGGAAAGATAGTTGCTTGCTGCTACCTCTTGCTTCAGGACTCGCCATGTCTTGGCTGGGGGCTGCAGTAATAGGTACATACTTACTGGCTGTATTTCCTTTCTTTCTTCTCTGATTTTTTTAGCCAGCTACGTTTCGGTGATGATGTTCGCAGTACTGATGTTTATGGGCCACGGTGACCACTTATCATAAGGTACCTAACAACAGGTTCGTTAGTTCGTTTGTCAACAATTTATTCCCATTAAAAAATAAACCAGACGAAATTGACCCGTTTCGCTTGACGTAACATGATTGGTTCCTAGCAAAACAACGAATCATCGCAGCTACGTTTCGATAAAACAAATAATATATTGTGAGAATATGACCTTAATCGGTCAAGTCATTATATTACACAATGACTGACAGACAGATTATAAATACACATATCATGAAGATGTTAAATATACTATAATGATTAGTGTTCCGTCATTTGTTTTCACTAATGTTCCTCTTGAACTTAATTTTAAAATAAGCCTGTTTTATAAAAAAGATGAACACTAAAGACCTAGTAGCCAAGGTTCGTTTAATCGTTCCATAGTTTAAGCTGAGTTTGAACATATTTTGATAACTATGCGATATCATTCTCGCGTTGTAGAACGACGCTGCACCGAGGACTAAAGTTCAGTAATAATAAACTATACTTAAAAATTATCTAAGATGCCCATAATTATAGCTGCCATTTATTAATATGAACTAACCTTGTATGGGCGTCTTAGAGCAAAATGGAATAATCATTTACTTGACATGAATAGTTGGATACTTACGCCAAAATTTGTTAAAAATCCCTACTCATTTTCATTGGCGTTGATCAGAAATCATATTTAACGTTATAATGTAGTAAAAATCATAATTTATGCAAAATTTAATAAAAATATGACATAATGTTTTATGAAGAGGCCTAAATCTAAACTGACGTAAAGTGATGTGACGGCTTGAAACCGTTTATAAAACCAACATAATCGATACATGATCCTCGAGGGGCCCTACCACCAGCGGGCCGGATTTAGTCGCCTTTTACGACACCCATCCGGCGTGGGATTGGGCTTAGTATTCTAAGCCGCCCCAATAGGGTTGTAAAGGGTTAGATGATATTTTTCTATATCACATTGTCTTTTGGATGCCTCGTTAAAATCATGACAAAATGACTGATGACTCTTAAAAATCAATTAAGATTTGAAAGATAAAACAATATATTTTATTATATTTTTTAAAATCCAGATACCAAATATTATTATTACCCGGATTTGAAAGTGCCAACCCTGAATTAAAAATTTAAATGTCATTTATCTTTTGAATAAGACGGAATTAGAACATGATTTTAATATAGCTAATAGTCAATTATGTAAGCTATCGATATATGTAAAATCGTCATCTAATACGGCATTATATCTGAGAAAAAAAAATAAGACCGAAAATGATAAAAATACATTTTCCGCTTTATTTGACCACAGTAAATGGATAAATATTTTAAGTGTAGTAAAGTTATATCTGCACAATTAAATGGCATAATCAATTTTATAGTATCCAATTTGGTTTTCCTGCAAAAAAATATTTTGTAAATTTTTAGACCCGGATATAGGCAAACTTTGAAGCGGTGTTAAAAAAAAACTAAAAGCTGTATCGCACTGGGAGTTTTACTCTGACATTTATAATGATATTGACTATAATATTTTCGAATAAAACCAAAGTGAAACAAAATCGAGGTTCTTAACACATAGTGCGACGGTAGAGAAGAAATTTTCTCGGTCGTGATATCTTGGGAAAAAGAAAATTAGGTTTATTTCTATAGACATTTGTTTTTTGAGATTTGTCGTAATGAGATAATGTCTATGGCGCGAGAATTGGGCCCCAGAGGTGTTATTCTTATTGTTTGCTTTACTGCTAAAATCTTGGGATTCTTCTTAGTACAGGTTATTGTCCACCCACCGCCACTATTTGCCACAGAATACTTAAAACTTAAAATAGTGTCTGTATTGCTAGATGTTGTAAAAATTTCGGAAAATTGTCGTGCAAGTTTCCGCACGATGTTTTCCCTTACCTGCCAATAAGGGGGTCCTGTAGGGTTCGAAAATGATTCCTGGACGTCGCATCGATGATTTCAATTGCCATTCGAGGCCGAGCGAGACATTTTATAATGTCTGTTCTTTTGAGTTCTGTGTTCGATATTTTTCGTAAGTGCCTATATCTTTCAGAATCAGACCATGTTTGATACAGAAAACCCTAATAAAGATTATGAAAATATGTATTATAAGAAAATAAAAAGAGACCTCACAAAATTTAAACGTTTCAAATTACATTATCAATGACGTTTGGTAACAATTAAAGCAACGGCCTAATTAATTTTAATTACAGTCCAAAAGAATAATATCTACTAGCTGAGATAAACAACAGTTATAAAACAGATTCTACGAAGTGGATTTGATCTGAATGTAGATAATGTAGCTTATTACTGATTGTGAGATGTTTTTACCACTGCTGCTATAGTCGCGTGCCGAAGCGCGTGCAACGTGAATCTCGCCTAGAAAATTACTAGATATTGTTCTAGTTTACTGTTTGTGACGTTTCTATAATAAATTCGTTTTGTTTCATTTCAATCGTTGAAGTAATTATTATACTTCGTAAATTAGTATAATGTATTGATAATAGTTCAATTACAATAGATTACTGAAAGCAACTTTATGAGCTCATGAGCTGTACAAATTATTAAAATTTTCGATAAGTGTTTTGTTTTGAAAAAATCGCTTATTAATTTTATTCTAAAAATCTAGGAATAATTAAAGTTTAATTAATAACCTTGGCACATTATGTTAAGTAATTATTAACACATTGGACATCCGAGTAGCCTACGTTTTATACGATTGTCGGATTGTATATTACATAAATTTTTTGCCTGTCTAAAATTATTTTGTAATCCCACAAAGGTCGGTAACATCTGAACGCAGATTTTTTACCTTCTGTTTAAATACTGATAAATATAATATACATTAATATGTGAGGGAGAGCTTTGCCGCCAATTCATATATTAATTATATCACTCACAAAATTACTTCGAAATTACTAAAACCATATCTTCTTAAACCAACTTATAAATTAATTGCCAAAGAGAGCCGATATTTACTACGCATTTTTTAAACGGGTCTCTCTCTATGGAATCCCTGAGTATTTGTATGTATGTACGTGTCATGTGCCTTATACTCTGTGTTCAAAATTACAAAATGCTTTTCTATCATACTTCAGTTTAGATTATAGGCATTAAACGTGTTTATGTTTGTTATGTAACAATAGAATTGATCATGAAATATCAACAAGTTATAACAATTTCCTTAACGTGCAATGAACATCAATTATTCTCAACCTATTATTTTCTCATCAACCCAAAATACTATATTATGTACTGAACTGTAGCAATCAGTTGCAGTGCCATCGCGTTGACTTTTGATATGAACAACTAGGACGGAAACTTTTTTGCAAATCATTTGCAACAAGTAACAGTCTCCAATATATTTACACGTGTATTACTAATATTTGTTATGTAGCTATTATCTCTAGTACTTATCGAATTACAAGTGTCTTTGTGGTTTGCGGACTTCGAGAGTTATCAAATTCAACTAATTTCCGTGGCTACGTAATAATAGGTACCTACGGCATGACGAATTTAAAATATTATCGAACGAGGCAGGATTTATTGTGTTGAGATTTATTGTGTCGTTTGTATTCTTTTATATTCACCCATATCAACTACGGCATGGGATATCCCATTGCGAGCATGACTCATAAAGCGACGCTCCAAAAATGCTAAATCAATAACGTTTACACTTTGCACATGCAATTATTGACACGCGATCAATAACACTACATAATACAGTAATGTCGTCATTTAATCCCCTCAAACACATCACTCCCTCAATCAGCGCAATGGAAGAAGTGACGATTTTCCGAGGGAGAGTTTTCCGAGGGTGCCACAACGTCGACAAGCAAGCTCCATTCAAAACATCTATGTTTTTCTTTGTGCAATGATTTCTATGCTAATAAATTAGTCATAAATATTGTATATTGTGTTTAGATTTAGATGGATTGTTACAGATGTCAAATAAATAATGTGCTTAATATATTATAGACAAGAGAGAACAATTAGTTAGCTAATCAGTAACAAAAGAAAACGTTGCTTGAAATCTGGAATATAGCAAACAGTTTTCCTTTATTTTAAGTAATCAAGTAGTAGGCTGGCTTTTTCAAAGCTCGCACAGGATGCGGGATAAAGAGGGCTTATATTTTCGCTTTTAAGTTGCCTTATTTCCGCGACGAAATTACGGCAATTTCCAAATATACGCGTTGCTGGTTACTATATTATAGTACTATATACGCGTATACATATGCTAAGTGGAATCACATAACAAGTGACAGGAAACAATAGTCTTGTGAGTTGCGAATTACTATAATATCGGTACCTAATAATTATAACTGAAGATCGACTCTTTCTTCATGAATTCTGTAATCCACTTAGAAATGTGTGTCGCGACCTGAAAGGTGATATTAAAGATTTTTATTATTTAATCTAAGCTGAGAGAAGTTTCATAATTTTCAAGTATTGCTACTTACATAACTGACTCAATATGATTTGACATCATAAATTAATATTACCTTAGGTATTTGTTACTTTTTCATATTTATGTTTTAAAATGAAAATGTGTAGCGCGGGAGTTTTAAAAATTGCAGCGAATTTGATTTCATTGGTTCCCGGTGGTTTGCTCGGATCCTGGAGTTATTATAACGGTGGGACATCGCGGTTGTAGTGGCAAATCGAGGAGTCCCGCGGATCGCCTGATTTCTGCATCGGCCAATCGGGGCGATGCGCGGGCCCTCGATCCTGTGTCGATTGGTCGATTTGCGTCCTCTGCTATCCTGTGTGAGATGGTAATGGGAATAAGACGAGGAGGCCCGCGCGGAAAAGATATATGGCGTGGCGTCTTAAAAGTAATTCGGTTGATTTTGGTTAATGTTGTTTAAGTTAACGGCTAGCCGCCTTCGCTTCATGTTGTTGCGAGTGATTTACGGCATTATTGTAATATTGTATGCAATCCTGTGTGTGTGTAACGCGAAATAAACAGTTTTTGAATTGAAATTGGAGTTTCAGTGTTATAATGGCGCTCAACTAGTGGCCGAATCACGAGCTCGTGTGTTGATAGTGAACTGTGAGTGAGATATAGTTAGGTATCCGCTATCCAGTAACGGTGGTTGTTGTGCTCGAGTCACGATCTCGTTGTGACGGACTCGAAAATGCCGACGACCAGACATCAACAACAGCAACGACAGGAGGAAGGCGATGTGGACGCCGTGGATGTGAGCTCGGACGTCGCCGAGAAGGCGCCGGTCGGAGCGGCATCAATACCTACGCCATTCTCAGAACAATTTGTCACCAATCTGTTGGAGAGTATCGCCAAGACGCAAGCGGAGGCCAACAGGGCCCTCGTCAGCGCGTTGTTAACGGCGCCTCGTGGAGCTCAGCACTCCGAGGCGTCGTCTCCAGGTGTGTCATCACAGCCAGTGGCGGCTGCGATGCTGTCGCCGTTCGTAAGCAGCGAGGCGGTGGCCGGTAACTTCACCAGGTGCACCGCGCGCTTCGACGGTGCCTCAACCGACCCGGAAGTTCTGGAGGCATTCCTGGACTCCGTCGACGTGTATAAGGAGTGTGCCAACGTGTCAGACGAGCACGCTTTGCGTGGTGTTCCAATGCTGCTCACCAGCGACGCTGCGGTGTGGTGGCGAGGTGTACGAGACAGCGTGTCGACGTGGGCAGACGCGAAGGCGCGTCTACGCGCCATGTACGGGGCTTCAAGGCCAGCATTTAAAGTGTTTCGGGAAGTGTTTCGTAGTGAACAAGGTGCGGAACCTAGCGATAGGTTCATTAGTGGTAAAAGAGCCCTTATGGCACAATTTCCCTACCGGTTGGCCGAGGAAGTCCAGGTAGATATTGTGTATGGACTCCTCGACCGCCGCATTCGTAAGCGCGTTCCTCGCGAGAACATTGTAGATCTCGACCATTTACTCGAGAGGACACGGATAGCGGAGGACGCAGCCAGGGAGGATAGCGAGGTATGTGCAAATCGATCTTATGCCAACAATTCTGTAACTAAGTCGAATAACGAGAACATTGCCACAACTCAAAGCACGAATAGTAGGTCTCGTGCTAATCGTGCCCGTAGCAATGTAGGTAAAACGTACGGACACGCGGCGGGTGATTGCCTAAACCGGGGACCGAATGTCGTTTCTAGTAAAGCTGTTATCCGTTGCTACGGTTGCGGGAAAGTGGGAGTGATCAAGTCGAAATGCGATATATGTAATAGTAAGAGTAACAATATTAAACCTACGGATTTTAATGTTGTAAGTGTCGAAACGGAATACAAGGTAAAACCCATAAAACCCTGTTTTAGGCAAAATTCCAACGATGTGAATAGGCCTGGCAGCGTCGGATACGTATCCGATGTGATGGGTGGTTTCGATATGTATGATACGTGTAGTGTTAAACAAGGGACAAACTTTGAGATGAGACCCGATGGTGTCGGATACGTGTCCGACGTATCGGATATTGTTAACACACGTAGTAGGTATGATAATATTGATAATAGACAAGGGTCCGACGCCGAACGTATACGCACCGACGTCGGATACGGTTCCGATGTTGTAGGTATTTTGACTAGTGCGAGTAAGGCTAGTAATGATAGTGTGCGTAACGGATACGAACCTGTCGTCGGATACGTGTCTGACGTATCGGATATTGTTGACACACGTAGTAGGTATGTTAATATTGATAATAGACAAGGGTCCAAGACCGAACTTATGCGCACCGACGTCGGATACGGTTCCGACATTGTAGGTAATTTGACTAGTAAGGCTAGTAATGATAGTATGCGTAACGGATACCAACTTGCCGTCGGATACGATAACGTTTTCGATAAGTTCGATAGTGTTGACAGTAGGTCTAGCAGTGTACGTAAACATGACGAGTGTAGCTCCGCCATCGGATACGGATCCGAAGTCGTAGGTAGTTATAGTCAGTCTAGGTTTAACTATAGGCATGAATGTGAGGTTGTAGGTATGTTTGACGGGAACGGCGAGGTTCGTGATACGCGCGGACCTGTCGCCGACAGTAGGTACTCACACCTCGAGGCGTCGATAGCGCACGCTTGTAGCGCGGCAACACGTAGTACCTCATCGCAACCTTTGATAAAAATTAGCATTATGGGCCGTTGCGGTGTGGCTATAGTGGACACCGGCGCCACACATTGCATTGCCAGTCCGTCGCTTTATAAAATATTGGTCGATTCTGGTGTAAAGTTCCGAGAAATAGAATCTCGTATACGGTTAGCTGACGGTTCTCGAGTAGAGAGGAAGTTGTTAGAAGCTAAGGTATCGGTGACATTAGAGGGACGTAGGGTACCAGCAGATTTTTTGGTCCTACCTGGAGATGATACAAGAACACTATTAGGTGTTGAGTTCCTATCACGCGCGGGTATTATTGTGGATATTGCGCGGGGTAAATGGACTTTTGCGGACATGCCTGATAGGTATTACAGTTTTGAAAAGGAATACTCACCGAAGTCACCTGCTACGGAGTTGATGCTCGCAGATTCTAGAAGCCTTTCTTTGCGCAAAGATGAAGGCCTTAAGCTCAATCTCGCGCAGAAACGGACTTTAAATAATTTCATAAACAGTAGGTCAGCTCAGTTTGATTTAAACGGACCGGCGACGGAGTTCGCTACGCACTATATAAAGGTAAGGCCTGACCAGGAACCTATCGCGTCGCCACCGTACCGATTGTCTCAAAATAGGAGAGTCGCTTTAGAGAAGGAGCTGGAGAAGCTACTAAAAGATGACGTTATTGAAGAATGTGAGTCACCTTGGGCCTCAAACGTTGTTCTTGTGTCAAAGAAAGATGGTGGGTGGAGGCTCTGCATTGATTACAGGAAGCTGAATGCAGTGACGGAGCCGGATCGGTACCCACTTCCTCGCATCGAGGATATACTTCACGCAGCCAAGACCAGCGAGTACATGACAACGCTGGATCTGCGATCCGGATATCACCAAGTGAATGTAGCACCTGAGGATCAGGACAAAACCGCATTCACGAGCCCACTAGGTACGTACAGGTTTAAACGTATGCCTATGGGATTGCGGAATTCTGGCGCTACATTTCAGAGGCTCATCGACCGTTTTCGGTCTAATCTCAAGGGAGTGGAGTTATTAGCTTACTTAGACGACCTGGTGGTATTATCCCCCGGACCTTTTGAGAGACACATGGCTGATCTGGAGGCAGTCTTCGACAGGCTACTATTGTTCAAGCTGCGTGTCAATAGAGAGAAGAGCCATTTTGCATGCGATCACGTAAAGTTCTTAGGCCATGTGATTGTTCCGGGAGGTATCCAAATGGATCCCGGGAAGACAGCAGCAATTCAAAATATGGCTATTCCTCTCAACATACAGGAGTTAAAGCGTTTCCTGCAGACAGCGAGCTGGTTCCGCCGTTTTATAAATAATTATGCTGAGGTGGCGAGGCCCCTCACAAATCTCTTAAAGAAAAACTGTCCATGGAACTGGAATGTGGAACGACAAGAGGCGTTTGAAAAGATAAAGTCTCTGTTGGTGACAGCCCCTATACTGCGCCAGGCGGACGAGACTAAACCATTTGTCCTCTGCACAGATAGTAGTGGATACTGTCTGGGCGCGGTTTTAATGCAGGGGGAGGGCCCAGATGAAAGGCCTATTGAATATGCGAGTCGTTTACTTAACAGCGCGGAGAAAAATTATTCCACGACTGAGCGAGAAGCGCTCGCAGTCGTATGGGCAGTGGGAAAATTTCGTGGCTACATAGAGGGAGCCAAGGTTGTTGTCAGGACTGATCATCAGCCGCTGCGTTGGTTGATGAGTCAAAGGTCTCCTAGTGGACGGTTGGCTCGATGGGCGCTCCTACTACAAGAATTCGACCTGACCATTGAGTACACTCCGGGACGCTCGAATGTGATTGCGGATGCGCTCTCGCGTCCTGGGAGTGCACCAGAAGCTGATTGCGATGTGGGGTTAACGACAGTTGACATGCCCAGGAGGACCCGAGCCGACGTTCGCGAGAACCAGCGAAAAGATCCCGAGATACTTAAGATAATGGATGACCTCGAAGCGGATGAACCCTTAAGGGGAAGGCCTTGGAGTGACAGGGGTTTTGTGATCTCCGATGGTATTTTATACCGGTACAGCTTGGAGTCCGATGAGGATGAGGAAGCCTGTGTTGTAGTGCCTGTACACGAACGCAGTAAAGTGATGTCAGATTTGCATGACGCACCTACAGCAGGACATTTTGGTGTGGAACGAACTTTAAGCCGAATCCGCGCGCGGTTTTATTGGCCTGGCATGCGTACGTTTGTCACCAACTATGTGAAAGGCTGTACATTGTGTCAAAGATATAAGGCAAGTAACAGAAAACCAGCAGGTCTGTTGCAGACTCCTGCCGTGTCTAGGAGGTTTGAGGTGCTATCCGTAGACCTCTTTGGACCCCTTGTGGAGACACCCAAGGGAAACAGATGGATACTCATTGTGGAAGACGTTTGTTCACGCTGGGTGGAATTGTTCCCTTTGCAACAAGCCACCAGCGTCGAATGTGCTCGAACGTTGATCGAGGAGGTATTCCTGAGATATGGTGTGCCTCGCAGACTGATTAGTGACAACGGGGTGCAATTTGTGAGTGAGGTGATGCAGCAGGTGTGTCACGTATTGGGGATTGCGCAGTCGCTCACACCCTACTATCATCCGCAAGCCAACCCGATCGAGCGGAAGAACAGAGATCTCAAGCCTCAGTTGGCTATGCTTGTAGGAAAAGATCATAGTACGTGGGATGTACATCTAGGTTCAATACGGTTTGCGATGAACTCCGCTGTCACTGCCAGTACAGGATATTCCCCGGCTTATATCACTTTTGGAAGAGAGATGAGAGCCCCTTCAGATTCCAGTACCGATATGAGGGCTATTGTAGAAAATGACAATTTTGTACCAGGTATTACTCCGTATCTCAAGAGAATTGCGTCGATGTTAGACGATGCTAGGGATACCCACGAGAAAGCGCAAGATGTCCAAAAGCGCAATGCCGATAAGTCGCGAGATTCGCCTCCCGATTATAAGGTAGGTGATCTCGTGCTACTGAAAACCCAGGGGCTAAACGATGTCGGTCCTGGGCAGTCATCAAAGTTTATTCCTCGCCGCGACGGCCCATATACGGTCCGCGAGATAGTTGGTCCAGCAACTGTCATCATAGAGAGCGCGCAGACGGGAGAAATACTAGGCAAGTTTCATGTGTCTCAGCTGACGCCATTCGTTGGTCCAGCTGAGGCACCAGTTAGGCAGAAGCGTAGGCGCGGTAGACCCCGTAGGCTTATCACCGAGTGTTAGCCCCACTGCGAGGGCGCTGAGTAGGGCTATAGGGGGAGGATGTAGCGCGGGAGTTTTAAAAATTGCAGCGAATTTGATTTCATTGGTTCCCGGTGGTTTGCTCGGATCCTGGAGTTATTATAACGGTGGGACATCGCGGTTGTAGTGGCAAATCGAGGAGTCCCGCGGATCGCCTGATTTCTGCATCGGCCAATCGGGGCGATGCGCGGGCCCTCGATCCTGTGTCGATTGGTCGATTTGCGTCCTCTGCTATCCTGTGTGAGATGGTAATGGGAATAAGACGAGGAGGCCCGCGCGGAAAAGATATATGGCGTGGCGTCTTAAAAGTAATTCGGTTGATTTTGGTTAATGTTGTTTAAGTTAACGGCTAGCCGCCTTCGCTTCATGTTGTTGCGAGTGATTTACGGCATTATTGTAATATTGTATGCAATCCTGTGTGTGTGTAACGCGAAATAAACAGTTTTTGAATTGAAATTGGAGTTTCAGTGTTATAAATGTAATATTCCCTCAAGAATGTTCTGTTTAAGATCGTGTTAAATATTATTAAGTAGGTACCTATAAAGGAGAAATTGTAATTGACGACCATAATGAGGCTTATGGGTCGGTGGAAACGTTTAGGGTTGCCAAGCGAGACTCCGATGTGAAGAATATTGTTGAATTTTATATTACTGAACATTTTGAAAAAAATATTTTTGTAAACTCATAATATCTTAAATATGACCAGAAAGTAGTTGATAAATAAATCAATACGAATGCAAAACTTGCCGAAATATTATTGAACCACATTATAAATTTAATACACCTCTACAAAATATTTTCTGATGTTTCTGATGTTCCCTTTTATATCATAGTAGTTAATGCAAATTACTCGGTTAAAAAAACTTTTTTGAACTTAACTTGAGGGTAACGCTAACATTAACATCAATATTATTATGTATTAACTATTACATCTTACACTAATAATTCATTAATAATGCTATAATATTTACAGTAAAAATACTACAATTAAATTTGATCATTTCTGTTATTTATAACAAAAAATTTTAAAATGATAATGACATCCCTATGCTCGCATGCCTTGGTCGAAGTTACATGACCGAATCGTGCAAGTTTTTTGCAAATATTGGAGTATTGTAGTTACATGCCGTGCCGAGTTTCTTTTGCCATGATATTAAATATCAATCATATTACCGGAATACTACTTGACGTAATGGGAATAAGTGGAATAACAACATGCTATGCTAAGCTATACTTCGAAATTTTGCTATCGGTACTGATATTTATCATTTTTCTCCTAAAAAAGAGAAGTAGAAAAGTATTTAAGCATAAAATGACTATTCTAGCCATGGACGTTATAATCACGCCAGTAGGGAATGTGAATAACAAAAAATCGGCCAAAAACAATTCAATTCCACTTTATGTGCAGGGGTACGTCCACTACAATTTTTTTAGTTTATTCTACCACATTGATTAATAACTAATAGTAAATAGTAGATCTATGCCATACCACAGCTTTGTAGCACTAACGGACTCTGCGTTTTGCTGTGGAAGAACATGGCGAAATTATAAGGGTTTTGTTTTGAGTACAAAACCCTAAAAAGGCAAGAAACAAAAATGTTTACGTCCAAAGACTCCGTAGTAGTACAGAGTACCACTAGTAGCAGGTTGTTAATATTTCGCTGACAATAAAATTGGTATACTTAATTATAGAGTCCTTCCTACTCATTACTCTACTTACCGAACGAGAGTCTTACTAAAGAGTGAAAAATAAACGTTTGCTCGCGAGCCGTGGTTGTTTGTGAATTTCATTTATACAGAAAATCCTAGTCGTCTGTGTATTCCTTGCGGGCCCCAAAAATATATAAAACTGGAAACAAATCAACAACATCTTGAAGCAACTTGGTGGTCCCTTGGGCACTCTGTAGGTACATGCTTTATCAGGTTACCTTAATAATATCTGTTAAATTATTATGTTGACAGTTTTAGGAATTCTTATTAACACCTTACTTACTTCTTACTTTAGTCTGACTAAACTCGAGACCACTAACGAAACTTAATCCGATGTAATCAATGATATTATAAAAATAGAGGTGTAATCAGATGAAAAATCAGACCTACGAGGGCTACGAGGGATTTGTACTCACCTCGTTTTTTTCATAGTAAGTAACAAATTAATGGAGTACTACATTTTTAATATAATAATAATCTATACTAATATATAAAGAGGAAAGATTTGATTTTTTGTTTGCATTGAATAGGCTCCGAAACTACTGAACCGATTTGAAAAATTCTTTCACTGTTAGAAAGCTACACTATTCGCGGTGAACATAGGCTATATTATATTTAAAAAAAATTAGGGATCCTTACTAAAACTCCAATAATGTGTAAAAAATTACCTAAAATATTCTTTACATCGCGTGCGCTGCGAAAACTATTCATGATAGACCAAAAAAATGTTCTACAATATTAGAGAACATATCAATATCTACAAAAAACCTCGCGATACTATATGTCCAACTATTGTAGTTATGCCAGTATAACCACTTTTTACATTTTAAAAGTTAATAAAAAAACTGACCAAAATTAGACCATGATAACTATACCTTCGTATTAATCTTTATCCAAATAAATCATTTCATATTCAAAACTATTTCAATACCTATTGATTACTTTTTAAATTACTCAAATCGGATATTCCATTCAGAAGATATTACGACTTCAGGAAAATAAGCCGCCGCCGCGCAATGACCAGTAAGCCAAATCTCTGAAATTACTGAACGAATTTTAACAGGACTATTTAGGATATTGAAAAGACTTCGACTAAGCATTTAAGCTATTTTTTAGGGTTCCATACCAAAGAGTTCCTTAAGGACATTTTGTATGGAAAAATAAAAAATGTCAGCTGATTTGTTTTAAATAATAAAAAAACGTTTACTCCGTACAAAAAGAGTAATACATGCATTTCTTAAATTTTACTTATATTACATGGAAAGGCCATAAAATGCCTTTTCATTAATTCACAACCCTATAACTGAATGGATATATTCTATTTTCTTATTTTGTTTTCAAGAGCATGTTCTTTGCGTATCTATGTCCTCCAATATAATTTCAGCATTTCATTAATTTCACCTTGAAAGTGGTGGAAAAACGCAAATTAATTCTGTAAGAGTACCCGATATTCAACAAATTCGGGTAATTTTTTTGTATGTTCCTTAAGGCCCACGGAAGTTACATAATCAGTTGATTACATTTTTTAAAACTGCATTGGATCACATGCCATCTGATAGTTCTAAAATTGTAATCAGAGCTGATAAAACTCCTGCAGGACAACATGCAAGACGTTTCATTGCACCAAAAATTTATGAAGTTGCCATTGTAATGTTTGGAGAAAATCTGGAAGCCCGTGATATTGTTTTATATCGCAGAAATGATCAGTTACAGCGTGTGCATGAATCACATCTCTCATGACGCGTTACAATATCCAATATTATTTTGGAAAGGTGAAGATGGTTATCACTTCTCAATCAAGATGATAAATCCTAATAGGTACAGGCAATTAAAAAGTGTCATTGCATTGTTTTTGTTTACAATTATGTTATTGTTAAATGTTGAATGACTGTCATCAAAACATTATCTTATTTACATGAGCTGAAACTAATAAAAAAGTTAGTTCAATAATTAGTTAGTTTAATAAAAAAAAATAACTCATACCGTCTGATGGTTCCTGAAAAAAAGCGGCCAAGTGCGAGTCGGACTCGCCCATGAAGGGTTCCGTAGCAGCAAGTGACATAATATAAAAGTTCTTGAAGTTCGTTGTAACTTTGATCGAGGTAAATTGCGGTTTTCGAAACCTTAATATCATTTTTGAAGACCTATTCATAGATATCCCACACGTATGGGTTTGATGAAAAAAAAATTTTTGAGTTTCAGTTCTAAGTATGGGGAACCCCCAAAATTTATTGTGTTTTTTTCTATTTTTGTGTGAAAATCATAATGCAGTTCACAGAATACATCTACTTACCAAGTTTCAACAGTATAGTTCCTATAGTTTCGGAAAAAAGTGGCTGTGACATACGGACGGACAGACAGACAGACATGACGAATCTATAAGGGTTCCATTTTTTTCCATTTGGCTACGGAACCCTAATAAAGACAATCACATATTGAAATGCAGTGATAGCCTAGCGGTTAGAACGTTGGTCTCCCGAACGAAGGGGCCCGAGTTCAAATCCTGGCACGCACCTCTAATTTTCAAATATTATGTGCGTATTAGAAGTTAATTATCACTTGCTTCGGTGAAGGAAAACATCGTGAGGAAACCTGCACACCGGAGAGTTCTCTATAAAGTTCTCAAAGGTGTGTGAAGTCTACCAATCCGCACATGGCCAGCGTGGTAGGGTCTCCTCTCACATTGTGAGAGGAGACCCCGAGCCCAGCAGTGGGACAATTATGGGTTGTTGCTTTGCTTTTTTTTTTACATATTGAAATGTCGGCGATTATTTCATCAATATGCTGTTGATATGTATGTAAATATAGAAACATAGAGAGATTGACCTTCATCAGATTGAACCAGACCAAACTACGTTCTGACGAGTATATCTATTCACCTTCGAGATGCAATTACTACCGATGGAAATCCAAACAATGTCGGGCGGATGACAATTCTTCCAGCAACATATTATATTGTAAGTCCTCGGCATATGCATGAATACGCTCAAAATGCCATGACATATGTATGTTTGTTATTATGGCACTGCAGATTTATTTATCACATTCACATGCAGTCTTTAGTGAATAGAAATCAAACAGGAGTTTTTACCTGGCCAATCACCGATACCGATTGATCGCCATGATATTACTACACGAGTCTTCCGACTAAAGTTGAAATCTTTAATAGATTTAATTGTGAAACACAGTGTATTTGGTGAGACGCGCTGCGAGCAGATTGCCTCATGCTCATAATCTTGATTTGGCTAATTGAGAAAATAAAGTTGATACCAAATGAAGTTGATCAAATCATATCTACTGAAATTCCTGATGTATAAGTCAATCCTGATGTACAAGTTGATCCAGGCTTGCATGAAGTTGTTATTAAAAACATGATTCATGGCCCATGTGGAAATCTCAATTCAAATTCACCATGTATGGTAGATGGTCAATTTTCGAAACGGTGTCCACGGGAATTAGTGGCAGAAACAATTACCGGGAACGATGGCTATTCGCTATATCGTCGCCGATCGACTGCAGATAATGGAAGATCAACAGTTGTAAAAGTAAATCAACAAAATAAATCACAGGGTCAGTCTTTAAGTATTTGCAGCGTTAATCTGGAAAACCCATGCTTCTCTCATGGACAGTTGTATGTTGCCTGCTCCCGCGGTAGGCTACGTTGACACGGCGTCCATTCGATTCGATTTTTTCCCGTAGGTATACGGTTTCCCCGTATACGAGGCAGTCGTTCACACGACAACATGATTTTCACGTTAACGTTTATATCGAATGGAAAGCAGCCAGTTGTTTAGTGTGGAAACTACTGATGATAGAACAAATGTTTTACAATATTAGAGAACATATCAATATCTACAAAAAACCTCGCGATACTATATGTCCAACTATTGTCGTTATGTCACCATAACCACTTTTAAAATTTTAACAGTTAATAAAAAAGATGACCAAAATCAGATCATGAAAACCATACCTTCGTATTAATCCTTATCCAAATAAATCATTTCATACATAAATTTCATAAAAAATAGTTCAGGTAAAAAAATAAACCCATTACAAATAAATTAATTGAGTAAAATGTATATGTTACAAAAATAACAATAGGTTGGCAAGTACTTTAAAATTTAAAGAAAAAACACATACCTATGTCCTTTAAAAAGATAATAAATAAAAACAAATAATAAATAATAACGTTTCACACTCATAGCCCCACACTAGGATTCCCTGTGTCGTGGGTGCCATGGATAACACACTAGACAAGGACATTCACACCCAGACCGAGAACAGAAATTCAAATTCATCATTCTAATTTCCGCTTCGCTGGGAATCGAACACAGGACCCTTGGCGCGGCGATCCGGCATGGTAGAAATCGCACCACACGGGTCGTCAAAACATAAAATTACAAATATATCTCTAAATGTTTAAAAATAAAATTACACCCGAGCGAAGCCGGGGCGGGCTGCTAGTATATAATATACTCCCGATGTGTTTATAAATATGTGTTCAGCCCACGATGAGTTAAGTTTAAAATCATACAATGTAATGGAGAAGTAGTATAGTAGCGGGTAAAATAATATTCTACTAGATTACTATCTAGCAGAATATTAATTTAATATCTATCTACTGATAGATGTTATGAACTTACTTTTCTGATTTATTTTGTTTTCATATAAATAAATAAATCATAATAATCTGTTTTTACTTCATCTATTTTCTCTCTTTTTGTCCGAAGTTCCGAACATATTTTAAGACAGTCAACCCAACCCAATACATTCTGGATTTATTTAACGTTAAAGAAATCGCTACAAAAATCGCTAAAAAAACTAGTGATTGATTTAAAGCAGTATTGATTGCACAATCACCAGAGGGCGGTGCTCAAAGAAAGCTAAGTATAGTAGTAGTATAGTAATGGAAAGCATTTTTTTTTTCACAAACCGCTCTGGTCGCCCGTCCTTACTTGGAAATCTTGGAAGTACGGTTTTTACGTAACGTGCAACTTAAATGGCAATTGCAATATACCTAGAAATGTTTTGCTCACTTGCAGTTCACGAGCAGATACTTTCATAAATCATTAGTGAGAATGCAGTTTGTATAAAAACGCATGTTTTCTTAGCTAGGCTTTTAGGGAAACTAGACTGTCTATAACGCATTGACCAATGACCATTACATAAATAAAACACAATTAAATATGTACAATGATTAATTGCAGATATTGTCTAAACGTCAAAGTGCAGTATTGGATATTTGTTTATGCCCCTTAATTTGAGAAAACTTTTGAAAACCACAAAAAACTTTCGACTTGTACTATGAATTATGAACATAATTCAGCAGATCTTCCTAGTCATTACACATATTTCATTTAAAAAGTATAAGACTTAATAATTAAGTCTTAGACCTTGTCCAGAAGGGACGAATTCGCCGCGAATCGTTTCGCGCGAATTCATTCGCGCGTTAGCGAGATACTAGGCGCCAGTACATCGCGTCCACAAGCATCGCGCGAATTCAAAATACGCGCGTAAATCGCGTGCACTACGCCAGACTCTCGACTCGCGCGTGATTCGCGCGTATTGCGCGCGAGTCGAGATACTAGAGACGCCTTGTTGCGTTCAGGTTAACGCGCGAATAAGTCGAACAACAGAGTGAGGTGCACGTATCAAGGGAAATGGAACGCCTAAATTTTCGTGCGTTGGCAGGCTCCTTCTGGACGCAACGGTCGCGCGTGATACGCACGAGAGAATCGCGGCGAATTCGTCCCTTCTGGACAAGGTCTTAACAATTATTGGTTCCTTCCAGAGATACATACTTCTGTTATCCAATATTTCGTCGACCAACTTTAAACAAACCATTGGTAAAACCGACTTTAATTTGGAAGTTTCATTCTGAACGTAAATACATCGAACGCTCGTTGTTACAATGGATCTGTCAGGGGATTCGTTCTTATCAATCATCCTGATATATGATGGCTCGATGACGGTATGAGAAATTGAGAATATTTTGAGTAGAAAGCCGTATAGTGGAATATAACATTCGTCTATTTGCTTTCTCTGAAACAACAATAAGATAATTGCGGGACGCCTTAAACGTGATCTGTCTTATATGGAGTCGACCGAATGAAGCTTTATTATACTTAGTTTTGGGTCAAATTTATTAAATGTAATGTATTAGAGCTGAAATTTCTCTTAAAGTAGGTACTTAGGAGCATAATGCACCTAACTTGTGGAAATTTTATCTAAATCACTAAGTAATACATATAGTCGATCGTCTATAATCGATCTTTATTTTATCTCACTTATTAAGTTCGTGTTAGCTTACAATCTCAGTTGATGGTGGAACTACATGACTGTCATGTCTATAATAAATTGTTAATTATTTTCAAGATTTGCTTTTTAAGATTAATAAAAACAAGTTTAATCAGTTAAAAGAATATTAAAAATAGTTATCATTTGTATCTGAAAAGTTGTATAGAATCAATTCTATAATAAAATTGGCACTAGATCGTAAACCGAAGATGTAGCCTGATTCGAGCATACTAACGCTTAGTGGTTCTATACGTGGGTTTTATTTACCTGGGCAGCACGCTTGCTAAGCTTTCCACATTCCCTGCTATCCGTCCTCCCGCCGACATAATAAGATAAATCGGCTTACACTTGAAAGGTAAGCAATTTGCCGAGCCTTTCGTGAAAGCGAAATCGTTTGTTAGACGTTCGTTTGTCGGAGACGTGTGGTCGACCGTCGACGTGGTCGTATGCATGATATCTGTCTAATGAGGGTGAAGTACTAGCAAACGGTCGTGCGAAGAGAAAAGTTCTTTACCTCAGAACTGGTACTGTCTACGTGGTATTCCATTTCCATGTCAGTTTCGTAAAAGCAAAAAATTTTACTATATGCAAGTTCATGGTATAAGAAGTTAGTAGAACATTATTTTATGTTAATAGAACTAAAACAATTTTTCTTTCAAAATAATACAAAAACATTACATTTAAGTACTTGAAATTAATATGATCTACATACCTAATTGGCCATACTTTAATATCGGCAATATCCATTATTTCAATATGTATAGAAAATGATTCCAATGTCCTTTTGTTTGTAGATGAGTGATTTAAGGCATCCGTTTCCTTTAAAAATGTGATATATGTATTTTTATTTTTTACGCAAATAGGTAACTTTTATTCGACTCCTTATCTGTCAGAAAGCATTACACTGAAAATTACTTGAATTTTTGAACTTTTCCATATTTTTCTAAAATGAATTAGGTAAACCTAAGTTCTAATTATTGTATAATCAGAATCACCTATAGGTTAAATAAAGTCAGGACGACTTTATCCGTACTAATGTAAAGGGATTCCAAAGTATAAATTATCGATACAAACATTTATAGCTTTCCTTTCAATTATTATAGTGCGAGGTCCAAGTGGATGATAAATCTTCCAGTGCTTCCTATAATTGATTTACGCGAAGCCAGAAATCAATTTAATAGCGATTAACTGTCAATATTATTATTTGTAGAGCACACTTTCTTCGGCTTAAAATATGAAGCTTCAAGTAAGCGCAAGTTCAGACTGGTGAGATGTTGTTATTGAAATACGTTTGCGATAATTTTAAAAGTGGTCAAAGTCTGGGTTATTTTTGGATTGGAGATCCTTAACTCCATAAAGGATGTTGAAATGCCTGTCCCAAGCTCGATATCCCAAATAATAATAGTAAAACCAGAAGAGTCTCATACGATACCTAAAGAAGAATGCAGTCATTGACTGGCTCACGGATTTTTTAACGGAAAATGTTACCTAGTTATACTGAAATGGAAACAATATTTACTTTAAATGAAACAATATTTATTTATAGTTAAATAATGGAAAATGGAATATTTTTTGAAGTGAAAACTTCTTTAGTACGGGGGCGACTTGAAATTTTATGAAATGAAACTGTCCAGTGGAGACTAGAAATGAGTAGAGAGAGACTGACTTGAGTTGAGTTGAGTTGCGTTGCGTTGCGTTGCGTTGGGTTGAGTGGAGTGGCCCCCCCGGGGGTTGCCCGCCTTGTCGTGGCGGGGGGGCTTAGTAACCGTGGACTGGTCACCCACGGTGAAGCTAAGAGGCAACCAGGGCCGGCCTGTTTGGGCCGCCGGCTGGCCCGAGGAGGGCGCGCTCCCTGCAGGCTGAATAAGTCCGCTGCGGACGCGCGTGGAGGTGGGACCGCAGAAGAAGAGGAGTGCCGGTATTACGGTGCGCCGTTCTCCCTATCTTCTGCGGCCGTGGAGGGATCGCAGGGGGAGAGGCGTGTTGGTATTGCGGTGCGCCACTCTCCCTACCCCCTGCGAGCTGGCGGGGCCGTTCCGTCGAAACGGCACTGGTGGGGCCGCAGAGGAAGAGGCATGTCGGTATTGCGGTGCGCCGCTTGCCCTATCCTCTGCGGCCGAGGTGTGGTCGGTGGAAGAACCACAGACCTGATCTTCCACCGGGTACCAGTTATCTGGTACCCATGGCCTCCTAGTAGCAGACTCGGGGGGAGTCTGCTACGGTACTGGTGGAGGCCGAGGAGGGAGGCGCACCTTACCATCTGGTGCGCCCATCGTGGAGGGCCTTCGGGCTTTTGCGATGGAGCCGCTTGTGGGCGGCTGCCGCCGGCGGGGTCGCGGATGTGTGCGGAAGCGTTCCCGTAACCCCGTCACAAGGCGGCGAGGTGGAAGATGGGGGGGTTTTTAGTGGGTATACCGTGGGTCTCATTAGCCTATACGGGAGTCCCACATAACCACTCGGGTGCCCCCTGTGCCCGGGTGGTATGCGTAATGCATTTTCCCCCCCGAAACAAAAAAAAAAAAAAAAAGGTTGAGTGGAGTGGAATGGAGTGGAGTGGAGTGGAGTGGAGTAGTAAAACCTACAATTATCATCTTCCCGAAATTTTACATTCGTCTCAATAACTTGAAAACAAAATTTTTGAAGGTTTCACTTCTAACACGTGTGAATTGCACACATTTTAATTTTTGTCTTATTAAGAAGAAAGTAAAAGAAAATACCTATATTTATTCCGTCATAACAATATTTTAGGTACCATACTTAATAGATGTCAACCAAATCAGAGGTGGATAACATAAATTACCAACAGTTACGAATTCAGTCTAAACGCCTTATGACCATGAAAATATTTTTCCGAGACTAACGTTAACCACTTACTGATAAACTGCGCATGAACCTGAAATACAAAGCTGTGGCGGTCACGAGCGGGATGCACTGATGCATCGCGACCAGAATCGAATGATAATCGATTCGATACACTCGAGATAATTCTAGTCCTCGGTAACCGCTCTTTTGATCTTGGTACGGACAATTTCACAGGGTAAATGAGCCAGCAATTCAAAGTCACGTTACAAGAATGTGTGGGTTTTCAATGTCGCCTGAAATTTACAGTTATAGAGTTTTTAGTCGTATTGTTTTTAGACGATTGTAAAGTCAATTTAAGTCACTTTTATAGCCGTAAAGTATTATACTAACGAGACATTGCAACTCGATAAGATTTTTGTGTATAAAATGAGAACAGTCCCTCACTAAATCTTGTTTTTTCGTACACTCCATGAAAATTTTAAGTACCAAAAATCAAGCCAGTTTACATTACAGCGACTGTTTCCATCATCTAGTCTGGATGCATGTCTTGTCTATACTAATATATAAAGAGGAAAGATTTGATTTTTTGTTTGCATTGAATAGGCTCCGAAACTACTGAACCGATTTGAAAAATTCTTTCACTGTTAGAAAGCTACACTATTCGCGGTGAACATAGGCTATATTATATTTAAAAAAAATTAGGGATCCTTACTAAAACTCCAATAATGTGTAAAAAATTACCTAAAATATTCTTTACATCGCGTGCGCTGCGAAAACTATTCATGATAGACCAAAAAAATGTTCTACAATATTAGAGAACATATCAATATCTACAAAAAACCTCGCGATACTATATGTCCAACTATTGTAGTTATGCCAGTATAACCACTTTTTACATTTTAAAAGTTAATAAAAAAACTGACCAAAATTAGACCATGATAACTATACCTTCGTATTAATCTTTATCCAAATAAATCATTTCATATTCAAAACTATTTCAATACCTATTGATTACTTTTTAAATTACTCAAATCGGATATTCCATTCAGAAGATATTACGACTTCAGGAAAATAAGCCGCCGCCGCGCAATGACCAGTAAGCCAAATCTCTGAAATTACTGAACGAATTTTAACAGGACTATTTAGGATATTGAAAAGACTTCGACTAAGCATTTAAGCTATTTTTTAGGGTTCCATACCAAAGAGTTCCTTAAGGACATTTTGTATGGAAAAATAAAAAATGTCAGCTGATTTGTTTTAAATAATAAAAAAACGTTTACTCCGTACAAAAAGAGTAATACATGCATTTCTTAAATTTTACTTATATTACATGGAAAGGCCATAAAATGCCTTTTCATTAATTCACAACCCTATAACTGAATGGATATATTCTATTTTCTTATTTTGTTTTCAAGAGCATGTTCTTTGCGTATCTATGTCCTCCAATATAATTTCAGCATTTCATTAATTTCACCTTGAAAGTGGTGGAAAAACGCAAATTAATTCTGTAAGAGTACCCGATATTCAACAAATTCGGGTAATTTTTTTGTATGTTCCTTAAGGCCCACGGAAGTTACATAATCAGTTGATTACATTTTTTAAAACTGCATTGGATCACATGCCATCTGATAGTTCTAAAATTGTAATCAGAGCTGATAAAACTCCTGCAGGACAACATGCAAGACGTTTCATTGCACCAAAAATTTATGAAGTTGCCATTGTAATGTTTGGAGAAAATCTGGAAGCCCGTGATATTGTTTTATATCGCAGAAATGATCAGTTACAGCGTGTGCATGAATCACATCTCTCATGACGCGTTACAATATCCAATATTATTTTGGAAAGGTGAAGATGGTTATCACTTCTCAATCAAGATGATAAATCCTAATAGGTACAGGCAATTAAAAAGTGTCATTGCATTGTTTTTGTTTACAATTATGTTATTGTTAAATGTTGAATGACTGTCATCAAAACATTATCTTATTTACATGAGCTGAAACTAATAAAAAAGTTAGTTCAATAATTAGTTAGTTTAATAAAAAAAAATAACTCATACCGTCTGATGGTTCCTGAAAAAAAGCGGCCAAGTGCGAGTCGGACTCGCCCATGAAGGGTTCCGTAGCAGCAAGTGACATAATATAAAAGTTCTTGAAGTTCGTTGTAACTTTGATCGAGGTAAATTGCGGTTTTCGAAACCTTAATATCATTTTTGAAGACCTATTCATAGATATCCCACACGTATGGGTTTGATGAAAAAAAAATTTTTGAGTTTCAGTTCTAAGTATGGGGAACCCCCAAAATTTATTGTGTTTTTTTCTATTTTTGTGTGAAAATCATAATGCAGTTCACAGAATACATCTACTTACCAAGTTTCAACAGTATAGTTCCTATAGTTTCGGAAAAAAGTGGCTGTGACATACGGACGGACAGACAGACAGACATGACGAATCTATAAGGGTTCCATTTTTTTCCATTTGGCTACGGAACCCTAATAAAGACAATCACATATTGAAATGCAGTGATAGCCTAGCGGTTAGAACGTTGGTCTCCCGAACGAAGGGGCCCGAGTTCAAATCCTGGCACGCACCTCTAATTTTCAAATATTATGTGCGTATTAGAAGTTAATTATCACTTGCTTCGGTGAAGGAAAACATCGTGAGGAAACCTGCACACCGGAGAGTTCTCTATAAAGTTCTCAAAGGTGTGTGAAGTCTACCAATCCGCACATGGCCAGCGTGGTAGGGTCTCCTCTCACATTGTGAGAGGAGACCCCGAGCCCAGCAGTGGGACAATTATGGGTTGTTGCTTTGCTTTTTTTTTTACATATTGAAATGTCGGCGATTATTTCATCAATATGCTGTTGATATGTATGTAAATATAGAAACATAGAGAGATTGACCTTCATCAGATTGAACCAGACCAAACTACGTTCTGACGAGTATATCTATTCACCTTCGAGATGCAATTACTACCGATGGAAATCCAAACAATGTCGGGCGGATGACAATTCTTCCAGCAACATATTATATTGTAAGTCCTCGGCATATGCATGAATACGCTCAAAATGCCATGACATATGTATGTTTGTTATTATGGCACTGCAGATTTATTTATCACATTCACATGCAGTCTTTAGTGAATAGAAATCAAACAGGAGTTTTTACCTGGCCAATCACCGATACCGATTGATCGCCATGATATTACTACACGAGTCTTCCGACTAAAGTTGAAATCTTTAATAGATTTAATTGTGAAACACAGTGTATTTGGTGAGACGCGCTGCGAGCAGATTGCCTCATGCTCATAATCTTGATTTGGCTAATTGAGAAAATAAAGTTGATACCAAATGAAGTTGATCAAATCATATCTACTGAAATTCCTGATGTATAAGTCAATCCTGATGTACAAGTTGATCCAGGCTTGCATGAAGTTGTTATTAAAAACATGATTCATGGCCCATGTGGAAATCTCAATTCAAATTCACCATGTATGGTAGATGGTCAATTTTCGAAACGGTGTCCACGGGAATTAGTGGCAGAAACAATTACCGGGAACGATGGCTATTCGCTATATCGTCGCCGATCGACTGCAGATAATGGAAGATCAACAGTTGTAAAAGTAAATCAACAAAATAAATCACAGGGTCAGTCTTTAAGTATTTGCAGCGTTAATCTGGAAAACCCATGCTTCTCTCATGGACAGTTGTATGTTGCCTGCTCCCGCGGTAGGCTACGTTGACACGGCGTCCATTCGATTCGATTTTTTCCCGTAGGTATACGGTTTCCCCGTATACGAGGCAGTCGTTCACACGACAACATGATTTTCACGTTAACGTTTATATCGAATGGAAAGCAGCCAGTTGTTTAGTGTGGAAACTACTGATGATAGAACAAATGTTTTACAATATTAGAGAACATATCAATATCTACAAAAAACCTCGCGATACTATATGTCCAACTATTGTCGTTATGTCACCATAACCACTTTTAAAATTTTAACAGTTAATAAAAAAGATGACCAAAATCAGATCATGAAAACCATACCTTCGTATTAATCCTTATCCAAATAAATCATTTCATACATAAATTTCATAAAAAATAGTTCAGGTAAAAAAATAAACCCATTACAAATAAATTAATTGAGTAAAATGTATATGTTACAAAAATAACAATAGGTTGGCAAGTACTTTAAAATTTAAAGAAAAAACACATACCTATGTCCTTTAAAAAGATAATAAATAAAAACAAATAATAAATAATAACGTTTCACACTCATAGCCCCACACTAGGATTCCCTGTGTCGTGGGTGCCATGGATAACACACTAGACAAGGACATTCACACCCAGACCGAGAACAGAAATTCAAATTCATCATTCTAATTTCCGCTTCGCTGGGAATCGAACACAGGACCCTTGGCGCGGCGATCCGGCATGGTAGAAATCGCACCACACGGGTCGTCAAAACATAAAATTACAAATATATCTCTAAATGTTTAAAAATAAAATTACACCCGAGCGAAGCCGGGGCGGGCTGCTAGTTGTTAATAATTTATATAATTCATAAGAATAGCTAAATGTATTCCTTTAGCTAGCCTATCAAGAATTAAAAATAATGACCTGAGAGTCATCACAAAGTCATCTTATAAAGTTTTGATAACTTTTCGTAGACTTTAATAGATAAGAATAAAATGTTGTAAGCAAATTGCAGTACGTGGGAAACTTTCTCGAGTAGGCTCATATTGATAACAAGGTTCTTGTTCCTTGGAACAGCTAACAGTAGTTAAATTTATTAGCCTATGCTGACTTTATGCAGATTATCTAGCGGGGTATTCCGGACTGGTTCGTGACATAAGAAAATAAGGTAGGCAAAACTTGAAATAGTATCGAAGTATTGTAGATGTATTTGATTGCAATTCTAGTACTTCCGAGTGCGCTGGAAGGTTTCTGTGGAAATAACGATTGCTTCTACTTTGTCTCAATCAAATAAATCTAGTATCTACGTAACGACGAGGAAATAGGGAAATTGATCGGTGCTAAAATCGATTATCCGTGGCTGTTTGTTCGATGGGAACGAAGGTTTTAACATAAGTAGGAAAGCTTTAGAAACATTTTCCAGTAATACATTTTATTTTCTTATCTTCTGGAGTTTTGAATTTTTATGCTCAGCGATTTTTTTTCTAAATGAAGGTAAAAACAAGAAAATATACAAAATACAAATAAATTTTAGTAAGGTTAGGGAATTAGTTCACCACTGTGTCACAATAGCAATCAATAATGTAGGTATAGTATTTTTATTTCATATTTCCTTGATAATTTGTTTTTGATTTATATTATTTTAACAGGATTTTCTAGTTTAGTCCTTTTGAATGCCAATTTACGATGATAAGGTTTTTTTATCTTAAGCATTTCTGTATTAGAATAGGCACAATGTACCTATTAGTTATTTTTAAACACTTAACATCGACTTGAGAGGTTTTGCCAAGGCTGTAGGAAACATTTATTTATTTACTTATTCTGCCAGTCACTGGTTGCAACACTTACAACATATTACATACTAATTAAGCGTAACAACTTATCTCAAATGACATCAAGTAAAATACGCGCATTGATAATACTTTCCAGTGCTGGGTTGAGGTAATCTTGAAATGTTCCGACATCAAATATGTGAGATGCATTTTATTGAGTACGATAGAAGTACATAGCACTTAAATTGTGTGATTTTTCGCAAAAATTACGCTAAATTTATCGCTTGAAAGTTGAAAGTATTTTCCTGTTTATTTTTATTTTAATCTTAATAGAAACATGTAGCTTTTGTTATTGTTTTAACTCTCACTTAATACATATTTTTATGACAGCGTATGAAAGTATGAATTGAATAAGATTTGTTATTTTTATTTAAAACTTCATTAAAAAATTATTAATTTAACTGCTTGGATATTTAAATAAATTTATTCATATGGTTATTATTTCACACTATTATAACAGTTATGTAGTTAACATAAATACATAAAAAAATCCATTTACCTTTTCAAAATATTAGAATATATTATAATGTTCACAGTATGACATGTAGGTATGTGTAAGTAGTATATATATTTATTCACTAGTGGATACAGGACGTGTGCTACTACGCAAAAAAAATTATATGGGTAAAGTCGATAATCGAAAATTTGTCTAATGCGTTGTTTTATTGGTCTCAAATCATCTTTGCATCTTTGAATGCAACAAATTTGAGGGACATCGGTTGGATGGTTTCGGAGTGTATATAGGACATCCATACAACCATTTTATTTATTTTTTATTTATTATACTTTAATTGATACACACGTTTAAGAGATAATTTTTATAAAATCTATAAATAAATTAAAATGATTTGATTTCTGACGGGATAAAAACACAATAAAACATAAAGAAAAAGCTCTTAGAGTTATCGCAAACAGAACAGACTCCCGGTGAACAGCGATTAGCTGAAGATTTCATTCGAGTATCGGCGTGCAGTTCATAAAAGAGGGCATAAATTATAGCTGGGTTTACGGAAATCGTGAGACTTGAAGAGATACAACACCGCACTGATTCTACATCCTTAGTTAGACGGGCTATTATAGCAACAATTATTGCCCTTTGCACAGAGAAACCACTTAAATTATATCTGTACTTACCCGTAAACTTAAATTAGAAAGATAAACCCAAGTGGACATTGGCAAATTTAAGAATTTATTCTGAGTTAATAACGTTGTAGAAGCTTCAATATACCTACTTACTTATTCCTAATTAATAAAATTTATCTTTTCGGCGTGGATTGTCGTGGATATTAATTTATTATGTTGAACGTTTAACTATTGTGTGGTAGTTTTCAGTATACTATGAGTATTTACTTAGAAAAGGAAATCCTACTTAAATAACGGCGATATAATATGTGTACTGTGATATTCTATGTGTAAAGGAACAAGGGAAACTTTTGTATTATAATATGTATTGACAGTGAGTGGGAAAGTTGCACGAACTCTTAATTAGTCAATCTGCAAATACAAATGATTAAACACCTCGTGATCAATCAGCTTCGTTAAGCTCAGCGTGCAATTTAATGCAACTTAGCTTGATGAAAGTAAAGTGCAAGTCTTTAGGATAGGTTGGAGTTATACAATCGTGAAGTGATTTAACTTGAAAATGTCTCGTTGCATTACGTCTTGTTGAGTGCATTAGTTCCCTTCGGAGCATAATGTACAAAACGCAAAATGAACACAAGTCGCAAAATGTACAAATCGCAAAATGGGCAAGATAGCCCACGTTCACGTTTAGGAATTTCCTTTTCTCGTTCGGCCATTTAACGTAGTAAACAGGATTAGAAGCTCCTGAGTTTATCGCTGGCAAAATTAGATTCTTTTCTTTGCTTCTCAAAATAATTGCGCAACTTACATCTTCGTTCTATCCGAGTGAAGCTGTAAATGCCACTACAGCCCAAAGAAACTGTCCATTAAAAAATGAGAGTAATAAATTTATTATGCAAAAGGTGGTTTAAGTAAAATTAATTATTAAAAATATATCTTTTTGCTAAAACATTATGCGTGAGTTTATTTTGCTTAAATTATTTTTTTTTATTTTTTTTGTTCCTTACATAATGTTAAGTTTTTTATATATTTTTTGTTGATGCTATGATGCAACCTTTTTTATTGTTTTAACAGCTACTCTCAGCTCTTTCCACAGCCACCCTGTATCCCGTACGGAACGTGCCCCGTACGGGAAAAAACCCGTTACGTATGCATTTAACCTTTGTTACCTTATTTTATGAGGTGACATAAATTTATGTAAATAAATAATGTATAGGATCAAAATGTTAATGCTAAAACCATTCTCCCCCAGTCAACCATTGGGCAGTGAGAATACTACGAAGGCGTTATAAAAGAGACATACAATACAATAAATATACCTAATATCTACAACTTATTTATTTTAGTCATCTCAGATTATAATTTATGTAGAAATGTGTTATTAAGTTATTAAATAACACAACCCTATGAAAGTCAATTGCTTCGTAAATTTACGACAAAAGATTTTACTAATAATAATAATCTTGTCTGATACTGATAACAATAATGGTTATGTTTTACAATAAACAATAAAGGGAAACTTTTTGTATAATAGATTACATAATCAACAATTCTCGGTTGGTAAAAAGATACACCTTGTAATAATAAATTGTGATACTTGTATTGTAACATTGTGGTATCTGTAGTAACTGTTAAAGGGCTGTAAAATTAATTATGAAACATTATTAACAGTTAACGTCGGATGCCGTAATAGGCGGTTGTATGCTGTATGCCGTTATAAAATGGCGCATAATGCCGAGGTTTAAGACAACTCGAAACAGAAACATAATATTATGTTCAGTCGATTTATGCCTTCGTGGGCTCGCAGCTTTACGTTCAGACTTAATTAGACTTGATGTAAGTTGTATTGGTCTAGGAATATTGTATTTATTTACAATGTGAACGTGGTATTTATGTATTTAATCATTTACAAATGGTTTTACTATAATTATTTTGTACACGATATTAGAGTAGATATATGTCGTGGTTCGTGATCCGTGATCCGTGCAACTGGGTCGAAAAACTAGCCAATAAAAAGAATTTATCATTAAAGAGTAAATTTTGTTACTAATATGATTATATGACGACCCTGTAGCCTAGTTGGTAGCGACCCTGCTTGCGGAGCGAAGTGTCCCGGTTTCGATTCCCGGCGTGACAGAAAAATATTTGTACTCGTGTCATGGGTGTTATTGTGATGTGTTATGTTATGTGCCGTCCATGCCACCCGCGACACAGGTAAAAAACCTACGGCGGGGGTATGTGTGTAAGCGTTTTATTTTATTTTAAAGTAGCGCATAGATTTTAGAAACCTCTGAATTTACTAAAATAGTTTTACCTATAATGTGCGAATTATGGGAAAATTGAACCAACTACGTACGTATCCACACGTAGGTCCACAAATTACACAAATCAATATAACCACGGAATACCTAGATAGTAGGTACTAGGTATACCTATAAACTAACAAGCATAGATTAAGTTGCTTAAGAGTTACCTATTAACACACTCAGACACCAGTTTATCGATTTCGATCGTTTATCGATTTAACGTTATTACTGTTATTTAACTTACCTAAGCTTTGTAATCCACGATTAAATCTCTACGTGATTCTAGCATACGAAAATTAATAGTGAAACATCGTTAGAAATACGAGTATTATTCTCTGGAAGCTCAGCGCGGCGCGTCGTAAAGTAGAAATTATATTTGCAAATTAAGCTAGAAAGTGTTGATGGCACCGCCTCAGCTCTCGAGTACTTAATGTTTATTTGCCTTTAGACTTTCTGATGAGGGAAACGGAGATAGGTCAAGGACAAAATATAACGTGAGTTAGTAACATAAAATTTGAAATGGACGGAATAATTATGATTCTTTACCCATTTTCAGGAAAACCTAAGAAAGACGAATGTATAGTCAAAGTCAAAGTTTTTATTTGCTAGAACATAGTGTACAATAAGTTGTTACAGAATGATTTGATTTGAGACCAATAAAACAATAAGTCCAGTCATCTTACTCAAACTTCGAAGGACATCGTTCGAAGGACAGATAACCGATGGGTTTGCAAAGTCCTCGAACGGCGGCCACGTCTCGGTAAAAGGAGCACTGGTCGCCTCCCAACCAGGTAGACTGATGATCTAAAGAAGACAGCGGGAAGCCGCTGGATTCAGAGGGCCCAGGACCGGTCGGAGTGGCGCCAATTAGGGGAGGACTATGTCCAGCAGTGGACTTTAAAAGGCTGTTAGATAGATAGATATAATTAATAAACTTTATATAGCGTGTTTTGACCGGAACTATACCGGTTGACCTAACAATATGCTCTAACCACGCGCTCTCCACCCTGTATCTCGAAAACGATTCAACGTATAAATTTTTTTTTATACAAAAGTTGTAGGGAATTTAATTCTCTACAATATTGATAAAAATAAATAGCGAAAAACCCATAGGAAATAAGATATTTGCAAAAAATCGATTTTTGTGATTTTTTGAACTTTGACCTCAAATTTTAATAGACGCGGACACCCTACCATTTATGTATGTAGGTTTTGAGGCAACTTTTAGAATGCCAAAATACAAGTTTATACAAATATTCAGCTGGGTATCTCAAATTCCGCAGTGAACAAGACTTATTAAGATGATTGGACTAAATGCATTAATAGTTCCAAATAAAACGGAGAATTTTTCTGCATATAGGTATTCAATTACCTTCACCTACATTATATTTAACCAAACCCTTCATCAATATAAAGATATTATAAGACTGGTTAATTACAACAAAAAAAAATTTATCCGTATCATATCACGCAACCAAATGCAGAATTTAAATTAAACAAGCCGAAACAATCTCAAATTCATCTCTTCCAAACTGAAACCGCAACTCTAGTAACACAATAGACCGTTAATTTTAACTCGGATTATATTTATTTATTATCCAATTTCGCATGTTGCTGCATCGACCGGTGAAAGCAAAATATTGCGTTTGATTAAATCATAACCACAGATCATAACATACGAAACATTTTTTGTGGCTGTCAAATCTATTGACACTTGAATAAGGTGCTGTAGTGGATTGACAGGTATATTATAATAACCTGATATGTTTATTACATTGTTAATAATGTGCCGAATCATTTACTGTATATTGACTGGGATTTCATGTTCCGCATTAAAGGATAAAGGCCGTAGTTACTTATTATAAGTATCTACTATTATTTCTTCTGTGGTAGTACTGGTAGTACAATAATAATTGCGCCTAGCGAAAACGAAATTCGAAATCTTAACGTAGCGTAGGAATGACATACACCAGAACGATGATTTATATCCCTCCGTGCATCATGTACATATTTGACGGTAGATTAATTTTTACCGTCGCTTACTAAATGTAGCTAAATTGTCTAAGCCCTCTTAGAGGATGGAAAAAATCTGTAAGAGAAATTATACCATACATCTTACCCCTAGCATGCGCACCGGCGGTAGGAAGAAAACCAGTACCTGAAACAGAATAAAATATTACAAATTAGCTATGAAGCGTTATTTATTATGCCGATTAATAAGAAGGAGCGTGTATCGTTATTTGTACTGCGAACTAAACACGACAAGAAACTAACTAGCGAATGACTTACAAATAAATTTGTACAGCGGCCGTAAATCTTCGATGTGTCGATTCGAGATCTACGATACTTGAGTTATAGCCCACTGGGCGTAGTCTTGGACACGTTTCTGCACAGCTTTCTTCGCCATTTTAGGGTTTGACTATAGAAATATCCCGACCACAATCGAATCGTTTATTTAATGCGACTTCATAGTGTATCTACGTCTACCTATTATTGGGTATGTTTGATTGGCGAAAGGGACTACGCTATTAAGCTATGCGTCATATTTCTGAAGCGAGTAAGAAATTGAAAGTTTTCACTACCTCACGCAAGTTAACATACCCGCGCGAAATTTCAACAGGTTCACGTGTAACGTTATGAGGTCGTAAAAATCGTAAACGCGAAATTACGACACAATGGCGGAGGTTATTGATAAATATTTTATTTTTTATTTGATTCCGAGTGTATTTTTACTAATAAAAATATATTTATTCAAAATATTATCTTCTTCAGAATGTTATATATAAGAAGTGCTTTGCCAAATTAAAAAAAATAATAGGTGGATTTTAAGCTGTTGTACGTTGTTATTTCTTGTTCTTTTTTAATTATTTATTTATTTTTCATATGGATATGAAATGCTATTAAAATAATAGATACATTATATCAACTCTTAACAATCCCCTTCAAGATAAGGGTATGTAGAGATATAGAGGACCTCCCTCTCCTTTGAGACCCTTTCGTAATTAATGAATCGCTCCTAAAAGCTATCTTACATGAGATCAAAATCTATGCTAATATTTTCATTTCAGTACTCCTAAAACCGTCACAGTACCTTGTAATTAGTGATAGAGATTTCCTTGATGAAAGTCGATGGGTCTCGTAACATTGAGCTTCCGAGAGCTATATCTCGATCGATTTATGTCGCTACCGGAACACGTCGCGGCGACATTTCATCTACTCTCTATACGGCAACGATGACATAATTTATCGGTCACAACTCACAACACAACATGAGACACGACAGCTTCACGTATTGGAAAATATTCGTTGGTAGCCTGCGCCGGCGCAGCGTCTCTCAAGCGGAAAATTTAATTGATGTCTGTAATTGAATAATCATTGGCCTAGAATGATATAAGTAAAAAAGTATGTCTAGTAGCTTTTAGTTTTTTTTAGTATGCTGAGAGCAAACAAACGTGCAGACGGATTCAACGTTCAGATTTGTAATTGATCACCGTCGCCCATGAACATTAGTAACACCAGGGGTGTCAAACATCTCTTGAAGGAACACATTTGATAGACCGGTAGGAACACCTCTCCTCATACATCGTACATCTCTCCTCAATTCAAGCGATTCCAATCCGTCTATGAGCTTGAGATCACCGACAAGACGAACGGCTCTGCGTTGGATTGGATCCACTTGGATAGTTGGGGCTCCAGCCAGCTTCAGCATGGCCCAATATGATTCGTTGATGACCAGGAGCCCACTACGAATCCCTTTTTGATTTCCTCACAAGACACGTAGTCTTTGTCAACGCCAAGCTCTCGTTTACCTAGAATTCCTATAACACCAGAAGGTACTGGTTAAAATATAACTTATGTGATTATATTATTCACTAGTAGTTTTTAATATAATTGTTCTGTTTTATCCAAGCATTCCCTGTGTTGCGATTACGAGAACATTTAACTACTTACGTACTTCAGCTACTTGCTCTTTGTACATAATAATTGTTTGATGTCAGTATCTTTACTTGCCGCAACATGACATGTATTTATACAATTATGTGACACTGATTTCTTCACGTCAGGTTACGACACGTTATGATAATCATCCATGAATCAGTTTTCCATCCCGCAGCTTGTGCTTATCGCTTCGTGATTTGCGTATAATAGCATTTCGTTACGCTTGCAACAAGCTCGATAGTGCTTTGGTACCAGATAATTGTATACGATGTCTCAATCTCATCGGTACGAGATGTGAACGTCAAATAAAGCCTATTACACGCAGTTTTGACTTGCATGACATTTGCAGATGCACCTTCAAACATTTTATTTTTGTAGCGGTTCTCAAGGTAGTTTGGTAGCATGTTTGCATTCGGCGTTGCCTGAAGCGTCAACCATTATACAGTACTTAGGGGTCAAAAACTCAAAACTCTTTTGAAAACATCGTATACTCCGAACATAGTTTTTTATATCTGATATGTCTGTATTATGAAAGGCATGAAAGACGCGTTGAGAAGAAGGAAGTAAAAAATCTAGCTTTTATACTTGAATTTAATTTAAGTATTCAGCTATGAAATAATACCACTTTAGCTGTTTACCCTATGTATGCTATTAATTTTGATTCTGTTATTAAAAATAACAAACGAAATATACATAACTACATAGACATAAATACAGAGAAGAACAGGAACAGGAGAGCAGAGCAGTGAGAACAATACACTAGGCAGCGAAGAAAGAAGAATGGTGAGTATTACATAATAATGGTACATACGAGTAACAACAGCGATACATACAAGAAGTAGGATTACGAAGCCAGCTATCTCCCATCGTAGCACCTGTTTCTGAACAATGGTTAGTTCACTTTCCTTTGCCAGCTCGTTAACATTTTCGAATATCGAGCGGTAGTCGTGACCCAATGAGTTCCCTTTCGACCGTCACGAGACACACGAATGAAATGATACCGATAACAAGTTTAAACCAATTGCAGTCGCAATCAATGTTCGGGATAGTCGATTTATATTTCCTGTTAGGTAATAAAATAAAGCTGAGGTAGCGTAAAGATACTGTGAGTTGGGTTGATTGTTTTCGAATCTACAACGCAGATGGGTTTTGTTATGTGATGTTGATTGTACCTAATGCTTGTTAAGATTTATTTTATGTGCGATGGAAAATCGAAAGCTCGTGTAATTTACGTGGTACATGCTATTTGCTTCGAGCTTCTAGCAGATAGCTTGTAGACATTTTTTATTACCTATACATATTATACGAGTAAAGTTATTTATTACGCACGTGATCGACGACTTGATATGTCGAGAAATTTTGGAATTTTCTATGCGTTTCAAATTCAGGACTTTCGGACGTCCGTACATAATGTGGTCTCCGGAACTTATTGACTGCAAATACAAAAATCATTATTTGTTTTGTTTTTTTATTTGAGACCACTGACCACTTATTAAACATATAAAATAACTAGCAGCCCGCCCCGGCTTCGCTCGGGTGTAATTTTATTTTTAAACATTTAGAGATATATTTGTAATTTTATGTTTTGACGACCCGTGTGGTGCGATTTCTACCATGCCGGATCGCCGCGCCAAGGGTCCTGTGTTCGATTCCCAGCGAAGCGGAAATTAGAATGATGAATTTGAATTTCTGTTCTCGGTCTGGGTGTGAATGTCCTTGTCTAGTGTGTTATCCATGGCACCCACGACACAGGGAATCCTAGTGTGGGGCTATGAGTGTGAAACGTTATTATTTATTATTTGTTTTTATTTATTATCTTTTTAAAGGACATAGGTATGTGTTTTTTCTTTAAATTTTAAAGTACTTGCCAACCTATTGTTATTTTTGTAACATATACATTTTACTCAATTAATTTATTTGTAATGGGTTTATTTTTTTACCTGAACTATTTTTTATGAAATTTATGTATGAAATGATTTATTTGGATAAGGATTAATACGAAGGTATGGTTTTCATGATCTGATTTTGGTCATCTTTTTTATTAACTGTTAAAATTTTAAAAGTGGTTATGGTGACATAACGACAATAGTTGGACATATAGTATCGCGAGGTTTTTTGTAGATATTGATATGTTCTCTAATATTGTAAAACATTTGTTCTATCATCAGTAGTTTCCACACTAAACAACTGGCTGCTTTCCATTCGATATAAACGTTAACGTGAAAATCATGTTGTCGTGTGAACGACTGCCTCGTATACGGGGAAACCGTATACCTACGGGAAAAAATCGAATCGAATGGACGCCGTGTCAACGTAGCCTACCGCGGGAGCAGGCAACATACAACTGTCCATGAGAGAAGCATGGGTTTTCCAGATTAACGCTGCAAATACTTAAAGACTGACCCTGTGATTTATTTTGTTGATTTACTTTTACAACTGTTGATCTTCCATTATCTGCAGTCGATCGGCGACGATATAGCGAATAGCCATCGTTCCCGGTAATTGTTTCTGCCACTAATTCCCGTGGACACCGTTTCGAAAATTGACCATCTACCATACATGGTGAATTTGAATTGAGATTTCCACATGGGCCATGAATCATGTTTTTAATAACAACTTCATGCAAGCCTGGATCAACTTGTACATCAGGATTGACTTATACATCAGGAATTTCAGTAGATATGATTTGATCAACTTCATTTGGTATCAACTTTATTTTCTCAATTAGCCAAATCAAGATTATGAGCATGAGGCAATCTGCTCGCAGCGCGTCTCACCAAATACACTGTGTTTCACAATTAAATCTATTAAAGATTTCAACTTTAGTCGGAAGACTCGTGTAGTAATATCATGGCGATCAATCGGTATCGGTGATTGGCCAGGTAAAAACTCCTGTTTGATTTCTATTCACTAAAGACTGCATGTGAATGTGATAAATAAATCTGCAGTGCCATAATAACAAACATACATATGTCATGGCATTTTGAGCGTATTCATGCATATGCCGAGGACTTACAATATAATATGTTGCTGGAAGAATTGTCATCCGCCCGACATTGTTTGGATTTCCATCGGTAGTAATTGCATCTCGAAGGTGAATAGATATACTCGTCAGAACGTAGTTTGGTCTGGTTCAATCTGATGAAGGTCAATCTCTCTATGTTTCTATATTTACATACATATCAACAGCATATTGATGAAATAATCGCCGACATTTCAATATGTAAAAAAAAAAGCAAAGCAACAACCCATAATTGTCCCACTGCTGGGCTCGGGGTCTCCTCTCACAATGTGAGAGGAGACCCTACCACGCTGGCCATGTGCGGATTGGTAGACTTCACACACCTTTGAGAACTTTATAGAGAACTCTCCGGTGTGCAGGTTTCCTCACGATGTTTTCCTTCACCGAAGCAAGTGATAATTAACTTCTAATACGCACATAATATTTGAAAATTAGAGGTGCGTGCCAGGATTTGAACTCGGGCCCCTTCGTTCGGGAGACCAACGTTCTAACCGCTAGGCTATCACTGCATTTCAATATGTGATTGTCTTTATTAGGGTTCCGTAGCCAAATGGAAAAAAATGGAACCCTTATAGATTCGTCATGTCTGTCTGTCTGTCCGTCCGTATGTCACAGCCACTTTTTTCCGAAACTATAGGAACTATACTGTTGAAACTTGGTAAGTAGATGTATTCTGTGAACTGCATTATGATTTTCACACAAAAATAGAAAAAAACACAATAAATTTTGGGGGTTCCCCATACTTAGAACTGAAACTCAAAAATTTTTTTTTCATCAAACCCATACGTGTGGGATATCTATGAATAGGTCTTCAAAAATGATATTAAGGTTTCGAAAACCGCAATTTACCTCGATCAAAGTTACAACGAACTTCAAGAACTTTTATATTATGTCACTTGCTGCTACGGAACCCTTCATGGGCGAGTCCGACTCGCACTTGGCCGCTTTTTTTCAGGAACCATCAGACGGTATGAGTTATTTTTTTTTATTAAACTAACTAATTATTGAACTAACTTTTTTATTAGTTTCAGCTCATGTAAATAAGATAATGTTTTGATGACAGTCATTCAACATTTAACAATAACATAATTGTAAACAAAAACAATGCAATGACACTTTTTAATTGCCTGTACCTATTAGGATTTATCATCTTGATTGAGAAGTGATAACCATCTTCACCTTTCCAAAATAATATTGGATATTGTAACGCGTCATGAGAGATGTGATTCATGCACACGCTGTAACTGATCATTTCTGCGATATAAAACAATATCACGGGCTTCCAGATTTTCTCCAAACATTACAATGGCAACTTCATAAATTTTTGGTGCAATGAAACGTCTTGCATGTTGTCCTGCAGGAGTTTTATCAGCTCTGATTACAATTTTAGAACTATCAGATGGCATGTGATCCAATGCAGTTTTAAAAAATGTAATCAACTGATTATGTAACTTCCGTGGGCCTTAAGGAACATACAAAAAAATTACCCGAATTTGTTGAATATCGGGTACTCTTACAGAATTAATTTGCGTTTTTCCACCACTTTCAAGGTGAAATTAATGAAATGCTGAAATTATATTGGAGGACATAGATACGCAAAGAACATGCTCTTGAAAACAAAATAAGAAAATAGAATATATCCATTCAGTTATAGGGTTGTGAATTAATGAAAAGGCATTTTATGGCCTTTCCATGTAATATAAGTAAAATTTAAGAAATGCATGTATTACTCTTTTTGTACGGAGTAAACGTTTTTTTATTATTTAAAACAAATCAGCTGACATTTTTTATTTTTCCATACAAAATGTCCTTAAGGAACTCTTTGGTATGGAACCCTAAAAAATAGCTTAAATGCTTAGTCGAAGTCTTTTCAATATCCTAAATAGTCCTGTTAAAATTCGTTCAGTAATTTCAGAGATTTGGCTTACTGGTCATTGCGCGGCGGCGGCTTATTTTCCTGAAGTCGTAATATCTTCTGAATGGAATATCCGATTTGAGTAATTTAAAAAGTAATCAATAGGTATTGAAATAGTTTTGAATATGAAATGATTTATTTGGATAAAGATTAATACGAAGGTATAGTTATCATGGTCTAATTTTGGTCAGTTTTTTTATTAACTTTTAAAATGTAAAAAGTGGTTATACTGGCATAACTACAATAGTTGGACATATAGTATCGCGAGGTTTTTTGTAGATATTGATATGTTCTCTAATATTGTAGAACATTTTTTTGGTCTATCATGAATAGTTTTCGCAGCGCACGCGATGTAAAGAATATTTTAGGTAATTTTTTACACATTATTGGAGTTTTAGTAAGGATCCCTAATTTTTTTTAAATATAATATAGCCTATGTTCACCGCGAATAGTGTAGCTTTCTAACAGTGAAAGAATTTTTCAAATCGGTTCAGTAGTTTCGGAGCCTATTCAATGCAAACAAAAAATCAAATCTTTCCTCTTTATATATTAGTATAGATGTTTGTGGGAAGTGGCCCCGCTCTACTTTAATACATACATCATTCTTATAATAGACGCAAGTGTGTGTGTGTTTGTGTGTCGGCTTAAGCTATATCGATAAATCTTAAAGTTGATCTTATTAATGATAATTATTGTAAGAGTGAAAACCGCGACGCTCAGTCGCCTACGCGCGGACTGTGATCCGAGCTGATTATACCATACTTACCATGGCTAAAGGCTATAGATACTTAATATAAGATAGGCATTCAAAAAGCTCGGTAACATCCACGGGTAACATCCTTTTTACCCTTCTTCTGGTATTATGGATGTTCATGTGGAGATGAGCTTGCTTGATGACTTGCCCGCCAGAGCAACTCGTCTGCTTGTTTGCATGCGTCATTTGCATGTTTTATGAACAAAATATCAGTTCGATACTTACTTAATCTGCGTAAGGTAACGTGCTAAGTAGTTATATAAATATTTCAACAGAAAGTTTAATTTAAAAATAATTTCCTGTCCTAAAATCAAAACATAATTGCAGTTATAACATCGTGCACTAAACCGAAGTAGATATCGCACAATAAGTACGCACTTAAAAGTAATAAGAGCAAAATTTTATCAACAGGTCGCAATCTGTGTTTCACAACATTTACACCCATAAACACCTACAAAGAATAACCTTTAAAGGCCGGCTCGTAAATATTGTATAATAAATGGTTAAAACTGTTCAATACAAAATACTCGGACAGAACTACCGTGAGAACTGTTGGTAGCCTGCCAAATGCTTTAAAGCTAACTTTGGTTTGAATATTTTATAAAAGGGCTTAACATTTTAAATATTTCTTTGTGTGTGGAAATAAATAAAGATGGATTTAAAGTATAAATAAATAAGTAAACGCTCACGCATTCACACTCTCACGATGTGGGTTTTTCTCTGTTGTGGGTGGATTAAACAAACAACCGAGTTTCGTCAACAAAAATTCACGTGTAAGTAATATACATATAATCGAATCCGAGACCTTGTAGCCAACAAATTGTCAGAGATAAAGAATGGGTCAAATGTCAAGTCTAAAAATTGAAATGTAAATGTAAATTATTTAGGAGCACTATTGGTTTTATCACTGAAGACATAATAAAAGTGATTGTATGTTTATGACAAGTATGATTATGATAGCTTAATACGTAAATGGTTAGGTGAACGTACAACATTTTGTTTAAATACCCTAAAAATTTAAGCAATTTTCCCTTGGTCGGTACGACTGTCAACGTAAATCTAGTTACCCTATCTAAGTACCTATAACAATATTTATACACCTCATGAGGAAATATCAACGAAATGAACACCACTGTTTTTGACCTTGAAAAACGACTATCAATATTCTAGAAGGTCAAGAAATGTTATTCATATTACAATAATAAGAACCTATTGTTTTCGACTGCCTGAAATGAAATTTAATAACTTCTTACTTGTCTGCACTGTTTTGGTTGAATTATTCTATTAAAAAGTTTGGACACTTCAATCAATCAAGTTGATACGTAACATAAGAAGTCAGGGATATTATGTGTTAAACGTTTGAGATTAAAATTTTTTGTAACACTACAATCTACATGTCGCACCTTTGGTGGAACAAGGGCACATCTTACAAAAAATCGTAAAATGACAAAAATTAAACAAAAAAATATTTTACACCTGCAAAGTACATGGCCATATTCACAAATAAATGGGTCGTATCTCATGCAAAGAACAAACACTTTGAAGCAATAAAAAGACGAATAATACGACTCGAAATGCAAAAAAAAAAACTTTGAAATGGCTCTCCTGTAAAATTACAAAAGTGCAGTTGAGCCCTTGTTCCACCAAAGGTGCGATGTATTGAATTTCATGTTGTATCTGAAAGAGTCACGAGCTACGACGTATAAATTGGTTTTTTATTAAACTTAACCGGTTTCAAAATTATGAAAATTGACTCTGCGTTTTACTCGTGTCGTGACGTTAAACAAAATGTGAATGTGTATGCTGGCATGCCTTTCCATATAGGTACTTCAATTACCGCGTACATACGTTGACAAAACAAATACGCCTTGAGTTCCATTCCAAAGTTAGATTCCTATATTGTGTCCAAAGTAAGCGCGCGGGCTATTTAGATATTAATATTGACATAGTGTTTGATGGATAACAATAAAATTATCTTAATAATGTGTCCAAAAATCCAGAAAAAAAACCGGCAAGCGCATTAGTGCATATGACAGGCCACCCGCAATGTAGGGTTCCGAAATAGTAAGTTTATCGACTATTACTAACATAGCCGTGATAGTTTTCCTTGTAAATTCTATTATAACCTATTTTTGGGAATTTTTTTTCTTGTCCAACTCCAACCGTTTAGCTAACGACGGGGGGGACACTTGACTCTAACCGAAATTAGCACTTTAAAGCCAATTATTTCGCAAACGCCCTAATTACAAAAATGGTCTAGAAGACCCATAATATTTTTGGAAGACCTTTTCAACAATACCACATTATAGGGTACGCGACGAATAAAAAAAGCGGCCAAGTGCGAGTCGGACTCGCCCATGAAGGGTTCCGTAGCAGCAAGTAACATAATATAAAAGTTCTTGAAGTTCGTTGTGACTTTGATCGAGGTAAATTGCGGTTTACGATTTATGACGTATTAAAAAAAAACTACTTAATACTAGATCTCGTTCAAACCAATTTTCGTTGGAAGTTTGCATGGTAATATACATCATATATTTTTTTTAGTTTTATCATTCTCTTATTTTAGAAGTTACGGGGGGGGGGGGGGGGACATTTTACCACTTTGGAAGTGTCTCTCGCGCAAACTATTCAGTTTAGAAAAAAATGATATTAAAAACCTCAATATCATTTTTGAAGACCTATTCATAGATATATCATACGTATTTGTTTGGGTTTGATGAAAAAAAAATTTTTGAGTTTCAGTTCTAAGTATGGGGAACCCCCAAAATTTATTGTTTTTTTTTCTATTTTTCTGTGAAAATCTTAATGCGGTTCACAGAATACATCTACTTACCAAGTTTCAACAGTCCTATAGTTCCTATAGTTTCGGAAAAAAGTGGCTGTGACATACGGACGGACGGACGGACGGACAGACAGACAGACAGACAGACATGACGAATCTATAAGGGTTCCGTTTTTTGCCATTTGGCTACGGAACCCTAAATATCATCTTCACGTTAACTCTAGGGGAGGTACCCTGAAAAAAAAATGATTTTCAATATTTTATTCTACGATTCTGGAGTTTTAATCTATACTAATATTATAAAGAGGAAAGCTTTGTATTTTTATATTTTTGTATTTTTGTATTTTTGTATGTTTGCAACGAATAAACTCAAAAACTACTGAACCGATTTTCAAAATTCTTTCACCATTAGAATGCTACATTATTCATGAGTAACATAGGCTATATTTATTACTAGAAAAAATTAGGGATCCTTGCTAAAACATCAGTAACGTGAACCAAAGTGTGAAAAAATTTGCTTAAAAATTTCTTTCATCGCATACGCTGCGGAAACTATTGATGATAGAACAAAAAAATGTTCTACAATATTGTAGAACATATCAATATCTACAAAAAACCTCGCGATACTATATGTCCAACTATTGTCGTTATGTCACTATAACCACTTTTTACATTTTAAAAGTTAATAAAAAAGATGACCAAAATCAGATCATGAAAACCATACCTTCGTATTAATCCTTATCCAAATAAATCATTTCATATTCAAAACTGTTTCAATACCTATAGATAACTTTTTGAATTACTCAAATCGGACATTCCATTCGGAAGATATTACGTAGTAAAGAAACTACGTGACAACGTGATTGTACGAGTAGTACAATCATCACCGGCCCCGCGGCCGGACAGCTCGCGCATGTTCCGCGGATCCCGATTATGTAACACGGGGAGGGGAGGGGAGTGGAGTGGGAGCGGGAGCGGGAGTGGGAGCGGGAGCGGGAGCGGGAGCGGGAGCGGAAGCGGGAGCGGAAGCGGGAGCGAGAGCGAGAGCGAGAGCGGGAGCGGGAGCGGGAGCGGAAGCGGGAGCGAGAGCGAGAGCGAGAGCGGGAGCGGGAGCGGGAGCGGGAGCGGGAGCGGGAGCGGGAGCGGGAGAGGGAGAGGAAGAGGGAGAGGGAGAGGGAGAGGGGGAGGAGGAGGGGGATGGGGAAGGGGGAGGGAGAGGGGGAGAGGGAGAGTGAGAGGGAGGACACGGAAATAAGAACGGCTGTACCGATTTTAATGATCTCTGATTTGTTACATTCTTAGGCGATACGAAGTTCGCCGGGTCAGCTAGTAAATATATATATCCATGCCAATAAGGATCTCGGCGCGGCGCTTTGCTTCGGACAGACAGACGGACAGATGGACGGACAGAAACCCTATTCAATAAGATTGTATGTAACTAATAATTGTGTGAATAGAAAATATAATTCCCAGGTCATTAGATGTCACCGTTGTACGGCTTTATTCATTACGAGAAATATGATAGCGTGACACATGCTACCTCACGGGTCACGCGACAGGTCTAGCGGGCCAGCGGGCCAGCTGTTGTCCCGGTGGATTATGGATTGTTCAACAATAGCAGGCTATTATTTTTTATGACATATCCAGCCGGTAAACAAGCAGATGTAACCTAACCTAACCTAACCTAACCTATAAGGTTTTCTATCTTTTTAACACTTGGGCATTTACGACTAGATTCCCATCACCGACGTCAGGCATTAGCCCAGCTTTATTATATTCTAATTCTAAGTCTTAAACTGGACGATATGACCAAGGCAAGAGACCGAGTCCAGTGGGTTACGGGATGCGACGATGAAGAAGATACACTGATATTAAGGGACTCCATCAATGCTTGCGCCCTAACTAGCTTGCAGAGGTGCACAACTACAAACTTCTGAACGAAGAAGAACCCAGGGGAAACGAGTTCCTTTTGTTGAAAGTTCTGTGATAGTCGGTATTCCTGTATGGAGGCAAGGCATTATTCACATGGCTGGAAACCATTCTACTTCTAGATTCTACTGTTATTTCTTATCTACGATATATTTAGAATTCTCTACCAGTTAAACTAAGGGATGTGTAAAGAACAATGAAAACGGTACAGCTCAGAAAAGATGAAAAGAAAGAAATGAAAAAGTACATTCGTTATAGTTATATTATTATTATTTGTATTTTACACATTTGGACAGCTGTATCGGCATAATTTAAAATGTTTACAATAATATTATACTCATAAGATATTAACATAATACAATAACATTTATGAGTAATACATTGGAATTATGAATTTTAAACACTTATGAATTTTAACTTGTGGTAGAATTTTCGTGTGAATTTAAAGGGCCCTATATTTTTATATAGGGCTCTTAAAATTTTTGTTTTATCACTCACTTATGATATTTATTTTATTACCTTTATATGTTGCATAGTGAGTGATCAAGTAAAAATTGAATAATAATGACTTTTTGAATCGTTAAAAATAATACCTATGTATCCTAATAAGGAATGTACTTATACTACCTAATGTATACTAGCAAACAAGGAGACGTATACAATTTTTTTTGGGAAATCTTCGTAACCTGACCTCTGTCATGTGAGACTTCTACCCCTAATTACGCCTACTGAACCTATTAACCTATTATTATTAAATAACCCACGTGACCTATTAAGCGCATATGATGAAGAACCAGAATCTCATGTCAACGCACCGTACCTATCAGTGCAGGAAACGTCATACTTCTTAAAGTAATTACTTAACTAAAGAGTAACATATATTGAGTAGACTGTTTCACAGATTACTGCATCCATGTACCTGTTTAATTGTCCTTATAAAGATGCTTTGTTGTGGACTGTACGAACAATAGAGGATATGTTGTCGACCTTGTGCAACCAGACTGCCTGTCTTTCAGAACGAGTCCTCCAAGTGTTGTAATTCACATGCGTAGTACTAAACAAGAAGTAGTGACGTTACGTAAACAGGAACAGTTTCTAAATCAAAGTTTAACCAAAGATGTAAAATTCCTATGGCTTTACATAGGAATTTTACGACATACTTCAACGTATATTCCCATACATTCTGAAGGCAGCATTCGGCGTGAGCGTTTACAGAAAAGAGTTTTGTCTAGACCCCCCCCCTAGTTATTAATGAATAACTAGGAGAAGCATAGAGCGAAACAGACATATTTCACGCTTGTTGCGTGTGTTTCTATGGTACCTACGAATATGAGACGATTATCACAAAAAAGCCGGAGAAAATTGTTCACACTTTGCACTAATTGAACACATTTCAATTAAAGCCGTTGATTTAGTGTCGATTCAAAGTCATTAAAAGAAAGAGTTTAGTCGAAAGATTGAATTGGTCAAATGTATTTTATTCGTAAGTAAAAGTTTAAAACTTAGGATTATCTGAATAACTTAATTAGCTTAAAATAATATTTTTTTTCACCAATAGGTACGCAACTCTGTTATTGTAATCACGACAGAATATACTTTTCAAGTATATCGGTATTAGAATCGATACATCCATACATATTAGTTCAAAGCAAAAAAAAACTGACCAATGTAAACCAAGTATGAATATTAATAAAAAATATCGGTGATTTCAGATTCAATTAATTCTTAAAGTCAAATCTTTTCTGCATTATTCTCTTAGAATATGCTTTGTATAACATTTCCTTTTTATGCTAAGTTGACATTCTATTATTTAAAACTAAATCTCATTTAATTATGTTTTCAGTTCTGCTGTATCCAGTTACATCCCTTGTCATAGGGTCGCCAGAATGCCCATTTCCCGATTTCCCTATATGCGGCAGCGACGGTATAACATTTGGAAATTTATGTGAATTGAAACTAAGAACTCTTCTCAAACCTGATTTACGACTGAAAGGTGTTGGTCCTTGCAATGTAGATTATTTTAACTACCCATATGAGAGGCTACTTAGAACGATAACAACAGATACTGGGTAACGTATAGTAACTATGACTGAATCTATTCATTTTAATGTTTACGTTTTTAGTTTTTTTTTGTTTTTGAAAATGTGTTCTAGAAATGAACAACTTCGGTCGAAGAATAAGAAGGGAAAGGCACACAAAATTAGAAAAGAACTGCTGTATGCCTGACTTGTTAACATCTGCGAATGTTTTAGAGCGTCTCGGTGAGTGTATCCTTTAAAAGTTTAAATTATCGGGATTTAAAAAGGGCTGTCATTGCTGTCAATCACTTTTCCTTGTACATAATTATAAAGAAGGCACTACAGCTACATATCCATCTGACTAATTCCATTCAAAATAATCTACAAAATACTACACTACTCATACACTACTCGTTCACTGATGGATAGACTTGATTTATTTTAACTTACGAATTATGATTAATATTAAAGAATATTTATTTATTTATTAATCACGTGCTTATAGTTAAAGTTATCTGTATGTTACAGAGTAGTTAGCTGGGTAATTAACGACAATTTATAATAGGTGTGATAACTTTTTGGCATCAGATAAGCATTACATAAGAAACAGTGGCGTTGTGTGGGAAAATTTACTCTACTCTCTATTACGAGAACTTACCACTGGACTAGTCTAAATTGGAATGGTTGGCGTATTTGGGCATTTTCACAAAAAAAGGTATAGGTTTAAAAAAGTAAGATTTAATTTCAACTTCATTTTTTATGTGAGATTGTACTTGTTTATATTGTCTCAAACTCTATATTTTACGATTCCCAGATTAAAATCAATAATTAATCATGTAATTATGAGAAATAACATAAAATATAGGGCAAGTGAAAGATATTTCGTCAGGTTTGTTACTTCAATTAAACGCGAATAAAAAATAAACAATGAAAACAATCAAATTTTCTTTAATAGAAAATTTGAACACAAGTTGGATGAACTAAATCAATTTGAGAAAATACGATACCTATATTATAATATAACCAAGAAAAATGTCTCATAATTAAAATTTTGTTACCAGTGATGCCATTCGAACATTACTATATTCTATTATTGAGTTTAAAATACGAAAACATAGTAACAGTTTAAAATACGAAAACATACAATATGAATATAAAATTATCCTTTTATTAAAATTTTACATTTAATTAACTTCAGAATTTAAGTAATAAATGCTTTAAATTATCAATAAAACAGATTTTGTTACTTGAAAATTAGGGGGACAGTAACAAAGCTGACGGTAACAAAATTCATAAGAAGCATTTACACTAGGCTATGTTTTCTTATACTAATGCATAGACTTAAATATAATTGACGGGCTGTTCCGAACAAAATCCGTGTAAGATTTTTCAAGCATTTTTCATACTCTGTGATAGCGCTTCGTTCGGTCAAGTTCGGTTCAAGAAAGGCGGATATCAAATATTTGGCACTAAATAATTTTTAAAAATGTAAGTAAAAATATATTTATTTACCAATTATGATTTAAATAAACTCAAATAAAGTTCAAACGTAAATAATGAAGACGTTTTAACTATGCACAATAAACAATATGAGTTATTATGTGTTCTGGAACGGTCGGAGTTTTTCGTAAATGACATCTACTTGTCTCGCTTGCTCGCAGCTGACTAAAATTCGTTGGCACCGGCATTTGGTGAAGATAATTTGATGTTTTTGGATAAGTTTAAATTGTGCTTGATTAAGAAAAGTAAAAAAAAAATCAACAATATACCTCATTAGTACATAGGCAGGTAATTAAAAATAAATAATTGTTATATACACTTCTGTGAACATATAAATATACCTACACTTCTTTTTATAGATACTATGATATCATTACCGCCTTTAGACTAGACTAAGTTGCTAAAGTAGCATGTGTAAACTTCTTAACGGTCAGTTTTGTTACTTTGCTTGTCAGGCCTATACGTTACCACACAAAACTGACGTAACGTTACCTTACCTTTGCGCGGTTTATATTTAATTTAAATAGGTACAATTGCAGTGTTTCATCTTTAACTATTTATTTATCGAGCTAGATGTAAAAGCTTTCAATAACTACCACAATCATGTGGTCTACATATTGAATTATAAAACATTTTGGTAACTTACCTTGACGTGTATCTTGACGCGTGTTAATGTGTAATTTTTTTCAGCTTATTTAATTATTAATATCTTTTATTACAACTTGTTATTTTCAGCGGCTATCTATAGCTATACCGTTTAATTTCCACCGAGAGGATCAAGGCCAAGAAAACAGAATTTTATGAATGAAATATTTTCAAAGTCTGATCATAAAACAATAAGGAATCAAGAATAAAATTAACTTAACAAGTAAATAAACATGGTGTTTTATTTAAATCAGACAGAGTTAGAGAGATATAAGATTAGAAACACAATTAAGACGAGAAAGTATGATAGGCAATAACTACTACACCTATATTATAGATTGATCGAAAATTAGTAAAATGCAATTTTATGGTGTAATGAGAAAATAATTGAGATACATCTGAAGAAACTCCCCAGAGGTGCTTACAACAAATTACCTATTGTAACTGCAAAGTAGGACCTCATGGTTCGCCTGGGGCTAACAATCATTCGATTCATTCATTCAATCATCATGCAATCACCATTCACACAAGCAAGCTGTTCAAACCACTTCGTGTTTCTGTATGGTGTTGGGTCATGATGACCACACTGGCAGGTATTTACAAATAGAGCATTAAATCTAGGCCGTAGGCCCGTATTAATAAACAGACTTTAAGATGTACCGATATCAAGATTCAGTTTGAGATACTGAAATTTGTCAAATCGCATGAAAAATTTACATTTGTGAGATCTGAAATCGTGCTCTGGAGCTGCGGTCGGTTTATTAATACGGTCCTCAGTCACAAAAGATCGACTCACCTATGATTACTTTCTCAGATTCTGAGATCTACTTATTACTGTTGTACGTCGTATTATACTCCTGTTAACAATTTGGTTTAAAACTTTATCAGATAAAAATCAAAATCAAACGAGGAAATTGTATTCTACTTTATTTCTGGTATTGAATCCAATATTTTATCTACTGAATTAAGCAACACCATGGGCTGCATGCTGCTTTGATACTTTCATATCAATAAAAAAATCTTAATTACATTGCCCAATTCAGAGGAAGTAATTCTGTTTGGTATTTCTGATAAATGTTGACGTGTAAGAAAAAGTAGTACGAATGTATATTTTATCATTTTTGACTTCTTGATTGGTATCTACTGTATTCTATGGAGTTCAGGTCGAGTGATGTAAGATTTGAACAAGATAAAAGCATGGCTCCTATACGAGTAAATAGGTACATTTCTGTTCTTGTGAAGGTACTACGTAAAGCGAGTTTACACAATACAGGAATAGGAATATTAATTCTTGTGTGGTTCCAATTAATCTGAATAATTTTCGTAGATTTGGTTACGGATTTTAAAACCTAATTATTGTCCCAAAATTAATGAATAGTTAATTAATTACATTTTTAATTGCTTTTGCTACCTCGACGAAAGTTTTACCACTACTATAGTAATTGGCGAATCGCCATTTGTTAAAATCTGTTCCTATAGTCGCCCTGTTACACTTATATTCAGAAATAAAACTTTAATTACTACTTCTACTACTACATTCTACGTAATATATTTTACTGTAGACAAGGGGTCAATCTTTTTCAAAATAAAGTGCCCAGACATCGAGATATTATGATATTTATATGTAAGTTTATCTAAAAGAATTGTTACTTTTTCTATCGTAGGCAAACCTTTTTCTTTTGCAGAATAGAAATTAAACTAATCACTTACGTTACGCAATATATGACTCCACTTGTACAGTCGGCCGCAGAAGTAGCTTAACATTATACTTAGTACTTTGTAATAGTAACTGTCTCGACGGTTCCCTAGCAACATCTATGATAAATTCAAGAAATGTAATGTGACAAGGTACTAAAATGTTAAGCTACTTCTGCGACCGACTGTACACTTGACCTAGGAGCCTAGGAGGATGTAAATTTTTGGTCGATAAATAAATACTCTGACTAGTACAGAAACAAACAAATTTTTCATTTCTATTTGTGATAGGTATGCTGATTGCTGGTATTTATTTTCAAGCAACCTAATATCTTTTGTACATTTTTTAAGTTGACTAATAAATTTTTATTGGTCCTATAATTTTCATAACTTACCTGATGTTAGGATCCTTAAGGAATTGTGGGAACTCATCATATATAGAAGATATAAATGGCGATTTTTATTTAAAATTGGCGATAATTTTAATCGAACGATATTTCATTGAAGTCGGTTATATTATTTATTATTTTGGTAAAATTCGATGATATTAAGAATGTAAAAAGAGGTAGATATGTCACTAGCTCGCCGACGATGAAGAGCGTAAGAACAGGCAATTGACCGTTCTGCTCGTAGTCGCTCTGTCAATACAAGACGATACGCACGCTTTGGTTGTTGTCATAAGTGCTTGACATTTGACATACAGCGTTAAAATGCCTTCTTGTATTATACCGATGCACGCGATGTGGTTGATGTAGTGAAACAAAAGATAAACGTGTGTGTGTGCGGAACAGATTTTTTGGTTGATTTGTAAGGTCATAACGTATCTGTATTTTTTTAAATATCATTGGTAAAATTTTGATTATTATTGTAGGGTATGCAATTTTAATATTGACTCTCCAACATGGAGGAGTTTGGGCGTGCGCGTTGGGTGACGGGCCAGTTTGTGGCAACAATAACAAAACCTACGATGACATTTGCGCCCTTCTAATGGCTAAATATTTCCATGTACGACTAACATTAGCTCATAGGGGAGCTTGTGAAACGCAGACCAGAAGAGACGCTCGCGCTGCACACAGGTAGAATTCAACTTTTCAACTATTTTTCTACATTTGGAAGTAATAAACTGGCCTACACTTATATTAATTTTACCAGGGTATGATGGGATTAGATTCCAAACTAGTGGACGAGACTACTGATGTTAAATGATCACTGTCCATGGCCAACAATAATACCTACCAAAGGCACCATTGATGTGTTGTATTTGTAAGCCAAAAAAGCGGGGGACAAAAAATGTTTTGTCTTATAATAATTTCATATTATGAATCTTGGTTGTATAAAAATTAAAACCTCATACTTAGCAAATTAGATAAAAAGTAAGAACTGTCGCATGATTAATTGTTTTACATTTCAGAGAATTATCTTCAGAATCCGATACTAAAATTCTTCTCAAAAAAATATTGAAGAAGAGGGAAATAAAGAAAAAAGCAGTATGCGGAGTACAAAAAAGTAAGAACTCCCGTAAAAATTAATACGATTATGTAGCGTATCCTGGAAAAGTAGAAATAACTAATATAATAACTACCAAACCAACCGGCATTCCCGAAACGAATAACACTTACGGCCGGTCTCAATAATGTACTAACAGATGGAAGACTGTGGATAGGGCTGTCATCTGTCATATTTGTCAATTTTTCAGAGGCAAAAATTGACAAATATGACAGATAACATACTAATGGTAGCCCTATTCACAGCCTTCCATCTGTTAGTACATTATTGAGACCGGCCGTTAGACGTCTTATCAATCTGTCTTGGGTAAAAATACATTGTTTGATGACAAAGTGTTAACGAATAAATTAATAGATAGTTTTAAAAAACTAAAAATATTTTCAAACATAAATTCATTTTATTTCAGTTGAGGACGCCGATTTTCGACGAAAGTAATGAAAATAAACCACAAATTATAATAAAATGTGAAATACCACTTCAACTTAAATAATATAGACTACTATAGACAGTCAAATAAATGGTATTTCTGTTATCAATTAGTGCCAATTAAAATTAAATAAACAACTAAATTTGATGATTTTTTTATTCAGATAATTTTAATATGATTTTATTTTCCATTCCATCCTATATAAATGGGATTAGACAACCTTTTAACGCCATCATACCGGCCGACATGGTCCCTAGCCTTTAAAAGGTTCTCATTGAGCCTACACTTTCCTACATATTCGAGAGAAAGGCTTCGATTTTTTGCTTTAGCGTAATCTAAGTGGCATATATTGTGGTAGGTTTTTGAATCACTGCCACAGACGGGAGCGTACAATGTGCAGAACCTCTTGCATTTTCCGGTGTAAATAATGGAGAGGGATTTATTTCTTTTTCTCTCCGCCATAAAGCTGATTTGGGACGAGTACGTCTTAAAGTTTGATCCACAAACTGGGGCGTACATGTTACTAAATGTTGGTCTCGGCATCATTCTTGTCTCACATTGTGAAACGATGACCACGATTGCCCAAAGTACTGCAAAACATACAAAATATCGATTACTGGGAAATTAAAAAGGTCGGTTCTATTAGTTATGGTCGTGTTACATTATTTCAATGGAAATCACGCCAAGTTTTGAATTGCAATCGAGAAATCAAATTAATTGTAATCGATTTAATTACAATAGAGTCAAATGTATCGTATAAAATCGTTTCATTCTTGTAACTTCATATTAGTACTTTAACATTAATGCAAACACAAACGTCTTCAATATTATGAAAAAAGTCAAGAATTTTATCGATTATAAATAAAGGATCGGCTTGACCATAATGCAGGTAAGCTGGATTAAATTTAACTGCAGATTCAGTAAAAAGGCTATTAGCAGACTCAGTATTATAACATGGCTGTCGAATAGCTTACCTTTCCATACCCAAAAATCCATTATAGAAATTGGCTGATTTCTTTTTATTCTATTACTTCCTGTAATGTACTATTTAACTTTATTGTATCATTATATTTTGTCCTGATCAGCTTTATCTTAATTCAAATTGAACAATAAAACCCAAGTTGATCCTCGGCAGTTAATATTTGATTATTTGGTGTCAGATAAGAACTACAGTTTAGTGAGCTAATGTGGTGTCTGGTGTGACTGATTGGAACAAGATTGAATGTCGTTACATTGATTTGTGTGAAATTGAATACATTGCACCTTAATTATCAGTGGGTTAATTAGGTGATAAAAGTTTTTCAAACACTTTTAAGACGAAATGCAAGAAGTCTATCGAATCACAGACTATTGGAATTTTAAAATACAATACATACAATACAATAATACAATACATACACAAAACTTTGAGCGGGCAAAAGACAATTGCCAGTCATGATAAAAGTAAGTGAAAAAAAGGTAAGTGAAATTTTTAACTAGGTATTTTTAAAGCAAGTGCCATTATACAAGGTATTTTAATTTAGTTTTTATGTAAATTTCTCTACAGTTCGCTTTTAAAGTTGGTTAGTTTGTTTTTACTATACGAGTATAACTTTATTAACATAATTTGGAGTCGTGCAAGTTGTGCAATTTGTCTCAAATTCGACTGGAAACCCTATTTTAATGAAATATTATGTATACAGAAATACAGGTAACTACTCAATAAAATAATTTTTAGCATTAAGCATTAGGTAAATAACGAAAAGTAGATAGATAACTGTTACACCTCACTGTTTGCAATCCTGTTAGAAGTCTAACAATCATTAGCACTAGCTGGACTCTCACCAATGCCCGACAGAAGATTAAAAATGTAGTCGCCATGCTAAATAACGGTATGTTTTGTTCACAGCGATTTCGTTTCCGGTACACGACTTTTGAAGCAAGCACTTTAAAATTAAATGTTTGCAAATTTCCTGCTTTTAAAAACGGTGTCTGTTTAATTTTTAATTTGGAACGGTTAACGCTATTCTCTAACTCATCTTTTAACTATCATTTTATTTGCCATAGTTCATGGCAAAAATTAACAAATTTTATTTAACTTTGGAGATCACTCCGTGTAAAGTAATAATTTTACAATTTAAAAAAAGTTTATCTATTAATTTAAACTACATTTAAATTATATAACATTTAAATTATATGCATATTAACCAAACAGATAAACACCATAATGATAGTGATTGTAACGAGTTTTGAATACCGACAAGAACACATAAAAATAACTAGATTTTAAGCAAACAACACCTACGTCATTTGTCAATTACGTTACAAAATTGCGTATGTAGGCTTCGGGATCTTTTAGAAACGATATGTAATAAACATCAGTAACATCGCGTTGCAACAGAACCTTCTTGAACTAACAACATGGACACCCACGTGATGCCTCGAGCCATATTCAGACATAAAAACTTTCTTGCTTACGAAATTCTGCAATGATAATAAACTATATCCCCCGGCTTAGAATTTGCGGGTAAAGATAACAGAGAATAAATAGTTATGCCATGCTTATACTGCGGCTAGGTTATATAATTTTACGAAGATTTTATGTAAGGTTACCGTAAACAAACTTTGACATGTAGATGTCAAATCAGTAGAGATCTGGAAAAATCTTTTCAGATTTTTCAATTCCATAATGGAAGTAAAAATTGGTAGAAAAATGAAGTGGTAGAAAAAGAAGTGACATGTAGTCAGCAGTCCAAACATAGGTAGATTAAACAGTGCTGTTTGATAAATGTAATATAATTAATTACTGAGTAAAGATTAATAATTTCATTACAAATCACTAATCTCATCATGTCCAAACTGAAATAATTCGAGTGATTTATTCAAGTGTCTATTGACTCAATGTTGTCAACAAGCTTGTTTATAATTTGAAAAGAACAAATTTTTCAATTCCAAATGGAAAAGTAAATCTGAGAATGACATAGAATAAATAGTTACAAACGAAGACCAATTCCTCATTTCAAATTACAACTTTTTTGGAATTTCCAGGAGTAGATAATCGTAGTCAATACATTTACAAATTATCGCGTTATACAAATCATTGTATTAGATTCACTGAATCTAGTTCTCGATTAGAAAAATAAGGTCGACCACTAAGTTTAAACATGTCAATCGGTTGTATAGTTTTTGCTACGGACGCAATTTACCGGACAAGGTGTAATTTCCGTTGCTAACTTGATTTGCTGATGGTTTCCGAGTGGTCGCAATGAGGGCAACGACCCAATTATTACGCATTAAACTTGAATTTACAAAAACCGAAGTAATCATACAATTTTCTATAGGTAGGTACATGTGTTTTTTTTTTGGTTCCTTTCTCCTGCTAATGGCTTTACATTGTCGGCCAATGCTTACGATCTGTAAATACTGAAAGCTTGACCGACGAGTCGACAGCCAAAAATTAACTAGGGTGCATACCCATTAGTGATTAGAGACTCCGAAAGTATAACCGAAGCAAAAGCTAACAATTGACCAAAACGTAGCACGTCTGTTTTTTTGTCGGCTATTTCCAAAAAAAACTTTTAATTAAGAAATGTAGCCGAACACATGTACTTTTCGTGACGAATTATCAGTGAAAGGAATCGTCAAAAATACGGATAATCAGAGAAATTATCGAATGTTTGAACATGCTTTGGAAGACTACTGAATCCATCAGAACCAAAACGTCAAATAGAGGATAATAATAAAAACAGATGCGTAAAAAAGGGCAAAATTTATATATTTAATATACTCCAAATATTCACCTGGTTACATCTACTTAATCAGACTAATTAAATTTAAATACTTACTTTACTATCCCCGTTAATGATTAGATGTGGTGTAATTCCGTGTATTGTTCTCGTGAGAAGCGTATACAATGTGTTTATTAAGATCAGAGATAACTTCACAGCTTCTGTGGACTTAATACTCGTGAGTTGTTCGATGTGATTCAATTAAGCGACTTTGTTTTGCGCAGTAATTAACCAAACCAATAATTTGTAACCAGAGGTACCTATTACGAGATGTTACAACATGAAGCTTATGAAAATAGTAAAATAATAAATAGGTTATAATAATTTATCTATTGAGATTTTAATTTAGATTTTGATTTAGATTAATTTTATTGTTGTTAATTAATGATTAAGGCTAGTCCTAATTATTTTCTTTACATTTTTCTCATTTTTTAAATTTTGACTAAAAATGTTAAGTTTGTGACCAAGACAAAAGTGTGGTAATTTAAATCAAGTAATATAATGGTGCTTATGAGATAATAATACTTCAATGTGTATGAGGGTAAAATTAAGCTATTGTTACTTGATAGCAGTAGGAAAAAAATAATTAATCAAAAGTGTGCGATGCCCGTAATTGCTTATTTGGAATAAAATACGGCATTGTTATTTGATAGTAGTACTCGTAGTAAAAAAATTATTCAATTAAATAAAAAAATATGATAAACTTATGACAGAAATAATTCTGTGTTAAATATTTATTCAAAATAAAAAATTACGTTGTATCTATCTCGAGAATACAATACGGAACAAAAAAATTGATACAGAATAAATCGTTTCAGTAATAGTGCTGATAGTACTTATTATTTTATCTATTTTGTGATATTAGCTGTTCTCTCACTTCAGTCTTGCCTTATTATAAATAAATAAATATAAATAACGCTTCACACTCATAGCCCCACACTAGGATTCCCTGTGTCGTGGGTGCCATGGACAACACACATAGACAAGGACATTATTACTAAGGATCATGTCCCTGACTCGTAGCTTTTTCGATAACTTATCTTCACTTATATTATTACAGCTTGGTGGTGTACCGTACTGATCAGATGTTTGGATCTGACCATCTTTTAGGACTGCGGCGCCGAGGTCTCTTGCCCTCAATTTTGCCTGTCACCATCAGTGTCTCCATATTGTCATGCGGTCTTCTTACAATATATCCAAAGTATTTGAGAATACCGTGCAGGTAAATACTGGAAAGTCTAGTGGTATTAGTTACCATCTTATTAAACTTTGATCGAGGAACTATCGCGTGTATAGGAAGTCATAACATCTTCATCTACATGATTGCGCGCGATTCCGGATGCTATGCTATTAATGAAAATCGTGGGAAATTTTCGATTACTACTAAACCAGGTGAGAAAATTTACTTCTTTTAAAACTAAAATAATGAACAAAATGTACCTATGCATACTATTTACCTTCCACACGTTTTTGTATATTTTTTTGTTTTATAATGAACTAAGTTTTTGATTGAATACAAGAATTACTACAGAATAAATAATAATAACGTTTATTGACCATAAATGAAAGTAGGTATATTTGAAATGAAACGAAGAGCCCTGACTCACAGAAATACGTGAGCTGTGGCCTGGGAGACAGTTCCTTCCCAATTCTTTTGTAACAATTACAGTCTTAAATGTAAGGTTACTAATCGCTTTTATATTAAGTTATGAAAGTTTGGCAAAGGGAGATCTCCCGCCAGGCGAGGTGTGTTGCCTGGGAGGCGGCCGAGCCCCGACTGTTCTTTCTTGTCGGAGCATTTGTATATATGCCGGCGATCGTAGAAACTTCGATAGCGTGATTCAGGGCGACGTCACGTCACCGTGTGACGCCTGTGCGCTGTCGCTACAAAAGAAAAAAAACACTACTAATAAATATTAAATAGTTAAACAGTAGTAGGTACCTATTTATAATTATCAAAAAAAAACTACCTGTGGGTGTGTGTGTTTATGTAAAAAGTTTGTGAGTGGGAGTGTATGTGTGTGCGCATGTGTTTGTGTGTGAGTGTGTGTGTTTGTGTACATGTAAAGTTTAAAATGTGTAATACAATAAAAAATTCTGATCCAGTTTGGCTTTAGTACTAATTTGGTTAAACTAGAGACAAGTGTCCCTCCCTCCCCCTCTCTGCCAGTTAAATGGTACCCCCCCCCCCCCCCCCCTTTGCCAGTTAAATGGTAGGTGATGGAAAAAACACACCAATAGTATACATGATAATTTTAAAAGAAAAACTTTCAGGGCTAGATTGGCTTAGGTAGAAGTTACTGTTAGTGAGTAATAAAGCTACGGAATGAGTTCAGAATGTAAACAACGTGAGATAATAAAGTAGCCGTCAACCCGTCAACTGCTCAGCGCTTGGTTTCTAATCATGTTGGTAACTTGTTACAGTCACCTATTAATCTATACTGACCTTGTTGACAAATAATTCTAACAACAACCGGTTTCACTTGCACACTTATGAGAATATTATAGTACAATCAGATTTCCAGCTCACTGGTGACCAGTTAGCCACGGCTCACGGTTTGAAGCTGATCAGAGTGGGTTTAAACCTATTAGTGAACATTTAATTTTGTAGAAGGATGGAAGAAAGTGATAGATAGCTATATGTAAGCCCTACCTTCATCAGCATCACGGTTTAAAGCCAGCGATAACCAACGATCAAGGGCAGTAGGGCCAATGACTCGTCCGTTGTTCGGAAAGTCACGAGCAGTGGATGTCAATATGGATGGAACCTCTTCAGTGGCGTAGCTAGCCCTAAGCCATATCAATATTTGTTGTGGGGCCCCCTCAACGTCAGCTGTCAAATATAAAAGGAGTGCCAACTGTAGCGGCCGTTGGCGAGCTTTTTTTGGGAGTGTTAGTGGGGGCCCCTATACGCTGGGGGCCCCGTATAATTGATACAGCTGATACGGCGGTAGCTACGCCCCTGAACCTCTTACGCCTCATAAATGTTTGTATGTCATGATTATGAAATAGTGTCTTATCGGACACGCTGTTGTTCTATTTGTATGTCATGTGGACTGTGTAAGCTTAAAGCTCTAACTCTAACGTTGTTCAAATTATTCGTTGGGTGAAAATAACTACGCAGGTATAAAAATGCTCAATAGAATGTTTTGTCATGGATCGTCTGCGGTTTCGATTAGTAGGGTTAGGTAGGGTTGCTAATGGAACTGACGGATTCGTTCATTCATCACAATCCAGTTAAGTTGGGTCTTCTCGGAGTGAGAGGCATTAAAGCCATAGTTCACCACGCCTGTCAAATACGAGTCAGCAGACTTTATCTTTATCTTTGAAAATATTACGTAAAGTTCTGAGGTGCGTAGGATTCTTCGTAATTATATGGCAGGTGATTCCGTTATAATTTAATTGAATATGATTTTTTTACACGCGTAGGTGTGTAGAGTATCGGAATCTTAGGTACTGTATAAAAAGCTCTTAACAGTCATGTAACACTATATATCGTCTTATAATTTTACACTATTTAGATTAGCACAAATCATACTAGAAGTTATAATATTATAGCATAATGTTTAAAATGTTAGCGAATCTATAAGTGGTTACGGATTTACTAAAGAATGACATACTGAATGATAGCCTTCGCTTGAAACTTGAATGTCGGCGCGATGGAATGTGTCCTTCATAAAAGCTCTTTTAGGGTTACCAAACCTTTCGAATTATATAACATGAAATTCTTTCTCATGTAACTGCACGCATGATAAAATATTTAGTATTTTCGTGAATGTCAGAAATCTATGATTGATAAATAAGGTCACTATGTTATATAACAAAAAATATGCCTAGCCTTTGATATTAAAATTGCTTAGAATCAGCAAGGTACAACCCTAGCGTAGTGCCGGCCTGTTTGTTATGCTCCCCGCGTCCTGTCCCATGCCAACAACATCGATATCCGATCGCAATTACATTACATCATAAGTGTAACGATGAAAGGTTATGCGATTATCGATGCATGGCATTTAACGATTAACGTACCTGCTCAGCTCATATTAAGCACATGTCCATCAAATATTTGGAAGCAACTACAAGTCTTGTAAACTTGTGTAATTTCCGTTTAATCTAGAGATAATTTGATACGATAATTTAATATAATTTATGTTCTCGTGTCTAAGATTGACAAGGTTTTAAAACCACTATTACAAGCTCATTGCCTATTTTCGTGACTGAGGTGGCCTACAACGTTACATAGGTACTTCGTTTTTATACGATAGGTACCTATAAAGTAAACAAACTTACAGAGTTACACTGTCTTTTTATTGTTATTCAGGTTTGCGAAATTACAGAAATCGCACTTATTACCGATTACTTTTTAAATCAACGGATATACTTATCACAGTAAATCTAGGTTTAACTATAAATTAATTTTGAACCCAGATTTTTACCTTTGGTTGTATTTTTGTTTTCATTTATTTTAATCTTACTTAACCCTTCTTATGTTATTTAATGCATAGGTATGCATACATTATAATTATTTCTTGAGGCCAATCCCCCGCAGAAGAACATAATAATCTTGTTCAAGGAAGTTACACTGAAACTTAGGATAATCGTTCACCATTTTTAAACAGTCTATATTCTGTATTCGTTTCGCATTCAAATGCCTAGTAACTTCCAATTTGCGGACCAACGCAAACGAACTTTCCTTTTGTCGAGCAATAAAGTGCGATAAAATAAGCTTCCGGAAGAAACGTAGAAACCTATTTACTTTACATTTGCACAGGCAAAGACAGTCTATCACCTGTAATGAGTACAAGATTCCCGTGCAATTTGCTGCAGGTACGAGTTCGTTCGACGTGTAAATGCAGACTGGTTATGGTGAGTTCATGGTAGCGGCATGCGGTACTGGCGGTACTGACTGACACTGCTGACAAGCATCCGCGTGCAATGTCATATTAAGTGCCACTAGGTTGGCTTACAAGAGATATTTTAGAGTTCTTTAATAATAGCAACCTGGATTCATATCCATCACTGAAATTTGGTTTATCACTATGCTCTCGCAAAAATCTGTGAACGGATTTAAAAGATAATGTACTTGCTTACTATGTACGTGATAGCCTAGCGGTTAGAACGTTGGTCTCTCGAACGGAGGGGCCCGAGTTCAAATCCTGGCACGCACCTCTGATTTTCAAATATTATGTGCGTATTAGAAGTTAATTATCACTTGCTTCGGTGAAGGAAAACATCGTGAGGAAACCTGCACATCGGAGAGTTCTCCATAAAGTTCTCAAAGGTGTGTGAAGTCTACCAATCCGCACTTGGCCAGCGTGGTAGACTATGGCCTGAACCTACCCCTCACATTGTGAGAGGAGACCCCGAGCCCAGCAGTGGAACAATATTATGGGTTGTTGCTTGGCTTGCTTGCTTGTACTTGCTTATTTGTAGCTCATATTGTGGGCATAAAGCATAAAGGGTTAACTTAAGATTAATGTATATTTTTAAGGTATGGAATTCCTTAAAACCAAGCAATTGAAGGTTTCTTATAACGGTTGAAAATTAACACTGTCCACTACATGATTCACAAGACTTCTTAAAAGCATTTAAAAAAGCATTTTGTTCCATCATTATGGAAAGGTAAGTAAAAGTATAGCGTAAGTGCGAAGTATAGCGAGGACGGATTACTAGTCTATGAAACAAAATCATAGCTTTCAAATCCTATTACGAAACCCATTACTTACAAATACCAACACTATAATGCCTTAAAACGGCGCTATTTCTTCATTTTTTTTCTTATTAAGCCCTCACGTAATTGCGTTCCTGCATTCTTTGCGCCTACCACGCTACGAGTTATTGCGGTTGTCATCTTTTTGTTTAAAACAGATTCGTACATTAATGTATTTAAGGTTGTAATGTATAAGAACACTTTTTAAAAAGTCAAGATACGGTTTTCCGTGTCTACTAATACAGCCATACACAAATGTGGAATGGTACTTTGACCTGCAATAAGATTAACGCCCCAACTCAGAGTCACTAACGGTTACTTAAATCGCTCCTTAGTTTAGAATCACCATACAAATTCTGTACTAGGGAGTGATTTAATTGAAGCCTATGTGAGGTGCATATGTTGCATTTTATGTCAACAGTCGACAAACTCAGCAAGGAATTCATCGTGGTCCTCATGAACATCTTTAATAGCAAAGAACACTTAAAATCAGTGACGGGGATTGCCTTTTCATGATCTAAAGCGGTGTGTTGATGTTTTCGTTCGGACAAGAAGTAATCAAAGAACACATACCGTACCTACATAGCAAAACCTACTTGAACTAAGATATAGGGACTAATTACTCAAGATGACCCATGTTAGAAGCTTCTATAAAATCCTGGAAGTTCATTGACACTTTGTGGTTTTACACTGCCAGTCTCAGGGCCAGTCGTCGCTCCACCGCACATGTGCAAACCCTGAATCTCTCACGGGTAATTCAAAAGGACTCAGGTTACGAAAAAAACATTTCATTTGAGACGGTTTTGTAAGGAACAATGGCCACGGTGACCCCTTTAAACCACGTCACCGGTGTGTACGCGTCTCTGATTTAAAACAACACATCCAAAATATTTTTTTTACTCATGTAATTAAAGATAATGGTCGACTACAATTAGTACAATTCCGTCGAATGGTAAGTACCTAATTACGTAGTTTTAGATAGTTAAACGGTAAAACGCATTATCTTTTCTCTTCTCTTGACTTGCAGACATCTACATTGTTCCTGAAGAACTCCTTATCGATAGCTATTCGCGAAGACGATGAATAGTTTATGCTGGACTCTCACCCGCTAAGCCTTCCTCATATCCGCTTGTCAGATTGTCGAAATACCGGTTGCTAAGTACTAACAATGTCAATTCCTCTAGGGATTCCTCTACACTCGATGCCTCTACAGTACTCTAGACTAGAGGTTGGGATGGATTCCCTGTTGGAAACCGGTTGTGAATTAAGTTGATTTAGGACTTTCCCGGGGAAAAGATAATAAAATACATATTTTCATCGGATAATTTTGATTTAATAATATCTACGAGTAATAAATACACGAAGGTAAGTATAAAGTAGAACAGCAATATTTCAATTCAATAGAGATCATTGACAAAAATGCCAGAAGCTGTAAAGTATTTTGTACTTTTGTGTTAAAATTGAAACCATTAACCCACATTATGCGAACACAAAAGCGCTACAATTTAACAATAGTTTAATGTGCTTTGTTAAAACACGATTTTGATAACAGATGCCTTATTTGATTGAAAGTAATTTGTAGAAACACGTTTTTTTACTTATGTTTTAATGTTTCTAAAGTGTTATAAGTAAGTTAACTGAAGGAGAGTTACATAACTAAGCAACGTTTTAGTGATAATGATCATCACTGAATGGAATTGGTATGTCAGGAGTAGGGATAAAAATTATCCTGTTGTTTAGAAATCATTATGTAACAACAAACTTTTATTTACATAAACACTAGCTTTTGCCCGCAGCTTCGCCCGCGGTAGAGATCGATTTTTTACAAATCCTATTTACTTACATGTATCATTTGATAGCGTGTATCAGAACTTGCAAATGAATTTTACTAACGCTATCTATTAACAACATCCGGAACTAAATATCTAGCAGCTCACAAAATATTGATCTCTCCATGGGGATGTTTTACCGCAGTAAAAAGTAGCCTACGTTACTCTCCACCCTCCTCACTATCACCACACACAAAAACCATACCATATACCTAACAGCTTCGTTGCGACGTGAAAGACGGACAAACAAACAAACACACTTTCACATTTATAATATTAGTATGGATTTTACTAGTTTGGCATCCCGCTTGCCACAACCTAGTATATCTATCTAAACATGTCTTAAATAAGTAATATAGGAGAGAAAATTTAAACACGTTCGGCGGTCTACCCGTCTACTCGAGTAAGAAATAACGTCTCTTGCCTCTTCTTTTGCCTTAAGATTCTAGCCTCTTCTTTTTCCGGGACCGCCTATAGTGAAGTATTTGTAGTATTTGTTGAAGAGAGGTTGCATAGTTTGACTTTCGAGAAGCGTTTGTAACTATAAAATCCAACTTGGAACAGAATTTCATTTCATTTTCAATCAAACTTTGCAATATGGCTTGAACTACATATATTAAAACGCTGCCATCAATAACTGCCACGGCACCAAACCCTTTTATTTCGCTAAGATCATAGGTTATCAATTTGTATCTATACTACCTGTGGCCCGATAAACAATAATCCAAGCATTCAATGTTCAAAACATTTTATTGCATAATTCTTATGAACTTAGAAATATTTAGAACTCTGACCTTATACTACGAGATTGTTATACAAATGAAAATCGTACAATTGTTAATACAAATTCTAATCCGTTACATAAATGATGAAGTCACGAATCAGGCATTTCTGAAAGCAGGAATAATATCAGCATCATTAGGCAATAGTTACCCTCGTTTTTGGCAGCTCGCTTTGCTTATCAGATCGCCAGGATGTTACTGCTTTGTGTTTAAGACAATATCATCAATCTGTCCCCATTTATTGTCTTTGAACCGGAGATATCATCATATCGGAAATGTTAAATAATTAATCTGGAGATTTGAGCGTGTTACAAAACAAACATCAAAAATTATTTGGCGGTACAATGGTTTGTGTCAATTTGCAAACTGCAATTTGTATCAAGTATACAATGTATTTCCTGCACATTGATTTGTAAAATCATATTAACAGTTTTGTCACAGAATTCAATCATTGCCAACTAAGCTTCTAAGGCCTAAATTTTATTTGAATACATTGTAGATATTTTGTAGAATCTTCAGAAATGTTTGTAATTTTTTCTACACTGAAATTTAAAATAACAATGTATCGAGCGGTAAATCCGATTTAATGCAATTGTGACGATTGAAAGGGAGAAATATAAAACCACAGATTTATAAACGGCACAAATAAGTCGCTACACCTGAATAGTAAGGTGTAGGAAGTAAAACAGAGATTGGTAGTTAAACAGATAAGGATAAATCTCCCTTACTAATTGGATGCATCATGCAAAATAATATATGAGAGCAATTCGGTAAAGTAAATTGGCCAATAGGCATTTTGTTACTCTATCATGGCAACCAAAATACCACGCGGAGATACCTATGGCTAAGAAATAGGGTGATCAACACTTCCAAAGCGAATGCAGGAATCTGTATGTTATTTTAAGAGAAGTGATACCACTAGTATAAAAGCAACGTCGCCATCGAGACTTTTGTTTGACATCGACTCAAAAACAGCTGGTCAAACACGCGTGCCCCTGGATGCTTGACATATTCAGTACTCACACTCGCATCATAAGTAGTTGTAAGTATTTCGCTTTATTTACATACCAGTCAAGCGTGCCTGTCTATTTTTCTTCCGTTTTTTCAAACCCGTCCGAAGTAGCTCAATATCCGGTCATCGTACTTCTGACCTGGTGATTATTATCTTTCAAGTACATTGGATTGGACCAGAATGTATTCCAAACGAAACACTTGTGCACACTTTTTAATACTTCTAATACCGTTTCGAAAAGGTGCTTTGTCATGTAGAGGAAACGACGAAAGACCTTTTTTAAACGAATTTAAAGCAAATCATCTTGTATATTACTTTGATATAGATTTTTATGTCCATAGTTTGTAACAATCTACCCTGGGCTATTTAGGCTTTTAATTTAATCTGAGTAGATTAAATGGTTTTTAGGGTTCCGTAGCCAAATGGCAAAAAACGGAACCCTTATGGATTCGTCATGTCTGTCTGTCTGTCTGTCCGTCCGTATGTCACAGCCACTTTTTTCCGAAACTATAAGAGCTATACCATTGAAACTTGATAAGTAGATGTATTCTGTGAACCGCATTAAGATTTTCACATAAAAATAAAAAAAATAAACAATAAATTTTGGGGGTTCCCCATACATAGAACTGAAACTCAAAAATGTTTTTTTCATCAAACCCAAACGGTATCTATGAATAGGTCTTCAAAAATGATATAGAGGTTTCTAATATCATTTTTTTCTAAAGTGAATAGTTTGCGCGAGAGATACTTCCAAAGTGGTAAAATGTGCCCCCCCCCCCCCCCCCCGTAACTTCTAAAATAAGGGAATGATAAAACTGAAAAAAATATAATTATGATGTACATTACTAAGCAAACTTCGAACGAAAATTGGTTTGAATGAGATCTAGTAAGAAGTTTTTTTTAATACGTCATAAATCGTAAACCGCAAAAAACATTGATCAAAGTTACAACGAACTACAAGATCTTTTATATTATGTTACTTGCTGCTACGGAACCCTTCATGGGCGAGTCCGACTCGCACTTGGCCGCTTTTTTTCGTACTTCATAGTAGAAAACCAAACTTCTTCAACTTGATCTTGAGGCGTGTCATGCTTTATTTATCAAGGCGATTCGTGGAACTTACATCCCCACCGATCTAATAATCCAACGGTCTGTATAAATCCATTCCATTTGCATTTTACCGGCTACTTATTCAACAATGAATTAATTAATAATTCAACTCATTATAATTAATTATGATTTAAGTCCACAAATCTACAACTACTCCACAAATCAGAGTATCAGATTTTGAAGTGAAAATGGTACATGATTTCTTAAAATTATATTGAATATCGGAATACAGGATTCTTATTTTATACCAACAATGAGATTGACATACTTAATACCAAATAATCGATTAATCGCTAGACTAAAGGTAATAAATACTACATTTAAAGAAAGTTAGTTTAACACATTTATTACAACAGACTTTAGAAAATAGACATTGATTGACACATCCTGTTAATAGTAACTTCATCAAATGTTAAACTGGATTTTAAATTACAGATAGTATGTAATAAACTCTCACGAGGTCGTTAAATAGATACGACATGTTATTTCTGTAAAAAAGATCGTTAGCCCGTCAGAATGTAGAAGCGATTGTAAATGTCAACGCACAATATGAACGCTGCAAAAATACTGCCAATCTCTAACTAAATGTCGATTGTTTTGACGTGATGACAAGTAATTTGAACAACAATATAAACAACTTAATTTAAAAATGGGTTTGTTGGCTAAAATTGCATTTTAGATTTAGAAGTCTTGCAGAGTAATGGAGTGAAGCTGCTGCAGTGATGTCATTTTTCGAATCATATTTCCAGATTTTCGAAGATTTTCACCATTCCTAAACATATAAACAAGTAATCTATTTAAAAGATAGGTGTGAAGTGAAATTAATTATAAAATAAACTATCTTATAAAGTAATAGCTCGTATGACAAATAATAAACCAATAAACGTATGTTTAAATTGTATTGCTCGTGAACCTTGTAAAACCAGAGTTCCTAATGTATGGACACATTTTCCACCTTGCGGCCGCAATGAAATGCAGTGCGATGCACCCATAATGGTCGCAAAGCTTTATTACAATCTGAGTGATAGGAAAAATAATGAATATCATTTCGAGTACCTTATTATTTTCCATAGTAATCAACTGCAATAGCTGTAGGTAGTGTAAGTACCTACTATAGTGAATGCTCGCTCAATGTTACATACTAATAAATTGACTTAAAAAAAATCGATTTCTGTTTAAAAGGCTATTACCAATAAAAACTTTTACGGACCTTTACAACTTTGCACGCTATAAGGTCGACCAAGGATAGATTTCTATAGATGGCTAGGTCTCATTTAAGTGACCTTATTTTGGAATCGGGTACTAAAATAACAAACACCTACCAGTCATCCGTAGATAGAATTCGTTCAATTTGAACCGTAAGAAACTTATATGTTTCAGGCCTTATTATGATTATAACTTAACTATAATTATAAATTTTACAATCATACGGGTACTGAAGATAATTTTGTACTCCGATATTTCGACCCAGTTGCTGTATTGTGGTCATAGATTCTCTCTCTTGTCCTACGGTGGGCCTCATTACTGATCGAAGCATTCTCCATACTTGGAAACATAATTTATGCCGACGTCATTCCACCACGCATAGATATTCAGGTCGAGAATTCGGATACATCGAACATTATAACGGTTTCGATGACCCTAGTTTATATTCAGGTGACATCTGTTCCCTTTCAAGCGACGTCAAAAACATACATTACTCAACGGTCGAATCTACATGTCCACTATGACCACTTGGCAGTTAAGTATCTACTAAAAACAGTAAACACACTTAAGAAAATAATATACTTACTTAATAATACACTTAAGAATAAAATAAGATTCTCATTTAAAATGTAATAATAATATAAATAATGTAAACTTACCTTAATACTAAAACTATTTGTACGCCATAATATGGCAAATGTGAGATAGATTGTATAATACTTGACCAACTGTATAACCACATTTCAACAAATAAAGTTATTTCATTTCATTTCACTTCATTTCAAGAAAATGATAATCATAAGTTTTCATGACTTGAAAATTGTTTGCATTTGATATTTGTGGTTATTCAGGTCATAGGGAGTGTGGCGCGTGTGTGTTTATATATTTTGCAACTGTAGTTCTTTAGGCAGTTTTTAGGGTTCCGAAGTAAAGTTCGTCATGTCTGCCTGTCCGTCCATCTGTGTAGAAAGTTGTTATTTGGTATAGATAATTATACATATTTATCAACACTTCAAAATCGTAGAATAAAATATTGAAAAATATTTTTTTTTCAGGGTATCTCCCCCCTACAGGTAACGTGAGGATAAATTTATTTTTTGCGCACTCCATATTGTGGGGTATCGTTGAAAAGGTCTTTCAAAAATATCTTTTTTTTAAGACCATTTTTGAATTTAGGGGTTTGTTTGCGAAATATTTGGCTTAAAGGTGCTAATTTTGGTTAGAGTCAAGTGCCCCCCCCCCTGCCGACTAAACAGGAAGGAACTGGACAAGTATTGATTGATTTTACAAGGAAAACTATCACGGCTATGTTAGCTGAGTAATAGTTGATGAACTTACTACTTCGGAACCCTAAATTGCGCGTGGCCTGACACGTACTTGCCCGGTTTTAATTTTTATTAATAATAAGTTAATACTTGACTACAATCCCATATGATGTGTGTGTGTGTGTGTGTGTGTGGTGATATGTGGCCTACTTAATATTTTAATTCTGGAAATAACAGCTAAACTTATATTTACACAAAATAAGAAAAAAATACAAATATCCAAATACTACGTATGTATAGCTACTATATAATATTAAGTTTAAACTTTAAAGATGTGGTAATCACAACTTGTTTCCACAAAATTATGTAGGCTGTGTAATCAACTGTTTAAACGCTACTTACTCCGTTTAAGCCTTTAAAAATAATAGTGTAATGATGGCAAGTAGGTAGGACCTAATTTGTAATAAAGAATACTGTATCTAAGTGTGACATTCATATTTGTAGTGAGGTGTTTACTCCATTGGACAAAACGCCAGTGAAAACAATTTTATCTATTGTTCTTCCATTGGGTCAAAATTTTACAATATACCTACTATATGTATAGTATAGTGTATTCTTTACTAGCCTATAGAATAACATAGTGACATAGTTTTACGGTACTTTTAGTGTTACTAAATGTTGATAAAAATACTATAAAACTATATTACTCTAGAAGTGTCCAATGCACATACATAATTGGACGATACCTAACTGCTACAAACACCCTGTTCCAATAACACGAAGCTATTTAGCGGTCAATGACGGATTTATCAATTAAACGTAAAATCGTGGGAATTGCGTGTAAACCAACAGTTAAAAAAATGTGAGCCATTGGCAACGGTTAGTAAATTATAATTGGACTAATTCAACGTTTAATAAATTCCACAACAAATAGCCTCGACACCCTTCTATTTAAATATTAAGGTTTTACGTAAGGCTACTTTGAATATTTTCTAAAAAAATTCAAAACTTGTTATAAGCTTCCGTATAATTTGAATTGAATAAGCATTTAATCATACATGACGAGTAATGTGCATCTAACTTTTCTATTTTCCATGACGCATTCTTATGGTGTCCACTCACGGTCATTCCATCGCGTCATTTTTGGAGCCACGCCAAATGACATATGTCAAAATGGCGCGATTGGACATACAAATTTTTTATATCACTCCATCAGTTTTTCACATTCACGATCAAATTTTGGCTGTATATCACGCCATTTGACGCGATGGACTGACCGTGAGTGGCCACCATTACAGACGTATATCAATCAGAGTAGAACAAAGGAAACGCGATGTCAATTAGCACAAAACATACGATCTCAACAAATATAGACAGCTTTCATAATGAGGATCTAATCCTATGCGATTGCTTGAAGAACATTAATTTTATTCAATAAAGCTTTGAAGAGCTTTTGAAGAGCTTTCATAATCTGTAACTAAAAGTCAATCATCAAATCACTATCCTTCCATAGCATCAATTAAGTATAGTAAATTCTTTGAATTTTCTTATTAATACATTTTGAACGATTGTGTGTTGTGTCTAAAATTGTGACGAAGTTATAATTTAACAATAGATTTCTACGTATTGTTTTGTTTAAGAAGCATTTTTTGTCTTGTATTTTCTGAATAATAGTGATGTGAAAAATTCTATGTCACACGAAGCAAAGTAATTTTGTTTCTTGTGTCTTTCAATCCACACGCTCTCATCTTATCTATTGCATGCCTAAATCGATTAATTATGGACAATGACAATGTTTCTAACTTGTAAGTCACGTATCTAATCAATATAAGCTGTATAGGTATTAAAACAATACAATACCTGATAGGTACTGTATAATAAATAGGTATCATTCTTAATTAATCTTTTTAATCAACTAAATAACTCATAAACTGACCTAAGTCTTTTAGGTAATAAAACAATGCCGCAATCAATAAACAAAACATTTATCTTTCTTTACACCTAATTAATCGATTAGATCTCGACGCATTATGAAACTACAGATTCTTAATTGTTATGTAATAAATTATTCGGATGGTGGTATTGAATTCAATCGGCTAACTTAAGGAGAGTGAAGGCTAGACTGCATATTAGGAGATGGTTTAGTGATTTTGCAACTTCATAAGTAACAGATGTTTATTGCAAATAAATGCAGCAATCCATGAGCAATCCACGAGCAATCCACGATTTTTATTGTTATCAGTGTGCGTATAGGTGCATTGTTATAAGCAGTGTTAGCCTAGCGGTAGAACTTTGGTCTCCCGAACGAAGGGGCCCGAGTTCAAACCCTGGCACGCACCTCTAATTTTTCAAATATTATGTGCGTATTACAAGTTAGTCATCACTTGCTTCGGTGAAGGAAAACATCGTGAGGAAACCTGCACACCGGAGAGTTCTCCATAAAGTTCTCGAAGGTGTGTGAAGTCTACCAATCCGCACTTGGCCAGCGTGGTAGACTATGGCCTAATACCCCTCACATTGTGAGAGGAGACCCCGAGCCCAGCAGTGGGACAATTATGGGTTGTTGCTTTTGCTTTGCTTTGTATAGGTGCATTTAGCGTATTCACTGTAGTCAATGCAGTTCTTAAAAATGATAGCCACGACCAAAGAACAAAAAAGAGTCAGTTGCAATGGCATGGATAAGTTGAAACTTTGATGTTCAGTCAACTTTATTTTATACATGTTAAGCATATAGAAAAGTATGAACTGCCATTTAAAATTCAAGATATTGTTTATTTTTTTAGAACTAGGAGCTTAATGTTTTGCAGTTTTAAGTAACTAATAAATATTTTTTGAACTTTCAGCACTTCAGAACTTCTTTTTCGGGGACCACAAATAAATGCCGTCAGTAGAAAATGATTTGCTGCACTTGGTAGTCTACGTAGGTTGCGTAACTTCCTCCTCACACCCACTAAAATTAATCTTGCTACTTCTTTACTATGGCCGACTCTTGACTATGTGATATTTGTTGCTTTAATCTCATTGAGGAGCAACTTAACAAACCTGAACGACGCCGAAACGTTTGCATTAGATTCATATTTAGGCTTCGCAAATATGACCATATTTCAGAATTTCGTGCTAAACTCAAGTGACCCTCAATTCGTTTTCGCTGGAATAGTCATGTTCTTTCTGCTGTATACCTTATTTAATCCATCTTCTTCTATTTTTGTATTTTGTCTTCTCTGTTTTTCTATTTTGTTCGTTGACTTTATACGCCGATACCCTCCTGATCATCAAAAGAATAGATCATGTATGTTCTATTTTTTTGATGGGTTGCCTGGAAGAAATCGCTATGAAGCGATAAGGCCGCCTGTTGCTTTGTACATTTTTTCTTAGTTTAATGTCTTTATGTGTTTTGTGGCGTACAAACATTAAAGAGTTTATCTATTTAACTATCTATGTATCAAGGTACAGTAAGTTCAAGGAACGAAAAAAGTTTTTAAAATAGTATTAATTTATTACAATTACGGGTTTAAGCAATCATAAACACTTACTTATCTCGTAAACATAGTAGCAGAAACAGGTGAGTGCATGTGTGGCGCAAGTTAGGGAATATTGCGAATTTACGCAAATTAAACTTTTTATTTTGGCATTTTTATAAAAACAACTTTTACTTTTAATAAAAATATATGAAGTGAGATTATGCGATGTTAAGTAATTCTGAATATACCAACCATGATGCATTAAGATAACTTGAAACTACTGGCTATAAAATCGCGCATATTTTTAACTGAAGTCTCATTATGATGTAGCACATAGTTTAAAAAACCCGACTGCGTAAAAATACTAAAAAAAAATAAAAAAACAATTTCACTAGCATAATAATTTCACTTCTAAAATATCATATTTAAGTTTATGGTATTTTATACGTAAATGTATCTGAATAATATCGGAACTCTACTTATAACTTAAGCCACAGACTGCAGCTGAAAGCGTGACCATACTGTGGCGTGAAGTTGTAAAGTAAATAATGGATCAGCATACATTGCTCCACGAGTACGTAACACTCATCTCGTTATCATATCACCTGCAATTTCTTTTGGATGAAAGCTTTTGTGAAATTGTCATAATTAACACGTCTGCGGAACCAACCGCGCGGTAATAGTAGCTGAGGATTTTGTATCGTTGTTTTGTTGTTTTTAAAAAGAAAAGAGAGATTTGGTTATAGTATGTTCCAACGGATAACGAAATTAAAAAGTTTTGAATTTTGGATTCATTTATACTTAGCTGTTTTGTAAAGATAATCTTATAATACCATTAATTAATTAACGTTAATAGCAATTACAAACAAAAATCTGTCTGTAATTAACTAATTACGTAGTCGTGAGATGAAGATTACTTTATTGGAGTTTAACTCATTTAGAATCGATTTTCATATTTAAGCCCGCGGTATGAAATTTTATGAGGAGTAAAATCAAACTTTCTCCGTTACGTTATGCGTTATGTTTGTAATTCGTAACACAGAATCTAGATGGCGTTGGATGACTGATCAGCAACGACGCCATCTAATGATAATAGTAATATTGGTAAGTACATCCTATTCTGATGATGTGTAACATAATCATCGTCTTCATCATCATCCGTTGTTACTGATTGACGATTGACGATTGCAAACTAGATGGCGTTAAATTCCAGTCGTGCGTTCCGACGCTGACACACACAATTTTTTATCGTACACTGGTCTGACAGTCGGTAATTGGTTCCAAATATTATTTACCTATTTCATTTATTATTTCAGCTAACTACAATACTAGAAAGTACAATAGCATACCTATTTAATATACGAGTATTTCGTTACTTTTGTATATGCTATGGTTGTGTAAATATATAAGAGAAACAATTTAACGAAAGCCGTGATCACTTATCGAAATAATAAAAAATAATCACGTTCAATGTCACGCCTTTGCGGATATTATCTGAGTAATAATAGTCACTAAATAAATAATTTGAAAATAATATTAATAATGGAGGCGATAACTTGAAGTTAAAGCGATAAAACAGTTGCATGCAATACCAAATTCCCACGTCTTATTGACAAATCCAGTTTGTCTAAATCATGTCTAATATATTTGTGGATTTCAAATGTTACAAAAAAGATAATTTAGTATGATTTCGGAGCAGTTATGGCTTGATTGATTAAATTCGTTTGGATGTCAAATGACATGGTTACAAAATGTTATATCCAATAGAAATCACAAGGTCACTGGTACAATACAAGTGATATCTTATAATTAGATGTTGAATGCTCAAACAAACACAGGTGATTTCTTTAGTATTCCAGCTGGCCATCACATACGAAAGCTGAGAAATGTCCTGACGGACCCACCAGAGAGAGGAAGCGGGATCGGAAGGCTGATCCAGCTCGTAGACGACAGCGACACTGAGTAGGAGGAAAAGTGGAAGGGACTGGACTACGCAGGAGAGGCACCGGTGCGTTCACCAGAGATCCCGGAGCCTCACCATACGCGCAGGATGGCTGCCGAGGGGGTTTTAGTGGGTAGAAAATAGAAATTCCACATAACCCGCAACCTATAGGTTCGGGTATCTATGGAAGATTTCACCTCGAAAAAAATGTGACTTGTTTGTGTTTATACACAATTTTTACAAAACTAATAGGATATGGGATTGACAAGGCTTAGGGATGAATCAAAACAAACGAATTCAAATAATGTTTATAAACCAATACGACTGAGATCGTTGAAAGGAGAACCCCGATTTCCGGCCACGAATTATATGTGTTCTGTGGTAGGCATAAGACAAGACAAGAGTAAACTACATACCAAAAAATTCGTCTTATTTACTAGATAAACACATTTAAATCTGAGCCTCATCTGCATTTGGTAAATGAACAAAATAATATAAAAAAGTTTTCATAGTATTTACCTCATTACAAACGATTTTATAATCGATTAAATCGATTATATATATCGATTAGGGAACTTAATAATATATTTTATGAATTATTCATTGTAAGTACAAGATTAATTCTTTTTTTACATGTTTTCTTATTCATTGTATAACTAAACTATGTAAATATTTATAATTACCATTAAATCGTTACGCTAATTTAAAAGACATTTCTAGTATTTTGACATCGATTTCGAGACATTTGAATCGATTGACAACAAAGATCTCTGGTGTAATCTAACCTATCTAATGTCATTTTGGTTACCATAGCAATTATAAATAACACCATTGTCAATAATCTTGCATCTTTTGTGTATTTTTACTATTAAATTAATATTTTCATCGTATTTGCCTATTTAATATTGAAACATATCGAAACGCACACAGTTATTTTAATTTTCTATTGCATTCGCTTTCGTACTAGTGTTTTGGTGAACGTGTTTTCGCTATAACTTCTGGATTTGTTTTTTAAACAAATATTGCATGAATATTGGACTCCGAGATCGCCTGTTTTGTAACTGACCTTTTTCTGAACACTGGATGACGTACCCTATACACCTCTAGAAGAACAGTAGGATGCAGACGTTGCAGTGCCCATACAATACGTATACCTACCTACTGCACAATTTCTAGACGAAATATTAATATAATATTAAGATGTGATGATAACTAATAAAATCTCTTTAAAACATGAAATAGCTTTTATTAATAATAATATTCACCCACCTACTTAGTTTCAACCATTACCTACTGTTTAAGTAGTTGTATTTTGTTAGTGTTTATATGTAACTTTAATTTTTACTGCGTCTTAAGATCATAATTATTCCTAATACTGTCAATATTAGAGTAGGTGTTTGGTTTGAGGTAGTAAGTCCCTAGTAACAGGCAGTATTGCTGTGAGTGACATGAGTGTGACATAACCATATTTAGGTGGAAATTCTAGGACTTCATTAATTGGCCATTGCCAGCAGACGTGAAAATTGGAGAAATTAAAGCTTTTACAATGATCTAATTGCCCACCAATTTTCATTCTTGTCTAATCTGGGCCGGTGTCTCTATGGAAGATGGGGTTCTCCTTTGGTACAGTTGAACAATTTTGTCTAGACAAGGGTTTTTGCGATGAATTTTTTGATTTTTTAAAGACGTTGTTGATTTAACCAATCGTTCATGACGATATTCCTGTCGTGGCTAATCCAAGATTAAGAATCATAATTGTTTAAGGCAAGTTCAACGTATTATTGACGGATATGTTACGGATCATCATCATAAAAATATCAATGAAGTCATCGCAACATCCTTGTCACATTCAATGGACTATTTATTTAGAGACCACTACCTAAAACTTGATTTCAAATAAAAGATAAGTATTAAGTACAAGAAAGATGGACGTAAAGCATAGACGTAGTGGATGGAACTATCGTTACTATTGTTAATAAGTAAAGTAACCCACGTGAGCCAGGTAGAATTTAAAAAAGTAAATTCCATCCAATAGTGTCTTTATGATAAACAAACAATACAATACGTTAACCTAAGTTTCAACAAAATGATAGAAATCAATATTCTATAACGTCTTTATCATAGACTAGACCGCGTTGCGGGTAAAAGGCCGGTTATTTAACACATGTTAAAATTCAAATTAACCGCTAACAGTTTTAAAAAACATTAATGCAAATAACCATCGATAAAATTATACGAGAATTATGAGATTCATATAAGTGAGGTCACTCACCTGAGGTGGTCCAGCATTCAGGACACTCCTGGCAGAGCGTTGACCAGTCAAACGCAAGGTCCTCAAAGCTAGCCATGACGGTAGCTATTATCCACTTACAGGATTAGTATTAGTCCACTACTACACCATAACATGCTATCAAAAACTATTCAACGGTTATCGTTAGCACAAACACTTCATTTGCACGACGATGTCTTGCAATAGATCAAGGGTCCTTTCGTAATACGCGTCGGTTGGATGACACTGCGGTGCGGTCCGCTGCGAGCACTGCGTGTGATGTTGTCATAAGCGCCGCAGGTGTAAGAACAAGTTCGCGGGTATCGTTTCCCGCGTTCGGTCGTTCGCCCGTATGTGCGCGCACGCACATTAGCAGCCGGCGAAGAACTGCGCCTGCGCGGCAAGTGGCAACCTCGCGGCTCGCGGCTCGCGGTGCACTCGCTCCTCCTCGCCTCGGGATGTGTCGCTCGGAACCTGTTCCTCGGACTCTAGCTATGTAGCTAAGCATTCACTCAGCGAGTTCCCTCTTTCGATTTCAATGAACCGTTAACGTTCTTTCTTGCTGGGTGTCTTATCAACCCAGCGAAACAACGTTGGAGCATCTCCGATCTGTTTCGCTTCGCGCGTCGTGTCGTGCCGTTGCAATGTAGGTATTTGTCAAGGCGAAATTGCGTTACAAAAAGCTTTTCAAAGTTTGCACTTGTTAATTAACGACCTACATAAATAAACTTGGACACAGCCTTTGAAAGAGTTAGAACATTTTGCCTTGGAAGCGAATTCGACTCACGTACAGGTTCGTAAACCGGCCGTTAAAACTGGCCGTCCTTATGCGAGCCCACGCATAGCTAAGTGCAAACTGTAAACGATTCAAAGCTATAACAACTCTCAGGTTTAGATTTTATGATGTCTTGCATTTCTCTTGAATATTTAACCATACGGACACCGATCAATTTGCATTTCTTGAATACTTCTTGCAAAGTAACTGCGATTCCGCAATGGTTACGGTACAGGTGCCTTACCATGAACTCTAATAAAATGTGTCATGTTCAGGACAGGTCAGCTTGTAGCTAAAACCTGACAGGAGTGTATTTTGTACCATGAACGTTTACCGATGACCTGCAATACCTCTACTTCTGTCCTGCATCTAGTCTATGACACTTGATTTGTACTAATTATGTTCTGAAATAGAGCGTTTTATCGGTTTACCGGTTTTCAAATGAATGCGTAATATTGATGTTTTTAAAAGTTTAAAATAACAATCTCAATTGAAGATTTTGAGATTTGTTATAAATACTTAAGTGTTGTGATTTATTAACCTTTTGTTCTCTAAAATTTCCAAAAAAATTATCGCTAAGTGATGCTTACATTTTTGAACGTAATCTTACACTACTTGACACTTGACACAGTGACATGTCTAAATGTCTAATAAAATGTGTGATTTATAATGCCGGTCACTCACATTCGCGCGAATACGCGAACCCACAAGTGTGGGACGACATTCGTGAATGATTATGCGAAGTTTTCGAGGCATTCGAGGTTTTCCAACCTCTGTCGGTTTTTTGTCGCACATCAAAACGCGCGAACCTTGAACCTTCGTGTAGCCTCCCACACATTCGTGCGACCAGTTGCGCACACGACTAAAAAGGTGACGTATCTCTTAATTTTTCGTGGTTCGTGGCGTCTAATCGTACTACCATTTATTTTCTGTATTGAAAATGGATTTTAATGACAACAACATAATAACAATAGCAAGATTGAAACATTCGTGAACAAAGTGTAGGAGGAAGCTGAAATGGGCTTGTATACTCATATGCGAACCCATTTGCCTGACCACCCTTCACATATGTGCAAAACTGCAAACATTCGTAAAATTGTCATATATTTGCGCGCATGTGAGTGACCGGGGTTAGGAGCGATAATTTAAAAAGCATAAGTACAATGTATGTTTTTAAAATTTTCCAAACAAATGAAATGTATTTATTTTGTGATGATGGTGTATTTGAAATTCGTCATGGCTGCATCCCGTCGTGTTTCATTATCATCAACGAAATAGCCGAAACAGGACAATAAATGTTACTTTCGGTGACCTGTAATATTTTGACGTTAACATATGCCACTTTCTGATGTCAATACGTCAACAATCGCGTCATGGTACACGAATTGCAGGGCAGAAGATCATTTTTGAAGTCACGTGACCGCTGTCCTGTTACGGTGACGTGGTCGCTGGCTGCCCTGTGTTTTAGCCAGATCATGGTAGGATATAGCAGGACAGGCCAATTATCGGCTAATATTGACCTGTTTTAAGAGTTCATGGTAAGCCCCCAGGCAAATTAACCTGACTTTTCCAGCCAACCACCATTACAAAGATTATTAGATTTGTAGAATGTCTAAAATTACCTATGGTTTTGGTTTCTACATATAATATACTTACCTGGGAATTTTAAACATCGAACAAAAAAATACCTAGTAAAGAAAGGTTAGGTATCTGATATAAAAATCTAGGTTGTAGCTGATTCTACATCAGTCATTTCCATGCTAAATAAATTTAGCGTAGGTACATAATAATTTTACACTTTAAAATATGTGGTTTGGTTTGGTGTACCTAGTCCTACAATAACAAAACTTCACATTTTCATTCACATCATCGAACCTGCTGAGGGTAAATCAAAATCAACTTTTACTCACGATATAAGTGTCTTTATACAATAGACAGGTACTCTTTTTATAAACAAAACATCCTTCGTGATAGCATGCCGATACTATGTAGGTAACACATTTGCGTTTAAATAAATACGATACGCTCTGAATATTCCCAGCTTACAAAACTTACTTAGGTATAGCATTATTTAATTATTGCAATATTTTCTAACTGAATTAATAATTATGTAAAATATTAATTATTACGTATTCATAGAAGTTATTTCAAAAATAATTTTCTATACTTAATTAAAATCTTCGTCTTCATTGCGCATGGTAACTAGGCCTATTCATTATTCTTTCGTGCTAATGTTTAATACAGAAATGAAATTCCTTTATAATTTTAATGGGTGTTTATGAAAATGCTTATTCAGACTATTTTCATAAAAATGTAGTTATTATTGCAAAATAATTAGATCGTGGCATTGATAAAGTAGAGAGCCCATTAAAGATAAAAATTAAGTACCTATTTAGAATAAACTTGACAAGTGCGAGTTAAATTCGCTTGGAGAGGGTTTCGTACGTTGATAATGTATTTACCGTTATTTTTCTACTTTATATTTTTGGCTGTTTTTTAAGACCATAGATTTCTTATAGGTTTCCTGTAACATTTAAGTAAAGAACTATTGTTTGTATTTTATCAAAATTTCATTTTCGGTAAAACGTATCGGTAAAACCACAGAAAAAAGAATAGTACTTATATATAATTTGTAAAATTTAGCGTATGTCCCGCCACTACTGTCTGATTTTCCAGACAAAGGTGTTGGACATCATTACAATTTTCTGAGAAAAAATGTAAGTAATCCATCTAAATTCAGACTCTATTTTTAGGACTTCTGAATATGAGATTAAAGTTTAAAGTGTATTACATTGTAAATAATGACTTAGTTAAGTATTTACCTAATGTGTACATATTTTTAATAGAAAGTAACGTAATAAAATAAAAAAGCAGATTATACGAGCACTTGTCGTTGTATATACGACTCTGGCGAAATGGGCCCGAAAACGTTTGTCGGATTAATCCGACTGAGGCGGTTAAAGGGTTAATACAATATAAAATTGTTGATAATTTAGGCCAAAGTGGCTGGTCTGTCCGTCTTTTTGGTTGGCCGACCTGGCAACCTTATATACGAGTATAAGAGAATTTAATATTCTTATTCTTAGGAATATGTTGGATGATAAACGAACGCAATCTATGATTTTGGTATTTTTCTGTAAAAGAATGAAATTTACCAAGCACCTATAATACCTATACTGGTATAGAGTTACATAGCTTAGCTTTAATAATTGTAATGCTTTAAAGACCGACGCTTGAAAAAAAAGTAGTTTTTGTGAAGAGGCTCCAGAAAAATCAAGCTAAGCCAAAATGGGCATTCTCCTTTATAGACCGATAGATACAATACGTGCCCTGCGAATGTGTGCTTGGCGATATTTTCCATTTTGGTTCTTATCGTAAATACTTAATGACTGTGTTAATAATGTTTTATTGCGAATGCGGATGCGAATGCAGGACTACTCGTAAGATAACACCCGTTACTTATTATAAGGAACATAGTTGGCTCAATGATGTCAGCAATTTTCCATCTTAAGTTAGCTATGTTCGTAGTGAATATGATATACATTTTTACATGCGTTACGTCAACTGATTAATTATTAATCTTGCTCTCTCTAGACATGATGACTCGTTTTTAACGCAGATTTTAGAGCCTACGAATATTTTAGTATCTTGTAAATGAATGTGCTTGTTAAAATTGTAATACCTAAGGTAACGTGTGTAGATTTTTATTAATAAACAATTTTTGCGTAGTGACATATCTGTGTGAATTTTATAAGTGAGATTGTGTAATTGACTAGGTAAGTGTGGTTAGTTTGGAAGTTGTGTTGACTCAAAATTTAATTGTAGTAAGGAAATAATAATAGAAGAATGTTTTATTAATTGTCGGTGCGATTGTTGATGATCTTTTATTACTAAACGTCTTGAGTCTTGACCGTTTGAACTCATGTTCACGTAAGATAGGTACTTTAGAAGTCGAGACGCAATGATTTATTGTCATAATAGGATTAGTTACATAGTTGGTATTGTAGTTACATTTTATTTATAGATTTTTGTTAGATTGCAGTGATAGCCTAGCGGTTAGAACGTTGGTCTCCCGAACGAAGGGGCCCGAGTTCAAATCCTGGCACGCACCTGTAATTTTCAAATATTATGTGCGTATTAGAAGTTAATTATCACTTGCTTCGGTGAAGGAAAATATCGTGAGGAAACCTGCACACCGGAGAGTTCTCTATAAAGTTCTCAAAGGTGTGTGAAGTCTACCAATCCGCACATGGCCAGCGTGTTAGACTACCTATGGCCTAATACCCCTCACATTTTGAGAGGAGACCCCGAGCCCAGCAGTGGGACAATTATGGGTTGTTGCTTTGCTTTTGCTTTGCTTTATATATATTTTTGCATATTTTTTTTTTGCCTAAGATTTGTAATGGTACTTCCTTTATCTAAAGACAATTCTAGTATATCTATCTTCTATCATTGTAAACGTAGAATTGCTTCTGAATTAAAATCCACGACTGCCTTGACTTTCGTCGGATGAAAACAATGAGTGACTTTCTCGGATTCAACATACCACGTCGTCCTCGACCTAAAACAATGTAAATTAATCGTAACAGAACTCAACACATTATGATGTACGAATATTACCTAGTGTACATCATCATCTTGCCCATCTCCCAATTTTATTTAGGGTCGGCGCAATATGTTTTCCTCTTCCATTCCACAGACCACACTTCCCTATCAGCTATCATCTTTAGGTACACTACGAATGTTAGCGATGTAATTTTTAATTGGTTAAAGTATATTAATTGGTAATAAATTAATTACAATGGATTGTTTTTAAAGTATTATTTAGTAATTAAGTAGTAAGAATTTCGTAACTTTTGACTTTCGTTAAGTGAGCCATTTGTTCCTATGACTAAATAAATAATTTGATTTGAGTGCTCTACAATAATTCCACTTCATAGATTATAATTATAAGGAGACTTGGCTATGTATAATACGTCTATGCTGGTAAATCTTACTTACCAAGCATATTTGAAGATCCTCACATTTTAATCAACGGGTCATTCAGTTCCTGTTTTCGGCTTCTCCTCCTCTCTCTTCCACCGTCTTCTCCGTTCATCTCAGAGCCCTTTGAGGGCGACAATCACTTTATTTATCAACTATACATCCTCCAAGCTCCTCTGTAGTCACGTGTCCAATCTCTTTCATAGTTTCAACCAAGATGACGGTCATACCCGATACTGCAAGATTAATTTTTGTTCAGAAGAAACGCGTGTTACCTATTGCTAACTGCTGAAAAGATCTAATTAGTTCTATTATACAATACACAATTTGCACTACGCACAACATTTCCACGCATTTATAGTTGAGCAGGTGTGGCAATTATTTCAAAGCTTAACCACCATGTCCACCATATTGACAAGCTCCGATAAAGAGCATTCTTATTACATACCGTTCATTGGTTTGGTGTCTAGATACTATCTCCCGCATGACGGATTGCATGTTGTTGTAATAGCACAGTTGCAACGGTGTGGAGTCGTCTCACCACATGTGCTAATCTATTTAGTAATGTATGGTAATAGCAGCAGCCATCTAGAGCAATCGCCACTTACGTAACGCTAAAACGAAATGAACATGTATGAGATAGGTAGTACAATTGAATTGGATATAATCAATGAAATAATAAATATAATGGATATAATAAATAGAACCTATACAGATAGCGTTACAGGAATTACAGGAAATAAATAAGCGACCAGATATTATCTGTTTCAGTGAGACTACAAAATAATAAGTTTATAAAATAATACAAAAAAATACATTGTAGTAGCAGGAGACCTAAACATATATACACTTACGCCCCAACTCAGTCACTGACGGTTACTTAAATCACTCTTTAGTATAATATTTGTATGGTGATTCTTTACTAAGAAGCGATTAAAGTAACCGTTCGCGTTAGTGACTCTTGAGTTGTGGCGTTAGACATGATTATTTGACGAAAACTTTTTTAGATACAGGTCCCAACTGTTAATTCTTTTATGGTGTAGTGCAGTAGTACTTTTAACAACATTCTTAACTATTGGGCTTGTTTTTTTTGTTTTTACTTTATTTTACGCAGTCGGGTTTTTTTTTAATAATGTTTGTTTAACATTGTCTAACATTATGTATTTTATTAGTAACCAATGATGTTGTATGTATAGGGAGGTTAGTAACCTATGAAATTTATAAGGAGACGTTTGAGTTTCGTACAAACGTCCACTTGCCCCCCGGGACAATCTATTCTACTATTTGCATTCAGTTGGGCGCCAGTTATAGATATTATTTAAAAAGCCGTTTAAAAGTTTAAATCTTCAATGGACATCACACCAAATACCTAATCAATGCGTTTAATAAGAAGCAATTACCCGGTCGTTTACTACATTCACTTTCCTACTGCTTTCATAGTCTAAACTAGTATCGCCATCAATAAAGTGGATCGCAAAACATATTTCGCAATAAATGTCGCATCTGTTGAGCTTATTTGACCTCTAGGCCATTACAGCTCGGTCTTGGTGGAGTAGATCGTATATACAAACGGTTATAGAACAGCCTCTCTAACAATGTTCAGTTTGAAACTTTGATATTGTTACTCCGTGAGCAGAATTGATTTGAATCGTAACCAATGTACCTAATGCTTTCTTGTAACTATAGGTCTCCATTCCACTATTGGACAAACCTTATGCCGGCCTTTTGGTGGCATCGTATTTCTAGAACCATCGAATAACATCGTTTTAGTTATAGAAATAGAAGCGCTAAAATTGATGATTGAATTAAATGATCCGTTATAATTTTGTCAAGACATGAAAGTCCTATAAGACCATTTTGATGGTATTTAAAACACGTTGGTTCATAAAGTAATTTCATTTTATAAATAAAGTAGGTTCCTCAATTATTTAGATATTGCAATCCGTGGCATTAGTAGATAATATAGTAGATATAGGTATAGTATAATATTCTCGCTTTACTTAGGTGGTAAGTGGTAACTATCACCTAAGTAAAGCGAGAAATAAAAATGTGAATCACACTTAAAAATCAAATTCGTTTCCAAATATAGGTATCCAGCGACAGAGAAGAATGGAAGGACTTAGTCGTTGTCAGATGTTACGAAGGTGCCGATTGATTTACTATACTCTCGTTCTGAAATAGTTTTTAAATGACCGAATGAGTCCATTCGCTTTCTATTTATTACTTTTGTATTATTATTTATGAATTTAAAAAAATAACCAAAATGTTTTGTTAAATTTTGTCTTTTATGTTATTATATTGGTTTAGTTTTCCGTTTATCTTTACTCTTTTTATTGATGTAATTTTTTCAATCTCTTGTAACTTACACTGTAATGTTTTTAACCGAATTCAAAAAAGGAGGAGGTTCTCAATTCGACTGTATTTTTTTTTTTAAATGTTTGTTACCTCAGAACTTTGGACTGGGCGAACCGATTTTGATGATTCTTTTTTTAATCGAAAGCTGGTGGCTGTCATGTGGTCCCACATAAATTTTATTGAGATCTGACAATGGCATCCGTGAGAAAACCACATAAGTCGTAAATTTGTGTTAAGATGTGCGCGACAAATTGACGAATAACTCAATATCACGCCAACCGATTTCGATGATTCTTTTTTTAATCGAAAGCAGGCGCTTGTCATGTGGTCTCACATAAATTTGAACGAGTTCTGACAACTATGTAGTTTTTGAGACTTTGAAGTCGGTTATTTTTTGTTAGTAAAATTTAGATTATTGGCTTACTAATTGTACGTACATTTGTACGAATTAAGTTTTCCAAGGGTTCGAAATTATAAAGAAAATTATGAAATAAATGAAAAAAAACAGAATGTAATTTTTAGCATTTTATTATTTAAAATTTTCTGAGATTGTCGGTCATACATTGCGCTCAATATCTTCGCATTTAATCCGATGAAGCAACACAAACATCCTATTCTGGGCACGTATTCGTAACTGGCCCACTTACATAGATTTTGTACACGCTTCATACATATTCAGATTAAAAGGATTTTCTCAAATATTTGGGCTATTATGTGGTCTTCTTTCCCACGGATAAAAAACCGGAAGTGTTGGAGAAGTATTTGGCATTTGCTTCGTTCATTCGGGTCTCCGCAGCTTGGGGGTTCACAATCTCTAAGCCCTGTAACAAATAGAGATATATAAGTAGGTATTTCTGAATCAGTAAATTTGCCAGCACTTTTCTTTGTTTTAATAGACATCTGACGACATTCTGTGGCAGGGTATTGGATTTGGTTGCTGTTCTTCTAGATGAATCTTGTTTAGCTAGGTCACCATTCGGTTGCCTCTATAATATGGGGGTCACCACATTAAAAGGTCCGCCCGCCTAGCATAGTTTTTTTTTTGCTACGGTAAGGTAGTAGGTGGGTACAGTCAGCATCAAATAGATGTAAGCGGTTAGGGCAGTCAAATTGATCTCACATACATAAATTCGTAAAGATGTACGCAGTCAGAGTATTCATATAGTTGTCAACATCTAAAGTGATCATTAGAACTAGGCAACATAGTTTCCAAATTCTTGTAAGCCTTCAGGATGTTCAATTTTATGTGTGCGAACAAAACGGTCAATGGTATCTAGGCACTGATAGTAATACAATTTTCCTTCAGAATTTTCAATGAACAGAGAACTACATATTTTAATAATGATGTATGTCAACTTTTACAAGCGTGCACTGTAACATCTTACGTTATGGTCGATTTTGCAACAAAAACGCAAAGGCTATCTTGTTCTTGTCGACAGCATGTAAAAGACAGTTATAAAATCTGAAAATTGCGGCTCTTCGTAAATAGCTTTTGCAAACGATAGTGTCCCTTGCAGTGGTGACGCCATTTTTGACAATATGGAAATGGCAAAGGGGATAAAATATCACCTTAAGAAAAAAATCGGTACCTTTATTTAATAACGGGTATCTTTATTTATTATTATTAATTACCTAGTGCTAATCATTTATTTGATAAAAATCAGTAAATTATAACGTAAAATATTTTCAATTAAAATCTGGATTGTTCTTGAATAAACCTGTACCTAAATGTTATTAATTATATATAGCGATATGTAATTAATTATCTAATAAGGTAAACACCCCAATTATGGACGGTTTAACAGCAAATTTGTGGTATTTGTAAAAATTTTACCTACATTTTGAAAGTTCAGAACCTGAAAGTACATAAAGTGTAAAGTCCTGTTCTTATTCAACATTTCTGCTGTGTCACGAGTGAGATATTGTAATTGGTTTAAATTTAATTAACAAATAAAAATTATCATTTTTTTACCCAGTTATGGACAGCAAAAACCCAGTCATGGACACCCAGTAATGGACATACCCCAGTCATGGACACCCAGTAATGGACACGAATCATATAAAACTAGTTAGGCTAGTTATCGACTAATCTATGATGAAAATCCAAAAGAATAATAATTATTAATATCTTTCTAGGGTTCCGAAGTAAAATCGGAACCCTTATAGTTTCGTCATGTTCGTCCGTCTGTCCGAAGCAAAGCGCCGAGACCGATAGTGCTAGAAAGCTGTAATTTGACATGAATATACCTATTTATTAAAACTCCAGAACAGTGGAATAAAATACTGAAAAACTTCTTTTTTTTTCAGGGTACCTCCCCTACAGGTAACGTGAGGATGATTTTTTTATTCTTCGTGTACCCTATAGTGTGGGGTATCGTAAAAAAGGAATTCCAAAAATATTATGGTTCTTCAAAGACCATTTTTGGAATTAGGGGTTCGTTTGCAAAATATTTGGCTTTAAAGGGCTAATTTTGGTTAGAGTCAAGTAGGGGGGCCCTGCTGGCTAAACTGTTAGAGTTGGACAAGTGAAACAATTGTGAAAAATAGGTTATATTATGATGAATTTACAAGAAAAACTATTCCGGGTATGTTAATTTATGTAGTCAATGAGTAATAGTCGATAAACTTACTACTTCAGAACCCTACATTGCGTTTGGCCTGACAAACAGTGATAGAACGAATCCTTCACTGCCACTCTGACACCTTGTCAGAGCGCTCTGACCCGTGTCAAAGCACTCTGATAAGGTGTCAGAGCTACAGTGATAGATTTATTCTATCCCTGTCGCTCTTCCGCATATTAATTGGTATGACAAGAGAAATAGCAATAATAACTTAATGTGCATGATCGTAATATAGATATCCCTGTTGTGCCTATGCTAAATACCGAAGAGTAAATAAGACAGCCACATACTATAGTTGTACAGTATCACTGATGTCACAACATCGAAGACTTCTGGTTTATTTCGCAACAAATATTATTCTAAGGCTATGCAATAGCTTTACCGCGGCAGTCCCCGAGTGCCACATGTTTTTTTAAATAATAATTTGTTGACATTGACATGACCATCTATATATTAGATGCGTGTAATTTTGTAAAAAAGTACCCAGATTTTACTTTTCGTGATGATGAACCGCGAAGATACCCGAGACGTCAAAAAAAAACGTGTGGCACTTGGGGACTGCCGCGGTAAAGCTATTGCATAGCCTTAGAATAATATTTGTTGCGAAATAAAACCTGACACCCCCACTTGCATTCAGTACTAGGATAGCAAAAACATGCAAGCAAGTGTGCCAAACAAAGCTGGGGAATTTCTCATCGGATTCACCATTAGTAGCAATTAATTAAAGCGAGTAGGTACTAGGCACACAGAAGTCTTCGAAGATGCGACATCAGTGACACCGTACATGACACAGTATGTAATATCTTATTCACTCTTTGGTATTTAGCATAAGCACAACAGGGACGTCCATATCACGATCATGCACATTAAGCTATTATTGCCATTTCACTGATGTCGCATTCTCGAAGATTTCTGGTCGCCTAGTACTTGCTTTAATTAATTGCTACTAGGTGAACAAATCCGATGAGAAATTTAATTCCCCAGCTTTGTTTTGGCACACTCGCTTGCATGTTTTTGCTATCCTAGTACTGACTGCAAGTGGGCTGTGTCACCTTTTATTTCGTTACGGAAATTTCTTGATTCGGTCGTCAAGCCCGCGATAAAAGCTATGCAATAGCTTAAAATATGTTTAAAACACTAGGTAACAATTTAAATAGCAAAAATGGAGTATTTTTCATTTCTTTTACACTGTAAAATTTGTGTCGCGCCGGGAGGTTTTATTTTCAAAATTGAGCCCTCGTTCTCTTTTCAAAATCGACAGGATCCACTGAAAACAATTGCCCGTTGGCTACAGTTCATTGCGCAAATTTCGGGTTCGCGGTGTTGGTCCTATACGCTAGTAATAATAATTCAATATATTCTATCATTTTATATCAGTGTCATTATTGATATCTGTAAAATACCCAATAATAGCTACATTTTCATAATTTGCAGCTAGCTCATAGTAAAAAATAATACTAGGAGTAAAATTAGTTCAAATTCTGGATACACAATAGCAAAGATAAACTTCGATAAAATTATGTCCATTACTGGAGCTATACAATTATAGTGCACCAGTAATGAACACCAACAAAATATCAACAAATATAACTTCTCTGGAGTAACAACACTGTGTGTTGTAGACTTAATTTCATGGTTAACCAAACAAACAAAACACATTTTGATTTAAAAAAAGCAATACAAATTTACAGATGAAACTTTTTACTTACCGCACTAACAATTTCCTTAAGAAAAGCCGGTAATATAAATTTACAATGACGAACAATTTATAGTTCGCGCTAACTTGTGTTCTAACAGACCGAATTGAATAAAATATCAAACTTAGGCAGTCCGATGACTATAGTATATGAAACAGTGTTGCCAATATAAAAAAAACTGGTTAATAACCATATTCTAGATGATTTCTTTTTTTTTCGTCCATTACTGGAGCCTCGTCCATTACTGGAGCCGTTACCTTATACGTAAATGGTTTATGAATCGCAATATGGTAGTCACTTCCAATGTTCTAAGTGGCGTCTCTTAAAACGTAGTGATTAAGTACTCTGTGGTCACGTAGTGATTAAGTACTCTGTGGTCACTTCTATAATAACTATAGAAAATAGAAATTAAGAAGATGATTGACAGTCGTCATTAGTCTTATTGTCATTAGTCATCATGACTTATCTTGTCAATGTTTCAAATGAGTAATCACTTTGATGAAATGTAATAAAATGTATTTTGATTAGGTACCTACGTATTTTGACAACTATCAGTGCCTAGATACCATTGACCGTTTTGTTCGCAAACATAAAATTGAACATCCTGAAGGCTTAGATACAAGTATTTGGAAATATGTTGCTTAGTTTTAATGATCACTTTAGATGTTGACAACTATATGAATACTCTGACTGCGTACATCTTTACGAATTTATGTATGTGAGATCAATTTGACTGCCCTAACCGCTTACATCTATTTGACGCTGACTGTACCTACACAGATCATACATATTGCAAGTTATGTAAAAAAACTTCGAAAGCGAGTTTCAGGAATTCCGTAACGCCATTAACTTAAGGTATCTTAAGTAAGTAGTGTTGCTAGACATATTAAAACACATCCATTGTTTTTTAACAGTTCGGATGTGTCGAAATCAAAATCAAATGACATAACATATTAAGGCAACCAATCAATACAACAGTCATTTACAACTTTTACTTTTTACATCAACCGACCAATATTTCCGGCTTATATCTGAAATATGTATCACTCACTTGCACATGAGTGACAGCTTACTTCACCGACCTTCAACAGCTTATCTTAAAATCTAAATACATTTATCGCTTAATAATCGCTGCAACTCTTAGAAAGGGGTAAACGACATATGGGCGTCGGGCGACATTCCTGTTCAACGAGATACCATCGCATCGGTATATGATAGATCGGTGGCGTCAGACCTGTCATTCCATGTCATTACCATTTAGATCGATCGTGATTACAGGACACCGCAGAGTCGGCTTAATCGCACTAGCTAGAGGTTTGTACGCACCAACCAACGGTAAGTAAGCTCTCTTACACACGAGTAGCACGTTGCAGTCGACAGAGGCAACTGCAAACGTCGACGCTTGCAGTCGACGCACCGACAGCAGGTCGACAGCAGGTCGATAGCACGCCGACAGCACGCCGACGCCGCGCCGTTTGCAGTTGCCTCTGTCGACTGCAACGTGCTGCTCGTGTGTAAGAGCGCTAATATGACGAAACCACTTTTTACTCCAAAAATAGAGACAATGAGGAACAGAAAACTAAAATATGGCGAGGATTAAGATGGACTAACAAAATTCAGCTGCTTTACAGCTGAAAGGAGAAAAAAAAAATCTTTCACATGATTTGAAACAAATCCATTCACGGAGTCTCCAAGCTTAATCGTTTAAATAATTATTACATAATAAAATATGATATATTTCTATGACCGTTTAATTTGTAACCATCGCCATCGCTAGACGGATCATGCGCAAGTTGCTTAAGGCGATGCCTAGTAATGACTACCACTCCTACATCCCATAATAATTCTCGCCATTCGCTGTTGTCACGTGCAACATTTTTTACCCCTTGAAATATTATATGTCATTATACATTGCCATTGGAAACATGGACCATACGCAATACTACCATTCATCTGATTGTAGTTCCGTAAGAACTCATTAAGTTATAATTGTCACATCACCATATTCAATAGACGTTCGAAAAAAAGTTTTAACACGTCTTCTATGTTATTGTGGTAATTGACTGCATCTCTATGTTTGATGACTTTCAATATGTTCGTTTTAACCAACGTGAGTGGTGAAATTAATACTGAATTATGTAATTTGTTTCATTGAGATTTCATAACAAGTTGTCTTAATTACCATAAAATAATTCAAGCAATTTGAAATATAATTAAACTCAATAAATAAATTATACATATTAAGTGTCAACATCAACGGAAAATTCTACTCCCGATATTCCATAGACAGTCTTTGAGGTAAGTTGTATAAAAGTGCCAACTAAATGGGAGCTTAGAGTGTAATAGATTCACGTGAGGTTAGATAGCAGTAAGCTCAGCCTTGTTAATTGGGATCCGGCTAACGGTCGTAAGTAGATGATGCCTCGATGTGGGTGCAGTTTTTCAACGATAACGATGTATCAAGAAAATCTTTAGCGTTTGTATTATAGCATGAGGTGCTAATTCTTATTTCGTAAAATTCTTAAATTTGGAAAGTTTTTTAATAATTATTACCAAAGAAATAGATGGACAGACCTTTACGACGCTATCACTTCTAAACGGGGAACGTACATACTATTTTATTTATTACAATATTCTTACTTTATTGGGGTGACTTAGAATATTGACTCCAATCCCATGCCGACATACTAGTGTTCAAAGAAGCGACAGTAGCCGGCCGCTGTGGCATCTCAAAAAGATTACATTATCATTATAATTAATAAGTTTTAAATATTATTACTGGTAAAACAAACCAAAATAGAAACCTAAAACATACTTAACATATCACTTAACGAGCTATTTTCACGCGCATTTAAACTAACAAACGTATGCCTTTTACTATCCTCTTAGCTCCAGCATTGTTTTAATCCCAAAGAAAATTAGAAACTCCCTTTCACACAAAAGGCAGACAGGCACCGACCAACACATTTCTATAATGTCAACATCGTTTAAACTTATAGCAAAAGGGCGGAGCCATTACCCTAGCACAAATACCAACAGCGAAATGTAAACGTTGGGTGAAAGTACTAACCAGATCGTCTGAAATACCAATAGGCCATTTTCCCCCTTCTCCCGCCTGCTTACACGCAAAACTTGTAAATGAACATGTATTTATGTGCAGTAATAAACATGAATAGCTTTAAAATCACTGAGAGAAGAGGCCAAAGTTACGCTTCTTTACTGAAATGTATGTTAGGGCTTGGCAATAACACGGACATTGTTTAACTTAGGCCTCCGCAATAACACACCGACATTGTTCGACAGGGATGTTTTTAAAGATGCCGAGGCCTGGAAAGTTGTTCAACACGATAGCTCCCATGCAGGATGGCAGAAGAATAATACGGAGTATCGAAATAAGTAGACTGCTGCATCCGACATTTATTAAAATTGAGCTGCGATAATAAATTAATCTCTGTGGAATAATGATTTAAATCCACATTGGAGCAGAGTGGTGGACTATGCTCTAGGACTCTTTGAAAGCCATGTATGAAGCCATGTAAGTATTCAATTCTTGACCGGACCCGATGTTACTTAATTCGTTCGGTCTATGACTGGCACAAGTCCTGGGCTATGAACGCTTCACGTCTCAAACGGCCCAGTTGTATACATATGCAAATAAACTTGAACAATGAGCTGAATGCTAGCACCAGTGTCACAGTAACACTGCAGTAAATGGAAAGTATTTTGAAACCCTACGCTTATATTTGTGTTCTGGTCTCGGTTATGCAAATACTTGGAAACACACAAAGGAACATTACCTTAGTACCTCAGTTCTGGCTGTTTTTAATGTCCCTTAAACTGGCGTTACTTCGACCATGGTACATTATACGCCCTCAACGAGAAACGAACAGAGTAGTTATCTGACAGTAAATAGCTACTCCCGCCGATAAACATCAGCCACTTAAGATCACCGATTCGTAGGCAGCCAAAAAATAAGAAAGAAAAAAAAATTAAGATCCACTCGGGAAACTACCCGGAATATGCGAAAACTCCGAGATCTTACGTAAATTCACTGGAGTGCATAACTAAATACTTGTGGACTACGGCATTCTTTATCAGTCAGCCCTTGATAATGGCGAGAATATAACAGACAAGTACTATCAAGGAAATTTCCTTCCTTAAACTTCCTGAAACCTATCATTAGAAACTATTTATGCTGGTTGGACAAGTTTCTTCTAATCAAGCATGTTTTTGCGTTGATTATGTCTACATTCCAGGGCGATAATATAATTGAAACTTATTACTAGTGACTAGTCTATCTAGACTGGATTTTTTTTTAATATAGCTTCCTGTATTAATTTTCTACGATGTATATTCTTTATCTTGCCTGGGGTACTCAATCTTTTAAAACAATTTAGTTTCAAATATAGATAAGCTTTAACCCTATTCGCTAATTTATAGGATCATACTTTGTGCAGCAACCTTATAATATTTCCCACTACTATTAACTAAAACTACAAAATGGATCCGAGATAGCAAAACCTTTACTATTTTATTTGCCAGATAATCGAAGGCTTCACTATGGGGAATAACATTATCCGGAGGAAGGCTAATGTCCGAACAGTCCGTTATCGACGGTCAGATAGTCGCGGATGAAAACAAGAAAATTGCAGTTAAATGCTGTATTGTCTGCGATCGTATCGTGCTGGGTACACACATTGGTCTATTCGGAAACAACTATATGGGTGGTTTAATTTAGAACGTTTGGTCGAAATGATACAATCATTTCAATGAATTGATTGACTTTGTAGAATTTAAAACGAGTAATTATTGTAGTTTTAAAGGCAATGATCAAGCTTAATCATGATTTCTGAAAGGGTTGGTATGGGTGTCTGTAAGGTTTTTTCCTTACCTTCTTCAATGGACCGTTCATTATTTTGAGTTGTAAACCGTTAATACTGTAGTGTGTTCAAACATTCATCTATAGCGCTCTGTCCATTTGAACCCAAACAAAAATTACTAAACTACAAATACGTCAGACGTCAAAGCAAACCGTAGGCAAAGCTTTATTCAGAGCGCTCGTTAAACAAGTACACGCAGGTACAAGGACCATCGTGAAGTAAGGAAACCAGCTTTGAAACATTCTAGAGCGCTTGAATTTAAGTGGCTAAAAGGGAATGATTTTTCAAGTAGTCCTTCAGTTTTCATTACGTCTTGACAAATCTTGTCTTGACTAATCTTTTGATGCGAATAGTTGAAATATATCCAAAATAAAGAACGTTCTTTGTTTCAAAGCATTAGAGGGACTCTAAAGCAATAGAAACTATGCACGTAACTGAGGAGGCCTACAGGGAACTCCATCGCAATGACCATGCTCGCTATTTTCGCGCTGACGAATAAAATTGTAATTTGATTGTACAGCAAAAGAAAACATGACAAATTAGAAAAATTTAATAAATACACAAGACTCTTATCGCTAAACAGCAATCTCTCCTAAGTTAGGACTTCAAATTAAGATATCTCTTATAGAGAGAGGGTAGGATACTAAATTGTCTAAGGTACAAGAAGATTAAAGTTTAAGTCCAATGTGTAGGAGCAGCAGGAAGCTTAAGAGCGGTCGCTCAAGGGCTAGATAGACGTGCGATATCGTAATGATGCCTTCGCTCCTTCAGGGCCGAACGAACAACGGTGGAACTCTAGGAATTCTGATTGTAGACAACGCCGTCTATGACCTGTTCAATAGAATCAGGTTGTATTGATCACGACTGTGATAGACCGCGTACCTATTCGTCGATTGCTCTCGTTTCTTTTTTATTATAACACAAAATGATACATATTAATTTTGGTGACATCTGAATACATAAACTAAAGAAATTAATTACATGATAACATGTTAATCTATGAGGATGTTGCAATCATCAATAACGCAATAGATCCCGTAAGAATATTTTTAAATTTTTGCTCTGTTTGTCACTTTGTGTTTATATCTGTTTGTTTATGCATTTGTTCCTGCTAATCTCAGAATCGCTATAATCGATTTGAATTCAGTTTTCACAGATGTATTGTACTAAAATTGAAGTGACGTCATGTATTTTTTAAAACAAATATAGAACATCCAATAATGAAAATAATGTTCATATACAGTGTCCCGTCTATCATTCATTCTTTATCTTTATCATCGTCGTCATCTTAATTTTTCGAATGTGCTTACCTATTAAGGTAAAGCATGGCTTTCTCGTTGCGAAGGCTCGCACGCTAAGTACTGCTACATTATAATGTTAAGAAATATCAGTCGCCAGGCAACATAAAATGCTAACAATATCTTAAAAGCATCAAAAAATTAAAAATTTACTAAGATAACGGGATTACAAACATACGTTCGTGTGCATAATGAGTGTGTGTTACTCAGATAACGAGTTGATGCGACAATAGCACCCGTCGACGGCTTCATCGGCATAGTTCCCAACAACGCTTAACCTGTTTATGTAACTAATCTCGTCTGTCTGTCTGTATATGCGCAATGTCAATCTATCTATCTAGGCATCTCAACCTGTCATTACTTTATCTTTATCATTGTTACGTGGTAAGTAACTGTTTTAATTAAAATATATTTGAAAATTCTTGTATTTTGTTGGCTTTTAAAAGATGTTCCTATTTCAGCAATGATACGAAAACAAATATATTTATTTATCTATTATTAAGTGCGCTCGCTTATCTCATCGCCCATTAACTCATTATATTATGTAAAAAAAAATAACATCAGTTCTAAATATGTAAATGATTTATGTTAAACGTAAGCATTGAGGATGGGTGTAGATGGACGACTACTATGGAATTTTTCATAAGTGCTTCCGTAATTCCGAAGTCAGCGTTGCTTATTTAAACCGTCAGTTCCTCTTGATATCTTTAGACAGCAGTCGTTAGATATTTATAGGTCTTGTGAGTTATATTCGAAGCTGCTCAAAAAACATGGTGATGCGACCAGGTGTGTTTTGTGCACATAATAATATGTTAATATATTGCCATTTTAAGTATCTTACTACTCCATTCTTCGATATAAAGATATTATTTATGGCTAACACTTTCGAATTTCTTACAACAAACATTTGGTCTTAATCCATTTCGTTTAAAAATACATATTTCAACCACTTTATTATTAAATAATTATAAATTGTTAAATAACTAAAAATGTATGATTATTAACGAATGAATATTTAAAACATCAAATGGAGTAATATTGTATACAGATTCAACTCATTTCTGAGTTCTAACATTAATGAATGCTATAAGAAAGTCGGGACAAAATTTAAAGCAATCTCTAATATTAATTCTGTTTGACAATATCGTACCTAGCTACTACATTTAATTGTTTTTGATGATAATGAAAGTGGAGAGTCTTGTCGATCTAGACTAGCTGATAATCAAAAAAACACAGGAAATTAAATTTTTGGAAGATTTATAAATCAATATGAAAACAAAAGGAATCGAAGGAATTTATATCAAACAATAAAGTTTTGTTTATTGTTGCGTGTTGATAAGTGTACAACACATTCGAAAAGAATTGGAATATGTATGTGTAAATTCGCCACAATTCTACTTTATTTTGTACGAACCACGTATTAAATCAGGGAAAATCAAATGCCTACAAAACGAATGAAAACTGCCGGTCAACACTATCATAGTTTGACAGTATTTTAAAAATTTTCTTCTTTTTCTTTTCTGTTTCTTGGCCGGCAACGCATCAGCGATGCCTTTGATGTTCATGGGCGTCGGTAGCCACTTTATCATCAGCTCGTTTACTGGCTATTTCCTTTAAAAAAAACCAACCTGCAAAGGCGTAAAAGCCACAGACGAGGCCGTACCGGAGACCTGTCTTCGGATGCTGGTCGCGCCTCCGTACTGCTGGTTCTGTTTCTGGAGGTTCTTCTGCAAGGTCTTGCTGATTCGGACCTTGGTCTTCTCGTCGATCTGCGGCAGTCGCACTCGCCCTGTGCTCGACTTGCCGATAGTGCCGCGCGTGTAGCCCAAATCTTCTTGGTATGCGTCATCCTCGATCTGAAATAAATACTTATTTTAGTTGTTTGAATTTACAGAGGAAATGCTATAAAAGCAGTGACGGATTAACCCTTAATCAAATTAAGCAATTGCCCAGGGCATCACGTCTGTGGGGGCACCAGAAGAAGCACAAAAAACCACGTTGACATACGGATAGGGGGGCCCACAGGCGTGGATTGCGTAGGTAGTCTTAATCCGTCACTGTATAAAAGTAATAGTCGTATACCACTATAGATTTTACAACTAATTTTACGAGTGAAGTTGTACTAGTTTCCTTACAAAAATAAAACTGTTATTAAACACCTGGCAAAGGTTTCAATCTAAAACTGTTGTATAAATCTAAAACTACGTCATTCTAGGTCTAGTCACTGGAGTAATTCTCTACCTACCAGTCAATAAGTTGTCAAGGAAAGTGGAAACAAGTAAACATTGTTTGGCTACGCGAGTTAAGTATGAAAACACAAATAAATTGTGTATATGACCTCAATCAATATGCATAACAATGGTTATAGTAAGGCTGCGTTAGTCTATTTCAAATCAAGGTAGCAACTTTCATAAAGTTCTGTCAATCAATTGAATGCATCGTGTTTCTCACGCTAGGCGGCCTTAAATCCGTCGTGTGCGTAGGTCCTAATGGTCAAAACGTGTTCGCAGACCGTGTCGTAATACTAGTAATGTATCAACGTTAACTCTTTATTAAACACTAAACGATGATCCGGTTTCACGAAACACATTAATAACATTAGTCGCAGTCGCAGCAGCGATTAGTCCGCACATTTAATTAACTCGCCTAGTGTTCCTTGGATATCTTTGCAGGATTTATTGCACCTTTTTAATTTTATTGCCAACTCTAAAACGGCTTTTAGAAAGTAATTAATATTCACTGATACTGAGTGAAGTGTGCGCGACGCGTATGGATTAGAACTAATCGTCATGTTTTCTGCCTTTACTGGACTTCCTAAATCATTTGTCAGAGCGCCGAAGCAATTACGTGTTCAGCGAAGCGAACTTAAACGGCTTACTGACCCACGCGAAACACGACAGGCGACTATATAAAACTATATGGATATATTACGAACTAATACGAAGTTAATAATGTGGATACTCATTGTCAGGAAAAAAGGATAAAAATTAAAAGTCAGGTTTTGGAAAGGTATCACAACGTTAGTGAAGCCTTCGAAGAAACCCTGCGAACCGAGGAGTTGCAGGTTTAATACCCATGATATACATATAATTATGTGACAGGTAATGTATGTTCTTGTGTATCAATTTGTTTCTTTGGTTTTTAGGTTATTATGAAGGTATACCCTGAAAGGAAAACTTCTCTGCTCATCTTCAACAAACTCGTTTTATTTTTATTTTTAAATTTATTTTTATTCATTGCCTGCCTTGATGCACTTCCGCAAACTATGAGAACCCAGCTAATTGCCTGATGTTTATTTTAAGGCACGTGCTATAAAACATCAAGGTGCAAAACAAGAGAAAACAGCATAAAAAGCGAAGAAAAAACTTAATAAAAAGTGTATTGAAAGGTTAGAACCCTCGGCGACGCACGGTGTGCAAATTGCGCACGCGTCGTCACGTCTCGACACCGCACGTTCGTACGGGACGGACGTCCGCGGCCCGCGCACCAACTGTTCGTCCGATGTTCCGGTCTATTTGAGCACGCGAAAAAACTAATGTACCACTTGCTTATCTCCCATTGCTTGCTTTACACAAGTATAGATCATTTTTAGTTTTACCCGGCTTCGAAAATGAGGTTATCAATACGAAACGTTGTTTAATTTTGAAAGGTTATTGGAACTGCAAAAAGGTATTGTATTAGGGCTTTCTAAAAAAATATATATGGCGTTTATCTTTTGGATCTTAAAAAATGTTAGGTCTCCAATTTATTATTTCTGATTTTGAAGTAATTTTTTTAAGTCTATAATTTTTTATTACAATAAAATTCATGTAATTTATTTTTCGATTGTAAGTCAATTATCGGGTTGGGCCACTGTTCAGTTTGTTTAAATTAATCTTGATTTACTCGCAGGAAACAGACACCGAATGGCGATTACATTGTCATTTCATGCAAATTTAATGTTACTATTTTGTAAAGGTCATAACTATTTCTCCAGCCCACACGACTATTTACCCAATATCTATCCTATTTCATATTATTTGGTGCTTATTAAAATTTCTAATTTTAATATTAGGTACGTTTTCAATACATGCTTACTGATATTGGTAGTTACAAATCAGTTTCTCAATATATCATTCCGCTCAGGAATAAATATAATAAAGGTTCTTTTTCCAAATGATCAAAGCACAAATGTGATTGTGAAAAAAATATGTATAATAAGAACACTTGACCCACGTGAATAAAGAAAATAAAAGATTTTAATTAAGAAATAAATCGATCTTGAGTCAAGTGTAAGCAAGTCTACAGAAGCAACATTCGAACGCATTTGAAATTCAACTCATCTACCGCAGCCCGTCCAGCGTGACGTCACATTTATTAGGTTTCTGCGAACAGTGAACGGCCGCGGCGCCCCGGCGCGCAACGTTGAACAATATCGGTAATATTACAGTATTGCTGCATGAATATTCCCAATATTTACATGCTTTTAAGCGCTCGTAGCCCGACGGCTAATGCCGACAGTGCCGATCGTGAGTGATTGACTGAGTCGGCATTTTAGTTAATGAATGCAGTCAGGAGGATAGCGAATGATACTGGCAACATTAAACGGGTACTTCCGTGCATCAGAGGGCACGTTAAACAGTGAATAATGTAGGTCATTGTCATAAGTGATCAACCGCGTAAAAAAATGTGGACGCAACCCGAGTTAGATTAATGAATGGGGGAGTTATAACTATTTCCTATGATGGCTTCCAGTTCCATGTGTCGAACGTCACGTTAAGCTGTTGGTCTAATTTTTGTTTAGTCGTTAAGCTTTGACGAAACCCCATACGGCGGAAGATCTACTTGGCGCATTGGCGCATTATTTCCACCTCTAACAATCCACGATGCATTATTTGTTGACACGGCTTTACAAGTGACTACGCATAATATTTCGAAAACTATGACATTTCTGGATTGGCAGATTCAATTGTTCCGAGTACAGAAAATAACCACTGCAATTTTAAATAATTACTTTGACTCTAGTGAAATCGGGTGCAAAGGCTAATAACACGTTATTTATGACAATAATAGGTATAGTAATGTCGCAAGAAAACTTATTTGTTTGTTTACAAAGAGCGCATCAGTAATGTCTTTGCATATTGCAGACCTAGCCTGACATGCACCCGACCCCCACACGCGTTCCGTGTGACTGTGTTGTCGTCACAGACCACATACCCTACATAACCATGTGGTCTCAATGATATTTAAATAATCTTTTTACTAACAAAAAATAACCGACTTCAAAGCTACTCAAAAACTACTTGTCAGATCTCGTTCAAATTTATGTGGGACATGACAAGCACCTGCTTTCGATTAAAAAAAGAATCATCGAAATCGGTTGGCGTGATATTGACTTATTCATCCATTTGTCACGCACATGCTTAATACAAATTTAAGACATATGGTTTTCTCATGGATGCCATTGTCAGATCTCAATAAAATTTGTGGAACCACATGACAGGCACCAGCTTTCGATTAAAAAAAGAATCATCAAAATCGGTTCGCCCAGTCCAAAGTTATGAGGTAACAAACATAAAAAAAAATACAGTCGAATTGAGAACCTCCTCCTTTTTTGAAGTCGGTTAAAAATATAGATACGTTATACCCTTACAAATCAACCAAAAAATCTGTTCCAAAAAGAGCTACAACACACACACACGTTTATCTTTTGTTTCACTACACCAATCACATTGGTATAATACACGAAGGCATTTTAATGTTGTGTGTCAAATGTCAAGCACTTGTCAAGTCTTGTATTGACAGAGCGACTACGAGAAGAAGGCAATTGACCGAATTGCCTGTCACGCGCCCGTCCGAATTGTCCTCTGAGTTTTTTTTCTGTGTAAGAATAAGAAATGGGTGCACACACGCTGTCCAAGTTCGGGATTAGAAAGTATAACCAGGATAAAATGTATGTACTTTCGGCATGATTTGAGCGGATACCACCACTGAGTTCTTGATAGTTGATACACGCCATTTGGATCCACTTTCGACATCCCTAAGGCATTGTTTAAAGTCATGGCAAGAAATATGTGGATCTGATCGAACTTTGAAAGGCTTTATTCGGAAGGCCGCTTTCTTCGAATCAGTCATATTTTCACTAAAATGTTTATCGAATTTTTAAACTTTATCCACAAATATTTCAAATTTGCCGGGACAGGTCTTTCGCATAAAGTATTTAGAATGCAAACTTTCGAAACATGCACGACGTTCACAATTATTCAAACAGCATTGTTTGAGACAAACAAAACCAATCATCGAACAGAAAAGCAAACAACGGGTAGCGTCGCCTCAAAACGGTCATTGCAAGGCAATTATACAAAATTACTAGCATTTAACATGTACTACCTAACTCCATTTCACAAATTATCCCTTATTTAAATAATAATCATTTTGCTACGTGTTTCGAAAGTTTATGATAAATAACTGACAATTGTATTGTTTTTGATGCGTAAGTAAAAATTTACTTACGAATAGGTCACAACTATTGGTAACGTTAGATGTAAAATTTAACACTCATTCAATCAAATAATACGTTTTAATACATAGATTCGATCAGTATGAGAATATATCTCGAAGATTTCCCGGGTATCTATTTATTTCTGAACTTAAATCACAATTAAACAAAGCCCGAAAGAAGCTTTGAGCTAAAAATCTTATAATACCAAAAATAATTTAGTTATAAGCTTGAGAATTTGAGATAATCATGTTTTCATTACTTGCCTTGTGCCTATTGGCGAAAACATTATACTTTAACTAGATCGGAACAAAATACAAGTGAAAATTCACAGTCGGTCTACATTTTCCGCATCACAGAGATCATCTCAGCTTGGTCAGCGCTGAGCTGTCGATTACTGACATGACAATTTATATCTCATCGCGATTTAATTGCAGAAATAAAGGCTTCTTACACCCTTGCGACTGTACGGTGCCTTCTTGAGAAGTAATGTATGAATTATTATACTACAAGATTATTATAATATTTACACTTTGCGATAGGTGTATGACAATCAGGTTAAATTATTTTCAAAAGCTTTATTTATAAACCTATTATTTTAATTGAAATATGCGCTTCTGTGCTTTTTTTCTACGGGCTAGAGTTAGAGTCTAGATCAGGGATTCCCAACCATTTACTCTATGCGCATCACCCAAGTTTCTGCTACAATAGTACGCCCCCCTTAACACCACATTGTTTTGCAAGTGGAGTAATTAAACAAATTAAAACTAAACTATCACTTTTTTTTGTAGCAGTACTCATTGCGAGCATATGAATTTTAATAGATAGTAATGATATTATTCTGTAGGATAAATAATAAATATTTATTTGTTTATAGTTTTATTGGATCACCCTACGATCCCCCAAGTAGGGCGCGCCCACAGATTACTCCCGCACCCAAACCCACTGACTGGGAATCCCTGGTCTATCACGAATATCAAACATTACATTTGGTTGATCTATCAAATGCCAACTAGGCCTAACCTAATAGCTTTAATATAATTTTAAACATATTACGAGTAGTTAACATATTTTACATATAATAATAACAAAACGCATGACAAGGTCAAAATTAAAAGGACACTTAACGCGACGAATAATTATTTTAAATTCCCACATAATATGTAAGTAACGCAGATGTGTCGAAAGCCTAAAGCCGACTCTCGTATCGGTATGTGTTTCAACGTTCAATTATCTTTCATGTAATAGAATTTTCATTTCCAAGACCCCATTACAAATATGTTCGTGTAATTGCACATCGGAACATGGTAAAGGAATGTATTAATTAAATGTAGTTGTTCAATCCTTTATCACTGGTCGGTGTGAAAGAAAAAGTAAAACCCTTCCAAAATTGACACTTAATGTCAAAGGAAAAATATCGCGAGTTGCGTCAACTCCGTTAAAAAAGATCGGTTGAATTCACGACGTTCGTGGAGTTTCCATCTTAAGAAGACCATAACGTTTATGGTGCTGTCCTCCGGCCGTGCCGTGAAAGAAAGAAGCAGTCGTGCGCAGCGCAATCCTGCGACATTGGATGTTAAGGTTGGTGGGTTCTTTCTTACTGATTTTGGTATTGGATTGGACATACTACCAACCTACTGCTTCATACATACATACATACATTTATACAGTCCACATTACATACATCGAAGGATCGCCCCTGCGATTACCGCACAATTTTTTTGTGGCCTTCGAGCCGAACATAGAGTTGGCAATTCTTTATTCATTTATTTTATTTGACATAATATATTTAGTTTGCACGTTGCAATGGCTAAAAAGGGTCAGAAGGTTCAGGAAGTGTACGAGGAGTGCATAGCTGATGTTGAATTAAACGTTTTAATCAACAAAAAGCAAAGAATTTTTGAACAATTACAAATATTATCTGACATGTCACTAAATGTAACTGACAGCAATATTCGTGAAATGTTTCTTTTGCGTGTCACGGATATAGATGAGCTACGTTCATCTTTCGAATTATGCATTTTTGAAATTTATAAATGTCAGTTACAAGCTGGTATGAAAACCATATTTCAAAGTCAGGAATTGAATAGTTTTGATGAGTTGTATTACCGTATAAAATTGATTTCTTCAAAATTGCTAGCGAACGTTAAAACTGAAAAAACACAGTCGTGCATCGAATCTAGACCACGTCTTCCAAAATTGGAGTTGTTTTGTTTCGATGGAAATATTGAAAATTTTAATACTTTTTATGAGACATTCTGTTCGTTGGTTCATAATCAGCCTCAGATACCTAATATAGATAAATTTCACTATTTACTCTCATGTATCAAAGGTTCCGCTTTGAACATAGTCAAAAGTATTCCGATATCTTCTAATAATTACGACATAGTTTGGCAAGCTTTACTCGACAGGTATCAAGATAACCGTATGTTAGTTGGGAATTATTTAGATAAAATGTTAAACTTTACACCTATTGCGAAGGAATCATCTTTTCAGTTAAATAATTTCATAGAAAACTTTGATAACTCATACAAAGCTATACAATCTCTTAATATTGAAGATTTGAATAGTTACATTCTGTGTCATATAGCATTACGCGCCTTGGATCCATACACTCGTAGGTCATTTGAACAAACTATCAATCAGAAGTCGATACCAAAATTCTCTGAATTGATTACTTTTGTCACTAATCAAATAAAAGTGTTGGATCATTCTAGTTCATATGGTGCTAGTACAAGCAACCAAAACGTTGTACAGAATAAACGTCAACCAGATGTAAGTAGGTTTACGGCGCGAACTAGAAACAGTGCACAGAAAAACTACGCGCATGCATCGTCATCAAACTCAAAAAATAATTTATCTTGTTTGCATTGCGGAGACAATCATATGATATATCGCTGTGCTCAATTTCGTAAATTGAGTGCTTCGCTACGAATCAGCCGTGCTGATGAGTTGAAGTTATGTCATAATTGTCTTAAACCTAATCATACTGTTGAACAGTGCAGGAGTGAATTTAAATGCATTATTTGTGAGCGACCACATAACTTATTATTGCATCAGGACGTAACGAAAACGTTTCTCGCTTCCTCTTATGACTCCGGTAATGCATCGATTCCTGTAAGCGCGCCCGCCCAGTCGGGAGGCCCTTCAACTGATAATAATAACAGTTACAGTACGGTTTTGTTGGGTACCGCGATTGTTTATATTTTAGACAACTTTAACGTCTATCAACCATGTCGCGTATTAATTGATTCCGGTGCACAATCCAATTTTATTTCCGCTGCATGCTTACAACGTTTAGGTTTATCTCAACGTAAATGTCCGTTTAGCATTTGCGGATTAGCTGATGGTTTAGTTAAGAACTACGGCATGACGTCATGTAGCTTAAGGCCGCGTCACACTGATAAACCTGCTTTTAATATTGATGCTGTTATTCTTCAGAAAGTAACTTCAGATCTACCTACCATTAAAATTCCTGAGCATATAATAAAACAGTATGATAATTTATTTTTAGCTGATCCTCATTTCTATAAGCAATCGCCAATTGATTTAATTTTAGGCGGTGACGTTTTTCCTCATATTTATAGTGGGAAGAAAATTATTATGGGTCCCAATATGCCAGCCGTGCTGGATAGCGTATTTGGGTATATTATCACAGGTAAACTAATTACCCCGTCGACTAATGACGTCACGGAAGTGAACGTTGTAGCGTCTACAACGTTGGTGTCGTACACCACTGATGATCATTTAAATGATACTCTTAAGCGATTTTGGGAAATAGAATCCTCGCCGTGCGATGTTCCTTTAAATCCCGATGATGAAGTCGCTGAAAAACTATATATTGAGAAACATTATCGTGACGAGAGTGGCCGATATGTTTCACCTATTTTATTAAAGCCAAATCACGAACCGTTAGGTAATTCGTATGACATAGCCTTTAGGAGACTCACGCATGTCGAGCGTCGACTTGCGCGCTCACCCGAGTTCCGAAAGGCTTATTCTGATTTTCTGAAGGAGTACGAGTCACTGGGACATATGGAGCTATATCGTGGTACGGAGCCGTCTAAATGTTTTATACCACATCACTGTGTGTTACGGCCTTCTAGCTCCACAACACCGTTGCGTGTGGTCTTTGATGGATCACAGAAAACTGGTACTGGGGTGTCACTAAATGACAACCTTTTGACCGGCCGTAAATTACTTCCAAATATTTTAAAAATTATTATTAACTTTCGTCTCTACGACATATGTTTTACGGCGGACGTGTCAAAGATGTATCGAGCCGTGCTCATCGACCCCGCTGATAGGTGTTATCAACACATATTATGGCGTGATACACCGTCAGACCCAGTACAAGTTTACGAGTTGAAAACGGTCACTTACGGACTGCGTAGCGCGCCTTACACGGCCATTCGCACGCTGCTTCAACTTGCCCAAGACGAACGGTCAGACTGTAAGGCTTCCCGAGTTCTAGAAGAGGGTGTCTACGTCGATGACTTTTTGTGGTCATGTCAATCTGTAGATGAAGCTTGTACCTTACAAGACGGCTTAATGAGTCTTCTGAAAAAAGGCGGGTTTGAATTACGTAAGTGGGCTAGCAACTGTCCCGAGCTACTGACACGAATGAAATCAGAACAAATAACGCAAATAAATTTTCAAGATGATACGTTATCATCATCCTTAAAAGTCCTGGGATTGACATGGTTGCCCTCATGCGACTTCTTTTCATTTAATTATAATTTAAAAGATATTGACGGAACGAAACGTTCAGTACTTAAGCTGCTTGCTAGTATTTACGATCCGGTTGGTTTTATTTCGCCGTGTACTTTCGTTGCCAAATGTATCATGCAGGATCTTTGGAAACTGAACCTCGGCTGGAATGACCGTTTACCATATGAATTATTACAAAAATGGGATAAATTTATCGGTCAATTACCGATCCTTTCACAACTTCGCATTGAGCGACACCTTCTAGTAAATTCGTTTGTAAACGTACAATTAATCGGTTTCTGTGATGCGTCATCACTTGGTTACGCAGCTTGCATATATTTTCGTAGTACTGACAAGGATGGGAACGTCAAAGTCAAACTATTGACGAGCAAATCAAGAGTTGCTCCATTGAAGCCGTTAATGTCTATCCCTAGGCTTGAACTTATGGCAGCCGTGCTGTTATCGAAGCTAGTTCGTTTTGTCGTACAAAACGTTAAAGATTTTAATTTACCAATAGTTGCCTTTAGCGACTCGAGTGTAGTTTTGTCGTGGCTACAGACTCCGCCATACAAGCTAAAAGTGTTCGTGGCTAACCGTGTTAGCGAGATTGTTGACGTGATTCCGCCCAATTGCTGGTTTCATGTAAACAGTGAGAACAATGCAGCCGACCTCTGTTCTCGAGGCGCGCTGCCTGAACAACTTTTAGCAGTAGCGGACGAATGGTTTAGTGGCCCTGCATGGCTTGCTAGAGATCCACGTAGTTGGCCAAGAAGTACATTATTTTTAAAAGAAAATGATATTATTCCGGAACTTAAAACTAACGTAGACACATTTACCTTTAATTCTTACAATTTAAATAACTTCAATGATCTTGAACGTTCCTTTAATAATATTTCATCCTTTAGTAAACTCGAGCGCGTAACAGCGTGGTGTCTTCGTTTTATAAATAATTTAAAAATGTAAAAAATCTGATCGAACATTTGGTTCACTAAAGTCTTGTGAGTTAAGCAGGGACAAGATTTAATTATAAAAGTCATTCAAAATAATTATTTTTATTCTGAAATACAAATGTTGGCAAAGGGAACTCATGTATCATCCCTTCGCAAACTATCTCCCTTTATAGACCCTGATAATTTCCTCAGGGTGGGGGGTCGAATACAACAGTCGGATTTACCATATAATGTAAAACATCCGGCACTATTACCCAAGAAGTGCCACATAACAAATTTAATAATTGATTATTTTCATAAATTGTACATGCATGTAGGACCGCGCACCTTGCAAGGCATTTTGAATAACAAATATTGGATAATAAATGCTCGTAGTGTAATTCGTTCAGTTTTGTCAAAATGTCGGGCTTGTTTTAAATTTCGTCCATACTCCACACAGCCTATGATGGGTACGTTACCTGCAACTAGGCTTAAGGCCAACAAGGTGTTTGACCATGTTGGTTGCGATATTGGTGGTCCATTCTTTATAAAAGAAGGTATGCGGCGAAACGCAAAGGTTACTAAGGCATATTTATGTTTATTTGTATGTTTCTCTACAAAAGCAGTGCACCTAGAGGTGCTCTCAGATTTATCTTGCGAATGTTTTCTGGCCACATTTGATCGTTTTGTGGCACGCCGCGGTCTCTGTACTTGCTTATATTCTGATTGTGGAAAAAACTTTATTGCGGCAGCTAAACATTTAAAAAACGTTACTAATTATTTTAATTCTACATCAAATTCTGATGAAATCCTTTCTGGATTATCCTCGCGAGGCGTCGAATGGCGCACGAACCCGCCTAATGCAGCTTCCATGGGTGGTCTGTGGGAGGCAGGTATAAAATCAGCCAAACATCATCTCTACCGTGTAGTAGGTGATAGGTCCTTGACTTTTGAGGAGTTGAGTACTTTATTTTGTAAAATTGAGGCGATTATGAACTCGCGACCATTATGCTCCCTTTCCAATAATCCTAACGAATTTGAAGTTCTGACTGCGGGTCATTTATTAATTGGACAGAATTTATTAACTGTTCCGGAATATAATTTTGAAGATGTACAGATGAATCGATTGTCACGTTGGCAATGTATTCAAAAGGCATCACAATCATTTTGGAAGCGATGGTCAAATGATTATTTGCACACTTTACAGCAAAGAGAAAAGTGGTTCACCTCAATTCCAAATGTTAAGAAGGGTGATTTAGTGCTTCTTAAATCTAACTTAACCAAACCTTTGCAGTGGCCTCTTGGCAGAATAGAAGAGGTTCACCCTGGTTTTGATAACATTGTACGTGTAGTTACTGTACGCACGCAAACTGGGGTTTATAAAAGACCAGTAAATAAAATCTGCCCATTGCCATATGCAAACTAAATATAAAATTAGGTTATTATTAGTTTAGGACTTAGATTAGGCACATACACTCAACTTTTTTACTTAACACTAACAAGTTTCTTTAATTTATTTTTGAATTATTTCGTAAATATTCAATACCACATATTATTAACACACTCATTCTTCACACACCGACACTATTAGGAAATCATCACACTGATTTCGGTGGGGGGTATGTTCAATCCTTTATCACTGGTCGGTGTGAAAGAAAAAGTAAAACCCTTCCAAAATTGACACTTAATGTCAAAGGAAAAATATCGCGAGTTGCGTCAACTCCGTTAAAAAAGATCGGTTGAATTCACGACGTTCGTGGAGTTTCCATCTTAAGAAGACCATAACGTTTATGGTGCTGTCCTCCGGCCGTGCCGTGAAAGAAAGAAGCAGTCGTGCGCAGCGCAATCCTGCGACATTGGATGTTAAGGTTGGTGGGTTCTTTCTTACTGATTTTGGTATTGGATTGGACATACTACCAACCTACTGCTTCATACATACATACATACATTTATACAGTCCACATTACATACATCGAAGGATCGCCCCTGCGATTACCGCACAGTAGTCTTTACGAAGAACAACGGTTTTGAGTTATACGTATATTTATTTTATGAGAGCTGTGTTCGTTTATGGTCTGGGTACAACAGTCAGCGGGAACGAAGAAGGTGACGCGACGTGATAAGTTGTAATATACCGAGCGCGACGACACGGCGCTCGAAGTTCCTACTATTGGAGGTCCTTGGAATCTGTACCACCAAGTTTAAATCCGCGGGTTAAATGTTAATAAGGCATGGTGTTAAGGTTTTTTACCGCCCTACTAGTATCAACGATTAAACGTGTTTCGGTGTTAGAGATGGAGTAATAAAGCAGGACTTCATCTTGCCGACCAAGATTATGCTCTTTTCCCTAATTTAGCTCTTTTCCTAATGACGGCAGTATTATAATTATGTAGATATCTTTATGTGTGTACGCATCTAATGTACTTGAATACTATCTATATTTTTTTTGTTGCTTTATGTTTTAATTTACAAACAGTAGTTAATACCACTCTGCTTGGCCGAATGGTTAGCTGGTAGAGAATGCATTTAAGCATTAAGCTCGCCAATTGTACCGTGATTTCGTGGTCAATAAAGTTTAAATAAATAAATAAATTATGGTTATAGTTGGTATTACGGAAGAGTTGGTGTACTTGATTGCCTTTTAAAAAGAAAAATCGTCTGCTCATGTGTACTATCATTTACATAAAATAAATAATTAGTTTTTAATAAAATATTTCATCACCATGACCCATCTCCAATTACGAAATGGCAGAGTTCACATACCTTAAAGAACATTATGGAGAATTCATAGGTGTACAGGTTTTGTCACAATTTTTCCATTACTGAACCCCCCATTACCCCTTTATTTTCCATTACCCTGCGTTACAGAGGCCAATGTTCAAACCGGTAGGCTATCACTACTCACGATTTGGGTTCTCAAGATGGTTATGGCAACACTGGCATAACATATGCGCCTTCAACCTTAAGGCTAAGCATATGCTGAGACGCAGGCACATGAAACACAGATATGTATCTGTCCTACTCTACGGTTCGTTGTGGTACAAGCACTCAACCAGTTGCACGCCGGTTTGCATTTAATAATGTGTAGTGTCCGCAACGAGGCGCCTTTAAAAAACAATTAGTTTAAAATTAAATGTTTGACTTGCGTGAAAGTTACACTCACGTCAGCGAAGTTAAGCCGGTTGGCGTTCTTGCGGAACTCCGTCATGGCGTAGCGCTCCTTCATCTTGCGCACGCGCTTGCCGCCGCGCTTCTTGCGGCTCTGCTCGATCGGCTTCGGCAGCGGCTTCACGAACTTCACCGGCGGCGGTTCCTGAGCAAGTCAATCCATCAAATAAGCAATCAATAATCAATCAATCAATAATTTGTGAAGGAGGTAATAAGACGGGAAATAAGGAGAATAATCTGTGTCATGAAAGTAACCCATCAGGGATTTTTTTTTATGTTTAATGTAATACAAAAAAACGTTAAGAATTAATACTATTTTATTTTCTTTAGTTTTCATTGACTCATACATAAAGTCAGCGTCAACACGCTCTCAAAACGAAGCAGTTAAACTGGTCAAATTTGACCAAAGCTACAATACCTATAAAATTCCTATTAACACTGCCTCACGTAGTGTGTAAGACAGAAATAAAGATGGCTCTACTTTCAGCATGTATGAATAATATTTGAAATAATAATAATAATAATAAAATGTTTCCATTACTTTTGAAATCATTTAATTTAGCACAATCCCTCCTACAGTCCTCGATGTTTCTCTCTCCAAGTTTGCTATCCCTTTGCTATCCTTATGACAAAAGTATTCACCTGCAACTTGTCTAGCTTCTTCTCGATTCCCTCCCGCAGCTGCCGGCCGATGTGTCCATCCGTGCTCTCGTGGCACGCGTCCACGCGCGCCGCCAGCGTCAGCTTCGTCGACACCAGCTTGGCTGCCTTGTAGCGCAGTTCCTGGGAGAATAAATAAATAAATAAATAACGCTTCACACTCATAGCCCCACACTAGGATTCCCTGTGTCGTGGATGCCATGGACAACACACAACATAGACAAGGACATTCACACCCAGACCGAGAATAGGAATTCAAACTCACCATTCAAATTTCCGCCTCGCTGGGAATCGAACCCAGGACCCTCGGTGCGGCGATCCGGCATGGTAACCATTGCGCAACACGGGTCGTCAAACCATCGTGATGGAGAGGTTGATACTATAGTTAACATGATGGAATTAAATGTAGCCCAAATGTGGTGAATAACCGAATTATGCAATCAATAATTGGCTCAGAAATAGATTAAGTTTCCGTATTTTAGCGCGGAACGTCTGTGTTATTTGAGATGTCTCCTATTAGGTAGTTCCTTAGCCACAATAGAGCTTCTTTCGTGCTATTTGTGTTATTTACGTAAAATGCTAGTTTTTTTACTTATCCTATATAACAAGATATTTTTAGAAAATCTTACAGGAGGTGTATCTTGTACAATCTGTGAGAAGTATATGAAACCAGTGTGTGGCAGCGAGGCAGCTTGGGAGAAGCCGGAGAGCGTCTTCTTCTGCTGGCCCAGCGGCAGTACATTGCAGGCGGGCATTCTGGACAGCTTGGACAGCCCACCGGCCACACCCAGGATCTTGGCGGCGGTGGATGCACCTATGAAACATAACTTGGTTACTTTTATTTAAAAAACACAAACATTGTGAGTACTCATTTGCAAATAAGTTGGTTAGTTTGATGAATGACATAAATATCTGCTCCAGCCGGGAATCGAACCCGGGACCCCTCGCTTCGCAGGCAGGGTCGCTACAACTAGGCTACAGTGTCGTCACTATCTTATGTAAACCTAAAATAAGAGAACAGAGAAATTGCGGCCTCTGTTAATTGTGTGTGGCCTTCGCACTTATTGTCAATTTAAGAAAAAAAAAACTTCAATATAAATCAGAATAATCAAAATAATAAGAATCCTTATCACAAATGGTTATTCCAGAAAGAAAAACATTGAGAAATGTATGTCCGATATAAGGGAGATGTTCTCAGAAATTCACACATCTTTATATGAATTTATTTATTTATTTACACACTCTACCTTTATTTTGGATTTCATTATTCCTTCCATCATTATTACCTATTTTTAGCAAAGCACTGAACAAGATAATTTATTAATGTACTCACCAACAATAGCAGTTATATTTGGTGCTATAAAAGTCATTCTGCTTTCAACATATTCATATATTTTTGATTTGAAGTTATTCAAGTCAGATGCCATATCACATGCTTCAAAGATTTCACTCAGTTCTGATTCGGACAATAATTTCCTGAAATAAAGTAAGCTAAATAAGTAAAATATTTTTTATCATTTCTACAGTTGAAGACTAAAGTTAGTATAAGACTAAAAAAATTATAGTAGGCATTGTACGGAGCGTATCACCTTGAGCCAACCTAACAAGCTCAACAAAAGACAAGGGAATGTTTTGAATTCTTTCTTTCTTTTCAAACCGCATAACCAGCCAGCAGTGCCATTCTGGCACCATCAATTTTTTTTAATGGGCTTTTGCTTCAATTTGGACTGGTAATGTAGGACTGTAGGTTAGTAATATGACAAGCAGATATTGTTATGGTGATTTGGTACTAATAGGAGTTGTATTAAAGATGTGAGCATTTTAATTTAATTCATAGTATGTTATTTGTGATGCCTTTTTTGTAATTCTTTATTAAGATAGTAGCAGACCTATGCTCCGCAAGTACCACCCGCCAATACGTCAGTTATAATATAACTAACCTTTAGACATTGTTTACTATCAAAGGCAATAAAAATAAATCTGTTGTTCTTACCCCTGTGTAGTAGATGCAGTGACTGACACAATCATAATGGTAGCTTGAGTGAGAAAACTCTGCAATATTTCATTATTCTTAGCTCTATCAAGATCATTCCCGAGTTCCTTTACACTTCTTATGTACTCTAAAGGAGTTACAATCAGAGATTCCAGTTCCGGGAACCTTTTTTGATACTTATCACGAACAAATCTGTGGATAATAGCTGGAAAATGAAATTTTTGTTCCAATTTATGATCTACATAAGCAAGGCACAGAAATTATTTATTACTATCTGTGTACCAAACATCTATATCCGATCAGCCATTTTTGACAAACATGAAAACTCACAAACATTCACATTTATAATATTAGTAGGATTGTGGAAACATGACTATAGATTCAGCCAGTTTCAAAACTATTTAGAGAATATGCAATATGTTTCTCATTATAATTGTGTAGGCCTGGATAATGGATTACAAGTCTCCTGTGTATTCAGAGTTTTCAAACAACTGATATTTTATGATAAAATTGTTATCTTGTTACATTACTGAATAAAATGAAAAGAAATAAATAAGGAAAATAGGTGTATTTATCTACTTGTATATCATCAATGTTACTAATTAATTAGTAAAAAATATGATCTTAATGAACAGCCATTTATTTATTTATTTATTTAACTCTTTATTGCACACCAAGTATAGGACAACAACAATGTTACTTTACATTAAGCAAGTATACAAAAGGCGGTCTTATCGCTACACAGCGATCTCTTCCAGACAACCTTAAGATGCGGAATGCTGTATATAGATAGATAAGATGAGGTAAGGTGCACGAGAGATTGTTCATAATATAAATAAAAACTTACCTATTTCACCATCAATCTCAACCGCTATGTTGTTTGCTTCCACAATAAGCTGATATTCAGGGTCTGATTCCATCAAACCAGTAACTTCTATTTTATTTCTGTTGCTACCATAATTGTGCTCAATCTCTGTCATAACCTGAAAATATATAAAATTAATAATAACAAAGAATCAAAGATGATATTAAAACAATTATGATAAGTTAAACTTAGTGGCTTTTACATTTTCTCTCAAGACATACTGACTGTTTATGTAAGTTATAAACAAAATAGTAAACTACCTAATTGGTTTGTTCTGCTAAATACTTATGTATTGAAACTAGCCAAAGTGAAATCGCAATCTATTTCCAATAATTATAATCTATTTTTTCCATTAATGTAATTGCGTTACACTGGGACTCAGATTACTTATTTATTGATATGAGCGCTGGGATTACACTGACATTTACAATGAATGTTGTCTTACAAGAGGTAATATTGGTACATATCTCAGTATGATGTTATGATGATTATAGTAACAGACTAATAGTGCTGTATAGGCAACAACACTGAATATGGTAAATTAATGTAAAAATAACAAAGAGGTAGGTTAGCAAAAGGTTAGCTAGTAAGATTATAATAGAAAAATAACTTACTCGTTTCAAACGGTCTGAATGTCGCAGTTTCGCCAATTCTCGTATTGACACGTTCTTAATTTCTTCCTCTTTGGGGACAACCGGGAATGGGACTGCAAACTCATGGGTAGCATCATTCGTAGTTTTGCTTTCGATAGCTGCTTCGAGCTCTCCATCGTCAGTCTCTTCCAAATCAGCCAATAACTCGTCCGCTAGAGACATTATTTCTACGTAATCTAAAGAGTATTCGACTAAATGAAATAATTACAGTTATTGGTTGAAGACAGAAATTATTTCAAAGTCAAATGATTTCAGCTGGAATCAAGAATTCAAGTTAAAATAAATAGGTATACAACTTAACATTCAACTTCTCATCATTCTTTGTCAGATCAGATCATAGAGTAACTTTGTATGATCAGATTCAGAAGAGTGAAGACAGAACTTGATGCCGGAAAAGTCGTAAAGATGTCAAATTGTCAACATGACAACATGTCATTGTCAAGCAACACATCAATTACACCACAGAGTACTTATAGACATAGACAATTATATAAAAACCATAATGGCCCGTTTAGATGCGCGCGCGAGCCACGAGACGATCCGCGAGACGCGCGCGTGTGAACAGGGAGCTCGCGGACCAGACCGCGGCGCGTCTCGTGGCTCGCAGGGCTCGCGTCGGGAGCGGTTTTTTGGGCGCGCGCCAAAGGGGCTCGCGCGAGAGCTCGCGCGGTGTTCACACGCGCGCGGCACGCGCTTCATTCGACAACGGCTAGTAACTAGCGCCATACGTACGTGTTCTATTGGATTCGTATTTTTCAAAATAAAAATATGATACTGAACGTTAATACTGAATGATAACAATAATAATAACCTAAAAGTACTAGTAAAAAAACCTCGTATATTCAAAGTAATACTTTAACTTTAACAAAGTATACTTTTGATAAAGAAGAAAATTTTGATGTTTTGTTTGTAATGAATACCAATAGCTTTTTTATTTTAAAAAGCCTAATTGTACAGAAATCTACCCATAGTACAATCTATATTGAGTATTTTGCCTATAAATCATGGTAGAAAGGTTTCACTGACTGGATGCCGATGTATTACGTCTACGTGCTCCATCCTTGAACGTTCGAACGCATCTGAACGCAGCGAGCGTGTAAACACTAGATAGCGCTCGCGCGCGTAGGGGGCGTGGCTTACGGACGCGCTGCGAGACGATCCGCGAGCCGCGCGTATAAATGAGCGGTAAAAGATATTAAAACCGCAAAGATATTAAAACCATAGAGGTTGAACTATATTTTAATAGTGTGTTCAAAAAGTTACGGGAATTTTAAAATTTTGCGGTTTGTGAAGTGAATTGTAAAACACTTCTTTATTAATAATTGTTAACACACATGTGACATGCCCCTTAAGTATAATACAATTTTCCTTTATTTATTCATTTTAAACTTCATAATAGCAGCCGCTAAGGTTAGACTTATTTAAGATCTCGGCGATTTTTGATTCATGGATTTTGCACCAAGATAATGCTGCACCTGCTCACACTTCATTGCTTGTTCGTAAACTTTTGGCCAAAACTAGAATCGGAACGATGCCCCAGCCTCCATCCATAGTTTACCAGACAAGGCTCCGTGTGACTTTTTCTATTTTCATAAATATAGAGAAACTGAAAGGGTCGTCGTTTTCAAGCATACTTGACACTAAAATCGCATCGCTGAAAGAGCTAAAGGCTATCCCAAAAATCAAGTTTGAAAAGTACTTCAGGGATTGAAAGAAGTGCTGGCACTAGTGCATTTAAATATCTAATGGGGACTATTTTGAAGGCGACAACACTATGTGGATGAATAAATAAATTGTTGTTAAAAAAAAGAAAATTCCCGTTATTTTTTGAACACACTACGTTCTATGTACAATGTATATGTATGTCACTATTTATTCGTTAAGACGTATACTGTAAAAAAAAGAACTTGAGAGGTGTCAAGGGACACCCGGATGGAACGAAGTTCCTTGCAGTCAGTACTAGGATAGCAAAAACATGCAAGCGAGTGTGGCAAAACAAATCTGGGGTATTAAATTTCTCATCCGCTTTGTTCTCCTAGTAGCAATTGCTACTAGTAGCAATTGCTACTAGGTGAACAAAGCCGATGAGATAAATACCTTAGATTTGTTTTGGCACACTTGCTGCATGTTTTTACTATCCTAGTACGCTGGCTTGTTTTCTATGTAAAAAAAACTACAACGGCAAAAAGTGTCGTTACCACTTTTCGTTACGGCAAAAAGTGTCGTTACCACTTTTCGTTACGGCAAAAAGTGTCGTTACCACGCCTAGCCCCCTTTCGCAACGCGCGATAAGGAACTTCGTTCCAAAAACGTGCAGGATAATGCCGTGTGTACCCAGCCTAAGTTATATACAGACTCATATCACGGTGGCGGCAGTGCGGCGGGCGGCACCGCGGCGCCACGGCGAGGCTTGCGTCGATTAAGAGCAGCAACAGCGGGCGCGATCGGTCCTCGTTGTTATCGTATGATATCAGTCGTTCAGCCATGTCGGAGGCCTTCGGGCGATATGAAAACTTCCGGCACTTGTGCAGCGTGGTGAAGTATGCTCTAGGCCTCTTCAAGGGGAGAGGGAGGCTAAACAGTGAGTCATTAATAGGTTGAAGCCAAATATATGGACACCCTACGATTCTAAAGGTCAACCTCTTATGATTGGTTGAAATTGTTCATCCATTGTCACGTGATCCGTCTTCAGGTGCCCTTTTGTAGCTTGGGATCCACTTGTTTTATATAGTTCTTGGTTGCAGTGATACGTGAAGTGGCAACATTATTGAAATTAACCGTTTGGCGTTTAGACAGTTTAGGTGAGTTTACTAGTTTTTTTTTCTGTGTGAAAGAAAGGTAAGCTGACTGAAGGCCCACGACAGACTTGAGCCGATATAAATTTATAAATTTCGGAGATCCGGGCGTTTCAGAGTGGTGTTGGATCCAAAATTTTGTCTAAATGGCGCTAAATCCACAATATGATGCAATTGGAAAGGGTTTTGTGGCCCAATATTACACATTATTCGATGATCCGGCACAGAGAGCAAATCTAGCAAATATGTACAACGTGAGTGTTTTTAGTATTCTTAGGCTATTTTCATACCCTTTACAATTAGTAATTATTCGTTCTTGTTTTACTATTCATTAAATAACATTTTTTTAGGTTACTTTGACTCCCGCCGAAATCTAAAATAATTCAATCACTGAACAAGCTGCATTCATTTAAAATTAGTCATTACACAACATAGATCTCAAACTCACATTATGAGAATGTTTGGGACCTCAGTGTGGTATACTATCATAATAAAAAAAGATATGAAATTCCTATCATAATCCTACAGTTTGATTTAAACATTATGACCCTGAATTTAGCAGATAGCAGACAAAATAAAATTTCAGATGAGGATATCTCCAAGCGAAATTAAGTTCTTTAAGTTTACCAAATTGGAAATTGTTTGTCGTTGATTTACCTACTGACATTTAAATTAGATATAAAATTCAATTATGTACCTACTAAAGGATACATTTATGCGGATCAGAAGTATTGCTACATTGATTTGTTAGAAACTCAATTGTTTACCTTTGAAAATAAATTTTACATACTTTAAAATAGTCTTCAAGAATGATACAAAATTAAATAGCTTTTACATTGAAATCGACCTATACCTACCTACTTATAGCATGATTAAAGTGACCAATTATGAAATTAATATTTTATTTTACTGAAAGTTGTTTGTACGTAATAAGAAAATAATGGTATATAAATTATTTTGTTATTGAAGCAATCAGTAATATCTCTAATGTATTAAGCAGAGAAATCATATCCTGTTTCATTTCTGTTATAGAAAATTTAATAATAGAACTATTGTAGTATATTAGGTATATCCCATTATTATTATATCAGTTCTGCTCACAATAAGTAAATATCAATATCATTGTTACTTTTTCTTGACAATATTTCTAGTACATGATGGGCCAACTACAGCTTGTGGGCAAAATCTGGCCATTTGCAATCCAGCTTGCAATCATCCAGTGGCAACATTTTTCTAGAGGTATCTTATTTGAAATTTAGTGAAAGGCCGTCAAAAGAGCTCAGAAAGAAAATTTCATTGGTCCCACATTCAATATTGCAGATATTTGGCCACCAAGTGACTTCAGTAAAAAATGTAACACCTAGGAAAAATTTTGCCCATCCCTGTTCTAGATCATTTATATAGGGTGACCCAAAAATTACCCAAGATTTGAATTAATGAAAAAACTTTTTTCTGAATGATATAATTTTATTATTTGAAAACATAGTACTTAGAATAGGGTTATATTGTTGAATAAAATAGCACATAAAGGCTTGACTAGTCCAATCAATATCCTTCCCATAATGTGTTCGAAATATGGGAACTGAGGCTACAAACCTTTCATTATTTTTGAAATTATGCTAAACAATAAAAGTGAGTGGTTCTAACATCATCTGGACTTGTATTATTTTCATATAAATGTTTTACTAATTGATTAAAAATAGCTATGTAATCCATCCATCCATCAGCCTTTGTAGGTCCACTGCTGGACATAGGCCTCCCCTAACTTCCGCCACTCTGACCGTAATAATTTTCCTTAAATGCTTACACACTCTTACCCCCGCAGTAGGTTTTTACTTGTGTTGAGCGTGGCATGGACGACACATACAATAGGTAACACATAACAATAACACCTATGACCCGAGTACAAATATTTATCTGTCACATAAATATATGCCCCGGCCGGGAATCGAACCCGGTACCTCTCACTTTGCAGGCAGGGTCGCTACCAACTAGGCTACAGGGTCGTAGGAAGGGTTGAACGTCTTTAAAAAATGTGGCAGCCCAGCATTAAAATTGGGCTGTAGTCAAGAGATCTGTTGGGCCTTGAATTAACTATTTTTTTGTTTTTGACATCAAAAAGATCATTGTTGTAATTTTATCATATTAAGAATTACTTTTTATAATATGTATAATGTGATTTTTAGGTTGAGACTTCGTTTATGACTTTTGAAGGTGTCCAACTACAAGGTGCTGTTAAAATTATGGAAAAATTAAATGTAAGTTTAATTTTGACTTTACACCAAACAATTATGCAATTTGATGCTCAAATAAAGCAAATACTAACATTATACATATTTTTCATCCATTACTGCTTTAATAGAAATTTAAATGATATCTACCTGAATATAAATTTAGATAATAGTTTAAATTATGGATCTGTTATGCTTAAATTTTTGGGTGTAGTTCCTTTTAGTCCATACATCCGATTGATCTGAATTTTGGTATACCTATGTCTTTGTCGACATACATAGGTATACCAAAATTCAGATCAATCGGGGGTATGTGGTCTAAAAGGAAGTTTATTCCCTAAAATACTTATAGTAAGCAACAATATTGAAGCACTCATGGCCCGGCGGCTTATGTCAATTCTAAGCGATCAACCAAATTAAACAACAGCTGATGCTGTCGGTAATTGGATGGGTGAAGTAAAGCCGTCGGTCCCAGTTGTTAACATAAGATAGGTCGTTAAGCCATGTCGACCAACATTTGTGGTTAGGTATTTTAGTGCCACTCTAGTGGTATTCTGGATATCCAAAGGTGATGATTAGTTGCTTTTTGAGCAGCCATCATGTTAAATCCATTTAATAATGCACATAAATTGATCTGCACTACATACATTAGTAACATATCCATCCCATTCATCCATCCATCCATAAGCCTTTGGATGTCCACTGCTGGACATAGGCCTCCCCTAACTTGCGCCACTCTGACCGGTCCTAAGCCTTCTGAATCCAGCGGATGCCCGCTGTCTTCTTGAAGTCATCAATCCACCTGGTCCGGGGGCGTCCTATGCTCCTTTTTCCGAGACGTGCGCGCCATTCGAAGACCTTTCTTCCCCAACAGTTATTGGTCCTTCGCATTATGTGGCCAGTCCCTTTGCCACTTCAGCAGGCTAATTCTTTTCTAAATTTCTGATGCGATCTGCTCTACTCTGAGCTTGTGGATTAGGCCAATAGTAAAGCACCACGTCTCGGATCCGTATGTCATCGCTGGCAACAGACACTGCTCGAACACCTTCGACTTCAGGCACTGAGGTAGTGTTTTGGACGACAAGATATGACGCAGTTTCCCGAACGCAGCCCATCTGAGTGGATTGTGCGAGTTCCTCGAAGTTGGACTTACCTATCTGGATCACTTGTCTCAGGTAAATGTATTCGCCTACAACTTCGAGAGCAGCGCCGTCAACAACAACCGGTACGGGTGTGACATGGACATTCGACATAATTTTCGTCTTGTCCATGTTCATCTTAAGACTCACCCCTTGTGAGGCACTGTTCAAGTCCGCGAGCATTGTACCAAGTTCTTCCATCATCATATCAATTTATGATTATTAATAAAATTAATGTTTTTTTTTTCTTTTTTCACAGAGCTTGACATTTCAGAAGATTGGTAGACTAATAACATCTGTTGATTCACAACCAATGTTTGATGGAGGTGTATTAATTAATGTTCTCGGCAGATTGCAGGTAAGACAACTCATTAATTTTATTCCAATTTTTTTAAATAAAATCATACCCTGAGAAAAAAGATTGACCCAAATATTTAATTACAAGTAATAAATTGTATTAAAAAAATAAATGAGAAAAGATATATTTAAGCATTCGATTTGGCAAAGTGGTCCGACGAATTATGGATTCGATCTCAAAATATTTCCCAAAAATATAGAACAATATTTCAAAATCTGTCATCATGTCTATTATGTCACCTATGAATAATAATTATAGATATCTTTAATAGAGCAAGATCCCAGGGCCACCAGACGTCACGTATTTTCTGACGGACGAAATGTGGACGATTGAGTAGGGTTAGTATGTACTATGAGCGTATGCCTACCTGCTAGCTTGGTCAAACGGCCAATTTCCAGGTATCAGGTGATCAAGGTACATAAAAACATTATAAACTTCACGTAAATTCTCATGGCTGATTTTCACGTATGTTCTAGATAATATAGTTAAAAATAAGTCGTCAATGCTCCCAGACACTTTCCGTTGGCCATATTGCTTGCCAGACGCTTTAAAGCTCTCAAAATAATAAGGTATCAACACTAATCGACTCCTGTAGAATTCGAAGAGCAATCAAATTGCGCGGTGTAAAAGTGTCTGTTTTGGTGTAGGCGCACATAACTAATTATTTTGGGAGATTTAAAGCGTCTACAAAGCAATATGGCCAACGGAAAGTATCTGGGAGCATTGACGACTTACTTTTAACTATATTATCTAGAACATCGTGAAAATCAGCCATGAGAATTCACGTGAAGTTTATAATGTTTTTATGTACCTTGATCACCTGATACCTGGAAATTGGCCGTTTGACCAAGTTAGCAGGTAGGCATACGACCGTAGTATACACTAACACCACTCAATCGTCCACATTTCGTCTGTCAGAAAATACGTGACGTCTGGTGGCCCTGGGATCTTGGACCATAAGAGCAGCAAGGCTATTCTGTTTCTAACTCGACAGCGGAATCCGCGATGAGTGTCAAAATTCCTTGCCAAAATTGACACTCATCGCGGATTCCGCTGTCGAGTTACAAAACAGAATAGCCTTGCAGTTTATAAAAATGACGATTTATATTTTTTTAAAAGCTTTCAGCACTAAATAGTAATAGTATGTTAGGTATTAGTCAATACCCAAATTTAAATTTACATATGCATACTATTTTTGTAGCTAAAACAAATTCTGTTTTTTGAAACAGACAGATGAGGATCAACCACATGCATACTTTCAAACGTTTGTGTTGAAGCCTATAGGAAACTCCTTTTATGTTGAACATGATATGTTCAGACTGGCTCTTCACGATGTTTAAAAAGTAACTTTATCTGCAGGTCAAGTAAGAACTATATACATAGATTGACGAGTGTTAAATTGTTAATTGATTCCTCTGTAAATAACAAAAGCCACAACATCCTTTATTTACAATGTCTTCAAAATTGAACCCTAAAACTAAAAATTCCTGTAATTTTCACAAAATAATTCAAACCAGCAACCAACTTTGCCCGTGTCTTCTAACAGGTTTTCTGGGTAAGCTCCCTGTGTTTTATTCCAGATCATGATCTAAATTCAATTCATTTAGAAATTGAAATTGGAAATCATTTCAATTAGTTTTTGCGTGAAAGAGTAACAAACATCCACAGAAACTCTCATATTTATAATATTTGTAGCATGTACGCACTTGAACTTATTAACCGACTTCAAAAAAGGAGGAGGTATTCAATTCGACTGTATTTTTTTATGTTTGTTACCTCAGAACTTTCAACTGGGTGAACCGATTTTGATGATTCTTTTTTTAATCGAAAGCTGGTGCTTGTCATGCGGCCCCACTTAAAGAGCTACATAGATCTGACGAGTAGTTTTTGAGTTATTTTGAAGTAGGTTATTTTTTTCTTGGTAAAATTCAGATTATTATGTAACAAGCCGATACGAGCTGACAATCCATTTGATGGTAAGTGGTTACCATCGACCATGGAATGGACCATTAGTAACATCAAAGAATACGCTGCAGACCAAGAAAGAGAGAGAAAGAAAATAAGTTGGGTCCGAATTCCCCAGCCGAAACACGACGTTTGTTGGCTGATTAATTAAAGCTAGTGTGGTAGCTAGGAAAGATAATAATACCAGTATATTAATGACTTAATAATAATATTGATAATACAATAATCCTTGTGATTATATTTATTATAGTCAAAATCGCACCAATCCTATGTATATTTAGGTAGGTATACTGCCCCAGTAAATCCCGTTCCATTGATTTTTATTTCTTTTCTAATGTGTTGTTTTGGATGTAAAATGTATTATTTTTCACATTAACTTTGCTTTGTTAGCAAGTCCGGATAATAATTCCTTATAAGAATAACTAAGGATTAGTTGCTTTGATTAACTTTCTAATACATATTTTTGTAAATATTCTGTGCAGCCAAAACAAGAAACAGTATATTTGCATTGAATTTTAAACTTATTGTGGCTTCGCCGTGGCAGATAATATGAATCTGATGGCTATGTTTCATCTCGTATAATGCAAAGGCTAGCAGTTGATGCAAATGCAGATGTGTGATGTTTTCACAACTTTTAAGACTTATAAGGTTAGAAGGACTGTATGCACACTGGCATAACAATACGTCAGGATGTATGTAATGTATTCCGATTGAATTGCATGTCATATATGGTTGTCACGAGTATTGAGTCTAATTTAAAGTTAACTAGCTGCCCGGACAGACTTCGTTCTGTCAAGTTTTTATTTATTTATTTTGAGATGTAAGCTATCCTATCTTTCAAGTTGGATCAAACTGCACACGGTGTGCTTTGATTAAAATCGGTTAAGTAGTTTAGGAGTCCATCGCGGACAAACAACGTGACACGTAATTTATATATATTAAGATTAAGTTAATAACATAATGATTGTGTTGTTTCAGTGCGACGACGACCCCCCTCACCCCTACATGCAGACATTCGTCTTGAAACCACTCGGCGACTCGTTCTTCGTACAACATGACATATTCCGCCTGGGCATTCACGACGTCGCTTAAATATTTATTTATATTCACACGAAACCACATGTTGAACAAGATTTTATCAATATTATTATTATTATTATTGCTACACTCACTGCGCTATCTCTAAACCGCGTATTGTTTTAGTTATCTAGGTGTAAGAACAACGGTCATTGTATGTTTGTAAATTCTAAAATTGTACATTTGTCATCGATTTATCGAGTTCGGCAATGGTTTTCGGCTTAGATAATTATTAAGAAGGCTTAGTAAAATTAAAATTAACTGCCACTTTTTTCAGTTACTTGTATACATTTTATATTAATACATTATAATTTTGTAAATTGTCGTTTTAATACGCAGTGTTTTTTAACCCCCGACGAAAAAAGAGGAGTGTTATAAGTTTGACGTGTCTGTGTATCTGTGGTTCTATATGTCTGTCTGTGGCATCGTAGCTCCCAAACGGATGACGATTTTGATCTAGTTTTTTTTTTGTATGAAAGGTTAGGCATGTTTAGTGTAAATAAAACTGTCGGGGGTTTTTCAAATTTTAGTTTAATATTATATTTGATGTTGACGAGGGTAAGAAAACAACTGGAAGATGTTAAGACAATCATGTATTAAGTAAGTAATAAATAGTCAAAAATTAACAAAAGAACCACTGAAACCAGGTACATAATTACCAATCTCAGAATTTAAGACTTGCAACTTTCTTTAATCCTTAGACGCTACGAACACTTAACAAGTTACTTGCATGCACTATTATACGAAATACACACTGTGCCCGAAGGCCACACTTGTCTAAGTGAATGACTAGGTTGCAATTTTGCTCTCATTGCAAGGCTGTCTCACCAACTCACCATTGTCTTCCTATACTTGGGGGCTCTTCCAATTCCACATTTAGCAGTTTCACATCACAATCGGAAACGGTACTTCGTTGAAACATCTCGAATAAAAAATCCAGATGAACCAAACGTTTTGTATATTGATGCTATTCAAATATTTTCCATTATCTACAAAACGGTATCCAAACTACCATTGCTTACCAAAGCAAATCTTATTTGATCTTATTTAACACCATAACATTATTAAAATAAATTGTAACGGATTGGAATATTAAAACTGTATCATATCTGTTATTATGGCTTAAGGAACTAAGGGAGAGATTTTCATCCAACATTTTATTAGTTTTCTGTAGAAACTTGCAATGTTATGTATATGTATGCAGTTGTCACTGCATTAGACAAATACAACGGTTTATTCAATAACCAGCCAAAGTCCCAATGGTCACAATAACAGCTATGTACCAAAAATTTTACTGACATTAGAAAAAACACTTTAAAACTTATTTAACTCTCGAACTGCTAAAAGGAAGCACGACACTCGGTACGCTATCACAAGATGGAGCAGACTACAAAGCAGAGATCAAATTAGACATGGCAAGACCATTATGGTCGCATTCGATATTAAGAACATTTGTACATTAAGCCTTTAGCCTCTGATTGAAAACACTGTTTCACTGAATTTGTGAATATTAAACAATATAAGCACAACTGGCTATTTAATTTTCAGTTCTAGTTTTTTTTTTTGGCTAGCTAAGGATTCTGCCCACTACAGTGTACCATATCATGAGTCATGACCGTGCTATGAACGTATTAGGTAGGCAAGGAAAGCAACAAAATACGCTCTACTTTACCCACTGAAACGGATTGACGGCGTTTATACGTTTAGGTCGATAATTTTTGACGATTTTTGCATGATACGCGACGGTGTTGTTTTAAATATTACGAATTATTCTTTTGGTCTAACGTTCCTAGCACGGTCTTGGCGTGATATGGTATAGTGGGCAAAAATCTTTATCGTTAAAAATATGTCGTCAAGCAAATATATGAGCAATGTCTATGTGTCCGGTGGGATTTCCTCATTTCATTGACTCATCTACGCTATATAACTAACTGCTGTGCTTCTTGCTTTGATAACAGATTACATTCGAATTCTTTGACAGAATTAAAATTATGGAAAACTTCCCATAAACGTAAAAAAATATTTACTTTTATTACTCCTTTTGAATTTCAAAATGCCATTGTCATTTAAAAATCACTTGCATATGAGTACATAACCTTAACCAAAAAAACATGAAATTATGGCTTATTAAATTAAGTACATTTCATTACACTTGAGTTACCAGATAAGTACATGTTATGAACTCTCCATATAAAAAAATATTCAATGAAACAGTGCTATCATACACATAATAATGTCATTGCTTATTGATACTGGTAGCGATATGACATCAATAAAACATTTTAAACTTTGTACAGTAAAATGTTTTACTTATGTTCAAACCCGACTTAACATCTCTCACACAAACTCACTTGGATTTTATATGAATTTAGAAATCACAAAGCAACTGAATTATTACTTATACAACCTATAAAAGTATATTTACCCATTTTCGTTAAGTACTTGGCTAGAAAGCACTAACTCTTCAGAATTTTATTTTTATGCGCATAGAAAAGAATCATTGTTCAAAGTTTCAAACCCATAAACAGCATTTTTAACATTATTATTTTTAATCAAAATAATGACATATTTTAACACGCTTTTATTACCTTCATACGTATAGGTGTACCAGCATCTCATGGCATTTTTGACAAGCAGAAAAATGGGTTTTTAATATGGCAATGAAAATTTTTAAAACTAACTATTGTCAAGCGGCTTGTCAAGTCAAAAAAAGAGTTGTATGGAATTTTTTTCTTTTTCAAAAATTATGATTATTTTCGATTTACTGCCGAAAACAACTTTACGATCACAAGCCACAAATATTATTTTCAATTTTATTGAAAAACATGTGAGGAAAAAGTTGTATTTAAGCGAGAATCTGCATTATTAATATTATCCATCTTGTAGGATTAACTCGTTTTGATACTTAGTTTTCGTGATTATATTTTCTTAGTAAATAATCTACATATGATTTCTTTGTAAGTATGTAAGTAAGATTAGCAAATGATATTAAATTAATTGAAGTAAATAAATACAAACGTTGTTACAAATTAAAGGTAGCAAAAATTTTGTGAATATGAAATGAAAAGTTACATCATACAAGTTCACGTAACTGAAACGGTGGAGGAGCAATTTATTATTATTATCTATTTGTTCTCTTCATCAAATGAATAAAAAATAGTAGTATACAGATGGCAAATTTTAAATTATACTTGCATAAATTGTTATTGTTGCATTATTGTTAGTCACTGTAATAATTAATTATAATATAAAAAATATGTGATTATGTAAAAAATGTGTAGCTTTGTCTTTTATATATTTTCATCTGAAGTTAATAAACCATACCTACATAATTTATATTGCCTAATAAGAAACTAACACTGTTAAAAATATCAAGGATCAACAAGTTTTATTCTAGTTTCCCCAACGCTGGGGAGTGTGTTGTCTCCAATTTTAATTTCCCCATTTTGCCATCAGATTCTGGTACACCTATAGTAACGGAAACTTTGAACATGATATTGACCTCCTTCATACTTATCAAGGACCAATGACAATTTAATATTAAAAAATAAATAAAAAACGCAGAGCACTTAAGTATTATTTCAAAAAATCAAATTAAAAAATGAAAAATAAATAATAGTTAAAAAACCCGCTTTTATAGAAAATCATCTAAAAAACTGAAAATAATTTTTTTTTAGTAATGAAATTATTGAAATAGTGTAATTGTAAAAAAAGCATGGGGTGCATGGTGTCAATTAGTAGGTAGGATTATCATTTTGATAATACATATCTATAAAGCACCCCACGCTTTATTTACTATTACATTATTCTTAATTCAAAATTAAATTTTATTTTCTATTTTTTTGGTTGGGTTTTCTGTAAAAGAGTTTTTTTTTTTAACTATTTTTCAACCAGAAGTGTAGTGAACAAATCAAGCGACAAGAATGCTTCAGTATCCATATTTAAGTCACTGTGACTAGCAATTGTCTTGCGACAGTTTATTTCACTGCAGATAAATTTCATTGAAGTATTTGTATCATCTAGCCTCTTTTGCTTTTTTCATAGCTCTTAGATATACGATTATATAGAGATTGAAGGTAGAAACATAACAGTTGAACGGGAACCTCATTCTTTCGTAGACAAATTTTGTAAGAAACATTTTGAATTTCGGTATCTGTTACAAAATGTCATAATGAATTCATATCGAGTTAGTCCATTGAAATGTTACATTTTTTAGGCCTTACCTTGCGTTTTTTAGAGGACGCAATTTTATTTTTTTGATGTGTAGGGGGGGTCAGTGTAAAGCTAAAACCAAGTTTGTGGGGTCACCACCCTTGTCCCACGGCCGCCATCTTGAAAATAGGGGTTGAAATGGTTTTTACGATATATCTCTTAAACTATTTGTTTGATAAAAAAAATTTGTTAACATTTTTTGTTGCAAATTAAATTCTCTACAACTTTGGTCAGTAACTTTTTGTCGTAAAACTATAAATAAAAAAGTTATAAACGAAAATGTTCAGAAAAAAAATGTATCCTTCTATGCATTATTTCAAGCTCTTGCCTGATGTTGATGTCATTTAAATGTACAGAACTATTGTTGGATCTTACAGATCGTACACTTTGGTGGAAATAAATTTCAGTATTGCCATACAAAAAATAATAATTTTCATACAAATGTATCCTTCTATGCATAAATTCAAGCACTAGCCTGCTTTTGATGTCATTTAAATGTACAGGACTATTGTTGGATCTTATAGATCGCACACTTTGGTGGAAATAAATTTCAGTATTGCCATACGAAAAATAATAATTTTCATACAAATGTATCCTTCTATGCATAATTTCAAGCTCTAGTCTGCTTTCGATGTCATTTAAATGTACATGACTATTGTTGGATCTTACAGATCGCACACTTTGGTGGAAATAAATTTCAGTATTGCCGTACAAAAAATAATAATTTTCATTTATAACTTTTCTGAACATTTTCGCTTATAACTTTTTTATTTATAGTTTTACGACAAAAAGTTACTGACCAAAGTTGTAGAGAATTTAATTTGCAACAAAAAATGTTAACAATTTTTTTTTATCAAATAAATAGTTTAAGAGATATATCGTAAAAACCATTTCAACCCCTATTTTCAAGATGGCGGCCGTGGGACAAGGGTGGCGACCCCACAAACTTGGGTTTAGCTTTACACTGACCCCCCCTACACATCAAAAAAATAAAATTGCGTCCTCTAAAAAACGCAACCCCAAATGTAACTTTTCAATGGACTAAGTATAAAAACCGAGGTCAAAATTGTAAAGATTAGAGTTGACTCACATTTAATGACTTCAAATATGCAGTATATATTAATCCTCAATTCTACATTTCAAAATTACCCGCATATCAACTATTACTTTCTACCCTCACTTTATAATCGTGTATTTAAACGAGATATACATTTTCACGTACCAGGCTATCATAACGTCGTTAGAGAGATGATAAGGTCGGACTCACATCGCAGGTCTACGAGCCGCCCTTCTTGCGCCCCCGCGAGCCGGGCAGCGCCACGCCCCGCAACGAGCGCATCGCCATCGCGCGGTTGAAGTGGCGATGGGTCTTGTGTTCTTCAACGTCACTGCCACTGTCCACTGACGATAGGATCACTAGGAGCACTCCCATTACCTGTAAACGTCAAATTATTCATTTAAGAGCATTGAAACTTATTTTGATGGAAATTGTTAGGTCGTCAAATGCCGATACAACGGTTGACAAGTGTAGTAGATAGGTACTGCTCGATTATAATGTAGGTGCGTAACATTAAAATCGTATTGATCGAGGTAGTAATTTGAAGGGATAATAATATATAGCGCGATACATATATCAATACATTTCAAATTCAGCAGCCTTCCAATCTGCATTTGAACTAACATGAAGTTCCCTTCAAACCTCAATTATTACATCATAGCCGTTCCATGCCACAGGAATTAAAGTTTATTATCTATGGTCTGCAGCAAACACTCACCAAACACACGATGATAAGGAGAGTGTAGACGTGTACGGAGGCCTCCGGTATGTTCTCGATGTCTTTGAGCGCGGCCAGCGCCGGCTCGAAGTCCGGCCGCAGGTCCAGTGCGTGCCGGAGGTGTACCGCTGCCTCCTGTCAATAACGGGGCATATAGAATATGACTATAAAGCATAGTAAATAATGGTACACTTGTACTTTTCATCCAGGGGAGGTAGACTTCATAAATTAATGCATAAATATATAAGCATTTTTATGGACCAAAGTGGATACACTGGTAACTATATAAAACCTATAGCTTAGTATAGTTTAGCCGTATTGGGGCGGCTTAGAATACTAACCCCAATCCCACGCCGGGCCCGGATGGGTGTCGTCAAAGGCGACTAAGGGTCAAAACACATTTAGGGTCAACTCACATTTATTCGGCGCCATTCGCGTTTCGCCGAATGATTTTGTTTACACTTATTCGGCTCGGCTTCTATCAGCCTCGTGTTTTATCTTTCGGCTGCGTACGCCGCGTACGACGCCGAACGCGGCGGAACAGCGCCGCGCTGTATGTAGGTACATGGAAGATTTTTGACTCCTTGGCCTTGTCGACAGGTTGCGACCTTCATAGTTCCCGTATAGATTATACCTACTAACGTCTTCGGACGGACTTCGCAGCGTATTCAGCGCCGTACGCAGCCGTTCGCATTCTTACGACGCCGTAAGCAGTCGTTCGCATTCTTACGACGCCGTACGCGGCTGATAGAAGCCGAGCCGAATAAGTGTAACCAAAATCATTCGGCGAAACGCGAATGGCGCGAATGGCGTTGACCCTAAATCCGTCCCGCTGGTGGTAGGGCCCCTCGAGGGATTATATTAATAATAATTGATTTTAATTATTAATTAATACCATTATTGCTATTATTATTTCTCCATGGGGTTCGCCTGGATAGCTACCACCCTCGAGCATGAGTCAGACGCCAAACGACTCGTCGTGTTCCGGCTGGGGGCTTGAGTGCCAGTTCTTTCTTTCTTTTTCTTCTCTCTTTCTTGGCCGCAACGCATCAGTGATGCCTTTGGTGTTGTTGATGTCCATGGGCGACGATAGCCACTTACCATCAGGTGGATCGTCAGCTCGTTTGCCGGCTATTTCCATAAAAAAAAAACCTAGCTGACACACTTATCGCCTCACATTAGGAATCCTTGTGTTGTGGGTGCCAAGGACGACAAAAACAGACCAACAACAGAAATTCAAACTCGTTCAAATGTCTGCCCCACTGGGAATGGAACCCAGGACCGGCTGTATGGCATGGAACCTTTACGTCCACCATACCACACAGGACGTCATTATTGCGGGTACCAATCAAATCACATGCCCTGGTTTGCTCGTTTACCTGATAATGTCCATAAGCCTTGAAGATCTCCCCGAGCGTGAAGTACTGCTGCCAGGCGCTGCGGTCCGGCGGCTGCACCTCCAGGGAGCGGCGCGTCAGGTAGATCGCGTCGTCCAGGTACTGCAGCGTGAACAGCACTCGCGCCAGGTTTAGCAGCACCTGGGGGTAATGACGCTTGATGTTTAGCAACACCTGGGGGTATTACGTATTACGCTTGATGGGATGTTTGCATGGGCAGTTGTTTACACTTCCTTTATGATGCATTTTTAACCTTGACGCAAAAAGAGGAGTGTTATAAGTGACGTGTTATGCCTCTATCTGTGGCATCGTAGCTCCTAAATGGACCGATTATGATGCGGTTTTTTGTCCCTAAGCTGATGTGTAAATAAAACAGGGGACGGGGTTAAATCTTAAAATTTATAGATATATTAACTTTTCTATGTTAAGGAAAGCGAGGGCGGTTTACTTGTGTTAACATGAGATCTCATCTTCGCAAGTCATGCGCACGCTATCATCAATTCGTCGCTTGCTTGCATCTTGCGTAGTAAAGTAAGAAATCTGTCTACGGAGCGGAATCGCGCGCGGAGCGTCGCGTTTGCCTGTGGCTGTTTCATTATGCAGCTTGCATGCAATCGTCAAATGAGACACTGTGAACAGTCTGTAAGGCTACGTCCGCACAGACAGGCGGCTTGCTTAGCGCCTAGAGCCTAATTAGTCACCTAGCGAGTAGTTTCGTAAAACGAACGCTCTAGAGTGTTCGCGACCGGCCGCACTGCGCGCTTGGTGCCTAAATAGTTGCTTAGCGTGTATCGAAGTAAACAAACGTGTTGGTTTTTTGTAACTAGGCGCTAGGCATTTTTGAAGCAAAAATGACATTGACGTTCGGGTTGTCATGGATATAATATTATTGATGAATGTCAATGGCAAAAACTAAAAGCTAAAACGAGAAATTGTTGCATTTATTTCATTAATTTTGTAAGATATTTTTGAAAATGACATTTCGTCAACGTGCCGACAAGCAAAATGACCAAGGCACCTAGCGACCCACCACGCAAATCACCTCTCAGTGCGGCCACCGTGTATCCTAGCAAGTAACAAGAATGAAAACCACTAGTATCTAGGCGCTAAGCAAGCCGCCTGTCTGTGCGGACGTAGGCTAAGAGTTAATATTCATACAATTCTATTTTTATTCGCCCTTGTATACCTAATTCCATAGACCTAATTCTAATTCAGTTACTTTTGTTTAACATTATTTGCACCTGTGAAGTAACACTTACCTAATGCTTTGTGTGTGATTATTTATGCTCGACATAGTGTTTACTTTGTTGGTGTATGAATAAACTGACCATTTTTTTCGTGTGAAAGCGGGACGCGTACGGAAAATATATATCTATTTATACAATAATTTGTATCGGTTCAACGCTCAGAATTGAATAAACTAAAGATGGTTACTAAATTATTACGTTTGGACGTGCACTAAAAATTATTTACTTCAAATTTAGTTATCTACTTAACTACTGAATACCTTCGTACGTGTAAACTGAACAAGAGTATCTACCCTCAATAGATAGTTACTCTTCCTCAGTAAATACTCGAGAAATTAAGCTAACAAAATATAGTCTGTAGGGTGAAATTTAACAGTCGAGAAAGCATTATAATTTAATTCCATTCGGGTGTGGAATGCACTGTGTAAAATTTTGCTTACACGCGATGTCAAGGACGATCTTGTAAAAGAATTGAAGTAACAAAAAAAATCTCACATCTGCATTATGTGGAGAAACTGCGAGTGCTCGCCGAAAACACTCTATCGATTGTCGAGTGTCGCCCTTGATTCTCCAGAAATTGCCAATCTGGTTGTAAAGCTGTACTGATTTTGGTTTTTCTCTTTTGGCCTTTTTCAGCCGCTTCTCTAAGGCATTTATGTCTAAGTCTGTTACTCCATTCTTATATGATTTCTTTTTAGGAAATATGAGGGCCACCTGCAACATTATTTAAGCATTATGTACACATATGACAAATAAAACACTGAGAAATACAGTTTGTTAATACTATGTTTATATATACTTTGAACTTATATTTATACTTTGATTTTAACTTATACCATAAGGCATTTATAATTATTTTTTGGCATGTACAATACAATATCTTGGTTTGAGTGTTGGCTCCAGAATGCAGGGACCCCAGTTTGAACCTGGCATGCACCTCTAATTTTCAAAAATAACATGTGTATAAAAAGTTAATATTCACTTGGTTTGGTGAAGGAAAACATCATGAGGAAACCTGCACACCCAAGAGTTCTCCATAATGTTCTGAAAGGTTTGTGAAGTCTACCAATCTGCATTTGGCCAGCGTGGTTATAGACTATGGTCTGTACCCCTCACATTGTGAGAGGAGACCCCAGCCCAACAGTGGGTCAATTATGGGAATAACTTTGAGTGATGATATAAAATTACCTGTGGCTCAGGTACGTTGGGGTGTCTGTGACGCCTTGCGACTCCAACAAGGTTGTCGTAGTATGTGAAGTTGACAGCTTTGCCACAATCTAGGAACTCATCGTCTACATCTCCACTCACTTCAGTTTGAGTAGCCTCATCTCCACTGTCTGTGCCAGACCTATATTTTCAAAAGGTATAAATAAATATAACTGATTATGAATGACCTTGTTATGCTATAACATAATAATTAAAGCAGTAACATAGGTACAGCCAGCAAAAAAATGAGGTATGCAAGGCATGAATGTATTCCAGAATGTTTGTGTTATTATCAATGTTAATACTTTACATATATCATTTAATTGATACTAACCCATCACACATTATCTATGCAGGTATTAGTTAACTCTTTTGTTGACTCTACATATATAAGACAGTCAATACACATATGAAGCTTGTAATCCTAGACAATAAGGGGAAGCAAAGTCGAAAAGACTTGTAGATCAGGTATTAGTGTTTACAGCATCTTGACAATGAATGTGAATGATTATTGCAACCTTACAAGCTCACCACAAATGTTTGAAGGCATCTAACTCACAGTTTTTTACCTGTATGATGGACTATAGATTTTATGTTTTTATGAAGACAGTTATTATGAAAATTATTATTAATTAATTACTGTAAGATGTATATTCTTAAATGTAGCTTACTGCCTATTGCCTTTTCCTGCCAGTCAAAGGTATTATGACAATAACAATCAATTCATACAGTCATGCATCTTAAAAAATTGTATAGAAAATTATCATTATTTCTCTTAGTGAATGGAATAATTAGAATGTTCTCTTTTAGATTTAGGAGTAAGTAAGCCAACGTAAGGATGGAAAATACTATGTAATATTTTATACAGTATACAATCATGATGTTAATCAGACAATAGGGTATATTTAATGCTCGGCTGATTTTTAATCTGTTACAAAAACATGTGAAAAACAATAAACTATATAAAATGAATGAATAAACAAGTGTGCTATTGCTATATGTATTGATACAAGTATAAGGCACAGAAAAACAAAGTATGAGATCTTCTGGTGTCATACCTCTGTTGATCATAAATCTGGCAATCCGTGCAGAACATATCAAACCCATGCTTAGTCCAGGTGTTGCCATAGTACACTGTTGATGATACTATATTAAACACTGTATCTTCTTCACTTATTTTATTTTTATCGGTGTCATCCTAAAACATTGCAAGTTATTTAAATACTTGAATCTACTGCTATATGTAAAATGTATAATACTAATTATATTTATTTACTAAATAATTATGCAACGTGAATCACATGCTACATACACTGATCGAAATATGGAATTTTATGTAGGTAGATAGATATCTTTAAAATACTGATACAAGAGTCAATAAATCTGTTCTAATTACTTCATTTAAATGGTAGTGCGTGAGGTTGTCGTCAAGGCAAACGACTTGAGAATAATACGTACCAGAAACCACAAGAATTTCAGTAAAATATCTTCTCTTCGTGGTAAAAATTATTTCACATAAAAGTAAACAACAGTTTTGTTACTGACCTGCGACAATTTAGTGCCATCAACGATTTGCCCTTCCTCAACATCTAATTTCCAAACATTCGAGGTACGAGAGTTAGTAACAATAATTTGGAAAGAAAATATGTATAGAACCAAACAAGTCAAGTATGGCAAATCCCCCATTTTTGACTATGCGGCACGAAATTGAACATTAAAACTTAGTTGTTGTTCTATTCAATAATATGGTTTTCACATGAAATTGATCATTTAATGGCACATTTATCATACAGCAATATTTTTTAACGCAATCTGCTTTTCTCTTCCTTGTCGTTATTTTGACATAACCAATTAACCACAGTGAGTGAATATTTTTTTTATTTTTACTCTGTGAACATCAGATGTCATAAATATTAAGTATTTTTGGTAACTTGGACATTTTCTTTTTAGCCTAAGATATAAAATTAATAAGAAATTATTTTAAAACAGTAGTTCCGAAATAAGTTTTATTTCCATTATTTTTATAATTTTTACTTCTGTAATTTTGAAGAGATTCAAATAAAATCTATTAATTCAATATTATAATAAAAATTTTACCATCAGAAAAATTACCAATAGAAAACATTTTGAAGAACCTTAAAAAAATAGGACATATTTTTGTAAGTGTGGATACCCTACAATTATTATGTATTATGAAGGACAACCTCAATCCGGCCTGTGATTGGTTTCATTCCGATATGACGTCATCGGACTTCAGATACACATACAGTACCTATCTACATAGTCAGTTATTCAGATAGAGTAATGCATCCATGGCGTCAACCAAGCGTCAGTTCCTTGATTGTTGTATTCTGTCATCTGTCAAATCTGTCAAGTCTCAGATCTCTCAAAAATTAAATAAAGTGCTGAAAGTGAAACAGAAAAATCAAAAAGCTGAGAATCAATAACAGTATAAATAAAATACTGAATATAAACCAAGTTATGCAATTAAATAAAATGTAAATACTGACGTTATTTGTAGCGTCCCTACATTTGCTATTATACGTTGTTTCCTGGAAAGAATTTAAGTTGTAATAAATCTTGCTATGAGTGAGAAACTTTTGAAGATCGACGTGTTTAACTAAAGTAAAACATGAAGAAGGAAAGAACTGGCGACAATAGCCGCCCATTCAAATTATAAGTATTTCACATATTTACATAAAGTAACGCTGTTGAAGATCGATGCTTATTTTAAATTATTTTCATATATTTACAGCTCACCAAATATTGAGTTTGACGGGAATAAGCTTTGAAAGAAGAAGTATTATTGTAAGTTCTACACGTCTGTATACAAGTAAGTAGTGTATGTACGACGATAGTTAAAAAATCATATATATTTTTCAGGGTTTTGTTGAACTGACGATAGTCCCATTGAAAGACAACTTGAGGCACATTCGACTCAATGCTAAGCAGTGTCGTATATATCGAGTATGCCTTAATGACCAATATGAAGCCAACTTCCAATACTGTGACCCATTTTTGGATATTTGTCAAAAAGACCCCCACACGTAAGTTTTATATCATACTTCATAACTCTTCTTCCTTGAACTTCGTTTTAAAATTGGCCCCTGCATGCCTAGTACAAAGTGGAAGACTATACATACACATAATAATACACACTATTATAAAGAGTGCAGTATTAGATCTGCTCACTATATACAATTTCATTAGATTAAAAGTCTTTGTAAAGTTTGAATTTACAATATTTAAGAAGATAATTGACATTCAAACAAACATTAACATACTAAAATATTAAACTGCCTGAATATTATTGATATAACAGTGGTATATGATGTTATGGATATAACAGTAGCGTGCGCAGGCCGTCAGAGCAAGGCAAGCCCAGTTGTGTCGTACAACCTGGGATCTTTGGCCCGACAACAGAACATTCCATTCCATACATATAATGTTTACCAACAAATAATAATATGAGTGTTAACAGCTGCAGAGTGATGATAGTAAGCTGGGCTTTTCGGTTTGTTTGGCTGTACCACCATTGGGATGTAATATTTAATTGTTAAAAAAGCCCTATTATAGTATCACTGGTACACTCAAGGACATTGAAATGTACAGGAGATCGCTGGAGGACTTCTCTCAGTACCACCTATCAGCTGCCCGTAAGGTAGACCCTGACAATAACTCTGGAGAGCTACATCTGCAGATCCCTGATGATGCGGCACACTTGGTTGGCGAGGGTCGTGGGCTACGGATTGGCATTGAGTTCTCATTAGAGTCACCACAAGGTGGCATGCATTTTGTTGTACCAGAGGGTGATGCCAGCTTAGTTGAGGTATGTTTTCTATTATTATCAATAAATAGGGAATAGTTGCGGTCCCTTATTTTGAGTCCCTTATTCTGTCTAAAAGTTTTTTTTTGAGATGTAAGCTATCCTAACTTTCAAGTTGGATCAAACTGCACACGGTGTGCAAATTTGATTAAAATCGGTTAAGTAGTTTAGGAGTCCATTGCGGACAAACAGCGTGACACGTAATTCATATATATTAAGATAAGATGTACATAGTGCTAACCTATGTATTTATGGATTATTTAAATTAACATTACATATTCATATTGTGAAATACAATAAGCAATACCCAGACTTAATAAAATACTAATAAGTTCAGTTCCAGTGACAATCCATGTTATTAACATTTCAGAAATCAGCACACATGTTTACCTATGGACACTCATCACGTTTGTGGTTCCCCTGTGTGGATAGTTTTGCAGAACCTTGCACATGGAAGCTTGAGTTTACTGTGGACGAGTGTCTAACTGCTGTGTCATGTGGAGAATTGTTGGATGTGGTGTACACACCCGATCATCGGAGAAAGACGTTTCACTATGTTGTTAATACTCCGGCTTGTGCTCCTAACATTGCTTTGGCTATAGGGTAAGTGCAACACCATACTTCATTGTTAACGTTCTTTAATAATATGAATGAATCATCGGTTATAGACAGAAAGGCCTATAGTAGTTCAATAATATATTAATATATGATACTGTTTATTTATGTAAATAAACAACAAACTATTGAAGAAAAACAATGCATTTCTAGCCAAAGATTAAGCTGGGAATCCAGATTATTTCTGACTCTCCAAAACTGTTTGAAGACTTAAAGAAATTTCATGATCCATTATCGAGTATGTATGATGAACCATAAATAGATAAAATTGGCTTCAACTCAAGATACATGTAGTCCTTTCACCCCGAATTTATTTATATATTGTGAGATAATGTCATTGCAATTCCAGACCATTTGAAGCCTATGTAGATCCGCACATGAATGAAGTGACACATTACTGTTTGCCAAACCTTATGCAGATTCTCAAGAACACTGTGCGATACTTACATGAAGCTTTTGAATTCTATGAGGAGACCCTGTCTACAAGATATCCATATCCTTGTTACAAGCAGGTGTTTGTTGACGAGGTAATGTTCTTATTTGTTCCTTGTGACTTGACTAATTTAATGAGGATCAGTAAAGTTGTAGCAAATTCAATAGAACTATTATCCACGTGATTCTTTATGGCGTAAGAATGATATATCTTTTTGAATTATCCAAATCGGACCATTACTTGCGAATATATTAAGTAATGAACATTGCCGTTCCGGCCGCTAAAATTCAAAGTACGCGGGTCCGTGTGACGTCATTAAACCCGACCGAGCGCAGCCGGCTACCGGCACTCCTTCTTCATGATACCACGGAGCCGATCTGACGCAGTTGGTCACTATAGTCGGCAATTTAATTACATGAAGGGCTGTTATTTTTTCATATTAAGTATAAAACGTACATAATATACCTAAGTACTAATAAAGTAGAAGCTGATTTTGTACAAGCTCAATCAGATAAACTTCCAAAAGTGGATTCTTTCATGGTTTTTGATTACCTAGGTAATCATTCTAAGTTCAGCTGCAGTTGGTTTTCGACACCGACCATCACGGGGTACCAGGTTTCACCAACATCACCTGGATACCTGGCATTCGTCCACAGTTCGATTCTCACGTAATTTTCTACCTCGTACGTGTAAACTGTGGAACAAACTTCCTGCATCGGTGTTTCCTCTAAGCTATGACATGGGGTTCTTCAAGAAGCGGGTCTATCGTCATTTTCTTGGCCGGCAACGCGTTGGTGACGCTCCCAGTGTTACTAATGTCCATGGGCGGCGGTGATCACTTACCATCAGGTGACCCGTCTGCTCGTTTGCCTGCTAAAAGCATAAAAAAAAAGTTCACCAGCGCTAAATCCATGGTTGGAAAGCACAAAGGTAAAGGTGCTGTTTATTTATCTACGTGTACGGTCATCATCAGAAGTAGCTTAACATTTTAGTACCTTGTCACATATTTCTTGAATTTGTCATAATGTTGTTCGGAAACCGTCGGAACAGTTACTATTACAAAGTACTATAATGTTAAGCTGTTTCTGAGGCTGACTGTTGGTAGGTATTTATTAGGAATCTTTAGGTGTAGCTTCTAAGCTGTTAGTAGTAGGTAGGGGTAAGAAAGAATGAATGTAAAGTATACGTACCTACAGGGATGTAATCAGAACTTATGAATGAAGTGTTTATAGTTTATTGATAAACGAATGTTGTTTTCGGTATAGGTATGTAGATCATTTCGCGGATGACTTTTTACCTACTTGTTCTTTATAGTGCATAGTTCCCTACACTTGCTGATCTATGACAGAAACCTTAATATTGGTTGTCAATAGCTGTTTTTTTAGGGTTCCGTAGCCAAATGGCAAAAAACAGAACCCCTATGGATTCGTCATGTCTGTCTGTCTGTCCGTCCGTCCGTATGTCACAGCCACTTTTTTCCGAAACTATAAGAACTATACTGTTGAAACTTGGTAAGTAGATGTATTCTGTGAACCGCATTAAGATTTTCACACAAAATAGAAAAAAAAACAATAAATTTTGATTTTAATTATTGTATTATATTTTTTAAGGTTTTTAGTTTTAGGTCATTATGTATAGTATTAGTTAGCAGCATGCAAACTTCCACCGAAAATTGATTTAAACGAGATCTAGTAAGTAGTTTTTTTTAATACGTCATAAATCGTAAACCACAAATTACCTATCATTATGTTACTTGCTGCTACGGAACCCTTCATAGGCGAGTCTGACTCGCACTTGGCCGCTTTTGTTTCCCTCTCACTCATCGTTACAAATCATCCGTTGAGTAGTAGTAGGGGCTCGACCAAAATTAGCACTATAAAGGCAAATATTTCGCAAACGCACCCCTAAATCCAAACATGGTCCTAGAAGATCCATAATATTTTTCGAAGACCTTTTCAACGATATCCCACACACTACAGGGTACGCGACGAATAAAAAATTCATCCTCACACCTGTGTAGGGGAGGTACCCTGAAAAAAAAGTTTTTCGGTATTTTATTCCACGATTCTGGAGTTTTAATAAATGTGTATGTCCATGCCAAATTACAGACGGACGGACGGACATGACGAAACTACAAGGGTTCCGATTTTACTTCGGAACCCTAAAAAGTAAATCGTATTTTATTTATTTATTGTATTGCTGCTGGACGGTTGAGAAGGTGGATTTCCATGACTGTACTGCTCAAAAAGGAGGCTGCAAACATAGCGTAGCATTTTTGATGTGGCTCCATAGACGCAGCGAGGAGCCATCTCCCACTGAAAAAAAATGTTACTGAGCCGAACCACAGCTGGCTATACATATAGATACAACTACGAAATTTATATAAGTTAAAGATATGGTTCCCAGCCAATGTTCCCAGCTCAGTTACTATCGAAGATAAATCATATATTATCTCTTTTTACAACGGAATACCATTTTCTACGAAGTTTTGGCTTTTTCGGCACGTTAAAAAATAGTTTTTTTTGGCGTTTTCATAGAAGTGTTTGAACGTTTAAGCAATATACAATATTGATACATAGTTAAAAGGTGAATTAGGCACAAATCGGACCCTTAATTTGTTTCAAAGTCACAAATTATCCAAACAAAACATTACGCGCCGTATCGCTGCCAGCGGCTAACTGGCGGCGACCGGTATCGTGACGTCACAGCCTACCGCGGCGGCCCGCAGTGAACTTCGCTAGTAATTTGGCCATAACTTCGTCAATTTTTGTCCTAGAACAAAAATTTTTACACTGTCTGTTAAGGATTTCTTAGCTCTATAAATCTGCATTCTCAACTAAAAACGTTACGGATCCTCATTGTTTTGAAATGTAAAAGTAGCTCTATAGTGGCAATGAGTCCTTTTTAAACATTTTCTACCTGTCATGATTATGAAAATATCCAACAACTCTTGTTTTACGACTATTTATGAATCATTATAATAAAAAAATCTGTCTTTATGTTTTGTTGACACCTGTGATACTTTTTTTTATACTTACTGATCTTTGTAATTTGTTTATTACAAATTACTACAAAGACTCCCATGCGCTGTCATCATTAACTAAATTAGGTGTACATAAAATGGGTTGTATGCCTTAATCGATTATTATTTCCAGACTGAAGACGACGCCACAGCGTACACAACTATGTCTATCATGAGCACTCACCTACTGCACTCTATAGCCATCATTGACCAGACATTCATAAGCCGGAAGGCCATGGCTCAAGCGGTGGCTGAACAGTTCTTTGGCTGTTTCATTACAATGCAGAATTGGTCTGACTTGTGGCTGGCTAAGGGCATCCCGGATTACTTGTGCGGGTTATACTCTAAAAAGTGCTTTGGTAACAACGAATATAAGTACATGACTCATCAAGAGTTGCAAGAGGTAATTATAGTGAAGTTCCGGGGCTTACACCTCGGAATAAAATAACTTTGAATGTTGTAGCATGAAACCTTTTACATCATGCTTAATAGACCAAATAATAAAAAGTATACCCATTTTCGGCTGCTTTTGTTTTTTTATTTTTGCTGAATTAAAATTTATGAAACAAAAATTACTTTAATCACAATTTTGATCTGGTTTTATATGTTTTTATTTAGTAATTAAATGATAATTATGTTATGCTTGAGTTTCTCCATGTAATATCGCAAAATATCGTTATAACAGGTGGTGCAATACGAGGAGCAATATGGCGGGATAGTGCTGGACCCGTGGCAGCCTCCCGTGAGTGGTTCCCGCGACCAGTGCAGGGACACTTTCTACTTCCCCGTCCGGAATGTGCTCACCATGTCACCTAGATACATCGAGGTATGATATATCCTAGAAAAAAATAACGAAAAAATGTAGATTTTTTCGCTATTTTTTTCTACTAAGAAAATGTGTTAGCCATTCAAGCAATTTCTGACTTTATTGAAAAGCAATACGGTTGATATTTCAAATAGTTCCAAAACTCCTGGCACTTTATTTTGGTCTCACAAAGTTCGAGATTTACGAAGTATTTTTGTAGGTCTTCTTGTATTTCGTAGATATTTCTTTATCTGAGCGAATCAAATACCTATTTTGTTCAGGTAATGCGGAAGAAATCCCACCTAGTCCTTCGTATGTTGGAGCAGCGTATTGGACAAGAGTTACTGCTCCAAGTGTTCAACAAGCAGCTATCGTTGGCCACCAATGCCGCCAACACGAAGATTGGCAGTGGGCTATGGGGCCACTTGCTATTGTCCACCAACCTGTTCGTGAAGGCCATATTCACCGTCACCGGGAAAGACATGGCCGTGTTCGTCGACCAGTGGGTTCGGACTGGAGGGCATGCTAAGTTCAAGCTTACGTCAGTTTTTAATAGGAAGAGGTGGGTTTGGTTTATTATTAATTAAGTTTTATGTTATGCTAGTTTGCTTCTGTTAACTTTTTTTTGGATAAAATGTACTCTATCTACTTCTTTGTGCTCTTTTGACAAAATGTATGCAATCATGCTGATCGAGTTATTCGTTAATTTGTCAAGGTGTAACAAAATAGGAAATTTAAGTGAATTTTATTTGGGGAATCTTCAAAAGTGTTTATACATAATTTCTTACTCATCTACTAACAAAACTACATGTTATGTTAAAATACGCAAATAAATAAATTTCTTATTGTAAATTCTGCACCAATCTTCAAACTCTTCAAAGTGCCTTTTAATTTTATAGGGATCTAAGGAGATCCCTCTGCCTTTGATTGAGCATAAGCTACAGAAGTTATTGTACAATTAGAATTATGTATGTATTTGTTTCTTGTTACCAGGAACACGGTAGAGCTGGAAATTCGACAAGACTCAGTCCACGAGAAAGGCATAAGAAAGTATGTAGGTCCACTGCTAGTACAGTTGCAAGAGTTAGACGGCACCTTCAAACATACACTGCAGATTGAGAACACCGTTGTAAAGGCTGACATCACTTGTCACAGTAAAAGTCGAAGGAACAAGAAGAAAAAGATTCCCTTGTGCACCGGTGAAGAAGTTGATATGGATCTCTCAGCTATGGAGTAAGTAAAATTAGAAATCCTCCCATTTCTCGATATCATGTTATTTGCTTGGTTTTTTACAAGCAAATGCACGATACTTAAGGGATGTTTGCTAGATTTAAAGTTGCAGAGTACAATTTATAATCTTAATACCCTCGATAATTTTTTCCTTACGCTACTTACATACGCGTGGCGCCATCTCTTATTAAATTCCGAAAACTAATTGTCACCTAAAAACCTCATTACAGCGATTCCCCGGTACTCTGGATCCGATTAGACCCTGAGATGTCACTCCTGCGTAGCACCGTGATATCCCAGCCGGACTACCAATGGCAGTACCAGTTACGTCACGAGCGTGACGTCACCGCCCAGAGCGAGGCGATAGAAGCACTGCACAACTACCCCGAGCCCGCTACGAGGAAGGCATTGACGGATACCATTGAGAATGAACAGACGTTCTATAAGATTCGGTGTAAAGCCGCGCATTGTTTGACTAAGGTGAGAAATTCTTAGAACTTGTTCTAAGTGTTGACTTTAAGTGTATTGACATTTTTTCCACACCAGTCTAGTTTTTACCACGTTTTTATTAATTCGCATTGGGCTGGCAAAAAAAAAACAACCATTTGCGAGATGATCTTAGGAGTTTCTATAGGATGAGTATCATTATATTATGTTATACATGTTTTAACAAAATTATTTTGTTTTTCTTTTAGTTAATGTCCTATACAATATCAATTCTTGCCACTGTATAGCAAACTTAGTTCATGACAGCATGTCTAACTGAAAAATAACTAAAAAAAAATGGCACTATTTTATTTTTCTTTACCGCCTTGTTCATTTAAAATACGCACGTACAGTCACCTGCAGAGAAAAGTAACCCATCTTTTACTGTGTGTTTATTAAGAGATGGGTTACTTTTCTTTGCAGGGGACTGTACATAACAGACTAATAACAGTTAAAGAACCAATATGAATGATGTCAAATCTTTCCCTGTAGGTAGCAAACGCAATGATCAGCTCATGGGCGGGTCCGCCGGCGATGCTGACGATCTTCCGAAAGATGTTCGGCTCGTTCGCGGCGCCGCACATCATCAAGCAGAATAACTTCGACAACCTGCAGCATTACTTCTTGCAGAAGACTATACCTGTTGCTATGGCTGGTGAGTATTGTTCAAGTGTTATCTGATGACGTTTAACAAGTTAACATGTCGGAAAGCGGGTACTCTACTGGTCAAACGGGCGAACTGTCGCGAATAAAGCCCAATGCATACGTAACGGGGTTTTTTCCCGTACGGGACGGAACGTGAAGTTTTGGAAACATCGTTTCATAGAAAATGTATACGATAGTGCATACGCAGCGTACGGAACGTTGCCCGTACGAGAAAAAACCCGTTACGTAGGGATTGAAGAAGAAGAAGAAGAAGAAACATTTATTTCGCCAAAATAAACATGGTACAACTTTATAACCAAAAGGTTTATAACTAACAAAATGTAACCATAATATATTACAGCGTGAACTAAAGAACAAAAAACAAAATATTAGTATGTGGGTACCATGTTATCAGACGAAAAAGGGCTACCCTCAGCCTGTGCCATGGAACGGTTAGAAACCACGGCTGCTGGTTTTCAGGGTAGTCCCATTTTTCGCGTAGTTCCACATGTGGTGACTATCTTATTAATATTATATTACAATATAATCCCAGTTTTAATATTATTTTAAAAGCAAAACAATCCAGTGTTGAAGACATCATAATAATTACGAATCTTGTGTGTTAAATAATATATTAGGGATATGATATTATATTAGGGATTTGATATTATAAAGTTGGTGTTAAATATAATTATGCAAACTATAAAACATATATTATACTATAAAACATGATAAACAGGAGGAGACACTACATTATAAGGAAGGTGAAATATATATCTATATATATAATAATAATATTTATAATAATGGTTAAAAGTAAATGCTGCAGTATGAGAGAAATGAGTTCCCAATGTGGGGAAAAAAGGGTGTATTTGCTGGGTAAGTTACTAATTAAGTATATTAATATTTAAGTGCCACAGTAAACATTAACAAGCATAATTTATATTGTGTATATGTGTGTGTGATTGTGTGTGTGTGTGTGTGTGTGTGTGTGTGTGTGTGATTGTGTGTGATTGGGCTTAAGTTCATTATTTTATATATTGTTCAACAATGAAAGTGACTGGTTCTAATGTCTACATTTTTCTAACCCTGAACTGTCAGTTTTAAAATTACTTTTTTTGTTGGCAACACTTTACTATGTAAATGGTAATATAAGTTGTAACAATTTTTGCGGCCGATCGCATGTGATTATCTTCAAGTTTTGAATAAGACTGTATGGTTACATTTATAGTTCCATCATCCTCTGCATTTATCGAATCATCATTCTATCGAAGTTGTCATATTACGGGTTAGAAATTGAAGCGGTTAAATGGTTTGATACCTACTTTCGGAACCGCTCCCAAACCGTTGTCCTAGATCAGTGCAATGGAACTAAACGTTCATGTAGCAAACCTGTTACGCGAGGTATAGCACAGGGATCAATACTTGGGCCGTTGCTATTTGTATTATATAGCGCGGATGTTATAAAGCAGATCAGATACTGTAAATACCACCTGTACGCCGATGATATTCAACTTTATATCTCTTTTAAACCATCTGAAACTAAGGCTGCCCTTGATAAGTTAAATTCCGACTTGCACTGCATTTGCAAGTGGTCAGAAAATAACAGTCTAGCGTTAAATCCGCTCAAATCTAAGTATATGATACTAGGCACTCGAAAAAAAGTGAATAAAATTTCTGCTCAATCACCGTGCGTATTTGTAAATGGGGAAGCGATAGAGAGAGTATCGGAGGCCCGAAACCTCGGTGTCGTGATGGACGAGTCGCTGCGGTTTGAAACCCATGTAAATAATATCGTCCGGAACTGTTTCTATCGTCTAAGAATCCTATACAAAATAAGAAACTACATAGACATTAGATTACGCACCTATTTGTGTGAAAGTATTGTGCTGTCTAAGCTAAACTACGCGGACACTGTCATAGGTCCTAGGCTATTAGTGCGTTCGCAAAACTTAATCCAGCGAGTACAGAACGCATGTGCAAGATACACCTTTGACATACCACCCAGAGCCCATGTTAGCCCTTATATAAATGACGCAAATATTTTAAAAATGAATTTACGCCGACAGTTGCATTTTGCTTCATTATTATTTGGTATTGTCATGGATAAATGTCCACCATACTTATATAATAAGTTGAAATGGTCCAAAAATTGCAACGTTCGACACGCGCCCAGATTCTCTTTCTTCAAATTAATATACCCCAGATACAGCACTGCAGCATTCCGTGGTAGTTTCAAGTATAACGCCACCAAGTGCTGGAACAACTTGCCCCCACCTTTATGCAGCCTGAAAACGGTTACAAGTTTTAAACTTAAGTATAAAATACACCTATTAAACCTGCAGAAATCGCTTTAGCACACACACACACACACACACACACACACACACACACACGCACACACACACCGGGGTAGTTGTTATTTACTTGTTCAGTAATATTTAAAACGTCTTAAATTGCACTTACTTGTATGGTATAGCCGACTTACAGATATTTTGCAAGTTTCTTCTCGCTTCGTTCTCGCCTGTATTGGATAATAAACGTTGTCTTTTTTCTTTTTTCTTCTTGTTTTCATCTTTTAAACCAATCTGTTTAGCTTTGTTATGTTATTTTAATTTTGATAACTATTGAATTGTAGTTAAAGTTAAGTGTCAACTCGCTTTACTTGTATTATGTTTGTTATGTATTAAGTGACATTATGTCGCATTTTATCATAATTGCATTGACTTCGAAATTGCAGTCGGATTAATAACTGAATATGTACCGTTGCGCCGCTGCTGATCTACGCGCGATAAACGGGCGCACTGAAATATCAGAGGACGTAGTGAGTAAATACCTACTTACTTCGCCATTTTCTGAGTGCGACCCGTTTCTGTCATTTTGGTAGCTGCAACTCCGAATTCAAACAAATAAACTTTACTACAAATTGTATTATTTAACGTTGTTGCTATCCTTATGATGGAATAAATGTTCTTTCTTTCTTTCTTTCATTTATTTAATTGTACTTTTAATACATGTACTGTGTTCTTTCAAACGGTTTTATTTGGTTTTTTGATGATTTTGATGTGTCTTTGTAATTTAAAAACAGTGAGCCATTTATACTTTCACATGTATAAAATAAAATTTTATTTCAGCGCTTTTCAAAAACACAGAAATTGTTATTGTTTTGAACTAGATATACCTTCTTATACATTTTAGATCTAGGATTAAATTTTAGTTATGTTTGTTTTCTCATCAGGACTCAGAAACATCCACGGCATTTGCCCTCCAGAGGTGGTGAGATTCCTCCTCGACTTGTTCAAGTACAATGATAATTCTAAGAACCATTACTCGGACAACTACTACAAGGCAGCTCTAGTGGACGCGTTGGCGGCGACCATTACACCTGTTATATCTGTGTTGCAACCAGTAAGTATGATATAGTTTTTATTTTACGTCTTACCATCAGAATGTTTATTATTACTGTATGATCCGGCGTACAATAAATATAAATATTGATAATCCTTATGTTAAACCTTACCACCATTTGGGCCGGGATACCTTAGTATGCTAACATGGGATTCGGTGGAGAAAGAAGTTAAATCTTAGTATTAACACAGAAGAAATAATAGTACTTATAATAAGGTATTAATAGCAATAAATATATTTTAGCTATTAACCAAGGCAGTAAAGGATACAATTTGAAATGCTTGCATAATATCAGACATATCATCCTAGGTGAATTGGGCTCTAATATAATTTTTTTAACACTATCATTACAAAATATTTGAGTAAAATATGTATGTAAGTAAGTACCAAGTAAGTAAGTAGTACGTAACTAATCTTGTACACAGGGTGCTCCAATCACAGCGGACTCCTTATCAGCGGACACGAAGCTGGTGCTGGAAGAGATAACGCGCGTCCTCAACCTGGAGAAGGTGCTGCCGTGCTACAAGCACGCCGTCACCGTGAGCTGCCTGCGCGCCATCCGCCGCCTGCAGCAGTGCGGACACCTGCCGAGCGTGCCCGCCGTGTTCCGCGCGTACGCTCAGTACGGACAGTACATTGGTACGTATGGGGGGGTGTATGTTGGTTTTGAAGTGACACTTGTTGGTATATCGTCTGCAGCAGTGCGGACCTTAGACCTACATCTTAATACATATAATTTACGTGTCACGTTGTTTGTCCGCGATGGACTCCTAAACTACTTAACCGATTTTAATCAAATTTGCACACCGTGTGCACTTTGATCCAACTTGAAAGATAGGATAGCTTACATCCAAAAAAAAAAACTTTTGACAGAACGAAGTCTGTCCGGGCAGCTAGTATATGTATATATACAAGAAAGGCTGTTCAGTACTAAAAGTTTGGACACCTACGTTGACACCAAATGGTGCCAATCGACCGTTCAAGAACATACACGAATGTTGTTTATTGTGCACAGTTAAAACTTCTTCATTATTTAAATTATAATTGGTAAATAACTATATTTTTACTTACATTTTTAAAAGTTATTAAGTGCTAAATATTTGATATCCGCCATTTTGAACCGAACTTGACCGAACGAAGCGCTGTCACAGAGTATGAATAATGCTTGAAAAATGTGACAAGGATTTTGTTCGGAACAGCCCTTATATTTAAGTCTATGGTGCGGACACCTGCCGAATTCTGTTTCGCGATCGGCTTGGTATTTTTCGGCTACACTCATTTCAAGGCCGTGAGTCATCTACCTTTTTTTTATTGATCTGAGGTCTTACCTAATAAATCAACTCCAAACCACTGTCACATTCCAGACGTCCGCCTCGCAGCCTTCGAGTGTCTGGTGGACTTCGTCCGCGTGGACGGGCGGGCGGAGGACCTGTCGTCCCTGCTGACGGCGGTGGAGAGCGACGCGGACCCCGGCGTGCGGCACGGCCTGGCGCGGCTGCTGGTCGCCATGCCGCCCTTCGAGCGCGCGCAGCGACACCGGCTCGACACTGAGGCCGTGGTGCACCGGTGAGACAAGCCTATTCTAGCCTATTCACTCTTTTCTTGAAGACATCCACGTCATAGGTTGGCGGGAATGCGGACGCAGCTAAGCTACTCCAGTACTACGCGGTGCGCATAACGAATGACGAAACCGCGTCGTCCGTGCCGGGATGTTCATGACAAAAGTATTGATGTCGCCGTGCGTCGTGTCGTTCGATGAAGAAATGTAGATGGGATGGGATTTGAAACAATTACTGCGCACACTCTCCAAAATGTGCCCTTTAGAATACCGATAGGTGTGACTGATTGTGATAGGAATGTTGGCTTATTATAGAATTATTTTATAGATAAAATCAGGGATGTTAAAGAGCTCTGTAACCGTAACCGAAACATTCAGACTGAAAGAAATATCTATCTATGTTGATTGTGTAATAATCTGTATAAGATAACAAGTTTACCCAGCGGTCGAATTTTGACCCTATCTTTATCGATGAGAAGACATGAATTTGTATGTTTAAAATGTTTTTCTTCTACTCTCATACATGTGTGTAAAACTATAATTAATATTCATTTTAAGTAGGTTAGTTGTCATACAAAACAGTTCATTGCCATTATTTAAAATTAATTTTCGGGTCATTTGTGGTATCTTAATTATTATATCCTTGCACCACATGATGTAAGGTTATTGTATTACAGTGGCGTTTATCAATATTTAAAGTCCTATCTCAATCATAATAGTTGTCCACTAAGCAATAATTAGGTTAAAATAAGATGTTGTTATCTTAAAAAGTCCAATCCTATTATCTCTAGTTACATAATGATTTATTACAAATTAAACAGAGGGTTATCTAATGTTATAAACGAATTGTATAGATAACCAGAAACTCGGGTATCTTATCTGTGTTGACGACGGATTGTAATGTATCGTTTCAGACTCTGGAACAATATAAATAGTCACTTGTCAAATGATGCGCGGCTGAGATGCGACCTTGTAGATCTGTACTACACTTTGTATTGGGTGAAGAGACCGCTATGCGTTCCAATACCGGAGATGCAAGCGATGATGAAACAGATGCACCACAAACGGAAGGATGGTGATCGGGAGATGAAGAGGCCGTTCTTTAAACGGAAGATTGATGTGAGTTGGATGATTATCGGTCAATCTTAATGACTCGTCCTGTTCTGGCTGGGGAGTTTGTGAGACAGTTCTTTCTCTCTTTTTGTTCTCTCTTTATTGACCGGTAAGGCATCAGTGATGCCTTTGGTTTTGCTGATATCCATGGGCGACGATAGCCACTTACCATCAGGTGGATCGTCAGCTCGTTTGCCGGCTATTTTCATTAAAAAGAACTTAAAGAAAGTATAGATGTATATTGAAAACGGAGGCATGAAGCGTTCCGTAAACGATTGAAGTATTATACAATTCTATATTTTTTTATGTCGACAGCTTACATTGATATTTGCTTACCACTTATGTAAGTATGTGGAACTATTTGCATGGATCTTGATCACGGCCGTACTGTGGCGACTGGCGACATACCATTGCCAGGTGTTATTTGACACTGATACTAAATAGTTAAGATTTATGAAATAATTTATACCTACGCATTTACTTTCGTATTATATTATCTTATCGACGACCCTGTAGCCTAGTTGGTAGCGACCCTGCCTGCGAAGCGAGGGGTCTCGGGTTCGATTCCCGGCCGGGGCATATATTTATGTGACAGATAAATATTTGTGCTCGGGTCATGGGTGTGATTGTGATGTGTTATGTGTTATGTGTGTCGTCCATGCCACCCGCGACACAAGTAATTACCTACTGCGGGGGAATGAGTGTGTTAGCGTTTATTTATTTATTTATATGATACTTATTTATATGATATTAGCTAAAAAATTTAACACATAAGTTTTTTTGTTAGAATTAAATTTTAGTTTTATAATGCTTATTTATAGAGGTGACGTAACTTATCTAATGAATAACTCGCCTCAGATTTAATAGACTCTCTCTTGTGACGACACATAGAAAACCTATCATAAATTTTAAATGTATTATTGGCTCTCCCCTACACTAAATAACCAACCGCTACACAAAGTTCCATGCTTCTAGGTCTACTGGCAGTCTGCAGTGATGTATTATGTAGTATGAATTAAACTGTATATTTCAATTAACAGCATCAACAGATTGAAACTAAAGTGGAAGTGGACTTCTCACCGTTGGATCAATCGATTCCTCTTACCACCCTAGAGACAATGCCCAGTGAAGACAACCTGCCCGTCCCACTCTCCAGTATTAAGGAAGAGGATATCAAAGTCGATGTCACCACCATTCATGAAATGCCTATGGGAATGTTTAGTGTGAGTTGTTCTTTACTTTACTACCTAAACAAATTGTTTTCACGAGTTTATGTATAATGTGAGTGTCTTTTATGTTTAGTGTAAATCAAACTGTCGGGGGTTTTTTAAATTATTATTTAAAGTATAGTTTTAATGTAAGTTGAAGATGAAATTAACTGGTTGGTATAAGATATTTTTAGTAAATGTTCGCGCGAGGGCGTATCTGTTTTTATATTGTTTTTCAAAATATCTGTCTTGCACGTTTTCTTGAACAGTCCAATTTTTTTTTATATATCTCCCAATAGTGCAGTGAAAACTTTTTGGTTACAGATATCCTAGTATATTAGAGTTATGACACAACATAATTACAGTAGCTTACGTTTAACACTTTCATTCATGTCATACACCAAAAATAAGATAGCCCTCATCTATATATATAAAATTGAAAAGCGACACACCGCTGATTAAACAAAAAATCTCAGAAACTGCCGAACCGATTAAGATGAAATTTGGCAGGGAGATAGTTTATGCTAAGGAGACGTCCACTAAGAACGGATTTTTGGAAATTCATCCCCTAAGGGGTACAAATAAGGGTTAGAAGACACTTTCATACAAACCAACTTTCTTAGTTTTAGATTTATAAATTTGAAAATTTTTATGTAGGTTTATAGTAATAAACAAAAGTTAACTTTAATATATTTTTTTGGAAAATCATCCCTTAAAGGGTTAATTTACTGAATTGAACTTAGTAGGCAACTTCGTCATTTTTGAAGTTAAAAACATGAAAATTTACATATTAGCTCCAGACTAGAAACAAAATTTGTAAGTATTATGTTTTTTTGGAAAATCATCCCCTAAAGGGTTAATTAAGAGTGCGAAAGTTAGTATGGACACTTCGTCAGTTTTGAAGTACGAAGGGCGAAAATGTGTATATAAGCTTATAGTTAGACACAAAAAATAACTGTATCATTGTTTTCTCGAAATTCATCCCCTAAAAATAGGGGTTGGTAGTCAACTACATACAAATCAACTTCGCCAATTTTAGAGTTATAAATATGAAATTTTTTATGTAAGTTTATAGTAATAAACAAAAGTTAACTTTAACAATTTTTTTCGGAAAATCATCCCTTAATGGGTTAATTTAGTGAATTTAATTTAGTATGCAACTTCGTCATTTTTAAAGAAGGGTGAAATTTTGTATAAAGCTTATAGTTAGACACAAAAAATAACTGTATCACTGTTTTCTCGAAATTCATCCCCTAAAAATAGGCGTAGGAAGCCATTTACGTATAAATCAACATCGTCAGTTTTAGACTTATAAATATGATTTTTTTTATGTAAGTTTATAGTAATAAACAAAAGTTAACTTAGATTTTATTTTTTTCGGAAAATCATCCCTTAAAGAGTTAATTTAGGGGAATGAACTTAGTAAGCAACTTCGTCATTTTTTAAGTTAAGAATGGACAGGGAGCAGGAGAGGGAGAAGGAGCGGAAGAGGGAGATAGAGAGGGACAGGGAGCGGGAGAGGGAGTGGGAGCGGGACAGAAATCGGGAGAGGGCGCGGGTGTGGGCGGGAGAGGGACTGGGAGCGATAGAGGAAGAGGGAGAGGGATATGAAGTGGGAGAAAGACCTCGAGCGGGAAAGGGAGAGGGATATGTGGTCGGAGAAGGACCTCGAGCGGGAAAGGGACAGGGAGTGAGACAGGAAGAGGGAGAGCGAGGGGAGTAAGACAGGGAGCGGGAGAGGAAAAGGGACAGGGAGCGGGAGAGGAAAAGGGACAGGGAGCGGGAGAGGAAGAGGGCAAGGGGAGAGAGGGAGATGGAGAAGGAGACGGAAAAGAAAAAAAGTTAGTGTTGTTTACTATTCCAAACCCGCTCCCGGAGGAATAATCTGTGATTGTATCGTAAGTTTCAGTATGTAAATTCCTAAATAGAAGTACTTCAATATAAATGAACCTGTTTTTTTCTTTTGTAAGGGATAATAAATAATATGATAAGCATAATTTCCGCGTGCGAAGCTGCGGGCAACAGCTAGTAGGTAATATAATAATAGGCCCTCATATTTTATAGGTAAAATCACTTTAAAATGACTTGCAAAACAAAAAAAATATTAGTTTCAATCAGGAACATGTATAGGGGACACCCGGGTTTGAACCGGGGACCTCTCGATCTGCAGTCGAATGCTCTACCACTGAGCTATATCCCCGATGTTAACAATATCGAAATTGCTTGTGAATTGTGATGTTCCAGTGCATGCTAATTTTGAATATTTTTAGTTGCCTCTTTTTAGTTTGGATAAGGTTTATGCAAAATTTTAATAATAATATTATACAGTCAACCCGGGTAACTCTTTGGTGATAGTTTACGTTTGTGGAAGAATTGTACGACCTTCTTAGTTGAATAAAGTACTCATCGGTAACATCAGTGGTATCCTTTCGAACCCAACATACCTGACGGACGTAACAATACATTCGCTTAACCGGATTTTCGATTACCGAATGCCTAATGACAATAATTAGTCTGGTTAATCGAGGCTCTGCTGTACATTACTTATTGTTGCAGCAAGACGATACGAAGCGCGAGTTCAACTCTGACAACGCGGTGCCACTGCCGGGCATCCCGGGCACGTCCGGCCCGGTGGGCTTCGAGCCCGGCATGTTCAAACAGGACCGGGACGAGCTTGGCGCGCCTAAGGTAAACTCTAGGTCTAAGGAGGATCTATTTTGGCGGCTCAGATCTGGAGGGCTATTCTCTAAAACACAAACTCGAAATCGAAGCTCACTCAAGTGAGACTCGAAAGCGAACTTGCATCATCTTGATATGTTATTCTCTAATCATCTATGTAGTACGCTTGCGAAGTGAAGTGAGTCTCGAACTTGAACTTCAAACGACTAAAGATAAAGTTTTATAGAATAGGAATTTTGAAACTCATCGCGGATTCCGCTGTCGAGTTACAAAACAGAATAGCCTTGCTGACCCTAATTCCATACTGGTAATGTGTGGGGTTGTGTGTAAGCATTGTATTATCAATATCATTCATTAATGTTATTACCATTCTGTGCCTCTACGTGGCTAATTACCGCCCTTTAGCTTGACTCAGCCGTCAAACGACTCGTTCAAAGTCACCTGGCTAACTTATAAGGGTAAATGCCACTAACATTCTAAGTCTATGGTAACATTCTATCCCAGTGGTATATTATTTTCTTGGTGACTGTTTTATAAGCCTTCATCAAAACCACTGTAATGGTGAGAAGTTAATTATAGACTATAGAGTATAGATTCTAAGACTGAAGTCTTGCCAAAGCCTTTTCTTCTTTGAATGTTGCAACTGTTGTAAGTTATTTATCCTCGAGCAATGACGTAATAATTTACTTAACCTACGTTAACCTTCTGCAGCCGAAGAAGAAGAAGAAAGATAAGAAGAAACATAAACATAAGCACAAACATAAGCACAGCAGTAAGGATAAGTCTAAAGAGCACAAGGACAGGGACCGGTTGACGCCGCGGCCGTCGTCCGGCCTCGAACACCTGAAGATCAAGGAGGAGACCAGAGAAACCCTCAGTTCCTTCAGCTCAAGCCAGAGTCCTTCAGAGGATATATCGTCTATGCCCTCGAATATGAGTTTTTAGTGTACTTATGTAAGGAATAAATGTCTATAAATAAATGAATGATTTATACATTTTTGTTTTCATTTTAGCAATTTCTCTGGTATTTATATAGGGAGATCCAAAAATTTCTCCCATACAAAAAAATCCCTAAACAAAATGTAATTCATTTTTTAGCGTAGAGTAGCCCGGGCATCCTTTAGTACAAAATGTTGATTTAAATTCTGCACATAGGCCAATGAGCGACACCAAAACAAAGCGAAGGCCATCGCTTCCCTGATAACACTAAATAAACACTTTGATTACACTATTTGCTAATTTCACATTTTAAAATCGTCTAAAATCGCTTCTCAGACCACCTTCTCAGTTTGCTTTCTATAGAGTTGGTTCTAAATGATATGGATATATAAAATAAATGGTTGGTAATATTTGAAATGTTCCTGTATAGATTTCGTAGCTCCATCAGTGCCTTGAAACCTTTCGAGGTTGGAATGGTAACACGATGAAGCGGCTTTGACTAGACGTCTCAAATAACGCAAACGCACGGTCAAATTAGATACTACTATTGACCTTAATTTGTAACAATGTCTTCAAAATGTAATAGGATTATTAAAATCTATTACTCTGTCATGGCAAGGAATGCTTTTAAAAAATAAGTTTCTAGATACGTATAGGTAATGTATCTTATGTTTAAAACCGGGACCGATGGCTTTACGAGCCCTCCGAAGCACGGAAGCGATCAAGAATTTTTTACCACTAGCGGTCACCCTTATACCTAACTATACTATACGATATACGCCGCGCTTATAATTAGTTATTTGCAATTATCTACAATCCACGTAGGTAACTACTACTACAGCTACTATGTAGCAAATGAGAACTCTACCATTAGCGTTGTCGGTATTAAACTTGGTATTGCGTACCCGGGCTCTCCCAGGGGCCTCTAAAAAGGATCTAATGCCAAGCGTATCATCAAAAGATGCACCACGGCTACCAACACCAAGGGGATCAACCTCATTGGACTAAACAACGGATGAAGCTCTTTACACCTCATAGTAAGTAGTTTTATGTGTTAAAGTTTGATAAATCGAGATAGAAATGAAAAATAAAATAAAACCACTAGGTGTATTTTGTAATAATTTTTCACCCATATAAAACCCGATACGTACCTACCGCCTAAATGTAAAATTATTGGATCATTTTGTGGTAATTAATTTACTATTCATCATAAAGTGGGTGAACTTTGTCGTGTTTGAATGTCACCGTTACAATCACTGTTACTTATTAGTATCTCCCGCACGCTATCAGGCATGTTGAAGTTTGACCGCTCTAAATTTTTTGTTGAAACTTATTAATGCGATTAATGAAACAATTGCTGTAGTTTATTGTTAGTACTGTCATGTTTTATAGTTATCGAATGTTTAAAGGGAGAGGATCCTGTAGCGTAACATTATGGCTAAGTCGTACCGCTTGTACGTACTCGTAAGTGATGGGATGGAATACACCCTGATGAACAACGGATGGCGAAAAGTCCGTTCAGTTGAATATTACTGGGTCCCGTGTTCCACGTTTTCTTCTTGGTCGGAATCGCGTCGTTACGGATGTTTATGGGGACTGTGTGTTTCTCAGTGGTCAGATGGATGGTCAGACTGGTCTTTACCATTACTTAGCTCGTTTGGTAAAAATCATTCAGATACAAAATTAAACAATTATAACAATATAAGTTTTTTAAGTCCATGATAAGAAGGAAGATAGGGACGTTAAAAGCGGAATTCATACGTCATTTAAAAGAAAACAAACCAATAAAGCTATGATGATACTTTTGGACCGTTCAATTAGAACTCATTGAAGCAATTGCTGCCTTATCAATGTGAATGTACCAGCCATTGATTGTTAGCGTGCTATTATATAGTTACTGTGTAATGCATTATCTTTGTATATACTGTATGGTAATTGACTTGTGCAGCCTACTGTCATCAGTCTCCGTCAGGCGTATTGATGTATTGATCCAACGCCAGTCAGTATAGATTGTTATAGCAAAGAGCACCGAACGCGAAGCATTCGTCTTTCGACATTTGGGCTGAACAGTCGGTTGCAAAAGTTACGTCTCTCTGGAAGTTAGTAATATTAAGAAGTTAGTAATATTAATATCTCAGAATTTTAGTGTTAAGATTATCTTGCAGAAAAGTATAATAAAATAGTTGTTGGATATCGTCGTTTCATTGGGCCCAGCCCAACATCTCAGAAGTGAGATGGAAAGATGAAAAATCTTTCACCACGACCCACGGAAAGTGAGTATATGCATATATTTTTTCTCTTCTCTGCTTGATGCCACGTGCCAAGACAAGTGCTGAAATACGAAAAAGATTCGATGATTTTTTTTTTTTCTCTTTCTCTCTTTTCTTTTCTTATTCTGCTTGCGCTTCAACCTTTGTCTACCCGAGAACTGATATTAAGCAGCTACGACATCGTAAAGGGTTTGCTGCGCGCAGCTGACCGTATAACCTAGAAGAAATGTACTATAGCATGGGCTTAAGAAAACAATTCGTTTACGCCGCTTCCAGTTTTTCTAACTTACTGATCACTAGCAAACATTTCTCACACTTACCCTCCATATCTAACTAATGTTGTTGGCTTATGAATTATTGTATATTATAACTATAATTTCTTAGTAAGTGATTTTTTGTGAAATCTTTTGAGAAAATATGTTTTTAGCGTAAATGTATGGGTACTGAACTGAAGTTATTAATAGGACATATACTTGCATGGTCATCCTTGTCCTAAGGAAAGGAAATTAAGTAAACGAGTATGTTTAAATTTAAGTTGCAAAGATGTGGGTATTCATAGGGTTTTTTTTTTCATAACGAGAGTTAAGTTCCTTCAGGGCCAGCAACGAAAACACCAATACCTACTGAAAACGACTACCCGCGAATGCTGTAATGAAATTAATGTACGAGAATTGAAAACTGAAGATTAAATAAAACACCAATTGTTTCACAGGAAATTTATTCATTGTACCTACCTACATTTATTATTGAAATATTCGAAAATATTGTGTGGTGATTCCGTAGAGTGTTACAACGTTGCGTTGGTCCATATAATTTGTCTGTATGTTTGAATAATAATGCTGCAATTTTATTTTAGACCGTTCTATTTAGGCTGACACTATAATCGTATTATCCTTTGATCACATTTAATGTAAGTCTTTTCAGCATGTAGAACTGCAGGTCACCCAACGCAATACAACAGTATGGCAGTTCCGGCTTGATTACGATGGACTGATGGCGGGATCAAAAGACAGATCAAGGGACAGAGGAATTATTCTGCTGTTATTACGAGCCTCTTCGAGTGCGAATTTGCTTAGTCTTGGAGAGTTCTCCGATATTTTGGTTTATAAACTTTTTCTGTATGTAAAACAAGAAATATAGTGGTGATGTCCTTTTTGGACTCTGAAATCATCCAACCGATATGCTAGGAACTGAAAGGCAATGATGCGAAGATGGTCCATGATGATGCAGTCCATTCATAAAGTCGATTTTTTTACTTTTTCCGTACAAAATTTTTTAGTGTTGTTGCAAGCGCCGGGTATCCACAAGTTTTTTTATACGTCATACATAATTCGTCACACTAGAATTAATTAAACCTATGCAATAATTTGTTACATTTTATAAGTAAATTCAGTGCAGGTAGTACATAATATAAAAATATTTTTACGATCGTATCTACCGACATAGCCACTCCATAGTGTCCATTGTATATCTTTTGAGCGGTAGACCATGACTTAAAATTAAGAGTTCAATTTTATTGTATTGAAAATAATTGAGTCCAAAACTTTAAGTTCCATACATTAAACTTACCTGGTGACGTGAATTGGATATTAGATGTAGGTAAAAATAATAATTGTGCTAAAAAATAAACACACTTTTATAGGTGTATTTAACGTTGCGTAGTTCTACTGTTGAGGCCAACCTTAGGATGTGCATGTGAAATTTAATGTGATATTACTCATTATGGAGCTCCTTCTGGAGCCAATTGAGAGTGTAGTGCCTGGTTAGGACATCTTTACCATAAAAATACATTGTTGTAATAACCCAAAATGTGCGCCACATTTCAGATCGATTGGACAAGGAGAAGAGGGTCAATTGACTAGAATCTGATTACAGACACCGGACAGGTAAAACGAAATAGAAGCTTAAAACTGGTAAGATTTATGATTTTTTTTAGTATGTGAGTTTTGACTATTTGAAATGTTTGAGGTTACAACTGTTTTATTGAATTTGAACTGAGGTTTATGTTGGACAATAACTTATTGCCTATAACGGTATTAGACGGTTACTTCGGAGTATTCTTCTTATTTCCGTTGATGTCGTTACTAGTAATGATAATGAAATTATCAAACTGTATTAGAGTTAAGCACATACATATATTAGTACATATATTATGTATAATTGAGACGCACAGACTAATCGGAACGAACCTAAACCGTTGACTAGTGACAGTGTGTGAGAGGATCATGATAATGAGCAGATTATTATAAGTAGGTACTACAGATAAGATTTTATTAAGACATGCGACTCCTGTCCTGCGGTCGGGATTCTGCCGTAATTTATTCTTTAGGGATTTTTAACATCTAAACCTTTGACTAGTGACAGTGTGTGAGAGGATCATGATGATGAGCAGATTATTATAAGTAGGTACTACAGATAAGATTTTATTAAGACATGCGACTCCTGTTCTGCGGTCGGGATCCTGCCGTAATTTATTCTTTAGGGATTTTTAACAGTGAGGCTGAACGTAAACAATGAACGGCTAATCCGTAAAATAAAGATCCATCTTTTTAGTACGCGATTAATATTACTTTGGTATTTGCTTACGGTAGACGCAACATTCACATCACCTTGGAAAGCGGGCTTATTCCTAACTTATCAGCATTGCACGTTGTAGCGGTGCACACACACACAAATACGCGACACGCTATGCGATCGGAATACAAAATATATTTTAAAGAGTAAAATTCATGAGTTTCTTGGGTTCGCGAGTTTGTCGTGGGAAGTAATCTCTGCAACTCCTGAACTTCTTTTGAATATTTCTTCACTTGTAGATTTGGTTAGGTTAGAATATGTAAATTTTTGCTAAGGAAAGAAAAAGAATTTTGTGAGCATGATTACCTACTGATGATTACGACACCTATTTGAAAAATTCTTCCACCATTGTAAGTTACATCATTCGAGTTATCTTATAAATTAGCTAGATTCGTTAGGAGGTACTATAAGTTCACTTCGGGACAAGTACTTATTGCTCCGAACGGCTGGTTTGCTAGTCTTATATATATAAACTTTAGAAATCTTAGAAACGTTTTGTCTGTTTTTTCTTATTTTAAATATTCGTGATAGTTGAAATATGGTGAATTATGTATATTCGCGACGAATTGATAAAAGGGAGGAGCCCTTTTTAGAGTCGGTTCGGTAACCAAACAAGAGTTAAATGTAGGGACGGTATTTTTTTTTAAAAGTTGACCGGTATATTTTGGAGTGAGTGAACCGATTGTACGTATAATAAAACAAACACTAGATGTTAATCCAATTTTTACGTGTATAATAATGATGACGATATGATGTGATATAATGATGTGGTATGACATAATATTATGATGATGATATGATAATGAACATGATGCTGAAGCTCGAGTATCTGATTTCGGCTAAACAGTCAGAATCTTTTATCAAGAAGTTGTTCATTGTGAAATAGAAATGATTATGTACCTAACCTTGTATTAAAAACCCTTAAATCGCGATATATTTATAATACCATAGGTTTAGTTAGTTTCATTAGTAAACTAAGGAATTAGGACTAGATCTCTGAAGTAAAGCGATTTTTCAGGATGGTGAATGAAAATAGGCGGCTAAGTAGGTAATATATTATGTGTTGCGGTCGATTCAGCTAGTAAAAATAAAAAAAAATTGTCGACAAACATACAATTAAAATTTAGTTACTGTTCTTGCAATACAAATTCATCTGGGCACACACACTTAAACGTGATGTTAATATTAGAGTTAAATAAAATTCTGTGAATGTGTGATTAGTTCCAGGTTTTAACTAGAAGAGTTTTGACATGATGAGTGGCCATCATTGACGTAAATTATATAGACAGGCTGTTCAGTACTTACATTTTGTTCACCTGTGTTGACCCCAACTGGGGCCAACTCAGTTTAGTACTATAATCGGCTGCGAGCAAGTGCTGTCACCATAGCTGTCACTTTCGTAAAACTCCGACTGTTCAAGAACACTTATTATTCTGTATTGTGCACAGTTAAAACTTTCTCATTATTTACGTTTGAACTTTATTTCACTTTATTTAATCATAATCGGTAAGTAACTATATTTTTATTTACAGTCTTAAAAATTATTTAGTGTCAAATATTTATTACCGACATCTTGAACCAAACTTGACAGAACGAACACAGAGTACTTAATCACTACGGAACAGGGTTGCCAGACGTCGCGGAGTGAGAGAACAAAAGGACAAAGATGCGGAAATTGTGGTAGAAACTAGAAAGTGATTTCAATACGTGACTTTTATATGAAATTGACTTACTTTATTTGTTTTAGATATTATATGTACCTATTGAATTAACGAAAATGCCAACTTGTACATTGCGGTATTGCAAAAATTATGAGCAAAAAACGAAAACATTACCTGAAAGGATAACTTTCCACAGGTAAGTTTTAACGCTTTATATTACTTCACCTGTATGTTTGTTTGTTGGTTTGTTTGTTTGTAACTTCTCTTTGGACTTGATTTTGGCTCACTTGAAACGCTCAGATTTCTTTCAAACTTCGTGGACTTATTGAGGACCAATGACAATTTAATATTTAAAGAAAAAAAAAAGAAAGAAAGAAAGAAAGAAAGAAATTACCTACATTTCATTTAAAAAAATCAAACTAAAAAATTAATAAATAAATAATAGTTTAAAAAAAACTAAAAAAACACACTTATAGAAAATCCAAGTGCATGGTATTAATGGTAGAAGGTATAATATCATTATTATTATTATTATTTGAACTTAATTTTTAAGTTAAAGCTCGTCCTCTTGGGACGGTATTTAGGAACCTAGCATGGGCCTAAACCAAATGACTAGGTAACTTAATATTATTATTATTTTAGGTTCCCTCGGCCTATAAGGTGAAGTACTTAATGTGATTATATATGACAATCAGTCGGGATTTAAAGAATTGATAATAAACTACGTGTTGCTCTGAAAAACAAAGTTTTATTTAAGCTTATCATACATTATGAGTTACACTAAATACAACCTAAATCACACAAACCTACCTGGAAAACAAAGAAACGACAATTAAAGTATTTAAATTGCCAATTCCTCTTTTTGATGTTTCTACAAAAATACACTATAATATTTCAATGAGGCTACAGTGTAATTTATTAAGATACATTTCTTTTATTTTAAGTGCACAACACACATAAAAATATTTTAACACAATCGAATGATATATCCTGGGACTATAGATAACACAAGTTTTATATACTTAAATGGAAAGATCCCACGCCTACTGTAATAAAATGTAAATTCTGGAATAAGAAACGATTTTTTGATTTTTTTTTTTGATGAATGGATGAACACTACAAAAATGGTCATTCCGTTATGACGTAATTAATCCTCAGGTACCTCTACAATGTAATCCAGACAGAGTAATATATCCATGGTATATGTCCAGTTATAGTAATGTATCCATGATCTCTTTCGGAGTAGGGTGTTGGCAACACTGGGCGCATAGTGACTCTGTGATTGAGTTCTCTGTGGCACGAAAGTGTGACACGAAATTTCTTAGAAAGAGCGCGTCCATATAATTTACGTCAATGGTGGCCATGTTGCGATTCACTGAGGCATCAGGCAAACTATAGACTGATATAATATAGTAGGCCTGATCTATAGCACCAAACTATTACATGATGAAGCGTCATTATTACGAGTTATCGAATTCCACATAACGCTTCCTGTAGCTATATAAAAATTGGTGATCTGTATGTGTGATATGATGTATGTATGGCATGTGTGTGTCTATCGCGTGTGTATTTGTATGTGGTGTGAAAACTTCAAAGTATCAAACTGACTTCAGAGCCATTATTGAATGGATGGGAATACCTACACAATGTTCATTAATATTTAGTAAATGTGATTGTTGTCTTCTTGTTGATGAGGGGTTCATCACGGGGAAAGTTTTATTGAATATGCTTTAGCGATTAAAAATAATCTAAAGATGGTTCAGAGTGGAGGATGTCATTCAGACATCCTTTCCCCTTGCGATGTGGATGTATGGTGATATTACTTGGCTGTTTACCGGTCGTAGACGGGCCTCTTTGGAAAGTTTGAGAGTTACCTTCCCATATACTGAAAATTATCCACACAGATTGGACATGATGACGGCTACCATTTTATTAATATGAACTAACCTTGTATGGGCATCTTTGAGCGAAATGGAATTATCATTTATTTTTATTATTACTTACTTACTTTATTTACTTTTATATGAACAGTTGGATAACTACTTACGGACAAGGAATTTTGACAGAATTTGTCAGGAAATTCCTACTCGTTTTCATTGACGTTTACTATAAATTAACCAATCAATCAACCAAATCAAAATAAAAACGTTTAGTACTTACGATAAAATCTAGTAAAGATTCCATCGCATCATAGTTTATGCAAGATTAATGAAAAAAGATTTAATAAAGCGATATGACGGTTTGAGGCCGTTCGTCATTCGAGAGTCATAATCGATACATTACTATAATCGAAATTTGAGAATGAAAATTGATTTATGTAATTACATTGTTATGAATGTTGTACTTGCATTTGAATTCAAAATTAGGTGCGCAGGGGTGCCACGACGGGTTGGACGCTTACAAGGGACATTTTCCATTATGTATGGGCACTTCGTCATCCATGAACAGTAACCGCATATAATTATATGTAACTAGCTGCCCGGAAAGACTTCGTTCTGCCAAAGTTTTTTATTATTTTGAGATGTTAGCTATCCTATCTTTCAACTTGGATCAAACTGCACACGATGTGCATATTTATTAAAATCGGTTAAGTTTAGTAGGTTAGGAGTCCATACTGGTGTCGTAGATTGGGAATGCGCGGCGCGAGGTAGCTCAAGGGAGCTCAATCGAAGTGGTAGGTAGGTGTCTTAATGTTGCAGTTTTTGGAGTTACAATTTGATTAGCGAATGGATTGATGGGTCCTACAATTTGATTTCTTTCGTGAGCCGTTTTTTGTTTATCTCTAGTGTCACTTGTCGCCTTATAGTTCGCGTTAACTATAATAGAATGAAGCGATCGTTCTAAAACGTCAAATGAATACAGAGTACTGAGTCATTAATCATCGAAAACCATCGCACTGGATATGGATTATAAATAAGGTTTCCAGATTATTGGAAATAGCCCCTTTGAGCACGGTGTTAATGAAATTTTAAAAAAGTCGTTTGTTTTATATTTATATTTTACATATGTACACAATGTCAACTATGACTACGAATTATGACTGTGAATTATGAATGTGAATTATGACTCTGAACTATGACTTTGAACTGTGACTAAACTATCTCTCCTAACTCATAAAAACAAGCCAAGTTATAAACGGCTTATAAAGTGTTTTATTTCTTTCACTCTTAGGAAAAACTTTTGAGATGAAAATATTGCAATAGCTAAAGTATGTTATTAAGCGTTTATGAATAAGGTAATGACGATGAATTGATTCATATGACGACAATGAGAAGTAAGGTATAATTGAATAATTCTTAATCGCTTCTATAATAATGTTTGTAACAACTGATTAAAAATTGAAGGAAGGTATAGTCGCTCCATGAAATGTCAACCGTCGTTTTATCATCTTTTACCCATTCCTCTCCTTATCAATCTTCGCGCCGATTCTGCTTCTGATACATTATTATTGCATTTAAACTGCTTTATTTCAGCGACAAAAATCCATGCGAGCGTAGCCGCATTCAGTCGCTAGTTTAGATAAACAAACTCAAAGAACTTGCAGTCATCGCAGTACATTGTTATGAAAATGTGAAAATAATTCCATTAATTGATTCCTAGCAACTTTAGCATCTTAACAATAACGCGAAAATATTATTTTCATCATCATTCATATCATAGAGGTAATCTTGGTCTTTTGTCTTGAAGTATGAACCCACACTAATACAGTAATAAGTTTCAGATTCAATGTGGATACATCAGTGCCTGGAGGTAGATACACAGATGCCACTTTTGAGAGAAAACCACGACTGGAAAGGTTGTAAGTTGTAAGTCATAAGAGTGAAGATACACGGTTCGGGCGGTGAGCTTGGATGACGACCGATCCGTGAATCTAAATGGCCCACTAAATTCTTCGGACGGTGAGCTAGAGCGACGGCTGAAGGATTGTCAAAAGACGGTCCGAGCGATGAGAATAAGAATGAGCTACGGACCTAGTGGACCAAAAGCTTGGTCGTGATGGACGTGGTGGAGAGCTCGAGCAACACTCTCCGATCACGGCCAAGTATGAGGCAAAGAGATGTAGCTGATTAGAGAAAAGGACAATGGAAGGAGTAGCAGATGTTCAAGACGCGCCACGCAGCAAGGTAGCTGATGATTTAAACACGACCTGGAACCGTCTGGGTATGATAAACCTGTTTTCGACCTTTGTTACTATTGACCTTTTTTTAAAAAGAGTTCTGGGAGTTTTTTTCCTCCGGCTTTTTTCTCCTGGCCTACCCTAACTTACATAGACTAAGTATAATGTATTTTTCTCTTAAAGCCGATGATAAGTTAGGTACTGTCTATCGTGACATTAGGCAATTTATAGATGTAATTACTGATGTAAAAGATGGTTTTGCTGGTTCGGGTAGTCACAATCCAGAGAGTAATACGAGTATATAGCCTTGGTATGGCCATATTTAAACATTATACAAATCGTAATTACCTGTTCGCATTAATAAGTAAAACGTATGCTGCCTCGTATTGTATCTATTAAAAGAATTTGATATAAATTTAAAACAATTTTTAAACATTTATACTGTTATTAACGTCCATTTGTAGATGGAAAGTTTACGCGGTGGAATTTCGTGGATATCGAAATAATTGAAATAATTGATTGTGATTACCCTAACTTAGTAACTGGAAGACTATTGTATACAGCTGCTTAAAATATTCGAATATTATTATATTGATATTATTGGGATAATGCTGACCAGAGCAAAAGAAAAATGTAAAATGTTTTTTTTAACAAGAGTAATAGTTACTTTAAAGACATAGAAATTGTCATTATATTATTATTACTGCAAGTGCATAACTTTAATAATCAAATTTGTATTCATGCAATTATTTAAGATAGATAGTAAAACGTTATAAATGACAGAGGTATCTTAGAACAGAGATGAATGTATTAATGATGTAGATATAGGAAGTTCATTGCACGAGTCATGTTTACTTTAAAGACATAGAAATTGTCATTTAATAATCAAAATTTGTATTCATGCAATTATTTAAGATAGATAGAAAAATGTTATAAATGACAGAGGTATCTTAGAACAGAGATGAATGTATTAATGATGTGGATAAAGGAAGTTCATTAACATATCGTAATATCGTAATAATACTACTACGAAGATTTGACGACTGTACAATTTCAACGAATTTTTGAGATCGCGTACGAGGACGTACGCAAAGTCAGATGGCCGAGCTGTTAGCGTGCTATTATATAGTTACTGTGTAATGCATTATCTTTGTATATACTGTATGGTAATTGACTTGTGCAGCCTACTGTCATCAGTCTCCGTCAGGCGTATTGATGTATTGATCCAACGCCAGTCAGTATAGATTGTTATAGCAAAGAGCACCGAACGCGAAGCATTCGTCTTTCGACATTTGGGCTGAACAGTCGGTTGCAAAAGTTACGTCTCTCTGGAAGTTAGTAATATTAAGAAGTTAGTAATATTAATATCTCAGAATTTTAGTGTTAAGATTATCTTGCAGAAAAGTATAATAAAATAGTTGTTGGATATCGTCGTTTCATTGGGCCCAGCCCAACATGATTTGGAAGAATATGATGCAAGACCTATTAGTATTACCTATTAGTATTAGTATTAGAAGAAATAATAGTACAAGACCTATTAGTATTAGTATTAGAAGAAATAATAGTACTTGTTATTACAAAGTAGGTTTTTAGAAGACGCAGTTTCAACACAAAAGTAAAACAGTAGAGAATAGATAATATTCTGTGATATTACTCAGAGGAAACATTATTTAACACATCAACCTTACATCAACATATAACTAAAGGAGATAAGAAAATATTGAAATTGTGAAGGAAGGATTTGAACAAGGATGTGAGAATAAGAAGTAGGTACTTAGTTTAATGTTTTATTTGGTTAGATCAATTAAAAAAAACTAGACAACTAGTGTTCTCCTATATAATATATTTTTACTATAATCATTAAGTATTGTAAACGTGAATATCTCGTCATTTTTTTCTCGTAAAAATTGATTCGTAGTTGAAATTAAAGTTAACGTTAAAGTGAAATTAAGTATCTTTAATAAATCTAAAACGCTATGCCGTGATGGAGGATTCCACTTCGTGCATTACGTCTCTGAAGGTACTCGCAGTACTTTTTTCGATAATAAAATTAAGATATCGCAATTGTTAAATTTCAAAACGGTCATCATAGCGTGCACCAGGTTTATAATGAATGTTTGTTTAATTCATAATGGTTCCATTCATAACATGAACAATTTATCTACAATATCAAACAAAAAGCCCTACAATCCTACAATATCAAAGATGGATCCGTATCTATTTATTAAACACTTTTTTCTTTCATCTTATAAGTACAGAACCCGTTCATATGTAACTGGATTGATCTCCTGTCTCCTATGACATGTTACTTCATACGCTCATGGTGTTTTTTTTTATAAAGATAATATAGAGTAAAGTTAATTGGGGAAAATTAGAGTAAAGGATGTACTCATTAAGTCTTCTGTGGTAACGGTATGGTCATAATGCAGCCTTTTAGCAGCTTTTCTTGTGAGTTTCCACTTTCTGATAACCATAGAGTTATTTCTTAATGAAACGGCGGAACCCAAAATTAAATTTTACGAGCGCATTGAAGCGTAGTTTATTTGGATATATCAGTAAGTAGTTAGTACGTCTTTGGACGACTTGTGAGTAACATCGTAGCACAATCGTAAACATTAGATTAGTGAGTAGTTCTGTTATCTCCGGTTCTTTTATGAAGAACTATATTTACGCAAGTGAGAGGTGATTTTTGAACTGTTTTATGAATAATGGCGTCAACGCAAAATGGATTTGCGAAGAAAAAGTTGGATATTGCAATTGTGGGTGGTGGTTTGGTGAGTTTGAGTTTTACAAAATATTATGAAATATTAGTTCACAAGTATATTCATTAAAAATCCAAATAATATTATTGAAATTTTTTTTATATTGAGTGTGACGAACTCGGTTTTGACGCCGCACGCGCAACCTAAAAATGCCGCGTGGAGACCCATTTACAGCGTTAAATTTAAGTTATAAATAATGGAGATAGAGTCACATGAATAAATAACAACCAGAATGTTAACTTCCTAACAGACATAAAAATTCATACCTACTTTCATAGGGTTGTCACTTTGTTACTGAAAATAAAAATAAAACGGGCAAGTACCTACGTATCGAGCGAGAGTCTGCAATGAGTACAGACGGTCAGACGGATGGACAGTAATTGTGTGGACATTATTTTATTATTATGTGTTCCGTTTTAAAATTTTGGTATATTAAAAACGGTGTAACTTTGAAAGATGAAATGGTTGACTATGTAACAGTTTGTTTAATATTAAGTAGGTACTTACACTTTATTGTTAGAAATGAAAAAAAAACTTTCGAAACAAAATATTTTATTTAAACAGAATAAGGGGTGGGATTTAGGACCCCCCTAAATTTCGTGACGTCACATTTTAAAATCGAGTAATTGGTATGTATAGGTAAATATAGTGATAAGCCCCGTCCACCTTATTAACAGAAAATAGAAAAATTTCTAAATTACTTGTCTACTTGATTACTAAACTACTAAATTGTCCGTTTACACGTATTAATTTGCTTAAAATTTAGTTAACTACTTAATACGTGTAAACCGAACTTAAACGATAAGAATAATAAATAATAACCTTATCGCCACTTTAATTATTTTGGATATTAGGTACCTACTTATTAACTAAATACTTTTTTAGTCTTCTTTAATAAGCATAAAAATGTGTACTATTATTACTTGTCAAAATCCTTTGGATATACAAATAAAGAAATCTATTTGATTTTCTTCCCATTAGGTATTTAAATAAACAGTTCAACAGTTTGGCATCTTTAAAAACAATACGTCGCGTCGTCACAAAACGTCGCCCGTGTCACCGCCGCTGGCACACCTGAACTTGTCACCTTACTGTACCCTAGCGGGCGCCGGCGCGTTAGTTGATTGGTCGGCGCACGCTGCCCCGTCTTGTCGGTGACAGGTCACGCACACATAGCTGTGCATGTAGTAGTGTCCTCGCGCGTGGCGTTAGTATGAAGTTAACATTCTGTATTCATGTGATAGAGTTCCGAGAGTCGCGAGTAATTTTTTGGAAATTTCCTCTTCTTTAAGAATCTTGTTTTAAAATTTCTTAAATATTAATAGTTTCGGAGTTATTACCAAAAACAAAATACTTTTTTTTTCAACTTTATTTTGTCAATAACTTTTCCAATTTTTTACGTGCTGGTAAATGCTTCCGAAACATTTTTCTAGACATCATTCCGAACAAAATGAGCTATCGCACGTATTTTTAAGAGCAGTAGGTATCTCTATTTTCAATCATTTTGAACTTATTGATTAGACTACAGGCCTTTAATCTGTTTGGCCACGAATCTATGGATTTACGCACTGCTTGCTCCAAAGATTTTTTAAGAGACTCAATGTCGCCGTGTCGTTTAGAGCAGGCCATGTCCTCTAAAACTGACCATAATTTGAAGTCTAAAGGGTTGAGGTCTGGGCTAGATGAGGGCCAGTCTTCAGCTCTTATAAAGTCCGGAACATTGGTTTCAAGCCAGGCTTGGGTAGTTCGTGCCTTGTGACCAGGTGCAGAGTCCTGTTGGAAAGTCCACGGTATATTTTTAAAAAGAGTACCTATTGCTGATAGAGGTTTCACAACATGATCCAAGACTGTATCTTGATACACTTTTGCTGAAGTTTTCACTCCTTTTTCACAAAAATGCAGTTTTGTGACTCCTTGATAAGACACGCCCCACCAAACCATCACTGACGCAGGATGATGACCACGTTGTACCTTCCCGACCACTTGAGCAGCTTCTTTAGAACTGTGAGCGTACACTTTATCATTTTGCTTATTGTAGTGTTCTTCAATCGTGAAAATTTTTTCATCGGTAAAGAGGATATTTCTGTGCCTTTCACCTGCGTATCGCGACAGAAGGCGTTTTGATTGATCCACTCTCTTTAATTGTAAAGATTGATTTAGGGCATGTCCTGTATATCGACGATAAGCATCGAGCTACAGGTCTTGTTTTTTAATACGCGACAGAGTCCTAGCGGGAATCTTCATTTCTCGCGATAAGATTTTTTGCTTCCTAATGGGGTTTCGACGAATTCTGGCTTTAACAGCCTTTGTAGTTCTAACAGCACGCGGCCGCCCCCATCTTTTCTGGTTTTCGACAGACGAAGTGTTGTTGTATCTGTTGATTGTACGACATACGAACATACGGCTGATACCAAGCTTTTGAAGTGTCTGGAATATGATTCCATATTGTAATTTGATAATGAACACGAAAAAGTATGTGAAATGGCGCGAAATCGAAAGAAGTTTTTAAAATAATATACGTGTTCCAAATTCAAAATAATTAAAAAGCTGAAAAAAAGAAAAGATTTTATGTAACAGTATTTATGGCCAGACTAGGTATTTACGAAGAAAATCGGATCCTTAAAAGTAGGTACCTACTTTAATAAGTAGGAATTGTTTCATAAAATCGATTCGTTATTTTTTACTTCGACTTCAAGCGATCATTATAAAATGATCGTATTAAATGCAGATATAAATTCGTCACCAGTATTAAATATTCATTGTCCTATCAATTTATTATTTATAACTCACGAGACATCAATATTTAAGAGGCCTAATTTGCCAAGGCCGTTTAGTTGATAAAACATTGATCTGTAGATATTGCATAGTAATTCTTGAGTAGCCCAGATTAAAGTCAATGCTTCTGCTTTTAGAACTGTATTTACCCCAATAAAGTTATACTAATTTGTTAACACTGAAGAATTACATAATTATGTATTTTGTTTTCTTTCTATTGAATTTGTTTTCTTTTGAAGAATTATGTCTTTTTGTGTATGAAAGGCACTTTCATGAAAAAAAATTGTGAAGATGTTTGGGTAAACATCTCACGCTAACAGTTGCATGGATTAAAATGAAACTTGGAACACAGGCAGGCCATATCCAGACTAAAAAAAGATTTGGGTATTGTGATACCACTCCACATGCGCGGGCGGAAGCTAAACGCAAAAGGAAGTTGCTTCAGGGCTACGGGCTGTTCGAAGCAAAGCGAGGCGAGATTATTTTGTAAGGGGGCTCTTGCATATCGGCGATAGGAACAACGTAGTTCTTTATTTTTGTATTAATAATATTTAAGCCCGACGGGTGGCCAGTGCGGCCACATACTATTACGAGCTTTTGTTGGCTATTCACTTGAAAATCTTTGTACCTAATACCATAGAAGAAATAATAGTACTTTATAAATAAGTAATAGGTAACTACATACGTTAAAGTACAAAATAATTCAGTAGATACCTACCATTTTACACGCTTTATATTAGCTTCACCTGTATGTTTGTTTGTTGGTCTGTTTGTTTGAACTTCTCTTTGGACTTGATTTTGACTCACTTCAAACGGTCAGATTTCTTTCAAACTTCGTGGACTTATTGAGGACCGATGACAATTCAATATTTAAAGAAAAAAAGAAAGAAAAAAAATTAAATTTCATTTCAAAAAATCAAACTAAAAATGAAAAAATAAATAATTAGTTAAAAAAATTAAAAAAAGACGCTTTTATAGAAAATCCAACTAAAAAAAAATAGAAAATAAATTTGAATTAAGAATCGTGTAATTGTAAAAAAAGCGTGGGGTGCTTTTAAAGATATTATCCCTTCTACTCATTGACACCATGCATATAGTATGCTAATATATTTAACTCGTTTTCGTCAAAAATGTCAGATACGTTGTTTATCATTAGGAGGGCAGTATGTTTGTCAAACATTTGGTAGCTACTGTACTGGCGAGTGTTAGATTTTTTTGCAATTATGGGTAACAATGACTTTAAATACTTTCCTTAAATAATGAATATGTAAAGGGTATGACCTTGCGTGCTACAGAATTATATATTTTAGAAAATAAAGTAGGTACCGACAATGATATAATTCTATGTAATTACTATCCAACGCTATGATGTTTTTTTTGTTTATTCCTCAGGTGGGGTCTCTCGAGGCATTATACCTAGCTAAGAGGGGTCATCGAGTGTCGCTCTACGAGTATCGTGAAGGTAAACTTGTTCCAGAACTGTAGCATAAGTAGGGACTGCTGCTGATGCAATCATAATTTAAGTTCCTTTAATTGATTGTCAAAACAGATTTCGTCGGTAACGCATTTTATTCAGGATACAACAACGGTTTATCGGTATAAACAAGGTTCTTAGGAACATAAATGATTCATTCAAGCTATTAAGAAGAATTCACAATACGTATAGTGGATCCAGTTTCTAAAAATCCTGGACTTGGTGCTGCATTAATCTAATACAAGTATAAAATATCAATTCCTCAGATATCCGAACTACTCCCTTAGCAAGGGGCAAATCTATTAACCTTGCGTTGTCGGTACGTGGAAGGCGAGCGCTGAAAGATGTCGGCTTGGAGCAAAAGATGATCCATGAACATGGGATCCCTATGAAGGCGCGAATGATCCATCGGCTCGATGGATCCACTTACAGTATACCCTATGATGCTAGGTCCAATCAGGTTGGTTGTTTCTGTTCTCAGTCCTAATTAGCCATAAATCATCATGGTGTCACTAACGGACAAATATAATATGACATATTACTGTTGTTTATTGCGTTAATACGTAGTAACTTTAATTGTATGATTGTATTTGGAGTAACTATCGTGCGATATCTACTAGATGTGCTGAGGTGTTTCTTTCGCCATTTCTTCTCCTCCATGACAAAGCACCTTTCCAAAATGGCGGTAGATTTTTTAATCAAATATACTATTTGGCTATACATTTATGATCAAGTTTTTATTGTTTGAATTTCACACCGAGTCTGATTATTGGCCTTATTCCTGATATTTTGCTAAAACATGCGACCTCTTTGATATTAAACGATAAAGTATTAAAATAATAGCATGTGGATGAAATGCTTCAGATTAAGAAAGGTTTTAGACCATACAAAATTTATTAATTACTAAAATTTTATAAATTTTCAGTGCATTTATTCCGTTGGACGCAACTATTTAAATGAACTTCTTTTGAAAGGTAATGTTTAAATGAATAGCAATAAAAAATTGAGCGACTATTATTCTTATTATTATGTATTATTAAATTACACTTATTTTACAGAGTCTGAAAAATACGAAAATGTACAGCGATATTTTAACCACAAATTGACTGAAGCTAATTTAGAGAAAGGATCAATGACATTTACTAAGTGAGTAATTTAAAGCATTATTGGTAAAATTAAAATCAAATATTTTTAAATCAAAATTTTCGTTTGTCTCTCGTCTATTAGATGAAAATTCAAAGTAATCTTAACAAACTTCCGTAGTTTTCAAAAGTTGGTTTCTTCTGTCTTTTCCCAATACTAGGTACTATATTTATTCTGTGCCAATACTGAGATTTCATTGTTTTATGTAATTGTGTATAATAAAACAGTGGTTTAAATTCCTGTTCTTTGCTATTGATATCCTCAAACCTTTACAACCACAGTGTCTTAACCTTAGTGCTTAAATTTTAGGACGAATACAAAGGAGAGTGTCCAAGTGACAGCTGACCTGATCATCGGAGCTGATGGTGCCTTCTCAGCAGTTCGAAGAGCTATGATGAAGCAGCCGCTGTTCGACTTCAGCCAGAAGTACATTGAGCATGGGTACTTGGAGCTATGTATACCTCCTGCAGAGGATGGCGGTGTGATTAGTTTTTTTTATCAGTTTTAGACTTAAGTTAAGAAGGAACTGTGCAGGATCTACATCCTTGCGTTTACATCTACATATTCAAATTAAATATTACACTAATATTACTAATCGAATGACAACTAAGTATTAATCGGTACCTACTTACCCAATTTGTTGCTAGACTAAAGCTTCTTCCATTAAGCTAACATTTAACAAGTAGTAAATTCAACTAATGATTGTTTTTCTTTTTACTGATTGATGATAATCACTATTTATAAACAGCTGTGCTTTACAGTTTAATATGTAACTATGTATATGATATAAAGATTGTTGTTGATGATGTTTAAATTTTTTCATTTTGGAGTTTTTTAGCCAGTGGTCAAACTTTCAATGCATTTTACCAATGTATCTAAATGAGTTTGCTAAACGATTATTTTATTATAGTTCAAGATCCCGCCCAACTACTTACACATATGGCCAAGAGGAACCTTCATGATGATCGCCCTACCCAATCAAGATTGCTCTTGGACAGTGACGTTGTTCATGCCATTCACAAACTTCAAGGCTTTGGATACAGAAGGGAAACTTCTGGAGTTCTTTGAGACATATTTCCCGGATGCTATACCCCTGATCGGCAAGAATAAATTGATGGAGGATTTCTTCAGTGGGTCGCCGTCTACTCTAGTTGCAATTAAGGTAAGTGAGTTGAAAACATAGCTCAGTTTGAATCGGTATATCTGTAAATGGATTTATAGGAATGGAAAATTAATATTTTTCTCAAATAGAAAAAATTTGAGTGAAAAGTGTATAAGTAAGACAAGTGTAGTGCACTGAATATTACAACATATACGTACATTGAAACAGATAATTTACTCAAAATATACAAACAAAAGAAATACGACTTTATAAGTTTATAATATTTTGGTAGTAGATACGTACCTATTTTTGAAGGCAGCCCTAAAATAGATTAAAAGGATAATTATATTGCAGCTTCTAGCATTTTTCAAGTCATGTTACAGATGTTAGTCATTTTTTCTTGGGTACAGGGTACCTTTACGGATAGTAAACTAAACAATTAAATTGCAATTTTCAGTGTCGACCCTACCATTGCAAAGACAAGGCGTTGCTCATAGGCGATGCGGCTCATGCCGTGGTACCGTTCTACGGTCAAGGCATGAATGCTGGCTTCGAGGATTGCACACTCCTGGACCAGTTATTCCAGAAACATGGTGACAGTCTGGCGGATATTCTGGAAGAGTTCTCCGACACCAGATGGGAGGATACATTCGCTGTTAGCGACTTGGCGATGTATAATTACATAGAAGTAAGTATATGATAGGAGTCGTAGGTAATTCGGGAAAAATGTGAAGTAAGAAGAATTAATATAAATATAACCAACATTACAGTCCATAATAAGTAGGTATTCATTGTTGAGCTTGGGTGTACTTTCACAAGTATAAGTCTCATACTCTGAAGTCTAGAGTAATGTGGATTGGTAGATTTTACACACACACGAACGTCGTGAAGAAACTTTAGATTTGCACGTTTACTTAGGATGTTTTTGGATGCTCATTATTAATACTATCTACGAGACGCACAATGAAAATATAAGGTGTGCTGAGGGTGCGAAAAGTAGATCTCCCACAAACGTTCCAATCACCGGTTCATCTCAACAAGGCATACTTCCTATATATTTTCTCCACAATATTCTAATTAAGGGCAATATTATAATTACTCTCGAAGTGACTAATTGTCATTTAGATTATTATTATTTTCAATAAACTTTGTTCATTGTAATACCTAACTTATGTTTTGAGAATATAACTCAGCAAACCAGTGGCGTAGCGTGGACTAATATACACGTGGGCGAAGTCGCATCAGCGAGGCTCCTTTTCTTTCGTTCCCAAGATGTACTCACTAAATGTATCTTACCAAACATGCTTTGACACGACATACCTACTCATGATAGTGAAAAAATATTTTACTTTTATTTTTTGAAAAATGGTTTTTTTTTTGTAACTTGAGTGATGCTTGAGTGATTTAATTTTTCACAAAAGTAATATTCTTCGACTTTTTGCTTTACTGAAGTCCTCTAGTAAGGATTTGTAATTAATTTTTGCAGCTAAATCTGCTTCGATTCAGAGTATTGCTAAACCAGACAGTCGGTCCTGCTTCATACTGTTTCTTAAGTAGTTTTTAATAATTTTTAACTTACGGGGACGGCAAGGGTGTGGGGTTCTCAAATCGAGCTGTGGTTCCGCGTGTATTTAGTACTCAGTAAGTGTATCCATATCCTCAAACCGAAGAGCGCACTACTTGGTCATTGCCGAGAAAAAAAATCCTAAAGTATGAAAATATTTTTTTACTAAAATTCAATAACTCGTTATTTCACATTTAGCGAATTCAATAATTTAAAACTCTTTAAACATCAAACACATGGAAATTTAAAATTCGCATGTGATTAGTTATTGTTAAATGAAATTTAATATACCATATATAATATGAACAATTTACAAAATAAGGATAATTATTCTTCCATGATAAATATGTTTTTTTTTATAATATCATCCAGGTTTGTGTTTTCCTGAAGATTTATGATTGAAAAAAATTGTGGTTTAAATATTTTATCACAAATATTCACTGTATTTATTAATAATATTAATCAATAATTTATTGTATTTAATGATATACTGCTTTAAAAAAATGATAACGTTTAAATGAACTTTGGGCTTTTGTATTTCATTATAAGTTCTAATTATTAAAAAGTTATAAATCATTCAATTCCCGGTTCAATAATGTATAAAAGTAGAAAAGAAATTGTTTATAATGAGTTATTGAATTTTATTAAAAAATATTTTCATACTTTAGGATTTTTTCTCGGCAATGACCAAGTAGTGAGCTCTATGGATTGAGGATATGGATACACTTACTGAGTACTACATACACGCGGAACCACAGTTCGATTTGAGAACCCCACACCATTGCCGTCTTCTTGTTAGTAAAACTTCTTTCTGCTGAAGCTGTACTTACAGGCATAGTCAACAGAATTCTAATAGCAATGTAAACATTAGGGTAGATGTATTCCGATTCATTTGTAATTATGTATTGAATCATCTGATTGGCGTCTCTAATGGAGTTTGGTAGATTAGGCAGTTTAGGCACTAAAAGTTGTAGTTCTTCATAAAGCTCATAAGATTATATGTCTTTGCTTTCTCCATCTTTAAGTATTACACCTAAATCATTACAGTGCGTCAAAAGCTCGTTATTTGGCAAAGATTTTAAATTATTTATGTCGTACAAGAATCCAAAATTGTTGTAATATTCAGTGAGTGCAGCAGATCTTGTGTTAATGTCTTGACGGCGTCAACCATTGTAATAAAAAAAACAATTCTGAATCTACTTTCAGCGGAATCAATAGGCTCATCTACAGTTTCATAATCAAACATATTTTTTTTCTTGCGAATTCTTTTCTCTTTAAAAGTCATTGGGATCTCACAACTGCTCTTTTTTAAGAATTCGTAGGCTTTTGCAGTACATTCAGTACATTCAGTACAGTTGGATTTGCCATTATTTGTAAAATAATAATAAAATTATAGGCCACAAACAAACACGGTTTTAAAGAAGACAAAATTTTATGGTACTTTAATCTAAAAAAATACTACAAGTTTCATTGATATACCATTTGAAACAGACGAATAAACTATCTTATTCTGAACTACCTACTTCTAAAATTTATTAAATCCTCCCTTTTTTCCAAAATGTTTACCACCTTCACTGTTTTGTATGAAGTAAAGATACGTTTTGCAAAGCTAAGCTGTATTGCCAGTCTGTGACGAGTGTGGCCAATATTTTTTAGATTTTTATTTAATTTAGAAATAAACGGGGATTTTATGTCTGGTGGTATCGCATTTAAAGAGGCCTCGCGAGGCCCCCTTCGGTGCGAGGCCGTAGGCGAGGGCCCACTTCGCCCACGCCTAGCTACGCCACTGCAGCAAACCTATTCATCTATTTCAGATGCGAGACCTGGTAACGCGTCCATCCTACAGGCTAAGAAAAGCGTTCGATGACTTTCTTTTTTGGCTGATGCCTAACTTTTGGGTGCCTCTGTACAATTCAGTTACGTTCTCCACAATGCCCTACAACCAGTGTGTTAAAAACAGAGAATGGCAGAATAAGGTAAGCTTTCTATTTTTGTGTGAAAATCTTAATGCGGTTCACAGAATACATCTACTTACTAAGTTTCAACAGTATAGTTCTTAACTTCTTATAGTTTTGGAAAAAAGTGACTGAGACATACGGACGGACAGACAGACAGACAGACATGACGAATCCATAAGGGTTCCCTTTTTTGCCATTTGGCTACGGAACCCTAAAAAGGTAAAACGGCTAATAACCAATTGGCTTTTATTTAGCCTACAAACTGGGCAAATAAAACTGATTGAAAATCGCTGAGTAAAAAAATATTTAAAGTTCCTTGAAATGACGTTCTATACAGCTAAAAAACGATTGACTGCGAATATTAAGTTTTTAATAACAAAATGACTTTATTTTCAATTTTATTTTTACAGATGCTGCTGATGTTATCTATCGGTATAGCGTTGTTAGCGTTCGTGATGTATTTCCGTGGTTTCTAACTTATAACCTCAATCCCAAGTTCAGCACTCAAGGAAAATGATACATAATTTTAGAGACACAGCGAGGAGTGACAATTTAACTTTGTAACTTTATGTGAATACATTTATCGTTTGTATCTCATTTGCTGTCGAATATTTTAATATTTGCGCATGTCAATGAGGCAAATATATTTGACAAAAAATAATCAGAAGTTTTTTTCACCAGGACTTTATTAAAGTGAGACGTTATTTTCTGAACGTAATGTAAGTAGACGACATATATTTTTAATACATACAATTACGATTTTTTTTGTGTTTTATTTACGTATTTATGTACAATTAACAAATCAATACATTTTCTTTTTGCCAGTTCTTAGTTCGATTAAAAAACTTACCGAAGAAATTATTGCGCCAATAATCAAAATAGAGAAATGGATTATAAAATCTTCCAATCGAATTGTGCTATATTTTGTCTTCAAGATTGGAACTGTGTTTCGTTTAGCGAACACATTAATAAGATGTCTTTGCAGTAATCCCTTTTCATAAATGTCAAGAGCACGTTCTTGAAATTTGTGTCTCAGCGGAAATCCTTTAGTCATGTAAATGCTAAAAACAAGATTTCGTGGATAATCCCATTTTTTCAATTTAGGTCTTCCTTCAGCATCTTTGTATTCAGATCCACTGAAAAAGTATGCATAATCTGTATCGATTGTGTATAAGTCAGATCGGCTGGCAACCCTTTCAAATGCTGTGTCCGATCTCTGGCACTGAGGACTATCATCGCCCTCTGGGAAGATTTCGTTGTACGCAAATTTAAAGAAAGTTCTGACTTGGTCGTTGATACATGATGTATAAGGTAAGGAGGCTAAATCGTTTGGATTTATCCTGATTTGGGTTTGAACATGTCCTGTTATTAGACTATATAAAGCAGTGTTATAAAACGCGCAAATACTGTTTGTGTAGATTATCCAAACTATCATAATTATCTTTATATGTTTGTGCTTAAACAAGTTATCATCCACTTGTCCGTAGAAATATCGCCACAACTTTAAAATTATCATCAGTTTGTCCTTTGGTTGTCCAGAAGTTATACTCAGCGTTTTTAAAATTATTATCGTGGTAAATACGAAAGAAATTATTATTAACATCCACGTCGTAAAACTGAACTGTCGGTATACTCTTGTCCATTTTTGTTCTTGCATAACAGGAGTAAATATACTGAATAATGCATAGTTATAACCATAAATGAAATCGAAAATTTCGATTCTATTCTTTAATATAAAGAGACCTCCTAAAATGACGCTTACTTTATCTTTCTGTAAATATCCAAGTAAGCCAGTAATCGTATTATTTGGTAAAACAACACCAAAACCTTCTTCAGGGTCAATGTATGTCAAATTAAAATGAAATCCCTCATGTTTTGCTATGAGGTTAAACACATATTGTTCGATACCGGTATCGAGGTATTTTGAATAGTTACTGTTTTCAGATATGACATATGGTGGACATTCTCTTGCTGCCACAAATATTGTGCAGTTTCGTAAGCCGTTAGGGACCTTATCAGGGTATAAAGGTGTATCATTTAAGTTTCTACAATATCCAAGGCTTCTGATATCACTGGCGTTTTGACCACAATTAGAGCCACTGTATGGGTAGTATGTAAACAAGTCCAAATCTTTATTTTTTGCTATTTTGATAAGCACAATGTTAATAATATATTTCCTTAATAACATATTAAACACTTCAAGGTTTTCGCTTTCGTCGTCTTTTAAATTTTTGTAGATTATTATGAACTTTGCCGTGGGATTCCAGGTTGTGTCTTTTGATAATAAAGCAATTCCCGTTACGAGGTCATAATTATTTTTCACTGAGATCAAATATGCATCAGGATACACCAACCATTGTTGATCATCAAAAGATCTTGTAATGACCGAAAAGTGATAGTATATATTGATAGATCTGAGCAACGATGTGTGATAGTTGTTTGAAGATACTATAAATACAACGCTGTTAGAAGGAATTTCTTTTTTAAATATCTTTGTAATACAATCCGAAACACTGTCATTATTTTGTTGCTTCGCGGGAATTTTTATGTCATTTAGTAAAGCTTGTGAAGAGATGCAATTTCGAAGAATAAGTATGGTTACAAAAATATTTAGAGGAATCATTTCAAACACGATCACACAATAAGGCTTGTAGGTAATAAAGGGAGTATGAAGGAAATTTTCTAGCACTCTTTTGTTCAAATATTTGTCATGTTACTTGAACCGAGTGGTCTCTAAGTAAGGTGTTAACAAGAGTCAACAAGATAGCGTGATGTACTTAATTCAATTATCTTCTAAATTTTTTTAATGGATAGTAGATATGTATTTGCTATTTGGCATCATGAGGCCCATCGACTTTCAACATTTAAATTTGTTAAATATAAATCACTTTTCGGATTAAATACTTATGAATGGTATAACAAAAAAAAAGGACATTGCATTGCGTAACATTTATTTTAACTATTTGCAACAAACCGTGTAACAACAATTTTAATACAATCTGTGAATTACGTTGTTAGTTTAAAGGCAAACAATAACACATCAACCACATTTGTCTACTCATAAAACTTCATACATCGCTTGAGAAGTTCAATTCGACTGTATTTTTTTATGTTTGTTACCTCAGGACTTTCGACTGGGTGAACCGATTTTGATGATTTTTTTAGTCGAATGCTGGTGCTTGTCGCGTAGTGCCATTTAAATTTGAGCTAGATCTGACGAGTACTTTTTGATTATCCCTAATTTTGAAGTCGGTAATTTTTTGTCTAGAATTATTTTATTATTCAGGTTTCTTGAGGTGAGGTGAGGTAACAAACTATAAAAATAAAAAAATACAGTCGAATTGAATACCTCCTCCTTTTTTGAAGTCGGTTGATAATTGACAAACATCATGTATAGAAAGGTAAGATTTTATTATGATTATGTTGACACAGCACAGCATACACAATACAGTACACAGTGCGATATGGGAGTTTTTTTTTATTAGTGATCGATGATGTGAGTAGTTTGTATTGTGGTGACGCTAATGGCGGTGACAATTATGAAATAATTAGGTACCTAGCTAGCCTAGCTATTATTCGGTCATATTTCAAGCGTATTGACATTGATTATTTGGACACACATACCAATTAACATAATTATTTACAGTCTCTCGTTACAAGACTTTGAATTGAATTTAAACACATTGAATTTTTTATACATACACATTTCAAAAAGAAAACATATGAAAGAAGTAAAAGAGCCTACAAGAAGTATATAATATGAAACCACAAAGTCACTGAAATACATACTTTTGAAATATTTATTATTTTGAGTCAAATGTCTTCTGTTAACCTTCATCATATTTAGGCGGTACTTTATTATACCCGATTCAAAAATATGCAGTCCATGTTTCTGAAATCTATTTCTTAATGGAAAGCCACGATTGCAATAAATAGTTGAAATTGTGGCATCTAATATTTCCCAACTGTCCAATTTGAAATTTCCTGCATCGTCGATATATTTGTCTGCATCTCGATAATATGAATATTCTGTTGCAAATGCGTAAAAATCATTTTTTTCTGCTATATAGTCCAAACTGCCTTCGGTAGTCTCACATTCTTTAATCCATTTTGCATTAGGAAAGGTCAAATTATAGGCATATAAGAAGAAGCTTTTCCCAAATTCACTAACACAGGGCTTATAGGGAAACGAACTTAAGTTTTGCCCGTTGTAATTCCTTCTTTCCTTGACGTGACCCGTGATCAAACTATAAAAAGCAGTTTTATAAAAACTGTTTATAAAATAAGTATACCAAATCCAGAGCAGAAGTAGTAATCTTAGATTTCTATCAGTAAACAGGTTTTGATTACTGTGGTCAAGGAAGTAATCTAGTAACTTAAGGATTAGGTTTAATGGATCTTCCTGTTTCTTTGACAAAACTATCAGAATAAAAAGAGTTGCCATAAACATTATGCAGAGTGAGGTCACTATTAATAACCAAGATTGAATGCTAAATGTTCTATATACTTTTTTCCACACCGTTTCAGTTGCAGCGCGTGTTACTATTTTGAAGGTAGCGTAATTGTATCCCCAAATATAGTCAAATACTGTTATTCGGTTTAGTATCAAAGTAAATCCTCCCATAACAGCAGATAATTCATTATTTTGCAAGTAGCTCATCATTCCTGTGGCAGAATTATTTGATAAAACAACGCCACGAAATACATTTAATGGGAATAATTTATATTTAATTTCGATTCCTTCAAGCATTGCAATATTTTCCATAACTAGTTGTTCTATTCCAACTTTGTATTCTTCTGAAACTTTCAGATCAGAATTTTTACTCATAATCGCATATGGAACCACTTCTTTAACACCAACGACGATAGAACAACCACGGTAATCCTTTAAATTGTTATCGTGAAAAAGTATATCATTCATTAAAGCAGAGTTATTATTACAATAGTCGACATTTACGATGTGTTCAATTGTTTTTCCACAGCTATTGTTTGCGAAAGGAAAGTAGGTGAATGTTTGAGAGTCAACAAAAGATAAAACGACTACGCTATAAATCCTATGTTTTAGTAATTCATAAAATATTTCAATTATTTCATCGTTTCTTATGTTATCTACTGCTATTATAAATTTCGTTGCAGGGTTCCACAGCAAGTCATTTGAAACCTCGAGCAAAGCTAATGTTAGTTCTGAGGCAGAATTTAATAAGATTAGGTAAGCATCGGTTGACATGAGCCATTGTTGTCTTTGCATCGATCTTGTAACAAGCGTATGACAATATTCATTGTTTAAAGTTTCTATTACATTATTAAATGAACTGGCACTTATTGTAGTTATTATATTACCACAAGGGATATTTTGTTTCGCCATTTTTAAAATACATTGTACGGTTTCGTTATTCACTTTTACATTTTCGTTACCTGCATAGGTAATGGGATGAAATTTATCCCACAAATCATATTTAGTACGAACTGAAGCCGTAGTATTTTTTAAACACTTTAAAAACATAAAACAAATAAGTGTTTGTCTTAACATTGTGTTAGCTCTACAGCAGGTTGAATCACAATACAACTTTGGTCTTGGTGTAGGTAATTTTTTACGCATCAATTACCTATAGTGATGGTGATAATTAAGAAATAATTATAGGTGTAATAAATCAACAGATTTTCATACTGATATAATTTGACGTATCTACAAAATAAGGCGTGCAATAGTTTTAGGGATGTTTGAAGGAAATGTTTTAGGAGACCCTGCTTTTACTACATAGCCAAAAAAAGAAATTGTCATTTTATCTATATTTAAACATTTTTGGGACACCCTCTTATTACTTTAAAAGTGTGAGGACGGCAGTACATGGCATTCTAGTGCTGAGATGAGATTGTGTTATGGTAGCTAGTTACATAACGTGTAATACAATATTATGTATTTACGGTGAAAAATATTATGATACGAATAGATCTTGAATGGAAATTATTCTACAACAATTAACAATGCTGTTAGGTTGTTAAAATACATTGCTTGTGGTGCCATCTAAGCGTTGCATTGCGAATTTTACTTTATTTAACCAACGCGCACAGTAAAGTGTAGAAGTGTAGGTGCCATGGCAATGAACAACAGTTCTTATAAAGTTTTGATTAACTACGCAAGATGTCAGTGAAAGTCGCAAGGACTAACTGATAGACTACGGATAGCCTGCACAATTGGACCTAGAAACATGAAATTTAACTTTGGACAGGAGTATTATACAGTGTGGGTGAATATTGGGAGGAAATTTCTAAAATTATTTTCCTACAGGGATAAAAAGGAGAGGGGTTGAAAGTTTGTTTAATTAATATAAAATTTATTAAATCTGAAATAAAATTCATCCACTCTAAGGGATTAAACAGAGGCTGAGAACCAATTTTTTTCCGAATTCAACGTGCAACGAACGTGCAAAATGCGCTAATATGCTAATTTAAAAAGTTTCTTAAGTTCGACTGACAAGATAGTGGGTATTTTATAATAAAATCTTGGTGATGATATCTTTGGTGTTACTGATGTCCATGTACGATGGTGGCCACTTACTGATCAGATGGATCGTCAATGCGTTTGTTGGTTATTTACATAAATATAAAGTAATAACTTACACTAATTGAAATCTATATTAATAAATGTATCTAAGCGGAATCATTTACTAGCAAAAAAACTCAATGTGCGTAAAATTTAAATTACTAGTTAGTAAATAAATACAATCTTCTTATTCTAATTACCAACTTTAAGTTCGATTACAAAGCTTATAAAGGCCATAAATGAACCAATAACCAAAACAGAAAAATGGATTATCAAATCTTCCAAACGAATTGCGTTATATTTTCTTTTTAAAGTCAATGTTTTCTTTGGTTTTTTGGCGAATATTTTTGTAAGGTGTCCCTTCAGCAATCCCGTTTCGAATATATGGAGAGCATACTGTTGAAACTTCTGGCGTAGAGGAAATCCTTTATTTAAATACATGCATGAAATGAGGTTCCGTGGATAATCCCATTTGTTAATTTTAGGTCTGCCTTCTTTATCGTCGTATTTAGATGCTCTTAAATAGTATGCATAATCGGCACTGATGGTGTATAAATCACTTCTACTGGCAACGCCCTGAAATGTCGCATCTATATCCTCGCATTGGGCTGTATTATCACTCAGTGGTAACGTTTCATTATATGCGACAGAAAAAAATATTCTTAAATCTTTAGTCATACATGGTTTGAAAGGTAGCGAAGCCAGTTTTGATGGATCTATCTTTATTTTATCTCTGATATTTCCCGTTATAAGACCATACATAGCAGTATTGTAGAAAGCGCAAATACTATTTGTGAAGAGTATCCAAACAATCATTATTCTCTTCAAATATTTGTTTCGAAACAAATTTTCGTCCACCTGTCCATAAAAATATCGCCACAACTTCAAAGTTATCAGAAATGTATCGGTTGATTTTCGAGAAGTCAATCTTATCGTTATTAAAATTATTATTGTTGTAAATATAAAACAAAAGATTATTAACATCCACGTCAACAGGCTAAATTGTTGGTACACGGTAGCCCATTTTTTTTCACGCAATACAGGAGTAAATATACTCATTAATGAATAACTGTAACCATAAATATAATCAAATATTTCTGTCCGTCTACTAAATAAAAGTAAGGCTCCTACAATGATTTTCGCTTCGCCACTTTGCAAGTATTCAAATATGCCAGTTACTGTATTATTTGGATAGAGGATACTAAAACTATCTTTGGGGCGAACATAACGGTACTCTAAATTGAATCCCTCATATTTTGCTATCGTGTTAAGTACATACTGTTCAACGCCAATCTCAAGGTATTTTGAATAAGAGTTGTTTTTTAACATAATATTTGGTACATTTTCTCTTGCTGCTACAACTATTGTGCAGTTTTGGAAACCGTTAGGGACCTTGTCAGGAAATAAAGGTGTATCATTCAAGTTTCTACAATATCCAAGGCTTCTGATGTCGCTCGCGTCTTCACCACAATTAGAGCCGCTATATGGGTAGTAAGTCAGCAATTCCATATCGCCATGTTCATTCTTAGTGATAATTACAGCATTATAAATATTTTTAGTTACCAAAATTTTAAACATTTCACTCATAACTTCAGTTATGTTTTTCCAAATAATTATAAATTTCGCTGTGGCATTCCAAGATAAATCATTTGATAACTCACTTATTCCCTTTGAGAAGTCGGTAATGTTTTTGACCGAAATTAAATAGGTGTTAGCATATACCCACCATCTTTGTTTGTCAAAAGTTCTCGTAATAAATGAAAAGTTGTTATGTGAATTGATCGATCGAAGCAAGGATGCGTAGTATTTGTTTGGTGATACTATAAAGACGATGTCCTTTTCAGGAATATACTTTTTAAATATCAGTATTACACATTCCGAAATATTGTCACGATTTTGTGTTTTTGGTAACATTCTATTACCAGACAGTTGCTGTGAAGTTATGCAATTTATCATAAGAAAAAATAGAGATATATTTTTTAAAGACACCATGTTTGCAGGTTATGATCACACAAAAATACCTTGAATTCTGAAATTTAACAGGGATTTTTTATAGAATACCAACATTGGTATGAACATTCACTTAATAACCAAAATTATATAGCAGCTCAGCGATCAGTTAAGTAAGGTAAACAAAAAAATATTTTATACTGAAATTATGGATTAGGGTGATGATTGGCATCGTAGAATTTTAAGATAGACGAGTAGCGGTAGCGGTTTCCTCATGGATCAACTACGTATATTATGTACAATAAGTTGTGCCCTGCCAGAAAGTGTTCCCATTGACACAACTACGCACAACTATTAAGGAGTAAAAATCATTGAAATCAAATGATAGTTTATGATACAAGGACGCAATAAAATTATAAGGTCCACTTAATACATAATACATGTAACCCGACGCGTTCCAAAGAAAGAAGTATTGGTGACGCCCCTGGTGTTGCTAATGTCCATGGGCGACGGTGATCACTTACTATCAGGTGACCCGTCTGCTCGTTTGCCTGCTTAAGGCATAAAAAAAAGAAGGGAATATAAATTTGAATTTTCAATTATATGATTATCAGCAACATCTCTCAACTTTTAGTACGAAGACTAAATTTTGCATAACCTATTTATCAATCTGACTAGATAATACATTAAATAACAGATATTACATATTATATAACATGAAGGCGTCAAAGTGATATACTGATTCAATCTTATAAGGTTGGAGATCTTTCTGACGCCATTCCAAATTCTCTTGAGTGTAGATCCAATATTGCTTTTGATTCCAACTTGAATTTAAATCAACTCAACCAATTCGAATCGAAAATCAAGATGGTATTACATCCAAGTGGATGTAATCTCGCTGGTACTTGACAGTCAAGTGTGAGACTATGGGATTTGCCAAATAGTACGTGACTATAAGATATTATGGTGATTATTAAGACAGCTATGTATGCTATGAATTGCGGGCAGTAGACTATTATGGTGATTATTAAGAGAGCTATGTATGCTATGAATTGCGGGCAGTAGACAAGTACGATGATTTTATAAAAACTGATAATTCCATTAGGTGGCTTGGTATTTTTTTTTGGCTATTTACATAAAAAATAACGAGTTTCCTTTTTTGTTATCTGTACTCCATATTTCATGTTTAGTGTTAAAAAAACTATTAACACCGACCCTTCGCTACGATTAATTGACGTTTTATTACAGACAATTTTTGTCAAAGTTGTCAAATTTTTTATTATTAATAGTTTCAAATCCCGCCCATCTATTTATGCATGGCGTAGAGGCAAATCCATAGAATAAAGAAATATGTCAAATCAATTCAAGGAATATCCTGTATCCTGTTTGTAGTTTAATTATTAAATAGATAAATATTGATTCCCTTAAAAAAATTAACGACCACAATAATATAGAAGAGAGACAATATAAACCTAGAGATGAAAACGAATAAGCTTGCTGAACAATTCATAATTACGAGCACATTCAAGAAATTTGAAATATTCAGGGACACATGAATATTTAAGTAGGTACGTACAGACTAAAGTGAAAGTTGTAGATTTAGAGCAAGTTATAAGTAAAGTCTTTGCTAACTTGAGGCGACTTTCAAGTAAGTTAGTATACTGAGAGTGGATTAATGCAGTCCGACCATTCGCCCCCAAGCCGAGAAAACTTTGAAATGAGATCCGTCCGGGTCTACTAAGGTGTTCCAATTTTCATTTTGATACCTACTTATCAACTGCGAAGACGCGAGCGAACAAGAATAAATTTATTTTTAAAACTTCTAATATTCATAACATTTGATAGATTCTGAGCCGAAGAAGAATAACTATGAAGTCATGCAGTAAATAATCATGGCCGACTAAACAGCAGTTATTAAGAGCAGGTGCGGTCGAGTACTCAGTCCACATCAATTACATCTTCTTACTTCCTGCGACAGGTGAAGCGATCTCTAACACGATGCACGAGTAGGTACCGTGATTAAAGAGTTAGACTTTCAAAGAAACTTTTCAACTAGTACTTTTTCAAAGTAGGAATTGGTGTCTGCATCGTCTGTAGTTTAGCAGGTTACGCTACAAGTAAGTATTTAGTTCATTTAGGTACTTAGGACCCATAGGATAGATGGAGCGGAGCCCGAAGAATCCGAAGTTGCAAATATCGCAAATATTAAAGAAAGAAAAAACAGAGACGTGTTACTTGGGTGGGATACCCCATTGGAACAAACATTGTCCGTTATCGATATAAAATGATTAAATAACGGGCACAGTGACATTAAAATTGCGCAATAAGTAACAACAGTAAAATCAATAAGGTATTTTTGCTTATATGCTAGGTATCTCAAAGAAGTTGGAACTAAACATTGAAGTTAATGCGAATATTTAAAATATTTTCTCAGATTGTTATCTTTTGTTAAGGTTAAGTATACATACTACGAATATCGGAGATAAAATAAGAGAAAAATCTAACAGCCCCGGTTGGGCGATAGGACGAGGCGTTCCCACTCATCGCATTCCGGAGTTTTAGCAACGAATCGAATTGCTGCAGCCAAATTAATTGGACACAGATTTTAAAACAAAAAAAGTAACAGTGTCGACAGTAATGAGATTAATCGGTCTTTATTCGCTTACTGCAATTTTGGGGTAAACTTGCAGCATTTTCCTCTGGTATTTGGTGACAAACAATAATTTACTGAATAATAATATAATTTTATTGCAATAGTCCATCGACATAATATTTTCCTATTAATTATTTATTGCTAAGAATTAAATAAGACTGTTAATATTTTGATTAATTCTATACTGAATTGTAATACAATGAAATAAATTTCAAAAAGTCTGTATTTTTCATCGTAGGTATAAATAGAAATACATAATTATATGAGAAGTATCTACATTAAAATGTTTTAATAATATATATTATGAAATCCAGGATCTTGATGAATAAAATAAATTTTAAATCTGTGGCTGTATGTCATCCTCGCTGCTTTCCCACTGCTACTCAGGGATTACTGTGGTAAGACTCTGGTGGTATTTTAATTGGCGGCCCGATCAAAGCAGTACTAATGGCTGACGATGGGTATTCGACGAATTTGAAAAGGGAATCTGGCGAACGATTTTTCTCTTCACCTGTACAATGTTTACTTTTTACAGTATCTACATTCTACTGTAATGCGCTCCGATGAAGATCAGAAGATGCTAGATCCTGGGACTTGATCTTGTTTTTAGGTCATCAGCTGACTTGAACAGACGGACCACCTGTTGTTAAGTATCACACACCTTTGTGTGCGTGTCGGTACGTATGTATGTTAAGTGAAATATTGCTGTCAATCAAGTATTTTAGCTTTTTACCCTGTGTCCTCATTGAGCTGAGATGTGAAGTTAATTTATTTGTCCTGGGTGGGAGTAGTCTCAAGTCTCATTGGACAGTTCCTCCTATAGTCCTAACTAGCTGTTGTCCTAATTATGTTTTACCTTATTTGTACCTCTTGCAGAAGGAAATTTAAAAAACGGTGAATTTATATTGAAGTACTTATATTTAGTAATTTATATACTGAAACCCACGATAAAATCACAAAGGATTCCTCCAGGAGCGGGTTTTGAAAAATAAGCAATATTCACATTAATTTGTATTTTTTTCTTTTTTTTGCAAAATATTGAAAAACTGAAAAATATATGTTTAATCAATTTAAGCAAGGAACATTTGTGGCAAATTTGAAGCAAATCGGTTGATGTTTTAAAAATATTCCATACAAACTTTCATCCCGTTCCCTGGGGAAACCTTTCCGGGTTAAAAAGTATCCTAAAATATGATCCGGAGTATTAGTAACAACTTTACCAATTTTCATCGAAATCCGTTCAAAGGTTTTTATGTGATGCCCGGACAGACAAACAGACAGATAGACAATAATTCTAAAAAAAATATTTTTGTGCCCTAACACGTTATTGAAGTGCCCCCTAATTAATTTTTTTTTAAATATTCAATGTACAGAAAATTTGCCATTTGAGTTTTATTATAGTACTATAGATAGGCATGATGACAGATTTTGAAATACTGTTCTAAAATGTTGGGAAATATAAGTATTATAATTACAACGTATATCATATTTCCGCAAAAAATAGGGTTTGGTATAAAATAAACACACTTTAATTTTTAAGTTTAAAATTCGCACCAAACACTTGAAAGTGTCATGGCGTCGCTTGTGACGTCACGTCTGAGTAGAGTAATAGACAAAATGTCATTGTCAATATTGTCATATTCGTTTGTTTACTCAGACGTGATGTAATTCGCTCTGATTGGCGTTCAAGATATCATGGCGGCTTGCCGTATTTTGCAGTTTTATTTTATCAAAATATAATCTCGCTCATAATTATTTTTACTTACTTTACTTACTTAATTTTAGTGATTTTTACTTTCTGTTATGCCTATTATTCAAGGTTTGTGACAGATGTCCATGCAGCAGGGGATGGAGGCACTGCAAGCTCATTTGCTATCCTCATTACATAAAAAAGACAAGCCTTGTAGTCGAAGGCATTAGTTGGTATAGGATAAAAAAGCGTCAGCTTGAGCTTGCTTGAGAGCCAGTTCTTTCTTTCTTTTTTTGTCGCTGCCGGGGGAATTTTCTGGCAGATTATATTAATGTTTAGGAATGATCTGATTGGTCGAAATTTGTGTAAAACTAAGTTTTTGTAGAAAACCCTAATAGCATGGTTCAGGTTTTGGCATTTTTTGCCGAGGCTTCAATTTGTGCGCATAGTAAAATGTCGCCACACCTTAAATTTTTTTTACACTGGACGAGGAATTATTGAGGATTAAAATTCTTATAGGTGAATAATTTTAATAAATCTTAATATATATAAATTACGTGTCACGTTGTTTGTCCGCGATGGACTCCTAAACTAGTTAACCGATTTTAATCAAAGTTGCACACCGTGTGCAGTTTGATCCAACTTGAAAGATAGGATATCTTACATCTCAAAATAATAAAAAAAACTTATGACAGAACAAAGTCTGTCCAGGCAGCTAGTAGTAGGTATAATTATGAATAATTACTAACGAATAACTGTTTCATCGCGAGTTACCGAGGTTAGACGTACTATCTGTGCATGTTCTAAGAAAAAATAATTGCAAATCAGTGTATATTTTAAAGTTATTCTATATTATTCTATACCATTTTTATTTAATAACGGAACCAAACCAGTAAATCGTAAATAAAATAAAGTTCGTATCAAAATAATTAATCACTCAGTACACCTTTTTGGGGTCTTTTAAATTATGAAAGCTTAATAAGGATACCTTTTTACGGGTTCGGGAGGAACCAATTAAAAGGAGTGACCGTGCAGTCGATGTACGGGCAGATAAACGTTTATTGTGTTATTTTTGTTTTAGGGTTCCGTAAGAGTAAAACGGCACGCCCACAAATGCTTGTGTACATTACAAGAAATTAATTTGTATTTATTACAAGAAATTAATATCATAGGTGCATAAAATTTAAAAATAATGCCTATAAATATAATAATCTTAATATATATAAATTACGTGTCACGTTGTTTGTCCGCGATGGACTCCTAAACTACTGAACCGATTTTAATTAAATTTTCACACCGTGTGCAGTTTGATCCAACTTGAAAGATAGGATAGCTTACATCTCAAAATAATAAGAAAAACTTTTGACGGAACGAGGTCTGTCCGGGCAGCTAGTAATATATATACTCTTCTGCAGCAATCTAAAATATTGAGAGTACGCGAAAACAACAAAAGCGAAGAACATTCTTCGAAAAGCTTGCAAATTTTTGTTACAGTCAAATATCAAGAATCGTTTTAGATGTGTGAAAATACACTGCGCGTGGCCCGACACGCGCTTGGCCGGTTTTTATCCTTGTTAGCGGGAGCAGCTTCGAGTTAAGGCGATATTATCCCAAGAAATGGTATTTTTGAAGGTGTTTTGTTCATAAATGGTACATAATACAATTCTAAAAAAAATATATGTTATTTTACAGTCTTTGTTCTTTCGTTCCCTCATACTTGATACACGATAGCAATTATTTCATTGGATAGAAATAAATCACAAAGTGGGGTCTAATCTGGCATAAAAATGGCGTTTTATTCGCGTTTTAATCGCTTCCAGATAATAAAAAATATACCACAGTATAGGTCCTATAGATACCAATATTTCTTTCTGATCATAATTTGAAATTTTGAAAAACTTCCCTTTCAATTTCTATTTTTTCCCTTTCCACGAGCAACGAAACGCCCGACGCGTTAATTTACTCAATTTTACTCTCGCGCCAGTCGCCTTCGAGGTAGGACCTGTGCTAATCGGCATCGCAGCCGCACGTTGTCGAATTTCCGACACTAATTTTAATTTCGAATTTGGCGCGCGCGCCTTCTGAACTTATATTACGTATTAGGTACTGTCCAAAGTATCCACACTGCTGTAATTTGAAATAATAAAAATTTTTCGTTTTTATACTTTAGTTACTATTATAGTATTTGGGTATTGGTATAAGTCAAGTGCTAATTACACAATTATTATCTAATACTATCCCAAGCCGGATGGGTGTCGTAAAAGGCGACTAAATCCGGCCCGCTGGTGGTAGGGCCCCTCGAGGGATTATATTGGTAATATTGATTTTAAATTTAATACCATTATTACTATTATTATTTCTCCATGGGGTTCGCATGGATAGCTACCACCCTTGAGCATGTGTCAGTCGCCAAACGACTCGTCGTGACGGCTGGGAGCTTGAGAGACAGTTTTCTTTTTTGAAGTTATACCTTATTTAGGCGCGTTATGAAATAAATGGAAAATTGTTTTGAAAAAATGATTATTGAAGTGAAAACTTCTTGAAGTCAAAAGTCAAAAAAGTCGAAAGTCAAAAATGTCAAAAAAGTCAAAAGTCGAAATTCAAAAAAGTCAAAAAAGTCAAAAAAGTCAAAAGTCAAAAGTCAAAAGTCAAAAAAGTCAAAAAAGTCAAAAAAGTCAAGTCAAAAAAGTCAAAGTCAAAAGTCAAAAAAGTCAAAAAAGTCAAAATAGTCAAAATTCAAACAAGTCAAAAGTCAAAAGTCAAAAAAGTCAAAAAAGTCAAGTCAAAAAAGTCAAAGTCAAAAAAGTCAAAAGTCAAAAAAGTCAAAAAAGTCAAAATTCAAAAAAGTCAAAAGTCAAAAGTCAAAAAAGTCAAAAGTCAAGTCTAAAGTCAAAAAAGTCAAAAGTCAAAAAAGTCAAAAAAGTCAAAATTCAAAAAAGTCAAAAGTCATAAAAGTCAAGTCAAAAAAGTCAAAAAAGTCAAAGTCAAAAAAGTCAAAAAAGTCAAAAAAGTCAAAATTCAAAAAAGTCAAAAGTCAAAAGTCAAAAAAGTCAAAAGTCAAAAAAGTCAAAGTCAAAAAAGTCAAAAGTCAAAAAAGTCAAAATTCAAAAAAGTCAAAAGTCAAAAGTCTAAAGTCAAAAAAGTAAAAAAAGTCAAAAAAGTCAAAAAAGTCAAAAGTCAAAAGTCAAAAAGGTCAAAATTCAAAAAAGTCAAAAGTCAAAAGTCAAAAAAGTCAAAAAAGTCAAAAGTCAAAAAAGTCTAATGTCAAAAAAGTCAAAAAAGCCAAAAAAGTCAAAGTCAAAATTCAAAAAAGTCAAAAAAGTCAAAAGTCAAAAGTCAAAAGTCAAAAAAGTAAAAAAAGTCAAAAAAGTCAAAAAAGTCTAAAGTCAAAAGTCAAAAAGGTCAAAATTCAAAAAAGTCAAAAGTCAAAAAAGTCAAAAAAGTCAAAAGTCAAAAAAGTCAAAAGTCAAAAAAGTCAAAAAAGCCAAAAAAGTCAAAGTCAAAATTCAAAAAAGTCAAAAAAGTCAAAAGTCAAAAGTCAAAAGTCAAAAGTCAAAAGTCAAAAGTCAAAAAAGTCAAGTCAAAAAAGTAAAAAAAGTCAAGTCAAAAAAGTCAAAAGTCAAAAAAGTCAAAAAAGTCAATAAAGTGAAAAAAGTAAGAAAAGTCAAAGTCAAAAAAGTCAAAAAAGTCAAAAGTCAACAGTCAAGTCAAAAACGTCAAAAAAAGTCAAAAAAGTCTAAAGTCTAAAGTCAAAAAAGGCAAAAAAGTCAAAAGTCAAAATTTGTGGAGTGGAGTGGAGTGGAGTGGAGTGGAATAGTAAAACCTACAATTTTACATTCGTCTCATTATCTTGAAAACAAAATTTTTGAAGGTTTCACTTCTAAGTTCTAAAATGTGTGAATGGCACACATTTTAATTTTTTTGTTTTTATTATTTTTTACGTATCTTTAGGTATTTTATTTTAAATTATTCTTATACTTTTTATCATTCTCAACATACTTGTAAAATATCTTATCCAAAGGGTTTGAAGATTTTTGTACGGAACCTGGCATACCTACAAGTCCGCCATTTTGAAAAAAAAGCTCGTTTCGATTTTGAAGTTGGTTACTTTTTGTTAGTATTTAGATGATATTAGTCAATTTTGTATGTAAGTACCTACTTATTTGTAGGTGAACCGATTTTGATGATTCTTTTTTTGATAGAAAGCTGGTGCGTATCATGTGGTTCCACATAAATTTGAGGGAGATTTGACAAGTAGTTTTCGAGTTATTTTGAAGTTGGTTATTTTTTGTTAGTATTTAGATGATATTAGTCAATTTTGTATGTAAGTACCTACTTATTTGTTATCCACTCACCTTTAGTCTCCACTGGACAGTTTCGTTTCATAAAATTTCAAGTCAGTCTGCACTCACCTCTAGTCTCCACTGGACAGTTTCGTTTCATAAAATTTCAAGTCAGTCTCCACTCAACTCTAGTCTCCACTGGACAGTTTCGTTTCATAAAATTTCAAGTCAGTCTCCACTCACCTCTAGTCTCCACTGGACAGTTTCGTTTCATAAAATTTCAAGTCAGTCTCCACTCACCTCTAGTCTCCACTGGACAGTTTCGTATCATAAAATTTCAAGTCAGTCTCCACTCACCTCTAGTCTCCACTGGACAGTTTCGTATCATAAAATTTCAAGTCAGTCTCCACTCACCTCTAGTCTCCACTGGCCAGTTTCGTATCATAAAATTTCAAGTCAGTCTCCACTCACCTCTAGTCTCCACTGGACAGTTTCGTATCATAAAATTTCAAGTCAGTCTCCACTCACCTCTAGTCTCCACTGGACAGTTTCGTATCATAAAATTTCAAGTCAGTCTCCACTCACCTCTAGTCTCCATTGGACAGTTTCGTATCATAAAATTTCAAGTCAGTCTCCACTCACCTCTAGTCTCCACTGGATAAGCTAAAATTATCATTACTCTTATTTTATTACACCTAAAATTCCAATGAATAAATCAAAATAAAGTATACTTACACCCCAACTCAGAGCAGTTACTAATAATAATAATAATAATAATAATAATAAAACCCTTCCACACTCATACCCCCGCAGTAGGTTACAAGTATTTACCTGTGTCGCGGGTGGCATGTACCTACTACACATATAACACATCACAATAACAGCCATGACACGAGTACAAATATTTATCTGTCACATAAATATTTGCCCCGGCCGGAAATCGAACCCGAAACCCCTCGCTTCGCAGTTCGCAGGCAGGTCCACTACCAACTAGGCTATGTAGGATCTACAGCTACGCACGGGGTCATTAACCTCACAGCCGCGCGCGGCCGGCTCACGGCGTGGCGGTCGAGTTTACACTCAGGGGAGCGGGGTAAAGGGCAGTGAACAAAATGCCTACAACGGTCGAATACGCTCGCCTTAATGTATGGCTTGTTCAGTTGTATGGTTTAGTTCACGCACACTTAGTTTTTATTTTATACTGATTAATAGAAAATTGATAATCATCTTGTTGTCAGTTGAAAATAATATCTAATCTTTTTATGTTTTTTTTTTTGCGCACAAATATGTTTTGGTCCGTAACATAAATTTTTCTTCACTAGGTACTCAAGACCAAATTACCATCTCCATTCTCCAGGATTTTGACATCGATTTCATACATTTCAGTGTCATCGACGTTATCGTATATCGAAAGATTGCAAGCTAGTACTTTCTCAGTTTCTACTAGATAGAGAGCTTATATGATTCTGAAATCGCAAAGGACTAACCGATCTCAAGTATCCTATTCTACGTTCAATTTTAGAATTCGGGAACAAACGATGTTTCAACAGCGCGCAGGAAACATCTTGAGAAAACTTGTAATGAGGCATAGAAATGTAACAATACTCGGAGGCTGGGTGGGAGTTTTCGCCTTTGCAATTTTGTAAAAGCTATAATTTTGTAGTTACATTTCCAAACAGCTAACAGTTTACCTTCTTGACTCTTTGATTTGACAATTTTGGAAGATTATGATTCGATTTCATTCAACTGCTATACAAAGGATATTTAGTCGTAATTACTGTACAGCGCCAAGTTATTTAATCCTTGGCTAACGTTTCTGCCTTTTGCTGAAATCGTTTCACACCTTTTGACACCTGTCCAACTCTATTACAAGCAATTACGAAGTAAATTAAAATATTGGTGCCAACTCAATCTCATGAAGTTTAATTTCATAGTTTTATCTTTAAAAGGAGCAATAACAATACTATATTACTTAATACTTTAATAGCACTCTGTGACCTAAGCGTGTGAAGTAGTAGATTCCTCCAGAAAGTTAGGTTCTCTAGTAGAATGGTGCGACTAACTTGAGCAGAGCAATTATATTGCAGATAATTTAACATACATGCATAATGTATGTCTATTATTGCAAGGCGTTTAGCACCCTCGCTCCGCTTGGGCGATAACTTTGCTCCCGTGCAATAATAGACCACTTTAACAGTTTTGTAATCTACTATGTTAGGTTTAATGTTATATGTTATATGTCTGCTTTCGTAATATGTTGTCTTGCCCATGGGATCACGACACAAAGTCATTTATTCGGTTTGATACTTCCAGATGTTTATGTTCCGGGATAATGTATACAAATCTCGTTCCCATAGGGCGTTGCAAGAATAATATTTTGATGGCATGTGGTTGTACTCTATACAAACAATCAAAGCACACATATGTTACTTCATTTACTTGTTAACGCGTTTCGGTACTAGGATAGCAATCGTTCCGGTAAAAACAAGACGTTAGATATGTCTTGTTTTTGTGACGACTTCGTTGTCTAGTTTTTAATGAGCGAGGGGTTCGATTTAGTGTCAGAGATAAATGTCTGTTTTTGTTGTGGATGTCCAATGTCCATGTCATCCGCGATAACCACGGTACAGGGAAACCCATATTAATAAACCGTTCTTGGTTCAAGAGCTTGATCTCAGATCTTACAAATCTTATTTTTAGGTTCCCGAAGTAAAATCGGAACCCCTATAGTTTCGTCATGTCCGTCCGTCCGTCCGAAGCAAAGCGGCGAAACCCTTGGTGCTAGAAAGCTGTAATTTGGCATGGATGTACCTACATATTTATTAAAACTCCAGATTAGTAGAATAAAATATCGAAAAACTTTTTTTTTCAGGGTAACGTGAGGATTAATTTTTTATTCGTCCCGTACCCTTTAGTTTGCGGTATCGTTGAAAAGGTCTTTCAAAAATATTATGGGTCTTTTAATACAATTTTTGGAATTAGGGGTCCGTTTGCGAATTATTTACTTTTAAGTGCTAATTTTGGTTAGAGTCAAGTGTCTTCTCCTTGCTGGCTAAACGGTTGGAGTTGGACAAATAAAAAAAAATCTCAAAAATAGGTTATATGATGAATTTACAAGGAAAACTGTCACGGCTATGTTAGCATAGGTAGTTAATGAGTAATAGTCGATAAACTTACTACTTCGGAACTCTACATTGCGCGTGGCCTGACACGCACTTGCCCGGTTTTTTTCATAGTAGTTTTTTTCATTCATTCTCCAACATTGGTTTATTAATATGGGCCCTAGTGTACGCCTTTCTCTTCGTTATTGATGAGCTCTATGAAAACTTTCAACACTTGGGTTTGGCCACTAACTCCTCTACCAATCACGAACTTTAGCAGAGTGGTGGAGTAGTATGTTCTAGCCTCTAGGCTTCTCAAGAGGAGAGATCTGTGCTCAGTACTGGGCAATCAATAGGTTGAGTCCACAGAGTACATTTTGTACAACTGGTTGAGTCCAGCCAGCCAGTATTTTTTTTGTGTAGGGACTAATGTTCTAGAAAACAATAATTATTCGTTTCAGGAACGTGAAAAATTCAGTGAAGAGCAAGGCGACAACAATACGTGCCGTTTTGTAATAAAATTAAACAAGGCGCTTTCGGGCGCAGACAAACGTAATTAATAGTTCCAAGCGTTTGCACTTACTGCATAATTGAAGGGGCACGGAGTAATTAAGTTTCGACTATTAAAACAGTGCTTCAGGAGTAATGCTGGTTTTATTTAAATTAATCTTTAAGCCTTTCATAATGTTACTTCAGACACCAGCTAATATGCAAAATATGTTAAACCAATTGTTACGAGTAATAACAATGATTATAGTACATAGTTGCAATAAGTTATCATTAAATCCAAATTAATAGGTGTTTTGGTACTTGCAAATTCCTTGTACTGTCAAGTATGAGTTATTAGCGCATAGTTTTGCAAATCCGAAGCAATACATTTCGGGAGCGACTGAATGGATATTTGGTTTAATTTAAAGCTGTCGTTTGCAGTAGGTAATATTAGTAATATTAATTTCACGCAAAGCTTTGACTCTCAGACAGGTTCTAAGACTGGAAGACATGAAACGATGATTCTCGGTTTTAAGTTGTTAGCGATGTTTTACGATGTAAGTATCTTTCTGATACAGCCACGTTACGTGTTCGTTTTTGAAGTGATAACGTCTATTAAAACGATGAGCGCCGGGCGCATCTATGAAAAAATGTCGCGTTCCGCGAGCGAGAGAGCGGCAAAAGCGAGCGAGAGGCACTATCGGCTACGATCGGCGTATCGTAGCCGATGCCATAGGCGAGCCGTAGGCGATCGTAGTTGAGTGGAGCGGAGCGGAGCGGGGCGGAGCGGAGCGGGGCGGAGCGGAGCGGAGCTTTGTCATGACGTTGTCACGTTAAACTACCGTCCGTAAACCGACTTTACAGACAACCATTTTTTTTACGATCAACCTGATGGTAAGTGTCTATCGTCGCCCATGGACATCAGCAACACCATAGGCATCAATGATGCGTTGCCGGTCAAGAAAGAGAAGAAAAAGAAAGAAAGGGATCTCAAGCCCCCTGCCGGAACACGACGAGTCGTTTGGCGGCTGACTCATGCTCAAGGGTGGTAGTTATCCAGGCGAACCCCATGGAGAAATAGTATTAAGTAACAATTAAAATCTATATTACCAATATAATCCCTCCAAGGGGCCCTACCACCAGTGGGCCGGATTTAGTCGTCTCTTACGATACCCATCTATCGTGGGATTGGGGCTAGGCCGCCCCAATACGGCTATGTTTGGTTTTTGCAGTTAAACTAATAAAAAAGTTTAAAAATAAATCATGAGTAAACCATCAGCAAAAACTAAATTCCCAGTGAGCAACATACATTTGTAACTTTCAGGCTCCCACGTTAGACTGCGGTAGCTAACCTCGATGTGAATTAATTATCGTGTCGGTAAAAACTCGCCAACTTTGTCGACTTTGTTCTATACGGATTTTTGTGTCGAACCTTCACACAATACCGATGACAGTGTTGTTTGTTAGCGAATTATTGTATATTCATTGGGAAATAGCTGTCAGCTGACTGGAATTAGCGGTTAAATAATACATTTTACCATTTATTACATTTAGGCTATTTATAGCGTATTTGCTGATCAATTCTAATGTAGATAGGTATGCCCTAGGGGCCATTCATTAATTACGTAAAGAAGGTTTTGCCTAATTTTGACCCCCCCTGCCCCCATGTAAAATTTTTCGGACCCCCACCCCCTTCTTAAGGAAGATTTTATTTAACTTTAGGAAATAATTAACTGCATTAAAATTCACAATTTGACGGAAAAAAATTGTAGGCGGACGGACACATAGTGCGTTATAAGGTTTTTTGAAATAATTCATCCATCCATCCATCAGCCTTTCGAAGTCCACTGCTGGACATAGGCCTCTCCTAACAAGCGCCACTCTGACCGGTCCTGAGCCTTCTGAATCCAGCGGATTCCCGCTGTCTTTTTCAAGTCGTCAGTCCACCTTGTCGGGGGGCGTCCTGTGCTCCTTTTTCCGAGTCGTGGTCTCCATTCGAGGACCTTTCTTCCCCAACGGTTATCGGTCCTTCGAACTATATGGCCAGCCCATTGCCACTTTAGTCGACTTATTCTCCGCGCTATGTCGGTCAGTTTTGAAATAATTAGTTTTTCGGCAATTGGATATTTTCCATCATTAGATATGTTAAAAATCGTGATCAATTTTACTCTTAAAAATATTACGTAAGAATTTACCTAACCCCCTCCCCCGAAGTAAGGACATGTAGAGATTCTGAAAACTCCCCACCCCTCAGGACCCGTAATTAATGAATGGTCCCTTAAACAAAATTGATATTTATTTATTTTGTTATAATTTATATTTATTTATTTATTTAACTAGTTGGATATGATTGTGGAAACAGCATAATGTAACCTAAATGACTGAAACGTGTAAAACACATTTTGCAGCTGTCAACAGCTGCTGTATTGGTGATGCCAACCGCATCACAGCTACAACGTAGAGCAGCTACGGGAAGAGGAGATCAATCAACAGTTGGATAGGTGGCTAGTGGTAAAATTTTATAAGCGTAACCGTCGTGGTACAGGCTGGGTAATGATAAGCAATTGTTAAGCCATATCCGGGTTAAAAAGTACGTTCACCGATCAGGTTGACAATTTGTGTCTGTCAAGCTGCATTATCTACAGCAGCTTGTCAGACCGAGTTGCAGGAGCCAAAGCTGTTTCATATTATGCTATGGTACTGTCCTCCATCAATCCACACTGGAGCAGCATGGTGGAGTATGCTCTAGGCCTCCTCAAGAGGAGGGACCCGTGCCCAGTAGTGGGCCATCAATGGGTTGAAGACAAGTAGTTTGTAGCCTGACAGTAGATGTTAAATACTTCTACCTAGTTCTAAAGTAACAAAGGTCTTTAATGCAAATGTTCACAGTTGCCACCCCTTAAACTGTTCTATTATCTCTCGAACAACCGGGAGAATAACTCATGAGCATGAGTTTCGGAACCGCTTTAGTTTCACAAACTCCCAAATAATGCGTTAACAACGAAACAACTAACTTCACGTCTGCCGTTTTGTATAGCTTCGGTAAATACTTTATCTGTATTTGCTGCCACAACATTTCAACATTTTTAGGGTTCCGAAGTTAAATTGGGACTCTTATAGTTTCGTCATGTCCGTTCGTCCGTCTGTCCGTCCGTCCGAAGCAAAGTGCCGAGACTCTTAGTGCTAGAAAGCTGTAATTTGGCATGGATATACATATTATTTATTAAAACTCCAGAATCGTAGAATAAAATATTGAAAAACATTTTTTTTCAGGGTACCTCCCCTACAGGTAACGTGACGATGAATTTCTTATTCATCGCGTATCCTATAGTGTGAGGTATCGTTGGAAAGGCTTTTAAAGGCGTTTAATGTGCTAATATTAGAGTCAAGTTTCCTGCTGGCTAAACGATTGTAATTGGACAAGTGAAAAAATTCTCAAAAATAGGTTATATTATGATGAATTTTCAAAGAAAATTATCACGGCTATGTTGGCATAAGTAGTTAATGAGTAATAGTCGATAAACTTACTAATTTTTAACCCTACATTGCACGCCGTGGCCTGTCACGCACTTGTCCGGTTTTTTGATGTCAGTCACGTACATTGGCCGCGCGTACCAAAATTATGATGTTCCACTGTTTTACCATTATCGCTTACTTTGTCTGACTGTGACGGCCGAGACGGCTAGCGTTTCACTAAAAAGAATAAAAAGAAATCACAAAAATGTTTCATTTCTTTTTCTTACCCTGTCTTCACAACGCGCGTATGAAGTAAAACCTATAAAGTAAAATCCAAAAGGTTTTATTTACTAAAAATACCTACACCTCTCCCGTGGCAAGGAGTATGCCCGTGGCAGCAGATGTACGAACGAAGCAAGTTAAAGTTGCGAAGCAAACAGGAGTACATTGCTGCCGTCCTCAAACTAAAAGGCGGTTAAGTGACAAAAACAGTTTTTGAGGTAGAGCCAAAAAACGCAGGATTATTTTGAAATCGTGCTAGTGATTCTCTATATACAATTGTTAATGTTGTAATGCTATGTCAAACTCAAAAGATATATATATATTTTTGAACTTTAATATTACTAAAGGTCAAAAAAATATCAAAACTGTTAATAAAGTAAAAATTTACCAGATGACATTTAGCCGCCTTTTAGCTTGAGGACGGCAGATTGTTGAAGCAAGCGTAATATTCAGAATACAAAACTTTGTAAACGTTCTTTCTTAACTTTATTCTTAATGGCCATGTAAAGTCTGCAACATTCACTTGCAGTTTAGTTTTGCACTAGCAAGTTGCTTGTTCCGCGCTAACCCGTGGCGAACGATCTGGGTTACGCGCGGTTAATATAAATTAATCCGATCTAATTATGTAGAACATTACGGTCATTTTCAACCTATAGATAATACGGTTGCTTGTTATAAAATTTGTTTATCAAACAATTTCGTCATTCTGATAACAATGGTGATCATTTACAATGTAAAACATTACGTTGAACACGTTATTCCAAAATCATTTAAATGTCTCAATACACCATAGGTAGTAGTGTAAGTTACGAATTGAAATCATATTTCTTCATCCTATAGGTACATTTAAACGAGCAATATTTGTTTGTATATTATACATATGACGGAGAAAGGGGTATTCTACGGTGTTGGTTATTCAATAATATTCCTTTTACTTTGCTCCATGATATTATATTTCCAGTTCTCCTAACGTTCACATCAATAATTCCAAGTACTTCAACACTACGTGATCATCATTCTATCTTATTGAAAAATTCCTTCATCTAAATATGACATGTCGTTTCTTATATGCCAACCTCTGCATCGGACAGACGTTGTAGAATAAAGAGGTCCGTCCCTGGACCTTCACTGGAGATTCGTGGCCTCACCGACACGGCTATCCTGACGTGCGCTCTGGTCCGTGAGCTAGCGACAGATTTTCATGACCAATTTCCTCTCAAGCGATAACTCGTGAAATACTTCAGAGAGTTGCATTATATAGCATGGTGAACGTCAGCTGCCACTCCAAGGGTGGGTAGGGGAGCGGCAGCCTTTCAATCATGTAAAAAAAAAAATTGTTTTCAGTCATTTCCTCCCGACTGAAAATTTGTTAGATGATAGATAACGTAATTATTTAAAGGTAAAAAAAAGTCAGCTGGCCATACCGTGGTGGATTATACGTCAGCTTCATTGACGTATTTCAATCGTTTGAAGCCATACATATGACAAACGAACTTCTCTGCTTTGCCAAAAAGTTCTTCTAGATTCTCTGATGGCTTTGACATCCGTATAAAGCACGTGGTGATATCATTTCCAGAATGAGTCATAATGGAAAACGGGCGCTTTTTTCCTTTTCTAAAAAATGCCGGGTTGAAATCACATCCCGTTAGAGCGTGAAATGCTGGAAGTGCTGCGCTTGTATTCTTTCCGAGAGCTTCGTACAATTTTGTTACGTTTATCAGCGAGCGCGTGCACAGAGCCTAAAGTAAAATAAGTGTAGTTACGTAATTTCCTCTCACTTGAAATTGTGTCAGGTGATAGTTTACGTGCTATTTTGAATAAACAAAAACATCAGCTGGCTCTAAGTTGGTGGAAAACCCGTCAGCTGACGAATGTAAATAAGCGATCTCCACCTTTCACTGCATCAGCTGACGACCTTTCCACCAACATACAGCCAGCTGACGTTTTTATTTACTCAAAATAACATGTAAAGTATCATCTGACGCATTTTCAAGTGAGAGGATATCACTGAACAAAAAAATTTTTTTTGCATGTTCGCGTGCCCAGCTGACGTATAATCCACCACGGTATGGCCAGCTGACTTTTTTTTACCTTTAAATAATTACGTTATCTATCATCTAACAAATTTTCAGACGGGAGGAAATGACTGAAAACAATTTTTTTTTAACATGATTGAAAGGCTGCCGCCCCCGTACCCACCCTTGGAGCGGCAGCTGACGTTCACCATGCTATATAATGTAACTCTCTGAAGTATTTCACGAGTTATCGCTTGAGAGGAAATGACTGACAAAAAATACGGTGACGTCGACTTTATTCACCTGAGTTAATTCACCTAGGTGTCTTTATCTGGCTCACGGACTTTCATTTATCTTGGTACATCATCATCATGCTTCTTCTATCTACTGCTCCACAAGGCATGCCACATGGTCCTCCGCTTATGATCTCATCCAGCAATACCACTCGCCCTCTTAAGAGCATCGGTGTATCGGGCTGTTGGTGTTCGTGGTCTCCATTCTAACTCCTGGGTCCACAACGCATTGTTTTCGTATCACGCACGCGGCCATCGCTGACGACCCACACGACCTCGTGTGGATAATCAGAATCCTGTAAAAACAGTCTCAACAGTATTTTGCTCGGCTATTCTGACTACATTAACCTGATTCACATTCATTTTATTTTCGTCATTCATCACATCATTATTAATTTACAGTCAAGAATAATTCGCTCATTAAGTCTGCTATTTTAAATGTGGATACTTAAAATATAGTGGAGATAACTATGGTTTGGCCATATGGTTACCAATCTGGTTCATAAGACTCTACGGAACGTCGCAATTATGTTATTGTCGTCTGGTCCGGATTATACCCTGCAGACACCTGGTCCAGTCTCTCTAAGACTCTCCAGGCACAACGTCCCTTCAGTTCTATGCTGGCCCGGACTCATTCACATTTCTTTTCCTTTTTTTTTTCTTTTTTTTTGACACCTTTTTTTACAACCTTTTTTTTTATCACAACTCTTTTTTTTACTCCATTTTTTTTTTACAATTTCATATTGTTACTAGGTACTCTTTTTTTTACCTTTCATTTTCACTTATCTCTTTTTTAAACTCTTTTTTCTCTCTTTTTTTTCTCTTTTTTTCTCTTTTTAATCACATCTTTTTTTTCACATCTCTTTTTTTTACAATAGCCATTGTTGCGAAACTCATTAAATTGATATCATCATGTAATCCTTCTTTTACTATACCATCAAACCGACCATAGTTTCTCCACGTGACTTACATCTGACTTACACAAGTCTAACGAGTCTACTGACAAGAAGTCGCTATTCACCATTACCATAACGTACTCGCATCATAAGGAACCCGATAGCAAAAACTTCGAACTGTCAACAATTGCAACAGCTTACTCTTATGGCCCGTTTAGATGCGCGCGCGAGCCACGAGACGATCCGCGAGACGCGCTCGTACGCGCGCGTGTGAACAGGGAGCTCGCGGACCAGACCGCGGCGTGTCTCGTGGCTCGCAGGGCTCGCGTCGGGAGCGGTTTTTTGGGCGCGCGCCAAAGGGGCTCGCGCGAGAGCTCGCGCGGTGTTCACACGCGCGCTTCATTCGACAACGCCTACTAGCGCCATACGTACGTGTTCTATTGGATTCGTATTTTTCAAAATAAAAATATGATACTGAACGTTAATACTGAATGATAATAATAATAATAACCTAAAACTATTAGTAACAAAACCTCGTATATTCAAAGTAATATTATTATAAAGAAGGAAATTTTGATGTTTTGTTTGTAATGAATACCAATAGCTTTTTTATTTTAAAAAGCCTAATTGTACAGAAATCTACCCGTAGTACAATCTACATTGAGTATTTTGCCTATAAATCATGGTAGAAAGGTTTCACTGACTGGATGCCGATGTATTACGTCAACGTGCTTCATCCTTGAACGTTCGAACGCATCTGAACGCAGCGAGCGTGTAAACACTAGATAGCGCTCGCGCGCGTAGGGGGCGTGGCTTACGGACGCGCTGCGAGACGATCCGCGAGCCGCGCGTATAAATGAGCGGTTAGTGATCAAATTAGGTTTCATAACTTTCAACCATTTATTAAATTTAGAAAAATAAAAGAATGTCACTGTCATTGACTGAAAAACCCTCATTTAAAGACAACATAACTTCGTTCTTTAAATACAATGATGTTGTATGTATAGGGAGGTAGATATGCTGAGAGGGCGTTGAAATTAAGTCAGTCGAATCTAGTCAAGTGTAGCGATTTCATTGTAGACAGTTGATAGATGCTTCAGAGTGAGGCTGTCTGTAGTTGTCACAAAAATGCCGAGTTGTGTTTTGAGATTTTGCAAAAATCATTTCTCCAAATTCAATAAGAATGATGGAGTTACATACCATAGGCAAGTACATAAAACGTTATGTTTAATTTTGTTACTAATATATTATATTTCTTTTAAAATTGATTAAAATATTAAATGTATTAAGGCACATGCCATTCGTCATAGACTAATAAGGCAGAAGTGAAATCTAGGCATAAAAGTCAATTTATGGCATTTCGCAAATTGAACCAAATGAAATCTTTTTATAATGAATATGTATATCCCCAATTTTTTGAACTCTTAGCTAATTTTATTATGATATCAAGTTTTAGATTGTTCGTAAAACAAAAAGGTTAAATATAACTGTACTTATATATAACTATTTTCATGCCACTTCCTTATTACACGAGGGTTGGGGGAAAGGAACCAAAATAAAAATAAATACATACCTATATTATGCCTGTTAACTTTTAGGTCAAACTTTTCAGCGCGTACAGTAGCCCTTTTTATTATTTTCTTCTTATCAAAATCAGATACAATTTCGTTTAAGTTATTGTATTTTTTACTTACTTTAAGTTTTTTGTTGTGTAATATAATTTCAAAATGTTAAATGACAATAATAATATTATGCCTAATATGTACGCCTAACTAATGTATGTATGCCTAACTATTTGTTTCATTCAGTGTCCCTTCTGCCTGACTACTCTATGTTATGCTTTGACAATTATGACATGTCATCGCGGATCGAAAACTGAACCTCGTAATGTATGGACATAACATATCTGTGGTAAAAATCTCTGTTTAAATACGAATGTCAGGCAAATCATGCAAATAATTTTAAGAATGATTCGTTTAAATTCAATACCAGCAACAACATTATCTACACGCTCATCAGCCCCATAATCATAGAAAACTTCACAAAATCACCTGTATGATCAAACTATGCGTGAAGACGGTTGTGACGACACTCATTCTGCCATCACCTAATCTAGCACCGCTCACGCAGCAGACAGCTCCTGGGTCTCTTGGTTTCTCGTGGCTGGCGTGGTAGATCATTATTCCATGTGTCATCGATTTTCCACAACTGAAAAATAAGTAAGGTTAATTTCACTCGTATAATATCAGGTATCACATTTGATGCTAGACTAGGGCTACTTATCTGCGATCCGTAGTTACGTCCATTTCCATCAACATGTTCCTCGAAGAAATTTTAGTCGTCACCTCATATTTAAAAATCGACATTCGCGTTTCAGCACATCGTACTCCGAAAGGTCTACATATTGGATGGCTTCGTTTGTTTGAACTCTCACATCACCACATTTCGCATTATCCACACCGATTATATTATAAACTTCGACGATTCTCATTTTATTGCGTTTCGGATTGTTTAATTTCTCATTGCAAAATTTTCTTCAAATGTCACCCGAGCTAGTGTCATTCCTCATTTATTTTCCGAGTTTGTGGGCAAGTTTTTTCCAACACTTCTGATGACGCAGAAAGGGGTATTCTACGGTGTTGGTTATTCAATAATATTCCTTTTACTTTGCTCCATGATATTATATTTCCAGTTCTCCTAACGTTCACATCAATAATTCCAAGTACTTCAACACTACGTGATCATCATTCTATCTTATTGACAATTCCTTCATCTAAATACATAGATAACCTCCAATAATCTATGTCTAAATATGACATGTCGTTTCTTATATGCCAACCTCTGCATCGGACTGACGTTGTAGAATAAAGAGGTCCGTCCCTGGACCTTCACTGGAGATTCGTGGCCTCACCGACACATACATATAATTATATACAGGAGGGAGGGAGTCCCGCACGTTTTTTAAATACGAGTTGTTGTCGTAATACATACCAACTGTAGTCGAAGAGGCTCTAATGAAGTAAAATTGATTTTTTTAACACTGTTCGAACAATAAAGTGAATATCACTAATTAGGGATGACTCAGACTGAGCGGACCGAAGAAAATAATTGGGCCGGCTAATTAAAAATTCAATCCACATTTCAGAAGAAAAAGGTTTTGTATCAGACAATGCAGTGTAATTTACCGCTAACTGGCTTAGGAGGTATGTGGGTGTGAATTCTAACTAATGAGCCGGGGGAAGCTCGTGTTGAGGCAATAAAAATGAATTTATTGTTTCCCAATGAACAAGTTATTTTAACTATTTGTAGGGCTGTCAAAGACTTACCTACATAACTTAACCATATACCATATGCGACTCGGTTCACGCAAAAATTGGGTAGGTATTATTGATTTTTAATTGAACTATTTGAAGATATTACGTACTAGTTTTAGCATTAATGCTGATTTTTTTTAAATAGATTTCTTTTAAATTTCATTTTAATGATACCTACCTACAGAACTATTATATAAATTAAGTACCTACATAAAATGTGCATGATCTCAGACATACAACATACGAATTTCAAACAATTATTCAGACTAAAATATAGGTAAATATTGGCAGACACCCGTAAAAACGCCATATCTCACTCGGTACTTCACTATGTATGAAAAACAAATATTTGACGAATAGTCAGCCTTCCACGTCATTTAAATAGAGTACGAGTAAGTGCTGAAACTAGCATAAAAGCTATTTATAGATTATGCTACAAAATACAATAGATTTTCCCTGTAAATAAATAGACACAGAGCTCAAAAACTTTTATAAAACTCCCATATATCTTTGCCAAGATTGAGATTGTCTTCCGAAACTATTCATCCATCAGTTTTATTGTATTTATTTGATAAAGCTTCTCGCTCCGATTCTAAGGCGATTCATCCATCGTTGCTTGTAGTTTTGCAAAGGCAAAGTAAATGTATTTAAATCTGCATCGTCTAGCACTTATGATATTCTGTGAGTTCATAAGCGCTAGACCATGTACATTTGTGGAATTAATAAAATTTATTGATTTTATAAATACATTTGAAATATACTACACAATATGAATATGATAGATACATTATGAAACATTTGTGGAATTCATAAAATTAATAACTAATTTTATTTACTGTCATATAACATAGTTTCTTGACTGACAATATCGAATTGTTGTAAATGTTTGAACGATTGTTATACCTACTGGTAACCGGTCTTGCATCACTTCGTAAAACCATAGATGAAATAATAGTACTTATAATAAATAGTAAAACTTAAGTCTTATTATGTCTACCCCTGAAGCAACTCTTTTTGTCATGATTTATGATAATATAGCCTTCATCATATACAAAATGAATTTATGAATAACAATTACTATCGTATTTAAAATTAACTAAATCAAAGTAGTTTATAAAACATAAAGTAGATTTTAAATCGTATGTGTTTGTTCTTCTTTCGTTCTTGCTAATTTTCGTTTAAATTCGTTTAACCTGTAAAGTTTTATGGCAAACAAGCTGCCATTTATTAGATACGTCATAGAATGTTTAACAAGGGTTTGGCAAAGTGCCCAAAATTATCGCTTTTAATTAAATGATAATATACAATAATGTATGTACAAGGTATATGATGTCCCCACGAACACACATAGGTACCTTACATTATCAAAATGTGAGTTCTTGTACCTTTTGAGTTTGTGCAAAAAGCTTTCAGATGTATGAACGATGTGTTTTGTTTAAGAATCATCACTAAATAATTTGAAGAAATAAACTACAGGAATGTTCCGAATAAAATATATCTTGTTTTGAATATACCTTTTTAAAATAGACCTGTATAGGGCTGTCGACAACCCTATCTATCGCTGCACCGATGCATCTTTAGCATCACATTTATATGTAAATTCGGATCATGATCTGCTTCATTACAATGATTTGTTTTCATACACACATTGTTACGAAACATTAAATTTTGTAACATGTATAAAACTTCAAATTAAATAGGTAGTTCAAAATACAGTATTGAATATCTTATCGTAAATGTGTCTAGTGATTAGTCGCAATTACGTCGTTAAAAAGCTAATAATTCTTGACAAAAAATAACTGACTTCAAAATTAAGGATAACTCAAAAACGACTTGTCAGATCTCGCTCAAATTGAAGTGGGACCACGTCATGACAAGCACCAGCTTTTTAATAAAAAAAGAATCATCAAAATCGGTTCACCCAGTCGAAAGTTCCCACTTAAATTGAGCGAGATCTGACAAGTAATTTTTGAGTTATCCCTAATTTTGAAGTTGGTTACGTTTTCACTTCTTACCTATATGTTGTACGTTCATACGTTGATTTTAAACAATTTTCTAGGTGATCGATAAAGATCTCCGTATTATAGAAATGTTGTAGTTTTGCTCATATAAATCTATACATATATACAACGGTCGATATAAGGTTATAAATAGCAGAGATTGATTTTGATTCATGTGAGGCCGCGAATATCATTAAACAAATTTTGTTACAGAAATATTCTCAATCGACGTGCAAGACCTTTTTTGCTGTTTTATTTGTTTTGACGATAAACCTCATATTCTGCGGAGCGCCTCGGTGCGGTTTTCAATGAGCTCTATTTAATCTGTGGCAAAAGCGAAGTAGTTCACCTGCTTATGCAGCTGAGGTCGTAACGATGTAATTCGTTATCCCGTACTAACAAAAGGGTAAGATCCGCAACTGAGTAAGTAAATCCGCAATATCTCGAGGAATAATCCCATTTGTAATATTCGATTGCATCGCAGGAAACTTCAGTGTGTGTGTGGTTTGATTTCCTTTTGGTCTTATTATTGTTACAGTGTTTTGTTTACTATCTAGATTGAATTACTAGAAAAACGTTTTTCATAATAAATAATAAATATTTATTACAACTGAATTCTCGTCTTTATTGTGCTATATTATTCGAATAAATATAATTACAAATTAGTAGTTCATTTACGATTATACATAATTGTTTATGAATAATTTTAAAAGATGAGGAAAAAACAAGACACTCGTTAAAAACTTAATCTTGTATGGGGACCTATATAATTTTATTTTGTATTTTATTTATAGTGTGGCCTGTGGGTCAAATCTTGTAAGCTGTATTAGGTTTACTACTTTCTCTTATCCTAGAGTGAAATTTTCCATATTACCTTAGTTCCGCAATCTGGTGACAATGTGATAATGATAATCATGACTATTGATGATGCTTTTGGTTTGGATGATGCTACTGATGATGCTGATTGATTGATGCTATTGATTTGGTTCTACATGAGTTTATAAGATATTTTTTTACCATTTTATAAGATCGGTGTGGTGCAATTGTTAGTGAGGCAGTTTGAGTCATGCTGTTCTCGACCTGGGGATGTGTAAACAAAATCTTATTAACTCTGCGTGCCTATTTCACTTTACTGAGTTCACTCGTAGGTAAATAACTGCATAAACTATGTTCACCTAACGACTGTAGGTACTTAGATATTCTGAGAACCGTTTTCAAATATCTAGCCAAAAGCATTCAAATGCTATCGTACCCTCAGTAAAGAGTGGACAGGTATAATACCCGCAGTGCTATACTTATAGTGCTGAGAGTCCGAGGTTCGCTGAACTTATCTCTTATTAGGACGCGTTTGCACCTCGGTAACTGAATCGAGCTCCTGGAGGGCTATTCTAAAGGTGCGCGACTGCGAATGATCTCACTATTCGAATAATCTACGACTACTAATGTACGTATTCGACTTGAATATTAGTAATATACTAACGTTCGTATTCGAATGACGACTAGTCGACTGCTAAATTAGTAACTAATCTAATAGCCGCTCTAAGAGTCGAGTCGCTCGCGCATTCGACGCTGACGACTAGTCGACTGCTAAATTAGTAACTAATCTAATAGCAGTAATAATAGCCGCTCTGAGTCGAGTCGCTCACGCATTCGACGCTCACTTTTTCACTTTTTCACGACGAGTTTTTGATTTAAGACCTTATGTGATTACGAATATGGTCTAAAGTCAATTTGCCTAAAAACTCGACATAATGCACTCTTCGTTAGGACGGCCGAGTTCGCCGTTCGCTAGCCGCTAACAAAGTTCCGAGTCGAATGAAAGGTTACTATTAGTACTCTGTGTCGACTCAAGTCAAATTAGTTACTAATTTTTATAGATTATTCGAATGAGTCGAATGATTTACTAAGTCGAATAATTCGACTGGAATCATTCAGAGTCGCGCATCGCTAGGCTATTCTCTAAAATACAAACTCGAAATCGAAGCTCACTCAAGTGATACTCGAAAGTGAACTTGCATCATCTTGATATGTCATTCTCTAATCATCTAGTACGCACTTCCGAAGTGAAGTGAGTGTCGAACTCAAACTTCAATTTTGAAACTTATCGCGGATTCCGCTGTCGAGTTACAAAAAATAGCCTTGCTGAATGCGCGTCGCTATTCTTTTGTTCACCGGACTCATCGGAGCCAAAATAAACACATCTGAATTAATTAACTGTTTACTTTCTTTTAATTAGATGAAGCTTACGATATTTATGTCCTTCTTTAAGTTCCTTTTAATTACTAGATTGGAGATAGAACTGTCTTATGCAAAACAACTTGCAATTGGAACATTTTAATCATGTTAATGGTTCATTAGGATTTCTAAGCCATTCAGATAGTGAAAAACCCTAGCTGAACTCAAAATTTTATCCATCCAAAATCTTCAAATCATTTGTCTACCTATGGTTTTAACCACTTTTTAAAGTGTATTACCGTACCTATTGTATACGTAGTTGTTAATACAAAAATCGTAAAGAAGTAAGATTAGAGTTCCAGGAATAAGAGTGAGTACAAAGTTATCGGATAGAGACTGAAGTATGCATTAGGCTCGCTAATTACACATTCTACTTATAGGTGCACTTTATTTTTATGTGGTTCTATAAATTTAAATTAATTAATAATTTTAATTAAAACTTTCGTTTCGAAACCACTCTACCGCGGGGGAACGCGGGCAAGATCTAGTAAATATTGTTATAATATTTATATGAAATATTAAACATTAAAGAAGGTTTTAGAATCATGCCATGTATATCCATCTCTTTTGCTCTGTGTACACAGTACACCACCCAAGGTTCATGAGGATAATTGTAGCTATGTTATCATTTATTATTAAGTATGTATTATTTGATTGTTGATGTAGGTATATATATTTTACGTATGAACAAAATTTTGATATTGGAGTTAAAGATGATATTTTACTGTAAAAGTCGCAAAATCGCAAGGATTAGAAAGGTAATGTGCACGTGTCCTCTCCGTCGCGTGCGCAGGCACTGGCATGAAATGAGATCGCAACCGCCGCGCCCGATACTCGGCACGCGCAGCTTGTCTACTTTATTACCAGCCTTTTACCAGCCAGTAGTATTATCTATTCCTTGCCTTACTATTCTGCGCTCGCGCAGGCTATTATCTTGCATTTGCCTTTTTAAAACGAATTAAGAACATACTGAGTTCACTCACAATTTAGTTGGCAGATGTAAAATAAACCTCCAATGAAATAAATGAGTTTGTTAGAATTGCAATAAGTCTACTTCCATTTGGTGTGACGAATTTTTGTTTAAGTTTTAAACCATAATTATATTTTTTTCGAGCCGTTCGTCCATTGCTCCGCTATTCGACCCTTAGGTCGTGATCAAAACAATTCAATCAAATTGATGACAAAGTTTGTATTAAAAAGTCAAATATTTATATTTTAAACACAAACGCTTATAAATAAGCGAGAGTTCGCTTATAAACGCACTTTAGCATAATCTAAATTTTACTAACAAAAAATAACCGACTTCAAAGTTACTCAAAAACTACTTGTCAGATCTCGTTCAAATTTATGTGGGATTACACGACAAGCACCTGCTTTTGATTAAAAAAAGAATCATCGAAATCGGTTGGCGTGATATTGAGTTATTCGTCCATTTGTCGCGCACATACTTAAAATAAAATTTAAGACTTATATGGTTTTATCATGGATGCCATTGTCAGATCTCAATAAAATTTATATGGGACCACATGACAGCCATTAAAAAAAGAATCATCAAAATCGGTTCGCCCAGTCCAAAGTTCTGAGGTAACGAACATAAAAAAAAATACAGTCGAATTGAGAACCTCCTCCTTTTTTGAAGTCGGTTAAAAATAAACAATAATTGATTTCGAATGTTTTCATGTATAAGGCGATATTGCGTCTTCCTGCATCCGAAGATCTTATAACACTTAATTTCACTTAACCCCACCTTACCTTTACTCGTACACGACGTACATTAACTTTTCCTGGACTGCAATAAAATCTCTCTGTATGAAGTTTAACTGATTTACGAGTTGTTTTCGCCAGTCGGTTCTCAGAGCACGTCTCAAGATACTCGTATTCTAACTGTTGAAGCAGAGCCAGTCGCTAACGTTAGATCCTTTGGGATACTAGAGCCATTCATATTATGCATTTATGCACAATGCATAATGATAGAGTAGATAACTTATTCGTAACTTCAGCGGAATGTTCACAGAACGTTGAATGAATGTTAGAATGTTGCGTGTTAATCGTGTAAAATTACAAGCGTTTTAAACCTGACTGTTGTGGTGAATTGTATAATTTGCACTGTGTAGTAAGTAAGTATATCTAGTGTCCCTGTGCGAAATATATTACTCAGAAAACAATTCATCAGCACAAATATTATCGTTGACGAAGAATACAGTACTGTAGACTAAAGATCAGTTGCGATTTGAAGCATAATATGCCGTTTTGTCTCCTATACTCGATTGTTTGTCTCATTATGATATCGGTCGTCTTCAACATTTTCAGTCTAATAAAATATACTATAGCAAAGTATCTTCTTTCGCGTTCATAAAATATTAAATAAACAACGTAGATTAACATACGATTACTCAAATACATATACAATTGACCCTAATTTGCTTATGGCATTTCAGTTACCTAATTGATTGAGGTACATTTGTCTCGATTCAATTAAATTAACCTTTATTAAATCCATTATCGAAACTAATATATTATTAGTTCGGCTATCAATGCGTATTTAATTATGGTAAGTTACTAATTATATTGATTTTAAAATGTAGTGAAGGAAATGCCTCATACCTACATTTTGTTAATTTATATCGAATTTGTAGATGTAATTATTTTAAAATAAGCATTTTTTTTCCTCAAAAAGTTCCTCGTCTCACTAGGTGCGATATTGGGTTATGGGGATTTTTATAAACTAAAAGTATTAAAACCTTGGGGCTTGGTCACAGTGGGGAACGTAACTCTAATAATAGGTATGTACTATAAAGATAAACGAAAACTACGACGGCAGTTATTTGATGCCCTTGAGGAGAAATCTCGGAATTGTTTCGGAATTTTTTAAGGTTATTTGACTAAATTTTGACAGAACGTGCAAGACGAAGTTTGACAACGCAAATGGTGGTATGACCTTATTACCTACCGATAAATGAGAGAATCTAAGCTCAGTATTCGACTGTAGGTAATGAAGTATTTGTTTCAAAGATCGATATCAAATCATTAAATAACTTTCGCAATAACGAACGCATATCCGACGATGGTGTTTGCGAACTATCTGATCTGAATCTGATGCAATTGCATTTACGTGGAATTTAATTCGCAAACCAACACGTACAACGGCATGCGACAGAAATGAAGCTGTAATGGATTTATCAACGAAATTAAATAAATGAATTTTGAATATTTAAGTTAACAGTACAGTACTTTAGTACGTATTTTTTAAATTAAGTCAATGTTTGACTATAGAACTATAGGTCCTTCTTAATTCTCAATACTTCAATGTTTTCTATTAATACCACGACTATTTACTCGTAAAATGGAGATAAAATTGGGTGAATTTCTTATGTTATGTGACACAATAAATGAAAGAAGTAATAAAATTGTAAGGGGATATTTTTAGTTCAAAACAGCAATTTGAAATATAAAAAATTAAGGTACCTACTCCTACAGAGTGTTCTGGATACGTTTGCTTTGTGGAATTAATTTTAAGAAATGTTTTGTGTATCAATCAATATTTTATTGTTCAGATTTTTTTTGAACATTTATGGTCATTACATTATTTTATTCGGCATTCTAAATTAATGGTCAGTTTATAGCCCTTAAAGAGTAAAAAGTACAGAGCTGCCTCGTATATTGCTTTTGCTTTACAGTTATCCGATAATTGATATGTGTTTACGTTTGTACACAATATCTACCAATATCTATCTGTCAATATTATGAATTGCAATTAATGCGTATTCAGTCAAAGGCAACTCTATAAAAATCTGCTTGTTCATTTCAAAAGGATTGATGTTTATAGGGTTCAATAAGTTGAATGTCATGAGTATCAACAATACGGGCACGTGTTTTGTCAAGGGGTCCTGAGCGGTTCCCATCGGACTCCGGCGACCCCGCGGTAACGTGGTCCCTCGCGGACCCCAAGTTCTCATAGCCATTTTAATACCATGCGACCACTTGATTTTGCACTATACGGGTGGTTTTTTTGTAAGGGTGAGTCCAGATTATGTAACATGTTTTTTTTATGACAAGTCTACTTTATAAAAAAAAAAAAATGTTTTTTAACATTATTATCCCAATGATAATAATAATAATTATTAACAAGATGGTAGATGTACATTAAAATAATCGTGCAATTACACAAACAATACAATTTAACAAAGATAGAAAACTATCTTTGTTAAATTGTATTGTTTGTATTACAACAAAAGACTTTTCTTCAGACTAAACTTATACCACCCTTATACAGGTACCGTCGGGAATCGGGATAAGGTGAGACAGTACAGAGCTTCATAGGGGGCCATCCATAAATAACGTCACACTAATTTCATGACTTTTTGACCCCTCCCCCCTCCTTGTAACAGCTGGTCACATTTGTGAGACCTCCCCCTAGTGTGACGTCACATGAAATTTTACACCTAGAAATTATTAAATTAAAACAACACTTCCGAAAAGGAGTTTTATTTCCATTAATTGTATTTTAATATTTACCTATACGTACCAATTATTAGATTTTGAAATGTGACGTCACGAAATTTAGGAAACCCCCTCCACCCCTTTTCACACAATGTCACACTACATCGACCCCCCCTAACGTGTGACGTAATTTATGGATGGCCCCTAAGCATATATTATTATCGTTATATAATAAACATCTCTTTTATGTTCATGTGATTTCGTATATTCGACATCAGATTAAAATGCAGTTTAGTTCTGACTGTATTTGACCTATTTTAGTCACCTCCGTCCAGACAATTTTAATCCTGCTCCTTAGAAATAATGTTTATTCTAGATTGTGGACTAAAGTAGTGCTTGAATTTCAACTGTGCCTGAGCCAAGGAGATAATACGACGTTTGTTCTATTAAATAACGCGCGTATCTTGAAATGACAGACCAGTTCCAAATGGGAAGGATATTTACTGAAGTATCATGACCATGAGCCCAGTTCTGGCCATTAAAATGATAGTTTTATGTAGGTTACTGTTTTTGTACTGATGTAAAATATAGTGTTAGTGTATTGTATGCGAATTTCAGTAGCGTGTGTTTTTTAACCGACTTCAAAAAAAGGAGGAGGTTCTCAATTCGACTGTTTTTTTTTTTTATGTTTGTTACCTCAGAACTTTGGACTGGGCGAACCGATTTTGATGATTCTTTTTTTAATCGAAAGCTGATGGCTGTCATGTGGTCCCACATAAATTTTATTGAGATCTGACAATGGCATCCATGAGAAAACTACATAAGTCGTAAATTTGTGTTAAGATGTGCGCGACAAATTGACAAATAACTCAATATCACGTCAACCGATTTCGATGATTCTTTTTTTAATAGAAAGCTGGTGTTTGTCATGTGGTCCCACATAAATTTGAACGAGATCTGATAAGTATTTTTTGAGAATTTGAAGTTGGGAATTTAATTATTTCTGGGAATCGCATTTTTCAGCCAAACCTCAAACGTAACTGCAACCTGAAACCAGCTCCCTGTAAGTTAATTACATAAGCTCAAACCTCTTCGCTGATCAAATTTATGTGGCTTCCATTACATTTTGGTACGCAGCGTACCCGTAGGGAGGAATGGAAACAGCTTTTAAATCAACGGATTTGTGAAAATATTTTTACTTTACGTACCCACAAACTGATTCAACAACATGCGATACAAGCCAGCGTATTATTTTACTTTTCATTTAAGAATTTAAATATATTTAGGGCAACAGTCAGTGACATTATAGCTTATACATTTAGGTATATCTATCCAGAAATTCTCTGTTATCTTTTGTCTAACTACTTTATGATGAACAGAAAATGAAGGTGATATGTCTAGAAAAAAACTGTGTTTTTTTTTGCAAACATGAAACATCGGTATCGCTTACTTGTTTAATATAAGCACATTGCACATTTTCACAGTGGAATCTTAGACGTAATACTACAGCACTACGGCAAATAGAAAATGACCCTGTAGTTTTATCGGCTATGCGAGATGAGAAATTCAACTTGAAGGCGCCGTGAATTTGAAGAATAACGGCAAAATAACTCTTAAAAGTATTTGTATTGAATACTAATGTCGAGTTTTTTGTAGCAGAATTATTTTTCAATTCCACAAGGATTATGTAAATTGTATTATGAGCGGAACTAAGCAATGTGCATCAATTTAACGATTAATTTGTTCTCATTGGAGTTATTAGTTATTTTCATTAAAACCTTATAGTTAGCCTTTCAAATTTCAGTTTATTGCAATCTACCGCGTAGAGGTATACCGTAGAACTCTATCAAATTAGTATTAGTGAACAACCTATATACCATTATTGATGTAATGTTCTAATTTGTGATTCAAAATCGTTTATCTGTGTTTAAACTTTAAAGTAAGCAATTCATTCGTCCGGCCACTGACTGTGCAGTGACCACAGTCATTTCACAGTTTTATTGCTTTAAGTACCACTAACTGCTTCAAGACACCTCGAGTGCTGGAACCGTTGTTTTGAATATCTTTATAAGGAATATTAAAATACTTTATTGTAAGTATTGACTTGTTTTTAAGGTAAGTTTGAAACTTGTATGTTGGAAAATGAAGCCTATTTATTTACTTTGTTCCTTCTGGTTGAAAGCGAGGCAGTTTTATCTAAATGTAATTTTATGTTTCCCTTTGGAAGACTTAGTACCTAATACTAATCATCTATGTATTTATTTTTACAAACACAAAATAAAGAGGAAATATTTTGTGATAGAAGTCACTGTTAAATTGAGTTTTGGTAGGTAATTTATGTATTCGTATATTTGTAATAGGTATGTATATATAGTATAGTATGTATGTATAGGTACTTATCTAGAAAACAATTAGCAAGCAGCCAACATTAGCAAAGTTTGTACAAGTAACAAATACTAAATTAAATTACGTCAACGTCATAAATATCAATTCACACAACATCATAATTATCTTAAGTATCATAGTACATCGACACCCGCAACAACGAAAAAGGTTGTACCTCAAGTTACAACCTTTTTCGATTATACCACTGGCGTATAGTGCGTGAAAAGAGCTACACGACAGTAGCATCGACATAACATTGAACTATTTATTACTACGTTGGCGTTAGTATGTAATACTCGTCATGGGCGTAGCCAGGGGGGGGGGGGTTTCGGGGGTTCAAACCCCCCCCGAAAAGTTAAGAAATGAAATTTTTATGTGCTAATAAACCCTTAGAAAACATTTTTCTAGACGTCATTCCGAATCGAATGAGCTATCGCACATATTTTTGACATTTTGACTAAAGTAATAATAGATGGCACTACATACGTCGTGAGAAAAAATAAAGTCTCAATTTTCTTTAGGGTTATTTTATGTACTTTTAGTCGTTGTATTTTCTTGAACACCCCCCCCCCCCCTCCAAAACTTGAACCCCCCCCGAAACCAAAACCTGGCTACGCCCATGATACTCGTAATATACTTCAATGTATCATCATTATATTTATGCGACAGATAAATACCTATTTATTTTCTTGCTGTATAAGTTTATTGAATTATTGACGTGGTATACTTACCTAATTGTGTGTAGAAAAGCACATAAAAAGCACTAAACACACACATTGTCACACTTATAACATTAGTACCTACACTTTTTATTCGGATAAAGGAAATGTTTCTTCATATCCATAGCTAAATGTACGTTACCACCCTAAAAGACCAGAAACATAATCCGTCAGTAACTGGATTTCTCAACAGCCTGGAGTCGTTTTCAATACGCAAAGTTATAGAGTTCAGTTTATTATAATGATATGTCCGATGTTTACGATGCACAATGCACATGCCTTCAACGTGTGTGGGACGAGATACATATTATATAAGTACATTTTGTAAAATTTTTAATTAAAACGCTCTTACATTTGTGTCCTTTTGAACGTAATGAATGTTTTTAAAATAGTTGGATGAAATTCGTAGTTTATTGCGACCCGAGTGACACGACGGCTCTCACGATATGATATATCGCATCGAATATCAATTAGTACAAAAATTGTAGACCAATGTACACTATGTATAAGCATTTGTTATTTTGTACTTAGTAACTTCGTTTTAAACTTTTAAAATGAATTTTCACATAATTTTCTTTGATACTAATAAAATTCTATAGTACCCATTCACGTGGAGAAACCCGAGTTGAGTTGTTTCTAACACTTGCGTCAGTAAATGGTTATATATAGTGGATTATCGCAGCAGGCTGGTCAGTTTATTGCTTTCCTTTTTGTTGTATGAAAACGACAAATAGATGACTATATGAATAGATATTTAAGATCTGTGGGAATTTCTATTGGTATTGGTTTAAAAAATTATTACGAAGTTTATTTTAAACGCTATCAGAACGGTTCGTTCCCACTATGATCCGAAACGCGACATTAGAAAGCCATTGCAAAAATAATAATAGTAATCACGATCCGAAGTTCCATTCTAGTGGGAATGAGCCATTAACCTTCCTGGTTTGCTTTGGGAGTCATTTTCCTGAATCTCATAAACATTTAAAGCTTCCAAAAAGCTCGGTTTTAGTCTATGGTTTTAGTAGAATATTTAGGTTTTTCCAATATATTATCGTACATTTTTTCGAGGATAACATTCTGTATTGTTAGAATCATCATGAAAATGTAGTGTAGTAGTTTTTGAGATTATTGTAGCCATACCGACGAACAGAGTTTTTTTACAACTTTGGCTTCAACCCATTAATGGCCCACTACTGGGCACGGGTCTCTCCTCTTGAGGAGGCCTAGAGCATACTCCACCACGCTGCTCCAGTGCGGATTGGTGGAGGGGTTAGTGGCCAACCCGAGTGTCGAAAGTTTTCAAACCGCCCGAGGGCCTCCGACATGGCTTAACGACTGTTATCTTATGATGTACTGGTTGGACCACGAGGAGACTAGTGAAACAACGGAATGCTGAGTAATAACTGATTTATTATAAGTAATGATTGATTGCTTATGCTATATGCTGTTACTACATGATAATATAGGTGAGTATGTAGGGGTACAGTACATCTCCCCCATAAAAGAAAAAGAAAAAAAAATACAGAGTACAATTTTTTTTTTTGCAATACATTGCATCTAATACTAAAAGGATACAATTGATATAAAATAGTACGTAGGTATACAAAATTAGCAGTAATGCTACAAGTAAGATAACATGATAATACATTTGTATGTACATGGTTAGTCATAAAATATTAAGTTACCACTGTAATGGAATACAAGTATGCAAGGGACAATACCATCAGATTTTATTTAAAAAGAATACATTATTTATTTTATGAAAATCTTTGTTCTGTTTTTATGCACAATGTCTTCTTTGCCGTTTTTCATAATTTTAACGTTACAATCTAAGTCTTCTAAAACTAAATACGGCCCGAGATAAATGGTTTGCATTTTATCTCCGGAAGGGTTTCTTAATAATACATAGTCTCCTTTCTTATATGTTATTGGATTAATATTTCTATCATAATATATTTTTCTTTTTACCTTACTGTTATCTAAATTATTCCTAGCATCCCTTTGGGCTACTTGGAGCCTATATTTTAATTCATGTGGATAACTGTCGAGATTGTATAAGGGACTCACTTCGCTTCCTGAGAAATTTGTAGGTATGTTGCATAATTTTCCGAACACTAATTCATGTGGCGTGTACTGGGTTTCTGAATGAACACTATTGTTGTAGGCAAAACACCAGTAAGGAATCCACTCGCTCCATGAATTAGTGTGGTTTTTGCAATTTGTACGTAAATACGCACCTAGGTGTTTGTGTGAGTTCTCCAGTGCGCCTATGCTCTCATGGTGATAAGCAGTAGACGTAATGTGATCAATGTTCAATAGTTTACATACCTGCTTCATTGTGTCTGAGACAAATTCTGTGCCTCGGTCCGTAGCGATAACGCGCGGAATCCCGTAGCGCAGGATGAAATTGTCTACGAATGACCTTGCTACACTTACCGTATCTTTTGCTCGTAGCGGGTATGCTTCTACGAATTTCGACAGTTCACACTGCAAGGTTAATATATAAATATTTTTTCTGTCATCTACAGGCAAGGGCCCTACCAAATCTAAATATACTTTTTCGAACGCACTATGCGCCGTACTAGTTATAGTCATAGGTTGTTTTACCTTTACACAATATTTTTGTTTTTGGCAAGTTTCGCATTTTGATACGTAATCATATATGTCCTTATCCATACTTTGCCAAAAATAGTATTTCTTTATATTATTTGTCATTCTCTTAATGCCCGAGTGGCCGCTCGTAGGCAATAAGTGAAAATCATTTAGGATGACACGTCTGTCATCTAAATTATCTATTCTTTGAACTCCTCTTATTACGCATATACGTGGTCCGGACCAATCTTTCGATTTATTTATTTTCTCAATAATGCTAGCAATAAATTCTTTATTATTCTCATTTTGTATTATACACAACTCTTCTATAGAGTGCTTTTTACATAACAAACTCAAATCTCTCATCATTTCGCCTCGCGATAACGACGATCGAGTATTTGGGTTTAAATAAATAATTGACTTTCCGTGTACGTATATAAAATACTTTGAATAATCTAATAAAGTATTCTGTTTGCGCAAGTTATTTAATTTTCTTACAGTAGTTAAAGACAACTCAATAAAAATTTTCGGTTTCTTAATAATTTCCACGACTCTCGGCTGATCAGACCTTGAGTTTGGAGTAGGATTATTAATAACCGGAGATTTTTGATTGATTTGACTATCTTGCAATTTTTTTCTTTGAGCCCTCGTCATTACATTCAACTGTTGTAAACCTGAGTTCATACTTTTTAAATCATCGGAAGTTATTACTATGCGTGACAATGCATCTGCAGCTGCATTGTTACGACCTTTGATATATTCTACTGTGAAATTATACTCTTCTAGCTGTAAACGAAATTTGGTGAGCCTACTTGACGGGTCTTTCATTCCAAATAGAAAAACTAGTGGTCGATGATCGGTCTGTATCTTGAACTGTCTTCCGTATAAATAAGGTCGGAAATGCTTTACACTCCAAACTATCGCAAGTAATTCCTTTTCGATAGTGGGATAATTTCTTTCCGCCTTATTTAAACTTCGGCTCGCGTAAGCCACAGGCCGACCATCGCCGTTGCACAAAACCGATCCAATAGCTACTCCTGACGCGTCCGTTTGTAATATAAAAATATTGTCATCCGCAAAATTTGGGTACTGTAAAATGGGAGGGTTAATTAATTTATTTTTTAACATTTCAAAACTTGCTTGACATTCGTCTGTCCATACAAAGGGGACATTTTTACAACATAATTTATTTAATGGGAAGGCAATTTCGGCAAAGTTTTTAATAAATCTGCGATAATAATTAATAAAAGCTACAAAGCGTTTAACTTCTTGAGTGTTTTGTGGTCTTGGGTAATTTTGTACAATTTGTATTTTTGATGTATCGGGAGAAACACCTTTTTCCGACACCACATGTCCTAAATATAACATCTCCTTTTGTAGAAAAATACACTTATCTGGATTAAGCTTTAAATTTACTTTACGAAGTCTACTAAAAATGTCAAGCAAATTTTGATTGTGAGATTCTAGGGACCTTCCAAATACGGCTAGATCGTCTTGGTAGACTAAGCACTTTTCGTAATTAAGACCTGACATCGCAATAGTCATCATCCTCGAAAATGCATTTGGGCTGGTTTTCAGACCCATGGGAAGTCTAGTCAATTGATATTGCTTCTTATGTGTAAAAGCGGTATACTGTCTACTGTTAGGGTTAAGCCCAATTTGATAAAATCCGTGAAAAAGATCTAAATGTGTGAAATATACAGAACCTGATAAGGAGTCTAGGATATCTGCTATGTTCGGTAATGGAAATTTATCGTCTTTTATTTTAGTATTTAATTTTCTGTAATCAATTACAATGCGCCACTTTTTAGCTGTGGAATCTGACCTTTTTGGTACTAATAATAATGGACTAGACCAAGCACTTGTACTTTCTTCTATTATGCCATCCGTGAGCATTTCCTGTATTTGTTTTTCTACCTCAATTTTTTGCGTTTGCGGTAAACGGTAAGGTTTCGAATAAATAGGGGTACTATTAGGCTCTAGTTCGATAGTGTGTTCGTATATAGAAGTAATATTTAACTTGTCACCAGGTAAATGGAAAATATCCGGAAATTTGGCACATATATTTTCAACTGATTTTCTTTCTTCATCATTCAAGTTATCTAATTTTAAATGTGAAAATAATAGCTTGACTCTATCCGCGTTTATTCTTGGTCTACTGAAATGACAAATGTAATAATCATTTAATTTTGATTTATTGAACGATATATTTTGCAACTTTACATCACTTTCTCTCGTATTTAAAATTTTTATAGGAAATTTTCCATTTTCCGGTTTGATAATAGTACTAGCCACGAATATACCCTCGCATAATTCCTGACATTCTATAACAAATTCATCTTTTTCGTTGGTGTTGATGAAATGAATCGATTCGCTTCTCGCGGGAATAGTCAAATAGTTATACTTTTCCGGTTGAACATTTAACGGAATTGATATCTTTTTGTTAAATTCGGTTGTCAAAGATAGTGTGTTATATTCAAAATTTAATATCGCGTTAAATGATTTCAAAAAATCTTGTCCCAAAATACCATCTGTGCTAGAAGGTATTTGTTTCAAAACATAAAACTTGTGCAAGAAATAATTATTGTTATAACGTAATTGAATGTCAACATAGCCCTCTGTAAAAACATTACCACCAATTCCTCTAATTACAACTCTCTTTCTATGGAATGGAATTTGTAAATACGTTAGCAAGTCGCGCTTGATGACTGACACCGATGCCCCGGTATCAACTAGCCATCCATATATGTAGTTGCCTACTTGAAGCGACACTTTATTTAGAGAGCTGCATGCATAAACATAGTTAGGCTCGAAAAAAGTGACTCAAATCTGCGCTGAGTGTGTGGTCCTCTGACTCAGCTGTACCTTGTTGTGTTTCCAAGGTGTTTACATTCCTTGTCGAAAATGCAGAGGATTTTCGACTTCGACGTGGCCTACCTCTGTTGTTTCCTCGCCAATTATTCGCCTGATAAGAACCTTGCCTATCAAAAGTATTATATCTATTCCGTGACGCGTTATTATTTCTCACGAAAAATCCACGTTGCCATTTAATACGGCTTGCCTGGGCCCTCGCGGGCCTATAAGAACCAAATCTGTTTCTGTGATAACCCGGAGCAGCCCTGTACATACCAACGACTTCCGAAGAGTTTGTCGATGTGGATACCTCCTCGTCCTGTGCAGCCTGTATGGCGTCCTTCAAAGACGTGTAGTTACGCGCCGCTATAATCGTACTTAGTTTAGGGTTACGCAAGCCGTCAGCAAAACGCTTAATAGCATATTTCTCGTTAATTGGCTTTAAAACTTTGTAGGCATTTGAATTGCCGTCGGCTTGCGATATGGTTAAATCAACAAATAACTCACATATCTCCTTCCCGTAGTCTGCAACTGACTTGACATTCTGTGCAGCCCGCTGCAGTTTGGTCTGGATCGCGGTGAAGGATTTCTGAGGAAGTAATAGTTTACGCATATCCCTTATCAAATCCTCGACATTATCATAAGACCGATTTAATTTCAACTTCGCAGTTTCTGATAGTCTACTTTTCAATACAAAAGTAATTAATCGTTTCTTACATTCCTGTTTACTCAAAGTAGACTCGTAATATTCAATATTTTCGATAAGTTGTTTTGTAACACTATCGTCATCATTCATGACGGGCAGCAAGCTCAAAGCTATTTTTAAATCAAAAATACTAGAATTATCTGTGGCCATTGTGCTTACTTGTTCCTTACACTTTGCAACAGAACACAATTGTACAATTTCGTTGTATAAATTTATGAAAACTGCAGAATTTTCATTAATTAAATTTACTGTACTACTCGACAAATTCCCACTTTTTATTTCCTTTTGTAATTTACTAAATAAGGTACTATATTGGCCATACAAAATATTTGCTTCACTTAACTTTAAAACAGAAATATTACCTTGCCTTCTTTTTTCACCAATTTTTACTAAATATGTACGTATTTCTTTTAAATCTTCTACTAACTTTTCTAATACTTCGGCCATAACAAAAACATACCTTAATAGAGACTAACCATGTCTTACCTTATATTCTATGAATACATGAGTACAATAGTATAGATGAATACTTATTCTCTAGGAAATCGCGCAGTCCTTTGATCCGTATTTTGCCGCGAACACTACACTTTTATTTCTATTACACTTTATTAGGCCGCGCACTTTACCGCACTGTGACCGCACTAATTTCCGCACTAATTACACGATTTCCTCCGGCTTCGCACCCAACTGGCCCAGAGCTGCAGGCGGACGGCGCAGGATGCTGGCGTACCTCCTCAAAGCGAACTCGTTGACTTCACGCCGCACCAGATTCCCGTGACACTTCTTATACATCTTATACAGGATAAGCAGCGCCCCAATGGCCATGAGAGTAATGACTGCGATTAATATGCAATTTGTCAAAGACACATGCCCGCTGATATTCCTCATGTGCTTTGAGACGTCGATGCCCAAAGCTGTGTTGGTGTTGTACACAGTTTCTTCGGTTTTACTGGTTTGGGAACCCATTTTTCAAAATTTCACGATCACAAAACTTTACTTTCACACGCGGCGACAAAAGTAGACAATGATTTAAATTGTAATAATTCATCTTGCTAATACTGCACTTGCACCGAACGCGATAATGTTTATAAATTCCACTCCTTATAAGGGGAACTTCTAACGTTACTGGCTCGGGTCGCCATGTACTGGTTGGACCACGAGGAGACTAGTGAAACAACGGAATGCTGAGTAATAACTGATTTATTATAAGTAATGATTGATTGCTTATGCTATATGCTGTTACTACATGATAATATAGGTGAGTATGTAGGGGTACAGTACAATGATAACAACCAGGACCGACGGCTTTACGTGCCCTCCGAAGCACGGAAACGCTCAAGAAATTTTTTGCCACTAGCGGTCACCCATCCAACTACCGACCGCGCCCGCTGTTGCTTAACTTTGTCGATCACATAGGATCAACGCAAGCCGCCGGGCTATGAGCGCTTTTTTACAACTTAGTACGGGTTTTATTGATATGGATGGATGTGGAGGTATTAAAAAGGTAATATAACGTCCAACCACTACAGAGAATAATGGACCCAGAGTGCCTACAGTCGTGAAAAATACTTGGAGATCGGTTCAATGTATTGTGTTGTCAAAATTCGTGAGAGTGGACGTCAATTTATTGGTTTTTAGGCTGTGTTCCCAGTAGGCAAACTATTAGCGGCCGACTGAGTGAGCCGCAAAGTCGCGAATTGAAATTTGAGTTAGCTGCAAACTCAGATCAATTTGCGTGCGTCGCAAGCAAACTGTTAAGAGTTAGCCGCTTATTTAGGTCGACCGATTGAATTTTCACTTTACTATTGTTGTACGAAGGGAGTGGTCGTGTTGGTCACGATGGATATTTTTGAAGTAATTGGTATCTTAGAGGCGCTGAATGAGGATAAAAACTGTCCAGCTGTCCGCATGAACAGTTTGCGGCAAACGGACTCACTAAGCCCGGCGAACAACCATATCACCGCCACCGACTGGAACCGGGTTTGCTGTGAGTTAGCCTGACTACTGAGACAGTCGGCGCACGTAACGCTGCAAACTGCGTATAGTGAGCGCAAAACTAGCAAATTGTGGGCACTCCATTTCAAATATATGGAAGGGCGTACTAAACCGATACGCCGCAAACTCAGTCGGCCGCTAACAGTTTGCCTACTGGGAACACAGCCTTAATCCATCCATCCATCCATCCATTTGAGGTCCACTGCTGGACATAGGCCTCCCCTAATCTACGCCACTCAGACCAGTCCTGAGCCTTCTGAATCCAGCGGATACCCGCTGTCTTCTTCAGGTCATCGGTCCACCTGGTCGGGGGGCGTCCTGTGCTCCTCTTACCGAGGCGTGGTCTCCATTCGAGGACCTTTCTTCCCCAACGGTTATCAGTCCTTCGAACTATGTGGCCAGCCCATTGCCACTTCAGCCTGCTAATTCTCTGAGCTATGTCGGTCACCTTCGTTCGTCTACGGATTTCATCATTTCTGATTCGATCACGTAGAGAAATACCGAGCATAGCTCGTTCCATAGCCCGCTGGGCGACTCTAAGCTTGTGCATAAGGCCAATAGTGAAGCACCACGTCTCGGATCCGTATGTCATCACTGGCAACACACACTGCTCGAACACCTTCGACTTCAGGCACTGAGGTAACTTTTTGGACGACAAGATATGACGTAGTTTCCCGAACGCAGCCCATCCGAGTTGGATTCTACGAGTGACTTCTTTCTCGAAGTTGGACTTACCCATTTGGATCACTTGTCCCAGGTAAATGTACTCGTCTACAACTTCGAGAGCAGCGCCGTCAACAACAACCGGTACGGGTGTGACATGGACATTCGACATGATTTTCGTCTTGTCCATGTTCATCTTAAGACCCACCCGTTGTGAGGCGCTGTTCAAGTCCCCGAGCATTGTACCAAGTTCCTCCAGGGATCCCGCCAGGATGACTATATTATCGGCATATCGCAGGTGTGTGATCTGTTCGCCATTGATGTTAATGCCACGTCGTTTCCACTCCATCAGCTTGAACACGTCTTCCAACGCAGGAGTGAACAGTTTTGGGGATATGACGTCCCCTTGCCTGACACATCTCTGCAGTTGGATGGGGTTCGTTGCTGTGTTGTGTACTCTGACGGTCATAGTGGCTGATGTGTATAAACATTTCAACACCTCGATATACGGGTAGTCGATCCGGCACCGCTGAAGAGAATTTGGTACTGCCCAGGTCTCGATAGAATCAAAGGCTTTCTCATAGTCCACATAGGCAACACATAGCGGCAGATTATACTCCTCGGTCTTCTGTATAATCTGTCGCAGTGTGTGTATGTGGTCCATGGTACTGTAGCCTTTCCGGAATCCTGCTTGTTCGGGAGGCTGGAAGTCGTCAAGCCTGCGTGCAATGCGATTTGTGAGCACTCTCGAAAACAGCTTATAAACGTGGCTCAGAAGTGCAATGGGCCTGTAGTTCTTCAAAAGGGTCTTATCCCCTTTCTTAAAGAACAAAGTCACCACACTTCTGCTCCACGCTTCCGGGGTAGTCCCAGTATTAATGACGGAATCGAACAGATTTCGGAGCGCCACTAGGAGGGGTTTCCCCCCAGCTCTTAACAGCTCGGCTGTGATTCCGTCATCTCCCGGTGCCTTGTTGTTTTTAAGCTGTTTGAGAGCCTCTCTAATCTCATACAGGCTGACGTCCGGGATATCTTCTGTGTAGTGTCGGGTTAGTTTGGCTCGCTTATCGCTCTCCTCGAGGGGAGCTGGAGCTTGAGAGGAGGCATACAACCCAAGTAACATAATTTTCCTATAGTGCACAGTTTACAAGCTCACAGCACTAGTACCTCTCTCTTAGTGGTTCCAGGTTTTACTACCAAGCTTATAACAGGCTACGTGGAGTACGTTTGGGTTTATAGTACATCTGTTCTTATAAGTTGACTTAAAGTCGTGTATAGAACGAAATTATAGGTGCAGTAAAAACTAAGATGGCCTATAAAAGTGTTGCATAGGTGTAAATACACTTGAGAAAACTTACTCCAGTAAGATACACTTATAATCGCCTACAAGAAGTAATTATAAATCCACTATAAGTGTCATACGCCAGTAATAGTAATCTATCGAACTAAATGCACTTAGAACCATTTGCAATTGTTACTTGACCTTATAGGGGTGTATAAGTCAACTTTATGTGCCAATTATAAGTGAATTAGTTTTACAGTAGTTTCTTCTAAGAGTAAGTATACTTGGTATTATTGTAGACTCGGCCATTTTGATTTATGTAGTGGAACCCTAATTCGTCACAATATGGCGCGACAATGCTGTCAGGACTAATATTATTTTTAAACACAACTTAGTTAATAAGCCGTGTTCAAAAGGCGAACAAAAATTGAGATGTAAAACACAATATACTTCACCGAAAATTCTTACGCGTTTGCCGTGTAAACATGTATGCACGCATTACTACGTGCGAAATACTTGTTAATACATTTTATACAAAATAGATGAACTTAAATTTTATTATTTTATTTTTCTCCACAACCGCATAACACAATTCACAAATATTTAAAATAGCTAGTAATAGAAGCGCGGAGTACGTTACACGCCTGCCTGGTTATATTAGATGCTCATACTTGGCTTCGCGGGAGCAGATAGTTCTGCATAGTCCAATTACAAGTGTATTATTGGTGTAAGTGGTGCTCGCCAAGTCTTCTATGAGTGTTTTATTAGCAAAAGTACGCGTATAAAATGGGCCCTTTTCCGTGGTTATAAACTTTTACTAGCCTGTTATAGACCTGGCTCCGGAACCACTACCAGGCCAAATTTTGTTACTTGGGAACTGTCCGTAGTATCTCTCCGTCTCTCTCAGAACTTCGGGTTTCGATGACACTATGGTGCCGAGCTCGGTCTTCAACCTCGTAAGCTGACTTTGCCCAATAGACAGATCTCTGGCGAACACTTTGGAGCCTCGGTTTTGCTCAATTGTGTTTTTTACACGATTTGCGTTGTTTTTTCGCAAATTGCGTCGCCTGCACTTAGAGATCTGTTCATTGAGCCGTCTGTACTCCGCCATAGAGGTTGGAGACTGCACACATAGTTCTCGTCGGTCCCTCATTAGACCGAGGGCACAGCATTAATGTTGTTAACATATTTACTGAAATACCTTATTTCATTATATAAAATGTTTAATTGATTGATTGAATTAGTGAGATCGATTTTATTTTTATTTTAGAGGGTTAATTATTAACTGTAATACCAATAAAAGTAAATAACTAGTTATTTTAGTTAGGTAGGTACTTTTATGGACTTTCAATTATCGAAAGTCGATCACGATCAAGACACACGCCGCCATATTAAAATAAAAAAATAAGCGCCAACGCGATTAACGATCTCCATAGCACAGATTGTATAATTCTTAGTAAAATTATTAATATCACTTCATAGACTTAAGTATTTAAAAAGTAATGTATATGATCTGTAAATAAATTGAAATGGGTTGCAATTGAAACAAACTAAGTTAATATTATGCTTTATTTAATCTAAGTAATAAATCCCATGTGCATCTGAAATTATGCTGAATGTTTCTAATTTAACAATAATAATATAATTAATCAAAACCCTTTTTCAAAGCGCAGTCTGTCGTGAATAAGCGATAATAAGATAATGTATGCCTAAGCGCTCACCTCAAAAACGTTTCGAGTCTTTCTTACTATTCTTTATCAATTCCACCTGATGGTAAGTGGTGACGAAATCCAGAATAGTAAACAAAATTAGACCAAAACATTTATAAAAGTGGCGCTTAAGGCATATTGCCTCGTTTAAAGTACCGGGTAGGTTGGCTCAGTGGTAATACCACAGTTGTTATCGCGGGTGGATAAGTAAAAGTATCCATCCACGCCCCAGTTCTGTCCCCATGAATTCTTCACGATCCAGTATTCTTCACCGTCGCGCTGCCCGTAGCCCACCAAAGTCACCTCATGGTCTAAGTTGCTTGCGTCGCTGAAACCGACATGATTATTTAAGTTTGTTCCTATTATTCGGTCTATAAATATGTCTATAATTGTTCCAATCTCCTTTTATACCCGACTAGGGGATGAATTTTTAAAAATGAATAAATATTGAATTACTCTCTAACTAATTTATTTTGACAGAGTTAATTTCAATTTTCCAGTAAATCGGACGAACTTTTAACTCTCATTTTAACCCCGTAAGAGGATAAATTTAATTATGATAAGTTTATTTATTTTAAGTTTGAAATAAAATAGCAAAAAATTAAATATAAAGTAGGTATTAGGGATTTTCAAATTGTTTGAGGTGGACGCGGTTGCATAGTAGGTACAATACGCTCAAAAAGAAAAAAAATAGTAGAAGACATCTATAGATACTTTTTTCAGCGGACAGGAACCAAAGTGGATTAAACAATCAAACATACTTTAATGTTGCTTTTATTAATTTATGTAGGTATGGGTAGAATTAGTTGTAGTAGTAGGTATGTATTAGAACTAGTTTAGGAGGCTTAGGAACTACATAATGTAGTTGCAATGTGTAGATATACTATATTGCTTATCATAGACAAATATTACGTATATAATCTTACCATTCAACCTCATAGTATATCCCGCCTTGGTATTGATAAAGAGTTTTATAAGCATGGATCGAAACTGACACTGGGCCATGATTCACTACTGCCACCTAAAATTATCAAGCAATTTATGGTTAATCAATCCTCATAGGCTGGAATACTATTTTTTTTATGCATTCTAAATAATACCTGAATAATTTACCTTTAAAGCTTCGACGCTAAACGGTGTTACATTGGTAAAACCAAGTATCTGATATACTTCAGTCATGTTATCCATACGGCAGAATCCTTCCTGAAACATTATACGAACTTTAAAAACTTTTAAAACTGATAGTTAATATTAATATCGTTAGTCTCACTCCAAGTTACACGTTAGTATTATACAATAAAAAGCATGTTCAGATCACCCATAAGATGGGAGTTCCTGCTAACAGATGCCTTTTCCTAAGCCAACGAAAATTACATTAATTAAATATTTAGAGGAAAATACATCTGCCAGTAAATAAATATCGAACGAGGATAGATGGAGGGTCACGGCAACCAACATCCTTCGGACTGAAACACCATTTGACAATTTATTACATGTCAGAAATGGGTGTGGCGGTGGTATCGCTCCGGGCCCTGGACCCACTGTAAATTACCCCAAAATATATTTTTTCTGCTCATTGTACTAATATTAAATTGCTTGAGAAGAGGGTAATCTATGCTTGGGATCAAGCCCCTTACATAACAAAGATTACCTTGTTTACATATGATCCGTATTCCTCCTCAGTAGGTAGTCCATATTTCATCATCCAATGGAAAGCACGAGTGTCACGACCTCCCTCGCAGCCAAAATTACCAAAGCTTAAATAAAAATAGTATAAAATGATAATTATAAGTAGATTGTATTAATCTGGTTTTACAAAATGTCTCTACATGTCCTTTACATAACTTAAATGTACACACAATGTACTTTAAAATACGTTGTACGTGGAAAAACAGAAATTAATCCTTTGTGGTTTCTTACTTATCAGGGGTATTCTTTTAAAAGTAAGAGAATTTCAAAAATTTAGAAAGATGGAAAAAAGAAAAATGTAATGTGATCGTTTGTGAAAAGTTGTTGTATGATAAGTTTTGTCATAGTTTTGAAGTTAGGAGAGATATCAAAATCACTTGTTACAAGACACTCCACTCACCCCCAAGCACAGTCAAGTAAAGCCTGATTACTGAGTCTCAACAGTCTGCCGCCATTTTTTCGGGCTAGCGCTCCTTCAACTGCTGAAGTAGTTCCAAATGTCCAACATGACCCACAGCTTCCTTGATCTGTAACATTAGTATGACATGTAGCTTATGGATATTTGGCTTATTGATGGCTGATGGCTGGCTTGTGCATTGAATTTAAACAACAATACTTTCGATTTAAAATAATAATTACCTGCCATTTATAACTTCGCTATGGCATGCCTATTATTATTATCAGGCCTTTTTATAACTTATATTTATATAACTTATATAATTGTATGATTATTATTAAGACATCTAGTAAAATGTGCTAGTTAAGGAATTATACTACAAATGAAGAAAGACTTTACTGTTACTTTTTATGGCACTTAAAGATGTCCATACAGGTGATAACTACACACAAGACAGCCAACTGTTCATTTGTCAGCCATAAAACTAAAATTGTAAGCCAAAATAATAATTTACTATATCACCTTTAACTGGCGTTACGAGTCCTTGATCTCTTGCATCGTATTCGACGGGTAAATTGTGTGCCAAATTCTTTACTTCACTTGCAGTATACGGAAATGGATGGGTATCGGATTCCCTCGGTCCTGATCTTACCAACCCCGTATACTTTTTCAACTCTTCTGGAGTTCGGTCAGCAAACTTATTGATAGCTAGTTTATATCCAGTGTTTTTGCTGTTATGCTCAATTACGCGTCTGTAATATGAAAAATTTTAGTGTTTTAAAATCTTTTTTACATTTTAAATCTACAGTAAATGATGTATCTTTAAAATAGGCATTTAAGCTACAATAGTTTTTACCTGCGTAGAAAATGACAAATGGAACCCTAATTTACCAACTTACCGCATTCTTTCTTGGAAAAGATTTCTCCTTAAGGAATGTTCCTTTTCGTCTGCATATATTTTATTGTGCTTTTCTTTGAATCTGAAAAATTTAACAATTTAACTCAAATTACCTGTGTATATTTATGTATATTTATAAAAATATACTATTTATACTTCTTTCACTAAAATAATATGGACTTACGAATTGAAAACTTGGTCTACGTGCTGTTCATTATTCGGATTAATTTTGTCACTCCTTGACTTCCTTAATTCATCAGGCTCTGGTTCATCTTCATCTTTGCAATCATCTGTTGTAGAAAGATACATATTAACTGTTTGTTTTCTATAAATTGTAATATCACTTGATGCAAAATGTTTGATTGTTGAATAACTTGTAAACCACCCTCGTTTCACTTCGGGTACCTAAGTCTTACCCCCGTATATCTGAATCAACTCCTCTTTGCCTTATATCCTATAACCTTCCTCATGAATGTGGCTATCGTACATATTTTTTTTTTCAAATCTTACTGACAATAATTGCACCGCCCCCGAGCGAATAAATTACTTCAATTATTTAATGATAATCGCCGATGAATTACAAAAACTGAATTTTGGTGATTCAGCCGTTTTGGAAACCTGCTTAGTATACCTGCTTAGTATACCTGCTTAGTTCCATAGAGGATAAAAATATATTTCAATTTATTTTATCACAAGACAAATGTCGAAGATATTATAAAATAGGTACTTACACATGTCTTCAAAATTAAATACATCAGAATAATTGAAATCTGTTTCAAAATTATGAAAATTCCAAATCTCGTGTGTCTCCTTTATACCAAGCCATAAGTTGTATTCTATTAATTCATACCTGTACATTAAAATTATAAAATCAGTGCTTGCAATACAATACATGCCTTCAATTACTTCATTTTAAGAAGATATAGCTTCATTAAGCGTAAAATAGGTGTCCGTCTCCGTATGGGAGGAAACCTACACACAGTATCGGTTATTTCAATTTTCTGAAGTAGATAAAAAACCGGGCAAGTGCGTGTCAGGCCTCGCGCAATTCGCGTTCCGAATCGCCGGCCAGGGGGGGGGGACACTTGACTCCAACCAAAATTAGCACTTTAAAGCCAAATATTTCGCAAACGGACTCCTAAATCCAAAAATGTTACATAGATTACCCATAATATTGTTGAAAGACCTTTTCAACGATACCCCACACTATAGGGTATGCGACGAATAAAAAAATCATCTTCACGTTACATATTATGTGGGAGGTACCCTGAAAAATAAGTCTATGAGCATGGGTCTCGCCTCTTGAGGAGGTCTAGAGCATAGTCCACCACGCTGCTCCAGTGGTTGGTGAAGGAGTAATTTGCCAACTCAAACTTATCGGAAATTTTCATGCCACCCCACCACCCCCGACATAGCTTAACGACTGATATTTTACGATAACAACCGGGACCTATGGCTATTCGGCCTCCAAAATCCAAAGTACGGAAGCGCTCAAGAATTTTTTGCTATTAGCAGTTTCCCATCCAGTTACCGACTGTGACCGCTGATGTTCTTAGTTCAGTCAATCACAGATCGATACATGTCGCGGGACTATGAGAGCTTCACTAATGGAAAACATTCGTAATATAGAAGATTTTAAAAGATTTTGCAAATATATTTATTTAAAAGTATATTTTGGTGAAGTACTTACTTGACAGGCACCCAAGTCGCATCGCTTTCATTATAAATTGCCCATATTGTTTCCTTGGATTCTTCATCATTTAATTCAAAAACAAACTTTTCAACTGTATTCTGATTGACTTCTTCGGATCCTGGAAAAATAAGTAAATAGAAACTGTTTTACTAAAGAAAAAACTGGAAAACATTTTCCATGATGCTATGGCCACTATGGCCACCTCTTCATAAAATTAAGAAAAGTTTGTAGTAAAGGTCGATGTATACGTAACGTGTTTTTACCCGGACGGGACGGGACGTGAAGTTTTGGATATAATATCGTTTCATACTTTTCATAGTAGCGCCGTACGCTCCGGAGAGCTAAGTAGTGATGCACGTTTATTTACCCACTGTAGTGCTAATCAACTTATACAAAAATAATCATTATAAATACATCCGTTTCCTTTTACTCAATAATATTTAATTTCATTCATATTCAAATTTCGTTTATTTCAATATTATAATTTTAAATTAATGTTATCCATATGAATACAATTATAAAATAAATGTTACATGATTAACTTTTTGTCATGACTACGAATGACTACTATAAAATACTTATTAAATTGAGTCTCATTATCCAAAAGTTCTTTTCAAAAGACCTAAATACTACTTAAGGTCGCTGTATACGTAACGTGTACGGTACGGGGACCGGACGGGACGTGGACGGGACATGGACAGAACATGGTTAATAAACACTGACGGGGATTTTTAATGCATACGAAACGTGGCAATAATTCGGACCTAACGTGCTAGTGTTGTGAACAAGGAAGATGGATTTTTCATTTGAAGATTTGGTTTTTAATTGTTAATGCTTTAGATGACGTAGAAGAAGCTTTTCTGAGATTTTCTGTACATCCTACATGGCAGAAAAGAGAACAAGAAGGAGAATACTACACTTTCTACAAAGAACTTTTGGATGATGAGACTCAATTTTATAAGTACTTTGGTATGACTAATCATGAAAAAAATTATTCATGTTTTATTTTATAATTGTAATCATGGGTAGATAATATTATTTTAAACTTCCAAATCATATAATGAAAAGTAACTTTTCTAAACCAAATTTTAGAAAAGTAACATAGGTAATACATTAACCTATCACCTATAGCTATATGTATGTATGACGTATGTATTACATTTGTATAATTAGTTTCGTTAAGTACCTATACTATAAGTTACTTTTCTATTTGGTTTGTTCGTTGCTAACTTATGAAAACTAGCCAAGTCAGATATAAAGCTTGAATTACATTTTCTAATTGCTAAATAAAGTGACTAAAATTTTAGGCTTTTCTACATAGAACTTGGCACCCATTTAGATCTCAATTTATTTATTTTTTGAACTTGGCTCTCATTCCACATTTATGTTTTTGGTGAGATCCATGTTGCAATAAACATAGAAACAATGTCTTCAAAATGACGACGAAAATAGCATGCACAGAAAATGCTACATGGCATTGGATTATTTTAGAAGAAAATCACTGATGTTATATTATACTTACCATCATACACCATCAAGTACACGTCTGGTAAAATATCTTCTAAATGAATAAAGGACGTTTTAGTTCCATTGGTTCTTTTGCAAACTAAGTAATTTTCATTATTCTCTGTTGTTTCAGGATGGACCTAAAATAATATAATATTGATTAGGTATAAAGATTAAACTGGCACAATTACAAAAATAATGTGTCGTGTCGTGTGTAGGACTTAGTCCTAAAAAACCTAAAAGTAACAGGACTTAGGTTACTTTTAGGTTTTTTAGGACTTACCTATTACCTACGATGAATTATGAAAAGCATGTATTACTACGATAACATTTTTATAACACCTCTTGTTTTTCAAAAAATATCTCAAGTTTAAAATGTTTTTTTATTTTTTTTTATTTTGACATAAGTTATCCGCTAAGAAAAATGAATTTAAAAATGAAGAAAAATACCCGCCTGCTATGAAAAAACTATCATGATATATATACCTTTTTGAAAACTTTATTATGATCTTTTTAATTTGATATCCATATTGCATAATTCAATTTATTTTTATTTTTGGATACTTCAAACAATGGCATCTCACAGCCACCACGTATTTGTTTTTTTTATTTGACTTATCTAAGAACACTTGGGTTATCAAGTCCTTCAGATACAAATAAATCCGTTCAGTGGGTTGGTAGGTAATAAAGAATATTACACGCATACATACAAACATACAAGTTCGATTGGTTCGATTGTGGGTTGTGGGTTCGATTCCCAGCGAGGCGGAAATTTGAATGATGAGTTTGAATTTCTGTTCTCGGTCTGGGTGTGAATGTCCTTGTCTTGTGTGTTGTCCATGGCACCTACGACACAGGTAATCCTAGTGAGTAGTGTGGGGCGCTATGAGTGTGAAGCGTTATTTTATTTATTTTTTATTTATTAAGTTAAGCGCGAAAAACATATATAACCCTTCCTAGCAGTCGGGTAAACAAACTAAAAAAAACCTGAGGTTAACTATTGTATACCGTCGGATTAGGAAAAGCAAAGTGAAATCGCTATAGGTGGCAGCGCTAGAATTTGCCATTTAAATTTTACATTTTATTACACATGTAGTATATTGCATGATACTCAATACGAGGGTAGTTGTGATTTGGTGGTTACAAATTCACCCGCGAGTTGATTCGAGAGATTAAAGGGAGTGTGGCTGATTTCATGGTGTTTTCTTGTGCTGTCCCGGTTTTAAATACTTAGATATCACAACAAACGACCAAAGCTAAAATGGAATCATTATTAGAACGCGTCTAATGTCAATGCGTGTGAGTCTTCTCTTTATTTATAAGATTCGTAGCTCCTCTATGTTTCGTGCATTCCAATTTCCACTTGAACCCCCTGCTTGAGCCTTCTAGGAGCGCTACGGACACTAACTATTCTACTTGGAACCCCATCAATTTTTATATTCTACTTGAACGCCCTCAGTTCAGTTTCGTCGTTCGGTGGGGTAAAAATTGGAAATATTTCACTCGTATTTACCTCGTACTTCACACCGTAACGAAATCTGCTCTTCCGACGAGGTTTGGAGGCATATTTCTTTACTGCACCCTTATTGTAGTCTATTCTGGATTTCGTCTTCGTTCGCCTATGAATAAACATGATAAAATAAGTTATAATTCATGAACATTAAAAATTCGCGTCAGCTGCTAGAGAATGCTTCTAGCTAGTACCATTTTTTATATTGAAACGGTGAAATTAGATAACATGCGAATGTCAATTGAAGTGAATGTCAAGCAGTTTAAATTCGACAATAGGGTATTTTACGTTTTTGTCTTGCTACTGACCTTCCAGAAGCAGGCGTGAAATGATTTTCAAGACAGCAGATTTGCTAGGAGCGTGCCCTCTACTTCTTGGAATGGTGGTGATCGATTACCATTGGTGGCTCCTTTACTTGTCGATTTTATTTATATAGTTAATTGTATTCAAGAAACTTCATTTCTACTCACCAGTACTGAATATCGTCCACCGAGCCCGCTGTTAGGGATATCACCTCAGCTTCGAATGTATATTTGTCTGGCCATTCTAATTCTTTATCGCTATCAGTAGCTACAAAAGTATACATTTTTTTAAATATTTTTGTTTCTTTATTCGATTTAATTTGAAATTAAGGTTTTGGAAACTATATTAAACATATCTATACAAATATATAAAGAGGAAAGATTTGATTTTTTGTTTGCATTGAATAGGCTCCGAAACTACTGAACCGATGTGTAAAATTCTTTCACCGTTGGGAAGCTACACTATCCCCGAGTAACATAGGCTATATTAAATTTTCAAAAAAATTAGGGATCCTTAATAACACTCCAATAATATAACCCAAGGTGTAAAAAAATAAGAAAACCGAAGCAAAGCGAGGGTGATTACTCGTATAAAATAAAAAAATACAATTAGACGATTCTACACGTAGCACTGAGTAGCGAATAAGAGATAAAAATATAACAATCAGCAATAAAACTCACAGGCGTTTCCAGCTACTATAACAAATAACACACAGGAAAGTAACCCTAATAAATACATTATTTAATAGAATCTCCAAACATGTAGGGAAACAATCCTGATGAGAAATTATTGGTTGCACCCTTTTATATAATTATTACTTATCAATCTTTCCATTAATTAACGGGAAGCCCAATGTAACATTAGCATGTTATGGATATTCTGAGGTAATGAATCAATGGAACATTGATGACTGGTGTGGCGCCATGGATCGTCGTGGATCGCCGTGGTCGTGGGTTCAATTCTCAAAGAGGCAGAAATTTTAATGATGTTCGAATTTCTTGTCTCGATCTGGGTGTGTCCTTATCTATATGTGTTGTCCATGGCTCCCACGATACAGGGAATTGACACAGAATCCCACTAGGGGCGTGAATGTGTAACTGTGTAGCGTTATATTAGTGTGTGATTGACTCGTTCTTGTAGCAGGGTTGCTGTTTGGGGTACATAGAAACAACAGGAGAGGCCATGGCTGGCACTAGGTTCTTCTTGTCGAAGGTCACCGGGTACCACAGCTGTAGGGATTTTTCTCATCTCTCAATAAAGGTCGATGTATACGTAACGTGGACGAGACGGGGACAGGATGAGACGTGAAGTTTTGGAAACATCGTTTCATAGAAAATGTAAACTGTAGCGCATACGCCACTGGAGCACGCACGGGACGGGAACAGGGCACGCACGTGCCCCTTCCGCGTCCCGTCCACGTTATGTATGCATCGACCTTAGTTCTATATATAAAATCAATTCTGAAATGTATTTCGGTCGAAATATTGGAGAGACATTAAGGAACAGGGTTCCTGTTTCTGTCTGAACGCCTCGGTGATTCCTTTGGTGTTACAGGTGTCCATGGGCATCGGCAAAAAATATTGCATAGTCGCTCCTCTGTTTGTTTATTGCTGATAAGATGCTCAATGTTAAGAGAGTTCTATAATCTGAGGTTGAGAGATAACAGTAAAAATGGTTGTGAACTTTTGAATTTTGATATTAATTATGTAATTAATAACATTTATACTTATAAAAATACAACTGTAAAAGTTATAGGGTGAACTAACTATTTTATTTCCCGGCCTGATTCTAAAACATGAGACATAAAATGTATATTGTATAATGTCCACATTACATAAACAATCGTAAATCTCCACATCAAATATTCGTACCAAAATGTTAATGGTTTCATTATATTAATTAACTTTAATTAACTTTAACTAGTTTTATCTTGCAAATTGGTACATATAATAATGAGGTCCGATTATATCAATAATCCACATTTCATATAGATACGATTCATGTTTTTGTGTCTATGTAGGTATCAATAACTGACATCTATAAAATAATTACCAATCATTATCAATCTATTCCTTTTTAGGACTTTTGCGATAGGTAGGTATACTGAAATCCTAACAAAATGTTAAGTGTCGTTTTAAGTCATTAATTTATCGTGTCCCTACTATAACTGTCTGTGAACTCTTGAGTGTACATAAATAATAAATAAATAATTCGTAATAAACACACAACTTTGTAAGATCCGTAACTCTTTAAACCGAAGGTTTAATAAACTTCATCTTTCTGGTTATAAATACATCTAAATATAGTTTTCTTTGCATACTAACAGACGAGTATGGAATGAATTAACTTGATCCGTTTAATTGATGGAGATTTTAATTAAAGTCTCGCTGACATCAGATTTGCAGTTGCGGTTTGAAGACTTCAACGCTAGCGTATTTTCGTGTGCGAGTCATTAATTTAAATTAAGTACTTTAATCTGAACATCACCCTCTATTTGTGGTAAATGAACTCAGACGTTCTACAAAGTAAACGTAATAATAGATGCCAGAAAAATAATTTGAAGATTGGAAGAAACAAAAGAATGGGGTAATGAAAAGAAGCAACATAATATCTGGTATTTATATAAAGAAGAAAGAAGAAAATCTCACCAGATTCGATGATTCATCAGCCTTTGGAGGTCCACTGCTAAACGTAGGCCTCCCCTAACCAACGCCAATCTGACCAGTCTTGAGCCTCCTGATTCTGCGGATGTCCGCTGCCTTCTTCAGGTCGTCAATCCACCTGGTCAGGGGAGTCCTTTAGGATTCGATGTCACAGTTGCACAAGTTTACGAAGAAAGTTAGAACTCCGTGTACCGTTACTAAATAGTGGCAAGAAAGACTTTGTTGCGAACGCACCTAAAGAAAATAATTATTGCTATATTCGCATAGAATAGTCTAGTCATCAAGTTCAAATTTGAGAAAAATAGTGATACTTAAAGCACCTAAATATGAATGATACCTCATAGGATTCGGAATGAAGAGTAGAAAAATATATCGGAATGATTTTACAGCACTTAAATAAATGCAATTATTTGTCTTTAATACATTTTTAAGTTTAGGTGTCTGGCAGTGGGTTGATACCGTGCTAAGTGTCTGGTACCTAAATGGTTATCCATGACGTTATCGTCATTCGAATATTATTCCGAAGAAAATATAAAAAAACTGAATTTTATACTTTAAGTACCTACTATTATTTTTCTTCTGTGTTTTAAGGAAAATTTGTTCAAATTTTATACACCTTTGTTGCCTATGACAACGTTCATGGATTTGATCAAGTCATGGTTTTTATTATTTACCCTGATATAATCATGTTTCTACAGCTATTCAGATTTACATAATAACTTTTAAATTCAAATCTTCGTAACGAGATAACATCCATTCAACTTTTGAAATAGGTACTTATAAAATATTATCAAATCAATAGCATTTCACGCAGGGGCGTCTGTAAATAGATCTACTCTCCGAGTATAATTTTTAGGGTTCCAGAATAAAATCGGACCCCTTATAGTTTCGTCATGTCCGTCTAACTATCCGTTCGTCTGTCCGTCTCTCTGTCCAAAGCAAAGCGCCGCGACCCTTAGTATTAGAAATCTGTAATTTGGCATGGATAATATTGAAAAAATTGAAAACATTTTTTTTCAGGGTACCTCCCCTGCAGGTCACATGAGGATGAAATTTTTATTCGTTGCGTACTCTATAGTGTGGGGTATATCGCTAAAGTAAGGTCTTTCAAAAATATTATGGATCCTCTAAGACCATTTTTGAAATTAGGGGTCCGTTTGAGAAATATTTGATTTTATAGTGCTAATTTTGGTTAGATTCAAGTGTCTCTGCTGGCTAAACGGTTGGAGTTGGAGTTAAAAAAATCTCAAAAATAGGTTATTATGATGAATTTACAAGGAAGTCCATAACGGCCCGGTTATGTTAGCATAAGTAGTTAATGAGTATAGTCTATAAACTTACTACTTCGGAACCCTACATTGTGCGTGATCTGACACGAACTTGCCCGTTTTTATTAAACGTAGGGATGATGTTTCCAAAATGAACTATGATGGATCAAATCTAAAATCGAACGTATAAAGTTTTGCCTCGAAATAAATAATGAAACTGAAGCTATTTTCTGCCACCGTTTTGCTAAGATGAAGTTTGCTAGATCTACTACGAGTAGTACGAGTAGATCAAGTTTGCTTATCGTTTTCAAATTAAGCTTTCCAAATAACTTTGAACTGTGCTTAACTTGCTCTATATCTCGAATATATTATTTAGATCTTACCTTTTAAGTTAAAATTCCTTTCACAGATAATCCTTTAAATATTTTTGCAGCGTAAACTATGCCGAATTTGGAGCCTCGAACTGTCCTTTAAAGTAATAGTTTTATTAATAAGCAGATATGTAGATGGTTACCTGATGATATACGACCACCATACGGCCTTATTCGTTACTGGTAGTATCTTTAATAAATTACCTACTGTCCAGAATTGTTTTTAATAGAGATTATACACATATTTTCTATTCTTATACAAGGAGCTTATGAACTGCAAAGAATGTAATTTAAAGCCGTTGAACTGTAGCAAAAAGCTGATCGAAGCAAAAAGCACAAAAACACTTCCAAGCGCCCATTCCATCACATTGTAAATCAAGCGACGTGCTTTCGACAAACTCAAAAAATGCTTCACTAGCAAAAACACTTCTGGGTCGGTCGGACAACAAAAATCGTGGCACGAGACACATCGGTCGTCTATTGTGTCTTTTTATTGCGAAACCGTGCACCCGATCATTTCGCCACCAACAAATCTTTAAAATTAGCTTTGAACTGAATTGAATCTTAGAACTCTTTTATAAAGGTTTAAAATCTAAATCCATACTGGTCGGAAGTTACCTTTACACGATGCAGATGAAATTTACGACGCAGGAGATTTTGAACTTTAACACAATGCTGTAAGGATGATGTTTAAGTTTGGACCTACAGGTAGTTCAGACGGTGATAAGTAGTTTAGGGAAGATCGGCGCAAAACGCACCCGCGAGCTGTCACGCGCTACGGTTGCCGGTTTGGTGATTGGTTCTTTTAAAATCTTTACACAAGAATCTGTAAACGGTAAAACAGGACTGTACTTGTTGAGGTTTTTTTAGAGGCTTTCAAAAACGACCCTCAGGCATATTAGAGGGCTCAACATCGGGTCTCCGTGTTATAAGTGTTATTGTAGTTAAGTATTATATTATTACTCTGTGATCGATTTCATCAAGAATACGATAGAAGCGTAATTTTTGTCTTTTTGATCTTAAAGGTTTGTCTCCATCTGTCACGATTTGAGTCGCGATACATTCGTTCGTACAAAAATCATATGTAATAAGGTAATTAATAAATAATTAGACTGAAGGGAATAAAAACATTGAAAGAGCTACGGTAGTGTTCTCGAAACATTATGCTAATAATAATGTAAAGTCTTCATGTATGTGAAGGATATGTCAGGAATATCATCTGGTAACCCTAAATCAAAACCAATTGGTTTTCAGAAAGTTCTGGATCTTTGTTAGGTAGATACTACAAAAGTGTTACACACACTGTTAGGACAACCCGTAACTGTTCAATCGCTAGTTATGTAGAATATCTACCCACCTCGGTTATTTAAGATTTTTGATAAAAATTTAAATGGAGCATGCTGTATTATCAAGTTGAATCTCTTGAGATTATACATTCGGATTGTTGCGCTGGACCCATGATTAAACAATACACAATTAATGTTTCGGTATTTCATTGCTACTGTGTGTGTCGTGATATTAAGCTTCGTTCACATGTGACATACACATTTTGGGCTTTGGATAGGTAGGATTAGGATGGAAGGAACCCCTTGCACTCTTAAATACTTACTTATCCTCTAGGTATAATATTGTAAATGTGAAAGTTAGCGAGGACAGATGTATGGATGTATGATATTCATGAACTTTAGCACATTGGTAGACCTTCTAACTAGAATAACATAAAGGGCCCTTATTAACCCGGAAAACGTGGGCAAACCGCGGACACAGTGCTAGTAGGAATTATATACGTAACTAAATGTAAATATCGTCGCTTGAAAGGCAAAAATTACCAAGCGACATGTTGGGCGATATTGAGTTATAAATGTCAATAAATTAACAAAAATTCTGCGTCGATTAATCATAATTATTGATTGATGCTAGGAAGAGTTTTATTGTCGCTTGGTAACTTAAAACAATTTCAGCGATTTCTCTAGGGTAAAGTTTCCAACATGTCGCTTGGTAATTTTTGCCTTTCAAGCGTCGATATATTTTTCCTCTAAAAGAAAAGGTGCCTATCTGTACCAAACCTTAGCCACTATTAGACCGTTATAAACAAACATGGGTATTTTTATAGCAGTCGTGGCGCGCTCAATGTAGATGGAAGTAATTAACGCCCACACTGCTACTGGAATACGAAATGGTGGATGGTAATCTTCTCTGCTATGTTGAATGGGTACCTACTTAGATTAAAAGAATTTACGCGGGATTAGTGAGTTTATGTTAATATTATGTTGTGTTTACTAGCTAGCTTTTTCACTAAGTTCCGCTGTTATAATGTACTTAAAAGTTAATTGGTGTTTTGAGAATGGTATTTATGTTCCAAACGGTTTATTAAGTTCTTAAAATTAATAATTATCTACAGTCAGGTCTGGATGTCCGTTTTTTACATTCATATACATACCTACATTACCTACTTATAATCGACGTGTGTAATAAAATATAATATAATGAAATGACATACACTTTTAGTCTTTTAAGAGTATTTTAACAGTTTGTTTTCCTGTGCGTTTGTTTCCGCTTATCTAATTATAATTTGGGACAAGATTTAGTGTTTCTTTACTAATAAAAAAGAAATGCAAATTTAACGACCTCCACGTTTACTTTCCTTCGACTTTTTTATGGAAATAGTCGGCAAACGAGCTGACGATCCACCTGACGGTAAGAGGCTATCGTCGCCCATGGACATCAGCAACACCAAAGGCATCACTGATGCGTTGCCGGCCAAGAAAGAGAGAAGAAATAATCTAAATTTTACTAAAAAAAATAACCGACTTCAAAGTCTCAAAAACTACATATTTGTCAGATCTCGTTCAAATTTATGTGAGACCACATGACAAGCGCCTGCTTTCGATTAAAAAAAGAATCATCGAAATCGGTTGGCGTGATGTTGAGTTATTCGTCAATTTGTCGCGCACATCTTAACACAAATTTACGACTTATGTAGTTTTCTCATGGATGCCATTGTCAAATCTCAATAAAATTTATATGGGACCACATGACAGCTACCAGCTTTCGATTAAAAAAAGAATCATCAAAATCGGTTCACCCAGTCCAAAGTTCTGAGGTAACAAACATAAAAAAAAAAAAAAATACAGTCGAATTGAGAACCTCCTCCTTTTTTGAAGTCGGTTAAAAAGAAAGAAAGAACTGGTTCTCAACTGCTATATCTTCTAAAGCGTTTTTTTTACTGATGTAAATTGCTTTGAATTTGTGATGGAGAGCAAACTTCTCAGTTTGAACAAATATTATAACAATAATTATAATTATTATTGAAATTATACTTGACAAATGGGCGTGGCTTTAGCATCTCTCATTGTGAGAGAAATCCTAAGCCCAGTTTGTACTGATAACCCATACCTAAGTGCAGGGATTTCTTTAACTTTTCTTGCTGCTTCTTCTCCTGGGTCCTCTCACAGTAGGGCCTTGTTGAAGCATTGGAGTAACTTGCATGACTTTCAAAAAGTGTTTGTAAACCAAACCAATTTTGAATAAAAAACATTTGATTTGATTTGATTTGACTCATTAGTGGTCCAGCCCAGACTTACTGCAAGGCACGAGTCTCTCCTCGTAAGCTGAGAGCGTAGAGTACCATGCTCCTATGTGGATTTTTACCCGACTTGTATGTTTGTATGTTTGAATGTATGTATGTAGGTACATATGTAATATTCTTTATTACCTCGTATGTTCCAAACCGCTGAACGGATTTATATAATTAAGATATCGTTAGATTCGTCTTGATAGTGTTCTTCCATCCATGCATACAAATTAAAGAGCTCACCAAGGATTTCAAAAAGGGATATCATGGTAGCTTTTTTGACAACATGCGAGATTTTTTTAATTTTTGAATTTGTACTAGTTACGTGACTAGTAGAAAAAGAGCAGATGAGGTAGGTACTATTATTTGTTCTGTGGCTATAGCTAATTCGGTCGACTACTTAGGATAAGCTTGCAAGGTAGGTAAGTGTTGCAAGCTGTTTCTAATATCGATTAGCTTTATGGTGGCCACTCACGGTCAGTCCATCGCGTCAAATGGCGTGATATACAGCCAAAATTGACACATGACACATGACACTAGTGCTATATAATTAACTAGCTGTTGCCCGCAGCTTCGCACGCGGAAATTATGCTTATCATATTATTTATTATCCCTTACAAAAGAAAATTTAAAAACAGGTTCATTTATATTGAAGTACTTATATTTAGGAATTTACATACTGAAACTTACGATACAATCACAGATTATTCCTCCGGGAGCGGGTTTGGAATAGTATACAACAATAACTTTTTTCTTTTCCCTCTCTCTCTCCCTCTCCATCTTCCTCTTTCCCCTTGCCCTCTTCCTCTCCCGCTCCCTGTCCCTTTTCCTCTCCCGCTCCCTGTCTCACTCCCCTCGCTCTCCCTCTTCCTGTCCCACTCCCTGTCCCTTTCCCGCTCGAGGTCCTTCTCCCACCACATATCCCTCTCCCTCTCCCTTTCCCGCTCGAGGTCTTTCTCCCACTTCATATCCCTCTCCCTCTTCCTCTATCGCTTCCAGTCCCTCTCCCGCCCACACCCGCGCCCTCTCCCGATTTCTGTCCCGCTCCCACTCCCTCTCCCGCTCCTTGTCCCTCTCTATCTCCCTCTTCCGCTCCTTCTCCCTCTCCTGCTCCCTGTCCATTCTTAACTTAAAAAATGACGAAGTTGCTTACTAAGTTCATTCCCCTAAATTAACTCTTTAAGGGATGATTTTCCGAAAAAAATAAAATCTAAGTTAACTTTTGTTCACAACTATAAACTTACATAAAAATTTTCATATTTATAAGTCTAAAACTGACGATGTTGATTTATATGTAAATATAATATAATGGCTTCCTACCCCTATTTTTAGGGGATGAGTTTCGAGAAAACAGTGATACAGTTATTTTTTGTGTCTAACTATAAGCTTATATACAAAATTTCACCCTTCTTACTTTAAAAATGACGAAGTTGCATACTAAATTAAATTCACTAAATTAACCCTTTAAGGGATAATTTTCCGAAAAAAATTGTTAAAGTTAACTTTTGTTTATTACTATAAACTTACATAAAAAATTTCATATTTATAACTCTAAAATTGGCGAAGTTGATTTTTATGTAGTTGACTACCAACCCCTATTTTTAGGGGATGAATTTCGAGAAAACAATGATACAGTTATTTTTTGTGTCTAACTATAAGCTTATATACAAATTTTCGCCCTTCGTACTTCAAAACTGACGAAGTGTCCATACTAACTTCCGCACTCTTAATTAACCCTTTAGGGGATTATTTTCCAAAAAAGCATAATACTTACAAATTTTGTTTCTAGTCTGGAGCTAATATGTAAATTTTCATGTTTTTAACTTCAAAAATGACGAAGTTGCCTACCAAGTTCAATTCAGTAAATTAACCCGTTAAGGGATGATTTTCCAAAAAAATATATTAAAGTTAACTTTTGTTTATTACTATAAACCTACATAAAAATTTTCAAATTTATAAATCTAAAACTAAGAAAGTTGGTTTGTATGAAAGTGTCTTCTAACCCTTATTTGTACCCCTTAGGGGATGAATTTCCAAAAATCCGTTCTTAGTGGACGTCTCCTTAGCATAAACTATCTCTATGCCAAATTTCATCTTAATCGGTTCGGCAGTTTCTGAGATTTTTTGTTTAATCAGCGGTGTGTCGCTTTTCAATTTTATATATATAGATTATATTGTTTACTAGCTGTTGCCCGCAGCTTCGCATACGGAAATTATGTTTTACCTTATTTGTACATCTTATAGAAGGAAATTTAAAAAACGGTGAATTTATATTGAAGTACTTATATTCAGTAATTTATATACTGAAACCCACGATAAAATCACAAAGGATTCCTCCAGGAGCGAGTTTTGAAAAATAAGCAATATTCACATTAATTTGTATTTTTTTCTTTTTTTTGCAAAATTTTGGAAAACTGAAAAATACATGTTCCATTAATTTAAGCAAGGAACATTTGTGGCAAATTTGAAGCAAATCGGTTGATGTTTTAAAAATATTCCATACAAACTTTCATCCCGTTTCCCGGGAAATATTTTAATTTTCCGGGATAAAAAGTATCCTAAAATATGACCCGGAGTATTAGTAACAACTTTACCAATTTTCATCGAAATCCGTTCAAGGGTTTTCATGTGATGCCCGGACAGACAGACAGACAGACAGACAATAATTCTAAAAAAAATATTTTTATGCTCTAACACGTTATTGAAGTGCCCCCTAGTCAAAATTTTTAAAAAATATTCAATGTACAGTAAATTTGCCCTTTGAGTTTTATTATAGTATAGATTTATTTATCGATAATATTGCATGTATAGTTATTGATTTACACAAAAGTGCTAGTATAATGTTTATGTTTTCTCTTATAGTATGTATTATATATTTTATAATCTTCAGTCTCGTTTCTTTTATGTATGTATTGTATTACAATTAGTATACAACTTTTATTATTAATTTAATATAAGTAAACGTTTGCTGGGAGACCTCCGTGACATAATTTAACGGATACTGCGGAAGATCAGCGCTGGCTGTCTCCGGACTCCAGCACAATGCTGAGCAGGCTCCGATTTGTAAAGGGTCCACTTATACTTAAGTTTAGTTATTATCTTGTGTATATAAGTTGTGTTTAGGTAACCATAAGTGTATCTTTTGCAAATAACTGTATTTTCTTTCTTTCTTTCTTTTCTTTCAAAATTTGATCGTGAATGTGAAAAACTGATGGCGTGATAAAAAAATCGGTATGTCCAATCGCGCCATTTTGACATATGTCATTTGGAGCCACGCCAAGTGGCGCGACCGTGAGTGGCCACCCTTAGTCGACCAGAAATATTGAGTCGTTTATTTATCGCTTATTTATCGTTTCGTATTATAACAAACCCTTGTGTTAAATGTATGCCATGGTCCATTTACAAATTTATGTTAATTTTTGTTTAACAGAGTTATGTTAAAAAATAAACCACCTACATGATATTTAACATTTCTAAATACATATTCTCCTGTGAGAATTGGGATCCTACATTTTATAGAAGACACCTACTAAAACTTAAATCAATAAACTATTTAACAAAAAAAAATGTGCGCAATTCACACGTGTTAGAAGTGAAACCTTCAAAAATTTTGTTTTCAAGATAATGAGACGAATGTAAAATTTCGGGAAGATGATAATTGTAGGTTTTACTACTCCACTCCACTCCACTGCACTCCACTCCACTCAACTCAACTCAACTCAAGTCAGTCTCCACTCATTTCTAGTCTCCACAGGACAGTTTCGTTTCATAAAATTTCAAGTCACCCCCGTACTAAAGAAGTTTTCACTTCAAAAATTAATAATTTAATTAATTAAATATTCACTAAAACAACAATAATGAATTAGAAAAAATGGGACAATTTCAAACGAATGGTATCAAATCTAACCACGGAGGTAACAAGTGAAAACTAAATTGGTGGTTTATTTCTGTCATAAATCTAATTTATTCCAAGGTAGGTGATATCACATATCAAGTATTAATTATGAGCGTCGTAAAGCCTCTGATAATGGTCATGTATTTTTGTAGGCACCAAATTGGAATGGACCGGTGAACTGGTTCTCCGAGCTAATTAAGAAAGCAATTTGCGAGATATTTATGGACTATAAAATAATACAGAGGTGTATGCGGCTTATCGGCTGTAAGAGGAAATTCGAATAGGGTTGGCGCAAACAGAAGTATAGAAGTATTTGTGGAGTCCATAGAGAAGGTAAAACAATGGGCTCATCCAAAGTAATAATTATAATCAATATTATGAGTTACATTTTAATTTTTTGATGAGGAGGTTCTCAATTCGATTGTATTTTTTTTTATGTTTGTTACCTCAGAACTTTGGACTGGGCGAACCGATTTTGATGATTGTTTTTTTAATCGAAAGCTGGTGGCTGTCATGTGGTTCCATATAAATTTTATTGAGATCTAACAGTGGCATCCATGAGAAAACCACATAAGTAAATTTGTGTTAAGATGTGCGCGACAAATTGACGAGTAACTCAATATTACGCCAACCGATTTCGATGATTCTTTTTTTAATCGAAAGCAGGTGCTTGTCATGTGATCCCACATTTTGTACGAGATCTGACAAGTAGTTTTTGAGACTTTGAAGTCGGTTTTTTGTTAGTAAAATTTAGATTATTAATATAATAGATCTCAGTTCTTTCATCTGAGCCCTAAACACGCTACGACTAACGACAGACGTTGGTTGTATAGAACATTAAAACAAACGTTAGAAAATTTATGTGAACCTAATTTGTGAGAAAAAAATTTAGACTCATTCTATGTGAAATCTGGTAAATCCTAAAATTGAGCATTACAGCAACAATATTTAATGTAGTTTTTTATACGTGCGTCAAAATCATTTTGTTTGCTCCATATTCACTGTCAACCCTTGACATAGGTATGCTTTTAAAATCTTGAGTTTTATTATTGAGAGTCCTTTTAATAGCAATGATAATAAAAATGGAAGATTAGTATATCCGTTGAGAAATATGTACCTGCCTACGATTTACACACAAATTCATGAAAACGTGAAGACGAAATGGCGCAGTGTTGATGGTTTTGGCACAAACTATGCGGATGTCTCGTTTGATGTCGGAGGATGATCAGTTTGTTAAATGAATTATTAATATCATAGTTATGTATTTACAAAGGAGACAATATTTGGTACGCGATGACGACACGATAAAATGCACGTGTGACGTGACGTGACAAAGCTGCGTCAAAATGTCGCAGTATCGTCTATAGGTATCACTGATTTTCTTTGTATTTGTGTGTGCTAAGATCTGTATAAACCTTTCCTAGGCTTTGCTTAGACTTAAAATTATCCGAACAAAAATAATGCTTCTATATCAACCTTAACATTAACCGTATGACTTTTTAATTAAACGGCTTTTTTATGGAAATAGCCGGCAAACGAGCTGATGATCCAGTTGATGGTAAGTGGCTATCGTCGCCCATGGACATCAGCAACATCAAAGGCATCAGTGATGCGTTGTCAGCCAAGAAAGAGAGAAGAAAAAGAAAGAAAGGTTTTATTTAGCTTGCCCTGTTTGTTTGTTTGGGTCCAATCTTGCAAGCCTAATGAGACCGAGTACTTCCACTTATCCTATGGACAGGAAATTTTACATATTGCTTTAGTTCTGATGACAATGCATTTTTGTGATATGCTTGATTTGATACTACACACAGGTTTAACTCCAACCGAGGGAACTCCTTAATGTTTAACAGCATAGTCCCAATTTTTTTTCTTCATCGACACTATAAAACTGTGTATTGAGTTTTTTAAACTATTACATAACTTGTTTTTTCTTATTATCATAAAGGTATCCAAACAAAAATACAAAAACTTAACCATCCCTAATGTTAGCCGTTTTATACGACTTTTCAATTTATTTGGTATTAACTCATCTAGTATTTGTGACTGTAGTCTGAGCAAACTCCAACCAAGCCCAAGTGCGCTTTATAGATTAGACTCGCTTAGTGCATGCCATCTGTCGGCTTAGAATGAATTAACGAATGAGTACCTACCAACTTTATGAATATTAACGAAGATTGTATGGGTATGCTTTTCTAAAAACATTATCAGATCGTTCATTTGTTTTTCTTATTCACTGTTCAACGTCGATTAAGCAAATCTTATCAAGATCGTATTCAATTTGAAGACAATACCTATTGAAATACTAATATATACCTAAGAATAACAATACGCCGTGTGTAGAAAGTGTTTTAGATATATGTATATGTATGTCTGTGGTTTCAAACAATGGCTATCAATACTTTATTAAATTAACACTTTAACGACCCTAAGCGATAACCTATACCGCCAAACTAATAGCAAGAAAAAATGTGTGGGTGTAAAGTATACATACTTACGAAGGAAGATACGCTTTTATATGAGAAGGTCTTTTTTCGTATAACATTAAAGCCACAGGCCAGAGATAGAGTTATAAGACAACAATCTCTCATAGTGCAAAATTAATGGATTGAAGCCAACTATTTCTTGAAACTGTGTAGAAAAAAGTTCCCTTGGGAGTTTTGATGTTTCTTCTTCCGGAACGATTATTCGCTGTTGCTGGAACAAGGTACAGAGCTACCGCGTCAGCGTGATTTATCGCTTTCTTCGCAAACAAAACAATGAACTTATTACGTGTATGGAAGACATTGATATCAGACTTGATTGAATGTTTTGTAACAGTATTGCATTGATCGGGGCGTCTGTCTGTAACGAATCCACAGTATTCAGTGTTGATTCGTAATGCCAAGAAAATATTGGCTCTGGCTGTTAGCACTACAAGTATCTTAATGAATAAATAAATAAATAAATAAATAAATTGAATTTTGCATGATATGATCAGTTGTATATTTCTACAAAATATTATGTGTTTTTTATAAGAATATCTTCAAAATCCTGTTAATTTTTAATTACGTGGATATTTTGTTAATATACACATAAGATGCATAGATAGACGTATGTACGTTATGCATGCCATATTTTGCTTCTTCGGTTTCGGAAGGGTGCTTATTCGTCGAAAAGAAACGGGGAAATCCTCGGAAATCAAGCTTATGAATTATTTCATCAATTACTGTCTTATATGTCTATCTATTATATACCTACTTTCGTGGTATACAAAGAGGCAAGATGGAACTCATATTAATACTGTCCCAAAGGCCAGCCAAGTATGAGTTGGCAAAGTTTACCTAGCGAAAGGTATACAAATTTGAAATTTCAATGATCGCTCATCCATTTCATCATTATTTACCGTATCGGTGTCTTGCCAAGGAATGTCTCTCTTGGTTCGTTTGCAATCCTTCACATGCTGACATTGACGTGCCGTTATTCAATGATTAATTGCTGTGAAATTTTAGGTGCTTTAGAGAGCACACTGCGCTATTACAAGATTAGTTTTTTCTTCAATTGTAAAGTTCTCAAGTCTAAGTAAGAACATGTTATGAAAAAACAACACCTATTTTATGATCACACCACCATTTTTTTGAGACTACCGACTAGTGAGCAAACGAACCTGAGGAAAGGTGGTCACCATCTCAAATATAATTCAGTGCAATTTGTATATTTTGTATATTTGAAAGTTAAAATTAAGTCGTACTGTTGTTACGCATTTTCATGTTTCCCATGTTCGTCTAAGTGACCTTGTTACTCAAAGCATTTACATTTAATCAAGGTTCCTTTTATGTTTGTCGTGGTAGGTAGCCAGAGTGACTTATCACAATAATCAATTCACCTTCGTAGAGCTGTCCATTTGTTTAATGGCCGGCTATAGACAGGCCAGGAGCTAAATGTTATCAGTGATTGTCAATCTCAGTACGTATTTCAAAAGTAGCCGTCTCATACCGTTACCTTGTTTTTTTAATATGTTTTGTACATAGAGAGTTAAGCCAAGAGATCAAGTGAAGTGATTACTCCTAATGCATCGGTTGTATTAAATGTTTTGATGGGCTCATTCTTTGTGGGCTGTCGATAGTTTATCATTTCATTCTAGATACGGAATCTTGATTTCATTTCAAACAAACTTGCCCTTCCTTCGCTTCGTGAAACTTGTACCTAAGTATCCGCCTTTGTAGTTTTCCGAGATGAAACGTGTTTTAAGTTTTAGCCCATAATTTTTATAAAATTTATGAACATATGTGAAGTGTGAGCGAAATCTGTGTGGTATATGCGTGATGTTCCCAGAGACAGACATGAAAAAAACCATAAATTAATAAGTATACTTACTTTAAAATTTCCCTAACAATAATGTAATTAAGCCTGGTTAAAGTTTTATTATAAGCATATATAGCATTTATGTAGGCGTCGTATGTGAAATAAACTTTGCCGAACCACTTCAAAACATGTTTGGGTTTGCCGAAAATGTCTTTGCTTGTGTGGGCTTGGGAGTAAACATACGAAATAAGATTACCACAGATAAGATAACTTACTTAAGAGATTAGAGTTAAAACAAAGAGTGAAGGGGACCGTGTAGCTTGGTTGGTGCTATTGACTTGTGAGCCGACCAATCGTAATTCAAGAACCGCGCAGGTGGCACACACGGGAGCGGTTAATGAAAAAAAAGTTAACCGAACGTTTATAAATAGCGTCAATGATGCATGTTGCCCTTTGAAGAACATCGTTCAGAGCCTGTCATGCAAGTTCGAACAGCTATTGAGCTAGTTTTTAGAAATACAATTTCTGATTTTATAACAAGCAAATTAAAATGGATAGTAACAAGGGTGTCACAGTTGATTAAAATATTACTGAAATAAAAATTTGTTGCTTTAGATAAAACTAGTGTTAGTCGCTTTATTTTGGGAGTGCTTGCTTCCGAAACTTTTGCTTCCTCTTCATCTTTATTGGGCGTTATACATGGACTTAAATATATGGACACGCTGTTCAGCACTTACAGTTTGTTCACCTGAGGTTACCCCAATTAGGTTCACCTCAGTTTAGACTGTTGCGAGCAAGTAGTTGTCACGTTAAACTCCGACGTAAAACTCCGACTGTTCAAGAAGACTTATTATTCTATATTGTGCACAGTTAAAACGTTCTCATTATTTACGTTTGAACTTTATTTCACTTTATTTAATAATAATTGGTAAGTAACTATATTTTTATTTACATTTTTAAAAATTATTTAGTGTCAAATATTTAATACCGCCATCTTTAACCAAACTTGACAGAACGAACACAGAGTACTTAATCACTACGGAACAGGGTGCCAGCACCATAGGCAGGCGCATAGTGACTCTGTGATTGAGTACTCTGTGGCTGGCGAATGAGACACGAATTTTGTATGGTACAGCGTGTCTATATATGTATTTAAGTCTATGGCGTTATATAATTATTATAATTATCGCCACAGATTGCTTACAATATAATAGTACGTATAGGTGTTATCGCTTTTCATTGTTTTAGGACTAAGTTTTGATAGAAAAATAATGTTACTTTACTGCAGTTGTTGCATAAAAGCAGTCAAAATATTAATTAGACCTTTTGACTGTAATTTTACGTATACGAAAACGTATCTCTTATCCTGCTGGAACAGATCCACTTACTGGATCGATAAGTATCTAAGATTATGACAAAGAATCTTGATGAAAATTACTTATTTATTGATGAGTTTCATCACTCTTTAAAAAAAAAAACCAATACATGGATTTGACTACACAATTTTATTCTTAGTAGGTTAGGTTACTCTACGTACGTCGATACAGAATGGAACCTTTAAAATATAATTATTTTGGTCTTGTGTTTATGAAAATGTGGGCCAAATAAAACATGACTTAAGATTATATCGACAAGCAATGTTGATAGTGTGGGCGAAATACTACGTAGTTTAAATACTGCATAATCTCTAATGATACGTCACGACGTGCCAATCTCGACATGAATCTGGTACGGCAAAAATCATGTTCCTTGTTACGTCATGTTGTATTGAGATCAGATCAGAGGGATTTGATTACATGACAGTACGAGCATGCTTTTTGATAATCTGCAATATTGTACTTTGGAAGATGGACGACAATAGACATTTATCATCAAGTGGACTGTGGATCGTCAGCTCATTTTACGGCTATTTCCATAAAAAAGTGATCTTATTTGTGCTGTTCATGCCACCTGCCTAAAAGGGCATCTCAGCTCAGGAGACTATAACTATATAAATGTTTATGTAAATAACAAAAATAAAAAAGACATTAATTTTGGTTCTATTTTTTTTCTACGAAACTGAACTTCAAATTCTATCTACAATAATAAGGGCAACCTAACTTCATAAACGCAGCGAACGTTCTAGAATTTACAACAATTAAGCATAATTATTGACGTTCTCTTTTTGCGTTAGTAACGTTCGATTGCAACTGTAATTGAGGACCGGTAATGACGAGTAGTTCTCGAGATGGCAGTGATGGCACTATGAGCGTGTGAATGGAGGGCGGCTTGTTTACAGAATATGGATGCAGAATGAGCACTTGCCAATCTTGCCATTTATTCATCCTATTTATTTATTCAGTTACGTGCCAGTTTTTTTACCTTCATTTTAATTCAAGCTTCAAAATTCATCGAGATACTTGTGGAAGAATAATTTTAGTCGTTTTTTGATACTATTGACGTATAACGTGTTTAGCACGTAATTAATTCAATGATATTAGTTCAATGTTTGATACTAGTAATAAGTTTTCTATGTTTGTTTTGTAATAAACTAGGCGTACGCTTTCTTGGTCTTCCCCTTCCGTCACTTCCGCCGCCGTCCGTAGATCACGTGTGAAGAAAAATATTGCCAAAATTAACTAAAGTGGTGTTTTTTAATTGACTACACTAACACCTTCATCAGTCGCTTATATTCCGTTTTTTTAAGACGAGATTTATTTGGTAAACGTTCTTACAGTGTGTGTACTTACATATATATGTGATAGATTATTTTCTACTGATAGGTTTTCAATATTTGTTAGGAGGTTTTCAATATTTGTGGCATGTGATTATTTCAGTTGTCAACATCACAATGTAATTGTACGATCAAAGAATATCAAGCTTAAACCACAAAATACTTCATAGTACTCAACTTAATAGAACATTATTTCAATACTTTTTACTTCAAAAGATATTTGATGCCCTAAAAGCAAGCCAACAAGATAGCAACAAATTACCTATGTATGTTGTACAAGTTGCTAATAGTGTATACTTAGATATTTTTTCTCAAACTTTGTCATTAAAATTAACATTGAAATCGTGACCATCGGTAAATAATTACCGTCACTAACTCACGGGCGCTGATGTCCTCATGACCACACACGACCATCTAATGTAGCGGAACTAAACACTTTGCCCAAATTACAATACTTAGAAAATAGACATAAACCTATTGTAATGATTCAATAAAAAATTAATGAATGTTTAGTATGATGATGTGAATTGAAGTAATTTTTATCGTAGGTAAGTAGTGGATAAAGAAGCAGACTGTCTGATGGTAAGCGATCACCACCACGCATGAATATGAAGGAATTATCGAAGCATCATCGAAGTTGTCCAAGTTAATGATGTAGCTAACCTATTAGATATTAGTTATTTTATGTATAATCATAGAAAACATAATAGTACATATACAATACAAATATCATTTTAGTAAATAAAGAATAAGTAAAGAAACAGGAAACTGACCTTTAACTGGCTTTCGGATACTGCAAGCGAAAGGATATTTCGTTTTACGGTTTAATACATTTCCTTACCTTTCGTATAACAACTACTTAGAGAACAAACACAACGGTATTTATTTTCCTTACAATTTTATAAAGGAAACTATTGGAATCCACCGCCAATACACGGGCAGTGTAACAAGATTTCCTAGATCCCAAACTCCCAATCCAATCTCTTTCGCTCGAGCGTATTCCCGCTGGCCTGGCGTATAGCGAAGGGTGGAACAGGCAAAAAGTGTCAAGGATTCTTTCCACTTTAAAGAAGCGATAAAAACAGAATACAATGCTACAACCGCAGGCGCTGACACTGCTGCCTCTAGCAATTCAAGCTGAAAAGCTCGCCAGTCATCAAGCTGAATTGGGCCGTAACTTGAGCCATCATGATTCACTTTGCACTACATCATTCTCCGAATTACCTCTTCATTGAAATGTAAGTAGGTATAACTTGTTGTTAGTTCACTGCAATCAAAACTGTTTTTTAAATCCGCCCGGTAAGTTTTAATTTCACTTGGATGCAAAGTATGATTTTATTTTTTCAAAAAGAAACACTTTGCATTCGATTTATTGTTCTGAAAGCTGAATTTGTCATAGTTCTTCTGCAGTTTTACACCCAGGAATATTTTTTCCTTTCATACTAACTGTTTTCCTTTCATAATAGAAATTAAGTCCTTTTTCCATGATGATGCTCTGCTGGTTATCCCACAAGGCAATGGCGTCAGTCATTGAAGGTATTAATATCGTCGTGTCCGTCACTGCTAAATATTATAATAAATAAATAAATAACGCTTCACACTCATAGCCCCACACTAGGATTCCCTGTGTCGTGGGTGCCATGGACAACACACAACATAGACAAGGACATTCACACCCAGACCGAGAACAGAAATTCAAACTCATCATTCAAATTTCCGCCTCGCTGGGAATCGAACCCAGGACCCTCGGTGCGGCGATCCGGCATGGTAACCATTGCGCCACACGGTAAGTAGATTGGTAAGCACTTCGGTTTCAAAATTGTATATCTATGTTTATGAAAACTAGCTTCACTTTCGTATAGATTTCGTGATCACAATATAACCACTGAGTGGTCTGTCTATACGTACTTATTATTGATATAAAAATAAGTTCTTGACAAAGATACTAAAATATGTCAGTGAATTGAAATTTTGAATACAAACTGCGAAAGTAAAATATAATTTATTGGGTAGAAGTATGATGAAGTAGTTAACAAGTTCTAATAAAAAGTATGCCATGGACGGTAAAAGTACGCAAAGTAAGTCAATATATTGTTGCGAGTAGGTATTGCAATAAGTATATAAGAAAGAAACTTGTAATAAAACTGGTGAACCACGAATATTTCCGCGGACGAATTCGGGGCTGGTGCTCGATAGACGAGTAGGCATTCTTGTAATAACACGAATTTCTTGTAATATCTTGTAATATATATGTTACCGGATATCTGTATAATGCGGGTATTCAGCACAATCCCTAGGCACTGTGTATAATACCTGGGTCGTTTTGGCAATGTATTAAATGATATTAATATTATTCACCATTACATACTTTACCTAGGTGATGTATACGTTCCCGAGCTACTATACAGAATACCTACAGGTCCACCGGCAATGAATAAAATTAATAGATTTGGGTATGATGAACTGTCATCGAATGGCAATTCATCGAATGACAATTCCTCGAATTGAAATTTTTCTTGTTTAAAAGATTTAAAGATTTTATTATAAACAGAAACAATTTAATGCTTTTTTGTATTTCTTATTTTTTGATCAATAACAATTTAACATTTTTCCGTACATAAAAATTTTAGGTTTACTTTCTTCCTTGAATCATTTTTTTTTCAAAACGTTTACGTTAGTGACAGAAACGAATCGCTGCAAAACCGACTCCACGTAGTCTTGTTTGCCCTACCCCTAGAGTGTAATGTAAACCCGCGTAGGCGCGGAGGGGCGAGGCGGCCCGCGAGCTAAGGAGCAGGTGGCTTTAATGCTCGCCGCAGCAGCTGAGGCTGGCCGGCGCAGCCGGCCAGCAAGCCGAAGCTGCGGTGGTGAGCATTAAAAGCATCTGCGACGATAAGCTCGCGTGGGACCGCCGGAGCCCCGCAGCGCCGGAGCCGTGACAGAAACTGTGCTTGCTGCATTTTGCATTCTGCTTACGTTTTAATGCAGCCTTTCAAGGATGGGTGACATTTGAAATAATAAATATTTATTAATGATCATATGAAAATTATATCATTCGATTCGGCCAATTGTGATTCGATATTTTGTAATTCGATATATTGTCATTCGATGAACTGTCATTTTATTAATTGTTTTCGATGAAATGTTAATTCGATTAATTGTGTTTTAGATGAAATGTTCATTCGATTAATTGTGATTTCGATGAAATGTCGATTCGATTGCTTGTAATTCGATGAAATGTGACCGATGAAATGTTTTCGATGATTTTTCCGCAAATCGTAGTGTTTGCGCAACTTTGTAAGAATTCCATTTATCGTTGCAGCAGCTTTAGCCTTTGGTTCAATGCACCGCCAAAAGTTGGGGTTTTTACCTTAAGTCGTAACAACTGAAGGCGATCGGTATATTCTTAATGTACGTTATGAAAAGTAGAGCTCGGGTGAGCGGGCTCCTGGTACGTGCGGTAAATATACCTACACGTCTTAGAATTCCACAAGATTGGCCGTGCCCCACTCGGATACAGCCCAAATTGTGAGATTTATACGTTTCACCACCACTCTGCTATCATCTGCGTACCCATAGACAATAGGCATGAACGGGTCATTACTATGTACAAAGAAGAAATCCCAAACCTAGCCGATAAGGAGAGGATATGTCGGAGCTGGAAGCTTGCTTAAATGTAAGGATGCCAAAGTTTGGGTTTGGCAGCCAAAATCATTTGTGCCAAGTAAACTGCCTGCCCTCACGTCTCGCTTCTCTCCCACTTGTTGTCTTTTACACACATTACCAATTACGCATGGAGTATTGTATAGAATGCCTGGGCGAAGTATGAAATAAATAATATTCGAAACGTTACCTGAACGTTTTAGATATTCTATAAATTGCCTAGGTATTGTATAGAGTGCTGAATTATATAGATATCCGGTAACATATACACGAGTAAGAATAATTTAAGAATCTAAGCGTCATTTATAACTTTACAATTCGCGATCTTCCTGGTTGCTGATAATGATAACCGTGAGAATGGATTCTGATTCTTTTAATGTGGAGTAAAATCGTACACACAATGAGAGAAACTGCGTTCAGAATAATTTGTAGTCGCATTGTGTTCAGAGCACGTTATGCAGTTGAGCATGGCAAATTGAAGTAATTTGAATGACGGGCCGAGAAATGTAATGCTTGCGGACGGATGCAGAATTATGTTAGAGCCTTCCCGTTAACTTTAGTCGACTTCCTTCTATTACCATCACCTTAGGGTAATGACTGGTCAAATTTATAAAGGATTATTTTATAGCCTGAATCATGAATGGTTAGAAAAGAAAATACCAACGAAGCAACTGTAGGTACATTATGTTGTTGTAATGCCATTGTTAAAACAATGATAAATATTCATGCCAAATATTCGCTAACGAAGTCGAAATTTGTAACTCAAGAAGTAATTTAAACTTTCATTGAATCAAATTTCAATTATAAAAGATAAACCAACAGATAAAAGTACAAGATCAAGTCAAGATCAAGTCAAAGATCCGTTTAATTTCCGCTAGAGGTCCTCTATCTTTGTTGTAGAGCTGAGCTGTTTTGGCTCGCAAGGATTGGTGATGTCTTTGATGACTGTATAATTATGATGGTGAACCAATGATCCATATGATTCGTAAAAGCTACATTTGGCCTTAGTTATCCCTAACTGTAAAGGCCTCTTAAATAATTAAATTAATCACATCCGTTAAAACGTTACGCCAACTATGTGCAAATTAGAATGCACATTATAAAATGCAAATGTATGTAGATTGAATTAAAATGACGACGTCTCAGTAAAAAGTGGTTCTCTCGTGGGAACCTCGCACCGTTTCTATTCAGAACCTCAAGTGTCTCAAACCAGATGTTAATGCGTTACTATAATAAGCCTCGTTGTGCCAGTTAAGTATGGACTTTTCTAATCTCGTCCTAGCTCTATGGAGTCTCTGGGAGAATGACTTCCTTTATGTGTGCTGACGTATGGAATATGATCTTTAAGACAGTATTTAGGAATTAATAGTAGGTAATAGTAATATGCATGGTTATGCATGGTCTATACATGGTTCTCTATGCATGGACACTAACTCCCATAATCAGAGAATAAATAAAATTTATCAAAATGGCATGGACGACACATATAACACATCACAATCACACTCATGACCCGAGTATAAATATTTATCTGTCACATAAATATCTGCCCCGGCCGGGAATCGAACCCGGGACCCCTCGCTTCGCAGGCAGGGTCGCTACCAACTAGGCTACAGGGTCGATTATGCCTTTGAGATTTTGATGTTTCTGTTCTGATGTCCATGGGTGAAGATGACCATTTACCGTCAAGTAGGTTTTCTGTTGGTTATTTACAGTTGGTTATTTAATCCGAAGGTGGTTTGAGACTACTAAAACAATGTATGAGGCACATTCGGCCCATTGATGAAGTCGATTTTCCACTTTTTCCACACAAAATTTGAAGATAATAATATGTAAAGATGGCGAATGAAACCTATTGAAATTTACAGGTTGTAACAATAATATTAATTAGTGGGAGCACGTTCATTATCAAAGTAAACGATCTCTCATGATAAGAAAATGTATTATGGTATTGCATTTTGTCAGCTGATCCGTCCCTTAGAAGTCGCTTGTTCTGTATTATTCTCTTCAATCGTAGTACTCTTGCATCAAAGGAATTTTTACCTTTCTATAAACCATCTTTCTGATAGAATTAAGTGTGATACAGTCAGTTGCAGTGTCGAGGGGCCAATAGAATGATACGCAGACTTACGACCTCTACCGAAAATTAATGTTCCGTCGCTACGTTATTGGTGAAAATGGCGAAAGCGTACACTGAATACATTTTCCAGTGGTAGAGCAATACTTTTACACCTATAGGAGGAACGTAAAGAATAATAATATCACGTTATTTTAAGGTTTTCACTTTCTTTATTTGATTTTATTGGGACGAAATTTTCTTTAGATATGATAGTCCATCATAGCACCAGTTGTATTGCCGACAAAGTACGGCAATTATCTGTTTAAAAGAAATACAAAATTTTACTGAACTTCATTTTCCCATAAACGTTAAAACTATCAAAAATAACCATATTGGACTGTCGCCTACAATACACCGTTTCTTAACTTAACTTAAAATGAAATATTTTAAAAAGTCGTTATAATTTTCATTTATAAATAAGTAGGTATTATGTTCCAACTCCAGTCTCCAGTACGCAAAAATACACTTGCTAATTCAAGCTTGTGGTTAACTCGGTTAACGAGCAGCTTCCAGCAACCTTGTGTCGGGTTGAATCGGTCCACAGGAGCTGATCTGTCTGTCTGTTAAGCTAAGACTTATGTACTAGTGTCAAATATCAACTGTCATCCTGTCAAAAGTTTCTCCGCGCCACCGCAGTTCATCCGTGACCACGATCCATGCAACTGGGTCGAAATATCGGAATACAAAATAAATATCGTGAGTACTCGTATTATAGTAAAATGTGTTCAGTCCATGATGTGTTAAGTTTAAAATCTTGTAAAGTGTTAATTAAAATTTAGGTTTAACTACTTCTCCTATGAACCACTTTCGGCAGGTAGGACCACTATCAATAATGATATAGGCTGACTCATTGCTAAGTTGGACAAAATGACAAAATATATATCAAAATCTTTTAAACGTAATTTACAATACAATAACACTATACCTAATATACAACCATGTTTATATCTATGTTTTATGTCTGTAGGTGACATACTAAGAATATTTACAACAAAAAATACAGCAATAATTTGCGTCGACCTCAAGAATATAGCAACCCTAGTAGAAACTGGTTGCGATGCGACTTTCAGCTGTCCACGGTGTCCACCACATTACACTTGCGGGGCAAGTTGAACTAGTTTCAACTTGTCTTGTTTAAAATTTAAACGACTTTGTGTATCTGGCGTGTGGCGTGCTCGAAAATAGGGGCTTCACTAAATAAGTACTCATTTTGGTTAGAGTCAAGTGTTCCCCCCTGCCGGCTAAACTGTTGGAGTTGGACAAGTGAAAAAATCTCAAAAATAGATTATATGATGAATTTACAAGGAAAACTATCACGGCTATGTTAGCATAAGTAATAGTCCACAAACTTACTACTCCGGAACCCTACATTGCGTGTGGCCTGACACGCACTTGTTTTTTTTCTTTGCTAAAAGTTGGTACATACCTACATGGTAAATCACAATATCCGAAATTTCGATAGGCCGACACTTAAAAACCACTAGAATATCACTGCTTCACTTGTTATCTTTGTCCAATTCGCAAAATAATAATTAATTAATAAAATTGATTAACAAAAAACAGAACACTTTATTTTTAGCTTATAAATCGCTTATGTCGTTTAAGATTAAATTAATAAGTTTGCATTGGATATTAAATTACTTTAATTAAAATTCCATTCGCAAACCAGAACCTCCTATCGCAAACTGAGACGAGCCAGTTATTTCCGAAATTCTTTGGTAGGTAGTTATCGGAAACGTTGTCCGCGTGGAGAGGAATGCCTTAATGAAATTAATTGGTTGGCGATTTTGGAAGCCAAATAAAAATATTCAGATATTCTTGACGCTAATGAGAATCTATTGCCGCTGTTCTCGAAATAAATAATCAGGCAATCCGCGACAGCCAATTTTTTGCTACCGCTCGAAGGAAAAAAGGTGAGTCAGATATCAGGAACCGTCTCAATCGACTTTATGATAATTGGGAATGAATCTGATTAGCTTGTTATGAATCTTTTTAATTTAAATTTCAGAACTCGTTCTCCATTTGCAGATGCTCAATTGTAGCCACGATACATTAGCAAATTCCACTTAACGTTTCGGATATAATATCTGCGTTTTTAAGAAATAAATCGATATTCAATGCTGCATCTGTACACCAAATACGGTCGACTGCATGACGAATACTCGGTACTCGTTCCAAAATGAACAAAGGAAAATTGATTCCCACCTTGAGATGCATCACCAAAATTGAACTGAAGGTGGTCTGTACTTGTTTCTTGCAATAAATTTGACGTATTAAATATGAACATGGATCGCGAGTCATGCCGACATGAGCAAGTAATTACGAGTAGTGAGTACGTCAGTTACTCCGCCAGTTTCTGATGAGTGTAATTAAAAATTTTCGCGTCGTATTTCGGCCATGAGCAATCCCCGTATTAAGAGCAATTGAGCTGATGAGCACAATTGGATACAGTAGATTAGTAAAGGCGTCTCAAATGGAACATGTCGTAAGTCTTGCTACTATCCGTTCAAGTATTTGTGTCATTCTGTGGGAATGTAATCCCTTCCTCTTGTTTACGTTTTAATTACAGATGAAATTGTGTGTCGCGTTTTCGTTCCGTAAAATATTGTGGCATTTGTGAATGGAGGACGTGGTATCTTTATTACCCATCTGAATGTACAATGACGATATGAATTTAATGATGATGAATGAAAGCATTACAACAAAATATTGGTAAGATGTTCGTAGCTTAATTTGTTTATAAAACGAATTCCTGAACTTCTTGGTCTTTTTAGTTTGTGAAATACATGTAATTTTTTGGGATACAAGTATCCGGTATTTGAGATTTTGAAAGCCCTTATTTTACAAAAAAATAAATAAATTCTATTTTTCTTTGCTTACGCTTTACGCTACACTTAGCTTTAGTAGACGACATAGCATTTGCAGTAGGCAAAGAGGCCAAAAAGTATTAAAGTATTGTGAATTGTGAGATTCAATTTCGTTTGTATATTATCTAATAGGTTTGTCAAAGAGAATTGCAACTTCAAAAGCATCAATTTCCTGAGATAATAACTATCGTGTGGTTCCTCTGACTCGCGGCGAAGTTGATTGATTACATTGAAATTTTGAGTTTATCTCTGGACCAATTGGATGTTTGTTCCTCAATCACGCCACAACTACTAAACCGATTTGGCTGAAGTTTGGAATGGAGATAGCCTATAGCCTGGATTAATACATAGGCTACTTAATACCCCGGAAAGTTCATGGTTCCCGCGGGATTTGTAAAAATCGATCTCTACATCCGGCGTAGCCGCGGGCAAAAGCAAAAGCTTTTTGAAAGAAATATTTATTGAGATTGACATCTATCAAAATTGCAGTGTTAATTTTATGGTTCTACCACAGAAGACATAACAGTACATAATTGTACTTTGTTTTAGTTTTAGTATTATGTTTACTTTCTGTAATTTATCTTACGTCCCAACTCAGTCACTAACGGTTACTTGAATCGCTCCTTGGTAAAGAATCACCATACAAATGTGTACTAAGGAGCGATTTAAGTAACCGTTAGTGACTTTAAGTTGGGGCGTACTCTTTTAAGTTACAAACTTGTATGGAAATCTTAATTTTGTAATGTCTACTATAATAAGACTGATATCAATCTCAACGCAGCTGAACATTTCTGCTACTCGTATAAATAAGGTCTGTTCCATAGATATCCCAATGGCTAGAGCAGAGCATTAAAATTACTTTGTATAAATCATACTATCAGCTAGTATGATTTATACCTATCGATATAACGATATATTTCTTTATCGCGAACGAAGCTGTGTGAACTCGTCATGGGCAATGTAGTGTAATATGACAGAAAAAGTTATGACTATCTGTTGTCTATTATTATATTATGATTCTCCAGATATTTAAGGAAAGCTAGATCGTATCTACACCTGTCTAGTTACTAACCAGTGCGGATTAATAACATAGTATTGTAAATTCTTATACCCGCCAAACTATTTTGTAATTTTGCACAAAGGTTCTTTTTGTAACGTAGGCAAGTGTTAAACATGTATATTTGGAAATTTCACCCTTAAGAGGGTTAATTAATAAATAAAAGTCAAATATTTGGTTAATCAAACAAGTTTTCAGCAATCTAAAAGAATAAACTGTTCTGTCTTAGTAAATTATGAGATTTATGAGATCGCGATGAGATCAGCGTCGAGCTCGCTCTTCTGTCTTACACAGTGTTAAAGAATTAAAACCCTGTTTACTGTTACCCAACAATCATGTTTTGTATTTGTAAAGTCTGTTTTTCATGAGCTCTATAGTTAGTTCCGTTTATCTGGCCAGGTCATCGGCTAGTCTGGCTTTGGACATATCATGCTAAATATGGTATTTTATTGCTTCTGGTCTTTCAAAAAGTAACATCCGTCTTTGTACGTGTTAATTGTATTTTAATTTCTTTGCATATTACATTAAAACACTTTAATGTTTATACATTGTATATACATGTATATGGATACTATTGTATCCCTTCGTGTTTTGAATTGATTATTAACTACTAGCATACCAGCCACGCTTTTCGGAAAATGATTATTTTCACAAATAAAAATCACATCGAAAGCAAGTGTCACTTTATTTTTATCAAGGATTCTTATTTTATTTATTTTTGCCACATATTTCTTTCTAGGATTTAAAGTTACCACTTTCTCCTTTTTTGTTCATACTACTCATATTTTAATCCTTCTTTACTATCTTTTTGTTGAGTAAGTCAGTTTACGCTTGATTTAAAATGCAATACATGCAATTATTTGGGAAGAGTAGAGTAGGAGTAGACTTCTTTCTAGGTTTTATTGACTTGATCATCAAAATAATGGGCTCGGTTTTAGAAGAGTCCACCATGTCATCAGGCGGGAGTTGTTTCGTAAACTTCATATGCCTTTGAAATCATTATGGAGAACTCTTAGGTACGCATGTCACGATGTTTTCCTTCAATCAAGCAAACTGATATAAATTAATTTCTAATACCCACCTAAACACATAATTATAGGCGCGTAAATTCGAACACATCTCCCTGAGAACAATATTCAAACCATTTGGCTATCACTGGCTATAAAAAAATTATGTAGAAAAGGAACCTCTAAAGTATGCCGGTAACATTGAGCATGTCAAAGAAAAAAAACTAAGCCAGCAGGTGGTGCGATACATTAGGAGAAAACATCTGTTTTATAACGAGATGCTTTTTAAGACTCTTGACGTTTTTAAATGGTTTTATTTAGTTTACCCCGTTTGTGTAGGTCAAATCTTGCAAGGTCAATTAGATTACGTCCTCTTTTCCTAAGATATTTTAATTTTAACATATTACTTAAGTTCTGATGACAATGCAATTATGTACTAAGCATTACCTGATACTACACACAGACTTGGCTCCAGACGAAAAAACTCCTTAGCTCCCATTTTTTTCTTTTATACCTACACTGACACTATAAAACCGTGTATTTAGTTTTTAAACTATTAATTTGTTTAATCGTGAACGTTTTTAAACTATTAACTTGTTGAATCGTATGAAAGAAGTAACATAATGGTGAAAATGAAACACGTAGGTACGGATAACATTTATCGAGCGTCTGTATTCCGAAAGAATAATTTGAACACGCAACTTTTGTACGTTATTTTGTCTATAAAAAAGAGCCCAAAATCTTTAGTCAGTCTTTTATCTACTTGCCGACCGTGCCCGAAGTTGCTTAACTTCGTCCATCATATTGTGATTGACACTAATCCGTCGAGTCATAAGCTTCGAATTCATATTGGCTAAGATCAAAAGATCTCATATTTTTGGCTGTATGTTCACACTATATTTCTTCTGCCCTAATCCCTTTCGAGGGGTTTATATTAAATGGGTGTCATTTCGTTACCATAACTATTTGGATGTAAATTTTGGTATCAGATCTCATCGGGTATGTGTATCCGAAATTTAATATCGATTTACGATCTATAAACATTTAGAAATGACGGGTCAAGACAGCTCTTGTATATTAGGGTGTCGTTGTATGTAATGTAGAGATATTATATGTATACGATACTGAATGAAGTGAGTACTAAGTTAAAATTAGATGATAGTAATTTTTTTAACCCCCGAGGAAAAAAGAGTAAATAAAACTGTACCTAGAGGGTTTTTAAAATTTTAATTTAATAAGATAATAAAATATGAAATGATGTGATATAGCTTTAGCTAAAAAATAGAACCACACGTAATTATGTGTATGCTACGTTAAAATATTTTGTTTATATTTAATCCATGTTAAAAAGTCATCATTCGAGTACGTCAGTGAACAGTGAACTACCTAATCCAATCAGTCACCTAAAGTTTAATTAAGCGTTGAAGAAAATAATGTTGAATGCATTTGTTTTAAAAACATATTTTTTAATGAATTTTTGTTTGAGGCTGTATTTATTTTTTATTTATTTATTTAAACATTTATTTTGCGACTATTTACATTTTACATGTTGGTGTTAAAATCTCATGGGTAAGTATTAACAGTCTACCCTTATCCGGCATACAATTTGTAAAGGGGCAGATTTTATAAATTTTAAATTGAATATTTTACATACTTATGAGAATTTGTCAATTATAATAGTCAATCGGATCTTTATCGTAATACCAATTTGTACATAACATCGCTGATATTCCATCGCGCCGAGTACGACCATTGCATGAGTTTCGATCGCAGTCAGTTTTGGTGAATCGTCATTTTCTGTCATTAAAAGGTTTACACCTTGTAGAGGTGTGGGTGTCGACGTCATCGTATTTTTATTGGGGACTGAATGCTAAGGCGTTGTCCGCAATGGAGGGTGCAGTGAAACGCGCAGGGATTATTACATTCTAAAGAACCGAAGAAGTGATAGCCTCGTGTTTTAAACCATTTCCCGGCACCGAATTTGATTACTTTATCTTTGATTTTCAAAGTTATGTAAGTAAGCGTAGTAGGTATACGAATTTGAAATTAAGTGGCACTCATTTCGGTGGAAAATATTGTTTTTAATCAATGCTCCTCAGAGGTTTTCTATTATGATTTCATGTGGGTAAAGTCTGCTAATCCGCACTTTGCAAGCGTGGTGGACTATCATTTGTACCACTCGTGTTATCCGAACCCAGCAGTTGGACAATTATGGCGAGGAACCACAATCACGAGCTGTTTTGTTAAATGTGTATTTGCATACAATATTATAAACTTGGGATTAATTAAATAAATTCTTTCGAACAACAGGAACACGAACACGCACAAAACAACGGAAGCTTTTCCTTTTGTATCTCTTTGTGTCATAAGTATCTATTTTTCTATGAAAAATATAAATTCGGAGATTCTCACTACTGTTTACATGTTTCCCTTCTTCTTTCTTTCTTTCTTGTTTGTTGATACTGAAGCTGAGTTTCTTTATTATACAGAACACGCCCTTATAAAAACAAATATCGATTATTACCAATATTTATTCATACAAACAGCGTGAAAACTTTCACACCGTGGCCAAAGGAAGCAGCCGACCTCAGAGCAATTATGTTTATGTCTATTTGTGATGAAATATACAATTTAAATTCAATCTATTGCAAGTTAATGTTAAGTAATATTATTAAATTGATACCTAAATGTTCATATTAGCCTCTTTTTAATTTTATTATGCAAATATTTTTAAGTTAATAATAAATTTTAGTGATTTTTTATTAACACCTAAACGCATGTTTGTGGCTTTCTTCTCAAATCCGTCTTTTTATAATTGATTGTTATCTGAAATTATTTAAATTCGATTTAATAGCAAAGACTTAACGAATTGGCTTGTGAGCCAGTTCTTTCTTTTTCTTCTCTCTTTCTTGGCCGGCAACGCATCAGTGATGCCTTTGATGTCGCTGATGTCCATGGGCAACGATAGCCACTTACCATCAGGTGGATTGTCAACTCGTCTGCCGGCTATTTCCATAAAAAAATTGACTTTGAAATTTTTGTGTATGTAATTTTTAACAATTTTTTAAACATTTCTTTTTGTTTTTTTAAATGATTGGTATACGTATGGTGTACATTTAAACTTACCTTTTACTTATACCTTTAATATATGACACACATAAGAATACTCAGCAAGATCTACCATTCAATACTTCTGTCTGTACGTGACATTAATTATTACCAGTTTCAAAATAATGCCTTAGGATAGAGTAATGACTCTTCATCATTCTTTACTGGCCATCGAGGTCGATGTCCGATAACAGCTAGCTACCAGCTGCCTAGACTTGTTCGGTACGGTTATCACCGAGCGATCGAGTCTTGGAAACATGCGGAAATGAGCGCTTGTTATCACTATGGAGCGAATATTGATTGTTGCTTTCGAATCTACCAGCAATATATTGCGGCATCTCATTAATAATGAGTATTATGTAGAGTTTGTTACGACAAACAAGAAAGGTTTTATTGTGGTTTTGAAGTTAACGAGCGAATTTTAAATTCTATAGGTATGTTGGTTAAATTCTATATGGTGAGGTTGTAATATTTTATGTGAATCATCGCTAGAGATCTGCAATCTTGTATAAAAGTACCTAGGTACTATTCGCAGAAATGAACTGATTGTGTAGTATAATATTTTTTGTGTAGTCCCGTCCCGTCCCCGTCCCGTCCACGTTACGTATGCATCGACCTTTAGTTTAAGATGTGCCTGGCGGCTTATGTCGATCTTGTGATCTATAGGTACGTACATAGTTTAACAGCGGGCGCGGTCGGTAGTTGGACGGGTAGTGGCAATTTCTTGAACGTTTCCGTACTTCGGAGTAAGGCAAGGATTATAGGGCACGTAAAGCCATCGGTCCCGGCTGTTGTCGTAAGATTAAAGCGTTAAGCTACGGAGGCCCTCGGGCGGTATGAAAATTTCCGACACTTGGATTGGCCACTTGTGATGTCGTGTCCGTGAACAGATTTTGTTATCATAGGTTTTGCCATGGTAAACTAATAAATCAGAGTAATTATCACATTAAGTGAGTTAATGCAGAGAGAATTAACATTCCAAGAACTTCTCAGATGACTTACCACGTATAAATATTTTTTTACAAAATTGTGAATTAATTTATATTATTTGAATTATTTCTAGTAATAGAAGAAGTTTGATTAAAATTAATACGCTTACCGTGGTTACCGACATACAACCGATCGGATTGCGGAAACGAATGCTTGTTATCGCCTTGACAAGGCGCGAATATTGATTGTGGACGGTGTACATGCATAATTAAGTTGGAAGGCAATATATTCCCTCTCTTGGAACACACAGTTGTACTAAGGTTTTGACACGTTCTTAAATTTTATTGGTAAGATGAAGACCAAATTATATCTACAGATTATCAAGACGGGAGAAAAAAGAAAGATCTTCTTTAGGAAAATAACTCTAACTTTGCCTACAAATGCCTTATAACATCTTATAAGCATGGTCGCTTCGGATTTATGAAGCTTATTGCCAATCAGATAAAGTCAGTTTCTACGTTTCTGCGTCCGTTCCCGGACAGCTGATATCGGTCATCGACCCACTAGGAATGAGCACTAAGATTGTTCCTAAGATCTGTCTCAGAAACGTGATTGTGGTTGCGTTGGCTAATGTTATTTTACATTACAACGCAGCTAGATTTTGCAATTTGATGCCAGAGCCAGATGTAAGCTAGGCGGGGCTGTTACAAATTATTTGCAACTTTACGTCTTGCTGTGAACGCGCAGGTCGTATAATAGCGGTTAGATTTAATCAAATTGATTGTACAGGTCGACCGTTGGCTGTTGGCCACTCTAAAACACTTGTATATGAATACCAACTTGTGTTTGAATTCAGATTGTTACATCTAAAGTCGTTAAATCATTGTGCGTTTCTTGGAATAGTTATTTTTTAATTTATACAATTTCATCGCCGTCAGTGACCAGTGTAGACATGACGGCTAATAGAATAGGGAAGTATGAAAGAAAGGAACATATTGCGGCGACCCTAAATTAAATTGAGAAATCGACCACTCTTGATGATACCACTTTTATCAATTTGTTAGGATTCCTGAACGCGACGAAGAGACATTGAACGTCAATGATTAAATTATGCTGGAAAGTTTCAAAGCAAATAGGACTACAGGAAAAGCAATTAGAGTACCTACATTTTCAATTAAATACATCATAATACTAGTGTAGGTAGGTATAAAAAAGTTTTACATCTGAGAACTAATTGAATTAAGATTTTACTAGCCTGTGAAAATTGGTTTTATTTAGGCTCTCAATTTAATAAGTCTTATCTGAATCCCAAATCTTGCCCGGTATATAAGCAGATGTATTGATATTAAACACGATGTGACAACGCAAAACACATTTGACAATAATAGAAACATCTGCAGTCCTATTTTCCAAGGACGTCTAAACCTAATTAATTATGAGTCCCTAAAACTTGCCATACATCACACACTTAATGTGTGCCGTCTAATTTAGTCCAGTAGCAGACTATTTTTGTCGCGATAAACAGCCGAGATTCGCTACACATGTGTTTATTTGAGCCAATTGCCCTGTTTAGGCTGACTGACTTCCTCGAAATCCAAGCAACGGCTGACAACTTTACTGTATTAAAAGGATTCTCCTTGATTAAAACAAATTGTTCTAGAGCTGGTTAATTTTGTGATTTTCTCCATTCCGCGTTTACTAAAGTTCGCAGAATTATTTCGTCATGTGCTCTATTGTCACAAAAATACAACTTCAGAATCTAAGTACATCCTTGAAATCAAACCAACCCCACTTTCTCTTGGGGCATTTGCTAAATAATATTGATGATGACGATGATGATGAAGTTAAGTCTCTCTTATTCGAGGCTGGTGGGTTGGAGATTGACATGAGCTCGGGAGGGATGGATTCTCCCACAGGTATCCATAGCTCGATATAAGAATACAAAATATTTATTGGCAGGAAGTAGCAAAGAGAAAAACAAACTATCATAACAGCTAATGTTGTAAAACCCGCAATTGGATCTTATGTTTATGTAATTACACGGATATTTTAGAAACAAAGTATTCATTTTAATTATCGTCATCAAACGGACTTTTAAGTCTGAGTGCTTGAAAACTCGTTAGTTCTGTTACAAATGGATACCGCTCTAGAGACTTGAAAAGAAATGACTCAAGAAAAATAGATGAAATAATTTCTTTTGGCCATTAGCTGCAGTTAAATTTATATAATGTCACTTTTAATTTATGTATGTCCAAAGGATATAATACAGTTCCGATGGGAATATGGACTGGACGGAAATCGTGTTTTAATTCCAATGGCGCGATGGCGTGAGAGCGGAAATATTTATTGACTTATGCCAATTTGCATCTTACGCGGATGGTTATGTGACTTGTTTAGGTTGAAAAGTATTCCATAAATTATTCCTTTTTTAGAAACGCGAAATGGAAACGATATTTTTAATAGATCCACTGTTTGATTACTTTGCTACATATATTAATTAGACCACATGGCAAAGATCAATCAAATTTTTTATGGAAATAGCTGACAAACGTGCTAATGATTCACCTGATGGTAGTTAAGTGGCTATCGTCACCTATAGTCATCAGCGACACCAATGGCGTCACTACGCTGTAGGCAAAGAAAGAGTAAAGAAAAAGAAAAAGATTAGCTCTCAACCCCCCAGCTGGAACTCGACGAGCCATTTGGCAGCTGACTTAAGCAAAAGGGTGTTAGGCGGACCCCACCGAGAATAACATGTAGTAATAATGGTAAAATAAATATTACCAATATAAACCTTTTGGGGGAACCTATCACCAGTGGGCCAGATTTAATCGCCTCTTACGACATTTATTGTAAGCCGCCCCAACACGCTAGAATTTTTACATTTGACAAACTCGAGACTGACAAACAATCAGAGAATTAAAGAAATATATTTAAGTTAGGACTAATATTAACCGATGATTTGTAAATTACAAAATATTTGAATTAATTATTGTAGATGTTATAGGAGGCATTGTGAAAGTTAATACGTTTTTCAAATGAGAATACGATTACGACTTTATAGTAGCTGAGATAATATAATTTAACACGTGTTATTTTTCATCTTCTAGGGATCCCTTCTAGGATTTATCGTCGCGATAGGATCGCGAAGACGGCACTTAGTTTGCTTATCATCGCTATTTATCGCTACTAGTTCGCGCTTCGCAAATAAGCTACATAAAACACGTGTAGAAAACGATTTCTTAAGAACGTATAGCAATCCGTTATTTTGATACTCATCTCACCTAAAACAAGGTTTTATAAGTGTCCAGTTAGGATTCGAAGAAATGTTCTCAAAGGTTTTTGGTAAAATTAATGTAGCTGGTTCGAAGATTTTCATTTCTTCGTAAAATTACTAAACCGAGGATAATCTATTTGGTAGTACCTACCTACTTACCTACCCGATAAATAGTTGAAATTATATTAATAATTTTTAATACATTATTTGAAATTAAAAATACTACCTATCATTTTCATCATCATCAGCGCCGCGTGCATAACCAGTGTAGAAAAATTACCACTTGTACTGTTGTTGTCTATGCATTTTATTGTTTGATATTAGGAGTCAAAATAAATACACTGCTATTACTATCTCTATCGTTTTAACTTTGAAAAGAGAGACAGAGATGACAAAATCTTGTGAACGAAATTGCTGGCAAAATTGAGTACTAATCTTAATAGTTTCATCCTTAAAGTTTTGGGACATGAGACAGTTAAGTTTATAAAATTGTTACCTTAGGACGGTATTACACCCGGGACATATCCTAACAGGTCCTGGCGACGATAATGACGAGCCGATTCAGTTACGTTCCTTGAATATCAGTACTATCATTCAGTGAGTCACAGATGGTATGATGGCTTTACATCTTGAATACATGCCGTGAATAATAATAATATTATTAAATAATATAATAATAATATTATTTATTTTGAATAAGTGACAACTCAAAAAAGCATACTTTGCTTGTAACATATTTAAGTATTTTCTACTTAAATGTTTTATTTTATGAAATTATCCCATAAAATATAACTTTAAAATTAAATACAAACTTAAAAATTACCGCTCTGAAAAGTATATTTTTTGACTTGTCAACTTATTCACGCCATGTATCCTATATACAGGACCCGTTCCTTCTCCTTTTTTCTTGGTTAGCAACGCATCGGTGAAGCTTTTGGTGATATTGATGCCATGAGCGACTGTGGTCACTTACCAACAGGTGGATCGTCAGCTCATTTATCTGCTAGTTACATTAAAACACTATTATATCGCCAGAGTCCGTACCAATGCAACATGTCAATGAGGTGGTAATTTTATCCTAGGGTTAACGACAGTTACCAGTTTTTCTTTGGTTATATATGCATGTTAGTGCAGTACAAAACAAGGACTCTCTTCCTGCGTCTTGTTCACACGAGGGAACACGTGTCGGCAGTTCCCACCAATACGATATGCGGGCATATTCTCTCCGTAATTTGGTAGGGTTGACACTTTAATCATTTTACTTTTGCCTTAAAAGGTGTAAGAGGTTTTTTACATAGTGTCCTTCTTATATTTGTATATTTGCTAATGGATTAAGTTTCATCCATTGAAATGACTTTCACATATCATATTATGTCATCGCTGTAGGGATTCAGCTCTAACATGAGATGCATGAGTGTTTTAAACTTTTGTAATACATAATATCTCAAATGAAAGCAACAGTTTTAAGCGTCTATAATAAAACAATAACGAAAATTATTATGAAGTTTTAAAAGGATTGAACTAATTTTGAACCTCTTATATTATCGAAAAATATTATTTAAGTTCAGTCGCAAACTTCTGCACGAACAATAGCAATCACAGAGTTTAGAACTAATATAATTCACTAAGTTTAACAAGACTGGATTATTAAAGTTAGAGAAACGTAACTTTAGTTGAATTGTTGCCCTAAACCAATAATGGATATTATTAGTTATAGTTATTGAAAGAAATTAATTCAACCATTGTTCCTGTTTCAGTTCTTATTGTTTACTTTACAGAGATACAAACTTTGCGTACCTGTTTCCTTACTTTACTGACATTTTAAGTTACTATTATTTTCAATATAGCGCTAAGTAAAACTTTTCAGGGCATAAATTATTAGTTGTTAATTATTTAATATTTTTAAGAGTATTCTAATTATGTATGTATTTCGGAAAAAGTAAACGCGTAATTTTTTTATCATTAACAAAATTATTTTCTGTCAAAATAATATCATAATAATATTATAAAAAAAATCATACAATTTCTTGAAAACATCTTAAGTGTTATCCACGACTTATTTATAAATATTCATAAAAAACCAACCCTAGCACTGCCGGGGCAACCTTAAATTGGTACACTACCCACCACGGATAGATTGCACTTCCAACAATAGAAACAATGGCTTTACGATGATCAATGAGTTTAATGGCCAATGGAGGCTGTCTGTTTTACGGAACAAAGCCTTTGGAACATCTTCTTTGATGTAAGACAAGTGTGTCTTTATATGTGTAAGCTTCTGTTCTTAAAACTACTCATTTGTTTTATTTTTAGACTTGCGCTCTATTTCGGCTTTGCCCGCGTTTTTCGGGATAATAAGTTACTATGACTTATTTAAGACCATGGTCTACCTATATGCTAAATTTTGTGAAAATCCGTTTAGTACTTTTTGCGTTAAAGATTAACAAACATCCATAAAAAAAATCCCATTATAATATACGACCCTGTAGCCTAGTTGGTAGCGACCCTGCCTGCAAAGCGAGGGGTCCCAGGTTTGATTCCCGGCCGGGGCAGATATTTACTCGTATGTGACAGATAAATATTTGTACTCGGGTCATGGGTGTTATTGTGATGTGTTATATTATTATGTGTAGTCCATGCCACCTGCGACACAGGTAAATAACCTACTGCGGGGGTATGAGTATGTAAGCGTTTATTTTTTATTTTTACGCTGCAAATCTATTCTTGTGACAAAATAGTCCTTGGATATGATTACAGAGTATAACTCAGATATGAGGAAATTGACACCGAAGTCAGTCGCAATCGACCCCAATATAAAAGAGGAACATTTTTCAAAACCTGTCGACGGTAACAAGCATAGCAGATAACAAGCTAGCGTATGAACGTCCGCTTTTTCAATACTGTTATTGCTACCAATTTATTTATATTATTGGTGAAAATAGGGAAAAATTATGGTGAGAGGCAAAACTGGAGGCCAAAGACTTTGGTGCCAATGTCTTTAAAGATGGTCCTACCAGGTATCCTATTAGCTGGAGATACCAGTTTGCATAGCGTTCCATTGACCAAATGATGACCTGAAACTAATGACCAAAATGGAGACAAGGGGTCGGAATTACACAGAGAACAGGCTGAAGACAGATATTGGTGATAGATTTCCGAGCTAGTTATCAACCGTTTTTCTATAACCGACTTAAAACTATATTGGAAACTAGTGGATACCCGGCGTGTTCCACTACGCTAAAAAAATTCTGATGAGAATGACAGATCAGTGCCCTCTTTACATAATATTATCCTCAAATTGTTGTATGGGAAAAGTGGAAAATCGACTTTATCAATGGACCGAATGCATTGTTTTAGTAGTCTCAAACCACCTTCGGATTCTTGCCTTTCAAGAGTTTCAAGTGAAACCAATTTGAGTTTTTTGGATGGTTTCAGAGTCTATACCTAAAGGATATCCGTACAAACATATTTTTTTGTGTTTTATATAATGTAAATAGATTATGGTTAGTTGCAATATCCGAGGATCAGTAATTTTTCATTTTCAATTTTTCTTTTGATCAAAAGATTTTTTGGTATTGGTGATACGGATGACCATCAATGACGGAGACTCAGGCGCACTTAGTACAGCCACAGCTTGTATGTTGCCGCAATAGTTTGATATGTTATTCTTCCGTTTTCACGACATCATTACACTATTTATTTATGAAACATTTATGACAAGATTTTGGAATTATTTTAGTTACTTGGATAAAGCATACTCGACAGGCATTTGGAATAAATACAAGTACCATTGAGATGTTATATCATCGTTAACGGACCCACTAACGGATATTTACTTAGGTGGTATTGTAAAATATTCAGATTACTCACCGGAAGGTTTGATCGATGAAAGAAGATGTTTCCTGTAGAGAAGCGGATAGGTGAAAATAAATTGATTTGTGTAGTTCGGTATGTGTTAAGAATGATGGAAAAAAAATAAAAGAAATAAAAGTACGATTATCTACTCATTGTGTTATGTAAAATTTTCATATGTCTAGCGCGATCTTAAAATGTTCATGTACCCTTTTTTGCTCGACTGTTGTTTTTGTTTTTCACGTGTATCTTGTATTGATTTCATGTTGTATTTAAATTTTTGAAGAGCTAGCCAGGCAGCATTATACAGGTGGTATTTTTTAATTACCTCTTTTATTGTCTGTGTTATTACAAGTGTAAGTCGATTTTTTTGTTTCTGTATATGCGAATGTTGTTACTCCATACAGAAATAAAATTAAATCATAGCAAAGTCCAGTAGGTGTAATTTAATTTAATTGATCCTACATAAAGTATAAATATCATGCACACTAAATCATCTACACGAACATTAAATTTGAAGAAACTTGAACGAATGAAACGAAATTACTTTTCGTTCGAATCGAAATCGGCAAACGCTCCCAAAGGACTGGCACTCTTTGACCCGATACAAAAGACTTACTGCTCGGAGACTCAGCGGTACCAACTAAACTCAATTTATAGCTGTTATTTCGGTCAAAGCGGACATTATCTGGCGCGGCCGGACACAAGCAGTGCTCGTATGAATAAATTGCCAATTTGGTGCTACTTCCTCCTATTACGGATCTATGTATTGATTCTCGTTGTAATGGACAGGCTTTTGATTAGTAAATAAGCAATCATGAGAGCTAGGCGAGGTGTGAAATCATGGTAATCGCCTAGTTTTACGTTATTCAATTTAGAATTAACATGATACTTAGCAAAATATAGCTACTTACTGGTAGGAAAAATACTTAAGGTAATATTATTAGGAAACTGATAAATTTCCTTTACCTATTGTTTTTGCCAGGGTGCACCACTGGCTTCAAGGATACATGGAACCCAAATATGCCTTTCATAATATTTTCTATGCAATTCAAAAATATTCATCAATATTAGTTTTATACATATAATATTTCAAAATTTGATTTGATGTCATGATGCAGTCAAAAATGCGAGTCGTTTATTTACGGTTTGCGGTTTTAAATGGGTCACCGAATTCACATACCTAATTACACACTACAATTAACACATACTGCCATTTAAATTCTTATAACTGTTAGTTTCTGGACGAAATATATTTTTTGAAGTGAAAACTTCTTTAGTACGGGGGTGACTTGAAATTTTATGAAACGAAACTCTTCAGTAAAAAGAGACAAACACAAAAATTCTAAAGTGAGATAGGAAGCATTGTACAGGGGTAGGGTAGGGGAGTGAGGGGTAGGGGAGCGGAGCGTGGCGGGGCGGAGCGGAGCGGAGTGAAGTAGATTAGTGAAACCTACATTTATCATCTTCCCGAAATTTTACATTCGTCTCATTATCTTGAAAACAAAAATTTTGAAGGTTTCACTTCTACCACGTGTGAATTGCACACATTTAAATTTTTTTAATACTACCACTACTACCAGTCAGCCCGCGGCTTTGACCACTTTTTCCGGGATAATAAGTACCGTATGTTTTATTCCAGATCATGATCTACCTGTTTGCAAAGTTTTATGAAAATCCGTTCAGTAGTTTTAGGTGAATGATTAACAAACATCCTAACAAATTTTATCATTTATAATAATATATTAGTATTCCTACTTCCTCTTTCCGTAGGACAGTAGGATAAGAAGTAGAATTAGCTATGGTGGCTGTAAAATAAGTTAAAAATAATATAAAAGTATCGTGCTTAATATTAAGTCATCATATTCGCAGTCGATAGGATAAACTATAAAAATAATTACCGGTAGACAGTCTTACTCGTAGTTCAGGAGCTGAGGTAAAATCAATTTGCGCCACTTATATCGAAGTAGAGTTTATCTAGCGCTCGGACACAAGGGGCGCTTGCACGAATAAATTGGCAATTTTGACTTACAACCTTTTACGTCATGTTTGTGCTGTAGCGGTTCGTTCGTGTTTATAACTAGACTAGATCGTTTTGAAACCTAATTACCTGGAAAAGTGGACAGGGACTTATAGCCCCAGAGCTACCGAACCATTTGACTATCCCACTTCCCACAAAGCTAGAAATTTATTAAATGATATTTTATTATCAGTCATTTAAGAAAGTACCGTTCTGGCAGGCATCTCGCGGTTGCGTCATGGTCCCTTAAATTTTTGAAAATGCAAAAAATATTTTTTTTTCATCCCACTCCCACAAGGCTACAATTTTAATATGTTGCAATTTACATATGTTTAAGTGTAAAAAAAAATTGCCAGAACATTTTGAGGGTTGCAAGTATGTGCCAGAACATAGCAAAGTTTTGACTCAAAATAGTGTACAAGCAAGGAAGCTTGGATTGGACTTGACTTTATAAATAGGCAATCGTGTCGTATGTAGCAGGCGTTGAAATTTAAGTGAAGCATGACGTAAGCAAGGCATCAGCTAACTATTGGTTCTTACCAACGTGAATACAGATGGAAGGCCACAGATTATTGGGCGAAAGAAGCTAGCTCTACACTATTCCACAACCTTTATTATATTTTGTGGTACACTGCATGGAAAAACTATTCCTCATTTAGGTTTGGGATTTAACATTTTTATTTAAATTAAAGTCTTGATGTGTTATATCGCACCTTTGGTGGAACAAGGGCACATCTTACAAAAAATCGTAAAATGACAAAAATTAAACAAAAAAATATTTTACACCTGCAAAGTACATGGCCATATTCACAAATAAATGGGTCGTATCTCATGCAAAGAACAAACACTTTGAAGCAATAAAAAGACGAATAATACGACTCGGAATGCAAAAAAAAAAACTTTGAAATGGCTCTACTGTAAAATTACAAAAGTGCAGTTGAGCCCTTGTTCCACCAAAGGTGCGATATAATCATCATTAGAATACAAATTTATAAACAAAAAAAAGCATAGAAAACAACGTCTCAAATATTATTGCTTGATAATAAGAACCTCGCGAGCTCTTCAAACGCTTTTTTTGTTGCTGGCTATAGTCCTTGCCAATGACTTTGACTGAGGAACCTAAAAAAATCAAAGAAAAGTTTAAAAATAGAAACTTACATTAGTTGAAGTAAGTTCTTTCGTAATATTAGGTGCTTGACGTGAGTCACAATATTAACTTTCGTAATGACTAACATCAGTTTTAACATTAAATACTTGGCTGACGTTTCCATTAAGATGTAAGAGATAACCTTTTATGTTTCTGTCTGTCTGTGACCGGTCTTTGTAGAAATTATACTGTCTTATTAATGGGTTCACTAATGAATATTGATCACTTTGATCAGTTTGATCACATGGAATAAAATGTTTCATATAAAACTTCTTCGGCGTAAGAACTAACATTGGAAGCGATTGCCATTTTAATGACGACATTATTCATGCTAAAGATAACTTTTTATTATTAAAATGTTAACATATTTAATTAAAGTTTAAGATAAAATCAATATTTTTAATTAGCTTATGACATGTATGTTCTTATGTGAATAACGGACTAATGAGCAAACGAGTTGAGGGAATGAGGGACATCAGGCATCATTAAAGCGTTCGAAAATCAACCTTAAGGCATCGGGAGAACAACAAAGGCGGTTGCAAAAAGAACGGACTGGAAAAAAGATTTTATTTCCTATGTTAGGATTGCAAGTCCAAGTCCCAACTTCCTCAACAACTTTGCCCTAATCCTTCTTATGCTGAGATGAGGCCTGGTTCAAGCAGTGCAAGGGTTATCTTTTGTCTTGGCTTGTACACCCAAAATACTGTAATGCAGTAGATGTTAATAAATATTATTTATTCCAAGACAATGGATTGCTGGGTGTGGCGGCTAGGTGCTGGCGAGTGGCAAGGTCAGTAACAATATTAGTTGCCCCGAGCGTAAATATCTTGAATAAATTATATGCTCTGTGTTCAACTGTGTGCAATTATGTAAGTGATTATAAATGGATTTTGTCTCATGGTCAGTAGTTAGAATTTATCAAAATAATTAATATATTCTTATATAATTATTATATTCATTCAATAAAGTAATAGTAGGCAATAATGGAGCATAATAATGTCATCATCAGTAATATATTGACACGATAATCAACTCGTGTTTGAGAGTGAGTAATGGCAAGAAATACGAGTGAAATGGACTTGGTTGGGTAAAACTGTCGAAAGGAGACCATGTTCAAGCATTATTAAAAGAAACGAGACAGAGATAGATAAAGAGAGAAATGAAAGATATTCACAAAACGATAGAGTAGACCGCGAAGAAGCGACAGATGGGTCAACCGTCGCGCCTTAGGAAATTTGAGACAGATCCGCACGTCGTCACTGACTTTTTAACCGACTTCAAAAAAAGGAGGAGGTTCTCAATTCAACTGTATTTTTTTTTTTTTTTTTTTTTTTATGTTTGTTACCTCAGAACTTTGGACTGGGCGAACCGATTTTGATGATTCTTTTTTTAATCGAAAGCTGATGGCTGTCATGTGGTCCCACATAAATTTTATTGAGATCTGACAATGGCATCCATGAGAAAACTACATAAGTCGTAAATTTGTGTTAAGATGTGCGCGACAAATTGACGAATAACTCAATATCACGTCAACGGATTTCGATGATTCATTTTTTAATAGAAAGCTGGTGCTTGTCATGTGGTCCCACATAAATTTGAACGAGATCTGACAAGTAGTTTTTGAGAATTTGAAGTCGGTTATTTTTTGTTAGTAAAATTTAGATTATTGTCCAGAGTTATATTATTAAAAAGATTGGGTTTTAATCGCAAATCAGGAGGCACTAAAGTTCTAATCAAACATAATGATAACACGTGTTAGTAATGTCCGTGAGCCACGGACACCACTTAACTTTAGGTCTGCTCGTTTGCCGGCTATTTACATAAATAAAACACTAGAAAAGGAAAACTGTCAATCAAATATTATATTCAAATAAAATTAATGAAGCATTAGAATGTGTAAATCTATATTTGGCTCTAAAGCTATTAATAAGAGTAGTTTGTATATAAATTACAAAAAAGCTGTGGATTTTGTCATCAATAAATAAAATTGTAAGCTTGTTAAAGCCAAACAACATTTCTCGAAAGGGCACAAATTAAAACTGTTACAACCTTCCGTGAAAACCACTGAACTGCGATAAATCTTTCCTTTGGTTACTTTATATTAATTATTTTACGGAAACTTTATAAATAAAATACTTGTGCTACACGAGTAAAATTTTATTCCTTTTAATTTATTGAAAGACTTAAATATTTTGCACTTTTATATGATTCAATTTTCATTACATTCATAGGTAACGTAATGCTGTAGAAAAATTTATATACAACTTTGATTTCAGATTGAAATTATCTAGTGGTTAACAGAACTGCACGGTCTTTCTTGAAGCTGAACGGGCATGAAGTTCGTTCTTCTTCATGATCATCTAACAAGGATTGGTGAGCTTTTAGTAGAGAATTGGAGCGTTGGATGACCTCAAGAACTTCAAAAAGATTTGAGGCTATATTTAGATCATTGAATCCATAACGAAACCTTAATGGGTAATTTTTTATGACGACCCTGTAGCCTAATTGTTAGCGACCCTGCCTGCGAAGCGAGGGGTTCCGGGTTCGATTCCCGGCCGGGGCAGATATTTGTGACAGATAAATATTTGTACTCGGGTCATGGGTGTTATTGTGATGTATTATATTATGTGTCGTCCATGCCACCCGCGACACAGGTAAAACTTACTGCGGGGGTATGAGTGTATAAGCGTTTGTTTTTATTTAATTTATTTATACATTTTGAAGTGTTATTGATGTACCTATTGTAAGCCTATTTTTATAAATAAATGTGTAGCGACCCTACATTTGTACATTGTAGATGAGCAACCCTATATTGGTTGCCATAGTATTTGAGAATAACACGATTGTCATTCATTGTCAAGCTAGAAAAATAGCAAAATATTGTATTAATGTAAATATTGAAAATATAAACTTGCAATGAGAAGGAATATAATTGTATTTTATTGTAAATAATCTGATATCCCTGAGGCTATCCATACTATTGTAGTAAGTTTAGGGTAACAATTACTTTATCTTATTTCAATCAATATAAATGTGAGATCAAAATTAATTATACAACAATCCCATGCGCACACACTCAATCATTTTATATATCAATCACGTCTATAAAGTAAATAACATCGAAACGAAATTTAAATAATACAATCCTGTGGTCAATAAGATGGCCAAATAACGAGGTTTTTTAATAAGGATTATAAATTAAATTAATTTAGTACAGGTACTATTATTAGTGATAAGGCCTCCAATTTTCTGCAGTTCCACAACTTTTATGACTACTTATTGTATACAATAAAGGTAATCGTATTATTATTTAGGTCTCGTAAACAGCCGACACAATTTGATACCTAATGATTGAGCTTTATTATGTGGTTCGTTAGCGAAGTACTTAGAATTTAAAGATGTTCTCTAATCAAAAGGATAAAATTATTCGTGAGATAGTTGTAATAAAACAAAAGAAGGAATAAAGAGACATAGGGGAGACTTTATAGATGGCTCGGAGTAAGCGAAGGAAAAAGTTACATTTACGCTTCATTTCACGTAATCGTCCCTACGTTTAGTCTCAGCGGCCAGACAAATGTATTAATACATTTAATACTCTTTGTCTCCGTGTACCCATCAATCTTACGACCATTAGCCGATAAGATAGCATGTGCATGAATGAAATCTATATCGGTACCACCCACACAGATCACAACCTCATTTTCTGTATAATTGGAACTCCCAAAAGTGGAGAAGTGTGGGTCGTACGCTAGTAACTGGTATTCCGTATTCTATCGCTTGATGCAAATGTTTTTGGCGTTATCGAGTTTTTTTCAGCTTTTGTATATTTTTTTCATTGTGTCTAGGTACATACTTAGCATAGATTCTACTAACACTTTTTTTTTTAATTTACAATTTATAGATACTATAAATACAAAAAATTCAACATTTATTCCTCCACTTGCAATAGATCAAATTTAATACGAGTGAGTTCAATGAGATCGTTGAAAAACGTGCAATTTTCTAGTGTAAGGATTTTTTTTTATATCAGCATAACATAATAATTATAACACGGATATTTGGCCTAGGGTTAGTAAGTAGTTCATTTCAGTACGGAACCCTTGAAATCAATGTCGATAAATTGAAGATTAATTTGCTTATAAGATTAAGCGGGCACATCAATCAATGTATCGTACAGTAACTGTTATCGACTTGGAAGTTCTAACATTAATATAGATTAGTCTCCAGGGACCCGATTTAAATTCAGGACAATACATAATTATTTTGATCTTTGAAATGTAACATTCTAAAACAGGATAATGGTACATCCCCACAGACGTAGTCGCATTAATTCTCCAACTGAGAGTCGAGCAAGAAATTTACCTAGCGGATATTGAAAGTTACTCTTTATTACATTGAAGTATAATCTCATAGAATAGACATCTCGAACAAAATGTATGTCCCCGCCGGGAGGTTCTATTTTCAAAATTGAGCCACTGTTCTCCTTTCAAAATCGAACGAATCCATTGGAAATTGAAGCCGCGCGGCGCCAATTCATTGGAACATACATTGTGTTCACGGTGTCTTTTCTATACGCTAGTAATAATACTTCAATGCTTTATTACGAATTATTCTTGTTTTAAAAATAATATTGTTTATTATTTATGACATTGCCAATATTCACAATTGAAGCAATTGAATCAAGCAGTGCAGCCAGTGACAGTCCTATATTGTGGTGATAGCTTTAGGTTGTATTTCAATCTCGTTTTAGAATTATTTTCTATAGTCAGAGAGTCTTAAATACCTAAGAGTATTTACCTAAATACCTGAATGACCCATAAGTTTTATTTTTAATTATGTATCTAATATTAATGTTATAAATTAAAATATTAGAAGCGATAAGAGCAAAGTGTTAAATGACTCGGCTCGTAAGATTCCGGGACGTGAATAAGCAGTATGTCTGCAGTGAAAATTCCTTCGCTCTTCATACAGTACTAAAACGAGAGCAGATGGTTCGGTGGCATTCTAACGAGATTATGTTACGTCGAGTGCCGCCATCCTCCGCTGTAAGACGGGCCAATATTATCTTAGAGATAACCTCTTTTTTTCTTGTCTTATTACTTATTCCCGACTTAACTTCGAACATTTATGAGTTTAATATTAACGTGCTTTATTTAGCCTTATTTGTGTAGGTCAGAGATTTTGTAAGGTTCATTAGATTTACTTCCCTTATTATCATACATAGCATTAGTTATTAGGCAATTATGATGATAGGTATTGCATTCTGGTTTAGCTCCACATCCAGGTAAATCCTTAACGGTTAACTTTTTCTTGCTTTCCTACATTGACACTACAAAACCATTTAGTTTTAAAAGTATTTACTTGTTATACATAGTTCTTCGGGATCGTTTATCACCCAGTATGTTCTCGATGGTATACCTACGTGGTAGGAGGGTTTTAAACCAGTTAACCAAGCAACTACGTATCACGCTCCTTCTAAATATACAGATATATCGCAGGATAATGTTTGCCAGAAACAAACTACTTTTCTCTATTATAATTCTTAATACTTAGGTAGTTTTAAAACCGCTTGGATGAGGGCCAAACCACATTTCTTGCAGTAAAGCTTCCTTTTAATTTGTACGTGCGAGCATAACTGTATTCCTTTTATTCCTATGCGATAAAAGTCGGTACAAGCAATTGCCGTTATCGAAATAAATATTTTACAGCCTATTTCCGGCCTCTAGAATTGATAGGCGAGATTTCGCATTATTGTATTTCCTTTTTACTACTTAAGTTGTATATCTACTGTAAATTATAACAAATGCAAGCCATAAACAGCAGCCAGAGAGGCTGTGGGCGCTTCGTGAGACGCCACGCCTTTCAGAGGAATGTGTTGGATGGTGGGCGAGCTTTGACTGAACTATTAATAGTTGTGTTGAGCAGAAAGATGAAAAAGTTATACCTATTCGTATTTTACAAAAATGTGTGCAATTCACACGTAGTAGAAGTGAAACGTTCAAAAATGTTGTTTTCAAGATAATGAGACGAATGTAAAATTTCGGGAAGATGATAATTGTAGGTTTTAGTAATGAACATAGTAATGCAAAGTTAGATAATTATTTTACATTATATTGGTATACTATATCACATATATGCATATACTAGCTTTTGCCCGCTGCTTCGCCCGCGGTAGAGATCGATTTTTTTATAAATCCTACTTACTTTTACTTAGTTAGATGTATCATTTGATAGCGTGATTCAGGACTTGCAAATGAATTTTACTAACGCCATCTATTAACAACATCCGGAACTAAATATCAAGCAACTAACAAAATATCGATCTTCCCATGGGGATGTTTTACCGCGGTAAAAAGTAGCCTACGTTACTCTCCACCCTCCTCACTATCTCCACACACAAAAACTATACCATATAACAGCTTTGTTGCGACGTGAAAGACGGACAAACAAACAAACACACTTTCACATTTATAATAGTAATATAGTATATATAGTATATAGTATATATAGTATACTAGCTGTTGCCCGCAGCTTCGCATACGGAAATTATGTTTTACGTTATTTGTACCTCTTGTAGAAGGAAATTTCAAAAACGGTGAATTTATATTGAAGTACTTATATTTAGTAATTTATATACTGAAATCCACGATAAAATCACAAAGGATTACTCCAGGAGCGGGTTTTGAAAAATAAGCAATATTCACATTAATTTGTATTTTTTTCTTTTTTTTTGCAAAATTTTGAAAAACTGAAAAATACGTGTTCCATAAATTTAAGCAAGGAATATTTGATGCAAATTTGAAGCAAATCGGTTGACGTTTTAAAAATATTCCATACAAACTTTCATCCCGTTTCCCGGGAAAACCTTTTAATTTTCCGGGATAAAAAGTATCCTAAAATATGACCCAAAGTATTAGTAACAACTTTACCAATTTTCATCGAAATCCGTTCAAGGGTTTTCATGTGATGCCCGGACAGACAGACAGACAGACAGACAGACAATAATTCTAAAAAAAATATTTTTGTGCTCTAACACGTTATTGAAGTGCCCCCTAATCAAATTTTTTTAAAAATATTCAATGTACAGTAAATTTGCCCTTTGAGTTTTATTATAGTATAGATATATTATATAGTATGGATTCAGACTCAGAGCTTACATTTTCGATAAGTGATACAAGAGGCTTATGGTAACTAAAGTATGAAATGCTCCCCTCCCCTCTTCATTTCTTTTGCCGACTGCACCTAACCATTTGGCTGTTTGCTTGAAAGTGTTTGAAGTTTTGTCTTCATATAGCTTCATGTCTTTGCTGCAGTGAGACAATTGGTTTAAAGCCACAGAAATAAACTGCAAGTAATTCGCCCGCGGAGGAGAGCGCGCCGCCGCAGCTGCGAACGGACCATAGATAAATAATATAACTAGAAGTAACCAGGTCCAGTGTGTTCTAAGTAAATGATATACTTAGGGCTTAACGAACTTCTTTTTGTGTGGAGTGTGTGTGGAGCCAGCCTAAAAGATTTTATAAAGTCTGTTGTTAAACTCTTCAATTTTATTTAAGTTTTATATTTATTTTGAATATAATGTGATAAAACTGTTGTAAGTTTAACTTCATTGAACTATACTAAATTCATCAGGTGGTAGGTAGGTAGGTTGTGACTTAGGCCCGTAATATCAATAGCAGTTTGATAAACTGTCATTGTTGGAAGCAAAAATGACAGTTTAAACTCAGAATGCAGTTTAAACTGCTATTGATATTACGGGCCTTGACTCTCTTTGATAAGGTGTACCTACAGCCTGATGAGGGGACACGACATAAGGGACGACGACGAGTTGTCGTTACAATTAGTCGCTTTAAATTTTATTGGAAAAGACTTATCGTGACGACACTGTACTACGATTCTTGGGTTAAAATAATAATATATATATCGAAGAGTGCTGTAGGGAGCCGATTATTTTTCTGGTTGAACACAGCGGAATAACATAAAGAATAGTCCGTACACCGAGTTCAGATGTTTACTCAAACAATCCATCATCAATTAAAGATTAACACTCAAAGATCAATGCGATTAATCACGATTAAACTTGGAAACGCGGCAAGTTCGGTGCAGCCAGCGATCGTACTTTTCATCGATTCCCACGCTCCAAACCCAATCCTTATGGCGGCCCACCCGCTCGCTCAATCACCAATGTCACTTCTCCAAGTTGTAAACCTTTCCCTGTCCAGTATCAACTGACAACTCAACTGTCAACTATCAACTATTAACTGTCAACTGTCAACTATTAACTGTCAACTATCAACTGTCAACTATCAACTGTCAACTATCAACTGTCAACTGTCAACTGACAACTGTCAACTGACAACTGTCAACTATCAACTGTCACGCCTCGCTGCTGCACCGACCATGCCCAAACCAGAGTTTGACGTTTCCTATAGTAGTTTCGGTATTTCATCACAGATGGCGTTAATAGATCGATGCAGAACATGTGCTGAGCTGCGACACGGCCATCTTGACAATTCTCACACGTCCTCGTGTGAGGCAACAATGGTCCATCTGGAAAAGATATAAACCTTCGCAAAGTAAAAGTTTCCCACTCGGCCTTCCTGGCCTCGAGCCCGAAGGTTGCATAATGAAAACGCATGCAGCAGCCAGAACAGGATAATTACCAAGAATTACAATCTGACAGCACAATCTAGCTTTTCAACAAAAAGATTTAATGACACTCAAAGATCAGTTAGCAGTAGGTATGCAATACTCTTATCATCATCATCATCATTATCAACAACAACATCATCATCATCGTCATCATCATAATCATCATCGTCATCATCATCATCATAATCATCATCGTCACGAGGGCTACTTCCCTCTGGTACCCAATACAATTTCACATTATGCTGCCCACCTGGCAACACCTTGGGTACCCAGTTCCACATCACAACAACAACTCATTTCTTCCTTTCGGAAGTTCCAACAGTGACAGCTTACAGCTACAAACCATTCGCACGCCACTCACAGTCGTGGCCGCACTGCGGCGGGATATCTATGCCCGATCTTACGCCTACGCCTACGAATGACTGGAGTTGCATGCCATCTGAGCGACTTACATACCACTACTACTCATCAAAAACAATCGACAATTGGTTTACTTGCTGTAAAGATTTTAAGAAATTCTTAGTGTATTATCCCGTCTGTCTTAAAGATTCTCAAAAACAGTTCAACAAATCAGTAAAGGAATTATTATTCTTGCATGACCCTTTTAAATGACAAAAACGCTATTCTTCGCTCACTTCGCTTATCACATACTCACTGTGGCCTTTGTTAGCAGAAATCGTCAAGTATACAAACTCAAGTAAACATCAAATGTCAAATGCCACGTCAGCACTAACCTGACAAGAAATAATTACCGTTAGCGAATAGTAATCAAAATGAGCCACAAAAGAATCAATACAGATCACCTGTTATATCATGTCACCGTTCAATAACCGATGATGGTCATCGTAAGCCACGGCACGAGGAGCCGCGATGCGCTCCCGTCGGTGTCAACAAATGCAGGTAGTTGACGTCGCGCCATTCAACGAAAGTGTTCGTCTAGTTCGTGATAAATGAAGAAATCTAGTGCTGCTCGCCACGAGACAACATACTGGCTGTAGGAGCTTACTAATAATAATAATGAAACAAAATATGCCATACCGAATCGCTGTCGAATCATAGTATCAAGGTAGCCATCTGAAAAACCTGAAATGCTGATTCTTGCGATTCAAGTGAAAATTAGGTACTTATCCCTAGACATGTCGTTTTTTTTTTTTTTTTGTTTTTTTTTTTGTTTGTTTGTTTGTTTGTTTGTTGGTGTGGTTTTATGTCTTGGACGATTTACCGCCTCGGCCATCTCTGACAAAATCAACACGTCCTCGTGTTGTTTTTCAAATAGTAACGTACTCTGTTTTATCGTTCACTTCCACCATCAGCCATCATTGCCATAGAAACACAAAACAAACGACAACAAACACGCCATTTCTTAACTTCACTTTTCTACACCGAGGGTAAACGGCAAAGCAAAGAACAACAAAATGATTTAAAGTTATTGATTTATAAAACGTTTCCAGTGTCACAAAACAATACACTCGCACCGAATCTCAATAACCTTTGTTCGGCAAGTTTACAAAAAAAAATTAAAATCTCCCTCAAAACGTTACATTCTGTATGCAATCAAAACTATGATGCATTGTTAATCATTTGTCTAAAGAAAACAAAATAATTAAATTCCTTTTATTCAATGATCACAACGTAGTGCTTTTACCCTACTGGTCGTAAACAAGTGTCTTTACCCTACAGGTAACAAGAAACAAAATAATTAAATTCCTTTTATTCAATGATCGTAATTTGGTGCTTTTACCCCAGTCACATTAATGTGACATTACCAAGAAAGTATACAGTTTTCATCGACACGGACTGATTGCTCTAAACTTTTTAATTTTATGTTGCTATTAGATATCCTCATGATAGACAATCATCAATCATCATCAATTATGTTGACCACAACACTGGCATCTTAAATCACCCATAATATCTCATTCAGTCTATAATATCAAAATAGTTGTATCACACTTCATAGTACTATGAAATCAATAATCCACATCCATTTGGGATTATACTTTAGTCAAAACCATAATTTATTCTAAACTAACACAACCAAGCAACTATTTCTTTCTTATTAAAACTCATCAAAACTCATTCAACTCATTCCACTCAAACTTGTTGTATCATTCAACTCAAACAACATGTGATGTGTGATGGTGGCAAGATATTCAATAACTTTATTTCATCATTGTCACAAAAAGTTATCCATCTCATTGGTTTCACAAAAGAAAAACTTTTTTTTTTTTACTTTATAAAATAACTCATAACATCATAATGTATTGCCCTGCCTGACCACGCAGATACCAAGTAATTAGTTAGTCTATATTTCCATTACTGTTTTTTTTTTGACAAGATTTTAAAATCACATAACTGTAACTATATCACAAGACTACCTACTGTTCTTGTTACTTAAAAGTTTCTTTTAGTTATCCTGACACCATAACCCAAGTTAAGGTGATGTAAGATAAGCCTGTCAGCTGTCTTTAACAAACTTTTAAGGATATTAACTAACTAAATAATCAATTCACTTTTTCAAATTAATAGTAGGTATGTAGTTAGCTACCTAATTTGGTCTCAATCTTTTATCTTAGGTTTTATTATTTGTTGCATGAGTCAATCTTATGATCCCAAAGTAGTACTATACTTACTTCAAACTTTATCTAAATCATATTGTAAGTGACCAAAACATAATAGGTACGGATACACAAACTATTTTGTCCTTAAGACATTCATCCAACATGAAACAACACATATCACCTGATTTCCAGTAGCAGTGGCACACGACGACACGTGTGGCGCAATGGTCACCATGCCGGATCACCGCACCAAGGGTCATTTCACAACACTTATGTACACTTACACACGGTAGACATTTAGATGCCTCCTGGGCTTAGCTTACGAGCCTTGAGGACCCCTGAAAACTTTCACTTGGTCATAGAACTCTTTGGAGTTCTTTCATGTAGGTTAATGAAATTGGTTTATCTTTTCTGTTCCACTACGCCTTCGTCACAGAATTTCGTAGTATTCTCAATAACAAAACACTCGTTCACTCGCAATAACAAAATTGTCGCAACACTGGGACTACTGCAGGTATTCCGTCGTAAAATTATTCACGTCAAGTTTCGTTCATCTCCATTCTCAAATACTTAGGTACTTTAGTTCCCTCGACTTGTTTCGTCGTGTTTTCAATAATAAAACGCACTTATCGATGTTACACTCGCTGATGTACTACGTCGTAAAACTTTTCGTCAAGTTTTGCAAATCAAGTCAGGGTCTCGTTTGCCGGTCCGAAGGTATTGCAATAGGTACTGTTAGATAGCCTTCTCTTGGGGCTTGAGTTACATCGCACTTCTGATATCGAAGAGTGCTGTAGGGAGCCGATTATTTTTCTGGTTGAACACAGCGGAATAACATAAAGAATAGTCCGTACACCGAGTTCAGATGTTTACTCAAACAATCCATCATCAATTAAAGATTAACACTCAAAGATCAATGCGATTAATCACGATTAAACTTGGAAACGCGGCAAGTTCGGTGCAGCCAGCGATCGTACTTTTCATCGATTCCCACGCTCCAAACCCAATCCTTATGGCGGCCCACCCGCTCGCTCAATCACCAATGTCACTTCTCCAAGTTGTAAACCTTTCCCTGTCCAGTATCAACTGACAACTCAACTGTCAACTATCAACTATTAACTGTCAACTATCAACTGTCAACTATTAACTGTCAACTATCAACTGTCAACTATCAACTGTCAACTGTCAACTGACAACTGTCAACTGACAACTGTCAACTATCAACTGTCACGCCTCGCTGCTGCACCGACCATGCCCAAACCAGAGTTTGACGTTTCCTATAGTAGTTTCGGTATTTCATCACAGATGGCGTTAAGAGATCGATGCAGAACATGTGCTGAGCTGCGACATATATATAAAACTAGATAAGTGACTGTCGGGTCACGCGCAATGTAGGGTTCGAAATATCGTTGTTATAAAATACGAATCGTGAGTACCTGTTGCATTAAAAATAATCCGTTAAGTCCAAATGAGATCAGCATATTCTGGGTAACTGTATGTACTGAGGCTAATTATACTGAACAGTTGTAATTTATAATTTTGTGTAATTACGAGCCGGTTGGGGTTGCTAATTCATCCGATATCACAATGATATAACGGTCCAACACATCTACGACTGCCGGCCACTGACATTAAACCAATCCGGTATCAGATTTTATTGATCATACTAAAGGAGATATTTATTGTCCTTTGAGCGACTAAGTTCTTGCTTGTGACGACCCGTGTGGCGCAATGGATACCATGCCGGATCGCCGCACCAAGGGTCCTGGGTTCGATTCCCAGCCAGGAGGAAATTTGAATGATGAGTTTGAATTTCTGTTCTCGGTCTGGGTGTGAATGTCCATGTCTAGTGTGTTGTCCTTGGCACCCACGACACAGGGAATCCTAGTGTGGGGCTATGAGTGTGAAGCGTTATTTATTTATTTATTTGTTTCAGCCGCCAAATGACTCATGTTCCGGCTAGACAACACACAGGACTACTCTACATAAAAAATTGCCGATTTGCCTTCAGGCAGAACACTAATAATTCAGTTCCACACATGCGAGATAATAAAACAACAGTTGCTCAAAACTCATTTGAAACAGATACACATGGCTTTACATCGTTATTGGCAATCGATTGGTCCTTCAAAGCGATCGTGCACTTTGTGATCCGTCCAATATCGTGTTCAGGTCGACTGCCATGATTAAAGGATTATTAACGAAAGATTTAATTAAAATGTTGTGTACGAGCACGTCACGTGAATTGGCGTGGCTTACACATTCAGTATTTAGGTATCTGAAATCATTAAAGTCATTAGTCAGCGGGAAAAAGTGAATTAACAGGTTAAATGGCACCTCAAAGTACAACTGAATGAAAATTCCAAATTTGCCAAAAATATCTAAATGAAAAACTCGTCAAATTTCAACTCCTTAAATCTCATTACGCTTACAAAATTTGACCCACACAAAAATAGGGTAAGCTAAGCAAAACCGTTGTTTGAAAACCTTTTCAGGCCCTAATTCTAATATAACGATTTATGAAAATTCAACTGTGTACGATTTCTTTCTTAAAGACAATAATTGTTATTGACTATTTATAGCAACAACCATAACGATCTGGATTTAATAATTGAAGCGACAAAGCGTCTGTCACCCTTTTGTTTAATAATTGTTCGCAATATTACTTTTTTGCTCAAAAAGACATCAATTATCGTGGCTGTCGACACAAGGACTTTATTGGACAGATGACAAAGTACAGACTCGCTTTGAAGGACTGTTAGGATGCCAATAAAATTGCTGAGTGGGTTTTTGAAGCTTTTCGATGCTCTTTGTTAGATATTGGTTTTTAAGGGACGTATGTGTGCCAAAAAAATATAATACAGATTGTGAAAGCAATAATGAAAGATACTGTACATCGGTGATGGTGAAAATTTACCGCAGTTAATTACAATTAGATATTTGTTTTTACTATGAAAAAGTGGTGTAGAATCTTCTTACTTTCTAGAACCAGCTTTGACGGAAATTTTCTTCATCTGCCTTGTCTACCATTCATGTAAAATAAAATTTAATATTGACGCAATGCAATATTGATAATCCTACTGACACATCATTGATAGGTAATCTCCATTTTTCATATTATCGAAATGATGGGTAGAGTCACGAGGCATATGGCGTTTTGTGTCGATCCTAAATTCCTAAGTGACCGACTGCGTAAAACAACAGCGAGCGCATTCGGCCAGTTTCTTAAGCGTTTCCGAGCCTACGAGGGTACGTAAAGCCGTCGGTCACAGTTGTAATGGAAAGACAACAGTCGTTACGCCATTTTGGTGGCCTTCGGGCGCATGAAAACTTCCGACATTTGAGTTGGCCGTTAACCCCTCCACCAGTCTGTATTGGAGCATAGGTACTCCTAGAGTATGCTAGAGTATGATATCCTAGAGTAGGCTTGTAAGGCCTAGGTCTTATCAAGAGGAGAGACTCGTGCTCAGTAGTGGGCCGTTAATGTGTTATAGTGTAATGAATCTACTGTTACAGAAGTTTGCAGACTTATGTACAATAAAGCTACCTGCTTGAATGAGGGCTGATATAAAATGACGCAGAGTTGAAAGGATCTTTCAACTACTAAGTTTTAGCACTTCTTCAGCCAGACATACAAAAAGCGTAAACAATAACCGAAGATCGCAATAAAACACTTATTAATTTCCAGGTAAGAACACCGCCATAAAAGAAAACTTCCCACGCAACGCAACTGTGACTATCGCGGCGGAAATGGGGTATTAAAATTAATATTATGCGATGTATCAGTACAGTTGTTCTAATAATTGTATTTCTTATGGGGTTTTCCTGAACAATAGTGGTGAATAAATTACTCACTTGTTTGTTGTGTGTTCATTGACTTCTTGCAAATATTTTTTTATAACGTGTTATTGATGGATATTAATAATACGCGAAGTGAAACTTTGATAAACTGCTAAAAAATCATGATAAAAAAATAATGGATCTAAAAGGTTCAAAATAAAATCAATACAATCCGGACGGACAGACGGACAGATGGACAGACGGACAGACGGACTGACGGACTGACGGACTGACGGACTGACGGACAGACGGACTGACGGATTGACGGACTGACGGAATGTAGGACTGACTTGACATGACGAAACTATAAGGGATCCGATTTTACTTCGGAACCCTAAAAACGAGTGGTAGTGTTTAGAATAAAAATTCCTGAGTAATCAATCAATCACATGTTAAAAATCGCATAAAAATCTGGGCAGTAGGTGGTTTTGATATAAACGCGTATGTAGGTACATTGTAGAAAATATGTGCTCTTATTCTCGAAGCCTCATTACATACATATACTTATAACATTACCTATAGACGACTACTGAGTACATTACAAATGAAGTCATCATGCATTTCCTGTTTCACTACAAGTCATACTATAATGAGTGACAGGTACGTTTCTAAGAAGATTCAAGTACCTCAACGAGAGGAGAAAAAACTTATTAAGTATACGCAGCCAACGCAATAATATTAGCTTACTACTCAAAATACCATTAACTGCCATCGAGCTGTTTTTCTTTCCGCGTAGGTTTACTTATGAAATCGAACGGCTCATAAAACAACATCTGAATGAATCAACATACCTTTTTAATGGACTCACGAAAGTACAATAAAGTTCAAAATCGAATTTTGAATCTTTCGGACTTTGTCAAACAACTTTTTGACTTAATTTAAATACGTTTTTTTTCGTAAGTCATATTTTAGATTTATATTTTTTCGGACTTTGACAACTTTTTGACTCTAATAAAATAATCTTGCACTTACAAAATTTTTATTTCATATTTTAACATTACTGAAATCAGTAGTTTTTCTTTCTGTCTCTATTTCTGTGTTTTTTGAGTTGACATATTTTAAAAAGGCAGCTAGATAAGTTTTATTATTTTGGGCATGAAGATGATGTCAATAAACTAAACGTAATTTAGTTAATTTATGTAACTAAAGGTTTTGAACGAAAGTTATATTTTTGACATAAACTTTTCCTACACTTCATAATTATGACTCTTATACATAATTATTATGTATACTTACACTAAAAATTATAGAAATCATAATAAAAAACTTACCATTTTGTTACGGTAAAGCTCAACGCAACTGAGCATCGCTGTCCCATATCAAAACGGAGAGGAAAATTAACGATTAGCTTCACGAGCGTTTTGAAGCGTGTCCCCAGAGGCTATAGACTATATTCAGCTTTTAAAGCTCAGTGTGTATAATTTAGCTATTACCCTAATTACATGTGATTATACAATGCGTACTGTATCGGTGATACAATGTTTAAGCTTTTGAACTTACCATATTTACTAATTCTATAAAGTATTTTTTTTACTTTATAGATTAACGAGTAACTGCCCTCGCTTTGCTTCGGTTTTCTTATTTTTTTACACCGTGTGTTACATTATTGGAGTTTTATTAATGATCCCTAATTTTTTTCAAAATATAATATAGCCTATGTTACCCGGGGTAGTGTAGCTTCCCAACAGTGAAAGAATTTCTCAAATCGGTTCTGTAGTTTCGGAGCCTATTCAATACAAACAATCAAATTTTTCCTCTTTATAATATTAGTAGGTATACCTAGATAAATTGATAAATAATTTCTTAGGTTTTCACGATTGATACAAATTAAATTAAGCAACCTAAAACGAATTCATCGCATATATTTAAAAAAAAATCAGATGTTTCACACACTTGGCAATGTCTGTGGTCAAGCCGTTGTTTAAATTCAAATTATTTAGGTGTTAATAAAATGAAACGATTGACTTGTTCACACTAGATGGGCGGTGCGACAACCACAAAATCCCGGCGGGCCACATGCGGTTGCAAGTTGAGTATAGCTGATGTAGCAGAAGCATAAGTTAAGCTGTCTGTTTCTATTGTTATCGTTTATCTAAGGACAATAAATAGTTATTAGCCAAAATAAATATTATAGCCCGCCAAATAATTAATACTTGGCTTGGCGCTGTAGTGTTAAACCCAATCCGCACTGGACCAGCATAGCCAAGTTCGCTCCAAGTCTCTACAATGACGAATAACCTGGATCCAAAAGACGGCCAATTAATTAACATCTAGAATGAATCTCAGAGACAGCTTTGAAATTTACATTATGTGCCTTGAATGCAAAATAAAAACAAAATTGAGGATGAACAAGTCAATCGTTCTCTTGAATGCATCGCCAGCTGAGCAAAGATCTGATAACCAATTCCCCTTTACACAATCCTCATTTCATCCTTTCGCAAAACGTAATTATCATACGAAAAGCATCTACTGAATCCTTTACTCACTAAGCAGTTTTAAAGTATCGAAGAAATTCATCAATGGACGTTAAAAGTTGTTTAACGCTAAAGGACAAGCTAATAATTAAAAGATTGAGTCAAAATGAAGCCTTCGTATTCGGTCGCTCAGGACGCAATTAAACAATCGGCCCTCACCATAAATTGTGTGCTTGAAGTGTAATTGAATCGTTTGGCCAATCCGTAATGGTAGGTTGGTTACAATGTGGTTACTATACGTATTATTTTGGAGTGTTCAAGGTCTCATGGCATATTTTATATTATCTGGTTTCAGCAAGATGGACCTGGTCGTGTGAACAATAGTTGGAAACATTGGCCTCAACTTCTCAAGTTATGCGTGCCCTTTGAGGGAAAAAGTAACACTTTTGAGATTTCAAATGCAGCTAGGTCGTCAGGTTTAGTAAAAGTTCTGTAATAATTCTAAATTAAATTCATCTTGGTAAAAATAAACAATCACTTTAAAAAGGTTAGTTATTGTTTCAATTTACCACAGCTTCTATTTTTTGCACGACTTTTAGACGACCTTTAGTTCTGAAAATGAAGCTTCATATTTTTTGGGACTGGAGAATTTAGAGCGTCAGAACTTTAAAAATCAAAAACAAGTAAGTTTTTAAACTGAGTTGATGAATTTGTAAAATTATCTAAAATTTAGATTGAGTAATTGAAATGAATCTTTAATATCGTGTTTGACAGTAAAAATAATTAAAATCTTGTCTTTATGTTGTTAGGTAGGGTAAATAAATGAAAAATCTGAATTTTTTTTAGGCAGAAATAACAATTTTTTGATGTCTTCCCATTGTACTGATTGTGAGAGAAGTAAGTCCCCTAATGATCTGGAAGGCTATTCAGTTTTGTAACTTGACAGCGGAGTTTCAAAATTGAGGTTCGAGCTCTAGGATCACTTCACTTCGCAAGTGCGTACTAGATGATTAGATAATGACATGTCAATATGATGCAAGTTCGCTTTTGTTTTGTAACTTGACAGCGGAATACACGATGAGTTACTAAATTGAAGTTAGAGTTCGAGACTCCCTTCACCTCGCAAGTGCGTACCAGATGATTAGAGAATCACATATCAAGATCTCGGACTCGAACTTCAATTTTGAAACTCATCGCGGATTCCGCTGTCAAGTTACAAAACTGAATAGCCTTGCAGATCGAAGTAAAAAGGTTTCCCTAGTTCCTCTAGTGAGTACCATATACCTATACACGTAACTTCGAAAAGTTTGAGAAGGTACAGGACAAACCCATTACCCAACCACCATGAAACTTAATTTCGAACCATGCGATCACTGCTAATTTGCATACACTAACATTTCACAAATTTTGCAAATCATTGCGTCTATTAAAATGCAATTAAAAAGCGATACCATCAAACAATGTAACGGTACCATTTGAAACAATACAATGGTAATTAGATACTATTAATGCGTTCCCTAATGGGCCTAATATATGTGTGATTGCAAATAGAGGCCGTAGAAGTTCATTGACCCTGGCGTTTATACGTCGATGACTTGTGGTAATCGTAAGGGATCAAGTTAAGATTTGGTATGGACACAATCTAAACATCTATACTCTATACATCTATACAGATATACAAATAAATAAAATTAGAGAGTCTCTAGTCATCTTGACGATGTTGTATGTGTTTTTATTTTATGCCTTTTTTCCACTGACGGTACGATATATAAAAGTATAACATTAAATATTACTAAGTAAAAGAAAAGTATGGCGACATTGGGTTATATTTTATTCCGAATAATTTTCCTTATGTAGGAGTTAGGGCAAATTCCAGGAAAAGGCATGCGTGTTATTTTTATCCGACAATATTATTGGCTTGGGCTCATTTGTATTCATGAATGCATACAGTTCGTTTTCATAATACACTAAGTTATAGTTATATTTTATTTGAAGTACAGGGTAACGGATATAGGTTATTCAAATAATTTCTTTTTTCGAACAAACTTTTGTTTTGTCTATAATAATGATAAAAACTTTGTACCCATTTTTACGACAATCACACGGTCGCGTCGGAGGCGTATGGAATTTGGCACAGTTAAAGTTAACGTGGAGATAGTGCAGTAAGCTAATATTATTATAATATTTATATTAATATTTATTTATTTATATATACAAAATATCACCTTTTAAAAAGAAGAAACAAAGGGCAAACATAATGCCTAATGGCGTTGTCCACCAGTCAACCCTGGGTGGATTTAAATAGCTGATAGCAGATGGCATTATTAAAATCTGCATAACAAACACATAATTTTAATAACAATATCTTTGATCAGGACAGGGCTTGTGAAAACTCTTTAGTAATCTTCGATATTCGAATATGGGTTTTTGATATGACTGTGTCATTCAAATGTAATTAAAAGATTTTTCTCTGTCCAAACAACGTTTTTACTTATTTATCCTAGTTATCTAGTATTTTATCATCAAAAGGTTATGGCCCTATCCACGAAATTCGCCATCAAGAAGGAGGTAAGCTCTTGTCCGGCCAAGACTCTCGTAGTTATCAAGCGCTCATAGGGTCGCTTAACTATTTGGCTTGTAACACACGCCCGGATATTGCGGCTGCGGTAAATTTCTTGGCGCAGTACAACTCTTGTTGTGAGGAACGTCACTGGAAAGCCGCTAAACATATTTTGAGGTACCTTCAAGGTACAAGGGATCTCGGTTTGATATTTTCCAAGTCACCGGTGCAGGACATCACGGGATTTGTAGATGCTGACTGGGGAGGGAACATCAAAGATAGGAAATCTTACTCTGGATTTATTTTTAGATGCGGAAACTCGTTGATTAATTGGGAATGCCGGAAACAAGCTTGTGTAGCATTGTCGTCAACGGAAGCGGAGTATATTGCACTTTCAGAGGCAACAAAGGAGGCAGTTCACTTGCGGCAGCTGAATGCATTTATACGAGGTGAATGTCTTAGGTCTATTTGTATATTCGTAGACAATCAGAGTGCTATTAAACTTGCGTACAATCCTGTAGCGCATAGACGGACGAAACATATAGACATAAGGGCACATTATGTGAGAGACTGTATTGCTAAGAATGTTGTACATCTGGACTATGTGTGTACGGAGGATAACCCAGCAGATGTGCTGACAAAACCATTAGGTCGTGTGGCATTTAACAAATGTGTGCGCGATCTGAGTGTGGGTGTGTGTAGAGTGGTGTGATGTGAGGATATCTGAAGATGGATGTTGTTTGAGGGGAAGTGTGAAAACTCTTTAGTAATCTTCGATATTCGAATATGGGTTTTTGATATGACTGTGTCATTCAAATGTAATTAAAAGATTTTTCTCTGTCCAAACAACGTTTTTACTTATTTATCCTAGTTATCTAGTATTTTATCATCAAAAGGGCTCTTTGGATAGACCAAATTATTAGGTCTGTTCATGTATCTGCCTCCTTGACAAGTTAATAGTTTTACACGTTTTTAACCAACTTCAAAAAAGGAGGAGGTATTCAATTCGACTGTATTTTTTATGTTTGTTACCTTAGAACTTTCGATTCGACTGGGGGAAACGATTTTGATGATTCTTTTTTAATCGAAAGCTGGTGCTTGTCATGTGGTCCCACTTAAATTTGAGCTAGATCTGACGAGTAGTTTTTGAGTTATTTTGAAGTCTGTTATTTTTTTCTTGGTAAAATTCATTCTTGAATTAAGACTTTATTAATTTGACATGTCTTCACATTTATACCGCAAACTAAACTGTCAAACATGGCCGGCTTATGGGCCGAAACAAAGGTTTAACTTTACAACAGTTTTATGTTACGGACAAATCGATTTGACCACAGCGGTAATAAATCGTTGAGAGTATAGCGGCGGACACATCCTGCCTCTAGCGAAATAAACCTACTTTCGTGGAATGTGTGATACTGAAATCTGTTTTTATATGTAACTCTAAAAAGAGGTTATTGAAGTGGACCTAGTGACACCTAGGTACATAATATAAAAATAAACATTCAATTGTGGCAATTTTAAATAATCTCTTGATAAATTGAATTGCAGTCGAATTAATGCGCAGGTCCCTAGTTTACAAAAATGTAGGTATGCGACGACAGTCTCCCTTTCATTCCCTGCCACAAAAATCATGAAAATAAATTAATAGATTTATTTATAAGCATAATAATTTATAAATCCTACGTTTCAACAGGGCGCGCGGGCGAGGACGTTACTCTTCTTATTATATGGTGGCAATAAACGTGTGCAGACCACACCTGGTGTTAGGTCGGGTGGTCCTACAGACAAATAACCCAAAACCTAATTATGTTTAGTAAAGTCCTATAGAATTCATATTTCGCCATCATAAGTTTTTGATACAAGAACTCTATTAGGTACAGAATTAACATTGGATAAGATAATAACTTTTTTATTTACTATTATCGTCAGTAAATTAATTACATTACAATTTAAGAGGTAACTTATTTAATAAAATTAATCTGATATGAAATGAATCTAAAATAGATTTGAATCAATTTCTTTTAATATACTAGGTATATTTTTTCCTTTACCAAAACGATAACATAAATTATTAGTTTATTGACGTATCCACGCGTATACTGGAGCAGTGAGGAGGAGTACTGGACGCCCTAGATCTCCTGGGTTATGAGGAGAGACTCCTACATTATATTCGGCTATTAATGCTTGGAAGCCAACGGGCATATGTAATTACTTCGAATATAATCTAATAAATTGACTAAGGAGCCAGTTCTTTCTTTCCCTTCTCTCCTCTTCTTCCTTCTTCTTCTTCTCTGTCCCTTCTTTCTTGCTCGGAAACGCATTGGTATTGCCTTTGGTATTACTTATGTCCATGGGAGAAGACGGTCATTTACCATCAGGTGAATCGTCAGCTCGTTTATGCGCTACTTACAAAAATACGCATCGTAGTACAGTCGAAAGTATCTAAGCCATGTAAAACCACTGCTTATACCTCATGCTATATAAACGATAGATCGGTAACTTTCTAATAAAACAAAGGGTTAGACTTACAACGGCTTTATGTTACAGACAAATCGATTCGGTCGCGTTGGCCATAAATCGTAGTGACGGCAACATCCTGCCGCCGACAAAATAAAGAACCCGGTTCTAATTAGATGTGTGGATGCTAGATACAATTACTCGATGTGATTAATTTAAAAGGATGTCAAATTCGTAAGGTCATAAAGGTTTTATTGGATACTATGTCAAGTTGAGTTTCCAGTTTCGGTGATGTTTGTGGACTTGATGGTGATGTTTTTCGAAGGTTGCTGTTGGACTTATCGGCCTTTACATCTAAACGCGGGTAGAGGAACGAGCTCGAAAAGGGTCAGAGAAGACAACTTTTGCGAAGAGGCAGAAACAACTCACTTTTTTGAGAGTTTGAATGGTGAAAATGTATGTTTACGCAACTCTACTGTGCCTACTTGCATTTTATTGTATTCACCCAGCGCATTGGATTACTTCCTTAAGTTAAAAATAAATATCAACGGGCCAAATTGGAAGGATTCCATAGAAAATATTATGTTGTAAAGTTTATTCACTTCCTCACCTTATAAACGTCTACCTATGGCATCCAAAAGATTTTTCAAAACCAGTGCCTATCAAAGTTTATAGCTGCGGGGGTCCATAATATTGGACCAATAAAATAGATAAGCTCTTTGTTGGTTGGAATTGATTTAACAATGGATGGAGTCAGTTATATCTTTTGACACCACTTACTTAAAAAAATTCGTAGAGGTTACCTTGAATGGCAAGAACCTTGTACCTACTCTCCTAATACACTCCAAAATTACTTTTCCCTGTACATTACTTACACGTTATGAGTCACCGTTTTGCCTTTCCTCACATATTTTGTTCCTTTAAGCTTTTTGCGCATACATTTTCAATACATAGTCATTCGCCTGACCGCTTACTAAGGTCGTTGCCACTGGATAACTACCCTCAGTTTATGCCTGTAATTACTATTTGTCTGTCTCGCTTCGGTGATCGTTTGAAAGCTCTGTGATTCTCTCTTCTACAATGTGATGTTTAAATAGCATCGTGTTATTTGTATCAGCTGTAAGGGTTCCGTAAGTCAACCAGTTTTTGTAGGAAGTCTGCTTGGCATGAGTTTTCTAGACTGAACAGGAAAAGGTGATTTATTTATTTAATGTACTAAGGGTATTATAACTAACAATGAACATAACTTATTTTAAAATGTTTTATGGTATACATAAACCGTTTATGATATTATATTAATTATTATTTTTTTGATTATAAAATTTTAAAATTCATGATTTTAAGAAATTAAAATGCGTTAAACATTTTAATTAATTACCTCAGATTTTGAAGTAACATTAAATATAGGTTTTCCATAGATGACAAGAAAACTTCTAGAAAAGATCCTAAGACTTTAAAATCCATCAGATAATGGAAAATGTTCTTGATCGTACGGTACGGAACTTTATCCAGCTGAATCCCATTCGGACTTGACATGTCAATTTACCATGAAACGTGTTTTATGTTGTCTATTACATTGTAAAATCTTTATCGTATTTATTTAGTTGCATTTATCGCTCTATCTGCAATTAAATTGTAGAGTGATAGAATCTGTAAACATTTTATGCGTATAATTACCGGTGGGCTAGGACCCGAGAACGAGCACTTATCTCCTTTTATTTATTCATTCTTTATTATGCGACTTGGACCTATCTCGTTTTTATAAGTCGGATAGGTCCAACCTATCTTGGTTTTGCAATATATCTGATAACTTTCTTTCCTTTTCTTCCCTCTTTCTTGGCCGGCAACGCATCAGTGGTTCCTTTGGTGTTGCTGATGTCTACGATGGCGACGATGGCGACGATAGCAACTTACCATCATGTGTATCGTCAGCTCGTTTGCCGGCTATTTCCATAAAAAAAAACAGCATTTGGAAGATCACAGGTCTGCCTAATTGCCCATCCCTCGGCAAAAGGAGACCCTAAGAAAACAGCGTGATATTGTTGGATTCAGAGGGTCCAGCTCGTGAGTGGCGCCGATTAGGGCGGGCTTTGGTTAAAGAAAGAACGTAAAGTACGTTCTTTCACATGTTGTATTTTCTGTCAGTTAGTAGTGTCAGTACTTGTGTAGGCTATAAGGCCCGTAGCACACGACGTATTTTATACGCGCAGACGACGCGCGTATTAGACACGCGCGTCTTCGGCGCCGTAGACGCTGATTGTTGCGTTTGCATTGATGATACAAGCGCGCGCATGAAGCGCGTATACGCACGTTTGAAGCGATACATACGCACGTCTGATAATGACCACTCAATCTTTTTTCACTCGTAAATGGGTCTATCCAATTGACTCGGTTTTTTTTTACGTTTTTTTCTTTTTAAAAGAAGTACTAAAGCCAGCGTAAGCAGTGTTGTCTCAACCGAAGGCATTGTACACCTGAAGTTCGAGGAGTCTCTGATCAAAACGCAAAAGCTACGAGTGACTACAGCGCGTATACGCGCAGTATATGCGCGTTTCACGATCGCCCCGTGTGCTTAGTTTACAAGGCTGCGTATAAATCTCGTATGAAGCGCGTATACGCACGTCATCTGCGCGTCGTCTGCGCGTATAAAAAACGCCGTGAGCTATGTCTCTAAACTGGACCCGTGACGCTTAGATTAGCAGACTACTAACTAAGCTATAAGGAGATTTGTTATTGTTATAAATGGAATCGAAAGACCATAATCGTGACAACTTGATAACTAAAGTCCGACTCGCTTTAATCGGTCATAACTTCGTGTGTCTTAAACTTTCTTATCATTAATCCAAGTTAACCATTCTCAACTTTATGTCCGGTTTAATGATCTTAATGAATTTAATGATGGTCTGTACTAATCTCGCTTTCTGATCATCTTTTATCACTATCTCAGCTTGATGTTAATTGATTAATTATTTCGTGAAGCTGAGTTTGAAGTTTATTGATTTGAATTTCAGACGAAGGCCGATGGTATAATTTGTTATCTTTTTGTTACTGTTATTGTTTTGTTTAGAACGTTACTGTCTGTAGAGAAATAGGATTAAATTTTGGTTATATACGCTTTTAGTAGGTAAGTGATATTTTAATTTTGTTATCGGCGCAAATTACATACCTTTTCTTGTTGTTGATGTTTATTGCCGATGGTTGATTGGCATCAGGTGGCTCGTCTGCTCTTTTCTCACTTTGTCAGTCACTAAAGAGACCTTCTTTCTTTGTTAGTTGCTACACCCAACCTATGAAACATAGTCTTATTTATTTCATTTATTGACCAAAGCATTTTAATCCACGCCTGTTTTAGCAAGTCCATGACGTTTAATAATTTGTTCACTTGGGTAACAAACAACATAGGGGCGTAAAATTCACTGGTTACTTTCATATCACAAAAACCTAATACATAGGTTTACATTTATGCAGTAAAAAAATGTCTGCCTAACGTTAACGTTACCCAGTCAACTGTATCTCAAAGGTTTTCTTTTACCTAAGAGGGTCTTAGAAAGGTTTACTCCACTTCTATGCGAGAACCGTTCATAATAACGTCAGTTGGCTGTCGGCAACACACAATTTACGAGGCTCGGGCCATTTTCGTGAGGAATGGAATAGGTATCCACGATTTAAGGTCCTAATACGTTGTAATTCTGAAAATGATATTCTGGACCTGATTTTCAGATTTCTTATGTACCGGTGAACTACATTCATGAAATGAAAATGTTACGTACAAGAATGGATAAACAACAGTAAATTAGAATACAATGTTGTAATTTTGATATTTATCCTTGTATGGGTTCGTTGGTGATATGAAGATTAAATTAAATATTAACAATAAGTAAACATTAATACACTCTGTACATTACTGTACTCTCTAAATTAATCTTTAATATTCTCTTAATTTTAAGCAACTGCCATACCAGTGTGTCTCTTGCGGAATTTTTCAAGTGGTCATCACAGGAGCTCTTAAGGTGCGTTCAGATTATGTAACAGGTTATATAACAAAAGTTATATAATTGTTTAATATTGCTTAAAACGTCTATCATTGCTTATGAAACATGCTAAATAACTATGTATGTTTTATTACATGATATGTTACACAGTCTAGACTCATCTTTAAAGTAATCTTCTTTTACGCTCCCGTGTCGTTTTAAGATGTTTCCCGCCGATTAAAATATTTTTAACTAGCTCCGCCCGCGAGTATGCCCGCGTTTCCGTGAACCTTAAACCTTAAATATCTATCTACCTGTGTGTTTTTCATGCAAAACCGTTCAGTAGCTTTGCTTTGACCAAAAATACATATATCCTCACAAACAAACTTTCACATTCATGATATTACAAAGATAAATACAATGTTATCTAGAATATCCCACACAGCAGCTACTGCCTGGAAACAATACTAGAGCCTGACCGTTACTGTCATGATCTATTGCTTTACGTGGGCGCGTGCTATGATTTCCTCGGAAATATTATGCACCGAGATAATTTAGATGGTTCACGTAATTGGGTAGGTGTCTTTTCAGGTAAATTATTGGTTCAGCTGTCAATTAGGCTTGACACAATAAGGTTATTTTAATGACTACTGGACGGTTCCCAACAAAAACATTTTCATGTCAAATGTTGCCAAGACGAGACCATATGGCTCGTCATCAAAAAGATATCAGATCTCATTTAGAGCCAAGATTCTAACTCTACATGCCCTAACTCTACAAACCCTATATTCTCAAACTCTACACCTTCGTCTACGCCTTTATTCCGTACAAATAAATAAAGAAACATCAAACTATTGTTACGCGATTTAAATAGTACGAAGACAAATAAATTCAGTATCAGAATACCTTTGACTTCTCGGCTACTTGGCGTTTTCCAACGTTTGAAACAAATTCAATTTTATCGGGAGCCCTCATGCACATAGTTTAAGAGGATTTGCATTTAGGAAAAGAAAAGAACCCCCTCATGAATAGTAAAACTGGAAATGTGAGCGTGTGGTTATCTAGTTTATGCAAAGGGGCTTTTTCTCGTACCCTGCTTCACGTCAGGTGTAGGCTATAAGCGAGAAACGATTTTAAGGATTTGTTCGGGTTAAATTAATGAGACGTAAATTAATGAAACAGTACCAATAGGGATACCAATTTGCTATCTACCTACGAATAAAATATTTTATATTATAGATTATAAGAATAAAATCTTTCTTAAAGTAATACATAGTACATTACAATACGGTGCATAACGATCATTGCACGGGTGTAAAATCATCCGAAAACAGCGATGGTGCTAAATGTCGTGCACTAATATACTTCTTTCGTCAGGAGTTTCATATATTGTTACATTATATGACTATGTCCAAAATAAAATAAAAATTATTTTAGAACATAGTATGACCTAAGTGTTTTGCTTAAAAGTCACCCTTTTTCGTGACCAAAGTAGTTTTCAGTTATAAGTTTTAGTTATTTTTAGAAATTTTTGCAGTGTTACAAGATTCTTTAGCGTATTCATGTTTAAGGACAAGTTAAAAGAGAAATAAAAATAAATGGAGCAAGAAAAATCGGGCTCTTATCTTACTGTCCTACAATAACCTAAATCCTTCTAACAAACGTTCAATTTGAATGCAGGTGGCATGGACCACACACGCTGATCGCTTCAAACGGTCTTAATGGTCCCTTTTGCAATGTATTTGTCTTTAATTTGATAGGTGCATTGGACTGTGCATGCCAGATAGTGGGCATGCAACGTCAGACATCTAACAACTCGGTCCATTAGACCATTGTTGTTCGCTTTCGAGTTCAAAAGTAAATTTTTATTATTATATCTGTAGATTAGAGTTAAACGATTGAAAGTATCACTGTTGTAGTGTACAACTACATAATTATGAGGAGGAGTTGCGTAAATAACTATAATAATAATATAATTACTTACACTTAAAATTAACAATATTTTATGTATCCAGTATTAAGCATTACTTAAGTAAATTAAAGAAAAATATAATTATATTCCACAAAAATGTTTAATGTACGAAATATAAACGCAAGGACAAATTACAGACAAAGTGATAACTTCATGCCAAGATGAGAATATTGATAAATCTAATGATTTTGCGACTTGTGTTCATTTTGGGTTTTGTATAGTTACATTATGCTCCGAAGGGATGAAATAGTATATAATAGAGTGTAATTAAAATAAGTTATTTAGAAACAATATATTATTATGTATGTAAGAAATAAAAAAATATGTTTTTTAATGTAAAATGGTAAAATATACCTACGAACGTTATCCTCCGAAAATTGGCCGTTGAAATCGTCGAATCCGATGGTCGAACTAATGAGAAAAAAATTAAAATGTGTGCAATTCTAACGTGGTAGAAGTGAAACCTTCAAAATTTTTGTTTTCAAGATAATGAAAAATAATGTAAAATTTCGGGAAGATGATAAATGTAGGTTTCACTACTCCACTCCGTCCCGCTCCCCTCCGCCCCGTTCCGCCCCGCTCCGCCCCGCTCCGCTCCGCTCCCCTACCCCTCACTCCCCTACCCTACCCCGGTACAATGCTTCCTATCTCACTTTAGAATTTATGTGTTTGTCTCTTTTTCTGGACAGTTTCGTTTTATAAAATTTCAAGTCACCCCCGTACTAAAGAAGTTTTCACTTCAAAAAAAAAATATGTTTAGTTCAGTGATCGAACTAACGAATGGAACTAGTTAGAGCAAGATCCCAGGGCTACCAGACGTCACGTATTTTCTGACGGACGAAATGTGGACGATTGAGTAGGGTTAGTATGTACTATGAGCGTATGCCTACCTGCTAGCTTGGTCAAACGGCCAATTTCCAGGTATCAGGTGATCAAGGTATGTACATAAAAACACTATAAATTTCACGTAAATTCTCATGACTGATATTCACGTATGTTCTAGAAAATATAGTTAAAAATAAGTCTAGTAAGTAATAATACTTTTAACTATATTATCTAGAACATCGTGAAAATCAGCCATGAGAATTCACGTGAAGTTTATAATGATTTTATGTACCTTGATCATCTGATACCTGGAAATTGGCCGTTTGACCAAGTTAGCAGGTAGGCATACGACCGTAGTATACACTAATACTACTCAATCGTCCACATTTCGTCCGTCAGAAAATACGTGACGTCTGGTGGCCCTGGGATCTTGGACCAAGTGGGAACAAAGTGAAAATTATGTATTAACGAAAAGAATAATGCCGCTACAATGTAATTTTATAATGTTGTTATAGGCTCATAATGTTATGCTTATTTTAACAGAGACAGTATATGTACATAATAGATATCTACTTAACGAAAGATACAATTAGATTTCGAATACTTGCTTCCGTAAGGCAGGTTAATAACTTCTTAGCCGGCAACGCGTTGTTGACTCCGGTGTTGCGCGAGCGGTAGTGACCACTTACCATCACAAGGCTTGTCAACGCTGTTATTAATTAAGAATAACGCTAGTATACATATAATAAGAAAAAATAGAAATTATTTAAAATACCAACATGGATGTTTTTCATACTCTCAAATGTCGAATATGAGAGCTTTTTAGTATTCATAAAAAAATTAGTATAGAATCTACATTTAAATGTATTGCAGATCAAAGCGAGTAGGGTCATAATAGTTAATACATAAAATGGGAACGGTTCATAAATGTTCGGTAGACCACAAAATGACACTTAAAGTCGAAATAGTGTACTGGTTAACTTTAACATAGTCTGAGCGAGGGAAGTTTAACCGCGTGGCTATTAGCGGCTTTTATAGGCGAACTTCTGAAGATGTGGTGGCAGATAAAAAGTTTTAAATGAAAGATATTAGGGCATAAGTACAAGTGCTGTGGTTTCGGAGTAGGGTGACCAGGATCGCTTAGAAATATGAAGGATATTCCTTCATACTGCTTTTATCATTTCTGAAAATAGTGAAGAATATTTACGACAATAACGCATATTATTGCAAAAGTGGATTTCAGTTCATTTGGTTTTTGAATTAATTTATGTGATGGGTACTTATTTTCTGTGTGTAAATATTTGTTTGTATTATATTCGATTCGATCGAGACACTTGCTATCAATAACCTTTTACTTTTTTTCTTATACGTCAAGCAACGCAGCCGGCGCCGGGTTCAATGAGTGGACTTGAGAACGAAATACGAACTTTTGTCGTTTTAAAGGCATTTTCGTTATCGGGTTACGGGGTTAAGTTTAGTGGATTTCTTTTTTAGAAGAATGTACGGCTCAAAAATACAATACCTACTCTATTCGGTCTTCACAATTCATAAATAGATACGAGTAAGTTACATGAAATGTGAAAAATAAATGAAAAAAATATATTTTCTATGATATTGGTTTAAAACATAAGAATAAACATTCAAATGAAAATGTACAGCTTCGATTTTGTCACCGAATAACTAAAATAAAAAAGTCCCCTGTAAACTGTGGTCACCTGGGGAGTGTAACTGAGCGTCCCGAAGCGGCGGTGTTTCAATTTTAAGCTTGGAGGATTTACTTTTTGTCTTCCCCACAGCTACACTGGGGTCATTGGTTGGACGACTTCCTTTAACTACAAGGAATATTTCTACGTCACGAACGGCTGTTTTTAATATTATTACAAATTACAAGTATTGTTTTTAACTATATTCATCAAAGACACTTTAAATATTTCGTCAATTAGAATACACATACTTAAAAATTTTAAATATTCATAGAAATATAAATGTTGTCAGTTATTAATTTTACTTATATTATAAAGTATATTATTATTTATGTACTATGTATATTGTAAAATAATTAACAATATACCATCTGCAATATTAAAACCCTTATAGGCGCTTATTTCATTTAAATAATAAACCTTATTGTGTAACAATAACTTATTTGATTGTATTTTAGTTAATGGTCGTTTAGATTACGAAGTATGGAACCACTAAAGCGCTTACACCGCTACTGCATAATGGCTACGAAATCACCTAACAGTGATTATATTAAATTAGTAGTAAAGTGTTGATCATTAGACTTGTTTATGTTAATGAATGAAATTTTGTTTTAAACTTACGTTTAAGTGGCTTGGCTTTATAAAATGCCGTTTGGAAAATGTCTGGTGTAACACAGATTTACCTAAATAAAATCAATCTTGAAGACATTTAATGCATGTAGGTAAGGTGTAGGTAAGTAAATTAGTTCCTCTACTAAATAACAGATAACTAAGTTAGAATGTGGTATTGGATTGCTATAGTCGATTTGCTGTATGATAATAAAAAAGCTTACACTAAATCGTCGGAAAGGGGTCGATTTGGACGAACTTTTATTCTTTAGATAAAAATTGATTTGGTATTAACCCTGTTGTTAAATTGTTTAACTTGGTACCATAGATTTCTATGCTTGGTACACACATTAAAAATTACTCGATTTACACTATAGATATTCTTATCGAACCGAAATGGTTTTCTATAATAAATCGATCAATGACTTAACATTTCGTTTGCAAGTCAAGATTACTTACCTGGTCTGTCGAGGGCGTGCGGAATAATCTATACAGGCTCTAGCAACATTGTATCATTAATCGTGATCACTGTGACAGCTCAGATTAATATTATATCGCCACAAATGTAATAATTGAAGAGATTGATATATTAAACCGGCTTATTACTTTTTAATTTTAATATAATGTGTCAATTATTTTAAAGAAATAGTAACCTGTTCTTGTGTTACAAAATGTTTTATTTATTTATCTGATTTGTGGAATAACCTTCTCTAAACTCCTGTATACACTCTTGCAAGGTACCTAAATTGAAACTTTTAAAATTTTTCGTTTTAAAAATATAAACCATCCAGAAAAAAACGTGTAACCCCAATAACATTTTATCAAATTAAGTGAATGAGACAGAAATGACAATTTTGTTTTATTTTCCGAGAAAGTAATATAGTAGGTATTTAATAAAACATCGTTTTATCCTTGAAACTTGCGAAATATGTTGGTCGTATGCGGGTGCGACCAATTAAACAATTGTAGGTATTTCACAAAGCACAAAGGATCACAACTCAGTCAACAAAACAATAAAACATTTTTTTGTCGTCGTTGGAGCCCATGGAGGGAGTATCGCGCAAAGAATGCGTCAAAGGGCGGAGCAGTATAAAATTCGGGGCTATGTCCTATTTGAAAGAGGCTTTTTTATTTGTAACTTATTTTTTAGATCCCAGGACAAAAAACTTTCATTTGAATTCATTTTGATTGATAAAAATAGTTGAGATGTAGGTATGTATTATTTATTGGTACAAAAATGACAAAGTTTAATCAAATTGTTTCTTCGATTTTTGTGTTTATTTCTTTGTACATATTTAGATGTATTTTGTTTCAATGCCTAACAAACGAGTAGTCGAACCATCTGAATCTGAATGTAATAGCTCGGTTTTACAATGGATTGTAGATAATAATACGGTAATAGTCACCAGAAACTTTGGTAATGGACATAAAGAAGACAGCGTGCAGTCATCTGCTGAATTCAGTAGACTCAGGACCGATCGTATTGTTGAATGTTATTAAGGGAGGCCTGAGTCGAGCAGTGGGCTTCCAAAGGCTGATGTATGAATGGATTGATGGCAATAGTCACCGCTGCATTTAAACAACCTGAATACTACACATCATCGAGACATTGACTCAAGAGGAAGCACGGGCCCGCTTATTTCTGACTTTCCGATACTGGAGGGCTATTCAGTTTTGTAACTTGACAGAGGAATCCGCGATGAGTTTCAAAATTGAAGTTTGAGTCCGAGATCTTGATATGTGATTCTCTAATCATCTGGCACGCACTTGCGAGGTGAAGGGAGTCTCAAACTCTAACTTCAATTTAGAAACTCATCGTGTATTCCGCTGTCAAGTTACAAAACAAAAGCGAACTTGCATCATATTGACATGTCATTATCTAATCATCTAGTACCCACTTGCGAAGTGAAGTGATCCTAGAACTCGAACGTCAATTTTGAAACTCCGCTGTCAAGTTACAAAACTGAATAGCCTTCCTGTATCGGAAACACATTTTAAAAATGTCACCGTCGATTCTAGATTTGGGACACAGGACCACAATACTTAAGGACTTACTTTGCTTACATAATACAGGACACGGGAATAATAAGGAAATAATCGTTCACAAGAATATTTGATATTAAGTACAATAATAAACAAAAAAGCTAAACAACTTATCGCTGGTTGCTTAGATAAAAATCTTTAGATACCAAAAACAGATTAATTTCTTACAAGCTTACCTAATGCCCTCGAGCTTTCAACACGACGAGTAATTTTCCTATCACCCGCCGTACGTAATTATGTTCTCAATTCGTTTCAGATATATTATGCGCTTTCAAAACGGCCTTTCACTGTATTATAATCGAGATTTTAATTGAACAAGAACTGCGCCTAGAATGGACCACGCCTATGACGCTGATTTCTCGGCATTATTATTTGTTTGTTCGCCGTTTGCACATTTGGCTTGCGGTGTAAGGCAAGAGAGTTGTAGTTCGCTCGTAAGAATCTAAGTAGGTACTCTCTTTCTACTATGCAATTGAATAGTGTGGTGAGTAAATTAGTTATCTAAGCCAGGTTTTCCCAAAATATTTTACTACCAAACTTATCCTTAATCCAACTATTCTTCCCTTGAAAATTAGACCGCATTTTTCATGTGAAGTTGTGCATTTTTTCACGTATCCGACGCAATATTTTGGAAAACTTGTAACTAAAACTAGAATAACGAGTATTATAGTAAATAACTAATTAATTTAAGTAAACCTTTCGGTATGTAGGCGGATGTTTATTCTCCTGAAGTGGAGTCTTGTTTTATTTCGATCGAATCCTAAATAAAATATGTAGATATACCTATATGTGAATGAATAAATAATAGCGTTTGAACCTTTTTTCGAGCGTGAGACCTAGGTGTATAAGGTACCTATAGGTTTTCTGAAACGAAGTGGGGGCGGTTCCTAGTCAATAAATAATTCTCCGTTGTAAAACTCCTGTGTACATTATGTATTATATTCCTTTGGTCAAGCGTCAAGCGGACGCTTTATTAAAAGATTGAAGAACGACAAGGTCGCATTTATTGATTTTTCTTCTTATACACTACCTACAATAAATCTAGTATGTTATGGTGATCAACTGATCGGTCAAATGAAGTCGACGTTTATTAATATTAATATTATTAATTGATATTTACCACCATAAATGTATGTCATAATGTAATATTACGTACTAATTATAATTATTAGGTACTTTACATATGTAATGAATATTGTAACCACTTTTGACTTACGCGAATTTAATATAGTAAGTTAATATTAGAACTTTAAAATATATTCCGGCTACGGCCTATTAGTTATCGTCGAGAAACAGCATATTCGTGCATACATTTACATTTTAGCATTCATTTGAATTTTCTTAAGTGCATTCGCGCTCGAATTTATAATACAAAGTATACGTTTGTCAATTTTATTCACTACTATTTTAAGTGAGAATAATTAAATTGAAGTACCTGCAGTGAATTTTATATACAATGTAAAATTTAATGCACTCACGCTACGACCTATTTTGATTCTCATTTAATTTTAATCTGGCGATTCATAAATTGCCCTTTCACTAAATTTTTACACTTGGGAAGAGTTTTGTTTAGTTTGATAAATAAAAAGTATTTTTAGGCATTCCTGATACTATTAAAATTGGAATCTTCTAATATATATTGCGATAATTCCATCGATCATTATCCATGGGGATCTGGTTTCGAATCCTATACACATTGTAACTTAGAAATGATAATTAATTAAATAAATTGTTACCATTTGCTACAGCCTGTAGTGAGAGAATATTCCGAGAGAAAATTACGCCACAACTCAGAGTTACGGTTACTTAAATCGCTCCTTAGTATAGAATTTGTATGGTGATTCTTTACTAAGGAGCGATTTAAGTAACCATTAGTGACTCTGAGTTGGTTGTTTATTATTGTTAGATCTGAATTCAATGTACTTACAGATCCAACTCCTATTAATATTTCTCGCTGTTTAATCCATGAAACACCAACTTAATCTCAATAGTAGACTTAATAATTCCGAGTTTCTTTACAACCTACATAGTATTTATTATCTTACTTTTGTTACTTATCTTACGTTACTTGTTCCTAGATAGCATTTAGCAGTACTCTATAATTTATTTTAAGAGCGTATCTGGCTGAGTTTGTACTCTGCACATAGATTGTACGCCACGCCTACACGAGACCACGAAGCCTGCAGTTAACAAACACCTGCTCCATACAGAAGTTAATTACCGTTTCGCCTTGCTCTGCGATTTGAACACGATTTACAGCATAATTCTACTAACGCAGATTTTGATATTTTATATTAGTTAGAGAATCACTCATCCTAGTACTCGTATAGGATTTCCTGTGTCGCGGATGGATAAACAAATAATACTAACATATTTATCGTTAATTTAGACAATCGGCAATTTAGATTAAGATCATTTAGTTAATATTATCACTTCGCCGGGATACTCATATACTATCTGCTCTCTACTGCGTACTGTTTCATGCAACTTCTCCGCTCTATTTGAAGGAGCGGTTTAAATATACCTACTTGTCAAACTCACGATTTATATCTTCGCTCTTCCAAAAACCTTCGCCTTAAGGCGCTCCACCCACTGAAGACGCGTCCCGCCGCGGTGCGCAGAGCGACTGATAACACAACTGCGCGCGGGGAAATTTCCCGCGCGGCGCCGCGTCGGCAGTGTGTTGTGCTAGGCGTGATTTCTATATAAATTGACATAATTGCATACAATGGTAAAATCTGCCATCCCGCGCACCGCGACGGGGCGCGGTGCAGTGGGTGGAGCGCCTAAAACTCCTTCTCATTCGACTTACTTCTATAAAAAATCTTTTTCTGTTTACGCTGTATACTTATGGAATTCTCTCCCCTTGTCTATTCGACGCTCTCCTTCCCTCCTTTCCTTCAAAAATCAAGTTAAGAATTATTATCTTCATTCTTAATTTGTCTTTAAATGTTTTTCCGATAATGTACTTATTTACCTCCTATGTGTTGTGAATGATATTTATATTTATTCTATATGTTTATATATTTATGTATGTATGTGTGTATTTATCTTTATTTACGATAGATGTATAATTGTAGCACCCCTACCTCAGCTCTTCAAATGTATTTTGTCCTTCGCTCAAAGGGTTGTCTGGTAGAGATCGCTACTGTAGCGATAAGACCGCCTGTTGTGTATTTTTTGTTTGTAAACTTCTCTTTTTTGTTGTCATTTATTAGTGTGCACAATAAAGAATATTGTATTGTATTGTATTATATATAACATACGTCACATACTCTACCAGTCCGCACTAGAGCAGCTCGCAAGAAAATTATGCATTACAAAATAAACGCCATGCCCAACTAATGCGGGTCGTCTTTTGAGTGGAAACGCGTCATTGGATGCTTTTGGCGTCACGAGAATCGACGATGACAACTTACAATGAGCTTTTTCCTACACAATAAAAGTAATTTAAGCAGTTAGTTGAATTATCCTCTGTACTGACTAGCTGCAAGTCGTATAATATTGATAATGAATAGGTTAGGAAGGTTACTGTAAGGCAATAAGTTTACAGGACATTGAATTAATAAGACCATAAAGTTGTTCAGCAAATAATTCTCTTGTCCTGCATTTTAGTATCATGATTATGGCACGATTATAATTTTAATCATTTTATTACCAAACATGGAAATAAATAACTTTAATTACTCATTAAGTTATTAGTTAGTAATTCAGGGGGGGTAAGGGGGAGAACGACAATATCATGTAATCGACCCCAATCGCCAACCTCACCTGCTCGTGGTGCCCCCTGCTAGACAACGGACGAGGACATGGCGACCGAAATGTGGCGGTATAACCACTTACACCTGGCGCGACCACCTGTCAGAAGAGGTTTCAGCAGCCTGGAGACCTAAATACTCTCCAAAAGGACTGGTGCAGAAGGCAAGGGGAAACCACTGCATCTATATTCCCAAGAAAGTCTTCATGGTAGTACAATTAGAAAATATACGAGTGCCATGCGAACCGCGTAGGAACCGGCGCCGCTCTGCTTCCGGGGCAGGCGGTGTGAAATATGCTACCGGCCACGGGGCTGCAGGGGACCAGGCTCCCCATGGAAATTTAGCTACTGGAACGTCTATCAAGCTGCGCCAAATTCAGACGATAGGAACGTGGAATGTGCGCGGCTTACTGAGCCCTGGGAAACTTACCATCCTAGAAAAGGAAATCGCCAGATGCGGTCTAAACATCTGTGGACTCAGTGAAACCCATTGGAAAGGTAACGGATATTTTCTCACTGACTCACATGCCATATATTTATCTGGTAATGACAACAGCAGCCAAAACGGAGTTGCTATATTGGTACCTGTGCAACAGAGAAACTGTGTGATCGGCTATGAAGCAGTAAATGATCGGATACTCTGCGTTAAAGTAAAAGCATCACCAGTTAATTTGAACATCGTGCAGATATATGCTCCCACTAGTACTGCAAATGACGAGATCATTGAAAAGTTCTATTCTGAACTAGAGAACACCATTGCTAAAGTGCCTAATAGAGAAACTCTTATCATACTAGGTGATTTTAATGCCAAAATTGGAGAAAATTCCCACCAGCTTAGCCATTGTGTTAAAAAATTTGGACTCGGTACACGCAACGAAAGAGGGGAACGTCTCATACAGTTTGCAACTGAAAATGATTTCGTGATAGCAAACAGCCTTTTCCAGCACCATCCTCGCAGGCTGTATACCTGGACATCGCCGAACGGAAAATACCGTAACCAAATAGATTACATTCTAGTAAAATCGCGATGGAGATCAGCAATCAGAAATGCCCATACACTTCCCGGTGCAGACTGTGGGTCAGACCATCAACTCCTGATTTTGAAGCTTAAACTAAAGCTCAAGGCAGCTCGAAGTCTCTGTAAACAGACGAGAATCGAAGTGCAAGATAGCTCAAAGTTTTATGCTGCTGCAAAACGTAACTGGACGGAATGGGCCAGTGCAGACTTTGCCGAAGAGACTCCTGAAGTGTTGTGGGATCGCACCAAAAAATTGATTATTCTGTAATCAATTTCGGATCCTGGCTTACCAATCGTGACCCATAAACGACAACACTGGATGACAGATCATACGCTGGAATTAGTCGAACGGAGACGTGCGTTGAAGGCAACAGGGGCAAACGTTAGTGATGTAAACAAACTGTCAGCTCAAATACAAGCAGGATGCAGGCGAGATCACAATGCCTACCTCTGTAAAATATGTGAAGAAATTGAAGCTCACGGAACCAGACATGAATCCAGGGACCTATACCACAAAATTAAGTCCATCACAAAAACACTTTCTTCAAAGACCTGGGCTATTGAAGACAATGATGGTAGATTAGTTACTGAGCTAGACAAAATAACTGACGTTTGGAAGACATACTGCCAGTCCCTATACCAGGACAATCAGTCGAGAGATTTCCCTGACACAGAACCCGGATATGGAAACCAAGAGCCAGACATTCTTCGGTCTGAAGTGGATGCTGCCATTATGCACCTAAAGAAAGGAAAAGCCACGGGACGAGATGCAATCCCAATTGAAACTATAAGAGCGTTAGGTGACATAGGTGTCAATATCTTTCATACCATCTGCAACAAGATATGGCATTCAGGGACATGGCCGGCAGAATGGACTCACTCAGTTTTCATTCCTTTACATAAGAAGGGTTCAACAAAAAAGTGTAGCAATTACCGCCTCATAGCTCTCATATCACATGCTAGTAAAATCTTGCTACACATCCTCAACGAGCGGCTGAAAACCTTTTTGTCTAAAGAAATCGCACCAGAGCAGGCCGGATTTGTAAAGGGAAGGGGTACACGTGAACAGATCCTAATCGTTCGCCAGATCATAGAAAAGGCACGAGAGTTCAACAAGCCGACTTATATTTGCTTTGTTGACTTTTCAAAAGCGTTCGACTCTGTGAGATGGCCGAAACTGTGGCATGTTCTATTGGACATGGGTACGCCGAAACATTTAGTTCATATTCTCAGACGCCTTTATGAAGATGGAACTGCATCTGTGCGGACAGATGAAGTATTGTCAGAAAACTTCAAGCCCAGTGCAGGAGTCCGCCAAGGATGTATAATATCACCGCTCTTGTTTAACTCGTACACCGAACTAATTATGCGTATTACACTGGAAGACTGGACTGATGGTGTCACTATTGGTGGATATAAGATCACAAATTTGCGCTACGCAGACGATACCACCCTATTTGCGAGCAGTGCTGATCTAATGAAAGAGCTTCTTCTCAAAATGGAGCGCATAAGCGAAGAATTCGGATTAAAGCTCAACCGCAATAAAACAAAGGTGATGATTGTAGACCGAGCCAACAATAACTTGCCCGAGATTGCTCAAATTGCAAACTGCGAAGTCGTACAATCATACATTTACCTAGGAGCTTTAATATCGAATACTGGTGGCTGCGTAGACGAAGTAAAGCGACGCATGGCTATCACAAGATCCGCAATGGATAGGCTAAAGAAAATTTGGAGGAACAGGAACATAACCAAAGGCACGAAGATCCGGCTCGTACGAACATTGGTGTTCCCCATATTTCTATACGCTGCGGAGACGTGGACATTGCGACAAGTCGAGAAAAGGAAGATCGACGCTCTTGAGATGTGGTGCTGGAGACGCATGCTTGGAATCTCATGGACTGAATTCCGAACTAACGTCTCCATACTCCAAGAGCTCGGCATTAAACAACGTCTTTCGACGTTAGTATCCAGTCGCATTTTAAAATTCTTCGGACACGTCTCCCGAAGAGGAAATACCTCCATCGAACGCCTTGTTGTCCAGGGAAACGTTGAAGGCACCAGACCGCGTGGGCGGTCACCCATGCGATGGACCGACCAAATCAAGTCTGCAGTGGGTGGTCCCTTGCATGAGTGTACGAGATTATCATCAAACAGGGAGAAATGGCGAATGCTCGTAAGGCAAATAACATCTGCCCCAAATACAACCGTCTGAAGACCACGACCGCTCTGGCAAGAGCGATACGACAAAGAAGAAGACTCATACTAATGTTAGTTGACAAAACCTAGTACAGTCCCCTGCAAAGAAAAGTGACCCATCTCGTAATAAACACACAGTAAAAGATGGGTTACTTTTCTCTGCAGGTGACTCTACAAGAAAATTCATATTAAGGTTTCAAATTAAGTATTCAAATAATAATTAAAAAAAGAAGTTATTAAATAAGATACAATGATAATTTTGTATTTAAATGTGTAGAAAATAAATAATATGAGTATCTATTACAAGATAAGTATAAGTAAGTATACATACTTAATATGGATACATATATCGGTAAGTATATTCACAAAAAAATATCTTTTAAAATTCCTTCTATGTGTAATCTTATGCCTTTATAAAAATTTGCGTAAGTTGTGTAAGTTACATGTTTTGCTCCTGTTAGAATCTGTACTCGTAATGATGAGGTGTTATGACTTGTTATTAGAATTTCCGTCAGCGTTCCAATATAGGTGAGTACTAGCTCTTTTAGGTACTTAGCAAGAAGTGTTCTCACGATATTCTGTACATTAAATTACGCCAGCTTCAGTGCATACTGTTTATCTACTTCCTATATATTACCTACAGTGATTGATTGATATTTTATTCGAGATTAAACGAGACATGTATTATTTTTATTACATATCCCACCAATATTATGTGTCAGTTGGTACGGATGTTATTTAATCTTTCACGCAAAATCTACTGAATTAATTTTCATGAAATTTAGCACTCAAATAGACGATGGAATATAGTCTATAGGGATAGGGTATTATTCTGGAAAACGCTGGCAAACCCACAGGCAGAACCCTAGTAAATTTAATCTGCAATATTCTTTAACGTTGCTTATATTAGATACTCTGCAACCCAGTTGGTAGCGACCTTGCTAAACGAGGGATCCCGGGTTTGATTCCCGGCTGGTGTAGACATATGTATCGACGCTTGAAAGGCAAAAATTACCAAGCGACATGTTGGGCGATATTGAGTTATATACATCACTGAAATCAGCAAAAAATTCTGCGTCGATTGATCATATTATGATCAATTGATGCTAGGAAGAGAAGAGAGAAGAGTTTTGTTGTCGCTTGGTAACTTAAAAAGAATTTCAGCAATTTTTTGTTCGAAAATTAAAAACTTTAAAATGCTCTAGTGTAAAGTTGCCAGCATGTCGCTTGGTAATTTTTGCCTTTCAAGCGTTGTTATGTTCTCAAACATGGCTAATTTATCGTTTCAGTTATGGGTCCATGCCACCTTCGAGTCCCGGGAAACTGCTGTTCTTGTATGTGTGTGGAGATTTATAATCGTAAATGTGCGTACCTACACCTTTAGTTGACGTTCAAAAGGAAACAATAAGACGACATAAAAAGCTATTTTAATAAAATGAAAAGGGGACTGCTTGACTTGCTATTCCATGTCCATACACGCTTGCTTAACATCTCCGAAAACATACACAAAACGCACACATGCCGTCATCTTCAAAAACAAGAAAATATCTTACTCTACGTATCCAGAAAGCGCCGTTTTATATGCAAATGTAAAAGGAAATGGTCGAAACTAGTATATTCGTGGGTCGATTCCGCAGATAAGCGTAGGAAGTACTGAACCAGTAGTTCACTAGCAGTTGACCCATTGCTTTCACAACACGTAATCTGGGCTATGAAGGGGACATTTAAATGCCCGTGCTACATAGGTACAGTTAGCACCGAAAATGTGATCACAGATTTATTATTATTGTAAGAACGAGTGGAACTTTATTATCCGATTTATTCTGCCTGTTAAAATACAAAATTTTATCACTATGTGTTTAAGTAAACATCTATTTTATAATGATTTTCAATTACTTCTAAGAGCCACTTCAATTTTTTAACTCCCCTGGTCATTATTCAGCCTGCAACAGGAATGTAATTTGGTCCCATTTTGCGCAAGTTGCTGGCCTCTTTGATCATGTATGTATTCATGTGTGGTTTTTATACGTTCGAGTATGTTTTTTACGGTTTTTTACGGAGTACGGCATTTTTTTATACCTGGCTAGTTATCTTGTAATCTAAGCTTGTGTATTTTCAGTATCAAACAAAATACCCTTCATTTTTGACCCAAAAAAATAAAAAAATATAAATTTAGGGCGTGAAGACCTCTAATCTTTACAGCTATAGAAAGGGAAAATGGACCCAACAAGTGCTGATATTGTGCTGATTTGTTTGAAACCAAGTAAAGGAATTTCAGGTGTGATCAAGATGTGTGACTGTTAGTGGCAAAGTTTTATGCATGGTTTTATGTTTTAAAGGACATGTCAACCACCAGTTATCGGCGAGACAGTCATTAAACCAGGTCAAGGAATTTTCAGATTCATAAGAACATTCGATCATCCACCGCCAATAATGGCTTTGAATGGGTTTGCAGGTATATACCTACCCTAGACCTTTTTTACGTACAATTGAAAAGATTTTGCGTTATCACAGACAGCCAATATTATCCGAATGTATTGGTTTGTTGCAATCTTTCATTCTTAGTCATATTATTAAAATCCGTAACCTTATTTCGCCAGTGACTGTATTTGGAAGCTCGTTAGTATTCAGCCGGGCGGGGCAAGCGATGTCATAGAATACAGTTCCATTGAATCAGGGCCCAATAATAGCACAAAACGCGTATTCAATCGTTCTGATAGTGAACTAATCTTTTGTGTACATTGTCAGGGCACGCTGCGTTCGAGTTTACTTAGTTTGTGATTTATATCGAGCTTCGACTTTATAGCATTAGAATCTATGTTTATTCTAATCTGATTTATCTCCATAGACTGGGAAGTTATATTGGTATTCATGTCCAATGTTATATTCATTGCCGAACGATTCCATAGACTAGTTGGTCTACCTTGCTAGCAAGAATCCTGGGTACAGTTCCCGGTCACGGCACACATGGCGTAAAAAAATGCTATTGATATGACACGATTTTTTAGATGCATCAACGATTATAAAGATAATGGCTAATAGAGAATTTTGCAAAGTTTATCAAATTAGATCGACCTACAAAGATAGAAGACCATACAATGTCCTTCTTGGTCGAATAACGAAAGTCTTACGCGCCCTTGAGCACGTGCCTCGGACGGGCACGTTTAAGTTAGAAGTAATATTGTAAGGTTCAATCAAATTGATTGATATACGTGAAAGGCCGTGTATGTATTGAATGATTCAATACCTGATTCCAAATTTTCTTTGATTTTCTTAGTCTTTATTTCATGGCGTTACTTTGGGGTTTACTCTTCAAGCTCGGTGTAGTAAGAGTCTGGTTAATTTAATTAATTGTCTATCAATTATAAATTAAAACTCAAATCTTTTGATTTTGATGTTTTTACATTTCGTAGGATAAGAAAAACATTCATGATCACCACGTATTGTTTAACTAAGTATGTGAGGTTATTAAAATTATACGAAACATTATCAACTTCGTTAATTGTGAATAAACAATGTGGACCTGCAGGAACCTGCTTTGGACTGGACCTCGACAAATAAGTTAACTGTCTGATTGGAATATTGATTTTGACCTCACCAAGTCTGATTTGAATACAAATTTTGCCCTTGACTTTGGCCTGATTTATAGTACAATGCCAAAACCGTTGACTCTTGATATTTACCTACACCACATTCACGGAAAACGTTCACCAAGACGACAATACTAATCTCGATCGAAATATCTGAAGCGAAAGCAAACCTCGATTTCTCAGAACTGCACACGATCGCTGAAATGTAGAGGAAGCAGATGTCAATCAGTACATTTCTCGATAAATGCACTTCGGGACATTTAAACGTGTCACATCGAAACTTCGCTAACTAAGGGTACGTTTAATTGACACCAACTGGTTTTGCTCCTAAGGACCCAGTTACACGGGAAACAGTAAGCGGTATAATAAGTTTTGCATTCTTAGACTGCATTTTAGCGTTGATGGCTGATAGTGTGCTTTTGTGCAATGTTATAGTATTTCTAAACTGTAGAAAGAGTTCTTCTTGAGGGTGGTCTTTGTATTGGCAACTTTAGATTTTGATCAAGTTCAAACGATTACTGCATAAGTGCATACTATCAGATGACTCATGTTATTTTTGGAACGAAGTTCCTTATCGCGCGTTGCGAAAGGGGGCTAGGCGGAAAATTTGGTAACGAAAAGTGTTAACGACACTTTTTGCCGTCGTAGTTTTTTTACATAGAAAGCAAGCCAAAGTACTAGGATAGCAAAAACATGCAAGCGAGTGTGCCAAAACAAATCTAAGGTTTTAAATTTCTCATTGACTTTGTTCTCCTAGTAGCAATAGCTACTAGTCATCTTTTAATTTGGGAAATTTAAATTTTGTAATATTTTAGTTCTTGTTTTATTTGTTTTTTTAATAATAATAAGTTAATGCTTGACCAATATAAGTTAAAGTTTCACTGGTGCACTTTCATTTTATTATTCAAGTCTCTACCATTTTCCTTTCTACGCTAGGCTCGATACGGCAGCGGCTCACCTCACCAAACAAATAAATAGGTTCGTCTTCATTCTTACCGGTTGCATAAAATCAGTAACCATATTATTCAAAAACTTGGTCGATTATTTAATTAAGAGTTTTCCAACAGGCACTCTAAATCGAAAATATTTAATCGAGGAAAAAAATAATAATAGAGGATTGTAACAATTTTCTTATTATTTACTTTCGAGCTGTTCGATATAAACTCTTTTCTCGCTGGCTGTCGGCGGTGAGACAATCTTTTCATTCAAAGATAATTCTCTTATTAACTTCCAACAGCCAATTATAAGACCGCTTCAAATGTAACTACATAGCTGCGGGGGATAAAATTGCAGAGACCAGTTTGACAAATAATAATACTCGCGAAGGATCATTTTGTCAACGAATGAGATACAGTAGTGGTGTTACAGAAAAGTATAGGTACTATTATAGATATACAATACAAAAATAGGTATCAAATATAATGTGAAGAGCATAATGGTAATGGTAATGGTGATGGCCCACGCATTCCAGGATTACGTGAGGGGCTGTTTCGTCGGCCGATAGACACGCCCTGCATAGAGGGCTGTCGGTCATACCTAGAACATATAAATGTTTGTTAAGTGGGCAGTGTCCAGTGATGTTACCTACAATTACTCGCAGGTTCCTCCTGTCAAGTGACAATAGCCTCCTGGTCAGTCGTGCGTCGGGACAGGGCACTGTTTCCCGAGATTGTCTGCACGTTTTGATTTGTGCCCATTGATCTGCATGTTGTTTTAATGTTCTTTGACGTAGCCAGGATCTTAGCTGGTTGAATGCTAGTGGTAGCATAGGGGCCGGGCCAACCGCTGGCTGGTCGGATCCCCTTCTGGCCAACTGGTCTGCCATGTCGTTTCCTAGAGAGCCACTGTGCCCTTTGATCCATTGCAAGGTAATTTGGTTTTTTAGTCCTATGCCTTGCAATGCTTGGTGACACTCTAGTATGAGCCCAGACTGTATGATTTTGCTGTCCAAGGCCTGTAGTACTGCAGCGCTGTCGGAAACGATTCGTATATTTTGGCCCGCCAGGCCTCGTTTGGCGACTGCGTTTGCTGCCTGTATTATGGCGACACATTCACATTGAAATATGGAGCTGTGCTCGCCCAAGGCCATTGATATATGTATGTTTATTTCGGGTGAGTACACTCCTGCACCTGTTCCCGTCTTAGTTTTTGATCCGTCGGTATATATGCGTAGTTCATGTATACCGGCTTGATCCTTGGTTTCCTCAGTGAGCTGTATTTGGTATATATGCGACCCCGGCTCCCCGAGCTATTACTGTCCAATCCCTTACCCTCCTGGGCGGTAATATCCCACACTACCTATTTCCCGCCTTAACTTACCAATCTTCCTTTTCATAACACCTATCCTTCCCTTTCCCTATTCCTACCCTAGGTCTAGACCAGTGGGCGAGTCAGACCGGCCTCTCCGCTATGGAGTGGGCTTGAGCCCACCTACGTGTTGTGCCGTGCGTAGTTGAGCGTCGTGCGGGGGGATGAAGGAGTCCTGGAGGGTTGAGCCTACCCCGGGTCGGGTAATGTGAAGAGCAATTAAATTACCTATTAATTGCTAACCTGTTTTTCTTCTTTACATAACACAGAATCTATTGGTAAGTATATTATATTGGTAATATTAATAGCTTAATAATATTATTAATAATTACTAGTATTTGGTTACTTTAGGCAGTAATTTGTGATTAAAAGTAAGTGGTGATTATCATTATGTAGCAATTAGATATCCAATGCCTTTAATACTCTGTCTGCCCTAACTCTACTATACGAAATAACACGAGTGTTCTATGAAACATCTATCGAATGACATGGTGTAAAAGATTATCTACGACAAAACTGTTGGTGGTCTTAATAAATAAATAAATGTCTGCTTAAGGCAGGGTATAGTTTTTCAGTTTGTATAAGAAATAAAAAAAGCATAATTTAAAAATATCAATTAAGTATTCAATCGATAGAGGTAAAGAAAACATTGAGGATATAAACAAAACAGATAGATCTGATACAGATAAAAAACATACCACAAAGACTACCTCTACCAAACAATTTATACCCGACCATAGGGATAAAAAGTGAAAGTCAATCGGAACTATAAGCCGGGTAAAGGAACAATGCGCAGTCCTTTTATATAGAAGATGACATCTGGCTTGTTAATATAATCGGAACTTTTTATAAGACACTAACGATAAATAGTAATAGTGAAGTAAAAAAAAAATGTTCTTAAAGCGCGCGATTACTGGAAAATCATGCCCTAAAAAGAAAGAAACAAGAAAATATTGTCGTCTGAAGTTGTTATGTTGGCATAAACTCTTAATTATTTACCGTCTTTAGAATTAAAAACTTACATGTAATGTATAGCTTGATGTATTTAATACAGGTCATAAAGCGATGTTCACGGAATATCCGTGATCATAACAACCTACGCTTACAAAACAATACATTCTAAAGGTAAGGTAAGTTATGGCACAGTATATAGATCTATACAGTAGTCGCTCTTCATACAAACGGTCGAAACGCGCGCCATACCTACGCACATCGGAATAAGTGTAGTAAAGGGCAGTATCTGTGGCGAACTAGCGCGGGTTGAGCCACGGCCGAGGCCGGGCGGCCCACGGTACAAATAACAAATTGTTTTAGTTTAGTTCCTTACGGCGGCTGTGGTGACCGTGTGCGGCGTGTGACTATTTAATAAGTATGGCAAACAGGAATACAAGATATTGTGCGGTTTTTGGGTGTTATAATACGACATTAAGTCACCCAGGATTAGCATTGTTTAAATTACCTGGAGACTCCCAAAGGTAAGACTATTTTTATATACGTATCTACCTACAAGTACGTATTATATAGTATATATAATACTATACAATATAATATAATATGTAATACGTACTTATAGGTAGATATACATAATATAATTATTGTAGGTAAGTAACTTTAAGTAGGTATTGTATAATTATTGCATCATTGATTAATATCAACTTTATTATTGTATTGTAATTATTAATAAGAAATCAAATTATTATATTCAAGGTCTTCGGTCCTGCCGAAGGATATCAGTGCATGTAGGATAAATAAATAAAAACAAGTACGTATTGCAATAATTAGGTACCTAAATTGTTTATTTTTCATAAGTCCACCGAATAAAATGCCTAGATTTATAAATAAGGGGCTAAAAAAATCAAATGGTTGATTATTATTACTTTTGCCGTATTGGGGCGGCTTAGAGTACTAACCCCAATCCCACGCCGGATGGGTGTCGTAAAAGGCGACTAAATCCGGCCCGCTGGTGGTAGGGCCCCTCGACGGATTATATTGGTAATATTGACTTTAATTGTTAATTAATATCATTATTAGGTACTATTATTATATCTCCATGGGGTTCGCCTGGATAGTTACCACCCTTGAGTATGATGAGTCAGCCGCCAAATGACTCGTCGTGTTCCGGCTGGGGGCTTGAGAGCCAGTTCTTTCTTTCTTCTTCTTCTCTCTTTTTTGGCCGGCAACGCATCAGTGATGCCTTTGGTGTTGCTGGTGTCCATGGGCGACGATATCCACTTACCATCAGGTGGATCGTCAGCTCGTTTGCCGGTTATTTACATAAAAAAAAAACTAATAAATGCAACGTTTGCAGAAATTGTAATTTGTAATAATTGTAATTTGAATATTTGCGTCTAATTTGTCATTAAAACGTTATTGCTACTTGCTACTGTAACTTTGATTTCAATGTTATGAATTAATTTAGCAATAGGTATAAAGTTTATAGAATCGGACAGTTGTACCTTTTTTATTTACCTTAACCTGCAAGAAGAACTTACCATGCCCTAAGAGTCTCTGTCTCTAATACAATACTGAAGGCTTACGAACCTTCACAGTACTAATAAAAACACAACATATTTTTTTATGGAACACTTCCTTTTTATTCATAACTAGCTGACCCGGCGAACTTCGTATCGCGCCAAACTATTTTTTTTCTAAAATAAAAGTAGCCTAAGTTACTCCTTGTTACATCAGCTATCTGCCAGTGAAAGTCCCGTCAAAATCGGTCCAACCATTTCAGAGATTAGCCGGAACAAACAGACAGACAGACAAAAATTGTGAAAAATGTTGTTTTGGTATATGTACCATGTATACATCCAAATGCACTTGGTAAAAAGCGGTTATTTTAATATTACAAACAGACACTCCAATTTTATTTATTTGTATAGATATAGATGTATAGATATAGATGAATTGCATTTATTAAATTAAAATAGAAAATATAACATTTTTAAATACAAAACTACAAAGAAACTCAAGTCGTTTGATAAAATTAAAATACTGTCGGCGGACAGCCCTAGCGCGCGGCTACGCTCCGCGCGGCTGTAGGCAAGTTTTTCAAGAATAGGGCCGAGTTAAAGTACTGTATGTACTGTGGTTATGGTAAAGATAAGGTAAAGTCATCAAAATATCAAAATTGCTAAGGCCCGTAATATCAATAGCAGTTTATCTCACAGTTTAACTAAACTACTTCAAAAGTTAAACTATCGATTAAACTGCTCTCGTAATTTCAATGATAAAACATTGCCCGATTAGTTAAACTTAGATCAGTTTATAAATTATAGCAACACTAGGGATTTCGTTCATTCGTTTTGGTTTAAATTGTAAAGAAATTTATATGGCAATGTTTTAATTCAAAAGAATTGACGTTGTTTTGATTGACTTTGACAGATATTGGTAGACAAACGTCAAAATATACAAAAATATTGATTTACAAACGTCTGTTTTGAAGCAGTCATTTTGACACAATAGATAAACCCTACGTGCCAGTTTAACTGCCCTTGCTTGACCGTTTAAACTAGGCGGTAGTTTAAACTCTCTTATACAGATTAACTGTCATTGATATTACGAGATAACCAGCAAAGATAGTTTAAACTCAGAATCATAGATTAAACTGTTATTGATATTACGGGCTTAAGTAGTCTAAACTTAATATTATAAAGAAGAAAGTTTGTAACGAATAAACTCAAAAACTACTAAACCGATTTCAAAAATTCTTTCACCAATAGGAGGCTCTATTGTTCCTGAATAACATAGGCTATATTTTATTTAAAAAACAGGGATCGATACAAAATCCGAAGCAAAGCGAGGGCTGTTACTAGTATACGTATAAACGCACCTGCACAGAGGAGCGGGCGGCACGTCGAAACAAATGGGACTCTATTTAATTGGGTGTCATTTCCAAACTAATGGGCGGGAGATCAATCGGCGCTCTTTGAAAGCTTAATTATGTTTATTTGGAGCTATTAACCGAACCAGTTCAATCCGGTTCGATCCAGTTCGGTTAATCGATCCGTTCAGTGTATCAGACGCATTCAAAACTCTAAAAGATTGAGAAGACACTTTATAAACGCACTTTATATTGGATAGCGCTACTGCTATTAAAGAAAATGGGTACAACTTACAACTCTCTTATAGCAAAGATATCCGCCTTTTGATATACGAACGAGTGATTACGTATATGTAAGTTGAAGATAACGTTATAAATGATTTTACTATGTGTTTCGGTGTATTAGTTGATATTTGAAGCAATTAAGTGTAACAAGTTTTTGAAAAGTGGTTGATAGGTTATTAAGATAAAAGTTGGTTAATTATACTTACGTCGTATTTTATAAGCACTTACTTACGTATTTGTGAGATAATTTGTACTTTTTTTAATTCGGAAATGGAACTAAATGATAAAACTATTAAACAATTGGTGGAATATTACACGGTGATTATTTTGTTGTATATAAAATAATATAAATGCAATATCCCTGTGTTTGTCTGCAGTAAATATTTTAGGACAAAAAAAAAGTTACATACAAAAAGGCAACAAAGCAGCGTGACAGCGCAATATTGGTTTTTTGTACAGCAAAATCCAACTAAAATGTATTTTTCACTTTCATTCCCACTAGAACTTATTGTTTGTATTATAGTACGAATTTGAATCTGATTTACACGCGTGTTTGATTTATATTTCATACAACACATAGTAAGCATTATTAATAAGTTCCTACAAAAATATTCATTAGTTTGCCAATACATATAATATTTTCAATATTAACTTTTGACAGAACGAAGTCTGTCCGGGCAGCTAGTAAAATATATATTTTAGCCTTATACCCACATACAAAATTTAACATAAAACTTTTGAGTACCATACCAACTTGCGAATATGCTGCTCAATAAATATAAAAAAAACTCGCACAAAAACAATTTGGCGTCGAGAATTTCCTTTTATAACTGAACTCGACGGTTTCATCTCTGTCGAACAAATCCGCTTGTTGAGCCCAACTTTTTATTGGGCCAGAACAAATTCGGGAGGAAGCCAATTATCCGGAGTGACTGTGCACTCGCTCTTAATCGATTTTAAAGAAGATGGACCGTAGACAGGTGTTCGTCCGTCGCAGGACCTGCCACTGCGTATCGAATGAGCATGTCAATCACTTTAATTAATCATTCTGTTGTAATAAATGAATTTCATGGCAAACTTGTGGCGGAATGCCACCAGAAATTGAGTCAGTAGCCAAGGCCGTTTCACGGATAAAGGGATTTAATGAGCGCAGATGAAAATTAAGTACTCTTTCCAGGCAAGTACGATAAAGTAAGGAATAAAGGGTTTAAAGTTGCTTTGAAACGGGACACTTTATGAAATACGCTTGCGATAATCTCAATGACCTATATTTGCGAATGTCATCTTACGGCAGCACTTTTAGTAGACCGTATTTTAAGCTCAATACGAAATCGATTTGATTCTCCTGAGATTAGAAAACATGACGCTTTGTCTTGATTCAATGAGGAGTCGAGATATCACTGTGATTTTGTAGGAGTAACTGAAATAGTGAATTACTAGAAATTAATATGTAATGCTAATGGCACCATGGCACAATGGTGTTGATAGATGGATGAAAAAATCTAATCCAAAGCGAAAATTATTTCACCTAACAGTTAACAATGTTACATATTCGATTTAAACATCGATTTAATTTGAATTAAAACTTGTAGCTATGCTCTTTATAAAATTCTGAGAAGTTGTACTCTTTCTGTGAAGACTGAAGATCGAATAAAACATCCTGGTCCGGGTACGACACAAACGACAACCATTAAGGTGTAAGCTAATCTGTTCAGCTTACTTTTTATGGGCCCTTAAAATTGATGCTCGTGTTCCATCAATATAATATTTCAAGACATAAATACAAAGAGTTTTACATACCAAAAGAGGTGATAATTCGACAGCTGAGAAAGCTTTAGACGTTAATGGATCGAATCATGTTGGAGTCCAACTGCGAGCGAGCAACTACTCGTATCTTGGTTAACAGTAAGAGAAATACAGCGGCCATTCTAACGCCCCAACTCAGAGTCACTAACGGCTACTTAAATCGCTTCTTAGTACATAATTTTTATGGTGATTTTTTACAAAGGAGCGATTAAAGTAACCGTTAGGACTCTGAGTTGGGGCGTAAGTATTCTTGAATCAGTTGACTAGAACTTGTCCAAAAGTCAAATCATTTTATCTGATATTACTTTAAAAATGAACAGACTGTTTATGTTTGTTAACTATTGTTCTTTTGAAAAACAAAAATATTGTTCTAGCCTACCGACTGCTCTAGTCAACGCTACTCAGTTGATAATTGCCTACTAAAAATTCAATGATCATAATAATATTTATTACATGTGATAAATCAGGCAGTCCGGTAGACTACTTTGAGAGTTTTACTCCCGACTCATAAATAATGTGGTAGTATGATGAAACAAACTGTAGGTAAACTACCTAATAATTCATAATAATGTAGGTAGTTTACCTACATTTTATTCATAATGGTATTCTCAACACGTGTATCAATTTTCAGTTTTATGCATTTGTTTCATCACTCCAGTCAATTTAGATCAAAAAGTAGGGTTATGCTACAATGATTTGCATAGAGCTGAAAATTTGTACACAAGTTAAATCCACATAATTATGTGCAACAGGTATGTTGTATGTATATGTATATATGTATGTACTCGTGTATATTATATAGGTATATGTGTTTTTTGAAGTTTATTAATGTATATTTTACAAAAATATAAAAAAAAACAATAAATTTTGGGGGTTCCCCATACATAGAACTGAAACTCAAAAATGTTTTTTTCATCAAACCCATACGTGTGGGGTATCTATGAATAGGTCTTCAAAAATGATATTGAGGTTTTTAATATTATTTTTTTCTAAACTGAATAGTTTGCGCGAGAGACACTTCCAAAGTGGTAAAATGTGTATGTCTCCCCCCCCCCCCCCCCGTAACTCCTAAAATAAGGGAATGATAAAACTGAAAAAAATATATGATGTACATTACTAAGCAAACTTCCAACGAAAATTGGTTTGAATGAGATCTAGTAAGTAGTTTTTTTTTTTAATACGTCATAAATCGTAAACCGCAAAAAACATTGATCAAAGTTACAACGAAATACAAGAACTTTTATATTATGTTACTTGCTGCTACGGAACCCTTCATGGGCGAGTCCGACTCGCACTTGGCCGCTTTTTTTACTTCAATATTTAGTTTTAACACCTGCCATCAGCTATTTCCACATCCACCCAGGGTTGACTGGTGGACAATGCCATTAGGAATTAAGTTTGCCCTTTGTTTATACGTATTGTTAAAAGGTGACATAAAAAATAAATAAAATAAATAAATAAGTTTAGAAAACTATTATGAATAAAATGTGAAAAGTTAATATCGATCTTAAGTCTGCAAAAAAATATTCAAGGTCAAAGTTGCTAAATATAAAAAATAAAAATAGGTTTATGTACTTTTCAGCCAAACGGTAAAATTATCAAAAAAGTAACTAGGTATGTCAACAAAAATTGTACCTCATGCAATTATGTATAAAAATGTACTTATTGACTAGACTAGTTATATTTTTTTATGCAGAATAAGTTAGTGCTTGAGCACAATAGCACCTGTTAGTTATATTTATAAATTAATTTTCTAAGCTTATGAATCGTACAACCGCTTCGAACAAACGCTGAAACACGTACTGTTTAAGTCGCGTTACTTAAGTACTAAATCGTTGAGTGTTAAGATTATGTTACTGTGTGCTCTCGGAGGTCCATTCATGCGTCTTTTACGATATAAATAAGGCCTCAGTATGCGTTTATGGAGTTATTTATGTTGCGAATCTTTGGACCAGTAACGGCACTTTATTTTTCTCTAGATATAAAGTTAGTATTTAACGTAACTACATTTATTTTTATTAAGAATGCATAATTATCCTAGTGACAATGTCTTTTAACGCACAGGCCAAATCCTTAGGACTAGAAACTTAAAATTTCGCAAACGTATTTCCCTTATAACGTAGGATTCCAATAAGGATTTTTCAAAATTCCGCCCCTATAGGGGATAAATATGATATGCATAATTTCCGCGTGCGAAGTTGCGGGCAACAGCTAGTGTAGAAATGTATCCAGAAATAATTTTGGTGTACATAAAGAGGATTTTGTTTTTGTTGTAACTATTTGTTATGTAGATCAACATAATATCGTATTTATTAAAATTAAAATGTGTGCAATTCACACGTGTTAGAAGTGAAACCTTCAAAAATTTTGTTTTCAAGGTAATGAGACGAATGTAAAATTTCGGGAAGATGATCCACTCCGCTCTACTACCTAAGTAGGTACCTACCCATTACGACGAACATCACAATTGACGACAACATGACACAATAATGCGCGATCTCCTGCTTACTTTTCAGTCAGCAACGCATCACTGATGAGTGATGACTAAGGTGACCTTACGTCTCGCTTTGGGCGGGATTGTCCCGCTTTCAGGCTGTTCAAATTCATTTAAACTAAGGGAAAACGCCCGATGACCTTTTTTTAGCCTGAGCGCTGAACCAATTTAGCTATAAATAATAATTATTGTAGACGATTAGACGCCCGATGACCTTTTTTTAGTCCGAGCGCTGAATAGTAATTATTGTATAAATATACGTGATATTAATATGTCCATGGGCATATTCACTTAAGTGGCTCGTCTGTTCGTTTGTCCAGTGACATTAAAGAAACTTACTTACTCATTGTTAAAAGAAAATAAACTTTAAAATAATTGAGTAAGAAATTAAAAGGAGTAACACGTCGCCGCGGACAATAACCCGCATTCCTTGCCCAGTCCAGACGACGCGATGATTCGTACTCGATATGTTTTCATAATGAACTTACTTTCTGGTATATTGGCGACTGCTTCACGCTTGTTTTATACATATTTCTTTATTTGTTTTAGGTCTGACTGTTTATTTAAGAAGTGAACTTACTTCTTATAGCGCGTTATGAAAATGGGATAGGTATTTTTTTCCGAATGAAACAAAAGTTGTGCGCCCAAATGTAGCATAGGATGAAGTTGGTGTCAATGATAAAATTGTTGAGTATGAGAAGCTCTACGCAGTGCAGATATCATTAATTTGTTATTGACCACCGACGAAAAAGAGGGCGATATAAAAACGCGTCGGTGTACCGTGTATCTGTATGTCTGTCTGTGGCATCGTAGCTCCCAAATGGATGAACCGGTTTAGTTATTTTTTAACCGACTTCAAAAAAAGGAGGAGGTTCTCAATTCAACTGTATTTTTTTTTTATGTTTGTTATCTCAGAACTTTGGACTGGGCGAACCGATTTTGATGATTCTTTTTTTAATCGAAAGCTGGTGGCTGTCATGTAGTCCCACATAAGTTTTATTGAGATCTGACAATGGCATCCATTAGAAAACCACATAAGTCGTAAATTTGTGTTAAGATGTGCGCGACAAATTGACGAATAACTCAATATCACACCAACCGATTTCGATGATTCTTTTTTTAATCGAAAGCAGGTGCTTGTCATGTGGTCCCACATAAATTTGAACGAGATCTGACAAGTAGTTTTTGAGAATTTGAAGTCGGTTATTTTTTGTTAGTAAAATTTAGATTATGTATGAAAACTGACTTAATCGAGAATTTAACCGAGAGTAATAATTAACATCAAACATAGCTAAGAAATGTTTGGTGTAAATTAAACTGTTGGGGGTTTTTAAAATTTTAATTTAAGATTATTGAATCACAATATAACTATAACCTCTTACGGTTTACATAAACGTGAAAATTAATTTTCATGTTATCAAACTTTTTCTAGTGTTTGTACCTACATTTGAAACAAAAAAAAAAAAAAAAAATATATGTGTCGAATTGAGAACCTCCTCCTTTTTTTTTCGTCGGTTAAAAAAAATATATAAATACTTTAATTACCTCGTCTTATGCGACTACTGTAATTTAATTCATATTAACACGTTCGATGCGAAACCAGGTTGAAAACATGTTGTACATGACTCGCTTGCAGTGCGGCTAACGGCCGGTCTCAATAATGTACTAACAGATGGAAGGCTGTGAAAAGGGCTACCATTAGTATGTTATCTGTCATATTTGTCAATTTTTGCCTCTGAAAAATTGACAAATATGACAGATGACAGCCCTATCCACAGTCTTCCATCTGTTAGTACATTATTGAGACTGGCCGTAAGAAAAACATAGACTTCTCTGTGGTGCGAAAGGCATAACTTCAGTTTGCTTTGGTGCAGGAAGGAGATAAATATATCGTCCAAGGCTGGGTTGGAGTGTATACTGTATGCTTTCGTATTTTCGGATCATCTCTGTAAACCATGTATCAAAGAGCACTTCAGTACTATGAACATAGATCTCTCTCTGTGGGCGTAGTTATATGTCAGGACTGCCAGGATACTAAATAAAACACACAGTTCAACAGGCACAAGGATACTCTTCGTTTAATGCCTGATAACACCCGGTTTCATGAATTCAACGTTATTTAGTTTTCTTTGGTTTCGCGATACTATATCAATCTGTCTATCGTAATGTCAGTTCTTCTTATTCTTAATTTTCATAGATAATACGAACTTATTTGAGACTGTGCCGACAAATATATATTTAAGATGTGTTTCTAAAGTAGAGTCCAAAGGAGTGGCCAGCTTAATACCAGATTTTTTAGATCTGGTACCGCACTGTAGTAATAAAATATAAATACAGTGCGGTACCAGCTAGAAAACACCTGGTACCCCCGCACACCTTATACCGCACCCTGCGCTGGCTTCACGCGGCCAGTGTTGTGTTGCAGTCGACAAAACCGTGCGATTTCAAAATAAAATTTGTTTGGTTATTACTTTTAACTAACTAAGTGACACTATATCCAAAATGTAATTTATGTGGTTATTACTTCAGTAGCGTGAATTACGCTTAAAACGACAGTAAACACAAAATGCCACTTTTTTACTCACCGCACAGTTGTTTTTACTAAAAGTATAAAGTGACACAAGAGGCATCTAGAAAAAAGTATCCAAACTATTACAATATCAGTCTTTGCATTAGAAGCGCTTCATTTTAGGTAATCTAAATCTCGTTTTACATAACTGAGAATTCGGGTTTTTTGTATAATGCCACTTATGTTTTCAATGTGCGTAAATTTCGATAATAATACATTTATTTTTTCAGAGCCGAAACCGAAACTAAGTAAACACTATCTCGTAAAGGGTGTTAAGAAAAGGAATTGTGTCGGATGTTATAAAAAACTACGAACTTTTTTAACAAGCCGAGAGGCCGACAGAAAAATTTAAAAATTTTTGATGCTTTGTGCTCAGTGCCAAAAATATTTTTGTCTACTATGTTTTAATGAAGGACATTCAATATAATTCTTTTATATAAGGTTATCGATATCTTCACTTCCCAACCCTAAAATATGTACACAACTTCCCGTGTTCAGTGCGGTACAGGGTGTAAAAGATACTGTATTTTATTTTAGCTATAGATTCTAAACAAAATAAGCTATTGACGTACGCCTTCAGATTTACATAAATCACTTCATTATAGATAATGTTCAAGGCAAAAAATAATATATTTTTTGGTAAAAGTATGCTAAAACAAGAATTTAGTTTCTAAAGCGTTACAGGGTCTAATATAACTTGTATCGCCACAATGAAAGTTTTAGGACCAGGTTGAAAACGCCATGTCCCGCAGGAATGGAAAGAAATAAAAAATTGGTGCCGCTTCGAACGTGTTAAAGAAAATTTAAAATTATTCACTGCTCTCGGTGTATTTCGGGTCTGAAAATGAAACGGTAAAGTACTTTCAATTGTTTATTTCATAAACAAACTTAATTTACAAACAAAATCATAACATTTCTGAATGGAAGTTACTTTATAAATACAATTTATACTTCTCATATAATAACATGATTATTATCTATATCAAGCCTTAGACTAGTATCACAGTCATTAATTATACATATTTAAATTATTGCTTTTACGGAATAAGTTTACAAAATATACAGCTTTATTAAAATAACATGATACATCTTGTACATGTGGTCTCATAATGCGAATCACGATTCATAACAATATTGTTGTTTAACATCATAATGAGCTATTGATTCTATTATACATATAGTTTATTTTTATACATGTCCTATTTAGTAAACAATCAGTGTCTTTTTAACGTTATTTCTTGTTTAAACATAAGGCTGCAACAACATGAAAAAATTTTTAAAGAAAATATATTAATTTATGCCAAAGTAATTACTGTCCACTGTTAATTATTTTAAAACTAATTTAAATTAATATTTCAATAAAAAGCAGTGCGAAGATTGTTTACCAAATCAGACTTGTCTAAAAATACTATAATTTTATTATAATCATACTATTTTGTTTAAAGATATAATTTTACGATTTTTTTATAAAAAATATATTCGAACTTGTGCGATAAGTATTTAATATATAATAACAATTACTATTTACTAAAATTACTAACCATACACTTAATATCACAACCTGAGCGATGGATTTTGCTCCTCAAACAAAATACTGTGCGGGGCTTTCTGTACTAAAAACACTTAATTCGGATTTTCACAAGGCTTCGAACATTCAAACTACTTAGAATAGAATAATTAATTGGTGAATCTTTAATGTATTACTAATTTATCGTGTCTAGACATATCTGGGCTCTATTTTTTTAGTTATATTATATTTACTGTACTTAAACGTATATTTACTGTACTTATCTATAATACTAGCATTGTCATTGATTTTGAGATTATTCTCTTACAAAATAAACGTACCAAGACTATCTCTTAACTGAAATCTTACAGTATAATAATTCCATGTAAAAATTGTAACAGTTCTCAATTTAACAAAAAAATATTTTCAGAGCCCAGGTGAGCCTAGACTACAAAAGCAAGAAAACTTTGTCAGAAACAGATGTATATACAAAAACTTTAACCATCTACTTTATATGCAAATATTTCTTGAACACCGGGAGCCGTATATCGATGCTATCTCGGACAAAACTTAAAATGGGGGAAGAGAAAACAATGCAGCGAGAGGAACCTGCAACAAAGAACGGTTACACCTAAGTATAATTCGCTTTTAACTTCAAGCTGCCTTGTTTATAGTTGATTTAGCTACTATAAGGTTACAATTAATTGAGTGTAATAGATAAATAGAGAGAGATATTATGTAAATTGTAAAAATATACATTATGAGGGTAATGCGGAAAAAATCTGATTAAGTATGTCTTTATTTTGAAATGGAAAATTTATTTAGATACATAAAAATAGAGATTACACAACACAGGTACAAGACAATTTATAAAAATAGTATGTTAACAAACACAATTTTCAAGAGTTTTATTTTCAAAAAAGCCGTGCATAATTATGAAGGTATCAATAGTTTAAGTTGGCTAAAATAAAATCATTGAAAACTATTTTAATAATGACTGGTATGTAATGGCACGATAAAAATAATAACGCTAGTAAGTTATTAAAAGACGCCAGACAGCTTGCTACTTGTCTAAACTACGTGTAAGTGGGCTATAATGCGGCGCAAGAATTTGTCGTTATAGCAATTGTGTTGTGTTTACGACGGAGAGAGAAAATTAAACGCTTGCGGTCAAATGCGCGTGTTTCTTCAAGTTACTTAGATATATCTTTAATAAGAAACATAGTTTTTGTTTGTAGTAATAAAACACAGAATGAAAAGCATAGCAAGATTTCAACTGATAGGAGATACAGCTAGAATTTATTTTCCCTGGAGTTATTTACCAGGACTTTTACATGACGATAAAACTTAAATCAAAGAAATTTTATTGGAAAAAAAACTGTATGTGTCCACCACATGCGAATTGATGTAAGTTCTTTGGCATTATAATATGGCAGAATAAAGGCTAACTAAATAGAATAATAAACCACTAACGTGATAAAGGTAAAAAGACAATTACCTCCAATGTACGTGTATAAGTGTGTAAGATGGGACTGTAAAGGGACTCCTTTTAATAATATATTTTAGTTATTATATTATATTTTTAAGGTTTTTAGTTTTAGGTTCATTGTTCTAGTATTTTTTTTTTTCTGTAGTGTGTAAGTGTAGGTATATTACTTAATTCTTACCTTGTGGGGTCGTATCTGGTGTCGAATCCAGGCACGTTGACTACATTCCACTCATCGTTCATTTTAGCGTAGCTAAAGGATATTTGGTTACGGAAAGTCTCTGGAGCTAGAAGTTTCATTTGCTCCAAATGCGAGTGAAACTCCGGCACCAAAGTGAGATTTTTTTTCATCAAATGTTCTAGAACAAAATTAAACAAGATTAGTTTTGTTAGTTCTTTGAAACTGATTATTATTTATAAAACAACATTAATGACTTTGTTAAGGATACCCCAAAACATTATTTTAGTGATGATCTAAGGTTCGAATTTTTTATGGGACAAAAAATTTTTGCTCTCGGGTCGTGGGTGTTAACGATGTCTCATTTGCTTGTGTCAATGCCACCCGCGACTCACTCAGCGTGGTAGTGTGAGTGTGTATTCTTTTAGAATTGGTTTATTAATTAGAAATACTTACCTATAATAAAACCCATCGATACATCGTCTGGTAGCCGTATGCCTTCGCAAATACTAATGAATCTTCCACCGCTGAAAAGGAAGGAGATTTTAAAACTTGATTTTCTACAATATGTCTTTAAGATTTTTACAACATATCGTTTTATGTAAGTTTGTATAATAATTAAAATAATTGCAGTACCTTGCAACTGGTAGCATTTTTAATGCTAAACTTCTGCTCACGCAAAAACCAGCTCCACCGGTGGCGAACCAGAAAGAAAACATTAACTGTAACAAATAAATCAAGTATTATTTTTTATTTTTAACCGACTTCAAAAAAAGGAGGAGGTTCTCAATTCGACTGCATTTTTTTTATTTTTGTTACCTCAGAACTTTGGACTGGGCGAACCGATTTTAATGATTCTTTTTTTAATCGAAAGCTGGTGGCTGTCATGTGGTCCCATATAAATTTTATTGAGATCTGACAATGGCATCCATGATAAAACCATATAAGTCTTAAATTTGTATTAAGTATGTGCAAATGGACGAATATCTCAATATGACGCTAACCGATTTCGATAATTCTTTTTTTAATCGAAAGCAGATGCTTGTCATGTAATCCCACATAAATTTGAACGAGATCTGATAAGAAGTTTTTGAGTAATTGAAGTCGGTTATTTTTTGTTAGTAAAATTTAGATTATTTATCTTAATGTCTAAAGATATTTTAGCTATCATGAAATTGTGATTCATACTCAAAAGTTCCAAGATATAATTATTAAAATTTACAAGGACCCATCCAATGAATTTGGACCACAGTGGTAGGTTCTGTAGTCTGTACCTAGTCAAGATTCAAGATGCGACATGAAATTAATGTGAGCAACAAAAATAAGTTAATTAATACAATAAAAAAAATGATGTATGATATTCCAAACTTTAGGTATAGGTACTTGCTTTTCCAGTATGAACGTAATAAGGCAAGACTGCACACATAATATTACCTTGTTGGTAGGCTTCTTGAAAATTTTCACGGGTTCGTAAACTGATGTTCTTCCGAGGTACCAGTCCTCTTGGTAATTATACGTTTGGAGTATGCTGACCAATCGCGGCGTGTTCACGTAGTTGTCGTCATCAAAGTGGCAAAACCATCTACAGAAAAAATAAATAAATTAACATTAAAAAATTCCGTACTAACGATTCATGGAAGGATTTTTATATTAACACATGCAAATTATGCAAAAAGCTGTGTCGCGCAGAGTAGGTACGAAACGATATCGTATACTTATGAAAATTAAAAACACCGTGAATGATTATACGACATCGGTTCTGGTTGCGATATTAATTTTCAGAACCCAACAATTTGAACCCTCTTCAAGCAACGACGCAATAAATCCAAAACAATTTGTTCTACCCAACGGCGAGTCCTTTTAATAAAGAAAATGACCACGCAAGAGCATAAAATCGTAGGTATCTTTGACTCCGGTGCCAATAATTACTGTTGCGGTATAATTTAGGGACATTACGTTCAGCGCAAATAACAGGAGCTGGGTATGCGCAATACAAGACCACATATTGCAATATGGCGTACGACAAATCGCTTTGAGATGCTAAGTAATAACAACTCCGATCGAATTTCTGCATATCAGGTTTACATTTGCGAAATTAAACCGGCCTGTGCGTAACTTGCGAGACAGCAATTTAATCACTGAATCGAGTCAATCTATTTATGAGCCTAGATCAAGTCCGGTATGCTAATGAATGGACGAGGTTGGAATAAAATGGTTATCTATTTACAAGTTTTATTGATGTGTAAATTCCATGTTTTGTAGATAAAGAAAATTATTAAAAGGAAGATAAAGAACATCATCAACAATCTGGACGAGAAGAGTTTTCTTTTATCATAGTGTCATGGGTCCTCGGTATGCTATCTGAATTAGGAGAATGACAATATTCTCCTACAAAACAAATGTAGCTTTAAATGCTGAAAGCACGTCATTACGATTGCTAGAATTTATTTTCCTGATAGATATTGAGTTTAAAAAAAATTAAAATGTGTGCAATTCACACGTGGTAGGAGTGAAACCTTCAAAATTTTTGTTTTCAAGATAATGAGACGAATGTAAAATTTCGGGAAGATGATAAATGTAGGTTTCAGTACTCCACTCCACTCCGCTCCGCCCCGCCCCGCTCCGCTCCGCCCGCTCCGGTCCGCCCCGCCCCGCTCCGGTCCGCCCCGCCCCGCTCCGCCCCGCTCCGCCCCGCTTCCCTACCCTTCACTCCCCTACCCTACCCCTGTACAATGCTTCCTATCTCACTTTAGAATTTATGGGTTTGTCTCTTTTTACTGGACAGTTTCGTTTCATAAAATTTCAAGTCACCCCCGTACTAAAGAAGTTTTCACTTCAAAAAGGATACTGATTTTTTAGTACAAGTAATAATTGAATCCATCTTTGATTTTAGCCCTCCGCAACGATCTAAAATTCGTTTTAAGAACACACAGCGAATAAATAGAGAATGTGAAGAGTGTGATAAGATTGAAATGTGTTATTTATATTGCATTTAGGAGACATACAAGCATCAAAAATATAAACGATAGTGTAAACGTTAGAAAAGTAATTCATACGAATCTACATAGTAATTGTTTCTAGTTTTGTGCCAACAGAAGTACAAATAACAAATAGCGTTCTAACATTACCTAGTATATTTGAACAGAGTATTAAAAGCCAAGATTTAAAGACAACTAGTGAAGTTCTAGTGGCGTGGGCAAATGAATGCGAAAAATTAACATTTTGCCTTTAATTTAAATATGTGATCACACAAACTAAAAGCATTTGGTATTATAAATTTTAATAATGAATTCGTTGATACGAATAACCGATTTATTAGAGAATTCGATACTTTATATTTTATTAATGCCATCAACGTACCTATTCCTGTTTTATAGGATTTAATATAAAAAAGTATTTTTAAGTAAGTATTATTTTCTGGCTAATATTAACACGGCAGACACGGTGAACATTAAACACGATTTGTGGGAAAAAACAAGACAGCATAAACAAAAATAGTGGTCGAGTCTCTGTGTAAACGCGTGAAAATTATTATGAGCCCAAAATAATATTGAACTTGCTCTCCAAAAACCATTAACTTATCCCGTATTTGTACACCGTGGTTGGTTTCCTCTGATTAAAGGGACTTTGATTATCTTTAACGAAACGTGAGGCTTTAATTACTTATATTTTAATGTAGTTATTCTGGAAAAGTATAACAGAAAATTCTTAGTTGTTTTCTAGTATACAGTTAAAGTTTAAAGCTAGTCTAAAACTACTTTAGAGCGCCAGCTTGTAGTCAAAGTTTGTTCTTTTAATAAGACTGTAGTTTAGAGCAATATTTTCCAAGACAAATAGGAAGTTTTTTAGTTTGCGATTTTGTATTGTTTTATTTTTTTTTATTGAGAAAAATACTAATCTTACTTTGCAATGTAGGCACTGTTATACCTACTATTGACTGTTTCGACCACAGGTTTCGACACGAACTTTTCACGATAAATATATCTACAAATACAATGATAATATTGAATTAAATTATAATATCATTGTACAAACATAGATATAATTGGATTATCGGCTTACGCCCTAGCTCAGAGTCACTTAACAGTACCTACTTAAATCGCTCAAGAATTAAAAAAATTGAATCTCAAAGTCAGTTTACTTATTTTACTTAATTATTTACTTTTACATGTACTATTTATTATTTCTTCTGTGCTTTTACCTTGACTTAATTATTTGATGATTGACTGACATCAAAGTTTCTGAATGTTAAGTCAAATCAAACACTCATCATTGACACTGACTGTTAGCAGTGCCGAATGGCGTAACCTCTTTATTTTACTTTAGAGAAAAAGGTATTTTGCAATATTTTTAAGCAAGAAAAAATAGTAAACGAATTTCTTGTTATTATATTAGTATAAATCCATCCATAGCATTAAAATAAATAGTATATTTTATTTACTATCAACGTACTTTACGTGTGGCTACACTACACTCCATCGATATGATTATCGATAAGGTTATTTAACGTTGGTCTTCACTAGGGTCGCTTAAAGTTGACAATATGACTCTCAGATGAATCGATACTTAACATATTTAATGACAATTAATTATGGACTCAAATAAACGAACCTTTCTGAGTTGGGCAGTTAGTGTGCAAAGTTAATTATTAGATAATCTCATTGGTACCAAAACAGAATATAGATATTACATAGAATATGAAATGCAAAATATAATAATGTAAAGATTATCTCAGTTCGTCGAGTTTCGTGAGATCTCTGATAGGACCATTAAACTGGACAAACAAACGCTCATCACATTCACTGTTTACTCAGACAACGTTCCGAAAACAGAAGTTAAAAGTAGATATGTTTAACGTTAAAACAAAAACGAAAATACAATTGAACCAATATTGATGTTTATCTAAAACGCGAGTAATAGTTCTTGCATGGGAACTACTAAAACTAAGACTAAATACATTACTAGTTAAGAGACATCTAAAACTATTATACTTAAAAATAATAATATTATTCATATTAATTGAACAATTTTTTGTTTACAGGATGGTTGTCTATCGATACCGCTTAAATCTATTTCACGTTCCTAATCACAGAAGTAATAAATTGATGTTAATGGTCAAATAAAAAAATAATAGTTTTTAAATTTGGATGCATAATTATCTTACATCTTTAAAGACCGGATGCTACGAAATTTAAATACTGAAATGGTCTCAGAATGCCAGAACTTTTTAATATAACTATTGATTAATGAAGATGTAAGAGAAAGCAAATAAAGAGTAGCTGTTATTGGTCACTAAGTAGTTCATTATGTACTATAAATTGTAGGACAGAAATCCGTACACGCAATTATCGTGGACATAGAACAATAACATAGATCACCGTTAATATAAAGCCTGACAGTTAATGAGGAAAAAATACAACAATGAAGAAATAGTGATTATGTCTTATATCTTGTAATGTAATAATCATATCTCCAATAACAGGAATATATTTGTTTACCCCAATCTCAACTGGTATTTATTTTCTTGGCCAAAATCCTACATTCGATATTAGGTACCTACATAATATTATTATCTTCTAATCGGACTTGGACGGCACGTATCTGCTAGTTTAATAATAAGAGATAAGCGAGTAGATATACATTATCTTCATGAAAATAAAGCTTTTAATCCAAATAAAATTTGATATACTTAATAAATAGTGCAATTCACTTTAGTAACAGAAATGCACATAGCATTTCGGTTATAAATATATTTGAATCTTTTCTTAATGTCATTCTATTGTAGTTAAAACTCTGTTCCTTATAGAAAATAAATAATAAGAAGGACCAAATTATGTATGCGCTTTCATAAACAGTTCGATAAAGCAGTAAGCAGCAAACAACGTCATAATTAAGCCTGTACATAATTCCTTGTAAAACTTTCTAGCTAAACGTTCTTTCTCAAAAATACATGTAAAAAATTGTAATGATCTTGTTTGTTAGGGAGAATTTCTTTTCATCAAGGATCTTAAGACAGACAAAGCCGTTATACGTATAGTAGCTAGGTTGAATACAACATTAAAAACAACACCTTCACATCACTATAATTGTATTGATTCATTTCCTTCATCTTCAAATAAATGTGAATTACACAATCTTTTAAAAATTTTCATGGTTTTTACCACTGAACGGCTCACTACAGAGCTTTGAGCTTTCGAGTCTTTCCATATAGATAAATAGGAGGCCTAGAGCACACTTCACCATGCCGCTCCAGTGCGGATTGGTACGGTTAGTGGCCAACCCAAATATCGGAAATTTTTATGTCAACCCGAAGGTCTCCGACGTGGCTTAATAAGTGCTATTTATCTCTTTGAAGCACGGAAGTGTTCATGTTATTTTGCAACTAGCGGTCACCTATCCAACTGCTGACCGCACCCGACTATTATGTAGGATCTACACAAATTGCCGGTCTATCACCTCATATTCTCTTCTCGCTGATCATCAATAATGGGTCAAGTCCTTAAATTCTTAAACGAATATGTTCCTTTTAATTGCAGTGCAGAGAATCAGGTATAATTACAGACTGATTAATAACGTCCGCTGTATCACGTAACAAATTCCCATTTGATTGCGTTATAATTGGTCTGGATATGTCGTGTGATGGACCAACTAATGCGCAGACAGTGGATTTATGAGTTCAAGCACCTATTTGCGTTTGAGGCGGAGTAATTACAACCAAGATGAATTGTAAGCTAGGTGTTTTTTACTCAAATATTACTGAAGGTATTCAAGATTTAGTGACTCTAATTACCAGTGGAAATTCGATAGGAAAAGATATTACAAGGAGAAAGAGATAGATGCACGTACATATTATATAAGTACTTAGACGTGTAACATATCTTTCGTCATACTTACAATCCATACCTGCCCTCTGTAGGGTTCAAGTCTTCTCTCATAAATAAATTGTATGCATAGTTCATATATTTTGGAACCATATCCTTTTCTGATTTTCATTACTTAAAACATTGAGTGTACGACCACAGTTTGAAGTCGCAACTATTTACTGGCGTATTGAAGCTTTCAGACAACTTTGACAAATTTATAGAGTAGATATGAAGGAAATATTATTACTTAACTGGAGGAAGAAGAGGATTTAATTTACTGCACCCTGAACAGGGTATGTAGTAAATCAATTAAAAGTCCACGGTATTAAAATGATGTTATGAATGAAAATGTTAAAATGCTGATAATCAAAAACTTTCGCACAAATCTTTATTCGGTTTTTACCAATTTACTATTTATTTACCAAAATGGTAAAAGGAGCAGGGTAAAATATAAAAATAACTGCAAGCAAAAATTGTTTTGGGCACGGTTACTATTTCCGAAACAAGGGTCAATCTTAAAAAGTATGGAGTATGATATCTTATAAAATTATGATTTAGATACTAAACGACTTTAAAAATGGAGGAGATTTTCAATTCGGTAGTTTTTTTTTATAATTTTTGTTACCTCTGAGATCCGTCAATTATAAATTTCTTCCAGGTTGATCCTATATTGATATGTATTTCAAAATCCAGTTATGTTTTAGGGATAAATGAGAAATTGAGCGACATCCTCAGATATTACAGGTTTCACACGTGGCGATTTTGATACGTTTTTCGAATATTATTTCCTTGAAGCTTAAAGTTGGTTATTTATTTTCTTATCTTTTATTTCTTACCTGATTATGTCTTATCACAATTGTTACTTTCCACCGTGTAATAAAACAAGACACTTACTTTTTACCGCTTTCCAGGAAATGATCGTACTCCACGGACATTTTGCAACAGAGATGTTTGCGTTGATGCGACGCCGAACAATTGGTGTTTACCATGTGGCCGTCTGTAAAGAAAATAAAACTTGTATCTAACACAATAAGGTCGACTTTTAAATAGCAACGGATATGAAACACCCGAACTTTTGAGTTCAATTGTTGTTTGTACTGGAGAGAGATTTACGTATCTTCAAACTTTTACAACAGCAGCGTTGTACGAAAGTAGAATTTACTCGCAGTATTATTTATACCGGTCCGATAAATACTTTGATGTCACCAGTGAAAATACATTAGAATCTACCAAGGTTCATAGCAACATTTTGTAAAAATATCTTTACAACTATAACCCTACTACCTAAATTTCTTTTTCTTCTCTTTCTTGGCAGGCAACGCATCATTGATGCCTTTCATGTTGCTGATGTTCATGGGTGACGATAGCCACTTACCATCAGGTGGATCGTCAGCTCTTTTGCCGGCTATTTCCATAAAAGAATATATAAGCAGGTGGGTATATCCGGTAACTTCCGAATTGTTTAACCAATTATCTTTATATTCACATAAGGTATTACAGAGATATTTATTATTTACTAGCTATTACCCGCGGCTTCGCCCGCGTGTTCAAAGGGAAGTAACAATGAGTTTTTTAACATGCATGATTTATTCCTAGATAAAATAACATACTAATAATAATTCATAAATAAGTGACCGATCCAAAATTTAAAAGATACTAAGAGGAACCAACTGTAAAACCTATGACCCTCCTCGACCTTCCAACTGTAAATATAAAGTATATCAAAAGTAAGTATATGACCATCCAAGACTACATCGCCACTTACCATCAGGTGGGATTATAGATAATAATAATATCATATATGTATGAATTTCCATATTTATAGTTGGAAGTTATATATATTTATAGTTGGAAGGTCGAGGAGGGTCATAGGTTTTACAGTTGGTTCCTCTTAGTATCTTTTAAATTTTGGATCTGTTACTTATTTATGAATTAATATTATTATTAATTATTATGTTATGATATCTAGGAAAGAGTCATGCATGTTAAACAACTCATTGTTACTTCCCTTTGAACACGCGGGCGAAGCCGCGGGTAATAGCTAGTAATTCATAAATAAGTGACCGATCCAAATTTAAAAGATACTAATAGGAACCAACTGTAAAACCTATGACCCTCCTCGACCTTCCAACTGTAAATATAAAGTATATCAAAAGTAAGTATATGACCATCCAAGACTACATCGCCACTTACCATCAGGTGGGATTATAGATAATAATAATATCATATATGTATGAATTTCTTTATTTATAGTTGGAAGTTATATATATTTATAGTTGGAAGGTCGAGGAGGGTCATAGGTTTTACAGTTGGTTCCTCTTAGTATCTTTTAAATTTTGGATCTGTTACTTATTTATGAATTATTATTATTAATTATTATGTTATGATATCTAGGAAAGAGTCATGCATGTTAAACAACTCATTGTTACTTCCCTTTGAACACGCGGGCGAAGCCGCGGGTAATAGCTAGTCGCATTTATAATATTAAGTATGGAAGTTTGGAAGTATGGATAGTATGGATGGATATGGAAGTATAGAAGTATGGACAAATACGCATCATAATGGATCTTTCCATGGGAATGAGTTGTTTTACTGCGGTAAAAAGTAGCCTACGTTACTCTCCAGCCTCCTACCTATCTCCACACAAAAAATCTTACCATAACATCGCTCCTTTACGACGTGAATCACGGACAAACAAACAAACAAACAAACACACTTTCGCATTTATAATATTAGTATGGATTGTGCCATTTGTGACATTTGCATTGCGGGTTTTCGGACACCAAACAATTTAATTAAATAATTGTTCTGGTGTCCGAAAGTGTCATTTTTATGCTTCACAAATTCCTAAATGATACTCGTAATAATTGTATGTGTTAAATTCGAGGCTTCAAAAGTTCCATTTTCTGTAATAAAATAACATAATAAAAATGAAATTTACTTGTTTGATTCTGATGTTGTCGATTTTCTGTGTCCGTGAAGAACCATGTCTGCAACAAGAAAAATCAATAATTTATATACAACCTAACTAATTATTATATTATAAATATATCCTCTTTTATTTTATTTTAAATTTTGATTTAAAATACATTTAGATTAATTTATTATTTAGTAATTAGAATTTAAATTTCCGTGATTTCTTACGACTTATCAAAAGATTTAACTATCTATTTTAATCTCTTTGTCAATACGAATGCTTATTAATGGGACAAAACAAAGAGGAAAAACCGTACATGAATAAATTTAAAGATGTCTAAGAAATGCCCTAGTGTGAACTGCGTGAGTCATTAGAACCTAATGATGCGAAAAATCCACAGATAAGCAAAAAATTACGCTGCAAGAATTACTGTTCAACCAGATCGCCAGATAACTCGCCATTAAAAATTCATCACTTTCTTCGTTAAATCATAAAAAGACACTAATTACGATATAATTTTTCATCTAGTAAGAGTAAAGTAGTCTAGGAAGAGTAGTTAGTAAAGTAGGATTTTTGATCCTAAGATATTTTATACTTAATCCCGAAAACATGGATTTGTATGAAAAGTGCAACACGTATTTTATAATTTGGATTTGGTATTAAAATATTTTTTATCTCGGGTTTATTGAAAATTTTTATGATCCCATGGAATAAGAAATACTATAAGGATGTCCCGCTTGTTGATTAATTTCCTAATACCTATTTTGGTTATCATTGATTTGTGTGTCTTTTGGAATTAATTTAATATCCTTTAGCACAAACTGACTCTAGAATTGTAAAATTGAGTTAAGGTTATCTATCTATCTATCTATATATATAAAATTGAAAAGCGACACACCGCTGATTAAACAAAAGATCTCAGAAACTGCCGAACCGATTAAGATGAAATTTGGCAGGGAGATAGTTTATCCACTAAGAACGGATTTTTACAAATTCATCCCCTAAGGGGTACAAATAAGGGTTAGAAGACACTTTCATACAAACCAACTTTCTTAGTTTTAGATTTATAAATTTGAAATTTTTTATGTAGGTTTATAGTAATAAACAAAAGTTAACTTTAATATATTTTTTTGGAAAATCATCCCTTAAAGGGTTAATTTACTGAATTGAACTTAGTAGGCAACTTTGTCATTTTTGAAGTTAAAAACATGAAAATTTACATATTAGCTCCAGATTAGAAACAAAATTTGTAAGTATTATGTTTTTTTGGAAAATCATCCCCTAAAGGGTTAATTAAGAGTGCGAAAGTTAGTATGGACACTTCGTCAGTTTTGAAGTACGAAGGGCGAAAATTTGTATATAAGCTTATAGTTAGACACAAAAAATAACTGTATCACTGTTTTCTCGAAATTCATCCCCTAAAAATAGGGGTTGGTCGTCAACTACATACAAATCAACTTCGCCAATTTTAGAGTTATAAATATGAAATTTTTTATGTAAGTTTATAGTAATAAACAAAAGTTAACTTTAAAATTTTTTTTCGGAAAATCATCCCTTAAAGGGTTAATTTAGTGAATTTAGTTTAGTATGCAACTTCGTCATTTTTAAAGTAAGAAGGGTGAAATTTTGTATATATGCTTATAGTTAGACACAAAAAATAACTGTATCACTGTTTTCTCGAAATTCATCCCCTAAAAATAGGGGTAGGAAGCCATTTACGTATAAATTAACTTCGTCAGTTTTAGACTTATAAGTATGAAAATTTTTATGTAAGTTTATAGTTGTGCACAAAAGTTAATTTTAACACGGTTTTTTGGAAAATCATCCCTTAAAGGGTTAATTTAGAGGATTTCATTTAGTACGCAACTTCGTCATTTTTAAAGTTAAAAACATGAAAATTTATATACCTATTAGCTCCAGATTAGAAATAAAATTTGGAAGTACATATTACGTTTTTTTTGGAAAGTCATCCCCTAAAGTTAATTGTTATTGTTTCTTTCTAATGGGTTAAATTGTAACAGGTTAGGATAAGTAGAATAGGGTTTAACTCATGTTATGTGTTAGGTTAAGCATTTCTGGGTTTGTATGTTTGATCGTATGAAATGGGACGCCACAAGCAAAACCACGCGATTTCGGGATCGCCCTGAAAACCAGCGGTCGTAGTTTTCCTGCGGCCATTGCTGAGTGCGGTCCCTTTTCATATAGTTTGACTGCAATTCTATATTATCATAGTTTTAAGTTTACTTCTTTTTCTTTTGTTTGTGATTGCAGTTAACTTATGAAATAAAGTTATTCTATTCTATTCTATTCTATTCTAAAGGGTTAAATAAGAGTACGAAAGTTAGTATGGACACTTCGTCAGTTTTGAAGTACGAAGGGCGAAAATTTGTATATAAGCTTATAGTTAGACAGAAAAAATAACTGTATCACTGATTTCTCGAAATTCATCCCCTAAAAATAGGGTTTGGTAGTCAACTACATACAAATCAACTTCGCCAGTTTTAGAGTTATAAAATATATGATTTTTTTATGTAAGTTTATAGTAATAAACAAAAGTTAACTTAGATTTTATTTTTTTCGGAAAATCATCCCTTAAAGAGTTAATTTAGGGGAATGAACTTAGTAAGTAACTTCGTCATTTTTTAAGTTAAGAATGGAGAGGGAGAAGGAGCGGAAGAGGGAGATAGAGAGGGACAGGGAGCGGGAGAGGGAGTGGGAGCGGGACAGAAATCGGAAGAGGGCGCGGGTGTGGGCGGGAGAGGGACTGGGAGCGATAGAGGAAGAGGGAGAGGGATATGAAGTGGGAGAAAGACCTCGAGCGGGAAAGGGAGAGGGAGAGGGATATGTGGTGGGAGAAGGACCTCGAGCGGGAAAGGGACAGGGAGTGGGACAGGAAGAGGGAGAGCGCGGGGAGTGAGACAGGGAGCGGGAGAGTAAAAGGGACAGGGAGCGGGAGAGGAAGAGGGCAAGGGGAGAGAGGGAGAGGGAGAGGGAAAAGAAAAAAAGTTAATGTTGTTTACTATTCCAAACCCGCCCGGAGGAATAATCTGTGATTGTATCGTAAGTTTCAGTATGTAAATTCCTAAATATAAGTACTTCAATATAAATGAACCTGTTTTTAAATTTTCTTTTGTAAGGGATAATAAATAATATGATACGCATAATTTCCGCGTGCGAAGCTGCGGGCAACAGCTAGTTATTATATAAAATCTATGCCATAAAATTCCGAAAATTATTCAATTCAAACGTCATACCATGGCTGAAATCAACCCCGTTGATATTAAAAGCATATGAAAATATCCGTAGAAACGACCCATAATAATCGTTATTATGTAAATCAATTCAAATTCTCAAAGCATGCAATGGACTAAATTACTCCCTTAATTACCGTTAACAATAACTGTTATTTATTACAGCTGTTTGTTTGGTTATAAAGTGATTTGCAATTGAATTAATGAGGCTTGGTGTTAGCAGCCCATTGATAACATGTTGACATATCAAAACATAATTTTAACAGTGAAAATGAGATAGTGGTTACACAAACAAATGGTGTTAGTGAAAACAATGAATCGCGCTATTTGGTGTAATCTGCATCTCACATTTTAATGTTTAATGGTCTACCGGCGACCAAAAGCCCACTTTGTGGTATGTTTGTCATTGACTGATACATCATGCGTGTCTGTGGATACATCCAACTCCAAATATATCACCGCCACAGTGACAGATTATAAGACAGCTATGAAATAAGAAGCAGATAAGTAACTTAAGATATACCAAGAAGGCGCTGAAATTAAGACAGTCAAAGTAAGTCAGGTGTAGCAATTTCGCTATGAAATTTGACAGCTACCTTTATGTGATTTAGTCTAAAATTGTCACCAAAAACTGAACCTCGCAATGTATGAACATAATATATCCAGCCTACAAGAAATAAACAGCATGAGGTATTGTGTGAACAAGAATATTTTCTTACGTTTGCTCCATATCCGTGTTAGCAAATAGCGTTAGCCACACCCGGTTTAGCTCACGATGTTGGCTAAGCTGATGGCTGATAAGCTACAAAGGCCCTTTCATGAGGTCACTGAGATCAAACAATCATTTATGTAGAAGAAAATGATTAATACTTAGGAGTCTAATCTAAGTAAAAATATTAAGAAGTAAGAAGACGTAAATAATGAAAAACCCTTGGTCCCAACTGTGATGATGACTGAAGAAATAAAATTAAAGACAGGGAACTGAAAACTCCTAAGTAAAAAGGCAATATGACACCTTAAGAATTAACGTAAGAGCTAATTAACTTAAGTTAAATGATACACCTAAGTCGTAACATGACAACACTATTTTTCAATCAAAAAAGTTTCTACTTTAACAATTTATTTATCTAGCTTTCCAAAGGTTTAACCGAATGTAAAAAATATTATTGATTGATATGAGCTATAATAGCGAAAACTAATTCAATCTTCCAAGATAATGAAAATAATTTAACATTAATCTTTAGTCAACTACCTTACTTACTGAAATGATCTGAATTGTTGACCTTAACTGTTAGGGTTGGGCAGGACACACCCAATTTGACACACTATCACGATATGACAGAGTCGTGGCCTGCTTTGTATATCTAAAAGGTCCGTTTCAAAATACAAAGTGGAAATGTAAGGTTTCCCGCCAATCACAAACACGAAATCAACAAGGCTTTGCTTTTATATCAGCCATAATAAATAAAATAATTAACCATTTTTCATGTAGTCATTGATTTACGTAAATTTTATATAAATATAACTTTAATCTACAGAATTTTATGGTTGTGCGCTCAAGAATGAAATTGACAATTTATCCTCCACAACGGTTTTTCAAATTATAAACATTAAATTAAAGTTAAATTAGTAAGCGTCATCATTATACTCTCCACATTTATTTTAATTATTCTAAAACTACCTTACTAATTAGACATTTACTGTTGTTCTTACTTCATTGTTATGCTCCAACTTAAATAGATAAGCTAAACAAAGGCACATTAATAACAATAATAATTAAGTTAATTTGATACTTGTTTACTTGTGGGTTTAATCTCAGGCAGTTTCTAAAAATGATGTAGGTTCTTCTAATATATCTCTTATTGTTTTGTTTTGGGTCAATGCGATAAACGATAGACGGTAGACCTACTATATACCACTGTTTGACAACTGGGAAGATTATTGCTTATAGGAATCGGCAGTCTCTTGGCAAAGTTATTAAAATGCAACCAACCACTGACTCTTAACATGAGAATAAGTGATAATTTCACGTAACCAGGATGGAAGAAGCTTGGACCTAAGGTAAATGCAACATGGCGTTAGTAACAAAGAATTTGAAAACTTCAAAATATTGGTACCTACACTATATTCACATTCGGATCAGAATTTATTTATTTATTTATTTAACACTTTATTGTTTGTACACCAAAACATACTTATACATAAAGAGCACACGAAAGGAACACAAAACAATGGGCGACCTTATCGCTTTAAAGCGATTTCTTCCAGGCAACCCAGCAGTAAGATAAAAAAAGCAAGAAGAGAAAATGGGTAATGGAAATGAGAGAATTTACGTACACATTGTGTTGCCTAGCAACCACAAACAAACAGGCGTATGAAACTTTTGGTTGTATAAAGTGCGTTTGAACTAAATCTGGAGTTCGGAAGTCGCGTTTCGTTCCACTCTCTATAATTTAATTTCTTTTTAAACATAATATTTATTTGGCAAAAGTTTAAAATAACACTGAATAGTTGCGTATAAAATCGATATAGACTGTTTTAAAATACATAAACATAAATATAAAATGTTATTCGGCTTTGTTTAATGAAATTAAACCTACAAATAATTTTATGCTCATGCATATTGAGTGGAATGAAATATCTGTATAATCTGTACAGTGTCATCTCTGAAGAACTTATTTTGTGTGGCGAAAATTGGAACTAATGCCGCGCCATACAAAAGTTACTAATTGCGCACTATGATTGGTCCAATCGTCCGACAGCGCCCTCCTTAAAGTCACAGATAAATTGATTTCACTGTATTTCGAAATATAATACGACCAAGTTGCAAAGCATGTAAGCGCCATTATAGCTGTGAGGTTTTCGTAGTCATTTCTATTTATAGTCATGCCTGCCTATTTATTTATTTATTTATTTATTTATAAACTTTATTGCAAAACCTACTAGCTAGGTCTACAAAGGGCGAACTTAATGCCATAGGGCATTCTCTCCCAGTCAACCCATGGTGTAGGTGAGAGGTTGTGGTAGGTGGTAACAATAATTATTAAACAAAGGTGCAATATGACAATAATAATACATAATAATAAAAAATAATATGTATACTTAACTATAAATTAATTATTTTAATAGAATACTTATATAACTTTAATTTATATACTACTATATACTAATATAATAATAATAATATACTAATAAATATCATAATCTCGTTTTTAAACGAAAACCTTAATGAATCTCTAAAGAACAGCAGAGGATTTAAGATAATGATCTTTGACCAATCTCTTAAAGGTCTCTTTAGTGGGGGCTTTCCTAATCTCCAAGGGCAGTGCGTTCCAGAGTAGTGTCGCCTGAAAAGTAAAGGAGTAATTGTAGAAACAGGTTTTAGAAGATGGTATTTCCAATTTAAGAAGTACAGAGGAGCGAGGTACTCTATCGTGGGAATCACGAAGATAATGAAAATTGCTTTTAAGGTATGAAGGGGTGTTAGGATCGTTAAGAATAGAGTACAGCAATAGAAGAATCCTAGAATTACGCCTTTGACGAATGTTGAGCCATTTTAGCTGCTGTCGGGACTGGGAGATGTGGTCAAATTTACGTAAACCAAAAACATAGCGGATGCAATTGTTAAGAAGGCGTTCTAGTTTATTAAGAAGTTCCTCTGTTAGGTCAGGGTAGCATACATCACCGTAATCAATGATGGGTAATACAAGAGTGTGGACAAGCATAAGCTTGACTTTAAACAATAATTTTGTGCAAAGGTTTGAAGTCGCTTCACGAAATTAAGGATGTGCGAGCGTGGGTTATTCAATTATGAAAATTGTTAAGATGTTCGTTTTTACGTCGTTTTCTCTTAGTGTGTTGTTGTTAAATGTCAATAGTAAAATAATGAAGATGTGACAAACGTTATAATGATTATTTAGTTCTTTAATAGTTATTTAGTGTGCGAAATACAAATCAGTTTGTGAAAACCCTATAAAGGAATTTTTATGGCTTATTGACAAGGATTCTGATGCGAGTTTGACTCAAGTATAGATGACTAACAGTCCCACTCGATGTAATTAGTCCACTGATTCATTTGTTTTCATTTCAAATTCATTGTAATGTTGGGAATCCCTGGAAGGTATTTTTATTTCAGAAAATGTAGAGATAAAAACAATGTTATAATTATAACTATAGATAGAATATAAACATTTTACTTATATCTTATATCTTTCTTCCATCGACTTTTATTACGTGTCTACATAAATGTAAAGTTGAGCAGTATAAAAATAACGCTTTTGTTACCAAATCTATTTTTTAATAAAATACATGCTTCTAGCTGTCTATAGATCTTTATAAATGAAGGATCTTCCACTAAGTTATATTTTTACAACCTGTAAATTGAAATATTTACTACTCTTTATTTAATACGAGTAACCGCCCTCGCTTTGCTTCGGTTTTCTTATTTTTTTACACCTTGGGTTATTGGAGTTTTAGTAAGGATCCCTAATTTTTTTAAATACAATATAGCCTATGTTCACTGGGGATAGTGTAGCTTTCGAACAGTGAAAGAATTTTTCAAATCGGTTCAGTAGTTACGGAGCCTATTCAATGCAAACAAAAAATCAGATCTTTCCTCTTTATAATATACTAGCTATTACCCGCGGCTTCGCCCGCGTGTTCAAAGGGAAGTAACAATGAGTTGTTTAACATACACGACTCTTTCCTAGATATCTATACTTCCACACTTATAATATTATAAATGCGAAAGTGTGTTTGTTTGTTTGTTTGTCCGTCTTTCACGTCGTAACGGAGTGATGTTATGGTATGATTTTTTGTGTGGAGATAGGTAGGAGGCTGGAGAGTAACGTAGGCTACTTTTTACAAATACGCATCATAATGGATCTTTCCATGAGAATGAGTTGTTTTACTGCGGTAAAAAGTAGCCTACGTTACTCTCCAGCCTCCTTACCTATCTCCACACAAAAAATCATACCATAACATCACTCCGTTACGACGTGAAAGAAGGACAAACAAACAAACAAACACACTTTCGCATTTATAATATTAGTATGGACTAGCTTTTGCCCGCAGCTTCGCCCGCGATAGAGATGGATTTTTTACAAATCCTACTTATTTGCCTATGACTTAACTAATTTACATGTATCATATTTTGATAGCGTGATTCAGAATTTGCAAATGAATTTTACTAACACCATCTATTAACAACATTTGGAACTAAGTATCTTGCAACTAACAAAATATTGATCTTCCCATGGGTATGTTTTACCGCGGTAAAAAGTAGCCTACGTTACTCTCCGCCCTTCTCACTATCTCCACACACAAAAACCATACCATATAACAGCTTCGTTACGACGTGAAAGACGGACAAACAAACGAACAAACACACTTTCACATTTATAATATTAGTATGGATTAGTATTAGTATAGACAACATTGAAGTGGAAATGTGGAAATGTTTATTTATATTTATTTCATAGGTACTAATGAATACCCGGTGTGCGATAGCTCTACTACGTTAATTTTTTTTTATGGGAAATGTCGAAAATCAAAAATGTTCGTAATGTATTGTTTTAGTGGTCTCAAACCATCTTCGCATTATTGCCTTTGAAATTAAACCGTTTTGAGTTCGAAGTAAAACATACTGGGTGAATTTTTCAAATGTGCGTGAAAAGCCAAATTCAAAACTATGAGGAATAGCGAAAAGTGGTCAGAGAAGTCTCGGGGCCGACTTTGAGAAAACTAAAACTGCATCATTAGATTTTTGAAAAATATTTGGCCAAGAATTGAATCCGCTTACTTTGAAAAAAAAACCCAACCTGTATTACGCCATTCGACGTCGCTAAAAAAGATCGAATTCTGGGAAATAATGACATACCTACGGCAAACTTTGGAAAATGTTGAATTTACATACAGTGTGTATAGATAAGATGTTTCCAAAATATTGCCACTGCATGTTATAACAATATGTAATCTAAAACCCCCACGTTGATTTTTAAAGAAGGCGATCTACCAACCAAGTTATAATATTTTGTTTTGTTTTATCGGTTTATTCGGCGTATTTATTTTTAACGATGTTGTTACAAAGGGGAACCATTAATTTACGTATATTAATTCAGTGAGATGAATTCCTATCTCACCAGATGAACGAAGCAGAGATTCAATTCAATTACCTCATCGTCCTAGTACATACAATCTACGTAGTTAGCAACTAGACTCGGACAACAGCAATATGGAGAATATGTACTGGGTACAATTTCCGATACTGCATACATGCGCCTAAGTGAAGGTTCACCAGTTTAGGCTGTATGATAATACGCTTGTAACGAGTTTAATCTATATATTATGTACTATGTTACTATAATGTTACACTGTGTGCCAACTGTAATAAATCCAGTAGGTACCATACTGAAAAAACTAAAGCTTGCGAGTCAAGTGGAATGAAATGGGTAATAATGATATAAGTTTAATAAAAAACAATTAAATTTTTCAGGCGGTTCAAACAAAATAAGTATTTGAAATAATTCAATAAACAATTGCTCTAAGGTTTTTGCCACTATACTACTATAAATAAAATTAACACATTTAAAAATTCCTTTCAATGATGTTGATCAAAACTGCAGTAAAAATTATGAGAATTTTGATAATGGTAATGAACAACTTGACTAATGATAGTGTAGGAGCATAAAATATGAAAACTAACATGAAGGCTTATTAGATTAGCATGCAAATGATCCCTGAGCTTATCAGCAGAGCAGATAAGATGTTATTGCTAGTAACCATGGTAAAGCACGCGGTTCTCAAGTTACAAGAAACATGGTGCGTCTTAAATAAACATCTTGATTCTTAGAACGTAGTACAGCTCAAATTATAAACCCAAACAGTTATGCAATGGAAACTTGATATGGCGAAATGAGATTATGTCAAAAACGTGATGACATCGAAATCGAAGTAGTTGCACATTAAATATTAATATATAATATATAGATTTCAATAATTTTGACTGTGAATAATAAATTGCATTTAAATCGGATCAGTATGAGCTAAGTTAAAAGATCTTTAAGAGCCGTTTGAAGACTGAAACTTGATGTGGATTAAATATGGTAGCTACTATTTTTATTAATACTTTTAATTCGAAATTAGTTTTTAAAATTATTTTTCCCAAATGAAATTACACAACATTAATATTGCAGATTGTCGTTTAATTACGCCTTTTTTCTCAAATGTTAGTCAATATACATTGTAAATAATATTTTTGGTTTGTGATCGTAAAGGTTTTTTCGGTATTACATCAAAAATAATCATCATTCAAGAAAATGAAAAAAAAATCCATTCAACTCTTTTTGGATTTGACAATTAATTAAAATTTTTCATTGCCATATTAAAAACCGTTTTTCTGCTTGTCAAAAATGTCACGAGATTCCGGTAGACCTTTAATTATTATATAATATATAATATATATATTCATACTATATAATAATTATATAATTTTATACTCTATACTATAATTATTATATACCTATTTCCCAACAATATAGAACAGTTGAAATACTGCCTGTTGAAAATCTGTCATCAAGCCTTTTGCGGACTAGTAGATACTGTATGACTGCGTATATCGGCATCTAACGTGCTCTCTGATGAAAGCGCTCGTGGAATTTTAACACGACCCGCGGTCAGTGCGGTCACTCATTCAAATTCAGGCTGCGCCGTCCCTTGATCATAAGCTATAAACATACGCTTCAGTTTGACATCACAATTTCATGTATCGATATCAATTACCAAACATGTTGCGTTAACTTATTGAGTTTTGGATCTTTGTCTTTTCGAAGAATAATTTTTTACCTCCAGCTGTTTTACAGTGTGATTTAGTTTTTACATTCTAGTTTTATGTTCATTCTGCTATGCATTCATTGTGAATAATAAATGGATTTTAAAGAGGACAACATTTAAGCTTAAAAAAATACATTTAAAAATTGTTAAACAAAATACTGATTAAAATATATTACCTAGTACATATCGAAAACTTGTTTCTATTGTAAAAGAGAAATTGTGCGCAATAAAACTTCACCTGCCCAAGTAACTTCAATTTCAAATACTCGTAAGCTGACTATAACGCATTAAATTTTATCTAATACCATTGAGAGCTTAAAATTTATTGATTGCTACGAAGCTACGATACTGGCTATCGGGACTAAGCGAGGCATAAATCAAATATAATAAGAGAGCTTTCAAAGGAAAAAGGGCGAAAGCAAGAGAACAATCCGGTCACGTGGCGGGCGCGCGTCGTGCCACGCGCTGCGCAAGCGCAGGGTCCATGTTCCAATAGTTATTTATGTTGGTCCTTCGAGCCGGATTAACGGTCGATTATGCACGCTCCAGATTCAGGAAATAGTCAACGGGCGCTGCACGACCGGCCTCATACCGTTTTCTATTATTCAGTGTATGTATACAACTCTAGATTGATGGAATTAATGTCGTTTTATTTACTATACTGTGCACTGTGGTACGAAGAGGGTTTACTTAGTTTGGTAAACATATTAACTACAATACATATTTTTTTTTCGTTGCAACTCAAAATCCAAAATAGATTAATTATATGTATTCACAAATAAATTAATCACAATTTATAAGTTATAATTGTGGACTGTAATGACCACGTTGTTACCGTGATCCATACAACTGGGTTGGAATATTCGCGTGCATAAAACATAAATCGTGAGTAATCTCATGATAGTAAAATGCGTTGTGAAGGTAAAACTGTAAAAACATAGAAAAAAATATAGGAAATAAAATTGTTTTGGAGATTTTGAATATTGCAGTGTTATTATGATATATTGTAAATGAGATACAATTAAAGCTAAATCGCAACTGTGTGATAAATGTAGGCACGGGATAATTTTGGATAATAACAATGTTCTTGTCACCGTTGAGCACATATTTTTTCTTTGTCTCTAGAGATTTTAAAACCTCTCATAAAACTTTCTGGTCATGTAAGAAACTTTTGTTCTTTTTTAACGATTTTATGATAACATCGGAATAACTTAATTCTAGTTTTATAACGTACAGCCTTTTGGCAGACGCACGTGATAAGGAGTAAGTAATGGTAGCCAAGGATGTTCTAAACAGGTTTTTGTCCAGCTGCCAGGCAAATGACAAGGATAAAGACGACAAATTAAGATGTCTGATGTTCTTTGGTAAGTTGTAAAGGTAAAGGCATCTACCTTTTTATCGACGATGCCCATAATTCTAGCAGCTTAATTGATATAGATGGATCTAAGCAATTTTCTTAAATCTTCGTTTCATTGATTAAAAGTAAATTATCGTTAGACATTCAAACTATTGTATTGCCCACAGAATTAATATACCTGTTTTTATTGTTTTAAATTAATTTAATTGAGAACATGTAATACCTACATTATTATTATGAAAAAATATGTTTAGATAAATTTCATGAAATCTGAAGTTTTTATGATTCAAATGGAGTTTATATCAAGGTATACTAGCTACGCAAACTTTAAAATAATCAAGTTTGCCAAATCTTTGCTTCAGGGTTCCATTAAACTCAGTTGTTTGTTTTATTATGTATTTGACATAAGCATTTATGTATTGACTATTGACGTTCTTGTGTTTTGTATGGAATAAATTATAATAACCATTATGTTTATACAAACAATTTTGGAACCATTTAGTTTAACTGACAGGGCGGTTAGACCAAATACCATGGTGTGAATTGTGATTAACAATGCCTTGTTGAATTGACGAATGAATAGTAATAAAATGTAAGCCAACTAAAAATAAAACACAACGTTTATAAAGTAAAACCTAATGTGCACTGAATTTTGCCTGATTTTAACTATGATAATTATGGTGATGATGTTTAGATGTTTTGGCATGACAACATTTACCTAATTAAATTAAGAATATGCCTGACAATCACTGAATCACATAGAATATTTTATTCGCAGGATAACATACTTTTATGCAAGTTTCGACCAAACTTATTGTTTAAGTTTACATATACCACCTAAAAATATGCCTCATTGCTGTGTTTATTACGTAAAATTAATTAATTTGCAGAATCCTCCGCCCTGATATTTACTATTGCTTTCATGTTTTCTCTAAGTAGAGGTGTAGCTGTAGACTCTTAGCTTAAGGAGAAAATTCTAAAATACCTACTATTTATAAAAACTAGGTAGATAGGTACTTTGATATTAATATTTTTATTTATTCTTTCCATACTATTGTCTTCTGTTTTTGTTTACGTGTATTTTGTAGGAGAAGCATCAGATTGTTATTGGAAAGCTTTCTCTACCGTATTATCTGATATCACCAACAATACTATTTCGTAAGTCAACCTGTCACACAACTCGTTTGACTGTTGATAACGAAACACAGTATGAATACAAACATAGGTCGTAATTCCTAAGTCGTACCTAAGTCGTAATTATTATCAGTAACTTACATGTTAGTTATCTTAACTAACTTAAATTCTTCTTTTGGATCATCGGTTAATTGATTAGTAAGAAGTAAGGGGGAAATTAATATTATACCTGTTTCTTCGCCAGTTGAAACCACGTCTTCAATATTATTGGTAATCTTGTGTACTGATAATGCTTAGTTGTTTTAACACTTATAAATATGTCATCTAGAGTTATATTTTTATTCTGTCCACTGTCATAAATACTTGTTTTCGTAACAGGTTCGATAGATAAACCCGACACTTGCACTGCGGCCCGATTTTCTTGTGAATTGAAGTTCACTCCTCCTTGGTATACTAACAGACTGCTGTACCCTAGGGCTAGGAGCACAGCTGCGGCCTTAATTAACCTACGGCCACCCATACCAGAGCCGACTGGCGCCAAGGCGCCAATAAACACGAGAAAGTCTCAGCACGTCGTCACTCATCTGTCGAACTTTGTAAACGAAGTACTATTTATCAATGCGATCCGCTTGAACAGTCCCGCGACGGCAGAGAACGGTTACAAACTAAATAAAAATGTAGCACAGACAGCGAATACGCCCGCGCCGCACTGCCCCACCACGTGGTGTAAGCGAGAAGTCCGATAACTCGCACTCTGTCTCCGCTAAGCCTACCTGCGCGTGCGCCTGTACGCTGCCCGTGCCATCGCCGCCGGCAGCGACACCCATGTCAATATCTTTGTCATGTAATTGCGGACTCCAGAACTTTACTTCACTGATTTCTGAATATTTTGGTTTTATGTTAATTATTTCAAATAAAGTTATTTTAACTTTACCTATTGTTTAACTTTTGAAACTTTTGTTGCAGTTACCCAATATTTGGCCAAATGAATTCAGAACTAATTTTAAAAATGTAAAATAATTACGAGTATGTGACATAATTATTAAATTATTACTTATTATTTACAATATTTACAAAGTTTAGTACCTATCGATTTTCTGAGAACTGCGCATTTAAAAATACCAGATATATAAAATCCTATTAGTTAACTATGTACTATAGGGACAAAATTTACAAACAACATTTTTAAGCTCACACAAAGATTTAACTTCAAAATATCTGTGAGATAAGCAGATCGTATAGATAAGACTATAATAAAAATATAAATCTTCCTAACCTTTCATACGTTAGTCGAAGATACCTGTAACCTAAGCCTGTAACAGTGGGAGATGAAATTACAACAATATGGCACCAAGCCAGTCATGTAATTTTACATTAATTTATTCCAATTACCACAGTTGGAACCGCTTACCGTTAAATTCATCAACGAATTTCACTGCGTCATTTTCCTAATTTGGTTTCATTGGTGTACAATGCGCTATTGTGCGTTGATCCGGAGGTGATTTCAGTACAACCGTAGGTGGTAATGAAATTAAGAACCGGTCATTGTTAAATTTAACTCTGGTGAGATAATAGCTTTATGATATTATGCTTTAGGTTATTGAAAAAAACCGTACTTATTAATATTTCATTTTTAAATTGCCTGTTTTTATGGTCTTGAAGGTTTATTTGGTTATTATAGTAGTTTTGTTGTGTTCAGTACTTGAGCTGCAAATGTTAACAATGTTTTAACCCTAGCTCACTAACCTTATTTTCGAGTAACGTTATCACTAACCATTCGTAAATTTTACGATAGGTTGATACACCAATTTCATGGTCAAGTCGATCTATTTATTTAAAACATAAAAGATTTTCAATATTGATATGGTCACTATAAGATGTTGTTACTTGTTAGGTTAGCTAATTACGTAATAACTTAAGACAGAAGGAACCTTAAGTAGGAACTGAATAAATTAACCGACTTGGTATTACATGGATCTCACAAGTTTTTACGGTAGAAGAACTGAGTTGCGAGACTTGGGTTTTCTTACAAGTTATGTTTTTGATGGCATGTTCTTTTTTTGAGTCAAACACACTTGACTTGTGAATCATATGATGTCAAGATCGTTTGGACTCTTGGAATGAGTTTATTATATTTGAGCTTGCCTAGATAAAATTGAAGCAAAATTTACTTCATTGGCAATCGGAATATTGTATTTCAATCGTTATACAACGCCTGCATTGCGCCTAAAGCGCTAATAAAAGTTATGTGCGGGTGTTATTGTTTAATCCACATTTTGAAAAATGTTTGTATAGTATCAAACAGTTTAATAAGATTTCAAGAGTAGGTACACATTTTCTTAATGATATATTATACATTATAAAAAATAGGATTGTCATCAATTTCCTCCGATGTGAATTAGCAATTCTTGACAAAACCTAATCAAACTATCCTACTGCAGGTTTCTTGTCTTTGGAAAATGCATACTTTTCCGAAGACTAGAAACCTGAGATCGTGCCTGAAAGATGTTAATCCTTATTAAGGTGTAGTTGTTCAGTATTACTTTTAACAACATTCTAAACTACTAGACTTGTTTTTTCTTTTTAGTTTCTTACGCAGTCAGGTGTTTTATTTTGTTTTTTAAATTAATTTAATTAACGGCTTAATAGTCCAACAATAAATATTACCTGTTAAATGAATCGTTGAATACCAATTTCAATAAATTTTCTCGTTAAAGACATTCATTTTCTCTTAAGACTTCTCATTTTACTTATACTTGTACTGACTGTATCACTTGATTGATCTATCTATATTTTATCCATCCAGTGTAAGTAGAAAGTCTTGCGGCTGACTTGTGGATTTTGCTGCGGTACTAATTTCACCAGCCATAATTATTATTACAATACGCAATCTTATTTCTGTATAAATTATTGTTCCACAACCATTTCCTACCAACTGACCTTTAATGTAAGCAAATATTGACGATGGCGGCACTAAATCATGATATTATATGAAGAGAATTTTTTTTCCTAAACATAATAAAATAAAATATTTTGTTGGTAAATGAATTATTATGGTTAAAAAGATGACAACAGATGTTTTTCATCATAAATCAAGTACGTACTTACCTAGATGAGTACCTAGAAAAATATAAAGAAAAAAATATGATTAAGTATAATTTTTAGAATAATGAATGTTTTATAGAAGATATCTGTCGACTTCACACCTTTCATTTCTTCAAATACTAGTTAGGTACTAGGTAATGTTATGATATCGTCTTAACAGCTATTTCTAAAATTTTACCGTCACTAATTGAGTTCTGCTGTAAAGCTACGACCAGTTTTAGTCAAAGAGAATTTCAATGCAGTGAATTAATTAAGATTCACAATTCACAAAACCAAGGTTCAATCAATTCAAGTCTCTGAATAGAGTGTACACACGTGTCTCTAAGCGAGACAGTAAGGTCAGCATAATAAAGCCAGCAAACTACTTTTAGGCTTAACTTGTTGAGTTATGACATGGGGTTCTTCAAAAAAGGTGAAAAAAAGAGTTCTCCTTTAGGGCCGGCGTTGCATTGGCGATTTCTCTGGCATGTCGATATGCGACGGTGAACACTTACCATCAGATGGCCATGGTCTGTCTGCTTTTCCGTCAGCCTGTCAGATTAAAAAACTAAACCGAATAACTCTTTGAAAACTGGATATTTTTAATATTTTAATATACGTAGTGTTCACAACTTGTTTTAAACTTAAAATTATCTTTTGCAGTAGCAATGTCATCTTGTCCATGGTGCTAGTCTTTGATGTTACGGATGTTCTTTAATACCAGTAATGATGTATTGTCCAACCATGCTCGTTTGCCGTCTGTTAACATAAAAAACTTGAAATGAATTTAAATAAAATTAAATTATTGATGTTCAAATTCAAATTCAAATTCAAATTCAAATTCAAAATCATTTATTCATGTAGGTATCATTGATACACTTATGCACGTCATTTTTTTAATTTACCAGCTTTTCGGAAAGGTGCTTTGTCATGGAGGAGAAGAAAAGCCGAAAGAAACTCCTCAGCACATCTTTTAAAAATAAAATACATTGGTATATTTTTTACAAAGAAGTATCACTAACCTGTACGGAACTGGTTGCAGATGTTGTTATACTCGTACCTAGTGAACAGAGACGAAGTCATTAAAAACTTTGACTCAACTTACTAAGTAACTTTTGTACCAGGTCAATCATTTAACCTGCTTACTCTACCTATTGAGTTAATAATTTCCGTGATACTACAGGCTATTATGTTATTACGTCTTCTGTGCAGACTTGAGCTATAGACACAGTTGCGCATTGAAATATGTTTAAATCGGCTTGAGCTCCAACCTCCAAGTGTGTCAACGTTCATTTCTTACCTTTTTGTTTCTTTTGTTAATTTTCGTTACCCAATTCAATAGTTTACTTAAATTCTTTTAAACGGTTGATTTAATTGAGTTAATGAACTCTTTGATTTTATCAAGCTTTTTTCTCAGATTTAGAGCCCGTACACAAAACTGCGATTCGACGCGATGCGAATTCGCAACGCAAAAAGTTGCGACACGAATTGCTGCGATGCGATTTCGTGCGGCAAGGCGTGTCCCTTCCACGATAAGGTGACCATTCTTTTGACGACCGTTGAAAACTAGGTCGTGACATGGATCGTAAAAAGAAGTGTGCACTTTTGTTATTGCTTAGGAGATACAGGCAAAAGATACAAAGAAGATTTTGGGTTCATCCATTTATTACTATTATGAACGCCGAAGGGAACTATTTTCATCGAAAATATGAATTTGTTATTAAAAGATTTGATTTTTAAATGAAGAATCTTAGAAGAAAAAGAAAAAACGTTTCATTTTAACGTAACAAAAAAGATTTCGTGTTTTCAAAGTGATCTCAAACTTTATTTGATGTGTGTACGTCTTGCCAACACGCTGTCTCAGAGCAGACTTAAGGGCTTGTACACAAAACTGCGATGCGACGTCGCATCGCAAAAACCTGCGAGCTCGCACGTCGCGTCGCAAGAACTTGCGAATTGATTCGCATCGCGCATTCCTGCGATGTTACGTCATACTTGTTGACAACACTTTTAAGTCGGCTCTGAGACAGCGTGTTGGCAAGACGTACACACATCAAATAAAATTTGAGATCACTTTGAAAATACGAAATCTTTTTTGTTACGTTAAAATGAAACGATTTTTCTTTTTCTTCTAAGATTCTTCATTTAAAAATCAAATCTTTTAATAACAAATTCATATTTTCGATGAAAATAGTTCCCTTCGGCGTTCATAATCGAAAAGTCTCCTCATTGCCGCTGGTTGGCTGGAAGAAAATGCTGTGTTAGCATTAAGCCCGCCTTTTGTACCATATTTTTTTTGTGTGCAATAAAGTATTTTCATTTCATTTTTTTTTTCATAATAGTAATAAATGGATGAACCCAAAATCTTCTTTGTATCTTTTGCCTGTATCTCCTAAGCAATAACAAAAGTGCACACTTCTTTTTACGATCCATGTCACGACCTAGTTTTCAACGGTCGTCAAAGGAATGGTCACCTTATCGTGGAAGGGACACGCCTTGCCGCACGAAATCGCATCGCAGCAATTCGTGTCGCAACTTTTTGCGTTGCGAATTCGCATCGCGTCGAATTGCAGTTTTGTGTACGGGCTCTAAAAGTGTTGTCAACAAGTATGACGTAACATCGCAGGAATGCGCGATGCGAATCAATTCGCAAGTTCTTGCGACGCGACGTGCGAGCTCGCAGGTTTTTGCGATGCGACGTCGCATCGCAGTTTTGTGTACAAGCCCTTAAATCTAGTGAATTATTAGAAAAATTTGTTTGTGTTTAGGGAGGATTACTCCCGAAAAACTTCCTGTCTACTTTCTACAGGCTACTCTGTATGAGTATTATAAAATAAAGAAAGAACATCTTTTAAAAGAATTTCAAATGTGATAGCGGCTTTATTATTATGATATTTAGTTCTTGAACAATTCAGGTTTACAGCGCCACCAACTTATTTATTGTGAAGTTGCGAAAATTGGAACTAATGCCGTCATGTTAAAAAGTCATTCATAAGTACTTTGTGGTCATTCATCTGTCAGTTACTACCTCTCGGATTGCATCCAATGTTTGGTCCAATGCGTCCGACAGCGCCTCCCTTCAATTCACAGATAAGTTGTTTTCACTGTATGCTGGAAAGAATATTATTGTTCTAATAAATGTCTGACATTTAGCACCATTTCTAGCCAAAGCTTACTGTAATTTTTATATATTTGAAATTAAAAATGATTAAACGATTTTGAGGTCAATTTAAATAAAAATAATAATAATTTCGAAAAATCTGACAACAATGGTCTAAAAGGCAATTGTTGGAACCAAATAGAGCGGCTAGAATTGACTGACACTATCACGTGTCGCGTGGCTAGTCAGCGGCGTGTCACGAAATATTTCGACGTCGAAGCACAAATGGGGCTTTGATAATCCATTTTGTTACAAATGTAACTAGTGTCACGTTCACGACATACTACTTTAGTAAATTTACTTATAGGTATTAGATCGTTACATGAATTATCTTTTGCTACATGCCGGCTTTAAGTAAAATATGTTAATTTACTTTGGTTGGATAGATAAAATACAAGATAAAATCTTTTTTGTGTGGAAAAACTATAAATTGAAGTATTTAATTTTATTAACACAGATATACCCCAAAGCATCATTTTAGATCTTTGTCTGTTTATCTGACCGTTTGATCCCTTTCATCTAGGAAACGGCTCAATCCGCTTAGATGCAGTTTCCACTGTATCTACATAATATTATATCATATGTGGAGGTATTTCAGTCGGTTCAAATTAAAAAAGATTTGTCAAATTGAATAGATACTTATAAAAATACATACTTTCATTTCCACTGACGCACTTGAATTTTGTATGTTGCTTGTGGTATGGACGTCATATGAGTTACTTCAAACAGCCACAACTCGAAAATAAACACATAAATGCCAATCGCTTGCCTATCGGATCGTCAGTACACACACAGATAGTGAACCTTTAATAATTCTCTTTTCCTTTTTTATGTAAATATCCGATAGAGACAAGCTACCTAATGAATGACATCAGTGACCAAATGCAGGCTTTGCTGGGCCAGAAAGAAGAGAGAAGAAAGAAAGAAAGAAAGAAAACAAAAGACAAACAATGTATAAAGATTCCTTATTGCTGTTCCCTTTTTCTTATTATATTTGTACATCTGTCTCATATATTTCACGTCGTAAGTGTTGGTAGCTAGAAAGTCGATCGTCTCCCATAGCTAATTGCGGAAGCATGTCGTAATGAGCATCGCACACGCCAATACTAGCCGTGGGAACAATAATAATCGTTTAAACCTCTTATGAGTGCACTTTCCAAGTTTCCAGATGCGAATGCGACTGCGAAGTGCGTCAATGTGGCGCGCTGGTTTCAATGTATCCCACATCTAGGTGTTGGATTTAAAAAATCTAATCGTGTCTGTGGCCGCATAATACCCGCATGAAAGTAAATGGATGGACTTGATTTTTTTATCAAACACAGTATTTTAATAGAAGAAAGTTTACAATATATTTTTTATTCCGAAGCCTCCACGGAAATGGGAATTTAAAGCGTCGGTACTTCGGAGAAAGTTTTTCGTAAGTAGGTATACAAAGCTTTTCCTTAATTAAATTAAGTAACATTAAAAAATAATAAACAAAAGATTATTGGTGATACCAGTAACGAAACAAGCTGCAAAGAACTCAAAGAAGAAAGCAATGACGCATCACAACATAGTTACTCGAGTGAACTAAAGCGGCTACGCTTCACTCAGTTTCAATCGTCTGCTGTGATTACGTCCAGTACAGAAGAACTCGTTGTTTTAATATTCGATCCTATATAGACGGTTGATGACTGTAAATTATTATCCATTTGTGTTCTTAACATCAGGACACCTTTTTTGCTTCTAGGTAAAAATTTACATCAAAACAGTAAGGCGCTCCACCCACTGAAGACGCGTCCCGCCGCGGTGCGCAGAGCGACGGATAACACAACTGCGCGCGGGGCAATTTCCCGCGCGGTGCCGCGTCGTCGGCAGTGTGTTGTGTTAGGCGTGATTTCTATTTTCTATATAAATCGAGATAATTGTATAGTATTAATATATACTATAGTAATTAAAAATATGGATAGGTAGTAGCTACATATAGCCATTTCAACGTTACCGTCTTCTTGAAGTTCAAAGGATTTCAGCTTTAGAATATTTGAATTAGCCCAGGCGCGTACTACGGTTTTCCGCCGCGAAACGCTTCTGCGGTAAATTGACGCAACTCGGTAATAAAATATGCGTTTTTTAAAACATACGAAACATACAATATGTAAAACATTATATTAATATCCATGATGTCAGGCGTTTACTAGTAAACTTACAACTCAATAAAATTGTCTGATGAGCCGCTTCCTTTATAAATGAAAAGGTATTTTCACAAAACATAAAAGCTAATCATACGCCAAAAGTCAAAACGCAAGAAAATGCGCGCGTAACCACGTTACTCTTTATGTGGTTTTCTTGTAATATTTTCAAGGGTTAGGCTAGGGTTTTCTATTTATAACTCTCCGAGACATACCTAGTTAGGAACAATGGCCTATATCTAGGAAGCCAGCTAAGATTGGATCATGCTGTGATCACCTACGTTACAAACCCACAATACCTAGTTGATTTATATTTCTTGTTCTATACAAAACTGTCTTACCGTATTATGTTTGACATATTGAACAAAGGACAAAAAGAGAACTGATAAACCCATGATAAACCAAGTTTTTTTACGCAATATTTTTAGATCTCAAGCGCCATTAAACACGATTAAGTCATGTCATAACTTAGATTTAAGTTTCGTTGAACCGGAATTAGGAGCAGTCGTGCGGTATTATTAAGATCAAAACAATTTTTAATTGTGTAAATGATCATGCTGATCTTTTAAATGGAGCTTTTATTATTAAATTAAATAGTGTTCAGAGCAAATTAAACTTTAATTACATCTAATGAAGATCTATTTTTAACTAAGCCTTTCCATTCATCGGTCAGTTCATAAACGTTCTCAGCTGAAATTTAAAATCGACTCAAACAGTATACGATTAAAGTCGAAATTTTAAAAACGGTAATGCTGTCATATGAAATATCACTGATAGAATCGAAATAATCGTACGAAACAGACGTGGCGTTAAAATCCTATTGCTTGGAGCTATTCGTTGAAACAATTAACGAGTTGTTATAACAGCTTATCTGAATGAATGTTTTACTGGCAGTTTAATTATGTTTGGCGTAATAAAACATTGAAAATTATTAAGCACTCATCTAATAAAAATTAAATGTGGAACTCGGTGCTTTTCCTATTAAAAAAATGACAACGAGTTGTGAACTGTTTTTCAATTCAATTCAATTCAATTCAAATTCTTTATTTGCGCAAATAAGGTTACAATAGTTGGTCAATATAAACATACAATCCTCTTATTTTACCTCGTCGGCATGCAAGCTGTAGGTACATATAAATTATATTTTAGATCTTAGACTTATGTCAACTAACTCTAACTTAAATTGAATGTTAATAATAAAATCAAATTGTAAATTTGTCAATTATAATATTTTTTTAGCTCAGTGATCGTTTTCGGTCTTCGACCATAAAATATACAAAAGCTGAAGCTTAGTCAGGAGAATTTAATAAAGGTTAAGTTAAGCTTAATTAGTTTGCTTTAGCAGGGTTTCTATAGATGAGGAAATGCTAATCATATAGGTAGGTTGGTACTTTAGGTTTTAGAAGCCATTGCCCAGATAGAGTCACGCTAGTTGTTGTATTCTAAAAAGGAGTACGTAGGTATGTATACCTTTGTTGTATTCATTAGTAGTAATACAAGCGAATCTTATTAGTTTTCAAGATACTAATCTTGACATTATCAAAATGTGCAAATGCAAAATGAAATAAAGTAGATACAAAAGGGACATGGAGTCCTCAATATAGACATACACTATAGAGATATTACGAGGTAGGTACAATCGAGATTCGTGTATTGTTTTTTACGGCTCATGCGCTCAGTCCCCTAACAGATCAACATCAGTCATCGTGAGCTTTATTCGTTCAAATTGAATAATAGCTCGGAGCGACGCCTACGACGGACGTCACCAATCCGGGTCATTGCGAAGTGCCGATAAGTGGAGTGTCATGCGTCTGATGGACTGCATCCGAGGTGGGGTCTGTTGCGAGGCCAGTCTTAAAAATACTGGTTGTTACTTGTTAAGTCACAAAGGAAGAAGATAGCTCCCATTGGAAGGACTTTTTATAGTTAAGTATGCTTTTATTGGTGATTGACAGCAAAATTCTAGTAGGTACCTGTCCAGAATTTTTCCAAAATTGAAAATGTGGAGTTGTCATCAGGATTCAGTTGTCGTTCTGTCTGATGGATTGCATCCGAGGTGGGGTGGTCTCATTTTTCAAGGGCCAGTCTAGAAGATCCTGGTTAAAGTTATAAGGTTGCCTAGAAAGTACGTATTTTGGAAGGATTTTTTAAACTTATGGATTTATTGATGGGTAGTTGAAAGACAAATTTTTAGTACCTATCCAGAACTTGTCCAAAATTAAAAATGCGGAATATCATGCTGTTTAATGGACTGGATAAGATCTGCGTCTGTTGCCGAGGTCAGTCTAATATCCTGGTTCGATTCGAAGTTTGTTTTAAAGTCATACCTACTTCTATCAGCGATTGATATCGACATTTTAGTATTCAAAATTTGTTCAAAATAAAAAATGCAAAAGCAGTTCAACTCATAAGTATTATGTTCAGTATATTATGTTCATATGTATTATATTCAACTCTTTATTTACAAATAAGTAGTTAATAGATAGTAAGAAGCTGACTGAAAGTTTTTGTGATTAAGAATTCATCGAGATTGTATCGTCTGGGTTGAATAGGAAACCTTCAAACTCTAATTACGTAATATTATGTTGAAATGCAAGTAGTTAGCTCTTTCTACAGTCAATAACAACACTAGTTTATAAAACTATATAATAAAATGCCACATTCAATAAGCATTGGGAAAAAAATTACGAAAACCTGATCATTGATTTAAATATTACTAATCCAAAGCAAAAAACATCGAATTTTAATTAAAATTATCACTCATGCTCAATCTACTCCGAATACATAATACGTGGCTCCATAATTTAATCGCATTACGTCGACTTTCGTTACATTAAATACTCAAACGAAATTTAAATCCATTATACTTGTTCTACCTACTTCAGTTAGATCTACTAATATGACGTTAGTCTGACAAGTGCCGGCTCTGGGTATTGTCGGGATTAAATTAATGTATGCGGATCAAAAATTGTTATTTCGATACTGACTCTCGTGTTATCTTTTGGGTTTATTTTCGGGCTATCTCACTGTGGAAATTGATTTATGGTAATTAAAATTAAATATTGAGATAAATAGTGAGAATAAATAGAAGTTACATGGTGACTAAACCTATATAAAAGACACCATGCAATTAAAGTGAGTTTTAGTGATAAATATGGGACTAATACCCGTTCAAATAAATAAATAACGCTTCACACTCGTAGCCCCACAATAGGATTCCCTGTATCGTGGGTGCCATGGACAACACACTAGATAAGGACATTCACACCCAGAACAGAAACTCATCATTCAAATTACCGCCTCGCTGGGAATCGAATGCAGGACCCTCGATGTGCCGATCCGGCATGGTAACCACTGCGCCACACGGATCGTCAAATGTAACAAACATTAAAAAAGAAGAAAGAATACAAACGGCAATTGAGAACTGCTCCATTTTTTGAATTTGGTAAAATAAAAATATAAAAACCATTGTTAATCCTATTTGTTGTAAGAAGATAGGTTATATTTTTTATCATTTAATATCAGATAAATCCTTTCCCGTAAGATATCGTTAATATTCCTAATTAATCGCTTACACAATACCAAGCGGCATACAGTCGATTGCCCACAGCGTAATGTATTGCTTCTGTAGATCATTGGGACGCACTCTACGGGACCGCCCTATGGGAACACTTCCTTTTTCCTACCATAAATTAATTTTATGGGCTTTTAGAGCTAAAAGATAATGCTTTTATAAGTACCTGAGATAAGGAAAAGATAAAAACCATTACAACAGAGAAATAAAGGAATTACCTCAACAAATAATTTGGAATTTTTGAATCCCCACACACTTTTTTGTTAGTAAAATTTAGATTTAATATACTACTTATTTATGATGGTCCAAAGATAGTTGTTACGGGAAGAAAATTCGAAGAAGAAGAAAAATCTTCACAAAATTTCACATCTATGACATTATTAGGATGTACGAAAAGTAAAACTATAATCTTAATTCTTCTTTAATTGATTAAGTTCTAGTCCAGTATTTCAACCAGGCTGTTAACAAAGTTGTCAGTGTACTGCCTTCTGATTTTATCACTTGCACAGAGTTAATGTTTAAGTAGAAACTTTCCAGTTTGTCTCATGAACTTCGTCTTATCTTATTTCACTAATCTTGAGGTAATTAGCAAATACTTCGCGAACGAAATTGCTTAGTTAAATAGCTGAAGTGGAACTTATGAGGGAATTTAAAAACGTTCAGTTTCTGTAGTTAAGTTTTCTGAAGGATCTTTAGATAATATCTAATTTTATCACTTTGAATGTAGCAAATTGCTTACGGCTACCTTATTACGGTCAAATTCGTTTTCATCCATCTGACATTGATGTAGTTACTTATTATAAGTACTATTATTTCTTCTGTGGTAGTACTCAATAGTCAATAGGTAGTGACTCAGGACAAACGGCCGCATTCAGAGTCACTTAACGGTTACTTAAATCGCTCCTTAGTACAGAATTTGTATTGTGATTCTGTACGTACTAAGGAGTGATTTAAGTAACAAAATCTATAAAAAAACATTATTCAGTTGCAGAAAACTATACCCACAGGTATGCACCTGTATAATAATTTACACAAAGAAAAATAGTACGTAAGTACCTACAGTAAATTATTTGGATACTTATGATTATTAGGATCTAACCACCGACACCAAAGAAGCACGATATTGCGTCATGGTGAGATGCAACGTTTTCCTACGTCGTCGTTGAAATTAGAACTTATCTTGGTACATATTTTGGTTTTGTTCATTGGAGGGAAATGATCGTTTTGTTGATTAATGTCAATTTTTATTTAAAACCCGCAAAATAATTTATAATTTCGCTATAATTATAAAAGTTCAAAAATAAAGTTAACCTCATTCTATTTGTATCTATCTAATTTTCCTCAAAAGAATTGATATTTTTTCTTGCTAGTCACGCAGATTGTTATCAGGAAAACTTCGGTTCACGAATGTTAGGCAACGAGACCAAACTTTGTCTAACAGTATTATACGTAAAGATTTACAGCTTCAGATTTCAATATCGTCATCAATTTCTATATTCCTCTTCCATAGACTTCAGACTTCAGACAATATTAAGGTAGACATGCATTTCGTCACACTAATAATAATATTTATAATATTTTAATTACGTAATCACTATCTTTCATGATCAGAGACAAAAGCATCACCTGCAGGTTCAGGCTAAGTAGGAAACAGAGTCCTAATTATCTGGCCCCTGTGGGTAAACTAAAGTCGGTGCAGGTTAATAAACATTGAATGATCAATTATTATAATAAAAAATAAAAAGACCAAGTGCAAATCGAACTCACACACGAAGGATTCCGTACCACTGTGCAACATTAATGCCGAAAAAATTCTTGTGTTTAATTTTTAATTTTACTTGTATTTTTTTGTTGTAGCCGCTGCTACACAGTAAGAAATAACCTTGTTATTCATGAACACAAGCTAAGTTATAGAAGGCTTGTAAAGTGTTTTGTTTCTTTCACTCTTATGAAAAACGATAAAGATAAAACATATTATCATAACAGTGCAAGAATTAAAATAGGCTATTACGCGTTTATGAATAAGGCTGTAAGTCTCTACTTATTACAGTTCTAGAGAAAAATCCAGTGACAGGCGTGTGGATGGATGGACAGCGGAGTCTCATGAATAGATTCTCGTAAGCACGTTTGAGTAGGGATCCCTTAAAATTAAACTAATTAACTACATAATACTTCTTGATGATAATACTTCTTGACTTACTTACTTACTTAACGATTTCCATAGATGCTTGAAAGATTTTTTCCAATTTATTCCAATTTACCAAATAAAAAAGATCAAAATGCTTTCTGAATCATAAAAGTACTCATAAAGATTTGCCGTTGCATTCAGCCGTTTTTCTCCATCATGAGCGAAATGGGCAGAAGCCGTTGAGTTAAAAGCGCCTCCAATGTATACTCTCGAGAAAAAACGAAGTCAATACCTTAACTTGCTCGTAAATAACACAAAAAGAAACATAATAGGAATAGTAAATTAAATATTTAAGCCACTTTATAAATCCAATCTTGAGATTATGTCTTGCGTCTTTTCAGCTTTCTTAGACTCTACGACTTATTTAATAAATAATCCTTTAACGTTTATTTACACCACACTGTCAAAGCCGAAGATACACGATGTTCATCGATTTTACTTAGGCGTAATAAAATTTAATTACTGTATCCCGAACGTTACCAACTCATCTTTCCGACCGTCTACGAGTAAACGCATTATTCCGTCTGATATTTTATAGAGACAGTTTTTTATGAATCAATACTAACAAAATGACCTTATCTGACTTAAAATGATCAGAGTAGAAGGGATTTTAGGACCTAAAAGCTTAAGCTAAGTAATTGTCGCGGTTAACTCTCAGCATTTTTTTTAAACATTGTACATAAACTACCGACGCGCGTCGCAGCCCCGCCGCGCCGGTGGAAATCTAGATTCACTAAACGAAATCATATGCATCTATACTATCTATACTAATATTATAAATGTGAAAGTGTGTTTGTTTGTTTGTTTGTCCGTCTTTCACGTCACAACGAAGCTGTTATATGGTATGGTTTTTGTGTGTGGAGATCGTGAGGAGGGTGGAGAGTAACGTAGGCTACTTTTTACCGCGGTAAAACATCCCCATGGAAAGATCGATAATTTGTTAGTTGCTAAATATTTAGTTCCGGATATTGTTAATAGATGGCGTTAGTAAAATTCATTTCTAAGTTCTGAATCACGCTATTAAAATATGATACATGTTTAATTAGTTAAGTCATAGGCAACTAAATCTTACTAAGTAAAAGAAAGTAAGATTTGTAAAAAGTCAATCTCTACCGCGGGCGAAGCTGCGGGCAAAAGCTAGTAATAAATATTTATAATAAACTTCGAAATCATCCAAGAGGATCATACAATCGGAATAATATCTTTCCTTTTTTTCTAATCCTGGTTATGATCTGTCCGAGTGTTAATCCTACTAATATTGCTATCCTACTAATAATTATATTTTTTTCATTAGAAGTTTGTGAAGATATTTATTACCCTTTCACACAAAAAGTACAGAACGGATTTTCATGAAAAGCAGACAGGTAGACCATTATCTAGAATAGGTTATATATTTCTTCTGTGGTAAAACTAAGTAACGATTTTTCGCCTTAAGTCTTTTTCTCGCTTCTCGAGGCTCGTTCAAGTTATTCGTACAAGTGCATATTCAGAACGTCGCGCGGCTAATACGTTATTTATTGGGCGAAGCCGAAGGGAATACGTGGGCCGTAACACCTATCACTATTAAAATATTGCTCCGGCAAATGTGATGTTAAGTAATATGGATTACTGTGGGATACTCATAAAATGTCGAATTATTTTCAAAATAACAAGATCAAGAGTTACTAAAATCTTTCTTTTTTGTCTTTTAGAAGCTTTTATATCTTAGTCATAATCAAAATTAATTCTGGCTTTATATGTTTATTTTATCTATATATATAAAAATGGATGTTGCTAAGCGCTAAACTCGAGAACGGCTCGACCGATTTGGCTGAAATTTTTTTTGTATATTCCTTGGAGTCCACGGAAGGTTTTTATAATATTTAAAAAAAAAAAAAAAAAAAAAAAAAAAAAAAAAAAAAAAAAAAAAAAAAAAAAAAAAAAACAATTTGCGCGGACAATACTAAAACAATACTTTTCTTTTCACATGCATGTATAGTAGATGGTAAATATTCGAAATGATATCCACGGGAATTAGTAGCAGAAACAATTAGGTACCGGGAACAAGGGCTAACCGCTATATCGTCGCCGATCAACTGCAGATAAAAGAAGATCAACAGTTGTAAAAGTAAATCAACTAAAAATCGAAATTGATAATCGTTGGATTGTTCCTTATTCACCAATCCTATCAAAGACTTTCAAGGCGCACATCAATGTTGAATCTTGCCATTCCGTAAAATCTATAAAATACATTTGCAAATATGTAACAAAAGGAAGTGATATGGCTGTGATTGGAGTTAGTGCTGAGATTTCTGTTGATGAAGTTAACCAATACCAAATGGGCCGTTAAGTTAGTATTAATGAAGCAATTTCCCGCATTTTTTCTCTTCCCATTCATGAAAGATACCCCACTGTAATTAAGCAGTCAACTTAGAAATTGCCCAAAGAGTTTAATTCACTGCACAGAACGTACAACGAATTATTCAACCACTATATACAACCTTGACCAGTTTTTTTGGTATGTGTCAGAATGATGATTTTGCCCGAACACTGCTACTTAGCAGCGTTTGCAGCTGTTAGAAAATGATTCCCATTGGGATCAAACCTCAAATGATGCTGTAATTTCTTTTAAACCTCAGCAAATACGTACATTGTTTTCTATAATTATATCGATATGCTTCCCGTCAAACCCAATTGATTTATGAATCAAATACAAAGATGATATATGTGACGATATCTTTCATCAGATGCGCACTAGAAAAGGGAATATACATTAACAATACACAGAAAAAATTTACAACGAGGCATTGATAATAGTTGAGGACATGTGCTTGATGATGTCAAACAAAGTATCGTCTCAATTAGGCATGGCCGTGCCTAATCGCCCAATGCACGACGTTGCTTTAAGGGAATCAGAATAAATGTTCCGCTGTTGAACCAACAACAAAAATTTGTAAATGATGGAACTGGAGGAATTTACTATTTGGATGCTCCAGGTGGTACATCTTCATCTAGCAACTCATTGACCTTGGTAATGGCAAAATCCCTGTTAATGATTCGACTGGCTGCATTATATTTTTGTCAGCAATCGAGCTCATACAAAACGTGTTCCCAAACGTCTCTCAAAATTACAAAGATCATTTGTGGCTGAGCGTTCGTGCTATATTAGCTGCCAAAATTACGGATGTAACTGAAATAAACTTCAAAATTCAAAATGAAATTGCCGGTAAATTAAAGACATACAAATTTCACATACACTATATACACTATATGTGAATGATGTATGTGTATGTGAACTGTATGTGAACTGATGATCGTTAAATTTTCCGGGATTGACACCTCATAATCTTCAATGAAAAGTAGGATCGGTAGTCATAATGTTAAGAAATAGTAAATATTAACTTATTTTTGTAAGTAATCGTCGTTTATTGTTGAGGTTTAGGTATTGTTAACTTTTGACAGAACGAAGTCTGTCGGGGCAGCTAGTTGTAAAATAAATTTTTCATTTAAATAAACTCTCTTGAGAAAGAACAATAATGTCCCGCTTGCATGGTAAAAAGGTTAATAAACAAAAAAAATCTGTAACCAATCTATTAACCAAAAAAAAAAAATTGTATAGCCATTATACGAGTATTAACCATTATTTTCAAAATCCAATAAGTTTTAATATGTATTATAAAAAAGTCTAAAGTCTGATAAATAGGAGAAAATTAGGTACATGTTCCAACCAGAGGCAATAAACGAGGTATTGTAGTATTTTACAATATTTCATTTTGTAAATTTCCAAGACACTTATGAGCTCACAACACAATCAATTCATGACACATTCAATGTTTATTCTTTATTCTAAGCATTCAATACAATTAGGGTTGTGATTTGCAACTATTTATATTTTTTGTTTAAACCAATATTCATACTTTGTTTCCGTAACATTTTACCATTTGCGTATTTCATCTTCTTCCTTAGCAGTTCAAATGAGTTACGTGTTATTCTTTTACTTATTTACTTTAAAGAGCAAAGCAAAACTTCAGGGAATATCAGTGCAGAAAAATACTACAGCTGTGTTTCTCAAAGCGTACACTCCCATCCCATTGTACTAAATAACTTAAAGGAGGCGAAAATGTTATAAAATAATTGGGAGACATTGGATATATTTGCTTGCAATATTTTTAATTTAGGGAGCTCTAGCAAGTTGTTGTCATGCAAAGGGGACACTGGTTGAGATACGTTTGAGAACGGTTTAGGCGCAAAATGTCCTTTTCGCGAAATGTCCGGCGGACGCAAAAGGTCCTATTCGGAGCATGTCCTATTCGCAAGAACCTGTGCATTTATTTTGATAAAATAAATTTCATTGTCTATATAAAATTGTAAAGTAATTCTAAAAAAGTTTTCTGGTTAAAAACTGGTCTTATATTGGTGGTGATAGATAAAGTCTTGTAACTAAAACCATAACGCGTAATATTTCTCTATTACATGCGATTCACATGAAAATTTGGTTAAGTGTAGGGCAGAGAACGTTTCACTTAAGTTTGCAACATACTACCAAAATAATAGCAAAGTAGAAAGTAATGTGAAACGCACTATAGTGAAAAATTTATATTTTTAACGCCTGATTAAAATGAGTAGCAATTGGTATTGTGTGGGGTAAACGCAAGGCCTTTCTGAAGCGAAGCGTTGGCAGTTTACCAGTGTCTTTCAATGTGATAAGGATAGCAAACGAGCTTGCACTGCCACCATCCCTTGCTGCCCATGGACATTGACTTTCGATTAAAAAAAGAATCATCGAAAACGGTTGGCGTGATATTGAGTCATTTGTCGCACACAAACTAAATACAAATTTAAGACTTATATGGTTTTCTCATGGATGCTATTGTCAGATCTGAATAAAATGTAATTGTGACCACATGACAAACACCAGCTTTCGATTAAAAAAAGAATCATCAAAATCGGTTCACCCAGTCGAAAGTTCTGAGGTAACAAACAAAAAATCCAGTCCTCCTTTTTTTGATGTCGGTTAAAATATAATTACATTTTTGTTTTTTTCTACCTCTTACCTTTTACCATTTGTACTGACGCTCTTCTTTGACAAAAAGTTAATCGCATTTGCGGTTTTGTCTGAAGCTATAAAACAAAACTTAAGCGCCTGTAATTGTGTTACAGGCAATAATTGCAACCGACAACTTGGCTAATGTATTCGCAGGTCACCGCAGCACGTGAAACAGGATTCCAATTCAAATTATAGTTTCTTCTAATGAGTAGGTACTTTATATGGGTGTTGTTTACCGTGAAAATATAACCACAGTACACATATATAAATATATTGTGATATAACTAAAGTAGCAGATTATTTATAAATCTGGGAAAAACAACCTACCTTTCGTTATTAATCCAATACTACCCTCACTCTCAAATAATGTCGGCAGCATTGTAACAAATTGACACATTATCTGTAAAATCCTACTATCCCACAAATATTATAAACTAGCACTACTGGGCACGGGTCTCTCCTCTTGAGGAGGCCTATAGCATACTCTACCACGCTGCTCCAGTGCGGATTGTGGAGGTACACAACATAACGTTTCGCTATTTTTAGGGTTCCTTGTTCCTTACCTCAAAAAAAAAAAAACGGTTCCCTTAAGATCAGATTGCCAGTCAGACTTCAGTTTTATTTATTTGTATAGATGTGAAAGTTCATAATTATGGATCTATGTTAAACTTTGACGCAAAAAAGCGTAAAGAAAAGCGCACTACCATAGCTAGCTCTAAGGAGGCTCCATATCAATATTTGTTGTGGGGCCTCCTCAACGTCAGCTGTCAAATATAAAAGGAGTGCCAACTGTAGCGGCCGTTGGCGAGCTTTATTTGGGAGAGTTAGTGGGGGCCCCTATACGCTGGGGGCCCCGTATAATTGATACGGCTGATATGGCGGTAGCTACGCCCCTGGAAAAGCGTAAAAATTTTGATATTTTCTTCTGGAGACATTAAACAGTTTAGATAGTGATAATTTGAATATTTTTTTAAAACCGATCACACGTGTATTTTAATATGATTTTTTTTATTATATTTCTTATAGTATTCGGTCAAATTACCAAAAAATATAATAAAAATATGGGCACCAATTAACTAATTCGGTTTGGAAGCATTGTAGTAAATTCATACCAGTGGCTGCTGAAATTTCCAACTTGGGCATATCCAATGCCAAAAAAGCGGCCAAGTGCGAGTCGGACTCGCCCATGAAGGGTTCCGTAGTAGCAAGTAACATAATATAAAAGTTCTTGAAGTTCGTTGTAACTTTGATCGAGGTAAATTGCAGTTTACGATTTATGACGTATTAAAAAAAACTACTTACTAGATATCTTTCAAACCAATTTTCGTTGGAAGTTTGCATGGTAATGTACATCATAATAATATATTTTTTTTGTTTTCTCATTCTCTTATTTTAGAAGTTACAGGGGGGGGACACACTTTTTACCACTTTGGAAGTGTCTCTCGCGCAAACTATTCAGTTTAGAAAAAAATGATACTAGAAACCTCAATATCATTTTTGAAGACCTATTCATAGATACCCCACACGTATGGGTTTGATGAAAAAAAATTTTTTGAGTTTCAGTTCTAAGTATGGGGAACCCCCAAAATTTATTGTTTTTTTTTTCTATTTTTGTGTGAAAATCTTAATGCTGTTCACAGAATACATCTACTTACCAAGTTTCAACAGTATAGTTCCTATAGTTTCGGAAAAAAGTGGCTGTGACATACGGACGGACGGACAGACAGACAGACAGACAGACAGACATGACGAATCTATAAGGGTTCCGTTTTTTGCCATTTGGCTACGGAACCCTAAAAAATGAGAAAATATAGCTATTTCTTCAAAAGTTTTTCCATAATAAGGTTCTCGCCTAAAGGTTATTATAAAATTGCCTCCTTGTAATTCGCACAGGGTTCACCAATTTTCAGGGTTAACTTTTACAATCCACATTTTTAAACATTCTGGCGACCCTCTATAGCTACCTACCGTCTAAAGGTTTTACTTTTTTCCAATAAAAATAACGGTCGCAGTGTAACGATACGGATGAACGGATATAAAGGTGTGCAATAAATTTACCTTCGAAAAATCAGCATAATTGCTTTTGGGTAAGGTGGGACCAGAGGATTTCCGAACCGCAAATCCTCTGGGCTTAATAAGTCACGCACGGTGTCCAAGATGGTTACTTGTTGTTTTGTTAAGTTCGATTAACCCATATTGTATTCGAGGTACGCTTGACGTCACGTTACGCCCTCGATTTTTCTATCAACCGAGGGGCGTCGGGTCACGACGGGATCGCAAAATGTCCCGCGCATGCGTCAGAATTGCGCCAATTTCGTGACCAGCGGCCTCTACCGGCGCTTCCAGTCTTCAGTTGGCCCGGAGGAGGGATGTAGCGTGGCGCGAGATTACACCTCCCGAGAGATGTCAAAATTTTAAAAACGGAATAGTTTGAAAATGGAACTGCGGAAAATAAAAAAGTAACCGGTGCGTCGTTGGCCAATTCGAAGTTTTGACTTCCTGAGTGTTGTGCAGTAGCTTTAAGATGTGTGGGTTATTTCTTTTAAATTTTTGTATAAAGGTAGCGTGAATTTAAGAGTAAAAACACTAGGTATTACGTATTTGAGTGCAACGTAGATTCAATTGCAATGTCCGTGCAGCTCTCATTAAACCACTGGCAGCATAACCTTGACACGTTTTCCCGCGCTAGCTCCCCAACCTTGTTTTCAGTCGCACTTTCTCTTGACATTTGCCGCAAAAGTGGGGACTATTGAAACTGATTGTAAATATTGCCGAGAATAATTGTGATAGCTAGCCTTAGAGTTGGAAATAGTGTTCAACTTTATCGATAAAGGTCAATGTCAAAGTGCTTGAGCTATTTTCGAAGTTAAAAATAAAAATGTTCCGCGCGGTACCGATATGTGTTCTAAGAACTGTGAACTATTGTAAGGCGCCTACTTATTTGTAGATTTCTAAGATAGAAAAGTTTAGACAAAAAAAAGTAAGTAGGTAAAAGGAAAATGAGACACTTGTGACTGTGGCTGTAGCGAAGAGCGCAATCAAGATGAAAAGTTTAGAAGGTAAGGAATTTACTGGATTTGATACTTAATAAATAGTTATTGAATTAATATAAGTATCCATAATTTATCGTGACCAGTCTTCTTATGGACTGTGATCTTTCAAGAGAAGAGGCTTTGATAGTGGTCCTTGCCACGTCTTCTTGTGTCAATTCCATTAGGTAGGTATAAGCAAAGCAAAAGCAAAGCAACAACCCATAATTGTCCCACTGCTGGGCTCGGGGTCTCCTCTCACAATGTGAGGGGTATTAGGCCATAGTCTACCACGCTGGCCAAGTGCGGATTGGTAGACTTCACACACCTTCGAGAACTTTATGGAGAACTCTCCGGTGTACAGGTTTCCTCACGATGTTTTCCTTCACCGAAGCAAGTGATAATTAACTTGTAATACGCACATAATATTTGAAAATAGAGGTGCGTGCCAGGGTTTGAACTCGGGCCCCTTCGTTCGGGAGACCAACGTTCTACCGCTAGGCTATCACTGCTTATATGATGATATTAGGTAGGTATACGTAATCTTTATTATCGTAATCTGCATCCAAAACAATCACTTCTAACTAATGGTCACTGGTTTCTTCACATAATAAGAGGTTGAATTGATTGTTTTGCAAGTCAATACTTTTGAGATCATTGTGGAGAATTATCAGCCATATTAGATGTCCATAATACGATTGTTTCTTGTATTTAATACTAATAAGGATACCTCTCTTGTAAAGTATGGCTGTAGTATGGCACTTATGGCGTAACCGAAGAAATCGTCACGTCTCGGAAAAAGGAACATAGGACGTCCCCCGACCAGGTGGACTGACAACCTGAAGAAGACAGCGGGCATCCGCAGGATTCAGAAGGCTCAGGACCGGTCAGAGTGGCGCAAGTTAGAAGAGGCCTATGTCCAGCAGTGGACCTCCAAATGGTATGGATGGAACCGAAGACACAATCGAAGGACTAAAGCACAACTTTATGCTTTATTACCTAATTCGGTTGATGTTAAGTTCCATGCATTATTCGTAACAAAAGTAGGGTCCGCATGAAATAGTTCTAAAATATGGCCCAAATCTGCATTGACACGCGGTATCTTGCAGCGAGATGTATGTCTGTTCGTCGCACCATCTACTAAAAAGCTGTTACTAGCTACATTGGGACTCTGTTCAGGAGTGAGACACTGTCCCATGTAGAAAGTTGCTTAGCAATTGGATGATATATCTTTAAATGAAACGTTGTGCCCTGTAGAGAAATACTACGCCTCAAAATGAGGGAAAAACTCTGGGTAGATTTTAAAGAAATTCTGTGAATCTTAGGTGTCTGCGCTCTGTATCCATCAGGATGATCCATCGTAAAGAGAAAAAACCCTGTGAATTGCATTAAAATGGTTGATCTGACTTCCAAACTATTTAATAAGAATTAATATCATACAAACTATTTCGATTAGATCACTTTGGATTTTCATTTAAAAGTTTATTTCGAATTGACCATGTCGCTGCGAACAATTTTATAAAAAAGTTAACTAAAACAATTCGCCCTAATGGAGGCCATGGTGCTACAAACGGATTGGATGGACAATTTTTGTCAGTAATACACAGTTAATTCCATGGTACTCGTACAAATTGCTGACAGCAAGATAATCCATCGGTTTGAATGAAAAGTGTTGGAACTATACTTGAATGGATGAAATAAAAGAAATCTAAGTCAGGTCTCGGCTACAATAATACAATCGTGGTACATTTGGCATTTTCACAATCACATAACATGCACTGTTCTAAAGATTGAACCATAAATAAATAAATGATTTAACCATAAATAAAATTAAAATTTAGTTCCTCAAATCTCCGCACCAAATCTAATCTAATCTATCTAATCTAATATTGTGGTAAGAGCCTTGAAGAAAAGAGGCTTTTGATAAGTTAGTGCGTTGGCTATCTTGAACTTGCATCTACACTATGCATCGGGTGAGATTGTGGTCAAACGTCATACTTTATAGTAAGTAAAAGAAACCTTGCTCTGTTATTATTATTCTAATCTAAATGATCTTAGCAACCCTTAATGGAACTGACTGTCACGTCATAATGGTTACGCGAAAGTTAATGAACTATAACGAAAAATCATTCTTAGAATACCTACAGTACTTAAAAGTCTTGGAACATCTTAGAATGTGTTATAAATTTCAAACTAACATAATATTATACGTAGTTGGAAGTACAGTGAAAGTCCTAAGAATCCTTGTGAAGGAGCGTTTTCCTTAGTTGGGCACTTAGCGGGAGATGTGAATACAGGAAGGTTATTAGGTTAAGAGTTCTGCGAAAGAAGGACTCCTTAAAATATATCTTTTTATATTTTGCCAGGGAGTGTAAGAAATTCTTAGCTTTTATGTTACGTTACGCTACAACGCATTTGGAAGATATCATTACCCTTTTTACCTTTTTACCCGACCTCATATCTTCGAAAACGCTGAATAATATCGTTAGATTCGTCTTGATAACCCAAGCGTTCTTAGATAAATGAAATTAAAAAAACAAACATGGTGGCTGTGAGATGTCATTGTTTGAAGTATCAAAATGGGTATCAAATTAAAGAGCTCACCGTAAGGATTTCAAAAATATCATGATAGCTTTTTTGATAGCAGGCGGGTTTTTTTTTATTATTTTTTTATCGTAACTTGAAGTGATCAAATTATAGCGCGATAAGTTTTAGCTGACAAACGAACAGACGAGCGACCTAATGGTAATAGTCGTCTACTACAGTAATACCAAGTTAACCGTATACCGAAATTTCCTTTTCAGGTGGCACAGCATCATCACTCTGCCACCTGAAAAGGAAATTTCGGTAAAATTTCTTAAATACATACTTTATTTTCAGAGAGAACAGATATGATGTATCTTTCTTTCATAGCGAATGAAAGGCATATTTATTTGCTAATCTTCCTTTCATACGCTATGAATGAAAGTATAAAAGAACGATACATAATATCTGTTCCCTTACCTCCCGTATCCTTATCTCCAAATTGCCCTCAGCTGCAAAACAAAGCTTTAATTTATTGAGGACCGCAATATAATCTATTCAAGTAAGGGTTATCGGAGCGAAATGGTGTAGAGAGCTTTGGTATTCACACAAGTTGTTCTTGGGGGCCTTTAATCAAAACTTCGGTACTTAATACATCATTCTAAAAAAATGTCCCAATACAAACAACACAGATACAGTTATCGTCAAAAGTGTAATTGGTAGTACCAAATATTTTTTAGAAGGATTAAGTACCAAAGTTTTGATTAAAGGTACCTAATCTCCAAGATAAACTTGTGTGCGGAATACCAAAGCTCTCTAAACCATTTCGTTCCGATAATGTAATAATTTGGGGAAAGTGTAATTAATATATTTGGGGAGTTCATTTAAACTCCGCAAGTTGGCAACTAAACCGAAACCGAGATACAGATACCCAGATTATACAGTATATATACTGTATAATCTGTTAATATGCAGTATATATACTGTATAATCTGTTATATATAATAATGTACGTATAGTAGAATGTCACCATTGTCACCACAAGTGATAGAGGATTGGGTAAATATAAAAACAAAATATTATATAAATATTAACTACGTATTTATTTAACATATTATTACATTAATGCCTTATTTTACTAATATATTTCAAAGTATAAAGCGTGTTTTAATTTTAACATCAAAGGAAAAAGAACATTAGTATTAATAACAAGTCTAACTTTAAAGTTACGCTCAAAACTGTACTAGAAGTTATTTTTATGAAATGCAAATACCGCTTACGTATACTAGGTCAATTACGTACGACCCTGTATTAAAACACTTACCGCCCAAACAGCCTGAAATTTGAATAATCCTACCCGCATTCGGGGAAAGGTTGGAATAACAAAATATATTACATTCTACCTAAATAAAACCGATAGGACGCGTTGTAAAATGTATGAGAAAAGCATGTAATTGCATCGGCTAGATACGAAGGCGGTGATAAAAATTCTGAAGAACTTTTTTTTTCTCCTCACATAAGTTAATGGCTTGGCTTGGCTTCAACCTATTAATGGCCCACTACTGGGTACGGGTCTCTCCTCTTGAGGAGGCCTAGAGCATACTCCACCACGCTGCTGCAGTGCGGATTGGTGGAGGGGTCAGTGGCCAACCCGAGTGTCGGAAGTTTTCCCGAGGGCCTCCGCCATGGCATAACGACTGGTATTTTATGATAACAACCGGAACCGACGGCTTTACGTGCTCTCCGAATAACGGAAACGCTCAAGAAATGTTTGCCACTAGCGGTCACCCATCCAACTACCGACCGCGCCCGCTGTTGCTTAATTTTTTCGATCACATAGGATCGACGCAAGCCGCCGGGCTATGAGCGATAAGTTAATGCTTAAAAGCAATCCCACCTGAACACAAGTGAAGATGGAATCTAAAGTGGTATTCTTGAGGTCTCCCTAATGGAAAGTGGCCACTGTCGCCCATGGTCATCAGTAATGCCAAAGGCAATGTGTTGTCGAGCAAGAAAGAAAGAACTGGATCTCAATTTGTTTGACGGCTGACTCAAGCAAGAAGGCGGTAGCTACCAAAGCAGGCTTCTAATATAGCCGTAATGGATCTCTCTTTTTAACCGACTTCAAAAAAAGGAGGTTCTCAATTCAACTGTATTTTTTATGTTTGTTACCTCAGAACTTTAGACGGGGTGAATAGATTTTGATGATTCTTTTTTTAATCGGAAGCTGGTGATTGTCATGTGATCTCAATTAAATTTGAACTAGATCTGACGTACTTAAAAAAACTACTGTTTTTGAGTTATTTCGAAATCGGTAATTTTTATCTCGGTAAAATTCAGATTACATATGTATTTTAATTTAATATTCATTAAAATTTATTTCTATATTTAACACAAAATAACTTAAACTATACTTAGTGAACAAAGGACCTAAAACTAAAAACCTTAAAAAATATAATACAATAATTAAAATATATTATTATTAAAAGAAGTCCCTTTAGGCAAGGTTCCGAAGATACTGGCAGCATTCCCCCTTTGAATGGCAAGACTAATTCTTTGTCCGAGGTAGCTGCCAGCTCTTCGATCTCCTGTGATGTCGACTAACCTTTTTGTTATTTCCTTAAAAAGCCTTAAAGCGCTAGGACCCCACGGACCAAGGGTCTCGACACCGAATGGGACAAAGTCATATTCGGAGCCTAGACCCCTGTATTTGCATGCTTTAACTTTTTCAGCCGCTTCACAAGCCGCACCAACTCTGATGTTGGTTCCATGTAGATGGGAAGGGGCCAGCGTGTCTGAACAGGTTGCATCCCATACCAGCACCCGGCCCATCTTCCATGGAATCAAACTCATACCGTCCGGTCTCTTGCCATCGTCTCTTGCAATACCAGTCGGCTCAAGTATACTTGGCACGTTGACGGTGGCAAGGGACCGGCGTATGAAATCGTTAAGTGCGGCATGTCTCGAGAAGCGGCCTGCACTTTTTTGGCATGACAGTCCGTGATGTCCTAGCTTGTCGACATCACTGCCACAGGGACATTTGTGAGGAGCGCAGACCGGAACCCCAAGCCGTAGACAGGTTGCGATTCGGAGCGTGTCAGGCTCAAGAAATGTTCCTGTATTTGACGAAGGGTACGCGTGAAGCCAGTAGCCGGCCTCATGCGCACCCACGGCCAAAAGCCTAGCACGCGCCGAACCTGTACTACAGCTCAAAAGATTTTCATAAGTCAATTTAGAGTTTATATCGTCCCAGCTCCTCTGTGAGTTTGGAGAAACTGGAAAATTTTGACCTGGGCATGCAATTATGAAAGCGTTTCTAGCTTCTTCCAAGCCAGCAATCTCAAAGTTTGAAGGGGATGCCCTTAAAATTTTACTTATGAGATTTGCTGAACTATGGACAGAAGATAGGAAGGCTGGTAAAGCAACACTAGAAATTTTGCGAATCCCTAAACCACCATAACGGATAGGTAGGGATGCTTGGGTCCAAGATTGCTCGTTCAGCTGCATATTAAGAATCGATTCTAAGCTAATTTTGATTAAGTCGTCTAGTTGTGTCAAAAGATCTGGGTGATTCCAAAAGGAGCAGCAGCGGAGCACATACGTAAATTTTGGGACAAAAAGACAGAATTTTAAGATGCAAAGTGCATAATGTGGACTCATTTCAAGGAGACGGTCAGCAGAATTTTGAAATTTAGTAATTGAATTATTGACATATTCAGAAATAGCTTCATCAAAAATTGGAGAACCTAAAAGGTAAAGGGAATTACTGTTAACTATTTTAATATTTGGAGCCAAAATATTGAATTTTTGTTTTATGTCATTTAAATTTAAGTCACAGTTATTTACAAAAAGTTCACATTTGCTAAAATTAAGCTCCAAACCAATGGCTTCAAATTTATTTTTGATTAAAAAAAGGTCCGAAAATACAGTATCCACATCACCTCCTAGGGTTCCGTCGTCCAAATACCAAACGTTGAATTTAGAATTTAAATTTTTGATTACCGGATTTATAGCCAAACTAAAAATTGCAGGCCCAAGGGGATCACCCTGTTGACAACCTACTTCCGAGGACAGTTCATTAGAACGATATAATAATTTTGTAGGGTCAGCGTAACTAAGAAGAAGATAATTGTATATTTCCGGTATATGTTGTTTTATTTCCGTCAGCAGGGTATCCCTATTTACCGAATTGAATGCATTTTTGACATCAATTTTGAGCAACACGTCAGGCTTTCCGTAAGTTAGGAAAGAGCGTAGGGCATGGACGGCTGCCTCACACCCTCCTTTTACACCGAAGCCTAACTGTACGGGTTCAAATTCCGAATTTAATTTTGGTAAAATATGTCGAACAGCAATTTTGGAGGCCAGACGTCGTAGTGTTGATCCAAAAATTCAGATTATCTTGATAGATTCCTTTTCGCTGTACTTTACCTCAGGTAAAGGCCAGAGGCGGGGCGCGAGGAAAAATCTACCCATAGGATTACATACCTAATTTTGCTAGCCTCGTGTATAATTTTTCTAGCGTTCGGTAGCAGTATGCTATTGGATGCCTTCTTGGCTATCAGCGCGTCCTATGACTAAATATCGTAGATCCCACGTAACAAGTGATATTTAACAATTTAAAAATCTCAATTATTCACCCTTTCGTTTGGTACGTAAAAAGAAAGAAATAGTCAGAAGACAAGGCAGAATCTATAGACCGTTTAAAACAAATACTATCGAACGGGGAGCAGCACACAAAAGATTCGAAGACAATAGAAATTGTAGTTGCTCCCTCGTAGGCCTTTTACCGCATTATCTTTACGAATGTCATGATTAATTTTAAAGGTGTTTGTAAGGTAAACAGCGATTAAAATGCAAAACGTATTTTAATTCCATTTTGGTAACAGCAAGGCTATTCTGTTTTGTAACTTGACAGCGGAATCCGCGATGAGTTTCAAAATTGAAGTTCGAGTCCGAGATCTTGATATGTGATTCTCTAATCATCTGGTACGCACTTGCGAAGTGAAGGGAGTCTCTAACTTCAATTTAGAAACTCATCGTGGATTCCGCTGTCAAGTTACAAAACAAAAGCGAACTTGCATTATATTGACATGTCATTAACTAATCATCTAGTACGCACTTGCGAATTGAAGTGATCCTAGAACTCGAACGTCAATTTTGAAACTCCGCTGTCAAGTTACAAAACAGAATAGCCTTGCTGTTAAGATTCTCCAGGTTTCTTCACAAAGTTTTTCTTCTCCGAAGCAATTGATGAATTGGAATAAAATCTTAATGAATTCCATTTCAAAAACTTTTTGTGTAATGTGTTTACGAGGTTCGATGTTTCGAACCCAGGCCTCACTGTAGGGGAGACCCATTTCTAAAGAAATGAATAATCTGCCAATCGAAAATTTACTGGTCACGAATTAATTCTTCTTTTCTGGTAATTCTGGTTCTTACATTATTACACTCTTACACATTCGTCCAGCACTCGCGCTCGATTGGCCAGTCACAGTTTAGCCACGGCGACTTCTGCTAATGGATTAATTTGAGACTCTCAACACCTTTAGGCTGCAACTCTGAATGAGCGAGGTCTGCACTCAGGAGTTTACTTGGTCATTAAAATAAATCTGTTAAGAAACAAATTTAATAATGGAAGTAATAGTGCTTCACCAAAAGTTTTTTTTTTTTAAGATCTGGTAAGTTAACAAGCTATAAGTATATAATCCTACTAGCTTTTGCCCGCAGCTTCGCCCGCGGTAGAGATCAAATTTTTACAAATCCTACTTACTTTTACTTAGTTAGATTTAGTTGCCTATGACTTAAGTAATTTACATGTAAGTATCATTTTTGATAGCGTGATTCAGAACTTGCAAATTAATTTTACTAAGCCATCTATTAACAACATCCGGAACTAAATATCTAGCAACTAACAAAATAACTATCTTCCCAAGGGGATGTTTTACTGCAGTAAAAAGTAGCCTACGTTACTCTCCACCTTCCTCACTATCTCCACACACAAAAACCATACCATATAACAGCTTCATTGCGACGTGAAAGACGGACAAACAAATAAACACTCTTTCACATTTATAATATTAAGTATGGATAGTATATATGGTATAGTATGGATAAGTTTGGTGTAGTACTTTTGCGACATAATTTATATAAGGTAGATGCTAATAACTAAAGTAACAAGTTTCTAGAACAGCGAACAAAGTTGGGATTGACCCGTAAATTCACTTCCGGTTCAATTTACTGCCACGTTTCTGTCCCTGGGGCCGCTGGGGCGCGATAAACAAACGGGACATTGGAACCCAAAGTGCCCTAAGCTTAGGATTACACATCACAATCTTTTTAAAACGGTGCTTTATAAAAATACTATTTACTAGTATCTAACCTTGCCTTGTATCCGGAAATTTTAGGCGGTTATGGACTATCAATTTCCACTGGCATGTTTTTTTAAATAACATAGGTATTTCATTTATTTGTCAATGCATTGAAATAAAAGTACACTAAATGTTACCATAAACGAATTGCAATACATCAGTAAAAATCGCATCCAAATCAGTTAGGCTTTTTCGGAGATTGTCGAACAAAAAAAATGTTAAAAGTAATGACAAGTTATAATGTGTAAGATAACTTTTGTGTCCATAACTAATTTTAAAATAATTAACACCCTGTTATAGTGTTATAGCCAGTGGCGGATTTATGTTTGATGTCGCCCTAGGCCCCATAAGATATGCCGCCCTTTTAAGGGTTCCGTAGCCAAATGGCAAAAAACGGAACCCTTATAGATTCGTCGTGTCTGTCTGTCTGTCTGTCCGTCCGTATGTCACAGCCATTTTTTCTGAAACTATAAGAGCTATACTGTTGAAACTTGGTAAGTAGATGTATTTTGTGAACCGCATTAAGATTTTCACACAAAAATAGAAAAAAAACGATAAATTTTGGAGTTTCCCCATAATTGGAACTGAAACTCAAATTTTTTTTTTCATCAAACCCATACCTGTGGTATCTATGGATAGGTCTTCAAAAATGATATTGAGGTTTCTAATATAATTTTTTTCTAAACTGAATAGTTTGCGCGAGAGACACTTCCAAAGTGGTAAAATGTGCCCCCTCCCCCCAAACAGTAACTTCTAAAATAAGAGAATGATAAAACTAAAAAAAATATATGATATACACTACCATGCAAACTTCCACCGAAAATTGGTTTGAACGAGATCTAGTAAGTAGTTTTTTTAACACGTCTTAAAGCGTAAACCACAATTTACCTTTCATAAACATCGATCAAAGTTAAAACGAACTACAAGAACTTTTATATTGTTACTTGCTGCTACGGAACTCTTCATGGGCGAGTCCGACTCGCACTTGGCCGCTTTTTTGCTCTATGAGGAGGTTATTATCGAAATTAAATAAGCAATTATTAAAAATTTTAATTATTATTCAGGTTGTCCCAGAACGTGACGATCATAAGCCAGCAACAATAGAAAGGCCTACTAATGTCGGACTAGGTAAAAAAAAACATCGATGTATTCGCTACGGTTTAGTTTTTTAATGTCCTTTTGGCTTTAGATCACCTTTTTTATTTCTATAACCAAAAGGGCGTATACTTTGAGACATACTTTTTAGTTTTGGACTTTTTTTCATTTTTACACTTAAAAAATGTTTGCAAAGCGATTGGCAAAAAATTTATACGCCCTTCTGACATTCAGAACATAATATTTCGTAAACACACTCATATGAATGATAAATAGAATTTTTAAATAACAAGAATTATTGCTTCAAGATTTCCGAAAATAATTTAAATTTACCAGTTAGGTTGAAAACTTTTAATTTCGTTATAATCTATTTATAAAGGCTATTGAGAAAGTAAATAATCTTTAACTATCCGCTACAAAAATTAAGAATTTGCGAAAAATCTTAAAATTTTTGTTTTCAAAGTAATGTAGATCAAAAAGAATTCATATTGCACCGACAAATTAACACATTCAGTGCTTAAACAATGGATGCAAAGTAATAGCCGGGAGCCAAAACTTTTTATGACGAATTTTGATTAAGTAAATATGAATGTTTGAAAATATGTATGAATTTATATTTTATTATTATTATTTCTATTAAAAAAAGTCATTTTTCGGATCCGAGTCGTCGGCACACAGCACGTCGGCTGCCGAATGCTCGGATCCGAAAGCTAGCGATGGCAATGGTTTAGTCACTATTATCATAGATATTTGTTCCGTGAGTGCGTTTTTGCGTACTAATATGTCACAAGATTTTGACAACCCCGTGTTTTTTTATCAAATTCCAGGATCTTCATCAAAATCATGTAAGGAAAGTAATCAAAACGAGTTTTAACTTATTTTACTTTCCTTGACCAAAATCTTGTACCATATGACACACAAACACACACAGGACTCACACACAGGCCATACGCACACTTATACATTCGTGCTTATACAGTATATACAGTATACAGTTCAGACATGTCATCATGTGGTGACTTGTTATTTAAAAAAAATTGTAAGTAAATAACTGTTACTAATACTGTTAGAATGAAACCAATACTCGTTTTCGCAAGTTACTATATTGCTAGAGTGGCCGCCCAACACAACATTTACTCGGCTCGAAAACTGGAGCTTTATTGACTATTACAAAAAAAATGGAACGCTTGCTCGGATCCGAGTCGGCGGCACCGCTACTATGGCCCCACCATGCTCGGATCCGAGCAAAAAGCACTGAATGTGTTAAAAGGTAAAGTCAACATTTGAAATCTTAATATATATAAATTACGTGTCACGTTGTTTGTCCGCGATGGACTCCTAAACTACTTAACCGATTTTAATCAAATTTGCACACCGTGTGCAGTTTGATCCAACTTGAAAGATAGGATAGCTTACACCTCAAAATAAAAAAAAAACTTTTGACAGAACGAAGTCTGTCCGGGCAACTAGTATTTTATAAATTTTTATTAATTTGAAGCGAAAATATATAAAAATATTTTAGATAAAAAGAATTCTGACATTTTACCGCTCCTAAGTTTTTGGGGTTCTGAAAAATTTGCCGCCCCCAAAATCATGGCGCCCCTAGGCCCGGGCCTCACGGGCCTAGGCCTAAATCCAGCACTGGTTATAGCCTCCTCAAATATCATAATTATTACGATTGTACAAATGTTTAGTTTTATTTCTGTTAGTTTAGATATTGACGATGCACGGGTTGACGTTTAAAAAGGCTTAAAGCACTTTTATAAAAATCAACAAAATAAAGCTGGGGATTAAACAATTTTTTTATTTTATTACGTTTCTTTTGAACGCAACTTTACCAACAGTTTATAAAAGGGAAAATTATTTTTGCCGAATGAATGGTGAAACGATTGAAACGAAAAAATATACATACCCACTACGAGTATAGATACATATTTTAGTAAAGGAATGTATTCTGGGGAAAATATTTTAAATTGAAACAGTTTTATTGATCCAGAATATATAAACGAGTTAGTGACTACTTGGTCTTTGATACACAATATGGGTATATTCACACTTAATAAACGCTTTCTGATCATAGTTAACATTAACTATACACCAAATGAAGTTCTTGGAGAAGGTTTAAGTACAGGTATCATAATATGAAGTGGCTGATAGAGACATCATAACTTTGATACCATCAAACGGTCCACAAATGACAACAGCTCACAGACTAGGTCGATTTAGATTTGCTCAACAGCACGACGTAAATTGGACTGAAGCCCATAGGAGCTCCGTTTTGTTCTCAGACGAGTGCAGAATTAATTTGTGAAGTGCGTATTGCAGGAGGGCCCAACGCCGTCCTAGGGTGCAATACGAGTATGATTATTGTAGCATAGAGGAAGGAGTTTCTTTTGGAGATAGATCGTCGATGGTTGAGAGATTTTCGATGAGAGAGTTTGATGGGGGGGGGGGCATTAAGGCACACCTCTATAAAAACAAGATTTTGCAGGATCATTAAGGAACTTGAAAATGTAGCGTAGAATATATCGAATATATCCTATCGTAATGCATGAATCACATAGCTACGCTCAATATTGCCACCAATGGAATAGCCAGCTCGTAGCTCTAATTTCAATCCGACGGGCATATCTATAATCATAATGTGGGCAACATAAAATAAGATTTATGGAATCCCGTCTAAAAACAATTCCTGAGCGGAGATAGCTGAATAATGAGAGGATCTCATTTTAAATAACAATAGGTGTCCAAAGAGTAAATAACCAATGATTAAAACATAATAGGCATTTTAGTCATATCATATTAGAAAATATTTTGATGCAGTTATTATTTAACAGTGTAGATGAAATGATAAAATTAGTAAGAAAAGTATACACGATAAAATATAAAGACAGTAGAGATGAGAAATATTGAAAATAATATACCACGAGGTCAAGAAATTCACTGAAGACATTTTAGCGTCGAAGTCGTTGAGAAGTCGATAAACGGCAATGGCCTCTAATGCCCTTGCATCGATAAAGCAATAAAATCACAAACGCAGCTGTATACCGTAGACAAGTTCAATGTCCAAATGATGTCTTTGACCAGACGTCGTGCAGACCACACTTTGATGTTTTATTTCTTTCATCGTAAATTATTATATTTTTATAATAAAATGAAAAAAAAAAAGAATTTGTTTACAAAATATATGTATTTTAGAGAACATCAATTTATTTCCTTTTTTATCAATTATCGTAAATATTATTATGTATTGTAGGTATATACATGCTTCCATGATTTTCATGACAAAAATCCCAGCTGGTGGTAATTCCAGGATGATAGTGCGCTTGCAGTAACTCAATACACCTATTTTTTTTCTTGAGTAATTTTCTTGTGGTGATGAGCATTGGGCGGACAAACATGGGCGGGCGGAAAAAGTTAAAATTAAATAATATTGTAGTAACGTCGTTATAAGTAAAAGGTATCTAAACAACTGATTTAGAAACCTTTAAAATAAATTATGATTACGAAGATAATCTTTATTAAAACGGTTTAAAGCACTTCAAGTCTTTTACGGCCTCCGCTCAAGGGTTTTAGGTCAGGGTCAGACATTTTATCTCTATCTTGTAAAAAACTGTAACTATTGATATGTAATTGGTTTTATTATTAGATTTTAGATTTAAATAACGTGCAGGATTATGTTATGAAGCCTTTTTTAATATATTTCTATGGTACAAATCTTGATGAATAAATAAACAACGCCATTAGCAAATAAGTTTAATATGCACAATTTCCTATTGTTGGAAAATTAACCAATTTTCTGCGGTATGAACATTTAGTTCCTCTGAAAAATTTAAAATTTCTCTAATTTTTCTTTTTTTTTGTCATCTAGAGGCATGTTAGATGATTTACGCCATAAAACACTTTTATTGCACCACCATATATTATTTTCCCTATCGTATCTTGAGAGAAAGCCTCACAAAGCGCCTCGGATGATAAATGCAAAGAAATATACGAGATACATCTTCAGTGGCGTACTCGTGAAAGAAAAAACGACTTTCTTTCAAGCCAAATGAGATATAATTACTGAGATATATTCTGTTTGCTTTTTTTCATCTTTTTTATTTTAATGTGGGTATTTTATGAAAATGTACATACTTATGTGTAAAATACCTATTGTCCCCTGAAAAGTAAACCACAAAATAAATACAGGTAAATACAAAAAGTTATTACAGGCGTTAATTTTTATTATTCCCCTCGCATCTGTCACGGAGCTTGGACGTGTATCGTGTTTGTTGTTCTTCTAAAATAAGTAATTGCAGTGTTGCATTGTGTGTGCGAGTGATTCAAATAAGTGAAACAATAAGTGCAAGCGGGACAACGACGTCGTTTCTGAACCACCTGCATAACTAAGTGATAGAATACATACCAGAAAAGGACAAACATATTTTCTAACCGCAAGAGATTAATAAAACTGAGAGTGATAGCTGCAGTTTTCACGGCTTGTACGTCATTATCTCGTACATATCTACCTACTACCTGCGCAAACGCTGATCGAAAATTTAGGCCTACATTTCAAATAACAATTAGTTATTATAAAATGCATTGTCAAAGGATCCCTCAGGAAACAACAAGCAAAACATTACTTACACCGAACCTAATAGTGCGTGACTCAGATTCTTTATCGGAATGTATGGACTCAGAACCAGATAATGAACAGGTATCAAATATTACTCGCCGGTATAAACGTAGGCATGATGACTCCGTTCTCGCTGAGATTAAAGACATATTATCTATACTCCAACAACAACAAACACTGCAATCTCTTAAATTTGACGATGAAATGAAGAAATTGTCGATACAAAACATTGAAATAAAGCAAACCTTGCAATCTATGACTGATAAATACGATGACGTCATAACTCAATTACAACAAACGAAAACTGAGAATACAAATATGAAATCTCAAATTACCTCATTAGAACAAAAATTTGAACTTCTAGAACGCAACGCAAAAGCCTCTTGTTTAGAATTGAGAAACGTACCTAAATCTGAATCAGAGAATAAATCTACGTTAATAACTTACATGGAAAATATAGGTGACGTTCTCAATGTACGTGTACAGAGCAACGACATACGTAATATATATAGATCTAAGAAAAGTACAACTAAAACTGGCCACATAATAATAGAATTCACATCAAGTTTGTTGAAAGAAACCCTAATAAAATCTTCGAAATTGTTTAACAAACAAAGTAAAGCGAAACTCAACACCTCACATCTCAAGATTCAAGGTCAAATCAAACCAGTATACCTATCTGATTCTCTCACTGCCCGCAGTAAACGTCTATTTTTCTTAGCACGAGAATGTGTTAAAAAACATAACTTTGCTGGCTGCTGGACGTCATATGGAAAGGTCTACATTCGGCAAAAAGATGGAACGTCACCAACCCTCATTATCTGTGAAGAAGATATTGTAAAACTTACTCTCAATGACTAGAGGTTTTCTGCTACTTTCTTAATGTTGTATTTTTCTTAACCTTACTAATAATTTTATATCAAAATTTGCAACTTTCACTGTTTAAACATATCTAATTAATACCGGTTTATTATTAAATACTATTATGCCAAATCTAAAAATAATAGTTTGGTATTAGTGGCTAAGTATTTAATGTGCATACTACTTAATGAAAGTGATTTTCAAATTATATTAAGTATACCGTTTCGTTAAGTAAATGTAACACTCCAACAAGAATGTACTTTGCTTCTAATATACTATCTTTAGATGCATAGGAACTATATTGTATTATGTATGTCCGTAGTAATTTTATGTATAGTGTACCTACCTACATTTCATCATACAAAGCACTTCTACTACATACCTATCAAGCAGGAAAATATCACACAACACAATATAACTATTACGTCCCCAGTAATAAGTCCCATAATATTATAGTATTTTAACCATCAATCATAGTAGTTTATATATAGTAATCTATACTTTCTCAGTGCTTTATTTAACTATGCAAATAATAACTACTGTTGTTATGCTTAAGTTTAAGAGTAAATTCATTTTCATACAGAATCAAACATCACGGTGGGAAAAGTACTACCTTACACCTAAAAATACACATACAATGCAGGACTTTTTGTATTTCTTCCCTCTAATATACAGCATAACTATACAATTTTATTACAAAATACAAAATTATAACCATAATATAGATAATCCAACTGTTACTGACCTATAAACCCTCTCATAATCTCATTTATTCTTTTGTATTATACAACTTGCAATATTTTACAAATTGCCACGTATAAAAACGTTTCTTAAGGACGTGAATATAAAATTGCTAAAATTAATTACACTTAACATTTTTGCAAACAAAACATCACTTACAAATACACAATAAAAAATAAACTCAATATGAAAACGAAATAACATATCTTGCCATCTTTATGTAATCCACTTCTTTCACCATTGATATACATACATACTTCACAAATTTAACAACACAAAGGCATTATTAAACGATCATTCCAATCTAGCATCCATAAGGTCTTGTGATCCAGAAGAATGTCATATACATATACAATACACACACACATTCGTCATAATGCGACGACCCGTGTGGCGCAATGAAATGAAATTAGTTTATTCGAAGTAGGTTTGTTACAAACACTTTTCGAAAGTCACTCAACGCCATCGCTTCAACAAATCCCTACCGTGAGTGGTCCCGGTAGAAGAAGCGGCAAGAAACTCCCGGGATAATTTTTTGGTTACCATGCCGGATCGCCGCACCAAGGGTCCTGGGTTCGATTCCCAGCGAGGCGGAAATTTGAATGATGAGTTTGAATTTCTGTTCTCGGTCTGGGTGTGAATGTCCTTGTCTATGTTGTGTGTTGTCCATGGCGCCCACGACACAGGGAATCCTAGTGTGGGGCTATGAGTGTGAAGCGTTATTATTAAAAAAAAAAATGTCATACATATACACAATGCACACATACACATGCACACGATACACACACACACACACACACGCAGGCAAACTCAAAGCTATTTTATAGGAATGTCTAAATGTTTATTTTTAGTCTAAATTATATAGTGATATTTAATTTCAATTTAAGAGTATATTCTAAATAAGTTCCACGTTTGTAAAGGGGATTCCTGGTGTACCATAATACAGGCTTCGGCTTAGCTTGGACACCAGATCTCCCACAAAACAAATTATTACCTAAATATACTTCTTAGATTAATAAGAACATCTTGATTGTAATTTTTTTGTGTGGAGATAAATAAACAGTTATTATTATTATTATTATAGCTATACCAATTACTCAAGTAATACCTCAGTAAGTACTCAAGATATTTAAAATTTTATCGGATGTAAAGAAGATGAAAAATGACGTCATGACGTCCGTTACAAGCTTTATTTTGCAAGACAAAATAAATGTATTTGATACAAATACCATTGAGATGGAACGCTAGGGAACCAGGAAAACTCAAGTCTGCACCATTAATATCACTCCGCTGGTCATTTGTTTGGACTACGCTAATATTATTCGGATGATTTTCTTTATGTGTGCCAGAGGATCCGCAGAAGGTTAAGGTAATCCCTTGATTAAATCTCGGGTAAATGAGATTGGTTCTTTTTAGCATAACGTAGCAGTAATATATGAGTGAGATAAGCTTAAGAATTCCTTCAAATCACTATCTGAGTTTTGAATACCCGATGGAAGGTATGCTTATAGTCTGGCAGTTTATGTCAGCGGGATCGAAGGAGTTAAAATATGAGCGCGGTAGATTAGTTACATTAGAGAATGATGATGGATGAAAGAAAAGATAAAGGGTTTTATGCTTTCGAGTTCAAGAGATAGAGCCCTGTTAAAGACGAACGGATGGACAGAAAGATGGACGGACAACGAAGTTTTATGAATAGGGTCCCGTTTGCACCATTTGGGTAAGAAACCCTAAAAATCTAATATTTAGATTAGTCACTAACCTTTACAGACTATGGTGAAAGCCTATTACATGTCTACCATCTAACAAATTACTTTCATTTTCTATAACAATGCCGTCATACCATCATTTTAATATTCATCAAAGCTAACAATTTAAATCACGTACAGAGCTGAAAGCAGGCTCATTATTGAACTTATTTGCTTAAGGATTTCCTCAAAATTTCGTCCAAAGCCTAAAACAATGGCATTAGGCGTTCCTCATCACGTTTCACTTAAAAACATTAAGTTCGTGCGGCGTCATTCTCCATGAATATGGAATGTGCCGTTGCGTAAGTCTGTTCATAATTCATGTCATTCAAGGGAATTTTAGGTGAATTACACTTGAGTGCGAACATTTTATACGCGTCATGTGAAACGGGATTAAACCAAACAATTTACATTTATAATGTATGCGTCTTCATGGAAACGATAAGTGTTAGAATTGGTAGTGCTTTCAGTTGGGGTAAGCATGTATTTTGCAACGTATTTGATGTCTTTCTATACCCTACTTACCGATATAGGAATTTTGGAAAGCAAAAAATTATATTAGACATCTTCACACCATCACCATGTCATACTTTCATAATTTTCCTCATGTCTCTAAATAATAATTGTATGATCAAAATATTACTTATTTTTTTCAAAAGTTAAAAGTTCCAAGAAAAAAATATTTTTCTTTTTGTATGCCACGAAGTTACAATTTCAAAATGATACCATAATAATAACTGTAATAACAGAATAACTTTTTCCGTTTATCATCATCGCTTTCCTAGTGAGACAACACACCAAGCAAGGGTTAAATTAATGATTAAAGTTTTTGCAATATCCTACCAGAAATCGCTTTCAAAGGCGATAAACGTTCTTCCAATATCCGAGATCGCGATTCTTCAATTGTAGGTCAATCAGATCTGGAGCCTTGTAATCTGGAACGGTTTGGAGAAAAATGGAACAAGCTTTTCTAGACAACCAAGAAAATGGAACACGAAGAATTTAAATATCTTACCCAGGATTACCTAGTTTCAAATGGGAATTTATTGGAAGTTTTTAGTTGTGCGTTGAGTTCTATTCTTTTATTGGTTGCCGTACACCGTACATCGGACAAAATATCCAATAGAACACAAATAGAATTACTCACGTGTACTGTCCGTCGGTGTTTGAATCTCTCTTTTTGACTGTTGCACTTGATTTTCTCTGGCTGCAGCTTAAAAGGTGATAATGCTAATAATTGTATTCTAATAAACAAGGATAGATACATATTACATTTATCATGAAAATGATCTACTCGTATATCACCCGAATACCTTATAGGTATTCGGTAAATGATTTTAACAAAGTTTGAGGATTAAGCAACGGAAGAATGGAAACTATCAATATTATTGAAAGCTAATGGATGGAAATTAGTTAGAATATTTTGTTTGAATGTTTTATGAATTTTCAAACTTAGTGACTGCATTAACTAATTAGTCGTTCCCATATTATTTCTAGATAGAAATAATTAATTAAATCTACCTTACAACCATTAAAGTATAATATCATAGAATAGACATCTCGAACAAAATGTATGTCCCCGCCGGGAGGTTCTATTTTCAAAATTGAGCCCCTGTTCTCCTTTCAAAATCGAACGAATCCATTGGAAATTGAAGCCGCGCGGCGCCAATTCATTGAAACATACATTGTGTTCGCGGTGTCTGTTCTATACGCTAGTAATAATACTTCAATACTTACAACTTTGATTCTTTGTACATTAACCTTAAGAAGATTTACACTTTCCAGGTCATCAATGGTTCTAGTCACTTTATTTACAGCAAAAAATATTCTGCATCCCAAACAAATAGCTTTACCTAACTTCACAAAATTAAATGTGCCTTGGTTGCTGTAAAATATTCCACTACTGGAAGTGTCGCTCTGTTTTATGGATCGACATTTAATTTGCATTATATGAAAACGAATGAGCTCAGGCATCTGAAACTCGAGCTAGATGTATTATAACTTCTCTTTAAATGGCACCTCTTGGAGCAAGAATAGAAAAATTTAGCTCAAATGTTTTTCTAATAGAACTTTTTATGCAAAAAAAAACTTGGGAGAAAAAAAGCAAAGTAACGAAGTAGTAAAGAAATAGCCTATAACAAAATAAATGGCTCTTAATCTATCTTACGCCCCAACTTAGAGTCACTAATGCTTACTTAAATCGCTCCTTAGCACAGAATTTGTATGAAGATTCTTTACTAAGGAGCGATTATAGTAACCGTTAGTGACTTTGATTTGGGGCGTTAAAGTCCCAACCATTAATGTCACTTCCTAGAGTTGTGGCTTGCTAAAGAACCCTCTTTTGTAGGTTACTGTATTCATACCACTCAGCTTAATCGTAAATGAAATGAAATGGAATATTGTTTTATTAATGTACTATCACTGATAAACTTATTCACGTATTTTTTTAATCTACCCGATTTTCGGAAAGGTGCATTGACATGGAGGACAAGAAAAAGAAACACCTCAGTAAAGAAACTCCTCAGCACAAACGTAAACGTAAACTACGTAAACGTACTGATGATAGTACAGTTCTATGTACTCGTATCTGTCTGTCCAATACAACCCTTCTGATAATTAACAGAGAGCCGTAAGATGCTGGGTATGTTGACAGATGCCCTAATGGTCTTGAAGAGCAAATTTATACAATTAACAATATTCATTACGTAGTGACCTGAGTTGACCGTACAAATATTCATGTAATATATTACACTAAAGGTATTGTACTTACGTTACTAAAGTGTTCAAAGGTTCAATGTGAGAGTTCAGAAACCCAGACGACAGCCCGGTTCTTGACCGCACTTGAAAGCATCTCTTGGTATCTAATTAGCGTTAAGGTACATTAGTCTTCAGACATAGGTAATTCACGTTTTAGAATGGGTAAATGAAAGTTTATCAACCTCAATGAAATAAGAACCTCAGCTTACAGCACTAAGACTCTAGCACTTAAGCAGTAAGCATAGTGCTTTATCTTTTGAAATTTACATAATAATTAAATACCAAGGTGTTTGGAAATTATCTGAGCTATTTTTATTGCTTGACGTATAATAGGCAACAATTTCAATAATATCCTTGGTTATATGATACCTCAAAGTAGATCTAAGTAGAAAAATTTTTCAAAAGTTTAGTCGACAAATGAAATGTCCGTTCAAGGTTCGTGTATTATGAATTTTTGGGAGTCATCATTTTTGTGATAATATTGAATTTTATGTATTCATTTACAATACGGGAAGATTCCTGAAATAAGTGTAGATCCACGCCCGTCACCCATAACTACATATCTTCCCATAATACTTAATCCCATTTGTAAACGGTATTCAGTACGTGATCAGTAACATAGATAAGTTTCCTCAAAGACGTTACGATACTAAAATAATTTACTATCCTTAAATCCGTATCGTACATATTGTGGATTCGCAGAGGCAGTAAATACCTACTTCCAAGTCCGTCAACCAGTGTCCAACTGCAGCTAGTAATTACACATTTCCTGTATCAGTGATTAGCACATTATCTAACTTTACTATTACATTAGGTCTATTACGTAATGCTTGTACGTCTTAAGCCGTTCAGTTATTCAATACTAGTGCAAGTGCTTCGTCACACGCTGTGGTTTAATCCTAATTGGATATTGGTTTAAGCTGGTCAGAGTTGACGACACCGTTGAACTATTTACGGTTCTTTTCATCCACTTTATGAATAAAGTACTGTCTGCATTCTTGAACTTTGTTGACCTGACGTGTATTTATATAAGTATATAACGTAATTCTTGATAAGGTTTACGTGGAGCCATCATATTACAGAATCTTGCTATTGATGCCGCATGTATCAAAGCCTGTTGGCATTTAAATAGTATACGAATTCTGCACAGAATAATCTATCATGATCTATCATCACCCGAAAATCCAAATAAGGGACTCATTACGCTAAGATCTTAGCTAAAAGTGCCTTCCTATTAGTATTAATTTATAATATTAACATGTATTAAATTAACTGTGAGACTATCACGTTTTAAGAAAATGATAATGACTGTGACAGAAAGTGAGTCTCATCAGACTTACTAGTTAAGCCGGTCTAAAAATCCCGTAATCTTATTAGCAAAAGGCTTCTTTGACACCAAAACCATAACCTCATACGATGGAACACACTATATACGCGTTGCTATGCGCCCCAAATTCTTTTGACGCCGCAACAACAAGAGGGATCGAGTTCTCTGGTGAAAATTTCTATGTATTATGCAGAGTGATAAGCTGGTTACTCTTTCTAGTATTTTTTCCAATTATTTTCTGGCATTTTTATTGCCTTTTTCATAAGCAAGAGGATTGATATTAGAAGTAGAATATGGTGCCTATAAATGTATTTAGTTTAAAACCATTTTTACTATTGTTGCAAAATAGTTGTTAGTTTTCGCTATAAATATTCATTATTTTTAAAATTCAACTTTTGCCAGAGCTGGATAATTTCGAGGTTTTGAACTCTGGTTACTCTTTCTAGTATTTTTTCTAATTATTTTCTGGCATTTTTATTGCCTTTTTCATAAACAAAAGGATTGATATTAGAAGTAGAATATGGTGCCTATAAATGTATTTAGTTTAAAACCATTTTTACTATTGTTGCAAAATAGTTGTTAGTTTTCGCTATAAATATTCATTATTTTTAAAATTCAACTTTTGCCAGAGCTGGATAATTTCGAGGTTTTGAACTAAATTTGTTCAAACTCCTGGCATTTGTCTGAACAAAAATGTTAAAGGAACAAATCGATTCCAAAGTATCATACGCTTAGATCTTAATTGCTTAAGGCATTACACAGGCATATCTACCATAATTACAAGGATTAAGCATAATTATTGCATAGTTATTGTAAATGTAAACAATTCAGCGTAATATTCCAGCGTCAAATTTTTCAATTTGTTTGGTGCATGGGAATTGGTCAGTTTTGGTGAAGGTGGTCAGTGTGGTAAAGGATTTGTTAATTTTTAATTGCCATTGCTTTCTATATCCGCTCTTCACTTCGCTTTTGCTTATATAGTTAGGTCATCAGACTTCTATTCACTTCACTGTATTTCTACTTCAATGTATTTTCTTTAGCAGACTATAATATCGTCCAGACAGTTTCATCCACTGAATAACTATAAAATAAATGAAATACCTGAGGTAACAGCTATAACTATTTCAAGCGAATTCTATTTACGGCATCCTTCTTGCCAGCATTGCTTCTAAGCCACCCCTACAGTATTACAAATATTCTTGGCTATCAATTTAAAGAAAATATCATCTATTAATATATTGCAATGTTCGTCATGTCATGTTATTCATTATAGATACTGACTTTAATTCAGTGTAAGAAAATGTCTTATAAACCTATTTTTACTAGCTTTAATCATCTAACTTCCTTTGTTCGTTAGTTTGATGGCATGACATGTGATATGAGTATCTCCCTTCAAAAATTGCCTGATACTAAGGGTTGGCTTCAGATGAAGGAAATCCTCAGCAGCCAACAGCATGAACACAAAATTTTAAAAGCTTCCTTTTAAAAGTAAATTTAGTTACAATATTAATTATTTGTTTACCATGCTGTACGTTTATCAATTAATACTAAATGACGTATAGAATTTGAGTGAGATAGATAACCTTCGAATGTTATTCTCTCGTAAATGTATGAAATACCGTGCATACCCGCTTATTGAACACTGCAACGCCTGGAAATTGTGTACTCTCGCTGAATACAAAGCACGACGGATTTTATGGTCTTATAACTGGGACAACAATAAGCCTTATTGTAAACTGAACAGATTTATATAAGGCTTTAGATTTATAGGCGAATTTCAATGTGCGTGACATTAAAGACTCAGGGAATTATTTATCAATGGCAATGAAAATATATTTTTTAAAGAAATTGAGTTGAATGCTTATAAATAAAATAGGTTGAAATTTTAAAGGTGTGCTTATGGCGGTAGAAAGTACTATAAATTACATTATAATAATATCGTATGAAGATGATACAAGAGTAGAAACAAAACACACAATATCTTACATTGATCGAAGCATGTAGAAAAATGCTGCTGTTTAAAACGGGTTCTATGTATCCTAGTGTAGTATAATTATTAGTATGAGTGAGGAGTGATGTGACGTAACCATAATAATTCTAGCTTCCCAACGCATTATCTGCGTTGCCAGATGTACTCTCAGTACATAATTAATTATTACCCTCACGAACCCAACCTTGCAGTTTACAAAATTGCTATCAGGCCCCGTAAATTAGCTTCCAGTGTGGGTGGGTCTGCCACTAATCTGACTTAACTTACTACATTATAATTATTGTGAACTATCACAAATAGGTACTAACCTATTATGATAATAATTAATATACTGTGGTGACGTATCTTGCATTGAATCAATACATTGCAAATCCCTTTTAGCTATGTGTGAATAACGTAATCTCCATGTTTGATTTACATCATAATTAATTACAATTTATTGAAGATTACCTATATAATTATTATATCGTTGGATAATGACAACCATACACCAACCATATCAAAATATATCTGACAATATATTGTTATGTTAATTTCGAAATAAAATTATATCTTAAAGTATTAAAATGCCATGAATTCACTATTATCAATGTCTTAATTATACCAAGAATGAAAACAAATATAATACTAGTCTATGTTTAGGTGTAAGTCTCGTGTGTACCTATGTTAAAATACTCTTCTATTATAATACTTAGTACTATAGTATATAAAAAGTTCATATCGTTCCACCAACTTTTTAAATTTCACGCAGGGTTACCAACTTAGGGGTTTTCCCCCCAAATTTAGGGGGTAAATATGTAAAATGGGATTTTTTTAGGGGTCTAATATGTTTAGGGTTATTTTTAGGGGTTTTTTTGTGACACTTCATATTTGTTATTTATTGATCAAAATAAAGATGTAAGAGGCCCTGGAACAAATTATTTATTGATCAAAATAAAGATGTAAGAGGCTCTGGAACAAACTAGCCTATCAAAGGGGACTGGGACCTTTGGCATTTAAAAATAAGATAGATTAATCTGCAATCTGGAAAAAGAGAAATCCAAAAATGAGTATTTGTGAATTTACCTTATAAAATAAATCGATATTGTACTAGGAATTGATTTATTACTAAGAATTTATCAGTCCAATTAATGAACCAAATGGCAATGAATGAAGAAACAAAAAGTTTTTTATTATCACCGTATTTTATGTTACAATTCATTTTACTAAAGGCATAGAAATACATGCATAATTTATAAATAAACATATATTTTTTAATTAATATTTACTATTTTTCCAAAAAAAAATTTTAGGGGGATTTCCAAGAAATTTGGGCGATTTTAGGGGTTTTTGAGTTAGTTTTAGGGGTAAATATTTTTGAGAGTTGGTAACACTGATTTCACGATCAGAAACAAGGAAAAATAATTTTTTAGGGTTCCGTAGCCAAATGGTAAAAAACGGAACCCTTATAGATTCGTCATGTCTGTCTGTCTGTCTGTCTGTCCGTCCGTATATCACAGCCACTTTTTTCCGAAACTATAGGAACTATACTGTTAAAACTTGGTAAGTAGATGTATTCTGTGAACCGCATTAAGATTTTCACACAAAAATAGAAAAAAAAACAGTAAATTTTGGGGGTTCCCCATACTTAGAATTAACTCAAAAAAATTTTTTTTCATCAAACGCATACGTGTGGGGTATTTATGAATAGGTCTTCAAATATGATATTGAGGTTTCTAATATCATTTTTTTCTGAACTGAATAGTTTGCGCGAGAGACACTTCCAAAGTGGTAAAATGTGTGTCCCCCGTAACTTTTAAAATAAGAGAATGATAAAACAAAAAAAAAATGTATGATGTACATTACCATGCAAACATCCACCGAAAATTGGTTTGAACGAGATCTAGTAAGCAGTTTTTTTTAATACGTCATAAATCGTAAACCGCCATTTACCTCGATCAAAGTTACAACGAACTTCAAGAACTTTTATGTTATGTTACTTTCTGCTACGGAACCCTTCATGGGCGAATCCGACTCGCACTTGGCCGCTTTTTCTTGTCTAGATAATGAAACAAGCGTGATGAAAATGATACATAAAACTATAAACACTGAAGTCAAAAATGAACAAGTTATTTGAGAAACAAAATTTTCGAGAATGTAAGTAAAGGCAGAGCGGAGAAATTAAATTACCCTTTTACGAACACAATTTTGGCCCCGAACTACATTTCTCCATCATGAAACCTGAAAGCTATGAAAGCCATTGTGTAAAACGTTCTCACTCGTGAATGACATTCGTGTCCTTTGTGTCTGCTCGTAATTTAATCAAAGTTGCAATATCACTTGTCTTGGTAAATGGAGTCTGAAATGCTGAGTCTGTTCTCTTATGTTGCAAGCAAGACAAGAATAGAGTAACTTATAAAAGACGGATGGAAGGGACGATGTGAAAGATAAGGGGTAAAGTTCTGTGTAAAGAAGATGATGGCTAATAGGGTAGTAAGAAAGAAAATAATAACTTTTAACAAAAAAAAATAACCAACTTCAAAGAAACAGTCTTCGAACAAGTAATAAAATGAGAACATCATGAGCGAAGACTCAAAATGTGACCACATGACAAGCAGCAGCCTTCGAAATAAAAAACGAATCATTAAAATCAGTACACCATAATTGTGTAAATCCTACACCAGATGAAATTGGAAATGGGTAACAGCGTCATGAGAAAAATAGAGTATCTGAGGTTCAATATTAACAATAACCTAATGGATGAAACGGGCCGAGACGTAGGTTGGATATGTATGTACATATATACCACGTACATACGTAACTTCTGTTCTGTTCAACATCTGTTCTAAACAAATTACTCCTACATTACCTTTAGAAGGCATAATAATTAAGTTACGCATTAGTTATATAATAAGTAATACAATATGTGTGCGTGTGTGAAATTATGTCAAATATCTATGTAATTTCGAGCGACATGGTAATAATAGTGTCACCTGATACGCTGATATGTCAGTTACTTTAATATCTAACGTGGCCTGTTATAATGCGTTCTGTAACGTTGAAAAGGGTCAAAATAGAGACGGATTCTGATTCGCCCCGCACTTCCGTCAGACGTTTGATAACTTTTCAATAAGAGGCCGTGTTACGACTGATATTACTGATAATGTTAACTTTGGACAAGAAGATATTAGAAATTGGACAATTTCACCTAAGTTTGAGACAGTTTGTGATAGACGATGTAATGCTTTGATATTATCAAAAGAAATATGGTCAGGGCTGCTCCGTTATTTTCGGAGTAGTGATTAAATTGGCTTTAACTGGGTCACTCTACCTGAGGAGGCCTAGAGCATACTTAATGTCGCTGTTATTATCTATGTAGAACAGTGGAGGATACTTAATTTGATAAATTCTCTCCACTTATCGAATTTTATTATAGGTAGGTACTGAACCATCGATTCGACAAAACAAAAATATACATGGCTATTCTGGTGAATGAATATCTTTTTAATATTGTTAAAAACAATGCTGAAAACTTACGCCGAAGATGTTTTTTTTTGTGTTGTATTTTTATTAAAGATCATTAAAAAATGCCGAATGAAAGTAATAAATATAAGCCCAGAGATAAGACATCGCGTTATTACTTTGGTGAATAAAGACAACGGCACCGTTTTTTCGCCGCACGGTGCGCGCAATGCATAATTACAAAACCTTTTGACGCAGCGGTGAAAAACTATAGTGTGCGTCTGGGCTTATTATGTGGTAACAATCGCCTAAATTAGTAAATAAAAAAATATTTTGAATTTGGAGAATCGGGCCTCATATTATTTAATTTAATTTCCAGTGAAGTGAGTAGCGAAGCAGTGACATTACTTCAGTGAAATGGTCTCCATGTAGCGACAGATGTCTAGCTTCTTGGACATTTCCGTCCTTTCGCGCTTGACAATTTTCCAATAAGAAGTTGTATTTCACAGACAGTCGATAAGTTTCCTTTCGACGAAGTAATTTTGCACTCTCAACATTTTAGTTTGTTTATTCATTTGATATACAAAATTGTTGAGAAGGATACGTAGAAAGACCAAATATGATATTATTTTTGACATTTAATAATATTTGGCTTCAACCCATTAATAGTCAACTGCTGAGCACGAGTCCCTCCATTTAAAGAGGCCTAGAGGGTACTAGAGGGACAGTTAGTTTGAACATACCTAATTCTTAATTCGGACAATCGGTTACGATCGAAATAAACCATCAAACCGTCAAGCAGAGATTACTTATAAGTATCTTATGTATTTAAGTTCATTCAAGCATGTCCATTGCAGAAGCCATACAATGCTTTCTTTATAAATAAAGAAAAGGAAAATACTAAGTTTTCATTTACTTACCATTACTCAAGCAAATACAACTAGTTATCATTGCGAATCAAGACACTCAAGCTCGTAAGTAGTATGAATAAAATGCGTGTAATAATTTGAGGAGTTTTTACTCTTCATAAACGTTGAATGTTTATCAAACGTCCTTTGTTGGCATTCTCGAAGCTCCGTTATAGCGGTGAGCATTCCTCAGCTGAAGCAAACATCTAGGCCGAGTTGGGACATGGAATACCGACAGATGTGGCTAGTTATGTCACTTATGCCAGACATGTTAACGTGCGAACGTGATCCCTGTTTGGTTTATTTTTATTGCTATTATGAAAAATATAAAATGAAAATCGGGACACGGAACAAAATGTTTCAAAATGCAATTGAACAACGCGGTGAGCTATAGTTTCCCGACAAACTGTGAACTTATATGCGGTTGATACCCGCAACATAATATGAATCCGCCGAGTGTGTGGCGCTCCTAAGATCCTCCCTTCATCATCATGAGTTATTAAAGTGACGAATGAATTAATTCTAAATAAGTTGTGACCTTTGCCTATAATTTCATGAATTCAAATACTTCAAATAATTGAGAAATCAAGAATGCATCGAATTTTTACGCTTGAATTTTAATATGGTTTGATGGGTGTTTTATATATTATAGGGTTATAAATAATAGATAAGGTGACGTCGACTTTATAACAATTGCTATTCTGATAGGGTAGAATTATGGTGTAAAAATTAATTCAAATGTTTCAATTGTTTGTTAACGCTATTACAAAATATGCAACGTTATTATCAACGTCTTAAAAAACTTAAATGAAAAAACATTACAGGGTTTTTATTTTATTTACCAAATTAATATACTAAGTGAATGCAGTTTATTTCGCATTAGAAAGCCATTGCAGCTTCCGGATATCCATACCGAAGTCCAAATAGGTTTGGAGTTATATTTGAAGAGGGATGGAGATGTATCGCTAGATTATCCAGGGAATAAGGGACGGCTCATTTATAAGTGTCGCTGGCAATCACACCCCTTCACGAAACGAAAAATTGCTTCACCAAATAACTTATTTTTACTGTCTACTGTTACTGGTGTAGGATCTATTTTCATAAGGAAATTGTAGTGCTTATGAACTGCCTGACATTATGTTCCAGACTTTTGCACTTTGTTCGATGACATTTTTATGCTAGGATAGCTTACATTATGTATAATATAATAATATAATATGTTCTTCGGGAAAATTGTAACCTCATTGGAAAGTTTCACGGTTGATATTTCAATAAATTGTTTCAAAATATTTATGTAATAAATATGTGTTAATGCGATTACATCAGGTGATATTTTAATTACCTATCATTAAGCTATAGATGTTAGATATACGATACAAAGTATGGTTAAAATAAATTGAAGAAGATCTGAATGGGACTGATGATGATAGAGATCCAATAAATCAATATTTTGAAGACCTTGAAGAAATGAATTCTAGCACTGCTTTAGATGGTTTGGAAAGAAGATATAGGAAATTTGTTCAACTAAATGGTGACTGAATAATACAAATATAATTATTTGTATGATTTTTTCTTAGAATAGGAAATGTATTTATCTAGACTAGGCCGCGAACTTTTCAATCCTTCCTGGTATTATGTGGGAAAGCTCTAAGAAAGGATTTTAAATATTCATTTCCTTATAGAGGTTAAAGTTGGTATGAGGAAAAAAGTATTACATACTAATACGCGTAGTAGCGAGCGGAAATTAGTTAATCTATAGAAAGTTCAACGTTTACTATAGCAACATTTAAGTACGGTTCACTAGTAACACTAGTATGCACTGACTAACCATTGATTAGAAAGGTTAAAGATTACAAGCAAAATTATTATTCTCTTTCCTCGCTCGTTAGGTCCATTATTAACACGTTTGTTATTAAAAACCTTGGAGCATTATAAACACAGATCGGGTGCGTCTTTTGCCTTTGTAAAATTCTGTGGAAAGTTTCATAAATTTGTTACAGCGGGAAACATTCCAGCTCATAGCAACAATCTGGGTCAGCTGCTAGACGGAATACCTACAGTTGTAGTTTGTTTAATATTAGATAAATTATTATGGAGACTTACTAGAAGACCTTGGTTTAATGGTTAATAATAAATAATAGTATATAAAATATTCAGAGTAAGGATTGATGACCTTACTTCAAAAACTATTCCAGCCTATTTCCACAAGGCACCAGGGAATCAAAAGACTTATCGCTCCTCCGATCATACTAGCGTTGACGAGGGTGAATAAATATAGACGATATTTGACACGTAACCACTATCTCACAGCAATACAGTGAATAGGATCAAGGGTATTCAGACGCGGTATTCAAACGTGAAGAGTATTCGTGAGAGTGTCGTTAATATATTACATAGTGACCCAAAAACCAAATTTTGCGTGATTTGAATTAAAATACACTTTTGGTTTTTAATATAATATGGTAACCTTATTATTGTTCATTTTACTTTGCTTAAATTCAGTCAGTAGTCTGAGTAGTGGTAATGGGGGTAGGTACTCGTATTGTTTGCTTAAAACAAAGCGACCTTTGCGTTCGTGCAAAGTTTTTGTGGTTGTGCAAAGAAACTTTTAGTTAGTTAGACAAATCAAATTCATGAACCGTTCTTTGATATTAAAACATTTTTAATTTAATTTTTGTCCACTTGCAATAATAATGTAGGTCATAATGCTATTCAAAGCGTTAAAAATTTTAAATTGCTTCTCTCCATGTTCTTCAATACACGAAGATAGGAGGCATGAAAAGGTGTCATTCAGACAGACCCAAGCAAGATTGATGACAATTTCTCTCAGAAATACTTCATTCGTTTTACTTGAGCCCGAAACATAAAAAGGTTTCGTATTTAGAGAGTCGAGATTACCCGCAAAATTCTCCTTCGAATATTCCTCCGAAACAATTACATGTTTGTCAATAATTTAATTAGCGTACTTTAGCTAGATAAGCCAAACTTTTACAGTGAAGGAATTTAACTACTACCAAAAGGTAGTACTACCTACTCAATCATAATAACAAGTAGATTGGTCACGTACATTGATTTAATAACCATTTTACTAATCCTCATGAATTTTGATACAAAAATATTGAAACAGGATAACTAAGCAAACATACCTACTTGAATTATAAGCAAATAGTGATTTGGAACTACACTCACGTTTACATTCCCCTAATCAACTATGATTACAATAGGTATACCTACTTGATAAATCATTTGTTCTTTGTTTAGTTAGTTCTCGTAGATAAACTATCATACGAAATTTACTATTCAGGGATTATTTTGTCTAAATGTTTCCGTTTTATCTTTTCTATAGGGTTTATTTATGGTCTCTAGGTGTATTTTACAATTACTATAGCTATGTCTTATATTACAGTATATCTTACTTTGCTATGTGTCTACTAACACATAATTAAAGATCCATTGGTCTAATATTATTTTACATCTGTATGATAAAATTTAGTACTTAAATATTTTCATATCAATTAATAAACTTTCATACTTTCACACCTTTTAATTAATATAGTAGGAATATTAAATTTAGGCTTTGGATACGAAACAACTTCAGATACGGGTACTCGATAGTTTTAAATTTGAATAAATTCTATCTCGTGTTTTCAGAGTCATTAATATACAAAAATAATGTTTTCAGACAATGAATTCTATAACCACTTGTTCATGTTTAGCTAATACGTTATTCAAATTAACATAAACTTCATTTTGACTGTTTTCGATTTAGGCTAAGAAATTATTATGTTTTTTGAGTTCATAACTGTTTGTCTCTATTACATATCATTATCGTCTAATACTATTACCATTTTGTCAGCAACATCTATTCTTGTTACAGGTTTTGGAAGAAACGCCTTCGGATTAGGAATTTGTTTCATAGCTCTGATTACACTAACTGATTGCGACTCCGTTACCGATCATCCAAAGAATATATACCAGAAAGACAGTCCAAACTTCGGCAAGGCAATCCCAGAGCCTGAGCTTCTTCCAGTGTTACATGGGAACGATACTAGATGTCGCATCTCTGAATATCAATGCACGAACAAGAAATGTGTTCCTATCAATCGGTTTTGCGATGGTACCAACGATTGTGGAGACTCTTCTGATGAGCCACGGCATTGTACAGGTAAGAGTTTCTATAGATTTTAAAAATTTGTAGCATATGTACCTCTCAAATTGAAGTTCTTTTATGGACGACTCAATTAATAATTTAGTAATAATATAGTGCAGAAATATTAAATATTATACAGTATCCGTAACAATATCTTTATCTCCGTAAAATATCTTTGCTAGTCACGTATTATTTTCATCGAGATAATAACGCAAACCCTCATGTTATTTTTGTTTGCAATATTCCTTCATGCCGTGTAACAGCTGTTTGTGTACGGGCCTACCGTGATTATTAGGTTGTGGATAGAAAATTAAATTAAAGAAAATTATGTTCAGTTAAATTGAATATGTTTAATACATCTTGATGGGGGGTGTCATGGCTCATGATGGAGTCAGTTCCGAAACTAAATAGTGGAACTCATTAACCGTTATTTGTAAATCCCTGAACTTTTGGATCATATTTTGATTAAGGGCCTAAATTGACACAATAAAAGCGTGTATAAAATAAAAAGAAAAAAAGCCACACTTTAGAAAAGTGAGAAATAGTTTTCAAACATTTATTACTTAATTAAATTATGTACGAATTGTCCTACGACAATTCCTACAACTAATTCTATAAATAAATAATTGTATCTTAATTTTATTAATTTTTGTCAAAGACTCAGGATTACCTAATTTCGTTCTAAGGTGACGTGAAGCTTAATTTACGAGCCTTTATGAACACAACAAGGTGTTGATTTTCGGATTATGCCTTTATAATTTAATTTAACCCATCCTAAAATTGGCGAAAAAATATTTCATGTTTTGCAAAATATTTTTTCTTTTTAAAAAATATTCACATTATACTGTAATGTGTAATGCTCGATTTCATCTATTTTTTTCTTCACTTGATTTATCTTTTCATTATAATAAAATCTACTGTCTAATAAAATGTAATGACTACCCGTTAGAGTTAAAATGTTTATTTATAATTTTCTAACGAAATGCTATTTGTGCCTCAGGTTTGTTTTTTCATTCGTCGTACAAGATTCTGAAAATCAATGAAACTGCCTTACTAGGATCGTTTTGCCATAAACGAAAGGTCTTAGATTCCAATTCGGCTCATTTATCACGGGACATCTTATTTCACCGTCCATAGATCTTAAGACGTCAATAGCAGATGGCAACGATTGTAGGTCACAAGCCATTTTTAAAGATTCAACGATAAGTCTCAAGTCGTAGTATTTCAAGGTATTAAAGCTTTTTCTTTTGGACAATTTTAATATAACTATCTAAAGTGTAGTAATAGAGCTATCTAAGGTGAAGTTTTAATTTAGGGAAATGGTATTTTTAACTGTATAGATTTAATAATAATTTATTTAACGTAGTAATATTATTTTAATACAAAATTAATTATTTAATAATAATTTATGAATTATATTTATTTTATTTCTTAATTTTTAGTTTTAAAACTGGAATACCATTTTGGCCAAAACGGGACTGTACCTGTTGTGTTAAACTGGACCTGTTGTAGCCACTCAGTGCAGACTGTTGCTAAAAACCAATGACAACTCACATCCAGCTTGACATAATGTCTTTAAACGAAACTAAGTATAAGTTAATCAATAACGAGCCGAGAAGAACGGAAGGCTTACAAATGGTACTTCAAGAACTTTTAATGAAATTTTCAAAATAAAAATAACGTACCTAAACAACTTGGAAACTTCACGCGTTACAAATGAGCCAAGTTAAAATTAGTTTCTAGGTGCACTAAGTATATTGACAGTAGTTCTATTGACACAGCCGAGTTCAGTACTAACTGTGGGACTTTAGTTTGAGTCGTACAGAGGATTAGTTCTATGTCTTATATTCTACATCAGATAATTTTCGTAACAAAAAACACTTATACCACCACTTATATAACCACACATAATGTGTGACACATTCAACCACCTGCTTAATTATTTGTAGCGCTATCTTCTAGGTGTTTCGAAAAAATTGAACCATTTTGAAAACTCTTCAACTACGAGGAACGCAAAACTTACTGACGTAGCTGCTGACTGGTCACTTAAATCTATGTATTCATTAAACTAATGCAATAATATGAAAATAATAATTATAATTATTCTACTTTATTACACTATACTTAGTGAAACTTTCTATCATGTATGGAGTAATTTTTTCTACTAATTCTGTTAACAATTTGATAATACCTGAATATAATTTGACGACCCTGTAGCCTACTTGGTAACAACCCTGTCTGCGAAGCGAGGGGTACCGGGTTCGATTCCCGGGGCAGATATTTATGTGACAGATAAATATTTGTACTCGGGTCATGGGTGTTATTGTGTTGTGTTATGTGTGTCGTCCATGCCACCCGCGACACAGGTGAAAACTTACTGTGAGGGTATGAGTGTGTAAGTTTTTTAAAATGTTATAATCGTTAGAGTACATTTAAACGTTACATAATGAAAAATACAAAGGATTAAGAGCTTAATGAAAATTTGTCGCACGTTTCCATTCAAAAGCAAGCTGAGCAAGAGTAAAAGAAAATTGAGCAAAATTATTTGTGAAGGTCCTTTAGAAACGTGATACGTTTGAACCAGATTTTTATATTTTCACTGAAGGAAAAATGGATATTGTGGGCGTAACAAAAGAAACAAATGAAATAAAGCGTTGGCTTTTTTATTTAAAATGTGCTGGCATAATGTAAATTTAAGTACTAACGAAGTAGGGCATAAAGAAATGGTCGTATAGTCCCTATTTAATCCATTTTTAGGGCTCTCGTACATGTGATTAAAAAACACCTTTTCACTACTTGCGTGTATGTCTGTTTCGCCGTTTTTTAGGGCTCCGAAGTAAAATAGCAACCTTTTTATTAAAACTCCAAAATCGTAGAAAGAATATTGAAAATTTTTTTTTTTCAGAGTAACAGGTAACGTGAGGATGAATTTTTTTTTGTTACCCCATATTGTGGGGTAACAAAAAAAAGTCTTTCAAAAATATTGTAGGTCTCCTAAGACCATTTTTGAAATTAGGGGTTCGTTTGCAAAATATAATATTTGGCTTTAATAATTAAACAGCTAATTTTGGTTAGAGTCAAGTGCCCGCCCTGCCGGCTAAACGGTTGGAGTTGGACAAGTGAAAAAAAATCTCAAAAATAGGTTACAATATGATGAATTTACAAGGAAGACTATCACGGCTATGTTAGCTGAGTAATAGTCCATAAACTTACTACTTAAGTTAATGCGTTTTACCACCCATGACTACATCGCTATTTACCATCAGGTGGGATTGTAGTCAAGCATTAACTTACAAGATTAAAAAAAAACTTCGGAACTCTACGTCGTTGTGCGTGGCCTGACACGCACTTGCCCGGTTTTTCTTCTATTAACGCACACGCACACACTTTAAATTAAGTTGATATTATTGATGTGTAAAATCATATGTTTTTTTGTATTGATTAGTCTGTCTCTGCCATTTTTCGTGATAACCCTAGAAACTAATTAAGATGCAGTTTTCACTGATATTTGTAGTAACCATAGGGTAGCATTTAGTGGCATAAATGCAGGGCATAGGTTCTAAGGCATAAGTGTTAAATATTTTGTATTGTTTAATAAATGAAATGAATGAAAAGACTTTTACGAAACCATAAATATAATTTTTTTACCTAAACACAAAGAACATTAAAATTAGTTAACAAAGGAACTACACATGTCATTATACTATGGACTATGGACTATAATAAGGACCGGTAAAGACACATGAACAAAGTGACTTCCCCTTAAATAGAGACTAGAAAGAGAAAAGTGATAATAAAAACATTCTATAAAAGCTTATTAGTTTAAGTTAAAGAAAAATGACTAATTTGTCTTTTAGGCTACATTGTAATAGGAAACAAATACATGCCTAACAAAACAATAAGTTAAAAAAAACAATAACTATTGTAAAATGTATGATAAAATGTAAAACTAAGTTGACAAAGTGATTCGTGGTGAGCGCTCTAATAACTCGAGAGTGAACTAATGAGATCACGGGCGTCGTTAATTCACACCAGACCCACTCACTAATTCATGAAAGGTAAACTTTAGTTTCAATGGATTAAAATAACTGTAGAGTTCGCAGCCGCGAAGTCACTTTAAAGTAATTTTATTTAACTCAAACTGCTATAGATACTGTTTAAAAAGTGTTGGATAATTTAATTATCGCTCAGTTAGTTAGCAGCGGGATACTTGCATTATGAATCTTTGCATTTAACAAACTCCACTGACATGAATAGTTTTTCTCAAATATTTACTATGTACAGACATCGATCAGTACAGTTTTATTATATGAACATTATGAACATGAACGCACTATGACTCGGCTTTCTGAAAAACAGCTTCGGACGAGTCCTTTGCCCACAATAAACACATGGCAGGCGGTAAAACGCAGCCCACGGCAGATTGAGCCTCCATTATCAAGTTTTAATGACGTCGGCCACAATACCATCCCCTGCAGCTATAAACAAGGAATAATGGCCCCTGTGTCTTCTGTTATAAGATAAATAAATGCTTTCGCAATACCGACGAATAGACAGTATTGGTCGCAGGAATTAAATATTAACGTGCTCGTAGCGGGGATAAAGTTGAGAGGATACTCTGGTTTGCCAGTTTAAGAGAAAGATACATTTATACACCTTATAAATATAATGACAATTCTGAGCTTTAGGATGACCAAACTTGACATAAAATAACTTTTTATATCAAGCTATTTCGTAGGCGAAGTATTGACTGGCAGATTTAACACATTTAACTACATATTTTGAGAACACCACGGACAACCCTCAGATAGCCTGTTATATAAGGTTTTCCTACTCCAAGCAAGCTTTCTAACACAGATAAATAAAAATGGTTAGTACAGTCAAATTTTCTTTTGAATATATTGACTTGTATTGTCATAATTATGACAGGTTAAAATACTTTGCATTCGAAAAATAAAATTTATACATCCGCCATCAACATTAATTCAAAATGTTTATTGTTATGTTTGTTGTTTAGGTATACGATAAAAGTGGTCAACCATTCAAGCTCTTCATTGTTAATAATATTCACCTCTTCAACTATTACAAAAACTCTCATAAAGCGCTGAAAATACCTATTGTGCAAAAATAAGCTCTAGTTAAACGATTTAGCGTTGAAAATGCAATAAATTTCACTTTACAGTAATTTATCACTGGAGTAAATTTAATTTATAGGTTACACGAGATGTAAGACGCCTTCATGGATAATTGAAAGGGACTACTAAAAATTTGTGTTGTTAAAAACTTATTTACAATACAATTAAAAAGGTACAAGTTGATACGAAATTTACTGATCTGTAATAATCAAGCGACGTGTTCGTGCTGATTTTCATGGGCGACGGTAGCCATTTACCATCAGGTGGATCGTTAGCTCGTTTGCCGGCTATTTCCATAAAAATATATCATTTTAAGGTTCTGGCAATAATCAATACAGAAAAGCATTACCAAGAGTAAGGCAAAGGTTCTAAAAAATCTCTCACGCTCTCACTAGATTTAGTAAAATTGCATAAGGAAGGCGTACACAGAAGACAGTACACCAATCCCAATCTAAGAACGTTTATGACACACATATTTAATTTTGATCTTGCTTGAAATAATATTTACACATCTTTGTTGATGGAAAAACTACATAACATTCACAAAAAGGGCAATATTTTAATACCATCTGTTTTGACTTTACATACAAAATCGCATACATTTTGCTACGATAACGTCCGTGTTAAATTTCGAATGTTCGTTGCATTTTACATGCGACAAAGATAATAGCTCAATATCGTTTTTCGTCGCGATATGTAAACAAGTGACTAATAGGCATGTCATTGATCAAGTTATGATTTTAAGATTAATTTAGTTATTTGTACTACACGTAGATAGTTTTGGTCACAAACTATTTTAAAATTCAGTTAGTTATGTTTTCCTTACAAAATAATTCTAATGGTAAGATGTCGAATTATAAGACTAAAACTATTTAAGTGATGTGATTATTTAGATCATTGATCAATTTTTAATATGAATTTATTATAATCAGATGACAGTGACATACCTTGTAATTATTAATAGATCATGATAATTATAAATAGGTTAAATAACCTAGTTGTACCTAGTTATAATTAACTAGGTTTATTAGAACTAGAAGTAGAAACAAGGAGGCGCCCACTAATGTTCTACGGAGGTGATAAGATAACGAAGCTCTAACAAATAACATGAAACTTTTTTAGTGGAAAAGTCCCCGAGTTTTTTAACGGTTCAACATCATTATAGGTAAGTTAATTTTACTATGAGCGTCGCAAGGCGGGTACAAGAGGAAGAAGCTACACGTCCTTGTGACCCTCAGTCTGCTAAGGGCTTAATAATAAGACACTGTTAATAAAATTATCGTATTGAATCATTGAAGTATTATTACTAGCGTAAAGAATGGACACCGCGAACATAATGTATGTCCCAATGAATTGACGCCGAGCGGCTTCAATTGCCAATGGATTCGTTCGATTTTGAAAGGAGAACGGGGGCCCAATTTTGAAAATAGAACCTCCTGGCGGGGACACATTTTGTTCGAGATGTCTATTCTATGACATTATACTTCAGTGTATTTAATTCCTTTAATGTACATCAAACATTATGTACCTAATAGCAAATGGGAAAGAAAAATAAACTTTCAATCCAGTTTAATGTTTAAAACGTCAGTAGATGACTTCGTACCAATATCCATTTAGATACGACCATTGCAATAAAGTTAATGGAGCATTACACGAATGCAGGGTAGGTAAATGTTCGTAAAATGGAATAATACAATCTCTCTATTATATGACGTCATTTGGGCTGAATAGTGGCTTTATATAACATGAATTAAAACGAATGTTTTAGCTTTTAAGTACTCAGTTTATGAGTAACGGAAAAAGCGTAAAAAGTTTACACTTTACTGTCTGATGTTATCCTTAAACCTTATTTTGAACTGACTTATTTGGATGAAAACGACTGACTGTGACGACTGAATGCAGAGGTCCTGGGTTCGATGCCGAAAGTGGCAGGTAATTTTATCGGTCCTTCAAGCTATTAATAATACCTACTGAAGTGGTAGGTGCTAAGGTAAATTTACCTAAATTGAGGAATTGACAGGTTAGGTTTCTATAAAGAACTCGAGTTCAAGGAAGACCAGATCAATAGTTAAATTAATATAGATTTAACATTACTTTCCACTCAGTAAGATATTCATAATAATATATTATATTTTTTTTAATGGAAATAGCCGGCAAACGAGCTGACGAACCACCTGATGGTAAGTGGCTATCGTCGGCCATGGACATCAGCAACACAAAAGGCATCATTGATGCGTTGCCGGCCAAAAAAGAGGGGAAAAAAAGAAAGAAAGAACTGGCTTATCATCATATTTATCTATCATATTTAATTTATTTGAAATGTAATCCTTACGTTTCAATTCCATTAAGTTAAATGTTAAACATATTTTCGTGAACCAAACTCATAACAATTGAATTGACGGTAAATATTGTAGTAACTTTTAAGTGCAGAAATCGTTTTCATATCTACCCGTTGTCTATTATTAAACTCCCTTACTGGAGTTAAATTTAATTCGTATCGTAATGGATTATATAACTTTTGATCGTTGACCAATTTCATTGGCTGCATAGATTAATGTAGAGGATGGGATCAATGGATGGTGGTTATCTAGGTATTAGATCCGAGTAGATTGTAATAATAAAGTTTTACAAGGTTATACCTACTGCAGAATTATTCAAAGTCTCTTGAGCCTTTAAATGTTTTGAAACTTGGTTTTGAACAGGTGGTAAAGTTTACGAAAGCGGTGAAAAGTTAATTTGTTAGCAAAGTAATACGTCGTGTGTGAATATGGAAAAACATAATCGTTATGGATTCAAATCATTCTGTATTTTGTATTCATAATCTACAACTCAGATAAACTTTTAAATCCACAAAAGCTGATATCATAATATGAGCATGATGATAATTATAAAAGCGACATGAGATCTTTTAAAAATAAACCGAAGCTTGACTGAAATGATAATTAATATTTAGGTCTAATAGGTTTCTTAAAAAATGTCAGTAATACGCTTTAAAATTAAGGAACTGACGCGAACGTACATAAGTTAAACAATACTTCCCGCCGAGAAACATTCGTACTACCCTAATCTCGAAGCCAAAAAAGTTTTCAATAAAAATGTATTTCAGATTCGGATTCGTAAAACAAAACTACTTTAGGAAAACTTCAGGAAAATAGTTTCCTTAAATTGTTTTATACTTTTCTCTGTAAATGTATCACTGAATTTATCAACCTTTACCTCGAGTGAAATATCAAAACATTTTCAAGCATTATTTAACGATAAAGAATTGAGGTCACGGGTTCAAATCCGCGAGAGTAATCCGATTGTGGTGCGGTGGCGTCGAGGCAAAAGGTTCGACCGAACGCTTTCCACGTAGGTCGATCGCATCCTGAGCTAATTTAATTACCTGTGCCGTTACCATGGTGCGATGTGACGATGGGCGATCGAAATAGCTTCCTGATTTAATATCATGTGACCTATAACAATTTTATTCTATCGCTAAATGAATCGGACGCGTAGGTACAACAGATTTCAGTAGGTACTGTAGTGTTCCGTTAGACCACTAATTCTGTATATTCACTGGTTCGATGTAATAGACTAGGAAACGCGGTTACGCCACATGATTATTGTTTAATTACTTAATAAATACATATAGATAAATATCGGCTCGCTACAAACCCCACGTCTACACTCCGCGCCCGACAGTTCGTAACTGACTCATTGTGCGCTGGCCGCGTGGGTGCTTGACCGAGACGACAGAAAAGTGACATCTGTCAGTTGACAGATGACAATCTAGTTAGATTGCAATACTACCAAATGTTATCGATATCCTACTCGATATCGATATACTACAGGTACTATTTATTATGAACTAGCGTTCTAACCGGGATAGTACCCTTTGTTATTCAAAATTAAGGTCTACATGTGAGTTAGGTATATTACATGAAAATCCATTTAGAAGTTTTTGCGTACAAGAATTACAAACATCCATACATCTTTTCATTATCATACTAATATTATAAATGTGAATGTAAGTTTGTTTGTTACGCTTTCACGCGAAAACTACTTAACCGATTTGGCTGAAATTTGTAATGGAGATAGCCTATACCCTGGATTAAAACATAGGCTACTTTTTATCCCGGAAAAGTTCAGGGTTCCCGCGGGATTTGTAAAAATCGATATCTACCGCGGGCGAAGCCGCGGGCAACAGCTACTTTATTATATTAATAGGATAGTAGGAAGAAAACAATTTAACGACCACGTGACGACCAGTTATATTCATAATTATAGTTATAGTCATACACGTTATAAATACTTGTTAATCATTTTTAATAAGAAATAAAAGAAAAACTTTTTTTAACCTGGCCTATCTAAGTAGACTAGCAACAATAATAGCTATGAATATTATACGAGGTTATAATCCTACGATACAAAGACGAGCACAATGCTTTGCTGAACGCCGCACTTCCTGATGCTTAATAACCGTGACATTAACGCTATTATTAACACAGGGTGACGTGTAGGGGACGCAATATGGTGGATTAGTTCCTCATAAACACACTATGGTTAGTTTAACACCGTTATAATTTTCTATTTGGTTTGATACAAATAGAAAACCATGTAAGAAATATATTATACTAGCTGTGCCTCGCGGTTTCACCCGCATTAACTTGAGGAAAAACTAACTACTAAAATATATGATGTTATATATAGCCTAAAGCCTTCCTCGATAAATGGAATATCCAACACAAAAATATTTTTTCAATTCAAACCAGTAGTTCCTGAGATTAGCGCGTTTAACCAAACAAACTCTTCAGCTTTATAATTATTATTAGTAGTATAGATTAGAAAAACCGGTCAATAACCGATCAGAGCTAAAAGTAGTATATTTATGTATATGGATTCCACGCATGACGTAAATCCTCGTAACTGTGTTATCATAATATCACGAATAATTTTGTAAAAATTTAGTGATACAAGATTTATAGGTACGTCATTACCGTGTATTTGACGAGTTGTTTTTCTTTACTTATCTTCCTGTGTTCCCAAAATCTACTATCACTTATTTGATAATCACAAATTAATTTAATAAATTACGCAAACATTAGAATACTACGATAATGACGTGACATATTCTTTTGGTCACTTGAATAACTTTTCAGCCAATTTGACACACGTTCACATCACAATTCCGCATGCGTATATCCAGACTACGCACGAAAACGTCACTGCATAGCGCCGGTAAGAACCTCATCCCACAAAAAATCTGCCAACAAGGAAAATCAATAACCATGTCCAGAAAAGGGGCGATATTATCCCTTGTCCTATATACTAACAATGCGTGAAATTTTGCAAGCGAACCTTTGTAGCGTGGCGTGCGTTTATTAAATTGATATTCAGATTTTGTTAGTATTTTAGAACGTTATGGATAGAATCTGTTTGTTGCATAATATGCATTTATACTTATAATAGTATTTTTTGAAGATATAAATTAAATTTTTATTTATTGCTGTTGATTATTTACTGTTTATGGTGACAAATGACATAAGAAATGGTGAAATATATGTACATACAAATTCGCCACGTGTCTCGCCCACTATCCCCTTTATGTAAAATCTTTAATCAGATCATCCGCAATATACAGATGCGCAACAGTTTGTTGCTGAATACAACTTTATGATAACACGGTATAAATGAGGCTTTACAACTTCGCGCCTAAGATTTTATAGCATCTTCACAAATCCTTAAGAACAGTAAAGTAATAAATACATTTTTTATTAAAAAGCTTGGAGGCTTTCACGTCTCTGTCAGTAAAATTGTTTATAAAAATAAAAGGCAACTCGTAACAAAATAGGCCAATTATTATCAATATAGACGAATTTATACCTAGTTTACGTAATGCATTCTAATACTGAGAATGACGAATGTAAGATTCGGTAGGCTGCGTGAATCGGATTTTTAAATAAAAATAATTGCCCTTGCATTAATTTGTATCTCACGGGGGCAGAATAGCGAAATACTCTTGGTCTTCCGAATTATGAAAAAAGTTCTGTGCCCTTGGCCGGTTTTTGAGAAAAATCACGAAGCAACAGCCGCATCTCGTTGGTACTAATATAAAAAAATGCTAGATTTTTCAACTGTAACTAATCCGGTTAGTTTGCGTCGCTTCTCGGACCACCGGCTGTCAATGGCCGTAGCTATTCACTATCAAGTGCTAGCCGTTTGAATGCGGAAAAGGCATAAAAAATTGAACGATGTTTCACGTGTAGATATCTGCAGCGGGAGTGGAATGCAACAGATATGTTTGTGTAAGCCAACTATTCAGGAATTTCTTGGAAAAGTGGAATGGAGGGAAATGATTTTTAAATGTGAGTTAATCATTTTTCCAAAATAAAGTTCCTCTCAAGAAAATTCTTGAGTGTCCAAAATGCTTCTTAAGAAATAGTGACGAGACGTTGATAGTGACAGGGCCGATAGGCTATTGATAGATATCACATAACATCACAAATTGAATTAAATATGATTATAGGTTAATTAAGTTTACTTATATTCATCTCGATCAGGAGATTTAACACACCTGTGTGCATAGGTAACTAACAATAAATAAAGTCTACTAGAAGTAAACTTAAGACACGTGGGGAATTAACTTCTTACTAGAGATGTACGAATATTTTCACATACTTCGGTGAAAAATTTAAACACCTGAAACTATGTAAAGTTGTCAATGATCTGTAAACTCTTCTCTTTGTGAGGGAAAACTCAAACACTAAAAAAAAATATTATGTGATAAAGTCGGCGCACGAAGCAGGAAGAAATTAGTACATTGACTTGTTATTACGTGTCTCTGTCACTCCTGCGTAAATATAATGCGTGCTCGCTCGCATAGTGCAATGGCCACCGTTCTGTGCGAGCGAGACGCATTATATTTACACGGGAGTGATAGAGACAGGTACTAACAAGTCAATGTACGAATTTCTTCCTGCTTCGCGCGCCGACTTTACTATGATATTGATGAAACATTTTGTTCTGTACTCCCACTTGCTTCTTTCTCTGTCTCTCTTCTTTCACCTCTTCTTCATTGTTCTCCAAGTGTCCTTCTAGCATTCAACGCACGTAGTGACTTGGTTGCTAAAGCTACACGTAGAAACGAAATATGTGGCCTCGTAAAAATATTTCCTTTTATACAGAGCAGTATCGTAAACCATAAAATTCTTTTTCTGAGGAAATGCTTCTTTTCCGACTCAAGGTTTTATGACGAGTCGTAATAGTGGACATATCGCGAACTAAAACAAGGATCTATTGCCGGCTAATGTGGTGGTTCACAGCCACAGTTTACACTATACTACCATACATCTGTTAGGTATTATAAAGCACAAAACAGAAGGTTTAGAGGATTTAGAATAGTTTTGAAACAAACATGTTGGATCGAATGAATGCATTTTTTGTTTTATTTTATACAGAAAAAAAAACATCGAGGTTTTCTAGTGTAAATTCTGTTGCAATATATTTTTTGTCCAACGTTATTACACTGCAGTACTCGTAATCCAATTTATTAAAATTAGGAACATTCGAGCGGCATATTAAAGCACAACTTGTGGGTAAATCATATTACAATAAAGATTATATTAATCAGAAGAATGAAAAAACTGTGCCGCTTCCAGTCCCGTGTAGGTTAGATTCTATCATACTTCTGTAGAAATTAATTGTAAAATAGTTAATAGTATCATACGTTACTTTGTGAAAATTGGAAGCAGATAGCATATATACTATATGGTGCTTGTTCACACTGAACTCGCGGGCGCGGGCGCGGTCGCGGTCACGGTCACGGTCGCGGTCGCGGTCGCGGTCGCGGTCGCGGTCGCGGTAAACGCTACATACACCGCGCGCGCGTTTTGGTGTGAACACTTTCATTGTAGTTCATAAATGTTTGATATTTCGCGACCGCGCCCGCGCCCGCGCCCGCGCGTTCAATGTGAACAAGCACTAAGACATGCATGGCACCTCTGTCCCTAAATACAACGGAAATATGTACTATAATAACTAAAAAGTTTGTTACAAGCTTAGAAAATAAGTAAATAAATAAATAAAAGTACAAACCAATATACAACATAGCAACACCAGCACGTATTTCGCCCCTAAACGGAGCATCATCAGGGTAAGTTGACTCTACGATTAACCAAGTGTTTTAACGTGTTTCACTTGGTGTATCTGAAAGCCAGTTAAAAAGGTACGTTGGCGTTTTCCTTTTTGGCAGCACATCAGTTAAGTTTTCAGTGAAACGTCATTAAGAGTACTCAAAATTAATTTTCCAGATATGAAATTGATTACGTAGAAGCTTTATATGATACATATTAATAGTAGCGCTTCAACCCGTTTTAATTAAAATCCGTTCCGATGAATTATTAGCCGACACAAATGGCGATAAAATTTTCAAAATGTATACGTATTTTGGACATCACGGTTAATATGTGATGTTGTTTTGTGTACTAATTTTAAAATAAACAGAAACTATTGTCACTTGATTTAACATTTGCTTGCAAAATTTCACCTATTTTTGGTTCTATTCCACTAGTTCCATTGAGTTGAGCCATGATGGGACAATTAGAAAGTCACCATCGCGTCGCCCCAACTCAGAGTCACTCCTTAGTAAAGAATCACCATACAAATTCTGTAATAAGGAGCGATTTAAGTAACCGCTAGTGATTCTACGTTGGGGTGTATGTTTACTGTATGCTATACAGCTTTTACTACAAGTTTACGAAAAAGGACAAGAAGGCGGGATTTTAGGTCGATTAAAACACTTAGTATTTCAAAATCACGTGTCAGATAATTAAAATTAATTTCATAAACTTCATATGGTTGGCCATGACTTCAACAGGATAGTTATACCACAATATAAGGATATACAGTAGTCGCTCTTCATACAAACGGCCGAAAAGCGCGTTATACCTACCCACATCCGAATACGCGTGCGATACGTGGGCAACAGCGGCCGCTGCGTGGCGATTGCCGACAGGCGAACGAGCGGAGCTTGTACCACGGTGCGGTCGATACAAATAACAATTTTTTTAGTTTTTCTACTCTGGTTGAGCTGTATGGTCGTGTGCGGCTGTGGATTTAGAAAAATTTAAGATGGCAGTAGAAAAGGGCAACAGAAATAGTAGACATTATTGTGCTGTTTTTGGGTGCTTTAATTCGACATTAAGTCACTCAGGAATATCATTGTTTACGTTACCTGGAGACTCCGAAAGGTAAGACACTATTTTTATACACCTACCTACAAGTACGTATTATATAGTATATATAATACTATATAATATAATATATAATAATATATAATACGTACTTGTAGGTAGGTATATATATAATTACTGTAGGTAAGTAACTTAGGTAGTAGGTATTGTATAATTATTGCGTTATTGATTAATATTAACTTTATTATTGTATTGTAATTATTAATAAGAAATCAAATTATTGTATTCAAGGTCTTCGGTCCTGCCGAAGGAGATCAGTGCATGTAGGATAAATAAATAAAATAAATAAAAACAAGTGCGTATTGCAATAAGTAGGTACCTAAATTGTTTATTTTTCATAAGTCCACCGAGTAAAATGCCTAGATTTATAAATAAGGGGCTAAAAAAATCTAATGGTTGATTATTATTACTTTTGTCGTATTGGGGCGGCTTAGAATACTAACCCCAATCCCACGCCGGATGGGTGTCGTAAAAGGCGACTAAATCCGGCCCGCTGGTGGTAGGGCCCCTCGAGGGATTATATTGGTAATATTGATTTTAATTGTTAATTAATACCATTATTAGGTACTATTATTATATCTCCATGGGGTTCGCCTGGATAGTTACCACCCTTGAGTATGATGAGTCAGCCGCCAAACGACTCTTCGTGTTCCGGCTGGGGGCTTGAGAGCCAGTTCTTTCTTTCTTCTTCTTCTCTCTTTTTTGGCCGGCAACGCATCAGTGATGCCTTTGGTGTTGCTGGTGTCCATGGGCGACGATATCCACTTACCATCAGGTGGATCGTCAGCTCGTTTGCCGGCTATTTACATAAAAAAAAAACTAATAAATGCAACGTTTGCAGAAAATGGACATTGAATGGATTGGATAGGCGACCTCCGTAATGGTACTTTAATAATTGTACCTAATATTGTAATTTGTAATAATTGTAATTTGAATATTTGCGTCTAATTTGTCATTAAAACGTTATTGCTACTTGCTACTGTAAGTTTGATTTCAATGTTATAAATTAATTTAGCAATAGGTATAAAGTTTATAGAATCGGACAGTTGTACCTTTTTTATTTACCTTAACCTGTCAGAAGAACTTACCATACCCTAAGAGTCTCTGTCTCTAATACAATACTGAAGGCTTACGAACCTTCACAGTACTAATAAAAACACAACATAGATTTTTATGGAACACTTTCTTTTTATTCACAATGAATTGCATTTATTAAAATAGAAAATATAACATTTATAAATACAAAACTACAAAGAAACTGAAGTCGTCGTTTGATAAAATTAAAATACTGTCGGCGGACAGCCCTAGCGCGCGGCTACTGTCCGCGCGGCTGTAGGCAAGTTTTTCGAGAATCGGCCCGAGTTACGTTACTGTATGTAATAATATTTATACTGTGGTTATACTAAACGCAAGGACTCGTGGCAGGCGGGGTAATAAAACGTGCAAAAGAGACGGCGCACAGGCACAGAGATGCGAAACACTTAATTTCCATAAACAGTGCAAGTGCGAGAGAGAAAATGATGTGCGCCGGCCGCCGTCTCTTTTGAACGTTTTATTACTCCGCCTGCCACGAGTCTTTGCGTTTAGTATAGGAGAATTATTAGTTAGTAATAAAGTTGAAACAATTCAGTGTATTTCAACAAAAGTTATTAGATAAGAGTGAAGGGTACCAAAAAGAACTGATAGTAAATACAGTGGTACAATACAATGAAACTGTAACAGATGTTGACTAAACTAATTTGCATGTACGGGGTTTCTCCATTTGTTAACTGCGATAAACAAGCCCCGCAGTTAATGTAGGATGGAATCGTGACTGGAATAACTAAACGAAATTGGCAATAGCTTTATGCAGGTACCCACCAAAATTGTTATTTTGAAACGACATTATTGAATTAAATATTCTGCCTAATTAAAACTATATTTTAGGTCATTTGTGTAATAATAATAAATTAAATAATATTTGATTAACTTAATTCATTCAAGTGTTACTGAAGTAATTTACCTGTTATTGCTGAAACCTACGCCAGTATTGTTGCGATGGCAATAATATTAAGTAAGTATTACTATCTCAAAATTAAATCTCTATTTGTCTTAGCCATGTGCCTTGGGGAAACTAATTTGCATGTTATTCAACCTGTAGTACTTGGAACAATATACACCGGTATACAATGCGTGTGGGTGGTGTGGGGTTGTAAACTTGATTGTATTTCAAAGTACCGTGCGCCAAGTATATCGTCGAAACAAACTTTGACAAGACCTAGATATCTTGTGGCTATGCAACTTACTCGTAGGTCTTAACTGACTACGACGAAACAATTTAAAAACTTGGTTATTTTCAATTGTTGAAAAACGTGAAAAATATAAGGTATGTGTACGATGAACAATTCTGAGGAAGATCAATATCTCAATTGCAAAAGTGATCAATATTTTTGCAACATTTAAAAGACAAAAAAAGTCTGGGATACCTCTTGTATTAACTTAAAGACGATTATTTGAAATCAAAAATTATCAAATCATTTCTGAATATTTATTCTGTTTGATTCGAGTCGTTTCAAAAATATTGGACTACAAAATCGTCTGGACACAAAACACAGCTGAAGAATGAGTCCCGAATCGGGACTCCCGATATGGCCTAAATAATTCCATACTAAAGTCTTCTCTACTTTAACGGAGCTTGTAACAAGGCCTGATAACGTTAACCCTACAAACATTATTTCATACGTATCAGCATCGCCCCATTACTTATTCAATTTAAATAACTGGAGTTGCTCCAAAAGCTCCACATTATCGTAATCTACGAAAATGAATAATTGAAATATCATCATATTTTAAACAAATACGTACTCGTAACACTCTTAATGAACACGCTTATTATTTACAACTTTGTTTAAAATTTAGCTTCTGAATTTTTACTAAAATACCTTTTATAAAACATAGACGACTCATGTGGCACAGTGGTTATTATGCCAAGGGTCCTGGGTTCGACTCCCAGCGAGGCGGAAATTTGAATGATGAGTTTGAATTTCTGTTCTCGGTCTGGGTGTGTGTGTTCTTGCCTTTGTGTGTTGTCCATGGCACCCTGGGGAATCCTATGGGAATCCTATCCTATGGAAATGTGTACATAGCGTTATTTTTTATTTTATTGTAAAAAAGAGTGCGTGTAACAATCTTTTGGGGTGACCAGTTGACCCCTAAATCTACATTTTGTACGCGCGTGAGAAGTTATACTTCTTTGACATAATTAAATAAATATTTAACCCCCCCCCTAATCTTTTGGTAGGTTATAATTGATGTTGTGGAGGTCACCAGTATGAGGGTGTGCGTGTTCAGGTGTGACCTGGTAACTAGTATAGTTACGGTGTTCAGGTTTGGCGAGTATGAAGGGAACACACGAATGATGCGCACAAGATTTGATTTCATACTCATTTACTTTGCGACATGTACCTAATAATATAATGCATTTTTGCGTGTTCTGTAACCTCAATTGAATGTTTCATAAACAGAGGGCATTGACATTTATTTATGCTACTACAATACTCCCCCCCTTAAAAAAAGAAAAAAAAAATACAGAAAAAAACCATGTAAAAAAATATTGGAAGTAATTAACAATGTAAAGTGAAAAGTAAAATGTATACAATGCAATACAAAATATAGTACGAGAAAACCAATAACAAAATGTTTTGTAAACAAAGTAAAATAAAACATGTAAAATAAAAAGTAATTAAACATTAAGAAAATCGCACAACAGGCTTTACTGTGCGACCTGATTTTGTCACGCGCCGTGGTGTCGAATTCGCGTTAGCGTCATGCAAGTTGTGCTCTCTTGTTTCTGATGATTTTGTACGTTGATGTTCATTGACTTCGTTTTCTTGCAAGTCTTGCAACATAAATGCTGGTTTAAGTCGGTCGACGGAAATAACAGCTGTTCGATTGCTTAATTGAATTTTGAAGAATTTCGGATGTTTTTCCAATACTTTGTAGGGTCCTTCGTATGGTGCGGTCAATGGCTTCCTTACAGCATCTATTCTCACAAAAACGTAGTCGCAAGTATCCATATCTTTGGAGACAAATGTATTGAGCGATGATGTTGATTTCCTTTCTCTGGGTTTTAATTGACTGATTATTTGTTGTAATTGTTCCATGAATGAATCGGGAGATGTAATCTTTGAATTCTGGAAGAATGCGCCTGGGATTTTGATATTGCTACCGTACACCATTTGAGCAGGGCTTAAACTACAATCCTCTCTGATTGTTGTTCGTAAGCCTAACAGTATTGTAGGTAACTCGTGAGACCAATCTGTGGATTTCCCGCGTGCTATTATAGCGGTCTTCGTGACTCGGTGCCATCGTTCCACCATTCCGTTGGACTGCGGGTGGTAACTGGTAGTTCGTATTCTTCGAATACCCATGAGTTTAGCCAAGGATGAAAATAGGCATGATTCAAATTGGCGGCCTTGGTCTGTTGTAATTTTCAAAGGACATCCAAATCTTACAATCCAGGATTCATAAAGTGCTTGTGCGACTATCGTGGCTGTTACTTCTGGTACTGGGATAGCTTCGGGCCATCTCGTGAAACGGTCTATTATTGTTATGATATATCTGTTATCATTTGATACTGGCAGCGGTCCGACTATGTCTATGTGTATATGTTCGAAACGTTCCGATTCCGGGAATGACATCAGAGGTGTTATGTTATGTCGATGAACTTTCGATTTCTGACATGATATACATTGTTTAGCCCAAGTACTTGCGTCTTTGTTCATGCCGGGCCAGAAGTAATGTTTTTGTATTAACTTTCGGGTTGTTCGTACTCCGGGATGTGTGACGTCATGCAATGTACTGAATATTTGTTTACGAAATATGTTCGGTACATAAGGACGTAAGTCGCTTGTAGACTGTTCACAATATAATGCTTTATTGTTTGGTAAATGTACTTTTTTCCACTTTAAATTGCATTTTGATAATAAATTGGGTAATTCTGGATCGATTTCTTGTTGCGTGGCTATCTCATTCCAATCTACGGTGCTTGGGCAGTCAATCTGAGATACACGTGACAGGGCGTCCGCTACTGGGTTCTGTGATCCGGGGAGGTGTCTTATGTCGGATGTAAATTGTGCTATGTAGTCTAAATGACGTAATCGTCGTGGTGATATTTTTTCCTTCGAAACGGATTGTTTTTCTTTTGAAGTATAGCACAGCGGTTTATGATCGGTGTATATAATTAATTCTCGACCTTCGATGTAATTTTGAAAATGGCAAATAGACATGTAAATTGCCAATAACTCCCTGTCGTAGGTGCTGTAGCCTTGTTGAGTCTCAGATAGTGCTTTTGAAAAGAAAGCGATGGGTTTCCACACGATCTTTAATTTTTGTTGTAGGACTGCTCCGACGCAAGTTTGTGATGCGTCTGTCATGATTGATAGAGGCGCGTTGGGCGATGGTGGACAGAGTACAATGGCGTTTTTCAGGCCTTCCTTGCACTGTCTGAATGCCTCCTTGCTTTCATGAGTCCATTCTATAGCGCTGTTATCCCGTTTCTTGCTCCCTCGAGTATACGTGTTTAATGTTGACTGGTGTTTTGCGGCATGGGGTATGCTGGTACGATAGAAATTCAACATTCCAAGGAAACGTTTTAGGTCACGTACGGTCTTGGGTAATGGATATTCATCTATCGCTTGTACTCTCTGCGGGGAGGGTGTAATTCCTTCAGCTGTGATTTTGTAACCCAAAAATTCCATTTCTTGAGTGCCGAAAATGCATTTATCCATGTTGACCGTGATACCATGCTTGTTCAGTCGCTTAAAAACTTCATCGAGGTGATCTCGGTGTTCTTCTTCGGATGATGAAGCTATGAGTATATCATCGACGAAACAGAATATGAAGTCCAGACCAAACATTATGTCATTGATGAATCTCATGAAGGTTTGACCGGCATTGCGTAATCCAAATGGCATTCTTGGAAATTCGAATAGACCAAATGGAGTAATCACAGCGGTTTTCTCTACATCTTCGACGGGGATCTGGTTGTACGCTCTCTTGATGTCGATGCGAGAAAATATTGTCTTTTTGGGTAAAAGGTATGTGAAATCTAAGAGTCGTGGGATGGGGTAGCGATCGGGTTTTGTTATTGCGTTTAACTTGCGGTAATCGCCACATAATCTAATTGAGCCATCTTTTTTTGTTGTGACGTGGATGGGGCTTGACCAAGCGCTCTTAGATGGGCGGCATACGCCGGTTTCGATCATATGCTCTAGTTCTTGCTTGACTCTTCTGTATTTTTCTGCGGAGAGCGGTCGACATTTTGAAATGAAATGAAATGAAATGAAATGAAATAACTTTATTTGTTGAAATGTGGTTATACAGTTGGTCAAGTATTATACAATCTATCTCACATTTGCCATATTATGGCGTACAAATAGTTTTAGTATTAGGGTAAGTTTACATTATTTATATTATTATTACATTTTAAATGAGAATCTTATTTTATTTATACATAATACATTATTTACATCATATTAAAACAAATTTCAATATCAAATGTCAAGGGAGAATAACAATAATTTAAAATCTTTATATAAATTCTTTTATTGAATAATAGCATTTATTAGTTAACAATTTATGTAATTCTGTTTTAAATTTATTGAAAGTTAATTTTTTTATGTTTTCAGGGATTTTATTATATATAGTTACACACATGTGGGTCGAATTTTTCGAACGTATCACTGATCGAGAAGGTGGTACACATAGTCGATTAGGGTATCTGGTCGCAAAATAACAATTATCTTTCTTTTCCTGAAAAAGGTGCATATTTTTTCTTACAAAAATACAGACCTCATATATGTATATACCAGTTAATGTCAATAATTTTAGCTTTCTAAAGAGAGGTTTGCAGCTTGCGTCTGGGGTAACATTACACATAGCGCGTATACATCTTTTTTGAGCAATGAAGACTTTATTGCAATCTGTTTTGAGTGAACTGGGTGTCCGTCGGTTATGATCTGGTGAACAACGTTGTGTTTTGGTGTTTCTTTAGCACAGAACGGTTTAGTGACGTCGGGATACTTCTCGATGATGTTGTGATACGGTGAATGGATGTTGATGGTCTTGATGCTGGATGTACTGCAGTTGATGAGCTTGCCAGGTGTTAATAGTCCCGTAATACCATCAATTAGCTTTTGGTGACGTAAATCCACTAGTAAATTGTGTTTTGTTAGAAAATCAGCGCCCAGTATAGGTTGTTTGACGTCAGCGATGACGAACGTCCATTTGTAGGGTCGGCGTAATCCGAGATCCAATTCGAGTAATTTTTCACCATATGTTTTTATTTCGCTCCCGTTGGCGGCGTATAATTTATAATCACTCGTTTGGAAAGCCTTTCTAGTTCTTGGTATGACAGAGATGTTGGCTCCCGTGTCAACTAAGAATCGATACCCACTTTTGCGGTCGGTAACGGATAGGCGGCTGGATGGGTATATAGCGCTGACGTCCGCCTCAGTCACCGCTATTGGCAGTTTTCCGACTGTGACTTCCATGCACAAGGTTCTTCACACTTTCTGGCTCTCTCTCTGAATCGGGAGTGATAGTAGCAGAAGGCATTGGAGTTGTGTATAGACTTCCTGGTTGGTCGATGCCTTGAGTAAGAACGGCTTCTGTAACCTTGTCTGTAGGGTCTTCTTCGTGGACTGGAGCGATTCATTTGTAATTCTGCCACTTCCAAGGAAAGCTTGTTTATTATATCTAGTAGCATGTTCATAGGAGAACTGGATGTGCTGTAGTATGGTATCCGTGGCTTCAGTTCTTTCTGTAGCGTGGTGCTGGTGCCAGTGGATGCGGTGTTTGACGGTGACGCGTAGTAGGCCCCAGGAATTCCAGGTACTGATGCGTGCGGCGTGACTGGCATTGTCGGAGGTTGAAGTCACCGTTGGATCTTGAGGTACACGTCGGAGATTCAGGTAAACGTCGGGGTTACCAAAATGTGGAGGTCACCAGTATGAGGGTGTGCGTGTTCAGGTGTGACCTGGTAACTAGTATAGTTACGGTGTTCAGGTTTGGCGAGTATGAAGGGAACACACGAATGATGCGCACAAGATTTGATTTCATACTCATTTACTTTGCGACATGTACCTAATAATATAATGCATTTTTGCGTGTTCTGTAACCTCAATTGAATGTTTCATAAACAGAGGGCATTGACATTTATTTATGCTACTACAATGTCATGTTTGGAAGAGATCAATCAGCTTTAAACTTTACGATAGACCAAATCCAAGGGTACCTCGAGTAATATCGATTACAGTTACTTACGACTCTATTAGGTTTAACGACAACATAGAATCGACAATTCACTGGCTCAAGCAGTATAAAAGGAACATAAAATAATACGACCGAATTTATTAGCAAAAGTAAAGTTAAGAAAATTGTTAATTTTGTTACAGATTATCTAGTATTGGGAAAAGTCTTGGTAAAACAAGAAAAAAATAGGTGTTAGATTTATTGTTACAGTAATGTTCTTATCGTTGATAACTGGCAAGCTAGCTGACGATCCACCTGATAGTAAGTGGTTATTGTCTCCGTAAAGAAAGAAAGAACTGGCTCTCAAGCCATTGCCAGAACACAACAAGTCGTCTGGCGGTTGAATCAAGCAAGAGGTTGGAATTTTTTTTATGGAAATAGCCGGCAAACGAGCTGACGATCCACCTGATGGTAAGTGGCTATCGTCGCCCATGGACATCAGCAACACAAAAGGCATCACTGATGCGTTGCCGGCCAAGAAAGAGAGAAGAAAGAAAACAAAGAGAGACTTTGGTAGCTTATTAATAATATTGATAATATTGTCCTTAGGTATATAAATCCTTACGACCAAGCGGGCCGGCTTCTGTCGCCTTTTATGACACACCAGTATCCCGATATGGTATTGGGGTTAGTATTCTAAGTCGCCCCAATAAGACTAAATTGTTACCTATTAAAATGTAATAGTATCAGGCGTTACTTTGCGGAAATCTACGCCTCTCGAAGTTCAAATGCGCAGTCTGCAACTAACCATCGTAGAGTTAAATTACCCTGATGGTGTAGGCGAAACACTTGTTGATTATTGTGTGTTAGTAATAAAGTACCTAAGTAGGTAGTACATTTATTTATTATTTCCTTTTTGGGTGGTAGGGGCCACGCGTTTCTATAAGTAGTTAAACCGTCATACATGTTAATCGCGGATTGTAGCATATTATTAGACTGTAGTAACATAATCATACTAAAAAAGCAACAACCAATAATTGTCCTACTGCTGGGGTCTCCTCACACAATGTGAGGGTATGGGTATAGGCCATAGTCTACCACGCTGGCCAAGTGCGAATGCGATATTTGTTACCCTTTAAAAAATTTGGATTTAGCACATACTACCGACCATGATCTGTTATTATTACAACATATGGGTACCTACTTATTATCTTGGAAAACTCTGGCAAAGTCGCGGGCACAGGAACTATTAAAAGGATTTGATTAACAAGGTTAGTTTCACAGTGGCTAACTTAATCTGGTCATTACCACAGATAGGTCACGAGCAATAGGTCATACTGGAAACAGCCATTCACGGCTAGCACATAAGTCAGAGTCATAATGGATATAATCGTTCGGCGCGCAGCTTGGCCGAAGGCCAACGCTGCAGTTGAGTGCAGATTTCGTTCCATAATATTTTCCTTCAGAAACTCATTTCATGTAACAACTTGAACCTTGAATGACCCAGTTAACACGCTACGTCTTTTTTACGTTTGTATTTTTTTTATTTTCAATACGAGGTGAAAGGTAATCCCTATTATGCGAGTAATGTTGCAACCAAAACGTCTGCAGTTTGAGAACTAAGAATCATGTTTTATAACTCGTAAACAGAAGTAAATCTTTAGAAAAGCGTGTTCTACTCGACTCCTAAGTTGTAACAGCTCATACAAGTCACAATGAATATGGCTTTTCACTAGCGCATAAGTCACGAAGTCATAATGGACATAATCGTTCGACGCACGCCCTGGCCAGCTGCCAGCGGTGCAGTTGAAAGCAGATTTCGTTCTTTAATATTTTCCTCCGCGAACTAAGTTCATGGATTGACTTTAACGACCTAGTTTGGTAAATTTAACGACTCCGTTTTCTTGTAAAGTCTTGCTAACTTCAAAAGATGATTTTGCATATATTCTTTGTAAACAAATAGTGAAGTCAACTAAGAAATTAATAGATACATGAATTATTCTGTGTGTGAATAACAAACATCTTTTAACACAAAGTAGTTGAATAATTATAATTAATTCTCTTACGCCCCAACACAGAGTCACTAAAGTAAAGAATCACCCTACAAATTCTGTACTAAGGAGCGATTTAAGTGACCATTAGTGACTCTGAGTTGTGTCGTTAGCATTTAGTAAATAAGTACTTAGCAGCGTGTAATTTTAATATTTATTATTATTGATTTATGTGTTTCTTATACTTATGTATGTAAATTTCTTTATCCAATTCTTCTCCATGTAAATGTACCAAATTCCATACTCCTCCGTCCTTGTAATACTAATTGTCAACACAACACGTAATTGTAACAAAATTTGCGTAATTTAAAACAGAACATCTCAAATCAAACACGGATTGTCAACGGACATTTACAGCTTCGAAATATTAATTCATGTAGTTGTAAAGTAATTAGGAACTAGCGTAGAAAAGATAAAATACACTACGGTCGTTCCGCGCGAAGTTCAGCACTGCTTCATTATGTAAGCCACGCGAGGCCACTTGAACAGGGTTCTACGGTAATTTTGCACCGATCTCATTAATCGCTCTTGTGGGGCTAAGCTCTAAATAGTTGGTTAGCTCCATAATGGTTTTATACGCAATGGATGAAATATGTTTAAGTTTATATTATAGGTTTTTAGTCAGTTACGGTTATAGTTGTTGAAAATTGTAGGAGGTTTTGTAAGGCGTAAGCGCTAAGTTTAAGGCATCATAATGTAAGCCACGCACAGAACAAAAAAACCCGTTTGAACAGGGTTCTACGGTAATTTTGCACTGATCTTATTAATCGCTCCTGTGAGGCTAAGCTCTATGGTCTTATACCCAATGTATGAGCTATGTTTAACTTTATGTTTTACTTTTAAGTCAGAAACATTCAATATTAGTTATCGTTATTGTTTTTATATATTATTGTTATTGTTTTTATTTCTCTGTTAGCACCATTAATTGCCATTATTTTATTTCTTCACTTTCTCTTCTCTCTAGGCTTGCAATGCTTCTGTGATGTGTATAGCTTTACTGATGTCCAAGGGCGATGGCGTCCACTTACCTACCACAGTGGCTCGTTTTCGCGATCGTTAGTTATTTACGTCAAAAACTCAGATTGTTAATCGTACTAAAAGATTGTAAAATGAAATTATTAACCTTTACCTTCTTTTCACAGCGAATATGAAAACATTGATTGAATTCTCACAAAAAATGCAATACTTCAATGTTGCTTATAAAGAAACTTTCGCTTTCATTGGGAATCTTCATGAGTCAAAAATGTAACGCTGAATAAATTTCAATGCCGCAAGTGGCTGGATGACGTCATCGTTGACAAGATGGTGCTGTGAATGGAGGTTTTTGAAAGAGATTTTCGTAAAAGAAATTTAATATTTTTTAGCATTTCACACTCGAAAATTAACTTGGACTTACATGTCTGTGCTTAAAAGCGTTAGCTTAATCGATTAGTGGGAGAGACACCTTTTTATCTAATGGTGTACGACATATATTTAGTATTGGGAACAAGTACGAATACGCGGAATACGTGTTATAAATCTTAATGAAAAAAACTGTCGAGATCAAATCTGTAGGTACATAGGACATATTTTGGAACTTTTTCCCCTTTGTGCAAGCATCACACCGAAATCACTGAACAAATTTTGATGATACCTTCTCGGCGCATCTGTATTTGTAGCTCATTGTTATGGGCTATTATTTATGCCCAGAAAAAAATAACGCTTATATAACGTTTACAAACTCATACTCATACTCTGCTGTAGTGTTTTACCTGTGTCGCGGGTTGCATTGACGACACATATTATCTGTACAAATCGAGTACAAATTAATATTCGCTACCAACTACACCACAGGGGTGTATCTCTTCCCGAGTTTCCGAGAGAAATCCAATGGTTACAAATGCAAAATAACACCGAAACGGGTCAGAATAAAAACAAATACAATATCATCAAAATTCTGCCTTCATACGTCATATAGTATCTACTTCAAATTTTCAGACAATAAACGCTACATAATAAAATGAAAATTGTATGAATGCCAACTTCTTTATCTTTACGATGTTACATTAGCGTTCCAAAGTCATTCTATGCTTTACAAGGATACAAGTGGGAAATAAGAACAATAAACTGCAAGAAAATTATGCAATACTAAAGAATGATAACAAAGTGGTAGAGTGGGAATATATTTTATTATGATGTTGAAATATGTGATGCAAGGTTATGTGCGAGAATTATCTTTAATTTATCAAAATGTGTTTGACAATAATCTATATTATTTTTAGCAAAGTGAGGGCGAATTCTGTATGTTTCTGTCAACGCCACGTGATAAGTATCTTTAAATCCACCATCTAAGTATTATAAACAATATTTCACTATTAATTTGAAAGGTACAATATTCCATATGGTTATATTATCATGTGTTTATTTATGATCATATTCGTCAAACTGAATTGTAAAAATTCGTGCATCTTAAGATTTTCTTCGGCGTACGCTGCTGAAATAGTTCATTCAATACGCAAATAAAATTAATTTAACTAAGTCTGAAAAGTTCCACAACAGCACAAGTCTATAAATTCTAAGAATAAAAACTCACAGTAACCATTCCTTTAAATTTTTCATCAAGAATAATGACCCACATGCTAAGCTTCGCATTTTAGCTCTCAAAAACACATGTCATAGAGGCACAGATCGTCACACGAGTGATGTGAAAATAACAATAACAAAAATTAATAGAACAGTTTGAATAACAGAAGAACATTCTCATATATCAACCCTACAACAGCCGCGTTACATAAAACCAAGGAAGTTGGAACGAAATGGAACTAATCGGCGAGTTCCAAAGTTCGGCGTGTAGTTCCTACAAGCAAAGTTCTAAAAACGAGGAACGTAGCCGTGCAAGATGGAATAGTTTCTGCACCACTAACCACAATGCGTAATGCTATGAATCCTAGCCAATAGAATTTCCTGATAGGAAATAGTTTCTCAAGATATTGCAGGTCTTCGTATATGACCACAGCCGGAATTTACTTCGAAAGATGCCCGAAGCTTATTTCATTGCATACGTAGACAATAGGCATCAGCGATGCTTCATCAAATATTTTTGGCTTTCCGACACTGCAACCGAATGACGTAAAATTAAAAAATATTACAATGGTAGATTCCGAGATTACGATACATACGGCCGAGATGGTACGTAACCCAGCTACCTTCAGTAGAAGAGATAGTTCGATATAATGTATGTATGGATGGATACGTATGAATACATATTTTTGGGATGGAGTCCCTCACATCCCAAAAATATGTATTCATAACTGTGGTGTTTGTGTGACAGGCGTCATGTCACCACTGAGAGAGAGTGTACGTTTGTTTTTATTTGCTTACGTTGTTTGCCTTGCGAATTTGTATCAGTTGCGAGCGCAAACGTGTTGCGTTTTGTTAGATCAAACTTCGTCAAACGGCTTTTCACTGTTACTGAAAACGGCCAGCTGTAATAAAATAATCAGGTTTTTGTAGCGATGGACATACGTGTTGTATTGACACTGCGTTTTAACTTTGCATGAATACATTACATTATTTTCATAACAAACTGGGTGGTGCCAGATACTTGAGGAACTTTATTATCTTACAATTATCCGTTACATATTTTTGGGATGTGAGGGACTCCATCCATCCAAATATGTAACGGATAATTGTAAGATAATAAAGTTCCTCAAGTATCTGGCACCACCCAGTTTGTTATGAAAATAATGTAATGTATTCATGCAAAGTTAAAACGCAGTGTCAATGTTATAGTCAAAGTCCGATACACAGTCTCTTCGCGGAAGGACTGGTTTATCCTAGGTTTGGCCAAAGCCATCAGGCAATCCCCGAAATACATTTCAATTTCGCCCTTTGCCTGAAGTATTTTTAGTCAAACCCAGGAGCTCCTAACTTTTCAGTCAAACGTCGAAAGTAAATTATTCTGTTTCGGTTTTGGCCTAGTCAATCCTAGAAGCGACTGCAAAACTCGGTCAAACGTTGATCTGAACATGTTTAAACAGGTTCATAATGTCTCTCGCGGTGTTCCGACCGATTGTTTTTATACCTAATCTTACAAACTAACCTCCGTATATTCCAAAGCATTTATTTATTTATTTTATACTTTATTGCACATCGTACAAAAGGCGGGCCTAATGCCACACGGCATTCTCTCAAAGCATCTCAAATATAAAAGTGAAAATCACGTAAGCTGACCAATCAGGTGTCAGAACTGGCAGAGTTAAGCGGTTCTTAAGACTTGAAAGCTGCTTAAATGATAAAATGCTTCCAAATATACGAAGATAAGACACTTCATACCTATATCGGAGTTTGACTCGTCAAACCCCGATTTAATAAAATTGTGTTTTGACGTTTGCCTGACCAAATTAGTCTCTCCCAGGTTTGACGAAAATTGTTTAGTCAAAGGCCGAAAATTTACATTTGTTTGGGCTTTGACTAAGTCATTCAGTCTGACCTGAGGATTGACCAGTCCAACCTAGGAGCGCCGGAGCTTCGGAGTTTGCCTATAACATCAATACAACACGTATGTCCATCGCTACAAAAACCTGATTATTTTATTACAGCTGGCCGTTTTCAGTAACAGTGAAAAGCCGTTTGACGAAGTTTGATCTAACAAAACGCAACACGTTTGCGCTCGCAACTGATACAAATTCGCAAGGCAAACAACGTAAGCAAATAAAAAAAAACGTACACTCTCTCTCAGTGGTGACATGACGCCTGTCACACAAACACCACAGTTATACAATTCACACAAATAAGCTTTAATAATGTTTTATGTTGCTATTTGGGATAACCCATATAAAATGAGGGTACCTACCTAATTGTTATTAATTATTTGTATTATAATTCTTGACAAAAAATAACCGACTTCAAAATAACTCAAAAACTACTCGTTAGATCTCGCTCTTTAAGTGGGACTACATGACAAGCACCAGCTTTCGATTAAAATATAGTTATCAAAATCGGTTCACCTAGTCGAAAGTTCTGACGTAACAAACATAAAAAAATATAGTTGAATTGAATACCTCCTCGTTTGATTGAAGTCTGCTAAAAAAGCGATTAGTGATTTGAACATCGATCTCACACAGTCCGATGGGAGATTATTCAAATCACTACTATTTTATGTAACGCCAATTATGCCATCTTTAGGTATAAAATTCCAAAAAGTTTGTTATTCTCTAATGAAAACAAATCCGCTTTCATGTCATAAGTGATTATCGCCGACATTTGATCATGGCGGGAACTTTCTTTTCCTCAAATATTTCGAAGTTACCGATTAAATACGAATACAGAAGTACTCGCAAAACCGATATAATATCGCATTGTAAAAGGCGTAGTACCTACAAACAGCGTTGGAACAACAACAAATGTATTCTGTGTCGCTCAACGTTCGCAAACATCACGCGACAGTTTACACAAACCGGCTTTGATACGTGTTGCTTTTATGTAATTACACTTTGAACATAAAAAGTTTTACTTATTTCCATCATCATCTCAATCCTACTCTTAATAAAATTAAATGTGAAAGTTTGTTAGGATTTTCGTTACTATTTCTCGCAAAAACTACTGAACGGATTTTTTTAATGGACGTAGTTTCTGAAAAACATTCCAATCCACACTCAACATGTTGAAATTGAATTAATACTTAAATAAAAAAATGTAAGTTAGTATACTAAGTAAGAAAGTATTATTAAGTATTAATACTTAAGTAATACACTTAAGTATTAATTCAATTTCAACATTAGTGTGGATTGGAACGTTTTTCAGAAACTACGTCCAATTTCTCTATGTAATCCGCATCAAGTCTTCCCTACTAGTATGGCCATGATTACTACAATAGTATTCTTAGATAAAAATTTAAATCATTCAGACAATCTACTTTGTATCTCTACAGAATGTTCAAGTAATTACATAAAATAATCTATCTTGAAAAACAACAAATAACTCCGTGAGCAACATTACAGAACGTCATCATTACGAAGTTCAAATAGCTTTACTGAAACCTTTCGCATCTTGAAAACGCATTCAATTTATCCTTAAACATCGCTATGTCCTGGGATTTCAAAAGGCAAGGAAAAACGTTCTAAATAAAAACATCGCATGTCTTCTAAAGCGAGACAAGACGCTCGCTTCGTATCATCTGAATAGATCGTTGGAGTGCAGAAGTCACTCAACCTTTTCTTTACACAGTTTTGGCTCACTATGCCTTCCTCATGGGAAAATATTGTAAAGTTCATCCCTATACAACTTTTTTTCCAGACTTTCACACTGTTTCGCGTTTACATAACGATGTAATGTCCTCATTGTCTTTCCCATGGCTATTCAAACATAAATCGATGAAGTTAGATATTATTTATCTATTATTCTATTAACGTAGCATGTTTTCAATTAAAATTAAGGTACACTGTACAGTCAACCCCCGGCAAAGAAAACATCGTGTTTAAATTTAAATATTGCATTAAAATTCAAAGTTATTCTGGTTAACTGTAATACTTATTGATCTTAAAATACTTCTTATAATACAAAGTTGTTTCTGGATAATATCAATCTCAAATTACGCGAGTAATTTAATCTGAAACTTTCAGATTAATAATTCCTAGAAAACTTTGTATTTCCCTAAGGCTGTCGGTTTAACATAATTGTTTTGATACTCAGTACAGCTTCGTTGTTTTGAACACGTATTTTAGTTTTTGAAGTTTTTTTTTAATTTATAAAGTTACTAAATAGTTATCTATACTAATATTATAAAGCTGAAGAGTTTGTTTGGTTGAACGCGCTAATCTCAGGAACTGCTGGTTCAAATTGGAAAATTATTTTTGTGTTTGACAGTCCATTTATCAAGGAAGGCTATATGCTATATGGGCTATCTTTACATATTATTTTCAAATTGTTGTTTGGGAAAAGCGGAAAATCGACTTTATCAATGGATTGAATGTGCATTATGCATTGTTTTAGTAGTCTCAAACCACCTTCAGATTATTGCCTTTCAAATGAAACCATTTTGAGGAATACCGGTTGGATGGTTTCAGAGTTTTTAAAGGACATCCGTAAGAAAAGAAAGCTGTAATTTGGCTTGGATATACTTTTGTATTAAAACGACAAACTGGTAGAGTAAAATCTTTAAAAACTCTTTCTTCTCTCATCTTTCTTGTCTAGGAACACATTGGTGATGCCTTTATTACTGAAATCTAAGAGCGACGGTGCAAACTTACTATCATCGTTACACGTAAAATATTATGAACCCTGAATTATCAGTTATTTGTACAAACATTGCACTATACATTTATTAAATAAAAATAAAGTGACAATTTAAATGAGGTTCACGATACCCCAGAGTAATCATGACGCTTATTGCTACTCACTGTAGCGAAACCAATATATTTGCGGTTCTTAATAAACATACAGCGACTTAATTGAGTTATTAAAACAAATAGGTAATAGTTTAAAAAACTAAATACACTTTTTTATATTGTCAATGTAGATACTGAAGAAAAATTAAAATGTGTACAATTCACACGTAGTAGAAGTGAAACCTTCAAAAATAAAGGTATTAATTTAATAACGTGTATCAGTTTTAATGAAGAATGGAGTCCGAAATATACGGGACATCCTGTATATTTTGTTTGGAAGCCACACAGATTTTAAGTCAGTTAAAAATTCAAAAATTTAAAGACAAAGCCATTTTATATGACCTAAATAGCGATAAATAAATAATCATCACAAAAATTATAGTACCTTACTTTTCTTCAAAACAGAAGAATAATGAATGCCAACTTAAGCGGCAGAACTGACATTTAATATAACCACAGATATAACAAAGATTTGGTTAGCATTTACGCGCACAAAAGAATTAATATTTGAACGAGTACGATGGCGAGGGTCCTCGGAATTTAATTTATTCCCTCCGGTTATCACTATGCAGCATTAGGTAACCGTGTCGACTGAACGAATGTAACATTGTTGGTTATTTCTTTATATAGGGAATTGAGAACACTTTATAAAATGCTTTAAAGCTCAGTTTGTTCCTATCTTTGCCTATGTAGTAATGAAAAAATTTGCTCTCTTTTTCGCATTTTGCGCTTCCATTACTTACTCTTTAACGTTAATGGCACACCAAGACTTTCAGACATCTGACTGACTTCACATAGGACTGAATATGATTATCAAAGAAAAGCATTCTACCTCAGTCTGTAATCCATCACTGACTTAAAATAGAACTAAAATTCAACAGTTTTTGGCTTTAAATAAACATTAAAGCATTCTGTTCGTGTCTCAAGTAACAATTTATAACTTTGAAGTATCATATTTGTCAATTTATAGCCCATTTGCATGTTTTGTGCATGCATGAAAGGTCAACACCTACTCATCAAAATAATGCTTTAGCCTTCAAAACGAAAACACTTTCTGCCAAGGTTTTGAATACAAAGCCACATGGCAAGGTCATGTTAGATTGTGGTGGCTATTTCAGTCATTCATTGTCAGTGTAAAGTAAAAACACTAATTACTATATACTTAAGTCTATTCGAACCTTGAAATATATTTCACATGTTTGGGTTGCAATGTTGGAGTTTTATCTTAAGCTGGAGTTTTATAAAATGCTTGTGATGACTTAGGAAAGTAACCTCAATCCCATGTCGGCAAACTAGGGTGTCATAAAAAGCAACAAAAGTTGACTTGCTTAGTGGTAGTGCTTCCTATAAGGATAAATAATATTATCAATATAAGTATTAAGTCATTAATATTATCCCAGATATTATCATTTTTACGTGAAGCTTTCGAATAAACTTGCTTGGATTGTCAAAGTTTCTATTATTTATATCTCGGCTTTCTCATTGAAAGTAGGTAGGTATCGAATTCCTTAGTATGATAATAGAGCTCTAAATTTAGGAAACAGAGGAAACATCTTCACCTATAATTTACAGGATAGCATTTTCTAGAGTTAAATTTTCACAGATAAATTTATAGGGATTTGGACAGTTTGGGAATTTAACATATTGATTGAACTTTCTAGGAATAAGATATTTGGAAAACTTTGAACATTTTGGGAATTGGACATTTTTTATCTAAACCATCATCATCATAATGTACATACGAGTAATATAAAACTGTAACTAGTCAATGTCTGTACATAAAAGATATTTAAGAAATACATTTTTTTCTGTATGTCGGTTTGTCTGTTTGTCTGTGAGTATGTAATAATAAAATTATGTTCAGCTATGGACGTTCCGATATTCAGTCCAAATTTTTATTCCAAATTACAAGACGAAGTTTTTGAAAAGTGGGAAAATACTGCGTGTTCTTCCATGGCAGCAGCTGCTGATAAAGAAAAAGAAATAGCTATCGCGGAAGGCTGAATCAAGAATGGTTACCCTGTTATTGATGTTTATGTAGACGGCTCATGGTGTGCTAGATCCTATGGCTCCAACTATAAAGCTTCATCTGGTACTGCAGCCATAATTGGCAGAAAAACTCGCAAAATTCTTTACATTGGCGTGAAAAACAAATATTGCTTAGTGTGTGCCCGATAAGAGCACAACAATATTATACCTAACGAGCACAAATGCTTTAAAATTATGACGGTTCTTCGAGCTCTATGGAAAACGAGATTCTAGTCGAAGGATTTAAGTCCTCTTTATCTACATATGGCCTCATATATGACAGAATGATTGGTGATGAAGACGCCTCAACTCATGCAAAAATTCTTTAGGCCAGACCGTATGCAGCTCAAAATATTACCGTCGAGAAAATCAAGTGCCGCAATCATATATTACGCAATTTTTGCAAAAAACTACGCAATCTAACATCTGAGACAAAGTACGCCTTGGCACAGCGACAAACACTCACAAACGTAAAAATAATGACAATGCAAGAAGCAATTGTGAACTCTAAGACATCACAAAGTCTCGGAATGTCCTCGAAGTGTTGCCATATCGGTATTGCATGATGACATTGTTAACTCTGTGCCGCATGCTTATGGTGACCACAAGTTGTGTCAAGGATATTACTGCCATAAAGAAAAAAATGACAACGAAGAATTAACACAAATCGTTAATTCAACTTTTATGTTTAGATTAAAGTCTATTGTTTCAAGTATCGCATCAAAATCACGCAGTTTGATTGAAGATGTCGATACTAACACTGTCGAATGTTTTAACAGTATTATAGCAAAATTTATCGGTGGCAAACGAATTAATTTTGCTTTGAAAAGAGGCTACCAAGGCAGGTGTGCAGCGGCAGTAGTTTCATTCAACACCAAATCGGCTTTGTCAACAGTCCAAGGGGCTTTTACTGGCAAAAGCCCTGTAGGAAATGTTGACATTGTAGAAAAAAAAGGGCACATAAACGACAATTAAATTTGGAGCATCCTGGAAGGAAAAGAAGGATATTAAAGGTTAACAAAATACAATATGATTATGGCACTGCAAGCACAACACCAGATATGCCTCCTGAAGAGTTAGTAAAGGCGAAAGAAGAATTTCAAAATAATTTAAAACAACTTACAGCTAACAAGCACGCTATTGAAAGGGCCACCATACTGCAAAGAGATAGCAGCGAATGGCTTGAAATTAGAAAAAACCTTATTACTGCTTCAAACTTCGGTCCCATTTGAAAAACAAATGTTACACTAGGTACTGCGCCACTTGTTAAAAACATACTTTATCAAAATAATTTGGTAAACATTGCCTCGATTGCTCACGGAATCGAACATGAACGACAAGCATTGCAACAGCTAGAAAAGCAAGAAAATGTGACGATTATGCCGTGTGGATTATTTATTGATGAAACTTACCCATTTATTGGTGCAACTCCTGACGGATTGGTGGTTCATGATACGATAGTAGAAATAAAGTGCCCTATTACAGCCTTCAAAAAAGGACTTTCCGATGCAATAAAAGAGAACAAAATCCAGATTCTGAAATTTGAAAAAAAAAACATGCACAATCCGTATAAATAAGAGAAGCAATTGGTTTTACCAAATTCAGGGCCAACTTCATGTCACAGGAAGGAGACAATGTTTATTGGGAGTTTGGACAGGAGAAAATGAAGACCTTTTTACAAAACTGATAGAAAGAGAGGATGAATTTTGGAAAACTATAATGGAGCCAAAGTTAGTCCTATTCTTTAAAATTTGTTTACTGCCAGAAATCGTTGACAGCAGACATGCACGTGGGATGCCAATTAGAAATTTACCTCTACATAGTAAAGAAACAGTGTCGACTTCGCCAACTAGTGTGCCTGACAAAGAAAATATATGTTCGGATTCATTCACAGCCCGTCGTCAGCCTGATGATAATTTTGCGTATTTACATACAAGCACTCGCCAACTAAATATTAAAGAATTTTAGATTTTTTTGTTATAAATACATATTATATCAATCTGTTTATTAGTTTTTCAAATGTAATAAGCTTTACAAAACCTACTTCAAATATATTTTTTACATAAGTAGGTCAATTTGCAATATAAATATCAAATATAATCCTCGTATATCCTTTAAAAATTATTATATTACTAGCGGACCCGGCAGACGTCATCCTTCCCGGAAAAGCACTGCAAGTTCATTAACTGTTGGTGCATTGTATAGCGCCACCCACCAGGTTCCTATGTGAATTCAAACCTTGCAAGGACCCACTCAAATGCACACAAAAATATAATTAAATCGTCCCTGCTGTTTAGGAGAAGATTAGCGACATACCCACAGCAGCGTCACCTACCGGATCCAATTGTGTTTTCAAACAATCCAGAACCCGTTGAAATATGCATACAAAATTTCATCCAAATCGGTCCAACCGTGTAGGATGAGTTAGATGACAAACACACGTACAGAATAATTATATAATATTAAGATAATGATAAAAATAAAACGATATTTTCACTTCATACTAATAAATGTACTTATTTACCAACAACAAAATAAAATAATTCGTAAAAGTAGTACAGTGCTCCTATTGCAAAATATTTTTACCTAATTGTGCTGTGGTGCCTGTGGTCGACAACGGGATCATACGAGTTCACTTTCTCGGAGCGTTAGCGATGTTTGATGCGCGCGGACTGAGGATGCGCTAAATGCCTACTGCGTGAGTATAAGAGGGCCTTAACAAATAAATTCTATTTTTTATAATATAACCAGATCCATTCAATAAATATCCACTTGAAAGTACATACTTTGCTTACAGGTGTTAGATATAAACAACCAAAGCAGTAAAACAGCGACAAAAATAAAGGAATCCGGGAAACTAATCTTATACAAAGACAATAGAATTGGTGTCAAGGGACGCAACATTAAAAGTAGCGCGACCGAAAAAGTGGGAAGAGTTAGGGAAATGGGGAATTTAAATAGAAAATTCCCAAGCAGAAACAATGAGAGCGTTAGTAGCTCTGCATTTATATGCGTGTAATTTATGTAGGAACGTGGCGTTGTGAATATGCTTTCTTATGAATGTGTTTTAAGGTTACAAAGTCATAATTTTGAATGATTTTTTTAAACAGCTAGGCTAACGTATATCATTGAATGCAACTATAATAGATATTCATCTAATTTTATTATTATTTTGTGATGAGGTTTTCCTCTACTCGAGTATTGACTCAGTCGACCTCAGGGAAAGGGTGGCTCAGTTCCCCCCGTTATTATTATTATTCAAAGTCATCACTAAATCGTCTGCAGAGTTGTCGAGTAAAAATTGAAACTGAAACATTGCAACTGCTGCAGACAAGTACTTACGTATAATTGAAATAGTTATTCATTAAAACTTTCAAAATTGCAGCGTAATTCATAACAGATGCTGATGCGACAGGAAGGACAACTCGTTGAAACTACAGCTAGTGATTTCATAAATTTGCAGCACTGGAAATATTTCTGAACATTTAACAACTTAATGTGTGCAATGTAATAGTAAAAACAAATATAAAAGTACAATCACAGCAATCTCAGGCATTTGCTCTTATTTATTGAAGAGTTCCATTGCCGATCTCTGAAGATCTTCATCAGATCCTAATATATTGGTCTAATGGTTAGCTGGTAGACATTTGAACTATAATATTTCATATGGTGGTCAATTAAGTTTTAAATTATAATATTATACACTAAACCTTACCTGAAAAATATGAATTGGATCTGAAGTTTTTAAAAAGTTCGCGAACATACATACATACACCCCACACATTGGCATTCTAAAAGACACGCCATAATAGGTACTTCATGTATTTAGTGTTACAATGATTGTCATTACAATCGTTTAATCATTATTATTACATCCCAATTCATGTACCTAATTACCATATTGTCACGATACCAATCATACACTTTATTGGACTATTCTTTGTCCAATACGGAATTGTGAATTGCAGTTGAAACGGACGTAGACAAATGAATATAAACGTTCACAGTGTTCCGCTAGTGAATAAAGGACGCACGTTCGTGTTCATACTTGAACTGTGTTGAATTGTTTTGTAATGGAATTGCTCCCATTCTTAAGTATAATTTGTTGCAGAATTGCATCAGGTGAAGTTTAAATTTTTCATCAGAACATTCAAAACAATACATACTAAAGTGAAGTTGTAAACTGTATCCTAACGTATTGGGATTGTCTAGAACTAAACCCAATCGCATACCGATAAAACAAAGTGACGTAAGAGGCTACAGAAGCCAGCCATCATAAGGCTTCGTGTAAGAAGCATATTTTAGCAATAAATTATTATTATTAATTCATCGATATTATTATTAGATATTATTATTAGATATTTCAATTTATAGAATCTTTTAGAAGTATTTTTGAAGGCTTGCGTGGAGATATCGATCCAACACGTAGATAACACTTTAATGTCCCTTTGAGATACTGTACTGTACTGCTGTGTGCATCCTCAATTGCACAATTTGATACATCCGAAAATGATTTTCGCTATACATATATACTTAACTATTTTAAAATAGAAATCTACGTTAAATATATTATTGGGGTGAAATTATAAGGGACTAGTGAGTGGGTTATAGAGTACACAACAGTTCAGATTAAACAACAAATTATCTTTCCGTGAAGCCCACCTGGCCTGCTACTAACTTCTTTCTTGAGTCAGCCGCTAAACGATTTGTCGTATTTGGGATGTCAACTTTAAGGCTTGCTCTTCCTTTGTCTTTCTTCTATTCAAAATTTAGCCTGGAATTGGTTCTTTCCAGATAATTTACTAAGTACTTGATGACAAAAAATAAAATAAAAATAAACGCTTACACACTCATACCTCGCAGTAGGTTTTTACCTGTGTCGCGGGTGGCATGGACGACACATATTCTTATTATAACACATCACAATAACACCCATGACCCGAGTACAAATATTTATTTGTCTCATAAATATCTGCCTCGGCAGGGAAACGAACCCGGGACCCCTCGCTTCGCAGACAAGGTTGCTACCAACAAGGCTACAGGGTCGTTTAAAAACACAAAGACGAATTACAAAGAGCCTTGTAATCTAGATAAAATTTATATGTTTTCTACGACGGTTCTTTAAAGCGAGTAATCGGTTTATTCAATAAATGCTACGTTGATGACACGACTGAGCTCCATCGCAAGTAATTTGCATATTACGCTCGCCTAGGGATGCGGCCACTTTGCCGCAGCCGAACATATTACTATTCTACTTCCTACTAATATTAAATGTGAAAGTTTGTATGAATAGTTGTAACTATTTCATTCAACAACTATTGAACGGACTTTCATAGAATTTAGCACGCGGGCAGATCATGAAATAAGACATTAAACGCTAGTATTGCATATACGCCCTCAAACGTTTACACACAAATGTATGCGTTTTAATAATGGACATAACATAAAACGAATTTCGCGTTATGGACTCTTTACATAGATACATATGCCACAACGCGTTGTAAGCTGTTTTTTTGCTCAATGAGCGTAACATAATATTTATACAGGGTTACTGGTTATTGGTCACGATACCGTGAAGGAGTAGTAGGATAATAAATACGTTATGTAGGTACCATATAATATGTGACCAACGACAATGGATATCAATAACATCTAAGTTTAATAATGATGAATGAATAAATAAAAGTAATAATTAAAGAATAAGTATAACAATCGAGCTTTAGTTCAGTCAAGCATCAGTTTGCTGCTTGTATTCAATTTAAACAGAATTGTAAAGCTGCAAGTTTATAACTGAATAGCGCGAGTGAGCTTGTCACAGTTTCTGATATTGTCTAAGCTAGTTGTCAACAACTGAAAGAGGGGCGAACACAATGTTCAGTCTAGTTTACATCATTGGAAGTTAGAGATTAATTTACAGTGTTTTATAGTGGTAGAACTGTATTGATAAATCTATATACCTATAAATTATTAAATATGAATAACAAGAGTCTTGAATAGTAGGCGTGTGGACAGTTTATTATGCATCTAAAAAAATATCTTTTGTCTTGTTATAGTAGGTACAAGGTCACCAAATGATTCAGGTTTACCTCATAACACATACATAACACTTACGAGTTATATATTTGATTTGTTACAATTATGTTTGAAGTTAGGATACGTAAGATATGATCATATTTTACTATCAAATGAACATTTTCATCATCACAAAACCATTATGGAGAAAAATATTTACGCGCCAAATGATTGATTTAGACGGAACTAGTTGTTCTCGCTATAGTTATAAAGCAATGAACGAACGAGGAGATAACGAAGTGTTTTGTAATAAATCACCTCTAAGCAATGAATCTTTGTCACAAATTCTTTTTCTAGCATAGTGGAGTAAAAAATGTTTCCCCTTTGCTCAAAGATGTCTGTTATTTGGCACAAATAACAAACTGCAAGGTTGATTTGGTTGTTATTTAGATATGTGGATGAAGGACACAAAAATTATTAAAATATACTAAGGTCATATTTCAAATGGCAAAATTTTAAACAGAAATATACGCACCTATGTATAACAGTGTACTGTAAAAAAATAACGTCCTTTCCTTCGCTTCACATAAATTCAGACGCACGCTACAAGTTTTTCGTAGCGTGGGGAAAAACGCTGAGTAGCATGTCTTCCTTCCATCTTAGCCAGCTACGCATCCGTGATGCCTTGGTGGGGAAACGTTGTCTTTTAGTGACGTTGTGGTATGCATGCCCGTTTGTTGGCAAAGAAAAAAGACTAATCATATTATGTATTTAATTTCGCTACCTTGCCTTGTACTTATAAAACACGTCCTATTTCATATTAAAGTAAGTCATCCACAAATTAATGAATAAATGAATAATGTAGAAGGTGACATGCAGAAGGTAAAATGAAAGGTAAATCGTGGGGAAAGCGACATCTATTACATCAGCCTGTCCCTGTGGAAAACAGGAGTGATATTCATATATGCGAAAATACTGTACGCTATGCAAAGCTATGTAAGCAAAAATTGAATTAGGTACGCAAAGCCATACGTGGCCATGTCTGTGGATAACAGCCGCCCTCCGTAAACATCGAACCGCTGAGCTCTAAACCGCCATAAAATTGGATAATATATTATGTCGACTTACATATACTGTCGGTTATAGTTTATGGTCCACTCTGGTAATACTTTAGACCTACATTTTCTCAGTTTATGGAGAGGTGTTTCACAGTGCAGCAGTGTTACGATTTGTAAAGCTCGTTGCTATGATATTATGTGATCGAATATTGTAGGCTTTTAATAAACATTGACATTTATAATATTAGCACAGAAGAAACAATAGTACTTATAATAAGTAATATTTGTAAGATTTGTAGGAAGGATTAAACGAGCGTGACAACGCTCATTTGATGATAAGCCGAGCTCAACCGTTGTTAACATGCCACTTGTAAGGGCTTCAGAGATCTCACTCAGATATTGCATGTAAGGAAATCTCCTTTTATTTACTAAGAGGTAAGCGTTCGGTTAAGGGCGGACCTACATTTTTATTTTTGGGAAACGTTGCTAACATGCTCTTACAGCTCTCAGGAAATATCCACAGAATATATGTGAAAATAAGATAGATTATTATCTAAGAGTAGGAAAGGTTATCTAGTGTATTTTATTGTAAGAACCCAGAGAACAATTAAAAACTTACATAAACATAAACCAGTTTTATGGCTTCGTTCATGAGATTAATAGAAAAGGAACTACTTCATCTGTGTGTCCGTTAAATCCTATTTTTACTGAATATGCTGAACGAGAAGACAACTAATCTTAATATATATAAATTACGTGTCACGTTGTTTGTCGCGATGGACTCCTAAACTACTTAACCGATTTTAATCTTTGCACACCGTAGGCATTTTGATCCAACTTGAAAGATAGGATAGCTTATATCTCAATTTATAGTCGCAATATTATTTTATTGCAAATTTTTTGACAGAACGAAGTGTGTCCGGGCAGCTAGTATATGTATAAAAAACAATACACTTAATAAGCCTCCTATATCTTTGCTTGTTTTAATGAATAAGGGGGTTAGAGTTTTGCAGTGATAATATCAGTTGCACCGTCGTGTCGGACGTGGAGATTTAAAAGATAACCTATATAATACTTGGACGAAGTAGCATTACGGTGGTATGTGGGCCAGTAGGCGAAATATTATTATGGCTTGTCAAACACAGCACCGACCTACTAACATAGTGCCGGGAAAGTGTGTTGCTGATGGCTATGTACGGACATTTTAGAAAAGATTTAATAAGAAACATGTTGTTATTTTGAAATAACTAACAAACGCGCTGAAATTCCACCTGATGGTAAGTGGCTATCGTCGCCCATGGACAATTGGACAATACCAAAGCCATCATTGATGCGTTGCCGGCCAAGAAAGAGAGAAGAAACTGTATCAAGTGTTCTGTGTAGGTAATTTATCATCATTTGTCACCTGGGATTGGGTATCTTCAGACAATGCGAGAGTTATATTCTATAGTTCACCATGCTGGCCACGTACAGATTTTTAGACTCTATGCATGCTTTAGCACAATTTTATGCAGAAGTCCTGGTGCGTAGTGGTGCGATGTTTTCCTTACAAGAGTTATGTTATTCATGAGAGTTATTTACAAGTACCTATGAAATCTATGACCTTAAATAGAACCGTAGGCAGGTTCTTCCCTTTTATCTACGTTAGTTTTCCGAAGCAGTTACTCCATCGACTTCCAACGTTTTAGAGCAGCTTAATGGCTATAAGCAGACCCCTCTTTCCCACTGGGCACTCTGGGCACGTGCCCAGGGCCCCGTGATTGAGGGGGCCCCCTAGTTCCTGCTAGATCACTAAACGATAACCGATATTTATTACCGATTTTTTTTTAATTCGAATAAATCGAACCTAAAGTACTGACTACAATACCAATTTAATTATTACTTTTTGCATGCGCAAAGGTAACTACTCTATTCTCGGCCAAAAATGAGGCTTTCCGATTTCAGTATGCTTAGATAAATCAATAAAAATAAATGTTGAAGCTTGGTACTAAAATAAAAATAGTGTTTTTTTACTGAACCAATGGGAACCTGTGGCGCCCTAGGCCATTGCACCACCTCGTCACCCCCCCCCCCCCCCCTTTAATTCTGGCTCTGCTAATAAGCCCAGGGCCTCCAATGGGTTAAAGACGGCAAAAATCCAATGGGTTAAAGACTATAAGCCTCCGCAGCATGAGCTTTGGAGCCAATTTCCCGAAGCAATGAAGTTCTATACAATAAAGTGATCAAATAACATTTCAAAATAGCTCCAGAAAGTATTTTGCTGAGCACATAACCGTCGCCTGAGACCTCTGCGTAGCGTAGCGTAAGTACGTTATGCTCTTGTTTGTTCGGGAGACTGTTTGCAGGTAAACACCCGCTTTCATCTTTGTAAGATCCCGGAAATGCTTCCATGTTGAACATTATGAACTTTAACATTGTCATATATTTTCAACTTACAATACATTATAAACTTAAAATTTAATACACTTACATTATTATGTCCTCACGATTAGCATTCTTATTTACGTAATACTTTTAGCTTTTTCGTTTTATAGTTGTCATCATATTTTGTAAATTCTGACAATGTCTCGCCCTTTGTGACTGGATTAAACCAATTATTTTATTATATTTTTTGTCGTCTTCCGACTGAGGGCTTGAGAGCCAGTCCTTTCTTGGGCGGCAATGCATCGCTGATGGTGGGCACGGTTGCTAGTCTGTGCGGTTGTCAGCTATTTACATAAAAAGTTATTCGAGCATAAATATCATTCTTGCGTAAAGGAAAAACTAAAATAAGTACTTATTAATTATTATTTGCCATAAAGATGTACAGTCACCTGCAGAGTAAAGTAACCCATCTGTTTTTAAATATACGAATAGCAACGTTTCAGTTGCCTCTTGCGTTTTGAATAGATGGGTTACTTTTCTCTGCAGGAGACTGTACCAATATGGTAGAACACAAAGTTACCTAAATATTCAAAATTTATCGCTTCCTTACAGAATCCAATTTCATAAAGGAAACTAAGACGCTTGCAAGCGCTGACGAGCACAGCTGTGTTGACATACTCGTAGTGAGTATGACATGAATATGTTTACCAGTAAATATCGGCTTTGAAGATTGCTTAGAAATCTTACAATTTTGATATTAATATGATAGCATTTTGCATTAAGAAAATACTAAATAGTTCACTGCAAAGATGTGGCTATCTATCGGCATATACAAATAATAATACCTACATGCTTATTACTTATTCCAAAGCTTAAGATGTTTTATAATAAAAAAAAATTGCATGTCACGGGATATAATAACAAAATAATGATCAGTTTATACCTACAATTTTTTTTAATTTTTTTTATGGAAAACGCCGGCAAACGAGCTGACGATCCACCTGATGGTAAGTGCCTATCGTCGCCCATCACATCAACAACAACACCAGCACACCAGCAACACAACAGCAACACCAAAGGTATTACTGATGCGTTGTTGGCCAAGAAAGAGAGAAGAAAAAGAAAGAAAGAACTGGCTCTCAAGCCCCCAGCCGGAACACGACGAGTTGTATGGCGGTTGACTCATGCTCAAGGGTGGTCGATATCCAGGTGACCCCCATGGAGAAATAATAATGGTATTATATTGATTTAAGTTTATTAATTAATCAATTAATAAACATAAATCAATAAAAAATGTGATTGGGGTTAGTATTCTAAGCCACCCCTATACGGCTAAAAATTTGATTATATGAACCTCTTAATTAAGAGTAACTTGTTACAAAACACACTACTGTTGAAGTGGAAAAGAAACAACAAACTAAAACCAATTTTCTTTACTAGTTAAAGCTTTTAAACCCAAGAGAACATTGCCAAGTGCGCATTAACTATCAGAAACTCTAGCTAAGTATATCAACCAGAAGGCGCCCTTTTTGCCAAATAACGGTACTATATCAGGGATACTGTTCTCAAAAATATTCTTTACTTTTATCTGCAGATATAACAGATTTACTCTACTACTGTCTTACTACTAAAAACGTTCTAGACCCTATTTGACAGAAGTGCCCAGCACGAATTTTCTTGCTTCACACCTCAAATAAAAGATGTAGATAACTCACCGCCTTGAACTTCAGTCAAGCCATAAAAACTACGCTATTTTCGTGTTTTTATACGCATTATGCGTACGTAAAAATTATTCTTGTTTTTCCAGTAGATACCCCCCTGACTGTCGTGCTCTAATTTACACGAGACAATGTCGCCCTGTGTAGTTAAGTGGTGAAAAAACAATACTATGTCGAGTAATAAGTCTAAAACTAAACTATTCTTAAAATTTTAAGGGATTTAACTGAAACTTGGCAAGGCGGGCGCTTCATTTTGGCACACATTATACTCACTTTCAAAATTGGTTACATTTTTTTTTAGGAATGCTTTATCCACCTTTTATTTATCTGAGCCTCTAAAGTCCAACTTGATCAGGCGCGGCATGCACAAAAAAACATCAAATAAATGATTCTCATATTTAGGTAAATATGTCCTGTCCAAAGCAGTTCTTAATCACTAAAGACACCGTAAGATTTAAATTTCAATTATGAAACATGCCAGGGTATACAAGTATCTAATGTATCATGGCTTGTAGATGATCATGAAGTTTCTGAAACAATAAGAACACGCTTTTAGACCTAAACGTTGTGAGAACAGTGCCAAATGTGGTATCGCTATCAGAGAGTGCGAAATGCATCAGCTGGAGAGCCCTTGCTGTCAAGTGTTGCGTTCCACAAACTCGTTTGTATCGCGATACTGTAGAACTTTGCGAGGCTTCGTAAGTCAACGAACTGTCAAGAACATTGATATTTTCAATCTTTTTAAATCGTCGGCAATAAATTTATTTTCAGGTTCTTTAACTGAATAAAAAAATAATGAGTCCCCTCTCATATGTTGTAAGAGAAGGGTATAGTTATGTGATAATAGATAGTTGACAAGAATGCTGCTAAATATTACTTTAATAATATCCCTTCATCGTGATGCTATAGACCAATATTATTTGGAAAGATGCCATACTTAGCCTAAGGATCAATATTTTTTTTAATCATATGGATTCAAAGTAACAAAATGTAACTAACACATAATAATTATCCAATCATACCCCAAAACATGTGGTTCAAGAATCTATGATTCTGCTCTCCGAAACGTAAGTAAGCTAAAAGAAGCTCTGTACTGTATTCTTATGTCATTTATTAATTTTATTAATTTAATCTTTCACCAGTTACTCTAACAGCTACTTTAAATGGTGAAAGATTCTACAATAGCGTGACTATTGAAGAATCTTTCACCAGTTAAAGTAACTAAAGTACGCGACAGACATTAATAATAGCCGCAACGTAAAGCACCATTTGCTAAAAATACCTTCTTTTTGTTCTCCCTTACTTAGCTACTGCTTCAAACAAAAGTCCATCTGTATTCAGCACAGTAACTTTGAAAAAGCTTTCTTGGTGATTGCTACTATGATACTTGGCTACTAGGTCACGTATTATTTAGAAGCAATATAACTTAGTTTTCTCAACGGAATCCTTTATTGTCTTAGTATTCTGCAACCTAAGATGTCGCATAGTACGTTTTAATTTCTTAAATGCACTAAACCTAAATGCTTGGTCTTTTCTTACCAACCGTATCAATTATCACCAGGGAACTTGTCTGATTTCCTGCATTAAAACTGAAATAGAATTAAGAATGACTATTATATGAGCATAGTCACTTTATCTATGTGCTATTAGCTATCGTTAAAAAATTAAAACAATAGACTAACGATATGGTACTAGTAAATAGTAGATACTTAAGCTTTTTAGGGTTCCGTAGCCAAATGGCAAAAAACGGAACCCTTATAGATTCGTCATGTCTGTCTGTCTGTCTGTCTGTCCGTCCGTCCGTATGTCACAGCCACTTTTTTTCGAAACTACAGGAACTATGCTGTTGAAACTTGGTAAGTAGATGTATTCTGTGAACCGCATTAAGATTTTCACACAAAAATTGAAAAAAAAGAAAACAATAAATTTTGGGGGTTCCCCATAGGTACTTAGAACTGAAACTAGAAATATTTTTTTTCATCAAACCCATACGTGTGGGGTATCTATGAATAGGTCTTCAAAAATGATATTGAGGTTTCTAATATCATTTCTTTCTAAACTGAATAGTTTGCGCGAGAGACACTTCCAAAGTGGTAAAATATGTGTCCCCCCCCCCCCCCCCCTGTAACTTCTAAAATAAGAGAATGATAAAACTAAAAAAAAATATATGATGTACATTACCATGCAAACTTCCACCGAAAATTGGTTTGAACGAGATCTAGTAAGTAGTTTTTTTAATAAGTCATAAATCGTAAACCGCAATTTACCTCGATCAAAGTTACAACGAACTTCAAGAACTTTTATATTATGTTACTTGCTGCTACGGAACCCTTCATGGGCGAGTCCGACTCGCACTTGGCCGCTTTTTTTTGTAACTAGAAAATTAATTAGTCATGTAAATTGTCTTTTCTTTCTTCATGCTTTAATACACGTTGACATGATTTTCATAACTTAATAAGAAACATTTTGGAATCATCTCTAAAATTTGCTGATACGATTGGCCTTTTAACCTCGTGGAATCGCTACATCAGAACTTTTAAGAATAGGTCGGTCTATAACGAATCTGTGTCATGGCTTCTCTGTTCGAAATGAGAATGACATTTGAAATCGTTCCAGATAGGACAAACAATACCTTACGGGACATTTTTACAAACTAGGAGGTGCCTGCGAATTCGTCCGCGACAATATAATAAAATTATGGTTTTACTAGCCCGCAGCTTCACTTGCGGAAATTTTGTTTTAATACAGAACGGCCAGCAATGCAATGATTCGAATGTGGCTGCAACTTTTACTCAAATAAATGAATAAATCTAATGCGTAGAACTTTCAAATTCAAAACAGAAAGAGCTTTAGGCTAGGATTTTTGATCAAGAAAAGTTTTTACAAATCTCCATACAAACTTTCATTCACCATAATGTACATGTGAAATCTCTGAAAATCCTGGAAAGTGTTTGCATTTAATGGAATGAGAAAACAGATTCTCATGATTTTAAATTCAAACAATTCAAACAAAAACATTTTTGTCAGTACTCAATATTTGAACACGTATTTTACACCTTTGTGTTTTTAATTGATGAAATTTTAAAAGCATGATACAGTACTTATGCAGTAAACCTTTGGTTCAAACCATTAGCTCTTAAATAAATTATTATAATACTTTTCTAAATTAAATATAACAATGTGTAATGTTTTTTATCCCCCATTTAGACCCTCAGGAAATTAATTCCAATCAAAAGTGACACAATAAAGATGATGAATATTATAAAGAGCAACAAATCTCCATACATCGTCACAAACAAACTTACAAACTGTATAACATTAGTAGGAAGTAGGATTGTTTATACAGTCCACCAGAGGTTAAATGGAAGTTGATAGCTTCAAGCTTGTATGAATTTATTTATCGTCGGATGGTGAGCTAGGTAAGCAGCTTACTGGCCACGTCAGATTAGGAAGTCCCCTGTCGATCCCATGCAGCTAATCTGGGTTTAATGAGGACGGCAATGACGGTTATGAATCGCAAACCCGGTTCATCCCGAGGAAATGACGTAAGCCGCTGCATTTTAGTATAGCGTTTGTAGAATTTTGTATTCTGAAAAATGACTTTAGGAAAATTTTTGCAGAGTTTAAGAGCTTATGCTAAGCCATTTTTGCTACGAGTTACAAGGGTTTTGTGGGTAAACAAACTGTAAAATTTCTTTATGAACAGTCTGTTGACTTAACACAGAAGTAATGTTTGGAGATTGGTATGAAATGAGCGCCATAATTAGTATGATAACTGTGACTTAAAAATTATGGGAAGTATAATGTATATTTAAGTTATTTCTGTGATTGGAACCTTGGCATTGATAAAAGAAAAAATAGGTATATCTATTTCTTTTTTAATCCCTGATACATAATAATGCTGATTGGTGATATTTTGATTAAGATTAAATTAGTAACTGTATTTTAAATGTGTTACGCCCCAACTCAGAGTCACTAACGGTTACTTAAATCTCTCCTTAGTAAAGAATCACCATACAAATTCTGTGCTAAGGAGCGATTAGTGACTCTGAGTTGGGGCGTTAGAATCTTTTCCTGTTATCTAGACCCACAAAGAACCAACTCTTTAGCGCTGGATCAAGCTATTCTCCCACTATGGGGATCTCCTGTAGATTATTACAAAGATTAGTAAGCTGATCCGGATTGAGTTTAAAAGTTGTCGTATAATATTTTTGAAGTAAAATCCCCTCAGAAATATTATGTTGAAATGAAATATTATGACAAAAATCATCACTTTATCGGAAGGTGCTATACTATAAGTATTGCAAATGGCGGTAAATGTTAGTTCTGCTATGAGATTTGTGAAGTAAACAGATACAAAATACACGTTTATAAGACATGAGTCGCTATACTCCTCAAGAACGCGGAATAATCATAATAATCTCTCGTTTTGGTGATTTGCACTAGCCGGCAAGATCGCCTGATTTAACCGTTCTAGACTCATTTTGGGTTCTTGGTGGAGTTTCTTGAAGTCACGAGTCTATGTCAACGAGCTTGAGACTCTTGAAGCCCTCAAATAGAATATCCGTCATGAATGCGGGTACCTATCGCTGAAAGTTCTGGCAAGAGTGATGGAAAATGCCATAAATCAGCCCGTGTGGTCATCAATTCTCGCGGCGGCCACTTAGCTGATATCATTTTTCTACTTAATGAAAATAAAAATTTTGATATAAAATAAACACAATTCAATAGCAAAACTAAAGATTTTCATTTATCAAAAAAATTGCACTCAAAAAACATCGGATGACGACTTTTGCGCCACCCTACATATATTTTCTACGCCATTATATCATCGAAACCTCTGAGTCTAGAGAATATTTTATCACTTACAAGGAGACTCAGAAATGTACTATACAAAATATTTCCACCTACTCTTCTTAACAAACGACAGGCATTACACACAAAGCGAATATCACGAGCAATGGGAAATGTTAGTAAAATTTACTTGTGACGACTACGACTTCACTGAATATTAAAACTTAAAAGAAGGTTGTAAGCATGATGATGATTTAAGTATGAGGCCTAACAAGCACATTTCTTTGAACTGTCAGTCGCGGAAAATGAGTCATGATCATGTGCATTTGGTTTCATACTTAAATCGCCGAAATACTGAACTATTTTTTACGTGGTAAGGTTGAAAATTCAATAAACTGACAAGCGTGTACAATTTATTAGATTTTTTTATTGACTGACGACACGTTAAACCAAATACGATTGCATCAACGAAGCTTAACCTATATTTGAAAGAAATGTATGCTTAAAACTTTTTCAATGTGACAGATTAATTACGACGTGGCTTCCAATTCTGCTGATCTTCAGAACACTGAAAGATATGCAAATGTAAAAAATATGTGTTTCGACTACGATAAAATGTCGTAAGTCGTGAGTAATGAAATTACCTTTCAACTGAATGCGTGGCTTGTTCAAACTGTAGTAAGTACAAAGTTTTGGGCGTTTTCCGCAACAGAGCTTTTAAGTTGATTGCTAAAACGATAAATTTGTGTCTGTGAAGCTTGAGTACACACTGGGCTTGAGCTAGCGAAACCTGTAGTGAATTAATATTACTTAGTGTTATACAAAAGAGAAACATTTTGCACACAAACTATATTTAAATCATAACGCTTAAAACTTCAATCAATTCAATTACTAATACTTAGTATTGTAGTTATTATAAAATTACATCTTTAAATCAAACTCAGATTTAATTTTATTCCTTTAATCTGAGAAATCAAACCACTTGTAAAAACACAAAACTTTCTCATTAACTTAAGATTTTACTATCTACCGCAGTTGTAAAATATACACCTATTTATTCCTGTTTTTATTTATTACAATTTGATTTTACCCGCGGACGCTTTTATTGCTGGCATTTAAGAAATCTATTTTAAAGTATCTGTTCCAAATTTTGATTTTAATTTAGTAAATTTTAGATTTACTGCTTCAAAATGAGAGGTGTTTGTCCGGTATTACATCATTTTCATCACTGATATATTCTGTCATCTTTTGAACTTTGTATAAATATAAGTATTTTATTTTATTCCATTTACTTTTGTCAAGTTTATTTTACAAAAGTAGCAAAGATAGCGATTAGAACTTCATTTGCATTTTTACTAAATATCTAAAGAACATATTATATTTCTGTAACAAAATGTTTTTAAAAACACATCGATGAAAATATACCGCCTAGCACCACTCCATTTAAAAGTTCTGGCTTTATACCTACAGTTAAAACCGAAATTAAAATCTTTTCATCTTTAAATGCCAACCTTGAATTTAAAAGCCTCAGCAACAGATATGCTTTTGTATAAAAGGCTCGAAACAACAATCCCGCTCAGCAGAACTCTCAAATGAACATTAGCGCCCTATTTGTGTTGGGTAACTAATGCGGCAAGGGCTATAGACAAAGGCTCCGATGGAACGCAATGTTTGTAGCGCAACCATATCTTTAATCTGAGCATAAACCATAATGCGTTTAATTGTATCTATCCAATCTTACACTTGAATGTTAACATCAGTATATTATTTCAGATAATTATAATTGTTCATACAGTATGATTCAAACAATTGTTTTCAATGTTGTTCTAATGAGAACTATATTTAATATAGAAATATGATTTTGAATTTGAATTTAAATCGTCCTTTGTTTTATTATTATTATTATTATTATTATATACATATACCGAATAAGTTAGTGCTTGACCACAAAACCACCTGATGGTAAGGTATGGTATATTTATATGGTAATAATTAAAAAAATATGTAGGTACTTGAAGTCACTGTTAAAACAAAGGCTAAAACTTTTCCTAAGTATGTATATGTATAAGGAGGTGTCTAATGAAAAATAAAATTAAATAAAAGAATAACATTTAGGTAGATGAATGATTATTGCTTGTGGCGCAAGATAAAAGGCTTTCTATGACGAAGTGGATTCTAATAGAAACTGATGCTCAATAAGTACCTACATATATAAATCAGCTTTATTTTTATTCCTTTGTTTTAAAAAAAATACAATTTCAAATGGAGCAAACTTTAACGATAAAAAAGTTTTCGATTGGTATTTCTGAGCGCAATTTTTCTCTGAAACGAGTTTCTGAAGTATTTTTATAGTACGATATTTGAAATATGTGTGTAGTATTCCTGGTATTTACTAGCCGCATTTTAGGAACATCTGTTAAGTAACTTTAGAATTATGTATTTGACTGTATTTACCTACATCAAATAAAAAGTAAGAAACTGTAATAAGTTCGAAACTTGGTTTCGTAATCTTACTAGGGGTAGTCCAGAGATTAGAAAGCGTCAAAATGTAGGTATAGATATTATAAAATTATGTCACATTTTATTCACTAAGACTCTCTATAATTATCCAAATTCTATTTTAATTAGTAAATTATATTATCAATCTAAATAAATTAGAATCCCATATCAATATGTCAGAAATCAACCAACCAATTTCAGTTTAGATGAACGTACGCACATTACAATATTATGGCTGGGTCGCGCTTGAAAGATAATGTAGTTTGGATCCGAAAGGTGGCGCTGTTATAAAGATTAACTGAGGGCCAAATCGTAAAAGATATCGAAAGTAATAAGCATTTACTAAAAATTAATGACTGGAATACCTGACGTTGGAAACAAAGTTGTTAAAGTAGAAGCTTAATTTTAAACCCCTGGATCTCGTTTAGAACAACAGAAGAAATAATAGGACTTATAATAAGTACTAGAACTAATGGAAATCAGTTAATTTGCTACAAAAAATCCAAAATCAACTTTTGTTTACACAAATTTTACAAGACATCGACATTTCATAAAAACCAGACTATCACAAATCTCAATAAAATCAATAACCATATTAATCTAAAACTTTTGATTTTCATACTGGAAGTTAAGCAAAGAAGAATAAATTTATGAATTTTGGAAAATAATAAATCTCCCTAATTATTCTCTTCTTTTCCTTCCTGTCAAAGTTGAGACGGTGAAGTTATGTTTTATAAACATTCTCACAATGGAAAAACTTCGTGAAAAAAATTGTAATTTCTCAGTAAGAACCTCAGAACTGTAAATTAATCTACCTTAAGCTCAAGAGGGAAAATTGCTATTGAAAATATAAAAAAGTGAACTTATTTGTGAATAACACTTAATCTTGATTAAAAATAATTACACTTCTTTCTTTCTTTTTTTTCTTTCTTGGTGTTTGGTGTTGCTGATGTCCATGGGCGACGATAGCCACTTACCATCAGGTGAATCTTCAGTTCGTTTGCCAGCTATTTCCATAAAAAAAGTTAGATATTATACATTGGCTTCAACCTATTTGAAGTACGCTCCGGTATTCCACCACACTTAGACAAAAAATATTTATTGTGCTCTTACAAACAAATGTGTGTCACCAACTTGGAATTGAATAATTCCAATCAATATTGGCTACGATTATAGCTGTGGCTACATATTATACGGGCTTCATGAACATTTTCGGGTTCAATCCAATAGCGGCTTACTCTAATACCGGATCGTCGTCGTGTGTTGTTTTTATCAAAGAAATCAATGCCAGCTCTCGGAATCCGTCCATATGTTGGCGACTGTTCAGTACAATGAAAGCGCTTACAACTATTTCGACCTCTGTATGAGACATCTTCACATTGGCTCTGTCAGGACAGAAGTCAGAACTGGTATAGGCAATAGCGAACGTGTGGAGAGCACACCAAACTACTTGACTGACGTACTTACCAGCGTTGGGACGTGTGTATTCAGCCTAAGAGGCACGACATTCGTAAATTATAAGGATTATATCATTTTCCTTTCTAATGGTGTTTAATTGGATATAAGTAAAGGTGAACTATAACATGGTTGACCATTTTTAGGCCCTTCGGGTAGGCTCATTATTACTTCACGTAAGCGTCATTATATTTAGGGAATGCTATCTAAAAGTTGCAACTGTATCGGACTGATAACTGTGTTACACCGGCTCTACACGTTACGACGACTCATTGACATTCGCACTCGATGCGTGTTGCAACAGGACTGAACAAAATACCAATATGTGAACCGCCAGCGTTGGCGCAGATTCCTAGAAAAAACCGACACGCGCTGGCCAACTAGCAACGCTTGTATCAACGATGGGGCAATGCTATTTTTTAGATACACACGTAAGACAAGTGGCGTTGGTACTATCGTTGGGGGCAGTGTGTGTAGCCGGCCTTACAAACGAAGCCGTGATATAAGAGATTTATTTGCAACCTGTGGTAAACTAAAACTACCCTACTGATAAAATAGACCTATGTAAGAAAAGGTGGGTAGAAGCAGAATCTCCATACAAAAGACTACCGAAATCAAACCTTCCATTCACATTGTAGGATGCGCTGAAACACAGTGAAATTGAAAAGCATTGTTTTAACACACAATGCAGAATACACGTACGCTTGCCAGACAGGATGCACCGTGCTTGGACCATAGATTCAATAGAACTAGAACTGACATGCTGTTATAAAGAGGTACTTCCGGTGCGACATATTATTATTATTAGGACGAGTTTAGCTCTTACATAAACTGTTAATTTATTTCAAGGGTACGTGACTTTAAAGTGGTGACATATGTGTAATATTGTTCATTTTCAAAACCCGCTCCCTGAGGAATCCTTTGTGATGACGTCGTGGGTTTCAGTATATAAATTCCTTAATATAAGTTCTTTAAAACAAATTCACCTTTTTTAATTCTATTTTACAAGAGGTGCAAATAAGGTTAAACATCATTTCAAAAGCGGGTAACAGCTAGTTTTTATTATATTCGTATCTACTTATCCAACCATGTATCTAATGTATAATTTAAGTGCTACTAAGCAGCCATTAACGAACTTAATAAGAGATATTTTATGACTTAAAACTTGTGTAAACGCAGCAGGGAAATAGCGCAAACTATTAACCCCTATATTTAGTGACCTAATTCAATATCTGGGGAACAACAATAAGTTACATATTAAAATCACGTGGCACTTCTATTTGTATCATTATTCTAAACACGAACAGTGTATCTCCTCCATTAATGTGAATAGTAGCAGCATCGCCAAAGAGCTTCATATAACATCTTTGATAATATAATTAGTAATAATTACTATCTAATGAACATCTAATTGCAATTAATACTCCTATTAGTTCAAGGACTTGTATTGACCGAGATGCATTATCGTGAATATTTGGTGTGAAATAAAGTGTACGAGTAGGTATCACTAAGACGAATAGTTGAGATGTGTGCAATAGTAGCAGAGTGGCAAAATGGAGGGTTATACTTTTTTGAAGTTATAGGTACTTACCTAGTTATTTTCGATGCGCGCTATGAAATAAATGGAAAAAATGATGAGAGTGAAATTTTAAGATTTATAACACGGACGATGACACAAAAACGATGGGCACGAAAAACGTCACGCGCGTTTTTAAAAACGGTCGTTTTGAAAAAATGTTTTTTTTTGTTTTCGTTTATTGAATGTGATAAAACTTGTATCTAACATTTTCTATTTATGTGGTACACGATTGGGTATCGGCAAATGTTTATTTCTGTACTTCGCCCTCTAATCACTAATACATATAACTGCCCAATTTCACCCAATAAACGCAATAAGATAAACAAGGTTTCCTCGGAAAATGTACGGAAAATATCTAATAAAATCGGCTTGTGACAAAATTAAATTATAGTGATTCTGAACATTTTCTGAAGCAAATGAATGTTTATGATTTGGTATACTTAAAGATAAATAGATACCTAATGATTTACCTAGTGCCTTGAAGCTCCCGGGAAATTATAATCATCTTTGTTTATTTCAACTCTAATAACATAAATAACCTACGTATTTCTAACTAAAATGCTATTATTGTGCCTGTAAAAATTAAGTGTCTACCTACATCTCTAAATAATAATAGATTCAGTGAGGTTTTAATGTAAATTTTAATTTTAAACCCTTAACAAGTCTCTCTTGTTAACAGGTTGCAACAGGACCTACTACGGTGATATCGGAAGAACATACGAGTTGGAACTCCACAGGCCTCGGGAGGACTTGGTCCCGTACGTCTGCCTTCTTACAATCACAGCTGCTGGAGGCATTCATGGAGACTTGGTACAGGTTAGTAAGCTTGTATTCGTTAATTTAATCTTTCTTGTTAATTTAAAGTGACTAGTAGGCACTAGTAGTACACGTACTAGTAGGACTAGTAGGCCTTACGTACTACATTTGATTAAAAATTTTACTTTAAACTCTGAAAATTTACACCATTTTACACTTTGAAATTGTAACTATAATAATGTTTATTAATAGAACAATTTTATATTAACTTCACAAATCATTCTAATAATCTATACTAATATACAAAGAGGAAAGATTTGATTTTTTGTTTGCATTGAATAGGCTCCGAAACTTCTGAACTGATTTGAAAAATTATTTCACTGTTGGAAAGCTACACTATCCCCGGGTGACATAGGCTATATTATATTTTCAAAAAAAATTGGGATCCTTAATAAAACTCCAATAATGTAACCCAAGGTGTAAAAACATAAGAAAACCGAAGCAAAGCGAGGGCGGTTACTCGTAGACAAATAAAATGATTGTAAACTTTCTTTCTGAGTTTTGGGAATTATCATTCTGATTGAAAAGTAATCGCTAATGGCTTCTTTTTTAACAATTCGAGGAAAACTCCTTTCAGTTATTTCAATAATAAATTTTGACAACGAATTTTGGGGATGCTATTTGAAAGGAAAGATCGAGTTTTATAAATAAATGAGTTTTGAAGCAAATCCGAGAAAAGTTGTGATTGTGAACACGGCAATTTTTGTTATATTTTTATGAGGCAATAAATTGTATTTTCGAGGTAAAATAGGGTTTCAATACAAAAAGCGTTTCATTTTAAATCTTCCGACCGCAGTCACAGTAACTAAAACTGGGTACTAGCCAACATCGGAAAAACCTTAAAAATAAAGTTAATCTGAGATTACTCAGGACTCTCAGGAGGCGATAAACAAAGAAAATAAAAGCAAAGAATTTTAGTAACTAACTGCGCTTCAGGTTTTAGTAATGTGGATTGTTTTTTCATTCTAGTACACTATTATGTAATTCTCATTCTATTAGTACACTGTATGTATCTTTGTAACTGTACCCGTTTGACGACCCGTGTGGCGCATGGTCCGTGAGCTAGCGACAGATTTTCCTGACCAATTTCCTCTCAAGCGATAACTCGTGAAATACTTCAGAGAGTTGCATTATATAGCATGGTGAACGTCAGCTGCCACTCCAAGGGTGGGTAGGGGGGCGGCAGCCTTTCAATCATGTAAAAAAAAAATTTGTTTTCAGTCATTTCCTCCCGACTGAAAATTTGTTAGATGATAGATAACGTAATTATTTAAAGGTAAAAAAAAGTCAGCTGGCCATACCGTGGTGGATTATACGTCAGCTGCATTATATAGCATGGTGAACGTCAGCTGCCGCTCTAAGGGGCGGCAGCCTTTCAATCATGTAAAAAAAATAATTGTTTTCAGTTATTTCCTCCCGACTGAAAATTTGTTAGATGATAGATAACGTAATTATTTAAAGGTAAAAAAAAGTCAGCTGGCCGTGCCGTGGTGGATTATACGTCAGCTGGGCACGCGAACATGCAAAAAAAAATTTTTTGTTCAGTGATATCCTCTCACTTGAAAATGCGTCAGATGATACTTTACATGTTATTTTGAGTAATTAAAAACGTCAGCTGGCTGTATGTTGGTGGAAAGGTCGTCAGCTGATGCAGTGAATGGTGGAGCTCAGAAGCCAGGCGTGAGCGCCGATCGCTTATTTACATTCGTCAGCTGACGGGTTTTCCACCAACTTAGAGCCAGCTGATGTTTTTGTTTATTCAAAATAGCGCGTAAACTATCACCTGACACATTTTCAAGTGAGAGGAAATTACGTAACTACAGTTATTTTGAAAATTGGTGGCTTCTGAGCTCCACCATTCACTGCATCAGCTGACGACCTTTCCACCAACATACAGCCAGCTGACGTTTTTATTTACTCAAAATAACATGTAAAGTATCATCTGACGCATTTTCAAGTGAGAGGATATCACTGAACAAAAAATTTTTTTTTGCATGTTCGCGTGCCCAGCTGACATATAATCCACCACGGTATGGCCAGCTGACTTTTTTTTACCTTTAAATAATTACGTTATCTATCATCTAACAAATTTTCAGTCGGGAGGAAATGACTGAAAACAATTTTTTTTTCTACATGATTGAAAGGCTGCCGCCCCCCTACCCACCCTTGGAGCGGCAGCTGACGTTCACCATGCTATATAATGCAACTCTCTGAAGTATTTCACGAGTTATCGCTTGAGAGGAAATGACTGACAAAAAATACTATCTGGCTCACGGACTAGCAGTGGTTACCATGCCGGATCGCCGCACCAAGGGTCCTGGGTTCGATTCCCAAGCGAGGCGGAAATTTGAATGATGAGTTTGAATTTCTGTTCTCGGTCTGGGTGTGAATGTCCTTGTCAAGTGTGTTGTCCATGGCACCCACGACACAGGGAATCCTAGTGTGGAGCTATGAGTGTGAAGCGTTATGTTATGTTATGTTATGTATCAGCTTCTCATAAATTGGTTGTTTACATTACATTTACATTTGGTTTGGTTTTATACACCTTATGGACAGATACACAGCCACAGGCCCAACTATACCCCAATTTTTACATTTGTGACGTATAAAAATAACTGACCAATGATAGGAGAAACAATATCTATGAAATAAGGTCATATTTATAATATATTGTTGTTGTGTAACGAGAACTAGTAACCTACTTTTAAAAAATATTTCTCTAAATATTTTTATGGCATAACATGCAAAAACATTTCGCGTGTAGTATAAATAGTATTGTAGTTACTCCTATAGTGCAAATGTAGCGTGTTGCACGTCACGTAGTGGGTAGTTATAGCGTAGGTACTTTTGATAAATGTATTTTTAAAACGCTATAGCTACATCGTTTTTTAAATTATAAACTAATCAGTTCAATTAGAAATAAACGAAATTGACAAGTGCGAGAACTCGCCTCTCCAAGCGACGTTCCGTACGTTGATTATGTATTTACAGTTATTTTTCTATTTTATTTATTTTTGGAATGGCCTCACAAAAAGAAATTACACAACGTATAACCGATACAATATACATAGTACAACATAATAATTATAAACGACCTGATCATCCCAGGGAACTTATATCCGGGATAAAATCTGCTCTATTTTCTTGTCTATAACATGGAATGTGTGTCTTTCATCTTATCCCGTACAACGGTTAACGCTGGATTAAAAGATAAACCTCCAAACATTCAAAAATCCTTACAAATTTTTACATTTTTAATATTGGCAGAATTATATAGTTATAATATATAGAAAATACATAATTACATAGTTGTAGTGTATATAAAATTTCAATCCGTTGATTTTCAATAATTGATTGTCTTGGAATTTTTATGCAAGATTCTAGCTAGATCATTGACAGAAAATAATGATTATTTGAAAATAAAAAAAATATGTGAAATTCTCACGGAAAAATGAAATTTGAAAATGGCTGGGTACAGCAAGTAAATGACACGCGGTAATCAAAAACACTTACTTAAGTTCTTCAGTCCCATCTCTAGTAGAAGCAATGACTCCATTGAACCAGCCAGGCCACGCTGTAGATCGCGCGATGGACCGATATAGTTAAATCTACTGTGGACGACCCATTCAATGAGTGTACCAAAACAACCGACAGAGAAAAATGCAAGAGATCGTGAGGAGAACTATGTGCCAGAAATGTCACTACATAATGACCTAGACTGCTCTGTCAAGAGAAAAACGATTGAGAAGAAGAATTACAACCTTTCTAGAGAACAATGCATCAAAATGCTGACTTGAAAAACATTTTCATACTTAATGTACGTATACAAAACCATGTAAGCTTTAATAGCAGTAATCTGGAGAGATTAGCGAGAGCAATTAGGCGTGATACTGGAACTCATTCGAGCGAGCGCCGTAGCCGAATACGGCATGTTTTAAATAGCCGCTGTATAAACCCAATTACCTTAGTCAGGTGAGGTCAGAATGAATGTATGAATATGTACAGGTTATAGGTTATGTAAATTGGTACGTTGATTTTGCAGTGCAGTCAGTCAGAAATAATTAGAATCTGTGTACGATTAATCCGGATTGTATTTAGAGTAAAAAGTTGTTAAAAATATTCAGCTGTAATAAAAAAAATGTAGTTGAAATGTAGAGTTTTATGTAAACAACGTAATTTCTTAAATGTGGTCATTTTCAACAATATTTATATATATCTATCAATAACACCTTGGGTATCAGAGGACATAAATAAATAACAAACAACTAATATTATTTTATGATGTTTTTATATAATGTAGAAAAAGTTAAAAATATTTATGAAATTAATTAAGGTGCGATTTCAAACACGGACTTTTAATTAAATGTATAAATTCTATTGGCCGTCTTATTTATTAAAGGCGAGAAAACCTCTACTCTCGCAATTCTCAATTATGAGGTTTGTTCGGAGGCTCAAAATGTTTTAAAATATCACCCGGCCTTAACACAGCCCTTTCCAATCGTCCGCCCCAGATCTCTGTTAAAATAGCTTACCTAGTGCGACCCCAATTTACGTCAATGATGCTTAGAAAATAGAGATAATTTGTTGAAGTTTCAATATAATATATTTTGCTTGAAACTGGCAATACGAATAATAATAATTGAATAATACGTTTTGAAGTGTGGTCACTTTTGAACTGAAGTTCATTTTATGAGTGTTTTAGAGTACACTATACATAATAAAATTATGTACACTATACTCAATAATGGAGAGACAAACATGAATAGTTTTACAGGTATACAATTACATATATCGCTTTGAGACTAGTGTACACAAAACATACTTGTGAGTAATACAGAAACATAAATAAACACGATTCATAAAACAGGTTCCGTATTGGTTAATTTCATTTAAAATAATCGTGTTTGGTGATACCTACGTCCAGGGTTTGAACCAGAGTCCCTTTTTAAGTGACCTAAGCCACGTTTATACCCTTAACATAACCTTCTTATACCAAAGGCAATAAACTAATATGTTTAGACCGCTACCGATATCGGGTTAAAACGATCTGAAGCCGCTAGTGCTTCAGCGCAAATCGAATTTTCTGAGAAATTCTGTTATAATAATCTCAGTGCAGCATATTTTATTTGCTGACTTGAATCTTTAGAAATCCTTTTTAATTGAGTATGGAATGTCGTATATTTTCTGAGAATATAACAAAATAGCTCACCCGCGCAAATATTATTCGCAATTTTTTACAATGACTAATAACCACTTTTACTTAGCCTCCTTTTTGCAAGGAATTATTATGCAAGCCTTCCTCATGAATGAGGATCATACACATCTATCATACACTTATGGATTAGCGCATTTGAACAAACTCTTCAGATTTATTGTAGTCATTTAGATTGATATTATCCCTGCGGTAATTTTGGTAGATTCGATTAGATTTATGTAGATCATACTTTCATAATTATACAATCACGATATAACTAAAAATAGTTATGTCGCTATAGATTATTCAAAGATAGTGCCTTTTACATTTTTTTATACGAAAGCCTTAACCTTTCTCTGTATAACATAATATTTTTTACTTGAAATTGTTTCAAGTATCTTTCGATATATTATGATGTACCTATTCACAAAAAATGTCTTTAAATATTCACAGCTTATTCAAATATTTAGCAACAATGAACATTTCGTTTACGTACATCATGTCCAGACATTACACTCGTTGCCTAACCACGTTTAAAAATAAAATGAGCGGTGAAACACGAGAGCAATTATTTATCTAAGCTGAAACCGAGCTGCAATTCACGTCGCGTTACAGCGGACGTGTTCAACATGGAAGTTTTGGGTTTCAGAATATTTTTACGGTACGAGCTATTTTCATAGATGACTGTAATAAATAAATAAACAACGCTTCACACTCATATCCCCACACTAGGATTCCCTGTGTCGTGGGTGCCATGGACAGTACACTAGACAAGGACATTCACACCCAGACCGATAACAGAAATTCAAACTCCTCATTCAAATTTCCGCCTCGATGGGAATTGAACCCAGGACCCTCTTGGTGCGGCGATCCGGCATGGTAACCAACCATTGCGCCACACGGGTCGTCCAACGTTAGAATTTCTACTGACAAGCATTAGACAGGGTCAATAGCTATTGGATTCGGCAAAGGTAAAGACTTTATTGAAAGTTTTGCCTACGTGCTACTGAAATGTTACAAATTCTTTTGACGTCCTTACGTAGGACTTGATATACAACGATGTGCCAATTTTTTTTTGGTAAAAACTTCCTGTACTTATTTAGGGTAAAGTTGAGTTTAGTGATGTGCCATAGATGTTGAGATATTGAGTGGCTGGTGAAACCTTATTTAGGGTAAAGTTGAGTTTAGTGGTATGCCATAGATGTTGAGATATTGAGTGGCTGGTGAAACCATGGGTGACGGTGACACAAGATAAGGTGGAACTGGCTCGCCTACGCCTAAAACGACATGCAATAGTAGGTACATTAAGATACGGGACGTAAAGTAGTCTATTATTGCACGGGTGTAAACTTAACGCTCGAATACAGCGAGGGTGCTGAACGCCTGCTGACGTCATTAGTATCGTATATTATTTTATGTGCTATAAAACTGTGACCTAAACCACAGAATAATAATTAATAGTAACTATTGGTACTTAAACCAGGACTTAAAATAAATAAATAAATAAGGCTTCACATTCATAGCCTCACACTAAGATTCCCTGTATCGTGGGTGCTATGGACAACACTCAGAGACAAGAACACTCTCACCCAAACCGAGAACAGAAATTCAAACTCATTATTCAAATTTCTGCCTCGCTGGGCATGGAACCCAGGACCCTTGGCACGGCATTCCGGCATGGTAACCATCGCGCCACACAGGTCGTCAAACTGCGTTGTAAAAAATATTTTCCTTCATTGAGATTAATTTCTAAAGTTCTAAAGAAACAAAAAAAGAAAGAAACACAAAACAGGAAACTTGAGATTTTAGGTACGTCAGCGTTTTTTTAAGTAAAAACAGGCTGAATACAAAGAAAGTTCGATAAATAATGAAAGCCTTGTAATTAAATGCAAATTAGAGACTGCGTTCACTTAACGAACGACTCCCTGGAAAATTGGTTACTGGAAAAATTCCTCGAGTACCTACAAATTGGTACTGGAACTCCAATTAGGCACCTTAATTAATTATGAATTAAAGGCTTTAATAGCTCTTTGCTAAATGAATTTATATATTTAAACAAGAGTAAGAAACACTCCAAACCCTAAACAATTTTAGTTTAATTATAATTTGTATTTGAAGTATATAAAGCGGTCCCGGCTATTTTCGTAAAATAACAGTCTGACCTTTGAAATTATCCAATACTTGGGTTGGCCAATAACCCTTCCACCAATCCGCACTCGAGCAATGGTGGAGTATGCACTAATTGTAAGTAGTGGGCCATTAATAGGTTGAAGCCAATGTTCCTTCTAGACTTCCTTGTAGACTCAATCGTGAATCGTATGTATGAACGTGTTGCGGTTGTGTCAAAGAGCCAAGAAAAAAATCTTGCAATGATATCAATGCAAAAACTTAAAATTTTGTAATACAAAATCTACCCAAGTCTTCTTTAGCGATAACAATACGTTCCTGACCCTATCATTATGTTGTTTTGTTCTATAAACTGACACATTAACGAGACATCCATAAATGAAACAACGACACCCTTCCGGTCAGCGGGTGGGCACGGGTGACCTGCTTCGAGGGACGTCTGCAGACAATAGTATTACGTACTACATAATTCCGTTATAATAAATCCTTTAGATAAATGTCATACTATTTTTTATCAAGACTGCGCGTTGTTAAGAATAAAATTGTGTAACTTCTGAATGACGACCAAAAGAGGTCAATTTTAATCTCTATTTTTACATAATTTTATCTCTATTATTACCTATAATTAAATAATAATATAAAAAAATTTGTATCAACTATATTTTACTTGAAAAAATTCCACCCACTGAAGATGCGTCCCGCCGCGGTGCGCGGAGCGACGGATAACGCGCGCGGCGACGGAGGCGCAGATCTGCCTTACTTAGCGGTGTAATCTGCTCCCCCGCGCGGTGATGCAGATTACGACGGCATAAACTCATATGTTCACCGCGCGATCTGTCATATCCCGCGGCACGCCCCACGCTCCCGCGCAGATTGGCAGAAACTCCGCGCGGGGCGCCTTCCCGCGCGTTTCCGCGTCGGCAGTGTGTTGTGCTAGGCGTGATTTCTATATAAATTGAGATACTTGCATACAATAGTAAAATCTGCCGTCCCGCGCTACGCGACGGGGCTCGGTGCAGTGGGTGGAGCGCCTAAAATCTTAATTATAAATAAATAACAGTATAAAAAAAACTAAAAAACACGCTTTTATAGAAAATCCAACTAAAAATAGTAGAAAATAAATTTGAATTAACAATCGTGTAATTGTAATAAAAGCGTGGGTTGCATGGTGTCAATAAGTAGAAGGTATAATATCTTTAAAAGCACCCCACGCCTTTTTTACAATTACACGATTCTTAATTCAAATTTATTTTCTATTATTTTAGTTGGATGTTCAATAAAAGCGTGTTTTTTTAGTTTTTTTGTACTGTTATTTATTTTTTCATTTTTTAGTTTGAGTTTTTGAAATGAAATTTAGTTTTATTTTCTTACTTTTTTTCTTTAAATATTGAATTGTCATCGATCCTCGATAAGTCTACGAAGTTTGAAAGGAATCTGACCATTTAAAGCTAATATAAAGCGTATAATTAGGTTGTTTTTCTTTTTTTCTTTAAATATTGAATTGTCATTGGTCTTCAATAAGACCACGAAGTTTGAAAGAAATCTGACCGTTTGAAGTGAGTCGAAATCAAGTCCAAATAGAAGTTTACAAACAAACAAACAGGAAAACCTAATATAAAGCGTGTAATTATTTTGATTTTAATGTGGGAAACAACGAAGACCCAACGATGTACGTTAACATTCCCCAAACTTACTGAACAATGTCCTAAGGCCATTCTTTTCATGAAAATTTCGTTCATTGATCAAGACGCGGACAGGTTGATTGGTTTATCAGAAAAATTAAAGAGGGCTGAAAAAAAATCCGGTCAGGGGGATTTCCTTTTCAAATTAATTTAACAAAAAAAAAAAAAACCTAACCTAACCTTTTCTTAGGTTAGGTTTTTTTTTGTTTATACAATAACACACACACCCACACCCACCGCCCCCCCCCCCCCCCCTCCCCCCACACACACACAATGAGAGATACGCTTACAATACTACAAAGTATTACAGTTGCCGCTATTTATGTCTTGGTACAAAAGTCTTGGTGGTAAAGAGATAACAATATCGAAAGTAAATGCATTTGAGCTAAAACAAATTCTAGTAAAGCAATTCAAACATCTGTTGTTTTTATTACGTGGAAGCTTCAGATGAACAAACAATGGCTTCCGGTCACTGCTTGGGCACCGTTGACCTGTTTAAAAGGGCGCCTTTTTATATAGAACGTCATTTTTATAACGGGTGCCATTCGGATAGAACTATTCACCTGTTGGAAGTTAATAGACTGTAGGAGTATAGTAACTACAACTCTACAGTTATAACTGCCTTTATAAAATGAAGTTAAATAGTAAAATAGATTGGCAACATATATTATGTATTTAACTAAATGTTCAACGCTGCTTGATGTTTGGTGCCATCGATGAACAACGAGACCATTTTGGTCGTTTACTTACAGTAAAATTAACACGAAAAAAAATTACCAAGGTGGAATGTAGCAGCTCTTTTGGATAAATTGTTTATCAACGCCATCGCTCTCCAATTCTGTCCAATCAAAAGTTCGTTCCAAAATTTCAGTTCAAATTTTCCATCTGACTGCCGTTAAAATGACCTAAGTTTTTTATTTGAAAAAACGGACGCGGACAGAAAATCACGATTTTTTGGCAGTCCACACAATGGTGAGTGAAAATGCCAAGCATTGTTCACTCCCATCTGAAATGTTCAGGTAAACATCGTAAACTCTAGCGTTAAACTTGTTATTTTCGTAATTACAGAAGCCTTACATGACCGTCGGGGCAAGTTGTTGACCCTTATCGTGTACGTCAAAGCAAAGTAAATAACTTGAAACGTCAATTTTTCAATCCAAGTTACTTTACCTAAATGTAAATAATAAATAAAAATAAATAATGTAAATAAATAATGTAAATACAATGACATTGTATGATTGGTATCAGGCACATAATTACAGATATCCAATTTGCCCGAAATCAATAATAATATCACTGTTTAATTGTGTCAATTGTGTTGTAATTAGTAAAGGTATTCAATTCATTACAGTTTCACTTACTAGTGAAAACGACGAAAACGGACTCCTTAAGGATAACCTGACCTCTGAGTTTAAAATTGAGACTTAAAATTTTTATTCTACTTATCAGCAGAATAACACTGAATCACACTTAACGTTCCTTAACTTTTTCAATCATTTATAAAAGCAAACCATGAGAACTTAATTAATATTGAACATTGATTAAAGAAGTTTCAAAATTTAAGTTCAGTTTCTCCTGGCGTTATTTTAACTATTTAATTTTGCCATACCATTGAAATACTACTGAGATACTTTTACCATTAGCACATTCAAGGAGCCAAATGCGTTTCATTCGTTGCACACCAAGAGTGCAAGTTCGACCCAGATGTTCTAGGTAGTGGCTGATTGCTTTTACACTAATTGCAGTGCAGTGAAGTTAATGTAAGATCGCGTTTGACATACTTAGCTGAAGTGCATGCTCTTCAAAGGAAATTTGGTGCGCGTCCTACATAATAAACTATACCTACACGTAGCTGTATCAATAGTTGTCAATTAAGGCAATGAAGGTGAGACAGAGATTAGCGAAATGATCACACTTGTCTACAGAGTGAGTGAGTGAGTCATAAACCCTTTTCAATCTCGCTACTAAAATAATCCTATTTTGAATATATTTACTTGAATTTAATATTTGAATATCCATTCACACGGAATCATAGTATGGCCTCAGACAATTAGCTGACTTAATAGGCATATAAGACATTTATACAACACTTAAATATTATCAGGAATAATAATTGTTAAACACTTTCAGGAATAATTGTAGGTATGTAATAAGTGTCTAAATTTCTCATACAAAATGCACCATAACAAAACACCATTTCAAGGACGAAATTTCAACGAAATGAGGAAAAGAAAGATGTATTACGAGGTTAAAAAACAATTCTCTCGCTATCCCATCTTAAGATGTTCAAACAGATTGTTCGTCAAACAAATTATCCAAGAAAATATCTAAAGTGTTTTCCTACAAAACATATTAAAATTTTTACGAGCATGGACCAGTAACCATGAGGTTAGTATTTAGGTCGTTGATGACAATGCAATCGGTGAAGCCGGAATGTGCAATCAGCGTGCTAATAAATGCAAGAGCTATTGAGGCCATTTCCTCGACCAGGTCAAGAATAGTGATTGAAATGGACAACCTCTGTGGCAAGGTGATTTACATGCGTGAACTAGCAAAGTGGTTTCGATATTCTAAACATATGAAAAGAGATGTTGCTGGAGGCATAGATGTATTAATCGAGCATACAATACATCTGTTCACTACTGGAGAATCTTTTTGCCATCACAAATTCTTTGTTTGACTGTAGAGTGTAGAGTGTTTGACTTTGTTTATCCACTGAGTTACGGCTTATTTGAATAAGAGTCTCCCATAACCATGCTCTCAAAGATCTATAATTTACCAGGCTGCACTTTATTATTATGCTGGTAAAATCAAAAGTAAGACAATAATGACCAGTGATGACCACCTTCTTATCTTCAGTCCATCAATCAGCTTTTGTAGGTCCACTATCTCCTGAGGATTTTTTTTTCTGCTTCTTTTCCTTTTTTTCTGAATCTTCCTTCCTCGCCACTTCATCCAGGTAATTTCTTGTAATATGTACAACACAACCAACAAAATGACGTTTTATATCCACAGTTTTACTCGCACTCTTTTCAACCCACACTCTACTAATATCATCATCATAAATACTAATATTAGATCACGTCTGATAAATGTAGTTAGACGTGAATATGGATGAATGACTACAGCAATTTGCTGTTTTATGACATGCGAATATTCATTTGAATGACTTAGTTACATTCCCAAACAATTAATTAAACCGCAATGCACTAGCGTATTAAGTTTCTATTGTATAAGTTCTCTCAATCAGAGCTTGCACGGCAAGTGGTTGCTATGTATACTGCAGCAACTATATTGTAGTTTAATAATTAGTTCATGTTTGCCCCTTTCTACAATTCAGTGATTATGTTACTTCTTCGGTGGCAGTTAAAGATTTATTATTCATTCATAACTTTAGGCTTGAATTTAATGTAACATTTTCTAGAATTTATGTACGAAAAGCATTCTAGTAAAATCCAGGATACTACCGTTCTGCATAATCACATCCCGTCCTTTTGAAAACGCTAGGAATCTCGACGAGCGCAGGATACTCAAAAGTTGTGCTTTATACCAAGGAAGTTCTTGTATTTTGAACTTGGCAAATGATACTTCTTAAGTTCAAAGCGGGGAGTTTTAAAACTCGAGTATTTAGAATTTTAAGCTGACTTTTTTGCTCATCTTAGTTGACTTTAAACTAGGATAAGTAGTCAGTACAAAGCTTTATGATTACTCATTAATTTATTCCAAAAACGAAAAGGTTACGTTCACAGATTACTTACTTTTTTGTAAGAGATATAAAATCCAGACATCTCTGGGTGCCGTAAACCGACACATATTGCGTGAGGCTGTCTTGGGTCACGAATCTCAGAAATGAGTACAACGAAGCTAAGAGAGAGCTTCATATGATTTGTATGATATGATAACATGAGAAAAGATATCTTCTCGGTTTGCGCAACCTATTCATTCGATTATTCGCAAAATGTTTAATCATTCAGAAGCCGCGCTTCGTGTCTATAGGTTGGAAACATTTGCCAAACCTCAATGTTCAACTATTCATGATGTTTCATCGCGTATGAGTTACGGAAACGGGGATTTTCTTACAGGTTTTCGATTTAATAACTCATGATACACTAGAGATGGATAAAATGTATATTATCATTAGTGTTCAAGTTTTCAAAGTGGTCTATTTATTTAGGAGCTACGATGCCACAAACAGACACACACACGCGTCAAACTTCCATCCCCTTCCCTCTTTTTGCGTTCGAAGGGGTTAAAAAGCGGCCAAGTGCGAGTCGGACTCGCCCATGAAGAGTTCCGTAGCAGCAAGTAACATAATATAAAAGTTCTTGAAGTTCGTTGTAACTTTGATCGAGGTAAATTGCGGTTTACGATTTATGACGTATTAAAAGAAAACTACTAACTAGATCTCGTTCAAACCAATTTTCGGTGGAAGTTTGCATGGTAATGTACATCATATATTTTTTTTACTTTTATCATTCTCTTATTTTAGAAGTTACAGGGGGGGGGGACACACATTTTACCACTTTGGAAGTGTCTCTCGCGCAAACTATTCAGTTTAGAAAAAAATGATATTAGAAACCTCAATATCATTTTTGAAGACCTATTCATAGATACCCCACATGTATAGGTTTGATGAAAATAAAATTTTTGAGTTTCAGTTCCAAGTATGGGGAACCCCCAAAATTTATTGTTTTTTTTTCTATTTTTGTGTGAAAATCTTAATGCGGTTCACAGAATACATCTACTTACCAAGTTTCAACAGTGTAGTTCTTATAGTTTCGGAGAAAAGTGGCTGTGACATACGGACGGACAGACAGACAGACAGACAGACATGACGAATCTATAAGGGTTCCGTTTTTTGCCATTTGGCTACGGAACCCTAAAAAGAATGTTTCTGAAATACATACCTACATAGCTTTTATGATTACTTTTCTAACTGAATCAGCAGTCAGCACGCATATTTTTCTAACATGAAAATAATGAAGTAACCAATTCATCGAACCCCATTGAGCGTAACAACAGTTCTGAATAAAAATCGGGATTCAACACAAAATACTCGTGGGCGGCATTATGGCGGATCGCGATGGCGAATTGAAATGTCGGCGGTTTATTGATGACGCCTATCGCTCATCGAGGATATCCAATATCAATGGCGGGATTAGAAACATTGTATTTATGTTGGTAAATATTTTAACAGCCAATATTTCAAGTGGTCGCGTTGGCTTGAATTCGATAAACATGCGCGGATTTATCCTCATAATTCTCGAAGCCTGAAGCATTTTTTACAAAGCTCCTGTAATGCGGACAATAAATTCAACTTCAAACCTAAATACCTCCATTTAGGTTTGAAGTTCTTAATATCTTGTTAAGATAACAATCTCGATTGAACGCAGATAGTAGAAGGAAGCAAGTAAAGCTAAAAATTAGTATTATGGCATTCCGCTCCCTTCGAACTTAATCAATATTCCCTGCTGGTGGAAATCGAAGAACAAACAAACAAAAAGAAACAAATTACAATAATAATAAAACAATCTTAATAATTGTAATAGAATTTAGTGTAATATAAAAACAATAAATAGATATTTTACATAAATATTCTAACTTTGTATACTTTATACAAACGAATTGTAATAACGATTGTTCCTATAGCGATTAAAATTCAACATAAAAAACCAAATTATTGATTTTTTCAGCTTTCAACTGAGCAGCTTTTTTTGCTGCTTCATCTCCTCCATAAAGCATCTTTTGAAACGATAACCGAATAGAAAAAAAACGTGCATAAATAGGTACCTATATCTTCCACAATTAAATAAATGAACTAATACACTATACTATACATTATAGACATAATAGGGTCATTAGGATCGGTCTTATCGGATTTGTTGAATCTTTACATTTTATAATAATAAGAAGGATTCAACAAAATTCAACAACAACAAAGTTCGGCCTAATGTAACGTGGCGATATTTTCAGTCAGGTATTGGAATCCTCTCCGCACGTCCTCTGTAATGTCCACAGCCGGGCTGTTATCTGCGACTACCCACGTCGACCTATTCGCCCCTTTGCTAATCACGTCCAATATCCCTGAGACAGCTGACTGGACCCTGAAAAAAGATTCCACATGAATATTAAGGTAAAGGGAAAAGAATTACCAAATTCAACCAGAGGTCTTCTTAAAAGTACCTACTCTAATAAAGAAGAAATAAAGAAGTCACAAGTTTGTTTAAGATTTTGCAATGAACTTAATAAAGAAGCTTGTTGATTACGACAGTGGAAAATCTGATATTTTCGGTTTTAGGTTTCTCAAAGTGAAGAGAAGCAGTTGTTAACATTAACCGAGATATATTTATTAACTACAAGCTTTTATTATGTTTTTCCGGATGGAATCTTGCAACTGAATTTTAAATCAGTTAACTTAAACCGATTGAGCTGAAATTTGGTATACATGCTTATTTTGGATGACAATCCATGCTTAGCTATGTGACGTCATTCTAATTCCAATATGGTGGATCATCCAAGATGGCGGACTTGTTATTTTTTCTGCACTACCACAGTAAGGGTATCAAATGAAAGGGCTTGCTGAGGTGAACACGAAAACTAACTAAAAAATAAAAAATAAATTAATGGTAACAAAACTTTTTAAAAACAAGGTTTTATTTAATTGCCATAAAAAGAAGAAAATAAACTTTAAATTAAATCAAACCAATCAATTTAGTACATGTATTACACAATTTATTAAATGTTAAAAAAGCTTGTCGCGAGATTTCCATGTTTTATAGAAAACATTTTCTTTCAAAGAATTACTTATTTGTAAATGTTTCCAACATACTTCGCAGCAGACTTCAACTAAGCTGTAGATACGTACTCGTAAGTCGAAATCCTCGCGATATCCGCACCTCCTTACATCATGTTTTAATCCCAACGCTACGTTACAGGCGGATTTCATTTTGCAAATGTGAGGTTCCATAAAATGAGGAAATTGGAACATTCCCGTTTGTGCCTCATGCATTATGCACGCTCACACTTGGCTACCTATACCATGTGTCAACATCCCCGATCCCGCATTGGAAAGTTTGGGTTCGTTTTCAATTTGCGAATAATTAAATTCGTCATTTATGGAGAATTAGGTAATTGTTAATTAAATTAGCGGGGATTATCTGTAATTATTTTACGTACCTAAGTATATTGGTGCGAAAATTGAAAGAATAAATATTTTCTAATCGCCGCACCGCAGTGAACGAATATACTAAGTATATTAGTTCATTGCCGCACCGTCGTAAATTTATTAAAGAAAAAAATTGATTTTAATAATAATTATTATTACTTATTTATTCCTATATCGATTTTTCAGTGTCGAATGTTTTATGTTGATATCCAGCATCAGCAACAGTCAATAAATAGAAGTGTGTTGACCGCTTACCATTAGGTGAATCGTTACCTCGTTTGTTAGCTGGTTAAATGAAGAAGTACCTAAATTAAAATATCTCGCCTGCATAAACAGATTCTTGATAAGAAACAACCGATTCAAAATTAGAGATATCTCAAAAACTACTCGTCAGATCTCGCTCAATTTAAGTGGGACCACATGACAAGCACTAGCTTTCGATTAAAAAAAGAACCATCAAAGTTGCTTCACCCAGTCAAAAGTTCTGAGGTAACAAACATAAAAAATACAGTCAAATTGAGAACCTCCTCTGTATTGAAACGACCAGTGCGTGTTCCAGACCGTTTATTGTTACAATTTTTATTACTACCCTCCTATATAAAAATACAAATATACTACAACCATCCCTTAAAAAAAAAAAAAAAAAGAAACTGATATAATACTATAATATGTTCTTGAGTTTCAGTTTTAACTTTATTTTAATGAACATAAATTATAACCAGCTATTAACCTTCACCATTATAAACATATAAAAGATAAAATATACCTACATAAGTATATCACACAATATTATGCTAAACTAAGTTGTAATCTTAAGTCTTCTTAAAAAATAACGCCAGCTTTTCACGAGCCTTATGGGCAGCTAATCTAGGAAGTGCCTTATCCGACCGCTTTGGGGACACATCCAACGAGCGAGGTGACTCACCGTGTACACCTGATGGCCCCGCGCCCCCAGCGCCCCCCGTGGCCGCGTCTATCTCCGACTCCTCTGCATCGTCATACAAGCTGATGCGCTCTTCGTCATCATCACCATTCTCTTTTCCCTCCGTGAAAATAGAAGGTGATTTGGGAACGTCAGATTCTGCCCTCATAATATGCCTTCGGTTGCGTCTGTATTTCCTACCCAACTCGTCTGTTAGGAAATAAGAGCGTGGCTGCGGCGCAGGTGCATGCACGTGCATGCGTCTTCTATTTTTGCCATCCGAGTCGACTACTATAACTCGCTCACCCGGCTTCAACTCACTGAGATTAGTTGAACGCGAATCATAGTACCGTTTGTTACGATTACGATTACGTATAATATTTGCAAAGTCTTTACTATTATTTCGTTCCGGTTGTAGTTTTTTTACATTTATCGGTAATCGAGTATTTAATCGTCGGCCCATTAACAGCTGAGCGGGTGAACTTACACCGTCTCGAGGAGTCGATCTTAAATTCAACAAACCCAAATAAACATCAGAACCTGAAGTAATCGATTTCTTAATAATATTTTTAACCGTCTGCACCGCGCGCTCGCTCAGGCCGTTCGCTTGCGCATAATTAGGCGACGTCGTCGTATGTATGAAACCCCACTCTGTACAAAACTCCTTAAATTCTTTAGAAGAATATGCCGGACCGTTATCAGTAATGAGTTCCAATGGGATGCCATACCTCGCGAATTGATCTTTCATTGCCAATATCACAGCTCTTGAACCTATGCTCGATAATAGGTTGACTTCTATGAAATTCGAAAAATAGTCCACTAAAATTAGGAAGTATTTTTTTTGAAAAATAAAAATGTCCGAGCCGACCTTTCTCCACGGTAAATCAGGGACTGCATGGGAAATCATAGGCTCCCTGGGCGGCATCGCGGCGTGCTCGGCGCAGGCGGCGCAGGCGCGCACCGTGCGCTCCACGTCCCGGGACATGCCGCTCCAGAACATGACGTCCCTCGCGCGTCGCTTACAGCGGTCTATGCCCAGGTGGCCCTCGTGTACACGACTTAACATTTCCCCTCTCAATTCGCGCGGGATGAAAACCAAATTATCCTTGAATAGAATACCGTCTATATATTCAAACGACTGCCTATATGACCAGTGAGACCGTACTAGTTCATGCGTATCGCGCTTATACCGTGGCCAACCTCGAAGAATGTATTCAATAATGATTTTACATTCCTTATCCAAACGCGTCTCATCTCTAACACGTTGAATTTTACTATCACTAAATTGTACATTATTTATGAGAAAACAGCTTTGCGCCTCGACTTCAGTCGACAACTTGTCGTGCATTAACTCCGGTAGGGCGGCGCGAGACAACGCATCGGCGACATACATATACTTGCCCGGTTTATAGACAACAGAAAAACTGTAACACTGAATACGCAGCATCATACGCTGTAACCGTGCCGGGACTGCGTCTAACGGTTTTTTGAATAGGACCTCGAGGGGCTTGTGATCCGTCTCGACCGTTACGTCTGACCTCCCGTAAACATATTGATGAAACCTTTCTAGGGCGAACACGATGGCGAGCATCTCCTTTTCGATTTGTGCATACCGCGACTGCGTGTCCGTTAGCGTGAGCGAGGCGAACTCGACCGGGCGGCCGGCCTGCAGCAGCGCGGCGCCCAGCGCGCGCGCGCTCGCGTCCACCGTCAGCAGCACGGGCTGCGCGGCCGAGTACAGCGCCAGCACGGGCGCGCCGCACAACGCTCTCTTCAGCTGCGACACTACACCTTCGTGAACGCTATCCCAGCTCCACTCGCTACCCTTTTTTAATAAACCACGCAACGGAGTAACAATATCTGCATAATTAGGAATAAATTTCGACAAGTAATTAGTCATACCTAAGAACCTTTCCAGTGACGCTCGATCGTTCGGGTTTGGCATATCTTTTATGGCTTTTAATTTATTTGTTTCAATTTGCATACCCATTCTACTAAACGTATGCCCCAGATACGTTACTTGTTCGACACAAAACTCGCATTTATCCCTGTTAAACCTGATGCCGACTTCGCGAGCCCTCTCTAGTACCCGCCTCAGTCTAGCGTCGTGTTCCTCTCTAGTCCGCCCATGAATAATAATATCATCGATGAAGGAGTGCACGCCCTCCAGGTCCTCGAGAATTTGAGTAATCTTTGCATGAAACACCTCACTGGCGCAACTTATACCATACGGAAGCCCTAAGAACTGATACCGACCGAATGGAGTACCGAAGGTGCAGAGATCGGCACTCTCGTCGTCCAGTTGAATCATCCAAAACCCCGAGCGTGCATCCAGCTTGCTGAAGTACCTGGCGCCGTGCAGCTTGGCGGCGATGTCGGTGAGCGTGGGCAGCGGGTAGTGCGCGCGGCGCACGGCGCGGTTGAGCGGCCGCGGGTCGAGGCACACGCGCACCCCGCCGTCCTTTTTCACCGGTAATACGATCGCGTTTACCCAAGCAGTCGGATGAGACACTTTTCTAATTATACCTATTTGCTCCATATAATCTAGTTCACTTTTTAATTTATCTCTTATACCAACAGGAATTTTTCTTACTGGACACACCGACGGACATGCGTTTTTATCTATTATAATCTTGTATTTGCCTGGCAATTTACCTACACCCTGAAATAAGTCATTAAATGTATCTATGTCTATAGAAAATAAGCGCTTGATCATACCTAGATTTTCACATGAATATTTTCCCAGAACGCTTTGACAACTATCTTTAGTAATAACAAAATTAATTAAATATCTTTTATTTTTATAAAGCCACAACATTTCAATAGACCCAAGAATACACAAGTAATTCCCGCAGAAAGACTGAGCTCGTATGTCACACGGTGTCAAGTCAGACAAGGAATATCCTAACTCCTTTAACGTATTAAATGACAACACATTCAGATCAGAACCAGAATCTAATTTAAATGTTTCTGTTTTATAATTTTTACATAATATTAAAGTCTCATACCATTTATTGTGGTTATCCCGGGTACATGATTCCAAGGTAGATACATAAAACAACTCATCAGTGTCGTCTTCCTCACGCAGCTCATACACTTGCTTACCGAACCGTAACGGACACATTTTTTTAAAGTGACCCTTGTTACCGCACAAAAAGCACTTTGTAAACTTGGCGGGACACTGATAATCACTAGAATGATTATTTCCGCACGCACCACAACACTTAGCATCACGATCATAATACCGCGGCTCGAATCTCCTCGACGGTCGCGACGCTGCGCCTGCGCCGCGAGAAACGTCGCGCGCCCCGGCTGCCTGGCCGCGCGCCGCCAGCCGCGCGCCCACCTGGCCCGCGGCGCCCCCGGGCGCCCGTCGTATGCCTCTCGTACCGTACACCGCGTCCACCGCGACACCAGAACCGGAAATTCCCTCTGAACTTTTTGCCACCTCAATTTGTTTGTTTTCTTCATGGGATATTTCATTGGCTTGACAAATTTTTATTGTTTTTTCCAACGTGAGGTCGTCCGTCCGTAACAATCTGTCGCGAACGGCACCATCCGCTACTCCGCACACTATGCGATCTCGTATTAATCCTTCTTCGAGATGTTCAAACTCGCAATGTTGACACAGCAAACGCAACGCCGTCACGTAGGTATCCACATTTTCACCGATTTCTTGATTACGAGTGAAGAATCGAAATCGAGCCATTGTTGTGTTTTGTTTCGATCCGAAGTGTGTATTAAATTTCTTCACCAACACATCGATGTCGTCTTGATTTTCATCCTTGAGAAATTTAAAAGTGGAATATATGTCATAGCCGTCGGGACCGATTAAATTTATGAGGAGGCTAGCCTGCACTTCCTTCGTTTCTTTCCCCACACCAGAGGCCTTCAAGAACACGCAAAATTGCTTGTGCCACTTGCGCCACGCGTCAGCTCGACATGCTGGCCCACCCTCCAGAACTAACTCAGCCGGAGGCCGCGCGTGTTCCATGATTAATTAGTGATTTAAATAATCCCACCGCTGTCACCATGTATTGAAACGACCAGTGCGTGTTCCAGACCGTTTATTGTTACAATTTTTATTACTACCCTCCTATATAAAAATACAAATATACTACATCCTCCTTTTTTGCAGTCGGTTAAAAATTCAATAACCCGGTAATTGATTCGTAATAATATTACCCGTCTTTGCAGTCGGAAAAAAAAACAAATGTCATTCCAAACGACAAAACTGTCTCGCCCGGAAATCGAATCCGGGACCGTTCACTCTGCATGCAGGGTTGCTTAATTTAGGTTACAGTTTTCACTTTCAGCTGACGAAGCTTACCAACCCTTAGTAATCAATATCCCGTTAACGGATGCCTTTGAAACGTAGTCTATACACATTAATTTTGACTCAGCAAAATTCTTCCCTCTACTTGTAATCTGTACAAAACTTTTTCCCACTTTGACATTACTTACTTTGGCATTACGGATGTTAAATTACGTCTGTTTTCATTCAACAAACATATTATCATTTCACAGATTTATGCGTATAACATTCTTAATTACAATTAAATTATTTAACTGTACCTCACCTTTGTCTTTCAGTGACGCGAGAAGTTATGCTCTGGGCGGAGTCTTTGTAAAAATTTTCGAGGCTATGTCGGTGCAAAAGCGCCGTATCCGTGGGGCCGAGGCATACCGTCACTATTCTCACTTGTGTCTTTGAGAATAATTCCTCTGTCTGAAAAAATGTTGTTTTTGTATTGGACATTAGGCAAGAATGTATTTTTAAACTTTGAGCCATGCAAAAGTATAAACGGCCGCCTCAGCTAAAGTGAAAAAGAAAGTACAAACAAAGTACAAACTGAAAAACTTGCCAGCCACAAAATAAAATATAAAAAGAAGACGAATGCGACTGTTGCCTTATTATGCTAAAGTTTGGAAAGAAAAAGGTCAGAAAAAATTGGGCTGGCCCTTTATACTTCTTCCCTACTTTATTTAAAGCCAACTTTCCTCTTATGCTCCCTGCTGTCAATAGACTACGCTATAAATGAGGTATAACCTTTTGCAGGTTACTAAGCAAAGGTTACCTGTCCGTTTAATTTTAACGTATCTAATGCATGGTGTTGAAGTTTATGATCTGCGTAGCGAGATAAAATCCTCAGTCTAAAAAGAGTGTTTGTGTTATCGTCCGCCATGCTGACTACTTACAATCATTACCCAAGTAGCATTCGGGGCTGAATAAGAGTTCACATTTAGCGTACAAGTGAACTTAAAGCATTAATTCACTCTTATATGAGTTCACCTGTGATGTATTAGCTGTATTAAGGCGAAAAATACGCTTAAAGCTGTTTAAGGTCTGTATAAGAGTGTAATGTTAACCTAATATACAGCTAAGGTCTGTATAAGAGTGTAATGTTAACCTAATATATAGCTGTAGGTGTTATAATGCGATTACGTTACTGTTATAATGCGAGAAGCTGAATAAGAGCATTATAAGAGGGTAAATATAAGCCAATAGCTGTCTAAGGGTCCACACCTACGATGTTATACTGCTAGAATTATAAAAGTTCACATCTGGTCACTTATTAAGCTTAAAGCTGTTTAGTTGACCATATTAGTCCCATATACTGCCGTTCACGCGTTACCTCTTATACTGCTATTTAAATGCTGTTATACTGCTACTGTAAAGCTATGTGAACTTAAGGCTGTATAACTTGTGCCCAAATCAGTCGTATAAGGGCTGTAAAGCGTGCTCTACAGCTCTTATACAGCTGACTTACCGCTTATAGTTCACATGTGAACCCTTAGACAGCCCTTATACAGCCCCGAATGCTACTTGGGTAGAAACATTTGCTCATTCATTGGCCATTACTGAAAATTATTTAAATTACTAAGCCATTACTAAAATTTCAGGCGTGGGGTTTTCAGGAATGAATCAGATAAATGTCTATGTGAACCGTGACCTAGAGCAAAGCGATCTGGAATCGGTTAATCCGGGCGAATGTCCCCTAAACTTTCAACATAATTCGTCCTTAGGTGACAGAAAGTAAATTACATTAAACGATACGAATAAAATATGTATATTATAAAAGTAGTCGTATCTGACCTATAATACTCGATACAGTCATGATTTTGGATTATTATTCACGTCACTAAACTACTGATGATAACCTAAGCCTAAGTCCTGAATAACCCCAATATGCGGAATCTAACGGTCGATTGGATTATATTCCATAAAATAAAATCTGATAAATTCCCAGAGCTTAGGTAAACTTCAAAAATTTCCCCAATGATAGGTACAAACATGTCCGTTTCGAATTACACTGTCAGAATTTTTCAAACGCCAGACTAATTGGCAATTCCGCGGTCGACACACGCTGCTATTTCAAATAGGACTTACCGCAATATTATTGCTGAACTGCAAAACTGCGGCTTTCGTTGCGGCGTACACAGGTAAACGGGCACTTGGCTTGAGAGCCAACAAGGACGATATGTTTACTATTGCGCCACCATTCCCGCCCTTATCTACCGCCATTACGTCCAACGCTTTATATGTACTGGTAACCGTCGCAATCTGCAACAGATATTAGCTTTAGCCCGCAATAAACAAGATCTGTTCGCTTCAAGCGATCGCCTAAATCTAAGTTTATGTACACAAATGCATCCTGATTCAGCTGGGAGTGCTGGGACGACTTATAGACTGTAAGAGTGTTGAGTGTTTGGAACTCTGTCTCACTTAAACATTTTTTAGAAAGAAGATACATACATATATTTTGTCTCAATAGAATCAAGATTACAGTTCATTAACTACTAGACACTAGTTGATCCGTGCTCACTTCGCTGGACGTCAAAATTTTTTCACTAGTCCGACTTCAACCCGTGGGGGGGGGACACTTGGCCCAAACCAAAATTGCAAATGGACCCCTAATTTCAAAAATGTTCGTATAATATTTTTGGAACACCTTTTCAACGATACCCCACACTGTAGGTTGCGTGACGAATAAAAATTCACCCTTACGTTACCTACCATATATCCATGCCATACACGTATATCCATCGTCCATGCCATACCATGCCAAATTAGGTACAGCTTTCAAGCACTAAGAGTCTCGCTTTACTTCGGACAGACGGACAGACGGATGGACATGACGAAACTATAAGGGTTCCGATTTTACTTCGGAACCCTAAAAAGAAATACAAAAACAAACTACAGAAGCTATTTAAAATACTCGGCGTGAATACGTATCCTAGTCTCATTCAATTACCTAAAGACCCATAAGCACAGAATTTAAAAACCTTAAACTTAACTTACAAAATTAATGTCAACCATCTTCTTGTACGAACTCACGTCGGCACCTAACATGGCGGCGTTATTTACAACGGCGTCAAGTCTGCGGTACTTGTCTAAAACTTGGCTGAATGCGGCGGTGAGCTGTGTTTCATCGGCGACATCGCATTTTATAAACTTGGCTCTCAGGGCGCCAAACTTGGTTAAAAGTTCGCCCTCCAAAGCCGCACCCTCACGTTCCGCTATGTCGAGAAAAGCTACATGCTGTGGATAATAAGCGAATTATGTTAGTGCTAAGGAATAATGTTTGTAGTCCTATCAATGGTATTATAATGTAAAAAAGAGGTAGGATGTGTCGACGAAATTATGCGTTAAAAGCGGACGGTATAGTCGGAGGTCGGATAGGTGATCGCGAGTGGCAAAATTTTTTGAGTATTTACAATCTTAGTAGGTACAAGTTAAGCACAAAGTTTACGTTAGCACCGAGCAAACTTCCAAAAATACTTTCGTGCTTCGACGTTCATCCCCTTACTGTTTTGACCTACAATATACCAGAAGAAAGTGGCTAACGAATTATTTAACTGGCCATTTTTCAGGAAGAAAGATACGAGTATTTTATTGCGTCAAATCTAAACTAACAATGATATCAATTGATTCAAAATTTTGTACACCTCCCGTGAATTTGGTGAAAGGAGACAAATAGCTTGTGTTGATCAGAAATCATGCGAACAAAGAAAAGCCTGAATTTAGCCAAAGAATATAAAATTACCAGTAGAAATGATATATAATACATACTGTATACAGTGATTTAAAAGATATGGTTAAGGAAGGCCGATCTTATCATCTCTTTCAGACAGCGATTGGGAAGGTCATAAAATACAATACCAAAACATGGGTAGATCATTATACCACAATATATCAACTAAGTTTCACAACATTATACCAATGATAACTAACGAATTAAGGAAAAAAGAGAAAAGAAGACATACCAAAAAACGTTAAAAACTCAAAACATAGTCCATTATCACTATGAACGTTCGTAAACGTAAATGCTAGCACATAACATCTAGGCGTCTACTGCAAAATCGTTCAATTAAAAATCACTGATACTCAAAGAATGATACGATCGATATATGAAGGTCAATTTAAAATTACAGACTGTTGTTTTATTAAAGTCTGTGTGACTATTATGTTCTATTTATTTCTATTCTTAAAATATGTTAGAACAACATAAACAAACTCTGTACATACTATACTAATATACAATTACACATACATTTTAAACTATAAACATAGCTAATGTCAACAACCTGCGTTTTTTATTCTTAAAGGGATACAAATATTTTCACTTTACGTATTACTAATATCGATTCTTCTGATGACTTCAGACTTACCCAAGCATTATGAGCTAATAATGTACGCACTAGACCCGCACCAACCCCCGCTGCTCCCCCAGTAACCAAAAACACTTTACCCTCAAAATCCCACCTCACATTTACCGAATCCTGTGCCATTTCTAAAATAATCCAATATTAGGTACAATTTAATCAACTTATCAAAGCAAAATATGAGCCTTATCTTGTTCAACACGATAAGTTGTAGCCAAATTAGATGTTACTAGTGAACTAAACGATGCCGCAACGATTCCCAATACGCCAATGTAATTTTGGTTTACTTTTGTGATACGCCTGTTATCGACAGATAACAGATGCGAGTGTCACCTCACTCATTCAGTTCAATTAATAGCATACGCACAACTTGCGAATTTTCATGCCGACAATATGATTTGTGCCGCAGATAATAAAACGACGATAACACAAATAGGTTTGATGAATGGAACAAATAGCAGTTATTTATCAGAAATTTTAGTCCTTTACAATAGCTAACAATCATCGTTTCCTAATGCGACTATCTATACTAATATAGAAAAGAGAGGAAAGATTTGACTGTTTGCATTGAATAGGCTCCGAAACTACTGAACTGATTTGAAAAATTCTTTCACTGTTGGGACACTACACTATCCCCGAGTGACATAGACTATATTATATTTTCCAAAAATTAGGGATCTTTAATAAGACTCCAATAATGTAACCCAAGGTTAAAAAAATAAGAAATCCGAAGCAAAGCGAGGGCGGTTACTCGACTTGAATAAAGGGACGGTATTGATAATTTATAGGAAAATTGTACCGACCGTGTTCAATCAAGTCGAACCGATTCCGATCCTATTAGTTGGCAAGATTCCCTATCGACACCTTGTACCACTGTGACACTTGATGGCACTGCCAATATTGGAACAACATCATTGGAAGTAAATTTAAATGATATTTACATTAACTTTGACCTTAGATAATTAAAATAAATATTGTGAGTGTTGCTATTCTGTTTTTATTTGCATGTCATTACTAGATTTACTAGCGATGTCTCTTGAATCTCATTTGTCATTATTTTATTATTATTGTTGGTTAAGTAATTATTATTTTTAATGATTAAATTAAAATTTCATTACAATAACTAAGGGTTTTCCAGAACGATAACACATCGACACTACGTAATTTTTCATTCATAATCTTATGTTCGCTGAAACTAGATTAAAGAGAAGATAAGTGCTTTTACCGACTCAAAAAAGAAATTTCAATACCAACTCTGTAATTCAACTTTTCAACATCACCCTCAAAATCTACCGTACCCAAATATTGCTGTACAATATAAGAATAGTTTTTGCTTTTCAAAATTATTTTCGCGTTCTCACAAGAGCTTCAAGTGAATGTGTTTGGGTAAAATGTATTAAATTGGCAGCGATCTTGAAGCAACTCTGACCACAGGTAATTCGTTTGCTTTGGGTAAGTAATCTTAGTTGGCCGTCGGTGCACGTGAATTTCTTGTGAACATTTCATGGAATTCTCTTCGTTTTAACTTTGATTTCTTTGGCACACCTCTTAAAAATTTGTTACGAATTTAGTTAGTAGATTATTAGGTACGAAATAAAATAGGGACTATGAATATATTTATCACGTTGAAACTACAGCACAGATCTAGATTGGTAAATTCGTAACTTCTAAAATCAATTCGCTCAACATCGAAGATACTTTTGATTTTGTTAGTTGGATCTATTTGCAGGACGTAAAAGTTTGTTTAGAAATTATTTAACGAGGTTAGAGAATAAACTTTCGACTGTAAGGAGCTTTTGTGGGAAATAAAATACGTTTCTAGTTCATAGAAGTGGGTAAATATATCGCAACGATAAAAAGTCTATATTTTTTTTTAATGTTTAGAATTAAGCATACATTTTATAAATGTCTAAAAATAATAATAAAATGATTTTTCAATAAATCTGACCCGACAGATGTTATTGACATCACTGAAAATAGTGCTATTTTTAAAATTATATTCATCCCTTAACATCTTTTAATAGGTCCTACACTATCATATTGAATAACTATTGCTAGGACGGCAATTCAATGTCTCTATCATTTTAGCAGGATCCTTAGTATTTCTACATCAAGTACTCCACTAACCATCAGGTGGATCGTCAGTTCGTTTGCCGGCTATTTCCATAAAATAAAATTATAACACATCTCACATCTTTTTTCTTTTTTTATATACGTTAAAAGTGAATGCTTGCCTACAATCCCACCTGATGGTAATTGGTGATGTTGTCATGGGTGGTAAGACGCACTAACTTAGTAAATGCCTATTCACTCTTGCCTTGAAGACACATTATAATCGAGCGGAAACACCGACCTTTGCTGAGATTCCAAGCTTCCTAACAGCTACTTTAACTTTGGATTCAATGAACCGCACAAAGTTAAGGTTCGAGGATATCTCAATGCCCAATAACTGAAGGCGGTCGTTGTATTCCAGGGATACAAATCAGAATAGTCAAGTCAATGAGTCAAGATGAACTGACTACTTTTAGCGGTGAATAGACACGCTTGTGTTTTTGTTGAATCCCACAAGGTTGGCATCGCCTGATTCGGAGACTGCCCGAAGTGTAAGATTCATATGTTGGAGCCACCATAGCCTCTCCTTCAGACTATATGTGGTCTTAACTGGCCCGACCGGTTTGTTGGTACCTCTCCAAAACTGTGCTGTCATCTGCGAAACCCTTAAATGATGTGTAACAGAAATAGAGTTGCGTAGACCCATGAGGAACGTACTGGTTGTCATGGCTTTCGACGAGCAACCTCCGACAATGACTCGAAATGCACGATAACTCAGGAAGTCCTTGATCCAGCGGATTAGGCCAGGGGATAGGTCAGGAAGCTCATTTTATCGCATGAATTCTTCTCACTTTAGGAAACCCTGTCCTTATCTGTTACTTAATAATTAATCAGTTTGTTAGCAAATAATTTCATAACTTCTTTTGTTTTTTGTATTATGACGTCATTAAAACAGTCTATCTTTTAATCCTCGCTTTGTTTCTCAAATAACAATGCGTTTATGACTGTGACTTCGGCAGAGTGCGAAATTATTTAGCCGTTGAATTTACTCGGCATTGCGGTATGACTCGGGTGGATTCCCGATGTGAAGTGCTCCCTTTTGTTTACGTTTTATTATTCTGCCATTTTTCCGCATTCCGTGTTAATAAAGAAAGAATCTAGGAGACGGGAGTTATTAAAACGAAAGTAGGTCTGAAATGTGGGGTTACAGATTGTTACACTTTTTGTATGCCACATTTTTATTTAGCTTTCCTTACTGCAGTATGAGTTTTATGACTTAATTTGTTTTCAAGGATCAACAAGCGGGTTCACTATAAAATCGTTTTTTTAGTTATCAACCATTGATCTGATTTATTATTAACTACCTACTTCTGCTCTTTTTGAACATTCATAGGTAATAATGTTGATATATTACACACATAATATGTATAATATGTCATATCGACTAACTCGCAAAATTCATAAACGATGTTATCCAAAACTATCTAATTTCGGACGTAAGTCGTATTAAACTAAGGCAGTTTGTTAACAGTATCAAAGTTATTATTTTTCTCACCATGAAACTATAGTTACTCTGTTTATCATCTTTTATTGAACTATAATGTTATTTCCCTAATGGAGACCAATATGCTTTTTGCTTGTTCAAAAATGGCAATCCAAAACAGAAAATACTATTTTTAGCCTTTTGTCATTTTTTGCCGCATCGACAGAATTCATGGCGAAACAAAAGAGAAATTTCGGTTCGATTATGACACTTGTTAATCCATTGTCAATCTCGAGGACGCTTCTATATTTAAGGAAGATGCCACGTCATTACTGTTTGCTGGTTCACTATTAGAGGTTATTGTTATAGAGAATGGCTTTCCACTCAACGCCGCTTAGTCGCTCAGCCGCGATACTCTGAATGAACTGCTTCAGGCAAAAGGTCGGCTGTACGATATTGAATAGCTAGAGACTTGCTTAGAAAATAGATTGATGTCAGCTTTTAAGTGTGGTGTGTAATGTGTATGTTTTCTAAATAAAACAGTACTATAAATATAATAAAATAAATAATAAGTGCTCGTATTCCGACGACTTTGACGATTCTCGCCCATGTTAGACTACTGGCGCGGTCCGGATTTGGATGGGTGATCGTAGTGACAAATTTTCTGGGCTCCTTGGATTGTTACGTTGGTTCTAATTGTTACTGTAAGATCGTCCATAAGTCATGCGTCATGACGAAGGCCACTTGGTTAATCAGTAATTTTAATTTCATACAAACTTAAAAGAATACTTCAACAATTAGTCGAACATTCAATTTCAAAGTTCAATGTCGTGTCCATTACACACATGTTGCTAAAATTCAGGATGCTGCTGATGGTTTTCTATAGCAAATTGCGGAAGCTACGAGCCGTCGAGCAAGTTAAAATGAACTTAATCTTACTTTATATTTAATCACTGACTTCGCAGAATATTACGGTTTAGAATCTTAAGTGCCGTAGCTCGTATTTGCTCGGATACTTCTTACGTTTCAATTTAATTTCAAACTACTATTGCAGTATAAAATATCAGAATCCTGGAACTCTGAGAACTTAATGCTTCACAGTTCACTGTAACCAAGTGTTCTGTAAATTTATTCCGATCTTTAAATTTATTCTTGCAGTGTTCAATTCAGTTCCTCTTTTATGGGCTGCCTGAATTTTAGAGATGTTTTTTAAACTACACAATAAAATATAATAGTGTCAGGTGTCTTAGGTTTGAATCTAAAATACCTGTTTATTAGATAAATTAAAAATGATACAATTATATATTTTTTTAAAGATACCTATCCTTAACCTTCCTGAACTTCTTGCAGCAAGACTATTCTGTTTTGTAACTCGACAGCGGAATCCGCGATGAGTATCAAAATTCCTTGCCAAAATTGACATTCATCGCGGATTCCGCTGTCGAGTTACAAAACAGAATAGCCTTGCAGACCTGGAATTTTTATCCTTAATTTTTTTTCTTTTAAATTGCAAACGTCACTTTTTTCCAATCCTTTCGGTTTGAATGTTGAAAATATCAACTGACCGTAAGCGGGTAAGTGAAATCAATTTTTGTTTGCAGATTTATCTGCCACAGTATCTGCGGCAAAGAGTGTAATTGGAATTCAAACCAGTAAAAAGTTTGTGTCTCGCAATTATCAAGAAAGAAATCTTGATTTATGCATTAGTCAATATTTCAGACTCTATGTATTTCATTGACCTTATTTTTGCTATTGTAGCGATGATCTACACAAAATGGTACCTACCTTCCTTCTCTGTCTATCCAAAAAACTCCACCAACATGCACTGGAGCAGTTATGAAGAGTTATCAAGAAAGAATTGATGCTGTAATGGACCATTAACGACATGAAGCCCAAACGAGATTTATTGATTAAGATTTGGTCATGAGATAAACAAATTGAAGATCCAAAAAAAATTGCATAAAATTTAATTCGGAAATAATACTCGTTTGTCAGACTACAATTTAATATCTTCCAAAGTTTCATGATAACGTGAAAATCGACAAATATCGTAAAAATGCTGATATAACAAGGATTCCCGGAAATAAAACCAGACACGTCTAGAAGGCGTCAGGAATTAAATGAGACATCTACCGGCATATTCGCTCCGTTCTCGTGGAAAATACAATTTCACCGTGTGAGTAACGCCCTCTTCGTATTCCTTTTGCGTTACTCGAATAATAAAAATGCCATCAATATTTTATGCTTACGTTTAGCACAAGGCTATACTTATCATATTGAACACGCTGATTTTCAAATTAAGTCGTGGTTTATGGGCCGTGGAGATAATATGGTTGATTTCTAAACTTTTAGTAGAAACATTTATCGACTTAGAATAGTTTATAGTGAGATTGCAATGAAGAACATTATGGTGAACTCTCTGGTACTGGTTTCTAATTCGAATGCAATTGATGCATGACAAACACCTAAGATTCGGGAAACACTGACCCGTCAAAACTGCTTCTAACACCTCGTTTACATTCAGCCCCTACCGCTGCTCCTCGCGCTGTCGGCAATAATCCCCTTGATACTGCCGTGGCAGGATCGAGAGAAGTGTAGTGTTTACATACTGCCCTACCACTCACATCGCTTTCGATTTTCGGCAATGGCAGACGTCGAAATATTACTGCGACGGAGCTGAATGCAGTGTTGCCAATGAAAATTTTTGAAAGGCCGTGTACATTATGGGCGCCATTGACGATGCGATCGATCGGTGCGATCCATCGTTGCCGACCGATCGCACCGACGGATCGGTAGTGTATGTTACCGCTATGAGTGGCACTTTTGAACCGATCGATCGGTGCAATCGATCGCACCGATCGATCGCATCGTCAATGGAGCCCATTAGATAAAAAAGCCGTGTTTATATGGGAAAGGATCAAGTGTGGGCCGTAGCAATCCAATTACGCCAATATATACCATCGGTTCAGCGCTCGAACTAAAAAAAAGGTCATCGGCAGTGAATTTGATGCCCACAAAACGAGTAATACTTTTCATTAGCCTACATTAACATCAATATAAGCCTGGTGGCGCTGTTTTAAGAGTTTAACATTCGTTAAATGTTTGCAAAACAATAAATAAAATTGACTTTGTGAAAATTTGCGAAAAGCCGTAGAATTTGCTACGGCAATAGGGTTCCAGCCGTAGCCCGTAGATTTTGTGATTTTTTGGCCTGAAAGCCGTAGAACACGGTAATTGCCGTAGCATTGGCAACACTGGCTGAAAAACAGCTCTTTTGGGGAGCGCCGGGCAGCGCGAGTAGCAGTGGTAGGAGCATGAGAAGTATCGTGTTCACATACTCGTCCTGCCCACTTCCCTACCTACTTTCCTGCTCAAATGAGCTGAATGTAAACGAGGTATATGGCATTGAGGTAGTACATAGAGACGCTATCTCAAACAAAATGTGTGTTCCACCGCCGGCTTGCCCTCCGTTCTCTTTTCAAACTAGAAGCCTCGTTTGTACACTTGCCATAGAGTAACTTTGTATATGTCACTTGTCGAACCAAGACAAGCAGTCACAGACTCCAAATCTTTACAAGCTCTTACTCCAACTTTATTTAACGTGCAAAAGCGTTTAAACGATTTCAAACGTAATTACCATTGATTCGTGTCAAAAAATCCAACACTTTAAATTGGTCACAAGCGTCGCGTCGGCAAGCTTATTTAGTCCATTAACACGCTAGTGGCTTGCCAAGTTCAAACGCTCCTTATGATTTTTTCATTCAAAATGGCGGGAACATTACTCAATAATTAAATTAAATTCGTTTTAGTTGATTTAAGTTAAGATTTTGTTTTCTTACTGATGATAAAGTGATAACATTATCTTTTTTGTTTTTTGTGTTGCAATTGTGACACATTCATAATACGCACGACGGCATTTTTTCAGTTTTTTCGTAAACAATTTTGACATGCGGCCGCAATGAGCGCAGCCGAGTGACAGCTGAGTGACAGAATGAAATGCAGCCGGCCGGCTGCAATGCACACCCCCGAACCCAATGTTCGCGGTGTCCCTTCTATACGCTAGTAATATTAATTCTATGTTCTAAGGCCGGGAATTAAGTTCGGTATCTGACGTTGGGCAGGCAAAAAACCAATCAACTGGACTTTATTTTCGAATGGTTCAGCAGACCTATCTCAATTACTTTCACAATAATAAGCAACGCATTGTGATGTATGAAACACGACGCACGGTAAGTAAAGTTGTTACCGTAATATAAAATGACAGTGGAAAAGCCATAACGCGTTCGCAGGAATTGAATCAGACATGTTCCGACGTGCGCTCCATTCGCGCGGATAATACAATTCGTGCTGGGACGAACGTGTACACCTGTGACGACTGCGACGTTACCTTCTGATTATTTCATGTATAATAACGTTGACGCGAGAACAGTACCGGGCACTGATAACGGATACTCCAATTGTTTTGACGAGTCCTGATTGCGAAACAATCTTACAGTGCCTGTTTGTCGCAATTTGTAATTAACAAATAAGGGTGACACAAAATTAAAAGAATTAAAAGACAAATATTTATGCACACAAGTTGGTTGAAGGTCGTTTACTATAGAAAAAGATAAATACCTACCTAATTTGTTAGCGACAGCTTAAAGCAACTTGCTAAACAATAAGATAAGCAGGTATGTCGGCGGTTCCATAATTTCCAGGGAAATTAAGCTGCTTTTAGTATTATATTAAATTATCGTATTTACCGTCCAATTAATGGGGCTTGGAGTCAAGAGTGAGTTTGATACTCAGCAAAACACGAACAAAACGTATTTGGTTGTAGGTTATTCAATCAACTTAACCACGCCTAATTTACGAATATTCAATAACGATTCTGAATCGAATAATTGAAGCTCGATTATTCACTGACGCAGATCGTTCAATTTCCTGCCAATCACTTTAAATGGCAATGGGAAACTGTCGAATATGAATGAGGAATTAAAAAATCAACATGTACTCTTTCACGGAATATCATTGTTGATAAAACATATTCAGGGAAATGTAATTTTTGTGTGCTCTCTGCAGTAAGTATGGTTCAGTAATATCATATTTTCGGTTAAGATAGTTATTTTACTGAAAATATTTGATCCAAATTGAGCATTTCCATGCTCCAATCAAAATTACTGATATTCGTTCAAGAGATAACATATTCCGCGACTCGCACATTTGAAAGTTTTATCAAGAAGTTTAAATCTTGACGTGATAGGTAAGAGTATGTGAGAAGTCATATAAATATTTCTACCAAACTTTTCCACTGTAGACTAATTCACTGAAATATTAAACATACATCAAAATGTATATTTACAGTGGAGCGCCTGGGGGTTTTGTTACAGTGAATTAAATTAAATGGTTGAGGTGGGATTTTCTTTTTTATAGTTTAAAGTGTAACGTTTACCAAAAAAATTTTGTACTTTTAATTTTTTTATTATTTAAACGAAAACAATGGAACATTTATACTTGAGCATACAATTTTCTTTTAAATTCTTTTTTCATGTACAAGTTCAAGTTTGTTTAAATACATCAAAAAGTTATCAGTTCTCATGTAGAGCCAAGCTTCTAACTCTACACGCCCTAACTTTACAAAATCTACACCTTAGACAAAATAATATGTGACCTGGCCGTTTCGGAGATGCTTGAAATATTCACAGAATAAAAAAGGTTATAGTGTCTAATGTTGTATAGTTAATGGTACCTATGGAACCCTTTGTGCGCGAGTCCGACTCGCACTTGGCCGGTTTTTATGTAAATAGCCGACAAACGTTGTACCTAGCACTCAATGACCAGTTTTCACCACCGCCTTTTGTCCTTAACACCAAAATACTTCAACGACAGGTTGCAGAAAACTGGAAACTAATAGACTGGTTTCATCAGCAAATTCTCATCTTTACCATTAACGTAGCCTAGTTGCTTCTATACAAATATTTTTATCGTGACTTTTTCTCTTTTCGCTCTCTGAGCGTAAAGTTAGTCAGAAAGTTTCGTAGTAATTTAATAATAGCAGCACGAAGTCCTGACGCTTACTTTCACGTTCCTGTAAGTTTTAGTTCTACGGAAAGCAATTCCGTGTTATTTTTCTAATTACTGTAAATCTAACGACTAACTATTTTAACTTAACGACTATAAATATCAGTCTATGATTTAACCAAAGTGGATAAGCACACACATACACACATACGTTATGTTACGAATACAGAATAATACCTAACAGTAATATATAATTACAGCTTAGTGATTTTCATTAGCATCCTAATTAATGGAAATCGTATCTTTTGTTTCAGATCCTGTTCGACAGCTTTACCCTCGGTCGTTTCACCTCCTTCACCGACGATGGCTGTCCAGATGGCTACATGCAGATCCAGGAAGCCAGTCGTCCCCAGGTTGGGGGGTCATGGTGTGGCACCTCCTGGGGTCCATCCATATACTACAGTGAAACAAAATCTATAACACTTATCATCAGGTTGTTGCGCTTGTCCAAAGACCAGAATAACTACAATTTCAACTTTCGAATGGCGTATAAGGTATTAAGGAAGGAATATGCTACGGTGCGATATGGAGGTGCTCCACCATCAGGTATATAACATATGTACATACTTAATATAACATACATATTTTACTTATACTTTCACGGGGAATTTTATTACTGGTAATAAATTAATTTCGCTTAGGCAAAGTGCATACAAATATTAAAGAGAAAAAAATATAAAATAATATATTCCTATGACATAAAATGAAAACACGTGAAACTATGTGCAGTAAGAATGTATATTTTGTAATCAAAAATGTGAAAGATAAGAAATAAAAAGCAGTTGATAAATAAATCAATTACTTATTACGATATTATTGAAGCAAGTTTTTTCTCTAAGTGTTATCTGTGTAATTCCAAAAATTCAAGAACATGACTTAAAATACGTCAATAACAGAAATAGAGTGAAAAACATGCAACGTTCTAATATATTAACAAACTTGAATCTATATCCTTTACTTTGAACTCTTTGTCAATAAAATTTATAAAGTAAAATATATTTATAACTACATAAAAATATTTTGTTAATGCTTCTTGTATCCATCTTTAACGTTTGGCAAAACCCTTTTATCGCGGCTCGTTAACGTTTTATACCAGGTCGCACAGAGTACTTAATCACTACGTTTTACCAGGTCGGTACATTACCGCTCTGGATCGTAATGTCAACATCAATATTATTATAGCACATGTCTTTTCAGATCGACCCTTTTTCAAACTAAGGCCGCTGCCATATCCCGTAAACATATCACGCGGCGAAGATACGAATGTAGCGAAGACGACGAAAACTCCGGAGTATTACCTCGGGGACTTGATTTCTGGAACTTATTGCTCGCGAATCTTCAGCGACTGTGATCGTAAAAATTGTAGCTTGCAATCGCCGAACTTCCCTGGAGTCTACCCAAGAAACCTGACTTGTTATTACGCGGTACGACAGCACGACGTTCCGCAGGGAAAACACGCTCTGATAGTGGTCAAACAACCTAATGGACAGCTAGTTTCGATAAGGAGTAAGAAAGCGTTGTATGCGGCATCGCAACAGGAGAGAGGGAATAATGGCAGGGAACTGAAGTTTTGGCAGCAATGTGACGAGGTTCAGGACTACGTGACGGTTTACGACGGTTATACAACAAGGGACCCGGTTATCTTGAGATTTTGCGGTGGAGGCGTGTCGGTGCCAGAAGCAATTTCAAGTGGGCCGGAGTTGTTAGTAGAATTCACCACGTCGCCTTTTGGAACGTTTTTACAGCCGGCTTCCGTGCAATCGTTGCACGGCTTTCAATTGGAAGTGGAGGTGAGTATACTCATGCTTTACATTTCGTTTCATATTCAAGTGTAAAGTGTAGAGATTTTCAAAAATGTCAGTGATATAAACAGAAGAGTTAAACTCTCTTCTCCCTCGTCTTTGTCTCTGTTTTTGATAGGAAAAAAGACAAAATAATGAACAAAAACTTAGTTTTTATAAGGAAGCATTTTATTTTAATTTATTTCTTTGTGTACTTAATGCAAGTTATCATTGCGTACAAGAATAATAAATGAACGCTTTCAATTGTTTACTAATCGTTATATATCAATAGACGTAAGCTTTTACTTTGATTAAATCTCAAGTTTACATTTTTTTATTAATAAAGTAAGTAAATATTTGTTACGAGCAACTGTTGTAGTAATTATCCTGATGACAGAACAAAAGTGTATCAGTAACTACCTCTACTTATACTTTATATTTGAAAACTCTCTGTGAGAAAAAACCTTAGAGAAAATGCAAATTGCTACTTTACTCACCTCAAATCTCTCCTGCAGTGGCATTATTTTGCAGAATATATTTTTTTATGCTACGCCATACAAAACAGTTTCTATTTATTCATGAAAAATTAAATTTACGTATATTATGTTGAAACTTAAGTTAAATGGAATGTCTCAAATTTTTTGAATTTCATAAAAGTATCTGACTAATAGGTTTCGTACTTTAAAAAGTAAAGACGTACGTACAGTCCCAAAATAGATCTATTATCATCACCTAATACGATTCGATCTTGCTGACCCAAGATGCGACGATCAAGTCAGGTTTATCGTCGTTAACAACCGGCACCTGATACCGCTTTTATGGAGAACCTAAATTCGAAATTTCAGACCAATTTAAAGTGGTTACTCTGCAAATTCTGCACGTTCGTTGGCTTGGCTTTAATTCAATTTAGAATGGTTTATAATTTCAGGATTTTCAGAACACTCATATTAGCAGTCTTTGTTAACCTATGAGTCTAGCAAAGTAGGTTTTAATATTTCATATGATATTTAACTTTTATGTAGTGTTGTTTCTTGGCTTGATAATAATTAGCCTACTTAACAAATAATATACACATAAGACACGTAAACTTGAAACAGAGTAAGGCCGAGCGCGCCTTGTGGGAATACAATTTAAAAAGTTCCTACGTAGTATTAGTTCAATAGGGCCGAAAGTTCAGATTATTGTTAGGCAGTACAGAGTCAAATGAACTACACCAGAAGGGACCGTTCGCCATAAGATTTACGAGGGATTTCACAGTAGGAGAAGCTAACCTGGGCTTTGGGATGGATGGAGCGCTCTACGCCCCACATTACCCCTTACCCGACGGCCCAGCAACGCAAATTCTATTATAGTTCATCAAAACCTAATTTCTCTCACACACAAGATAACGAAAACCTTAATAAATCAGCCCATTAGGTATAGATGAAAATTAAGTACCTAAGGATTTAATTCAACAAGAAATTTTCAGTCTCAGCTGACTTTGCTAGTGAATTATAATTCACAAAAAAGACATCAAAGAATTGGACGTTTGCCAAAACGCGATTAAGTCAGCACTTAGGATTTCATTCTTTTACAAAAAGGTTGGAGTGTTCCCGAAATATTGAATCAAGATACCGACTCGATAATACAGCGAAATGACGTTGATAAATTAAGTTAAAAGTATATATAAATAGAAGAAGAATAATAAATTAGACGATTAATGGTTTGGTTGTTTCTAAATTATTTTCTTAATTTTATTTTTAATGCGCATCAAAATAAACTATTTTTTGCATGATTAAAAATATTCATCGATTTTCGTTTGTAACTTGCCTTTTTTATACAAAATAATGAAAAAAGGTTTTGAAAAACAAACAAAGATACGTCTTTTTAGTGCCAGAATTTCGCGTTGCCGTGTTGCATAAAAATGATATTAGTTATGTATTAAGAACATTAACAACTGTGTTATTAGGTATTATAAATTTTCAAATTAAGTACAATAAAATACCCACTTTATATTCACTGAATAAATCCCACACCACAAATGTTATGCTTTACTGTTTCGGCTCTAAGTTGAACAGCTGCAGCAGAAATTAGGTTAATAGACTAATATATTACTGAACAGTGATATTTGAAGTGTTTCGATGTAAATGAACTATAATAAATCAAGGCATACTAGAGGTCTCTCTTGGGCCCCAGCCAAAGTGTAATTACAACGTAGGCTCGTATAACGGTCATAATAATGGAGCATTCAACAAACTCTGGATTCCTCCGCTGTTTCAACTTATCAAATTAGACCGCGCCACAAAGGTTTTCAAGGCGAAATTCTGAATTGTCCTATTTAATCAAGCTTTAGGTTTGCGGGGCCGCAGTGACTTGCCATTATGTTGCGCTTTAACCAAAATGTTTGGTGTTTTTTTGCTCAAATAAATTACAGTCACTACGACTCGTTCATTTTATTAATGCTGTATTAGGATTTAGGAGCAGTACAATAGGAGTAATAGGAGCGGGTGATTAATTAAAAATATTTGCTTGATTTTATTGATATTTTGTTATAATTTATCATTTTTCTATTTCGTTATTAAATAACCAGACTTGGATTTGATTCTTTACTGAATAGATACAGTAGGTAGTATTTTATTCACTTCTGCTTTTGTATAACCACCTAAAAATCATTGGCACGACATAAACAAAGTATGAAAGGATACTTAAGACTACGGCATATTTTCTTATATTTACATTGAAAGGTGTTAGAAATGGAGAAACAAACGATCAATCAAAATGAAGAATTTGAGGAACCAGGGCCGAAAAGCCGTCCTCTAATTAACAAACCCTGACGCGGCCCAAACCTTTTCACGAACAACATTCTAAAACTACCTAAAATTTTCCTTAAAAGCTCGAGCTTTAAATATTGTTTATGACATAAATAGTCGAGTATTGTTTCTTTTCGCCTAAGACAATGTTTATTTTTAACATTAAAAATATTAGATTTCTTTTTAGATTGGATAATTTTTTCTAACAGACTGCAGTCCCTCGTAAAGTTCTATTGGAGGTTTGTCACAAATATATGTCCATGGGCAGTATTAGGTGGTAGTATTAGGTAGTAGGGTAGTATTAGGTGGTAGGATGGTGGCTTGCGCTCGTTTGCTATGCTCATTACGCGCGATTGAAGTAAAACTTCTTAATAGAATAATTACATAATTCTATTAAGTTTACATTGCGTCTGTACTTTCATGACATTCAACAGACTATAGACTATAGAGCCTTATTTCCGTCCGAATACCTACTTCCGTCCGAAAAATAATCTAAGTTACTCTCAAGTCGCTTTTACTTCAAAAACAGATTTCATAAGAAAATCGTGAATTAACTAAAAGTGAATTCCTTGAGCGATTTTTAACATAGTTTTAAGAAGTGATACGTCTAAATGTAAATGGGTTCTAACGATTTGTACATTGTTCTATCAATATTTCAACTCCGTTACTTGGATCGCGTTAACCACAATCTAATAAAGTGATCCTGATCTCCGAATAATTTAATACAATTGAAATCATTTACAGGTCAGATTCGTTGATCAGCAATCGCCAACATACGCCAAGAATAAGAGAGCCTGTGAATTTTGGATACGAGGAACCGGCCGTGGTGTTCTTGAGCATCCCCAACATTCATTGCCTCCTAACACAACCTGCCTTTACCACATGCAAGGAATCGACACTTCGGGGCCTTCGGGACGGAATATTGTCTACCGACGACAGTTTTCTGCACCACGCTTCCGTGTGTGGTTTTCAGTACTAAAATTTTACGTGACAAACGCTCTGAACCCAAACTTGCCGGAGGATGAGTATTGTGGCAGCCATTTGAATATATGGGACGGCCCGATGAGGATTTCGCCGGGTTGCAGCGATATCTTTTGGTACGTGCATGAGTTACGATTATTGCTCGGTTTGAAGTGAGGCAATCAAAATTTTTGCAGTTTGTTCGCGTTTTGAGTGCATACAAACGTGATGTTTTAAAATTAGGTGTTTTGGAAATGTTTTAAAAGTTAAGTTGCCAAGGATTTCGCATAATTAGTATTATTATTATTATTATTATTATATATTATAACTAGCAACTACACTAATTCTCTCAATTCTCTTCTCGATTCTAAGTCTTGCTTTCCATTGTTTGCGAACTTATTTTTAAAACATTTTATTGTAGTAGTAGTAGTAGGTACTAGTCCTTAAAATAAACAAGGAATCCAAAAACTATTCGATCAATACATTTGGATTTCTTCATACCAAATAATGTATTAGAACAGTAGTGTTAATAGTCATTTGACTTTTGTTTTTTTCTGCAATTCCAGCGACAAAGAACGTTCAGTAGAAATGTCGAGAGCGATTTCACCACAATCAGTCATCGTCGGCCGGCCGCCGACGAACGCAACGCTCGTTGCCAGGTTCTGCCGCGAGAGGGCGCCACGCACTTGCGAACACGCCTTGCTGCGGAAATCCAGAGCCTGTGCTAGAACTGAAAGCTTCTTATCTAAAGGAGACTCCTTGACCCTCGAGTTGAAGCTGACGCAAGGCACCGCGCTTAAGTAAGTCACTCCTTAAGTCGGTATTAGGTACGTGCGTAAGGGAGGCCATACACGGTCAAGTGTACTCGATCAAGTCTGTAGTTTGACTTGTCAAAGGAGATCCCCGATTTCCGGCCACGAATTATATGTGTTCTGTGGTAGGCATAAGAAAAGACAAGAGTAAACTATATACCAAAAAATTCGTCTTATTTACTAGATAAACACGTTTAAATCTGAGCCTCATCTGCATTTGCTAAATGAACAAAATAATACAAAAAAGTTTTCATAGTATTTACCTCATTACAAACGATTTTATAATCGATTAAATCGATTACATATATCGATTAGGGAACTTAATAATATATTTTATGAATTATTTATTATTCATTGTAAGTACAAGATTAATTCCTTTTTTCCTTTTTTACATGTTTTCTTATTCATTGTATAACTAAACTATGTAATATATTTATAATTACCATTAAATCGTTACGCTAATTAAAAGACAATTCTAGTATTTTGACATCGATTTCGAGACATTTGAATCGATTGACAACAAAGATCTCTGTTGTAATCTAACCTATCTAATGTCATTTTGGTTACCATAGCAATTATAAATAACACCATTGTCAATAATCTTGCATCTTTTGTGTATTTTTACTATTAAATTAATATTTTCATCGTATTTGCAGTCCTATTTACTATTGAAACATATCGAAACGCACACAGTTATTTTAATTTTCTATTGCATTCGCTTTCGTACTAGTGTTTTGGTGAGTGTTTCGCGTTTCGTTTTTCTGGATTTGTTGTTGTTGTTTTTTAAACAAATATTGCATGAATATTGGACTCCGAGATCGCCTGTTTTGTGACTGACCTTTTTCTGAACACTGGATGACGTACCCTATATACCTCTAGAAGAACAGTAGGATGCAGACATTGCAGTAGGTACCCATACAATACGTATACCTACTGCACAATTTCTAGACAAAATATTAATATAATATTATGATGTGATGATAACTAATAAAATCCCTTTAAAACATGAAATAGCTTTTATTAATAATAATATTCACCCACCTACTTGGTTTCAACCATTACCTACTGTTTAAGTAGTTGTATTTTGTTAGTGTTTATATGTAACTTTAATTTTTACTGCGTCTTATGATCATAATTATTCCTAATACTGTCAATATTAGAGTAGGTGTTTGGTTTGAGGTAGTAAGTCCCTAGTAACAGGCATAATATATTGCTGTGAGTGACATGAGTGTGACATAACCATATTTAGGTGGAAATTCTAGGATTTCATTAGTTGGCCATTGCTAGCAGACGTGAAAATTGGAGAAATTAAAGCTTTTACAATGATCTAATTGACCAGCAATTTTCATTCTTGTCTAATCTGGGCCGGTGTCTCTATGGAAGATGGGGTTCTCCTTTGCAGTTTGACTTGACGCGCCATCCAGTGTGCATGAGATAGATGTATGGCCAGATAGCAAAAACCCCATTTCTGTTGACAGACAAATTAATGGTATTTGTTAATCATGCTACAGCTATGAATCAACGTCCCGCCGAATCAAATGAGTATGTATATGACACGAATCGATCGTTCAGTATTCACACGATTATAACAGTAGCACTACCGTTAAAGTTAAAATAAATATCGATGTTTGAAATTGTAAAGTAGCAAAATCCTACAATCTGAGAAAATAACGATGATACGATGAAACAAACCCCATAGTGAAAGATTCAATTACGTCTACTCTTGATTGTCCCACTTTATGGCGAGATAAAATTGAAAACAGAGAAATATCTCTGCAGGGAATAAATCCAATTGATTGCTGTAACTAGCGTATTTATGGGGTACTTGTGTTATATTTCGTTTTGTCTTTTCCGTTGAGTTTTTTCAATTCTGATAGCTTTTTGTAATAGTCATCATCAATACACATCACTATGAAAGAGGTAAAGACTATCGTTAACCATGCTAGAGATGCGTAGTGAGATACGTAGAAATATTCGAAAGGTTTTGTAAAAGTCTGAGTACTGCATCCCTCTTGATATTTTACTATAGTACGCCAGCAAAAAATTACTGTGCGTAAAAGATTCACAATCAGGAAACTCATAATGTATCCATATGATTCATCACTCTAATCACGTTCGAACCTTTTTATGGATTAGTGTTTGACATTTCAGCGCGGTGTGTGTATCTTATATTATCTTTTGATATATTTTAATAATGCTTAGCGTAAAACTTTCAATCTCTATAAATTCGTCACGTTATTTTAATTCCAGGCCCGTATTTTTCAAAGCTCTGTACGAGTTTGTTGATCTTCATCAAGATGGTGAACCCTGGGGTCGTGGAGTATGCTCCAGACGCTTCGTGTCACGGTCCTTTCCAGAGGCCCCACCTGACCCGCCTATAACTTTCTCGTCACCGCGAGACGTGTTTTTGTATGGGAGAGGTGGAGCAAGAAATATTAGGTGAGTTTGAAAAATGGTTTTACTATAAATTGTTGGGTTTCCGGAACCTCAGCTTAAAAATTATATCCTTGTCAATATTTTTTCCATAAATATTAACGGCGAAATTGAAGTGAAAAGTATAATCAACAATAGTGTCACTTAAATAATCTGCTTTTTAAAGATATCAAACCTCCTAAAGAACTGTTATTATTGCTAATATGAATATCTACCCTAATTACTTTGAAATTAATGAATTTGTTATTATTTTTAAAGCAGTATTTGATCTTCAAAATTTGTTTCATGAATGAAAACTTTACAGTAATTTTGGGCATGCTAATTTTATTTACAGTTGCACGTATCGCTTCGAGGCAAACGTAGGTGAAGTCGTTCGTCTCAGAGTTTGGGGCGTACGGAGTGGTGGCCGGCTTTGCAGATCCGTCCATTCTGCACATTCACCCTGGTTCCGGTGTGGAGGAGATCCCACAGCAGCTGTGAGAGTCTTCGATAGACCTTGGAAGAACAAAGGCCCAAGTGTGCCCAGGGATTGCTTGTGCAGGTAACTGAACCATAAATTAATTTTTGAATTGGTTTTAGCCTTGTCATCACTGTAAAAAAGGTTTATTCATTGAAAACCTCTTAGTTTATCTTCTGCTAAAAATACATTAAATTAACAAAAGTGATGAAATTGATAAGTGTAAATTCTTCAAGAAAATTTAAAAGCTTTAATCGTAGGCTGAAGTTACTTCAGTGTATATGTAGAGTATTTAAATGACAAAGATGCATGCATGGCAATGACTAGCTCTGCAACTAATAACGCTCAAGTCAGATATCAGTTTTACTGCTGTTAAAATTATAAGTATCTGGTTTTCCATCCACATAATACGATTTTTACGACCGTATTCTAGCATACCTACTGTAGTACCTACTATTATACTAGGATCTCCTGATTTACGAGTGATAATAAAGTTATCTTATAATGTCATTTTCATTTTCAGTGATGTTGGGGACTACGAATTTACATCGTCGTCAACGGTAGCTGAATTAAAGTTCGATGTTGTTAACATGTCGGCGGTGGATGACTTTCGGTCCTTTGGATTCGAGGCATCAGTCGAGTTTATAAGACTGGAGGCAGTGTGTGAAAGCTCACATAGAGTGTACGGACCTAGTGGGGAATTGAGATTATCAGCTATATCACCCGTATCTGAAGTAGTAGGTTTCTTTCACTTATATTTTATTCTGCCAAAGTTTCAGTAAAACCCACATTAACTTCAATATCCACATGTCGTAGCAGATTTCTTAAAAATGTATTAGCCACGAATATGATTTTTAGCTATCCTTTTCTAATCATTTTCATCCTTATCTTTCTAATTCGAACTTCCTTTTGATTACTCAATATTCATAATAGTTAATTCTGAAACTGAAACCATCATATTTTGTTTAAGGAACGTTGCGACCATCGTCCATGGCTAATAGACCCATCACCCGGACGATACCTGTACCTTCAGATCCAGGGAAGCATTATCCATGAACCTGAGCTGGATAATTTTACGTTACTGAACAATATCACTGTCGCTCCAGATCTTAGACACATGTGCAGGACACAAAACCGTATTGCTGTGTATGCTGGTGGATTAACACCTATATTCATTTGTCCAGATCCACCGCATGAGCAGGTAAATTCATTTTTTAATCTTGTTTTAGGACTATGCCATGTCACATGATGTAAAGATTCATGTATTTTTTAATTTCCAGGGAGATGAAGTGGTAGAAGTTTTCTCCGCGGGTTGGTCTAAGGAAGTGGACCAGCTCGCGCACCACGTGTTAGCGCCAGAGCCCGCCCCAGACCGTTTCGATCTTGACTGGCCAAGATCACTGTCCGTAGAACTAATAGCTGTAGAAACTGGGTCGTACTACGTCACGTGGCTGGAGCTTTCTAGAAGGTTCGTTTTTATGTTGGTCAGTAGTGCACTGCTGAAGTAGTTTTGTAATTAGGTTTAAATACTGTACAAAATCTGGTCATTTACCTAGTACTTATCTTCTATCTTTTTCAATTATGAAATCTCTTAACACCCTGAACATGTGTCAACTATTACAGTTTAATCGCGTTTCTCTCCTCAAAATCATATCACCTATGTACTGGGAAAATACCAGGTACGGGATAATCCGTCCTAAACTGCACAAAACATTTATAAAACACACCCGTAAATAGCCGACTAACGAACCAACAAGGCACCGGGTGGCAATGGATAGCAGTACCGCATCACTCATGCGTTGCCGACCAAGAAAGGAGAGACGGCAGAAAAAATATTGGAAGATTAAACTTCAAGTACACAAAAAGTATAATATTCCAGGCATCCCAGCGAGCGCGGCGGAGTGTTCGCTCTGTCCGGCGAGTGTCAGTACCGCTGCGAGTCGCTGGACGCGTGCATCGCCCCAGCACTGTGGTGCGACGGTGTCTCGCAGTGCCCGCACGGCGAGGACGAGCGCCTGTCGCAGTGCTCGGCGCTGCTGCGGGTGCCCGCGCACTACGCTGCAGCGCTGTTGGCGCTGTCGATACTTGCTGGTTTTGCCGTGGTGGGTATTGGCTGTGTTTGGAATTTTTTTAACGATTTCAGAAAGGGGGAGTTTTTGAATTCGGTTACATTTTTTGGTTGAAAAAATCCAGTTCTTAGAAAACTTAGAGCTCCGTCATTTATCACCGATTTGGAAATTATTATTTTTTATTTTAAGGGGTAATTATTGGGTCCCATATTTTTTATCAAACCAGGAATCATGAGAAATTGATTGACTCCTTAAATATTATTCTCTATTATTATTATATTCTCGAAGACGTTTACAATTATATCTCTCGAACAAATGTTTTTCCTAGCAATAATCTTGTCTATTATTATGGACATTGAAGTGATACCTTGAAGCACATCGCATGCAGGGATAAATGATGAATGTTGTCAATGTGTAGTACCTACTCGATGTGCAATCCAGGGCTATAACATTTGCTAGTAATAAAACAGTAGGCGCCAGAAACATCTAAACCTCTTAAATTATCATGAATTTATTTAAGGCTGTCCTAAATAGTTACCTACCAAAATCATAAGAAAAGTCGCCTGAAGTTTCCTGATTAGCATCAGAAACTTAGTACGATGTCTATGATTAATATTTTTAGCATTACAAGTTAGATATTCTTTACGTAGATATTTACATCATTGCGTAATTTTCCTGTCGAGTAGGTACACCTCATATGTAGTTATCGAAACATTACAACAGCATAGTTACGTGCAAAATTTTGCTCATGCCAAATGTAGTGTGGAAATATGGCCTTCACTTTCGCTTGACTGTTATCCCGTATTACAAATGGCAAAGGTTTGTTTTACTGTTAATATCTAACCTTAGCCAAAATGACCAAAGAGATAATTACATACATCTTTTTGTATTTCTTATTACATTACCAGACAAAGTGTGTATACCTAACAATATCAAAATTAAAACTTGCACTATCAATAAATAACTTCAATAATTATTGAGGTACAAACAAAAAAGCAAACACTATTTCAAAGTTGATTTTGGAAATATGATTTTAGTGTTAGCTAGGTAAATAATCATTCATACAAATTAAACTTGATTGATGAATGTACGGATACTATAGATGAAGTCCCTTTCAAATGAAACCTATCTTTCCACAGATCGCAGCAGCGAGATCATGTCGCCGGCGTCGTTCGGCGCTTCAACAGCGGCTGAAGAGCCTTTCCTCAGACACGGCAATATTTGAAGAAAAAGAAGTGATTTGCTGACCAAGCGAAGACTCCGTGCGATACGTGGAAGTCGACAGAGTCACCACTGTTTGACTGACTTCCCGCACGGAGTCTTGGTTACGTATGTTGATAAGTCCTTGGACTTTTGTCTCCTCGTGTCCTGTGACAGAGAGATGTTGTTGACGAAATGAGACTAAATCCTACAAAATTATTACGTAGTAAATCTCGGACAGATTTCAATTTTCATCTATTTGAAGATAATGTAATTCCAGTAGAGTAATTAAGATTCGTAGTGAATCATGTTGGCAATCACTTTGACAGATGTTGAATTAAATGCAACATACGTTTCTAAATTAATATTGCATTTACTTCAGGGAAATGTGTATATTATGTGATTTAATTTAGTTAAGGTAAGTTCGAATAAACATTTTGGACCAAGTGCAGTCGATCGGTCACTAATTTTAAACGGACTTTTATTAATTTGAAATGAATATTACCTGCTAACAGATATAATAATATATCAATGTTACTCATGTTAATGATTTTGTGAAATGACACTTATTAAAATTAAATTTATAAGTGTTTAATAGTCAATTCAATACGCACAATATTTTAAATTGGCATCATCGATCGATCGACTAAAGGCACAGTTCTGTTATATGTTATGTGATTGTGATTTTACAAATTGTATATAAATAAACTGTAGCAATTACGCCTGTATGTTCTAAAATATTCATTATTGTAAATTATTAAGACGATGTTATTGAAGATATCATTGTGGCAATAATTGTGTTAATGACTTGATATTGTTTAAGATAACGAATATTACAATTGTGTTCTTGATGTTACTCCAAATTTGTATACGTGATACATTACTGCCATTTTTTTAGAATATTCTTGTTCAAAATTTCGAAATTAGCAAGATTTACTTTAGTCCTAAAACTGATATTTACTATATTTATTTTACGTAAATAATCGAACCTGCGTCTTTTGACGTAGATAATAAAAATGTCGATTATGTGACTCAAAGTACGTCACTTTATATTAAAAAAATATATTAATTTAGGTAAATACTGATCGCAAAATAATAGAAGTAACGAAGTATCCTAATTCATTAAAACGATGTAAATAAAAATTAAACTATTCATATCTTAGAGAACTATTGAAGTGATAATTTGTTTCCCAAGGAAAATATTGAAGTTTATAATAATATCGAGTTAACTATTAGCGAAATTGTAGAAATAGTGATCTTGATGAGAACACTTCATGAAAATATTGTTAAAATATGGTATCTTGAGTAAAATTTAGAGGGAGGGAAGGTGCTGTTCTCACTATACTGAATAAATCTGATATAGATGTTGATAATTCAAATGTCTAGAAAAAACCTGCAAAGCCCTACTTTTTAGTAGGTTATTTTAAAAGCGATTGAAAGTTTGTAAGTAATAAATAAACTTTAGTTGAAATATTAGATGTCAAAATTGTAATTATAGTGTTACTGAATTGGTTTCCTTAATTTGAAAGTAAATTAGTGATAGATGTAAGATTAGTGACACTGTCATAGAGATGTTTATATGGTCTTCCATAAATGTATGAGATTTCCGGATTTCGTTTCCGTTTGTTTGCGCCAGTAAAAGTCAGTTTTTTAAAGTATGGAGGATGCGAACTAATTAACCGAACAGGTGTTATCCTGGAAGACAATAATGATGGATAATAGCTGTGTAAGAGATACCTTATTTCACATTCAAAGGAGTTTATGAAGAATTATGATGATAATAAGAAGTTTTTAAAATAAATTATTTACTGCATGATCATTTGGTTTTATTGAAATTTTTCGTTTATGACATAATTTGAACATTAATGATTTTTCAGCGAGGCGGAATTTTGAATGATGAGTTTGAATTTCTGTTTTCGGTCTGCGTGTGAATGTCCTTGTCTAGTGTGTTGTCCATGGCACCCACGACACAGGGAATCCTAGTGTGGAACTATGTGTTAAAGCGTTATTTAATTTATAAAACACACATTGGAAACGGAGTTCTGTAAGTTATATAGGTACGAATATTTTTTATGAAAGCCGTCGAACGAGCTGACTATCCGCCTGATGGTTAACCATCGTCGCCCGTGGACATCATTGTCTCCCAAACCTGTTTGGTACGTAACGGCTATTCGTTACACGATTAATCATTTGGCTGATGAATCAATCAAGAAAGAGTATGGTAACGCCTCGCAGATTTCAAAGATTATTATTATTGATAATATTATTGATAATTATTGATAATAGTTTTAAGATTGACTTTAAGAGTTGTAGTAAAATTCGTTTCTCAATATCACAATTATTTTAGGTTTTATAAAATTCTAATCAAAATCCATTTGAATAGTAAACCATACTTGCTATGTCCTGTCTAAGCTAAAACCTAGTGATTAAATAGGTACTCTGTGGTCTAAGCCGCTTTAAAAATATTCTTCAGAAATACAGCAAACGAATCTAATACCTTCTGTTTGTGTATATACTTAATATATAATTTCATCTAAAATGCCGAATTTACTCTCAAGTTTTTAAGTCCAAGGGCAGCAGTGATCACTTACTATCTGCTAGATTGCATGTTCAGAGATGAATCAGAGCATATTAAAAAAATATTGAAGCATTCAGTGCATCATTGCTTGTAGTAAAAAGCGTAAATGGGTGAGTGAAATTGATTCTAATTTATGCAACTCGTACAATGAGAAATTCGTGAGTAGGAAAAATGTATTGGAGTCAAAATTGAAGAAAAAAGTACCTTGGTAGTTTCTTGCCGTTTCTTCTCCCGGGAACACTCACGGTACGGATTTGTTGAAACGTTGGCGAAGAGTGAATTTCGATAAGAGTTAGTAACAAACCAATTTCGAATCAAATAATTTGGCTTTTAGTTTGACTTCGGAACTTACACAATAAATAGTGAGTTCGTTTTTTTATATAATGTAACTAGTCCAGCCATAAGTTCTGTTACAAATGAAAATGCTTTTTTTTTAATGAAGTAATGTAATATTAATAAAATTTATACCTACATATTTATTAGTGCTTGTTCATACTGACTCGCGGGCATGAATTCATTATGTCCCCAGATTAAAGGGTTGTTCTTTCATCTAAGATCATGTCCTTCAATACAGAAGAATTTATTAGTACTATTCAGGCTAGAACTGATTTGATTTGAACTCAGATTTGGCAGAATAAACACAGGCATCGTATGAACAGAAACATTCTCAATAAACTATGGAAGGAAATTGCTGAATTGTTTCCTGATATGGAGGGTGAGTACCTAAATGGAACTTTAGGTACGAATTTTCGGTTAAAAAAGATCGTCGTCCATGTTTTCAACCTCTGACAACATGTCACAATCGCGCAAACGCCTGGCGGCCAGTGTGAACATGAATCCGCTACCGCGCCCGCGACCGCGACCGCGCCCGCGCCCGCGCCCGCGCCCGCGCCCGCGCCCGCGCCCGCGCCCGCGCCCGCGCCCGCGCCCGCGCCCGCGCCCGCGCCCGCGCCCGCGCCCGCGCCCGCGCCCGCGCCCGCGCCCGCGCCCGCGCCCGCGCCCGCGCCCGCGCCCGCGAGTTCAGTGTGAACACTCACTTAAAGTCTCAGCAAAAAATAAAAAAAATATTCTATTCGAAATGGCCACCTTTGGCTTTTATACAGGCCTTTAATCTGTTTGGCCACGAATCTATGGATTTACGCACTGTTTCCAAGGGAAATTTCGCCATTGCTTGCTCCAAAGATTTTTTAAGAGACTCAATGTCGCCGTGTCGTTTAGAGCAGGCCATGTCCTCTAAAACTGACCATAATTTGAAGTCTAAAGGGTTATGGTCTGGGCTAGATGATTGCCAGTCTTCAGCTCTTATAAAGTCCGGAACATTGGGTTCAAGCCAGGCTTGGGTAGTTCGTGCCTTGTGACCAGGTGCAGAGTCCTGTTGGAAAGTCCACGGTATATTTTTTAAAGAGTATTGATGAGAGGTTTCACAACATGATCCAAGACTGTATCTTGATATACTTTGGCTGAAGTTTTCACTCCTTTTTCACAAAAATGCAGTTTTGTGACTCCTTGATAAGACACGCCCCACCAAACCATCACTGACGCAGGATGATGACCACGTTGTACCTTCCCGACCACTTGAGCAGCTTGTTTAGAACTGTGAGCGTACACTTTATCATTTTGCTTGTTGTCTGGAATATGACCGACGCGACGGCTCCATACCCACTTTGTGCAAGGCGATCACTGCAATCCTATTTTCTTTAACACCCCATTCCATATTGTAATTTGTTAATGAACACGAAAAAGTATGTGAAATGGCGCGAAATCGAAAGAAGTTTTTAATTTAAAATAATATACGTGTTCCAAATTCAAAATAATTAAAAAGCTGAAAAAAAGAAAAGTTTTTATGTAACAGTATTTATGGCCAGACTAGGTACAGTTCTGGATATTGAAGTCATTGTACTTCTCTACGAAGAGCAAATTAGTGCGATAAGGAGGTTCAATTATAAAAAATAAAACAAAGTTTTATTTAAAATATGTTATTGTTTAAATTGTGCCCTTACATTTTCCTTCCAACATATTTTTTCTCATTCATATAATTTTAAATTACTGATTAAACATATTGACAAATCAGTTAACTCCCCCAAAAAAGTAACAAAGATGATCTTTTATCTAGACTTACATCTTAACCATGTGAACTTAGTAATGAACATGAAATAAAAATAACCTCGGGATAATCTTTTGTTATGTTGATTATCATTATGTAAAAACGAAAATAACTGATTAAATAATTAGGTATAAACACGTAAAATGTATCGACTAGATATTATATAAAGCGCACCGTTAAGTCAATCGTATACTCCTTGAATCAAGATCTCATAGGCCTTTTTGACATTATTCGTGATTTCTTCCGCGGGTCTTCCTGAGGTAACCAGCCAAGTACTGCCACTGCCTCCTTTCTCGTATGCTTCTATTAATCCTCGAACGGCTGACTCCACGCTAAAAAAATATAAATAATAAATCTTTCAGACCATATTTTGAGACCATATTTTGATTTGGTTAGTACTACACATGTGCACAATTCCAGCAGAGAGAGCTGTCTCTTACGGCTGTTCGCTAAAGAATATGATGTCTCTCAAGAATAATAACTTATTCTTAGGCTCTCGTCGAGAATAAGTAAAGTTGCTCAAATAATAAATTGAGTTTCCAAAGAATTAGGTGAGACTCACTTTCATACAATGATATTGTATGTATAAAATGAGGCGTACGTATTTGTGTTAACTTTTTCATAACAATGCAAATATTTGGTGCATTCTCAGGTTAAAGCATGAAATAATAATAAATATAAGATGCCTCAATTGTATTATATATCCACGTCACGTAAAACAAAGTCATAAGACATAATGTACATATCATAGTACATTACATATTATGTATTATTATTTCTTCTGTGATAAGACCAAGTGCAAAGACCTCAAATGCATTCAGTTGTAGATGTACATAAGTTCAGTTTATCTTCGAGATAAATGTGAACTTTACCAAGTTAGTGTTCGCTAGAATCTTAAGGTGAGTTTTAATCGCGTTACCTAATATTATTAAACACAATTTACTAATAAAGTAACTAAAATTTTAAAATTAGTTAATAAAATATTTGATCGAGACCAAGGATTGCAAATTATTGACATGGAACTATTTTTAACCGACTTCAAAAAAAGGAGGAGGTTCTCAATTCGACTGTAATTTTTTTTGGGTTCCGAAGTAAAATCGGAGTAGTTAATGAGTAATAGTCGATAAACTTACTACTTTGGAACTCTACATTGCGCATGGCCTGACATGCACTTGCCCGGTTTTTTATGTGTTAATACCTCATAACTTTATACAGAGTGTACCGATTTTGAGATTCTTTTATATTCGAAAGTTGGACCTTGTCATTTAAATTTGAGTTATCCTAATTTTGAAGTCGGTTATTTTTAAGAAGAATTATTTATATTTATTATCCCAAGCGACACCAGCCACGTCATAAATAACTGCCGAAAAAAAATCTCCAATAGAACCGTACTAGGTTACATTCATTTATACTTACTTCTGATGTGGGCACTTCAAAATACCAACTGCCATCTGTTGTTCAATTTCTTTATCAAAAGTGCCAATAGTTCCCTCTATGAGGTTGGTATCAGTGCACCCGAAACACATCGTAACGACTCGAACCCCGGAACGTAAGAAGTTTTTCTCCGCCTACAAAACAGCAAAAGATTACATTAATAATTTACGAAAAACGTAGCTGAAAACACAGTATAAATATCTGAAAACAAGTAGGTACCTACATTATTTTTTCACATGTTTAAGTGGTTATTATGTGCAGAAAATCGTCTACTTAACCCACGTTATCATGAAAACAATTCATTTCTGGCTTCAACCCATTAATGGCCCAGTAATGAGCACGGGTCTCTCCTCTTGAAGAGGCCTAGAGCATATTCCACCACGCTGCTCCAGTGCGGATTGGTGGAGGAAGTAGATTTCTATTGAGATTAATAATTATAACCATTAAAATTATTATTACCGAATGCTTATATTTTGCCTATTTAGTGCTTAACGAGATAATTAAACTACGGTAGTAGATAATAAAATAAGTAAGTAAAATATAAAAGTATTTAAATTAGAAATATTACAATATAATACTGGAAGTAATTAATTACCAATAAACCACTAACAGTCGCAACAGTATGTCGTTTAAATTTTTTTTTTTTAATTGTCTGTAAGTACCTCATATTTTATGATTTCTGTTGCACATGTCGCGCGGAGCCTTTTGTTTACTGTCACGTTGTCAACATTTTAAGCAATTTTCTCGACTTGAATTGTTTTTAACAAATATATCTTGCACTTTCAGGGTAATATGATTTCACGTTTATCAAGAGGAAAACTTTTTTCTAACATTAGATACTCTACAGAAGCACTAAGTCTAATATAATATAAAAAAAACCTTAAAAAAATTTGTCCGTGGACGTCACCGTGTATGTACTATGTATCCTAAAACCAGTAAAAATACCCAATATACTTTACTTTTCGAGTCTGATTTTGTTTTTCATTCGATTCAGTATCTTCAATTTTCAAATTAAATTAATAACTCAACTCATTCCACGCCATCTGTTGGTAAGAACACAAACCATTTGGTCTGAACGCTAACAAAATTTTTCTTATTAAACATTTTCAAGTTGAAGTACTTATTTATAAGTCTCTTATATTTATAAAAATCTATTACCTATCCTCTGTTATAATAAATTATATACTGCTAATAAAAACACAATCATTGCGGAGAATAATAAACATTATGACCTCAGTTCCAATAGTTACTAGTAGATAATAAAACCAACTACCTAGGAAAACTTCACGGGACTTAGGTAAAATAAAGAATTTTTTTTTCACTTTTCAGTCGTATTGAAATACATAGGAACTACAAATTACGTAACTTATTGCCTGAATCCAGTGAACGAATATACCTTCTAAATATGTATATATATGTATAAGTTTAATGCCTGTACCGACCCAATCAATTTGAAACATCTTAAAAGAAAACGCATACCTATAACATAGTCATAAACATACTCACACCAAGACAGTTGCTAAATTGTAGCACTGCGCTCTTAGTAGCGCTATACACTGGAAGCAAATAGCATTGGAATAATGCCATTATTGAAGAAATATTGATGATAGTGCCGCCTTTCCCACCGTTGCTCTTATTCATCATATTGTACGCTTTCAACGAACTTGTTATCAGTGCAGTCTGAAATGTTAAAACAAGGTTAGTAAAACAAGCAATATTAACAATACCTTACTGAAATTCTTGTGTAAACGTATCTTTCATTAGTAAATAAAGCACAATAGAGAAGTGAATAATCTAAATTGTACTAACAAAAAATAACCGACTTCAAAATGACTCAAAAACTACTTGTCAGATACATAAGCACCTGCTTTCCATTAAAAAAAGAATCATCAGAATCGATTCACCCAGTCAAAAGTTCGGAGGTAACAAACATAAAAAAATACAGTCGAATTAAGAACCTCCTCCTTTTTTTGAAATCGGTTAAAAATAATTTACGACTCGTCCCCCCACATTCGTCATTCTTTGTTTTATGGAAATAGCCGGCAAACAAACTGACGATCCACCTGATGGTAGGTAAGTGGCTATCGTCGCCCATGAACATCAGCAACACCAAAGGTATCACTGATGCGTTGCCGGCCAAGAAAGATAGAAGAAAAACACTTACTCGTACGATAAAGTCTTGTCAGTGTGAAAAAAAAACTTGAGAGGTGTCAAGGGACACCCGGATGGAACGAAGTTCCTTGCAGTCAGTACTAGGATAGCAAAAACATGCTAGCGAGTGTGCCAAAACAAATCTAAGGTATTAAATTTCTCATGAAATTTAATTTTGTTTTGGCACACTTGCTGCATGTTTTTGCTATCCTAGTACACTGGCTTGCTTTCTATGTAAAAAAAACTACGACGGCAAAAGTGTCGTTACCGGCAAAAAGTGTCGTTACCAAATTTTCCGCCTAGCCCCCTTTCGCAACGCGCGATAAGGAACTTCGTTCCAAAAAGCAAATATGAACTGAAGCACTGAGATGTGGCTATCGTTGCCCATGAACATCAGCGACACCCAGTACACACTAAGAAACAGTATTCTAAAAAGTTTACTTACTACATTTATTGCAATCTCTTTCTCGTAAATATGGGGAGCGTCATTCATAATTCCAGCATTGTTTACTACAAGGTCGATGTAATCAAATTCCCTCACAGTTTCATCGTAAGCAGCATCTAGATCTTTAGTCACGTCACATTTGATAAATTTAGCACTTTGGTTACCATGCTTTGACCTTAGTTCTTCTTGCAAAGCTATTCCAAGCTCACTGTTGATGTCCAAAATGGCTACATGCTAAAATCAATAATTATTTCTGGCAAAATCAACCATCAACATCGTAGTAAGTATACCTCCATTAAATACTGTTTTGTTGTTTTTTGGATATTTTTTTTTGTATCCTGGTCTTTTTGAAATAAAATTATGTAACCTTATGCGACTCGATAACTGATTTCTATGTTATGACAAGAAAATACTCCAGAAATACCATTGAAGAAATATCATAGAACAGACAACTGATTTCTATGTTATGACAAGAAAATACTCCAGAAATACCATTGAAGAAATATCATAGAACAGACATCTCGAACAAAATGTATGATCCGCCAGGAGCTTCTATTTTCAAAATTAAGCGCCCGTTCTCCTTTCAAAATCGAACGAATCCCTTTAAAATCTGAAGCCCATTGGCGCCAATTCATTAGAACATACATCGTGTTTGCGGTGTTGGTTCTATACGCTAGTAATAATACTTCAATGAGAAATACAGTGTTTCTTTCTGTTACTACATAACAAATCACTCTATCGTCTCTTATTATACTTTACAACTGCTGCCAGTATCTTCGGAACCTTGCCTAAAGGGACTCCTTTTAATAATAATATATTTTAATTATTGTATTATATTTTTTAAGGTTTTTAGTTTTCTTTACAACTTACCTTGGCACCTTTATCCAGAACACTCCTCGCAACACCAGCTCCAATACCACTTGCCGCACCGGTCACTAATACTACTTTGTTTTTTAAATCAAACATTTCGTTGTTTTAAACAAACACCTTTTTAAACAAACACACAACCAGCGCTGCCTGCGTTAACAGCACGAATGCTGCTAGTGCTAACAATAAAGTATGATGAGTTATCAACACTCAACTTCAATTTCCAACTTGAATAGAATGCTATTAATGCGTGGAAATCAATGAAACCGTTTCCTTTGACCGACTAGTTAATACGAACGTAATGTTATGTAACCGAATGCAATTGTCCTCCTTCTCGAGTTAATAAACCGGAATTTTACAGGGTTGTCTCTCATGTTATAAGTATTGTATTGCAGTATTATAAGTACTAGACTAGAGCCTTGTCCTTCAGTTGAAATTCGACCGTTATTCAATGTGTCAAAGAGTGACTTCTCCAGGGGCGTAGCTACCGCCGTATCAGCCGTATCAATTATACGGGGCCCCCAGCGTATAGGGGCCCCCACTAACACTCCCAAAAAAAGCTCGCCAGCGGCCTACGACCGCTGCACTCCTTTTACATATACATATTTCACAGCTAACGTCGAGGGGTCCCCACAACAAATATTGATATGGGGCCTCCTTAGGGCTAGCTACGCCACTGCACTTCTCATTTTCATTTTTTAGGGTTCCAAAGTAAAATCGGAACCCTTATACCTAGTTTCGTCATGTCCGTCCGTCCGCCCGTCCGTCTTATCGTCATAGTCAGAATCGTAGAATAAAATATTGAAAAACATTTTTTTTTCAGTGTATCTTCCCTACAGGCAGGTAACGTGAGGATGAATTTTTTATTCATCGTGTACCCTATAGTGTGGGGTATCGCTGAAAAGGTCTTCCAAAAATATTATAGGTCTATTACGACAATTTTTGGAATTAGGGGTCCGTTTGCGAAATATATCCTTGTAAATTCATCATATAGGTATGTTATTAGAAATTGAACCGCAAAGTATTTTGAAGTGCCCACATCAGAAGTAAGTATAAATTAATGCAACCTAATACTGTTCCTAGTACTGTTACTGTTCCTGTTCCTGAATGGCGGAGAGTTGTGAGGCGTGCCACAAATACCGAATGACCACGACCACTCTGCCAAGAGTGTAGCGACTCAGAAGAAGAATATTGTTCCATTGGAGATATTTTTTCAGCAGTTATTTATGACGTGGCTGATGTAAAAAGTTATGAGGTATTAACACATAAAAAACCGGGCAAGTGCGTGTCAGGCCACGCGCAATGTAGAGTTCCGAAGTAGTAAGTTTATCGACTATTACTCATTAACTACTTAAGCTAACATAGCCGAGATAGTTTTTCTTGTAAATTCATGATACAACCTATTTTTGGGAATTTTTTCACTTGTCCAACTACAACAGTTTAGCCGGCAGGGGGGGGGGAACTTGACTCTAACCAAAATTAGCACCTTAATGCCAAATAATTCGCAAACGGACCCCTAATTTCAAAAATTGGTTTAAAGACCCATACCTAATATTTTTGAAATATCTTTTCAACGATACCCCACACTTAGGGTACGCGACTATTAAAAAATTCATCCTCAAATTACCTATAGGGGAAGTACCCTGAAAAAAAATGCTTTTCAATATTTTATTCTAAGATTCTGGAGTTTTCATAACTATGTATATACATGCCAAATTACAGCATTCTAGCACTAAGGGTCTCGACTCTCGGCGCTTTGCTTCGGACAGACGGACGGACGAACATGACAAAACTATAAGGGTTCCCATTTTTCTTCGGAACCCTAAAAACCAATCAATATCTGTTGCCTTTATACCTATATTAGGTATATAATGACAATTTTTTTTTTTTTAATAAAGCCCCCATAAAGCGTAAATTCTAAAGTTTATTATTTTTATTTTCTTTCATTTATATCGCGATGTTTGACTGTTTTGACATTTAACTTTTTCAATTAATTGGTGTCATCTCCGTTACGCGTCCCTGCATAACTTTCACTGTGGTTACTGGTGACCACAGACATGACAGACATGTATCTGATGACTGTCCATTTATGTCGCTCGATTCTCGACTTTGATAAAAAAAACTTGTATTGCTCTTAACTCATGACAAGTACAAACAAAATGCACTGTACCTACCTCTTGCATGTAAGAGAAAATGGGAACGTTTTAAACTAGTTTAGGTACAAAAAATAATAGAGTTTAAACGCAAATAAAGTTACCAAAAATGATTTAAAATACCCAGATGATACCTAGTATCAAACTTTTATTGACTTACTAGCTGTTGCCCGCAGCTTCGCATACGGAAATTATGTTTTACCTTATTTGTACCTCTTGCAGAAGGAAATTTCAAAAACGGTGAATTTATATCGAAGTAATTATATTTAGTAATTTATATACTGAAACCCACGATAAAATCACAGGAGCGGGTTTTGAAAAATAAGCAATATTCACATTAATTTGTATTTTTTTCTTTTTTTTTTTTGCAAAATTTTGAAAAACTGAAAAATAAATGTTCCGTAAATTTAAGCAAGGAACATTTGATGCAAATTTAAAGCAAATCGGTTGATGTTTTAAAAATATTTCATACAAACTTTCATCCCGTTTCCCGGGGAAACCTTTTAATTTTCCGGGATAAAAAGTATCCTAAAATATGACCCGAAGTATTAGTAACAACTTTACCAATTTTCATCGAAATTCGTTCAAAGGTTTTCTTGTGATGCCCGGACAGACAGACAGACAATAATTCAAAAAAAAAAATTTTGTACTCTAACACGTTATTGGAGTGCCCCCTAATCAAAATTTTAAAAAAATATTCAATGTACAGTAAATTTGCCCTTTGAGTTTTATTATAGTATAGATGAAGTTATAACGAAAGTATTCTTGAAGAAAAGGAAGTTAAGTTGTTAGAATAACTCATTCAATGATAATTGAATTTTTTTTTATATTTTAAGAGAATAATTGTACGAAAAAACATCCGTCCCTTTCCTTATCATATTTAATTTTTTAACAGCGAATTTAAGATTCGTATAATATTTATTTTTGTAATTCTGTACTTATGTAGTTACCAAAGTTAGAAAAAAGAACAGATCAGAGAACAGATATAATACTTAGTAAAGTTATACTTTACATCATTTCAATGAGTTTTCCTTCGCAATCCCTCTGAACTCTGAAGCACCTCTGTGCTACTCAATAGTACATTACCTTAGCTCTCGAGAATATTATTGTAACGTGCTCTTATCAAATACCATTTGCTTTACGATTAGGTCTTGGAGTAAATAATCCTATCAGATATTTTCCACTAGGTATGCTTTACGCACTAAAAACAATACCTGCATTTTCCTTACAACCGGGTACCTACAGAAAATAAGTAGCCCTAGCAGAATTATCAATTAGAAGCTTCAATAAATATTATCCTATTAATACCAGTAGTAGGTACATAATATAATGTGAATTTCACCAAGAAAAAAATAACCAACTTCAAAATAACTCAAAAAATACTCGTCAGATCTAGTTCAAATTTAAGTGGAACCACATGACAAGCACCAGCTTTCGATTAAAAAAGAATCATCAAAATAGGTTCACCAGTCGAAAGTTCTAAGGTAATAAACATAAAAAAATACAGTCGAATTGAGAACCTCCTCCTTTTTTGAAGTCGGTTAAAAATACTAAAATCATACGCAACTAGTACTATTATTTGTAGATAATATTTTTGATTAACATAAACCTATTTAAATAACAATGACGCATTGTTAGGTACTTCTGACGACTGAGATAAAATTTTCATGACAATATACATTTAATACAAAATCTTGACACTGGCATCGTTAAAAGGTCAACTTAAAATAGAACTTAGAAAGCACTTATTTATTCATCAGTGACGGTTTGAGTAACTTTATGCCTAATAATGTTAAGTTAATAATTAATTAATTATACATTAGAACTTCTATAAGTGTTGTATAAACGTATTGTGGTGTACTGCGAAAAATCGCCACGCGACTTTTTTCCTCGCGATTTAAAATCTACGTAGGTGCTGAATCTTGAACTACACGCACTGCGAATAAAATAAGTTCATCCAAATATAAATTTATTTCAGTTATGTGGAACTGTGAAAGTAGTTATTTCATTACAACAACATAAAAAATTATATAAAAGCTTGTAACACGTATGCTGCTTACAAATGAGTATGAACTATGAACCTAGTCGATAATAATATCATCGAACACTTTAGTGGTCTGGATATATTTTTCAGTGACGTCAACGGCTGGTTTCCCGCTCGTCACGATCCAGACACTGCCGCTCGAACCCACCTTGTACAGCTCTGATACTCCTCGCGCTGCTTCATCAGCCCTGAGAACATAAGACAATATAGGAAGGTCAGAACAACAGACAATATCAGACCAACTATTGGGCTCGGCCCAATGAAACGACGATATCCAAAAGCTATTTTATTATACTTTTCTGCAAGATAATCTTAACACTAAAATTAGGTTCTAATATTACTAACTTCCAGAGAGACATAACTTTTGCAACCGACTGTTCAGTCCAAATGTCGAAAGACGAATGCTCCGCGTTCGGTGCTCTTTGCTAAACGTAATCAATAGTGTCTGGCGTTGGATCAATACATCACTACGCCTGACGGAAACTGATGACAGTAGGCTGCACAAGTCAATTACCATACTGATATTCATAATAGTTATACAAAGAATTAATGTAATTATATGTTAGCACGCTAACACAACAATATTGGACAAGGTCAAGTACCCACGCCTTGTTATATGGCCAGTACTTATACATGATGGTAAAGTTTTACTCGCCCGGTTTCTAAACTCCTTTAAAATCGACCGTGTTTATTTTCGGCTTAAAAAAGTAGTCGCATTGTGCCGCAAATGGCTTCAATTATGTAGGCCTGCAGGCCAGTGGCTTCTCCTGATAACCGAGAAAGGATCAAGCGTATTGCTGAAAGAGTTAGTAGCCAATCCGTTTATGCTACCGAAGGTTAGTTATGTCCTGACGACACAAACAGAATTGACTACTTATTACAAAATAGCATACCTACTAAAAATATAAAGGCGCCAATTCGTCATCACAATAGAAATCATATTTTTCTACTACTTTACAATCCTCATTGTATAAATAAAATCATTTTATTAAACCGAAGTAAAAAAGAGGAGAGGATATACTGACTACTACACAAATCCATCATCTTTAAAAAAATTGTAGATAAGTAAAGATAGGTACTTCTTTATTAGTTGTTGGTCATTGTTAGTAATTTTTCCACTAGCACGAGAACTATGTCGATTTGAACGCTTGAGAATTAATAAGATTTGCTGCTAAACATGTCTTTCTAAAGAAATAGGTAAGAAAATAATGTAGTACTTACGATTGCCATTTAAAGGACCTTATCAATGTTGCAATCTCATCTTCGATGTCGGGGTTAAACGAAGGTATTTTCCCATTTACCAACGGAGTATCGGTAACCCCAAAGCATACTGTTAATACGCGAACAGCTGTTGCAGAATAGTGATATTCATCCTATAGGATAGCAACAGAGAAAATAATTTTATTTTTCTAGTAACAAGTTAAGTCCTTATCTTTATGAACATCCGAAACTGACTTTTGTGAGATTTCTAAAGTTGCAGATTCGATCATACGAAAATCTTAGAAAGTTGAAAAAGAAGGAAAGGGTGAACTGGTAGATATAATAGTTTGCATGAGTATAAAAAATAAAAATATTTTCCTTTGGTAAAGAATGTAAGTATTATAGATTTTTTTTAATTTATTGTCTAAAGGGATTAACTGTCGAATTGAAGCACCGACTACCACTTTTCCACGGAACGCAACTGACGAAAGGATAAGGGATAATAAAATAAGGGATAAACTTTAATTTGCGGGCATCAGCAACACCTGACCTGTAACTTCAAGTCAATTGACATAAATCTTTCTGATAACGTAAGATTGTTATTAAATTTTAATAGTAACTTGTATAAATTAAAAAAAAACCGCCTGCTATCAAAAAAGCTATCAAGATATACCTACCATTTTGAAGTTCTTATGGTGAGCTCTTTAATTTAATACCAATATTGCATTATTCGATTTATTTTTATTTTTAGATACTTACCTCAAACAAGTGCATCTCACAGCCTCCATATTTTTTTTTAATTTAACTTACTTACCTAAGAACACTTGGGTTATTAAGACGAATCTAACGATATCTTAATTTCATAAATTGGTCCAGCGATTTAGAAGATAAATGAGATAACAAAAAATATTACATGCATACAAGATACGCTCGAAAAACATAACCATTCCGTGGCAGTTGGGTAAAAAATAAAACAGGAACGTAGGTACTTACTCCAAGTGCTGTACTAAACTTCACAACAGCCGCCTTGGTCGAGCTATACACTGGCATGACAGGATATTGACCAATCCCGGCAATCGATGCGACATTGATGATAGTTCCTCCTCTACCGCTTTTATCCTTACGCATCAGCTCCCATGCGTGCAGGGAGCTCCTGAATAAGGCTGTCTGGAAATTAAAAATTTGCTTGACTTTAATTATTTCTAATTAATAATATGTTTCTGAAATAAGTAAGTAATATTTGTGTTTATTTATGGAAATTGTTAAAAAAAATAACCATTGACTTTAATCGTCTCTGATTATTTGTTTATATGCTTTTGTAGTTTATTTAGGAAATCATTAAAAAACGTTAACAAAAAACGGTTAAACATACTTCACCAAATTGCGTTTGAGTTACACATGGTGAAATATTAATAGTGCATCAGGGACATTCAGGACTCAGGAGCTATAAGTACTCAGAATTCCCGTCATTATTTTCTTATTTGAAAGGCCCTTCCCAATTGGTTCCATATTTTTTCAAAATTTAGATGATGAACTCCACTAAAATACAAATAGATACATGTGGAGATTTTGATATTAACTATATGTTTTTAGAAGACTGTTTCTTTGTCATCGATTATTTTCAGTAAAAATTTGATAATGATTACTTACTTACTTTAGCTTTATTACTTTTACTTTAGCTATATTATGCTTTTAATTTACTGATACTTACTACGTTAAGATCAATTGTTTTAGCGAAAGCCTTGTCGTTGGCTGTCCCTGCATTGTTGATAACTATATCTATGTAGCCTTGTTCATTTTGGACTGCACTAAAAGCATCTAACAGTTCCTGTTCTTGTGTAACATCGCATTTAATAAACTTCACTCTGTTACTTCCATATTTAGTGTTGAGTTCCTTCTCAATGGCAGATCCATATTTGTCATCGATGTCCAAAATTGTTACATGCTGTAAATTCATTATTTTCCATAATTTATAGCATTATTTACCTAATAAAACTCTATAGGTACATAGAATGAAACAAGGAGAAAAATGTCGAAGAACAAATTACAAATAAATCAATGCCCAGTTTAATTTTATTTTACGCAAATGCAATCCTTATGATAAGTAGTAAGTAGGTACATAAATTAAAACCATCGATGCGAACTTTATTTGTAGCGAAAATAAAGGATTAACTAATTTTAACTACTGATTTTGATTCGTTTTTTTTTTCGTTTTTTGTTTCGTTTTCGATTTTTGTTTCGTTTTCTACGTACGAATTTTTATAAAGCTGATTAAATTTCCTTTATTACCTATGTACATAGTTACATACCTTAATATTTTCTTCTAAAAAAATCCTCACAATACTTGCCCCTATACCCACTGCTGCTCCAGTGATCAACAGAATTTTGTCTTTAATGTCAAACATTTCATTAGCAAATTCAATAGCACAACTAAAAATTATCTTATTACATCCATTATGTACGCAACTGAAGTGAAGTTCGTATCAATGTTATCTTAATGTAGTTGATTTTATCGTTGATAAATTAAAGAGATAGGTACCTACCTAATTATTTCCAAACAAACTAATCAGTTTATTAAGTTTAAAAGTTTATCAGGTTATTCGTCAGTTTCTTATTCTTAGATTACAGTGCCTACCTACATACTGACTTACATGACGAGGAAGACAAAACTTACAACGTAAAAACCGGCCAAGTGGGTGTCAGACCAGGCGCAATATTGGGGTCCCTAGTTTTATGATGATCAACTATTAGGTACTCGTTATCCTGCAAACCCTTAGTAGCCGTGAATGCCGTGATAGATTTCCTTGTAAAACACTGTGATTTTTTCGCATAATATCCAACTCCAACCGTTTAATTTTCAGAAGGAGGAGACATTTAATTAATACCAAAACTTGCAATTTAAAGCTGTTTATTTCTCAAATGGGCACATGACTAATTAATGGTCTTTGCAGACCGATAATATTTTTTAAAGACTTTTTCAACGATAATTACTCCACACTATCAGGAGTAGATGAGATATAAATAATTCATCCCTTTAGTATAGTCTCTACTTTACCTGCAAGTCCTGCAATAGGGAAGGTACCCTGAAAAAAAATATATACTCATATTACGATATTTTATTCTATTACTTTGTAGTTTTAATAAATATTTAATAGGGTTCGAAGTATAGGAGTTAAGAAAAAAAGGTCAACTAACATTCATTAACGTGATTCACAAAGCTGGTCAGCGCCATCTATTAAAGTTTTTATCAACCATTTATTGACGTTATCGTCAAGTCAGTAACAACGCCATCTAGATTTATGCCTGGTAGTTTGTTATAAATAACAACAAATTATTAACCATTTTAATTTTGTTACATTATAATATAAACATGAACTGTTACTCGGTTTGTAATGCTAAGATTGTCCAAGCCGGTCACTCACTGTGTTTTTTACCCTGTTTTTTAATTCCGCAAACCAAAATGACGTTTCCTTTGTTGCACGATTTTATTACTTTTTAAATAGCGATGTACCGTAATCGGAAAGATGTGTACGATCTATGATTGTTTTCCGATAATCGTGTTTAAAATAGGTCTATCTATGTGTTTGAAATGGTAATTAAAAATAAAAGGCAGATAATTCTATAGAATTTAATTTATTCAGACTCAGAATCTAACTCAGAACTACCTATAAGAATAGCTACCAACTTCTATTAATAAAATGTTCGACCATGTTGTCGATGACATGGCCTAAATTGCTTAATTTTTTATTTATAAAACGTGTCTATTTTTATCCGTCTTTAGGTAGGTATCACTACGAAGATTGCAATTCAGTTAAAGTTTAATATATCCTTAGTTGGTACTAATCAAAACAAAATGGGATGCAATTTTAAATTTAGACATACGTCGATAAATCTACGATCATTTACATTATACATTTATTAATTCAAGATTATATTTAGAGTCTGGCCAACGAAAGTAGAAAATCGTAAAATGCCGACAATTTTAAATGGCAGCACCAATTTTATGTCAAAATTACTGACAACTGTCACTACTGTCAGATGTGTGACTGTCATGTCATGTCATTATTATTTTCTAATCGCGAAATAAGCTGCGTTATTTAATAAAACAATTAAAAGTGGGTCGAGAAAGCTACTTTTTAGGATAATATCAAAGTATGAAGAGCGTCAACAAGAAATTCATAATGTTTATATGAAAAAGTGGAATGTTTACATGTCGTAACTGCATTTATTGGTGAGTTGGATCAACTGTAAAAGATACTTGATACTTTTGTGCTATTTTTATTTAAACAACGCGTGAAATTTAATTTAAATGAACATCTTTTGTGTTTTTTTTCCCAGACAAGTGGAAGGGTGCAAATATTGAAAGAGAAGACGGAATACGTGATAGAATCAAAGATTTGTCAAATCTAGAAGATATTGGGTACATAAAATCGAAATAAATACATAGAGAACTAAGATTATAATTATCTTCACTAACAGATATTTTTTTATGCGTTATTCTATTACTGAATTTTAGAGTAACTATTTACCTACAAATAAAATTTAGTAGGTATGTTAAAAATGAAACAATTATTTTATTTTTCAGGAGTAGGTAATCAAATAATGGGGTATGGGGTAGGTACTCTGGGAAAAAAACGGCCTCCTGACTGACCATGTTGTACATTAAAAAAAAGCAATAATAATATAAGAAATGCGATAGAATCACAGAAGAAGAATTGAATAATTTTATTATAAATGTTAGAAACAGTGATTCGAGCAATATTGATGAATTTTTTGATGTTCAATTACAAATTACAAAAAATAAATTGTATAGCGAAATTTGCGTTTATTTTTCTATTGATTCGCCGTACTTGATAATAGTTCTCGGTTGTTGATTATTTATATGACAAATTCATATAATATGTTATAATATTAATAGGTATGTATAATTTATAATATCACAGATAATTAAAGGATTTTATTATATTATATTAATGTATATATGTATATGATTGCAGAAGTATATATAATATGTATATGAAGCAGTGATAGCCTAGCGGTAGAACGTTGGTCTCCCGAACGAAGGGGCCCGAGTTCAAACCCTGGCACGCACCTCTAATTTTCAAAATATTATGTGCGTATTACAAGTTAATTATCACTTGCTTCGGTGAAGGAAAACATCGTGAGGAAACCTGCACACCGGAGAGTTCTCTATAAAGTTCTCGAAGGTGTGTGAAGTCTACCAATCCGCACTTGGCCAGCGTGGTAGACTATGGCCTAATACCCCTCACATTGTGAGAGGAGACCCCGAGCCCAGCAGTGGGACAATTATGGGTTGTTGCTTTGCTTTTTTATATATGTATATGATTAACTATTATATATATACATATAAAATTGCTTTTAGTTAAATCATAAATGTTATAATCTGTCCAGCCATTTTGAAGTCCGTAGAAATATACTTTCACACTTAATAATAATTGAACTATGTATTTCCTCGGTTTGTTGGTTGATGTAACACATGAAACTCTAATTTTAATAATAATTGTAATAATATGAACCACTTGTATTTATAAATAGTAATATTCTACTTTTCAAGTATCAACATCAGTTATAGCTCTAATTTGTGTGTTGCCATCTACGAATTTTTCAAATTTCGCGGGCTTACCGATTTTCTACTTTCGTTGGCCAGACTCTAATTACAATAAAGTTAACCGTTAAAAATAATAAATATCTTACGAATCTTACGATTCAAAGAACCGGAATCCTGAAGCGGCTCTAGCCATAAACAACTGGCAACATTATTTTATCTTTTGACATTAGCGCCTGTCAATAATTGTCAAATCGGTTTGCCGAATTTATTTTATTGATTTGATTAGTCCCCATAGACATAATACTACTAGACTAGACAAGCGGGCCTTCTTTGCGTCACGCTATTAGAAAGAGAAAGAGACCAAGGAGACTCGCGTAACTCGTAAGTAAGACAAGGATAGGTTTACCTCCTGCCTTTCTTCGCAGCGTGACGGTTTCACTTACATATGCTCAGAAGTCAGATACCTTGCCTAGTCTAGTAGTATTATGTCTATGTTAGTCCCTCTTTAATGAGTCTTTATTTAGTGTGCAGTGTTGCCATGTTAGCCACTTTTGGGCTAGATCTGGCAACTTTTAAGATTCCTTTAGCCAAAAATGTCAAATATTCATGGCTAAATATTTTAGCCACAAATTTAGCAACTTTTGACTTGACAAGCATGGAGTACCTACCTATTGAGGTAGAAAGACGGCCATCTCATGTGAAGGGAAAGTTGAAAAAGTGGTGCGGTCTACAACAGCTATGTTCGAACTTCGAATATCTATTTGGTGGACAATAGCGCCATTCATTACGGGTGGCATAACTCAGCAAACTTCACTCCGTCTACAACAGCTATGTTCATGGTTCATAACGCTATTTGTATCACACTAGCACCATTCAGAAATGGCCATTATTGGAACGTCTATTTTCTGTAAACAGCTGGATACTTTTTCAACTTTCCCTTCATAGTTCTTAAACATGAGATGGCTCTCCTTTTATCTCAATACTCCATGGACAAACCATAGAAATAAGCACTAAATTCTTTAATAGGAATACTAAAAAAATAAGCAAACATGTTCTTTCTACCAAATACTGCTGGAATTTTTAGCCAAACCGGTAAACAAGAAAAATATTCATTCCTTGTACCTGAACTAGTACCATCAACGTCGAATGATGATTATTTCGTATGTAGATGATTTATTCGTATACAAATAATATTGTATGCTTCAAAATTAAAAAATAATTTTTAATGGTGTTTTTTTTAACTCCAGATACAAACAGAGGGTAGAAAATTTTTAGCCACTTTAAACGGTACGTTTTGGCATTCTAGCCACTTTTTCAAAAGTGTTTAGCCATTTCTTGGTTCACTGACTTGGCAACACTGTTAGTGTGTTCTGTGGCCAGGTAATAGTGTAATAACAGCTAATAGTGTTCTATGCTTTAGTGTTTGACCGCTCTAGGTAGGGTTCGAAGTATCGGCTTCTGGTATCGATACCGAGTACTCGTGCGGTATCGAGGGTAAGGTATCGATACTACTCAGTATCGAACCCCAAAGTATCGATACTACTCAGTATCGAGTACTTGCGAGCATCACATTAGGAGCTAAAAAAAAAAAAAGGTCATCGACAGTACATTTCATATCACTTTCTTCACAAATCGAAGCCCAATGCCCTTTTTTTTTTTTTAGTCCGAGCCCTGAACACATCATGGTAGCACTAGACTCGGCCCACAGTAATTTACATGGTTTTGCATTGCCAACACTGCAAAGTACTCAGTTTTATAAAAGTACTCGATACCGACGTTTCTTATGAGTACCTGCGAGTGAGTACCAGGTAAGAGTATTGTTAGCTCTTGTATGATTGACGAGTATTTTTATTATGTTATATAAACTGTTTTAGATAGATGAGATGCTGGTAGTTAATCTTTTGATTTGACGCCGCATATATTTTTATTTTTGACATAATGTCTGTCGTTCAATTTAGATGGAACAGTAAAAATGTTTGTTAACTTTTGGATATAAATTATGTAATTAACTGGAATTATACTTATAAATACAAATGTAAAGGTTGAAGAGTTCACTGTTTTATTTCCCGGCCTGATGCTAACAGGTCAGAAGAGGATTCGTTGAAGTTTTCTGCTTCTACAACTCCACGTCCATAAAACAGGTCAGACAATTGGTGTATATAATAAAATTAACACATTAATCTTGTTAAACGTGCGTCCGATTTGGACAGTGGCAGTGAAAATAAGTGTTTTTAATACTTTAATATCCATTTCGCGATGATTGAAATTTAAATATTCAGATTTTTTTTTTTCCCCTTGACTACAATTTTCTCCTTTTGAATTTCAAACTAAAGAACTTGAATATACCCATTTAGAATAGTGTAGTACCTAATAAGAATAAATACTTATTTTGTTATTTATTTAAAAATATATTCATGAGCGGCTAGGCTAATATGGTATAATAAGCATAACAGCTTAAAGCATTTAGTCGAATTAGTAGACAAGTTAGTTAAAACGTCAGTACTGCTCCTATTTTATTTATTTTCAGTCCGAATATATCACATAGCAGTGACAAATGCAACTACTTAGTACTTGCAAGCTCAGAAGGAGATAAGATGACTAAAAGCGAATCTGTAACAACTGCAAAGAGGCAAAGTATGGAAGCACATTAACGACGCAATCACTCAGGACACTCTCGTTCATTCTCAAGTCTCAATGAAGCTGTTGCAACAGAACTGGAGTTCATAAAAGTACTACTTTTACTATTAGTTTCAACGTATTTCTAGAACTAAAGATGACAAGGTCACATGCTTTCAACGGGCTTGCGAACTTTTGACACCTGGATGTAACTAATTAGTAGTTACAAGACAACATTTCTTATTGTTGTTCTGAAAGAAATGAATTTATTACGATCAAGATCTGTTATCAACTAATTAACTCACATCTTGATTGTAATGTTTCTTTTTTTTTGGAATGTTTAGATTTTAATACAGACATTTTGTAATGATGGGATTGCTGAATGTTACTCTGTGATAAACATCGTGCCCGAGTTCGATTAAAATCAATATACTCAAACAATAGATATTTAAATGTAATAAGTACCTAATGGATCAAAATGTGCAGTTGCTCTGATGTGAATTATGCTTTGTCTAAACGTCTTGTGTGAGTTAAAATAGTACCAGAATTTCCCAAATATACTTTTACTTGGATCAACCCCCATGACAGGATAAGTTACGTTTAGCATTCCCAGGTGACGAATTTTATAATTAGCTGTTGATAGAGATGCTTGCAGAGCTGTAATTAGCTAACACTAACTAGCTGTACCCGCGACTTCGTTCGCATGGGAATATTTCCTGTGTAAATCCCGATTTCCTGATTTTAGAATAAAATAAGGTAATTTTTAAATTTAAGGATAAAATTACCTTATATTTTCTTCTATAACCTCGTTTATGTTATATTGAAAGTCCCACTAAAAACGTTTCAGTCGTTCCAAAGATAGCAAAGACAGATAAAAGACTTACAGTCAGTGTTTAAGTATCATGTAAATAACAATTCTATTTATATGTATAGATTGTAAAAAGATGAATGCTTAGCCTGAAATAGGTTACGAGGATATTTATGACAAAAAAAAAGGATTTTAACAAATCATTGCATTTTGCAAGTAAGTATTCTTCACAACAAACTTGTAAGAATATAATTATAAAGTTATCAAGATAATTTCTTGATTATTGGATCTAAAGCAAAATGTGGTGTTCGAATTGTTTTATCGGTTTGAACATACAATCAAAAGGTAGGAGTTCAAGTAAACCTACTCCCTGTATCTAATAAACTTTTACAAATAATATAATATTAGTAATATCAAAAATAGTGGTTTAATTTTTTTTAAGGCGGTAAAGATAAACAGGATTAATATTGATTCTTAGTTAAATAGACTTTGGTAACAATGCATAAAAGCAAAGAATCTTTTAATTACAAGTTTTTAAAGAACTATTTTATTACTTTGACACAGGTAGTTTCAAATGATGTTTTGTAAGTCTTGAAGTCGACACATTCAAGGCTTGAGTAGTTTTTGATAATTAATTGTTTATTTTATTTACTTACTTAGGCCTTAATATCTTAGTATTTTCAAATTGCTTAACAACGCCATCTACTGAAGTAGCTCTGTGTCATTAAAGCATTTAGTTGCTCCAAATAATAATACTATTATTACACGCAAATCAATGTCAGGAAGAGTCAATGATATCGTAGCAGTTTTTCATTGCCTGAAAACACGGATAAAACCACATTTTCTAAAAATGAAACCTAACTAGATCGATTTATTGCCCCCGAACCCCTTGCATATTAAATAATATGAAAATCATAGACGCCGTTTCCGAGATTCCGAGAATATAATGTATGTGTTGCTCGTTTAAAGGTATTAAATTTAAATACACATTCAATGATAAAATAGTGTAAATATGTAGTGTACAGGAAAGTGCATACTACAATTTATTTGTTGTTTGTACGTACTGTGTAGTACCGGGTATAAGTCTCCTCCAAATTGAACCTTTGGTTTCTGGAAATGAATATCTATTTTTTTTTATTCCTTGCCCCTTTATTTACATTAACAAAACACGGTTTTCTATGTCGATCTGCCTTCCTCTTACCTAATAGAGTTTTCTGCTACTTTGTTCGGTGTGTCCATGTTTTGTCTAGGCATTTCTTATTTACAACAGTTATCTAGTGGTCTTTTTTTGTATTATTCTCAGTTTTAGAATACTTTTCTTCATGGCATATTGACAAGACAAGATTTAATTTTTAGTCTTTCAGAATATACCTACTAATGTTTGAATCGCGTAGGTTAGACTTGATTATACTTCTATGATGTTATATTTTATAGTACTTCTGTCTATTGATTTTGGTTTTTTTTACTGTCTGTTTCGAAGTTATCATTCAGTCATTTACCTACTTGTTCTAGTGTTTTTTTTTATTTTGATTAGAGCTGTGTTTCATTATTATTGTCTCCATGCATTTTGGGTTTTTATTTTCAGGCTCGTTAACATGTTATTTAAATATATTACAAATTCAGCTGCTGTAAATGCAACTAAACAGAGCTTTGTCATCGGCAAATCTCAAATGTATTAATCTTTTATGTAGTACCTATAGACTCTTTCTATTCAAGTTGATGACTTTTGTTAAGAACACAATAAATAGACGGGTGGATTAGGTAATCTTTTCTCATTGTTTTCCAATATGACACTTTCCTTTCTTCTTGTATTTGTAATTTTATTTTGTTTACACTCTTGGGTTTAATGTTTATAACACAACTAGTAGACCTGGCGTGTGCTACAACGTTAAGACAAGAGATACATAATTTCGGAAAATGTTTGATACAAACCTTAGAAAATAGACTAATAGAATGGTTGAATACACCTAATCCTTTGTTTTAGTAGTATAAATCGATCTTTGCATTATTACCTTTCAAATCAAACTTGTTTGGGCCACATCGGTTGGATTGCTTCAAAGTTTATAAAAGACATTGCCAGAATTTTTTTTTCTATTTTATATTACTTCTAAAGATTAAATATTTTTCATTTACCTTTTTTTTCCTTTCACACTTTGTGTTTACAGACGAGTGTGATTATATGATATAATATATATTAATTGTTCTAAAGATTGTGTTGTTGAGTTATTATCTTTTTAGCGGCATTTCGCTTAAAATATTTGGAAAGAGCAGTTTAAATATTATAGAGAATACACTGACCGAGGGGCATTTAACTGTGTGTGGTGAGTGTTCCTTGTTAGAATAACCCCTTATATTTTTGCGGCTTCATTAATATTGTTGTATTTGTTCTTGCTTTATATGCGACTTACCAGAATAGCCCCTTCAGTTTTTGTGATATCATTTATATTTATTTATAGCATGTATTTTTTTTTCATAATAATAATATATAATATATTCATACTAGCTGCCCGGACAGACTTCGTTCTGTCAAAAGTTTTTTTTTGGATCAAACTGCACACGGTGTGCATATTTGATTAAAATCGGGAGTCCATCGCGGAGAAACAACATGACACGTAATTTATAAATATTAAGATAGTAAAATTCTGATCTATTTGACAAATATATATTTTTTTTGTTGATAGTTATTTAGAAAATTCTTTGAAGCCTTTACAAAATAATTTAGAAATCATGAGTTATTCTCCTTTACCGACAGTTACGTAATAGCAAAGAAAAAAATTATAGCGTCTACTTATGGTAATAGTCACTGTTCAATTAAAGAGGTCACAATGTTTTTCAAAACTTTGATATGATTAGCTGTGGATTGAAGAGGCCACAATAATCATGAAAGTTGTTCAGTATATTAGATCATCTGTGAATATGAATAATATAGTATAATATTTCAGTCCATACGAATGTAAAATTTACTTGTTGTGTACAATTAGAAATCAAAAGTCAAAGGAATGAGTCAATAGAAAGTCAATAGAAAAGTCAATAGAATGAGACCACAGTTTTGATATACAATGTTGCCCAATTAATAATGAATAATTTTATGTAATATTTTCAATTTAAGAGTTAAATGATATGGATTAGTAAACATATATGGTTAAAATAATTCGTGTTACAGTTAAGCTTACAATGCAATTTAATTAGATTGAAACTGGTAATTAATTAAACAATTTATTGACTGTTATTAACTTTCACGGGACGTGAAAATGTCAGGAAAGGCCGAATGTTAGCTCTTGTATGATTGACGAGTATTTTTATTATGTTATATAAACTGTTTTAGATAGATGAGATGCTGGTAGTTAATCTTTTGATTTGACGCCGCATATATTTTTATTTTTGACATAATGTCTGTCGTTCAATGTAGATGGAACAGTAAAAATGGTTGTTAACTTTTGGATATAAATTATGTAATTAACTGGAATTATACTTATAAATACAAATGTAAAGGTTGAAGAGTTCACTGTTTTATTTCCCGGCCTGATGCTAACAGTATCGAGTACTCAGTATCGGGTATCGAGAACAAAAGTATCGATACCTACTCAGTATCGAAAGTATCGTTCGAACCCTAGCTCTAGGGTATAAGTGTTCTGTGGTTAGGACAGTTTTGACGTGTTTTGTCTGTTTGACGGTGTTTGTCGTCTGAACTCGTCTGGTCTGATTTTTGCCTGAGGTTTTTGCCTTGTGCTTGTGATTCAAAGTTGTAAAATTGTGATAAAAGTAAAACATTATTTGAAGAAAGTCCAATACAGTAAATCGTTTGCATAAAACTAACAAAAAAGACTAAAATGAATCCTTACCAAGTAAGTAACGCGTAATTTACGATTCGTTGCTGTAGAATTGCATGCGTGTAAAAAAACCGTGTTTTGTTTATCACAAAAAGTTCAATACATACAGTAAGTACGCAATTTTTCATTTCAAGGGCCAACAGTACCTCCACAATATCGGTTTTACCAACGCTGCTCCTCAGTCGTTTGGGAATCCAATGCCGATGCCGGGATACCCTACCATGGGTTACCCAGGACCTCAGCCGGGATACCCTAATGCATCATCGGGGTACCCGCAACAGGGTCAAGGCTACCCCCAGCCGAGTCAAGGTTATCCACAACAAAGTCAGGGTTATCCACAAGCCAATACGGGAGGTTATCCTCAGACAGGCTACCCGGCCGCTCAACCTGGCTATCCTTCTGCTCAACCAGGGTATCCTGCTCAACAAGGGTATCCATCCGCTCAAACAGGATACCCAACACAAGCCTACCCACAAACTCCACAATCAAACCAGAGCCACCAACAATCTCATCAGTATCAAGGGAATGAAAGTGCCCAACGAGGCTACATGAGTCACCAAGTATCCTATGACACTCCTAAGGTATGTTAGAAGGGAACTTGCTTGAGTATCATGTTCTGTGCTAATATACTTTCAGTTTGTGATAAGCAAAACATTGGTGCCTTTTGCTGCTATGCTTTTTAACTAACTTTATTTTATTTACTCATTTAAAAATAATTTATTATAGATTTTTGCATTAAGCTTGTCATTTGACATAAAATGTAAGAATCCACAATATTTGAACAGTGATAATTTTATTCTGTGTTTTTTAGGTTAGTCAAATAAATAGTCATTAAATGAATCATCTCAGACTACTTACGGTAGATATTAAATAAAGTGATGATGTAGTTATACCTTTTAACAGTTTAAGAAGCTAATTTGATCACAAATTCAGCATTGTTTCCCTTTTAGAAATGTCAATAAAAGCAACACAATTTAAAATTAAATAAACAAGTTAAAAAATTAAATACATGTTTTTATAGTCTGTGAATGTCCTAAAGTAAAAAGATTTGTGACTGTGCTTTAACTATTAAAGAGTTCCTTCATCTGGAGAGAAACCTAAATAAATATAATTTACTGTGAAAATTTGTTAAACATCTTATGAGCATATTACAAATACAAAGAAAATCATAATTGTCTGTATCTGTGCGAATTTATAAAATTCATCAGTTCTAATATAAACTTCACTTTGAGGCAGGTTGTAGTCGGTAGCAACTTATGATATCAATTCGGAGTAAAGTACTAATTATGTACATTCCTTCTTTTGCTTAACCAAAGGTCTATCAGTGTGTTTCACAAAGAGTTACCTTTGCTACAATGCTTACCTTACCTTACCTTACAATACTTATGTGTAACACACTCTAATTAACCTTCAAAGTAAAAGTAAAAGATATAGTGACAAAATGGTGAAAGAATCTCTGCATCATCATCTAATTTTTTTATTTTTATTTATAACCTTTTTTCTATGCACACTGCACAGTATGCCCTGCTTTTCACAGAAATGGCTTAGTCAATTTGGATGTGGGTTTCACCACTATAAATAGCTTGTGGTAATATTAAGTTTTAATTTGATCAGTTCACATATAAAAATTATATGTAATGTCAATTTAAAGAATTTTGTCAATTTTTTTTTCAAGTACAGTAGAATCCCGATTATCCGGATCAAATAAAACCAGGGGTATTCCGTATAATCGAAAATCCGGATAATCGATTTCAAATTCAAATCAAACAATATTTAAATTTTATAAAAAAATACGTGCTATAATGATAATGAATCACATAATACTACGCGTTTACTTCAAGTTTGCCCTCGTCGACCGTTACGATTTCACAGTTAAACGACTAATAACTATTTTAGTCATTGAAGCGACAAAAATCAACGTAAAATAAATCAATAGAAAAATTATTTAACGAAATTAACATCAAAATCAACAACAAACTCAAGAACGTACCCGCCGCACGGGACCTCAAAAATACGCGGGTAGCGTTGCTGTCCGTACTAAATGAGGTGCGGTACGAGGAGCGGGGCGGGAGGTAAGGGCAAACTTGACGTGAACGCGTAAAACCTATGTAATTTATTTAGAACTTTGATTGGAAATAAGTTGTAGTTGATCTTGGATGCAATCGTTTCATCTTTTCATTGCAGCCAAGACGCTTCTTGTATCAAAATTGTAATTTGTAACGTGCCTCGTTGCGCGGTAAAACATTTTTAAATCAGCAAGTAGAGCCGTGACGCGAGTCCGGATAATCGGATGTTCGGATAACCGAGGTTCGGATAATCGGGATTCTACTGTATGCTATGATGTTACTAAGCCATAGGAAGCAAAGCTAGGGCGACAACTAGTATTAAATATGATTCCGTTGTTGAAATAGAGAACTGACTAATTTCATTACACACATCCTCTAGTTATCTACTTACACATTGTGTGATTGTTTACCTCGTGACTCACCTGACGTACATCTGATTACTACTGGCATGAAGCCTAGTTGTTTATTGAATCCAGCTATCAAAGCCATCTGGTTTTTTTCCAGAGTTCAATATTCTGTCCACTAATGGTACCGATACATATAATTATACCATTGTAATGTTAATTTTTCATTATATTAAAACTTAAATAACTTTGTATTTTAGAAGAGTATCCTGATATTCACAATTTCAATTCCATTAAAGGTATAATCTAGTCAAGAGTAAATAGGCTTTTTCTAAGCTAGTGCACTTTACTAGCCTAGTCTTCATAAGGTGGGCGTAGTCATGCATTAATCTGTTTATTATGAGTAAAAAAATATAAAAATGTTTCGAGGAATAAATAAACAGAATAAAAACATAAACGTGTACGACGCGTGAAAAGTTATACTTCTTTGGCATCAAAAAAAAAACAATTAAAAAAAACAAATTAAAGAAATAAAACATTAAAAAAATAAAAAAACAATATTAAAAAACATTCAAATAAAGTAAAAAAAAAGATTTTCAAAAAAAATATAAAAAAAACGTTTTTTGACGAAAACGAAAAATGTTTTTCGTCACCTTTTGTGTCACCGTCACCGTGTCACAAATTTAAAATTTCACAATCATAATTTTTTCCATTTATTTATTTATTTTTAATAACCTAATACCAAAGACATCAATCTTTTGTTATCAATGTTGCTTTATCAGATGAGGTCGATATCTGCAGCTGGAATGTATTGAACCAACTATTGTGTTATAGAATGTAATTATTTGGATGTGAACAAATGTTATTTTACTGACTTATTCATTAATTATACATATTAATTAAGTATATCAATATTGATTTATATACATTCGGAAACTACATAATTTATTCATGCTTATTAGCATCTATCCATCTATGAGCCTTTGGAAGTCCTATACAGGAGGCCCCTAACATGCGCCTATCCGACCGGTCCAGCGGATACCCACCGACTTCTTCAGGTCGTCATGCCACCTATTCGGTGGCGTACCAAGGCGTGATCTCCATTCGAGGGCCTTCCCTGACAGTTTTCGGTCCAGCTTAGCCGACTTTAATGTCGGTAACACTCGTTCGACTACGGATGTCATAATTTCTGATTCGATCGTGTAGAGAAATACCGAGCATAGCTCTTTGCATAGTCTTCTCGGCGACTTGTGCATTAGGCCAATTTTATAGTGAAGCATACTTAGGGGTGATGCCATTATTAAACTGAGGGTTTAAAAGGTTATTTTCGGTTGCAATAAGGTACCATAGGTAGTTCCTTTGAACTTATATTGTCCGCTTTACATACATATCCATGTAGGTTAATCGGATGACTTTGAAGCTGGTCTGATGATGGAGGATCGTGGAATTTGAAGTTAATTGACGCAACCATATCCAGTTTAGGTTCGTTTGAATTATTTAGAGAAGTTCTCTGGTCTTCCGTGATATCCAGGATCTGAAGTTGAAGTCTTTCGGTTGTGGTGGTGGCTACGATGAACTCGTATCTTCAGTTTTTGAACTCTAATTATTGTGTGTTAATGTTAACATGAACAATATTCGCTTTTATCATGTACGACACAAAGGTCATCATTTACATCTCGAGGCTGGGTCCATATAAACTCAGTGGCTCTATTCAAGGAACAGTTTACTGCAATTACATTGTTATGCTCACTTCGCCTCGTCGAGTACCTACATTCATCACAATAACCAATCGCTCGCTTCTCAGTCTCCACCTCGGTCCCCACAATGGATGTAGTCCATGATAACTGTATTGTTTTTTGTATTAGAAAACACCCTTATTAGTTTAATCGCGTTTGATTGTGTCTGTGATGTGACTTTAATACGTGTTGTTGCATTCGTCGTGAAAGTTTGCTATCAAGAAATCAATATGTCCTCTGTAAAGTCTAATTCAAGTATGCGCAGCGTCTATAGAGCGTCAATTGGCGTACGACGTGGTTTCAAGTCGTTTCGTTACACGGTATTTATGCGTATCATTTTGATCTTGAAGCTATTTTGTGCACTGTGCTGCAAGTTTGATACATTTTTCTTATATCACACAGAGCACGTTTATCGCATTTCATCATTCTTTTATTGTGGTGCCCTGGATGGAAAGTAAATAGCCATGCATTCTTGATAACAACTAAAATTCTAATTTTCTTGTAAGTGCTATTAACAGACCCCTCTTTCCCACTGGGCACTCTGGGCACGTGCCCAGGGCCCCGTGATCGATAGGGGCCCCCTAGTTCCTGCCAGATCACTAAACGATAACCGATATTTGTTACCGAAAAACTTTTTTATTCGAATAAATCGAACTTGCAAAGTAAAGGGTCTTAGATTCAGTGCCCGGAAGGGCATTTTCATTTCTTTCATTACCGGTGTCCGCGAAAAGCATTAGTTCATTCCATAAATGCTTATCAGTTTGTTACTTCTGTCATTTGAAAATAATACTCCCAAATCCTTGCATGGAGCAACTTTGTTATTGTCTAGTTTAAAAAACGAGGAATTTTCGCTTAGGTTCATTGCTAGCATAAACGGTCCAATCCATTTAATCTTGCTCCAAATTGGCTATTTGACAGTTATCACGGTAAAATATGAAATGTGTTAAATATGGTTGCTTAATGGTTAACAATAATTATACAATACGTTTCTTGCATGAAAATAAATTGTAAATATTTTTACTTTTGAAAAATAGATTTGAGTTTTTTTACCTGTGGATACGAGAACCGAAACGCGGGCAGCCATGATTGAGCATGTTATGACGTCACAATTCAAAAAATAAAGCGTCGTGTACTACTAACTATATCGAGTGCACTGTGCAATTTACTGAGAAAATTAATAAGATATATTTTGATTTCTGCTTTTGAGAGGTTTTGTAAAATGGAGTCAGGCTATACAAAAGCTGACAGTGCGAATTTGCCTCAAGTTGATTCATTTATGGTCGCAAATTTCTTTGCGTGTAAAGCGCGATTTACATTTCAATAAGTACAGTAGCGAGTTAACTTACGACACCGGCGAGTTAAGTTGTTAATGTCGTTTGAACGGCAAAAGCGAGTTAAGTAGTAAGTGGTTCAGTTAAGTTGATTCAAATAGAACGCGATCCTATTTTTTGGCGAGTCCAGTGCGAAGTAGGCCCCTCCCTCGCGTCTCCCGCACCCCGCTAACTTAACTGGCCGACATGTAGACGGCCTAGACGGGCGAGTTTAGTACAGTGCATAAGTTTGTACACTGCGGCCGCAGACACGTGTAGGTAAATTTAATGAAAAATGAAGTGGTCTGATATTACTACGTTTATCTTTGTACAAGAGTACTGGAAACATGAATGTTTATATAATTCAAAATGCTACAGTTACCGCATAAAACAAGCTAGAGATGCAGCTATTATTATTATTTTGTGAGGTTATGAATATAAGTGGTTTCGGACCGAAGGAGGCTCTCTCGAAAATAAAAAGTATAATAATTAGTAGTAGGTAGTATAATAATTCATTTCTATTAATATTTCATTTTCAATGTTTTGTAAAAGTATTGGTACTATATATCTTATTATATCTAGTAAATTGGTATTAATTAATTCAACGTCCATTTTTTGGATTAAAACAACGGTTTCGGTGGAACAAAAAAACACACGCGCACGACCAGTCTTCTTGTTAGAACGGCAACTTATGATTACTCACTCGCCTTACGTTTGGACGCTACTTACAACTTACTACTTATTACTTAACTGTCTGATTACTTAACTCGCTACTGTACTTATTGAAATGTAAATCGCGCTTAACCCTGACTTTTGCTCTACCGAGTTTCGGAATGCAAAAACCTCCTTGTAAGTACTGAAATTAATAAAGTAAAATTGGTCAGTCTTGCTAAGTGGTCACAGGGGGATTTTTTTCTAAGTTTTTCCTCAACGTCCCCTTAACGACACCATATTACTAATGATTTTAAATTACTTATAGGTTATGTTTATGAACAATATTAGGTTAGGTTTAATTTGTTTTTAACCGACTTCAAAAAAGGAGGAGGTTCTCAATTCGACTGTATTTTTTTTTTTTTATGTTTGTTACCTCAGAACTTTGGACTGGGCGAACCGATTTTGATGATTCTTTTTTTAATCGAAAGCTGGTGGCTGTCATGTAGTCCCACATAAATTTTATTGAGATCTGACAACGGCATCCATGAGAAAACTACATAAGTCGTAAATTTGTGTTAAGATGTGCGCGACAAATTGACGAATAACTCAATATCACGCCAACCGATTTCGATGATTCTTTTTTTAATCGAAAGCAGGCGCTTGTCATGTGGTCTCATATAAATTTGAACGAGATCTGACAACTATGTAGTTTTTGAGACTTTGAAGTCGGTTATTTTTTGTTAGTAAAATTTAGATTATTTAGTAAATCAGAGGCTAAGTTGATTTCTTCTAAATACTTACATCAAATTGGTCCTCACAAAAGAATATTGCTGATATAACAGATGTTAACTCTGGGTCTCGACGTGCTAATTGTAACCACTGCTTTCGACGTTGAGGGCATTTAGGAACGTGTAGGTATAAACAATTTGTCAGGTTTAATTGTAGTACTTCTACACATAGGCACTGCACACGTCTTGTAGCTTGTCATTTTCACAATTCCAGTGAAAAAGGTGTAAATTTTTCACTTAAAATATCTTCAGAGTTAGAGCGTAAACTTTTGTTAATTGAAATATGACGTCACAGCCAGCTAGTGACAGATGGCGGACTATTTTCGCGCGAATTTAAAATTAATGGATTAAAAGTTATTTTTTCCTACTAAATAACACTTTTATGAGAAAAATAAATATTGTAAGAGGTATAAAATAAAACTACGAACATTTTAAAATATTTTTCCAAAAATTGTCTAATAGCCAATTATAATTTGTTTAATTTCATTACATCAATCCTAATAATTGCAGATGACTCGTTTCTCGTGTCAGGGATATGTCAGGGAACTTGTATATTCGTAAGAGAAGACTGACATATTCGCGAGTGAAAATTTAGGAACACAAAAGATACCAATTGGCAGTTCGCCAATATATTCATAGTAATGACCAAGTCATTTGCGATTTGGATCTAGTGATTAATGACATTTTAATAGTTGGATACCAACAAATCGAACCAATTCATGAATATGAATAGGGTACCATGACGATGTAAAGGTTTCGGGTTTGTTTTCTTTATTTCGTAACCGTCCTCGCTTGGAAACCTGTCTGACATACTTAGTAGGCTCCCCGTTCCCACATTCGACAAAATTACGGGTTTCTTTAAATTGACACATTTCTTTCATTTATCTTTCATTAGAGTCTTTAATCATCATTGTTTCCTTGCCCTTTTGCCATCATTTTTTGGGGTCGGCAAGACAGGTTTCTCATTCTTCCAATCAGCCCCTTCTATCAAAGATAGTCATGAGCCTCTCCAGGCTCGTCCACCTGTCCGCGTGAAGCTGTAAAGGCCACTAGGGCAACAGCAACCGTCTTAAAAAAATATGGCAATAGGATTCTTAGTTATATTGATTTCTTCTCAGACCATCTATAACCATCATCATCATTATTTCCAGCGAAAACTGTAATATTTAATTCACAAACGCACCTTTATGCGACAAAATTCATAGTATAAGATAGGTACTAATTATTCGTCTAGGTATAGACCTAGACAACTCTCGTTTCACTATGATTTTTTTATTTGTAGGTATACTCTTATGATTATTATGGCGTTTTCCTCAGAAACAGTGGTAAATATGCATATATGATCATATGCATTTACTCGCCGTTATGCTTTAAATTAGTACCTAAGTCTGTTGCACTCAAACGCTTTACCAACATACGCACACATAAACAACTATGCTTATAGCTTTCTATATATACATTGTACAGCTTACATTATTCTTAAGAGTTAAACCCTGACACAAAATTTAAAAACAACTTCTATCTGTTTTGAAATTGATTACGTTTGTCAACAGTCCAAACCCACCGTGGTACCGGCGAACCCTTTCGACCCTCGCGCGGATGCGGCGGTCCTCCGCAAGGCTATGAAAGGCTTTGGGACTGATGAGAAGGCCATCATCCACGTCCTAACCAAACGCAGCAACGAGCAGAGGCTCCGCATAGCTTTCGAGTTTAAAACTCTGTACGGAAAGGTATGGTAGTGTACATTACAGCAGTTTTACTTTCTTCATGGAAGAAGTATATGAAATTAAATAGGAAATACATTTATGGCTTTAATCCATTAATGGCCCACTTCAGGTCACGATGTCTTAACCGGAGGAGACCATTTCTCTGAATTGGAGGGGTTAGTAGCCAACCTAAGCGTCGAAGTTTTTATACCGCCCAAAAGTCATAGCTTAATGACTTATCCAGTGATAAAATCCGACATCGGTGGTTTTAAGTACTCTCTGAAGCACAGACCGCTCAAGAAATGAGGCTTTGAGACCTATTTTAATAGATGCTTAATTTGAAAATGGTTTGTGGGAGTGGCAAATGACGTTAGCTCGCACCAAAGGCACGATAGCGTGTTGTTGACATTTAAATTGATTGGTGTGCCATAGGTTCATTCCCCCGCTAAATGGATTAATGTAGTAAACATTTACCTACGCACCTTAATTTTCCTTACGCAAAATGCCGTTTTGGTCTTTATTGGCAGTATAGTTAAACCTTTAGATTAGGTTTGCTTTAGCTGTTCATATTACCTTCTGAACCTCCTCATATGTAAAAAACATCTATGGTGAAGAAGATGCTTTATTTTTAATTTAAATGGTGTTGAGGTTAACGACCATGATTTTATGCCATATCACACCATAATCATTATTATTAAAATAGTAATGTTACATTAAATTATTTAAGTAATATTACAACTATGTAGCACGTTTTGAATATAGACAAATTTTGGCCAATGGTGCATTGCTAAACGTGGATTGTGAGTATTGTGACCAAACAAGCGAAGGTTCAATCTATAATATTTCTATTAAATTCTCTTTCCTTAAACAGAGACAGACCATTGTTTCGTTGCTATACTCTGGGCGCAGTGACTCAAAAGTTGAAAGAACGATACATAAGATTAAGAAAGATCGCTCATTTGCTATAGACCCACCATTACACGATTCTTCCAGGGTAGAGTAGACCGTAGTCTCTTCTAACTCAGAAGTTGATTCTTCAAAATCAATTTGCTCCTCATGTAACTTCGGTAACATAATTCAACCTTTAATCTCCATCAGGACCTGGTCTCAGACTTGAAAAGCGAGACCAGTGGGAAGTTCGAGGATCTGGTAGTGGCTCTCATGATGCCGTTGCCTCAGTTCTACGCGAAGGAGCTCCACGACGCCACAGCAGGGATCGGCACTGATGAGGACGTTCTCATCGAGGTCATGTGCACCATGTCCAACCATGAGATCAACGTCATCAAACAAGCGTACACTGCCAGTAAGTTTTTTGTTTTATTCTAGGAAGTTCTGTCTAATAAATGGAGAAAGTCCTGAGTATTTGACTGACTGATATGTCATCGCTTCATCGCCCAGCCCAGCTTTCGAGGTAAATAGCTAAAAATTTTACCAAATCTGTCCTTTATAATGTACAGAAGCTGTAAGGCAGGATTTTACAGAATTCCCACTTATTAGTCTTTATTTCTGTAACTACATAAATTTATGAGAAACTTCTGGCATAATAACTAAAAATATTTTCAGGATTGGTTTTTTAATTCCCTCGGGATAGGAATTAAAGTAATTTCTAATTCCCATAGAAATAAAATTAAAAGAACTTATATGAAGTTCTATCGTAGTCTTAGTCCGTATCGAATTGCGGCAATTACCAAATCCATGCAACCGCAAAAAGTTGCTAATTTTTAATAATGATTCGAGAGAATTTCGACCATCGAACTCTTTTGATAGTGTGATGTATTGAAATTAAAACAAACAGGTGTTGACTTTGTAGCATGTAAGGCAAACTTCTAGGTGTGAAGAATTTTCGTGATTTTTATGGCAATCGGATTTTTACGGTATGGCCTTTATGGTAAAAATATTTTTTTTTATGGCAATTACAAAAAAAGTTAATTGTGTCATAAATAATTATAGCGATTAATTATTACACCATTAACGTTTTTTGTTCCCATTCTAGTACATACTTGCGAATAGTTATTTATTACCGGTTCATTCTGTTCATACAAGACCTTGGCCAACCGATCGTTTGATAAAAAAGTTAAATTTTGTTATTTCCAATTGTGATGGTTCTTTAACAGACACTAGATTGGCATGTATGTGGTCGACATTGGAATAATATATTTTAAAACCAAAGATTATCTTCTACCTATTATGTATTGTCGGGGCAGACATTTATAATGATAAAAATAGATAAATATTTTTTCTAGGGTCGTGAGCATTAATGATGTGTTGTTGTGTTGTCCATGACACAAAGTTTGTGTATGTAAGGGACTGTGCCCAGTATTAACATTATATTTATTTTGGACGCATAAAAATGCCTTACCATGCCATGCCGTTAGTGAGCCAGGCCCTAAGTGTCCGTACTCGAGTACCGTGGTGACCGCACCGATCAATATAGTGTGTCCAGTCCAATGTCGTGTAGTGAGTGCAACCCACTAGGCCCTAGGGAATGGGTTGAATAGGCATGATGACAGATTTTGAAATACTGTTCTGTATTGTTGGGAAATATATTACAGTTACAATGTATATTATATTTCCCCAAAAAAATAAGGTTAAGTATAAAAATTAAATACGCTTCAATTTATAAGTTTGAAATTCGCACCAAAACACTTCAGTGTCATGGCGTCGATTGTGACGTCACGCCTCAGTAAAGTAATACACAAGATGTCATTGTCAGTATTGTCTTATTCGTTTGTTTACTAAGGCGTGACGTAATTCGCGCTGATTGAGATTGATTGGCGTTCAAGATTATCATGGCGGGTAGCCGTATTTTGTAGTTTTATTTTGTCAAAATATTATTAATCTCGCTCATAATAATACAATAAATGCCTGTTTTGTAATCCATTAATGGGGTTTCATTAAATAAATACATAATTTTAGTGATTTTTACTTACTGTCATCATGCCTATTGTAAATTTCTAAGAACCAAAGAGAAATTGGATTATTTATTCTATGTATTGTACCATGTTACTTTTTAAAATCCGATTTACTAAGAAATTCTGCGGATAATTGTATTAGGTTGATAACAGGAAAATGTTTATGTATGAATTGCCTAAGCTGTTGAAGTAAATTATACTCTCTCATGCATTGTGTTTGTTTACTCGGGTAAATAAAATGGGTACTTTCAGACAAATATATCGATCACCCAGTAATAGGTACAACGGCACATCTATGTTTGTCATATTTTACAGAAACGAATTTTAAAATTTTTATAAAAATGTTTAAAATTGATTTATGGGTTCTTTTTACGTTTTTTACAGATTGTATGGGTTAGGTTACTAGTATAGACATTAATACATATTTACCACTATGTACATTATAACATTATGCACTTTTAAACACGTATACCATATAAACTAAATTTCGCATTATTTTGCAGGTGTGCCATTATATTACTAGGTGAGCGATATGCAAACATTAGTTCTTCTAAATGATTCATACTGAACTATTTATATTTTTTAATAATTGCTGAAGCCAAGCTAACATTACAACTCGTTAACATAGTTTGGGAAGTAAAAAGGTGCATGCGTCAAAATATGCATACTGATTTTAATGAGATATGTTTTAAACAACCAAAATGCGAAAAGGTTATCTTACTCTTCATTGATGGTAAAAGTAACTTTAAAAACCGGCAAAGTGCGAGTTAAACTTATATAGTGCGATATTTACGCCGATATTGGCCTATTTAAGGCAAGAATTATAAGGTTTTTGCTTTTTACCATTAAGCTAAAAGCTGTTAAGCTTGTTAACTTTAACAGGCTTACCATCTAACATTACAACGTAACTTACAAGTGAAATTGTAGTCAAGCATTAAATTACAAAAAGTTTTAGATACGCTAGTATTTAACGGATAACCCGCGATGTTTGGTTATCGAGGAAACTATGAACAAATTTCCTTGAGATGCCTTGAGGCGCTTCGAGTAACAATGTGACCTTGTACTGCCTTGTAGCAAACAGAAGGCGTCGAAGGCGAGAGATTGCGTACAAAACCAGAACATTACACAGTGATTCATCTGACGTACGTATCTGCGATGTGACGCGACGTTGCGTCACTAGATGATTCATGCGGTGAAGAGTGTGACGAATTTGTTTTTTTTTTCTTTTTTGTTAGGAATTCTGCTACAGCTATATTGGGTTCGTCCACCTATGAATAAAGACGTCATATCGCGTAGCCTCTAGTTAGCCTTTTTGGATAACTACGTACTTTGATAAGATGTGTGCCTTGTACGACATTTCGCATGTCCCTAAATAAAGTTCTCATTTATCTCGGTTTTGCCCGCCGGATGCCTACATCGGATTTGCCTTAAAAATGCTTTTGTTAACCGACATCAAAAAAGGATATTAGATATAATAATATATTGAATACCTCCTGTATTCAATTCGACTGTATTTTTTTGTGTATTACCTCAGAACTTTCAACTGGGTTAACTGGTTTTGATGATTCTTTTTTTTTCAAAAGCTGGTGCTTCTCATGTGGTCCCACTTAAATTTGAGCGCGATCTGACGAGTAGTTTTTGAGTTATCCCTAATTTTTTTTGAATTTTTTGAATTACCTCACATGATTGTGAGGATGTTTGTCACTCTTTCACGTGAAAACTACTGAACAGATTTTCATGAAATCTAGTACACAGGTAGACCATGATCTGGAATAGGATATAGGATATTTATTATCCCGGAAAACGCGGACAGAGCGCTAGTATTCTAGTAATAACAGAGTCTAAGTGGCAACTTACATAAGTATGTAATTTAAGTAATCTTCTTAGATGCAACTAAATAATTGGAGGATATGTCCAATTCCAATGATATGTAGTGGTACAGGAATTGCCGCGAAACCGTATTACCGATTGTGTGAAACTAGCCTTGAGTCGGGTAAATGATTTGTTTCCGCGCTTGGTCTTCCTAAAATAAGACCTCATTGGATGATAACCTTTTGTCTCTAGTCAGCATCTATAATAGATTTAGTCAGCATCGGATCGGAATTCTTAGGTCTATCAACTTATCTATCTGTAAATAAAGTGAAATTGGATCACAAGTAGGTACTTACTATAAACAGAAATTCTTATTTGTCAATTTTTCATTTCAAGTTTTATTTGAAGTCATTAAACTTTTTTATTTCTTTTTGTTATTATTTTTATTAAACAGTTTGTATAGAAAGGCTACATAAATAGCAGAAGAATAATAATAAATACTGACACAACAATAAAAACTTTCACACTGATGTGTTAAAATATAGCTAATACGTTAAGTCTTTAGGTTTAGAAGTCAGTAGCCTGTTAAATTTATACAATACACTTCCTCATATTTTCTACCAATGTTTTAATATTTTCATCATGTGTCGTCCTTCAGAGACAGCCGACGTAACAGGAAAGTCGGAAAGAAAACAAGCGAAAATAGATGCCAAGCTTGACCGATATGTTAAGCACTCAATATTATTGTATTTATAGCTCATGAGTGGATCGTACGATATCAGTCTGGGAATTCCGGCCGGTACTAACAATTTCTTTTTTTTTGTGTCACGCCAACGTCGTACAATTCTGTGTAGTTGTGTAGTAGATACTTGTAGATAATATATTATATAACTAGTGCTCTACTCGCAGCTTTACCCGTGTTTTTTGGGATAGTAAGTAGGTACCCTATGTCTTATTTTAGATGGTCTATCTCTTTGCTAATTTCATGAAAATCAGTTTAGTAGTTTTTGGGTGAAAAATTAACAAACATCCGTGTACAAACTTTCACATCTATAATATTTGTAGGATTTAAAATTAAGAATTGTAATAAGTAAGTTAAAAAACAATTAAGGAAAAAAAGTCACACTAGGGGGAGGTCTCACAAATGTGACCACCTGTGAGACGGACGGGGGGATGGATCAAAAAGTCATGAAATTAGTGTGACGTAATTTATGGATGGCCCCTTATTGATAACGCTCCGCACTAAGGTCCCCTATGGTATTGAGGATGACATAAAAAACTAAAACATCGCAAATGAATTCAGTTCTGACTCATTTGGTCACTAGGTACCTCGTTACGATCACGATAAAATAATAATTTTAAAACGTTTCAAACTAAACGCTTTAGTTATAGCAAACGATGGCTGGCTGGCTTCAACCCATTAATGGCCCACTACTGGGCACGGGTCTCTCCTCTTGAGGAGGCCTAGAGCATACTCCACCACGCTGCTCCAGTGCGGATTGGTGGAGGGGTTAGTGGCCAACCCGAGTGTCGGAAGTTTTCAAACCGCCCGAGGGCCTCCGACATGACTTAACGACTGTTATCTTGTTAACAACCGGGACCGACAGCTTTACGTGCCCTCCGAAGCACGGAAACACTCAAGAATTTTTTTGCCACTAGCGGTCACCCATCCAACTACCGACCGCGCCCGCTGTTGCTTAACTTTGTCGATCACATAGGATCGACGCAAGCCACCGGGCTATGAGCGCTGCTAGCAAACGATAATTCTTTGTTATTATGACCTATGTTGGTATTAAAAAATAGGCTGCGAGCAGAATATATGATTTTATTTAGGTTCTATTGATTTATTAATAAAACATGGACTAAATATTGTCAGAAAGCTTACTAAAATACGTCATGGAAAAAATAAGATCGGAAACAAAGGCACTGACAAAAGCAAAAATATTATGTTTATTGCGTTAGTAAATAAAAGATATTTGATTTAAATAATAACAAATTGACTCAAATATCTTCCATGGAGATCGATAGTTGTTTTATTATATTATTATGTAATTATAATGGGATATTTTTATAGACGAAATATATATTATAGACTAAATATAAACTAAATTGTATTTATTTTCTTAAATATTAGAATAGTTTACTATTTATTATTCAATAACTCTATTTATTATTCTTATCATTCACAGTGTACGGATCTCTCCTCGAAGATGACTTACGTGGTGACACATCGGGCAACTTCAAGCGGTTGATGACGTCATTGTGCATGGTAAATACTATTGTTATTACTATTGGAAATCGTTTAAGTTTTTTCTTGAAGTCCATTTGTATTATTGGTTATCGATTTTGAATCTTATTGCAATTGAGTTAAGATTCTTTTTTGATTCGTGCGTTTTCTAGAACATTGACGTATTGGCCACAGAGTAAAGATTGTTTTTTTAATCTTTTTCAGGGTAACAGATCTGAAGATTTTCACGTGGATCAAAATAAGGCAAGAGAAGATGCCCGCAGCTTGCTTCAGGCGGGTACGTAGAAAAAATATATAATAGTGTTATAGTGCGTCTGATAAATGTGAATACATGACAAATTTTTATAAACATTAAAAAATTTGATAGGGCAATTCTTAGTAGGGTAAGTCGGGGCAAAATATGACTGACAAAACAAATACAAATATCACTGCAAATGTCATATAACATGTCATATTTTACCCCACCTTACTTTAATACAGATAAAAGTGTTGCCTTATTATCTGATTTTAAGAGTTTATTAAAATTTGACATATTGTCTTAGCATTTATCCGACAAACTAAACTCCATTTTTTGACGAGACTTATTTGGTATTTAAACAATAGAACTACTTTTATGGAAATGTTAATTTAAATTAATTAAAAAATGATAAACTAAGTCTTTAAATTCTTTTCGTTTTGTGTCTGCCTTATTTTTAAATTATAAATTACGATAAAAAGTCATTGTAAGATTTTTTACCAATTAGGATTCGTCTTAAAAAGTGGACTGTAAAGTCGAATTTTCATTGCAGCAAGATCTCTAGTATCTGTATATATAAACCGATATCCCCAGGTGAACTCAAGCTAGGCACCGACGAGTCAGTGTTCAACGCGGTGCTGTGCTCCCGCTCGTTCCCGCAGCTGGCGGCCATCTTCCAGGAGTACCAGTTCCTCACCGGCCACGACATTGACGACGCGATCAAGGCCGAGTTCTCCGGAGACCTGGAGAAGGCACTAAGGGCTATAGGTATATTGATACTCTTGTACATTTAACCCCCTACGCAAAAATACGGATGTTATAAGTTTGATGTGTTTGTGTATCTGTGTACCTGTCTGTCTGTGGCATCGTAGCTCCTAAACGAATGGACCGATTAAGATGCGGTTTTTTGTTTTAAAGGCGACGTGTGAACAAGTGTCGGGTGTTTATTATATTTTAAATTTATAGTTATGAATAACTTCCGTTTTTTTACTTGTCGCGTTTTTGTATATTATTCTCAAACAACGAAAGCGGTCATTGAGCGAAAAAACAGCTCGCAACGCGTTGTGGAATCTGTAAAACGTGCACAGCGCGAAATTCGTGTTGTCGCCCTTAGTGCTTGTTCACACTGAACTCGCGGGCGCGGTCGCGGTAAACGCTACATACACCGCGCGCGCGTTTTGATGTGAACACTTTCATAGTAGCTCATATGTTTGATATTTCGCGACCGCGCCCGCGCCCGCGCCCGCGAGTTCAGTGTGAACAAGCACTTAAAAAAACGCTCACGACGGGTTATGAAAATTTGTCCATGGCACCCACGATACAAGGAATTGTAGTGTTACGTAATTTATTTATAATTTTACTATTCCAGTAAAAGTGGTCCGCAACAAGCCGCTGTTCTTCGCGGAGCGGCTGCACAAGTCGATGAAGGGTCTCGGCACCAACGACCGCCAGCTGATCCGCATCATGGTGACCCGCTGCGAGGTCGACCTCGGAGACATCTCGGATATGTTCCAGAGCAAGTACGGGGAAAGTCTGCAGAGCTGGATTGAGGTGGGTGTAAAAAAAATAAAAAAATAAACGTTTTCACACTCATACCCCCGCAGTAGGTTTATACCTGTGTCGCGGGTGGCATGGACGACACATAATTATAACATATCACAAGCAACTATGTAAAGAAAATACTTATGCGTGTGTGTGAAGTATATTTTACTCAGACCTAAGACCTAAGTGCCAGTGAGCGCGCAATATGTCAACGAGTGCAACGAGATACTGTGACTACTATAATTATATTTCTTATTATTTATTTAATAATTATATATATAATTGAATATTTGTTTTTTTTTATTTCCAGGGAGACTGCTCCGGTCACTACAAGAAATGTCTTTTGGGTCTTCTTGGACTTTATTAAATATTTTTATACACAAAATGTTTGTCACACATTTTCCATGTTCTATGCAGGTTATGCTGTCTTACAGTTCACAAACAATACAAGCTTTCTATTATATTATATATAGATATTATGTATACTTGATATATTATACTTCTTTTTACGTATGATATTAGCAACATTGTGAGGTATATTCTACTATATACGATATACGAATTTTCCGTGATATATATTTTCTGAAAATACAACCGTCCCTCAGATCTGAATAGGAATAGACAAAGTACAGTTGTATTTTACATATTAGAGATTATAGTATTGATATATTTGTTATTTTTCCCTAGAACAGATTGGGGATATTGTATAGGAACAGTAGCAATGAATCGGATTTTGAAATGAGTAATTTTATTGTGAATTGAAAAGAAACACGTGTCTTTTATTGGTTGTCGTCAAGGTGTCGCATTATTAAAGAAAAGTAACCCTTTGGCAATTGAATTACGGTCGACTTTCGACCGCAAAGCGGATTATTATTTAACATTATATTAGGAACATAATATTGGCTACAATTAAGTAGAGGCCTATTTCAGGGCAATACGGTATAATATGCTTCTGTGATTGTGACTTTATTAATGAGATCTTGTGCAAGTATGTTAAATGTCAAATTTAATTATATATTTGATAAAAAAATTGAATTTTTGATCGTAATTATTTCTTTAAATTCTACTTTTAAACTATTTTCCTTGTCTTTATGTGAAGTACAACAATGCTATGAACCCTAAGTGTCTCATTATATACATTATACTGTACAATTTTATACAATTTATATATAAGTAACCCAGTGTTAAAGTTCGGTGTCAATGTTCTAGAGGTGCACGAAATTGTTGTTCCTAATGTAAACCTTGTACTGTCCAAATTAAATGTTATTGCTAATTGGTATAAAAAAGTAAAAAAAAAAATAGTACCCAGATGATGTTTAGTGTTGCTTAACAACGCCATCTACTGAAGTAGCTTTAGTGTTGCTACTCGCCTATAGATGTCAGGAAGAGTCTATTGTAGCAGTTTTTCATTGCCTGAAAATACGGATAAAGAATCCTAGCTAGATCGATTTATCGGCCCGAAACCCCTTGCATACTAAATGTTGTAATCGATTTGAGATTTTAAGGCGGCGATTTGCTATTTGAAAGATATGTTCGTTCTTAATTTATAATCTTTCATTTCTATAATGTGGATGGAAGTTTAATATGGGAGTGGCTGGGAATTGTAGGGTATTCAATTTACATTAAAACATTTTTACTTGGTCACATTATTTTGAACTTTAATAAGGCTCTTTTTATGTTTCATCGTAGCTTTTTTTTGCTTTTCATCCAGCCTTAATCTCATTATAAGATCTTTTACACGTCCCGTTTCTTATTACATGGATTATTTTTATGCATGGAGTATAGAGATAAGAAGAGCCATCTCTCTGTGTATGAAGTGTCCATAAAAACGTGTCCAATAACGGGTGGCGCTGCGGTGTGATATGATAAATTTTATTGAATTCGGCAAACTTCACTCCGCAGCTCCGTCTACAACAGCGTCAACAGTTATGTTCATATCACTTATTGCGAAGCCAGCGCTATTGTCTTAGGATGGTGGTAGGTATTGGAACTAATTCTATTATCAGTAAACAGCTGGACACTTTCAACTTTCCCCTCATATGAGATGGCTCTGCTTTCCTCTATACTCCATGTTTTTATGTTTATCACTTGATGCCAATACATTTTCTTCGGTACATATTTTTATGCATTTAAATTATTTTGATATAATAATTATAGTAAGCTAATAGCTTAAGACACGATTATAAGCTTCTTAAGACAATATTATACATAAAATATTTTATAATATTCTTCAATGTTTTTGTAATATGTAGTTAATTTACATGAATAGATTGTATAATTTTGAATATCAATTAATTTCATTTTGAACCCAACGATTGTAAATCATTTCGAATTACAGATAATTTAGAATTAATGTATGTGAACATTTCTTTTTATGACAATAATATTATTTGTATTTTCATAAAAACCTCAAGATCTCAATGCAGAGTCCCTCGAAAATAGAAATTTGTTTCTTACTCAATATCATGTCATTGTTTTCACTGTGAGTTCAGTGTACAGTTATTAAACTATTTTATAAGTACAACTTTTCAATTTTTATTTTTTTTATCTGATCAGTATCACTGGAAATATTGCTTGTATTAATTCAGTATAATAAAAACTTACACAAATAACTTGAAGCACGCATTAGAATTAATTTAATAATTTGAGAGAAAAGTGACACAAAACAGACTGTATTGAATTTATAAGCATTTTGTACAAAAAATGTAAAGTTAAATTATATTTATTGAAGCAAGAATGGTTAAAACAAAAAAAAATAGAATTTGGTTATTGCAATTGTTTCTTTGTATTGTTTTGTTTGACAGTTGGATATGATCAGCGATCGAAAAGACGATAGATAAAAAATCCGATATTTTCTATAATCTAATGGAAGATTACAAAATGGTGGTACCTACTGTTAATTATAATTTGTTTGTCTATTTAATAAACAAAGGAGTTTTTATATTCGTGCTTATTATGTAAGTTTACGTTCGCTTGACGATGCAAAAAGCTTTCCCTTTTAAAGCTAATTGGAATACAGTGTCTTAATGTTGCCAATTGAAATATTAAAATTTAATATTAAAAAAAAATGTTATTACACTTAAAGTGTATTGATGTCTAATAAATGTTCGTATGGTCAATAAATACTTTTTTTATTCGTATTGTTTTCCTTTTCAGGACATTTATTTTTTCATGTTACTTGTGAACATGCTGTCATGATCAACTGACCCTCCGATGGTATGATGATGGTAACCGAGCCCTGTTGCCACGTTATTGTGACTCCCCAAATGGGTTATTCTCGTTAAGGGTAGACTGTGTTACATTACATACAAGAGCGTCGTGAAACATACTTGCATTATCAATTCTGTATCATCACATTAGTTATGTAGATAATTAGACAGCTGGGCTTGGGGTCTCCTCGCACAACCGGCCAAGTGTGGATTGGCGGATTTCACACAAGAACTTTCAGATGTGCAGGTTTCCTCACGTCTCTTGCCTTCACCGAAACAAGTGACAATTTAACATCGTCTAATATTAAAATCATACAGTGATCGCGCCATACAATGTTAGATATCAGTTGCTACCTTGTAGCAAGGTATTTATTGAGAAAAAAAGTCCCAATATTAATTAAAAACATAAAAATTATGTCTTCAATTTTTTTTATATCGTCGATAACGTCGTCTGTAGGTACCTAAGTATGTAGATTAAGGCGCGGTATGACTATGATTTAAAAACGTTGATTTCACGCACACAACCGCATATCTGCGCTAATCTAATGTTACATTTACGTGACGCTAAATAGGGCTCAAAATTGCAAAGCACATTTTTGCTAACAATGTAACTAGACTGCGAATAAACATTTAATTTGAGGGTTTTCCTTAGATTATTCAGAATATACACATTAAATTCAATATCTGTCCGGTTCAAGTTTTAATAAAACCATATACCTATTATATTCTCAAAAAAAAATATGTTGTTACCGCTGAAAATACAGAGAACTGCGACGCTAAAGTTTATTTTTGTATAGCAAATTACGATTTTTTATTGGAAATATTAAATAACTATTTAATATTCTATTCGGTTAAAATTATTCTTTAGATCTTTTTCTATGCTCTGTATTTTTTGCGTGCGATATTTTCATTGGGTTTCCTCGGTCTCGAGCTTCAAAGAAACCCAGTTTTGTTAATATTGAGATCACACCGCGCCTTAAGTTTAAGGCGTACTTCCGTATTCTACGTCTTTATCTGACCTAAACTAGCATAAATAGGGTAAGGTCACAAAAAGGCATGAATATCGTTCATAAAGTCCCGGTAGTGAATCCAATATATTTTATCGTATTAAGGTACGCAGTAGAATAAAAAAGGGCTGAATCTCCATCTAATCTAATTTCACCAGTATAGGTATAGAACCTATGTAGGTATCTGTTAGTATTTTTTTTATTACTAGACTACGTAACATAGTAGACAATTTTATTCATCGCCGCGAGCCTAAAGATTATCCTTGGTAAAACCTATTATTATAATGAAGTACTCAGGTAATAGGTATACCTACTTATGAGTGCCTAAGACCTCTGATACACATGCTTGAAACTAGCATTCTAGTCTGACATACATTCATAAATAATTTAAATACATACCTACACCAGTACACACGTTCAGAGTTTGACCCACGCCTCTAAAATTTAGCTTTTTTGAACTAAGAGGCTATGATTAACGACAATTTTATTTACGAGGCCCGAAAAATGTACTACGTATCCGTTCCTCCGATCCCTAGATATTCCAACTTTGGATTCAAAAAAGAATCATCAAAATCGGTTCACCCAGTCGAAAATTCTGAGGTAACACACATAAAAAAATACAGTCGAATTGAATACCTCCTCCTTTTTTGAAGTCTGTTAAAAATATAAAACTGAAGGCATTCGTTCTACATACTTAATCATTGTAGACTCGGAGCAAATAAATAAATTAATAACAGTACAAATTACTTGCTGCAGTAACAATTCCATTTGTCAGTGTGTCCCGGATTAGTTAGACCTAGCCCCTTCGAGATTCCTATATAAATTGTGACTGCAATATCTAACGTAACTTGCACTGTAGTTTCTATCTTACTGCAGAATGTATTAATCAAAAACCTCACAAGCACACTATACCTACTACATTCAGTGCAGTCTCATGAGAACAAAGTATTAGGTATATCAATCTATTGCGCTAACTTTATACATTCGGATTTCGGCGTAACACACAACAACACAACACAAACACACAACATTCCAAAAAAATAATATTATTATAGCCTTTGAATTGGACTTACAGATGATCGGGATGGCTTAAGATTAAGCTTAAGATGTTGACAATCATCAAAAAAAAACCTCCACATTGAGATAACGAGAATTTTGAAGAACGAAATTCATAATCTTTTATGAATACTGGGAAAAGGAAAAAGGAATGAAAAATGAAATGCAAGATTTTTTAATGCAGATATTAGGTATTTTTTAACTATCCTGATGGTGAATGGCCACCGTCGACTATGAACATCTGGTGAATGGCCATCGTCGACTATGAACATCAATTAAACCAGAGCCATCACCAATGCGTTACTGATCAAGAATGAATAGAGAGATAGGTTTTTTGACTATTTATCTTATCTTAATACATATATATAAATTACGTGTCACGTTGTTTGTCCGCGATGGTCTCCTAAACTACTTAACCGATTTTAATCAAATTTGCACACCGTGTGCAGTTTGATCCAACTTGAAAGATAGGATAGCTTACATCTCAAAATAAATAAAAAACTTTTGACAGAACGAAGTCTGTCCGGGCAGCTAGTCTTAATATATATAAATTACGTGTCACGTTGTTTGTCCGCGATGGACTCCTAAACTACTGAACCTATTTTAATCAAATTTGCACACCGTGTGCAGTTTGATCTAACTTGAAAGATAGGATAGCTTACATCTCAAAAAAAAAACTTTTGACAGAACGAAGTCTGTCCGGGCAGCTAGTAATATATATAAATTACGTGTCACGTTGTTTGTCCGCGATGGACTCCTAAACTACTTAACCGATTTTAATCAAATTTTCACACCGTGTGCAGTTTGATCCAACTTGAAAGATAGGATAGCTTACATCTCAATTTATAGTCGCAATATTATTTTATTGCAATTTTTTTTGACAGAACGAAGTCTGTCCGGGCAGCTAGTAATAATAATATAGTTATATACCTACTTATATTTATAAAGCATACCAAAGTGCAGACAAACACCGTCACCCATCTACTTCAGAAGGTACCTAACTGCTAGAACATCACCAATGAGCTGTCTGCCAAAGCGAAGTATGGAGGGTACCTAATTCCAAATGTTTGTTTACATTTAGGGCGGAATTTAAATCTTTAAAAATTAATTTGAGTTTTTGGATTACATCTCGCGTTCTCTCTTCAAATATTGCCGTACTCTCGTATAAAAATAAGGGAGAAGTCCTTCTCAAATTACATCCTGCCAATATAGGAAACGGACTTATCTGAGCCCGAAATTATTGAAATACGGAGCAACGAATTGGGAACAAAACGATTTGGGGCTTTCCGGCTTTTTTCAAACTTGGCGCTGTAGAAATGTTTCTTAAGTATTATTTTGTTTGGATATTATTATGGAGTTGGCTTATAAAATTTAGGATAAGTCATACGTAGATACATTTATTAATACATAGAAGATTCACAGCAAGAACAATATCAACCAGAAAGTGAGAAATATAATCACTTAATCCGAACTGTTATGTATAATATCTAAATAGAGATTGAACGTTTTAGATTAGAGCATACCTACCTACTCGTATGTAAATAAATTATTGTATCAAAGGTGGTAGGTAGGTAAGTAAGTGTACCTACGCATTGATGATTCAATAGTACCTTTTATAGATATCTACTCCTAAAATTAGGTGATTTCGTTGTTCACTAATTGATCACAGAATAAGTAGATATTAGGTATTGAACGGCTGAGTAAGATCAATAATTGTCACAAACAAGTGTTTTGTCGTACATAAAAGTAACAGAGACTAATGGTCTTATTACCCAACTCAGAGTTACTAACGGTTACTTTAATCGCTCCTTAGTAAAGAATCACCATACAAATTATGTACTAAAGAGCTATTTAAGTAACCGTTAGTGACTCTGAGTTGGGACGTTTGGTTTATACAATTACCTTCGTGTGTAGGTACAATTAAATTGGTATTTCTGAATTGTACCATCTTAATTTTAGAAACGAAGCATTTCTCACACCCCTCATTAATTTAATTTGCATGCGTTTACGGAATCCGTTTCAAAATTAAATCATTTGTCTACGCTATGAGTTACAGTTTAGATAAATTTCAGGCTTGAAAATGTTACTCTAAGTTTCGTTCTCTACTTTTGTGCAATGCTAAAATGAAAATCGTCGTCATTATCATTAGAAATAGAATTACAAACAGAATTAAGCAAGATAGAAAAAGTTAAAGAAGCTCTTAAAACACAACATGGCAAAAATTTCAAACATGGAAAAAATGCACTTGATTGTATTATAAAATCACCTTTAATTTCATTTTAATGGCGTTCAAAGGCTTATCAGATGGTTGAATGGATAGAAAAGGATGGTCCTTACTTTACGAAGAAACAGACAGACAAAAACAGACAAACAGATATTAATGTCTCGGTTATAAACTGTTCAAGAAGTAAACGAGATAATATCTCGAGTATTATGATATACTTAAACAACGAAGTGTAGGCGTCAGTTATTCACATGTTGATATCCTGTCATGCCATTCAGGAGACAATTTATCGCAGTACGAGTATCTGTGTTAACTCGGAGTTTCGCATTAATTCAAAGTTTATTTAGGTACGAGTAGAAATTAAACGAGAACACGACACTTGGCGTCTTACTTAAGGACGTAAGATTAATGGATTATGATTAAACGCTGACGAGAGAGATTATGAGAGATTTTTTTATTTTAATATTTTTGATAATGTAAAGAAAAAATATTTACTTTAAAATATGTTTTCATAAGCTCAATGAACGAAGTAGAGGCCAAAAAAATTTTTTTTTTCTAAATCGTAGTTACAAAATTCGTGGTGATTAACTTGGGTAATAGGTCCTGTCAGTCCAGCGAAGTCAAACAATGAACAATTCGCCAATATTCTCTGAACTATTTTAAAATACAGGAAACTTATTTCTACTTTGTAATGTGGTTTTTTAATGTTCCTAATAATTCCTATTAAAATGCTTTGTTTTATGTGTATCGTGAATTGTTTATGTTTTAATTATTTTAGACACATTTCTCTCGTTCTGCGGATTAGCCTCAACAAGGCCCGCATTCACTGCGACTGTCACAAAGATATGAGTAAATAAATTGTGGTAAAACCATTCATAGAAGTGCTCACTGGAAAGATATTGAATTAATTTTTAATGACAGCTAATTTATCATGCAGCATCGAACTGTCGAATCGAAGCTGGATAATGAATTATCATTTTATCACAATTAATTGTGTCATATCTTTTAACAACTCATTTTAGTTTCAGCGGCAGTGTAGGGTTTCCACTACATTTTTAAGATTAAGGCTGGTCTGAGGTCTAGTTTACAGTGGCAAGACCTCAAAAATTAAAACCAGGGGCGTAGCTACCGTCGTATCAGCCATATCAATTATACGGGGCCCCCACTAACACTCCTAAAAAAAGCTCGCCAGCGGCCTACGACCGCTAAAGTTGTATTGGCACTCCTTTTATATTTCACAGTTAACGTCGAGGGGACCCTACAACAACTATTGATATGGGGCGTCCTTAGCGCTAGCTACGCCACTGCTTAGAACATTATGAACAGTCAGATTAAAACTTTACTGTCCTGTAAGGTACATTTATAAAACGAAATGGCACAAGCACTAAATCTTAGTTAAAACTCCAACAGTGCCGACAAACAAACATTTTCCACACTTCTGTTAAACCTAATAGAAAATCACTTTAGTACAAGTTGAAAGTTTCTTGAAACAACAAAGAAAGAACGTTCTATCAAACTGACTCGTGTTGATGCTCGTAGAGTTGAACCGGTTGTTAGGAGATACTTACTGGCTTTGTGTTTCCTGTTATAGCACCGCAGTTTAAACTGCCTTCAGTTTAACTGTTTGAGAAATCTATACAGATTTGGTTTTAGGTTGGAGAACTTGGAAATAAATGTTGTTTGGCAAATGTGTGGAGTGCTTTATTATTTTTTTTAAGTTCTGTGTATTTTTTTTTTTGTTTGCACACTGTCACTTTAATGTCGTCAAATGAAGCGAGGTGGACAGTGGATCTATGTCAGGAGCCTTCATAAGTTATTTAGAACAAGGAAAATTCATTTCTAGCTACATTACCTAGTGTACACTTTGCACACTTTGCGGTGTTCAAACAATTAAACTCTAGATTGTTTAAATTCCATTTCAAAGGTTGTTCCACTAATCGAAGAGTAAGACTTTGTTGAAATTGAAAGGAGGTTTCCATTAGACGCACCTAGGTACAGTCAGCAACAGAATTAGGTGTGCAGGGCATGAAACAAAATCGTTCGGTAATGTTTAATATTACATATTTTGTATGTCAATATTTGTCATAATTTGAGAGTAAACATATGTAGTTTGTGAGTAAACGTAGGTAGCATTTTGCATTAATTATAAAACAACCATTCTGTAATATTAAACATTACCGAACGTTTTTGTTTTATGCCATGCCATATCTAATTCTTTTGCCGACTGTACCTACTTGTAAGTCGCTCGTAATTTGCCGAGTCTGTAAGTGTTACCTTCAAACGAAAGTAGTAGATTATATGTACCTACTTACTTAGCTATTTATAAACAAAAACATTTCTTCGTAATATTCTAAAGGAGATGGTTTACATTAGGTACGTGTTGTCCTAGCTTTATGTACACTATACCTACTGAAAAATAGAGGAAAAGACATAAAACTTGAGTCCCGGGTTCAACCAGTTTAAATTGCTAGGTCCCGTACAAATAGTAGATACGGAACGTCGCGAAAAATTTGAACATAAATTCTCATTTCATACCGACTGAAAAATCATGACAATAAAAATAGTTTTCCCCTAATATTTAGGAGATATATGCGATGTAAACTTTAGCTGCTTCGGTAACAGTCAGATAGTCAAATAAAATTGTTTTATACCTTCTGTTTATTCAAGTTTATTTTTATATTTTTGGAATTTTAAGGAAAGGCAACACAACAATCGTATTTTTGACGAGGGAGAGGATCAATAATAATTTTTCGTCAATTCACTTCGACTTTCTTCTCTCTTTTATCTTAGTCGGCAACGTATCGGTGATACCTTTAGTGTTGCAAGTGCAAGTGGATCGTGAGCTCGTCAATTGATTAGTTACGTATACATAAAAAATATACGAGTATACCTAGGTTCTCTCCGCACTTTAACATGTAGGTAATACTATTTCTTCTATGCTTTAACGTCGAATAATGTTAAACATCGCCCATAGTGTTTTTTTTAATAAGTAGGTACATATACGCTTCCGCCTTACACACGCTTACACACTCATAAAATATTTTTTTTACGATTGTTTCTGTAAATGAAACCTTGGTATGGATCACACGTTCAATATCATTTCATATATTTTAGATCACACGAATCTTGATAAATCGAACTCCGCGAATCAAAAACTACCTCATAAATACGCTAACAAAGTAAAGAATAAAGCAAGTTTATGCAATTAAAATTTAGCGCTACCTAAAACAATACAAATTGAACGCAGTCAAAAACTTTATTTTACAATTATCTCCGTTTTCAGCAGACAATAGAATCGTCATGGCGATAAGGCGCCAATGTCACAATACAATATTAGGCCTCGATAGGTATCTACTCATGCTTTAAATGTTTTTAATGTGTAGGTGCAAATTGCACAATCAATAAAGAGTTTAAATAAATAAATAAACTAGCATAATAGTTTAGCAGGTGGATTGTTATCAAAAAATAATTTCTATGAAGTTTTTACTTCGTCGAGTGAAATAAAAAATTATACGTAAGTAGTACGAGTATAAAGTCTTGTCGGGCACTCGAGGACTCTGTCTGTAGGAGGGTCGGCAGGAATCCTTACCGCAAATATTTGACGATCCATCGAACAGCATTCATCGTTTACAATTAACTTGGTACGCTTTGTTACTGTATTATAAATGCGACAGAATACTGTTCTTCTAACGTAATTAATTTTTCCAATTAAATTTCATTTACTTTTTGCTTGTTTAATAATTGGAAAGGGATTTTTTAATAATTAAAAAGAAATTATTTGCAATGTGATAACGTCTCAATCTTTGATTTGCTTTTATTATTATTTTTTATTTATGTCATTTTTATTGTACTTGTACAGAGACTTCTTTAAGTTCCGTAGGTCAATACTTTTATGACTGCTGTTGCCGCCGACCGTCGAGCTTCTTAAATTAAGTAATACTTTTTTTGTGAACCATAGGAACAGTATTTCATTGTCAAATTACTGTTAAAATAATCCATAAACCAACAGTGTTCCTTACTAAGTTACCTTTTTGTATACCTACCTACTCTCAGCTTTTAACAATAAAACAATACTAGATGTATCACTCTGCAAAAAAGTACTCTGAATTAGGCCAGGGTCGCTAACCATTATTTATTTGTAGTAAGAAACATCTCTACAAAGATATAAAGAAGAGCGAGGCCACTTGCCACAAACATATCTTATATGTTTAAGAAGTGGTCTCAACCACTGTTTGAATATTGCTATGTAACGGTAATAGACAAATAAAGATTTAAAAAAAAAAAGATTTAACTTCAAAGCCAAACAGAATATATTTGCCATAGACTTAAAATAGACTAGAGAAGCCACATTTAAAATACATTAATAAGATTGCATGTTGCGTTGCTGACAAAGTAATTAAATTCTTAGCAAAATCTCTTTTCGAGAAGTTGTAGTTTGGCATGAAGTACAAGCGATGGTTAAAAATGTATAACGTTTAAAATCTAAATAGTTACCATGAATACCTCCGCAGGAGTTTGAATTACAACAAATTATTAGAAAGTTTGAAAAAAAATCTCACAGAACATGTTGTGTAGGTAGCAGTATAACCAAAGCGTCATTTCTGTACAAACTTTACAAGTTATTAGCTCTATGTCGCCCATACAGAGAGCTTATCCATTCGAAACTTTTAAGAAATCAATTCAAACTTCTTTTCCTTGTGAAAATACTAACGTGACAATGTACTCCGCCAAGTAGTGTCTATGTGTTATATTATTTTCACGTGAAAATTTTTTAACAAACCCAGTAATCCTACAAATATTGCAAGACCAAAGGCATCACTGATGCGTTGCTGGCTTAGAAAAAGAAAGAACTGGCTCTCAAGCCCCCAGACGGAACACGATGAGTCGTTTGGCGGCTGACTCATGCTCAAGGGTGGTAGCTATCCAGGCGAACCCCATGGTGCAATAATAATAGTAATAATGGAATTAACAATCAAGTCACCACGGGCTCACTTTTGTTGTAAGTCGTATTGGTGATATTATTTTTAGCGAGGATAAGTTGACCCATTTGCCAAAGGATAATGAGTATATAGGTAGTCCAATTGTAGTCTTGAGATACTCGTAATACATATTAGGGTTTCATTGATACTTTACAAAAAATAACTGAGCGGTCAAAAGCGGTTCACCCAGTCGAAAGTTCTGAGGTAACAAACATAAAAACCCGAATAAAATAGATCATAAAAAATATAGTAAAATTTAATACCTCCTCCTTTTTTGAAGATGGTTAAAAATTGTAGAAGCCAATAGATTTGGAGATTGAAATCTCGAGCATTCCTATAATTTTTATTTTTTATTTTTCTTCTACTTCGCAACGCAAAACCATATCGAAATTACCTAGTCTTATAACTAATTTTTAAATGTTGACTTATTTAAACTTTGAAATTGTCGACGCATAAATCGTACATAATCTAAGCAATTACAGTCCACCGACGACATATGAGTAGATACTACACAATACAATACTGGCATCAAAGAATGCGTGTTACTCCGTTGAAACTTGTGGAATCCGAGTAAAGGGAGCAACAATCGGATTTTCCCCTATAATCAGACACAAACGCCATGTCAACTCGACCCCTCATAAAAACGACAGATTGGAGACCCAAATCTACGACTGTTCAAGACACTTTTCTTATTGTGTTGCTGCTCTTTATATGCCTGTAAACGTTGTCTTAGCTTTTGGACGTGTGTCGATCGGAAAAGGGTAATAAAAGACTACCTTCACGAGTGACTGGCTCTCTTCATCCTTTTTTATGTTTTATTGCTTCACAGTTTGACAATTCAAACATTTATTAGGTACCAAAGTAAGATTTTTGAAATAGATATTACGTGATAGTGTCGACAGTTAATGGTGATCCTTCAAGGAAGTTTAGAACATAATTTTATTTGGAGAAATTGAAAACATTGTAAAGAGTAGTGGAAATAATATGCCACCTTGCGATATGCAAGTATGAATGTGTAACCAAACGAGCATCGATTTGTCGAGCATCTCTAACTTAGGTCTTTGAAATAGACAGTGTCTTCGAAAGCTGTTGTAGTATGCTGAGTGAACGCAAAATCTCAAGTATGTTAACAAAGTCAAAGGTGCCAAAAGTATTACTGAGGTCTTTGTGGTATAAATGATAAGTGTAAGTTAAATACCTATAGTTCATTATACATACGAGCACGGTAGTTCTTTCTAAAACCCATGATTCCACGTGGTTTCTCAAAATAATTATATACTTTTTATGGTTTATTTACAGAACAATTACAACGGCTCGAAATGTGCTAAACTTTGCTACAAGAAGTCTGTAAAAAGTGTCGAATTGGCCGGGTGTTTCACATCATGTTTTAAGGTGGCAAAGTTCGTGGCTAATGTTTAAGTAACTCAGACTTACATTAATCCATAAATTAGTACCATTTATTACAATCAAAATCTGTTGGCAAAGTTAGGAACGGCCATAATATTCTAAAATGTTTAAGCTTAAGGGATTAAACTTTATGTTTCAAAGCTTTTAATGTTACTAAAGTGGAGAATAAAATCTATTGTTATTAATTTACGTCATATTCTAATCCGATACAATGAGCCGTGGCCGTAACTTGACCGTAATAAAGTGTCATCTTTATGATACAAAATTGGTTGCCGTGGACATTTACAAATGGGGCTTTGTATTTCAGTTTTCATAACTAGCATACATTTGTTACCAGATTTAAAATATTGTAGATTTAGGTTATACTAGTTGAGTGGCAGTTACCATTTGATACTCCTCTGTTTACAGAATTGATGAGCTCCATCCATGATTTAGTCCAAGCCAACTAGTGTTGCCAATGCTACGGCAATTACCGTGTTCTACGGCTTTCAGGCCAAAAAATCACAAAATCCACGGCCTACGGCTGCAACCTTTGGCCGTAGCAAATTCTACGATTTTTCGCAAATTCTACGGTAATTTATTAAGACCTTTTTTTAGTCCGAGCGCTGAACCAATAGTAAATATATTGGCAGCACCGGACACGGCCCGCAGTTGATCTTTTTCTAATAAACACGGCTTTTGTATCTAATGTACACGGCCGTCTAATTTGCATTGGCTACACTGAAACCAACCCTCCTTGTTATTGTTATTGTATAATATGTTGTAAATTGCATTGCTCTGTATCACTAAAGTGACCTTTTTTTTCGTGTCAAAGCGGGACGCCTACGGAATTTTGTATACAATAATTACTATTTAAAGCTAAATCGGTTCAGCGCTCAGACTAAAAAAGGTCACCGAGCGTCTATGATACAATAATTACTATTTATAGCAAAATCGTTTCATTTGGTACAAAGTGGGACTTTTAGTTCTCGGGCGGGATAGCGGGACAGACAGCCTGAAAACGGGACAATCCCGCCCAACGCGGGACGTATGGTCACCTTACGTATCACCCAGTTGATTTTCGATAGTGCTCGTGTATAGCGTTTTTTAACCGCCTTCAAAAAAAAAGTTAAATTTGATTGTATTTGTTTTCGGTTGCTGTTTGTTACCTCACAGCTCACGTCAGATTAACTGACTTGGATTTTTTTATAGTCCCATATTTATCAAAATACAGATCCGATGACGACGACCACTAGAATTATAGATTAAACATGGTGTGCTGAAGCAAAATCTAATGATAATAAGCAAATCTTCTAAAATATTATATTCTTTGCCAAAACCGAAACGATTGATTCTCTAACAACTCGCTTGCCGCAATCCGATATCCTGGGGATTTGAATAATGATATTAGGATACTATTTTAATTGATAAAAGAATGCTTTTTATAAACTTATGTGGTAATTCTAGATTCGAACTTAGGGCGCGACGTATAAAGCGCATTCAGCCTTGGACTTTGCTTAGACTACAGTCAAATGTAGGTAACATTTGACTGTGGTCAAGATGACTAACATTTTGTTGATACGAAAAAATATGAAGTTTGTATGAAGTTTGATTTAGGAATTAGGATCATTACTTTTGTTTGGGTATTTCAATAATAATAAAAAAAAAATCAAATTAACACAAAACGGCTAACGTAAGGATTGCTGTAGGATCATTTTTTTTTTCGGGTAATTTTAAGTTCTAATAGGCAAATTCTAAACAGTTTATAGATTTCACCCTTAGTAACACCTCACTGCAAAAATCGTTCTTCTCCTTTAGAGAAAGAAGATGTGTGAGAGATAAATTATAAGTCATTATCTTTTCAAATAGAAACTTTATTAGTTTTTCGTTCGCACTGATACAACCAATCATAATAAGACATGGGCGTAGCCAGGTTTTAGTTTCGGGGGGGGGGGGGGGGGGGGGGGGGGGGTTTCAAGAAAATACAACGACAAAAAGTACATACAATAACCCTAAAGAAAATTGAGACTTTATTTTTTCTCACGACGTATGTAGTGCCATCTATTAATAGTCTATGTAGTGAAAAAGTTCAAAAACGTGTATAATAGAAATAAAGCCCCCAAAAATATGTGTGATAGCTCATTCGATTCGGAATGACGTCTAGAAAAATGTTTTCTAAGGGTTTATTAGCACATCAAAATGTCAGTCCTTAACATTTCGGGGGGGGGGGGGGGGGGTTTGAACCCCCGAAACCCCCCCCCCCTGGCTACGCCCATGTAATAAGATACCTAATATCTGCGGAGTTGCCCCACAATTTGTGGGCCACAAAGGAAACCTGTGAGTTTCCGATGTATTGTTTCGGTACAGTAGGTATATTGTGTTTTTGTATTGTTTCAAATTGTGTAAATTCGTTTTAATTATGGTAAAATATATTCCATAATCCCAAACGCTCGTTTAATTGTAACGTTTTTGTCCAATTTAAGGCACAACGTACAATGAACTCAATGAACATCAAGTCAACCACCTGTTCTGATACCTAGTTTTTGGTTTACTTTTGTTTTTGACAGAAATATCAATTCATTATTATGACTTAAGAGATTATCTTAGTGATAATTTTTATAATAGATTTACTTAATTATTTTTATGGACATGTAGGTTTTACTTAAATTATTATTTTAGTTAAAATTATTATTTGTAATACATATTATCAACATAATATAATCTTTTTGAAATTTATTTTGACAATTGTACGCCGGTTTCACCGGCAAAGCGTGGTGGAATTTAATATTATACCTACTCTTTGTGACCTATTATGTACGCATACTTGAACAAATAAATTCATTCATTCATTCGTTCGTTTCTAGCTATCCATGTAAAAAAATCGCATTGTATCAATGTATCTGTGAAATGTTGACTGTTTTTAATCGGTACCTAATATGTAGCGTTTTATTAAATAGATAGAATAGATTTGACTAGTGAGCGATAGCCATTATAATAAAATTGGTCGACCGAAATAACTCGTTACATCTTTGGTTTTAATCAATAGTTGTGGGTGTTGACACGAGCCACCTCGTAACTCCAATATGGGAGAGGGTTAGTTTACCTTTTAAAGTTCGATAAAATATGGATATATTTTAATGCTAAAACAGGGGCCAAAAATTGACAGGACTGAATCTTTACATAAAATTTTAATATACCTATTAAAAGAAGTGTAAGAGAAAAACCATTTGAAGCGGTCATCTCGAATAGATATATTTTACCTCTCGAGAATATCCGTGTCCTGCAGAGAACACAAATGAAGCCGAGGTACTAGGTACAGGAATTTAAACACGAATCACATACGAATTATTTAGGTAAACACAAGTTATTCTCTACACTCTTCATAACTGAATAAAAAATAACATGAAAAGAAAAAGGTCTGGGTAAAGTATTTACTTAATATTTACTTTTTTATCGTTCTTGCATAATATCTTTAGGAGCTTGGAACAACCACGAGCAGAGTCCCGGTTGCGTAAATTATCCAACTTTTGTACTTCATGCCCAAAAAGTTTAGAATTGAGTAAGATCGTCCTCTTTTGATCAATGAATGAATAATATAATATTAAATAATGATTCTATTGATTACTTGTTACCAAATATATAATAATAGTATCAAGTAACAACCGAAATAAGTTCAGGTAAAACTACAACATTCTGTACAGACTACAAAAATTCTTTGCCGGGTGGCCTGGAAGAAATATATATTTTTAGTAGCGATTTATCATGTTGTTGGCATGTGTACTGTAGTGCATAATAATATACAAACAATAGAGGGTTCATTTAGATCTATCTTTCATCTTCAAGTCCATTACATTAACTTTACCGAAGCAAAGCCTCCTATTTATTTCCTTTTTTCCCTGGCACTGTATTGCACGTCATAAGCAAACATAAAAAAATTGGTAGAAATTTGATGTACTTACAGTCAACGAGAAACATAATAATTAGGTATATTCTCTTGAATCCTCGTGGTTCCTGCCATCAAAACTGAATTTTGATAAATATGATCAATTTGACGAGAGTAAAACCAGCTAGATGGAGCGCTTTTAATAAATAAAATTATCCCTTCGCCAGGGTTTGAAGTCAGTTATCGCTGTTGATAGTTCCTACCATCTCCCAATACGCCACCGTTTCTTATTGTGAAGTTGGGAATTTGTCCTTTTGGCGCGTGACGAGTTAGAACAAAATTTTTGGGGTGACCAATTGACCCCTAAATCCTACAGCCTATCAAACCAAGTTTATTTATGACTAGCTGACCCGGCGAACTTCGTATCGCCAAAAAACTTTTTTTCTAAAATAAAAGTAGCCTAAGTTACTCCTTGTTACATCAGCTATCTGCCAGTGAAAGTCCCGTCAAAATCGGTCCAGCCATTTCAGAGATTAGCCGGAACAAACAGACTGACAGACAGATAGACAGACTGACAAAAATTGTAAAAAATGTGGTTTTGGTATATGTACCGTGTATACATCCAAATGCACTTAGTAAAAAGCGGTTATTTTAATATTACAAACAGACACTCCAATTTTATTTATTTGTATAGATGTATAGATGTATAGAGTATAGATTACCCACATTGTGTTATTATATATTTTTGTCATATTGCCCTACCATAATTATGTATAGCGCAGCGATACGTCGCCACAGCCTCTATCGCCACGCCAACAATCAGGTTTACCCCTCGCTTATAGATGTTTCACATCTAGTCTACTCGATAAGTTCAAAATGGTTGAAATTAGAGATACTGCCCTTAAAAATACGTGCGATAGCTCATTCTGTTCGGAATGATGTCTAGAAAAATGTTTCGGAAGCGTTTACCAGCACGTAAAAAATTGCAAAAGTTATTGACAAAATAAAGTTGAAAAAAAAAGTATTTTATTTTTGGTAATCACTCCGAAACTATTAATATTTAAGAAATTTTAAAACAAGATTCTTAAAGTAGAGGAAATTTCCAAACAATGACTCGCGACTCTCGGAACTCTATCTCCATTATTTATAACTTTAATTTAACGCTGAAAATGGGTCTCCACGCTGCATTTTTAGGTTGCGCGTGCGGCGTCAAAACCGAGTTCGTCACACTCAATAATTTTTTAAGGTATTAATTATTAATTAAAAAAAATAAAAAAAATATGGTGTATTCGAAACACTTCAAAGAATTTGCTCCCGTAGGAAATTTTGCTTAAAGTTAATTTTTCAACAAGTTAGACGATTGTTAATTAACTAAATTTTCTCGAACTTCCATTTTCATTGTACATTAAAAAAAATGTTTAAGTAATTGTCCTATAAATTTTTCGCTTCGTGGAGCCCTTCTTATATACATGCTTAACGAGATCACGTCATAAAAGTTTAAAAAGTTTTAATACTTTGTGTATAATAATTTTATAAGTTGAACAAACAATTTTTTCGTTTTTTTATCGAATCGAAATTAAAAAATTGAAAAATGTTTTTATCTGTACTTTGTTATACATCGTTGTTTTTTTTTATTTTTAGGTGTTTCAGAAAAAATATATAAAAAAGTTGAGAATTTGTTTATAAAAAATTGTTAAGTTAAAAAACAATGAAATTGTTGATAAAAAAAATGTTTTTTTACATTTCTATTAAAGATGGTTAATTATAATTTTTAAGAAAAAAAAATATTTACTAATTATTCAAACAATAGAAATATTAAAAAACAATTATAAACAATTAAATATCATTATTAAGAAAAAAATTTTTTTTTCAAAAATCATAATGTTTTGTAAAGAATAAGATATTAAGAAATTTTTTCTTGAAAGCATTGAAATAGTCTATTTGTGTATAAAAAAAATTATAAAAAAATTAGGGATTTTTTTTTCAAGTCATTAAATGTCTTTTATGAATGCCAAAACGATTATGTAATAATAAATTGAGAAAAAAATATTTTCAATAATATTATTTGGATTTTTCATTTTTTGTTCAACTTATAAAATTATTATACACAAAGTATTAAAACTTTTTAAACTTTTATGACGTGATCTCGTTAAGCATGTATATAAGAAGGGCTCCACGAAGCGAAAAATTTATAGGACAATTACTTAAACATTTTTTTTAATATACAATGAAAATGGAAGTTCGAGAAAATTTAGTTAATTAACAATCGTCTAACTTGTTGAAAAATTAACTTTAAGCAAAATTTCCTACGGGAGCAAATTCTTTGAAGTGTTTCGAATACACCATATTTTTTTTTTTAAATTAATAATTAATACCTTAAAAAATTATTGAGTGTGACGAACTCGGTTTTGACGCCGCACGCGCAACCTAAAAATGCAGCGTGGAGACCCATTTTCAGCGTTAAATTAAAGTTATAAATAATGGAGATAGAGTTCCGAGAGTCGCGAGTCATTGTTTGGAAATTTCCTCTACTTTAAGAATCTTGTTTTAAAATTTCTTAAATATTAATAGTTTCGGAGTGATTACCAAAAACAAAATACTTTTTTTTTCAACTTTATTTTGTCAATAACTTTTGCAATTTTTTACGTGCTGGTAAACGCTTCCGAAACATTTTTCTAGACATCATTCCGAACAGAATGAGCTATCGCACGTATTTTTAAGAGCAGTATCTCTAATTTCAACTATTTTGAACTTATCGCGTAGACTAATCAAAAATCATTTTCGAAATCGCTTCATAAATACGGACTTCTGAGGTGACAAACATAAAAAATACAGCCGAATTCAGAACCTTATCCTTTTTTGAAAACGGTTAAAAGCATCGGATAATACAAGAACAGACAAAGATAAATAACTTCCTTGTTTTCACGTTTCGTATAAGGTTCAGATGTGGAATAATTTTCATCGCATTTTGCGTATTTGTTCTTGTTACCCTTTGTTCAAGTCAAGTAACTGTAGTTTGCTTGAAGACAAACATTTAGTTTTTGTTTGTTTGCAAACAATCATAGGTACTCGCGAATAGTCGTGAATATGGAAACTAACAAACGACTTTTGACACTACTTTACGTAGTTGCTTCATTGTAACTGTTCTATGTAAGTACTATTATATCTTCTGTGGTTTAAGTTGTTATGTTTAATTTTCTACGTAAATGGGTGAGACGAAGTTATTAATTGAGAGTTCTTTAAGTTGTAAAAAAATATATGTTTTTCTAAATAGCTATTTTTCTTACACTACTATCCAATATCGAAAATGTATGTAAAATAAATAAAAATGCATATTTTGGGTGAACAATGTCAACATTATATTTTACCAATATCGCAGTTATTTTTGTCCAAATACCGACGATACGGTTTAGCTATCAAATTGCTAAACTAAGTTGCATTATTACTAAACCTAAGTTATTACTGGTAGAATTGGTAAAATAAAATGTCACTAAAGGAAAGGGCAGGTTTTGACGTACTACCGCAGAATAAATAATAGTAGGTACATAATATTAAAAAATAATAGTTCAAAATTTAAGGAAAAATGTAACAGTTATCAAACTTTTTGTAGCCTAAAACACACACATGAATGAAACTACACTGTGCAGAGTGATCTTGTTATGACACATTGGGGAATGTACTGGACACGTCACAGATACGTTTATCCTCGGTGCTGCCACTCTCTTTTGACACCTGTCTAAACGTTCGCATGTTTGTGATGTGTTACCGAAACTAGGAATTTTAACATCGAAATAGGGAAATACGGAAAAGATTATTTTTTACATGGAAAGAAAAAAATATGAGAAATAAAAAGAACGTAAGCAGAACATTATAAAAAAAGAACTCTCCAGGATGTAGGATTCCACAAATCCACACGACGATTTCCATGACCGAAGGAAGTGATTTTAATTTTCACACTATATTAAAAGGTGCATTCTACGAGAGACCAATGTCCATATTCAATGGTCATTGCCGACAAACATTTTGTTTTTAGTCTTAGAAAATAACCTCAGTCTCAATCTCAACATACTTTTGGACTTGAAGATGATTCCAAAAATTGTCAAAAAATATTTAAAAATTCACTATAAAAATCTAAAATTTACTTCTTTTAAACCTACCACTTTCTTAATGTAGATTGCAATGAAGTACGCGTACGCACTCAATAACGTAGGGTTGGCATATAAATGTGAAATTTATTAATGTACCGTCAGCAACTCGTTGGGTTCTAACGCCGGGTTCAAGATTTATGAGCAGTTTGTACAGAATTTTTAGCAGATTTTTACCTATCGTGTAAGCTTCTTATTGGCTTCTTTAACCGACCCTGGCACTGATCTGAAGGACAGAGTTTCATTAAATACTAACCATACTGCTCCAGTATTCAAATGGTACACAATAATATTTAGCGTCCATAAAAGTTATTTTAATAACAAAAGCCTATTTTACTCTAAATAATATAAAGTATTTGATTGCCACTTATTAATAAATGGGATATCTTATTAATACATGAGTTCGGCACTATTATTAAAAATGGTTCTAAAACCCATCAAAATTTTATAACTTGAACTTTGGAATATCTCAGAAAAAGAAGAAGTCACCGGTTACTTAAATCGCTCCTTAGTACAGAATTTGTATGATGGTTTGTATGGATGGTTTGTACTAAGGAGCGATTAAAGTATCCGTTAGTGAGCGATTTAAGTAACTGTTAGTGACTCTGAGTTGGGGCGTAAGTAATTACATTTTATTTTAAGGTAAATACGTACGCTCCACTTAAATTTCAACCTATCAAACTTTTTATATTTGCATATTCCGGATAATAGGTACCTTTCCGAAGGTTAATATTTTTTTTATTTCATCGCACCTTATTACGATGCTAATGAGCCGAAACGCTGAGAAAGTTAAAGCTGTGTAAGTATTTGGATATCAAAAGCGATGGCAAGGCCTCCTAGGGAATGAATATTGTAATAAGCACTTTGTGGGTATGAAGCAGCAACAATATATGCGCATGCGTTGTTTATTGACGCATAAAGTTTTTGCGTGAAGTTAGGGCGTGGTTACATTTCTTGTATACGCTGTAAAAATTATGTCAGTGATCATCGCCGAGTATTATAAATAAATAAATAAATGCTACACCTTCATAGCCCCACGCTACGATTCCCTGTGTCGTGGGTGTAATGGACAACACACAAAGAATGACTCAAGGTCTGCACTAGATGCAATTAAAAATGTAGATACATCTATAATTATCGTGTATGAAATCAGAAAAAACCTAACGAAATTAAAAGGAGAAGACAAATAAATAAATCTTTAGTGGATAAAGGCACACTTCGGAATTGAGGGGAATGGAAGATCAGATTTCTTAGCTAAACAAGCAGCGCAAACCAAAAAGACCGCAACTGATTACGACGGGTGCCCCATCTCATACATGAAACGATACATTAGGGAAGAATCAATCAAAATATGGGAAGAAAGATATAATAATAGTGAAGATATAATAATAGTGAAAGTGCTGCCAAGATGTTTCTCCCAACTGTAAAAGAAGCATACAAATTAATAAAGAAAGTACAAGTAACACCGACTCTAGTGCAAATCATAACAGGACACGGTTTTAGCCAATATCTTAACAGGTTTAACTCAAAAATTACCCCTACTGTGACTGCGATAATATAAACGAAGAGTCGGTGTTACATATATTACCATAATGCCCAAAATTTAGTTTATTTATTTATTTATTTATTCTTTATTGTAACAACCTTAATATAAAAGGGGTACAATGGGCGGACTTAATACCTATTGGCATTCTCTGCCAGTCAACCCTGGGAACTGGTGAGTTTACTAGAATTCGAAACGGAACTAAAATTGAATCAGGAAATTAATAAGGAAACTCATCACCAATGAAGACACCAGAAACATAACAAAAAATAAAACGAGATAAAATAGAACAAATAGAGTAAAATAAATTAAAATCAGCAAAATACAATAAAAGTAATAGTAATAAAATGAAGATAGGGACTGACTTTTTTTGACTTACCTTAAAGGTTAGTTACTTTTGCAACGTTAAAAAAGTCAACAGAAATAGTTCGAGTATTGTATGTACACTAGGTCTATATAATTAAGAAAACCAACGCTGGACTAATAATGTGTGGAAGACAAATTATATTAGGTACGGTCGGCCGCAGAAGTAGCTTAACATTTTAGTACCTTGTCACATTACATTTCTTGAATTTGTCATAGAGGTTTCCAGGAAACCGTCAAAACAGTTACTATTACAAAGTACTATAATGTTAAGCTACTTGTGCGGCCGACTGTACATCACTACTCACAAGTCTCTTTATTCTATTGTGGTAATAATTCAGTATGTATTCTGTTTTTATATTTATTTAGGTTATACATACAATATATCACTACAAAAATAGAGTTGAAACATTAAAAAACTGGAACTTCAATTAATTTTCCCTTTTTAATTGCTACTTCGTTAACAATTAATATAAAACAAAATGAGAGTCTGAAAAATGAAATAACGTAAAAAAACCAGGTAGGTAATTGAAAATGACGGTCTCCAAAACAAGCTTGTAATTACAGTTACATGTGTATTGTATGTGAAAAATAAGTAAAAAGGTAATAAAAAATGCATTATCACGTCTCAGCTACTTGTGGGCAGACAAAGACAAATGTTTTACGTGCGGGCAGGGCTGGTACACCTTGTTACAAAAGAATCGTATATTTACGACTTATTACGTCAGAAGTCTTCAAATAATTATCTTGAACAAAAAAATACCTTAAGAACCTAGTTCAAGAGCCTTAGTTTGAACAAGGTTGATTTACATTTGAGACATTCTCAAGATAAAGTTAAATTTGACTGTATATTTATGTAATTATACTGTATAGTATCAGGCAATGTGTAAAATTTCACTTATATTAGATACTTCTTCTCGTTAGGCTTGCAAGATGAATTTGTATGTTTTGATATTTTTTCCTATTCTCATATTTCTATATAGATTATTTTCTTTTTCGGTAAAATTGATCAACCCTACTCGTCACGATCTCATTGCGAATGGTGACTGTGATGTGGGAGTTATCTTATTTCTCTTCTCGCATAATGCGAACTATATTCAGCGCCTCAGCGGGTATGCAAATTTGCTCACGTCACTGAAAAACTGAGGTTAGGTACAACAATGATATTAGGTTACAACGAAAATTGCGACTTTCTGAAAGGAAATAAACATTTTATTCAGCTTGTGAAATAAACGAAAATATGGTTGGTATGCAATTTTTGAGCTATATTTTTTTTAAGATTAGGTCTCAGCATATTATAGTAACACCTACAGTTTCTTTTTTAATACTTAAATGAATTTAATTACCTTTAATTCTTATAACAATTCAGTTTTCCAAAAAACAATAATTATGATTGTTTTAAAAAAGATTGAGAGTAAATCATTAAAAATATTGAAGGCATTGTTAATAAATTTATAGAACTTCAGAAAACTTTTACGTAATTAATAAAAATTTACGAGGGTTCACCCACACTAAAATTACGTGTGAAATCATTAAAACAAACTAATTAGAAATTTGAAACGACTATAACTCACATTTTGTTGCCAACAAATTTCACGTTTCCCGAATTTCTCTGCAGCAGCGTTTCATTGACAAATGGTTTCTCATTCATTTAACTACATCAGCTATTCTCGAATAAATTACTGTCTGTTTAACGCATCGCATGTCATATGACGATGTCTTGGCATTGAACATAATATCCTAATTGCCAGATTGGAAATTAATATATAATAGGCCTTAATTTGGAAGCCTCCAAAACTGTTTGTAATGACGGAGTTCTGGGGTGAGGTAACAAATACATAATAGTTATTGTAAAAATTCAACCAACTTGAGAACTTTCGCCTTTATTAATGTTGGAAAAAGAGTGTTTTAGTGGATCTAGGGTTCGCTCTTTTTATTTAAGGCGCGAAATGACTACGATTTAAAAACGTTGATTTCACTCACACAACCGCATATCTGCGCTAATCTAATGTTACATTTTTACGTGACGCTGAATAGCATATTTTTGTTAATAATATAACTAGACTGCGAATAAACATTTAATTTGAGGGTTTCCCTTAGATAATTCAGTATATTATACGCATTAAATTCAATATCTGTCCAGTTAAAGTTTTAATAAAACCATATATGTACCTATTATATTAAAAAAAATGTTGTTACCGCTGAAAATACAGAGAATTTCGACGCTAAAGTTTATTTTTGTGAAGCAAATCACGATTTTTTATTGGAAATATTAAACAACTATTTAATATTCTATTTGGTTTACATTTTTCTATAGACCTTTTTCTATGCTTTTTATTTTTTGCGTGGGATATTTTCATTGGTTTTCCTCGTACTCGAACGTCAAAGAAACCCAGTTTTGTGAATATTGAGGTAACACCGCGCCTTAAGCGGAAAAAACCTCGAGTCACTTGACGTGCGTAATTTTAATTCTATACGAGTCAAAAGTTGTCGATGCAACTTGTGACATGACATGACAGATGAGGGAACCCTATAGTGTAAGCATTTCTTTAGATATTTAATAGATAGTATCAGCCACTAATTATTTTATTATTAGCATGTAGGTAGGTACATGAGTGTTCAATTTATAAATAAGGAATTTTGTGAACATGCTTGGATGTTTGTATGTTTTCTTTTCATTACGCGCTAACGGCTAACCGATATACGGATCTTGGCATAGAGATAGTCCAGGACAAGAAAATAGGTTAGATTTTATCAGGATTTGTATGTTTCTAGGATCTGCTTTTTAAAACTTTCAATAAACAAAATTTACCTACATGTTGCGATTGTTTAGAACACACTGAATTCCAAAACAATGGGTTCCCGAAATAATGAAGCCCGTATTCGAACGCGCGAATTATACGCATAGTCGTATTTGCATCTGAAAGTGACTGTTTTGTACAAAGCTTATCGTTTCGGTGACGCCTAATTTTGCATGTTGTTTTGTTTTCGGAATTCATTTAAAATGCATTCAGTTTAACGGTATAACAAATAAACTTATTAGTATGTTAAATATTCGGTTATCGATTGTTGGTAAATAAATTGGAAGCCTTGTTACATAGTTTTGTGTATTTCATACCGACTGACTAGCAAATCAATTTAAAGTGTTCCCCTCAATGGTATTGTATGTATATGTTACCGGATATCTGTATAATGCAGGTATTCAGCACAATCCCTAGGAAATGTGTATAATACCTGGGTCGTTTTGGCAATGTATTAAATGATATTGATATTATTCACCATTACATACTTTACCTAGGTAATGTATACGTTTCCCATCTACTGTACATAATACCTGCAGGTCCACCGGCAATGAATAAAATTAATAGATTTGGGTATGTGTAGTCAACTTGGATGTAGGTTGGAATTAAGAATTTACTTATAAACACACTCAAAACAAATTATTTAACCTGCATGAATAGATATTTTTTTATACATTATTTTATAAATTAATGCTTGATCAAAATCCCACTTGATGGTAAGGGGAGATGCAGTCTAATGGCTCCTACACAATGCCGCCATCATCCCGCGCGGTATGAAGCCATGGCGACATATTTTGCGGATATCTTGCCGGGGGCATGTGCCGCAGAAAACGGCTCAGTGCCGGATAGCAACATCAGTCTTGTATAACGCATGGTGATGATGATACATGATGATGATACACGTTGTGTTTGTTTAGCTCGCTATACTATAATAAAATGAATATTTTCAAAGCTTCGATTAGGGAGACTAAATTAATAAAACTGAAAGGGATTGTTTTCTGTACATTTAATATTATTTTTTAATTTCGAATAGGGGGCACTTAAACAACAAGTTAGAACTCAAAAATATTTTTTAAAATTATTACTTGTAACTATGTCTGTCTGTGAAGCGCTCATAGCCCGGCGGCTTGCGTCGATCCTATGTGATCGAAAAAGTTAAGCAACAGCGGGCGCGGTCGGTAGTTGGATGGGTGACCGCTAGTGGCAAAAAATTCTTGAGCGTTTTCGTGCTTCGGAGGGCACGTTAAGCCATGTCGGAGGCCCTCGGGCGGTTTGAGAACTTCCGACACTCGGGTTGGCCACTAACCCCTCCACCAATCCGCACTGGAGCAGCGTGGTGGAGTATGCTCTAGGCCTCCTCAAGAGGAGAGACCTGTGCCCAGTAGTGGGCCATTAATGGGTTGAAGCCAACTATGTCTGTTTGTCTGTCCAGGCATCGATGTAGGTAATTGGGTTTTCAATTACCAGCAATGCTTCTTTTTAGTTATTAAATGACATTTAATATTCCTTTTTCGTGCCAGGAACGAACTGATATTAGGCTTGTGGCTTTTTTATGCTTTTTTAAGCCGACGGCTTAGTGTGTAAGAGCCATAAGATTCACTCTTTTCTTGAAGATTAGATGAGTACTAAATGACAAAGACGCATGGAAATTACCAACTCTACAAGCAGTTCCGTTCTAGTTAGTGATATTTTTTTTATAAAATACACGGATATTTTGAAAGCGTTTTGGAAACGAAACATTTTGATTTGGAATTATCTATAGTACCAATAAAAACGGATAAATCAATTGTAATGTGGACTAAAAAAAAGTTTCAGTTTTAATATTCATTTATAATCGATCGACTTGGAAAGTAGTAACGCACTGATCATTCATTCCGCGCTAACAACAGCTGTGCCGTTGGTGTCACTGACCTACTGAAAGCCAAGGTCCAAGGACGCCTGACGATTACAGGCGAGTCCCGCGCATGCGTCTACGGGCATACGACTCATTGCAATGCCGTCTTTGGTTGGACGACTCCGGCGCAACTCAGTAGCTTTGTTTTTATTGGCGAATACGATTTTATGTGACTTGATAGTAAAACGCGTAGTATTTCTATTTGTAGTATGTATCTACGTGTGATTGAATAGCGCTACTACTGGTTCTCACTTTTTCTCTGTAAACGATATGAATATCGACTTTGATGAAAAAAAAATATACATATTATTAAATTAACGTTATATATAGCTTCTGTTATTGATAAATGATTCAAAATCTTCGGTTCCAAAACGCTTTCAAAATCTCCGTGTATATCAATGTATTTTTATTTTTAAAAGATTTGCTAAGGAGTTTCTCGACGGCTTTTCTTCTCCTCCATGACAAAGCACCTTTCCGAAAACCTGGTAAATTAAAAAACGTAACAGTGATACCTATATGAAAAAAATATTTTGAATTTTGACTCTCTCCACGTCATTGGCGGGTGGGTGTAGTGTTTGCGCAACTTTGCAAGAATTCCATGTATCGTTGCAGCAGCTTTAGCGTTTGGTTCAATGCACCGCCAATAGTTGGGGTTTTTACCTTAACTCGTAACAACTGAAGGCGATCGATATATTCTTAATGTCCATCCATCCATCAGCCTTTTGAGGTCCACTGCTGGAAATAGGCCTCCCCTAATCTACGCCACTCAGACCGGTCCTGAGCCTTCTGAATCCAGCGGATACCCGCTGTCTTCTTCAGGTCGTCGGTCCACCTGGTCGGGGGCGTCTTGTGCTCCTTTTACCGAGGCGCAGTCTCCATTCGAGGACCTTTCTTCTTCTTAATGTACGTTATGAAAATTAAAGCTCGGGTTCCTGGTACGTGAGGTAAATATACCTACACGTATCTTAGTCTTAGAATTCTACAAGATTGGCCGTGCCCCACTCGGATACAGCCCAAATTTTGACATTTATACGTTCCACCACCACTCTGCTATCGTCTGCGTACCCACAGATAACAGGCATGAGCGAGTCATTACTATGTATCAAGAAGAAATCCCAAACCTAGCCAATAAGGCCAGAGGATATGTCGGAGCTGGAAGCTTGCTTAAATGTAAGAATGCCAAAGTTTGGGTTTGGCAGCCAAAACCCTTTGTGGCAAGTAAACTGCCTGCCCTCACGTCTCGCCCCTCTCCCACTTGCTTGTTTTTGTCTTTTACACACATTACCAACTACGCATGGAGTATTGTATAGAATGCCTGGGTGAATTATGAAATAAATAATATTCAAAACGTTACCTGAACGTTTTAGATATTCTATACATTGCCTAGGTATTGTATAGACTGCTGAATTTTACAGATATCCGGTAACATATATAAGAGTTCCCCTAGAACAAGAACTCAGCTAGCTCTCATTCTCATAGCATCATGAACATTTGAATATATCGGTGTATTGATACAATCATGATTATATTATTCAAATGAATGGAGATTCTTATTGAAGGTCCGTCTCTTAGCGATAATCATGTTTTAACTCCACGCAGGTTGAATAGAGAGTAACAGTTTACCTAGAAAAGGTGGAAGAATTATTACGGTTGGCTTTAATACTTGTTTATTGTACGATGCCAAAATTCAAATACGCGAATTCCAATTTTACGATAAAAACGCGCAAGTTCTATCGAATGTCGAACGAAATTAAATTTCCAGCGTAAATGAAATCCAATGTTACGAGTATTTTGTGATTTTGTCAAGGAGCGCTTGCCTCACAAATGTTGCTGATTTACCTGCAATCGAGTTTCGTTTAAGTATAAACAATTTTTACTTTAAATCGATTTTTAAAAATCATTTTACGAATCTGAGGCAGAACCATTGAAGTATAATGTCATAGAATAGACATCTCGAACAAAATGCGTGTCTCCGCCGGGAGGTTCTTTTTTCAAAATTGGGCCCCTGTTCTCCTTTCAAAATCGAACGAATCCATTGGCAATTGAAGCCGCGCGGCGCCAATTCATTGGAACATACATTGTGTTCGCGGTGTCCATTCTATACGCTAGTAATAATACTTCAATGGGCAGAACTAATATTTTCAGCTTGAGTGAGAAAAGATTGTGTGTCGTACTTTGTAAAATCATTAAATGATGGAAACTCGATACATACCTACATGTACCCTGTTATTTAAGGCCAGATAGAGGTTAAACAGTCTTGAAAAATTAATAAAATAAAAATGTTTTATTCAAAATAGGTTTAAAACAAACACCTTTTGATTATTGAGCAACACCAGTTGTGTTGTTCATTGTACAATCAGCAAAAGAGGAAGATATTTATTTAACTCTTTATTGTACACCAAGAATAAGACAACAACAATCTACGAGTAAGAGTAGGCAAGTATATAAAATACGAAAGGCGGTCTTATCGCTACACAACGATCTCTTGCAGACAACCTTAAGATGTGGAATGCTGTATATAGTTAGATAAGATGAGGTAAGGTGCAACAATCAAGGAATCAATAACAATTTAAGATTAAAAACACAAATTAGAAATTATGGATGATTAAAACGATGCAGAGAGAAGGAAGGAAGGAAGGAAACTGATTAAATCTGGAGATAGTGGGCTTTCACTAGGTTTTTTAAAAAATAGAAAGATATGCAGGGTATGAAAGAAAAATGTTCGTTCATATTTAATATTACACAATATTTGTGTTATCATCAATATTGTAATTTGATAACACCAAACATTCTGCAATATTAAACGTAGATATTACAGTATTTCCTATACACTTGCGCCTGATATATGAGATTATTTCATACTTCTGTTTTGTTCTTCTACACACCTCACACAAAATATATTGTTACTGACAGGTTTCTCAGTAAAGTAATTGTATAATTCCTAACGAAGGATAATAAACGATTAAATTGTTTAATTTTTTACCCTGCGTGTCATAATAATTGATTCCGTACAAAGCAAGATTTCTTCTTTCTAAAGCTACCTATATTGTTTTAACTAGCTGACCCGGCGAACTTCGTATCGCCTAAGAATGTAGCAAATCAGAGATCATTAAAATCGGTACAGCCGTTCTTAGCCGTTATAGTTTCCGTGTCCTCCCTCTCCCGCTCCCTCTCCCGCTCGCGCTCCCTCTCCCTCTCCCTCTCCCTCTCCCTCTCCCTCTCCCTCTCCCTCTCCCTCTCCCTCTCCCTCTCCCTCTCCCTCTCCCTCTCCCTCTCCCTCTCCCTCTCCCTCTCCCTCTCCCTCTCCCTCTCCCTCTCCCTCTCCCTCTCCCTCTCCCTCTCCCTCTCCCTCTCCCTCTCCCTCTCCCTCTCCCTCTCCCTCTCCCTCTCCCTCTCCCTCTCCCTCTCCCTCTCCCTCTCCCTCTCCCTCTCCCTCTCCCTCTCCCTCTCCCTCTCCCTCTCCCTCTCCCTCTCCCTCTCCCTCTCCCTCTCCCTCTCCCTCTCCCTCTCCCTCTCCCTCTCCCTCTCCCTCTCCCTCTCCCTCTCCCTCTCCCTCTCCCTCTCCCTCTCCCTCTCCCTCTCCCTCTCCCTCTCCCTCTACCTCTCCCTCTCCGTCTCGCTCTCACTCTCGCTCTCGCTCTCGCTCTCCCTCTCCCTCTCCCTCTCCCTCTCCCTCTCCCTCTCCCTCTCCCCTCCGCTCCCCCTCCCCCTCTCCCTTTCCCTCTCCCTCTCCCGCTCCTGCTCTCTCTCCCACTCCCCTCCCCTCCCCTCCCCTCCCCTCCCCTCCCCTCCCCTCCCCGTGTTACATAATCGGGATCCGCCGAACATGCGTGAGCTGTCCGGCCGCGGGGCCGGTGATGATTGTTGCTACTCGTACAATCACGTTGTCACGTAGTTCCTTTACTACGTAATATCTTCTGAATGGAATGTCTGATTTGAGTAATTCAAAAAGTTATCTATAGGTATTGAAACAGTTTTGAATATGAAATGATTTATTTGGATAAGGATTAATATGAAGGTATGGTTTTCATGATCTGATTTTGGTCATCTTTTTTATTAACATTTAAAATGTAAAAAGTGGTTATAGTGAGATAACGACAATAGTTGGACATATACTATCGCGAGGTTTTTTGTAGATATTGATGTGTTCTATAATATTGTAGAACATTTTTTTGTTCTATCATCAATAGGGTTCTATCATCAATTTGGTTCACGTTACTGATGTTTTGGCAAGGATCCCTAATGTTTTCTAGTAATAAATATAGCCTATGCTACTCATGAATGATGTAGCATTCTAATGGTGAAAGAATTTTGAAAATCGGTTCAGTAGTTTTTGAGTTTATTCGTTGCAAACATACAAAAATACAAAAATATAAAAATACAAAGCTTTCCTCTTTATAATATTAGTATAGATTATGTACAAGACAAGTGATCTCACATGTCAAATACCAGCAGTTTCAGGTTTGATTTCAAATATGCTTATTTTAATATGATTTTAACTCTGTTTGTGTTTTTTCATTTCAGTTGACAATATTTCCTTACATGGCAATACAATTAAATCAATGCTAACGTCAAAACACGTAGGCTGCGTTCCAGTAGACGCTCACATCGCTCACAACGATCAAAACGCGTTCCACATGGCGACCACGGTCGTCATGGTCGCGGTGAAAACGTCATTGATGACGTCATTAATTTCGCTCACGGCAGTTCACGGCACGCTCAAAACAACCCACCTCACGGGGTGGGTCGAAGTGCCCGTTCCACTTGGGTGTATGATTGTAACGCTCACAAGCTAGTGGAACAGGAAAAACCGCGGTCGTGAGCGTGATCGTTGTGATCGTCTAGTGGAACGTAGGGGTAGTGAAGTACTACGTGCGTCAAAAATTAAAAAAATGTCAATCAACTTTACAATGCACAATATTATTTTATATTTTTGATTTTATTTTTATTAATATTAGGTGTTTATTAAACTAATAAACTAACTATAAAAGCAATGGCGGAAAAAAAGAATGAATACCCACCAAGCGTGGAAGCTGATCGCAGACTATTGCCTTTTGACACGTGGGAAGATTATTTAGACTCACTTATAGAAATTGCGGATCTGCGTAACCTCAGGAGCATAGCATCTGCTAGGACCATTGCAGCTTTGGGTTATAGGTAACAATTTTCATTCACATTACTTACATCGTTAGTAACAGTTGGCGGAATATGGTTTTGGGTGTTTTTATGGATATTGACTTCCTCGAAGGCGAACATAACGGCCCTTGCTAATCCTCAATGCTTGGAATGTTACCAACTTGGAGAGGAACCAAAATCGAACCGTAATGATCTAAACCTGCATCACGATGAATTCTCTACTAATAAAGACATAGATAATCGATATTGATTGAGTTGAATAGTGAAGACTGCCATCAGGCATTCAGTCCGCCCACTGGATCTAATGTAATTATTTAAGGTTTATTTATTTATTTATTTATTTAAGCTTTATTGAACCGTACAATGTAGCAGTACAAAAGGCGGACTTAATGCTAAAAGCATTCTCTGCCAGTCAACCTTTGGGCAGTGGGAGAACAACGAAGGCGGTCATATAAATACAGACTAAATATGAATTCCAACAGAATTGCGCAAACAACAATATATTATAACATAATATTATATAAAACAACATAAATACATACTACTTAAATTTAATATTAAAAATAATAAGATATATTAATATATTAATACATATAATATATATATATATATATATATAAATATATATATAAAAAATACATATAATAATAATATATACAAATATAATATGTAATATAAAGTATTAATGATGATGTAAAGTACTCAGGATATGAGCTAGTACCTGCTTCTTGAAGGTGAATTTGCTGGAAGGTTGTCTCAATTGACGAGGTAGTGCGTTCCAGAGTCGGGTAGCTTGGCCGGCAAATGAGTAAACTAAGAAACCAGTAGGGTGAAGTGGAGTAGTTAGAGCCAGTATTTGAGACGAGCGGAGCAGTCGATCACTCGTATCACACCGGAACTGAAATTTACATTTCAGGTACTCCGGTGCAGAATTATCAAAAAGAATTGAAAAAAGTGTAGAAAGTATCCTGTACTGCCTACGTTGGCGAATTGGTAGCCATTTCAGCTGCGAACGATATGAAGAGATGTGATCAAATTTTCTAAGACAGTAAATAAAACGGATACAATTATTTAAGAGCCGGTCCAATTTGTCTAGTAGAACTTCATTTAAATCAGGGTAACATACATCAGCATAATCGATAAGGGGAAAGATAAGAGCATGCACCAGAGTTATTTTTACCTTGAGCGGAAGAAAGTTCCTAAGGCGGTTTAAAGCTCTCAACTTTGCAGTAACAGAGCCACAAATGTTTTTTACTTGTGTTGTCCAACTCAGTGTTGAGTCAAGGTTCAAAATAATAAGTGAATAATTAATAATTACCTAACAAAAGATATTAAACGAAAATAAAATTACTTTATATATGTATATACCAGTTCCTATAGATAGCAGTTAAAACGAATTATTATACTCAATTATATTTTAATCAAACACTCATTATTAGTATACTGTGCCCTTTTTGCAGAAATTGTATAATTTATCCACGTAGTTTCATGATGACTTATAGAAATCTCCTTTCCTCTAAAATCTTTGAAGTAATTTAAGTCTGATTGGCTTAAAATCCACACAGATCGGGATTCTTACGATGTATTAGATTTAGATTGCGTTTCGAATCCTTCGGGATTAATTGAAATAACTTGTTATTTTACTGTTTTCTTCTGATCACTTTTATGAAATGCATAGAAGTAATCCAACTTTAAGACTGAGAGAGAGCGTCTTACAATTTAAATTTAAGTTTTGAGATTGTTTAAATAAATAAACGCTTACACACTCACCCCCCACAGTAGGTTTTTACCTGTATGGCACGGAATATTATAACACATCACAGTAACACCCATAACCCGAGTACAAATATTTATCTGTCCCATAAATATCTTCGGACGGGATTTGAACCCGGGACACCTCGCTCACCAGCCAGGGTCGCTACCAACTAGGCTACAGGGTCGTCAAAGAATTCAGTTTGTGAAAAAAAAAATCCTAACAATTGAAACTGATTTATGATGCGGTCTTGTGTCGATGTCGATCCGAACTGATCGATAAAGTTAAGCAAAAGTGGACACGGTCGGTAGTTGGCAAACAATTCTTTAGCGCTTCCATGCTTCCGAGGGTACGTAAAGCCGACAGTCTTTATTCCATGTCGAAGGCCTTCGGGTGGAATGAAAACTTCCGACACTTTGGTTGACCACTGAACCCTCCATCAATCCGCATTGGAGCAGCGTGATTGTGTGGTGGAGTAGGTATACCTACTCGTACTTTAGGCCTCCTCAAAAGGAGAGACACGTGATCAGTAATGAGTCTAAGCACTTGAAGCCGGCCATAAAGGTTTCACTAAAAGGTTATTGCGAAAACCGTTTCACATTTTTCCCTCGACTCCACAACCACGATATCTATAGAAGTTTCACTTTCTTTGTTTTTCAAAGAGAATTAATAATTTCCCAAACAACATCCGCTTTACCTAAGCAGTTTAATATTTTCATCTATTCTTTAAGGTATTCTGTCTCGAAAAGCATAACCTGATGTCACTTAGATCTCATGCATAAGGCATGACTTTTTGTATTGCCGTGTCGGAGGTGAATATTTAATTTGACATGCAAAATTTCAGAGCGAACGGTGATACTCTCTCAGAAAAAGAGTTTTATACGAGGCGGGCTGTAATACATAGTGTTGTGTATCCAACAGTAAGGGCGTATGTGCAAGTCAGCGAAGGAGCTGATATTGACGACCCGTTTAATAGAGAACTGGCTGTTCGAGAACGCGCGAACAGGGTTGGAATTTTACAGGTGAATGCTTAGATTATTTTAGTCTCCGTGTTATTTTACCGACGCGACGTACTTATGACGCACAGAGGTACTTACCCATTGTTTTATCGACGCAATTTTTGTAGTTTGGTTATTCATATTGATTAAAGTTCCATGTTGATATTTTCGTTAATTACACATTTTGTTGAACTTTTTATAGTAGGTCTTTACGAACACTTTTATTTCTATCCTCAAAGTCTTTAGTCTATAAAGTTAAGCTACTGTTCACCGTGAACTTTATGATACGCATTTAAATTCAAATTTTGTTTTAAGGTGAGTATTAAGTCATTTAAAAGTGTAGGTACCTACTACATAAAATGTTTATTTACAGACCGTAATCTTCATTCGTCACTTTACGAAGAGCGGTTTTGAGATATCTGGCTATATCGACTACGCACATCGCCTAGTTTCCGAAGATTGGGCACCGTTCTTTAAATCCAATAAAATGCTTTGGCCCACGGATAAGGACCTTGGCTACTATCACTGGCGACATGGCACTGTGAGGAGTAACATTAGCAGGAATTATAAGGTAAGAAGCTAATATATGCATGTTTTCGTCTAAGAGTGAGGTAAAACGAGCATAAATTGACATGTGAGTCGCGTGCATATTCATACTAAAGTCTTGTTTGTACCATACGGCGACGCAAAATGAGTTGCCACACGAAAACAAATGCAGCTGACTAATTTTACGCGACTCAGAGCTGAAATAATACGCTCGTTTAACCTCACCCTTAATAACGATCATAATCTTAATATATATAAATTACGTGTCACGTTGTTTGTCCGCGATGGACTCCTAAACTACTGAACCGATTTTGATCAAATTTGAACACCGTGTACAGTTTGATCCAACCTGAAAAATAGGATAGCTTACATCTCAAAATAAAAAACTTTTGACAGAACGAAGTCTGTCCGGGCAGCTAGTTAAGTATGAAATAAACATTGGTTGATATACCTACCAACGCATATAGGCACAGTTTTTATCTTAATAGATTGTAATGTAAACTGATTATAACATGAAAGAAATTTAAGAAATAAATAAATAAGTAAAAATAATTTCTTTCTTAAAATCTAACGTTAGTACACTACAAACTACATACGGCAATGGTTCAGGTAGTGACAGTCCAGTCTACTAGCAAATGCTCTCAGCATGCCATTGAAACTGGCCAGAATCCTGTGCAAGTGCGCACCAGGGATATGCACCTTTTGCGGATGGTTCTGTAGAAAAAAATGACTGTGTGGTGAAGTCCTGTGCAATGTCATGACATCATTGTTAGTATTTTTACAACAACGCATATTCTAAACAATCTGTCTCTTTTAACATCACAAACCGATGTTACCTACTACCACTACTACTGTTACTGTTTACTACTACTGTTTATACTAATAATATCTTTTTTATGCGTTTGTTCTTGCTAATCTCAAAAGGACTATACTAGCTGGGCCCTTAGGGATATAGATACCTTAAAGATGTTTCTCTCATACATGGAGATTATTCTTTTATCCCTAAATACAATGTAGATGCATAATAAATGCGAAAGATATTTGGTAAGTGACGAAGAAATTGACATGGTCAATTAGAATGCCCATGAAGAAATGTTTATCTATCACTTGAGTGTTTGCCCTGGCCTGAAAACAAACCACGAATGGGCAACATGACATGCGTGTTCGGACATCAGTTATGATGACAACTTAACACGGACGAAATAGTCTGTAAGTTGCAAATAATTTTACTTAAAAAAATCTCCTCCTTTACAATTTAGAAGAAACGCAGATATAGGAATAAATGCAGAGGAATAAAATGTACGGCCACATGGTTTTAATTTTAACAACAAACTTTCTTAGAGAAATTGCTCTAAAATATTTTATTCAGGTCTCACAAAGCTGCTCTGGCCTATACCTAGTTCCACAGAAAAATTACATTGCATTGTTTCACAAGGCACTGTTTGCATTTTATTTGCCCGAGTTGGTAACATTCTTCATTATTTTAACCAAACACAATTCAGGGAAAGTATTTTTTAAATCGGTTGAAACAGTTTTCTTAACGCTTCATGGTGCAATTACAAAAGTTCTTTCTCAGCATTCGAAAACTTTTTCTTCTAGTCACAGTTACGATTGAAGTAACGTATGTTGCGAATCGCATCAACTATTCCTTTTGTGACCGTAGTTATGCTGGTGCGAATGTGGATAGGAAAATTCAGTTACAAAATGTCAGCCCTAAGCGAATTTCACACATGACGGCTAAAAGTTTATTCCATTTTCATGTTTTACATGAAAATATTTTCTTAGTTTCGTTTTTAATTTCCCAATTTATCTTCCAAGTCAGAATTCATTTATTTCCGTTTTATGTCAGTAATTGGGTCAACTTATTGCATATATTTTCAATTTCAATTTCTACCATGGAAATATAAGATACTATGGTATTCTAGGAGAGACAAACTTTGTCATGTAATAAGTGTTTTTTGAATAAAAAAAACAAAATAACAACACCAAAACAATGGATTTACGCGTAGCAAAACGAGCAGGTACTCAAAAATAACTCGCTTTAACCCCAGCTTCATTGTTTGACGTCACTGTTGTTCTCTATCAAAATTTTCCATCAGTTACGCTTGGAATTTCGCTGAAAATTTCCACGAAACAGTCAGCTTATTAGCCTGTGCGGTGAGATTATGCAGCGCGTCATAAACTGCATTTCTAATTAGCCGTGGCTTTGTCATTTACCGTGTACAATGTACATTCCTGAAATAAACATTTTGTATTCAGCTTCTCATTAGTCATTTTACTACAACCCATTAGTGTTCTACTAATGGATAACGTTCACAACCCAAACAGCTTGGGACATACATCCCCCCCTGCTAGTGGGATTTATCAAGCAAATGTTGGAAGTTTACTACCTTGTACTTTAGTACCTGGGAAATTTCTAAGAAAACTTAATAATTGTTGCAACTCTCAGTTGAGTTATCATGACGGAAGCTACCAAATTCTTGGCAAAGTAAGGCTTTCATTGTAGTGTTTTCCACAACTACTTTAAGTTCACTTAGATTTTGGATCAGTTATAATAATGCTAATTTCTTCTTCTCAGCCAATCATGGACCCAGAAAAAGGTTTGCTTTTCCAAAATCGTCATGACCATAAAATTATTTGCCCAGACCCCCAACAAGACCCTGGACAGAACACGATGAAGCAAAGGATTTATTCACCGAAGTACACTCAAATTGAAATTTATGACCACGTGGTTCGCAGAAAGAGCTAATAGTTTTTGTAAGGCACATAACGCTACACTACAGAGGTAATGAAAGGAAATAGCAATGTTGATAATAGCAGATGTTATGTAAGTTCGGAAGATAAAAACTTATAAAGGAACGCCAGAAAATGTGTCAGCAAAGACTTTAATTTTGGTTCTTAAAACTAACTAATGACTTTTGCGGGAATGGGGAAAATGGCGCAATAAAATGAAAAGAAGTAATATTACCTAAGATACCTAAGAAATGAAAAATTAAACTCCATTGATTTAAAGCAATATTTTTTATTTCATGTTTAAATCTATACATGGAAAAAAAATTACACATGATTCTTACCTGTTATACATTATAACCTTGAATTAAAAATATTTACATCAATGTACCAACTATTTTGAATAGATCACGGATGCTGCACCTGTTGTATGTTGTACAGCCGCTACTAGACAATAAGGATTGGAATAAATTGCCCGCGTCGGTGTTTCCGCTCGATTATAATGTAAGTGTCTTCAAGGCAAGAGTGAATAGGGTTTTACTAAGTTAGTGCGTTTTACCACCCATGACTACATCACCACTTACCATCAGGTGGGATAGTAGTCAAGCATTAACTTATATGATATAAAAAAAAAAAAAAAAAAAAAAAAAAATTCACCTCTTATCATTAAGTAATACTTATAACAATAATATCGTATAATAATTATTATAAAGTTAAAAAAAGAAATGCATTCAAACCTATAGTAAAATAATTATAAAAACATAAAAAATAACTTAAATATTTTTATTTTAGTATGTTGCATAATTATGTCACCGTAAAACTTAACTAGAAATAATGCGTTAAATTGAAAGTAGTATTTTACGGTTCCCAATCTTTCGACCGTTTAGAATCTCGCGAGATAGATTATAATCTAACGGTATTTATAAATTTACGGAGACACATACATTTAAATATAATCATAGCCTTTATAATTAATAGGTTGACCTATTGTGACCACATGGGTTTCTTGGTCTACAGATACCTAAACAAAGTGTTCACCGAACTCATACCTCACTTTGACAACAGTTAAATCCAATAATAATTCGTCATGGATAATATTATTATTACTTCTAATCCGGAGACAAAATAAGGATTTCCTTAGAGACATTGTCAGTGTAATTTACGGCCCTAGCCTAGTTGGTAGCAACCCTTCCTGCGAAGCGAGGGGCCCCGGGTTCGATTCCCGGCCTATCTTCTAATCGACTGACATGGAGAAACACATAAGGACTAGTTAAAAAGTAACATAATTAGCTATTTTTGTGACATTTTACATCTACAAAGTTTATGCCCAAAACTTTAATGATAGTAAAAGCATAATATTATGAGCTGCACTTCAATGTCACAAGTGTAATTTTTTTAACAAATTCCTTTGAAAACAAAATTCCGAGCTCAGATCTATATACCTACATGTGTACACAAGTACAGTTAATTATTTCTTATAATTATAAATATGAACTTTATCCTAGAAAGTTTTCGCGACAGTCAAGTTCTTAATTTCCACAAACTTTGAATAATACGCTAGAATACATACATGAAAGTAACGAGATGTGAAATCAAAGTCTTAATCAACGTAACTTTATTTAATTTACGGGCTAACTTTGAGAATGAACGGATTCAAGTCGTGACCGCCTCGCAGTTTCCCTGGAAGCGCTTTGTACTACTGAGGTGCGTAGAGTGATGCCAAATATATCTTCATGGTAGCGATTCTCATCCTGAAAATTACCATATTATCAGTTCTTATCTGCGATAGGGTTTTAACGAAACAATTCTGATTTGATAATGCATATTTGCATGTGAACCCAAGAATAATACAAAAATAAGCAACTGCACTAGAAAACAATGCATTAAAAATTTAAAACTATATAATTCGCTTTTGATTTCTAAAAATCATTTACCTTTATTTAAGCTAATAAATTTGAAAGTGATGACTAAGTTTTGAACTGATGATAATATTTTAATAGAGAATTTATCAATGGTTTATGAAAGTAACACCTAACAATATTATTATAATGTTTAAAATAACAATTACCATCATATCAATAATGAAGTCGTCTACTTCATCTTCAGTAATTTGTGCGTGTTCTTTGATTATTTCTTTCAGTTTCTGTTGGACTTCCTCTGCCATTTTACAATCTCCACATACATAAAAGTGACCTTCTTCTTCTACCAACATACGAGCTATATTAGCACCTTCATCTTCTAGAAGAGTTTGGACGTATTTCTGGAAATATATGTTGACATATTTTAAATCACTTATACATAAAATAGATCTCCGCCAATCCGCACTAAAGCAGCGTGGTGGAGTATACTCTAGGCCTCCTGAATAGGAAAGACCCGTTCTCAGTTGTGGCCCATTAATGGATTGAAGCCAGAAGCCAGATAATATAATTAGAGAAGCATACGACAAAAATATATTGTCTTTATCAACTTACTTTGTTTGTACCAGCCTCTCTAGACATCGCAACCATTGCTTTCGATAATACACCCTCTTGTAGCGCTTGTTCCTTCTCATCTTTATACAAATCCATGGTTTTATATCTGCAGCCAAAAAACAACCATATAGGTCCAGCTTTGGATTTAGAATTTCTTAGCTGTTCCCTACGATGGTGCCAAAAACCTCTGAATGGTGCAATGCCAGATCCAGGACCCACAAGGATAAGTGGTGCCGATATATCTTTGGGCATGTGAAAACTGGATGCTCTGTAAAAAATAAAGCATTAGTTTTTAAGCAGTACTTTATATTTGTAGTCTTTAGTAATCATAACAATCGGTTTTGTGGCTTACTGTGTAAATAAGTTATAACAAAGCTTGTACTGTATTTCTGTAAATAAACTAGTCTGTTGTTTGTACCAAGTAAACAAAAGCAAGGCAAGTTCTGCTAAAGTTGTTACTACGAGCTTGGAAACAACATTCTTATTGTTTCTAGTTTATGGACCTGATAAATATTTACACAAACTTAAATTATACTAGAACACAATTATATCAAAAACAAATCACTATGTACGCAAAAAATAAATCATTCTCAACTCACACAAATTTCACAACAAAAACAATTTCACTTACTGTCTTATAAATACTAAAACTTCGTCGTCGGCTTTCAAACTTTGGAGGTAAGTTGAACACACACCATAATGCGTTGATCCCTCTCCGTCTGCGAATTTATTATGGAATTTAAAATTTCTCAAAATATAATTTTATTGTTATCGCTCTAAACAGTTACAAAGAATACGAGAGTATTTTTAATTTGATTCACGCTTTAAACATCATCTTTATATATAACAAGCTAGTGGGAATTCCTCATGAATAAACTGAACCGCTCACCAGCGGAGATCTTGTAGTGATGATTTTCAGGAAGAATCCTTAATTTGTTTTTGTTGATCTCAAAAGTAACACCTATTACTCAAGCTAAATTTTCCAAATAGGTACTTACTCTGAGTTTTATAAACGACGACTGCAACGGTGATATGTATCCTGTTGTTATGCGCTAAGGGCGATGATGATATTGAGTAAAATCTTGGCTGAAGAGGCGGTAACAGTGCTGCTAGCAAAGCTGCTTGGGGCCGGCAGGAAGGTACCTGTTCCAGCACATCAGCTAGGTGTGGATAATAATGATGCCGCCAATCGTCGTATTTGTTCGTATCCTGTAAAACAACAGTTTTCATGATGAAGAAAAATATTTAACAAAGGAATATTTTTAGAAGAATTGCTTGCTTGCAAGAGAGTAAGATTATTTACTTTTCCTTCCTGAAGAAATAATGGAAATCTAAATGGAAATCAAATTGCCAAGATGTTGTCAAATCCACAATAGCTTACCTCAACTAGTGCCATTATATAATTTTTTTCATTTTGGTCACTGCATGCTGTAGCAAGGTATTTCAAGATTTTTGTACTTGGGGGAGTGGTAATATCTAAAAATCTTGTAAACATATCCCTCATTGAAACAGGTGGTATGCGTTCGTGTTTTTCCCAAGTTTTAATAGCTCCTGAAATATATTTTAGTAACATTATTACTATTTTTGGCTGAATTTATGGTCACATTTACGAGAGATTAATATAATTATTTATTTTATATGATAGTGATTCGGCCATTTTACATATTACCACAGAAAAAACAATAGTACTTATAAATAAGTAATATTACTTAAGAATTTCTGTAATATTAATGTAATGATTGGAAAATGAAGGGAATCGTATGTGACTGTAAATGTTAGAAGTAGATTTTTATTACAAAAGCGTAAAATTAAAAAAAAAATATCTTACCAGTAGGGGTGAGCGTTTCTTTCTGAGTCTGTAGTTGGACGGGCCTGTCACAATTATCTATGTCTTTCAGTCTTTTTAAAACAGCGTCAACTATTTCTTTGCGATTACAAGCCATAACGCCAACGTGATCACCTGGCTCGTAATTAAGTTCATTCTAAAACATACTATTTATATCAATCCCACTATAATAATAATGAATCACATCAATGGTTACATCTATGAACTAATAATAGTGGTGAATTAACAGTGGCACTATCTAACTAGTAGCACAACTGGTGCTGGAGCCATAGTGCTACGGCCAGTACTTGAGTTAAAGTTGATGTGACTTACGTTGGATTCCATGTCAACAAATATCGTAGCACGATCTGCACAAAAGTCTCCTAAATGTTTGTTTTCTTTTACTTTACAAGTGATAATGTGTTTCCTGAAGCTGGTCTCAAGTGCTTTTTTGAGCGTTGGAACATTATCAGTTTTGCCTAGTCTTACAGTTTCTTCTGTTAACGGCATTTGTCCAAATGCTTTTTTTGCGTCCTTTACCATATCATTCTCTTCTAGACAGAAAGTTTCACAAGCCACCTGAAAATGTACGATTTGTTTTAATTTTTACATCATAAAATACCATTATAAATACAAGCAACTGTGGGTGTATTTACGTCCTTTTTTCAGCAATTTTGAAACAAGTAACCAAATACAACATTTTGCGTTTAATATCTGCATTAAATTGACAAACAACTGAGCAATATTTTAAAGAATGAATACTTTGTATAATCGGTCGTGTACAGCAGGTTAAAATTAAAAACGTAAATTGAAAATCATATTCGGAAAAACATACTCGGAATATGTTGGACGACCAATCCTTGAATTGTTGTTCTTGACCATATATTTCGTCTCCACATGCAACATCAAGAAGCCTTTCCCCTCCTAGGTCTTCGAGGACTTTGTCAATATTTTTACCAAAATTACAGAATTTTGGATAAGCACTGGATCCAAGAGCAAACACCGCGTAACAAACATTGCTCAATGGCCCTATGTTTTCTGCTGTTGAAGTACCAGCTATGCTACCTGTTAAGGATAATTTACAATGTTCAAATACCTCTCTGAATATATCAGAAAAATCATAGAATATTTCAACGGCTTCTTTATTAAGAATTTAATGAAGTCAGATAGAAATGACATTACCATTGCAATGTTTATAATAATTTTCAATGAATATACTCACTTTTGTTGGACTCTAGTCTTGAGAGTTGTCTTTTAAAACTATAGCTATCGCTTTTGTTTGACTCCATCCTGGTGACCTGTCTTTTGAAATCCATAGGAGATGCCATTACACTGTTTGCCCTCATCAATGATCTGGATTTTGGCATTTTAAATGTTCTGAGAAAAAATTTAAAATCAACAAATTACCAATCTTCGTCTATAATTTGATTAAGTTTAGAAAGAAAAAAATTGTTATTAGAAGTTGAACTTGTAATACTTAAAGGGTGAAATAAATTAATGTTTCATATAAATAATTACCCATTGCTATCTGCTGTTTGATTCCCCTGATTCTTTTGTTCATTGTACATCATTTGAAAAAGATGTTCTGCGAAATCCTGAAATATGGATAAATGTTAAATTTTATAGACAGCAACTACAGCGACCGAATAAGATACCAATAAGAAATGTGAATATCAAGTAATATTTACCATTCCGTTCGCTGGAGGTTCACCGTTTCCAAAAGTGGACGTTACAATCAGCAGTAATGTTTCATGCTCTATTGAAAAAACGTCATATTCTGACATGCAGTGCACCTGTAAGACAATACAAATTATTTTATTAACATTTTACATAACAAATATATTAGTAAAAATAACTATATTTGTGACCCTGATTCATGACAATTTCAACCATCTTCAAAGGTAAGTAGCCGAAATCATGGTGTAGGTACTGCGGGATACAAATTTCCATCAGATTTAGTTTGCCCATCGACTTTTCCAACCGGCAAGTGTCCATCTTTTCGTTATAAAGAGATTATTTCGTTACAAAGTTATAATGAATTGCCTATAATTCTTATGTGACGTACAGAAAAAAGATCTTGCTTAGTTAAAGTCCTTTAGTACCCCGTAATTATTTCACTCACTTGCAACGTCATGTACCTAAGTGACTGATAAGTATTTTTTAATTCTTAATCAATAACTGTTGACTGCATTCCCACTATTCAAACAACAATTACTGAAAACACTTTATTATTATAGAAAATGCTTGTACACAGGCTCTAACAAAAATGTTAACGCTCGTATTAACTATGCAGTCTTTGTTTAACTAACTTGTTTTCCTACAATAGTACGTACATACACAAAAGAACTCTCAAAGGGAACTGGTAATTGAAAATTTCTAGAAAATTGCCTATATTCAACTTTATACAACAACTTCCTAGATTAAAGAAGGTGTAAAACATGTAACCAAATATCGACCTTATCTAGGTAACAACAATGTTTAAAATTGACGCCTCAGTAGATTTAATCCGTTTAGAGCGGGTTCAGGTGTTATGATAAAAAACTTCACTACCTACTTGCGAAAATATCTTTTGGTATTCTGATGAAAAATCAAGAAAGTTGTGTTCTCTCTGGGAATATTTAGTCAGTGAATCTTTTTAAAGTTATTTCATTGAAAATTTCATGAAAGCGGCGTTTTTAAAAAATATTTTTAAAAAATTTGTTCTTCACAAGTTCTGGATTTCTTATTTAGCTAGACTTTTGAAAAGTTAGGCTTAATGAGTGTTTTGAAAATTGATTCAGTGATTTTTATGTGCCTAAAAGTTTTATTATTTTTGTCTCTCGCTATTTTTATGTAGTTGTAAAGAAATTACGAGTATAATTATTATCAATCTTAATATTAAATTACGTGTCACGTTGTTTGTACGCGATGGACTCATAAACTACTTAACCGATTTTAATCAAATTTACACACCGTGTGCAGTTTGATCCAACTTGAAAGATAGGGTAGCTTACATCTCAATTAATAGTCAAAAGAACTTTTGACAGAACGAAGTCTGTCCGGGCTAGCTTTACTAAGCTAGTTTACAATAAATTATTCAACTTGATAATTTTCAGAATCGCTTCTCTTAACTCGTTGGTATCAAATTGCTTTCACACAAAGAAATTCTCTCCAGACTTTAGATGTACAGCATCAAGGATTCATCGATAAGTAGCTTGTAAACTTACCTGAGCATTGAACGCGTGTCCAAATATGGTCCCTAATTCTTTGGCATACTGTTCAGATTTGCCTGTCTCCGTCGCGTACAGTATCGTCGCCTTGATGCGCTTAGAGAGGGCTCGGCTGAATAGTTTGGAAGTGAACTTGACTGCTCGCGCGATCTGCTTGAAGTGGAATTTCCTATTTGTTGGCTTGTTGTCTGACTTGCTCCATTGGTGGGTTTTCCAGGCCGGCGCCTGTCAATATCATTTAAAAATTGCTGAGTTCTTATAAAATCTAAAAGAATTTTTTTTGGATAATCTACCTTTGTGTCAAATCTTTTAGGAATCGAAAAAAAAAACTAGTATAAATACTGGTAATATAAAATGTTAACTGAAGATGATCAAGTAATCACAAGAGTTCTGGATCTTGTAGACGTAACAATGCCAGATAAATAAAAATAATATCGTCTCGAAATTTAACCTAAATATTGTATCTTTCTTAAAATGTACCAAACCTTCCATTGAATAAACTCTTCTCGCCTTACAATTTAGATAAGTAATATTTTCGACAATATTAACATAGAATACTGCATCGAAACCGATACCATAGTTGATAAGCTTCACAATTTTGTGACTACACATTGCAGTCTTCATAGCTGCAAAATTTCATGAGTATTAGAGCAAGCTAGTATACGAAACTTCAGATACTACAAATTTATTGGCCAGTTACGCAAATTGTTGCACCGAAGTTATTAAACGTGAATGTTAGAAGTTTACGTAACTATATTATACTGAATTAAAGTTATCGATGAATTCGTCAACTTCCAACCGAAGTGCAGATTCAAATCATAACAGAAAACCTTCGTTGAACTTGGATTATTAGCTTGGAGATTTGTTTTTTAATTCAATTAAAACCAAACCTATTACACATTATTTCTCTATTCATCCTCAGGAAGGGAGACAAAGATTAAGATGATTCTCAGATGTAAGAAATATAAAAGCAAGACCGAGTTCAATAGGTTTTAGATACGATTTAAAACATACTAGGTGTTTGCTAGACACATTCAGAATGTTTTAAATTATTAAAAAAGTATACAGAGGAAACTGAGTAGAAGAAACAGTTCCTATACATATCTACTTTCAATCAACGAAAAATTTAAATTTATGTAAAGACCATTATTTATAATTATTACTTCACATTTTTTTCCACAAACCTGATAGTCATACGAAGGTCTCAAGAAATATAAAGCCATTTCCTGATGAAAGACAGACGTAAGTGATGACGACATTGGCGGGACGATCCAAATCCAATCTGATGGACAGCCGCCTCTGTCAACAACGGCAACTCGATTAGAGTGAGCTCATGAAACGTAAATAAACAACATAGTACACACTATAGTTAATTGAACCACGCATATGACAGATACAAGTATAACAGATCAAAGGAATGATTAAAGGCGATCTATAAAGCGAACTTAGACTTGAACTTTGCTCAGATAACAATATTCAAATGTTAAAGTTAACTGACACTTTGTTAATACGATGAAAATATAAAACGGCTAACTTTAAGGTTTATTTAATACCATAATTTTGTTCGGATAGTTCTAATTATGAGCAAAGCTTAACGGTTTCAGATCTTACCCTTAAAGCTAGACATATTTTGCCAACGTAACTAAAATTAACGTTATGGCTTCAACCATCATTTAGCTATACTAGTTTTAGATACATCTTTTTTACAAAATAATAACTCCATAGACAAACTCCATTATGACGTAGCCATGCATGTATTGATGGTTTTCATTTAACCTGATTTTGTAAATATCAACCTAAGATTTTTTACAACAAAGACGCTCTTGCACCACAAAGTACAAGATAGGTACATAGTTTTATTACTTCTGCATTTTTAATAAATTCAATATCTTACCTGCTCTTATACTCATTATCCAAATGTTTGATGAACTGCTCGGAGGCAGAGTGATGGTCGACGATTGAGGCATTGTCTCTATGGAAACTGTGGAGAACAGCGATGTTCACTTCGACTAAAGCTTGATCCTTCCACAACGATACGTAGGAGTTTGTGTCCAGACCCATTTTCTTGGCTACTACCTGTTAATAAATATTATTATATAAACATTGTTATAGTCATAGTTCAATATTGAAACGATAGAATAGTAAGATTTCAAATTCATCACGTCATGTGGAAGTTATGAAATCTCTTGCAGAATTACTGTCTTTAAATTAGGGGATTTTTTTCTGAAGTGCAATAGTCCCGTAATTTATATCAGGTTTTACTAAAAAAGAATTTTGGGATATACCTACTATAGAGTAAGTGGATTATCTTAAGAATATCATCACTCTACATGAAAACATTATTCTTCAGTAAATGCTCCATGCACTTCATGTAGTATCTATGGGCCGTTACCCGTGCACCCACTGCTTTCACAGACACACATGTATCACAGACATGTAGCACATATACTCATATTTATTGAAATAAAGTACCTAAATAACCGTTTTAAAGAGATTCCAGAATATCGGCTTATGCTGACACATTGTTCCCTTACAAAGTTCAGTTTTAGTCCCTGTTTACGAGGAACAAACTCTTTTCAAATAGATGTAGATAAAAATCTGACAATCCACCTGTTGGTAAGTGGCTATCATCACCCATTGACATCAGCAACACCAAAGGCATCACTGATACGTTGCCGGCCAAGAAAGAGAAGAAAAAGAAAAAAATACTCGTAATTAGCAAAAGTGTACCTCAACAACATTCAGTCGGTTGGCGTCACAAAAATTACGGCAACCGATCTCAGTGCCCATGTACCAGCCGTTGAAAGCCGTTGCAGTGAACTCAAGACCACCGCAGTCCAGCCTCATGTTGGATACAGCTGGAAGGGCATACCAACGGAGACCCAGCTCTTTGAACCAGGTGTACCTGCAAGGATATTCTTGTATTAAATTACCTCTTTTATGTAAATAGGAGGCAAATAAATAGACAAGCCAACTTAGTGATAAGTGGTCACTGTCGCCCACCAGGACATCCAGTCCAGTAACGTCAGAACGTGTACATTTCATCTATCTAGTCAGGTTGGTAAAAACCCTATATCTATGAAAAAGTACATGAACATGGTACAGAGAACTAACGACCAATTTTATTATTCGTATTCAAAGAAAATTATGATATCGGATTTTCTTTCGTAAGGAAAGGTAAGTACCTAATAGACCTTAATTATTATAAATTCGTACAATGTCTACTCAAAATATTGGTATAAAGTAAAGCCCATCTATTGCAAGCTATAGTCGAGTCAAAGAAATGTCGAGGATATTAAGGATAAATTTAATTTACCTTTTTAATATCTTTCAAATTATTTAGACAATCACTGTGCTCAAACATGACAATGGAAATATTAAAGAAAAAATAACTGGGCAGTTTGTGGTCCACAGGTGTTGAACTCAAGGAAAATTATGTTATGGCAATAAAAGTGATTCAGTGCAAGCAATAGAAATGTATTTTATTCAGAAGTGGGCAACAGGTGTGATCATTACCTTATAGAAAGTATCAAGAATTGCAAGCTATTGCATCGGTGACTTCTATAAAGTTGAATATGGAATAAGATTCGTTACAATAAGTGCTCTATCATGAATGCTCCTTGGATGTGATTCTTTTCGCATGTGACTAATAAAATTTTAAAATTCTGCAGCTCTCAACAGGCTTGAGATATCTGACTATGTAACTTACTTGGGATGTTCCATTTCAATTTCCATGATTATTTCGCGAGGAATGTCGAAGAATTCTGGGTCCTTGCCATCAGCTGAAAGCACCAATGGTAAAATGTCCCAAGCTGTCCTTGGGGGCTTCCATCCCAGTTTGATGCAGACCTAAGCAACAAAGTAGATAGTTATTATTAACGTCACAAAAATCTATAACGGGCTTAGAATAAATATCTCCAGTAAACTGTTATGCATCACTTTATTCATCATTCTTCAGATCCGAAGCTGGACTTAGCCCTTTTTAATCAAATCAATTTCTCAACATCTAAGCTCAAACATCTTCTACATCAGGAAGTAACTAAATGTCTCCTATTCAAGTTTGATTCCTTAAAATTAATTTTATAAATCACTTAGGTAAATATTAATTCTTGAGCAGCACCCTAAACATCTAGTTTTATAATACCTACGTCTTTATAGTATTTTCATATTTTGCCATAAGTATTCGAGGGTTTAAAATGATACTGCTATTATTTAGATTATCAAGCAAATAGTGATTTCTTAGAGATATTTTGGATATTCTTCGCGCAACTTTTATGACAGTATTGCAGGAGTTTACGACCAAACCGCATTTTAAAAATTTATGTTCTTTTACGGGACCATTTTGTACAGAGTCCTGTTGTGAATACTTTTCTAAATATTTTACTATAGTTTCAGCTAAGAAATTTTTAGATTAAATATTTTTTTTACTTCACACAGGGCAGAAATGGATATGAAACAAGGAGTTATAAACGTTACTTGTATCGAACAAAGTTAGACGAGGTACAAGTGAAATTTGGTCACGGAATTAGGATTTGTAAAAATATGTATAGCAGAAACTTGGGTCAGTAACGGGCTTGAATAATGATTCTGATTGTGTTTAAATGTGTCTTAAACTCATTTAATCATCTATAGGATTATCACTAAACTACAATACAATTGTTCCGGAACAGGAGTTATTAATGCTCATAAACTTTTTGCTCCACTTTCTGGCTTCGTGCTATTTTTTGTTCTTGATCGTTGATTACTTAGTGTGAATCTTACAATGCAGCATTACATATAATTATATAGCAATAGTCTATAAATAGATAACAGGTTTAATTGGAGTTATTACTATGTACTTTATGAGGTATGAGCATGAAAGGTGCAATCGATTTTATTAAAGATTCAGTATTAAGCCCAATGCATATGTAACGGGGTTTTTTCCCGTACGGAACGGGGACGGGACGGGGCATTCCCCGTCGCCGACGGGATTTTCAGAGGTCGATGCATACGTAACGTGTTTTTCCCGTACGGAACGGGGACGGGACGGGGCATTCCCCGTCGTCGACGGGATTTTTAACTCAGACCTAACGTGCTAGTGTTGTGATTAAAGAAAGATGAATTTTTCATTTGAAGAATTAACTTTAATTGCTATTTCATTAGACGACGAAGAAGCTACGGCCGTCAAAAGAAAAAGGAGATTTTCTATACATCCTACATGGCATAAACGAGAACAAGAAGGAAAATACCACACTCTCTACAAAAAAATTTTGGACGACGAGACTCAATTTTATAAATAATTCCGTATGACAAAATAATGTTTTTCTTTAAGAAGCGGGTCTATCGTCTCCTTGCCGACAACGCGTTGGTGACGCCCCTGGTGTTGCTAATGTGCTAATGGGCGGCAGTGATCACTTACCATCAGGTGACCCGTCTGCTCGTTTGCGTGCTCAAAGCATAAAAAACATAAACGTTTACGTACGTACGCGCGTGAGAAGTTATACTTCTTTGGCATCAAAAAAAAACAAATTAAAAAAAAACAATAAAAAAGAACCATAAAAAAACAATAAAAAAATATTAAAAAATAAATAAAAAAAACAACATTAAAAAAACAATATTAAAAAAATAACGCACCTAAAGACTAAATACTAAGTACTTCAAAAATATATAGTTCTTCAAAACAGCAAGTAATAATATAGGTATAATAATAATACACGTACATCACTACTTTCTCCCCGTCGTGGACGGGGTGACTGTGCATACGCAACGGAAGCAAAACCCCGTCCCGTACGGAACGTGGCACGTACGGAACGGGGTTTTGAAAACATCGTCGGCGACGATGTTTTTGAAAACCCCGTCCCGTTCCATACGGGACGGGGTTTCGCTTCCGCTGCGTATGCACTACCGCATACATTTTCTATGAAACGATGTTTGCCCCGTCCCGTCCCCGTTCCGTACGGGGAAAAACCCCGTTACGTATGCATTGGGCTTTAGATTAGTTATTGCATATGAAACAAAAAAAAATCAAATTAAATACCAAATTCGAAATAAAATAATATAATTTAGGACTATAATTAAGATTCAAGTTGATCTAGCAGCCGTCAAGTGACGTATAACTTTTTCCTTTTATCAGGAACAGAATTTCTAAGCAATACATTATCAGTATCGTAAATTGCGATGCACCTGTTACCTATTATGGAAAAAATTAATATCTAAAATTCTAGATTCAAGTATCTGTTTCATAGATAAATTATTATACAGGTTATACCTACCTAATGATGAAATTGATTGTGAAGAGTTCTAGGAATCACTACATGCCATAGATATAATAGTTTAACCTAATTACCTCAGTAAACTCAATCCGCGCAGGATCACCGATCACTGAGCCATCTGGTTCCAAGTACCCGGCGTAGCTGATCAGCTGAGGGTTCCATATCCTGTAGTCATGCTTGCCGTCTGTACGTTGCGGGAATATTGTTATTGCCGATCTGGAAGAACCAGATAAATGTAGAGGACTGAATCAGACACAGAATGCAAATTGATTTGAGTTGATTTAAAACGATTCGATCAATTAATCTTCACATAATATATGTGAGTATTGTGAGCACATATTACTTATGTAACATATTACATATTCGTTATTTTTAGCGATTCCTGAACGTTTGTCATTAGAATTTATGTGCAGTTGAAAATAAAGAGCAATTGTTTAAAATACGATCCGGAAAAAGCAGCGATTCGTACAAATCGAAATACCGTATTCAGTGTAATCAGTAGGTATAAAGTACAAAAGCTTTTGGTATCCCTTAAAAATGATTCATGTCCTTGATGATTTAAATTTAAAAGTATCTTATCTTATATCTGATAGTTATCTTAATAAATAAATGAATTAAGCAAACTTTTATGCAACGAAGTTAATGCAATATAAATCTTTTGTTCTGTTATTTATTGAAAATGGGTCGGTGGAAAAGAGTTCAACTTTAATTAACTTTTTTTTTCAATGAATTTTAGGCGTATAAATTTCCTTTAGTGCCTAATTCATTAGAACTTTTCGAATTTTAGAATTAAATCTAAGTGAAAAACAAGAAACTCGTTGTACTTTACGCTTCTTTTATCATTTATTAATATAAAGTCCAAAGAAGGCTCGCTTTTACGCATTTTTATTGTTAATTCTTTCATTACTGGTCATAAAGACTTAACACGTTCACTGCGTCAACACTTTCAAAAAACTTTCAGCCTGTGCTATGGGGACCTCAAAAACCCCTTAACTAACCTTTCCTGTGGTGCGTTAGGGACCTCTTCAGCCCCCTAAAATAGCAATATTGAAAATAATTAATATCTTCGTCAAAACCAATGATATATTTATGAGTTTTTTGTGGCTTAAACATAGGCTATGACTCTATCTTTTGGTAGGTTCGCACGCAGTTCTGACATTAGGGTAAATCGCTATTACAAAAAGAAAATTAGGGATCTGTTGTATCCCGTTCCGCAACAGATGATGGTTCAATATGTGTAGCTACTAGTGATGGGAATAAAATAAAATCCCAGTTGTCGATAGGTAAAAAAGTTTTATTACAAAAAATGGTTGTCTGTAAAGTCGGTTTACGGACGGTAGTTTAACGTGACAACGTCATGACAAAGCTCCGCTTCGCTTCGCCCCGCTCCGCTCCACTCAACTACGATCGCCTATGGCATCGGCTACGATACGCCGATCGTCCGATCGCCCGGCGCTCATCGTTTTAATAGACGTTATCACGTCAAAAAAATTGGTACATATGAATAATTTAATATTTAAAAAAGTGTTATAAAAAAAAGTCTGTGATAAGGTTTTTGAAGTTATACTGCTTTAGGCGCGTTGTGAAATAAATGGAAAAAATAATGAGAGTGAAGTTTTAAGATTTGTAACACGGACGGTGACACAAAAACGACGGTCACAAAAAACGTCACGTGCGTTTTTAAAAACGCTCGTTTTGAAAAATTATTATTATTATATTGTTTTTTTAATATTGTTAAAATATTATTTTTTAATATTGGTTTTTTTATATTAGTTTTTTGATGCCATAGAAGCGAAGAATTCACACGCGCGTACGTAAGTACACGTTTATGTTATTTTTTTCTTACCAGGACGATTAAACATCTCATAATCCGAATCACTATCACTGGCCACTGGCGGGATATTTGTATGTTTTGCAAAATTTTTATTTTAACATCCGATGTATACGTTCTTGTATAATCTGACGTTGACTTATTTACATACTTTCCGCAGTTTTTAGGGTTCCGTACGAAAAAACGAAAAACGGAACCCTTATATCACTCGTGCGTTTGGGCGACCGCCGTACACAGCCAATTTACTCTGATAGAACTGGACCAAATGAGTTGAAATTTGGTACTCATGTACATTTTTGTGACCCAAAGACGAAGGTATAAAGTAAACAACTGAATTTTGAAAAAAAAAATAACAAATCTTTTGCGAACCGTATCGCGTTGTATGTCAAATAAAAGGGCTTGTTGTAATGATCTCATACATATTTAATAGTTTTACAATGGATAGTTTTAAAGTTATTAAAGAAAGAACGAAAATTACTTAAATATTATATATACTTATACATATAATATATACTTAAATATTACAGGAAAACCTATAAGAAGTCTTAAAATATGACAAAAATTAATAAAATAGAAAAATAACGGTAAATACATAAAATCAACGTACGGAATTCTCTCCAAGCGAGTTTAACTCGCACTTGTCAAGTTATTTCATTTTAAAATAACTCATTGTTCGTATTTACGAGCGTAATAATTTGATATCGAAGCGCGAACTTAACGATCGATACATGAACATCCCTAAAACAAAACTTGTGGTGCTCGTGCCTCCAACTCTCCCGTCCTTGCGGCTACGGGGCTCACGATTCACGGGTATCAAAGGAAACCCCCAACGCAAGGAGTGAATATATTTTCACTTCTGTGCGGTAGGGACCTCGTCGACCCCTAAAATATTTTATTACACCATTGATTCAAAATTTAAGCGGGAAGCAAATATGTATAGTTGTCTTTATCATACACATAGAACTTTAGATGTTATAGCCTCCCGCACAGAGTGAAAGAACACGATTTTTGACGCCGCACAGTATGAAAGTTCTGCACGGGATCTCGTAGAGATCCCTAACGCACCGAACGTGTTAAACAAGCTATAAAAGTAAACCCTTGAATATATCACTAAATCATAATAGTAAGGAAAAATGTAAGTAAAATTACAATAGAATCGTAATACCCGTCGTAACATAAATCAGTTACAAATAACGAAACTAAAGGAAAGTAGAAGGAATTATTGGAAGAAAAAAAGAATTATTACCTTATATTTCCCTTATTTGTAGCGTATTTGATGTGATTACACAGCGCCTCGAACATTCCACTCGCTGTCGTTACCTCTCTGCAATCGAAAATCTGAAGACAAAATACATACATTTTCACTCTTTTTTTTATTAACGAGTTTATCTTATTAAAGAGTAAAAGGACTATCTGATAGCAGAGTCCATTTCTGCAGCTCATAACATCGAACACTAGTCATGACACTAACGAGTTGGCGCCCAAGCTGGGACTGTCATTATTCCTACCGCAGCGGGACAATGTATGAGATTTTTATAGAGTCAGCGATTACCGACTATTTATTGGGTTAAATATCGTTTTTGGAACGAAGTTCCTTATCGCGCGTTGCGAAAGGGGGCTAGGCGGAAAATTTGGTAACGACACTTTTTGCCGGTAATGACACTTTTTGCCGTCGTAGTTTTTTTTACATAGAAAACAAGCCAAAGAACTAGGATAGCTTTGTTTTGGCACACTTGCTGCATGTTTTTGCCATCCTAGTACTGACTGCAAGGAACTTCGTTCCATCCGGGTGTCCCTTGACACCTCTCAAGTTTTTTTTTTGCAATTTACATTAATGCAGGTAAAGTGTTGTTAAAGTTAGTGGCTTTATGTCATATTATGAACATTGTGCTTGAAAGTGACCTGAATATAAACAAAATGAATTTTAACTTCCTCAAATACATGAAATTAAAGTCGTCATCATTACCAGCTCGTCAAAAAGTTGACAGAGCGCTTAGCGGCGGGCGGTGGGTCCTTATTAAAAGTTGTCATGTGGCTAAGAATGTTGTGAACTCCCCTTGTTTTGTGATTTTATCTAGTCTATTATATACTTAACTTCAACTTTTACGAAGAATACTTTAATATTTGACATACGAATAATTCCAACCTTTGTAATTAACAGTATCATTGAATTTACTACACAAATATGTTCACAGGTGGAGATATACTAAACTACTAAATAATGTTTCCCATTCTTTAGAATACTTTAGATATTACTTACAACATTATAAGAAAATCAAAATAAAGGGAAGCCTAGAATATCGAACCTCTCTCTCTCTCTTTCTAATTCTGCAAACATATCTAAACATTAATATATATCAAAAAGATATTATCCGGTTATATATGGCTAAACTAGTCCATTTATATGTATAAACTAATTTAGACAACAGATAAAATCTAACACAACAATTTGTCATAAAGCCTAAGTAATTTATGAAGATTTCGATGTCATAACTCCAATGAAGAAGATAAATATTCTAGTTAGATGACGGTAATTTATAGTAGAGTCCGACCGAAACTAGTTTTTCAGCCGAAACCGAAACCGAAACCGAACCTTCGGCCTTAGTTCCAGTTTCGGCCGAAACCGAAACCGAAACCGAAACTTAGGGTGAGGCCAGACGAGCGTATTTTTTTGAGCTGCTCATTTGTGAACTCAACAGGAAAAAGCAGTGTAAAGGAACCGAATTTTTGAAATTTTAAAAAAGGTCAAAATCTTGAAAACTGTGGCACTTTTACAGAGGTCACTTTTTGACATTTGGTAAATCAACCCTCAAGCTACCTATCCCCTAACGTTGATCTACTACTTACTGCAATCTAGCGTGTTATTTTACACATTTGTATACTAGTAACTGCCCTCGCTTTATTTCGGTAAACTTAATACACACACAGCAAAAATTAGAAAAAAATGTATCAACGACCGTTGTGGCGCAATGGTTACGATGCCGGATCACCGCGCCAAGGGCACTGGGTTCGATTCCCCGCGAGGCGGAAATTTGAATGATGAGTTTGAATTTCTGTTCTCGGTCTGGGTGTGAGTGTTCGTGTCTTTGTGTGTTATCCATGGCACTCACGATACAGGGAGTTCTAGTGTGGGGGCTGGGGGTATGCGTGTGAAGCGTTAATATTTATAGCGTTATATGGATGGATGGTGTTTTTAAAAAGACATAACTAAGTATTTTATTTGTGTAACGATTGAAATAAAACATATACATTAAATATGAACCCCATTTTACTAAAATACATCAGTGAAAACCGCATCCAAATCGATTTAGCCTTTTTTTTTAATTACCCGGAACAAACGCACATACAGACGAAAATTCAAAAAAATAAAATTGCTATGGCATCTATTGCGTTTACAAATGTCCCGCGTGATAGTTTTTCTTGAATATCTTCCATGTACAGCCATATTATACATATGTTACGACCAGTTACCGTTTTAATAAGTATAATTTATGTATGGATGATTTGGGATTTAGGACTTCGAAAATACTACTAGTCCCTCGCTCTAGTGCCCTCGCTTTGCTTCGGTAAACGTTTCGGTAAGCGCTCACTCAATAAATATGTGGGCAAAATTGATATAACTTAATTTGTTTGTGAACTGTTTGAAATAAAACAAACACTAAATGTTAACCCAAGCCCACGACAATACGTATAAGTCAATGAAAACCGCAGCTAAAACCGGAACAAAAACACAGACAAACAGACAAAACGGCTAATAAAAAGCTTAAGCTCTTAGCTCTTCCACCTTCCACCTACAGACATCAATCAGTTATAGTTTCATTATAAGTTTGGATGACGATGATGATAAATAATAATATGTAATACATACAGACAGTTAAATGGTGTTAGATAAATTGAAAAAAGACAGTAATAAAATTAAAGTAAATGCACACAATAAATACAAATACAATAATCTATGCCTATCCAAATGAGCGCCAAAGCGCCTTGTCTTCGGCATATTATAGAAACATAATACACTAATTGTTAAATTAAAGACTTCTCGTGGAAAGTTAGTGACGACGAGTTAGTCGCGTTTCGTGAAGATGGCTGAACGACGCACGACAATTCACGAACACTGAGTTTCGGTTTCGGTTTCGGCCAAATTTGGTGGAAACCGAAACCGAAACCGAAACTAGGTTTTTTGGCCGAAACTGGCCGAAACCGAAACCGAAACCGAAAGTTCGGTCGGTCTCTAATTTATAGTAAGAAAACAAGGATGAAGTAATGAGATAGTGCCGTACTTTTTTAAATGTATACTCCAGTGTATCTCAAAGAAGTAAGATTTTCCTTTGGCAATTAAAGACAATGAACTGCAAACTTAATATTACATAAATAAAATAATTTTTGTTTCGTCGTAATTTTATGTTCGATATTTTACAATGTCTGAAATTAATTACGAATTACATTTTAACTACGAAACGGCCAGATTTCTAATATTTGTATCTTTGAACCTTAAAGATAACTAAATTCTAAGCGGTAAGCACATTTTAGGTTGTATATTTATTCATCCGAGTCCAAACCAGCCTTACTGCTCGTGGTACACCCTGCTGAGCTGAACAACGGACCAGACCGTGACCAAAATCATGACCAAACGATCACTCCTGTTCTCAATGTTAACCATGTTTAATCCCGACGGTACCGCATGATATTAAGGCATTTTAGCTTAGAAAACTTTAGAAAAACTATCCGTGAAATATTTCATACATCTTTGGGAAGCACTGTCAGAGAGAACTCTCTCTAACAGAAATTCCTCGTTTCCATTCGGTCACTTCTGAGATGGTGTTATCTATATTAATGTTATAAATAGGAAAGATTTGATTGTTTGTTTACATTGAATAGGCTTCGAAACTACTGAACCGATTTGAAAAATTCTTTCACTATTGGAAAGCTACACTATCCCCGGATGACATAGGCTTTAGTATATTAAAAAAAATTGAGATCCATAATAAAACTCCAATAATAACTCCAACACCCAAGGTGCAAAAAAATAAGAAAACCGAAGCGAAGCAAGGGCGGTTACCCGTCATTAATAAGTACACTTGGATAAAATAAACCAAAGTTTGAAAAACACTGGTATTTTCCATAGAGAACAGTTTGCGCCTTTGCCGTCAGGTGCATCTATCTACTCGTTTATGTAGATGATGGTAAATTAATAAGATACACGGGGAGTAGCGTTTAATCCTCACAGTATTACTTGGAGAGTTATCTTGATACTGATATTATGCAATTTATTATGCGTTTATGACGTCAAAATCGTCTAGTTCGTACCCTAACGGGGCTTCACGGACACTTAAATGAATTTAAAACAATTATTAGGTGTCTTAGTTTATGTCATTTCTAACACCAACTCTTTTGTAGATTAGGATTATGTTACAGCCTCATTAGACTTGAATTAGATTAATTACTTAATTATGAAGTTTTTTTTTTGATGTTTTGATATTTTAGGTGTTTTGCAGGTCATAACTCTAAATTCTCTAAAATCATTATGGCTATAATTATTTCACAAGAAAGATCATCTAACTACCTGTAGTTTCTTCCACTGTATCCTGCCAATACATCTGGTAGCATTTCGCCATCCCAGCTTGGCTCCGAAGACGAGTTCAGGGGTCTTCAGTTGGTACGTTCCAGTTCGTTCCAACTCCTTTTCCACTTCTTTCAGTCTGGCTACATGCGCATCAGAGTTTTCCCTGGAGGAAACGTTACACGTATAATTCTGTGATATACAATCTCAACGGTATACCTAGATATACATAATTTATGAAATACAAATATATGTATAAATATGACAAATGTAGATACGACCAAGTGGCAGTTAACACGGTTGCCACATTTTAGATTACAATGTACATATATGCAGACAACTGCAATATCTCATAAAATAAACGTAATTATTCAAAATGAAAATACATAATGATGCCTTGTCCATACAAATATTATAAATGTGAAAGTGTGTTTATTTGTTTGTTTGTCCGTCTTTCACGTCGCAACGAAGCTGTTATATGGTATGTGTGTGGAGATAGTGAGGAGGGTGGAGAGTAACGTAGGCTACTTTTTACCGCGGTAAAACGTCCCCATGGGATTATCGATGTTTTGTTAGTTGCTAGATATTTAATTCCGGATGTTGTTAATAGATGGCGTTAGTAAAATTCATTTTCAAGTTCTGAATAACGCTATCAAATTATACATCTAACTAAGTAAAAGTAAGTAGGATTTGTAAAAAATCGATCGCTACCGCGGGCGAAGCTGCGGGCAAAAGCTAGTTAAATAATAAAGTAGTGATAAAAATTTCAACAATCTTGGTTTAAAAATAACAACATGGGAGGATTTTTCCCTTTTACCCGCTCTCCTGAAAAGTAACTGTTTTGTATATAACTCTTTTTACTTTGCACCCATCGATGTAGGTATCTACTAACAATTTAATACAAAAATATATTCAATTAAAAACCATTTACTTCGTAACTATGAACACGTATTCTATTACTTCAATACAATGTGCAAAGAATACTAACACATACATATATTCATCGTACTGTGTAGATTGTTATATTTACACAATCTGTATGTTTTACATACATAAACTTACGAGCAAATTTATTATCACATGTGTGTAATACGTGTAATTGTTTCCATTTAAGGCAATTTGCGGAATCATCTTGCTCATATCTATGTGATATTTTGCCAGGGTCATACGCAGTAGTAAGTATATTTAAGAATAAAAATTGAGTAAGTATGATATTTAAAAATCTGCAAGTTTTTCAAAAATATTGCTATATACGGCTATAATAACCACGGCGCCTTAATGTGCCCTCCAAAGCACGTAAAACATATGTTATCAGGATAAGTCCTACATAACTCGGAATAAACTTGATTTATTATAAATAAAAATATACCCTTTAGGCTTCATCCAGAAAGAAAAATATATTTGATGAAAATACCCTTATAATCTGTGAGTTTCATTTCCGAATATTAAAAAAGACGGAATGATCGGAATTCAATTTGTTGGGAATTGTCTTTGGACTTCAATCAAGCGTATACTAAAGTAAATGTTTATCCCATTTTTCTTATTATTTATTTTTATAGCTATTATATTTACTGTATTTATTTATTTATTGTAAGTTACTAAAGGCCACTGCGACCAAGGGTTACCTGATGAAGTCTGTAAAATACTAGATACCAGAAATGCATGCATACTTGATTAAATACTTAAACAAGTATATTTAAACAAGATTCAAGACTTAAAGACTATGTTTCGAAATGAACTCGTATGAGTATTTTTCTCTTCTATTATACGTACGATTAAAAATATTAATTAAAGGTCACTCGTCTCTAAAAGATTCCTAGCTAGGTAGGCCTATTAAACCTATACGGGAACACCAGTAAAACAAAAACACATATAATTTAACTAGCTTTTGCCCGCAGCTTCGCCCGCGGTACAAACAAACAAACAAACAAACACACTTTCACATTTATAATAGTATGGATTAGTTTTAATCGCCAAATCTTTTTTTAAATTAATTGTGTAGTTATTAATTCTTAAAACAACAATAAATATAAAATTCCTATGGTACCTAATTCAAAAGTAATAAGAAGAGTGAACTTTGAAGACTTTATTGCCACATAACATCAGGACGTGGGAATGAAGCCAAGATGGTATATTTTTTAGGAAATTATTTGGAGTTTTAGAAACTGTTTTGATATAGATAAGAATTTATATTTGACTGAGAGAATTACATTGATTTTATTTGTTTTTGAAATGCTTAGTAGATAGGTACGTGTATTTAGCGCCACGAGATATATACCTTCTAATAGAAGAGAAGTATTGTTGGAGAAACATCTGGGCCTCTTTGAATACTTCTTCCGTACTCCGAGGTGTATCTCCTCTGTTGGGGATGTCCAATACGCTGGACTGGCAAACCTTCTCCGTGCATTTTGTATTCTGTAAAAAGAAAAATCTTTATAAAATTTTGTTTTGTATCGTTATGTATCAAAATAGGTACTTAGAGTTTACGTTTAACTTTTTATATACCTACTTTGTTAATTGTTATTATACTCCCTCTATATTTTTAACAATTAAGAGTACCTGTGTTGTATAGAGGTACCTATCTATGCATACAAGCGTGCATTATTTTTAAAAAAGACGTACAAAGTTTTTTCTTTACCTATTTGATATAGTCCTGGCTTTATTTATAAAAAATGGTTGTCTGTAAAGTCGGTTTATGGACGGTAGTTTAACGTGACAACGTCATGAAAAAGCTCCGCTCCGCCCCGCCCCGCCCCGCTCCACCCCGCCCCGCTCCGCTCCACTCAACTACGATCGCCTACGGCATCGGCTACGATACGATACGCCGATCGTAGCCGATAGTGCCTCTCTCTCGCTTTTGCCGCTCTCTCGCTCGCGGAACGCTAAATTTTTTCATAGATGCGCCCGGCGCTCATCGTTTTAACAGACGTTATCACGTCAAAATGTTTTATCTTTATCTTATTTCATAAGAGTGAAAGAAATAAAACAAGGCTTTACAAATCTATAACTCTGCTCTTTTTATGAATAAGGGGATCTGTCTCCACAGATTTATTTTATTTATTGCACTAACAACTTCACTGATTACACTTACATAAACACGAAACAATTGTCAAATATAACTGTAATTAACTCAGCGCTAGTCGTAGTACGTTCAAGTCATCAGTTTGTTAATCAGCTCGTAGCTCCCCAGAGTACGGTGAACTGCTGAGCTGAGCCAGTCGGCAGCTTTTGTAACACAAATCAGCTCCCTTGAGACGTGGTGTTACGTTGTCCAGTTGGTATTGAAATCCGTTTGTGTATTATGCTCTTTAATGAACGCACATGAAAGATGTTTGAGAAAGTATAGTATTCACAATAGTTTACTTATCTATGATTTTTTGAGTTTTTCTTTTTGTGCTTTGTATGCTGTTGTTAAGATTGAGCTGTGGGATACGGGATATGATGTATGGTTTATCCCGCAGCTTAATCTTATCTTGGATCTTTTTTGCTTGCCTACCTATACCTATCTTATATTTTATGTGCTTGTTTGATTCAATCGGTTCACAAATAAATAGGTAATATTTAATAGGTACAATGTTTAATTAACAGTTTATAAAAAAATAATCCCGTCGAAATATTTTTTTGAAGGTGTATTGAGATATAGGTTTTCCGAAGCAAAGCGAGAGCGGTTACTAGTGCATAATATAATGTAAATAAATAATTTATTGCACAAATATGACCCTTGAGCATGAGTCAGCCGCCAAACGACTCGTCGTGTTCCGGCTGGGGGCTTGAGAGCCAGTTCATTCCTTCTTTTTCTTTTCTCTTTCTTGGTCGGCAACGCATCGGTGATGCCTTCGGTATTGCTGATGTCCATGGGCGACGATAGCCACTTACCATCAGGTGGATCGACAGCTCGTTTGCCGGCTATTTCCATAAAAATATATATATATATTGCACAATTAATTAGGATGTAATAATATCGCCATAATTTTTTTTTTGACGTCTATAAACTGACCTATATCAATGTTCCAAGATTATTACAAATTATCAAGATCGTTACATAGTTCCATTGAAACACTGCGTTTATTATACAGTTTTCCTAGTATAATCTAGGTAATTATCCCTAGGATGTTAGCGTTGCTACCGGAACTAACTCAACGGTTGAAGACAATGTGCTATCATTACAATTTGCTGCCAACCTTTGCACTGTTAAATTACATAGATATCCTATGACTTTATCTTTAAATACATTTTGTATAATTTAATGATTTTGCTGTAAGTGTTATTTATATTATAAAAATTCAGTGCGGTTTGGTCCTGATTCAGGTATTTTGCACATCACACTTTCCTATTTATTTGCTACTCATAATATATTCTTTGTGTAAATAATTATTTTTTCTAATGTAACTTCCGCAAACAGCGCGGACGTACAAAACAAAAAAAACTATGTACCTATGTCCAACCCGTGATATCTCTGATATTATTAACTAGGTACTTTTACTAACACTAGGCAGTATTATTAAGTATTGCTTTAAATAAATCTGTTACAGAGTATTTTCTTTATGCTTCGGTCGTTCAATCCTGAGTAATTTATTAATCATAATAATCTTCGTCAGAGCAAGTCGCTGGCATTGTTTTCAATTTAAAGAGCACGGATATTTACAGCTCTAGTTATGGTTGTCATTCTCTATAAATTGGCTATAAAGAATATAATTTAATGCAGCGCTATTAAGATCTTAATTACAAGCCTCTTGTCTAGATTATCATTCAGATTGTTTCACGTTCAATTAAATAATTATAGGCAGACAGATTCTTTTTAAGCGAAGGTCTCGTCAGAAGATACGAGAAGTAAATCTGCACTTTCTATAATAAAACAATCTTTTAGGACCACGATATGTAGATATACACTAAAGAATATGACAGGAATATTTTATATAATATGTATTTCTAACTTGAACGATAACCGTAACTTATTTTTAAGCATTTTTCCGTGAAAAAAGAAAACTTTTGAAAACCAACTACAACACCGGCTTCCTAACTTTCCGCTACATGCAAACTGAAGATTTTAATTTTATTGAAAATAAATTTGCCCTTTGAGTTTTATTATAGTATAGATATTTTACACCAATAATACAAAAATACCCCAAGCGAGACTTCGAAAGGCTTTTGAAAATTCCTTTTATCCCTATCGAATTCCTTACTGCTAGTACTAGTTAATTTTACAAAGAACGTCCGTTTAAAAAACTTCCTTTTTGTCTGTTAAAGAACTCCTTTTTTACTTGCGGCTTTACCAACTTCTTTGATATTTTGTACTTGCAGTTCTGTCGGTTTATTTTCCAGTGCTTATCTACGGAGATGTGCGCCAGTTAATATTCTTAAAGGAAGGATTACCCGAATGTTCTTTAGTCTTTGTATCTTTTTAACTGACTTCAAAAAAAGGAGGAGGTTCTCAATTTGACTGTTTTTTTTATGTTTGTTACCTCAGAACTTTGGACTGAACGAACCGATTTTGATGATTCTTTTAATCGAAAGCTGATAGCTGTCATGTGGTCCCACATAAATTTTATTGAGATCTGACAATGGCATCCATGATAAAACTACATAAGTCGTAAATTTGTGTTAAGATTTGCGCGACAAATTGACAAATAACTCAATATCACGTCAACCGATTTCGATCATTCTTTTTTTAATAGAAAGCTGGTGCTTGTCATGTGGTCCCACATACATTTGAACGAGATCTGACAAGTAGTTTTTGAGAATTTGAAGTCGGTTATTTTTTGTTAGTAAAATTTAGATTATTTGCAACACGATTAATACGTATATTATAAACTTGGATGCAAGTTGGTATTTTTTACGTCTGTAAAGACGGTGCCGTTGACTTTATTCACCTGAGTTAATTCACCCAGGTGTCTTAAGTCTACTTTTAGTGTTCTTTATTCACCTATCCACCCAGTTGATATAATTCTAATGATCGAGGTGAATTGATACGGACCTTGTAGAGTTAGAAGCTTGGCCCTTCATTAGTGAAAGCGTTTTTCTAAAATCGAATGAAAGCTATTTATTGAATTTCATCTAATTATTATTCAGTTATAATCACTACATTTTAATTATGCAATAAATCAATATTTTAGTTAGTTTCTATACATCTATAGTTATTACCTACTGCAATGAATCAATCCTATAGGTACACATCCCCTGTTATGCTAATCGCACTAGCCGCACTGAAACCTATTGAATGTGTTCTAACTCCGTTCATTAGTTCTGCTTAATCAGTATGTATAAAAGTTTTATACCCACAACGCATACAAGAGATTTCACTGTTATTACTTATTATCGAACCCGCGGGAAACACGTTTGATTGATCTCAAGTAACTGCACTCGATATAATTGTTTCTCGGTTTTATTACGTGCTTGCTATGCCTTATAAATAGCCCACAATATAAAATTCCGCACTATTTCTGGCTATAGCCAGTATAGTCGCAATGTGTAGATACATTGTGACTTACACACGTGTAAATTCATGAACTTCTTTAGAAACGGATGGAGCTAGGCAGGCGGGAAACATACCTACATCACTATCCGCTATTGCCGGGTTTGACTGTGTCTTACAGAGCACAAAAACCTCCAACAAGAGGAACATGGAGGATTGAGTTAAAGAAGAATTGTATTAGTAGTGAAAAAGCGTCCGTCAAACTGCGTTAAATTAGGCTGGCATCACGGCAGGAACAGGGTTTTGGACTACGTAAATAGCTGAGCACAAAAACCGCCTAACATTGAACGTTGGCTATATCTAACTGTGGCTATAACCTGATGGCTATAACCTGATGGCTATAAGAAGATGGCTATAAGAAGATGGCTATAAGAAGATGGCTTATAACATACATAGATTGACCACTTATAATCGGATTGAGTTCATTAAGGACACATGTTAATAAAAACGTCGATAAACCGGATCGGTACGAAGGCAACAAAACAAAATCGATGACGGTAACTTAACAAGCTGTCAACGCAATATTATAGGTTGATACTTGATACATATCTCAGACACAAAAAGACATCTGAGTCTGACTTTTTAACATGGGTTCAGTACCTACCTACTAGGAATTTTATAAATACGTTCAACGTTTTATAGATATAGATTCCAATGTAGTTTTTTAAAGATTTTCTACAGACTATCCATGGTTAAATGAATTTTAAAGGATTTTAAACGTTTATTTATGAGTAGGTATCCAGAAACAACTTTTACTTCATTTACTACATTGTGTTCGTTAATTTAATGTTTACTTCCAAAATATTAATTTATTAATAATTGGAATTGTAAAACAAATTAAATTATACCTAGCAACTATCTAAAACATTTCTTTTTTTTGTTTTCCTGTCCACTTTTATCCTGTTTAATAAAAACTATAAATTTAACAAAATAAAAATATTTAAGTATAGAACCTGGCATTATCATCGCCCCATTCAATAAGTGTTCTAATAATTATGGCGATTTTTACATGACACTTTAGGGCATAATTATACAGAGAACGTTTTTTGATTATTTATTTTAACGTCGTGTGCAACCTTAAAAAAATTACGGAAATTTAAACTTATCCCAAATAAAATAAAACAATAATGTGTGTCATAATAACCAAAGAAACACTCAAATCAACCCTAAAACGTTTTATCAGCAAACTTTAAGACGAACTAATTCTGTCATCACTCAATCGTCAATATCTAGGGGCCTTTATTTCAAGGTAATGATGAGTACACACTCGTTTATTTGTTGACTTCTTGCACCTGATGGACCGGACATACCTAAAGAGGCTTACACATTGGCTACGGCATTACGTAAGCCACTTGTTGAATCGTCTCTTATCATCGGATACGTGGTTATTACTCGTCGGATGGCCAGAGAAGTTATCGCTTCATTGCCGCCAACGTGCTAGTTATGGCTCGGGTGTTACATGTGCATATACGCTGATCGTACTGATCAGTTAGCCACTATAATAATACCCAACAAACGTCTCTTCCCACTTAGAGGAATCATTTAATTAGGAAAAACCCTTTTTAATTAGATCGTAGGTCATGTGGTCCAGTCATGAAAATTGCAATAATTAAAACGATAAAATTAGAACTCTATATTGCATCCGTGAAAAGCTAAGGAGGGTTGCTAGACTTGCTAGTATTATTATAATAGTTAGTTAATTTAAATTATATTATAGATAGACCATGATATTCACTATAAAATTATTAAGAACTTAATGTAAAATCCACTATGAGTTTAATTATTGAGACTGCACACTTACCGCGCTCTCCGAAATAAGACGATAACTTGGGAAAAGTTTTGTACACACTATTCGATGGACACGAGAGATTTTCAACTAGTTAAACTATTAGATTAAAAACACTACTTCCTATCTTCCTACGGTCATTAGCCTCATCAATACAAAATGTTAAATGCCCCAAATGTCCAAAATGTTTAAAATACATAAATCTCCGTGTCCACTTTTTAATCTGTGGCAGTTAACAAAAAACCTGCACTTATGTACATTAAATAAACGGTATATTTCTAGAAGACACGCAACCGGAACTAATTGAGCGTTGTCATCACCTAAATTTGCCGTGGTTAGTTTGTCCCGAAACTAATGGATCTAGCGATTCAAGGATCTTTTTTGTTTGGCGTAACTAACTGTTAGCTGTGCCGATAATGAGCTGTGTGCAGATAAACAACTATATTTTGTCTTATTTTTTATATGTTATTGCATCGGAAAAAGATGTCAATTTTTTTAAATAGTGAACAATTCTCAAAAATAGGTTAGATGATGAATTTACAAGGAAAACTATCACGGCTTTGTTAGCATACGTAGTTAATGAGTATAGTCGATAAACTTACTACTTAGGAACCTTACATTGCGCGTGGCCTGACACGCACTGGCCCGGTTTTTCTCCATGTCGTCGATATTTCATTTCTTTAATAATATTATTATTTATGAATATAAAGAAGCTTATTATTCATAATATTCATTTGTAATAATAATAGGCTAGTCTCTATGACTTGCAAATGTAGGTAATTTATGTGTGAATTTCACACCCCAAAACAATGACGAAATAAAAGTTACACTGAGTGTTTTTGTCGCTAAAGACTTTTTGAAGACACTCATAATGTGAGAAGTTAGTTACATTCGAAGAGGAAGAAAGCCGCAAATAATTATTGTGTCTAAATACATATAATAGAAAAAATACATACCTATTGTGTAAAAATAATATGACATGTGTAAACAACTTGATATCTGCTTTACTTGATGAGTCATGTGTTGTGTTGTATACTAATGACGAAATGATTTTAGAATAATTTAGAATAATATTGTGGCGCCCACATAAGAAAATAAAATCAAGCTTTGCTCGAAAATTTTACTGGCCCAATAGGAACATTTATTAAGAATATTATTTTTCACTCTTTTTTTTCTCCTCACCCCAAATGTGGCGCCCCTCCAATAGGCCGTCGCGCCACCGCAGCCAACTCCCCCCCCCCCCCCCCCCCTTCTAACGCCGGCTCTATTTGTCTACAACAACCATAGTATTAATTTGCACATTGGCCTTTCTTTCAAGCCACCAATTGAGACGAGTTTCCTGAAAACTCTATTGTTCAAACTTAAAGGTTGATTCTCATTATTGTTAAACAGAAGCGATATGATGCACCATTGACTAACACCAGCATTTCAGTGAAAATGGCTCGAATATTTGTCATCTAATCTTACTGTCACTTTTATAGCAATAAAAGAGTAACATATTATTCGTGTTTTATCGTTATGATAATTACTGTCTCAAAGTTAATGGGTACCTACGTTATATCGACAACAAGCGCGCCAAACTACGTGGGAACTTATCAAGGGCGCTAATTCAATAACAAAGGCAGCTTGTTGCAAGTGTTTCAAGTGTTTCTAAATGAACGAGTTTTCCAAACACCTTGTTAGTAGTTTATTATTCATTTACGTACCATCGCAGGACTCGAACACTTGTTATACGTTATGTACATACTGGTAGGGTTTTCCCACGGTCTGTGTATGGTTTAATAATTAACTTTTGGGCTGGTTGTTATTCGAAACCTTCATGGTCGAGTGGTATTTGTGGGATAACCTATAGAGGTTTTTTCAATTGCCATATATTTTCTAAGGAAGTTTATATACAGTTCAGTTTGTAATAATTGTAGTCTCATGTTCGATTCCCGGCCTAGCTAAGCAATTATGTGACAGACAAATGGGGGTTTCTCAGATTGATTGTTGTCATTTATTGCGTGTTAACGTGCTTCAGTTTTGTTAAATATGTTTATAGATATACATGATCAGCCAATAAAGAATAGATATACAAGTGGTTAAGTCGATACCTTATGTTATATGCCTTATGCCTTATGACTTATTTATTTACTTATCAATTTTCATATCGAAGCAAGTTGTAATGGACACAAGTAGGCCACACAGTAGCGATAGTCATGTAAATTTAACATTACTTAGCTTTTATCAAGCAAACTGCACGTGTTTGTATTGAATACTTAAATATGATAATTGTATTGATTTAACGTGTTGAGATTACTTCACAACATCGACGGCAATGAATCGAAGTAAATATTACGATAACGATCGATTTGATTTGAGATTCCGCAACCTGTTTTTTATTATTTTAAATTTATTATTCGTTGTTTTTGTAATGGACATTTATATCGGTGGGTGAAGCCATAAAAGCGTGGGGTGCATGGTGTCAATGAGTAGAAGGGATAATATCTTTAAAAGCACCCCACGTTTTTTTTACAATTACACGATTCTTAATTCACATTTATTACGTATTTTTTTAGTTGGTTTCTATAAAAGCGTGTTTTTTAGTTTTTTTTAACTATTATTTATTCCTTTAGAGTCGTTTAATACATTCATAAAACTATCCTATTGTTCTTTTCCTTGTTGATCTTAAAGTTTATTTCACAGAAATGTCTACTGTATTAAATGGCGTTAAACAACATCTATCACATCAGATGTGTGATGCGCGGTGTGTCATCGATCATTTTCGTAATCTTATAAACATTTACAATGCTGTTATCATTAGCGTGTGACATTGTAGTTAATAAGAAACTCCTTGTGGTCTTTCTAATGATTTCGGAATCTGTTACCATAGTTTATTTGTTTGGCGAACGTTTAATTTGCCTTCAAATTAGCAGCCCAAAGAGGGGACGGGTTATTTGTTAAGTTTCTAAACACAGATAGAGGTAAGGATAGCTCCATATAAGTGCGCTCGAGCAACGAATACCTACATTATATACACCGATCAGGGACACGAAAAATAAGAGTGATCTGCTCCATAATCCAAATATTCATTCATTCATTCATTCTCATTCATTCATTCATTCCATATTGCCCGTTTAATATTTTGTGATACTGCTCCTTGTCACTGTTAATTTCGTGTTCCTGAAAAGTTTCATGTGTGCGTTGCTCTATCGCGTTTGTATGAAGTTATCCTTGTGTGATATGAATTTTGTGCTGAAGGTTTTGGCATATTACATCAACGTGAGGTTTTCACTCCGATTCAGTTTAGGAAGGGTTCATATATTTTATTTTTTATTTTATTTACTTTATTTCTATATATCTACATATCTAACAACAAATGAAACTTCCACAGTCATGTCTTATATTTAGATACTGTATGCGATCAACGGATAGAAAATTGACGTAGGAAATAAACATCGTTGGTCATTTACCTATTAGGTATAATATTCTACATGGAAATACCTCTAATTTTTTACTTAGATTAGCTGATATTACAAGCAAACGCTTCACTACAATCCCACCTGATGGCAATGATGATTCACTGATCATCACTTGAAATACTTTTAATAAAATGATGATGATGTAAACAGGAGGTTCGGTAGTTCCGGTATCAAGACCAAATCCTTTATTGCCGGAATGAAACTCGTTAACTGTCATAAATCGGTTTTTTTAATCATAATAAGAGTTATTGTAGTGGGAGATTTTCTCACGATACGGCAAAATAATGGGTGTTATGTTTACGTGTGATAAAAATTAATACAGGAATAACCTCACATTAGACACCAAACAAAGTACTTACTAAGACGATACGCACATGGCTGTGTTCCCAGTAGGCAAACTGTTAGCGGCCGACTGAGTTTGCGGCGTATCGGTTTAATACGCCCTTCCATATATAATATATTCTACAGTTTGCTAGTTTTGCGCTCACTATACGCAGTTTGCAGCGTTACGCGCGCCGACTGTCTCAGTAGTCGGCCGCTAACAGTTTGCCTACTGGGAACACAGCCTAATAAAACATATGATATTCATTTGTTAATAAAGCGCCAACACAATCTTTCACCATGCCAGAAAAATAATAAATTAAATATTATTAAAAAATCTTATTAAATATGTCATTAAATATAATGAAAAACAACTATGCAATCATCATCATCATCATATCAGCCCTTATCTATCCACTGCTGGACATAGGCCTCTCCCAAGGTGTGCCACAACGCACGGTCCTCCGCTGATCTCATCCAGCAACTACCACCTATCCTTTTAAGGTCGTCGGTCCATCGGGCTGGTGTCCCACGCTGCGTCTGCCAGTTCGCGGTCTCCATTCGAGAACTCGTCTGCCCCAACGGCCATCGGTTCTTCGACATATGTGACCAGCCCACTGCCACTTTAGCTTGCTCATTCTTCGGGCTATGTCGGTGACCTTGGTTCTTTGCCGGATCTCCTCGTTTCGGATTTTGTCCCGCAAAGAAACTCCAAGCATAGCACGCTCCATAGCCCGCTGAGCTACCTTCAGCTATGCAATAAGTAGATAAAAACAAAAAAATAACCGAACAAAAGTTAAAAAATCCAAAATAACGTTCACGTACCTAAATGATTAAAATTACTTCCTTTTTCTATGCATTCAGTAGAAACTGCACCGTAATTTAATTCCCGAGAATTAATAGATAAAAATCTATTTGAAATCAATCTGCTATCTTAGTCACGAAGCTATTAGCAACTTGATGTTAAACAAATTGCTATGAAAAAAGAAAAGATTGATACTATCAGAGACATAATAGCTATTGTAAAGCGGTGCTTGAGGACATCGGCACATCGCATGACCAATTGCTAGGCGGATTTGGGAAATACCCTGATATTTGAAGCAATAGAGTACCAAATGCTCATTCAAATTTCAACTTTTCGTTACATAGATAAGACTTAAAATAGCTTCTATGACTATTGTGCGGGTTTTTAGCATGCGGAAAAAGTGAAACGATGTGTTTTAAATGCATTTATTTTTGCTCCCGAATGTATCATCGACTACCGCTGAACGAAACGATGAATAAAAAATTAAATAATAAATTCTTCGTTTATTAGTGATTCATTTAAGCATTGAATTCGGTAGAAGATTTAAGGAGATCAGTCATTGACCTCGTATACAATGTAGTGTCATCGTTTGATCATCAGTTTTTATTTTAGTTTGTCGTTTATGTATAAATATAACAAGTGATAGTAGCATTTAAACAAACAAACTCTCATATGAAATGCACTTGCTCCATTCCGTCGAGAGTGAAAATTATACCTAAGTACAAGATATCCATTTAAGGGTCTGTCTGGGAAAAACTTATATAATAATATTAAAAAATAAACCTGTAGTTGGCTGAATTGCCAATAATTATAACTGTGTGAGTTGCGAAAATATCTCTGATTTGATATTAATCTATATAAAAGTAAGAAAAGGAATATCCGGTTTTTAAAAATGTCTTTAAACGAACATTCAACTTTCAAAATAACAATTATGCAAGACGCAAGCTTTAATTAAGAATCAATATGAATATGTAATTATAATATATCAAGGGCAAGAGCCTAATTTGTATAATCACTTCCTTTTGAACAGACGTTCATTCAGACATCGATACAGTATCTAAGGGCTCATTCCCACTGTGACGAATCGTTACTTTTACCGAATTGTGATTAGTTTTATTTTTTTTAGTGGCACATTAATTATTTATGACCATATCACACTCTTATGAATAAAAAATATACCTACGTCATAGTGCATTTATAAATGTACGCATCGTCAACGGTATGTATAATTGTCCGAGAACGAGTCGTAGGTACATATTTTTACGCATAGTGTAAATAAATGTACAATATACGTTAAGTCCCGTTCTGAAATTATTAGCCCTCGGCAACGACATATTTTTTAAATCAATAATATTTTTTTAAGTCGCCCGCGCCACCACAAAAATACTGGGATGGAATTTCTATGACTGGAATATTTTCTATGACTTTCTGCCCAATGCGGCTACGGGACAAATGAGACTCACATGTACTTACTAAACAGTGCAAATTGTCCCGTCACGGAACAACTCAACGCGACGGAAGTAATGGTACAGCCGACTGTCTGTACTAGCTTCTACTTTGGTCTCGTTAATCTACTTACAAGGAAAATGATTGCAAATATTGACGCGTCCGTAACATAAAAAAGCGTAAAGATTGAAATGTGATTTTATAGGCACAAACTTTTTTTATTCAGGTAGGTACATATTTGATTAAAATAATAAATAACAGTGTCTAAGAACGGTACCAGAAATTGTACAGTATGAAACTCAAGGTATTATCTACATATTAGCGTGAGATTGTAAATAGTTTGGTTCAATAACACAAATATACTCAGTTCATATGTGGAAACGACATCGAATTTCGTACAATAGTTTTGCGTGATACGCGTCCAAGCATACAGACAGACAAACAACAAATTCTAAAGATGATTGTTTTGGCTTTCATTGCTCCTATAAAGGCCCTATATATTAATTTCTCCTAAATATCTGCTGACATCGACCAGTTAACATTTTTTGTATTATTATTTAATGCACAAATTTAATAACCGAATTTAATGTTTGCCAGAGCTCTCTACCCACAGAACATCTAATAATTATTAGGTGTTCTGTGTCTCTACCAGTACTATCAGTTAGTAGGATAAACTTAGCTTTATCTTTAAATAGCAGTGACAACCTAGCGGTTAGAACGTTGGTCTCCCGAACGAAGGGGCCCGAGTTCAAATCCTGGCACGCACCTCTAATTTTCAAATATTATGTGCGTATTAGAAGTTAATTATCACTTGCTTCGGTGAAGGAAAACATCGTGAGGAAACCTGCACACCGGAGAGTTCTCCATAAAGTTCTCAAAGGTGTGTGAAGTCTACCAATCCGCACTTGGCCAGCGTGGTAGACTATGGCCTAAAAACCCCTCACATTGTGAGAGGAGACCTCGAGCCCAGCAGTGGGACAATTATGGGTTGTTGCTATTATCTTTAAATATTGAAAATAAAGTGACATAATTCGACATCGAAATTTAGTAATGATTAATGATCACTTAACTTTTAACTTGACTACCGTTGTATTCATTACAAATCATTAAAAAATGATCACTCACAGCACTCAACCGTAGTAATTCATTAAATTTATGAAGTCAATTTTATAAAGTCAATTATTCTGTGCACTCAAAAGCGGCTTAAACCAAATAAATGAACTGCCACTCAACAGTAGGAGTGTTGGCAAACAAAATTCTCATTAATATTTATAATATAGAATGTTCACTGGTTGGCTCCTGGCCATTTAATGATAGCGAGTTTAGCCTTTGCTACCATAAAAATAAGGTTCATATAACGTCACTACACATGCTTTGATTACACGCTTCATTTGCTATTGTATGCATACTAGCGCTAATCTGGGCTATTTTGAATATTCGACATATCAAAATATCTATGACGAGTATTCAGTATACCGAAAATTGAGTATAGTAAGCAGATGTTATATAAATCAAAACAAATAATTGTTTATTGTGTACCAATAAAATATACAGGAATATTGAACAGATTATGAATTAAAACTGAATTAATGAGAACAATAATGCTATTATATTTTCGATTATATTATCTATTTGTATTCACAGGATAGAACCCAAAACATTTTAGCCAAATGATCAAAGCTAACGGGTTTTCAGATATACGGATGGCATTAAAGGTTTATACAAGAAAATGTTTTAGGTACCAGATACATAGATAGTAATGAAAAAAACATTCGAAATATTATTATCATGAGAACTTCATGAAATTCAGTCTACTGTCATAAGCTATTTAATATTGATAAAACATCATCTTAACATTCAATTATAAGCAAAGCTAGAGAGCATTCTGAGAGTAGAATGCAAGTCATCATTTAAAAGGAAAACTAAGCTTAAGTAGTTCAATCTAAGTCGAGCGCAAGAGTTTAAAGATTGACAACTCATTAACTAACTTTGTCTTGCGTCGGTTGCACTTGATTGCGAATAGTTTATCGCTCTCTTGTTTTATACTGATACAAAACTGTTTTTAACCGACTTCAAAAAGGAGGGGGTATCCAATTCGACTGTATTTTTTTATGTTTGTTACCTCAGAACTTTCGACTGGGTGAACCGATTTTGATGATTCTTTTTTTAATCGAAAGCTGGTGCTTTTAATGTAGTCCCACTTAAATCTGAGCTAGACCTGACGAGTAGTTTTTGAGTTATTTTTAAGTTGGTTATTTTTTTCTTGGTAAAATTCATATTTTTTTTCGTTTTTTATTTATATACTAGCGCTTTGCCCGCTTTATCCGGGATGGAAAGTAGCCTATTCCAGATCTTATGTTTACCTACTTTTTCTTGAAAATCTGTTCAGTAGCTTTTTTATGGAAATAGCTGGCAAACGAGCTGACGATCCACCTGATGGTAAGTTGCTAATTTCAAATCAAATAATCAAATCTCTGAATTTATGAATCTTTATGAAAGTACCCACAGTATTCATTTAATACAAAAGTAAAAGGCTATAGGCATATCCTTAAGGCTTTGGTCAATCGCCAGTGATTGAAGAAAGGGCAATATTACGTTCTGGTAATGGCGGTTAACCGCTGGGAGAAAAAAAGGAGATTAACGCTTATGCCCTTCAGAGAAAACGTTAATGAGATATCTAGGATATCTTTAACTCGCTCTGAGGTGTATAGATACATTGTAAACTGCCTTAGCCAGAATACTCCTTTCCGAAAATACAATCAAGTATACATATACGATACAGTGCATCAATATGATTTCGCAAAACTGAGTTTAATTCGGGTGAGTAAACAAATCGTGGATTATTTGCTCAGCTGATAGACGTGGGTTCAACCGTTCAACGCATTGCAACGATCTGACTTTAAACTTGTCGTGTTTACGTCCAACCCGTTAGAGCTATGGAGTCATAGCTGAAATTGTAATCGTTTTATGAAAACTGGCAATAAGCAATCAATTCGATTTTGTGTGGGACACATACAGCAGCACGACAAAACGCTGCACTGGGACATTGGCTAAATTATTCAGACATCGCAACGACAATGCTACGACACTGTCATTGACACTGTGTTCGATTTTTGTGTTTAAGGCCAGGTGACCACGTAACGTGACATAACTGTGATTTAGGGCTTGTTTCACAATCTTCAAGTAGAGTCCGAATAAGCTATTCGCCGGTTAAAGTGACGTTAAAGTGTCATTTTACATACACGAAATGTCAACTTAACCAACGAATAGCTTACTTCGGACTTACTTGAAGATTTTGAAACAAGCCCTTAATCTATGAACACGCCACGTCATGTAAATGGGAGCTATCATATACCATTTCAATGTTGATATTTGTGGCAAGTAACGGGCCAGATACCTTGTCAGATCCCCTGTCGTAATGCTTACGTAGGCACCGGGCCTTATACCTACTAATCATGTATTATGTCATTTTGTCGTATAGTTACTGTTGTACAACAGTTGTCAAAGTAGCAAAACTAAAATCTTCACAAAAACCAACAATAAATCTTAATGTATTATTCAATTCCAATGGAACCAAATGGTTGGGAATTTTGCTGTGTTTTCCGATCTAAAAATATAATTTTTCGGTATCTTAAAACAAGTTGTGGTCCACCCAACTTACTCTGTATATTCCCAGAAGTGTGAATGGATATAATTATCACGTCAAACGGGTATTCTAAATAATTCGTATTGACAATGAACTTGTTAATTTTATAACGGTCATTACATTTTGTACGGAAATTAAAGCAAAGCAGGTTATAATCAAATCTGAGTACAAGGACAGGTGAATCATGCTTATAGAATAGAATAAAATATTGTAAAACGTCATTGTAGAACTTATGAAAGCGAAACATGACATATTGTTTACTAGTGGATACCCCGCGTTTGTTACTACGAAAAAAAATTGCATGGAAAAAGTCGAAAATTGAAAATGTGCGCAATGCATTGTTTAGCGATCTCAAACTATCTTCGCATTTCAATTGGGGCCAGTTTGGGGCACATCGGTTGGATGGTTTCAGAGTCTATAAATTATAGGAAATCCGTAAAAACATTTTTTTGTTTATATAATTACGAGTAACCGCCCTCGCTTTGCTTCGGTTTTCTTATTTTTTTACACCTTGGGTCACATTATTAGAGTTTTAATAAGGATCGCTATTCTTTTTGAAAATATAATAGGTATAGCCTATGTCACCCGGGGATAGTGTAGCTTCCCAACAGAGAAAGAATTTTTCAAATCGGTTCAGTAGTTTCGAAGCCTGTTAAATGCAAACAATCAAATCTTTCCTCTTTATAATATTAGTATACATAGATAATAGATAATTTATAACGAAATTTTAAACGGTATGTTACTTGTTGAGTATAATGGATCGATCAAAAAATGTGCGACTGTGTCGTGTTTTAGAAAATAATGCAGTACAGTATTAAATAGGAAATATACATTTTTTTTTTGGTTTCGTACCTCAAAAGGTAAAAACGGAACCCTTATAGGGTCTGTATGTCTGTCAACCCTCTTTTTCTCAGAAACACGTTTAGGTATCAAGTTGAAATTAATATAAATACTCAGGTCTGCAATCCCTTGGATATGTTTAAAAATCAAGCTTTAAAGTCAACGGGAATTTAAGTTTTTCCATACCAGCATGAAAAGATCTAACAGGTACGTTTTTGCCCATAGATCAACCAGTTGGTTCATGGGCAATTTTTTTTACCCATAGACCAACCAATAGGTCCACGCAGTTGGTTCACGGGCAATAAACGAATAAAAGTAACTGTTAACAACACAGATATTTTTAAATATCTCAATAATAGATCTTACTCATATAGGAACAGTTAGAAAATTATACCTATGATTAATCAGTGAATGTAGAACCTTTGAATAAAAACTGTGACTGTACTTAGTAGATATAAATTTCGAAGCGAAGTTCAAGGTCTGTTGTATTAAATAATAGTAGATAACAATTTAAGTACCGCATCGTATTTTATATTTCAAGCATTGTAAAACCCATTAATGGATAACGGTTATAGGATAAGTGAGATACATTAGCCGTGCAAAAAAATCTTGTTTATAACGTTATTTTATTTCTGCTCTTTTAGAAAAATGGCCAAAAGTACAAATGGGGAAAAACCGCTAATAACGCCATGCGTAGAATGGGAAATTAGATGTAATTTAAACCCTGTAGTAAAACAATGAATAATAAAAATCAGCCAAGCGTATTTGAGACTAAGGAGTACAAATTTTTTTTTTTTTTTTACTGAAATATTACTTTTAATTACGCCATTGATAATGTATAACGGATATGATAATACGGATATAATGATAACGGAGTACCTTTAAGAAATGTTGTTAATCATGCATAAAGTTGTTGTTACATATTTTAACAACACTAATAACTATAAAGTGCGATTGAGTAACTTGTAAAAGCTTAGATACAAATATGTAATGCAATAAAATTTAAATAAAAATAATAATGGAAATAAGCTCTAGAATAAGAAGGTAAGGCTATTTCAACTTAGCTTGATTGCTTTTTATTATTATAAAAGTAACAGCCCTCGCTTTCCTTCGGTTTTCTTATTTTTTACACCTTGGGTTACATTACTGGAGTTTTATTAAGGATCCCAAATTTTTGAAAATATAATACAGCCTATGTCACCCGGGGATAGTGTAGCTTCCCAACAGTGAAAGATTTTTTCAAATCGGTTCAGTAGTTTCGGAGCGTATTAATATAGATTATTTAATTATGCCATCGAAGTGGGCGAGTAATAAATACATACTACACCTAGTGTTGTTACATTTAAAATAATATATGACGAACAACAACACCTACTCCTACTTGTCATCTTCGTGGCACAACAATAGAGATATAACCCATTTTTTATAACTAAATACCGGATGCATGGAACTTTTATAGATTCAATAATATGCTGTCATGTTTAAAACCGTTTATGAATGAGTAAAGCTGAAAGAATACAATAGGGACAGTTTATTACAAAATGGCTTACTGCTAACAAAATGGAATCGTAAATTGAATCGATGTTGATTTTCTTAAAATCGATAACGCGTTAATCGAGTCATGATAGCGACTAGCAATTGACAGACGAACGTAAAACACTCTTGATTATCGATTAAAATCAGTCGAGATTGAATTTAAAATCAAATCAAGGTCAATTCGATTTCGGAAGTAAAGCAACAGTTCATCATAGAACGATGCGTTTAAATGACGCATCATATACTTTGAAGCGAAGGCAAAATAATGATGAGGGCGATTTTAATTACTAAAACGTGTAGATAGACCACGTAAAAATGATTTTCTTGAAACATTATAAACTGACTGACAAATCCAAATGTACCAGTGATTCCTAAACTTTAAATGGAGTTAAATTGCAAAACTAATCTTATAATAATTTAATTTAAGAACCGTAAAAATGATTGAACTGAGTTAGTTGTTTATATTCGTCCAAAGATGGTTGCTACAAAAAGAAAAAACCGACCAACTGCGTGTCAAGCCACGCGCAAATTAGGGGTCTGTAGTTGTAAGTTCATCTTAGGCAAGCTAATCTGACCATGATAGTTTTCCTTTTAAATTCATCATATTACCTATACAATATAAAAAGAAGCATAGGACGCCCCCCGACCAGGTGGACTGACGACCTGAAGAAGACAGCGGGTATACGCTGGATTCAGAAGGCTCAGGACCGGTCAGAGCGGCGCAAGTTAGGGGAGGTCTATATCTAGCAGTGGACCTCCAAGGACTGATTGATGGATGGAAGGTAGGTATAATATAGCCGTGAATTTTTTCACATTTCCAACATCTACCATTTAGTTGAATCAAAAAATGGGCTTTGCAGACCTTTAATAGATTTGTAAGAACTTTTAAGCAATATCCCATACTATGGATAGCCGAGGAAAAAAATCATCCTCACCTGTTTTTAATATTTTATTCTACCACTAAAAAGTGGTAAAATCTAAAAAGTTTTTATAAATTTTAAAATAAAGTGTATTCAGATACTTACATAATTTCTCAAATTTTTCATTATTTTTTAACCGACTTCAAAAAAGGAGGAGGTTCTCAATTCGACTGTATTTTTTTTTTATGTTTGTTACCTCAGAACTTTGGATTGGGCGAACCGATTTTAATGATTCTTTTTTTAATCGAAAGCTGGTGGCTGTCATGTGGTCCCACATAAATTTTATTGAGATTTGACAATGGCATCCATGAGAAAACCACATAAGTCGTAAATTTGTGTTAAGATGTGCGCGACAAATTGACGAATAACTCAATAGCACGCCAACCGATTTCGATGATTCTTTTTTTAATTGAAAGCAGGCGCTTGTCATGTGGTCTCACATAAATTTGAACGAGATCTGACAACTATGTAGTATTTGAGACTTTAAAGTCGGTTATTTTTTGTTAGTAAAATTTAGATTATTTCATTTATACTTGTTAAAATTTATTATTTGTACACAATTTTAAACCTTACACGGTTTATTAGTATAAAAAAAATATTATAAGGCGCTATCTATTCACAATTATATAACAAAAATAGTAACTAACAGTTTCCAGTTATAATATTTACATAATGCATGTAAATGTAATCCATTATGCAAAATATAAATCAATATTGGAATTCTTATTCGCACTGTTCAGCTACTACTTAGTTATTTCATTCGTTCTCAGTAGATTTTTTGTTTTTAGTAAAATAAGTTCTGGGTGAGAATTCCATTCCAACGTTTAGGTAATTAGTAATAGTATAATTAGAAATATCCAACCGAAATTGGACATAAACAATCAAATGTTTAGCATCTAAGTCTAATCTAACAAAGGGCAGATTATTGTGGGGTTCTCAAATCGAACTGTGGTTTCGCGTGTATGTAGTACTCAGTATGTATCCATATCTTCAATCCGTAGAGCGCGCTACTTGGCCATTGCCGACAAAAAAAAATCTAACCCTTGCCGTCTCCTTGTAAGTCGTAAAATAAAATAATAAATAATTGATCTAATAGTATTATACTGATAATAGTGAATAAATTGTAATGTAGTATTAAATATTATTGAAAGGTAAACTTCATGTAGTATCAAACCTCTAAAGATGGATCGCGCAGTTGATCACTAATGACTTGTAGCTTGTAGCGCGGTATAATTTATTGAGTTTGCATCAATACAGCATTGGAACAAGTTAGGGGAATAATCAAACTTAGTTGGCTGTTGGAACGTTATCTTAAGCCGTTTAGTTCAGAAACACCGTACTAGAAACGGAACTGACTGTTTATAAGCGATTCGTAAACTAGATTATTCGTTATTTATGCATCCATACCGCAGATGTCTTTTATTTCATGTACACTATAGAAAACGTCTTTATAGACTTTGAAACCATCCAACCGATATTCCCCAATTTTTTTTCATTTAAAAGGCAATAATGCAAATATGGTTTGAGACCATTAGACAATGCATTAGGCACATTTTAGATTTTCAACCTTTTCCATACAAAATTTTTTTTGCGTAGCAACAAATGCCAGGTATTCAGTAGTAATGATATTAATTAATTTTTAACCGACTTCAAAAAAAGGAGGAGGTTCTCAATTCGACTGTATTTTTTTTTTATGTTTGTTACGTCAGAACTTTGGACTGGGTGAACCGATTTTGATGATTCTTTTTTTAATCGAAAGCTGATGGCTGTCATGTGGTCCCACATAAATTTTATTGAGATCTGACAATGGCATCCATGAGAAAACTACATAAGTCGTAAATTTGTGTTAAGATGTGCGCGACAAATTGACGAATAACTCAATATCACGTCAACCGATTTCGATGATTCTTTTTTTAATAGAAAGCTGGTGCTTGTCACGTGGTTCCACATAAATTTGAACGAGATCTGATAAGTATTTTTTGAGAATTTGAAGTCGGTTATTTTTTGTTAATAAAATTTAGATTATGTGGAGAAACATAATATACAATAAGTAACATACTTATCTTTGCCGCCACTTGCTGCCATTTGATGAATATTTCTGAACGCTTCCATACGGATAATAACTTAAATGAACAAACTATGACAATCGTCAGTCAACTCTTCACCAACTCGTTTATCAGGTATTTCTGTACCCACATTGTGACTTTTCCATAATGTTGAACAATGCAGAATGCTAAAACAGCAACATCTGCACACATCGAATAAACGTTTGTTTACACTGATGTTGCCCGCATACATTTAGAAGCGTTGCTCCACAAAAAGTAATTGCGGTGCAGATGCACCATTAGCATGCAAGAACAAGATACGGCACTACGGCATAGACTTAAATATATAGACACGCTGTACCATACAAAATTCGTGTCTCATTCGCCAGCCACAGAGTACTCAATCACAGAGTCACTATGCGCCTGCCTATGGTGCCGGCACCCTGTTCCGTACTGATTAAGTACTCTGTGTTCGTTCTGTCAAGTTTGGTTAAAGATGGCGGTATTAAATATTTGACACTAAATAATTTTTAAAAATGTAAATAAAAATATAGTTACTTACCAATTATGATTAAATAAAGTGAAATAAAGTTCAAACGTAAATAATGAGAACGTTTTAACAGTGCACAATATAGAATAATAAGTGTTCTTGAACAGTCGGAGTTTTACGTCGGAGTTTAACGTGACAGCTACTTGCTCGCAACAGACTAAACTGAGGTGAACCCAATTGGGGTAACCTCAGGTGAAAAAACTGTAAGTACTGAACAGCATGTCCATATATTTAAGTCCATGCACTACGGCCATCGATATCCTAATTGTTTTACAATCTACGTTTTTCACGTAGTTGCAGTTTATATCACTTAAGAAAAGGTTTTTTGTATATACTCGTATCTTATAAGTTAATGCTTGACTACAATCTCACCTGATGGTAAGTGGCGATGTAGTCATGTAGTAAAACGCATTAACTTAGTAAAAGTCTATTCACTTTTGCCACAGAAGAAATATAATAGTGGGTACTTTTGCCTTGAAGAAACTTACATTATAATCAAGCGGAAACACCAATATATAGGTTGACACAAAATAATATCCGTGTGGCGCAATGGTTACCATGCCGGATCGCCGCACCGAGGGTCCTGGGTTCGATTCCCAGCGAGGCGGAAATTAGAATGATGAGGTTAAATTTCTGTTCTCGGTCTGGGTGTGAATGTCCTTGTCTAGTGTGTTGTCCATGGCACCCACGACACAGGGAATCCTAGTGTGGGACTATGAGTGTGAAGCGTTATTTATTTATTTATTTAAAAAAAAATACTTTTGTACAACCTCAGACAACTAATGAGGTTAAAGAAAAGAAGTTTCGTGCCAATTCCTGTTAGATTTAGGTACTCGAAGTACCTACAGCTTTCTAGAGGCGGCTGCGTTTTACATATATGTTATTTTAATAGGTTGGCCTAAACATTTCTGCTTGAGGACAGGGCCAACACGCGCTCAAACGTGGCACTTAAATTGGCCCAACAGGACCAATGCTCAGTAAATAATTAAATATCCACGCCACGACGCTGGGTCACGAAGTTCATAAGAGAGCGCTAAAAAGATGACTCTACTTTTTACTTATAAGAAGAACATTTTTCTGTGACATGTTCTGATGGGCCAATCTTTACATTTGATCATTGATTGACCATTATTACTTCTTCTCCATAAAGTAGTCTAATACTTTTTGAACCAATAATAATAAAAACTGTCTCTTGACTGTCAGTTTCCCACTAATCTGACAAACGTATAGACAAACATTCCAAAAATAATAATGCGTGTTTATGTATATTTTCCTGTTAATCTTAGAAACGACTGCGATTTTCACTGTTGTATTTTAGTAATCCTATCCTAGTATCCTATTTCAAAGTGTAACTTTATAATTGTTTACATTATTAGACATTGACAACAATTCCTACTCTAGCACTATTTGACAAAGTAATTAACAAAGTCACGTCTCTACTGACAAAGTTATGACTGCTAGACGTTATCTCCGCTAACCACTGAAACGCTAACTTATTGATATCTGTAAACTTAATTTATCAGGCTGTGAACAAACTCGATCAATTAACGTAACGATTGTTTAGTTATAGTATCTATCCATAGATATTTTAATATATTTATAGACATAACATACATATTCTATGTTAATTTCATAACATATATTATATTCTATTTTATTTTCATACATCACGACATTCAATTTTTGAATCGCTTCGACATGTCACAATTCTCGTACATTACACTGATTTTATTAATTAGTAAATTAATAGTATCACTTTTTAATATATATTTTTTTAATTTTTATTCCTTGTTCCTCCGAGTTGGGCGTACATAAATAGAGGCGATACAGGTCATAAGATTTTGTTTGTTACAAATAAATCTTTGATCTTTTATTAAGATATGAGTTGTTTATTGTATGTACCTACAATTTTAGTTCTGATTGATTATTCTTTATTGCATTTAATGTGCAATGTCTGAACGAAATTACAAGTGGCTGAATTACTGACTCAATTTTCGTGCACACCTGGCATATACATATACCTAATATACTTATCATACATACATATATAATTTTATCTATCAATGATTTCGAATCTGCTACTGATATTCATTAGAGTGGTCCTTGATTGATCAATCTTTGATTGAAGTCATATCTATTTCTAATAGTAGTAAATTAAAAAGACGTTGTCTGATGCACCACATCATAAATAAATCGTTATATTTATTTATGACTTTCTAAGCTTGGGTTAAAAAAGTTTACTTTTTAATAGAATAATAACGCGACAACTGTTTGCTAGTTGAAAAACTACATTAAAACATTAGGATCATACATCAACCTTTGTATGAAGTGTCATTCCTATGTTCCTAGGTGATTTAGCAGTAAAATACAAAAAAAAGGTTATTAAAAATCGTAATTCCAAGTTAATAGCATTGAATATGTCTATAAAACACGATTTACTGAAGTAAACGCTGTACATCGTGGAAATTTATTGCACACCTGTTGCCTGTTTTCTTTCATACCCACTCGTATTGTACTTATGAGTATATCTGAAGTGTTGTTGCGTAAATAAACGAAACTGAATTCAATGTGATTTACAAAATTATTCCGTAAAATAAATTAAACTTTTAAATTTATGAATTTAAATTTCCGAATTTATTTAAATTCAAGACTCTAGTTACATGTTTCATGCAACCTGCAAGTGTGAGAAAAGTTTTTTAGTATTGATATTGTTATTACATTCCTGATAGGAAGGTACCTATATCTAAACAGGACAGAGCACTAATATTTGACAAGTTGTTGTTAATATGAATGAACAACTTTATCAGCAATTAAATGCAAATTGCTTTGAGACAAGATAATACAGTTTTATTACGTATTCTTTCCCGCATTACGGATTTAGTAGTAAAATTATAATTAAATATTAAAGAATAATAATAAAGAATAATATATTTTTAATATAATACGAGTATACTATAGTCTTTATTGTACACTCCAAACAGGAAACAACTGCATTCGGACATTGTGTAGAAAAAATATGTAAAAGGCGACCTTATCGCTATAGAGCGATCTTTTCCAGGCAGTAGGTACATGGTAGGACGACACGATAAAGAAGAAGAAAGAGATATAATCCACTGCACTGATAATAGACTGAATAACATAAAATAAATGACTTACGAATGTCCCGACTTCATCAAATTGGGAATGCAGGTTGTCGACATCCTCCTCCGACGCTAGAAGATTCTTCAACTTCAGAGGCTGGGGAACTTTAACTTTCAAGTTCTTCACAATTTTTTGCCCGTTAATATTCAATTCACTCGCGCCATTGAAAGGACAAGCGGATATCCCATTGAACTGTTCAATTTTTCCTATCACTTCCCTCTTAGCGAAGTCAGTTTCACTCTTCCCGAATTCCGCGTTCATCGTTCCGAATTCTGTCTCTGATTCAGTTGTATTTTTGAAACAGAATTTGAATAATCTTGACATTTATGTTAGAACAGCGCACGATTTCGTGATCCTTGTTTACGCGCTTGCGCTGGTCAATTGTTTCGCGTCGGCAACATAATACCAATGTTTAGCCGAACAGCTCCAAATGCGAACTGAGCTGAACACGCGGTTGCCCGGACAACCGACAACCGGTCTGCAGGCATTCTAAACCATGCCCGTAACGTCATGACGCGTCATCATGGCGTCAAAATCTCAGCAACCTTGCCGGTAATGGAAATTGGTATTGGTACAATCCCGAGAGGTTTGTCATTGCGGCCTGGAAGTGTGATTAGGGCACTCAGGGTTCGTAGAAGAATGTTTACCAAAGCACTTATGTCGGTTTCTATACTAAAGGAAAGTCTAATCTTACCTAGTACCTATAGTACCTACCTAGTTAACTGTTCTTATAACGCACAGCCTTATTTTATATTGCTTTAGACACTGGAATGCGTTTACGTTTCAATTATTCCCGTTACTACTTTTACCACAATTATGCTACTCTTATCATTAAGTATTTGTATCGCTACCATAGTAGTATCATTACCTACTACTGTTCTTAATTATACATCATTACGTGAAGAGCCGATTTGTTATAAATTCCACTTATTAAGGCAAGGAAGATTGTAAAAGGCATAGGTAATTTAAATAGAGCATACCTCTGTGAAGAAAGAGAGGGAAAAATATTTTTGGACCTTTTCAACGGTACCTCACGCTATAGGGTACGCGACGAATAAAAAATTCATCCTCACGTTATCTGCATGGGAGGTACCCTGAAAAAAATGTTTTTCAATATTTTACGGAATGACGGACAGACGGATAGACGGACGGACGGACGGACATGACGAAATTCTAAAGGTTCCGATTTTACTACGGAACTCTATAAATAGTAGCGGGTACGTGATCCAATAGTCGCACAGCTCTACACAATCTTGCTAAAGAATTTTAGAAGCTTATGACACTTATGACTTATGAGTTGTGACTGAAAATGAACATAATTGAAAAGAATATTCATACACAACACCACAGACATATAACATAATGTATGTGTATGTGTGTACTAATAGAACTCGGCTATAGAAAGACTTTCTTTAAATCTTTAAAATTATCTCACTAACCGTAACTTCGTAAAGAAATCTTACAATTAGCTAATTTATTCTGAGATCAAACAACAAATTCACACATACTACGAACATGTGTGAATTTATGAAATGGTCATTAAAACTAAGCTTTTTTCATTACTACATATTGGATTGACCAAGTGATCCAAATGGGTAAGTCCAACTTCGAGAAAGAAGTCACTCGTAGAATCCAACTCGGATGGGCTGCGTTCGGGAAACTGCGTCATATCTTGTCGTCCAAAACACTGCCTCAGTGCCTGAAGTAGAAGGTGTTCGAGCAGTGTGTGTTGCCAGTGATGACATACGGATGCGAGACGTGGAGATTCACTATAAGCCTAATGCATAAGCTCAAAGTCACCCAGCGGGCTATGGAACGTACTATGCTCGGTATCTCTCTACGCGATAGAATTAGAAATGAGGAAATCCGTAGACGAACGAAACTGACCGACATAGCGCGGAGAATAAGCCGGCTGAAGTGGCAATATAGTTCGAAGGACCGATAACCGCTGGGGAAGACAGGTCCTCGAATGGAGACCACGACTCGGAAAAAGGAGCACAGGACGCCCCCCGACAAGGTGGACTGACGACCTGAAGAAGACAGCGGGAATCCGCTGGATTTAGAAGGCTCAGGACCGGTCAGTTTGGCGCTTGCTAGGAGAGGCCTATGTCCAGCAGTGTACTTCGAAAGGCTGATGGATGGATGGATGGATTGGTTTGACCCTACGGTGAACCACGCACGTACATACTTGCAACGTAATATGTTTAATAATGTCAGTTCGTTGAACTTCATGGAATTATTATACGAGTCATAGTACGTGTAGGTGTTCTAAGAACAAATCGGAGCAAGAAATAACAATGTCACATTCCATAATATTTCAAACGATTCATTTTGGAAAATCCTCACGATTTATGTACTCGTATATAAGTATGAATATGTTACTCTTACGCCCCAACTCAGAGTCCCTTAGTAAAGAATCGCCATACAAATTCTGTACTAAGGAGCGATTTAAGTAACTGTTAGTGACTCTGAGTTGGGGCGTTAGTCTTTAACAAACAATTTCATTTGAACTCAGTTTGAACATTATAATATACCTACAAAATATTTATGCCTTCAAAAGATGCGTCAAAATCGATTCAGTAATATTATTGAGACACTCAGAGAAATAAATAGTAAAAATTATTTTAGATAATTATTTTAATAAAATAATTAGTACTGATTTAGCTACTGATTTCTAAATCAGAAACTAAGGTAATATTATGAAAAGAAATAAAATAATTAAAATGAACTGTTTATAATGTATCTTTATTATAATTATGTCGTTAGTGCTTTTGTCTAGTCGGTATACTTTGATTTTCGTTAAGTAAGCCGTTTGATCCTACGACGAAATAATCATTTGACTTTGCCTCCAAACATCGCTTTATAAAGATATATTGTATTACAGCAAATTTCGTAGAAATTCTAATACTAATTCTACTTTGATTGTTGTCCAGACAGCTGACCTCGAAGAGAACAGATACGAGTATTATGTTAGTATGAACGAGTCACATACTCGTCATAATGTAATGTCATATCAAATATTATGTATCCGGGTCTATTCTTTAAAATTTATTCACGTCATAGGAATTCAAAATGCTCTCTACAGGATATAGAGAGTCCTTTCACTAATGCTTATTTCAATGTCAGTTTTGTCGTCAATATTACGTGTTTTATTATTAAGATTAACATATTGATATACGCTTAAGAGATATATGAATTAATTAGAACATAATTTTAAAACAATAAGGTTTTAAATGTCTTCAAATACTTTACTTTTCCAAGCGTCTCTAATTGGGCAAATCACACAATTATCATGAATTACTCATTCATGATTGTAGTCAAATTAACGGTCTATTACGAGTAATTTGATCTCGATTACTTAAAATTTAGAAATAGGGGTAAATTCCACGTAAGTAATGTATTAGTTGATTATTTTTTATTGTAGTAAAATTCTTTCTTAAAAAGCTTTATCGTCTTATTTTGTATTTTGTTCCGATATTTGAACCATTTCTGATGTAAATCCTAAGCCAAGGACCAAGCCCCCAGAACCCCTGAACCTTTAGACTTTCCAAAGTCGCCAATCTGTCCACGTGAAGCTGTAAAGGCCGACAGGGCCAACCGCAATTGTCTATTCGAAAAGAAATCACGTGTATGACGAAGAAACTGGAGAGGTGGCGTGAAACTCAAGTTGACACTTGACTACTACTTACTACTCCATCAAATATATAATCAATAATCATCGTCGAAAGTCGCCGTATGATAAAATAATCTCCCTTTAATTCGTTAAAAGTAACTATAATTTTCTTCTCTTCTTTCGTTTCAGTTTTTACTATAGTAACTTTTGTCTCGAACCAACGAAGTTTTGCCTACTAATAATACAATTATACACACAAATAATTGAATTATAATTTACATACATAGCTAAGCTTGTCTGGAATGACTCGTTTAAAAGATCGCATGTTCAGGTATTCATTAATGGGTTGAAATCCATTAATGGCCCAATACTGAGCAATTAAGCAAGGATCTCTCGGCTTAAGGAGGCCTAGTGCTCTACCTCACCACTCTGCTCCAGTGCGGATCTCATATTATTATCTACACCATGTTGCTCTATTTTCTGTAAGTTTAATATGGGTTACAATTAGCTGCAGCCTGCACAGTATGGTGTTCAGTATCTTAAAATGTAAGTTTTCCGTCTATGATTCATATACTAACGGTAAATTACTATGATCACGTTTCATATTATTATGTAGAGTAATAGTTACGAGAAATAAACAATGACAACAAATGAATTCCAGTTAAGGTATTCCAGAAAAGTTATTTTTAACTTTCATTAGATTTTACATGACCTACTATCAATATATAAAAATAAATCAATGACATGGCAAATCAACCACAAATTGATTATTATACTCGTAATAGGAAAATGACAATTTATATCATTTTGCAGCATAATGATAACGTTTGTGGATAAACGTAGAATCCAAAAAAAATATTGGAATTTTGTAATAGGTACGTATTTAGCGAATCTAGGTTACTTTATTTTATGAGAGGTAACCGGAAATGGATCGGTTCTCGCGGGATAAGACAAAAATTATTGTAGCGATTCTGATAAGGGTTAAAACTTTAGTTGACTAGTGTAAATTGGTCTTGAAAATAACTTTGTTCTTGCACCAATGGACTGTTTCTTATTACTGAGAAGATTTAAAGGTTCGCATGATTTTTGCTTTTGTCCTATCTTACCTATCTTACCTTACCGTACCTTATACCTTAGTTAATCTTATTTCCTACTTCTAATAATTGTCCACACAACGACACATCCGTTATCCTGTATTATTTATTTTTATCTATGTATGTGCTTCTATGTATGTGAAGGACGAAGGATAATTTTCTTCCTTATTAATACATACAGTGAACTCAATATATTAATTAAATAATATTTTTTATTATTTTTACTTATAATATGCATAATTCAAATGTCATATACATACCATATTGCATAAGATGGAGGTGTAGAGGCAAAACAAAAAAAAATAAAAACTTGTATTAAGAAACCGAACTAATAAGAAGCCCGCTGTTATATTAATGTAACGTAATTTAGGGCTGCTATATAATTATTACCTTATCGTCTTGCACAAAAGTATCAAATTATTTTTGATGTGATAGAATGAACTTTTGTTTTACATTACATTTCTTGTTTACATAAATAATACTGCTCAATTAATCTTGATTCCACTGAAATAATGTTGTTTACACATTGCACCGGAACGGAGGCAGTTTTGTATTGTTTCAAATAATATGAAAGACTAAAAACATGTCTGATAAAAGTGACGAAGAACTATTATTACTTCAAGCACAAACAAAAATAGACGCAAAATTACGGTTTAACAGCCTACAATTATAGATGTAATAGATACATATTTTTTAGTCTGATCCTCCAGTGTGTGTAACGGCTCCACACCGCCCGCCTCTGCTCCCTTGCAGCGTGTAAGCAACTATATAGGGGAAGGGGGGGCATAACGGGGACGTTAAGGAAAATAGCCAATAAAAGAACAAACAAAATATATTAAGTAATTAACATTAATCATAGCACTTTGGTTACATATTAGGCTATCATTTGGCATATAATCAAATAATGTTTTAATTTTAATTTTACGAAACCCTCATGAAAACCCCATTGTGCCCCTAGGGTGGGGCAGTATGGGGTACATGGTTATTTTATTCACAATATGTGCAGATGTGGATTTCTTCTGGGATCTAGTCGTCAACACCAGCACAGTCTGTATGACACAAACGTCTACATAGCTGGCAGGCCACCCAACCCTCCGCAGACTTCAAATATAGTACAATGTATGGTTATCGTCAGTCGACAATTTGACAGCTAGGAGCTTAAGATTGTCGTTGATTCGTAAGGATTGAAAGACAAATCGATTTTCTAAATCGTTTGAATGATTTCTTGGTCGATATAATAATATTTTAACTTTACGCTTGAAAAATTAAAGACATATTTTTAAAACGTTGTAATGTTATTTTTATCTCTTTCTATTGCTCGAAGTTACAATGAGAATGATTTTTCGTTCGTATCATGGCAAATAATTTTAAACAGAAATATTTAAGTAGGTACTTATCAATTCAAATAGTATTTTTTTTAATAGACAATGAATTTTAGTCGCTGTATCAGATAAACCGACTCCAAGTTTCATTATATACTTGCCAGAATCAGACAGCAATGATGAATGAACTTAATTCTCTGAAATTTTTTTTTTTCAATATCTTGTATCATTTATTTATGAAATATGAAAGATTTAATTTAAATTTATCTATTTAAAAAGTGTAATTATATATAAATATAATTTGATTCAATTAATCGTATTTGTTAACAGTTAATCGATTTTAATTCGATGGTTCCAAACTTTATTCAATCGTGAATATTGTCTATGGCAAATTGTCATTAGAAGTCGGCCATTATTGTTTACCACTTTAGACTCGACTAAAAAAATGGACTATAGTAGTCGCAGTATCTCGCTGCACTTGTTGACAGGGCGAAGTATAATATTGCGCGCTCACTCCCGCTTAGACAGTATGCTTCGCCCTGCTCGCACTTTATGTCAACGAGTGCAGCGAGATACTGAAGTCACTGCACTCATTGACAGGGCGAAGCAAAAATTGCGCGCTCACTCGCACTTAGGCGCAATATGCTTCGCCCTGCTCGCACTTTATATCAACGAGTGCAGCGATATACTGCGATTACTGTAATGATAACTTTTTACAGGCGTCTTTCAAACGGCCCACGGACGCTCTTCTCTTAATCCTCTGGTGGTAACCCTACGTAATGCTAATTACGGACATTAACAATTATTGTATTAAGTCGAGCTTATTCATTTTTCATAACATAACATTACTTTAGCTCAGTTTGAACTTATCAAACATTAAATTCTGGGCCATTATTTAAATGTATTGGGTCTTTATGTGTACATTATGTAAATCTGTATATCTAGACATACCAAACGTTTTTAGTTTTTCTGTTTTTTCTTCTATACTTTAATTTTTTTTAACAAAATGGTAACACCGGATAGAGTTGTACGACGTACGTCTCATGGTGGCATGGCGGCGCGGTGGAGATCATATTATTCGTTGAGTGACACCGGTCGCATGAGTACATATTATGTGCAATGTGCAAACCTATCGGCTCATATTTCTACAATGATCGTCTATTATTTTATGTTGTACGGTGTTAATTCTAATACAATTATTGTTAGACGATATCCCTGTGATAATATTTCCATGAAAATACCTAACTATCTACATTGTGACATAAAACCAAAGAATGTCGGACACACCATCATAATGAAACACAACGTTTCGTTCGGGTCTCGGCGATTCGACATACCTATATATATTAAAATTGAATTTACATAAGTTGAACATAAAAAATTACTAGGTAATATATAAAAAAATCGTAGCATTAGTTAATCGTATGGAAAGTCACCATAAATATTAAAAATAATAATAAAAACAAATATTATAATCCAGTTTCTCTCAAGCGAAATAAGCTATTTCGAGATTATCATAAACATTTTCACATTTTAATAATATCAAAGTGATTCGAGTCATAAAAAATATATTAAAACGATAAGTAAATATAAATTGAATTTCCTTGTCTACCAATTTATAAAAAACAATAAAGAAATCATGCGGATTAAATTAGACACTTGACCATAATTCTATGATGTGTGTGTCTCAAATGTAAGAAAGTAATGATTATTTTTATAAATTTTATGTGTTTCTTATGCTATTATTATAAAAATATTGACTTTTTGCATTCCTTCTCCGCGTTTTACTGTGCTAAATTTCATTTCCTCCGTCCGCGTAGTAGTAAGTAGTAAAACTGTATTTTTTTAAATACTTATATGGTATTACTAAGCACCGCAAGGTACCTACTTCAAATCTTGTACCTACGCATCTCCTTTTACCAATTGAGCTTAATTGTCAAGTCTAACAAGTAATAGTGCCGACTAACAAGTAATACTGATTTTAATATTGATAAAGATAACGATAAATAAATGGGCGACATGTCACCATTAGGTATCTTGTATAATTTAGACATCGATAGAAATTATCTATTCACATAAAATGGCAATTTGCTATAAGTGGTCAAGCAGATACGAATGAACGAGTATTGAATCACGAAATGTCAATAATGCATGAAGAAATATAGGATAAGTTTTTAAATTCGTGAAATAGATTCGTGACATACTTTCTAAACGTAATACGAGTAAGTAAAGTTGCGCTTATTTCCTGTTGCACAAAATGTTAAAAAAATTAATTTCAGTCCTGCAAACTAAATTAAATACTGCATAATTAATTAATTTAATTATTATGCTATTTTTATTTATCTGTATTATACAAAACTAATAAAAAATTACTGATTAAATAAAACGTAAAATAATGTATAAAACATAAGTACTATTAACAAATTCTGTACTAAGGAGCGATTTAAGTAACCGTTAGTGACTCTGACTTAGGGCGTTAATAAATAAGGATGTCGTATGTAAAATCGTAAAGAGATCTGTTCTTGGGAAAGACCTAAAGAATAAGGTATTTCACCGTATTTCCCTGAGTTAAAAGTCAGAGAGAGTTTTACCCGTTTCTTTGTAGTAAGAATTAAAATGATGAAATGTCTACGTGAGACAAAGCATATAAGCATATTGGCATTAGGTTGTTTATGTGGCTTTGAATATTTTTTTTGTCCAGTCAAGTTCATTGTATGTATACGAATAATATATCAATCAATATTAGTCATTGGAATGAGCAATAGGTACGAGTACAAGATAAATTGCTCGAATACGATAACACTTTCTTTCACAGTAATATATAAATTGTAACTAAAAGAGGGTAGGTGTAGGGTTCCGTAGAAAAAACGGTGCTTTTGTAAAGCTTAAAAAGTGAATAGTGCTCACAAAGTTGTAATTTGGCAAATTGGTAGAATAAAATCTTATTTTTTCCATTTCGGTCTCTACTGCTTCCCCTACAGGTAAACTTTTTCACGTCTACTTAATAATGTGGGGTGTGATTGAAAATAATTTTTTAAATTTATATGGGTCTTCAAAGTGCGACCATTGTATAATTCGATTACAATCTGTCGTAAATATTTTAATAGAACATTATTTTTGTAATTTATTCCGACTGGATAACCTTGGCTCCATAATCTTATTTCTTTTTTTATTCTTCATCATCACCATGATTCCTCTACCAAATACAAATATCAGTGGTTGTAGCTTTACATTTTTTTATACGTAATATACCTACTTACCTAAGTCTGAAGTTCAGTAACTTCTCTTACTGTAGTCACATTCGTAACATTTCACAAGTAAGTTTAATGGATTGTTTCGGTATAAAATAAAGAAAAGGCAACAGTTGTTATTGAATTGTAAGGAACTTTATTTAATCAATAACACATTTGTTCATGGAATCATTACAATATTCTTTACAATTGGAAATGTAATGAATAATTAATTTAAATCGTGCAAAACAATATTTTATATTTGTGATATGAATCTGATAATAACAATTTTTTTTAATGTTAGTCCCATAGTGCTCCTTTTCAGTAAGAAGTTAGAAGATATGATATTACATTGTAAATATCTAGTAAAGACATTATTTTATTATATTCGTCATAAGTATTTTAATTTGAATAGAAATATTAATATTTCGAAAGATTGTATATTTAATTTATAACATGATTAATAGAAAATATGAATACATTTCTTACAGCTAATTTAAATGATCACAAATTCTCATTATAATAGCAGTAGATACTAAAGGACAGAGCTGTACGGTTACAGCGAAAAACAAAATAGCAGGTGGAAATAGTAATCTCTTTCATACACATAAAGATTGTTAGAATATTAAGCAATACTTTATTAAAGTACTTATTCTTAACCTAAAGACAATTTGGAATTAAATATATTTATTTATTACTTAAACATGAAACAAAATGTAGAATAAAAATAACGTTAGATAAACAATTTCTTATGTACACAAGTGAATAACCTATCAATGACATTTGTACAAAATTTGGCAATGAGAAATGTTTATCGGGTTATCGTTGTATCCATAGCTATAAAAATATATAATTCATAGGAGATAACCCTAAATATTACAAAGGCAAAATACCTAGAACAGGTAGTAAATCTTTTACTAATAATCATATTGAGTTTAAAGATATGATTGATGACATTAGAATAAAATGTACCTACGTTACGAAACTGTTAAATTTACCATCTAGTGAAATAAGATTTGCAAATTCGAAAATATCATCATTAAGATTAAAGTGAAAGCTAGACGTAGATATACATATAAATCAAATTGGACATTTTGTGCGTTGTATAATCATTAATAATTAAGTACACCCTGCTTAAAGTCCTTGAAAACATTAAAATAGCTTTCAAATTAAATAGGGCACTATAGCAATGATTTATGTTAGTGAGGCTTCAGAATTTAAATACTATAATCCCATGCACAACCTCCAGAGTCGCCTGAACAGGCTCAAACAATTTATTTTCCACTTGTAAAATATAAGATTTCACTTGTAAGATTAGATATACTTATAAGTGAATATACTTTGTCAGTATATATGACGAATATCAATATAAATCTTAGAAGAAACATCTAAGATTTTAATTTTACTTATTTAAGATTTCATTGCTTAACAATAGTAATCCATAAGTGCAATATTTAAGAATATTTTCAATTCAAATAAAACGTCCAAAATACGACGTTAATATTTTCTTAAATTTAAGAGTTATTTGAAGTTAAAGTTTACCTATTAAAGATACATCAAAAAGCGGAATACGATACTTTTGATAAGATCTTTTAATGCCATTTACTGAAAAAATGTGAATTTGTAGATAGGTACGAGCTCTCTACAAGTAGTTCAAGATTTCACATTGGAGTATTAAGATTCTTGAACAATATTACAAATAAAATATTTGCTGGCGACTTAGAGAAGTACAAATAAATATTATCTACATATATTACTTTATACAGCAGCAAAAATCAAAGGAGACTACATCACAGAATACAGTGAAAATGATGACATTTTAGGTTTCAAAAATATTATAGTACTCGTAAATATTAAGCCTTGACTAGAAGACATTGATGTTGATGAAGTTTCCTTAAAATTTATTGATATAATCAAAGCAGAACCTTACTTAGTAATACTGATTGGTTTTTACGAGGCTGTCGGTTCGGAACCGGGAAGACCGACGTCATGGTTGCGCAGCCACGCGGTTCCTGCGAGCAGACTCACGTGAAGCACTGTGAACTTCGGCGGTACGGAGAGTGATGCCGAATATATCTTCATGATAACGGTTTTCCTCCTAATTGAAATAATAAAATTGTAAATTTTCAAGTGTAAATCAAGCTGTAAGATAGATCTTGACTTAGGTACTTAAGAATATGAACATAATTTAAGATTTTTAATCGACGAAAAAAAGGAGGAAGTTCTCAATTAAATACGTATATATTTTTTTTAAAAATCATTTAGTATTATAAATTAAGATCCTAAATTAATAGTAAATAAATATTTTTAGGCGGTGCCAAACAGATGACAAAACAAACGGTGAAAAGATGTGCGCCGCGCTGCTGCTGCCGTGTACATAGCATACCGCTGCCCTCATTTTACACTATTCAATCATCTCAAAATTATAAATTTACTGTTGATTTAGGATCTTGATTTATACGAGTAATACTAAATGGTTTATTTTATATTTCGCGCTTCAGTTTTTTGACGTGATAACGTCTATTAAAACGATGAGCGGCGGGCGCATCTATAAAAAAATGTAGCGTTCCGCGAGAGAGAGAGCGGCAAAAGCGAGAGAGAGGCACTATCGGCTACGATCAGCGTATCGTAGCGTAGCGGAGCTTTGTTATGACGTTGTCACGTTAAACTACCGTCCGTAAACCGACTTTACATACAACCATTTTTTTCGTTAGTTTAATTTTTTGTTAAAAAGTAATTATAATAAATTAAGATTTTGAAACAGTAAAAATAATTTTTACTAAGACTGCCTTTGATAATCGAATCCTACCCTATCGAAGGAACCTTTCTTTCTTTATGTCTACAAAAAATCATCATAACGTTAATTTATGGAAAATGCAAAGTTAGAAATGAATTACTAACCTTCAAACTGAACATGAAATTCTGAACTTGATCATCGTTCATATTTCCATGCTTTTTGATTATTCCCTTTAATTTCTGATGGACATCTTCAGCCATCTTACAATCACCGCATACATAGAAGTGAGCTCCTTTATTGACTAGAAGATCATGAATTTCTGGACCTTCTTTTTCTGCCAATTCTTGAACATATGTCTAAAAAAATGAAATTTTTTATAACATTTCAATCATATAAAGTAATAAATTAGCAATTTGTCATAAATCTGTGCTAGATTCATTTAAATACATTTCATGCAATATTTATGTTAAAACAAAAGGGATGTAAATTATAATTGAATCTCTGTGGCCAAAACAGTGTATACCATTATAAGGTCACTAATTGTAACTAATGACTTTGCCGGGCTAATAACATTTGTAAACTGTGGCACTGGAGTTCACCAACATCAGAGTTATGTACTACTCCTGAACATATAATTATGTTGGGTTTATTTTCTTTTACCTTAGTAAAGTTTTTCTCCCTTGATAATGCAAGGAACACCTTAGTCAGCACACCATCTTTAAGTGCTTGCTCTTTCTCTTCTCTATATAAATCCATGGTCCTAGTCCGACATCCGAAGAAAAGCCAAACTGGACCAGCTGTTGGGCGAGTACGAGATGTAAGCTGCGCTCTACGATGATGCCAAAATCCTCGGAATGGAGCTATTCCAGTTCCTGGGCCTATTAATATCAGAGGAACCGACAAGTCTTGCGGAAGATGGAAATTCGGAGCGCTGGAAAATTAAAAGCAACGTTATAACAAACTAAACAATAAAAGAGATAATAAAACTCGACAACAGAATTTTTACCTTCGAATAAATAAATAAACCTCATCGCCGGGCTTGCGATCCATGAGATAGTTTGAACAAACACCGTAGTGGATGGGGCCTTCGCCTTCTGTTTGGACATGACATCACCATAATCAATCTACTTATAAATAGAACCTAATTAGACACCTGTTTCTGAGAATATTGTAAAATAATGAATCTTGATACAAAAATAGATCATATTGTAATAGGGTTTTCACTGGAATTCGTAATTTACAAGTAAAACGTATGTGGAAATCGACTGTAATAAACTATGAGGTGCTATTATAGTGACTACGTGCGACTAATGTTTATTTGCTCGTACTAACCTTGAGTGCGGTACGTAACTACGGCCACTGTGAGATGCAGTCGTTTTGGATGGGCGATTGGTGATGACGAAATTGAGTAGAATCTCGGCTGCAATGGTGAAAGTATTGCGGCGAGTAACGAAGCACTTGGCTTGGCTGATGGGAACTGATCCAATACTTCAGGTAGTGTTGGAAAATGGAAATGACGCCAGTCTTCATAGGCTGCTGGATCCTATTGACAATGATTAAATAACATGGGCTATAAAATACTTATGACTGTATCAAGTTTTCAGTTATTATGACACAATATCAACAATCAAATTGTTACAGTATTACAATTGTAAGAATAATAAAAGTATTAAACTTACAGTTGATAGTAAATTGAGTTGCTTCTTCTCTTCCTCGTCATCACAAGTTGTGGCCAAGTACTGCAGAAGAATTGTCGTTGGAGGAGTTGTGATATCGACAAATCGAGTGAACAAGTCACGGACGCTTACAACCGGCAGGCGTTCATGTGGTTCCCAAGACTTTACTGGTCCTAAAAAATGAATTGAAAATACAATATTCTTGGTGTTTTTATAAGTAAGATAAAGAGTAACAAATTAAATAAATAAGTTAGGCATTAGATGAATAATTTTTGAATACATTAATGTATTTTACTTACCACTGGATGTGTGAGTTTCTTTCATAAGCTGTAGTTGTAGTGGCTCATCGTAATTGTCGATATCATTCAAACGAGCCAATAACACGTCAACTAATTCCTTCCGATTGCATGCGATAATGCCAACGTGATCACCTGGGGCGTATTTAACGTCACTCTGGAATAGTTGAAAGTAAATTAATGTCAGGTAACTTTACCTATTTCTCTTCAATAATACTGATATGACGTAGAAAAAAATACCTTAGGTTCGAGATCAATAAAAATAGTTGATCTTTCAGCAGACAAATCACCCAAATCTTTATTAGCTTTGACAATACAAGTGACCAGTTGCTTGTTCGCGGCAGATTGTAGGGCGGTAGGCAAAGATGGTGGTTTACCTACGGGATGGGTGAAACGTACAGTTTCTTCACTAAGAGCTACTGTACCCAGAGCTCTTTTAGCTTCTTGGAGAGTTTCATCATCGTCCAAGCAAAATGTTTCACAAGCGACCTAAAAAAATTTATTTTAATTACCTACTATCCTTACTTGAATAACAACAAAGATCAATTAAAATTCTTCACAGATACGACTCATTGGTATATCTTTCAAATAAACAATCTCAAGTAGTTATCGATTATAATTATAAGTATCTCGAGAGAAAGATAATATAACAAGCAAAAGATAAAATCTTACACTGACATGTTCTGATTATTTTATAATTGATTAAAATGTCGCGTCATTATACAACTAGTAATTAAACTAATGAGTTAATACGGTGTTTATGAATAAAGAATTGCATTTTAAATTCAGTGATTCAATAAATTTATGGGAAAAGATTACAATATTCTATGTCGGTAACAATAGAATAAATGTTTCATTTCCTTTTATTAACAATGCAGCGGGAGCTATGTTCACTGAGTTAGATAATAATACTCGTACATACATTAAAGACACTAGAGGCCCACTTGCGGAAAGCCTGGTCTTGTCCACACATCTCATCGCCCGTGGCAAGGTCATGAATCCTTTCGCCTCCGAGGTCACCTAGCAACTTGTCCACGTATTTCCCAAAGTTGCAGAAATTAGGATAGGCACTGGACCCGAGAGCGAACACGGCAAATCGGACGTTACTAAGTGGACCAAAACTGTCAATCGAAGTTGCATCTGTTGCGCTTCCTACCAGAGATAAAAAGACATTAAACACGTGTAACGGAGTCGGTAGAGAGGAGCAATATAGGAGCAGAATTGTTAAGGTGAGAGGTAGAGGCGAGGAGAGTTATAAAGGAGGTTTTATTTTGGTGCAACTGGTCGCCATAGAAAAATATTTCAGTTTTAAAAAAGGAGATAAAAAAATATTTTATGTTGTCAAGAATGTCATTAAAATAAAAATTGTGAAAACGTTTGGACGCTTTTGTTTCAGAGTACAAGTGAAGTAAAAACAGCAGTACTGTTTTAAAACAGCAGCATAATTAATGGAAACTGTAGTAAATCAAAATCAAATTGTGGAGGCTGAAAATATTGTTTAAGACTTTCAGCGTAAAAATGCGTTCTAAAGTATTATAAAGAATCCTAAACGAAATAATTTTACCTTTGAGTGATTCCAGTCGACTGAGTTGTTTGGGATTTCCAGCTGCATATCTTTGCAGCTCGATCTGACTGTTGGCCTTTATAAAGGTTTTAGGAGTCAGCATTTGTGTAGATCTAAAATAAAAACTTATTTGTAAGAACGAATCTCAATCAAATTATCATATATTTGAACACATTATTATGTAAACACGGACCTGAAAAAAAGACGGACGTAATCTCAAGAACAAATTCAGTGAAGCACCCATCGGAATCCCAACTCTCTATTCGTACAAGTAAACACCCACACATTGACACAATCGGTCGTCATACTCGTCATTCCGGCGCCGGACCGCACTCGAGTCATACGGACAACGGGAGTTGATAAAGAATATTAAAAATGCCTTTGTGTGCTGTTAAAAGTTGCAAGAACAATAGTAGTTCAGTTAAAAAACATAAAGGAATCACCTTTCACAAGTAAACTTGTCATTTAATCACTGATTTCTTTTATTTTTCCTAAAGTTATTAACAAAACAAACCAGAAAAATTTGTAACCACAAAATCAGCCAGTGTTGCCAACAATATTTCTTAAGCAAATACCCAGAATGTGTGGGAAAATTATAGTATGTATAATGCTCGAGTTTCTTACTTTAGTTTAAAAGTATATATTTTTGGGGTTTCATACTAAATGACAAGGAACCCTTACCTATATGTTTGCCATGTCTGTCCGCGGCATTGCTTACAAACTAACAATATTAGAAAGCTGAAATTTGGTATCGATCAATGTAAGTATGTATATTAATTACGGACATGGTAGAACAAAATTTCACCGCCGCTGCCAACGTTGCGATATGGCCAGAGATAATCTTTTCCGATCCGGAAGGGGAGGCTGCCTGGTTTCGGGATACGATGACGACACTTTGTGACGTCTCGATGCCCCGTGCCAGGCCTGCCAAAGGGAAGGCCGTGTACTGGTGGTCCGAAAATATTGCTCAGCTGCGCACGGTATGCTTTAGAGCCAGACGCCAGTACACGAGAACCCGTAGAAGACGACGAGCCGCAGCCGAAGAAATACTTGGGGCTTACAAGGCCTACCGGGATGCCACTAAAGCACTTCAGGTTGTCGTGGCGGAGGCAAAAGCCCAAAGCTGGAATGAGCTCATTGAGGGACTCGATAAGGATCCATGGGGGCGACCATACAAAATGGTACTAGGCAAGCTCAGACCGTGGGTCCCTCCTCTAACAGAAACCCTGGACCCGGATTTTGTGGGAGAAATAGTTGACACGCTATTTCCAACTGCCCAGGGTAGCCCCTCATCCTCATCTACTCCGCCAGAACACTTTGAGTGGTCGGAGGAGCTAGAAGTGTCCGAGGAAGAGCTAGACCAAGCTGTAAGGCGTCTCGGAGCCCGAAATACCGCACCTGGCCCAGATGGTATTCCTGGCCGGGCATGGGTATTAGCTGTGTCTGTCCTGGGGAACAGCTTGAGACGGTTATTTACCAACTGTCTCCGATTTGGTGCGTTCCCTTCAGGCTGGAAGGAAGCGAAGCTGGTCCTCTTGAAGAAGGTAGGCAGGGCCGCGGACTCACCCTCTGCATACCGACCCATATGTTTATTGGATGAGGTGGGCAAGTTGTTTGAACGGATTATTGCCACCCGTCTCAACGATCACCTGTCGCGGGTGGGCCCTAAGCTGTCGGACAGCCAATTTGGCTTTCGTCAAGGGAGGTCTACGATAGACGCGATCCTCCGCATCCGTTTCCTAGCGGAGCAGGCTGCACAAAAGGGCAGGGTGGTGTTGGCGGTGAGCCTTGATATCATCAACGCCTTCAACTCCCTACCTTGGGAGGCAATCAGGGCGGCATTGATTTATCACAATGTGCCTCCATACCTGCGAGATACAGTCGGGGCGTACCTTCGCGACAGGTCTATTCAATATATGGGTCGGGATGGAATACTACACCGGAGGGCAGTCAACTGTGGGGTTCCACAGGGATCCGTGATGGGGCCTCTTTTGTGGAACCTCGCGTATGACGCGGTTTTGCGTATCAGTCTCCCATTCGGTGTCAGTATCGTCTGCTATGCGGATGATACGATGGTACTGGCCGAAGGGGAGACCTTCGAGAGGACAGCAAGGCTCGCCGAACTTGGCGTGGCTTGTGTTGTTGCTGAAATTCACGGACTGGGCCTTAAGGTAGCGCCATCCAAAACGGAGGCGCTGTGGTTCCATAGTCTTCCTAGACGAATGGAGCCACCCAGCTCGTGGATTCGTGTGGGTGACGTTGACGTCCAGGTGGGTCGGTATATTAAATACCTCGGGCTCACCCTGGACGGTCGCTGGAGCTTCGAAGAACACTTCGAGCGGCTAGTCCCCCGGATAGAGAGGGTGGCAGGGGCAATGCACCGGATACTGCCTAATCTCGGGGGCCCGCAGGAGGGAGTTCGCCGCCTCTACGCAGGTGTCGTGCGATCGATGGCCCTCTACGGCGCCCCGGTATGGTCGCACAGACTGTCCGGGGTCCGGCGTTGTAGAACCAAACTGCACGGCGTGCAGCGCAGAATGGCCATTCGGGTCGCTCGAGGTTATCGCACGATATCCTATGAGGCGGCTACCATCCTGGCACGTTTTCCGCCTTTAGACATTCTGGCTGATATGGATGCGAGGGTATTTACCCGAGTTCGCTCCATTCGCCAAAGAGGCGGAAACATAACAGCCAATGAGCTCGGAGTACTCAGGCGCAGGGCGTACCGGCAAACACTCGTGGAGTGGCGCGTACGCCTGGAGGAGGAGAGGGCAGCGCGCCAACGTGTAGTTGGTGCGATCTTGGCCAACTTCGAAGCCTGGATAGAGAGACGCGAAGGCAACGTCACCTACAGACTGACACAGATCCTCACCGGACATGGCTGTTTCGGTGAGTATCTGTATCGGATTGGACGCGAGGCAACAACACAATGCCACCACTGTGGAGGCGACCGGGACGACGCACAGCACACGCTCGAGGTATGTCCTTCATGGGCTACCGAGCGGCGCGCCCTGGTCGAGCGGATCGGAGCGGATCTTTCTCCGCCAGCGGTAGTAGCGGCGATGCTGGCAGATAAAGCTGCGTGGAAGGCTGTGGTCTCCTTCTGCGAAACCGTGATGGTAAAGAAGGAGACCGCCGAGCGGGATCGGAAGAGGGCTGATCCAGCTCGCAGACGTCAGCGACATTGAGGGACTGGACTACGCAGGAGAGACACCGGTGCGTTCACTAGAGATCCCGGAGCCTCACCATATGCGCTGGATGGCTGCCGAGGGGGTTTTAGTGGGTAGAAATCCCACATAACCCGTAACCTGTAGGTTCGGGTATCTATGAAGATTTCCCCCTCGAAAAAAAAAAAAAAAAAAAAAAAAAAAAAAAAAAAAAAAAAAAGAACAAAATTGGAGAAATTTTAGGTACCTACCTCCCCTTTATGTGAAGTGGGTAAACCAGTGTATTCAATCTGTCGTCAATTAATAAAATTCATTAATCTTATCAAATATAATAATTTGCATTTATTGAATGTGGATTTGACTTTTTTTTATACAAAATTCTAATTTCATAGACGTTTTGAGTGTTTATAAGAGTAGCTGAAAGATAGATAAATGTATATTTAAAAAATCTGTTCTAATATTATAAATGCGAAAATGACCGTATCTGTTTGTAACGTATATAATATAATAAAAAATGATGTATGCTAATAAGTATATTATTGCAGTTTTGTAGATTTCCTTCAGCAAACGAACCGTGGAAAAATGATTGGATTGAAATCATAAGGGAATCTCGGAATGAAAGGGACTGGAATCCATCCAAATTAAGCGCTATATGTAGTATACATTTTGAGGCCAGTGATCTATACACTACTAAATGTGGAATTCTGCGTGTTGTTACATACGCTGTGCCAAAAAAGGTTAAAATTTAACTTATCCTTTTGTAGAATCATAAAGTACCTAGACTACTTCCATGCTATTACAATGACTACGTTTGAAATACATAATTAGAAACCATATTTTTAATATATACTAGCTGCCCGGACAGACTTCGTTCTGTCAAAAGTTTTTTTTTTGAGATGTAAGCTATCCTATCTTTCAAGTTGGATCGAACTGCACACGGTGTGCAAAGATTAAAATCTGTTAAGTAGCTTAGTAGTCCATCGCGGACAAACAACGTAACACGTAATTTATATATATTAAGATTAAAGATTCAAATAAAAGTAGTATCTAGATAGTAAGGTTTTTTACTGAATATTCTGAATAATGTTTTTTTACTCCTTCGTTATTCCTTCATGCTGTTTCAGTTTTTACTTGAGCCTCCAAGCACTCAAAAAAGACAGCTCACTGAAGCTAGTACTTCTTGCGCTTCATATGAGGTACGGACGTAATATTACCTACTCAAGAAACAATAATTTATTGTTCTTTATACATTTTCAAAAATAATTAGTTAAAACAACCTTATTGTCCGTTTACCGTATTAATTTACTTAAAATTTAGTTATTTACTTAACTACATAATACGTGTAAACCGAACATTAGGGAATAAACTATTCAGTAAGTAATACATTTTGTTTGAATTTACTACTACATAAAGAAAAAATGGGGAAAATGTTCATATTGTGGTAACCCCAAAATTACGCACACGTAGTAAGCGGTCGGCCATTTCTATGCTTCACTCTCGATTACACAAGGTTACGTCCGTCTTTTTTTCAGGTCCGTGTATGTAAATAGTTCCAGCAATAAAATTTACAAACAAAATAATAGTTTAAAACTAAAACAAAGACAATACAAGGAACATAAAAGAGATTCAATGGTAAATAGGGTACTTGGTGCCTTACCCAGACGATTCGTCACCGACTTGATCTGCGTATAAAAGCTCGCAAAGATGCTCTCCGAAAGCCTACAAAACAGTACACGCCATATCATTAAGTACCTACAAATAATAGTTCAGAACATTCTACGAAATTAATCTCTTGCTCAGTTCACCACAACTACGCCATTAAATGCCCGAACATACATCCCTTTCGATCGGCAATAATTCAAGTAGCAATATACATAAATTTCCAAAAGGGATCAATAAAATTTGTTTTAAATGCGTACAAATCAAGTTCTTTAAAACATTTTACCTATAATACTATACTACACCTTACTTTCGCACCATTTTGTATATTGCTAATATTTTTTATCTTATACGGATAGTTCCAGATTATACATGAATTTAGAATACAAATTAAACAATTACAGGTTAAACAATATTTAAATTTTAACTTACTACACCATTTTCTGGTGGATCGCCATTGCCAAACGTAGAAGTCACAACTAATAAAAGTGCTTCATGTTCTATAGATGTTATATCGTAATCCGCCATGCAATGAACCTGTAGGGAAATAAAGATAAGATGAAGAATACTATGGTTAGATATATTGTGATTACAAGGTTTTTCCTTGTTAAAATAAGAGTCAAGTTATACACTCTTCGATATTACGCACATATTTTGGTTATTAATGTGCGGTGTATATTGTACTATTTTGCTTTGTGTACTAATAATATCCGATAATGTAATTTCAATATGCTCACTATTACATTTGGACAATTCCAGAATCTTTTTCTTAATTTCTCAAGCTGTTTGGTTTGGATGTTTGGAAATATTTAAGATGAATTTTGACACACAGATAGTCCATGTTCATCCAAAGAAAAAAGGGAAGGTTTTATACTGGTTATATGTTCCCCTTAGGGATGGGGACTTATTTATTATGGTTTTTTATGTTTGTGATTCCGTTTCGTGGAACCACTCTTTCACGGGTGAAGCGGTGAAAACTGGTAATTATAAACACGAAACATTACCTGAGCATTAAAAGCATGTCCGAATATGACTCCCAATTCCTTAGCATATTGCTCCGATTTGCCTGTCTCCGTTGCGTATAGAACGGTTGCCTTGATCCTCTTAGAGAGGGCTCGGCCAAAGAGCTTCGACGTGAATTTCACAGCCCGAGCAATTTGCTTGAAATGGAACTTTCTATTAATAGGCCTCTTCCCGCTGATCGGCTTAGACTTCTGCCATTGATGTGTCTTCCAAGCGGGCTCCTGTGAGAAAGTTTTGATAATATTTAATTCATTTCTATTGCAAGTTGCACTGATTTTAAAAAAGTTTATGTATTATTATTGGCTTCATCTCTTAACTGGCTCACTACTGAGCACGGGTCTCTCTTCTTGAGTATGCTCTAGAATACTCTACCACGCTGCTCCAGTGCGGATCGTTGGATATATTCTTATTAATAATGCTTTTTGATAATGTTTTAGAAAAAAGTATTGATCTAACATGATTGGTTTTATAATCAGTCATCTATAATAATGACAACCAATTTATTACAACTACAAGCAATAAAGTTTATTCTGACCTGGTATTCGTAAGATGGTTTTAGGTAATACAGAGCCATCTCTTGGTGGAAAACTGGAGTAATTGATGACGACATTGGAGGTACTATCCATATCCAATCAGCGGGGCATCCTGAGCTAAATAAAAAATTAATATAAAATTCATCTATGAAAAATGTATGTTTGAAATAAAAGTTATTCCTAATTCCTTTAACAATTAATTTCAGCAAAGCGTTCTGACCTAAATATTATAATATCCTTTAATATAAACACTTTATTTCATAATAACAAAACACGTTTACAATATTTTAATCCTTATGTCATATTACATTTAAAGCATGGCCAAAATAATGTTGTGTTGCGTAAAACAAAACAGTCGCACGATTTGTTTTCGTATCCTTGTTAACACGTGTGTTATTCTAAGGGTACATTGTTGTGGTTCTGTCTGAGAATTCATAACAACTGCATGTACGACGTAGGTGTTGATAGCGTAACACAACAAAACAGTATTTTGTTAACCAATGTACTATGAGAATGAGACTCATAGACGTTTTTTTTAATCTATGGATTCAACCCATGGATGGCATTGCATACTTCAGGCTGCTTCAAATTAGGTAAACTACCAGGTACTATTAGATAAAATTTTAATTACCTTTTAGTGCGAGTTAAACATTATATTCCTCTGAACGATTAAAATTAAATGTCATAAATAGATTAGAATAGAATAAACGTACGATTTTAACATTGAATTAAATGTAAAGTTTCCTTATTCCTCTGTAAATATCATTTATATTGACTAATTTTTACATTCATACGTACCGAAGTCGATTTTCATTATCCAAGTGCTTGATGAAGCTCTCAGACGCGGTGTGGTGGTCAACTATCGTCGCGTTGTGTTGCTGGAAGCTATGGAGGACGGCAACGTTGACCTCCACCAGAGCCTTGTCCTTCCAGAGGTTGACTGGAGTCCTGGTGTCCAAGCCCATCTTCTGTGCTACTTTCTGCGTCAGTAAAATTAAAATGAAATAATCATTATTATGAATTAACAAGTAGTAAAGTAAAAAATACTCTGAATACGAACCTCAAAGAAGCGAATAGGAGTCAGCCAAAAAGACTCAATTTTGTTTGGTATTGGCGTTTCATGCGCTGTTAGGCCTAAATTACTCCAACGCTGACGTCGGTTGCAGACGTCGGTCGCGCGTACAGTCGGCCGTAGAAGTAGCTTAACATTATAGTACTTTGTAATAGTAACTGTTTCGACGGTTTCCTAGCAACATCTATGACAAATTAAAGAAATGTAATGTGACAAGGTACTAAAATGTTAAGCTACTTCTGCGGCTGACTGTACCTTAGTTCATCACAATACGAGTATATAGGTATATCATCGCGACTCGCTAGCTCATGAAGCCTCACACTGCGTTGTTTAAGTAAGCGACGCGTTGCAGCGTCATCGTATGGGACTATACGTGACTGACATCATTGTAGGAGGAATTAAGGCATTACGATTTCTACGACCTACTAGGAACTATATCTTATCCTATTTTCCGTCAGGCTCACCTCTAGCATGTTCAAACGATTAGTGTCACAGAAGTTACGGCAGCCAATCTCAGTGCTCATGTACCAGCCGTTGAAGGCGTTGGCGGTGAACTCAATGCCGCCACAGTCAAACCGCATGCTGGAGACAGCTGGGAGCGCGTACCAGCGGAGCTCCAGCTCTTTGAACCATTCACACCTGTCCAGGAGAACAGGGACGTTATAGAAGAATGGTGGCAAAGAAAAAGGGGAAAAGGGTGACAGCTGATATTCTATTCTTTTAGAAATGATACAAGTATGGTAATCTCGTGGACTCCTAGATTTATTTGTAACTAATATATCTACATACTTGAATATTGCACTCAATAAAATTAGGTACAATACAATAGGCGGGCTTAATGCTAACACAGCATTTTCTTCAAACCAACCAACAAAGATGAGGAGACATGAGGCGTGCTAGGTTTATATTTATTTTTGTTTATATTTCTAAGATATTTGTTTATTTAAAATTTATTATTCCAGAATCAATAAACAAAAAGCGGTCTTAATGCTAATAATCTAAATTTTACTAACAAAAAATAACCGACTTCAAATTCTCAAAAACTACATAGTTGTCAGATCTCGTTTAAATTTATGTGAGACCACATGACAAGCGCCTGCTTTCGATTAAAAAAAGAATCATCGAAATCGGTTAGCGTGATATTGGGTTATTCGTCAATTTGTCGCGCACATCTTAACACAAATTTACGACTTATGTGGTTTTCTCATGGATGCCATTTTCATATCTCAATAAAATTTATGTGGGACCACATGACAGCCACCAGCTTTCGATTAAAATAAGAATCATCAAAATCGGTTCACCCAGTCCAAAGTTCTGAGGTAACAAACATAAAAAAAATACAGTCGAATTGAGAACCTCCTCCTTTTTGAAGTCGGTTAAAAATATTCTCTAGTCCTCAACTTTTGGTCTGACCAGCAGCGATGGCGGTATATCGAGATAATCAAAATATATTCTATAAGCGTCTGTCTACCCTGCAACCCAGTTGGGAGGGTCAAAGGTTTGATAGTCGAACCAGGGAACACAAATATGTTAAAGATAAATGTTTTTATTAGTTCATGCGTATTTGTGATATTTGTGTATGCCACCTACATTGGGAATCGTACCGCGGGGGCGTGAATATGTATGTATTTACTTATTAACTCATGTTTTAGTTATCTAACACGCATATCAAAATATTTTAACATAATACGACACAAATTGCATCAATTACTGTAACTGTAACACATTAGTGAATTTGGATAGACTTGTTTTATCAGACTCATTAAATTTTTTACCGCGGTTCATACCTATGTTAAATCTGATCAAGATTGCGTGTATTGCAACGCGTAGCTGAAATGCGCAATTTACGCGCAAGTTAAAATAATTATGTTTTATCAACAGACTACAAATAACCATCAGGATAGTAATCTCTTATTTAACACGGGTTTAACTTTGTCATTACATATTTTATTTCATCGTGTACATAGAGTTTATTAAACTATCAGATTTTTTTAAATTGCCTGAAAGATTCTAGTCGCCGTCTTACTAATAATTGTTAATCTTATAATCGATTTAGCTGGCAGAAGTATTCAGCTAATACCTGGGAAGGAATTACCTTGGGAAATGACAGTAAAAACGTGATAAAAATCAAGATTTCGGTGTTGGTAACAGAAAGACATTACCATTAATAATATATTCTAATAAGACTAATTCCAAATTATGGCAAGATACTATCTCTATTTCCAACATGGCCAACTCTATCAGAATTCAAAGAAATTCCACTCTTAATGAAGATAAAGTTTCAACCAGGACTTACTCCCAACTAGGACCTACTCCTAACCAGGACCAAGTAGAACCCACATTCCATTAAAGATAATTATGGTAATGATTACGTTTTAGTGCATGGATCCCAACAATCGGGTTCCAATGCCTACTAAAGATTTAATAGTCAAGTTTATATACCCTAGCACCTTTTATCTCCGAATCGAACTTTCCAGTAACAAAATAATTAAACAAAGCCCGTGTTCAAACAAAAACACATCAATCTTTTCAATTACTTTATCACAAATATCAATTTCTACATTATTACAAGCAATTTATTTTCCTATTACGAAGAACACACTCAATCAACAGTTATCGAGGTACCTAACGGCGTATTAACGCCTGTTAGCATTATCAAAGGTGATGTTATTGAATAGGCGCCGGACTATGTTCTATTTATGGGCTATAAACGCAGATTGGAGATCAGTAGACGAGCGGCACTTTTACGATACAATGTCACGCCGCCCGTTTGCAAACTGCCTCACAAAGCATAGCATTCTTATATTTTATGCCGGCATAAATCTGCGATGTCATATGCAATAATATGACGTCAAATACGATGTGTGTTTAAGGATTTGGACTGGCAATAAATTTAAAATAGGTGAAAGAACAATGTGATTTTTTGCTGTAATCATGAATATGAAGAATAGAGTAGCTTGAATTTGTAGACTTTGGAAAAAATATTGCCTGATTTAAGTTTTAGGCGATCTATCATAATCATCACAACAAATATAAAATCTTTACAGTGCTGCATCTGAGTCTTTTTTTTAAGTACGTAAAAAATAAACGGCCAAGCTTGGACTGGCACATTTCGCACACATTTAACAACATTATGAAGAAAGGAGCGCAGGTTTCCTCACAATGCTTCTCACCTAAACAAGATAAGTGATAAATCCATTTCTACTTTTATAGATACCTACAACCGCTCATTCATTTATTAAAAAAACAGGCTTCCACTGCCGTACAGGAACAATAATTTTTAATATATAATCTTCTTAAATATGATTTATTTTTAATATCTCTTTAATAAAATTTACGTTAATAACTGCTTAAGTAATTTCTCCACGGGGATGGCGATTAAAATGTAATTAAACACTATTTTAAGCTAAATCTTAAAGTTTAATCCGTCTACTTTGTTGTAAGTTTCTCTTCACTTTGTCTAGATTACTCCAGATAATCCTTTTACTATTAAGTTACTTCAAAATATTAACTATCTAAGATAATATTTGTATACAAAATCAAATATATTTAAAGTTGAAATATATTTCATAACGAGCTGCCAACAAAATGAATTAATTATAAACCATTGTTCACTGTATCAAAGCATAATAAACAAAATAAATACTTAAAACGCATTAATATAAATGGAAATGATGTACTTACGTAGGATGGGTCATTTCAATTTCCATGATCAATTCCCGGGGTATTTCAAAGTAGTCCGGATCCTTACCGTTGGCGGACAGGACAAGGGGAAGGATGTCCCATGGTGTCCGGGGAGGTTTCCAACCCAGTTTTAGACATAACTGTAAAAACATTGCTTTATTCAGCTAATTAAGACTACATATCAGGTGTTATAAATGATGCATTATTTCATCTTTACGATATCTCGCTGGTTTCTATGGCTTGGAGTTATTAGACATAGTTACCTACTGATATTTGTAGTGTGGGGCTGTTTAGGTGCGGAAAGCTTGAGCAATTATAAAGTTAGTAGCAATTAGTGTCCGACCGAAGCTTCGGCTTCGGCTTCGGCTTCGGCCACCTTCGGCCAAAAAAGCACCTTCGGCCAAATCTTCTGCTTCGGCCAAAAATTTGCCGAAGGTTTGGCCGAAGCCGAAGGTTTGCTAGTTGTCAAATATTGAAATTTACTGAACGATGCTAGAGCGAGACGGAGAGTGTGCAGAGCAGCAGAGTTTCGCCGCGCCGCCGCACCGGCCAGTGTTGCCAATGCTACGGCAATTACCGTGTTCTACGGCTTTCGGGCCAAAAAATCACAAAATCTATGGTCTACGGCTGGAACCCTATTACCGTAGCAAATTCTACGGCTTTTCGCAAATTCTCCGGTCTTTTTTTATTTACTTGTTTTGAAACATTTTACGAATGTTAAAACCCATAAAACAGCGCCATTATGGTGGTCACTCACGGTCATTCCATCGCGTCATTTTTGGAGCCACGCCAAGCGACATATGTCAAAATGGCGCGATTGGACATACAAATTTTTTAAATCATGCCATCAGTTTTTCACATTCACGATCAAATTTTGGCTGTATATCACGCCATTTGACGCGATGGACTGACCGTGAGTGGCCACCTTTAGGCAAATGTTGCTGTTAATTTAAGCTAATGAAAAGTGATTCCTTGTTTTGTGGACATGAAGGATGCCACATAGGTAGGAAACTAAATGGAAACAATGTTGGTATGTTTTTTATGCAATTTTTAGATAAAAAGACATGTGAAGATTGTTTACTTTTAGTTAACTACCTAAACCGATAGGATATAGGCGCATCCGCGTTGCAGAGTCCTATCGCGAGTACGGGGCGGTCGGCTCGGCTCGGTAGGTACTTGTGCCGGCGCATGAGTTACGTTGGTTTTCCAAATACTTAGTGAACAAAAATGTTCATATTTTCTTTTAATTGTAAGTTTTTATTATAGTTTAGTTTATTTTTTCCAAATCGGTATATTATTGATAATTTTGATAAATGACTGCTTCGCCATATAATTAAGTATAAAGAGCTATTTTTAATTAAGACTAGTCGAAAAAAGTGAGTTTATTTTTTAATAAGGTGCCTCAAATTGTTACCAACACTTGTTAAATTTTTATTTCCTCCAATTGTTACCAAAAATGTTTAACTTAATTATCCTAAGAAATTAGTGAAATTACTTATAAGTATTTAATTTTCTCAAAAATTCCAAAAAATTATATGTAAAATCTAGATATTGAAAAAGCGTTAAACTTTGCTCAATTATTTTATAGAAATATTTTGTGTTCGTCTGATAATTAAAAAAATGTGACTGATTATTTGATTATTTTTGTTAAAATTACTTTGAGTAACTAATATTTAATTAACATTGTATATTTGAAACTTTTATTTTTATTACCTACTTGTATATGTTGGTCACTCGGCTCGTTATTGGGCTAAATCTCTAAAGCTCTCACAATATGTATCTAGTATATTCTGAGATCAAAGTAACTATCGTATTTCTGAAGGTCAATGACACCTTCGGCTTCGGCTTCGGCTTCGGCCGAAGGTTTTGGTGAATACCGATTAATCGGCTTCGGCTTCGGCTTCGGCCAGAATTGCACCTTCGGTCGGACACTAGTAGCAATACGTATTTATCTATAGCTAAGTATGTACATATGTTCAGTGACGAACTACAAAACTAGATTGCAACAGTTTTCAAATATTTTATTATGTTCTAGTCTACACATTTACAAGGATGCTTTCATAAAAAAATTGAAACCGCTGAACAATAATTTGAATTGTTCCGTTCACCGGCTGAGCAAACAACAGGTGCACTGGAAGTCAGATACGTCAATATAGATTGATTTATTTTCATCGCAGACACCCATATTTTGTGCTATTTGAAGGATTGATAGCTACAAAAAAAATTCCATACATAGCGGTTATGCTTAAAAGCTATGCAACATGCAGTATTTGTTGGAAAGTTTTCATGGCGACTGACGAGCAGACGGTAAACCTGTGGTCACAACGCATCAGTAACACTAATACCAAAGAATAGGTATATCTTCCTTGTTATCTTAATATATATAAATTACGTGTCACGTTGTTTGTCCGCGATGGACTCCTAAACTACTTAACCGATTTTAATCAAATTTGCACACCGTGTGCAGTTTGATCCAACTTGAAAGATAGGATAGCTTACATCTCAAAAAAAAAACTTCTGACAGAACGAAGTCTGTCCGGGAAGCTAGTATTCTTATATATTTTAGTAAGTATTTTAATAATATTTTTCTTCTTCTTCCGTTGCTACTGAATTTTATTTATTCTGATGTATGAACAAAAATCCAAAATTAACTATTTGATTTTACCGCCTTATTGAGATGATGTTTTTTCATCGACTAGAAACGGCAATAATGAAACTCCAAACATTTTTTATTATTTTCATTTAACATGAAAACTTCAAAGCACCTTTGAAATTAATAATAATATTATGAATGATCTTTTAATCTGCAAACCACGTTAAATATTTTCAACATATTTTTCAGGTAGAGTCAAACCATTTTGTACTACTATTTCACTAGATGGATATAAAAGCGATGTACATGAGACAGTTTACGAAATAACTGTTGCTCCAAAGAACTAATCGACTTTGCTAATGGCCACAAAATGAAAATAGCTTTCAGAAACAACTTTCACGGTCATTGTAACTGAACTATGTGTAGCAGCATTAAGGTTCGTTATTGCTTGTACAGCCGCTGTGAAAATAATACATAAATTTTTACCTCGGTAAATTCACAATGCATAGGGTCTCCCAGAATAGTTCCATCGGGTTGTTTGTAACCAGCATAGCTTATGAGTTGGCTGTTCCATATCCTGTAGTCGTGCTGTCCGTCCGTGCGTTGTGGAAACAGTGTTATCGCGGACCTGTGCAAACATTTCTCTCTTAAATCAACAGGTTTTCATTATAAACCTATGTTACATAAAAGAAATGGGACAATTTGTACATATTAAGTATTAAAAGGTATGCTACATACTGCGTGTATTACGATAGCAATTGTTGTCTAGAGGTTTTACAAGTGTGCGATCGAATACCATACAATACTTTTTCGTATTCGCCTAGGTCTTAAAGTTTAATATGCCTTTAAGCAGTCTGTTTCGCATGTCGCCACAGGGCAGAATAAGTAAAAATTAATTGAAGTTATATTTATACAACACAAAGAGAATAACTTCACATAAAATACTTAAAAACCTGCAATAGGGTCTTGGACTGTATTGTTAAAATGATGTGATATTTCGTCTAAAGCTAGTTTATGGGCCTAAAATACATAATTAATATGAATTAGTAATAAATAATTAGGATTTTATTTTATTTTAAGCTTTTAAAATATTTATTTTGTACGTCAAAATCACGTGACCACAAACGCCAGTCACGACGCGTGACGTCATCTTCCACTGTCAGTCTATCACAGTTCTTCTTAGTAGTCTGTGGGTTCTGCTACAAGCAGTGTGTATGATAGTGGAAAGTGACGTCATGCACATCAATGACAGGACAGTAGCGTTTTAGCGCGAAATCCAAAAGTGTAAAATATTTTTGCTTTTATTTCCATAAAAACCGATTAATTTTTGCGGGAAAACATATTTTACAGACATTCTATTATCTAATCAACACGCTTATACACTTTCGACAAAACAGTCCAAGACCCTATTCCTCACGATTCTATTTGGATTTTTGCAATGCAATGATATTCGACATACCCTTATGGGGCAACTTCTTTAATCTATTTAGATAATATTGGATATTCAGATGCACTATTCTCAAAAGCACTTAAGATAATCCATGGACTGAAAATATGGTTAAAGGATTATTCAGCGAATTATCTTCGGCTATGTCGTTAATGAAGTTTAAATATTCCAGTCCAATTACTGACTGGCGAAGACTGACCGGTCTCGGCAGTCTCATCGAAAACATGATCCATGTAATTGTTTCTAAAATCGTGAGTAACCTAGATCGTAAAAAGACTCTGTGTTCTTGACTATACAAATTTTATATCGTATGAAAACGGCATATTCATTTAACGGCATATTCGTAAGGGCTTGTTTCACAATCTTCAAGTAAGTCCGAAGTAAGCTATTCGTTGGTTAAGTTGACATTTCGTGTATGTAAAATGACACTTTAACGTCAATTTAACCGGCGAATAGCTTATTCAGGACTCTACTTGGAGATTGTGAAACAAGCCCTAAGACTACCTAAGTACCTATACAATACATAATAATATACATTTTACCTTTATCAAGGCCTAGCTAAGCTCAAATATCCTCTTAGGTGAAAGGGTTCAAGATCATTAATCGATCTCTATCAGTGCGTAACGGCAATTTAACACATTTCGGCCTCATGGAAAACCCTCAAATCATAGGTTTCCACGTTCTATCTTCACCGAAACACGTGATAATGACGTTCTAATGGTGGTCACTCACGGTCATTCCATCGCGTCATTTTTGGAGCCATGCCAAGCGACATATGTCAAAATGGCGCGATTGGACATACAATTTTTTTAAATCACGCCATCAGTTTTTCACATTCACGATCAAATTTTGGCTGTATATCACGCCATTTGACGCGATGGACTGACCGTGAGTGGCCACCATAATGCTCATATCATTTGAAATATTATGAGCATGCAAGATTAAAACTCAAATCTTAAGCATCAAAGACATCATACCACGAAGCTGTCACGGCGATTTATTATTACGTCTAATTCCTAAGACAATATCCTGTTATTTGCGGGAACAGTAAGTATTAATTACACATAATACAAGATCCTGTTTAGGCTGTCGAAAGTGTCATAAGAAAATCGAAAGTGTTACAAGAATGTTCGCGTTCCACCAGTCTGAATTTTTGTATAGTAGTTACATACATACTCGTACTTTACTGGTGAACTGTGTACTTCGTTTCGTGAAACTCCGTAAAAAGCTGTTTCAAAAAAATTGGACTGCCGTAAAAATGAAGCCTAATAGGCCATACACGATCAAGTTTACTTGATGAAGCGTCAAGCGGACTTAACGGGGCATCCAGTATACTTGATCGTGTATGGACACGATCAAGCCTTTGTATCATGCACACTGGATGGCGCGTCAAGTCAAAATTTCAAATTTGACAAGTCAAACTGCAGACTTGACAAGTATACTAAGTTTGATCGTGTATGGCCTCCTTAATTCGTAAAAAATAAAAATATTCAAATTACCTAAATTAATTAAATAATTAATTAATTTTATTAGAGTACTAGCTGTTGCCCGCAGCTTCGCACGCGGAAATTATGCTTATCATATTATTTAGTATCCCTTACGAAAGAAAATTTAAAAACAGGTTCATTTATATTGAAGTACTTATATTTAGGAATTCACATACTGAAACTTACGATACAATCACAGATCATTCCTCCGGGAGCGGGTTTGGAATAGTAAACAACATTAACATTTTTTTTCTTTCCCTCTCCCTCTCCGTCTCCCTCTCTCCCCTTGCCCTCTTCCTCTCCCGCTCCCTGTCTCACTTCCCCTCGCTCTCCCTCTTCCTGTCCCACTCCCTCTCCCTTTCCCGCTCGAGGTCCTTCTCCCACCACATATCCCTCTCCCTCTCCGTTTCCCGCTCGAGGTCCTTCTCCCACTTCATATCCCTCTCCCTCTTCCTCTATCGTTCCCAGTCCCTCTCCCGCTCGCACCCGCGCCCTCTCCCGATTTCTGTCCCACTCCCACTCCCTCTCCCGCTCCCTGTCCCTCTTTATCTCCCTCTTCCGCTCCTTCTCCCTCTCTTGCTCCGTGTCCATTTTTAACTTAAAAATGACGAAGTTGCTTACTTAGTTCATTCCCCTAAATTAACTCTTTAAGGGATGATTTTCCGACAAAATAATTTCTAAGTTAACTTTTGTTTATTACTATAAACTTACATAAAAAAAATCATATATTTTATAACTCTAAAACTGGCGAAGTTGATTTGTATGCAGTTGACTACCAACCCCTATTTTTAGGGGATGATTTTCGAGAAAACAGTGGTACAGTTATTTTTTGTGTCTAACTATAAGCTTATATACAAAATTTCACCCTTCTTACTTCAAAACTAACGAAGTTGGCATACTAACTTGCACACTCTTATTTCACCCTTTAGGGGATGACTTTCCAAAAAAACGTAATATGTACTTCCAAATTTTGTTTCTAATCTGGAGCTAATATATAAATTTTCATGTTTTAAACTTTAAAAATGACGAAGTTGCGTACTAAATGAAATCCTCTAAACTAACCCTTTAGGGGATGATTTTCCAAAAAACCTGTCAAAATTAACTTTTGTTCACAACTATAAACTTACATAAAATTTTTCATTTTTATAAGTCTAAAACTGACGAAGTTGATTTATACATAAATGGCTTCCAACCCCTATTTTTAGGGGATGAATTTCGAGCAAACAGTGATACAGTTATTTTTGTGTCTAACTATAAGCTTATATACAAAATTTCACCCTTCTTACTTTAAAAATGACGAAGTTGCATACTAAATTAAATCCACTAAATTAACCCTTTAAGGGATGATTTTCCGAAAAAAATTGTTAAAATTAACTTTTGTTTATTACTATAAACTTACATAAAAAATTTCATATTTACCTATAACTCTAAAATTGGCGAAGTCGATTTGTACCTATGTAGTTGACTACCGACCCCTATTTTTAGGGGATGAATTTCGAGAAAACAATGATACAGTTATTTTTTGTGTCTAACTATAAGCTTATATACAAATTTTCGCCCTTCGTACCTACTTCAAAACTGACGAAGTGTCCATACTAACTTTCGCACTCTTAATTAACCCTTTAGGGGATGATTTTCCAAAAAAACATAATACTTACAAATTTTGTTTCTAGTCTGGAGCTAATATGCAAATTTTCATGTTTTTAACTTCAAAAATGACGAAGTTGCCTACTAAGTTCAATTCAGTAAATTAACCCTTTAACGGTCTTACTTATAAAAATCTCACTAATCTATACTTAGGCACCACTTAGTTAATCCGCTCTTAAGAAGTTAATCCACGTTTAACTTTTCATTACTTATAAACGTTGATTAACTGTTACTTAGTTAAGAAACGAACAGATAACGATACACACACAGATTATACCTAAAATAATCGATTTGATAGAGAAATTGAATGAATGAAATTGCTAAAAGTTCTATTTTTTCCATATTATGTCATCTATGACAGTGTCAGTGTCGTGAATTTGACAGATAACGGTCAGTTATTAAATTTGAAAAATAGTAAGTAGGCGATTTACCTCATGACGGCCCCAATATCTGATTACTGCCATTACTTGCAGTTCTACAGGAATACTGCCACCTCGAGTAACGCCCTGTATATCAGGTCTCACTATTTCTATGATACGACCCATGTTTTCTTTATTAAATCGGTATCTAAGTTTAAACTCCTCATCCGATAAACTTTGTAGCGGATTAAAGCGAACTCTGTAATTCTTCGTCTTTCTTCTCCTCCTAGCTCTGAAACTGCTTAAATCAGCTACGTTGTTTTGGAAATCACGAAGATCTTCCAATCCATCCATGTTTTATGCAAAAATATATTTTTTTTTACTAACAAACAAACGCAAGTAAGTTGATCAGACGTCACAATAGAACAGCTGATTTATGTGAAATCCGCCATCTTGCCGCTTACGAGAGTTAAACTATGTCTCGGCAGTGTTTAATTTTGACAGCTATTTAAACCCTACTTAACGACTTCTTAACGCTAAGTAGTGTTTATAAGTGAGGTTTTTGCTAATCCGTTGCTAAGCAATAGATTAAATATTAAGTAACGTTTATAAGTAAGACCGTAAGGGATGATTTTCCAAAAAAATATATTAAAGTTAACTTTTGTTTATTACTATAAACCTACATAAAAAATTTCATATTTATAACTCTAAAACTGACGAAGTGTGTTTGTATGAAAATGACCTCTATCCCGTATTTTTACCCCTTAGGGGATGAATTTCCAAAAACCCGTTCTTAGCTGACGTCTCCTTAGCATAAGCTATCTTCCTGCCAAATTTCATCATAATCGGTTCGGTAGTTTCTGAGATTTTTTGTTTAATCAGTGTATCTCTTTTCAATTTTATATATATAGATTTTAATACCTGATGTTTCCTTTGTTGGTGCTGTATTTGATGTGGTTGCACAGAGCTTCAAACATGCCGCTCGTGGTTGTGACTTGACGACAATCGAACACCTGCATAAATTATCATGATTAAAAGAACGTCAGTCACTTGAGTAGAATAAAAAAGTGTGTGCGTGTAATCTTTACGCGCGATTGAAGTAAAACTTTTTTGACATTGGTGACGTCGTATTAACAAAAAAAAAAATAACTTAACTTAAAATTGACTACAAATTTACAGTTGACTCATATTTATTAACAATATACTTTACAAAAACGAATATAAAGCTGTAATTACCAATAATAATGCCCATAATAAAGCTATAAGCTATAAGCTATTGTATTCCGTGATACTTATTTAATCTATAGACTTGTTACAGATACAATTTAGTTTATGCTTTTGTTTTCATTTTTAAATAGCGGAAACTGCATCAACAGTTTATAGAGCGTTATTTTCATCTGTAAAATAACAGAGTTACTCTCAAGTTACGGCTAAAGAAATTTTACTTCAAAAACTCATTGTACTATGGACATTTCTAGACTCAAATTAGCCATTAATTCATAGTGTGAAAATAAATTTGGGTCTCTCTGTTTAAAATTCTAAAAAACTAACCTAGATACTATCTAAATGTCACACCAAAAGCGTATCACGCTGGAATTACATTTTCACCTCCGCAACGTGCTTTCACAAAATGGGAAGACATTAAACGGGAATTAGGACATTCTAGCGAAAATCTGGTAAAATCTAGTCAACAGGGAAATATGTTGACTGCTTAGAATTCATAGTTCACTCCGCCTTTCGCAGGCAAACTGTCTTCGCATCATTGACCCGTAGGTACCTAAACATTCTCACTGAGTAGAACAGACGAACACAAATTGATACGATGTGTCCAATATCTGTTTAATATTATACGTAAGCCATCTGTGACTACCCTTGCGCTTCGGAGACCGTTTGAAATTGAAGAGTTAGATTACTTTTTGACCGACTTCAAAAAAGGAGGAGGTATTCAATTCGACTGTACATATTTGTTTATGTTTGTTACCTCAGAACTTTCGACTGAGTGAATCGACTTTGATGATTATTTTTTTAATTGAAAGGTTGTTTTTAATTGGTGCTTGTCATGTGGTCCCACTATGGACAACATCTGATAAGTGGTTTTTGAGTTATCCCTAATTTAAAGTCGGTTATTTTTTGTCAAGAATTATGAAGTCAGATAATGTTATTAACACTCAGCCAGCAGACAATGTTCGATTGCTTTGTTAACATACGCACAGGCAAACAAAAAATTGTAATCGTAGTTATGGAATCTATTGCTATAAAATAGCCCCAATTATTGTTTTTTTTTCAAATGTATTCCATGTTCAGACAATGACCAGTTAGTTTTAATATAGGTAAGTAACTTTATGTATATAAATTAATATATAATAAATTCTCCTTTACTTTGCAATGAATATAAGTAGAATATAAAGTAGTACCGTAGCTAGACTAAGAAAATTTAAATCAACGAAAATAACCAAAGCTCAGTCTAAACCGAGAGATTTGTTTAAGCGGAGTAATTACTAAATGTAGTCGCGAACATCAGACGGACTTAAAACTGGTCTCACTAATACCGATTTAAGTCTCCTTCATCCTCGAAAGGAACCAAGTGGGAGCAGGAATAAATTACTCGCAATGTCGTTACGACGCGACCGCGACGCAGCGACTCGATCAAGCGTCGGTAATTAGAAAAATATTGAGATTTACCTAGCCCCATCCACTGTCGATGGTTTGATTAGCGCTGAATCGGGTTAATTTAATCCGGAATTTAAAGGCCGGAATTTATAAATCGGGAATTTGCAGTGCTCGCAGTGGAATAGCTTCTAAATTAGGTATTAATGGAATCGGAATTTGCTAGTATTTGAAATAGGTTCTATCTAGTTAATCGTATTAAGTATTTTGTGTATACTACCTTTCTGAAAAGGTCTTTTATTATTCACACAGGAAATATAACATTTTTACAAGGACCTTTTGTTCTATAATCTGAGGGACAGTAGTTGTCGGCTACTTACGTAAAGTAAACAAAGAAATGATACCTAATCATTTTTATCTCTTTGCACCTTTTCTCTGTATAAACTTTAAGATTTTCAAATCCAACACCTCTCCGTAGGTACGCACAAGATGTTCTTTTTTACCGATGACTGTTTCTTATCTAATAAGTTTCGTCATTTCGTACTTAATATAATGAAACTTAACAATTCTCTAGTCGTGAATATATTCCATAGAAGTGTTTGTTTTACATGGAACTCGCTGTACTTATAGTAATGTTTATTTCATGGCCACAAAACAACGGTTTAACTTTGGTAGTTTCGTTGTTTCGCTCCAAGTTCAACAACGACTGTTGGTAGTCAAATAGTAAGTTTATTGTAAGTAATGTTTATTGTTGTAGACACACGCAGTAACAAGACTTAAGGTAAATAATTATTCACTTTCTCTGTAATTTATGAAGAATGTAATTTAGGATACAAGCGCCCTCTAGTTTTAAAACTGGAAGAAGACTGTCGAATCCAAGCTTTACATGATTTTTTTTTGTCCTATGGCTTTAACCCTGCTGCCGTCCTCAAGCTAAAAGGCGGCTAAATGTCATCTGGTCAATTTTTAGTTTATTAACATTTTTTGATATTTTTTTGAACTCTATTAATATTAAAGTTCAAAAAAATATATATCTTTTGAGTTTGATATAATATGACAACATTAACAATTGTTTATAGAGAATCACTAGCACGATTTCAAAATAATCCTGCGTTTTTTAGCTCTACCTCAAAAACTGTTTTTGTCACTTATCCGCCTTTTAGTTTGAGGACGGCAGCCTGGCTCATTACTCTTATTTTAAAGAGAAAGAATTTTGTTAGAATTTTGTTCTTAAGTACGTAATTTTTATAATCGCGCTTTGATCGTCCTCTTGATTTAGGTTTTCCTTGTCTGTCTCTGTCTGCTTATTTGAATGTTTGCCTGTTCTTTTATTCCTTATTTAGTAAGACTGGTGGTAAGTCTTCAGACACCTCATACACTACCACCCACAATCCCACACTAATAACCGGGAGGCGGTGGACCTAAGCAATCTACCAAGCAAATGCGGGCATTGTCGTGGCTGTTATTTTTATTATCTGTCATACACTTTGACTGAAAATGTCGCTCTTATGAATTAAATTATGCAGTTTCATACAAACGCGAAACAAATTAGCAATGCGAAATTTTGTCGCGTCGCTAACGCATGTGTAAAGAGGCACAAGGATTGCGTTATAATTTAAGTGTTACAGTTTAATTAATTAAGTAATAAGATTACAAGCCGCCACTAAAACTGCCAACTGCGCAAAAATCACGAAATGAAAACCATTATGACATCTAGTATTGTATTCATGGGATCACATAGTCACATATCAGACCGCAATCAAGAAGCTTCTAATAATGATAAGTAGTTTAGAAGTTCTGTGAGCACATATAAACATAGTGATATATGTATACACACGGTCTGACTGAAATCATAACCTTTTGACTTCGCCTTCGGTTAAGGAGTACTGCGTCTTTCTCAAACGGGACTTGGGTAGTTTATGCAACACCTACGTATCTTGCTATATACATAGTCATCGGCTACCAGAACTTAAATAGTCTAATCAATAAGTTCAAAATGGTTGAAAATAGAGATACTGCTCTTAAAAATACGTGTGATAGCTCATTCTGTTCGGAATGATGTCTAGAAAAATGTTTCGGAAGCGTTTACCAGCACGTAAAAAATTGCAAAAGTTATTGAAAAAATAAAGTTGAAAAAAAAAGTATTTTGTTTTTGGTAATCACTCCGAAACTATTAATATTTAAGAAATTTTAAAACAAGATTCTTAAAGAAGAAGAAATTTCTAAAAAATGACTCGCGACTCTCGGAACTCTATCTCCATTATTTATAACTTTAATTTAACGCTGTAAATGGGTCTCCACGCGGCATTTTTAGGTTGCGCGTGCGGCGTCAAAACCGAGTTCGTCACACTCAATAATTTTTTAAGGTATTAATTATTAATTAAAAAAAAATAAAAAATATATGGTGTATTCGAAACACTTCAAAGAATTTGCTCCCGTAGGAAATTTTGCTTAAAGTTAATTTTTCAACAAGTTAGACGATTGTTAATTAAATTTTCATTGTACATTAAAAAAAATGTTTAAGTAATTGTCCTATAAATTTTTCGCTTCGTGGAGCCCTTCTTATGCTCCATGCTTAACGAGATCACGTCATAAAAGTTTAAAAAGTTTTAATACTTTGTGTATAATAAGTACACGTATTTTTAAGAGCAGTATCTCTATTTTCAACCATTTTGAACTTATTGATAAGACTAAAAATGCGATGTTTAATGACGCAAGCTACAAAACATATACGTATTACATATGTTATTATAATGTATCCTGAGTTTGAAACGATAAAATTTAATAGGGCTATAGAAACTTCATTCATATGGATTATTTTATGAAATAATACTGTAGGCATAATAAATAATTCTTGACAAAAAATAACCGACTTCAAAATTAGGGCTAACACAAAAATACGCGTCAGATCTCGCTCAAAAAGTAGGACCACATGACAAGCACCAGCTTTAGATTAACAAAAGAATCATCAAAATCGGTTCACCCAGTCGAAAGTTCTGAGTTTGTTTGTTACAAATATAAAAAATACAATCGAATTGAATACCTCCTCCTTTTTTGAAATCGGTAAAAAAAGATGCGAATGGTTAAATTATAATGGTGTAATTTGAATGTATTGCTATGAACAAGAGTATGTAGGCATTACACTATCATCATATAATGACGCTTTGTGACGTATGTTTCAGTCACGTGGTATCTGGTACTCACGGTCACATGACTTAAGTTCATTATTACATACTTAAACTAAATCACGTACTTAAAGCAAACCTATAAAAATACGCAAATTACTGTTCAAACTTCAAATAGAATAAACGAAGTTCCCATTATTACGAGATAATCTTTAGTCACGTGAAATTAACAACTAATTTCTGATTAGTAATTTAAAAAAGCGGCCAAGTGCGAGTCGGACTCGCCCATGGAGGGTTCCGTAGCAGCAAGTAACATAATATAAAAGTTCTTGAAGTTCGTTGTAACTTTGATCGAGGTAAATTGCGGTTTACGATTTATGACGTATTAAAAAAAAACTACTTACTAGATCTCGTTCAAACCAATTTTCGTTGGATGTTTGCATGGTAATGTACATCATATATTTTTTTTAGTTTTATCATTCTCTTATTTTAGAAGTTACGGGGGGGGGGGGGGGGGACACACATTTTACCACTTTGGAAGTGTCTCTCGCGCAAACTATTCAGTTTAGAAAAAAATGATATTAGAAACCTCAATATCATTTTTGAAGACCTATTCATAGATACCCCACACGTATGGGTTTGATGAAAAAAAATTTTTTGAGTTTCAGTTCTAAGTATGGGGAACCCCTAAAATTTATTGTTTTTTTTTCTATTTTTGTGTGAAAATCTTAATGCGGTTCACAGAATACATCTACTTACCAAGTTTCAACAGTATAGTTCCTATAGTTTCGGAAAAAAGTGGCTGTGACATACGGACGGACGGACAGACAGACAGACAGACAGACATGACGAATCTATAAGGGTTCCGTTTTTTGCCATTTGGCTACGGAACCCTAAAAACCAGTATCTAAATTGAGTAACTTACTACTTACTTTTGATTTCATTTTCAAAATTTAATTGTTTTCTTTATACCTTCGTCTTTGGGTCATAAAAAAACACAGGAGTACCAAATTTCAACTCATGTGGTCCAGCAGTTTCGGAGAAAATTGTTTATGAAGGGCGGTCGCTTAGACACAATGACATGAATGATCCTATAAGGATTCCGTAAATTTTTTGTTTTTTTTTTTCGTTTGGGACCCTAAAAAGGAAAGGGATAAAATACGAAGACAAAAGTGAGAGTATCGTTCACGCCAGAGTGAAGATTACCACGGAAAATTCACGAAAATAGGTACTCGGCGTGCGTCAGGTTGCTCGACGGTGAAAACTATTACATAATTTTTTATTTGTTATTTATAACAGCTAATAACTAATAATATATCAGATTTATTGCTTCGTCACAGATGTCAGAATAGATAACACTCAAAGAGATATATTTATGTCTAATGTTGTTTAGTCTGAAGCCATTAACGTGTTTCTGTTTAAACCGCCAAGAAAACTGCCTCGGAAGGGTATTTCTGAAATTACTGTAGCGAAGTTAATTACGTAACGCTAATGTATTTTTTAGAAGTAGGATATCGTAATTGACACAAGCTCGTTTCGAGTCTCATTTAGTAATTTACTTTTTAAGAAAAAGTGCTTCAATACATATTGAATTTCCTTGTAGAATGGGCTATGATGTTTCAGAAACATATGAGCGTTTTTATCATTGATTTATCAAAGTTTTTTTAATTTAATGATCTCTCCATACCATCCGACCAAAAGAAAGGAGCATTTCAATTTACTTTACTTTGTTTAGTTTTACCATGATAACCAATATCATTACATTCTTGTTTTTGTCGACCTACGGCATGAAAACGGTGATCGATTAAATGGGGACCTCAATTTATTGTATCATCATGACTGCCACTCTTTAGTTAAAGGATTACGGACATGCTATTCTGTAAATTAGTTTGGTAACTTTAAATTGTAGTACAAAGTTTCTTTATTATAAAACTATTCATGATAAAATTGTCTGGCGCAATACCAACCTAAATATTTTTACCCTTGCAGTTCATAGCTTCAGAATTGAAGGAGTAATAGCTTAGAGTTTGGAATGTTAGGGAAATCCCAAGTTTGAATCTTATATTCTCTGAACTTTCTAGATTACAGAGAAAATAAAATATCTTCTGTGTAATCTAGAAATTTCTTCTTAATTTTCTTAAAAGTGTTTGAAATTGAGTAGTAACCATGCTTTTCCAAAAAAAGCTAGGATTGACAGTTTTTTTATACTTAGAAACATTTGTAGAATCGGATATTCTGTGGCTTGTAATGTATTATTTGTTTACCTGCCTACAAAACAAGAATCTTTTATTTATTTATGTCTACAGAATACTATAATAGAAATTACGAAAACTTTAATATTATTTAATGCAGATTCAACCAAATGGAAAATAATAATATCAGATTTAATAGTTGACGAGTGATGAATGAACATTAAAACAACTAAATTAATAAAACGATCAAAATACGTTTTATTTATAAAACGCAACTAAAGATTTGTTGTGTTTGTGTTGAATTTTGCCATATTATAATGGTAAAAACCTTCGTTAAGGGCCCTCGCCGACGACGACTTTTTGTAGCGATGCTGTCGCGCGTTTCATGAACGCGCAACAGCATCGCTTGTTAGTCGCATTTGCAACGCGCTACAGAAGAGATGTCAACGCGCTACTACGACATCGGTATCTTGCAACTGTAGCGATCGCAGTTACCATGGTGCCGTTACTGAATCGCGTTTGCATCGCGACAGAAGCGCGTTTGTATCGCGTTTGCATCGCGACTGAATCTGGGCCCGTGGGCGAGGGCACACAGCTAGCGACCGTTTCGCCACTGTATCGATGCGGACGCGCAACAGCATTGCTACTGCATCGCTACAAAAAGTCGTCGTCGGCGAGGGCCCTAACATGACGTAATTCAAATTAAGATTGTGACAGTTAGATATTAAAATATATTCGCAAAATAACACTCAATTTTAGTAGAATCTCCTTTAGTTTAATAGCAGATTTAGCAATTTGTAATAGATATTTTTGATTAAGGAAAGGAAGAAAGGATTCAATGACAATTTGCTCCATCATCGCTTAATGTCCACCGTTCCTTAGCACCCACAAAGCCGCCTTTAAATGGCAAAGGATAATAATATCCCTATTCTTTACCGGGATCTTAGACTTGTTACAAGTTCAATAACATGAAAAGTGAAAGTATTAATGCCACGTTCGCTTCTGAACCGTCTTTTTCAAAGATGGCAATATAGCTCCCTTCTGGGCGCTAAAGATCTTAAGAGGGACGTTAGGAGTCGTAAAAATATTTGGAGGCATTGAGGTGTTTTTCTCATAGTCAAATTAAAATTAAACGCCCGCAGATCAATTTCAATTTGTAAAGTCAACTTACTAAACTGAAGTTTAGAAAACTGTTGAATCTCAAAAGGAGTTAAATTTGAGGATCTGTTTTTTAGATCAATGGGCTAGAGAGCTTTCGATATCGTTGCTGATTTAGTCTTAGAATGTCAACCCTATAGTCTAAACTCTAATGGGTAAGTAGATACGGGAAAAATAACGCAAAGAATTACCATTGCCAAAATACGTAAAAAAAATTTGGTGCTAATTAATCCTACTTATTTCCTTTAAGGAAAGGCCCGCAGAAAACCATAAATGTTAAAAACGCCGCAATAGAAAATATCTTGTACTAATATTACAATTTTTTATACTACCAAAAATGTTTTTCACAATTTTCCTTATAACGACTCAAATATTCTCTAATCTATCGAGTTTTTTCAGTAGACAGTAGTCGCTGAGGCGTTGTGTTGAATGGACGTGACGCTCGCTGCAAAAATCTTTTGTTTTATGCTTTCGTATTAATTCTGGTAAAATTTATTAATTGTTTTCAGATTTAAAAAATGAAATTATTAGTTGGCTGAAACATAATCACTATCATGTTTATGATATGATAGTGCTGTTATACACCTTAAGTATTTATTTGTGTCTAAAGAAATTAAGGAAAACTCTTAACTTATAAACGCAATAATTGCATGTATCACGAATGGTAGGAACATGCAATTAAGAGTTTAGAAACAATTAAATACCGAGGAAAAAATTTATCTCTCGTCTTTTTTTCTAACACTCCACATTGAGCAAGGAGATCAGAACCAAATGACTTACAGGGTACCGTAAAGATCAGAAGAAATATCTGGAATTATTTCGGATGAAGCTTTATTTCCTAAATTTCGCTTTAATATAGCTCAGCTATAATAGCTGCATAAAAATAAATATAATAATATAGCTGCATAAAATAAATTATTTTAATCCTTTGAACCACATAAATCAGATCATAATTTTATTTTGGATCGCTCGTGTAAAATTTTTGATTATATGTGTGAGTGTTTATAAGTAACTTATAGTTTTATATGTAACTTATAATACACACATAACCCAAAAACTTTATGTGACTATTATTTCTTCTGTACTGTATGTTTAAATTACAGCGTGTTGTTTATTCGTCCCGAAATCCCTTGTTATTTACATAATTATTCGTCGATAAAGGTAAAGGAAGTTTGTTTTATTCCGTTATTTGTTTTCAGCGGCGTCACATAATTAATGTAAATTGTAATAATGTAAATCGTTCGCTCTACGGTTTATTTGTTTGGTTCTAGTGTTAGAATAATATTGGTTGGGATGCTAACCGGGGATGTGGTGCCTTTATCATTACAAAGTGTATTTGATGGGGATCTAAATAAATTTGTCAGTTTTTAGGATTCCGAAGTAAAATCGGAACCCTTATAGTTTCGTCATGTCCGATCGTCCGACTATCCGACTGTCCGTCTGTCCGTCTGTCCGTTCGTCTGTCCGAAGCAAAGTGCAGAGACCCTTAGTGCTAGAAAGCTTTAATTTTGCATGGATATACATATTTATTAAAACTCCAGAATCTTAAATAAAATATTGAAAAACATTTCTTTTTCCAGGGTACCTCTCCTACAGGTACGTGAGCATGAATTTTTTATTGGTCGCGTATATACCTATGTCCCCGTGAACTAAGATGCCCAATTTGTCGTTTGCAATCACAGTGACACTAGAGATGTACAAAAAAATCGGTTCACGAAAGAAACCAATTTTTGTAACAAATCGATTCAAAATTGTAAGACCTTCTAATCGATTCGATAATTAAATTGTAAACTAAAAACCGTAACATTTAGGTACCTCCCAACTACCTCAATTGAGCTTCATATCTCGTACCACGTATTATTAATATATTCTTTTGTTTCTTCCTAACAACTCATGCTGCTAGATATGCATGGAAATATCCGAGCCGGCAAACAAGCTGACGATCCACCTGATGGTAAGTGGCTGTCGTCGTTCATGAACATCAGCAACACCAAAAGCATCACTGTGCGTTGCCGGCTAAGAAAGAGAAGAAAAAGAAAGAAAGATAGATCTCCGCTCAGTTTCATAATAATATTTTGAGGTAATATTATGAGCGTCAGGGAAAAAACTACAGTGATTAAATTCTTGTTTATTTCGTAACACACATTCATGTATACATAATTATTATTTTGTCGAAAAAAAAGAATACCGCAAAAAGCTAAGCTACATAATTACATATGATATATTATCTGCAGTTTACTGTCCATGGATGGCGAAGTGCCCATACATAATGGAAAATGTCCTTTGTTAGCATCCAATTCGTCGTGGTATTCTTGGGTACCTAATTTTAAATTCAAATGCAATTAAATCATTTTTAACAAAGTAATTAAATTAATCAATTTTCATTTTCAAATTCCGATTATAGTAATGTATCGATTATGATTGGTTTTAGACACGGTTTCAGGCCGTCACATCACTTTGCGTCAGTTTTGTTTTAGGCTTCTTCATCTATCATTGTTTCGACGTCAAATATTTTTAATAAATTTTGCATAAATTATGATGTGAAGGGATTTTTACTAGATTATAACGTTTACTATGATTTATAATCAACGCCAATGAAAGTGAGTAAGGATTTTTAACAAATTTTGGAAAAATCCTTCGTCCGTAAGTATTCAACTATTCATGTCAAGTAAATGATTATTCCATTTCGCTCGAAGACGCCCATACAATGTTAGTTCATATTAATAAATGGCAGCTATCATTATGGGCATCTTAGATAATTTTGACTATAGTATCAGGTATCGTTGAAAAGGTCTTTCAAAAATATTCCATTTAATTAATAGAGATAATTATTTATAGCTTTGTTTTAATCGGTTCACAAATAAAAACTGCTTAGTGAAATTTTAGGAATCCCATCTGAATTTTTTTTTTTCAATTACTTCGAGCATTCTAAGCATACCTCAGTTTTCCGATGCGAATCGATGGCGGTTACTTTTTTCATACAATGATTTGTGATTTCCATACCTGTAACTTAGACCACTGTATTCTCCCGATGCAGCGGCTGGCGTTCCTCCAGGCCAGCTTCGCGCCGAATACCAGCTCAGTGGTGGTGAGCTGGTAGGTTCCGGTGGCAGCCACCTCATCCTGGACCGCCTTCCAGCGCGCCTCGTGGGCTGGTGTGTTGGCTCTGATGACGACACAAATGATACATTATGATTGACTTGAATTTTAAGCTATTTGCTTATACTGTCGTTTTAAGTAGCGTTATTGAAGAGATTAAATTGCAGACCACTTTGCTATAATCACTAATTACGTTATTTCTACTTTATAACATTTTTTTTTTATATCTGTATTCATTCACTAAGCACTCGTACACCACTACTTTCTTTCTTTATTAAATTGTCCTCTTCCCTAAGGTTGCCTGGAAGAAATCGCTTTTTTTATCGATAAGGCCGCCTGTTGTACCTACCATTTTGTCTGTTAGTTTAAGTTATTACTGTATATTACAATAAAGAGTTTTGTTGTTGTTCTTAAATAGGTACCCCGAAATAAATCCGCAAATCTTATCTTTTAAAAACAATATCTGTCTTCAACCCTATAATGGCCTGTACTGAGGACGGATCTCTGCTCTTGGGGTGGTAGAGTATACTACACTACGCTGCTCATGTGGATTGGTGAAGAAATTAGAAGCAAACTAGAGAAAAACATTTTATTTTACTAATATTAGTCTTTGTTTAGCAGCGATTTCGAATTAAATTAGAGATGCCAATACGGAATGTTCATTGAAAATAAATAGATAATATTAAAGTTTGCCTATAATAAATAACTGTTTTAGTAAATGAATCATTGACACATCTAACAACAGTGAACAAAGGCAATACAATTTTCTACCGACAAAATATATTTTATTGTCAAACTCTGGAAAAAAATTGTATTACTTTCCTTTGGTAACACATTCCGGTTAAGAGGCTTCAATTTATATACGTTACACTTTTTACTTATTTTCTTGTTCACTTTCCCTTAGCTCATGACAATTCCCAGGATTGCTTTTCACTCGTTTTTATTTAGGCCTTTTCAAGACTTATATTGGTTTTGTACTCTTTCCAGACTTTTAAGTAAACAATGAAAATGTTGCTATTGAAATTTGCGTAGGTACATCTGATTCCAAAACACCTTTGTTTATTTTATTTTAATTAGTCTGTTACTGCATTTTATACCAGTCCCTACTAACTGACTACAATCCCTCCTACATTCCTATTCGAGGTGTATCACAGATGTCCATGGACGAAGGGGATGGTGGCACTATCACTTCGTTTCCTATCCTTATCACAGAAAACGTACATAATCAATACTTTAATACATAATTATATAGTGCATCATGGTACATCAAAATAACACATCCTACACAACAATAACCCTAAAAGAGTATTGCAATTTTGTGAGTGGTGGACCAATTTTTTTTTAATATTATCTGTTTAGTTCATCACATGTTTAAAGGAGATGTACATACCTCCGTATAGATGCAAAATATTGTCCAAGGAAGTCTTTGGCGTCATGGAGGACCTCTTGCGGATCCCGGGGCACATCGCCGCGACCCGGGATCGCCATCACACTTCCCAGGCACGCCCGCTCGTTGCATAATGTTGGCTGTGGACAAACAATAAAATAATGTTTAATTTTTTATTCGGTAGAACTAAGTAGATAGTCTACAGATTGCAAATCGGCATCGTACCTATCAATTTTATTTAGTACTAGTGTTCTACCCGCGGTTTCCACGTATTTTCCGGGATAATAAATATTATGTATATTATTCCAGATCATGTTCTAACTGTATTTCATGAAAATCCATTCTGGATGGGAGCGATTAATAAACCAATATTATGTCACATTCACTCCAACTTAAACGTATTGGAAACCATTCTAATATACTGTGTTCGTTATGATTAATTTTTTGGTTGGATCGGACTTGGATAGATCAATAGATAGATAGATCTACTTATGATAGGTCGATGGAGTCCGGGTTAAAGACAGTTATATCCTATTGGTATTTCTGTAACACCCTAATGTATAATAGTTTATGCAAGAGCTAAAGAAATTACAGTAATGATTTCATCTTTAGCTTCAAGTCACACTATTCTATGTTAAAAATAAAAATTGATTCAATGAAGTGAACGCAGCCTTCGAACAATGTAACGAGAACTAAAAGCAGCTCACATCAGAACTGAGAGACTACAGCAAACAATAAAACTTCACGGTGTTACAATTTAAGACGCTGAAACAAGATACATATGTTACAATACCTACTCGTAGGTCTCCATTGTTCGGAGATCTCGAGAGAGCGAACGTGTGTTTGGCTCAGTAGTTCACACGTGAACTAATGTTTGTTTTTCATTTTTCGAAATGTATAGAAAAATTCTTATGTGCGTAATGGCTACTACGAATTACCTGTACCTATTTGCAAATTTCACAAATTTTGAAAATGTAATGAAAAACTTTTAAATATACAGATTTAGACCGATTGTTTTGTTTAATAGGGATAATTGTAGTAATTTAATAATTTTTTAGACATAAATTTAAGTAATTACCTAACGTAAACGCTCCTATTACCGCCAGTTTAAGCTGACTATGGATGAACTTCAGAAAATTAGATATACGCCGTTATGCTAGGACAGGCGTTTTAATTTATTCTTTATCATAATTAAATATTCTATGACATTCAGTACTTAAATTTAGTATTAAATGACACAATATTTAATAAATAATAATTTAATCTGAAATAGCGGCTGCTTCTATTACCGCCCGATGGGATGATGTTGTTTCTATTACCGTTTTTCATGTTTCTATTACCGACCACTGAAAAAGGAACACATTCTCCATACTATTAAATAATAAAAAAACAAAATAAATATTTATTAAGTTGGTATAAAATATTTGAGATCAATAATTACTATTAAAAACTGAGCTTTCTTCTTAATAATGTAGTTAAAGTACATATTATTAAAAACACTATCTACTGAAATTTTATAAGATGCAGGTTAATATCTTGAAACAAGGTTTAGTTATTCCAATCCGTTGGAGTTACACATTTTGCCATCAAATCGCATCATCAGACCCTGAGATAGTCTATGATGTAGGTATTAGTTTTGCAAAAATAAAGTTATTGGCAAAAAATTTCTTAAAAACGGTTCCGATTCTCCTATTCAAGAGTTACACATTTTGTCTCCAAGGGACATCATCAGACCATAGAATGGTCAATGATGTACTGATTTTGCTGTGTAAATATTTACCAACAACAAAATATACCTTTTAACACGGTTCAATTATTCCAATCCGTTGAGGAGTTACATATTTCGTCTCCAATTCACATCATTACACCCTGAAATGTCAACGAACCGTTGAGGTGTTCCACTCTATATGTCCAGAACCCATCATAAGATCCTCACCATGATGTTAATGAGACCACCCTGAAGCAATCCCCTATTTAATACCGTTTAAACCATCCAAATTGGTCGAACATATAAAGAAAAAAAAACATATACGACGAATTGATAACCTCCTCCTTTTTTGAAGTCGGTTAAAAACTTATGTGTGGCATATAGAACATTTATGAACACAGGAACTTATAGCAGGCTTATCAGCATTTTAACTACAGTACGCTACATACCTACAATAAGAGACTTTTATAAATAAGACCGTATGGGTCGGTAATAGAATTAAGTATGAAGATTCTATTACCGCCCAAAAAAGAAACAATAATAGGAAAAAATCCATAAGACAAAATATATGGCGTTAATTGATCCAATTATGTAATACACTCTTTAGAATCAAACAAGTTAAAAAAAAACATTTAAAATGATGTATTAAAAGAAATAAAAGCTAAAATACCAACTATTGTAAAACATCTAACACCGCCATGGGGCGTTAATAGAAGCGACTTATAAAAATTATGTTTCTATTACCGCTCCAATGTAAAATTCGATTTAAACGACAAGCCATGGCCAGAACGGTAGTATTAGATGTTAATCTAAAAACCAATGTATTATTTGTTATAGTTACATATTTACATGCACGTATACACATTTTATTTGTGTTAATTTCTCTTAAGTAATAACGAGGTGTTCTTATGTAGCTGGGAGCACAACACTATGACACAAAAGTCCGTTGCGGCCGCGTCTCAATTATTGGCTATTTACTCTGTTTGCTGATTATTTACGCACACAAACTTTATTATTTTTGTTTCTCAATATACATACCTAAAATATTTTTAGGCTACAACTTTCATGGAATCTATAACATGCCTTAAAATAGTGATTAAAAAAACTGGCGGTAATAGGATACAAATTTTGGGAGGCGGTAATAGGCGCGTTTACGTTACATATAATTCTAAGACTGGAACCTGGTCCTTCGAGCTGGATATAAACGTTCAAATTTTTTGCTATAATGCTACTAATATTTTATAATATACTTTATTCTATTACAATCTATTATTGCTTGCAGAAGTTCTTGAGCGGCTTTTAATATTGATGTTAAAATTATTCACAAATCCTTCCTCTCCTTTACACCAGCAAATCGTGGAGTGCATAATATATAATTATATCTTCAATTATAATACTAGGCCGTTCACTGCAATGCGTTGAACCTAACCTTAAATCATCGAAATACAATCCAATCGTTCTATTGACGAGTTAATCTGCTAGTAGAGCTATCAGTCCAATTGACACTACAACCCACAATGATGTTCCGTCCTCAACAATCAACGTAATTAAAACGGAATTGAGCAGCAAAATGAGTGTCTGATTGGATTGGAAGCTTCAGATTGATTTGAATCCTATTATCTGGGAAAATAGTGCACTTTTGGCTATCAATCAAGTTTAATCTTTTTTTCAGGTCCGTGGCTTCAATAAACAAGCCGTTTCGCTATAAAACATTAAACTGACTGTTTCTCTAGAAAAGTAAGTTTATTTTTAAACTCATCGGACTATTTTATTATGAGTAAATAATATTATTATCTTAGATATATTTAGTGTTAACATTTTATTTTTATTTCTCAAAATATTTATTATAAAATATCTAGAAGGTTAGTAAAAGGACTATCGAATTTAGCCACGACCATTTGATTATTTTAAAACTCTGGTGGCAAACTTTGCTCTGTGTAACTGCATACTATAGGTACATTAACTATGCCAAACAAACTCCATCATGTCTGAAATATGCTTAAAATTGGGTACAAAATTTTGTAAACTCTTGTAATTTTGAAAATTCTGTTAAATTTAGAAAGTCCACATTTGTCAATAAATTGACAATTCAATAAGAACTGAATTGACATTTGTTTGAACTGTCCTTAGTAAAATTTATAATAACAGTCTAGAAAATATGGCTAGCTCTGCTTTTATTAGGATAACCAGTCAGCACAGCGGAGTTTGAAAAATAGATGCTAGACTAGTGTTTGTCTACAAAATGGACGCCAGTTATAAAGAAAATACAAACTGTTTCAATATTGCATTTAATAGCAAAGATGTTGTCCATTAGCGAAGAGATCTCCAATTTACTTTCTAGTAAATGTATACTGTACCCACGAATAAAATAACAGTTGCTTAACTTGTAAACTTTTATTAATTTGTTATTGAAATCTTGTTTCTAAGAATGCTTTTTTATACTTATAAGGTTATGTAAATATTATCCATTTGTTTTACAGAGTGCCCATAGACCTATATGTATATACTATACTCTATGAGATTGCCTAAATAATCATATTAATTTTTATATTATTATTATCTATAGTCCATAATTATGCATACACCCCGCACGAAATGAAATGAATAAACGCTACACTCTGACACTCACAGCTACACCCTAGGATTCCCATTTCCCTGTTTCGTGGATGCCATGGACAAACCACGCAAGAAGACACACGCCCAAACCAAGAACAGATATTTAAACTCATCATTCAAAGTTCTGCCTCGCGGACTCAAACAAGACCGTGGTAGCCAACAGGCTTCACAATAATAATGTATTACTGGTATTATGTAATAATTTAAAATATTTACTTCTTCCACTACAATATTAACGATAGTAATAAAACATAAATAAATCTATGTAGGCCTTTACATCATAGACCTCTACCGAACCCGAATTCATCCAATTAGGTGGAATATTTGGAGTTTGTTGATTTTTATTTTTATTGAGACTGTTTCCTTCAATAGCTACTTCAGCATGTGGGTTAATTTGAATTGCTAAGGTAAGTATAGTTGGGTACCCAAACATACCCTGTGTATGTTTTATTGGTTGAAAGTGTAGTAAGTAGTAGGTAATTGTGTTTTTTTGAAGTGAAAACTTCTTTAGGAGCGTTGGGATTTTAGAGATGGGATAAAACCAATCAGCTCCTCATAGTACATTATTAAACATTTTAATCGACACCTACCTGTAGCGCCATCTCTGAGAGAAGTAAAGAACTTTATTTACTTAATTCACAGCTCGTATTAATATCAAGATTGTAGTTTACATACACTTTATGAGGCGTTGGCAGCCATTCACTAAAAATGTAATGAATAAAAAACACTTCATTTAAAAATATTTCCTGACGATTCAAAACATTCACACGTAATTGTTCAAGTTTTCAGTTTTGTCGGTATTCCCGGAGTGCTCCGTTTGTTTTTTACTAACAAAAGCCGATTGACTATGCTAGGAATTGCCTATTGAGACTTTAGGGATTATATTACATACTTGATTTTAATTCTTTAAGTTCTTTCTTTCTTTTTCTTCTCTCTTCTTGGCCGGCCTTTCATCAGCCTTTGGTGTTGCTGATGTCCATGGGCGATGATGGCCACTTACCACCAGGTGAATCGTGCTTGTTTGCCGGCATCAATTTTATTGCTTTGCTCAAGGAAACCAGAATATTAGAAAGGTGTCCATAAATTTCTCGGAGATATTATGTGAAATCAGTCATATCAATTACCAATTTTAATCAGCGTGACAAAATACTACAGCAATCATCACAGTGTTAGAAGACACCCTGCTCAGCAGGTTGCGATAATGTAACAAAATAAATGCAACAATTTGAAATTCGTGTAAAATACTAACGCCACGTAAGTCGCCAACAAATAGAAGGCATTCAGGCCATTCAGTTTATAATGAACAACTCAAAAACTAGCCATGCTTGCTAACCTTTTTTTAATTGACACTGAAACAGAGAAACCATACCAAAACCATAGAAAAAGACCTCATTGATCACAAGAAGAAATACGTGCCTCGCGATGGGATGAGATAAAAAACATATTTTATACATAAGAACTACTAACCAGTTACAGACCAAGAAAGCTGATCTGAAAGCCATCATAATCATTAATATGAACATCGATGATATGAACATCGATGATATGAACATCGAAGATGAACACCTTCTGAAAGCACCTCAAGGTTTATACATAAAGGTTAAGGTTTGTTCCTTAGTTAGGGTCTCTAACTATAATCTCTAACTATCTAAACTATCTCTAATTAATATATCTCTAAGTAACTAACATCAAAACTATCAGCTCTAACTATAATTTAAGTACTCCGCGCCCTCATTTGACACAATAAAAATAAATTGAAAGCTTCCACGTATTACATAACTTCAATCTTAAGTAGCTCGCAACGGCTATTGCCTCGGGGCATTTTCCCCATAATGTGAACTTGCTTGAGTACTTTTAGTGTAACTAACTTAATACTTAAACTCAGTTCATTGTTAACTATTTTTCTCAAACTAGGTTCTAGTAACCACTGTCGTTTTGCATCGGGAGACATATTTTCAGAAAGATTAAAATAACCACACTGGTTGTTCCGTTATATTATAACGTTTTCATAATTTAAACCGCGATGCAGCGATGCTCAGTTGAGTTTCCAAAGTCATTCCGCATATTATGTTATATTTCATAGCGATGATAGTAGAATAAGAACACCATTTAACTCAAACCCAACGCTATCTTTGAAAAATTTCACACATGCAAACCCTTGCACCATTCACACATGCATCCACATAAGATAATACTGTTTACTTACTGAAATTTTCAATCGTGTTACGTTCTAACGCAGCTTTACGGTTGGAACGCACGTGTGGTCGGGTAATAAAATCAGTTACAGTGACGAGATATATCAGTAACTCGATAACGTGTTTACAGAGGCGAACTTATCGGTTACGCATGTGTAAAGCGCTTAAGTAGGACAGGTGTGAAGTGACCTTATGTCTAATACTAGCTCAGACCCCTTTAATGAGTTATTAGACTAGATCCTTAGGTTTTACCGTGATTGAGGAGGCTGGAGCATTTTTGGGTGTAAGGCTTCTGCTTCAATTTCCCAACCGATCATGGTTACGGATAAAATCCGTCTTATTGAAGATCTCCGAGTTCTGTACAAACTATTTTAATCACGTCATTACTCATGCATGTTGGTAATGTTTCGAATATCAGTGGTAACCATTTGAAAGGAATTCTTCGAAAGGAATCTTCGCAAAACATAATATATCAAATCTTTGAGGAATTTCGTTAATTCCTCATAGATCACAACACCAGAACTGATTTTGTAAAAATATCTGACCAAATAGAAAGTGAATCTTCCAAATCAACCAGAGACAACAAAAACTAAATAAAAATAACAAGACAACAAAAGACAACAATAAATAAAAACAAAACAACAAAAACATACGAACAAAAACATATGACAACCTCATTTTAACTGAATCTACACTAATGCCGAATTTAAGTAAGAAACTTTACTTATTAGGATATTCAAAATCGATTTGAATAAATTTCCGATAAAAATTATCCCTTATGTAAGATGCAAATTTAATAAAATTTAATCATCCAGAGGTAAGCGTATTAGAGTTGTTTGAATAAATAATGCTATTTGCTAAGCGCTCGTTCTTTGCGTTCTGCAAATATTGTCCTCCGACCGGAATTGGGGTAGGAAATTAATGGCGTCAAACAGGTTGTAAACAATTAATAGTATTAAGTCTTTTGCCATAAAATTGGATATATTTTGCAGAAAGGGAATGATTGAGTCGATTGCATACAATATATTATGCTTCTTTTTTCTCATAATAGGTTAAGCTTGATAATAATCCCATTATGTAATATTACTTGCTGAGCGGGCAAACGTTGTTCTGCCATATAAATTATATCTAGATATAGGGACAGCCTAAACACCTCGCAGGATGAAGTATGCTTCACGACCTATTCTCATATCTACCAAATATATACCAAAAAAATCATAAAAATCCGTCGAGCCGTTTCAGCGGTGGTCTACCACTAACGCCGTGACACGAGATTTTTATTCATATCATGATACCTTTTTTGATGGCAGGCGGGTTTTCTTTTAATTTTAAACTTATTCTAGTTGTTTAATTGGAAAAGCAAGAGGTAAATATGCTTAAAATTATTTAATAAAGTTGTAAGGAAATCAGCATTAACATTCGATACTATTCGGTTGAACACGAAAACCATAATTTCATGTTTGACTTACCGATCTAGGACAAGTCGTATGGTACAGCCGATCGTATAGATACTCCCTCGATTCGATATTCCTAAGCACCTTCGGCCTTACCACTCTCGGCGGCTGTTTCTTATCGTGTTTCAGTATCTCAATCATATTCACTGGTCCATTGGCTTTTGATTTATCGCTTGCATCCTGGTCTTCTGGTATTGAAAATTCAGAGATCGCGAGATTATCGATTGGGCACGTTTTGCTTTCAGACTGGACGGCTAATTCACTGATAAGGTCTCCTTTACTAACAGTTATAGCGTCGTTGGACCCGTTAATAAGGGATTCGGGATTTTGCACAACCCCTGGCGCCATTTTTGTTTCCGAACCTAACTTATTAGTTTTTTAATTGTAATTATTGTTAAAATTAACAGAATTACGAGGCACGACACCAACGCGTACATACTGACCGCCCGTAGGTGTCGTCGTTGTATTTATAACAAATTCATCACAACGTAGCGAATACCAGTGCTAGTTTGTTTTTAATATTTGCAAACAAAAGTATCTCATGCGGCTCAGTAAAGGTTGCACTGAGAACACGCGGAGATAAAAAAAAATTATGGACCGCGTTGCGTCTATATCAATCGATAGGTTCATAAGTGTTCACATCGTTTTTAAATTCAGGTGTATCATTAGGATTAATTCACGTAAATCTATAGGCTTGATATTTTTAATATATGTAGTTTATATACCTTCAGTATTGATGCAGATATGCTTGATGCACAATCAGAATAATCCGCAAGCCGCAACTGATCAGTTGTTCATTCTTTCATGTATCACACATATTTCTTTTGAAGAACCTATAGTTTTTGCCCTGAGTAATGTACGACAAAAAAGCAAGCCAGATCAGACGAATTTGAATGGCAGATAATCTTTTCTAAAATGTAATCTTATCAGTTAAGATTGAGAAAATTGTTTGAAATATTGATTAATCTGACGGTCACAAACAAGCTACTGCGAATGCAGTTTAAATCGTGTTACATGGAAACTGCATTCCAAAAACATTTGTATAGATTTGTAACTATCTGCTTATCGTTCTTGACGGCCCGTATGGCGTACTATTTACCACGCCGGACCGCCATGCTAAGGTTCCTGGGTTCGATTCCAAGCGAGGCGGAAATTTGAATGATGGGTTTGATTTTGTGTCTCGGTCTGGGTGTGTGTGTCCTTGTCTTTGCGTGTTGTCAATGGCAACCACGAAACAGGAAGTTTTTGTGTTGGGCTATGATTGTGTAGCGTTATTTACTTATACATTTATTGTATAACAAAATGATAAATGTCTTCCTACAACTATTAATAATTATTAGTTGTTGAAATCTTACTCATCATTAGTAGCACTAACTATCAATCGAGCAATGAATGCATGGTTTTAATCACGTAGTTGCGAATGAAACATTAGTACGTAAGACGAAACTGATTACTCAAAACTGGAGGAAAGCCTTAGTTAAAAACATGTTCGAGGGAATTAGCATGGATTTTCTCAAACATGACATAATAAAATTTTCTAAGTATTTCAAGTCCAGATAGGTCAACTAAGGATGTAATATTATGTGACTTTAAACACGAACACATTTTTTGAGGTTTTGGCCTGGTCTACAACAGATTTTTTTTAATTATAGGGTCACTATCCAAGCGTTCATAGCCCGGCGGCTTGCGTCGATCCTATGTGATCGACAAAGTTAAGCAACAGCGGGCGCGGTCGGTAGTTGGATGGGTGACCGCTAGTGGCAAATATTTCTTGAGCGTTTCCGTGCTTCGGAGGGCACGTAAAGCCGTAGGTCCCGGTTGTTATCATAAGATAACAGTCGTTAAGCCATGTCGGAGGCCCTCGGGCGGTTTGAAAAAAACTTCCGACACTCAGGTTGGCCACTAACCCCTCCACCAATCCGCATTGGAGCAGCGTGGTGGAGTATGCTCTAGGCCTCCTCAAGAGGAGAGACCCGTGCCCAGTAGTGGGCCATTAATGGGTTGAAGCCAGCAAGCCACTATCCATTAAGATCACCGCTTTTCTATAGAAGAAACATCCTGCACTCGTATCTACACAACTTCACTTCTTCGCTTTGGTTATAACCGGTCCTTAGTTGAGTTAGACCATCTTGCAGTTCAACAGAGGCTCAAGAGAGGAGAGAGAGTGGTTATAGGATCAGCTGTGAGGCTCTCTTTTCTATTCCATTTTGTCTACGGAACCATATAACAACCTCGAGCTATTCAATACACGCTGTTTTTAACCGACTTCAAAAAAAGGAGGAGGTTCTCAATTCGACTGTTTTTTTTTTTTATGTTTGTTACCTCAGAACTTTGGACTGAGCGAACCGATTTCGATGATTCTTTTTTTAATAGAAAGCTGGTGCTTGTCATGTGGTCCCACATAAATTTGAACGAGATCTGACAAGTAGTTTTTGAGAATTTGAAGTCGGTTATTTTTTGTTAGTAAAATTTAGATTATAATTCAGGTTGTTAACACCGTTTTAAATGCACGAATCTAACAAAGGGTACTCATACGAAGTCCATTTACGATCGCATGCAAGGAATTGTATACCTTTAAGCTTCAGTACTAAAGATTAAGTGTTACTGGTTATAGTACACTTTTAAATATTGATAAGTGTTATTTTACCTGTTACTGCTAATGTTCTTATCAATGAACTAATAATATACTATGTAATATACCTATTCGTTCACTGGTTCTTACATTAACTGATATTTTTGGAGTTTAACTCCTTAAGAATCGATTTTCATATACTCGTATAAGCCCGGGGTATGAAAATTTATGGGGAGTAAAATCAAACTTTCTCCATTACGTTACGTTACGTTATGAGTTATGTTCCCAACCAAAAATCTAGATGGCATTGTTACTGATTTGACGATAACGTCATGTTAAATTAAATCCTACTAATATTATAAATATGAAAGTTTGGATGTTTGTCATGCAATCACGCAAAAACGGTTGATCGGATATAGAAGGCACGCAGATAGTTTAATACCTAGAATAAAGTATAGGACACTTTTTATCCAGAGATATTGATCTGTTCCCGAGGGAGAAGAGGTTCAATAATTAATATAAATACCTAAATTTATCAAGCATTCTTTCAGTAATATAAAAAATGCGTTCATTTTCATTTACTAATATATATATTTTAAAATCATTTGTAAGGAGTAAACTCCAGTCGTGCGTCGGAGCAGACACACAGAATGTTTTTTCGTTCAGTTATAGGTTCACTCATTAATTTAGTATACAAGTCAATCTGCTTCAACCCATTAACGGCCCAATACTGAGCACGAGTCTCCTTTAGAGGAGGCCTAGAGCATGCTCCAGTGCGGATTGTTGAAGTTAAACTAAATAAATACTTATTGAAAATTTGCAACGCGGAGATATGTTACAAAACTGAAAGTTTAAATTACATACAAAACAAACTTTTATTGACTGGCTTTTCATCTTGCAAATTGTTTATAGAAGTAAATAATAAATTAAAAAAATATATAATATAATTTAAAAAAATAAAAAAAAAATAAAAAAAACTTGCAGCAAGTGTGCCAAAACAAATCTAAGGTACTAAATTTCTCATCGGCTTTGTTCATCTAGTAGCAATTGCTACTAAAACATGCAAGCGAGTGTGCCAAAACAAAATGGTGAGAAATTTAATACCCCAGATTTGGCACACTCGCTTGCATGTTTTTGTTATCCTAGTACTGACTGCAAGAAACGAAAATATCTGGCTTGCTTTCTATGTAAAAAAAAACTACGACGGCAAAAAGTATCGTTACAACTTTTCGTACCAAAATTTTCCGCCTAGCCCCCTTTCGCAACGCGTGATAAGGAACTTCGTTCCAAAATTACGGACACGTCACAAAGTTACTTTCTATACAGATAATGTTTTTTCATTAAATATTTGAAAGTCAAATACGTTAATAACGTTACAAAATCATCTGATTATTCACCTTCATTATCGGTTGTGCAAACTAGACCGCGTGGTTTGAAGTCATGTGCTGTCATATTTGCTCAGTCATGCATTTGTAGTCGGATGTACCCACTGATTGTTGTAAACTCGTCACATAGTAAACTCGCCACATTTTTCAAAATTTGGTGTTTGAAAAATGTGACGAGTTTACAACAACCCGACAAATCTGGCATTTTACATGTTTGTTTATTATACGAGTATTTACACAAAAAAAATTAAAACAATTCGATCCAATAAGTAATTTATTGAACAGGTAACGTATAAATAGCCGACAAAGTAGAGTCGAATATTTAATTTCGTATAGTAGAAGTGGAATATTTATTTTCGTATTTTTTTTATTGTTATCATCTAACATCGTCGTAACAATCTTGAATCACGTTGCTTACTAATAAATAGATGTGTTTTATAACTGAACAGTGACAAATCCAACATAGCATCGCATAGTATCGCATCGAACAAAACAAGTTGTGCGAATATGCATGGAATCTGTTGAGTCGTTCAGTTATACGATCACTCTGAAATACGTATACCAGCAAATATAAATAAATATTAATTTTCATAGATCCACCCAATTCCCGCTTAGCTGGCTGTATTTTTATTTATTGGTATTCATCAAATCTGCTGAGAGCATTGTTATTGGGCAAGCATCTCGTATGCACGTATGTAAATTAACATCAAAAGCTTCAAACTCAAAAAGCTTCAAACTTTCAGTACACGTTTTAGAAATGTTGAATAAAAATTCGCCGCCACTCATACATAACTTTTGGAACAATGGATTCAAAAGCGCTGAATATTAAAACAACATTTTGAAACGAATGACGCGACTGTGAGACGTGTCCGAAAACTTGTTTTGTTTTAGGGATGATTGAAATTTTTTACCTAGGTGTCCTTTTTCTTTGTTTATTGCCCATGTACAAGAGCATGTACCCGTATTCGTTCCATTCTCTCTAGAGCCCTGTGGATACCTAGAAGCCACAGATTGTGGTGGAAGCACATAGTGCTTGTTCACACTGAACTCGCGGGCGCGGGCTCGGGCGCGGTCGCGAAATATCAAACATATGACCTACTATGAAAGTGTTCACACCAAAACGCGCGCGCGGTGTATGTAGCGTTTACCGCGACCGCGCCCGCGCCCGCTCCCGCGAGTTCAGTGTGAACAAGCACATACATGTATCTAGATGTCTTGTGGGTGGAAGCGTGACAGATGATAAACTACACAAATGGTTATCAAGTGCATCCACGGATGAAGTGCTCCCAAAACTGCGTGCTACGCAGAACACGTTTTTAACTGACTTCAAAAAAGGAGGAGGTTCTCAATTCGACTGTTTTTTTATGTTTGTTACCTCAGAACTTTGGACTGGGCGAACCGATTTTAATGATTCTTTTTTTAATCGAAAGCTGGTGGCTGTCATGTAGTCCCACATAAATTTTATTGAGATCTGACAATGGCATCCATGAGAAAACCACATAAGTCGTAAATTTGTGTTAAGATGTGCGCGACAAATTGACGAATAACTCAATATCACGCCAACCGATTTCGATGATTCTTTTTTTAATCGAAAGCGGGCACTTGTCAATCTTGTCATGTGGTCTCACATAAATTTGAACAAGATCTGACAACTATGTAGTTTTTGAGACTTTGAAGTCGGTTATTTTTGTTAGTAAAATTTAGATTATTGTATAGCTAGAACAAGGTAAGCAAGAAACCAATCGCGTTCAATATGCACAAATTTCAACCGGAGAGACTCCGGAATTTAGTTTGGCGCAAATAGTACTAAAATAGCTTCGTACAAACAATTGTTTCAGGTTATTTCAAAGAGACCGCAATCATCGAAATTGACAATAAAAATCCGCTCTCGCATTTATTTACTTATCTTCTACGTGAGTATTAGCCCGAGCAAGGAATTGAAGCCGAAATACCTCTTGCAAATAAAAATTTGCGATGTAATTTGGACTATAGTCATCTTCATATTGACGACATTGTACTATCTTGACGACAGCTTTGTCCAAAGAGGGGAATTTTTAGATCCAGTAAGGATATTACACAGAGTATAAAAAACATTATAATCATGTTATCTGCATGTAAAGTTAGTTCTGTTAAAATCGAGTATATTTTTTTATTAAATTCACAAGGAAGAGGTTAATAGCTGCCAGATATCTTCATCAAAGCATAATTTTTTTATTATGATACCTAAACATTTTATATGCACGTTTCAATTTGCTTCCATTTCTTTGTGTCTAGCCACCTAGCCAATAATACAGTGGCTAGCATTGGTTTAAATTATATTTTAAGTATAGATTTACAGAGTTTAGTATCATAAAGTTTAATGAGTAAACAGACAAGTTTACAGACAATACTGTCCAATTTGTCTCAATTAATTTAAAAGGAATTTAAAATGAGTTTCATAATCTTCAAATGAGCGCTATTGCCGAACAAAAGATGATACTTAATACGTAATTGTTAACTGATGAAACAACAAATTTCATAATAATTTTACAAGAAAACTTTTGAGATGAAATTACATTACAGACAAATAAAGGCACAAGAGTCTTGTCAACGGCTTTGTTGAGAACTGGAGAAGATATTAGTTACCCAACAATTCTTGCTTTGATGTGGCTGAAATGAATGAATAATGAGCAATTGAGGTAATCAACTGATTTTGATGGCCTAAATATGAAAAAACAATAAAAATAACAATATGCCTATTGGCATTAACAAATTCCCTCCTTAATAGTTCGTCAAAATATGTTTACATACGGTTCCTGTATAGATAGAGATATTGCTTGAACATAAATAAATATACATTTAATATTGAACAACATGGAATATAAGTACAATCCTCTCAAAGTATATTTATATACATAGGTACGTCGCTTTGTATGTAACATAGCTCTGTAGAACTGTGATGATAATGAATATGATCAGCCATAAGTTACCAACTGTAACAAAGGTTTGTCATGATTATCGCCGTAGAGTGATATCTCGTCAAAGCGCAGCTTGATGGATATTAATAAAAAAGTTAATCGCGTGTAAAGCCGTCGCACTACGGGTGGTGCCATAGAATCGTAAACGTATCGAAAGAACATGAACAATATGAGATGTTATAAATATTTCGCTAGTTACCACTAGCGCAATACATCGTAAACTTTGTACATTTTAATTAATTTGTGAAATTTTCGGTTAAGTTAACAAAGTAAATCTTCCAGTTTATTTCTAACTTTTTCTTTGATATCATGACAATACAGAACAACATCATACACATAATGTTTTACATGTGTCAAATTTACACCGTAGGTATGTTTTTTTATATGTGACGAACGCTCACTCACTTGATTGCACTTCCATCAAATCACCGTCGCATGGACGTCACTAGATGATAGGCAACAGCCATCAGTAAATCAGTAATGCGTGATTGGCTTAAAATAAAGTGAAGGACCCGTATTATTTCCTTGGAAAGTCATTAATTAAAAAGACAACACGATATAGGTATTATAAGTTTCACTTTGATCCGAACCCCACGCAGGATCACCGGTAAAAATTTCATGTCAAAGCCATCGTTATAACGTTACTGCTAAAATGCTTCGGCGAAGTTTTAAATTTTCATTTGCGTAATTACACTGCGACTGTTTGAAGCACGCTTTTGTCATCCTTTTAACAAATTAACAGTTGGCTGTCAAATATTTTTATTCATATTTTTTCGACGACAATTTTTTATTTCACTTTATAGAAAACTATGGTCAGCCAATAATAATAATAATAATAATAATGATCCACAACTGATATGTTTGGACTAATTTGTTTTGGATGTGATTTTAATATATTATTTTGTGGTTGTCTATATAAGACGAAAGTACACTTTCAAAGGTTATGTAAAATTCAATAAGTGAAAAATGTTGTGCAATATGTTGTTAGTTTAGTGTTAAACTCAAAAAGAGTGCATTTCGTCAGTATTGATGAAATTAAATCTCTTAATTTAATAGTAAGTATTATTGAATTACTTCACTTCTACATCTCTTTGATGACTATATTCTTGTATGACTATATTCAAAAGTAAATTATAGAAAGGAGTAAATTGCATAACTTTAATTACTTATAAGAAATAAAAACAAACCAGTACCCAAATTGAGATAAAAGTGTCTCATTCATTTTACTGTGTTCGCTACTGTAATAAAATATGCCAAGAGATTATGAAACTTCCGCAGAAAAAGTTTAATTGAATTTGAATACCTTTACGAAACAGCTGTATAAGTGAATTTATAATAAGAATTCGCTATGTTTTATTATCTCCACAACCGTGAAGTTCTTTTATATATAAATAGCATAAAACTATATTTTCTCGATAGCACATTAATCGCAGAGAAATAACATTCATCCGTTTTGCGCGTCTGTTTTGGAATCTAATCTGATACCATGGAGGATAGAGTAGAAGGAGGGCCATATCTGTGCATGAAAAGTTTACTCACTCCGTCTACAACAGCCATGTTCATATATCTATTTTTCACACACTAACGCCATTCTGATTTTGTATTATTGGAACCTCTATTTTCAGTAAACAGCTGTACACTTTTTCAACTTTAGCCTCATATGAGATGGCCCTCTTTCTACCTTTTTTATGCACCATGTCTGATACCCTTCCTTGGACAGGCTCACAATAGGTTACTGTTAAACTTCATCGAAGAAGAAAATGAGTAGAAGTACCTACTGTAAAATTAATTAACCATTGACCTATCAGAGACACTTTTTAAATTTGATTTATGATTGAAGAACATTTTCCGGGTGTTTTTAAGCATACACCAAAATCAATGTTTGCCAAAAATAAAATCGAATATCAAGTAATCATGGTATCTAAATACAGTTATTTTACAAAGTGGTTAATTAAAGCCCATTCAAAACTGTGTGGACACACAGAGAATTCGATAGGTCACACATTTATGTCGGTGGCACGTGATGGGATTCAAATTAACCGGCGGCTTACAGCGGTATTTGCGGTGCACGAATGTCCACAGTCGTATTTCTAGCTACGCTCTCCCCGCAGCTTTGCCCACGTTTACGGGATAATAGGTCATATATAGATCACGGTTTAGTAATGTGTAAAATTTCATGAAAATTCGTTCAGTACTTTTTGCGTGAAGGAGTTACAAACATCCATGTACCTATTTCCAAATATTGATCAATATTTGCTAGTATCGTAATCAAATCATCGCTCGTTGGCAGTGAAATGACGCTGGTTGACTAGTTGGACTGAAATGAACTGAACTGAAAATCGTAACGCCTACTTCTTTGACTTGATTAGATAGGAAAACGGAGATCGAGTTATGAACAAAAAGTAATTGAATTTGTGATAATGGCGCTGAGGAGTTCCCTCATTTATAGCATAGTATCAGGTATTAACATAAAAATGCATAGGCATCAAAACCAAATAAATTTCTGAAATTGCAATATTTAAGAAATTAATTTGGTTTCAATGCCTATGCACTTTTAACCGACTTCAAAAGAGAAGGAGATATTCAATTCGTCTGTATTTTTTTATGTTTGTTATCTCAAAACTTTCGACTGGGTGAACCAATTTTGATTATTTTTTTAAAGGAAAGCTGATGCGTGTCATTAGTCCCACTTAAATTTGAGCAAGATTATGACTATTAGTTTTTGAGTTATCCCTAATTTTGGAGTTGGTTATTTTTGTCAAGAATTATTATGTTAATATCCGTAGGATCCGTAGAATGAGCGGAACTATACATGTATAAGCTAAAAAACTAACAAACAAATCAAGTTAAATAAAAGCTTGTAAAAATATCTAGAATAGGTACTTCTATTCAGTAAGTAAGTCTTCCTTGTAGAACTCCCACATCGTAATTAATATATCTCAGCTTTATCCTAAAGGTTACCGTTATAAATATTCATAGAATATCTGCCGTGAAGACCAATACTTTTATTACACCCAATCTACCGCTATTTGTTTCTCGACTACATTACAGATGTATTTTTATTCATTATTAATTATCATAATATTCATTATTCAAAATCCTGAGAAGATTTCTGAATATTTCATGAAAGCTTTGACAAATTATTGCAAGTTTACTTCAAATATTTCAATGCTTATTTGACTTGAAAACGAACTCTTTGACGGTTCGTAGGAGACTTTGAGCCTAGGTATAAGTATAATATGCTGAATTTTCTATGTTTATTTGCCTTGACTTCATTAAAAATTCATAACTGCAATAAATACAGATAGATGTATTTATTTGAAAAAAAAATGTCTTTCGTGCGAATGTTAAAATTTATTACTCGTAGATTATATTATTAATTATAGAGATGAGGAAGTTGACAGGAATTAATTTAAAAAATGTGAAATTATATTTTCTTTTTTATGTTACCCATTTCGACATCCACGCGTGTATGTCGTTGCACATGAACTTTAAAATAAAAATGAAATGAAAATAATGGAAACAATTTCATCAAACTATTTGATGAGTATCCATCACAACCTATACGAGAATGTATTATTTTACTACAAAACTCTAAATTCTGTCTAAAACGGCGTTTCCATAAATATACATCACTTATGAGTACTAAATAAGCAATTTGGGTTCTTTACCGAGATATGAGATAAAACACGTCGTTGACGCGTGTTCGGCGCTTGATGCGCAAAGATATGTACAATGTAGACGGCAATTGAGACGGATTGCAATCACGAGGAATGAGTCTAGAGTGTAAATGATTTAGTGCTTACACAAATTATACGTTCTATGTTAGCCAACCAGATAAACTACTTATTACTTATTTTAAGTAGGTACTATTATTTCTTCTGTGGTTAAACTGTAAACTAATAATTGTAATACTCTCCCTATATGAAACAGATTAAAAGACCGAGCTGCTTCTCGGAATATTATTACCAGATCAACTACATAATCAGACAGTCATGTACAATCTTAATTAACGCTTTTGGTGTTGCAAAACTTTTTTAATTAGGTACGGCTGAATTAGTTACTGTTAATTTTATTGTTAAAATTATGCTATATTCTTAGCAAGTCACTAGTCGTTCGCAAAGTAAACAGACGAGTCGATCACTTTAAAGATTGCTTCAGCAATTTATATTATAATATAGTTTTTATACCATTAACCATATTTTTTACTATCGCTATAAAAATATTAACTTCTCCAACACAATCAACTTAATGCCAATTTTGATTCAAATATAAAACTGTGACTTATATTATTTTTGCACATAGCAAGTATATTTTTATTATATAGCACTGACAATACAAATAATATCACTAACTCTCACGATCCGTGTACATATAATTATCTGTCACAAAAATGTCTGGCCCAGCTGGGAATCGAACCTGCAACTACTCTCCTACTGGGTCACTACCAACTAGGCTACGAGTTCATCTATGAAGAACAATATACTATGTGATATTATGTTATATTTTAAAAACTGATATTAATAACAGAAAAATATTGTGTGTTATTAGCAGTGGGTTTCAAGATATTATGTCACGCAGAGCTCTAATTTATCGCCCCAGCCGGTATCCATTGTCGGCCCAACATGCTGCGTATGAGAACAAGAAAAATGTGTAGAATCTTTGATCTATGAAGCTTTTGTTGCGTCACAAGTTCATTTGGGGCTACCAAATAAAAATAATCGTGTTATGTACCCATTTATGTTACCTACATATAGATGAGGTTTAAAGTATGATGGGTAATAATTAATGGGATAATGGGGAGGGGGAGCATTTCATACTTTAGTTACCATAAGCCTCTTGTATCATTTATCGAAAATGTAAGCTCTGAGTCTGAATAAATATTATCTTAATATAAGGTAAACACCCCAATTATGGACGGTTTAACAGCAAATTTGTGGTATTTGTGAAATTTTACCTATATTGTGAAAGTTCAGAACCTGAAAGTACTTAAAGTGTAAAGTCCTGTGCTTGTTAAACATTTCTGCTGTGTCACGCGCGAGATATTGCAATTGGTTTAAATTTAATTAACAAATAAAAATTATCATTTTTTTACCCAGTTATGGACAGCAAAAACCCAGTCATGGACACCCAGTAATGGACATACCCCAGTCATGGACACCCATTAATGGACACGAATCATATAAAACTAGTTAGGCTAGTTATCGACTAATCTATGATGAAAATCCAAAAGAATAGTAATTATTAATATGTTTCTAGGGTTCCGAAGTAAAATCGGAACCCTTATAGTTTCGTCATGTCTGTCAGTCTGACCGAAGCAAAGCGCCGAGACCCTTAGTGGTAGAAAGCTGTAATTTGACATGAATATACCTATTTATTGAAACTCCAGAACAGTGGAATAAAATACTGAAAAACTTTTTTTTCAGGGTACCTCCCCTACAGGTAACGTGAGGATGATTTTTTTATTCTTCGTGTACCCTATAGTGTGGGGTATCGTTGAAAAGGACTTCCAAAAATATTATGATTCTTCAAAGACCATTTTTGGAATTAGGGGTTCGTTTGCAAAATATTTGGCTTAAAAGAGCTGATTTTGGTTAGAGTCAAGTAGGGGGGGCCCTGCTGGCTAAACGGTTAGAGTTGGACAAGTGAAACAATTGTGAAAAATAGGTTATATGATGAATTTATAAGAAAAACTATTCCGTCTATGTTAATTTATGTAGTCAATGAGTAATAGTCGATAAATTTACTACTTCAGAACCCTACATTGCGCTTGGCCTGACAAGCACTTGTTTAATCAACTTTACATGTAACATTCACATTAAGGAACTTGATTACTTGTAAGTTTTCTAAATTGACAATGAGGTTAGCATTAAGGAGGAGAAAATAATTAAAATTGTACTCATATTAAACTTCTTTATTTATTAACTAACTATTACCCGCGGATTCGCCCACGTGTTCACAGGGAAGTAACAATGAGTTGTTTTACATGCATGACACATTCCTAGTGCAAGAATAAATAAGTAACCAATCCAAAATTTAAAAGTTACTAAGAGGAACCAACTGTAGAACCTATGACCCTCCTCGACCTTCCAACTATAAATATAAAGTTATATCAATATTTATATATGACCATCCATGACTACATTGCCACTTACCATCAGGTGGGATTGTATACAAGCATTAACATAAATTAAGATATAAAAAATATTTCTAACTATAAATTTATATCAGTCCATAGATACTTTACGAACTTATAGATATAGAGGAGTAGAGGACCAACACTTTGTTACTTTTAGTATGGAGTGATTCAAATACGCATCATAATGGATCTTTCTATGAAAACGAGTTGTTTTATCGCAGTAAAAAGTAGTCTAAGTTACTCTCCAGCCTTCTAACTATCTCCACATAAAAAATCATACCATAACATCTGTCCATTACGACGTGAAAGACGGACAAACAGACAAACAATTATTTATTGTTTGATTAATTATTAAGAATTAATTAATTAATTGATAGAGAAAGAGAGAGAGAGAGAAGAGTGAGATGGAGTAGGAGAGGGAGACACGTACACGAGTTTAGTTAAAATTCAGTAACATGGCATTAATTTGTCCGGCTTACAAAGATCGCTGGGATGGCTAGTCTAATAAATTAATTAAGCAATAACAATTATGATTTTCTGCTGTCAATTTTTGTAATGAGATATATCTGTAAGTAATGAATTTTGGCATGCACTTATAATTTATCAGATTATCAGTATTATTCGTCTCTGTAAAGTAATAAAAATCAAAAATATGTTTAAAACACTAGGTAACAATTAAAATAGCAAAAATTGAGTATTTTTTCATTTCTTTTACACTTTAAAATTTGTGTCGCGCCGGGAGGTTCTATTTTCAAAATTGAGCTTTCTTTCTCTTATCAAAATCGACAGGATCCAATGAAAACAGTTCATTGCGCAAATTTCGGGTTCGCGGTGTCGGTTCTATACGTTAGTAATAATAATTCAATATCTACCATTTTATATCAGTGTCATTACTGGATATCTGTAAAATACCCAATAATAGCAACATTTTCATAATTTGCAGCTAGCTCATAGTAAAAAATAATACTAGGAGTAAAGTTAGTTCAAATTCTGGATACACAATAGCAAAGATAAATTTCGATAAAATTATGTCCATTACTGGAGCTAGACAATTATAGTGCACCAGTAATGAACACCAACAAAATATCAACAAATATAACTTCTCTGGAGTAACAACACTGTGTGTTGTAGACTTAATTTCATGGTTAACCAAACAAACAAAACACATTTTGATTTAAATAAAGCAATACAAATTTACAGAAGAAACTTTTTCCTTACCTCACTAACGATTTCCTTAAGAAAAGCCGCTAATATAAAATTACAACGACAAACAATTTTTAGTTCGCGCCAACTTGTATTCTAACTGACCGAATTGAATAAAATATCAAACTTAGGCAGTTCGATGACTATAGTTTAAGACACAGTGTTGCCAATATAAAAAGAACTGGTTCATAAACATATTCTAGATGATTTCTTTTTTTTTCGTCCATTACTGGAGCCTCGTCCATTACTGGAGCCGTTACCTTATATAAATTACGTGTCACGTTGTTTGTCCGCGATGGACTTCTAAACTACTTAACCGATTTTAATCAAATTTGCACACCGTGTGCAGTTTAATCCAACTTGAAAGATAGGAAAGCTTACATCTCCCTTAAGGCACACGGAAGGTAAATTAAAAAAAAACTTTTGACAGAACGAAGTCTGTCCGGGCAGCTAGTGTGATATAAATTTTACGTTCGTCTCATTATCTTGAAAACAAAATTTTTGAAGGTTTCACTTCTACTACGTGTGAATTGCACACATTTTAATTTTTTTCTTAAAATAAAAGTGGTAGTACAGTCCACAGAAATTATCCACAACGATTAAGGATTTGAGGATTACCGCAAAAGGCACATAGGCGAATTTTAACGAGCCAACAAATGAAGTTAGCCTCGTAAACTCTCCCGGCTCATTAGCTGATTGCGTGGTCACTGTTTGCTTAATCTGTGTATAAATGAAACGCAAATTACTCCACGCTATTTTTGGTTTTCATTTTTATTGACCAATTAAAAAATGTAAGTATTAAACATGTCAATTATTTTTATAGACATTTTGTTTAATTCCATTATTAAGTAGTGACACGTTACCGGTTAAGAAGATAGTTTGCCGAAAATTTTGTAGCTGGCCAAGAAAAAAGAAAAAAAGTTTCATGTACAAAGAACTTTTTTTAAGTAGATAACAACGAGCATACGAATGAATTTAGTACATTAGTAACATAAAAAGCATCACCGGGCCCGCATTGTTACTCGTTCTCTGACACTACGATTGAAAACGATTAAAACATTTCACGGTTGGTTTTGTGGGTGGTACCCAAATGAAAAAACTCCCTACCAGCATTCATTTATTGCAAATACTAAAGAAAGCCTTTAGAAAAAAGATACAACACCTATTAATTGGTAAACAGAATAGATGACGACCCTGTAGCCCAGTTGGTAGCGACCTTACCTGAAAAGCGAGGGATCCTGGATTCGATTCCCGGCCGGGGCAGATATTTATGTGACAGATAAATATCTGCACTCGGGTCATGGGTGTGATTGTGATGTGTTATATGTGTCGTCCATGCCACCCGCGACACAGGTAATAACCTATTGCGGGGGTATGAGTGTGTTAGCTTTTATTTATTTTATTTATCTATTATCCACTAGAGCGCTCATAGCCCCGGCTTGGAGACAACCCAATAAAATGCGAGGAAAATTTCTTGGAGAAAGCAGTAAAATTATGAATTAATTCAATCATATGGCAATATTGATAAATAACGCTACACACTCCCCACACTATGAACCTATGTACCATGGGTGCCATGGACAACACACAAAGAAGTCCAAACTCATTCAAATTTCCGCCTCGCTGGGAATCTAACCCTGGAGTCTTGGCACGGCGATCCAGCGTGATAACCATTGCTCCACAGGTGTCGTCAACGTTTCGTAAAATAAAATGTTTCTTTCTCTGTTTCCTCATCGTGTATTGTTAAACACTGTAATAGGTATCCATACTAATATTATAAATGTGAAAGTGTGTTTGTTTGTTTGTCCGTCTTTCACGTCGCAACGAAGCTGTTATATGGTATGGTTTTTGTGTGTGGAGATAGTGAGGAGGGTGGAGAGTAACGTAGGCTACTTTTTACCGCGATAAAACATCCCCATGGGAAGATCAATATTTTGTTAGTTGCTAGATATTTAATTTCCGGATGTTGTTAATAGATGGCGTTAGTAAAATTCATCTGTAAGTATTTTAAGTAAAAAAGTAGAATTTGTGAAAAATCGATCTCTACCGCGGCCGAAGCTGCGGGCAAAAGCTAGTAGTATTTATTTTTAATTTATATTAAGGCACTGTCGTCTATGTGGTAACGAGCGACAAATTGAAACACGTATTTATTACTCAGCAGATTCAGCAATACACTGACAGGCGCTGTTCGCACGCCTAAATGATAATTAATTTAGCGCGATAAGACACGTTTCCCGTGCGGAATTCCACATGTGAGACTGTATGAGTAATTGAGAAGTACACCCTTCTTTCACTGGCTCGTCTGAAATGAATCTCACTCTTATAAATCTTAATAAAGATCGGCTTCAACCCATGATTGGCCCTCTACCGAGCACGGGTCTCTCCTCTTGAGGAGCCTAGAGCATACTCCACCACGCTGCTCCAGTGCGAACAGTTGGAGTAATAAAGGTTACTTCTTTAGAATCATCTTCATCCATCCACCCATACATCAGCCTTTCGTCCGCTGCAGGACATAGGCCTCCCCTAACATGCGCTACTCTGACCAGTCCTGAGCCTTGTGGATGCCCGCTGTCTTAAAATCATCTTAACTTCTCAAATTAAAGGTTTATGAGTTTTCCTATTCATCTATTGGTCATTTCAGTGTGTTTAAACTACTAGCTTTTACATGTGGCTTCGCTCGATGCCTAAACAAAGTTTCGCGGGGCAAGAATTATAATAGTTTAATCATGGTTATAACTTATAAGACCGAATAGATATGTTTCTTTCTTATTTTTAATATTTAAGCACAATTACGTCATTGTCCTTTGACAGAGAAAGTAATAAAGAAAAATTATGATATCTTTGTTGGATTATATTTCTTACAAAGAGACGTAAGCCCTAGGTTTAAGAGTTAACCGAAAGATAACGTGCGGTACGGCTGTAATCTCGCCTACTTAAGCCTCTTTCCGCGAAGTGATCCCGGTGAAACCTCTTGTAATCCTTGAAATATAAATAAAACAGCACTCGAAATGAAATATTGTAAGTAAAGACTGTCTATTATGGAGAACAAACGGAGAAATATTCATGTTAAGCTTTGACAAAAGATTATGTACTTGTTGTGTACTTGCTATAAAAATATATTTTTTTATTGGTTATTTATAACTTTGTATTATTTTAGATTATCTTTTTTTACAAATTTAATAGCATTTCATTTTTATTTTTATTTTGTATGGAATTTTACAGTAAAGCTTTTATAAATGTGATTTCACTGCCAAATAATCAAAGTACAAGAGTAAGTAAAACATCTGTCTGTTCGATGAACTACAAAATCATTTTTAATGTTTTTTTTTTATTTTTTGTGAAAGAAAACTAGCGTATTGAGTTAGAAAGTCATAACCTCAAGTTATTTTATAGAATTCACGTGGCAGCCTTCACTGTTTGCAAAGAATAACTTTTATAAGGAAATAATTGAGTTACATCAGTTGCACTGCTCACAGATTCCTGTAGTGTTTCAAATAAGTTCGGAAAACAAGATTAGTTTTATAAGTTCCAAGTCAGGCAACAAGGTGAAACAAATATAACCGATTGCATCACTAGAATAATTTTACTCGATTTGTTTGGCTTGAACTGTAGTGTATGAATATGAACAGATCTCACGGGGACTTTTTACTAGGAAATCAAAATAAAATAACCGACCATTTTTATTACTGGTTACATTTTACGGTCAACACCAATTACGAAAAAAATAATTGACAGTTTTTTTAACTGTTTATTATTACCTGCTCAATGTTAAAGTAACAGCTGTAAAATATCTTCAGTATGTAATTTCGAATAGGTTATTGAGTCAATAGAGCCAACGTGCCTTTATTTTTATTATCCACTAGCCTATCGACGACCCTGTAGGCTAGTTGGTTCCCAGCCGGGACAGATATTTATGTGACAGATAAATATTTGTAACTACTCGGGTCATGGATGTGATATGTATGATGGTGTGATGTACCTATATGTCGTCCATGTCATTCGCGACACAGGTAATAACCTACTGCGGGGGTATGAGTGTGTTAGCGTTTTTTATTTCATTTATTTACTATCCACTAGCGGTCGGCACGCGGCTTTGTCTGCATTTTCCGGGATGACTAAGTTCTCTATATCCCATTCCGGATGCTCTACCTGTGTATTGAATTATATGAAAATCATTCAGTTTTTTTTACGTGAAAAAGTAGCAAACACTCTTACAAACCAAATGTCTAATATTCGTAAAATTTCGCATGTTTAAATTATTGGTCATGTTAAAATAAACCTCGATACTACTACTTACTTTGCAGTTTACACTCCTATGCTACACACGTGGACTGTTATTTGAAAAAGTTTACCTCTAAATAAAAAGTGTGAAATAAATAGAAAGCGAACATGAAAAGTTTCATGCGGCAAAACAGAGAAAAAAACAACCTGTAAATCTCTCAAACAAGCCTGCAGTGCACATGAATGAAGTTTTCTCGCAGAATACGTCTTTCACTGGAAACATGGCTGTGAATAAAAATTCTATCGAGAATTATATTGCTCATTTCTACCTCAAAGCTTTTGCTGTGTCAATAGTTCCTGAGATAAGAAGACGTTATACGGACTTTCTTCTACTGCCGGCCATTATTTTATTTATTTATTTTATTTATTTAATTGTTCATGTACACGTATATAATTGGTTACAAAAAGTTATAAAAGAAATTTTGTACATAGGCAATGCTTATTTCTAAAAGAAATCTCTTCCAGCACACCTAGGACTTGAAAAGTGATATAAAATTTTTCATAATCTTTCATTGTCCCACCGATGGGCTGGAGTTTTCTATCAAAAAAGAGGTCTAACCGTACTATGGTCCGCTTTTTTAGACGGAGTTACACATTTTAACACTTTATGTGTACATGATGAAGTTATCTATACTAATATTATAAAGAGGAAAGATTTGATTGTTTGCATTGAATAGGCTCCGAAACTACTGAACCGATTTGAAAAATTATTTCACTGTTATAAAGCTACACTATCCCCGGGTGACATAGGCTATATTATATTTTCAAAAAAATTAGGGATCCTTAATAAAATTACAATAATTTAACCCAAGGTGTAAAAAAAATAAGAAAACCGAAGCAAAGCGAGGGCGGTTACTCGTGAACCAATAAAAATATTGCATAATATAATTTATAAGGTATTTTGATCTTACTGGAGTCTTTACTAACTGTGTGTCTAATACATAGATTTCGTATTTGTTTATTGCCCTAATAAAATTAAAACTATTTCCTATCGGTTTATTTACTGAATGAATATGTCTATAAGCGTATTTCTCAGATATATAACTAATGTTTTTTGAAACATGGAAATTATTTTTATCATTAATGACTATGTTTCGAGACTTATGATTTGAACCGTCCGGCACGTCCGGTCAAATTTAATCCGTCACGTGTTTTGCCTACACCGGTTCCCGTGATTCCCATACTACATTAGTATAAAGTTGATACCCGCCCATTGGTCTCTATCTTACTATACCTAGTCTACAACAGAGAAAATAATTACCAATTAGCAAACATCGGTTCCCAGCAATGTAGCTGGGAATCAGACGATGCCTCACGCGATATACGAGTACATAAGGAGTATACAAAACATTTGACGGGTTAACTGTACATAATTTAATAGGTACTAGTTTGTCCGGAGTTTATCCAATCCAAAGCATGAATATGCAGAATTGGAACAAATAAAATGTCGTGTGTCCGAAAATATACACAGTAACTGCAAGGTTTTCTGCCTCTTTTCTGTTAGTTAAAAGGCTACTGCCTGTACCATTCGGACTAAAGTGTTGTTTCACAGAGGAATGCAATCTTGGCCGCGAACATTCTCACTGCTTCTAAATGCAGGGCTGCCAACATTAATTAATTTACTGAGAAATTCTTACGAATAAGAAAATTTTATTTCATTTACTAATTACTGTTTAATTCGTTAATATATTCTATCGATTTGTGAACTTTGTAAAAATAAAAAAACGCAATTGATATTTGACAGATAAAGTTTAAACTTTTTTGGTCCAATTTACTTTACCTTTAGAAATATTTTAATAATGGCAGTAGGTAATTATTAACTAAATATTAGCTTATTATTAACTTATTGAAGTGAAAACTTCTTTAGTACGGGGGTGATTTGAAATTTTATGAAACGAAACTGTCCAGTAAAAAGAGACAAACACATAAATTCTAAAGTGAGATAGGAAGCATTGTACAGGGGTAGGGTAGGGGAGTTGAGTGGAGTGGAGTGGAGTGGAGAGGAGTGGTGTGGAGTGGAGTAGTGAAACCTACATTTATCATCTTCCCGAAATTTTACATTTGTTTCATTATCGTGAAAACAAAAATTTTGAAAGTTTCACTTCTACCACGTGTGAATTTCACACATTTTAATTTTTTATTATTTTACGTTTAGCTCATTTATTTTTATTATGCAGATCATACGTACCTATATGAAATCAAAAAGAAGCATCCAAGAGAGAAGATTATCTGTATCACATTATCTTTAGATTTTATTAAATGCTTACTTGAACAAAAGAATGTTATTACGATCGTAGCAACAGATTAAGGTAAATTACCTAATCCAATTATTTTCAAAACAAAATAACAAAGCGGAGTAATAAATTTATTATGATCAGGTAACGAACCTTGGTATTATCTATTACCCGATTTATTTGTAGCCCAAATCTACATTTTATTACTCAGTTGCGTGCCTATTTTAAATCGGAACAAAGACGGTTCAGATAATTTCATGGGTCCGATTTATTTATTAGGCTACATCTCCGCAGATGCGGTACAATGAGACTTATTATATAATTTGAGAATTTTATCGAAAATAATTCTTATCTTTGAAGTCTACTTGGATCATTCGTGAGGGAGCGAGTTTAGTTACTTCGGGTAGCTACTGGTCGTTAGAAGCAAATGTAACCGGTAGAGATAAAATTGAGGATTTGTGCTTCTCTCCAGAGGATATACTTACTAAAAAGTTAGTTTATTCTCCTTATATCTATCAACTGCATTTGAATAAGTACCTTTTCTTCATAATAATATACAAAAACCAATCGATTTTGAACAAAATGGCTGTGACATACGATTAAAACAAAATAATAGGGTTTAGTTTTTTCCCTCCGTTACGAAAACCTAAAAAGCTATTTAATTTTAGTCAAGTAATTACTTCTTTTAGGTACATTGTTAACCAGGTAAGCAAATGTTTGTTGTTCTGGCAGCCAAATAACAAATGTAATGTCCGTAACATAAAATGTTTTATCAAACTCAGGACCAGTGACACTAACCTATAAAAATCTTATTTTATTTGGTCCAGGTTTATGCGTTCAACAATTTTATTTGGCTATGGGCCACGCCAGTTAACTACGAGTTGGTTACGCGTAAAAAATTTAATATTTTATTTACATAGTTTACAATTAGATCCAAATAAATGAAGGTCTTTGATAACAAACCTAGTAATTTATTTATCTTTACTATAGCATTATTTGATTTATTGTTAATTTTAGCGGTTATAAGGTTTTGTCGTGGAAAGTTGTAAGAGGCAGGAAAGAAACGTTGCTCACTTACTTTATCAGGCTTTTCGAAAACTTCTCATTATTATAGATATACATATTTATTTAAACTCCAGAATCGTTGAATGAAATATTGAAAAATATGTTATTAGGGTACCTTCCCTACAGGTAACGTGAGGATGATTTTTTTATTCGTCGCGTACCCTATAGTGTGGGCTAATGTCGCAAGGTCTTCTAAAAATATGATGGGTCTTCTAAGAATATTTTTGGAATTAGGGGTCTCTTTGCGAAATATTTGGCTTTAAAGTGCTACTTTTGGTTAGAGTCAAATGTCCCCCCCCCCTGCTGGTTAAACGGTTGGAGTTGGACAAGTGAAAAATTATCAAAACTAGGTTATATGAAGAATGTACAAGAAATGTACAAGCATGTAAAAAAGCATAAGTAGTAAATGAGTAACAGTCGAAAAACTTACTACTTCGGTAGCTCGAGCACGAATATTTGCGAGAAAGTATTCGTATGGTTAACGTAAGCAATTTGTCAAATTTGTATGGCATTTTAGTACCATTTACGCATGATAGGGGCGCTTTTGAAAAAATGCCATACAAATTGCTTACGTTAACCATACGAATAGTTTCTCGCAAATATTCGTGCTCGAGCTACGGAACGCTACATTGCGCGTGACCTGACACGCACTCCGGGCGAGTGCGTTTTTCAATGTTAATGTTTCCAACCCTAAATATTTAAAACACGATTCAATTATTTCAATCCATCGATGAGATCCATTTACATCTACATAAAGTCTTAACAGGTTTTCGACTTACTTAGTTACATATTTATGTACTTAGGATCAACATCGAGAAATTCCCGACACAACAAAAAATTATCATCAAAATCTACTCATTAACAACGGAGTTATCATTATAGTTTTACCAATAGAGTCCGAAAAAATCCAAAAAAAAATCCCAAAAAAAAATCCCAGAATAAAGTCTATACATTATGTCACACGTTCAATAAAATTAAAAACAAAAAGCCGTAAAACTTATCCAGTTCTACTTGATATTAACCTACTTCTCAGAACTTCAATCTCCGCGATGCTTCCCAAATCCCCTTGTTTCTAGTTGTGAGGTTAATATCACAAACATTAATCCAGTAATTTATATTCAACTATTCCACCACCTGCCCGCTTTAAATACGGATCTCTGTTGTACAAACTTACGTTACGAGACATTTGCGCTGCCTATTCCTATTCTACTATTTAATTAAGAAATTTTGTAGAGTAATAAGCGTACCACTATATGCGAAACCCAGTTTCAATTCGCTGCTTCGTTGCTTCTGCTGCTGCTCGTATGCAGTAGCTCGTATTTTGGGTCGTGAATATTATGATGACCATACTAGTCCTACGGTAGAACTAGTGGGAATGAACCATTGCGTAAAACACGTACTTAACCCTGCGGGGGCGTAAGAGTAACAACGTAAAATATTTTTTATTAAAGTTACATTGTCTCTTGAAAATGTAACTGATATGAAACAAAATAAAGCATATAGTATACAACACTGATTCATAAAAACAGCAGTCATTCTCGTATTTGCTTTTTCTAAAAAGTCAACATTCATTATTTTCCCCATTGTTCTTAAAATATACAGCCGATCTTACTGATAAATAGTTTTCCTGAAAGAACGATGAAACAGAAATTCTTCGAAAATAGTTTTTGAAGAACGAGAGCACAATTTTTGCCATAAACGGAAAATTCATACACTTTTTATATGAGCAAAAGTTTCTAAGTCTCAGTATAAACAATAATTATTAGGTACAGGTTTTATTTAGATTTTTAAAAGTATTAATGCAAATGGACTTATAAATTATTGGTCTAATTTTATATCATGTCATACTTGAAAAATAAATAGTTAAGGAATTTCTTACCCCGCTTCGTCTCGTTGTAAAATAGGCCAATAAAAGAGACCAATAAAATATATTGGATAATCTGTATTCCGGGAATGAATCCGTTCCGCCTTATAAATAATAAATAATTTTGTATACGTATTCATATTCACTTAATGATACTTACTTGTTTTTCCAGATGGTTTAACATTTAAGTATATTGCAAAACAACATCCGCCAACACATCCAGTTACTTTTAATTTGATGGTTCAAATTCAAATTCAAATTCAAATTCAAATTCAAATTCAAAATCATTTATTCATGTAGGTATCATTGATACACTTATGCACGTCATTTTTTTAATTTACCAGCTTTTCGGAAAGGTGCTTTGTCATGGAGGAGAAGAAAAGCCGAAAGAAACTCCTCAGCACATCTTTTAAAAATAAAATACATTGGTATATTTTTTACAAAGAAGTATCACTAGCCTGTACGGAACTGGTTGCAGATCTGGTCATTTCCATGCGTCTTTGTCATTTATGTATTCATCTACAGTATAGTAGCCTTTGCCTAAAAGTTGAGATTTTACATGTTTCTTAAATAATTCCACTGGCAAATCACGTATTAACTTTGGGATTTTATTATAGAACCGTACACCACGGCCCATAAAAGATCGCTTCACTTTAGAAAGACGGTAAGATGGCGTTACTAACTGGTGCATTTTTCTTGTTTGGCGATTAGTGATATCAAAATTTTGTTTATACGCGCTTATATTATTCCGTATAAAAACCACGTTACTATAGATATATTGTGAGGCTACTGTAAGTATACCTATTTCTTTGAACTTGTCACGCAAAGTTTCACGAGATCTAAGTTTATAAATAGCCCTAATAGCTCTTTTTTGTAGTATGAAAATTTGTTCTATACTGGCTGCTTTGCCCCACAGCAAGATGGCATATGACATAATACTGTGAAAATATGCAAAATAAACCATCCTAGCAGTTTCGATGTCAGTATACTGCCTTATTTTTCTAACAGCGTAAGCAGCCCTACCGAGTTTAGTCGCGAGATTTGTTATATGTGGGTCCCATTGAAGTTTATTATCTAAGGTCACCCCTAAAAATACGGTGGATTCCTCCATATTCAATGTTTCATTATTAAGTTTAATAAGTTTATTGACTTTTTTAACATTAGGTAGTACAAACTCTATACATTTAGTTTTTTTTTGCATTTAACAGTAAATTGTTAATAGTGAACCAACGCGAGACATACGCGAGACTGATTAAAAGTTACTGGATTTACATTACTTTACGATTATTTTGTTGAAAAACCAGTAAAGAAGTAAGGGTACAATGCTTTCTTAGCCGTCAAGGCGCTGGTGAACATAGCTGGCCATTGATAATTTATTTTTCATATGTCTTCCAATCAGACATCTCGTCCTTTACTAGCTTTTAATATTAAAAAAACATTCAAGCTTAATTTCCCTAAAAACAGTGCTCGATTTATATTCATCCGACAGAGTCCGTACTAAAACATTTATGGAATCACTTGTATATTTTTGGTATCTATGTTATGAAGACGAAGGTTCTTAAGGAGTGTCGTAAATTCTTGAAATCCCCCACTTGATACTTGCGTATCGTAAATAAATTGAATTTCGCTCTTTAATAGCTGGCATAGCGTCGAATAAGTTATTAAACCAAACCTTAAACTTTTGTAGAAAGTAAAATATATGTTGATTTACAGTTTGAAACTCTTTACTTAAGTAATCATTGTAGTAAAGTAGACAAGTATTGTACATAATAGCGCTAATAGACAAAGTACGTTCTATGCCTCAGGAGGACAGCCCCGGAATGGTCCACTAGTAGATTGGAACCAAAAATATTTAAATTTTATTTTAAATATTTTCCTTAACAATAAAGTTAGCAGGTGAATTGGTCATCTTCCGCGTGCGACAGTCTTTACCCGATTCGGCTTTAATTTCCGCCTCGCCACTATTTTCCATTGAACGTAAACTCAATTTTTCCCAAAAGGCTTCACTCAATAACTTCATCCATCCATTCGATAACTTCAAAATAATACCATGTGAAAAGTAGGGCAAATTTATTAAAAAATATGTAAAAAAAAGCCTTTAAAATTTCCTTCACTATAGTAACAACGGAAACATACAAAGAAGATATTAATTGACACCCATACACCAACATCTGTTTTTACTCTTTTCCATCATCTTTAACCGACCTTATTTACATGAAACATTCTACATTCAAGGCTGAACATAACAAGTCACCTGATACAGAAGACAACCACCTAGAGGAGGATGATGACGCCATTTGAGCACTGTTCATCAGTATTCAGTAATAAGTATCTAATAACCATTTGTGAGCGCTTTTTAACACATGGGTTTGCCACAAGCATTTCCACCAAATCGCGCTACAGAACTTGTTGCTCCACATTTAATACGTAATTCCGTACTCAATAGACCATTAATGGGTTGAAGAGAAATCAACAGAGATATATGCGAATAGTACTCAGTTGGAATGCTTCGTAAACGGTAAAAGCTATTCCACATCAATGACCGTTTACTATAAACATAAACAGACGCCGTTACCTACGTCATAGCAGACGGTAAAAGCTCTCAGGTACGCCCATTGATCCTTATGCAGCTTTTACAGTGTGGTGCATAATTTAGCTTTTCGTTTATATTGGCTTTGAAAGTGACACAGTTTACGGACACATAAGAACCTGATCGAGAAATTAAGAGTTATATGTACTGTTTATAAAAGTTATTTGTTTTTTCCTAACCAAGCTTAGAACCATTTCGATCACGTCAGCTTTTGAACAAAAAACCGCATCATAAATGGTTCATTCCTTTAGGAGCTACGATGCCACAGAAACACAGAAACGTCAAACTTATATCACCCCTCTTATTGCGTTGTAGGTTAAAAAGAGATTTGTAGAAGAGAAGAGAACACAAGATGAAAGTCTTGGGCAAAGTGACTTTCTGTTAGTTACATCCAAGTTATATCAGTGCATACAGGCGTATCTTCAACTTTCGAACAGTAGTTTAACATATCAACATTGAATTTTTCATGGTTTCGACTCTTGACAGAGTGATCGTGCTTTAAATGATGAGGGAATCACTCAAAATTGAGTAAAGTGAAAGATCTGTCAATAGCTTTATCTCCTCTCCCCTTCAGAGGTATTTTGCACGTCTCATAACGAGGAGTGTTTGAGGTAGTCCTCTATCTACTCTCAACGTGTCAAAATCAAGCAATTGTAAATTACACATGAAATGGTTGTTTTAACATTTAGGTACTTCTTTAAATCAATAAAACGTTTACACACTCATACGCCCACCCCACACAATGCTATTGCCATGCTACGTCCGTCACAAACACCCGCGATCTGAAACCATTTTTAAACTCGGTTAAAAATAACTTCCTACAAAAATGTATTATTAAGGGTCTGTTCACATGTATGATGACGGGACTCTGACGGGACTCTGACGGGACCGTAACCGCATGATAACAATGACAATTACATTGTCGGGCACTTTGTATGAAAATGCATAGTTTTCGCATGGACGACATTTTTGCGACATTTCTCACGGCGGTCGATAACCTAATAATTATTATCACGAATTTACTTGTTTAGTTTTTTGTTTTTTTGCAAATTCGTTACTTTTATATCTTGGACAACATCCTAGATATTTTATTTACCATACAAAAAAGTTCAATTAAAATAAAATACTGATAATAATAATTTGACTGCAGCTAGCAAGCAAAAAGTAAAGAAGATCATTTAATGAACAGAGGAGAAAAGAGTAGGTACCTACATCTCTTTTCCCTTAGCCAATTCATATTCCTGCAGATCTATTAGGTATAATGACGATAAACTACGTCATAACGACTAAGGAGTAAAAACATTGATGAGAAAAACTTTGGCTGATATATCTCTTACCAAGTTTATTCTGTTTACTCTTAATATGGTAACGAAATAAGTATCACAAAGTTTATGGGATTTCTGTCTCATCTGTTATAAATAGAATCATTTTATTTGGTATTTATCATGTTGGTTACTAAATAAAATATTTAAAATACATTTAAAATATAAACCACAGACATGTATCATGATAGATACATATCTTTGGTATAAACTTGTATGTTTAAACCAAATTCAAATCAAAAGAAAACATTTAAAAGTTAAAGGTATTAGAAAAAAAGTCATGTCTATTATTTGAAATTCGGGTCTTATCTTTGTAAATCTTTAATAAGTAATTTGTTCTATCTCTTAAATACCGAAAAAGATTCATTCAGTTTAAATTAGAAAAGCAGTGGAATTTGATATAGTGCCCTAAGGAATACATTCGTATCTTAAGCACTAAAGTTAGTTAAGTGTGGAGACAAACTCCTTACTGAAGTGAAGTTTCCAGCAGAACACGAAATTATTAGGTATATTGTGTTATTTTCTTTGTAAATGTAACCGAGTGTAACCTTGACAGTAATATAAAATATAACTTACTACTATTATATACGTATTTATATTTATGCTAATAACACTAATAAAAACAAGAACCTCAGACTTGTGTCTCGCTTGAGTTAATGGTCGTTCTTTACTAGCTATAGTACCCAAATAAATACTTTGGTTTACACCAACCGGCGGCGGCGATTTGACTTACCTACCTAAGACTAGCAGAAAATACGTTTTTTATAGTGAAAAAAGCTCAGATTAAAGAAACAAAAATATGAATCACAGCTGTCCACAACCTATACTATGGCTCGTCGTCCATGACCTGTTTTGCATAAGGGTCCTGGGTTCGGTACCCAGCGAGGGAAAAATTTGAATGATCTATTTGAATTTATTTTCTCGGTCCGGGTGAATGTGTTCTTGTCGCTCTCTGTTGTCCATGACACTCACGACAGGAAATTCTAGTGTAGAGCGATGAATGTGTAGCGTTATTTTTATTATTACTAGATTTCGATCAATTTCATGGAATTTAATGTCAGATTCAACCAATTCCATTCAAGATTTAAACAGAGCATACGGTACGATAAAATAGAGCTGTTATTCATAGCATGCAAGACGCGAGTTCAATATCACCGATAGGTTATAGGTATACTTATCTGTGTGCATTATGCAGTTAATTTTTAAAGAGATTTGAGATATGTTTGCCATCTAACATTTACTGCGTATAGTACTTTTTTCGGTTATAATGTGGGTACATAATTTTATTATGTATTGATTATATATATTTCATTTATTATATCTTTAAAATATTTTCTTGAATTTCTTGTAAACTGATGATTGATGTAACATACTACCGCAAAGCGAAATGTTTTTCTTTTGTTTTTAAATCCCTCACTATGTAGGTATTATATTTCATTCAATTCCTTTGCTTACTCGGAATTCAAACTCTGGAGCTAAAGCAACTTGCTCTCGTGCTAATTCTATTTCTGATTGAATCCTGCACACAATTATTGTGCCAATCACTCTGTTCTAATGCGGTTCAATCTATCTTCCGTATAGGTTCAATAGTATTGTGCTATTGTCAATTCCATTCGTATCCTTGTCATCAGACTCGCCGGAAATGCACATCTTACGGCAACAGTTCCATCAGCGTTTGGTATCTGTCAACTGATTGAGAAACATGTTACGATTCGAAAGGTAAAAAGCAATATTTGATGAGGTTGTGTTATTCGACGTACAGACGTATATTAACGATCCCATCGTTTCACTCGCTTAATATCGAATACTTTTCCCTTGGTATGAATCGAATCCGGGCCCTTCGAAATGCGATTCTATTTGATAGCCATTACGCTGGTCGTTTATGTTCATTAACCTAACAAAAAAATCGAAAATTAAATAAAAGATTTAAAAAAAATTATAAAAATATAAAAAGGTGTTTTTTTTTTAAGTAAGCGCAAGTGAAACGTTTTCTTTTTAGGTTTCCCTAATAAAAAACATTTCACAATACGAAAGTTAAGTATAACGGAGTACCAGAGTAAAAAACGCACAATACGAGGTTTGGACTCCCCTATATAACAAAACTTCAATATTTAATAACACACATTTACATAATGCGAGTTCTTTTCACTCGAGCGATACGTTTAAGCAGAGAACACCACAAAAGTATATTTCAAAATTTTCTTTCTTACTCGGGTTTTGAAACTTTTATGAATCATAAGAAAGTTTTACAAATTACAAGGATCTAAAACATAAAATATGTTAAGCGAGCCTAAGATAAATATAATATGGAAATGAGCTTTTGTACGTAGAGAATCGTGAGGATATGACTTACATCACACTTTTCTGTTATTGAAGTAGTTCATTTCTAAATTCATTCAATCAATTTCATTCAATTCGACTGAATTTTTATGTTTGTTCACCTCAGAACTTTCGACTGGGTGAACCGATTTTGTTGATTATATATTTTTTAATCGAAAGCTGGTGCTTGTCATGTGGTCCCACTTAAAGAGCGAAATCTGACGAGTAGTTTTTGAGTTAGCCCTAATTTTGAAGTCGTTTATTTTTTGTCAAGAATTTTTCCACCCATACTGTTCACAGATGCATATTAAACGAGAGATATCTTTTGATTCCTTTGACATTTAGAAATTCATAGCAGACTAATGCCTGTAATGTTATTGTATGTATCCTAAAGGTCAAATGCCTCGAACAATCTGAATGCCAGCATTTGAATTCCATTTATATTTGACTATTTAAGGGTGAGGGCAAACGAGCGTATTTTTTAAGCAGTGCATCGCGTGAAGTGTCCATGTTCTATTAGCCTTGGTAATTATAGTGTGCGCGGAAGCGCTAGTCACCGCCTGAGGTATGAGGGGAAGTGAGACGGGGGAGGGCGCAATTGACAAGACGCACACGAGATATTTAAGTACAGATAAATCTCAGGATAACATGTTAGAATTAATATAATGGGTAATTTTAATTTTGTAATTTTCTATTTCCTGGTTAAACAAAAATAAATGTATATTTAAAAGTGTTTATTAAATATTATTTACGATACAAAACAATTTTATAAGCAAATTAACATTTCTCAATAAATAAAAATAAAATTCACTATCACCATTATAGTATTGGGCTCGGCCCAAAGAAACGACGATATCCAACAGCTATTTTATTATACTTTTCTACAAGATAATCTTAACACTGAAATTAGGTTCTAATATTACTAACTTCCAGAGAGACATAACTTTTGCAACCGACTGTTCAGCCCAAATGTCGAAAGACGAATGCTCCGCGTTCGGTGCTCTTTGCTAAAACGTAATCAATACTGACTGGCGTTGGATCAATACATCACTACGCCTGACGGAGACTGATGACAGTAGGCTGCACAAGTCAATTACCATACTGATATTCACAATAGTTATATAAAGAAAATGTAATTATATAATATTAGCACGCTAACAATAGGTACATAACTAATCCATATCTTCTTCTTCTTCATTACTAGACATGTCTTCAATTTCCATATCCTCCTCAGAATCCGACTCATTTCCTACGTTTATGATCAACTCGTCTATCACATTGTCAAACTTCATGTCGTGATCCCAATATTGGTTCTCAATTTTTTGTACGTGGTCGTCACACTTTTGCCATTTTTCAGGAGTGAATTCAGAAAACAATCTTGTGATGATTGTAATTTTGTCGTCCAACGAAGAATTTATATAATTTGAAGCTAAATTGTTCTTTACATCGGCCCACACAAGCTCAATGGGGTTGAGGTCGGGATGATACGGCGGAAGGCGAAGAACGATATGACCTTCAGCTTTTAACATTTCGTCAATTGTGTAATTTTTTTCGGACTGAGTTCTTTTTATCAGAGAAAGGAGTTCGGCTTTAGTATTGTCTGGTGTAAAGTCAACATTATGTCCGCGTAACCAATCTTGCATGACTCTTTTTAAACTGGACATTGTAGGTATTTTCTCAACCTGTACACAATGGTAGGAGGCATTGTCCATTACGACCACTGAATTAGGGGCTAGTTTATTTATCAATTTGTGTTTGACCCAGTTATGAAAATTTGTGGCATTCATATCGCCATGGTAATCCCCGCATTTTGAATCTGATTTGAAAATTGTTAAGGCCCCGTCAACTAATCCGTCACGGCTCCCTCCGTGAATAATGACTAAACGACGCCCTTTACCAATATTAGCATAAATACCGGGCTCGAATTCGGATTGCCAACACTTATTGGAGTTGTGGCTACTGTTTACGTAGGTTTCGTCCAGAAAATATATGTTTCGGTTTTTATTTCTATATTTCCGTATAGCTCTTAAGTACCTTACTCGCCATTCAGCAATACTGGGCCTCTCAATTAAAATGTGTCTTTTAGATTTACATTTCTTAAAAAAATATCCCATCTTGCGTAAAAGCTCTCGTAAATAGGTACAACCGCAGTGCAGGATGCCATCTTCTTTTAAAACTGCAAGCAGCTTACGAATACTTGGGATTTTTTTATCAACAGTATAAAACTGATGAATTTTTCTTCGTATCACTCCCATGTCGAAATCATCAATGTGGATTCTCTTTTTTATTTCTTTAGGTTTTCGTGGAGAAGAAAATTTTGGTTTTTCCGATGTTTCCCGATTCGAATTTCCTTCAGCTACAATTCTCATTACGCTGCGAGCTGATACTCCTGTAGCCTCTGCTACTAATTTATTAATGTTCATATCAAATTTGTGTTCTGTACTTTCCTTGTCACCCTTTCGTCTGAGAAAAAAACTGTGCACATTGTAAATTATATTTTTCACTGGTCGTGTAATTGGCGGACCCATCTTAGGATATTTTATCTCATGTGTGTTTGGAACAAACTGGCGCGAACAACTGAATCGTGTAACCGTCGCGGTGATCGACGGCAGACTGAGCTAGCTTGACGTTTGTCTACCTCCCCCGCCCTGCCGCTCACATACCTCAGGCGGTGACTAGCGCTTCCGCGCAAACTATAGTACATAGTTTGACCTTATTGCACAAGTGCAAATGGGCATTTCTACCGTTAATTTTGTTATCACTAGCTATTACCACGCGCTCAAGTGGTCCATAAACTCTATCACTAAATGCAATTAAATACTCAGCTGTATAATGATAACGTTTGGTGATTACCTATCTACATTAGATCCAATCAGATACTCGAGAATCATAATCATATAATTATTGAAAATCTAAAACGTAGGTCAGATCTTACGAATATCACTTTTTCATACGATGTGAAATATTTCAGCATTACATACCGAATCTTGATATAAATAAAATATACACGCTCACACACTCAAACTCCCGCAGTAGGTTATTTACCTGTGTCACGGATGACATGGACTACACATAAAACACATCACAATAGCACTTATTACCCGAGTACAAATATTTATCTGTCACATAAATATCTGCCCCAGCAGGGAATCGAACCCGGACCCTTGTTTTGCAGGCAGAGTCGCTACTAAACAGGCTACAGTCAGATTACAGTTATTGACAGTTAGTCTTAATTTATTATATTAAGTTTAATTCATAGTTCACCCCAAAAGCATGGCAAACATATTCTGATGTGAACTATATTTTTTTTAAATAAACATCAATTTGTTTCATAACAGTGAGAGAACAATTCTGAAAATAGCTCACAAATAAAATAGGTACAGCGAAAAATAAACAATTACCTGGTGTTATTCAGCGAATGAACGGGTTCAATACAATGATGTATTAATTAAAGATACGTTACGCCCTTACAAATCAACCGAAAAATTTGTTCCGAAACACACACACGTTTATCTTTTGTTTCCCTACACCAATCGGGCAATCACTACATTGGTAAATGATGTAAAAGGGATAGCTTTACTAAAACCATAATAGTGAAAAAGACAGCTAGTGTTTGTCGTTCGCGTCACCAAACGTTGACCAGTGTTGCCAACAAATGAAATTGTGCAAAACAACTTAATATTACCGTTATGAAAATTATACTTATATTCGTAAATCAACTTTAAATCTTAACTATTTCTACTAAAACTGACTCGTCTTCAATCTGCACATCCTCTTGATTTTCAGTTTAAACTAGATTTAATTTTGGTGGTCTAAACTAAAAACTGTGAAGATATCGAAAAAAATTTAGAGTTGGCAACTCTGTCCATTTGCACAATATTGTGGAGATTATCGTGCAGATGATTTGATTGGCTGGCTTCGGCAAAGACTAACAAATTCAGTACAGTCAGTAGATTAAAAGTACCTAAAAATAAACTTAAGGAAGGAAGTTGTAATTTCAAAACTATTTAAAGCAATATTTTGGGATTTCGGTGATGAAATATTAATTATGGTGACACATTTACGAATAAAGTAAATACGCGTATTTATAGGGACCACGACCTTTTTCATGTGTAAGTCAGCCTAAGCAGTAGGTATGGCGTCTTATTCATTATTATTACATAGCATCTTATTTATTCTGTAGGTAGATAATAAAACGCATTTCTTTAAAACATTAATTTTAAACAACAACGATTCTTTTTTAACCGACTTCAAAAAAGGAGGAGGTTCTCAATTCGACTGTTTTTTATGTTTGTTACCTCAGAACTTTGGACTGGGCGAACCGATTTTGATGATTCTTTTTTTAATCGAAAGCTGGAGCCTGTCATGTGGTCCCACATAAATTTTATTGAGATTTGACAATGGCATCCATGACAAAACCATATAAGTCTTAAATTTGTATTAGGTATGTGCGCGACAAATGGACGAATAACTCAATATCACGCCAACCGATTTAGATGATTCTTTTTTTAATCGAAAACAGGTGCTTGTCATGTGGTCCCACATAAATTTGAACGAGATTTGACTTGTAGTTTTTGAGAAACTTTGATGTCGGTTATTTTTTGTTAGTAAAATTTTGATTATTGTTAGTAAAATTTAGATTATGGCGCATTAGTTCGTCCGATGGAAATCTAATATAACAGCAGTTAACCACATTATTACGTTAATTTTATATGTTAAACCAAACCGGAATACTTTTACAATAAGTGTTCAATTTTTTTATTTGCTTATCGACGGATACAAAAAAGTTTTAAGTATTATACATGTACTTTTTATTTTTATATTATATTATATTATTTATGAACTTCTTTTTGCTAGGCTCTATTACAATACTCGATACTAAATTCAAAATTCAAATTCAAAATTCAAAATCATTTATTCATGTAGGTATCATTGATACACTTATGCACGTCATTTTTTAATTTACCAGCTTTTCGGAAAGGTGCTTTGTCATGGAGGAGAAGAAAAGCCGAAAGAAACTCCTCAGCACATCTTTTAAAAATAAAATACATTGGTATATTTCTTACAAAGAAGTATCACTAGCCTGTACGGAACTGATTGCAGATCTGCACCCTAATTCACGTAACTTTAAGACGCATCGATTGAGTTGCAGTGACGCTGCAATCAAGTTGCAGTGACGTGGCAATCAAGTTGACGTTGGTTGACGTTGTTTGACAGCGCTTGCGAAAGCTACGAGAATACCGAAAGTGTTATTTTGATCGGAACGTCACTCCAACTGCACTGCAATCGAACTTCTTAAATTACGTGAATTAGGGTGCTGGTCATTTCCATGCGTCTTTGTCATTTATGTACTCATCTACAGTATAGTAGCCTTTGCCTAAAAGTTGAGATTTTACATGTTTCTTAAATAATTCCACTGGCAAATCACGTATTAACTTTGGGATTTTATTATAGAACTGTACACCACGGCCCATAAAAGATCGCTTCACTTTAGAAAGACGGTAAGATGGCGTTACTAACTGGTGCATTTTTCTTGTTTGGCGATTAGTGATATCAAAATTTTGTTTATACGCGCTTATATTATTCCGTATAAAAACCACGTTACTATAGATATATTGTGAGGCTACTGTAAGTATACCTATTTCTTTGAACTTGTCACGCAAAGTTTCACGAGATCTAAGTTTATAAATAGCCCGAATAGCTCTTTTTTGTAGTATGAAAATTTGTTCTATACTGGTTCTATACTGCTTTGCCCCACAGCAAGATGGCATATGACATAATACTGTGAAAATATGCAAAATAAACCATCCTAGCAGTTTCGACGTCAGTATACTGCCTTATTTTTCTAACAGCGTAAGCAGCCCTACCGAGTTTAGTCGCGAGATTTGTTATATGTGGGTCCCATTGAAGTTTATTATCTAAGGTCACCCCTAAAAATACGGTGGATTCCTCCATATTCAATGTTTCATTATTAAGTTTAATAAGTTTATTGACTTTTTTAACATTAGGTAGTACAAACTCTATACATTTAGTTTTTTTTTGCATTTAACAGTAAATTGTTAATAGTGAACCAACGCGAGACATACGAAAGAGTACTATTTACGTCGTCGAAATTTTCTTTATTCCTATCACACTTAAATATTAATGATGTATCATCAGCAAATAGTACAATATCCGCTTGGTTTTTTACATAATGAGGTAAATCATTTATGTATACCAGGAAAAGAAAAGGACCTAAGATCGAGCCCTGTGGTACACCCATCACCGCCGGTGACCCCGATGACTTAATATCATTTATGCTGACTTTTTGTATTCTATCACTCAAATAAGACGCGATCAAGCTAAGAGCCTACTTACTACTAATACGGTACGGCTTTATTATGATACTGGTACTCGTGAGAAAATTATCCATCGTTTCTTCTGTACTTAACAATGAACATACAAATGGGGACAGCATCAATATATCGTCACTTCTGTATGTTAATCTATGTCCGCCCTACGTTCGGCCGGCGTTGTCATGCCGCCATATTTATTTTGTTAGAGAAATAATGAAATTAAATAAAATGCAATAAATCATGATAACTGACGTGTGGTATGTTATTCCATGAATTTTATTTCTTTTACTTGTGTAATTAGTGCATTTACGCTTAATACACGAGGGCATTTTAACGCTGTATGTCAAATCTCAAGGACTTCTGACAACAATAAAAGCGTGCGTATCGACAGAGTATTGACAGAGTGACTGCGAGCAGGTGGGCTACTTAGCTCACGTTACGCTCTTCATCTTCGGCGCGCTAGTAACATATCTACCTCTATTATAATATCATTGGTTCAATATGAAATAACGGCATTGGGATATAATATACGCAATGTTTTCATTATTGTTGGTGAAAATTAAAAGCACACTTTTTTTACAAGTCACTTTGCCATATTTTTGTCATAATCCTTTTAGCTCCAACATCGAAAGATCCAAAAGAGATGCTTTTGCATTGTCATCCAATGCATATACATACATAGATATATATTTATGCACAATCGAATAAAGGGAAACCGACCTACTACCTACCTACCATAAAATTAAACTCTGCTAACATCCTTTATGTGAGGCTGTCGGTCCCGGTTACTCTCGTAAGATTACATGTCGGAGGCCTACGGGTGGAATGAATACCTCCCACACATGCCCATCATACACTGCCCACTAACCTCTCCACCAATCCGCAACGTACGAGACCCGTGTTCAGTAGTGGACCATTTATGTGTTGAAGCCAACATACCTCAAGAGCCAACAACGCAGTTCAGTTGAAGATTTGTAACTTAATATTAGGAACCAGGACGATCACGGCAGCAAGTGAGAGGTATTATGCAAAGTTTAGGGTTTGGGTGAGTCATCGGTTTCATCGCTAATAGATAAACGATAAGCGATAATACAGCGTAACTGAAGTAATTTTATAACTGAACTCAGTACTCAACACGTGATAGTTTTATATGCTCGTATCTTTATGGCTGTGTGAAATGAACTATTTATTCAATAGAAGACAGATTCTGTTATTTAATCTCATCTGTAATCTATACCATTTTGTATGACTCATTAAGATTCTTTGTGCACCTAATTATAATGCGAGTGGCACCTAATTATGACCCAAATAAATTAGAAACTTAAAATTACTAGACCACTACTGCATACTAGACAACATGTCCGTTAACATAACTGATTGACAATAAAGTAACATTGGAAACAAAATATCGATATCCGGTATTTTGATCTGCGGTTATCGCGTATCGTTTCTCGCCAACGATACAGCCAAACTCGAATGTAGTAAATCCAATGCGCTACATATTGCGTAGAACGCGCACTGACTGAGACATTTCCTCTATGCCTCCTCATTCCAAGTTAGCGTTACCCTGACGTTATTGTCAGATAACAAGAATTTATCTTTGTATAGCTTCCTTGTTTCAATGAAACACAAGTGCACAGTTCCTAAAATGAAAGAAATCGCTTTTTTACCGTATTCTTGGAAACCAGTAAATAGGTAAGTATGTATATTTAACCAACTTCAAAAGAAAGACGAGGGTCTCAGTTCAGTTCTATTTTTTATGTCTGTTCGTCATTTTGAACCGTCGATTTGGATTTACTTTTTTATTTTTAATGGGATACTTGATACATTTATCAAAATTTAGTTTTGGCAACAGAATCCATACGTAATTGAGGGAACTCTTTAAATTTGTTTTGTACCTTTTGTTCGTTTAGCATATTTGTACATTACCTGATGTGCAAACAGAAAAGAGTTTATCTATGTCTACCTAATCTACCTCAATAAGTAAAGAAACTGTATGAATAGATTTTTCCAAGCCATGTATGTGTCTTTCAAATAAAATTCGTGTCATAATATACGAAAATGTTCCTGCTTCAAAAGGGCTCAAAAAATGTATGCGTCAAAAGACAATATGGCAGATAAGAACAAAATTGCTCCATTTGGTGAGGCGACGGATTGTGTGCGGCTCTTTTACTTCTACAGCGTAGCGAGTCTACGGGGTAGCGCGTAGCCCCATTACCTACATTTTCATAACGCACTACTAGGTATTGCTCAGAGAACATAAACCTTTTAATGCTTTGTTCTTTTTTTAATGTAAAATATGAAAGGATTTTTATGATTAACATCAAAGTGTTTTTAAGAACACGATTATTTCGTATATCATATTTTTACATTAATTTTATTTTCTAGTTTTAGTACATGCTATTTTAAAATTATAAAAATATTTATTAAGTAGACTTCTAAGGAATATGCTTTTATTAAATAAGTATCTACACCTAATAATTGGAAACATAAATTAAAAACTATTCATGATTATTTTATTGAAAACTAGCTGCCCGGACAGACTTCGTTCTGTCAAAAGTTATTTAAATCTGAACAATAAACGACGATTAATTACAAAAATAAGTTAATATTTAATATTTCTTAACATTACCGATCCTACTTTCCATTGAAGGTTATGAGGTGTCAATCCCGGAAAATTTACGGCAATTTCATTTTGAATTTTGAATTTTATTTCATCTACATCCGTAATTTTGGCAGCTGATGATGATGACACAAAATTTGTGATCGAGCTCATACAAAACGTATTCCCAAACGTCTCTCAAAATTACAAAGATCATTAAATGATCATACGTTTTGTATGAGCTCGATTGTTGTTTCAGTAAACTGACAAAAATATAATGCAGCCAGTCGAATCATTTAACAGGGATTTTGCCATTACCAAAGTCAATGAGTTGCTTTGAAAATATTTCTCGTACACGTATAATGTATATATATTCTTGTTTCAATTTAGTATCTTTACGTATTTCCACAAAATGGAGGACTTTGAATATGCATTGGGTTCATCCACTGGTGTTGACCGAGGAATCACTGGTAATTTTTGACGGAAATCTCCTGCTAATAAAATCATCGCTCCACTAAATCGGTTTCGATTATTTCGTAGATCTTTCATAGTTCTGTCTAATGCCTCCAAAGACTTTTTATGTGCTATCGTGCATCCATCCCACACTATCAACTTACATTGCTGCAAAATCAGGTAGGACATAGAGACCTGAATAAAATTGTATTTGTACCAACCATTATGTACCTATTGTCCACAATAAAGCATCTTTGACTTTGACTTTGACTTTGAAAATCTTTGCCATTGCTGTATTCTTCGAAATGTTGGAGGTCGAAGTTTCATTGCTTTGAATATTCAATGGAAATTTTAGCACTAAATCGGCTGTTCGACCGCCTTTCAATAACGTGGCTGCAATTCCAGATGAAGATGTACCACCTGGAGCGTCCAAATAGTAAATTCCTCCAGTTCCATCATTTACAAATGTTTGTTGTTGGTTCAACAGCGGAACATTTATTCTGATTCCCTTAAAGCAACGTCGTGTCGTGGGGCGATTAGGCACGGCCATGCCTAATTGAGATGATACTTTGTTGGACATCATCAAGCACATGTCCTCAACTATTATCAATGACTCGTTGTAAATTTCTTCTGTGTATTGTTAATGTATATTCCCTTTTCTAGTGCGCATTTGATGCAAGACATCGTCACATATATCATCTTTGTATTTGATTCATAAATCAATTGGGGACACATACCAAAAAATTAAAATGTGTGCAATTCACACGTGGTAGAAGTGAAACCTTCAAAATTTTTGTTTTCAAGATAATGAGACGTATGTAAAACTTCGGGAAGATGATAATTGTACGTTTACTACTCCACGCCACTCGAGTGGAGTGCACTCCACTCAACTCCCCTACCCCTGTACAATGCTTCCTATCTCACTTTAGAATTTATGTGTCTGTCTCTTTTTACTGGACAGTTTCGTTTCATCGAATTTCAAATCACCCCCGTACTAAAGAAGTTTTCACTTCAAAAACTGGTCAAGGTTGTATATAGTGGTTGAATAACTCGTTGTAGTTCTGTGCAGTGAAATATCATACTCTTTGGCCAATTTCTAAGTTGACTGCTAAATGATCTACATTGGGGTACAATTCTTTCATTTCTTTCATGAATGGGAAGAGAAAAAATGCGCGAAATTGCTTCATTAATACTAACGTAACGGCCCATTTGGTATTGGTTAACTTCATCAACAGAAATCTCAGCACTAACTCCAATCACAGCCATATCACTTCCTTTTGTTACATATTTGCAAATGTATTTTATAGATTTTACGGAATGGCAAGATTCAACATTGATGTGCGCCTTGAAAGTCTTTGATAGGATTGGTCAATAAGGAACAATCCAACGATTATCAATTTCGATATTTAGTTGATTTACTTTTACAACTGTTGATCTTCTTTTATCTGCAGTTGATCGACGATGATATAGCGGTTAGCCATTGTTCCCGGTACCTAATTGTTTCTACTACTAATTCCCGTGGATATCATTTCGAATATTTACCATCTACCATACATGCTGAAACAAATTCTTAGCCATTGTTCCCGGTACCTAATTGTTTCTGTTAGGTACTAATTCCCGTGGATACCATTTCGAATAATTACCATATACCATACATGCTGAAACAAATTGTTATGTGAAAAGAAAAGTATTGTTTTAGTATTGTCCGCGCAATTTTTTTTTTTTTTTTTTTTTTTTTTTAATATTATAAAAACCTTCCGTGGACTCCAAGGAACATACAAAAAAAATTTCAGCCAAATCGGTCGAGCCGTTCTCGAGTTTAGCGCTTAGCAACATCCATTTTTATATATATAGATTGTATTATTTTACCTTAATTTTAAACTAAAGAAAAAACATTTGCATAATACACACTCTGAAATATAACAGTATATTAAGAACATAAATGTCTTACATCATAAAAAGCAATTCACATTACACAAATAAGACTTGTATTCAAAAGAAATACAATAGACCATTGAAATACAGGCGGCAAATGTTTTGTTAACACTGAATACAGGTAATATTTGAAACGGGCGTCCCTTCCGGCATTTACACGTAAAGTGTTGAAATTATTACACGTATTTCGGTTTTCGCGTGTAAAAAAAGAAAAATATTAGAATATAGCTAATTTACCACTTATTTCATGTTGAAATTATTACACCTACATATTTGAGTTTTTGCACATGAAAAAAGAAAAATATAATATGGCTGAGATAACTTAAATTACCCTTAACTCGGTAGTAACCATTTGTTAGGTTTTATAGCAAAAGAACAGAAGAGCCATCTGACGGTAAGTGGCCCTATCCTATGGATAATCAGTATGAAATATATAATGTGTATAATAATGTGGCAATATTCAGTTATAATTATTGATAAAACGAACTTCACGTACAGACGTGAAGTTCTATCAAAATTATGCGAGCTACTAAATTCGAAGCGATTAATCGTGTAGTACTATTTCTTATTAATAAATTTATATCATGAGCATTATTACACCACAATGTACACCATGAATAATCGGAAAGGTAACAGACTGATGAATGATATTTTTACTTAATTTGCTACCTAACATACGCATGTGTGAATATGTGCACAACACAGAAGAAAAGACAAAAAGCACGTCAAGACACATTTACATGTATTACCTAACATTAAAATGCTTTATTAGCACAGGTGAAGTGCCGTCGTTAACTAAGTAATTTTGTGATGTATGATTTTAGAACATGGCGACAATTCTAGCTAACTGTTGTCATTAACCGGCTTTCATTACATCGTATGAGCCTTTGCTAATTGAAGAATACATATATTAGCTACTTTATATTTTGTTTATTACATTTTATTAGATCTTTTTTATGGAAATAGCCGGCAAACGAGCTGAAGATCCACCTGATGGTAAGTGACCATCATCGTACTTGAACATCAGCAACACCAAAGGCATCACTGATACGTTGCCGGCCAAGAAAGAGAGAAGAAAAAAGAAAGAAAGATCTTATAATTAGGAAGTAGTATCAGTACTAAAGAAACAGAAAATATAGTGTGATTCATAAAATATCATTATCTTTAGTATTACGATATACATAAGGCCTAAGATTGTTTACCAAATAAATCGTAACCTTTCCAGTATTGTATTAAACTACCATAATTACGCTATATACTTCAACCCAGGACAAAAACAAGTAAATATCTTTATCTGAAATAATTTCTAAATGACACTTTAATATTTTATCTTTTACCACGTTAACTATTTAAACATCGTTTTCATAATACTCGCCCGAATAAGATCTTTTATACGAGGGCGTAAACAAAATAAAGCATGGATAGGTCTATAAAACAAATAATAAAACCGGGAAGCCAAACCGTGGGCTATTAGATTCAATTTAATGTACCTACGGACGAAGCCAAATAAGCCTTTGATGCTGTTAATTTTCTCTTTGATATGTCTAAAAGTTCAGCAAATATTCTGAAATTAAGGTGATTACAAAAAAGATGATTTCACGAGTGTCTTTTAAACGATTTGGACTTTCACGACCTTCACAAAACGTATGAGTTAGTGCAATCGAAAACGCTCATCACTGAGTGGAAATTGGAAATCGTAAATGTTCGATAGTCTATCGAACTGGAATGTTATATGTGTACGAGTATGGAGCAATAACTTAAATTGTTGTATTTCGCTTCGCCAGCCAAAGCCCATAAGCTCGTGATGAAATTTATTAAATATACATTATATATTATAGCTGTGTCCGCGACTTCGTTTACTTGGAAGTTTTTCCCGTAGGAATTCTGGGATTAAAATGGATTGAAAGTAGCCTTTATGTTGCCCTATAACCTCTTCTATCTTTGTTCATATATATATTATTGATACACTTGCTTGCCGTTAAAATCGGTTCGGCCGTGCCAGAGATTATCCCGAACAAAAGAAAGACAGATAGGCAAAATTTTTAAAAGTTTTTTTGTTAATAAATAACTGAAAGCACTTAAGCAAAAGTATTTATTTTGAAATCATAGACAGACATCAATTTTATTGATATATTTCACGATAATCCCTTAATATATATCTGTGCAACTTACCTTAAACATAGTCAAGCGAGCCCGCTTGTCTCATTGTAAGGCTATTCACAAAAAAATGTAGTAATCGAAGCTCATAGAAGTGTCACTCGCATAAAGCTCCAATATCTGTCGCTACACATACAGGGTAAATCTAATAGCAAAACATAGTTAAATTTAATGTTTGCCAGTATCACCAGGTGTGAACAAACCAACCACTGAATAAAAACACTCGTAATGTTTACACGAGGAGCTTAAACCCACTGTTTGTTTAGGACGAACGCTCAAACACTGGCCGTTTTCACTCCATTAGAATAGTTTGAAATCTTAACTGGCTATTTGCAACAACATACAAACATTCTCGTCACTATGACGTTTGACTATGTAATTTAACCATGTTATTTAAAATACTTACAGATAAATCGTATCATTTCTTTTTTGACTCTTCATTGTATGAAAAATATAAGATTGAATGTATGGTTTACTAAAAAGCGGGCTGGAGAAGAAAATAGAATATTTCTTTGTTCAAGCATTTTATTAAATATGTTTGAAACTTTGCACCTACCTAACATTACCTAACCAGGCATATAATTTAATGTTTTGATTCAGAAATAAAAGCTCCAATGAAATAAACTTCCGTAATTCAAACGAGTTTATTTATTATGATATACTATACTTACATTCGTCACCCTATCTTCAAAAAAAATTAGGTACGTGTGTATGTGAACATGTGTAAGTCTGCATTATATGATTATGTATGTATCTATGCTGTACCATACCGTTTGTTCGCAAATGCATTAGAATGCGTTCTCGAATTTGCAATGCATTACGTTTATTGTTGGAGCGAAAGACCAGAAATCAACATTTTATTAGAATTTTGCCGGCTTTCCTTTTCGAATGAAAATATCGAAATGGCACGACAGCTAAAATTGCTTGCATTTCATCAATTCTGTAGGTATTACTGCCAGCAGAACTGAATAGGAGCGTCACAGGAGTCAAAGGTAATTTAATAATACCAGCTTTTTAGCCAAACCACTCGCGATATATTTTTTAACCGACTTCAAAAAAAGCAGGAGGTTCTCTATTCGACTGTATTTTTTTATGTTTGTTACCTCAGAACTTTTGACTGGGTGAACCGACTTTGATGATTCTTTTTTTAATCGAAAGTAGGTGCTTGTCATGTGGTCCCACATAAAGAACGAGATCTGACAAGTCGTTTTTGAGTAATTTTGAAGTCGGTTATTTTTTGTTAGTAAAAAGATTATAGTATCCTAAATTGGATATAAAATACTTTTCATCCTGTGAAGGTCGTTTTTAGTTCGGATTTTCTACTGTTATGATTTTTTTTCGATTATAATGAGTCCTTATTACAAGAAAATAAAATATAATTATATATTGAGGCGGGGCACGTTGCATTCATACGATTAAATACAGATCAAACAATCTAAAGCGCGTACAAGCCAAGGCAATTCCATTAACTGAGCAATTTTATGCATTATTAAGTCGGAGTGAATTTTCGCTATAGTTCAATTTAACCAACACAGCAGCTAAACTGAGCCATAGTTATGAATATAAAATGAGCTGCTAGAAATGATTACAGCCAAAATATTCTATGCGGCTTGAAGGAAACATGGCCTGAAGTCTGAAACAAGACAAAAGTTAACCGCTATTTAAACTTGAAATTAAAACCTCAACAGGCCCACTTATACATTCACCCATGCATAATAAATCAGCCAAACTTTTCCAACTTGTACAACCTTTATGGCTTCGCTACCGGCGAGGTATCTGAGCGTTGTTGCTGAAAGAGCCTAGCAACATTTTTGTAACAATGCCTACTCATTTGATATAATAATGCGTAATAAATAAATAGTTTTAATATTCGTTACAAGTTATTTTTTCAATAAATTATAGATTAATTAACTTTACGTAACAAAAAAACAATACTATTATGTGCAAATCTTATATAATTATCAAATATTGGTTTGTTTGTGATGTAGGTAAGTACATGCAATAAAATTTTCGTTTTAGTAGGTAGGTATGTTTATAACTGACAATGGTTACAGCACCGTGTGTTTGTAGTAAAGAAGTTTATTAATTTTATAAACAAGTTTTAAAAATACATATTATGTATGTATTTGTGTATATAACCATTTTTTTTCTAAGAGCAATCTTAAAAAATATGTCCATTTTATTTGTTAGTTGAACCTATTTCTTGTTTTTTTTTTTTTTTCTAGCACTAAGTGCTTGTTCATACTGACTCGCGGGCGCGGTCGCGGGCGCGGTCGCGAAATTTCAAACATATGAACTACTATGAGAGTGTTCACATACAAAACGCACGTGCGGTGTAAGTAGCGGGCACGCTAGCGACAACCGCGCGCGGCCCGCTAGCGGCAATATCAAACGTATGAGAATGTATGAGTGTGTTCACACTGAACTAGCGGCGGAACGCGCGATTATGTCAGGTAAGTTCAACCATTTTGAACTTGTCGCTAGAAACGATAGCACATGAATTCATTATGTCCCCAGATTAAAGGGTTGTTCTTTCATCTAAGATCATGTCCTTCAATACAGAAGAGTTTATTAGTAATATTCAGGCTAGAACTGATTTGATTTGAACTCAGATTTGGCAGAATAAACACAGGCATCTTATGAACAGAAACATTCATAATAAACTATGGAAGGAAATTGCTGAATTGTTTCCTGATATGGAGGGTGAGTACCTAAATGGAACTTTAGGTACGAATTTTCGGTTAAAAAAAGATCGTCGTCCATGTTTTCAACCTCTGACAACATGTCACAATCGCGCAAACGCCTGGCGGCCAGTGTGAACACAAATCCGCCACCGCGCCCGCGACCGCGCCCGCGCCCGCGCCCGCGAGTTCAGTATGAACACTCACTTAGAAATCGATTAAATTTCACCAGTAAAACGATGGCTCCACAGTTCCACATAAAAGAGATAGAGGACAAAGACAGCATGCTTGCCAAGATAATTCAATTATTGTAGCATTACATTAGATTACCTTTACTTTCTTACGAAATGAGGCTATTACCAGACCTGCAAATTATCCGGGTATGCCGAGTCTCCCAATCCGCCAATTTTCCACACCAATATCTCGATTTTTCACATTACTCCATGTTAAATCTTGCGAAAGTAAATCATTGGCAATATTTACGTACTCTTTATTATAATATAAAGGTATATGTGACAAGGTTATAGGTGATCTAATTATTAGTAAACTAGAATATGTACGATATATAAATCAATTGCTGTTTGTCTTGCTAAAACTGGCTGGACCGATTTGGCTAATTTTGATCTTAAAATATTTGTGGAACTTCAGGGACTATTTAAACCGTAAGAAACATAAATGAGTAACGGAAAATACTTAAAACCACAATTTAACTTTCCAATACAAAATGTTCCCAGCTATGAAACATTTGATATCTTTTGTCTTTTTTGAAATATTCAGTCGTTTGACAGTTGGCGCGATTGACAGAATATGAGAGGGAGAGAGAGAGGGAGAGGGAGATATTGATAGGCGGTACAAAGTTTGCCGGGTCAGCTAGTTAATTCATAAATATAGATCGGTTTTTTTAAACAGAAATAATTTCGTTTTCTAAACTTGCCCGTTTCCACCTTTAGGAAAGAATTGAAATAAAAAATCTTTCCTTCCCTATAAGTTCTCTGTGCAAAGTTTACTACTATTATTAGACTTGTTGTCTACTTACCGTTACTGAGTAATGTTGTCTATTACTCAGTAACAGTTAGCGTTTTATTAAGTAGATAAGTGTTATAGGCCTGAAATTAATTATCTGTGGCCCCCGTGGTACGAGGTATTATACGAGTACACTAGTTAATATCGTCGGTACTGTGTACCGAAGGAGATTACATTGATACACACCTCGTTAAGCAGTGATAACATTGATCACGTCTATCCAAACATGACGTAATTTGTATCTATTGCGCCAATAATATGAAAATCACTTCAAGCCAATTACGTGATCAATATCGCTGTTTGTTCATTTGCTTGAGTACCTATTGAGAATCTCGCCACAGGTGACTGAGTGTTGTTAGGGGTTAAAACATCACTGTCTCATTACTTACGATCTCCTGTCATAAGTGGAATGGCTAAGCTATCCGCCACAGTGTCATAAACTTACGCTGTAGCGACATCGCACTAAACGTCACTCGGTGATGTCACAGCGACCTGAATCACGCTATTGAAGGTTTCTGCATCGGTGTCATATAAACAAAGTTCCGACTAAATCAGTCAGATCTCTACTTGCCCAACTGGTAACCCTTGGACACACCCAAAAACACCTCACTTCACCGTTTACACCAGAAGGATAGCTATAGAAATATAATTGCCATAATTTTTGTAATTAATTAAATTTCATAAATTATTATTTTTCTTTTATTTTTTGAACTTTAATTAGGAATTTAAATTACATCTACGAATTTAAGTGTTAGCTTAAGTGCATGTAGTTTTCACATCGAGAGGGAAGTACCTAACGCTTAAGTCGAAAAAATACCGTATGTATAAATCTAGCAATTATTAAAGTGTCAAAATGTTGCGCAATATCCAGACAGTGTTTAACTAGGCGTTGTTATCGGGCTGGTTAATTTCGGGCTTGTACGACCGCTTCCAATCCAGTGGACTTTAATAATAGCGCGCATCCACTGTACGTAAACATTGACAGTATTTATAAACTTTTATACACTAGAATTGACTTTTACTTTTAATTTTACATTATAAAATTTCCATGACACTTGTATAAATATAATGTGGTTGTTGTTGTTGACGTTGTTGCCGTAGTTATTGTTGTTGTGTTGTTGTTATACAAAGTGAAGCTCAGAGAGTTAATAATATTCCGGATATTATATTTCTATGCTTCGGTCAAAACGACGATCTATAAACGAAAGTTTGATTATTTATCAAAAAAGTAACATCAGAACAACATTTAACGACGGGTGTTAGCGATGCCTTATTGGATAATTTTGGAACTACTTGCGGTAGACCGGGTTTAATGAGGGCTAGCTTTTAAGTTTTAAAAACACAAGACGTCTTAAAATATAAATATTAGTTTAAATAATTACAGAAGGTTTTGTTTAGTTACTAAGGTCAAACTTGGGTATTTATTTATTTTTATTAATATAATTTAAACTTTTGAACCTTACAACAATGTAAGAGGTACAAAGGCGGACTTATTAATACTTAAAGCATTCTCTACTAGTCGACCTTCGGGAAGTAAGAAAAACATCAGTGGCGGTTTTGTGAAAATACTGAAGAGAAAAACAAAAACTTATATTAAAATCTATTTTTTGCTCCAAGAAAATCTCTTCAGCTTGTGGTACTCCCTGATGACCAATGGACGAAGTAATGACGGTAAGGTCCTTTTTATTCGAAATTGATGTGTTTTGTGCAACGCGACCTTATAGTTAGTTTACGTGCATGGCAGTAAGCCTGTTTGGCTTGCTAAAAGGTCCGTTAAAGATTTCGGTTAAAACATTCGTTAGGTTCAATGTGTTTCGATTGCTTTGAGGAGCCAGAAAATTGATTTATTATTCTTGTTTACGAATTGTAACCCGTTGCATGGGAAGAAAGTGATTGTTTGAAAAATGGCAAATTTTCAAGCAAAAGAAATTTTTTATTACATTTTTTATTATGTTATTAAAACCAGTTATAACGATATTTTAAAAATCAACTGTTTAAGTAACAAAAGAAGGGGTGGAAATTTGTTCAAAGAATATTCCGACGATTTTGAAACAAGTTCTATGAAATATTTGACTTTCTGATCCTAAATAACGAAATAGGTACCTATTTTAAGGAAACCCAATCCTTAAGAGTGTAAAATGAAAGAGAAATAAGAGATGAAAGTTCGCTTGAAATTCAGTTAAAAGTACTTCCATGCGGGACAAAAGTAACAGGAAAAACTACTATTAATAATTTTTATACAGAGAACTTTGCACCCTTTTTTAACATACTAGACGGAGAAGTGTGAGAAGAAGTTGAAGTTTATTGTATTTACGCAGACAGCAAAATTTTACATTTTGTTATAAAAAAAATTACATGTTAACATAAAACCTTATTGTTTACACTTAAACTGGAAAAAAATATTGAAATGCGGTTTTTCGTCCACAAGACGAGCACAAGTGACGTACTGTGGTACTCCTGTTATTTTTCCTCATAAAGAGTCGACTGTTTATAGATATAGCTATCTTGAGAAAAATTTGTTCTTTGTTTTATTTTTAGTCTCGCCTTTTGATTTAAATATTCGGGTTTTATCGCGCGGTTAACCGTCCCCATCATTATAGAACAAAAGTGTAGTGGTTGGAATTTTTTGATGAAATTTCGCTGCATTTCACGACTCATTATCCCCGAAAGGTTCACAGTATAATAATTATAATTATAATTTTGAACAGGCCTTGAATAGCTTTTCCATTAAGTATTTAATATAAAATTTCGGGCGTAGCTAACTAGGCAGGGAACTTGACTTGACTGTTTTCAAGGGGTCCTGGATTTGATTTCCGGCGTTTATCTGTGATCGAATCGCGAGTGTCGAACTGTAGGTATGTCCATGCCACTCACAACACAACTCCTAGGGCTGGGATACGAGTTCTAGCAGCGTGAAATTAATATTACAAAAAAAAGAATGTTAGTTACAATATTATTTTGTCCAATGTGTTGCAATAATAATATTTTACTTCGATAAAAATGTCTTCATAATAATGTCTTACCGAAACTCTGTACCTAAAATTAGTAAACGTCTTGTTTTGTTACTACATGGGATTTTGAACCACGTCACGTGATCTTCTTAAAGTTTATGCAAGATAATTATTTGCTACGCTTTCTCCACTATATTCACATTTTGTCACACAAATCTAATGAGATCTTAACGTTTTTGTTAAGACTGACTTTTAATTATATCAGGCCAAGGCGCGTTATAAAAGTGCTGTACAAACTTAACTAGAATGAATTACTATTCATTCATATTTACTAGTGTGCCTAGGGGCTCTTATAAACAAACAAGGTGTCGTTTCAACTCTTTACCAAGCTACCAACGACAGAACTGAATGTCCTTTTCCCTACAGGCTATTTAGGCCCGCGGTTCTCTGCTAGCCTTGCGATACAATTGTTTTTTATTTGTTCATTTTTTTCAGCTTAACCCATTCTTGCTTTGCTTAGAAACATAAATCGTTACGTTTTCAAATCTTACCCGCACCAAAACATTGCTATTCATTTCTGTCAGGCGCTTCCCGTTACCATCTTCGTGTTATGTTTCTAATGGTGGTCACTCACGGTCATTCCATCGCGTCATTTTTGGAGCCACGCCAAACGACATATGTCAAAATGGCGCGATTGGACATACAAATTTTTTAAATCACGCCATCAGTTTTTCACATTCACGATCAAATTTTGGCTGTATATCACGCCATTTGACGCGATGGACTGACCGTGAGTGGCCACCATAAGTCCTTTCTTTAAAAAAGTATTATGTAACTAATAGCGAAACGATCAGACGATCAAGGTAGTAATTGACGCTGTTGCTCATAGGCATCTCACAAACACAGCGCTTTAGCAGCGCTTTAATTTGACCCCGTAGTTGACGAACTTGATGAACTTATAAAACTCACGGAACCCATAACGAGCTCTATAATATTCGTACTCGGTTTTATATTACCCTAATTATAACCCAGTGCAGAATTTCATATTCCTGTTATAGCTGAACATAAAATAGGATAGTTCCAAGTTGATATGATAATTCCAGGTTTATTCGTGAACTTCTATATCAGCTGCGACTCCTCTTTAGATGTGGGAGTTAATGAACAAAGTTAGTCTGACATCTTCCCAACTATGCAGGTTGCGGCCTTCGATGCCATTTACTGTAACTTCTGGGCCTACAACCGTCTTCCATTTAGATTCAGCGCAATTTAAATGATTTATTGAATTGTTATTACAGATTATTACGGATGTTTGGGATCAAGTAAATTCATTGTTAGGTTTAGGGAATTTTGTGAATTCTTAGTAAAGTATTCACGTTATTTACTTTGACCAAGTACTATTATGTCTTCTGTGGTTTGACTAAATTGTTCATATGGGTTACTCTCACTCCCAATATATTGAATACGGGTATATTTACTATTGACTAAGAGTTAAGACCATGTTAAAAGGATGATTTGAAACCTGTTGTACATAGTTTCCCCACCAAATTTACTCAGATTTATTTTCTACTTCTCATAATAGAAAAAAATCTCGTAAAATCCACATACAATTGGCACAAGTCGATAAAGAGGAACACGTGGAAGGAATCGTAACAAAGTTGTCCCCTTTCAGGGTTCGCAAACGGGCCCTTCGCAAATTTCCTCCGTTATTGTATCATGTTGTTTAAGCAAGAAGTTGTGTGGATTACCATGCAAACATCCTGTGAAGTGTGAAATTACACAAGTTGCTATATTGAGGCTAACAGCTTACATACATTTTAATTAAACGAGTGTTATCTTAATGGTCAAAATGGTTATTGAAAATTTTAGGACTTTTTTCTACTCTTATGGAAAACTCGAATTTCCTTTACTTTGTGTAATTAACAAAACAGTGTCATATACCCCAATGAGCTGAGCGTTCACTTGTTTTTAATTCAAGGAAGTGAATTGTCCAAATTGTCGCGAATAATTAATTAATCGGTACTCGTAAGCTTCCGTCGTAGCTGACATTGCTGCTACGCTTGAAGAGATATTCATGCTTCATGCGTCATGCGGAAAGCACACGTCATTTCCGGTGACATATCTTGTACGGAAAAGAAAATATAGATAGTTATATAGATACAATTATTGTAGTGCATGTTTCCATTGTGGGAGGGACGCCTAGGCCAAACTAGTTTATCCTAAAATCGGGTTTTGCCGGTAACATATACATGTCATTTTGCATGTGTTTATGCCGTTTTGCCCATTGCACAGGGTCATACTCATAAGTCAATAATCATTATTTTTGTGTGTTGTGTACGTATGAATTATGTTGTCAACCGACGTTGTATTTTAAGTGCGTGGATGATGAACACATTACTTTGATCATGTGTGAATGTGCAGCCTGGAACAGATTTGCGAATCTGCCAAAAAGCCTTAACAGGATTTTGCTGTTATAACATTTATTTATGAAATCTAAATTCATTAGAATAACCGCCAAAAATCTTCTTGATCTCGACAAAGAAAATTTTAAACGATGAAACTTGACGACAATTTAAGGTAGAACTGTTCTTAAAAAGCCGGAATCGAAAATTTGTTAATTGTCGCTATGAAGGAACGCAGTATAATATGCATCCTCTTAGAGGATTTAAGAGGATTCCTCTTAGAACAACAAGTAGAAAATCTTTAAAATGGTATTCAACTAGTTAATTACTTTTAATACTTTTTGTAGTATATGGAAAACCAGTTCATGTGTGTGAGCGTTAATTAACTCTTTGGCTTTTGCAGATTCTCAACACTTTGACTAACAATAAATAATTAGGTAGTGTTCTGAGAGCCAGAGGCCAGGGCATCGTATTGAACTCACGTTAAAAATATTTTCGTAATAGGAAAGGGCTTATAAAACCCGTTAATAACCTTTACCTACATAAACTCGTATTTGAGTATTCGGAAACTTAAGTCTTGGCGTGAACGGATTATTCAGAGGGTTAAATCAAGCCATGGGTTCAATAGATTTGCGCTTTTATGGTTCCCCGACGTAGGGCTACCTACCTGAATATATTTTGCGCTCTATTTGATGAGATAGCGTTGTATTTTTTTTTTCTTTGCGACATTGTTAAATTAAAATTCGCGTTATACAAATTTAAATTAATACGTAAGAAATGAATTGATATTATAGTGCGGGTAATGGGTAAAATCATTCAAAGCATATTCGTACTGTATAGTATAAATCCTGCTAATATTATAAATTTGAAGGTTTCTTTGTATGTATGTATGCATGTTCGTTATTTTCATGCAAAGCACACACATATACCATGATCTAGAATAACATAATAGGGTGCTTTTCATCCCGGTAACACGGGCGAAAGCGCGGCCTAAGCTCTGGTATTTGCATAAATTATGAATTAGTATGAATCAGTTGTTTTAGAGTTGATATTGTATCAATCAAATACAATATCAAAGACCCACCATACACAAAAAATCCATGTAAATCGTTACTCTTTTACATTTTTGTTTTTAAGGCATTTATGTTTATGAAGAAATTTAATTCTTATAAGCTATGAACAAGTGTTAGTATATAAGCAACTTAACATGAACCTCATTTTCACAAGGAATAAAATATACAATCGTAAACAGAAAATAAATAAATTTACATTTCGTGGGAACCCTATCGGATTATTCCACGAATTCTAACCGTACTAAACTTATACTGCTTTGGGTGAAAGTTCATTGCATTTTAACAAGATTTTACTCTATTTCAATATATGTAGCAAAACCGAAATAAAATGCACTTCAACTTATTCGAACCTCTGACAAATTTTTCGTCCAATATTTAAGAACAATTTGAAGTAAATACAATAAATCAGAAGAATTACTACGCGTTTCCTTCAAGTTTGCCCTTACCTCCCGCCCCGTTCCTCGTACCGCACCTCATTTAGTACGGACAGCAATGCTACCCGCGTATTTTCGAGGTCCGGTGCGGTGAGTACGTTCTTGAGTTTGTTGTTGATTTTGATGTTACTTTAGTTAAATTATTTTTCTATTGATTTATTTTACGTTCGTTGATTATTCTCGCTACAATGACTTAAATAGAAAATGTTTTACACAGTGGCAAACGTAATTTGTTATTTAAGCCAGTGAAATTTTTTGATTACTTTTTTGTCTACAGTACCGTTAGCTGTGAAATCGTAACGGTCGACGAGGGCAAACTTGAAGGAAACGCGTAGTAATTAAATTTATTTAAAGATAGTTTGAAAATAATGACAAACGACAATCAATTTGATTTTAATATACTATATCCAAGTGTGTAATACAAATAAATGTTTGAAACGTTATTCTGTTCACCACATATAGGCCGTAAAGTCACATAGTCACATTAAACACTTATTTACCGGCACACTAATTAGACAAGCAAGTATTTCAGATGAAGTATTGCAAGACGTACGGAAACGATATAAAGTTCTGTCTTTATTTTATATTCGCTGCATAATTAAGCACAAACGTAAGTTGCACGGTTTCGACTTATTAATACTGACAGTCTGCATCTCAAAGACGAAATTAGTTGAAACTTTATATCACGTGTTTATTCGTTCAACTTAATATATTGTATATTAAGTTGTATAATTATATCTCAATGTCCTTATGTCCCTGTCGATTTTAATATAGAAGTAAGTATATTGTCGAACATCGAGGAAATTTTTCGTATTGTATCCTATATAGTAACTCTTTAGATGACTGCACAGTGTACATTATATGAGATTATATGAGATATATACCTTTGGTTTCGCTATACCCTAATGCTACCTAATCCAGTCCGGTAAGGAAGGGTCACAGTGGCACGTAATTCATCGCAATTCCAATGTATCGTGCCGGACCACACGTGTCGATGCCACTTCCATTATGGAATACATTTATTGACGTCTTATTATGGTTAGAGTGTTGCTCTGCGCCTGACAAGGCCCGCTGTTTGCGCCTAATTTAATTATAGACTGACTCATTTAAAATTTGGGAAATGTATTAGCTATGAGTAATTTCGAGTAAATAGCCTAGTGGTTTGAAAGTTGGGTCTTCTGAACGTGGGGACGTGAGTTTGAATCCTGCTCGCAACTCTAATTTGCACCTAACTCGCACCTCTAAGTTACATATGTGTGTAAAAGTAAACCATCACTTGCATGCAACTTAAAAAAAAGATAATCGGGATAACATGTATAATAATTAAAACATTTAAATATGCAATAAACTTTGTCCGTTACAAATCAAGGAGATATAAAATATAATGGACTTGTACCTTGCATTCAATAATGTGTTTTATTTCTTTAAACCGAGTGCTAAATAAGAAAGTAAATTTCGTAACCGAAAAATCTCTTGTCATTCCTTTTAAATTAACTAAAGTTTAGTATAGAAAGAACACAATAGAGGGCAAAGCTAAATCCCCGCGTACACAGTATATTATGCTTCACGTCTATGGAGCCAATGATCCCATTCTGAAGTTATGCGATGCCCTAGTACGTGAGGAAATAGCTTCACACTTACCCAAGTGTATTGTGAAGTTTAGAAGTTACTTGTGTTTCCGTGACCGGGTAATATACATAAACCTGTTTAAACCCGTAACTACTTATGAGATCATTTTGAAACGTGACGAAAATGCAAGATCCCATTCGAATACCGATCATGTTACCATTCATGTTATTCCAAGTTATTCCAAGTTATCATTCATGTTATTTTACCTATAATGTAATTGGTTATCTATGTTTGGTTAGGAACCTAATGTCAATCCATTGTTTACAGCTGGTTTCTCCCCTATATATTAAGCAGAAGAACAAGAGCATACTCCATCTTTACTCTACGTGCTTTGAACCCAAACATGTTTTTATATCTTATGCCCAAAGAACTGCAATTTATGAGAAATCTGGTCCCAATACTAACAATAAGCCAAAGTTTGTGAATTTGGAAAACCAGTTCCAATTAGTTGGAAGATTAGTTAGGCCATCCCAAGTATTGACGGGTGCCAAAGGATTTCAACATAGCTTAAATTCGAAGATAATAGTTTCGATAGCGTTTATTAGCACGAAAGCGATCACGAAACTTTCCCACCAGCGGTCAGAATTATCCAAGTTCCGACGGCAACCAATGTTTATTTCAAACAGTGATTTGACACAGCATCAGTGTAAGGACGAGGCCGCCAAAAATGCTTTTTTGATGACTACAGTGTCCAACTTCAAAAAAGTATTATGTGATTCAAAGCTAAGACCTAAGTACTGTTTAATTTTGCTTTCATTGATAGATTATTTAGTAAGTATAATCTTTTAATTGGAACTCTAAATTATAAAGGTTGTAATTATACCTACATTGAACTATTGAAGCGACGTAAATTGTGCGTCTTTTACTTTAATATTACGCTTCCGTTACTGTTATGTTGTTTTTCCTGTACCTACATAATAACATAAACTTTTCTGTGAATGCCAATTTGAAGGATTTACCCCTTAGCACTTGAGTACCTATCGACCTATACATATACTTATAAAAATATTGCTCGCATAATCGGTTGGAAATTTATTATGCTCTAATTAGTATGAAGGCTTGTACCTTACGGTTGCTGATTGTCCCTAACAATAGACTGGATAAGGTAACCTTTAGAATAAAAATATTCACCGGAGACTTGCCATAATAAGAACATTGTTTAGTAATTATCTTTAGTACTTATTTGTAGTTATTAAAAGAGATCAACAACGGCATTCTACGCAGAAAGCAATAACGTCAGTAAATAGTCAAGTCGTATCGTCGTGGTAAATGTATGAATAAGTCGCCAAAATCTTAATCACAAGGTGAGCAGACGTGAGTTTTTACACCTGTGTACTAAGTCAAGGCGCGAATACACATGAAATCCACATAACAAAATGTTAATAAATTCGCAGCTTTCTGTCTGTAACAGGCCATTTCCGTATCACTCATGGTTCCAGGAATGTGCGCGTCAACTGTGTCAAGCTATGAATATATGCGAATGTAGGACATATTTTTCTAACATTGCATTCACTATTCAAATTCGTTCAAAATTCAAATATTTTTCTAAAATATCGTCGTTATTGGAAAAAAAACAAAACACTCACCAATGTGCTGTTCCCGTATAATGTATCGTAGGACTCTGCCTTCGATGACACGTTCCTTAGCTTACAGGGCTTCTTCAACGGTGGCGGTGGCTGCCCATGCTTGGGGGAAGGAGATGGCTGCTGGTTCCCTGCGATACCAACTCCCACATGGTTAGTGCTGTTCTTATTCTCTTTCTCTTTCACCAACTTGCTGTTATGCGTCAGGTTGTTCTTCGTGAAGTTCCCGAGGTGCTCGAACATGGTTGATAGGTGCTGAGACATCATTTTGGTTCTCTTCAGATGAAACCAGTCCTTAACCAAATTCGCACTTCATACACATGACTGTTCAGTACACTTACTTACTTTTAAAAAATATGTTTTTATTCCACATGTGTATTGAAAATTCGTCTCATGAAAGTAACTAACATTAATTTTATCATTAACATAGAATTGTGATTTGTTTTATCATTATTATGTTGTGTAAACTAAAGTATGTTTAGTGTCTCGAAAAATAATTGAAAGTGCAATAATGAAATGTGTGAAATATATATTTTTCAATAAGTAAACGTGATATATTACCCGATTTCGTCATATATTTTACATAGGTGCACATCCCACGCAGCTTAACTTTGACAAACGCTGTTGAAAGGCACATATCTTTTGACTATGCCTAGTCATTCAAACGCAAATACTTACAAGCTATTGAACGTTCAAGTATCTACATAAATACTTCTAAAGTAAAGAAGCGCCGAGGGAGGAAGAAGGGAGTTAGTACTCGTAGCTACTATTACAGTCATCTTTGAGGCAGGTCACACCTGTGAGAAACTACAGATAATCGGGCCAAATGATTGTAAGAAATTGATTGTTGGGGGTAAAAAACTTAACCCCCAAAAACATGATTGATTAGGTACCGTTGGTCTAAACTAGATGGTACCTTTAAATAAAAGTTTTAACACGTTCGGTGCGTTAGGGATCTCTACGAGATCCCGTGCAGAACTTTCATACTGTGCGGCGTCAAAAATCGTGTTCTTTCACTCTGTGCGGTAGGCTATAACATCTAAAGTTCTATGTGTATGATAAAGACAAATATACATATTTGCTTCCCGCTTAAATTTTGAATCAATGGTGTAATAAAATATTTTAGGGGTCGACGAGGTCCCTACCGCACAGAAGTGAAAATATATTCACTCCTTGCGTTGGGGGTTTCCTTTGATACCCGTGAATCGTGAGCCCCGTAGCCGCAAGGACGGGAGAGTTGGAGGCACGAGCACCACAAGTTTTGTTTTAGGGATGTTCATGTATCGATCGTTAAGTTCGCGCTTCGATATCAAATTATTACGCTCGTAAATACGAACAATGAGTTATTTTAAAATGAAAAAACTTGACAAGTGCGAGTTAAACTCGCTTGGAGAGAATTCCGTACGTTGATTTTATGTATTTACCGTTATTTTTCTGTTTTATTAATTTTTGTCATTTTTTAAGACTTCTTATAAGGTTTTCCTGTAATTTTTAAGTATATATTATACGTATAAGTATATTTAATATTTAAGTAATTTTCGTTCTTTCTTTAATAACTTTAAAACTATCCATTGTAAAACTATAAAAAAATATGTATGAGATCATTACAACAAGCCCTTTTATTTGACATACAACGCGATACGGTTCGCAAAACAGATTAGTTAATTTTTTTTTCAAAATTCAGTTGTTTACTTTATACCTTCGTCTTTAGGTCACAAAAATGTACATGAGTACCAAATTTCAACTCATTTGGTCCAGTTCTATCGGAGTAAATTGGCTGTGAACGGCGGTCGCCCAAACGCACGAGTGATATAAGGGTTCCGTTTTTCGTTTTTTCGTACGGAACCCTAAAAAGTGCGGGAAGTATGTAAATAAGTCAACGTCGGATTATACAGGAACGTATACATCCGATGTTAAAATAAAAATTTTGCAAAACATACAAATATCCCGCCAGTAGCCAGTGATAGTGATTCGGATTATGAGATGTTTAATCATCCTGGTAAGAAAAAAATAACATAAACGTGTACTTACGTACGCGCGTGCGAAGTTATACTTCTATGGCATCAAAAAACCAATATAAAAAAAACCAATATTAAAAAATAATATTTTAACAATATTAAAAAAACAATATAATAATAATAATTTTTCAAAACGAGCGTTTTTAAAAACGCACGTGACGTTTTTTGTGACCGTCGTTTTTGTGTCACCGTCCGTGTTACAAATCTTAAAATTTCACTCTCATTATTTTTTCCATTTATTTCACAACGCGCCTAAAGCAGTATAACTTCAAAAACCTTCATCACAAACTTTTCTTTATAACACTTTTTTTAAATATTAAATTATTCATATGTACCAATTTTTTTGACGTGACGGGCGATCGGACGATCGGCGTATCGTAGCCGATGCAATAGGCGATCGTAGTTGAGTGGAGCGGAGCGGAGCGGGGCGGAGCGGAGCGGAACTTTGTCATGACGTTGTCACGTTAAACTACCGTCCGTAAACCGACTTTACAGACAACCATTTTTTGTAATAAAACTTTTTTACCTATCGACAACTGGGATTTTATTTTATTCCCATCACTAGTAGCTACACATATTGAACTATCATCTGTTGCGGAACGGGATACAACAGATCCCTAATTTTCTTTTTGTAATAGCGATTTACCCTAATGTCAGAACTGCGTGCGAACCTACCAAAAGATAGAGTCATAGCCTATGTTTAAGCCACAAAAAATTCATAAATATATCATTGGTTTTGACGAAGATATTAATTATTTTCAAAACTGCTATTTTAGGGGGCTGAAGAGGTCCCTAACGCACCACAGGAAAGTTTAGTTAAGGGGTTTTTGAGGTCCCCATAGCACAGGCTGAAAGTTTTTTGAAAGTGTTGACGCAGTGAACGTGTTAACACGTCAGTTTTTTTCAATACATTCACCGTAATTTGCCGAAGAAGTAACCTCCACCTTTTTTGAAATCGTTTAATAAATGAGAATGAATATCCTGCTTTAGCCTTCCAAATAAGTTTCTGTTTTATCCTGGCTAACTTTTCAAAATTTGTATCTTTAATTATCTTCTTAATACACTTGTTTCAATCCTGATCCATTTGTTTCATCAATAAAGTGACAAAGATGTCACATTACTCTTCCGACAATGGCGCACATCTTTGTGTGAAAATGAATTATGAACGAAGCATGACATTGGTCTATTGAGCCAGGTACCACTTACCAGAATATCGTTACCTGTATTCAATATCACTTATGTTTAAGAAGACATGTGTAGAGGCAAGAATTAAAAACAGAAAATTAGGTTTATATTGCAGGGCACTGGCCTCTACTCTATGTTCCACGTATGACGACGCTTCTCCAGATAGGGCAAAAAAACTGGCATGATAACCATTGGTAACGAATGCTATGAATGAATTTCCTTCTATTTTTACGACCTTCCGATTTCGAAATATTGGACTCATCATATAATGAATGAATTAATAAAATAATAATCATATTTTAATACAAGAAAGTCTATCAAAAACATATCGCATTGACACATAACACAAAAACACACGCCTAAACAAGGTGGATATGTAAGTATATAAAATTTGAATTGGGGCACGCGAAGACTGAATGTCTTCTCGCGAACTATCGAGTACCTATAAAACGAAGCTGCAACCTTATTGTGTAATTGTAACGTGAATGTGTTAGCGAATTAATGAATGGGTTAATGCATCGCATGAACAATTATTAAAATATCGTTGCACATCCTCCTTTTTACATTATAATATCATTGCACATGAATATAAAATATATCTAATACATAATTTTAAAAATAAAATTAATTCATTGAATGACGTTGCGTTTTAGTGATAATCCCGCCAATTGTATGTTTATGTTCCAATGTATATTTTATACAACAAAGATATTTTGTATACGTATTTGTATAATATTATTCCTTCCAGATCTTTGTATATTTTACAAAATATATACTCCAACAGGTGTTTCTTTCAAATAAATGTAGGATAATTATTACAAAATACTTTATCCCATCAAACTTTTATGGTGGTTAAGACAAACCCATAGATCCCGTCATCGTCGGCTCAATGGTCGAAGGGCGAATATTCCCAAATTTCCCCACTAAATTCTGTGAAGGAAAGTTGTACAAAAAATAATGAGGTAATATTTTTATGAAAGCAAAACAAAGCCCCTATGATAATGGGTTTTCGAAGTTACGTCAAAGAGAACAGATCGGGGGTAAAGTTGGTGTAAACTTTGCCTTATCTTGTCCCAAGTTGTATGACACTTATCCACTTTCAGTTCGGGATCGATTGGGATCAAACACTGTCGTGTATTGCGAATCGCGATTAGACATGTTCGCGTGTCGCCAGCTTTAAATGGGGTTGGGGGTGGTCTTTATCTATTTGACGACCTGTGTGGCGCGATGGTTATCATGCCGCATGCCGGATCGCCATGCCAAGGGTCCAGGTTTAGTTTCCCAGCGAGGCAGAAATTTGAATGATGAGTTTGGATTTCTGTTCTCCGTCTGGATGTGAGTGTTTTTGTCTTTATATGTTGTCCATGGCACCCACGCCACAGAAAATCCTAGTGTGGGACTATGAGTGTGAAGCGTTATTAATAATTTTTTTCTTTTTTATCACAATCAAAGTTATAAACGATGCCTCTCGCTCTCGCTCAGTGTTGCGAAAAAGCGGCGCATAAAGAATAAATAAAATAAAATTTAAGTTTTACCACAAGAAATAATATAGTACCTACTTATAATAAGTAGTTTTATCTTATTCTTTAAACATACTCATATCGACATTTCCATAGAAGCACGCTGAGATGCTTTAAATAATATGTTGTAAGTACATAATATTATTTAATATTATTTAAAGCATCAAGTTTATATAGGAATACATTTATCTTACTTTTAAGATTACCTCAATCAAGTCATAAGACTTAGTAGGTCGTCTTCAGCTTTGTGTGTAAGTTTATTTTTTATGAGATTAGTTTTATAAAACATAATCACAAACATAACAATATAATCTTCCGAATCACCCCAGGAGAACATACTATATGATAAAATCCTATGTCCTAATCCAGTACACAGTATTTCTGTTCGCTAGGTAAGTTTCATCTTACAACGGGCGGTGAGCGCGTGAAATACAAACATCCAAACATCTAGGTACACAAACTTTCACATTTAGGTATAAGATAAAGAAGGAATATTAGGAATATAAGTAGGAAGGATAAACATGCAGTTTTGAAACTAGGTTGAGTATGTGTATGAGTATGCATAATATTATCATAACACACGGATATAACATAAGCTTAAAGCAAACTGGTAAGGTTTCAGATATTAAATACATTAAACTACTCGCTGAAGGGAAGCATACCGGCAACTTAATTACCTGACCGAATAACTTTTGGCGTGAAACTCCATAACATGCCAAGATTTAACCTAGTTCTCAAACAGGAAAAGGAAACCACATTCTGCAAGTGAATAATATTTCATCAAAATTTTGCAACATAATTATTAAGATACGATAAATATTTTTAAGTAACTTAGATTATAAGAACGCTTTAGCCCAATTTTTGAATTCCTAGTACCTACTGTAGTTGAATCCCTTAAAATATTCTTCATACTTCATTAATACATATTTAATTTAAATTAAAGCGTTGCTAGCCAAGCGAATTAAAACCATATCAACATGCTGCATGTATAAATGGCTTCAACCGATAAATGGCCGAGGTCTCTCCTCTTCAGGAGGCCTAGAGCCATCACGCTGCGTCAGTGCGGATTATAAAAAAGCGATAGTCTGCTATGAGGCATAAAAACATTAAAGTTATGTACTATTAATATTCAGATGCAGACCTCGTAAAGTTTTATCATAGCTATGTACGTTTAAAACACTTTGAGAGTTTTTAAAGAGTCATGAATCAAAATGATCAAATAAATGGACCTCTGAAAATTCAGTTCAAATTGATTTGATAACGTTACGGAAGCGTAATTGAGTGCAAATTGGATGTCAAATTGTTTGTATATTTTACACACGCCTCGATGAACCGGTACTTGATAACGTCTTTTATTATTGAAAAGGCATTCTAATTTATACCCATTTCTTTCACATTCAATATGTTTAGAAATCCTTGACATGAAATTGTACCGCGCTGAGCTCGAATCAGAGGTCGGGAACACGGTGATAGAAAAGCATCATAATTATTACATTACATTGTTCACACTAATGTTCCAACTAATGAATGCATTCAAGAATATGGGCTTACGGGATTTTGCGAAGTTTAATAAATTATATTAGAGAACGCTTACTGCAGCGGAGTGAGTGCGGTTACCAGCAATACGTTTTAGGGACGTTTTTAGAAAGAAAGAAAACATTTATTCCATGAGAATTTACAGTACCTACAACTAGCGTTAAATAATAGCGATGACAAATATAATTTTTTTTAAAAACCTTCCGATAAAAACGCGAACAATACAACTGTTCTGAATTGAATTGAATTGAATAATATTTTGAATTCCAATGATTCCTATGTCGAAAGTGTCATCGACAACACATATAGAACATCACTAACACACATGACCCGAGAACAAACAGCTGTGTTACTGAACTTACTGATACGTTATATCTATTGTTGTCCGAGACTAGAACAAGAACCTTTACCTCTGCAGATAATTAATGATACCGAGTTAATGTCACAGATGGCATGTTCTTCATAGCTAACAGTGATGACGATATCAGGCAACCAAACCTTCGCGGCCTTACAGTGAAACTGTACATACAATATTCAAGGATACTAAATATTAATTTTTAGAATAAGAAGCAACGGAACCTAAATATATCGTGAGAAACATACCAAATGGTGAATATATTTAAATTTTATCGCAAGGAGTGAGAAATGGATTACCAATATAATTTTAGACCACTCGGTCTAAAACACTCCCAAGTAGCACACCGGGGCTGAATAAGAGTTCACATTTAGCGTACAAGTGAACTTAAAGCATTATTTCACTCTTATATGAGTTCACCTGTGATGTATTAGCTGTATAAAGGCGAAAAATACGCTTAAAGCTGTTTAAGGTCTGTATAAGAGTGTAATGCTAACCTAATATACAGCTAAGGTCTGTATAAGAGTGTAATGTTAACCTAATATACAGCTATAGGTGTTATAATGCGATAACGTTACTGTTATAATGCGAGAAGCTGAATAAGAGCATTATAAGAGGGTAAATATACGCCAATAGCTGTCTAAGGGTCCACACCTACGATGTTATACTGCTAGAATTAGAAAAGTTCACATCTGGTCACTTATTCAGCTTAAAGCTGTTTAGTTGACCATATTAGTCCCATATACTGCCATTAATCAGCTTTAAGTTCACGCGTTACCTCTTATACTGCTATTTAAATGCTGTTATACTGCTACTGTACAGCTATGTGAACTTAAGGCTGTATAACTTGTGCCCAAATCAGTCGTATAAGGGCTGTACAGCGTGCTCTACAGCTCTTATACAGCTGACTTACCGCTTATAGTTCACGTGTGAACCATTAGACAGCCCTTATACAGCCCCGTGTGCTACTTGGGCTTAATTTAAACATCAGTTGGGGGTTTTACACGAACCATTACCAAATTCTTATTGAAAAATGAAGAATTGATGATATTTTGTGGGAAGGGTTTGATCTTTTTAGTGCTACTGAAGCCCTTATAATCTTTCCTGATAAGTGATCCAGCTCAGTTAAGCAACAGCGAATACGGTCGGTAGATGGATGGGTGATCACTAGGGCCTAAACTTTTTTAAGCGGTTCCGAGCATTATAGGGCACTACAAGCTAATGGTTCGGGTTGTTTTCTATGTTAACAATCTTTGGAGGACACCATAAAAACTCCCGACACTTGGGTTGTTCACCAAACTCTCCACCAATCCATATTGGAGCAGCATGGTGGAGTGCGCTCTAGGCCTCCTCATGAGGAGAGATTCTTACTCTGTACTACTCTGTGAGTACAAATCTCGTACTCTATATAGTTTTCTGTTATTGTGTCGGAAGTTTTTATGCCGCCTGAGGGCCCCCGACATGGCTTAAGGGCTGTGATCTTACGATAACAACCTCGATCGACTGCTTTACGTGCCCTCCGAAGCACGGAAATGCTCAAGAATTTGTTACTGTTGCTTAACCTTGTCGATCACTCGGGATCGATACCCCTGGAAACTAAGTCGCACAAATGAAACATTTTTCTCTCTCAATATCTTACTCAGCTCCAGTTGATTTACAGATATTATTACTGTCACTATTGGTCCCTACAGCGACTCTTAAAGTGATGTCCATATAAAACAACGGACATTTCAATCTAATATCATTTTTATCCAGCCTGGACAACGCTGCGTAAGGGATAACATGAGAAGCCGACCGCACTTCTTTATGACAAATAGCAGTAGAAGTAGGATCAATAGAACGTGTCTATATCTCAATTGGAAAGCTTAAAGAATATCCTGGAATTACACTTTACCTCGTTGTTCAGTGGAAAGTACATATTGACAATAAGTAACAGGGAAATTCAACAAGTTTGCACAAAATATTCGTGGTGGTCGACGTTCGGAAAACTATAAATCCATCATTTACCAATTTGTCACAACGCAACCATAGCAATTTCTTAATTTTAATTTCAATTTTCAATTTCAGAACAACTTGATACAGGCTTTCGGAAGGATTTTAAACTTATCTACGAAAATAAGTGAAATTAAAAAAATATAACGTAAACGCGCCTATTACCGCCTCCCAAAATTTGTATCCTATTACCGCCAGTTTTTTTAATCACTATTTTAAGGTATTTTATAGATTCCATGAAAGTTGCAGCCTAAAAATATTTTAGGTATATATATTTAGAAACAAAAAAAATAAAGTTTGTGTGCGTAAATAATCAGCAAACAGAGTAAATAGCCAATAATTGAGACGCGGCCGCAACGGACTTCCGTGTCATAGTGTTGTGCTCCCAGCTACATAAGAACACCTCGTTATTACTTAAGAGAAATTAACATAAATAAAATGTGTATACGTGCATGCAAATATGTAACTATAATAAATAATACATTGGTTTTCTAGATTAACATCTAATACTACCGTTCTGGCCATGTCTTGTCGTTTAAATCGAATTTTACATTGGAGCGGTATTAGAAACATAATTTTTATAAGTTGCTTCTATTAACGACCCATGGCGGTGTTAGATGTTTTACAATAGTTAGTATTTTAGCTTTTATTTCTTTGAATACATAATTTTAGATGTTTTTTTTTAACTTGTTTGATTCTAAAGAGTATATTACATAATTGGATCAATTAACGCCATACATTTTGTCTTATGGATTTTTGCCTGTTGTTGTTTCTTTTTTGGTCGGTAATAGAATCTTCATACTTAATTCTATTACCGACTCATACGGTCTTATTTATAAAAGTCTCTTATTGTAGGTATGTAGCGTACTTTAGTTAAAATGCTGATAAGCCTACTATCAGTTCCTGTGTTCATAAATGTTCTATAGGCCACACATAGGTAAGTTTTTAACCGACTTCAAAAAGGAGGAGGTTATCAATTCGTCGTATATGTTTTTTTCTTTATATGTTCGACCAATTTGGATGGTTTAAACGGTATTAAATAGGGGATTGCTTCAGGGTGGTCTCTTTAACATCATGGTGAGGATCTTATGAAGGGTTCTGGACATATAGAGTGGAACACCTCAGAGGTTCGTTGACATCTCAGGGTATAATGATGTGAACTGGAGACGAAATATACGTATGTAACTCCTCAACGGATTGGAATAATTGAACCGTTTTAAAAGGTATACTTTGTTGTTGGTAAATATTTACACAGCAAAATCAGTACATCATTGACCATTCTATGGTCTGATGATGTTCCTTGGAGACAAAATGTGTAACTCTTGAATAGGAGAATCGGAACCGTTTTTAAGATTTTTTTTGCCAATAACTTTATTTTTGCAAAACTAGTACCTACATCATGGAATATCTTAGGGTCTGATGATGTGATTTGAAGGGAAAATGTGTAACTCCAACGGCTTGGAATAACTAAACCTTGTTTTAAGTTATTAACCTCCATCTTATAAAATTTCAGTAGAAAGTGTTTTTAATAATATGTACTTTAAATACATTATTAAGAAGAAAGCTCAGTTTTTAATAATTATTATTATTGATCCCAAATGTTTTATACCAACTTAATAAATATTTATTTTGTTTTTTTTAATTTAATAGTATGGAGAATGTGTTCCTTTTTCAGTAGTCGGTAATAGAAACATGAAAAACGGTAATAGAAACAACATCATCCCATCGGGCGGTAATAGAAGCAGCCGCAATTTCAGATAAAATTATTATTTATTAAATATTGTGTGATTTAATACTACATTTAAGTACTGAATGTCATAGAATATTTAATTATGATAAAGAATAAATTAAAACGCCTGTCCTAGCATAACGGCGTATATCTAATTTTTTGAAGTTCATCCAAAGTCAGCTTAAACTGGCGGTAATAGGAGCGTTTACGTTATGGTGGCTGTATTATCAAACAATCTAGTCAAATCTAACGATATCTTAATTATATAAACCCAGTGAACGAATAAGTATATTAGTTCATTGTATAAACCCGTTCAGTGTAGCGGTTTGGAAGATAATAGATAGATATTAGGTAATAAAGAATATTACATGCATATATACATACATACGAGATACGCGCGAAAAACATTTGGCATTCGGGTAAAAGGTTTTTTTAAATGCAAAGTAAATTTTATCTATCTTAATATATATAAATTACGTGTCACGTTGTTTGTCCGCGATGGACTCCTAAACTACTTAACCGATTTTAATCATATTTGCACACCGTGTGCAGTTTGATCCAACTTGAAAGATAGGATAGCTTACATCTAAAAAAAAAACTTTTGACAGAACGAAGTCTGTCCGGGCAGCTAGTGCATGTATAAAAGTTTTCTTAGAAAGCTAATAACTAGTGCGCGGAAAGCAAAACTATTATTCTTGGGTATTTTATTAGCTCAGCACTCGCTTGCAGAGGAAATGTGAGCTTTTAATTCTTGCACAACTATTTCGCAGTAGGAACCTCTCGTAAAAGGAATTTCCCTCTAAAAAACCCAGCTATAATTTCTATTTATTTTACTACAAGAAAAGACACCTGAATTATAGGGTTTATGTGAACGTTAAAAAAATTTTAATCAAAAAAAATATACGAGTATTATATAGGCTTTTACGTCAAGAACCCTTAACATGTAATTTAAATGTAATCAAAATATTCTCCAGCAATACAGGAGCAAAGTGATTCGGTATAACTCTAGACGTCCGAAGTGATCAACACGAGTGAGTAGTGATTCGTGACACGTTCCCTGAATTGAATCATAAATAGGCTCAAAGTAGTAGGTATTTTTTTTTAATTAAATGTTTTATTCAGTCTATCATTTACATTATGCCCCTAAATTATCGCTCGTTCGTAACCGGACACACTATGCATCGACGTCTCCTTATTATCAGTATCACGCTATTTTCTATTATAGTTGCAAAACTTGCAAATAGAACGATTATGAACGCACGATGAACGAGCACGATCTAAGGGAAAAACTTCCTTGAAACCCTAGCATCCTTTAAATTACATTAGTAATTCATAGTAATAGTTCAACCTTTGTAAAAATATATTAGATCAAACACAAGCAAAAATAATTTGCTTTTTTCCAAGGAAATGGTTCCTTTGTAAAACAATACCTGTGATGTGAGCAATACATCCGCGCACCTTGTAATACGGACTAGTGAAATTTGATCTTTAGTTTATATCAATCTTATTATTAGGAAAACATTTTGGAATTCCTCTGGAGATCTGACTGTCGGATTCTGGGATTCGTACCCATAAACCAATATTCCAATGAGCCAAACGACTCGTGGTGGAAATAGCCGACAAACGAGCACATGATCCACCTAACGGTAAGCGACCAGTGTTCTCATGGACATCAGTTACACCAAAGACATCACTGATGCATTACAGGCCAAGAAAGAAAGAAGAAAAAGAAAGAATGGCTCTCAAGCCCCCAGACAGATCCTGTCCAGTGCAGCAGTGGTTTGGCAGCTGACTCAAGCAAGACGGTGCTAAAATATGGACGAAAAAATTATCCTCCCAAAGACACGTTATTTTCATATATCTAACGATAACCAACTATAATGGAGGGCAAGAAAACTTTCAGAGTAGAAGAGGCAGCCTTAAACTTTTTATTTTATGTTACTTCTTTAACGGCACAATAACTTGTTTATCTATGCTAATAAAGGGGCGAGTCTGATCTAAATCGCGGACATGACGAAACTGTAAAGGTACTGTTCTGACAATGGAACCCTAAAAATTGGTATAGATTGAATCGGTAGTTAATAAACGATTCTAGTAAAAAATAACCGACTTCAAAATTAGGGATAACTCAAAAACTACTAGTCATATCTCGCTCAAATTGGGACACATGACAAGCACCAGCTTTCGATTAAAAAAAGAATCATCAAAATCAGTTCACACAGTCGAAAGTTCCTGGGGTAACAAACATAAAAAAAATATAGTCGAATTGAATACCTCCTCCTTTTTTGAAGTCGGTTAAAAAGTAAATCATAAGTTAAGGTTTACCTATTTTATTTATGTAAATAGAAGATAAAAGAGCAGACCCGCATTATTTCTGGCGCGAACATACCTACCTTATTTCTCCGAAACTGCGACCAAAACACGTAAAACATTGAGCAATTATACCCTTAACAGGACGATGCTCAAAGTCTATAGGATTTTTTCCAGGAATTAGATATAAAATCCATGGAATATTAATTTCTATAGGTACTTACGTAACGGGTGATACTGATCCTGAAGTAATACTCAATTAAAAATAAATACTTGTTGTTCTTGTCCTCTACTTAAAAATCTCAAATATAAGCTCTAATTTGATATTTCTTATTTCACAAATCTAAATGTTATGATTAGAAGTTCTAAGAACTTTAAATTGATTTATTTATTTTATTTATCTTCGAAGCGTTTTAAGGTTTCAATAAGGCCCTGGTGAATGCCAAACGACATCCTGCTTGTGTTACATCCTAGACACTTTCGTGCGTAATAGTTTATTGTGTGATGTTATTTTTATTGCCATTATGTTATACATTATACCATGACGTAAATGGCGTACTAACGATAAATTATTATGTTTGCCTTCTGAACGTGCCTTGTATGAAATAAAACTTTTATTTATTGGTATTTTACTAGATTCGAATATACAAAAAGTAGTATTTATTTTTAGTATATGTGTGTTCTTTGTTTTTATGATTATTTTCTTAAAATATAAAATTAAATAAAGTAATATGTAGTTAATTTATTTAAATTATTTCAAGACCAAAATAGTTTTTTGCTTAATTAAACATATATTTTATTAACATTTAAATAAATAAAATGTTTTTAAATTTAAAGATATTCTTTGAATATTAAATTTGAATATTGAATATTTATTATGTGTATTATTATTAAAATTACGCAGTGACTTTTTCATATTATTTATTAATGTTAAACCTATTGATTCTTTTCAAGAGACGAATTTCCATTAAAAAATTTTTTAAACAAATCTTACGTCAGAAACTTGCGTAAACTTTAAAAAGTTTGCAACTCGTCAGAAGTTGTTCATCAGTAGTGCGTTTTAAACAATAAAAAAGTTTTTTTCACTACGAATTTTCAGAGTACCAGGGTGCATCCGGGTGCGACCGAGTCCGACTGAGTCTCCGCGGCAACTGCTGGTTGACCATCCTCCGTCGACGTCGAAAGCAGCATTTCTTCAGCAACTACCACGCATGCGTTGTCTAAACTCCGCCCACTAAAACTTTTTAACGCATACTGCCCTTTATGGAACTTACTCTGTGATTTATTCTAAAAGCATTAATAAGTTTACAATTAATTGCTACGTTACGTATGATTTATAAGTGCGCTCAGTAGTTCGTCTTACTCGTCTTTTGCTTTTGGTGTAGCTTGGTTTGCTACAGTAATTAGTTTATATAGTAGAGTCGACATGTGATTCATGCATAAGTCTTAGCTCTAGGCTAAAGTCTCTGTTGTTGTTGGCTGGTCCTATGCAACAGACCGGGTTAAACAAATGCAAACACATTTGTTATTTGGTTGTGTTACCGCTATTCAAAAAAAAATTGAGCGCTTCCGTGCATGGCCGTAGCTAGGGGGGGGAGGGCATTGTGGGGCAATTCCCTACCTTGAAATCACATTGCCCTACCTTAAAAATTATGTTTTTGTTTTTACTTTTGCACTACCTATAACCAATGCTACCCAACCTCAAATTCTACTCAAGCTACAACCCTGCTTCCATTCCTTCTAGAACACTATCTATCCTTGTTGTTGTCATTAGAACAGTCGTTGAATCATTTAGGTGGTTCCACTTACTTTGGTCACTGAACCTTCCACACATCCTCCAGTAGCGTAAAGTAGGCTCGGAACTTCCTTATCTACGAAGTAACATCCTTGCAATGAGATGCCGGTTGTCGTCATATTGTCATGAAAATTAGTAATTACATACATCAACGAATGTTGCTTACGACGCATAAAAAGTAATGCAATGTTTATGTCGAAGGCACTTTTACGTAGGGTTGCCACATATAAGGCATACGTATTACACAGTACATTAACACATAATGAAAATAAATTCCCTTAGTATGTTGCTATAGTTTTTATCATCTTTCTTTTACCTTCATTTGAGCCGCCCACAGATGTTTTATCACCACGTTTTTGCGTCATAATCTGCTATGGGTATTAAACGCCGACGGACTGAGCGACGGGGCTGTATTTCTCCTAAACCCCAAAGACATTGTTTTTTTCCGGTGACTTACATATAAGCCAGCTTCGGTCGGGATAGGGCTGAGGTAAAATACATTCTGTAGTCCTCACGGGCTTACTTTAAGGGAAAACTTATTATTTGTTACTTAAGTTACTCTTTTTTAAACGGTTTTATTTAGCGTGCCCTATTTGGACCAAATCTTGCAAGCTGAATTAGAACTACTTCCTTTCGAGTCTGGTAGGGGGAGACTTGTGCTTCTATGAGAAGTCGCCATACGAGTAATAAAAGTAAGTAAAATATAGGTTATAGAAATCCTCCGCTAATCAGTTAAATAATCACATTATACACAGATGAGGGAATTTCAAACCGCAATGTTATTATTATCCGTGATTAGAATTCCTGACGTCACGTATCCAATTTGCAGAAAACCACAATGGCGAATTAAAGTACATACTGGTAATTATCTTAGCTACGATGGATATGACATTAGATAATCATGTGTTAGGAAAACCGAGTTAAATGAATTAAATGAAAACAACTTTCAAAAATAACACTTAATTTTAATTGTTAAATTTTACGGAACACAACAATCTTAATTCACAAAAAGATAAATAAATGAAACGGACTTAATTCTTAAAAATAAGTAAATCAAACGGATTTTAAACGAATACAAAGCAAATTTAGGAATAAGCAGAATTGGCTATCCAAACGGGCAGAGTTTTCCCTTATCAAGTTAACCGCACGAAAAGGTGGTTCGAAATGAGAGCGCAGCGACTTATATAGGCGCTTGACGGCGATCCTCCGCTATCCCCTCTGCTTGTGTGACATCACTTCACCGCTAACACGGCTTCTCCTGACCGGAGGACGTCCCCGGCCTCCTGTACCCGAGGCTGTGCTGGATTGAAGGTGCTTGGGTCGGGTTCTGATGTCATCACATCACGAGGCCCATCGTTGCGTCTGGCAGCTTGCTCAGGCATGGACTCCGTGTCGTCATCGTTACTGTCTGCACCTGGAAACTGGAGAAACAGCTGGTTACTTTTTATTCTCAAAAATAAAATGCGAGTTAGAAAACGGAATTGAAGAAAACATTTTTTTTTACGTTCATGGTAATAATGCAGTCGAACCGCTGCAGATAGCTCAACCACACTATCATTGCCAACGTGAATCACATTCACGCACAACAACCTTGAGAGACATAGACACGACGTTAGCGTATCTTTCACACCCCGATGTGGCATAGGTACGACGTTCGCGTACCACATGGCTCATGCCGCATAGGCACGACGTTAGCTTACGAACGGCGCGCGTTCCTACAGCACGCTCGACCATCTCTGATTTTCCTCATTTTGTTCCCGAAGAGTATTGAACTCGGCCCGCAGCCTCCCCTCGGCGTCCGCGCGGTGCGCCAGCTCTCCCTTGAGCTGCGTGCGCGCCGCCGCCGCCCGCTCGCGCTCCGCCGCCGCCAGCGCCACCAGCAGCAAGCACAGTGCGCCCGCTGCCGCTGCGTCCAGCAGCCGACGCTGCTCGCCAGCGCCGCCAGCAGCAAGCACAGCGCGCCCGCTGCCGCTGCGTCCAGCAGCCGACGCTGCTCGCCAGCGCCGTCAGCAGCAAGCACAGCACGCCCGCTGCCGCTGCGTCCAGCAGCCGACGCTGCTCGCCAGCGCCGCTAGCAGCAAGCACAGCGCGCCCGCTGCCACCGCGTCCAGCAGCCGACGCCGCTCGCCAGCGCCGCCAGCAGCAAGCACAGCGCGCCCGCTGCCGCCGCGCGCGCCACCGCTGCACCCAGCGCCTGCAGCTCCTCCTCGAGGGCGCGCTCGAGGTCCACGGGTCGCAGCGCCGCCGCGAGGAAGCCCAGCTCGAGCAGGAGACGCCGCGGCCGCTGCACGCTCACGCGCACCCAGGCCTCCACCTCGACGTCACTCGGGATCACGTCGTCATTTGTTGCTTCTGTTCAGAAAGAGCATTGTTAGGAGATCTACGTCGTTTTCGGGTATGCCTAGAACGCGAGTTATATCGACAGGGATTCTTGTCATGAATAACAGAATGCGAATCAGGGCTTTTATGACGACTTCTTTCCCGGCTATTGTTAGGCATATTTACACTTTCAGCAAAGTGCAAGGGCAGTAAGCAATACTTTAATAGTTTACTCAACAAAACAATTAAGAAATAAGAATAGCCATTAAATTGAGGGTAAACAAAAAATAATAATATTGAGCTAGCCACGCTGACAAAGCCACGTTAGGAATATATGCAAAAACACGTTGTCGTCTTCTACAGTAAGCAAATCGGAACGTACTCACCAGATTTTACCACCTTACCACGTAAAATACCAATACCACTTACACGCCAAGGCGGGTAGAGAGGTAAAAAAACCGATACTTATTGAATAGCCAATCTGCTTCTATTCAGAGAAGGGCAAGTGAAAGTCGTATCCAACTTCTGATGTTAGGAAAACCGAGTTAAATGAATTAAATGAAAACAACTTTCAAAAATAACACTTAATTTTAATTGTTAAATTTTACGGAACACAACAATCTTAATTCACAAAAAGATAAATAAATGAAACGGACTTAATTCTTAAAAATAAGTAAATCAAACGGATTTTAAACGAATACAAAGCAAATTTAGGAATAAGCAGAATTGGCTATCCAAACGGGCAGAGTTTTCCCTTATCAAGTTAACCGCACGAAAAGGTGGTTCGAAATGAGAGCGCAGCGACTTATATAGGCGCTTGACGGCGATCCTCCGCTATCCCCTCTGCTTGTGTGACATCACTTCACCGCTAACACATGTATAAATAAATAAACGCTAACACACTCATACCCCCGCAGTAGGTTTTCACCTGTGTCGCGGGTGGCATGGACGACGCATATGATCACAATTACATTTATGACTCGAGTAGAAATATTTATCTGTCACATAAATATCTGCCCCGGCCGGGAATCAAACCCGGGACCCCTCGCTTCGCAGGCAGGTCGCTACCAACTATGCTATATAATTAGGAAATAAGTATGAAGTGTATGTTAGGTAATAAATATTCAGTGTAAATAGTAAATGGCGTAATGTTAAACTGAATTATGTTAAAAGATTATAACGGAATGGCAAGAAAATTTAATATTATTCACATAACTCCGTTATAAAGTAACTTTACGTTATAAAATAAAACAAAACAAAAAACTACACAAAAATGCCTATATTTTGCGTTTGTCGTCATGAGAGAGACGTGAGAGTCTCATTCAAAGTTAACCTAAAACTCTATTTGGAATCTAAATTTGGCTAAATATATAAACTAATTGAAACGAAAATTCGATAATAATATGTGTAGTGTTTGTACTGCTATTATGGTTATAGCAGTAATCATGTTATCTCGAGAGCACGGGTAGTGGGGCAACACTGGGTCAGTCACGAGACAGCCGTAGACGCAGGCAGACGTGTTCCCCTACCACTGGTGACGTAACGAGCTAATGCAAGTCAACCATATCACTATATCCAAATATTACGGAGCACGTAAGTACAACAACTACTACATAATGGCGACGAGGTCAAAAGGTCAGTGCAATAAATATTTTATTTTGTGTTGATAAAGGAAGAGTTGAAAGGAAAATAACACGTCGATGCAAGAAATAATCAACAGACGAATGTTAATATTAGTGCCGAATAGTTAACTCGAAAATTTGTTTAGGTGTGCTGTAACTTTAAATAACGTATTGAGCAAAATCATCATAATTATCGAAGTTCTCTCTCTAATTAGGTATAAAAATTGCCGCCATTACCGCTACCTACACAATTCCCTTTGTTTTCTGAAAAATGGCATTGATTGACATTGTAAAAACAACTGTGCGGTGAGTAAAAAGTGGCATTTTGTGTTATAAGCGTAATTCACGCTACTGAAGTAATAATAACATAAATGACATTTTGGATATAGTGTCACTTATTTAGCTGAAAGTGATAGCGAGACAGGTTTTGTTTTTAAATAAGAAGTGATATTTAGTGTTTAGCTGTGTCGTTTTAAATATAATACACAGTATCATTGAAGTATTATTACTAGCGTATAGAACGGACACCGCGAGCACAATGTGTGTTCCAATGAATTGACGCCGCGCGGCTTCAATGTCCAATGGATTCGTTCGATTTTGGAAGGAAAACGGGGGCTCAATTTTGAAAATAGAACCTCCCGGCGGGGACACACATTTTGTTCGAGATGTCTTCTCTATGTATACTTATACCTCAATGCACAGTATCGATCTGTTGGAGGGATTGCTACATAAATGGAGTATTGCGTGTGGTGCCGCGTGTTTGGTTAAGGTTGCGTATGTGTGCCAATGAGAAAAAGTGGCATCATGCGGAACTTTTTCTGAATATATTTTTTTTGAATAACTACTTATTTACTAGCATGTTTTAGTGCCTAACTAAAAGTAGGTTGGGCGAACTGACGAGAGAGGCTAATTGCAACGATATATTTCAGTTTTCTTCATAGATAGTGATCGCAATGTTGAGTTGAAAACTTTGAATGGCTATACTGAAAAACTACTATTTTGTAAAGCGCCACTTTTTGTTTTAAATGTGCGAATGGTGTCCGGCATCCATTCTTTTGTGCGTGTGGTTTGCACAACAACACTTAGTACTAAAAAGGAGATAACATTATACAAATTATGAACTTAAATAAAGGAGTAGGGACTTTAAAATATTCAAGAATAAAAGGGTTCCCTAAATTAGTGAAATTTATTTAGGACTAGCTGTTTATTTAGCACTCTTCGGCTTTATAAAGTATAGATTTTACTACCATTATAGATGGCCGCACATGCAAGTTAAGTTTAATTGTTGAGAGTGAGTTTGCTTCTTCACGGCCATAAAACTATAACAGTAAGGGTAATTGTCAATAAAATTAGCTGTTTTTATGACTATTAGTTATATTCTACGCAGGTCCTGGGTTTCATTCAAACGTAGTTTTGCTTTAGTTACAAAGTACATGTGTAGGTATGATAAACTGAAATAATTGCAGTCGTTTTGATATGAATTCTGATAAAAAACGGAACTGAAGTTGTTTGATAAAAATTATGTTCTGTTATGAAAGTATTGCATTGGCAGTATCAAACATACATACATGCCTAGCCGCCTTGGTATACATGCAGCCATGCACTTGTATTTCTTTTGAAAATAATATACATAAACTATCACAAGCTGTTGTAATACGGTTAACGTAATTTAACGTTGCGGCGCCGGGTCCCTATTTCAGCTTGTAAGTTCTTTGTGATTCTTTAGCAGTCTTTCCTTTTGGTATTTGACTATCACGGCTGCACTACACGGCTGAAAATATAATAACATAATGTGGGTAATCATAAATAAAGTCGGTTTGATGGGCGGTAGCGTAAGAAGGAAAGAAACATTTATTCCGTCATAAGAATAGCAACATCGTTAGGGTTCTATGGTGGATGTGTCACTGGCGCGCCGACGATGAGGAGCGCGGGAGCGGGTAATTGACCGTTATGGTCGTGGTCGCTCTGTTAACACATGACGCTTTTGTTGTGGTCAGAAGTGCTTGACATTTGACATACAGCGTTAGAATGCCCTCGTGTATTGTACCAATGTGATTGGTGTAGTGGAGCAAAGGATGGGCGTGTGTGTGTGTTGTGGCTCTTTTCAGAACGGAGTTCTTGGTTGGTTTATAAGGGCATAACGTATCTATATTTTGAATATCATTGCGTATTGGGAGATGATAGGAAGTTCCTATCATCGTTCCTATTAGGAACCATTATACAAGCCACGATACCGAAATTCAAATCTTCGCGATGAGACAATTTTATTTTTCTAATTTAGTTTTTGTGTTGAATTTTATAGAATCTATTGAGGCAGTGAGGGTCAAAAGCGCTTGCGAGCTAGACGCGTTCTTGTGTTGTTACTGTGATTAAACTAAGTTTTGTCACGGAAATCATATTATATATTTATTATTGAGTTATTCGTGCACAAAAGGAGTAAGTTTTTATTTTTAAATTGAGAACAATAATTGTATTTGTTCGAATGGGTGCAGCAATGTTTAAAATGTTGCTATTTATTATTGTAGCCTGAGGAAAGCGCCCTTTTGAAGACGCACGATTTGATATGCTGTAGTAAATTCATAGCCCTGGAGAAGCCGAGCCTTGGTTTTGACAGAATTCCACAAAAATCGTGAAGGAGAAACTCTCCTGACGTCCAAAAGATATTTATTAAGCTGGATGTATTTAGTTATAAATCGAGAAGTCCTCTTTAAACAGATTTGCAGATTATACCAATGCTATGACCTTAGTAATTAATAATTTTAATAGATTACAATTAAAGTTTGGTAATCTAATCTAATTAGCTATAATGGCGCTACCAATTATTGATCTACTTAGGTTGATTTCGGGGGTCATAAACTCATAATTAAGTACTTACCTGCCTGAAGGATTGTTGACGTGAGTAATTTGATGGACTTGATAGGTCATAAATTTTGGTGCATAATGTACTTATTGCAATAATTATAATGTGTGTGTAAGGTAGTACGAACCTACATGAAATTGTAAATCGTGCGTGAGTGTGTGTGTCAGGTAGTACGAACCTACATGAAATTGTAAATCGTGCATAATTGTGTGTGTCAGGTAGTACGAACCTACATGGAATTGTAAATCGTGCATAATTGTGTGTGTCAGGTAGTACGAACCTACATGAAATTGTAAATCGTGCATAATTGTGTGTGTCAGGTAGTACGAACCTACATGAAATTGTAAATCGTGCATAATTGTGTGTGTCAGGTAGTACGAACCTACATGAAATTGTAAATCGTGCATAATTGTGTGTGTCAGGTAGTACGAACCTACATGAAATTGTAAATCGTGCATAATTGTGTGTGTCAGGTAGTACGAACCTACATGAAATTGTAAATCGTGCATAATTGTGTGTGTCAGGTAGTACGAACCTACATGAAATTGTAAATCGTGCATAATTGTGTGTGTCAGGTAGTACGAACCTACATGAAATTGTAAATCGTGCATAATTGTGTGTGTCAGGTAGTACGAACCTACATGAAATTGTAAATCGTGCATAATTGTGTGTGTCAGGTAGTACGAACCTACATGAAATTGTAAATCGTGCATAATTGTGTGTGTCAGGTAGTACGAACCTACATGAAATCGTAAATCGTAAATGATTGTGTATTAGGCAGCAAATGCCTTACGATACCAATTAACGTACATACCTTTTGTGACACGGAGTACTACATGTGTGTGTATTATTATTGATGCGTGTTTTTCGGTAAGATGTTAAATAATCAAGTCCGAACTGATATATATTTAATTATCGTTTACACATATATAATAATACATGTGTAACACATAAAAATAAACTTCCAGATTAATTTTATTCTTTCAAAAAAAGGCAACCCTGACATTGCCAGAGAGGATAAGCGACAGTGTTAGAAAGGAAGGCAACTCATTACGCGTTTTGATTAGCACTGTGCGATCAGAATTACACTTTATTGCGTTGGAGCCAGAGTCACTATTTATTTAAATGATTTTTCGGAATTTTTCTTAGTGCACCTTCTATAATTATTTATAAATACTATTATTTATTCTGTGTTTTTAGTTAAATTCAGAGTTAAAGAAAAAATTGTATTCAAGCTAAAGTTACAATGAAAGTAAAATTTAAAAGGCACTCTATCTCGAAGAGTCATAGAAATCAGAGTAAAATCAACCAATAATAATGAAGTTTAGTTTTGCTTAACATAAACATACGTTACTGTGTTGTGGGCAGTATGAGCCCTCATGAAATTGAAAATCATACGTTACTGTGTTGTGGGCAGTATGAGCCCTCATGAAATTGAAAATCATACGCAACTCAGTTGTCGGCAGTATGAGCCCTCATGAAATTGAAAATCATACTTTACTGAATTGAAGTGAGCTGTCGGCAATATGAGCCCTCATGAAATTGAAATCATACATTACTGAGTTGTCGGCAGTATGAGCCCTCATGAAATTGAGATTGATACATTGACTTGATGGAAGTAGTAACCTCATGAAATTTAGAATCATACATACATTACTTGACTAGACGGCAGTATAGGTCCCATGATTTGAAATCATAGTAACTAAAGTGTGTATGGACCTCTTGAAATTGAAATCATTACTGACTAGACAGCAGTATGGGCCCTCATAACTTTGAAAACCATACAAAATGTAGTTATTTTGTGAACATATTAGTTATTTGGCGTGATGGAGTTGAGATGTAGAATAAAGATAATGAATAGACGAGGTATTTCAATGAATGACTGGTGTGTGAATGATTGGTATCGGCAGTGTCTGATTCATATGTGACACCGTTGGGTCCGTTGGGATCCGTTGGATCCGTCCATTCAGGAAGGACGCCTAAATAAAGGAAATTCCTGTTGCGAGTCTAGCCATGGTTGGCGTGTTATGGTCGTCGGTGGGACCTAGTTTATATTACGTATATAAGAGGATTGTCTCGCAAGTAAAACTTTAGTCTTTAAAAAACGAAAGCAGGTTGTAAGCTGTACGTAATCTGTTGTTGACAGTAAACCACTTTTAGTAATAATATAAATTTTCATCGAGTTTCTCATATTTCCTGTGTTTGTTTTACCAGTAAGTTGTCTATTTAAAGACAGAAATGACGAGGTTTGTTTGAATGTTGGTATGAAACCTAATAACTTGGCAATCTTGATCAAAGAGAGAAGAAAGAGGGAAGTATGAAAAGCTAAGAGGTGATGTAAATAATTATTATTTAATAAAGATAGAAGGAGAACGGGTGCGAATGGGAAAGGTGTAAGACGAAAAAGTCTCAGGTGTTGTTTCAATGTTTAAAATAATTGCAGTGAAAGTATAATCTACATAAGTAATTCTATACGAAGCATGCATATGACAGTTTGAGTTTGTTGAGGCTAGTGAAGGCACCCAGAAGGCTCAAGTTTACAAACCGTAGCCTGCTTCATACATATAGTGCGTGTTACAAATGTGTTTGTCTAAGTAACTGGAATATTGAATGGTATAGACGTGGAGTGGCCTTTGAAGGCTTGAGTTGCGATCAACTGCAGAGTCGACTGTGGATCGGGCTCCATATTAAATAAAGATTTTAATAAGGAAGGGATGTAGTGTTTGTACTGCTATTATGGTTATAGCAGTAATCATGTTATCTCGAGAGCACGGGTAGTGGGGCAACACTGGGTCAGTCACGAGACAGCCGTAGACGCAGGCAGACGTGTTCCCCTACCACTGGTGACGTAACGAGCTAATGCAAGTCAACCATATCACTATATCCAAATATTACGGAGCACGTAAGTACAACAACTACTACAATATGTATATAATTAGGTCAAATCAAAACAAAATATTTTATTCACGTAGGTATTACTGATACACTTATGCAAGGTACCTACTTATAGAATAATGTAACAAAATCTTATATCCCGTCGTGTCCTATCCAAACTTGAGCTGTTAATGGTGGGCATAGTAGTTCTACTATTGACAAAAAACTGCATTAAATATTAAATAGGTATACCTATACTCGTGTATTTAACACTAGTTCTAAAATAAATCACTTAAAATCGAGAAACAACTTTTTTTAGGAATATACTCATAGTTATACAAGTATTTTTTGCAAATGCTGCAAAGATTCTGATTTTTAGCATATATTTAAACATCAATGGCATTGTCTTATCTTCGCGACATAATATCTGCACGCTCATAGATTTGTCATATGAACAACTTCAATAGTTTTTCAACCGATTGCACATTTTCCGCGCTTTTTGTAGCGACTAGCGAACGATGTCACAGATAAAAAACATTCTTTGCAATCCTTCTCACGAACACTCGCTCAATATGCATTCACGTTTCTGAAGCTTTTTGTATCTTTTTAATAATACGAAACAGAAAAAACAGAATATGAACCATTCAACTCTACACGTCCATTATTAAAATGTGTAGGGGAAGGCCGGGCAAAGTGGACACCTTAACCTTTGGCGGGCTATAGTAAGGGAGTCGATACAGACAGATAAAAAATAATGACTGAGTTTGGAACAGTATTTATTGAACTTTTAAATATAATCAACAAAAATAATGTAACATCAGTACTTTACTTAAAATTGTTAATCACATTAAACTTGGTACCGCTATCCGCTTTGCCCAATCCACCGGGTAAAGTGGATAGGCACATAGGGTAAAGTGAACACACGATAATTAAGGAACGATTACCGAAGAATTTAAAAGAAAATATATGCAATTAAAGGAAACAATAATAATACAACAGCTAATCCTTTTCAGCTGTCGCAATGTCAGCATTTTTCTTTCGCGTGGCCTTTGTTTTGGTATCCAAATTTTTCTCAATGTTTCTCAAAAATTTGGCACTTGTTTTAACAAATTTAATTTAATTTTTCTGTTCTTTCTGTTCTTCCTGTGCTGGTAGGCACTTCAGGCTTTTGAAATTTTCTTTTGCGGTTACCCACAGGAATATAAGCAGTTGCGAGTGGTCTTAAACATATTTTTTGGAGTTATACATATAAGTGGAAGATATTTGAATGGCGCTATATCTGAGTGGATCTTCTTTGTCAGGTTTAGGTATATTTGTGGGTAAAGTGGAATCAAGAAAAGAGATTATTTCTAAATCTGCGGACAAAATGAACACTATTGGTCACAGTGGATACAGTGTCCACTTTGCCCGTGTTCATTTTGCCCAACGGGTACTTGTTTAATTTAACCTAACCTAAAATGAAATTGAGAAACAGAATCCCAATAAAACTAGCAGTATTTCTGCAAGGAAACATGCACTTTGAAGAGAGAATCAAGCCAATACAATAATACAATATAAACATAAGTAATTACAAAGTTACGGACTTAAGTAATTACAAAGTTACGTACATTGAAAAGTCGTAAGCAATGTTCACTTATTAATTTTTGTTATTTTTTTCGCAAATGACGCGTGACTATGCGTTGGCTCTCTTTGTTTACGATTGAGGGGCGCGGGGAGCACCTCGTAGCAAGATGGTAGTGCGTTCGGGCCCGCCATTTTAAAATAAAAGAGGGTATTCGCTTTGCCTGGGCTGTTCACTATGCCCGGCCTTCCCCTATCTGTATGATAATGTACCAGGGAGGCATGAATTAAAAGTGAATGATTCGTATACTAAATGCTAAATGCATACTTTTCGCTATACGTCCACTCTCGTCACGTACGACTAAAATACGACACTAAAAATGCCTAACTTTTACTGAAAGATAATGCACACCACTGAAGCCATTGCACAAATCCTTAAATGCTCTAAGTGATTCGAAGGGATGCATGATAATAATAATTTTATAGTAATAAGGGATAATAAGGAATTCAAAGGGGTGCAAAGGAATTCATAAACATTCAATATGGATTTTGTCGGTAAAAAAACCATTATCGCTGTACTTCGAAAATATGTCCCTTAAATTGACAAATAACAATACGCTACAACTCAGAGTCACTAACGCTTACTTTAATCACTCTTTAATAAAGAATCACCATACAAATTCTGTAGTTAGTGACTCTGAGTTGGGGCGTTACTCAATGTAATCAAGCAATATGTTAAACACCTAAACCTTCCCCATAAATCACTGCAACTACATAAAAATCCGCAAAATCACTAATTAACTACATAATTATCTGTCAAAGTAATTTCTCAGGCAAAACATTCGCTTAAAGCTTTATTACCGATAGTATGGTTTAATATTAATAATAATACAACCTTATTACAAACAGCATAAAATGCAATACATTGAATAGTTAGGTAATTTTTTCACAATATTGATGCTTGTTTAATATTCATATAATATTCATAAGTCATAACTTTATACAAGTAAAACATCGTGAACTAAATGTTTCATATTGCTGACTCAATTTATGTTTAAACATAGTTTCAAATGTTTTAGTACTTAAAGAGTAGGTGCTTGTTCACACTGAACTCGCGGGCGCGGGCGCGGTCGCGAAATATCAAACATATGAGCTACTATGAAAGTGTTCACACCAAAACGCGCGCGCGGTGTATGTAGCGACTACCGCGCCCGCGCCCGCACTCGCGCCCGCGCCCGCGCCCGCGCCCGCGCCCGCGCCCGCGCCCGCGCCCGCGCCCGCGCCCGCGAGTTCAGTGTGAACAAGCACTAATGCACAAAGCTGAAACATGAAACTTCGTATGTTAGCTTTCAGTTTGAAAAAGCTTGTCGCCGCTGCACACATGAACACCCTCGCACACTTGAACAGTCGCTGTAGGTAGAATGTAGTAGATATGGCGGCAAATAAACGAGCGTCGCCGTGCAACACGTTGCGTTTTTACATCGATCGACAGAGCTGAGAAATATGGATCTGACGTCCCAAATCAGGGTCACTAACGGTTACTTAAATCGTTCTTTAGCACAGAATCTGTATGGTGATTCTTTACAAAGGAGCGATTAAAATAATCGTTAGTGACTCTGAGTTAGGGCGTAAGCCCTGTTTAATAAAACTTTCATTCTTTCTTTTTCTTCTCTCTTTCTTGTTCGGCAAGAAATTAGTTATGCCTTTGGTGTCGCTGATGTCCATGCGCGACAGCCACTTGCCATCGAGTGAATATGAAGGAATCGTGTGCATCTGGACTGAGGGCGCACTTTTTTTTTCTTGCCGTAGCAAATTGAAATTTATAGGGGATTTAGTTAAAATTAGTTAAAACTTAAAGCAAACACTCATAAATTTGTTCATATAAAAAATTTAAAGTTATTTTTCTCGTAAAGTATGGCCATTTTGAACAAAAAATCGTATGCAAAATTTTAGTTAAAAAGTAGTAAAAACTTTTCAGCTAATTTATTTCAAGCTAAGAGGTTGCACCTATTCGATAAAGCCGAAAACATTGGGCCCTCAGATCAGACGTTATCGGAAAATTCGAATCCGTTTTACCTTTCAGCCGTTGCTTTCACTATTTTTTTTTAACTAATTCATAGGGATTATCTAAGGGGTTTTCTATGTACATTTATGTATTTCTTATTTTAAGCCTATGTTTGGCCTGGGCCCTCAGTTCATAAACGTCTGGATTGAGGGCCCAAGTAAAACTGCGATAAATCTGTAACGTTATTCTCTAGCCAGTTGAAAGTTACATAAATCATTTTAAGAAATTCTTAACTAAATTCTAAAATAAAAATTATTGACACAGAGGTAGTATTTTCTGAGATTTAGGGTAAGTCCAGGATAGATGCCCTACTTTTTGAAATGAATTTATATCTCCTGATTTAATGTCAGGAACACAATAAGCGTGACATGTATAAAAACTCTGATCTTTGGTCTACCATAATGCAGAGACAAAAACTCGTACTTAATGATACTTTTTATAACTTTTTATTTTCTTTACAACTCTTAAATTTTAGGGATACTTGCCTCATAGAGGATAGTTGCCTCACGACTAAAATCTGGAAGAAGGATACGTGCCCCATTGGGAAAAAAACCTCTATTATGTTTGAAAATTTGTTGTTTTTAAAGTAAAAATAAACCTAAATACAGGGTATTTTTCAAACTAAAAATATGTATCTGTGTTACAAAAAATTGGATTAGAGGATAGATGCCCCACCAAAAAAATTGAGAATCCACAAAAATACTGACAGATATCTAAGGGAGACCATACACGATCAAGTGTACTTGATGATAAAACAACATTTATCATTAATTCGCGTTATTAAATGATGAAATATTGTGAAAATTGAATTATTTTATTATTTTTATTTATTAAATATTTTATTTTATTTATTTGACATGACGATTTTCCTGACAAAGTTTGACAATAATTAAATTAGCAATAATTTGACGTTATTTAATATTATAAACTGGCATATTACACTAACATCTGTTATGTAATGTAATTTGCATCGTGGTTTTCTTATAAGTTATAATTTGTATATTTTTTAACTAATTTATCGAATTGGGGTCACCTGTGTTAGATATAGTGTGATTTAAAATAAATAAATGAAAAATTTCAAAAAACTAAAGAATATGTATATTTTCATGAGGCATGTGGCTCATTTAGGGATAGGGCATCTATACTTCAAAAAAAACAGGGCGTCTATCCTTTTCTTAGAAGATAGATGCCTATCGCAGCCAAACGCATTAAATAACATCTGAATTTAAAAAAAGGCTTTAATTACATTGTATTCTTTACCCCTCAATAGATTAACATAAAATCAAACGAATTGACTTACCATATAAAAAATACCAGCGAAAACAAAAAACCCACGTAAAATTCTCACGCAAATTTTCGTTGTCTCTTAAGTTTGAGCGGCCATAACTGGATAACGCGACCTCGCAGCGTCTTGTCGCACCGTGTACCAGCTGAGGGCGGAGGAACCTTTCGACGCGCATTATTATGTCGGCAATCGTGTGCGCAAAACTAGAGTTTTAGAATTTGAGGTGTCTATCCCAATGCGGCATCTATCCTGGACTTACCCTATACCATGCCACTTTTTGTAGGCATCTGAAATGAGGGCCCAAAATATTTGCCCATAACATCTTTAATTCACGTTTAAGAAATTTATGAGTGTTTGCTTTAAGTTTTAACTAATTTTATCTAAATACCCTATAAATTTCAATTTGCTTCGGCAAGAAAAAAAAAGTGGGCCCTCAGTCCAGATGCACACGAAGGAATCCAGTCATTTTAATAGTGGCTTGGTAGCTAAAGTGACAAGTTTAACAAAGATAATATTTTTGAGTAAGTCTTCCTCTTAAGTTTGCGGATCTCCTTATGGGAAACATATTGTTTGTATTGCTCTAGTGTGCATTTATATAAATGTAAGTACAACGATTACAATGCTAAAGAAATGCCACATCTGGCGATCCCTCCCTCACTATTCATCGTTGGTTTATTAAAGAGATCGTAAATGAAATGCTTTTGTTAAATCCAGGGTGCCATTTCTTTAGACGTCTACTGTAACGTTCCAACTCATATTACACAAAAAGGTTTCTAACGGGTAGTCACTGACCCTATTAATGCGATTGGGTGTCATTAAGACTCACTTATTGGAAATACTAGGCGTGAAACAGTGTTGTCCAAGTGTTAATGTTTTATTGATCTTTACTAAACTCATATTTTCAACCCTAATGGAACCACTTTGAAGCAAGGGTCTCTCCGCTTGAGGAAGCCTAGAGCATACTCCACTACGCTCCAATACGGATTGATGGAGTCGTTAGTGGATTTTATAACGCCAGAACGTGTTCAGAAGCACGGAAATCAAGAAATTGTCACTAGCTACACCCATCCAACTACCGACCGCGCCCGCTGATCACATGGGATCACATTAACAAAATCCGGAACTAAATATCTAGTAACTAACAAAACATTGATCTTCCCATGGGGATTTTTACCGCGGTAAAAAGTAGCCTACGTTACTCTCCACCCTCCTCACTATCTCCACACACAAAAACCATACCATATAACAGCTTCGTTGCGACGTGAAAGACGGACAAACAAACAAACACACTTTCACATTTATAGTATGGAAGTATGGATTACAATAATAAGTACCTAATGCGAAAGTATCACCGAATCAAACTACGCACACAGAAAGACCGTGTCCCGATTAAAACAATAGGTTTTATTTTATCCCGGCGGTGGTATATACGTTCCCGTAGGATCATTTGGACATTTATTATGTTTGTGAAAGCTCTCTTCCGATAGCGAAGCCGTGGGCGGAGTTTAGAAATTAATACATTACAGTTTAATATATGTACTATATAATTATGTATACTATATTAGCGGTTTAGTATTATGTTCTAATCTTAACTGCTAGGCGGTTTGAATATTATTCTCCCGCCTCCGGCCTTAGTTTGAATCCTGCACTCACCTATATATACAATTATACATACTATATCATTGATTCACCTCTAATATTCAAATTTATGCGTGTATTGGAAATTAATTACCACTAAATTCAGCGAAGCAAAACGATGAATAAACCTGCACTGAGAACTTAATTAATGTGTAAATGTATATTGTTCCCTGTACTGTACAAAGGGGATCGGTGCACCCCATAACACCAACCTTAAAACGGGCACGTAAACGGCATATAAGGAAATACCTGAATGAAAGACTAGCGTCTTACCTGAACGCTCCAGCTATAATAGGTATGCTGAAGGAGTTACTCGTCAGTCTGTACAGTCCAGGAATTTGGGGTCTCCGGGGGGTGGAAACTAATATTATGATACAATCACAAAAGGGAATATTCAATTGATTCTCCTTTCTTTGTTATTGGTATTCCTTGGTGTTATTGATGCCCATGGGCGACGATGGCTTACCGTCAGGTGGAAAATCCGAATATTTCTCCACCAATTTTTCCTTACAATTTTTTCCTCTACTTTGCTCGACTCTCATTTGCTCCGAATTCAAAACGAGAAGCCTTTTTCATAGATACCTATTCCGAACATTCTCAAAGGTGTGAGAAGCCAACTACACTGGATATTATGAGGAGAAGCCTACACGCTTCTATCCCCACACAAGAATGCTCGCACATCGAGTTGCAGCTGGTATGGACATTTATCTGTTGCATAAATATTTACCCCGGCCAGGAATCGAACCCTAGACCCATCGCTTTATAGACTATACACGCTTTACTATGAACTGGTTTACAGGGTCGTCAAGGAAAGTTTTTCTTCTAATAATAATTTTGTGTTATTCAGCTGACAAAGAACCGCCGGCAACCGTGGTAAGTGAGAATTCAATCTATAACTGTAGAAATGTCATCGATACGCAATTTTTTGCTACACGACTAGCGTTAACTTAATTTGGTATTCGATTTCATTTCGTTTTTCATTTGTTGACTGATTTGAAATTGGCACTCCTGAACTGAACCGAACTTTTAACCGAATTCAAAAAAGAAAGAACAGGTTATCAATTCGTCAGATTTCTCCACAGTTTATTGGTTCTTCTCACCAAAAACGCTTGATGATTAAATTAAAGTCTGCTCATTTCTTGGGTATTGACATAAAAATCTATTGGAACTACTAAACATTATTCAGATTACATGAAGTAACAAGCCGTCCACATATCTTTCCGAACGATGCACGATGTATGATATATATAGGTATATCGTTTCCGTCAAACGATCCATTTTCCGCTACACACATCTTGTGACGCTCCACTTCGCTCAAGATGAAGTGAAAGCTCTCAAGATAATTTTATTCTTATTTTGAATGTTTATTGAATAACCGCGTAAAGCAGCTGATCAGAGCTAAGATTATAAGAAACACGATAATATAAATAAAAAGTTATAGGTACTTCTAAGTTCTTGTTTTACTTCAGGAAACATGTCTGAATACCGCATACGAAGCTATTGCTAGTCATTTTTGTCAGGCTCTATATAAATTTCCTTTAAACTCCATTCCACTATTTCGTAAGTCAGTTTTTGTGATTTCTAAAATTATAATTTATTATGTGTTGTTAAATATTGCAATCTTTGTAGAAATCAGCCTGTGATTGAGTACACAGATAAATCTATGGTTACGACATAGGTTACAACGAATATTTATAATAACGAAGTGTTGTACTCGGTTACAGGAAATTATAAACTATCTCTATTACGCGAAGTAAGTTCGTGGAGCTGAAATATGGGCCAATGAATTTCTGAAATGATCTTGGACTTCCTGCGGCTAACGACTAAAAGGGTCAAGATTTTTGTTAATCTTTATTTACGAGTATTATGTTCTTCAAGGGGTCTACGTGTAAATTTAACATCGAATATATCACTTCAATGTTAGTAAAGGAAAGTTTCCTATTTTAATTTTCTTTTTGCTAAGAGTTTTCTTAAGTTCTGTCCAAACTTTTCATGCCCTGCGGGTGGTATAGAAATGTTTTAGACAGACAATGCACAAATTCTTGCAGTTAGCTCCCAATATCCTTGCTGGAAAGTAATCGGTTTATTTTTCGGTTGTTTTAACGTAACCTCTTAGGCCCGTAATTTCAATAGCAGTTTAATCTATGAACAAAGTCTTTGTTGAACCTACAACGATAGTTTAAACCCAGAATCATAGATTAAACTACTATTGAAATTACGGGCCTTCGAGACTCGTACCATAACGTTCGCATCATCATGACCCTGTTAAGCGCTCATAATTAATACATTATAAACGTATGTTGAAACAAAACGGCTAAACTTACGAAATACACCCAGGTACACAATAAATTATTATCACCTTGACTACTGAAGTAAGTTCAAAAATACGCATTGATTTTGTAACAAAATAACAATTTTGGGAAGATAGAAATAAGTTTGAACGGTAACTTAATAACCCTGAGGGACCCGAAACGAGGCAAAAATAAAGATATCAATGATAAAAGATAAAGTTACTAAAACTTGCTATGAAAATATTTGGACAAAAATATATTGAAATATGACTAAATTTAATAACGAAGGCGTTCGTTAAGTCATTTTTGGATGAAATAAGGTTAGACAGCTGGTACATCATCTTAATCTTAATATATATAAATTACGTGTCACGTTGTTTGTCCGCGATGGACTCCTAAACTACTGAACCGATTTTAATCAAATTTGCACACCGTGTGCAGTTTGATGCAACTTGAAAGATAGGATAGCTTAAATCTCAAAATAAAAGAAAACTTTTGACAGAACGAAGTCTGTCCGGGCAGCTAGTATACATATATAAATTACGTGTCACGTTGTTTGTCCGCGATGGACTCCTAAACTACTTAACCGATTTTAATCAAATTTGCACACCGTATGCAGTTTGATCCAACTTGAAAGATAGGATAACTTACATCTCAAAAAAAATTTTTTTTGACAGAATGAAGTCTGTCCGGGCAGCTAGTTTTATTATATCTCAATTCGAGTGTATTTTTTATGTTAGTTAACTCATAACTTTTGACTGGGTGTATCGATTTTCATGATTATTTTTATATTCGGAAGCTGATGCTTGTCATGTCATTTCAACGAGATCTGACGAGTAGCTTTTGAGTTATCCCTTATTTTGAAGTCGGTTATTTTTTGTCAAGAATTATTACTTAAATAAATTATATACTTAAAATACTTATACTTTATATACTTATAAATTATTACTTATAAAAACTATTACTGCTTTATTTCTATTCTATATTTATTTTCATAATAGTATCTTATTCATTAAATTTTCACACATATATATTTAATTATACAACTCATAATTATAATATACCTATTTATATATAACTCGTAGAGTACTTGCAATTTAATACCGCCATCGCTGTTTTTTGCTTTGCCCAAAAGTTGGCTGGTAGAGAATGCTCTTTTTTATACCATCTATTTCAGGTATAATAAAGACTAGCTTTTACCCGCAGCTTTGCTCGCGGTACAGATCGATTTTTACAAATCCTACTTACTTTTACTTAGTTAGATTTAGTTGCCTAAGACTTAACTTATTTACATGTATCATTTTGATAATGTGATTCAGAAGTTGCAAATGAATTTTACTAACGCCATCTATCAACAATTAATGAAACCCTATTATTGGATTACAGAATACGCATTTGTCGTATTAGTGTGAGCGGGATTAACAATATTTTTGATATTTTTGATAAAATAAAACTACAAAATACGGCAAGCCGCCATGTTAGCTTGAATGCCAGTCAGTGTCAATTAGCGCGAATTACGTCACTCCTCTTAAAACAAGTGAATATCACCATACTAATAATGACGTATTGTACTTTGTTCTCCTGAGGACTGATGTCACAACCATGCCCTGACACTTTGAAGCATTTTGATGTGAATTTTTAAACTTACGAATTGAAGTGTATCTATTTTATACTAAACCTTTTTTTCTTGCCGAAATATGATATACGTTGGTAATTACAATGTATTTCCTAAAAATATGGAACACTATTTCAAAATCTGTCATCATACCTATTGTTTAAAGACTCGTTTTCTGATTTTGTTTTGTTTTTTAGGAAACTTTATATTTAATTATATAAGTAGATATGATTCCTTTAGAATGTTTAATATTTAGAATGTTTAAAATTTCTTAGGATATTCAGTTTAGTCACCCATTGTGCTTTAATTATAAGTGATTTACTTTTTGCATGCGGTGTTTGCCTGTAATAGGTTGTGCACGTAGTTTTAAGTTTTTTGAAACATGTAATTTTCCATGTAACCGTGTAACAATTGTTGGCAGACCTAATAAATAAATAAATAAACAACATCCGGAATTAAATATCTAGCAACTAACAAAATATTGATCTTCCCAAGGGGATGTTTTACCGCGGTAAAAAGTAGCCTACGTTACTCTCCACCCTCCTCACTATCTCCACACACAAAAACTATACCATATAACAGCTTCGTTGCGAAGTTAAAGACGGACAAACAAACAAACAAACACACTTTCACATTTATAATACATATTAGTATGGATTAAATAAATAATGTGAACATAGTTTAAGACCACTAAAACAATGAATTATGCACATTCGGTCCATTCAGTCGGTCCATGAAGTCGGTTTTTGACTTTTCCCATAGAATTTTTTTCCCGAATTTATGTATTAATTTTTTTAGCGTTGTAGCTGAAGCCGGGTTTCCACTAGTATTTATTAAAGTTATGGGAGCAAGCCAGAGTGGTTCAATTTGCCGCTGCGTTAACGTTATGGCCGACATCCTTGCAGCCTGTCCCGCCGCAAATTTAATGTTCAGCGGAAAATGTGCAATTTATGTATTACGGGGTAGTGTATACTCGTATACATGGCTACGAACATCGGTGATGGATGAGCTTATGTTCATAAGCTCGCTTTGTTTAAGCAAGAGTTATTCTATTATGCTTTGGAAACAACAGATTCTCAGTTAGGCCTAGCGCGTTTTGTCTGCAAAGTCGGCATTGCAGGAAGACTTGAGTTGCATTGTTGGTGACGTCGACTTTATTCATCTGAGTTAATTCGCCCAGGTGTCTTAAGTCACCTTTTATTCACCTTTTATTCACCTTTTATTCACCTATTCACCCAGGGGATTTAAATTTACTGATCGATGTGAATTGATATAAGTAGACTTAATTCACCTATCATTTTAGTCAATGCAATTAGTGATGTTGGAATTTGTGTATCAGTAGTTCCGAAGGTTATTTTCGTTTCTAATTTACCCACCAGTCTTTAAGCCAAACGAATGCTATCTATGAATACCTTATTCGCTCACATGCGCCAGGATCTCAGGATAGGTGGGAATAATATTTAACATTCTATAACGTATTCACATGGCGTACACGCACTTTAAGGGTTTATGGTTAAGAGTAGCATATATACGAAATATTTGTAACCTCATTCTCAATACAATTTAATGCTATACATTATGTACTGGAACTGCTGCCTCAAATAATGTGAAAACTATATTGTTTGAAAAAGGAAAACTTAACAGGTATCTATTTGTGTTAGAAGCAATGAAACACTTGTTAATATAATATTATGTATTCTATATACTTACTATTACATGGGTACTCACTTATTATTATCTTGAAGACCGATTTATAATCCCAGTTGCATGGCTCGTAGTCACAGCTGAACTGCCGTTAAAAAGTGCAAAATCCGCGATAACGTAAGTGTAAATTCATGTTTTCATCTAATTACGAACCTACTCTTAGAGTACCTATTTACATAGGTTCTAGTTACTATTTAACTGACTAGTTACAAATAAATACGGGTGTTATAATTAATTGTGGGCAATACTAACATTTTAATCCAATATTGATCAGCTTTTAATCTCATTTCTCACCGTATGCTGTCGAGATCGTATTAAAACGTTAATTGAAAACTAACAAGAAACCCTCTGTTCCCTCAATATCATCTTGAAATGACTGCTTGTTCCAATTTGTCGCAGATTATCAAAATTTGATTAGCAAATATTATCAAAATTTGATATCGCTCATGATTTATCAATTATGACGAAACTTGAAAGCACAGCTACTTAATTAAATAAAACAATAATCTTTTGTTTTCGTAAATAGATTTTCAGTAATTTATACTCAAATATACATATAGATATAAAAGTATATAAATAAATGATAATCACATTAATGTTGTAAAAATTGAAAACTAAAACTGTAATTATGTAACTGGTAAATTATCATATTGCTACTCAAAAACATGTGTAGTCTTTTAAAACCTAGTTTAATTTTCAAATTAACGTATCCAAAGAGCTTAAAATGATATTTGAGTTTAGTGACCATGTCCGCAATATTATAAACTCGCTTATATGTACATATGAAAGTACCTATTTTATTACAATTTACTTGAAAACCATGTACCTATAAGTGGTTTTGTTTGCAATGTTGCAATCCTGTGATATTTCATTGAGCATTAAGAGCTTTAGAAAGTAAATTTAGAGCTTGGATTTTTATTTACAATATCAAAACATTGTACTTAACATACTAGAGACGGCATTTATCTCCATCTTATGAGTCCACAGAAAATATTCATAGATATTTTGTAATTTAAATAACTATTTATTTATGGTCTACGTAAAAATATAGTCTGATCGGAGTGGCGCCAGCAGTGGATTCTAAAAGGCTGATAGATAGATAATAATATCGATGATTACATTAAGTTATCTCTGCATCCATCCATCTATCCTCCAAGACGAGAAGAACAATAATCTAAATTTTACTAACAAAAAATAACCGACTTCAAAATTATTTAAAAACTACTTACCAGATCTCGTTCAAATTTATGTGGGACCACATGACAAGCTTTCGATTAAAAAAAGAATCATCAAAATCGGTTCACCCAGTCCAAAGTGCTGAGGAAAAAACATAAAAAAATACAATCGAACTGAGAACCTCCTCCTTTTTTGAAGTCGGTTAAAAACAAGAAGTCAACAAAAAACACGATTTCCTGCCGTGAAACATACAAGATTCTAAAATAAACATTTAACACTTAACAACCACAACAATTTTTTAACCGGGACGAGAACCTTTGAAGAATGGCTTCAAGCAATACCAAATAGAATCAAGTTAGAATAAATTAAATTGAAACATTAATTACCATAAATAACTGCTGAAAAAAATCTTAATCTGGAAGGCTATTCTGGTTTGTAACTTGACAGCGGAGTTTCAAAATTGACTTTCGAGTTCTAGGATCACTTCACTTCGCAAGTGCGTACTAGATGATTAGATAATGACATGTCAATATGATGCAAGTTCGCTTTTGTTTTATAACTTGACAGCGGAATACACGATGAGTTTCTAAATTGAAGTTCGAGAGTTGAGTTCGAGACTCCCTTCACCTCGCAAGTGCGTACCAGATGATTAGAGAATCACATATCAAGATCTCTTTTGAAACTCATCGCGGTTTCCGCTGTCAAGTTACAAAACTGAATAGCCTTGCTGCACTGTAATAAAGACATAAAACGAAAGATATGTTATTGACACGCTCAAACTGTCATTTTCGAACAGAGGTCTATCTGTAATCTGTGATCCGTCCTCCCAAAGATATTTTGATTTTAGAGATTGCAATTTCGAACCACGGATTGTTTATTGGCACACATACCTAACATAAATTCCGGAACACATTTTCGATTGAAAATCCGGAGATATTAGATTGGATTAAATATTAATTTCGGCCGTAAATGAAATTGAAACATTAACATAAATAATTGCTGAAAAAATTTTAACTACACTATACTAAAAAAAATTAAATACCATAAGCCCAAAAAACAATGAGGAATAAAGAACAACACTACTCTTATTTTTTTAATAAAAAAAATGTTTTTTACGTGTGACACTTATCTCTGAGGTTTGAATATGAAATGTTTCCTGTACATCATGCGAGGTAAAAAGGGTGACAGTTGGACGGACAAATTGGTCCAATCCCTTGACATAAAACAATAAGATGTTTTTTCTCCGGAGCGGTTTCGCCCACAGGTTTCGCCAGAATCGGATTATAGAGATGTACTCATATATCAACTGGTACGAAGAAGATTTTGGTTTCATCATCACCAAGTACATTTATTATAACTCTTGAAGGTTATTTCACAAGTAAACGTTAGGTGGCTATTGTCACCCATCAGCGACACCAAAAGCATCACTGATGCATTGCCGACCAAGAATGAGAGAAGAAAAAGAAAGAAAGCAACTTTTACACAGGAGGACGTTTTAAAAGATAAATACAATTTTAAATGTGATCAAAACAAATGAATCCTAATTCTAATTTGTACGAAAACCTTCTACAAAAACATTAAGCCCCAGTTGCAAAGTGGCGTTCAGAGAATAAAACGAAAATATTTTAAAAAATGACAAAAGCAAATGAAAATTGCGTGCGTAGTACGTTAAATCATGCGAGGAAGGTAACAAAGTCGCGAGTTGCGTCGTAAATTTATGTAAAGCTAGGGCTGCTGCAATTACCTTAATTAGGCACCTTAAATTAAAAATTAAAAATAATAACTAATAATAAAATGTCAATATTTTTGACGTGATAACGTCTATTAAAACGATGAGCGCCGGGCGCATCTATGAAAAAATGTAACGTTCCGCGAGCGAGAGAGCGGCAAAAGCGAGAGAGAGGCACTATCGGCTACGATCGGCGTATTGTAGCCGATGTGCTTGTTCACACTGAACTCGCGGGAGCGGGCGCGGGCGCGGTCGCGGTGAACGCTACATACACCGCGCGCGCGTTTTGGTGTGAACACTTTCATAGTAGCTCATATTATGTTTGATATTTCGCGACCGCGCCCGTGACCGCGCCCGCGAGTTCAGTGTGAACAAGCACGATGCCGTAGGCGAGCCGTAGGCGATCGTAGTTGACTGGAGCGGAAAGGAGCGGAGCGGTGCGGAACTTTATCATGACGTTGTCACGTTAAACTACCGTCCGTAAACCGACTTTACAGACAACCATTTTTTTTTCATTAAGTAAGAGCACTCTAAATTAGATAATGTTTTTTTATTTAACTAAGAATTGTTGTATTTGTCCAATTTTTCTTCTTTTAAAATTTATAAAGCTTCAACTGACATAAATGCTGAAAAAATAACTTCCTGGACGACCCCTGGACACTGCTAAACTGGAAAATTCCAGAGAAAACCCGGCGGATGGCAGCCCTATAAAAACCTGGTGTCAAAAGAGTCATAATAGGATGTTCACATACACTGCTTACGCAGTAAGTGAACGCTGCGAAAACAAACAATACGATACGAGACTTAATTTAATCTTCTATAAAATGTGGCACAAGAATAGAAATAAATTTGTGCAATTCACACGTGGTAAAAGTGAAACCTAAATAATCTAAATTTTACTAACAAATAATCTAAATTTTACTAACAAAAAATAACCGACTTCAAAGTCTCAAAAACTACTTGTCAAATGTCGTTCAAATTTATGTGGGACCACATGACAAGCACCTGCTTTCGATTAAAAAAAGAATCATCGAAATTGGTTGGCGTGATATTGAGTTATTCGTCAATTTGTCGCGCACATTTTAACACAAATTTACGACTTATGTGGTTTTCTCATGGATGCCATTGTCAGATCTCAATAAAATTTATGTGGGACCACATGACAGCCACCAGCTTTCGATTAAAAAAATAGTCATCAAAATCGGTTCGCCCAGTCCAAAGTTCTGAGGTAACAAACATAAAAAAAACAGTCGAATTGAGAACCTCCTCCTTTTTTGAAGTCGGTTAAAAATAACCGACTTCAAAGTCTCAAAAACTACATAGTTGTCAGATCTCGTTCAAATTTATGGGAGACCACATGACAAGCGCTTGCTTTCGATTAAAAAAAGAATCATCGAAATCGGTTGGCGTGATATTGAGTTATTCGTCAATTTGTCGCGCACATCTTAACACAAATTTACGACTTATGTGGTTTTCTCATGGATGCCATTGTCAAATCTCAATAAAATTTATGTGGGACCACATGACAGCCACCAGCTTTCGATTAAAAAAAGAATAATCAAAATCGGTTCGCCCAGTCCAAAGTTCTGAGGTAACAAACATAAAAAAAAACAGTCTAATTGAGAACCTCCTCCTTTTTTGAAGTCGGTTAAAAAGAATGGTATTAATTTATTAACGTGTATCAGTTTTAATTATCTTTCAAAAACTATTTTGTACTAAACATAAACGTGTACTTATGTACGCGCGTGAGAAGTCTTCTTTTAACCCATTTTCGTTTCATCGATTTTCAAATAACCCCAATACTAAAGAAGTTTTCACTTCATTAACACGTTATTTCTATCATCATTATTATTTTACTCTAGTTGGTGGCCCTGGTAGGCGACTTCAAATCAAATCAAATCAAATCAAAATCTTTTATTCATATAGGTATCACTGATACACTTATGCACGTCATTTTTTAATCTACCAGCTTTTCGGAAAGGCGCTTTGTCAAGGAGGAGAAGAAAAGCCGAAAGAAACTCCTCAGCGCATCTTTTAAAATCATGGATGGTTACATAATATTGCGTTCTAACCTACGCGGAACTGGATGCGGCATTAGTTTCCAGGCGTCTTTGTCATTAATATATTCATTTATACTATAGTATCCTTTGCCTACTAGCTGAGATTTCACATATCTCTTAAACATTTGGATAGGTAAATCACGTATTGACCTAGGTAATTTATTGAAAAAACGTACACCGAGCCCCATATAAGAACGTTGTACCCTACTTAGGCGAAAAGATGACGTAACCAAATTATGTCTGTTTCTAGTTAAATGATTATGCGTATCACTATTCTGCTTGAACATACCTAAGTTGTTTTTTACGAAAATAATATTGCTGTAAATAAATTGAGAGGCTACTGTTAATATGCCTATTTCTTTAAATTTCTCACGCAGGGATTCGCGTGATTTTAATTTATAAATGGCTCTGATTGCCCTTTTCTGCAAAATAAATATAGCATCAACGTTAACGTTAGCCGCTGAGCCCCACATCAATATACCATAGGACATGAGACTATGAAAGTATGCAAAATAAACAAGTTTAGCAGTTTCTACATCAGTAAACTGTCTTATCTTTCTAATGGCATAAACTGACCTACTTAGCTTACTCGCGAGAGCCGTTATATGGGTGCCCCATTGTAGTTTAGAATCTAAGGTGACACCCAAAAAAACCGTGGATTTTTCCATAGTTAGAATTTCATTATTTAATTTGAGGCTTTTACTAACATTCCGTACATTAGGTAGTGAAAATTCAACACACTTAGTTTTTTTAGCATTTAGCAGCAAATTATTTGTAGTAAACCAGTGTGATAAACGAGACAGAGCACTGTTTACATCGTCAAAATTCATTTTATTTCTATTCGTCTTAAATATAAGAGAAGTATCATCAGCAAACAGGACAATCTCTGCATATTTCTTAATATAATACGGCAGATCATTTATATATACTAGAAAAAGAAAGGGGCCTAGAATCGAGCCCTGAGGTACCCCCATAACAGATTGAAATCCCGATGACTTGGTATCATTTATACTAACACATTGGATTCTACCCTTCAAGTACGACGCAATCAAGTTGAGTGAATTATTCTTGATACCGTAGTGACTAAGCTTAAGTAGAAGTGTTTCGTGCTCAACACAGTCAAATGCTTTAGACAGGTCACAGAATACCCCTATGGCATTTTGTGAATTTTCCCAGGCCTCAAAGATGTGTTTAAGAAGCCTAGCACCTGCATCTGTTGTACTACGGCCTTTGGTAAAGCCGTATTGTTCAGGGTGGAGTAAGTTATAAGTGTTGAAGTGCATCAGCAATTGTTTTAATATAATTTTTTCAAAGACTTTACTGAGAGTAGGTAAAATAGAAATAGGTCTGTAATTATTAACGTCTGCTTTATCCCCAGATTTAAAAACCGGAATAATCTTACTATACTTCATAAGATCTGGGAAAGTACCTAGATCTACACATTTATTGAATAACCTAGTTAAAAAAGGGGCTATCACATCTATTATATTATTTAAAATTTTGACAGACATTCCCCATAAATCACCCGTATTTTTAATGTGCAATGCACGAAAGGTTCGAACTATTTCCAATGAGGAAGTATATTTAAATTTAAATGAAACACTACATTCATCAACGGTATCTTTTAAAATAGAATGTGCTGCCGTCGGGGATGAAGTCAACGATTTTGTCAACTTAACAGGAATATTTTGAAAGAAATTTTCAAATTCATTAGCCACCTCTTTATCAGAGGTTATTTTATTTTGACTAACTAATAATTCATATTTAGAATCGCGTAAATTTTTACTACCAATCTCGTTACCAATAATACTCCAAGTGGTTTTTATCTTATTGCTTGATTTGACAATTTTTTCCTTGATATGCATAGACTTAGCCATAATACACACGGCTTTAAAATTTTTTGAATAACACTTTACATGTTCAAGGAAAGATGGAGAATGGTTGAATTGTTTTTCTCCATATAGCTCATATAATCTATCCCTACTTTTAAAAATACCTATTGTGGCCCAATCACTAAACTTCAAATTTTTATTTAGTTGCACCTGCTTAAATTTAAAAATTTTATTAAATTCACTATTTATAGTAACGAAAAGGGCCCTATATAAGTTATCGGGATCAGTATTTTTCAATGATAAGGGGCTGTGGATTCTGGCGGCGACTCCTAGTTTAAAGCGTGTCATTTTGCTTTTAGTTATAGGTCTATATTTCATTAATTGTTTATTTGCAATAAAGTCAGTACTAACCGAGATGCGCTGACCACAGTGATCGGACCTTAATTTACTAATTATTTCTTTATTTATTATTTCACAGTTACAGAATATATTATCTATACAAGTAGATGACGTCGGTGATATTCTGGTAGGTTCAGTAAATTGAGGATTTAAATTGAAACACCGGAACAAATCTATTAACCTAGCAGACCGAGGTGTATCCAATAGGATATCTACATTAAAATCACCGCATATAATTACTGTCTTTTTTGATATACATAATCGTCTTAATACATCCTCCAATGTATCCTCAAAAACATTAAAATCTCCAGAAGGGGGGCGATATATGCATACGATAATAAACCGCTCCAGTTCCACACAGGCCAGCTCAATAGCGCGCTCAATAGAGAGACTAACAATATCTTTTCTGTCCTTGCAAGACATATCATTGTGCACTAAAATTAATGATCCGCCATGAATTGCGGTCTCTCTGAAGAATGCACTTGACAATTTGTAATTATTGTAATTTACATTATTCTGAGTGCTAGATAGCCAATGCTCAGTTAAACATAAAACATGTATGTTAAAATGCCTAATAAATAATTCAATTTCTAATTCTTTGCCAGAGAAGCCCTGTATATTTTGGTGTACAATATTCATATTATTGAGCTTTCCCGTTGTCTTAGCTTCTAGTTTAAATTATGATTAACAACTGTACTTGTACTAGTACATGAGTCGATTGTATAATTAGTGGTACCACTACCACAATCTAAAACATTGTCAATAGACTTAGTTACATGACATGTAACGGTATCTTTTAATTTATAAACTAACAATTTAGCCAAGTGTCGTTTTACTTCGTGTTCAACGATAATTTAAACTATGGATTTAAATTAATATATGAGTGTTTCTTCTTGTATATTATTATAGATAAGTTATAATTTTTACTATACTTATAATTTCCATAGAAAACCAAGTTTCATGCTATCGTAGCATGGGACCGATGCGAACTTCACTAGCTTTTTAGGGTTCCGTAGCCAAATGGCAAAAAACGGAACCCTTATAGATTCGTCATGTCTGTCTGTCTGTCTGTCTGTCTGTCCGTCCGTCCGTATGTCACAGCCACTTTTTTCCGAATCTATAGGAACTATACTGTTGAAACTTGGTAAGTAGATGTATTGTGTGAACCGCATTAAGATTTTCACACAAAAATAGAAAAAAAACAATAAATTTTGAGGGTACCCCATACTTAGAACTGACTCAAAAAAATTTTTTTCATCAAACCCATACGTTTAGGGTATCTATGAATAGGTCTTCCAAAATGATATTGAGGTTTATAATATCATTTTTTTCTAAACTGAATAGTTTGCGCGAGAGACACTTCCAAAGTGGTAAAATGTGTCGTCGTCGTCCCCCCCCCCCCCCCCCCCCGTAACTTCTAAAATAAGGGAATGATAAAACTGAAAAAAATATATGATGTACATTACTAAGCAAACTTCCAACGAAAATTGGTTTGAATGAGATCTAGTAAGTAGTTTTTTTTTATACGTCGTAAATCGTAAACCGCAAAAAACATTGATCAAAGTTACAACGAACTACAAGAACTTTTATATTATGTTACTTGCTGCTACGGAACCCTTCATGGGCGAGTCAGACTCGCACTTGGCCGCTTTTATTGTAATATGAAAGATACCGGAAATCCTAGTTATGTTCGTGTACGCGTGTAATTTGTATTGTTCAATAAAAGTTTGTAAACAATGAACGGAAAGTTTCAAGGGAGTCTTGGAAGTCTTGGCAACTTGATCGCAATCTGCAACAGCTCTCCTACGTTTGTTGTAACTTTTTACATTGTATGTACGTAGTACCTACCTATAAGTAGACGCAGTATCAGGCACTTGTGAAATTATTAAATGAAGTTATGACGTTTTCCTTATCGTACTAACCATAGATCATTAGAGCCATTTCAATGCTGGAGTATAACTGAGAAATAAGTTGAAAACCGGGCAAGTGCGTGTCAGGCCACTCGCATTGTAGGGTTCCGAAATAGTACGTTTATCCACTTTTACTCATTATCTCATTAACTACTTATGCTAACATAGCCGTGAGTTTTCCATGTAAATTCATCATAATAACCTATTTTTGAGAATTTTTTCACTTGTCCAACTCCAACCGTTCAGCCGACGGCAGGGGGGGAAGTTTACTCTAACCAAAATTAGCCTTTAAAGCCAAATATTTCGCAAACAGACCCCTAAATCCAAAAATGGTCTTAAAAAACCAACCAAATATTTTTAAAAGACCTTTTCAACGATACCCCACACTATAGTATAGACTATAGGGTACCTTACGTTATGTAATTGTAGCGGAGGTACCCTGAAAAAAATTGCAACTAGATTTTGTAATAAAACAGTCGATTTTAATAAATTTATTTTTCCTTTGAAATAAAATGATTGCTTAAACTTTCTTTGACTAAAATATGTTTTAAGAATTTCTATTTCCTCCGACTGATTCACAAGTTTCCGACGTGATAAGAAACCCTTGTCACAACGTAAGATTTATCTATCAAAGATTCTTGTAACTAATACTGTGCTGAATAAAATTTATTTATTTACAATCGTATTTTAATTTTACTAACTATAAGTACTACCATCACTTCAAAATCCATAACTAATAACAAAACGATACTTTAATCATATTTATTGGAGAAAATCGCAGAAAAGATAGAAGTTCTTCTAAAAGGTCAGTACCTAATTTAATAAAAAATATGTCACAAATTTTTATGCCTATTATTTATGTAACAACAGAAACTGTACTTTCGTTTAACTGGGAAAGGCACTACTCAATTTAATGGCCTTTATAAATATGCTATTTACTATTTGAATTTCAAAGAACTTTTTCATTTGCGTTTCTACGTCGACGCACAAAAGTAAAACAACAAAAATGTAAAGGGAATATTTTGTAGCCCACGATTTGTTTCAGAAAGGAATATTTACACTCTCTCGGGAATTGTAGATGACTCAAACTGTGCGTTCTGTTACTGCCCCGCTTAAAGTTTTAGCTTCGTTATTAAGTAAGACATAGAACAACTATGAGCCGTCTTTCAGATATTTTGTTTGTGATTATTCGAGCCCTCTTGTTCTCATGTCCGTCACCCATACGCCTCAACTTAGAGTCACAAATGGTTACTTAAACCGCTCCTTAGTAAAGAATTTGTATTGTAATTCTGTACTAAGGAGCGATTTAAGTAACCGTTAATGACTCTGAGTAGGGGCGTTAGGGCGTTAGAGTTACAATTTGGCAAAGGTATACCCACATATTTATAACGCCGATAAAGTGGCAGAATAGTCTTAAACAATTTTTTCAGGGAACCTCTCTCAGTGAAATTTTTTTCTCGTCTAAATGTGAAAAAGTCTTTCAATAATATTGTAACCCTGATGAAACTATTTTTCGACTTAGGATTTTTTTGCGAAATATTGAAGTAGGTACTAATTTTGGTGAGAGTCAAGTGTCCTGCCTCGCGGCCAGCTAAACAAAAGTTGGATACGTGAGAAAATTCACAGAAGTAGTACCTATATATTTACGATTAATTAAAAAGGTACTTACACCGGTACTAGGGTATTTACTAGTAATAGTCGATCAACTTACAAGTCTTACAACTATGAAACTCTACATTGCGCGTGGTCTGATACACACTTGGCTGGTTTTATCTTAATAGCACCGAAACGAAACAACTTTTGATGCAGTAACTTTGCATGAGGCGCAACACAACAATATCAGATACCTAAAGATGGGTACATGTGTATAAATGGTATAAATGGGTATAAATGAATTTACATTTATACGTCTTCCTTTACCGTAAACGTAATAGTACTTTTTGCAAAAATACATGCCATTGTAGTACTGCATAATGGTCACAAGGTAATAAAGTGATAAATTCTGTTTCCCGGAGATAGGATTTTATGTGATGGGATATTATGCTGTTTCATTATTTTATCAAAATGGAATGTTTTGAAGTAAGTATGTAATATGTTTCATATGACATAAAGGGGTTTGAGATCCATGTTGCTGGTATTTCATTTAATTCGTATTACAATTATCGTTTTAAGTCGTATATTTACTCGTATTAGGGACATTATAGGAAAAATTGTAGTAGGTAAATTTATTGTATTGACTGTCGTAGTTTTAAAACTCAACTTCTTACTCTTGTTCTTTTATTCCTATTTTATAAAAGTTACTTCATCTATTTTTTGTCTTCTAAAAAGCGCACGAGTCACTTGATAGTAGTTTGGGTTGTTCATTTTGGATGGATTCATAGGTGGTTGTCGCTTCAAGCTGCACGTTTAAAGTTTAAACAATCAACGGAGTTAAACTGTAGCGCTCCTTTTTTATACGTACATGAAATAAGTAAGTGCTTGACAACAATCTCACCTGAGAGGCGATGAAGTGCAATATCGCAAACGCACTAGCTTAATAAATGCCTATTCACTCTTCTTTTGAAGACACCTACATTGTAGATGGACGGGAACACCCACGCGGGCAAGCTATTCCAGTCCTTCGTGGTGCGCACTATGAAAGATGAGGCGAGTGGTGTCGTCTCTAATCTCTTCCAACTTGGTAACAATAACTTCTACCGAAGCCTTACTTGAGTTTTGCAAGAGTGTAGCTGTAGGTCTTACTTTACTCTGTTAACTGGTGAACTCTAACTCTGTTCTACAGGTCAACTTTAGTCTCAGTTAGCACACGAGTATTTGGAATAAGATGTAAGGATATCTGGAATAAGTACTAGTTTTTTTTATATTAATATGTAGCATAAAAACGGGCAGTTGACTAGGATGGTAAATGGTCAACGACACCCATGGACATCATGTAACACCGAAAAGTCGCCGATGCGTTTCCCGCAAGGAAAGTGGGTAATCTACAATATCTATGGCTCTTCAACATTGTGACCCATACAAGTACTTAACTTTACAGTCGACTTTAAGAGAATCGATTGTAGAGTCATCAGGATTATGGATGGTACACAGCTGACTACCTTTACACAAAAAATTGATTCATACGGGCATTTACTTACTGTTAATTTATAGGTTACATTTATATTATCTGTAATAAAAATTTAAAGTAGTCTGTTGCTCGGATGTGGTGTGGTACATATGGCAACCCTCGCAGACTTTTCCTCTTCCGCCCCGTCTCCATGTCTAAAGTTTTGTCTAAGCAGTCCGGTATATTAAATAAGTATAATAATTGTGAACAAGAAGTTAATAAAGTAAGTAATCATATTCTGTTTTTCATTGGCGTCCACTCTATACCTTAATATGGTAGCAGAGCGTGGTTGGAATAAAATAAGGACGCCAATAGTAAAAGTTAAAACACGCCATTGACGCCATTGAAGAAAAGTGTAAAAATGGCTGCGTCACAGAAAAGTGCATTGGATTTTTGTGTTCCATTATTTGATGGAGCTGAATACAGTAACTGGAAATGCCGTATTTTGAAATTCCTGCAGTATAAAAAGTGTGCCGATGTGGCGACACGAGAAAAATGTTCGAAAGATGTTGATAGCACGTGGGAAGAAAAAGATATTCAAGCGACAAATTACATTTATAGTGCTATCACAAATAGACAACTTGAGTACATAAGTGACCTCGATTCGGCATACAAAATTTTACAAAAATTTGATGAAATGTATTTAAAGAAGTCAACGGCTCTGCAAATAGTATGTAGGAATAACCTCGAAAGTGTCAAGTTAAAAAACTATTCCGACATAACCATGTTCTTCGATGACTATGAAAAATGTGTAAATGAATTGAAGCAAGCTGGTGCTGCTATTACGGAGCAAGAAAAGTTAAATTATATGCTGAAGGCATTGCCATCCGAATATAGCTACATGGGGGACTTGCTAGATGTCTTACCTGAAAAAGAAAAAACAGTGGATTATCTGAAAAGTAAATTAAAATTAAAATACATTGAATCGAAAGCTTCAAGAAGTGATGAACAAGCAGTTGGTGAAAAGTCAAATGCATTTAAAGCAGAACGGTCATTGCAGAAAAATAAATTTACATGTTTTACGTGTGGAAAACCTGGTCATTACAAGAAAGACTGTCGCTACAATAACTATGTAAGCTCCCGTGGTCGTGGCTCATCTTCAGGTTATAGAGGAAGAGGACGAGGCTCATATAATAGTGTTCAAAAATTTCAAAAGTCCAATGATAATTACCGAGGAAATAATTTTTATACAACTGTTGCAAATAACAGTGAAATAATAAGCAAGGAAAATTTAGTCAACGGAGAAATAATTTGGCTATTAGATAGTGGATGTACTGATCACATAATAAATACTGGTGAATATTTTCAAACGTCACAAATTTTGAAAAATCCTATTAAAGTTAAAGTTGGAGATGGAAGAGTACTCGAAGCCACGAAGATTGGAAATATTAAAGTTTATTTTTCAGTATATGGCAATAAGTCTGAAGTCATGCTAAATAATGTTTATTATGTGAAAGAAATGAAGGCAAATTTACTAAGCTATTCTAAAATAACTGATAATAATTCAATAGTTTCAAAAGGACGGATTTCAAAAATATATAACAGATGCGGTCAAGTTGTGGCAATGGCGACCAAGGATGACAGATTATATAAAATGAAAAGTTACATAATAGGAGAAATATCACAAGTAAATATGAGTAAAAGAAATATGACTTTAAAAGAAAAACTTCACCGTACATTGGGACATATAAATTTCAATAACTTAGAACTAATGTGCAAAAATGAATCGTTGGATGGATTACCTAGAGAGATAGAATCTGAATACTTAAAGTGTGCTACATGTATCAAAAATAAAATGCATAACTTACCATTTAATAATAATCGAAGGAGAGCACAGGAGATATTAGAAATAGTACATACAGATTTAAATGGACCACATCAGACCATAGGATATCAAGGTGAAAAATATTTTTTGACCTTCGTAGATGATTATAGCAAACTAGTTAAAGTATATTGTATCAGAACAAAAGATGAGGTATATGATTGCTTAGTACAATATGTAAATGAGGTACATAACCTGTCAGGAAAAACTATAAAGGAATTAAGATGTGATAATGGCAAGGAATATATAAATACAAGAGTTTTCAAGTTCGCAAGAGAAAAAGGAATAGTTATAAAACCTTGTCCAGCATATGTTCACGAATTGAATGGAACAGCTGAGAGATACAATAGATCACTTATGGATATGGGGAGATGCTTGTTATCGGAAGCAAAGGTAGAAAGGAAATATTGGCCAGAAGTAATAAAATCAGCTGCATATCTTAAAAACCGGACATTGACTAATACTGTTGAGAGAAAGACACCATATGAAATATTTTTTAAAAGGAAGCCGTCAGTTAAAAATTTAAGAATTTATGGAAGTAAAGTTTTTGTAAGAGTACCAGAACAAATAAGAAAATCAAAATGGGACAAAAAAGCAGAACTAGGAACATTGTTGGGCTATACAGATGTTGGATACAGGGTGTTAATAAATAATAGAGTCATCGTGGCAAGACATTGTGACATAATTGAAGATGGGATAAAATGCATTGGGTTAAATGATGAAAATGAAGAAGATATCAAAGAACCATGTATAGAGAAGCAAAAGGCAAGTGATGCAAGTGTAAAACAACCGAATGAAGAAATAAGTCAAGAAGAGATAAAAAAGGAAATGATAGAAAATAATGACCTACAAAATGATGAAGAGATGGTCAATGTACGAAGAAAAAGACAAATAAGAAAGCCAGTTCGTTATCAAGACGAATATGGTCTGGTAGGTATTTGTGTAAATTATTGTGATGCATTTATACCGGAAAGTTTTCAGGAGGCGATGAATTGTGAGGAAGCAGTGCAATGGAAAAGCGCAATGAACCAGGAAATGGAAAGTCTAGCTAAAAATAACACCTGGGTACTTACAGAGGCACCAGTAAATAAAAAGGTATTAGATGTCAAGTGGATCTATACTAAGAAGTCGGATACTGTCTATAAAGCAAGGTTAGTAGTAAGAGGTTTCCAACAAACCGAATTTGTAGATAATACATATTCACCTGTAGCAAAAATGCAAACTTTAAAAATATTGTTATCATATTGTTGTCAAAATAGTTTACATATTGATCAAATGGATGTTGAAACTGCATTTTTAAATGGTAAAGTACTTCTGAAATATATATTAAACAGCCATTGGGCTATGAGGATGGTAGTAATAAAGCTTGCAAATTAATAAAGTCATTGTATGGTTTAAAAGAATCTCCACGCTTGTGGTATGAATGTTTTAATGATTTTGTAGTAACTCTGGGTTTCCGTAGAAGTAAATATGACTATTGCTTGTATGTAAAAAATGAGAATAATTTATCTATATACATATTACTGTTTGTGGATGACTTACTGATATGTTGTAAAAATAAAAATTGTATAGATCAGATCAAGTTCCAGCTCTCTAGTAAATTTAAAATGAAAGATTTGGGTAAAATAAATAATTACATTGGTATAACAGTCAGTTATGATTATAATCAATCTAACATATTGTCTTTGAGTCAAAAATATTATATAGAGTCATTAGCAAAAAGGTATAACATTGAAAATTCAAAATTGTATAATACACCAATGGAAATAAATTTAAAAATTGAAAAATCTGATATAAATGATAATTTAAAATACAGAAATTTAATTGGTGCACTTTTGTACATAAGTTGTGGTACTAGACCAGATATTTCTTTCAGTGTAAATTATTTGAGTCGATTCCAAAATTGCTACAATGAAACTCATTTCAAATATGCTCTTAGAATATTAAAATATTTGTATTTAACTAGAAATTACAAGTTGATGTATTGTAATAACGATAATGTCGACATGTTAGATTGTTATGTAGATGCCGACTGGGCAGGAGACACTTTAGATAGGAAATCAACTTCAGGATTTATAATAAGATTGTTTGGTAATGTAATTTATTGGAAATCTAGGAAACAGAAAACTGTAACTAAAAGTTCTACATTTGCCGAGTACATAGCTTTGTCTGAAGCTGTCTCAGAGATAAATTTCATATGCTATTTAATTAATGACATGTTTTTAGAGATTGAGAAACCTGTTAAAATTTTTGAGGATAATTCTGGAGCTTTGTTAATTGCTAAATATGGTAACTTAACTAAAAATTCAAAGCATATTGAAGTACATTATCATTTTGTTCATGAGAATTATATAAATGGGTCTATTGATATTGTAAAAGTAAATTCAGAAGATAACATGGCAGATATTTTGACAAAGGCCTTAGGAAAAATTAAGTTTGTGAAATTCAGAGAAATGTTAGGATTATGTGTTGATTAATGTAACAACTTTTTTATGTCTGGTTAAGATATTTAGTATGTTAAAGATTTATTAAGTATATAATTTAAGAAACTTTAAACGGTATAAAGTGTAGAAATATAAATGTAAGGAGGCGTGTTAATTTATAGGTTACATTTATATTATCTGTAATAAAAATTTAAAGTAGTCTGTTGCTCGGATGTGGTGTGGTACATATGGCAACCCTCGCAGACTTTTCCTCTTCCGCCCCGTCTCCATGTCTAAAGTTTTGTCTAAGCAGTCCGGTATATTAAATAAGTATAATAATTGTGAACAAGAAGTTAATAAAGTAAGTAATCATATTCTGTTTTTCATTGGCGTCCACTCTATACCTTAATACTTACGTCCGGTAGGTACCAACCGCACACAACTTAATATCAGCTTCCAAATCCCACTACCCTAATGATGGACTCACTACCACTGGCAATAGACACCAATAGAAACATAATAAGGAAATGTCAATAAAATCTATGAGACTCATTGATCTATGAATCATTATGCCTGCTGACGAAATACTGATTGTAAATTCACTGTGTCCTTATACCTTTAAATCGCATATACATTCCATAGAACTTAGTTCACTTGATAAATATCTTAAACCTACATTAGGACCGTAGATACTACGAAAGCTTGTTGCGAAAACTGTAACAAATTGTGTCTATAACAGAGATTTAAAGCGTTTGGCTTATACATTGTGGAACAAGTCTACATACGTCTGAAAAATCTAGGCAACAGCGCTATTTATATCCACAGCAGTCTACAATAAAACTTTTGCGTATAAAAATTTTATAGAAGACTGTGTTTTGCCAGTGACTTTGCCCGTATGAATCAGATTTTTGTGCAAAGGTACAGCAGGTCAGCTGTGTACCATCCATAATCCTGATGACTCATACAATTTATTCTCTTAAAGTCGACTGTAAGTACTTGTATGGGTCACAATGTTGAAGAGCCATAGATATTGCAGATTACCCACTTTCTTTGCGGGAAAAACATCTTCGGTGTTACATGATGTCCATGGGTGTCGTTGACCATTTACCATCCTAGTCAGATGACTAATGCATACTAGGGCAGATGCCCATTTTAATAAGCTACATATTAATATAAAACTAGTACTCATTCCAGATATCCTACATCTTATTCCAGATACTCCTGTGCTAAATTTCATTAAAATCCGTTCAGTTTTACGTGAAAGAGTAATACAAAATAAATGTTTTTTAATGATTATGTTTGCACTAACAAGAGCGAACTTAATCGTTGATATTTTATAGCTAAGTTTTGTCGAAATTTTATTTTGGCTTCAACCGATTTCCCGCCAATACGGCCAACATAGTTACAAAAACTTATCTAAGTGTCCAATTACAATTTTATTATGCTGTTAGAATGGAAACCACAGACCGTATTTCGACAGACCCCCAGCTGGTGTTTGTATAGGAATTTTTAACAGCCTGTCGGTATGCTCGCCTCTATAAATAGCCGATGGTCTAGAAAGCGTTTATATTATGAATCACTACAAATTTATCATCAATCTGGGTTTGCGAAAAGTGCAATTGCATGGTTTTGTTCCTTGATATAGTTCAATAATGATATGGGTAGGTATTCTGTATTGACATTAATTATTAGTAGGTATCTACCCTTACACATATCTACACACTCATACCCTACAATCAGGGTTAGCACGCATTACGATTTTTCACCGCACGATTTTTTCCTCAAAATTCTGTGAAATATGGAAATTGTATGAAGCTGTACTCACTTGCGAAAAAAAAATCGTGTTGGTTATGTATGTAGTACGCGATTTAAAAATCGACAGAAAAAAATCGCACGGTGAAAATTCGCAATGCGTGCTTACCCTAAGTATTAATGTGGTGGTATATGTGCGAAAATGAATTCTATACACCCGCAACATACCTAATTGTTTAACGTGTTTCCATGAAAGTTTCCTTGGCTGACATTATGGCAGCGAGATGAACTCCTAAGTGTATGTGTAGTATTCTACTGAGTTATGTTACTGTCCAAGGTAATTTTTATAAAATTTTACAATAATGTTATCAAAACTCGTTTAAAAAACAGGTGCCTACTTGCGTTGTTTCTCTTCGTTAATAAGTGCTCAGAAATGTAGAGCACGCTGTAAATGTACTACAAATATAATAAATTGCGGCAAATTTATTAAAATTATCTACTTTTGTGTAAAATAAAGCTTCTCATGCATAAAACATTTATTTTGTCTGTGCCGTAAAATAGTGGATACAATAATATACTCGTTACTACATAAAAAATAATTACCGACATAATTCTTTTTTGTAGTATAAATTCTTTTTTTTTATGGAAATTGCCGGCAAACGAGCTGAAGATTCACCTGATGGTAAATGGCTATCTTGGCCCATGTACATCAGTATCACCAGAGGCATCAATGATGCGTTGCCGGCCATGAAAGTCCCCAGCCGGAATACGGTGCCCATGACTCGCGTTTGGCGGCTGAATCAAGCAATAGGGTGGTAGCTATCCAGGCGAACCCCATGAAGAAATAATAACTTGGCGGGAGCACTACTGTGCCCCCAGATATTAATAATGGTATTAATTGACTATTAAAATCAATAGTAGGCAATATTATCCCTCCGAAGGTTCTACCATCAGCAAGCCTCACACCCATCCAGCGTAGGATTTGGTTTAGGATTCTAGCCTGCATACACCGTGGCGTAGCGTGGGAGGGGCTGGGGGGGCCCTGGGCCCCGGGCGGCACATGAAGAGGGGGCGGCTAGCCACTCGGTTTTTAAAGAAGAAAAAAAATATGACATTAAAATTAATTTCATTTAAATTTTAATAAAAATTGTGCTATGAAAGAAACAAGAAAAATGCATTTTTAATTAATAAAAAAACAATTTAAATAATATGGGGACGGCAAAGATCACGGGGTGGGGGGGGCAAATTTTCGTCGGCCCCGGGCGGCAGAAGCCCACGCTACGCCACTGTAGTGTGCATGCAACGGTATGGCAAAATATATCTACAGACATCTTGATATCTACGGATTTCGTAACGATGTTTTGTCAGTTTTCGTTATTGGTACACGGATAGGAGATCGAACCACAGATTGGCAAATATCTGCGATCGAATTATATCTTGGATTACGGATAGATATACTTATTATTAATTTTGGCCGTAAGCCGCCCCAATGCGGCCCGTAAATCGTAATAGCTTTTAATGACTAGTAACAATATCAATAAGGGCTTTGGCTTTTTTCTCGGCTGGCAACTCGATGGTATGCCTTATGTCCATGGCTAACGGTGACCACTTCAAAAAAATACTTTGAAGATTAATTTCGGGTATTTTTAAGGTAATATGTATTCTGCTTCAGTCTCAGTATATCAATATTTATTAGACACGAATGATAGACAAGTAGCATGTTGCATACACAATGAAGGAATCACCGAAGTCCGTGCTTCTCGGGTAATTGTCTCACTTAAAATTCTATCTGACAATTCAAAGATGTACGTTATTGCTTATATAATTCGCGCCAAAATACTCGTAATAAAGTTCGTCATTATATCATATATTCCCGATCAGCCCCGAAATCGATTCCCGTCCGGAGAAGATATTGACGGACACATGTTTATTCTCTGGTCGTGGGTATTAATAATAATACCCGACCCGTGACACCAGGAAGTCTATTGTGAAGATATCAGTATTCAAGTTTCAAAAGAAATGGAAACCTAAAGTTCTTTATGCTCCCTAAGTAAATGAAATCACCTGACTTCTCGATTCAATTTGGCGAGGTTGACGGTTTCTTAAATACTTCGATGGAATTGATCCTAGACAGCTGGGGCTAGTAAGTTTTTGGTCGCCCTGGTGGTTGGTTCTGAGAGGCATCTGTGATTCCACGTCCAAATCACCAAGCCTTTCTAAATACCTAAAGGTTTTAATGTTTAAAAATCCCCTACAACCCTGTTTCTTTTACAGAAACGAATATATTTTGAAGACAACAAAAATATTACGTATGTATTATTCTATGGATTATTTTGGATCTAAAAACACCTTGCCAATGATCCCGCGCATATGGCTCTCTGGAATCTTCAATGAACCTCTCAGTACCAAAGATAACCTAAAACCGCGTACTGCGTCGTCCCGTTTGAATTACGAAACAATCTTAATTGTGACGTTTGCAGCATTCGATCACTACCTGTCATGCCAAGTCTGTGCCACCATCGGGTGACCCAGTTTCTCCACTTACGAATCGGGTTCTCCTAAATGAGAAACTTCCTTCCTAAATATCACTAGTCACAACATTAACGGTCCCAAGCTGATTTATCGTTGGCGAAAAACAAAATGTTATGTCACTTCTAAATACAATAGTTTTGGACAATAGTTAACTCAGGATTGTATCTGCAAGTAATTTTACGGTATGGTTTATTTAGGCAAATTAATCAAACGCGCCGTGTGAACGTAGGTTTAGAGCGGGAACTCCGCGTTCAAATGTTGCATTTCCCTACGCCTATTTTAACCGACTTCAAAAAAGGAGGAGGTATTGAATTCGACTGTATTTTTTAACCGACGAAAAAAAAAGGAGGAGGTTCTCAAACGAAAAAAAAAACTGAGGAGCAAAAAATAAAATAAACCATTTAGTATTATAAATTAAGATCCAAAATTAACAGTAAATAAATAATTTTGAGGCGGTGCCAAACCAATGAAAAAACAAACGGCGAAAAGATGTGCGCAGCGCTGCTGCTGCCGTGTGCATCGCATGCCGCTGCCCTCATAATATGAACTTAATGTAATTAATTTTGGCTGTTTGTTTGGCACGGTCTCAAAATTATTTATTTACTGTTAATTTTGGATCTTAATTTATAATACTAAATGGTTTATTTTATTTTTTGCTTTTCAGTTTTTTTTTTTCGTTGGTTTTATTTTTTGTTAAAAAGTAATTATTTATGTTTGTTACCTCAGAACTTTCGACTGGAAGAACCGATTTTGATAGTTCTTTTATTAATCGAAAGCTGGTGCTTGTCATGTGGTCCCACTTTTTGAACTAGATCTGATGAGTAGTTTTTGAGTTATTTTGAAGTCGGTTATTTTTTTTTGGTAAAATTCAGATTATGACAACTTATGTATCTACTATATATGTCAGAGGTCAGTCTTCAGTTATATCACTTACTAAACGTGGTGAAGCGCTCATAGACCAGCAACGGCAGCAGTTTGTATCGATCCTAAGTGATACCGACCTACAAGTAATTTTAAATGTATTGGTACTAAAGAGAATGAAGTTTTAACGAAGTACAAAGGTCCAATACGATTTCTCCGCTGTCCACAAACCACTGACAGTACATGAAATTGTAATCTAAGATTCACCACTTGTTAAAAACTTGTTCAGTAGCAAGAACGATCTAGATATCTAAGCATAAAACAATAAAGTTTTAAACCTAACTTTACTATTACGAAATCACGCTCGGTAAAGTAATACAAATATTTTTATACATTAATTATGCCCTTTCAATTATTATTGATACTCAAAACAGCACCTTTCGAATTTTTTTACTTATGTGTACCTATGTCCCCTCTGTATAGCCATGTTTTACTTAGTGTGACGTCATAAGTCATTATATCGACACCTCATTTTAATGACACAAGCATGAAAACTGACCAACGACATGCTACATGACGGTAATAGGCCTCTTACCGTCCACGGTGCATCCGATGCACTTCTACAACACCAAGGTCGTCAGATAGAGAAGCGGTACTATGAAGGAAGCAGTAAATCAAACCGCTTCAAGCATTCCTCCCTCATTTCCTTGATCTTGGTTGAGATTGTAAAGAGCACAGATGCTCAAAACTTGGCTTCAATCCATGAATGGCCCATTATAGGGCGCGAAACTCTTCACAACTGAAAGGTGCCTGAAGCAAATACCACCACACTGCTCCAGTGCAGGTTTGTGGTCTCCACAGAGACGTTGACTGAGAATTTAAAATGCTGTTTAATTCTATCATGCATCCTCCCTCCCAGATAAATAACACACAGGAAATTAATAATTATAATTACTTGTAAATTATTTTAAATAATAACTTTGAAGGCAAAATTTACATTGCGTTATCTTGCAGCGTAACAAAGAAACACGTTTATTACGCTCATTAATCAAGAGATCTGGATTTATAACAAGCTCTACGCAAATATTTACGGATTATTCTAATAAATTGCATAGCTATTATTCATCCTTAACTTACAATTAGATATTATTACCTACCAAACTTTTAAAAATCTTATGTCAGCCGCCAAACGACTCGTCGTGTTCTGGATCTTGAGAGCTAGTTCTTTCTTTCTTTTTCTTCTCTCTTTCTTGGCCGGCAACGCACTAGTGAAGCCTTTGGTGTTGCTGATGTTCATGGGCGACGATAGCCACTTACTTACCATCAGATGGATCGTCAGCTCGTTTGCCAGCTATTCTCATTAAAAAAAACTCCACATTACATTCCACAAAGTCGTAATACAAATTCGTTAAAAAAATAACAATTTGCTCTAAATTAATTTTTATATTCCTGAAATCCTGAAACTAATCCAATTAACGAAATTAGTTTGCGGATTTAAATTGGAATAAGTTTTACTTGGGTTTATGCTCATTAGTTAAGAAAAATCATATTTCATTTCACCTTTTTAAAGAGATAGGTTCATACATTTTACAAAATACATGTACCTAAGTATACTTGTCTTAAACTGAAATACTTATGAATATCAAGAAAAAACTTGTTAAATTTCGTTTTCATAAATTTATTCATTCAGAATATCCTAATTGACTTTTTCTTAAATCACTACCTACCTACTTACTCGTACATACCTACTTAAAAGTTACTTATCTAAAACCAAATTAATAGTACTTAACTAAAAAAATAATTGTGATTGATTTTAACCGATTTCAAAAATGGTTCTCAATTCGGTTCTATTTTTAAAATTTTTGTTACTTCGGAACTTACTTATTTTTATAATTAAAATATACTTATATAAGCTATAATAAAATTCATACCTATATAAAAATCATTCTGATGATGAGATCCATAGACCTGAGGGAACTCCTGAAATATCGCCATATAAAGTTGTATACGTATAACTGTATACAACTTTATATGGCGATCTTTATAAATGTTCAGCAATGATTTTAGAGGTCCTTTGAGAATAGGTTCTATTTCTTTAAAGTCGGTCATATGTTCTGGTAATTTTTTTGTGAAGATTGTGTGAAAAACAATACCATAAAATATTCTTAAAACATAACATTCCATATAAAACAGTAACATAAAGGAACAGAGGTTTACAAATGAGAAGGCAGTATTGAACAATTTTAATGACTAAGCTAAGTTAGGCCTTGTGGCGCACCTAAGGTCTAATAAGTTAGGCAATATAGCATAAATCATAGTCATTGCTAGGTATTAACTTACAATCAATCAACCACTGAATTATAGACATACGAACATACTTGTACAGATAAAAACACTGACGAAAGAAGTTATACCAAGTTATACTTCTCTGGAGTTACTCGTAATTTATTATAAGTTATAAGTGTCAAATTTACTCATATTGCTTATGAGTAAATTATCTTATTTTGCACATATAAATAAAATTGAAGCGTCTCTCTATGATTTCAAATTAACTGTTTTCTCAAGTACTAAAACTCAAACAAACATTTGTCTATCTGTCTTTCGGTTTGTCCTGATAATCTCTGGAACTTTTTATCCTTTAATTCCTACCGGACCGAGATTTACACGGGAATAATAATAGCGAACGAAGTTGCGGGCACAGCTTGTTATAAATAATTCTCATTGAAGACTAACTGCATTCAATGTTACATCTGCGCGCGCAACTTTTAATTCATTCGGAAAAATTCACTCCCATTTGAAGTTCATAACGCGCCAAAGAAGTATACCTAACGTCAAAAATACGCAGCACTATAACCTGTTGAATCATCAAATTGAAGTTCTAAAAACCTTAACAACTGCAACGTTTAAAACCAATTAATGAAGGCTAAATTCTCAGTTAAATTATATCAACGTCTAAGTACAATGAGCCAATTATGTTAATTTTCAGAGTTCATGTTTACTTTTGTTTGAAAATAAACATCGCGTGTTCTAGCCAGTGTTCATCCGGTAATCGACATACTTAGAAAAACTATATTAACGTCATTATATTCACTAGTAGATGAACTATATCACAAGGTTATCACACCGTAGACAACTTTATCACACTTCACTCACTTGTTCACAATCACACTCCGACGTGACCTGTTTTAGTTCTAAACAACACAGCTAATCGCTTAAAAATGAGTATTCGAGATTAACTGTCGACTATATTGTAATTAGGCAGGTATTTGAGCAAAACTAATATTATGTTAATCGTTCTTCCACTAGGATATACAGCTAATAGTCGACGGACTGCATTATCAGGTCAACCCATCCTCATGATGTTGCGGCGGCGAAGCAATCGCTCCATTGCGTAGAACACGCGATCTGACCCTCAGTACGGGCATACTATTCCCCCCGTGCCGGGAACAGCGGCCGCGTCAGGGTAGTGGACCCTGCAGATCTCCTTGAATGTCTTCCCCTGTCTCGGCCTTTCGACGTTCCTATACCCGTGATTTTCATATCCATTCTGATACCCATAGTCGTAGCCGTAGCCTCCGTACCCACCGTACCCGTACGATCTTCGCGGGTTGCCTTTCAAGACATCGTAGAGCGCGTCGAAGAACGGCGCAGCCTCGATGGTCGCGAACGCCATCATCAGAACGGCGAAGAGGAGAAGACTTCGGACATGCATCGCGGAAGGGTGTCAATCAGCAATTGTCTCAATCAGTTGGCGGTCAGTGCGGCCTCGTTGCGCGGAAGCTCGCGGCGGTGGTTTAATCGCGAATGGTGCCGGGTGTTCATGTCGGCCGCTTAAATACTGGCCTCGGAGGATCCGACGGGACAAACACGAGCGTACGCGCTCGCCGGGGACGCCGGGTTCATGGTCTGTCCGGGAACCGTTCGGAGTGGTGTCTCTCGGTTTCGTCACCAGGAAGTCAGCACAAAGCTCGATCCTCGAGCTAAGCTAAAATGAAAGCTTGCTGTTTTGTACAATTGGTTAGCGCAATATGACGTGGTAGTTGTCTTTTACAATTTGATTTGAATTTATTTTAACATAACACAAAGCTGACTGGGCAGACGGAATCTTGCATAATCAACATGAAAGTAATTAAATAATTTACCATTTATCAGATCCTAGCCAAATATGGAACTATAGTCGTATGCGAACATGACCTCAATTGGACAAATTGTTCAGAAATTGCACGATTACTAACAAACGCTGCAGGGAATACCTTCATAGATCTACTACTAACTAACAAGTAGGTACTCGTATATAAATATTAATTAATATTTAGTAGCAGATTCGTCTATTAGCTCGAGTTATAGCTTCTGATTGACGTGACTGATATGATAATATATTCACATAATATATTATTTTATCGAGGCGATGGTTTATGACTTCTCTATATTACCTATGCCTACATTGGATAGGTGATGTTGATGATAATATAGGTACCTAGGACCATTCATGTAGTTATGTAGAGTACTGTATATAGTAATAGGACCAAAATACTATAGTTCAAATTTTAACATTAATCAATTCTATATTTACGTACTATAAATCAAAATTATTCTTATTTACATAATATTTCAAAAGCGTAAATTTTATCAATAAATATCGACATTCTTAGTTTAATTCCGTGATCTTCATGTAAATTTACTTCTGTTGATACCTATATTGTTGCTGCACTGGTTCTAATTTTACGCAATTAGCCTAAAAGATAATCTATTTCAATTAATAATACTTAACTTTTAATAAAATCCTTCAACTTACTTAATCCAGGTTTCTTATGTCCCAATTCAGAGTCACTAACAGTTGCTTTTTAATCGCTCCTTAGTAAAGAATCACCATACAAATTCTGTTCTAAGCAGCGATTTATGTAACCGTTAGTGACTCTGAGTTGGGGCGTTAGAATTTTTATAGTAATAATGGCTCGAATTCGCAGTCTGTATTGACTACAATAGAGACTACACATTTTTATATTTTAATAGCCACTAAACGAGTAGCATTTCTGATTAGTAACACGTTTCTGTCCAAAAATAACCCCCTGTATACATTCACTTATTGTACAAAAATCCACCACCAAACCGCGCTGGAGCAGCGTGGTGGAGTATGCTCTAGGCCTCCTCAAGAGGAGAAACCCGTGCCCAGTAGTAGCATTATTGGCCATTGTAAAGTTAGAAAGAGTTAGATATGCACGTACAAAAGTATTATTATCAAAGTAAAATCATACCCTGTAGCCTGTACGACAACCCTGCAGTCTAGTTGGTAGCGACCCTGCTTTCGAAGCGACGGGTCCCGGGTTCGATTCCCGACCGGGGCAAATATTTATGTGACAGATTTGTACTCGGGTCATGGGTGTTAGTGTGATGCGTTATATGTGTTATCCATGCCACCCGCAACACAGGTGAAAACAGACATTACGAGATTGATTATTATGAAGCGACGTACAACTTACAAGTTACAACGCTTTCCTTCTCCTTCCTTAGGTACAATGTTAAGGTGTATCGGAGTCAAGTTCAACTAGCCGCGTGCGTTCACCTCTCACGACTTCGCTGAGCGTTCCAACGGTTTCAAATCGAGTTCGATTATCAAATAAATGTCTAGGTACTTTTTTCAGTACCCATTGACATTTTTTTTTTATTATAACTATGTTTATATTCTAGTAGTCTTATATTTTTCTTCGTATTCTTCCAGTTTTAGTAATCGTCGTTATCCAAGATTATCCAGACATATTTCTAAAGGAAAAGTAGTCTATAAGAAAGAAAGAAAGAAAGAAAAGTTTATTTCACATAAATTAACAATAGCAACAAATTATAGCGAAAAAAGGGGAGCTCGGAATATTTTTTTCGGTATTAGTGGATCATCCATTTTGAGTCGAATTCTAACCTAACCTGTGCGTGGGAATACACAGAAACCTGAACCATAGACGAAAAAATGAGGGGCTCCATGCTAGGATTTGTACCATTCAGTTTAATCCCGATCATTCAAATTTCAATCTTACCTCCAAGGTACGCCATATTGGTTTCACATCAAAAGACGTAATGTAAATTTAAATACATTTATTTCGAGCACGAGACCCGGACTTTTAATTAGCAAAGTAATTAACTGAACCGCACGTGTTGTTTGTATCAAAGAAACTTTGTGACCTTTTCGAACCCTTTGGATAGTGTCCTGCCAGAAAATCATTGAATAGCTTCCAGATAATGGTTATAATAGGATATTAAAATACTAACGCTCGATTTAAACCCGCCCACACGTCTTTACTATGAATGTGAAGTTTAGGTAGCAAAACAACAGAAATAATCAAAAAATAAGTAATTAGGTATATTTTCCTGTTGTATTTTTTTGCCGGTATTATTTGTGTTAACCTAAGGATGGACATAATAAGGGCTATGCGCGCTTCACATAACAATTTAATAGTTTTGCTTAAATATCTCCCACATACAGACATCACTCAGTTACATTTTTCACATGACGATTATATTTAAGTCATGTTGCAGTAATAAGTCACGCTGCACCCTCAAGTGCAGTGAGTACGTTCACCTCTGGCCGTGAACGTGCCCGTTGAACGCTCGCCGCTCACGCTTGACGTTTACGACACATCACTCAACCTGCACCCGCAATCTGTTACGAAGTAACTGCTTACTTTTATAATAAGAACTTGATTTTTTTTAAGGTTAATAATAATAAGTTTAATTTTTTATGGAAATAGCCAACAAACGAGGGGATAGTGAGTGGGGGAATATCCGCGACACCAAAGACATCAATGACGCGTTGGCGATCAAGAAAGAGGTAAGAAAAAGAAAAAAAGAACTGGCTCTGAAGCCGCCAACCGAGACAAGACGAGTGGTTGGGCGGCTTACTGAAGAGGATGGTAGCTATCCATACGGACCCCACGGAGAAATAATAATAATCCGGTATTCATAAAAATAATACTATAAAAATATTTCTTCATAACTTTTTTGACCTATCCCATGTTCAAACTTTTTATATTGCATACGTTTCATGATCCATGAAAGAGAGATTTAAATGAAGAACATTTTTAGCATAGATTCATTAGAGAGAAATTTCAACACTTTGAAATAAATGCCGGCAATAGAATGTAGCTTTAAAATCCTTCGAGGCGTAACATTTTAATGGATTGTATTTAAGGTGTTTTGAGTACCTCTTTAATACATTTTCAGTGTATAATTTCGTTACTAGCAAATAATACAACAAATAGAAAAATGTAGAGCATCCATTGTTTCATTTTCAGAGCATTTATGTAATTAAAATAATAATTACTAACGACATTATCATTATAGCTACGCTATACTGTTCTACTGCTGCTGCTTGAGTGACCTCTCTATTCTATGAGGAGTAGGTACAGGCCTTATTCTTCAGCTTGAGTGACCACTCTACGAGGTATGTACAGGCCTTATTCTTCCCGACTAAATGCTGGTTGGTAAACGCCACACACCTTTGGAAAGATTAGGAAACTCATAGGTACATATGCAAGTTTCCTCACGCTGTTTCCCGACACCGACAAGTAATTTAAAAAAATCCCGAGGATTCGTATCCATAACTGGATCAACATCTAAATTCAGAGCATTATTTTTGTGATTTTCCTTATTATCCTGATTGGCAATGGCAACACGTAAATTGAGGAGTGTCTGTTCAAAAGTAGCTAATTAGTTACATCAGAATTAATTTTACAGAAAATTCCAAAATTGAATAAATAAAAACGCCCAATATACATATACTTATAATAATTTTGTGTGGTATGTTTTACAAGATATGTCATCTTTATGAACGTTATTACAAACGAAGTCTTGTGAATGGCCGCAGACTAATGGGACAGTTCCCTTAACAATTGCTTATTATTTTTCCTCGTTATATTTATACAATCACAATACTTGTAATTATGTTCTTGTTCAGTGATCATTTTATATATTCTGTTTTGCATGTACTGTTTTCAGAAATGATAAAATATATTAAGTAAACAAGGACATGTCGTTGTAATATAATAATATTTACGTATACGTACATTTCAGACAAGGATGTTATGATGACATCATCATAACTGATAACGTTATTAATATAACAGTAATTGTTAACATTGAACTACATATTAATAGTGTTATTTACACGCAATTTGTTCCACGTAATCTTATCTAATTTTTTTGTCTTTTCCTCTTAAAACTTTTGCATTAGAGCTTCGTAGAATAAAATTATCACAGGTTAGAAAAAAAGAAGCTCTAAAAGAAACACTAAATGAATAACTAAAAAAACACTAAAAGAAGCACTAAAAGAAGCACTAAAAGAAGCACTAAAAGAAGCACTAAAAGAAGCACTAATAGAAGCACTAAAAGCAGCACTAAAAGAAGCACTAAAAGGAAGACGTGTACATCTGTTTGCATCTGGAAAATTGCAACTTAGTAAGATATCATCACTGTCCAAGGAATTTCGCAGTAAAAAAAACTACTTATTATTAGTACTGTTATTTCTTCTGTGGTAAAACAAGATATTTGTTTAGCTATGTACCGAAAATCAATGTAGCTTTCCAGGCAGAGAAAATATCCTTACACAAAGCAAGCACTAATAAAATCTAAAAGAAAGCGTCCTAAGCAACAGGTTTATGCTTTGTTCATCAAACGACCACGGAATATTGATTACAACTCAGGGATAGATGGAGACTCGTATACCCCAAATCACGGATCATTTATTTATTTTTAATTAATTTGACATTTGACATGATTTTAATCTTAATATATATAAATTACGTGTCACGTTGTTTGTCCGCGATGAACTCCTAAACTACTTAACCGATTTTAATCAAATTTGCACACCGTGTGCAGTTTGATCCAACTTGAAAGATAGGATAGCTTACATCTCAAAATAAAAAACTTTTGACAGAACGAAGTTTGTCCGGGCAGCTAGTTTGATATGATTTTTAACATTTGTACCTAATTTTAGAATGTATGGATCGAAGTTATCTGAAATAAATATTACTATTATTATTATTATAATTGTTTACTTCATCCTTCTATAAACTTTTTTATAGCCTGAGGGGCTGACGAAAAAGCAAACGGGCCACCTGATATAAGTGGTCACCGTCGCCTATGGACATGAGCAATACCAGAGGAATCCCCAATGCATCGCCGGCCCTGAAGGAGAACTTTTTTTACACCTTTTTTGAAGAATCCCATGTCATAGCGCTCCGGGAATACCTCAGAAGGAAGCTCATTCCACAGCTTGCAAGTGCGTGGCAAAAAAGATCGTGAGAATCGGACCGCACCACCATGACTTTGCTTCGATCGTTCAAGGTTACTCTATTTACAACATGACCTTCACCAACACCATGATCTTTCAAGATTACTCACTTATACTTCCGGAGATTACATGCTGACATTTCTGACTCAGTTTACTTATAGTTCGTTGCTTTAATTCTGCTAAGTGTCAGGACACGATGCGAGATCTATGTGGGTCATTGATAAATGGTCTAATTATGTCGCAATGTTTTCCTCATACACTGTATTAGTAAAGAATTAAGTGACATAGTTCAGCAGAAATAATCGTTACTCAGTTTCTATTTTTTGTCTAGTGATATCAACGTAGTGGGAAGTTACTAAAGGATAAGGGTCTTTCCTCGATAGAGGGAAACCCGGAGTTTATAAATAAATAACGCTTCACACTCATAGCCCCACACTAGGATTCCCTGTGTCGTGGGTGCCATGGACAACACACTAGACAAGGACATTCACACCCAGACCGAGAACAGAAATTCAGACTCATCATTCAAATTTCCGCCTCGCTGGGAATCGAACCCAGGACCCTCGGTGCGGCGATCCGGCATGGTAACGTCCATTGCGCCCCACGGGTCGTTACTTACACGGGTTTACTTTACTAGAATAGCAACCTAGTTCGGGTTAGTGGCCAATTCAAGAATAGTATTCCCGCTATTTGTAGTTCTCCTATGTAGGACTATTTCCTATATAGTTTAGTTCAAAGAAGTTAGTAGTTTTCTTTCCAAAGGTTTTATGACGATTTAAAGCACATTCCCAGGGTTTGATTAAACTTGAAGACGAAGTTTGCAACGCTTTGTATTGTCCGAAAATTTTCCGACCGAAAAACTCGTGCCGAAAATGTATATTTTATTGGACAATGAAATTATATACATCAGGTAATGTTAATAACTTTTTTATTTTAATAACCTGTTTTTTTTGTGTGACAAATCATATTGGATTATGTATGTACCTATATTATTAAGAATAAATACAAAAAATTCCCGTGGGACCACTAGTGAAACATCTGCGGAAAAACAACCCAGGTGGTAGGTTTACGGGACTTATACTAGACAAAATAACTGCTACCTATAATAAATATTTCCTTCATTACATCTTTGTTTTTGTTAACGTTTGCCTAAATATTAAAAACAACGTACGTCGTACATACATTTAGCGTAGGTATATGGACGACGAATGTAATTATGGATAAATTATGCGAATAATCATTTTTCTTTCATTCCGGAACAGAACAGTCCTGTATTATTAACATGCAGCGTAATCAACAATATGAATAGTGCAAAAACAGGTTTGTTTCATTACCATATTCACCATATTCAACCCTTTGTCCCGCGAAACTACGTCGCATCGCAGACACTAACAAAAAGAATACGACCATAAACTTTGCATTTATACGAGTTTCGTCAAGCCAACATAATCCATACTAATAATAAAATTATATGCGTGTCTGTATGTTTCTTTTTGTTATGTAGCAGCAAAATATTTTATAAGATGGAAAATAAGTATGAATCATTTTACAGAAACAAAGAAATCTAAAAATTACCCCTAAAACGATCATAAAGAGTGTAATAGTCAAGTAAGAGAAAAACTTAGTTTTATTTGTATAAAAATACATATCTGTGTGTTAAAATTATTTCATCTGTTGAAAGCCGTAACTACAATATTATCAGTGAGTGACATGTGCTGAATTTTATTTCCAGATTTGAGATCCCTAGAAAATTTCAATTTATTTATTTATTTAAAAAAAAATTGCATTGTTTGGGGCACGCTATGAACACTATTGTTAGGAATATTTCCGAAGCAAAGCGAAGGCGGATTACTAGTTAAGTTTAAAGTTATTCATTACATAGTCGTAGTGCGTGTTATTATTACTACGCAATATGTATACAAATACCAAGCCATTGAGTAAGCAGGCAGGCTAGAAGACTAGCATCATAATTTATGCATTGTTATACCGAGGAAATGCAGCTAGCGTCATAGAATCCCATGACATAATTCATACGTTTGTATAAATTAAAATTTATTTAATTTACTCTTTATTTCGTTCGAAAATGAGTGTAACTTACTATATACTAGTATTTACAAAAAGAAAAGAAAATTAGTTATAAAATTACGTGCATTCCGTTTTAAGTTCAATATGACCTATTTTCAGGTGATACATGATAAAAGAGTATTAGTTATTTGTGAAAGACAACCCTCTACAATAATATCACCGTAACACACATAACTCCGTAGCAATGTAATTTATTTCCTTCGGAATAAATCAAGAAATATATCAAAACGGACAGACAGCGAAGACTATAACTCAAATACATAAAAACACGTAAATCAAGAAGGGAACTGGGGATAATATCATGTTAGATACGAAAAAGGTTGTATTAAGATTTCTACGATAGTAATTAGACGTAGACGGGCGTGTAGCTCTCGTAGCGGTTGTAGCGGGTTCTGCTTTTGACTCTCAGTCGCTCAAAGTTATAGTCGCACTTTGACAGAGCACTTTGACTATGTCTAGATAGGCTTAGGCCCGTATTAATAAACCGATCTTCGGTAAGAATGTTACATTATCGATCATTAACCATAATAAAAAGAAAAAGGACAAGTTTACACCAATTTCGATAATAGTTTCGGTCCATAAAAATACGTCATTAAAAACTTTAATTTTTAATTTCTAGAAAGAATATAGAGCTCTAAATGAACTGCCATAAAAGTCATCGCTCCCCATTAAAAAGACGCTTCGGTAATATATTTCTTATAATCCGAGGCAGTTACGATAGCTAGACCGTGATAGTAGAAGTAGAAGTCATAAAGAACAAATGCGGTGCATTGTGACGTAAGCGCACCTAATGCTTGAACCCCAGTCGTCCCGGGGCAATATAAATGTCTGCTTTTAGTTTCATGACCTCTTCACCCGTTAAACCTTGATATGAAAACGGGGTACTATATCAAAGCACGGCTTGGTAACCACGAACAAGTATCAAGATCATGACTATAATGCACCTACAAGCACGTGGTTTTTAACTAAATATTTTTTGCCAGGTTCATATAGGTACTTACCTATATTCAAATTCAAAATCATTTTTGCTTATAGGAAAACTTTAACGGATCGATCTTGTAAAACAATTAAACATATGATATAAGGAAAAATCCTGCATACCATGATTTTTTTAATATTCGTCTTATTTTAATAAGAATTTAAATTTTATTTTAAAAACCCAACATTGATGATGTTTTTGTGCACAATGTGCTAAAGCAATCTAATTAGTTAGTGGAATTCCAAAGCGGATAATTTTATTAATCCATTTCACTGGGTACCAAATTGGAGTGCCATGGATTAGTTTCAATATTTTGCGTATATGATTATGTAGCCACAGAGATTCAAACATGTATTCTCGCGAGAACAATGGCTTGAATTTAAATCCGACAAATAATTCTATATGAACTTATGCCAAATAATAAAAGTTGGAAAACCGTATTGTCCCTAAACCCTTAATAGAACATTTTTCATGGAGACATTACCATCTCAATGAAGGAGAGCGAACCCCGTTTATTTGAGTACCACTACCAAACTGCAGATCGAGTATATAATAGAAATGGCTTGATACCATTTCGGTACTAGCCATGTAGGGTTATATTGGTTCATAACAATTCTTATTTCTTATGCCTTCTGACTCAGAGTTTGCGGAATTCTGGACAGGACCCATCCTGGTAAGCTGGGTACTCCTCAGAACATGCTTTTGGGATTCGTCTTTCATAATATGTATAATACGAGCTAAGTTCTAGCGCGAACCACCTACCAGCTAAGAACTCTTCGAAGCACTAATTGTAACGATGTTATAATACTCTGAATATTATAACTATTTTATACAGTTCACTTGTTTCAGTGAAAGACCCAACAGCTTCCTTTTGAGCTATTCCCGAAGCGTTATGTTGTTCTCTAAAAAAATATCGCACCTTTGGTAGAACAAGGGCACATCTTACAAAAAATCGTAAAATGACAAAAATTAAACAAAAAAATATTTTACACCTGCAAAGTACATGGCCATATTCACAAATAAATGGGTCGTATCTCATGCAAAGAACAAACACTTTGAAGCAATAAAAAGACGAATAATACGACTCGGAATGCAAAAAAAAAACTTTGAAATGGCTCTCCTGTAAAATTACAAAAGTGCAGTTGAGCCCTTGTTCCACCAAAGGTGCGATATGTAAAAATAGTTCTCCTTCAGCGTTGCATTGGAGTCTCCCCAGGCAACGGTAACCACGCCATTCTGATCGCTGGGCTGCCAAATGTTCCCATCGCGAGGGCTCTATGTTGCATTTCTTCAATTATGTCGTTTCTGAACATCCTTAAATCTGAGAAGTGGTCCGTCTTGCTTTCGCTTGACAAATATAGTAACTACACCTACATGTATAATTGTATACACATGTATACGATACGATAGAAAACTTACCGGCAAATCGTATAAATGTGTGAAATTGAAATTATTTCTACAAGTTATTAGTTCTGTGGACGAAACTTACATGAACGCCCAATCAAAACATCCAACACATATGCAAATTGTTCACGAGGAAATTGAAATAACGCTCTGGAACTCGTTAATTAGACCTGGCATTCGGTATACTGCCTCCTATACAACGAAAAATTATTTTCAATTCTGCTTTCCATACGGATTTAGGGGAAGGCCGGGCATAGTGAACAGCCTAGGCAAAGCGGATACCCTCTTTTATTTTAAAATGGTGGGCCCGAACGCGCTACCGTCTTGCCACGAGGTGCACCCCGTGCCCCTTAGTCGTAAACAAACAGAGCTAACGCATAGTCACACGTCGTTTGCGAAAAAAATAACAAAAATTAAAAAGTGAACATTGCTTACGACTTTTCAAAGTACGTAATTTTGTAATTACTTATGTTTATATAGTATTCCTGTATTGGCTTGATTCTCTTTTCAAAGTGCATGTTTCCTTGCAGAAATACTGCTAGTTTTATTGGTATTCTGTTTCTAGATTTCATTAAGGTTAGGTTAAATTAAACAAGTACCCGTTGGGCAAAATGAACACGGGCAAAGCGGACACAGTATCCACTTTGGCCAACAGCGTTCGTTTTGTCCGCAGATTTATGGTGGTCACTCACGGTCATTCCATCGCGTCATTTTTGGAGCCACGCCAAGCGACATATGTCAAAATGGCGCGATTGGACATACAAATTTTTTAAATCACGCCATCAGTTTTTCACATTCACGATCAAATTTTGGCTGTACATCACGCCATTTGACGCGATGGACTGACCGTGAGTGGCCACCATTAGAAATGTTCACTTTTCTTGATTTCACTTTATCAAAAAATATACCAAAACCTGGCAAAGAAGATCCACTCAGATATAACGCCACTCAAAAATCTTCCACTCCTATGCCTACATCTTACCATCACAGGAAGAACAGAAAGAACAGAAAACTAAATTTGTTAAAACAAGTTCGAAATTATTGAGAAACATGGAGAAAGATTTAGATACCAAAACAAAGACCACGCGAAAGAAAAATGCTGACATTAGATACTAAAAGCGGCCAAGTGCGAGTCGGACTCGCCCATGAAGGGTTCCGTAGCAGCAAGTAACATAATATAAAAGTTCTTGTAGTTCGTTGTAACTTTGATCGATGTTTTTTGCGGTTTACGATTTACGACGTATTAAAAAAAAACTACTTACTAAATCTCGTTCAAATCAATTTTCGTTGGAAGTTTGTATGGTAATGCACATCATATATTTTTTTAGTTTTATCATTCTCTTATTTTAGAAGTTACAGGGGGGGAACACACATTTTACCACTTTGGAAGTGTCTCTCGCGCAAACTATTCAGTTTAGAAAAAAATGATAAAAGTAACCTCAATATCATTTTTAAAGACCTATCCATAGATACCCCACATATATGGGTTTGATGAAAAAATAATTTTTGAGTTTCAGTTCTATGTATGTGGATAGGGCTTGTAATATCGAAAGGTTTTCAATATCGATATTGATTTTCGATATTTGATGCTAATATCGGAATTCCGATATCAATATCGGAATTATACAATTTTTTTTTTAATAATTTAAATTTAATTTTATATTGTAAAGTAGGACGTCTTAGATAGCAAAAAGGTTTTTAATCAATAGGATAATGAAATAATAACGTCTTTAGTACTGTTTTAATCCCGTTCGTTGCAAATATCACCTAAATCTATTCAATTCGGTTTGGTTTTCGCGTTAAAAATTCACTACCTTAATTTTTTTAGAATTTTTGAATCGCAAAAGTTTTTACTGATAGATGAAATTCAGCTGCACCAAATGTGACAGCTGTACGGCAGAAGCTATGCTTTATACAAGGATAAAAGCTGAAGTGACTTGAAATATCGCAACACATTTGCTAGGACGCCTAGTTTCCTGGCAGCTGCCTTAACTTTAGATTCAATAAACCGCTCAAATTTAAGGTTCAAGGATATCTCAATTTCTTGCGGTGGGAGTATTTCATAGATACATTCTGAAAAGTAGGGCCAAAATAAATGCTTCTGTTTTTGTGGCGTTGAATTTCACAAGGTCGCCCTATTCGGTGACTTCAGGCAGTGATTCACTCTTTCAACTCGGGCCTCTCTTCAGACTATATTTTGGTCGTTACTGGTCGGAAGCTTGCCAGGTATCGCTCGACCAGATCGTTGATATGTAGCAGGAATAGAGTTCTGGAGATAAAAGATCTCTGAGAAAGTCCGGCATTGTTTGTAATATGTGTTGTATGGTTGCTTGGGACGAATAATCTTTGATAACGACTCTAAATGAACGTTCACTCAGAAAGTCTTTAACCCAGCTGATCAGGCCAGGGAATAGGACATACGCAGGAAGCATGATCAATAGGCTAACATGCTAAACCGTATCGAAGGCCTTCGAGATGTCAAGGGATAAAGGCAACCGCCTCTACATTATTCTTAAGGTCCTTGCCCCAGATACGAGTGGGTGAGATACGCTAGAATGCGGTAGAGTGGTATGCGTTAGGCTATAGCGCTAAGGTCACTAAGGAGATCATTGTGTTCTAGGTATGCAACGAGGCGCATGTTCAATAATAATCTTCCTGAGTATGTTGGTAATTTAAATTGGCCGTTAATTAGCAGGGTCAGCTCGATTGCCATTCTTGGGCACGGACTGCAAGTTGGCAAGCTTCGACGCCTGAGGCACTATGCTCGTCTTAATTGAGAGACGAACCAAGCGTGGCAAAACAGTAGATAACTGGAGAAAGCTGGAATACCATCTGGTCCACTAGCTTTGTTCACGTCTAGACATCGCAAGGTTTTAAAAACCTTTGTTGTAGATGTGAACCTCCGATATACAATGGTCAATGAGGTATCTGCGGTGAATAGCCATTGACAGTTAGATGCGAATTCTCAGCAACTAGAGATTCGTACGGATGATCTGCAGAAGATGATGTAATTATTAACTTAGGTATACCGAGATTAAGGAGATAAATTATGTTTGGAATAGATTTTTTCCGTATCGCATTATTCGTGCAGTTGGCTGAGCAGACTCACAACAGGAATACGGTTAAAGATATTAACTCTACCTCCCTACACAGCTAAAATATTTATACTTACTTGCTGAATTTTATGACCTAGTGGCTAATATACCTTGTGGCACGCATTAAAATCATTTTGTTTAAATTAAAATAAAAAAAAATACTGATTCCGATATTACGATATCGAATCACTCAGTATCGGAATTGTAATATCTGGTTTCACGGTCCGAGATTCCGATATTTCGAGATTCCGAGATTCCGATATTCAAGCCCTATGTGGAACCCCAAAATTCATTGTTTTTTTCTATTTTTGTGTAAAAATCTTAACGCGGTTTACAGAATACATCTACTTACTAATTTTTAACAGTGTAGTTCTTATTGTTTCGGAGAAAAGCGGCTGTGACATACGGACGGACAGACAGACAGACAGACAGACAGACAGACAGACAGACAGACAGGCAGACAGACAGACATGACGAATAAGGTTTTTTGCCATTTGGCTACGGAACCCTAAAAATGACTAAAGCAACCAAAAGAACCAAAACCACTGAAATTAATAAAACGACCAAAAATATTAAAGCCAAAGGATCTAAGGGCAAAGAAAATGATGAAAAGTTTACGTGTTTTTTTTGTGGAGAAGATTTTATGAGAAGATTAACGAACAGCTGTTTGATGACTGAATCCAATGCAATTCCTGCAAGCAATGGAATCACAAGAAATACGGCACGGCTTACGAGGGAAATGGCATATTTCTTTGTGACAACTGCTAGATATGACTGATTAGTTGTATTCTTTATTATTGTTTCCTTTAATTACATATATCTTCTTTTATATTCTTCGGTAATCTTTCCTTAATTAACCGTGTGTTCACTTTACCCTATGAGCCTATCCACTTTACCCGGTGGATTGGGCAAAGCGGATAGCGGTACCAAGTTTAGTGTGATTAAAATTTTTAAGTAAAGTACTGATGTTACATTGTTTTAGTTGATTATATTAAAAAGTTTAATAAATACTGTTTCAAACTCAGTCATTATTTTTTATCTATCTGTATCAACTTCCTTTCTATAGCCTGCCAAAGGTTAAGGTGTCCATTTTGCCCGGCCTTCCCCTAACTAGTTTTTATAGTAAACTTAATATGTAAGTTTACAGTCGTGCCTATTGAATTTTAACGTTATCGACGCGTTATGAGACACTGTACAACTGTTGTTATTTGACATATCACTTTTAGCCATTGAGGGTGAGGCCAAACGAGCGTATTTTTTAACCGACTTCAAAAAAAGAGGAGGTTTCAATTCGACCGTTTTTTAAGTTTGTTACCTCAGAACTTTCGACTGGGTTAACCGATTTTGATGATTCTTTTTTTAATCGAGAGCTGGTGCTTGTCATGTGGTCCCACTTAAGTATGACGAGATGTTTTTGAATTATTTTGAAGTCGGTTATTTTTTTCTTGGTAAAATTCAGATTATTGAACGTGCGTCGCGTGAAATGAATGGATTTCATACTAAAGTCCAAATTCATTTTGCGTCGCCCCGCGGCCGTGACTTTAGTATGAAACCGTACGTAACTCATTTTCCGCGACTGACCGCTCAAAAAAATACGCTCGTTGTTTAGCCTCACGAACTATTATTACCAGCGTATTATACGTCAATTGCAATGTATGATAAATGATCAGATTTTTAGACGGTACCTACTTATTTAGTAAACAATCTTGTCTTTACACTATAGTAAAATATTAATTTAGATTAGTTTAAAAAAAATGCTAATAGTAAACAGAAACTTATTTCGGTATTAAATAGTTTTATCTGTCTTTAAATTCTTTTCATTTTTGTGTTAGCCTTATTCTTAAATTACAAATTACCATAAAAAGACACTGTAAGATTGTTTCTCAAAAAGGACACGTCATTGATACCCGAGTGTGGACTCGGCCGGTTTTTCCTTATTCACATGTGCTACTCGTACCTCTAAAAACTATGAGCGGCGGCGGGACGCCCCGAATTCGATAAAAACGTTGAATATGCATAACTCACATGTCAGCATAATATATCCTGCGTCGTAGTCCAATGAAGACCTGCAGCACGTACTAATGTGAGAAATGACTAATGTTACTTTGTAAAGTAATTCCCATTAAATATGTGACGATGTGCTGCTTTGATTTCCTGGTCTGTTGACCAAATGTAAATATCTAAAATACTAATGTATTTTATTAGATAACAATAGGTTTTTTTCTTATACCGATTGGTTGCCTGTTTCCCACGAGAGGTTTAATGAGAAGTGGAATGCAGAATTTGGGTTGGAAATCTTAGTTTGTGTACCTATGATAGAAATTTTTTCGTACCCAATGTAAACCTACTAAGTTGGCTTGATAATTACACGCTCAAACAATACTCTTACAACTATTTGAAATAATTGAATTTACATGAACATCGAAAACAATTGATTGAAATATATTTATGTATTCTTACATAATTCGAAGATACAGGGAACCTTCACAGAGTCTATAAATAATAAAGCACCCATAACGCTGCTAATTATAATGGAACCATCTCAGAGACGGTCGCGTCGGGTCGGGTAAATGATACCAAGCGACCGTGACAAATTGCAACAGAGTACCCATCCTCCTACTACTGAGATAATACTCGGAATTATTATGTCACGATAACATTTCTAGTCACTAGACAAAATGAAAAAGTACTTTAAACAAAACGTCAGTTAATAATTTACCTATAGACATAATCATTTATGCCTCCAGATGATAATAATAATAATAACGCTTCACACTCATATCCCCACACTAGGATTCCCTGTGTTATGGGTGCCATGGACAACACACAAGACAAGGACAATCACACCCAGACCGAGAACAGAAATTTAAACTCATCATTCAAATTTCCGCCTCGCTGGGAATCGAACCCAGGACCCTCGGTGCGGCGATCCGGCATGGTAACCATTGCGCCACACGGGTCGTCAATATAAAACAAAATAACAAAAGTACGACATGTTCTACTTGGTGATTGCAGCATTATGCATAATTATCGTTATACTTAATGTCAAATGTTTATCGATATTTTTAAAATTCCAACCTTGATCAGTGGCTGCACGAGTAAACACGAATTACCCGTGCACCCACCGGTGGGTGAAGCCAGTGGGTGCACGGGTAACGGCCCAAAATTATTTAGCAGGACATACTAAAATTACAGTCCTATTAAAAACCGCAACATAGAATGATGTGACGTGTCCAAAACGACGGGCTGGAGAGATCAAGTTTACCACGAATTTTTAAATAAAAATCTCGTGACGTGATATTTATGGCTATTGAATCCAGCACTCCAGATGTCTGATTTAATGCAATTTAACTATTTAGTATTTAGGTATTTTTACATTTTAACAACATAGACGTGTTCCCCTAGTACAGTCACCTGCAGAGAAAAGTAACCCATCTTTTACTGTGTGTTTATTAAGAGATGGGTTACTTTTCTTTGCAGGGGACTGTACATAACGTCTATATTGCAAAATAGGTCCCCCGCGTAATATCAACAACGTAGCGGTAGTTTGATAAATTAATGGATTGCCGGGATTATGGGGGTAAGGAGTGCCCCACCCGCCGAGTTGCTTATAAATATAATTTAACACGTTTCTACAATATGGAGTATACCCCAAAATAAACTCCAACAAAGAAATTTCACTGAACCTAAAAAACATTTTTTTTAAATCTCTACATATATTTAGTAAAGAAAAATACTCGATTAACTCACTTATTAGTATTAAATTAATTTTAGGAAATTAATATACCTAACAATAAAACTCTTTCTGTTAATTTTGTGTTTTACTAAAAAATATTAATAATAATAATTTCGTGCACCAAAATAGAGATTGATAAATGTGTAGTTTTATTTATTTCCTTCCCTGCCTCAGATTACGTTTCTTGTAACATAAGAAAGCTATTCTTCAAATAAATTGCCTACTTGGACAACGAAAAAAGAAATTCTCCTTAGTACGATTAATTATGATTATTTATCTTTAAACTCTTATTCTGCTGTCTTGGATATTTGTTACATTATTTGTAAGGAGACTGTGGATAGATAGATTATTGAAAGCGACAAGAATCTGTATGACTTTGAGTTATGTCACAGAATCCAAATAGTACAGGGTTAAGTTCACAAACCCATATTACAAGTTCTATTTAATTTCACAATTATTTTAGATCATAAATGCCTGTCACGACCGGGATTCAAACACGGAACCAAACGAATCCAAACGACCCATCACTTCACCTATCGGCTATCACCCATCAGCAATGACCAAGCCGATAAATATTTATTTTATTGAAAACGCAATATGTATTTGGCTTGCTGCGAAATGTGTCCCCTAACGCAGGAAACTCTAGAGCAGGGTGAGATGCGAGCGTATGAAACTTTATCTACTATTTAACCTTCATAAAGGGACAATTTAAACCCTACCGCCCTCTTAACGGTGATGGGCTGACATTCTCGCCAACACATTCCGATCTCCGGGGAGCTCGGGGAGTGTTAATTCGAGTGACCTCACAAGTTCATTGTCGCGCGGCAACTGACGGGTTAAACGGCTGGCGACTTAACCTTACACTTCATACGTTCCCTTCCGGGTCACTTGTTGAGTTAACTAGATGTATGACGTGAGAATTTACGAAGCAAGCGTGAATTTACTACGGTCGTATGTACGTACATCTACCAACCATTTGGCAAGCATCAATTATTGATACAAACATTCATTCATCCAAGTTTTGGTGCTATGCTAGATAAAGGTCCTATGTGACTTGGGCGCCCAGCCGATTTTGAGTTTCAGGAATCCAGCTAATAAATCATTCTTTTACTTGTTTTTAAGGGTCAACAACAAAACAAGGATCATACATTATCATTAGTGTCATTACCACACTGCCTTAAACTTAAATGATTTTAAGCTACTATGGTAGATTTACGCATCGTAGATGCTTGTAGTTGAGCTGATTTAAAATAAGGCAATTGAATTTCACGACACAAATCAATATCACGTTTCATTCGATTACTCATCTCGAACTAAATACCGAACGAACACTGCACTACTACTAGAGCTATATTATACTTACACAAAAGAATATCTATAGGTACATAGTGCGTTTCACGTAAGAGTTCACTGTCGTACTGTTAGGAACTACTTATAAATATAGGAACTTGAAAAACACTATACAATACTATAAATATCTCATACGACGCCTATGCGTATGACGTTTTATTATTGATCCATCCGTTGCCACTAAAAACAAAATGTCAGACATGTTTCAGAAACAGTACGTGACTATTATTAATATCAACTTCCTGATCCATTAGCATCCAGTTTTGTGTCCATGTTTTCGACATAACAAAGGCCCGTAGATTGTTAAACGCAGTCGATCACCTGACCTCAGACCTATGGGCAAGAAAGTTTGCAAAACCACTGCGCGGAAAAGGTTATCGATTCGATCTTGGCGAGGCAAGAGCCGAAGAGTTGCATTTGAATCACGCGACTCTCGTGTTAATTTACGATAATAATATTTATTATAAAGACGATAATATGTGGAAGATAACATTGGACTAAGAAGGGTTATTAATCTCTATACTAGCGAAGACTAGCAGTGTACGCTTATGCCACAGAAATCTAAATGAAGAGGCTAATTCTCTACAGTAGACTAGTGAAAAAAGTTAATATAAGTACAGTCACAAGAATCAAATGGAAACAAATGGATTGACGTCTAAATGAAACAAAACGGTATATTGTTACGCATTAATTTATTTTAAGTAAATAAAACTTGTCCTATCAGGTTAAATTGTTCCAATTTATCTTTTACAACAAATAAAAAATATTAATATTAATTTCCCAGTAGACTTTACCTATCAGTCACGCAAATATTTACTTACTTAATTTTAAGCACACACGTATTTATAGTCGTGTCTATGGTTGTACAAGTTATTTATGACTTGTATTTCCGGTCCAGTAGAGTACAATTGGGTACAAAGAAAATACATATCGCGTTTTAGCCTCAACAGAGGAATACAATGTCTATACTATCAAGCTTCCATCAGTTACATCTCACGAATCTCACCCAGCAAACGTCGCAAATAGAAATAGCTGATAAGTGATAACAAAACACAAGCTAAACATACTACGGCTTGCTCCCGGAAACACGTTGAAACCCATTGCCAAACAAATTTTTACGTCAATCATCTTAACGGCCTCTGTATGTAATCGCCGAATTCGGTCTAATCGGCCGACCTCCCGGCTGCGACAAATATTATTACTAATGCAAGTCAATGTCAGCAGTGTGAGGTCGATCGGTAGTTGCGATCTGATTCACCGAATAACTAGGGCCTCGTATGACGACGTCATTTGATTCCCGATTCCGTGATTGACTAGTTAATTGGAACGCTGATAGCCCAATGAATTGCGCCGATCTTTTATCGACGAAGGAACGTTGGACATTGAAATATAATGATGATAGCAAAAAATCTTCTTCCGTATTAAAGGTTACTGTAATCTGTTGGTGTCAGTTGTTATCATTAAAAAGCAATCGTTAACTTGTGTGAGGCCTTCGGGTAGTTAAAGGATTTGTCATACTCTAAAAAGCTCATATTAACCATATCGTCACCACCAATTCGCATCAAAGTGCTAATTACGTCTCTCCGATCTCCGACACTACACTGCAACCAAAACATGAAAATAACATTTCACAGTTCTTTGTTCGTTAACCCCGTAGTTGAATTGGAAAATACTACTAGGTCTTATTATTACCCCGTATATTATTTATTTATAATGCCTAGTACAAATCCGAGCGACTTTCAGCAGGGTGCACGCACAGCTACCACAATTTACTATAAGAAAATAAATGTTTACTAAACAAACAGAGACCTATTGCTAGTTCCTACTAAACCTACTATGCAGTCTGCAATAAAAATACACGTTCATTTGCCACGAGACTCATTAACGATTTAGTAAGGAACGCCACTGCATACAAATTTATCTGCTCAGTGAGACAGACGTTCTCAAACTACACTATACCTACTTGGTTAATTCGGCTTGGAGTCAACAGAGGGCTAAAACAACAGTAAACGAAACACGCCAATTTGAGAAAATGTTTCATGGATGGAACGTTTTTCAAATAGTATTTGTACTTTATTTTGTACCTAACTAAGTAGTAAGGTAAGATAAGTATCATAGGATAAGTCCTGTCACTCTAAAAATGAAGCTACGAGTAATAGGCGTTAGAAATTGTTGTTTGTTGGTCATACTCAATTGTTCTTACTGTTTTAATATTATAATTATTGTGATGACAAAGGGGTGTGAAATAAATAATTTAGATTATCATCATTATGTAGTTTTTCCTAAGAAGTAAATCAATCTGCTCCAGAAATTGAACCCAGGATTTCCCGATCAGATTCCCAACAAGGTCGTTATTCTATAAATATAATGTCTTAACGGTTGAGTATCGCTGATCTGTATAATGTTATTAAGGCATGCTGAATTTCCAACACATAATTAGTACTGTTTTCAGCTAATTACGTAGATAAGCTACGTTGCATTAAGTAGGTATTTTTCGTAAGCTTTTAATGAGCGTACGTAATTGGGTGCGTTGCTACGTCATAAAACAATGTAGTTATTGTAACATTGCGTCATTAAATATGACAAAGTTACATTACAACTAACAAATGTAGAGTCCAGTTACCAAGGGTTTACAGATACAGGCTTATCACAGATAGGTGCCTACAGGCTTATCATTTCACCGTGGCACATTTATTTAAAACATAAAAGATTTTTAATGATATGGTCACTATAAGATGTTGTTACTTGTTAGGTTAGCTAATTACGTAATAACTTAAGACAGAAGGACCCTTAAGTAGGAACTGAATAAATTAACCGACTTGGTATTACATGGATCTCACAACTTTTTACGGTAGAAGAACTGAGTTGCAAGACTTGGTTTTTTTTACAAGTTAAGTTTTTGATGGCATCTCATTTCTTTTTGTAGAAAGTCCTACTTTTTTTCCTTTTACAAGTTACCTTTGAACATAATGTACCTATCTAACATAGTGTACCTATCTACACCTATTATGCCATTATATTATATACATGTACACTGATTCATTCAAAGGACATTTTGAGAAAAGGACATTCTGAGAAAAGGACATTTTGCGAATCGGACATTCTGCGAATAGGACATTTTGCGTCCGCCGGACATTTCGCGAAAAGGACATTTTGCGCCTAAACCGTTTCTAGCTTTATCCACAACGAAGTTATAGGGGGTCGAAAATGGCCTGAATTGCTTCGAGAAAAGGATGGTACGGCACTGCCGTGCCCCCAGAAAATGCAGTAACAGCTAGCTAATATACTATTATCTCTCTATCGACAGTAAGGTTTAACATCGCGAACAAAAGATGGGTTCGTATCTACGCGACGAACATAGATCACCTATAGGTACTATTATTTATTCTGTGCTTATATCCCAAAACTATTATCACTAGTGTTTTCTCAGTGAACACCATAATCATTATCGATACATATAGTTTGAACTTGATGTATCGAACCATTATTCCTTGCAACAAAAAGAGAGAATCGGTTGACAAAAACACGAGAAATATACCTAAATAACTATTTTCTTTATGCCATGCACGCGTTGAATTAGTTCAATACTATTGCACATCGTATAGATCCTGACCTTAGATAATAAATAAGCTATTAGTCATCGTGAACGCGACACGGGAAGGCCGCGTAGCTGTCTGGGAGCCCGCGTGTTACGTTACGACACGACGTCACATACAAGGTGTTGTAGTACGATTACACGATTAGTGCATTACGTCGGATAAATCAGAATACAATTCATAATACACCGTTTTTGAAGTGAAAACTTCTTTAGTAGGGGGGTGACTTGAAATTTTATGAAACGAAACTGTCCAGTAAAAAGAGACAAACACATAAATTCTAAAGTGAGATAAGAAGCATTGTACAGGGGTAGGGTAGAGGAGTTGAGTGGAGCGGAGCGGAGCGGAGTGGAGTGGAGTGGAGTAGTGAAACCTACATTTATCATCTCCCCGAAATTTTACATTCGTCTCATTATCTTGAAAACAAAAATTTTGAAGGTTTCACTTCTACCACATGTGAATTGCACACATTTTAATTTTTAATACGAGTCATATTTAGTAAAAAAAAAGCGGCCAAGTGCGAGTCGGACTCGCCCATGAAGGGTTCCGTAGCAGCAAGTAACATAATATAAAGGTTCTTGAAGATCGTTGTAACTTTGATCGAGGTAAATTGCGGTTTACGATTTATGACGTACTCGTATTATAAAAAAACTACTTACTAGATCTCGTTCAAACCAATTTTCGTTGGAAGTTTGCATGGTAATGTACATCATATATTTTTTTTAGTTTTATCATTCTCTTATTTTAGAAGTTACGGGGGGGGGGACACACATTTTACCACTTTGGAAGTGTCTCTCGCGCAAACTATTCAGTTTAGAAAAAAATGATATTAGAAACCTCAATATCATTTTTGAAGACCTATTCATAGATACCCCACACGTATGGGTTTGATGAAAAAAAAATTTTTGAGTTTCAGTTCTAAGTATGGGGAACCCCCAAAATTTATTGTTTTTTTTCTATTTTTGTATGAAAATCTTAATGCGGTTCACAGAATACATCTACTTACCAAGTTTCAACAGTATAGTTCCTATAGTTTCGGAAAAAAGTGGCTGTGACATACGGACGGACGGACAGACAGACAGACAGACAGACAGACAGACAGACAGACAGACAGACAGACAGACATGACGAATCTGTAAGGGTTCCGTTTTTTGCCATTTGGCTACGGAACCCTAAAAACTTACGCCCCAACTCAGAGTCACTAACGGTTATTTTAAACGTTCTTTAGTAAAGAATCACCATACAAATTATATAATATACACCATACTAAGGAGCGATTTAAGTAACCGTTAGTGACTCTGAATTGGGGCGTTAGACTGTCTTTTATCGTTATTTGTAATTTAAAAATAAGGCAAACACAAAATGATAAGTACTTTAAAGACGAATAAACATTTAAGGACCCCCATGGAGAAATGATAAAGGTATTTACTAACAATTAAAATCAATGTTACCAATATAATCCCTTGAGGGGCCCTACCACCAGCGGGCCGGATTTAGTCGCCTGTTACGACACCCATCCGGCGTGGGATTGGGGTTAGTATTCTAAGCGGCCCCAATACGGCTAGACAACAAAACAATTAGGTAAACAATTTAATGTAATTTTAAACAATTTATTTTAATTTTAAACAGTTTAATTTGTTTTCCATAAAACAATAATACTTTATAGAAATTAATAATCATAAGTTGGCGCCGTCTTAAAATTATTTATTTACTGTTAATTTACGATCTTAGTTTATAATACTAAATGGTTTATTTTATTTTTCGCTTTTCAGTTTTTTTTCATTGGTATATTTTTTGTTTAAAAGTAATTTTAAATCGTTAAGTTGTATACGCGCGATCAGAATGGGATGCGACCTTTTGGAACTCTGCCGTCCTCAAGCTAAAAGGCGGCTAAATGTCATCTGGTAAATTTTTACTTTATTAACAGTTTTGATATTTTTTTGACCTTTAGTAATATTTAAGTTCAAAAAAAAAATAATATATCTTTTGAGTTTGACATAGTATGACAACATTAACAATTGTTTTATAGAGAATCACTAGCACGATTTCAAAATAATCCTGCTTTTTTTGGCTCTACCTCAAAAACTGTTTTTGTCACTTAACCGCAAAGATTTTTACCATCATTGCTTAACCGCCTTTTAGTTTGAGGACGGCAGATTACTGAGACGCTTACGTGTCATCGGCAAGCCGTAGCGTCGGCAACAATGGTATTTATTTATTTATATATGTACACTTTATTGACCACAATATAAAATATTGAAGAACAAATGGCGAGCTTAATGCATTTGCATGTATGTTATATTTATATGTATAAAAAAGGTAAATGTGCCAAGAGGGCGCTGAAATTGAGGTAGTCGAATTTAGTCAGGTGTAGCGATTTCACTATGACATTTGACAGCTATATAGAAGATTTTGTAATTAACACAGGCGGTAAGTCTTATAAACAAAATATATGCTTTAATATTATAGGCGACGCATAATATTTTAAAGTAGAACGTCCCCAATAGTGATCTCCATCATATGCAGTACTTAGTCTGTTTACATTTTTATTATATTTTTCAGAAGGCGATTATTTTTCAGAAGGCGATACTTCTGACGAAAGTGAAAGCTCTGAAGATGACGAAAACTCTGATGATGATTGCCATGAAGCAAATAGGCATTAGTGTAAAATAATGTTTCTAAACATTTTATTGAATTGATTACAACCATGAACATTTTTAGGCTTCCGTAGCCAAAAGGCAAAAAACGGAACCCTTATAGATTCGTCATGTCTGTCTGTCTGTCTGTCCGTCCGTATGTCACAGCCAATTTTTTCCGAAACTATAGGAACTATACTGTTGAAACTTGGTAAGTAGATGTATTCTGTGAACCGCATTAAGATTTTCACACAAAAATAGAAAAAAACAATAAATTTTGGGGGTTCCCCATACTTAGAACTGAAACTCAAAAATTTATTTTTTTCATCAAACCCATACGTGTGGGGTATCTATGAATAGGTCTTCAAAAATGATATTGAGGTTTCTAATATCATTTTTTTCTTAACTGAATAGTTTGCGCGAGAGACACTTCCAAAGTGGTTAAATTTGTGTCCCCCCCCCCCTGTAACTTCTAAAATAAGAGAATGATAAAACTAAAAAAAATATATGATGTACATTACCATGCAAACTTCCACCGAAAATTGGTTTGAACGAGATCTAGTAAGTAGTTTTTTTAATACGTCATAAATCGTAAACCGCAATTTACCTCGATCAAAGTTACAACGAACTTCAACAACTTTTATATTATGTTACTTGCTGCTACGGAACCCTTCATGGGCGAGTCCGACTCGCACTTGGCCGCTTTTTATTTTAAATAACCATTATGATAGATTGCAGAAATAATTAATTTAAAACTAAGTAATACTAAAAAATAATTACCTCAATTTTTCAGCATTTTTTTTGATAACGCTACTTGAGATCTTTTGTTTTTGATTTACTTCGACAAGGTTCCATACCAATCTCGTCGCGCGCGGATTTATACCTAGTTTTACCTACATAATGTATTACGTTGAACGACACTTACCAAACTAAAAATATGCTCAGGTAGAGCAATCACAGTTTTTTCATTTGCTGATGTTAAAAAACAGAACCTTAAATTGAAACGAGCTCCTTGAACTGAATAAAACTAAATAATTAAATAACTCAGTTATAAATAATCGATTTCCAATTTTCCCTGTAAATACAAACAATTATGATTATTTCCGTGAGTAGAGTCGAATAAAGCTGGTAGAGCTTACAATTATTATCCTTCGGTAATGATTGGTCCATCAACATTGATACATGGTTTGGACAAAATTGTGCCATTTTCATATTATAATACACAAAATCTAATAAATATTATTTTCTCTTTTCCTTTTTACTTTTACTCTTTACCTTTCTAAATATAAGGTAGGAAATAATTCTTAATACCATGCGTAAAATTATGTACATTATAAACAGTAAACTGATAAGTAGTGCTATTATGATAACAGTGACATCTAGTTGTGATTCCTCCAACCATGTGTTGTTTAAACTTGGAAGATGTGTCGGTGAGTCACCGTGACGCGCTACGTACTCCGTCCAGTAGATGGCGCTTTCCATGGCGGGAAGTGGCCGGTCATGCCACAGAGACTTCACTTTTTTTGCAGCAAGTTGCATCCTAGAACAATAAAACAGGAAAATAGGCTTAGCTTACATAAAATGGAATTGTACCTACATAACTGCGATGCTTATTTTAGCTCTATGCAATGTATTAATCATTCAGTAACAATCCAATAGGAATGGTTAGTTCAGTAGCTAAAACCAGTCCAGTCACTTTTTAAGCGCAAAAAATTCAAGGGCCGTCTGTCTGGTCAACAACCTGTGTTTCGACTAGCTATTACGAGTATAAAATTGCAAACCGTTCATTATTATGGAAATGAGGTCATCGTACGGTTGTACTAAAACTTAAGGCTATGGAAAGAAGTTGGACGTAAAGAATGCGTGGTTTGAAATTTCGTTCGTCGGCTCATTTCGTCGTATAAGACACTGGCCCAGGCTAAAGGGGCACCGCGGCGCGAAGTAGGTACTCATGTAAGAAGAAAATATAAAATGTCACAAAATTTTACGTACCCCGTCGGAGTGGGGGCCCTCAACTAATTTTGATACAGGGCGGGTTAGGGCTCCAAGCTACACTACTGATATTTAGTTACCTAATATACTTACATAAAAATAGGGTAGTCTATAGATACCTACTAAGAATACCACTCAATAATACCACTAAATAGAAACCTATTGGCAGTAACAATATGTTACTAGGAAAATTGATTAGGTACAAACTTTTCAGATGTCAACTCCTTAACCGCCTCGACCAAGCTTTCTGTATTGATTTCATCAAAGAACATCATCTTTCCGAAACCCAGTTGTTTCGCCGCCGCGCTGTTCGAGAACTGGTCTCCGAAGAACGGTATCGTGATGAGGGGTTTTCCACAGTATGCCGATTCTGAGAGACTGAGCATCCCCCCGTGGGATACAAATGCCAGAACTTTCGGGTGACCTGTAATGCAAACATTCCATTATTACTTATAGAAAACTTTCTCTGGTTAGTCATGTAATTTGTAAGTTCCAATTGTAGTAAATAGTCGATTCATCTATCTATCTTTTCTCACTGATTTACGTCGATATTGGAATTGTATTTGTTCTTGACTGTTATTAATTTTAATTTATTTTGACATTTGATATTGTATACCTATCACAGATAGGACATAGCGGTCTCCATTGTATCTCACTATCAATCAACTATAATATTGTACCTAAGATCCACAATAAATTATTTTTGACTTTGACTTTGATATCCTATTTTACTCACACAATATATCGATCTGGGGCAGCCATGCCTGAGCAAACACGTTGACATTATCTTCAGGTAGAGAGGCGTCCTCCCACTTCCAGATAACCTTCTGCTGTATTTTCTTGAACGCATTCAAGAATTGCTGCAACTTGTCTTTACTCATGGAGTTTGTCTTCACATTGGAACCAAAACTGACGTAGATGGCACCATGCTCTGCCGTGGCTAAGAATCTCTCTAATTCCTGTAATATTGTAACTATAAATAAATAATTAATCTAACTACCGCTACTATGTCATAAATGTTTCTTAAAACTATTATCAGAGGAAAACGTTGACGTAATATAAGCCTTCCAATACGGCAAATATCTATTAGGCATATTAACATATCTAATTATTAAAATATCTATTATTATATTTAACAGCTAACACGCTAACACAATCGGGGGTATCCCCGCCATTCCCCGCAGTACGTTTTTTACCTGTGGCGCGGGTCACGGCACGGGTGGCATTGACGACACATAGTGACACATAGGTATAACACATCACAATAAAACCCATGACCCGACTATTTATCTGTAAATATTTATCTATCACATATCTGCCCCGGCCGGGAATCGAACTCGGGACTCCTCGCTTCGCAGGCAGGATCGCTACTAATGTTGATTTCTATATACATTTATGTACGAATACACGCCTGATGCCCTTTTTTGCAACCGATTTTGCAATCCATTGTAATAATTATTGTATACAAAATTCCATAGACACCACTATCAAGTTTCTGCCCCGGTTCGAAAAAATCGTAGATCCGGGCCTGCGAATGCGTTAATTATACAAAACTTGTTCTAATTCAGTGAAAATTCAGTGTCACCGAAATCTCCACTTACCATCAGGTGGCATTGTGGTCCAGTATTAACTTATTTGTGTAAAAAAACATTCCATTAATTATTAAAACCTGTAAAAAACCAACTAATAGTTAAGTGCACATACCTCCGAAAGGGGCTTTGGTTTCCGAATATGCAATCCTCCAATTTCCAGAATCTGGTGCGACAGGACCCTGGTCCCGGTTAGCGAGAAGTGTTGGTAAGCGAATACCATCTTCATCCTCTCCTTTGCTATCTTTTCTATATCTATTTGGGCATTGGGGAGAAACTCCTTGAAAATTTCATCGATAATACCATGAACGATCCACTTTGCAAAAGTTGTCAGGAACCAGTTAACCACCTTGTTCTCCACCCTGTAATACAAAGATGGATTCGTTCCAGCGCTGGAAAAGTAGAACGCGTCAGCTGCTATATCGAACGGTAACCCCATTCTGGGGTAAGTCCACGGCAGCAGGACATGAGACGTTATCCCAATGATTGGCGCGTCATACATCGTCGCTGCATACGCAAGGGCGCAGTCGCCCATGAACTGTTCCACGAATATCACGTCATATTTTATACGTTGAGCATTTAGCTGTGCGACTCCCTTGTGCTTCAGAAGATTCTCGCAGTCTTTCCTCGTGCTGCGAGGTCCGAACGAGATGTGCCGGTAAGCGTTGCGGATGCGCAGGAACTCTGGATTGATGTTCTCAAAGCTGATGGCAGACGTACGATTTTTGAATGGCAGAACACTTTCCAAGTTGATGAAGGTCAGGTTCTTCATAGAGACTTCGTCGGGGTAGTTGTTGATGACCGTGACATTATGTCCCCGGTTCGCGAGTTCCCTAAAGAGTGGACCGAAGGCCATGTAGTGGCTCTTGAAGGGCTGCGAGGCGATAGCAAGGATATTGAAACCGGTAACATTATAGCAACATAAGAGAATGATGAACGTTATGAGCTTTAACGATACCATGGTCAAGGTCAACGCTCGACCGGATCGCGGAATAGCGGTCAGTCTGTGCCTACGGTCCGCGGTCAACTAACTCGGCTCAGCTGACACTGCTGACAGCAGTTGACGCCCGTGACTCATCAGACTGTGCGCTATAAGCGGTCTGAGGATTATCGTCCTCCACAATCTATTCAACTGATTTTCAATTAGAATTTAAATGGTTAGGTATTAGTAAAAAGGAAAAAAATATATTTTCATTCATATTTTTATTCATAAGAAGGAATGCATGGGTATTATACAAATTAATACATAATCGAGAAATAAATTCGATTTTACAGTAATAGTGAAATATTAAGTAAAATATCTCTGTACATTGCCAAATAATACATCACAATAATTCATTTACAACTTTTTCCCAGCCACTACATACAACTTCACTTATTTACACTAATAGATACAAATATATTTTAGGTACATTATTGTAATCTTATCTAGATTACCATACCATTACCCATGCGGTTCACTCCGTAAAAGGTATTTTTAGCTTTCTTTTAGATCTAGTGATGACTAGTAAGTATATAATTTTTATTATGTTTAAATTTAAATTCTTCCAAAAAAATAACCGACTTCAAAATTATTAATCAAAAACTGCTCGTCCCAAATTTAACTAGGACCACATGACAAAGAATCTAGAAAAAAAAGAATCATCCAAATCGGTATACCCAGTTAAAAGTTATGAGGTGAGACACAAAAAAAAAAAAAAACATACAGTCGAATTGAGAACCTCCACCTTTTTTCGAAGTCGGTTAAAAATTAGATATATTTAGCCAATCATCCACATAATAATCAAAAAGCTCTTTGATCTCTCTATTTTGCACCAAAAAACAATTGTTACAAAATTTCATGTGTTCCTAATTTTATTGTTTTAGGGATAGGTTTCTTTTACGTCGACTAGAAACATGATTTTCTTTTATTTCAGTTACTGCAGAAAAGCAATTAAGTAGGTAGATTTCGTAAAGTAAAATATATTTTTTTTACTATTCACATTATACTCTATGGATTTAGATCCTTCTGAAAATAAATCTACTTCAGATAGTGATTACATACTGGTACTAGTAGTGATACTTCTCCAATTAGTAATATTATACTAACACCTAGAAATAAAGCAAAAAAGAACTGATGAAAATACCCTGGGTCAACATGAAGAAATTCTCGCAGATCTTCCTACAACATACCGAGAAGTTACATACTCTATAGATAAAGAAAAATGGGAAAAATCTATTACTGAAGAACTACAATCCCATGAGAAAAACAATACTTGGACTTTGGTTGAAAAACCTCCAAATACAAAAATAATTCGATGCAAATGGGTATTTCGCATTAAAAACGAACTAACAGGTCCACGCTACAAATCAAGATTATGTGCCAAAGGATATGCTCAAACTGCAGGTATTGATTACCAAGAAATCTTTGCACGTAGTAAGCGTTCCAGTGGAAGCTCACACGAAGCTGCAGAAGGGAAAAGTAAAACTTGAAAAGAATATCCCTTATCGAGAGGCTGTGGGGAGCCTCATTCACTTGGCCATTGTAAGTCGACCAGACATCATGTTTGCTGTCAGTCTAGTAAGTCGATTCCTCAACTGTTACAATCAAATTCATTGGAATGCAGTTAAAAAGATGCATATTTAAATACCTGAAAGGAACAAAAAATTATGGTTCGTGCTATACATGGACCACACCGCCATTTACCTTGGCCATAAGTCATAAGTCATTGGCTACAGTGATACTGACTATGCAAATTATTTAGACACACGTCGTTCAGCCACTGGCTATATTTTTATATATAGTGGAGCAGCCATAACTACTGCGTGGCTCTATCTACAACAGAGACTGAGTCAGTGATGAATTTACGATTTTGAGGCATGATTTTGGGGGCGGCAAAATTAAAGAACCCCAAAAACTTAGAGCGGTAAAATTATTTGTATGTAAAATATTTTTGTGGTGATGGTGACAGGCATTGAGGGCAAGAGACCTCGGGGCCGCAGTCCTTAGAGATGGTCGGATCAGATATCCAAACATCTGGAGATACCATTCAGCACGGCACTTCAACAAACTGCTGATCGCCATAAGTGGAGACAAGCTATTGAAAAAGCTTCGCGTCAGAGTCACGATCCTCAGAGGCCCAACTGAAGAGAGAGAGAGAGTTCAACTCTATGCTTCGTTGTCTTCTTTTCTTCAGGATACGAGAGATAAAAATTCTTAGAATATGAAGAAAAAGCTAAAGCGCTATCTGGAGTTCAAGATTATTAACGTTATGATACTCGCCGCAGAAAAATCATAAAACTCAGCCAGACGAGTCACGGGCAAATGAAAGAGCTCCTATTTCTGGACAAGAAAATTTTCGTACAATTATTTATTATCCTATTTTCGATACTCTGTACAATTAGCCGGTTGTAAGATTGTGTAAGCTTTATTCACACTTCAATTTATTTGATGTTGTAGGTACCTAGTTTTACCTACATAATGTATTACGTTGAACGACACTTACGAAAACTAAAAATATGCTCAGGTAGAGCAATCACAGTTTTTTCATTTGCTGATGTTAAAAAACAGAACCTTAAATTGAAACGAGCTCCTTGAACTAAATAAAACTAAATAATGAAATAACTCAGTTATAAATAATCGATTTCCAATTTTCCCTGTAAATACAAACAATTATGATTATTTCCGTGAGTAGAGTCGAATAAAGCTGGTAGAGCTTACAAATATCCTTCGGTAATGATTGGTCCATCAACATTGATACATGGTTTGGACAAAATTATGCCATTTTCATATTATAATACACAAAATCTAATAAATATTATTTTCTCTTTTCCTTTTTACTTTTACTTTTTACCTTTCTAAATATAAGGTAGGAAATAATTCTTAATACCATGCGTAAAATTATGTACATTATAAACAGTAAACTGATAAGTAGTGCTATTATGATAACAGTGACATCTAGTTGTGATTCCTCCAACCATGTGTTGTTTAAACTTGGAAGATGTGTCGGTGAGTCACCGTGACGCGCTACGTACTCCGTCCAGTAGATGGCGCTTTCCATGGCGGGAAGTGGCCGGTCATGCCACAGAGACTTCACTTTTTTTGCAGCAAGTTGCATCCTAGAACAATAAAACAGGAAAATAGGCTTACATAAAATGGAATTGTACCTACATAACTGCGATGCTTATTTTAGCTCTATGCAATGTATTTCTAGGTAATAAATCATTCAGTAACAATCCAATAGGAATGGTTAGTTCAGTAGCTAAAACTAGTCCTGTCACTTTTTAAGCGCAAAAAATTCAAGGGCCGTCTGTCTGGTCAACAACCTGTGTTTCGACTAGGTATTACGAGTATAAAATTGCAAACCGTTCATTATTATGGAAATGAGGTCATCGTACGGTTGTATTAAAACTTAAGGCTATGGAATGAAAGAAGTTGGACGTAAAGAATGCGTGGTTTGAAATTTCGTTCGTCGTCTCATTTCGTCGTATAAGACACTGGCCACGGCTACAGGGGCACCGCGGCGCGAAGTACTCATGTAAGAAGAAAATATAAAATGTCACAATATTTTACGTACCCCGTCGGAGTGGGGGCCCTCAACTAATTTTGATACAGGGCGGTCTAGGGCTCCAAGCTACACTACTGATATTTAGCTCCCCAATATACTTACATAAAAATAGGGTAGTCTATAGATACCTACTAAGAATACCACTCAATAATACCACTAAATAGAAACCTATTTGCAGTAACAATATCTTACTAGGAAAATTGATTAGGTACAAACGTTTCAGATGTCAACTCCTTAACCGCCTCGACCAAGCTTTCTGTATTGATTTCATCAAAGAACATCATCTTTCCGAAACCCAGTTGTTTCGCCGCCGCGCTGTTCGAGAACTGGTCTCCGAAGAACGGTATCGTGATGAGGGGCTTTCCACAGTATGCCGATTCTGAGAGACTGAGCATCCCCCCGTGGGATACAAATGCCAGAACTTTCGGGTGACCTGTAATGCAAACATTCCATTATTACTTATAGAAAACTTTCTCTGGTTAGTCATGTAATTTGTAAGTTCCAATTGTAGTAAATAGTCGATTCATCTATCTATCTTTCCTCACTGATTTACGTCGATATTGGAATTTTATTTGTTCTTGACTGTTATTAATTTTAATTTATTTTGACATTTGATATCGTATACCTATCACAGATAGGACATAGCGGTCTTCATTGTATCTCACTATCAATCAACTATAATATTGTACCTAAGATCCACAATAAATTATTTTTGACTTTGACTTTGATATCCTATTTTACTCACACAATATATCGATCTGGGGCAGCCATGCCTGAGCAAACACGTTGACATTATCTTCAGGCAGAGAGGCATCCTCCCACTTCCAGATGACCTTCTGCTGTATTTTCTTAAACGCATTCAAGAATTGCTGCAACTTGTCTTTACTCATGGAGTTGGTCTTCACATTGGAACCAAAACTGACGTAGATGGCACCATGCTCTGCCGTGGCTAAGAATCTCTCTAATTCCTGTAATATTGTAACTATAAATAAATAATTATTCTAACTACCGCTACTATGTCATAAATGTTTCTTAAAACTATTATCAGAGGAAAACGTTGACGTAATATAAGCCTTCCAATAAGGCAAATATCTATTAGGCATGATTAACAGCTAATACGCTAACACAATCGGGGGTATCCCCGCCATTCCCCGCAGTACGTTTTTTACCTGTGGCGCGGGTGGCATTGACGACACATAGGTATAACACATCACAATAAAACCCATGACCCGACTATTTATCTGTAAATATTTATCTATCACATATCTGCCCCGGCCGGGAATCGAACTCGGGACTCCTCGCTTCGCAGGCAGGATCGCTACTAATGTTGATTTCTATATACATTTATGTACGAATACACGCCTGATGCCCTTTTTTGCAACCGATTTTGCAATCCATTGTAATAATTATTGCATACAAAATTCCATAGACACCACTATCAAGTTTCTGCCCCGGTTCGAAAAAATCGTAGATCCGGGCCTGCGAATGCGTTATTTATACAAAACTTGTTCTAATTCAGTGAAAATTCAGTGTCACCGAAATCTCCACTTACCATCAGGTGGCATTGTGGTCCAGTATTAACTTATTTGTGTAAAAAAACATTCCATTAATTATTAAAACTTGTAAAAAACCAACTAATAGTTAAGTGCACATACCTCCGATAGGGGCTTTGGTTTCCGAATATGCAATCCTCCAATTTCTAGAATCTGGTGCGACAGGACCCTGGTCCCGGTTAACGAGAAGTGTTGGTAAGCGAATACCATCTTCATCCTCTCCTTTGCTATCTTTTCTATATCTATTTGGGTATTGGGAAGAAACTCCTTGAAAATTTCATCGATAATACCATGAATGATCCACTTTGCAAAAGTTGTTAGGAACCAGTTAACCACCTTGTTCTCCACCCTGTAATACAAAGATGGATTCGTTCCAGCGCTGGAAAAGTAGAACGCGTCAGCTGCTATATCAAACGGTAATCCCATTCTGGGGTAAGTCCACGGCAGCAGGACATGAGACGTTATCCCAATGATTGGCGCGTCATACATCGTCGCTGCATACGCAAGGGCGCAGTCGCCCATGAACTGTTCCACGAATATCACGTCATATTTTATACGTTGAGCATTTAGCTGTGCGACTCCCTTGTGCTTCAGAAGATTCTCGCAGTCTTTCCTCGTGCTGCGAGGTCCGAACCAGATGTGCCGGTAAGCGTTGCGGATGCGCAGGAACTCTGGATTGATGTTCTCAAAGCTGATGGCAGACGTACGATTTTTGAATGGCGGAACACTTTCCAAGTTGATGAAGGTCAGGTTCTTCATAGAGACTTCGTCGGGGTAGTTGTTGATGACCGTGACATTATGTCCCCGGTTCGCGAGTTCCCTAAAGAGCGGACCGAAGGCCATGTAGTGGCTCTTGAAGGACTGCGAGGCGATAGCAAGGATATTGAAACCGGTAACATTATAGCAACATAAGAGAATGATGAACGTTATGAACTTTAACGATAACATGGTCAAGGTCAACGCTCGACCGGATCGCGGAGTAACGGTCAGTCTGTGCCTACGGTCCGCGGTCAACTAACTCGGCTCAGCTGACACTGCTGACAGCAGTTGACGCCCGTGACTCATTAGACTGTGCGCTAAAAGCGGTCTGAGGATTTTCGTCCTCCACAATCTATTCAACTGATTTTCAATTAGAATTTAAATGGTTAGGTATTAGTAAAAAGGAAAAAAATATATTTTCATTCATATTTTTATTTTTAAAAAGGAATGCATGGGTATATACAAATTAATACATAATCGAGAAATAAATTCGATTTTACAGTAATAGTGAAATATTAAGTAAAATATCTCTGTACATTGCCAAATAATATAAAAAGAAAACATTTACAACTTTTTCCCAGCCACTACCATCTACCAGCCACTACATACAACTTCACTTATTTACACTAATAGATATAAATATATTTTAGGTACATTATTGTAATCTTATCTAGATTACCATACCATTACCCATGCGGTTCACTCCGTAAAAGGTATTTTTAGCTTTCTTTTAGATCTAGTGATGACTAGTAAGTATATAATTTTTATTATGTTTAAATTAAAATTCTTCCAAAAAAATAACCGACTTCAAAATTATTAATCAAAAACTGCTCGTCTCAAATTTAACTAGGACCACATGACAAAGAATCTAGAAAAAAAAAATCATCCAAATCGGTATACCCAGTTAAAAGTTATGAGGAAAGTCACAAAAAAAAAAACATACAGTCGAATTGAGAACCTCCACCTTTTTTCGAAGTCGGTTAAAAATTAGATATATTCAGCCAATCATCCACATAATAATCAAAAAGCTCTTTGATCTCTCTATTTTGCACCCAAAAATAATTGTTACAAAATTTCATGTGTTCCTAATTTTATTCTTTTAGGGATAGGTTTCTTTTACGTCGACTAGAAACATGATTTTCTTTTATTTCAGTTACTGCAGAAAAGCAATTAAGTAGGTAGATTTCGTAAAGTAAAATATATTTTTTTTACTATTCACATTATACTCTATGGATTTAGATCCTTCTGAAAATAAATCTACTTCAGATAGTGATTACATACTGGTACTAGTAGTGATACTTCTCCAATTAGTAATATTATACTAACACCTAGAAATAAAGCAAAAAAGAACTGATGAAAATACCCTGGGTCAACATGAAGAAATTCTCGCAGATCTTCCTACAACAAACCGAGAAGTTACATACTCTATAGATAAAGAAAAATGGGAAAAATCTATTACTGAAGAACTACAATCCCATGACAAAAACAATACTTGGACTTTGGTTGAAAAACCTCCAAATACAAAAATAATTGAATGCAAATGGGTATTTCGCATTAAAAACGAACCATTACAGGTCCACGCTACAAATCAAGATTATGTGCCAAAGGATGTGCTCAAATTGCAGGTATTGATTACCAAGAAATCTTTGCACGTAAAAATGGAATTGCAAGAAAAATGGGAAAAATCTATTACTAAAGAACTACAATCCCATGAGAAAAACAATACTTGGACTTTGGTTGAAAAACCTCTAAATACCATAATTGAATGCAAATGGGTATTTCGCATTAAAAACGAACCATTACAGGTCCACGCTAGAAATCAAGATTATGTGCCAAAGGATGTGCTCAAATTGCAGGTATTGATTACCAAGAAATCTTTGCACGTAAAAATGGAATTGCAAGAAAAATGGGAAAAATCTATTACTAAAGAACTACAATCCCATGAGAAAAACAATACTTGGACTTTGGTTGAAAAACCTCTAAATACCATAATTGAATGCAAATGGGTATTTCGCATTAAAAACGAACCATTACAGGTCCACGCTAGAAATCAAGATTATGTGCCAAAGGATGTGCTCAAATTGCAGGTATTGATTACCAAGAAATCTTTGCACGTAAAAATGGAATTGCAAGAAAAATGGGAAAAATCTATTACTAAAGAACTACAATCCCATGAGAAAAACAATACTTGGACTTTGGTTGAAAAACCTCCAAATACCAAAAAATGATTTTACTAAAATAACAAATAAACGGGCAAAGGAAAATGTAATGAAAGACAAATTCATAATGTATTCATAAATGATGTTAACTAGTGGAGAATTCAGTGTTGGTCATTTTTTAGAACGCCTGAGATAAAATTGTAAAATAATAAAATGCAAGTTTTACTTTGATTGTACTTTTTTCTATGTCTTTTCCAGCTGTCAAATAAATCTGGCTAACGGGAAAAAATTCCCGTTGGCCAGACTACTCTGACCATCAATCTGACCACTAGGAAACACTGGAAATAATTGGATTCAAATGGCTATTTCGCATTAACGAACCAACAGGTCCACGCTACAAATCAAGGTTATGTGCCAAAGGATATGCTCAAACTGCAGGTATTGATTACCAAGAAATCTTTGCACGTAGTAAGCGTTCCAGTGGATGCTCACACGAAGCTGCAGAAGGGAAAAGGAAAACTTGAAAAGAATATCCCTTACCGAGAGGCTGTGGGGAGCCTCATTCACTTGGCCATTGTAAGTCGACCAGACATCATGTTTGCTGTCAGTCTAGTAAGTCGATTCCTCAACTGTTACAATCAAATTCATTGGAATGCAGTTAAAAAGATGCATATTTAAATACCTGAAAGGAACAAAAAATTATGGTTCGTGCTATACATGGACCACACCGCCATTTACCTTGGCCATAAGTCATTGGCTACAGTGATACTGACTATGCAAATTATTTAGACACTCGTCGTTCAGCCACTGGCTATATTTCTATATACAGTGGAGCAGCCATAACTACTGCGTGGCTCTATCTACAACAGAGACTGAGTCAGTGATGAATTTACGATTTTGAGGCATGATTTTGGGGGCGGCAAAATTTTCAGAACCCCAAAAACTTAGAGCGGTAAAATTATTTGTATGTAAAATATTTTTGTGGTGATGGTGACAGGCATTGAGGGCAAGAGACCTCGGGGCCGCAGTCCTAAGAGATGGTCGGATCAGATATCCAAACATCTGGAGATACCATTCAGCACGGCACTTCACCAAACTGCTGATCGCCATAAGTGGAGACAAGCTATTGAAAAAGCTTCGCGTCAGAGTCACGATCCTCAGAGGCCCGACTGAAGAGAGAGAGAGTTCAACTCTATGCTTCGTTGTCTTCTTTTCTTCAGGATACGACAAATAAAAATTCTTAAAATATGAAGAAAAAGCTAAAGCGCTGTCTGGAGTTCAAGATTATTAACGTTATGATACTCGCCGCAGAAAAATCAGAAAACTCAGCCAGACGAGTCACGGGCAAATGAAAGAGCTCCTATTTCTGGACAAGAAAATTTTCGTACAATTATTTATTATCCTATTTTCGATACTCTGTACAATTAGCCGGTTGTAAGATTGTGTAAGCTTTATTCACACTTCAATTTATCCGAAACTGACACAAATGAATTGAAAAATCAATGAAATGAACTAGTTAATAAGTATCCTAACGATTTAGAAGACACAATAGGAAATGAATGTATTCGCTTTCATTATCAACTTAAAGATTTATTGGGAAATATTGAAGATGGACGTTCTGCAAAAAATATATGCCAAATATTGCATTCACAGAATCTTCGTGATGTTTATCCTAACTTAGATATTGCTTTACGAATTTTTCTGAGTATTCCAGCAACAAATTGTTCTGGAGAAAGATCTTTTTCCACCCTGAAAAGAGTGAAAAATTATTTACGTGCAAGTATGGGCCATGGTATACGAATGGGAGATGGGAACCTAGAAAAACTGGTCATTGTTAGCAATACTGAAGGCAAAAGATCACGTGGCCGGTCGCCAACACGATGGTCTGACCAAGTAAAGGAAACATTCCCCACACTCCACACTACACTTACACACCACACCGCACACAAACATAAAACACAACATTTGGGTGCTCGGCTAGGGATCGGACTCTGTCCAGCTTAGGTTGGGTTGGGCTCGGTTCTCGGCCAGGCACCCAATTGCACAGCACACACAACACACACACACCACACCACGTATACAATAACACAACACAATACCCAAACTTGAAGGTGTTCACGCCGTGCCGAGCAATCCGCTTTTGCGAGGTCAAGGGGTATAACCTGCCCGCTATCGGTGTCCTCCTCGATACCGGGCGCCCTCGGGGAGTAATTAGCCCGCCTTCTGCATGCGGGGCTCCGCAGAATGTGTAGTATATTTCCCTAGTTACTCGTGGGATTAGTATGAAAGAAGGCAACAATAATAAAGAAAAAGACATCAAGCTCGATAAGCTCATTCACGAGGTGGAAAACCTCGCAGCTGAAGGAGGCCAGTGTCCTCCCAAAGTAAGTGAACAGCAAGGTGGCGCCACGGGCCCTGACGGCTGCAGGCAAATACAGAAGCCGAGCAGGCCAGCGCCTCGCTTTTACCTCTCAGGTGCAGCCAAAAGGCGGCACGCATGGTGGATGGACAGAGGCAGGAGTGAGGAGGAGGCCAATGTCCTATGCCAAAAACCATTCTCTGACCTCCAACAATATCCGGTGTAGGAGGTGTAGGAATGGCTGAAAAGCAAGAAAAGAACTCAACCTACCAAACGCACAAGCTCGGAGGATGAGTCACCCAGGAACCAGCCAAAGAAAACAGCCAAAATAGAAGAGGCCAAGGCCAGCTTCAGTGAAATAGGTAGCTGGTTCCTGTCGGATTGGGATTCGCGATGCAACTCGAGCCATAAACTCTGAGGAGGTCCAGCTACTGCAAGAGGAGCTACTCACTAGTATACATATTCCCCCATCGCCACCGAAACCTACGCTGGAGAAGTGGAGGATGGCAGCTTCCGTGTTTAAACCCGATCGAATAAAGTGGGCAGTGAACAGCTTGAAACGATAAAAGTCACCAGGAGAAGACAAGATCTTCCCAGCTCTACTTCAGGGAGGACTAAATGAAATTCTGGCAGCACTAATAAAAATAATGAGGGTGAGGTTTCCTGCGGATATCTGCCAGACAGCTAGAATAAGGTGAGAGTAACCTTCATCCCCAAATCTGGTGACAGGGAGAGATCACTACTCAAATCATACAGACCAATTAGTCTTACTTCATTCCTACTGAAAACCATAGAGAAAGTAATGGACCATCATATTAGAGATAGCTTCTTGAAAGTCAAACCTCTAAATCCAAAACAACATGCTTACAAGAAAGGAAAATCGACGGAATCAGCACTAATTGAGCTGACTGACCAAATGGAAAAATCCCTCGAAGACAAAGTGATAGCTTTACGCTGCTTCCTAGACATAGAAGGGGCCTTTGATAATACCCCAAGTAACATAATACTGGAAGGTATGGAAAACCGTGGTATTGATGACACCACCGTGAACTGGGTAGGATCAATGCCCTAGATATTAAAATAACAAGAGGGTGTCCACAAGGAGGAGTGTTATCACCCCCACAGTGGACAATTGTTGTGGACTCCCTCATTCAGGAACTAAACGATAACTCTCTGGACACAAAAGTCTATGCAGATGACCTGGTTATCACCATTTGCGGCACTTGCGCGGACACATTGTCAAGCCTCATGCAAGCAGCTCTCCACAAAGTGGAACGCTGGTGTGAAAACACCGGACTGAATGTTAATGCCAACAAGACAGTCTTAGTACCATTCACAAAAAGACGCAGCCTTGGAACCCATCTCTCTTTGGATCCAACTTACAGTTCTCCACAGAAGTCAAGTATCTCTTAATAACGTTAGACCAGAGAGTTACTTACTTGGAAGCAGCACCTCTCACAGGTGACAAGAAATGCCAAAATCGCTTTAGGAACATGTTGCCGTCTCGCAAGCTCCAGATGGGGACAAAAACCAAAGCAGGTGAAATGGGTATACACCGCGATAGCGAGACCAATTATTACCTACGGCTGCATAACTTGGCAGAGAAAAACCACCTAGGCAACAAGTATCAGACAACTTAACAGCATTCAAGGCCTAGTATGTCGAATGTCACGCTGTCGAAAGAGGGAAACAGGGCTGGAAATCCCGAGCTATGAGGAATCTGGAGCTAGGATGTGGCGAAGAGAACCCGGCGCGAGACAGGCCAAAACGCTAATGGCAGGCTACTCGCAAAAATACTCTAAGAAGATGCTCAACCTGAATCGCCCCGACTTACGGGTACTCATCAGACTGCTCACCGGACACTGCAGGTTCAATAGACACCTTCTGTTGATATGTCTGAGCATCACTGCAACTTGCAGATTCTGCAGCGAGGCAGAGGCAACGCCTATCCACATACTTTGTGATTGCTCTGCCATAAGTCACTGCCGGAGTCGTATCTTAGGAGGCCACCTAATCCCACCCAGACAAGTAAGAGAGCTGGAACCCAGGAACATCCTATTGTTCGTTCGAGCAATAGGACTTGGAGACCAGATCTAACTCAGAAACGGGTACGGCTACAATAGATCAAATCTGGTCGCAGTGGCCCCTCGGACGGTTGCCCCAGGCCCGAAAATTCAAGTAATAATAATATAGTAAAGGAAACCATCTCATCCAAATTCTATCATGTGGTGAGGGCTACTTCAGACTGGAACCGATGGAGACAGATTGTCCATTTAAGGGTTCCCAGCGAAACAATCCAGTTCACACTATCCTCAGTAATGAGGGACCGATTAAAGAAGAAGTGTGGGCCAAGACAGTACCTACAATTTTGAGTTGGTTTGTGTACGCTTCAAAAACTCGAAAGTTCTTGACCGATTGAGCTGAAATTTTGACACAAAATACTATATGCTTCAAGGATGGTTGTTATCAATTTTCCGCGTCAGTTACTTATCTGCGACCAAAACAGTTATTTTTACAGTCATCTGTATACCAGTGGCGTTATCTACTGGAAGCGAAGGGAATACTACAATATAAAACATGTTGCAGAACAACGTCTGGCGGGTCAGCTAGTAACATATACAAAATACATATACAAATATGTGTTAATTTATGTTGTGTTAATTAACTGGGGCAACTTACATTGGGTATGGATAAGTGCATAACCTGGTCTCACTCGACAAAATTAAAATAACATTGAACATTAATCACATTCAAATTGAAAAACCGACATAAAATAAAAACCCAAAAGAAATTAAAAAAGGTGGTTCTCGTACGTAATTTGAAGATTAAAAGATTTTTGGAGATTAAAAATTCTAAATCCAAAAAATGTTATTACAATTTACAAATTACCAAATTGCTTTTGCGCGGAACTGTGCCATTTTCACAATACTTTTACAAAACTGTTATTTTGCGAACAATCCCTTCATTTGACTAGAATAATCTTTTCTGTACAATGTAAAGACAAACAGCTAGGAAGAAGAGAAAAGCGAAGAACATGATCACTTTATCTGTGAACTCCCGCCGGCCGTATTTATTTAGCAGTTTGCTGGACTGGGATATGGAGCCGGCTGTGTTCTGCAACTCCGACTGTGTGCCCTGAAACAAGTTTCAACTTCTAATAAAATTAAATAAAGTTAGTAAGTAAAAGTAAAGTTTTAAATTTAGATCATCATAGTCACTTAACATTTAAATGCAACAGCTACAGTACGGCCGACGTATCTTGGCGCGTCCGAACATAGGCTCTGCGAACTTTAGCGCATGTAAAGACAGAGATAGCGACACTACTGACTACTGACTGAGCCATAATACACCGCATACCGAGCAATGCCGGATTATGTTACTGCGAGCCTTCTGCGCGAAGTTCAGACGCGCCAAGATACATCGGCCGTACTGTACTCTTGATTTTTGTGACCATGATTCATGCGACTTGAGTCAATATTTTTAATACAAACGGGTAATCACGATTTTTGTAAGGTCTAGCCATGGACAATGAACTATGTAACTGGATCTACATCAGGATAAAATACAAAAATGAGTACCTAACCTACCCGTTTGCATTCAAAGTGTTAATTACCGCAATCATAATTATAAGTTTAAGATCATTGGTTCGCGTATTAGCATAAAATACAACATAGCATCGCCGTGATTGTGATGGATGATATCTGAATAAAATATTGGACAAGAAATTTCAGGCCCATTTATCAGAGACAAATAAATCAAAAAGAAGTTAGCTTACATGCACAGTGGAGCTTGAAGAGACCAAACTGTCTAGTGTATTTTGACTCCTCTGTGTTGTGTCCGCCAACTGTCTGCTAATTGATAGTAACTGGTCTGTCACTCCTAGAAACAATTAATCATGACAAAGTCATACTAGGTTTATGTATCTGTGCATTGCATACAAAAAAGGTGCTATTATTTTTCTTTTAGGCTTTGGTTTCACTAAGTAAACTAAAAAACTCATCATCATCAACCTGTGCAATATGTTTTCATCTTCCACACTTCCCTCTCAGCCATAATCTTTACACTAACTCTCTATAAGGTAAAAAACAACTGGCCATCACAGACTATGCACACTTTGAAACTATTAATTATGAAAAACTCTCAAGCTGACAGGTTTCCCCTCTATACATATTTTGTCTTCAAGGAAGGAAATGATAAAGGCATTTTACTATGCCTACATAACTGGAAAAGTATACAATTCATGCAGGATTAGAAGTGAGGGGAAATATTCACATTACTAGGATATAACTGCTACAATGTGTGTATTATGTTTACCTGTTGACATCTGCAATAACCCATCACTATCAACTTTTGTAGTTTTATGCCTTCTTTTAACACCACTACTGCTCTCCTCTGGTGTGAGTAAATCGTCTCTTTGTGACTTTTCAATAGCAAACATACTTTTTATGTTTGCTTCTTTAAATTCTCTTAAAAGCCTGTAACATTTAATTGCATAATGCATTGCCCAATAATTTAAAAAATATAGAAACCTGTGGTTTAAATAGCATGTAGGAGGTGTTTATAAATATTTATTTTATCACTATTTATATTTTATATCATGATTATATAATCATGATTATAAACATAAAGATTCTTTATACACATCAAATAATGAAACAAATTATGCCTCTGTTTGCAACTTAACTTAAGAGCAAACTTAAAATGAAATGATTTAACTTTATCATCTTAAAATCTCAATACTTGAAATAATAATAAAAAATGGGAACCTACTTGTGTGCAAAAATAATAAAGGATTAAAATTATCCCAATACTGAAACTGGTAATAAAATATTGAATTATTAACATCCCTTACCCAGACAAAAGATGTCTTTGTGTTTCTAACTCCTTCTCATATTTTGGATCCCGAGAGTCCTTTGCATAGTTACCAAGTTTCTCAATTTCTTCTCTTATCTCTTTTATTACTGCTCTGCCTTTTTCATTTAATTCATTTAACTTTTCTATTGAATTATTGCATGATAATATGTCCTAGAAATAAATAATGAACTATAAAAATTACAAATTACTTGATCATAATATTTTAAGTTACAGATTACTAAATCCTGACTTCAACCAATAATGGCCCACTACTGAGAACAGGTCTTTCCTCTCAGGAGGCTCAGAGTACATCATACTCCACTATTCTTCTCCATTATGGTTTAGGGGACATGTTAGTGCCGAACACTGTGTCCTGGTTTAAGTAAAACTAATTTATAAGGTGCATAATATATAAAAATATAAATTGATAATTGCAATGTCTCCTGGAGTGGTAAATGTTAAATTTATAACCCTAATTTCTTTGTAAATAAATAATGTATCAAAATATTCCTAATTTTTCTACTTACTTGTTTATTGTCATAAAAAAACTGTTTAATACCGCACAGGGTTATTTAATGGTTGTAAATATATAAGAAACTTACATGACTTATAGCTTTCAGCTCAAAGTGGCATTTTGCTAGTGTTTTTACAAAGAATTGATACACCATGTCAGGATCATCTAACTTTGCATTTATATCTGGATAACCAACAAGCCTTTTATCAGTCTTTAGAGCCATTCGTATGTATTCCTTATCCACCTTATTTAATGTATTCATGATTGCTTGAGGAACTATCTGTTTCAACTTACAATAAAATTCAATTCAATTTCAAAAATTAATTTAATTTAATTTATTTGACACAAAGTAGAACTGCTGTCTGTTATGTCAACGTCAGCAGTGTCAACTGTCATCAATTTATTAATTCTCAAACCGATTTGACAGGGCTAATGTCAAAAGCTAAAATAATGTTGCCAGTTGTTTATGGCTCTCTAGCCATAAACAACTGGCAAGGCACAGGATTCCGGTTCTTTGAATCGTAAGATATAATTTGTTTTTAACGGTTAACTTTATTGTAATTAAATTTAATCGTAAATTTATCGACATAATTATGTTTTTATTCAAAATTGCATCTCATTTTGTTTTGATTAGTATCAACCAAGGATGTTATACTTTAATTGAATTGCAATCTTCGTAGAGATACCTACCTAAAGATAGATAAAAATAGACACATCATTAAAATAGAAAATGAAATGTGCAATTTAGGCCATGTCATCGACATTGTCGAACATTTTATAATAGAAGTTGTAAGCTATTCTTATAGTTCTGAGTTAGATTCTGAGTCTGAATAAATTATATTCTATAAAATTAACTGCCTTTTATTTTTAATTACCATTTGTATTTTTTCAAACACAAATATCAGAAAACAATCATAGATCGTAAACACCTTTCTGATTACGGTACATCGCTATTCAAAAAGTAATAAAATTGTGCAACACAGAAAACGTCATTTCGGTTTGCGGTAGAGGTGAGACGTATATACTGGAATAGGTTTTTGGAATAGGTTTTTGGCTGGACGCATAAAGACTTATTCCGTGCACACTGCATAAACGCGTCTCGAGTATTTAGGCGTACGCGTACGGACTACGGACTACGGCGCGACTCACACTCACTCACAAACTCGGTCGGTCAGTTCCGGTGACATTCGTCGAAACTCGGAACACGCCACACGGAGACGTTCGGTTCGGTCACAAGTGCGGCACTCGATGTTTGCGAGTCCATTTATTTGTTTTGCGTTTCTAAACCTAATATCCATGCAGTTAGAATCACTATTACTTTGGTAAGGAGCGTGCATTATTATTTGTTACATTACCAAAACAATTTGTTTAGCAATATTTGTTTTTTAAATCAGTACGTTACGATTCGTCACAGGACTCACAGGAATAGTGCCTATTGTTTACGTTAACTTATGTTTTAAGATTAAAAGTGACTTGTTGATTGTTGTATTATAATAAAGAACTGACTTTTGTTTGATTCGTGGACGGGTTTTGTTTAATTATTGTAAACTATTAAATAATTTGTAAATAATTCTTAATCTAAATTTTAAATTAACGATGGCTCCTAAGAGAAGTATCGCGTGGGATCATTTTGTAGATAAAGGGGAGTATAAAGCACAGTGCAAGATATGTAAAATGGACATTTCATTTAAAGCATCAGTGTCTAATTTAACTAAACATGTGAAGAGACGACATGGTACTATACGTTTAGTGCCTAGAGAAAATGTACAACTGGAGCAGCAGATAGAACCACCATTTCCAGAACCTGTAGCAACGACTTCAGCAAGTGCTCGAGAAACGGGCTCTGCAAATGTTCAAGATAATTCATCGAGAATCATAAAAAGTACTACAAATATAACTTCGTATTTGCGGAGAGATTGCTCAAAAATAAAAAAAGATATCGATCGATATATAATGAATTTATTCTTAAGTGATCTACAACCATTTTCCATAGTGGAGGATAAAGGTTTTAAGCAGTTGATTAATTTTGCATTCCCTAATTACGTCATTCCGTCTCGCAAATATTTTGCAAATAATATGTTGCCTTCTTTATATGAAGAAACTAAATCGGAAATCAAGAAAATAATTGACACTGAAGTAGAATCGATATGTCTTACTACAGATATGTGGACATCTCGTGTAAATGACTGGTACATGGCCGTAACAGGTCACTTTATAGATAAAAACATGGTCTTGCAATCGCTTCTCCTAGAATGCTGTGCGTTGGACGGAGGTTCGCATACCGGCACAGTTTTAGCGCAAGAACTTCGACGAATTGTTTTAGAATGGAACATTGAAGAAAAAATATTAATTGTTATTTCAGACAATGGTTCTAATATAAAGTATGCAATTGAAAAATGTCTAGGATGGCGACATTTTAGTTGCTACGCGCATACTTTAAATCTGGCTGTGCAAAAGGCATTAAATAACGAAGAAATTAGCAATATCACCTGCAAGGTGAAAGCTTTAGTTTCCTACTTTAAAAAAAGCACCATAGGCTGGGATAAGTTGAAAAAGTATCAACAACAAGCTGGTAAAGACGTGAAAAGACCGCTACAAGACGTACCAACTCGCTGGAACTCGACTTACTATATGTTGGAAAGGTTCATTCAACTCAAGGAAGAAATAAATAGTTCCTTGTCGAATCTTAATCCAGGTTTGACTTTACTAACGCCACAAGAATGGATTGTTATTGAAAAGTTACTTCTAGTATTGAAACCATGCGAACAAGTTACTAAAGAAATGAGTGGGCAAAAGTATGTAACTGGCAGCGCTGTGATTCCTATAACCACCGCTTTAAAATCTTCGTTAGTGGAACTAATACTGAACGATGCTGAGCCCCTTCCTGATGCAGTTGAAAAAGTGAGAACAGACATTTTTGGCGAACTGGTGTCAAGATTTTCGTCATTAGAAAATAGCCGGACATACACCGTATGCATGTTTCTCGACCCTAGATATAAACTGTACTTCGAAAACGAGGCAACGGCAGATAACACTAAGAAACATGTAATAGGATTAGTGACCAATCTTATAAGAGAAGCTGAAGCTACTACTGGAATTGATAATACAGTTGATCAACAAGCAAATGAAACAATCACTGAAAAAGGTGACACCCTCTGGAAGCATTACCACAAAAAAATGCAAAACATCCGGCCGGCTGGCACTGCTTACTCCAGGGCTGTTGTAGAAGTACAGCGGTATTTGGATGACAAAGTCATCAACATCAATGAGTCTCCATTGCAGTGGTGGTTACAAAATAAAAATTCGTATCCCCACTTAGCCAAATTGTCTCGGCTTAAACAGAATGCACTAGCAACCAGTGTGCCCTGCGAGCGACTATTTTCTGTTGCAGGAAATATTCTGTCCGAGCGAAGAACACGTTTAGGTGTTAGAAAGGTACAGCAAATGCTGTTTCTAAAAGAAAATAAAAAAATTGTTTAGAAAAAATAAGAAAAAAATTAAAAAAACAAGAAAAAAAATCATAATCATGTAAATAGTATGCCTAGTAAATTTGATTTTATACATAGAAAAAAAAACATTTAAAAAATCTTTAATCATGTAAATAGTAGGTATAATAATATAGTAAATTTGATTTTGTACATAAAAAAAAAACCAACAAAAAACATTTTAAAAACAAAAATCATGTAAATAGTATAGTAAATTTGATTTTGTACATAAAATCAATTGAAACCTTCTAAATACGCCAGCTTTTCTGATGGTACGTATATGTATATCAAATACGTACGAACATTTTTTTATTTCTATGTTTCTATTAATAACTTAATTATAAAATAAGCTGACAGTCCTAAGCCTGTAAAGTATGAAGGGAAGTTTTCAATAAGATTTAATTTAGGGCCTTTTTCATAATCGTCAAGTAAAGTCATAAGTAGTTACTTGCTAAATAACGCTAATCGGCAAGTAAAAGTCACAATAACATTAACTTTATCAGTTTCACAATATAAAGTTTAGTTTCTAATAACAACTTAGCGGTTAGTTTAATGATTTTTCTTCCAACATTCGGTCAGTTGTGTTTGCCAGATGTCAAACACGTGTCAAATCAGTTAAGCTGGCACTTTTCCATCCGTCATTATTACAAAGGTTTTGTATAAGTTGGTGTTATTAAAATTCACAGGTAGTTTTTTTTAACCGACTTCAAAAAAGGAGGAGGTTCTCAATTCGACTGTATTTTTTTTTTTTTTTTTTTTTTTTATGTTTGTTACCTCAGAACTTTGGACTGGGCGAACCGATTTTGATGATTCTTTTTTTAATCGAAAGCTGGAGGCTGTCATGTGGTCCCATATAAATTTTATTGAGATCTGACAATGGCATCCGTGAGAAAACCACATAAGTCGTAAATTTGTGTTAAGATGTGCGCGACAAATTGACGAATAACTCAACATCACGCCAACCGATTTCGATGATTCTTTTTTTAATCGAAAGCAGGCACTTGTCATGTGGTCTCACATAAATTTGAACGAGATCTGACAACTATGTAGTTTTTGAGACTTTGAAGTCGGTTATTTTTTGTTAGTAAAATTTAGATTATTATTTATTCACAATATAAAGTGTAGTTCCGAGTAACAACTTGGCGGTTAGTTTGATGATTTTTCATAATGCATTCCAACATTCGGTCAGTTGTGTTTGCCAGATGTCAAACACGTGTCGAATCAGTTAATTGCCAGTCCGTCCGTCATTATTACAAAGGTTTTGTATAAGTTGGTGTTATTAAAATTCGCAGGCAGTTTTTGATGTTTTTGTTTAGACCGATATTAAATTAGTAAAACATGGGTATAATTTAGAGAGAAAGAAGTGCTAACTTTACTCTGTAACAAAGATATATTTTAATATCAATTTTATAATATCATTAATAATTTTTAATATCAATTGTTTAAAATAAAAATAATAAATATTAAACAAGCGTAACTAGCAAAAAACACTTTCATCAAAATCGGTAAAATAATCCACACGGATATTAAATAGACTAATAAAATTCTTGGTGTTTTTCGTAATCGTCTATTTGATTATGGATAAATGAAATAAGTAAATGTTTAACAATTTATTGTCAAATAAATATATTTATAAGGTTAGCTATAATAGTTTTTTATTTGTCGGGTAGCACTATTCGGTGATTGTGAAATGCGTATGCAATGCATAGAACTTACTCGTCGCTTTAATCGGCAATTAGCCTACTCAGGACTTGATAGTGGTAAAAGAGGCCCTTAAAGTATTTTAAAATGAAAAAAGATACGAACTACTACACGTACCTAGTCTCTATTAGACAACGTTATTAATACATACACCGAAAATACTCCATCCATTACTCGATCTCGATGTTACGAGGACACGCTAGATATGGAAACGTCATTAAACTTGAGACGCCTAAATACTCGTGGACCTAGTTTTTGGAATAAGTCTTAAGACGGACGCGTACTTCTAAGACTCAGTACGTATTTTACCTAGTATGTCTCACCTCTAGTTTGCGGAATTAAAAAAAACAGAGTATACATATTGGCTGCGTTCCAGTAGACGCTCACATCGCTCACAACGATCAAAACGCGTTCCACATGGCGACCACGGTCGTCATGGTCGCGGTGAAAACGTCATTGATGACGTCATTAATTTCGCTCACGGCACGCTCAAAACAACCCACCTCACGGGGTGGGTCGAAGTGGTCGAATTGCAGTGTTTTCAGATACGACGAAGTTACCAGTTTTTAGACCAGTTTTTAGACCTGGCAACACTGGGTAGAAATGGATGGTGATAGAAATTTGGCGCAATTTTATAAAAGACTAGCTTTTACCCGCGACTTCGTCTGCGTGGACTTGAGAACTAAATGAAAGTAAAAAACATGCCCGGGAAATGCGAGTTTTTGGCACCGAGGGTTTCGTACAAATTTAGAGAACCGAACATAAGAGCAATATTAAATGATTCAGTAACAAACTTAACTTTGTCGCTGTATAACTGTCGTTCCTAGGCATGGACATAGCGATCAATTAACCAAATACAAATACGTTTAAGTTTTTTTGGAATGATACCTCCACGCCGACTCCGATTTCGTTTAATGTGAAATAATCCAAAAAAACAGTTTGGTGAAACTTGAATTGAATTCTCAAGAATAATAGTGTCTCAGATATAGAAATAGTGAATAAAGTGTATAGTGGTGAACATAACATGGGAGTGTCCAAAACGGTATAAGTGCTGAACTTTATTACTACTCAAAATCAAAGTATTTGATCAAAACATTTGAAATCGAACCGTTGTAAGAAAATTTTATATGCATGAGCTGTAGTAGCGCCATCTATTATCGGACGGTGTAACTACGTAGTCAGTGCAATACTTGTTCATCCAAATATCTGTTGAAGAAAATTGTATACATAGCAGCGCCATCTATTATCGCATAGTGTAACTACGTAGACAATAGATAAACATCTTAATCAATTTGATCTTACATATACGTGATACGGATAGAATCTACAACAAGATCACGTTTCTTCTATCGTCCGCGGCGCTGTCATCGCGTGGTTTGATATACAGAGGAAATAAATCAAGATTGTGTTTCAATGCCGATCGCGACGCTATCATCATGTGGAGTTGATTGCAAAACATCAAGAATATAGTCGTTGCGCTCTAGAAACCAGCTTATTTTACAATTTTATAAAAAAAAAAAAAATATATATATATATATATAAAGCAGAAGGGGTACTCTACGGTGTTGGTTATGAAATGATATTCCTTTTACTTTGCTCCATGATATTATATTTCCAATTCTCCTAACGTTCACATCAATACTTCCAAGTACTTCAACACTACGTGATCATCCGTTCTATCTTATTGACAATTCCTTCATCTAAATATGACATGTCGTTTCTTATATGCCAACCTCTGCATCGGACAGGCGTTGTAGAATAAAGAGGTCCGTCCCTGGACCTTCACTGGAGATTCGTGGCCTCACCGACACGGCTATCCTGACGTGCGCTCGTCCTCGTGCGCGCTTTAATTTATCTTGGTACATCATCATCATGCTTCTTCTATCTACTGCTCCACAAGGCATGCCACATGGTCCTCCGCTTATGATCTCATCCAGCAATACCAGTCGCCCTCTTAAGAGCGTCGGTGTATCGGGCTGTTGGTGTTCGTGGTCTCCATTCTAACTCTTGGGTCCACAACTCATTGTTTTCGTATCACGCACGCGGCCATCGCTGACGACCCACACGACCTCGTGTGGATAATCAGAATCCTGTAAAAACAGTCTCAAAAGTATTTTGCTCGGCTATTCTGACTACATTAACCTGATTCACATTCATTTTATTTTCGTCATTCATCACATCATTATTAATTTACAGTCAAGAATAATTCGCTCATTAAGTCTGATATTTTAAATGTGGACACTTAAAACATAGTGGAGATAACTATGGTTTGGCCATTTGGTTACCAATCTGGTTCATAAGACTCTACGGAACGTCGCAATTATGTTATTGTCGTCTGGTCCGGATTATACCCTGCAGACACCTGGTCCAGTCTCTCTAAGACTCTCCAGGTACAACGTCCCTTCAGTTCTATGCTGGCCCGGACTCATTCACATTTGTTTTCCTCTTTTTTTTCTCTTTTTTTTTGACACCTTTTTTTACAACCTTTTTTTTATCACAACTCTTTTTTTTTACTCCATTTTTTTTACAAATTCATATTGTTACTAGGTACTCTTTTTTTTACCTTTCATTTTCACTTATCTCTTTTTTGAACTCTTTTTTCTCTCTTTTTTCACATCTTTTTTTTCACATCTCTTTTTTTTACAATAGCCATTGTTGCGAAACTCATTAAATTGATACCATCATGCAATCCTTCTTTTACTATACCATCAGACCGACCATAGTTTCTCTACTTGACTTACATCTGACTTACACAAGTCTAACGAGTCTACTGACAAGAAGTCGCTATTCACCATAACGTACTCGCATCATAAGGAACCCGATAGCAAAAACTTCGAACTTGTAACAATTGCAACAGCTTACTCTTAGTGATCCAATAAAGTTTCATAACTTTCAACCATTTATTAAATTTAAAAAATAAAGGATGTCACTGTCATTGACTGAAAAACCCTCTTAAAAAGACAACGTAATTTCGTTCTTTAAATACGAATGTCAGGCAAATCATGGAAATAATTTTAAGAATGATTCATTTAAATCCAATACCAGCAACAACACTATCCACACGCCCATCAGCCCCATAATCATAGAAAACTTCACAAAATCACCTGTATGATCAAACTATGCGTGAAGATGGTTGTGCACTCATTCTGCCATCACCTAATCTAGCACCGCTCACGCAGCAGACAGCTCCTGGGACTCTTGGTTTCACGTGGCTGGCGTGGTAGATCATTATTTCATGTGTCATCGATTTCCCGCAACTGAAAAATAAGTAAGGTTAATTTCACTCGTATGATAATATCAAATATCACATTTGATGACTAGGGCTACTTATCTGCGATCCGTAGTTACGTCCACTTCCATCAACATGTTCCTCGAAGAAATTTTAGTCGTCGCCTCATTCTTAAAAATCGACATTCGCGTATCAGCACATCGTACTCTGAAAGGTCTACATATTGGATGGCTTGGTTTATTTCAACTCTCACATCACTACATTGCGCATTATCCACATCGATTATATTATAAACTTCGACAATTCTCATTGTATTGCGTTTTGGATTATTTAATTTCTCATTGCAAAATTTTCTTCAAAATATGTCATCCGAACTAGTGTCATTCCTCATTTATTTTCCGACCTTTCCGATAATATGGGCGCTTCAGTTCTACCAACACTTCTGATAAAGCAGAAGGGGTACTCTACGGTGTTGGTTATGAAATGATATTCCTTTTACTTTGCTCCATGATATTATATTTCCAATTCTCCTAACGTTCACATCAATACTTCCAAGTACTTCAACACTACGTGATCATCCGTTCTATCTTATTGACAATTCCTTCATCTAAATATGACATGTCGTTTCTTATATGCCAACCTCTGCATCGGACAGGCGTTGTAGAATAAAGAGGTCCGTCCCTGGACCTTCACTGGAGATTCGTGGCCTCACCGACATATATATATAAAAATGGAAGAAATAACCATGATATTAAAAATAATTCAAGAAGATATGAACACTCAAAGGAATGAAATAAAAACCATGAAGGAGAGTATCACTAAAGCAATAAATGATAACATCGACGAAAAATTTTTAAGCTTAGAAGCTCGTCATAACCAGATGGAAAAAGCACTTGAAGACCAAAGCCATCGCTTAGACATTTTAGAAAAAAATTCACGCAAAAGAAATTTAGTTATATTTGGTGTAAAAGAAACAGAAAATAGCTACCACGATTTAGAGAACATTATTATAAATATTTTTAACAACATCATGCAAATTCCATGTGACAAAACGGAACTAGAAAGTTTAAGGAGAATAGGAAAAAAAGGAGAAAACCCCAGACCCATTATAGTCAGCTTAACAACATTAGGCAAGAAAATCTTAGTGTTCAAGAATAAGCACACTCTAAAAACAACATCATACTATATTAAAGAAGACTACCCACGACACATTTTAGACATCCGCAAAAAGTTACTTCCAGAACTTAAGAAGAAGGTAGAGCAAGGGGAAAGAGCTATATTAAGATATGACAAAATTATTACTTTAAACAACAACCAAGGGGAATACAGTAAAAGACACCCTAACACTACTAATTATAAAAGGCAAATGTCCCCTTCAACATCCCCTCCAGAGACGAAGACAAGACAAGACCCCCAACAAAAAATTCAAAAGAAAAATAAAAGTGGTCCCAAGCCATCAACTTACTCACCACAACCCTCCACGTCTACGGCATCTACCTCCTCGGCCTGCACTGGATCTGACTATGTAAAACCGGGAATATTGACATATTTTGTAAACAAAAAAAAAGACACTGAAACACAACAAAACAACATTACTTTAAATATATAGGAATTAGCGACCCCTCTCGAAAAGACTAAGAACTTAATGAAAAATACTCAACAAACCCATCTTCCAAGACGGTTGGTCACCGAGGAAGATTATGACCACAACCTTCCAAAGAATCAATCCAGTAAGCTCTACATAGCAACATACAATGTACGAACCTTATCATCATATGAACGAATTATCGAGTTAAAAGAAGCTTTGAAAGAAGTTAAATATGACGTTATCGGGTTATCCGAAATTCGACGCCTGGGGAACAAAATTGAAGAGTACGACGACTTTATACTTTGCTATATAGGGCAGACACCTGGGAAACATGGAGTAGGATTCTTGGTACACATATCTCTAAAACAAAGAATAGAAAGCTTCATAGGCTTAACAGATAGAGTCGCCCTGCTAAACATGAATATACATGGATTCAAGTTGTCTATTATCCAAGCATACGCTCCTACGGAATCAGCGGACGAAGAGGAAATTGACATATTCTACAAGACTTTAGACAAGGCAATTGAGTTAACACATAGAGACTATTTAATAATAGGAGATTTCAATGCAAAAATAGGACAACCAAGAAAAGACGAATACTTAATAATGAAACAAAACGGCTATGGAGAAAGGAACGACCGAGGACAAAAAATGATAGACTTTGCTTTTGAAAACAAACTAGCAATAATCAACACCTTCTTTAAAAAAAGTAAAAAGCGTAGATGGACCTGGCACTCTCCAAACGGAAAATTCAAAAACGAAATAGACTATATATTATCTAATAGACCAAATATGTTCCAAAATATAGAAACACTAAATTTAAACTTCTTTTCAGACCACAGACTGCTTCGAGCGACCTTGTTGTTAAAGAACCTATCAAGTAAAAATAGAGCTAAATATTCTCAAAACCTAAAGAATACCCTCAAAACCGAAGAACAGGTAGCGAGTTACAGAGAAAAACTAAAAATACACCTTCCCGATCTAATAAACTTCGAGCACGCACACAATATTCAGAATTACCATGATAAATTAATAAATCTTATTAATAACTGTCTACAAAAAGCTAAGGTGGATAATCAACCTAAGAATAAATCCCATATACTAGCACAACGAACAATCTCTTTGCTTAAAAGGAGGCAAACTCTACAACAGACAAGAAATAAAAACAGATCAATGAGAAATGAGCTGTGTGCTCTATACAAACTTACAAGCAAATATATAAAGATCGACTATCAGAAGCATAGAATTAGAACGTTAAAAAACCATCTAGAAAGTGGAGGGAGCCTAAAAAAAGCTCAAAAAGAATTAAGAACACATAAAACCTGGATTGAAAGTTTAAAAAAGTCAGATAATCTATCAAATAACCGCAGCTCTATTATGAACATTGCAACAGAGTTTTATCGTTCTCTATACAAAAAGAAATCGCTTACAAGACAGTCCCACGATGAGTCGACATCTGAAAATACACAGGAATCAAACCAAAATACGGTAAGCTCCATTAACAACAAAGAGGTTATACAGGCAATAAAAAAACTAAAATCAGATAAAAGTCCAGGTTCAGATAATATACCAAATGAGGCAATAAAAGTTGCATATGACATATTAGCCACACCACTGACATACCTATATAACTCAATACTGGAATCTTCAGACACACCATCGCAATGGTCTGAATCAAATATTATTCTTTTGTATAAGAAAGGAGACCCAAAAAATATCAGCAACTATAGACCTATAAGTCTGCTACCGACTCTATACAAATTATTCTCTTCTATCATTAATCAAAGGATAAGTGAAACATTGGAAAAGAAGCAACCTATCGAACAAGCCGGATTTCGTAAAGGTTTTTCGACGATTGACCACATACATACGCTAGAGATCCTCATAGAAAAGTACATGGAGAGCCAAAGACCACTCTACATAGCCTTCATCGACTATCAAAAGGCTTTCGATACTATTTCACACTCTAGCATATGGGAGGCATTAAAGGCTCAAAATGTAGAGACTGAATATATAAATGTCATAAAAAATATTTACAAAAACAATACAGGAAAAATAAAACTAGAAAAAATTGGGTCCAGCTTTCCCATAGAGAGAGGCGTAAGACAGGGTGATCCACTATCTCCTAGAATATTTATTGCTGTATTAGAATTTGTTATTAATAAATTGAATTGGAGTGGTTGTGGTCTAAATATAAGTGGAAAGCTTCTGAGCCATTTACGCTTTGCGGATGATCTTGTACTACTTTCTGAAACTAGCAAAGACTTACAGTATATGTTAAATACACTTCAGATAGCTAGCGAAGAAGTAGGACTGGAAATGAACCTCTCAAAAACCCAACTTATGACAAATAGCCTAAAAATACCGATAACAATAGATAATGGACAACTGAAGTACGTCGACCAGTATGTATATCTTGGGAAACAACTAGGATTTGAAAGAAATAGTCATGAAATGGAGATAGAGCGCAGGGTCAAAAATACGTGGAATAAGTTCTGGGGTTTGAAGGAAGTTTTTAAAAGCGATATGCCTCTAAACTTGAGAAAAAAGGCAATGGATACGTGCCTTCTCCCCTGTTTAACTTACGCTTGTCAAACCTGGAAATTCACCAAAAAAATACAAAACAAGATTAATGTATGCCAGAGAGGAATAGAGAGAAGCATGCTAAATATCAGAAGGATCCACAGAGTCCGCCACTCAAAAATAAGACAACAGACCAAAGCAATAGATGCACTCAGTTACGCACGTCAGCTTAAAATGAGATGGGCTGGCCATGTCGCACGGCTCAGTGACGACCGTTGGACCCACAGGGTTACGACCTGGAACGGCCCGTCTGGTAAAAGACGTGTTGGCAGACCATACACACGCTGGGAGGACGACATCAGAAAGCTAGCTGGACGACATTGGATGACATGCGCGAAAGACAGAGACAGATGGAAATCTTTGGAAGAGGCCTTCACCCGAGAGGGGTCCGTGCTATGACAAATAATAATTAAAAAAAAAAAACTAACCTGACATAAATAAAGGTACATTAATTATAACATAATATCTACCACTAATTAATAAAAATAATTGTCTTTAATAATATTTTAATGACGACTAATGAGAGAAAATGTACAAAATGATGATATATTTATTAATTAATGCAATGATTTGTAATTAATTTTAATTAAAATATGTTTAATGGAAAATTGAAATGTACTATGTAAATGACGAGCATGGAATAAAAGGCTTTTTTATTTTTTTATTTTTTTATTTTTATTTTTATTTTATTATTTTACCTCCACGCATTCCTGAGAAAAATGGTCGATAGACAGACAGACGGACAACAAAGTGTGTATAAGGGTTAAGTTTTTTCTTTCGTGGAACAAAACCCTAAAACAATAAATAACCTGTAAACCCAACTTCCAAACTAAATTATACCCTTGACCTGATGAAGAAGCAGATCCAGACCCTCGAACGACCTGATCCCGACGAACATGCACCCTGTTCTTTGATGCGGGATATGAAATACCTGTGAGCCAAATTTCATCTAAATCCATTTAGCCGCTTTAGCGAGAGTAAAAAAATTTCTTAATTCTTATTATACGCCTAAGAAATATTAGTGGGATTTTATATACGTACACGATCAGATCTTGAATTGGTCAATGTTGTACTGGTTTTGCTATGTCAACGTGACCATCAACAAATATTTTTCAAACTGTTATTTCCACTCATTCTGGAGTTACATAGTCTGTCTCTAAGATACACCACCAGACCCAACCCAACCCAGACCCTAATACAATATGGCCTATGGTTGGGCCTTCTTACCATCTGTTATTTCATAGCAGCTACCAGACAACATTTACATAATAATGTATTTTTTATGCCATCAAAAAGTAGAGATTTCAAGGAAAAAAATCCCACTTTTTTAAAAAAGCAGATATTTTGACGTGAGAATTTTCAATTGAAAATTAGGGTTCTTTTTCGATGTTAAGTCAAAATTAGGTGAAAAAAGAAATGTTTTAAATCAAAAAAATTACAGTGTGTTTGGAACATAAAAAGTTAAGTTTTCACCAAATTTCGTGAATTTTTTTTTGTAAAAGAAAAATAAAAAACCAAAAACTTGGTTATTTGAATTTTTCACATAAATTTTGAGATTATATGAAAAAAGTGTAAATCCAAAAGTTGTAGATCACAACTTTGCCATTTAACTTTTTTCCATAGGACTTGTAGTTTTGCCGGAAATCGAGATAAACCGTTTTTTTACCATCACTCTCACACACTCACAATTCCCGACCTCAGATCGCCCTTAAATTATTTTTCCTTTCATTTTTGTTATAATCTCTTCCTTTTTCAATGGGTTTCATCCTACTATTATTTTTTCACTTACCATTTTCAAAGGCTTTAACCCTGGTCAATTAAGATATACTGAGATAAATAAAGACAACTGAAAAAAAGTTTTACTTCGACTACACCTCCCCGAAATTAAACCAGGACATTGTAGGAGTTGGATATTATAAATGACAGTTTAATTCAGACTACTGGAATACTGGACTGCTCCTATTTATTCATAGACGTCGACAAATTTTTCCACGTAAATATAAACAGTAAAACCTAAAGTAATCGAATTCTTCTTCTATATTAATTACGTAGTGTTTTATTGGCACTACTTCTTCCTTCTTTTCGACTTATTATGTGTTTTCATCTGACCAAGTAATGTCTTAAGACGGTCCCCATGCTGCCCACCAGATCACGCAAACTGCCGCCACCGCCGCGCCGCTCTGTCTCCATGATCGGATCGGGTGGTTTAGCAGGTGCCTGGGGTGTACCATGTCAGGTTTCTCGGTCAATGTTTGATCGCACCGACCACGCGCTACATGAGTCGCTCAGGGACGTCTCCGTATTTGACTGCCTGAGAGCTAAACGCTTCTGCGCGAAGAATCAAAAGAGCCCCGCCGACTATCTGGGGAGTTTCGCAACCGCGGCACCAGCTAGATTTACGGTAATAAAAGGATCCGCTACCCGACAGCAGGGCCCGCCTCTCAACCAGGAGAATCTAGTTCTCCTGAGTTTATTCCTGAATGACTTTGGTGTTTTTAAGTGTCCAAGAACCTGGCCCAAATACCAGACGTATATGTTATACCTATAAAACGTTTCAAAAGAAACTCATTGTTTTAACTGATTCGCCATTTGTGGATTAAACAGCGTGCCTGCATTACCATCACCTTAGTTTTTTTTACTACTATTTAAATAAGTCTAAACTTGTCAGAATGGAAATTTAATAATCTTCATAATTTATTATTTTTTCATTCTTGTTTTCTTTCTTGGATAACAACCAATGGGTGATGATATGCCTTTAGTCTGATCTGATCACGGACGATGCTTTTAGTCATCCATGGAGGATGATGACAATTTAGCATCAGGTGGCTCGTCTGCTTTTACGTGGCTATTCACAAATTCAAAAGTATTTTAGTTATTTGTATTGTACTTACGTCCGGTCATAATTAGCAAGCGGGGCCGGCATGGTACGCATTGACCAGTAGGTGACACCAGTACACGATTATTCGCAAATATTTTAATTTCTTACTCATTGTGAGTTGTATTTTTATTATTATCTACTTTCTAATTTCTAAAAGAAAATCTAAATTGTTAAATACTTTATTAAAATTTAAGATTTTTATTTATATACAGAAAAAAAACAATATTTCCTAATAAAATTTTCCTTTATCTTTGACCCACACCATCATACAACGAATTGAATATAGGAATCTGATAGCGCAATCTATCATAGTTATGTGTTATTGATTGAGTAGGGTAACTAATTTCTTAAAACCTCTATGTTTTAAATATTGTAAATATGTATATTTATGGTATACATGAATTTCAATGAAAGATTTGTTGACTCGTTCTCAGACCTACTTACATTTTTTAATTATGGCTTCTGGTTACCTAAACTGACATCTATTGTTGATTAGCAGAACTAATTCACTGCAAAATCATAAATTAAAAAAAATTGGTACACATTGATTTTTTTGAAGAAATAACGTATACTTCCGATACTAAACAATCTTTTATAGCCCTCTGTCGGGCACTTTCGTTATTTCCTGCAGTTATGTGGCGTATCAAAAAGTCCTATTTATTGATATCTCGGCTTCTAAGCGACGTATCACGATAAAACATACACCAGATTTTAAGTTAGACCACCAGTAATACAACTGTGAAAACCACACTCAATTTCATTCAGTGGTTTTGGCGTGATGCGGTGTCAAACATACAGACAGACAAGATTTTTAAAAATGACAGATTTGCAATATATTGCTCCTATATAGTCCCCTGATACCAAATTTTCTTAAATATCTTCAATGTACAGACATTATCGAGTTACAGTTTTATAATATAATATAGATAAGGATGGTGATGGAAAAATTACTGTATACGATTCGACAAGAGATACTTTAGTGGATTATAGTATTTTCTCCAGCAGATGCTCGACGTGGGGTCACAAGTTGATATAAATATGTTAAAATAATGTAAATAATTTTAATACTATACATATAGCCATGTATACATTTTTCCTCGTCGGTCAATATCATTAACATAATTATTATGCAGTTTTTTATTTTATTAATTTGTCTTTTTATAAAAAAAATGTTTTGTTTGTAGATATACTTTTTTGCTAGTATAAAAATAAAATTGATAATTAATTATGTAACGTTTATTTATAGCTTAAAAATTATAACTTAACCTCTAATGTTTCAGACTTGTCTTATTCTCAACATCACAGAGTACATTTTGTATCAACGGCTAAAACGTGTAAATACTCTGTGGCTTGACCTTGAACGCTCACGTATACCCGTTCCACTTGGGTGTATGATTGTAAAGCTGCAAACATATTATCGGACGCGACTGACCGGACGCGGCTGACGGCCGTGGCTGATAGTGTGCACAGTCTTTGAGACGTGGCTTCCGGAAGCGTTCCAACGCCTGTTCCACAGAGTACTATCACGCCTATTCCATAAAGAACTGTAGACGAAGAAACATGTCGAGTAGTGAAAGTGAGGGCGATTTTCTTGAATTAGCGGCGGCTGCTTTATGTTGTCCACCCAAAAAGAAAATAAAGAGAAGCGTTTGGGTCCATGACATAAATAAAGAAAGGATATTTTAGCTATTTCCTCTCAAACTTTTTGTTTTTTGAAGAATATTTGTTATCCTTTAATTTATAATTCTATGGTAATTCCCTGTTGCGAACATACTCAATAATTCGTTCGTCCATTTTTAATAGATACGTACATTCTTCCTTCTGACACAGAGTACTAATGCCTTCTGACGCATGGACGCGTTCCGCACCCCGTGCATACTCTATGAAATACTGTCCGCGGACGTTTTCGGCTGACAAAAACATCCAGCGCGCCAGATAGCTCTCGGACGTCAGAACGCCTCAAGGTGACTCAAGGTCACGTCCGCGTCTTATGCGGGCTACACACCTTCAGTTTTAACTGTGCGATTTAACTGTACAGTCGAACTGTACAGTTAAATCGTTAGGTGTGTAGAACAAACAGTTGAACTGTACAGTTTTAACTGAATCTAATCAAAATATGAATAGATAAATCTGTACAGATAGAACTGTACAGTTAAAACTGAGAGTGTGTAGTCGAAACTGCGCAGTTTTGTCACAGCGAGCGTGAAGTGAACACGTATCGACCTTGCTATCTGCCTTTGCGAAAACTTATCGACCATGGCTCAACGCGAATGGCTGGAAGAGTTTATTCTACTATACCAATCGGAGCCTTCGTTACGGAAAATCAAGAGCAAGGATTATCATAATATAGTAATAAAAGATTCAGCTTATGAAAAGCTTATTTTAAAACTACGCGAAATAGATTCTAAAAGTAATAAAGAGGCTGTTATAAAGAAAATTAATAACCTACGCTGTAGCGCTAAAGCGTCGTCTATTGAGGCCATGATGATAAAAACTGAAAGATCGTATATTTTTATTTGATCGTGTGTAGGCTGTATGGACCTACGTTTTAACTGTACAGTTCAACTGTACAGTTAAATCGCACAGTTAAAACTGAAGGTGTGTAGCCCGCATTACCTCCGATAGTTTGCACAGCTCAGTGTACATTCATTATCTAGATACCATTACGTCACATCCTTCAGCCGCGTCCGGTCAGTCGCGTCCGATAATATGTTTGCAGCTTAACGCTCACAAGCTAGTGGAACGAAAAAATCGCGGTCGCGAGCGTGGTCGTTATGATCGTCTAGTGGAACGTAGGGATTGTTTGTCACAAGCGCAAAGTATTGTGAGTTGTGACAAACAATGAGGAGTCAGTTGGCTATTTAGAGATTTAAAGTTTCAGTTTGTTTTTTAGCAGAAATCGTAGTAAGTTTAAGTATATCGTACAATGGTAATGTAAGTACGATGGTGTGTAGCAGTATTATTATGGGCTGCTTGTTAAATTTTATTACATTTCTTTTAAAATAACCTCAAAGAAACATACATAAATTATCTGTCGGCCACGCCAGTCGTGGCTAAATCTATAGGACGTAATCTATGGTGAAGCACCACTGGATTCGTAACTAGACTAGACAAGCAGGCTTTCTTTGCGTCACGCTATCTATTAGAAAGAGACCAAGGAGGTACCAAGGAGGTATACCTATCTCTCTCTACTCGCGTCTGCGCCACTTGCTTCGGTCGTGGCGAACTCGCGTAACTCGTAAGTAAGACAAGGATAAGTCCTCCTGCCTTTCTTTCTCTCAGCGTGACGGTTTCACTTACATATGCTCAGATACCTTGCCTAGTCTATCTGTATAATGGTGCTCCCTCACCGGGAGCATTCACGTGTAATGTAACATTATAGATTCGTCTTTGAGCATTACATTACAATAATACCTCCCTGACTGACGAGCATTCGCGTGTAATGTAACATTATGACCTTGTCCAGAAGGGACGAAATCGCCGCGAATCGTTTCGCGCGAATTCATTCACGCGTTAGCGAGATACTAGGCTCCAGTACATCGCGTCCACAAGCATCGCGCGAATTCAAAATACGCGCGTAAATCGCGTGAACTACGCCAGACTCTCGACTCGCGCGTGATTTGCGCGTATTGCGCGCGAGTCGAGATACTAGAGACGCCTTGTTGCGTCCAGGTTAACGCGCGAACAAGTCGAACAACAGAGTGAGGTGCACGTATCAAGGGAAATGGAGCGCCTAAATTTTCGTGCGTTGGCAGGCTCCTTCTGGACGCAACGGTCGCGCGTGATACGCACGAGAGAATCGCGGCGAATTCGTCCCTTCTGGACAAGGTCTATAGATTCGACTTTGAGCATTACATTACAATGCTACCTCCCTGACTGACGGGCATTTGCGTGTAATGTAACATTACAGATTCGACTTTGAGCATTCCATAGCAAGATGTCAGACAAAGCGGTCGGAAGTGGAGCGCATTGATGTTACAAGTTGTAACAAGATATTACACGTATTGTCATTACAAGGTGGCCATTGTAATGCTCGGTTCTCCTCCTTCACTGATGTATCCCCGTTTTGTATAATTACAAGGTGCGCATTTTAATGCTCGGTTCTCCTCCTTCACTGATGTAATGCTCAAAACTGTAACGTTACATTACACGCGAATGCTCCCGGCAGTGTCGGTTTAAGACTACTTGATGCCCTAAGCAATCCACGCCTGTGGGCCCCCCTATCCGTATGTCAACGTGGTTTTTTGTGGTTTTTTGTGCTTCTTCGGGTGCCCTCCCATACGTGATGCCCTAGGCAATTGCTTAATTTGATTAAGGGTTAATCCGTCACTGGCTCCCGGTGAGGGAGCACCTTTATGTCTATGTTCGTAACACTCGTCAAGAGCGTTATCCATGAATGAACGGTGACCACTTCCATCATGTATTAATGTGATCACTTTGGTCGTGTGTACGTTACTGAATTACAACAATAATTTACAACAAATAAAGACAATAAGCTTAAGCTGTATATTTCACAAGCACCTAAATATTGGTCCTTAAAGTCCGGTTAACACGTGTTAAGTAGTTAAGTAGATAACTAAATTTTAAGTAAATGAATCCGTGTAAACAGACAATTTAGTAACTTTTTAGTTATTTAGTTAACTACTTAATTGCTTAATACGTGTAAACCGAACATAACACTTCCAAATTTTAAACACATTTTACTACATTTTTTTGCACAGTCACATTAGTATGTAATTACTTTTCACCAAAATTTTAAGTTCGTCAATCACACATATTTACATCTAAATATAGATGATGGAATGCCTTAGCACCTCTTAGTATTTTTCGACAAATTGGGCAACGATTCTTTTGATCCAAAGCTTTTTTCATACAGCTGGTGCAGAACACATGCCCACAAATAGTTGTAGACACTGAATCTACGCAAAGGATTTCCAAACAAATAGGGCATTTCATGCGCAAAAGATTACTTTTATTTTTCTCTTTATTCTGTAACATAAACATTTTATATACGAACTAGCTGCCTGGACAGACTTCTTCTGTCAAAAGTTTTTTTTCTTATTTTGAGATGTAAGCTATCCTATCTTTCAAGTTGGCTCAAACTGCACACGGTGTGCAAATTTGATTAAAATCGGTTCAGCAGTTTAGGAGTCCATCGCGGACAAACAACGTGACACGTAATTTATATATATTAAGATAGTTGTAGACACTGAATCTACGCAAAGGATTTCCAAACAAATAGGGCATTTCATGCGCAAAAGATTACTTTTATTTTTCTCTTTATTCTGTAACATAAACATTTTATATACGAACTAGCTGCCTGGACAGACTTCTTCTGTCAAAAGTTTTTTTTCTTATTTTGAGATGTAAGCTATCCTATCTTTCAAGTTGGCTCAAACTGCACACGGTGTGCAAATTTGATTAAAATCGGTTCAGCAGTTTAGGAGTCCATCGCGGACAAACAACGTGACACGTAATTTATATATATTAAGATAGTTGTAGACACTGAATCTACGCAAAGGATTTCCAAACAAATAGGGCATTTCATCCGCAAAAGATTACTTTTATTTTTCTCTTTATTCTGTAACATAAACATTTTATATACGAATGAATGTGCAGTGCTCTTATTTTTTTTAAGATAAGTAAGGACTTTTTTTACAGATAGTTTCTTAATTAAGTAACATTTCTAAGTACAAATTGATATCAATTTAATCCGCTACAAGGGTAAAGAGGTTTTCATCTAGATGTTTATCCAACATACCTTTGTACGTTTATTTTTGGTTATTTTGCTTTTCTTAATTTTCTTAATTTTACTTGTAGCCTGGTTTGGTATCGTAGTTTTAGAATTAACAGACGGAGTCATGACTGGGTACTACTCTTTTTACGAAATAATTTTATTTGGCGCCGATTTGGAAGAATTGAAAATTTTACTACTAGATTGACATGTTAAGCTTTATTCTTGTTCACAGAGTACTTAAACACTAAACTTCTATATCGCTCAATCAAACCCTTCAAAGCTTTATGCTTGTGCCAACACGGTAAATACCTATTTTTCATGGACATCGCCACAATTTTTTTGTGTTTTATTTGTTTATACCTACATATTTTGCTACATATTAATCGACTCGTAGATGCAGAAGTCAGGACTGCAGCGAATACCTAAGTAAACTTAGGGAAAATAAATAAATTTAAAATCAAGGTTTGATGATAAATAATAAATTTTGTATTTTTGTGTAGTTTGGTGATTTATAAAATTATTCCACCATATCGTTCAAAACAGCAAAAATAGAGTAAGCATTGTAGAGAGCCTGAAAATAAGAAAAATAACATATTAAAGTAAAGTATGTATAAAATTGCCACAGAATTTCGCAATTTTCATTTCTGAAACAGAAGACCTCAAATCTCATACTTAAAAACACGGACCTAAAAAAAAGTCCACGACATAAAAATGGTGATTAACCTTAAGACTTAGGTACTTTTATGTTTAAACCATACATATAACTAATTAACTATTATGATTGCACTTACACTGTAGTAGATAAGGAGCCATCCATAAATTACGTCACACGTTAGGGGGGGGGAGGGGGGTCGATATAATGTGACATTGTGTGACAAGGGATGGGAGAGGGTCCTGAGTTTTGTGACGTCACATTTCACAATCGAATAATGCATGTAGGTAAATATTAAAAAACAATTAATGGAAATAAAACTTATTTCGTAACTGCTGTTTTAATTTAATAATAATTTGTAGGTGTAAAAGTTCATAATATATATATGACGTCACACTAGAGGTCTCACAAGTGTGACCAGCTGTGACAAGGACGGGGGGAGGGGTCAAAAAGTCATGAAATTCGTGTGACGTATGGATGATCCCTAACAGTGGATTCACTGCAGAATTTTAATAATATGATAGATAACATTATGTGATATTCAATCAATAAAAGAAGGATTGAAAATCTTAACCCAGGGCACTAATTTTCAAAAGATCTTCCAAAATCTTTAGAATAGATTAATGGCTGATTTTATTGCTTTGTCTTCACTCGCTGCCAGAAGAATTGCCCATATAAACTGGATTAGTTAGGGATTATTTATGCTACACCGAGCCGGGCACGAGCCGGTCGGGGCACGAGCAATTTCACTAATATTTTACGAGGCTCGGACGCGGACGCCGCACGATGTAGCATAAACACTCGATTTCCGCGTCTTATAAAATGTTAGTACCGTGCCTCGTCCGTGCCTCATCCGGGGCACGGCTCGTGCCCGGCTCGGTTGGCTCGGTGTAGCATAAATAATCCCTTAGATATAGGTACCTACAGGACGTACCTGACTATAAGTCTGAATGCACATGGTAGCCATACCACCGGCGCTTAGAGAAAGAGGCTTTTGTGCAATCCGTATCACGGTCAGCAGATCTTTTTGCATGTCGATTGGCCATGATGTCCACTCTGAATCATAAGCTGCTAAGGCTATTCCTTGGCTCTATAAACATATCCGAACATTGAGTATTGCCACGAGTATTATTATAGTTAGACTCTATGTATATTTCGCTTCTGTCAAGACAAATAATGCTCACCTGTATAATTAATTCATTTCCTAAGTAACAGAATATGTACGCGTTCAGAAGAGCAACACATAGGTAGGACAAAAAACTTGCTAACTGTGTTTTCTCACTTAGCCCGACCTGAATAAATCTTAATCTTAATAAATGATCGTGAAAAAGCGTTGCAGCTTCTTATCTAACTTGCTAGCGATTTGGTGGTGGAAGGAGTTCTTCTGACCATCTTTGAGTCTAAGAAAACAACGCAGGGAACAACGATAACTTGTACCTACCCTACTAGATTACAAAAAGAAATTAGCGCCGTATCGGAAAAGTACGTATATGTAAGTAGGTACCTATTCCCCAAGCAGCTTAATCTCGACATTACTCATGGATTTAAGGTGGATCTTCCGGTCCAATCTATAGTGAAATGTATTTTTAACGTAAACAGCCGGCAAACGAGCTGACGACCCACCGATATGGACATTAGTAACACCAAAGATTTAGACTTAGTCTAGGGCACCCATGCCCCTGGGCGGAACACGTCATTTGGCGGCTGATTCAAACAAGTGGATATGAGACTGATGAGAGTTAGCCAGCCTTTCTTCTTCCCCAAACGGTTCGATGGTGCTTTTATGAATTATCGATTGAACAGACTATCTGCGACACCGTTAATTTGTTTTTTTCCTGAAATTATACTCACTACTGATACCATTATCGCGTTCAAACACAACTCTATAGTGACTGCTAGATTTTGGATTAGAAAATATTCTTTAAAAATGTTTGTGAATGTTTTAGAGTATCTGTAAAGAATAAATTATGCCATTAAAAAAATAATAGTATGAAACAATAAAATACAAGTTAATTCCAAAGTACCTCATCAACCGCACATGTTTCTTAATAATTTCTTTAAATTGCTGTCTCGCCAAAGCCTCACTTTCCTTTGAAAACTTAATATTCTTTATTGAATCCTGTACTTCGATAATTTGGTCGCATAGATACATTATTATACTACATACAATACCCTGGATAGCAAAGTTTCGCAACAGGCAAACCATAAAAGACATTGCCAAAATTTGGACACCTAACAATAGGTTCATTCTATTTTTGGTTTCGTCAAATGGTATCCAGGCTTCCACTGGCAATTCTCCTTTGAGTAGGTTCAAGAAACTGAACGCGCCAACGGTTGCCGAAGGTAGGACCGTGACAACAATCACATGTAGAGCCATCAATCGTTGCCGCTCCTTAGACACTCTGTCCCCTGAATGTGTTATCTCTGTGATGAGAATATTTAACTCCCTGCGCTTGAGCACAAAGAAGAAAATCTTCAGGACGAAGTTATAGGCGGCGAGAGTTTTATCCAGATTGGACAATAGAATGACCATGTCGTATCTATTCTCATACGTACCCACAGCAGTTAAGAACATGAAACTAAACGGTATGACGTACATTACTACCTCATATATTCTGTAAAGTAGTAACCGTCTTTTCGGCCAATGTTTTTCAGGCCATAGTCCCACGTAATATAAACATTTTAAATTAAAAGCGAAAAATCCGTTCTCGGATTGTAAAAAGTCCAGTTTCATCGTCAAGGTAATAGGTTAACAAATTGAAAATAAGTGCTGTTAATACTCCATGTATGACTGACGTAATCGTGGATAATCAAATAGTTAACTACTTTGAAAGACCGCAAGTAATTTACGTTATAAAGTTGGTAAGTTTAAAAACGATGGGGTTATCGTTAATACTATAATGACATGATTATCATCTATAATTCCCTCATACTTGCTTATTTGTAAAATTCTAATCAACTTAAAATTGTTTTATTATGATGGGGTTTTAGACCTTACTCATAAGGTAAAGATTTGTAGGGTACGGATATCTGATAAGTACGCAATATATTTGATTTTTGATATTGAGGATGTCAAAAAAACAAGTTGAATAACATAATATTTGTTTTAATATCAGTCAGTGAATACACTCAAAGCTAGGAAAAAGCTTCATGAATGAAGGTTATTTTGGTTTTGGTTGCGCTTGAAGTGTATTTGCACTTGCTTCTTAACAATTTTACTAGTTTCTTTGGTCCACAGCAATACAAGTTTAGGTTTTGTCTGAAACAAAATTATAATTCTTTAAGCACGTGCTTTATTTTAATGCAAACACATTAACAGATTAACCCAGTATTTTGGCTCCACATATTTTCGAGAATAAGTATAAAAGAGTGTCACCCTGGTTCCTGATCTGTCTCCTTCTTTACGAACAAAATATTAAAGATAACTTTGAAATACTTTCTTTCAATGTTTGCATCAGTGATCATGTCCTAAAGTTATCTAGAATAAATCGTTCCTACACTGTTATTAATGTAGGAGCGATTTATTTATTTACCTATTTTGTGCATAATCATTACCTGACTGCCAGGAAGGGTTATGTTTTCGCGCGTATCTTGTATGTATGTTTGTTTGTATGTATGCATGTAATATTCTTTATTACCTCATATCTTCCAAACTGCTGAACGGATTTGTCGTTAGATTCGTCCTGATAACTCAAGTGTTCTCAGATAATTGAAAAAAAATACATAGTGGTTGTGAGATGCCATTGTTTTAAATATCAAAAAATAAAATTTTTCAAAAGTTTACTTTTATGATATTAGGCTTTTTTGAATTTTTAAATTTACACTGTTTTATTCACTAGTTGATTAGTATAACATATTAATTAGTACAACAGTATGTTATGCTAGTTAATTAGTATAACATACAGTATGTTCGTTTTATGGAAAAGCCGCGAAATGAGCTGAAGATCCACCTGATGGTAAGTGGCTATGCGCTAGCGACACTAAAGGCAACAATTTTCAGTATATTATAAAGTACTCTTAGAGAGAAGGAGAAGAAAGAAAGTTACGAATAATCTTACCCCGGATAGAGATGCACCCAGTACCCAAACACCCGGTCCCAGTGCGGCCGGCCGCGCCTCATCCGGCACCCTACCAGAGGGTACCTCCTAGCTATATCACAATTATTGTCATCGGTTTCCTTATCCACTGCCCTCGGAACATTAACACTAACATCCACATACGTACTCCTCTTCATCTGAGGCGTCAACAGCGTCATTCTCTCATCATCACCGTTATTGTCTGTCCTTGTCAAAATGTGCGTTAAATCTCCCTTCTCATCAACTACGACAGTGTGTGTTAGAGCATTATTTACGTTATTCACTACGGTTTTAGGTTCATTTCGTTTTGAATTAGTAACGTAGAATTCCAGATGGAGTCTATCTGGTCGGTTCGCGTGTCTTAGTTCAGCAATGGTTTTGTTCACCAATTCTGCTAGCCACGTGATTTCTTGCTCTCGTCTTACTATCCAGAGGAGATGTATCCTCCCTGGTAAACGACTTCTAGGGTTTCTGCAAATAAAATTGTATTTCTATTTTAATTAAAACAGACTTTCTGAATTAATATACTAGAGTTTCTTCAGCATATGCATTCGATGGAAAAACGCGCAGTGCAGGTGACGCGAATTCGATGGATAAAGAACGTAAAGCTATGTCGGACGCTTTCGGGTAGCCACTAGCCACTAACCCCTTCACCAATCCGTACTGAAGCAGTTTGGTGTAATAGCTCTAGGCCTTCTCAATTCATAGACATCAGTGCCCTGTACTGTAGCTTACCAATGGGTTGATGTCAATAAAATTTGTAGCTTATCAGTGGGTTGATGTCAAGAAAATTTGAATATCAATGTCAATAAAATTCGAGATTATTTTTTTATAGCCTGAGGGGCTAACGAAAAAGCAGACGGTCCACCAGATGGTAAGTGGTCATCGTCGCCTATGGACATGAGCAATACCAGAGTCGCCAATGCATCGCTGGCCCTGTAGGAGAACTCTTTTTACACCTTTTTTGAGAAACCCATGTCATAGCGCTCCGGGAATACCTCAGAAGGAAGCTCATTCCACAGCTTGTATGTGTGTGGCAAAACGTGGGATTGAATAACAACGTACCTATAAATATCATTCAAGAGCGCCACAAAGGGAGTGATGCCCACCCCAGCGGCCACACACATCGCCACCTCGTTGGTACAAGCTCCCTCCATGGGGCTGGAGAATGGACCGTCTACGAGTACGCTGAAATATGACAACGATTCAGTAGAATTACATCATTAACTTTATTTACGAGAGAGTGAATCCTATCTTCCCACAACTCAGGGAATCCTAACTGAGATTTTTGTAATGTTGGTTGCTGAATAAATCATTTTCATTTTATTACTTTCATTAATATGGATTATGGAATAGGTAAGATAGATCGCCAAGTTGCTAACGGACGTTTCCAATATTCTATCTTGGGTAGATAATCTCGTGATAAGTTAGTGGATAAAGTAATAACAACTTTAAATTTTTACCTTTCGGCAGTTAGGTACTAGACAAGTTTAGACAACTGACTTGAGGATTATGAATGGATAAAATTTTATCAAAGGCAGTAAGTGATTTTTCTGGAAGCAATAGATGGAACTCAGATTAAAATTAATCTGAGAGATGGAAGTTCCAAATGAATTTTATTATTAGATACTTAATCTTTACCTTAAGTTATGGTATCCCTTATCTACTAATGCATTCTCAAAAGCTTCTGTCCAATCTCCTTTAACTTTCATCCAAATCACAAAGTCTCTCTGCGTGCATGTTGGAATCTGAAAGGAACCATAAATTTTTACAAGTAAAAACATACTTTAAAATAAGAGCTTTAAAGCTCATAATATTGTATCAAAATTTACCTTTACAACAGTGAACGGATGCCACTCCAGTACAGATATGTCTGAGCACTGGATCAAGATGTACTGTCCTTTGAGACACATGAATCTGTCGTGCGGACAATTCAGGGTAATACTGAGCGTTCGGCCCGGCATATGTATTACCTGTAAAAGACGTTTATACTGGTTTACTGAATAACATAAGACAATAATCAATATTGGCATTGCATAGACTTCGTCAGATTCCAACCTATATTGTGCAACCTATGTTGCGATGAGGGTATTAGAGACACCTTGACCCCTCGGTATGTTACGTTACGCGTGCGTTGGGTTAGGTTAGGAGACACCACAGGGAGACAGTGATGTGTTCACATCCTCCATCAGTAAAATTTATAAGTCAAAATTAGCGGCCTTTACAGCTTCATGTGGACAGAAGGGCGAGTTTGAAAAGGTTCAGCCGAGAAGACAATTTTTACGAAAAGGAGAGCTAGCTTCCAAGGCTAACTAGCTCCCAAGGCTAGCTAGCTCTTCAAGAAATGGGGAATGCAAATGACCTGAGGGCACTCCTTTCGGATCCTCCGTTCGGACCTCAGCTTAGGACGTCGCTTGGAGGACGTCGGGGCTAGGTAGAATGTCACGGCGAATAAGCTTTTAGCTAGCAGTTTAAACCGAAATATAATTCCAGCGTATATTGCATAATTCTTAAAAATGAATTAACGTAATCTCGTGACTGTACAATCGAATCGAGAGGATTATGCAAATATGTTAAATCCGTTATTGGCCCAAATTGTACTGGATACGTTTCAGTTCGCCGCGGCGTTAATTGAAATAATTTTCGTTCAATTTAAATGAAACAGCGTGCTTCCGACACATTTAACAATTTTTTCTCTTTCAGTCATGTGTAATTCTTTTATACATATAAATCATATTGATATACCTACGCTAAGCTCTGAGTGAATAATCCGTGCTGCAATTAATCAAATGTGAATAAGTAATTCAACACATAGATCCGCCGGTACCCAATTAACCATTAGGAAATTAATATGATTTTACCCACGACATTGAAACACCCTATCAGTAATGGCACTTTGATGTGATTTACGAGTCCATTACAAAGCGGGAATCCATTTGCGTTGAAATGAATATTGGTGTTGTAATTAACATGTACCTAAGTAATTGACTTACGTTCAATATGTGGACAGCAGCGCGATTCCTTGAACACACCCGCCACAGTAGATCGAAGAAGAAACAGCTGAGCGACAGAGCCATCCACAACCATGTCTGGAAATGATCCAAGTTTTTATTTGTAGCAGCAAGTTTCTAAGTACGTGGTTTACTTTCATCTTTCAATCTCAATGGAGTCCCTATTGACGACTTGACCTTTTATTAGAGTTTTTTAAAACAACTGACCAAGTCTCAAAATCATTAGATTATATAAATAAATTAAAAATCTAATGTAACTTGAATGAAGGTCAACCAAAATAACAGTCTGGCCAAAAAACAAAAGAGGCAGATGCACCAAGTGGTGTATCTTGAGTCTTGACCAACAAAGTGTCATTGTCGCTGGTGTTATTGATGTCCATTTACGGCAATGTCCGACCACTTACTTTAATTGACTGATGTGTTTTCAAGCTTAAGTATGAATTACAAAAACATTTAATGTTCGTGACTTTGCTGTTAACCGTTAAGAAGTTTTCCGTTTCCGTTTCCTCATCTGGAGCCAAACATGAGTAGTGTCAGTTCATGTTTATCAGAAAAATTCATTTTCATCAGAAGTAAAGCAATATTAAATTTCAACTCCTCAGTAAAAGGATAATTCCAATTAAGCAATGCAAGATTTGATCCACACGAACAAGGTTACACAAACATAAAAAAACGGTTAAAAACATCAGTCGTCAGGATGACATGAAGATTGCATATTTATTGGTTCACCGAACAGAATTCTACTGGACGGGAAATATTCAAATAAAATAGGTTTTGGTGAAACAGCTGGGCACTCGATCTATTTTTGTGTTTTCTGCATAAACAGGAATCCTATTACACATTTGCAAACAATAAATTTCCCTGATTTAGTGTTGTCTGTACAATATCAACTAGAAATATTTATAAAACTATATTCAGAATCAGCAGAATCCAGCCTCACATCGCGTTCGGAAATATACTTATACCCACCAATAATGAGTTTAACATACGGAAGTAAATTTAATTCTATCAATTTTTTTATCAAATTCATTCTTTCCAGGTGTAGATTGCTACTAAAAATATAAGCTAATTATGTATGACGCTTTATAGAATATTTTACACTATGCGTCAATGTCTTCAATGGGACCCATTTTGTAAAGTATATTTTCTTTTTCTCTTCTCATCAGTCTATAGAATCTAATTATGTTATAACATCACAATTGAACCTAACTTCCACTGTGGGTATGTTTCTTTACTTCTCATAACAACTTTTATCACTTAATAAATACGATCATTTTGATCTAAAAAGCAAAATAATTCCCACGACGCTAACTCTGTCATTCATGTAGCAGTTTGTCGTCAGGGATATTGTGTTGTGAATAAAGGAAATGAAGGTCAGTAGAAATGTTGGCGTTGGTCAATGATATGAATATAGTGATACCTATTGATTTTCATGTAAAGGTATTGTGAATTAATTTGTCTAATAAGACAAACACAATATATTGTACATAATAGGTACTACCTAATATTGCACTTGGAAAATGACAACGAAAAGAAATTGTGTTTAATTTTCCAGAATACGCTCTCACACCTTAATGGCTCAAATCATCCAACGTTTTGTTTACTGTAACATTCCAAAACTTCAGCAATTTTCTTAATCACGTAACATTTAACACAGCAATTATTGTTGGTGCCGTCGCTTCTCGTTCCAACTTATTTAAATGAATTTACGAGTTAAAGGCGATTTTCTCAGCGACGCTTTTAACAATATAAATGTCTCGCATATTATCTGCAGAAATTAAATTCTCTTATACATCAAGTTTAATCTGATTCATTACGGTGCGCCTGCAGCCATCAGTGCGTTCAATTATCCCAGAGACCGCGCCCGCTATTGTCGTACTTTGCTTTGCTTCTCGGCTAAATGACTTTACAGAAGCCGTCATTACTGAAGGCAGTTTGAAGGTATACAATTAATACAATACAAATACCCTTTATTGTCCACTAGAGTATTGGAATACGAGCAATTCGTTTCAGTAGAGAATGGTGATGGGATAGTCGTAGAAACAGCAGCCTTAATTGGGACGCATTTATCGCAAAAGCTTCAAACAACACGCAACAGAAATGCATTTGCAAAATAGTGACCACCTAAGTAACGTGACGTGTAAAGTGACCACCTAGTACCTTTCACAGAACAATATGTATCTCCTTGAATCCCATGATGTTCAAACTTAATGAGAGTCATACATGGGTATAGTAGAAGTGGCAACAAAAATAATAAAATAGCAGCCATCGTTATAAACGGGGTGGAACGAGGGTGTAATATGTCCCGTTTATCAAGGCTCAAGGCATAGTTACGGTTGCGGACGGAACCCTTCTTCCCTAACTGCTATCAAACCTTCTTACGATGTCTTCGCTATTTTGTAGTACATACGTTAAGCAATAGTTAGAACGCTTCGGGTTTATAAAATTCAAACCTTCGGATAAATCACTACTCCCTTCATCGATCCTCACTGAAGCAATAGCACAGAATACGCTCTACACCTCTTCAGCAAGATTTATAGTGCCTTACATCAACAAAACGTTCCGTTTGTATTTACATATGCTAAGCTCTATTTCTTTATATTGGACCATAAATCTCTCTCACCGTTACCTTTGTGGAAAAGTTGTCCACAGACTTATTAACTAGATGTTATGGAACTTACCTTTGATTTGATCGGAACAAATTGTGGCGAGTTCTCAGCGGATAGGTATCCCCAATCCTCGTAGCGACTAGCATTGTAATAATCAATTTTTTGTTCAACCAATACTTCTTCCTTCAGTGCACCACTGTAACAAGGAAAAATCACATTACGATTTCCCACAAAAATAAGAGTATTTTAATGTATAGAAAATTAAAACCATAAATTTTAAAAAACACTTGATAGACTTAGTATTTATTCTTCATTACCTCAACGGATGAATCATCAACAGCACCAAGAAAGGCAGATATAGCTGATGGGTATACCAAAACGCATTGTAAATCTTCCGACGCACAATCCTCAGTGACGTCAGCCCCATGCTTAGCGAGATCGTCAACATTAAGGTACCAGTCACGCCTGCTACACTCATCAATAGGAATAAGGGATTCTGTAACAAGTGATAATATAACTGTTTGAATAATACGCGTGTATAACAATTATGTATTGTTAACTTTAAATACGTTTAATGTTTATTTTTATTTTTCTTGGCAACATTTAACTTAACTATATCACCAATGTAAATTTTCCTCACTAGTCCGTTTTACCTAATATGTACTAACATTCATTGAAATATTCAACTTGTGTACCTATTTTACTTTACACTTTTACACTTGTAAGCTGCTATCAAATTAAAGAAAAAAAAGAAGAGCAAAAGATATATTTACATACAATATCATTGCCAGCAGTCCTTAGAAACACAATATGAGTTGTCAACTTAGTACAACGTTTCATTTTCTATAATTAATTTTCCACGCCTAATGAACAGCACCGTCCACCGTATGGGAAACATAAAGAGACCCCACAGATACCCTTGTGCAGGTGAGGATAAATTATTGTATGCTCCAATTGTTTTACTATGTTACACGGTTCGGTTCCACATCAAAATGAGAATTTATGTTAACGTTCAAAGCTATCACTGCTTGCTTATTCCAAAAATGCAAACAAATGAAGGCAATGACCTGTACAGAGGGAAATACACCATATAAACGCATGCATACAAAATACACGCCCTAGAAACGTACCCTACACCTCATACTCTACTACTCGACATTAGCATATTTCCAGTGACGTAGTGCCAGCGTAATTTAAATACTATGCCCTAGATGCTATCAGACCACGTTGTAGGTCAGTAATAGTCCTTCAAAAGATTTTTTCAACGAAGAGCTAGCCCTCGGCACGGCGACTCACGTCAAGATGCGGTTCTGCTTGCCACGCTCATTTAAGAGCCGAGTGGCTAGAATATTAAATCCCATTTTTAACAGACTTTAAAAATGTGGTGGTTATCTTTTCGTCTACTTTTTAAACGCTTTATTTAGACCCCGTTTGTATGGGTCAAATCTTGCAAGGTCTTTCAAAGTCTTTCAAATTCATGATGGATTTACGAAGGCAATTGTTCGATTCAGGAATTCATTTCCGAAAATAAAAAGACTATTTAGCTTTAGTTAGAGTAAAGGTGTTAATTTTACTTAGAGTCAAGCACCAAATTCTAACTTCTACCTGTAAAATGCGCATTTTAAACACTAGTAATTTCCAAGACAATTAACTCAGGCATTCAGCATAATGTTCAGTGACCTCTAAAGTACGTTACCAGAGGAAAAAGAAAAGAGGAATGGAATCTTTCAGGCCTGGCTAAGTACCAAGCAAGTGACCTAAGCAGCGCTGCAGAGGGGCGGGAGTTGCGGGACAATAGCGAACAGCACGCCAGCGGCACACTGACAAAAGGACGGTGTTTGCTGTTCATACAAACACTTGACACGTCGCCATTATTAATTCCGCCCTTGCGTGGCGAACGGTCATAATGGGCCTCTGCTGACAAAACCGGATAATAAAAATATTTACAATGATTTTGCTAAACACAGTAGCGTCAACAGGACTACTCAACAGGACAAGTGGGAATAAACGTTAGATGCACCACCACTATGTGAATGTAAAAAAAAATCCTCGTTAATTTTATCATTTTGTGTTTTGTTTGTCACTGTCCAGTATTTTTGTACGCGTCGAGCCTACCTGATGCACATCAAAAATGGATGAGTGGATACCTGGATACATTTTGACACAACTACAAAATATTTACGCGAACCGCGCTATCAGCTCAATCCACAGTAGTGTTCGGACGCAAATAACTCAGAGAATCGTAATAACAGACAATTTTACATTCAATGTTTATACCGATAATAATTTATTAACGATCGCTGCAATGCCCTTTAATGGTCGGATCGCTGAAATGCAGAATGACCTATAAATCCTGTTAAAATGATATCGGCATAATTTACGTTGCCGATTGGAACTGTGCGGATGCTATAAATTTTTGAAATTGCATCACCGTGCGTATTGCAACATAAACACGCGGAAACTTGATCAAAGTGCCTCGATTAAAAACAATAAACACTGCAACACTGTAAAAATTTCCAGAGCACTTCACTTCACTATAGAACTGAAGATATTAACAAAAAACTGAGCTGAACGAGCACTCCACTCTCGCAGACAATTTTTCGGCTAGTCAACTTTCGGGGATCTTATAACTAAAAAAAACTAATCTAAACTTTATCACTGAGCCAGAAAATTGGATTTTCCTTGTTAGAGACCAAGAAAATATGCAAAGGTGCTTATCTACATGCTAACTAGGCAAAGAAAAGTAAGACATTGTTTCTAAACTAACCTCATTCCTGTAGCTCGCCAGATTTATTTCCTTCCTTTCTTCATCGTAGTTTCGAGAGAAGTTCCACAAGTTAACGAAGTGTGATATAGAGTGTATCACTGAAACAACGAAACAAGATCAGTACAGTTGTTTCAAAGCTTTCTGCGTAATGATACTACACGGTAGTATAAAATGATGCACACCATGCAACCATGACATTATACTTATTGATCCTTCAAAAATACACATAAGCGTCAATAGGTCAATACCTATACATAAGCTATGATTAACAGTAATTACGGTTATACTTGTTGATCATACATTTCGAACCATGCAGATTTATCAAAATTCTTGGACATATAAATTTTACATTTTTGTGATTTGCTTCCTAAGTTCCTACAATCATCAATTCCTAAGTTAGATGGAAAATGTGATATTATTATAATCTCCACGCTTCTGCCCAATATTGCGGTTTTAGTGCCTTAAGCCTCAGATTAGTCAGAATTTTATCATGTCCTCGATTTGTGCTGGAGCCCCATACAGGAGCTATGGAAACAGTATCGTATAAATGACCTTAATTTGGTTGATTACAAACTATTAACTCAAGAGCCTATGGGGCATTTGTTACACAACTTAAAACTGCTCAACATTCTAAACAGATCGTTCAAGTTTCATTTCAGCCACTTTTGATTCAGTAGGTTCCTTACCAGCCAAGTGTCCTTTGAATTCTATTCCTTTTTACCTCAATTGGGCATTAAGTTCTCGAGAACCGTCTGGAGAACCATGTAACCATAGGGTTACATGAGTAGGTACTCACGGATTATTAGCTCGTCTACTTTAGGGCTGCCTCGTTATTCTTTTGTAATATGTAGTTACAAAGTAAAGTAGGAAGTCTTGTTTGGATATGGAAGTGGATGTTATTCTTTAGAATGCACCATTTTTGGTGGGCCTTCATTCTGTTTTAGGATACGTCCACTAAGAGGAAAAACTTTGTATCGCGAATAAAAGCTACTAGTTCGCTAGTTTGGTCAAACATAAAACTAATCCCCAATAAAAGTTTAGTCATTCATAAAAATATCAAGCAACAAAATTCCAACTAAAATTATAACAACTCTCACTTGACATATGCGCAAAAATAACAAGAGCTACTAACTAATGTATTTATCTTCTTAATTATGAAAATATAAAAATTACACTTTCAAAACGCAAACACACTAAAGACCCTCATTATTTTAATTAAATTTTAAAACCTTGTTTAAATATGTACTCGTGTTTATTAAACCTTTTGTTACAGACCTGCAGGGTGCAGGGTAACCCCGAAAGGTCGAGGCAATCGTCTGAAGAACTTAATGCTGCCGAGCCCGGCTTTCACGCGTCACAGCAATTCGTAAACCAAAGAACCGCCCCTAATACTTAACACTCACGCCATTAAATAATGACACAGTCTGTCTAGACTTTAAAACACTGATGCTCAATCTGTGAAGTATCTTAGAGAATTCACATTCAGTTCAAACCGAAATCACAGTATTGTGGTAAAGCAAAACCGGTAAATATTTTCGCTGCACTCAAATCTCCTCTAAGAATGCTCTCCAAACTCGCTGCCATTTGTGTGGTAAAGTGTTACCGACAAAAAGAATATAATTTTTGGGTCACCCTGTATAAATTAATCAAACCAAAAGCACAGAAGAAACAATAGTAGATACTTATAATAAGTACCAAAAGTAAATATTGTAAGGTCAAATTAAAAACGGATTTTTTACGTTACTACGATTTAAAATCTATTCCCTTTTTGTTTTTCTGTTGCAAACATGGTACATAAAAGATTTCCCAGTAAATGACGCTTGAATAAAAGGTTTAGAAACGCTGCTCGGGACTGTGTTCATTTGAATGACATGCCCTCTTGAGGGGATTCAAATTAATGTCTATACTAGACACCAGCGTAAATGAAGGGGATGGCATAGAGGTGTTGAGGGGCTTTCGACTGAAATGTTGTGGGCCTGTGGGTGTATCTGAACAGCGCAGTGCTCATATAGGCTAAAGGCAGGGTTCTAGCAAACTAAAACCGTCAAAGCTTACACTACGAGGTATTATTAAAATTGTGTTCCATCCATTTTATACCTAGTCGTTTTTCATCATCATGAGTGATCTAAAGTCATGACTCTATATCATTTTTTAATTGCTTTCTTTGATGAGTGGCTGAGAGGTGATGAAATCATATTAAACAATCTACAAGAAGTAAAAATATTTTCTTTTACACGACCTGTGTGACGCGCTGGTTACCATGCCGGATCGCCGCGCCAAGGGTCCTGAATTCGATTCCCAGCGGGGCGGAAATTTGAATGATGAGTTTGAATTTCTGTTCTCGGTCTGGATGTGAATGTCCTTGTCTAGTGTGTTGTCCATGGCACAAACGACACAGGGAATCCTAGTGTGGGGCTATGAGCGTGAAGCGTTATTAACAAAAAAAATATACAAAAACCGTTACAGAAACGACTTTGCCGTTTTGTTGAACTATTGCATGGCGTATTATTATAAGAATTAATTTCTCACCACAAAGTCACAGCCACAAATTTTGTCAAACCATAACTTCATTTTTGTTTGTAGAGTCGGACGTCGTAGAGTTAGGAGCACAGACATGTATACATAGAGGTTAGGAGCTTGGATTTTAATCACAAATGATAACTTTTTTACAGTTTGAACTACTATTTTGTCATAATAATATAAAATGAATAAGTTTAACGCTGAACGTATTGTCATCATAAAATTTATTTTACGGGTATTCCAAAATCGCGTTCAGTGTGAGCTACGGTAGACAATACTTACGGTTTAAGATTTTTTATTTCTCAAAAGAATTTTACAACAATTCACTTACAGAGAAATATATAGGTACTAATTAATGTACAATGATATGCCGCTAAGCGTAGTTACAAATAATTTAACCAATACAATACGAAACATAACCAAATCAAACAAAACAAAACAAAACGAGGGTAGTTATGAGAACAGTTGCACACAAGCCAAAACAAGGAAGATAAGGTTGCGGCCAACATGTAGCGGGTAACGACTCAAGAATAAATTTACATTTATTTGTTATTGAAAGTTTAGGATATGTGCGTTTTATTGAGCGCGTTTATCTGCTTATGTATAATTATTAGTGATGGGCCGACTATGGGTTTTGCCGATCAGCCGACTAGCCGACTAGTCGGCAAAAAAATTGCCGACTATTCGGCCGACTAGTCGGCAATGCCGATCATCCTTACTTCGATAAAATTTTTACTCTTTACCACCATAATTCATCCTATTGTGCGAGATAACGGTAGAAATGTTTCAAAAGCTATCGATGACTCCTGTTTTAAAGTAGCACCCTGTTTTATACATACGCTAGCTGTAGCTCGCAGCTTCGCATACGGAAATTGTTTTACCTTATTTGTACCTCTTGCAGAAGGAAATTTACAAAACGGTGAATTTATATTGAAGTAAGACTTATATTTAGTAATTTATATACTGAAACCCACGATAAAATCACAAAGGATTCCTCCAGGAACGGGTTTTGAAAAATAAGCAATATTCACATTAATTTGTATTTTTTTTTCTAAATTTTGAACAACTGAAAAATATGTGTTCCATAAATTTAAGCAAGGAACATTTGTTGCTTTGAAGCAAATCGGTTGATGTTTTAAAACTATTCCATACAAACTTTCATCACGTTTTAATTTTCCGGGATAAAAAGTATCTTAAAATATGACCCGGAGTATTAGTAACAACTTTACCAATTTTCATCGAAATCCGTTCAAGGGTTTTCATGTGATGCCCGGACAGACAAACAGACAGACAGATAATAATTCTGAAAAATATATTTTTGTGCTCTACCACGTTATTGAAGTTCCCCCTAATCAAAATTAAAAAAAAAAAATTTATTCAATGTACAGAAAATTTGCCCTTTGAGTTTTATTATAGTACTAGCATTTGCCCGCAGCTTCGCCCGCGGTAGAGATCGTTTTTTTACAAATCCTACTTAGGTACTTACTTTTACTTAGACTTAGTTGCCTATGACTTAAATAATTTACATGTATCATTTTGATAGCGTGAAATGCAATTGAATTTTACTAACGCCATCTATTAACAACATCCGGAACTAAATATCTAGCAACTAACAAAATATCGATCTTCCCATGGGGATATTTTACCGCGGTAAAAAGTAGCCTACGTTACTCTCCACCCTCCTCACTATCTCCACACACAAAAACCATACCATATAACAGCTTCGTTGCGACGTGAAAGACGGATAAACAAACAAACAAACAAACACACTTTCACATTTATAATACATATTAAGTAAGTATATTAAGTATGGAGTATGGATAGATTGGAATTATCGATCCAAGAGGCGTCGAAGCAAAATCAAGGCGCATTGTCACTCACTTCAATATTTTTTTTGTTATTATCTGATTTATTAGAATAATAAATCTAGTTAATTATGTTGATTTTATAATTTTGGAGTTTTCTTTAACTTTATTTTTAGTAGCGAAAATAAATGCCGACTATTCGGCCTTTTTTGCCGACTATTCGGCGAATAGTCGGCGACTAGAAAACATGCCGAATAGTCGGTTTTCCCGACTAGTCGGTTGTAGTCGGCCCATCACTAATAATTATATATGTATGTGTATATTTAAATGTGTATTATGTGTCAAAGTTTTTGTGTGTATATTATTATAGTTGTTTTTAACTGTTATAAATTTTAATTTTTAGTAATGTTTTTTTTTTCATATTACGTGTTAAAGGTAAGTTTTTATACGCATTTCTTGTTAATTTATGTATTTTACACATGTTTATATACATCTATTATTTACTTATTCATTTAATTATGTATATGATCAAATTGTAGTATGTAGTTTCCAATATGTGTGTGCATGTACGCGTGCTATTTGTGTGTGTGTGCGCGCGCGTGTGCTTACGTTTATGTGTGTGTGTACGTATGTGTATGCGTGTGTGTATGTGTGTGTGTTATTTTAATTTTTAGTAATGTTTTTTTTTTTTTCATATTACGTGTTAAAGGTAAGTTTTTATACGCATTTCTTGTTAATTTATGTATTTTACACATGTTTATATACATCTATTATTTACTTATTCATTTAATTATGTATATGATCAAATTGTAGTATGTAGTTTCCAATATGTGTGTGCATGTACGCGTGCTACTTGTGTGTGTGTGTGTGTGTGTGTGTGCGTGTGTACTTACATATATGTATGTACATATAAACAAGTAATAAATCATTGAAATCAATATAATTGAATCATAAGGATACGTTTCTGGTCTTTATTCTGTTTTCCTGCTTAATGAAACAAGATTAGTTGAGTCAGTTGGCGTCAGTAAACGAAAGCCGATTAATACTGTCGGATGGATACTTGTATACACACACAAACTTGTAAACACTTTATATGCATGTGTTAAATGCGGTTTAGAGGTATTACAGTAAAGGGATCACGTACTAATGTATAAAATTGCGCGTAAAAGTACCTACGTAGGTATCTTGTTAATAACATTGTGAAGTGTGTTTACTGTTGAGTTTTAACTGTTATGTTAGAAAGCTCCCAGTAAATGATTGTCATTTAAATCTTTTTCAGTTGTAAGTTCAAGGGGTTGGGACGGTAGCGTTATATTCTTATATTGTCGATTGTCGCAGGATAACAAAAAAAATATCTAAAAAGAACCAATTAAGTTGATTCTAAAACAGATTTTCGCTATCACCCTAGCTAATATTAAATTTCGATATGCTCCATGCTCAACGCTCATTGCACAGTAATTCATAACTACATCACCATTTAATTGAAAATAAACTAAATAAATTATAGATTAATTTTAGCATAAGTCCACCCTTTTACTACTTAGGTTTTTAAGGGTATTATAAAGTGTAAATAAATCAATACTACTAACCTGCAAACAGAACGAGTGTGCAGGCAACGGTCATGTGAAATTTCTTCGCTCGCTCCAACCAGAAGAAGAACAATCCCGGCCACAACTTGGAGAGGATCCTGTAGAGTATTTGGTTTAGCTTCTTGCATAGTGGCAGCAGCACTAACGCGCAACACAGGTTCAACACTGTAGCCGTGCCACGTGATACGCAAAGTCCTACCTGGAAACATAACTTGGCTTGAACTTGACTCGCTCCTGCGTGTCTAGTAATCTAATCTTCCAATATATTTCAAGTATTATGCAACTTTGAGGAAGTATTTCGGGGCTACGAATCAAAAGCGACTGTAAAAAGTAAGGGCTCATTCCTACTATGATGAATCGTTTAGCCGGATCATGATTTAAAATGATTCGATTTCATATTTTCTGTGGATTATAAATTCTTATGACCATATTCACACAGTCATAAAACACGATCCATGAATTATTGTGAACATCTATCCGTCTTTACTGATACACGTACAGTTACGTACGTTTATTAGTAATACGTTCTTTACTGTACTTAACGTTTATTAACTGTGTCACAGTTTGGTAGATATTGTATAATGTAATTTTTATTGGATTAAATAAATAACAAAAATTATTCGTCAATGACGAATATTATGTGGGAAGCGAGTTAATTTGCATGTTAAGTTTATCCATAGAATTGCATAAACATACAATAAATTAATATGAGGAAGCCTGAGAGAAGAAGTGCTTTTTCAGCTTCAAAAGTGCAGCGGCTGGGGCTCTCCTCTGCTTTGTACCGTGCACGTTGAACTAAACAAAAGATGTTACTAGTTAAGCTTTGTTAACTACAGTAATTGCCGCTTACAGCCCTCAAATAGACCCGAGTGTTTGCGACGACCGCCATGTAAAGTTAATTGTCTTGTCACTCACCCCTAACATCTGTCGCAAATAATAAAATTGTCGTCCATTTTTGTAAAATATAAACGAGTTGTAAAAAAGATATATCACTAATGAGATCCATGATATCTGAAACAAAGATTTTTATTATTATTATTATTATTATAGCTTTCCCTTATTATATTATTAAACCTTATTTAAAAATATTTATAATTAACTAGCTGCCCGGACAGACTTCGTTCTGTCAAAAGTTAACAGTAGAAATTAAATAAATTTTTCCGAGTGATCACGTTATTTATATCACAACAATAAACGACGATTACTTACAAAAATAAGTTAATATTTAATATTTCTTAACATTATGACTACCGATCTTACTTTCCATTGAAGATTATGAGGTGTCAATCCCGGAAAATTTAACGATGCCCGGACAGACTTCGTTCTGTCAAAAGTTAACAGTAGAAATTAAATAATTTTTTCCGAGTGATCACGTTATTTATATCTCAATAATAAACGACGATTACTTACAAAAATAAGTTAATATTTAATATTTCTTAACATTATGACTACCGATCCTACTTTCCATTGAAGATTATGAGGTGTCAATCCCGGAAAATTTAACGATTCTGGTGGATAGTTGACGAAATCAACTTGATTAGTTGCCCAATCAACTGTATGTAAAATGTAAACTTTAATTCACCGGCAATTTCATTTTGAAGTTTATTTCATCTACATCCGTAATTTTGGCTGCTAATAATGATGCGTTTGCTCAGCCACAAAATATGATCTTTGTAATTTTGAGAGACGTTTGGGACAAAAATATAATGCAGCCAGTCGAATCATTAACAGGGATTTTGCCATTACCAAGGTCAATGAGTTGCTTTGAAAATATTTCCCCAGATTGATCATTTTGCTATCGCACACGTATATTCTTGTTTCAATTTAGTATCTTTACGTATTTCCACAAAATGGAGGACTTTGAACATGCATTGAGTTCATCCGCTGGCGTTGACCGAGGAATCACTGGTAATGTTTGACGGAAATCTCCTGCTAATAAAATCATCGCTCCACCAAGTCAGTTTCGATTGTTTTGTAGATCTTTCATAGTTCTGTCTAATGCCTCCGAAGACTTTTTATGTGCTATCTTGCATCCATCCCACACTATCAACTTACATTGCTGCAAAACCTTTGCCATTGCTGTGTTCTTCGAACAGTTGTATGTCGAAGTTTCATTGCTTTGAATATTCAATGGAAATTTTAGCACTGAATCGGCTGTTCGACCGCCTTTCAATAACGTGGCTGCAATTCCAGATGAAGATGTTTGATCCCAATGGGAATCATTTACTAACAGCTGCATACGCTGCTAGCAGTGTTCGGGCAAAATCATCATTCTGATACATACCAAAAAAACTGGTCAAGGTTGTATATAGTGGTTGATTAACAGCTCGTTGTAGTACGTTCTGTGCAGTAAAATGTACTGTTTGGCCAATTTCTAAGTTGACTGCTAAATGAACTACAGTGGGGTATTTTTCATGAAGGGGAAGAGAAAATATGCGCGAAATTGCTTCATTAATACTAACGTAACGGCCCATTTGGTATTGGTTAACTTCATCAACAGAAATCTCAGCACTGACTTCAATCACAGCCATATCCCTTCCTTTTGTTACATACATATTTGCAAATGTATTTTATAGATTTTACGGAATGGTAAGATTCAACATTGATGTGCGCCTTGAAAGTCTTTGATAGGATTGGTGAATAAGGAACAATGCAACGATTATCAATTTCGATATTTTGTTGATGTAATTTTACAACTGTTGATCTTCTTTTATCTGCAGTTGATCGGCGACGATATAGCGGTTAGCCATTATTCCCGGTACCTTATTGTTTCTGCTACTAATTCGCGTGGATACAGTTTCGAATATTTACCATCTACCATACATGCTGAAACAAATTTTTATGTGAAAAGAAAAGTATTTTCCGCGCAACTTTTTTTTTTTTTTTTTTTTTTTTTTTTTTTTTTTTTTTTTAATATTATAAAAACCTTCCGTGGACTCCAAGGAACATACAAAAAAAAAATTTAGCCGAATCGGTCGAGCCGTTCTCGAGTTTAGCGCTTAGCAACATCCATTTTTATATATATAGATTTATTAATGGCCCAAAATCCTCCAAGATCTTCTTGCATTTCTCTCTAGCTGTTATTAGCAAAGAAATGTTTATAATTATATACGTAAAACTTGTAATGTAGATAATGTAGACATGTCAACTCTACGACTCAGTCTCCTGTATCTATTAGAGGAGTAAAAGCCATAGACCACGCAGTCCAAGTGGGGAGTGGCAAACTGTATACAACTATGATTCTTTTTTGCCAACCAGCAAGTTTTCTCACGATGTATTTCTTCGCTGAAGGAATCAAAAGAAGTGGCAATATTCTAGAATACTAGAATACGTTATTTAATATTAAGAATTTTAGACAATCACGGTAATTCCCTAGTTTAAATAAAAATGACTGAATTTATTTTTACATTCATAAACTTTTACTGTCATTTATATACACCCCTTTAGGAGATGGATTTTGGTGCTGTGCTGTGCGTCATCTGTTCGTCAATGATGATAATACATGTATCTCATTCGCATACTAAAACCTGTATCTATATATTTGGTGCTCTACTGTATCTCTCTCTATACTTATTGGTGCGGCATATGGCACTAGATCATAAATAATGACTTTTATTATTACGCTGACGTTGAGACCATGTTTCGAAATCTTACCATTCGCAAAACCTTTCACAATGTCATTGGGATACGAATTTACGTACGACTTGACTATAGAGCAAGTATAATTATGATCGCTCTTACCTAAGACAAAACCATTTCAGTTGTTTCCCCAGCGGACTTCTTCATCACCCTTCATCAAAGAGTGCAATCATCGTCTTCATAAAGAATATTAACGAGTGCATTAAAAGCCGCGGAAAGATTTAGAGCCAAAAATTGTCAGAATCTTCTAAAGTCGAAGGTGAAGGTTTAGAATCTTTCGGTTTTTTACAATCTGACGGTGATCGTGTTAGAATTATAACACATTGTATTCGTAATAAATAAGTGAAATGTTTGTATTAAATATTTATCATCTACAAATAGCCTGCAACTAAAATGTTTAATAGAAATTGTAGCTAAGCTATTCACGTTAAATTATAGGTACTGCTTACTAGTTTCCAACAGTACATTGTATCCAATTAATCCGTAATCCCCTCGCAATAAAGATGACGTATTTATGTATCGGAGGTACCATTTACGTTATGCACACCTGGGCTCGGATGATTAATGAAATTAGTTATCTCACAAGAAATCCACTACAGCCATTTGATAAAACTTGAGATGGTAGTTACATTACTATGACAAAATATAGTACAAAAGTTGTCGTGAGAAAATTAATAGGTACTTTCTTACAAAAAAAAACCAACATTGGCAAAAATTCATCGGTTTCAAATCGCATTATAATCCTCTTGGGTTAGTTACTGTTGTCCATAGCACACAGCTGAACAGCGATCATCATTATCCTTACATCCCAAAACTATCCTACAGTCTCTTCTCCTAAAAAATTAGAAGATTCAAGGGTGCTCTCTCTTTTAAATCTTTAATAAAATGTTACCCATACTTTACGAGTCACAACTCATAATAAAGACCATCGTAATAACTAAATATTCAACCCTACATTCTACAACCCTGAGTTTTCGGACATCACAAACAACCAAGAAGATTTATTTTAGATCTTTTGATATATGTAAATCAGCAGTTAAGCATAGCACCTGGGCATCAAAAAGTTTTGTAAACGATGTAGAGTTGAAGGTTAAAGTTAGTTATTACTAAACAGTTTATGATGATTATGAATACCGTCAATACATTCAACGTGACGAAGAAACCGTGTATTCATTCACTGTTTACGTTCGTGCTATTTTAAGAATCATTGCATTCATTCTAAAAATTGCCTATCCAAAAGCAAGTTTATTGTAAACTTTAGGATTGGAGATCGTTAACATTTCAATGGAAATAAATGTATGCTGTAAGTACGAAAGCAAATAAACTGTACATACAATAATAGAATTAAATTGAGTCATGTTATTCGTAGATTAATCGAGTCATACCTATTATTATTAATGTACTTTTTGTCCTGTTTCTATTCTGCTTTCATGTATTATACAGAATATGTTCAAAATAAACAATAAAGCTTTGGTTAAAAGTAATCGCACATAAATTAGTTTCTTGACCGAATTCACTGAATTTCACTACGCTCTACAAGTTGTAAGAGACCTATCAAGGCTTCTCGTGCTTGCTCCTGTCCGAAGCAGGCATATGTATGACAAATGAATGTTTGTTCAAAAACAAAAGTTCTTAGAAGTTCGCAGTCTCTTCAATGCTTATAGGTCATTTGCCACGGCGCCCACAGCGAAACTTGGTGTGAGTGAGAACTTTTTTTATTAGCTATTAAAATCAGTAGAGTTACTATATCTCATCTTACTGTCACATGTCTTTTTTGGTGTATTTGAACTTTCATTTTCCTAATTCTCTCGTTACGTATCTCGAAACAAAAGGGTACCCGATTTGACCCAGTTAGAGATCATTTAGGTGTGTCGTAGAAAGAGTATACGCTATACGCATCAGCGTAAAACTACTACATGCTTGTACTACAACAAAGCCCGTAGCCGCGAGTCGGAGAAAAGCTCATACATTCTCTATGTCACTCGGGGCCGGCGCACTGAGAAAGCATAAATCGCTGCAATCTGCCGACATGCGTCGGAAGTTTACCGGCGTGTCGCTAGCCACTTCAGTGCAGACGCTATTCAACGTGGTGCGTAACTCCGAGTCTATACATAACGCCTTTGACAACTACTTCCATTGAACAACTGAATGGAGCCGATGACAGCATGCCTAGCCTAGAGTGTGGTCCCGCATTAATTACTGGATGTCGAACGCGCTATCATTCCAATCTCATTTGCATCTGACGAATTGATGACAGCTGCCGTGAACGTAATCTGTTACGCTCTGATGAATGTTACCTTTGCTCCATGAATCCCTTTCGTTCGTATGGCTAGTAAGTATTCTGTAAACATGTAGCTATGGAATTAGTTTTAAATCAAAAAAGAAAATACGTGCATGCAGTTATCATGATGTTAAAGGCTATTGCAACCTGTTGATCTGGAATCTACAAAGACTCTACCTAGTAGTTAGGTAGTCTAGGCCGCAATTAATAAACTAAGCGAGAAACGGATTCTACAAAATAAAGTCCATAAGGTTGAGAATCGATCAGTTATTGCTTGAGAACCTGATTAACGAAATCACCGGGACATTAATTTTTAAAATCAAGGATCAGCTTGAAGCACATGCTTATATTTTAACATTCTGCCAGCTTTGCATATTATTTTTACACATTACGCACAAATGACACTAATGACAGACACTCTACATTCCGCGGATTATGTGCTATACGTAAGCAAATATCAAAATATAACGTTCACAGTCTACACAAGTACACAATATAGTAATTACCTAGCACAGCCCAAATTATAAGCATCAACAGGCATGTAAATGGACCGTAGTCAATTAAATCGATCTAAATGTGCTTTGTGCCTGTGTAAATCTATTCCGGGCTGTTGTAGTGCCAAGACAAAGATCTGTACTGAAACTGAATTGATTACGCCCAGGTGTAACCGTGAATATGATACGTGGTCTCAACGTATTAGTCGCCCATTGAATGGAGTTAAATATCTGGTATAGACTATATCTCCAAGTGTTGTGCTAGTGCACTGAAGTATTCCACCACGCTGCTACAGGGGGTTTACCAAGTGAAAAAAGAGCAATAAAGAGTTCATGAACTCTGACTTGATGTTGCATGCTTATGAAAGCCAAATATGAATGAACTACAACATATTTTATAACATCCTTTATAACCGTATTTGAAGATATGAATAAATGATTTGATTTGATTTGATTTGAATTGGTAGAAGAATTATGATAGTTAATGTAGGTTAAAAGTCAAGTTTCCAAAACTCTTTTCCCTTTCGAAGATATTCCAACTCAACAAAGTCGTAGGATCACATAATGGATTATAAAAATGTAAGGTGTCGTGAAAATGCACAGAAGTGCCCAAGGCCCAATTTTGTCACTCATCTACCGACGATGTCCGAAGTTGTTTTCGGTCTTCATTATTACGATTGATAAACGCTGTAGATCTGTTTAAAATTCAGCTTGTACCTACTGGAGTGTGATTGTGTCAGGCTTGAGTTGAGGCTATAACAAACGTTGACCTGTTGTAGATCGCTGGGTCCTGTGCTCCTATGCCGCCCAAGCCTCGTCGGTACTTGTGGTGGTAGAAACATCTAGAGCTATCCCTATTACTTCTATTAATCTACAGTTATTTTTATTAAAGTAACTGGCATAATGGTAAGCGGTCACCATCGACCACCAACTGTAACACCATAGTCATCACCAATGCGTTGCAGGCAAAATGAAGAGAGAAGAATGAAGAAAGGTACGTATATCTATATCCTGGGCAAATATTATCGTTCTGGCTGGCTATCTTATCCAAAAATTTCGAAAATAAAGAAATCCTCTAACTCTTGTAACTAATACTTCTAATCTTACTAGCGCTTTGCCCACGGCTTTCCTCGCGTTTTCCGGGATAATAAAATTACTCTATGTCTTATTCCAAAACATGGTCTACCTGTCTGCTAAATTTTATTAAAATCCATTCAGTATTTTTTTCATGAAAAAGTACGTGAGTAAGTAAGTAAAAAAGTTCGTGAAAAATACAAACTTTCTTATTTACTATATTACTAGGAAGGAAGTAGAATATCTACCTTAGGTATATGAGAAATGAAATTTATTTTCCTAAACTAAAACAAGTTAGGCTAGGATGTTTAAAATTCCATGAAAATCTAGGCAGCTCCTAAAGCTTTGCGAGTTGTAATACGGTACACTGGCCCCGTTTTCACAAAGATATGAATCCAAAACGTTTCTTTGTAGACAGATTCGGCTACATACTGAAACTTTACTAACGTAAACAAATTGCTGGTTATGTGCATACAGCTTTTTAACTATTCGGGCGCCTTCGTGTCAAAGCGGGACGCCTACGGAATTTTATATACAATAATTACTATTTATAGCTAAAAAAAAGGTCATCTGGCATAAATCTCATAGTTTCAATGAATTTCATGTCCACAAGTAAGTAAATATATACCAAAGCGGGACAAAGCAGGACATTTAGTACAAAGCGGGACCTTCTTGATCTCGTGGTTTTCTGACAGCGGGACAGACAGCCTCAAAGCGGAACAATCCCGCCCAAAGCGGAAAGTATGGTCACCTTAGGTATGCACAGTGGTGCATACCTAGTAACCAAGTGTGGTTACTTCCTCATTCCGGTTGCATAAGGTACAATGATCTTTTGAGGATGCTGGAATGTTTATAATAATTATTACCATTACAATTATTACTATTATTATTCCTCCATGGGCAGTGACGGATTAACCCTTAATCAAATTAAGCAATTGCCTAGGGCATCACGTCTAGGGGGGCACCAGAAGAAGCACAAAAAAGCACAAAAAACCACGTTGACATACGGATAGGGGGGCCCACAGGCGTGGATTGCTTAGGACATCAAGTAGTCGTCCATGGGGTTCGCCTAGATAGCTGGATAGCATGAGTCAGCCGCCAAATGACTCGTCGTGTTCCGGCTAGGGACTTGAGAGCCAGTTCTTTTTTTTTTTTTTGAGGTGATAACGTCTATTAAAACGATGAGCGCCGGGCGCATCTAGGAAAAAATGTTGCGTTCCGCGAGCGAGAGAGCGGCAAAAGCGAGAGAGAGGCACTATCGGCTCGATCGGCGTATCGTAGCCGATGCCGTAGGCGAGCCGTAGGCGATCGTAGTTGAGTGGAGCGGAGCGGGGCTTTGTCATGACGTTGTCACGTTAAACTACCGTCCGTAAACCGACTTTACAGACAACCATTTTTCTTCTCTCTTTCTTGGCCACTTACCATCAGGTGGATCGTCAGCTCGTTTGCCGGCTATTTCCATAAAAAAAGTGCTAAAGTCAATACTTTAATTTTCCTGCAAAATGATTGTGAAAGCACAGTAAAACATTTGACGTTAGCCTCGGTTCTCTGGTAAATAACACAGCGTTACGTCCACCCGTTGTCTACGCAAGTAGTATGAGTTATATTCTGTAGATTGTAGTTTTCTACATTGTATTTAGTGGTGGAGTACCTAATTATACCTATTGTAACCAAAAAGTTACAAAGACTAAAGGATAACTATATCTCAATATCAATAATTCATTGACCCCATCGATAAAATTCACCTTCACCAATATCAACTCAAAAAAAAACTAGTTAATTATAGAGTACAGTCAATGTATATGATACCGTGCCCATAGACATTAGATCGTAGAATTGTAAGCAACAAACAGAATTTCCAAGAAAGGGCCATTGGCACTTCTCCTAAGGCACTACGCACGTTTATTATCAAGACAACGCGGTTGACAAATTATTTATGTGCTAACAAACATATCAATCAAAGCCTAGATTAACCTAAATTTTGTGAGGTATCTATTCTCCTCATTATCAATAAATTATTGCCAAAATTAGACTATAATCTTGAATGTATATTCAAAATGCTCATTAGGTAATTCATTTAACTCAAGGTATTTTCCCATACTTTAAGCAACTTATTGAATGTGTGACAAACACGCTTTGTGTTTCATGGCACTACAATTATTAAACTAATTAATTTATCAATAAGATTATAATTTCGTATCAGTAGGCGACCTGACCAGGTCCGAGTAGGGAGTGACTCGTGGATTGGACTGGAGGAGAAACTCCACGGTTGGATTCTCACGATCCTTTTTGCCATGCAACTATGTATGTGCAAAGTATGGAATGAGCTTCCTTTATAAGCTATTCCCGGAGCGCTATGACATGGGGTTTTTAAAAAAGGTGTAAAAAGTTCTGCTTCAGGGACATAGGCGACATGGCCACTTACCATCGTCTGCTTTTTCGTCAGACCTTCAGGCTATAAAAAAGTGCACAAAACTAATATGTAATTGGTAATAATCATTGTTGCCTATTTGGAAAATTATTTAACGATCCGTGTGCGGTGTGACGCAATGGTTACCATGCCGGATCCTCACGCCAATAGTCCTGGGTTCGATTCCCAGCGAGGCGGTAATTTGAATGATTAAGATGTACTTTCTTAGCCAGCAATGCGTCAATGATGTCTTTGGTGTTAGTTAAAGTCCAGTCCCGGAACATAGATCGATGCCCAGAACCAACGGTTTTTTGCAGCATCCAAAAAAGCCGAATTTTAGTCTATATACAAATGAGTTTCTTTGTATTTTCATAAAGAAAGCAAATAAAGCCTGAACAGACTATTGAGCATGAACCTAGTAATAGGATTATTGCTATGGGTAGGTAAGTAGGGATGTACGTATACTTTACCTATAGAATACACGGAAACTGGGTTACACTATATGACACTGCGGAGTATCCTGATTAAGGATTACGGCTATAGGGATTCGAAGCTTTGGCGGAAAATATTAATTACGTACCAACATCACATGCCGTTTTCGTATGGCAGGTAAATGTCACTAAATGTTATTAGTAGATTACTATCATCCATCGCATTTTGTTTCCCTGCTGCTTAAATATAAAATTGTTTAATTCAGAATAGGTATAATATAAGACATGTATTTATTATAGGTGTACCAGCATCTCATGGCATTTTTGACAAGCAGAAAAATGGGTTTTTAATATGGCAATGAAAATTTTTAAGACTAACTATTGTCAAGCGGCTTGTCAAGTCAAAAAAGAGTTGTATGAAATTTTTTTCTTTTTCTAAAATTATAATTATTTTAGATTTACCTCCGAAAACAACTTTACGATCACAAGCCACAAATATTATTTTCAATGTTTATTGAAAAACATGTGAGGAAAAAGTTGTATTTAAGCGACAATCTGCATTAATAATATTATCCATCTTGTAGGATTAACTCGTTTTGATACTTAGTTTTCGTGATTATATTTTCTTAGTAAATAATCTACATATGATTTCTTTGTATGTAAGTAAGATTAGCAAATGATATTAAATTAATTGAAATAAATAATACAAACATTGTTACAAATTAAAGGGAGCAAAAAATTTGTGAATATGAAATGAAAAGTTACATCATACAAGTTCACGTAACTGAAACGGTGGAGGAGCAATTTATTAATTATCTATTTGTTCTCTTCATCAAATGAATAAAAAATACTAGTATACAGATGGCAAATTTTAAATTATAGTTGCATAAATTATTGTTAGTCACTGTAATAATTAATTATAATATAAAAAATATGTGCTTGTGTAATAAAATGTGTAGCTTTGTCTTTTATATATTTTCATCTGAAGTTAATAAACCATACCTACATAATTTATATTATTGCCTATTAAGAAACTTTCACTGTTAAAAATATCAAGGATCAAGAAGTTTTATTCTAGTTTCCCCAACGCTGGGGAGTGTGTTGTCTCCAATTTTATTTTCCCCATTTTGCCATCAGATTCTGGTACACCTATACTTATAATAATTTCAATAATATGTGTTATTCATTTGTTTTTAATCTCTTTAAGGGTGTTACCAGACCAATCGATCGATCGTCGATCGACGGCATCGATCGATGGTGGAATCGATTAGTCAACGTCGATCGATAGTTTCTACCAGACCAATCGATCGATAGTCGATCGACGGCATCGATCGATTGTAGAATGGATTAGTCGACGTCGATCGATAGATGCTAACAGACCAATCGATCGACGGCATCGATCGATGGTAGAATGGATATAGCCGGAGTCAAACGATTAACGTCGACCGACGGTCGATCGACTGATTAGTCGAACGGTATCGGTCGATCAATTAAAGCTACCAGACCTATCGATCAACGTCGACCGATGGAATCGATCGATTGGTTAGTCGAACGGTATGCGTCGATCAATTAAAGCTACCAGACCAGTCGATCAACTTCGATCGACGTTAATCGATGCCGTCGATCGACGATCGATCGATTGGTCTGGTAACACCCTTAAATGCTGCATATAAACTACATAACATTGACGAACGTATTCCTGTTTCCTTTTAATACTTTGTAATAACTAATACTTTGTAATAACTGATATTTTTATAAATCGTCCAATAAATAATTTTAGGAAAGGAAAGAAAAAAAGTTGAATCAATTCAGGTACCTACTTATAATGTTATACATATGTAAATAGATAGAATTCAGAATATTTTATTGTATACCAATCTACGGCTTATGCCACTTTACATCAAACATTTAAATCCCCAAATATACATCGAAAAATATTTTGGCGCCCAACAAATTTAACAATTTATAGATATGTAACAATACGAGTACCAACCGGTACTGACTGGATAATAATTGTCCTTCGAAGAACGGAATGAATTTTTTGACTTGCCGAAGAGAAGAGAGAGAGAAAGCAGAAAGAGAAAGAAACAGAAGAGAAAGACAAAACCAAAAAATATATGGATAGTAATGACTTTTGTCACGGTTATCTAAAGCGAAATCTGTTTCATTGCAAAAATACTGCTCCAGTCGAACCATACGTAATCCAGCTATTAAAGACTTGTCCAATTTTGAAATTTTCACGCTGTGTCAGTCAAAGATTTTAAAATTAAATCACATTCAAAATGCCTCAAATTCCTCCCGCGCTTATTTCTTTCTGAGTAACTTTATAGTAGAAACCATGATTCATAACCAAAACCAACGAAACAGGCTGCTAATATTATCTTACAGCACCTACGTAAACTTCTGCCACTGTCTTAATTTACAGTCCATTGCATTTCTACTTCACATGATTATGTTAAAATTTATACTAGTGTTGTAATGTATTACACATATTAAAAAAGTGTTCGAAGAATTGTAAAGTTGACATCATCGTTGTTCTTGGAATTTCGCAAACCGAGTCATTTCGAAATTCGCATAATGCTACGTTCATAGAACACAAAAAAAAAACAAATTTGCCTAATTTCTGTACAGTTAACTAGTTATCGAAATTATTTTGTTTAATAGAAATTAGCTCTTTATTTTATTTTAATGGACACGCTGTTAGATTAAAGAATTGTACACGTATAGTACTTCTTAAACTTCGTAAACTATGTAAACATGTAAAGAAATTAATTAATAAACTTACCAAAAAGACTCGTCTCTTCAAAAAACCAAAGCAGTCCCTTACGACTCTCATTTTTGAAAAATAAACAACCGTACACACGTATCTGGAAACTTGAATTAAAACCACTTAAAATTGCCTCATTTTACATAATTTTAAATTACCATCGTGTTACATCGTCTGATTATTCTGTAAAAAAATATTTTCGCGCCATTTTCATTAATTTTTTTTAATTTTGCAAGTGTATGGCATGAATAATTTGTTGGTAGAGCCGGGAGCGAGAGGAGCGTGTGACCGCGCGGCCAGGCGCGAGAGAAACACGTACTGCTGAGTGCTGAGATTTGATAGGTCATCGCATCGCGCCTGCCGGCCGTAGAGAGACGTTGCTCCGCCGGATTTGAACTTTCTGAAAACGCTGGAATTTGTCGTGCATGGTAAAGGTTTTTGTACTAATTTGCGTTGCTTTACGACAAGCTATTAAAAGCTATATTCGGTACAGTTAAAGTTATACCGTTTTGTCTATTTATATCTGACCTATCGAAGACATTTAGTTTTTGAAGTGGAAACTTCTTTAGCATCGTTGTCGTTTGAAAGTCCATGAAACGAAAAAGGGACAGTAAAAAGAGACAAACATATAAATTCATAAGATTTAACGTGGGAGAAAATAAAATAGGAAGCATTGTACAGGGGGGGAGGAGGGGGAGGGGAGGGTTGGGGAGGGGGAGGGGCAGGGGGAGAGGGAGGGGAGGGGGAAGGGGAGGAGGAAGGGAAGGAAGGATGGGGGAGGGGAGGGGTAGGAGGAAGGGGAGAGGAGGGGAAGGGAAGGGGCAGAGGAAGGGGAGGGGTGGAGAGAGGGAGAGGGAGCGGGAGGGAGTTCTGATTTGTTAAACCTACCAAAACTATAAAAGTTAAAAGTAACAACAAAGTACATAATTCACTGATTATTAGGCGATCGATACGAAGTTCGCCAAGATAGTAAAATTCGCAATGCGTGCTTACCCTTAAAATTACACGATTCTTAATTCAAATTTATTTTCTATTTTTTACTTGGATTTTCTATAAAAGCGTGTTTTTTAGGGTTTTTTAACTATTATTAATTTATTTTTTCATTTTTTAGTTTGATATTTTGAAATTGGTTTTTTCTTTCTTTCATTCATTTTTAAATATTGATAAGTCTACGAAGTTTAAATGTAATCTGACCGTTTGAAGTGGGTCAAAATCAAGTCCAGAGAAGTCGGTTACAAACATACAAGTGAAGCTAATATAAAGCGTGTAATATTCTAGTAGGTCTGATTCTAATGCCGGTATTATGGTGTTTTCTCCACTCTCCTTTTTCAATGTTCCTAAAAATATAATTAAACTCCGGTATCTCTTCTCTCTACCTCTGCCATCTAGGTATATTATGCTGACGATTTTACCTGACGCAAGTAAAACACATACCTACCTATAAATCAAATATTGTTCTCTACAGCGACAAAGTTTATAACCTAGGAATACCTAAGGAATACCTAATAATTATAATATGGACACTGAAGTGAGCAGAAAATTATTCGCTGCACTGCAGTGGGTTCTCTTCAATCTCTTGAGAGACTAAAAAATGTGTTGCCTGTTGTTGTTGTTGTTGTTGTTGTCTGTTGTCTGTTGTTTGTTCAGCAGTTTTCAAACTACACAAGGTGGGTTTAAGACGATTGGAGCCTCTTACAGCCTAAAAAGATTATACTTTGCTGAACATTTGGTGATGTAATTTTAAAATACAACCTTGTTAGGTACTCGTAATCAATACACAGTTAAAAAAATACACACCATACTTCTGATTCTTCTGTACGGAATAGCCTTGTACAGAATACAAGGTAGGTACCTACCTATTACCACTATTCACAATACCAGTCAATAGTGAGGTAAGGTATTCAAAATACTGTTGCTGACTTGATGATGATGGCTAGTGTCTTTCCTAGACTCATTTCGGAGTTCAATTCATAGTTAGGTACGTACTTACCTATTTGTATGTAATAGCAAAAGCGTTCAAACCCGGTAGACCGACCGGCCTCGGTAGTTGGATGGATGACCGCTAGTGACCAAAATTCTTGGACTCCTCCGTGTCTCAGAGGGCACGTAAAGCCATCGGTCCCGGTTGTTATCGTAGGATAGGAGGCTTTAAGCCACGTCGGAAGCCTTCGGGTGGCATGAAAACACCCAGTACTTGGTTTGGTAGTTGGCCACTATCCCCTCCACCAATGTGCACTGGAGCAACTTGGTGGAGTATGCTCTAGGCCTCCTCAAGAGAATCAAGAGAAGAGACCCGTGCTCAGTAGTGGAACATTAATACCTAATAGGTTTAATCCATATATGACAAATTAATGGTCTGTCCTGGGCTTGGGTTGCTTGGCTGAGTAAACTGTGAACGTTTGTAACCGTAAAACAGATCAACAGAATCAGATGTCAACGGTTTATCATTGGCCGCGTTCCACTAGACGCTCAAAACGCTCACAACGATCAAATTAGTATGAGATTTTGATCGTTGTGAGCGTTGTGAGCGTCTTGTGGATCGCGCCCATTGTCATTTGTCAAACTTGAAAGTTCGTTGACCTTTCAACGCTTTTGACAGTTACATGTTGATCATGAATTTGACAGTTTGTTGATCGATCAAATGACAAACAAATCAATCAGACAGTTGATTTTAATTTCATGTGATGCCTTGGAAAGTTTATATTAAAAAGAAGATACTATCAAAACAGTTATAAAATGAAATAGTGGTTTATATATATAAGTCTAATCAAGTGTTTTCACAATATTTACCACAATATGACGCCTCCATCACCATGGAAAACTCCAAACGAAGTTATGCAACTGCACAAATTAAAGAAACGCATGAAAGCATTGCAAGTAAGTTTGTTTATAAATGCAAACCTAAGAGCTCGTTGCTGTCCTTAACTCCTTAGATATCTATAGTAATATTACCAGCCCCAGCACATCGCCGGCAAACAAGGAAGCATGAAATAACTATTATAACTAGCACATCACACCAGTCTAACTGAAATTGTAAAGGGGTGTCAAAAGAGGCGATAGAAGCCGGTCCCCTTGCATAATGATAGGCCTTCTCGTAAGGATTATACCAATATTAAATTATTATTATTACTGGTCTTTGTGTGAAGCCTGTCTGCTTAGCTAGCACTGGCTTGTTTGAGTCAGCTTTTACTAAGACTCTTGACTAAGCACCTACTTTCTTCTTCCCTATTATTTCTTAGTCAGTAACACATTGGTGATGTCTTTGGTGATGCTGATGCCCAAAAGTGACCATGACCACTTACCATGAGGTAGCTTGGGTGCTCATTTTGTTGGCTATATACAAAATAAATCCGTTATTGCGGGAATTTAAAAGAAAATTTCTCACCTATTGTTCAGTATAGTCATTACAAGTAACAGGATAGCTTAAGGTCGAAGATGAAACTCCTATAACATTAAAATCCCTCACTGCCATGCTCAACGACTACCACAAGGTTCCTGATATAGCATTAACAACTATCTTGTGCTGTTTAATAGATTATATTCTACATTTCGGCTTGATTACTATGCTACTTAATACCATGCACAGCCGAAAGAATTAAACTTAGTGGTACGGAGCTGAACAACCTCAGGGGAGCTGACTCTATTGCCTTTGTAATGTTGATTACTATAGTGCACCGAGTTCTAAGTTTGCTTATTTCTTTGTATAATAATAGTACTTTTACATTTGTTAATTATTTACTTTAAGCAACGCATGAAGGCACCATTAAGTTCAACAAGTGAAGAGTCTTCTACCCAAGAAAATGTTGACCTGGACTTCTCCAAGATTCTGAATGGAGATAAGAGGAAAAATCCATTTTCAAAGTAAGTATCGCATTGAACAAAGCAAGCATATTAACAACTTTAGTGTTAAGAAAAATTAATTTATGGAAATTTTACTTTTATACTCACAGAAATAACACAGAGCAAAGCAAAAGGATAAAGTTGGATGTACCACCTCCAGAAGAATCCAGCGACAAAACTCTGTTTGCTCTGCTCAAACTGCCTGCTAAGGTAGCCGAAAAACCAGAAACTGAAGTGGATACACAGAAACTATCAACTTTCTCTAACCTACTACAGAAGTACAATGCAGATCATTCCATCGAACCTGTGAGTGTAAATAAATAATGTTCTCTTTAAGTTGTTAACAAGACTGCTGTTGACTTAAAGTCGAATACTAAGTTTAAAATAACTTGCCTTAAGGTTTCTAGATTCAATCTGTAATGAAAAGACCTGAGTCATAACATAAATAATGGATTTTCCATGATTTTTTCTTTATCTCACAACTTGGAAGTTTTTTATGTTTCATTTGTAAGTATATTGTTATGTGTATCTGCAACACAGGTAGTCCTTGTAGGATATGGATATTTTTATGAGTGTAAGAATATCTACAATAACATTGATCAGGATTGCAAATGGAACTTTTGTGCAAATGCAACTTTCTCCTCCTTAATAATAAATATTTTTCATATTTTATTTTAGCCTATAGTGGAAAAGAAATACAAGCATTTGACAATAGATTGGGCACTGAAGACTAAGCTAAGATTAATGTCACCTAAACCATTTGCTTGGACTGCAATGCTGAAGGCCAGCGAGGAAGCATCAGGAATCACTGGGTAAACAGCTTTTTATTTATTTTTTAGGAAACTTACAGCTATAGAGTAAATTTAAACAAGTAGGTGCATGAAAGTCAATTAGCAGTTTCCACAGATAGTTTGTAAAAGATATAAAAACAGACATGCACAGATAGCTTACTACTGTTATAGTAAGCAAATAGTCGTTAAGCCATGTCGGAGGCCCTCGGGCGGCGTGAAAACTTCCGACACTTGGATTAGCCATTAACCCCTCCACCAATCCGCACTGGAGCAGAGTGGTGGACAGAGGCGTAGCTACCGCCGTATCAGGCGTATCAATTATACGAGGCCTCCACTAACACTCCCAAAAAAAAAACACGCCAGCGGCCTACGACCGCTACAGTTGGCACTCCTTTTATATTTGACAGCTGACGTTGAGGAGGCCCCACAACAAATATTGATATAGGGCCTCCTTAGGGCTAGCTACGCCACTAGTGGTGGAGTATGCTCAGGCCTCCTGAAGAGGAGATACTCGGCTCATTAATGAGTTGAAGCAAGTCAATGTACGTGTCGCTAGTTTCGTCCGCTGCGTGGACACGGCCGGCTCGCCCACGCTGGACACGTCCCCCCGCGCGCGCTTCCACCAGAGCTGTCTGTACTGGCAGCACCCGCAGCTGCCGTGGCTGCAGCTGTTCCCGCGCGCGCGCCGTGTGGCCGCCGCCGGGATACTGGCCGGGAACGAGGAGGTCAAGGCCGCACTGCTGCGGGACTGGACTGAGAGCTTCCGGTCGCTGTTTCAGGTACGTTTGGTTTAAATGGTATAGTCTAACAAAATTTAGTTAGATACGTAATGATTTCTAGGGTACGCTATTATTTAACTTAAAATGAGTAATATGTTTTATATTTCCTAAAAAAGCTCAGAATCTTGTTGTATCATGCAACAATCTTATACCTTTCTGATAATTATGTCCCTTCCTTTAGGTCTGGTGACCACTTAAGCAACGTGACAGAAACGTGATTTTTTTGTGGCATAAAGTCAAGCCAGATGCGAACGCTGCTCCTTACAGTCACATTTAATGTTGATACTAGTGGCAAGCAATGGGCCAGATCACGCGCTATGTTGCTTAGGTGGGATACCAGGCCTTACTTTCCACATGTACTAAACATACTCCTTTGTAACACCAATATGTACAAACATCAACATGGCAGCTGGTCCGCGCGCGCCACTGCCCGTACTTCTACGTGTGCGCGAACACGTTCACGTGCCTGTTCCGCGCGGCCGGGCTGGGCGGGGGCGAGCTGTGCGCGCTGCTGGGGCCCACCACGCGGGGGCTCCGACACGCGCTCCGGCAGGAAGGTACGCTATATAGGTAGACTAGCGAGTGTGCTGAGAGCGGCTATCTAAAGTTAGCCATGACGTACATAAGTGTATCAATGATACCTACATGAATAAAAGATTGTTTAATTTCATTTGATTTCATGCTGTCGAGTCTAGGCAGTCTTGCCATTGGCATACGGAGGGTATGTTAATAGGAAGTCTTGACCAATAAAATCGGATTTCCCAAGCTATAATAGAAGCTGGGGACAGGGTACGCCCAACCCGCATCATCATTACTGAATATTGAGGATGATAAGCGGCCTTAAGTCAGGCCTATTTTTATTATTTTCTTTTCGATTATTACAAATTCCAAACCAGATGTAGGTGCACGACTTCTATCGTGTTTTCTACGTTGCCCAAGTAGCACGCGGGGCTGAATAAGAGTTCACATTTAGCGTACAAGTGAACTTAAAGCATTAATTCACTCTTATATGAGTTCACCTGTGATGTATTAGCTGTATAAAGGCGAAAAATACGCTTAAAGCTGTTTAAGGTCTGTATAAGAGTGTAATGTTAACCTAATATACAGCTAAGGTCTGTATAAGAGTGTAATGTTAACCTACTACTATTTAAATGCTGTTATACTGCTACTGTACAGCTATGTGAACTTAAGGCTGTATAACTTGTGCCCAAATCAGTCGTATAAGGGCTGTAAAGCGTGCTCTACAGCTCATATACAGCTGACTTACCGCTTATAGTTCACATGTGAACCCTTAGACAGCCCTTATACAGCCCCGCGTGCTACTTGGGTGGTTTATTCCACGAGCCGTCTCATGCAAACACGATACTCATAGCAACTTGTCCAATCACAAACTCTATCCTATCTTAGACGTAGAGTTCACAATGCCTCTCCGTCCGGACCAGAAGAAAAAACTAAATACTTCTGAGGAGGAGAGCCGCCAGAACTCGTCGTTCGACAGTTGCTACGACACCTTGGATGGAGAGGGGGAGGCGTCAGGGGACGACGAGGACCCCGACCAGTTCCTCTCGCAGCTCGGGCTGGAGACCGAGACGATACGGAAGATCAATAATGCGCAGGTATGAAACTGTTAGCAAACGAAACTAATAAAGTAATAACAAATCAGAATTGGTTGGTTGCTTGAGTTGAATAAAATAAACACCTAATCGAACGTGCGAACGAACCATTTCCTAACGTAAAATCTTCGTAAAATAATCTAACTTCGGGTTTTGTAGCTCGCAGAGAAATGTTGAACTGTTTACGTAACTGTAAATTCAGCCAATGATGCTTTAAGTCTTTAAATCTTCATTTGATGTCCACGGGCGATGGTGGCGGCTTACCAATCTCACCATCAGGATCTTTAGGTCGTTTTTCCATGAGTTACATAAAAAATTATATTACTTTATTTTTCGTCGCACACTGCCTAGCTACCTCGGCCATCTATTTTTAAAAATAAGTTAATGCTTGACCACAATCCCACTTGATGGTAAGTGAAGATGTGGTCCAGGATGGTGAGCACACTCTTAGTAAAAGCCTATTTCAATGTAATTAATGTATGGTGCTGACTATGGTGTCGTCAGGCGCGCCTCACGCACGCGACGGAGAGCAGCGTGGACAGCGCGGCGGCGTCGCTGGTGGCGGCGCGCGGGGCGGACGCGCAGGCGCTGTTCAACTTCCTGCTGAACTGCCGCTCGGCGGTGGGCGCGGGCGGCGCGCTCGCGGGGGTGCCGCCCACGCTGCTCGCGCCCGTCGCCTTCCACGGCGGGACGCTGCAGTCGCTCAAGGTAGAAGCCACTTACATTACTCGCGATTATAGTGCGTTTTACGTAAGAGCTCCTCGCTACCATACTATTAGTGTGAGGAAGGGAACTCGTGTGAAACGGACTATAATTTCCACAGGGAAGGGTGTAGTCGCTCAAGGCATTACCGCGACATCTCTGACGCTGACATTACTCTCGGCTAACCTGTTTTTTTTTACTTAAAATAATGCTTGATCACAATCCCACCTGATGGTAAGTGAAGATGTGGTCCAGGATGGTGAGCGCACTAACTTAGTAAAAGCCTATATTAACTTTTTTTTTGAAGTCATTTATTCTCAAAACCAAATAAATGTCTTGTCTAGCCAAATAGTAGTAGTGTGTAATAATTTTAATTTTACTACCAGTTACTGACAAATTTTTCATGATTTACTCTATTTATCCAAGGTTCGCGAAAACGTGATCCACTCGGACAGCAAGAAGTACTACTCGATCGAGCTGCGCGGCCCCGTGCTGCCCACCATGCTGCACTCGCTGTTCGCGGTGCTGACGGCCACGTGCGCGGCGCCCTTCAGCGCCACGTTCGCGCACCACGCGCCCACGCTCGCGTTCACGTGGGCCGCTAGCTGTCTACTTAGAGGTCAGTGTGATTGCTATACTAACGCCCCAATTCAGAGTCAATAATGGTTACTTAAATAGTTCCTTAGTTAAGAATCAGCATACAAATTCTGTGCTAAGTTGGGGCGTTTGTAAACTAAGGGATTTTAGTTTTTAAATTATCTAAATATTCTTGTTGACTTGTGCACATGTACAAGGTAATGTAAATGTTCTGCGACACACCAATCAACAAGCAGTTTTTTTCACTTTTTCCTAATTATGGCATTTTGTCATAGAAGTGAAAGCAAATTAATTAATCATCGAATAAATTACTTTGACTTTATAAACGTCAATACATAAATTAAATTAATACATGGCCCATACTTCATATTACCCTGATACCACCCCTTATTTGATATTATTGTTTTGTTTCAGATGAAGCAGCAAAAGAAAACGAGCCGAATCAATTTACCAAAGCTTTCAACAAGGAAAACTTATCAGACTGTAGCATGAGCGAGAAAATGTTGCAACACTTCTGCTCTCCGGACCCCAGTTTACTTAAAACATTAGATAGTGTGAAATACAATCCCGAAGATGACACTTATACATGGTGATATTATTTTTGTATTTGTAAGTAATGAATCACGAAATAAACTGTTTATATTTTTGTGTAGTGGGTCTTTTAATATAACAAGTGTTCTTAACACCCAGGGTTTATGCAGAAACTTATAAAAATAGGGCATGGTCCTACTCTTAAGAATAAAATATAAGAAAACAACAAAATTTTCACTTAATTGTATGATTTATTCAATTTTCATTTTTGGTAAATTAAAAATAAAATTTCATAAGTCCACAATCACTTACACAGTAAAACAAGATTCATACAAATCAGGATGAAATAAATAATATTGTGAGAGTTTTGTTTAATATGACATATTGTTACCTAACATAACTGCACTAATCACTAATTATCACTTCAAACCCAAGGTGGAACAGGAATCTTGGAAGCTTAAACCTAAAATATTGATCTATGCGGCCGCTCTCTGCAACAAAATTCAACACGTTACTAAACGATTATTAGCATTACTTTATATTGGTATTAAAGGAATAATAATTACCAGCAAGATTGTCAAGTTGTATTCCTAGCGGTGTATTAGTTACGCAGGCTTATGATTTCTGAAACAAAAATCACAGGAAACTTTAATGTAATGTACGTGTCAAGTAGCGACACCTAGTGAGTAAAAAACATACACGTTAAGCGAACGCTCGGCCGGCCGAGGAGTGGGGGGTGTTAGGTTCTATTTTCGTTACGGAATTTCTTGATTCGGTCGCCGCGCTCAAAGCCCGCGATAAAAGCTATGCAATAGCTTAAAAAAATTGAAGTTTCAAAGAGCATTTCAGTACTAATTTAAAGTATGGTATGTTCGATAGAGGCATAGATTTTGACAAATCTTTTTGTTATATATCCAGTCCATACCATATAAATATGTATTTTAAAGTATTCAAATCGTTTAGACCTCGATCCACAAAACTTCATCTAATGTTTAATAAATCCAGTTGTATTACCTATTATTATATTGGGCTTGTGCCGAATTGCCGATACTAAATAATCAATCGAGTAAAAGAACAACGGACGCGGTCGGTAATTGGATGGACGACCACTAGTGGAAAAAAATTCTTGAGCATGGCCAGCCGTGTTCCGGCTGAGGCTTCGCACATCTTTCCTCTTCTCCTTTATTATTGATGTCCATAGGCGATGATGACCAAATAACATCAGATGGCTCGTCCGCTCGGTTGGAATTTTTGGGACCTACTTAGATCCTTTCAGATTCCAACTTGGTTCAAAATGAACATCTCCCTTTTTCGAAGTCTGTTAAAAAGCCAAGTATTATTATAGAAGCTACAGAACACTATTTAGCTACTAGCGATTGTCTTACAGTAGACGATGCGGCGGCGGCGGCAGTGGCGGCGGGCTGCCCGGGCACGGAGTACTGCGGGCGGAAGTTGGAGAAGTTGGCGGCGGCGGCGGCGGCCGGCGAGAAGCCCGGCAGCGACCCGCCCGCCGCGAACCCGCCCGGGAACTGGGGCATCGCCGCTGCAACACACACACACGTTAACATTACATACAGACGACGTTAACTTAGGTCTTCTGTCCACGTAGACGTACGTCATCGTTATTTGTCGGTGCTTGCATCTTGCGTAGTAATAATAATAAATCTCTCCAAGGAGCGGCATTGTCGCGTTTGCCTATTGCCCTTCATTATGCAACTTTGCAGCAACATGTCGACTTCTCACACTGATTTCCAAACCAAAATTCAACTGCCAAGATAATACTGCTATAACATTGTGTCAATGCAAGTATAAAATACGTCTGTCGTTGTCTATCGCTGGCTTTCTCTTATCTGTGGCTATTGTCTGTATTCTGTAATTACCATTAGGCGCGGGATTGCCGGCGGTGGCGGCGAGGCGCGACAGGATGGACCGCTCGGACATCTGCAGGCGCTGCGCCACGGGCGGGATGCGCGCCAGCGTGGCCGGCAGGCGGGACACGTCCGACTTCATGTCCGACAGCAGCTCCTCTAGCTGGTTCAGCACCTGGGGACATCGACAATATATGGATAAGAAACCTCAAGGGAATCTCAATAGTCAGCTTATAAAGCTGTGTCAATTAACATACAAATTTAATATGTGTGAAACTTTTGATTTATCAACCAACAATAAATTCATTCGTCAGTCTATATAATTATGCTTACAGAACGATAATGAATATTATAGTGTAAGTATATAAGTTAAAAAAAGTTGAGTCACCTTGGACACCAGCAATACCAAAAAGAACAAAGAAAACATACACTCAAAATAGTGCGCTCATCATCTCAGACTTCACCGCCACACCATCGTACTACATTGACGTCAAGCATCAACTTAATTTATTCAAAAGAACAGTGGCAGCTCTCAAGCCAATCTCCCTCACCTTGTGCAGCACAGCGTTAGCGGGCTTGTTCCCAGCCAGCGACTCCTTGCTGAGGTGCTGGTGCGACTCGGCCAGGCACTCCACCTCCGCGAAGCGCGCGTTCAGCGACATCGCCGGGTGGTTGGGGTCCTGCGTCAGGTTGAGGTACGCCGCGCGCCGCAGCTGCTCCTCAATCACCAGCGCTTGTTCTAGCAGCTGGGGATATACGTAACATGCATTATTACGTGATTGGGTTTAAATTGTTTATGTTACCTAATAAGAGTATACGTAATAGACTCGGCATTGCGTCTGTTAGTCAACTGTTTAGGCAAATGTGAAATACAGAGCATCCGCCTATTTTACATTACAGATTGTCTATGAACACAGTGACAGCTTGTAATCTAAAAGAATCCTAAACTACACTCGTATTTTTGTGTAGATGTATTGCCACTTCTGAAAAACAACATTTGAAACCAATCAGTATGAACAACAAGTTTAGTGACTCACCTTGAACCGGCGCGCCAAGAACTTATTCTTGATCTCGAGGAAGTTGCCTTTCCCGACGTCCATCTTGAAGGGCTCGTTGATGATGGCGAACCGGAGATCGTTCTGGATGTCCTGCCACCGTCCGTACCCGTGCGTTACGATGCCGGCCAGAAGCCAGTAGTCGTGGCGGCGGTGCCAGATCTCGTACTCGCGGCCCGGCGCCGCCGCGCGCTCCTCGTTCAGCCACAGCGTGTGCAGTTCAGTGAACCCGCCGTCCGCGATGTTGAACATGAACTTCCTCCGCTCCACCTTCAGATCCTCCTCTTCCTTAACGAGAACTACGTCGTCGTCGTCCTCGTCCTTCTTCTCGGTCTTTGTTTTTTCAGAGCCTTCCGATTCAGCTTTCTCGCTCTTCGCGTCCTCCTTCTTGTCCGCTTCTTCTTTCACCTCCTCCTTGACCTTCTCAGGCTCCTTCTCCTCGGGCTTCTTCTCCTCCACCTTCTCGTCCTCCTTCGGCGGCTCCTCGTCGACGGACATCCGCCGCTCGGCTTTGTCCTCCTCCTTCACCTCCTTCACCGCCTCCTTCTCTTCCGGCTTCTCCTTCTCCTTCTCCTCCTTAATGTCGCTGGTGTCCATGGGCTCCTCCTTGACCTCCTTAGTTTCCGCCTTCTCTTCCTTGGCCTCCTCCTTCTCGTCCTTCTCGGAGCCGCCAGGCGTCGGAGCCTGTCCCGAGGCCTGCGTGGCCTGGGTGGGCGCGGGCGACGGCGCCGCGGACGTGATGGGAGTCGCCGTCGAGGGCGAGGGGCTCGGAGCCGCGCTCTCTCCCGCCGCGCCCGCGATCTTCACTGGTTCCACCGGCTTCCGAATCAACTCCGGCATGCTATAGTAACCGTTGATGTGCTCGAACTCTTGCACCTTTTTCCTGATCAAGCTCATCACCCCGATTCTTGTTAGCACATGCTGCCGAGAGAGACCTTCCCTGGGTACGCCGTCCGCAAACGTTTCGGCGTTGTCGGCACCAGGTTCGCAGAGATGTCGCATGAATAGGGACACGTACGCCTTGAAGTTTCGTTCAGATTTGCCCCGAAGATCTCTCACTAGCCACTGCGAGTTGAACGCGTCCTGCGGCGGCATGCCGTAACGCATGATCGCATTGAGGAATGACTTTCTTTGCCTAGCGTTGAAGCCGAGGACTTCCATGTTGCCGCCGACCCTGGCGAGTAGAGGTGGCAGCGGCCTATCTCTCTCCTCGCGTCTCTCGAGTCGTCTCTTGCTCCTTCGACTGAGAAGATCGCCGTTGTCGTTCTTCTCGTCAAAGTCGTCGTCCTCCTTGTCATCTTCGCTCCCCTGGGAGAAGTCCGAATTGTAATCGGAGCCGTTCTCCTGCCACGTCGAGTCCTCCCTGTTTTCTGTTTGCGCAACACTTCCATCGTTGTAATTGACCTGCTTCCGTACTCTCTTACCCTTGCCCAGTGTCCTAGCTTGATCTTCTTGATGTTGTTCGTAGTGATGTCTGAGCAGCTTGATCCAATATGCTGGGTCTGTATTTTCAGCTTCCTGTTTAATAATCTCAGTATCGACTTCCTCCTCGCCGTCGCCTTCCTTCGTGGAATAGCTGGCGACTTTGAACGAACTCAGGTACTCATTGGCCCAGGACTCCTTCTGTTCTATACCTTCCTTAGACCGATCCAATAATTCTCCAACGGCCTTATCATCGTAGTGGATAGCTTCCTCCTTTCCTTCCTCCTCCTTGAACAGCTCCTCTGTACCAAATCTAAGAATGTCATCCAACTCCTGCTTAGTGAAATTTGCGCCTTTACCACCCATCCCAGGACGTACGACCAAGTGAGTCAACATCATCTTCCTCTTAGCCACCTGAGTCACTCTCTCTTCTACGCTGTTACGCGTCACGAATCGGTAAATCATCACTTTATTAGCCTGACCGATACGATGGGCTCGCGAGAACGCCTGGATGTCGTTATGTGGATTCCAGTCAGAGTCATAAATGATAACGGTATCAGCCGTCGCCAAGTTGATACCCAGACCACCGGCCCTTGTAGACAAAAGGAAGACGAATTGTGGGGCTCCCGGAGCATTAAACCTATCGATAGCCTCCTGCCGAATCGACCCAGTAATACCACCGTCAATTCTCTCGTACTTATACCCTTCTCCCTCCAGAAAATCTTCGAGGATATCCAACATTTTTGTCATTTGAGAGAAAATAAGGACCCTATGTCCTTGTTCCTTTAGCTGCCTTAACATTTTGGACATCAAAACGAGTTTTCCCGAAGCTTTAATCAGGGCCTGCGTGTCGTAATTCCCGTGTGGACCTAGAGGAGCCTCTTCAGCCGCAACGGGGAACAGGTAAGGATGGTTGCAGCACTTCTTCAAGTCCATCATAACATTGAGCAATGATACTGTCTGCCCACCACCTTTAGGATTGAGGGCTTCATAATTTCTAGTCAAAATATACTTGTAATACTTCTTTTGCATCGGAGAAAGTTCAACACGTACGATGAACTCCGATTTCGTTGGCATGTTCTTGAGCACGTCGGCCTTAAGACGCCGCAGCATATGCGGCCCTAACATTTCATGCAGCCTCTTAACTTGTTCCTCCTTCGAGACATCTGCAAACTCGTTTTGGAAGGCCGCAAGTTCATTGAACTTGTCCTTGTTTAAGAAATTGAGAAGATGGAACAATTCCTCGAGATTGTTTTGCAGGGGAGTACCGGTCAGGAGAAGTTTATAGTTTATTTGGTAGCCAGCTAGGAGCCTGAAGAATTTGGACTGATTACTTTTCAGCCTATGGGCTTCGTCAACCACGAGGACGGCCCACTCGATCGATCCTAAGCAAGTGGAATCGATGGAGATCAACTCGTAGGACGTAAGTAGAACGTTGAATTTAACTTGGGACTTAATTTTGGAGGGTCGTCCGCCCCTGTTGGCGCCGTCGTCAAACGTCATCTCGTTCTCCCGAATGACCGCGCGGGAGTCCTTGTCGCCGACATACGTGATGCAGTAGAGATCAGGCGCCCATAACTCGAACTCTCTCTCCCAATTGATGACCGTTGAAAGCGGTACCGAGACCAAGAACGGCCCCTTGCAATGTCCTTCCTTGAATAGTGAGTAGAGGAATGTTACAGTTTGGATAGTTTTACCCAGACCCATCTCGTCAGCAAGGATAGTATCGATGCCCTGCCCCCAGGAGTACCGCAGCCAGTTGAGACCCTCCAGCTGATATGGATGGAGCTGCATACCAGTTTCGTACACGAACGGTGGTTGGTCCTCATATTTCTTGTTGAGGTTCGTGGTGGGGCGGTCCGGCGGAGGGTTGTACTTCCTAGGTTTCATCTGTAACCCACTACTGCTCTCGTCGTCATCGATAACTTCCTTATTCTTGCTTTTGCGACCGGGTTTCTTGCCCTTACTGCCTTTAGTTTTACCTTCCGATGTGATGTAGGCCCGCATGTCCTATAAACAAACAGAAAAAAATTATAGCTTCGAATATTCCAGTGTCAGTGTTCAATACTACAAAGTTAACAATTTAAGCAAAAGTAGACAACTTTAGTTTTGTCACATCATCTCATTTTTGTTTGTAACAAAATATATAACCCCGTATTTACTTTGCTATGAAAAAAGTCAAGATCTCACTCATAGATGATTATAAGATAATGCAGATACCACTCTGTAATCACTTTGCATATTTAAACAACTCAGTTTACACTGCTTCCATTCCTTAATTGAACTTTGACGTTAATATAATGGCTATTTATGTAGAAATCAGTGAAATAAAATCAGACATCACCACACCCAACCAATGAAACAAATCCACCAACCTGATAGTACTCAATAGCGGCCTTCAACCCAGCAATGTCCTCGTGCTCCGACTCCCAGGTGGCCTGGTCGTACGACAGGTCGCGCCACTTCACCAGGTAGTATGTGGTGCCGTCGCGAGAAGTGCGGTGGTTGATCACCCGGTGCACCACCAGCCACTCCGGCTTCACGCCGTATCTGATACATAAATAAATATGTAATAGATAAACTTCACGCCGTATCTGATATGTAAATAATAAAAGCTACACGCTCATAGCCCCACACTAAGATTCCCTGTGTCGTGGGTGCCATGGACAACACATAAAGACAAGAACACAGAGACCGAGAACAGAAATCCAAACTCATTATTCAAATTTCTGCCTCGCCGGGAATAGAACCCAGGACCCTTGGTACGGAGATTCGTGGAGAGATCCAGAGATCATGTTAGCCATTGCCCATTGTTCCTACAATGGCACTAGGCACCGAACGCCAAGCACCATTGTAGGAACTAAAGAAAAAAAAATGTGACCATGCTGTTAACCGTTAAGGTGTTCCCTCGTCTGGAGCCAACCCTAATGGTGGTCACTCACGGTCATTCCATCGCGTCATTTTTGGAGCCACGCCAAACGACATATGTCAAAATGGTTGGATGCCAAACATGATGCACACTCACGATCATTCCAATTCTCTTTCATTTGCGCGTTTGACCTCATCGAAAGACGTTGACATGACGTTGCGTTCGGAAGCCATTTTGTTACAAAAAATTATACAATGACATTTGGAAGTGTCTCCTTCGTTCGACGTCTCGGCGCGAAACAGGGTTGGATTTTCTACTATAATAATTATAGTATTTACACTATAATTTCACCCTTTGTACTATGTACTATCCACATCTAAGTATAGTACGCTAAAATACTATAACTTTATTTGGTCCCGAATGTTTAGTTTTAAGACATATTATGAATATTTCGAGAGTGCGTGTATCCGACCGAATTCTGATCTTGCGTTTCCTGTCTCAAATCTCAATGTCCTCAGCAGTAGGCTTCTTTTTTTTTACACGAATAAGTTAATGCTTGACCACAATCCCACCTGATGGTAAGTGTAGATGTGGTCCAAGGTGGTGTCTGGTGTCTTTTGTTCCTTTCCAGTAACAGTAACTAATCTCGTTCCTTATGATTCCTTCCATTCCATACGAAATTCAATCAAAGCGATAACAATCGCTTGCGAATTTGTGTGTAATAATAAGTTTATTTACGAAGTTCTTCCTACTACTTGACTTGAAAGTAAAAGTATTTTTTCCATTTCAACAAATGGGGGGGGGGGGGTGCGAAAGCAGTTGATGTAGGTACCGATTTTGTGCTTGCAACACTGAGTGTACTATATTTTTTTTTATAAATACTATACTTTTCATTGTTTTGTACTATATTTTTCAATGTACCTAAATCCAACCCTGGCGCGAAATGAACAAAGAATGGATGTGGGTTTGCGCATTCACGATCAGTCGGCGCAATGTTGCGGCGTGACGCCATGGCGCGATTGGAAATCCAGAGTTTTATATCACGCCATCAGTTTTTCACATTCACGATCAAATTTTGGCTGTATATCACGCCATTTGACGCGATGGAATGACCGTGAGTGTCCACCATAAAAGTATTATCAGGTCATGCTTATCATAAAAAATCTATTGTCATCGGAACCTTAGCAATATGCAAAATTCCAACTTCATCAAAGGAAGTAGTTGTAATTCAGCTTGCAAGATTTGACCCAAACAGAGCAAGCTAAACATAATATGTATAGTTAGTTCATTTCTTAACTCATAATCTTTAGTTTAGTATAAATATGTTGTGTGTGTGTTTCGCCAGAAATAAATGTTTTCTTTCTTTCTTTCAAATAAAACCGTTTAAAAAAGAAATAAAGTGCACTCACCTATAATACTTCTCCTCGAGCGCCTTCTCATCAGGGTCCTGGTCGTGGTGTCCCTTCCGCAGCCGCTTGAAGCTCTCCCGCTCCTCCAAGTTCTCGTCAAGCTTGGGCGGCTCCTCCACGTCATACTTGCGCATGCAGTAGCGGTACATCAGCGGGTGGAACACGTCCAACTGGAAATTAACATATTGAAGTTAGGATATTTTGTAATAGCTATTCAACTTTGTGAGTTAATTTAAATATTCAATAGTATGTTTTCTGGTAGCTGTGAAACTTGGTGAACTTAATAATGAAAATAAAAATTACTGGCATAAGTCGGGACGAATGATAGATAAAGGTCATTTCATCATCTTTATGCAAAAATGTATTATTTTTGTTTTTTCTTAAAATTTAAGTTTACCTACTTCGTTTTATGTTTTAAATTAATTTAGACTAGCATAACCAAATGCAGACTTAAACATAAAGGCAGAAGAAAACCAGAGTTAGACACAGAACAGAAGAAGACCTGTATCTCAGAGATCCAGCTGCAGTGCCAGTAGGAGCGCTCGTGCCACTTGACGAAGAACTCGCGCGCGCGCGGCGCCTTCGACTTGGCCGGCGGCTCCTTCCAGCGCCACGTCAGGATCTTGGCCACCTTGCCGTCCAGGGGCGGACACTGGAACAAACACATGGAAATGCTAACTTACGAATACATCATCTTTATACATAAAAATGAAGTCGCTTCTCGTATCTGTATGCTTAGATCTTTCAAACTAAGCAACGGATTTTAATGCGGTTTTCATCAATAGACAGAGTGATACACAAGGAAGGTTTATACGTATAACACAGGGAGAGGGAGTTGTTAGGCGGTACGAAGTTCGCCGGGTCAGCTAGTTATTGTAGTTAAAAAATGCGACAACAAGCTTAACATGTTACAGTATGGTACGGTTTGTTTATCAAACCAAACAAATACTCACACTGCATCTGGGACATTTCCATTCCCCATCGGGCACCTCGTCCAGCGGTGGGTTGAGACAGAAGCGATGGTAGGCCGATGGACAGGAGTCGCAGCACAGCAACTCACCACCGTCTTTGCAGATTCTATCAACATTAACCGTAAAATATTTAAACACTTCTCTAAAATGTTAGAAAGAAAAGGAATAAAAAAGATTTGGAGAATTAGATGATGCTACGCATTATTAAAAACACTTTTTTGTTTGTTAAAAAAATTTGTTACAACTCAATAGGGCAAAACGTAGCATTAATTACTAGGTGTTTAAAAAAAATTACTGCTGCCTCTCACTTCAGATATCTAGGAGTATCTTTTGAAATGTTCAATTACATCACTTCCTCGTAACCACACAAAGTTTGAGTCATGCGAGTCTCCACTCTCCAGCCATTGACACATTGTGTTCTTTCATTCTTCCCGTATGACCGACAACTTTGTTGTTATTGATGTCCATGGATGGGGTGACCACGTACCATAACATGCTTGCTAATTACTGTAACAACCAGTGCAAACGAGTCGAGGCTAATCAGAGCTAATGGAAGTTACCTGCAGAACTCCTGATGCTCGTCATCATCCTCCTGATCCTGGTTGCCCTCGGTCTCGCAGTGCGGACACGACCAGCGGCCCTCGGGCGTCTCCTCCAGCTCGGGGTCGAGGCACACCAGGTGGTACGCGCGCGGACACGTGTCGCACAGGATTATCTCGCCGCCTTGTTGGCACACCTGCCATCGTAAATTATGTCATAAAGTGCTCTTCAACTAAATCTGCACCTGAGCGTAATGTTGGTAACATTGAAATAGGAGTATAATGTTTTATATTATCTCGTAATAATTATCGTTATTACCTTTAATTAACTTAATAACAACGCTATTATTATGTCCATATAATGGTTTTTGAAATATAGAAGACACTTATTTCATGCTATACTCGGCAGGAAGAAATTCGTACATTGACTTGTTAGTACGTGTCTCTGTCACTCCCGCGTAAATATAATGCGTGCTCGCTCGCATAGTGCAATGGCCGCCGTTCTATGAGACTTTAGCAACATTACCCCCAAGTGCAGATTTAGTTGAAGAGCACTATAGTTGTAACGATGTTAGATTCTACTGCGGCCTATCGAGTATTCCGGTGTACCGAATGTATTTCAAATGCCCCTGCTACATCAGCGTTAACGTTAGGACCTGCGCCCACTCGCAGCACGGCATGGAAAAGGATTTTTATGCGACGAATAGAATTAAAACTTAATGTATGACTGTAAAATTGAAATTTCTATGATCGCCATCGTAGGTACAAAAACAAAGCTACGAGATGCTTAGGCATGCCGTGCCGGCTGCCTTGGGAGTGTCTCGGCATGCTTCGGTAGCCTTCGGGTCGTCCATCATTAGCAGCAATCATAACATAATACTTGTAACTTGTGTAATACGTGTAGCTGTAGAACGACAACGTTACGACTGTTCGGAAGAAGAATTACGGCTATAGTGAAAAAAGGCTACGCACGAGCACGATGTCGCGAGGGTATGCTACGGCATGCCTAAGGACGTCGTGGCGTGCCTGAGGACGCCGTGGCGTGCCTAAAAACGCCGTAGCATGCCTAAGGATACGGAATATGGATAAGGAAGAATAGGCATAGTGTGCCGTGCCGTCAGTGGGCGCAGTCCCTTAATGGTAACAGCTACGCCGGAATGGGTCTTACTTAGCGCGGTAAGCCGCAGATGTGGCAAACAGAATCAAAATTGTTTGATGTTTCGAAGAAACGTGAAATGTTATTAACTCACTACTTAAGTACTTCACTGCGAGGCACCTGCTTATGCTTTATAAAGCACAAGTCAGGCCCCACATGGAGTACTACTCCCACCTCTGCGCAGGGGCGCCACAATATCAGCTTAACCCATTTGACGCCATAGAGAAGCACGCGGTCCGAGTTGTCAACGCCCACGAGTCACTCACAGATTAAATCATCTGAGTTTCAGAAGAGACATCGTTTCTCTCTGCGTATTCTACCGATTTTTCAATGGTGAGTGCTCCGAGGAATTGTTTGACTTGATGCCTACATTTCCTTTTCATCATTGCACCACTCGCCGAATATTGAAGTTCCATCCACACCGATTGGACTCTTGGAGAACCTCTATGGTCTGATTCTCACGAACATTTTTGCCACGTACGTGCAAACTGTGGAACAAACTTCCTTCTGAGGTATTCCCGGAGCGGTATGACATGGGGTTCTTCAAAAAAGAGTTCTTCAGAGCCGGCGTTGCCTTGGCGACTCCTCTGGTATTGCTCATGACCATAGGCAACGGTAACCACTTACTATCAGGTGGCCCGTATGCTTTTTCGTTTGCCCTTCAGGCTATATAAAAAAAAAACTCGGCACGCCCCTATTAACTGGCTAAAGCGCGTTAATAACTGCCTAATGTCATTCTTAATGAAGTGTAAAAAAATAATATCTTCCTTTTTCTCCACACAATTAATATTATTTATTATTTTATTATTGTTATTTATTATTACTATAAGAAGACACTTCTTAAATTTTGTATATTTAGGAAAAAGAAGGAAATGATAGTGACAAATACCTCACAATAATCCTGGTGCTCCTGTTCCCCCTCGGCGCCGTCCGGGAACTTATTTGTGGTCTTCAGTTTCTTCTTCTTCTTCGACTTATTACCGATTTTGGTTTTAGCCTTCTTTTTAGGCTGTGGCTGTAAAAAAATAAACATATTATAAGTCAATATAATCTAAATCTTACTAACAAAAAATAACCGACTTCAAAGTTACTCAAAAACTACTTGTTAGATCTCGTTCAAATTCATGTGGGACCACATGAAAAGCACCTGCTTTAAATTAAAAAAAGAATCATCGAAATCGGTTGGCGTGACATTGAGTTATTCGTCCATTTGTCGAAACCACACACAACCACATGACAGGCACTAGCTTTCGATTAAAAGTTCTGAGGTAACAAACATAAAAAAAAATATAGTCGAATTGAGAACCTCCTCCTTTTTTTGAAGTTGGTTAAAAAATTTATTTTAAGTACTAAAATTTTAATTTAATTTAACATTAATTTAAGTTTTATTCTATCCTATTCTATAAATACTAGGTTCAAAAATCTGTTCAAAAATGGTCAATGAATAGATTGTATCTTAAGGCTTGGTCAATTCCTAAGAGTGATATTCATGAAGTCACAAGAGCAAGACGAGATTCACTCAAAGCCTGCTTAGACATGAAGACGTGCACTTTATATTGTCAAGTTAGTAGGATAAATAAAGTATAAAGTTACAAACCGGAAGGTTAGGATCTTCTTCCTTGGGAGCGGGCTCATCCGGCCCAGCGGTGGACGGCTTGGGCTCCTCGGCCTCCGCCAACATTTGTTCAAACTCTGCGTCAGAATCCGTGTTTGCACCCGCACTACCTTCTTGATCCTCTTCCTAAAAAAACGAAACAGTGGATATTATAATAGTGCCCTTCCTACAACTGTCATTGAGCTTGTTTTAAGTTTTACAACAGACAATATTACGAGAAAATATGCAAACTAATTACAAATTACAAAGTGCTTAACCCCTCGACTATCAAACCGAAACTAAATATGCTAAAACACCAGCACACATGCATAGTTTTCTTTCTATGTGCCTGTATGACTATGCACTTACATGAGTGTATCGTAGATTGGTGGCAGAGTTAGTGGGCAAGCAGAGTGTTGGAAGTTACCAGAATACTCGGGGGCCTCCTTAAGGACTGCTATCTTACTATTGTAACAAGAACAGTTGGCTTCTACGTGGCCTCCTATACATAAAAACACTCAACAAAGTACTAAACAATCAATCAAACATACACTGCTGGTCCTCTTCCGCTTGCTGAACTTGATCTTGAGCGTGGGCACCTTGGGCTTCCGTCCGGGCTTGCCGCGCGGCGTGCTGCCTGTGTGCTTCGGCTTGCGGCCGCGCTTGCGGGGCGCCGGCGTGCCCTCGTCGCTCGCCTCGTCCTCCTCCTCGTCCTCGTGTTCGTCCGTCGCCTCTTCCACCGGCTGCGGAAGAAAATAATTATATTAATATTATAAATATGAAAGTTTGTGAAGAGATTTGGATGTTTGTCCTTCAATCACGCCACAACTACTTAACCGATTTGTTAACAGTTATGGATTGTGATGATGATGATAATGATAAAATATTAAAATATTGAATTAATTAACTGAAAATATCAACAAATATCGTAGAATTACGTAGATAAACTCTACATTACCTTAGACTCTTTCGGAGTGCGTCCAGGCCGCTTTGGCGCATAGTCAGACGCGTTAGATGTGTTTGTGTTCTCCTCAGAGCCCATGTTCTGAGACCCCCCGCCCAAGTTAGGGTTGCTCTCGTAGAACAACCGCCACTTGGCTGCCACTAACATCATCAGCTTTGATACTGGCACCTGTTGCAAGATAAACGTTTATAATTTATTAAACTGGTCATAACATAATAGCCTAGCAAGAAAATTATCAAACTCGGATTCTCGGACTTTTATATACGAAATTATGCAGTTTATCAGCTACGAATATTTTAATGGTAATTGATTATTACCCCACCGATAACTCATAGAAAATATGCCCTACCATTTCCGCTGTAAGTAATTTGAAAGTATGCAATTATAAAATTATTAATTATGTAATAACAAAAATTAATCTGTGATTACAGATGACATTTTTAAAACAGAATTTTTTATTTACGATAGTTATTCCTTACCTTTGGATTTTCCTTCACAAGTAATGGTCGCACGTGCTGTTGGAAGAGTTTGTATGAAGTCAAATTCTCCATGTCTGCATCGCTGTATGCTATGTCCACATCCGTGAGGCCAAAAGAGGAACATACCTCATCCACCGTCGGCATACCTGCACCAATATTATGTAACATTGATATTTGTCAAGCTACTGGTCTATACAAGCATTTGATTTTACATAATAATATCTAATTGAATTTGAAATTAAATTTCTTGAGTCTTGATTTATTGTGGAAAATATGCGCTAAGTAGACTAGAACTACAATAAACCAAAGTTTGGTTTTTATTCCAACAAAATGAATATGTAATCAGTAAGTAAAACAAGTCACCAAGATCAAATCTTACCCTTGGCAAAAGTCTACAAGCAAAATAATCTATTGAACATTGTTTGTTAAGACTTTTTTTGAATTAAATATTTTTTTGATTTGATTTGCTTGATGTCTGTCTCATCCAAGATTGATTGCTGTGTAATTTAAACAAACAAAATAAAAATAGTGTCATCCACTCACCAGAAACGGAATCAGAAGCGGGCACTGAAGTATTGTGCTTGCTGCCGCGGCCCTTGCGCGACTTCTTGGTGGAGGACATGGCGCTAAGGGCGTAGTCACTGTCGCCCTCCGCTTCGATTTCAAGACCGAACTCGTCATCCTGTTCACAATCAGATTTTGTAAGTACAACAGACTACAAGCCGGCTGCAGTGGCAATGGGCTGGACACATAGTTCAAGGACCAATAACCGTTGGGAATGAAAGGTCCGCGAATGGAGTAACGCCTAGGTAAAAGAAGCACAGGTGGCCCAACAATCGGAAAATAGTGTGTATCCGGGTGTGCAGCAGTAGATCTCTAAAGGGTTATGGATGGGATAGACCAGTACTATTCGAGACAAGCCAGGCTCTAAGCGCTTCATACTTGGGTTGGGACATACTTCGTAGAATATGTATTATATTATTTGAACATATTATCTCTAGCAATTATGCCTCGGCTTATGTGGGAAATTTCTGCGGTAAAATAAGTAGGTACACCCTATTGGAACTTTATTTAGAAAAAGATGAGATGACTGAAACTGAAATTAAGATAAGTCTTATCAAACAGGTCAAATTATAGTTTTATCATTATGGAAACTGAATTATCTTATTGATAAGATCTATTATATTTTCCTACAGTATTATATTTTAAGAAGTATTTTTGCAGAAAATAATGAATGAAGACTGGAGATGATATTTCATTGGGGGTAAAAAAAATATGTGTTTATGATAATTGTTACTATATATCTTAATCTTAATATATATAAATTACGTGTCACGTTGTTTGTCCACAATGGACTCCTAAACTACTTAACCGATTTTAATCAAGTTTGCACACCGTGTGCAGTTTGATCCAACTTGAAAGATAGGATAGCTTACAATTTTCCTTAAGGCACACGGAAGGTTTTAATAATAAAAAAAAACTTTTGACAGAACGAAGTCTGTCCGGGCAGCTGGATATATGTATATAAATTACGTGTCACGTTGTTCGTCCGCGATGGACTCCTAAACTACTTAACCGACTTTAATCAAATTTGCACACCGTGTGCAGTTTGATCCAACTTGAAAGATAGGATAGCTTACATCTCAAAGTAAAAAACACTTTAGACAGAACGAAGTCTGTCCGGGCAGCTAGTTACTTATATGAAAGTAGATATGCAATTTGAGAAAGACAGAAAATATTTTTGTGTAAATATCAATTGTAAGATCTGATCAATAAACCAGGTGATCAATAATTCAGGAACCCTGAAGTTTTCTGGGATAAAATGCCTAAGTGTTAATCCAGGGTATAGGACGCCTCCAATTTCAAAATTTCCAAATTGGTTAAGTAGTTATGGCGTGATTGAGGAACAAATATCCAAAAATTTCACAAACTTTCACATTTATAATATTTTAATAAGATGTTGCAGGTAAGCGACATTAATTTTATCAACTACAAATTTAGTTAGTTAATTATGAATAGAAATGTTACTTACTTCTTCACTTTCATTCTTACGCTTCTTCTTTTTCTTTCTACCCTTCTTTTCTTCTCCTCGGGCCTTTCTTTTCTTTCCTTTTTTCTTTTTTCTGCCATCTTCTGGTGAGTAGTCATCATCCTCCTAACAGGTAAATTAACAAATATTAGTGGCTGTAGCCAACCTTTAAAATGCATACTATATTCAGGTCATGATAAATTATGCAGCTGTATGTATTACTTGAATTGCAAACAACATATAGACTGAATTGCTATCAAAATCAAAACGTAACATATCTTAGAATAAAAGCTATAGAAATTACTATAGATATAGTTGTGTGAAAAATTATTTACGAAAAATATAAACAAAACATGACAAAACTATTAGTTGAGTTCTTAAAATAAGTAACATAAATTTTAACACCAGTGACAAGATTTATTATGCAATTAGCTTCCTTAGCACATTAGTGAGAAAGTAGATTAATGGTAAATAATTGCAATACAATAGAATTTTAAGAGCAATGTTAACAACCTCAATGTAGGTCAAAGTCAGCAGAATAGGCAAGGACCAGTAAGTTAGATTAATAAAAAGTAATATGATAAATACCTTTGGTGGAGCTTCATCACTCTCTCCCGAATTCTCATTCTGACCCTCACCTTCCTCCACGTCCTCATCGCCTGTAACGTTCATTCAAAATAAACTGGTCAAACCACTCAACTCGTGCAATACACCTGCCAACCTTTGCAAACGCACCAGGAACTAATGATTCTAGGGGTACACGCGCTCATCACACTGTAAGGTCACTAATCCCTTTGTTTGGCGGCGTCCATTTTGTTAAGTAGTAATGAGGGGATAATGCATGTTCTTTTCTGTCACAAACTGCCACATAAAAATATTTACAACCAACTCACAACAAATACGCCATAATAACCACAAATCGACACATCCGAGGGCCACACGACTAGAAAACTTATAGATTATTGGGTATGCCTCATAATAAAACTGGATATTTTCGAATTTTTAATTGCTTACCGCAAGTAAACAGATGATACCGCTATTCGCGGCTTACCTATGACATGCTAGTTACAAATTTACTCTTTACCTGCAAAAGAACCGTCTACTTCTTCATCTGATGCCATTTAGATCACCAATATAACACAACACACAACGAGATGATAGATAAAAATGTAGAAAAGATAAAGGACGCGCAGTTTTTTTGCGACAAATGGTAATTAATTCGGAAATTGATGCCGCCGTCACTAGAAGAAGAACTAGCGAGCGAGCGCGCGCGTGCAATAGCGAATATTTGTTTTCTCGCTCGCTCACACGCGTACAACCAGATTTTTATAGTGCAACATATCAGTAATTCAAAATTCTACTAAAATATAAAAATTACAATAAGTACAAAATCGATTTTATGATTTATTGAAATACACAGATGTAAGTAGTAAATAATTAAAGTGAACATTATGTACGTATTTTATATTTCTTTACTTGTCTTCTTTCTTTCATTCTTTTTCTTCTCTCTTTCTTGGTCAGCAACGCATCAGTGATGCCTTTGATGTTGCTAATTTCCGGAGGTGACATTGGGTGACGATAGCCACATTTTTACCGCCAGGTGGATCTATTTCATAAAAAATCACATCAATCGTAGAATAGAAACTACTTATTACTGAATAAAATTGTAATTTGTTGAAATTACACTGTCTCATAGACAAATATAACTGTAGGTAAATATAACGATGCAAATTGCAACGCGTTTATGTTATTAATAATTATTATTTATTACTTTACGTATTAATTTTGTTAAAAAAATAAATAGAGCTATCGTAATAGATTTACCCACAAGTGATTTACCGCAGGGAAAAAATCTTTGAAGGAGTATTTTAGGAGTATTGTTTTTAATTTGATTGCGTGGTTTGTAAACAAAGTATACCAAAATTCCTTGTTTGTAAGCAACGGGACTTATTGTTAGTTTTGATTCTACCAAAATTTTAATAAAACAGTTCTATGGCAACACCGCTATTCAACAGACTACTTATTACATTTTCATACAACAGATTATACAAAAATATTATGCAATCTTGTATTGTACTCTATGTCTATGTTACAATCACAGAGTACTTTGTTATATCACAACACAATCACAAACAAGTGAAACAAGTCTTTGCCGTTCGAATTATCGGTCTCTGATATCGATACCGAGTACTCGTGCAGTATCAATGGGTAAGGTATCGATACCCGAAAAGTATCGGCCCTAAAGTATCGGTATTACTCAGTATCGAGTACTTGCGAGGATCACATTAGAGCTAAAAAAAAAGGTCATCGGCAGTGAGTTTCATATTATTTTAGAAGAGAAATAGAGGCCCGATGACCTTTTTTAGTCTAAGCGCTGAACAGCACTGCACGCGGCTCACAGTAATATACACGGCCGTCTCAAAAAATTGGATTGACAACGCTGAAAAATACTCAGTATTGTAAAAGTGCTTGATACTGACGTTTTATAAGAGTATTTGCGAGTGAATACCAGGTAAGAGTATCGAGTACTCAATATCGACTATCGTGTACAAAAGTGTCGATACCTACTCAGTATCGTTCGATCCCTACGTATCACTAATTAACTACCGTCTACCCTAGTCTGTGGTCACGTGGTGTGATTGATGTCATTACTCATTGCTGTGAACAGTGTTACCAGTTACACGGTAATTACCGTAGATGCACGGTATTTTTGGCTAAAACACGGTCTACGGTAATGTTTCACTACCGTGTACTTTTCTACGGTATTTTTTAATTATGAATTACCTTGACAGTCAATATATAAATAATTATTCAGAAGGATTAATTTTATTAAAAAAAGATACGTAAAACGAAACGAAAATCCAGCTTGGGGGTTTTCCACCTAAAGTAAAAGTTAGATGAAGATGGGAATTTTTAGGGGCTCACTAGAGGTACAATTTTTTGACGCATGTTTCAAGCAGCAATCCATACACCGGAGTGGAACGAGCTGTGTGGATTTTATACCATCCAAGGACATGATAAGAAAATGACTGCAGCCATACACGAGAAAGAAGTTGTTATTTTAGATGACTTAATTTTAAATAAAAAATATCGAAAATCATAGCATTTTCTCTTTATTTTGCACGGTAATTTACATGGTATTTTTTAAATCTATACACGGTAATTTGGATCTGAAACACCGTATTTCTAACCTGTCAACACGGTAGTGTATAATTTTAATCTGGTAGCACTGGCTGTGAATGATAGTTTTTGACCATAGAGTAACTTTGTATTGTATATACGGGAATTTGACTTTAGTGATTAGGTACTCTGTAGTGAATTTTAGATGAAAATGGAACAATAGCTCTAATGCAAACTTGTTTAATTCAACCTGATTCAACCTATTTTCATTCTTTCAAGTATTGAAACATAACTTTTATTCCACTCAAGTGACCATGAATGCGTTATTGGATTATGGATCATCTTCATCAGCCGATACGGACGAAGAATCTGATACGGAATATGACGAAAAGTAAGGACGCTCATTAGGTTTAAAGTTTGTTTAAAATTTCTTAAAATGTAGTTTATTATAATTTTAGACGCTTGAGTAACCTTCCTATGTCACGCACCAGATTATTTCCAATTTACAATGATTGCTATGTTTAACTAAAAATATTTTTAAATATTCTTTTTCAGGGATATTACAGAGGATGAAAAGTTGAAATTACCTCAGCAATTTCACAAGTTACCAAAACCTTCTCTTGAAAATAATCTAAAGACATCAGTATTCAGTAATCCTTTTGTTAGAGAAGAAATGGCGAAAGCTGCTATTCTGGAAAAACATGTTAAAATGGTATAAGTTGACTTTCAATTAAAACATTTTTTCCTGTCAAAATAAACAATATCTTAGCTTGCATGTCTTTGTTGCGAAAGTAGCATGAATACACATAGTAACAGGGATATCAGCTGATGGTGTTTACAATGGCCAGTATAAATCAGTATGGCACCATTGATTAGATACTTAATAGAATTTCAAGGAGATGTCTCGCAACAAATATATTCACAATCAAGCAAGTCTTAGTTATGTGACAGGTGATGCAATTATATAAGGTACTCTTTATTTATGTAATCATGTTGTGTAAGATGAGGCTATTTTAATTTGCTGCTGTTATATGTTTTGCCTGTCTGAGTGTTTGCTTTTGTAGCACAAATGTGATTATGATGATGATGAGACCATTAAAACAATGCATTAGGCACATTTTAGATTTTCAAAGTTGAAAACAAGTCCCATACAATTTTTTTTACGTATTAGGTGTATACTAATATCATCATATACAATATAAGTGTTTAATACAAATGAATATTTAATTCATATACACCTCAATTGCAATTTTGTAAATTAATCTGTGAATACCTTCAAAGATATTTTAGTTCCTTAGTATAGGTTCGCTGTATCTTCTATTGGTCCTCAAATAAAACAAACTCAACATGAATGTTGTTTTGTCGGACTGTTTTATTTCCAATTTTACATATAATCGTCAAGTACATAGTCGATGACTGTTAAGGTTCCAGGTAAACACAATGTCCAGGTGATCAATGGAAAAAAAATATGCTTTGCTCACAGAAGAGGCAAGTGTAGGTTTGGACACAAATGTAAATATGCACATGACTCAGATATACAGAAGACTCCAGAAGAAACTGAAGCTGAGAAACAGGTGTGCATTGCTTTGATATAATTACAGGGAAACATGTCATTGTGGCACCTCATGAGGGTTATACAACTATTTCCTTCGGAGTAGCAGTAAACTTACAAATATTGTTACATAGGTCCGAAGATATTTGTACCTTTTATTGAATTGCTATATTGATAAGACAACTTGCACATTTATCTCTTTTTTGCTTTTATTTAACTTGCTTTCTTTGTTAGTTTGTTAGCATGTACTTAATGTGTATATGTCAAACCTTGCAAGCTGAATTAGAACTACTGTTATACAGGGTGAATTTTTCAAGTGCGTAAATGGCTAATTTGAAAGTATGAGGAATAGCGAAAAGTGGTCAAAGGAGTCTCGGGGCCGAGTTTGATGAAAACTAAAACTGCATCATTATATTTTTGAAAAGTTAATAACCCTGGCCAGGAATCGAATACGTTGATTTAAAAAAAAAAAACCTGTATTACACCATTAGATAGTGTTGCTAACAAGGTGCAGTTATAGTTTTCATCAAAATCGGCCCGGAGACTCCTTTGACGATCCATGCACACTTGAAAAATTCACCCGGTTATTATCTTCTTATTATTATCTTTATGTGAAGCCTGCCTGGCTGGCTACCACAGCCTCTTGCTTGAATCAGCGGACAAAAACGGACATTTCGCCTAAACAAATTAATCATCTTCTTGCTGGGAACTTGGGTTGGGTGTGAGCCAGATCTAACATGCTTTCATTTTATTTCTTAGCCGGCAACGCATTGGTGATGCCTTAAGCAACATGGCCACTTACCATCGGGTGTTTCATCTGCTCACTTGTCGGTCTTTTGCATAACAAAATGTGATTTAAATAAAAACTTGATGAATTATGTAATTTTCCATTTCAGAAGTTAATTACAGTGGTATGCGAAAAAGCCGGAACAATGCCTTTACTTCCAACGCCACAGTTCAATTTAAGTTGTCCGACAGACGACAGTGCATGGGACGACAATGTAACCAAGAAACGAAAGAGGCCAGGCTTGAGTCAAGGGTTGGTACCAGGCCAGAAGGTTTTAAAAATGTATCAAAAACAAAAACAGAAAGAGTCTAATATTAAAAAATAGTTAAATTTAAAATACATGCAATTTTAATAAGATTCTTACCTTGTGCACCTATACATATTTCTGATCATACTAGTACCACCTAAATAAGAAATGACTAAGGTGCCCTACTATGTAATTCTCATCAGGCCATTGACATAGGTCAAAGCCCAGCACGAAACGAGAGTGGGTCTCATCCTTTTTCGCTTTTAAACGCTTCTGTGAAAGCGCCATCTATAAGTATCTTTTATTATGTTGTGAACTTGTGACAAATGGGCCATGTAAGGATATATTTTAGGAAGTAGATATGAGGGATTTTCCATGACGTGCGACGCCCTATCGGTGGGAAGGTTCGAACTTAAATTTTTTAATGGTAAAAAAGCAACTCTGTCGGTAATAGAATGGGTAACCGCTAGTGAGAAAAATCTGAGTGCTTTGAAGTGCACGCCCTCGCCGTCGGGCTGCATAAAAACCTTCCGGTATAATCGGTTCACAAACAAACACGAGAAAAGGGGGTGTGTTTTCTCTTATCCCATTTTTGATTTTAAAAATCAGTGTCATCTTGCCAGTGGCGTAGTTAGCCCTAAGGAGGCCCTATATCAATATTTGTTGTGTGGGCCCCGTCGACGTGAGCCAAATATAAAAGGAGTGCCAACTGTAGCGGTCGTAGATCGCTGGCGAGCTTTTTTGGGAGTTTTAGTGGGGGCCCCTATACGCTGGTAGCTACGGCCCTGCATCTCGTGTTATTCTACGCGGGGTTCAAATAAAAGTATTTTTGAGTTCTCTGTGCTTTAAATTTGGGACCCTCGAGTGTACACTAGAATACAAGCACGTGTCGGATTTTTCTCCTGGATCCACTGTCCACCGATAGAAAAAAATCATCCATGTTTGGGTATAAGGAAGATTGGGGGATTTGGCTGTAAGGATTCATACATAATTAAAATAAAACAATGAAATAGTTTGCATGTTTACTTTAATAGGAAACTATGCTCAATACAGTCATTCAAATTTGAGATTTTTTTTTCTTAGTTGCACCAAAGGAATCAACAAAAATCCTAATACAAATTACAAACCACTGTTTCAGTTATATGAACTAAGTTGTTATATTAAAATTTATAATTACTCCATAAATTAATTAAATAATCTGCATATCATTGGTGCAACGAATATTGTAGTTGGTTGCTTGATGCCAACATCTTGCTAAAGCAAACACCGCCTTATTTGTTATTAAATTATAGCACAGCCATTAACAATGCTGCCGTGGAGTTCTGCCAAAAGATTCAATAGCCACACAGCTCCGAAGCAATCTTCCGTAACGTAACACGCGCCTCGAGAAAATAATTACACTAATGGTGACTTATATGTTTCGTAATTACTCGTTAAAATTGGACACAATAAGTACTCATTTGCAAAAATAATGTGATACTTAACAACATCGATTTCTACGTGATTTTCTCTACGTCAAATTAAGTTTTACAACAGTGAAAAATATTTATTTGCACATCAAAATCGTATTTCCGAACCACATGGGGACAGATACTTTGTACCTCTTTTATTGCAATGCTGTTGTTGCTCGACCCTTATTACTAAGGCCATTTAGGACCACTATAACAAGTCAATGAGGACTATGATAATACAGTGACGACACAACATCAAGAACATTTAAATTTTGACAAATGTCTACTCGAAAACTGTATTAGTTGGAACAATTATATTATGGAAACAAAATACTTCATCGCATTTATTAGTAGGTACCTTTCTAAAGGTCTACTCTAGTAGATTAAAATATACTGCCACAATACTTATTGCGTAATATTGCGTTAATTAAGTACTACGACAGACAGAAAATGTAATAAGATATACAATACTGTATAAAAGGCACAAATAATAAAGTGTCAATTACGAAATATTCAGATGCAAATTGCATAAATGTACTTCATTGACGCATTATTTTGTATGAAAAATATGTTTCAATCAATACTATAAAAATAGTTTTATTTCATTTGGCATTTATATAATCATATGAATAAATACAATATCATTATATCGTAAAAAGTACACAATTTTCATCGTTTTATGATGCGGAGGCAACAGCTTGAATTACTAAGCATGTCTCTTAAAGATATCCCTTAGAATATACGTACTCTTAAGTACGTATAATAATTTAAGATTTGGTGAATTACAAAGTAAAATATAAATAGCAAAGAAGGTATTTAGATTTTCACGGCAATTTTCTTAGGAATCTGTGACCTCAGATCCGTTCCGTGGGTCTTGTAGCCGTCCAGCGCGGGGTCGTGGGGCATGCCGGTCAGGAGGGCATCCTTGATGGAGTGGGCGTGGCCGTTCATCTTAACTTGACCTATCTTGATCTTACCACCGACCCGGCCGTCGTGGCCATTCACCTTGGTGGCGGGACACTGGCCGTTCTCTCGGTCGGGGGAGTGATCATTCATTTTATCAGCGTGGCCGTTCAATTTTCCTAACTCCTGCCCATTGATCTTAGCGTGACCATTGACGACTTTGTCTGAATGACCGTGCATGGACCACTTAGCTCGCCCTAATGGATCAAAAAAACAACCTTTAACCCCACGCACAACTATTTCACGTACGACACTGGCGCAATTGTGTTAGTCGCGATACTATAATGAATAAAACGTCCACGCTAAACATTACATCTTGATACCAAATGTTAGTCCGTGCTACTGGTATCGTCTGGGGAAAGCAAACAACTCGAATGTCCCAGAGCGACAGGCTTCGCATCTGCAAAATTACGTCGATTTAATTCAAGGAACGCGCGTTAAGTACTACAGCAAGGTCAACTAGCGTGCGCTACTACAGTGCATACATCCAGTGAGGCTAGTACACAACATCTAGTAACATCTAGTCACATCTAGACACAAGACGTCTAACAAGTACTGAGTAATGTTCATGAGTAATCAAAATACATCTACTTGAAATAAAAATAGAGGTTGATCACGTCTATAACACAATTACGCCAGTTATAATACAAGTAATAAACAATACATGCACATAAAGTGAAATAGAAGAGAAACTAAATAAAACAGAAAAGGGATAGTTCAAAGTTTTTGATAAGGATTCCTCATTAAATATACGAATATTATAATTAAATTGAATTTCAGTAATCAAGAGAAAGAAAAGATAGAAATAGGGATTTATAGATCCAATAATTAATATTTGAAATACCAAAATTCTTGCACATTTTGACAGAATTGGGATATATGCAGTGGCGTAGCTAGCCCTACGGAGGCTCCATATCAATATTTGTTGTGGGGCCCCCTCAACGTCAGCTGTCAAACTGTAGCAGTCGTAGGCCGCTGACGAGCTTTTTTTTGGGAGTGTTAAAGGGGCCCCTATACGCTGGGGGCCCCGTATAATTGATACGGCAGTAGCTACGCCCCTGGATATATGGAATGGGGAAATAATAACTTTGTGTTTATGCTACACACAAAACATCTAGTAGCTAACTCACCGTCGGCCTCAGAGCCCGCATAGTACCTTTTCGAGGTCTTCCAGTCTTCCTTGAGAGACAGGTTGTACATGGAGTACGTGGGATCACCGGTCACCTCTTTCTCTATAGTAAGGAACTTTGGCAAGGATTCCAGGAGCGCATTCTGGTCGTAGGCTGCGCTATATGTTTCCAGCAAGACCAAGCCACGACACCTGGGGATGTAAAAACAATACCATAAGTTTCATACCTACTTTTACACCCTTTGTCAATTACATGAAAATTCCAAGGCTAATTTGTAACCCCAACTAATCGAAAGTTACAGTTCTGAATTTTGGCTGGATCTAAAGTATGTTACTATGTATAAAAATGAGTATGTATGAAATTAGCATTGAGACCACTGTAGAAGTTTAAAAACTTAAAATTGTTATATATAAACCGCTTTAGTTCCAGACTAGATAGTATAATTAAATGATATTAATATTGTTAAACGTTACCTGGGATGTGTTGGCTGTCTGTAAATGTCGAGCTGGTAGTACTGATTGTTGTAGATGAAACAGCGGCGCTTCTTGAAGATCGTGAAATGGGCGTCGTCCCGCTGCGGCAGCTGGTTCAAGTAGTCCCTGTGCGTCAACTGCGTACGCACTTCGACGGACTGGCCGTTGGTCGGGTGGAACTTGCGCACCGTGTGGATGTACGACCAATGGCCCTTCTGGCCCCGCTTGCGGAGCCTGACTTGAGCTTTCCTGAAGTCGCTCTGGAGATAGTTGTGGACGACGTCGAAGTCTTGGAACGGCGGGAACTCCGTGTCTGGAGGCAGGGGTGACTTGACGAGGAACTTGCGCTTTCTGGAGTTGACGTTGAGTCGGTCGCCGGTTTCGATGCCGACGCGCTGGCAGACGCACGCGATGAGCCGGTTCATCTTCTTGTCGAAGTCTGTGGAGTTGTCGATGACGTCGAAGTACGGGTGGCCGATCCAGGCCGCCGCCGCGTTGTAGTCCAGTTCCCGCGCGAGCTCCACGCCTTCTGAACGGCATGCGTGGTCCTGGAAACAATGGCGGGCCTTTAGTGTTTTGGATGTTGTTTCGTAAGGAACCACTACATGCTGCAAGCAAATTAATAGTATAGGGTCCAAATTGAGCAACATTCGAGTAAATTTGACCCCAAACTTTAGTCTTTAGTTAGGATATAACTCATGTTGAAAATGCTCTAAATTTGTAGAATGAAACAAAAACGTAAATAGGAAAATTTATAAGATTTATTATAATCTTCGATACGTTTAATCCACAATGTAATGTAAAAAATGTAATCCATTTGTCAGCAGTGTATCAATCATCTGATTGCATTTCTATTGATAAGATGTAAAATATGGCATTAAGCCAGTAATATGTCAATGTCGTAGTCGTAAGAGTTGCAGTAGCAACTAGCAAAATATAAGATTTTTTATTAACATGCATAGATACAAGAACATTAAGCAAAAAGTACTACGAATATCGTAAATTATTGCAAATGTTTGTGAATGAATATCTGCTATATAAAAAGTTAACCGACAGACAACGCAAGGCTTGAACGAGTGAATCTAGGAGCATCGAACTTTGTACAGGGGATTTTATAATTGTTGGGATTGGAAGTGATGTTCCAACCCGGAAGTTCAATATTTCCGCGAACTGATTTGCAGTTTCAGCGAGCTAAGATACAAGCTAGTGCAATAATAATGACATTGATGAGAACGATGAATTATTTTCTTTATTGAATTCGCATGAAAATTGGTACATATTAAACTTTATTTAATTTTACCGTCATCCTAAGTTAATCAAATCTTGTAACCAAATAACAAATAGGTACGCGGAATTTTGCAATTTTTGGAGCCCCTTCAAAGACATTTGTCGAGCACAAATTTAATTTTACTTTATTGTACGTTCGTCATTATTTGCGCAAGTAATAAACGTACCTATAGGTTTTGATTAAACCATCCCTAATATTTATCAATATAGCCAGTTTTGTTATCATGTAGCAATGTAATAATTATTATTATATTGACTCCTATAATACTAAGCGAATTGATCGATAATTACAGCAACAGTTCATACATACAATGATATCGTGTTTACCGTATCAGGTTTATAATATCGTATTCATTACGCATACATTGTATGTCAACATTGGGTTTTATAAATGATAGCCACATTTGTGTCATTGAGATAATTAAGGAGCGATAAATTAAAAACAATATACGATCATAATTATTTACATAATCGTCAAACGTTGATGTTGATTCAAATCATGAAGTACGACATAATCATGGACAATATTATATAACATGTACATTTTTTATATTGGTGTGCAACAAGTGTGCAATAACGACTTTTTTATTGTCATCATCGGCCGATCTCAAACCTTTGGTAAAATATTATATATCATGCTACACATTAAACAACGTTACTCAGAAAACGTATGGAATATTTCATGATTTTGTACATGTAATACATGTTTACTTCATTCCACGTCTAGCGAATCATCATACGATGTATTTTAAAACGTTATCAAGTTATCCATCTAGATACTTCGTGAAGATTAGTGTGTTATTGTCTTCGTATGTTATCCATAGTCCCCACGACACACAGAGAATCCTAGTGTGGGGCTATGAGTGGGCAGCGATTATTGAAGTGAAACTTCTATTCTATATAGACTAGGGGTATTAGGATTTTTCTGTCACGAAAAAGCGTTACGGCCGCGTGGAGAGAATAGACAATATCGCGTGGAAATATTTAAATTAGTATTAAATATAAATACGTTGCCATTCGTTTTAATTTTTTTTTTTTTAAATATTTAAAATATTAATTTTTGAAATAAGTACATTTTATATTTTTGGAATGTTTTTCTTGATATATTTTTTTGAACAAAATTTTATTGAACTACACTTGTCCGCTGAAGTTTCACTTCTACTATGTGTCTCAGCACACATTTTGTTTTTACTGATTTGGTAGGTTTCTTTGTATGTAAACTAACCTCGGTAGAATAGAAGTCCTCCGCGCCATTGGCCGCAGACACCATGTGCACGATATGGTTATACCGGTTGTCTCGCAGCTCCACGCTGTTCCAGTTGTTGGCGCTCAGCATCGCCTCCCACTTCTCCTTCGATATAACTGTAATCAACAGTATTCGGCGTCACTTGTGATCCTAAATCAATACTAAGAACGTTATGATAACTTGCACAATTTTACGGAGTTTTGAAAAATCATTTTGATTAAGTTTGTTATTCATAAAGGCAGTCGTAAATAGCGAATGAATAATGAAATACATAGTTGATGCTATAAAAGCAACTTTTATTTTGCTGCCTTTTGTTCTAGTTCGTTATATAATGTGATATTTGTGAGAAATACAAGTAAATGCCGTGCCAACGTCAGAAAACTTTCGAGACGCCGCTTTATGACTTTCATAACTTTTGAAGTAGTTTGAAACGTGTAGGTTTGTGGAATACATTTTAAATCTGTTTTTCAAATTGCTTGAAATGTTATTGCTGACGATATCAAATTTCAACTCTGCATGATATTTGTTTTTCCCTGTGATTCAAAAATATATGTCATTTTGTGTATATTTTTGGCTTAGATATCGCAAGATAGATAAATAATATCACGTGCCTGTTGTATCTTATTTCATATTCCGAAAAAACAACGAAATTTGTCAAGGTAATTTTTCATATCACTTGTAATTATCACGATTATTTTGTTAAAATTAGTCTGGGGTGCTTCAGTATGTATCAAATATAATCTACACTATGACAATAACAAACAATACACCCTACAGGTATTGGAAAAAATATTGGCGATCAAGAAGAAAAACACACCAATAACATAAATAGGTTGGGTACACGATCGGATTTTCTTGGACTTAAACTACGAATGAATCCACTGGATCTCTTTCTAGTGACAGGTTGTAATTTATTCACATGGGTCTCTCCCTGTAGTCTTGGACCTTATTACACGTTCATACTCAAAAGTCGATTGAAGAAGAGGCAAGAAGCTTACGTCGCGCGTCGTCGTATTTATCGTTTCAAGCCATTGAGATATTCTGTTTAAATCCTATCATGATAAAAAAACATCAGCTTAAAATTTTAATTGAAATTAAAGTAGATATTTCCAAAATAGCCGCCGAATAAGCTTTAGTCCTTGTGTAACATTCAAAAGCTTAAATGTCAAAAATAAAATTTAAAAAAACAAACGCTGGTGTAATTATGTACCATCAATCATAAACAAAACAAATGAGAAAGTACATTCTAAAATTAAACACTAGTCTATCAACATGAGTGCAAGTGCAGAGCGCAAGGCCGAACTGAAATGACTTTGTAATCCATTTCAGAGCTAAATGCTATGTACGTATGTTGAAAAAGCTATATTTTTAAGAGTTGTTGTTTCATTAAAAAATTGGTTAGAGTTGCCAACCTCGCCGCCGCCAGAGCACCGCGTTTGAGAGTGAAGTGTTTACGGTCATCTTCCATAAGAGCCGTTTACTTAGAAGAACAATCTCACGTCCCTATTTCTGTCAGATTGTATCTACATGTAGATATAACTGACTGATATTTGCGATATCACTAAGCTTATTGCTCTATTTTTAAGTGCATACTTCTTAAAGTATTATCTTTTACCTAAAGTCTAAGTTATGAGCGTAGTCATTTCAAAAGCAATAGATAAGGCCCTTAAGAAAATCTCAAGAACACGTGCTTTCTACTTCGATCACTAATAAAAGTAGTAATCGAAGGCGTTCTACCCGGAAGAAGTTTCCTGTACAATGTAATGGTGTTTATGACGATAATTAAAACGTCCCAAGTCCTCCCAAGTACGTACAAGAGAGCCATAACCGTAAATCCAAGATAACGACATTATTTCATTCTTAATTACGGCAACACTTCGGTATAATAGTAGGTAGGCACCTAGTTTTATGAAAAACTCAAGGAAAGGGACATAATAAATTCACATTTAGAAGGTGAGTAACGACGGTCTATTTATGATAAAATAATGACTGTATTTACATAAAACCACACAAGTTACTGAATAGAGTAATATAAGCTACATACTGAATCGTATTGTATGTTTATATCTATGGGTTGTGATGAATGATGACTCATGACCATGATGTTAAATGGTTAGGTACCGTAGTCTATCAGCACGACTCTGAATCGTCATTCGTCATAACACTTAGCAGTGTTCATTTTACAATCATTGTTAAATGGGCCATTTTGGCTGGTGAAGGGTCAATGATGCTCGAAGGGTCATATATTATTGTGTACACATCACGTGGGCACATCAGGTATTTAAATAACTAAGGCCAGATCCTCACTATAATGCCGTTCACAGTCCGTTCTCGATCCGATCTCGGTCTGGTAACGTCGTATCACGTACAAATTATACAATTGGAGCGAAACTTGACCGTCACGGATAGTATGAATGCACACATATATTTTATACTGCATAATATTTTATCAAACCGAGAACGAACTGTGAACGGCATTATAGTGAGGATCTGGCCTAAATGGTGTATTTAGACGGTACAATCTCCAGCGAATCATAGATATGTAAAGGGCCACGGTGCCCAAAGGCCAAACTTACATGCACTAGCGTCCATGGCTCCCCGGTCACAGATGATGAGGCAGTTCCTCTGACACGTCCTCCCGAGCTCAAAGAATGTGTTCTCGATCTGAATCATCGTCTTCAGAAGGTTCTCTTGGAACTTCACCGCTGTAACAATAATTACGAATATACAATTTATGTTTCTAATACATACTAAAAAGCCAGGGGTAAGGATTCGTTTAAATGGATACTTTGAGAATTACTACTTTCTCCGTTTAGTGATTACTTGTAATATATGTGTGTGTTTAAGTGTTTATTAGGTAGGTAATGCTATAATGTATTGTGATAATAATTATTGTATTGTGATGATAAATACCAAAATACTAGTTTGACGAAAATAGCCATTATTAATATCCTATTTGTTTTAATAACATTATAGCCTCAGAAAGAATAGAACAATCTATTGGTGAAAGAATTTATCAGTCCAATAGTTTTTGAAACTATTCGGTACAAACAAAAAACAAAAGAAAACAAATATCCTCTTAATAATATTAGTAAGATGAGGTAAAATTTGAGTACTTAGTAACTATAACGAAATTAGATAAGCCTCGACTCATTGGGGCCTATAAAAATACTTATTATATATATATTGTAGATAAAGGTATTATAATTATAGTTATTTCTCATTCCCACGATACAAGTGTTTTACAGCGTCGTTTCATCGCGTCATGTGATAACAGGTATAGTAGTATTCTATAAACAATACCCAATATCTACAGAATAATACATAACATCTGTTTACTTGAACACTAGCCAAAAGCACTGACACTAAGAATGGCCATCAAGACGGGTCAAATGGGTTGTAAATATTATGGAAATGGAAACCATCTAAACTTCAAAGGTCGATGTAATTTTTACCTCTCAGTCTAAGAACAATGTCAATAGGAAACAAAAAAAATTAATGTGTGTTTGAGTTTATTCGAGTATAACAAACATAGGTACTATCTTCTTTATCTTAAGCACTTTTTTGACCTACAAGATACAAATTAAATTCCAATTATAAGTGATTATTAAGTGCACAACTAAACATTCGAAAAGTGAAAATGGTTGTTAATATGAAAGACTGTTAATATTACAATGTTCGCTTGTAAATTGCACTATTTTGAAGTTATCCAACTAGATATTCATTTACATTTGAATAATTTATTCATAGCTTGATAGAAAGTTATTACAATCTTGAGAACTTAATGGACAAATAGCTGAGACATTAGACAGAGAAAAATAAACAAGATGACAGTCAAATCCTTAGTAGATTTTTTTTAATGTAAATTTTTATATCTTAAGGTCAGAAACAGCTAATGATATTTTAGTAATAGTTCACGTTATATTATATCTTTCTTAAAATTGTGATATCTGAATAATATAATTACCTAAATATTAGATAATCGTGGCTAAGATAAAAGATGGTTAGAACAGTAACAACTCCCTAAGGTTAATTTTAGTTGTTTTAAAAAAAAAGTAAGCAACATAAAAACATCTTTGGAAAATGTCTGCCACTGAATGTTGAAAATTTTAAACGTAACGTCTTCTTGCCACAAAACTTTTTGAGTGTATTGTTTTCATATTCATACAATATCAACTACTTATTTCGATATTATTAAAGGTTTGGACTTTTTTTTAATAATATTTATCTACCTAAAAGCCAACCAATAAAAATCACGTAAACCACAGATATCAATATTGTGTAACTAGAACCGAATCTTGCATAATGAAATAAAATTAAGAATTTTATTAATGAAATAAATTATTATCACATAGTTACACACTATTTCAAAAGGAAGTGAAGATAATAATAACCACTCTAGCAATAAGTGTACGTGTATGAAACCATTCTGTCTTAATGATCGCAGGCAGTGAAATGATGATGGTACTGCCATAAATATTACTCTAATAAAACATTGAGGTAATATACAAGAGAAGACATCTCAAACAAAATGTGTGTCCCCGCCGGGAGGTTCTATTTTCAAAATTGAGCCCCTGGTTCTCCTTTCAAAATCGAACGAATCCATTGGAAATTGAAGCCGCGCGGCGCCAATTCATTGGAACATACATTGTGTTCAAGAGAAGACATCTCAAACAAAATGTGTCCCCGCCGGGAGGTTCTATTTTCAAAATTGAGCCCCTGGTTCTCCTTTCAAAATCGAACGAATCCATTGGAAATTGAAGCCGCGCGGCGCCAATTCATTGGAACATACATTGTGTTCGCGGTGTCTCTTCTATACGCTAGTAATAATACTTCAATGTAATAAAAGCATATTTAATTTATCCTTTCAACGAGTAACACAATATGAATTTCAGTACATACATACTAACGTAGTTATATGGCTTGCTGAACAAAACAATTACTTTTAATAACGTTGCTTACATACTTCAAGTTAATTGAAAACATTCTATCGGGTGGATAGAATTTTCCAGATTGATGCAAATGTGTCGAGTTTCAATTAAAGACTTGCGTTGTCAAGGAAAACTGAGGATAGTCAGTAGGCCGGTCACTATAGTACGTTCCAAGTACAGACCTGTATACCTAGAGATATGTCTGTGGTTCCAAGCAAGTCTACAGTTCCAATAAAAGGGCAGCTAATAAAATAGTTGTTATTACATTTATCAAAGGTACTAACCGTATATATGTTACGAGATAATATAAAAAAAAATCATTTAGTACACCATTTTTAAATTTTGAAAATCCTATTTCAATGCTACCAACATAGCGTAGAACAGCAGACTTGCTTGAAACGCACTATAGTTCAATAGTTTCAGTGCACATGTTTGAACACTAGTATTGAAATATTTGGCGGGCCATCGCATGACATTTTAATCGGCGCGCTACTTAACCACACGCTAGCATTATCGGCTAGTTAGGTATATTGGACTGAAGAATTCTAAAAATACACGACAAATACCTAAATCCACTGGATTGTTGAACCACGCGCTTTATTCCCAAACCTCGTGACGCCGGAAGACAATTGACGTCACTGACACGTGAAATGTGAAAAGCTATGGCTCTTAAAAAAACAGTCAACGACTTCCTTTCATCTCGAGCGAAAAGTCATTACAATTAGCTAACCGCGTGGTTGAATTTTGTTGTCTTTATTACGAACGAGTAACCGCCCTCGCTTTGCTTCGGTTTTCTTAATTTTTTACACCTTGGGTTACGTTATTGGAGTTTTACTAAAGATCCCTATTTTTTTTTTAATATAATATAGCTTATGTTCACACCGGGGATAGTGTAGCTTTCTAACAGTAAAAGAATTTTTCAAATTGGTTCAGTAGTTTCGGAGCCTATTCAATGCAAACAAAAATCAAATCTTTCCTCTAAATAGATATAGTATAGATAACAACAAGTATACATAACAACAAGAAGATATTCTCAATAATTAGCATTGAAAATAGCATCTGTTGAGTTATTTTTGAATTTGTCAACTTGCTTACGGAAAGTATCAATAAAATTGTAATATCAAGTTTTTCCTTGCAATTTATATTTCTTGTCCATGTCCAAGAATTCAAGACAATACCATACAACGACAGCACACTTTCATACGTATCCTGTGTCTGTAAGACGATAGCATTTTCTGAACAAGCATTGTCTTACCAGTTGTTTCATATTGCAATGTCAAGTTGTGGACATAGACAATTGTGAATAGGTATCACGATAAGCAATTCACCAAGCAATCATATTACAACAAACAAACGTGTAAAACTTATTATTTATGAAAAGGTAATCAAAATATCGTTTTGCAATAAAATTTAACGCTTTTATTTTACTGTAAATTAAGACTAAATTAACGACATAAACTATAGAAATAAAATCTAGGTATCGTCTATAACTGAAACGAGGTATATAGTGTATCTAGGTTACCTACTGCATATTTCAGGAATGGATGCGTTCCAAGGGAGTTATTTTTCTAATCGATTGGAAATTGAGTTTACAATACCATTTTTGTTTACATCCTAGGTTATATCCTGCTAATATTATAAATGTGAACGATTGTGAGGATGTCTGGAAGTTTGTAACTTTTCCACTCACAAACTACTGAACGGATTTTCATGAAAATTAGCACAAAGATAGACCATGATCTGAAATAACATATAGGGTACTTATTATCCCGGAAAACGGGGCAAAGCCGCGGGCTGAGCTCTAGTTATTTAATAAATAATACAATACAATACAATACAATACAAATTATCTTTATTGTACACAAAATTACAAATGAAAAAAACACATTTGAACATAAACATACAATTGGCGGCCTTATCACTAAAATAGCGATCTCTTCCAGGCAACCATTGACTGGAATAATTTATCTTAGACATACAAAGGACAGGGAAGACGTGTACAGAATCAATAATAATAATAATATATAATAGTGTTATAGTATGTCAGCATATAGCAGAAAATGGTAATAAAACTCACAATCAGAAGAAAAGGACAGAAAAAGAAGGAAAGGAAAGAAAAGAGAAGGAGAAATAAAAATAATTGACAGCTACGCAGGTAAAACTTAAACAAGGAATGTGTTAACAGGACATATAGTAGTCCTTCACCTGTTTCTTAAACGACTCAATGGTCTCAGCGCGTCGAATAGCAATAGGCAGGGCGTTCCATAGTCGCACCGCCGTTGCAGTGAAGGACTTACTATAGAAGGTGGAAGAGCGGCTAGGTGTAGAAAGAGATAAGTTGAAATTAGAACGAAGTACATGTGTATCGTGAGAAAGATGCAAGTATTCAAATCGCTCTTTTAAATAATTCGGGGTATTTGGGTTAAACAGTGTACAGTATAGAGCAGAAAGAATATGAGTATTCCGCCGAAGTCGAATTGGGAGCCACTTGAGCTTTTTACGAAATTCGGAAACATGATCATATTTACGTATACCAAATATGAATCTTATTGCTAAATTCTGGAGTCGCTCAAGTTTATTCAGTTGCTCCTCAGTTAGATCTAGATAACAAATGTCTGCATAGTCAAGGATCGGTAAGAGTAATGAAAGAGAAAGCGCAGTTTTGGTCGAGGTTGGTAGAAAGTTACGTAGCCTTCGAAGTGACCCCATTGCTAAAAACATCTTCCTGCTAACCTCGCTAATCTGAGGACCCCAGGAGAGAGTAGTGTCCATAAGAATTCCTAGGTTTTTTACCTTATCTTTCAAAGGAATATTAATCCCATCGAGTAAGATAGGTGGTAGATCATTAAAATCAATTTTTGAAAGAAGCCTTGAGCTACCAATAACTATGGCCTGAGTCTTATGGGGATTAATAGTCAATCCATGTAGCTGACACCACAGCGAGATCTTCAGTAAGTCATTGTTCAGAGTATTGATAGCCCTCGGTAAATCCTCAATTCGGCATTGGTAGTAGATTTGAAGATCATCAGCATAAAGGTGGTAGAGAGAAGATAATTGTAGACTTATGGAGTTAATATAGACAGAAAAGAGGAGAGGAGACAACACGCCACCTTGCGGTACGCCAGCAGCAACATCTGCCCACGATGAATAGTTATTGTCAGCAAAAATACGCTGTCGGCGCCCATGCAAGTAACTATGAAACAAGCTAATGGTACTCGGAGATATGTTAAGAGAGCGTAATGTCGCAAGTAGGATGTCGAAGTCTACCGTATTAAAAGCATTGCTAAAATCAAGCAACGTATAATAGTAGTCTATAGAAATGTATTAAACGGGGAAAAGCATATTTTGTGGAAAAGTAAGGCTCCGATAGTTCAGGTAGATATGACAGAGTTCCTAGACGCGTGCAAAACATAATTTATGCACATTCATTAACTTGTTGACAAGTTAACACTAATGTGCTAAATACAAAGTTAGATCATTTCAGCAGATTTTGCAGCGACTGATTTTATTTTTGCAATTTTTTTTGTCAACAAAGGAACAAAATCGTTGGAAATCAAAAACTTTACTATCAAGATTACAGTGCAATATGTTATGTAGGGATATCGAACTCAATGTGGTTTTTGTAACTAAAGTTCACTGCACAAAACAATGTTTCAAAAATTTCACGTCCCGTCCCCGTTACGTATGCATCAACCTTTACCTGAAACTAGGTACCTACACTACTATAATCACACCGTAACCAATGACACCCTAAGGCTACTCGTACATGCTACAATTCATATGTTATACTATGTAATATGTATCTCTACTAGGTCATCCGCCGAGCAGAGCGGCCATGATTATCTCGTTACGTTTTATTTTCAGCATCTGCCAATGAACTCCTGTCGTCTGAACTTTCAGCGTTAAAAGTGAAATTTAACTGGATCACCTGTTTCATGAAATCGATTTAAAATAGACCAGCAATACGACAAAGTCGACAAATACGAATATTTATTAATAATAAGCCATTCCGTCACTGAAGACGTCAGCTGCTGAAAAGTTTATTGACGATGTAACTGAAGCCTAATAGCTACGATTTATGAGACGAGGCAATAAAATAGTTGTAATAATAAAAAAAATACGCCGTCGCGAATATTATTTTGAAGAAATTAAGCGTTCCCCGGCGAAAATAAATGGAACGAATTTCTTTTGAAACTTTTTGTTTGTACTCCGATTTACAATGAATTAGTTCCTGGGTGTCGTACAAAATACCACACTTTTTGCCACATTAACACAAGAAATTTAAATGAAAATTACACGAAGACAAAAAGGAAAAAAAAAACAATTCAAATTGTCACGACTGAGTGTAGTTGGATTGATTTGTTGATGTGATTACATTTTATTTCACTGTAACTCCTTTTGTTGTATAATTATTCGCTCAGAGAATAAGATCAGAGGTTAAGAGTTAAAGCACAGAGTTTAAATAATATATGTAGATCGTTAAGGGTGCTTTTTCACCAGAGATGTGCTTTGCAGCTGAGCTGCCAAAATGTAAAAGCTAAGCTACGAAACAATGTGACCGTTTCCACTGATGCTAAGCTATGTAGCGGAGCGAGTAATATGTGCTATGAAGATGCGCCGCCGCAAGCTAGCTGTGCGAGGAAGATGCACAGCTCGAGTTATGCGATGCCGAAGTATCGACAATATAGTCCAAGAGCTACTGAACCATCTGACTAACCCGTTTCCCACAGAGCCAGAATTTTTTAAATGATGTTTTATTATCAGTCAATTAAGAAAGTACTGTAGGTACACTGTTCTGCACATAGCTACCCCACTCGCGACCATCCATAGCATGCATCTACAGCACGGATACATACTTACATTATAAAAAACGTTTGCTATGTGGAGCAATGAACATGATTGGTTGATAACAAACCCATCCATAGCAACGTAGCATAGCACATCTCTGATGGAAAAGCACCCTAAGTCTTAATGAAAATGTTATTCTGTTGAAATTTTGCAAGTAGGTAACAATTCAATTCGAATGTATCACAGAAGAAATAACAGTAGGTACTTATAATGTTGTATGATCAACTTTAGTACGGTTAAAAGTACAAGGCACTTTTATTAAAATAGAATATTCAACATAAGAACATCTGAACATTCGTTGATACTGGTTACACAATAAAACAATGAATGCACTTATCATTGTCATCATGTAAGCCTTTAATCTTTGTCCTTATAACGCTACAAATGGACCTCTCGTCTCACAACACCCGGACCACTAATGCTGTCATAATGCACCATGGGCCACCCGCTGTGCAATCCATAGAGCATGTTTTCATATACTCATATCTTTCCCGGATAATCATATTGCAAATAACCTCCAAGCGTTCATATTAGTATCAATATCGTAGGCTAAGTTTACCTGGCATTTCAACAATGCACTACACAAAAGCAATTACGCCCAGCTAGGTATCTATTATAATTATATTTTTTTCCTCCAACCATACAATTTGAAATTATTCATGACGTAACCATATTGGCCTGCACGTTTCTACCATTAGTTTGTTATTGGTAAGCGCTGAAACAGTTTCAAACACTGGCTACGAGAATAATAAATAATAACTGCACATTAATATTCTCAACGGTCTAAATCTTTTAGTAGGTACCACATATACGCTTGTGACGTCAATATAGGCTCAAGCATTTCAGGTATTGCTGCCAGGTATTCATATTTTCTAGGGATATCCCGATTTTCAGGGGTCTGTTGACATGTTTGACACACACGATTTACTTATCTCTATTTTTATATTTTCACACCAAATTCCGATTATAGTATTCATTTTATATTCATGCTCCGCGCGTATTAGGTATGTTAACGGAATGAAAGATATCAAACTGTCTCTTATCTCTCTCCTCGATATTTCTTAGCGTTTCCATTTAAAAATCCAAGTCCCGATTTATTTAACCCTTACCAAATGCGACACTAATTAATTACATGGTTACATTTTGCGCTTTATTTTTTTCATTTCGATTTTTTGTATTGATGGTTAGATACACTAATCCCAGATAACTCGTGAGATTAATCAATATCTACAATAAACTTGGCTCCATATATCAATCTTTATTATTATGTCACATAGAATTGACGCCCCAGTCTTTTTATATTTGATAAGATTATCATCTTTTACACAAGGTCAACTCGGTACATTTTTTGTTTTTGTTTATTGTTTTAATCTGTCAATCAAAAAAATTCGTTTGGATAACTAGATATTTTGTTAGGGGGTTATGTTGTGATTATTGTGTGAACCCACCTTGGGTTGATTTCATAACAAACAGATAATTTACCACAAGCATACTTTTAACAGCAACAAGGAAAAGATTAAAAGACACCGTTATGTAACAAAAAGATTCTGTTATCGAACAGATTTACAAGATCAAAAACAATAGTGCGCACTGCGCACCAACAATAATGACGCAACAGAGTAGTTGTGTGTAGTGAGATATGACATACATTATTATGCTGTAGTTCAGTATTTACTAGCCAAGCTGAGTCAACATCAATTACTCATAAATCAATTTCATCGGCTTCAACTTCAGCGCTTGCTATTGCTGCTAATTGTTTAGCTGTTTACTCTTTAAGGTAGGCCTACATTAATTTGTTTATTTTATTTTGTACACACAAAAACATTTCTTCTTTCAATATAAAAGCTAAGGTGATTTTTAGTTTCTCTCTTACTCTCCAAAATCCATCCAAAAAATCCAAAAAATTCAACTTTTAGAAGTTCAACATTTTGGGATTCAAATTCAACATTTTGCTTTGTCAACATGATAAGAATTAAATATTCTGCAAATTCAACATTGTGGTCCTGAAGGAATTATTTGTACTCATCCGGTCGTTCCTCTTTCGCCTCTGTATTAATTTGTGGAACAATAGTGACAGGTACGTTCCGGAGGTGGACAGTCGGACATGCTTTGATAGTTTTACGAGATGTTTAATTTACACTCGAGAGCAAAACGGCACAAGTTTTCATCAAGACTGACAGAATCAGGCCGCGTGGGACTGCGAATGATGGTTTGACACACCGTAAAATAATGTCAACGAATCGATTCAGTGCTCTCCAGATAGTATCAAACCAACTACATGAAAAATCAGTAGCTTCATATCATACAACGATCGATCAATTAATCATTAAAAAGAGAAATCGAAAGTTTCTAAGTCGATATAATGGAGAAGTTCACGTTCACCATTTCATGATTTTGATCTATATTTTTAATTACATTACGTTAAATACAGTATTCACATCATGCAACTTCTCTAATGAACCGTTGTTTCGTTGTTTACTTCAGTTACTTAAGGGGTTAGGTGGGTTTGAAAATTTCAAAAAATCGATTTTTTTTTGTCTTATTAAATAGTACAATATGTTTAAAATATTCTCCTAAAATTTCAAATCGATCCGAGTAAAATTGTAAGAGATAGACCCTTCGGAAGTTTCGAAGTTTCCAAAGAAGATGAGAACCGCATACTCATTGCCGAAAAGAAAGCTGACGCTACGACTCGTGAAGCGAGAATTCGTCACAGGCAAGAGCAAGAGGATGCCCTGGATATTGCCCCAGCAACAGGTATTTTTGCTTTATGGTGCCAGAATCGATGATACTATGCAAGTTAAAAAAAAAACAATTTTGCATGTTATTTCAATTTAAAACTTTAAACGCGTTTATCTCAAAACTCAATTTTTCAAGTCGGTGGACATGATTTCTCGAAAAGTTATGAAGCGATTTTGTTCAAATTTTGCACACATCTTTGAAATAACATTATCTAGTCGTTGAACGAAGGATTTTTTTTTATTTATTACAACTAATTTTTTAGACCCATGGCGAAAATTTGATCAAAAAATGTCGTTTTTTGTTCAGTCTGTCAAAAATTCAAATTTTAATTATTATTTTTTCCTTCGTTCAATAACGAGATCTATCCACGTACTAACGAAATATTTTTGGTTTTTTGATTTTAGATGAACCAATAATGAGTTATGCTGTCCACGGCAAGAGCGTTTTTTTTGAGACGTCAAGGGAGATGAGGTTTCGGAATTTTTAAATAAAAATTTCACAAAATACTGTTTAAATATGTATCTTTGATATGCTGAATTGTTTAAATAATATATATGAATGAATATTTAAAAAAAAAATTGTAAGAATACCCTTTTTTTTTGAGCCTCTGAAACCCACCTAACCCCTTAATTTTAATTAGTTACAGATCATGTTGTAAAAGAAAATACTAGTCTGAATTCCTACTAACGTAGTATAACTTGGGGGTAATCTATGTATAACATAGACGGACATTAACCGTGAACTTGATAGCTTCAAAGTCATCGCGGCGTTGCGACATGCGATAATTAAATTAGTGACGTCCGTAACACCGGCACGCGCTCCATTTAACAAAGTACCAAGTCCTAGCTTCCAAGATTACAATATGTAGTCGGATCTGTCAGAAGGTTTATAAGAAGAGTAATACCATACGCTACCAAGTAGGTATTGGTAGAAGAAAGCTTAATAGCCCATCTTACAATTAGTGTCGAAAATATAAGACCGATCGGAGGCCTGATAATTATTATAATAATTATTATACTCCAACAACTCATCTATCCTTTACTGCCGATTAACACTGTTAACGCATTTTAACGTTGCAATAAAGAAATAAACAAAGATAGATTTCCTATTAGGGTTTAACGATTAACAAATATAGGTAAATAGAAGAAATCACCAGAACCAGATTCCACCAGAGATGTGAGAACAAGTCCGCTCGAGTATTGTCAGCTTTTTACAAAAAAAAAAACAAACAAACAGATATTGTCGTAGACCTCATAAAAAAGGAACCGATTAACAATTATTAGTAGAATAAATAAACATTTTATCAACATTTATGAGGACGTTATCAATGATCTTAATATACAAGAGGCCTCGAGAGAGCTGCAAGCCGTACTTTAGATACCTTCAAATCCTAACATTACCTTGCATGTATATATACGAGATGTGTGTTTTTGTTTTTAAAAATAAGCATCTATTTAAAACCTACAGTGATAAATGTAGTCGGATCTGTCAGAAGGTTTATAAGAAGAGTAATACCATACGCTACCAAGTAGGTATTGGTAGAAGAAAGCTTAATAGCCCATCTTACAATTAGTGTCGAAAATATAAGACCGATCGGAGGCCTGATAATTATTATAATAATTATTATACTCCAACAACTCATCTATCCTTTACTGCCGATTAACACTGTTAACGCATTTTAACGTTGCAATAAAGAAATAAACAAAGATAGATTTCCTATTAGGGTTTAACGATTAACAAATATAGGTAAATAGAAGAAATCACCAGAACCAGATTCCACCAGAGATGTGAGAACAAGTCCGCTCGAGTATTGTCAGCTTTTTACAAAAAAAAAAACAAACAAACAGATATTGTCGTAGACCTCATAAAAAAGGAACCGATTAACAATTATTAGTAGAATAAATAAACATTTTATCAACATTTATGAGGACGTTATCAATGATCTTAATATACAAGAGGCCTCGAGAGAGCTGCAAGCCGTACTTTAGATACCTTCAAATCCTAACATTACCTTGCATGTATATATACGAGATGTGTGTTTTTGTTTTTAAAAATAAGCATCTATTTAAAACCTACAGTGATATGGGCCAAAACAGATGCCGTCACAAATTTAAATTATGGATACAAAAACAAAGATTAAATCAGTTTAAAAGGAACGCGTACTGTATGGCAATTAGTATATTTAATAATTTACCTAACAAGTATACAAAGTTGAGTTTAAAAGAATTTAAAACAGAACTAATACAATCATTACACAAAAAACAATATTATAGTATTAAAGAATATTTTAATGATAAGACTTTTTAATTTTATAAATAATTTAATCGTTTACTGAATTTGTTACTAATTTATTTAGATTTATTATTATTGACATGGTATTTTATTTAATAATTTGTATTGATTTAATAATTAATTATCCAATTTTGACATTGTATCCTATATAGTTAGTTAAGTACCATAGCTTAATTGTTAATGACTACAATAAAGATGAACATGATAATAATATGTATAAATCGTAGGTTAAGTGCAATAAAAATTATAATAATGTTATAAATCTGTAAAAGTGGAAATAATTAAATATAGTATAAAATAATATTTGTACGCCGTGCTAACGGCATAGTATAGTAGTTGCACCAATGGAACCTAAGACCTTATATATAAATTATATAATGTACCTATACTATTACAAATAAATGCATTCATTCATTCATTCATACAATCTAACCCCCACTATGACAACACCATAATAAATCCACTTGTGGCTTGAACGATATGTCATCGTATATCAAGCCACATATTAACCACGTGAATAATCTGTATGAATTCAGTAAACATGGAGCACGTACTAATCTGCAACTCACTGGCTATATCCAGTTCAATATTTAGAAAGCAAACGGCTGGGTCACCTGTTAACTTCGTGACATGCTCAGTCAATCAAATTTGGCTTGGATGTCGATGACAAACAGTACTCATTTAACCCAAAACAAAGTAGATAACATTATTACCAAAGATTATTACGTATAATATTTGTATACCCTGTGCCCCCACGATACAGATAACGTATTCACAGAACCTAAAAATCTTTACGTTTCCGGGGATTTTGGAGATACTTTCGCATTGACAACAGCAAGTATTACTGTGTATTACTTCTTTGTCATTGGATGACTTTACATAAATGACTGATTTTATTGCCCTAAAAACTAAATTGTTCCATGCGCAGACATGAAGTAATGTAGCCGAATAAATTGAGAATTAATAAGGGACGACATCGAAGCAAAATAATTTTCAAATCGCATGACTGTACTACAACTTCGCATTAATGTAAATATCGTGCACCGAGCCAGTATAATCCTCCATTGGGGGCAAATGGGTTTGACTCTGAGTGATTTTGCAAATTTCATAGCCTCGTGCCTTATTCAAATAGCAACTTTATAAAGAAAGCCTCTTTATGGCTTTTATATGACTACCATATTTTCATGAAAATCTTTATCGATGTTTCTTTCTTCAATCTCAATCTTTATTCAATCTATGTGGGATAAGCTTATTTCTTTTGTCTTTAGAAATATGTATAATATGATTCAACGCTTTGACTTGAATTATGTATATATGTATGTAGTACAGGTTTTCAGTACAGTCAAATTCAAGTTGCCCTACTTTAAATTTTAGTGTAACTACTTTTTGAACTAATTTTTGAAGCCAATCAAAGAAAATGACATTTAAAGTTACACCGAAATGCTTAGCCACCTGGATGAACTTTGATTGTTGCAACATTTTTGTATTCATGAATCATGATGTCTAAATAGTTTCGTTGAAGCCAGTAGGTACATTAAAATGATAATGTCACTATTAAGCTAACCTTAATTCACTATTGCCCACGTTGTAAATTTTTAGCTCGCAAGTCGTAACATGTTACTCAAATACAGCGATAAAGTTGATAAGTGACATATTAACCAGTCGTTTACCTTTAGTGGGTTCCGTTTGGGGCATATCAATCAATACTTCAGTGCTTCATTCATTACAACTACTATACATAACACTAGCCAAAGTGTAAACTGTGAGCAAAATATAAACAAAGAAAATTTGGCATCGTGTCACATGGACATTGCCCTTTATGAGCTCGCTGACGTCAATATTAAGAAAGAGAGAAGATGATAAAATATCAAGACATAAAATAACACTACTTTAAGTATGTGAGTCATAAGAGAAAACCAAACATGAGATACGAAATCTCAACTTAATGGCGACGGAAAAAACAGTGAAATGTTAGATTAAATACAATGTAATTGCAGGAAACAAATAATGATAAAATTGAAAAACAAGGCGAGATAAAGAAGACCTAGCCTGAATGACGATAGCACCTAACACCTAATGAGCGAGCCGAAACTGACGACAGCCAAATCATCCGAAACACACATTTTAGCAATATACACACTATATTTGAGATCAGACTTAGATTTTTAGCTAAACTATGTTCGTTTAACTCACCATTGTCGATTTCGCTCGCTTGCGCCATAACTGCGACGGTGCATCGTTTGCAATTGGCCTGACATAATTCTTCAGGGATACTTATCGACGATGCTGCTACAATATTATAACACAATTGCCATAATTAAAGCCTACAAATACATAACACCGTTTCTGAAGGTTTTAAAATCTTATTAATGACATAATTTCGAAAGATTACGTGATCTATATTCGAACAAACTGCTCATGAAAAGTTCTAAAGGTAAACGAGCACGAGGTCACCCTATGAAATTGATATTTCGTAATGAAACAATATAAGAACAACTAGGGAGCCCTTGGTATAACAAAAAAAGGTATGAAGCTATAGAGAATTAAATGGACCGTAAGTATATGTATCAAAATTAATAATGTCAAGTTTGAAACTAACTTGTGAACATTTCTAGTAGACAAAAGAATTTGAGACGAGACGAGAGATGTTTTTATTTAAGGTATGGTACGTAAAGATAATAGAAGATAAACAGTTGGCGTCACAATACCTTAGATAACAAGATTATTTCGAAGAAAAAAAAGATATATCTAACGTTTTTTTGTTTACAGCGTAAGAAATGTAGCGTGTGTAAAGGCTTAGTGCTACCAACGGATGTAGTAATGCGTCATTCGAGCATGATTATGATGAACAATGACAAAACCACGACAAAACAGACCAATTCAGATGTAAGTGCTTGTTCATACTGACTCGCGGGCGCGGTCGCGGGCGCGGTCGCGAAATTTCAAACATATGAACTACTATGAGAGTGTTCACATACAAAACGCACGTGCGGTGTAAGTAGCGGGCACGCTAGCGACAACCGCGCGCGGCCCGCTAGCGGCAATATCAAACGCATGAGAATGTATGAGTGTGTTCACACTGAACTAGCGGCGGAACGCGCGATTATGTCAGGTAAGTTCAACCATTTTGAACTTGTCGCTAGAAACGATAGCACATGAATTCATTATGTCCCCAGATTAAAGGGTTGTTCTTTCATCTAAGATCATGTCCTTCAATACAGAAGAGTTTATTAGTACTATTCAGGCTAGAACTGATTTGATTTGAACTCAGATTTGGCAGAGTAAAAACAGGCATCTTATGAACAGAAACATTCTTAATAAACTATGTAAGGAAATTGCTGAATTGTTTCCTGATATGGAGGGTGAGTACCTAAATGGAACTTTAGGTATGAATTTTCGGTTAAAAAAAGATCGTCGTCCATGTTTTCAACCTCTGACAACATGTCACAATCGCGCAAACGCCTGGCGGCCAGTGTGAACACGAATCCGCCACCGCGCCCGCGACCGCGCCCGCGCCCGCGCACCCGCGCCCGCGAGTTCAGTATGAACACTCACTAAATGCGACGCATTCGAGTTAAAATCAGTTCATACGAGTATGGACGAGTTTAGTGAAATGGAAACAAATGCTTTTGAATGAAGAATTGCAGTTCGCACCAGTTAAGCAGTTGCAAAGGGTATTTTCAGTATTTACCTGACCTTGCATTATTTCATTCAATCATATCGGAGTTTATATTTACTAACAAACAATGCAAGTGGCGCATTGTATTTGTAATCAGCATTATCAACAGTCGTCAATAAGCCATTACTGCGGCTGTACAAAAATAAATAGATGTCAGGACATTGTTGATAGATTTAAATGAGTACTTTGTCAGTCGCAGTTACGTAACATCAACGACAATGTTACAGTAAATCGAATCAGCAACATACGAGTACCAAGTATGTTAGCGTTGTTTATTAAATTGAAAAACCTGTTAGCGTAATCTGCATACTGTCACGTGCCATCAATCTATGAATAACACAACAAACAGCTGCGTTTACAATAACTCGCTTGTTCGCGTAGCCTAGAGCCATTTTTATATGGATTTATTTCCAGAACCATGATCGTGGCCGTGAAGCATATACGAAATATGTATAGGTAATCACGTTTGCTCGGTTGCTCACCCATGAAGCCCCATAAGAACACTAGACTCCACTGTAGAGGATGCTAATAATTATGCATTTCTATTTTCATAAGATTATGCTCGGATAAAATATGCTTAACGGGATGCGTCCTTGCATTCAACGGATCGTGCAGGTTTAAGATTGTTGATAAACAACTAGAAGTTGCTTCAAAGACAAAAGTAAATAGACTTTATACGTTACTGATATCAGAAGTGGTACAGAGGAAAGTCCCTTGAATACTTACGGTATACATAAGCATGCTTATGTAAACTCTAAGCTTGAATACCTTTGAGTGTCTATTACTGTTAAAGATATCGGAAAGATAGTGGTACTTGATAGTAACAAAAGATGCATCTCAAGGTATACATACTTATTTTGAAATCATGAAATGACGTGCATTTTGTGTGTGTGTGTGTGTGTGTGTTACGAATAAAAAATAATACAGTTAACGCACGTGCAACAATTTTGTCATCCTTGATCCAAGTAATTACAAGCTGCGTATAACAACATGAAGTATTGAAAATTATAATAGAGAAAATTACAATTCGATGTGCATGCAAGCTAATTGTTAATTGGAACAATTTTCAACAAAGATCTATATAATAATATGATAGGGTATTTAGAAAAAAGATGCATAATTAGACATGTATTTTAAGATGTATCATATTTGTGTGAAATATTCGATCTACAGAATAATAAATAATAATAATTTCACGTAATAATCAAAATTTTACTAACAAAAAATAACCGACTTCAAAGTTACTCAAAAACTACCAGTCAGATCTCGTTCAAATTTATGTGGGACCACACGACAAGCACCTGCTTTTGATTAAAAAAAGAATCATCGAAATCGGTTGGCGTGCTATTGAGTTATTCGTCAATTTGTCGCGCACATCTTAATACAAATTTACGACTTATGTGGTTTTCTCATGGATGCCATTGTCAGATCTCAATAAAATTTATGTGGGACCACATGACAGCCACCAGCTTTCGATTAAAGAAAGAATCATCAAAATCGGTTCGCCCAGTCCAAAGCTCTGAGGTAACAAACATAAAAAAAATACAGTCGAATTGAGAACCTCCTCCTTTTTTTGAAGTCTGTTAAAAATAAGAGTGATAACGAACAAGACAATAATATTCGCATTTCTTCACTAAGTAATTTCACTCCGAAATAGTTTCTAGGTTCAAAAAATTCTGCGAAAAAAACAAATGAACAATGTGCGGGATAACTACGTACGCTTGTAAGTACGATACGTACCAAGCTTTGCACGCTAGAAAGCTTAGTGTCGAAAATACACGGGACACGTGACCCATTTAGTCCCGCCACTGAGGACGAATTAACATTTTATTTACATACCTAGTTATATAACGGTCTTAAATGCTTCTAATCGTCGTATTTATGTGACTTTAAATCCTTATTATGACTTGGCAATGTACTAATATTCACGCCGGACGCGTTGACAAACTGCTCTGTACATAAGCGCAAATACAAAACTGGATGAATGAGAAATGTGACATAAATAATGAATGTTTTTTTATGACCATCTTTCATTATGCATTAAAAATATTGCGTGGTTACGTGCTGAATATTTTTTATTACACATTATTCACTTAAGGCGTTGATTCTTATAATTGAACAAAATATGGGCGAGGTTTTGATTATAGCTTTGTTAATACATATAAGAATAGTGTAATTATTGATACTAATGAAGTTTTGGTTGTTGTGCCTTGTACAAACTCTGATATCGTAAAGGATGGATTAAAGCCAGTAAAGGTATTAAAGGAGCTCTATATGAGATAAAAAAAATTACTTGCATAAATCACAGATGTAGAACAGCGTTTCTTATGGTTCTTTTATGTAAATAGACGACAAACCAGCAGAAGTACCACCTGATGGTAAGTAACTAAGGATTTTACGCTTAAATTGTATTGCGGATATATCGTTATAATTTTTTATTACATTACAGCTTCAAACTGCTGTTCAGATACCGTATCCATGTATTTCAGATAATATAGACCCAAGGTTGCGACTTATTAAGTTGAGTGCGGGTATCAAATAAATGTCACCCACATTAAATTGAGAGTATGTACCTACGTCTTGTTTGATAACAGTTTTTAGGCCGTATCATAGTAAGACTACATGTAACAGAATAATAAAAATAAGTAGAGAACCGCTATGCGATCAAAAGTCGATCAAAATTTTTGCAACAATTTTCTACATCATACAACTGCAGCTCTAATCTAGGTCATATGGGTTTTGCATCTCAATTAAACTTCACCGGAATATAAATGAAGATGCCAGAACAGATGTTTGTGGTGAACTGGCTATAAAACGTGAAAACACAACTGAAAACGTCTCGAACGAGAAAATGAGATAATAGTCGTTTACAACAAAACACTGCAAGAGAATTTGTACCTACATGTATTAAATGACATGAAAGATGCCAAGCGCAACCAATCATAAATTGAAGAGCAACATTTCTTCATTCTTGGCAATGAGAGGACTATAGTGGATGACCTACCTTACGGTATGGGAGACGTATGGCGGCTTTTAGATCCACAATATTTTTTTATTAGGTTATCATAATCTAGCTTAAATGCTGACCTACCACATGACCATTACCGTCCACCTAACAAAATCAATTATTTTATTTTGAAGCTTTTGCCCGCGGCTTCGCCCGGGCCGCAGCCGTGATTTTTTACAAAAATTTTAGGGGTAGGGGGATGAAAAATAGATGTCCGATTCTCCACCCTAGCCGATATGCACGCAAAGATTCACGAAAATCGGTCGAGCCGTTTCGTAGGAGTTCAACTTCAAAAAAGCGTGACACGAGAATTTTATATATTTAGATTAATAGGATATTAGGATATTCAAGTTTCTGTTTAAGATTTACACCTTTATATGACGCAAATGTGCAAACGCAGAATTATCTTGAAGTTTAAAATGTATTACTACTAGGGAGTGGCCCGTGTTGCGAATATATAGCTAATAAATGATACCATGATGATGACTAGGATTATGATTACATCCCACCTGTTATAATTTCCTTGAATAATTCTGTACGTATTAAAGCGTAAGCGCATATTCCCTTTGACGACGTAATTTAAGTCACGGTCCACGAAACAAGAAAAGAAATTTTTAAACTGTACCGAGGACTAGCCCTCAAAACGGTCGCATTACTTTGAAATCTTTTCGCTAAAAAACAGTCACATTGGTCAAGGTTGCAATTATATCAGACAAAAGGTAAATAACAAAATTCTATTGTCGACTCGAGCGACGATAAAAACGAGAGAAGTAGTAAGAAATTGTTTTGGCAATCATGTAAATGTTCTGTGATGAACACATCGTTGAATTATAGTCAGTCGTAAGGCCGATTAAAACTTCAATACAATGCGTTAGTTCTAATTAATTATTCACTAATGATCGCGTCGAGGTAGGGTTTTTAATTATTTTTACATTAAATCTTTTATGATGATGCCAGATTATTTTATTTTGTTTCGTCATGAAGCACTTTGGTTTCCATAATAATCAGGTTCAAACACATAATTTATGTTAAATTCACTTAAGTTATTACAAATTACAGTGCAGTCTATGAATTCAATGAAATATAATGTATGTTTATGCAAATACATTTAATTTTTATGAAAAACAAACAAATAGATCTAAGATTTTTAATTTTTAATTTTTACCATTGTATTTAAATGAAGTGCCAGCAAATCGTAAATTGCAAAAAAATATGAAGGAATGCTAGGTAAGAGTTGTGTGTCATTTATGTTACAGTCTGATAAGAAATTATGATATGAGTAATGAAAAATATTTTATTAAATTTATTGATTTATAAAAACACTTTTTTCACAATTTATTGTATTTATTCAGTGAACTATTCCTTCATTTATGGGACTAATTTTAAAATTATATATCCTATAAAGGAGTCTTAGGTATTTGGTAAAAATTTACAGCTTTTTATGCAAATATTGATTTATATTAGTTAATTAGACTGAAATAAGTTATAGCAATAAATGATAATTAATTCTCAAATTCTTTTCATTTCATGTCTGTCTTATATATAATTATAAATTAAGGTAAAAAAGACAATCAGATTGTTTACTAAATTAGACACATTTAAAATTGTAATACAGTGAATAATGTAATGTTCATTATGGAATTAATGTAAACATAATATTAACACATCAGTAAGTACATACCTTCATCTGGGCTGAGATCTCCAAACTTCACTCCACCACTGTAAACAAAAAAGGGCATAATTATTTTGTTCACATAAAAACAAAACTGATATTGTACTTCACAAAAAATGTTTATTCATTTATTATGAAATTTTCTGAACATGTCCAAAGTGTGTATTTACTTTTTTACATGTAGAAATTTAATCTCATAACGCATAGCACCAAGTTTTAATGGAAAAATTAAATCACTTAATTAAATCAATTCAATATTTTGAATTAGAAATACAAGCAGTTAAAATAAGTTGAACACCATAGATTGTCAAAAAAAAGGTATTATATTCACTTAAAAATATAAAGTAGCAGAAATCGACTGTGTTTAAATGTGTAATTTTTTCAAATGTGAAGATTTTCACATCGTACCTTAACAAGACGGTAGCCGTTTCCGGCACCCGGAACACCTGGAAATAAACACAATGTGGAACCATGTCTTACTGGTCTCCTCGAGGAGAAACCATAACCACACAACATTTTTTTTTACTTTCTAACACAATCAACATTTAAATAACTATTGAGTTGAAACAGACTATGTGATGAGATATTATGTAGTGCAAGTCTCAAAGAATTTACTGAATTTGCTGTCGTAAGTTATTTTTGGGATTTGGCACCAATTAAACAATAGTTTACATGCATTATTAAATTGCGATTTCGTTAGAAAAACATTTACTAGTCGGGAGTATAAAAAATATGTCACCAAACTTTTGCGATGCAATATTTAATTTTATTTACTGTTATACTTACTGAAGTTGAATTAATTAATACATGTAAAAATAATATTACCTTCCATCCCAAATTTTCGAAGAAAGTGCTAAGGCGGGATTGTCCAGTTGTCTTGCCGCCACAAGGCCCTGAATAGGTTAAAAAAAAATACAATGTGATGTGTGATATATGACGAAAACTGTGCCAACTCCCCACGTGTGGCGTCTCTAATATTCATTATATCAACGAGTATCAGCAAAATAAATTAAAATACTATTTTATTTCTTAATACGTCACAACGCAATTAAACTACACATTTTAGAACTCAGTAAAATTACATAAAATCACTCACCTCCAGTAAGCACCAGCCTATATACCATTTTCTGAGTTTGATTAGCCATTTTATATACCGGATTTAATAAAAAACTAAAATTAAATTAAACTATTAAGATTTTTTAGGATATAAATATCATAAAGTTGATAAATACACAAAATTAATAAAAAGAGCCATCACAGGAGCTATGAAGCGCACCGCCTGACAGGCGCGCGACGATATGAAATGAGAGAAAATTAGATCGAATTGTCGTACATATTGATCACAATTTTATACTATCTGTGAAAATCTAATTTCGATGAGTCGATGTGACATTGATAAATTGAATCGATTATTTCGAGGATGATATAAATGGAAAAGATATAAGTATGTTTTCTAAAATCAATCAACATTCCCATTGCACAGAGTGGACGATTTGTTGCAGTGTTGCCAATGAAAATTTTTGGAAGGCCGTGTACATTAGATAAAAAAGCCGTGTTTATATGGGAAAAGATTTATAAATACTAAGATTAGTAGTAGTACTCTATAATTAAGATAAGCAACAAATATATTTCAAAGATCACAGAGGGTAAAAGAATGTAATTTTATTTAAATTAAAGAAACATTCATGTGCCTGTTTTAGTGTGTAAATTGAAATAAATTAAAAGGTTTGTAATTTATGTTTTACCAAAAGTATCCGCAAAAAGCTATTCAATTTCTTCACACAATGCTGAAATACGTGTGTGTGTACTGTGTACCTTTGTACGCACGTGAAAAGTTATACTTCTTTGGCGTACAGAACAAAAATAGCTAAAGATTTCATCTCGTATGCAACCACTCTTTGTTTGTAAATGGAATCAGTTAACAGATAAATTAATCATATCGCTTTTTGGATGAGCTCAATGTACACGAGCATCGTAAAAATTTTACCCGCATATTCCATATTTACCACTTACTCCCAAATCGATTCCAACTATTTGTTAAAATCGATTCCTAAATCGACCGGTCACTGGAGGGAGTCTGGACAATATTGACAAAGACTACCTGTCAACTGTCAAGTCGACACAGATTTCGAGTTGCCAGTTCAGTTTTTTAAGCCAGCGCCGGCCATCAACCTCTAAAATCTAAAGTCAATGACCTTACTGTCCCCAAGTGGTTACAACATGGATAAAATATTAAATTCGTAAAAGGTACCTGAAGAAGACGTATGTCCATTTTTGTATTGTGTCCGTCATTATTATTTTAATATGAATTGAATAATAATAATATCCATAGTCTCAGGATATATTAATAGAATGTGTTAAAATATTTTTATAAGTGTTGTGCACTTAAAATAGAAATATACCGTATTAAATAATATTGTTTTATTTCACTATCACCATATATAAAAACATCAGTTTTCATGATTTAAGGATGATTTTGAAGAAATTATAATAAAATGTCTTAATTCATTATTATACTTTTTTACCACCAGAAAAATGATTACAAAACATTTTGAAGAACCATATCCCAAATAGGATATAATTTTTCTAAGTGTGGACAACCTATAATCCGATCTGTGATTGGTCGAATAGTCATTCCGTTGTAAAGTCATCCGTCTTCAAGTACCTCTACGAAGATAAGTATCCAGTAATAAAGTAATTACTTACGACTTCTAGTTACAACATACTCTTTGACTTTCGCAGTACAGTCTACCTATTTAAAACGAATGTACAGTACGGCAGACATATTTTGGCGCATCTGAATAGGGATGTTGACACTATCAGTAAATTATAATAAAATGTTTAAAGTATCAAGGAAAACATTTAAACACCTAAAATATTATTCTTTTGTCGAAATCAATCAATATAAATTAAATATAATTATTTTAAAATGTTAAAAATAGTACTACTGTCACGTGACCACAAATGCCGTTTGGAGCTTATGACGTCATTGTTCCTATTTTATATGAAAGTGCAACTAACTTCAGTCGACAGCATAGAGTAACTTTGTATATACGGTCGACAGATAGTATTGAATATCGGCTAGTCACTAGTGACGTCACGTGACGTTTTTGGCGGGAAATTTGAAAATGATTTTTATTTATCAATTTTTGTCCTTAAAATAAAGATTATTATTTTTATATTTTTTTCGTGAATCTTAAGGTTCTATTTATAAAATGAAATTGAATCCTAAAAATTAGTCAACATCTGCGCAGAAACATAATTCGGCAGTGCTCGGTACGCGGCGTATTATGTCTCAGTCACACGTTAGCATGTTCGTGTCGCTATCTCTGTCTTACATGCGATAAAGTTCGCAGAGAGCTTATGGCGCGATTAAACGGCGCGCAAACACGCGAGCCGAGCCTAGCTCCACTCGTGATTCAGCGCGCCACGCGCTGTTTAAACAACTACGCTCGGCGCGGCTCGACAAAGTTCGCACGATCCATCACTTGTCGGTTTTTTCGACACGTATCAAAGGCGCGCGCGCCATCTTCGGCTCGGCTTGTGTTAATACGCGCCGTCTAAACAGATGGTACAGAGCGCGCGACGAAGGAAGGCCCATTTTGTTTTTTAACTTTTGTTATTGCAGAACGAACAAGCGGACAGCGCGGTTCAACAGCGCAATGTGTTCAAGCCGCATCTCCACGGACGGCTCGGCTCGCGTAGAATCGTGCTACCCCGCGTCGTTTAAACAAGCAGGCTTGCGTTCGAATTAAGCCGAGCCGCGCCTACACGGATGGTGCGGCTCGGTGCGGCTCGTGTTGCAGCGGGCCGTTTAACCGCAGCTTTATGTTCAGACGCGCCAAGATACGTCGGCCGTACTGTAAATAACATTTCGTTTTCATATGAAGTTGATCTTAACATTCACCTTATAAATTACTATGACTGATTAGACTGAAAATTCGGCTTGCATCAATGCAGTTTATTAAAGAAAAAGTTATTTTATTTCAGTAGAATAATATAACAATTTATTAATTACATTGAGCTTAATGTGCCTATGTCATCAAGTTTCAAAGTACATTGCTGAAACTTTTTTGGGAATATTGAATTATACACTTTAACTTGTATGTGATAAGAATTATCATGTTCTGATCTTTCCACAACAAGCAATTTAGATGGAATGTGTTGCCAGTATTTTCCCAAACAGCGATTGCGTCTTTCCACCATGAAATCTTTATTGACTAAACTTGATTCCTCATCATCTGAAAAAACATAAAAATTGTATTTTAAATAATAAATTGATATTGCGGTCTACTAAAATTAGAAATTGATATCGTTTTTCTCATTGACTACCTATGAACCAATGGAGGTAGTTACTAAATATAATATATAGTTAGGAGCAGTGTTGCCAGGTTCAAAAATTATATTACGGTATATTTTCTCATAAAATACGGTAGATTCTTTGAAATTAAGTGAATCGTAATCCTCAGATGGATTAAAAGGCAGATAACGTCGTTCGAATATGACGTAAGCCTACCACGAATAATACAAAATAAAAAACTAATACAATCTCGTGTCACTACTAAAGAAAGCATCAAATTGCATGAACGTCGCAATTGTCAAAATTTATTAAATAATTTTATCAGTTATAATTCCGTTTTGCATTTTTAAACTATGTAAAAGTAGTTCGCAAAATCAAAGAAAAGAAGATGGAATGTCTTTTCAGAGGTGTCTGTTCATTATTTTATTATTTATTTATAATAATATTTTTGCGGTTTACTCGGAACACAAAACCTCGACAATTATTCATTTCTATACCAGCTTTATGTGAAAATCGGTTACCCTAAATTTGGGGAAATATGCATGAGCTATTTGAACAGTGGTCGATTTATAAATTTACATCGAAAAAAAATATTAAAAAAGTAAATATTTGTATTTATTTAAACCTAAAAATCAGGAAATACAGCCAATGCATAAACACCTAACGCTGGGATATTATAAACACAAGATAGATAGTACAAAGGCTTAGAGGGATAAAATTAGCATTTTAAAACATATTATTATGCAAACCGGGTTAATTGAAAATGTCACATTTGCCCACGATAATATGCATGATTGAAAGAAAATATTATGTTATATTTTAGTTTCTGTTTTTAGTTTAGCCTACTCAATAAAATGATTTTAATTATAATTTTGCAGATTGCCGACAGATGCTATTACAAGAGAAAAAAATGCACTTTGCTTCGTCTTTTATTATGCGTACCACAAAGGACTGAAATTAATTGTCCGCGTGGGTGTTCCCGTCAGATTATAATGTGGGTGTCTTCAAGTCAAGAGTGAATAGGCTTCTACTAAGTTAATGTGCTTTACCATACACGATTTCATTACCGCTTACCATCTCAGGTTGTTTTGTGGTCAAAAACTAACTTATTCTGCATAAAAAAGTCCATAGGTTAATTAAAACAATTAAATATATTGAAGTATTATTTTATATTAAAAGAACATTTACATATATTTTGATAAGTGTACTTTTTGATAACTAGTGATGAAATTAAAATCAATTATGATTATCAAATATAATACAACTTAAATTTTTGACTGTTTTTCTATGCATTTGTTCCACCTTATCTCAGGAACGGCTTAATAAAAGATTCGGTTTTCACTGACGTATTCTAATGAGCTTGGGTTAACATTTAGTGTTTGTTTTATTTGAATCGGTTCACACGGTTGCGGGAGATTGTGACTTTTCACTTGGCATCCTCACACACACAAAGAATTACGTGTCCAAACGGTGGCACTGCTAGTTGACATTAAGGTTGTCACGCACACATAGCGAAAAAGTGACTTCACGTCATTCGTTACATTTCTTTGCGAATGTTCCATCTGCCTTTTATTTCATCTGAGTCGTAATCTTCTAAAATTATCATCTTTCAAACTGAACAAAATAACTATAAATTAAATAATGTATTTCTTACCGTCAATATCAGTTAAGTCATGATCCAGCCATCGAGTTTGTACATTTACACAAACAACTGCAACTACTAATTCTTTACTTATAAACCTAAGATTATTTACCAGCTCATTCAATAACGTCAATCCTGTAAAAAACAGAACATGTTACATAATACTGTTTTTCAATGTTCCTCCATAAGCATGGGTGTACAAGAGCCCATATCTATAACAATATATTATATAAAAAAACAAACCTATTTTATTATTGTCACCAAGATGCTGAAACATTAAACATGGTAACGAGTCTATAATCAATAGTCCTAAATTAGCAATAGTTCCAGTTTTTACAATTTTGAGCAGTTCTATAGCATCTTTCAAAGTCCATACATGGACTACTTGTATTTTGGACATTATAGCAGCCATTTGCTGTAAAAAAATTAAATAAGTTGTAAAATGATCAAGCAATCAAAAAATTACATTGGATTGTGAGTTATCCACACGTATTTTGTAGAAGATGGGAAATATGCTTAGTTAAACATTAATTAGTAGGTACACTTTTTTTCAAATGGTTAGTGCTGTACGCCCTATCAATCGTCTTGGCCGTATTGATCATCCAATGGTTACCATATAAAAAAAGTTTGTTCAATGTAAGTATAAAAACATAATAGTAATAATAATATCTTTACTGTGGCAAAAATTACCTGAAAGTTGCAACCATGCACTTCAAGTATATTCATTATTCGCACAGCAGAAAAGTCACCCTTTGTATCTATGTATAGGACTGAACATTCTGATCTAGCACAATTGACAGCCAATTGGAAACATATTTGTGTTTTCCCAGAACCAGCGAGACCACATAGTTCTGTAATGCAACCGACAGGGATTCCACCTTCCAACGCAGCATCTAGACTATGCAGAAAGTTTGTGGTAAACTAAAACATAATTCTTGACGAAAAATAACAGACTACAAAATTAGGAATAACTCAAAAACTACTCATCAGATCTCGCTCAAATTTAAGTGGGACCACATGACAAGCACGAGCTTTCAAATAAAAAAAGAATCATCAAAATCGGTTCACCCAGTCGAAAGTTCTGAGGTAACAAACATAAAAAAACAGTCGCATTGAATACCTCCTCCTTTTTTGAAGTTGGTTAAAAAGACAAGGTCTGCAAAGGTTAGAATTCATTGCTACAAGCTAATGTTAAAAAACTTTTAGTTTACAAACTTTGAAACACTTTTGTACCTTTCTATATTAGTAAGGATAAACCTTCTATTATTTGATGTATTATTCAACAATGTAGTAAAATTAACTAAAGGTGCAGAATATCTCAATAAAATACGATTCCTTATTTCTAAGACTTCTGGTAAACTTATTGCAGATATAATCGATAACTTTTCAGTATCCTCCTGCAGAAAGTCTGATATTGTTAATATGCGGTTTTGGGCTAGAGTTTTTAATATATTTTCAGTGAGGAAATCGTGCTCTTGAATAGATAAGTTTTTCATTATTGTCATGAAAAACTCGTTTAGAGGTATTAGAAGCAGCAATTGCTAATATATATTTCAAATATACTTTTAGATTTACTGCTTACTATTTCATATTCACATTTTACGAACAGAAATTATGAAGTGAATTAAAAATTTAAATACGACTGATCAACACTACACAGAGTACTTAATCACTACGTTTTACAACACTATTGACAGATTGACAGTGATGCTAGTGACAGACTAAATACAATAATTTATTTAGGCATGGATATATTACTCTATCTGGATTAGAGACTTTGTAGAGGTACCTGATGATTGATGACGTCATATTGACCATTTGACCAATCACAGGTGGTAGTAATCATTAAAATATTGAAATAATACATTTTATTAAAATTTCTTCAAAATTATCGAATTTAAATTATAAAGAATAAATTGAAAATAAAGGTACACAATAATGGTACATCTGTATTATAATTTCATCTTAGATGTTTTTAAACCATTATAAAAGATCGCAGTCTAATGATATATCCTGGGGCTGTAAATAACATGGACACAATACAAAAATGGTCCTTCTTAAATGAGGTCATCGATCGTCAGGTACGGTACGGCCGACGTATCTTCGCGCGTCGGAACTTCACGCAGAACGCTTCGCACGGCAATGCTCGTACGTGGAGTATTATGTCTCAGTCACTATGTTCAGACGTGCCAATACACGTCGGCCGTACTGTATCATTGGTACTGACGGTACTGTAGTACACCACTACGAAGTTATATATCCAGTTAGAGTAATATATCCATGACCGTAAGCATAGACAATGATAACTGGCGCGCGTACGCCCGCCATTTTTGTGTATAATGTGTTTGCTGTCAAAGAGCGTAATGTCGTAAAATCGAGAATAAATTTATGATTTACGAAGCGCAATTTTGTAGAATTTAAATTTAGTTTTTAAGTTTTGTTTAATTTTTCACAATGTCTAATTTGTCACTTGATAAAGAGTCATTTTATCGTCGCATGAAAAAGTTGTATACGGTGTGGAAGGTTGGTTGAAGAAAGTACAGGTGTAGGGTACATGCTTGGTCTGCTCGTAGTTTGGTTTTATTTATTTTTATCCCTTTTCAGGCTGCCGCTGCAGATCCGAAGACCGATGAAGCATTGGCGAAAGTTGACTGTTTGGTATCATGCGTCGGCGTGGACGAAGATACACTTTATAGCAAATCAACAGCATTGCAGGTTTGTATATTTTAAATGCGTGTTCAGTATTCGTAGTTCTGAGATATGTTGGATGGCATTGGTACTGGAGGTACCTATTGATACCTAGGCACGGTAAATGCGCGTTAATATTGCAATCGTTGTTATTCTTTTCAAAGATGTAAATAGTTGGGGTACCTAGTTTAATAATATTATGTATATGTATGTTCACAGTAAGCACATGTTTTTTTATTTGTAGACTTGGTTGTTTGGATATGAGCTGCCAGATACAATAACAGTCCTCACAGAACAAAGCATGTGTTTTCTTGCTAGTAAAAAGAAGATAGAGTTTCTCAGACAAATTGAAAATGGCAAAGAAGATTCAGACCTGCCCCCAGTTAAACTACTTATCAGAGACAGAGTGAGTACTTGACAAAAATTTATGTAACAATGAATAATGTTGTGAAATGTTATATACTAAGGTGAAGTTACTTTGTTTTGTGCCGATAAATAATGATGTTTGTATTAAATTACTGCAGACTGACAAGGATAAAGAAAATTTCAGCAAGCTCATACAAGAGATAAAAAAATCAAAAGCGGGTAAAAGTCTTGGAGTATTTATTAAAGACAATTATCCTGGTGAATTCTGCGAGAGTTGGAAAGCTGTGTTGAAAGCTGAAAAATTTGAGAATGTTGATATAAGTTCATCAATAGCCATCCTCATGGCACCAAAGGAAGATCCAGAAATCATAACGATAAAGAAAGCCTGTTTAGTTACCGTTGATGTCTTTACAAAGTATTTAAAAGATCAAATTATGGAGATTATAGATTCCGATAAGGTATAATTTACTAGTATCATAATATTATGTGTATCAGGATGTAAAGATTTCTATCATTCCATAAATGTTTCTCTAAATAATCACAAATTTTGCAAAGAAAGACATCTTACACCCCAACTCAAGAGTCACTAACGGTTACTTAAATCGCTCCCTAGTACAGAATTTGTATGGTGATTCATTACTAAGGAAAGGAGCGATCAAAGTGCCCATTCGTGACTCTGAGTTGAGGCGTTAGCTTTTCTAATTATTATATTTTTAAGTACGAATTTATCATATCAACAATTTTTTGCAGAAAGTAAAACATTCAAAGCTAGCAGAGGGTGTTGAAGCTGCTATATCAGATAAAAAATATGTAACAGGTGTCGACACAAGCCAGGTGGATATGTGCTACCCACCTATCATACAGTCCGGAGGCAACTATAGTCTTAAATTCAGTGCCGTATCAGATAAAAATCACCTCCATTTTGGTGCAATTGTGTGTTCATTGGGTGCCAGATATAAGTCCTACTGCTCAAATATTGTTCGTACGTTGCTGGTCAATCCCACGGACGAGATTCAGAGTAATTATAATTTCCTGTTAAACATCGAAGAAGAGGTGATGAAGAAATTAGTAGCTGGAACAAAACTCTCAACAGTATATGAGGCTGGGTTGGAGCTGGCTAAGAAAGAGAAACCTGATTTGGTTGAGAATCTCACTAAATCATTTGGGTGAGTTTTGTATGTTACTATTTTAATATTTATATTCATTTCATCATCCCTACATTAAAACTGAATTTTTATTAATGTGGGATAAATCTAGCAGTATAAAAGAAACTACTCAATTGGTTGTTAAAAAGCAGAATTCTGGAAACAACTATTATAAAAAATCCTACCAAATTGAAATCCTCCGCTTGTGAATTTGGTAAAAAACTACTACCCTGTTTTCATTACCAAAGAACATAACTTAATCAATGAAATGTATTTATCCGTCATTAGTTACTAATGATCCTCTGTTAGAACTTGATATTCTTATGATATTTGATTGTAGATTGTAGTAATTTTAATGTGTTACGAGTACTCATGATGTTTATATTATTCCTTTTCAGTTTTGCGATGGGAATAGAATTTCGCGAAAGTTCAATCGTTATCGGACCGAAAACAGCGTCGGTGGCGAAGAAGGGAATGGTTTTCAATATCAACATTGGTCTTGCAAACCTCACCAACAGTGCCGCCACAGAAAAAGAAGGGAAGGTATGATATATGCAAATGTAGATTCAAATGATTCTTAATTGACCAAAAAATATGTTGTGGATTTAGCATCAATCAATCAAGTTGTTGAGATCAATAACGTTATTAGTTCAATAATTATTGCATGTACGAATTAATTATAATAAATTTATTAACGCGTCGTTTGTTTATTTTTATATTAATTATAGTTGCTCAGATTAAATAAGTCATGAGTCAAAATATGTGTCGTTTTAAATCTTCCAGACTTACGCTCTGTTTATTGGAGACACAGTGCTAGTGAATGAGGAGCAGCCAGCGTCTCTATTGACCCAGTCCAAGAAGAAGATAAAAAATATTGGTATATTCCTTAAAGATGACGATGAGGATGAAGAGGAAGAAAAAGAAAACAAGACTGAAATACTCGGTGAGTACAACATGTGTGTCGTATTCAAGTTATTCTTTGGAATCATTTTGATGCTAGAAGCTAAAAGTAAGCTATATTTCATCTATTGAAAAGGATTTCCTGTCCTTAATTTTATTGAAGTTTGGATTATTATAATTCATATATTTCTAAGCTAAATATTTTTATTTTGTTTAGTTATTAACCTGGATGTTGATTGCAATAATGAATTATAATGATAATTATGTTTTATTAAATTAATGGTGATTTGATCCATAGAAATGCTATATAAAATTATGCTAGTTGTATGCTATTTCATTTACACAATTTTATTTACTTACATGCAATCGCGGACCGATAGAAAATGGAGGTGAGTTGATTGTTTTCTTATTGACAAATATATTATATTGCATGGTGTTGTGCTAAAACAATGTGATTTGTGTATATTGTATTTAATTTGAATTACGCTTTTGTTTTTGTTAAATGTTTGTTTTAAACACTGTTTTGCCTGTACATTTTAATTCACCATATAACATTATTTATGGATGGATTATTATATATATTTTAATGGCATAAAAATACACGCATACACTAATATTATCAATATAATAGCTATTACCTACGTCTTCGTCTGCTTAAAGTACTTACACCAAATATTTGTAACTTTGTTGCCTTGCTACTGTTATCTTGCTAAAGTCAAATCAATTTCTAGCCCAAAGAAGTGAAAAATCAGAATTTTTCACCCTTGGGGACAAATAAGAAAATAAATGAAAGCCTTTAAAATGAACCAAGAATAAAATTAAAAAGTACCTAAACTACATGAGAAAAACATAACGCTTCGTTCTCACGGCAATATCCTGTTCATTGCGGGACCATTTTTTTTGTAATATCCTGTTCACTAAGGTTTCCATTCAACATTCATACAAGTATGCATGCTGGGTCCTGCAAAAAAATGCCGTTAGAACGTAGCCTTATATCTAGGACACGAAACGCCCTGCTCAAGGCATTCGCTTCAAGCGTCAATTCAGAAACAAATTCAAATAATATAGCTAAAATTTGCAGCGCTTCAGCGCTTTCAACGCTTGACGCTGACACTTGCAGCGCAAAGCGAACGCTTTCAGCTACGCAGCTCGTGGCCCTCGGGTTACGATATAAGGCAAAAATGCACAATCAAGTGACTTTCAGGCAGAGGCAAGAGAACAGCGGTTATAGAATCGAAGCTGCGAACGGAGCACTCGTCGGAGGAGAAACGGAAGGAACATCAGAGAGAGTTAGCGATCGCTCTCAACGAGAAAGCGAAGGAGCGGCTCGCGAGACAGTCGAGTGGGAAAGGGGAGGAGAAACTACGCAAGAGCACCGTCTCGTATAAGAGCGTCAGTCAGATGCCAAGAGAGAATGAGGTCAAGGAGCTTAAATTATATGTTGGTGAGTTGACTTACAGAATGGTTCAGAAACAAAACGGTCTTTAACTTCATATTTTATTTGGACTAACAAGAAAGATCTATGATGTATATGAAAAATGTCACAGATTAAATATACTTAATTAGGATTCCGTAGCCAAATGGCAAAAAACGGAACCCTTATAGATTCGTCATGGCTGGCTGTCTGTCTGTCTGTCTGTCTGTCTGTCCGTCCGTATATCACAGCCACTTTTTTCCGAAACTATAGGAACTATACTGTTGAAACTTGGTAAGTAGATGTATTCTGTGAACCGCATTAAGATTTTCATACAAAAATAGAAAAAAAACAATAAATTTTGGGGGTTCCCCATACTTAGAACTGAAGCTCAAAAATTATTTTTTCATCAAACCCATACGTGTGGGGTATCTATGAATAGGTCTTTAAAAATGATATTGAGGTTTCTAGTATAATTTTTTTCTAAACTGAATAGTTTGCGCGAGAGACACTTCCAAAGTGGTAAAAAGTGTCCCCCCCCCCCCCCCCCCTGTAACTTCTAAAATAAGAGAATGAAAAAACTAAAAAAAATATATGATGTACATTACCATGCAAACTTCCAACGAAAATTGGTTTGAACGAGATCTAGTAAGTAGTTTTTTTTAATACGTCATAAATCGTAAACCGCAATTTACCTCGATAAAAGTTACAACGAACTTCAAGAACTTTTATATTATGTTACTTGCTACTACGGAACCCTTCATGGTCGAGTCCGACTCGCACTTGGCCGCTTTTTTTATATATACACAGTATAGCAAAGATGATAATTCATGTCTATGGACATCAGTGAACACTTAGTGCTTGTTCACACTGAACTCGCGGGCGCGGTCGCGAACCTACTATGAAAGTGTTCACATCAAAACGCACGCGCGGTGTATGTAGCGTCTACCGCGCCCGCGAGTTCAGTGTGAACAAGCACTTACCATGTGGTTAGATTACTTGGATTGCTCGATTGGCGGCTATTTACCGGTAAATCCTGGTCTAATACAAATTAAAATTAACCTTGGATTTTGATAATATTATGATACTTGAATCTAAATCTTTATAATTGCAGATCGTAAATACGAAACAATAATATTGCCGGTGTTCGGCGTCCCCGTACCATTCCATATATCCACTATCAAGAACATCTCCCAGTCTGTGGAGGGAGACTACACGTACCTCAGGATAAACTTCTTCCATCCCGGTGCCACGATGGGCAGGAACGAGGGAGGGAATTATCCACAACAGGCTGACGCCACTTTTGTTAAAGAAGTGTAAGTATTTTTGGAATTAAAAACCCTAACGCCCTAACTCAAGAGTTACTCAAGAGTAACTCAAGAGACTGATTGACAGAATCCTGTACTAAGGAGCGATTTAAGTAACCGTTAGTTATTCTGAGTTAGGGCGTTAAAGACCGAAGAGAACGTGGAGATATTATCAAATCGTACAAAATCCTGAGTGGACATTATGATTTACCAAAATGTGATGCGATACTAAAGCTAGTCGTATACCATGTTGTCTCCAGAGCAAAATTTTGCACATAATAATTCACGCAAGCATTTCTCAACTAAAAGAGTAGTGAAGAATTAGAATAATCTGTCAGAACGAGTTGTAACAGCTCGAAATGTCAAGGAGTTTAAGAACAAATATGACCAACAAAGATCAAAGCATTCATAAGACTGTCTGCTTATAAATAAATAATGTACAGAGCAATGTAACATACCCAGAACATGCACCAGAATTATAACACATTCATTCACACTCACAATAATGTTGCATTTATCTTTCAGCACATACCGAAGTACAAACACAAAGGAGCCAGGCGAGATATCGCCGCCCTCAGCGAATCTCAACACGGGTTTTAGACTTATAAAGGAAGTACAAAAGAAGTTCAAAACGCGTGAGGCAGAAGAAAGAGAAAAAGAAGATTTAGTTAAGCAGGACACTCTTGTTATGTCGCAGAGTAAAGGCAATCCCAAACTTAAAGATCTGTACATAAGGCCCAATATTGTAACAAAGAGAATGAGTGGGGCGTTAGAAGCGCACACTAACGGGTTCAGATTCACCTCGGTGAGAGGAGACAAGGTCGATATATTGTACAATAATATTAAGAATGCCTTCTTTCAACCTTGCGATGGAGAGATGATTATACTTTTACATTTCCATTTAAAACACGCTATAATGTTTGGTAAGTATTTTTAATTTATTTTTAAATTGACTGTCATTAGTCACTACTAAACTGAGTGTTAATTCGTACATTTATAGTTATGAACTATTGAATCAGAACAGTATTGTGCCTGCATTGTATAAAAATTTGGTTTTCCAAAAATCCATCCATAAATTACGTCACAAGTTGGGGTGGAAGGCGGTCCTAAATTTCGTGACGTCACATTTCAAAATCGAATAATTGATATTTATAGGTAAATATTAATGTTATTATAATATTAATGGTATTTATAGGTAACAATTAATGGAAATAAAACTTATTTCGGAGCTGCTGTTTTAATTTAATAATTTCTAGGTGTAACATTTCATAATATGTGACGTCAGGGAGGGGGAGGTCTCACAAATGTGACCAGTTGTGTCAAGGAGGGGGGGGGAGGGGTCAATAAGTCATGAAATTAGTGTGATGTAATTTATGGATGGCCCGTAATCACATCGTTGACAGGTAAAAAGAAGCACGTGGACGTCCAGTTCTACACGGAGGTGGGTGAGATCACGACGGACCTGGGCAAGCACCAGCACATGCACGACCGGGACGACCTGGCCGCCGAGCAGAGCGAGCGCGAGCTGCGGCACAAGCTCAAGCTCGCCTTCAAGAGCTTCTGCGAGCGAGTGGAGAACATTACCAAGCAGGAGGTCGAGTTCGACACTCCGTTCAGGTCAGTGCAACGTAGCAGTAATGGAAACGTTGCTGTTTGTGTATTTATAAACAGACTAGGTTTTGCGTGGGGCGCGCGCTGCTAAAGCAGCGCGCGTGCCTTTTTCTTCCGCAAAAGAACAAATAAAAAAATTGTTTTTCAAAAATATCATTGGTCTGCGAAATTCATTTTTCGATTCAGGGGTCTGTTTGCGATATGTTCAGTTTCACATTATTTTTTTGACGGGAGGGGGAGGCGAGAGGGACAGGAAGCGAGAAAGGGACCGGAAGCGGGAGAAGGAGAGGGAGAGGGGCAGGGAGCGGGGAGGGGGAAAGAGTGGGAAAGAAAGCGGGAGAGTAACCGGGTGCGGGAGAGGGACTGGGAGCGAGAGAGGGATGTGAAGCGGGAGAGGGATTTGGAGTGGGAGAGGGACAGGAAGCGAGCATGGGAGAGGAAGAGAGACAGAGAGCGGAGAAGAAGAGGGAGAGGTAGAGCAAGAGAGAGAGCGAGAGGGCGAGCGAGAGGAAGAGCGAGAGGTAGAAAGAGTGGGAGCGGAAGAGGGAGAGAGAGGGAGAAAGAGCGGGATAGAAAGAGCGGGACCGAAAGCGGGAGAGGAACTGGGAGCGGGGGAGAGAGAGAGAGATTGGAATGGGAGAAGAACCGGGAGAGGGAGAGGGACAGGAAGCGGGAGCGGGAGTGTGAGAGGGACAGGGAGCGGAGAGGGAGAGGGAAGGGGAGTGGGAGTGTGAGAAGGACAGGTAGCGGGAGAAAGAGAGAGAGAGGGAGATGGAGGGAGATAGACAGGGAGCGGGAGGAGAGGGAGTGAGACAGAGAGAGAGGGAGAGAATGAGAGGGACATGGAGTGGGAGAAGGAGAGGATGTGGGACAGGGAGCGGGAGAAGAAGAGGGAGTGGGACAGAGAGCGGGAATGGGAGAGAGAGAGAGGGAGAGGGAGAAGGAGATGGTCAGGGAGAGGGAATTTAATGTTCTCTGATTTGTTAAACCTACTAAACTATAAAAGTTTATTTGAAAGTAACACTACATTCATTACGCGATAATTTATTAGGCGATACGAAGTTCGCCGAGTCAGCTAGTAAATAATAATAGTTTCTTCATGTCCGTCTCTCCGTCCGTCCGCAGCATAGCGCCCAGATCCTTAGCGCTAAAAAGCTGTAATTTGGCATGGATACACATACTCATTTATCAAAACTACAAAATGGTAAAATAAAATCTTTATAAGAAAAAAATTTTCGAATGGTAGATGTTGGACATATTGTGATAATTAATATTCACGGCAGTAATTTATTTCGTCTGATGAATTTAAAAGGAAACCTCTCATGGCAATGATAGCTTAAGAGTTTATGAGTGATAGTCGATAAACTTACGACTACAGTACCTTAAATTCTCTACCCAAGTCCTCCTTTAATATAGGAAGGATTTGATGATGGGTTCCAGAGATAAAGAGTGGAACACTTCAGTGGTGAGGCATAAATAATAATCCGTTTTTGGGAATGTTACTATTGAACAACCAGTCCCTAGTTTAACAACTCCATCCATGTGTGATGTAGTCTGGAGTTGAATCGTTTCTAAGGACCTATATTAAGACTTAAAAAAGTACTCAGTTAAATTATAATGTGACTTGTAATTTCAACATACTTAAAGAACGGCATTTTGATATATAGGTACATAGTTATATTTCATACATTGTAAAACGTAGTTTTAATATACCTACTGTAATACCTACCAATATATTTATAGTGAAAATTTGGAAGTTTTTATTCAATCACGCTACTACGGCTAAACGGATTCGGATAAAATTTGTTTCACAGATAGTTTATGACCTGCATCAAAAGGAAGAACGGTTTTTTTAACGGAAATGGATCTGTTCTATCATGATAAGGGGTATAATATAGTATGGAGTATGTAATGTGCCTGTAGGTTAGATTTTTTTATATTATTATTTTTAGGGTTCCGTTTCGTTTTTTCTTTTGAGGTAAAAGGTCCGCCTGTCTGTATGTGTGTCTATCAAAAACCTTTCACTAAGGAATACGTGGAGGTATTAGTTTAAAAAATAATATCCAATTCTTAGGTCTGCTGTGCAATCCCTCAAGAGTTGTGAAAAAATTAAGATTTTAAAAGTCAACGCAATCATAAAACTCTTTGTTATGCTTTTTTTTAATTCTTTCGACACTCGCAAGGTAATCAAAACCTATCCCCTAAAGACTTAAGTTTACGTTCCGGTTGATCAAGAAAAATGAAATATGGTGAGAAGCAATGTCGTAAGGGAAAAATTTGAAGACCGTTTTGTAGTAACATTACTTACATTACAATTTACAATCAATCGCACAGCCGAAGCTACTGGGGGCAAGAAGTTTTTGGCATGTAACTATTATGTTCCTTTGGGAGTGTAGGGGAGCACTAAGAGATGCTTTTTGTAAACCCTCAAGAGGTATGATTGTTACTCTTTCACGCAAATAACACTGGACGAATTTCGATCAAATTTGGCAAACGGGTAGAATATAACCTGAAATAGCTCATAGGGTACTTTTTATCGCAAAATTCCATGGGCTGAGCCAATATTGATAGGACTCTCACTGAAAGGTTCGTGAAAAATAAAAAAATGTTGAAAAATGTCATTAAGGCGGGTGAAGCTGCGGGTAAAAGCTAGTACAATATTTTAACTCTAGACGCGAAAAGAAAGGGAATTATGATTTGTATGTGTGTCTGTTTGTGGCATCGTATCACCTAAATGAATAGACCGATTATGATGCAGTTTCGTTTAATGCTGAGGGTTCTTGCCTATAATTTATTAAAAACTATTTAGGAGTAAAATAATAAAACTGACTTAAACCGATATTCTGCGTCATGCATGACGTGTTATTTTTTATTATATTTTTAGCTGCAGTTTTAGTATGTATGCAAATGCAAATGCAAAAAATGTGCACATTTTTTATTTATCTGGCAACACTTGAGTTGCGAGACGATTTACAAACAAATCGTACGCTGTCGTGGTGTTGTATATTGCTGCTATAGAATAACGCATAACGCTTTTTGCTTCTATTAGTAGGTAGGGCTTAACCAGTATTTATCACCTTTTAGTTATGATTGAAAAATAATTATACTCAAAATTAATTGTGCCTACACACATATTAACTATTCAGAGCAGTATAGGGCAGAGTAGAGAGAAGTAAATATAAATGACAAAATCAGGTTCAAACTAAACTATCGGAGAGGAGAGTCAAGAAACAGACAATCACATCAGACCAGACCAGTTGGTAATAACAACACTATAATGGTACAAAAAAATAATATCTTGAATGATGTCTTAAATTATATTTCGAGATTTTAAATGTGTACACGTTAATTTTGTTTTCTAGATTGAATAATAATATATTTTTTGTATGCCAACACGGATTTTTTATCATTCATATAATGTGCAGTGTATTTGCACCTATAAACGCCTCATACATTTTATAGACATTAAATGCAAACAACAGTCCGAAATGTTCGATATAGATTTTTGTGAAAAATACTTGTTTTTGTATGGCAGCACTGAAAGTTTCTCATTTTTTATGGCAACACTGAAACACGTTTATACGGATGTGACCGATCTATCAGTAGCAACAAACGTCGTATACATTTTAATGACATCAAAAGGAGACAAAAGCCTGAAATATTACGTACAAAAAATTAATTTGTATGAAAATTATTATTTTTTGTATGGCATCACTCAACATTGGTTACACCAAAGTGTCCGGCCCTTTAGTATCTACAAACGCCTCATACATTATAAAGACATACAATGGTGACAATAGCCTCAAACATTCGAAAAAAGGATACATTTGTATGAAAATTATATTTTTTTTGTATGGCAACACTGAATTTTTTTTCACCAAAATTTACAAAATGTCAGTACCTACAAATGCCCCATACATTATAATAACGAAATATTCGATCCAAAAATAAATTTGTATGAAAATTATTATTTTTTGTATGGCAACACTGAAATTTTATAGTTTTTCTAAAATGAATATATTAATTTAAAAATATCTTCCATACATTTTCTATACTCTTGATCTATAGTTTCGGCTCAACTACTCGAAAAGTGAAAAAAATTCTGGACTCCAGTGTTGCCAGTTGATTGAGATGAAAATGGTCAAATGTCATTACGACGCCCACAAGCAATCTTGTGGTGTAATTTTTTGATTAAAAATATTTCTCCTTCTACTTTTTATATTTTTGAATAGAAAGTTCACAAAAATGTATGAATGACAAAAAAACCAACGTAACCTGGCAACACTTTCAGTTAAGATACACAACCGCCCCATACAAAGTGACCCCCTTAAATGTTGCCAACATACAAATTTTTTCCTTCGAAAAATGCAATTTTTCGTACATTTTACAAAATGGCCGCCACAGAATCCGCCATCTTGTCGAAAAAAAACTATACCCCATACGTCAAAATTGGGGATAGACCCAAGCCAATAGAGTAAAAATATCGCAAAAATGTTAAAACACCACCGCGATGCGACCCCGCAAACACACCTCGAAAATTGAAAAATTTCAAACTGAAATATCTCGGCGGCCATCTTGTTTTTTCAATTTTTTCCAACTTCATCACATTAGTAGTCCCAAGATTAACCGAAAACGACACCAATGTCGGGTAGGTACTCAAAGTAAACAAAGTTGACAATGGCCGAGCGGCCGCCATCTTGAATTTTCGAATGGTCATATTTTTTCTATAATAACCATAGATAGTCAAGCAACTTCCCCATACATCATTATTACCCCCCACCAATACTTTTGGCTGGGCTATTCGAAATGTGAAAAAACGTGAAAAAAAAATCCAGCAGCCAGTGTTGCTAGTTGATTGAGTTGAAAATGGTCAAATGTCATTACGACGGCCACGAAAAATTTTTTGGTGCTATTTTTTGATTAAAAATGTTTCTCCTTCTACTTTTTATATTTTTGAATAGAAAGTTCACAAAAATGTATGAATGAAAAAAAAATTAACGTAACCTGGCAACACTTCAGACCAAGCCTCACAACCGCCCAATACAAAGTGACCCCCTCAAATATTGCCAACCTCAAAATTTTTTACCTCAAAAAATGCAATTTTTTGTACATTTTGCAAAATGGCCGCCTAAGGATCCGCCATCTTTAAGAAAAAAAAAATATACCCCAATCGTCAAAATTGGGGATAGACCCGAGGCAATAGCGAAAAAAAATCGGAAAAAAGTTGAAAACCCATTGCAATCCGACCCCGCAAAGTCACCTCGAAAATTGAAAAATTTTAAAGTAAAATATCTCGGCGGCCATTTTGTTTTTTCATTTTTTTCCAATTTCATCGTAACACGTTTCCCAACATTAGCCGAAAACGACACCAATCTCGGGTAGGTGCATAGTGAAAAAAAAAGTTGGTCATTTCGACTCGGCCGCCATCTTGGATTTTTGAAAGGTCGGATTTTTCCCATAGACACGGAGGCAAACCAAAAATTCCCCCATACATCGTACCCACCCCCCACCACTCTTTCTGGGAGATCAATTCGACTTTTCATAAAACGAAAAAAAAAATCCAGCACCCAGTGTTGCCAGCCGACATCGACGAAAATGGTCAAATGTCATTACGACAACCACGACACGTTTGCCCGTGTGACATTTTGATTAAAAATATTGCTCCTTCTACTTTTCATATTTTTGAATAAAAAGTCCAAAAAAATGTATCAACAAAAGAAAAAAAAACTCAACTTGGCAACACTTTGCATCAAGTTACACAACCGCCCGGAACAAAGACACCCGCTCAAATGTTGCCAACCCGAAGAAAAATTCACCCAAAAAACGTCGTTTTTCGTACATTTTTCAAAATGGCCGCCACCGCGTCCGCCATCTTGCCGAAAAAATAATTATCCCCAAAATATCAAAATCGAGGATACAATCAAACGAACACACAAAAAAATTTGAAAAAAAGTTGAAAAACCACCCCGATGCGACCCCGCAAAGTGACCTCTAAAATCGAAAAAATTCAAACTGAAATATCTCGGCGGCCATTTTGTTTTTTCAATTTTTTCCAAAGTTTTCGTAAATCTCCCTCAAAACTTTACAAAACGCCCCAAAAAAATCCCCTTAAAAGCCATAAACAAAAAAGTTGAAAATCACAGAGCGGCCGCCATCTTGAAAATGTGAAATGTCAGATTTTTCCCGAGGTGTCGGGGGGGAACGGAGAAAACCCGCCATAGACAACAAAGTCCCATCTCGACTCCTTCTGGGAGAACAATTATATAGATCACTAGGTGGTAAGTCTAGGATTATATATTATAACTAGGTTTTGCGTGGGGCGCGCGCTGCTAAAGCAGCGCGCGTGCCTTTCTCTATCGCAAAAGAACAAATAAATAAATAGTTTTTTCAAAAATGTCATTGGTCTGAGAAATTCATAGCAGTGATAGCCTAGCGGTAGAACGTTGGTCTCCCGAACGTAGGGGCCCGAGTTCAAACCCTGGCACGCACCTCTAATTTTCAAATATTATGTGCGTATTACAAGTTAATTATCACTTGCTTCGGTGAAGGAAAACATCGTGAGGAAACCTGCACACCGGAGAGTTCTCCATAAAGTTCTTGAAGGTGTGTGAAGTCTACCAATCCGCACTTGGCCAGCGTGGTAGACTATGGCCTAATACCCCTCACATTGTGAGAGGAGACCCCGAGCCCAGCAGTGGGACAATTATGGGTTGTTGCTTTGCTTTGCTGAGAAATTCATTTTTCGATTCACGGGTCTGTTTGCGACATGTTCGGCTTCACACTATTTTTTGACGGGAGCGGGAGGGGAGAGGGACCGGGACCGAGAGAAGGAGAGGGAGATGAAGAGGGACAGGGAGCAGCGTTAGGAGAAAGAGCGGGACAGAAAGCGGGAGAGGGACTGGGTGCGGGAGAGGGACTGGGAGCCGGAAAGGAATGTGAAGTGGGAGAGGGAGAGTGAGAGCGAGAAGGAGAGGGAGACGAAGAGCGAGAGGGAGAGTGCGAGGAAGAGCGATAGGGATAGCGAGAGGGAGAGCGATAGGGATAGTGAGAGGGAGAGTGAGATGTAGAGCGAGAGGGAGAGCGAGAGCGAGAGGGAGAGCGAGAGGGACAGGGAGAGCGAGAGGGACAGGGAGAGGGAGAGTAAGAGCGAGAGCGAGAAGGAGAGGGAGACGAAGAGCGAGAGGGAGAGCGAGAGGGAGAGCGATAGGGATAGCGAGAGGGAGAGCAAGAGGGAGAGCGAGAGTGAGAGGTAGAGTGAGAGGGAGAGGTAGAGTGAGAGGGAGAGCGAGAGGGAGAGTGAGAGTGAGAGGGAGAGCGAGAGGAAGAGGGAGAGTGAGTGGGAGAGCGAGAGGAAGAGCGAGATGGAGAGCGAGAGTGGAAACAAGAGGTAGAACGAGAGGGAGAGCGAGAGGTAGAGCGAGAATTAGAACGAGAGGTAGAGGGAGAGCGAGAGCGAGAATGAGACGGAGAGCGAGAGCGAGAGGCAGAGGGAGAGTACCATAATTAATATGATGAATTTAAAAGGAAAACTCTCATGGCAATGTTAGCTTAAATAGTTAATGAGTGATAGTCGATAAACTTATAACTACAGTATTCTCTACCCAAGTCCTCCTTTAATATATGAAGGATCTGATGATGGGTTCCAGAGATAAAGAGTGGAAAACCTCAGTGGTAAGGTATAATATTCCGTTTTTAATGATATTGTATGAAGGTTACATTAACATTGCAAAACTTATCCATCAATAAGTGTATCTTGAGGACAAAATGTGTAACTCCTCATCGGATGGGAATACAAACAGACTATTTTGACAACGTAACTCATGGTTTTAATTGAACGCAAAGACAAAACAGATCGAACGTCGCTACTGTAAGACACAGGGGTAACCCTTACTATTAATTTTCTTCAATACATAGTAACACTGTGGAGAACTTTGTATGTACTTTGATGGATTTGGGGCTGATAATGTATCTTGGTGACCAAATAGTACCTATTACATAGTACCTACATATGTAACAATGTAAAATAATGAATGGGAATGTTGTTATTGAAAAACCAGTCTGTCATTTTGGAGTTTAATCCTTTCTAAGCACCTATATTAAGACTTAAAAAGTAGGTACTCAATTAAATTATAATGTGACTTGTAATTCATCTTACTTAAAGAACGGCACTTTGATATAGATAAATAGTTATACTTCATACATTGTTAAAAGTATTTTTAATATACCTACTGTAATACATACTGCAATACATACCACGTATGTACATGGAGAGTATGTAAATCCTACCAATATATTTATAGTGAAAGTTTGGATGTTTTTATTCAGTCACGCTAATACGGCTTAACGGATTCGGATAAAATTTGTCTCACAGATAGTTCATAACCTGCATCAAAAGATACGATGATTTTATAACGGGAATGGATCTGTTCTATCAGGATAGTGGTATAATTTAGTATGGAAGTAGTTTAGATTTTTTATATTATTATTTTTAGGGCCCCGTTCCGTTTTCCCTTTTGAGGTAAAGGGTCCGCCTTTCTGTATGTGTGTCTATCAAAAACCTTTCACTAAGGAATACGTGGAGGTATTAATTTGAAATTTATATCGAATTGTTATGTCTGCTGTGCAATCCCTTAGATTTGTGAAAAAATCAAGCTTTTAAAAGTCAACGCAATCATAAAACTCTTTGTTTTGTCTTATTTTTTTTAGTTATTTCGACTCTCGCAAGGTAATCAAAACCTCCCCTAAAGCCTTAAGTTTACATTCTCGTAGAAGCAATGTTGTAAGGGAAAAATTTTAAGCCAATTTTGATAGGACTTTCACTGAAAGGTTCGTGAAAACTACAAAATGTTGAAACCTGTCATTCAAGCGGGCGAAACTGCGGGCAAATGCTAGTACAATATATTTCAACCCCCCAAGCATAAAGAGGAGTGTTATAATTTTGATGAGTATGTGTGTCTGTTTGTGGCATCGTATCTCCTAAATGAATGGAACGATTATGATGCAGTTTCTTTTAATGCTGAGGTGGTTGAGAGGGTTTATTTTTTTTTATTTTTTTAACTATTTATTGCACACCAAGAATAGGACAACAACAATGAAAAATAGGCATGTATATGAGGTACAAAAGGCGGTCTTATCGTTACACAGCGATCTCTTTCAGACAACCTTAAGATGCGGAATGCTGTATATGTATAGATAAATAAGATGAGGTGAGGTGCACGAGAAGTATTAAGGAAACTATAACAATTTACGAATCAAAACACAAATTTGAAATTAGAGATGACAAAATATGGAAGAGGGGTAGGAAAGAAGGAAGGAAAGTGATTAATTCTGAGATAGTGGGCTTTTACTAAGGGTTCTTAACTATAATTTATGAAGATCTGTTTAGGCGTAACATATTAAAACTGACCTACGCCCCAACTCATAGTCACTAAGGGTTACTTTAATCGCTCCTTAGTAAAGAATCACCATACAAATTCTGTGCTAAGGAACGATTTAAATAACCGTTAGTGACTCTGAGTTGGAGAGTTAAACTGATATCGATATGGGATACCTACTGATATGATATCGACATGCATGATGTGTTATTTCTTTAGCTGCAATAGTACGTATGCAAATGCGAATGCAAAAAAGTGCATATTTTTATTTATCTGGCAACACTTGAGATTTTCGTCATCAGGCAAAAATGCGAGACAATTTAAAAAACAATCGTACACTGTCGTTGTATTGAATACTGCTGCTATAGAATATAAAAGGTAGGGCTTAACTTGTAAATTATTTATCACAGTTTAGTTATGATTTAAAAATAATTACACTTAAAATTAATTTTGCCTAAACAGAATAACTATTCAAATCAGTAAAGGGCAGACATGACAGACACGGGTTCAAACTAAACTATCGGATAGGAGAGTCAAGAAATGGAATATCACTTCCAGATCAGACCAGTAGGTACACAATAACAACACTATAGTGGGACAAATGTCTTGAATGTCTTAAATGTATGAAGTACTAAAAAAAATGTTATTGAATTTTTTTTCATCATTTTAAATGTTTACACGTTAATTTTGTTTTCCAGATTGAACAATAAAATATTTTTTGTATGCCAACACTTTTTTTTTCACTCATACAATGTGCAGTCTATTTGCTCCTTTAAATGCCTCATACAACAAATGCAAATAACAGTCCGAAATGTTCAACATAGATTTTTGTGAAAAATATTTGTTTTTCTATGGCAACACTGAAAATTTCTCATTTTTTTATGGCAACACTGATACAGGTTTACACGGATGCGACCGAACTATCAGTAGCAACAAACGTCGTATACATTTTAATGACATCAAAAGGAGACAAAAAATGACGTACAAAAAATTAATTTGTATGAAAATTATTATTTTTTGTATAGCATCACTAAACATTGGTTACACCAACGTGTCCGGCCCTTTAGTATCTACAAACGCCTCATACATTATAAAGACATACAATGGAGACAACAGCCTCAAAAATTCGAAAAAAGGATACATTTGTATGAAAATTATTATTTTTTGTATGGCAACACTGAAATTTTTAGCACCAAAATTTACGAAATGTCAGTACCTACAAACGCCCCATACATTTTAATGACGAAATATTCGATCCAAAAAAAATTTGTATGAAAATTATTATTATTTGTATGGCAACACTAAAATTTTACAGTTCTCCCAAAGCAATTATTCTAATCCAAAAATATCTCTCATACATTTTTTATACCCCTGATCTATAGTTTCGGCTAAACTACTCGAAAAGTGAAAAAAATTCTGGACTCCAGTGTTGCCAGTTGATTGAGATGAAAATGGTCAAATGTCATTACGACAACCACGAACAATTTTTTGGTATAATTTTTTGATTAAAAATGTTTCTCCTTCTACTTTTTACATTTTTGAATAGAAAGTTTACCAAAATGTATGAATGAAAAAAAAATCAACGTAACCTGGCAACACTTTCAGTCAAGTTACACAACCGCCCCATACAAAGCGACCCCCTCAAATGTTGCCAACATACAAATTTTTTCCTTCAAATAATGCAGTTTTTCGTACATTTTACAAAATGGCCGCCACGGGGTCCGCCATCTTGTCGAAAAAAAAAATATACCCCAAACGTCAAAATTGGGGATAAACACAAGCCAAAGGCGGAAAAATATAGCAAAAATGTTAAAACACCGCCGCGATGCGACCCCGCAAAGACACCTCTAAAATTGAAAAATTTCAAACTAAAATATCTCGGCGGCCATCTTGTTTTTTCAATTTTTTCCACCTTCATCATTTTACTCGTCCCAAGATTAGCCGAAATCGATACCAATGTCGGGTAGGTGCTCAAAGTAAACAAAAAGTTGACAATCGCCGAGCGGCCGCCATCTTGAATTTTCGAATGGTCGTATTTTTCCTGTAATGACCATAGATAGTCAAGCAACTTCCCTGTACATTATTATTACCCCCCACCAATACTTTCGGCTGGGCTATTCGAAATATGAAAAAACGTGAAAAAAAAATCCAGCAGCCAGTGTTGCCAGTTAATTTTGATGAAAATGGTCAAATGTCATTACGACGACCACGAGAAATGTTTTGGTGAAATTTTTTGATTTAAAATGTTTCTCCTTCTACTTTTTATATTTTTGAATAGAAAGTTCACAAAAATGTATGAATGAAAAAAAAATTAACGTAACCTGGCAACACTTCAGACCAAGCCTCACAACCGCACAATACAAAGTGACCCCCTCAAATATTGCCAACCTCAAGTATTTTCACCTCAAAAAATGCAATTTTTTGTACATTTTGCAAAATGGCCGCCATAGGATCCGCCATCTTTAAGAAAAAAAAATATACTCCAATCGTCAAAATTGGGGATAGACCCGATGCAATAGCGAAAAAAAATCGTAAAAAAGTTGAAAACCCATTGCAATCCGACCCCGCAAAGTCACCTCGAAAATTGAAAAATTTTAAAGTAAAATATCTCGGCGGCCATCTTGTTTTTTTATTTTTTTCCAATTTGATCGTAATACATTTCCCAACATTAGCCGAAAACGACACCAATCTCGGGTAGGTGCATAGTGAAAAAAAAAGTTGATCATTTCGACTCGGCCGCCATCTTGGATTTTTGAAAGGTCGGATTTTTCCCATAGACACGGAGGCAAACCAAAAATTCCCCCATACATTGTACCCACCCCCCACCACTCCTTCCGGGAGATCAATTCGACTTTTCGTAAAACGAAAAAAAAAATCCAGCACCCAGTGTTGCCAGCCGACATCAACGAAAATGGTCAAATGTCATTACGACGACCACGACACGTTTGCCCGTGTGGCATTTTGATTAAAAATATTGCTCCTTCTACTTTTCATATTGTTGAATAAAAAGTCCAAAAAAATGTATCAACAAAAGAAAAAAAAACTCAACCTGGCAACACTTTGAGTCAAGTTACACAACCGCCCGGAACAAAGACACCCACTCAAATGTTGCCAACCCGAAGAAAAATTCACCCAAAAAACGTCGTTTTTCGTACATTTTTCAAAATGGCCGCCACCGCGTCCGCCATCTTGTCGAAAAAATAAATATCCCCAAAATATCAAAATTGAGGATACGTTTGAGGGATCACACAAAAAATATTGAAAAAAAGTTGGAAAACCACCCCGATGCGACCCCGCAAAGTGACCTCTAAAATCGAAAAAATTCAAACTGAAATATCTCGGCGGCCATCTTGTTTTTTCAATTTTTTCCAAAGTTTTCGTATTTTTCCCTCAAAACGTTACGAAACAGCCGAAAAAAATCCCGCAAAAAGCCATAAACAAAAAAGTTGAAAATCACAGAGCGGCCGCCATCTTGAAAATGGGAAATGTCAGATTTTTCCCGAGGTGTCGGGGGGGTATGGAGAAAACCCGCCATAGACAACAAAGTCCCATCTCACCTCCTTCTGGGAGAACAATTATATAGATCACTCCCCGTAAGTCTAGGATTATATAATATAATGGGTTACTTTTCTCTGCAGGCGACTGTACAAGAGTACATTAGAATAGAAGATTAACAAAGGGAGATCTTGGGAAACGTCGACTAGAGGCAACAGAAGTTTAACAAAACGGGATACCTCCCCTAGGCACGTCGGTGCAGCGGCCGCGCTGCTCTTCAACTTGTCTAGTCGAAACGTTTTATATATGCGATATAGAAAACTTCGATAGCGTGATTCAGGACGGCGTGACGTCTGCCATTATAGTTAACCTCTAAAGTAATCAGAGAAATATATTTTGTTTCTTGATAAATAAATAAATATGCAGTTGCTTGATACACAAGTATGAACAACTGGTATGTGACAATAATTTATATATTATAATAATTATATTAATTATGTAACAAATTATGACAAATATTGTGTCATAATTAGTATTGCAAATTAATAAATATGTTTTCTTTTTCGTCTTTTTGTCGTAAAGATATATTCACTTGTGATTTACACGTGTGATTATACACTATACAAACTTCAAGTCGCACTGTATTGTCAACAGGGAGCTGGGTTTCCCCGGGGCGCCCTACCGCAGCACAGTTCTCCTTCAGCCCACGTCCGGCGCCCTCGTCAACCTCACCGAGTGGCCGCCCTTCGTCATAGCGCTGGAAGACGTCGAGCTCGTCCACTTCGAGCGAGTGCAGTTCCATCTCAAGAACTTTGACATGGTGTTCGTGTTCAAGGATTATGCAAAGAAAGTGGCCATGGTGAATGCGGTGCCGATGAACATGCTCGATCATGTCAAAGAGTGGCTCAAGTGAGTAGTAGGATTTAGAATTTTGACTAATCCAACACTGCCGTCCTAACGAAGAGTGCAATAATTCGAGTTTTTGGGCTAATTGAATTAAGACCTGCAGTAGTTACGGATATGGTCTTAAATCAATTTGCCCAAAAACTCGACTTATTGCACTCTTCGTTAGGACGGCAGAATACCATCCCTGCACTATTCTGTGTCGCAGTTGGCATGAGCTCTTAAATGCCACCTCACAAATGAAACTCAGGACTCCAAGTAAAAAAATCAATTTATGATGTTGAAGTTACATGGCCAACAAGGCCATGGCGCGTTATAAATGAAGCACTTAAATTGATCCAATTGGATCGATGCTCGGTATTATATTATTCGAAGCAGCACGCTGTCTCATGCAGTTTGTAAGAAACAGACAGACGACGCAAATTGACGCAAAGAACATGTGTGAAATGTTCCAACGAACCTATCCTTACTATTGAAATCATTGCGTTTTCCTCCAATTTATTATTATATCTCATTTCAGTTCATGCGACATCCGCTACTCGGAAGGTATCCAGTCCCTCAACTGGACCAAAGTGATGAAGACTATCACAGACGACATCGAAGGATTCTTCGACAACGGCGGCTGGTCCTTCCTCGACCCCGAGTCTGATGAAGAGAACGCTGCACAGGTTAAAAGATATAATTTTTATTAACCGACTTCAAAAAAAGGAGGAGGTTCTCAATTCGACTGTATTTTTTTATGTTTGTTACCTCAGAACTTTCGACACCCAGAACCGATTTTGATGATTCTTTTTTTAATCGAAAGCAGATGCTTGTCATGTGGTCCCACATAAAGAACTAGATCTGACAAGTAGTTTTTGAGTACTTTTGAAGTCGGTTTTTTTTTGTTAGTAAAATTTAGATTATTTTAATAACATTAATAAATCACACGCACAATTTTATTAAAATTCTGAGTATCCCAGTAGAGGGTGGCTTACTAAACTGACACATCATAAAGCAGTATCCATAGACCAAACTTTCGTTAGCTAAGAAAGGGAATTGATCTCAAGACACTTCAATGTAATGTACGAGTCTTTCATCACGATTGAGTACTTGAAACAGGTGTTAAGGCTTTTTACTAACCTGAAAGACTCATAATATATGACATAGCTTATCAATAGCTATGTATTACATAGGCAACCTTATGTGGTCTCCAAGGTGTTGAAAAGGTTGTCACAAATAACTGGTAATCTTTGTCATGAACAGGATGAGGAATCAGAAGAAGAAGACGACGCATACGAGCCCACGGATGTGGAATCTGAGGAGGAGTCCGAGGACGACTCAGAGTATGACTCGGAGGCGTCGGACGTCTCCGAAGGCTCTGGAGAGAGTGAAGGTAAGTTACTTGCAATTTCAGTGCCACTTTACACCATAACAGAATAGCAACTAAAATCAAATTCAATATCAATTATTTATGTAGGTATCATTGATACACTTATGCACGTCATTTTTTTAATGAACCAGCTTATAACTAGTGAATATAAAGTTAGTAGAAACCTTCTTCAATAAGTCTCATGATTGGATGAATGATTTAAAAAGATACCAAAGCATGCATGTAAAAAAGTTTACTTTATTAGTTAATTACCTGACTTAGACTTAGACTTAGTTTTCTGCAATTCTCTCATTTACAAAACGGAAATAATTCTAAAAGAATATGGGTTCTCTGATCATATCGGGGTCCTTTGCTCTTTATATAAAAAACCTATCGAGCATAGAGCCACATGGTGCATAGAAAAACGTCTATACAATGAAAAAAATTTGACAAGCTTTAAAAAAGAACTACAAACAATAAATTGGACTCAGATTCTGTGCAAAGATAATACATGGTCATTATAAAAAATATGAAAAACTTTTAAAAAAGGCAATTTTGAAGTCTAGAAAAATCTACTATATAAATAAAGTAAAACATTCAACAAATATAACTAAGTCTATGTGGCAAATAATAAAAGAGCGAACTAATAAATTATCTAAAAAACCCAGGAAAAATATTGCACTAAATATTGACGGCTCCACTACTGAAAACCCCGGCTTAGTAGCTAATAGCTTTAATGACTTTTTTTCATCAATAGGAGGCAGCGTCAAAAATTCTCACGGGCGACCCGTATGTAACCAAACCGAAAATTCCATCTTCATCGGACCAGTCGCGCCAACCGAAATTCGATTAATTATAAATAAATTAAAAAATAAAAACAGCTTTGGATATGATGAAATACCTCCGACATTATTAAAAAAATGCGCCGACGAGCTTTGGTATTGGTATTGGTATTGGTGATGGGCTCCGATTTCCGCGCTTGGCCTCTAATTCGGGCCATTGCGCGTGAAAATGTGTGCCGGCTAGATATCCAGCCAGCCTAGCTCCGTCCAGAAGCGCAGGATCCTCCTGGTGTCTCCACAGGCTTCGCGGAACGACCTCGAGGTGCCGAGGATTTCCGCCCGTTGGGTAGCTACGCCCACGCATTCCAGGATTACGTGAGGGGCCGTTTCATCGGCCGACAGACATGCCCTACATAGGGGGCTGTCGGTCATACCTAGAACATATAAATGTTTGTTAAGTGGACAGTGTCCAGTGATGTTACCTACTATTATTCGCAGGTCCCTCCTGTTAAGTGACAGTAACCGTCTGGTCAGTCGTGCATCGGGGCAGGGCACTGTTTCCCGAGATTGTCTGCACGTACTGATTTGTGCCCATTGATCTGCATGTTGTTTCAATGTTCTTTGACGTAGCCAGGACCTTAGCTGATTGAATGCTAGTGGTAGCATCGGGGCCGGGCCGACCGCAGGTTGGTCGGATCCCCTCCTGGCCAACTGGTCTGCCATGTCGTTTCCTAGGGAGCCACTGTGCCCTTTAATCCATTGCAAGGTGACTCGATTTTTTAGTCCGATGTCTTGCAATGTTTGGTGACACTCTAGTATGAGCCCAGACTGTATGATATTGTTGTCCAGGGCGTGTAGTACTGCAGCGCTGTCTGAAACGATTCGTATTTTTTGGCCCACCAAGCCTCGTTTAGCGACTGCGTTAGCTGCCTGTATTATGGCGACACATTCACATTGAAATATGGAGCTGTGCTCACCCAAGGCCATTGATATGTGTATGTTTATTTCAGGTGAGTACACACCTGCACCTGTTCCCGTCTTAGTTTTTGATCCGTCGGTATATATGCGTAGTTCATGTATACCTGATTGATCGCTGATTTCTTCAGTGAGCTGGATTTGGTAGCTCTTATCAAAACTGAGTTGTTTGGGGACCTTATCATTGGGGGAGGCCATCAACGGTTGATTGACTATTGCCTCCTCCAGGATTTTGGTGTGAATCCCGTTTGTTGCACCCCAGAGCTTGAGCGACTTCAGTCTGATGGCTGCTGACGCCGCTTCTTGCTGTATGAACAGGTCGAGGGGCGTCAATCCCAACAGTACCTCCAGTGCAGCTGTGGGGGTAGTTTTCATGCAACCCGTTGTAGCTACACAAGCTAGCCTTTGGAATTGTTGCAGTTTGGTTTTGGCTGTGGTTAGTTTGGTTCTAGGCCACCAAACCACCGCGCCATAGCTGATAATCGGCCGTATTACTGCAGTATATAACCACATGACAATTCTGGGGTGAAGTCCCCATGTCTTGCCAAGTAGCCTTTTGCATTGCCAGAATATGGCACAGGCCTTCTGTAATTTGTTATCTAGGTGTTTGTTCCATAGCAGCTTGTCATCTAAAGTGACGCCCAGATATCTGACCTCCCTGGTCAGAGTTAAGGTCGTGCCTAGGAGTTTTGGCAAGCGGTGGATATTTGTAATCCGCTTTTTTGTGAACAGTACAAGTTCTGTTTTTGATGGGTTTACCGACAATTCATGGTCGCTGCACCATCGTTCGACGATTTTTAGGGCCCTTTGCATAAGGTCGCTAAGGACAGCCTCAAATTTTCCTCTTACGAGGATTGCTACATCGTCTGCATAGCCTACAGTGTCGAAGCCCGCCTCATTTAATGAGGAGATTAACTCGTCCACTACTAGGTTCCATAATAGTGGCGAGATAACTCCTCCTTGTGGGCAGCCCCTTGACACAATGGCTCGTGTTGTGCCGTTCACTGTAATTTGTACAGCCTTTAACTTTGTTAGTCTTAGCCGACGAGCTTACAATACCCTTAACTTTGTTAGTGAATCAATCTCTTCGCGAAGGAGTAGTTCCGGACCACCTAAAAATATCAAGAATCAAACCAATACTGAAGAAAGGAGATCCATCTGATTGTAATAATTACCGTCCGATAGCACTTTTGCCAACTTTCTCAAAAATTTTTGAGACAGTAATGACAAGACGACTTTACTCCTTCTGTGAAAAACATAACATTTTCGATGAAAGCCAAAATGGGTTTAGAAAAAATCGATCCACCACATATGCCGTATTTAAATATATCCAAGAAGTCTTAAATATATTAAACGACAAAAAATATGGGGTAGGAATACTGTTAGATATGAGTAAAGCTTATGATCGCGTCAATTACAAAACTTTATTAAACAAGCTTTATGGAATAGGAGTACGGGGAATAGCACACGACTGGTTTTCCTCCTATTTGACGAACCGTGTCCAGTACACAGAAATCGAATACTACGACTACAAAACTGGAACTATAACCAATGAAAAATCAAAAGAAATAGAAATTAAAAAATCAATACCCCAAGGATCAGTCCTAGGATGCATTCTGTTTTTAATATACATAAACGACCTACCAAAAAATTTAAACATTCCATGTGTATTGTTTGCTGACGATATTTCTCTGGTTTTCCCTTGCTCAGACGGTCAGCACATAAATGAAACCTTACACAGCGTTTTAAACACAGTGAACTCTTGGCTAAGTGACCATAACCTAGAAGTTAATTTTAGTAAAACAAAGTTAATACAGTTTAGGCCTTACCAAAAACGTCCTCTCGACATTAACTTCCAAATAAATAATACAAAAATTGACTGCGTAAAAGATGTAAGACTATTAGGATTATACATAGACACAAATTTAAATTGGAAAGCTCATATTCAAAATACATCAACCAAACTCGCTAGATTCACATATGCTCTATATGAACTCAAAAAATCCACCGACTTAAAAACAGCCAAAAGCGCTTACTATGCCTATGCTCATGCATGGCTACAGTATGGAATATTGCTGTGGGGAAATAGCGTAGATAGCGGAAAACTTTTTACTCTCCAAAAGAAATGTATCCGAATACTTGTAAACATTGACTCAAGGGAAACCTGTAGGAAACACTTCCAAGACCTAAATATCTTAACCCTGACATCTATATATATATTGGAGACAAGCAAATTTGTAAAGCAACATGACCATCTATTTACAATCTCAAAAAACGTTAACAAATATAGCAGCCGCCGCCCAAATAAACTCGTTCTACCAAAATCCAACATGGCGTTATATGGATCTGGACCATACTCGATGTGTATAAAAATTTTTAACAAACTTCCAGAAGATATAAAATCTGAAAATTCATTACCAGTATTTATAAATAAATTAAAAACACATCTTATAACTAAATGCTACTACTCCCTGCAGGAATATTTCAAATGAGCAAATGAATTTATAAATTGACAAATCATTATTAAATTAAATTAAATTAAATTGAATTAAATTATGTATTTAAGTTCTCCTAATCGATAATTTTATTGACATTGTTTTATGTAATTAGAATAATCTAAATAACTAACATAATCTTAATTAGAATAATTTGTAACTAACAATTAAATAATTATAAATATATTGACAATAGAATTATTAGAATAAAATTGTAATTAGAATACCTGCGGAATATAATATTGTAAATATTGCTACGCCCTAACAGGGTTCATGCTAAGACTAATATTGTAATATACTTTAAGATCTCTTTGTATGTAAGCATGGTGCAATAAAATGATTATGATTATGATTATTATGATTACCATTGCTACGGTGGTCGTTGATCTTTTCTCTTAATTGATGTTTGATAAAGTCGAAACTGCAGTCTTCAACTGCCTCCAAGAAACCCATAATATAATGAATATTCAAATCAATAAATAACAACATAATCTATGACCTGTCCAGTTGGCGAAGACGAGGAATCCGGCAAGGACTGGTCCGACCTGGAGCGGGAAGCGGCCGAGGAAGACAAGAAGGAACGCATCTACGACCGCGAGGACTTCGACCACAAGCGCAAGGCCGGCCGCGACCGCCGCCGCTCGTACGAGGACGACGGCAAGAAGAGAAAGCACGACAAGGACAAGAGCTCCAACCACAAGAGCTCAAGCTCCAACCATAAGAGCTCGAACCACAAAAGCTCCAGCTCGAATCACAAGAGCTCGAACAAGAGTCCCTCGAAACACAGTAGTAGCAGGTTGGTGGGAATTTGGTTGTAAATAATATTGTAGTAATCTTCACTGATTTGTAATAAAACTGATTGATTATGTACTTTGTACATGACCAAAGTTATATTTAAAGTTTGCTACAGATATACATTGTTGACAGTGGTAGCGACCTTTTAATTCTTTTCTATTTAGTCATCAATGGCTTATCTACTTAAAGTATTAATAGATCTTTATATGATGTCGCTTTTTGTCTATTGTAATTCTTCCAAAATAAAACTGCAATCTAGTCTATATTTTAACATGTCAAATGTCATATAACAAACATTGACGACCTGTGTGGCGCAATGGTTACAATGCCGGACCGCCGCACCGAGGGTCCTGGGTTCGATTCCCAGCGAGGCGGAAATTTGAATGATGAGTTTGAATTTCTGTTCTCGGTTTGGGTGTGCATGTCCTTGTCTAGTGTGTTGTCCATGGAACCCACGACACAGGGAATCCTACTGCGGGGCTATGAGTGTGAAGCGTTATTAATTTGTTATTTATTTAATGTCTCCAGCCCGTCAAAGAACCGCGACAAGCACAAGTCGTCTCACGACCGCTCGGACAAGCACCGCTCCCACAAGTCCAACGGCGACAAGCGGTCCAGCGACCGCGACCACAAGTCGGGCAAGCGCTCGCGCGACGACAGCCGCGATCACGGCCGCAGCCCGAAGAAAGCCAAGTGAGTTGACGACGAATAGCACATTTTTAATAAGTGATGAATAAGGTCCTGGTCATTTATAGCTCAGATTAATGTTTGTTTGGTTAAGAAACCCAGGCTTTAGGGTTAATTTACCTTTATTTACAGCATAAAAAGTTACATACTTTATGGTCACCACGCTGCGCTGCTTTGTGTGGAATCGATAACTTTCGATTTTTGTTTGCAATATATATTATCACCAAAATTGCTTATTCTGCCTACTTTGAATTAGTTACTAATTACAATTTTATTATAAGTTTTATCGTAATTAATTTGAACTTTTTTAGGGTTTTGTTTGTCTAATGAAAATGATAGGATCACTCATCTGTTTTTACTAGTAATAAAATTCATAGTTTCGATTCATCTTATCTTGAATCATTTTCGGTCAGTCGGTGTTATTAATGACTTTTTTTTACTTTGTTTCAGAAAATAAGCACACGTCGAAGATTCTCAATTTTTCTTACAAACTCCTGCAACGGGTCTCTATTACTACACGCCGGCCGTGGCGTCGCGTCGCCGCGTCGCTACGACCGTTTAGTTGTGATACCTGTTTTTCCCATTGTCCGTCTGTTTATTATTTCAAATCAGGTCGTCTGAATGTTTGTATGTATGTAGATTTATTTCAATTCCAAGTGATTGTAATTTAATTATACCAACAAAAGAAATAAATATAAGGATTTACTAATTACTGCATTTTATTTTTGTCATTTTTTATAAATTAATTAGGAACTACAAATATATAACAAACATAAGTAACAAGCTCATGAATGATTGATTTATTATCTTACAACACAGGCGTCTAAAATCTCAACAAAAAAATTGTACATTATTTACAGATAATTAAGCTATCTACGCTAGGTAGACTATGTTAGTGTATCCGTTGCCGTCTCAGTTTCCTGTGCAGCGACCACGGGTCCCCGGGGCAGTACTGTTATTCTCTTGTCTGGTAACTTGGTGACGTCTTTTTTCTCCACCTCTCGCTCTAGCCCACTCTCTATCGTCTCGCTCGAACTCCAATACTTTTTATTGACTAGCATCAGTAACATTAGCAACGGTAGATGTAACAACGAAAATCGGAACAGCTTTCTTGAACTAGCGCTGTCAGATTTCTTGTAAAATTCCCAAGCTGGAAAAGAAAAAAAAATATGATAAGGTCAGAGAGACAATTTTTGAATACTAGAGTATCGTGTCAGTGAGTTAATTATTGGTTGTGAATCATAATAATATTTAGACATTAGAATATAATTAATAAAATTATAATTGGTGCTACAGAATACTATTTCTGTGACATTTGAACTTGAATAACTACGGAAACGGGTTGTTATGAGACGAGAGGACGTAAAGAACGCCAATATGAAGGTTAATGAGTTTCGAGCTTATCATCTCTCATTCAATTGATGAAGAATTCTTGTATGGCTTTACAATGATAACAGGATGAGTTTTAATGTCAACTAGATAGCGGATTAACGATAGTAATATTTACCTAAGTACATGAAATAAATATTCAAGGGCAGCGACTCCGCGGCGAACCACATGTTGGTGACCCCGAGGTAGGGCGCCGCCACGCACACGCCCGTTATGATGGCCGTGTGGCGCAGCGCCACGCGCCTGCACAACGCTGAAATAAACACATTGATTTATTTTTAACCCTAGTATGAGGGTTTTATGATGTCTGCCATCAGTCAAAACAAAACCCATAGTTTCATTCATATAGTTGAATTAAAGTATTAAGGGTATGTAAAGACCATTTTTACATTTAAGGGTCCGTTTGCAAAATATTCTGCCTTAAAGTGCTACGTCCCCGACCCCCCCCCCCCCCGTACCAGTAAGTAGTTTTTTTTAATACGTCATAAATCGTAAACAGCAATTTACCTCGATCAAAGTTACAACAAACTACAAGAACTTTTATATTATGTTACTTGCTGCTACGGAACCCTTCATGGGCGAGTCCGACACGCACTTGCCGGATTTTTTATATAAGTGAAAAGAGTGTACTTTTTAAAATCATTCTGTATTCTTAACTAATTTTACTACAACTTTGAGAGAGGTCACATTCTCAGCGTGCTATAAGTAAAGATTCAAGTTAGTTAAAGCCCAATGCATACGTAACGGGTTTTTTCCCGTACGGGTGAGGACGTGAAGTTTTGGAAACATCACATCCACATCCTCATTGCACATCCATTGGCACATCCTCGGCGACGATGTTTTTCCCGTCCCATACGGGAAAAAACCCGTTACGTATGCATTGGCCTTAAGCCACCCAACCTGGATCAGTGACGGCCATCATCCTGTACCCCGCGCGCGAGTAGTCCGGGCGCAGGTTCCACGACAGCGCGTTGAAGTGCGGGAACTGCCACGAGTACAGCAGCGCGCCCAGCACCAGCGCGCCCGCGTCCAGCGCCCCCGCGCACCCCGCCCACCCCATCAGCGGCGGGATCGCACCCACTGGGGACCGGGTAACGGATGTTACTATACAGTATAGCATACCTTAGATACTAATGGCCTTATTCATTAACATTTAATAAACCGATTTTAGCTGTCACATTTTTCATAACAGTGAAAGAAACACTATCTATACTGATATTATAAAGCAGAAGAGTTTGTTTGGTTGAACGGGCTAATCTGAGGAACTACTGGTTCGAATTGAAAAATTATTTTTGTTTCATAGTCCATTTATCGAGGAAGGCTATAAGCAATATAGCAGATTATAGCACATATAATTCTTGTTACATTACACAGACACATGGAACTTATAACATCCCACAAAACAGCACTAACCGACGGACCCCAACCACGTGTTGAGTATGGACATCCGTTTGAGCGGCGTGTAGACGGAGGTGTATAGCAGCAGGTTGCCCGCGCCCAGCGCCGCCGTCAGCGGGTTCACGCCCAGATACAGCACGCCCAGACCCGTCGCGCTCGTCAGCGCCGCGAACCCGATCGCGTGCACTGGTCTGTGAGGGGCCATACATAAATTACGTTTATCCATTAATTACTCCTTGTCACAGCTGGTTATGTTTGTGAGACCTCCCCACCCCTAGTGTGACGTCACATTATGAAAATTTACACCTAGAAATTATTAAATTAAAATAGCAGTTCCGTAATAAGTTTTACAGATATTTCCATTATTTATTTTTAATAAATACCTATACCAGAGTGAATTTTTCAAGTGAGCAAAGTTTGGTAAATCCGAAACTATAAGGAATAGCGAAAAGTACTGAAAGAACTCTCGTACCCAATTTTGATGAAAACTGAAACCTAGCCAGACGAAAGCGTTGATTTTGAGAAAATAACACACCCTGTATTATTACACCATTCGATAGTGTTGCTCCCAAGGATCAAATTCTTTGAAGTAAAGACATACGGCAAACTTAAGGTAAATATTGGATTTTAATACTCCAACTTACTCCAACAACCCCTTAACGAGCACTCGGTTCTTGGTCCTGGACATCTGTGCATCGAAGGGCACCTCGTGGAACTGGTTGATGGAGTTGGCCGCGGCCGACACGAGCCCGGTGCCCGCGGCGCACAGCGCGAACGTCGTCAGATCGAACGGCGCGGGCGCGAGCACGTAGCCGGCCATTGACGTCATTACTACTAACGCTGGAATGTTATGATCAGAGATTAATATTACTAGTATTTATGCATCTATAATCTAAGATAATTAACTGAATAGTTGTTTGCTTGTTTGAGTGTGCTTATCTCTGGAAATGCAAGGCGGATTAGATTTTTGAAGTGAAAACTTCTTTATTACGGGGGTGATTTGAAATTTTATGAAACGAAACTGTCCAGTAAAAAGAGACAAACACATAAATTCTAAAGTGAGATAGGAAGCATTGTACAGCATTGAGCGGGGCGGAGTGGGGCAGAGCGGAGTGGAGTAGTGAAACCTACATTTATCATCTTCCCGAAATTTTACATTCGTCTCATTAACTTGAAAACAAAAATTTTGAAGGTTTCACTTCTACCACGTGTGAATTGCACACATTTTAATGTTTTTGTCTGTGTATGATACCCACATTCTTGAAAAAACTACACTACGGAATTAAATGCTACTCTTGTCATGATATTCAAGTCTAACAATGGAACAATATTAGATGTGAATTTAGTACTAAATATTAAAATGAAATATTATTGATGTTTATCAAATACATTATCTATACTAATATTATAAAGAGGAAAGATTTGATTGTTTGCACTGAATAGGCTCCGAAACTACTGAACCGATTTGAAAATTCTTTCACTGTTGGGAAGCTACACTATCACCGGGTGACATAGACTATATTGTATTTTCAAAAAAATTAGGGATCCTTAATAAAACTCCAATAATGTACCCCAAGGTGTAAAAAAATAAGAAAACCAAAGCAAAGTGAGGGTGGTTACTCGTATTGTAATAAATTAATAAATACTGACATGTTAATCGGAATTTAGACAGCATCATACAGTATTGCCCGAGATTGTTCTTGATGTCATGTGTTGGAGTCTCCTTCCACATCAAAGTATCTTGGGGCAGCGTCTTCCCCTTTTTCTTGGTAGGTGCCTGTGTCTGTGATGTGATCGGCAGTTTACTTCTCCAGCATGGAGTTGTTGACAGCCCTGCCAATTTCTGTGTTGACCAACCATTCTGAAAGTACGTAAGTTAAATAGCAATCAACATCAAAATCAATTATTACTCCAACTGTACAACTAGAATAGACTATATAACCATATACAAATGTTTCAAACACCCTAACTCAGAGTCACTAACGGCTACTTTAATTGCTCCTTAGCTTGCATCACCATATAAATTCTGTACTAAGGAACGATTTAAGTAATTGTTAGTGACTCTGAGTTGAGGCATAAGTTTAATATTTTTGTATATTATATACAGTATGTATGGTGCGCATAGATGTATTTAATTATGGTGTACCTATTCTGTTAAATTATAAAAAGTCCAAATCATAATTTTATCCCAAAATGTATTTATCACACCCTTAATCAATATCAATTACATATAGCCTAATTTGATTGCAGAGCGAGGTCATGAGTAGGGCATCGAAACTCGGTTCAATTTTGAAAACCCGGGTTTTCGGGTCTAAGAGTAATCAAAACCCGGGTAGACCGGTTTTTTCGAGCATTTCGGTCTTTTTAATGTAATTTTTTTAAATACACTAATCTGCGTTTATATATCGATTTCCTACAATGAGTACAAAATATAAAGGATGAGGAAGAGTTAAAATAAATGAAACAGTACTTTACAAATTACAAAAACAGTTTTAATTTTTAAAAAAGTGATAAAGATTTATTTTTTCTTCAGAATATCTTAAAACTTAGTAAGTAATCTAGTCTTTTTTAAATCACAGACTTGCAGAGATATTAGTTTTAACATTAAATGAATTATTTTGGTAACATCGCTTGCTGTTTCCCTTGACATTTCGAAGGCTTTTGACAGGGTTTGGCACACTAGCCTTATTGGCAAGCTTCCTGCGTATGGCCTATCCCCTGGCCGGATCGACTGGATCAAAGACTTCCTGAGTGACCGTTCATTCCGAGTGGTTGTCGGAGGTTGTTCGTCTCAATCAATGACAACCAATGCCGGAGTTCCTCAGGGGTCTGTTCTCTCCGCAACACTATTTCTGCTGCACATTAACGATCTGCTTATGCCCGGTATCTATAGGTACGCAGACGACAGCACGGTTGTGGAGAGATACCTGCCAAAGGGTCGGGCCAGTAAAGACAATATACAGTCTGAAAGAGAGGCTATGTTGGAGCGTATGAATCTTACACTTCAGGCAGTCTCCGAATGGGGCAATGCCAACCTAGTAGGATTCAACGCCACAAAAACACAAACGTGTCTATTCACCGCTAAAAGGAGTCCATTCATCTTGACTCCTACTCTCCGGAATGTATCCCTGGATTACACCGACCGCCTTCAGTTACTGGGCATTGAGATATCCTCGAACCTTAACTTTGGGCGGTTCATTGAATCCAAAGCTAAAGTAGCTGCTAGCTAGGAAGCTTGGAGTCCTAGCGAAGGTGCGGCGGTACTTCACACCACAACAGCTTTTAACCTTGTATAAAGCACAGGTTCGGCCTTGTGGAGTACTGCTGTCACATTTGGGCTGGTGTTGCCAAATACCACCTGTCAGCATTGGATTCAAGGGAGAGGCGTGCTATGAGCCTTATTGGTGACTGTGAATTGGTTGAGACCAATCTTTAGAGCCTCGAGCACAGGCGCAGAGTTGCCAGCCTCTCGGTGTTCTACCGGATACATTTTGGAGAGTGTGCGCAGGAATTACATAATTTGATTCCGCCATCTCCTTTCTATCATCGAACGTCCCGACGCACGGCGGGTATCCATCCCTTCGTCGTGAACATCCCCCCTGTACGGACGGCGGGCTTCGCCTCGTCATTTATTATCACGTACAGCGAAGGATTGGAATAAATTGCCCGCGTCGGTGTTTCAGCTCGATTATAATGTGTCTTCAAAGCAAGAGTGAATAGGCTTTTACTAAGTTAATGCGTTTTACCACCCATGACTACATCACCACTTACCATCAGGAGGGCTATTCAGTTTTGTAACTTGACAGCGGAATCCGCGATGAGTTTCAAAATTGAAGTTCGAGTCCGAAATCTTGATATGTGATTCTCTAATCATCTGGTACGCACTTGCGAGGTGAAGGGAGTCTCGAACTCTAACTTCAATTTAGAAACTCATCGTGTATTCCGCTGTCAAGTTACAAAACAAAAGCGAACTTGCATCATATTGACATGTCATTATCTAATCATCTATTAAGCACTTGTGAAGTGAAGTGATCCTAGAACTCGAACATCAATTTTGAAACTCCGCTGTCAAGTTACAAAACTGAATAGCCTTCCAGGTGTGATAGAAGTCAAGCTTTAACTTATAAGTTATAAAAAAAACACTTATTGTATTTAAAAGCTAATAAAAATAATATTATCTTCAAAAGACATTTTTGTAGTATCTGTATTTGTAGTATAGAATTATTAGAATTTCTTCTTACTTATGTAAAATGAACGTAAAAAAATTAGGGCAACCAAAGTTTTGTCACTCAAAGACGAACGCAATCTATTGCAGACAATTCCAGCCGAAGAAAATATACGCTCCGAAAAAACCCGAAAAACCCGAGTTTTAAAAATCAAACCCGGGTTTTTTTGTAATCCTCAGAACCGGGAAAACCCGGGTTTTTTCGGTCCGGGTAAACCCGGGCTCGATGCCCTAGTCATGAGGTGGAATTATATGAAATATTATAAATAATTGCATTTTATTGATTACCCGTGTGGCGCAATGGTTACCACGCCGGATCGCCGGATCGCCGCACCGAGGGTCCTGGGTTCGATTCCCAGCGAGTTTGACTTTGAATTTCTGTTCTCGGTCTGGGTGTGAATGTCCTTGTCTAGTGTGTTGTCCATGGCACCCACGACACAGGGAATCCTAGTGTGGGGCTATTAGTGTGAAGCGTTATTTATTATTATTATTATTTATGGTGTTAAAACTTACTCCAATTTTAATCAGCACGGACTTGGAGGAGAGACCGACAGGACTGTGTTTCAGGCAGACCGTGCAATGGAACACTTTTAGGTAAGACATGGTATGGTTCCCCGTTTTGTTTTGTTAAGTTAACATCCTGCAATACAATAAAACATATATTGTTGAATATATTCTAAGCCCATTTCACACAAAATTTAAGTGATGTTGTAATATGAATTGTCCATACTAGATAACAGATTCAGGACCACAATAACTGAAAATCATACAAAAAAAATTATTACTTGATAGCAATAATGATAAGGCATCGGAAAATGCTTCTAAAACGATAAGCAGGAAAATCTATGCAGGCGAACATGATAACCTGTGATTGCCAAGTTTTTCGTAACAATAACTTTCACTCACTTCTTAGATATTTCGCACTCGGCAGCAAAAAGCCAAATAAGGTTTTAGATATTTATCTACCTAATAGGTCTTCTATTTAGAACTAAATTAAATAATCATAACCGTAATAGGTTATTTAGGTAATCCCACCACTCAAAAAACTACCACAGAGTACTTAATCACTACGTTAAACTACGTTTTATAACTACTTTGAAGGTTGGTTGAAGTTGAAGGCACTTGAAGGTTGACACAGAAACTAAAACGTAGTGATTAAGTACTCTGTGACAGAAACAAATTGAGATAGATCTAAGCAGGCAAGGGTGAGTGAAAGAGACTGTAAGGTGCAGCGCAGACGGCACACAGTCCGTGACGCTCTTTTAAGACTGTGAAAATAGAACCTTTGCAATTATATGCAGTAACGCATACGACGCGCAATAAGAGCGGCGCACACAAATTACGTGTAATTCGGGCAGACCGCGCCGCCCCGCGTCGCGCAGCTCCGCACAAGTGGTGTGCGAAAGAAATACAACGTTTGCTTCAACACGCGCTAACGCAGACGTCGCACACTTCATTCAGTCTGCAATCTGCATTCGTTAGTGGTGGGCGTAACGTATGCGATATTAGCATGGCGGCAGAGATCGATTGAAATACAAAACAGACCAGCAGTTTCTCATTGTTTCCGAATGAGCCAAAGCTGGTCTTAAAATAGATAACAGTTCATTAAATGTTGTAACAGATATTTTATAGAATTTGAAAAATTTATCCGGATATTGTTTCAGAATTGAATGTTTAATATGGAACTGTCCTTTCAGTAATCTCTCCGAAAGTATAGAATGTACCCAAAATTCTCTATTTCTTCTTTTTTTCTGTACTTCAAGTACAAAATAATGCATCGCGATCTCTGCGTGATTTCCATAGCGTGTACGTCACTACAGTTCTGCCGACAGAATTATCGAAGGTGTGCGTCGTGTGCTTTGAGTCTGCGAAAAATCCGAGATAGACTGTTTGCGGGCCATGTAGACATTTGTGCGCCCGCAGTCTCGATCGCTCAAGAAGAGTGTCGTCTGCGCTGCACCTAAAAGACAGGCGAAACCATAGACAATGAATGACATGTAGATTTCTTTCATGGATCAACGTCAAACGCAAAGATTTTGGCTGCGTTCCAGTAGACGCTCACATCGCTCACAACGATCAAAACGCGTTCCACATGGCGACCACGGTCGTCATGGTCGCGGTGAAAACGTCATTGATGACGTCATTAATTTCGCTCACGGCAGTTCACGGCACGCTCAAAACAACCCACCTCACGGGGTGGGTCGAAGTGCCCGTTCCACTTGGGTGTATGATTGTAACGCTCACAAGCTAGTGGAACAGGAAAAACCGCGGTCGTGAGCGTGGTCATTGTGATCGTCTAGTGGAACGTTTGGTCAAACGTCACAATAACAAAATGTCAAAATGTTGAAACGCACAATAAATTAAAGCAAAAGTCAACTTTTTGGTACAAAATATTTCATATCATTAACAGTTTTAACATACTAGCAATTTACAAATATTCAAGAGGTTAAAAAAAGGAGAATAACGATTTATAAAAAGGTTTGGATTTTGGAAGAGTTATGTACCATAGAGATTTGTGGAGAATCTGTGCTTTAATTTACTTTCTGTGGAATGTACTAAAGTTTTGAAAGTTGACAGTAATCAGATTCTATAATTCTATGGTTGCCAAATTTGTCACCTTTATGTTGCCAGTTTAGTGATTGTATTAACTGAAAAGGAAATAAATACACTTTACCAGAATAACTTAGAAACATGTTACTTAGAAAATGAGAAATAGACTAGCTGTCTTGCAGCTATTGATAAATATTTATTTTAATGATGCCAAAGAAGTATAACTTTTCACGCACGTACATAAGTACACGTTTATTTTTACTATGTTTAGTACTACATAGTTTTCGAAAGATAATTAAAACTGATACACGTTATTAAATTAATATCTTTATTTTTGAAGGTTTTACTTCTAACACGTGTGAATTGCACACATTATATTTTTTCTTTCTTCTTTCGTGGTTGATAATGCTTTGGTGACGCCTTTGGTGTAACTGATCAAACTGATGTCCATGGGCGATGATGGCCAGGGAGCATCAGATGAATTACCAGCTCGTTTTCCGGCTTGCTACATATAAAATGTTATCGTTTCATTCATTTCATTAGGAATTTATGTTTGGTTATATACTTTATCACTTAACACAATTATAAAAGGAAATTATGTAAAGTTGATTGATGTCAAATAATTTCTTTGTCTATTTACAATACTAACACTTCGTACTGGCAATACTCATGAGAAAATTGAGAAATCAATACTAGGTATTTACTATAATTACATTTGTGATTTGCATGGGAAATATTGAATATTTGAATACATGATGTATGTACTAATTAAATGCCATTTAATACATGTACGATTAAACATTTGTAACAGATTGATTTTCTTATCTGAAGTTGTGATATGTATTTAAATAAAAGACTTACAAGATTTTGAATACATTTCTAAATCGAATTATCTTAGAAATACTTCAATTCTTGCTTCCGACACGCTATTTTAATGTATTTATTTCATAACTATTATAACTAGAATTATTGATTTATTAGGGAAATCGATGAAGTAAAGCAGTAGTAACACTGACTTTTTGTTTTTATTTTGGTTTTGAATGTGTTTCGTTCGATTAGTTAGATTCGAATACGGAAGTGGATGATTACCTGTGTTGACGCTCGGATCTGGTTGCGAAACATGTTCTATTGCTTTTTAGGACTGTTTGAAAATGTCTAAATTATGGTGAGAAACGAATCCTAAACGTTAAGAAGCCAGTGTGTTCAATCATGGCTACGCGAGGAGAAAAAGCTGGAACGGGTGCGGGTGCGGGAGGTAATGGCGAGGAACAAATCGTCGAGGTAAGCGATTTGGCCTACATACCTACCGTTGAAAATACTAGATTTGACCTGACTTGATATTGGTTTTGTATCGGTTAGTTATATGAATTACAGACTTTGGCGGAGGTGTTCAGGTGTTTCATATGTATGGAAAAGCTTGTGGACGCCCACCTCTGTCCTCACTGCTCGAAGCTATGCTGTTACTCCTGTGTGCGACGATGGTTGACGGAGCAGAGATCGCAGTGCCCTCATTGCCGCGCGTCCTTGCATCTTCACGAGCTGGTCAACTGCCGCTGGGTTGAGGAGGTCACTCAGCAAATAGAAACCATGCAGAGCACTACGGCAACTCAGAGAGACAACCTTAGGGACAGGTAACCAAATCTTTCTTTTTTGTTACAGTATGTAATAATAGTCTTTTAAAATAGGTATTGTTTTAAGAATTTTGGTCATCAACATAGGCAGAAGGAAGTCTAGGAAACTTAATATTAAATTAGGTAGTTCATGATGTAAATAAATAATCTCAGATTTTGTTTCCTTGAAAATCCCAGCTTGAGCAGTTGTTAAGTCAGATTTTTACAAAATTTTATCATTTGAAACCTAAATAAATTAGCTGTTTATTAATTATAACTTTGAAAAAGACAACACCTTTGCACTTATATATTTTATGTATTATTCAGTATAGCAATCCTTGTGTGTTTTGTTAGAAATGACAAAGCAAGATTAAGGATACCAGGCTTGTATGGCATGAATATCTTTATTTTAATTCAAATGAGAGATCTTAGCCAAGTGTCTAAGCAATCTAATGCTGAAAAAAATATTTTGATTTTTTTGAGTTTGGAGTATCAGTTTTACATAGGAACAATATACATTTTTTTGAGTTTGGAGTATCAGTTTTACATAGGAACAATATACATTTTTTTGAGTTTGGAGTATCAGTTTTACATAGGAACAATATACATTTGTTTGAGTTTGGAGTATCAGTTTTACATAGGAACAATATACATTTTTTTGAGTTTGGAGTATCAGTTTTACATAGGAACAATATACATTTTTTTTTTAAGTGAAAACTTCTTCAGACGTGTTGTGTTGGGCATTTTAAATCAATAAACCATTAAAGTCGCAACTGTTACCGTAACCGACACCTCTATATATAAGTATATACATATATTGTGTTAAATAAAAACACTTCATTTAAGAGTATTTCAAACAATTCAAAAAATACACACATAATTGTTTAAGTTTTCATTTCTGTCTGCACTCCCGGAGCGCCACTGTTTTTCTTAAACATATTGGTATTTTGAAATACTAATAACTATGCAAATAATGGTACTGACTGAAAACCAGTAACTATTTTGATCAGTGTAGGCTGAGTCTGGCTTTTTACAAGCGTTTATTCAACTTGCTTTGTTCACTTTAGCATGAAATATTAAAATGTATAGGTCAAATCTTGTAAGCTGAATTAGAACTATTTCCTGTCATCCTATTGAGTTGAAATTTCACAAATTGATTTGCTTCTAAGGACAATGCATTTTTTTGACAATGGTGACCTGATACTATGCTCAGGGTTGACTCCAGACGAGGGAACTCTTCAGCAGCCAACAGACAAACACAACATTTTAAAAGATAGTTATTAATTATATCATTCTTATATTGCAATTTATTGAAGTGAAAACTTCTTTAGTACGGGGGTGACTTGAAATTTTATGAAACGAAACTGTCCAGTGGAGACTAGAGATGAGTGGAGACTAGAGATGAGTGGAGACTAGAGATGAGTGGAGACTAGAGATGAGTGGAGACTAGAGATGAGTGGAGACTAGAGATGAGTGGAGACTAGAGATGAGTGGAGACTAGAGATGAGTGGAGACTAGAGATGAGTGGAGACTAGAGATGAGTGGAGACTAGAGATGAGTGGACACTAGAGATGAGTGGAGACTAGAATTGAGTGGAGAAGAGTTGAGTTGATTTTACATTCGTCTCATTATCTTGAAAACAAAATTTTTGAAGGTTTCACTTCTACCACATGTGAATTGCACACATTTTAATTTTCCTTTGCTATTCAGTTTACTCTAACGTGAAACATTTGTGGCTGTTAATTTAAGAAAATAGTAAAATTTCTGCTTCCAGATGCCCGACCCACCAGGAGAAGCTATCGGTGTACTGTTGGACGTGTCGCCGCTGCATCTGTCACCAGTGCGCGCTGTGGGGCGGGACGCACTCCGGACACAACTTCAAGCCGCTGGAGGAAGTGTACGAGCAACACGTTACTCAGATCCGCGATGAAGTGTCTCAGCTGCGACGACGGCTCATGGAGCTCATTAGTCTTGTGCAGGATGTGGTTAGTAAATGAGTGCTTTTATTTATTATTTTGATGCTGTAAAATCTAGATTTTATATATAACATAATATGACATATTTTAGTCCATATCATAAAAACTGCTGTTCCCTAAGTTGAATAAAATGTAACCCATCAATCACCAGTTTCGCAGAAATCGGTGTCAAACAAAAATACACATACTTACAAAACTTAAAGCCATAATAGAGTATGAATTATTATAAAAGTAAAAAAAAATTTGAATCCAATATTCCTAGGAGCGGAACGTAGAATCAGTCCGCGCAGCCAAAGACGAGCGCGTTCGTGAGATCCGCAACGCGGTGGAGCTGATGATATCTCGCCTGGACTCTGCGCTCAAGGCCAAGCTGCTGACGCTCATGGGGCAGAAGAACGGCCTCACGCAGGAGACGGAGCAGCTCGAACACCTGCTACAGGAGATCGAGCATCAGATGCATACCAGTACCCGGTGAGGTCATCAATTGTTGTGAGTTGCCCGATAAACAACAATTTGCTTCAACCCATTAATGACCCACTACTGAGCACCGTTCTATCCTCTTGTGGAAGCCTAGAGCATACTTCACCATGCTGCTCCAGTGCGGATTGGTGAAGGGGTTAGTGGCCAACCCGACTGTAGGAAGTTTTCATGCCACCCAAGGCCCTCCGACATGGCTTAACAACTGTCATCTTAGGATAACAACTGGGAAACAGCTTTACGTGCCCTCAGAAGCACGGAAGCGCTCAAGAATTTTTTGCCACTAGCTGTCCCACATAATATATAGCTAAAGTAAACAAATAAGTAGGAAGTTTCGTTTTTCCTTGTTTGTACTTTTTAGAATCAGTTTGTTTTTCACCTTGAAGGCGATACGACTTTTTATTTAAATGTTTTTTAGTTCATTGAGAATTGGTACGACAGTAGCTACCAAAAATCAATAGCCAACTCGCATTCGTTGTTTTAATTTAATATGTTGATTTTACAGATCTGAATTGATAACGAAGAGCGGTGACCTGTCCAAAATGATCCACCAGATCCGCAAAAAGCCGATGGCTAGTTTTGTGACCGCGCCCGTGCCGGCAGATTTTCACAGGCAAGTTTCGATATAATGTTTATTCCTTGATGAATAATAATAATAATATTTGAATAATGAATAACATATCACGACTTTCAAAAGACTGCATCGCATTGGGACTCATGTGAAAAGTTTTTGGGGACCCAGTAATCAGTAAGAAGGAAGTCTTCTTGGCCAGCCACGCATTTGTGACGCCTTTGATGTTAGGGGCCATCCAGACGAACACGACGTTTTATTAATGACCCCCACTAAGCTAACCAACAATCAATCGTTCAATCACGCAGCGAAATAGTCCCGAGCTACGACTCGAGCACGTTCCCGCTGCTGAACTTCACGCAGCTGCAGCACGCGGCCGCGCCGGTGTACTCCGCGCCGATGCACGTCAACGGCCTGTGCTGGCGGCTCAAGGTGTACCCGGACGGGAACGGCGTGGTGCGCGGCAACTACCTCTCCGTGTTCCTCGAGCTCAGCGCCGGCATGCCCGAGACCTCTAAGTGAGTTATGTTAGCCTGGTACTTTCGTAGGTAGTAATGCGTTTGTAGTGGGTACTCGAGATTGGAATTGGGTACTCACGATTGGTATTGGGTACTCACGATTGGTATTGGGTACTCACGATTGATTTTGGGTACTCACGTCCGGTATTTGGTACCCACTATTGATATTGGGTACTCAAGATTGGTGGTGGGTAATCACGATTAAAAGGATTTTTTTAGGTAGTTTTTTACATACCCTGTGTAAGATAGATACGCCAATCGTGAATCCACATTATTTACAGTAGGCTGATGAAAATAACTTAATTTTAGTTTAGTGACATATTAGTTACAGGAATTTTATTTACACAGTGTTTTTGAATATTAGTTTAATTTTATTTTATTAGTTGTATGTTCGATTTATTCATTGAGAAAGTAATGTTGCTTAATGATGCTATTGTTCTGAGTTATAACTAAATAACTTCAATGTAATTGATTTAATATTCAAACATTTTTATTTTATTTTAAGCTATAATTAATGAGACTATTGTAATATATTTTTAGTTAACAATAAAATTTGAGTTTAAACCCTATTCCCTGTGAAACATAGTAAAATGATTTGGTCGTTACAAATGCTGCTAGTATATTCTCGGCCCGGAGGTGAGTTCTGAACAAGCCGTCTTAACTCTTAATTAGTAGTAGATTGCATTTGTGTAAGCATGGTATGTAACTACTTGGAATTGTGTGCTGAAATGTCATTGTTATCTTATTGGCTCTCATTTAGTGTGTTGTACATATTTATGATTGGAATGTGTGTTCAATTAAAATTATTCTTAAATACTAAATGAAATTCTGTAGAAATTGAATTAAACAGACTTACAAGGTCATTGGTCACCACAGCAAGGACGTCACAGATGCATTGCCAAATAAGAAAGAAGTGATGTTTGGATCAGCTCTCTTTCCTGGTGGTATGAGAGGTAAATCCTATTCAGCGGTTTTCTACCCTCTTTTCTGTAATATGACTGCATCTCCCTGTCATCTCTAAAGTAGCGTATAAAAAATAAGTGGAAGGGTTAGTGACCAATGCAGAGTTTAACATTCTTAGTCTTACTCCTATTGAAGTATTAATCACAAAAAAAGTCAATCGTTTTGCCACTATAGCACAAAATGTGAATAGTCTCAGGTGGCTTAAATGAATATCGATCGATACCAGTAGTTGGGACATCAGCGCTTTAAGAAGGTTGCTTGGTTTTTATCAGGGGTCATATTGACCCGTAAAATTGGCTTTAAAATTGGCATGATACTTTTCTATATTTAATTAAAATTGGCTTCTCTGGCATCATCAATGCTGCAAAAATGTTTCCAGTTGCCTGTGATTACAACCATCTGTTCTTAATTGTCTCCGACAAATGTCTCTGTTGCTATTTGGAACGCTTCTCATTATCATGAACTGTGTCGTCCCGCTCATAAGTAGATCTCTTCCGACTTTTGCCATGGCCACTTTCTGTCGTAGGTATCTGATACTTAGTAGTTGCAACATTAGGTTCTTTTATCTGTTGTACGTTTACTGTGGCATATGTAGGTGACGAGTGTTTTGCGCATACTATTTTTATGTTTTGATTTCAAGTGGGAAGGGGGAATCTATAGCAAGTTCATCGCTTGTTCACTGTATTCGGTTGCCGGATAGGAGATTTTTATTGGCAATAATAATACTTGGTTTTAGCCGACTATGCTTTTACGTTTGTTAATGATTTTATAATGGGGTCAAAGTTGACCCAGACAAATTCACGATTAGGGTAACATGTGACCCACTAAATACTCTACTATCCGCAGCCAGTACAAAACGGGTCATCAAAAATTTGTAAATTCCTCCTTTCACGATTATTGTATTTTCTAACAATAACACAAAAACCTTTAGAAATTAAGTCAATGTACTTTTACAATGAGTTTACAAGGCTTTAATTGATATAATGTGATGATTGAAGTTTCTTGATGGTTCAACTTGTTCTCTATAAATTGTAATATTATGAAGAATTTGATTGCTATTTGCCACATTTTTTGAAATCAGAATTATGTTTCAACAACATACTGACTTACAGATCTTTATAATATACACACTGTACTTTGATTACGTTCTTTTTTGGATCTGTATTTTGTAGTTAATGCTGCGTCATTTTGCCACTATAGTTTAGTAGCGATCAACAAAGCAACACTTACGTTGTATTCGGGGGGAGCAGGCATAAAATAAAGCATACACAATAGAGCAACAACAATTAATGTTGAATCGTCGTCTAACAAACGGAGATATTATTATTAGGTTTCATGTGTTCACCGAAATTAAAAGAGAAATGTTAAGAATCATCAGTTTTATGTCTAACAGAGACTCCGCTACAACCTAACTTATCAATCCGTACAATACAGTGTATCGTATTACAGAGATCAATCTACTAACAGCCTTCCTTTACGTTGACCCATAGTGTCCCATAGTATCTATATATCGTACCGGTGTACGAGTGCGCAACTAATATCGATATCGATAGATACGAGTATCGAGTGGAGATGCTGCACCAGGGTTCGCACGACCCCAGTAAGAACATCGTGCGCGAGTTCGCGTCTGACTTCGAGGTCGGCGAGTGCTGGGGGTACAACCGGTTTTTCCGGCTAGACCTGCTGGCCAGCGAGGGGTACCTTAACCACGACACGGATACGCTTATACTGAGGTAACGGTAGTTCTTTCTTTTGTTTCTTTTTCTTCTCTCTTTCTCGGCCGGTAACGCATCAGTGATGCCTTTAGTATTGTTGATTGTCATGGACAACGATGGTGACTCCATCAGGTGGATCGTCAGGTATTTCCATTTGCCGGCTATTTCCTTAAAAAGAACGGTGGTAACCACGATTTTTTATTTTATATCTGTATAATGGACGTGGTCTTGACGGCCATGTTCTTACTCACCGCATGTTAAATGTGTCTTTTATTTACTTGGTATAAATCGTTGTCTCGGAAATCGATTTACAATCGAATAAAATTTAATCTTACAATAATTTTTTATGCGATTTTCTACTAAGATATTTTTTGTAGACTGGTGTGGATTAGGCCAAAAAGTTGACGAATCAGAGCAAATTGCAGGTTACGTATTTGGTCACGTAAATTCGGGTTTATAAACGCGCCATCGTATTTCATACAAGTTACTGTAATGTTTATACCAGGTTCCAAGTGCGACCGCCCACGTTCTACCAGCGCTGCCGCGACCAGCAGTGGTACATTAACCAGCTGGTCACTCTGCAGAACCAGCACATTTTACAGATTAATGATCTCAAAGAGGTAAAATCACAATATATATTATTTGTACTACTAGGAACTATCATCAGTGCTTGAATATCTAGTAAATAAAAGGCTGTTACTCAAAAACTAGAAGCATCAAACTTTGTGATCTTATAGTGGAGCACATAATTTTTAAAATGTTAATGCTGACGGGTTAAGACAGAAACAAACTTGAAACTCTTCCACACATCATTAATCTTACCTATAACGTCGTCTTGCCCCCCACAGAGGTTCTCACTAGACTCGAGAGATGTCCCGCAGCTTCCAGTATCACATCGTCGATCTTAACTATGACGTCTGCCCCCCACAGCGTCTCTCACTAGAGATGTCCCGCAACTCGGGCGGCACTGGCGCCACAACAGCGGGAGGCGCGGGGGGTGCAGCACTCCCGCCGGGCACTACGGCTGGCGAGCAGGACGCGGCGGGCCATAACAACCCGGTGGACGGCGGGCCGCTCGACCCGCTGCCCGCGCCGCCCAACTGGAAGTTCACCCCCTCTACTGTCACTGTCACTGTCACCGGGCAGCGGACGCTCACGCCTTCGGGTATGTGATGTCTGGATGTTTATATATAACGTATGGACGTTATAGTGACGAAAATTATGGAAAAATTAGATGGGAAGTGCAGGGAAATACAACATTTTATGATGTTGGAGTGTGCTGCACAGGATTAGCAGGTTCAATTTATGGAAATAACCGCCAAATGAGCAAAAGCCTAAAATTGATGTTCCATCCAATAATGTGTGATCATTGTAGAGCACATCTAACCAAGGATTGGTATAATGCCTCTGTTTGTGTCGCTCCCAAGTGATCGACTATGTGCGCACGCGACAACGGCCGCACAATTAGTTGGATGGGTTGGTTGGTGGCAAAAATTTCTTGAGCGTTTCCGTGCTTTGGAAGGCACGTTAAGTAGGCAATTAATTGGCTGAAACCAGTGTGCGAGTTTCAAGTTGTTTTCCCTCATTGAAACAAATGATGAGTGATAATTGATTGTTGCGGCAGTGATGAGCCCGATGGTGTTCGAGGGTGTCCGCGGGGAGGCGACGCGCCAGGCCAGCTACCCGGAGCCCACCGCCGAGCGCCGCCACCACGCTGTGGACGCCTTCAATCAGCCCGCCACGACGCGGTAACGATCCCTCCATCCATCCCTCCCAGCTGCCACCTTAATCAGAACACAATACAAGAATTTAATGCCTTGTTAGAAAGTGTCGATAGAGTCGTCTCAAGTTATGTTGAAATCTCGGTTCAAATTTTTGTGATTGTTTTTAATTTAAAATTAATAATTTACTTTGATTATTAGATCTGGTTATTTCACCAAAATCACTGTGTGTACTCTAATAAATATAGACTTATAACAATATTATGTTTACATTAAAAAATACGTACACAATCCTTCCTGCTACAGTTATATAGTTAATATATAATTATCATACTATTTACCTTAACGTTGTTGCTATGCTTATGATGGAATAAATGTTTATTTCTTTCTTACCTGCTTAAGATCCGCTAGAAGCAATGTCCTCATGACTTAGGACTCTGCATCTAACCCACCACAGGTCCTCAGTGGCCAGCAGCCCGGGAAGCACAGCCGCGGGGGTGACGGGCGGCTCGGGCGGCGCAGACAACCTGGCGCTGGTGAGCCTGCACACGCTGCTGAGCACGGCCGCGCCGCGCGTCGCCCGTGCGTCGCGCGCGCGCCGACAGCCGCAGCCGTCGCGGGACACGCCTAGAGGTACGGACTGTACTTGTATGAGCTCTTGTTAGATATGTGTTTTTTGTAGGAGTAAATAGTTTTTGTAAAATAGTGAACTGTATTATTGTAAATCTGTATTTAAACCTATTATATTATACACTTGACCGGTTTTTTAACCGACTTCACAAAAATTAGGAGGTTCTCAATTCGACTGTTTTTTTTTTTATGTTCGTTACCTCATAACTTTGGACTGGGCGAACCGATTTTGATGATTCTTTTTTTTTTAAATCGAAAGCTGGTGGCTGTCATGTGGTCCCATATAAATTTTATTGAGATCTGACAATGGCATCCATGATAAAACCATATAAGTCTTAAATTTGTATTAAGTATGTGCGCGACAAATGGATGAATAACTCAATATCACGCCAACCGATTTCGATGATTCTTTTTTTAATTGAAAGCAGGTGCTTGTCATGTGATCCCACATAAATTTGAACGAGATCTGACAAGTACTTTTTGAGTAACTTTGAAGTCGGTTATTTTTTGTTAGTAAAATTTAAATTATTTTACTACAATAAGATTCATCTAAAAACATAGACTATGTAGAGACGTGCCAAGTGACTTGCGGCTTTTTGGTACTAGCATCCTGGCTACTGTGTGTTCGTTGAAATCTAGCTAATGTGACATACATCATTAAACCGTTAGTCGCACCCAACAGCAGCGGTGAGCGCGTCGGTGACGGAGGCGGGCGCGGCAGCGGCGGCGGCGGGGGCGGGGGGAGGCAGCGGCGCGGCGCTCAGCGGGTCCGTGTCGTCGCCGGAACTGAACCCGGCCGGCGCCGCGCTTGAGAACAACGACGGCGACGTACAGGTTGTTGTTTGTTTTATAGTATCGATAGATTGATACCGACGGATTCATTATTTTTTGAAGTTATACTTCTTTAGGCGCGTTATGAAAAAAAATGGAGAAGTGATGAGAGTGAAATTTTAAGATTTGTAACACGGATGGTGACACAAAAAACGTTTTTAAAAACGCTCGTTTTGATAAAATGATTATTATTATATTTATTATAGTGTTTTTTTTTAATATTGTTAGAATTTTTTTTAATATTGTTTTTTTGATTACAAAATTTTTTTTTTTTTTTTGATAATTGTTTTTTTGATGCCAAAGAAGTGTAACTTCTCACGTGCGTACATAAGTACACGTTTATGTTTAGATCACACTTTATAAAACTAGTTTTCGTTCATTATTATCATACTATTATATTATAAAACTAGTTTTCGTTCATTATTATCATACCTGTCGATGATTAAAAATAGGGTATGTAAATAAGTGTGGTGATTGTTTCAGGACACAACGGGAGTCAACAATGCGATTGCCGGGCAGCAAGCCGTGCAGGCGGTGCTCGCGGCCTCGGAGACCAGCAGCGACACCGGGGTTAGTAGATACAATACGTGCTGATTGCTGACGTCACGTAGGTTCTTTATGAAAACATACTAGTTTCTGCCAGGGTTAATGTGAAGTCCGTAAGCGAACAAAATAACACTGAAACAGCCAGCAAACGAGCTGGCGATCCACCTGATGGTAAGTGGCTATCGTCGCCCATGAACATCGGCAACACCAAAGGCATCACTGATGCGTTGCCGGCCAAGAAAGAGAAAGAAAGAACTGCTAATGTTTCATTTTTGTTCTAGGAGCTGATGTTTAGCGAATTGGAAGGCTTCTTCGATGACAGTCACCCCAACCCCATCGATGAGCACTTCCCTGAGGAGAATGATGTTGATGAAGAGACTATGTCAGGTCTGTTAGTTATCATGGAATTTGGGAAATTATATTACCTGAGACTTCATTCCATGGATACAGTTATAGAAATAGTTCTTAGTTTGTGCGTTCACGCTAAAAGTTTGGTTGTTCCAATAAAAATATAGGCAGAAGTATGAGATCCTACCTGATTGTCACATCATACCCCACGCCCCGATTACTTACCAGCCTTCAGTACATAAACTCTGTTTTTTTAATACCGCAAAGCAAAATGATATATCCAGTATTGCAATTTTTATTTTTTTCTAAATAGCGATGTGCCACAATCGGTAAAACCTAATTAATATTTTCTGATTTTTGTGTTTAAAGCTAATCGAGGTAATTAAAATTAAAACGCAACTTATTTCATATGTCTCGACCCAGAAATTCAAATATGATCGTATCGCTACCATATCTATAAAGTATAAATTTTTCGATTAATTTAGTAGAAATATCGGAAAAGTCCGCCAACCTAGGAGTCTCTTTACGTTACGTAACATCTATTGAACTTTATGTATAATTATTATCAATCAGTAAACTTGATTTAAAAATTCGATACAATAAAATTTACCGGTTAAACAAATAAATATGATGTAACCGGAACATCCGGAATCATGAAAACATCACTAGCAAAAAAACAGGCAACATTATTTTTGCATTTGACATTAGAATGTGTCAGTTCACTTTGCGGAACTAAAAACAGAGTTTACCTGTCCTATTCCTTCCCTTCCCTCCCCAGACGGGTCCTCGGGCAGCGGGTGTTCGTGGTGCGAGGAGAGCGCAGAGGCGTGCGTGTCAGGGGCCTCGGGCGGCTCGGGGGGGTCCGGGGGCTCGTCGGGGGCTTCTCGCTACGCGCGCCGACGTCTCCGTCCCCGTCCCTACCCCCTCCTACACCTCGGTTGCGACGCTGCCTACCGCACTTGATAAACACAACATATTGATTTAATTTTATTTTTCACTTCTCTGTACTTTTTTATTGTTGCGCAAATTTTCTGCTAACACATCTCTGGGCACTCAATGCGTCTTGCGGTAACTGTGTAAGGATAAAATACTTTGTAGAACTTCCAACAATATTCGTTTATATTTATAAACTCGCGATCGAAATAGGGTTTCAAAAAGAACATACAAATATGTCAACCGTGTTCTGAAGAAAAAAAACCATGATCGTCTCATTTTCTGTTATTGAACGATTTAGAAATGATTTCCATCGAAGTTGATAAATTTTTTGTTGCATTGATCCAATAACAATGATATTTTATTTAGATATTTATTTTGTAAACAATATTGGTAAAAAAATTGGAATTCATTAATTAATTTATTTTCCTGTAAATATTCGTTGTTTATTATTTCTCAAATAAATTGTTTTAAATACTGAATCTGGTACTTTGCTCTTACTTTTTCGAGTTAATGTTAACATTATTCGACACTATCCTACTGGTATAACGGATACACGACGCTATGCGTTCTTCGCGATGTCGCGGCGTCTGTGCTGTGCATATGAAACAAACTATCAAACGCTGAAGAAACGCTAATGTGAAAATACTCTTAGGAACCGTACATTCTGGTCCTTCGAGTCGCTCCCGAACTAGGGATGTATTAATTACAATGTGTGGACAGATGATATTATAATTACTATTAATATTATTTTTTAATAATTTTAAAAAATATTTGAAATTGAACTACGGAAATAGTTAATAGTATCAGGCGTTACTTTGCGGAAATCCATTTTATTAAGTTAGTATTAGTCTACTTTGCAACAATCCGCGTTTAACATGTATGATGGTATATACTTTAAAACCACGGAGGTGCCACGCATGTTTTAAAGTATATACCATCATACATGTTAAACGCGGATTGTTGCAAGCAAGCAAGCAAGCAACAACCCATAATTGTCCCACTGCTGGGCTCGGGGTCTCCTCTCAGAAAGCGAGGGTTAGGCCATAGTCTACCACGCTGGCCAAGTGCGGATTGGTAGACTTCACACACCTTCGAGAACTTTTATGGAGAACTCTCCGGTGTGCAGGTTTCCTCGCGATGTTTTCCTTCACCGAAGCAAGTGATAATTAACTTCTAATACGCACATAATATTTGAAAATCAGAGGTGCGTGCCAGGATTTGAACTCGGGCCCCTTCGTTCGGGAGACCAACGTTCTACCGCTAGGCTATCACTGCTTAATTGCTGGATTAACTGCTGGATTGTTGCAAAGTAGACTAATACTAACTTAATGAACTACGGAAGTTAATAATGCGTATATGCATAATGGCTTATAACTTAATTAGTTCCGTTAGTTTGAATAGTACCCAATTTGAAATTGTCATGATCAAACAGGCGAGAACGACATAGACGGCATGCTCGACGAGCTGGAGTCTGGCGGGCTGGGGGGGCTGGGGTCCGGCGGGCTGGGGGGGCTCGGGGGGCTGGGGTCCGGCGGGTCCAGCTCGGACATCCTGAGCCGGCTGCTGTGCGCGGTGCACGGCCGCAGCGTGACGCCCGCCGGCAGCGACGGGCCGGGGCCCGCGCCGCTCGCCCAGCCGCTCGGCCAGCCGCTCGCCGCGCAGCCGGCCGCGCCGCGCGACGACCCGCAGCTCTCCACGTCCGCGCACACCGACATGCTGCTGCTCAACCTCATGCGCATCAACGGCCTGACGCCCGTCAACATGTCGCCGCGGAATTCGCACAGTGAGTGCTATCCGCTGACCCGTCGTACTTTTGCGCTCTCATCTCGCTTCTTTCGCTGTTTTATTTGTAACCCTCACGACGCTTGGAAATAAAACGCTAAATAAACGCTACTACACTCATACCCACGCAGTAGGTTATAACCTGTGTCGCGGGTGGCATGGTCGACACATATAACACATCACAATCGCACGCATGACCCGAGTACAAATATTTATCTGTCACATAAATATCTGCCCCGTCCGGGAATCGAATCCAGGACCCCTCGCTTCGCAGGCAGGGTCGCTACCAACTAGGCTACAGAGTCGTCATAGTAGGAAATTCCTACTAATCATTTGCTAATTATTTCTCGTGACGTACTTCTAAAATTTCATAATGCTACATTATACATGGTACACTGTAGGTGCGCAAACACGTACAGGAGCAACGTGGAGGACGACGCTCCAGGGTGACATGATGCTAGCTACAAATGACGTAGTCATGATGCGCGCCATTGACTGAGTTGTGTTCTGCAGTGCCCGATCGCTACATGTCGATGTTGGACGGCGGGGGCGGGGGCGGCTCGGGCGGCCGCGCGCGCTACCCGGGCGCGCCGCGCCGCCACCGCCGCGCGCCGCGCGCGTCCGCGCTGTCGCCGGGACAACTCGGCCAGCGGGCCAGCAGGGATCGGTATGCAGATGGTGAGGATGCGAAGTTATTATTTTTATTTGTATTTTGTAACTAATGCGTATTGACGGTTAAGAAGCAATAGTGTCTATCTAAAAAAAAAGGGTGCATGTACTTTTGTACGCGCGTGAGAAGTAATACTTCTCCTCCCCTCCCCTTCCCCCTCCCCTCCCCCCTCCCTTTCCCCTTCCCCCCCTCTCCCTTTCTTTTCCCCCTCCCTCTCCCTTTCTTTTTCCCCTCCCTCTCCCTTTCCCCTCCCTTCCCCTGTTTTACTTATAAGTAATATAGAAAAAGGAATACTCAAAAAACAATATTAAAAAAAATAACATTCAAAAACAATATTCTAACAATATTAAAAAAAAAAACAGTGTAATAAATATAGTAATAATCATTTAGGGAACGTTCCCAAACCACGTGACACATTTAGGGGGAGGAGGGGGGTCTGCAAAACACCACGCTTGGTCACATGGGGGAGGGAGGGGGTTTAGGTTTTTGTCACGTGGTCAGTATCCACTAAGGGAATCTCCCACTTTCTCGAGCTATACTTACTCACCTACAGGAAGTTGGCGCCACACTTTGAAGTTACAAACATTTTGAAGGTTGTTCTAGGTTTGTTCTACATTGTTCCAAAACGCCATAGGGCTGAGAATGAAACTTTCAGAGAAAATCCAAAAAACGCGAGTTTTGAGCTGGCACCGCACTTTCAAGGTATCGCGATTCTGGCGACGATGACGATGCATAGAAATTGCCTTGAATGGCTTTGATCACAGACCATAACGCTCGGCTACCTTCTTCTTGAATAATTTTAAAATTATCAAATACTAAAATATATTTGCGATCCTTACAACAAGCCCTTTCATTTGACATGCCACAAGTGACACGACACGATACAGTTTACAAAACAGTTTTTTTAACCGACTTCAAAAAAGGAGGAGGTTCTCAATTTGACTGTTTTTTTTATGTTTGTTACCTCAGAAGTCAGAACTTTGGACTGGGTGAACCGATCTTGATGATTCTTTTTTAATCGAAAGCTGGTGCCTGTTATGTAGTTCCACATAAATTTTATTGAGATCTGACAATGGCATCCATGAGAAAACCATATAAGTCTTAAATTTGTATTAAGTATGTGTGCGACAAACGGACGAATAACTCAATATGACGCCAACCGATTTCAATGATTCTTTTTTTAATCGAAAGCTGGTGCTTGTCATGTGGTTGCACATAAATTTGAACGAGATCTGACAAGTAGTTTTTGAGTAACTTTGAAGTCGGTTATTTTTTGTTAGTAAAATTTTGATTATTAGGGTTCCGACACGAAAAAAAATCAAAAACCGAACCGTTATAGGATCACTCGAGCGTCTGGGCGGCCGCCGTCCACAGCCAATTTACTTCGAAACTACTGGTCCAAATGAGTTGAAATTTGGTACCCAAAGACGAAGGTATATAAAGTAAAAAACTGAATTTTGAAAAAAAAAATTGTCTGTAAAGTCGGTTTACGGACGATAGTTTTACGTGATAACGTCGTAAAGAAACGTTGATGAAAAATTGCATACTTTTATGAATTGAATTGAAATATGTATTATCATTGAATTATCATTATTTTGTATAATACTAAGAAGGAGTTAATTGAAAATTACAATTTTTTTGCGCGAGAAGAGAGAAGATAAATGTGTCACAAGCCAACGCTTGGGCCGATCGTGTCTCTCTATTGCTTGTTCTGCGATCTCGCTTGCACGCTCAGGCTCAGGCGGAACGTGACACTTTTCCGTGCGTGCAGCCAGTGTTCATCGATTTATAAGACGTTATAAGACTTCAAAATAACGTTTATAAGACTTCAAAATACCTCAAAAACTACTTGTCAGATCTCGCTCATATTTATGTGGGGCTACATGACAAGCACCAGCTTTCGACTAAAAAAAGAATCATCAAAATCGGTTGACCCAGTCAAAAGTGCTGAGGTCACAAACATAAAAAAAACAGTCGAATTGAATACCTCCTCCTTTTTTTAAATTGGGAAAAAGGGCTTGTTGTCAGGATCTTAAATAATATATTTTAGTTATAGTTCTACAATGGAAAGTTTTAAAATTATTCAAGAACGAATGAAAATTAATGCCAAAAATTGACTATCCTTATCTCCGAAACTACTGACGCTTGAATTAAAAAAAAATACAGAGTTCTTTACTTAAATATTACAGGAAAAATAAGTCAACGGTCTTAAAAAACGGCAAAAATAAATAAAATGAAAATAACGGTAAATACATAATCAACGGACGAAACCCTCGTGTCAAGTTTATTTTATTATAGTTCTGCAATAGATACTAATTTATATATTTTTAACTGTCTGCAAAAAAAATTTTGGCACGTGAAAACTAGGGGGGGAGGGGGGGGGTCTTCTCATATACCACGGTTGGTCACCGAGGGGGGGGAGGGGGGTAAAAAATGCTAAAAAATGGGTCACGTGGTTTGGGAACGTTCCCTTATCTTATCATTATATTTTATTTACCTTATCATTAGAACAATAAAGGTATTTTTTGTTCATCTCCTGTGACGTTAACTTTTTTGAGATGGACACTAATGATTTTTAACTGTCGGTATAAGTATGTATAGTTTGCTTATTTAGGTAATCTACAGATTTTATTGCTATTAACGGCCGGTCTCAATAATGTACTAACAGATGGAAGACTGTGGATAGGGCTACCATTAGTATGTCATCTGTCATATTTGTCAATTGTTGCGTCTGAAAAATTGACAAATATGACAGATGACATACTAATGGTAGCCCTATCCACAGTCTTCCATCTGTTAGTACATTATTGAGACCGGCCGTAAGTAAGCAAGCCACTAGAAACGACGGTAAATATTCACTGAGACTAGATAATATAATTGACATAGTTGTAATGTTTGTCTGTTTGTCTAGTGTCAGGAGTATTCGGGCAGTTGCCACAAGTGGGGCTGTCCCCGCCGGCGACGCCGCGGCGCCGCGCCGCCGACGTGTGGCCGCCGCACGACCCGGAGGACCTCGACGCCGTGCTCGACTACAACGTTAGTGTCCAACTACCCACATTTTATTTATTTATTTAGTTTAATCAATTAGCACGATAAAAAAGCAAATACAATAAATCATTATACAAAAATTATAAAAACAGAAAAAAAATAATGTAATGTCAACTTATTATCATTAGAATGTCATACACATTAATACCATTTCCATATTCCATAATGGTTGATGAATTACATTGGCCACTTTGTAGTGTCTTAGATGCTCCAGCCGTCAGTCTATCTCACTACCTATACCTATCTCACACTCAATACCTATCTCACTTATTCAGTGGCGTAGCGTGGGCGGCGGATTTAAAATATTTTTTTTTTATTAAAAAAAAATGTAAATAAGATAAATTATTGTAATGTATGTTTTTTTTATTATTTAAAAATCAAGTGGCTTGCCGCCCCCTCTGCATGTGCCGCCCGGGACCATGCGGGGGCGGCAATGATCATTGGGGGGCGGCAAATTTTCGGTCGGCCCCGGGCGGCGGCCACCCACTACACTTATTACAGTTATTGCAGAGGAAAATGTGTGTATTATTGATCCCTGGAATACCACACACATCATGATCAGTTGTCCAACATCGCTCGCCTTCATCATCAAGTTGAAACTGGCATAATTTTGTATTGTTAGCTAAAATAAAGTATTTGTATCACAAGTTCACAAGACACATCCGATACAAGCTAAACGAATGCGTTTAACCGTGCGTTCGTTCGTTCCTCAGGACACGCTGCTGGACATGTTATTGAATAATTTGACTGTGGACGGAGAGTCGCGGCACGCGGAGCGCGGGGAGCGCGCGCCCCGGCCGGACGCGTGCGAGGCGCCGCCCGTGCAGCCGTGGTCGCCGGCGCGGGAGGGGCGGGAGGGGCGCGAGGGGCGCGACTGACCCGAGGCGAAGGGCGCGCTCCCCTGCGCGCAGTGCAGCACGGACTGCGAGCCGCCGCGCGCCCTGGACTACACCCACTCGAACGATACACGGGTATGCATCTTTTTATTTAACTACGAGTAACAGCCCTCGCTTTGCTTCGGTTTTCTTATATTTACATCTTGGGTTACATTATTAGAGTTTTATTAATCCCTAATTTTTTTGAAAATATATTATACCTGATAGATATATTATTATACTTGATACATCACCTGGGGATAGTGTAGCTTTCCAACAGTGAAAGAATTTTTCAAATCGGTTCAGTAGTTTTGGAGCCTATTCAATGCAAAAAATCAAATCTTTCCTCTATAATATTAGTATAGATGGTTGTGATTTTATTTAACTATGGTTGTGATTTTTTTTAACTGTAGTTGTGATTTTATATATTTTGGTTACCATGAGAATGCATTCCTGATGTCTGTCAGATGATTAGTGACTTATAAGTTGCCTTTCGTTTATTTTCGATTGTTTACTTCGTTGTGTATTGATTTAAACATAATATAACCCGATCCGAAATTATAAGGGCGGGTTGTTTCACCATCATTTTACGCACGCGTTAAGGTTAAAAATGGCGCTAACTATCGTCAAACCGAAAAACGAGTTGTTTCACACAATGGAGGCCTTAACGTACGTCAAAAAATAACGATTACGTTAACCGGTGCTCTACCCACTGATTAACATCATTTCGTTCTCTAACAGCGTGTCAAACAGTTATTATTATGGACTCTTTTTTGTATTCGTCATTATTAGATAGTTCTGATGATGATACGAGTACAAATCCTGTGGAAAGAAAGAAAAAAGTAATTAAAACTCATATCAATAATATAAGTTTTTTTCGTAAAAAATATTTCTTTATACTTTTCAATCATCTTTCGAGCGATCTTTCTCAATTTTGGTCAAAACTGCACGTTGTCTGCGCAACAAAAAATACCACGTGAAGTCCAAAACAGTAAGAAACAGCACTATCGAAAAGTTTAATAATTAAGCTTATTTTGTATACTTAAGTACTTGGGACATAGTAAAGGACCAAATTAAATACAAATAAACACAACTACAAAATATTCTTCACTTCAATTCAAACCAAATTCAAAGTGTGTACGCCGCGCCGCGGGGCGCCGGGCGCCGTATGGTGAAATCGCTATTCGGTGTATTTTATTGCCTTTCTTGACACTTCAAGTCAGTCAGTGTCAGAATTTAACCAGTTTGACGTTCTTTAGATGATATTGTCATAACAGAAAAAATCTCCCAAGCATTTTAGTTGGCAACATGTGTCGCTTTCTACTGGCAACCCTTATAACGTTGACAATCGGTTTTTTATGCAATGAAACAACACTTCATTTTTAACGAACGTTAAACATCTTTCGTAATCGTTAATTTTTGACGTACGTATGTTACGTAAACCAACGGTTTGAAACAACCCACCCTAAGTTTGTATTTTTTTTAGCTGACAACATAGTAAGTGGCTAACGACGACGAGTCGTTTGGGTGCATTCTCAATGTCAAGGAATGCGTTTTAACATCTGAAAACATAGGAAGTTATTTTGTCATAAATGACAGATAGCCGATAGACGATTATTGCTATAAAAGTACAGAAATTTATATGAGAAAATAAACTCTCCAGCAGGTAATCCGCGATGTATTGAACTTTGAGAGCGATTGGATCCCGACCCGGCAGCGCCGCGCCTCCGACGAGAACAACAATCCGTCTGCGTTCCGCCGCGAGTATCAGCACTGACCACCTATCACTCACCACTCACTACAATGATGCCAGATCTCTGGATTTTACCGTAGATCTACGGATTTTAGATCTTATCTACGGATTTTATTGAGAAATCTATAGATTTTTGTAAACCATTAAAAAATAGCCTATAATATAAGAAGGCTCTTCTAGGTTGCCCTGTTGATAGTAGTTAGTTTTACTTTAGCGCGTTGAGCCTACTCAATGGACCTGTCGTAAGGACCTATCCATACTATACATAGTTCAATTTGTTCACATGCCATAGTTATAGTAATGTTTGAAGTAGTTGAATGCATTGACGACAACAAAATTGCTTTGTTGGAATACTGTCAGTCACAGGCAATGATGTAGGGTCATTCTTGAAGCCGTTTTTGTCAATGATTAGTTATGCGTAGCTTGTTAGACGCACTTAAAATGTTATATGATAGTCTGACTTTATCGTACTCGTATATTTATGTCACTATATATGTATTTTCAACGGCTTTATGGAACTACTTAAGTAATCTAGTTAGCTCAATCAATAGATTTCGCCGTTAAATCATTGTTTGTTCTATGTTGGCCCAATTTATGCTTGTTAAAGTATCCACAAGCACAGATTATCATATAAATCGATTATTAATATCGATTCAAATTGATGTAGCTATACTCGGGTAGGCGTTAGCGCATAATTTGTTCTGAATACGATTGTTGCTGAGATCTCGGCTGGTTGAATGTTTAGGTACATGTGTTTGATTATTGTTTTGCTATTATTATAATAATGTTTATCGCTTCGGGCATTACGCGTGGTAAAGTCAAAATTTCGATCTCTAATTTTATTGTTATAATTATTTGGTCACTATATGCGTATCGGATCTCTAATAGTTTATTTAATGGTATGTTTCTTATGAAAAATTGGTCCTTCTGTGTCTGATTCTATGGATAAGGATTAAGTTTGAATTATTCTGATTATTAAAGGGTGAACGCAATAGTATCAGCTATGTTTCGATATATCGTCCTACTGTAATAAAATAATTAAATTTGCGTATTTTGTAACTGTTGACAAGTTTTCAATGCACATAATAATACAAGTACTATTAAAATATAACTAAAAAGGCGGAACAAATATATAGTAATGTACATTTAAATACTCTTTCTAGTATTATATTATTGTCTATCCATCTTCTATACCGAGATCAATGAGACAGACATAGCGTATTTAGCAACCTTTACTTACTTTAAGAAATTACATCTACTGAGTTAACAATAATATTGCATTTATTCCCTGTTGACACGGTTGCGTTCACCCTTCACACGTAGGTCTCTTGACGTATATGTTAAGAAATATGTAGGTTCATTCCAGAGGCTTATATTCGAAATAAGATACTTGGCTGTTCAAATGTTTGCACCTAACAAGTGTCTTCAGTGTATTTTTAGTCATCAGATCTGTTTAATGTAATAAGTCTGATTTTGAAATAATCCATTTTGAGTGTTAGTTTGTTACAGTAACAGATGTTGTGTATTAAATTAAATTTGTCAACATTTGCCAGTATACGATATTGGTTACGAACAGATTTGTACTCACTCACAACAAGAACTAATTATTACATTCAAATGACATTATTTGATACTTTTCTACTGGCATTTCTATACGGTGCGTCTTCAAAATTCGTAGAAACGCTAGTTTGGAGTATTCCTTAAAAGATTCTTATCGTGTTCACTTGTAGTCAATTGTCATATCGACGAATGAAAAGAACAATTTTTACAATAATTTAAATTGTAACTCAGCATCAATTCGCAATATATACAGGTGTAATTCCATCCAGTTATACTCTGTATATATTTAAATGATAATGTGTAATTTTCGATTCGTATAGAACTAACTTTCGCATTTTTGGATTTAAAATGCGTACAAGTGTCGATCACGCGTTTAATATGTCAAAGCTGGGGGCCTAGACGAAGTAATATTTAACCATGATGATATTTGAAAAGACCATAGTGATGCATAAGTTATTCTCGCATATTTCGAAATGTTAATTACATTGAGATAGCCCCCGGTAGAAATCTTTTGCGCGGATTGATGCTGACAACCATCATTACGGTCTTAATTATATTTTGTGATAATAGTACAGTACGGCTGACTTATCTTGGCGTGTCTGAACATAGGCTCTGCGAACTTTAACGCATACTATAAGATAGAGATAGCACACGAAAATGCTAACGTGTGACTGAGACATTGCCGTATTGTGTTACTGCGCAGCCTTCTGCACGAAGTTCAGACGCGCCAAATACGACGGCCGTGTTATCTCACCGTTTAAACAGATTTATGTACAGGCATTTGAATGTCTTAAGTTTTCACATGTAATAAAATATATTTCAATAATTAAAAAAATAATACTCTAATAGGTAAACATGAACTTGTCTCACCGTAGGGCGGTAACACGCGGTAATTTCACGACGAAAGCTCATACACTCAAGAATTTGTCTTCCTCGAGTGTATTATGGTGATCGTAATCCCTCTGAACTTTTTTTTTTACTGGGACTATGTCCATTCTCCACTCCACTGTTCAGTGCCATAATACTGACTCAATATTTTGTTTACTCGACACTCGTCTGCGGTGAGGTAAGTTTATCGACAGGTAGTGTCAAAGTTAATTAAGTATTTTACTCGTTTTAAAGTAGTTTATTTTGAGTGTAGTTCAAATTTGTTTATGTTTAACTACATGTGATGAGGCAGATCTTAGGACGGCTGTATGAGGGCTTCTGTGGAATATTGTAGGAATTACGAAATGTTTAATATATCCTGAAAATATGTTGGCATAAACGCCATAATTATTTAAATACAATAAAACGTACCAGTTCAGAATAATTCTATATCTGCATGCCCTCGTACAAGTGTATTTTCCAAAGTGATTGATGGATAGGAATTAGCAACAGGGTGATATATAAATGATGGTTGATGTCACGTGATGTGTGTGATACTCTATGACATAGATATACTGGATCGACTGTCCTGACTCTCGTCTTGTTAGAATAAACTTTCAATTAAAGAGCTCATCCAGTATTTCTTAGTTCATAGAGTTCATTGGTATGATTGCATAGTATATTATTTAAATCAATTTCCGATGACATGTGATAGTTTACTGTGGGAATGATTTATTACGCACAGAATATTCTAGAAACCAAAGAAACGCGAGACGACTGATTTTTATAATCGTCAATGATGTGATTACTTGAACCTACATAGCTAATACACTCGATAGCTATCAATCATGATATGGGTGTTACTAGTAGTTGGTAGGGAATGAAGTTTGACACGGAAAAAAGCTTAAGTATGTAGACTACAATAAAATTGAGTCATAAAGATTCCGTTGGTGGCATTACAATGATCGTTAAGTACGAGTAAAGGTAGCAGAGCGTATTAATTAATATTTATAGACAGCGGTGCATATTTATCACTATATCACAAGAAACTTTCCAATATTAAACAATAATAGCATTGACAGTAGACTATCACAAGTGATCCGCTGCGCGCGCGCCACGCTAGCCGCCATCTTGACGCAGTTCTTACGAGTACAAAGTATCTAATAATTATTACGAACTATGTACAACGTGTAGAGCGAATCGTGGCGCGATGTTTGCTTGATAGTTTGTTTATTAAAAGACTTAATTTTATGTTATTTTATAGGAAGTATTATGTAAGTTTCACTTTATTTTAGTAGAAAAATAAACAAATTACAATGGGTACAACTTATTTATTTTTGAATTTTGGCTATTTATACTCATTCTATTTCCAATGGTTAGAAATATAATTTTGATGTATAACTGGTGTAACCGAATAAATGTAGATGCTGCAATGATTTATTGGCTTTCATTTCAACCTGCTTTCATCGCAAAATACACACAAAATTTCACTATGGTATTAGTCTGGTTAAGAGTCTTGTGCTTTGAAATTGATTCACTCCCAATGAAGACGTCATTAGTATAAATATATACAAAAAATATAACTTAAGATTCTTACAACAAAGATGACTGTTTCAATTAATGTTTTAAACATTGCAATTATTCTGACAGGAAGTAGAATTGTTTACACTTTGTCGATTGAAATATTGTTATCACAGACTTAAACTGTTGTAAATTAACGTAAAATTATGTTTATCGAGTATGATAAAATATTTGGTATTAAATTAATTAAAATTTCACGTTATAGAAATAATAAACGATGAACCGATCAGGTGATTTATTGTGAGGGTAGGTGTATAAAAAGCAACTACGTTGTGTGGTCCGTTCTCAATTCTGTGCCGGTATAGAAACGGAAGTTAATACATTGCTACTATAATATTGTTATAATGGTTTAATTAATGGTTTTATAATGGTGTTACAGTTACGTGGTGATTAAGTCAGTGACGATTATGGAACAGATAAATTCTCCATCTGAAGTTAAGTACCTATTACGTACCTACCTTATTTTCAATACCTATTTATTATATTTTACTTGCGTAATTGTAATGCTGTAAAGCATATTGTGTCTGTCAGTTTATATAAATATTTCTGTATCTCAATTCAACATGGCCATACTACGTAAGTACGTAGTAAGCATGTTAATGAGAAGGTAATAGTCGATAAACTTACTACTTCGGAACACTTCATTGCGCGTGGCCTGACTTGCCTGGTTTTTTTAGATTACCTTCACAGAGTAGGTAGGTACTACACTACGTTGCTGGCTTGGACTCGAAATGGATGAAGAAGCCTCTTACATATATGTAGATATTTTTGTATGTTAAATATCTTGAAAAATATTTGTCGAAAGGTAATCTGTGTGTAATTGGGTATCCGTAAATCATACAACGTTGTAAATTGATTCAATATTTTATTTTCATTTCTCCAAAATATACACAATGACAAATAATGTAAATCTGGTTGGAACCATATTTGCAAAATGTCTTTAAGGTGTTTATCTATTCGAATTTCATAGCTGATTACACGAAGAGCATGAATACAATACTTAAATCTGTTGTAACCACCTCTGTCGGGTCTACCTCCTACGTACGATACAATGTAGTAAAATTAGTAAATTCACTGTTCCTACATTACATAAATGATATATTTACAAATAAAACTTTAAAAGGAACGCTTTGCAAACATTCAACAAACTTGAGATCGTCTTAACGTAAGGATGGTATAGAATTTTCCAAAAAAGTCAATGAACGAAAGTCTAAAACATCATTTTGCGGCCGTACATTATATACAAGTTTACATTTTTTCCAAAAAAAGAAAACCGTGCCGAATCACGTTTTACAGCTTTCGCAAATAAATAACAATTGAATTTAGTCTAAAAATACTTTTCTTTGATAAACAAAACAATAAAAAATAATTGCATTCAACAAAGCTACGATAACAAATTTAATATAAATTAATGATAAAAGAAATGTACAATTTATACAAAGCTAAAGGGATCACTTTATTATCACGGCATTAGTGTTACGTCGCTGTCGACAGTGCGGCGCACTGCGGGATTCCGTTACATAATATACTGACAGTGTCGCATTCCCTATTTACAAGAACTGCTCGGGCTCCGGTCCGGCGGCGGAGCCCTACGCTACATACAGCCGCCGGTCATTAATCTAGTCCACACTCGCACAGTACTCCAAACGAAACGCTACAAGGTAACTTCAATCACGAACTATCTACATACCGTCAAGAGTTGTGCATTTCGAATCCTCTAGTTCTATTGCGAAGGCAAGTAGGTGATGTACGCTCGTATTTACTTTAATAATACCGTATAACCTAAGTCGCTACCTCCACGGGTACCTACGCATAAATCTTAGACAATACTTATAGTTACCACTTACCCTACGTCTATACCATTGTACAACCTACACACTAGTAGCGCTACTTAATATATTATGCTTTATCATTTGCACTGTATGAACGTCAATACGAGCCGAGTTCCACGGTAACTCCGTCAATAGTAGTTCAATACCTACAAAGGGAGTCGTCCTACAAACAAATAATGTAGTTTTGTGGAACTCTGACATCAGTACATACACTGTAGTACTGTCCTCTGTACTATGTTATCTAGTGTTACCATCGATGTACACCTCGTCGCTCCCTCGCGTCCCTCGCATCCCTCCTCTCACTCTGTCCGAGTCATGCCCTCCCTGTCGCTCGATCCGCGCATTCATTTATTTCATTGTCAGCTTCGTTATCTCTCTTTGGCATTGTTTAGTGAGCTAAGTTCCATTACACTTTCCATTACGCTAATAAATCGATTTCTTTGAAACAGTTACTTAATCCCTGTCGTCGTGTTAATCTATTGCACTGATCGATTTATTGAAAATTTGGAAGAATCACTTTCGCTTTGTTGCATCATACGAACACCTACACGATTAGATACAATAATTACTAATTACATTAACCTACGTATTCGATTAAATCTCGATATCGATCAAGGGAGCGAGTGAACGGGCTAAATGCACGCCAGCGATGATTTGAGTATTAAATCGGTGTAGGTATTATAAAGTTATTTAGATACTTGTGACCTAATCTATTCAGTCGATTGAATCGAATCAAAATAATAGCCTCTCTCGTGAAAGCGTCCACCTCCACCGGCGGCGGCTACAGTAAAACAGCACCAAACCGAACTATACGCACCGGGGGCCGCCCGCCGACCGGGCCCGTCGGGGGGGAGGGGGGCGACCCCTTCTCTTGTAAGGTAACCTCAACAAATACTACCTTATTCATCATCTGAATAACACTAATCTATCGTTACAGACGAATTAGAGATGAGTTACATTACAGTAATCGTGAATCACTCGTCACGCTCCGTGAACGTCGGCTCAGACGTGCGACTCGAGCGGCGGGCGGGGCGGCGGCACGAGCGGCGGCGCGGGCGGCGCGGGCGCCCAGGGCGCGGCCGTGAGGTCGGGCGAGGACGTGCGCGTGTGGCGCGCCGACCAGCCGTCCTTGTCGAAGTCCTTGGTGCCGCCCACCGTGTGCCGCCGCTTGATGCCGCGCTCCGGCATGCCATTCTTGCGCTTCAGCTTCGTGGAGCGGCAGGCGGGGCGCGGGGACTCTGCACGTGGGCGCTCGGCGCGGCAGTTGAGGCTCTCAGAGCGCAGCACGCGGGGCGCGGTGGGCGCGGCGCGGGGGGCGCTGCGGGCCGCGGGGGACTCGGACCGCTTGAGCTTGGCGCCGTCGGCGTCGGGCGTGTGGTCGAGCGCGGCGCTGTGCCGCTTGGCGCCGCCGTCGTTCTCCTTCTCGGAGTCGTCGGTGTCGAGCCGGCGCGGCCAGGCCTCCTCGCTGGAGGAGGAGTGGCGGTGGTCGCGCGCCAGCCACGCCGCCTTCAGCTCGTGCGCGCGCGCGGCGGGCGACACGCGCTCGTCGCTGGCGCTGGCGGGGGAGGGCGTGGGGGAGGGGGACGGCGACGGGGAGGGGGAGCCGCTCGACTTGCTCTCGTCCTCGTCCTGACACTCGTCCGCGTACGGGATGCTGCCGTCGTCGAGCGGCGACGCGTTGTTGAGCGTGCGCAGCTTCTGGTCGAAGGTGCTGGTGAGCGAGGACACTAGGTCGCCGGTCCCTGCGACAAGAGGAGACTCGTTAGCGCGGGGGAATATAAGTCCTTCGATTCGTCAGGCGGGCGCGAAATAATGTCGGGAACTTACTCGGTCTTGAACATAAGTTAAATTTGACAGGTGTCCAGATCTAGGATACTTTGACAAGTGGTCAGTTCCGGGCGTGATTCCGCCCCGCCTGTGAGACTCGGTAGACACGAGTAGCGTAACGTAAGCGTTATTTGTCCGCGCCGCGTGCGGGACGCGCGCGGTGATACGGTAAATGGATGATGTGGCGACATAATATATACAAGTAGATGTATGTGAGGCGAGCGCGAGCTACACTAGTCGACAACGTCAGCACGAGCTCAAGCCGTGCGCGGGCAGTCAGCAGCCGCCGGCTCCAAGCGTTAGTTGTATAATTATGATTGTTTTATTATTGTGTTCACGTTTAACGCGAGTCGCATTTTGTTTCACGCGTACCTTTGGTGTAGCAAGCATGAGTCCATGAATATCATAAGCCTGTGTCAACACTCGCTAGTGGTGTTGGACGGTTATGCAATTAACTGCCATTTAAATGTTGCAACTTACGACATCAGTATGTGTCAGCACATCGCATTTAAAAACTTGAACTTGAGAATTTTTTTAAGGCCTTGAATCATGGTTGCTACATCGTTTTATAATTTGAAAGTGAACGATTCGAATGAAAAATTGAATCGAGTCAAAATGCGACCCGAATGTATCGGTGGCGGCGCTCGGATGAGACAATGTGTGAGAGCGCCGCCGCCGCACACTGCGAACACACAGCGGCCGTAACGCACACACACGCAACACGCTCACATTCCTATACCTTCGTATGTGGACATAACAAAGGATTGCTGTCTACTCTCTCACTTCAGTACTGCACACCTAAGAGCAAATAGCCACCTTTATTGTACGAAACCAACATTACATTATTCAATACTAATAATTTTATTATACTAAAAAATATCACTCCTTGACTTTTAATTTTTTTTCAAGATTTTTAAGTTCTCACGAATAAGGTTATGAAAACAATGTTTCGAATTAAAAGTATACTTAAAATAAATGTAATTTCATAATTTACTAAGTAAGCGAGTAAAATCGTCCAATAAAAATCGAATCCTAAAATCGATTTGTAAATAAATGTAACATTGATTATTCGCTTCAGCCACCAACAGAAAAGGAGTGATAGAACAAGCCATATTACAATACTTCGTAGCAATTTCTATATCGATATATCATAGTAGAATGTAATGTGCGCCGGCGCAACGTACCGTCTATAGAGAAGTTGTTGAGCGTGTGCCGCGCGCCGTCCGCCCGCCCGCGGCCCAGCGCCGCCATCGTCTCTAAATCGATCCTGCGGACAAATACACACATAATTTTATCGCATTGTGTCGTACATAAACATTAGTAATAAATAATAATATAATCATACCTACTTTATTATCTGAATAAAAGTAGTTGAACTACCCTCATTTATGGGATTTAGTTTAAAATAGTGTGTTTTTTATATGATTTTTTTTCTCGAAACAAATTGCTGAGATAAAGCTAACGGCAAGGAACGGTCAAAGGAATTTATAATTTGATATTTTACTAATAAAGGTCATTTTGACGAAATCAGTTGACAAGACTTTCCGTGTACGTTATTACTTGGCGACTAGGTTTTGTTAAGTGACATGTTTCGCATTAAAATGTCATTGAAAGGACATCTGAAGCTTTTAAGTATTGTCGTTCTGAGTAATCGCGGTAAAACTGTATCTGTCAGTTAATAAAATTGAACTTCATAAAGTTTATACTGACTTATTAACAGCATCATGATGTCTGACGAACTGGTGAGGCAGGCCGTCGTAGTCGGCGAGCGAGGTGGTGAGGTGCGGCGGGGGCGACACGAGCGGGGAGGCGGGGGGCGAGCCGCCGGGGGAGGGCGGGGCTTTATCCGACCCCGCCCACTTTTTGTCCGTCGTTGGCTTGGGGCGGGGCTTGCGCTGGATCTTGCGGTTCGCCGCCGATATGATCGACGAGACGATGTCGCGCGTCGACACGTCCTTGCCTGGAAGGAAAGAAACTTTATTATATAAAAAAGAGACTCTTAACTTAAGTCTATGACTCTACTATGATTTATAACAGGAGTGAAATCACATAAGGAAATGATGATGGGGTAAGCTTTGGTCCTTCGAGCCGGACAAATTTTTGTAACAGTTTATCTATATATATCGGTGTACAATATAGTTTTGGTGTTCTTGTTAAAGTTCAAATGATGAACTACGTATGCTTATTTGTGCGGTATGTTCATTTATATTTATGCAGTGGTATCGATTTTATTAGTGTGTTATATGAGAGGTGTTATTCATAACATCATATTATTATAATCTTTAGTTACCGTGGCTGCCTTCCATCTTCTTGACGTTGTGTATGAGCAGGTCCCGCGAGGGCGCGGGCGCGGGCCCCAGGTCGTCGGCGGGGGGCGCAGGCTCCACTGGGGGTTCGCCCGCCTCCTCTTCGAAGTACCATTCGTACTGTACAAAAATAAAATAAATTTAATAATTATAATTATTGCTTTTTATAATCAAAGTCGTGCAATAATTTTACTAACAATTTGCTATCACGGCGGAGTATGCTCTAGGCCTCCTTAAGAGTTGCTCATTAGTGTAATAATTTAACAGGTGGTTTTTGTGAAAAACATGTGTACTTTACGCCTCCTATCTTTCTTTCTATTTCTCTTTATCTTTTCTTAATATCTTTCCTTTACTCTCTCCGTACCTTACGTGTATCCTCAACAACTAAAACTACTAACATGCATAAGAAAGGACTCGATGATCCGACACTGGCTGGACATGTCATTGACCATGGCGAGCATGTCATCGCCGGCGGCGCGCACGAGCGTGGGCCCGAACACGATGGCGATGTTGCGCGCCTCCATCTTGTTGTGTTGCGAGTGCGCGACCACCGTGCGGAGATGTTGGATCAGGTACTTGAGCGTGGCGTAGTGTGCGGCGGGGAGAGACTGCACGAGGCGTTTGAGGGCGCGCGCGCGCTCTGGAGAACGGTCCGCGGCTGGAAAGGTTATGGTGAGGTTTAAATACAGGTGTGCTTGAGTAATCAACATTATAAGAAAATAAGAATCGTCTTTAAGTAGTTTTTGGTAAAGAACTAAAATTCTTGTTAAATATAAATATCAAAATCGCTGTTACTAAGGGATAACTCAAACAATACTCCTCAGATCTTTAAGTAGGACCACATGAAAAGCACCAGTTTTCGATAAAAAAAAAATCATCAAAATCGGTTCATCCAGTCGGAAGTTCTGAGATAACAAACATAAAAAAATACAGTCGAATTGAACATCTCCTCCTTTTTTGAAGTCAGTTAAAAATGCAAAAAATTGCATGTATAAATTATTTTATTAAAAATGCCAAAGTTAAAGATAAGTTACGTTAGGTTACTATCTGTCGTTACTATAAATTTTTTCTTCAAACTGTACTTCTAAACGACACTTCTGAATTCGATGTCTTATACTTTCCCATTCAGAGTTTGATTTAATGCTAAAAGCATTCTCTCCCAGTCAACCTGTTGTATGAGCACAACGATATCCCGGCAAGGATTAACTTTACGTGTCGAGTTATCATTAGAAGCAGTTAGCCAACCAACCAATAAACGCGGGATAGAGCTGCGCAGTGAGCAGCGGGTCGGGCAGCCGCCTCAGGTAGGCCTTGAGCAAGCTGGAGGCCACGTGCACGTCGGCCCAGCGCGCGTCCGGCTCGGCGGGCGGCGCGCCGCGGTCCAGCGCCGCCGCCAGCGCCGCCACGCCCGCCGCGTTGCCCGGCACGCGGTACACGCCCACCGTGCGGAGACCGTATGCCTAACATAGAAAAAATGGTTGTCTGTAAAGTCGGTAGGTATACGGACGGAGATTTAACGTGACAACGTCTGTTCGTGGTATAAGTTTTTGGAACATAGAATTAAATGAAAATCACAATTTGAAATTCATAATTCACTGACATAATTCGTTGACGCCAGAAACGCTCGCGTAGAAGAGAGACGCAAGGCGCGCGCCGGTCGAGCGAGCCTCTCTTTAATGCTAAGCGCGCATGGTAACGTTCCTTACACAGTTTTCGTGAATGACACCCGAGTCAACCAATTTATAAGACGTTATCACGTCAAAAACATAAGTTATTACTAATGGAGGGCTATTCTATTCTCTAAAATACAAACTCGAAATCGGAGCTCACTCAAGTGAGACTCGAAAGCGAACTTGCATCATCTTGATATGTCATTCTCTAATCAATAATCATCTAGTACGCACTTGCGAAATGAAGTGAGTCTCGAACTCGAACTTCAAACGACTAAAGATAGGAATTTTGACATTCATCGCGGATTCCGCTGTCGAGTTACAAAACAGAATAGCCTTGCTGTGGTAACCAATGGTTACTACGACAGTCCCATTTTTTTCTTTAGTATCTAAATGATCCACTATAAAACCGTCTATTTAGTTTTTAAACTTTTAACTTGTACGCAACAGTACAGTAATGTGTCATATGTTAGGGAACATTTTTGTATCATACCCTGCATACCTCTTTTGCAGACTGTACATTACATAATATAATATGTACCGGCGCAGCGGAATTTAAGACGCGGGACGGCAATAGTACACAAGATTAATTTTATTGGCATCAGCCGACTGACAGTGAGTAGAAGTGGCAGCTTGGTATTCAGTCAATGTCAGGAACGCGGCACGCAGCTACCAAACTGTTTACATTATTTCAGTAGTAAACAATATACCATTGCATGCTTACCTAATATGCTATGTCGTAGCGAGGGCTATTGATAGTGTGATAATAATGTTGTTATCATGATAACATTCCTAGCAGGCGGAGGCATCCTGCTTGCAACCTCCAATTTTCAAAATTTTATGTTTTAAAAATTTAAATTCGGCTTTGGTGAAGAAAAACATAAGACAAAACTCACACACCTAAGAGTTCTCCATAATCTCAAAGATGCGTGAAGACAAATGCATGCCTTATTATAAAGGGAGGCCCGAGCTCAGAAGTGGGATCGTTATGATGATAATGACGATGATGTTGATGTTTACCTCGACAGCCCGCGCCGGCAGTGTGACGGCGCGTGGCACGAGCGGGTGGTCGGGGTCGGCGGGGCAGCGCTCGAGCGGCGCCCCCAGCCAGCCGCCGGCCGCGGGCGCCGCGCCCCCCGCGCTGCCCGCCCCGCCGTGCATGCGCCGCAGCTGCTTCGCCATGCGCCCCTTCCACGTCTTGTTCTTCGGGGACGATGGTAGCGTCGGTGTCGGTGGACCTGTGACGTTTATTGTAAGTGAGTTAGGGAAACAGACCGAGCAATGAGACTTTAAGACTTTTAATTATGTAGAAAAAATATTTTGGGCTCCAATTCGACTGCAAAATATGCAAACTGCAAATTCGAAATATTAAAACTCATAGGAAATATATATTCAACAATAGGTTGCAGGTAATTTGCAGAAAGAAGCTCCTCCATAACAATATCAACGATGCAATATACGATGTTAACTAGAAGTTTAGTCATCTCTCAGGTATATGAAAAATTTTATATAGGTTATATAGGTATAGGTATGTGAAAAATTTTGTTTTTAAGAAACGAATTATATAGAACTGTTTATTGTCTTACCAGGATCCTTTCCCGTGGGCGATCTGTTCCTGCCGACTTTCTTGCTCCTCTGTGGCGGCTGCGGCGAGGGACAGCTGGGGGGCGCGGGGGCGGCGGGCGAGGGCGTCGGGGGCTCCGCCGCGGCCGGGGGCGCGGGCTCCGCCGGCGGGGGCTCCGCGGAGTGCCGTCTCAGCGCCGCCAGCCATCGCTGAGCGTCCGCCGCACCGTCCGCCTGTAAACAGGTACCTCAATGAAATTCTATCTTGTATTTTTTTTAATGAAATAGCCAAGAAACGAGGTAACGATCTTAACATCGGATTACGTCAAAAAAGTTTTGATTGTCGAGAGAAAGTTAGATAGGTAGAGTTAATTGTCCACTATTGGTTTAATTTCAAAAAAAAAAACCAACAAAAATTTCATCTTATTTATTTCCTTTTCATCATAATTCATCATACTTATGCTAAGCATAACGGTTATAATAACTATGGGAATTACGAATTATTTACCCGTCATGTCTTCTGCATTCTGCAATAACTCTTACTTGATTTCTGGGTAAAATTAGAGAATTATTAAGAACGCTATCTGATATTTTTAAATATGATTTTTCTGCAGTTGGAATACTATCGCTTGAGCAACGTACTTCCGTACTTACGTACCTACTTCAAATAAGTGTCGAACTCCGGATAGACTGGATTTATGTAAAAAGATTATGGATGCGCGTGAAAATGTTTATAGTTATGCGCTGATGAAATCGTTCATTTTACTTTTTAGTTTTAATTTAAGAGAGAGCTTTAATATAAATGAATGTTGGTAATTTATGTTTCTAAGCGACAAATATATTAGAACCAATAAACATAAAAGTTCTCTTTTTAAACGTTATTTTTCATTTTGTTGGGTGTATATAATTATTGTTTTGAATCGTATGAACATAATTTTACATATAGATAGTATCAAACATTAATCCAGAGTGTTAAGTACTTGCTGAAGCATGTTCGGGAGTCATTCATTTGCTCAAGTTTCGATCTGCCTATATTACTCTAAAATACTCTACATACAAGCGATGTGATCGTATAGTGCGAACTGTATAGTAATTGCACAGGTTGTATTATATACAAACCTGCACAAACAGGTAAATAGTATTAAAATCCATTTATATGCAAACAGTTCACGGTCCCCTGTTCGTACATCAAATTCGGTTCGCTTTGCGTAGCGCTTTCTAATTGGTCAAGTTCAAGGAGACTTTTCTTTTGTAATCTGTGCAAATCTAACAGTAAATAATGCATGTGCTACTATTATGCAGTATAAGTATTAGTATAACTAGTAGTGAATATATTAATGTTAGTGTAAAAAATATATAAACTTTTTCAAAAAATCTCAAGCTGGTACGATTCATCCTACGGTACGGTTACGTACGATACATCCAACTCTACCATATATCACGTAGGGCGTAGGTACTTCTATTGTAAATTTACAAAATTTATACACTGATAGCTGAGTGGATGGATGGAAGATGGATGGGTTGATGGATAGATGCGATAGCGATGCGATTTAAAACAAAAACAAAATAAAAATAGTGTGGTGTTAAAAGCCGCGTAATTTCGGCTACGTCTTACGTCCACGGCAGACGTCATTCTTATAAATGTGGTACCCTAACCTTGTGCTCATGGATCATGATATACTGGTCCTCACCTGCAACAGCAGTTCAGCGCCGGCGGCCGTGGTGACGCGCACGACATGCTTGCGCTTGGTGTAGTCGTCAGCGAGCGCCGCCAGCGAGTAGCGCACGTCGAGCGCGTCGCGCGACCCGCTCTCCGCGCCCGCGCCCGCTGCCGCGCCCGCTCCGCTCACCGCGCCGGGACTCTGCAACGATGGAAATACATACATTTTTAATACATTTCTTACGTAGCGTGAGCTGGATACTATAGCTATATTACAGTAGAGGGTCTCTATTCTCTACTTACTCGTACAATGAAAATATTTTTAACGTTTTGCATTTAAGGAACTTGTTCATAAATGGGACTCTTTGCTATTGTGTACGTTAACTATGCCTATTCTGATGATTGTTAATTGTTAATAGATGCTTCGTTCGTTTGCTCTACACAATTTTTTTTTCAAATACACTGACTGGACTTAATTCTCGCATCAGCAACGTTGATTCAGTACGATACGTATCTAAACGTAATCTAGTTCGCGTGCGATCAATTTTAAAGATATAAAAAAGTGCGAGTATCAACAATGTTAACGCGCTTTAGAATTTTTCACTTTGATGTGTTTAAATATACGCGCGCCGGCGCCGTTTCGCGTTGATAATGATATAAACTAAACAATCGCCAAAAGCCACAGACAGCGGATAGATCGTATCAATCCACGCATACATTTTACCACCTTGCTTCCCAAACCATCTCGTGAACACGGGATCTATGTTGAATCTTTGCCAATTTTCACTACATAAAACTGGACATTTTGCAACTCCTAGTATAAACAATGTAGTTATCGTTCTCCGACCTCGCTGGAGTCACTCCACATTTCGATTCGATCTTATTTCAAGCGTACTCATAAAATATTTTATGATCGCGTTTATTGTTTTAGATACTCTTCGTGAGGTAATTATTACGTAACAATATTATCAAATCATACGCGAATGGATATGAGATGCGTGCGGTTATTGAAGTATCTATTTTTAAATGATTTATTGGTCCGAGTGAGGGGAATTAGATTTTTATTGATCGAAGCACATTGGGATTGTTATTTTTTCCGTTTTTGAAACAAACGTCTGGTGAGCAATTGAAATTTATAACACGTGGGCATTATGATAATTTGCGTGTGTCTTCGTTAAGTAGGTTCAGGCCATTTGCGCATATTGTTCAATCAACTTTAGCTCATTTTGCAAATCTGAAGGTTTCAGTAGGTTGTTGCAATTTAAAATGAATTTGAAACGTATAGGTGGATGACAGGGTAGCACTTTTAAAGTAATTTGTGGTAACATACCTACTTTTATTCAATGCGTGGGTAGATTAATCTTTATCAAGCATCATCTCACTTTCCTTTGGGTAAAAGAGTGTCATATCTACGGTGTGGTATTTACGACAATAAACATCTACGAATATGACATAGTATATTATACGAGTATATGAACGTTATGGCGTTTCGTGTGAACTAAACGTTCCGCTCACAGATCAGTCAGCGAGCCAGCTTTCACCCTGTAATTACGGACATTATCTCGCCAAAACTCATAGAAGACGACGTGAATCAGACAAGTGTCTTCACAGCCTGTCGAAAGACGGCAAAAAACTATGTTACGTGACTCAGGACCCGGTAAGGCGGCAATAACGAGCGGTTTTGTTACTCTTTGTACTAAAAAGAAAAAAATGTGTAGTCTAAATATCTCATGACATCATTTTCAATTTCGGGTATTTACTTTATTGAGCTTTTTTTAAAACATTTCAGTATTTTTCATTAAACGGTCATTAAATTGAAGAATTAAATTTATATAAATAATTCACCGAATAGTCCCTAAAACTATGTCGTTTTGAGATATGCACAAATTATTCAGTGTCTCTCTTAAACGCTCATTCACTAATTCTTAGATACTAATGGCTTCCTTTCAACTCAGTCGCTAGCCGTAAATTTTGTAAGATGCGAATACTTTTTTGCATCTCACGCTCTGTTTAACGCAGCGGGGCGTGTCTCATTTCGACCCCGAAAAATTAGCTTTCTTTATCGGTTCTGGTGAAGTGTAAACATATATTTTGTCGGAAACCGTGGCAGTGTTGCTATGCTACGAGGTATAACGCTGTAGCGAGCTACGACTCATATCCAACATGAGCATAAAGAGATCACTACAAAACTGGGTTACTGCACTGCGTACATTTATTGAAAGTTATTCAGAAACATAAAAGAGAAAAATGATTATTTTATGGAATAGATTGCAGCAAGATAAGTGGGATTTACATTAGATATTACTCTTTTAGAAGTAAGATCATGAGTGAAATGATGCTGGGAATGGAAAAACCTGCTGATTTTCAGAGGCATGTAGGAAGAATGGATGCCGTTTAAGACATTCAAAAAGAATAATATGAAGTCAATGCGATACTGACGACGAAAATGTAGTTATCTATTGCCACTAATTTTATGTGAATCAGTCAAGTATTAGGTACTTATGTTATTTAAATGGTGTTGTTGTTTTTAATAAAGTAAAATAATCTTTCCAAAGAAGGTACATATTATTCAACTACGGCAAGCATCTGAGTCATGATTCATTCATATCTTTGTAACTTCAGCAGTTCATGTAAGGAAGCGTAATTAGGTAATATAATTATCAAAGACTCCGAGCAAACCACGGAAAGGACAAATTAAAAAGTAATTAAACAACTTGATGAAGTTAGATTTCAGTTTGTTTCTGTCATCAAATTTTAAGTCGGCTTTTGACTAAACGTGAACCATAGACATTCTCACAGACTCGGACAGCCTAGCTGAAAAAGGCCACATAATTAACGTAAATTGCAAACCAAATTGGGTTAATGCACGGTGGGCCAACCAGAAGGTTCCCGGAACGCGACGAACATGACTGTGCTTGTATGAAGCACATCGCATTGTGACTTGCAGCGGGAACTTTAATCACGAAGAGTTATATGAATGTAGGTTACGGTGCAATGCAACTAGGGCTTGAATATCGGAATCTCGGAATCTCGAAATATCGGAATCTCGGACCGTGAAACCCGATATTACAATTCCGATACTGAGTGATTCGATATCGTAATATCGGAATCAGTATTTTTTTTATTTTAATTTAAACAAAATGATTTTAATGCGTGCCACAAGGTATATTGGCCACTAGGTCATAAAATTGAGCAAGTAAGTATAAATATTTTAGCTGTGTAGGGAGGTAGAGTTAATATCTTTAACCGTATTCCTGTTGTGAGTCTGCTCAGCCTACTGCACGAATAATGCGATACGGAAAAAATCTATTCCAAGCATAATTTATCTCCTTAATCTCGGTATACCTAAGTCAATAATTTCATCATCTTCTGCAGATCATCTGTACGAATCTCTAGTTGCTGAGAATTTGCATGTAACTGTCAATTGCCATTCACCGCAGATACCTCATTGACCATTGTATATCGGAGGTTCACATCTACAACAAAGGTTTTTAAAACCTTACGATGTCTAGACGTGAACAAAGCTAGTGGACCAGATAATATTCCAGTTATCTACTGTTTTGCCACGCTTGGTTCGTCTCTCAATTAAGACGAGCATAGTGCCTCAGGCGTCGAAGCTTGCCAACGTGCAGTCCGTACCCAAGAATGGCAATTGAGCTGACCCTGCTAATTAACGGCCAATTTCAATTACCAACATACTCAGGAAGATTATTATTGAACATGCGCCTCGTTGCATACCTAGAACACAATGATCTCCTTAGTGACCCTAGCGCTATAGCCTAACGCATACCACTCTACCGCATTCTAGCGTATCTCACCCACTCGTATCTGGGGCGAGGACCTTAAGAATAATGTAGAGGCGGTTGCCTTTATCCCTTGACATCTCGAAGGCCTTCGATACGGTTTAGCATGTTAGCCTATTGATCATGCTTCCTGCGTATGTCCTATTCCCTGGCCTGATCAGCTGGGTTAAAGACTTTCTGAGTGAACGTTCATTTAGAGTCGTTATCAAAGATCATTATTCGTCCCAAGCAACCTTACATCACATATTACAAACAATGCCGGACTTTCTCAGAGATCTTTTATCTCCAGAACTCTATTCCTGCTGCATATCAACGATCTGGTCGAGCGATACCTAGCAAGCTTCCGACCAGTAACGACCAAAATACAGTCTGAAGAGAGGCCCGGGTTGAAAGAGTGAATCACTGCCTGAAGTCACCGAATAGGGTGACGCCAACCTTGTGAAATTCAACGCCACAAAAACAGAAGCATTTATTTTGGCCCTACTTTTCAGAATGTATCCTTAAAATACTCCCACCGCAAGAAATTGAGATATCCTTGAACCTTAAATTTGAGCGGTTTATTGAATCCAAAGTTAAGGCAGCTGCCAGGAAACTAGGTGTCCTAGCAAATGTGTTGCGATATTTCAAGTCACTTCAGCTTTTATCCTTGTATAAAGCATAGCTTCTGCCGTACAGCTGTCACATTTGGTGCAGCTGAATTTCATCTATCAGTAAAAACTATTTTGCGATTCAAAAATCCTAAAAAAATTAAGGTAGTGAATTTTTAACGCGAAAACAAAACTGAATTGAATAGATTTAGGTGATATTTGCAACGAACGGGAATAAAACAGTATTAAAGACGGTATTATTTCATTATCCTATTGATTAAAAACCTTTTTGCTATCCAAGACGTCCTACTTTACAATATAAAATTAAATTTAAATTATTAAAAAAATTGTATAATTCCGATATTGATATCGGAATTCCGATATTAGCATCAAATATCGAAAATCAATATCGATATTGAAAACCTTCCGATATTACAAGCCCTAAATGCAACGCAAAGTTACACTTCCCTAGATATGTGAGATTGGCTTGGATATCTCTGTGTGTTAGAATATTCATTTCTGGTAAAAATACTAAACAATGAACAGAGTTTCAATCAAAAGGTTCACGAATTGCAATCTAGAATCTAGATTGAGATTCGATAAACTTGTTGTATCAAGTTGGCTTGTAATCAAAGCAATATTGTATGGAAGCTGGTGTACAATGTACATATCTAACAATCTTATAAAACTTTTTATCTATTAAGCTTTTGGGTTTAAATTAAGAATAAGAATAAGAAAATATTTATTTCCACATCACAATAGCAACACACGGTACACAAATATTAATGAGAAAAAGAGACTTATTTTAATACATAAATACGATTGATTACACAAACAAAAAGAAAAAAGAAAGACAAAATATCAAAAATACAATATAATGAAGACATTTTGATAACGAGAAAAGTATGTGTGTGCTGCAGTGCAATATGAAAAAAGGCTCATTCTCAGCTAATGCAGCAGTCTACGACCACGGCACTGATTTTCAGAATGAGCCCCATGAGTAGTGAGGTGAAATTCATCGTGGACAACATAACTAGATCCATAACTGGGTCGAAATATCAGTGTACATCTTCTTAATATATACAAATTACGTGTCACGTTGTTTGTCCACAATGGACTCCCTAAACTACTTAACCGATTTTAACCTTTGCACACCGTGTGCAGTTTGATCCAACTTGAAAGATAGGATAGCTTACATCTCAAAATAAAAAAAAACATGTGACAGAACGAAGTCTGTCCGGGCAGCTAGTATAATATAAAAATCATGAATACCCGCATTTAAAATAATAGATTATTATCCCAAAGTTTTGTAACTCTCTATAGACGAGCTCGCCAGTCTGTCGTTGTAGCCTGATGCTCCCATTTTCAACTATTGTTCATCCCATCCTATTTTACCCCTCTATGCCATAGTAGATACAATCACGTGGAAAAATTGTTTGGGCGTAAGTAGATATTTTCATTGTACTAAATGTAGCACGTTCCTCTTATCCTATTTTAATATTATTAATGTGAAAGGTCGTGAAGATGTTTGGATGTTTGTTCCTCAATCACGCCACAACTACTTGACCGATTTGGCTGAAATTTGGAATGGAGATAGCCTATATCCTGTATTAAAATATAGGCTACTTTTTATCCCGGAAAAGTTCAGGACTCCCGCGGGATTTGTAAAAAATCTCTAAGTAAATATAACTATAGGAGTATAATAAACAATACAGTACTGTTTTACATCGCCGCCGGCAAAAGCTAGTTAGCTGATAGAAGAAATCGAGAGTGCAATTACGTATGTCTGTCTACTCAAGTTTGTAGGTTAAATGGCATTTAGAGCTCATAATACAGTAATTGGTTCCTCGACGAGCATCCTAATTAATGGTGAAAGCAGTGGAGTGGTTACGATGGAATTTTATTGGTTTAAGTGCACTTTCAAAATGGTTTGAGGAATTGTTAACTGGACAGTCTTTGGGTTGTTATTGTTTATGGCGGTTGTATTTTCATCTTTGTTTGCGATCTAATGTAGATACCTGTAAGTCACGTGCAAGCTGAGCGTAATAATATTAATATATAATTTCTTTCTTTTTCTTCTCTGTTTCTTGGCCGGCACTGCATCAGTGATGCCTTTGGTGTTGCTGATGTCCATGGGCGACGATAGTCACTTACCATCAGGTGGATCGTCAGCTCGTTTGCCGGCTATTTCCATAAAAAATAAGCTGAGTATGAGATGAGTAATATATTTATGTTTTTTTTTCCCTTGTCAAGGCATTATTTTAATCAGGGCTAAATCCTCGATATGCCCAGGAATCATTTGGAGGGCCACGTATGAGTTGCTTGTTCAGAGTTGCTGTTCATTCATTTTAAAAATGCAAACAGTAATTTTATCAACAAGTCTTTACAGCTGTTATTAATAGATGTTAACCAGAAACCAATAGGTGTTTTTTTATATCACTATATGTGCCGGTAGGTTTTTTTTTCTGTTTCCTTCTATCCCAGTAAAGTGATTATGGTGATATCATATCAGCATTGTTATAACGATGTGGAGATAATAAAACTAGAATTAATGAAAGCAAAAATATACAAGTTGTAGAAAATTATTTATTAATGTCGAACAGCATACGTTTCAACATTTTTGGCTCAACTGGTAATGTTTCAGTAAACAAACACCCGGCCGCGGTCCAACAGCACTGGCGCCGCACGCATCAGCCGTCGCGGAAAGACGAAAAAAAATCGATATTTACATACGACAATATCGAATATTAAATCGATGATATGTAACGCGACGCCTGTTTCGCTGTCTACATACTGTAACGAATGAGCCTGTACCAACAAAAAGTGCGTTGGAGTTCCGTTCGATTTGTCTTTCGTACGATTCCGTCAAAAAAGGAACTCGATTAGAATATCGTGGCAACGAAACAACAAGTCACGCACGCGAGTTAGCTGAACGTCTAGCCGTCTGAATATCGTGAATCCGATACTATCTCTGGCGTTTGATTTTGTGAGAAGACTTACTTACAATATTCTCTAAAATTACAGGTCGATAAGAATCGACGATTTATTGCGTCTGACACACTTACCCCGTGCGCCGCTTTAAGTGTGTGTTAAAAGAGTTGGTCGGACAATACGACTCGCTCTTGACCTACCTTTTCCTTTCTCACAAAAGTCGGAGTTAAAGTGGAAAATACTTAAGTGTTTTATGTCTGTTGAAATAGATGACAATACTCATCGGTCATTGACATCTTTAAGGTGTATTAATAGCCTAGGTTTTAGGAAGGATATTGGACAAAATAAACCAAATCCTATTCGTACATTCCAAATTTTATTGCTCATTGCTCCAGCTCTTAGCCCATTAGAACCCTGAACACATTTTAAGAGCAAGGTTCGTTGTCAATAACTATTCAATAGCGATATAAAATGCCGTAATGCTCAAGTCTAAACGCGTTAACGAGGTGGAAACTGCAATCTTAGACGTCGTATTGCGTGCTATCCACAATAATTACATAGAAAGTCAAAAGAAATTCAATACTACCTGCGCAGCCATTGACCCGATAAATGTCTAGGTGGTATTGAAGGCTGCGTAGTTAGCTGGCAATAACGCATTACTTGTGGCTCTTGTGGGTCAATTGCCTAAGCCTTTCGATAAATGTAAAGGGATGCGTTTCGTTGTGACACTAAGGACGAGGCGTCAGCTTGCGTCATCGTAGCTACTCGTTGGATGGATCCTAATAGTAATTGAATAGAAATGAATACAAAACTTAAGGATTAAAAGCAAAGAGAATTAGAAGACCAGTTTAAGTTTTTAAAACGGTAACATTAACATTATGAATTAATTGTGTGAAAGTAGAACGAATAAAACATCGACATGCAAAATTTTTGGTATAATAAAATAAAATGGTGAACTATGCAATAAACTGTACACAACAATGTGTACACGAATTGAACACGAAGTGAAATCAATAATTACATTTAAGAAATAAACCAATACAAAGTGCGGTATTAATTATCGCATCAATCTCTACAAGACACTGTATTAGTAGTGAGTATAAATAAAAACAACAAATAGCAGTTTTTATTTTTAAAATTAGTAAACCTTTAGTGCATATTATCCAAACTCTAAAGAATAATCTATTAGAAAATAAATGGTAGAAAATATAATATAATTTAAAAAGAAGACAAGAATAAGATAAAATGGAAAGATTGCTTTGAGTTCAGTATTGGAGACAGATAAGGGCAATTCGTTTCTAAATCTTAAAAAATAAAAAGAAGTATTAAAATGAGATGGCTTATAAGATCGTATTATAAATTATAATTTAAGTGGCCAGTGATGGTCATTAGTTTATTCAATGATCGAAATTCAGTAAGGAGCGAGATTTGTAATTTTTCAAATACCTACGATGTGCATTCGAAATGATATGACCGGAATTAAACAGACCATTAATACTGACCGAAGTTTATTAAAAAAACTATAACAAGTTACTGTGAAACTTCAATTCTTCATGGAAATAAACATTTATGTGGAAATAAGGTTGTTATCATTTGTATTAGGTACACACGTGTCAAACACAAAACACCACGAAAAATGTTCAAAAACATCGACTTACAATTGCCAGAGACTGCAGACGCATTATGCAAGCGATTTGGTTCGCACTGTTTCAAATTAATATTATTGCTTTGAATTTCACTTCAACTTTTTGTTTTACAGTTTTATCCGTCCACCGCGGAGCGCATTATTATTTTAACGGACAATAGAGTTGTGTCACGATTATAAAATTTGTCGGACGTTATTACCTGCACTAACACTGTAATCAACAATAATAACTACACGTTGAGATCACTTTCGAAACAAAGCCACGAGGTGTAGCCGAGCGAACTGCTCACAAAAAAAACCATTAAATTAACAGAGTTTGATTAACGTTCGCTATATTTACATTTAAAGCTTCACGCGTCGAGTGTTCGACAATTAACGAGTGAGCAGATAAAACACGGCATTTAAAATCTCACCAATATATCGGTGTACCACAGCGTCATGGCTTGGCTGGAGTCCATTCGCGTCAAGACCGAACGGGACACATCGCGGTCATTGTTAGCGCTTGGCATCAGCGAGCACGTGATAATGCAATTGTTTCCAAAAACACTGCTCTCACACTATTTGTTATATTCAACCGCTATGTCAACCCTGATCGCGAAAATCCGAAATACCGCGCGAGGCAGGAGTCGATCGATTCGAAAAATTTTCATGCCGTCTGCGAAGCGATCCGTAATGCATCTGCCTGACGCCGTGCGTCCGAGCGAGCCAACTGAGATGAAATATCAATCGAATCGTAGAAGAAATATATTTAAATTTCCGGAAGTGCGATGTGCGGGCGTCGCGCACGCTCGCCTGAAGGACTGTGGCGCGGCGCGTCGGTCTGCGCCTGCGCAGAGAAAGTGCTCCCGCGCAGACTCCGCGGCGTCTGCCAAATCGTCGGTTTCACGGTTCGAAAATTGATAGTCTTTTTTCCGGACGACTCGTCGGTGTCGCTACAATGAGGACGACACGACACCAACTTTCGTGGACTTTTTCATGTTTCTATATATTCTTAGAATTTTATTTAATTTAAATTGTTTTTGTTCTACATAGTTTTCCAAGAACCGTATGAAATATCACTCTTAATTAATGAATAAATGTAACTTTCTATAATTCGGTTGTTTGTTCTATTTTTTTTCTTACGAAATATTGTTCGTGCCATAAATCCTAAGTCACCAAATCGAACGTTCGTGTTGTGCAATATTTATTTGTCTTCGATCACGTTTCGAGTGTTAACTGTCGCCGCCTGCCTCGCATCGCTAACAAACCACATAATACTATGTAAACACGGAACAACTTATAAGTCTTCAATTCGTTATCATCAACGGACGTATCAATGAGGAGTATGGACATTGCATAATTTCAAGTGAAGTCACTAAACTCTTGGTGGTGATTTATTTAGCTGTTCGAATGCAATGTGCAAATCCATAATGTAACTATATATTTTTTTTGTTTATCTTGACATGGTTTAGCTCTCATTGACCATATCGATAATATTTTTTATCTTATAGCCTCATTTCCTATTATCCTTGTTGTGTGGTTCCTATCTCGATATTAATTTAAATTAGCGATCAAATCGGTATCGAATTGTATTACTTGACACACTTCCTCATCAGCAGGATAAATATCATAATATCAGGTCGTTTAATTTATCAATCGCATGGTTTAATTCTGAGGAAGAGATCTTGTTTACTGTTGTCTTGAGTCTATCGGTGCAGTAGTTACAAATCCCACTGTCCATATAAGTGAGATTATAACAATGGGAATTTGGTTGGTCGATGACCTAATTTTACATGGTATATCCCTAAAGATTATATCAAAGAAACAAGACTAAATCTTAAGTAAACCGAAGCGATTAACGACTATCATGGCTTATTTCTGATCAATATTGCTGCAGCAAGCCACTCTTAGAATATCACCGTAGCGTCGGCATAACGTGAACGCACTGCGTAATAATTGCGATTTGTCATACTTTTCCTTCGCACTGCACGATATACGAGCAGATAGGGTGGACGACGTTTTCTTTTTCTTGGTTCTAACTACTCACGAAATGGCCATTAACTAACATACCGTTAAGTTTACAATGAGCATACTTTTGCGTCCGGATATCTGATTACGACTATTTAGAATAAGTATTTTATATTTTGTAACAAGGTAGGTTAAGTAAGGGCCCTCGCCGACGACGACTTTTTGTAGCGATGCTGTCGCGCGTTTCATGAACGCGCAACAGCATAGCTACTAACGCTTGTTAGTCGCATTTGCAACGCGCTACAGAAGCGATGCCAACGCGCTACTAACGCGCTACAACATCGCGACTGTATCGATTCAACGCGCGACCATGTCGGACGACATCGGTATCTTGCAATTGTAGCGATCGCAGTTACCATGGTGCTGTTACTGAATCGCGTTTGCATCGCGACAGAAGCGCAACAGCATCGCTACTGCATCGCTACAAAAAGTCGCCGTCGGCGAGGTCCCTAAGAGGTAGGCCTGCCCTCATCGTTATGGCGTTGCCATTTAACCTATATTTTTTATGGTTTAATTCTCTCTTCTTGCCTTATGAACTTACACCTGGTGCCTGCTAGATACAAAAAGTACTGTTTCAAAAAAAGAAATATAATTATCATTCTTATTATCTAATTAAGTAGATAAATTCGATTATGCTTTCTCTGTCTCAGTAAAAAATCCTTCCTTCCCGAGTATTTCCTTGCCTTTCCGCACTGGGATACAAATGAGGTTCATTATATTATTAGCATATGGATGATTCTCGAGTCACAAATCACGCACTCAAGTGAGACAGGTGACATGCGACGTCTCCGCACGCTGCGCGGGCTGCGCAAGCGCATCGTCTTGCCAACCGATTCCAAGAAATACGCCGTAATAATTTTTCTATACGCGTCTCGTCCTACCAAGGAAGTGTTGAATTTGAACCATAGTGATACTTTATTATAATTTATAATATGAACCATAGTGATTACTTTTATAAAACGATTAAGCTAATAATAGAATTAGGTAGTTGATGATGTCTTGAAAATTGTTAATCCATTTATTTAATATCACTGTGGTGTGACCATATTTATGTTAAAATGCTTCGAAATATTTGAGAAAAGAAATAGTATCAATCTGTTTTTCTCTTTCTAGTCCATATTAGTAAGTTGATGTGTTTTGCGGGGACTGCAATCCGGCTCCACTATAATTTGATACTTGTCACCTCTCATCGTCCCCGTGACTACAGTTAATTCGGTAGTTTTTGTAAATTCTATTCAGAGCGTGAGAAATCATGATTCGTTGAACTTCAGCTCATTAAACCTCTTAATTTTTTAACCTATTACATTATTGAACACAGTATTTTTATAATTTGGTACATTATAGGTACATTACGTAAGATTAAGATTATTAGAGGCAACCTATAAACGTCAACTGTAAGGGACAGTACGAGAGACCCTTAAGACTAAAATGAGAAGCCTCATTTCAAAGTGTCACCGGTATGGGACCAGAATCAGAATTTATTGTAGAATGCAAAGCCAGCGTAACTAAACTTGATTATTTAACCGGCAGACTAACGGAACGGAACCTATCCAAGTAACTGCGAGTTAAGGATCTACGAGCCGAGTCGTTCATAACATCGCGAAGATAACAGAAATACAGTTAATTAATAAACAGAACCTTCAAGATAAGTCTTAAAAGCTTCAGGCCGACTTAGAGATCGATCAGTTATAGCCACGGCTACCTCATTCGAGGAAGTCTAGAACGTATGAATAAGGAATTAAGATTGGAAATTGATTAAGTTTTACGCTTTCGTAAGACGAAACGGTTGTGCTGGATAAAAGTATCGAGGCATGCGAAATGATTGATGGTGAAACGGAACATCCATTATTATGGAAATGTCTCCAGAGGTAAGACGACTGTTTCCGCAATATTTAGGTCTCGTTTACGTAACTATAAAGTCATAAATGTAATCTGTCATCAGTAATGTGTAATCAGTAATATTACTTATTGTATTTATTTTTTTATGGAAATAGCCGGCAAACGAGCTGACGACCCACCTGATGGTAAGTGGCTATCGTCGCTATCGTCGCCCATGGACATCAGCAACACCAAAGGTATCACTGATGCGTTGCCGGCCAAGAAAGAGAGATATTTACTATGAATACGTCAAGTTACTCGATATTTATAGGCTGTATCAAGTGAGTTAGAGGAAAATGTACATTTAGGTATAGCACACTGTGAACTAAAACCGCACTTAGGTCACATTTTTACACGCTGCGAAAAGTTTAAGTGCTCTATTATTGCACGGCGTTTAGAACTCTTGACTCTCTTGACTCTGAACCTTGAGCGCTAACTTTACGCATGTTCAATAATAACCACTCTACGCATCGTAAAGTTATGTACAATTTATCATTGCCATTGTATATAATTTGGCTCTACTGAACCAAATTATACAGATACATTATACATCAATTGAAAGAAATCATTCGATTCCGCAACTTCTCGTCTATTCATCTGTAAAGGTACCTAGTGATGATGACTAACAACGAAAGCGTATCCTCCGTTCGGATGACTCAACCAACACGCCTAAAATCATTTTGTTGTGTGAAATACTCCCAAAACTGAACAGTAAATATACACTTGTGCTATTTAAGGTGAAGAATTGTATCGAATAATTGCTTAAAAATGCTTGATATAATGATAAAATCTGGTAGATTGATAAAATAACAACATAAACAGAACAGCAATAAGGAAGTTTGCATAATCGATGATTACAAATCTACTTCCCTTTGTTTAACCCTGACTTCTTTATTCTGGTCTTTTGCCAATGTAAACTATGTTTTAGTTATGTATCATTATCATTATTAATATTATAATATATTATGATTATAATCAGAATGAATACGATAATTATCAATTAAAACTAAAATTTTCTATAATTCGTATATTTTATTGAACACAGCAAAACTGTTTGAATAATGCGTTGACAATCAAATTATCATTCTTAACATTTTGACAAAAACGTGTCAAGCAATGGTTTCAATATACTTACGATATTAGACCTAAGCATAACATATTAAACGATGCCGATTAAATTATGAACAGGGAAATTAAAATTAAATCAAAGTAAATATTTTCTATAACTTATATGAAACTAACAATAAGTTGAAAATTCGGAATAAGCTTTCGTAGTAATTATACACATGGAGCCTATAAACAGTATGTTTACCTCGCTGGACGTCATAATAACTGTCATCTAATCTTTGAACATAATAAAACTAGAAGCTCCTTATCTGTATATTGAAGTTTTTATCAGCAAGTAACAAAGATAGAAGCGATTTTGTTAAGCGTCAATGTTAAAAAGTATGAGGCAGAAGAAGAAAGGTTGGAAACTCATGGAAAATTAGGCGCGTCCTTGGGGGCGTCCATAAATTACGTGAGGTGTTTTTTAAAGTTTTTTACAATCTGAATTAAATGGACCAAAATAGTATAATTTTGTTTTGTTTCAATCAGAAAAAAAATTGCGTGATATTTGCCGAGACCCCCCCTCTCTCCAACGTAAGATTAGATGAGATTTGACTCGACCCCCTCCCCCCCTTAAACACCTCACGTAATTTATGGACGCCCCCCTTGCAATTCAGATGGGAATTTTTGTAATTCACATGCTATTGCATGAGAAATTCTGCGAGCGGCATAAGGACTTCTGACTCATATGATTCTTGATTTCTTATTCTTCCACCAATCGGTAAGATTTTCGTAATACTTAATTGAAAATACAGTTAACCATTTGTTCGTATATTGGGAAGTATAATTTTATTGAATGATATAAAGACAATGCGATAACAGTGACAATAATAAGTCGATTAACAAAGATTGGATTTCTGTTAATGAACTTGTAAAAAGGTATAATTACATTATTACTAATAGATAATATTAATCGGTTTCAACACGCCTCTGACATTAATCGCCTATTGTAACATGGAGTTAGGTTTTGTGTGTTAAGAACTTCGAAACCACTTTCGACAGTCCACTCGATATATGTACATAACTTAGCTATACCATGGTTCAGTATACAATAATTAATATGGCACATTCACAACGAAAAGGAAGGGAAAAACCTGTTTTTTAATATTGTTATTTTCCCCACAATAAAGCTATTCTTGCGATTAGTGAGAAGTTTGCGCGAGAGAAACATAACAGCGATGTATTCAGTTCAGTTAAACAGAACTCCCCGGAATGAGCTCACCGGGCGGAGATCAGCCCGTTACGTCAGGTAGGAAGGGTGGCCATGTGTAATGTTCAAGATTAGTTGGGATCATTAGTATCGGATTATGTGTCTGAAGCAATTAGTCAGTAATCAGTTTGTTATCGATCTAAACTCAGCTGAAACCAAAATATACTTAATTAGTTTCGATAATTTTACAGCTATTTCGAAAGAATGACTACTTACAGCAAGTGCAACAGTTTCAATACATAATAATATAACATTCAAGACACCCCATTATATAAACTTGTAGCTATAAAGTCAATCATCTGTTAGTATCTCAAAAATCAAATTATTATAAGAAAGAATGATAAAATAAATGTCGGACATGGTTACAATACAACGTTATTGGATTTGAACAAAATAATTATTCTTATATTATGCACTAAGGCAATAAAAGCTTACCAATCTCTTACATGTGTTAAAACTGTTAACTCTGTTAAGTAACATTATCGAATTTTATGAGTTGCGTTGCTACGAGACATGTTTTAACGGTAACTATAATGTAATTTTAATGCAAATTTGTATACGCAAATCGACTTAAGTTTTAATTAATTATGTAATTTAATATATCTTCGCGAGATTTCCTCAATAAAACTGTGAATGTCCTCTCTAAATCACTAACGGATGGCGATCTTAGCTACGGGACGTACGAGCGTCATACGCATATTTGGGTCAGGTTGTAATATATTTGTGTTTACAACCTATTTCAGATCTATTCATGTCGATAAAGAAAGGTAATGTAAACATGCCGTAATATTATTTAATGCGTGTAATCTGCCGACCATCCATTCATCCTTCCGGCGTACGAATGGCACAGATACAGCAAAAATAGTCTTTTATATTCGTACTTGGAATAGTTAATTTTAATATAAACTCTATTCAGCTATTTCAAACAAGGATTTGGTAATTCAAAAATATCTTTTAATTATAAGTGATCGACCGAGATAGTAACTTTGATCAGTAGTTGGATGGGGTTGGCTAAAGGCATAATTTCAAGCGCTCCTACTACCTTCTGATTTAAAGGCCTTCAATACATAACGACTGTTTTTAGATAACAGTCGTACGTTAAGTATTGAACGCATTACTTTCAATACTGACGTGAACTATCAGTGAGAAAGACCTACGCCCCGCAAATAACAATGGCATTGTTTGAGCAAAAGCCTGAAACGAAATTTTGTTACAAGTCATCAATAATCTAAATTTTACTAACAAAAAATAACCGACTTCAAAGTCTCAAAAACTACGTAGTTGTCAGATCTCGTTCAAATTTATGTGAGACCACATGACAAGCGCCTGCTTTCGATTAAAAAAAGAATCATCGAAATCGGTTGGCGTGATATTGAGTTATTCGTCAATTTGTCGCGCACATCTTAACACAAATTTACGACTTATGTAGTTTTCTCATGGATGCCGTTATCAGATCTCAATAAAATTTATATGGGACCACATGACAGCCACCAGCTTTCGATTAAAAAAAGAATCATCAAAATCGGTTCGCCCAGTCCAAAGTTCTGAGGTAACAAACATAAAAAAAAAAAAAAAAAAAAAAATACAGTCGAATTGAGAACCTCCTCCTTTTTTGAAGTCGGTTAAAAACAGATAATTTCATTTGTAAATAAAGGCTTGGTATGCATTAAGCATAACATCAGTATTAAGATGATACAATTAATGCGATCCGACCCCGATACTCCGCGAAGCGTCGCATCGTTGCCGGCCCGTCGAAAACAGATAGTGCGGAAACGCACATCTAATGAGACTCGTTAATTTCATCTCGCGCACTATGGATATGAAACGGATATGTATACGATATCCGTTCCGTATAACAATGTTGTTCAATCGATTAGGTAATCCACGCGACGTCTGCGTAATTGTGTCATTGTTATTTTAATCGTAACTTTCGCGTGTGATTGACGATTCGAGTTGCACCTGATATAAGATTTAGATTATTGAACGCTTAAGTTATTTATATTGTGTTGTTATTTTTCTACTTGTTAGTTGTCTAAGATACAATAGAGTTTAGCTAGCGGAGCTAGTCATGATTCTGAAACACATTAAACTATTATGCACCAAAATTTAGGGATTCAATGCACATTAATAGCACACAAAACGGCTCTTACATTTTTCTGTTGTGTCATTGTTATTATAAATTAGTTTCGTAATGCTGTATTCGTAAGTGTGATCGATGATGCAAAGTTTATCAAGTATGAAGTCGATTCGCGATCAATTAAAGATGCAAAAACTGGCTTGCCGCATAACAATTGCCAATCTAAATGGACCATCTTCTCTATAAATATTGCGGTATTATTAATCACGTATTTGTTTATGCAACAACGCATGCGTACTTTACGAAAGCCAAATGCCATTTACACACGACGTTGTTCATCGTTTATTATCAAATAGCAGTCATCATCGAATTATTATTTTCATCTTAGCTCGCTTTATTGTTCAAGCTGTGATTTCAAGCTTTAATACGAGTATTACGGCTTCGGCAATATGCTGAATATTGTATGACAATGAAGCATAAAATATTTAATGCCATATGGCAAATTCCTAATGTTTTCATACTTTTCCGGTTGTTAAATGTGTTCATTCATCGTCATTCTGTTTACTTTGCACCGAAATATCGTAAAGCGTCGCGTCGTGTCGTGTGTATAAAGTATAAAGTCTTACTGATGTTGTTTAGTCATAGACGTTTTTTTCATCGTATCATAATTTACGACGATAATACTTTTGATGTTATCGCTGGTTAGATAATTGCATCGAAAAGATGTTTGAAGTGGGCAAGCTTTATCATTCAATTAGTGTTGTGAAAATTTTGTTAATTTTATAGCTTGTCAATAAATTCGATAACTTTTAAAGTAATAAGGAAGTTAACTTAACTTTATAACTAATACTAACATAAGTTTTGATAATTGAAAACTTCACATCATGTAAGTGTGACGCGGACGGCGCGTAACGCGTGAAACATGGAAGTGTCACAATCACATGCAATGCAGCAATGTTTCGGTGCATGCATGAATTTGATCTAATGTGCAATTGCCATAGAAAGTGAACCATAATAATTGGCGAACGTCCGTCTACCCACTCTGCCATTGAGCGGATCCGTCGATGCGGAAATATAGACGACTGGATGAGAGATCGCCCACGTTTACAATTTGCAAATATACGTAACAATGACTAAGTTAGTGACTAATGCTGCTTCTACAATTCGGAGATAGCATTATCCAATTATTCTAGTCTAAGAAAGTGATATAAATAATGTGATAACTATGATGTAGTAATTTAAGTCAATCCTAAGTGAACTTATATGGAAATTAACAAGAATACAGAATAATCTAGAAGCGATTAGGCAAGTGGGTGACTGAATAGAACATAATTTACTAATAAACTATTCAGGGATGGTTATGGTATATCTATTGTCCATCAGAATTACATGAGTTACAGGGAAACTCAATACACAGAGTATTCAAATGAAATTTAAAACTCGAAATAAATTTAAAATGAATTTTGGGCATGTAGTGTGTACACATCAATATTATATTATCAAATTATACGTAACGAGATGACTAATAAATGATACTTGAAAATGATACATTGTTTGTCGATGTTAGAAAGTGAAATTATGTTTCTCTGTTATCATAATTTATCGCAGTGAAATAATGAGGTAGCTATTGCAATACAAAGTTGTTATATAACATCCATTTTATTAGATTACAAATTGACATTGCGGATAAACTGTAATAACAATTTGAAGAATCGAAAGCCATTTAGAGAAACAATAATGCGAGACAAAGAAAGTAAAATGGTGTCCATCGTATCACTTGTATCATTCGTGTGATACCAATTGAAATGAAATACTGAGACAACTGTGATGTCTAACACGATCAAATGTATTCTTATTGCAGTTTCAATTATGTTTTTCACAGCTGCTGTCATTTTAATTGGTCTTAAAACTTTCCTCACTTAATCTGCGTGCAATTTTCGTAAATCATTATTCGTGTTTTACTGGATTTTTTTATGTTACATCTGATTTTGGTAAGTTATTAATGTTATGATCTACTTACAGTTACATAAAATCCATTTTAAGATAACAAAAAGTATCGGCTTCAGTATTATTTATTTTAAAGCACTAACATGACACGTCTATAGAAAACTTTAGAAATCTGTAAGCTTGTGTAAAAGCTTTGGCATGAACTTTCCATGAAGAATTAGAAAATTTTTCTTTGTGAAAACTTAGTTTTACAATCAGTGCCACTTACTATACTAAGTACAGTTTCATGAGCGCCATCCAGTCTAAGTCGTAGTTCCCGGTGTGGCAGGTCGTTCACCCCGGCCGTGCGTCTGCGCAGTACGCATAGACGGCCGATTGTGGGATAAGCGCGTTTCGCTATTAAAGCGTTTATCTCGATTGTCTTATTGCACGAATTAAATAGAAACTCGCCACGTCTTCCTGTGAACGTGTGTTTCCTTTTTGCTTGAAATGAGATTTTTTAAAGGATTTTTTGTTCACTATGTAATGAGACAATGCAGCAATATTGTAGCATAGTGAAGTCACAGAACTTCCTACTGACAAGTTAGGTGAAGCACTATTAATTTAAAAAACTGTATGACTTATAGGTTATAGTCATTTTTAGGGTTCCGAAGTAAAATCGGAACCCTATGTCCGTCCGCTTCTCTGAGGCATAGCGCCGAGACTTTTAGTGCTAGTAGAAAGGTGTAATTTTGTATACATGTACCTATTGAATTTTTATGAATGTCATACATTAGTGTATTTTAATTCAAAAGTTAGTAACTATAGAACATGAAAGATACTTGTACATACTATATCTACCTGAAATGACGTAGCAATAATACATTGATTTTAAGTTTCCAAAGTTCAAAGTAAAACACTTTTTAACTGGCGGTTATTATAAAAAAGACATAACATACGTTCAATGATTATGTCAATGTAATCAATTATTTGATGAAAGGACACATTCATTGGATAATAACAGAACAGCTGAGGGTCTTCGATCTCCGTCTGCTGATGAGCAAGCGTGCGCATGATACAAATAATTTTATTTATTTCCACATACAAAGCTCATATCAATGTAATAGTTGATACTGTCGGCAAAATTATTTTGCACAATACATTGTTTGAGCAAAAAGGCGTATAAAATTGTGGCAAGAGTGGACTACGGAGGACTACTACAGGAAGTTGTATTTTCTTCCATTAAAACTATTATTTATTAACATTTTGTTAATATACCCAGATAGTATTAAGAAAATGAAGCATAATAAATAGATATATATAATTATATGTCATATTGATGATTACAGACTCGAAATCTAATACTAATTTCTAAGAAAAAACAGAAAATCCACTTTATTTCATTATTAATTGAAATAATTTTAATTTCATGGATTCTATTTACCCAATTAACTACGCAATAAGAAAATCTCAGCTCTCATTACAAGTAAATTTTATATACATACATACCTACATTTTATCGATGCGTGGAATGTAAAAATTGTTCTCCAACTGCTCTAAGTTTGACTGGCAGAGAATGCTTTCAGCCTTTTATATCCTTTACTTATGTTTAAAAAGTACAAGAAATAATAAATAAATAATATGCTGACGGTACAGCGTAATGTTTCGCAGAAGCCAGACACTCGGTCTGGCCGCGCAGCGCGACGATTGCTTTACGATGCAATGTGCACACGCCTGCGCCTGCGCTTGCGCTGTTACCATTTCGATGTAATGTTACATTAATGTGAATAAAAAACCTATTAGGAGATCGGATAAACAATTACCAACAATTTAGGAAATATGCTACGGAAAAATTTCAAGAAAAATCATCACTCAAATTATAAAGGTTTTGTTAATAGGATTGAAGTAGGTATCTCATTCACAGTAGTTACCATAGATAGAAGACTTAAGGCATGTCAGAAAGGAAATTATAAACATACTAGCTTTTGCTCGCAGCTTCGCCCGCGGTAGAGATCGATTCCCTTCCCTCCACCAATCCGCACTGGAGCAGCGTGGTGGAGTATGCTCTAGGCCTCCTCAAGAGGAGAGACCCGTGCCCAGTAGTGGGCCATTAATGGTTTGAAGCCAGCCAGCCAGAGATCGATTCTTTACAAATCCTACTTACTTTTACTTAGTTGGAAATAGTTGCCTATGACTTAAGTAAACAAACATGTATCATTTGATAGCGTGATTCAGAACTTTCAAATGAATTTTACGAACGCCATCTATTAATAACATCCGGAACTGAATATCTAGCAACTAACAAAATATCGATCTTCCCATGGGGATGTTTTACCGCGGTAAAAAGTAGCCTACGTTACTCTCCACCCTCCTCACTATCACCACACACAGAAACCATACCATTTATCAGCTTCGTTGCGACGTGAAAGACGTACAAACAAACAAACACAATTTCACATTTATAATATTAGTATGGATAGTATGGATAGGTATAGCATTGCTTGATAAAAATTTAAATTGGGAGCACAGAGAGAGTCCTATTAAGTCATACATATCTATTAACACTCAGAAGAATCGCTGAAATGAAAGAGATCCATTGCTTTGGGTCGATCTAATCAACGACTCAACGTTCTTTTATGATCGTTGAGTGATGTCGACGGTTAAATGTGTGTATGTCATCCATCCAAGTTGAGTGCCTTCTGCCATCTTCAATATGACGCACGAGCCACAAGTTGTGTCGTTTGCCTTGGTTTCGATGTTACGTACCTACGTATAAGTGACTATGTATTTTGTATGATAACTTATGTGGAATATTCAGTAGGCTGTAGGTATTACTTATTCTTTGCATTACTAGTAGTGGATGGAGGATGATACCTGAGCAAAGGCCAAAGGCTAAGTATTTGACAGGTAAATGTTTTTTTTCTATACTTGACAGTTTTGTTTAGAATTGTAGAAAATATTTTTTCAAAATTTTCTACTTTTCCGCGGATGAAATGAAGAAAGAAAAAACAGGAAATGATATTACATCACTGCAACGGGAAAAACCAGATGATTATAATAATTATTCATAGTAAATAAAAAAAAAGTTAAAAAATAAAAGGTAAACGATAAACGACCGGTATAAAAAAATTGAAATATTATAAGAACGACACATTTATTTTATGACGGATAATAAAACGCGGTGGTGACAAAATACCAGGATGTTATGCGTATGTTAAAACTACGCAATAACAATAAAATTATAGGAAATTTTCATTTTTTTTCACCGGATGCTAAAGTGCGATCGAAAGTTCACACACTCGGATGCGGCAAAAAATGAACAAAAATCATAAAACGCAATAAATATCTCGGCTTCTATGTCAAAAACTTAGAAAAATAATACTCATTAATATTCGAAGAAATATATGCTAGTATTTTATCAGATGATTACAATGCAATATTTAGAAACATAGATGACATATTTATATTTCCACGGCGGATCATAAACCGAGGTGGCGACACGACGTCTGGAAAATATCTAACTACGTAATAAAATTTAAATGAAAAACATTCACACTCCAACTCTAACCACGACCGCAATATTATTGTGATGACAACGTTTCTAAGAATCAAATAAAATTATACTGATTAAAACATCGCAAACGTCTTTGACAGGGCGTAAGAAGCTGGAATTCACCCGTGGAGTAATTCGGAGCGTGCATAATAGCCTCTAATGACAGGCGTGTAGCGAGTACTGCCGACACTGCCGACTATTACCGACCCATGAAAACAACGTTGCAGGTTTCCAACGTAGCTCCTTACGTAGGCCGTAAGCTAAGCCAAACGGTAAGCGTTTAGAATAACATGCAAGAGATTCTGACCTCTGTGACCATCGCAGTATGATCTCTACTTGCATGCAGTAATGTGCCACTTTGTCAAATAGATTTTAGCTAGAGTATTTCAGTTCGTGTAGCGTAGGATTAGCGGCATCCGTTCGGAGAAGTGAAGCGCACGTCCCTGGCAGAGATCCTCAACCTGACGATGAATGAGCTTAACGACCGCCTCAAGTTTTGCTTTGCGCTCAGGTACTGTAAAACTTTTTTCAATGTGAAAGAAATGTAAGACAAAGCGCAATACAACGTCGCGGCGCGGAAAAATAGGAACAATACTTTCCACAGTTAGAACTTACGGTAGCGTGACGATTCAAAAGCGCTTAGCGCGTATAGAAGCTTAACTGCGTGTTTTGCGTGAGTTGCATTTACGTGAAAAAAAAGTGCTTATATGAGTCGCAAACGTGCTGGTTAGTTAACATGAAATTAACAAAAATTGATGCAACATTTCGATGAGCTTGACAGATATGATAATACAGGATATCTCGACTTTCTAGTAAGCTTACTCTTAAGCTGTAGTATAAGCTGAAAATGCAATCCAAGAATTGACGAAGTTTGAGAAGCATTATACGTATGTGAGCGAGATGAGCGGTTGTAAATGTAAAGCAGGAACGTCGATGGTCAGATGTGTCGGAAATGGCGATGTGGCCGCTCATCAGTCAGAGGACGTGACTGGGCTCCGTTAAAAGACTTGGTTCGCGCTACGCCTGCCGCATTTGCGTTAGACCCCGGAAGATTGAGACAAAAGCGTACCTATAAACTGAAATCCTTATTCCATTTTAATGTTGGTAATGGCTGCAAACATCAGTGTATACTTAAAGGATCTTAGGCGATGAATTTAGGATCTCTTTTTCGGTCTTTATGCTCAAGATTTTTAATTGTCTGGCTAACAAACCACCCTCATTTAAAAAGTCAATGTAGAGCTGGAATGAAATGCGGGATAGTGATGGATAGCTTACTTTGCTTCATTTATCTTTATAACGTTCACATTAGGTGCGGAATTTCACCGCAAATAAAATTTGCCATAAAAGAACAGTATTTTCTGACCACGTTGATATCAATGAGACAATATTCTTCGACTTGTGATTATGTAATAAGTATGATTGATTATACTTTTTTTTGTAAATAGGTGAACGAACAGATGAGCTACCTGATTATAAGTAAGCATCGACATGGACATAGGAGCACCTTACTCAGAAAAGAGAAAAAAGAAGAACATTAGTTTATAATAATAATAATAAATGACGACCCGTGTGGCGCAATGGTTACCATGCCGGATCGCCGCACCAAGGGTCCTGGGTTCGATTCCCAGCGAGGAGGAAATTTGAATGATGAGTTTGAATTTCTGTTCTTGGTCTGGGTGTGAATGTCCTTGTCCAGTGTGTTTGTCCATGGCACCCACGACACAGGGAATCCTAGTGTGGGGCTATGAGTGTGAAGCGTTATTTATTTATTTATAATATCTTTACACGCTATACAAAATATTCACAAGCAATAGATTTCATATCAACAGCATGTCAAAATATTCAACTAAGTGGGCACATCAATTCAGCAGGCAATATGGCGACCTTGTGAACCTAGCCAACAATATTGTATAGGTGGATGTCGACCGCGGCAGGAATTTACGACGCCAATTAAACAACGAATATGGGGCCAATGGCACATCCATAACTCTTCTTGAACGTTGTTTGTTTTTACAAATATAATACATAAATATTTCTGACTTATTTATGAATAAACAATAAGTAGTCTGTTTAGCACTTTTGTTTGCACAAATTAAGCAGAATATAGCATTTTTACACAGTTTTTACATTTTCTGGATTTGGTGCACATCCATATGCATATGGTGCCCTTGAAAAAATATTACGCAACTTTTCATTTTCCTGTCATATTTTTTGTGTGTACAAATAAAATAAAATTATGTAAGCACGTTGGATGCCTATTAGCAAATCAAGCAAATGAACCAGATATACCTATAAAACACCACGAATAAATGCAAATGTGAGTGGCATTTTGTTTACGAGGCTCGAACTTTACGGGCTTTTCATTGCGAAACTGTTATTCTATATTCAATATCAGAGATATGTGATTGGCCACACGTAGGTTATACCACACAGTTATTATTAAACATAAACTGGTAATCAACGATACTGATTACCGTGTATTAACACGGTATCGAGATTATCTGCTAATTTGTCAAAGACTGCCTTAGAATCACTAAAGGACTTCAAGTCAGAGTCGATTGTTAATTACAGTAATTATTGTAAGGAATGTAAAATGTTATACCAAGTTTACCCACCTTGTATAAATCCTAAAGTATATTAAGGATAATTTTAGATTAACACAAATTAATATGTTTCTAGGAACAATGTTATCCGCGCCCTGATAACAGATAACAACAATCTAACTTAAATTAAAACCTAATACTTTTCTCTCTCTACGGGCCGCTAAGGATAAAATTCTGATTGCGTACTTTTTCATATTGATTCGATTGTCAGGATAGCTTTCATTTGGCTAAGATCCAATTATTTTTATTTATTTACTTTGTAGTGCGTATCGAGCGGCGAGCCCATCTCACATAGCCATTCAAGGCCGGCACTAATAACGAAGATGCTAAGTTAGATTGAGGAGAAGCTCGCTCTAATTGATTTGCTATCGTCCCGTCCACAGCTGGTCTGTGGACTGGTGTATGCAAGCCATCGTTAAACGGAGTTATGAAAGCGATGCCCGGTTGACAGCTCCGAGTGGCGTGATATAACGTTTATTGAGCCCTCTGTGGCGAGCGCGACAGCTTGCGTAAGTTACACGACGTGCTTGTTGATATTTATCGTGCTTTGTCATTGCATGTGTTAGGACATATTTATTTGGCGGGACAGTTTGTTTTTAGCTAATAGGACGACACTAGTCTAACCCTACTTACACACTTTTGGGCCCGTATTAATTAAATGTATTAATAAACCGATGTTAAGATCTCTGCGATCACAAGGTTCGGTTTGAGATACTGAAGTATGTCAATTTGTATGTGAAAATGCCATTTTTGTAAGATCTTAGATAGCGCTCTTGAGCCGAGTTCGGTTTACTAATATGGGCTTCATTGTGCCTCAGTGATTGATTTTTTAATGCCTGTCATTCGTACATGTAGAATATACCTGTCATTGGTACATTGAACTGTTATACGTTTACCAATGCCAAGTATGAATGTAAAAGCTTTTTCTAAAAAAGTTTCAGCAAAAAAAGAACTTAAGACATTAATTTTTTTGGGTTGTCCTTAATAGGCTTAATTAAACGAGACAAACTATTATAATGATCCTATTTTTGTTTGTACGGAAATGTACGGAGAATCCCAGACTCCATTTCTTTGTATTCTCCAAGATGCATCTAATAAATTTCTATTCGCTACATAGCTACATCGTCCCGTCCCATTGACGCCGGCAACCTTTTAGATACAATGGAAAAATCTGCTCCGACATAGTCCGATGATCGACGGCACGCGCCACCGCCAATAATAATATAATTTCCACCTCAAACGATCCAAGGATGAATAGCGATTGCGTGTGGACACTGGCCATTTGCAGGTGGATCACGCACGGACACCGCCGCCGGCATGGCGTCACATCCTCCACTGAATTGGTCACGATAATTAATAAAAGAATTGCGCCCGCGCAAGCCAACGCTATGTTCGGTAATGCTCTGTGTTTTCGACGCATTGTTGACGTTCCTCGATGGACAAAAACTTGCGATATAAGCGCACGAACAAAAACTTGACTTAACGCATTGTGCGATGAGGTGAGGTGAACGAGAACGCGTGAATCATTCGCCTTTTGACACCCAGCGTCTGTCATTCAAACCGCGCTCGTCGTTTCCTACGGCGAATTGATGGGGTTATGTATGGAATTTACCGAATTCCAGTTTTGGATTATCGCTGGTACTTTTTGTTAAAGGAAAACTTATGAAGAATTGTAATTTTACTAATAAAATTTTAGCTGATGTCATCATAAAAATTTGTTTCTTATATTGGCGATTTAAAAGAAGAATTTTTTTTTCATGCTTTGAGTAAGCAAACGAGCAGACGTGAATTTGTCTTTGAAATATTACTTGTCTCTAATAATAAAAGACGTACTCTCAAACAATTATCAAAACTAAGCCACAATGGGATAACTAAATAATAAACAAGGTTTTGCTTAGATGTCAGGCGCCGCTTAACAATACGGGACGGACGTCACTCATAAAGTATCGTGGAACCAGCCTCCAGACTCGCCTGACTCCCTATCATAGCTGTCATCTCTCCCATTATGCGGAGACGTGTGGCCTCAGCTGGTTGCAGCAAGGCCACGGCGCCTTCCCAACCTTTCCATTTGAATACACCCATCAAAAGGTTCAAGTACCCGCAGTTTCTTGCTGTCAATTGTTTTGTCTTCAATAGGCATTCAATTACTCAGCGCGGTGATAACCATGCTTGAATAGTTGACTTCCCGTTCGACATCTTTAGTAAATTATGAATGGACCGTTAATCCAGTGAAATATTAGCAGCATCAAACCTTAATGTTCGTAAACTTACATTAAGAACATTACGGATGCAAATGATTTGGTTACGCAAATCTAACCAATATGTTGCACTTAACATTCCCTATCATTTTCATAAGAGGCTAATTTGTTAAGTACCTAGCAATGATGATGCTTTACTGAACCATACATCCCAGTAGCAAAGTTGTGACATATGGATGATTATAGACATTAACCCAGATTTGAATGCATGGACTGTAGGAGGTCACATGAAGATTTTATTTCATTTAAGAGCACGCGTGAAAGATACAGTTAGGTACTTATAAAGAAGAAACGTTTGTTTCCACAAAATAAGGAAACTTTAAAAATAGGCGCTTCCTAAATCGATATAACAAAGGAAGAGTAGACGCTCATCAGACAAAAGGAACATCACAACGTACGTGCTCAAAAGGGTGCCTTTAGTGTTCGCGGTAGATGGCAGACAGGTCGGTTTCATCTCGCTTTAGGAAAAACAAACTTTGTGAAAGAAGCATCTATACCGTCGCTTTAAAAGCTATTACAAGGTACACTCGCATCAACGCATATAGCGGAGGGAGCACCGAGGACGCGACGCAATCAGCGTACGATTCTCAATGCTTTCAGATCTCTAGTGCCTCGTAATAACGGATGAAAGTTGGATCATTAAAATGGATGGTGGGTTACTGTCAACCACTTTCACTGTAGACGCCACGTAAACAATAACTATGAATAATAAATCCTACGCCTGAACTAAGCGAGACGCGATTCTATATGTCAAGACTTACGAGAAGAAATTAAGGTGACGGGAAAATAATGAAATCCCATTATAGTTGAATTTATTTAATGATCGCAACTTAGCGAACGGGATACTACGAGATTGGAGAACAATGGATGTAGGGCATCGAACCTCAGCAGGGTTGTTTGAAAATACCTTTTGGCATATTCTTGAGAAATTTTCCTTAAAGCGGCCTGCCCATAGAATGGAATGAAGTTTCATTAAAAAACATTGCTCAAAGTTCCAAAGCGGCCGTTGAACCTTCCTATGAGGAAACCTTTCAGACTTTTAAAGTTATCTTGAACCAATAACCCGCGGTGAAGCGCAAAATTGTAGCACTTAGAAAATGAGTTTTGTTGGATTAGGCTTTGCTTAATTATTGGAAAAAAGTTCAAACACACTTTCAAGGTGTCAATGCTCCCTTTTAAATAACTTCTGGAATCTCTCGAGGGCTTATTTCAAATACCTTAAGCAATGTTGAATTAAGAAATGGATCTAAAATTGACGTTACTTCTAAATGGCAGCGTATAAACGGCACATCTGCCGTCCTCAAACTAAATGGCGGTTAAGTGACAAAAACAGTTTTTGAGGTAGAGCCAAAAAATGCAGGATTATTTTGAAATCGTGCTAGTGATTCTCTATAAAACAATGGTTAATGTTGTCATACTATGTCAAACTCAAAAGATATATATATTTTTTTGAACTTAAATATTACTAAAGGTCAAAAAAATATCAAAACTGTTAATGAAGTAAAAATTTACCAGATGACATTTAGCCGCCTTTTAGCTTGAGGACGGCAGACATGGCAACAAGCAAAGGTAGTCGCTACAGTACTTGAATTCAGTGTAATAGGTTTCCGTAGCGTCAGAAACTCCATTGTTTTTATCTTCATGCTGCTAACTAGTGCATAGACAAAGGGTGCAGAAGCAATTAGTCTGCAAGCCGACGAGCGTGTCACTTAGGGGCCTTTTGGAGTACCTTTCATACCGTACGCTCTAATTGCTGTTACATGTTGTCGCTGGTAGTTAAATAATGATTTGACTGTAATTAATTTAAATTTAATATCTAAATGGCATCAGATTTTTCTTTAATCCAAATAATTATTAAGATTAATAAGATTTCATTCAAGAGAATAAAAAACCTTTTCCGAAATAAAAATGTAATTCATAGATTTAAATGTCCTCGGATACAACATACTGTTGAACCTGTTCTGTTACGTTACACTATGTGTAATTGGCTATTTGACAGTTGTCACGGTAAAATATGAAATGTGTTAAATATGGTTGCATATTGGTTAACATTAATTAAACAATACATTTTTTGCATGAAAATAAATTGTAAATATTTTTATTTTTGAAAAATAGATTTGAGGTTTTTTACCTGTGGACACGAGAACCGAAACGCGGGCGGCCATGATTGAGCATGTTATGACGTCACACTTCAAAAAATAAAGCGTTGTGTACTACTAACTAGGTCGATTATCGTGTGCAATTTACTGAGAAAATTAATAATATATATTTTGATTTGTGCTTTTGAGAGGTTTTGTAAAATGGAGTCAGGCTATATAAAAGCTGACAGTGCAAATTTGCCTAAAGTTGATTCATTGATGGTCGTAAATTTCTTTGCGTGTAACCCTGACTTTTGCTCTGCCGAGTTTCGGAATGCAAAAACTTCCGTGTAAGTACTGAAATTAATAAAGTAAAATTGGCCAGAGTCTTGCTAAGGGGTCACAGGAGGATTTTTTCGAAGTTTTTCCTCAGCGCCCCCATAACGACACCCTAACTAATGATTATAAATTACTTAGAGGTTATGTTTATGAACAATATTAGGTTAGGTTTAATTTGTTTTTTTAGTAAATCAGAGGCTAAGTTGATTTCTTGTAAATACTTACATCAAAGTGGTCCTCACAAAAGTATATTGCTGATATAACAGATGTTAACTCTGGGTCTCGACGTGCTGATTGTAACCACTGCTTTCGACGTTGAGGGCATTTAGAAACGTGTAGGTATAAACAATTTGTCAGGTTTAATTGTAGTACTTCTAAACATAGGCACTGCACACGTCTTGTAGCTTGTCATTTTCACAATTCCAGTGAAAAAGGTAAAGGTGTAAGTTTTTCACATAAAATATCTTCAGAGTTAGAGCATAAACTGTTGTTATTGGAAATGTGACGTCACAGCCAGCAAGTGACAGATGGCAGACTATTTTCGCGCGAATTTCAAATTAATGGATTAAAAGTTATTTTTATTCCTACTAAATAACACTTTTTTGAAAAAATAAATATTGTAAGAGGTATAAAATAAACCTACGAAAATTTTAAAATATTTTTCCAAAAATTGTCTAATAGCCAATTGTGTATAATGTTCTTTATTTTTGCCACACATTATGTGCTCCACTACGTATTTTCGCCATGCAATAGGCTACCCAGCGACCCCAGGGTTTTAAAACCGCACTTTGCGTGTTTGCGTAGCGCATTAGGCTTACGCCACACTGGCGACATTTGGGCCGCGCTACAAACGCACTAATTGCGTCGTTGCGTTGTGTACTTGTGTAACACGTGCGGTGTCCGGCGGCCAACCGCAAGCTAGAAATCTCGGACGCGGTCCTCAATGCGGTATCGGGTGCAACGACTTATTTCTCACTCGCTCGCTCTATCACGATCATCATATCCTTATGTCAATTGTATGATACTAAAACATAACATTAAACTGTACGCGGGAAATCACGGTTACATACATATAGGTTGTAAGCTACTCTTACATAGATACACACGTGATACATAGATACATGCATTTTGAATATTGAAGTAGAAAAGGAGTCTTTTCTAATATTACTCTTGATGTTTGTGATTGGTCAATAAGCAAAGTTCATAGGCAGTTTGAATAAAAAATCCTGCTTGAAAGCCTCGACAATAACTTAAATGGCAGTTGTGTTAATGAGACGACGCAAATTATAAATTTATCAATGGAACATTGGAACACACATTAAGGTATATGCTTAGGCAGTCGGCCGGATGGATCGATCTAGAACGCACCGTTTAATCGGACAGGCTCTGAAATTAAAGTAATAACAGTATAAACACATCCCAATGGCGTCAGGGCTCCACTTGTCTCGAGCCCTTAGGCACAGGGTTACAGACGCCACGTCGTAAAACGCGTCAGTTGGAAAAGTGCCTGACATGATCCATGATTACCGTGCTTATATCGGATGATACTTAAAAATGATATACTTTATGTATGGAGTATAGTATATATTATAATAGACATAAAAATCCAGTTACATTTTGGGACCGTTCACTATAGACTATCCATTTTTGACTATTATTTTACATGCTAACTTATCCAAAGATAGTGGATAGATAGATAATAAAATTGTAAACGGCCTTATATTTAGATATAATATGTTGATTGTATTAGATGAAAAAAATTTATGTTCGATGATTTACTGAGCTGATTAAAAATTTTTTGAATAAAAAAAAGTTTACACGGTTTAATATATGGTTTCCGGATTAGTCTTCTACAAATGCACACTTTAAGAACAGAGCTTTTAATTACATACATATACATATAAATCACGCCTCTTTCCCGTAGAGACCACTTCTTTCCACTTACTACGATCCTTACTTACTTGTTTCGCTTCGTCCACTTTCATGTAGGTATTTTTTAAATAAATTAAATCCAGTAAGTAATTAAAAAAATCTGAAAACTTCTCCATGAAAGCATATCAATTCTGCTGCATAGCCATAGCAGAATAAGCCTATGATCTGTATCAGAGACGACACCAATACCAATTTCTTACTCTATTTATCTTTAGTACAGTCTAACCCACTAAAAGCTGTCAAGGGTGATCTGAACAGTATATTATCTCTTCAAGCATGGTTGCGCTATCAACCCGCATACCACATGAATGCATGTGGGTCTGAACGGTTCTGGCGGTTGGTTTGGGCAAGATGGTGACGATAACCGATGGTAAGAACACCTGGTATTCAAAGTATGCAATGATAAATGTATTCGTTGTGCTTTGGACGATGTTATCATTTTTTTGTTAACTAACGTGACTTGTATACTATAGATTATACAGAGTATGAGTAAGTAAATAAAGACTTTAGGGTTGATTATACGACCTCTAGACTATTTAGCAAGAAAACTATTCATCCCTTTTTTAGTAAAGTCTGAGGCCTTTTGTATAAGATTCCAGGGAAGTCTACCAATGCCTCCATTATTCCTTATTAGATTTTCTCAATTACGAGATCCATTGCCCTGCAGTAGCTTAAGAGCTGCTGACCATCATTGTCATGCTGCCCATTCTCCAATTTAATTTGGGGTTGGCGCAATATGCCTTTTTCTCCCATACTTCTCTATCAGCCGTCAACTCCACATTAACTTCCTTATCTTATGAGCTGCTAACCATAAGGGAATTTTTTTCTTTAAAATGTAAATTACTAATCAAACACTCATAACATACATTTTGAATTAGCTCATTGTATCATAAGACCTATTTAAATCTTCTGATGACTGAGTTTTAAGTCAATTCTTAAGTACCTCTAGTCCCAACACGCTAAAATATGCAACATAGCTACACAATACCCTATCATCGAAAATAAAATGATTCATAGCTCCTTGGTAAAGGTTTAAGTGGCACGAATTTAATGGATTAGTCAGAATAGCGCACGTACCAATTTTTGCGGTGTATTTAAATTGCCAGTGCAAACTAATAATAATTTTATTGAGTAGTCCTCTACCGAAAAGGGAATCGCTAGACCTTTTCGTTTGTCTACGGAGACAGAAAAGATCTATGAATATCTAAGTAGCCGCGAGAATCGAAGAACCTTCGCATCACTTTGCAACTTTACAGTAATTCCTAGACAAGCCGTTACATAAATGCGTGCAGCGAACCAGGAATGCCACAATCGAATCCAAATACGTTATCACTGACCGAACATGTTTGCCTACCGATAGGAATCCGGTGTTTGAACAGCTTAGCGGACGCGCGCTGGCACGAGTTGACCGGCGATCTTATCTGAAGCTTTTGGAGATTTTCGTAGTTTGCTATTAAATATGAATAATATTGAATCTGGAATGTTGAGCACACTACGCCAACGTGCTAACGATATTAAAAGTATGGTTTCCATAGTTTTGAGTAATTGGCATTAAACGTTTTTGGGTACAAAAATTGGACTAACGTTTCTTTCGCCGCTTCTCCTCTTGAATAAGCGAGCTTTGTGAAATAGCGATTAAATACAAAAGAATAAATGAATGAATATTCGAATAACGAATAGTTGTCTGTTCTTTTTTACAGGTTATTAATATTTAACTTTTAACTCCGTGCTGATGGAGGTGGCAATTGTATGAATCCATAAATAGCGACTTTGCAATAGCAAAAAGAATTGAAGGTGAAGATAATAAAACACAGAAGTGAAATCAGCGATATGCTATCATCATTAACCATGAACATTGTTTCTTGTGATATTACTTGGTTTGTATGTGTTTAAACGACCATTCATTTAGTGTTAGCTTTCACTCGGTTCGATATTATTGTTAGACAGGAGATAACAACAATGTGGTAGTGTTGGCCTGCTAAGCTGGTATATAAGTAAAAACGTATTGTTCCTCCTCAGGAATGAGTCTATTTATATTGACATTATTGCAAATAACGTTAAGTTATTGTTATAGCAATGTCTTTACAATCTAAATTGTTGTATGGTATTTTATCATAGCTATCACAGCCAAAATAATTGGACAGTTCTAACAACAAAATTTCTCATGTTTCCAAACAACTTGCCCTTATTTAACACACTTCTCTATTATTATGTACCTGTATTATTTCAACACACACGTTTAAGAAAGTATGTAATGATCTGGTAATCACGATAGCATATGAATTAATGAATCGTTATTGGTTGATATTGCATATTAGAAAGCTCAGTACGCTGTATAGTATTAATTTTATAATTGAGATGCTAACCGGCGTTGTTTATTTCGGGCGGACGCGGCGAATCGCCTAATTACACGCTCTTAGGAAAGTATAAACATTTTCTAAACGAACCTTGACATATTACTTCACGGTGAGTGGGTGGAAATATTATTTATATTCGCCGTTCAAAATTAAATATGCTGCAGCGGGTTAAAAATAAAAAACACTTCAGAAGGCACTCTGTCTACCTACGGCTTTCCTCATACATGGCAATGGTGTTCATGTAGGAGTGTAATTTTGCTGTCAGTTCTAATTTTGCGAGTGTTTGTATACTGTCATGTCATAACATAATCATTGATGTGAAAATATATTTTTGACGACGACGATTGCAAGCTACGTAATGAAACATAGGCAATCGGCAAATTCAAAGATGTCGCCTCGTAGACAGATTTCGTACTTTTATACGCAAGATGCAAGCAAACTGCAAGCAAGCGACAATGGCGATAGCGTGCATAACGTGCGTGTATGTGGACAGAAGGCCTTAGTCATAAGGCAGAGACGCAGAGTAAGTTAAAATTCTCACGTGATAGGTACCTCTAATTCTACTTCCTATGTTTATTCAAATTAGTTAAAGTACCGGCATTTTTTGTAGCCACATTGTAATTATAAAATATGTTAATTATACGTGGGACGATCATTCACATTGAAACAACTTTGAGTACACATCGCCTTGTGATGTCTTTATTCATTCACAATCACAATATGAAGCTTAAGAATGGTTCTTAAATCACAATAATCAAACTCGCCGTTTATTTTCTAAGGTTAAAAGCAACTGTATACAAACGATAATCATGAAATCATTTATTTATTAGACACACCTTCGGCAAGCAATGGTCTTTGTCCATTCAAGCCTAACATTTTAATTTTTTTATTTGTATCATCAAAGACTACAATCGGTAAACAGTCGGCTCCCTGGTCCCTACACAAGCGACGGTCGTGGTCATGACAGTGACATTACGCATTAGAACGTTTCGCGAATTACGTAAACGCGCGGCCGGCACTTGACTCCGCGGAACCTGTTCGCAGCCGCAGTCGCCGGAGCCACGACCGGACCAGTTTCGCCCCAAGCAAGGTCCCGCTTAGACCCGGTGACCACTCCAGGAGCGTTACCCTCCGCCGACTCGTTTCCACGTATTTATTTTTATATCGCCGCCCATGCAAATGAACTGCGCATCTTTTGAGCCTATATTTAGTTATCGGGTATGAACAGGTAAATTTATATCAGTATAGAAAATACGAAGACTATAATATTAGCATAGGTAGTGTAAATTTAGCATAGCTAGTGTAAATTTTATGTTTCTATTTCAAAAATACGATGTCTATTAACTTTATGCTTGGATTAAATGGCGCTATCTAAATATCTAAAGAATATAATAACACATCGATGTTTTATGCAAACGAGTTAAAATACTTTATAAGAAGTATTATAAACTCGTAAATTATTAACGCACACATTCAGACATTGGTGATTGGAGCGAGTGACTCGAAACGCTCGGATTATAAAACAAGATCTTAATTCCGTAATACAAAAATATAGTATTTGAAGTGTTACCCTATTGCGCCATATCTACGACTTTAATTCTTTTATTGGTGTGAAAAACGCGTTTACGAGCTATAAAAGTCACTACGGGAATCGTTAAATCACTCTTTATTCGATCCATGCTATGTTAATTAACATGGATTAATCACATTGATGATGTTGGAATGTTAAGCTGTTGTTTACTTAAATATAAATATTCCTTTCGTTTAGATAACCTCAGATCAAAGACTTTAAAACACTTCACATTAATAAATTTTGTGTGTCGCGGAAAACAGAGACAATCGGAAATCATTTCGGTGCTGATACAACATGCTAGTTGCAATGCAGTTGTCTATACTCAAATGCTTTAAATATGTTTTGATGTGTAAATTATTAACAATTTGCGCTTGCCTTCTTTTTCAGTTCAGCAGTGATAGCCTCGCGGTAGAACGTTGGTCTCCCGAACGAAGGGGCCCGAGTTCAAACCCTGGCACGCACCTCTAATTTTTCAAATATTATGTGCGTATTACAAGTTAATTATCACTTGCTTCGGTGAAGGAAAACATCGTGAGGAAACCTGCACACCGGAGAGTTCTCCATAAAGTTCTCGAAGGTGTGTGAAGTCTACCAATCCGCACTTGGCCAGCGTGGTAGACTATGGCCTAATACCCCTCACATTGTGAGAGGAGACCCCGAGCCCAGCAGTGGGACAATTATGGGTTGTTGCTTGCTTTTTCTTTTTCAGTTACAAATAACGATAAAAAGACAGAGGTTTCTTTTCTAAAGAGGACTCGTAAAAAACCCGAGTATAACTGAGGTTCGGATGGAAAGGGATAAGTTCTAAGCGTATGTACTCGTGTATGCATACAAAAAACCTATACACACTTGCTAAACAAGCATGCTACTCTAGCATGTGTATCTGAAGCCAAACAATAACGAATTAATAACAAAAGCTACAAATAAACTCCGAAATACATTCCTCTTTATCCAGAGTCAATATTAACAATTTTGACAATCGTGCACTAAACTTAATTCCGATACGTAGTGATGGGGAAATTTTTCGATCAATAACTCTTTACAAGTCATCGGTCGGTCATTTGTCGACATCGGACCCGTCACGTGTCGGTCACGCGACGCCTGCACCCCTTTGATTCAGAATCACGCGACGATCGAACCCCTCCGAATCAAAACGCACTTTTATGTTTTCCCCAGCAAATAAGGATTCTAATACTGAAACGGGAATACACGAGAAATGAACGTGTCAATGAAAGCTACATATTGTGTGTAGCTAACCCTTTGTATGTTTACGGAAGTACACGTGTATACGACATGTTTGACCATACTACCCCACTGTATACATCCATAATAATATACGTCAACGGTATGAATGTTTCTGACGACTGTTACTTAATAGTTAATTAGTTTACAATTTTGTCCACGGTGTACAAAAATCCAATAATGGATTTTCCAATGTAATCAGTAAAATACTCGCAAAATATCAGTATATTTTTTTTGTTATTTTTATATAACAAAAAAAATATTTTTCTGTTCACAGAACAATCAAATTCATAACTAACATTATTAATATCAGGCATTGACAAGCCTGTGGGCTCAAAGGTCTGTAATTACGAGATAATGGGCAAAGTGAAAGCAAATGAAAGTTGGCCATTCGTCAAAACTTTGGCAGGTAAGATAGTGCCCTTAAGTAGACCGATTGATCACGAGTGATAATAACATTATATTCGACAAATACTCTAATGCACGCTGCTTTGTATTACACTTTCTTTCCATTGTGAACACCTAAACAAATGTCATCTTAACTTTCGAATCGGTCAGGTTTCAGTTCAAAAGTTCTCGGAGTAAAAGAAAATTATTGTTCAGGCAAAGTGTATAGAATTGAAAAGGTTAGGTTAGTAGAGGTACTCTTTTTTCTATGTGATACGTTAATTCTTGACTGCAATCTAACTTGATGGTAAGAGGAGATTAATTCCATGATTGTAAGTTCACGAATTTAAATAGTAAAAGTCTATTATTCACTCACTTTTTGATTACTTCTACATCATAGGCGGGCGGGAACTTAATCGTTGTAAAAATACCTCAATTTCGCGATTTTCCGTTTTATTTTTCAGTATTCGCACGGTTCTCGTCACATGATGACATTATGAATATCGATAAAATCATAATAAAGCCGCTTCGTAAATGAAATTGGTATACGTATTACACAAATTTAATTAGGTATACTTATCGATATGGAGTTTTACGCGTTTTCTCACGATGTTTTTACCGAAGCTACTGATATGTTTAATTAATTTCAGAAAAACAAAGTTTTATTTTACTTGTTTATGTGTATGTGCCGAGAAAACTTTTGCACCATTTATTAATAATACGTGGACTCAAGCGTATAAGCGTACGAGATGTGGCATTAAAGTTTTCATAGCGAAGTACATTATGATTATAGACATAGTACGTTCCAAATCAATGCAAAATGAAATAACCCTTCGATAGAATGAGTTACGGTTAAATTTTCGCAGCACAGACCGTAGAACACAAATAAATTAATATTGATCATTTATTTTTATAAGCAGAAATGTATTAATAAAATGCTCGTATGATTAAATTATTTGAAGTTTAATATACGTAAGTCTTAAGCTTGGCATCAAAAAGTAAATTAAAAACTTATACTCTTGACTAGGCATGCCATAAAGAGATTACTAGTTTTACCGGATAGAAAAATGGCCAACTATAGCCATCGCAACTGCTATCGAGAGTAGATGGGGATCGGGTATAATTTAAGCTCGGTGCGAAACTGCGAACCTCGTAAAATAAATAATATACGCCGCAGTACGCGTACCGTATATCTCTCACAATTTATATTTAAAGCTTCTTGGTAAATAAAGCATTCTTGGTAAATAAATTGCTTGATCTACTATATCGTGTAATATATTTTAACGAGCAAAATTCTAATCGTATATCACGAAATAGACGTATATTTTAATGTTGATTCGTAAGTATTGCGTGAATCTTGTCTCCTTTAATTTTATGAATGTAAACATTCATTTTGTTTGTTTGTATTTATACCAATGTTGTACTCGGCGAAGCTTTTGATAGAGCGACTCGATAATTTAGCTAATAGTTACAGCGATCCGGCTCCCGCCCACGTAAGTTAATAACTTGTTTGAACGAATTATCGTACCAGATTACTTGACACTACTGAGTATCGTTATTATTTATGCGAATAAAATGTCTACGCGTTCTAAACTATGGAATCATAGCGACATCTTTTAAAAACAAACTCCACCACGCCGCTCAAACTTTGTGATATTTTTTTAACGAAAAATAAGTAAATGCTTGACCACTATCCCACCTGATGGTAAGTGGAGATGTGGTTCAGGGTGGTGAACGCACTAACTTAATAAAAGCCTATTCACTCTTTTCTTGAAGACTTATATTTCGCGTATTTGTATAAGTATTTTCATGTTATAAAAAATTAAACAACTTTATTTTTTATCTAAGCAAAGTACGATTTTATTTAGACAAATGAAAACATCGTTAAATACCGAGATTTGACGTGGGTGTAACAATCCTTTAATCTGCATAGGTAGACACACCTCTGCATTGTTTACATACAGCAACCATCAATAGGATAAAATCAACGATGGGATAATCAGAGCCCACTCACCCAGGATCCAGTGGAGCCCCAACGCTTGAGTCTCTTCCCGAAAATGTTTTGACACTGCGACAGGCAGGACACAGACGCCGCCGGCTGGATCTTCGCACTAAAACTCTCAACCCTGTCCAAAGTCATTCTCACTCGAGTCAAGTCACCGTATTCATAAGCCTCATGTACTCAGTTTAAAAAATTTAAAAAACAATGGCACTAACACGCGTCCGAGTCACCGTTGCGTGGTATAACGTAATGACGATCGTAACGTGTTTCTAACGTGGTTTGACTGGCGGTAGCCCGGTAGCGTGCGGTTAGCTCGCCGGCTGCACGCTGAGTGTCGGCTACATTTTCCACTTCAGGGAAATCCGCCCCGCGCGCACCCAAAAATCCCTGACAACGCACATTTTTTCCCTACTAGAATCTTTTTGTGTTTGTGTATAACATAACACTTTAGGAACGCTTAAATTTTATACAAATGACGCTTAACTGCGAGTAGGTTGGGTTTTCTATGATTCCCAATACGTGAGCTCTTTACCTAACTTTTGTTTACGACCTAAATAACTTAGGGGATTGTAAAAATTTAAATAGTTATTTAAACATACTTGAGAAGTATTGTCAGCAGAAATATCAAAAAAGTTCGACTATGTCTTCAAGCTTAGCTTGGATTAGCTTCGTCGAGTGACCTGTCCAAGGTCAGAGGGTAATTTTCCTTAAAAGTTCAAATCACGGCACGTCAGTAAATCAACGCCCAAGGTTAGCTAATTGGTATTTTCCACGATAATACCAAGGAAATCGGTTATTGTTTTCATTTTACTTTTACGACTTCAGGCATCGCGCTCAAATCAGGGCAAGGACTAGGGGCGTTTCCGATAACTTGACAAAGCTCATGGGGAAGTAAATGGGGGAGAATTTGTGAAGATTGTAATATTCCATCCTTTTTCTGCTTAACATAAGACGAGGCTGCGGCGCCAGGTACCATTTGGTCTCATTTGGTACTAAGATCTGCAGAAAGTAGAAGGTTCTAAGCTCTATAACGGTACATGTCAATTATTCACGTGTCCTGGTGTCGTAAAGAGAAAAGATGTAGATATCTTAGAATGGTATTGTTGAACTTTGAAAAACAATAAAATAAAGTTGAAGCACCCAACGCAGGCGACGCGGGTCGCTAGGGATTGTTTCATATAAATATAATATTAAGTAACTAAACTAAATGATTGCAATTAAAATATACAAACACACGAAACATTGCATCATACGAGGAGCTCATTAGCATTTCATGCACTTGTAATTAGCTAGGTCGACATACATGTGAAATGCATTTTAGTTCAGTGGCGCATGTGAAAGAAAAACATTACCGCAGGTATCATTAATGAATTTCAAATTCACTTTGGTTGTAAACAACTTCGTTTGAGTATGTTATAAACGGTAATTTAACTATTTGTGACATAAGTTTGTGTCTAGGCAACGTATCCGTGACTTTATTAAACGCACTTGGTTTATTAAATTCAAAATACAAACACAATACTTAAACTTAAAGCACCGGTTATTTTACATCCCACCAAAAACATTCAAAATAAAATAAGTTGCGAGAACTAACAAGCTTTATCGCTTTTACTGTTAACAATTATCGGATCCCATGAAAGGCCAAGTTACTTATTACTTATTACTTACTTAGTTACTTATTACTTAACTAGGCCTAACGTCTTGGTTGAAAAGGCTTGGTCGTTTCGTGACCATCGCAAAGAAATTCAGACTTATATGTCCTGCAATAGTTCTACAAATCTACGTCATCGATATCGATATAGCCATGGCTGATCACCGAAACCATTATGTAAGTGGGTTGCTATGTGAATGCGGTCACGGTCACGGGGAGGGTGGTACAGTACTTCCCTCCCCCCGCTCTCAAACCCCGTCTTTATTGCCGGGGCGACTGGCCCCCTCAGTTTCAGATCACGATATTTTCGCATGGGAATGACTCATTTCACTCTACACCGATATAAAGAGTATCTAAATGCCTTTATAATATGGTACGACTTTTGTACGACTGGATCAAGCTACTATGTTATATGAAAGTGTGAATCTATTCGTCAACTAGAGTACTTAATGTGTCGAAGTTATGAGCGCTTAATAAATAACCAACTACTTTGTAAATGCCTAGTAATTTTGTAAGAAAAAATTCACCTTTCCCGAGAGTGGGCAATGTCTGTTAATCTGAATTTGGCTTTTCATTACAATGTTTTCTTTACTGAACTGAGACTTAATCAATATCGAACACTGACATAAATTTTGCAACATTAAAAATACTTGCAGAATCCTAACTTGGATATGTCCAAAAGCCTGGTAAGTTTGTACTGCTTTAAGCCAACGAAGTATCCAAACAGGAATAGGACTGTTTTAATATCGTCCATGACCAAATCTTAATTATATCTAGTTGTTAACAGATACCCATAAAAGCACTGGGTTTCAACGCCAGGTGAGGTGGACTGCTTGTCCATTTCCCCCTCCATTGCTTGTTGCTTGTCCCATAAAACATATAATCTCTATAAACCTTCAAAGCGCGAAGTAGGCCAGGGTCGCGGGTCACGACTCACGGCTGGGGGTGGCCCGCGAAAGGATCGTGTCTCTCCTTGATCCGACGGCCTCGGCTCACAATAAAAAGTTATAGCACTGTAAAGTTACGGCTGTAAAAAATCTAGGAACTTACCTATAAACACCTGGCTTTCAGTTTTCCTACTAATGCTAAAAGTATTACTATCAAACTTTCAATAGAGTATTTTTGTTTTTACCTTTATGTAAGTCTTACATCTGCGAAGTGTAGTAAGCTTAGTAAGCTTTATGATAGGGGAGTACAGTGTACAGTCTCCTTTATATTAAGGAACAACTGACACTATTTATAATTATAATTACATAATTATTCGTAATTACGAACTACCCTCAATTTGAATGCAGTCAAATAAGCCACACAACCTGTTACACTATCTAACATAATAGGATAAGTTCGAGATATATTTAAGTATGCTGTAGTACGAGTAGACTTGATTGGTCAAATCATAAATTATATTGTCTCTTAATGCAAGGAAGGAAAAGTTGTGCGAAGTGCTAAATTGTCTCTAAACTTTGCCAAACTGTGGTGCCAACGATGGGCGAAATGATCTCTCAATACTATAGCATTATACTAGTACTTCTTATAGGGAGACTTAGTGTAGTCCAATGACAGGCAAGTTGACATAAGCCGTGATTCCGCGATCAAATGTGTTGGGCGCGGTCGCTCCATGATAGCTGTGAGGTGCGGGGTGGGTGTATAAAGGCTTTAGCACATACCTACGCTGCTATGAAACAAACATATTATATGCTATTTTGTTCGTTATGCTACAAACACTATACCTTCTTTTGACTCGGGCGAAAATTGAACCAAATAATTCGCATTTCTTTTTTGTTTGGAAGTTCTTTAAGTGTTTGTTGATTAAAATGGAAAATAAAAAGATGTCAGAAAGAAAAGGTTTACCTAAAACTTGTCCTGAGTCTAGAAGTTTGAAAATGTATGTGTGGCCGTTAGGATCGACAATAAATTAAGGAACTATTTGATATTAGTGCAAATAGCAAACTAGCGCTTAGTTGCAAGCAACTACAAGGGTACAAGTACCCAATAGGGATGTTGACACTATCAGTAAATTAAAGTAAATTTATGTTTAAAGTATAAAGAAAAACATTTAAACACCTAAAATATTATTCTTTTGTCGAAATCAATCACAATAAATTAAATATAATTATTTTAAAATGTTAAAAATAGTACTCACTGTCACGTGACCTCAAACGCCAATTTGAGCTTATACGTCATTGTTCTTATTTTATATGCAAGTGCAACTAACTTCAGACGACAGATAGTATTGAATATCGGCTAGTGACGTCACGTGACGTTTTTGGTGGGAAATTTGAAAATGATTTTTATTTATCAATTTTTATTTTTAAATTGAAGATTATTATTTTTATAATATTTTTTTCGTGAATCTTAAGGTTCTGTCTATAAAATCAAATTGAATCCTAAAATTAGTCAACATCCCAATTACGCATTGAATATGAAATAACAAAAACAAAATCTTAATCACGTTTAGGTACCTTAAAATACGCCGTTGTTGAGCTTCAGAAATGTAATATTCTCAAGCTATCGAAAACGATATTGATACTGTGAACTAAATGCATGAATTAATCAGTGTTACTATAATACGAGTACTGTAGTAATTAAGACAAGTCCAAATCCAATCGAAAATATGTATTATGCGATTTAAGTATGTGTAATGTCCTAACATCAAGGAAGCCGATAGTGTCACAAGTCATTATAGCTTTCGATGTGAGACGGTCATTGTAACACCAGTCCGTATGGAAACAGTGAGGAATTTAATTATGAAGCGACTCGCACTAATTCGCCTGATCAGATTAAAATTTGCGAAATGTACCTACAAGGCCGGAAAGCCTTACTTGCTATATCTCCCTAAATCTACGTTTTGAAATATAATTATGTTGGCTACGATGAAGGAATATTTAAATTGATTTATGACTGCTTATATTGAGGAATACGTAAATAATTAGTGTCCGACCGAAGGTGCAATTCTGGCCGAAGCCGAAGCCGAAGCCGATTAATCGGTATTCACCAAAACCTTCGGCCGAAGCCGAAGCCGAAGCCGAAGGTGTCATTGACCTTCAGAAATACGATAGTTACTTTGATGTGAGAGCTTTAGAGATTTAGCCCAAAAACGAGCCGAGTGACCAACATACAAGTAGGTAATAAAATATTGTCAAAAATAAAAGTTTCAAATATACAATGTTAATTAAATATTTATTTACTTAAAGTAATTTTAACAAAAATAATCAAATAATCAGTCACATTTTTTTAATTATCAGACGAACACAAAATATTTCTATAAAATAATTGAGCAAAGTTTAACGCTTTTTCAATATCTATTTTTTACATATAATTTTTTGGAATTTTTGAGAAAATTAAATACTTATAAGTAATTTCTTAGGATTAAGTTAAACTTGTTTTGACTCGTTTAGTTTACTAACTGCGAATTGCGATTCGTTTGGGCCGGTGCGGCGGCACGGCGAAACTCTGCTGCTCTGCACACTCTCCGTCTCGCTCTAGCATCGTTCAGTAAATTTCAATATTTGACAACTAGCAAACCTTCGGCTTCGGCCAAACCTTCGGCAAATTTTTGGCCGAAGCCGAAGATTTGGCCGAAGGTGCTTTTTTGGCCGAAGGTGGCCGAAGCCGAAGCCGAAGCTTCGGTCGGACACTATATATAATAGACATTTCGTTGAGGTTTCTCGCTTTGTATTAACTCCACTAAAAATAAAGTTTGATCAACTCAATTGTTATGGCGCCATCTAACACAACTTTTGAATTTTGCAGTTGATAAGATTTTGTAATGATGCGATATATTTTTTTTGGATCGATGACATTTTATTTTTTATTTTTCGAACTTTGATTTAATTTAAACAATAAGATGAATGTGTTTCTTTAGGTAATCTAACTATCTATTTAGTAACCAGCCAGACAAACACAGACATTGTAAACAAAGTGATCAAAATAAACTCCAACTGAAAATAATAATAATATTCGGCGAAAATAAGAAACATGCCACTAAATATACCACGTTTTTTCAGCCGTCTACAGTACGGCCAACGTATTTTGTTGCGTCTGAACTTCGCACAGAAGGCTGCGCACTGTAACACAATTCGACAATGCTCGATACGCGGCGTATTATGTCTCAGTCACACGTTAGCATGTTCGTGTCGCTATCTCTGTCTTACATGCGCTAAAGTTCGCAGAGCCTATGTTCAGACGCGCCAAGATACGTCGCCCGTACTGTAAAGACACTTCTTCGCATTCATAACATAAATATTATTTATTGAGCCCAAATGTTTTCTAGTGAAGGTAAACTATACATAGATTTACAAGCAATAAAAACACGAGAAACGTTTCGTGATTAATAGCATCCAGTAGGGATTCTTATTCATTATGAATAACTCCCATGATACAATGTTATTAATCAATTTTCATTTAATTTTAATAGTTTATTTTATCTATGAACGACTCAAAAATTCGTATTCACAATACTTACGATGAAAGATTTGCACCTAAATAATAATAAATATGCCTGACATTTATCATAATTTAAAATACTTTTAAGAAAATGTAAACACCTCAAGCCCAATAGAGCGATCCTAAACAAATCTAAAGCTTATTAATAAAATAACTGACAGGGGTTGTTAATCGAACCTTAACCTTTTACACAATACGCATTGTTGCAGTGTCATCGTCCTTCACAATATTTCAAAACACTATTGTCATAAATTGTTTACAATAAAACAAACTTTAAGTAGTATTAGAGGAACCCAGCTGCGATACAAATAACTTTTACGCGGTTTGAGTGAACAATAAATATCAGTGGCCATCTCTGTTTTATTTTCTTTTTATTTTCCTACCGTTGATTCATAATCGGATGCGTGTCACACTTAATGGATTTCCAGAGTTTTAGAAATAGGTGGAACGGCACGCGTTTGTGAAGATGAACATGATTTGAATAGCTTTCTATTGAAGGGATGAAATCAAGTGAGAAATCAACTGCACTTCCCTATTCAACTCGATGAACGGATACTGGGTATACGTACCCATACACATACTTACATACATATTATACGTACGATGGGGACATATACCTACGTATCTTTTTATATATGAAAGACGTACGTATCGTTCTCAAATTGTCGAGGCGTTAAAAATCAAAATATGAATTACGTAGATTTAGCGTACCTATTCGTATTGGGTACCTACTTGAGTATCAAAAAGTTCTGGATACTTAAACAACAGAACATTAAAAGGAACATCGACTGGCTTCAACCTATTCATGTCCCACTACTCTGCCCTCCTAATGATAAACAATGTATCTGACATTTTTGACGAAAACGAGTTATTAGCATATTGTAATCAGCGAAATTCGCTCATTACGAATATTCTAATCACTCGTTTTCGTCAAAAATGTAATCAGCGAAATTCGCTCATTACGAATATTCTAATCACTCGTTTTCGTCAAAAATGTCAGATACGTTGTTTATCATTAGGAGAGCAGTACTGAGCACGGGTTTCTCTTCCTGGAGCATACTTTACCACGCTGCTCCATTGCTAATTGTGTGGTGGCGGGGTTAGAGGCCAACCCGTGTCGGAAGTTTTCAGCCACCCGAGGGCCGAACATCGAAGAATCGGTTATGAAATGTAACAGTTTCGGCACCGTTTTCGAACTACCATTTTCATTAAAAAACCTAAACATCAATAGAAACATGAATTATTTCACGAACATCATATTAAACAGACAATACATTTTTGTTTAAGGTATGTTTTTCAAGTCCTATAATAATTTGATTTATTGCAACAGCAACAACCTCACCACTCACCGCTTCGCACACGAGTAAGCATTTCATCGAGCGAGCAAGAGAAAAAAAAATGCATTAGTATCGACTTTTACTTACAGTTAAGCTAACCTTACAGTAATAGATATCTTAGCGTGAAAATTATACTGAGAGCAACGTAAAGCTCAAGCCGCATAACCGCATACAGCAATCAAAAACTCGAAGACGACCTCCGTACCCTAGTTGGTGGCCTGCCCGCGAAGCAAGGTGTCGGGTTAGATGCCCGGCCGGGGCAGATATTTACGTAAGAGATAAATATTTGTACTCGGGGCATGGGTGTTATAGTGATGTGTTGAATGTGTCGTCCATGCCACCCGCGACACAGGGTATCGTACTTCGGGGGTATGAGTGTTGCAAGCATAGACATAATACTACTAGACTAGGCAAGGTATCTGAGCATATGTAAGTGAAACCGTCACGCTGCGAAGAAAGGCAGGAGGTAAGCCTATCCTTGTCTTGCTTACGAGTTACGCGAGTCTCCTTGGTCTCTTTCTCTTTCTAATAGCGTGACGCAAAGAAGGCCCGCTTGTCTAGTCTAGTAGTATTATGTCTATGGTTGCAAGCGTTTATGTTTATTTGTTTATCTGAAGTGACTGGGTAATTTAATCTCGATCGCGGGAAAAATTTCCTCTAACTCTTTCACCTTCGAAAGACATCACCGCAAATAAATAACGTTCGGCGAGGCGCGGGAACGTCGAATTACGTAAGTATTTAATCGTAAAGATAAATAAACACTCCTGGCTCGAAGGTTAAAGATACCTTCGGGTTATATTATATTGGCCCTCGCATCAATGGGTTAGGGGTCGTCTGTAAGTGTGTAGGTATCTTATAAAGATGGAATAAGTTTCGTCATACCTAGTCGTCAAGCGTAATATACGGTCTGTAATTTCATAAGTACAGCGATAATTTTAAAGGTGTGTAACAATTCATTTTTTGGGTTCCGAAGAAAAATCAGAACCCTTATGGTGGCCACTCACGGTCAGTCCATCGCGTCAAATGGCGTGATATACAGCCAAAATTTGATCGTGAATGTGAAAAACTGATGGCGTGATATAAAAAATTTGTATGTCCAATCGCGCCATTTTGACATATGTCATTTGGCGTGGCTCCAAAAATGACGCGATGGAATGACCGTGAGTGACTACCATTATAATTTCGTCATGTCAGTCCGTCCGTCCGTCCGTCTGTCCGAAACAAAGCGCCTAGATCCTTAGTGCTAGAAAGCTGTAATTTGGCATGAATATATATATTTATGTAAACGTCATAATCATAGAATAAAAAATTAAAAAATATTTTTTACAGGCACTTGGCCGGTATTTTTCATGATTATAAAAATCTTCAATTTTTTCATCTATCATTTTCCTTAATTGACAAATAATCACCAAAAATTATAGTAACAATATTGTTAGTAAATTGTTTGGCAAAAAATAATAATTTTCCACCAAAAATACTAATAACGACCTGATAATGGCATTACTATTGTAAGTAATTAAAAATGTTCGTTTTCACAAAGCTTTTTTCACAAAGCTAAATGTTTTATATTACGAATTATTTTCATTAATTAACAAATTTTGTTAATTAAGATTAACAGTGGGCAGTGTCAACATCCCCGTTGGTCCCGCCCGGAGATCCGGGATGAGTTCAGCCGTGTCCGGTCAGTCAACGACCCAGTAGTAAAACACTAAACATTTTGCCTGAGCGTAGGCTCGCGTTCTAACAACTGCGATACAATATTCAACTATTTCAATATAACGTTTTTGATGTTAATGCTGTGTGTATAATCCTATATAGCATTGTTGATTATAATCCTGCGGGTGCGATTAAAGGACGTCCAACCAATTACAACACAGGGAATCCTAGGCCCGAATTAATAGTAATAATAAAAGTAATAGAATGAATAGTCAGATGTGAACTTTGATATGTGTGATTTGACTTAATTAACTATTTATTCTGTACAGCCCACAGAAATCTTCTCGTAGCTCTTTAAATTTACTACTGTAAATTAAAAGTTATACCTCAATTTTTAACTATTATTTGAATGTTGTGGATGTCTGACATGGTTAGAAATCCCAAGAGTTTCGGTGGAACGCCCTGATCGGCATTTCCCAATACTTTCCTACAAAATGAAATGTTATATTCCGATCAAACATACCTAATCATATTACAATCGAGGAAACGTACAGCAATTTAAACGTAAAGCAATCTTATAAACAGAATATAATAAATTATTGTATTGAAATGTTATTGAACTCAAATGAAAGTTTGCTGAACAGTTTATGGAACTCAATGAACCCGCTAAAATACTTGAACCTTCTCTTGTCTTCAAATGTTATTGTACCCTGCTTTTCATATAATTCGATATGACAATGATGTGAATAACCTTATCGATATACACGAAGGTATCAATCTGAATTTAAGTTAGAAGTTCTACGTTCTAACTTAGAACGTTAAAAGATAAAATTGGTCAAGTTCGGGATGAAGTCGGGTAGGATAGGGTTCCGTAAAGCTTGACTACAATTTTAGTGTCTAGACGCAAGTGCAGTTTTCTGATTTCTGTTTTTTAGTTGAGTATAAACTGTGGGACTATAGACCATTCTGTCCACTACGAAAAAATCACGTGATTTTTCACCGCAACCCTAAAATCGTTTATCTCTGAATTCTAAGTACTTGGTATTAAAGAAATAACAGATCACAAACAGGTTCATAAATTGAGCAAGCTTGCTTTTCCCGTTTATCGAACACGTTCATCTATTTATAAATAACTTAGTTGATTGCTCTTCCGGGAAATGTTTATGATGCCCTCACTTCAGCTTTCCACGCGCCCCTAATAATGCTATTGTGTTTTCATGACATCAATTTGAATTATTTTCACTTGGACTTTGGATAGAAACATCGTATACATTTGACATCATGTTGCCTACATGTGAATGTCAGCAAAATGACCATGTCGATTGATTACTTTGCCTGATGCCCTAAAAGTTCCCGGGTTCGATTGCTGCTAGGGCATATTAGATATAACTATGGTTTTATAGTAGTTACAATACAATATACACAGGTCTGAGTGTTTATTACACAAAATGTATAAAGTGATAGTAGTGCGTATGTGAAAATATTTATTTGTTTAATTCAAATTAGCTATAATTTGAGCTACGGCGGCTAACGAACACTGCATTGCTTTGCAAAGCAAATAACAACAAAATATAAATCAAACAGTTGACAATAAACAATGCTGTATCATTCTGCCATCTGAGAGGCTTCAGGCCCGGAGGTTGTTCGGTAGCTCACCGTGCCCTACTCCCAGTATGGTGAAGTGACACCGTGCAATCAACAATATCTATACATAATGCAGTTTACGTTCCGCCGTGACACCTGTCGTGAGGGCGTCACAGATAGAGCCATGTTTATTTATAGTTGTTGCACGACGATGTTACATCGTATCGTAGACCACATACGGGCGGTCGCGATGCGATGCGTCCTTGTAACACAATTGCCTATGCGGAATTCCGCACTAAAAGCGTTAATATCGTTTAATTTACAAAAATGTATAGGTTGTAAGAATTTATATTAAAAAAGTAAAGCAGTGATAGGTTGAAATTTTGTAGTAACTGAAGATTTTTGTTATTTACATTTCATTTATTGTATTTGGTATCATTGTTGCATCTTAAAGGAAAATATTAAGAAGCAAATACACATCTAAGGTTTGTTCAAATTTGTTTAAAAAAAAACTGACGAAGATCGTCCCTAAAAGTTTGACAAGTCCTCAGATCCAAAGTAATACAACATAATTAAGTCGCTATTTAGCTTAAACTTAAACATACCTTTGTAGCAGAAATGCATATACTTTAACAGTGCATACCTGTAACAAATAACATTAAAATTAGTTTATTGAATCATAATAATATTTTTAGACAAGGCCTTAAAAAATGGTTGTCTAAAAGTATTTAAAATTAGCCAGTAAAACAATAATCTAAATTTTACTAACAAAAAATAACCGACTTCAAAGTCTCAAAAACTACATAGTTGTCAGATCTCGTTCAAATTAATGTGGGACCACTTGACAGCCATCAGCTTTCGATTAAAAAAAGAATCATCAAAATCGGTTCGCCCAGTCCAAAGTTCTGAGGTAACAAACATAAAAAAAAAAAAAAAATACAGTTGAATTGAGAACCTCCTCCTTTTTTGAAGTCGGTTAAAAAAGTAAAAATTCAAATAAATAACACTTTGGAAAAGACGTATTAAAAACTCCGCGCCGTGCATCAATGAAGTTGCCTTAATTCAGTTCTAAAGTTTTAAGGAATGTGCGCGAAGCTTATAAATCTATAAAATATTTCGTCGCTGCGATGTAAGTGTGACATAAGAGAACATCACTACATCAGAGGCCAGGGGGCAATTCTCATTTCGTAGAGATACATGTCTAACAGAGATATCTCGAAAAAACATGGCCGACCTCAAACAAAACGAGGCCAATCGGCCATGTTTTTTCGACATATCTCTGTTAGACATGTATCTCTACGAAATGAGAATTGGGCTCCAGAGCCGAGTTCCGCCTGAACGATTCATATTTGTTATTAGATTCCATACATACAAAATCAAAGTGATTGCGCTCTCGAAACATGCGCTTCCATCAATAAACGTGTCGCTGACACCAGTTCGTTAGGTGCTTTCATCAAAATTATTTTTTCCCGCTTTAAACTGTTAATACAAACAAGAAAATGTTAAGTTGATTTACACACTTTACACGTTTTAAAGCATACTGATGCATTCCTTCTACAATTTTTGTGCAGACTTATTATTCAAGACTTTTATGAATGTAAATACATATTAAATTCGAGGAGATCAACCGAATCAACATCTTTCGTTGGTTGAGTTCATTTACCTATCTTGTTCTCCTCACTTTACGAGTAGGTTCGAGCTTATTCCCAGGGTGCAAATAATGCTCATATAGGGTTTCCAATACGATTCAGGGTACATGTTTTTTTTGACAGAATCAGATAGATTTCGTTCTTGCTGGTCGAGTCATCGACCCATTGTGGTATCCTAAATGCGACACAAGCAACTCACTCTAAGAATCTACTAAGAGTTCAACAGTATTTAAACAATGAATTAAAATATGAGTGTCAATTCTAAAACAAAAAACATGTTGTCCCGGTCATTACTACCCACACCACCATCAAACGGCTGAACGAATGGGTCGTCTTAGCCGCAAGTGTGTAATTGCTTTTCATAGAAACAAGAAAACCATTAACGATTAATCCCCAGTCGGCTCCTAATGAAACTGTCTAGATACAGTTTCAATTTGCGAGGCCTAATTTAAAGTTGCACGATGAGAAAAATGTAGAGCCCGCACCAGTTGACCCAGTAAAGTCGCGTTCATTAATAAAACTCTTCAAGTCAGTCAAGTCGCATTAATGAAACTCTTCAACTTTTGACGGTAATATTCAGATCATTTAACGTTTTATTTTAAGCTCTGTTGTTGTGGAAATATCAAATGTTTAATTTAAAATTAAATTAATTAATTAAAAAAAGCAGTGATAGCCTAGCGGTAGAACGTTGGTCTCCCGAACGAAGGGGCCCGAGTTCAAATCCTGGCACGCACCTCTAATTTTCAAATATTATGTGCGTATTACATGTTAATAATCACTTGCTTCGGTGAAGGAAAACATCGTGAGGAAACCTGCACACCGGAGAGTTCTCCATAAAAGTTCTCGAAGCTGTGTGAAGTCTACCAATCCGCACTTGGCCAGCGTGGTAGACTATGGCCTAACCCTCACATTCTGAGAGGAGACCCCGAGCCCAGCAGTGGGACAATTATCTATGGGTTGTTGCTTGCTTGCTTTTGCTTTTAAATTAAAATGTTACATACTACTTAATGTTAGTTACAGTAACGTATTATAGGTAAAAGCTTAAAATCCATAAATAGGTATAAGTAATTTTAAAAATTAGACTTAAATTATTCTGATAGTCTATCTATACTTAACCATGATAAAGGTCCCTAATCTAAAAATGTCTTCAAACCCAGTCAAAACAACAAATTTCATATTTTATTTGAATCCTCATAAACGTATCGTTAAATCACCTATTTTATGTACACTAGTCAAGTATACGATGGAAGTTAAATAAGTGTTATCCCGAACGTGTCATATGAGTCAGTGCGGTTTACGCAAAGTCGATCCGCCTCGAATTACCCCACGTGCGGTTAGTGTTACGCACTACACTGCAGTCCGTATAATACACAAATTGCAGCCCCCATAGGATTGTGATGTAACTAAATGGGTCGCCTGTGGGCTAAGCCAGTGTCCCGATAGAACGGCCGGCCGACGACCGTTAAGTCGTCGATTTATCTGACGACACGACAAGGCAAAGTATTACAACATTAGTAAACACTATAAAACATTTGACGACTCGTGCGGTATTTCAGAGTGGTGTATGTTAGGGGAGGCCTATGCCCAGCAGTGGACCTCTAAAGGCTGATGGATGGATGGATGGTGGCGTATACTATGCCGGATCGCCGTGGATTCCCAGCGAGGATATATGAGTGATGAGTTTGAACTTCCGTTCTGTTTTGTTCTTGGTCTAGGTGTGTATGTGTTCTTGTCTTTGTGTGTTGTCCATTGCACCCACCATACAGGGAATCCTACTGTAATGAGTGTGTAGTTTTATTTTTTTATTATTTACTCGTGTGGCAGCACATTTAATCTCCATGCCACAAGATGTCGTTGCCGTGTCGTCCAATGAAGAAGCGGCCAAACGCCTAAGCCATCTAACCCACTTCACGCCTACCACACTTCTCGGTATCATTAACGAGACTCAGATCTGATCTAACATCTCGTAACATATGTAACCTAATATCATCGGAGCGCGCACTCCAGTATTTTTCATCGTAATTGGGTTACATTTTAACAATAAAAGATACTATAAAACTATTTAATTATTATGTCCGCGCCCGTCTAACGAATTTCTGTTATGTAGGGCGTGAAGTCGGAGCGTTAAAGAGGCCATGTTTAGATTTATTACTTGTCCATGGTGATGTGGAGTCGAGTCAGCGCTGCAGCGGATGGGTTAACTCGTATAAGGCTAATGTAAGCAAGCCTCCACGCCGAATGGGGCCGTCACCGGATCAGGAAGCATGTTAACGCCACCTACTTGTAGTTTGAACTACTTAGCACCTACGCGCAACATTTACTATTTTTCTTTTTAGGGTTCCGTAGCCAAATGGCAAAAAACGGAACCCTTATAGATTCGTCATGTCTGTCTGTCTGTCTGTCTGTCTGTCTGTCTGTCTGTCTGTCTGTCTGTCTGTCCGTCCGTATGTCACAGCCACTTTTCTCCGAAACTATAAGAACTACACTGTTGAAACTTGGTAAGTAGATGTATTCTGTGAACCGCATTAAGATTTTCACACAAAAATAGAAAAAAAACAATAAATTTTGGGGGTTCCCCATACTTAGAACTGAAACTCAAAAATTTTATTTTCATCAAACCCATACATGTGGGGTATCTATGAATAGGTCTTCAAAAATGATATTGAGGTTTCTTATATCATTTTTTTCTAAACTGAATAGTTTGCGCGAGAGACACTTCCAAAGTGGAAAAATGTGTGTCCCCCCCCCCGTAACTTCTAAAATAAGAGAATGATAAAACTAAAAAAAATATATGATATATATTACCATGCAAACTTCCAACGAAAATTGGTTTGAACGAAATCTAGTAAGTAGTTTTTTTTTAATACGTCATAAATCGTAAACCGCAATTTACCTCGATCAAAGTTACAACGAACTTCAAGAACTTTTATATTATGTTACTTGCTGCTACGGAACCCTTCATGGGCGAGTCCGACTCGCACTTGGCCGCTTTTTTAGTGATTTAATTTAAAGCAGCTACCGAACTACCAGATAAGCAGATACTGAGTTACGTTGGTTGGTATGTTACAATTATATGTTAAGTGGACAGGAAAATCCATGAATAATTATTTACCTAACTTCAAGCTCGGTGGCAGATTTAAAATTGAAACTTGTACCTCAAGCTATTGATTGACCTCATGAATAAACTTGAAGTTAAAAATATCCTTAGCCTTATTAAATTTGTTACCAAAACACGAGAACTTTTAAACCGCGAATAAAAAACATTTATTTCCCTGAAAAACTCAATACCTATGTAACTGTTAAGTAAGTTAGTGCCAATAATCCAAAAAGGGAACAGGAATAATTGAAAGATTCAAGAACTTTCCATTTCGGTTACAGCATCATTTAATTTTAATTGCGTCGAAACGAATTTGGACCCTCGCCTCTTTGATCGTCAAAGGAACCAACCTTTGCGTCACTTTTCCTCGGGAATGGGAAATAATTTGAAAAGTATTAATAGTACAGCGGTAGAATGAAACATTTGGGAATATCAGAATACGTAGGTGCTTTCCAACTATTGCGATTGGTAGATTTAAATTTTCCTTGTTTTTATACCATCATTTAACAAAGTCATTATTATTTTGTTCACATGTTTTTATTATTATGTAATATAATTATATTTACTTACGTATTAATAAATTATTCAAATAATATTTGTAAATAATTAAATAAAATTGTACATCTAGCCCTGTTGTTCTATTAAATCTATGTGTAATTGTGTGTGGTCTCGAATGTACAGCATTTAAGTTATTTGTAATCACATTATCGTAAAAATCGGGCGATGGCGTCTTCCAAAGCCGTCATACGTGTTTTGTCTTCGCTCCAGCAGGAAAATATGTTACACAGAATCTTCAAAATACGTTAGTTCTACGAATGATTCAAAATAAAGCAACAGAACAAATAAATAATACAATTTAAGATGTTCGCTTACAAATCAATCAAGTTGATATATTTTATGGCCTTCCACTAGTGCGTTCAACATGATTGGGTACTACGCGTACCATCGATATTTCAATAATGGATCGAAATGAGCATTGAACTCTGTAAGACCCACGTTCGTCATGAAACATAATATGATTGATAGACGAGTTAAATGCTAAATTTTCTCCAGAATATCAATAGATCAGAATTAATTGGAATCACACACCGCCCAGGAATTAAACATAGAATCCCTCGCTTTGCACGCAAGGTCATTACTAAGGACAGGCTTGTCAAATTAAGTAATCTTGTCGAAAATTAAGTATGCTATTATATGTGAATCCTTTTCAAAGTTGTTGTTGTTGCTGATATTCGTATGAGAAACAGAAACAATATAAAAAATATAAATAACTCTACTGGTCAATTTAAAGTATTATCGAACGCATATATTTAATCTGTATGCAGCCAACTGTCCTATTAACATACACCGCTATCGGCAATTGAAAATGTGCGGGCGGGCGATGTAGGTGAAATATTATGTCAGCACTAAGATTAAGATAAGTGTTTACGTTCGTTGGCTAGACCGTCAGTTAGTTGGTTAGACCGTCAGTTTATTGTTTCACTGAGTCTTAGAGATAGCTGACAACACTCGACCTAACTCTAGGTACGCTAGCGGGTAACGGCTTGTCTGGTCTAGATTGATATATCTGGGATTTGATTAACGGCTCGTGCACTGAATGTAGGGAAATAGGATGTAGTTCACTTGATATGTATTTTCTAATCGGCAGACATCGGCAGATTGATTATTTAAGGATATAAAAAACTGCTTCTTAGAAGACCCCTATAAACCCCTGATTACTCATCACATTTGCAGTAATGTCAATCATAACAACAAAACATCATATTTTTTTGGATTTGGTGTAAGTTCCCCAAGATACAAAGTAAAATTACGAATTATTAATAAGTTATTGAAATCTTATTGATAAAAAAATTCATACTACATAATTTATCCAAAAATGTTCCTTGAATTCCAGATTGAATTTCAATAATCATCCAACGCGTGTACAATAACAATGTTACATCAGGTAATTGAGACGTTCGTTGCTGAATTTTTCCTATACAAATATGGTTAAAAGTAGACCTTTGTATTAGAACAGTTGGTACCGTACGGAATCCCTGCATTTCCCCGCAGCCTGCCACAAGTAAGTCAAGGCTTCAATTTCCGCACACTTCTGCAGTTTCCTTCGCAGAAACACAACCATCCTGCCAGGTTTCCTTGAAGCTTTATGTATTTATTATCCATCAAATTCAGATATAATTTGCTTCATTTTCCATCTCCTTGTAGCTCAGTTTTATAAGTTCCCTTTGGGTATTAAAAATTGCAATAGGTACTATTTATGAACGGGAGTTCAAACCATAATTTTCACTACAATACAGTGACGTTTATAACACATGAAGCGTTTATACTATATCCATACCTTTAACTGAAATATGTAGTTAGTAGTTTAACCGAATTGGGTCTAGCAAATAGACGAATGGAAACTCACTATAAACCTCAGACTATATTTAATTTTCTTGTCGTATCGTATTTTGAACCAAAACAAAAGACACACGTCACTACACAGTATTTAACTGATCGCGTCATTCTAAAAGTATTCTTCCTGACTTATTGCATTACACTGGCTGATTTACAAAATCTGATGATGCATTTGCATACGAGCGTGGGATGACTGATTTTCTGATATCCCTTTATAACGAATAATACTAGTTTTAGATAATGCCTGAAATATAATGAAGCTTGCTCTCAGTCTTACATCAGAGAAAATATTAGAAGTAATATTATTATATTAGAAGAAAGGAAGAATTAAAAGTAAAATAGACATAAAAGCATTCATACATAATAGTAGGACTTTACAATATCGATTAATCGATCAGCAAAATTTTGATTCGTTTCCTCCGAATGCATTTATGAGTATGGTGCGAGATATGGGTTTATTGCTTTCAAGAAGCAGTTTTCGGTGGCATACGTGGTCATTCTCTGAACACATAAAGATCTCAGCCATAAATAGAAATGGAAATTCTAATATCAAATACAATCTTTCTTAGATATTGAAACATCGGGAGTCCAATGTTAGAAATACCTTACATACCTACTAATTATGATGATTGATTTATTGGTAAATAATGTAATAAATAATTCGGTTGCAATATTGATGGGTTATTTTATCGGTAACGTAATTAAGTAGTTAAACAAAGTGTAATAAACAAAATGTTTTTATGCAATGAACTAAATAATATACTTGTATGTAAGTTAACATTTGAAATTATGTGTTTTTTCATAAGAACTTCAAAAGCTGAATGTCACACAGTATTAAATCAAAGACAACGGCATTTTATTCAGTGAATGTTAGAATCGTCGCTTTGCCGCCGTATCCAATCACGGGAAGTGTTCAAGACGTTAAAAAATTTAACGCTTTTATCTCAATTCAACCAGGAAACGCCTTATTTACGAGCGTATCTCTTCGGCATTGTGACCGAGAACAGAGCTAAGGCGGTGTTGCGTTATATGCCCTAATTTTCAGTTACTTCTTTGTTATGCCCGTATAAAGCGTGTTTTGGGGTCACCAGTTTCCACCGTCCACACACACTCATGTTTCCGTAAATCCAGACTTTCCCGAAAAACGCGACGTCCTTGATTCAATCGTGCCGGTTTACTAATCCCAACGCAGAGTTCGTGTCGCCTACATATCTCAATGAAGCCGAAATATTAATCTTCTTAGAAAACGTAACAGAAATATTTAAATTACGCGAAAGAGACGTAAAGAAATTTAAGACCCGATTAGCGGTTGAAGACTCCGAGCTATTATTGTGACGTTTTAAAATACGCCGGTTATTTTGGACAGGGCGGATAGTGTGTGTGCGTATAAATAGATTTCGTTGCAAAATACATGGCCGAGTTATGTCAGAGCATTGACAATACCTGCGAGGGAATGCTCGTATTAGCTGGATTGATAGCGTGAAGCACATCGTACTGAAATGTAGATAACAAGATGACAGTTGGATGGCTGTTCCTTTTCGCAGAGCGATTTCGACGTGGACTAAGGAGCAAAATATAAGTAAATATCCAGATCATAAATTATCACTCCAACGTAAAAGTGAACTCAACTTTGCCCAGTTTGAACACAAACTAAAAAGAAGTCAAAACACGTAAGATAATTCAAACTTGACTTACACGTGGGCGGGGTCGAGGCAAGCAGTCAGTACTGTAATAGACAAATGCGTTCTGATTTGCATAATTGAAAAATTGCAAAGATCCTGTGCCCTTTGAATTAATGTTGATGTTCAACATTTGTCTAAAGTTGACAAGGTCTGAGTTCTGACTATTGTCTCGCTTGTGTATAGCGTCATTTATATCTGCAATAAGGGCACTGGAAAATTAAAGCCCGTTATTCGTGTAAGTTTAAAACGATTCTCTAACGCCCCTACTTTACTACAACAACCGGTTACTTTAATCACTCCTTAGTAAAGAATCACCATACAAATTTTGTACTAAGGAGCAATTTAAGTAATTTTAGTGACTCTATTCGAAATCTGAAATCTACAATTTCGGACTCAATGGTCCTCAAAGTCCTCAAAGGCTTTGCAATAGTTATTTGTTGCCAGGGCATGAAAGATATTTTGGCCATATCGTACTTAAGTTATTGATAAAGTTTTAAATTTGTAAATAAATCAGGGTGGATTAAAGCAATTTGCCTTACAACTACTTTCTATAAATGTAGTTATTGAAAGACTTGTAAAACATTAATCACGTGTTCAAACACGACAACCTCTAGGAAAACGTGGCACGTCATGAACATAGTGAAGAAACTTCGCATACAATAGCTCTGGTAAAGAATTTGTTATCACGTGTAGTCAGGAATAAACCCACTCATTTCACTTCAGTTCTATTTCGGTTCTGGGATATGGTTTATAATATGGTTTTAAATATAAATATACATGTGTTCAATGTATGTTGCCTGTAATGAAATGAATACTACTATCCATATTTTATGATTCTGTTGATATTCCTTAAACTGTAACTTAAGGTTTTAGGAATAATTAACTTCAACCAAACTTTCTTAAGACTGAAAAACTGTCTAACAAATGAACAATTGTGAAAATTTTGAAATACTTGTTAACCGTATACTTCGACAAAATATTCCTACCCAATACCTAAATCAATTCGAAAATAACTATAGACAAAGAATAACAATTCGCAGCTGCAATCGACAAAGTGAACAGCGGGCGCTAATCCATTTGAAATTATTACGCTATCATCCGGGACGCAGCCTTATTATCTTCAGATAATGTAGTACGAAACGTTCCATTTGTTAAAGCTCAGATAACTACAGTATATAAAACCGGGATAAAAAAAGTAAACAAAGGGAAAAACGGGTCGATGGATGGGTTTACGAGCGTTTTAACTGTTTTCTTATTTTCGCTCCCATTCGCGGACGCCTGTTACGAAAGGTATGTTCCGTAAACCGAATTGCATGCAATGACGTCTTTACTCGTCAGGGCATATTATTAAGTTTCATTGTTCCCCGGTCTTAATAAATAGCTTATTGTATCTGTGACTTCATCGCTGCAGGTAGAATTCGTTATGTGTCATTTTCTGATGTTCATGATACTTAGCCCTTCTTCCTGTCTTCGAGATCTTTCGAGGCAAACGGAAGCTGTTCTTTTGTTTCATTTATTTGTCAGTTATCGTTATCGTAACCTTGTGTTTAGATACTACCTAAAAGTTACAATAGGTACTATGATTTAAACGTCTTTGGCATTAGCTGTCTGTGCAACACTAGGTCATTAAGCTTTTTAATTTATGATTCACTTATTTAGAAGCGTGTGTTAATTAATAAGAGTCAGATTCCGTTTCCGACAACGGATAGTAGTACAAAACTACCCATGAGGAACTATTAACTAACACATGTGAGTTTTATGTGGGAAAAGGAAAAAATGTTATGGTGAAACACATAGACCTAAACGTTTTCCAGGCATTCTTTCTAGGAATTAATTCCATTGGGTTTAGTTATCTGTGTTTTGCCCAATCTGCTTACAAATGCAATGTTTTCAACGACGACTACCAGAAGATATTGATTCTAAACAAAGTGTTTTTTAACGTGAATTCCTCATCATAATGGAGTATTTGAAAATAGAAATTTAAGTCGACCTCGGGTTTGGACGTCGGCACTTCTGCCAAGACTGCGCACGCGACTAAGGATGTGAGAGGAACCATTACAGTTTTGGTGCAGTTACAATTTTGGTCACTTTATGCAAAATACCAAAATAAAGTTTTGTACGAACTAAACGTACAGGACATTCCGTACTAAAGTATGATATGAAGCCACGGTACAAAATCGCTAAGAAGTTTATGATCGTGGTACTAAAAACAAAGCATCATTAAATTATTTTAATCGGTGGTTTAAATTGTTTTATAACCAGGTTTCTTTTAATTTGTGTGTTGTTGATTTCCGTACTTAATCCATATGGACGTCCTGACATCTCCTGATGAAACGCAGTTAAAGCTACATGCGTGCATTCGTTTGTAAAAACCGCGGCTAGATCTATCCAGCTAGTCGGGCAATCCCAATCATTCCGCCACTATCTTCGAATAGGCATAATACCCACTAGTGGAGATCCATTATGAATGATTTACGATAGATTCGTATCGCTGATAGCCATCGCATTCTGCACATAAATTGCCTAACGTACGCGAGTCGGCGAGCTAGCGTTCACCGTTCGACCTTGCCTGTAATATCCGCTCCCCGGCAATAAGTTCCGACCACGCTTCTAATTAATTAAAACAATGTTAATTGAATGATATTGTTACCTAATAAATAATCTTTCGAGTGTTAAGATCTAATCCAAAGTGATGGTATGACCTCACAACTCTAAAAATAGACGTAGCGAGTGTGTGAGTACGAACACAAAGAAGATTTATTGGGTCAAAGTTATTTTTAGATTGCAGCTTCTCCAAGTTTGTTTTAGTCTAAGTTTAAGAGGAAGTATAATGCTTAACATAAACTACTGTAACTAAGTGGCCCAATACATGGTTTGGTACCATAATATGGTCTGATATTAAGGAATTACATAAAATAACCGAAAAAAGCTTTCGCTTCCGAGAAATTAATAAAATACAGGAAGTGAGTGGTTTCAAGTTACTAATGCAAGTTACACTCAATCAACATAACGTTCGGAGAATAATTCATAATAAAAAGAATAACAAGAGAACAAAACGAGAAAAGAACTTTTAGCGGTTAACCATAAATAACAATACTAAAAAGGGAATACGGAAAAGCATGTAGTTCAAATTTAACTTGACTCGCGGAATCGCGGGGCGCTCGGCATTTTTCCCCGTTTAGTCACGCTGACTAAAAAATATTAATGAAGGTAGGCACCATTCATAAGAGAATCTCTGTTACTCTGCATAAACACTCATCATCCCAAAGAAAACCTTTAAAACATGGTTTAATTATCTCTGTAATTTAGTTATCCAGCGATTGCCTTCATTCCCGATAGTTGGGGCTTGAAAATCTGGAGCTACACCGGAATCTATTAAACACAAAAATTGTTTGTGGGGATGTCCTTTATAGACCTTGAAACCATTCAACTGATATGCCCCAAAATGGTTTCATTTGAAAGGCAATAATGCGAAGATGGTTTGACACCAATAAAACAATTAATGAGGCACATTTTCGATTTTCGACTTTTCCCATCCAAAAATGTTTAGCACACGTTGGGTATGCACTAGTACAGAATAAATAAATAAATAACGCTTCACACTCATAGCCCCACACTAGGATTCCCTGTGTCGTGGGTGCCATGGACAACACACAACATAGACAAGGACATTCACACCCAGACCGAGAACAGAAATTCAAACTCATCATTCAAATTTCCGCCTCGCTGGGAATCGAAACCAGGACCCTTGGTGCGGCGATCCGGCATGGTAACCATTGCACCACACGGGTCGTCAAAAATAAAATAAATTTAAACAAATTGAAAGGAATATAACTTATCATTCAGTTAGTCATTCTGATCAGAACCCAAGTACAAGTTTAGGAAGTGGGTGGTGAAGTGAGAGGCACTGGCTTGATATTATTTAAAATAGTGTTACTTATATAATTTACGTCTAATTTATAATGAATTCAAAAGCACTTACATATTTTTTCTATAAAACTTATACATTACGAGGAAAACATTATTCCTTAGTAAAGAGTATATTGCTAGAATGACTATGGTTATTGCCGTGAATGAACGAATTATACTTCATTTAAAATCCTTTGGCCTATGTTAGGAAAAAAAGGAAAGTTGCGCAAAGCAGTAAAAATATATTGAGTAGACTTGGTGTATTTTCTTAGATTACTCTCATCTCATACATATGAAAATTGAGGTTATTGACATGATATACCTAGTGTATTGAGAGTTCGTCGAACGAGAGAATCCTGATAAATAAGTCAATTCATCTTTTTCTTGAAGAATATCGAAAAAATATTGGAAATTGCGAACTATGCAAGCTACAAATCCATACTCCATACTTATCCATATAATCCATATCCATATATCCATATATCCATATAATATTATAAATGTGAAAGTGTGTTTGTTTGTTTGTTTGTTTGTTTGTCCGTCGCAACGAAGCTGTTATATGGTATGGTTTTTTTGTGTGGAGATAGTGAGGAGGGTGGAGAGTAACGTACGCTACTTTTTACCGTGGTAAAACATCCCCATGGGAAGATCTATATTTTGTTAGTTGCTAGATATTTAGTTCCGGATGTTGTTAATAGATGGCGTTAGTAAAATTCATTTGCAAGTATTTTAAGTAAAAAAGTAGAATTTGTAAAAAATCGATCTCTACCGCGGGCGAAGCTGCGGGCAAAAGCTAGTAGTGTCATAAATGCATGATAAGCTGATACTTAAATTGCCCTGTAGTTCTTAAGTCATCAACTACAATTATAGCAATTCTGTAATCAGTACGTCTTCGTAATTGAAAATCTATGGATACGTAGTTTGTTTCAAAAGGTTCGGCATGTCTTCTTAATGAACGTTTCACATTTTATCTGTACCCTTTAAATGTTGACCTACTGAAAATACTTCCCAGAATCTGGGCCCTTTGGCCATTCATTGAATGTATTTGATGAAATAGAATAATTTGATTGGAATCCAGAAAATTTGATTAAATAAAATAAATACTTAAGCTCGTTTCTATTAATGGATTTCCTTTAAATATTAAAATGGTTCTTACCTAAACGAAAATTATTCCGGGATTATCCTCCAAACTTTTCCAACCAATTTTGATATTTGTCATGAGTAATATCCGATGACATGTTCAAAGCAACCAGGACGTTGAACTTCGTGCTCATAACTTCCAACTGGTATCTCCATTCCATACCTTGTACCTTAGCGGAAATTAATTTCAGTGAGTGCTTTCTTATTTAATTTCATTCCGGATATACAATTATACATACAAGTTGCCAATTTTCCGATGGATTCAATGAAACATTGACATTTCAAGCAATTTCCTATCAATTCACATATCGAATCACAGGCTTAAGAGGTCATGAAGGTAATACGTCATGAAAGTCAATTTGGGCCGAAGTCACAACCAATCGGTGCGATGCTGATGCGATACGATAATATAATAATGTAAGGTACGATGACGTCGCGTCGCCGTCTTCGTAATCGCATTTGAGCGATGAAAGCCATGACGCAAGTGGCAATCGAATTGAGGCGACTTTTATGGACATCGAATATAGGCTCATCGCGACACTGAAACAGGTCCCTTCGCAGACTTGTACAATGGCTACGTAATGAAACCAATTTGCAGTGTGACGCATTATCGAGCTTTGTTTTATATCTCGCTATGCATTGCCGGTTTCGATGGGCTTTAAGTATAGTATATAGTATAAACTACATAATATAGAGATTGAGGAGTGATTAGCGATAAAGTAATTTCATTTAAAGTAGGTAAGTAGGAATTAGGAAACAATACTAAAATTCTAAGTCTAAACAATTTAGAAAATGGAAAGATCAAAAATAATCCAAATCATAGCCTCATCAAACTAAATTTATTGCTAAAAGAGCCTATTATTTGGCGCCATTGATTTGTTATTTTTGCGAGCCGAATGCTTTGCTGCTCTGCCGAATCCACTGTTATATTATAAACAATGGCCGCTAGCCTCTAGCCTATTTAAATTCGACAATACATAATTTAAACAAATGCGTAAATTATGGTTTTGACGTAAACGCAACAGTGGCGCCGGTGTAGTTGAGATGCTTTTGTTTTCCATGTTAAGTCATTGTTTGTTTCTGGTACTGAATTAACCACACAAATAGAATCTTCAAAACTTAAGCAAATAATAAGCGCTTATAATTTTAGATTATTACTAACAATAGATAAGTTTGGAGCTTACCCATTTAGAATGTTATGGATCCCAAAGTGATAGGTAGAGTTCATCATTAATCCATACTAATATTATAAACGTGAAAGTGTGTTTGTTTGTTTGTCCGTCTTTCACGTCGCAACGAAGCTGTTATATGGTAAGGTTTTTGTGTGTGGAGATAGTAAGGAGGGTGGAGAGTAACGTAGGCTACTTTTTACCGCGGTAAAACATCCCCAGCCATGGGAAGATCGATATTTTGATATTTGCTAGATATTTAGTTCCGGATGTTGTTAATAGATGGCGTTAGTAAAATTCATTTGCATTTCACGCTATCAAATGATACATGTAAATTTATAAATTACTTAAGTCATAGGCAACAAAGTCTAACTAAGTAAAAGTAAGTAAGTAGGATTTGTAAAAAATCGATCTCTACCGCGGGCGAAGCTGCGGGCAAAAGCTAGTATGTTATAATATCAGACAAGTCATGGAAGGGTGATAGAAATGTAATAGTATATTGTAACGATTATGGTTATTGTAAGAACCTAAATTTAGTTTAGGATTTCTTCGTGTGGTTTAGTTTACAAGCTCATTAATGAAGTGACCCAACAATAATTTAGAATTCATACGCATTACCTTGATGTAATTGATAAACACATTGCCCTACATCGAATATTTTTTATATTTTCACTCTTGTATTTTAAGAAAGTCATACTGAAGATAGAAAAAGATGAATCGCTTAGTTAGATAAAAACGATTCCGCAACGATGCTAGAGCTAAAGCGTGTACCACCCTTCGCTAATATGATTAGGCATCCGCCATTTAGGAGCAGTAGAAAGTGACAAGCCAATTCATTACGTTTACGAGTGATTACGCGTCGGTCGGTCGGTCGGCAGTAGTCGGCGCACGGGGGGCAGCCGGCAGCGGCGACCGGCACGTGTATAGGGTACCCAGTCCCGGTAATTAGTTGAACACTGAAAAAATCCGGACGTTTCTTTTAAAGTCCGGACAAATAAATTCCAAAAAAAATACGCATCGGCCTTTACCCTTGTGCAGGGTAGAGCGAGATGATATTTCAGCTCCCTTGAAAATATGAAAATATTAGGTCTCTGCGTTGTGCTGCTGACGGACAGATGTCGATGACGAAACTATTGCTCTAAAAACACATTTCATTCAATTAAAAATGTCGGAATTATTCAAATGCCAACAGGCTAAAAGTGCCAACATGTCCGTACAAATCCGGATAGATGGCAACACTACACACGTAGCGACTGTTGGCTGTAGCGAGCGATGCGGTAACAATGTCAACACTGCGTTTAAATATATCGCACCATTCGCAGTTCGCACCATTAGCGACCCTTTCGTAGGCTTCGTGCGATTGATGAAGTCGTATGACGCGATTGACGCGAATACTAAAACAGAAATAAAGGTACTAGCCTTGAAATTTGTGTATATAGATGTTGTCAAAGACATAAGTTTGTCGGTTGAAGAACTGATTAATGCGTGTTCCTTAAGGATTAACAAAGAAAATGAAGATAGAAACTGAGCGATAAGGAAGATATTTTGGTATTTCAAAACACTGGGCTACTAATACCATATAAGCCTTGTTGAGATATGAAGTATTTGCACGTTATTTTAAACTTACTGATATTTTCATACGTATGAATGAAAGCAAAACCAACACGCTTCCGACTGTGATTGAAGTCACACAAAACGGTATGACGTTAAATTATTTATCAAACATTTTGTTGACATGTACATTCGCAAAGAAAATAACAATTACATAAATTGCTTTTGTCCTAAACATGTTAACCAAACAACAGTTGGTGAGGTCGCTAACCCCGTTTCTTGTTATTGTATACGGAAGAAGTTAATAACTTAACAATGACTTTGAGAAGCGCGGGAGGTGAAGTCTCGTAACTCACGTAAAATTGCTTTGATGCGTCTTGAAATTTCTTGACATGTGATATTTAGTTGTAAAGCCGTGTTTATAATAATAACACAATATAAATTATATTTTGGTCAACGACAAATTATCCATAATGCTGTCGTAGGTTCATCTTGTAGTGTCTTGTGTGAAACTCCCGATTACTAATTCAAGAAGCACAATGTCTCGGAGAAGTCTGACGTGACTTCAATGAGTCACAAGTCAATAACAAGGTGACCTACAAAAAATCTATATTTGAGTATCTTTCAAGGAACCACTGGAATGCTCCAGGATTAGAAGCCTTTGTTCCAGTTTGACATACTTTCGATATCAAAAGACACATTATATAGGTCCTGAATTCTTAAAGTTTGGAGGAGTTACATACCTTCCTTGCGAATTTTACTTGATAAAATTTTATGCAATCATATACTTACTTGAAATTTGATAAGGCCTGCACAGGACTGGACTTAAAAGGAGATTTTTTAAATTTTAATCCCTAAATTCTTAGTCTGAACTAACAGAACAGCAAAGTAACCGATACTCGTATCAAAATCATCAAAAAGCTTTTATATCAGCACAGGATCGCCAATAGATGTCACTATTTACTTAATGCAAAGTTTTGCAAAAGCCCCATGATATGTATGCAGTAAGACAGCAGGACATTAATGCCCACTTGTAAGGTAATTTACAAAGCGAGTAAGATGCATGTCATCGCGACATAATTGCACCGAATCTTGCTCATTTCTCTCTACAGGAAACAGATTGATTTGATCATTTATCTCTGAAGACTTAAAATATAAAGTCTTAAATATGTTCTGCATTCTGTTTTACAAAAACTAAAAAATTAACACTGAACATTCCCATCTCCACTGAAAGACACAACTATTAATAAATTATAGATAAAAATGCAAAAAAAAAAATATTTTAACTACTCATTTCATTTCAAGTCCAAGATTATATCGCAAACTTCTCAGTGCGAACGGGCTAGCAAATATGTACCTATAATTTAGAAGTAGCATAATAACTGCTCATTACACTACCCGGTCAAATATTGCATATTTTCCAAACATTACTTCCGTTAATGTTACCAAATTGTAATGACTCACAATTTTTTAGAAATTGACAGATTTTGACATGGCGTTGAGCAATGCGATGTGAGCAATAGATTTGGTTATATTGGCTTTGATTGATTAGGTAGATACTAAGAAGAGATAGACGACAATGCACTGCATAAGGGAAAATAAATACTTTGCAGGAGATTGATCTTTTATAACGGTGGAAAACTTGCACACGTCTGATTTCGTCGTTGATCCATGTGATTTTGCCGGGAGCCGTGCCAAGGGAAGAATGTATGTATATCTAATGTAGGTAGTAATTACAATCCTGTGGGATGAATTCATGATGCGATGTGTAAGAAGGATACCCCTTGCGTTTAAATTACCCTGGCATTAAATAAAACCTAAATTTCAAAGTAGACTGGGCGAAAAACCGTAGAGCGCGCCTGGGTTTCAAAAACACGTTTAAAAATATAAATTCGACAATCTACCTATCTAATTTATAAATAGAGGTCTCCTGAGTGCATAATTAATCATACTATACCTAGACTTGTTATTTCCCCTAGAAATTGTATCAGTTTGTTGAAAACACGCGCGCGTCACGGGGCAACCGTGACGTCTAACTTCGCACCCCCTCGAGAATTAGATTAGAAATTAACTTCAGGATTATTATAGTGACAGACAGACTGAAATAGCTGCGTCCTACGTATTCGAATATAACCAATAACAAGGTTAGCATTGCTTATGCGTTTATAATGATTGATGATGCTTGTGTTTTGGAATCTATAAATACTCTAGTTGCTATTTTTATCTCTTTTATTTATTTTGTGTTTTGCATTATTATAATACAGTCAGGTATTTAGTGAAGCGTATGGGGAACAAATAGCTGATAACAATTTATACCAACTGATATAATTGAAGACAACATTTTATGCGTATGTCCTAAATTATCTAGGAATGGGAATGATATATTGTTAATCTGGAAGTAAGTCAATATTTATTTAATTTAGCACGCACTTACATTAGTCTACATCCGTCATGTGTGAAAGGCATTGATTTATTGAGAGTAGGACTAGACATATCATCAACATATCATACTCTATGGACTGATTCTTTGGACTTTGGAGAGGTAAAAGAAAACTAATTTTTTCGAGGACGATTTTTTTCCACAATGCATACAGATTTAAAATTTAAACAGTAATTATGACATTTTAATCTAAGTATTCTACATATATTTCAATTGGGTTTGGTCACTGACTGCAAGCACTTTGTTGACCAAATGCATAAAAATAAGTCTTAGTTTGATCACTATAGGACATCCATACTAATATTATAAATGTGAAAGTGTGTTTGTTTGTTTGTTTGTTTGTCCGTCTTTCAAATCGCAACGAAGCTGTTATATGTTATGGTTTTTGTGTGTGGAGATAGTAAGGAGGGTGGAGAGTAACGTAGGCTACTTTTTACTTTTTACATGGGAAGATCGATATTTTGTTAGTTGCTAGATATTTAGTTCCGGATGTTGTTAATAGATGGCGTTAGTAAAATTTATTTGCATTTCACGGTATCAAATTAATGATACATGTAAATTACTTAAGTCATAGGTAACTAAGTCTAAATAGGTATAATCTAAATTTTACTAACAAAAAATAACCGACTTCAAAGTCTCAAAAACTACATAGTTGTCAGATCTCATTCAAATTTATGTGAGACCACATGACAAGCGCCTGCATTCGATTAAAAAAAGAATCATCGAAATCGGTTGGCGTGATATTGAGTTATTCGTCAATTTGTCGCGCACATCTTAACACAAATTTACGACTTATGTAGTTTTCTCATGGATGCCATTGTCAGATCTCAATAAAATTTATGTGGGACGACATGACAGCCACCAGCTTTCGATTAAAAGAATCATCAAAATCGGTTCGCCCAGTCCAAAGTTCTGAGGTAACAAACATAAAAAAAATACAGTCGAATTGAGAACCTCCTCTTTTTTTGAAGTCTGTTAAAAAGTAAGTAAGTAGGATTTGTAAAAACCGTTTTCTACCGCGGGCGAAGCTGCGGGCAAAAGCTAGTTAGGACCTACTCGCAAATTACTGACCGCCTAGCCTAGATGTTTTCTTATTTACACTAGAGGAGCATTATACGCAAAGAAAATGTGCCAAAAAATGTTATCAAAAATACACGAAAAAATATAAACATGTTTATAGGCAGAGGAAAATTTAGCGCTAAGTACCTGCCTTGGTGCTGTCGTTCAATATTGTTTTGTTTACGACCCGGTGAAACTGTGTAAGTAATTGCTACGCGCTACGTAATTAATCCGAGCGCCACGGGACGTCCGCAACTATTTTCTAGTAGATTCGAACGTAAAACGGTTTGAGGCTCTATGCTCAAATTGTAAACAAAACACATATTTTACAATATGCACAAAAGTGTATCTATCTGATGTTACATTTGTTTTTATGCTATTTACGGACAAACATATGGATTTAATTTATACAGCATACATACGTAATAAAATAAAAATAACGCTACACACATAGCTCCACACTAGGATTCCCTGTGTCGTGTCGTGGTCCGTGGACAAACCAAGACTGGGAATCAAACCCAGGACCCTTAGTACAGTGGTCTGGCATAGTAACCATTACGCCATAGGGGTCGTATATTTTAATCTTTTTTAACCGACTTCAAAAAAGGACAATTTAATTCGACTGTATTTTTTGAAGTTACACTTTTTTAGGCGCGTTATGAAATAAATGGAAAAAATGATGAGAGTAAAATAATAGTAAATACATACAAGTGAAGCTAATATAAAACGTGTAAAAATGCTTCTACATCTCAGTTGCGTAGCGGGAGATTCTTTCGTGATTGAGATTAGTCACTGAGGAGCGAGCATTTATAAAATCATATCAAAAGTCGGTGCTTGCAGAAAAATTGCAGCTCATTGGAGAAAAAATGAGATTAATGTTCACGTTCACAAGTAATTACTGTTATTTATCCTTTAACAAGTTCACCATCTTACCATACTAAGTATCTTGTAGCTATATTACTCCAACCTTAAAAAGATTATTTAATTAGTGAAATTTATCAATGATGGATTAATAATTTTGGTTCTATTATGTGTTTTCACTTATGATAGACTAGCTGTTGCCCGCAGCTTCGCACGCGGAAATTATGCGTATCATATTATTTATTATCCCTTACAAAAGAAAATTTAAAAGCAGGTTCATTTATATTGAAGTACTTATATTTAGGAATTTACATACTGAAACTTACGATACAATCACAGATTATTCCTCCGGGCGGGTTTGGAATAGTAAACAACATTAACTTTTTTTCTTTTCCCTCTCCCTCTCCCTCTCTCCCCTTGCCCTCTTCCTCTCCCGCTCCCTGTCCCTTTTACTCTCCCGCTCCCTGTCTCACTCCCCGCGCTCTCCCTCTTCCTGTCCCACTCCCTGTCCCTTTCCCGCTCGAGGTCCTTCTCCCACCACATATCCCTCTCCCTCTCCCTTTCCCGCTCGAGGTCTTTCTCCCACTTCATATCCCTCTCCCTCTTCCTCTATCGCTCCCAGTCCCTCTCCCGCCCACACCCGCGCCCTCCCGATTTCTGTCCCGCTCCCACTCCCTGTCCCTCTCTATCTCCCTCTTCCGCTCCTTCTCCCTCTCCTGCTCCCTGTCCATTCTTAACTTAAAAAATGACGAAGTTGCTTACTAAGTTCATTCCCCTAAATTAACTCTTTAAGGGATGATTTTCCGAAAAAAATAAAATCTAAGTTAACTTTTGTTTATTACTATAAACTTTCATAAAAAAATTCATATATTTTATAACTCTAAAACTGGCGAAGTTGATTTGTATGTAGTTGACTACCAACCCCTATTTTTAAGGGATGAATTTCGAGAAATCAGTGATAGGTACAGTTATTTTTTGTGTCTAACTATAAGCTTATATACCTACAAATTTTCGCCCTGCGTACTTCATAACTGACGAAGTGTCCATACTAACTTTCGCACTCTTATTTAACCCTTTAGGGGATGACTTTCCAAAAAAAACGTAATATGTACTTCCAAATTTTGTTTCTAATCTGGAGCTAATATATAAATTTTCATGTTTTTAACTTTAAAAATGACGAAGTTGCGTACTAAATGAAATCCTCTAAATTTACCCTTTAAGGGATGATTTTCCAAAAAACCGTGTTAAAATTAACTTTTGTTCACAACTATAAACTTACATAAAAATTTTCATATTTATAAGTCTAAAACTGACGAAGTTGATTTATACGTAAATGGCTTCCTACCCCTATTTTTAGGGGATGAATTTCGAGAAAACAGTGATACAGTTATTTTTTGTGTCTAACTATAAGCTTATATACAAAATTTCACCCTTCTTACTTTAAAAATGACGAAGTTGCATACTAAATTAAATTCACTAAATTAACCCTTTAAGGGATGATTTTCCGAAAAAAATTGTTCAAGTTAACTTTTGTTTATTACTATAAACTTACATAAAAAATTTCATATTTATAACTCTAAAATTGGCGAAGTTGATTTGTATGTAGTTGACTACCAACCCCTATTTTTAGGGGATGAATTTCGAGAAAACAATGATACAGTTATTTTTTGTGTCTAACTATAAGCTTATATACAAATTTTCGCCCTTCGTACTTCAAAACTGACGAAGTGTCCATACTAACTTTCGCACTCCTAATTAACCCTTTAGGGGATGATTTTCCAAAAAAACATAATACTTACAAATTTTGTTTTTGTTTCTAGTCTGGAGCTAATATGTAAATTTTCATGTTTTTAACTTCAAAAATGACGAAGTTGCCTACTAAGTTCAATTCAGTAAATTAACCCTTTAAGGGATGATTTTCCAAAAAAAAATATTAAAGTTAACTTTTGTTTATTACTATAAACGTACATCAAAATTTTCAAATTTATAAATCTAAAACTAAGAAAGTTGGTTTGTATGAAAGTGTCTTCTAACCCTTATTTGTACCCCTTAGGGGATGAATTTCCAAAAATCCGATCTTAGTGGACGTCTCCTTAGCATAAACTATCTCCCTGCCAAATTTCATCTTAATCGGTTCGGCAGTTTCTGAGATTTTTTGTTTAATCAGCGGTGTGTCGCTTTTCAATTTTATATATATAGATGAATGAGAATACTCTAACTATCCATAATTGGAGGCAAAAATCAAAATCATTGTCGCCACTCGTTAGCGTAAAATAAAATAGAATATTTTCAAAGATATTCGTATTTATTTGTAGAGCTCTAACTAAATGATGTTCTAGTTTTCCCTTGAAAAACTCTGCGCAACACATTACGTAGACCACACACAGCGAGACTAATTTGTTCCGGAAAAGCTTTCTTTATTTAGCAACTTGTTTCGGAACAACCATTCTTGCAGAATTAATTATGTGTACCTACGTGATAATGAATTATTAGTTCACTTGGTCCACGCCTCTGTCCTAGTGGCTTGATACTCGGTCTCCCATTCAAAGGTTCTAGTTTCGATTCCTGTTTGTATAATTGACAGGTTTGCGTATTTAGAATAAAATAATCGTGGAAATGACAAACGGAAAGGACGCCCCCCGACCAGGTGGACTGACGACCTGAAGAAGACAGCGGGCATCCGCTGGATTCAGAAGGCTCAGGACCGGTAAGAGTGGCGCAAGTTAGGGGAGGCCTATGTTCAGCAGTGGGCCTACAAAGGCTGATGGATGGATGGATGGAATCGTGGAAACCGTTACACCGGAAAGTTTGCCATAAATATATTACCGAAGTCAACCAACCCGCATTTACGTTGCATTTACCTTGGTGTAAGCAATGAGGTCGTTACATCAGATTTTTTACTAATGACTTTCACCGTCTTGATAAATGGATATGCAGAGCCAGAGGGAAGGAAAAGGAATGATGTAATCTTACTTGAAGTAGGTCCCTAAACGCGCTCGTCAGCCAAGCGGTTAACCTACATAAAAAGAATGGAACCATGCAAAGATTTACACATATGCAAGAGTTCTCATTACAATCATTAACTGGATGAAAGAGTAAAGTTTATGACGTGTTTTTCTTTTCAATCTTGACACGGTCTTAAGTAATAAACATAATTTATACGTGTTGAAAACGGGCGTCGCGTAAAAGTAAAATAAACACCGCTGACGGTCAAAACATACGCGCCAAGTTATGAAGACAATGTGTTTATTTTCGGCTCACAAAGGCACCATTGGGACGGCACTGGGTCGACTGGAAGCGATCCATCATCCATGCACTATCGAATCTATCTATTTTGAAACGGTAATTTCAAATGTCGCTTTTATTTCGAGTGGGATAAGAAAAAAAATCACTCGTGAAACCGTAGTTTGTTTGTTGTATTAAGTTGGTGCGTAACACGCATTCCACTCCGGAAAACACTTTGTTGATGGGGAAGTATGATTTGAAAGGAAAACATATTACATATCTTGTTAGTTTATATTTCCCAAGCGCCGCCGCCGATCAAACATGTCCTACTCTCGTATGGAAATAGATATGTGGATTATGAGGTTTACAAATATACGAGTACGTACGTATTGTTATCATTAACCAATAAAGATTTTTACATCAATTATGTTTTGAAAGAATGCCGATTTTATGAAAAAAAAAATGCGCAACATGGATAAATCTATGAGTGGCGATTTATTTAAAATCTATTTAGTGTTTTTAACATTTCTTCATTGTCCGAAAAGTAGGACTAAACTAGGGTTTAATGATCATTGTTACTTTAAAGATATTTATTAAGATGTCCCGAACCCTAGATTGCTGTCTGTCATAAGATAGGCAAGAGTGTAATTAAATAACTTCGTTTCTAGTATGTTGTGGCTAGTAACAGAAATAGTCGTTCAATCCAAGTCCCCAAACGTCCTAAAAGATTTGACCGATTCTGAATATTTTCAAAATTTTAGGTCACTTTTTAACGAGTTACCGCAATAACGTAAACCGCAAGTGGGCTGCATGCTCGTTCGCTACTTCCATACCAATAAAAATAACATTAGCATGTAAAGTTGTTTATTTTTTATGACATTCGTGACGTTAACAAGCAGGTTTTACGTCATTCTGTCCAGGGTTGGGTCGTTAAAATTGTACCGACAGTGACAAACCGGGATTCGATTACCGCTGTGCCTGCGACCCAAAACCAATTGTTTGTGCTGTCAGCGTTTTATGGACGACCTTTTGTATAAACAACCTGGATTGTAGGTCAAGCGTAGTGCGGCCGCGTGGAAAATTTGGTCGACCCCCCGGCTAACAGGCTTCCAATCTAATACCCAAACAACCTCTCCACGTGACATTTTAGATTGCTACTTTGTGATTGCGGTGAAAGAAGGGAAATATTAAATAATGCGGAGGAAAATTTGCCAGGTTTTGAAGTTTTGAGTGAAATTCAAGGCTGTATTTAATTATATTTAAACTTTGGTAGCGGTAACCCTAACTAAGCTCTTTCCGAGTGAATCAGGAAAGTGAATAGAATATAACCGAAAATTCATAACCCGCCAGAATTGCAAATTAAATTTTCTCGCTTTAGAAAGGGGTTCTATTTTTGGAGCTAAGTAATGATTCAACGGGTAGGTAAGCTAAAAATAGCACCTTTAATTACATTCACAGGCAGGGTCTTACACAATGTTGAGTTGCGATTCAACTAAAATTCGAGAGACCGAGTAGGTACATACGAGTATATCGTCAACGTCAATCTTCAAACAAAATTCAAAGCATGATTATCTGGTACAGTCGTAAAGTAAGCATTGTCACGAGGTGGCGTCGTTCGCTATAATATCCCGGGACATTAAGAACCTCGTTACACTTCCAGCAGATCCGCTCTATTAACTATTTTGACAACAAAAGCTTCGCTGGCGCCGGCCGCCACAGTTGTCCGAATTAGATAACAGAGCTATCATTAATCTGGCAAAGTTGAATAATCAGTTACAACATTTTGGGGAAAATCAAGAACGAAATAGGTCGGCGGCTGACGCAAAAATGCTGTACTCAGGGATTAAAAAAGTAGGAAGCTAATGAGAATGTCGGTGAAGTGGTCCGGGAGGAATTTGCTCCAATTGCAGTACGATGCTCGGAAAAATGATCCGGTTCGGAGTTTCGGTGACACGACTTCGCAGATATGTGTTGACACATATTGAGTTGTTCGCGACCACCTAAGGAAACTGGGCTAACTACACGATTGAGACGACGACGCGGCGACGCGACGACGAAAAACATAATTATTGTTTTGATCGTAAATGATAAGTATCGTTTTCGGATGTACGTAATGATGTTTCGCAATTCGTTAACTCAGTTTTTTATTTGCGTAAATTAAGACGTATTGAGTTGTCAACTGAGTTCTAATTTTATTATCATGCTAACATAATTTTTATAGTTGTATTACGCTTATACTTATAGCACGTATATAAGGTAGGTATTACACGTTATATAATGGAATATGTAATTATAATAAATTTTTGATCGTTATGGAATTGATCAACTACGAAATCAAGTCGATACAAGGGAATTGAATTGGTAAATTACAACAACCTAGCCCGAGATATGCCCAGGACAAACATTCAAAAGGGTGACCCAATATCGATATCAAAGGTACAAAACTATGAATGGACCAGAATTTTCATAACATGTATTTTATATTTCTCTCCATCTATTTCAATTCAGATGGAGCAGCTCTGTCGTAGTTACAGATCATAATTATCTCAATTCTTTACATAGTAACATTGGTCTACAATGCATTTAACGATTGGTCCGAAAAGACCATCATTATTATTTATTACATGACAGGCTGTTAGATTTTGTAAAGGTTTAATTTTATATTTACAAAAACGCTTTCTCATTTAACGATGACACCTTTAGTTCAAAAGAAATCCCTCTTATTCACGAATCACCATAAGATACGAGGATGAAGCCAATGTAGGTCAACCCCAGAGATCGAGCACAAAGTTACGTATCGCGGATGAAGTATTTCGCCATCCGACTAACATCTAATCTTGACAGGACAACATTGCCAACGTGTTTATTTATGTTATATTTGATGATTCAAAAGAGCCGGACCTTGTTGCTGATACAACTTTTGGTTACGGCACTGAAGTTATTTAGAAAAGAAAAATCGAGATTGTACGCGACGTCATTCGCAGCTGGAACACTTACGAATAGATCTTAATAGAACTTATTCCGGAATAGGTCAGCTCTCGTAAACAACATATTTCCTTTAATCATGACCAATTCCGATAACATTAGATAAATTGACGATAGTTTGTGCTCGATACAAGATATAAGCCGTGGCTAGAGGAAGAAAGTGAAGTATATCAGTGAAAAGTTACTTCCTTCGAATACCAAAAACAATTTTGATAAAATATTTAATATGATCCTAAAATACCTCTGACTGAAATATTGAGTTCGAAATTTTCTTATTGAAATGAAATGAAAACACTTTATTGCACTTATAAAAAGGAAGAAAAAACTAGTAAGAGCGTGAGTTTTAGACATATTATATAAAAATATTAAGAGTGTTTTAAGTAGGTACATAAATTCCATTTAGACAATCACTGTCTAAGATACTCCAGTTTCGCGACTTTAACCCAATTAACTTCGCTAAGAGCTGGTGTTGCCAACAAAGTTAAGAAACTTCTCGATTTATTGTTCAACTTTCACGACTCAGTTGCGCCACCAATTAATCATTTTCAATCAAACAAAAATTAGATCAGACACAGATGAGTAACTAACTAACTGTGGATGGAATTTCCGATTCTTGTTTACAAATTATTTACTTCAGTCCGGAAGAACGGAGTGACTTTAAATAGGTGTTTGATATTGTGTGAGATTGATAATTAATTAGTTTATGGTGATTGGTGACTAGTGTTTTGTTTTGGTTATTTGGTTATCCGTAAAGAAATGGTATGTCCGCAGAATGGTACATACGAATTAAAGATTGATCTATGACGTATTAATTAAACGTAGAAAGAAGAGATCACGAACTAAGATAAAAGAGAAAAAATAAGCCGTGAGAGCCGTGGGTTTCGTATGTATTTCCAAAAGACAGCGAAAACTAAATTAGGCTGTTATGTAGGGAAGATTATAAACAGTTTTAAAGTATATCTTTCATTTATAATTGCTAATTTATCACATACGCTCTTTTACTTCGAGAAGAAACCATTCATTCCCTGTCATTCACCTGCTATGGGCGGTGTGTTCAGCGTGTCAGGACAACTTTTGCAACTGGGTGGGTCGCATTAACGGCCTTCAAGATTTACGATAAAGCCTCCTTTAGTTGGCGTGCAATGAAGCAAAAGTTATTCATTACCTTTTGAAGTACATGCGATACGTATTTCCTTCCTGCGATGTTCTCTGATTTTACTAGCTCAAACGTCCCGTGGCATTATCAATTATAGTGCACAAAATGCGTGCCATATTATCTACCGCTAAGTTGAGAACGATGTCATTATTATTAACACATCACTAACAACCATAAAGATTATGAGAAAAAATAATTAAACCAACCTGATTGCCTCTCTGAGCTATTAAGGCAAGTAAAACGAAAGGTTTCATACATGTTTTTCAACTTATTTTAATTTATTCGATTTATTTTCAGGCAACTAAGGCCCACAAAAAATACACACAAAATATTACAAACGAATACTAAGTTAACATATCAAATTTCAAATGAATAGGTGCTTAAAACGTAAAACCGTTACGTCACCACGGAGAAAATGTTATAAAACCTTCACTTCAACAACAACTTCACTTCAAAAAACAAATATAGTGCCAAGTAGAGCTTTTGAATAAAATTCATAGCTCAGCCTATTTATAGCACACCATATTAACGCTCCACTGCATGACTTTTTATCACGCTCTTGTTGTAATTGGCGCTTACAAATTGCCCATCTCCGATAAACATTACATGATTACAAATACAGACGACCCGCGGTAAACTTTAAAGGATCTCAATATACCGATGTTCACTTGGAACCTCGTTTCCTTTCCCATTATTTATTGTATATTTAATGTTTCCTTTTTGGTTGATTGATTGAACGCAGCTTCGACGTTATCAGCAGTAACTTAAAAAGGTATGAACAATAGTGATGAGAATTGTTGCTATTAAGGAATACGAGTAAAATAACAAGAGTTTTAAATTTATAGGTTGGTATTAATACCAACCCCCCCTGGCGACTGCCCCCGATGACTGGCTTAAGCCAGGGATTCATCGCCAGGGGACTCTTATTTACAAATTGCATGGTAAGTATAATTTTTATTTACAATTGATTATTCAGTTCATCTGGTTTTATTGTTTTAACATTGAAAGCGTGTACGGTTGTAGAGTAGGACTTTTAAAATGAATTGTTTGTTATATGAACTTGGCTCCTAATTACTCAACACTTGCCCTGACTATACCGTAGCGTCGCTTAGACAAGTGTGCGATTTGTAATATTTTAAAAGCATTTTCAAGACTATCGCCACATAATGCCTTGGCCCTTTGTATTGACTGCCCACAAAGACACATCGCTATTTCCATAACCACTCACAACTTGGTGAACCTTGTATAAGATAAAGCTTTGTCTGAATATGACGTCAGACGGGATTAACTTTCGGCTCATGAATACGTTTGTGAAATCGCCTGAGCTAATGAAGGTTCTGACACTTCTGACGTCACATGTTTTCTTTTGCTTTAATTTCCGCACTAGGATTGGCCGTGTGTGAGAAATAGTATACCAGTGTGTGTCGAGGGATTATCTGATTATGTATTTGCGTTAAAGACAATTACTGGGCGAGTGTTTCTTTTCATTCCGTTTGGTTGCAAAAAACGCGATACTTGTAATTTATACCATAAGCTGGTATACACAAGGTCTCACTCTATTAGATACTCTTCTAAGGTGGAGAAAAAAAGAATTTATAAGGCCCTCTCTGCACCTCACCACATAAGGAGTCGCCCGCCTCACACGTCGACGGCGATTACGCAAAAACAAGACAACACCGCTCTGAAATTAAGTCGGCGCCGCCGGGTGCGGTCCATAACGACACTCTTTAATATTCTAGGAAGTGATTATTGTTAAATTTTTGTTTATTTTTATAATTGCCGTATCAGGAAGTGTAACTCGCCATCGAGACCTGAGTCGATCGAAGAGCACCTCACGAAAATAAAGCAATTAAAGCCCCAGCGAATTAAATGAATCTACACGAGCCCGTGTAGGCAATTTACGTCAGCATACATGAAGCCTTCCCTCATCGGTTTGAGCGTGGTCGTGCCGAAGTAACGTGGATCGCTGATCGGTGCGTTTGTTGAGCCTTTTTTGGTCAATAATGATTGGCCCTTTCAACGTAGAATTCTTAAAAGCTGCAAGCTTTATGCTCCATCTCTACGTCAACGCCTTAATCGAACGCGTGGTTTACGAATAACCATAAATTGAAACGTATAAATGAAACAGCGGTTTTTGACGTAGTGTGTAATTATTTGTACTGAGGACTGTCGCAAAATATAGTCAGACTGTCAGACGAGTGATTCATGAGAGATTTTCTTTGGCACCGTTAACGTAATAAACGATATCGTTCTACAATGTTTATGTTTGGAACTGATGATTACGTCTGCGGGTGTATAGCGTAGACTGTAGTTGGTACCTAGTGACGTCGATTTCACAGGTGAAAGCCCTACCTGAAACGTGGTAACGTTTCACACTAATTGAGTACATTCACCTAGGACCTTTGGGTTCGTTACCTGTTTCAATTTACAGATTTCCTTTAAATTTTGGACGCTGTGTTATAAATTGGGTTTACCTCAAAATCGCCTAAAAACCAATTAGAACAAAGATTCTTTGAGGGAGTGAAATTTGTTTACTTAGTAAGTCATTTTCCTTGGCAGGGTCTTCACCCTTTGTCTTCACAAAGCCAGTTTTAAATTGAACAATTCGATTTAAATTTAACATTAGGTTTACGTAGTGATACGTTTTATTAATCAATGACTTGTCATTCAAGTACCCATTAAATTACACGAAATAATTATTATACACAATGTTTAAGGCGTTTCGCAGACAAGGCAACTTTAGTTGAAGAAATAGAAACTGTTAAATTTTTAAGAATTTTCATTAATGTTTACCAGCAGTTTGTAAATAGATCGCTTTTCATTTACTGAGCTTCAAAAATATAAGGAAAAATTTGTATTGAAAGTACTTAGCCGTATTGGGGCCGTATTGGGGCCGTTTTTAGCCGTATTGGGGTGGCTTGGAATACTTACTAACCCCAATCCCACGCCGGATGGCTGTCGTAAGAGTCGACTTAATTCGGCCCGCTGGTAGCAGGGCTCTCGGAAGGATTATATTAGTACCTAATACTGATTTTAATTGTTTATAGATACCATTAAATTACTATTACTATTTCTCCATGGCGTTCGCCTGGATAGCTACCACCCTCGAGCTTGATCCAGTTGTGTTCTGGCTGAGGGCTTGAGCGCCAGTTTTTTCTTTCTTTTTCTTCTCTCTTTCTTAGCCGACAACGCATCAGTGATTCCTATAATGTTGCTGATGTTCATGGGCAACGTTAGCCACTTCCCATCAGGTGGATCGTCAGCTCGTTTGCCGGCTACTTCCATAAAATATACTAATGAGGAAAAGTATTATGTAGTTACTCCTTTAGATCGCCATTGTGACTGCCGGTTGTGGAAACTTGAAACAGATTTTATTATTTAAAAACTGTTGTCAATAATTGAACTTGCAACTGGAGTTGCTAAATGTAGAAACAGCTAGATGCGAATTGCCTATTGCCGCAATACGGAACTCAAAGTTGCTCTGTCTGCGAAGCACCCTAAAGGAATGTGAATACGAGTGTAATACCTTCATACGGACAGGAACACACACTAAAATGTAAGCAAGCAAATGTTTTTCGTAAATTTTTATACTGAACAAACAAAACAAAGCAAATATTAATTCTACTAAGGTCGGACCTACGCCGAAATTCCTTGCACCTGTTGGCCTGGCATTGGCACTCTACGTAGGCACGTACGAGGCATGATTACAAAGGCACATCGCGACTCTCTGTCTCTTGCCAAGTGTTAGAGCGAGACGCGAGATGGTGATGCGCGAATGCTTTATCCTGTGATGCCATAACGAGAACAATGGGCTCAAGTATGGCTATCATGACTATGCCATCGTTAATTTCATTGATCGGTACATGTTTTAGAGATCTAAGTGTATTGTAGCTATATATTGTGATAAATTCTGTTGGTAAAGACAGATAAGTGACGAAAACAAAGGCATCTTTCGACAACATAAGCCCACATAAATAGCTTGCGTCTCACCTTCCGAGATCAACACTGTGGGTAGAAAGACATTAATTTACGTTCTAGTACTAACTAAATGCTCATTGATTGAGTACGAAATAAATTAGATTTTGATTTGTTCAGTGAGTTATTTACATTAATATACATGGGATGCAATTTTAATACTGAACAATAAATATAATAAATAATTATACCGTTCTGTAATAATGCAGGTTTGGAGGTCACGCCCTCGAATCTGAACCCTAATTAATAATTGCAAGTGGTGTGGAGTCGCTTTACTAAAAGTTTTATTCGTTTATGTTTTTATCACAAAATAAACACGTAATAATTTGTATTAGGCATTAAATTAGGCTAATTTCTAATCTCTGATACTCTACATATACAACCTACTTTAATCAACTCTTCCAAACATAATCTAAGTATAGGTACACACCGAAAGAAAAAAACTGCGAATGTACGTGCGCAAAAGAGCTCCAATTTATCTGGTCGATTAATAAATATTTCTTGTAGTTTATTATGCACAAGGGTCTTTAATCGAGGGGCCCGTCGCCCGCCCAGGGGCCCGGCGACCGGCGCCGGCGCAGGATCACGTTGCACGGCCACCACTCACGCCCTCTGCTACAAGCGCGGTAATTGAAAACCGTAATTGGAACGCTCACGAGCGATTCGCGAACCCGCTAACTTTGCCAGTTTGCCATCTTATTTAAGGCGGCAGGTGTTGTTTGGGAATTAAAAGTGTTTAATAGAGTATTTTTTTAATGAAATGGAGAGGGTAAGGTGAGGTACTAATTGAGTTTATTAAACTTATCCGATTCAAGGATGTCAATAGTCAATAATTAAAAAAGAAATAAAATATATTTATGTAAAATAGATAACGGTTCTTTTATATGAAATGGGGCATAAAGCGACGATTCAAGATATAAAACCTAGCGATCATTAGGCACGTGAATTAATTAACCAACTGAAAACTATTATCCGAATTCCGATGACACCTCATATAGTATTTTCCAGACTCCTCTTATAGTATTTTCGTCCTCAATACCACATGCCTTAAGACTAAGGTCTTCAACCAGTGCGTCTTGCCTGTTATGTTATGACGTATGCGACTGAAACGTGGACTCTGACATTCTAACTACTCCACAAGCCAAAGGCAAAGGTAGCTCAGCGGGCTATGGAGCGTGCTATGCTTTAGTATCTTAGCGGGATAAAATACGAAACGAGGAGATCCGGCAAAGAACCAAGGTCGCCGACATAGCCCGAATAAGCCAGCTAAAGTGGCAGTGGGCTGGTCACACATGTCGAAGAACCGATGGTTGGGGCAGAGGAGTTCTCGAATAGAGACCGTAAACCGACAGACGCAGCGTGGGCTGTCCACCAGCCTGATGGACCGACGACCCTAAGAGCTCGGTGGTAGAATACTGGATGAGATCAGCGGAGGGCCGTGGATTGTGGCACGCCTTGTGAGAGGCCTATGTCCAGCAGTGGATAGATAAGTTGATAATAATATGATGATGAATACAAACAAACCATGATTGATTCACGCTACATAAATTGGAACACCAAGTAAGTAAATAGTTCCATTATATTTCATTATGCATTTCAAATTGTAATTGTATCACCTGCCAGTTACAATAATAAAAAACACTTAAGTGACGGCCAAAAAGTTAGCGATAAACAAGCGGGCGAACAGCGATACCAATTTCCATATATTAAATCTGACATGGAAAGTGGCAATGGAATATGTATGGGGTAGCCTGTCTTGGCCAATCGCCGTATTGTATGTTGTAACTCATCTCGTACAATTTCTATTTCGCAAACGTAGTACATATTTGTTGAGAATAATTTATTGTGCCTATACCACAGAATACATAATATACCTAAAGGTGCATACATCTCCAACTCTGAAGTGATTTGACTTTCATAGCGTAAATTATTTCAACGGCCTACAGATGAAGTGATATATTTATTGCTAAGCGGATTTGTAAACGACAAAAATTTACAGACGCCGGATACTGTGCTCATCACGTTTTATTATGACACGTTAAATATAGATTTTGTTAACTGTATTTTTGTAAGATGTGAGGACATATCGCCTCGAGCAAATGCAAAATATTCCAGACTGTAAGTTATAACTATACAATACGTATCGTATTCAGTACTAAAAGCCCAATAGACAGTGAACAAAATCTGAATCCAGATAACATAAGCTTAAAAAGATAATGATAAAAAAGTATTTTCTAACGTATGATAATACTAGCTGCCCGGACAGACTTCGTTCTGTCAAAAGTTTTTTTTATTTTGAGATGTAAGCTATCCTATCTTTCAAGTTGGATCGAACTGCACACGGTGTGCAAATTTGAATAAAATCGGTTAAGTAGTTTAGGAGTCCATCGCGGACAAACAACGTGACACGTAATTTATATATATGAAAATATAATTTTATCCGTGTATCCATACATTGATTCCAGAGAGATGCGGATATAAGGCAAGTGGGCCGGTCCGATATTGAAATACGTGCCAACGTCTAATTTCAATAACCACGAAACGAGCTCGATAAATATGTATTTGGTCCTCATTAAAATATCATTATAATAGCAAGCACTAATTGTATTGATTTGTTATGTATTTGTTGCTAAAACGACAAAACAGTGATCGTAAACAAGATTCGTGATTTATCAACGTTGTGGGAGTCGAAGGGTACAGGTACTTGTATAACTAGTTTAAAGTAGTTTACACTAGTTCAGGGACTTGTACAGGATCGAATACTTTGAATCGAACCATGCGATTCCCAAGGGGAGACAAGACGGGAATAGACAAACATTTGCATAATCCAGTTTACAAATACGCAATCGAAGTTCATCAAGCTTCGGATTAGATTGTTACATGGATTTGCGAAATTAATTTACTGTGCAATTGATCACGTAACCATTGGTTATATTATAATACGATTTGTTCGGCTAATGCAAAAAGCACCGGGTGGTAAACACTGATATTTTGTTTTGTTCAACGTCGTGTCGTTATCCTAAAAAAGTCGATACTGTGTAGCAACATCATCAAATATTTGTATGGGCGTTACTAAGCTAAGGTCTTAGGGTCACATCGAAAACTCATTTCGATATTGCAGTTTAAAAGATACTCCAAAAATTTTACATAAAAATAATCGCTTAGGGTTGCCGCATGCTCCAGCGTCCTATATGATGGAAATAGTTAGACATTTTTAACTAACGGAATCAGAAAATAATTAACTCAGTGAATACACATGACATCACGGCATTTCACGGTACATCGGGTAACTTGGTTGAATAAATGAGTACCCAAACCGATTGAATTAATAGGGATTTTCATAATTTACATGGGCCCTTTGATTAGGGTGAAGCTCGTTAAGTCGTTACTGACTGGTCCTACATCATCACTTCACCAACACAATTATTAATATTACAAGCTGATATTGAGTCGAATATTTTGTTTTGAAATTGCATAAAATATACGTACAAGAATGTGTAACTAACGAGAAGAGGATAAATATGGGAAAACTAAGGCTTAACATTTGTTTTCGAAGGTGCAGTGACCATTTCACATTTTTATAACAGATCCAAGTACAGTAGTGGCCTGCGAACGTAGTGCGAATCACTTGTAGCCAATCAAAACCACCTTGTTCCTTACACGTGCCAAAAAATCAACCTGTCACTAGGAGAGTGACGTAATAAACCGTTTTAATACGATTCCGCGGGGGGTTCCTTGCTTGACCTTTCAGAATCGTTTTGTAATGGCGTTGGAAATTAATGGCACTGTGGGCTCCAAGAGGAAATATACTAGGACATAGTTAATCTACATCTAAAAATACACTTTTAATTTTTTTCTGGAAAACTATATGTGCCACATTATAATAGGTATCATATGGCTCGTAGAAGCAACACTTATGGATTTATACATGAAGAAAACGGGACATCGAGGGTTTAACAGGAGGTGAATTTAATTTTAAATCATTACCCTAAGTTATCTAATTTTGACTTATTTCTGTATTGGTTATATTGTGCAGAAACACATCCAATTAATAACTTAGTACATTTGTATCAAGGTAAAGATTTATACCCCTGCCACCTGAGCACGGTCAGAACAGAGAATAGTGGTCACAACTCACAACTCACGCGCCCAGATGGTATTTCCAACCGATATTTTACTTTATCTCAGCATTAATAAACGTCTGGAAGCGCTAGTCACTCGCGATTCTCGGAACTTCTAAATCTAACTGGTGGAATGTCTTCCGTGAAAGTGGAAAGCATTGCTCACCGAAAATCACCCTAACTACAATGAAATAAGTACAACTGTCGAAACTGACGAAACCAGAAGGGATATCGGAAGATTAAAACGTTCACTTTATTACACTAGAAATATGTGCAGTATTAATGAAGTAACGGATTGGACATCAAAGGCAATGAAGTTTATACTAGATTCCTTTGATCGGGTTTAACATTAATATTTTATTAATATAGGCATTGAAAGTGCATGAATGCATCACTCTTGTTTTCGTCGGGTTATTGCGTGTGATGGAATTTCCCTTAGCGGTACTAACGGTGTTCAACTATGTTAATGGGATCGGATTGTTACTTATTAATGCCGTAATAGTGGGTGAGTGTTCAGGGAGTAATTATTTACAACAATGTTTTAAACGCTATCTACGTTAGGCTCTAGGCTAACGAACGTTTGTATCTTTTCATTCAACAAACTTTAAGCTGGACCTTTAATGGACATGGACACAGATAAGAAATAGTGAGATACGGAAACGTTGTGGTGTGAAAGAAGGTGTAGTGACAAAAATTGAGAAAGGTATGCTGAGATGGTTTGGATATGTCGAGAGAATGAACGAAGAACGATTGACGAAAAAAGTGTATAAGGCGAGTGTGAATGCAGTGTTGGAAGGGGGACCTAGGCGGACGTTTCAAGACCAAATTAGGGACGTCTTGAAAAAAGGCCAGGTCAAGAGTACAGCAAACCGAAGAGCATGTATGAAAGGAATAATGAAAGTGGACGAAGCGAAGCAAGTATGTAAGGATCGTAGCAAGTGGAAGGAAGTGGTCTCTGCCTACCCCTACGGGAAAGAGGCGTGATTTATATGTATGTATGTTTAATGGACATAATAATATGCTTTAATATGAGTACCGAGTATAATAATAATATTATACATTATGAATTATTATTTAGCGCTATTATACTATACTATACCTCAAAATGTTACAATGTGAACGTAAAATATTTGTGTTCATTGAGCAAAACTATCTACACCAATGTTTTACAACCTTGAGATGTCGTCGAATAAGAAAGACTCCAGGTATCAATACCCACGTTAATTGACTGCGTAAAACTTAAAGCTAGGCCCTAGCGCCTGCATAACGAACCGTGACTGAAGCTTGTGGTGTCCACGCTAGTGGAGCGTTATTGAGGATAATACGTTTTTAGATTTTTTTCTATTACCGAAAATTAAAGTAAACAAACCTGTATTAGATCATAAAACAACATCCAAAACTAATTGTGTGCTAAAGTTCAGTGGAAGGTCGGTAGCAGACAAGCCAAAATATCCTTCGTTCCAATAATCCTAACAGATAAACAAGTTTCTATTCTGCATATTGTCTTAAATCGTTCATAAAGGGAAGAAAGCATACAAAAAGATAAAAAGTAACAGTGATTAGACAAACCTAATTTTCATTCAAAATGTACTTTCACACGAAGTGCGAAAAGGAACAAACTATACTAAACAAGGTTTATTAATAGTAATACATCAATAATAATAATATTACTTCAACTCTACAAAAAAAACGTAGCAACCTGCAAGCATGGTCACACCAGCGTTACGTAATAGCCGTGATAAATTTTATTCTTCTTTATCCAGTGACATTTACAGCTCGCTTTGTGAAAGGTCGCGTGCGCCGAAAATATTTCACTCCAGGATTTATGGCGCGTGATGTAAACTGACGACTGACGACTCTGATGAGTGACGCGCGAGCCAGCCTTCAGCGGGTCCTTTGTCGGATGTGGCTCAACAACACCATTCAAATGTCATGTAGACATTTGCGTGAGGAGTTTGTACTGCATCGAATCACTGACAACTCATCGTTGAAATCCAAGTACGGGTTGGCAGATACGAGTTTGTTTGATTTATTTATTTATGCTTTATTGACCTTATCAAATAAGTGGTACAAAAGGCGGACACTATGCACTAGTTTGCCATCTTTTATCCATTTTTAAAGCATGCAACCTTATGATATTATTATGAGTCGAGTATTATGATCCGAATTCAACATTAGACGAACCATCGATTACAATAAAAGTATTATAGTTAACGATCTTTATTTTACTCGTATGTTGAGATTGAGTATTTTTTATCGAAATTTACTCATCTACATCAATTTTCAACACAGACACATACACACAAAACATCTTTCATAATATTATTTTTAACTAATGGGTTTAAAATTTGCATTTTTTTGGCTTACTCAATATGAGGTAATTAACAAGTGAACTACACGAACTCAGACTGAGAGAATGGATTGCTAATTGAAATAAAAAAAATCTACCATACCTCACTCCAACCAAGACTTTTCTATTCCAGTCGAGTTTGAAGATTGTTTGAAGCAATGAAGGAAGGAAGGGTCGTTTGTTCGGTTAATTATTCAATGAATAACTATGTTTTTTTATTAGTATTTGTGCAAAACATTTAATTTAATAACTAACATTATTAAAAATTGCTACTGTTTTTATTTTATTAATATTCACTAAAATAACCAAACGCTACTCATATACCAGTACGAGGTTTAACGACCTTTCTTCATAACAACCCTTACAAGATATTTCGGTAAGCTCGAATATATCCTTCGGTCGTTAAACGTAATTGTGATTTATTCCTATAATATGATCGGATGACGTGATCGATTACAGTTAAGGGATACTCGCAAGGTGTTTTATATATTTAGTTTTAGAAAATATAATTTCGTAAGTATGTATTTGTGATCTCACAATCAGTTGAGCACCAACTTTACAAAACGCAGGGGAACCTGGCGCGTAATTAATGCGAGCGTTTGTTATTAATTTGCGTATTTATTTAACGTAATAAAGCAGCTGCTACGGAACGTTCCTGTCTTGTGGTAAGCTATGAACAGTATGAACATTTCCATAGAGTCCTTATCGTGTTGTAATCGACAATTTGACGCGTACGTTACGTTCTAATTGCGATTGGTATCGCCGCGCCCGACACATGGCCAAAGGGGAACGTCTTCGCGTCTTACCCATTACCGCTACTAAAGTCAAAAGGTACGGCATAAATCGTGAATTTCCATACTGTTGATGGAGTGATATGGCACAACTGGTTTGATATAATTTATACAACTGAGGTGAACTTATATAATTTAAACTTTTATCAGTAATAATAATACAATTTAAATGTGAGGGGGAAATAGGTATACTACGTACATACGAAAACAAAATACGAATTTTAATTCAAAAAAATAAAAAGCGTTTGGTTCACCTGGCAGCTGGCAGGCAATAGGTGACAGGTATCGCACTGTTTTGTAATCCACTAGACAAGCGTTTCATAATCCCTATTAAAATTATGCAATTAGATATATTGAAAAAACAGTACTTTTAATAAAAGTAATATAGTTTCTAGGGTTTCCCTAAGAACCACCGTTCGGGAAATGTCACGTGAAAGAAAATCAATAGTAAATAAAATATGAATAAATAAAATTTCATAAAAATACTCCTATAACCGGTGTGTACATGCGATTTTGTTTCACTACATACATAACATACATAATTTTGTTTGTTCAACCAAGTGTAAGCTTATAAATCTTGAATTAGCATAATATAGATGAAAAGCCGATACAGGCCAGGTGTTTCGCAACTAAAGTAATTAACATTGATATAAAAGTTTTAGACAAATATTAAGTAGGTATAGTTAATTACTCATTGTTATTAAAAGTTGCTCATTCGTTTCGTTATAACGGAACTACACAGATACATACAAGGCGATACAATCTTGAGCAACACAATATTACAGAAGATGGTTATCTTGTAGTTAACAAGATGTGTACTTATAAAGCTCCGTAGGTAGCGTCTACCGTCCTAGAAGTTTCCGTTAAGTGCCCAGTTGGCCGGCAGAATGACCGGGTGTTACAACGCTACAAGAAGCAAGTACCCTAGTCCCTAACGTATGGTTATCTCGTCACTACATACATAAATACTTCCTACTATGTACTATGTTAGTATGGATATTTATTACTCTTTCAAAACGCAAAAACGACAGAACGGATTCTCGTGAAATTTAGCGCAAAGTTAGATCATGATCTGGAATAAGTTAAGTATTTAAAAATATATAGAAACGTTACTTATACCCTTACAAATCAACCAAAAAATCTGTTCCGAAAAGAGCTACAACACACACACGTTTATCTTTTGTTTCACTACACCAATCACATTACACGAAGTCATCACGTCGGCACTTCTGACAACAACAAAAGCGTGCGTATCGTCTTGTATTGACTATTGACAGAGCGACTACGAGCGAACGGTCAATTGCCTGTTCTTACGCTCTTCATCGTCGGCGCGCTAGTGACATATCTACCTCTTTTTACATTACAATATCATTGGTTCATTACTACATTTCTGTGCCTATAAGATTCGCGACATTTCCATCAATAGACAAAGAGCTGGAAGTACCTTCTAGTTACAATAAAAATCACATTATGTGGAGAATCTTTTCTTACATAAAATAACCACCTGATACAAGTGGCGATAAAGTCAAAGTTTATAGGCGTACTAACTTATAACTTAGTGTCTTAAGATCCCGCAAGGTGGCCTTGAAACAAATAATCGCATAGTAAAACGGGTAAGACTGCGGTAAAAAAATTGGTGCGATTATCGTGAGACCGGCAAAGTTAGTTCAACGCTCGGTTTATTAAGACCCTGGATGTGTAAGATACGCTATAATTGTTATGCAAACGAATCATTTACGCAAATAATTACACAAGTACGTTTTTGTTATAATTATGCAATTAAGATTTGGTTATTTTATATACTCAAATAAGAATGACGATGCGGATAGATGTGTATTTTTTTATTGTACGTTGCGTGATTAAGCTTTGTTTCTCGTAACTATCATCAAAATATAAAAACAGAAATAACATAACCCAATAAATAAACCCAACAATACCATTGGGAGGTCGAACAAAAATAAATCTGGTACAATAGTAAACACGGCAAAATAAGGCAAAGAAATAGACAAAAACAAAAAGATTCCACGAAAATATTATTCCAAAGAGCGCGAATGTGCAAAATATTTGCACTATTGGGCTTGTAATGGGCGCGCAACGCAAACAGCTTCGGACGTCGGCGTCGGTGGATCATGGGCTCATTACAGTCGGAAAACAATATTATTTTGGAAATATTTTATCAAGAAGATTAATCATACCAGAAAATGGATGCGATCTAAAACAGTAGGCTTATAGGCATTGTTATAAGCTGAAAATAAAGTTTTGTTCGTTATTAACCGACGAAAAAAAAAGGAGGAGGTTCTCAATTCGACACGTATATTTTTTTTTTTTTTTTAAAGAGTGACAAAATAAATAACGCTACACATAGCCCTACACTAGGATTCCCTGTGTTTTGGGTGCCGTAGACAAAACACAAAGACAAGAACACACACACCCAGCCGAGAACAGCAAGGCTATTCTGTTTTGTAACTTGACAGCGGAATCCGCGATGAGTTTCAAAATTGAAGTTCGAGTTCGACACTCACTTCTCTTCGCAAGTGCGTACTAGATGATTAGAGAATGACATATCAATATGATGCAAGTTCGCTTTTGTTTTGTAACTTGACAACGGAATCCACGATGAGTTTCAAAATTGAAGTTTGAGTTCGAGACTCCCTTCACTTCGCAAGTGCGTACCAGATGATTAGAGAATCACATATCAAGATCTCGGACTCGAACTTCAATTTTGACACTCATCGCGGATTCCGCTGTCAAGTTACAAAACAGAATAGCATTGCAGGAATTGAAACTCGTCATTCAAACACCATCTCGCTGGGAATCGAATCAGGAGTAGGTAAGTACAATAATATTAATATCAAGGATAATTACTAAAATATTTTCTTTAATTTCACGGACTGGAGTTTAGTTTAATAACAAACCCGTTATAAAATATTTACACGGCTTCAACTCATTAAAGACAAGTCTAAAGACAGTCGTACGAGTATAAGACAAGTCTCTTCTCATACCGGTAAGAGCATCCACACGTCGCCTCAGTGTGGAGTGACGGTATAATCCATGATGGTATTATTTATATTTCCTCCATAGAAACAGTATTGCGACATGAGTCATATCAGTAGTAGAAAACAGTAGGTATTTTTATGTATTTTTTTAACTTTTTGCACCATAAAATTTGTATAATACTTAATAGCAAAGACGGACGGACTTAATGCTAATAGTATTCTCTCCCAGTCAACCTTCGGATAGTGAGAACACAACAATATGGCGGTATATACGTATCTATGACGGTATTATTAGGCGACAGTATGTAACAGTAGTGAGTAGTGAGTAGTAATAGTAACTGACCTGTGTAGGATGGTGTCGGTACAGATACAGCTTGGTCCCGTGCAGCACCGCCCACACCTGCTTCCAGGACCGGTCGCTGGCGCGCTGCGGGACACACAGACAAACATATTATTGTGGCGTAGCTAGTACTAAGGAGGCCCCATATCAATATTTGTTGTGGGGCCTCTTCAACGTCAGCTGTCAAATATAAAAGGAGAGCCAACTGTAGGGGTCGTAGGCCACTGGCGAGTTTTTTTTGGGAGTGTTAGCTGGGGGCCCCGTATAATAGATGCGGTTGATACGGCGGTAGCTACGCCCCTGTTGTGAACGTTACATTAGACTCGTTAACAATTTCTTTCTTTCTTTTTAGGCATCGGCCTTTGTTGTCCGTAGGCGATGGTGACCGTATTTACCACAGGTCATCTCAGACTCGACGTAAAGGGAACCAACCATTAGGTCATGTCTGTTCGTTTGTCTCTTAAAAATCATACTACAGTAGTACATTTGAATGTAATCAAACTATATCCATTTTTTAGACAAGTCTTATTTAGTAAACAATCTTATATCCCCATTCTGAGTCACTAACGGTTACTTAAATTGCTCCTTACTAAGGAGCTCCTTACTAAGGAGGAGGAGGATTCTGTACTAAGGAGTCCTTAGTACAGAATTTGTATGTTAATTCTTTACTAAGAAGCGATTTACGGAACCGTTAGTTACTCTGAGTTGGGGTGAGTGTCTTTTTCTAAAGTAATTTAGATAAGTAATTTAATGCCAAAACTAATCTCTGTTTAGGTACTATTAATTTTTTTCACTAATAAATTAATATTGCAATAGAAAGTAATGCTAACATTGTTTAAATATGTGAAGCTTCAACAGCTCTATTATAAAGGCACGTGTCTGTGCACAGTACGGCCGACGTATCTTGGCGCGTCTGAACTTCGCGCGGAAGGCTGCGCAAAAACACAATTCGGCAATGCTCAGTACGCGGCGTATTATATCTCAGTCACACGTTAGCATGTTCGTGTTGCTATCTCTGTCTTACATGCGCTAAAGTTCGCAGAGCCTATGTTCAGACGCGCCAAGATACGTCGGCCGTACTGTAAATGTGTATGATCGAAATTACCTTTCCATTACTGACCACCATCTTGACCTGAACGTTCCCCTGCACGTCTCCCTCGGCGGGCTCCACCACGCCCTCGCTCTCCTCTCCTTTCTTCTCCGTGCTATATAACACCACGCATCGTTAGTACAACACATAAGGCATAATATAAAAATAAATAACGCTTCACACTCATAGCCCCACATTAGTATTCCCTGTGTCGTGGGTGCCATGGATAACACACTAGACAAGGACGTTTACAGCCAGACCGAGAACAGAAATTCAAACTCATCATTAAAATTTCTGCCTCGCTGGGAATCGGACCCAGGACCCTCGGTGCGGCGATCCGGTATGGTAACCATTGTGCCACACAGGTCGTCAAAAAATGTTTCTGCCTACGTTCGTTATAGAATTTGAAACCATCCAACCGATAGTATCTCTGATATTACGTGGTCACTACCAAACGCCCAGACGCTAGTCACCGGCCAATGCTACCATGGTCAGCTGCTATCCAATTTTGTTCGGTCTACCGTCAAGGAGTACCTACGCAATCCTTAACAACCTATAGTTACTAAAAATATAAACTTTCCTTAACATAAAATAAGTTAAATTAAAGTTCAAATCGTGACCGCTAGAGGGACTTTCTAGCTAATCTAGAATATCTAGCGCACACTAAATACATATGTTAACAGTAGCTTCTAATGTTTCAAGTATCTAGTAGTTTTTCCAGTTGAAAATGACTTATTTTAGAAATCTGTAAAATTCATACAAGAATTCTTAAGTGTTAAATATAGAAATAATAATTATACATCACCTGAGAAATTTAAATATATTACACAGTAAGTACAAATATATCATTAAATTACATATATGAAGTAAGTACAAATCATCAATACAACATGTAACATACATGCAATGTACAATGAACAGTAAAATATGTACATTTAAAACACCACGCATGCATTATAACACCTCATGCTTTACAACCAACGACGAATAATGGAAATGAACAGATAATGCACATGAGACAGACCAATACGGGATATAATTTTTATTTTAATATATTTTTCATCTTTTACATAATGGGATATTAGAACAATAATATAATTAATTGAGCTTTGAAATTATAATAATGTGAACAAAGTTATTTCAAATTAAATCTTTTCATTGCAATACATTTGAATGTTCTTGTAAGGTATCATTTATTAGGCCAGTCTTTGTGCATTGCCATCGCATTATTATACAGCGTAAATAAAATATGAACATTTATCTCACCACAAAATAAAACTATGAACATTATTTAAATGGTTTGTGAGTTTAAACGCGTGGCTTCAACGTTTATGAGTAGATGAATTGTGCGTATGGTTCAAAAATTTTGCCACCTACTTAATGTAGGCATTTGATTCCAAATCCAGCCAAGTGCGTTGCTTTTAATTTATAAATTGGATATTTAGCAAAATTTCCTGTACAAAGGAATGTTTTATTATTAAGCCGATAACGCCATCTATTGTCGAAACTCTGTACAAATTATAAAAGCGTCATCTTTCGGCGAGCAGCGTAAACGTCGTCATGCGACGTACCGCAGGGGTGCCGTGGCGTGAGGGTCGAATATTCGCAGCAATGGGGTAATGTCTTCAGTGAAACGAGGAGGCCGCCACTTGCGGTATGCACTGTGATTTCGTATACAAACCACAGATAAATGACACAATTAATGCAATATTTGATAGCATCCATTTATACTACAGATGAAACATTATATATTTGTATTCTAACGTGATAATTATTTTGCTATATGGTACATATTTCGCAAAATATTCACAGTTTGTTAGATACAGACAACTGACTTATAAGTTCCAAAGTAATGTCTATCTACATACAACACAATGTATCATACTGAATACACATTAATTACAATACCTACTACATTGGTGCTGAATAATTATCGAGTAATTATAAATATTACAATACTATAATTATGTTAACTACTGAAGGTCATCTACTGAATATAGGTAAAACTATAGTAATTATCGTAAGGCTAAAACTCTGTAATTTATATTTACCACTTCAGTTAATAATACACTAAAAATACTCAAAATATTTCATTTTACTCCTTACATAGTATTTCATAGTACCATATTGACTTTTGGTGGGTAGTTCAAGTTTTGGCGACTGGATCGACTTAAAAGTGGCAGATACAAATATACAACTGTTGAGAAATATAAGTGATAAATATGGATGAAGGTTTTTACAAACCTCCTGAGCGCGTGATGGTCGACTTCCTGTTCCACGTCACTGTCCATGTGCAAACGATCACCCCAAGTAGCTTTGAGGTACGAGACCCTTCGCATGGCGCGTTCGTCTTCTGCAAGACAAGGGAAGAGATGATCTTTTAATAAAACACTTTACATGGTCACTGACTCGAATCCCATGCAGATAGTAGGGATGTGAATATGATCATGAATCGTATCTAAGGAATGTTCAGTAATAAAGCCACTAAGTATGTATGTAATGTATGTATGATGTACTTAGAGCACGATTATTTTAGCTATGATACTAAATATAAAAAAGAATCTACAACTGAGTTCTTAATACAAAGATACGTACCACCTAATTGAGCATCCTTTTTTTGTCGTCTAGTGACCAGATCGTCAGCAAACCCTGTCGATAAAAAAACCCATCAGTAATTTGTCAACATGTCGACATCTACATTAATATTAAACATCGATAGGTCGTACGGTTAGTGGGCATTAGTGGCACACCTAGAAGCACATACAATGCATTCCGAGTTAATGGCGCTGACAGCAGAAGAAAGTTAGATGCAAACTCCCTCCCTGGTTTGATTCACTTTGATTTCTGATTACAAATCGAGTTGTGTGGATCGAGTCAATTTTAAACTTGTTCAAAGGTTTACGTTTTAGATTACAAACAGAAAAGAATTGACATTGAATAGTGGCACTAATTTAGTAATGCTGAAAATTCTATATCAACTTATTATTGAATAGATTGTATATCGATATTGGTTTATAATTTTATTACATATATGACTTATATCCATAAACGATATAGTATTGCAATATAAATCGTACAGTATTGTAAACATGTTAATTTCTAACAATATTTCCAGTTAGGCCACGTAACTGTCCGCGTGATGCTGTAAAGGCCGATAGGGCCTAGAACTTTATAAGCAACTGGACTCCAAGCTTCGGAGGTAGTACATGGATCACGTGACATTGATTACGTCAAAAAAACCGATTTGAACTCGATTCACACGCAACCACAGCGAACCAACGGGAGAGAGCAGTAAGTCCCGAGACCTGAGTCGGCGGGCGTGGAAGGCGTGGGCGAGGGCGAAGTCGCCGCCGAAGTGCTGGCCGACGCGAGGCTCAGCTGCGTGGGCCGCGCGCCCGCGCTCCCCGGGCTCCCCGGCAGCGACACGCGGTTCATGGCCTCCATTTGCTCCCTGTTCAGCCCCATACGTCGCTTCGCGTGACTGCCATCTTGGGGCGGAATCGGCCGTTAGACGACGTGGCGACAAGCGTGTGCGTGATTATCTCACGTGTGTGCGTGTACTACCGTACGCTTGTGGGGTGTGGTCTTATTTTTATATTGAATATGTTACTCAGGTAAGGTTGTGTGTAGTAGTCTTAATTTTTATTTTATTCTATCATTTTTAGGCGTGTAACAAAATGGATTTCTTAAGTAAATGATGAATAAGTTGCTTCCCCTTATAATGTGCAAATGCGACTACTGATGAGGCTTATTTTTATTACATTTAATTAAAAACAATCATCTATATGAATTTACACTGCATTAAAGATTCTTTATAGAAATAATATTTTACATTTTATCCAAACTTTACCTTTGAAAATCAAAAATTAGCGCCATCGTACAGTGGTTGAAGTTTGAGCCATCAGTTGACAGTTTGACACAACCTTTGATTTTAGTTTTATTAGTGTCATCTATCGGTTTAAAGTGATATTTTCAAACTGTGGTAAAACACAAACTATTTATTTATGTCTGAAACGCTTAAATTTCAATGTGATATTGCAACCAAGCACACGTGGTATGTTATTCTAGATGTAGGTATACTCGCTAATGATTCTAAATGTTATACTTAAGAGATCGTCTACTTTCTAAATGAACGTGGGGACACGTTACATACATACTCGTATTTCGGAAACATTTTAGATTAAACAAATATAAATAAACATTTTTCACTTCAATGTTGTATTAAATAAAAAATAAAAAATTCCCCTTTTCATTTTTAAAGTATATTTAATTTAATTTAAAGTAGACAATCTCTAACCCAAATTGTGTGCAAATAGGTAAAGGTGTGTGATGTAAGAAATATCGCAACGAAGGTTACCTGTGGCATGATGTCTTCTAATAGGTAATCCTTCACTGCCGGTACTGTTTGACCTTGTTCGCATTTGAACCGTTTCTGTCTCTGAAATATCACATTTTATTTTTAATTATTTGGAAATTGAAGAACGTATCTAGTAGTACCTACATAGGAAAACATTGTACAAGTTTTTTTTTAATGTAAAATGCCTACCCAGTAAATGAGCCACCTGATGGTCATTGTCGCCTTCGGTCATCAGTAATTACAAAGGCATCATAAGGTACAGAACATTTTCATTGTACATACTAAATATTTGTACATTAAACCAACATTATTTTTGGTATTAAATGTTTATGTGTTTTTAAGTTCTTTTAATTTTGTGTCAGCCTAGTTTTTAAATTACAAAATATGAAAAAGATACTAAAGGCATACGTAACGTGGCCGGGACAGGGACGGGACGTGGACGGGGCATAAATATACGTGCGTGCCCCGTTCCCGTCCCATGCGTGCCTCCGTGGCGTATGCGCTATCGTTTACATTTTCTATGAAACGATGCTTCCAAAATTTCACGTCCCGTCCCGTCCACGTTACGTATGAATTGACTTTAAGATTGTTTACCAAATAGGAACGTGTAAAAAAATTGAATATAGTTTATTAAATTCCATTAAAAATATTCATTTGATTATACATACCGGGCGCAAATCCTTCTGGAGGTGGACAATGCAAGTGCTTGCTGCCGGTGATGACGAGCTGGTTGCCTGATAGACTGCCGCCGAGGGCTGCTGACGATTCCTGGCTTAGATCTGTTCCAACATAACACTGGTGGTAGAGTTTTGACACAGAAAGTACTCTACGGAAAGTAACTTGTTGTTAAGGTAAGGTTATTATTTCTCCATGGGGTTCGCCTGGATAGCTACCACCCTTGAGCATGAGTCAGCCGCCAAACGACTCGTCGTGTTCCGGCTGGGGGCTTGTGAGCCAGATCTTTCTTTCTTTTTCTTCTCTCTTTTTTTTTCCTGCACCGCATCTGGTGATGCCTTTGGTGTTGCTGATGTTCATGGGCGACGATAACCACTTACCATCAGGTGGATCGTCAGCTCGTTTGCCGGCTATTTCCATAAAAAAGTAAAGGTTAAGTTAAGATAAGGGTTGAGACGCTCAGTGCCCAACCGCGGCTGTAAGTGTTTGAAGGAACAAGTAACAGCGAGCGCGGTGGGCAATTATATCGATGACAAACATTTTTTGAGCACTTCTGTGCTTCAGAGGGTACGTAAAGCTGTAGGTCCTATTTGTCATACTTAGCATAGAAACGCCATAGCCATCGTTAAAGCGATTTTCAGGTGGTATAAAAACTTCTGACATTTGGGTTGGCAACTAACGCCTCCACCAATCCGCACCGCAGCGGGCCATTCATGGATTTAATTAACCAAGGTAAGGGTACATATGCTGTAGGTAAGATAAAAGTAATTAGTACTAGTCCTAATTTCCCACCACTGAACCAGCGTGGTGGGGGCTCTAGGCCTCCTCAAGAGGAGAATCCCGTGCTCAGCAGTGGGTTGAAGCCAAGGCAAAAGTAACAGTAAAGTTAAGCGCAAAGTACTAAGTACTCACCCTGATGCGGCTGAACATCAAGCGACCGTGCCTCGCGCCGTGCCGTGCGCGTCTCGAACTCCTTCCGTCGGAGCGCGACGCTGGGTTCCAGCCGCGTGGTGGACAGCCGCGCGAGCTCCGAGCGCGCGGTCTCCGTGCGCCGCTCGCCGCCGCGCGCTGCCTCCAGTTGCCGAGTGCGCGCTGTTACTAGCTGGAGCTCGGCTACTGGGTACCTGTGATGAACGATTGATTTCATGATTGATTGATTCAATTCACTGCTATTATGTTGGTATCATACGTCTGACCTAAGTCTCAGTGGAAGAAAAACTGGTGGAACTCATAAATTATTCTGAGAAGAACTCGAGTGGAGTAGGTTTACGTGTGATAAACAATAGTTTAGACATTTTCATAACATTGTTATTTCTGCTTACTTTGTTAGTAAGCCTGTTGTTGTAAGTTTGTTGGTTACGGTATAATCCCTTGACCATCACTCGATAGTCCTATAGAACTGATACAAAAGACCGAACACAGGCTTAACTTTGGCCTTATCACTAGACACCAGACACTCACAATTCGCAAAACCTTGAGTACTCTCCTAAAATATACAAAAGGCACATTAACTGACCTGTTATCCTGATTGCTTGTCGATGGTGCATCATCTTTCAAATCTGTCGCCGATCCATTGACAATACCATTCGTGCTCTGAATACTGGGCGCCGTCTCCTGTATCTTCGATAGCGTCGCTACAAACTGACTCTTGTCCTGTTTTAACCTATTCTTATCACTGTGGGTTCCGTTCACTTCACCGTATCCGCTGTAGGTGCCGCTGTCAACGCTTGCAGAGCAGTCTTCTTTCTTCTGTTCAGGTATTTGCGGTTGGAGAGATGGGGGTGGGGATGCGGCAAGAGGAGGTGAGGAGGGGGGCGGGGGCCATGCCGGCTTCTGCAACTTCTGCGGTCTCGCGTAAAACTCTTTCTGTTTGATCGGTGGGGGGGCTTCCGGCGTGACCCAGCCGGTGGGTTGACTCGGCCTCCTGAGGAACGCTTCCTTCTGTTCGAGGCTCTTTCGTATTCGCGACAGTATTATCGAGTCGTCCAGCTCTCGACCGGTGAGAGTCGAGTTCGAGTCGAACGAGCCGAGACTGTCCTTGCTTTCAGCCGCTGATGATGGCAGGGAGGTGTCGGATTCTCGCCTGCTGTTGAACGATTAGTAAATGAGTAAAAATGTTTGTTGAATCGGTTTAAGTCTTAAACTTTAAGATAATACAGATAAGACATGGAAGATAAGATAAGTTGATTCAAATATTTGAGAGGCCTAAAAGGCACTGACTTAGTTTAGTTAGGGTTTACTTACCTGTCATGTAACAAATAATGCGGCGCAAATCTCGGTGGTGCTATGGAGGCCACGGTGGCGTACTCCGGGTCCTCCCGATGGCGCGCCGGGGCCTGCGGGGCCGGCAGCGCAGCCCGAGGCCTGCGGTACGCGTCGAACAGCCGCGACTCGTGCTCCGCTACTGGCGCCGGCATGTCTGATGGCCGCTGGTTCGTCTCCGGGTTGTAAGCCGCTTCGCTGAAATACTAGGGACGATACCACGGTTAATACAACAGTTGATTTATAATATCGGTGACTATTATATTCTTAATATACATATGTCAAAGATGATATGTAATGGCTGAAATTGATTATGAAAATATCTCTACGATGAACCAGAACGATGTTCAAGTAAAAATAACTAGTTCATTCAAAATATGGAACATAGAAGCTAACTCCTATAGTTAGCTTTTACGTTAACGTTTATGATTATCTTTTCACGTCTTCCACGTCTATTTACGTTTATAGACCACCACTGAGGAAATAATTAATGACGACCTATAACTCAGTTAGCAGTGAACCTATTTATTTATTTGGATTGCCAACGCAATAAACAGTGCAACAAGCTTGAAATCAACACATAATCACAACCTATCACAGCAGTACACTCACCCTCTGCAACAGATCGTGATCCCGCGGCACAACAGTGAGCTTCAGCGTCCTGGGCTCCCGCTGCGCCAGCTGCACCACCCTGGCGTAGGGCGCGCGCGACACCGGCTGCCCGTTGACGGCGAGCACGCGGTCCCCGGCGCGCAGCCCCGCCGCCGCCGCCGGCCCGCCCGGCCGCACCGACCTCACGAAGATCGTGTCCATTGGCGCGCCCACCGCGCCCACGGCGAGGTGACGCGCATCCTCGTATAACTCCTGCAATGTTGACAATTGGCAGGGTTAGCGACTGCTAACATACTCGTAGAACTAACGAATTTTGTAGAATGGCTATTTTAGAGAATTCTACGTGGTGCGGTCTTTCAGCAAAGGGAAAGATCTCTCAAAATGAGTTCTGTCACCAGAGTTGTAATTTGCTTTTGCTGCTGTTTAAATTGGTATACAGTTTATTATTATTCTAAGGGTATAAAATACAACATTGGTATGCAACAATCTTTGGCGTGGTGAAGGTTTTCCATTTAACAGGTTTATCAAACAGATTCAAGGAAATGAACTGAATCAGATTGCACCTTGACTATTTAAAAGCCAGAATCTGCTTAGAACCTACGCTACTTTGAGTAACGTAGACATGCAACTGATAGGTACTACCAAAACATCGGACTAACGACTTGCATTGCAAATGATACGCACTAGGTACCAAAATATTTGACTAACCTGCAGTGACTCCGGCGGGTACACGACCAGATGTCTAAGCGTGAAGCCGAAGCCGTGCCGCGCGTCCGGCCGCTGGATGATGAGGGTACGCGGCGCCGCGCAGTTCTGCGCCGGAGGAGCCGCCTGGTGTCCGTGGGGTCCGTGGGGGACCGGCGGTGAGTGCACCACTGGGGGTGCGTGGGGGACCGGCGGTGAGTGGACGACCGGGGGAGGCTGGAATACAATATAGAACAATTTAAATATACAGGCAAATGGTCATCGTACTTATTTACATTGGTGATAAAAATAGCTGAGCACCGTCATTTCCATCAGATGCTCACGGACCTAAAAAAAAGACAGACGTAATCTCAAGAACAAATTCAGTGAACCACCCATCGGAATTCCAACTCTCTATTCGTACAAGTAAACACCCACACATTGACACAATCGGTCGTCATTCCCGCGCCGGACCGCACTCGAGTCATACGGACAACGGGAGTTGATAAAGAATAATAAAAAGGCCTTTGTGTGCTGTTAAAAGTTGCAAGAACAATAGTAATTCAGTTAAAAAACATAAAGGGATCAGTAAGCTTGTAATTTAATCACTGATTTCTTTTATTATTCCTAAAGTTATTAACAAAACAAACCAGAAAATTTTGTAACCACAAAATCAGCCAGTGTTGCCAACAATATTGCTTAAGCAAATACCCAGAATGTGTGGGAAAATTATAGTATGTATAATGGTCGAGTTTCTTACTTTAGTTTAAAAGTATATATTTTTGGGGTTCCGTACTAAATAACAAGGAACCCTTACCTATTAGTTTGCCATGTCTGTCCGTCTGTCCGTGGCATTGCTTACAAACTAACAATATTAGAAAGCTGTGATATCGATCAATGTAAGTATGTATATTAATTACGTTAAGATAATGGTAGAACAAAATTGGAGAAATTTTAGGTTCCTCCCCTATAAGTGAAATGGGTAAACCAGTGTATTTAATCTGTCGTCAATTATAAAATTAATTAATCTCATCAAATATAATAATTTGCATTTATTGAATGTGGATTTGACTTTTTTATACAAAATTCTAATTTCATAGACGTTTTGAGAGTTCATAAGAGTAGCTGAAAGATAAATAAATGTATATTCATATTGTGGTAACCCCAAAATTACGCACACGTAGTAAGCTGTCGGCCATTTCTATGCTTCACTCTCGATTACACAAGGTTACGTCCGTCTTTTTTTTAGGTCCGTGCAGATGCTATTGAGCTTTCTGAGGCAATTGGGGTCGATCCCATTCTGCCGTCCTCAAGCTAAAAGGCGGCTAAATGTCATCTGGTCAAATTTTAGTTTATTAATATTTTTTGATATTTTTTGATATTTTTTTAAACTTGAGTAATGTTAAAGTTCAAAAATATATATATCTTTTGAGTTTGACATAATATGACAACATTAACAATTGTTTATAGAGAATCACTAGCACGATTTCAAAATAATCCTGTGTTTTTCAGCTCTACCTTAAAAACTGTTTTTGTCACTTAACCGCCTTTTAGTTTGAGGACGGCAGCATTTTACTCCTAGCTATAATCTCTAAAAAGGTAAGGTAAAACAATAACAATACTATGTTAATTTTTGACAGTTTCTTGGTAACTGAGAATTGTGGATACTATCCTGAACAGAAAGCAGACAACCGTATCGTTTTGGATCCGAATTTGAGGCGCAAGGAATGCACATGACTCGCGCATTTGATAGAGACTATCTTATTTATTTACGTAATAATTACTGCTTTGCAAATGCAGTACACGCAATGTAAAATAAAACGCACGAACTTAAACACTAATGAAGAAACGACAGGATCAAGATAACGATATGACCGTGATTCATGCTTCCAGTGCAGAATCTTTTATTGCGTCTCGATTTGTTTGCTATCTTATAACGGAAACATACCTCACATCAGGTAATCTTGGGAACAGGGTCATAAATGTAACGCCGCGGACTATAACTGTTTAGTGTCGCGAGATACGAGTTTCTTCCTGATTTCCCGGGAGATAAAAATAGAAGCGGCGTGGATCGGTGATTTTAACATAAATTTTTAGGTGCAAAGCATGTGTTACCTACATGATTAATTATCTGTTTCACGTATTAAAATGGTAAATATAAATAAAATTGACAAAGATATTTATTTTATATCGTCCGTCTTCATTTTAAAGGCAAAGGCAATGCATTAAACTTAAACATGACGCGTTCACGGTTTTTGCCATGACAACCACGTTACCACAAATGCTAGTTTTAGTCGTGCACCGTCAACCATCAGCGTAATCACGTCGCACCGGACGTAACAGGACAGTGCAAAACGTTCGTTACACACGGGTGATTACAGACTACCCACGCGCCGTCTGACCGTCTGCTCGCCACAGAGTATACCGATCAGTGATTACCAGAGATTGCGGCGAATAGCGAATGCCTGTGTTAAAAAGTGACTAGTTTGTTAATCTGCGTACTTGGCAATCTGCCCGGACAATGTAATATCGCTTTAACTAACCACTTTCCTAAAGTAAAGGAAACATTCAATTATTATGCCCAAAAAATAGAAAATTCGTTCCACGAAACGACAGAACGGATTTGGATAAAATCTGGCACACTGACAGGATACTTTACTGAAAGGATACTTTTCATCTGGGGAATGTATTCATTCTCATGGGTTAAGAATTCATAAGAGGTATAATTTCGTATGGACGTCCAATAGACAACCCATTTTGCTTTTGTTTCTGAAGCCTCAAAGAAGCAGACCGAAGACGCAGGCAAATATCCTTCTTCAACCACCACGTGTTTCATAGATGTAAAACGTTCATAATTTATTCCTATTTTAATCAATTCAATTAAAAGATACATTAACAAAAATACTGTCTGTATCGTCTGACAGTAGACATCGCCCACGCCATAACACGTGTCTGTGATTCATTACAAAGTATGGTGTGAAGCCCTACGTCCTAAAGACAGAACCAAGCTATCGTGTTACCCAGATTACCGGCGTGGTCGACCGGCTCCTAGCGTCAGCTGTAAGTTGTAACCAGATTTTCTGTCCACGTTCCATCTTCCGGCTTTGTAAGGTTACCTGACGTGTTTTGGGACGTTCGTTATTCGGTTATTCGATACTCCGGTCTTCGAAAGTACGTTGGTAAAACGACGAGTATGTGGTATCGAGTGGCGGTGGTCTCGCTTAACGCGATCTGTAGGATCGACTAATAAAATATAGCTATAGCTACCATATTTTGTGGCTAAAAATTGTCAGCTAAGTGCTGGTCTAGTATTTATGCATTAGCGGAACATTGCACGCTACTGCAGGTCACTGGTCAACCCTCGTAATTGAGGAAATCAGGAAACCTAGGGCACATTCCATACCAGGAGAATTGATGGACATCGTTCTCGTGTTTATAGTAAAATGTATGTATTTAGTAAAAATCACTGGATTTTTTAAAGTACTTTGCCTAATGTTAATAAGAGGTGGAAGAGAAGGAAGATGCCCTGGAGTGCCAATTTGTAAAGTGCAGATTGGTGAAGAGTGAAGACCGTGTCGTACCATCGTTTATTCGACGTGATTCGCATTGTGCTGATTTCATAAAAATCAATAAATTACAGTTAATAGGATGATTCAAATAAACAACATCAGTCATCAATGACAAGCAGACCAACGAACGTGTGAATAGTTGATTTGGAATTGGTTAGCACGGAAACGTTCCTAGCAGTAAATGTCAGGATGATATCTCGGAGTGGAGCGATACGTTCGCATCTTTATTGACGCGCTTCCATGACGTATCTAGACTGCATTTCCACATTAAACAGATTCGCCGCCAACGCGCCATCGACACGACGTCATAGACGGCAAACGTTTTGATGTCGATTGGAACCGGTTCAGTATAATCAGCGTTTGATACCGATTACCCGGTTCATGGTGCGTATCGTAAATCATACTCGACGACAGCGGGCGATACTTACGCGCACCCGGGTCAACCCATTAGCCTATTGCTAGGTTATTTAAGATTGGTCGAGGTTGCGAGTCGGGAATACTGGTGTTCGATTGTCGAGTCCAACCCTTTCGTCATAAGGACGAAGATCCTACGGAAGGTCATAATTGATCCGCTACCGGCTACACACGATGAGTAACTTAATAATTTGCCAATAGGCTTATTGGCAGATATAATAGAGGTTTACTATCTAATTAACGGTGACTTGATGTTAAACTAATGGTAATTGTGTTTATGCGGACGTGAGAATTTCTCTACGGAGACAGTAACGACGGGAAGATGGTTTCTTCATTGACTGTTATTGAAAAGCGATGCGCATGAATATTAATGAAGCCCATACTCACGCCGTAGCTTAATGTAAATAAAGTTTTGGTTTCATAAAAAAATAATTTACATACGATTTCATTAGCAGAAGATTCAAGTGATTTTACATGTTATTACTGAGGCTTAGTTATTGGTGACTTAATTGCTGTGTGGGATGGATTACCACTAGTGTCCACATGGTTTAACGAAGAACTATTAATCCGAACTATTTGCTAGATTGTTTAAGAATGAGATAGCTGATGCAACCTATTTCAACACATTCGTCAAATTTGGACGAAAAGAAAGCACATTTGGACAACATTATGGAAAACACTTATTATGCAGTATTACTCAAATCTCGTCTAGGGCTTCATGATGACGCTGCTTTGCTGTCGAAGGGTCCCGAGTTCAAATTATCTGGGTTAATCACAAATGACAGTCAAATATTTTTTCGCGTCTTGGTTATATTTATTATAATTTATTGTCTCATTTGTTCTCAATATTCATCCAATTTTGATATACATTTCAGTATAATACTGACAAAACTAAAGTAGAAGAATAAAGTGAGATCCGATAGAGATAATAAACCATCAACGCGTCGAGTCTGAGAAATGTTCAGAAATTAAAATTTCCCTTATCATAAACTGACTACTGAGAAAGCAACACGGGCGATAATGCTACTAGACTACGATTTGATCGTTGAAAACTGCCTTTCTACATGAATTTACAATAATTATGTAAAACAACAGTCGGACATGGCTAATAATGTTGCCGGCTTGAAACTGAGCCCGCATTTTATCTGAACACCGAATTGTTTACTGCTTATAGTGTAAAATCGACCGTGGCATATCGCTTGAAAAGCAGGATTAGAGACCAATATACTGGTTATAAGACGGGTTCTACAGGAAACAATATCCATAATCCTTTCGACAAAATAATACCCAGCTAATATAACGTCTTTATTAGCTGTCGGGTTTGTGAAGTAACAAGAAAGCTTTAGCTGTTTCACAAGTTTATAAGAACCTCAGAAAGGCTTTTTTATAAGAAAAAAATACTATTAATAATATTTATTTAAAAAGTGCATTATTGTAACTTAATCTACCCATTATCAAAAGTAGAATTAAGTATTTTGTAAACATACGGATGATTCTTATTGCCTTTTAATCTTAGGTGAGTAACCTAACCTATAAAATCTTTTAATCTCAATTCTCAAGCCAACATCATGAATAATCGATGTCGTAATTTCTACGTATGCATAAGCGTGAATTGAAATGCAACTATTTATTTCATTATCAGCACAATGACAGTAAGAACGAAAATAAAACGAGTACAAAACAAGAAGTGGTCTTATCGCTCTAAAGTGATTTTTGAAAGCCAACCACATTGATTAGTAATTGATATACAACAATAGCAATACGTTCTCTTTAATTGATTTTATATTAATTAAATTGTTCGCAGTGTTGTTTTCTTTCATAACATTTGGACGTGTTCGTATTAACAAATAATTTATTCTTCGGCGTTCTTATTTAATTTTATACACATCTATCTTTGTACTATGTAGTCCTCTACTTTTAATATCGAGGCATTTCCAAGCAACGCACGGTCTCTTACCCTTCCATCCTTAATTGGATGAAAACTCGGATTCCCCTCAAACTCGGCAAATTACTTTCAACATTTCCCCCGTACCGCGAACAGGATTTATTCATCGACATGAAACCCATTCATCCGCGTGATCCTCATTACTGCGATCCTTCAGATGTCGACGACCCGCTGCATATAAATATTCATCCGTTGGTACCCGGTTGCATTTTTCTGCATTGCGGATCCCAGCCATTTCAGCTTAATGAGCGTTACCTACTCCTGTCTCAGAATTTTAATCACTAAGGGAAATCGTTCTAAGAGGCCGTTATTTTTATAGTCCTTGAAGCACTAGACTTTCACTTTATAACTAGTATTAAAGTAGAATAGTGTGAACTAATTTATATGGCAATTCTACCCCCATTCTAAATAAAAATCATAACTTTATTATTTTAGTATACCATTTTCCGTGTACCTGCCGGACGCCAACCCTAATGGCGGATAGTCGTTAATATTTATAGGAGTCTATTTAACGCTATAAATATTTACGAGTCCTAAATGTCCGATACTCAGCCGTTACCGGGCTGTTTCATTGCGCGCCAGTGCACCGGAACCACTTTCGTTCAAACGTAAACTTTTTATGCGCTATCGGAAGCGTCGAGTGCGCTCAGCCAGACCTCGACGTGCGTCAGTAATTACCAACCTTTTTAGTTTTTATGTTTGCCTAGTTCTTTATGTTTGTTTATTTAGCTTACAGTTGACGAAGTTTGTGTATCCACTGAATTTTGTCGTCTGAGTTTAAGCTCTGTTTTCCTGTAGATTTAAAAGCAGAGCTAACTGACGCGTAATGCCGTACAAGAATATCTTTTTCTTTTACTGATGATAAGATACTTGAATCCCAATAACTTGACTATTGTTTTACGAATCTGATGATAAGTTAGATATACGAAACCTTTTCTTGTACTTTCTAGGTAGGTACTTTTTGAGTATAGAGTAATAGGGGTTAATTCAGTGATGAATTGCAGATTAGTCAGCCAAAACAGTATGATCACATTGTAGTTCGTCGCGTCGTATGTCGCGGCATATGTCCCGTCGCGTCCATCATCCATGTGTGTCGCCACAATGGCGTCAATGACGAGTATTCTAAAGTGTGCTTCAGTCAGACTCAAAATACTCTTTTTTAATCCGACTACATCTAAGCCAAAAGAGGATTCTGATTTCAGCACATACACAATCTTCCAAGTGTACTTCAACCGATTTTAAAGGAGGTTCTCAATTCGGTTGCATTTTTTCATAAAGATTACAAAACATTATATACCTATTTACAAGAAGTACATATTACATATTGTTGTTTAGTAAAAGAATACCTTGAAACCTGCATACAGATATTACAGCCAGCACAGAAGCGAAACATAGACAACACAATCGGCTGCAAATGACCGCTTTAAAGGAGAACAGACTCCGAGGGCAATCTACATAGTAATAAGAAGCCCATATATTAAACAACGGCTTATCAGGATACCGGCCCGGCGTACCTACACTGCGACCGTTGTTAATATTATCAAATATCATGCGATAGGAATCCGCTTACTATTACGTACCATACCATGACCATACTATGAACGTATCAGGTGGAAAGCAAGACGTTACGCTTGCGCTCTTTTAGGCCCACTGAAACGAATCGATGATATTATATGAAAGAAAGAAAGAAACGCTTTATTCCAACATGCTCGTATCTATACATTTTTGTCGACAAGTTTTGATGCACCGTGCATGACAACTCTTAGATATTTTAAACATAGAAACCGTAAATAAATATCATATCTTCTAATCTGATGAAATAAGATATACAGTAATCCAAATACAGTTTAGCAACAGCCGAATCGTAAATCCCTGGCCACTCCGACTCTGACGCTAGCAAATGGCCCGCGATCCCCCAAGGTCCGGGACGGCTGCGAGGTGACTAACCCCAAATAAAACTTTATAGACAAGCCTCTCGGCCTTGCTTTTACGACTTTCGTGGTACATATTACTTGAAGTACGTACCAACAATATCTACAGCAAATATTATGCGCGGGCAACGCCGATCAATGTTTTAAGGGTCATCGAATACGTACCTACTTAATTTTATTACAGCTGTTTTACGAGGTACTGTATTTTTATAACTTCTTACTGTATACAATTCAATGTATAGAGGGAAGAATTTACCCTTGAAATGTATGTTTCTTTCAGTAAACAATTTAAAAAATACGCCGTTATAAGATTAGCGATGAGTGTCGATTATTTTTGGACGAGTCAAGGGCCTTCGATTAATAAACATCATCATTTATCGGAAACTATTACGAATATGTTAAAAGGTAGGTACATAGAGACAAATAGAATCTTTCCAAAAACATTTCATGTAAAAAAGTTGTTACTAACAAGTTAATAACGCTTTCACTTCAAAATGCATTACCTAGATTTTATGAAGAGAAGTGCCTAACTCTACAATTCCTACTTCTAGGGCAAAAAGAATGGATTGGCCGTAGATAATTATTAGGTGTATTACGATCAATGATTCTATGTCACCTTCATAGCTGTGACCTGATGAAATTTAGCAATAGGAGCCCCAACTGTTTTTTCAGTCACAACCTTTATATAACTCTCATATAGTGTACCAAACAAGGTAAAATTGTTATGGACACCGGACATAACGCCTTCCTATAAAAGAACTAATCTCAATTGATTCATCATGTACCCACTAATGTGAACGATAAATCTGTCTTATCTGTGACAAGGTCCGAAAGCGGCAAAAAACTGAACTTGCAGTGTAAAGAAACAACTTTGACACTCCCACATCAAGTGACAGATCCGATTTGAAATAACACCCATGTCCTAGATAACCGGTGTTTTAGGCATAAAAAATGAATTATGGCTAACTAGATATGTTGCAGGATTATTATCAAAGGTGTATGGATTGGAATCTAGCAATCAAGTACAGTGGTACTGGATATTAAGTTAACAAGGTTCGCTAGAATAATTGATCGGTCTTACACGTTAGGCTTCCCTTAGTTCCGTATGGTAAAAATGTTAAGCAATTTTAAGCAAGTTAAGCAGTTCACATCAGCATTCTTAATTATCCGATTCGTATTGGGGTTCTCCACCAGTTTGGGCGAAAGCAGCTTGGTGAAGAATGCTCAGAGGCATCTGTAAGAAAGATTCGTGCTTAGTACTGGACCATTAATGGGTTGAAGCCAAGCTTGAATAGCTATCATATAAAATTACACATCTGAAACTGTACCCTACATTCGGTATTACATTTAGAACTGAAATATATCACAGAAACATTTCCCTTTTCCAAAGGCAAATAAACTTTATGAAAGCGTTTTGCTGTGCCGAAATAGCTTTACACATGTACCGAAATATCTCAAGTATTTTTAATGTAGACGGTTGTGTCTATCCGCATTCTTCGTGTAAAACTTCTGTCAGATTTGAATTTGGAGAAGTGCTTTTTCGTAAAACAACAATAAAGTTAGACGAAGTTGGAGAATGTTGGTTATAAAATATTCATTAAGTTATAAATAGAAAGATTTCAATCAGATTTTGAATATGGCTAACTTTGCGAAGTTAACTTCTTAAAAGGGTACCTTTACCTGATTTATTTGTAAACACTTTGAGATTTATTTAAAAAATATTTTTGAAAAGCATATATTTTGAAGGCTATATATCTACGTATAATTTGATGGTTATATACGGGAGTCAATACATTTGGTGGGAGTAAAAAAACAGAAAATGATCATCCCACGATTCCATGCAAAATCGTGCATTTCACTTGAATCCTTGTTCTTGAACACTTGTAAAGACAAGTTCATGGCGCTTTCACTGTTAAAAAATTATAAGGGTATAGGATCAAGTCCTGACTGTACGAGGCCTGAAGCTACACAGCATTAAATCTGCAAACCCAGTATCCTGGTCAAAAGTCATTGTTCCCTTTAAATAAGCAACTTCACCTTCCAACTCAAGCGAGCGAGAATACAGCGAAGATTTACTCCGCAATACAATTTTTCTATTAGCAGTTTGCACCGCGTCCGACTGTACGAGATCAATTTAGTGATAAGATCGCACTCACATCTATTAACAATCTCGGGGAGAAAACTGTGACCGGTGGGAACAGCCACAGCCACGTCCGGACTGGTCACTTACACGTATCTAGGTCTTGTAATGATTCGAGGATAGGTAACTTTCTTCTGTAACTCCTTGCTATTGCACTTTATTGCCGAAAGATCTACCATTACGTATTCTGCGTTACGAATAAACACTGTTATTAATTACATTTGAAAATAATTAAAGAAAATGCTTTTAAAATTGTGTGCTTGTGTTAATTGTGCTATTGGCCGCTGAGGAGATTTCTGGTATGGTTTACGCACATTTGCCGGACGCACCGCATTTGTATGAAATCATATGAGAGCCCGATGCGGATGACGGATGCGTCCGCATATTATGTGCGTTCACCATTAACATTAAGAACAACTATCATAATTGAATGCTGTAAAATTTCATGTCTGTTATGTGAGGAGTTCCCTCGTTTGAAGCCAACCCTGAGCATTGTATCAGGTCAATACAACTTAGATAGACCCAACGCTAATTAACAAATATATTATTGTTCACGGAATAAATACGAATAGTTGGATTTGTAAACGATAACGCACTTACTCCAGACTCCGCAAAGCAAACGTTAATATTACAAATATGAATTAAAGCTAAAACATTATACGCATAATATCTCCATCAATTTCAAATAATAAGATTGCTATCATACGCCCTCACAATAATTAATATTAAGAAATAAATCATTTTATTGGCAATAAAAATAAAATTGAACAAACTTTATCGACGCGTTGATTCATTGATTGAGTAATTAATTCACGTTGTCTTGTCGTTGTTAACTTTGACGAGTTCGATTTACGGCGCATCTCAATTATTATTCTTTGATTAATTCGTAAAAGCAGTGTGATAAACGAATTGAGTGTCAATTCTTTACATAATATAAAATGTTGTTTGCTGAGCCTGTTCTTGATCTTGTATTTTCTGAACGTCTTAATCAATATGGTCATATACCTGTAATAATTTGACATTTTTTTTACTTAAAATAAGTTAATGCTTGACCACAATCCCACCTGATGGTAAGTGGAGATGAGGTCCAGGATGGTGAGCGTAATATGATAACACAATATGCCTTTTACTTAATTTTATCAGGACTTTAACTCACACTATTTACTTATCGGAATAGCTAACTTACATACCTTTTAGATCATTTAGATACTCCACTCATGAGTTGCTTATGACGACTTTAGTTCGGAGAGACATTTAATACGCTCGTGTCATGGTAAATGTCAGCTATCATGTTCAAGTGTTAAAGAGATATAAATATTTAATTTACTCTTTTTTTCAGAATCATTCATTTATGAAAAATAAAACCAACCTGATGACGGACATTGACGCAGTCAATTAGTGCGTTAAAAATTGTATCGGTAAGTTCGTGTCGCGTAATTGTTACCATACCGGACTGTCGTACCCCTTGGTACTGGGTTCGATTCCCAGCGAGGCGGAAATTTGAATGTTGAGTTCGAATTTCTTTTCTCGATCAAGGTGATTGTATACCTACTTGTCTTGTATGTTACCTATGGTACACAGGGAATTCTCAATAGTGGGGATATGAGTTTGTAGCGTTATTTACTTATGTAAGCGGTTAAGTTGACGAGATAATATTTATTTCACGATATTCGTGCATCCAAATAAACTGCCACGATTCATTACCTTCGTAAACAAATGCCAAGAGCGGAAAGGTTTCAAACTGCAAATATATTGAAAAAATATGTTTCCTGCCAATATTGATTATTGCAAAAAGTATCGGACAAAATATGGATGTTTTTTCAACGATGATACGTATCTGTTGATCCGTCACAAATAAAGCAATATTTATGAGATGCGAAAAAAAAATATTTTGTTTGCTAATGCAAAATTTATGACAACGAAAACATATCGCAATATCTTAAAGTAAAAAAAAAATATTTTTATCTTTTAAAAATAGGTACTAAGTCGATCACGCAAGCAAACCGCTCTTGGCGCAAAACTTCATAATTTTCGTAAAGCAATAAACTTCCAACACAATGACGGTTTTGCAAGTTATTATCTCAAACGTCGGCTGAACTGCCATGTATAATAATACTGTTGCATTATTTTCCACTGACAGAATTTTTTATCTATTTTTAAATCGACACTAATGACGGCGGAGAGGCGGTTAAGAGCTAGTTCTTGCGCCGCGGTTCGCGACTACTACGAATACTACAGCCTCGTCGCAATCGCAAGACGCGGTCTCGAATGTCACGTTTATTTAACGCTAAGTTTATCAAGAAACGTGATATTTTAAAACTTATCCGCTTATTGCGCCGTGAGTACGAGTTGTCGACATATCATGACTCAAACTTACGGTGGGCATAATCCGAGGGCATAATCGCTCGCAATTATAGTCATTTGAGGCGACAAAATAAATGTTAAAATTGCGTGCGCCCAAGCCGATTACAGCCGCACAGACCGATGCGGCGCGGAGCCATCATTAACCTTAACTGTTTTGTTTGAACGCAAGTCGTGCAATTAATATACTAAACGTTTCCTAGACATTGAGGTGGACGTTGAAATGTTACCAGCTTTCCGACGTTCAATCAATCCCCTAATGATGCTGATTATGCCAGGCGGCTAATTGATTAGTGCTAGGTATCGATAAAGACAGGGTCCGCTTTTATTTGCTCAACCATGTTGAGTTTTGATTAATACGCTTCAAGGGTCTCGTTCTTTGATAAATATGAACATCGGGATCCGTTGCTCATTTATGTAATAGTCAGATATTAACAATAATTAAAGTTAAAAGCATTCGGTGGAATAGATAATACTTTAAAAAAATGTGGTTAAAAAATAGATGATTGAACATGTGAAAAGAGTTCCTCACGGTTAAGTTATGGTTTACTGCTACAGATACAATGGCAAATTGAGATTACATCCAACTTTCGATAAAGGGGTGACCGCTTTTAAGTCTATCGATTGATTAGAAGCAATTACTGTCTGAATGTTGGTAGTACCACCCTTGAAGAGTTAATTGGATAACCTCCCGTCGCTGTCATGTTGTCTGCCATGCGGATCTTTACGGTCGACGTCAGGTCTGACAACGCCGCCTTCATAAAAACCCAATCCCAGCGTGATAGCGCGAGTATTAACGTTGTTAGAATTTAAAGTGGACGAACTAGAAATCGTAAGGCACCTAATAAGGTCCGCGACTCAGTGGACACCGGACGAGTCAATGAGTCTGATCCGATTTGTTCAAGTAAACTTCTGATACTAACATCTAAACGTCTCATTACTAGAGTAGTTCCCGTCATAAATTAAGCTGGCAATTCTCAGTCGAAAAACCAATAATCTTGTCTCAATCGTATCGTACGTCAACTTTCGTTTTCAACCAATCGTGTGGGCGATGACTCAATTCCACTCTCTCCGTATTGGACGATTAGACCCTACTGTCATTATTGTGATTAGGCCGGGATTACACGAGCCGTGTAATGCGATGTTATACACGGTGCACTCGGTTTCTATTTGTGATTTCATTTAATGATTGTAAGAAGTGGGATTTCAACAACACGTTGCAGGTAATGATTGTCTATGAAAGGATTTACCTGTAGGTATAGAGGAACTAATCAAACACGCGTTCCACATTTTAATGGACTTAATACATGTTGATGATGATAAGAAGTTATAACTTAAAAGCGAACACATATCGGAAGTCCTCTGGCTGCATGTTTGAAGCTAACAATGGCTATCGATAACTACGATGCAGAGTCCCTAACGTACTTTCTGAAACACAACTTATAAAAAGCTCCGCAAATCAATATTAAAACCAATCACATTAATAAATGATTGAGTATTGTATGACTGACCGATTCGTTTTCACGCCCTTTAACGTGGCTTGTTACCATTACCAATTACCACAGCAAAGTTGTTTACTTCGCGCAGAACATTGACTGATGACAATCGTCTATCTCTGTCATATTTACAAACGGGTATCAGAGACCGCCGTGCACTCCTGCTTCCCTGGTACAAGCACGTTAGGTAACACAATTTGCGCAACATCTTTTCAATTTTGTATTCAGCACAAACTTAACTTACAGTAAGGCTGTCATTATTACACTTACAAGACTATAGTAAAGTTGTCTAAATTGTCTTGTCAAAGAATTTACTAGTGTATGGTATGGTGCGCCTGTCAATTATTACAATGTATGGGCTCTGGGAATGAGTTCAGACACAGAACACTGCGGACAGGAGCACTACGTTTCGTCAGTGTCTATCAGTGTGATTGATGATGCGGACACTTTCTAAACTGCGGCTAGAAAAGGGCAATGAGAGGGAACAGCGACATGTGAGTGATGTCATAACCACTTGCGTATTGTGTGGGACTATGTTAAAAAGTATTTTTCTTTATCACGTAAATGAGGTGTACTAGACTTATGGCTTGTCAATCGTGAGTTATCGACGGAGATATTGTGGGTACTGCTAATATACTGTGAGTAGCAGATATTGGGATAAGAAAACGAGTAATTCAGGATAACAAGGTGTATCAAGCACGGTGGCGATGCCTTTACGTATACATACATATGTATATCAAAAACCTTGCCCATTAATTTCATCAACCATCTATACTATTGTTACTCACTCCTGCATTGCAGCAGCTTAAAATATAGCTCTCTGGACCTTCTTGTTTCTAAGGAAAGTCCCGGCGTGGCAGTGGTAAAATGGTTACTTTATAAATTTAAAACTCCATACTACACACATTGTAATGAATTTGGGTACGCCGTTTAAGTGTTGACTTTACAAAGTTTCATACAGAAAAGTTTTACACATGAAACTGTAATATGTACCTATATTTCGAGGGAGGTATAAAGTACAATAAAATTATCATAATATATGTATTTAAGTTATGTAAATATGGTTCGAAATATTGTAGGTTTAATTAATATCCTTTATCTCTCGATCATGACATTTGTACGATAAGCTGACACCAATTACCGCTTTAATTCATTGTAATGAATAAACTTTAGTTTTAAACAGAATAAAAAGCGAGTATTAATCGTTGCCATTAACTTTTTATTCATTAACGAAGGAGAAATCATTCATTAAAAAATTTAACATTTTGGGATTCGATCGTTTATAAAAATAATGGGAACAAAACATTATAAAGGTAAAGGGTTAAGTAACATAAAGGTACAGACAGATTTACATTGTTATGCTGTGCTACGAATTAAATAAATAAATACATAAGTGCTAACACACTCATACCCCCGCAGTAGGTTATTACCTGTGTCGCGGTGGCATGGACTACACATATTCTACATCACAATCACACCCATGACCCGAGCACAAATATTTATCTGTCACATAAATATCTGCCCCGGCCGGGAATCAAACCCGAGACCCCTCACTTTGCAGGCAGGGTCGCTGCCAACTAGGCTACAGGGTCAAATTACCAATGTAATCTAGCATCGGATACTTTACATACTACATTATTAGCGAGGTTACCTAAAATTTACGAGAACAAATTAGTTCCTATTCCACGCTACGTGGTTTATGACGTATCGAATCACAGCCTACACAGTGTATTTATGCCACACAGATCATTCAGATATTCCAACGCAGTTTTGAACAATTAGTCTTTTGTCCGTGCCGCATACCTAAACAACATAGAAATATAGTTTGACATCAATAACAGGTTGCGGTTACTCTGTGCGGCGTAGATGACGGATGTTCATCGCGGTACAAGTGACAAAGCGGTGCAATGTTTCAGCTTCGCTCGTTAGGACGTATGCACAACGGTACGATGCCATGCGATTTGACACCGCGACTAATCGACAGAATTATGACTTAATTCTGAGTTGCTGTCAGTGTTTAATGACGTGTGAAATAAGGTAGAAAAATAAAGTGACTTTCTTAAGTTTTTAACTAGTTTTAGTCGTAATTTATGTTTTAACTAAAGTAATAAAATTTAAATTTATGTTTCTAGGGAAATCTGAAAGGGCTTGATTTTTGTTTATGAGTAAGTGAATAGATAATATAATACAGATAAATAGGTGCTTATGAGGTGAATGACATTTTTCTCGCACTTATCAACCTTCGAAATTTAAACCAAAATTCCATAATACACGAGTCTATCAAATGTAATTAATGAAATAATAAAATAGAATAATACGATAAATCATCTCAGCGACCGCGGTAAGCACTTGGCATTGACGAAACGCACCCAGTGACAGCGTTACAAACGCACATAGAAATGCACCCATTTCCCGGCAATGAATCACTCGGCGGTCCGGGAGCGCATCCAGTGTGCCGAATTCGTAAATAGAACGAGTTGACACACATAAATAATATTAGCTCCGTCGTAAATAACGTGCCGTCCGTTAACGTTGGCTGCATGAGTGACGCGAGCTTTATGACCGCGCCCGTGGGCTTTGGATTTCTAGGATGCAGTTTTAGCAATCGAATGTTGAGGTTAAATTCCAGTCTTACGCTTCCCGCCCACGTCCGACTTTTTGTAGGAGAGATAATCGGGCCGATTTTTCCTGCCATATTATTTCTGACCGACTTTTTGTAGGACGTGTGCGTTGCACTATTGCTATTAGTACATTCTAATTTTCTCCTACAAAAAATCAGTCACCGATTATCGGTCGTGGGCGGGAAGCAAAGCGTAACCATATCACTGAAGGATCGGCTCGTTAACTAAATTATAACAAAATAGTACTTTGCCGATCAATTATCTTAGCTAAACTAAAACCATGTATGTATTAACTCAACGGGATCATTCTGTAGCGATAAGAACGCCTTTGTACTACGTAATCTGTTAATTGTATCTACTCTTGTAACTGTTGTTCATCTAAGAGAGTATTCTATTTTTTCTTTCTAAATAAGACCACAAAATATCGTTTTAACGTCATGCCTCTGCGCTGAAGAGGTGTACTTGTACGAGACGACAAAAGACCGTAAAGACGTGATTGTTTCCTGTTTGCAGTAGCAGCCCGCAGCTTGCGTGTTCAGTTCACATTTCTAACTTAACGCTTTCGATGTGTTCATGCTATTGACTAATTTTGTCAGTTGTAAAAATAAATAAATAAGAAATACTGTAAAAATAGCAACAAAATGACAAAATACAACAATATGACAAAATGAATATTGGTTTCTAATCGAACGATAAACTTTACAACATGTAAAAACGTTATTACAATATGTAAATATGTATATCGATTAATTGCCATCGATAACTCCACGACAATGCGCTGTTACGTCAGCAATAACAACGCATGAAATCGAAATCCGATCCAACCGATACAGCCGCTCGAGCTTCTGTTCTACGTTCGAGCGTTCTCGTGTTCGACCAATTTCATGGTGTTTTGTCGTGAATGGAAATGAACCGTGATGCCTGCGCACTGCCTCGTAAAGGCATTATGTCTACAAGCTTAAATCTCGATCGAGGCCTCTGAGGTTTTACATTTATTGCTTTAGGTCCTATATTTAAATAGCTGACAAAGGGCAGGTGGCTCGACCTGATGATAAGTGGTCACCTGCCATCCATGGATATCAACAAACACCAAGGCATTATCGTACCTAGTCGGCCAAGACAGAAGAAAAAATTTTTTTTAATGGTTTAAATGTCGTATATCCGTAGGCCGGAATTTAGGTTTAATGAACTCAAACATTATATTAATATGGATAAAACTTGGGGATTGAAACGATAATAAAGTTCTCAAAGGTGTGTGAAGTCTACCAATCCGCAATTGACTAGCGTGGTAGATTAAGGCCTGCACCCCTCATATTGTAAGAGGAGACCCCGAGCCCAGCAGTGGGACGATTATGGGTTGTTGCTTTGCTTTTTCCGACCTATGCTTATATCTATAGGTATTGTATCGTTTGAACATAGATGGTACTGTGCTAAATAATATTTTGTTAAGAAAATACTCTTTTAAAAAAATCTTTCCTTTTACATTCACATAAACTCAGTCACATAATGTATTAAGTCCGTCATTTGTTGGTATACATTATGTAAGGTACTAAATAGATAAAATAAATATATCTATCATCTACCTTTAGAGGAGCACCTTTAGCATCCGTCGTGTTGACGAATTACCGCTATTACCACCGTACCGGTTACATTGTAAATAATAAACAGTTACAATTTACATAATTTTACATAACGCCCCGGGTTTGCGTGATTCGTGCTAAAATCAATTTAGATGTTGTTGCCACGACACGACAAATTAATTTTAATGTACCGTTTCGACGTACAGGAAGACTTCCCTGTTGGCACTTAATATTATTAATTAGAGTCCGACCGAAACTGGTTTTTCAGCCGAAACCGAAACCGAAACCGAACCTTCGGCCTTAGGTCCAGTTTCGGCCGAAACCGAAACCGAAACCGAAACTTAGGGTGAGGCCAAACGAGCGTATTTTTGGTGCACAGCACATCAGTCACGTGAAATGAGCTGGTTTCATACAAAAGTTCTAATTCAATTTTTCGAAGTATTTTACGCGATTTTACGATTTACGCTCGTTTGGCTACACCATTAGGGTATTTTTTGAGCTGCTCATTTGTGGACTAAACAGAAAAAAGTAGGTTAAAGGAGCCGAATTTTTAAAATTTTACAAAGGTCACTTTTTGACATTAGGTAGGTCAACCCTCAAGCTATCTGTCCCCTAACGTTGACCCACTACTTACGGGACACCCTGTATAGGTACTGAAATCTAGCGTGTTTTTTTACACATTTTTATTTGTACATTTTTATGTGTATTAACTGCCTTCAGTTCGGTAAACTTATCTTAACGTAAACGACAAAATTCGAAAAAATGTGGGTACCTATGGATGAACGCTGTTTTTAATCCCTGACGAAAAAAGAGGGGTGTTATAAGTTTGACGTATCTTTATGTCTGTCTGTGGCATCGTAGCTCCCAAACGGAGGAACCGATTTTGATCTAGTTTTTTTTTGCATGAAGGTGACTTAATCGAGTGTGTTCTTAGCTATGTTTAGTGTATATCAAACTGTCGGGGGTTTTTTAAATTTTAATTTAAGATCATTTAAATAGATCATTTAAATCTTGGCCCCATTTTACTAAATACGTCAGTGAAAACCGCATGCCGATTTTGAAATTACCCTGAACAAACGCACATACACACAAACAGACGAAAATTCTAAAAATAATTGCTATGGTCTCTTTTGCGTTGACAAATACCGCTCGTGATAGATTTTCTCAAATATGTTTCATGTACAGACATATTGATCAGTTACCGTTTCATTGTAATGTTTCATTACCATGCTTGGATATGAATTCCAAATCATTATCTATACAGCATTAGACACTATCTTATGACCTTTTTTCTACCTGTTGCCGTTATTAATATCGAGCAAAAAACGGCTAAAATCAAGCGCCAAAGCACCCTGTCAGACGCTCTTCAGATTAATGAACAAATATAATAAACATGTTAAATCAATGACTTCACTTGGAAAGTCAGCGCCCACGGGTTAGCCACGAACTTAACCGAACGACGCACGAAAATTCACGAACACAGAGTTTCGGTTTGGCCGAAAGTTTCGGCCAAATTTTTCCAAAGCCGAAACCGAAACCGAAACTAGATTTTTTGGCCGAAACTGGCCGAAACCGAAACCGAAACCGAACCTTCGGTCGGTCTCTATTATTAATATTAAAATTATTTTCAATCCGCCTCTCCGATTTCGTCATGGAAATATTGGGTATCAGTAATTGTTAATACGCACTTATACTGGAATCCCGTTTTGATAACCTGCACAATATCGGTGTTAATTCAATTTTAACGGTGGCGGGAATACCGTTAAGAAGAACTGCTTCATACCTGCAACAATAAAAGGAAAACATTTAATACATCGGTTAATATTATATGTTTGCAGTTAATAACGTTTAGTGTTTGTGTTATAATTCTAAGTATTTTTTACAGTAACACAATGTTTCTTATTGACATTAAAGTGAAACATGTATCTCACAATATGACTATGATTCACAGACTCGAAAAATTATTAAAGTCTTTAGTTACCTATGAAATTATTCTGTAAACAGATAAACAGTTGCCCATGCAAAATTCTATACATCAGCGGGCCACTAAAGATTCAACCATTCGTTGACCAATAAACGGCACGTAATGAATTACACAGCGAGATTAATCCCTGAATAATGCTGTATGGCTCTAAACCTTCCGCCGTAACCGGTATCACGTTATTTACCGGCATCATGTTATTTACGTGGAGCTCCCCGGGTCATGGAAGCCAGAAGCGAATTAGGAACGCCCAGGTCGCAACCGCAAATAATTCACCCGTCGACACTACAAAGTCAATTGTTCAGCTATCTAATACCTTTAAACGAGCAATTCTTGTATATAAATATAATTATATTCTTGGAATCTCGGAAACTGCGCCTACGATTTTCATGAAATTTAATATGCAGGGAGTTTCGGGGGGTTCAGTGAGCGATCCGATATTTAAGTGTTTGTTACAAAAGCGTGTTTACCAACTGTGCTTAAATCGCTCCTTAGTACAGAATTTGTATAGTGATTCTTTACTAAGGAGCGATTAAATTACAGTAACCGTTAGTGACTCTGAGTCGGGGCGATAGTGTTATTTTGTTTACTAATTTAATCTTTATGACATTGGTGTGTCCGTAATATACAGTTGGCTTTAGTCAGTGTACTAATACGGTCATTTACTGACATAATCGTTTTGTTTAGAGGATGAAAATATAAATCGGAATAATACAATTTCTACAATAATAATAATACAATTTCATTATTATACAGAGCAACGTTAGTTTCCTCAACGAATCTTTTGACGTATTAGATTGGGTTTGCATTGACAGATATCTACTAATAATGTGTGTTTCAAAGATCAAAATTAAGTCAACTAAGCAAATATACTTTAATAAATAAAACATTAGTTCATTAGCTCGTCTTATTAACATCGTGAATCAGCAAAGGGCCGATAGAAAGCCGGCGAGAGTTATATGACGGCGAAATGGTTAATTTAATTAGAAGAAATTTATTTATAGCGTCACTAATTCATCGTAACCCACGGCGAATGTACTCGCGACCCTTATTTATACTTACAAAATACGTTTTCTAGTTGAATAAAGCTGGCTAAGGCATACGGATTAATGCAATCAACGCAGGAGAGAGTTTAGATGCAATGAGGTTTAATATGTATATTATGTATATATGTCTATAGAAACCAGAGTTATATGTTTCTGGAGTACAATTAAATCCTTTCTAGCTGTTCCGTTACATAACAAAAAATTTGGTCCTTGATGATGATTTTGTAAGCCATCATCAAAGCTTAGAATTGCAATGGAATTGCATTACGATTGGGTGGGATTACAGTCAAGGATTGATTTATCTCATGTAAAAATGAGTTCTTAGTTTCTGACCAGAGCTATGCCTCCAATAGAAAAAGAACCTAGTAACCTGTGGATTTCAGATTTCAAAAAAGGAGGAGGTATTTAATTCAACTGTATTTTTTATGTTTTTTACCTCAGAACTTTCGACTGGATGAACCGATTTTGATGATTGTTTTTTTAATCGATAACTGGTGCTTGTCATGTGGTCCCACTTAAAGGAGGTGGCCAACATTTGTATGAGTGTTTGCCCCACTTGTGAAGTATAATGTACACAAATTATTTTTACCTTACATTAAAGCTTACAATATCTACTTTGATAATTTTATCAATAAAAATCTCTAGAACTTGAGATTCTCCTTTTAGGGGCAGTTTTATTTGTAGGTTGACATTCTGCAAAACATAAGTAATCGTGGAAAAGTGTTTTAAGGAGAGATTATCTTTTGGATAATTCATTCATTTATTTATTTTACTTTAATTATGACTTTATTAGTACAAAAAGAAGCAGTACTAAATAAAATATACGTATTAACTTGTCAATTACCTACCTATCGGAAAATATTCACAAGCAAACGCAATATAAATAAAACTGCATAGAAATAGAATCTAAAAATGATGCAGGGACTTATGTGATCTTGGTGACGTGCTCAGTGCCCACCCCAAATACCAAACTAATACCATCTTGTGAAAATGCCTTACCTGTACTGCAGTAATCCATTCTACCAATATGGATTGAAGGTTTCTTGCAAGCGAAGATATTGAGTGACATGCCATGCGCTCAATATCAACCGCGCAATTATTAATGCACCTCATGGCAAAAAATCAAACAATTATTATTTTGCAGAAATCAAACTCAAAAATATTGTTTTGGCAAATGTCAATATAGCAGACATTCGCATTTCTGTCAGTCAATTGTCAACCTCCAGTGATAGCAATGTTGCCAATGAAAATTTTTGGAAGGCCGTGTAGGTACATTAGTTAAAAAAGCCGTATTTAAATGGAAAAAGATCAACTGTGGGCCGTGTCATATATTATGTCATCCAATTATGCCAATATACATATACCATCGGTTCAACGCTCAGACTAAAAAAAAAGGTCATCCGCAGTTAATTTAATGTCCACAAAACTTCAAGAACATGCAGAAAGAGACTGCTTTTCATTAACCTAGAATACCTAGATTAAAATCATAATTAGCCTAGTAGTGCTGTTTTAAGGGTTTTGAAGATTCGTTAAATGTTTGCAAAAAAAATGTCTGTAAAGTCGGTTTACGGACGGTAGTTTGACGTGACTACGTCATGACAAAACATTGATGAAATGATTGTATACTTTTATAGATAAAATTGAGCGCTTCGGCCGGTCGTAGCCGATCGTGCCTCTCTATCGCTTGTTCCGCGCTCTCGCTCGCGCGGAACGGGACAATGAGTCATGGTTTTTCGTGCATGCGCCCGGCGTTCATCGTTTTAATAGACGTTATCACGTCAAAAAAAAGTAGAATTTACGAAAAGCCGTAGAATTTGCTACGGCCATAGCCGCCATAAGGTTCCAGCCGTAGGCCGTAGATTTTGTAATTTTTTGGCCTGAAAGCCGTAGAACACGGTAATTGCCGTAGCATTGGCAACACTGAGTGATAGCAATGGATGTAGTAGAAGATTAAGTGTATACAATACAACTTATTAATATTGTTAATTTATTATAAGTACTCACTGCGGAGTTCAGAAGAAAATTAAAATTCTAGTTATGTTATAATAAATGGAAAATATGTCTTTTCAGAGGACTAAAACCTTGTACAAAAAAACGTATTTTAACCATTTCCGGGGTAAATATTGGCCACCTCCTTTGAGCTAGATCTGACGAGTAGTTTTTGAGTTATTTTGAAGTCGGTTATATTTTTGCTTGGTTAATACAAGCTCTCAAGGCTCAACAGGTATACAATCAATCCATCGCTTTCCACAATTCTCTGTCGAAAGCATCGGGTAACAGCACTTCTAAGTAGCTCACAAATGTTACACGCAACGCAACAGACAGAAGATAGAATCGCAACATAAGCTACAAACTCAATAGGTGTAGTACAAGGAAATTCACTTAGCCGCGAACGGATTTTGATGTTTTCGAGACCTTTAAACCCCCGATGACAGTTGAAGGAGGTGATTAGTTTCTATAAATAGGTCATCTTCGTAGCGAGTTAGCTCAATGTGTTGTTGCACGCATCTGGTGATCCATAATTCATTCGTTAGAGTATGCCAGTAGTAAAGGAACACCAACCATTGACCAAGTGCTTTATTAGTAACATTATCCAACGCTATTTGTTACTAAAATATTCGAATTTATTGTTCGCAGTAAATTATAACCCATATAAGATCATACTCATACTAGTAATACCGCAGGTAATACGGAAAACTATGAAATACTTAACATTTACTCGGCGTACATAACCTTTAAGGTTGAAGCAAATATGATAAATTGATTTCTAATACACATCACGAATAACGCTTCACACTCATAGCCCCACACTAGGATTCCCTGTGTCGTGGGTGCCATGGACAAACACACTAGACAAGGACATTCACACCCAGACCGAGAACAGAAATTCAAACTCATCATTCAAATTTCCGCCTCGCTGGGAATCGAACCCAGGACCCTTGGTGCGGCGATCCGGCATGGTAACCATTGCGCCACACGGGTCGTCAAAATAGTAATGTCGTCAGAATAATACGTGAACTAGTTCAAACTCAGTCCTCCGGCCCGGTACGGAAGATTAATCCAACTTCATCATCTATTAACGGCATCGCGCGACTTTCCCCTTACACAGGTCTCTGTATTCACTGAATACATAGAGATCTCATTGAAATGCGAACATTCAAAATGCGCTACAAATTGGCGTCAAGAGTCACACTTGTCGCGGCATTAGTCACTATCGACGCAAGTCATTGTCGAAGCGAGTGATGCCAGATCTTCAGAAAAATCCGGAGATCTACGGATGTTAGGTCTCTTCTACGGATATACGGATTTTATTTTGAAATTTTTATTTTGAAATTAATTTTGAAAAAAAAACATATTTTCCGTAGAAAAGATACTTTTATTAATATATCGCTATAATGTAGACGGGGGCCCCCATAAAACGTAGGTGAAAGCCACTGGCGCCCGGCTGAGACGTCAATTATAGTGGGGCGCGAATTTATAGATCTCCGGACTTTTGTACCGAATCTACGGATTTTTCAGAGACGATCTACGGATATTTTAAAATCGGATCTGGCAACACTAGGCACAATGTACCTCGCACGCTCCGACAAATTGTTGCAACGGGCGACACAAATCATGCGGACGGCTTTCTGCAGGATTAAGCGGCAGCCCATAATAAGAACGAGTTGTCTTAATAGGGCGAGACATGAAGTCGTTCACGAAATATTGTTAGGTAATAAACGAACACGCCGGGACCGGAGCCGGGTCACGTTTTAAACAGTAAATAAACATAATATGAAGCGATTCAACTAAACTTTTTATAGGAAAATCTGGTAAATCTTAGCAAAAGTCTTTAATAGATAGATAAAATATTCAAGTAAGTTTCAATATTCAAACAACAGTGTGATGACATGTGGAGAGTATTATGTATGTGTAAACAACACAATCTATTAAGATCGAGCGAACTTAATTCTCGATCGAAGGTTTAACTTAGGTCATCCAATGAGAGTACTGAAAATTCTATTAAAATTGATAGTAAAGTTATTAAAACTATATGATACACATATCAATACTTTATGAGTTTTGAACTTTGGCCGATCTAATTCGGCCTACGGTACATTTCACGTGGACCATATGTCACAATCTTTCAGTGCAAATTGCGTTGAGATCATTACGCAAATTCGCGGGAAGTTTCCGCCCACATGTCCAATCATCACGCCCTACTACCTAGCCGCTGGATACTGGCTCAAATATTCCTAGATAGGACTTGATTAATGTTCGCAATACATCCCAGACGTTGGATAGTTTGTGTATTATTTCCACTGAATAAATACAACTAAAGTTGAAGGTAACTGCGGAATTTTTACTCGTAACCTAACTACGGACTAAAGCTGAACAACTTATTACATTAACGCTTCGAACAAAAAGTTAGGAGTTGAGGACATAAAATATTTATAAAGACGTAAGAACCTAGAAAGATGGATAACTCATCTTAATATTACTCTTATTTAATCCATAAAGCAATTTAAAAGATCGTATGATTAATTATTTGATTATATTCTACCGTCAATACCTTAGATTCACCTGCACAAACCCAAATATGTTATATATCGACCGTTTTAACTCCCTTCTTAGGAAATATCACACAAAACCGGAACAAAATACACTTTATCGTGAGTACTTAATAAATTCACAGATATCGAACAGTGCTGGGTGTGTCCGCACTGTATCTTCGCACGTTCTCAAAGCGGAGTGGTGTAATGAATTAATGTCGGTATATTAATGTCGGATCGTCCAGATGGAATGCGGAATGGCTCCCGGCAATTGACATTATCCACTTAGGAGCTTCTGTTCGTCCATTTCCAGGCGGTGTAAGTGACAAGATGTAAAGGGGGAGTTAGTCGGAAAAACACTGAAGTATATAAAATGTAATCGATAGCTTAACATTAGCAGAGTTTTGAAGCAAACCTTTAGTTAAGCAATGTATGTCGTGCAGTGACTTAGTTTGATTAAGTTAAGCTATATAAGATCAACATGGTTAATCCAGGACTCTCTAGTGTGCCAATGTGTATTTTAAATATTATTAATTTATCAATTATTATATTTTATCCAATCAGCTTCCAATTTGTACCACATGAAACTCGGCGTCTGGCGAACTCGTGTCGTATCAACATGGTACCGTCCAGTAGATTATACATAATAAACACATATGTATCACATACTTAGATAGATAGATATACGCTTCATAGGCCCCGACATGAAAGCCAAGTGCGCGCGCGAATTGAGCGAAACTAATGAATATTAAGTTGGTATTAATCCACACTTAGATTTAAACGAGATGTGATGAACTTTATGTGTGCTAGCCTTATGAAGTGCAAAGCTAAATAGTAGCTTAAGATAGTGTTTATTTATAGGTACTAATCTAATAGTAATAGTGTAACAGAATAAAATTGTCTGTTCATTGTACATATTTTGGAAGAAAATGGAGATCTTGACTTGTAACTTGTAACTGTCTATGCTTATGAATTTACCGTAAGAATCATTTTAGACTTAATAATATTTTAATATTCGTATTCATACAATAAAAATCTAGACGCGTATTTTTAGAAATATTTAACCAGATTTTTCATAACTTCAATATTTATCTAAATGGCCTAGACCTTGGTTATAAAAGGCAGTTTATACATCGAAGTGCATTATTGGACGTATGTCATTCGTTGGAACAAATCACTTCAGCGGAACATTTCGCCTCATACAATAATATTAGAATGTGGAGTAGGTACCTTATGGACAGACGGAAAACGGCCCCACATATATTTATAGACCCTGATACATAAAGAGCTGTGCTTTCTAAACTTTGAATTACGATGTCCACGACGATTTAGGCCGATTTGGAATGAAGTATCTCTATAAGCCTGTAAGACGTATAACGTAAGTGCGTTATTTATCTCTTAGTATTAAGATTTTTTTTATTAACCGACTTTAAAAAAGGAGGAGGTATTCAATTCGACTGTATTTTTTTATGTTTGTTACCTCAGTACTTTCGACTGGGTGAACCGATTTTGATGATTCTTTTTTTAATCGAAAGCTCGTGCTTGACATGTGGTCCCACTTAAATTTGATCTAACGAGTAGTTTTTGAGTTATACCTAATTCTGTCTGTTATTTTTTGTCAAGAATTATTTAATTTTTCAACTCGTACACATAGTATCTTTTAACTTTATCCTTCCAGTAGAATCGAATATTAAATTAATAAATTAAAAGCGCTATACAGCTCATTTCAATAGAAGATTTTATTATAGTATGTACGTTACATTAACGTCCCAAGTCGCTAAATGGTTACTTAAATCGCTCTTTAGTACAGAATTTGTATGGTGATTCTTTACTACGAAGAGATTTAAGTAACCGTTAGTGACCCTGAGTTGGGGCGTAAGTGTCAAAAGAGATATTGTTCCACCTAAATTTTTCACCATATATCTGACGAGTAGTTAACACTTGTTAGTCTACGGCCCCACTCAGAGTCACTAACGGTTACTTAAATCACTCTTTAGTACACAATCACAATACAAATTCTGTGTAACCGTTAGTGTCTCTGAGTGTGGTCGTTAGTCTAGTAACGCAGCTTTAGCGCTAGAAACAGAAGCTGTCCACACGTTAACATCTACCGCGTGTTTCATAAACCAAGTTGCGCTAAGATAGGTATGACACAAATCGTTCAGATCTCGACATCACCTTCTGTTGTGGGAAACAATCGTCGCTATCATCCGTTCTAGATTCCGTTTCGGAATAGTCTGTCGAAATGAGACGCAAGACGCAATTCGCACAGGTGTCGCAGTTCGCGGGTTAACGAGCGTCGGGCGTACTCGTAGGGTTGACAACCGAATTTCATGTCTCGACATGTTCAAACTCTTAATATTCCGTCCGGTCTAAAAAAATTGTGTTTGTGATAATAAGCTTTTATTAAGATAGTGCGCTCACCATCCTGGACCTCATCTCCACTTACCATCAGGTGGGATTGTGGTCAAGCATTAACTTACTATAAGTAAAAATGGTTGTCTGTAAAGTCGGTTTACGGACGGTAGTGTAACGTGACAACGTCATGACAAAGCGCCGCTCCGCTCTACTACGATCGCCTACAACACGCCTACGGCATCGGCTACGATACGCCGATCATAGCCGATAGTGCCTCTGTCTCGCTTTTGCCGCTCTCTCGCTCGCGGAACGCTACATTTTTTCATAGATGCGCCCGGCGCTCATGATTTTAATAGACGTTATCACGTCAAAAGTCCAGAAATTTTCAAAGTCCTGATTTTTTTTTAATTTTAAAATATTCAGCAAATTGTCCGGACTTTTCATAACTACAGCTGGTAACCCTAGTCGTGCGTCACTTTCTCCCCGCGAGCGTTGCGATTCCATTGCGCAATCGCTTTGTTTCAGTTCCCGGGAATTTACTGCCGGCCTGGAATCCTTGCTTGTAATGCGTTGAAATTTTCGGAATGCATGTCAGGCTTGTTAGTATTAACAAACGGGCCATTCCTGCTGTATTATACAATCGCATTTGCTTATATTTTCATTAGTACTTAGTAGCGTTTGAGAACATCGTTAGCAATGTAAGCAAGTGATAATTGAAAAACCGGCGTATTAAATTCTATAACAACTACATAAAGCTACTACAACGTACCATCATAATCATTAAGGTAGGCGAGAGCATAATAATTACCTCTTAAATACATCGACGAGGAAAACCGCTCGCGATAAGAACTCTTGACTTGAACATTTTCGCTACACACGCCCATACATCAGATAGCAATTAAGATAAAACATAATCATTGTAGTCGATAAAGTTTGACAGGAAAACAGGCCAGACACGAGGATAGAAAATATACCCGTTGACTAATAAAGTTCCGGCAACTATTTTATTAATATGAACGCCACTTATGTAACTGCATGTGAATTCTGATCGCAGTGGGATAAAACATTTGATACCCGTGTGTAATAAAACGTTTTGTATGTAGTTAATGTAGGTAAGGTACCGAGTTTCTAAAAGGTCTGCATAATTATGGGCCCGACCCAACACGAAAAACCCATTTGTATAGGTCTGCCGTTTATTTGTGTGCAATTCATTCAATACTAACGCTTATGTATTTTCTGCAATTGATTTTATGATTCTACTTATCGCTTGTCGTAGTGGGCCCGAAAGTGTCGCGTACCAACTTTTCATGCTTCTATTCTACTTTAGTTTAATTCCAACCGCGACGGTGGCAACAAGTGTCTCAGGCCGACAATACACTTGTAAGTGGCTTCCGTAAAATGTACTTAAATAACTTTCGAAAGTATATTCAAGTATTAAGAAATTACGATAAGCTACTTACAAAGTATGTTTATCTTTGCAAAATTATGATAATTTAACTACATTAGTAACTCATGTGAGTGAAATTTACTAATGTAAAGGCGGCTTTAAGCTAGAAGCTTGACTTTTTACAGGTCCAAGGGATTACAAACTTGAGTATTGGGTATTAATTTTATCTTGATACCTCCACGTATTCATAAGATAAAAGGGGTCGACTGATAGACGGATAGACGGACAACGAAGTGAAGGAACCCAAAAACATTGAAACTCTTGCTAAAGTCAGCCGCCAAACGACTTGTCGTATTCCGGTTGGGGGCTTGAGTCATTGCAGTTCTTTCTTTCTTTTGCTTCTTTATTTCTTGGCCGGCAACGCATCAGTTATACAATACCTTTGATGATGCTGATGTCTATTGGCGACGATAGCCACTTACCATCAAGTGGATCGTCAGCTCGTTTTCGGCTATTTTCATAAAAATACAAATTAAATTGAGTTTATTTATTTCTTTGTCTTGCAACCTCGTTTAGAAAATTGGCTATAAAGCTAACTCTTTCAATCAAAATATGTATGGAGGATGAATGAGAAATAAAATAATCTTCATAAATCATCATTTGTGCTCCTGAATCTGGCTCATAGTTTAGATAAAAATTCATAGTCGGGTCGCTTCAGTGCTTAGGAGGGCACCTGGCCATACCAACACATTGGTCAAGCTACGCAACGTATAAAAAGATCCCACATCTAATACTTAACACTTCAGCAATTTGCACTACAGTCTATTTACTATTACTTCTATTTACTATTACTTTCTTCCTTCTTAATTACAAAGAGATATCCGTCCCCTACAATGGGCCACTAGCGTGTTGAAATCGTATTAAGACATGACCTGACTAAAATAAACTGGTGCGTATTATAAATGCGTAAAATTGGCAAGCACATAAAGCACTCGAGGCGAACCAAGACGCGTAGATTGTAGTGTGCGATGAATGGCCGCTATATCTCATCTACTCGCATGAATCATAGAAGCGTTTCAGAAAAGTTATGCAAAGCGCGGGCTACGATACGAGCTGGCTTCGAATATATCATTGTTTTACGATTATTTATGAGCCTTGTTTCTGGTTTTTGCGTAGACTGGGAAAATTTCAAGTTTAAGACCAGGGAAGTGTGAGAATCGTAAGATACTGGTTTTCGAATTGAGAGAGTCAGGAAAAATGTTGATAGAAGTTAATCTAAATGTAAAACAGTAATTTTATCAATGTAAAAAAAAAAAAAATATATTTATTGAAAATGTTCACATAATTCTTTAGTCACCATTTAAAATGTGTGATCTTACAAATTAGTGCCACAGAACACACAATAAGCAAAGTGCAAATCATCAATTAACGTATTGGCGCTAAGCGACAGATTAGGGGCAGTGCACACAGCACGACCATCTAAAATTTAAATCAACATGAGAACATTCATGTCAAATCCAAAGAAGTCACACTAATCTCCGGCGGTGCGTCTAATCGGCCGATTTTTCGGGATTACGTATGACGTGACTCGTAAAAATATTAATAAATGGTGCAGTCGTGAGACCGGGTTACGCAAACCGGCCACGCGGTGACGCAATGCGAACTTTCTGCGGTCAATGTCACCGCATGTAAAACGAATCTACTCGCTCGTGCATTAAACATTCCTTCTGTGAGTACTGACCTTAGATCGGTCAGTTAAGATCTTTATCGACGTTAAATTACTTTCGATTCGGATTTTATAACCACTCGATACTATCGTAAGTTCGTGGCTGCTACTCGAACTTCGGTTACGGGAACATAATATTGACTTTAACGGCGGTGCTTTTTGATTTACTCCATTCTGGCACGCATTTTTACCACATAATAACTCTGAAACGTTACGTAGCTGTCAATTTACTTTCAACTGAATTTTATTAACCTATCCGCCGTTGTGTTTTATTGAATTCGATTTAATTATCTGTTCTCATCAATCCCAGCTAACAATGTCGATTAAAATTGAATCACAATGGATTGATTGCGTCACTTATTCGTCTTGTCCCATGATTAGCTGATAAAATGGATCACGACTGAAGGTTAATACCCTCGACATGACCAGAACCACATTGTTCGCGATACAGGAACATTTGTGGCTGCCAGCTTGATAGTTTTTTACGAATAGCCGTGATTGAGTTTAATTAAACAATTCGTGTTGATTAATAGACGAAAAAATGTGCGGCGACACCGATGAATCGCCAAAATAAATTGCCTTAGCGTAGTTAGCGTGCCTAATAAAATGGATGAAAAATAGTCCAAGAGCTGACCCACAATTCAAAGGTCCTGTTACATTTATTTTCATTTACCTACCCGGTAGTTAATCGTAAACTAGCAGCGTTTTTTTGCCTCTTATTTCGATTGTAGTCTCTATTATAGGAAGGTTTGTCTACTATAAATTATAAAAAAAAGTTGTATTTTGTACAAGCGTGCCGTGTGGTGCCATACTAAACAAAAAAGAAATCTTTTGAATTAGAAGTCAGTAAGATTGAAGATCGCGTCAAGGCCGATTGATTTTTTTCACTTATTTCCACGTTTTGGCACATCTCCAAACCGACAGTCTATCGGTAGTTGATTCACGCCACTGTCTAGATCGTACGAGTAGAACGTATTGTCGGTTAATTCGATCCGACTGTTACGCACAGTTATTTATATCCGATGTTATTCCTGATAACAGTTTTGATTGTTTTACTTTACTACGATTCCCGTGGTGATTAATTATTGAAGCTGACGAATCTTTGTGAGAAATTATCTTTTTTTTAGTGACAATAAGTCGAGTCACTTCATGGTATTTGCAAATTATGGAATGAGCTTCCCTCTCATTGAATTTTCAAGAAAGGCGTAAAAAGAACTCTTCCTCAAGGCCGACGAAGTATTGGCGACTCCCCTAGTGTTGCTCATGACAATAAGCTCATCTGCTTTTCATCTCAGTCTTTGCAAAAAGAGGTCAGTGTCGCCCATGAATATCAGTAAAACCAAAGACATTTAGATATTCGTTGTCGGTTGGGAGAAAAAATAAAAAAGTAGTATATTTTTTTATTATGAATGTTTATATACGGCACATCAAATATTAAACACTGACATAAATAATCAGTAACTTCCCAAATCGACACCGAATTAACATGTGTGAGCGAAGTGTAATGACGTACGTGCTTAAACCGAATATCAACACAATATGTTATAAAGTTTTATCGAAATCGCACCAGCGCCAACTTCTCAGCATTTTTATTGCGTGCGAAATCATGGAATTCACAAAATCTGCTCTCAGCAGACGACAGTGCACGGCGCCGACTAAATCTTTATTTATCCAAGTAAAAATAATAAACACTCTCACATTCAACGATGTGTATGTGTGTGTTTATTTGCTGGCCATCAATTCTCCTGTTTTTTTACGTCTACCAACTGATTGGTGCCAATCAACCGGGCGCTTGATTGAAAACTTTTTATTATGCAACGTTTTGATTTTTTTCTTAACATTCGTTCTTACCATTTGATTGAAAGACGCTCGTGGCGATAGCTTTAATTATTTCTTAGGTCTGGATAACGAGATGTTTTTCGTTAGGACAACATAACGTCATGAAGTGTGTATTATAATAAAATGTCTCAATACATGTTTAAAAAAGCTATTAAATGTGTAACAAATGCAGATGTAAAACTGAAAATACCCTGTTTGATATATGTACATACACGTTCTGTTGACACTTCTTGGAAGCTTCAGATTAAAATTGTTTTTCAGAGCGTTGCACCCGACATGTTTACAATATTCTGAAAGTGCATGTCATGACAATTTGTTCAGACGTCTAGCCAGTCAACACTTAAAAATACTTGACATTTTTAGATGTTATAAAACTAGAGATAGTCGTCAAACGTCTAATTGGTAATCGAGATAAGAGCTTATATATTTTTATGTGCGTCGCCGGCCAAGAAAGAGAAGAAGAAAGAAAGGTTACTCTAAGACGAGTCGTTTGGCAGCTGGCTCAAGCAATACCAGTAGCAATATTAATGTGTTAATCATAATTCGGTAGATGTGTGACATTGTGAAACTGCGTAAGGTCAGGGTACCAGACCATCTGGCGTCGAGAAAGCCCCAGTGAATCCATTAAATATTATTTATAATTTTTATAAATCACTAGCTTTTTGGCGTTCTGGTTCGTAATAACAAGTTAAATATTAAAGTGTTTAGTCTAAGAGCACATCAAAATTCAAGATCTTAGAAATTGGCATATACAGCTGAAAATTATAAGAATTAGGAAAGTAGAGACAAGATCTTAAAGATCGTAGATCTTAGAAAGATATCAGAGAATATTGGGTTATTCCCTGAGGACCCCGATTTATTTTTATCTTGATAAACTTAAACTCAATAAGAGTCAGCTTAGCTTAAAAGTACCGTTCTATTTATCCAAACAAGACATCACTTTTTCAGTATTATAATTTTAGTAGTAACAAAATTTTATTAAACATAATAATTTTATCATCTGCTGATGATACTTTTAAGCTAAACTAACTTCTATTAAGATAAGCCCTCGGAGATCGGGGTACTCAGGGAACAAGTAAATAACCACAATACCAGCTAATAACTGAAAAAATACAAGATTGCTTTGTCTGCAACGCGTCAGCAATGCCTTTGGTGTTACTGATATCAATAGACAACTGTGACCTTATCACCAGTTGGCTTGTTTAGTCGACTAGACTACATTTAACATAAAAATACAAACGTAAGATCATTGCTTTAAACATTTATTAAAACTTATTCTACATACAACTAACTGCTCCTCCAGCATCTTGAAAAGGCGAAGAATTTTAATGTCTTCATTATAAACACTTGTTTGGGCTGCGAATAGATAAAGTGTCACGATGCAGGTCATGCGGCGTATAAGGTGTGTGTTTACATGCCTTTGAATAATTTATATGTCGCGAACAAACGCGAGTCGTGCTGTAGGAAAGGTCCTTTTGTTGCGAGGCAGCCTGGCACTGGCATCTGATGGGCTGGCGTGCCGATATATGGCAATTATTATCTCTCAGCTGTCAGCGTTCGCTTATGGGGCCAGATTCGCTGGTGAATACCGACTGTAAATGGTATTTGAGAAAATGGCATGGCATCCCTTACACCTGCAAAGTAACTGTTCTTTTGGCGACGAAATTCATTAATTAAAAGATAGTTTCAATATCTCCAGGATTTGAAACCGGGTCCCCTCGCTTCGCAAGCAAGCTCGCTACCGACTAGGCTACAGGATCGTCATGGTCTGTTCAACCTGTCAATAGGTTAACATCACGGCAGTTTATCAACGAGCTCTAAAAATAAACTTTCATGTTTATTTTAACTACAAAGAAAAATCATGAATGGAATTCCTAAAGGGAGAAGCTCTATACAGAAATACAGCCAATATTTCCCCAGGCTTTTCATTTCATATGACCCATGGAAATTCACTCCGAAATTCACTCACATGGGGTAGGTATTCACTACGAGGACGGCATTCATATTGCTGCATTCATTTTCATACAATGTAGTAGTTAATATAATATTTCAATAAACCTACTTTCAAGAGAAGGTTCACTGATAGGTACCTAATTCTGATTAAATTTTGTAATGCATGATTTTACTCAAACAGAAAAAACATAGGTACCTACCTACTCATCTATGAAACTAAATTAACAATCAAAATCCATAAAATAGGTGTACCTAGGTGATACATAACTATAATATTCATAAAGGAACTTAGTCTCAAAATTCATGAATATGTATTTTCCATCTGATCTATCGCGATTCGGGATCTCGATCGATCCTAAAGAATCATAATATTGCAATTGTAAGTCGTAGTTTCTATTATTATGAAAATAAAGTTAATGATTTTGAACCCTAAAGATAGAACTATTGTAAATAACTGACGTTGCGTAAAGATTTCTATAGACGGTTTCTACCAGTTAACGAATGCCAAGCCGCATTAAAGATTTTTGGTCCACAAAAACATTAATTAGTATCAGGTACGTCATATTGATTTTATTTGGCTTTGGCAATTTGTAAAACAAATTGGACTTCGAGGTCAGTTGTATTTTCACATGTCAATCACAATGAACCTGACTCTAAAAGTAAATTCAAAGTAATTAAAAACCATTAATATACAAGGCAATTACGGCGTAGTGGGCAGGACGGCCTACTATGTTAAATTATTAAGTGTTTTCTCACGAGAAATATGAATAAATATTCAAATTAAATATTAAATAATTTATTCATATAGGTACCGAATGTTTGAATGCATTGATCCATTAGTCTGTCAGCTAGATGATTGTTAATACTGTCGAGTTCTAAAATACTTAACTCTGGGAACACGGGAACGTGAACGGTGCATTACCATCCCCTTGAGAGAGAGACAGGGCGAAGAAGACAAAGAATCATGATTCAAATCAAACCAATTAAAGCGTTGTAGCGTTAATCGGACAGGCGAATCGTTTGAAATGTAAGAATTTTACTTTTTAAATGTGTTTTATTCGTAACAGAATCGTGAGAATCAGATCGCTTGTCTGGAATTTTTGTATTCTTTGTTTTTCTTGTGTCGATCCTCAGTGATCGATAAAGTTACTCGTAAGTAACAGCGGGCGCGGTCGGTAGTTGGAGGGTGACCGCTAGTGGCAAAACTGTCTTGAGCGTTTCCAATTTTCATACTCGGGCGGCATGAAAACTTCCGACTTTGGGTTGGTCACCAACCCGCACTGGAGCTGCGTGGTGGATTCTGACGTCCTCAAACTAAAAGGCGGTTAAGTGACAAAAACAGATTTTAAGGTAGAGCTAAAAAACTCGGGATTATTATGAAATCGATGCTAGTGATTTTCTATTAACAAATGTTAATGCTGTCATAATTATGTCAAAAGATAGATATTATTTGAACTTTAATATTAATAAAGTTCAAAAAAATATTAATAAAGTAAAAATTGGCCAGATGTCATTTAGTTGCCTTTTAGCTTGAGGACGGCAGGATTATTTTCTAGGCTTCTTCAAGAGGAGAGACTCGTGCTCAGTAGTGGGCCATTAATGAGTTGAAGCCAAGTTTTGTAGCAACCCATTTTTGCTCAGGCGCGTAGGCGTAATGGTTGAATGAGTAGGTATGATGAGTGGTTCCCTGGGAGAAAAAAAATATGTTTTTTTTTTACATATTGTATTCTCTTAATCTGCACCGTGTCTTCGCACTTTACGACTCACACACACACTCACGAACCTCATGCACACTATCGCAAGTTCGTAAATATCACATTTCGTAAGCGCACAAGTCAATCAGCTGCAACCACAATGTAAGTCACATCTGACGTATCGCGGAACATCTGTGCGCTGTGTGCGTTATCGGTTAAGAAACAAACAGGGCTTGCGACCGGCGAGCCCACGCCGAACGGCGGGCGGTCGGTATCTTGTGACCGTAACTTCTAGCCGGGAAATGTGAACAGTGGAACTTAATGGCCATTGCAGCGTGTGGACAACTGGACACAATGAATGTAAGCAAGATAAAGTGTAAGTAAGTGTAAGTGTGTGTGTGTAAGTGGGCTCTGTCCTCTATAAGCCTCGGGCCACGTACGACGTCCTTAAAAATGCATTTCCGTTTGCTTATCGATGATCACTGAAACCAGCCTGGCCTCCAAGTACTTGCATGTTTTCCCAATTTATATTTGCAAACACCTGCGCTGTTTAGATGTATGCAGAGGACGATAATGATGATTACTTAACACCCACAGGATCCATGTTCAACAAACTTGCGTACTAGGCTAACATGAGTTCCAAGTACATCGGATAACCGATATTCATTCATCTGCATGTGAACAATGATCACGTCCGCGATGCCGATACATCATGTTTATGCAGATGCGCGTGGGTGTCTGTTCTGGGTATTAGCAAATCTGATATACGTTTTCTGCGTGTTGAAATAGTTTTGCTATAAATCTGTATCGTGCAATATATTTGTAATGCTAATGGCACAGTTCTGTTCAAAATATTTTTTATGTAATTTTTCCCCTTAAAGTAATTTTATGTTATAACTGGGAAAAAAATATTGGTGTTAGCGAAATTCTTATCCCAGAAATTAAAAATAATCTCATTGAGTACGTATACAATAAATGTTATCAATATATGTTTTGAAAATAACTACAAATTGTATTGCGTGATCAAAGATATTTTATTCATTTTAGGTGAAAATTAAAAGTATAAAAAGAATGATTTATTTTTTACAGACACCAACAGATAATAAAAGATAGACCGACGACACATTTCAAGATAAAAAGATAACCTTATCTTGGTACACAATAATAAGTTGACCAAGAATTATGTAAACCAAATAAACAAGCAAGAAAACAAAACAAGTAGGTACGCATTATTTTACGTTGTATGCTACTAATGGCCGGTTTCTGAAGTCTCCAGTTAAATGATCAACAGCTATTGAATCAATAAAGTTAAACTTAAGTTATGTATTCGATATAGTCACTGGGTTTCTGAACACGCGAGTGGCCTTTCAATAACTATGAATTCAATAACGAGTACCTAAAACTGCCACTAGATGGCTCTCTTCAAAAGAACAAGTTTCAAATGGATATTATCATTTTCATATTAATTTTTATTATATCAAACCCGTTATATTGACGATTCCCTTCAGCTACAGTCAGGCCAGCCAAGTCGACGCAGCCAGATATTGAAGAAAAATACATCAATCGTATTATAGTGTAGCCTTTGCCATAACAATACTTTTTGGATAGAAGTACCTAAAGAATAAATTGTGAGATTGACGGTCGGGTTGTCATGGATGTCATGTCATGGTTGTCATGGATATTATTATTGATGAATGTCAAATGTCAATGGCGAGAAATTGTTGCATTTATTTCATTAATTTTATAAGTATTTAATTCAACACGTTGCATTGGCGATTCCTCTGGTATTGCTCATGTCCACAGGCGACCGTAACCACTTACTATCAGGTGGCCCGTATGCTTTTTCATCTGCCAAATCTTAAAATCAAACGTCAAATAAAGTTATGGAACCTATAAACGGCCATCTTGGGTTAGATAAGTTGATCTTAGTTTAAACCGAGTTTATGTATTATCGCAGTGCTCAGAAACGCTTTTTCGGAAGTTATCGACCCGATAGCGTTATTGAATAGATAAACTCCCGTCAAACGGACCTCAGAAACCGGCCATTACTCCTTTTTAAAATTAACTAACGAGTGTAACGCACGCCCGCGTATTCATGTTAGGTGTACCATTACATAACAGAAGGTCAGCGACCCGTGAACTGACATTAGCTGAATAACCATTATGCGAAAATTGAACGTGCACACATTTTTTATTTTATTCGCGGACTTGTGTTTACTGCCAAACAATTTGTATAAATTTTTCATAAATCGAATGTTTTTAATTTTTATCGGATATGATCTTCGATCACTTATAGTCCAGTCATCTTAGGAATTCACTGCGGAATGAGAGATACCCAGCTGATTTTTTTGTATAAAGTTGTATTTTGGCATTCTAAAACTTGTCTCAAAACCTGCATATGGTAGGGTGACCGCGTCTATTAAAAATTTGAGGACAAAGGTCACAAAAATCGGTTTTTTGCAAATATCTCATTTCCTATGAGTTTTTCGCTATTTGTATCTTCATCAATATTGTAGAGAATTAAATTCCTTACAACTTTTGTATCAAAAAAATTTTTATACGTTGAATCGTTTTCGAGATAGAGGGCGGAGAGCGCGCGGTTAGAGCACAATGTAAGGTCAACCGGTACAGTCCCGGTCAAAACATGCTATATTAAGTTTATTAATTCTATCTATCTTACAGCCTTTTAAAGTACACTGCTGGACATAGGCCTCCCCTAATTAGCGCCACTCCGACCGATTCTGGGACCTCTGAGTCCACATCGTTCGAAGGTCAGATAACCAATGGGGTTGCAAAGTCCTCGAATGGCGGCCACGTCTCGGTAAAAGGAGCACTGGTCGCTCCCCGACCAGGTGGACTGATGACCTAAAGAAGACAGCGGGAAGCCGCTGGATTCAGAGGGCCCAGGACCACTTGGAGTGGCGCCAATTAGGGAGGCCTATGTCCAGCAGTGGACTTTAAAAGGCTGTAAGATAGATAGAATTAATAAACTTAATATAGCATGTTTTGACCGGGACTGTACCAGTTGACTTTACATTGTGCTCTAAACGCGCGCTCTCCGCCCTCTATCTCGAAAACAATTCAACGTATAAAAATTTTTTTGATACAAAAGTTGTAAGGAATTTAATTCTCTATAATATTGATGAAGATACAAATAGCGAAAAACTCATAGGAAATGAGATATTTGCAAAAAACCGATTTTTGTGACCTTTGTCCTCAAATTTTTAATAGACGCGGTCACCCTACCATATGCAGGTTTTGAGACAAGTTTTAGAATGCCAAAATACAACTTTATACAAAAAAATCAGCTGGGTATCTCTCATTCCGCAATTCTTACCTAATTTTGACTAAAATTACTGGACTATTAAGGATATGATAAATAAGAAGGAAATGTATTAATCTCGAAATTTTCCCATAAATACCTCATTTAGATGTTTTCTAAACGCGAGGAAGCCTATACGAGATTTGCTTGAGTATTTGTATAGTATTGTTATCGTTTATTTCACAATATTCAGACACCACACAACCTGGTCTGTAAACCTGTCAATTACCAATCGAATAATCATAATAATGAGGCTTACAACCGCTCATTTGTTCTAGTAATTATTGCATGGTCAATTAAATTATCCCTTGTACCACCAAAGTGTGTCGTATTGTTTCGTCCAAACACTACGTAATCGTGCGCTCCTAGCTGTAGCCTGAGGATAACCCCGTGTTCAGCACGACCCAAACCCATCAATCACAAATGCCCATAGAACATATAATGAGGCGCAAATCCTCTCGTTTGTTGGCGTAATTATTTTACGCAACACTTTCACGCTCCATATACGCGACTCGATTAAGACCGATCGCACTGGCACCACTAATTGACGCTATCCGCAAGCCATCTCGGCTCGTTCATCTTATTTGTCTACGCAAGGCCCCAATAAACGCTGCAAGCTGCAAGACAAGCAGTACAAGACCTTACAAAGTTTTCCTGGACTCGAACACTACAACTTTTCTACTTCACGCTCAGTAGGATACAGATAAATAGTGTTTCCTACTTTTTGTGTCTTGTAACTTGCAATGCTGTTAGAGTTTCTAAGAAACTGTTTTCTTATTTTATGACTGGACGTCATAAAATCGCAAGCGCATGTTGATAATTATGTGTAAATAAGAACATTGTCGTGTCTGCATTTTTCTCCTTTGCTAGAGTAACAAATGATTAATGTTATGTGTGATATCTATATTATAATAAACTAAAGTACGACAGCGCTAAACTAATTAAGTGGTCAACCATCCAAATCCTGACCGCACTAGCTTTATGTGACTCGGTTGAACATTAATGATTGGGTAATTAATACAAGTAATCAGAGGCTGTTTCCCTTTGGATTATAAAGGCTTTAAGAACTACCACAGCACTCCAAAAGCTAATTGGATTAACTCTAGCTCATTCAAACATTCAAATTGTATTTCACAATCGTTATAATATCAATATCAAACTGCAATCAATACCAATTTATACGCAAACAGGAAACGATTTTCATCCAATATTTACAGATACAATCAGCTCGCGTGGAAAATGCGCAAACAGGAAGCCGGTTAATCGAATTTGTTAAAGTAGGTCTTGCAGGTAATAAGGGCGATGATACCTAATCTGCGGCTCCGACTAGTTCTAGCAAGAAGTTTCTAAAGCCACGGTAATTATTAATTGTATGACTTTAGACCGGTGTAATTTATTTCGAAATTCAAATTGCGCACACAATTTACGTCTTCATCTGCGATCGCACTATCTAATACAACCGCGACGCTTATAAGGTAAGATCACCATCTGTTGTCACGTGTTAATCGCGATTTGTTCTATAACCAACGTGAATTATTATGCCATATGTCTAAAAGCCGCAATCGTTTTCGGTATCTATACATTTTGGAATAAAGTTCAATATTGTTTGTGAGAGCTCTTATATTGAAGTGTCAGCAAGTACACGGTTGCCTATTACAGCTAATCCGGTGGCTTGCAAGTGGCAACTTTACTTCACGGCTGATTGATGGATAGAGTGACGCGGGCTGAAACAGGTGCTCTTGAGGTTTCTAGAGAAACTACACTCGATTATATCATGGACAATGTTTTGTAAACACTGATTGCGAGTTAATTATAAATTAAATATTATGTAATGTCAAAAAATATTTTTAGTAAAATATAACATTGTTTTTTTGGAATTTAATAGAATATTTAAATGTGACACCGCCATTTAAAAAACTAATATTCATACTGAAGGTAGCGCTAAAATAAGAATATTGAAAAATTATTCCCTATCATATTTAAAAAAACATTTAAACACATTACAACAAGTTAAACTTACTCTACACAAGTACTGAAGACGGTTTGTTTACGATATTAAAAGACCGCAGGTTCTGATTTATCACATATTATAAAAATACAGGAAATACTGACACGTTTTTATTGCTTCAATATAAATACGTGAAAGTCGTCCGGCGTTTTTCACTTACACCGTTGGAAAGTGGGTCGGATCGGACGAACGCGTCAGATGTCGTGCCTTTTACCCTACAAGACCGCGACAATTTCCTATCTATATCGCACTGTTTAAATTTCTATTTATGAGAAAAATAAGCGCATGAGAGGAAAACGATCTCCGAGTGATGACAAACGATCTCCGAGTGATGACGGTTGGGTATTTGTTGAGTCTATTATTCAATATATTAAGCTTTTAAACATGAGGTAATTAAAAAAGTAAGTTAGTTTGGAGCATTTTGATCAATTGCACTACAAGTATGTGTGCATTATGCCGTCCAATAGAATAATGCGCGCTATGTTCGGTTTACAGGTATTAAGTAGATAACTAAATTATAACTAATAAGTTACTAAATTGTCTGTTTACAGTTTACACGTATTAATTTAGTTAAAATTTAGTTATCTACTTAACTACTTAATACGTGTAAACCGGACTTTAAGGACATTACGTTATAATGCTTCTTATTTGCTGCTTGTAGAATTTTTTTCTTGGATATTTTGTTGTTGGCGTTACGGCCTTTAACAGCTTCTCGCGTATAGATCAGTGGCCCGAATGTAGGTAGTGGTACCTGCGGAGTCAAAGGGTCCGGGATAATTCTTACATAGTGAATTTCTGAGCTGTTTCTAATGTCTCAATATATTTTGAACTCTGACCAAACTCAATGCTTAGATCGTGCAAACGTTACAATGGTAATTTTTACCAATAACAATAGCGTGTTAGGCGTTACAACTTCTTAACAGCCGTATCGTATACGGGCCTGTGTTTATACCATTTTGAACTTTATGTATTTAGTCATACAGTGTTAGCAATACAGTCTGATCGTGCTTCAAACCGCTACGGAACAGACAGCGCTCGTAAATTTTGATCGATCATAAATTGGTAATGCGAATTTTGTTTACAAATTTATCCGTTAAGCGGTTTATAGCACGCTAGATAAACGTTATGTGTGTGTAAATTTGCAGTTAATATTGTTAACTGTGTATTATACAGAAATAGTCTATTGTTATTATATTTTTACTCACGCGATATTACCTATTTGCTTTTCGTTTCGAGCGCGCGCGCCGTGATTTATGTTCGATGTATGATTATAAAGAAGTTATACATATTTACTTTATGTATTGTTTATATTTAAGTGAATAAGTATGCGTGTATTGTTTTATGTATTATATTTCATCACATTTATTTAATGAAGGGCTGGGTAACCAAACCCAACGAAATTTAATATTTCGATATGACTTAACTATATAGAGTTCAGAAGAAAATGTCCTACATGACTTAAATTTATTAGTTTCTGCTTAAGAAACATGATTTATTTCTCAATCCGTGATTGGACGTACCCACTCAACTAATGGTTCAGTTTTGAAATATCATTCGATTGAGATTAATCTTCGATAACAGTCGGTACATTTCCTTTGGGTATTTCGGCTCATAATTGCAACATGTTCTGGAATGGAAATATTCAAGTCTACAGTCGTATTCAGGTCTGTTAAGGTCATGCTGGGAAAATAAGAAAAGTGCAAAGGCTACGCACATTTTAGCAAAATAAAAAGAGATTTCTGGGATATATTTTTTCCTTTTTTATTCTATCTGTAAGGTAATGAATAAATAAATAAAATAAAGAGATTTTACTTTAAAAATTAGATAAGCACCCAGGTACTTAAACCAGAGCCTCCGATCAGAAAACTCTATTTCAATCTATGTTAAGTGCTCTCAAATTGGCAAAATAATATTTCGGTTACTACTATACTATGTGACTTTGTATGTATAACTGCCAGTTATACGTAAAAACTGGTGACACGGAATTACTGAATAGGGATGTTGACACTATCAGTAAATTAAAATAAATTTATGTTTAAAGTATCAAGGAAAACATTTAAACACCTAAAATATTATTCTTTTGTCGAAATCAATCACAATAAATTAAATATAATTATTTTAAAATGTTAAAAATAGTACTCATTGTCACGTGATCACAAACGTCATTTTGAGCTAATGACGTCATTGTTCTTATTTTATATGCAAGTGTAACTAAATTCAGTCGACAGATAGTATTGAATATCGGCTAGTGACGTCACGTAACGTTTTTGGTGGGAAATTTGAAAATGGTTTATATTTATCAATTTTTGTCTTTAAATTGAAGATTATTATTTTTATAATATTTTTTTCGTGAATCTTAAGGTTCTATCTATAAAATGAAATTGAATCCTAAAATTAGTCAACATCCCTATTGTCATATCGACACCATCGCGCCAGTCATCGCAACTGAACGCCTATTATAAGTCATTCGTGTAACCACTAATACCCATACAAACATGGATGGATCATAAAATAAAAAACCATTGTATGCGGGTTCATTGGCATACATGATTCACGGCGAACCACTATGGGCATTTGTCTTCGATTGAATATTGAATAGCGCGGCAGACAAAAACTGATCGATGCATTACATTACAACTAATGTTATAACTGTTCTTGGTGTTTTTATTCTGTTCCATGTAGGTACTGTCGTCGTGAGATAATATATCACGTAACATATAATCGCTTCGAATTGAGCAGCTCGCATCATTTTGATATAACTTTACGTACAGGTAAGTTCGTTTTATCAATAATTATACTAGCGCACTGCCCACGGCTTTACCTGCATTTTCCGGGATAATAAGTACTCTATCTAATTATAGATCATGGTCTACGTATGTGTAAAATTTCATGAAAATTCGTTCAGCAGTTTTTGCGAGAGAGAGCAACACATCCATACAAACTTTCACCTTTCAATTTTAACTTTACAAAACCTAAACTATCTCGAATAGTGTAAAACCTAATAATTTCATTTGGCACACAAAGTTACACCAAATACACTAATATTTTATTACAACGGCTCTTTTTATGTAAATAGCTGAAAAACGCCTTTGGTAAACCACCACCGAGGTTTAACTTTTGTCTTGTCAAGTAAACATAACAAAAAACTTCCTATAAATTCTAATTGTTGTTTCGTTACTCGTTAAAGGTTGCCAACAGGTTTGTGTAGAATCTTCAACTGGTATTGTACAGTTAAGTGTTTCAAGGTTGGATCCGTGATTGTGACACACCGTCGACTTGTACGTCTAGCTAAATACGCTAAATAGGGTGTAACACTGTCCAAATAAATAAAAAATGCTATGGGAAATTAACCTAACATATACGTATTAGTTCCTATTCAAAACTAACATATTAGTTACTAATTGGTCACGTCTGTCGTGTGTGTAGTAGTGTTGATACACTAACTATAAAATAATATTCATTTAAAATTTCATTTATTTACATCATTATTGTAATTTATAACATAACTTCACTAAGAGTGTAATTCGTATTGCCATTATCTTCTCCTACTAATTACAAGAACCTTCAAACACGCTTTGAAAATAAAGTTGGTCATCTGAAAATCAGACAAGCGTGTATATTACCCCATGCGCCCTTTACACAATACATGTAGGTATAACGTGGACTGTACAAATGTTTGTTTAGGGTGCAAATATTTACTCGAGAAGGGATCAGGCTCTTTGTGCGGCGTAGCTCGCAGGTACGCTACAATTACATCGCAGGGTAAACATTCCTGATTGTCTCGTTTGTGGAGTATTGAGCTGGAGTACGCTTGAGTTGTGCAAACAAATACATATGTAGTTCTATAGATGTATAGGTAAAGTATTACTGAATACACGTTTATCTTAGCGCGTACGATAACAAATACAAAATATATGATCGTAGGATTCGTAGATCAGAATAATACGAAAGGTGCATGCAAAGTGAAGCCCACACTTTGAATCCCGACCGGGGAAAATAGTAATGTGATAGATAAACATACGTTCTGGGGTTGATTGCTTAATGTAGTTGCATGTCCATATTTTCCATGTTATTCAGGTCGGATAACCCTAATTTTAGTATGACAGATAACCTAAATTTTGTTTTTAATTTTAGTATAACGTAATGCTATATTTTATAGAAATTTCATTAACATTTATCAACTCGAGCTTTCTGCTAAGAAAATCATCCCAACTGCAAATAAATATAGAAATACAAGGCAATGTAGCGAAATTGCGCATTATCGTCTTATTTATTAAACAATTTTGGTTCTACTATATATTGAAATTTTAGTTACAGTAAAAATCAATGAATAGTGAGCAGAAATTACTTTTAATATAAAATTATAAGTTATCCATAAAAAAATTAATTTTGCCTGCCTTACTCATAAATTACAAATTATAACAAAAAGACCCTATTAGTTTTAACTGAATACGACTCTACTAAAAATATTATACTATGGATTTGAGCATGCATGCTCATCATTCGCAACGGCCGCATGTCCGCGATAACAATGGGAAGAGCCATCACGACGCAAACTGCCGCCGATTATGCATTGACCGCTGCACTACGAGTAAAATCGAGGTGTGAAACACTTACACTAGGAAATGAGTTAAATACGGAACTGGTTTATGTTAATTACATGGTAATGAGGCGGCGGACTGATGAGCAGTCCGAGTGATGTATGGTGATTACTGCGGTCTAGCTAGAGCGTAGTGGCTCGTTGTCAAAAATCATGTTTGTTGGTTTGGCTTGAAAATCTAATATTTTGAATCAAATATTTTTCATATAGTAAAAAATATATGGTAACCATCATAATCAGTATTTTACAGTTTTTATCACTGTATGTAATGGTGGAATTATATAATTACGAAAAATTGTAAAATCAATGTCCGGAATTCAATCATCGATTATTTATTTTCATCAAAACAATGCAACCGACAGGAAATTAATAATTTCATATACCTATTATGTACCCACATTATATCAATCAATACATATTCAAAATAGCGAATGTCATTTTAATCAACTTGTAAAAACAAAAGAAAATCAAAATTGGAATATTCGAGTAATTTCTAGTAAGTGAAGTAATCCAGAGCGGGTAATGACTGGGGACGACTGACGGATATGGTATGATGGTAATGATGGTATGGATATTCACCGGTGGTAAAGATCGAGGTGTGAAATATCGCGGGCGGGTCGCTAATGCGCCGTGAAATGTCGAATAAATATGCAACATTCCTTGTTAACCGGAACGTACTGTTCGTTCTATTTAACGTTGGTTGCGCTTACTGGAGCAGTTAGCGCGCACTAATCTACGGTTTACGTTTTGAAATATCTTGCTGGCTTGGATTTACGTTTTTGTAAAATACTGCTATAAATACAGGCCTATGCAGGATTGAACAATTGAATATGTATTATTATGATAAAACTTGTACAACAAGACATGATTTTAACTTCATAATATTTTATTTATTTATTTATTTCTTTATGTACCATACAAAAGTATAGAAACAAAGGCGGACTTAATGCTAAAAGCATTCTCTGCCAGTCAACCTATCATCGCGTTAATGTGAATGAAGGTATACATCGCTAACTATATTTTAATTGTAACATATTTTAATATGTGATATTAATTCCAAAACAAAGTTATCATACATCAAAATTATATTTTAATGATTTAATTATTGACACAATTTCAAAGATATTTACTATACTATTAGCAACGTCTAGAGCGACTTTGTTACAACAATCACTCCGTGATAACCATCCAATTACTTCACACACACATGTATGTTTGCGAACTGTAAGAAGTTGTACATATAGGTACATGTTTGTGTGAAGAACTTCGCATAATAAAGTTACAAGAGCAAATTATAATGCGTAACAACAGAGAGAAAGCCGAAGCACGTCAACGTGACACAATCGGTGGACGGCAATGACGGCATAAATCACACGGGCGAGCGGTAGATACCGCACATCTATTGTTTCATCGCTATCTGTCCATCACGTGTTAGGGTGCTTTTTCATTGGACGACACGACAACGACATATTTTTTATGTTACTAGCCGACAAACCAGCTGAGGCTGCCGGAACCAGACGACATCTTATGTATGTGTGACTTCCTACATTATTCCTAACACCTATCGTGTAATTCGTGTAACTAACTTTCATGTGTGCACTGTGCATGCGCATGCAAGTGACTTAGATCTTGTGCTGCCAGCCAAATCAATAAAAGTAAAAATAAAACATTTTATAAGTACAGAGTGAAATAAGCACATTCATTAAATTTTATAACTGAAGTGGGGCAGCATTGAATTAAAGCTTTGACGTTGCTGTGTCGTTGTCGTGTCGTGAAATGAATAAGCCCCATCTATTGTTCCATAGAGCTATCTGTCCATCATGCATTGCGATCGCAGCACAATGGGGAGACGGCCGCATGTTAATTGGAAATTGAAATCTGTACCGTAGTCATCGTACTGATGATGAAAGTAGTGTACGCAGTCAAATAGCTGTTGATTGATACCAATCTTTACTACACACACGAAGACTCGATAGTTATCTTGGATCTTGATCCCAAGTACAAAGAGTTAACTGCATCGTACTCATAGAGTAACTTTGTGATCGTACTGCCAAAAATGAGAAACGGACAGAAATGATTGAGGAATCGTAATTCTAATCGATAATCGAAAATATTTGATTATAAGTGAGAAAACATATCATGTGGTGTTTAAAGATATTTTAGTCGGCTATCTATAGCAACTTTATAATGTAAGATCGAAAAAAATTACTAAAAAAGTCATATCCATCATAAATCTTGACTATATTCTTATCTTCACAATATAAATGTAACATACGGATATTTATTTGATCACGATCTTAAGGACGTAAGATGATCTTAACTCATCCTTCGCGTTGAATTAGGCAAGCCGTCTGTAAGATAAACTGGACTCGTCTAACATGTCCTGACGCTGAACGGTCACGGGAGTGACGGGCTGGACTCGATTCAAGTTTAACTGAACGAGCCTTAACATGTTTCGGATGAATTTGGACGTTCTTTTCCAACGGTCAGTTGCTGTAGGCCCTAGTAGTTTTTCAGGACAGAAAGGTTTGGAAAGGCTCAGCTGAGAAGACAACTGTGGGAAAATGAGGCCTTGCTCCTCCTCTTTGAGCAATAGAGGACGGTAATGATCCTAATCCGTACAACGCGCGCAATGAAGACAAACATCCAAACAATTTCAACAAATTCACTAACAATCACATAATTTAGCCGGATCATTGTCACAGAAAGAGTAGAACTTCAGCACTTTTTAACCAATTTCAAAAAAGGAGGTATTCAATTCGACTGTATTTTTTATTATAATTTTTTATGTTTGTTACCTCAAAACTTTCGACTGGGTGAACCGATTTTGATGATTTTTTTAATCGAAAGCTGGTGTTTATCATGTGGTTCCACTTAAATTTGAGCGAGATCTGACGAGTAGTTTTTGAGTTTCGGTAATTTTGAATGCGGTTATATTTGATAAGAATTATTAAGTCCACTTGTAACTCGGATATTGGAAATTCTTATTTTACCGTCTGCAGTCGACATTGGAAATGTCATTGTAACCATAGGATTATGAGCTGCAAGTAAAAATGGTTGCCTGTAAAGTCGGTTTACGGACGGTAGTTTAACGTGACAACGTCATGACAAAGCTCCGCTCCGCCCCACTCCACCCCGCCCCGCTCCGCTCCACTCAACTACGATCGCCTACGGCATCGGCTACGATATGCCGATCGTAGCCGATCGTGCCTCTCTCTCGCTTTTGCCCTCTCTCGCTCGCGGAACGCTACATTTTTTCATAGATGCGCCCGGTGCTCATCGTTTTAATAGACGTTATCACGTCAAAACGACATACTCAACAAAATGAATACAGTCAGAAACAGAAATGCATACCATCACACAAAATCTAATATGTGAGTTTCCATGAATTACGAAATCTATTTCATCACTTGATGCTCCCGTAAAATCATGTTATTCGTTGGTCACCTAAATACTGTTTTGTTGACCGCAGGCGGATGTGTAGTTCCACATTAGCCTTTATGCGTGTAATAATTACGTCGCTACGGGAGTAGTTTATCACGTGATGTAATTTCCTTTATTGTGTGAGCGAGGGACAATTGAAAATCATAATAACCACGACCCATCGCGACAGTTGTGCGTTCGTATGTCACATTATTATACAGTACATAAATTGTAATACATAAAAATAGGTTTACGGATTAGATTGATGCAATCCCTTTGTACCCTGCAGGGCACGCCGCACTAGCTCTATTATGCTACGGGGCTAATCAATTAACAATTTAACATAAACAATTATTTTTATGTATTTGTATGTAATCTTTAAACATCATTTAGAACAATTAGGTAAAGTTAGCAGATTTCCTTACAATGCGCGAACGGTAATATTCCTATAATATACATAAATAGAAGCAAGTGCCAGGATTCGAACGCAGATCCCGTGCCAGCCAATGCGACGCCCAAATAGTCTATCACTAGCACTAAAACCATCTCTGGCCAAATGAAATTAACGGTGAAGTTCCTGCGTCGTCGCAGAGCGTCGTGTAGCATCGACAATGAAGATGGGTCGTCTCAGCGGGATTTTGAGCCATCGTGGGACGCCCGCAGTAGAAAATATAGCCTGCGAGCTCGGAATTTATTACTGAATAGAGAAAAGGTTTTCCAATTCACTGGAGATTGGAATGGAAAGTGGCTTAAGATTGGCTTAGTGGTAACTTATCTGCAGTGTGGAGAAACTGAGAATTGTAAGTCTTAATTAAATGCTCGCCGCTGAAAACAAAGGTTTTCTACGGTGAAATCACGCGTATAAAAGTGTCGTGCTCTCGGAAATTATAGGATCTTTGATACGATCAAAGTTAGTATCAGTAAAAATGTATTTAAAAAAATGGAAATTAACTATTGATTACCTCACGACAGATAAACCATTCAAACCAAACCGTGCTCCAAGTAAATTTTGACGTCTTCTAAATTATTGACAAGACATAAACCGTATTCACTTATCGATAGATCAGGTAGTTGAAACAGGAACAATTTATATTCATAGGAGCAGCGGGTTTTTCTGTCGTATTGATCGATTGCCGACCGGTTCAAATCGGAATCAACCGGAATGGAGCCAGTATTGGAGAATATGACACATTTGACGTCGGAACAAGGAAGAGAAATAACAAAATGCATCGTGACGAATGTATCCAGTTTGGTCACTCTACACTCTACAGGATTAGTCCGTTCGGTGCTTTTAATATGAAGTTTCACTATTTTATCTCTATGTACTTTTTACTATTTTATCTATCTCCTAGCTCTGTGTTAGAGGGATATTAAAATCTATAGATTTTTTCGTAATTAATTAGTTACTTCAAAACTAATGTAATGCATGAATGATTTTGGTAACAATATTTATCGTGTAATTTTTAACCGACTTCAAACAAAGGAGGAGATTCTCAATTCGACTGTATTTTTTTTATGTTTGTTACCTCAGAACTTTGGACTGGGCGAACCGATTTTGATGATTCTTTTTTTAATCGAAAGCTGGTAGCTGTCATGTGGTCCCACATAAATTTTATTGAGATGTCAGATCTGAAATCCATGGCATCCATGATAAAACCACATAAGTCGTAAATTTGTATTAAGAATGTGCGTGACAAATTGACGAATAACTCAACATCACGCCAACCAATTTCGATGATTCTTTTTTTTAATCGAAAGCAGGTGCTTGTCATGTAGTCCCACATAAATTTGAACGAGATCTGACAAGTAGTTTTTGAGAAACATTGAAGTCGGTTATTTTTTGTTAGTAAAATTTAGATTATAATTTCTTAACTTTGCTTGTAGACGTTGCTTAGTTTAGCCATTTAAATTTTTTGTGTGTTCTTCTTAATTCACTGCTATTTCTTAACCGATAACTGTAAGAGCCATAAAAATTTAAAATATGTATTTGTTAATAATCTAGAAAACTCAAATGTTTATAGCTCTCTTAAACAAACAGTTCCAACCTTGAAGTCGGATAGTCTCATGTATTATTTTGGCAACAGGTTGACGTAAATAATAGTTCTATTGCTATTGAGAAACATAAACTATGCATATTATTAATATGTCTAGAAATATATCAAACGTTTCAAAATATTTATAATGGATGCAGTTAATTTGCCTTAGTGACTCTTTTAGTCACCGCGTGAAAAACCTAATAAATATTTTTTACCAAAAACAAATGTCATATCTTAAAACTACGAGTATAGACAGACACCACATCAAAATAAATCGGCCTCGTAATAAAATGAATGTTCCTATCTCAAAGAATAAGAAAAAAACAAGTAAAAATATCATAGTTCGTTGCTCCCGGCGCGGCCACGTGGCGAGTGTAAACAAAACTGTTAATATGCATATAAATATAAATTAATAAACATTTCTAACAGGAAACCCTTCAGAGGATATATTTAGGTATGTGCTAGTGTTGCTAGGTGTACCTATTTACGTGAGACATTCCATTTTTCACGTCTTGTAACCTTTATCAATATAAAGGTTAATTAAAACGTGTTAGGATTAACTGTCTTTGTGCAGCAAGATATTGTATATAGTCCAGTGCCGATAATTTTTGAAACGAAAAAAAATTATAGTAGAATGAAACCTATTGCAAAAGGAAGAGAATATAACGAAGATTATAGGAAAAATAAATTACGGGCGATCTGAGGTCGGGAAGGGGGGGGGAGGGGGGGTTTAAGGGAAAAAAATGGTTTATCTCGATTTCCGGAAAAACTACAAGTCCTATTGAAAAAAGTTGAATGGCAAAGTTGTAGGTAATAAAAAGATCTACAACTTTTGTATTTACACTTTTTTACATAACCTCAAAATTTATGTGAAAAATTCAAAAAACCACGTTTTTGGTTTTTTATTTTTATCTTTTACAAAAAATATTTTTTTTGTCACGAAATTTGGTGAAAACTTACCTTTGTATGTCCTTAACATACTGTAATTTTTTGATTCAAAAAAATATTTTTTTCCACCTTATTTTGACCTTAAATCAAAAAAACAACCTTATTTTCAGTCGAAAAATCTCACGTCAAAATATCTGATTTTTTTTAAAAGTCGGTAGTCTTCTTGTTCGTTGGAATCTCTACTTTCTAATGGTATATAAAAACCTATACACTACTATGGTAAATGTTCTCAGAAAATGCAATGAAACGACTACTATTTTCGCATGTTTTTTGCCATCTCATATGCAATCAATGAAATCCGAATTTTTTTTGCGAAAATCTCTACTTTCTAATGGTATCTAAAAACCTATACACTAATATGGTAAATGTTCTCAGAAAATGCAATGAAAAGACTACTATTTTCGCATGTTTTTTGCAATCTTATATGCAATCAATGGAATCCGAATTTTTTTTGCGAAAATAGTTGTCGTTTCATTGCATTTTCTGAGAACATTTACCATAGTAGTGTATAAGTTTTTATATAACATTAGAAAGTAGAGATTCCAACGAACAAAAGGACTACTGACTTTTAAAAAAAATCTGATATTTTGACGTGAGATTTTTCGACTGAAAATAAGGTTGTTTTTTTGATTTAAGGTCAAAATAAGGTGGAAAAAAATATTTTTTTGAATCAAAAAAATTACAGTATGTTAAGGACATACAAAGGTAAGTTTTCACCAAATTTCGTGAAAAAAAAATATTTTTTGTAAAAGATAAAAATAAAAAACCAAAAACGTGGTTTTTTGAATTTTTCACATAAATTTTGAGGTTATGTAAAAGAGTGTAAATACAAAAGTTGTAGATCTTTTTATTACCTACAACTTTGCCATTCAACTTTTTTCAATAGGACTTGTAGTTTTTCCGGAAATCGAGATAAACCATTTTTTTCCCTTAAACTCCCCCTCCCCCCCCCTTCCCGACCTCAGATCGCCCGTAATTTATTTTTCCTATAATCTTCGTTATATTCTCTTCCTTTTGCAATAGGTTTCATTCTACTATAATTTTCTTCCACTTTTTACCGTTTTTAGAGCTATCGGCACTGGGCTAATAGGCGAAACGGTTAATTTTGATTTGTATAGTGTACTAATTAATATTGTATACTTGTACGTCATGGACTTATTTATAACTCACCAACAAAGACTTTTTAATAAAAAGATGATGATGATAAAAAGATGTTTTTTTTTATGGAAGTAGCCGACAATAGAGTGGCTGATCCACTTGATGGTAAGTGACTATCATCGACCATGGACATCAATGATACACCTATTAATAGATAAGGCTAATTTATGGTTCCGGATGATAGTATACAATATGGTCACCGTAGCGAGTGTGGCAGCCCTACAGATCGCACGCGGCGAGTGCGAATGTTTATGTCAACGGGCGCGGAACACAGTTGATTTAGTTGTTCGCGTGTAGCGATGTGTTTGTTTTACTTTCCGTTTAGGTGTATGGGAAGTATTAGCAATGCGTTCGTGAGGAAAATTTGGAAAATTAAAAATACATTTTCATTCCTATCAGTTGCTGCTGAGTTGTTACTTTGTAGTCGATTTCGTTTTGTGTCGAGGAACTTCGAATGACATTTAGTTTGGAATTGGCATTCAAAGGTTGTACATACTAGTCAAATGGTAACTTACCAAATGGATTCTATGTTCGTTTTATGTAGGTACTTCAGATTTAATCAAAAAACGCCAGTCGTAACTATAACATACCTGAAACAAAATATAAAACATTATTAACATTCTAGTTGTAATTCTAAACATAGTATTAAAACTTGTAAATTGGTTAATAATTAATTGGAAGCCTGCATAATTATGTATAATAAAGTTCTCCATTGTTTGGAGAACTCATTCGTTTTGAATGTTTGATGATAAAAACGATGTAACAGATTAGAAAATTTTGTTAGTTTTTTTTTATTTCATAGTGCACGCATCAGGAGCGTGCAGCAGCATAAAAATAGATCAATTATAATTTGCGTCATTAGCAAATCGGATTGAACTGGTGCTCATAGCTCATAGGTCTTCCTTGAGACGTAGAAGCAATGTACTTGTAGAGTCAGCAAAAGAAGTATATAGGGCATGATAAGAAAACCATACCTAATGCGCGCTGTCCATTTAGACGCACAACAAACACTACTTAAACAACTGTTGCATACTTGCAGCTTGCATTTGCGTATTGCAAATTGAAAAACAAATGCAAACACGATGATGACGTTGCTTGGACGGAATTTGCCATTTTACTACGCAAGATGCAAGCAAGCTGCAAGTAAGCTGCAAGCAAGCAACAATCGATGATAATGTGCATATGACGAGCGTCAAAGTGGACAGAAAGCCCATCACTTTTGCTGACTGTACGAACTCTACCGCTCACATCTCTGCACTATAAATAAGATTAGACTTGCGACACGACGCAGTAACGTATGCATGGTAACAAGATCTCTTCGTGTGAGTGGGCGCTATTGGTTTTTATGTTGCTTGGTAGCTACTGGACATAGTGGACATGCAGTGATTGCTATAAACATGTCTAGTGTAAGCTTACGGAACGTTGTTTGTAAGAAAATAGTGGTCGAACCTTGTTGGTCGAACCCGAAATCTGTGAATAAAGGAGGTGTGAAATATCAATTCCAGATTAGTAAAAATCTTATCTTTGCTAAAATATATAGACTCTAGGGTCAACGAATATTGAGAAGAAGATACATAATTATAGATTACAGAAAATGGCGGTTCTTTGATACCGTACACTAGCAAAAAAGCGGTGCCTTTAGGAGGGCTCGCGACGTTTTCGACCTAGTAATTTTGAAGGCAGTTTTCTATAGAGAATTCCGACATTTTTCAATAAGTAATGCTCCTTTCATATAATAAAAGTAATTTTTTAGTTTCCTTACAGATGGCGTTAGTAATACAATAAAACTAGAATTAATGAAAATTGTTATAAGTTCAGTTTTTTATGTGGATTAAATAATATTTTTAATTATTGATAACACATCTAGACATGAATAGAAAATACTATGTCAAAGCCAAAACCTGAAAGTGTGATAGTTTCTCAGTAAAGTGTACCACAAAAATGCATAGATTGTGGGATAGTGTAATTATTATTAATTTATAAAAATTACAGAAAATGGCCATTCGTTCTAAGAAGACGTTCTTTGTTCGTGAAGACTAATAAATATAGTTTCATTTTTACAGCCTTTTTTCATTCATTAAAGACCCCACGATCAACAATCAGTAGTGCAACAACAATATACACTTGACCTGTATGCAGTATACGTGTATAACAGTTATACATATGGAGGTAGCGTGCGCTTCCGCTGCGGCGCCGCGCTCGGAGCGGTGCAGCGGTGGGCTGAGTTCTCACGCGCGAGAATCCGTACAGGAAGCGCAAATTGAAGCAGAAAACATTCCACATAATTCGCAAATCATCCGTTAGCTTTTAGAAGTCCATTGCTGGCAGTCTTTCTTTTTCTTCTCTCTTTTTTGGCCAGCTACGCATCAGTGATGCCTTTGGTGTTTCTGTCCATGGACGACGACAGCCACTTACCACGAGGTGGAGGAAATAACGAAAACCCTAATTTGAGTATCTCTGACCGGTTTTCTATCCAGCGGTTTCCCATCCGTCCATTTGGTTGAGGTATTCTTTGTTACTTGTACCAAGATCGATATCTACGCACTATTTGATCAAAAACGTTACTCAGGCTACCGCTGTTTGTAAACAAGAAAAGTATCATATAAAACTATACAATTCTAAGACCACATATCAAAGAAAAAATATTAAGGATGGCGCCACGCACTTCCATTAAAATTTAAGGACTTCATTACATCTTTAATTGGAACGTTTCTAATAAATATAACAAGAGTACAAAGTAATAAAACTAAGAGTAAAAATCCTTTTGCTCCTCTCAATTAAGTAAGCCTTTGCTTGATTTTATTTCAGAGATACTAAATCCATACGTTAAGATTTTAACCCTATAAGAATTCACTTACAATCAATTGCGTAGCAATAACTTACGCTTGATTAGAGCTACTGTCCGACATTAATCAATGATGTAGAGCCCTTATAACAGCGCACTAAGATATGTTTTCGCTCATCAGCTCCGTATAATTACTTTTGACATTTGGGCCATTATCTTGTCAGTCTTCATGAACCTTAAGGAATAGAAATAAAGTTTATTTTCATTTCAGCGGACGAACATCGAAGTTTGTCGCTAGAGGCATGGACGTGCATATCTTATAATCTCGGGGTGTACACGGAGTGAATTCATTAGTCAGGAGGCAGTACCTATGTGTGTAAATAGAACGGAAACTGTATACATAAGTTATTGTGACAACCGACCAGTGTATATCGGTAAAGTAATCCGTTTTACAAGCAATAGTTTGTTTAGATTCGTTAGTAATGACCGATAAACAAGGTGTGTGGGGTACACCTAGTTAGCAGCTAGATAGGGAACGGAAGGGGTTTATAGAGTAACTTCATGTTCGTCTAATAACGGTACAAATAAGATTATAGTACTAGCAACAATTTATTCACTCACCTTACCAGTTTCTGTGACATTAACTTCAGTGTACAGGTGGATTTAATAATCAATCTTAGATGGGAATAGTCTTACTTGAAGGTTTTAAGTATACATTTGACCAGTAAAATGTACATAAACGGAGTAACAAATGTATGACAGAAATATGCAGTTCTGAAAGTCTTTTTACAAGGTATATAAATAGTGCAGGATCATGTAACCTTATACACACTAAGCCAAGGTCTAGACTAGGGGCTAGACAGTTAGACTTCAGGGATCATATTAAGGCTAATCATTCCAGTGACGCGTATGTACCTACTCAAATTACGGCTTTCCTCAATTGCTCATTTTAGTAAGCGAGCACTTTATAGATACAAACATAAAATTAATGGTGCCATCAAAACCATCGTCATAAAGACGTCATTCAATTTGAATGTGTAAACATTCAAATCCTAAAATAATAATAAAAAATTCCTGATTGTGGATTTTTTACCAAAATAAGCGCAAATAAACATAGCAAGCAGTGTAAACATCTTTGAAAACGACGTTTATTCATAAATGCAAAGAGGAGACGAGGGATTTGAGGAATCAGCAGCGAACAGAAAAGAAAACACTTACACGGCTGAGATGCAAATTTGTGCAAACATCTCAATTGTCGCGTCGCTCTCAACCTCAAGCGAAAGTGAGTCTTGTATCAGACAAAACTGGGTTGAAATTCCAAGAGCCCGAATTAGACTTATGCCTTTACAGGTGCGTTCTAAATAAAACTGCACTGTCTGTGATGATCCAGCAGTATCAAAAATGCAGCAATGAAAAATGTTTTCCCGCTTTGAAAATAGAAGCGAGTCATTTTTAAGGGTGCTTGAGGCTTTGTGCCGTTTTATCTGCGAGACGAAGCCTCTTCAATGCGACGTCAGGGGGTGAGGCGATACAGGACTTGAGTGGATCGGCGCGGGGTCGACGACCGAGTTGCCGTAGGTCGGAAAAATCGCTATCAGTGACGTAAGCGTTACGGCGTCGTGTTGCTATGCGATTTGCGTTTGAGATAAGAGCGTGTCGTGCGAAATCGTGTGGGTTTATGCCCATTGTGCCGTTCTTGACACTCTTTGATGCCGCGCCTTGAAAAGGGTTCAGTACGACTGTAGAAACTAAACGAAATAGCACATGACTTCTGTATAAAGTCGGGTTTTCAAAATATGTATCATATTCGGCTAATAAGCAACGCAAGGGGTAACCTGTTCAAATTATAAGAGAAGTTGGCCAAAATAGTCCAACTTTTTCAGTCTTCGGCCAAGTCAAATTCAATTAAAGTAATACTTACAACATTTTGTTGCAACACTTAACACTTACATAACTTTATTATAAAACTTTTTATAGAGACACTAGCACTTTCAAAAGAATGAAGCTTTCCTTTTAACATTAGATAAAATTCATCGTTTTATTACAAGGTTTTTAAACATCCCCAGATTGACTTCATAATAATATATTATCAAATAACCAATTTAAATGTGTTATTTTAGAAGGAGATAAATTGAACAAACTTTATAATGGTTATAAAATTAGTTTACTCGTAAATTTCTGTATTGGTAAAGATATTCTATAGGTAAAGATATTATAAATTATTCACTATATGTACGTAGGTACCTAGAAATTGAACAAATATCATCTCAATTTAACTTTAACGTTCCATTATTTCTTCTGTGGTAATAGTAAACATAGCATAATATGGCAATGTGAACGAAAAGGTGTGTTTGTGTGTGATTGAGCACATTTAGCCAGGTTCCTACAAACAAAATCTACGTCTCTGGAAGCACTTTAAGTGTTTGATCGAATGTTAGGAACTCGTAGTAATGATTCAATTCTGCGATATGACTATTCATTTAAATCTAAATTTGCAATTTTAAATAGATGTCACTGTCAATTTTTAGACATTTGTAATATATTTAATTATTAATCCAACCATAAATGTAGCTACTAGTTCAGTTACATACTAATTAGCAAACAACATTAAAATCAGCTTAGTAATTGATAGTACTTGTTTTAGAATCAAGACGTTGAATTATTAAAACTGTGCAAGGACTTGCCTTGTACAAATAAATTTAATTTAATGGCAACGAATAAATAGCCTGCTCATATTTATTAATATTCGACTATATTTCTTTCATTAAAGTAGCTAACCGACTTAGCTGTGCCCTTTTGCAAAACTTTTTGATTTAGCTTTTTACTTTAAATGCTTCAATACAAGTACCATAAAAAAACATATTTTATGCCTTTGTTCATAACATACATAGTTTTTAAGGAGTCATCCAAACCGTATAAAGGGTATTTATTATACACTTGGTTGTACAACTTGGGGTAGATTAAATGTTTCCTAATACCACAGACGACATAAACAATTGTATCAATAGATACCTATGAAAGATTCAATTAAAATATATATTATTTATCTTAATTGCATTACATAGGTACAACCGTAAAATTACATCTGAAAATGTTAAAGCACAATAAAATCGATTCTCCAATCGATCTATCAATTAATCAATAGTCATGACTGACTTGACCTTGGCGGCAAATATACGGGAAGTAGCACGTACAAACTCATTACATATCAATATGTTGCTCTCCAAGTTACCATACTATGTAATTTGTAATGTAAGTGCTTCACGTTACGAAAGAACGTCGGAAGTGCAATTCGTGTTGTAACCTTACAATTTAGATGTTAATTTAGCGAGTTTATACCTTGGAGTTGTTAATTGTATTACGTGAATATTATACTATAGCCAATAGAGAAAATTGGTTACTTGTTAACTTGCTGCCATTGTTAGTAGAGGCGCATTTAAAGCTAAAATATTAGATAACTAATACATAGCTAAATGCAACTAAGTGTCTTGAAAAATATTAAACAATAAATAAATAAATTATACAATTGAATACCCTCTTCGTTAGTCTCTGGTTAAAGCAAACATATCAGAACTAACTTTACTAAGGTCTAAATGTGATTAATGCCTTGCATTACATAAAATTGCCGTATTTTCCGATAGACATAACAGACACGGTAACTGTAAAGAATTTGTAAAACACAGGAAAGATAAGAATAGCAAAAAAGCTGTAGGTAGATACGACAGAAATTGATTTAACTACGAGGTCAAAACGCACATTAATATAAACTAGCATTTAAAATATAATTTGAGCTATAACAACGTTCACCAGCTATTATTTACACAGCGGGCGAGACGAAGAAATATGAAGAAGAATAGAAATAACTGCGAAGCTTGGAATACTCTTATAGCAAAGCCCGCACCCCGTTGGGCGCCCGTTAGCGAGAAACGTTATTGTTATAAGCGCCATGCCCGACGGCTTTAATGGCGGGGCATTTGTTCAATCTTATTTAATACTGCCTGCAATAAGATTCTCTAGGTCATTCCAAGTACAGTTGATTAAAGAACTGAGAATGAAGACATTATTACTATAATAATAATTAAAATACAAAATGATTGCGACATTTGCTACAGAATCATAAGATGAACTAAATATACCACAAATAAAGACATGAAAGAAAGCTACTGGTTTTTCAACATTCTTAAAAATACTTAAAAAGTTTTTTTTCGTAAGGTTTACAATAGAAGTTGAAGGCAAAAGTAAATTACAAGTACCCTTAACATACAAAGTAATAAAACAAGCTTACTAACTTAACTGTCATTTTCAAAATTCATTGCATTAGACGTTACTTTGTAATGCATTCATACTAGAATTCATTACGATAGCACCTACAGGGCTACTTGGATGCAACAAAAGGTACGCTCGCAGCAGGAATAATTTACAAGTACGGCTTTGTACCCTAGCCTTTTGTTGTTGAGTACCCTAGTGTTTGCAACAATACTGGAAGCCCTCTAACTTTTCTGATAGGGTGTATAAGTGTCCCAGAGGGCGTGAAGAACCCTTCACTCTAACTCTAATAACGTTGATATAAATGTGCAAGGGCAGGGTGGCATTGAGTTTTGCCATCATATTTCGGCTCTTGTCTTCACTAATTGTGTATACCCGTATTTCGTTGGGTTTTAAGTCCTTCCTAGACCAAAGTAATTACAACTAAAGAATGGCTGAATACACCATTAATCATTGTGTATACAAGATACACAAAAAATCAAGCCTGTATACGAAACATTATCAGAAACTCAAATATTGTATTATGTGTGATTAATATCATTATAGTTGACAAGTTGCGTCCTTGGCACGTCGCCCGTCAATCATGATAAATGAGGCCGATGAAAAGAAAGTAAATGCCATGGATCTTCATAAATTGAAACAAGTGTTATTTGGATAAAATAAAAAGGCTGCAGAAATATTTCCAGACAAATTGAATCAATAAGGAAGCGTGATGTAGAAAGTAAATGTTAGTCAATTTTGATTATCTTATCAGGTTTTCTAACAAGTAACAGTAGATAGAGGCAGTATCTTCTTGGAAGCTTATCAAATGATCAAATCAGGAACTTATCAATTCAAGTTGCAATAACTGATTGACAAGCTACTAGATTCTAGTCGTTTTAAATTATGATGTGGTTGAAAATGTCACAAAAATAAAAGCAGTTCCAAGAATGGTATGATAATAATATGATTCATGAGAAATATATTTGAATCCCAGATGCGAGTCCTTTAACATTAAGTGATAAATATAAAAAAATATTTACGCAAATACCTTGTACGGGAGCACGGTGGACTAGATTATTATGGCTATCATTTTTCAATAGATCCTGTACCTAGTCCTAGTAGTGACATTGTTTGATTCACCGTGTTTTAGGAACTAATCCTACATCATAAGTAAACGAGAAAGCATGACCTTCTCAGTACTGAAATACGTTATTACAAAGGGCGAAGCCGCTGACGGATACATGGCAGGAGCACGTTGGTCGCCTATTTCTGCATCTAAAATAAACCGACGCTCGTAAACAAATAACTACGGACATCATAAACCAAACATATGGCGTAACATGTTCAAACACTGTAGTGACCTGATTGTAAGTGTCTAATCAAAGAAATACACCTTATTTTCTCAGAATTGACTCCTTCCTCCGATATGCGTTGCTTTTCTGAAAGCACGAGATATTTTTGAGTAAGAACATTTTCTTTGAAATGTTTAAAGTATTTAACGTCGGTGTCAAAATGTATACAGCGACAAAACTTAAGCCACAAAGAACTAAGCTATGAAGTTGTAAATTTAAAGACTTAAAATTTAATTTCAATTACCTATAAAATCGAAATGCAAACCATAAACATCACACAATATCATAAACAAATAGCATTGACTCTCAGTATCCGCGACGATGAGACGATGAGGAAAGGACTAATATTTTTTTTTGCTTTTGCAGTTTCATTTGATAAATTCAAACAAAGCGGGGAAAACAGGAGTCATTTGTTCCTAGCCCATGGATGACGGAAACAGTTCTGTTGTTTGTTATAACAACTGATACAGTTATTTTCCATTGCGGAAGTACTACCGTTATCGAATATAGCGGAAAATTTTCTATTGAATTTAATCTACAGGAATTTATGTTGCATGCGCTACGCAACAAGAGCAGCAGAATATTGATTGAAGTGGAAAGTTGATAGAAAATTTTACAGTCTTGGCTAATACGAGTATAGCACCAAAAATAAGTTTTACCTAAAATGGATGGAAATGTTAATTTTGGGCTTCTTCGCCGTTACACTCATATGTTACTCTTTCTATTTTCTCTTACATCTTTTTCTTCATGCATTGATGTTGGGTTACGTACATCATTTGGTTAGTTCGACTTTGAATTCCCGCGTCTAGTTTCTTTAAAATTCATCGACCCAGCCACCGTACGCGTTGTTTCTAATCCATGTTCTTAAACCACTTGTAAGTTCGCAATTTGTGTGATATCTGGCGAGTTGCAATTACAACTCATTTTGAGACTAAAATCGAATGCTATCTTGCCCTTGAGTTCCTCCATTGGGCTCCATATGTTATAGTGGCGAAAAAGATGCTTTTTTCGACTGATTTAAAGAAATTCATTTAGACAGACTGCAAGTAGGTAATAGCGGCGAATTTAATTTCGATTAAATCAATATATCAATTAAAGTTCATATTACAATACTTACTACACAACCTCAAGGTAAAAATTCACTCATTTAGATTAAGATAACTTGTAAACAACTTGTCAGAACATTTTTGTTGTCTACAAATGCGATCTTTATAACACTAATTAATTTGACAGATTGACCTCCGAGTCATGTGCAACAATACTTACAATAATTGTAAAATAAATTATTTATTTAATTATAAAATTTTATTCAATTGTGAAATAATAAATAAACTTCAATAATGACCTTTCGAATTTATTAGTAAATCTAAGTGCAAAACTTTGAAATTCTTTGTCGAATTACAATAACCGCATAATTCCTATTTTTAGAATTACAGTAATACTCTTTTATAACTCATGACAGTAGTAAAAGGTCTAAATGTAATTCCGATTCAGTTTTAAAAAACTGATATGGACCCAAACAGTAGGCCATAGAGTTGCTTTTAGGTTTTAAATTCCTGAGGGAATTATTCTTTATGGTAATAAATTATAATGGATCTTCTTTGGCCTTGGAGAAATTAGTCAGCGTCTCGTTCGAAGCAGTAAATCGTGGATTTATGCTACAGGGTGACAACACTAATACATAGTGAAGGTATTACTATATTTTGAACTAGTCGTTACCCGCGACTTCGTCCGCGTGTTATTTAATATTATTAAATTTTTCATTGATCGTATTTTTTTCTAAAACTATTTTTTTTTTCTAAAATAAATGTAGCCTAAGTTACCCCTTGTTACATCATCTGGTAGATGACAGTGAAAGTGCCGTCAAAATCAGTCCAGCCATTTCAGATATTAGCCAAAACAAACAGACAGACGGAAAAAATTGTAAAAAATGTTGTTTTGGTATATGTACAGTGTATCCTACATCCAAATGCACTTAGTAAAAAGCGGTTATTTTAATATTACAAACAGACACCCCAATTTTATTTATTTGTGTAGATGTTTAGATAAAGGGCAGTGGTATTAATGTATTACGAAACTGAAACTGATTTTTAAATTGACATGAAACTATTTAACACTAATTTTGCATAATGTTGAAAGAAAAGCGTAAAGATGAAATGATAACAGAACTGTCTTTTTGAAGAAGAAATACAAAGTTATCTATGTAAAGGGAAAACGGAAAAGAAACCCTTTTATTCTTTGGAGATCTTCACTTCCACATATCAACCAAGGCTGGAGGAGGGCCAAACATGTTTAAAATGTAACGACGTGTTGAATAACGTATGCCCAAGGGAAATTTCTCACGGCCATACACGTTGAAATGGACGTTTATATAAAACATCTCGTATTCCTAGTGTATATGGAATACATTCTTTTGAAAATCACATAACATACATTTGTTTATTATACTTACTGTATTATTGTGTGTTTTGTAACTCGACAGCGGAATCCGCGATGAGTGTCAATTTTGGCAAAGAATTTTGACAATAGAGCCTTGATCAGAATAGCCTTGCTGATGCTAAGGTGATTCGATAGTTGTCTGTCTCAAATCAAGTATTTTTTTTGATTATTCGGCGTATGTTTCGGAATACAATGAACTAAAATAATCTTTCTTTTATTATAAAATATGCTTAACTTACGCTGAAATGAAAATTTGTTGAGTTAATCGTAATATTTTTCAATATAATTCCATTGTTAAGACGTTTGTCATTCGTTATTAATTGCAGTAAAAAAGTGGCGTACATGACAAGACAAAATGCTACCGTCAATAGCCATTGACAGCTGTATTGAAGCGAAACCTAGGCGGACTTCTTTCTTACGTACATCACGAAACTGAGAGGATCAGCGGGGCGAATAAATTCTCGAGATTTTAACTACATTTTAATTCATAAACCCTAGTCTTAAAAGCTGATTTCACATGTACCGTTTTTAAAATGGTACTACCGACTGCGCTGCCGACGGTACAAGGGTAAGACATTTCATGAACGTCACTGAATTTTTTGCGCATCTGCAAGTCTTACATATTTGGAGTTACCTTCATTTCATTAATTTCTCATTCGGCCCTTATTGGCGAGTCGCATTGTTTATACTGCCGATTAAAAAACTTGTATGCGTAAGAAGATCACAATCGATCACTGTAAAGCAATTTTAAATGTTTGTATAATATATTACCCGTTAAATATGCATGCGTATGACACTGTCCTTGTAAAGATAATTGTTGGGACTGCTGTGAAGATATACTGAGAATTGGGCTAGATCATCCGTATTAAGATTTAATAATGATTTTGTATACGTATAAACTTATGAGTGGTTTAAATAAGAAAGATCTAGACTTAGAAGTAATGTATTAAAAGGGCGAAGGAATTCGAATCTAGCGGCAAAAACTATGAATAAATTGTAACAATGAATTAAATCTCATTTATCCGAAATATAATCGCAAGTACCAAATGTGTTGTAATTATTGCAAGATAAAGGTAAGAAGAATTACATCTAATTCAAACTAACATAAATATAAAATGTAAACAATTGGCCATAAAAAAAGAATGGGCTGTTAGCCAATGATTGCGAATTCGCAGAGATGGGCAGGTGCAGGTGGGAATCAGGAAGGTGGCAATTTGCAAGCGATGCTAATTGTAGGGTTAATGGCTCAATTGGCTTTGATCACAGTTATTAGCCGCCGTGTTACAGGTCCATTCATTAACAGTTAGATGCAAGTGGTGCAACAATCATGGTCATTAACTGAACTGAAATTATGTTATTTAAGTATCGGCGAAATGTTCAATGTTTTCCGATACAATTGTTGAGTAGTGTCGAAGATTTTTTTAATTAGAACAAATTGATTCACATTTTATCCTTAAAACATATTTACATTTAAATATAATTTGTAAATGTTGTTGTCTTTGTGGATCTGTTTTTCATTAGATATATCTCTTTAAATATTTATTTATAAGATATCTACACTTAATTTCAATGTGACGTGATTATTTTTATTGTTGCCTAGTAAACTTACGTCAAAAAGGCTGGAATAAACTTGGCGCAATCGTTTGGAAACTTGATATCAGTATTTTAATTTTTTGTAATGTAACGGCTTGGTAATTTAGTGAAACATTTTGATTATCCAGATAAACTGAGTCACGATTTAATTGATGAGATCATTTTTATTACTACGCATGCAGCTACATATATTACATGAAATCATCCGTATCGACATAATGTAGAAACATTGCGCGTGGAGTCGAGCGTTTTAGCCACTTTGGACTGTTCTGTAGGAATTTCTATACCTTCTTCAGTTTACTCGTATTTACTACAGTAAATATCGTATCAATTGCAGATTAAAAGTTAGACAGTGAAAGACAAAGCTACGCGCACAGAAGCAATGTAATATTTTGTCTTCATATCGGGTTAAGGGAAGTCTTTGCATACGAACGCTTCTTTCAAAGGGCACCTCCCATTCCACAGAATGGAATTGGCTGAATAATTGACAATATAACAACAAGTTTTAACAACTCCGCACATGGTATTTCAGCGTCCCCGTCCAAGTACGACCTCGATCCCCATGTAGATTTCATTAGCGTTCCCAATCAAATGCATCATTCATTACTTCAAATGTTTCGCTATTTCATTTATCAAACCAGGCCTCAGTAATTAGTAGTCATTTTCAATCGCTAAATGCACCAGTGATGAGTCAAACGTTGGTTACTTTACCTTGTAAGAGTACATTCGCATTGTATGAGTTATTCGTATTTTATTGCTGTTAAATATTAATTATTAATTATGCATATACATGATTATTCTAGGAAAAAGCTTTTGGTGCAATATTTAGTTATTATGTAAAATATTTTGTATAGTGAATTTTGGTACATTGTTTTAAGATAATAAGACGAGGGAATACAAAAATATAATAATTCTAAACAAGATTTGTTTTATAGTTTAAAGTGAGTTACGTCTTGAGCCACAAGTACGTTGCCAACTTGGCAAGGGGAAACCACAAACTTCTGTGAATTTAACAACTTCTGATCATGTATATAAATAGACGTGTCGCTTACCGACTCTATGTACGCAGCGTGTTTGTATTAAAACCGCATTGAACGTCGATCGTCTTGAGAACGTAGAAGTTTACACGGAGACTTCAGACGTCATTTAGAAATGTTAATCTCATCATATACTTGTACCCTACCGGCTCTTGAGATGCTAGGGCTTGGGAAACATGGTGCGGAATTTCCTTTCAAGTTAAAAATAGCTACTGAATAGACCCACTAGATGCCAGCTTTTAAAAACAAAATGAGCGCAAACATTCAAATGTCTCGGTGCTCGAAAGACTGAGGCAGTATTCCTTTTTGTGCCCAGATGATATCATTGTGCCTTTGCCGTTTCTCATAAAACACGGCAGATATCAAACTACTTTTAGGTTGGTACATTGAAAATACGGTTCTAAGTAGTAATTAATAGGACAGGAATTAGATTTGTGAGGGCGTATAAACTGATGTGCAGTTGTAAAGCGAAACTAGTACGAGGTGCACATGTATTTACAGTTCGATGGTCCTATTTTCATCTTTATGTCGTTTATGTTAAAGATTTAAGTAGAAGAGTAGTTACAGTAGCAATTTGTGCAATCTTGTCGCCCTACCACTTGACAATTACTCATCAACGCGTCGCGGCGACTCGTTTTAATGAATTATTGACGCCGAGAATACTATGGCATATGATGTATCGGTCTGCTCTATGTATTTTATTGGTTAATTTATAACACGCAACCCACTTTTGTGTATCTACTAATCTCACAGGCAGCATCCCTGATGTCCTATATTACCTAGAATTTTTAAATGACTTCAAAACAAGGAGGAGGTTTTTTTTATGTTTGTTACCTCAGAACTTTGGACTAGGCGAACCGATTTTGATGATTCTTTTTTTAATCGAAAGCGGTGAGATCTGACAAGTAGTTATTTTTTGTTAGTAAAATTTAGATCATTTGTTCATCATAGATCATGAAGATTATACATTATCTGTTGACGGAAGGGAATGAGACGTTCATTCAAATAAATTCTCATTCTAGTTAATCATGGTCCTGAGTTATGGTGGTGGTAATCTTGAGGACCAATAACTCATGTATAAATCCGTATACTACAGAACATACGAACTACGAACAGCTTGGTCCGATGACCTTGTAACAATGAAAAACACACTGAGCTATTGTCGCACATTATTCATAATAAACTTCACAATTGCCTCAACAATACGCTGCAATGGGTAGATGATCGTATAGTCTATACATATAATCATAACAACCATGCGACCAACAAGCGACGTCCCATTAACGGCAATTTAGACGGTAGTTAGTAAATAGATTACTTTGTTTGTAGAGAGAGATACTTGCTACACGCTAATAGCGTGATAAACAGTTTTCGTCAAATATAATTTATCAACTATACGTGTCATTAGTAAACGCTTATCTCATCATTACAGACACTGTTCCACTGCTGGCTATCTCACAATGTTAGTGGCACAGCTAATAGTCTTTGGCCAATTGCGGTTTGTCTAACATCATCCTCTCAAGTTTACTTTTCCTCACGATTTCCTTGAGTGTCAATTTTGGCAAGGAATTTTGACACTCATCGCGGATTCCGCTGTCGAGTTACAAAACAGAATAGCCTTGGTGGTCATAGTTAATAGCTTTAAACACTGTCATACATCACGTTAAATTATATTTTATATGCGTAGATACTAATGACTTAAAAAAATAAACATGATACATATTACAGATTATAAATACACATAAACAAAACGTAAGCTGACACCAGGTATCCTGTATGAATATTAGATCACTTCAATAGATAATTAACTAGTACGCAGTAAACAATTCTCAATGAGATGTAAAACTTAGTCATTAGCAAATAAGTCGATGCCTGACTAAAAAAAATATTCATCGCCAATCGGTATTAAAATTCAGAATCACGCATATGGCGAAGTGGGACTCTCCCTTTGAAATCCTCCTTTTAAGTCTATTGGAGTGTGAAATTCGCGTGACTAATCAACCCCCATTCCCTTTGTGCTGTTCAAAACAAATGTCCCTTCTGCATCTATACATAGACGTAGTCATTACATGGAAATGTTTGTGCTTTTTCTTAACGATTTTAGGCACTCTGTAGCTCTCTAGTGACGAAACATGTCGAACAAAGAGTCCCGGATTTTATGCTCTGTAGTGACGAAACATGTCTTGTGAAATAATTATACATAATAGTAATAATGATATTAATTATCAGATAAACTCAATATTACCAATGTAGTCAGTTCGAGGGGCCCTACCACCAGCGGGCCGGATTTCGTCGCCTTTTACGACACCCAATCCCACGCCAGATTGGGGGTTGGTATTCTAAGCCGCCCCAATACGGCAAAAATTTGTCATAAAAAAATTATAAGATAAATGAATGAAAAATAATGTGTACAGTAAAAATAGCGAATACGTTTATCTTTGTTAGGTGATACCGTCTCTCTTTGCACATTGCACTAGCAAAAAATTCTAATCGATTACAACTTACACTTTAGCTCGAAGTAATCAGTGAGTCTTGTCACATTGAAAAGCGACTCCTCTAATAAGCCCTGTGTACATCAGCTATACGACGACATCTATTCTTATTAAAGACAAAACTACTTTTTCTTCATTTTCCATAGCTCGAGAGCTGCATGAGTATGCAACCAACACACACATACTATGTCTGTTTATACGCACACGCACATATTACGTCTAAGACTATTACGCATAATATTATGTTCCCTAACAGACGACTGGACTTACCAGGTTTTTGTTCTTACCAATTGATATTCATGAAATTACAATAAAATAATAAAAACATACAAATAACAAACAATTTCAAAATTAATGACTCTACCATTTCAAGAAAAAACAAGAAAATATATTATAAATATTATTCATAGTTGATCAGTAGAAACATATGTATACAATTCTTTAGATATCCTTAAACAACCTCGGAAATATGGATTCCACTTGTCGCCCGCATATCTTTTTATAGCCTGAAGGATAGAGGAAAAAGTAGAAGAACTAGCAGATGGTAAGCAGCCCTCACTATTGGAAATGAGTAACACAAGCGGAGTCAGAAAAATTTTTCACCTTATTTAGAACTCCTTGTATAAAATAGCATTGGGTTTTTTATTTTGTTCTTTAGAACATAATACTTCAGAACGAATCTTATTCCACATTCCACAATTTACAGTCCCTAACTTATCATAAGCATTTTTATTGTACCTCGATTTCGTCGAATACTTCCGACGTATACAAGTGGTATCTCAAAGAATGCTTTGAAACCGGTGCATTACATAATTTATCTAAGTAAACAAAACGTAATACTAATGGAACATCTGTTATGTATAGAAATCATTTACGTAAGAACCCTACATCAAATGAGCAGGAAAGAATTCTTTCGACATATCCAGGACAAAGTCTTACACAATCGAGGTGCAGTATGCGATCTTTATCTAAAGGAGTTAACCTACAAAAGCTGAATCTAAAAAGACAAAGGGGTTTCATTAATATTTTTGGCAGTAATGTGCACAACCGCGATACGATAAATGCATGTCGACACGTCAAACCAGTTTCCATCCATATTTATACAAAGTTTATACAATAATAGTGGAGTAATAAGGACTTAGCTAAGATTTTACCACAAACAGCATCCTTTAAGGGGTAGGCAAATAAGCCAAGAAGCTGAATAGAAATACGAGATGTGCACTCAGTTATGTGTAATTAAATTAATAAATTGCTCACACACACCACTGCACCGGGAATCTACATCTAGGACTATCAATATCAATCTGATATCTATCCTATCTATCCTAGTCATGCGACCGTTATATCAACAGCCAAAGTCACAACCAACACCAACTCAGAAGTACTGTATTCTATATCGTCAACAAAAAGTTCATATCCGAACTAAGTATCCTGACAACGAATCATCTGTAAATTTCTGAACTTTGGTGACGTCACACACACGTGTAATGCCCCACGTGTGCACCATACGATGGTCTCTGTGAATGGGTTTGCTACGTGAACCATGATAATCGCATGCTAATGTATGTGCAAACTTAGACCGTGTAAACACCTTAGAGCGCCGCGTACAATGTTAGAAGCGTCTCATCCGCTGATTCAAGGATTTGCATTGCATTTGCATTGCGCTTCAATGATATCGATGCTTACAATATCCTGTGAGTGCAAGCGTAGCTCAGGACTTCCTTATGTCTTGTACCGTTGGTATTGGAGCCTTCGCTATTCATTTATTGTGAATCTTATCGACAGCAGGGTCACTCGTCCTAAGAAAAGCATTTTTCTATTATACGTTTTTGTTTATCTTTGACGTTAACAACTTGTCTACATACATCATAAGAATATCACTTAATACTTGCATTACTGTGTAATAAATTTGACAAAAATCCATTAGTCGTAGCGATTCATTAAATGCTGACTCCACAATACTCAAATGACTCGAAAATTTCAGCACTTATTTTTCCCTTTTCACATTTGATTTGAGGTCGCTTTTCCTTAATATATTTAATTATTTATTTATTTATTTATTTATTTATTTATTTATTTACTCCAAAGATACACTAACATTACAGGGAAATCCTAATGCGTTAGCGTATATAACAAAAATAAATCTAAATGTTAACAATAAAATAATATCATTTTACATACTTATCAATACCTATCAATAAAATTCACTGTCCTATGTCCAATATTATTAAAAGTTACACAAATGTCAATATGTCAAAAAATAATGAATTAATTTAGCACCCATTAATAACTTAAAAATTCTATGTCAAAATATATAATTACTAAAATTATACAAATGTCAAAATATCAGATAATAACGAATTAATTTAATATCAACTTACAATCAATGTCAATGAATTATACCAAATTTAAATAAATAAAATAAAATAATAATAATAATAATAAATTAAATCAAATTACAGTAGTCCAATTATATCATAATATTTAATATTCAATATTCAATGCGTACTAAATTCGATAACATTCGAGACCGTCTTTGTGAACTCGTTCAGTGTACAACTGAATAAATCAATTCGCTCTGCCACTACGTTGAGCGTGCGCAGCGCCCGGGTGAGCGGCGCGCGGCTCAACAGGTTGGTGCGCGCGCGCGGCAGGGCAAGCAAGGCCGGGAGCCGGCGGCGCTCTATGTAACTGATAATGTATATAACTGATATATTATTATATTATGTAAAAGAGATGCAGAAGCAATATCTTTTCATTGACCAGGAAATGTATCCAAGTGTCGAGGTAAGTAGCATTATCGTGTAGATATATAGTAGGTTTGCATATTGGTTTCGTAACAGGTGTTTCAATATTTACCATATTTTATGCATTTCCTACCCAATAAACATGCAATAGGTAATTGTAGGCACTTATTAACACTATTAAAATAATGTTAAAGGAGCTGTGTTTGTCAGCTATTTTGAAGTTATAACAACAACAACAAAACTATCTATTGTACAGCAATATACAGTAATAACTTAATTTTAGGTATTGACAGAATGCCAGGTACAACAGGTGGCGTTATCGCTAAAGAAACGATTTCTTCCAGGCAACCTTAGGGAACAGGACAACTAAATATAGAGACAAAGTAGTGGTGTACGAGTGCTTTTTGAATGATTACAGATATAATACAGAACGCTGAACGTCTTAAAAGTAGAAAGAAGGTAATAGTAATTATAGCGAAGTGGTCTGTTATGTTATGGCAAAAGAAAGTACGCTTTAATCTTTTAAAAATATTTTCAAAGAAGACATTCGTTTTGTCTGCAAGACATGTACACCTTACCCAAAACCATTTTTAGTAGTCACAGAACACTAATAAATTTGTATAATCCTGTAGACTATTAATGAATAGAATCATGGAAAAATATTACAAGTTAATCTATTTTTAACAAAAAAAACGTTAACATGTAAAACGTTTAGAACAAAACTAAGTAAACAATATAGAACTAATTATAGCACAATTCTGAAGAAATTACCGATAATGAAAAAGAACTACCCTCTTGTTTCTAGATAGAATTACAGCCTAAAAGAAATCGAAGCAAGCATCAATCGTTCGCTTGGAGACAATCACAGACGAGTTGAGCGCATTGACGCAAAAACTAAAAACAACAGAGTGAAACCGACTTTGGACGGTTGTTAATGTTGTTATAACAAACACGTAACTCGTATCTAAGTTAACAAGTCATAACATAACCGTTATCCCTACAAGACAGTCGATGCAGCTAGCAGGATCGTGTGATTACACCACGCACCACGTTTACACGCTTGGGTAACCTAATAGTTACGGGTTATTTTTATCTAAGGCCACAGACATTAGAAGCTAAGCGTTAGTGCGTGATTACTTCTCGTATAGAGGCTTTCAGATGGAACTTTGCCTAACGAGTTAGGTGATTGAGTGCTGTTATATTACAGCTTGTTATTTGCTAGTGTTGTTTTTGTTCCGCATCCGTGTTGAGTCCGTTCAAGGAACGTTTTGGCTCAGTCATTAGCAGAACACTATACGATTTTTAAACGTGAGGCTTGGAGAAGGCTAGTTCTAAACGTCCGATCTAAACGTCGGCAGATCTTATACCACCTCAAAACCTTCGACATGTTAAAGATATAATTAATCGATATCGATAAAAACCGGGACCCTAGCTTCACGTATTCACTGAAGGTCGAACGTGCTCATGAAATTTTGACACACTTTTATCATTAGAAATGTTTTAAAATTAAACTTTTTCAGCAATTCATTTCTTTAAAATTGAACCCTAACACTTTACCGCACATTAGATAATACTAAGGTTACAAATGAATAACCGAGTAGAATAAAAACATATAATTCGGGTCGGTCCCGTTACGTCGCGGCGTCGCTCGGTGTTTACGTTCGGCATTTCAGCGCGTAAATGTTGTGTTGTAAACGTGGTGAAAAAACTGAAGCCATTTAAAGAAGCGTGTATCAGTAACGGTGTTAAACAGGCAGTAATATTCCAAGGCTAATGAGTACTGAGCCCGCAAATTACGGCATAAGGCATGAGCGCATTAAAACGACTTGTTTTAACACCTCGGCTGGCCAGTGCATGCCGTAATCGGCACTTCGCACCCGGTTTTACGGCCCCGGTGGCGCGTAAACACGTAATTACGGGTGCGATATAAAAACACGTCACACGAAATCATTGCGCCGGATAAGTTTTTGCGATTTACTAAAAGCTCCTTTTAACCGCAATCTTTAATTATGCGATTAATCATGTGAACTTTCATTTCGCAATCAAACCTTTACCGTTTTATTGGACGTTAAGCCTTATTTACATAATCAGTGTAATTAAGACATTCCTCCATAATTATATGTCCAAACTTCATACTTTTAAAGTAACGTGGTGAGAATATAGCTCCACCAAGTGGGCTATGACTGTCATGCACTCTACAATGTAATAGTCGAAAACGGGCTCAGCTTGGAATCAAATCTATGACTGTTTGTTCGATGTGCAAGTACTAGCAATTGGGTATTAGGTATCCTTAATCGTTTGGTATTTACCAACAAGACTTCAACTAATTCCTGGTTAGGTCAAACTCTGACATGCAAACATAAAAACAACACAAGCATGAACAATTTAACTTGTTAAACAGAGCCGAACGAAAATGTGGAAATAGACAATTTACTTGCTAATTATTATTTTATGTTAATTTTGTAAGGAATGTAGGTACAACCAAGAGATGAGGGGGGTACGATAATTAAGTTGAAAATATACCTAAAAAATGTTACAAAAACACAGTATGGGTTGAGGTAGGGGACTCAAACACGGAGTTTTTGCTCGGAAATCTATCTCATACTTAAAAATTAGAAAAAAGTCAATCAGGAATATATATTCATACTCGTTTTATCATTACCATACGTGACAAAAAAGTTGTTATGTCTACAAGTACCAATAACTACTGTGTAAAAAAGGTAGCACGAAGAACTAAACAATTGCCTGCAACTGAATAATGTGTTATTACTTTTTCAACCATTTCTACGGAACAGGATACATTTAGTGTATCATGTTTTTTGCCCGACTGCCAAGGAAGGGTTATGTTTTTCGCACGTATCTTGTATGTATCTGTGTAATATTCTTCATTACCTCGTATCCAAACTGCTGAACAGATTTATTTAATTAAGATATCGTCAGATTTGTCTTGATAACCCAAGTCTTCTTAGATAAGTGAAATTTAAAAAAAATATGGTGGCTGTGAGATGCTATGTTTGAAGTAAAAAAAAAAAATCGAATAATGCAATATGGGTGTCAAATAAAAAGCTTACCACAAGGTTTTAAAAAGGTATATCACGATAGCTTTTTTGATAGTAGGCGGTTTTTTTTTTAATTTTTAAAAGTATACTAGTTATTGATATCCATTCCTAAATAGTATCACCATGTTAAGTGTTCAATATTCTGTCAAAAAATCATCGTACCTATCGTTGCGTTTAGAGGAAGTTGCGGCTATAAAAAATGAATACAACTGCACTACACTAGGATTAATATAAATTAGATCTGGATACACTATAGCCTCGTTGTGTTCAATCATTGAAAGAAGCATAAAATAACGAAAAATTTCATCTCATCGCGTCCCTAGAGTGGTCGGTCTCAGTCATGTCGCGGCGACAGAGGAATGCTCCGACTCCGACACCGACATGGCCATGGACATCGTAACACCGGTTGCACTACGTTGTGTTTAAATAGCTAATTGGGCCTAATACCGGCTGTAGGGAACGTAGGGAGAAATTAAACGCGTCGTTGTGCCGAAGATATCGAATGGTCGACTCACGGTCGGTCAAAAGGGTAGTGTACCCTTTTGTTTAATCAATAAAATCAAAATTGTTAACAAAAATGAAGGTACCGACATTTTATGAAAATATTAAATCGCACATATACAGTGGATGAAATTAACTAAATATTTTAAGCATAATCAGGCAAAGATTTGGCTAAATATGTAAAACAATAAAAATAGGGGAATATGTTTGCATGAAACGCGCGGGTCGCCTACACCGGCCTAATGCCTAATACCGTGCCGAGCTGATGGAGGGTTAAGTTGAGATTAACGTGAATATTTTTTATTTCTATTGTATTGTGAATATGACTTGAGTCGTCTAACCTTATCTCAACAGCTCATGGTAAAATATAATGATAAAAATAATAAACAGGCCAATTACAAAAAGCGAAACGAAAAAAAACCAAAGACGCAAGTGCATTGACCCGTAGTATTGAAGTCATTCATCACAACCATCAACCGCGTAAACACCTCACAATCCCGCGGAATTCTATTCAATCGAGTCGATGTAAAAGTACGTAAAGGTAGAAAAACGTTTGAATAGACGACATCAATCACTTAGGACACTTTGAAAAGAGTGGCCATTCGGGTCGATCGCAGCAGAACACTTTCACTGGCGATGTCATTATCATAAATCATAAGTGCTTTATTAAAACCACGGAGACGCTTTTGCGGTGAGAGTCAAGGTCGGACGGGCGTAGGCCTAAGCTTAGTAATGCCAGTCGTAGCGATATGTTTACATACTTTTAATTCTTTTGAATTCTACGCGTTCTTGCTTGTAATTTACGTAAAACGTCTACTGAATTAAACTAGTAATGTACCTATCTAGGATAATTTATTCAATGCTTGTTATAGTAACGATAAATAAAATTATGACCATAATACTTAATTACGTCGACACAAAAGAGCAGGAGCTCTACTTTTATAATTTAGATTTCCGGTCTTTTGCGTCAACAATTCGTCAGATCCATAGTGTGATTTTCTGTTATTTATTCTGGTTAAACACAGAAGTCGTAATAATACTTCTAATAGGTTTAAGTAAATATCTTTACATACCTTCAAACTGCGTTAAGGAAAACTTTCAGGTTGGTATGTATAATTATATTGTTGTACGTACGTAAATCAAGTGCATACCCGTTACTATTACAACAAAAAAAAACATTTTATGTAAAGTAAGCATATGTATGTCTTGATAGAGTCGTTGCCTTAGAAAATTAAATTAGTTATCAAATTAATAATTACCATCACATTACTTCCGAGGCAAAAATAAACGATTGACACATTGAAAACACATTAAAAACCTTTCATTGTGGATAACTCTACAAAACCGCTTTACAAAACGCACTACGAGATCCGAGTTCCGAATTTATCTTATCTCGCACATAATAAGTTTTGTGAAAGAGAAATTTTAAGTAGTTGTGTAATGAATGATTCATCAGGTTTAATCCGATTACGGTGGAGTCGGGCTGTGCGACCAGATAAGGTAATTTGTTTTTGGTAATGCTTTTAAAATGCGGCCGTATGTCGTTTTGTGTTAAATTAAAGCTTATTAAAGCTCAGAAAATTGTTACTGGTACAATGGAACAATAATTGCATTGAGCTATCTAATTCTAGCAATTATAAAACCTTCTTCCAACTATAAAGTACCACACCGTGCTAAGATTGGGTCAGACAAAACAATATTATTTCATATTTGTAATGAGAAGTTTGACACTATTCCCACTGCATTGCATAATTGCATAAATCATATTTCTAATGTATTTCTCATAAAATATTTCGTGGGAGACTTGGAGTATATTTATATAGGCAACAGATTTATAATGTAAATAGTACATAGTATTTAAATAACTCTAATTAAATAATGAAATAGTGCTGCAAGTCAATTGTAGTGAAATGATGACGATTCAATTCGTATTTGACATAACAAATATTCGAACTTGTGGACGTACCTAATAAAAAACTTGACTCAATTAAACATTGTTGAACCAATATTTTGTAACATCTGTTCGGTAACTGAGGTTATTTAAAAGCAAAGCAAAGAAATATTATTAAATTACCTAACTATATAACCTTTAAGAACTTAATTTTGTAAAAGCTTTGGTTACCCAATAATGCAGGAACACCGGCTCCTATTATACCGATAGTTAAAAAACACTAGTAAATATCTATTGCAATATGCAACCACCAATTAATAAACGAGGCACGTGACGCCAAACAATTATGTAGGATTGCACAAATAAGCATAACATTATGGCCGGAGCGAAGCGCTTCACAAACATTAGTTCATCACAGTAATTCCTTCATTCTGAATCATCGATCTTTTACGTTTCGGAGCTGAATAACTAATGGACAGCAAACAAAGCGCGGCTTAAGTGACTCATAATAATACATCAAGAAAAGTTACCAAACACACGATATCACTTCTTTTAAAAAAGTCATGAGCGAGAGCGATTAATATCGCGCTTAATATAATTAAGAGATAATTCGCGATAATATAAAATTAAAATAAGGTGAAGTACTGAACTTCTAGTAACGACAGGTACCTTGTAAGTAACATCTGGGCGTGTAAACATTTTCTGAACATGCGAACGATATTAAAACTGTACTGATTGAATTTGAATCGATTTATAAATATACGATGTCTACTTTACTACAGTACCATATTGAACTAGTATTCAATCATGGTTTCTTTTTATTAAAAAAAACTGTAATCTTGACATACAATCTTAGCATAAGTGGAGGATACTGCATTTGTAGTTGTACTTATGTAGTAGGCACTATGTAATGTGATTTGTGATTATAATTGTGTATAAATCCGTCAGATATGAAAGTAACCGACTTAGAACTAAAATCATGTGAGTTCATCCGATTTCAAACTTATTTCATAAAACTTGTAGCATAATTTCATAATGAATAAAAATTTAATTAATCAATCGCTAACTTCTTTCGCATGTACCACTCAGACTGTCGCAAGCAGTATGTCAAAGTTGAACAACTCCATTATAGAGATTTTGGCGCGAGAAAAACTGAGTCAGTGATGGAGAATACTCTTCTATGTCATGACTCATGGCGTTTAATACGTGCTTTACACAATAAAAATATTGAATGTACAAGTCAATTTACCATCATCATCAATTCTGCGTCCTACGGGATAGCGTGTTCAGAACGCGACGATTCTGACCAAGCTATCTCCGGAAAAATTATCAGTTCAACGTACCTGAAAAGAAATAAGAAAAATATATTAATTATATTGAAAACAGACTACAAAAGGTAGAATAGATTTGCAGAATTTTAAATCGGTAATTATGTGATTATTGATTTATTGATATACAAAACTACGCATTAGCAATTCTGTACTTAATAACAACGTAAAAGTAAGTATCCCTTGACACCCAGGGTATTAAAATAAAGAAAACGATCCCATTTCAGTCCCAAGAATTGGCCTCAAATAACAATGTCTTTCTATGTCCACTGATAACAAAAAATTCTTATCATCATTCATCTGATTGCATGCCTTTTACTTTTTATTGTATCACACAATTTTCCACATCACTCCTAATTTCACGGCCATTACAAATCACCCACAACACAACCGCACTTAGGTATTTGACGTTGCTCAAATCTACGTGTTATGGCAATATAATCATGGCTGATTGCAAAACGCAATTCCAAAATCAATTTGTCTGTCTCAATTATACAATCCAAGAGGAATTCTAAAGGGCATAGTGCGGTTGTGCTGTGAATTGCAGGTACAGGTACAAAATATAGTTTCCAAGTTTCTTTTGTGGTTATACGGATAAACCTCTTGTTAGCATGACCTAGGTTTGCGCAAGCCACACCTAAATTGCTGCACCATTGGGTTTGTAATTATGTTTGTTATTTTTATTTACATCTGCTAATATATCAAAAGGACTGATAACCGTCTAGTTAACCAAGTAACCAACCCTGCCCTCCGAGGTTCCAGGTTCAATTAACGGTTGAGAAATTTATGTGGTGCCTTACAACACCTACCCTACGTTGGATTGCAGTGTAGAGGCAGTACGGTACAGAAAGAAAGAAGAAAGAAAGCTATGGTATGGTGTATTTAATAAAAATTAATGGTGTCAGTTACAATGATGTACAAGTTCTGTCAATTTCCACCTCAAATGTCTGCAATTTTAGGTTACCGTCATTACTTTTGCTTGCTGGATATATAAAACGCCATTCGTAACTCGGTGTTAAGCCTCAGGAAAACTCAATACTTCTTCTATACATTCTCAAGGAAGTGTCTTCTTAAAATATTACACAATCGTGGTGTAAAACGCAACTTAACGCTCAGTCAGTATTGACCAAACCCACTGCGTTGTTGGGTCTCGTTTAGCGATATTCGTCACTATTTATCTTGTGCCTCAAAGCCATTAGGGTCAATTTGCGGTGTTTGAGCTCACTTAGCTTTCTTAGCGAGGGCATCCGTCAACGATATCGCTCACCTGTAATTTGTACTACGCAAGTTAACTCTTACTCGTCTTAATAGGTACGTTTAATAGCTGGTAATAATAGTTTTCTTTGGACTGAAACATGAGAAAGGTTTTGTATGACGCTGGTGTAACATTATATAAATTGTGTGTAATTCAAATGTAGCGGTTTAAAATTAAAATGGAAGCAAATGGTTTTCGGTCTTAAAAAGATATCCACGCCGCCGGAAAGAAATCTTGTCCTATCTTGAAAAACGTAACTTTAGACCAGAATCAAAAAAACTGCAAGAAATCTCTTGGGTCGTTTTCAGGCTGAAAATTTCAGCCTCAGCACTCTTGCTAGTACATTCACCTGCAGAGAAAAATAACGTTGCTGTTCATATACATATTTATAAACAGATGGGTTAGGTACTTTTCTCTGCAGGTGACTGTACCTACATCAACAAATAGATTAGGTACCCCCTGAATAATTTTACTGACGAGGCTATGGCACCAAGATCATCCTATTGAAGTTCTCTCTGGTTCTCTTTCGTATTTTTCACTACGAATAAATTAGATAAATGAACAAATTCTTTCGTAACAGAGTGCTTTAGAAAATAGTTACGTAAACTTTTTTATAATTAGGAAGCAAGAACTGCCAAGCAACAACAGACAGAAAGCAAATTTACAATTCAAATCATTAATTTAATAAACGTATATTAATTACTAGAACGTTTAGGAATATTTTATGCTAATTAGTAGTAATTAATACAATATTGCATGAATAAATTATTGCATGAGAATCGAGTAGTGTTAAAAATTTAATTTTTTACCATACATTATTACTAAGATTGTTTCTCTTTTTAGGAACTATACATAAATGTTAATAATAAATCAAATAGAATCAAATGTTTTTATTCAAAATTGGTTTGATTTACAAACACATTTTGAAAGTCATGCAAGCTATGCCAATGCTTCTACAAAGCTCTACTGGAAAAGCAGCCTATAATAATATTATGTATGAAAACATTTAATTTCAGATATAGGTACTTCAGATATTACCAACGTTCGTATCGTCAAGACCTCAGATATCCAAAGACAGTTAGTTATCTAGTTCTAATCGAATACAATGTTGAAAAGAGCCCTAAAAATTCTCAGAGTAAAAGTAATAAGAAGTACGTTCAAGTCACCACAAACAATAGTCACTGTGACGGCCAGTAGAAACGGATTAAGTTAGAGAAATAAGCGAATCTTAAAAAAATAACTCACAATATTTTTAAAGGCAGTTTAATGATTAACCATCAAATGATAGTCGAAAACTGTTTAAAGCTGACGTGATGATGACTAAGAAAACTCAGAAATAATAACTATGATTTGGCTTCTTCACCGTAGCCTATCACGAAGAATCCGTATCACCCAGAAGTGCCATCAAGAAGAAACGTTGGCAGCTGACCAGGTAACTTTACCACTCCAAGAATATCCAGTAGCGAAGGAACGTTGTACGTTATACTGCGTGATACAACAAATCCATCGCAAGAGAATACAGGCAACCGCGCTCTTTCTTCGGCGCCTAAGCGGGGCAAGAACATTTGGTTGAGATTCTAGTGGTCAGTACTTTTTTTTCACTATTCTTTTTGGGCTAAGAATCGGTGGTGCCTTTGGTGTTGCGTATGTCCAATGTCCATTGACGGTGACCAGGACTACATAACATCACATCGCTGTCCGCAAAAATAACATAGAAAAAGTACCTTACCAAAGGTCAGATGACCAAAGGTCAACGTTTAGGTACTACATTCATTACGTTAACAAGAACTACGTGTGGACGCAAATAACCAATGACGTCACACGCTACCGAGCATCACTTGAAGCGCATCCGATATAGTTCCGAGAGACAATGATAGAGCACGGGCCGGCTTACGAAACGCGCACGATACAATCGGACTTTCAAGATGTTCGACCGATGCTATTAGGTTGGATAACAAAAAGAGCGGTTACGTAAACAGGCTGGTTATCATTGAACTTTCTTTGAGCTTCGGAGTTCGATAGGTAGCGATACTTAGATCTATACAAACAAACTCGTTTGTTAGCACAATAACCTGGGGTTTTTATCATTGGATTGGGCGTGGTGTTTTTATTGCTACATGGTTTGGTTAAGTCTCTTAACAATAAGAGGAGTGGAGAGCAGGGGCGGCTGTACTTTAAGTGCACTCGTGCGCCGAACTGCCAGATTTTTATGTTTAGAAAAATAAAACAAAAAATGTTTAATAGTGTCTGATTAACGATCTATTCAATATTAATGAAATTATGATGAACCAATTTAAGCTCTTTGATAAAGTATTAAGACTCATTATCGCGAAAATCGCTGTAAAATGGTTCACGGTGCGCTAGCCAAAGCGCACGGCAAATGCTCATACAACTTCTATGAGATGCAACCGAAAACGCCTGGCGCGTGAGACAGAGCTAGTTCAATAGAAAATGTACGGCGAATTATGACGTTTTGGAGCGCCGCACCAGCGCGGCGAACCGAAGATTACCGAGCGGAACAAGGTTTCACGAAATTCGCGCGCGCTTTCAGTAGCTCACATAGTGATTAAGTACTCTGTGGTAGCTAAAAGGAGTTGCGTTTTGCGTTTGTTTACATTCTGCAAGGATTTTCAGTATTATAATATTATAGTTTTACTGAATTGTGGGACATTGTGTGTGAGTAAATAGCTGTGAAAATGAGTATTAACTTTAACATCGACCATTTTGGAAGCTAATTTATCTTAGAAAATAAAACTTTTCAACAAAAATTGGAATTAAAATTGGCAGAATTATTTTTCAAACACTCATCTATTTAACTATTTTTCAAACAGTCATCTAAGGACACTTTTAAGAGGAATATAACTACACAAATCCATCCAGCCGTTTAGAAGGTCTACGCGCGAAAATCATAACCGTTCTTTGGTAGTCGTTAAAAATAAAAATACGCTGATACAGTGCACCACCACTTCTAGGATCCACCAGCCGCCACTGGGAGAGTTGTAATTGAACTTCAACCAAGTTACTTTTGTCCTCAAGACAGTTAGTTATTTGAAACATGTTTTACATTACAATTAAAGTAATGAATAGCAATTTAATAAAATATATAAAAGCAAACTAATGTATAAGTATTAAGTACCCGTGAGTTTTTTAAGTTAAAGTTAAATTTTTAAGTTTAGAGTTGACCGTACCAAAGACATGTGGCCCTACAACTTGATCCCGTCATTCAGATTAAAAATATTGTCTTGAGATAATTATGTTATGTTGTCTATCTTTATTATAGTTATATTGCAGTCTTACTATTATTGCTAGTAATAATTCTGACCACCCTGTTATAGCTACGCAGTAAAACTATGGGTTTAGAGGCACTAAAGACGAGTTAAAAGTAATTAATACATTATGTATAAGATTTCAAAACTCATTATTTGAGGAGATTGTGGATAAAAAGATGATAGTTATTACGTAAACATAATTTGGCAGATCGTAACCGGAAACGTGACGGCCACTTGGTGCATAATTCCAATATTAAACCAACACAAGTCAGGCGAAGAAATGGATGTGCGAAAACGTAAACAAACGCGTAATTCGCTGGCATTACCCAGGCGTGCCTTAGAACTCGTTAATTTGGACTTAAATACTTCATGATAGAGCTTCAAATAGCGTACGATGAACTTTATTTACAATGACTAATGAGATAACGGTGGCGATAATCGAATTATAAGCAAATAATCAAACATAAGCTAACTATGACCTTGATATATCTCGTTGGGATGCATTGTGAACAAACAAAGGGAGCATTTGCATTAGCGCTGTTATACAACTTCTTACGCCTTAAGCATCTTAAATGGCCTTTAATGAAATACACTCCACACTAGAAAGAGAAGTCAGGAATACAAAATGTGAATTGTAACACAGTCATTATCTCACCATTAAAAAGGCGTAATGGAAACGTACGATATGCCCAAATTTATGAAAGCCGAATATCATTGTGCGTGACACGGTAGCGGATCGTGAGTCACGCTGAACAAGCAGAGAGATATTTTGTGGTAGTTCAATAAATTATCTTTATGACTCAAAACTGAAGTATCAAAGTTGCATGTACATACTTCGACATTTATTCAGAACAACTTTATCAGGTAGGTCTACGTGACGTACCGTGAAATGATGTATCTCGTTTATTTGCAAACCTGTCGCAATGGCTATTCAATGGGCGCAATGCCCTTGGCCAGGTGAAGTGCTACATTGCAATACTTTTCATCAAAACGTGGCTAATCTTCCTGAAGGACTAGAAAATTGCATACACATTGAACCACTGTAAATCAAAGTTACCTAGTTAGTAGTAATAGACACTTAATGTGCCTATCATATTAGACTATATTTATGCAAATAATTTATTACACTATATTTATGAAAATAATTTGTATGTAAAGGCTCCTAAATTTTCAGCAGTAGTAGTAGTAGAATAAGGATAATTACAGAATAAATAATCATAGAAACACAACATAACGTTTAAAGAACAAACAAAGACACCACACAATTCCGAGCAAATTGCATCACTCCATCACTCATTGATAGTATTTTAGGTCGAGTGCCCGAAACGGAATAGAATCATTCTTTCATACCCTCTCCAGTCTCATTATCGTACGTAAATGAAGCATCGGGAATTACTTTTCTTGTCGGTTTCATTACTTTCATTAGATAATCTATCGCGCGTGGCGTCGAGTAATACTCTTTATCGGTGATATTAATGTGTTTTGATACAACACATGGTAGGAGTTAAAGGTTGCTCGATAACGGCTGTTACGTATTAACGTACCCATTCGCCCATTCAGCCGAACGTGATTTATACTTTATTAATATTTACTGTTACTTCCTACGACTTGCGATGAGAAATTCAAAGTATAATACTTGCGTACGAATTACGATAGTGAATAGGTTTATTAGTTTTAAGCGAAAATTAGTACTAATAAAGAGTAATTAATACACCTCGAATCAAATGGGGCATAAAGGGAAGCTGTCAAAAATGTTGAATTTCTTAAAGCGAATACAAGATCGATGATGTTGCATAATGCAACAATTTCAGACAAATCACAACATGAAATCGTTACAGTAACAAACCGAACCGATCATAAATATCTTTCGAAGCGGCAATCCGTCGAAAAACAATAAGACATTGGTGAGACAGAAACGGTCGTAAACAAGTAGAAAGTAAATAAGCTCTCACGAAATTCCCAGTTCCGATCGTTTCTCATTGCAAGGCGAGTCTAGAATGATTCATTTCGAGACGGACTGTCATAGGAATTAGCGCGGGTGGTCGTTGAGTTTCACCTTGAAGTTCCGAGTTAAATCGAACCGAGCGCTGTGACAAGTAAAAGCGCATAAACATTGAGGTTTGCAATACTCATGATACACTCTCGTCAAGAGATCCGAATCTCGCCGAACATGAAGGTAACAAAACAGTGAATACTGATGTCAAAATTAAACAAATGACAGCAAATTGAAATAGAAGTGAGACAGATACAAACTATTCAATTCATTACTGCACCTGTCCTGTTAAGACTTTGAGTAAAGCCTGATTAATGACCATCAATGTGAATAAACTTATTAAACTTATATCCAGAGAACTCAGTAATTTACAGAATATAAGACATACAGTACAGGTTATATTCAGTTATTATCATCGAGGAATATAATCTACGTTAAAGACCACAACTTTTCTAGGAATTTGACCCTCTTTTAAACATACAATATCATTGTATTTGACCAATAGTTTACTAGGTAGGTATTAAAGATATTGTCAAGAGCGAGAACCGAGAGTGTAACGTAATCTTGACTTTCAAACACAGGGGATCATTTCTAAGAAGTAATGGACGACCCATTGTGGTGTCAGGCGCACAGTGTGCCAATAAATAGATAGGTACGATAAAACAAATTTCGCGTGACAGCGTGAAATCGTAGAAATCTTCATCTGTTAGGCTTATGTGTGTAAGTATTGTTTATTACTTTTATTAGTATTAACTTCATCCGAAGAATGAAATTCATCAATACAAATTTATAAGTTAGTTTTCTCGACCCACAGACCTCTTGTTCTATAATCTGAGTCTCGATCGTCAAAATGTTGAGCGAGCTTTGAGGTGTACTTTGTTATTCAAATTTCAAACTAAAGTAAAAATATTAAGGTAGAAAAGAGATAGATATTAAAAAAAATGTCTTTATTTCATTGTATACATTTTGTGTATGTAATTAATTTGCTTCTTACGTAGTTCCTTCTTTATGGGTATACATTTCATAAACATTTATTTTTCATAATACCTACTCGTTTAATCAAAATGACAAATTGTCTGCCTTATCATCCTTATCTGGCTTTGACATTGCTGTCGCAAAAAGTAATGTATTGCCCATCCTAAATTTAAAACTTAAGCTATATTGTTTGAAATAACAAATAAACATGCTTATCGAATCCTTATCTCTGATAAGGTGCTTATCAACACTCCTTTAATCGAAGTAAATCCATTGTATCTACGTGTTGTAAAATACATCCTTTCATAGAGACATGTTTACAGCCATGATTTGCTATCATTGGTATATTTCCACTGCATAAGAATTCTTATCGACTTCTGACAATTCTGACTATCACAAACCTGGTTTTCATCTTAAAGTAAAAGAATTGTATTTATTTTAACTGCATATACTATAACTAGTGGATACCTAGCGTCTTCCACAACGCTAAAAAATTTCTGATGACAATAACAGATCAGTGTTGATAGTCTGTATTAAGCGGCATCTTCACATATTATCTTCAAAATTTTGTATGGGAAAAGTGGAAAATTGACTTTACCAATGGACCGAATGTACCTAATGCATTGCTTTAGTGCTCTCAAACGACCTTCGGATTATTGCCTTTCAAATGAAGCATTTTGAGGCAAATCGGATGGATGGTTTCAGAGCCTATAAAGGACATCCGTACAAACATTTTTTGCGTTTTACATATATAGATTTGTCATCATCAGTATTTTCTAATTCTTTCAATTCACTTACCAACGGTATTTATCTACCTGTTTTTACATAATCGCTTATTGAGTTTTCACTTTACAAACTATTTCTATTTTGATTTATAATCCACGTCTGTATTTAGTTTGGTCTTTTTTAGACTTTATATATCTATAAACCTTTCAAATTTTATAACCAATCAATTACTTTATAACCAGTGCTGAGATAGTCTAAATCCTGATCAACTTGTCGGGGTTCATATAATAAAGTCGTTTTACGATTTTAGTATCGTAAAATGAATTTACATCGACTACAACAGTAAATATAACTGCAGTAAGGTTTTTATCGCAAAAATCCGACTCCTGCGTGCACCTTGAGTCTTGACCCAAATCGTGCACGCCGCCACGCGCTAGCTGTCACTCATAATGTTACAAGTCTTATAAATAAAGGAAATAGTTCAAATGATACTTATTTCTTTACAAAAAACTATAAATAACATAATATTGTTTCCGTATCATTATTCATTATCGACATCGCAACTCATTAGTGTCCCAATGATTAGGTTTTTATCGTCAGGTTACATAAAGCGAGGGATTACATAATACACAAGTCGATTACAATCAGTATCTAATACGGATGTTCCGAGAGGTTCCGTGTAACTTACCGTATGCGGACCATGCGTGACCAAAAATATGATCATTTTGTGCTAATATGGTGTCTAATAGAAAAACAAGGCCCTAAAAATAATATTACAACCTCGAAACGAGGCGTAATTATAATAATACAATAACAACAAAAACAGAATAACATGAAATGTCGTGACTCGTGATATTTTAATAAGTTGGTAATATAGATATTGCTTGTTATTGTGTAAGTACAAATAAGCAGTTGGCCAAAGAGCGGAAGTGAAGAGCCAACGAAATTAAATTAGATATCCTTAAGCTACTTTTTGTGGTAAACTGAAACGCTGGCTCTGAATCTGTACTAGAAGACGTAGGTACCTTGGTCACAGCCAGATCCGACACTGATTATTACAACAACATAACTTAGGTATCACATAGTCAACCTGTTTTTTATTATGCGCACTTACTCCCCGCTTATAATTTCCTGTGTTTCAGTGTCAGTTTATCTCGTCAAATTTATTCGTAGGTACTGGCTGTTATTCGTAATCAATGCAAAAAATACTTGTTAATGCTCAGATCAATGAATATAAGTTATATGTATGTAACATATCATATTTCATATTACTTGCCTATTTAACATATACACGATGACCTTGTAATTATTTAAAACCAAGAAGCTAAGTAACTTAAAACCATTAATAAAGGCACGCCACAACTGCCGACATCAATTTTCCAAATGCCCGAATACAGACCTCGTTCGCGGCTCATTGAACACCAAACATTTATTATATGTATAGAAAAACTTTCAACAACGTGTATTAACATAATGGATGGTCTTTAATGGTTACGAAAGTTAAGTAATATTTTATGAAATGTATGGAAATTAGGTGACGTAAACTTTCTAAGAACGTATTATGTTATTACTGATATATTTACTTGAATAATATTTCAACTTTGAGCTACACAATAGGTGTCGATGTGATCAATGCAAATTCTTACAATAACAAAAAATCTTTACCATATTTATGTGGACCTATCGAACATGGAAATTTCACTACAACATGTCCTTAAAGCATTGTATAACTATGATTGTTTTTCGATCGACATTCTTCATTTTTGTCTTCAATTAAACTTCCCAAGTAGGTCCCTTTGTTCGCTAGTTAAGACGCAAGAGCACACGCAGTCGTTACGTCGTCCCGTACGACTTACGAACAAGCCCTTGACAAAGTGGCTGGTCGTGGGAACAAAGACGACAGGTGATGCATCGGCATGTGCCGTCACGGTGCGCGAGTTACACGCTCACCATGTTGCGAGGGGCGGTGGGACAAAACAATAAAATGTCATCAGTTTTTTTTTGGAAATAGCCGGCAATGAAGCTGACGATCCACCTGATGGTAAGTGGCTATCGTCGCCCATGAACATCAGCAACGGCCAAAGGTATCTGATGCACCGCCGGCACCAAGAAAGAGAGAAGAAAAAGATGGAATGTACTGGCTCTCAAGCCCCCAGCCGGAACACGACTTGTCACGGACACGTCGTTTGGCGGCTGACTCATGCTCAAGGCTGTACAGGCGAACCCCATGGACAAATAATAATGATGATTTGATTTTGGGAGCTTTTGAGTGATTTTGGCTTTCCTCTTTCTTAGTCGGCAACATATCGGTAATGCCTTTGGGTGTTGCTGATGTCCATGGACGACTTTGTTCACTTACCATCAGGTTAACCGTCGTCGGCTCACATAAGAAACCAATCTGAAAATCCACTGGTGGAAATTGGCGCGCAAAATACAAACCGTGATATTATATTTAAATCTTCTCTCATTAACACCATAAAAACTATCACAACTACACAGATATTTTAATACACTCACAGATTTATTGCAGAGGCAATAATTTTCAACAATAGCTATGGAGAAAACGCCTCGTTAGTTAGTGTCTAATCTAAATGATCCCAACAACCTAAAAAAGACTTGAACTGCACTTGCTGGTAGCGGGAAATAGCTTATTTAGTCATTTTTTAGCACGCTAGGGGACGCTTTTTACTAAAAATATTTTTAACTCTTAGATTGCTCTATTCACTAGACCACACTGGCGAGGTTTTGGAGCACAATTAAACTACACTAGTAGAGGTACTGATAAGGTAACAGTATAAAACGTAACGCACAGGTATCGCAGACAAAGCTAACTAGCAAACTAACTTCAATTAAAAAAAACCACTTGTATTATAGTTTAGTAATATTTACAAAAGGGCATCATCAATCTAACAACAGTTAGCAGTCGGTACTTGTATCCGTCCTTCAGCACCAGTAGACTTGGTCACACTACTCAGGACACACTGCCAGGAACTGACGTGGGGTGCGCGCCCAACTGTATCCCCTGGGCGGAGTGAGCAGAGGGAACGGAGGGGAGCGAGGGGAAACCGAATGGAACGCAATTCCACCACGCCGCACTCTCGCAACTCGAAACACAATTTCGATAATACAATTTCCTCGTTTTATTCCGCGATAGAGTTGTATATTTCGTTCGTATGAACGTCGAAGGTATTGGAAAGAATTTCTTAGAAATTTTCCCGTTGTTGTATAAAGGTACAATCGCTGTCACTAACGTTCTGTTTGCAGTTGCATAATATGTATGAAAAATTAAGAATAATGTGTTCTTTGAAAAAAAAAACCAAAATATTTGCATGCTCGTTAATTGTTAAATTATGAACTTAACTGATGTGAAGAAGCACTAATGAATAATAATTTTAAGACATAATTTTGTATACTTTTAACAAAACTAAACAATGTTTAACAATACATTTTAGTTGACGTAGCGTCAATTCAAAACACCGTGTACGCGGTACTAATCCAGTACGGACGCAAGGGCATCTCTAACAAAGATAAATGAGAGAGATGATAATAATATTCTCATGTTCTAACTCACGTAGATATACCCATTTTAACACATTTTCTCGAGTTAGAGGCTGGAGGGGTCCCAAAGGATTGAGAAACAGGGCTTTGAAGAAAGGTATGAATAATTATGGACCTCTCGACGCTCGTTTGCTAATGGGCTGTAATATATAATGCTGGTTGCTCATGTTATGGCTAAGTTTGAATCATTTGCCAGTAAAACACATCTTCTGCCATTGGAACGTGCACAACGGGCAGTTTTAAAAGTGGCTACATCCAAGCCCATAAGATACCCAACTGCTGAACTATATAATGACTGTAGTGTGCTTACGGTACGCCAATTATTTATTTTGGACCTTATTATGGCCCAACACAAAAACACATCTGCACATGAAAAATTAAAATACAGTCATAGGCGTAGAAAAGATAGAGTTTTTACTGTGCCAAGTGTTAACACAATGCTTGCCCGACGCCATCAAACATACCTTTGTCCGTATTTGTACAATAAAGCAAGCAAATATGTTAAAGATTTAAAAACACTTAACTACATAGATGCCAAAGCTGAAGTTACTAACTGGTTAAAAAGTCTTAATTATGAAGATACGGAGAATTTACTTGTATGAAGCACTAGGTTTAAACTCTTGCAACACACACACTATACACGTGTACTCACTCATACTATACTCACGCATATGCTCACAAACACACACACATACTCACACACACACACACTCACACACACACACACTCACACACACACATGCAACAGATTTTATGTAGTAAAAATAGTTTAACTGCAATTGACTGCAATGTCATTATCTAGTTTTATAAATATGTTTCAAATGTATAATTTTAGTCAAGTTATTACTTACCGGCTATATAGTTACTCAGAAGGGTTAGCAGACTCCTACAACACAAGTTTTTCTTAGTGTAGGGTCTGTGCATCACATACTATATGTAATATCCGCCGCACTATTTAAAAAAAAAAAAAAAAAATCAACTTACTGCATACATATAAAATGTAATATCTGTGTGTTTGAGAAAATAAAGTTATTATTATTATTATTATTATTTGGATTTAGCAACAAAAAATTATACCCAATATTGTATAATAAAAGACATTGCATGATACATGCGTACGAGCACTGGGTTCAATAACATACAAATATTCGCATATATTAAGAAATATGAAAACTCTATTTAGGTACGCGAATAGTTTACACGCGCATGAACACTTAATATTATGTTGACACGAAATGCAAAAACAACAATCAAGATACATGTTTACTATGATTACAAGATTTACAAGGCTCTATCGTATCGCTACAACAGATAAATATAGAACTGAATTTCTGAAAAAGACAATGTAAAAAAATCTTTAAATATATCCCATTGTATGCAACAAATCTAAATAGGACACATAATAAGCTTATATTATACAATTAACTACATGTTATATCTATAAAAAAAATAAAAATAAACTGAAAACAAAAGTCACGCAACCGCAGCATGCTCAATTTGCTCACGACAACCACGACTGTGTTCCAACTGAATAAAATAAATTAAAAATAAATTAATATTATCATTATAATATTATCTCTCTAGGAAGAACCGCTAGATACGAGCAAGACACGAGGTAGGGTAGCATCTCATTTTTAACATTCAAACACGAACAAAAACAACGATATCAAGGTTAGTGTTATCAGGGTTAAGAAGCGGGTTACATAAATCATGGAATACTGAGAAGGAAGCGGATTCCATGTTTTCTTAGCAACGCGTCCAAAATGCGTCTTTTATTGCACCGTTGCTCTTAAGACCCACAACAACGACGTATTCTAAAAATACTCTTTCTCTTCTTTGCGTATATGAGTATGAAAAAACATTATCAAATTTATCACTTATTGTTAGATTTGATGACTGATACAACAAAAATAAAACAACAACCATCTTAACTTAACTGACAACCAGATGAACCACGTATAATTATTATCGATCGGCACTGCTTTTGCATCTCTCGAAAGCAAAATATAGTTCCTTCAAATGTGACGAATAAATGTTGTGTTACAAAGTTAGGTACATATAAAATTTCATTAATGTAATAAATAACGTATGCTACGTTAGGGTCTCAAATGCCAGTAAAATATCTTGAAGTCTATTTCAATTTCATCAACTTTTTGTGCAGTACATAAACAAAACATTTCAAAACAAGTGACATTGAAACGGCTTATGGTGGTACAAAAAATTCCGTGAAAAATTCTCCGTTACAAAGCCTTTTCATAGCGAAAAAAATACCTTATTACTTCGACATACAACTCGGGCTTTGTTCAAACAAAACCTTCGTCATTTCGGGCAGAACATTGAACTCTACAACAAAAAGATTAAGAGTCACTTTAGAATGGTTTGCATGTTGTTAACCATAGTTGTTTTCTCTTAACACAAAAACTGCATCCCGTTCGGTGTCACGGTTAATGGATTAAACGGCTGACAGTAGCAAAATGACGTTTTATCTATGACGAATTGGATAGATTATTAGGGAGACTTTAGAGTCATTTATAACAACGGATTCGAATGCTTCCATAATGGGATTACGCAAATGTGCATAAGCAATCATAATGACGCCGTGGGTATGGAGTTAACGGTACCGAGATTCATAAATAGATAAACAAACTTTGATTGTTGGTTCTCTATGTTGCAAGACTCCGCTCTCAGTCTCACTACATCGGAGATTTGGTAAAGCAAGCCATGTAGCAACAACTTGTATAATATTTTACTGGAAAATCCAAAATCTGGCGGACGGAGTTCTACCTGTAATACATATTTATCTCTTATAATGATAACGTTTGTAATCTGTAATCTACAATACTCAGAACGATTATTGAATAAATTCGGCAAGAACGTTTTTTAAATCGAAATTGGGATACCACTCGTAATCGTTGCGCTTCTGGAAACATCTTAAACAACAATAAATATATCACGATACTGACGCGAGCTTAACGATCAATGCATTGTCTACCAGCTAACCATTGGCCGAAACAGAAACAAGCTAAAGGATATGGATAGTGACATAATATGATAACGAGACGAACTTATTATCTTCTTTAGATACGTTTGCGACTTTTTCAAACTCTGCAGTGTTGCATGAAAGTGTAGACAACAAATATGTAATAGAATTTTAATACTACTAAAGACTGGAAGCAGATAGCCGTATTTTTTGTTAAAATGGCACGCGCTTTTAGCGATGCAATACAGAGATTACAAATTGCTTAGTAGAATAATGGCCCCGCTGTCGTCCGTTGTGGGAATAATTTTATATAATAACATGTATCTGATGTGTCGTCAGAGGGGAGTAAAAACGAAGGGTTCCTCCATTGATTCCTCGGACAACACTAGAAAAAAACCGGGCAAGTGCATGTCAGGCTACGCGCAATGTAGAGTTCCGAAGTAGTAAGTTATTACTACTTCTTACTTAGACTATTACTCATTACTAACATGCTAACAAAGCCGTGATAGTTTTCCTTGTAAATTCATCATTTACTTTTGAGAATTTTTTCATTTGTCCAACTCCAACCGCTTAGATGGCGGGAGGAGGGGGAGACACTTGACTCCAAAAAAAATTAGCACTTGAAAGCCAAATATTCCGCAATTCCCTAATTCCAAAAATGGTTTTAGAAGACCCATACTATTTTTGAAAGTCGTTTTCAAAGATATACTATATAGGGTACGCAAAGAATAAAAAAATCATTCTGTAGGGGAGGTACCTTGAAAAAAAATTGTTTTTCAATATTTTTTGTACGATTCTGGAGATTTAATAAATAATTTTATGATATCCATGTCAAATTAAGCTTTTTAGCATTAATGGTCTCGGCGCTTTGCTTCGGACAGACGGACGGACAGACGGACGAACATGACGAAACTATGAGGGTTCCGATTTGTCTTCTCTCTCCAACTCTACAAAGTCTAAAAAATACGCGTTTCGTTTCTATCTGTCGAGAGTAACATCTAATATTTAACAATATTTTCCAAGAAGATACTTATTTATTCAGATCCCATGAAATTTTGTACCTACTGGAAATAATTAATATGATCCCTATATCTAAAAATAGGTACCTACCTATACTGATTAGATAACTATATTTTCAGTGGAAAATATCGGAAGATAAGCGCATAATACTTTTTACATAACATGTACCTACCTACTGTAGATTTTGTCTGTTTTATTGACGTGATATCAACGACGCGATAAACTAATTTTATTATTTCCAAGTGTTTACTTTAAAGTGACGGAAATAACCACAAAAATAAACAATAACATATTAAGATACTGCGTACATAGGTACTGTTACTGTGAATTCGTATGATTATATCTGTAAACTTTGCATATTGTTAAACGAAGCGCTATTTTATTATATAACCTATAGTCTATCTATACTATAATAATATGTACCTGATAGTGTTGTAATAGGAATCTGAAATACCAATCTCCGTTGCGTTTGATGTCTAAAGCAATTACTACGTTATTATCTGCATATCACATAGGTACATGTACCTAATCGTAACTCGTAAGGGATGCCTTTGATGACATTACACTATCTAATAATACATACCTATAGTCCAAGAGCTAGTGAACCCTCCGAGTAACGGTCTTCCTGTAAGGCTAGAAATTTGTACACTGATGATTTATAGCATGCTAAGGGCAATAGCCATGACCTGGCAGGCGTCAGCCCTGCACGTCATCATCCCCTTAATTTTTTAAACTGTAAAAAAATGTAAAAAAAACTTGTTTCTGTAAGCTTAAAAATTTAATAGTATGTAGTTTATTTATTGCAAATCTTGAAAAAAAATTGACAGTCGATTACAATGAGCAAGAGTATGTGACAGGCGAATGGAAAAGTGCACAGTTGATGAGGTAAAATAAACTTTCTCCTGTATACTTGAAATTTGGATATGTTTTTGAGTAAACGTTTTAGAATAACTATGTACAATGACAGGCGGTTATAAAAAAAAAAATTACAGTTTAAAAAATTAAGGGGCTGATGACGTGCAGGGCTGACGCCTGCCAGGTATGGCTATTGCCCTTAGCATGCTATAAATCATCAGTGTACAAATTTCTAGCCTTACAGGAAGACCGTTACTCGGAGGGTTCACTAGCTCTTGGACCTCGCCTGTCAAGGTCTTATGCTATCCGAAACCGCCTGTCATTGTACATAGTTATTCTAAAACGTTTACTCAAAAACATATCCAAATTTCAAGTATACAGGAGAAAGTTTATTTTACCTCATCAACTGTGCACTTTTCCATTCGCCTGTCACATACTCTTGCTCATTGTAATCGCCTGTCAATTTTTTTTCAAGATTTGCAATAAATAAACTACATCCTATTAAATTTTTAAGCTTACAGAAACAAGTTTTTTTTTACATTTTTTTTTACAGTTTAAAAAATTAAGGGGATGATGACGTGCAGGGCTGACGCCTGCCAGGTCATGGCTATTGCCCTTAGCATGCTATAAATCATCAGTGTACAAAGGAGAATGCCCATAACCAGTACTCTCAAAAAAAATAATTGTGTCACAATGACTTTTGTACTAAAAATTAAGTTAAATTTTTTTAAATATTTTACCGTATTTCCTAAAAAAATCTTTTTGGGCTTAATTTTCTTAAATTAATAAGTAACTTTACTTCCGTTTTACAACACAAAAGCATTCGGCCATTTATATTGGAATTGGAGCCAATCAGGGATATTTTAAGATCCTTTGGGCCAATAGGTTGCGTTGATTCAATTATGACTATGATACAACAAACTAGATGGTGTTAGTGGACTGTCAAATTAATTTGATAATTATTACATTAAAAGTTAGATGGCGTTTGGCGACTGTCAAATGAATTTTAAACTTAAACGTATATGACTTAATGCGCCTGCATAGAGTCCATATTACTGTGTCTACTATAACCTAAATACAAAATAATTTTGTTGAAAATCTCATAACTCCTACGATTAAAATTGACTAAATTTGGTTTGTGTAATGTATTAAGATAACTTATTCAAATAAAGGTATTTTTATCAGGACACAAAAATATTAATGTCAGTACATTTCTCCATACAAAATGGGCATTCTCCTTTCTAGCCTTACAGGAAGACCGTTACTCGGAGGGTTCACTAGCTCTTGGACTACTAGTTTGTCTATCGACTATCAGTGGGCGACTTTACCCCAAGTACCTAGAGCATAGCGAACACAATTACCCAAGTTAATAATGCAGCTGAAAATTGCATTTCGCCGGGCTCTGATAAAAACATCAGCGTGCGGTTGCTTTGTGCACGTACACGGGGCCTATTCTGCACACGTGACCCGCACGCGCCCCACTGGGGCACAACAGGGCCTCTCCATCAAATTTGGGGTCCCTCCATCAAATTTGGGGCCACCCCGACGAACGTTCCCCAGGGACTGCGACTCGATTATTTACGCATGCAAATTGAGATTGCAAATTGAGACCCCTCGGATTTTGTGCAACGAAATATTTTGGGCAGACTCGCATGTATTGTTTTCGTATGCAGATTTAAAAACAGGTTTTCAATGTCGAAAGTGCGTTATTAATATCGTAGCCTATTTGAAATAAAAAAGTACTGTGTTTTCAAGACATGGAGCTAATGAAATCGACACTTTAAAACGAATTTCATTAAACATCATAATATTAAAATTTTAATGAGATATTAATATCCATTGTTGAATTTAAAAGAATTTAGAGAAAACATTCTACTTAGAAAATTCGAGCATAAATATTACTCTAAACTTTGTAATTAATTGTTGCATCTCATCCCATTAATCACTATTAAATAACGGATTTAACAATAAACAATAAATCTCGCAACCGAAAATAATATTATTTTTTCACTCATAAACACTGTCATTCATAGCTTAGCGGCTTATTCCAAATCCTGTCCCGAAATAAAACGGAATGAAAAACGGACGTTATCACGTTATAAATCTTATCTGCTATTGTCCAATATAGCCAATAAATTGTCACTCCATGGCTCTACTGAAAGGGGCTGAGGGTAACCCTTCATATTAAAAGTTATTTCTGTATTTCTGCAACAAGAGGGAAGATATTTGTATTGTTGCAACACATGTGATCTTTTATCCCTTTCTCTTAAAGGTGTTGGAAAGAGATGATTGTTCATGAGATAGTTGCATACCTTGAAATGCGAAGGGCGCAGAATGCGTAAAGAGGGTGGGCAGTGAAGTACAACTAGGTATAGAGTATAATAGTTCTCTCCCTCCGCCGTTGCCGCCTCTCACCATGCGATTACCCCCTCCACGCGGTCGTAACGCTTTTGCATGACAGAAAAATCCTAATACCCCGTATATAGAGAAGTTTCACTTCAAAAAAATTTGAAATTAAAACTTGCAAACATTTTATCATCCAGAAGTGTCAGCTATTATTATAAAACCGCATCAACAATTCAACATGCATTCCGCATTCCATCCCACAGTCATTACGAAAACGAAAAAAGATTCAACAATTGGTTAACAATGTGCTGACGACACAATACGCACTCCCATTTACAGGTACAAACTAAGTACACCGCAGGCCGACAAAATGACGAGTGCTTTTAATAGAAAATTAACACGACCCGCGTGCGATACAATCGGAACTAAGTGTAGATAACTGTACTCTGTTGTAACAGTGAATCATTACAAACGCATCAACTTTTGTATTACGAACTTTTTAATCGCATTTAACATCAACGAATTCGCACGTTTCCGTTTGTCAGCAACAATGGCTCAAAAGAAAATGTTACAAATGACAACAAAATGTAAAGGCGTAGTTCTGTTTAGTTAGTCAGGAAAATTACACAAAATTTTCAACTTGTAAGATATAAACACAATTCCGTTATCATTTGGTGTTTTTTTTTAGTTTTGCTTAATACTCTATATATATTTTTTAATCATATCTAATTTAAATATCGCGATATCTATAAAACATAGGACAGATATTTAAAAATTTACGTTCACAATAATCGTTTATCAACCATCAGTTTGGAATTGGCATAATTATAAGGGATGAATTATGCTACACCGTGCCGAGCGCGAGCCGGGCCGGGCACGAGCAACTTCACTAACATTTTACGAAGCTTGACGCGGATGTCGCACGGTGTAGCATAAATACTCGAAGTCCGCCTCATATAAATTGTTAGTACCGTGCCTCGTTCGGGGCATGGCTGGTGCCCGGCTCGGTGTAGTATAATTCATCCTTAATGAAGCATTATGTTATTACAACTAAAAATGTATCTGGACCTGGACATGTTCTGGACTAAGTTATCACACGAATCATCGTACTTAGTTACATGACATGACACGAATATATCACAAACACTGCCTACTATGTAATGAGCTATCTTGGTAAAAGATCAGAGGTACGGTGCAACGGAAATAACACGTGCGCGTGCAAATGAACATGAACCGCATTGTATCCTGCGAACAGTGCGAACGGCACGGCAGACCGACCGGCCAACTGGACCTAACTGTACCATCCGTTATCACTTAAGACTTTCTTTAACTGATTCACACAAAATAGAATAGTCCTATTACTACGATGTTGTAATAACGAAAAATATTTTCTAGATTTTACTTTATAAATTACATCGGCGTTTATGACAGAATTAATACATCAAAAGAAAAATGTAAGTGTGTAATGTAATGTGTAAATTGCATTGCTGGGAGCTAGGGCCTACAGCAATTACTGTCCATTCAAAAACAGTTCTGACAGTAAAAAAAAGTACGATCGTTTGGACCTTCGAACACTTATAAAGTGATCGAAGGTTTGGTCTCACCCTTACGATATGGTCTTCGATCACTAATGACATTATTAGTGTTATTAGTGATCGAAGGATATGGTGCGTAAAGTGGTTTATTAATATTTTTAATCACAGATGGTACATTACATCCAGGTATACTTTAAAGGATCAACTGCAGAGAATGGCATTTGACGTCTGATTTGATTTGAGTCCACCCTTGTAATCTTTAGATTAAAGATTTACAAGACCATAAAAATGGGCACTTACCAGATATATTTTATCATACAGCAGCCAATTCTACTCACAGAAAAATAACGACTACATACCTGCAACAAGATAAACATAAAGTTAGAATTTCTCGTATTGAAACCAAAGAAACTACACAGGCAAGTTTTGTTAGTTTTGACACAAGCACATCAAAAGAAAAGTCACAAGTAAATTCTGCATTACCGACAAAAAATTACGATAGCATTAACTATAGGTACGGATTCTGCCAAGTCGTAACAATATTTCTTATTCTCAAAGATAAAACGACTACAATTTGGCAAACTTTGAACATGATGAGATTGGCGCAACCAAGTGGAAGTTAAACGAACCTTGGCCATTCGCCCGCGATACTCCAATATGACATTAAACTTGCGTGTGTTTGAAACTTGAAAATGACAATATTGGATTGAAAGTTTTGAAACCAGTTGTTTGTGTATGAGATAGGATACCAGGCTACACTACAGGAAATTGGTTTTTGAACTATTTAGAATTTCCGTATGGTGCACATCGTTTGCATAAAGTTTAACGTGTAGTAGGTATGCATATGAAGCGAGCTCTACAAAAACTATTACTATTAAAAACTAGTACTATTTTACGACATTTCTATTTACATTTAAGTTTAAATACGAGTTAACATGGTCAGTGTAGTGTTTGTACTGCTATTATGGTTATAGCAGTAATCATGTTATCTCGAGAGCACGGGTAGTGGGGCAACACTGAGTCAGTCACGAGACAGCCGTAGACGCAGGCAGACGTGTTCCCCTACCACTGGTGACGTAACGAGCTAATGCAAGTCAACCATATCACTATATCCAAATATTACGGAGCACGTAAGTACAACAACTACTACATAATGGCGACGAGGTCAAAAGGTCAGTGCAATAAATATTTTATTTTGTGTTGATAAAGGAAGAGTTGAAGGGAAAATAACACGTCGATGCAAGAAATAATCAACAGACGAATGTTAATATTAGTGCCGAATAGTTAACTCGAGAATTTGTTTAGGTGTGCTGTAACTTTAAATAACGTATTGAGCAAAATCATCATAATTATCGAAGTTCTCTCTCTAATTAGGTATAAAAATTGCCGCCATTACCGCTACCTACACAATTCCCTTTGTTTTCTGAAAAATGGCATTGATTGACATTGTAAAAACAACTGTGCGGTGAGTAAAAAGTGGCATTTTGTGTTATAAGCGTAATTCACGCTACTGAAGTAATAATAACATAAATGACATTTTGGATATAGTGTCACTTATTTAGCTGAAAGTGATAGCGAGGCAGGTTTTGTTTTTAAATAAGAAGTGATATTTAGTGTTTAGCTGTGTCGTTTTAAATATAATACACAGTATCATTGAAGTATTATTACTAGCGTATAGAACGGACACCGCGAGCACAATGTGTGTTCCAATGAATTGACGCCGCGCGGCTTCAATGTCCAATGGATTCGTTCGATTTTGGAAGGAGAACAGGGGCTCAATTTTGAAAATAGAACCTCCCGGCGGGGACACACATTTTGTTCGAGATGTCTTCTCTATGTATACTTATACCTCAATGCACAGTATCGATCTGTTGGAGGGATTGCTACATAAATGGAGTATTGCGTGTGGTGCCGCGTGTTTGGTTAAGGTTGCGTATGTGTGCCAATGAGAAAAAGTGGCATCATGCGGAACTTTTTCTGAATATATTTTTTGAATAACTACTTATTTACTAGCATGTTTTTAGTGCCTAACTAAAAGTAGGTTGGGCGAACTGACGAGAGAGGCTAATTGCAACGATATATTTCAGTTTTCTTCATAGATAGTGATCGCAATGTTGAGTTGAAAACTTTGAATGGCTATACTGAAAAACTACTATTTTGTAAAGCGCCATTTTTTGTTTTAAATGAGCGAATGGTGTCCGGCATCCACTCTTGCGTGTGTGTGTTGCACAGCAACACTTAGTACTAAAAAGGAGATAACATTATACAAATTATGAACTTAAATAAAGGAGTAGGGACTTTAAAATATTCAAGAATAAAAGGGTTCCCTAAATTAGTGAAATTTATTTAGGACTAGCTGTTTATTTAGCACTCTTCGGCTTTATAAAGTATAGATTTTACTACCATTATAGATGGCCGCACATGCAAGTTAAGTTTAATTGTTGAGAGTGAGTTTGCTTCTTCACGGCCATAAAACTATAACAGTAAGGGTAATTGTCAATAAAATTAGCTGTTTTTATGACTATTAGTTATATTCTACGCAGGTCCTGGGTTTCATTCAAACGTAGTTTTGCTTTAGTTACAAAGTACATGTGTAGGTATGATAAACTGAAATAATTGCAGTCGTCTTGATATGAATTCTGATAAAAAACGGAACTGAAGTTGTTTGATAAAAATTATGTTCTGTTATGAAAGTATTGCATTGGCAGTATCAAACATACATACATGCCTAGCCGCCTTGGTATACATGCAGCCATGCACTTGTATTTCTTTTGAAAATAATATACATAAACTATCACAAGCTGTTGTAATACGGTTAACGTAATTTAACGTTGCGGCGCCGGGTCCCTATTTCAGCTTGTAAGTTCTTTGTGATTCTTTAGCAGTCTTTCCTTTTGGTATTTGACTATCACGGCTGCACTACACGGCTGAAAATATAATAACATAATGTGGGTAATCATAAATAAAGTCGGTTTGATGGGCGGTAGCGTAAGAAGGAAAGAAACATTTATTCCGTCATAAGAATAGCAACATCGTTAGGGTTCTATGGTGGATGTGTCACTGGCGCGCCGACGATGAGGAGCGCGGGAGCGGGTAATTGACCGTTATGGTCGTGGTCGCTCTGTTAACACATGACGCTTTTGTTGTGGTCAGAAGTGCTTGACATTTGACATACAGCGTTAGAATGCCCTCGTGTATTGTACCAATGTGATTGGTGTAGTGGAGCAAAGGATGGGCGTGTGTGTGTGTTGTGGCTCTTTTCAGAACGGAGTTCTTGGTTGGTTTATAAGGGCATAACGTATCTATATTTTGAATATCATTGCGTATTGGGAGATGATAGGAAGTTCCTATCATCGTTCCTATTAGGAACCATTATACAAGCCACGACACCGAAATTCAAATCTTCGCGATGAGACAAGTTTATTTTTCTAATTTAGTTTTTGTGTTGAATTTTATAGAATCTATAGAGGCAGTGAGGGTCAAAAGCGCTTGCGAGCTAGACGCGTTCTTGTGTTGTTACTGTGATTAAACTAAGTTTATTCACGGAAATCATATTATATATTTATCATTGAGTTATTCGTGCACAAAAGGAGTAAGTTTTTATTTTTAAATTGAGAACAATAATTGTATTTGTTCGAATGGGTGCAGCAATGTTTAAAATGTTGCTATTTATTATTGTAGCCTGAGGAAAGCGCCCTTTTGAAGACGCACGATTTGATATGCTGTAGTAAATTCATAGCCCTGGAGAAGCCGAGCCTTGGTTTTGACAGAATTCCACAAAAATCGTGAAGGAGAAACTCTCCTGACGTCCAAAAAATATTTATTAAGCTGGATGTATTTAGTTATAAATCGAGAAGTCCTCTTTAAACAGATTTGCAGATTATACCAATGCTATGACCTTAGTAATTAATAATTTTAATAGATTACAATTAAAGTTTGGTAATCTAATCTAATTAGCTATAATGGCGCTACCAATTATTGATCTACTTAGGTTGATTTCGGGGTCATAAACTCATAATTAAGTACTTACCTGCCTGAAGGATTGTTGACGTGAGTAATTTGATGGACTTGATAGGTCATAAATTTTGGTGCATAATGTACTTATTGCAATAACTATAATGTGTGTGTTAGGTAGTACGAACCTACATGAAATTGTAAATCGTGCGTGAGTGTGTGTGTCAGGTAGTACGAACCTACATGAAATTGTAAATCGTGCATAATTGTGTGTGTCAGGTAGTACGAACCTACATGAAATTGTAAATCGTGCATAATTGTGTGTGTCAGGTAGTACGAACCTACATGAAATTGTAAATCGTGCATAATTGTGTGTGTCAGGTAGTACGAACCTACATGAAATTGTAAATCGTGCATAATTGTGTGTGTCAGGTAGTACGAACCTACATGAAATTGTAAATCGTGCATAATTGTGTGTGTCAGGTAGTACGAACCTACATGAAATTGTAAATCGTGCATAATTGTGTGTGTCAGGTAGTACGAACCTACATGAAATTGTAAATCGTGCATAATTGTGTGTGTCAGGTAGTACGAACCTACATGAAATCGTAAATCGTAAATGATTGTGTATTAGGCAGCAAATGCCTTACGATACCAATTAACGTACATACCTTTTGTGACACGGAGTACTACATGTGTGTGTATTATTATTGATGCGTGTTTTTCGGTAAGATGTTAAATAATCAAGTCCGAACTGATATATATTTAATTATCGTTTACACATATATAATAATACATGTGTAACACATAAAGATAAACTTTCAGATTAATTTTATTCTTTCACAAAAGGCAACCCTGACATTGCCAGAGAGGATAAGCGACAGTGTTAGAAAGGAAGGCAACTCATTACGCGTTTTGATTAGCACTGTGCGATCAGAATTACACTTTATTGCGTTGGAGCCAGAGTCACTATTTATTTAAATGATTTTTCGGAATTTTTCTTAGTGCACCTTCTATAATTATTTATAAATACTATTATTTATTCTGTGTTTTTAGTTAAATTCAGAGTTAAAGAAAAAATTGTATTCAAGCTAAAGTTACAATGAAAGTAAAATTTAAAAGGCACTCTATCTCGAAGAGTCATAGAAATCAGAGTAAAATCAACCAATAATAATGAAGTTTAGTTTTGCTTAACATAAACATACGTTACTGTGTTGTGGGCAGTATGAGCCCTCATGAAATTGAAAATCATACGTTACTGTGTTGTGGGCAGTATGAGCCCTCATGAAATTGAAAATCATACGTTACTGTGCTGTGGGCAGTATGAGCCCTCATGAAATTGAAAATCATACGTTACTGTGTTGTGGGCAGTATGAGCCCTCATGAAATTGAAAATCATACGCAACTCAGTTGTCGGCAGTATGAGCCCTCATGAAATTGAAAATCATACTTTACTGAATTGAAGTGAGCTGTCGGCAATATGAGCCCTCATGAAATTGAAATCATACATTACTGAGTTGTCGGCAGTATGAGCCCTCATGAAATTGAGATTGATACATTGACTTGATGGAAGTAGTAACCTCATGAAATTTAGAATCATACATACATTACTTGACTAGACGGCAGTATAGGTCCCATGATTTGAAATCATAGTAACTAAAGTGTGTATGGACCTCTTGAAATTGAAATCATTACTGACTAGACAGCAGTATGGGCCCTCATATTCAAATTCAAATTCAAATTCAAAATCATTTATTCATGTAGGTATCATTGATACACTTATGCACGTCATTTTTTTAATTTACCATAACTTCGAAAACCATACAAAATGTAGTTATTTTGTAAACATATTAGTTATTTGGCGTGATGGAGTTGAGATGTAGAATAAAGATAATGAATAGACGAGGTATTTCAATGAATGACTGGTGTGTGAATGATTGGTATCGGCAGTGTCTGATTCATATGTGACACCGTTGGGTCCGTTGGGATCCGTTGGATCCGTCCATTCAGGAAGGACGCCTAAATAAAGGAAATTCCTGTTGCGAGTCTAGCCATGGTTGGCGTGTTATGGTCGTCGGTGGGACCTAGTTTATATTACGTATATAAGAGCATTGTCTCGCAAGTAAAACTTTAGTCTTTAAAAAACGAAAGCAGGTTGTAAGCTGTACGTAATCTGTTGTTGACAGTAAACCACTTTTAGTAATAATATAAATTTTCATCGAGTTTCTCATATTTCCTGTGTTTGTTTTACCAGTAAGTTGTCTATTTAAAGACAGAAATGACGAGGTTTGTTTGAATGTTGGTATGAAACCTAATAACTTGGCGATCTTGATCAAAGAGAGAAGAAAGAGGGAAGTATGAAAAGCTAAGAGGTGATGTAAATAATTATTATTTAATAAAGATAGAAGGAGAACGGGTGTGAATGGGAAAGGTGTAAGACGAAAAAAGTCTCAGGTGTTGTTTCAATGTTTAAAATAATTGCAGTGAAAGTATAATCTACATAAGTAATTCTATACGAAGCATGCATATGACAGTTTGAGTTTGTTGAGGCTAGTGAAGGCACCCAGAAGGCTCAAGTTTACAAACCGTAGCCTGCTTCATACATATAGTGCGTGTTACAAATGTGTTTGTCTAAGTAACTGGAATATTGAATGGTATAGACGTGGAGTGGCCTTTGAAGGCTTGAGTTGCGATCAACTGCAGAGTCGACTGTGGATCGGGCTCCATATTAAATAAAGATTTTAATAAGGAAGGGATGTAGTGTTTGTACTGCTATTATGGTTATAGCAGTAATCATGTTATCTCGAGAGCACGGGTAGTGGGGCAACACTGAGTCAGTCACGAGACAGCCGTAGACGCAGGCAGACGTGTTCCCCTACCACTGGTGACGTAACGAGCTAATGCAAGTCAACCATATCACTATATCCAAATATTACGGAGCACGTAAGTACAACAACTACTACAGTCAGTAAATACAATTATAATATATTACCTACACTTAATAGAATAAAATCAGTAGATCATAAATATACTTACACCTACAAACTCCTTCTAGTCTTCTTTGAGACTATGCACCAACCAGCTTGGCCCCAAAGCAAGTTTTTTGTTTGTTACACATTTCATGATTACCGTACGTCTCAATAAACACATTTGCGTATCGGCGGGATATAAAACTAACGCCACGAAACATTTTTTCCGTGAGATCAAAGCTGTCACACTAGTTTAGCAACATAACGTACAACGTTCTATTTTCGTACATCCTAAACAACAGTATAATGGTTCCGTGGTAAGAAACTTACACAAAAGCAAGCTCACCAATGGAAAGATTTTGATACTAATGATTGCAATTTTTACTATCTCACTTTTCTATGTTGGCTAACCCCTTGGTAGCAACCCTTGTAAGTAGTAAACCGTTTTCGACGAAAAATAAGTATCGCAGGATGTATGTTTTCGGGAGAGGACTGATAAAGCTCGTTGACGGCAACGACACTAAGTAGGAAAAGTGGAAGGGACTGGACTAATGAGGAGAGGCACCGATGCGTTCACCAGAGATCCCAGAGCCTCACCATAGGAGTAGGCTCACGATGGGGTTTTAGTGGGTAGAAATCCCACACAACCCGCAACCTGTAGGTTCGGGTGTCTATGGAAGATTTTCCCCTCAAAAAAAGGGTGGGTTTATTTCTCAAGGCCGTTTTGCCATTTACGTGTCAATCCGCTATCCGGTATCTTTCAATCAAAGCGTAAACTATATACAATAGTGAAACAGCTGCTTTTATTTGGCAGCATTATACCTGTTGCTATCCCACATTCGTGCACGCAATCCAGGTATCTAAATCACAATAAAACGAGTTTTTGTACGAATATTTTGGGCGTTTGGCTCAATAAATTGCCATCTTTTATGCCCACTATCTAATAAAACAAGCATATAACTTTTATAGCCTGTACAATATTTTCTTCAAAACAATGCAAATAAATAAAATGGAAATTTTAACGGGTTTGCATACGCGTAAATCGTTAAGTCACGATTACGTATTGGTAGTTTCTATTTTAACTTTGGGTACAAACCATGCTGCTTTTCTGGGGGCACGGCAGTGCCCCCGCCAAGTCGAGCAAAAAAGCGGCACGGCCGTACCATCCTTTTCTCGAAGCAATTCAGGCCATTTTCGACCCCCTATAACTTCGTTGTGGATAAAGCTAGAAACCTGAATTTTTTGTCACCAAGCAGGCATTGTATAAACACAGTATATTTCAAATTTCATTCAATTTGAACCAGTAGTTTAAGAATTATAACTAGTCAAAGTTTCTTAATTTCGTCACTCACTGACTGACTGACCGATCATCAAAACTCTAAGGCACTTCTAGCAGACATAGAAGCTTCAAATTTGGAACACAATTAGTGTTTAGTGTATAGATCAAGGAAAAACTAAAATATTTTGCAATTTCGCTCCGGTTTTCTAGATACATCAACTGCATAAATAACTTTGTAATCCTATATAAAGGTATAGGATTACAAAGTTACATTTGCAGTTAATGAATCACTGTACCTGTATAACAAAGTTACATTTGCAGTGAATGAATCAGTGTACATGTATATAATATAATGGAATAATAGGTGTAGATAGGTACCTAGATATAATTATGTTCAAAGGTAACTTGTAAAAGGAAAAAAAGTAGGACTATCTACAAAAAGAAATGAGATGCCATCAAAAACATAACTTGTAAAAAAACCCAAGTCTCGCAACTCAGTTCTTCTACCGTAAAAAGTTGTGAGATCCATGTAATACCAAGTCGGTTAATTTATTCAGTTCCTACTTAAGGTTCCTTCTCTCTTAAGTTATTACGTAATTAGCTAACCTAACAAGTAACAACATCTTATAGTGAACATATCAATATTAAAAATCTTTTATGTTTTAAATAAATAGATTGACTTGGCAATCGCACTAAATAAATATAATATGTAGGTATATATTACTTGTGAGATACATTGTGTTTTCATGCGATGGTCAAGTCGATCTATTTATTTAAAACATAAAAGATTTTCAATATTGATATGGTCACTATAAGATGTTGTTACTTGTTAGGTTAGCTAATTACGCAATAACTTAAGACAGAAGGAACCTTAAGTAGGAACTGAATAAATTAACCGACTTGGTATTACATGGATCTCACAACTTTTTACGGTAGAAGAACTGAGTTGCGAGACTTGGGTTTTTTTACAAGTTATGTTTTTGATGGCATAAAAATATGACCTTGAGAGAATGATAAACATATAATTATAAAAATCCATTTATTTGATGAACTTAGCCATAAAAAGTAAAGGATATCAGTGAAATAGACAAAAAAGACAAGGACAACTCATAAAACACAATCAGAATCTTGCACTCTCGAACGCCTTGCACCGTTCAACTCCAACGATTGTTCGGTAAACACCGCAAGCACGCTCGAAACGAGCACAATAAATCAATCTAGATATGAACGGTGAAGTGGCAGTGATTCGTCCGTGGCCCCTATCATCATGTACCCAAATAGGTACATCGCAGCCCGCATGTCAACGAGAGAGGACTGATTTATTGCGAATTGGATAAGTGGAGATCATAGACATTGTGCGGTTACTATCAGTTGTTGCAGAACTTCATAATGAAGTCTAGTGTCTAATGTTACTTCGGTTATCTTCTGCCAGGGGAAACAGGCGTGTAGAGTTAGAAGGTTGTCTATACATGAGATCTGATAACTTTTGATGTAGAGCCATTATTATGGTCTCGAGTTGGCAATATTTGACATGCAAATGTGTTTGATGGAATAGATAAGTTTTCATCATGGAATGGATATCATTACACCCGTATTACGTTAATATAATCCACTTCTGAGCTCTGGTTCTAATACTCTACTATCAAAACATGCCAATTTATTAATTTTCACCTTTCGTCACTATACAGTTTTCTTCATGGAATTTTTCGTAAAAGTGACAACATTAAATTTCAAGAATTAATTGCAAGAATTACTACGCTGCCGCTGGCAGAAATAAGTCGCGATTAAAATCAACTGCCCACAAAATCCAAAATACAGAAGATATTTGAACCCAGATTTAAAGCAGCCGAGTGTAATTTAAACCATGCTCTTCTATTGCAACTACTGAAATAGCTCAATTTCACCTCGCCATTAATATTATTTGTGGTAGACTATTCAGAACGTAAGCAAAGTGGACGTGTATAGAACGTGGAATGAAGAGTAATTTGTAGTTTTAGAACGGTACTGTTAGCGTAAATCGTCATATTGCCCACTTCCGGTGCACGGGCGGTCGCAGTAGGTACGTCAGTCAGTAACAACAGCGGGTAATAATTAGAGTCTAACTAGAGATACTTTTAACCGAGAAAGAAAGATTTTGAATTAGTTTACATTTATAGTTAGGTTTATTGCAACGCTATGATAAATATGTATATCTAGAGACAAAAGAGTAATTTAGGATCTACCTCAAAAGTAAATTCCTAAGCAATGAGTAAGAATGTTTTTTCAACTATTTAGGATCAGCCTTTAGATTAATAACATTTTTTCTGCGTTACTTATCACTTCTTAATCATACTGCATCATCACGATACTTCCAACCTTTCAAAAATGGTCGAGATAACATTTCATAAACGGGTGAAGATGGTTCAAACACGGGTCAGCTATATAAAAGATTCAAGCTATACATCATCTTTGACAACTATAAGACAGCAGATAGTGTATTAGTAAAATGGGTTACAGGAACAAAATAACAAACAAACATTCCATGTCAATGCATTCGAATATAGTTCTTGGTGCATTTAATTATGTTTTAAATTCGTCTGTGGTGATGTATTGGACTGATTGATAGATTGCGCGGACGATTCGTGTAGACAGCCTTCCGGCTATGTTCGGGTCAAAGCTAGAGAGATGCCTATCGCTAGACATCGTCCGTGAATGACAATCGACGATCGAGGCATACGGTGCCATTGCTAGAGCGAGAATTAATAATGAAATTTTGAATTAATAGGACAGTCTCTTTTAGGAATAACATCCTTGTAAGCAGGTGCGATTACTTATCACTCAGTAATTAGTTCTAATAAATGTTTGATCACCACTATCACCAGTGTATTGAACATGACACACCTCAGAAACGAGGTGAAACATCTAAATTGGTATTGGCATAGCAATCTTCAACCAAGAAAAGTGTTAGTAATGACAACTGAAACATATTTCTATAACAGATCCGCAATTCGGTTAAAATTTTGTATTGTGTAATAATTAGAAGTATATTATATCGGTTCGTATTGTTGTTTGTTGACTCGATACTTCTTGGTTTGATTTGATCATATCTTTTCAACTATTAGATAGTATCAGATAGTATTCAATTTGATTTAAAATTCGATCAGGGTAAATCCAGTATTTATTCTCTCGATTCAAGAACCATGAAAATCTGAGTCAGGAAGTGTCTTCCGAACCTCCGAACCATTTTTAGTAGCGTAGCAGTTAGCACAAGAGTCACGCGTGACGCCGACACGTCTGACGAATCTGACGATATGACGGTGTGACTGACGGTCGCGATTAGCTCGGTCACGTGGAACTGCTTTCGTGGGAAGTAGTTTTGACTATTTTACAGATACCTTACCTCACGATATGTTTCTCGATATTTCATTTCAGTTGCATCGATAACGTTCATGACTAAATAAGAAGAGTTAAGAAATATAAAATCACTGATCCGCAATCCGTACTGAACTGACGCAGGATCGCATGCCTTAGAATCTGCTTAGTTAAGAAAAGAAAACTACAACTGTATTATGACGTATTTGGTTCTAGACGATGTCGTATAGAATACAAATGCTACATTATAAAACTCAAGACTAGGATAACAGTAACATACTTGTAAAGATACCTTACAATATAGTCTTTCACAGCATTCTTTTGCACTTTTACGCGTAGTTAAACGTGAAAGTACACTATCATTTAGGAAACCGTAATTAATCCCATAGCAAGTTCAAAGAAACCGCGAAGCCGCGATGAGTCTAAAGGAAATACGGATTTCCTGGAACGAACCGTCTGGGATGCCTTTTTTCCGCTCAACAAGTTACGGGAACGTAAACGGCGAACAAGATGTCTGGTGTTATTGCAGTCTCTTAATTAGGTACACGCTAATTTGAACCTTAACATTTTAAAAACAGATTTGAAATTTCATAGTTTGATGTGTAACGAGTTATTTATAGAAGTATTTTTCAATGCTAAGATTCTACTCACTCTATTGGCGTAGAAGTAAATAATTGGTCTTTTTTTGTAATATGAGAGCATGCAGTTTATTTCGAATGGTCAGCGTATGGATATTGATTGACTTCAAATACTCACAATTCTATTATGTATTAAAAATTAGGCATTACAACATTCCAAAGTTAAATACCAACAACAGTCTCAATAAAATACACAGGCACCTAAGAAGTCGGACATAACGAATCTAGATACGTATTTGTGCTTGTTCACACTGAACTCGCGGGCGCGGGCGCCGTCGCGAAATATCAAACATACTATGAAAGTGTTCACATCAAAACGCGCGCGCGGTGTATGTAGCGTTTACCGCGACCGCGCCCGTGCCCGCGCCCGCGCCCGCGAGTTCAGTGTGAACAAGCACTTTGACTTCGTAAGCCTAAAAAGGTATTATCAAGAATTCTACAATTCCACTCACATTCGCTTATAGAAATTGCAAGTGGTTACAGATAATAAAGTGGACATAATCTAATCGCGATGGTAATTAAGAAACTTTCCTCGATACAATGTTTTAAGTTGTAGCTCTGCATTTTGCAACTGTAGGTCGTTATGTTGTAAACACCGTGAAAGCTAGTTGCGATGTCCTTTATAATGTGATTATATCGTCGACTATGCCTTGACTTAACTAAGTGCTTGTATTGTTAGCTATTAGTTACTAATTAAAATTTAACCTTCTCTGCCGATGTTACGCGCAAATGGCTCCTGGCTACGAGAGACATGATGTTGTAAATACTACTATTTGATTTTAAAACAACATTCATCCGATATTCCACAGATATGCAATATTCCTAAGTTTTAACCAACCACAAAAGAGGAGGAGATTCTCAGTTGTATTTTTTTATGTTTGTTAACTGAAGAACTCTATCATTTTGAATTTTTAATTAAATAGTTAAATTTTAAACTCCTTCTTCGTCATCATGAATTCTTTTAACATAACGACATACGAGACAAGAGCATAAATACGCACACTTCAAATATACGCCTAGTATTTCCTGAAAATATACTTTTAACTGGATGTTCCAACTTCATGTTCTCACGAATCACGAAGAAGCTGGTATTTATGACTCCTACACAAGAAACTGCTACTCGGACCTGTTTGATTCGCGATTCGCGCCTTCGATCCACAACTCGAATCCAATCCGCATAGACGATAGATAAGTCGATGACCGTTTCGAATCACTTGAGGATACATCTGCCTAACTCGTTTTCAAACAGTTCAAACTATTTAGCGACTCGGACGTATTCTCTTGATGGATCTGATGGCCCGTTAAGGCACGAGCGATAGTAGGTTAATTAATGAATAATGGATATGCAATATTTCACTGGTTTCTCCGTCTTTTCCTGTCACTTGATACAAGTATGAGCTACTGCTATACTATGAGCATTACACGAATCACCTAATGGCGATAATAATGTATTCCTCAACCTCATTCGACACCTGCTAGCTTAGCCGTGAAATCAGTTGCGACGGAGAACTTTGTGTATCAGTATGAAAGATTTTTCAGCCACTTACCACCGCAAAAAGATTAGTCTGTCTTCAAATAGAATTGCAGTTATATTTGCTGTTAGTAAAAATGTCGCAAGCTGCCCTTCTTTATCAGTTAGTAACACGTGAATTGCGAGATCATTTGCTAATATCTCGTCATCATCATTCTTTTTCTTTATCTCATTTGAGGAAGGCGCACATTCATTTAATTTTTTGATCTTCTTATTCTTTCTAGTTTTAAAGAATCCCAAGATCATATCAGAGCCAACTGCCAAGCCCGCTGAACGACACTACGACACTCATTCAATAAATCCACATAAACGTACAAGTGGATCGATTAACAACTTTTACGTTCATCTTTATCGATATGGGAATGCATCTGACTAGATCTCGGAGATAAGTCGTGCAAAATGAAATTTTCTCCCTTTTCCCATCGTTTATCGGTTCTATGAAAACTTTCAATGCGATTTTAATTGACTGACAGCAGCAGCTGGTGAGTATTTAGGTGCAAGTGGAAATGTTCTTTTTCTTTCTTCAAATTAAAAGTATAGGGCCTGAATCTGAAACGTGTTCTCCAAATGAATCATCAAGAAAAAATGTTGTCTATCTGTTACAGTCTTTAGAGCTCATTTATGGCAAAGGATTGCAATACGAATGGTGTATAATTCTTCTGTCCAGTTCTAAAAAGTAAACCAGACATCCGTATACAATGCTTTCCGTGAACACTCACATAAAACGCAGTTACGATTGATATGAGTAGCTTCGTGTGTTGGTTCTCGCGTATTCAAACGGTGCAGAAACGGCCTAACGTCTGAGCAGGTTGCGACTTGCAACACCTTTCGCTGCGACTGCACTAATATGGGAAGGACCAGGTGTTGTTTTTTCACTAATACCATAAAAGACCCTCTGCGCTTACCTGTTCAGGCCAAGTTAGCGTCTCACAGAGATTCATCGCGTTTAGACTTTTAGTTTAGATACTTCTAGTTTAAACTAGAGTTTGCGATTGTGTTTGTGCAGGTGTGCGTTTTTAATGATAGGGCAATACAAAGATATCTATAACTAATCGAAAATATGATTGTAATCCTTTTTTAAGTCGGTCGTAGACTCGTAGATGTATTGAGAAAGATATCAAGAGTTTTACTTTGCTTTAAGCGTCTCTAGTCTAAAATCCTCTTCATTGTTGTATAAGTTTATGTGAAACTAACTAACTTTATCCCACTCAGGCACTCTTACAATGCTTTCTTCCCCCATACCAACAATTATATTTACAAATATACACAACTTCGAAGAATTTTGGGTTACATTCAGAAGTTAATTGGAGCCCACCAGAGCATGAGGTTGAATTTCAAACTACTACACCACCACTGCTTATTATTAGTTATTACATTATTACAATTGTATGCCATTTTAACACGCGATATTGTTCTCAGTAAAACAAATGCCAGTGAAAGGGAGCTATAAAAATAAATTCTACTATTAGAACTAATGATAAGGTTGTTTGATTTACGCGAGAGTTTGTTGTCCCTCGCGCTTATCGCGTCACTTATTTTATATGCCAGAATTGCCAGATGACATAACAACGTCACGAAACTAAAAAACGAAAGTCATGATTATAGAGTTGAGCAAATATTTTTAAACGTCGCATGTTTATAATACTTTCACGAAGCGGTCAGCGTATCACAAACTTACGTGGCATTTTTTTAGAAACTTGATAAAAATCACAATTATACTGCTGAACTATTCTCAATATTTATAGAAGTCGATGTGAAATCTGCCTATTCACAGTCAGCTTCACATCTGCAGTATAATACGCAAGTCATAAGGATCGTTTCTTGGGTCTAGCGGTCTAGCCTGTGAAATTTCCCTATACCGCTGCGAAGCAGTAAGTTTTTACACATATCTATTTAAACTGAAGCTGTCGACGTTGAACGATGCACCAAGCTGTTATCAGAGTAATTCTCCCAAAATCAACAATGACATAATAATACGTTAAATGACTTACTATGTATAGAAGACAAAGTTTCAAAGGACCACCGTTACAAATATCCTCATTATAGTCTTACTGAGAAAGACAAACGACAAATTACCATGTAAGTTCTGTACGATATTGAGGCTAACGTTTGAGTGGAAGATGTCCGTGAACCGTACAAAGGCACGCTGAGAAGCCTTGACCCGCATTAGAGCGGGGTAGTGTAGATAAACGCATGCCCGTATATGGCCATCTCTCAACACGACAGGCGGAACACCTAAGACAATGTACATATTGTCACACATTACCTTCACTTTCTCATGAGACGTGACATTATATCACATGCTTATGCATGTGAATCGCAATTATTTGCGAGGCTTGCTAACTCAAGTTGAAATGTCATTGAAATTATCAACCCTTCTTGTAAACATAAGGAAGGTTTATAAACTAACTCTGAATGCCCATACCAAATTCTTTTCTCGAAAGAAATCTATTTTAAAGCCCTCCCAACATTTAAAATGTCCAATGGGATAGTTTAAACGGTGTTGCTTCCAGCTAATCGTTTTCTATCTGGTAACTTTAAAAACATCTAGGTACTTCAAGGAAGTGTTTCACCGTTTTACGAGGTTTTGACCCAATCAACTTTGTAAGCTCGCCCTTCTCAGAAGTGGTCCAAGGTATTTAGTGGCATTCCTGCGTTAAGGGGCTGATGTAGCCACTTCAAAGAGCAGGGATAATGTTATGATCAGTGTACCGTTAGCCAGCCATCTAAAGCGACGGCCATTTAAATGTCGTGACATTTGTGTGTATCTAGTTCACGGTACTACGTAATTACCATCATGTAGATCAATTTCATGGTTTTTAAAACTCGATGCAAGTCCTCGAATTCTCGTTTCAGCTACGTAGCCCGGATGTTTAATGGAATACAAACAAAAATCAATTAGTCCATTTGTGCCTCAAGGATCTTTTTCTCGGGGTCAGTTTTCAGTAGGATCTATATCGTAAGGAGTGTAATGAACAGTATCTTACCATTGCATTTATCCATTGTTTCGGAATTTCCTAAAGTAGCACATTTCTACGATGTGTGCGTCACAAAACTTTTAGTTTACTACATTTTTACATATAGTTGGAGTTTACCACATTTATTATATTCAAAGATATTTTAATATCTCGTATCGTAAAGAATTAGAAATTTAGACAAAATTTCCGTATGGTTCCCATGGGAACACAAAGACGGTTTACCGTCTAGCCTATCAAATATTACATTCAATTTCTATGAATATTTCACATCTGAAGCCTTTAGAATTCTTGTTTTGCCTTTTGAGACGCATCTTCGCCAGTCTGCATTCCAAATGAACCCAATTACGTGGGACGGAGACAACTGAAATGGTTTTTTTTCCGATGCGACCGTTATTCGGAGACTTCGATAATCGTTAAGAACCAGCTCTTCTCTCGCCATATACGGGTTGCCATGTTCCGATTTTCTAGCCTCAACGTACATTACCACTTTTTCATCCAGTCTTTTAAGCTTGGGGACGGATTGGTGTCAATGCAACAATAAAATTTCACGTGCATTTATTCATAAGAGATCGAGTTTGTTAGCGCCGTACGGATTGTCGTCAGCGAAGTCACGTTTACCGATACCCGACCTCTTAACCAATATTTGCAAACATTAAATCTTCATCCGAAACCAATGAGACCCATCAGTTTTTATGTGACCACGAAAGAATTAATTGGTAATAATTCACAGGACCCAAAGACACGTATCGAAGAAGTTGACGTTAGTTTCGAAGAATTCGCAGCGGAGCCAAGGCTGTTCACGGATTACAGATACGCGTCGGAACGGGATCAGAAAGTGAAACCAAATCGGTTACTAATTAGATCGATTAGTCAGCCGCGAATAGGTCACAGCGACTGGTCGGCGTGGATTTCTCGATTTACTTTTCGACTGCACGACATGAATAATTAACGCAAAGCAAACTTTCGGTGGGGCCGCATTGTTCACTTGATGACCTGATGGCACCGATAAACATCCTCCTTTGTATTGTGCACCGGCTCATCGCATTCATACGGCTTAGCCGGTTCCATCGTTACGATATTATTCAGGACATAGCGTAAGAGCAGTGGAACATGTGGTCAATGTGCCGAACTAGATTCTTATCCGCATATACTTTAACGCAAACCAAGGCTACGAAAACGTTGGACGTACATACAAGTGTAACGTAAACGGTCGATAGAACTAATAATAAACATGTAACAATGAGTTCGCCTTTTGATGTGTGCGAGCGCGTCATAGCCATGCCTGCCACTCGTAAAACTAATTTCAGTCCGAGTAATTGTACAGTCGACTGCAACCGCGAATTAAGACACGGCGGCTAATAATAAATGATCCTAAAACGTTATTACGGCCAAACATAATAACACAGGTTTAATTCCGATTTGTGTTGTAAGATTATTTTTAGTCTAGAGGCAAAATTAAGCTACTTTGGATTTAGTAACGGGTCATTTTTTATCATGACTGTAGTTTATGAGTTGGAATGATTCCCTAACACAAGAATGACTAAGGTATTTTTTGCATTGCAGATAATTGTTTGATAATTGGAGAATTATCTTTTGACAAGATTAGAGGACAACGTCGCGCAATAACTTTTAACTCCAAGACTTTATCAATGTGTCGCTCTAGTAGGTTATAATATCTACTGTGGGAAAATCACTAACGATAGTTTCGCAGTACGTGAGTATGGCAGAGATTAAGACGAACATTGGGTGAAATATGATATTGATGGACTAATAAGGCACGTTTGCATTGAGACTTCGAATACTAAGTTTCAAAGTTTGCATCACGCGGGTCAACCTGGCCAAAAGCCAACCGTCAATGAATGACACGTTTTGCAAAAGAACCATTAGTAGACAGTCAGGACACGTATTGTCTATTTCGGGGAGGTCGAATTTCCTGAAGTGGTTCCTGAGTCAGAACCGTGGCTCGGTTTCATAAGTAAGTTTCATAGTTTCACTCACGCGGGTCAATCATCCACAACAGCCTGGCCAAAAGCCAACCGTCAATGAATGAGACGGTTCGCAAAGAAACCAGGGGTAGACGGTCAAGTCACGTATCGTCTATTTCGGGGAGGTCGAGTTATCTGAAGTGGTCCCTGAGTCAGAACCGGCTCGCCACTCGACCCGCTCATTCAGCTAGAGGAAACGTGTGTCTGTTTACGATAATTGTGCTTGCTTTGGGAAACGTTTTAGTACTGATGTCAGTGATGTAACTAGCGATGACTGGCTATAAGCGCTCGTTGCAAATGTTTTGGGATTTGCTAAATACAATGCATTTGCGTTGTGTTATTGTTTCAGTCTAATTGTTGGTTTGGCCACTGTTGGTACAATGCTATCGACGGTGGCGCAGTGTTGATGATATTTTAAAGTTATATTACGTAACGTACACTAATTACGTGACACGAATACTGAAGATTATTGTTTTAAAGATACTTTTATATGAACTTGATATTAATTGAAAATTTGAGCTACTTAAATCGATTACCTGGTTAAGTTGAATCACCTGATTTAAGGAGTATGTCGGGTATTAGATAATAATTAATTATTTAGTGGGGGCTTGAAATTTACTGTCCGACATTTTTTAAAGAAATGACAGCAAATAATCTTAATTTAGGATTAGGAGGTAACAATATGACGTATTTTCCAAATCATTTAAAAAAACTCTCATCAGCAGGTTCAGCTAACATTCGTTGTACATTTTATTAGCTACCAGGTGATTCGGTGTAGAGACGTGCCTTCTTTTATGTGTGAGTGTGTCAAACGTGACTCGGTAGGCGAGGGGCCGGTACACGTACCTACTGATGCGCTTATCAGATCAGGAACTGCGCAATCAGATGGACAATTCTCTCTTCATTGGATTTGAGATTATCCTAACTGCAAAGCCCGCTTGAGATTGTATCGGATGCAACGATGTAATCGTGGATTATCTGAGATGCATGTTGAAATTTTCAGGTTTGTTACATAAGAATTACCTTTCAACAAGCACTTTACAATTATTTCAATGATTACTAGAGTGGTTTTACCTTTTTTAGGAGTCCCAACGAAAAAACTAAAGACGAAGGTGTAAAGAAAACAAATATTTTTTATAACGAAATCAAAATAAAAAAACTTTTGCAAACCATATCTTGTGGCACGTGAAATGAAAGGGTTTATTGTAAACATTTCCAATATATTTTTTTATAGTCCTACACTAAATAGTTTTAAAATTATTCAAGAAAGAAAAACTACTGAGGCTAGAATTTTGAGAAAATCAATATCGAGTCTACTATCTACATTGATCGCAGTAAATGCATGAACAGATACAAATAAACTAAGTGACGGAGCAAATAGCAATGAATTGACCACTCGACGGTACTCGTGCCACATTATGTAGGTTAATCTTCAAAATATTATCCACTGCCTCTAACGTAGTATGTACAATAGACGTCGACAGTTGAGGTCAAATTTTTAATCAACGTCCTTGTTAACTGGATACCAATACGAATAAAATTCGTTCATGCTCATAGACTTTGTTATTTTAAGAGGATTAGTAATTAACTACTTCTGGACTTATGAAAGTTAAAGATCGAGCGGTTGTTAGTTTCGATTCAAAGTGCATTGATTTTAGTTGAGTGCCAACTGCCAGCTATTTTGGTTCTATGGAAAGTGAAAAAAAAACACTGATTGATTCCGAATTTTAGTTTTTGGTGTGTCTTTAATTATGAACCTAAATTTCACATCCTATAACACGAAAAATTATGTTTAAATTTCAAAATCGGAGGCCTGCTTCCTGAATTCTTCCGTACGGAAATTTCCAAACCATCAGACTATCATTAACAAATTATTGATCTTCTTAAAATTATTCGAGGTCACATTTACAACACATTCTTGAATGATGTGATAAACAACGCACTACTGACCAACTAACTACTAACACTTCGGAATCAGTTACAAGGAGTGTGAGCGGTGGTAGAGTTCAAACACTTAAAACACTTTTAAATCCAATCGTTATCGACGACAGGCACTTAAGTGTGGAACTCGATAGCAAATATTTACGTCGCCGCCGTAATTCATTTAAATCGTTTAAGCCACTTTTGACCGATGAACCAAATGCAAATGACGTTAGTGTTTGTGACGAATGTAGAGCAGAGTTAGAAAACAGGTGCAAATTGTTGAGTGTTAAAGTGTTTATTGAAGAAGTGTGTGTAAGTACACTTATTTACTTATTGTAATTATATGCAAAAATATTAAGCTGAATATTAAAGAGTTAATTTTAATGCGAAAAGTTGACATTGTTTTTAATATAAAGAAGTAGCAGTGTTTTTACTAGGTAGGTATTACGTTATACATTTTGAATTTGTAACCATATAAATTAGAAATGAAGCACTTAAACTGTGTTACACAACAATGTAATGGAGATGATGTAACTGTTTCAGAAGATTCATTCGATGAATCATGAATGAATAGTGAACAAATTGACCAGTGATAGTCAATTGTTTACTTTTTGTTATAAGTTACATGTTATGCTAAATTAAGCAGGTTACTTACGAAGCGCATCACAATTTATAGTTAGGTGCCTACCTAATTCAAATTGTGCTTGTAATGAATTTTAATAATTGAAGCATAACAACATGCACTAAATACGATTAGGTATACATAAGTATCTACCTACTCGTAATTACTACTGTAGTAATCATGTAGTATGAAACTTAACGCAGCGAATTCTGCGAAAACTGCGAAACGTTATCGTAATACGGGACGATTCCTCGACAATGGGTGTAACAGAAGTCGATGTGTCGTTGTACGAGCCATTAAGCGCGATTTACATTTCAATAAGTACAGTAGCGAGTTAAGTAATCAGACAGTTAAGTAATAAGTAGTAAGTTGTAAGTAGCGTCCAAACGTAAGGCGAGTGAGTAATCATAAGTTGCCGTTCCAACAAGAAGACTGGTCGTGCGCGTGTGTTATTTTGTTCCAGCATGTGTTGTTTTAATCCAGAAAATGGACGTTGAATTAATTAATACCAATTTACTAGATATAATAAGAGATATAGTACCAATACTTTTACAAAACATTGAAAATGAAATATTAATAGAAATGAATTATTATACTACTACTAATTATTATACTTTTTATTTTCGAGAGAGCCTCCTTCGGTCCGAAACCACTTATTCATAACCTCACAAAATATTAATAATAGCTGCATGTCTAGCTTGTTTTATGCGGTAACTGTAGCATTTTGAATTATATAAACATTCATGTTTCAAGTACTCTTGTACAAAGATAAACGTAGTAATATCAGACCACTTTATTTTTCATTAAATTTACCTACACGTGTCTGCGGCCGCAGTGTACAAACTTATGCACTGTACTAAACTCGCCCGTCTAGGCCGTCTACATGGCGGCCAGTTAAGTTAGCGGGGTGCGGGAGACGCGAGGGAGGGGCCTACTTCGCACTGGACTCGCCAAAAAATAGGATCGCGTTCTATTTGAATCAACTTAACTGAACCACTTACTACTTAACTCGCTTTTGCCGTTCAAACGACATTAACAACTTAACTCGCCGGTGTCGTAAGTTAACTCGCTACTGTACTTATTGAAATGTAAATCGCGCTTTAGGGATTAATGATTAGGCAGACGATAGCGTGCATTTGACGGTGCAAATACCATGTGCAACGCTACATGTGCAGAAATGTTGCGAAATTCTAAAAAGATAAGGTTAGATTGAGAAAAATAATGCGAAAAATAAACTCCATCAAACATCGAAATTAAAAATAAACTTCATTCATATCAAACGTAATTCGTCACAACTAGCGATAACGCGGCTCCATCGTAAACAGGAACAGTCCATAAGTTAGGTATAACTAAGCCGCGATTCTGACGGTTTAGATAACACCAATAGTGGATAACAATTCACGCGGCTGCGTATATTTTTTTTGCCATTCGCGAAAAATTACATTTACAACAGCTATTTCGAATTCCCTCACCTCAGCAGCTGCGGTATTGGCGTTCATCCAACTTAGATGCTGACGCCTTGGCCGTCGCCGAAACTCGCATTGAAACCTCGGTCACACGCGGAGACTGATCTCCAGTCCACACACAGTACTCTATCAGAACGGCACATAAAAAACGCGTCGAACGGAGAACCATTCAAAATTCAGTCGTCTAAAATAAACAAAGCACACACTGATTTCCAACAAACGAGTTCAATTTCGAATTCGCATGTAAACACAAAACGATGGCCGATGGCCTGGTCTTTCACATCACGTTAAATATTTGGCGCTTGTCACGAGTGCGCGAGCGTCGTGAATGCGATGCCGGCTCGGCCGACACGTGCGATCGCGACAGTAAACCGCGAATAACAGCCGCAGCCGATAAGGTACGAGCGTAACGTCCCCTCTACTGCGACCGCTGCACGCTCGCAGCTCAGCGAGACTGACGCACGGACGGACGCGGCGCCGCCGGCCGGCGCATCTTCTGCACTCACTCAACCCCTCAAACCCATCCCCGCAGCTACGACCAACCTTGCAACCAGCCCATACTGCCCGACGCTCGTACTCTCACCCCGTGCAAAAAACAAACACGCACTGCATCTCCAATCGTGGCACGCGTTTTAGTCATGGAATCTGACCGCTTTTTCACTTAACCGAGTAATTATTCACGCCTTTTACGGCGATCACGAGTAGAATTAACGCACTCACGTAAACAGCGAACGTCTCGGATCTCATGAGAATGCTGATGAACGTGGAAATGAATAGTAACTGAGATTCGCTTAAAGATGAGCACGAAGATAAGAATTGTATTCCAATAAAGTACTTTAAAAGTGATTCAATGATTCAGATTTACGAGTATGTTTCAAATAATCACTTTGGAACTTCCAAACTTTTGGAATGTCCAAACGGGAACTTTTCAAGAATGATCCTACTCGTTCTAAACTACGATAAGGAAATCCTAGGAAAAGTTATGAGTTTTTAAATCCATAATATGTTTAGTTTACACATGTATGTACACTAAGTCAAGATTTTTTTTAATAAATTGAGTTTTAACTTTACAGAATCCCCTTATCGCTTAACTCTGTCCATAAAGTTCAAACATTCAAACGATAAAAGAATTGAAAATATTCAACATTATGACAACAGTAAAATTATTTCACAATATTTTACTCGCAGAAGTCAACCTACAACTCGCCATCCAAATTCAAAACAGTAGAAAGTAGATCTCAATAAAGATATCACGCAAATTCAATCGTAGCTATAAAGGAGCACAACAAACCCTGACAGGCGACTGGAGGAACGCGAAAGTGTGCCACATCCTGAAGGCAGGGTAATGGGCGGTAATGACGTGCGTCGCGCCGCTAGGTGTTAGGATCACGTAGGCAACGGTACCGTAGACATCGCGAGTATCATGTGAGCAGTGGTTCAACATCGTAATAATGTATTTGAAGAACTCAATACTTGTAACAAGATAGATGTGACGGCTTCTCAGAAGTAGTTTTTTAAGGTAACAGTCATAAAACTCGAATCAATAACCTATTTTGCGCTAGCAATAATAATTTAGCAGATGAAGATGATAGCGATATCAAGTGGATAGTAAATTGATAGTAAATCAATAACAGATCATAACTGAATAATCTAAAATGCACGTATTCATTACTGTTTTGTGATCGAACAGACTAATATGACAAAATTGACAAACACAAAAGCGTGCAAAATTGTCGACTTAAACTTCTGTGAGTATGATACATAATAACAAGAAATAGTGTCCGTGTTTTGTATGTCCTTGACCCTCGGCTTACATTCATCACTGATTCTAAAACACGACACACTCAGCTCATTTGAATAATTATCGCATCGCCAGGTTTCGGGGACAACCGCCGGGCGCATAGATAAAGATGCCGTAATTACCAACGACGAGCTATTGTATGATGAGTTCTTATACATTAAAATAAATTGCCTGTTCTTTATGCGTACAACAACAATGCCATTAAATTATTCTGTACTGTTATACTGTTTATAAAGGAACATAAATAAATTTTGATTAAAGGCTTTAATAAAATAAGGCACAGAAGAGAAAATTTAAACCTACAAAGAATAATAATCTCTGAATGTCAGACGTCCTAAAAGATAAAAAAGTCAACAGACTGAAACAGGATATTATTATTGTTATATAAAAGGTTTAAGAATCTGAGAAAATTAAAAACTGTTTCCATAACCGTACCTGCTGAGAAAAAATATATAGCGGAGCAAATTGCACAAAAAGTCATTCAGTATGCTAACTGGAAAAATGAAGAACGATAATAAAATAACGAATTATTATAACCGGTAATATCATCAGTCTGTTTTTAATGTCAATAACCTACAAATGAACAGGCGACGGGAACAGAGAGATCACCTGATTATAAGTGATCAATGTTACCCAAAAGTTGTTTACGAAAAACTAAGAAGGATGCTGACCTATTATTTTCTATTTTAATCTTCATAATCTGTTGTCTCAATTCCCCGGTTGTTAACAAGCAGGGTCCCTGGTAGGTGTAGAAAGCCAGGAAGGTGTAGAATCCAAAAACCGTCCGCAAGAACCGAAGGAATACCGCGATGAAACCAGGACATACAGATTCCAGAAACTGTTTGTTGATTAACACTTAAGTGTTAATCATAAGGAGAAAATTGACTTAAATCTGGAAGAAGTCCCTTACAAACCTGATTTGCAAATTCATACATATTATGGTTAATTCAAAGTAAAGAAAAAATGTAACATCCAGCAAGAACTTAACAACCTGAATAATTTAAAGTATGTCGGAATTGCAAGTAACGGAAATCTTCAAAGCAAATTTAGTGAAAACGGTGTCACACGCCGATCAAAACATTCTGACGAGTTAATTCTACAAACATAAGAAATTAACGTCGAAGTCGTCGAAGTGCCTTGGATAACAGGAAAGTCTCGTATGAAATTTAATCGCGTTACACATGATTAATGACCACAACGGAGTCACCGGGTCTTCTAGAATCTAGATTCCTGTTTAATTGTATCAGTTTTCTTGCATCTCTATGTTCGGCAGTTATCGCGTGTCCATCAGAGCACTCGAGCGTAGCACATTCTTTCCTGTAATTGTGAGTAATGGCTAGCAGTCGCAATTCGCAGATAACACCAGTGGTAGCTAAATAATTTATAACGTTATTGTTAGTAGAGAAAGGAGTCAAAGCAAGAATTTCTCAATGCAACATTTCAATTTTAACGATTGATGACATTGACGATGAAGGAATAATTTGATTCTAAGAGTCGTTTGTTTTGGTTCGATACCTATGAAACGATTTGGTTCCGCGTTAAGTGAATCGAATTTGAATTAGAGATATACTCGTATCCGAAGATCCTTTTATACCTTCCCAGTAAAATGCATTTCGTCCGGTCGTAAACCTTTCGATAAAATGAACATCAAATGCGGCATTTTTTTAAATCTAACAACTTTATGAAACTTATAAAATTCAATAACAGAAATAAAATATCAATATCACGTCAATTTAAATCGCATAAAACAATTGTACGTACTACAAAAAGCGTAATAAATTTCATATCGATCACAATATATTTCGCTAATTAAGCTGCGATTTCTGAATAATGTTTCCCATCGGAATTGCCAGCGAGTTTTCAAACAGGCAATATTTCCTCTAAACACTTTCTCTCCCATTGTACACAGACACAGTATCAGAGGTGTCGAGCGATTTATCTGCGAGCCGCGTAGACAACATGGCTCCGGAATCGAACTCCAGACTGCAGGATTGTTAATGCAGTCATTACTCGGTTTAATGTTAACGATGCTTATATTATATTACAGTAAATGATTATAGGTAATAGTTTGATACAAACAGTACTAATGTTATACCGTACGTACATAAGTTAGCTATGTAGGTACATAGGCCACATGATAAGTTTTGAGAATATGATAATAACATTTGTAACACACAATTGTATAATAAAATATGTTTGATATATTTTTTTGAGCATGAGTCTATTTTTTTAGCCGGCTATTTCCGTAAAAAAGACGACCCTGTAGCCTAGTTAGAGCGACCCTGCCTGCAATGCGAGGGGTCCGGGTTGGATTCCCGATCGGGGCAGATATTTATGTGACAGATAAATATTTGTACTCGGGTCATGGGTATTATTGTGATGTGTTATGTGTCGTACATGCCACCCGCGACACAGTAAAAACCTAGTAAAGCGGTGCATGAGTGTGCGTTTATTTATTTATTTATTCAAACACAAATTAAATTACAAAAGAAAGAAGTATAAAAAAAAATTAATACTAAACATTTTATTGCTTTACTTCTAATTATATTTCATTCGTATGTGTGAGTTAAACGCTTACACAAAACGCTTACACACTCATAAAAGTAAGCGTGTAATGTTATCCTGAAACATTTGCGTGTTTGGTTTGCACTTAATCAACCGACAAGTAGGGCAAATACGTGTTTGTATGCTTCATACTTATAATGGCCATGTTTATTTTACAAATCACGTTTACTGCTGTTTTGTTTTACCATAAAATAATATTAAATACTCGTATTAATTTATCTGTTTTATTCTTACAACTAAGTATGATTGCATGTTGTTGCAATAATATTTATAATCAGCGTGAAGAAATCCAGAATTGTTCAAGGAGATTTAAGGTTTTACTAAGTAAAAGTGATTTATTTACATACCAAGGGTACATCGCCAATCACCATCAGTTGGAATTGTAGTCAAGCTAAATTAAATTAGTGAATAATTGAATAATTCTTCTCTAAAAATAACCGACTTCAAAATAACTCAAAAATTACTCGTCAGATCTCGCTCAAATTTTTTTCGATTAAAAAAAGAATCATCAAAATCGGTTCACCCAGTTAAAAGTTTTAAACAAACATAAAAAATACAGTCGAATCGAATACCTGCACCTTTTTTGAAGTCGGTTAAAAAGTTAAACTGAAATCATATTATATGCGGTTGTTTTATCTATAAATTACCAAGAGGGTAATTTAAACAGGGGAAAAGGAATACTAGGTTGGACAAGTACCTTCACTGCCTATCATCAATTTTTTATAAACTGACACTATTAAATTGATAAGACAATACCACCAAACACATGTTCATGACAAATTTTGCCAAGACGAGACCTTAAATTTACATCAAAGAGTTATCAGATCTCATGCAGAGCCAACCTTCTAACTCTACACGCCCTAACTTAAAAGCCCTACCTTAAAATCCACACCTTATTGTTAGTCAAAATGTCAAGTGGCTTGGCCGTTTCGCTTCCGTCGTATGAGCGTAAGCTAAAAAAATCTGTGTTCATTACTTTTCTGTTATACAATAGTTGTAGTAAAGGCTAAACCACATACTTATTTTGACTAAGGTGTGGATTTTGTGGAGTTAGGGCATGTAGAGTTAGGGGTGTTGAGTTAGAAGCTTGGCTCTACATAAGATTTGATAACTTTTTGATGTAGAGCCATATGATCTCGTCTTGGCAATATTTGACATGCAAATGTGTTTTGTGGGATTTCACTTCTTTTTGTATGACAATTAATATGGAAAACCCATACAACCCTCCATCCCCTAACTTAAGGATGGGGGATGATTAATTTAAAATCCTGAAATTTACATTTATTTATAACAAGGAGTTCGTATATGAATGTTCAGACCTCTAAGCATCAAAATTTTCGGAAATATTATACTAACTTCCATCCCCTAGTTTAAGGGGTTAGGCACTAAAAGTTCCAAGTTTTAGAATTTTCCTGTTGGTTTTGTACTAATAGTAGCTTACATAGAAAATTTCAACTTTCTAGGACTTCAGGAAGTAGATAATAATTTTAATGATCATCAGTGAGTGACGAAATCGTTAATTTTGTGATATAAATAAAATCTAAAACATAAGAGCTATGCAATTGAAACTTTATATGTTTAATTAGTTCACTATTGACATCATATCCTGCGAATTTTGTTTATCTGTTATAATCCAAACCCAAGTTATGAGCGTTCAAAAAAATGACGAAGCGCTTCGAGAAAAGATAGGTAGTGCCCTTGCGCTTTGTTTGGCTCATCTTGGCGGAGGCACGACCGTGCCCCGAGGTTAAAGTTGACGCGCTATATTATTATAATTATATTATATACCAGCTCTCCTACGTTCTATTCTAAGCTTCTACCCCATGAAACGAGTAAACACAGACAAAAGCCAGTCCAAACCGGACTACGGAAAACAGTAATAGCATATCACGTAGCCTCTGATAATGCAATCAATTAATACAGGCGTGCACGCAGGTATCGAGACAGGTAGCGCAGTGCGAGTCGCGCTCGAGGAAACATTTCTCCAACTAATTGATATTTGCATAGACTACCGAACACTCGTTAGCCAGTGGGAAGCAGACGCGGAAGCGTAGGTTACATCTGTGACCTTATAAAATGGCGCATACGATGATTAAGTAATTAATTACAAGTTACGAGGTTCGGTTCAATAGTATACGTCCGAATACGTGGTGGGGGACGGATGGTAGAGATGGAATGCATCGGGTTTTAATGAACTGGAAAAATCTAAAAATAATAAGAGACTGGCGGGTTTATGGCTTACTCTTTTTACATATAAACCGATCCCTACACAGAATTTTATTATTATACACCTTCAGAAAAATATGTAAATTGGAACAGTCGATATTGCCATGTGACTTATGCGCAATCGTAGTTTTGTACAAACAAAAATAATGACATAGCAATTATATATTTTAATCTAAATAAATGAATTAGACTGATAGTCTGAATATACTTCAGAGTCACATCATCCACACTTCGTCTTTCCATCAATAGATATAAAAATATGCTAGTATATAATTGCATGTAGGTACGTTCGCCACATCATAAAAAGAAATACCTATTTTAGCATGCTACCAAGAGTCAATCCTGTCACAAAAATTAAAACACGATCTGTCGTAGATTTGCCCAAACAGCTCCCCGCAGTCGTTTTCACAGTTCACTTGGCTTTACGCTCTTCGTCGATGATTTTGTGATCGATTCACTGGACACAGAGTATCTTGGCGTTCCAATTAAGCTACAAAAACGTTATAAAAATCTTAACTTGTTATTTTTATGGTTATTTTTAGCCAGAGCTGTGCCGCACGAACGACCCGGAGGGACAAAGATGCATTGATTTATTTTATTTTTCTTCTTATATTTTTTCCTTCATGGGCATGTAACGAGACATCGTTATACAGTACGTTGGCTGGTATACACTATTACTTAAGTATTTAGTCGGTACTCGATAAATATTTTGTCTTTCTGAAAGGCTTCTTCTTTAAGATAAAGCACTTTTATTCGGAGAAAATTACGTTAATGTATCAGTGATCAGTAATTTCTGTACGAATATATGATGTGGTATTTAAATATTTTAACACGCGAATACTTACTGACGACCCGTGTGGCGCAATGGTTACCATGCCGGATCGCCGCACCAAGGGTCCTGGGTTCGATTCCCAGCGAGGCGGAAATTTTAATGATGAGTTTGAATTTCTGTTCTCGGTCTGGGTGTGAATGTCCTTGTCTATGTTGTGTGTTGTCCATGGCACCCACGACACAGGGAATCCTAGTGTGGGGCTGTGAGTGTGAAGCGTTATTTATTTATTTATTTATTTATTTATTGGATCTAAGTCACAATAAGATGAGATTTTATAACAGGGCTATTATTTAAATAAATCCAATAATAATTACCAATAAAATTAGAACCATATTCTACTAATTACAGATTAGCAGTGATAGCCTCATTTTAAAGCTGTTAGGTAACCAATGAAAGACCGTGATATTGAATATCAACAAAAGATATTAATTAATATTGTAATTAGATAAATTAAAGTCTGACCACACACCATGCGGCGACTGACCTATTATTATTATTGTAAGTACTCAGTCATGAACGTATTATTTTGTTATCACTTGCATTGTATCGCTTTCAGTTTTAACGGTGAATGGTATCGACAGGGAGCCGGCTTACTACAGTTTTTAAAGAAACTTCAAAAACCGTCATTTGACTAACCATTTCATTGTTAAAAAAACTAGCTTGTGTAACTTTATTGTATGACTGTATATTATGACCATTAAGACAATATTTAAGTTTTGGGAAAACCATAAAACATAGTTTGCAATATGAAATATTCAGTGGTAGATGTTTTGAACGGAGACAAACGCATAATAAGAGTCCATTAGGCCCATAATAGTCGCTTCAAGGTTAAATGCAGATTGCTCTAAGTGCACGCTAGAATCAAATGCTAGGTCTCTGTTGAACTTTACTTTTTAATGGCTATGAAGATCGGCGAAACAAAGGAAGGTATATATGTCGATCAGGCTATGCATGTGTAAGGCGAAGCTGAAGAGACACATCGTGGGAAAAACAAAGTTCTACTACTATTATATTATGTAAGTACTATGATGTCTTTTGTGGTTCTAAATAATTTACATAGTGTTTGAAGACTTGGAAGACGAAGCTGCGTTTACGCGTTGGTGACCGTAAACCCTTTTGTTGATGAGAGCATCACTAATACAACAGTTGGTTGTGAAGAATCTATATATATAAAATTGAAAAGAGATACACTGATTAAACAAAAAATCTCAGAAACTACCGAACCGATTATGATAAAATTTGGCAGGGAGATAGTTTATGCTAAGGAGACGTCAGCTAAGAACGGATTTTTGGAAATTCATCCCCTAAGGGGTAAAAATACTGGTTGGAGGTCATTTTCATACAAACCAACTTCGTCAGTTTTAGAGTTATAAATATGATTTTTTTTTATGGAAGTTTATAGTAATAAACAAAAGTTAACTTTAACAGTTTTTTTTTGGAAAATCATCCCTTAAAGGGTTAATTTCTTGGATGGAACTTAGTAGGCAACATCGTCATTTTTGAAGTTAAAAACATGAAAATTTACATATTAGTTCAAGATTAGGAACAAAATTTAAAAGTAATGAGCTTTTTTGGAAAATCATCCCCCAAAGGGTTAATTAAGAGTGCGAAATTTCGTATGGCAACTTCGTCAGTTTTGAAATACGAAGGGCAAAAATTTGTATATAAGCTTATAGTTAGACACAAAAAATAACTGTATCACTGTTTTCTCGAAATTCATCCCCTAAAAATAGGGGTTGGTAGTCCACTACATACAAATCAACTTCGCCAATTTTAGAGTTATAAATATGAATTTTTTTATGTAAGTTTATAGTAATAAACAAAAGTTAACTTTAACAAAATTTTTCGGAAAATCATCCCTTAAAGGGTTTATTTAGTGGATTTAATTTAGTATGCAACTTCGTCATTTTTAAAGTAAGAAGGGTGAAATTTTGTATATAAGCTTATAGTTAGACACAAAAAATAACTGTATCACTGTTTTCTAGAAATTCATCCCCTAAAAATAGGGGTTGGAAGCCATTTACGTATAAATCAACTTCGTCAGTTTTAGACTTATGAATATGAAAATTTTTATGTAAGTTTATAGTTGTGAACAAAAGTTAATTTTAACACGGTTTTTTTGGAAAATCATCCCTTAAAGGGTTAATTTAGAGGATTTCATTTAGTACGCAACTTCGTCATTTTTAAAGTTAAAAACATGAAAATTTATATATATGCTCCAGATTAGAAACAAAATTTGGAAGTACATATTACGTTTTTTTGGAAAAGTCATCCCCTAAAGGGTTAAATAAGAGTGTGCAAGTTAGTATGCCAACTTCGTCAGTTTTGAAGTAAGAAGGGTGAAATTTTGTATATAAGCTTATAGTTAGACACAAAAAATAACTGCACCACTGTTTTCTCGAAATTCATCCCCTAAAAATAGGGGTTGGTAGTCAACTACATACAAATCAACTTCGCCAGTTTTAGAGTTATAAAATATATGAATTTTTCTATGTAAGTTTATAGTAATAAACAAAAGTTAACTTAGAATTCTTCGGAAAATCATCCCTTAAAGAGTTAATTTAGGGGAATGAACTTAGTAAGCATCTTCGTCATTTTTTAAGTTAAAAATGGACAGGGAGCAGGAGAGGGATAAGGAGCGGAAGAGGGAGATAGAGAGGAACAGGGAGCGAGAGAGGGAGTGGGAGCGGGACAGAAATCGGGAGAGGGCGCGGGTGCGGGCGGGAGAGGGACTGGGAGCGATAGAGGAAGAGGGAGAGGCATATGAAGTGGGAGAAGGACCTCGAGCGGAAAAGGGAGAGGGAGAGGGATATGTGGTGGGAGAAGGACCTCGAGCGGGAAAGGGAGAGGGAGTGGGACAGGAAGAGGGAGAGCGAGGGGAAGTGAGACAGGTAGCGGGAGAGAAATAGGAACAGGGAGCGGGAGAGGAAGAGGGCAAGGGGAGAGAGGGAGATGGAGAGGGAGAGGGAGAGGGAGAGGGAAAAAAAAAATGTTAATGTTGTTTACTATTCTGCTCCCTGAGGAATGATCTGTGATTGTATCGTAAGTTTCAGTATATAAATTCCTAAATATAAGTACTTCAATATAAATGAACCTGTTTTTAAATTTTATTTTGTAAGGGATAATAAATAATATGATAAGCATAATTTCCGCGTGCGAAGCTGCGGGCAACAGCTAGTTATTTATAATTGTTTGTCAAAAGGACAAGATTTAAATGGTCTTGTTTTTTTAAGTGTACGTAAATAATGTTTAGTCTTACCTCTGGTGTCGTTTTCGTTTTAATATTTTCCATTTTTTGAACAGAAGATAGAATTCTTTAGCCATACCTGAAAAGATAAAAAATACATAGATATACAAGTCGGCTTGTGATTTGATATTAAAAATAGTAAAATACATACATACATAATAAATCAAAGAATAAAAAATTCAGTGTCAGTTAAATTCGTCTTGACGCATTAGCGCAAAAAAGTCCGTATAACTTCCAGTTAAAAATAAATTCAATCCCAGAATGAAAAATTATAGAAGATGCACGAAATGATTTTATTTAGGTACCTCCCTATTTATATAAAGCTTTATTTGTAAATCTGACTCCAAAATCTATAGCCTAATAGGTCTGATCCGAAGCTTGTGTAGTGTAACTACGTAACGTTCCTGCTTCAACCAATATCTGATCAAGATATGAACCTGCCAGGCCCAATCGGCCTAACATGCAATAGAAAATGATTTTCTTGGTGTAAAGAAAGTATTTCTTCAAACTGTGATGATTTAAAGATTCTGATAAAGCTATTTTGTGTCTCACACACTGCGCTTTTTCATTTTAAACAGAAACTAGTGTTGTACCCACGGCTTTGCCTGCATTTTGTGAAATAATAAGTATCTACCCTGTATCTTATTCCAGTCTATCTTTGTGCTGAATTTCATGAAAGTTCGTTGAGTAGCTTTTTTAGTGAAAGAGCAACAAACAATTATATATCCAAACAAACTTTCATATTTTCAATATTAATAGGTAGTACGGTGGAAATAAATAAGTATGAATCGAATGAATCAATGAAAGAATCGAGCAGGTGGGAATTGGACACAGGTACAGGAAGGCCGACGCATCGTGGCGCGTCTGAACTTCGCACAGAAGGCTGCGCAGTACTAACACAATCCGGCAATGCTCGGTACACGTCTCAGTCACACATTATTAACATGTACGTGTCGCTATCTCTGTCTTACATGCGCTAAAGTTCGCAGAGCCTATGTTCAGACGCGCCAAGATACGTCGGCCGTACTGTACCTGCCTACTACATTACAGTTGCTCAATATTCATCCCATTTCCATCAGATACAGTTACACGGATCTGTAAAAATCTAATTACTTTATTTATTAAATAAAGTGGCCTTCGAATACGAGAATAATAATTAAACTTAATTTGTATTGACAGTTGTAACATGGTTCCGTATACGTTTGAATGGACCTCATTAAATAATTTATCAATTACATTACCACACCAATTAATTGCAGCTAAGTAATATTTGCTGCTTGTAAAAGTCACTGCGAGCATTGAGGAAGTATACATAGAGAGGCTATCTCAAACAAAATGTGTGTTCCACCACCGGCTTGCCCTCCGTTCTCTTTTCAAACTAGAAGCCTCGTTTGCACACTTGCCATAGAGTAACTTTGTATATGACACTTGTCGAACCAAGACAAGCAGTCACCGACTCCAAATCTTTACAAGCTCTTACTCCAACTTTATTTAACGTGCAAAAGCGTTTAAAAACGATTTCAAACGTAATTACCATTGATTCGTGTCAAAAAATCCAACACTTTAAATTGGTCACAAGCGTCGCGTCGGCAAACTTATTTAGTCCATTAACACGCTAGTGGCTTGCCAAGTTCAAACGCTCCATATGATTTTTTCATTCAAAATGGCGGGAACATTGCTCAATAATTTAATTAAATTCGTTTTAGTTGATTTAAGTTAAGATTTTGTTTTCTTACTGATGATAAAGTGATAACATTATTTTTTTTGTTTTTTGTCGTGCAAATGTGACACATTCTTATTATGCACGACGGCATTTTTTCAGTTTTTTCGTAAACAATTTTGACATGCGGCCGCAATGAGCGCAGCCGAGTGACAGCTGAGTGACAGAATGAAATGCAGCCGGCCGGCTGCAATGCACACCCCCGTACCCGATGTTCGCGGTGTCCCTTCTATACGCTAGTAATATTAATTCTATGACTGCGAGGCCCATTTATAGGGAGTTAAACTTTATGTCCACGAATTACAACTTACACTTTCATTTAGAACAGAGTTACCCAAACTTTTTTGTGTCGTAGACCCCTTGCCATGTTTTTCCGTGTTGGGTAGACCCTATTACCTGATATTGATTTCCTGTAAATTTCTAACTGTAGTGAAGTTTAGTGTTAAAAACTTAAAGTAAAAACACATGTTAATTTATACATTTATTAATTGAATTTAAATTAAAACTACTCAAAATAAAATTTTGTATCTGTTATGTAAAATATACGTAGCATTAAATAAACATTTTTACAAGTTCAAAATGTATTGCGACCACAAAGCGAATACCAACATCCTACAACTTACACAATTTTATAAACATATATAATATTTTTTTTTACTTCATAGGTACTTTTATAAATAATGTATATGATCCACTATCGTGGACCCCCATTTTCATTTCATGGACCCCCAAATTTTTTTTCGCTGACGTAGACCCCTTGCAGGTTGTCATAGACCCCTAGGGGTCGATATAGACCACTTTGGGAATCACTGATTTAGAAGGACAAAATAATATTTAGGATTGCATGATGTTAAAAGAACATAATATATGAAAGAATATCAATCAACAAATTCATTAAAATTAGAGACAACACTGTTTTCATATCAGGCAAAGTAATTAAAAAGCAAAGACGGATTTATTCTTGTCTGTATCAGGTTTGTCAATTCTTCGGAAAACATGTCTCTATCCACTAAATTATTTCTTTTATTGTCTGTGAAATCATTGGCACACAGTCAAAAATGGATACAGATACAGAATATAGGAATAACATAAAACATTTAACTAGAGCAATATTATATCTTGCAGGAATAAGAGTAGATAACATTATTCAATAATATTAAGTGAATTGAAAGTAAAAGCATGATTGTAATCTCTAATTTTATTAAAATTTAGTTCATTCGTATTTTGACGGTAAAATTACAGGTTAATAAACAAATATGTAGTAGTGTTAGTCAGAGGTTCGCACAAAACTTATCTTGGAAACTTATAGTAGGGAAAAGTTTGAAAACATTCCGAATACTACGTACTACGGTATTCATATCGTATTCGTAGTGAATAATTACACTAGAGCTCGCTTTACATGTTATCGAATCATCCCAAAATTGTTATTCGATTGTACCAAAATACAATTTGTTATCGATTATTCTGGCTGCAATAAAATGAATGGGATATTGATTGGAGTCACAATAATTAATTATCTTGGCGACTTCGCCGTAAGGTATACAAAATGTATTAATTAGTAGCTACTCGTTGTGAAACTACGTCTCGACGTTTAATTTCCTGTTGTTTATTAGGATGCCATCAATCAGTTCGAATACAATTGACATGTTAAGATTTAATAACTGAAAGTTTTTAATTAGTCTCTATCTAAAATCTTCTATCGCTTCAAAAATTCTATAGCTAGCTAACAATATTTGTCTAACGATATGGCGAAATTAGCGGAGACTACATTATTTACACATAAAAGTATTTTAGCAAAAAAGCTCAGGTCAATCACAGACTTATTAAAAGGATTAAGTATATTTACTGTTTTAAGACCAACTTTTGGTAAAAAGGGTTCGACTAAAAAGTTCTACTACAAACTACTTTGAAATATTTCTGATACATAAATTGGGGACAAAGACGCGTATCATTAGGCAAAAATTTAAGTGACTATTATCAGATTTCATTAACTACAGAGAATCAGGCTGTTGATTTAATTTTCAACAAGGTATCATATGTGTCTTTAATGATCTAGACATTCTAGCCAAAATAATAAAACTCAAGAACACTAGACAAGGTGCAATATTCAATATAATTCAACCATTCTCCATCTTTCCTTGAACATGTAAAGTGTTATTCAAAAATTTTTAAAGCCGTGTGTATTATGGCTAAGTCTATGCATATCAAGGAAAAAATTGTCAAATCAAGCAATAAGATAAAAACCACTTGGGAGTATTATTGGTAACGAGATTGGTAGTAAAAATTTACGCGATTCTAAATATGAATTATTAGTTAGTCAAAATAAAATAACCTCTGATAAAGAGGTGGCTAATGAATTTGAAAATTTCTTTCAAAATATTCCTGTTAAGTTGACAAAATCGTTGACTTCATCCCCGACGGCAGCACATTCTATTTTAAAAGATACCGTTGATGAATGTAGTGTTTCATTTAAATTTAAATATACTTCCTCATTGGAAATAGTTCGAACCTTTCGTGCATTGCACATTAAAAATACGGGTGATTTATGGGGAATGTCTGTCAAAATTTTAAATAATATAATAGATGTGATAGCCCCTTTTTTAACTAGGTTATTCAATAAATGTGTAGATCTAGGTACTTTCCCAGATCTTATGAAGTATAGTAAGATTATTCCGGTTTTTAAATCTGGGGATAAAGCAGACGTTAATAATTACAGACCTATTTCTATTTTACCTACTCTCAGTAAAGTCTTTGAAAAAATTATATTAAAACAATTGCTGATGCACTTCAACACTTATAACTTACTCCACCCTGAACAATACGGCTTTACCAAAGGCCGTAGTACAACAGATGCAGGTGCTAGGCTTCTTAAACACATCTTTGAGGCCTGGGAAAATTCACAAAATGCCATAGGGGTATTCTGTGACCTGTCTAAAGCATTTGACTGTGTTGAGCACGAAACACTTCTACTTAAGCTTAGTCACTACGGTATCAAGAATAATTCACTCAACTTGATTGCGTCGTACTTGAAGGGTAGAATCCAATGTGTTAGTATAAATGATACCAAGTCATCGGGATTTCAATCTGTTATGGGGGTACCTCAGGGCTCGATTCTAGGCCCCTTTCTTTTTCTAGTATATATAAATGATCTGCCGTATTATATTAAGAAATATGCAGAGATTGTCCTGTTTGCTGATGATACTTCTCTTATATTTAAGACGAATAGAAATAAAATGAATTTTGACGATGTAAACAGTGCTCTGTCTCGTTTATCACACTGGTTTACTACAAATAATTTGCTGCTAAATGCTAAAAAAACTAAGTGTGTTGAATTTTCACTACCTAATGTACGGAATGTTAGTAAAAGCCTCAAATTAAATAATGAAATTCTAACTATGGAAAAATCCACGGTTTTTTTGGGTGTCACCTTAGATTCTAAACTACAATGGGGCACCCATATAACGGCTCTCGCGAGTAAGCTAAGTAGGTCAGTTTATGCCATTAGAAAGATAAGACAGTTTACTGATGTAGAAACTGCTAAACTTGTTTATTTTGCATACTTTCATAGTCTCATGTCCTATGGTATATTGATGTGGGGCTCAGCGGCTAACGTTAACGTTGATGCTATATTTATTTTGCAGAAAAGGGCAATCAGAGCCATTTATAAATTAAAATCACGCGAATCCCTGCGTGAGAAATTTAAAGAAATAGGCATATTAACAGTAGCCTCTCAATTTATTTACAGCAATATTATTTTCGTAAAAAACAACTTAGGTATGTTCAAGCAGAATAGTGATACGCATAATCATTTAACTAGAAACAGACATAATTTGGTTACGTCATCTTTTCGCCTAAGTAGGGTACAACGTTCTTATATGGGGCTCGGTGTACGTTTTTTCAATAAATTACCTAGGTCAATACGTGATTTACCTATCCAAATGTTTAAGAGATATGTGAAATCTCAGCTAGTAGGCAAAGGATACTATAGTATAAATGAATATATTAATGACAAAGACGCCTGGAAACTAATGCCGCATCCAGTTCCGCGTAGGTTAGAACGCAATATTATGTAACCATCCATGATTTTAAAAGATGCGCTGAGGAGTTTCTTTCGGCTTTTCTTCTCCTCCTTGACAAAGCGCCTTTCCGAAAAGCTGGTAGATTAAAAAATGACGTGCATAAGTGTATCAGTGATACCTATATGAATAAAAGATTTTGATTTGATTTGATTTGAATAAAAGAATTTTGCTTACGCAGCGTCCAAACGCAGGTAAGAAACAATGGAGCGACCTTTAAAACTAAAATAGAAGCACTGAATCTAAAGGCGATCTGGATCATTATGCATCCCGATTCAGAAAGCGGGGAGGACACGCTACACGATGATAAATAACTCCAACCAGATAAGTTACCTCTGCTTCTGTTAAAGGAAAATATCCTCTAATAACTTCAACTTAAAAGCCAGTGAAGAATATGCAAATGAAGTCAGCTTGTTTCTAGGGTGATGTTTAAGCGCCCACCAGGTATCATCGGAAACAATTTACGAGTCTAGTATGAAAAATAGTTGGGCGAGTGACAAGAACATGGAATTTGATTCCATTGTTTCTATCACCATTTATCAAACTTTGCAAGTATTGCTTGTAACGGCTAAATGTAAAATGTATGGAGTTAAATCAATACAGATTGCATTCGGGCTTTCTGGGCTCATTCCCATGGAAACCCTGCATGCAAATAACAAGAAAAAATGTTAATAATTTAAAGATAAAATAAAATGTGATCTGAGAGTTGACAGCTTTCTCAATTACCACATAAAGGAAATACTTTCAAACTGTCAGTGCCTCAGTTTCAATTTATTCGACTGTTTGATTTTAATATATGTAAAGTGATTTTTAACAATTCAGTGTGGATTTTAATGGCGTCTCTGAAAGGATTTCTGAATAAAACGGTCACACGCTCTCGCTCCTCGTTACCTGACGTCGGTAAAACCCTTGAGCTGGTTAAATGGCTGCGAAGGAAACAGATGTAAATCAATATAGAGTAAAAGATCAAGGTCGAAGTGATTATTTTGTTTATGAACAAACTGTTTAAACAATGAATACCTCGTGATGAAGTAACTCATGCGAGATATAAATCTTAAGCTTCAAGTGGTAGCTATTGAGCGAGCTTTTGTAAATAATTTATTATTGTTCCTGAACCATGACGTACAATCTGAATCATCGTTATTCTTTATATGAGGCAATATGATTATTTACGAGACTTTATAAGACCTTTAATCACCACTCCAATTATAATAATAATGATTGCAAATAAATTGTAAAAATACAGAAAACGAATATGCATAGTTAAAGGTTGAAGAAGTACCCACACAAAGAAAAAAAAACGAAAAAATCTGTGTCCTCTGTTTTGTTTTTGTATCTATTCGCCAGTGTAAAGAGTTTCAATGATATGATCGACATGTTTTGGTAGTAAAATTAAATATAAAATTTAATGTACTCAAAAGGCTTTATGGCTTTTTGGCTTTATCTACTTTATGTATCGTTTATCGGTTGTAAGATGTTAACAATCATTCGGGTGCGAATTTATCTAACCGCTGAGAAGGTTGTAAGAGATCACGAGCAGATCTCCGCTGGACATGATTATCTTTACAATCTTAATCCAAAAAACAACTTTCACAAGATTAGAGATCGTTAAAAAAAATCAATCGTAAATTTAATACATTATGCCTCGAACATCATCAGAATGTCGCGACGCAAAAAGTGATCGGAATCCTTTGCGAATGGCTTGCGAGAGCCAAAATCAAAATGGGAGATGACTTAAACAGTTCTGTTCTTTAATGTGATAGTATAGAGCCGAAATTTGTGTGGCAATAATTAAAATAAGAAGTTTGTTATTTTCGTGAGCACGGTGCACGCGCATACTTAAAATATCAGTGAAATTTCTGAGTGTGCCAATCCAATACCATATTGAGCTGAGACGAGCCATCAGTTAGTCTACTCAACTATGCGGCCATTATAAAGGTCCCATTTAATTATTTACATTGGGCGTTTTAAAGGCGACATATACACCAACTATATAATAACTTAACTACGCAACGGACTCGGTATTCTGAGTCCTTATAGGTCGAAAGAATTCAGACTTGATTATTGACCCATTCAGTAAAAAAAGTATTTGACTTGAGAGAAGGTATCTTAAACTGGGTTCTCGATTTTGACATATTATAACATTACTCAATATATTTTCCTCAAACTATCAAAAGAGTAACAAATAAACAAAAATTTGCTTCCACTTTACCTGACCTAAACATCAATAAAATTTTAATAACATACCTACGTAACCGCGTTAATTAAATAGTTTTCACACTGCGATAAAGTGCAAGAACCCAACTCAGAGTCACTAACGGTTACTTAGTACAGAATTTGTATGGTGATTCTTTAAGGAGCGATTAAAGTAACCGTTAGTGAGTCTGAGTTGGGGCGTTAGTCTATGGCATAATTAACGAAGGCCTGCCTAATCTATTACCCGTAGACTAGAGAAGTACGAGTACATGATGATGGAAGAGTCCGTATGCTATTAGTTAGCATGATCCAATTAGTAGAGCTACTCTCGAAGGTAATCGAGATCGAAATGATACCAACCCAGCGACATTGAAAGCTGTGTTAAACGAAAAAAATAACAGTAGCACGAAAATAAATGAATGACTACATCCGATTGAGAATTACAATTTTTAATTCATTAGTATCGCCTTGATTCATAAGAAGTAAACTGGTCTGTTGCATTTTTCGGAATCGATCGTGACTAGTCACGACGTTTAAGGATACCAATCGGATTACTGACGTAATTTTAGCCAAATTCGATTGTAAAAACTTGTTGCCATTGTAAATCCGGACAATTGCTACTGAATTTACTCGCTGATTCCTTTTGCCATTCGGTTTATTGGCGATATCCACCAGGCGATAAGTGTGCACGCTCCTGGTCGCGTGATATGCCAACTGGACTTCGGTACCGCATCGCTGCGACCATCTCTGGAGATAATAGCTTGCGTTTTTGAGTTAATTGCTAGATTTCCAAGTATTTTTGAACGAATATAACATTGGAATTCAAAGTTATGAGTACCGATAATTCGAGACAAGAAATTGATAGTCGTTTCAATCGCTATCGCGTTGTTATAATATGCTCTTAATATTATTATTAGCGTGACCAATAACGAGAATTTGTGCTGTTAAATTGTTAATATAAACCTCTTTATGTTCAATAATTGAGGTGCTAAAGATGAGCAAATAGATTTAAGGAACCCAAGTTACAAGAAGCGTACATAAAGCACAAATACCACGCTACTGTTAAACCCGTACCGTAAAAAAGACCCACCTGCGCTGAAGACATTCAAAGACTCACCTAGCTGACAATTCATTGCTAATTGCCACAATAAAAATCGTTGCTGTCCATAACGATTTCCCTTAATTGGTCTCGTTTCCCAATCGGCTGGCGATTGTGATCTGCGTGCCGTGTGGGGCCGGCTAGCCCCATGCCCAAATCAGCAGCGCGATCGCCCTGACACTGACCGAACACGAGAAGTAATTAGCACCCATCGGACCACACACACCGTACAATTTCCTACAGTGAAGTGGTAACAGGCGCCTGCATTCAACTTTCATCCTCGAATGAAGTCTGGGTCGCATGAATCACGAGTCGAGACGCAAATGTATCACCTCGAGACTAGCGAAGTTGACATCGATATAAAACAGCCGGCCGGTGTAACTAACATTGTAACATGACAGGAACACTGCTGCGAGGAGATTTTATTCCGTTATACAGATTGTAGCACCAATTGTAGAAGCTGTTCTCACGTTTACTTTATGGATGTATTGATACAACAATTCAAACGTACGCGCTGTGCGAGTGTGCGACATGATATAATGGTAACAACACCGTATTTCAGACAGCAACTAAAGGTGACGGGGAAGAAGAGTGTTGTCCCATTTTAAATCGAACTGTTACTTTTGTAAGACGTTGCCATTTACAAATACTTAGCCAATCGAAACACGAATCTGCCGTCTCGTTTCCTAGGAGTGCTTCAAATTAAGGTCCCCCAGTCGATCATAGGAAGACACGATTCCTGACGCAACCGACATTCGCGTTGTTCCCAACAAATTACATAATTGCAACCGAATTTATCAGTGAAAGTGTAGAATCGTTGCACGAAGCGTACTAATGTTATGCCGCTTTAATGATAGATGGTCTCGCCGAACTGTGGCCTCGGCCGTAGAAAGCTCGGGCATTATTTATTATTTACGAACAGCGAACTATTGTTGGTCACATTGAGTAATTTACGATGATGCTCGCCTGTCCGTCGCGGTCACAGTCAGTTAATTACAAAACGACTTACTTCGATGTACCGCAGCGAATACCTGATCATCATCATCCGCACCCAATTACAAGGAACTAAGGTTCATTGTTGTTTATTAATAATCCCATGAACATTCGGCACTGTGAATGAATTCATGTCAGCGAATGGCATACGTCGATTTCGCGTGCCTAATAATTTTGATTGATGGGTCTTTAGAAACCTAGACGTTCAGCATTTTTTTGTTATTTAGCGTTAAGCGGAACTAATTGACCGACAGTTAAGTTTTTTAATATTCATGAAAAGAAGAAATTGCTCTTTTGAATATCACTATAATACTGATAATACAGCATTTTTACCACGAATTCCTTTACCATCGCTCAATAGCGAGTAAGCTCTCGAGCTAATTTAAAGGCTAATCTGGATGTTAAAACAAAAGGCAGACTTTCAAAACAAGTTTCTCGATCCAAAGGGCACCCTACTTAGTTTCGCCACCCCGACTGCCTCCGTTTGTTCGGAAACATTTAATTGGTAAGTAATGACCGTTGCGTGTCTAAAGAACGATTTCGTATTGTACTTGCCCGCGGGCCGAGCTATCTACATCTCTAAGGAAAACCGCACACATATGACTTCTGGATTTCTTTGCGAACTTGAATGTATCAAAACATGTTTGAGATAAAATATAATACATTATTAAACTCGCAAAAATATAAAGAAGAGTTACTTTTAAAGCGTAAATAGAACACATTCATACCTTACAATAGGATTGCCTTCGTCACGGGTGTCATAATCGTATAGATACAGGTGTTTATTACACATCAATATTCTCATGATCCAAAGCCCTCATTTTTTCTGCCACGCAAATCTCTGTCCAAGACAGGAATCGTACCCAGTACAAGGTTACTTACTAAATGAATGCATGCATGTTTGTTTGGGTACACTAAACCTTACTAAAATGTGTATGGAATATGGATGCCACACTTTGAAAGGAAAAGTTAGCGTCAAATGAGCCGGATTGCGCGCCGCCATTAAACGGTAATCGAACCAATCTTCAGACGGAACACTTATAAAGTTAAAACTATGCTGCGGAGTTACTAAAGGAATGCATAAATGATTGTTTGGGTACGTAAAGCTTAATAAAAAGTGTATGGATACACTTTGAAAGGAAAAGTCCGTGTCAAATGAGCCGGATCGCGCGGCATCATTATAACAATTTGGAAATTATCTCTACAAGTGTGCCAGTTTAGAAAATTATTGGGTGCTGCAAGGTCTGGCATCATGATATGAAAGTATGTATCTCGTGTGTATTAGCTATAACCTTGTTTCGAAATCATCTTGTTAATGCGAAGCTTTAACAGAGCTCTACGCCGCCGCGCCGTATTTCATGTTTGCTGTTTTTATAAAAGGAACTATGTGTTTCATAGTTAATTTAAATTGTCTTTAATCCAATAATGGCTCACAGGGCATGGTCTGTCATAACTGAGGGGGCTTGGAGCATACTACGCCACGATGCTCCGGTGATGATTGGTAAATTTTTAATTACTACCAATCTGTTATAATAATATAATCTAAATTTTACTAACAAAAAATAACCGACTTCAAAGTCTCAAAAACTACTTGTCAGTCCGATCTCGTTCAAATTTATGTGGGACCACATGACAAGCACCTGCTTTCGATTAAAAAAAGAATCATCGAAATCGGTTGGCGTGATATTGAGTTATTCGTCAATTTGTCGCGCACATCTTAACACAAATTTACGACTTATGTGGTTTTATCATGGATGTCATTGTCAGATCTCAATAAAATTTATATGGGACCACATGACAGCCACCAGCTTTCGATTAAAAAAAGAATCATCAAAATCGGTTCGCCCAGTCCAAAGTTCTGAGGTAACAAATATAAAAAAAAAAAAAAAAAAAAAAAAACAGTCGAATTGAGAACCTCCTCCTTTTTTTGAAGTCGGTTAAAAAGTGTTAATAATTACTTTTTGCCTGTTTATTAATTTTTCGTTTCTTTTTCAACAGGGTTATAAAATTCAAACTATATGTGTTTGACAACAATATTGATCTTTTTTTTTAATTTTAATAATTATGTAGATGCTTTACTATAATTCCACTTGATGTAAAGTGAAGATGTAAGTAATAGTAAATATGATATACATGAAGATATGTATAAAGGTGTATTATTTTAGTTTAGATTGGTTCTATATTACCTAATGTCTTTATGTAAATCGTGAGTACTTAGCATCGTAAGTAGAGTTTAAATAATCATGAGCAATTAATTGGCCATGAGTGGTTTTGACTGCAATATTGATTGTACAACATTAAACAAATTTTTATTAGCGGGTCCTTATTTTAAGACCACTTAACTGAAGGCTGAGCCGTTGTTTTAAGTATATCAATATTCAAGATCAGCTAGTTATTTTTAACGACATTTATTATTAACTTAACGAATCGATAAAATAAGAAAACAAGTGATTTACACAACTTTATGGCCAGTAGTCCGCACCTTTGTTGCGGAACTAATTGAATAAAAATGATTTTTTTTTACTATCTACTATAAATTGATAGTTAATATCGCAGAATTTTATATTTGGAAAAACATTTCTGTTAAAAATAAAAAAAAAATAAAAAAATTAAAGCACAAAATGTTTTAGTCTTGGCAAAAGCATGTTTTCAATATTTCCACACCAAATACGTACTGCATGGATACATACATATTACATATATAAAAAAATGGACCTGTCGCGTTTCCTCGTCTGTAGCTAAACCTGAGAGTAGAATTAGGTCAAACATATCACAAAAATGCATTGTCATATGTAAAATTTCAACTCCTAGCATAAGAGGAAGCAGGTCTAGATTCGACCCACACAGACTGCGTAAGTTAAATAAGCGTTTAAAAAGTAACCAGTTCCATCCGACCCAATCTCAGTCATCAGCAACAATGCATTAGCGTTTACAATGCACAACTAAACCGAACACTTTCTACGCTAGTCGCTACCAGATCGGCAATAATAATAAACAACTTACATCATCCGTTTCGTATTAATGCTATCAATGGACGTGCAATTAAATCTACGCCGGCGTTAATAAAATTAACGTTCGCTTATAACGCTTTCCTTGTACCTACACTCATGATTTAAAGTAGCTTTTAATTTTCTTTTTGATGTTAGATCTAAGTGGCTACTGCACTGTGGTGTGGGAGACTTCAAGAAATTTAGTTGACTGACGCTCCAACTCAGAGTCGCTAATGGTTACTTAAATCGCTCCTTAGTAAAGAATCACCATACAAATTCTGTACTAAGGAGCGATTTACGTAACCGTTAGTGACTCTGAGTTGGGGCGTGAGTGAAACAACAAGGAGCGCAGTCGGTAGTTAGATGGGTGGCTAATGGCAAAAATTTCTTGAGCACTTCCGTGCTTCGGAGGGCCCGTAATGGCCTATATAGATACATAAATACACAAAGATCGATCTCTTCAACAGGCGAAACTCGTGCCCAATAATGGTCAATTAATTGGTTGAAGCAAAGTGAGCGTGCGTTCTGGACTTCATCGCCACTAACTATTAGCACTGAAGACATAATAGTACTTATAATAGCCATTAGTTGAAATTGTTGTGATATTTAATAAAAGAAGTGAAAAATATTTGTATAGTGTACCTAATATTATCAAACTTCTAAACTTCGCCGCTGGAAATGACGATATATTTGAAAACAAATAATAAGAAAATATTAAAAGCGAGTGCTTTCAAATAAACACCTTAAAAATTAAAACCAGGAAGAAAATTAAATGCATAATTTGTCCATGCGAATATTACTTTACTTATATAATTGTCATAGCCTACCTAATTGACCTAATTACTAGAAATCGTTTCGTAATGTCAAAACGCACTAATACTTTATTATTAGATACTAAAAACAATAAACTTAACTCATAGCTGCTATGCTCTGAGGAAATATACAACAATTTTCATTACAATTAGTATAGGCGAGATTTGCTCGTAAATCATCAGGTATGAAAGGCGATCGAGCAAGCTCTAGTTTAAGTTAATTTCATTGTTTTCATAACAGACTGTAATTAAAATTTAATTAGTTATGCAATTTATAGCAGCTATCAGCATGCTGACGAAAGTAGCGGTTTGCAGTCTTAAATATAGGATGATATTAGTGAACTTTGAAGAGAAATGAGGGGAATTTATGGATATGTGTGAATCATTGCGAAAGATAATGGTAGAAATATTAGTTTGTGGTAGAACCACTACGTTACATTATTTTTACATTATAGTGTGAGTGGCTTACTATACAATAGTTATTAATTAAAACAACAACGACATACACATATTCATAGCGTGCTCGTGGTAAGAAGTATGAACCATTAAAAACATCAGACTCAGTAATAAGCTACGCCTATTACAATAAAAGAATGGGAGATTGACGCGAGAATTACCGTTGGCAATTAATGGGGCAATTACAGGCGCCATTGAGGTATCTGCCGCGAGCAACGCCGGTTATTTAAGATCTTGCTCATACAATACTCTTGAGAAACTCAACTTTATTGAAAGTGTCATTATCAAAAGACATATTACAAATATTTTGACCCAAAACAAAAGTATGTTATGAAATTCAAGGCGCTTTTTTGCTCTGACCAAAAGTTAAGTCGATTATTTTTTCGGTTCCTTCTTTCTCAGTACATATATTGCGCGGAACAAAGTTATTATTAAATGCTAGTAAATAGTTATTATTATCTTGAAATATTCTTAAAGCTCTGAAAAAAACTTGCGTAGACTAGAGAGACCATACCACCGCTTCATACCACCATAGTCCTGACTATATAGGTAATTCAGTGAGCATTTAAATAATTTTTGCGGCGACTAACTCTTATCGTTCCGTAGATTTCTGTGCTCTATTTACATGTGTAGATAAATACCATATCCAATTAACCAGAAAGAATGCATGATTATGAATCGCACATATAACAAAACAAATATATTAAACTTAATTCAGTGGTAATGAACTTTCACTTATAAGTAGTTACTTACAAAAGAGACAAAAAACCTTATCTGTTTTAAGCCTCTTAAAAACGTAAGATTGCCTACACATATTGATGAGCACTTTAAACTACCGCCTACGCTAAGCTTATCTGATAATGTCTAGTCTGGTTGGAATAATTGAATTGCCTAACAAACTCTTCCTTCCTGCAGTGAAATCGAATCGAAAACTTCGCAATATAAACACAATCGAACATCATTCAAAACAAGTTATCAATGACTTGGTCAAATACACTTAAGAGTCGTTTACACTGTTTTTGGTGCGAAAGAGGGAGAGAGATAACAATTTTATTGAAAGCGAAAACAACATTTGTGAATTAACCTGGTATTTATTTTGCAGGACATTAAACTTCTGCATGAGCAATCCGGATGTGCTTTACTGTTATATTGAATTTTTGTTTTTGGTTACTACTAAACTAAATTATAGTATGTTTCAAAAGTAATTACTGGAAAGATATAACATGGATTCTATTTACGATGTTAATTACGAAACAAATACGGTCTTACTTATAAAAATCTCACTAATCTATACTTAGGCACCGCTTAGTTAAACCGCTCTTAAAAAGTTAATCCACGTTTAACTTTTCATTACTTATAAACGTTGATTAGCTGTTACTTAGTTAAGAAACGAACAGATAAGGATACATCAATGGTTGGCACAGATTATACCTAAGATAATCGATTTGATAGAGAAATTGAATGAATGAAATTGCTAAAAGTTCTATTTTTTCCATATTATGTCATCTATGACAGTGTCAGTGTCGTGAATTTGACAGATAACGGTCAGTTATTAAATTTGAAAAATAGTAAGTAGGCGATTTACCTCATGACGGCCCCAATATCTGATTACTGCCATTACTTGTAGTTCTACAGGAATACTGCCACCTCGAGTATCGCCCTGTATATCAGGTCTCACTATTTCTATGATACGACTCATGTTTTCTTTATTAAATCGGTATCTAAGTTTAAACTCCTCATCCGATAAACTTTGTAGCGGATTAAAGCGAACTCTGTAATTCTTCGTCTTTCTTCTCCTCCTAGCTCTGAAACTGCTTAAATCAGCTACGTTGTTTTGGAAATCACGAAGATCTTCCAATCCATCCATGTTTTATGCACAAATATAATTTTTTTACTGACAAACAAACGCAAGTAAGTTGATCAGACGTCACAATAGAACAGCTGATTTATGTAAAATCCGCCATCTTGCCGCTTACGAGAGTTAAACTATGTCTCAGCAGTGTTTAATTTTGACAGCTATTTAAACCCTACTTAACGACTTCTTAACGCTAAGTAGTGTTTATAAGTGAGGTTTTTGCTAATCCGTTGCTAAGCAATAGATTAAATATTAAGTAACGTTTATAAGTAAGACCGATAGTGATTAAATTAAAACAATTTTCAATATTCAAGACAATACGAATATAATAGTAATAAAATGATAGACATGCATATTAGATTAACTTTGTTTCTTTATTTATAGTATACTTCTACTCTACTATAAAATACAAAATGTTTCACGTACTAGAAGTGAGCTTTGCCAAAGCTTGCAAACTGTGTAGACGCGCCCTAACATAACGCCGCCCTAGGCAAATCTTTAGTGACTTCACAAAAGTTATCGATATACGATCGATTACGCAACGATAATCGCGATGTGACTCAACAGTGCGTTGTTCTGGCTTACAAATGTAAACTTAATGCGGTTATCTAATATCGATTACTGCCGCCCACGCCGTCTGTCACACATCAAACGGAATCAAAGCGAGCCATTTACATAAACAAACCGATGTTAGAGGCAAACAAGGCGGATGCAATACTAAAACATATGGGTGACGTGGTTTATCGATATCGATAAATTGATACGTCTCCGACCTCCGTAAATTCGGCAGCTTAATTACATTAATGGAGTTTAGATGATAATAAAAAATGTTTGAAGGATTTCGTTGTGTTCCGTCTGGGGGCTTGTGAGGTAGTTCTTTCTTTCTTTTTCTTCTGTCTTTCATGGCCAGATGCACCAGTGATGCTTTTGGTGTCGCTATGTCCATGAGCGACAATAGCCACTTACCATCAGGTGGATCGTCCGCTCGTTTTTCGGCTATCTATAATTTTTATTTTATTCTTTAAGAATACGCATCTTAAAATTGTTTTGAGTATTATTATTATTTTAAGCGTAAGTAAGACAACTATTTGACAATCTACTCGTAATTTCGCACCAAACATTAATATTGGAATGTTTCATACTCCCTCCGGAAGTGGTCCTTACAGACCGGTCGGAGTGAAAGTGGAGGCACGCGACTATCAAAATTGTCACAATAATTTAGTATTCAAATTGGGAACGACAAGTAAATCATAGTGAAATTTGACATTATTTCGTAATGGGCATTGTCTGATGTCTATGTCTGAGTGGTTTGTGTACAAATATTTAGATAACCCGATTATCTGCGGCTTAGTTGTCTACGAGATACGGTTTAGAAAATTATTGCGAAATGAACAGGTCATGTTCAAGCTACAATCTTCTTAGATTTTTTAGTGGAATGTGCTGTAATTTCTTCCATAGAAGGTAAGGTAAGGTATCATATAACTAATATAATAAAATAAAAATAATAATTGGCTCTCGGGGAAAATATTAATATGACAAATGAATGTTTATTCTAGAATAGTCGTTGTTAAAATAACATCGTCCAATTAAATTCTAAAACTTGCCTCAGGATACATAAAAGTAAGCCAATATTTATATGACCTGACCTTTTACCTGATCTGTGACCTTTGACTGTAGTTGAATGTTCTCCTTGTCACTTCAGGCTTCTTCGGATACAAGCTTCGAAAAATTATATTATGCAGCTGTTAATGTTAGCCAGAAGTGCCAGAACTAGAACCCACACTCAAACTTTGCGACTAGGACTAGGACGAAACTCAGAATAGATAATTATCTCCTCACCCGTCAACACAAAACCCCATTATTCAACCAGCTGACAATGCAACATTATTGTATGAGTAAACAATATATTCAAATGCAATGAACATTTATATTGAAATGTTACTCTTTACTCCGGAAACGGACCGCTCGAGACTCGAGAGTGAAAGCTCTGTGGCACGCGTCACGATATTTGTGGCAAAATTCTACATGTGTAGTATTCATTATACACATGCGAATCGCCATCCATATGTAGTTAGCGAAAGTGTTGACATTAAATAATACTGCGCCGATCTTATCCCGAATATGTATTGCTTCGTGCGCAGTATTCCGAATTTCCGAGCAGGTTTTTGCAATCTTTGGCAATTAATCGAGGAGGATTATAGCAACAATACTGATTACAAATTTTATTGTAAATTGTTATGATAAATATGAATATTGATTCTTTTTAGATGATTTTCAATGGTGCATACCTAGCAGAAGCTCGAATTACCACGTATTGCTATGTTAACGCTCCAACTTTAATAGTTTGAATGACGATAGCCGGATCGGAATCTGAATGATCTAGGTTGGATAATCCACGTCCAAGATTAAAAAATGTCTTTTGGAAATTAAGTGTTTCTTCGAAAAGGATCACATCGCTAAAAAAGCCCACCTGATAGTTATTCACATTATTCTAGATATTGTGTAAAATAACTATTGGCCAGCGTGTTTTACTGTGGACTGTGGTGATGAAACCCTCATAAGGGACCAAATAATCTAAATTTTACTAAAGAAAAATGACTTCAAAGTTACTCAAAAAGTACTTGTCAGATCTCGTTCAAATTTATGTGGGATCACATGATATGCACCTGCTTTCGATTAAAAAAAGAATCATCAAAATCGGTTCACCCAGTAGAACGTCGATAAAAAAAATACAGTCGAATTGAGAACCTCCTCCTTTTTTGAAGTCGGTTAAAGTGTTAGAGAGTATCCATAGTGTTTATAACTTACCCAACGCTCTACCGTTGGACTATTTTCCGTATGGTCAGTTTCCGTAAGCCAAGCTGATGAGATAATGATTGCTAAGAGAAACCTAAGAGGTAAGAGGACTAGTACACTGCCGTCCTCAAGCTAAAAGGCGGCTAAATGTCATCTGGTAAATTTTTACTTTATTAACAGTTTTGATATTTTTTTGACCTTTAGTAATATTTAAGTTCAAAAAAATTTTAAAAATATATATATCTTTTGAGTTTGACATAGTATGACAACATTAACAATTATTTTATAGAGAATCACTAGCACGATTTCAAAATAATCCTGCGTTTTTTGGCTCTACCTCAAAAACTGTTTTTGTCACTTAACCGCCTTTTAGTTTGAGGACGGCAGTACAGCCTTTTCGAGAAATAGAGGTTGCGAACGTCCTAAGGACATCCTCTTTGGGGTTCGAACCTCAGCTTAGGACTTTGCTTGGAGGAGAACAACAGAGGTGTCTCTAATAAAATTAATGTAAAAGCATTGTATTGAAACAATGAAACAAACCACGTAACCTTTTAATATAATAAACTACTCGTATTGGTTAAACGATATGTTTTTCTTTTGCCACGATTTTACTTCCTAACGTCTACTGAGAGAGTCGGTGTAACAGAGATCGTTATCAATCTGTCTTTAGGGTATTCACAAATGACTCAACATAAGGATCCGGCTTTTGGTCTAAAAAACCAAGTAAAACAAGTTTTATGGCTAAATTGAAATAAAATCCATGCGAAAGTTTAGAATATAAATTAGATAAATGGAAAGCGGACCGCCAGGCGCCAACGATACATTCAGTTTTATTGGTTGAAAAATGCTGGATGTATTTAATGATAAAATTATCATTAGTGTATCAATTCAGTAAAATTATATTGAATAGGTATTTTAATTGCGAAGAATTTAATCATTCGCTTGTAATAGGTACTATTATTGAATAAAATTTATATTTTACATAATTACACATTAATTTTAAGATATTGAGAGTTTAGTCTCCAACAGTAAAAAATATTTATAGCATTGAACGTACATCGTCTACCAACTTTTCGACTTTTCTGTGCAACAGAATGAGACAATGTCTTCTCGTCTGCTTCTCTCTTTACAAAAATAGGAGAAAATACGAAAAACTTCAGACACGCGAAGTAATTAATCAAGTGCTAAAGACAATGGATATTGGATCGCAGAACAAAATAAATTAACTTACGGAGATACGATTAAAGTAATCGATATGAACTTTAACGAAACGATATACAAATATCCCTAAATATCTCCTCTCGAATACGTCACGTTTACTTTAAAGATCTCTCCATTAATTTTCCGCGAATTCTGTTACAAATTACAATCTTGAAGATATAAGTCTATAGTTTACGCAGTCACAAGACTCACAAGTCATTATTGATTCAAGACATAATACTCACTGAGCGATGTTGACCATTAAAGGGATTAAAATATTACCGTTTTATTTTTACCGACAGGCAGACTTCAAACTTAATCATGTGATGAAGATTCACTAGCATTGTTTTACGACTCGAATTATACGAGTAATACGTAAAAGGCGAATGTTGACAGAAAAATTGCTATTTCCGCACCCTATTGTTAACTGAAAGAGATGTATCGGCGATTATTCCGTTTAATTCTTACGTTACATTGCACGATAAATAACTTAGCATTAAAATACGGGTAGATTGCTCGCCGAGGAGTCCTGGGTTCGATTTTTAGGTATGTGACGGATATGCGTTTGTCAGATTGTCGATGTGAGTGATGTTTTGATGGGTTTAAATATGCTGTGCAGAAATAATTTAAATTGTTACTTGTTATTGTAAATCATTAAGTTTATGACAGCCTTTTTACATACCTATAGAATTCAAAAATATACGTCGTTCTTATCGATTCAGAATTTCGTCCAAGCGTCCAAGGTTGACATAACAAAGAAATTAAAATAGAAGCTCATAGCTTATGTATGTATTAACTAAACGTAACCCATAAATAATTCTAAAAATTGATTTAATGAAATTCACAAAAAATAATTAATTCTAAATAATTCATAATTCATGAATTCCATAAAAAATGTACAAATAAGTTATGCCTGAGCTTAAGGTTCGAAAATGCCGTTAAAAATTATAAGAGTACAGTTAGTCACTTAGCACTGCAGAAATCCTCTTTATGGACAAATAAATGAACGTGAAAGTTCCAAAGGCATCATCAAACACCTACATAAATACTGAAGTATGAAAATCGTGATATTCCAAAGCGCACCATCACTTTACAGTTTACACCGCTCAATTACACATTTATTATTGCAAATTATTGTGGACATGAGATCGTATCGGCCACGCTCATAAGGCACTTGTCTGACTAATGATGATTGCTGCAAATATTTAAAAATGAAATTATCTTCATGTTGCCGCGTTGTACGCATAAAATGTAGTTTGAGCTGTGTACTCAATACCCTGTTTTGTAACCTGATGGTAAGTGGCTACCATCTCCCACGGACGCCAAAGTCATCATCAATGATGCGTAGCCGACCAAGAAGCGGCTTCAACCTATTAATGGCCCACTACTGAACACGGGTCTCTCCCCTTGAGGAGACCTAGAGCATTCTCCACCATGCTGCTCCAGTGCAGATTGGTGAAGTTGACCAAGAAGGAAGAGATAGAAAGAAAGAACTGGCTCCAAGCCGGAACAAGATGAATCGTTTGGTGGTAGACTCAATCAAGAAGATGGTAGCAAGCCAGTCTGGCTTCACAGTTTCCAACCTTCTGACCTCCTTCCTACTGAATCACCAGGTTGATTAAAGCAACTAAATTAGCCTCAGACCGCATAACGCATAAAAGCATTAAAAGTTTTATTAGCTAGTAAACTTCATTGTATGATCAAATACATATCGTTATTACCCATAACTCAATCCTTTTGAATGGAGATTTCCTTATCCACAACACTTCGAGTTTGATTATCCGAGGGTCACTTGTATAATACATCTGAAACTTTCACTGATCGTAAATTTTACTATCATGATGGTTTCGAGAAGATGTATTGCAGAATCTTTGTAGTTCAGACTTTGGCATAAACTTAATTACGTCGAATCGTGGAGTACAAATAAATATTCACACAAAAAAATTACCATAAAATAGGCTGTATTTTTTAATAAAAAAAAAACAGTTATTATATCAAATTTGTTCTATTGTGATCTATTTTAGTTCTATTGTGATCAAATTGAATTAAAACTTCACACACCCGCGCATTTGAGTTCACTCAAAATGTTTAGTAATTCTCCATTCCATCATCAGTCACTTTGTATTAAAGCAAATATTTATTTTCTAAAATAAATATGCAAATTAATACGTAATAGTCTCAATAACAAGACGCCATTTAAGTGAAAATCGTATGATTGATGTCTTAATTACCTTACCAATATGATGTATGGGGTCATTTCTGCCGTTAAGCTAACGAAGTGTCTATCATTAGACCTACAGTCATTCTGAGTCTTAATAGAGAAGTCAGTTTAAATTATGACTAAGGTTACATGTACGTCTCAGCGTGATCGCTGTACTCCGTCATGTCAAAAGGATCAATATTAGTCCTTATCTCGGCGGAATAGGGTTTAGATTCAACGGTATTGTGTGCAGCTTTTGACGTCTGTAGAAACATTTCTTGCAACCTTGTCGCCTCTAAATGCTTTCTACGATCCATTAATGTTGTTCACAACCATAACATAATGTGTTCGATTTATTAATATTGCTATGTGCAGCGGTAGGGTTAGGCGGCGGTTAAGTGAAACGATCGGTTTTAATAGGGCTGCGAACACTGTGGATCAAGTTGCAGTTGTTAGGGCCGGGCGTTATGAACTACAGTACTACAACTACTACTGAAACGGTTTCTACTGTTGGAGGACTCTGTGCCTAAAATGTCTAAAATCAACGAAAATCTAAAAAAAATAACATAAATTTTTAAACGAAAATTTTTAAGACAAAGCGAAAACGATACGAACTTTTTACGGTGTTAAGTTAGTCATGGTATGCCATGCATTGCAAATTGACAACTTATTTAAAATACTTTTTTGCATAATTTATTGAAATAGTACCATATAAGAAAAGTGTCCATGACACAACCCTACATTAGTCGTGCTCGGATCTCGTACAGTTTTGAATGTCGTTTAATTTCGTTGTGACTTCCGGTGAAGATCTGATTTTATGGCTATTTACAAGTTGGAACTACTACGTTTCTAATTATATTACTAGAATTGCAATGAAGGAGAAATCTTTGTCGGCGTTTAGCGCTAATTTATTTTATTTGCAAAGAAACTTTTAATTGGTTATTTTATTTGTAAGAAAATATACATTTGACGTCAATTAATTAAACTCTACATGAGTCTTAAAATTTGCATAACAAGCACAATAATAATGAGATACCATAGTTATGATTGAATACTTATATTATGCATGTACCTATGTACGTCAGGTGAAACAAACCAGATATCTACAAAAGTAGTGATGTAACCCTATGACATAACTTAACATATTTTACGATAACTATTATTATTACGCACAACTTACAGAAGGACAAACCCCTCTCAATGGTAAACTGTGCCAGTACGTCCTAAAACATTCAATAAGTATAAAACTCGAAAAGTCAACCCATCAAAAACATAAATGTAAAGTGAGAGTCAATTTCAAAAAAAAAGAATTGAGATCTAAATGGGTGCCAATTTCTGTGTAGAAAAGCCTAAAATTTTAGTCACAAGAACATGTAATTCAAGCTCCACATTTGACTTGGTTAGTTTTCACGTACTTACCTAGGCTATATTATATCTATGTAATTAGCTTCGTCAAATCTGTTAGGTTGATGACTTATGACACTCTTCTCTAATTTGGTTTGTTGGTTGCTAACTAATGAAAACTAGCCAAGTCAAATGTAAAGCTTGAATTACATGTTCTTGTGACTAAAATTTTAGGCTTTTCTACACAGAAATTGGCACCCATTTAGATCTCAATTCTTTTTTTTTGAAATTGACTCTCACTTTACATTTATGTTTTTGATGGGATATCATTACTTTTTGTATAGAAATTATTAGTAACCACTTATTCATAACGTTACTGATTAATTTTGTTACCTAATACATGAACTGTCATAGTGCTCTTCAACTAAATCTGTAGTTAGTGCACCGTGGTCCGAAATACGGTACCTATTATTTCATTATTTATAAGTAATGATCTTCCACTATTGATGTCCGCTAAATATTGAAATAATAATTAATACTAAATCCCAATTATAATATCGTAATAAATACGAAAGTCGACTATACTCTTATTAGTTACGAGTGACCGCCCTCGCTTTGCTTTGGTTTTCTTATTTTTTTACACCTTGGGTTACGTTATTGGAGTTTTATTAAGGATCCCTAATTTATTGAAAATATAATATAGCCTATGTCACCCGGGAATAGTGTAGCTTCCCAACAGTTACAGAATTTTTCAAATCGGTTCAATAGTTTCGGAGCCTATTCAATGCAAACAAACAATCAAATCTTTCCTCTTTAAACTATTAGTACAGATAAGTAGTTTGTGTTCGATGACATAACGTGCAACAATAAATTTTGAAACAATACTTCGAATTACTTTAAACTGGTATAGTTACGGAAATAATACAAAATTTTGTGGTGTACACGCCATACAAGATTAGAGAAAAATAATTTTTCACACATTAAAAATAAAACGACGTAATACACTGGAACTAACGTCTCCTGACGAACCACTAATCTTCACGTAAATGTATATGTGCTGTGCACTTCTCACAGGCACTTGGGACACAGAACATCTTCCTCCCGTTGAAAGCTTCAGAAAGTACTAAAACTGATATGTTTCGTTATATATTCACCTTGGAATCCACATAATGACCAGATGTCATCAATTTTGATTGCTACTCTTAAATTTCAGGCATTTTAAGTAAGTTTTTCTAATAGAATCAATTTTTTGAAAAATTATAATAAAATGATAAAAAATTACTACTTTCAGATTTATTCCTTTGTATTCACCCGACTACCTATCTGCACGCCAAATTTTAACTTTCTAGGTCACCTGGAAGTTGGATATAGTTTTGATCTATAGGTCAGTCAGTGTTAAATTTCTCGATTTTTGGACGTTAATATCTAAATAACCGTTTGAGATGTGTTTATGAAATTTAAAAGACGTATGTATTTTGCAAGTCTTAATAAATGAGCCAAATTTGACAGGTTTATGTTGAATAGTTTTTGAGTTATGAGGTGGTCAAAAGTGGCTCCAAATGGTTCGTGTAATATTACACACGGTGCTGCTCGTCAATTCTGTTAGCTAAGAAATTGACTTGACACGCTCCGCGTGTCTAGATGTTAGCAAACATAAAGCAATTGTATAATAAAATAAGCATTAATAATAATAAGCATCAACACTTACAAGCTGTAAGCTGAGGCTGTAAGTCATCAGCGTTAAAGCGTACCGCACATTTATATCGTAAATCGGACAACTTCAAAGCAGAAGGAAAATCCGGAAACGATATAGACGACATTGGTCAATAGCTCAAGATTTAAGAATCTTCCCACAAGTCTACCTTTTATTTTGGTCGGTTTGTTGATGTCTTGAAATTACGCACAAATCACGGTACGATATCAATCTTACGAACACGACATCCTGTTAAAAGCATATAATCTAAAAATAATTCATCAAGTCAATATTTATAATATTAAACATTAAAAGTAACTCTATAAACGAATGTTATATTGCTAATTATAATAAGAAGACATTAGCTCAATGATTAAGACAGGTGTTTAACGCGATTCATTTCAATGATAACAGAAATAAGACAGTATGTCTACTTTCAAACTGACAAGGTCACGAAGTCACGAATGTCAAATAGCAAGCAAGAGCTTATCTAAAAACGAGATTGCTATCAGAGAGGTTGGAAGCCGAATGAATGTATGTTGAATACTGGCTGTAGCAAGGAAGTAAATAGTGAAATTACCAGTAGTTTAGTAGCAGGCATTTACAATATTTTTGAAGTGAAAACTTCTTTACGCCCGTTGGGCATTTTTGAGATTTTGATTTTCTGAGATTGAAACTAAACTGGCTATCGGTAACACTTAAGTAGGTAGTAAATGGAAGACAATTCAAGCTTAATATGAATTAAATAAGCTAAAACAAGAAAGAATAGTAAACTACTCAAACTCTACCAACTACTCTCTCTACTACTCTCTACTAACTCTACTACTCAAAACTCTCTACGTAAGTAGGCTGTGCATCAATTTTGTGTGTGTCTTCTAACTGTATAATCTAAATTTTACTAACAAAAAATAACCGACTTCAAAGTCTCAAAAACTACTTATCAGATCTCATTCAAATTTATGTGGGACCACATGACAAGCACCTGCTTTCGATTAAAAAAAGAATCATCGAAATCGGTTGGCGTGATATTGAGTTATACGTCAATTTGTCGCGCACATTTTAACACAAATTTACGACTTATGTGGTTTTCTCATGGATGCCATTGTCAGATCTCAATAAAATTTATATGTGACCACATGACAGCCACCAACTTTCGATTAAAAAAAGAAAGACCAAAGTTCTGAGGTAACAAACATAAAAAAAAAATACAGTCGAATTGAGAACCTCCTCCTTTTTTTGAAGTCGGTTAAAAAGAACCATATTAAGTGTTATTTGTATTTCATTTATGTAACGATCTTTAAAATGTAATTAGTCTGTCTTATGTTCAGATATTCCTTGCAATTACCAATAAAAAACAATTAGTATTATATTAATGTCAACAGTTATTATTATAAATACCCAATCAAATGCATTTCTTATTTCGTTAAGCCAATTATTCTTCCTACAGCTCAATCACTCTACGAGCATGATTACAAGCATCCGTCGCCATTATCTTTAGCTTCAGAAAATGCGTCTTCAAGCTCATAAGCCATTTGCTTACAAGATACATAAAGCAGTTATCTTGTCGCTTTTACCATTCTTGCCGTAATGTTTACTTATACAAAGCCATTAAGAATCTACTGTTGGACATAAAATAAACAGATAAAGGCCGCACCAGTAGTGAGCAGATGGCTAAACTTGATAATATCGCCCATCTAGATTCAGACCTTAGACTGCGCTCACCGCCTACTTTTGCAACGCGATTTGAAGATACGAGCGCGAGGTCTTTCAAAATTTTTGTTGGTAGAGTACGTACATAGATACATCAAGATAGGTAAGGAGATACATCAAGTGATTAAGTTCATAATTTTTTTATCCTCATACATATTTAAGTAACTAATTTACATCTGTGCATTAAATATTTTTGATGCGCTAATAATGTTTTTTTCAGTGTAACTACTTTGTAAATGTAATCACAAAACAATATTTCGATCAAAAAATAAGTTCAATTATGTACATTTTACGAAGGTCAGTTTGCATGTCAGGTCAGATGAGGCAGGTCCAAAGTCTGCTCATGCTAGAAAATGACAACGACACTCGCGGTTTGGTCGTACACAACAGATAGAAAAAAACAATGAAATAAAATAGTTTGTATGCATATTTAGGAAAGGACTTACCGTAGAGTCGCAGAATCGCTGCAAAAAGGTCCCAATGCGAGATCTCTAAATGTCACTGTGCGCCCCGTGAAAGCAAAGTGGCGGTTGCAATTTCACTTGTCATTCCACAAATGAGTTTAGTGCATCATTTAGAAAGTCGATCCCGGTAAATCGAATTGATGGTGTCGGGGCTCCGAGTTCGTTTGTGGGTGAAATCTACGGCGAATTGGGTTCGCGGATTAATTCTGAGTCACTCTGGTCCAGCTATTGCTATTGTTGATTTGATTAATTCACTCGGCACGGCCAAGCGTACTTTACTGTAATTGAAATCCTCGCTTGATTGTACGACTGTATAACAGTTTACTTGAAGCAATATATTCTACGTCATGGTGTCTCAAATTGCATAAGGTTTTTATGAAAACTTAGTACGGAGAAGGGTGGGTTAATGTAGGTTGTTAAATTAATAAAGTTAACAAGATAAGATTCGAGAAACTATTTATTTTTACTATTGGCAGTTGCGGTTTAGTTAGTCTGAAAGTAGATAAAAGATGAACCCATATCACATACTGTATACGCCTGTAAATTCAGTGTGAACATTTGTTGACTTTTCCGGGCCAGCCCTCATTCGCAATAGGCGATATACCTACATAAAACTTTGTTCCTTTTTGTGTCACCTACAACTATAATGGGTGAGAATCGTTATTACCTTTAGCAAAACTACTTCCACTTTAATAGTTCCCCATCTATCATGCTCGCAGGAAGTCGCGTAGTAAAAAGTCCTATGATCGAGTATTTGAGCAGAGTAGAACGACGTCGGAACTAGGCAAGCAGCCAGTTCCGTCGTCCAGTTTTAAGTGAGACCCGTTCAACGAATTGCGTTCCTCGTCTGCTGAAGTTTTTAAACGTAGCGAAAGAAGTTTAAAAGTCCAAGCTAAACTGGTCTTACGTTGACCATAAATGTATAGGTGCCATTTATGGCGCAAACATTTCCTCGCAACTCATCTTTGATGGCAAATGACGACGTGCGGATAATTTTTAATTTTTTCATATAATTTCGAAAGAACTCGTGATCTCCTGAACCAGTTCCCGCAGTTTACTTTAGAGAAACAGATGTAGGATTGACATTTCAAGATCAGATATGAGAGCTAACTTTCTTCTATGGAATCCTGCGCAGCAAAATCTATATTACTTTTAAAGCGGTTCCAATATTAATAAATCATATTTTTTAGTAGGTAAATAAAATGTATTGACTGACAGTTACTTACTAAAATATCGCTAGTACAAGCTCCAAGTTCGCGGTACATACCTGTAACAAATAAATTAATTTATTAGTATTTAAACATTGCGTATTGAAGTATGTGTAATTGTGTATGTGTACATTTAAAAAAATATTGTAAATTTATTTTTTACTTGAATTTCACATAATAATACGATAAAAAACAATAAAAATATACCGATTTTGAGAAAAAAAAAATGGCATTATACCAACCACATACATACAACGTGAACAAATTACGAGTACGAGTATATCAATGAGTTTCTTTTGTCTGAACGCGTTTATCTCTGGAACTGACAGTCGTCTATGGAAAAACCTTTTTGTGTATGATAACCACATTCATGAAATAAGTACGCTATATTATAATAATTTTTGACAAAAAGAAGTTGTTACTTGCCAGTAGGTAAATAAAGATATAATAATGCTGAAATTACTTAATATAGGTACACCACCGTTATCCAATCAGCTCGAATTATCCAATCATACTTCCGTCTCCGAAACTGCCGATGTGCTGATAGCCGATGGCCTCTCAACGCTTGTGGCTGTCACAAATCTCCGATTAACACACATAACCTCCTGTCAACATCAATTATAAATTGCCAACATCAAATTATAATTGTACAAACCACTCCACATTTAGAAACTTCTGGCCAATATGCTGAGGTTATCCGTTACATAAGAGTGTGGATGGAACATCGGTAGTCCTTGTCTTGCTATTATAATATTATTATGCGGAATATCGATATTTACAGTACCTAATGTTTTTGTCAAAAATTAGTTAAATATTTTATAATTAGTTAAATATATTCAGAATCAGCACAGTAAGCTTTACAAGATGAAAACCATTACTTTAACTTATCGGGAACCTTTTACCGACTTCAAAAAAGGAGGAGAGAACTTTCGATTGGGTGAACCGATTTTGATGATTATTTTTTTAATCGAAAGCTGGTGCTTGTCTTGTGGTCTCAAATTTGAGCTAGATCTGACGAGTAGTTTTTGACTTATTTTGAAGTCGGTTATTTTTTTCTTGGTAAAATTCATTATCCCCCATAAAATACTTAGTGATGAAAATTTTGGACACAATTACTCAAAACTATGCAAACCATACTTATTGTGAATATCGTTAGCTATGAAAATATATTGAGTGCAAAATGATCTGAAATAAGACATTGGGTGCTTATTATCCAGGAAAAAGCGGACAAAGCCGCGGGCAGATATTCAATAATCTGAATTTTACCAAGAAAAAAATAACCGAATTAAAAATAACTCAAAAACTACTCGTCAGATCTAGTCCAAATTTAAGTGGGACCACATGACCAGCACCAGCTTTCGATAAAAAAAACATCAAAATCGGTTCACCCAGTCGAAAGTTCTGAGGTAACAAATAAAAAAAATACAGTCGAATTAAATACCTCCGCCTTTTTTGAAGTCGGTCAAAAAAAGACATTTAGCAACATTTCTATTAGTCGGTAGCCAATTGGCAAAGTCGAGTGCCAACCAACACAAACTTCGAAAGCACCGGAATGAATTCATACAAACATCCGCATTAACATTTCTATATTAATTAGATCCGTCAAGACGAATGCACAATCTTTTAAATTATTACACTCTATTTGAGTTCGTCGCGCTTGAATAAGAAATGCTTGCGGTTTGGCTTTCATGAGACATGTGTCTTTTCCGTGTGTACCTACTTTTGTAAGTAAAAAAATTATGTAAATGTTATTACATAAAGTAATTAACTGCGTTTAATAATTTTAATGCTAAACCAAGACTATCTTTTGCTTTAGAAAACATAATGTAAGATCATAACAATTTAAAAATAGTACTAGGAGGATCTGCATAGCAAATGATCACAGGGATAAAAAGCAATACATACGAGTATATAATAGTTAAGCACATTGAATGAAAATCAATGCATAAGGGATATATTCATATGAAACTTCGCACCGAGGTAGCTTTCATCATGCTGATCAAAAGTCTCAATGGGCGCAACCCCCCAAAACAAGTGACTATTTAGTGACAAGATTTTCTGCCTTATCCCAACTTAACCTTAGCCTTCCAAATCGAAAAATACCCTTCGACACAAAAATAAACGCACACTCTTACGTATCTATTATTTCTTTATTTACTCACGATTTGCAGGGGTAGTGGTGGGTTTGGGTTTGATTATGGGGGGTTGCGCCCATTGAGACTTTTGATAAACATGATGAAAGCTACCTCTGTGCAAATTTTCAGCTAATTTAGCCGAGAGCCAATTCCCATAAGGATTTTGCGGGGTCCTTTCGATTTAATCCGACGTTTTGAAGGAGGTCAAAATAATGTTCAAAGTCTCCGTTACATAAGCACATACTGCACATACGTATGAAGCTAATAAAAGGTGTTACTGATTTGTTAGATATAAGTAATAGTCAAATATGTGTGGTGTAGATTATTTGTTATAGTTCTGATAAAAGTGGCTCGTTTGCTCGGGCTCAGAGGCTACTTTACTATCGCGTGCACGATATGATAATAACCCACAACAAATTAGGCTTGACGTCATAGGCTCATTTGTCGTTTTTGGGTGTCAAAATGTCAACTTAGATTCTTCACGCCTTGACAGTAGTTACACTGATAAAATCGTAAAAATAGAATGAATGAAGTTTAAAATAAAGGTCTCTGCATACGTAACGCGGACGCGACGAGGACGGGACGTCGACGGAGCATAAATATACCTACATACGTACATACCCCGTTCCCGTCCCGTCCGTGTCTCCGTGGCGTATGCGCTAGCGTTTACATTTTCTATGAAACGATGTTTCCAAAACTTTACGTCCCGTCCCGTTCCAGTCCCGTCCACGTTACGTATTTATCGACCTTAAAATCATAATAATATGTAACAGGAAGAAATGTGAAACAATAAACGATTAGGTTATTGCTACAACTACGACTCCTAGTTGACTGCAATCGTACTAGTTCCGCTACTTTCAAACGCAGGCGCGGCTCCGACACGCTGTATTGATAAACGCCGCCAATTAGTTGATATATTACGCCCTACTGGCTAAGGGTAAAGGTTATAAAATGGCAAAATTGTCCACGCTCGATAATTAGATGTTATGTACGCTACCGGTATACTTTCTTTGGTTGTCTTGTAAGACCAGAAAATAGTTATAAGATCTATGATTAAAGTATATTATGTGGGATACGTCATTATATCGTAGAGTTTCAGCGGAGGTTTCTGTAACAGTATCTGATAAAGAAACATACCAGCTATAGGATGACCGGAGATTGTGAAGGTGTATGACTCCTTCAGTATGACAATCTATTTTTATAATATGCATACCTGGTACTTGGTGCTACTATCAGGTTTGGCTACAGACAAGGGAACTCCTTTGGGAGTAGGGACCATTTAATAATTACGTAAGGATTGCCTATTTTTAACATTGTACCCTATAAGCGTGTATTTCGTTTTCAAACTTATTTCTTTACTATTCTCAGTCAAAATAATCATCATAATGAATTGAATAGTCTATTCTCGATATTTTACAGACAATAAATTTATTATAGTTAAATAACAACGTTCAGATTATGCCAAATGTCGTTCCAAATTTAATTATATCACTTTAATTGGTCTGCGTTTAATTTGTGAAGGTAATAAATTAATTTTATTTATATTTTATGATGCCGCGGCCGTTGGCAGCTTAGCGAAAGCGATTACGAGATAACATGATTAATTTAATTTGGCTTATATGATTAAAACACTTGGGAAATTAGATCATTTCAGTGTTATTACTGATTTTAATACAAGAGAACAATATAAAATATTCGGAAAATAATAGTAGTGAACAGCATAGATACTATGTATAGCAAAATATGCTATAATAAAGTAGCTTAATCATGTTGCATAATCAAAATCTTATCACAATGACAATACAAAAAAACAGGAAGAGGGAAAACCATCGTCATATTCTTAATTTATTTCGTGTTGTTACGGATAGCACCTGCAACCCTTGTTGCTGACAAGGTGCTGCATCAGCACATCCAGACCTAGATGGTCGGGGAGCTTGGTGGGACCGCCAGTTCCTCCTCACTCGCGGTACAGGCCACACATATCCGAATATCGGGCTCGAGTTATTTTAGTTTATCAAGTAAATTAAAGTCCTGTGAATTTAAATGTTTAAAGTTAAATTAAAGTTTTAATGTGACAAGAAGAAATATTTTTTTTAAAACCCATCCGTCACGGGACCTCATAACATTGGTGGCAGCGTAAAGGGATTTTGAAAAATCCTCGGGACGTCTCTCTCCGCAAATCTACCTGAGTCTCTCTCCGGAATCTCCACCGGATCCTGAAAAGGAAACTACCTGGTACCGCATCGCTGCATCCACGAGGAGGACTCAACCCTGTATCCTGTCGAAGGACATCGTCGCGCCGCATCTCGTAAAGTAATGTCCTGGTTATCCTACATCACCGCAGCAGCAGCCCTGTAAGTGAACATTGAACATATTTCATCAGAATACAAGTTTCAAAAGTGTTAAGTTAACGAGAGTGTTCCAGAACAAGCTTATCTCTTCTATGAACTTAGCCTAACGAAGTGAGCGTAGTCATAACAAACATTTATCTATCATATCGAATATCATCACCGTGTCGTCGTTACTCTGCGAACATTTATTGAACTCTTTGTTCTATGTAGTTGTATGTTTTACGTATTGTATTTTTTTTGTGTATTTTGTGTGTGTGTTCTGTACTTCTTTTGCAGCATTTTATTTTACGTGTATGTTTCTAATTGCATTTGTTTTGTGTGTTTATGTGCCTCTGTATCCAACTGATTATTCGATCTTATTATGCCAAAAACCACTAAAACTGACATTCTAGAAAAACTTAATTTAGAAATTCCAGAAGGACTAGAGATCTCCCCATCACCCACTAACCTCACACCACAGAAACTAACCTCAAAAACACACATCATGGCACACACAAAGGAAGAAGTTAATCTAAGCACTTTATTTAAATTTATCAAAACATACAATGGTTCCAGGGAAACTTTAAACTCGTTCATAATAAACTGTGATAATGCAATCGACCTTGCTTCAGAAACACAGGTTCCGATTTTATTTAAATACATCCTTAGCCAATTAGAAGGGAAGGCTGAAGTAGCCTGTTCGATTAAAGAGTTCTGCAACTGGGAACAATTAAAACAATTTTTGAAAAATCAATTCTCAGACCGGAAACACTACACACATCTACTAACAGAATTGCAAGAAAACAAACAGGGACCTTCTGAAAACGTAAACCAATTTGCACTCAGACTCGAAACACAACTATCCCAACTTCTAACTGAAATTTCTTTAGGGAACTATCCAGCTGTTGAAATTCCTGGTCGTACATCCGCCATGGAGGATCTAGCATTGCACCATTTTATAATGGGCCTCAAACCAAATCTATCTCTCACCGTTAGATGCAAATCCCCGCAAACTCTTAATGAAGCTATCAATATCGCTATTTCTGAAGAGCGCATTTTGCAAACTATATATCGACGCCCGCAGCCTGATAAATCTTTCAAACCCAGAGACTCTTCCAATAACTTCAATCAAAACAAATTTGTACAACGCGACCGGCTTAACTTCCAAAACCAACAAATTCCTAATCGTAATCCGATCATATGTCGCTATTGCAAAGCCATCGGACATTCTATAGATCAATGTAGGAAGCGGGAGTATAATAATCGCAATCAGAACAACCCTTCAACATCCGGTTTCAGGCCACAACCCCGTGTCAATTATGTTAACGAAGACTATGGTACCGACGAAGTTGATATCTCAAAAAACTAAATAACGTCTCGTATCGGTGTCGTGCGAGACACCATTTGCCTAAGAAAATCGACGCCACTGATTCTACTATATCCTCTGTTCCAATACCCGTCGCGCCCGCTGTATCCGCTGTATCCGCTGTATCCGCTGTATCCGCTGTATCCGCTGTATCCGCTGTATCCACTGTATCCACTGTATCCGCTGTATCCTCTGTATCCACTGTATCCTCTGTATCCACTGTATCCTCTGTATCCACTGCACCTACAAAAAGGGTCAAACCTACCACATCCGCCGTATCCGCTGTATCCACCGCATCCGTTAAACCTGTAAAACTTACCACATCCGCCGTTTCCACTGCATCCGCCGCACCCGCTGCTCCCTCTGTCTCCACTGAACCCTCTGTACCTGAAAAAGAAACCCCTACCTTGTCCACTGAATCCACTGAATCGAAAATTTATGAGATAAATGCCAATCATGATAAAATTCTACTCCCTCACATTCTTGTTAAATCCTCTGTGTCTGAAATACCATTATCCTTATTAGTAGACTCCGGATCATCGATAAGTCTAATTAAATTAACGAGCATAAACCATGAACCAAAATTATCCGATGAAAAAATTAATTTAAAAGGTATAGATCCCGTTAAATGTAGCACTAAAACCCTAGGTCATTTTTCATTAAAGCTAAAGATAGATGAAACTTCAGGAAAATTCATAAGTCACAAATTTCACGTCGTAGAAAATATTGATCTCCCCTACGATGGCATTATCGGCACAGATATGTTAAACCACTTCGGTTGTAGTATTGATTACACACAAGGTATTCTGAAATTAAATAAAACTAACATCCAACTCCTATTTCACGAACCAATCTATACCATCCCAGCCAGATCCGAGATGGTAATTGAATGTTCTGTTTCCAACCCTGAGATCGAGGAAGGAATTATTTTAGATAAACCAAAAATCGAGAACATTCTGATCGCAAATTGTCTAGTGAAAGTGAAAAGTAATAACAGAATAAATCTTTCGGTAATTAACACTTCAGAAAACGCCATATCCCTTAATTCAAATCTTAATGTTACTCTGACTCCTGTAGAAACCAATATTCAAAATCCGTCTCAAGTCTATCCTATTAACAATATTAATTATTCTAATTCATATGAGCGAACTCAACAAGTCCTTAATCAACTTCGTGTGTCACATTTAAACCCTGAAGAAGCTGACGCTCTTTATAATCTCTGTTCTGATTTTTCAGACATCTTCCATTTAGAAGGTGAAAAACTCACTCATACTAACGCCATTAAACATTCCATCAAAACAAGCTCGAACAATCCGATCCACGTTAAATCTTATCGATTTCCGGAGGTCCATAAACAGGAAGTCCAAAAACAGATTAATCTGATGTTAGACCAAGGTATCATCGAACCTTCAAAATCACCCTGGTCGGCCCCTATCTGGGTAGTACCGAAAAAGCTAGATGCTTCCGGCCAAAGAAAATGGCGCATTGTGATAGACTTCCGACAACTCAATGATGTTACTATTGGAGACACTTACCCCATACCTAATATTAACGAAATCCTAGACCAATTAGGCTCAAGTAAATATTTTTCTACTCTAGATCTTTCTTCCGGCTTCCATCAGATTCTCGTCGAGGAAGAGGATAAACCCAAAACTGCATTCTCCGTACCCCAAGGACACTATCAATTTACGCGTATGCCTTTCGGCCTAAAAAACGCTCCTTCTACATTTCAGCGTCTCATGAACACGGCTTTATCTGGTCTCCAAGGTACGCGATGTTTCGTTTACCTTGACGACATTGTCCTATATGGATATGATTTACATACAGCCATAAATAATTTGAAAGCTGTCTTCGAAAGGTTGCGAGATTATAATTTAAAACTTCAACCAGAAAAATGTGAGTTTCTAAGAAAAGAGGTAGCTTATTTAGGACACGTCATCACTGAAAACGGAGTCAAACCCAATCCCGAAAAGATCAAAGCAGTCGTTGAATTTCCTACACCTAAGAATCCAAAAGACATAAAATCGTTCTTGGGTCTCGTCTCTTACTATCGTCGATTCATCCCTGAGTTTTCTAGAATCGCTAAACCCCTAACTCACCTTTTAAAAAAGGACAACACCTTTAAATGGCTCAATGAACAACAAGTAGCCTTTGATCAGCTAAAGACAAAATTAACGACCGCCCCTATCTTGTGCTATCCCGACTTTACCAAACCTTTTATTCTCTCTTGTGATGCATCAAACTATGCTTTAGGCGCTGTTCTATCCCAAGGTCTCCTAGGCAAGGATAAGCCGATTGCTTTCGCCTCACGAACGCTGAACCGTAGCGAAAGTAACTACAGCACCACGGAAAAGGAACTTTTAGCCATCCTGTTTGGATGTAAAACTTTCAGACCCTATCTATATGGTCGTCAATTCCAAATAATAACAGACCATCGTCCTTTAAAGTGGCTGTTCAACCATAAAGATCCTTCCAGCAAACTCCAAAGATGGAGACTAAAGCTAGAGGAATACGAATATGAAATCGTATATAGAAAGGGCAGACTTAATGCAGCCGCAGACGCTCTGTCCCGACACCCTCCTGATGATGCTACTGCTCCTGTAAATATAATTGGTACAAAGTCCACTGACTCTTCTAACCCAAACTCTACGAACCCTACTAGAATCTCACCTTCCGCTACCCCATCAACTTCTAGAAATCCGGACAATGTGGTAACACAAATGCTATCAAGTCCCCCAAATCCAGATGAATGGAACTTACCTTTTCTGGAACCTTTACAACAACTTGGTGAACTTCCAAACACTCCCTTTAACCCTGAAAATTTAAACTTAAATCTAGAGACTGATATTATTCCTAACCCAGGAAACACCAATGTTGTTCCAGGCCCTACCGAGTCAAATCCGAATAATGCAACTGATACTTACCTTGATCCTGCTCCGAATCCGTCTCCTCCTGATGGCGAGAACTTGCCCGATACTTACCTTCGCGATGTCCTAAATCCTAGTACTAATCCTAATAGTGAAGATATTCTAAATCCAAATACTTACCTCGATGATATATTAAATCCTAATTCTAATATTAATAATACAAATAACTTACCTCCAAACTTACCAAGTCCTGAAGTGTCCAACGATTCCTATTCAGATTTCTTGAAGTCCATGTCTAATAGGAGTCCTACCTTTAACACCGTTATTCACGAATATACAAATCCCTTATTAGCAGCCGACTCCGAAGTAATCATTTTACCAACATCAATCGATTTAGACGAAACAAATCCTTATGTTGAAGAAGTTTTGTCCAATCAAAGTGATATAACCGATTTCATGAACAAAGAAAGAAGACTGAGATCATTCCTTAATCTTAAAACCGATACTAAATCCTACTATTTTCTCTTTACTAAAGTCCATCATTTCGATGACGTGCCATATCCTGATTTATATGAATCCTTAAAACAACTCAGAAATGAATTATTAGTCTGCTGTTCGCAAATACCCACAGAAATTGCTATTTCAGATTTCAAAGACCCCTTTGTGAAACTTTCATACACTAGAATTTATAACATTATCGCTTATCTTTTTCATAACACAAATATAACTGTTAAAATCTATCGAAACACACTTACCTTTCCTACACCAAATGAAATTCCAAGAATTCTAAAGGAAAATCATGATATACCTATCGCTGGCCATGTCGGAATAGGAAGAATGTATAACCGAATTAAAGACAGATACTATTGGAGAAGCATGAAATCTGATATTGAAAATTACGTAAAAAAATGTTCACACTGTCAATCCAATAAAGCACTCCGTCAAACAAATAGAGCTCCAATGCAGATCACCTCCACTTCCACTGCTCCTTTTGAGAGGATAAGCCTTGATATTGTAGGTCCTCTCCCCGAAGCTGGCCAGATAAAGTTAAAATTTATACTTACTTTACAAGACGACCTCACCAAATTTTCTACAGCATACCCCATTTCTAACGCAACAGCAGAAGAATGCTGCGAATGCCTCATCCATTTCATTTCCTTATTTGGTATCCCTAAAATGATTTTGACTGACCAAGGCACCAACTTCACAGCCGAACTTTTCAAAAAGACCTGCGAATTCTTGAAGATCAAACAATTATGGTCTTCACCTTATCACCCTCAGACTCAAGGTGCTTTAGAAAGGAACCACTCCACTCTTAAAGAGTATCTTAAATCTTATGTAAATGAAAACCAATCCGACTGGCATAAATACGTTTACACTGCAATGTTGGCTTACAATACTAATGTCCACACAACTACAAAATTTACTCCCTACGAACTTCTTTTTGGACACAAACCTTACTTACCAAATTCAATCTTCGAACTTAATCCCACGGGCACCTACCTTGAGTATGTTAAGATGCTAAACCACCGTCTCAAAGTCTCACGTGACAAAGCTCTTGAAAATATTGCCAAATCCAAAGAAAGGTCAAAGGGTTATTATGACCATCACTCTCGTCCAGTAACCTACAAAGTTGGTGACTTCGTATATCTAAAATCACATCTCAGGTTACGAAAAGCGCTTTCACCCATTTGGAAGGGACCATACAAAATCGTGAAGATCCATGGAAACAACACATTATCCCTGCTCATAAATCGGCGTCACGTAAAACACCATTACGATGAAGTAAAACACGCCAACACCGACGCAATCAATATAAATTAAATAAATACAACATCCTTTATATATATATTATATTGATTATAATCACTTTATATACAAATGGTTTTATTTACCTTAGGTTATAAATAATTTAGATTATTTAGTCTTTATAATATAGTTTAAGCAACTACTATTACTAACCCTTATTATATCATTCTATTTCTATTACTATTATCCCTACTATTATTTACAATTACAGCCTGGTAATACTATGTCACGGACACGTTCATAATGAAGAATTCGTCCAATCAATTACGAGGAGTCCAGGAGTTTACTTCAACCCCCTAGGTTCTATTAGATTAATTAATGATTATTTTCACATTATTATACCTGTTGAGATAGAATACATTAAGCCTCATATTGATAATATTAAAAGCGTTCTTAACACAGCACAACACTTGTGTCCTAAAACCAACGAAATCGCTACTTCTGAATGTCAAAATACATTCGAACCACTTAATTCTATGTTTGAGGATCTTATTCGTGATTATAACTCTTTATCTCATCTAATTTCCGCGAAAACTAAAAGAGCTGCATGGTTTTCTGGCATTGGGACTATTTTTAAACATGTTTTTGGGACTATGGACGAAAACGATGCGATTAGATATAATGCTGCAATTCATAATTTAAAGAATAATAACGGAAAATTGTTAGAATTGGTAAAAGAAAATATTTTAATTTCAAAATCTGCTATATCCAATTTCAATGAAACGCTTATCCGAGTGGACCAAAATGAAAAGCGTTTAAATGAAGCAGTAGAAAATATTTTGTCTCGAATGACTAGCTTAACTGCTAAGACTAATACACTCATGTTTAGAGCAACAATTCAAGAAATATTTAATGTACTTCAATCGAGTCTTTTAAATTTATCATACAAATTGGAAGATATTGTCAATGCTATTTTATTTGGTAAAACTAATACACTGCATCCATCTATCATGACGCCCAGAAATTTGTATGATGAACTCGTTGCAAATTCAAAACACATTCCTAGCCTAAGTAAATTTCCTGTCGATCTAGAATTAGAAAATATTCATGTTATAATAAAATTGTCACAAATCGTCTCGTATATCATAGATAATGTATTGGTATTTACCGTGAAAATTCCACTTGTAGCCATTTCTAAATTTGCTTTATATAAAACAATTTCTATTCCTTTACCTCATGACAATTTGTCTCCAAATTCTTTTGCCTTAATTATACCTACTTCTAATTATGTATCAGTAAGTGAAGACAAATCCAAATATTGTATTTTTGATAATTTAGATAATAATTGTAGAGAAATAATAAATGATGTTTTTATCTGCTCCAATTTAGAAGAGCACAGTATTGTAGACTATCCTATTTGCGAAACAGATATCATGTCTAAAGTTTTATCATTGCTTCCCAAATATTGTAAAACAAATTTTGTATCGGGAAACATACATTTTTGGCAAACTCTTGGAAATAACAGGTGGATCTTCACCCACTCTACTCCTACAAAACTACATATAATTTGTGAAAATTCTAATTTTGATATAAACCTACTGGGCACTGGTATTGTAACATTAAAACCTAGATGTAATGGCTATTGTAATAACTTTAAATTAATTGCTTCTGTGAACCCTACTATTAAATTGAATGAAATACATTCTGATTTTAACTTAATTAATGACTCTTGCTGTAATTTAAATAAATTCAAGAAATTTAATTTATCTATCCCTTTCAAACCATTAGATTCTAAAATAAATCTTGACAATCTCATGAAACTTAATTCAAAAACTAATGATGTCCTAGAATTAATAAATAGATTAAATATTGAAGACAATTTTGAACCCGTGTCACCCCAATCGATATTATATTATGTCTCCTTTTGTATATTTTCTTTGTTTGTCATTTACTACTTTTGTAATCGAAAATGTGTGGCCTTTTATCGTAAACTTAAATTAAATACTAATTTGCCTAATGATGGTAACGAGGAAATTGAAATGTCAGCTCAAAATTCATCCCAACCTCAACCACGTTTACGAATTGCGTAAACCTTATTTTATTGTTTTATCTAACTTTCTTATTATAATTATTTATTTGTAAACTTCTCGGATATAAACCCGATAACTTTACACTTAAAGGGGGGGTTGTTACGGATAGCACCTGCAACCCTTGTTGCTGACAAGGTGCTGCATCAGCACATCCAGACCTAGATGGTCGGGGAGCTTGGTGGGACCGCCAGTTCCTCCTCACTCGCGGTACAGGCCACACATATCCGAATATCGGGCTCGAGTTATTTTAGTTTATCAAGTAAATTAAAGTCCTGTGAATTTAAATGTTTAAAGTTAAATTAAAGTTTTAATGTGACAAGAAGAAATATTTTTTTTAAAACCCATCCGTCACGGGACCTCATAACAGTGTGTCAAATACGGCCTAATTTCGTACACCTTTCAGATTATTACAGCAAACTTCACAAAGTAAATTACCTCATAACGCTTTCCTTGACGACCCAAGTGTTCATTAGTTTCTAATACGCTCATAAATTCCTAAGTAACAGATGCCGAGTGGGAAGCTGAATTTCAAACCACTAGGCTATCACCGCTTACGGCGTTCCAACTTAACTAGCTTTATTTCTACAACCATACCAGACTAGGATACAATATCTAAACGCTAAATAACTTTCAAAACGGAACAATAGTGCATCTATACGTAAACGGACGCGCGCGACACCCAAACAATTCCACATAGCGATAAGCCCGGAAAATAGCTGGCACGGGCGCGAATTGCGTACCATACACATTCAATTGAGATATCGATTTCACGGCAGAATATATCGTTGGTATGATTAAAATATCAATGGTTGCTTTCACCCTGATTGTATGCAAACTACTGGATCGTTTAAATAAACAATGTAATTTCCCCTGCAGCTAGGCGCGAATCACGCCCAAATAAGATTCGCGTCGGCGTAGCGCGAACATCGTGAAACCGAATAATTATAATAACTTCAGAACTCACTACGGCCCTTTGTGTATCGCAGATGTGCTTTCACTTCGCCTGTCGTTTCGTTCACTCCACCATTCGGTTATGGTTATGCGTTCATGTAAATTATTTGTATAGGTGTAATTGTAATGTAGATTAGATGAGTTCTGATACTCGGCTGCGTACTGCGTTACTGCTCTCCCACGCGTTTAAACTTTCGTTAGCGTATGTAATAACTGGTTAGACACAATCTACGCATTGCCATAATTACTAATAACACGAGATTACTCTTTACATATCTACTATGATATGTCTAACGGCCGGTCTCAATAATGTACTAACAGATGGAAGACTGTGGATAGGGCTGTCATCTGTCATATTTGTCAATTTTTCAGAGGCAAAAATTGACAAATATGACAGATAACATACTAATGGTAGCCCTATTCACAGCCTTCCATCTGTTAGTACATTATTGAGACCGGCCGTAAGTCATCGCTGAGCAATTTACTACTTTAATTGAAATTATGTAATGTTTATAGTAACTTAGTAATCTTAATTTTTATGTATCGGGAGAAATCGGGAGAAAAATCTCAAAGATTTCTCAGCCTAACTCAACTCCAATAGGTCGGTTAGCTATGGATGGATTGACCATGAATGATTCTTAGTCAACTTAAATACAAAGATTTGAATTATGGCGTGTACAATCTTCGTTAAGTCCAAACCAAACTCCCTGGTTCATACTGCAGTGCACATTGCTGAACAATACACGACGAATTCATTTATCCTTGTCTCTACTTACCTATTATTGGAGGGCGTAGGTTGGGATTAGGTGTACCAAATAGTTACATCCAGAAGATGCTTAGTAATCTTAGTAAGTTGCAATCTGCCTAGTTGTTTGCACAGTGCTTCTGAAATCAATTGCGACAGATTTATAACGAGATTCGGTTTCATTTTCAGACAACTTGTTGAAAGTAGATTCTTTTTATATAATTTAATTGATGACTTACCACCAAAGCAGCTTGATTGTTCTTTAATCGGCTTGACATAAGAATTGGGAACATAACAAGGCATCTGTATTAAAACGTCAATTATCTGCATTCACTCCGAAATAATACATAAATAACGCCGAACCTTGTGATTATAAACTCATCGAAATATCGCCGAAATTATTTACGAGTGTATCCTTTCATACCCCAGTTTACTAACAATGCGATACTCTTGCCTCTTGCTTCTTGCCTTAATGCCTTGCGTTATCGTATTGCCCGAACGTGTTATTACCCGTTGTCGGTACGATCTCGAATAAATAAATAACTTATCGTAACAAAAGAAATATCGCAGCGATTCCAGAAACGATATGGTGAAAGCAGGCCTTTGTTTTAGGTTTAAGGTTTCTTATTGTCGCTTTTCTATAAATTTATTCATTCCGGGAAAATTAATTGTTTTGTATTTAACTTTTCAATTTCACTTTTGCTTGTACTTCCATATTGAAATGGTACTTTATGGATCAGACACGATGAAATATTTTTTTCTGCATATCTATAAAACCTTAAGAAATGTTCTTTCAGCGGAAGCGCTGCAGCTTATAATTTTCCGGTTTGTCGTTGTATACTAGCTACAGCATAGTCTGAATAGTATTGGTATAGTGAAGCCCCAAAAACTAGGTAGACATACATAGTTACATAGCTACTCGTAAATCAGGTCGTATACGACGTAAAAGTTACTATTACTATAGTGTTAGAAATTCGATCAAGTGATATGTTATAAATAATAAAATATTAATGATATTATCCATTACAACATCATCAATAAACTATTCCATCCAACTTTACCAGACAACATGTAAAGTTTTAACAATATGAACTACATTGTCAACACTAACAAAGTACGCACGGAAATGTACTCCGCAAAGTACTCTCAGCAAAGTTACAGAAACACCAGTACACTCTACAGTCTACACAGTACAAATACCAGCTATCGTATGTAACACCCAACTTATTATACCATAAACATGCCCCACTGAATCTAACCTGTCGTCTATTCTATTAACCGGAACATATTTTCGCTTCCAAATCGCCATTTGTCGACGTTTGCATGAATGTAAATGTGGTCATTATGTTACATTTTACTGAAAGGTTACCTTTGGGTTAGTCTCGTACTATTTTGTAGGACAGTATGCAACAATAACTGTAATCAACGAGGATAATAATATTTGCATAACAGAGCAAAGTAGGCGCCGAAAATTTACTTTGTTCTAGATCTATCTTTTAGATGGTGTTCCTACCAAATGTTCGCTGATAGGCGATTGCTTTTAAGTTCTTTAGCGACCTTCACGATTTTGACGAATTAAAAAAAATGTCTCTTGGTACGCTTGTAATTTTTACTCTATTTCGCTCTGCATAGCTTAAAGCGGTGTTTTATTAACAGTGATAATTATATTAACATAATAAATTAGTAAAGGACGAAAAGACATTTTTGAAACCATGGCAATATTTTGTATTCGTAATTGTCAATGCAAGCGCTAATTGCCTTTTGGAGATCGTATAAGCTCTTAAACTGGTCATCTAACAAGAATTATTTGAATAGTCGTCACACGTCATCGTATATGTAAAAGTTATGTCTTTTTATATTTTTTAGCTGCAGTCCTCGCTATTATTATTTAAATATTGAACTGCCACCACAGACTACTCATCAACTTAACTAAATAAAATCATAGACCTTGCAACACAATACGCATGACGTAGTGCCTAATATCGAAGAAGAAGAAGAAATAAACACCGCGGTAGTTCTCAAAATGTTCTCATATAAACTACATTTTTATACCGACCACCAGCACGTAACGTGAACAAAGCCCATAGCGTTATTCATGAAATTCACCAAGTTCAAACTGATACACGTCCCGTTATTTTATTTGTGAACCATGAATAAAACATATTGCCAAAACAATACAGCGATCCTCGCCTTGTTTGGTGCGTCATGTGAGATCGTTTTAAACTAGGTTTTCCCGCGGTTATGTTGAAGTAAAACGTCGAGCCATACATACGGGAAAATGATTTATTGGAGTGTTAATTTAATTATAACATACTAGGTTCCGTCCGCAGCTTTGCACACGTGGTTTCTAGTGGAGGAGGTCTAAGTGTGATTTAAAGTCAAAACTCTTTGAAGCTATACAAAATTACGAGTGTACCTAATGAAAAAGAAAAAAAGTTTTTAAAGCTAAATTTAATAGATAACAAACTATTGTCAGTATCGACATATCCTGATTCCTGACTAAAAACCTCAACAGACAAACAAACACGCAAGCAGTTCGGTTCATAATGCACGTGTGTATGAACGTAGTGTCCCACGTGGGGGCTGTTTCGTTGCATAACTTCCGCGACTCAATACTCTGTGCTTACTTCGTTCGACAAGTTTGACAGCTGTCAGATTGAGTGCGCATTTTTGTCTACGGTCCATTATGACCAATCAGTCCCGAGAGATAAAACGGTATTACGCAGGGAACGGTTGTAACATAATAGTAATAGTAAATAAATACATTGTAGTACATAAATAGTGATTTTTTTAACTGTATGTCTGACGAATTCCTCAGTTCACGTTGTGTAACAAATAAGATAATTATTATGTTGAAAACAGTTCGTAAGATAATAAGTGATTTATATTTCAGCTACAGTCATGTTCATGTTTGAAATGCGGCAAATAATTGAATTGTAGTAAAATTATTAATAAATACTTTAGGTAATCGTTCCGGCCGGGGGCTTGAGAGCCAGTTCTTTCTTTCTTTTTTTTCTTCATCCTTTCTTGGTCGGCAACGCATTAGTGATGCCTTTGGTTCGAGGACGACGATAGCCTTTTAGGTGGATCGTCAGCTCGTTTGCCGTCTATTTCCATAAAAAAGCCTCATTTTCTACCGGCCGAAAATCGAATAATTCTACCTTTTTGGTCAACAGTCACGGTAGCAACGTCGGCTTAAGCTAATACCTTACAAAAAATGTTTTCTTGACTACTACGAGCAAACGAATTAAAATCGCTTACGAACCGATTCTCGTGTCTGAGCACATCACTACTTCACGGACAATTGGCTATTTGACAGTTGTCACGGTAAAATATGAAATGTGTTAAATATGGTTGCATATTGGTTAACATTAATTAAACAATACATTTTTTGCATGAAAATAAATTGTAAATATTTTTATTTTTGAAAAATAGATTTGAGTTTTTTTACCTGTGGACACGAGAACCGAAACGCGTGCCGCCATGATTGAGCATGCTATGACGTCACACTTCCAAAAATATAGCGTTGTGTACTACTAACTACATCGATTATCGTGTGCAATTTACTGAGAAAATTAATAATATATATTTTGATTTGTGCTTTTCAGAGGTTTTGTAAAATGGAGTCAGGCTATACAAAAGCTGACAGTGCGAATTTGCCTAAAGTTGATTCATTGATGGTCGCAAATTTCTTTGCGTGTAACCCTGACTTTTGCTCTACCGAGTTTCGGAATGCAAAAACCTCCTTGTAAGTACTGAAATTAATAAAGTAAAATTGGTCAGTCTTGCTAAGTGGTCACAGGCAGATTTTTTTGTAAGTTTTTCCTCAACGTCCCCTTAACGACACCATATTACTAATGATTTTAAATTACTTATAGGTTATGTTTATGAAGAATATTAGATTAGGTTTAATTTGTTTTTTTAGTAAATCAGAGGCTAAGTTGATTTCTTCCAAATACTTACATCAAAGTGGTCCTCGCAAAATAATATTGCAGATTTATCAGATGTTAACTGTTGGTCTCGACGTGCTAATTGTAACCACTGTTTTCGACGTTGAAGGCATTTAGGAACGTGTATAAACAATTTGTTAGGAAATTTAATTGTAGTACTTCTACACATAGGCACTGCACATGTCTTGTAGCTTGTCATTTTCACAATTCCAGTGAAAAAGGTGTAAGTTTTTCACATAAAATATCTTCAGAGTTAGAGCATAAACTGTTGTTATTTGAAATGTGACGTCACAGCCAGCAAGTGACAGATGGCAGACTATTTTCGCGCGAATTTCAAATTAATGGATTAAAAGTTATTTTTATTCCTACTAAATAACACTTTTTTGAAAAAATAAATATTGTAAGAGGTATAAAATAAACCTACGAAAATTTTAAAATATTTTTCCAAAAATTGTCTAATAGCCAATTGAAATTAACAATCAGTGAATCAACCCAAACAATAATTCAGACTTGTCGGAAACGTAAATGCGTGTAAATACAAAACAGAAAGAATGATGAGCAAACATTTATAAAAAAATCATTTTTAAACGTCGGAACGTCGTATTTCATCACTCGGGTTCTCGACTCGCAATAAATTATGGTGATATTATGCGCACTCAATTACGGATAGCCGTCCCTTATCCACGAGGACGAAATATCGACAAATATTAAACATTTAAACAATGACATATTGTGGAGGGATTTATAACTTTCTTGGTTAAAGAGCAATAACTGATATTTTTAAGGCACTAACCGTAGAGTCACTGTTGACGAAATCGTTTAAAAGCCATGGAAAGAAGTGTTTCTAAAATGTAAATCAAGCAAGGCACTGATACACAAAATGGCATTATGAAATGTTGCCATTAGCGGTCACCCATCGAACTTTCGAGCGCGACCGATCGTTACCCAATTTTGTCGATTACTCACTATAGCGACAATGTGTTAATTAGTTAGTCATAAAATTTTATCAAAATTTTATTAAGTGATGTAATTTACTACGCCACCTAATTTTCGAAATTGAATCCCAGCGGGAATAAAAATATTCATAGAATATGGATATTTAATGGTTTTGCTAACTCAATTTAACTGTAAACTATGAACCAAGCAATGAAAGAAAGGAACAGAAATATTTCATGTACAAGTTTTGCAATAATGACGATTGAAATTTCATTTTTAATTCGTAATGCTCAGAGTCCTGATATTGCAGTGTTGTGTTTTGTCTTTACTTACGCATAAGTTTCGATCATACTATTTCTTGAATAGGTTATTCTAGTTACACTGACATGTCGAAATGGTATTTATGACTCTAAGCAAATAATTCACAGCATAATTAAAATGTAACAAGATAAGCTAACAAGCTAACATAATATAATAAGTATGCAGGGATCTTAAGTTAAGACAGGGTATTCTAATTTTATGACAAGTAATTGAAACTTAACGAGGGAAAATTAATTTCGCCGTTATGACCAGAGAAAACAAGAAAGTTTTACAACACGCACACAAAGACTACAGTACTAAGCTTCAGCGTTGCGTAAGGTAGTAATAAACATTTCCACTAGACATAATTCGCTGGTTTAGTGATGCGACATTCGCTTGGAATCATCTTGGAATCAATCACGCTCATCAGAGCACTTTCACCGCCCTAAACAGCTGTGATGTCACTCCTATTTAGGGTTGGCGACTAGTCCAGTAAAATATTAACATTTAAATTTGTTCAAGCACATTGACGTTCCAATCCATTATTGTTATTAGAGACATTTATTGGAACAAAAATAATTATACATTTGAAAATACTATTGAAATTCGAAATAATTTCGTTCTAAGGTTCCATCCATCCATCCCTCAGCCTTTTGAGGTCCACTGCTGGACATAGGCCTCCCCTAATCTACGCCACTCAGACCGGTCCTGAGCCTTCTGAATCCAGCGGATACCCGCTGTCTTCTTCAGGTCGTCGGTCCACCTGGACGGGGGGCGTCCTGTGCTCCTTTTAAAGAGGCGTGATCTCCATTCGAGGAACTTTCTTCCCCAATATATGGTTATTTAGGTATGGGTATTAATTAGGGCTTGTAATATCGGAAGGTTTTCAATATCGATATTGATTTTCGATATTTGATGCTAATATCGGAATTCCGATATCAATATCGGAATTATACAATTTTTTTTTAAATAATTTAAATTTAATTTTATATTGTAAAGTAGGACGTCTTGGATAGCAAAAAGGTTTTTAATCAATAGGATAACGAAATAATAACGTCTTTAATACTGTTTTATTCCCGTTCGTTGCAAATATCACCTATATCTATTCAATTCGGTTTGGTTTTCGCGTTAAAAATTCACTACTTTAATTTTTTTTAGGATTTTTGAATATTTTATATATTTCATATTTTTTTGAAAATTTTATTCCCACCCTAAAGGTACGAAAATAGGGAATGATTGATTATTCACCCGTTTTTTACCCGAAATTTTTACATGTTAACCCCAATAACATTGTACTGGATGATCCGATTTCGATGATTCTTTTTTTATTGAATAGTATATACCTTGAGGTTACTCTTGTTTAAATTTCGAAACAAAATTTTACCCCTATAGGTACGAAAATAGGGGATGATTGATATTTCATCTACTACATTTTTACCTGGTAACTGAATCTATAATTCATAAAATCAATAATTTATTATTAATTATTGATTTTATGAATTATAGCAACTAAAAATTAAAAAATAATTACTTTTTAAACAAAATAAAACCAACGAAAAAAAAACTGAAAAGCAAAAATTAAAATAAACCATTTAGTATTATAAATTAAGATCCGAAATTAACAGTAAATAAATAATTTTGAGGCGGTGCCAAACCAATGAAAAAACAAAGGGCGAAAAGATGTGCTCCGTGCTACTGCTGCCGTGTGCATCGCATGCCGCTGCCCTCATAATATTATGAATTTTATGTAATTAATTTTGGTTGTTTGTTTGGCACGGTCTCAAAATTATTTATTTACTGTTAATTTCGGATCTTAATTTATAATACTAAATGGTTTATTTTATTTTTTGCTTTTCAGTTTTTTTTTCGTTGGTTTTATTTTTTGTTAAAAAGTAATTATTAATCAATAGGATAATGAAATAATAACGTCTTTAGTACTGTTTTTTTCACGTTCGTTGCAAATATCACCTAAATCTATTTAATTCGGTTTGGTTTTCGTGTTAAAAGTTCACGACCTTAATTTTTTTAGAATTTTTGAATCGCAAAATAGTTTTTACTGATAGATGAAATTCAGATGTACCAAATGTGACAGCTGTACGGCAGAAGCTATGCTTTATTTAAGGATAAAAGCTGAAGTGACTTGAAATATCGCAACACATTTGCTAGGACGCCTAGTTTCCTGGCAGCTGCCTTAACTTTGGATTCAATAAACCGCTCAAATTTAAGGTTCAAGGATATCTCAATTTCTTGTGGTGGGAGTATTTCAAGGATACATTCTGAAAAGTAGGGCCAAAATAAATGCTTCTGTTTTTGTGGCGTTGAATTTCACAAGGTTGGCGTCGCCCTATTCGGTGACTTCAGGCAGTGATTCACTCTTTCAACCCGGGCCTCTCTTCAGACTGTATTTTGGTCGTTACTGGTCGGAAGCTTGTCAGGTATCGCTCGACCAGATCGTTGATATGCAGCAGGAATAGAGTTCTGGAGATAAAAGATCTCTGAGAAAGTCCGGCATTGTTTGTGATGTAAGGTTGCTTGGGACGAATAATCTTTGATAACGACGCTAAATGAACGTTCACTCAGAAAGTCTTTAACCCAGCTGATCAGGCCAGGGAATAGGACATACGCAGGAAGCATGATTAATAGGCTAACATGCTAAACCGTATCGAAGGCCTTCGAAATGTCAAGGGATAAAGGCAACCGCCTCTACATTATTCTTAAGGTCCTCGCCCTCTGGGGCGAGGTGGTGAGATACGCTAGAATGCGGTAGAGTGGTATGCGTTAGGCTATAGCACTAGGGTCACTAAGGAGATCATTGTGTTCTAGGTATGCAACGAGGCGCATGTTCAATAATAATCTTCCTGAGTATGTTGGTAATTGAAATTGGCCGTTAATTAGCAGGGTGAGCTCGATTGCCATTCTTGGGCACGGACTGCACGTTGGCAAGCTTCGACGCCTGAGGCACTATGCTCGTCTTAATTGAGAGACGAACCAAGCGTGGCAAAACAGTAGATACCTGGAAAGAGCTGGAATACCATCTGGTCCACTAGCTTTGTTGACGTCTAGACATCGAAAGGTTTTAAAAACCTTTGTTGTAGATGTGAACCTCCGATATACAATGGTCAATGAGGTATCTGCGGTAAATGGCCATTGACAGTTAGATGCGAATTCTCAGCAACTAGAGATTCGTACAGATGATCTGCAGAAGATGATGAAATTATTAGGTATACCGAGATTAAGGAGATAAATTATGTTTGGAATAGATTTTTTCCGTGTCGCATTATTCGTGCAGTAGGCTGAGCAGACTCACAACAGGAATACGGTTAAAGATATTAACTCTACCTCCCTACACAGCTAAAATATTTATACTTACTTGCTCAATTTTATGACCTAGTGGTCAATATGCCTTGTGGCACGCATTAAAATCATTTTGTTTAAATTAAAATAAAAAAATTACTGATTCCGATATTACGATATCGAATCACTCAGTATCGGAATTGTAATATCGGGTTTCACGGTCCGAGATTCCGATATTTCGAGATTCCGAGATTCCGATATTCAAGCCCTAGTATTAATGATAAACTTATACGAACATTTTTTGGTTTTATATTAAAATTGACAGAAATATAATATCGACCATAGAAAATAAAAAATGTATTATTATAATGATGTTGCTAGATCTGTTTCCAAGTCTGCATCGATCAAACGAATTTTTGTATAAAAAATCCATAGTATCATGTAGGTACCTAATTCAAATATCTATGTTTTCTAATGATAGCAATAGGTATTTTATTTATATCCAGGCTACTTGATGAAGCAGAACAGGCATCAAAATAGGCGGTTTGTCTACAAACTACACTTCTACATATAATATAATAAGTTAGTATTGTAGAATCATAGAGATCGTGATTGGAATTTTCAGTGTTACAATCTTATGGTGAAATCGTGGGATAAATCTCAACATCATAAAATTTGGCGGTCCATCGAATTTAAGATTTGACTCCTAACTGTAAAATGTTACCCGTACACAGTTTGGGCACAAAAAACATATTTGCAAGCAAGTATTCATACATCAAATTGATCGGAAACGCATTTGAGTGACGTGCGGGTTCTTAGAAAACATGAGCTTATACATTTAAATACCGAGAGGGCAGTGTGCGAACGGTGTCAAATCTGCAGCAAATGTCAAGGTAAATCCAACCTTACTGTGTTAAAAAGAGGGTAATTTTTTTGCTGCGACTAACATTTGCGAATTCGTGATCAAAAGATCGTGCGATCGATTCGATGCGCGGAAGTCTTAAGCTTCGATACACCTACACGACCCATTGTTAATTAAAATAATATCTACGAATGTTTACATAGATTTGTGTAGCTTAATTATAGCAGGGATATTTTCTAGCGTCAGAGGTAGACCTTACATTTGTAATACTTGTAATGCCCACAAGGAAGTTAATTTTGAGACAAAGAGGTCCTACATAAAACATTAGTCTGTAGAAAGTGGGTTAACTCTGATCTAACATGGACTCGCTTTTAGGTGCAGATAGAAATAATGTCTTGTACTTACGACCCGAATGTCCAGCGGTTGTAGAAATCAATCTGAATCGCGTTTGATATGTTCCTAAAGAGGTTTACGTGGTAAGCTTGTTTATTAGATAACTAGTTGACTCGACACACGTTGTATTGTCTAAATTACAAACAATTAAACGTACAAACGAAAGTAATGTTTTTTAGTACACCAATTACATCACACATCACATTGACCTTTTGCTAAGACATCAGTTAAATTACTTTAATAGTTTGGCATATTACTTGATCTTCCACATCAGTTATCCAGAATTTCGATTTTTCTTTCCGTAACAACCATCTCAGGACAATTACAAATAATTTGAACGAAAAAACAGCCAAATAGGTTCAGCCGTTACCCAACTAAATTTCATTTTTATTAATATAAGATAATTAGAATTCAGGAAGCGATTTTATCTAGTTAGCCTAATAGCAACACATTTGGTGGATTAAATTTACATGAGAAATAGGTTCGTATAACAGATTTAATGATTACATGTTCTGATGTTGAGGTAGGTATCTAAATTTTAAATGAGGTCGTGATCAGGCGATCAGTCCAGTTCTACCAACGACTGTATGAGTGGATCTGATACTTCTGATTGCCATACAGTTCTGTGAGGAATAGACAAATCTGTTGAATAATAATATATAGGTACAGGCAGGAAGCCATTGTAAACATTAAAATATTTAATATAATGAAAGTCGTGTATATAGCGCTGAAGTTCAGAAATTAATTGATCAGATATTTCCCAATTACAAGATGAAGCTATATATCTAAATAGGTACGTAAATTAAACACAACGCCAATCTGTATACCTACCTAGTTTCCTAAAATGCAAGCAAGATCAATGCAATTTCGGTTTCACACCTTTTATCACGACCCACAATATCACGGAGAATCGCATTTAAAAGTTCAAAAATATGTCAAACTTTTTGCTTGAAATCGTGGATGAGAGAATACTGGTCTAGTTAAAAAATAAAGGCACAAGGGCTGAGCTGAGTAGTCTGTTTATGGCCACAGTCGATGTAAAGCGTACAACAATAAAACCTTTTTTTCTCATTACACGCACAATGGCGGCAATAAATGAGACTCGGTCGCTCGCGCAAACGTTTCGTGTTCGTATTGTTGCTGGCCACTCGGGATTTCACTGTGGGCTTTTTATATGATTTTTTAATGCAACAAAGTGCCTTTTACTAGCGTTGTTTTGTTATAGCGCAGCCTGTTTATGATCGGCTCATACATAAGGCCTATTAGAGCAGCAGGTTTGTCCTATTAAAAGTGAATACGTACCTCAATGCAACAAAATTGTGCCTATAAACCTGCCAATATCACTTTAATAAATTGTTTATACCTCTTTTAGTGTACGGGTTAAATAAAATTGTAAGTTAGAGTTGTAACGTATTTGTGAAATTTGTAAGTTGAGCTCAAAGGACGTGGATATTATTAAATATGCTTATAATACTGACATGTAACTTAGTTCGGTAATTGCTGGTAATGGAGGGCAAGCAAGACTTATGATCTTGCTCATCCACATGTCCACTCACAGTAAGGCTTTGATGAAACAGTAACGTAGTTTGACTTTCAAAAAGAGATTGTAAACCTTATCAATTTGGAACAAAAATGTTTAAATTTGAATTTGTAACATAAGAGATCCCATAAATAATGTGAAAATTGGCACTGCAATCAGTATTGTTGTAGAAGTTAAGCATCGAATACAATATAGCAAAGGGAGATCTCTCTTCAGATGAGGTGTTGTGTATATGCAAGCGATGCAGAAAACTTCGATAGCATGATTCAGGTCGGCGTGATGTCATCGTGTAATGTATGTCGCCACAAACTAATTAACATTTGCTTCCCTTCCATCATATGACGACCCGTGTGGTTCTGTCATTAGTGATCGAAGCCCGTGTGGCGTAATTGCCGGGCCGCCGCCGCGCCGTGCCAAGGGTCCTGGGTTCGATTCGCAGGGAGGGGAAAATTTGACTAATGAGTTCGAATTTCTATTCTCGGTCTGGTATTGTCCATGGACCCCCACGATACACGGAATCCTAGTGTGGGTCTATGAGTGTGTAGCGTTATTTACTTGTTTATTTACAGCGTTTGAGTCCACTCCAGGTGCCATCAGTGGAGAACAGAAAAATATCTAGTCTACAACCATCCAGCATAGTATTATGACTATCAGCCTACCTAGATGGTGTTCCAGCCTCAGTTATCGGTAGCCGCATACAACAGCTACATGGCACCAATAAATCGTCTGACACTGCAACACGGGCCATTCGTCTCGCTGCGGGCTCGACAAATTCCCCACAGGTCCACCGATTCTTCATTACACGATACGACACGACACGATAATTTAAGTGGCCACACGTACTAAGTCATTACTTACCGCTATTACATGGTGTGACAGCAACCTTGCTTCACATTCACATCACTAGTGTGCCAGCCTTATTTGTAAAATGCAAATTATGATAATAAAAAGACTCTGTGAGATTGTTTTCCAAATAGGTCGTCTAAATAAATTTAACACAATCAATGTCGTTATCGTGTCGTCCGATGAAGAAATGACTTTTCACACTTGTTGGATAAATAATGAGATATCATTCCCACGTGTGACAGATGGCGGTAGGTGTTTCCTGGAAGTTAATGAGCTAGGGTATTTAGATTAAATAGTAATATTGTTATTAAAATTGGGCTCACCGTTTCGTTTTAAGCTGACGACGCATTGGTGTTAACTTTGATGACCAATATAAGGTGACCCGTCTGATCGTTTAACGAAATACCAATGACGTATTCTCTATTCTATTGTAGTCGGATGTCAATATGAAAGGTTAAGGTCATAATCCACCACAATAGATAAGTCATAAATTTATGAAATAAGAAAGTAGCAATTACGCCAAATTATAAGTCAATCCAAAAATTTCCCATCCCAAAAGAATTCAAGTCAATTGTCAAGTCTTCTCGACAATTTACGGAATTTGAGTTTCTATACAAGAAGATAGTGAATACTAGTGAAGACTCATCAGCCCATACACTAGTAGGTAGGTAGTGGCAAGCAAAACGCCGCATAATTTAACTTTCCCGGGCAATAAATCACTACAACAGCGCAATGAAGACAATGCACTTATTGTTTTACTACTCCGAGCACTATACATACTTAATCGGACAGATATTAATACCGGACAACGTGAAATTCCTGTGCCTGTGCCAATATTTACTAGTAATTTTAATACATATTGCATAGAATCGGTGAACGAATATGTACGTTAGTATATTAGTTCATTGCATAGAATTTATAGGACATTGTAATATAATATGTAGAAGAGTTGAGAGTTAACAGTTAGTTTTGACTTTTGTGAATACATAACAAAATGTGATAAAACTGGAGAACCATTAAGAATTTCCATAAAAGCTTAACTTAATAAGCAGTGACCTGACAGATTTATAGTTGGAAGGTTGAAGAGGGTCATAGGTTTTACAGTTGGTTCCTGTAGTGTATCTTTAAAATTTTGGAACAGTTATTTATTATATTTATTTCTTGCACCAGGTATGTGTCATGCATGTTAAACAACTCACTGTTAGCAGTTGTTATTTATATGTGCTGTAGTTCCCTTTGAACACAGGGGCGAAGCCGCGGGTAAAAGTTAGTTCGAGTATAAAATTAGTATTCGTATTATTTCATATTCCAGTATCTGGGTATAAAAGAGAGTAATGAAGACAATTGCATATAATTTTATTGCAACTATGTAGTTGATGACATAAAATTGGAAACGGTACTCGTATTTCAATAAGGGAATAAGATGAACACCTCTAACGCAGAACCTATCCTGAATACAAATGAACACGTATTACAGACTCCACAAGAAATTGAAGAAGAGACCATAGAGAGAAACATGAATGAGGAAAATAAAATTAGTCTAAACGACAATATTCAAACTCAACTCATATATCCTAGCAAAAAGAAAATAGTTATACTAGGGGGGAAACAATGTACTAGACTATCAAAATACATCATAGAACTTCGAAGGAATAGTCCTTATGAAATATATCACATAGAATCCTTTATAAAACCCTATGCCAACACAGAGGAAATAATAAAAACATGTGAACTATATAAACTATGTAAGGATGATAAATTAGTGCTTTGTTTAGGGGAGCACGACAGTAATCCCATGTCGATATCGATCGAAACTGCGGCTGCCCTTAAATCTTTAAGTAAAGTGTGTCATGTCATACTACTTAGTGTCTGCCATAATAAGTACCTCAACGAGACTAAACTAAACAGAATGTTACGCCTGATAGCGCAAAATATTTCTGATTGCACATTCCTCAATTGTAGCATAAACCGTACCAGTAACACTTTACTGGAACGTGAAAAGATTCTCATAAGTAAACAAATTAATAGTGTTATAGATATAATAGATTATCGGGAAAAGTACTTACCAAATGCTAAGCGTGAAACTACAATTAAAATAAATATAAAAAACCCGCGCAACGATCACATCCAGGATACACGTATAAAGCAAAAAAAGGGGACGATTCCGTTCTATTTCAAACCTTTAAAAAATAAAGTCGATGTTATAAACGATACTTCAAATACTCACAAAGGAGACCCAAAAATATCAAAGAACACAATACTGTATTATTTTAAGAAAATAGAAAAAACTCCTTGTGACATTACCAATAATTTTTTTCGTCAATAAAAAAAGGAATTACTTCATAATCATTCATCAAAATATTGCTGGTCTTCTAAATAAGATGGAATTATTACACCTTGCAGTGGAGGAGTTAAAAGAGTCTGAAAAACACCCTGATATTATCTGCCTAACAGAAACCTTCATAAATCCTGAAAACCTCCACAATATAAAGCTGACAGGATTTGAGTTGGCTTCGTATTACTGTAGGACAAATAACAAAAAACGAGGGGGGGTGGCTATATTAATTAAAAAAGGTATTCCCTACAAACAAATTGATTATTTACAAGGTTACTCGGTTGACAATGTTTTCGAATGTTGTGGTATATCTTTATTGAGAGAAGTACGTCATATCATATGCATATACAGAGTACCAAATTCAAACACTAACATATTCTTTAATAAACTAGATATAGTACTGAATAGAGTAACAAACAGCAATGAACGACAGACAATAATCGTAGGTGACCTAAATATTAACACACTTAAAAACGATAACTGTACCAAATCACTGCTAGACATAGTAAAAAATTTCAACATGACTTCACACATAAGCCATCCCACAAGACAAAATACGTGTATTGACCATATTATAAGTAATATTCCAAACGCAGTCGGTGAACTTCATCACTTTGGACTCTCTGACCACAACACAGCTCAAGCCCTATACATCCCTGTTAATAATCCTAAACCAGTGCTCAAAGTGCATTATGTTTACAAACGGGACTATTGCAAAGAAAATATTCAGAAATTTCGTAAATATCTTGCTAGTTTGACATTCTCAGATGTTTATAACGTGAATGACATCGATAAGGCATTTCAAAATTTCTACGAAATGTTCTTGCTTTTATATAAATTGTGCTTTCCTGTACGTAAAATAAAAGTAAAAAACATATATCATGCCAGGTGGGTAACCAAAGGATTAAAGCGAAGCTGCAGAACCAAAAGGAACTTGCAATATAAATATTATAAAGATAAAAACGAATATAATAAGCGACAATACATTACATACAACAAACTACTAAAACACTGTATTTACACCTCGAAAAAGATCATGAACCATAAATTTATCGCCCAATCGAAAAATAAATGTAAAGCGAGTTGGAAGGTGATTAAAACCGATACCGAGGGTAATGATAGAACTTCAGGAACTATTAAAAAAATTAATTTAGATGGTAAGATTATTGATAAACCAATTGACATTGCGAACTAATCGTCATGTAGAACCTAATAGCATATTCCTAAGACCATTCAAGAATAACGATATAAAGAATATCATCTCAGCTTTAAAAAACAGTAAGGCGGAGGGTATAGATGAAGTAGCTACCGAAATATTGAAATCTGCAAAAGATGAAATAGCTCCGGTACTTCAATTCTTCATCAACTTTTCATTTGAAAACGGATGGTTCCCAACACCACTTAAATTGGCTATCGTAAAGCCACTGCATAAAAAAGGTAACAAAGAGGACATCGGCAACTATCGCCCAGTTACTCTTCTACCTGTGTTATCAAAAGTATTTGAAAAGGCAATGTATATCAGACTAACTGAATATATAGAAAAATTTGCAGTTCTGAAAAAGGTACAATACGGGTTTCAAAGGCAAAAGTCAACTACTAATGCTTGTTTTGATTTAATAAGCACAGTACTTACACAAATAGATAATAGACGCAATCCAATTGTAGTATATTTTGACATGAGTAAGGCATTTGATTTTGTATCACATAATTTGTTACTCTGCAAACTAGAAAATTATGGTATAAGAGGTCCGGCACTCAACTGGATCCAGAGTTATTTGAAAAACCGCACCCAATGTGTTGACATACATTACATAAACAACAATGCAGAATTAAGCACAAGTAGATCGAATTTTCGTACAAATAAATTTGGCGTCCCTCAGGGTAGCATACTTGGTCCGCTATTATTCTTATTATACATCAATGATCTCCCTGACATTATCTCAGATAAATGTATATTATTCGCTGACGACATTTCTATTATAATGAATAAATATAACGAAACGGACATTAATAATACGATTGACAAAATTATACAATGGCTTCACGACAATAATCTGAACGCAAATCTAAATAAAACTAATTTTATGACATTTTCTAATAGTAAGAATGTTAATAAGGCCAAACTATCACTACACTATAAAAACAACGCGATTAATGAAGTGGAAGAAACTAAATTCTTAGGCCTCATTATTGACAACAGATGTACATGGAGACCACACATAGATCAAATATGCAATAGAATCAACAGATTTATCTATGTCTTACGTAACTTAAGAAAAACTGCATCAATTAATACAGCCATGTCTGCTTACCATGGTTATATAGGATCAGTTTTAAGATACGGACTTGTAGTATGGGGAAACGCAAGTGATATAAATAGAGTATTTATTGCACAGAAAAAATGTATAAGAGCCATCTGTGGAAAACCGCCGTTTGAGTCATGTAAGCCCTTGTTCAAGCAACTAGGAATACTCCCACTTCCCTGTATTTACATCTTAGAAATTGTAATGTATGTAATAAAAAATCCATCACAATTTTTAAAAGCTAGGGAATTTTTTGTGAGGAATACCAGAAATTCAGAAAGATTAGTTTATGGAAAGGTACCAAATACAACCTTGTATAAAAAGAACTGTGTAGGAATGTGCATCAAGATATTTAACGCTATACCTCGTAATATACGAGACCTGCCCGAGAGACCACTCAAGTCCAAACTAAAGGAATGGTTAATGAGTCACTTGTTTTATTCAGTTAAAGAATTATTAGATCTGAAACAATCGCAGCAATGGGTCTTTTAGTATAATTTTATTGAATGGGGACATGAATTTAATGTAATTTTATAAATGACTTAATATGTTAATATACTTATAAATATTTTTTGACACTTTGTTTGTAAAGTTTGCATGCCTTAATAAGGCGGAATATGGCGAACATAACAAATTTAATACTCTGTACAACTAACCCATATTCGAGCAAATAAATTGAATTGAATTGAATTGAATTGAATATTACAACTTTTCCAAGACTAATCTACAAGTCGGAACGCACGAGTCGGCAAGCTATGGCTTTTTGCTTTGAAGGAACATTTCTCAAGTCATTTACAGGTTACATTCACGGTTCTAAGAATTGCTAAGCTATGCTATTGATCCAAGGTCATTTTGAACCGTGGATCTCAATGCTAACTAACGCGTGTCACTGGTTCACACAACGGTGAAAATGTTCTTAATAAGCCTTAATAATATGTCACGTCCTTTTGTTTACAGCTTTTTCAGTGAAAATATTTTTTATCACAAAGGGAATCCTTCACCAAATCGCGACATATGTCACAGACAAGATAAGCCAAAAAATGAAAATAAAATTAGTACAATTAATTCACTGTTTACACAAGCGATCTTTTCGATCAAAAACAAATATGAATTTAAGTAGTACACTAGCAACAAATGGTTTTGTTCGTGTATTCAAATGTTTTGAACAATGCTGAATGAACCAACAAGTAACAACTGTTAGAGAAACAGAACAAAGTGATGAACCGAAGGAAATGAAATAAATTATTAAAATGTTGTTTACTAATTGGCATTTAAGTTACTATACCCACTAAGATTCTCAGTATTATGTATGTACCTACGAGTACATGACAAACCATATCAAGTATCACGAAACAGTCAAACAAATACACGCAATCATGATCTTAGGATTTCTTCTACAAGATGCATAGAGCTAGATAGATGTATTTATTGTCGGTATCGGAGAATGAATCGTGAGAAACAAAAACACGTTATTAACCATTCCCAACATAATGCTATCTGAAGAAGTTTTAAATGTCATGGCGATGAAAGATTAATTGAACGAGAAATCAAATGTGTTAAATAAATAAAAGTTAACTTTGAAAATAAAGAGACTGGAGCACTTAATTGATATCTAATAATTAATACATGTTCACAGATAGCAATGTAATTAGATACGCAGTTACCCGATTAATATTTTTTTCTACCGCGTAATATTTTCTTCTCATAACTCATATTTTTCGTCACGTGTGAAATAGTATCAATCTCAGAAGCGATCTCTCAATCTACTGTTCGCACATTACAAGTATTGGTTCATACCTACCAGTGTAATAAAATATATGTCGTATAATTTTTACTTTTAGAATTTTAATTTAATTTTCATTGGGAACACATTTCCTGTTTTAACAAAGTAATTTAAGCTGTAATAAAATTTATTACAGATTAACACACTATAAAAAATTGATTGGCAATATTTGCTTAATTAAATCGATTTGCAATAAATAAGAGAAAGGATATCAATCGATTGATTCAGAAACATGACTTGAAATAAAAACATCAAACGATTTATGGGAGTGCAACTGTTTTACAGTAAAAGGCATTTCTTAATAGCGGTAATAAATTAAATTAATTAGGAAACACTTGCTCGTTACCAATAACTTGTAGGTACCAGGATATTATAATAAGCTATTAATTAAAAAATAAAATATTTTTACTATAGTGCCACTAACTTATAAATAGCATTAAAATTACAAGTGGCAACCGTCACCCATGGACATCAGTAATACCAAAGGCATCAACGACGCGTTGCCGACCACGCCAGAATACAGAGTTGATTAATAGGTACATGTTGATTACCTAAGGATATATTTTTCCTGAAGTCTGAATCCATTCTCTCCTCTCCTGATAAACGTCTTTTAAAAAACGTCATGTAAGAGCTGATTCTAGAACGAGGGTGGTTGCTAGGTGTAGAAGTAAAAACCCTTCGTTACCTTCTTTCTTTCTTCTCTCTACTGTCTGTACTTCTGTCTATTGGTGACCAATTCGGTACCACCACTCGGCTGTTGCAAAACATAATAACGAAATATCATGGACATGCCATATGGGCACATTTTGTGATGGTGAATCGATCATCCGGGAAATAAATTTAGAAAGTGTAAAGATTAGAAACGTCACTCTATAATCTATATAATGCGGCGTGACCTCTCCGCCGTCTTATCCTTTCAATCGAACGTAGTAAACAATCGATAAAGAGACATTGACCTTTACTAGTTGATAGGGTTACGATGTTGTTTAAAATACCTATTAATATTTTGTATTTCTTATTAAACAAAGTATGCGCAGGAATTACATGACTTAATTCCCCCCTCTCCTTTCTACCATCGAACATCCAGACGCACGGCGGGTTTATTGTTATCATTTATTTTTCGGCTCCTAGATTCAAAATGATCTTGTTTTGCTTACAGACACTGTCTACGAGGCGTTACTTAGACTAGTCAAACCCCGATTTAATTTGAGCTTCGAAGTTTGATTATCCAAATTAGTATCTCCTAGGTTTGATTAAAAAATTAATCAGCCAAAGGCCAAATCAGAAACCTATTTCGGATTTTGCTTGAAGGTGTTGGTTGGGCAGAGCTAAGGCAATTCTAGGAGCGCCGGAGTTTTGAGGTTTGACTAAAATAACAATAATGTTTATCGGCCACAAGTCTCAAGTTGGCAACCCTAATTATGCACACTAGAACAATACCGTAAGATATCTAGATAAGAAAGCGGTATTGCTTGACAGATAGCTCCGACCGTCTGGCATGAAGTTTTGTTGGCAAAAAATCGAACAAAAGGAGTGAAAGTGAATTAGTGGAATAAAACAGATAGCTCGACAATGATCTCTGATGTATCCGAGCGGTTATGCGTTGAGAACTGTTACAAAATATTGCGCGGGAGAGAAAATGTGAAACCCTCGCAGATCCTTGCCAATTACTTCGTTCGAGGACAACCATTTGTTAAATTAGAAGCAGAGAAAGAGAGAGAAGAGATTGGATCTCTCCAGGGAAAATAGCACTGAGCGAGGAACACCATGTGTTCCGACCGTTACGATCTGTCTGTCGAATATACCCTCTTGATATCAAATTCATTCATGTGTAACACTTATCTTGTAGCTATATATTTTAAGATTCATCCGTCATAACAACACACAAGCAGGTTTTGTTGAACGTCAAACATTGTTTGGATGAAAATTTAGCAATTTGGAGGAGGAAGTATGCATTAGAAGCTTATAAGCTATGTTCTATGTACTTAGGTACAATTAACCTTCTTATGTCACGCAGACACACAGAAGCGGTCTTATTAAATAATAAATAATGTTTAATAAGCGCTTAATAAATAATGTTTTATCTTTTTCGTTTTTAACCGACTTTAAAAAAGGAGGAGGTTCTCAATTCGACTGTATTTTTTTTTTATGTTTGTTACCTCAGAACTTTGGACTGGGCGAACCGATTTTGATGATTGTTTTTTTAATCGAAAGCTGGTGGCTGTCATGTGGTCCCACATAAATTTTATTGACATCTGACAATGGCATCCATGAGAAAACCACATAAGTCGTAAATTTGTGTTAAGATGTGCGCGACAAATTGACGCATAACTCAATATCACGCCAACCGATTTCGATGATTCTTTTTTTAATCGAAAGCAGGCGCTTGTCATGTGGTCTCACATAAATTTGAACGAGATCTGACAACTATGTAGTTTTTGAGACTTTGAAGTCGGTTATTTTTTGTTAGTAAAATTTAGATTATTCATACGAGTGAAAGAAACAAAACTCCTTATAAGACTTTTATAACTTTGCTTATTTTCATGAATAAGGAAATTTTATTATTGTACAATAGAAAGCTAAAAATTTGTACAATAACAAAGAAAAACACAATTATAAAAATAGTTAACGTAACTTAATAACGTGCGTATTAGCGCAACGTTAAATAATTATGTAGATATGTTTCAAATCGAATTCCGATATCACGAACTAAGACAACCTTATCGCTCTAGTACTTCGATTAATCAACCGGTACTTAACAGTATCTAATCAAGCCAAACCTTAACCAAATGAGGCAACCTGCGTGTTTGCACTAATTAAACCGTTACCGCGAACCACTGAATGGAGTTTGACAGAATCGTAAGTGACGCTTGTCTGCAGACATTGCAGAGTAGGAATAGTGAAACCATTTTTTTTTCTGTTTTCTCTCATAATTGCTCGTATCTGTTAGAGTTTACGGGTTTCCGGTGTCCATGGGTAACGTAGACTATTTATCATCATCTGCCTTTCTCTTCTTGGAAATAGCCGACAAACGACCTGACGATCCACCTGATGGTAAAGGATGTCGCCGATGCGTTGCCGGCCAAGAAAGAGAGAAGAAGAAAGAAAGAAAAAACTAGTTCACAAGCCCCCAGCCACACGACGAGTCGCTTGCCCGTCGACCATTCTCAGCTGTTGTTATCTTAAGACTTTATTAGGCTTTTTTCAATGCTGTAAAGGAGCACTGTAGGCTAAAAATCTTTGTATTCAATAAACATGTCAACGAACAACAGTACCATAAAATAACACATAGGTAAACTACGTTACTTACAAAGCAAAACCATATTATATAAATTCGTAGGACTCGCGGCGAAAACAGCAAAGAATTTGCAAGAGAAAGTGGCAGGATGTGGCAGATAATTTAATATAATTTAGTAAGAAACATTACGCTTGTCCACGCTTCGCTTAGCACGGCACGACCCCACGTTTGGCACATTCGCTAACGAGCGGCTTCGTCCACGTCCGTGGACGTGAGCATAATAAATCGCGTTGTTCCCGCGTACCAGTACGCCATGCGCCAGTATACCAGCGTACCACCGTACCACCGCTCCCAAAGGTTAGCCGGTGTCGCTTTCGGCACATTTTGATAGCGCACGCAACTTTCTATTGCATTCCGTTTTACCACGTTTTACCTTGTTCGTAGTAATAAGACGTGATTACAACTTTATGCTAATATAAGTGTTTGGGTTTAGGTGTCTATCGTACACTGCTGTCTAGTCGTTCATTCCCACTAGTTCTACTGCTTAGTTCTATCGTAGAACTAGTGGGATTTTTTTTTCTCACTAGTTCTACCGTAGAACTAGTGGGAACAAAAACCGTATCTACATTTTGTTCCCACTAGTTCTACGATAGAACTAACCAGAGTACCCTTATGGGGTACTCAGTAGTGCGAGCGTGTGCTTGGCTAACAGTTTGTTTAGCGTTATCTCTCTTTTGCTGGACAAAATACCATATCTTTAATACGTACTAAAATGCATCTAAAAAGTATGAAGACTGTTTTACAATGATCTTAGCACAAATAATGAAATCTAAAAGTTGTAGTCACCATCTTTTCACATAGGTCCGAAGAATAAACTTATTTAGCTTTCGCAGTTTTAATTCTTAGTTCTTCATAGAGAATTTTATCCATGTTTGCACGAGATTCTAGTTGATGCGGTTAATGTTTGCTGAAAATACAAAGTATCTATTTCAAAGTATATATTCTGCGATAATACCAATAGATCGAAACTTAAATTCAATGCAGAAATAAATGGAATTCAACAAAATTTAAAGCTTTGTCCATATAACAAGGGATGCGAACAAAGTAGACCGAGAGCTGTCGGTAAACATTAAGAAGGTTCCTAGTAGAAATCCAAAACATAGTAGTTATGAATTAGAGTTAGCGAATTTTGACCTCCTCGTGTGAAAGGTAAATGATCAATCAATATTGAAATCTCTCGGACGTCTCTGCTGAAACGGCTCGCGTTTCGTCTCGCGTTTTGCCTACATCGCATATGATCTTAGTTCCCGGGACTTAACCGGTACAAAATCGATGCCCGCTCATTAGTTTACCATCTATTTAACTATGTCTTTAACAAAGAAGATGGTACAATAACAACCAATAAGCAAGCATCGATTCCGCAACAATCTAGCAGAAAAAATAACCGACTTCAAAATAACTCAAAAACTACTCGTCAGATCTACCTCAAATTTAAGTGGGACCACATGACAAGCGCCAGCTTTTGAATAAAAAAAGAATCATCAACATCAGTTCACCCAGTTGAAAGTTCTGAGGTAACAAACATTAAAAAAATACAGTCGAATTGAATCCCTCCTCATTTTTTGAAGTGGCTTAAAAATACACAATTAGATAAGTAAGTCTATCTGCCAACACTCCTTCCGTATGGGCACTTCTTTTCGCATTTATTCGTAAACAATCCAAGTTAAAAAGTCAAAAATTATCGTTTACCTCGACCTGACATTACCTAAACTGCTCCGTCTCCTAGACTACAATCGGTAATTCGATACGGATGTTCTGATCGCGGAAGGAATATCTTTCGTTCAGCCGGTACACACAGCCGCTAGCGCGTGGGCGGGACGTTAACACTCCGCACCTATCACATGGGTATTTTATCACCAGTAATAGAAGTAATTATGGACCTTATACGCCATTCAACGCCAAAGTTCAACACCTTTTGTTGTCATGGTGTTTAATGCGTTGCAGAATGAGTATTAGATTGATCGTAAACTTTGTAGTAGAGTAAATCGACTCCGAAAAGTGAGCTAGGATGATGCAGTCGAAAGTTCTGAGGTAACAAACATAGAAACATTTATAAAAGTGAGGTATTATGAAACCACGATACAAGTGAAACTTTTTTCGGTTTGTAGGCATTTAACAAAAATATTTTAGAAAATTATTCAATTTGGGGTAATAAAATTCCGTTTTTAATCTTAACTTAATTATTGAAAAATGGGAATGATAATGGGAAATCAATAGTAGACAAAAATATACAATTATAAAATTTTATTTCAATTTGCGTATACGGAATACATAATTAATACAATCATTTACATGATAGACGCTATTAAAAACTAAGAGAAATATTTATTTAAATTATTGAATCTCCATTATTATTTTTACTCCATGACCGGCTGTAATGCGACATGCGATATACAGATGGACGAAAAATTTTGGGGCGATAGAATAAAAGTTTCACTTTAAAAAAATACAGTCGAACTGAATACCTCCTCCTTTTTTGAAGTTGGTTAAAAATCAGTTACAATGGTCGCTGTCAAGAAAATCCAAAGTTAATGGAATAGGTAAAGGTTTATTACAATCCTTCAATGTGCTTAACGAAAATAACCTTTACATTACCCTATCGGTCCAGTAGCCCATAAGTCTAGTGCAATTATCGGCTAATAACCAGGTTTCCAGTAATAAAAACATTAAGATAAAGCTGGTTTATGTTATTAGACAATCTTATCTCTACGGCCGTGTAAGAGTGGTCTATTAGCTTAGCCACTAAGCGTTACTAATGCACTAGAAAGTGTCCCTTGCAAGAGTTGTAAGCTTGGGTACACGAATTATAAGCAACCGACAGTACTGAGCAGAGGCGACGATAAAGCACACGGTTGTAAAATCAAACGATGACTGTAAACGACGATCAGATAGCTGTTATCCTCTTGCTAAATCTCTAAATGCACAATGCAACCAACAAGACACTTTACAAGTAAATTAACAATTTCCATAATTTATTTTTGGAGTAGGTTACAAGGTTTCCGAGTTTCAAAATGTATCTTTACCAACTGACAGATAAAGAGTGTAACGGGGTCGAATCTGATATTTTGCTTTAATTCACAACTGAATAGATTTAGATAACACAAATCAAACATAATTATTGTTTGATTATTAGGTAATTCCGTAACATGGAATGAATATTTTATAAGTACCTATGTCGTTTATAACTTCAGGTAGGTAGGTAGGTATATAACTTCAGGTCATCTTGTAACTGCTAGAGGGACTCGCTACTACTAATACTCATACAGATATTTGCTGGGTACTATTCTATATTTTTGTATGGTAACAATATGAACGATGACCTAATCGCTGCGTAGGGAGAGTAGGATATCGATATTTCACATTCGAATCGAAATTACACGGAATGTTGAGTTCACGGCTGCCCCTGTTTGCCCGCCTAATATGTTAATAGGGACGTCCACATCCAGTCATGATTTTATCGTCACACACAACAGGTTCCACAGAGTCGATTCACACTTTGAAACGATACATTCACTCGCTCCCGCCGCAAATAGGTCATGGGGTTTGCGGTGATTGCGATCGACTGCCCAATTAAATGAGCACATCGCTTTAATGACCGTATATATTTTCATTATAAATTATATTAAAGGACTCGATGAGAATAAGGCTAATTATGCGATCGTGACTCCGAACTTAAATGTCACAGCATCTTCGAAACTCGCAGTGAAAGACGATTTTAATAAGAGGTAATTACCGAATGCTTTAAAAAAGAGCATGTCGTGTTTTTAGACACGAATTAAGGTAATTATTGTTTGTGTAATTGAACATTACACAGATATCTACATTTTAACAGGCAACAAAATACTTGCTCATTGACAGTAAACTTAAACATTTTTAAACTATAAATCAAGTCCACCTAGTGTAGTCGCGCGATACACCGCATTCCGATCCGTAGGAACAGACACTTAACGATCCAAATAAGACCATTAGACCCATTTCCACCCATAAAGACTGGATACCACGAAAGTCCTTTTAAGTTGAAACAGAACAGTAGCATTTAAACTTTTCTATCGATACGATCTCCGTTGACCGTATAAGTGCGCGGACAATCAACCGTTACAGGTTTTGCACAGGGCTGCCACTGTCAGACTAAATGAAATTTTAAATTAAGATTTCAACATTAATGAAACGAGCAAGCGTTACAAATTATGTTATAGTTTCACAGTATCATTAGAAAAAGCAAAATCTTTTAATCATAATATTATGTGTCACAAAAATCATGCGCGTCAATTTGTTGATTATGCCGCTCAAGACACACAGACAGATTTAAGTATTTCAAGTCGTTTTCTTTCAATCTGTCAAAAATACAAGTAGGAATTACTTGTAGCATTTGTAGGCATCAGTCATTCGGATCCAGCTCTCATATGTTTTCTACAAATGCGATGCGTACGTCACGGACAGTGCGGATAAATGTGCGTTCACCATTATTCTACAACTCTTTATGATATTTCATAAAATTAATAATAATTATTGGGCTCGGCCCAATGAAACGACGATATCCAACAGCTATTTTATTATACTTTTCTACAAGATAATCTTAACACTAAAGCGTTCGGTGCTCTTTGCTCTAACATAATCTATACTGACTGGCGTTGGATCAATACATCAATACGCCTGACGGAGACTGATGACAGTAGGCTGCACAAGTCAATTACCATACTGATATTCACAATAGTTATATACAAAGATTACACTGTAATTATATAATAGCACGCTAACATAATGAATCTTCAGGAGTGATTATATTAATCTTAACAAAAAGTACAGGAATATTTGTGAACAAAATTACAATAACCATTTCAGTTGAACAAGCCACCGACAGCGGCGACAACCCTCGTTCAGACAGGCGGGAACACTGATATCGTTTTCACTTTTATCGATAAAATTTATCGATATGGGTGATTCACTAGGATAGAACGTATTGACTGCGACCACAATAAAAATGACAAAATGGCTTAATCAAGTTTGAACTAGAAAGTTGTCTAAGCATACCATTACTAATACTTTTATGAAACTAATCGTATAATGTTAGTAATGCTTCGATTTATCGACGGCTCAGAGATGGCAGTGACGATGACTTTTAAGTTATTTAACACCGTGAAAAAGTAATTGTTAATTCTTATTTGGATAGTTATAATTTCATACTTCACTGAAACGTTTTGTTCAAGTGGACATACCTACTTTCTATTTAGGCATCGAATAAAGGAGAATGCCCATAGCCAGTACTCTCAAAAAAAATAATTGTGTCACAATGACTTTTGTACTAAAAATTAAGTTAAAATATTTTAAATATTTTACCGTATTTCCTAAAAAATTCTTTTTGGGCTTAATTTTCTTAAATTAATAAGTAACTTTACTTCCGTTTTACAACACAAAAGCATTCGGCCATTTATATTGGAATTGGAGCCAATCAGGGATATTTTAAGATCCTTTGGGCCAATAGGTTGCGTTGATTCGATTATGATTATGATACAACAAACTAGATGGTGTTAGTGGACTGTCAAATGAATTTGATAATTATTACATTAAAAGTTAGATGGCGTTTGGGGACTGTCAAATGAATTTTAAACTTAAACGTATGTACGACTTAATGCGCCTGCATAGAGTCCATATTACTGTGTCTACTATAACCTAAATACAAAATAATTTTGTTGAAAATCTCATAACTCCTACGATTAAAATTGACTAAATTTGGTTTGTGTAATGTATTATGATAACTTATTCAAATAAAGGTATTTTTATCAGGACACAAAAATATTAATGTCAGTACATTTCTCCATACAAAATGGGCATTCTCCTTTTAAATGCTTACCAAGCGTAAATATTTCATACATTTAGTGCAAATACACAGGACCGTATATCCGTGTGAACCATAGACAATAAAGTTGCAGAAGTCATGTGTAGGTACAAATAAGAAGATATTTTACTGTTTTCAGATAAAAACTTTACTTAAAATTTCTTTTGTTACAAAATTTAATAATCTGCTTGTATACTGGAAGTAGTAAACGATATTGTATGGTGATGAGATCAGCACAATAATTCTCAAAGGTACGTAATTCACGCTTGGGCAGCTTGACCTATATCCGTCACTGTGAGAAACTCGAGTAACTTCTTGACGATAATAAAATGACGTCGATTAATCTTCTCATTCTCTTCGCACTAACAGGACATCAACACACAAGAGCAGCCTTGACTCGAATCATTTGGAACAAGACGACTGACGAGTCCATCCGCGATCGCTGTCACTATCACATACGTAATGCAAGCCAGCAATACGCTCAAACGCCGTCCGTAACGTATTAATTACGAGACTAATGATTGATTATACGGTTAAGCCGACAGGTATGGTCGCAACTCACTTATCATTAAGATTTCCGATAAAGACGTTGGGTAGCGTTTTGCAGTTTGCGCTCTTAATTCAGGTCGATTATATTATAGTTAATTTAATATAACCAATGTGTTAATGATTAGTTACAGTGCTTTTCAATAACCTATCTATCCTTAACGGAAATGGAAGAGTCATGTATGAAGAAGTATGAAGATAATGACTTGAAAGGTACTGACCGAAAGACAAACCTTTCTCACACTTTTCCTAATCAACTAGTTGTTCGAAACATAAGTTAATTTGCACCAGCTAAGAACTAAGTATAGCTAGAGATAATGCAACAAGCAAGGGCCGTACTTTCTAGTTGTGTGCGTGGGCGCAACAACTGCTGTGCATTAATTAATGCAACTGCACACTAACACGAAACGGATAAGTGAAACTGACTATAGCCATAAATTGTTACAAATGTATATTAATGTAGAAAACATCAGAGAAAATTTAAGACTTAGAAAAGGATCATAAAACTTTTACCAATATTTGTACCTATGTATATTGGTATCAACCGAGTAGTAAAGGAATCCAGAAATTTACATTTTCACATAATAATATTGTATCTTCACAAGACAGTTACAAACGAGAAATGAACAGATCATTGTCTTTTGCCCGTGGCTTCGCGCGCATGGATATCGATTTTTTACAAATCCTGTGAGAACTCTCAACTTTTCCGGGATAAAAAGTAGCCTATGTGTTAATCCACGATATATCCTAGCTCCATTCCAAATTTCAGCCAAATTGGTTAAGTAGTTGTGGTGTGATTTAGGAACAAACATCAATATTCAAACATCTTAACAAACTTCTTCACAAACTTTCACATTTATAATATTAATAAGATTAATGTCTAAAACATTTACCTCGCAATCTATAATTCTGTGGCTCTGTTTGTAGACCTTCTCTAACGAATGAGTAGTCTAATGGTGGTCACTCACGGTCATTCCATCGCGTCATTTTTGGAGCCACGCCAAGCGACATATGTCAAAATGGCGCGATTGGACATAAAATTTTTTTAAATCACGCCATCAGTTTTTCACATTCACGATCAAATTTTGGCTGTACCTATATCACGCCATTTGACGCGATGGACTGACCGTGAGTGGCCACCATAAGGGTAAGATTTCCGGGCCTGATTTATTCTATTAATGTATGTCACGTTTTATGATTCGAAGTGGCAAGAAGAGAAGACAATACAAGAAATAAAAATATTTATTTACTGAAACAAATGAATATTGTTATAAAAATGCTAGGCAGTACTTAGTAGGTATTAAGGTAAATACCATTAATTAAGATAAGTTTAACCATAAGCCACATTGCCATTTCAAAAGTTCATAAACAACATATTTTGAAAACACGTGAAATGCCAACGAGTTCGTAAATCAGTCGAGATGAAAGGATGAGGGGATTTATTACGAATTTTCTTAGACGTCGCTTTGTAGCTAAAATGTTACCGCGTCCTCAGTATCGGGGTTCTCGCGATGTTGCTCCGATAAAGACTTGGTTGCAACAAAGTTGCTAACGTGCCGTATATGTAAGTACTCAGTTTATATCGTGGTTTATCTTGTGACACTGTCTACTGAGCGGACTCTCCAACTAGGAGAGTTCCGTACGTAGAGATCCGTCATCTACTTATAGGGAAAACTATAAAACAGTGAATCTGTCATAATCGAACGGCGGAAACATCTGAACTAAAATTGATAACGAAAAATCTGTAAAAACAGTATTACAAGCGCAACGAAATGTAGCAATCGGTATAAAAAACGTCAATGCCAGGTTGATGAGTCATAAAACCAACGAATATATTCTGTAATAAATCTGAATGTTTAATACCTAATTGAAAAGTAGAGCAAAGGCAAAAATTAAAATGTGTGCAATTCACACGTGGTAGAAGTGAAACCTTCAAAATTTTTGTTTTCAAGATAATGAGACGAATGTAAAATTTCGGGAAGATGATAAATGTAGGTTTCACTACTCCGCTCCGCTCCCCTACCCCTCACTCCTCTACCCTACCCCCGTACAATGCTTCCTATCTCACTTTAGAATTTATGTGTTTGTCTCTTTTTACTGGACAGTTTCGTTTCATAAAATTTCAAGTCACCCCCGTACTAAAGAAGTTTTCACTTCAAAAATTATTGCACAAAAGCTGTCGCACTGGCTTATACTACGTTGTTTTTAGTGCGACCTAAAAAGTCGGGAAAAAGCAAACTCACACCGAACTGGGATTGTTTGCTGTACACTATAATTCCAAAAATTATATCTCATTCACATTAATTTCAATTCAAACGACACGTTTAATGGGCTAAGGTATGCTTTCTACAACAATTGTGATTTAGCTGGAGTAGAACGTCGCCTGTGGTTATAGACAACCTGTTGCTCGGATATTTTGTCAGGTGTTGCGAGAGTGGAAAGCGAGCTAGTATTTCTTTGTAATCATGTTAAGCTTAATGAGCGAACAGTTTTGTTCAAATTATGTGAATGCGAATGGAATACTGGAATGTTGTACTCATAACTATCTATTTTGTTGTTACTTCGGGCCCGCGCCCGCGTCTACATGAGACTGGGTGCGATAGATCTATATTGTACCTATTGGATTTCTTAAGTTTATAGTGTAGTAATGTAGTTATTTACTCAATAATTACTTGTGCTGACCCGGTAAAAAACGTGCAAAAAGCTGCTTTTTATGTATGTAAATGCGAACGAATAGAGGAGTCGTTTGTAAGCTATTAACACAAATGAAATGAACATCAGTTACATCAAAGGTATATAATATATAATACACCAAATAATCGTAATTTGGTATTATAGCTTAGGAAGGTACTAAGGCATAAGGAAGGCTAGTAAAATGCGACAATGACAAACCGTACGACTTCGGTTGACTCGGGATATATTAAGCACGTCGCGGAAAAGATAACCAGGGCATTATAAGCCGGCGAAAATCTCGTATTTACGACTCCTCAAAGCATGAGCGCCGTCGTAAAAGATCCGATTTCGCCCGCAGTACGCCGCGACTCCTGGTAGCTTCATTTATTACCGGGGTATTGATAGGCAATAAAATAATAACGACTGCAGCTTTCCCCACTCAGCTTTTATAGATAGCGTAACCTGAAACGCTGCTGCTCAGTTTATCTCGTATTATTTTTAACGTCTGACCTTTTCCTGTCAGGCGTTCGGAGATAGCTTCACAGTTCTTCACGTACCCGATGCTTTAAGTACCAGTATCATAAGTTAGGTCTACTTAAGATAATGCGTGAGATAGTCCTCCGATGTAGACGTAATGCATGACTTCGTCATACATGTAGTGTACCTTGCCAAGAGTGCCGGTGTTTTAGCTTGACCCCTTGCTTTGTAAAGACTTATAAATCTTATAATATACGCCTTAATGTCTTCATTATGTGATATTGACCAAACGCTTGAAGAAATTGTAATATGAAGTAATAATAAAAAAAGGTATTGTCACACGTAAACAAAAACAAACTACTGGTGCGCATCATAAACCTAATACCTACGCTGCAGCGCTGGGCCAAACGCGCCAATCAAATGGAATGGATCGTGTTCAACACAAAACTATTTAGAGCCACGTTACACAAGGAAACGGAGGGTAATGATTTCTTAACCCTAATTAATTAGCAGAAACGTTGAGCCAGCAGTGAAAGCATTGTTTGGTCGGCACTGGATCGCACAATGCCGGGTCTTGCGCGGGCGGCCGCGGCGGCGGCGCGGCGGCGGCGCGGCGCGGCGGCGGCGGTGTGGCGTGGGCGCGAACCTTAATTACTGTGTAGTGTGTACACAGCTTCAAGCGGTTGCGGGTTCAATTCTAACAATAGAAGTTGTTTACAATCACAGAGATCTCTTAACGGGATGATCTTAGCCTTTACGTTGGAAGAGCAAATTATGTTTTGAAAATAGATGACAAAAGTTCAGGAGTGCCCTGATGCCGGTTTATTTCGACTCTTGCGACACCGCGGCAAGAGATTTGGTATTCATTATGTATTGCCCCAATATGTCCATAAACGGGAATAAAAAAGTATATTCGGCGGCAATACGCTCTTAAATTTTGATTTAAAGCCTGATTAGATCTCTCCACAACTTATCAATGAAAGGAATCAAGAGAGACTTTTATGACGGCAAAAAAATTAAGAAACAAAGACCATAATATGACTTAGGTACAACCGCTTATAGTTACCCAGAAGTCAAAACTCTCTTTCTAATTAACATACTCATTAGACTTACAAATATTATTCAAATTCACGATACAAAACAAATTAAATGACTTTCGAATTGTTTTTATTATTATCCTAACGATAAGAGACGTTGGCAAAGTTATCGAGTTCTTAAAAACAAAGCGCTGGGTCGTGGTCCGATAAGACGAGCCACGGTATCAGCTTAGCGAATCATGAATTACCTAAAGAACAAACTGAGTTCCGTAAAGTAAATATCAACAAAAGGGTACGATAACCTCCAACCCACAGAACAATAAACAGGCAGATTATCACAAAACACAACGGATATCTAGTAAATTTCGCAAGCGTTCGCATTAAGCGCGACCGCAAGCCTAGAGATTCAAAGGCGGCATGGACAGACATATTAATAAGGAAATGTTTTAGTTAATGCCTTCTTACTATCGCGGTGGAGTAACGGTGCGATAAGCGTTACCTACTTGCTGTCGTTTCCATGATTGTTGGCGATAAATAAAGGAGGGAACAATTGAGAGTAAATCTGCAGCTAACGTGGGCAATTATTTTAATCTATGAAATCATTATACGCAATCCTACCAATAAAAATTGATTGATTGTATAACATACTCGTCTACTTTAACATTAACCCTTCTCATTTTAGAGACCAGAACTAAGCTAAAACTTTGATGGGTTCTTAAGTGAATGTATACGATGCTGAAGTCACGTCAGATGAATTCACAGCTTTTGAAAACCTGTCTTGTACCAAATATTTCGCAAAAATAGTTATTGATAACCCAAAGCTTTTCAGTAAATTCAGCTACTTTTTCAATTTTATAAATGGCTTCCGACATTCTTGGTATTTGTCTAAACCCTTTGGCTATCGAACACGAAGCAATAAAATCGCTTTAGATAATAGATTTTAACACGATAGTCCACTGCACATAATACTCAACTATTGCTCAATATTTCACATGCTAAACTTGTCCCTAATCGTATACCTTCTTTGACGTCTAGACAGCTACAATCTGCACATATGACGCAAACAGCACACAAGTTGCGAACTACAATGATCCAATGATCCAACAATCACTGAGCGAGTTTCACGATCATATCTAACGCTATTGAATAGTGACGTGAAGTGTTACGAGTTACGATATCGATAATAACGATTGTATAATCGTACAATGATGCGTTAGATCGCTTAGATGTTTATCAGGTATGGAGCTTAGATACAATGTTACGAGCTTTACATTGCAAAACGCATTGAACTGTTTGAATGATGGTGACGCACCTCTTTTGAACTTTAACACCTGGCTTAAGATTGTATCGGTCGTGGATTTTTTGTTATGATACGAAGTAGACAAGCTTCAATTCAAAAATAAATTCTTAGACTTTTTTTAAACATTTAAGAGGCCGTAATTAATTAAATCCTCATAAATTCAACCGATGTATCCTGTTCGCAATATACAACATTACATAGGGATGTCATCACCTAAATCGCCGCCGCAGAACAGAAATTAAATTGTTTAGAAACTAAGCAGCTCAACGGTGACTCTCTAGTGGCCAGCTACTTTTTATCAACGTCCTCGCAACATTTCAAACATGGCGCCTTATGAAAAGCTTTAATTATTAATTAAACCGGGCAGCAGGCGACGCGCCACCTGAGCGTACGTCAGCACAGTCAAAGTGTCCTGGTTTTACCCGGACCCCTTTCGAAACACAGCCCGGGCACCCAATAAAAATGCGGGGAACCTCAGACGGATGGCAGCCCTAACTCTAAAACACAGGAATTAGTGACGTGATATGAAGTGCAGTAACGCACGCCACATGCATGGGACACGCAGGCTGCCTATTACCACGAAATAACATGACGCTAGTGATGTTCGCTTACTTACAACTCTTACAACCAATAACTGTCCGGTCGCAAATAACTCGACACATTATGCATGTCATAGACGATGGTACATACCTGTAACAAATAAATTACCATTATTAACAGATACATTTGCATAATGTTTAGTTAACTTTGTTGAACGAAGGAATTCAATATTAAAAGTGAGCACGGCCCATCGATATGTCTAAGCGTTGAATAGTAGATATACATAACACGTCATGGGCTTTTTCTGTATATATGTATCCATTTACATATTTCATAACGTGCCTAAAGAAGTGTAACTTCAATAAATATGTAGTTAAATTACTATTATAAGTACTATTATGTCTTCTGTGGTTATATCTAATTCTTGTCTTTGTTTATACTGTGCGTGAAATGTCGTTTATTCGTTGTACGTAGCAAGTTTTCCGCGGCCCTATTGATCCCTTGTAAAGGCCGCTCGACCTTGTACCTGGCGAGGTCGCGCAAGGATCCCGGAGGAGGTCGGGGCCAAGGGCAGAGTTCAAGGACCTTTATACGTCACAATTTTTACTGCTATAACCTATCAAAGGGCCGATGGACTTACAGAACCCGATAAATACGAAAAATGGAGTTATGTAATAAGTTATAATGTGGATTCTGTCAGTCAGTTTAGAAATTTAAACCTTGACCGCACATCGAATAGGCGAAGGAAAGTCTAGGTCAACACGGGGAAACATTCTCGTATCGATTTTCCAGTAAAAACTGGCTCTACTAATGTCAGAGCTTTTAACGTCACTTGAGAATTCTCATTCAACAACAAGTGTTTCGGGCAGCATTAACATTAGATACAAATACCGTACGCCGCATAGCATAAAAAATAGAAAATATTTACATCACGATCTCAATAAGAAGCTCTTTAACAAACTCTTGTCACAGTTATCGGCTATAGTCGAGGGCAGTTACCAAATAGAACATAAAAAATCCTAACAAGTTGTTTGTTAGGGTTTATCTTAAAACAAATAATAAATAATTAATCTTAATCAATCGACTCGCTTAGAAGTTACACGATCGCAACTATCACAAATCATTAATGTTTATAATATGCATGGGTATATAAAGATAAAATATAGGATAAAATATAGTCACTATTTGTATTGTAAGAAGCGCTTTCTTGATATAGGTACGGTTGATCAAGTAGTCGCATAAGAAGCACTATGAAGCTGCTTACATAACATCATAATAATGAGTAACAACCCTGAGTAATCCAGTTCCAGAACATAATTTTCATTTAGATGACCAGATCCAACACGTAATGGACCGCGAACCCTTCCATTGAAGGTGGAACTGGTGGAAGTAAAAACTGGAGGCATAAAATATGCCATGACCTGACCATGACGGTAATGGGTAATCGAGTGCAGTTATGACATAGCGTCTTCCGATATATTACCATGATTATGCAGTAGGTATGGCATATAAAAATATACTTGACTACAAATCATCATTTATACGTAATAATGCTTCCAACAATAGGTACGTGTTATGTTTTATTGATTGCAAAATATTAAAAATTTTATTCAAATTTTAGTGTGCTTGCAAAGAAATTCAAAGCGATTGAATTTCATATTTATTAGATTACCGTAGCTCGTTCCACAAAACGTAACAATTTGCAGAATCACTTGCAAATAAAGAACTTTCAACTTACTAACAATGTAAACAAATCTGGGATGAAACCTACTTCTATACTTCTAAAAAAAATTTATAAATGTAAATATATGTATAGATATGTTATTGGGATCAAATTACAGTAATTTGGTATTTTAAAGCTATTCTAATGGTGGACTCAGGACCTGAATAACGGCACTCTTCAACGATTTAGTACTATACCTAATTATTCATTGTACAGTACCATTACAAAGTTAATATTAAACATAAAAGAGTAATATACATAAAAATGTACATAAAAGAGTTGAGCATTTATACGATTCATACGGTGACACGACCGGTCATGGCAGATCATTTTTTACGGACGGATCGTGAACTGTCAATGGGTTTCATTGTGATGAATTATATATTCGCATCCTGTACTTGAACCGTATAAATAAAAGAACACACAAAATAGTGAATGATAAATCATCAGTCGTTGTTAACATGTGTGTGTAACTGTGTACGCCATTTGTTATCAATCGTGTACGCCAATATGTATAATAAAAGCTGTGAACTTTATAAAAAGCGCCAAATAAACAGAAATTTACTTAATTTGAATTCGTTTTCAGAATCAGAAGAAGTTAAGTTCACGACTGTAAAAATAAAACTTTCTACGAATAATTACTTTTTAACAAAAAATAAAACCAACGAAAAAAAAACTGAAAAGCAAAAAATAAAATAAACCATTTAGTATTATAATTTAAGATCCGAAATTAACAGTAAATAAATAATTTTGAGACCGTGCCAAACAAACAACCAAAATTAATTACATAAAGTTCATATTATGAGGGCAGCGGCATGCGATGCACATGGCAGCAGCAGCGCGGCGCACATCTTTTCGCCGTTTGTTTTTTCATTGGTTTGGCACCGCCTCAAAATTATTTATTTACTGTTAATTTCGGATCTTAATTTATAATACTAAATGGTTTATTTTATTTTTTGCTTTTCAGTTTTTTTTTCGTTGGTTTTATTTTTTGTTAAAAAGTAATTATTTTTTAATTTTTAGTTGCTATAATACTTATAATTAATAATAAATTATTGATTTTATGAATTATAGATTCAGTTACCAGGTAAAAATGTAGTAGATGAAATATCAATCATCCCCTATTTTCGTACCTATAGGGGTAAAATTTTGTTTTGAAATTTAAACAAGAGTAACCTTAAGGTATATACTATTCAATAAAAAAAGAATCATCGAAATCGGATCATCCAGTACAAAGTTATTGGGGTTAACATGTAAAAATTCCGGGTAAAAAACGGGTGAATAATCAATCATTCCCTATGTTCGTACCTTTAGGGTGGGAATAAAATTTTCAAAAAAATATGGGACCAACTTCAGGACATACCCTATCCAATAAAAAAAGAATCATCCAAATCGGACCACCCTGTGCCGATTTCTGCGTGATCATACAAAAAAAAAAAAAAAAATACGTGTCGAATTGAGAACCTCCTCCTTTTTTTTTCGTCGGTTAAAAAACAGAGATACGCGGTTAATAAGGAATACGCGACACTTTTAAATAAGAGGTTCGAGTAAGTACAGTTACTCGGTTCGCGAGTAAAAGACAAATAAAAACATAACGTGCACGGTATGCTAAAAAAATAAAATTCGGCATTACATTCGGTCGAAATTACGGATCGCGAGAAACAATGGCCGATGCAAATTGTGACTGGACGTCGAATTATTTATTGAGCTGCCGCAAAAAAGATGCAACTTGTACAATTGAATGCACCATAAAGGGTAGCCACCATAAGCTTTTAAGGTAACCGTGCTATTGTCGGGGAAATATTAAATTAAAACCAAGACCCGGAAAGGTTTGGAGGAGGAATTTAATATAAAAAGGCTTAGCAGGGAGATCCCTGCTTCACATCGTAAAGTTGGATTCGACGGCAGGCGCCTTAAGCAATGCAAACGGAACACACATGGATATTAAAGATTATAGAGCATAAGAGATTTAATTTTGCATGATGAAGTGGATGCCTAACTGCTTGTATTACTCGTAATACAGAAGACACGTAGGTACATAATGAATTCTAAAATAGAGTATTGTATTGATATAAAAAATACTCATTCAGATCGCATTTATGAGAATTAATTTTATGTAATCAGAAAATAGAAATTAAAGATTCTGAAATTAAGGTTTGTTGGTTTCGTGCCTTAATTTACATTAGGTATACCTTATTCACTTTTACCATGAAATCACATTGTTCTAATTTATAGCGTTACACGGTTTGCAATATTGTATTGGTAAGGCGTTAGAATCCAACAATATTTCAAATCATTAGTCGAATTTCGTGTTCTCGGACTTAACAGAGAAAGTGGCTCACTACTGGTCTTGGTGCGATCCAGTGATAGCCGAGGGCGAGAACGAGTAGCGATAGAAGAAGTGAGTTTCATTTGCATAATAAGAAAATTGTAAGTTAATTCAAAGTAATATCCTGTAGAGCGCTATAATAGTGTAACAATGACGGTGAAATGTACAAAAATATTGAGATAAAATGAATAAATAACGCGACACATAGCTCCACACAGCTCCACACTAGAATTCCCTGTGTCGTGAGTGCCATGGACAATACAAGTCCGTGAAAAGAAATTCAAACTCATCATTAAAACCACCGCGCAGGGAATCGAACCTAGGGCCTGAACCTGGCATGGCGGTCTGGTGCGGCGTGGTCACCCTTACATCACGCGGGTTTTCAATTACTGCGCTGTTTCTGGCTGGATGTCTGTCTGCCCTTTATACTGTAGCTTACGCTTTTGCCTTGTAATCTTTATATAAAATATGCCGAATCAGGAATCAAGCCCCAACGAATATACTGTGTCCGTTGTTGGTTTGACCTCTGGGAATATTATATTATAGTCACATATTTTTTTCGGATTACTCGAACTAAGTTTTAAAACGCTAGAGAATTTTAAATTTTAAATTACCAAAGACGTAGAAATGCGGCGCGTATCAGTACATCGGCTGATCAGACACCTTTACAGTTCTATTCGCGTTTAATCGTTTACAAATCCCCAACTTTCTCCATTTCTAGACAACGTATTGCGTTCGTAATAAACCTAGCAATTCGAGGCATTAGGAGTACAAGAGCTACCTAGCTCTACGTACTTACGTAGCACGGTGAAAAATGCCCTAAAGCGATACCACGCCTGCACCACATGGTGTCGTGATGTATACATAAACGTATACATTATTTCCATTGTAGATATTGGCCCCCGGACACCGGCCGGCATTTGACAAGTGTTTGTTGGACGGTTGGGCTATTATGAATTGTCTCGTTATTCTGTATGTATTAACTACTGCTAAAGATGTAAGGTTGGCTTAAAGTTAAATTTTCAATCTATTGAAGTCTAATTTTGAAAGTACTGGTAATTTAACCTTAGTTTAAAAATATCCAAATGTAAGAAGTAAAGTAAGTTAATTTTAATATCCCGTTGAAGGTGCTTTCGCTGCTTTTTGACTGAGCAATTTTTTTACATGTGCTACAAAAGGCATACTATATATATGTACATATATGTATATCCAGCTTAAGGAAAAAAATCACGAGCTTAGATCTAACAGTTAGGCTGTAATTTCAAGCTTTCTCAAAGAATCTGCTTTCTTCAAAAAAAACACTAATTCCCAAATATCAGCTGAACCACTGAATATTGCTGAACATACAGTGTTAAATTGGTAGGTCTTGAGGTCCCCTACCCCTGGGATAACGTCGTTGATCCACCACCCCTGTTACACCATGTTTAAATTCAGTTGAAATTCAGTTGGCCCCGTTGATCAAACGCACTATTTAAACGACGTAGCTGTATCTAATGAACTTAAACTCGTGTTTATCATCCCCGGTTTGGATTGGCTTCAACCCACTAATGGCCTAGCACGTCTAACATCATACACTTATACAACATTCCTACTACCACTTGTTAGATATTGTTAGCACAGATATAATTGTGTTAATAAAGAATTTGTAGATAAATAATAATATAAGTTAAATATGAGCAAGTACTTATGAGACTGGCCACGTCATTGTTAGAAAACGAATAAAAAGAAGTATGATGTAATGAGCTGTCAGAGACACATGCATTATTATGAAATATAATAGAAACTAGCGATTTACGCAACCGATTGTCTGTATATTATCTTAAAATAAATGTCTTAATAACATTGTATCAAGAAGTTTTTATTATCAGAAGTGGATACCGATACCAAATTTGTAAAATGGGCAAACGATTTAAACGCTCACATCACGATATCGGCAAACGTAGACGTCGCCATTATGATACGTCAAGAGAGGAATCATCGAACAACCCCGATATAAGAAGTCGAAGTCCGAAAAAGAAAAACAAAGATCGATTGACTGACTATTATGGATTTCACACAAAACATAGTTCCAGCAGGCTTACCGTTGCTTCGACGGAATAAGCGATGTGGTTTCGGCGACCGGACGAGGTACTGACGGCGAACGAAGAAAAATAGTACGTTCAAGAATTTCTGCGACCGGACGAGTCACTACCCGACAACCTGAGACAGCGAGCGTCGCGTCGGCGTGTCGAGCGGAGGCCGCGCCGTCAACGCTGCGGCTGTTTGGGCGCTGCCGCAGCTGACGCCGCCGCCGCCGCCGCCGCCGCCGCCGCCGCCGCCGCCGCCGACGCCGACGCCGACGCCGCCGCCGCCGCCGCCGACGCCGACGCCGCGTCGCGCTGCCGGGCTGCGTGCCTGATTTGACTGCTGACGCGGTACCCGCTGTTGGCACCCCAGGCTGAGCCCACTGCTGCTGCAGTCGACACCGAGAGGCTCGGTTCAGGTCAACAGTGGCGGGTGCCATACGGTGGTATATAAGCTAATTGCAATGCAAGTATGACGCCAAATATAATGCTAAATTTGAATGATTTCGCTCAATTGTTACAGTTTTTCGTTGAGCCTACTAATTCATCATCAATTATTAATAGATACGAATGTAACCAAAATGATATCGAATTCGACCCTTCAGTTAATAAAATCATCGGATCGATTCGTGGTTGTTAAAAGTAAATGAGTGCGCGCAGGTTTGTCAATGGGACGAAAATTTGAATTAAATTTGTTTATAGATTGTTTACCATCTGTAAGAAGCGTTGCTGCGGTGACCATTTTGATATTGGGTAAAACTTTACTACACTTAAAATCCAGTATTACCGCATACATAACTGACAGCACACAGGGACAGGTACATTCACACCCAGACCGAGAGCAGAAATTCAAACTCATCATCAACCACCTTGCTGGAAATTCAATAAATCGTTTTGTATTTGTTGTGCCACGTTGCATCTACCAATATGTGACGTACATACATATATGTACGTTGCGTTAATAGCAGAAAAATTAAATTAGTTGCTTTAAGGTAGGTATAGTGTATTATTTTTTTTATATAGATTTAACTTGTAATAAAAAAATATATAGTTTACAACTTAACTAATAAATGTCGCGAATTTTTCATGCAGAACATATCCGAATGAGGTTTTAGCGGTTTTAGTAATAATTATTCAGAGTTGGATATTATTGTTTACTTATTTTAATGAAAACACGCCCTTCTCAGTGAAACATCTTTAATACATGTTCTCTACTAGTACACTACTTTTATCTTCTTGTCACATTTCTTAGAACGAATACATTTTATTTATTTTTAGAGGACCGAATACTCATAAACTAAAGATAATTCTGTTAGGGTTGGTAAAATATGAAATTATAACATTGTATTCTTCTGGTTCACTGCACCGTTAAGTATAACGCAACAGGAAGACCAACCTATCTGTGATGCTACGTTATACGAGATGTTCACCAGTGATCAAATGGTTACTTCACTTTAGCATATGCATCTAATTCTTTCATTGATTACATTCTGATTTTGTACATGGTAAGTTGGTCATGTAGATGCCTTGATTATATCGGTAGCGTTCTCTACGTAGTTGAGGCGCCTTTAGTTTTTTTTGTAAGATTGATATTGATTTGTTTATTGGCAACTTTTATGATCCCGCGCAATCACACATTGCGGATTGTTGTAAAGTAGACTGAATGGTAACTGCATATTTAAATAGTAAGATTATTTCATTTTTCATGTTTTGCCTGAATAATTTTGTGATAATATTTTGAAAGAGATTGGGTTAGTATAAAATTGTCATCCGTAAGTATATATTTGATATGTCATATGTTTTGACGTAAGTATTAAAATCTGTAGAATTGACAACTGACGACAATTACGATGAAAAATTTTGGAAATGTCGTATTGACTACAGACCACTCTCCTGCAGACTTCAACAGTCCACTTCAACAGAGTTGAATTTGAATATTATGTTTGATTGGTACTAGATACTAATACAATGCAGGATATGATCTAATTAACGTTAAATTAAATTTGATACGATAGAATGAGTGCAATCAGATCAAGCTGAATCCTAAATTCTAAAATTCATTTCAAATCATTATGTTTTTACTTTATCGCAAATGATTGGTGCCGTTCGTTTCCTAAATTCTAAGACGGCAAAATGTTGAAATAGGGTTTGTTGGTACGTTGATGAGATGAGTTGTTGACGCGACGTCAAGCTATACCTAAAGTTATTCTTCTTTTATTAATGCAAAAGTAAATTGAATAATTGATGTGGTGCTGATGATTATTTATGGATTGAGTTGAAATTTAATGTTGATCTAATTGAACAGTTAGTAGAAAGAAAGAAAGAAATATCCTACATGCCTGTATGCTACTACAGAATTTATAGACACCAGGTCTTAGATCCTATTCTTCAGATAAATTGATGAAGGTTATTTATTGAGTACAATTTGTGTCCGAATGAATGTTATTTGCAGTGGCAGAGTATTATATAGTTAAATGAGATGAGCAGTAACTTTGGTTTGCCTTTAAAATGCAAGCGATGTTTTCTTGAGGATCGTTCGACAAATTGCGCATGCTTATCTTTTCAATTGATTATTTTATTTGTTGAACACCAATATAATAGACAAAATTTACAGAAAATAAACAATGGGTAAGAACTGAAGCAAGCCAAGTGTTATAATATTATCGTTTTAAATGTATTTAGACTACATGCATTTAACTAATGCGGGTTAACAGTAAGATAATAACATTGATAATTTATGAGTAAGGACACATAGAAGAACATATTTAACAAAAAAATGTAACACAGGAAATAATTACAATGATAATAACAAAAATGATAAAATAGTATTGAATTGAAAATTAGAGTGCATCTGAAGAAATCAAATTAATTAAAGCCTTTCGAAACTTTCGAATTTCACTTGTGAATAAGTCAATGTCATCATTATTAAATTGTGCACGCTGTGGCACCCTATAATTATGGGTACACTTATTTTAGGATAAATTAGCATTTGTACTTATAGCTTGATTCCTGTGTTATCTGTGTTGGGTGTCCTTAATTAAATAAATAAATAATAAATAAATTATTAGAAATATTCCTAAATGTGTGAACAATTCTAGTAAGTGGTACGTTTTTTTTCCGAGGTTGGAATTACATTGTGTGTCGTTGAGAGTTCTGAACCATGATGCTCAAGGTAATTTGGATGGAAGGGAAAAGTTGAGTTCAGAGTTTGTTTTATTTATTTCAATCGATTCAAAATTAAAGAGTTATGTCAATTTAGAGAATACCGTTCATACATTTATCGAGTTGAGTTTTGAGAGTTGATCGTCTGACCTGAATAGATTGTGGAATCTATTAATGAGATATGAAGTATTGGGATAAGGAAAGGAGAGGAAGAAAGTATTAGTGCAATACAATATAAGATTTATGTAATAATGTATCTTTAACTTTGTGCTAATCTAATTATTCATATCATATACTTATTCATAAAGCGTGTTAAACCTATTTTCAATTGGTATAATAATTATATTTTATCTTTATTCTTTATCGTTTTTATTAGAGTGAAGAAACAAAATATAAGCCTTTTGTAACTGTACTTATAAATAAGAGGGGTTAGTGTGTATTATGTTGATATTTTTATATAAATAAATAGTAAAACACAGTGTGTAAGAAATGCTAGAAGTCACACACCCCATTGACTATTATTTTATTATTCTACAAACGTCCATTGAGTAAAGGTTAGAAGGTAGGATAGGTGAGGCATTGGTAGAAAGTAGAAACTAGATAAGTATAACGATAAAAATGTAAAAAAAAGCTAAAGTAATTGTACGTAAATGAAATAGGGGATTTTATTAAATTATTGGAAACAATATCTTCCAATGACGGTAAGAATCATAAAGATTGCAGTAAATCAGATGGGTACTTTTAAAAATGACCAGTGTTTTATGTAAGTAATGTAGATACAATGTTTTCGGTATGCCCGGCTCGAAAATCACGTGGGAAATATTTAAGTGTTTGGTCTGCTGATCGCATATCAGATGATGATGAAGAGATTGAGGCATAATGAAGGATTGTGAAGTTGACAAAATGAGATCACTTTTATTTTGAGTTGAGCTGAGCTGAGTTATAATATTTTGTTTGTTTTATTGATACCAATAATACGATTTCAAATATTTCTAAATAATCTGGAAGTCTGACACGGTCGTTAAGTCCTGCAGCTAGATAAGTTCTTGACTTGACGATGAGGGGTCAGATGCAGATATGGCTACGCGAATTGATATCATATTTGGAAGTCTGAAACGGTCGTGGAGTCTTGTAGCCAGATAGGCTCGACTTAGCGATGAGGGTTCAGGTGCAAATGTGAGATGTTGACATCTGGAAGTCTGAAACGGTCATGGAGTCTTGTAGCCACGTAGGCTCTAGACTTAGCGATGAGGGTTCAGGTGCAGATGTAGTAGATCTGTGCGATGTTGGCATCTGGAAGTCTGACACGGCAGTGGAGTCCTGTAGTTGATCATACTCTTGACTTAGCTGTGAGGGGTCAGGTGCAGATGTGAGCAAATGACATCTGGAAGTCTGGCACGGCAGTGGAGTCCTGTAGTTGATCGTACTCTTGACTTAGCTGTGAGGGGCCAGGTGCAGATTCAACGAATGGTTTGAAAAGCTGGCGTGCGTTATTGGTATCATATTTTGTTACAAATTCGATGTTTGAATTATTATTTGAAATTATTTGAATTATTGATGTTTGAATGAAAAATAAAAAGAGTTGAAATAAATAGAAAAAAAATAGGTTACATCTGGTACCTATGCGGTTTAAAAACTATTAATGTATTCTTGTTATATTAATAAGTTTGAGGACAAACTTAGTGTAGTCAGAATGGCCGAATGTTAGATATTGTTAGCACAGATATAATTGTGTTAATAAAGAATTTGTAGATAAATAATAATATAAGTTAAATATGAGCAAGTACTTATGAGACTGGCCACGTCATTGTTAGAAAACGAATAAAAAGAAGTATGATGTAATGAGCTGTCAGAGACACATGCATTATTATGAAATATAATAGAAACTAGCGATTTACGCAACCGATTGTCTGTATATTATCTTAAAATAAATGTCTTAATAACATTGTATCAAGAAGTTTTTATTACACTTAAATGCAAGATTGTCAAAATATCAAGAGCACAGTAAGCCGAGTAACGCGAACTCGCAATAAATTCGCTGATGTTCGCAGACAGAATAGTCGCTTAGCTAATGGATGTAGTCTGAGCGCTGGTCATGAATCACACGATGAAAGAGTGTGGGCGTCCCGGCCATTTCCTGGCGCACCCACGGGATGAGAACAAGGACCTGGGACTATAATAGATACGTACAGACAGAAGTTCATAGCTGTAATTGTTATGGAGTGCTGACATGATTTATTTTATGTATGCGGGGAAAGCACATCTATAAGGTAGATTAGATTAGTATAAGATTTTCAAACGTTTGAATGGTCAAACTTACATTTTCTTAAGGGGTAAGGTGGGTTTTATAAGCGTTTGATATGTTTTTTAAAATAAAAATAAATTGTTAATGGTATAAACGTGATATGAACTTGTATTATAATAATATTTGCTGACGTCATACATTCCGTTTTTGGTTGTCTGAAGATAAATTCACCACCTTTCCTTAGCTCAATAAAACATAATAAAAAAGTACTCATTGCATTAAAATTTGTCTTTCATTCTAAGTAAATGTTTTATTGACCTATGCGATATAGACAACACTTTCTTTACGGCTTTACTTCTCCTCCATGACAAAGCACCTTTCCGAAAAGCTAGTACATTAAAAAAATGACGTGTATAAATGTATCAGTAATACCTACATGAATAAAAGATTATCTCATTTCATTTCATTTCTTTCTGTACTTCTGTTCTATGCACATCGTCGCTTGATACATGAGTGCAAAAGATAAATCATAGGATAAAATCTAGGAGAGGACGATAAAACTGTTCTCGCTAAATCATGCCTGCATGTGGTAAGCGTATCTGTAGCGGAGATATCTTGAGAATAATTGCTTCGCAATATTGTCAACGCCTTTCATGCTAAAATGTTCTAATACATTTCTATTATTTATCTGTGGTTGTAGTAATAATAAAATCTTTATTTTTGTTGTATAACTAACTTTCGCGTGTATATAACAGTACCTAAAATATGGTGTATTTTCTATTCATCTTTTCTAGAAGCGCTTCTTGGAAATTCATGCAAGAATGCAACTCAGACCACACAGGTCATAGGATAAAATTCAAAGGTGATTAAACAGTTATATGACACAAGTCATAATTATCGTTAATTACCACTTTTATACCGGTGTCAGTTCCTTCACAATGTGTCTAGAATTTCTATCGTGTATTACCATCATTAGAATTCTCAGACTTTCATAAAGTTTCACTCACAACACATTCACTTAGCTGAAGATTACCATCGAGGGCACTTCGAGGGAATTCTGTGATAGGGTCAGTTCCCTCGAGCAGGGCAGAGAAGATAACGGCAATGTACCATAATTTGAATGTACCTAATTTGATTGTACGAATACATTTTTCAAGTACACAGATAATCATATTTTTTTTATGGAAATTGGAAACGAATTGATGATCCACATGATGTAACTGCTTCCAGAAGTCCTCTAAAAAGAGAAGAGGCCGTGTCCTAAAGTGTTAAGCTACAATCTTTGTGAGGTTTGATTTTAGTAGTTCAATTAAAGATTAATTAAAACAAAGACACAATCCATCCGCCTGGATGGCTACCATATTTTTGCTTAAATCAGTCGCCAAACGATTCGTCGTTTTCAGGCTGTGGCTTGAGAGCCAGTTCTTTCTTTCTTTTTCTTCTATCTTTCTTGGCCGGTAACGCATCAGCGATGCCTTTGTTGTCGCTGATGTCCATTAGCGACGATAGCCAATAATAGACAATAGCAATTCGGCTTCAAGCAAAGTGCTTCATCGCTGCATAGTTAGTTACAAATGCAAATCACAGCATCTTTCCAAATAGAATGCATATCGATTAAATTATACTGACTGCATTCATATTCACTAATACATCCATCTAAAATAATTGATTTACTTACGTGTTTTATTTTATTGAAAGTTTTTGTCTATTTTCTAAAACGCATTACTTTAATTCTATAGACGCAACGTATTCACCCAGTCCGGATTACAAGCAGAAAGCTACGATGCATTTACAATAACCACGTACTCGCCCACCCACCACCAGTGCTCAGAAGAAAGCACCCATTTGCAATCATTTGCATGAGGAAGTAGATAAAATATAGTGCATGCTTTACCAGAACCAGGGTGGCCGCAATACTTAGCCGACGAACGACAATATAGATATCCTATCACATGAGACTTCCCCGATACCGACTCTCAAATTAGACAACAATGAATTATTTATAGGACAGCCGGGTTATGAAATATCAGTACCGAGCGTACAAGTATTTACACGTGATTTACATTCGACAGTTCGCTTGAATTCTGCAATATCGATCTAGACAATAAATTGTACAGATTACACATTAGAATCGGTAGCAGCGGCACCGTCGACATCATGCCGTAATTTATGGGTTCGTTTATCTGTGAACGGCCACCATACACTGGATTGCTGAAACAATAGAGACAAGTCAACTGGAGCGATGTACCGTTGCCGCGAAAATTCTCGAAAAAAGTCGAAACTGTACAGACGGGTCAACGAGATACGATCCCTTTTAAACCGACCAGAGACACCGGAGAAAGGTCCACAAAAACACGAGTAGCTTCATTTATTATTGAAAGGAATTCGAAACTCTTGTCGAAAAAGAAGGCAAGTTTGGTCGTAAATCAGTCGATGGCAATAACGGTTTTATAGCTTACAAAATACTTATTAAAGCATGCATAATAAGACTGCCATTATACTGACATTATTGTCGGAATCGCCGCGATGACAATCTCCGCATTACCACCAGATCGGACGTTAACGATATTACGATATAGACACCCACTATCAACCCACACTTGCCCACACTTGAGCGTCAATTATTTCTGTTCGACAACACTATCCAATACTTTCATAATAATAACCGAATCTTCGGACTATCGACCTGTTATGTCTGTCTAAAGCCTGCTGTGCTCTTGGTGCATAGTCCAGCGAGAAATCTCTCCTCTTACCAAGTACTTGTACAATCATCTCTTAATTTCAGTTCAAACATACTTTTCCTTGCTTCAATTACTTCATTTAGAACTTCCGTACTAAGATCGCAATAGCAAAACGGAACTGTTCTAATGACTTCAAACTTCATTACTCTAGAACTTCCTGCTCATCGCACGTGTGTAACACTCGATCGTTTCTACGTGGCTTACGTCCGTCATTAGATAATGTAGCAATAAAGAAAATTGCAGGCACTACCACTCCCACGTGCTGGGAAACATTTCCTTTATCGGCGGAGTTCACTACGAATCATGCATCTGGACCGCAGGGCACCGTCCTTACGTCCATATGTATTTATAGACACGATCATTGATTTAAGCGAGATTTATAGACGCGGGATACGGTATCGAAACATAGGTATAACGATATTCAAGAGATTGTGATCGTGATCGACTGTTAAATCAATACAACGAAGGGATCGTGCACAAAGTGGGCGTTTAACCTCTGACCGAGGGCGTGCAGGGCGGGCGCATACGGCGCGTCAAGCCATCCATCATGGCCACTATCTGTGGCAAATTAACCCACCGCAGACGCCACCGACGTTATCCGACCAGCATTCTAGACACGCCTTCCATACGATCTGGCGACGTTTAAAAGCTCAACGAATTTGGTTAGTCATGAATCGAGCTACCCGATTGCGACGTTTACAAATCGCCCGACACGGGGAACGTCACGGATTCTAATTTACCTTCTTCCGTGAGATGGGTGAGCGCTGACCTCGTCGATAGGAATCATGTGTTTGACCTCTTGGGAATCTGAATCACCATTTGTGTCGATTGTCCGATAGGTTAGTTTTGATGCCCGTGTGGTAGGGGGTGTGATTTTGTTGCGTCAGAGGTAAAAGGTGTTGTGCTAGCGGCTAATGAAGCGAAATGCTATTGACACGGTGAACGAGTAGTAAGGCGTTTTCAGACACTTAACGTCGTTCACGTTGACGCTTCGATCGCGCCGATATGAAACGGGTTTATACCATCGGCAAATGCCAATTACGAAGGTAAATTACATAATTTGAATAAGTTAGCTCACTCACGATTTGTGACTGTATGGGGCAATTAAAATGCATTGTTCTCGGGCCGAATTTTATTTTAAACGATACTTGATTAGTCATAGTCAATAAGGCGATAATTGTCATGCTCTTAAATGTTGTGTAATTCAATTAATGTAGATAGAAGTCACTTAAATATTTATGTAACACGTTTCATAATAATAAACAATTATTAACTCGCGTCAACTTGGTATAATATTGAATTGCAATAGTACGTCACAAGAATAAAGGTAAACCGATTATGATAATTCTTTTTTAATCAAAAGCTTGTGTCATGTGGTTCCACTTAAATTTGAGCTAGATCTGACGAGTAGTTTTTGAGTTATTTTGAAGTCGGTTATTTTTTCTTGGTAAAATTCAGACTATTCAAGCAAAAACTACTGGACAGATTTTCATGAAATAAAGCAAACTGGTAGTCCATAATCAGGTATAACTTAAAGGGTACTTTATATTCTGGAAAATTCTATACCCTTATAAAAGTATGCTTTTAGATTTCATACCAAACCAACCAACAAAAGAAATCATATTATTAGTACAGGATCCGAATTAGAGGCGTTTCTGCACCCATCTGCTTTACCTACCGGATAAAAAATATTAAATATCAAATATCATATGTAAAAAAGTATCGCGGATGGGTTGCCTAAAAAAATATGTTCAACACTATCATTAATCTAATATGCCGACGCATATTGTCATCCGCATCGGACTTTCATATGATTTCAAATGCGATGCGTCCGGCGCGGACGGTGCGGACAAGTGCGTTCAGCACTAATGAACTAACTAGATTGTGTCTTGACATTATGACAAAGCGAAAGAGTAACGACAGACGAAGGAACACACGGGTGCTATTCGATGTATATGTATAAATACCTAATTATAAAATTACAGACCTCTTTTTGCTGAGTCGAGTAAACGCTAATCAAACCATTTTGCTAGAACAGTAGACCCACCGGCGACGATCACTGGTGACCGTAATACCTGTAATACGGACACCAGTGATGACCGGTGACGGACAAATCTATTAGCGCCCCCCGGCGACCACACCGCGAACTAAATTGCCGATGTCTCAGTAACCTGACCTAACTCAGTCAGCCATTAGCTTTCATCTGAGAAATTAGTAGTGATTGATATAAATGGGAATTCTGTTTACCAGGTTTCAATTAAGTAGTTACAAGGTAGCTGGTATTATTTTAATCATTTGATAAGTTATCATCGTCGTTCATTATAATACCAAAGGCAACAAAGACGCGTATCCAAAAAAAATCAGGGCATTGTATTATTACAATCAATATATTATGTATATATTATTAATATTAGTATTATTACAATAAATATAATTTAATCAGGCCATAATAACAGTTAATAATATATTCTAATATTCACATAATTTATTCAATTTTTCAAAACTTAAAAGCTATTTACAAGTCCGTCATTTACAATCAAAATTATAAATTAAAAACTGTAATAGGTACATGAATCTAGAATTCTAGATCTAGGACCTAGGTGAATGCACCTGAATGTTTTTACTCCGAAACCCCCCGTTACTAAATTACCTTGCGTCCAATTGATTTCATTTTTAGGGTTCCGAAGTAAAATCGGAACCCTTATAGTTTTGTCATGTCCATTCGTACGTCCGTCCGTCCCTACGTTTGTCCGTCTGTCCGAGGCATAGCGCCGAGACCCTTAGTGCTAGAAAACAGTAATTTGGCATGGATATACATATTTATTAAAACTCCAAAATCTTAGAATAAAATATTGAATTTTTTTTTCGTTGCGTACCCCATAGTGTGAGATGGGATATCGTATAAAAGGTCTTTCAAAAATATTATGCCCCCCCCCCCCCTACTGGCTAAACGGTTGGGGTTGGACAATTCAAACAAATTCTCAAAAATATGATGAATTTACAAGGAAAGCTATCACGGCTATGTTAGCATAAGTAAGTAGTTAATGAGTAATAGTCGATAAACTTATTACTTCAGTTCAGAACCCTACATTGCGCGTGGCCTGACACGCACTTGCCCGGTTTTTAAACCATTGGCAAGTATTTCCAATCGCATGTAATACGAGCCGAGTGTTCGGGGATAAAAAACAAGATTATAATAATTACGTCAGCACATAATAACAGTAAACAGCTTTAAGCCGACTGAATACGACGGCCAGTGTATTATTTGCTATAATCAATTAAATATTTTTTAGCACCTGTGGCTATCTGGTAATGTGTTCAAGCTCATTCGCATGTTCGACGAATATTAATTGCATGTACCTACCTATGTCTTAATATATTACGAACAAATCTGTATTGTTCAAAGTAGGTAAAGTATTGCATTCTGTTTATTATTTTGTACGACTTATTTGTTAATAGTCAATAAAGTATAAATAAATAAATCATGATAATATTAGGTCTACCTACGTATGAAATAAAATCAAGTTCCTGAATTTCTCTCACTACTAGTTGTTGCGTTCTTCATAAAAATATATCGGACAAGTTATAAAATCTTAGGACTTTAACTAACTCTAGGCAATGTCTGCAACTGATACAATGTTTTTAGTTTTTGAACGATCAATTCTAGCCTAATGTTTTGCTGCCGAAGTATTATACTCCATTATGTCCGTATAGGTGAAATGCCTTAGAAACTTATGACATTTTCAGTACAAGTATTGCCGAGCTCAACATGTGAACTGACGCAACGTAGTGTAATAACCGCCACCGGATAAGGCAAATATCGATTTATAAACTCCCTTACGACACATCACTAGAGATCCGATCAATTTCATTCCAGTCACGATCCCACTTTATCTTTCTATAAAAGCTAACACGTCCTTAAATTGACACAAATTACATCACTTTAGATATGTGTGGTCGTACGAGGGTTGTCTTTTTATTTACACATACAATTTGCATGAGTTAAATGAGGGACTGCATGCCATGTACTTGTATTTACGCAAACATAAGAAGCTGTCTGTTAAATTGTAACTGTTCTATCCGTCTTATTAACATATTCTAAAAATAAAATTAATCAAGACTTGATTACTTACTATTAAGCAACATTCATTGTAAAATAATTTCGAAAACTACGTACCTATTGCCAAATAAAACTTTTATAAATTCTCTGGTTATTTATGAAGAATATAAATAACTCCTCAATAATTCCTACCTTACTGCTTGAAGAATGTTATTATATCTTCGGAAGTACGCAGTTCAATTTGCGTCTTATGGCTCTCAAGTATTATTGTAAAGCATTACCATCAACTCTGCAAGTTTGTTGCAGGTAAAGGTCGAACGAGTGTCAGAGACTCGAGTAAATCAGAGACATTCTTATGAATAAAAAAACTTGATGGTAGATTAAGTGGTCGATCACATGTTTTATATTGAATTTTTAATCTTCAGTTACGGATTTTCAGAAGCAGAAATGGCCTTAAACACTTGACTACACTTTATGGCATACCTACTTTAAACTAAACATTATTATGGACTTATTAATGGAAGCAATGATTTATTACACGATTCTCACATCTGCGGAATTTATGAAGCAATCTTTAACTTAACATAATGCATAATAATCCAAGCAACCGTTAACGGTAATCCGAAAAAACACGATGATTTGTGTTAACACATGCTGACAGCGATTTATTTTTACACTATATCTAAAGGTGAATTTTCAAGTGGGCGTGGATGGCTAGATCCGAAATGATAAGGAACAAGGAAAAGTTTGAAGGAGAAAAATTTTGAATAACAAGTAAAATAAAAATATTACATTATTAAAAGAAAAGAACACATACTTACTTAATATGTGTGTGAAAGAACACACTAAACACATACTTAATATGTGTTCTTTCCTTAAGTTTACCCTATGTTATTAATTCCCGGAATTCCATCCTTATTAACACTTAGGACGTGTTTCTTCCAAAATTAACTGTTTTGATTCCTGGCTGGATCAATATTTCTATTTATTTTTCTCAAATCCAATGATGCAGTTTTTGTTTTCATCAAAATCGGCTCCGAGACCCGTTTGAGTACTTTTCGCTATTCGTCATACAGTTTCGGATTTACCACGCCCACTTGAAAAACACATCCTGTATAAATGAATAAAGGGAATCATATTAATATTATAAATGTGAATGTAAGTTTGTTTGTTACGCTTTCACACAAAAACTACTTAACCGATTTGGCTGAAATTTGGAATGGAGATAGCCTATACCCTGGATTAAAACATAGGCTACTTTTTATCCCGGAAAAGTTCAGGGTTCCCGCGGGATTTGTAAAAATCGATCTCTACCGCGGGAACAGCTAGTTCTAAATAAATCAGCGTACAAAACTAAACACAAACTCAACCGACTCGTAGAAAGTATGCTCGGCAATGATTCATCGTACGGATCATCTTATTAACGTTCGATCGATATAAATCACGGGTTACATCGGCATCCGCACGAACTTCACCAGCCGGTGTAAACGACTCGACATGCCGCTTATGATTTATCGATAGAGAAGCGGCGATATATCGATACAGATGCTAATGAAATTAATGCAAAAAATCCAACCACAAATGGAGGCCTGATGAATCGCATCATCAGTGTTGAAGGTTTCATACAAATAGAATATAATGCTAATGAACCTGAGCGTGCAAATCTATTTATTAACCGACATCAAAAAAGGAGGAGGTAAACAATTCGACTGTATTTTTTTATGTTTTTTATCTCAGAACTTTCGACTGGGTGAACCGATTTTGATGATTTATTTAATCGAAAGCCGGTGCTTGTCATGTGGTCCAACTTAAATTTGAGCTAGATCTGACCAGCAGTTTTTGAGTTATTTTGAAGTCAAGAATTATGAATTACTGAACGTCATATTCTGATGCCCAATCCTCCTCAGAAAGGCATCGGAATTTTCTCGAATTTTTTTCTTAACTTCCGCTATATGGGTCTGTCTCGGAGAAAAACGCTGCCATAATCGATAAACTCCATAGCACCTTCCGGTGATAATAGCACCGGTCATTACTTTATAATGAGTTTCCTTGATGACATAACGTCATTCATATTTGAATTAATTTTCTCATGTTATTTTGTGAAATGGGAAGTTATTGTGCGATATAAAATTAAATTAACATACGATTAGGATACAGGCTCGTAAAGATACTAAGGTAAAGACGTCCGGCTAATCAACCAATCGATATCTAGACACGCGGAGCGTGTCAAGTCAATTTCTTAGCTAACAGAATTGACGAGCAGCACCGTGTGTAATATTACACGAACCATTTGGAGCCACTTTTGACCACCTCATAACTCAAAAACTATGCAACATAAACCTGTCAAATTTGGCTTATTTATTAAGACTTGCGAAATACATACGTCTTCCAAATTTCATAAACACATCTCAAACGGTTATTTAGATATTAACGTCCAAAAATCGAGAAATTTAACACTGACTGACCTATAGATCAAAACTATATCCAACTTCCAGGTGACCTAGAAAGTTAAAATTTGGCATGCAGATAGGTAGTCGGGTGAATACAAAGGAATAAATCTGAAAGTAGTAAATTTTTATCAATTTATGATAATTTTTCAAAAAATTGATTCTATTAGGAACACTTACTTAAAATGCCTGAAATTTAAGAGTTGCAATCAAAATTGATGACATCTGGTCATTATGTGGATTCCAAGGTGAATATATAACGAAACATATCAGTTTTAGTACTTTCTGAAGCTTTCAACGGGAGGAAGATGTTCAGTGTCCCAAGTGCCTGTGAGAAGTGCACAGCACATATACATTTACGTGAAGATTTGTGGTTCGTCAGGAGACGTTATTTCCAGTGTATTACGTCGTTTTATTTTTAATGTGTGGAAAATTATTTTTCTCTAATCTACAAGATAACACCACAAAATTTTGTATTATTTCCGTAATTATACCAGTTTAAAGTAATTCGAAGTATTGTTTCAAAATTTATTGTTGCACGATGTCATCGAACATAAACAACTTATCTGTACTAATAGTATAAAGAGGAAAGATTTGATAGTTTGTTTGCATTGAATAGGCTCCGAAACTACTAAACCGATTTGAAAAATTCCTTCACTGTTGGAAAGCTACAATATCCCCGAGTGACATAGGCTATATTATATTTTCAATAAATTAGGGATCCTTAATAAAACTCCAATAATGTAACCCAAGGTGTAAAAAAATAAGAAAACCAAAGCAAAGCGAGGGCGGTCACTCGTAACTAATAAGAGTATAGTCGACTTTCGTATTTATTACGATATTATAATTGGGATTTAGTATTAATTATTATTTCAATATTTAGCGGACATCAATAGTGGAAGATCATTACTTATGAATAATGAAATAATAGGTACCGTATTTCGGACCACGGCGCACTAACTACAGATTTAGTTGAAGAGCACTATAACAGTTCATGTATTAAAATTAATCAGTAACGTTATGAATAAGTACTTACTAATAATTTCTATACAAAAAGTAATGATATCCCATCAAAAACATAAATGTAAAGTGAGAGTCAATTTCAAAAAAAAAGAATTGAGATCTAAATGGGTGCCAATTTCTGTGTAGAAAAGCCTAAAATTTTAGTCACAAGAACATGTAATTCAAGCTTTACATTTGACTTGGCTAGTTTTCTTTAGTTAGCAACCAACAAACCAAATTAGAGAAGAGTGTCATAAGCCATCAACCTAACAGATTTGACGAAGCTAATTACATAGATATAATATAGCCTAGGTAGGTACGTGAAAACTAACCAAGTCAAATGTGGAGCTTGAATTACATGTTCTTGTGACTAAAATTTTAGGCTTTTCTACACAGAAATTGGCACCCATTTAGATCTCAATTCTTTTTTTTTGAAATTGACTCTCACTTTACATTTATGTTTTTGATGGGATAAAAGGAATACGGAATGGCTAATTTCGAATCTTTATCTTAAGTGTTCCTGTGTAACGTAACTATGCTAATACGAGATAGCGTCATATAAAGATTTTATTTTATTAACCGTTTATTTTAATGATGACGATAATAATTGACAAGACGATCCTGTGGCTAAGTACAAAGTGATCTTTTATATAAAAAGCAGATTTAGTGAGCCATATTAATCGTACTATTGAAAACAGAAACCAAGAAAGTTAACACAGGTAGCAAAAAAGTAATATCAGATGAAACATACCAGTTAATAAAAGAAAGGAAAGAATTATTACAAAAGAAAGAAAAGAAAAGTAACCGTCCCAAAATATCCGAATTGAGTAAAAAAATTAATTTAAATATCAGGAAAGACAAAAAAAAATTAAAAGGCAAAATACATTAAAGAAATATATCGAAAGATCAGGTGGAATTAAAAAAGCAATAAAGGAATTAAATAACAAAAAAGATTGGATGCTAAAGGTGAAGACTATAGATAATAATTATACAAATAAAAGAACAGAAATAATTAAAGTAGCTACAGAATATTATAGAAATCTTTACCGAAGCAAAAACAAAACAAGAATAACAAGTAAAATAAATACTACAGACTCTGAGCCAATCCCTAAAATATTAAAAGAAGAAACAATTAGATCAATCAACACGCAAAAGAAGGACAAGACACCAGGTGCGGATCAAGTAACAAATGAGTTATTAAAATCTACTACAAAAGTGCTTGCTCCTATATTAACAGACATATTTAATAAGATTTTAGATACGGAAATTATCCCTGAAGACTGGACTAAATCTACAATAATATTATTGCATAAAAAAGGCGACAAAGGAGATATAGGGAACTATAGACCTATTAGTTTGATGTCCAATATTTATAAAGTATTCTCAAAAATAATTCTATCTCGAATCACTTCTACCCTCGATGAAAACCAACCAAAAGAACAGGCTGGTTTCCGCAGTAAATATTCAACAATAGATCATATACACGTCCTAAGGCAAGTCCTACAAAAGTACAACGAATACAATAAAACATATTATTTGGGGTTTGTTGATTACAATAAAGCATTCGACTCCTTAGAACATGATTATATATGGGAAGCACTGCGTATACAGGGAATACAGGATAAATACATAAAAATACTCCAGAATATATACTCCAAAAGCACAGCCCGAGTCAGGCTAGAAACTACAGGAGAAGAATTTCCTATAGAGAGAGGCGTCCGGCAAGGAGATCCCATTTCACCCAAGCTGTTTTCAGCGGCTCTAGAGATTATATTCAGGAATCTGCATTGGGATCACGAAGGACTGGATATAAATGGTGAAAAATTAAACCATTTACGTTTTGCAGACGACCTAATTTTATTTTCAGAATGTCCAAAACAACTAGAGCGAATGTTACAAGAATTGTCAGATCAAAGCGCGAAAGCAGGGCTTACAATGAACACGGCAAAGACAAAAATTATGACTAACACCTCACAGACATATAACATCACAGTCAATACACAGAAAATAGAATATGTAGAAGAGTATGTATATCTAGGACAGCTTATAGCCGCAAAGGATACTATGCATAAAGAAATAGAAAGAAGGATAGCTAACACATGGAAAAGATACTGGTCCCTTAGCGAAGTAATGAAGAACGAAGACATGCCACTCAAGGAGAAAAGAAAAGTATATAATATGTGCATCTTACCATGCTTAACATATGGTTGCCAAACATGGGCATTAACTGAAAATCTAATGAATAAAGTAAATGTATGTCAAAACGGCATAGAGAGAAGTGTGATTGGAGTCAAAAGAAGGGATAAAATAAGGTTAGAAGAAATAAAAAATATCACTAAATTTAAAGATGCAAAAAAGACATGCAAGACTTTAAAATGGAAATGGACAGGACATATGCTAAGAGAGAAAAATGAGAAATGGACAAAAATAATAACAGAGTGGTATCCCAGGAGTGGAAAAAGAAGCAAAGGGCGACAAATGAAACGTTGGGAAGATGACATGAAAAAAGTAGCTAGTCCAGTGTGGATGAGAAAAGCGAGAGACAGATCGATGTGGAAAGCTTTAGAGGAGGCCTATGTCGAAGGACAAGCTGTTGTTTAAAACTGATCGTCGATAGTAACAGGATAAAAATAGGTACTTATATTCGGTTGCTAAAAATTGTAATTAAAATAAAAACCTATTTGAACATTGTGAGATTGTGACAGTAATAAAGGCTTATTTTATTTTTATTTTTTATTTATTAATCGTACAAGCTTCAGGCATAAGTAGGTACTAGGTACGTATGACTATCCACTTTTATTTACCCGCTTACGTTTACCCGCTAGATGCTACTCTCTTTCTGATTTTTAACCCGTAGAAGGCTATTTCTCTTTTTGTATAAAAATCATCTACTTAGATAAGTACCAAAAATTTTATTGCCTCTATATTACTTACTGTTTTAGTTTTAAACTACGAAATTAAATGTTTCAATTTATATTTTAATTCAATAGTTGACTGGAAGAAATCGTTTCTAAGCGATAAGGCAACTGTGTTGTACTTTCCAGTTAACGTTGTGCCCTTTTGTAAATGATATTTTTAGTGCCTATGTACAATCAGTAAAGAGTTTAAATAATAATCTAAATTTTACTAACAAAAAATAACCGACTTCAAAATTCAAAAACTACTTGTCAGATCTCGTTCTTTATGTGGGACCACATGACAAGCACCTGCTTTCGATTAAAAAAGAATCATCATAATCTAAATTTTACTAACAAAAAATAACCAACTTCAAAGTCTCAAAAACTACATAGTTGTCAGATCTCGTTCAAATTTATGTTAGACCACATGACAAGCGCCTGCTTTCGATTAAAAAAAGAATGATCGAAATCTGTTGGCGTGATATTGAGTTATTCGTCAATTTGTCGCGCACATCTTAACACAAATTTACGACTTATGTAGTTTTCTCATGGATTCCGTTGTCAGATCTCAATAAAATTTATGTGGGACCACATGACAGCCACCAGCTTTCGAATAAAAAAAGAATCATCAAAATCGGTTCGCCCAGTCCAAAGTTCTGAGGTAACAAACATAAAAAAAAAAATACAGTCGAATTGAGAACCTCCTCCTTTTTTGAAGTCGGTTAAAAATCGGATCGCCCAGTCCAAAGTTCTGAGGTAACAAACATAAAAAAAATACAGTCGAATTGAGAACCTCCTCCTTTTTTTGAAGTCGGTTAAAAATAAATACAATATAATCTATGCATTATTATTTCATTATACGAGTATTTAGATTTCTTGTTATAACACTGATTTTGAGTAAAAAGTAATCCGCAATCCGCAAGAGTAAACAGACTGTACAACAGAAAATCCATTGAGTAAACAGTGCTAGGGGTGTTGTTAGCGATGCCTTCCTGTTAGCTGTAGACTGTCTCCAGTCTCGCTAACGAGGTCCTTTGAATCCTCTGCTTACACTGTATTACGAAGCGCTCATCACAGCGCAGCAGTTTAATTAACTCCGAACCAGGAAGGCTATTCAGATTTGTAACTTGACAGTGGAGTTTCAAAATTGACGTTCGAGTTCTAGGATCACTTCACTTCGCAAGTGCTTAATAGATGATTAGATAATGACATGTCAATATGATGCAAGTTCGCTTTTGTTTTGTAACTTGACAGCGGAATACACTATGAGTTTCTAAATTGAAGTTAGAGTTCGAGACTCCCTTCACCTCGCAAGTGCGTGCCAGATGATAAGAGAATCACATATCAAGATCTCGGACTCGAACTTCAATTTTGAAACTCATCGCGGATTCCGCTGTCAAGTGACAAAACTGAATAGCCCTCCTGCTTTGCCGGTCTGAATAATGACGTCACTTGACGCTTTTTCATTTTATAGCATAAATAAACAACGCAGATATTTTTCATTGTTGATGCAAATTACTAACGTCTATAGCCCAGTCATTTTAGTCAAAATTAGGTAAGAATTGCGGAATGAGAGATACCCAGCTGATTTTTTTGTATAAAGTTGTATTTTGACATTCTAAAACTTGTCTCAAAACCTGCATATGGTAGGGTGACCGCGTCTATTAAAAATTTGAGGACAAAGGTCACAAAAATCAGTTTTTTGCAAATATCTAATTTCCTATGAGTTTTTCGCTATTTGTATCTTCATCAATATTGTAGAGAATTAAATTCCCTACAACTTTTGTTTCAAAAAATTTTTTATACGTTGAATCGTTTTCGAGATAGAGGGCGGAGAGCGCGCGGTTAGAGCACAATGTAAAGTCAACCGGTACAGTCCCGACAAAACATGCTATATTAAGTTTATTAATTCTATCTGTCTAACAGCCTTTTAAAGACCACTGCTGAACATAGGCCTCCCTAATTGGCGCCACTCCGACCGGTCCTGGGCCCTCTGAATCCAGCGGCTTCCCGCTGTCTTCTTTAGGTCATCAGTCCACCTGGTCGGGGAGCGACCAGTGCTCCTTTTACCGAGACGTGGCCGCCATTCGAGGACTTTGCAACCCCATTGGTCATCTGTCCTTCGAACGATGTGGAGTCAGAGGGCCCAGAATCGGTCGTAGTGGCGCTAATTAGGGGAGGCCTATGTCCAGCAGTGGACTTTAAAAGGCTGTTAGACAGATAGAATTAATAAACTTAATATAGCATGTTTTGTCGGGACTGTACCGGTTGACTTTACATTGTGCTCTAACCGCGCGCTCTCCGCCCTCTATCTCGAAAACGATTCAACGTATAAAAAATTTTTTGAAACAAAAGTTGTAGGGAATTTAATTCTCTACAATATTGATGAAGATACAAATAGCGAAAAACTCATAGGAAATTAGATATTTGCAAAAAACTGATTTTTGTGGCATTTGTCCTCAAATTTTTAATAGACGCGGTCACCCTACCATATGCAGGTTTTGAGACAAGTTTTAAAATATCAAAATACAACTTTATACAAAAAAATCTGCTGGGTATCTCTCATTCCGCAGTGAATTCCTAAGATGACTGGACTATCTAGCTTAGCTTTTGTTGTCAAAAGTTATTTTTCCGTTGGTCACAGATTGCTACTGAGAACCGAGATCAAATTGAATCAATTTATATTTTTATTATAAACAAATAACAACGAGTTTTCCTCTTATCACATTCTCATATCACATTTGGTAATAGCAATATAATAAGTGATCAGCTAATGATGACAATGGTAATGTAGGATTCATGAAATCTGAATATTAGTAATTGTAGGTATATATATTATATTTATATATATTTATTATTATCATCCACTTTATGTACGCATTCCATATCCCTCCCACATTTAATTTTTCTCACATCAAATGGGTTGGCTGGAAGAGATCTCTTTTAGAGATAAGCTCGCCTTTGTACTAACTTTCTTATTGACATCTTTGTCATCCTGTGTACAATAAAGCATTAAATAAATAAAAATTTCTCTCATATTAAAATAACATTTATTAAGAACATGACAGTATAAATAATTTCCCGATCGTTCTTTATAATATGCCTTATTTTTTATAAACACTTTATTACAGGACATAAAATCTTGAAAGTTGCTCTTAGCAAGAACAGAAAATAATCCTGAATGAACTTGACCGGGACAAAATTATTACTTAGTTAATAACTCAAACTAGAGACAAAGAATACTGAGTTAATGTCTTTGTTTCACTAACACTGCTTTGGGAGGGGTTTTTCCTACGTAGAAGAAGTTGCACAAAAACTCCGAAACCCAACACAAATAAACAAAACAAGACAATTAATCTTCATTATTCCCTCGATTGAGTACCTACACATTTTGTTTATCAAAATTATTTGTATGTATCTATGGTAAGTTCATAAGTTTATGTTGAGTACCTATAACCCATATGATATAAACGTAAGAGCCTTTGCACACGGCGTAGTTTTGAAGCGCGTCCACGCGACGCACGGAATCCGTGCATTTTCCGCGCTGTAAATGACGACTATGAGAGGCGGACGAAGCCTCGTTCCTCGTTCGATTGCATTTGAAGCGTGTCTACGCGCGGATTCCGCACATCGTACGCGCTTCAAAAATATGCCGTGTGCAAAGGCTCTAACGTTTTTTTATGTGACCGGCCAACAAACGAGGAAACGAGCCATTCCACTGATTGTCAGTGATTATTACCTGAATTTAAGAATAAGAATAAGAAAATATTTATTTTCACATTACAAAAGCAACACACGATACACAAATAGCAATAAAAAAAACTTATCTTAACACATACATATATGCTAGGTTAAACAGAAAGAAGAAAGAAAAACAAAAAAAAAAGACATACATACAATAAACTAAAGACTATCACATTAAATTAAAAGTCTGTGTGTGCTGCAGTGCAACATGAAAATAGGCTCATTCTCAGCTTATGCAGTAGTTAGTCTCTACGACCACGGCGTCATTTAGGCATCAAGTAATTTATAGGTATGTAGACTGTGTGTAATTTATGGTGTAAGCCTATAGATAGAACTTCCATCATAAATCATTATTGAATTTTTGAGGAAAACATTATGAACCTTCAAATGTCTTTTTTCTAATCTTCGTATTTGTTGATTATTTTTATTAGGTACTCTAGCTCGTTAAAACTTAGGTGCCTACTTAGGTGCCAAACAAAAAAAAGTTTTTTTTTTCAAAAGATAGTTATGACAAATTAAAAAAATCACAGAAATCCCGCTACCGGCAGTATACCTTTTTACAGATAAAATATTTCAAGTTGACCAACAATTTCATCAATCATCATCGATATGAAGGCGTGTCCACTGTCCGTATTTACGTTTACGTACACAAAATATTATACTGTCGTAATTATGATCCATCCATTAATCACTGCTACTGACCGTGACCCTCCCGGGCCGTGTGTCCTCTAAGACCCAAAAGCAGATGTCTTTCAAATCACATTGAACGATACTTTTCTTTACTTCCACTGTAGAGCGATACTGTCATATAAATCGTCCTGAATTCCTGTCATTACATTTTTTTTTGCTTTTACTGCAAAGAGATCAATTAAGCCATTGAAGTCGTCCTGAATGATACAAATTTTCTTTACTTCTACTGCAGAAAAAACTAAATCTTCCTCAAGCTCAGGAATAAAATTGAGTATGTATAGTTTTTTCTGTGCAGGTTTCATTCCTAAGTTGCGACAATTTGCGTCGAGAACCGTAGTAGGTGACTGAGCTAATAGTAAAGTATCGTCAGCAATAGCGTTAGATAAATAAATGATACAAAAACTATTTTGCTTAGAAGTAGGCAAAGAGACGATATTCAATGTCGTTTAATTTTATTTAAGATCCACATTCCATCCTGTGTTTCCAATTAAATACGACCTACTTAGAGTACTCGACACTGGTATTAGTGACGAAAATAATGTTACGAGTATATTAATGTCTGCAGTCCGCACTACGTATCAGACATTTCACATTTCTCCGCGACGCACCACGCACCACAATACGTGTCTAGTTAGATTACGTCAACAGATCAATTTACGATTGGTCTCGGACGGTCGCCTCATTATGTGGGCGTCACGCTCGTTTATGTACGTATCATGTCCGCTGTTACAATACATCATCTTATGAAATACATACATATCTGTATAAAAACAGTTACTTACTTTGAAGATATTAGGAGGCACACCAATGAACATTTTTTGTTATGTTTCGGTATGTCTGTTAAACAGATTTAGATATTAATTCTTTCTGTAGGTTTGTTGTACTGAAATTCGGTACAAAATAGTTTTACAACCATCATGGGTTTCGCTGCAATAGATCAAACTTGGCCTCAATGGGCCTCACTCAACAAAGAATAATAAAAAGCATTTTTAACCGTTGATCTCGAAAAAAATTACGAAAATAAAGGAACAAGTTAGAAACCTTTAAAGACGGCATTGTTACTGTGATTATGAATAACAAAAGGCAAGATAATGATTTTCTCACTTTTAAAGAAGGCAAATAAGTACAAAAACGTCCGATCCCTTACGAGCGCGAAGGAAGGAGCAGGCGTCGAAGATAATAGTTAAACAGCGGGAGAAATATAATAATCGCATGCTACCGCCCGCGCCGTCTTTATAATAACACCCAATCTTCTTTCACCAGCAAGCTAGTCCTAGCATTACACAAGTAATCGCCTGCGAACCCAATAATCCGATTCTATCGAGTCTGATTTTCAATTCGTTCGTAATTGGCTCCATCTATTCCGATTACATCCAACATCATCGGATATCGTAATCGACATAATTGGACCCTGTATACTGGTGTCTACTGATATTTATGCAGAAAGTGAAAACTTGTAACGGGGCTCTGATTGTCGGGCATGTCGCGAAATCTTTATCCACGTCGGTTCGTAGTTATTTTAATATTGTTGCTTAAAATTTGAAATATCATATCGACGTGAAAGTCAACAAACCAGACAATCTAGACGAGTTATTCAATCTGATTATTATCGTTAACAATATTTACACGTTATGGTGTTATATAAGCGATACGTTTCTTTAGGAACATGTATAATGTGTAAATACTATAATATTATAACTATAGGTACTATAATGTATTCTGTGATAGTATTTACATTTTTAGAACTCGAGCTATTTATTATAAGACATCAGGTAGTAGTCTCACTAAATACTATAAAACTATAAACGACATGTTGAATTTATTAAAACGCTACTAGCTTCATGGTACCCATACAAACAGACAAATAATAAAACTACTGGTGATACAGTCTTCCATTTTTTAGTTAATGCAAGGAATGCAATTTTAGATTTATTTTATATAATGAAATTAATGATATAGTATAATTATGATGAAATTAAAAATAAAACTACCTATCACAGCTAGGGTAGCTTAAGTAATTAAAGAGTAATATAGTTGATGAATTACGGAACTCTACATTACGCGTGGCCTGACACGCACTTAGGCCCGTAATATCAATAGCAGTTTAAACTACATTCTGAGTTTAAACTGTCATTGTTGGAAGCAACAATACTGCTATTGATATTACGGGCCTTAGCCGATTTTCTGTAAATCTTACGTTTAAGTGATCAATTTCTTCTTGTATGTCTCGTCCATCTTTGCGTTCGTGTAGTACATGAGTACATGACTCTTAGCAATAAAATTATAATTCGTTGTACGTACGCTGTACAACAAGTTCCTTAATTCGCGGCCCCAAATGACTGTGCAATTTAACATCTAATTTATAACGTGCTGATATAAGTTCACGCTTAGATTACACGCGAATTTCAAATTACGTTCTGGTAAATTTGAGCAGGAATTGCGCTGTATAAACTTAGTCGCTCAGTCTGATATCGAAATTAGTGACAGTGTTGTTACAGTTTCATGTCGTTGGACAGGGCAACAGACAAGTGTTTGTCTTGCCTTTTGATAGAATGATATATATAGTTATTCCCTATAATTAAAACAGTCAAAGCCCGGCGATTTGTGTCGATTTTAAATGAAGCAACAGCGGTCCCTGTCGATGGTTCCACGGGCGATCGCTAATGGCAAAAATGCTTGAACTCGTAACGTAAGTACGCAAAGCCGTCGGTCCCGATTGCTATCGTAAGCTAACAGGAACAAAGCCTCATGAGCCTCATCATCATCACGTAGTGGGTCGTTAATGGCCAATGAATTAATGCCCTATTAGAACTGGGGATGCCTCAGACATGTCTAATTATAGACCAATATCATTGGCCACTGTAATCGCCAAGGTACTGGACAGTTTGCTTGATGGATACTTAGGAAAATGTCTTAAACTAAACGATGCACAGTTTGGTTTTCGGCCAAACCTATCCACTGAAAGTGCTATATTTTCTCTCAAGCAAACTGTTCGGTACTACACTGATAGAAGTACACCGGTCTATGCCTGCTATCTAGACTTGTCTAAGGCATTTGATCTGGTGTCTTATAAGCTGTTGTGGGAAAAGCTGGAGAAGGAGACCGCCCTACCACACGATGTGACGACCATTCTTCGTACATGGTACAAACATCAAACCAACACAGTGAGGTGGGCGGGCTCTTACTCAGGCGAGTATGGGTTGGAGTGCGGAGTGAGACAAGGGGGGATCACCTCTCCGAAGCTCTTCAACCTATATGTAAACCGTCTGATCGACGGGCTTAGTAGCACTGGTATAGGGTGTCATATTGACGGTGTTTGCATAAATAACATAAGTTACGCGGACGACATGGTGCTGCTAAGCCCGTCGATTGGAGCTTTGCGCAAATTATTGCGCATCTGTGAATCGTATGCGGAGTCCCATGGGCTCAGATACAATGAAAGCAAGAGTGAGTTCATGGTCTTCAGAGCGGGTAGTAAGCGAGGTTTAAATGCACCTTCCGTCTCAATTAACGGTACTCCTCTTAAGCGCGTTTCGCATTTTAAGTATCTGGGCCACTGGGTTTCCGAGGACATGAAGGATGTCGATGATATTGAACGGGAGCGCAGGGCGTTGGCCGTCCGATGTAATATGCTGGCTCGTAGGTTTGCTCGTTGCACCGCTGATGTAAAGGCGACGCTTTTTAAAGCGTACTGCCAGTCATTTTACACGAGCAGCCTGTGGGTCAGCTATACGCAGAGGGCGTACAACGCTCTGCGTGTACAATATAATAATGGGTTCAGAATGCTGATGGGGTTGCCGCGCTTCTGTAGCGCCTCCGGGATGTTCGCAGAGGCTCGCACTGACGGCTTCCATGCCATCATCCGGAAGCGATGTGCCTCCCTCCTCAACCGCCTGCGCGACAGCACCAACAGCATTCTGGGCACACTAGTGGACAGGTGGGACTCTCCATTTCTCAAGCACTGGGTAAGTCTGCACGCAAGTGGTGCAATACAGACCGTGCTTGGGCGTGGAAAGCCCCATTTCCTGTCCCTAGTTTAGGTAAGTCTATAGTAAGTAATAGTTAATTAATTGGTATTTGTATTTGTATTTACTAACCCTTAGTTTTTTAAGAATAAAATGTTTTTACTAACAAATATTGGCATATGAGCCTGAAATAAAGATAGTATTATTATTATTATTATTATTATTATTATTAGTACCCATTTACAACCACGATGACGTCATGTCTTTTACACTCCACATTCATCCAACACGTAGAAACAGTTTAATCGTGGTGAGGTTTTGGTATGGTAATACTATTATGTAGTGGTTTTGGTATACGCACATTCGTTTTTTACTCGCCTACAATCAATACAACGATCGGCTGTTGTTCGTGTTTTCACAGCGGACTTCAAAAGGTGAAACAAAAAATATACTTTTTACAACCACCGCATAAAATACAGCTGGAGCATAAAGATCGCTTTGTTGTCAACATAAACAATAGACAGTTTCATTACAATGTTGTGCAAGAACTCATTTATGAAGGCCAGGGACAAGACTTATTATCACGGAGGTGTTGTATGGAAATCTCATGTAGAAGGCATAAATTGAAGTCATCCAATAGAGAGGAGGGAGGAGCAATCTTTCGGAGACTTTATTTATTACGACTTACAATCCGTAAATAGTTCGTTAATTAGTTTAAGAACTTGTGAAAAAAACACTTATCTTCCGAAGCGTTGCACATGATTATTATTAGTACCTGGATGACCGAGCTTTGCTCGATATTTTTTTTGACTTTCTTGGTCTAACCTCAAACCAAACACTCATTGGCTTATGCTTAACAACGCCATCTACTGAAGTAGCTGTAGTGTTGCTACTCGCCAATAGATGTCAGGAAGAGATTATTGTAGCAGTTTTTCATTACCTGAAAACACGGACAAAACGACATTTTCTAAAAATGAATCCTAGCTAGATCGATTTATGGCCCCCCAAATGCAGGGGGCATACTAAATTTCATGAAAATCGTTGTAGCCGTTTCCGAGAATCAGATTTAAGACTGATTGGTAATTATTTTAAGCGCAATCAATTTTTTGGATCATAATCCAAAGGACCAGAATACAACAAAATTTCTGAATAATACTAATTTTATTCACTTTCTGAATAGCTTTATTTATAGCTCAAACCAATAAAAAAACTATTTTTTTAAGTAGTTTTTATTGAGATTAATAGTTTTTAACAACGAAATTAGTAAAAAATAATATTAAATCAAACAAAATGTATTCAAGATCAAAAATAGAAAAGTGATAAATCTTACTTTCTATTAATTACGATATTAATAGCGATTATTAAATATCGTGAAATTTATCGACTGATCGTCAAAACTTTCATTTAAATACTAACAATAGTAATGATGGTCTTTAACATTTTAATGATTGATGGTTGAATAGGAGGTTCCGTAAGCGATAACTAGTAAATTCATAGTAGGAGTACATCTCCATGTTCATTAGTAATTTAGAGCCATATAACTGAATAGAAGTGAATATCATTGCAGTTGAATAAAAAACGTTAGGTACAAGCGCTCTCGAAGTTTCTGCAAATAACGTTCTATAACCAAAGTTTGACTTGATATCCATCTCATTTGACTATATAAGCACAAATATAGAAGTAAACCCAATTGTATTCCTATAAAAAGCATTGCATCGCGGCCTTAAGACATTGCGACTGATATTTGCATAACCGACCTGCCAGACGCCGATTGTTCTTTAGCACTGTTAAACACGTCACGTCAACGGTAAATCTTTAAAGGTAATCCGGTTTAAAAAACGATTGTATTTGAAATAATTACTTCTCAGCGACAAACACACAAATGGCAAACACAAACACACACACACACCCGCGTAAGGCAAGTATCGTATCATAATTCCAAGAGATTTTATAAAAGTGTAGAGTTTTCAGGTCAGCTTTGAAATTCTTTCAAGAGCACATAATTAATATAAGTTTCCAAACATTTTCGATCTAAACATTTCTTATATATAGTTATTATTACTAATTCAAACTGTACTAGATTTCAGGAGTGAGATACGTCAGCTACGACTTTCCTTTTTCTTTTTATAAATGATATTTTTTGTAACTAAAATCAGTGTTTATTTTAGTATCCACACTTTAATCTTTCGATATGCTTGTTTGCATTGAGCGACCTTTATGTTAAGCTTACTAAAGGACAGGCAAGACACCTAATATTACCTAAGTGTTTAACGTCACCCAAGAAGAAAGAGGGAACTCGCTCTTAAACCGGCTCCCCGGTATTGCACATAAAACATCACAAACGTAAGTTATGTTTGCTCAACGTTCAACAGCTTATAATCTTATTAACTTGTAATCTTCTCCTTATTTTTTACCGGTATTTATTTTTAGCCCCCGACGCAAAATGAGGGGTGTTATTAGTTTGACGTGTGACGTGATTTTTAACCGACTTATTAATTTTAAAACTATCGACAATTTTATCGATATTTTTAAAATTCCAACCTTGATGCAGAAGCCTTGATGAAGAAGACGGGTAAACACGAATTACCCGTGCATCCACAGGTGGAAGAAACCAGTGGGTGCATGGGTAACGGACCCAAAAAGGAGGAGGTATTCAATTCGACTGTTTTTTTAAGTTTGTTACCTCAGAACTTTCTACTGGTTGAACCGATTTTGATGATTTTTTTAATCGAAAGCTGATGCTTGTCATGTAGTCCCACTTAAATCTGAGCTAAATCTGACGAGTACTTCTTGAGTTATTTTGAAGTCGGTTATTTTTTTTCTTGGTAAAATTCAGATTAATTATGCGGTTTTTTTGTTTGACGTAATCGAGATGGTTTAGTGATGTTTGGTGAAAATAAAATTGTTGGGTTGTAAAATTTTTAAATTTATAGTTATTAATAAAATACCGTACGAGTTCAGTGGAAACCAACTTGACCGTCAATCACAGGATTCAGGGCGCTCAGTGTGGGCGGCGTGCGTTGCTGAGTGACATCGAAATGCCCGAGTAAACTCACCGATGTTATTTACATATTTATCTGTTGCTATAATTAGCACGCGACTAATGAAAACTTATTCGTTGCTGCTTGGTAACACGACGCTGAGTCGGACAATTACGTTATCTCAGATTACTCAGATACGTTATATTTTGCTATGTAAGAAAATAATACTTTGTATAGATTGTGTTCTTTATAACTGTGATTTAATAAGTGCTTACACTGAACATTGTCACTATCCAAACGAAATTAAGGAATTTAATGAAAATTTACGCGAGCAATTTCCACGATTTTCTTCATACTGTGAAGTTAACCGTGAGGGTTAAAATGGAGCGAACTTCTTCATCACAGATTACCCAAGGGGTAAGGGAATGGGTTCTCTATAAAATAATTCACTACGACAACTCTTGTAATTGATCTAATTAAGTCAATTGTAGACATAAAATCTGAAAGAGCGCTCCCTTTATTCATCAGTAGTGCTCAGTCCGCGGCTTTTGTCGTGTTTTCCTGGATAATAAATACCCTATATTTTATTGTAGATCAGGGTCTACCTGTGTGCTTAATTTCATGAAACCCGGTTCAGTAGTTTTTAAACGACGAGTAGTTTTTGAGTTATCCTTAATTTTGAAGTCGGTTATTTTTTGTTAAGAATTATTGCCTGAAAGAGTAAAGGTCGATGCATACGTAACGTGGACGGGGCGAGGACGGGACGTGGACGGGGCATAAATATACGTGCGTGCCCCGTTCCTGTCCCGTGCGTGCCTCCGTGGCGTATGCGCTATCGTTTACATTTTCTATGAAACGATTGGAAACAAAACTTCACGTCACGTCCCGTCCCCGTCCTGTCCCCGTCCCGTCCACGTTATGTATGTATCGACCTTATCAAACATCCATACAAACTTTCACATTTATAATAATTAATAGGTAGGATGTCACTCGCATGACTCCATACCTATAAGAAGCCTTGTAAAGCAAGCAATTACTACCATGTACCGAGCTGAACATCCACCGACATCTCATGAACAGAATGAGCTAGCAAGGTTCAGTGGCCGGTGGATTGGCGATCGCTCGTCGGTCAATAACTCGATACCACCTACTGTTCAAACATTGAACTGTCACTTTGCTATCGATAAGCGCGTTAAGTTATTGCTAACTGAAATTTCAATGTTCATTAGCAATTCTATTTACCATTAAATTATTAATAGCAGGGATTAGCCCTGCTAGACTAGATAGGTATGTTACCTATATATAGGTACTTATAATGATATTATGTCTAGGGTTGCCAGATGGCAAGACTGAAATACCTGGACAAAACTTCAAAAAGTCGGGAATGGTCAGGAAAATTTATTTTTTGGAATTAGCTGGTTAACCAGCTGACGAAAAAAAAACGGCTAGAGCATGTGCGGCGGGCCGCGGGTGCCGCAGCGGCAGACGCGTATGGTAGTGAACTTAGCAGATCATTTCCCAGCAGATCAAAAAAAAATGTGAGTTCTGTTCGCATGCACAAGAGTTCTAGAGTTCCTGATGCTTTTGGAGAATAGTTCTGGCGATTTAACCCAAAAAAATAAATCGATGAAATGCTCTGCTAACTTCCTGACGCAGCAGATCATTTTTTAGTAGATCAAAAATAAAAAAGAGTTCTAGTCACGTACAGTGAGTTCTACAGTTTCTAGTAATTTTGGGTAATAGTTCTATCGATGAAATAAAAAATAATAATAATAAAAAGACGTAAATAAAAAAAATAATAATTTCAAAAATTATGTAAAAATTGTTATTTTATTTCTAGAAGCTAGAACTATTAAGATTCTCATTCAATTGTAGAAGAACTATAATGGAAAACACATAACATTTCCAGAACTCACGCCAAACTGCCAGCAGAGCATAGGTGAAAAGTTGATATATCGAAATTTCATAAATTGTGAAAAAAAATAGTTGTTGTCTTTCTAGAAGCCAGAACTATCAAGTTTCTCGTTCAACAGTGTTAGAACAACAATCGAGAATACAAAACATTCCCGGAACTCACGTAAAAATGTCAGCAGAGCATAGGTGAAAAGTTAATATATCGAAATTTCGCGAGTTGTGAAAAAAAAATATGTTGTAGTCATTCTACAAGCCAGAACTCTCAAGTTTCTCGTTCAACAGTATTAATACAACAATCAAGAATACAAAACTTTTCCGGAACTCACGTAAAAATATCAGCAGAGCATAGGTGAAAAGTTAAAATATCGAAATTTCGTGAGTTGTGAAAAAAAAATAGTTGTAGTCTTTCTAGAAGCCAGAACTATATAGTTTCTCGCTCAACAGTATTAGTCCAACAATCAAGAACACAAAACTTTTCCGGAACTCACGTAAAAATAACAGCAGAGCATAGGTGAAAAGTAAAAATATCGAAATTTTGTAAAATTTGAAAAAAAATAGTTGTAGTCTTTCTACAAGCCAGAACTCTCAAGTTTCTTGTTCAACAGTATTAATACAACTATCAAGAATACAAAACTTTTCCGGAACTCCCGTAAAAATGTCAGCAGAGCATAGGTGAAAAGTTAAAATATCGAAATTTCGTGAGTTGTGAAAAAAAAATAGTTGTAGTCTTTCTAGAAGCCAGAACTATCAAGTTTCTCGTTCAACAGTATTAATACAACAATCCAGAAAACAAAACTTTTCCGGAACTCCCGTAAAAATGTCAGCAGAGCATAGGTGAAAAGTTAAAATATCGAAATTTCGTGAGTTGTGAAAAAAAAATAGTTGTAGTCTTTCTAGAAGCCAGAACTCTCAAGTTTCTCGTTCAACAGTATTAATACAACAATCAAGAATAAAAAAATTTTCCGGAACTCCCGTAAAAATGTCAGCAGAGCATAGGTGAAAAGTTAAAATATCGAAATTTCGTGAGTTGTGAAAAAAAAATAGTTGTAGTCTTTCTAGAAGCCAGAACTATCAAGTTTCTCGTTTATCAGTATTAGTTCAATAATTAAGAATGCCAAACTATTCCGGAAATCCCGTAAAAATGTCAGCAGAGCATAGGTGAAAAGTTAAAATATCGAAATTTTGTAAAATTTGAAAAAAAAAATAGTTATAGTCTTTCTACAAGCCAGAACTCTCAAGTTTCTCGTTCAACAGTATCAAAACAACAGTCAAGAATACAAAACTTTTCCGGAACTCCCGTAAAAATGTCAGCAGAGCATAGGTGAAAAGTTAAAATATCGAAATTTGGTAAAATTCGAAAAAAAAATATATGTAGTCTTTCTACAAGCCAGAACTCTCAAGTTTCTCGTTCAACAGTATTAAAACAATAATCAATAATACAAAACTTTTCCGGAACTCCCGTAAAAATGTCAGCAGAGCATAGGTGAAAAGTTAAAATTTCGAAATTTTGTAAAATTTGAAAAAAAATAGTTATAGTCTTTCTACAAGCCAGAACTCTCAAGTTTCTCGTTCAACAGTATTAATACAACAATCTAAAATATAAAACTTTTCCGGAACTCACGTAAAAATATCAGCAGAGCATAGGTGAAAAGTTAAAATATCGAAATTTTGTAAAATTTGAAAAAAATAGTTGTAGTCTTTCTGCATACCAGAACTATCAAGTTTCTAGTTCAGCTGTGTAAGAACAACAATCGGAAATGCAAAACATTTCCAGAACTGACGCAAAAATATCAGCAGAGCATAGGTGAAAAGTTAAAATATCGAAATTTTGTGAGTTGTGAAAAAAAAATAGTTGTAGTCTTTTTACATGCCAGAACTATCAAGTTTCTCGTTTATCAGTATTAGTTCAATAATTAAGAATGCCAAACTATTCCGGAACTCCCGTAAAAATGTCAGCAGAGCATAGGTGAAAAGTTAAAATATCGAAATTTTGTAAAATTTGAAAAAAAAATAGTTATAGTCTTTCTACAAGCCAGAACTCTCAAGTTTCTCGTTCAACAGTATCAAAACAACAATCAAGAATACAAAACTTTTCCGGAACTCCCGTAAAAATGTCAGCAGAGCATAGGTGAAAAGTTAAAATATCGAAATTTGGTAAAATTCGAAAAAAAAAATATATGTAGTCTTTCTACAAGCCAGAACTCTCAAGTTTCTCGTTCAACAGTATTAAAACAATAATCAATAATACAAAACTTTTCCGGAACTCACGTAAAAATATCAGCAGAGCATAGGTGAAAAGTTAAAATATCGAAATTTTGTAAAATTTGGAAAAAAATAGTTGTAGTCTTTCTACAATCCAGAACTCACAAGTTTCTCGTTCAACAGTATCAATACAACAATCAAGAATACAAAACTTTTCCGGAACTCCCGTAAAAATGTCAGCAGAGCATAGGTGAAAAGTTAAAATATCGAAATTTGGTAAAATTCGAAAATAAAAATATTTGTAGTCTTTCTACAAGCAAGAACTCTCAAGTTTCTCGTTCAACAGTATTAATACAATAATCAATAATACAAAACTTTTCCGGAACTCACGTAAAAATATCAGCAGAGCATAGGTGAAAAGTTAAAATATCGAAATTTCGTGAGTTGTGAAAAAAAAAATAGTTGTAGTCTTTCTAGAAGCCAGAACTATATAGTTTCTCGCTCAACAGTATTAGTCCAAAAATCAAGAACACAAAACTTTTCCGGAACTCACGTAAAAATAACAGCAGAGCATAGGTGAAAAGTTAAAATATCGAAATTTTGTAAAATTTGAAAAAAAAAAAGTTGTAGTCTTTCTACAAGCCAGAACTCTCAAGTTTCTCGTTCAACAGTATTAATAAAACAATCAAGAATACAAAACTTTTCTGGAACTCCCGTAAAAATGTCAGCAGAGCATAGGTGAAAAGTTAAAATATCGAAATTTCGTGAGTTGTGAAAAAAAAATAGTTGTAGTCTTTCTAGAAGCCAGAACTCTCAAGTTTCTCGTTCAACAGTATTAATACAACAATCAAGAATAAAAAACTTATCCGGAACTCCCGTAAAAATGTCAGCAGAGCATAGGTGAAAAGTTAAAATATCGAAATTTCGTAAGTTGTGAAAAAAAAATAGTTGTAGTCTTTCTAGAAGCCAGAACTCTCAAGTTTCTAGTTCAACAGTATAAGTACAACAATCGGGAGTTTAAAACATTTCCGGAACTCACGCAGAAATATCAGCAGAGCATAGGTGAAAAGATAAAATATCGAAATTTTGTAAACTGTGAAAAAAAAATAGTTGTAGTCTTTCTAGATGCCAGAACTATCAAGTTCCTTGTTCAACACTGTAAGTACAACAATCGAGAATACAAAACTTTTCCGGAACTCTCGTAAAAATGTCAGCAGAGCATAGGTGAAAAGTTAAAATATCGAAACTTCGTAAGTTGTGAAAAAAAAAATAGTTGTTGTCTTTCTAGAAGCCAGAACTCTCAAGTATCTAGTTCAACAGTGTAAGTACAACAATCGAGAATACAAAACATTTCCGGAACTCACGTAAAAATATCAGCAGAGCATAGGTGAAAAGTTAAAATATCGAAATTTTGTAAAATTTGAAAAAAATAGTTGTAGTCTTTCTGCATACCAGAACTATCAAGTTTCTAGTTCAGCAGTGTAAGAACAACAATCGGAAATGCAAAAAATTTCCAGAACTGACGTAAAAATATCAGCAGAGCATAGGTGAAAAGTTAAAATATCGAAATTTTGTGAGTTGTGAAAAAAAAATAGTTGTAGTCTTTTTACATGCCAGAACTATCAAGTTTCTCGTTTATCAGTATTATTTCAATAATTAAGAATGCCAAAATTTTCCGGAACTCCCGTAAAAATGTCAGCAGAGCATAGGTGAAAAGTTAAAATATCGAAATTTCGTGAGTTGTGAAAAAAAAATAGTTGTAGTCTTTCTAGAAGCCAGAACTATCAAGTTTCTAGTTCAACAGTGTTAGTACAACAATTGAGAATACACAAAATTTCCCGTTCTCACGTAAAAATATCAGCAGAGCATAGGTGAAAAGTTAAAATATCGAAATTTCGTGAGTTGTGAAAAAAAAATAGTTGTAGTCTTTCTAGAAGCCAGAACTATATAGTTTCTCGCTCAACAGTATTAGTCCAACAATCAAGAACACAAAACTTTTCCGGAACTCACGTAAAAATAACAGCAGAGCATAGGTGAAAAGCTAAAATATCGAAATTTTGTAAAATTTGAAAAAAAAATAGTTACAGTCTTTCTACAAGCCAGAACTCTCAAGTTTCTCGTTCAACAGTATTAATACAACAATCTTAAATACAAAACTTTTCCGGAACTCCCGTAAAAATGTCAGCAGAGCATAGGTGAAAAGTAAAAATATCAAAATTTCGTGAGTTGTGAAAAAAAAATAGTTGTAGTCTTTCTAGAAGCCAGAACTATCAAGTTTCTCGTTCAACAGTATTAATACAACAATCAAGAATACAAAACTTTTCTGGAACTCCCGTAAAAATGTCAGCAGAGCATAGGTGAAAAGTTAAAATATCAAAATTTCGTGAGTTGTGAAAAAAAAATAGTTGTAGTCTTTCTAGAAGCCAGAACTATATAGTTTCTCGCTCAACAGTATTAGTCCAACAATCAAGAACACAAAACTTTTCCGGAACTCACGTAAAAATAACAGCAGAGCATAGGTGAAAAGCTAAAATATCGAAATTTTGTAAAATTTGAAAAAAAATAGTTACAGTCTTTCTACAAGCCAGAACTCTCAAGTTTCTCGTTCAACAGTATTAATACAACAATCTAGAATACAAAACTTTTCCGGAACTCCCGTAAAAATGTCAGCAGAGCATAGGTGAAAAGTTAAAATATCGAAATTTCGTGAGTTGTGAAAAAATAGTTGTAGTCTTTCTAGAAGCCAGAACTATCAAGTTTCTCGTTCAACAGTATTAATACAACAATCCAAAATACAAAACTTTTCCGGAACTCCCGTAAAAATGTCAGCAGAGCATAGGTGAAAAGTTAAAATATCAAAATTTCGTGAGTTGTGAAAAAAAAATAGTTGTAGTCTTTCTAGAAGCCAGAACTATATAGTTTCTCGCTCAACAGTATTAGTCCAACAATCAAGAACACAAAACTTTTCCGGAACTCACGTAAAAATAACAGCAGAGCATAGGTGAAAAGTTAAAATATCGAAATTTCGTGAGTTGTGAAAAAAAAATAGTTGTAGTCTTTCTAGAAGCCAGAACTATCAAGTTTCTAGTTCAACAGTGTAAGTACAACAATCGGGAGTACAAAACATTTCCGGAACTCCCGTAAAAATGTCAGCAGAGCATAGGTGAAAAGTTAAAATATCGAAATTTCGTGAGTTGTGAAAAAATAGTTGTAGTCTTTCTAGAAGCCAGAACTATCAAGTTTCTCGTTCAACAGTATTAATACAACAATCTAAAATATAAAACTTTTCCGGAACTCACGTAAAAATATCAGCAGAGCATAGGTGAAAAGTTAAAATATCGAAATTTTGTAAAATTTGAAAAAAATAGTTGTAGTCTTTCTGCATACCAGAACTATCAAGTTTCTAGTTCAGCTGTGTAAGAACAACAATCGGAAATGCAAAACATTTCCAGAACTGACGCAAAAATATCAGCAGAGCATAGGTGAAAAGTTAAAATATCGAAATTTCGTGAGTTGTGAAAAAAAAATAGTTGTAGTCTTTCTAGAAGCCAGAACTATCAAGTTTCTAGTTCAACAGTGTTAGTACAACAATTGAGAATACACAAAATTTCCCGTACTCACGTAAAAATATCAGCAGAGCATAGGTGAAAAGTTAAAATATCGAAATTTCGTGAGTTGTGAAAAAAAAATAGTTGTAGTCTTTCTAGAAGCCAGAACTATATAGTTTCTCGCTCAACAGTATTAGTCCAACAATCAAGAACACAAAACTTTTCCGGAACTCACGTAAAAATAACAGCAGAGCATAGGTGAAAAGCTAAAATATCGAAATTTTGTAAAATTTGAAAAAAAAATAGTTACAGTCTTTCTACAAGCCAGAACTCTCAAGTTTCTCGTTCAACAGTATTAATACAACAATCTTAAATACAAAACTTTTCCGGAACTCCCGTAAAAATGTCAGCAGAGCATAGGTGAAAAGTAAAAATATCAAAATTTCGTGAGTTGTGAAAAAAAAATAGTTGTAGTCTTTCTAGAAGCCAGAACTATCAAGTTTCTCGTTCAACAGTATTAATACAACAATCAAGAATACAAAACTTTTCTGGAACTCCCGTAAAAATGTCAGCAGAGCATAGGTGAAAAGTTAAAATATCAAAATTTCGTGAGTTGTGAAAAAAAAATAGTTGTAGTCTTTCTAGAAGCCAGAACTATATAGTTTCTCGCTCAACAGTAATAGTCCAACAATCAAGAACACAAAACTTTTCCGGAACTCACGTAAAAATAACAGCAGAGCATAGGTGAAAAGCTAAAATATCGAAATTTTGTAAAATTTGAAAAAAAATAGTTACAGTCTTTCTACAAGCCAGAACTCTCAAGTTTCTCGTTCAACAGTATTAATACAACAATCTAGAATACAAAACTTTTCCGGAACTCCCGTAAAAATGTCAGCAGAGCATAGGTGAAAAGTTAAAATATCGAAATTTCGTGAGTTGTGAAAAAATAGTTGTAGTCTTTCTAGAAGCCAGAACTATCAAGTTTCTCGTTCAACAGTATTAATACAACAATCCAAAATACAAAACTTTTCCGGAACTCCCGTAAAAATGTCAGCAGAGCATAGGTGAAAAGTTAAAATATCAAAATTTCGTGAGTTGTGAAAAAAAAATAGTTGTAGTCTTTCTAGAAGCCAGAACTATATAGTTTCTCGCTCAACAGTATTAGTCCAACAATCAAGAACACAAAACTTTTCCGGAACTCACGTAAAAATAACAGCAGAGCATAGGTGAAAAGTTAAAATATCGAAATTTCGTGAGTTGTGAAAAAAAAATAGTTGTAGTCTTTCTAGAAGCCAGAACTATCAAGTTTCTAGTTCAACAGTGTAAGTACAACAATCGGGAGTACAAAACATTTCCGGAACTCCCGTAAAAATGTCAGCAGAGCATAGGTGAAAAGTTAAAATATCGAAATTTCGTGAGTTGTGAAAAAATAGTTGTAGTCTTTCTAGAAGCCAGAACTATCAAGTTTCTCGTTCAACAGTATTAATACAACAATCTAAAATATAAAACTTTTCCGGAACTCACGTAAAAATATCAGCAGAGCATAGGTGAAAAGTTAAAATATCGAAATTTTGTAAAATTTGAAAAAAATAGTTGTAGTCTTTCTGCATACCAGAACTATCAAGTTTCTAGTTCAGCTGTGTAAGAACAACAATCGGAAATGCAAAACATTTCCAGAACTGACGCAAAAATATCAGCAGAGCATAGGTGAAAAGTTAAAATATCGAAATTTTGTGAGTTGTGAAAAAAAAATAGTTGTAGTCTTTTTACATGCCAGAACTATCAAGTTTCTCGTTTATCAGTATTAGTTCAATAATTAAGAATGCCAAACTATTCCGGAACTCCCGTAAAAATGTCAGCAGAGCATAGGTGAAAAGTTAAAATATCGAAATTTTGTAAAATTTGAAAAAAAAATAGTTATAGTCTTTCTACAAGCCAGAACTCTCAAGTTTCTCGTTCAACAGTATCAAAACAACAATCAAGAATACAAAACTTTTCCGGAACTCCCGTAAAAATGTCAGCAGAGCATAGGTGAAAAGTTAAAATATCGAAATTTGGTAAAATTCGAAAAAAAAAATATATGTAGTCTTTCTACAAGCCAGAACTCTCAAGTTTCTCGTTCAACAGTATTAAAACAATAATCAATAATACAAAACTTTTCCGGAACTCACGTAAAAATATCAGCAGAGCATAGGTGAAAAGTAAAAATATCGAAATTTTGTAAAATTTGAAAAAAAATAGTTGTAGTCTTTCTACAAGCCAGAACTCTCAAGTTTCTTGTTCAACAGTATTAATACAACTATCAAAAATACAAAACTTTTCCGGAACTCCCGTAAAAATGTCAGCAGAGCATAGGTGAAAAGTTAAAATATCGAAATTTCGTGAGTTGTGAAAAAAAAATAGTTGTATACTTTCTAGAAGCCAGAACTATCAAGTTTCTCGTTCAACAGTATTAATACAACAATCCAGAAAACAAAACTTTTCCGGAACTCCCGTAAAAATGTCAGCAGAGCATAGGTGAAAAGTTAAAATATCGAAATTTCGTGAGTTGTGAAAAAAAAAATAGTTGTAGTCTTTCTAGAAGCCAGAACTCTCAAGTTTCTCGTTCAACAGTATTAATACAACAATCAAGAATAAAAAACTTTTCCGGAACTCCCGTAAAAATGTCAGCAGAGCATAGGTGAAAAGTTAAAATATCGAAATTTCGTGAGTTGTGAAAAAAAAATAGTTGTAGTCTTTCTAGAAGCCAGAACTATCAAGTTTCTCGTTCAACAGTATTAATCCAACAATCAAGAACACAAAACTTTTCCGGAACTCACGTAAAAATAACAGCAGAGCATAGGTCAAAAGCTAAAATATCGAAATTTTGTAAAATTTGAAAAAAAATAGTTATAGTCTTTCTACAAGCCAGAACTCTCAAGTTTCTCGTTCAACAGTATTAATACAACAATCAAGAATACAAAACTTTTCCGGAACTCCCGTAAAAATGTCAGCAGAGCATAGATGAAAAGTTAAAATATCGAAATTTTGTAAAATTTGAAAAAAAATAGTTTTAGTCTTTCTACAAACCAGAACTCTCAAGTTTCTCGTTCAACAGTATTAATACAACAATCAAAAATACAAAACTTTTCCGGAACTCCCGTAAAAATGTCAGCAGAGCATAGGTGAAAAGTTAAAATATCGAAATTTCGTGAGTTGTGAAAAAAAAATAGTTGTAGTCTTTCTAGAAGCCAGAACTATCAAGTTTCTAGTTCAACAGTGTAAGTACAACAATCGGGAGTACAAAACATTTCCGAAACTCACGCAAAAATATCAGCAGAGCATAGGTGAAAAGTTAAAATATCGAAATTTCGTGAGTTGTGAAAAAATAGTTGTAGTCTTTCTAGAAGCCAGAACTATCAAGTTTCTCGTTTATCAGTATTAGTTCAATAATTAAGAATGCCAAACTATTCCGGAAATCCCGTAAAAATGTCAGCAGAGCATAGGTGAAAAGTTAAAATATCGAAATTTTGTAAAATTTGAAAAAAAAAATAGTTATAGTCTTTCTACAAGCCAGAACTCTCAAGTTTCTCGTTCAACAGTATCAAAACAACAGTCAAGAATACAAAACTTTTCCGGAACTCCCGTAAAAATGTCAGCAGAGCATAGGTGAAAAGTTAAAATATCGAAATTTGGTAAAATTCGAAAAAAAAATATATGTAGTCTTTCTACAAGCCAGAACTCTCAAGTTTCTCGTTCAACAGTATTAAAACAATAATCAATAATACAAAACTTTTCCGGAACTCCCGTAAAAATGTCAGCAGAGCATAGGTGAAAAGTTAAAATTTCGAAATTTTGTAAAATTTGAAAAAAAATAGTTATAGTCTTTCTACAAGCCAGAACTCTCAAGTTTCTCGTTCAACAGTATTAATACAACAATCTAAAATATAAAACTTTTCCGGAACTCACGTAAAAATATCAGCAGAGCATAGGTGAAAAGTTAAAATATCGAAATTTTGTAAAATTTGAAAAAAATAGTTGTAGTCTTTCTGCATACCAGAACTATCAAGTTTCTAGTTCAGCTGTGTAAGAACAACAATCGGAAATGCAAAACATTTCCAGAACTGACGCAAAAATATCAGCAGAGCATAGGTGAAAAGTTAAAATATCGAAATTTTGTGAGTTGTGAAAAAAAAATAGTTGTAGTCTTTTTACATGCCAGAACTATCAAGTTTCTCGTTTATCAGTATTAGTTCAATAATTAAGAATGCCAAACTATTCCGGAACTCCCGTAAAAATGTCAGCAGAGCATAGGTGAAAAGTTAAAATATCGAAATTTTGTAAAATTTGAAAAAAAAATAGTTATAGTCTTTCTACAAGCCAGAACTCTCAAGTTTCTCGTTCAACAGTATCAAAACAACAATCAAGAATACAAAACTTTTCCGGAACTCCCGTAAAAATGTCAGCAGAGCATAGGTGAAAAGTTAAAATATCGAAATTTGGTAAAATTCGAAAAAAAAAATATATGTAGTCTTTCTACAAGCCAGAACTCTCAAGTTTCTCGTTCAACAGTATTAAAACAATAATCAATAATACAAAACTTTTCCGGAACTCACGTAAAAATATCAGCAGAGCATAGGTGAAAAGTTAAAATATCGAAATTTTGTAAAATTTGGAAAAAAATAGTTGTAGTCTTTCTACAATCCAGAACTCACAAGTTTCTCGTTCAACAGTATCAATACAACAATCAAGAATACAAAACTTTTCCGGAACTCCCGTAAAAATGTCAGCAGAGCATAGGTGAAAAGTTAAAATATCGAAATTTGGTAAAATTCGAAAATAAAAATATTTGTAGTCTTTCTACAAGCAAGAACTCTCAAGTTTCTCGTTCAACAGTATTAATACAATAATCAATAATACAAAACTTTTCCGGAACTCACGTAAAAATATCAGCAGAGCATAGGTGAAAAGTTAAAATATCGAAATTTCGTGAGTTGTGAAAAAAAAAATAGTTGTAGTCTTTCTAGAAGCCAGAACTATATAGTTTCTCGCTCAACAGTATTAGTCCAAAAATCAAGAACACAAAACTTTTCCGGAACTCACGTAAAAATAACAGCAGAGCATAGGTGAAAAGTTAAAATATCGAAATTTTGTAAAATTTGAAAAAAAAATAGTTGTAGTCTTTCTACAAGCCAGAACTCTCAAGTTTCTCGTTCAACAGTATTAATAAAACAATCAAGAATACAAAACTTTTCTGGAACTCCCGTAAAAATGTCAGCAGAGCATAGGTGAAAAGTTAAAATATCGAAATTTCGTGAGTTGTGAAAAAAAAATAGTTGTAGTCTTTCTAGAAGCCAGAACTCTCAAGTTTCTCGTTCAACAGTATTAATACAACAATCAAGAATAAAAAACTTATCCGGAACTCCCGTAAAAATGTCAGCAGAGCATAGGTGAAAAGTTAAAATATCGAAATTTCGTAAGTTGTGAAAAAAAAATAGTTGTAGTCTTTCTAGAAGCCAGAACTCTCAAGTTTCTAGTTCAACAGTATAAGTACAACAATCGGGAGTTTAAAACATTTCCGGAACTCACGCAGAAATATCAGCAGAGCATAGGTGAAAAGATAAAATATCGAAATTTTGTAAACTGTGAAAAAAAAATAGTTGTAGTCTTTCTAGATGCCAGAACTATCAAGTTCCTTGTTCAACACTGTAAGTACAACAATCGAGAATACAAAACTTTTCCGGAACTCTCGTAAAAATGTCAGCAGAGCATAGGTGAAAAGTTAAAATATCGAAACTTCGTAAGTTGTGAAAAAAAAAATAGTTGTTGTCTTTCTAGAAGCCAGAACTCTCAAGTATCTAGTTCAACAGTGTAAGTACAACAATCGAGAATACAAAACATTTCCGGAACTCACGTAAAAATATCAGCAGAGCATAGGTGAAAAGTTAAAATATCGAAATTTTGTAAAATTTGAAAAAAATAGTTGTAGTCTTTCTGCATACCAGAACTATCAAGTTTCTAGTTCAGCAGTGTAAGAACAACAATCGGAAATGCAAAAAATTTCCAGAACTGACGTAAAAATATCAGCAGAGCATAGGTGAAAAGTTAAAATATCGAAATTTTGTGAGTTGTGAAAAAAAAATAGTTGTAGTCTTTTTACATGCCAGAACTATCAAGTTTCTCGTTTATCAGTATTATTTCAATAATTAAGAATGCCAAAATTTTCCGGAACTCCCGTAAAAATGTCAGCAGAGCATAGGTGAAAAGTTAAAATATCGAAATTTCGTGAGTTGTGAAAAAAAAATAGTTGTAGTCTTTTTAGAAGCCAGAACTATCAAGTTTCTAGTTCAACAGTGTTAGTACAACAATTGAGAATACACAAAATTTCCCGTTCTCACGTAAAAATATCAGCAGAGCATAGGTGAAAAGTTAAAATATCGAAATTTCGTGAGTTGTGAAAAAAAAATAGTTGTAGTCTTTCTAGAAGCCAGAACTATATAGTTTCTCGCTCAACAGTATTAGTCCAACAATCAAGAACACAAAACTTTTCCGGAACTCACGTAAAAATAACAGCAGAGCATAGGTGAAAAGCTAAAATATCGAAATTTTGTAAAATTTGAAAAAAAAATAGTTACAGTCTTTCTACAAGCCAGAACTCTCAAGTTTCTCGTTCAACAGTATTAATACAACAATCTTAAATACAAAACTTTTCCGGAACTCCCGTAAAAATGTCAGCAGAGCATAGGTGAAAAGTAAAAATATCAAAATTTCGTGAGTTGTGAAAAAAAAATAGTTGTAGTCTTTCTAGAAGCCAGAACTATCAAGTTTCTCGTTCAACAGTATTAATACAACAATCAAGAATACAAAACTTTTCTGGAACTCCCGTAAAAATGTCAGCAGAGCATAGGTGAAAAGTTAAAATATCAAAATTTCGTGAGTTGTGAAAAAAAAATAGTTGTAGTCTTTCTAGAAGCCAGAACTATATAGTTTCTCGCTCAACAGTATTAGTCCAACAATCAAGAACACAAAACTTTTCCGGAACTCACGTAAAAATAACAGCAGAGCATAGGTGAAAAGCTAAAATATCGAAATTTTGTAAAATTTGAAAAAAAATAGTTACAGTCTTTCTACAAGCCAGAACTCTCAAGTTTCTCGTTCAACAGTATTAATACAACAATCTAGAATACAAAACTTTTCCGGAACTCCCGTAAAAATGTCAGCAGAGCATAGGTGAAAAGTTAAAATATCGAAATTTCGTGAGTTGTGAAAAAATAGTTGTAGTCTTTCTAGAAGCCAGAACTATCAAGTTTCTCGTTCAACAGTATTAATACAACAATCCAAAATACAAAACTTTTCCGGAACTCCCGTAAAAATGTCAGCAGAGCATAGGTGAAAAGTTAAAATATCAAAATTTCGTGAGTTGTGAAAAAAAAATAGTTGTAGTCTTTCTAGAAGCCAGAACTATATAGTTTCTCGCTCAACAGTATTAGTCCAACAATCAAGAACACAAAACTTTTCCGGAACTCACGTAAAAATAACAGCAGAGCATAGGTGAAAAGTTAAAATATCGAAATTTCGTGAGTTGTGAAAAAAAAATAGTTGTAGTCTTTCTAGAAGCCAGAACTATCAAGTTTCTAGTTCAACAGTGTAAGTACAACAATCGGGAGTACAAAACATTTCCGGAACTCCCGTAAAAATGTCAGCAGAGCATAGGTGAAAAGTTAAAATATCGAAATTTCGTGAGTTGTGAAAAAATAGTTGTAGTCTTTCTAGAAGCCAGAACTATCAAGTTTCTCGTTCAACAGTATTAATACAACAATCTAAAATATAAAACTTTTCCGGAACTCACGTAAAAATATCAGCAGAGCATAGGTGAAAAGTTAAAATATCGAAATTTTGTAAAATTTGAAAAAAATAGTTGTAGTCTTTCTGCATACCAGAACTATCAAGTTTCTAGTTCAGCTGTGTAAGAACAACAATCGGAAATGCAAAACATTTCCAGAACTGACGCAAAAATATCAGCAGAGCATAGGTGAAAAGTTAAAATATCGAAATTTCGTGAGTTGTGAAAAAAAAATAGTTGTAGTCTTTCTAGAAGCCAGAACTATCAAGTTTCTAGTTCAACAGTGTTAGTACAACAATTGAGAATACACAAAATTTCCCGTACTCACGTAAAAATATCAGCAGAGCATAGGTGAAAAGTTAAAATATCGAAATTTCGTGAGTTGTGAAAAAAAAATAGTTGTAGTCTTTCTAGAAGCCAGAACTATATAGTTTCTCGCTCAACAGTATTAGTCCAACAATCAAGAACACAAAACTTTTCCGGAACTCACGTAAAAATAACAGCAGAGCATAGGTGAAAAGCTAAAATATCGAAATTTTGTAAAATTTGAAAAAAAAATAGTTACAGTCTTTCTACAAGCCAGAACTCTCAAGTTTCTCGTTCAACAGTATTAATACAACAATCTTAAATACAAAACTTTTCCGGAACTCCCGTAAAAATGTCAGCAGAGCATAGGTGAAAAGTAAAAATATCAAAATTTCGTGAGTTGTGAAAAAAAAATAGTTGTAGTCTTTCTAGAAGCCAGAACTATCAAGTTTCTCGTTCAACAGTATTAATACAACAATCAAGAATACAAAACTTTTCTGGAACTCCCGTAAAAATGTCAGCAGAGCATAGGTGAAAAGTTAAAATATCAAAATTTCGTGAGTTGTGAAAAAAAAATAGTTGTAGTCTTTCTAGAAGCCAGAACTATATAGTTTCTCGCTCAACAGTAATAGTCCAACAATCAAGAACACAAAACTTTTTCGGAACTCACGTAAAAATAACAGCAGAGCATAGGTGAAAAGCTAAAATATCGAAATTTTGTAAAATTTGAAAAAAAATAGTTACAGTCTTTCTACAAGCCAGAACTCTCAAGTTTCTCGTTCAACAGTATTAATACAACAATCTAGAATACAAAACTTTTCCGGAACTCCCGTAAAAATGTCAGCAGAGCATAGGTGAAAAGTTAAAATATCGAAATTTCGTGAGTTGTGAAAAAATAGTTGTAGTCTTTCTAGAAGCCAGAACTATCAAGTTTCTCGTTCAACAGTATTAATACAACAATCCAAAATACAAAACTTTTCCGGAACTCCCGTAAAAATGTCAGCAGAGCATAGGTGAAAAGTTAAAATATCAAAATTTCGTGAGTTGTGAAAAAAAAATAGTTGTAGTCTTTCTAGAAGCCAGAACTATATAGTTTCTCGCTCAACAGTATTAGTCCAACAATCAAGAACACAAAACTTTTCCGGAACTCACGTAAAAATAACAGCAGAGCATAGGTGAAAAGTTAAAATATCGAAATTTCGTGAGTTGTGAAAAAAAAATAGTTGTAGTCTTTCTAGAAGCCAGAACTATATAGTTTCTCGCTCAACAGTATTAGTCCAACAATCAAGAACACAAAACTTTTCCGGAACTCACGTAAAAATAACAGCAGAGCATAGGTGAAAAGCTAAAATATCGAAATTTTGTAAAATTTGAAAAAAAAATAGTTACAGTCTTTCTACAAGCCAGAACTCTCAAGTTTCTCGTTCAACAGTATTAATACAACAATCTTAAATACAAAACTTTTCCGGAACTCCCGTAAAAATGTCAGCAGAGCATAGGTGAAAAGTAAAAATATCAAAATTTCGTGAGTTGTGAAAAAAAAATAGTTGTAGTCTTTCTAGAAGCCAGAACTATCAAGTTTCTCGTTCAACAGTATTAATACAACAATCAAGAATACAAAACTTTTCTGGAACTCCCGTAAAAATGTCAGCAGAGCATAGGTGAAAAGTTAAAATATCAAAATTTCGTGAGTTGTGAAAAAAAAATAGTTGTAGTCTTTCTAGAAGCCAGAACTATATAGTTTCTCGCTCAACAGTATTAGTCCAACAATCAAGAACACAAAACTTTTCCGGAACTCACGTAAAAATAACAGCAGAGCATAGGTGAAAAGCTAAAATATCGAAATTTTGTAAAATTTGAAAAAAAATAGTTACAGTCTTTCTACAAGCCAGAACTCTCAAGTTTCTCGTTCAACAGTATTAATACAACAATCTAGAATACAAAACTTTTCCGGAACTCCCGTAAAAATGTCAGCAGAGCATAGGTGAAAAGTTAAAATATCGAAATTTCGTGAGTTGTGAAAAAATAGTTGTAGTCTTTCTAGAAGCCAGAACTATCAAGTTTCTCGTTCAACAGTATTAATACAACAATCCAAAATACAAAACTTTTCCGGAACTCCCGTAAAAATGTCAGCAGAGCATAGGTGAAAAGTTAAAATATCAAAATTTCGTGAGTTGTGAAAAAAAAATAGTTGTAGTCTTTCTAGAAGCCAGAACTATATAGTTTCTCGCTCAACAGTATTAGTCCAACAATCAAGAACACAAAACTTTTCCGGAACTCACGTAAAAATAACAGCAGAGCATAGGTGAAAAGTTAAAATATCGAAATTTCGTGAGTTGTGAAAAAAAAATAGTTGTAGTCTTTCTAGAAGCCAGAACTATCAAGTTTCTAGTTCAACAGTGTAAGTACAACAATCGGGAGTACAAAACATTTCCGGAACTCCCGTAAAAATGTCAGCAGAGCATAGGTGAAAAGTTAAAATATCGAAATTTCGTGAGTTGTGAAAAAATAGTTGTAGTCTTTCTAGAAGCCAGAACTATCAAGTTTCTCGTTCAACAGTATTAATACAACAATCTAAAATATAAAACTTTTCCGGAACTCACGTAAAAATATCAGCAGAGCATAGGTGAAAAGTTAAAATATCGAAATTTTGTAAAATTTGAAAAAAATAGTTGTAGTCTTTCTGCATACCAGAACTATCAAGTTTCTAGTTCAGCTGTGTAAGAACAACAATCGGAAATGCAAAACATTTCCAGAACTGACGCAAAAATATCAGCAGAGCATAGGTGAAAAGTTAAAATATCGAAATTTCGTGAGTTGTGAAAAAAAAATAGTTGTAGTCTTTCTAGAAGCCAGAACTATCAAGTTTCTAGTTCAACAGTGTTAGTACAACAATTGAGAATACACAAAATTTCCCGTACTCACGTAAAAATATCAGCAGAGCATAGGTGAAAAGTTAAAATATCGAAATTTCGTGAGTTGTGAAAAAAAAATAGTTGTAGTCTTTCTAGAAGCCAGAACTATATAGTTTCTCGCTCAACAGTATTAGTCCAACAATCAAGAACACAAAACTTTTCCGGAACTCACGTAAAAATAACAGCAGAGCATAGGTGAAAAGCTAAAATATCGAAATTTTGTAAAATTTGAAAAAAAAATAGTTACAGTCTTTCTACAAGCCAGAACTCTCAAGTTTCTCGTTCAACAGTATTAATACAACAATCTTAAATACAAAACTTTTCCGGAACTCCCGTAAAAATGTCAGCAGAGCATAGGTGAAAAGTAAAAATATCAAAATTTCGTGAGTTGTGAAAAAAAAATAGTTGTAGTCTTTCTAGAAGCCAGAACTATCAAGTTTCTCGTTCAACAGTATTAATACAACAATCAAGAATACAAAACTTTTCTGGAACTCCCGTAAAAATGTCAGCAGAGCATAGGTGAAAAGTTAAAATATCAAAATTTCGTGAGTTGTGAAAAAAAAATAGTTGTAGTCTTTCTAGAAGCCAGAACTATATAGTTTCTCGCTCAACAGTAATAGTCCAACAATCAAGAACACAAAACTTTTTCGGAACTCACGTAAAAATAACAGCAGAGCATAGGTGAAAAGCTAAAATATCGAAATTTTGTAAAATTTGAAAAAAAATAGTTACAGTCTTTCTACAAGCCAGAACTCTCAAGTTTCTCGTTCAACAGTATTAATACAACAATCTAGAATACAAAACTTTTCCGGAACTCCCGTAAAAATGTCAGCAGAGCATAGGTGAAAAGTTAAAATATCGAAATTTCGTGAGTTGTGAAAAAATAGTTGTAGTCTTTCTAGAAGCCAGAACTATCAAGTTTCTCGTTCAACAGTATTAATACAACAATCCAAAATACAAAACTTTTCCGGAACTCCCGTAAAAATGTCAGCAGAGCATAGGTGAAAAGTTAAAATATCAAAATTTCGTGAGTTGTGAAAAAAAAATAGTTGTAGTCTTTCTAGAAGCCAGAACTATATAGTTTCTCGCTCAACAGTATTAGTCCAACAATCAAGAACACAAAACTTTTCCGGAACTCACGTAAAAATAACAGCAGAGCATAGGTGAAAAGTTAAAATATCGAAATTTCGTGAGTTGTGAAAAAAAAATAGTTGTAGTCTTTCTAGAAGCCAGAACTATCAAGTTTCTAGTTCAACAGTGTAAGTACAACAATCGGGAGTACAAAACATTTCCGGAACTCCCGTAAAAATGTCAGCAGAGCATAGGTGAAAAGTTAAAATATCGAAATTTCGTGAGTTGTGAAAAAATAGTTGTAGTCTTTCTAGAAGCCAGAACTATCAAGTTTCTCGTTCAACAGTATTAATACAACAATCTAAAATATAAAACTTTTCCGGAACTCACGTAAAAATATCAGCAGAGCATAGGTGAAAAGTTAAAATATCGAAATTTTGTAAAATTTGAAAAAAATAGTTGTAGTCTTTCTGCATACCAGAACTATCAAGTTTCTAGTTCAGCTGTGTAAGAACAACAATCGGAAATGCAAAACATTTCCAGAACTGACGCAAAAATATCAGCAGAGCATAGGTGAAAAGTTAAAATATCGAAATTTTGTGAGTTGTGAAAAAAAAATAGTTGTAGTCTTTTTACATGCCAGAACTATCAAGTTTCTCGTTTATCAGTATTAGTTCAATAATTAAGAATGCCAAACTATTCCGGAACTCCCGTAAAAATGTCAGCAGAGCATAGGTGAAAAGTTAAAATATCGAAATTTTGTAAAATTTGAAAAAAAAATAGTTATAGTCTTTCTACAAGCCAGAACTCTCAAGTTTCTCGTTCAACAGTATCAAAACAACAATCAAGAATACAAAACTTTTCCGGAACTCCCGTAAAAATGTCAGCAGAGCATAGGTGAAAAGTTAAAATATCGAAATTTGGTAAAATTCGAAAAAAAAAATATATGTAGTCTTTCTACAAGCCAGAACTCTCAAGTTTCTCGTTCAACAGTATTAAAACAATAATCAATAATACAAAACTTTTCCGGAACTCACGTAAAAATATCAGCAGAGCATAGGTGAAAAGTAAAAATATCGAAATTTTGTAAAATTTGAAAAAAAATAGTTGTAGTCTTTCTACAAGCCAGAACTCTCAAGTTTCTTGTTCAACAGTATTAATACAACTATCAAAAATACAAAACTTTTCCGGAACTCCCGTAAAAATGTCAGCAGAGCATAGGTGAAAAGTTAAAATATCGAAATTTCGTGAGTTGTGAAAAAAAAATAGTTGTATACTTTCTAGAAGCCAGAACTATCAAGTTTCTCGTTCAACAGTATTAATACAACAATCCAGAAAACAAAACTTTTCCGGAACTCCCGTAAAAATGTCAGCAGAGCATAGGTGAAAAGTTAAAATATCGAAATTTCGTGAGTTGTGAAAAAAAAAATAGTTGTAGTCTTTCTAGAAGCCAGAACTCTCAAGTTTCTCGTTCAACAGTATTAATCCAACAATCAAGAACACAAAACTTTTCCGGAACTCACGTAAAAATAACAGCAGAGCATAGGTCAAAAGCTAAAATATCGAAATTTTGTAAAATTTGAAAAAAAATAGTTATAGTCTTTCTACAAGCCAGAACTCTCAAGTTTCTCGTTCAACAGTATTAATACAACAATCAAGAATACAAAACTTTTCCGGAACTCCCGTAAAAATGTCAGCAGAGCATAGATGAAAAGTTAAAATATCGAAATTTTGTAAAATTTGAAAAAAAATACACTCGGGTGCAATGAAATCGCACATTTGATTTTTTTCTGCAAAATACAAATTATTTTTTTTTCTGAAAGATACATATATATTTTTTTAATATGGAATTAAAGCTGGTTTCATTACCTATCCAACGATACCATACAAGCCGTTATTACTTTACCCTACGGCCAAGAATTAATGACAACAAAAAAACCCTAAAATTAACTCCCTTAGGTTACCGTAGTTTGCCAGACTAATGCAGGTATAAAAAGGCATGTTTTGAGTAAAATGTCATCAGTTGCATTTCAACGCTCAAACTGAAAGGACGTCCAGTGACTACAGCTGCAATAATTATCGAAGAAAATGGATACTACGCCAGAAAAAGCCGCTCAAGTCGTTGCTCTAATTGAAGCAGGCCAGAACCAGAGTGCTGTAGCTCGACAGCTGAATATCAGTCGATATTCAGTTCGTCGTGTATACCAGCGCTATCGGGAGACTGGTGGCTATGAACGACGAAGAGGATCTGGTCGAGCTAGAGCTACAACTCAGCGCGACAACCGATTTCTCGTAACGACGGCTTTGCGAAATCGTCGCCTGACAACCGTTGATCTTGCACATCATCTCCAAGAGGTGCGTGAAGTGGAAGTCAGTCGGTGGACGGTCAGAAGGAGACTTGCTGAAGGCGGCCTAACAGCGCATAGGCCAGCAAACGGCCCTAAATTGGCGCCAGCTCACCGCCAAGCCCGTCTTCGATTTGCACAGGAACATGTGAACTGGACAGTCGACCAATGGCGAACAGTTCTGTTCTCAGACGAGTCTAGGATGTGTCTCCATGGCAATGATGGACGAGGGCGGGTCTATAGAAGGCCTACAGAGAGATTTGCCCCGTGTTGCATCACGGAACGCGTTGCATATGGCGGTGGTTCGTGTATGTTCTGGGGTGGAATCTCTTTGGAAGCCAAAACTGAGCTTGTCTTCCTCACTGGGGCCAATATAAGGCGTCCAACAAGGGGACTAACTGCTCGGAGGTACGTCGAAGAAGTTCTCCAGGAACATGTCGTACCATTTAGCGGTTTCATTGGAGAGAACTTTCTCTTTATGCATGACAATGCAAGACCCCATACCGCTCAAATTGTAACGCAGTACCTTCAAGAGGTGAATATCAAAACAATGGTGTGGCCAGCTCGGAGTCCGGACCTTAATCCGATCGAACACGTCTGGGACAATTTAAAAAGGAAAATAAGAGACCGAAATATTGCTCCAGCTAATCTCCAGGAGCTGCAAACTGCGCTCAAGGAGGAATGGGACGCTATCCCACAAGACTCTATCAATCACTTGATAGAGTCGATGGGAAACCGGTGTCGAGCGGTAATTCAAGTAAGAGGGGGTAACACTTCGTATTAATAAAGGTATTTTTGTAAGAAAAGGGTGTTTTTTTTTTAAGCCTTCATTTCCCACACAGTTTTGTCAAGGAAACTTCTTTTAATAAAGGATGAATTTGTAATTGGTGTTTTTTTTTGGCAGTAGGATAAAGTAATAACGGCTTGTATGGTATCGTTGGATAGGTAATGAAACCAGCTTTAATTCCATATTAAAAAAATATATATGTATCTTTCAGAAAAAAAAATAATTTGTATTTTGCAGAAAAAAATCAAATGTGCGATTTCATTGCACCCGAGTGTAGTTTTAGTCTTTCTACAAACCAGAACTCTCAAGTTTCTCGTTCAACAGTATTAATACAACAATCAAAAATACAAAACTTTTCCGGAACTCCCGTAAAAATGTCAGCAGAGCATAGGTGAAAAGTTAAAATATCGAAATTTCGTGAGTTGTGAAAAAAAAATAGTTGTAGTCTTTCTAGAAGCCAGAACTATCAAGTTTCTAGTTCAACAGTGTAAGTACAACAATCGGGAGTACAAAAAATTTCCGAAACTCACGCAAAAATATCAGCAGAGCATAGGTGAAAAGTTAAAATATCGAAATTTCGTGAGTTGTGAAAAAATAGTTGTAGTCTTTCTAGAAGCCAGAACTATCAAGTTTCTCGTTTATCAGTATTAGTTCAATAATTAAGAATGCCAAACTATTCCGGAAATCCCGTAAAAATGTCAGCAGAGCATAGGTGAAAAGTTAAAATATCGAAATTTTGTAAAATTTGAAAAAAAAAATAGTTATAGTCTTTCTACAAGCCAGAACTCTCAAGTTTCTCGTTCAACAGTATCAAAACAACAGTCAAGAATACAAAACTTTTCCGGAACTCCCGTAAAAATGTCAGCAGAGCATAGGTGAAAAGTTAAAATATCGAAATTTGGTAAAATTCGAAAAAAAAATATATGTAGTCTTTCTACAAGCCAGAACTCTCAAGTTTCTCGTTCAACAGTATTAAAACAATAATCAATAATACAAAACTTTTCCGGAACTCCCGTAAAAATGTCAGCAGAGCATAGGTGAAAAGTTAAAATTTCGAAATTTTGTAAAATTTGAAAAAAAATAGTTATAGTCTTTCTACAAGCCAGAACTCTCAAGTTTCTCGTTCAACAGTATTAATACAACAATCTAAAATATAAAACTTTTCCGGAACTCACGTAAAAATATCAGCAGAGCATAGGTGAAAAGTTAAAATATCGAAATTTTGTAAAATTTGAAAAAAATAGTTGTAGTCTTTCTGCATACCAGAACTATCAAGTTTCTAGTTCAGCTGTGTAAGAACAACAATCGGAAATGCAAAACATTTCCAGAACTGACGCAAAAATATCAGCAGAGCATAGGTGAAAAGTTAAAATATCGAAATTTTGTGAGTTGTGAAAAAAAAATAGTTGTAGTCTTTTTACATGCCAGAACTATCAAGTTTCTCGTTTATCAGTATTAGTTCAATAATTAAGAATGCCAAACTATTCCGGAACTCCCGTAAAAATGTCAGCAGAGCATAGGTGAAAAGTTAAAATATCGAAATTTTGTAAAATTTGAAAAAAAAATAGTTATAGTCTTTCTACAAGCCAGAACTCTCAAGTTTCTCGTTCAACAGTATCAAAACAACAATCAAGAATACAAAACTTTTCCGGAACTCCCGTAAAAATGTCAGCAGAGCATAGGTGAAAAGTTAAAATATCGAAATTTGGTAAAATTCGAAAAAAAAAATATATGTAGTCTTTCTACAAGCCAGAACTCTCAAGTTTCTCGTTCAACAGTATTAAAACAATAATCAATAATACAAAACTTTTCCGGAACTCACGTAAAAATATCAGCAGAGCATAGGTGAAAAGTTAAAATATCGAAATTTTGTAAAATTTGGAAAAAAATAGTTGTAGTCTTTCTACAATCCAGAACTCACAAGTTTCTCGTTCAACAGTATCAATACAACAATCAAGAATACAAAACTTTTCCGGAACTCCCGTAAAAATGTCAGCAGAGCATAGGTGAAAAGTTAAAATATCGAAATTTGGTAAAATTCGAAAATAAAAATATTTGTAGTCTTTCTACAAGCAAGAACTCTCAAGTTTCTCGTTCAACAGTATTAATACAATAATCAATAATACAAAACTTTTCCGGAACTCACGTAAAAATATCAGCAGAGCATAGGTGAAAAGTTAAAATATCGAAATTTCGTGAGTTGTGAAAAAAAAAATAGTTGTAGTCTTTCTAGAAGCCAGAACTATATAGTTTCTCGCTCAACAGTATTAGTCCAAAAATCAAGAACACAAAACTTTTCCGGAACTCACGTAAAAATAACAGCAGAGCATAGGTGAAAAGTTAAAATATCGAAATTTTGTAAAATTTGAAAAAAAAATAGTTGTAGTCTTTCTACAAGCCAGAACTCTCAAGTTTCTCGTTCAACAGTATTAATAAAACAATCAAGAATACAAAACTTTTCTGGAACTCCCGTAAAAATGTCAGCAGAGCATAGGTGAAAAGTTAAAATATCGAAATTTCGTGAGTTGTGAAAAAAAAATAGTTGTAGTCTTTCTAGAAGCCAGAACTCTCAAGTTTCTCGTTCAACAGTATTAATACAACAATCAAGAATAAAAAACTTATCCGGAACTCCCGTAAAAATGTCAGCAGAGCATAGGTGAAAAGTTAAAATATCGAAATTTCGTAAGTTGTGAAAAAAAAATAGTTGTAGTCTTTCTAGAAGCCAGAACTCTCAAGTTTCTAGTTCAACAGTATAAGTACAACAATCGGGAGTTTAAAACATTTCCGGAACTCACGCAGAAATATCAGCAGAGCATAGGTGAAAAGATAAAATATCGAAATTTTGTAAACTGTGAAAAAAAAATAGTTGTAGTCTTTCTAGATGCCAGAACTATCAAGTTCCTTGTTCAACACTGTAAGTACAACAATCGAGAATACAAAACTTTTCCGGAACTCTCGTAAAAATGTCAGCAGAGCATAGGTGAAAAGTTAAAATATCGAAACTTCGTAAGTTGTGAAAAAAAAAATAGTTGTTGTCTTTCTAGAAGCCAGAACTCTCAAGTATCTAGTTCAACAGTGTAAGTACAACAATCGAGAATACAAAACATTTCCGGAACTCACGTAAAAATATCAGCAGAGCATAGGTGAAAAGTTAAAATATCGAAATTTTGTAAAATTTGAAAAAAATAGTTGTAGTCTTTCTGCATACCAGAACTATCAAGTTTCTAGTTCAGCAGTGTAAGAACAACAATCGGAAATGCAAAAAATTTCCAGAACTGACGTAAAAATATCAGCAGAGCATAGGTGAAAAGTTAAAATATCGAAATTTTGTGAGTTGTGAAAAAAAAATAGTTGTAGTCTTTTTACATGCCAGAACTATCAAGTTTCTCGTTTATCAGTATTATTTCAATAATTAAGAATGTCAAAATTTTCCGGAACTCCCGTAAAAATGTCAGCAGAGCATAGGTGAAAAGTTAAAATATCGAAATTTCGTGAGTTGTGAAAAAAAAATAGTTGTAGTCTTTCTAGAAGCCAGAACTATCAAGTTTCTAGTTCAACAGTGTTAGTACAACAATTGAGAATACACAAAATTTCCCGTTCTCACGTAAAAATATCAGCAGAGCATAGGTGAAAAGTTAAAATATCGAAATTTCGTGAGTTGTGAAAAAAAAATAGTTGTAGTCTTTCTAGAAGCCAAAACTATATAGTTTCTCGCTCAACAGTATTAGTCCAACAATCAAGAACACAAAACTTTTCCGGAACTCACGTAAAAATAACAGCAGAGCATAGGTGAAAAGCTAAAATATCGAAATTTTGTAAAATTTGAAAAAAAAATAGTTACAGTCTTTCTACAAGCCAGAACTCTCAAGTTTCTCGTTCAACAGTATTAATACAACAATCTTAAATACAAAACTTTTCCGGAACTCCCGTAAAAATGTCAGCAGAGCATAGGTGAAAAGTAAAAATATCAAAATTTCGTGAGTTGTGAAAAAAAAATAGTTGTAGTCTTTCTAGAAGCCAGAACTATCAAGTTTCTCGTTCAACAGTATTAATACAACAATCAAGAATACAAAACTTTTCTGGAACTCCCGTAAAAATGTCAGCAGAGCATAGGTGAAAAGTTAAAATATCAAAATTTCGTGAGTTGTGAAAAAAAAATAGTTGTAGTCTTTCTAGAAGCCAGAACTATATAGTTTCTCGCTCAACAGTATTAGTCCAACAATCAAGAACACAAAACTTTTCCGGAACTCACGTAAAAATATCAGCAGAGCATAGGTGAAAAGTTAAAATATCGAAATTTCGTGAGTTGTGAAAAAAAAAATAGTTGTAGTCTTTCTAGAAGCCAGAACTTTATAGTTTCTCGCTCAACAGTATTAGTCCAACAATCAAGAACACAAAACTTTTCCGGAACTCACGTAAAAATAACAGCAGAGCATAGGTGAAAAGTTAAAATATCGAAATTTTGTAAAATTTGAAAAAAAAATAGTTGTAGTCTTTCTACAAGCCAGAACTCTCAAGTTTCTCGTTCAACAGTATTAATAAAACAATCAAGAATACAAAACTTTTCTGGAACTCCCGTAAAAATGTCAGCAGAGCATAGGTGAAAAGTTAAAATATCGAAATTTCGTGAGTTGTGAAAAAAAAATAGTTGTAGTCTTTCTAGAAGCCAGAACTCTCAAGTTTCTCGTTCAACAGTATTAATACAACAATCAAGAATAAAAAACTTTTCCGGAACTCCCGTAAAAATGTCAGCAGAGCATAGGTGAAAAGTTAAAATATCGAAATTTCGTGAGTTGTGAAAAAAAAATAGTTGTAGTCTTTCTAGAAGCCAGAACTCTCAAGTTTCTAGTTCAACAGTATAAGTACAACAATCGGGAGTTTAAAACATTTCCGGAACTCACGCAAAAATATCAGCAGAGCATAGGTGAAAAGATAAAATATCGAAATTTTGTAAACTGTGAAAAAAAAATAGTTGTAGTCTTTCTAGATGCCAGAACTATCAAGTTCCTTGTTCAACACTGTAAGTACAACAATCGAGAATACAAAACTTTTCCGGAACTCTCGTAAAAATGTCAGCAGAGCATAGGTGAAAAGTTAAAATATCGAAACTTCGTAAGTTGTGAAAAAAAAAATAGTTGTTGTCTTTCTAGAAGCCAGAACTCTCAAGTATCTAGTTCAACAGTGTAAGTACAACAATCGAGAATACAAAACATTTCCGGAACTCACGTAAAAATATCAGCAGAGCATAGGTGAAAAGTTAAAATATCGAAATTTTGTAAAATTTGAAAAAAATAGTTGTAGTCTTTCTGCATACCAGAACTATCAAGTTTCTAGTTCAGCAGTGTAAGAACAACAATCGGAAATGCAAAACATTTCCAGAACTGACGTAAAAATATCAGCAGAGCATAGGTGAAAAGTTAAAATATCGAAATTTTGTGAGTTGTGAAAAAAAAATTGTTGAAGTCTTTTTACATGCCAGAACTATCAAGTTTCTCGTTTATCAGTATTAGTTCAATAATTAAGAATGCCAAAATTTTCCGGAACTCCCGTAAAAATGTCAGCAGAGCATAGGTGAAAAGTTAAAATATCGAAATTTCGTGAGTTGTGAAAAAAAAATAGTTGTAGTCTTTCTAGAAGCCAGAACTATCAAGTTTCTAGTTCAACAGTGTTAGTACAACAATTGAGAATACACAAAATTTCCCGTACTCACGTAAAAATATCAGCAGAGCATAGGTGAAAAGTTAAAATATCGAAATTTCGTGAGTTGTGAAAAAAAAATAGTTGTAGTCTTTCTAGAAGCCAGAACTATATAGTTTCTCGCTCAACAGTATTAGTCCAACAATCAAGAACACAAAACTTTTCCGGAACTCACGTAAAAATAACAGCAGAGCATAGGTGAAAAGCTATAATATCGAAATTTTGTAAAATTTGAAAAAAAATAGTTACAGTCTTTCTACAAGCCAGAACTCTCAAGTTTCTCGTTCAACAGTATTAATACAACAATCTTAAATACAAAACTTTTCCGGAACTCCCGTAAAAATGTCAGCAGAGCATAGGTGAAAAGTAAAAATATCAAAATTTCGATATTTTAACTTTTCACCTATGCTCTGCTGACATTTTTACGGGAGTTCCGGAAAAGTTTTGTATTCTTGATTGTTGTATTAATACTGTTGAACGAGAAACTTGAGAGTTCTGGCTTGTAGAAAGACTACAACTATTTTTTTCAAATTTTACAAAATTTCGATATTTTAACTTTTCACCTATGTTCTGCTGACATTTTTACGGGAGTTCCGGAAAAGTTTTGTGTTCTTGATTGTTAAATTAATACTGTTGAACGAGAAACTTGAGAGTTCTGGCTTCTAGAAAGACTACAACTATTTTTTTTTCACAACTCACGAAATTTCGATATTTTAACTTTTCACCTATGCTCTGCTGACATTTTTACGGGAGTTCCGGAAAAGTTTTGTATTCTTGATTGTTGTATTAATACTGTTGAACGAGAAACTTGAGAGTTCTGGCTTGTAGAAAGACTACAACTATTTTTTTTTCACAACTCACGAAATTTCGATATTTTAACTTTTCACCTATGCTCTGCTGACATTTTTACGGGAGTTCCGGAAAAGTTTTGTATTCTTGATTGTTTTATTAATACTGTTGAACGAGAAACTTGAGAGTTCTGGCTTCTAGAAAGACTACAACTATTTTTTTTTCACAACTCACGAAATTTCGATATTTTAACTTTTCACCTATGCTCTGCTGACATTTTTACGGGAGTTCCGGAAAAGTTTTGTATTCTTGATTGTTGTATTAATACTGTTGAACGAGAAACTTGAGAGTTCTGGCTTGTAGAAAGACTACAACTATTTTTTTTTCACAACTCACGAAATTTCGATATTTTAACTTTTCACCTATGCTCTGCTGACATTTTTACGGGAGTTCTGGAAAAGTTTTGTATTTTTGATTGTTGTATTAATACTGTTGAACGAGAAACTTGAGAGTTCTGGCTTGTAGAAAAACTACAACTATTTTTTTTCAAATTTTACAAAATTTCGATATTTTAACTTTTCACCTATGCTCTGCTGACATTTTTACGGGAGTTCCGGAAAAGTTTTGTATTCTTGATTGTTGTATTAATACTGTTGAACGAGAAAATTGATAGTTCTGGCTTCTAGAAAGACAACAACTATTTTTTTTTCACAACTCACGAAATTTCGATATTTTAACTTTTCACCTATGCTCTGCTGACATTTTTACGGGAGTTCCGGAAAAGTTTTGTATTCTTGATTGTTGTATTAATACTGTTGAACGAGAAACTTGAGAGTTCTGGCTTGTAGAAAGACTACAACTATTTTTTTCAAATTTTACAAAATTTCGATATTTTAACTTTTCATCTATGCTCTGCTGACATTTTTACGGGAGTTCCGGAAAAGTTTTGTATTCTTGATTGTTTTATTAATACTGTTGAACGAGAAACTTGAGAGTTCTGGCTTCTAGAAAGACTACAACTATTTTTTTTTCACAACTCACGAAATTTCGATATTTTAACTTTTCACCTATGCTCTGCTGACATTTTTACGGGAGTTCCGGAAAAGTTTTGTATTCTTGATTGTTGTATTAATACTGTTGAACGAGAAACTTGAGAGTTCTGGTTTGTAGAAAGACTACAACTATTTTTTTTCAAATTTTACAAAATTTCGATATTTTAACTTTTCATCTATGCTCTGCTGACATTTTTACGGGAGTTCCGGAAAAGTTTTGTATTCTTGATTGTTGTATTAATACTGTTGAACGAGAAACTTGAGAGTTCTGGCTTCTAGAAAGACTACAACTATTTTTTTTTCACAACTCACGAAATTTCGATATTTTAACTTTTCACCTATGCTCTGCTGACATTTTTACGGGAGTTCCGGAAAAGTTTTGTATTCTTCATTGTTTTATTAATACTGTTGAACGAGAAACTTGAGAGTTCTGGCTTCTAGAAAGACTACAACTAGTTTTTTTTCACAACTCACGAAATTTCGATATTTTAACTTTTCACCTATGCTCTGCTGACATTTTTACGGGAGTTCCGGAAAAGTTTTGTATTCTTGATTGTTGTATTAATACTGTTGAACGAGAAACTTGAGAGTTCTGGCTTGTAGAAAGACTACAACAATTTTTTTTCAAATTTTACAAAATTTCGATATTTTAACTTTTCACCTATGCTCTGCTGACATTTTTACGGGAGTTCCGGAAAAGTTTTGTATTCTTGATTGTTGTATTAATACTGATAAACGAGAAACTTGAGAGTTCTGGCTTCTAGAAAGACTACAACTTTTTTTTTTTTTCACAACTCACGAAATTTCGATATTTTAACTTTTCACCTATGCTCTGCTGACATTTTTACGGGAGTTCCGGAAAAGTTTTGTATTCTTGATTGTTGTATTAATACTGTTGAACGAGAAAATTGATAGTTCTGGCTTCTAGAAAGACTACAACTATTTTTTTTTCACAACTCACGAAATTTCGATATTTTAACTTTTCACCTATGCTCTGCTGACATTTTTACGGGAGTTCCGGAAAAGTTTTGTATTCTTGATTGTTGTATTAATACTTTTGAACGAGAAACTTGAGAGTTCTGGCTTGTAGAAAAACTACAACTATTTTTTTTCAAATTTTACAAAATTTCGATATTTTAACTTTTCACCTATGCTCTGCTGACATTTTTACGGGAGTTCCGGAAAAGTTTTGTATTCTTGATTGTTGTATTAATACTGTTGAACGAGAAACTTGAGAGTTCTGGCTTCTAGAAAGACAACAACTATTTTTTTTTCACAACTCACGAAATTTCGATATTTTAACTTTTCACCTATGCTCTGCTGACATTTTTACGGGAGTTCCGGAAAAGTTTTGTATTCTTGATTGTTGTATTAATACTGTTGAACGAGAAACTTGAGAGTTCTGGCTTGTAGAAAAACTACAACTATTTTTTTTCAAATTTTACAAAATTTCGATATTTTAACTTTTCACCTATGCTCTGCTGACATTTTTACGGGAGTTCCGGAAAAGTTTTGTATTCTTGATTGTTGTATTAATACTGTTGAACGAGAAAATTGATAGTTCTGGCTTCTAGAAAGACAACAACTATTTTTTTTTCACAACTCACGAAATTTCGATATTTTAACTTTTCACCTATGCTCTGCTGACATTTTTACGGGAGTTCCGGAAAAGTTTTGTATTCTTGATTGTTGTTTTAATACTGTTAAACGAGAAACTTGAGAGTTCTGGCTTCTAGAAAGACTACAGCTATTTTTTTTTCACAACTCACGAAATTTCGATATTTTAACTTTTCACCTATGCTCTGCTGACATTTTTACGGGAGTTCCGGAAAATTTTTGTATTCTTGATTGTTGTATTAATACTTTTGAACGAGAAACTTGAGAGTTCTGGCTTCTAGAAAGACTACAACTATTTTTTTTTTCACAACTCACGAAATTTCGATATTTTAACTTTTCACCTATGCTCTGCTGACATTTTTACGGGAGTTCCGGAAAAGTTTTGTATTCTTGATTGTTGTATTAATACTGTTGAACGAGAAAATTGATAGTTCTGGCTTCTAGAAAGACTACAACTATTTTTTTTTCACAACTCACGAAATTTCGATATTTTAACTTTTCACCTATGCTCTGCTGACATTTTTACGGGAGTTCCGGAAAAGTTTTGTATTCTTGATTGTTGTATTAATACTGTTGAACGAGAAACTTGAGAGTTCTGGTTTGTAGAAAGACTACAACTATTTTTTTTCAAATTTTACAAAATTTCGATATTTTAACTTTTCATCTATGCTCTGCTGACATTTTTACGGGAGTTCCGGAAAAGTTTTGTATTCTTGATTGTTTTATTAATACTGTTGAACGAGAAACTTGAGAGTTCTGGCTTCTAGAAAGACAACAACTATTTTTTTTTCACAACTCACGAAATTTCGATATTTTAACTTTTCACCTATGCTCTGCTGACATTTTTACGGGAGTTCCGGAAAAGTTTTGTTTTCTTGATTGTTGTATTAATACTGTTGAACGAGAAAATTGATAGTTCTGGCTTGTAGAAAGACTACAGATATTTTTTTTTCACAACTCACGAAATTTCGATATTTTAACTTTTCACCTATGTTCTGCTGACATTTTTACGGGAGTTCCGGAAAAGTTTTGTATTCTTGATTGTTGTATTAATACTGTAAAACGAGAAACTTGAGAGTTCTGGCTTCTAGAAAGACTACAGCTATTTTTTTTTCACAACTCACGAAATTTCGATATTTTAACTTTTCACCTATGCTCTGCTGACATTTTTACGGGAGTTCCGGAAAAGTTTTGTATTCTTGATTGTTGTATTAATACTGTTGAACGAGAAAATTGATAGTTCTGGCTTGTAGAAAGACTACAAATATTTTTTTTTCGAATTTTACCAAATTTCGATATTTTAACTTTTCACCTATGCTCTGCTGTTATTTTTACGTGAGTTCCGGAAAAGTTTTGTGTTCTTGATTGTTTTATTAATACTGTTGAACGAGAAACTTGATAGTTCTGGCTTCTAGAAAGACTACAACTATTTTTTTCAAATTTTACAAAATTTCGATATTTTAACTTTTCATCTATGCTCTGCTGACATTTTTACGGGAGTTCCGGAAAAGTTTTGTATTCTTGATTGTTTTATTAATACTGTTGAACGAGAAACTTGAGAGTTCTGGCTTCTAGAAAGACAACAACTATTTTTTTTTCACAACTCACGAAATTTCGATATTTTAACTTTTCACCTATGCTCTGCTGACATTTTTACGGGAGTTCCGGAAAAGTTTTGTTTTCTTGATTGTTGTATTAATACTGTTGAACGAGAAAATTTATAGTTCTGGCTTGTAGAAAGACTACAGATATTTTTTTTTCACAACTCACGAAATTTCGATATTTTAACTTTTCACCTATGTTCTGCTGACATTTTTACGGGAGTTCCGGAAAAGTTTTGTATTCTTGATTGTTGTATTAATACTGTTAAACGAGAAACTTGAGAGTTCTGGCTTCTAGAAAGACTACAGCTATTTTTTTTTCACAACTCACGAAATTTCGATATTTTAACTTTTCACCTATGCTCTGCTGACATTTTTACGGGAGTTCCGGAAAAATTTTGTATTCTTGATTGTTGTATTAATACTTTTGAACGAGAAACTTGAGAGTTCTGGCTTCTAGAAAGACTACAACTATTTTTTTCAAATTTTACAAAATTTCGATATTTTAACTTTTCACCTATGCTCTGCTGACATTTTTACGGGAGTTCCGGAAAAGTTTTGTATTCTTGATTGTTGTATTAATACTGTTGAACGAGAAAATTGATAGTTCTGGCTTGTAGAAAGACTACAAATATTTTTTTTTCGAATTTTACCAAATTTCGATATTTTAACTTTTCACCTATGCTCTGCTGTTATTTTTACGTGAGTTCCGGAAAAGTTTTGTGTTCTTGATTGTTTTATTAATACTGTTGAACGAGAAACTTGATAGTTCTGGCTTCTAGAAAGACTACAACTATTTTTTTCAAATTTTACAAAATTTCGATATTTTAACTTTTCACCTATGCTCTGCTGACATTTTTACGGGAGTTCCGGAAAAGTTTTGTATTCTTGATTGTTGTATTAATACTGTTGAACGAGAAACTTGAGAGTTCTGGCTTGTAGAAAGACTAAAAAAATTTTTTTTCAAATTTTACAAAATTTCGATGTTTTAACTTTTCACCTATGCTCTGCTGTTATTTTTACGTGAGTTCCGGAAAAGCTTTGTGTTCTTGATTGTTGGAATAATACTGTTGAGCGAGAAAATATATAGTTCTGGCTTCTAGAAAGACTACAACTATTTTTTTTTCACAACTCACAAAATTTCGATATTTTAACTTTTCACCTATGCTCTGCTGATATTTTTACGTCAGTTCTGGGAATGTTTTGTATTTCCGATTGTTGTTCTTACACTGCTGAACTAGAAACTTGATAGTTCTGGTATGTAGAAAGACTACAACTATTTTTTTTTAATTTTAAAATATTTCGATATTTTAACTTTTCACCTATGCTCTGCTGACATTTTCACGGGAGTTCCGGAATAGTTTCGTATTCTTTATTATTGAACTAATACCGTTGAACGAGAAACTTGATATTTCTAGCTTGTTGAAAGACTACAACTAGTTTTTTTCTAATTTTACAAAATTTCGATATTTTAACTTTTCACCTATGCTCTGCTGATATTTTTACGTGAGTTCTGGAATTTTTTTGTATTCTCAATTGTTGTACTTACACTGTTGAACTAGAAACTTTGTAGTTCTGGCTTCTAGAAAGACTAGAACTTTTTTTTTTTCACAGTTTATAAAATTTCGATATTTTAACTTTTCACCTATGCTCTGCTGATATTTTTACGTGAGTTCCGGAAATGTTTTGTATTCTCGATTGTTGTTCTTACACTGTTGAACAAGGAACTTGATAGTTCTGGCTTCTAGAAAGACTACAACTATTTTTTTTTCACAACTCACGAAATTTCGATATTTTAACTTTTCACCTATGCTCTGCTGATATTTTTGCGTGAGTTCCGGAAATGTTTTGTACTCCCGATTGTTTTACTTACACTGTTGAACTAGAAACTTGATAGTTCTGGCTTCTAGAAAGACTACAACTATTTTTTTTTCACAACTCACGAAATTTCGATATTTTAACTTTTCACCTATGCTCTGCTGACATTTTTACGGGAGTTACGGAAAAGTTTTGTATTCTTGATTGTTGTATTCATACTGTTGAACGAGAAACTTGATAGTTCTGGCTTCTAGAAAGACTACAACTTTTTTTTTTCACAACTCACGAAATTTCGATATTTTAACTTTTCACCTGTGCTCTGCTGACATTTTTACGGGAGTTCCGGAAAAGTTTTGTATTCTAGATTGTTGTATTAATACTGTTAAACGAGAAACTTGAGAGTTCTGGCTTGTAGAAAGACTACAACTATTTTTTTTCAAATTTTACAAAATTTCGATATTTTATCTTTTCACCTATGCTCTGCTGTTATTTTTACGTGAGTTCCGGAAAAGTTTTGTGTTCTTGATTGTTGGACTAATACTGTTGAGCGAGAAACTATATAGTTCTGGCTTCTAGAAAGACTACAACTATTTTTTTTTTCACAACTCACGAAATTTCGATATTTTAACTTTTCACCTATGCTCTGCTGATATTTTTACGTGAGTTCCGGAAAAGTTTTGTATTCTTGATTGTTGTATTAATACTGTTGAACAAGAAACTTGAGAGTTCTGTCTTGTAGAAAGACTACAACTATTTTTTTTCAAATTTTACAAAATTTCGATATTTTAACTTTTCACCTATGCTCTGCTGACATTTTTACGTGAGTTCCGGGAATGTTTTGTATTCTCGATTGTTGTTCTAACACTGTTGAACGAGAAACTTGATAGTTCTGGCTTCTAGAAAGACAACAACTATTTTTTTTTTCACAATTTATGAAATTTCGATATATCAACTTTTCACCTATGCTCTGCTGGCAGTTTGGCGTGAGTTCTGGAAATGTTTTGTGTTTTCCATTATAGTTCTTCTACAATTGAATGAGAATATTAATAGTTCTAGCTTCTAGAAATAAAATAACAATTTTTACATAATTTTTGAAATTATTATTTTTTTTATTTACGTCTTTTTATTATTATTATTATTTATTTCATCGATAGAACTATTACCCAAAATTACTAGAAACTGTAGAACTCACTGTACGTGACTAGAACTCTTTTTTATTTTTGATCTACTAAAAAATGATCTGCTGCGTCAGGAAGTTAGCAGAGCATTTCATCGATTTATTTTTTTGGGTTAAATCGCCAGAACTATTCTCCAAAAGCATCAGGAACTCTAGAACTCTTGTGCATGCGAACAGAACTCACATTTTTTTTTGATCTGCTGGGAAATGATCTGCTAAGTTCACGACCATCAGACGCGTTCTGTTGAATCGAGTGAATTGTCGAGACATTTTGTATTTTGTCGGGACTCTGGACATCATGTGAAATGTCGGGACAATCCAGACCAATTCCGACCATCTGACAAATTATGTCTTAGCGTGTGGATGATTTTTAAATTTGCCACATCCCTCAAGTTTAATTTCAAAATAGAAACATACATAATTTTGAAATTGTTTTTCAAATGCATTACATACATTAATAACTTTTCTTTAATTTTAATGTAATAACAGTGATCACGGCTGTACTAAATATCGTGGATTTTTTTCTGTTCGACAATGAGTTTCCAGTCTACACAATTTCCAATAAATTCCTTGAAAAGACTTACGAGCATTGCATACAGAAAAAAATATATTATTTTTATGTTATAAACTTTCAAATCTGTTTATTTTCAATAAGTACTTTAATCCAAAAAACATCAGTAATCCCCGCCGCCAGCGTAAATAGAAACCTGATAGTACAACAAAATGTACTATAGAATTATAGCAGGTAAGATTTTTTAGCTTATAGAATCCTCCATCGGCAGCCAATAAGCCAAGGATCTTATTACGAAAGTCTTGTGTATCTGACGATCACTAACTAACTTGACACGCGACAAAATAAAGCAAATCCAAAATGAAATCTACATCGATTTTATATGCGCTAGGAAAGGATCAAGTTACATGGATTGTCGATACCTGTCTCGTGGCAAATACCTACCTAATAAACCCTGTTTAACATTATTAATGGTCTGCTGGAGGTTGGTTTGGTCTTTGTATGTTACACGTTTTTGTATTTTAGTTTGTGTATTATGTAATTAAATAGTAAACACTAAATAAAGACAATTACACCTTCCACTCTGCAATTCCCAAACAAACACGAATTACCGTGATTCAAAAATTCATCATGTATATTATAATAAGACGTTATGTCAATCATTACCACTAATCACTCACTGTTATTATGCCGTGTGTTGCCATTTGCCTTTAGTAAAATTACTATACCTACCGTGGTGTTTGCTTTTGTGATGTGGAAATTAATATAAAAGATTTTCTTGTTGTTAACAACTTATAGAACACATTACACATGCGTGTAGAAATCAAATTCCAATCATTTGTGTTTCATCAAAATATAGTCTATAATCATAAACAGGAAATTATTCACTGGTTTTCCTCACGTCACAATAAATCTAGAGATGATTTTAACATTTGTTGGGTATCGGCGCCTATCCCAGATTGACCAGTCGTAGATGCAGATGTTTTGCGGTTACGAAATAGACTCCCGGCTTCCCTGTTTCGCGTTGAATAAATCTTGCCTTATTTATACAGATTGAGATCTCCGCTGGAATTTGTTCACATATTTCCGATGTAGCAACAAGTCAGACTTGCATGGTACACGATCGATTGCACAGATCTCGAACAAGAATGTTAGATTTGTGTCTATCCTGAATTGACGGAAACTTGTACTCGTCTGTTGGGTGTATTTTTACCTAATTTTGATAAAATGTTACCTAGTACTAATCGAATTTTACAATACAACTATAATACGACAGAAATTCGTAATACAAGTTTTTACAAGGAGTGTTGGAGGGCTAGTTTCTATGACGCTGCTGGAGTGTTGGAGGCACTAAAAACCCTACTGCTATGAAAGAAATAATAAGTCGCTATAAGCTATTCCGTTGTTTTGTACCGTGTATATAAAACGTTCACTTGGTCTCAATGTCACCAAATCAAATCCTGTGTAGGTATTGATACAGTAAACAGTACCATACGGTATACTATGCCTATTACTACATCAACATTTTCATACCTTACAAACTTTCCAAAAGTAGGTCAAAACTTTCGATATTCAATAAGTACAACTTTGTAATCAAAAGCATTCAAAAGTTAAATACCCGTTTTGGCTTAAGGCATCATTATTATATTTAAATTAGAAACTGATATTGTCAAAACATGACCTGCATTAACATGTTGCAACGGACCCGGCCAGTCAAATGAATAGACGTATTTATATCAAATACGTGGGCCGCGATCGCTCCTTCTAATAAACAATTAGAGGCTAAGGCCTGATGCACATTTAATTGTAAGTACCTAACGTGACAGAAACGTGATTTTTTGTATCACTAGCAAGCTAGAATGTCACATCAAGTCGTGTTATGGCACATGCCACGCCATATGAATGGATGAGACTCCATAAAGTTACTGGTAAGTATTATTTCTGTTAACCCATATCATAAACTGTTCAAGACGAATGTATAGCCCTATCACATACTCTCCAACATCAATAGACTGACAAGGTAGGTAGGTACTTACCTCGAATACATTTATGTACTATTAGGTCTTCTATACCTCGAATATAAATGATTTAATGTTATCACCCACGCATCCATACCATCTGATCGGATACGCTTATTAAACTCACAATTTTACCCATTCGAATTAATATAACGTCAATTTAAAACGCTGACGGAGTAATAATTTAGACGAACAACGGAGCATGGATTACAAATGCGTCTCTTTAAAACTTACAAAGAAGTCATTCTTCGTCTTTATATTAAGGATAGAACCCGCTTAAAACCAAATTGTAGTCCAAAGTAAAGTCATCCGGTTTGTATAAAGAATTCATTGTTTTAACCAAACTTTTCTAATTTTCAAGTTCAAGTGGTTTATTAGAATATCCTCTTAAGTGAATCTTAAGTGAGAAATGCACTTTCGTTTCTTTTTAGACAGCAAAGTTTTACGTTTCAAGTTAGTCGTATGAATACAGTCGTATAATATTAGATGTGGTTAGATTGTGGTCAGATCATGCTTTAATAAATACTTGAAAAGCAGCGCGATGAAATCAAGAAAAGAAAGGACTATGTAGACATTGTTCGACGCCCTTCCTGAATTTATAACCTACTCATTAAGTACTAGAAAATTATTGTGTTTGGTATCTTGGTACTTACGAGTAACTGCAACTAATCTATATGAATGTTATGTTCTAACAATAAACATTTGTAGAACACATAACCCATTAAACTCGGAATTACTTCAACAACATAACGGAACGGTAGACCGTCGTAAAACGACTGAATAACTTGTAGCAATCACTCGCAAGCGATAACAATAATAACACCGATTGCCGCTTCTTCAGATGATTCGACAACTACATCATAACATGTATTTACTACCGCAATGCCCGCGGCTTTGCCCGTGTTCCAAGATAATAAGTATCCTTTGTGATATTTCAGATTCTGATCTACCTATGTGCTAAATTTCATGAAAATCCGTTCAGTACTTTTTGCGTGAAACAGTTGTTACACATCACACACAAACAAACTTTCACATGTATACTAGGATTATGTTCACATGCAAACTACCGTGTGCAAGTTATATGGAGCTTCTATTACAGGTACTGCAACATCAATAAACCTTAAAGTGTTAAGTAACGTTTTACAGCACCACTTAAATTATAAAGTGTCGTTGTCGTGTCGTGTCGAAAAAACGGCCAATAAAACACTCCACATACACTACCGTTACGGCCGCTACTTACATTTGGTACGCCAGTTAACATCACGAACAATTGTCCGGCAATAAAAGCAAGACAAACGATCTCTTTCAATGCATGCCTGATTGGCTGTCGAATGCAGAATGCTCCCGTGCTCAATCAAGTGCAGCTATAAGTGGGACAAGTCATTAGTGCGAGCCATTTAGTGGCCCTTACTGACAGAATTGAATATCGTAATTGTAGCTATTGCATGTAACAGCTACTGGATAGAGGCTTGTTTATAACTGTGATAGCACTGTTAGTTAAGTTACGCTTTAATTAGCTATAAACGCACATACTAATAAAGCTTAAAAATACTTTGTGGCAGTTTCTTTCTTTCTTCCCACAAACAAAGGCTGTTCCAAGAAAAACTTTGAAACATTACTCATTAAAAAAACAAAATACGTAACACACAATATGTATAAGCGACGTAGCAGAAAATTGTCTTGCAATTCGTTCTTGTTGCATTAAAATAATTAAATCCATACTAAACTTCTTTTTATTCTTGGAATTCGTCAAACGTATTTTATTTTGTTGTGTACAAATGACGGTCGCTTCCGCCAAGTTTTGGGCCAAGGACCCACTCCGCCCCGTCTGGTCACGCACATTAGCGAATCCGTCTGGGGAGCCCTGAACTGGGTCACGTGAAATTGACTCACTCCTCACGCCGATGTAATGCGATGACTTCGCTCTTGACTCCGATAGAAAGTTTGGATGACATCATTGCCTTTGTGATTCCGTATTGCAAACAACAATCAATCTTTGGAAGGTTTGAATTCGTAATTTGATAAAGAACTTTCTGATTGGAATGTGGGCTGTATTTTCAGTTATTGCAAAATTTGCAAGTAAGCATTTGTCAATAAATATTAATCACATCATAAGACGTTGCCCAGTTTGTAGTGATCCTGCCTACAAAGGGAAAAGGAGAGATAATTGCATTGAGTGCGAGAGTTTATTATGAACTGAATACACATTATTACCCAATATTCTATGTTCAATAGTTGCTTCTTTCTAGTTAAGATTTCCATACAGCAATTGCATTGTCTTCGATTGAATACAATAATGTGGGAAACATAGTTATAATTTAATCAAACTGAGACAAAATGTGCTTATTTGTTCTCGAACAATGTGTTATTGTTTCCCATGAGTAAGAAACCTATCGCTTTCATATCGATTCTAAATAATGCAGTATCATCGTTTCTATAATAATTAATTTACATAATCGTATGCCGAAGAAAGTGTCGCCTACGCATGCTTTGTGTGAGAGACACAATTCTCTAGAGTATTCGCAATTTATAGCATCAGCGATGGCGCAAATTATCTTTAGTTACCTCTTTAGAATAGAATAAGTATAAGCTACATTAAGAATGTTGGCTTATTGTTGGCTAAGATATGTAATTATGGGTTATAGTTGACTGTAAATAAATTGAAATTGAAAGTTAAGTCGGATGAATTAGCTCATTAATTCCAAAACAAAAGGTGTCTCTGACAGAAAATCGCCTTCTTCCTAAACGACTTACGTAACAAGGCACATTTATTTAAAAACAACTGCATTTCACAAAACATCCCATTATCCCGTGCGAGACTTCCATGATAGATTGTCCCATATAGATATGTTCCCTCAGAATCACGATCCTCATTTATTGGGGAACACGACTGAGTTGAACAACATTGCACACCCTTTACGTTACGACGGAAGAACACGTTTCATAAATTGTACACTTGATGCCATCGATTAAGCAGCATGCTACACGAGAAGTGGCAGACATTATCGACAATATGATAATTTGTAGCATCTTGGCTTGGAACTAAAGACTTAATTAGTTCCCCTGTTAAGTTACCGTTTACTACAGCTTTTTGACACGCGTGTAACCGACTTTCGAAACAGCTCATTCGAGGGTGCCGTTGAAGCCTCTGTAATTTTGCATTTTCTGAGCGTATCAAGTTTCTTGGTTTTTACGAAGAATTCGGTTAACGGCTTCAATACTACTTACTTGTGTAAGCAGTTAAGTTAAACGTATTGAATCTCTATCACCAAATCTGATTCAGTAAAATGATATCTTCCTACCTGAACATCTCTCCTCGGCGGTTGCGGCAGCCTCATCACAGGATGGTTGAGGGGCGCCGGCATACGCGTCGGCGGGGGCGCATGCTGGCGCGGCAGGAGATGCGCGGATGGCGGCGGGGGCGCGGGGGGTCGGGGCCCCTGGAACACGGTGACGGCGGGAACCAGGGGCGGCGGGGGCCGGCGCGCACGCTCCACGATGGCGAGGTGCTCGGAGGGCCGGATGAGCCGCGGCGGCAGGGTCCGCGGCTTCGGCTCGGGCCGCACGCTCGGCCGCGGCGGGGGCGGGGGCGCCGGCGCCACACACGCGCGCCCCCTCCGGGCCGCCTCCGAATCGTCCGTCATCGGTGCGCGCCAATCTGAAACAATTTTTCGGTGATTAAAATGCTTGTCAACAAAACAAACGGATGGATTGACAGGCAATGGAAAAGTTTCATGATGAAAAATGTCATGCGAGGGCCTCGTAAAACACAAAGCGATAATTTACCTAGGTTTCATAATGTGTGATGGATTTATTTTATCAAATGCAAAAATAAAAGATGTTCTACCACAGAAGAAATGATAGTACTTATAATGTTCTAATAAAATTAATACAACCCGCGTGTGACGTCACAAATTCCTGAAAAACGCAACAAATACAATACATACTCAACACATTGTGTTGAAGCAAATTAACTTAATAATCATGTGACTAAAATTTATTGCATTGTACTAAAATACTCATAAGTATACTATAAAAATAAAATAATTGAAAGCTCAGTTGACTGGTAGCGTAGCACGGAAAGCTACACAAAAGAAATTGGCACCACATGGCTCATTCACCAAGCATAAATTGCTTCCCAAAAAACATTTCTATTAGGAGAGCCGACTATCAATCACGTTAGACAAGCGGCCGAAGAAGAAATGTAGGAATAAATCGAACAAAGTTAATACCCCATAACAAACAAAGGAAATTGCGCCGTCCGTCCCGTCGAACCGGGAAACGATATTGACAAGTACTCGAGCCAATGAAATAACGATGTATCACGCGAACCCTCCTATCAATTTTTGATCATGCCGAGGTATGGCAATAGCAGTATGGCACGTAATGATGGGATAGTAGGCATGTGGTATGACGGTAAATGAATTCTATTATTTATTCAGTTACAGTCTGGTAATTTTGGGACTTGACATCTGTTACATGTGTTATTATTGAATAACAATTTCTAACCCTACTAAAATAAGCATGTAGATTTTTATCTCAGATGGAATAAAAGGCAGATAACGTCGTTCGAATATGACGTAAGCCTACCACGAATAATACAAAATAAAAAACTAATACAATCTCGTGTCACTACTAAAGAAAGCATCAAATTGCATGAACGTCGCAATTGTCAAAATTTATTAAATAATTTTATTAGATAAAATGCCGTCTTGCATTTTTAAACTATGTAAAAGTAGTTCGCAAAATCAAAGAAAAGCAGATGGAATGTCTTTTCAGAGGTGTCTGTTCATTATTTTATTATTTATTTATAATAATATTTTTGCGGTTTACTCGGAACACAAAACCTCGACAATTATTCATTTCTATACCAGCTTTATGTGAAAATCGGTTACCCTAAATTTGGGGAAATATGCATGAGCTATTTGAACAGTGGTCGATTTATAAATTTACATCGAAAAAAAATTATTAAAAAAGTAAATATTTGTATTTATTTAAACCTAAAAATCAGGAAATACAGCCAATGCATCAACACCTAACGCTGGGATGTTATAAACACAAGATAGATAGTACAAAGGCTTAGAGGGATAAAATTAGCATTTTAAAACATATTATTATGCAAACCGGGTTAATTGAAAATGTCACGTTTGCCCACGAGAATATGCATGATTGAAAGAAAATATTATGTTATATTTTAGTTTATGTTTTTAGTTTAGCCTACTCACTAAAATGATTTCAATTATAATTTTGCAGATTGCCGACAGATGCTATTACAAGAGAAAAAAAAATGCACTTTGCTTCGTCTTTTATTATGCGTACCACAAAGGAATGAAATTAATTGTCCGCATGGGTGTTCCCGTCAGATTATAATGGGGGTGTCTTCAAGTCAAGAGTGAATAGGCTTCTACTAAGTTAGTGTGCTTTACCATCCACGATTTCATTACCGCTTACCATCTCAGGTGGTTTTGTGGTCAAACACTAACTTATTCTGCATAAAAAAAGTCCATAGGTTAATTAAAATAATTAAATATATTGAAGTATTATTTTATATTAAAAGAATATTTACATATATTTTGATAAGTGTACTTTTTAATAACTAGTGATGAAATTAAAATCAATTATGATTATCACATATAATACAACTTAAATTTTTGACTGTTTTTCTATGCATTTGTTCCACCTTATCTCAGGAACGGCTTAATAAAAGATTCGGTTTTCACTGACGTATTCTAATGAGCTTGGGTTAACATTTAGGTAGTGTTTGTTTTATTTGAATCGGTTCACAAATAAAAAAATCACGACAATTTAAAGAATACCATCCCTACATTTATCGATTGTGGGCTTACCGAAGCGAAGCAAGGGCGTTCACTAGTAATAAATAATTTGCCAATTTAATTGTGCATAATGTGTTAAGTTGGAAATATGTCAAACAACATTTACAAACTTGCGGGAGATTGTGACTTTTCACTTGGCATCCTCACACACACAAATAATTACGTGTCCATACGGTGCCACTGCTAGTTGACATTAAGGTTGTCACGCACACATAGCGAAAAAGTGACTTCACGTCATTCGTTACATTTCTTTGCGAATGTTCCATCTGCCTTTTATTCCATCTGAGATTTTTATCTACTTATTTGCTCTAAGTAGTTGGTAGGCAAGAAAATAGTTTCAGTTTTATTTGAATTTCACAGATTTTATAGATCCTAGAAAAGATGACTAATTGTTCTACCAGGACAACAACTGTAGGAAATCATAAACATCGTATAAAAATATTTTAAATACATTAATAGCTATGTACCTAGGTACATATATCATCTTTGCGGTCACTTTTGGCAAAATCAGTTTTTTACGTCAAGCAATTTCTACATTTTGAAGCACTATCTAATTCAAAAACTTTCATGTGTGTACGACGTTTCATACAAGATGAGTCATGAAGAAAAAACTAAATATTTAGAATAAGGAATGTGTGTATACTCGTATGTGGAACATACGTAGGACATTCTATGGGATTCTATTATTGATCACGGAGTAGTAGAGATTGTTATTGATGTGGACGTTGGAAAAACTGTAAATAATAAGAAAAAATAATATTATTGAATAACCGAATTATCATAGAATATTAAGTTGGTATTAGTCTACTTTGCAACAATCTAATACCAATAATACCAACTTAATAACAATGGATTTCCGCACAGTAACGCCTGATACTATTATCTATATCATAGAATACCCCCTTTCACATTAATATATTATATAAGAACTTGTTATGTATCAAAATTATTATTTTTACTAATTGTAAGACATCGAACACAAACTTATTTCATATAGTGTGACGCCATCTATCCGCAGCAGCTCGAACTACATAGTGAGTAAAAGTTTACATTCGACGAGGGCGCTGTCGTCAGGCGACAGAGTGTCTGCGCTTACGCACAATGGCCATACTGACACTGAGGATTATCGGCTTTGTTACTTCATTGTTCACATTTAAAATTTTTCATGATTATGTGCATAAATAAAAACGAAACATTTTAAAACACATCTGGAATTTAAAGGAACTTGCATCAAAATTTTTGGCAAAAAATTATTAGAAATTGGGAATAAAATAATACCAAAACCAATGCTTCCCTGTAACTTTAAAAATAATATTTGTCCTAGAAGGGAACTGAATACGACAGATTGTTCTGAAATTCTTAATACCTACCTCCGTAAAGATTTTAAATAATTTATGCACTTCATCATTATTATTATTAGGTATTCTGGTTATTGTCATGTTTTGGAATATTTATATCGTCTTTTAACTTTTTGAAACTAGGTAATTACGGACATCAGGGGAGGCACCGGTGCGTTCATGAGAGATCCCGGAGCCTCACCATATAGGTATATGCAACGGATGGCTGACGAGGGGGTTTTATTAGGTAAAAATTCTACATAACCTGCAACCTGGGGTTTGAGTATCTTTCGAAGATTTCCCCCTCGAAAAAAAAAGGTAATAACGGACTTAAAATCCTTTCTCGAACATGATGACAAGAGAGCTAAAGCACGAATTCAGGAGCTAAATTATAAACTTGACTTTACTATTGAAAAACATAATAAGTTAAGTGACGAACTAAGTTCTAATGAACTTCTTCAATAAAAAGCTGAAGCTTGCTTTTTAAATAAAATAAGCTTCTTAAATAAAAGGCAAAATTACAAAACATTAGTAAGTTGTGTTTCGTGCAATTGTCTGTTAAGGACAGTTAAATCGCCACTGCTTCTATTAAGTATTATCTGTAGGTAGGTATATTTTTCTCAGAATAAATCGCGTTAACTCCCGAGACAATGGTTCTGAGTCAGATAGACATCTTGCCGTTGCTAAGGCGATCAGAGAGCGTTTATTAGGGGCATAAATAAAACATTGCTTTGTTGTTATACTGATGTTACTGTTTATACCTACCTGATGCGTTCTTCAGCTGATCAAATGCGAAGTCCAAGACTTATTACGAGTTAATGAGATGAAATAATATATTAATAAGTCTCGTTTTATTAAGAATTTCTTTTACCAAGTTTAAATACATTAAAGCCAATTTTCAGAGAGAACCAATGTTCAAGCTTTCTTTAATTCGGTAAACGTTAGAACTTCATTCTGTTATGACATCACTGACGAAAGAACCAATATATAGGATAAATAGAATATTAGGTAAAGTTGGTGTTTGTATTTGTATGTATAAAATTATAAATCAAATAAGTCTTCTCAAATGCATTTTTCATTATGGAAATTGATTGACATAATATATCCGGTCACCTGCATGAAGTAATTAGACATAGGTATGTATTAGATAATGATTATGTATCGTAGTTACATTCTTAGAACTCCTCTTCTGATTAGTTATACCGTTGATTAGAACAGACATCAATAGATTCATTAGAGAAGTATGCAATTACCTATATTATCATATGCCAATGAATGCTTATTACTATGTTCAGACTGTGCATGATTGGCTCGATAACTTGTTATTTTACTTCAACTACTTGATTAGCTATTGCTAAGCTATTTGTTTTACTAAACTACGTACCACAGGCAGGTAGGTAGTTTTAATTTCAGCTTATTATAAGTTTTTATTCGTAGATGTAAAAATACTCATTTGTTCAACATTTTTGGGTCATACAAATCCGAAAAATTCTGAAATGTAATTGAAACGTCTGATAATCAGATAACAGAAAAAACTATATCAGAAGTATTTATACTACGGAGCCACAACATACAAAATCATTCCTGAATGCAAATACATAACACATACAAACCTTGATCGCTGAACCAAGATCTTATTCAGTCCCAATAAACACTTCAAACAAAGGCTTTATTTATCGTATCTTTACACAACACTCGTGTTTACCGAACTATTAATACAGAATAGGTGTAAGTGGTGTTACCGACAATTTATTTACCGATAATCAAAAGTGATTTACACAAGCGCGTCAACGATTATGACGCTACACTGCATTGGTAAGAAAACATATTTTAAAGGTGCATTGTTCGACATCGCCATGACGACACTGTTGACTGTTTTCCCTCCAAAATAAACGCATGCGCGGTTCACTTGGTCATTTATTTTACTGCCAAACGAAATAAAATGGACCTTATCGCTTCGTGATAAGATGCATTCAGACAGAATTTTCTTAGAGGATTCCAACAGGGTAGCTTGTTTTGCCCCACACTTTACTTATTTGAGATGATAGCCTCCAGGAGTAATTTTCCTATAGATTCCAAAGTATATGCATAGGCCGGTGTTCAAACGTAATTGTGTGGGGTGAACTTATCTCATTTCCTCCTGCAGACAAGATTGATTTTTATGCCACAACAGAAAGAAACTTAAGATTACAGTATTGCGGTAACTCAAACCAAACTTACAAAAACAATTCCTTTTGCATAGTTAATGAGTGGAAATAAGTTACACATTTTCACTATCTTAAGCTCATTGGATATAAATGGGATATAAGGACCGGGAAAATTCATACGTCTTTTGTTACTTTTTGAGCAATTTCTCATATTTTTTATTTTCAAAATCAGTAAATTACCTATCGAAAGCATATTGTAATGAGTTTTGGTTCAATAGAGCCAGACAATTTTTGTCAAGCTTTAAATGGAAGGTATCGCTATATACTATGAAAAAATATAAACTAACCTGCTATGTATTAAAAATATTAACTGATCCAACGAAGGTATCTCTTTTCTTCGTCTAATAGATATCAACCTACGTAAGGCGTGACCAATCCAGTAACATTAATGAGTAATTTGCAATGCCCATTAACGAATTTACTTGCATTACAAATACCCACTCATAAAGATTATATTGTAGAGATATGAAAGGCTTATAGGTGTTTATGAGTTGTAAAGTGAACGCAAAGTACCAAATTAAAAGAGATTGATTAATAAAATATTGACGTAATCAACTGTGCTATCGATAACCTTGAGAAAACGACCCAGTAGTGCAATAAACTTATCAACCTTTCGATAAAGTACAACAACTAAGCCACAAGTTAAAACCACCACTAAAATTCTTCATACTATTTTTTCTAAAGCGCAGTGTATCAGATTATATTACAAATAACACTTACCACCTTTTGTCAAAACGTAGTCAACTCTTTTTCTTTATTTATTTTCCCCTCAAGCAAAACAATATAGCAGAGAATAGCAAACAATGCAAAATCCCACACTGATCTATGAAAGCGATATGAACAACAATTCAGATTAATTACGAATTCGAACAAAACCCTCGCTATTGTAAAGTGTTCTCGTATCAGAGACATCAATTGTTACAATGACAGGATTTCTTTTGTTACTGAAAATGTTATCCAATTAAACTTTTATACATCCACATGGTTTTCTAGTACACGAGTAAAAAATGTTGCGCAAATGTTGTCTACATTCATTGTTTCAATCGTCTATCCATTGTAATGTTGTAGTACATAGTCTACAGCTATTTTCAGTAACATTTCACGGGTGATTTTTAAAAAAGAGGCTTACCATGGGGGCAGGGGATAAGAGCTTTGCTTACTTTTGCTGACAAGGGGGATGGGGGGGTAAATAATTGTAATAAATCTGCTTACGTAATATTTGAACGGCCCCTAGGCAACTTATTTTAATTATAAAAAATGGTTTTTATCATTTTCAAAGTAAATTATAATATGTATGTCCAAAATTTGGAAATGTATTAGTATTCCACTCAGGGGTCATTATCCAGTGTCTCCTGTGTGGGCGCGTCGAGGTATAACTGTATCCGAAGGGTGCTTACGTGGGGTGCATGGGGATGATAAGAGTCGTTATTAATGCAACCCTTATGTCGTCATAAGTGTCACGATAATAATCTATACTAAAATATATGTTGTGAGAATTCATAACAGTCCCAATAAAGGTTACTTCTAAGTTCTAATGACATTTTTTGGTCACTTAATTTCAATAAATGAATTTAAGAGTAAAATAATAAAAACAACTTGCTAACAGTTTACCTGCTTTTTATAAGCGCAGAACTAGAATAATAAGAACGAAGAAAGTTAAATATTACAAGCACAATAAGCCGCTTATCGTTCCAAGAGAATTCTTTCAGGCTATTCAGAGGATATTTGCGTTCTGAAGGTAAAAATCGCTGCATCAAGCGACTATCGGCTGATATTAAGCTCGAAAAAAGAACAGTGGTAGGATGGTATCAGATTAGGAATACCAACAGCTGAGACAGATGTGCCAGGAACGTTGCGACCTCTTGTCGTAGCCGTTTCGCAACAATCAGGTACCAGCGGGTTCAACAGGACGCCTTGTATGGCGGTGTGACGCATCGCTGACTTTATCGCTGGCGCACACGACATCGTTGCATCATCTAAATAAATGACATATGTGGGTAACGAACTTTTATTATTCAAAGAGTATTTTATACTATTTACTCAAAACATGAGTTTAATTTGCTGCTTTAACCACTTTGATTACGTAAAACCGCTTGGATGGCCACACCTAACGCAACCATGCTGTCAGCAGCTACTAATACCAAATTAGTAATGTATAATCTACAATTTCGATTAAGCAGGTATATCAGTTTGTAGAGAATTAACGACGCAAATGCGAAGGTAATAAAGTTAAAAGCTTGTCATAAAATTCGATTATGTATACCAAAGATTGATTTACGGCTTCCGGTGATTTTCTTAATTTAATAACGGGCCACAGAGCCCCTTCTATTAACACGTAAGAGTTAAGTAAGCCAGTATTATCCCAACACGCGAACCTATCTCGATGAATCAATGCTGCTGGTGTGAAGCCGTACGAGGCGATAGGATCTCGGGGCAACGATAGTACCACGATAACCCGCGCACGAGCCATACCGAACCGAGCCGGAAACCGAACCTAACCTCAATCAACACGATATTGTGAGCCCCGCTTTCTCTGGAGATAAAAATTTTATGTCCTCGCTGGCGTGTAAAGGATAGCGTGATAACAGTCAAGAGAAATTGGTCGAAAGGTTGGTGATTGCCACTTGGAAGGTAATACTCACGCTGGCGGGAGGTGGTAAAAGCTAGATTCGGTCTTGTGATTGCGTCCGAGGCGAGGAATCGAACGCCTTTCTCTCGGAGTGCTAACAAATGAGCCGGGATGCAACAGGCGTGATTTATTTATTCAAATCCGATGCTCGTTGATGCCGGTCACGTCTGCCGTCGTTCGTATTTAAGGCACGAACCGAAGGTGTCTCTGATCTGTCATCTCGCTTGCTCCAGTTCTAAAGTTCAAAAGTGCACAGACGTTGTCAGAGGAATATGGAGTGGAGGTGAAGCACGTAAAGTTACAAAATATTTACCTACATTTATTTTAAAGCTTTTCAGCGGAAAATGTTAGCTTAAAGTTAAATGTTAAAGGAGAACCCCATCTTCCATAGAGACACCGGCCCAGAATAGACAAGAATGAAAATTGGTGGTCAATTAGATCATTGTAAAAGCTTTAATTTCTCCAATTTTCACGTCTGCTAGCAATGGCCAACTAATGAAATCCTAATGAATCACCTTAAATATGGGTTATGATTATGTCACACTCGTGTCACAGTGCTGATGAAAAAAATATGTTTTTGATAAAGTTCTCGTTTATTATGGGTAACGTAAGGTCGGTTGGTCACCGGTTAGTGAGTACCTATCTACTGAATATGCGTTTTACTAGGCACTTACTACCTCAAACACCTACGAGTATATAGACAATGTCAGGAATATAATGAAGACCATAAATAAATAAATACTACTTAAACCATAATGGTTAAAACTGAGTAGGTGGGTATAATACTACCTACTACCTACCCACTTTAATGGGTTTTACCCAAAAAAATGTCAAAAGGTTGTGTAATAAAGGCATTTTAATTTTTTAAAGATATTTTATTCATTATCATCAAAATATATCAATATTTCGTCAAGAAATTGTGCAGGAGGCGCTATACTCCTATTTCCAATATTCAGGCAGTGGTAGTAAGAAAAGCAAATCTAGAAATTGTATCAAAAACACATTCACCAACGCACGAAACGAAAAGCGAATGCAATAGAACATAGTGATTAAGTACTCTGTGCAAAAATTAAATTGTCATAAATGTCATCATAATATTCTTTTACTTTTTTTACACAGATAAGTTAAACTCAAAATGTCTTATAATAAGCGTAACGATGTCGTTAAAGGATTTAATGGTAATTATTATATAGGTATTAAATAGTTTAGCTTTATATAGAACATGAAAATATATCAGAAAGGAATAAATATTGTTTTTATAATTAATAAATAGTTAATTTAATACATATGTTCCATAATCAATCGATTATAAAATCGTTTGTAATGAGGTAAATACAATGAGAACTTCTTTCTTTATTTTGTTCATTTGGCGATTGCAAATGAGGCTAAGATTTAAATATGTTTATTTAGTAAATAAGACGAATTTTTATGTATATAGTTTACTCTTGTCCAGTCTTATGTGCTAGCACAGATTATATATAATTCGTGGCCGGAAACCGGGGTTCTCCTTTGCACATGACGAGCTCCTAACAGGTACTCAGAATATTTAATAGGTATCTGACAAACTACCTAACGGGGTCACCTACACCGTAAAATTAGAACTTGGTATATTGTAACTGGTGGTGGGTTGCTTTAAAATTTAAAATGTTTAAGCGATTCAGGATTAATGATTTAACGACAATAATTTTGGAGGTTCGTCAACAAACAGAAAAATTTATTCGTCTTTAACATAAACATTATCTAAGTTTATAGCGACAACTCCAAGCAAGACTCCCAGAAAGACAAAGGTATAATCGAAGTGCTTTGAAAACAATTGGTCTAACCGAAGTGTTCTCGAATTTTCTAGAATATTGCATGTTATAACCGCACATTATCGCAGTGCTAACAATTCCTAAATAACAGCACCGCAGGCGAAGGTACGTATTTGATGAGTGTTGCCGGCGTTGCGTTTGTTGCGCGTGATTGCCTAAAGTTTAGTCACGAGCGCCGATAATTTGCAAGTTTTGGCATTTCGTCCGCCTAGTCATAAACTCCGGGCCATTTGAAAGTAATCAGATCGCCTTTAAACACGTTGTTATGAGGGTCTGATGGCTATCTTTTAATGTCTCTCTTGTCTAGACTGATCTTTATCATCGGTGCTTGTGAAGCAACGATACATTATATTTGAAAATTAAACTTAATTAAGAGCACAAGAAGATCTTTTATGAACTGGCGGGGCCTGCCTATTTGGAATTAATTATTATAATTTTTTACTTTTTTAAATAGATGACGTAGAAGCAATCATTGTCGCGCCGCGGCCGTCCTAAAATATCCGATGAAGAAAAACTACTGATTACTGGCTCCCCAAACCTCCCTACGACTGAAACTGAAACACGCAAAAACAATTTACGACTGATTCTAGAGAATGCCGGCCCGTTGTCAAGCCCATCAGCATTGCATCGGCAAATCAGCATCATTTTGTATAATAAAATTGATAAAATTTTTAATCAGGCAGTATTAAATCTAATATTTATTTTTATTTTGTTTTATTCAGGATAACAACAGCGTTAATTACTAAACAATTTACTTTACTTAACGTATGCCAATTTTACAGTTATCTACATGTTACTTATAAAGTTAAGCTAGATACAATAAAATTATTATATTACGCCTAGAAGACCTTTAAAGCGATATAGTGAAGCGAATTTAATGCCTAGGATTATACCTAGTTATTTGTCTATACCATTCACCCTCACTGACACACCTGCTGTGAATGACACGACGACCTGTAAGCCAAACTACGAAGTATTATTGTGTACAAACATGGATGATTTATATGTGCAGCATCGATTCAAATAGAAGCAAAGCAATTCTGTCGATAAATCGTCTACACCGTGTTTTCGTGGCCATAAACAACAAATTCGCACCCAAAATGCAAATTACCTGACGCAAGGTTATTGATACTGACGCCGACAAATATATCACCTCGCCGATGATTCACGTGTTCTCGGATTAAAACGTTGTTTAGTTATTATTTTAACTGTGATTTATATGTATAGCGTATTGTTTACTAATATGTTCCGTTATGTGACCCAAAATGTCAATATAATTTTGTTTAGAAACAGTTTGCGTTGATTTTATGACATTTGCTACAACATTTTTCTGCCTGCTTATGTCTACCCCGGTCGGGAATAGAACCGGGACGCTTAAGTCAGACAGGTTAAGCCTGGTAGCCAAACAATCTTCGGATAATATGTATGATGTTTTGCCTAATGGCTGTGACTCTCATTGTAACTCTGTGGCTGTGACTCTCATTGTAACATTGTAACTCTCATTAAAACGTCTAAGATTAATTAGATTTACAAAGGGGTCGCTTTGCAACGCTTTCGCTTTGTTGTGGAATTATCCCCAACACAAATACGTCATTACACGATTACTTCATTTCAAAGGGTGCCAGACCCCTGACTCGGGCTTGTCAAACGAAGGGGTTGCATTCAAATTGATGGATTACGGCATTTACGTATGTAGATTGCATGCGCTGTAAATCTTTTGACAACTGTTGTAGGTGAACGCGCATATTCATGAGGTACGCTTTATTCATCTCGCTTTATTGGTTTAAGCTTTAGTCACAAACAAAACTGAGTTATACAAAGGTTCACGTTGATACAATAACTTTTTATTACAGACAAGCTGCCCTAGAGGAATATAAATGAAATCTAATTTTCGTTATCCAATTCCAAAGTGAATACTAAATAGAGCTTTAGAGCAGGTAGACTAGACTTCATTCGTATCTAAAACCATGTCAGAGTCTATAGAGGCAGCTGCGTACACATTTCTGACAGTATTGGAGGGAACTACGATCTCTCAATGCCATAATGGCAGACCAGAGCAAAAGAGGCGATAGAATCCGACCACAGAAAGACCTGTGTCTTTATGTTTTGTTTAAACAAAACAAAAACAAAACAAAACATAAAGACCTGCGTCTTTATGTTTTTACGTTTTTACGATGACAATACTTAAAATTTCACATCAATTCCTAAAACTCTATATACTTCTGTAACTTTCTTAAATAAAATTCAATATTCATTTAACTTAATAATGCTTATCATCCTTTCAAGAAACAATTAGGTATCCAGCGTATATCACAACACAACGGGATCCCCAAGATTGCTTCGCGACGTAATTTGACATAACATTTGAATATGCAGACGTAATTTGACGTTACATTCGCGGGACACGCCTAATTGAGCGGATTGATGTTTGCAAAATAACCAGTCTCAATTGAAGGAACGATAGTAATAATCGGAGATCGTGTCCGGAGTTGAACAATTTGCATGTCGTTTGAATTGTGTAACCATTGTATGTACGAAGTACGAGACTTGAGCACAAACGTAGCGACTTTTTGTTAGGGCGGATTCGACTAAAAACCATGTAATATTCCCTCTTTGACGGATGAATGCGCAACTAAAGATTGTATGTGCATTTAATTTTAGGACAAACTTATATCTGTAGTTAATTTTTATTCTCTATCATGCCGGCATTTGGGTGATAAAATCATCTTACATGACAAATTCATTTACATTATCATCAACAATATGTTATGAATTTTGTCAATTACTGCGTGATATTCTTTGCAATGTAAATTATCTTGGCACGGGTGATACCTATGCTATTATTCTATACACTTTTAGAATAATGTTAAATAGTAAACCTTAACTATCGGTTGTCTGTGGAATGTTTCTTATCTGATGGGCATAAGGGCAAGTTCACAAATAACGTCTCAAACAAACTCAACCCATTACTCTTCCAGTCCCTATTATTACAGAATCGCGAAAAAACATAGTATTCTCAAAACCTGATCCACGACTTTGGGAAATAAGATTCTAATCGATCGAACCAAATAGTCGTCGGTAAGCTATCGTAAATGTAGGCGGAAGGTTTATCGATAAACTTATCAGATAATATTCAGGCCACGGTATCAAATCAAAACATGTTTAAGTAGTATTTTTAAGCTTTAGCCCAAAATATGCCTTTTAATATACCTACACTGCGATGCAGCCTTAGGTATTTGCGTCGTAGATATTATTTTTAGACTACTCCTACTCCGATATCTATCTGTCAGTCTCTCTTGTTTTTTTTTTTTTGAAAGTACGTACTATACCTACTATACCTAGCAGCATACCTACGGAATAAGTAGAATTTCCTTATTGACTTGTGGAATTTCAAATATATTGTAAAATACACAATAAAATATCTCTCTTATCACTTATCTTAGCAGTGAAACTACTAAGCCTCAATTTTGAAAATATAAATTATAGGATATTATTGAAATCATTAATCTACCATCGCAATAAAATTTCTACAAAATTTTTTAAGTTCGAAATTTGTAATTTGAAATATTCCAATAAAAATCATAAATAGTACAAAAACAATAAATATGGCAGACTCAGATAAATGTAACGCCTGTTTCAAAGAATTAGCAAACACTCCTTCAATACACTGCACACGCTGTAAGGCGGGTTACCATCACTCCTGCATAAACTATTCATTGTCTGAGAAGAAGGCAATATCCACTGAGTTAAAAGCTAAATGGATTTGCGCGCAATGTCAAAGCAGAGAACGCAAAGGAGGCGATAATTCAAACACTCCGGTTCATAACAAAAATGGCAATGCCCCGACATCACCTCAGCTGGAATTTGTTACGAAGCGAACGAAATCACGCACAGGCAACAATTGTTCTTGTTTAACGGCAAACAATATACGAGATATAATTCGGGAAGAACTACAACTTCATTTCACGCACAATATTTACCCCGAAATACAGGAGGTCCGGAATGTGATGTCGTCCCTCGAAGAGTCGATAGCCCACTTTAATGTTGAACTTGAGCAAGTGAAGGCTGATCGAATGGAACAAGCAAAAATAATTGATGCTCTTAAATCAGAGACTGAGCAATTGAAATCTAAAAATGAATTGCTTTCATCCCGCCTGGCACAAATTGATCAGCATGCGCGTTCTTCAAACATTGAAATTCAATGCGTCCCTGAGAATAAACAGGAAAACTTGATTAACACCGTAGTGCAGCTGGGAAAAGTAATCAAGTGCCCAATCAGTGATACACAAATTCATTACTGTTCGCGACTCGCTAAGTTGAATAACTCTAGTCCGCGCCCACGTTCAATACTGGTCAAATTCAACAGTCCGCGTCTACGTGATGAGTTTCTAGCAGCAACTAGTAAGTTTAACAGGAACAATCGAGATGATAAGTTGAACACCAGCCATTTAGGTATCGGTGGGAATAAGAAAACGGCGATATATGTAGTGGAACATCTTACACGCGAAAACAAGAACTTACATGCTGCAGCACGTTCCAAAGCTAAAGAACTTGGGTATAAATTCGTCTGGGTGCGTGACTCTAAGATATACATGCGAAAAGATGAACAGTCAAGTCATATATATGTTAAAGATATAGCTTTACTAAATAAGTTGTCATAACGCCGCTAAATTTGATTTTGTTAGTACCTAGGGGCCCCTCAAACTTTTTCTATCAAAATGTAAGAGGTTTAAAAACCAAAACAATTGAGCTATTCAGTAAGGTTGTTTGCTGCAATTATGATGTAATAGTTTTTACAGAGACGTGGCTAAATAGCAGTATTTCGAATGCCGAGTTATTTGACGATCGTTACGTAGTTTACAGACGAGACCGGGAAAGTAGTGGATTTCACAGTAATAAACTAGGGGGTGGAGTTTTGATAGCTGTCTCTAAGCGTTTTGTATCTTACCGAATGTATGATTGTGAGTCGGATTGTGAGGACATCTGGGTTAAACTTGAAATACTCAACAAGACTGGTGAAACCGAATATTTGTATATATGTGGCGTTTATATTCCTCCCCCTGTACAGAAGCATATTTTGGAGCACTTTGTTACAAACACCAACTGTATCTTACAAAAGGGTAACTGCAATTCTGTTATTCTTGGCGATTTTAATTTGAGCAGTCTTTGTTGGAACAGAACGCCTACTCTTGCACTAACACCTATAATTACAAACAGTTTGTTAAATAATATGATTGTAGATTTTATGTCATTTAATAATCTTTTACAGTATAATTCATGCCTTAATAATAAAGATCGAATTCTAGACCTAGTAATGAGCTCTATGACAATCTCACACATTAGTGAAAGCACTGACCCTCTCTCCAATATTGACCCGCTGCATCCTCCCATTGAATTTTGTGTTGAAATCAACCACCAAGAAAACCTAAAATCTCAAGAAGAAGCCAGGTTCCGCTTCCACAAAGCAGACTATGACAAAATAATAAATGCATTAAATAACATCCATTGGGAAAAGGAATTATCTAGTTGTGCTAGCGTAGACGACATGGTAACACATTTCTACAAAATTCTCAGACACCTTATTGCTAAACATGTACCAAAATACAAACCGCGGTCGGTCAAATATCCCATATGGTTTTCCACTGCATTAGTGAAAGTTAAGTTAAGTTAAGGTAATTAACGAGAAACTGAAATATCGCCTTAAGTATCGCAAATATGGCAATCCCAGAGATTTAATCACCTTTGAAGTACTAAGGGAGAGATGCGCAAAACTTCACAATACATGCTACAAACTGTACTTAAAGCGCCTAGAGTCATCATTGTCTTCTAACCCTAAACTTATATGGAGCTTTATTAAGCATAAAAGAGGTGGGACTAATACTTACCCTGCCCAGATGTCTCTCGGCACCAAAGTCGCTTCATCGGGGACAGATATTTGCGATCTATTTGCATCTCAGTTTTCCTCGGCCTACAACACAGAAAACTTACCCATCCCAGGTCACACTGTTTCGCCACCAAATGCTAATTTCTTAACAACTATATCGGTAACTACAGATGAAGTTTTCAGAGTTTTAAAAAGACTTGATCCTACCAAGGGTGCCGGCTCCTATGGAATTCCTTCTATTTTTGCCATAAAGTGTGCCAGAGCACTTGCACTGCCACTTAGTATTATTATTAATAGATCCTTGAGTTCTGGCATATTTCCATCTGCCTGGAAAAGTGCTCTTGTGATACCATTATTCAAAACTGGCGACGCCAGTGCAGTAAAAAATTATAGGCCTATATCTATACTTCCAACTTTTGCGAAAGTTTTTGAGTCTCTTCTGTGCCCAATCATATCATGTCACTTGAAACAGGTTATCGCACCCCAACAGCACGGCTTCGTGAAATCTCGCTCCACATCAACTAACTTGGTTTCCTTCGTCGAGGACCTTGCTGAGGGGGTCGATCATGGGCATTCATATGACGCAATATACACCGATTTCAGCAAGGCCTTCGACAGGGTCAATCATGGAATACTGTTACACAAACTTTCCTCCATCGGAATAGCCGGCATGTTTTTAAACTGGTGCAGTTCATACCTTTCGAACAGACAATCAGTAGTTGTGGCTGGAGGGTACAAATCCAAAGCTTTCACAGCTTTATCAGGAGTACCTCAAGGGTCTCACTTAGGTCCTTTATTTTTCAACATTTTCATTAATGACATTGGGAAATGCTTTCATGAATCAACATTCTCAATGTTCGCTGATGACCTGAAATTTTATCGAATTGTTAATTCAACCAATGATGCATTGTTACTACAGAGGGATCTAGATAATCTAGTGATGTGGTGCAGTGAAAATGGAATGAGTTTGAATCCTGATAAATGTCAAGTAGTTAGGTTCAGCAGAAAGAGACATTTACCAACTAGACTCTATCATATAAATCACGTACCACTCACTGAAGTTAGCCACACTCGAGATTTAGGAGTAACACGAGACAGCAAACTACGTTTCAACATTCATATTGAAAACATTGTAAGTAGGGCTCTTAAAATGTTGGGTTTTGTCCTTCGAAACTGTAAGGAATTCAAGAATCCCAAAACAAAAATTACAATATATAACTGCCTTGTACGTAGTATTTTGGAATATGGCAGTACTGTGTGGAATCCGCATTATGGTACATATATAAAGCGCTTAGAGGGTGTCCAAAAGAGGTTTCTATGGCATTTGTCCTATAGTTGTAACTTAGCCAAGAACCTTCCAAGCTACAATGATCGCCTACTACATTTCCAACTGAAATCACTCCGACATCGCAGGGAACTACTTGACGTCATGTTTCTGTATAAACTAATAAATGGGAATTTTGACACACCTGATCTCCTATCTAGAGTTAAAATTGTTGTACCTAGAAAGCCACAAAGAAGTAAGAAACCTCCGTTTACAACCAATCCTTCGAGGTCAAACCTAGGTTATTACTCTCCATTAAATAGAGTGGTGAGGAGTTACAATCTCCTTCACAATACATTACCCAGTGAAACTGTAACGCGTAAGCCTAGAGGAAGGGTAAAGGATCAAGGATCATCCCAGCTAGATATTTTCTCAAACTCCATAAGACAATTTAAGAATTTAGCAGCACAAACAATAATGGAATAATTAGATTATAATTAGGAATGGTTATTTTATTTTATTTTAATTTTAAATAGTATGATTTTAATTTTATTTTATTTTAATTCCAGTATTTTTTGGCTTTGATTATGAGAACTTTGATTATTATAAAAATATTTGAATTGTTTATTTTAATTAGTTATTATTTTACATATTATTTTGACATAGTACTATTATTGATATTATTGTATTAGGCAATGATGCTATTAATTTAAATAATTGTATAATGAATTTGCTTTTATGTAACATTAATGAATGAATTCCCCATTAATATAATTTATAACAATTTAATTTATTTTAAAAATATGTTAATGTACGCAACCATTTGAGAATGTTATTTGCGCCTATAATTGAGGTAACACTTTATCTGAATTTTGTATCGATGTTTATATCCTTGTATGTATTAGTGTGTACTTTGTTGGTGCAATAAATAAATAAATAAATAAATAAATTAATACTTACTCATACTATCAACTACCAGAAAATATATATATTGGTAACATAAAATTTATAAAATAGTATCTATACATTTAATGTACGCTATCCAATTCAACACTAATCCACCTAAAACTCAAACATTTTTTTTTATCGACGACTAATTTGAATGAACGATAAAAAAAACATTAACATCATGCATAAACAGTTTAAAATTTTCAGCAAATTCAACTATATTTCCTTAACAAAACGACCACATTCGCATTAGTGGTGTCAGAGCATTCGACCTTATCTGCGGCGATGATGGCCAGCTCTAATGAAGCCGTAAGCAGGGCCCGCCCATTTAACGAGCCCATCATTACCGCAGCAATCTGATTGCCATGATTCGACCGTTACCACCTAAAGGAGAAACTTTTACTGTAATTGCCCTCAAATTCTTAATAGAGACTTGTGCGAAGTGTTGTAATATTAGAACGTTCCGCGTTCATTTGAAATTTAAGAGGAGTTGCAAGCGTATGTTTTAGTAACTATAAATTAACACCAAGAATTTATAAATGTCTTAGGACTTGCATGAGCCAATCTTATGATCTTGATATCTTTCCAGTGACTGCAAGTTTAGATTTAGAAGCTCAGGGGATTAGTATTATAGGTATGCTGTTTTCAATTGTTAACGTCTACAACTACAGATTAAAAATGTATTTAACGCAACTTTTTATTTGACAAAGTAATCGTTCTTTGGTAGCAACAATACCTAACAAAATTCCCAATATCCCAGAACATTGGACAACTTATCAGTATAGTTTTCCGGCACTTCAACTGTATCTGACCGGGTGGTTGTCGCATTGTCACACCAGTATTACCAGTCTGGTAGTACTGAGTTTTGCAATCGACCAGAAACGGTCATTGTTCAGACCACCCTCGGCGTATTGGCACACGGTTACTTCGACTTTACATTCTGACTGTAGAAAGTATTCGTGTTATGTAAACATTATAATTACATTAAATTAATAAAATTTTACTTTTTTCGGTGTGATGGAGAGACAAAAAGAATCTTTTTTAAAAGTGACATATAAGTGGCTGTGTTTTTAATGGATGTGATTAATGTTAAAAGACTAATGTTTGAATAATCAAAAGTTGATTACTTATACTCTATATATAGGTGTGTTTAGTCTTACCTGTTCACTTTGTTAAAAGCCATAAAATTTGGTACCATTGTATGCTCATATCTGCAGGTACCCAATTTCGTAAAATGAAATACGACACAATCAGTAATTTTGGATTCATGAATGATCAAGTTCAGTAGCATACTGATTGCAAATGTAAAGATCTTAAAGTGATGGTGATGGATCTAACCCAGCTGCAGAAGTGTAATGGGTCCTAGATGAAGTTGATAGCAACGATTATGAAGCATCTTAATTAATCTTCAAGATATACCATCTTGCATTACGTTCTTGGCAGTATAAAATGTACATTACTCAGGAACAAAAATTAAAATCCTGAACACGTTCACAGTTGGAAAATATCCAAAGAAAGTCTTGGAAGAGGCGATAAATTTCCGCTGCTGCATAAGTCCATATGGAAGGCTAAATTTCCGGAGCAATGAAATAAATATAAATTCTCTCTTAAATTTTGTTTTATACCGTCGGGTAATAAAAATGTATACCGGAAGACTGCCTTAGTTGCAATTTCAGCTGTTTTGCCAACAATGACGCAGAACTTGTTAGGTTCTGTTTAAATTAAATACTTTTCAGGAATAGCTGGTGGTAAAATAATTGTTTCAATTGGGTCTTTTCACTCTGATAATTCAATGTCAAAGAGATTGCAAATAATATTTTAAGTGCAAAATAGACATACAGATAATAATAATAATAATGTGTATTGATCGTAAATGAGAGTAGATTTGATAAGTAGAGCCCTGACTCCCAGAAAAGCGTGAGCTGTGGCCCGGGAGGCAATTCCTTCCAAATTCTTTTGTTACAATTACAGTCTTAAATGTAAGGTTACTAATCTGCATTTCATACTTCCCATAAATTGTATTGATGATCAATTTCAAATGGGTTACAATGATAATAATTCTTTTGGTTGAAATTTTACTAACAAATGAAATAAATATATTCAGGACAGTTATAAAACAATAACATTATCAAAAGAAGAATGTTAAAAGACCATTAAAACGGATGTTCCAGAACCTGACACAAATCATATCAAGGTTAACTTAAATGTCATCGTGCTAGTTAAGTTTTATGACCAAAAAGACCGTTCTAAAAATGTTATTTATTGTAACAGACATTACTTGTAGTCGTCCGACAATCATTTTTTACTGTGTAGCTGCAACACAGTCTAACCAATAAACAAGGTTTAGGCGCAAAATGTCCTTTTCGCGAAATGTCCGGCGGACGCAAAATGTCCTTACTATCATACTTCCTTATAATTTATGTACCTACAAAAATCTTTAAATCAATTATATTTATGTCCCAGTCCCTTAACGGAAAATTATCATCGTCAGTTTATAATACATTATATCAGATATCGAACAATATGCCAGTCGTTCATATGGCCATATTCATTTGAAAGTCGGCTCAAGCTATAAAGGGATCTAGCTAAAATGAATTGTATGTAAGCCCTATCAGTTATGCCATCATGAGTCACAGGCAATGATATTAACTGGCGGGTAATGATATTTTACATGGTATTAATGAGAATGCGCGAGTCGGATTAACGGTGATGTCAAAGTGATACTTCCGCTAGTCTGTAGTAAGAAGTGATTAAAGTAACTCTATGGGCGAGGGATTATATTCCAATAAATTATAAACCCATTAGGTCAGTTATATATTTTGTTGTACATTTGCGTTTGGGTGTATCTTTTGAGTTATAAATATCAAATTAAATGTGATTCATGGAATGATGGAATGTTCACCTAGTACACAGCTAGATTACATCCAAGGATTAAATTGCTGCACAAAACTACTTAAAGCTTATATTGGTATCGAATTTTTCGATGAGTCTAAATAGTACGTACTCAAACCGTTAAATACGACTTAAACCAAACGAACTACTAAAAGAACTAACTACTGCAAACGTAAGACAAATTTCATCATACACTGCTTACAGATGAAACAGATCAAAAGGAGAATTTCTTTATACCGTTTTAATAAATAGATCTGATAGTAACGACATGCTCTGTACGACTTGCTTAGTGGTTTATCTGAGAAAATCAGCGCATTCTCACCATTACCCAAGGTAAAACACCAAACAGGCGTGGTCTCCAAGCTTCCCGCGGCGTCCTAGCGCCAAGCCGAGCCTATTAAAAGCCTGTCATGACTCCTCATCTTAAATAAACGGTTAATTCCTATAAACGCCGTTGGTGTCATTCAATCTGTCCATTACTGCGAAATCATTGCCGTGTACTGCAGTTATTCCAAATTGACTTAATCATATACCATTATACAGAAAGTAATAGGAATATCGGGAATTGAAGAATGTTTCATTATAGAATCTCTTTTATAAACCTCTTCTATTATTCTTACAGAAATCTTAACATCGTTCAACATTTTCTATTGTAAGAATAAAAGGAAATGTTAATAAAAGAAATTCTACTGACTGATTCTACAGATTGTAAGTTAGGTTTAAAAATGAACTCTTATTAAGACTCACATTTATGCATCGTAGAACACCTACCTATAGATAAAGGATAATTATACGCCTAATGACTTCTAGATGAACATTTCCCTTCTGGAAAGATAACGTTACACGTATAATAAATGATACGGCAGATGGATAAAATTAACTGCCCGTGGCTATTTACTGACAAAGACAGATAAATGAAATGAATAACGCAAAAACTTAATATTTGTCTGAGAAATAAAATAGGTGACTAATAAACACAAATTTAACTAGCAAGAATTTGTAGGGAAATTTCAGGTAAGAGGTAATAGTATATAATAGTTTCAAATAAGAATGTATTGAACTAAATGAGCAGTTGCAGTACTTGCAGTACAAATTCAATAATCACTTAAAAATAAATCTGTATTCATCATATAAGTCATCCATCTTATGGTAAGACAGGGTTTATATTATATCGGGTATTTGCACACCAACGATACCCAGTACCCACGCACCCGATTCCGCCCGACTTGCGTGAAGAAATAGGGTGAATCACTCCAACTCCGGACGTTGAATGCACTTGTGCAACGTTGCAACTTCGAAATAAATGTAATGGAGAAGACAAAGAATAATATAAATTATACCTTGATAAATTCACTGACGCATTAGGACATGCCTGTAATGTTAGTGATGATGATAATGAAGAAATAAATTTTACAATGCCCTTACAATGAATTTTCGAAGGATTGGAATTGAGATAAGCGGGATGTGGGAACCACGCACAGACACAGACAAAAATTCTGAAAATCATTGTTTTAGGATCTATTGTTATGAATGATAAAATATATCCCTAGTAACAGTCTTTCATAGTCTCATGCATAGACACGATGGTGATATAATAATACAACGAAGTTAAATAGACAAAATAATAAAATTCAAAACTATCATGAAATTGCATGTAATGATATTAAATTTCTCCCATAAAAATATTCCTTCCAGTACAATTATTCAAAATCTATGTCACCCTGCCCCACAAACTAAGGGTAGCACCGTAACAGATAGGGGTGTCACCCTAAAACAAGTCCTTAGCGACATATCTTACATCCCTCTGAATTTCCGAGATAAAATGCAGTCATCGAGAAAGTTAATTTATAACCAAGGGGAGAGGTATGTTAATTTATTTTATTTATCGTTTATGTCCATATTGCTGCCTGCATTTTTAGGTGTTTTAATTAAATTTAAAAGCTTTTGTTTTAATAAACAATCAAGAGAAATACCAAACCTACTTTCACTTAGTAATGGAAAGGAAATTTATTAAACACCTCCGTCTGTAGCTTTGTATAAAATACGTTTCATTATAAACGTTTCATTCATAAAATACACGAAGGATTACAATGACTTGGTTATGTAAGAAGATAATCAATTCATTTCAGAGGATTCAACCCTTATTATATTCCTAAATGAATGGACACCCTTTGCAAATACGTTAATTAAATAAATAAAAAATTGCATACTTTTAGTATCTTAAGTTAATATTTTAAATCGTTCCCACATTCAGTAAGGACGACTATAAACTATAAATTTTAAACCCCAATAAACTACAAAATGTACCTGTATTACGACAAACTGGAAAAAACAAAACGTCTAAAACCGTCATTCCTAACATTCATCCTGATAGCCGTATCCTATCACTCCTATCAGCTACCACCATCTGTAACTGTCGAGCTATTCTATTAGATCAGCAATCAGTTCACTCCCTAAGGTAATCGATAAATTAAATTGATAAGTGGAAGGAAGCAATTTGGTCCAATTAACTTCGCGCGGGATATAGCAACGAGAGCTCGCGATCCCAAACAGTTTGAACCATGATGGAGGAACTAAATCTCTGTAACGGGAAGCAAAATGATAATGGATTTGATTGAAAACTCGAAGCATTCTGAGGATCTAGTTTTAGGGTATGAGCTTGTAAGAGTGTATGATGCGCGAGTTATAAGTTACTGTAGCACGGGCGATTAGAAATTAAAGTCCAGTTCAATTTACACCACTCTATTCACTAATAAGAAAGATATTACAGCAGAAAGCAAGTTAAGCAAAGTAAGAAATAGAACGAAGTAAGAAACATAGAAACTTAGTAGAAGTATGAAAGTAAGACGATAGGATTTGGAAAATAAATTCTAATAGCAACGAATAACGGAAAGAACATAAAATTGCGTAGCAAGTTAATGTGCGCGCGCGCCTAGCATTCAAGGTGGAATGTGCGACCGGTCGGCCGGCGAGTGAACGAACGCGCGGAACACGGTAGCATTCACTCTGCGCTCTGCAGGAATTAGCTATAACACAGCGCCGGAGTATTATTTATTTTGTCCGCGTGTGTATCGATTTATTTTATCATTTTAATAAAATGTTGCTTTTAAGTTTTAATTTAGTTTGTAAGTAATGTATATAGTTTTATTAGTCACTTTTAAATTATTTATACAATTTTAATATAGCATTTAATAATTATTTTTTTAAGATTTTTAGATTAGCGCAGAGTGTATGCTACAGTACTCCCCCACCGAGATCGCTACTGCGATCGATAGTAGTCTGGGAAGCGTACTCTTCTCCCTGATCTTGTCCGCCTCACGTTGTCATCTGGATCTGGATGTGCAGGTGTAGAATCAGTTTCGCTCGCCAGGTAAGCAGGTTTGAGGCGATCAACTGTGACTGTGACTGTCTTTCCTGACACGTCGAGCTTGTAGAACTTGGGGTTGCGCTCGAGGACTTTATGTGGGCCTGAGTAAGGCGGTTCTAGCGGTCTTCGAACCTGGTCCTGCCGCAAGAATACATGTGAACTGTCCTTTAAGTCACGTGGGATGAAGAACGGACCGTTTCTGTGCCAACTTGCTGGTTTGGGTGTTAGGTTGGCTAAGCTGGCTCGTAGACGGGTAGCCAAGGTGGTGATGTCTCCAGTAGTGTGGTCACCAGATGGAGCAAGGAACTGACCTGGAAGGCGTAGTGGTTCCCCATACACAAGCTCTGCTGTTGATGTCTGCAGGTCTTCCTTCCACACGCTTCGTATTCCCAGCAATACTAACGGAAGAGTTTCAGTCCAGCTGGAAGAACCATGGCACATGATGGCAGCTTTCAACTGACGGTGCAGGCGTTCAATCATGCCATTGGCTGCGGGATGGTAAGCGGTCGTCCGGAAATGTTTAGCTCCAACCATGTCGGCGATGGCCTTGAATAGGTGTGATTCAAACTGCCGACCTCTATCTGTAGTAATTTTGTATGGGCATCCGAACCTGGCCAGCCAGCCAGACACAAGAGCAGATGCGCAAGTCTCAGCGGTAATATCCTTGAGCGGGATTGCTTCAGGCCATCGCGTGAATCTATCGATGACTGTGAGACAATACCTGAAATCAGATGATATTGGAAGAGGGCCAATTATGTCGAGGTGGATATGGGAGAACCTCGACGTAGGGGTAGTGATAGGGGAAAGGGGAGCAGAGGTATGGCGGTGAATTTTGCTACGTTGGCAGTGTATGCACTCTTTAGCCCACTCTCTACATTGTTTGCGTATCCCTGGCCAGACAAATCTTTGTGTTACCAGTCGCACTGTAGCTGTTATTCCTGGGTGGCTCAAGCTATGTAAGGAATCAAAGACTTGTCGGCGGAAGCTGGGTGTGACAAATGGACGTGATGTAGGGGTAGAAGTATCGCAGTAAAGTTCATGAGGTGAGTCTGGTATCTGCACCTTTTCTAGTCGCAAGGGTGAGCCTTTGTTGAGTAGGTCTTGCAGCTCAGAGTCAGATTTCTGAGAACGTGCAAGCTCCTTGTAGTCGATTGCGCTACCAATCTCCTCTAGTCTGGATAGAGCATCGGCGACGATGTTGTCACGACCTGGAATGTACAGGATACTGGTTGTAAATTGAGAGATAAAATCTAGATATCGAAACTGCCTTGGTGTACATTTCTCTCGATTTCGGCTAAATGCAAATGTTAGTGGCTTGTGATCGGTGTACACTACAAAATTTCTAGCTTCCACCATATGGCGAAAATATTTGATCGCTTCATAGATAGCCAGTAATTCGCGATCATATGGGCTGTATTTCTTTTGCGATGAACTGAGTTTGTGTGAGTAGAACGCGAGTGGTTGCCATCCGTTACTCTTACGCTGCTGTAAGACAGCCCCAATTCCAATATCAGATGCATCTGTCGCGATTGCTAATTCAGCAGATGAGTCTGGGTGAGCTAGTTGAGTGGCCTGTGTGAGTGAGTCCTTACAACGCTGAAATGCCTCAGTTATTTCGGGCGTCATGTGGACTGGGTGTGCACCTTTTACCTTTGGTCCTGCGAGGCAGTCATTGAGGGGTGCCTGAATTTGTGCTGCATTTGGTATAAAACGGCGATAAAAATTGATCGTACCAAGAAATCTGCGAAGCTCTTTTACAGTTTTAGGCGCCGGGAAGTCCTGGATAGCTTGCACCTTCGCAGGCAAAGGTCTGGTTCCATCAGCAGAGACTAGATACCCAAGAAACTGTACCTCTGATTTGCCGAATACACATTTGGCTGAGTTGATAAGCACACCATACTCTCTCAGACGATTAAATAACTGGCGTAAGTGGCTTCTGTGCTCCTCCTGAGATCGAGAAAAAACTAAGATATCGTCCAGGTAACCGTAACAAAATCCATCCAAATCGCGCAGCACCTCGTCCATGAATCGCTGAAAGGTTTGTGCTGCATTTCTGAGCCCAAAATTCATGAAAGGAAACTCAAATAAGCCGAATGGAGTTATTATGGCTGTCTTGGGAATGTCATCAGGGTTGACTGGTATCTGATTGTATGCCTTTACCAAGTCAATGGTTGAGAAAATGTTACATCCAGAAAGTTGATAGGAGAAGTCATGAATATGGCGAATGGGGTACCTGTCAGGTATGGTGCGCGCGTTGAGGGCTCTGTAATCTCCGCACGGCCTCCATCCGTTGTCTTTTTTCTTGACTAAGTGCAGAGCCGAGGACCAAGGGCTTTCTGACGGGCGAGCGGTACCGCAGGAAATCATTGCTTCGAACTCCTTCTTTGCAGCCTTAAAGCTAGCAGGATCCAATCGACGCGGCCTGCAGTTAACTGGAGGACCAGGTGTAGTTTTAATATAGTGCATTGTGTTGTGCCTGGGTGATGTAACCATACCTGCAGGTCGAGTAACCTCTGGGAATTCTCGGATGATGTCGTGGTACTCGGTGTCCCCAGAGACTGCTTTGATGGACACGACGTCCTCAGGAATCTGCATGCGTGGTGTAGGTACTGTCAGCGTAGTGGTGTTATCGATGAGCCTCTGGTTTCTGCAATCCACAAGGAGGTTATAGAAAGTAAGAAAGTCTACTCCGATTATGGGTTTTGTAATATCGGCAATCGTAAATTTCCATTTGAAGGAACGTCTGAGTCCCAGGTCAAGTTCTAAGTGAATGGGACCATAAGTGTGAATTACGGTACCGTTGGCAGCAACTAAATCAAAATTTGATTGAGTACAGGGCGCCTTGCATGCTGATCGCGGGAAAACACACAGGTCGGAGCCAGTATCCACAAGGAAAAGCATCTTCGAATTGCGGTCAGTAATAAAGAGGCGGCCTGTATAAGTGGGGCAGTGGTTGGCCGCTATTTCCGGCTGCCCAGGGAGTTTTCCGACTCTCTAAACGTGCATGGCTTCACGCATTTCCTTGCTCGCGACCCGTGAGTAAAATGATACCAACAATGTGGATGATCAGCTGGTGGTTGTGTTGGTCGCGAGCGACTACGGGAGCGAAACCTATATCTCGAACGCGATCGCGAATGAGAACGTGGCTCTCTTCTTATTTTCAATTCGGCTACCTCGCGAGTTAAGTCGTTAATTTGTTGAGCCATAAATTTCAGTGTTGCCTCCATGGTAGTCGTTTGTGTACTTGCTACTTGGGGTGTTGGTGGTGCTATCTCGTAAATTTGGTCTGCGAGTTCGGCTATTTTATTTAAAGGCATATCCGGGTGCGAAGCTATGACTGTTTGAATATTATGAGGTAAACGGCCTGACCACAAACTTCTCATAAAGTCATCGGGGACGGACGAACCCGCGAGACTTTGCAAGTGTCGTAAAAATTGCGACGGTTTACGATCACCTATCTCCTCGTGTTGCAATAATTGTTGAACTTTCTTGTTTTTGGAAACCGACAAGCGTCTCACTAACTCACCTTTTAGTTTTTCATACTTGCCCGTCTCTGGTGGCGAAGAAATTATGTCCTTTACTTCCGCCGCATATTGGTGCTCAAGCTGTGATGTAACATAATAAAATTTTGTCGAATCACTCGTTATATTCGCCAGCATAAATTGTCCTTCAATTTGGTCGAACCACAAGCCTGGATCATTCGGCCAAAATGGCGGTATTCTTACACCAACTCGTTCCACCGATCGCATTTTCTGCTCCGCCTCCTGTTCCGACTTCGCCATGGTCTTCAACGCGTGTTGGAGTCGAGGGTCACCAGTTGTAAGAGTGTATGATGCGCGAGTTATAAGTTACTGTAGCACGGGCGATTAGAAATTAAAGTCCAGTTCAATTTACACCACTCTATTCACTAATAAGAAAGATATTACAGCAGAAAGCAAGTTAAGCAAAGTAAGAAATAGAACGAAGTAAGAAACATAGAAACTTAGTAGAAGTATGAAAGTAAGACGATAGGATTTGGAAAATAAATTCTAATAGCAACGAATAACGGAAAGAACATAAAATTGCGTAGCAAGTTAATGTGCGCGCGCGCCTAGCATTCAAGGTGGAATGTGCGACCGGTCGGCCGGCGAGTGAACGAACGCGCGGAACACGGTAGCATTCACTCTGCGCTCTGCAGGAATTAGCTATAACACAGCGCCGGAGTATTATTTATTTTGTCCGCGTGTGTATCGATTTATTTTATCATTTTAATAAAATGTTGCTTTTAAGTTTTAATTTAGTTTGTAAGTAATGTATATAGTTTTATTAGTCACTTTTAAATTATTTATACAATTTTAATATAGCATTTAATAATTATTTTTTTAAGATTTTTAGATTAGCGCAGAGTGTATGCTACAAGCTCTTTACTTTTATAAGTTATCTAATACACTATAGAAACTTATGATAGATACAACTTGATATTTATAAACAGAGCTACACAGTCCTTTCCACAGTACCCAGCGCGAAGTGATGACTGTGAAACAGAAGGCTTGATTTAACAAACGCACTCAGAAATAACGTTGCTTCTTTACTTCGCCACGTGTGGTTTCTGAATACGGGAGGGGGGGGGGGGGGGGGGGGGGGTTTAGGTTACAAGTGTCCAACGTATCAAGTTCCTTCCAATGATCATAAGTTGGTCATGGTCATTATACAGATATACATATACTTTTTATAAGTTATTTTATACAGTTAAAACGGTTTATTCACAATATAAAACGTCTTATTCCATTATTTATTATTTTATTATATTGTAGTCTACATTTAACTGCATGTCGTTAAAGTCTAATATGGAAATAGCTTACCGTTAATCCGAACCTATTAACCTGCATCCAATTTTAATTTTGTTTAAGACTCAAGTTATTTCTTCGGTAGCATCACTGAGATTTGCATACATTTCGCTCACCTAGTAACGTAATGGCACATCTGCAAAAAAATCGAACTAGAGTTTACATGGTATACGTGTTTAAAAGTGCATAATCTACATAGTGGTAAATATGTATTAATGTCTATACCTACTAGTAACCAAACCCATACAATCTGTAAAAAACGTAAAAAGAACCCATTAATTTATTTTAAACATTTTTATATAAAAAAAAACTTTTCTGTAAAATATGACAAACGTAGATGTGCCGTTGTATTACTGGGTGAGCGATTTTGTATCTTGCAATGAAGGCAATGCTATTTGCTCTGCAATGTTGCCAACACACATTACAGCTGGAGTTATTATCAGAAACGCATTTCACGCATAGCTAATCTCCGAACTCGAGCGGCTGAGACTGATTGTCACCTGGCCTGAATATCTCCATTAATGCGTCCAATCGCTTCTAAATCGATATTGCCGATCAATGCACTGACAATTTGATACGTGTAAGAAAATTCTCCTATATATCATGACGGTGTCGCTGTTCATTGTCCTGACATTTGAACTGTAACTAGATTAAACCGATATTAAAATATTAGATACAACGCTCGGGCCACGGCTCGGCTGGCAGTGTTGTCTACTGTATTATGGAAACTGTTCCATACGTGTCCCTATTTTTTCTGTACATAAAAAAAAACATTTATTTGATCAGAACAAGTATACCTACAATAAAATTTGTATGGTAGTTTTATAGAATTATTTTTATAAATCCCGCGGTAACCCTGAACTTTTCCGGGATAAAAAGTAGCCTATGTTTTAATCCAGGGTATAAGCTATCTCTGTTCCAAATTTCAGCCAAATCGGTTTAGTAGTTTTCACGTGAAAGCGTAACAAACAAACTTACATTCTATTTAGAATATTAGTATGATAAAATCAACCTAACTACAATTCATAATTTCATAAAATCAATAAAAAGTCTTTGTCAAAAAGACGCTGCATCGATAGGAGCCCACGCGGAATCGTTATCAAAGACCAAACAAAGTGTTGTTATGTCAAGCGATAAACTTATTATCACCTGGCCAAACAAACAAAACCGATTGGCAAGTTTGTTCTGGAGTTTGTTTATAGTTAAACACAGTCGTTATGATCAGTAACAGACATATCGAATTGTAACTGCACAGCTTATAAATAACTATCTGTTATTGCTATTAATTTAACGTTTGGTAACGGCTCATGGTATTACTTATGAAAACTAATTATTATCCGCTGCTATAAATCTACGTATTGACTGGGCAACTGTTGTTTTACAAACACGTGGTTGACACTATCTCGTTTCGTTTATCTTAAATATTTTCTTATTTTATGAAAATAAACGGCAAATGAGCTGACGATGCACCTGATGGTAAGTGGCTATCGTCGCTCATGGACATCAGGGACATCAAAGATCACGTTGCCGGCCAAGAGATATAAAAGAAAAAGAAAGAAATCGCCATTGCCTCTTGTTAAGCAAGATGCACGTCGAGTAAAGTAGGTAGACTCTACCTAGAGAGTAGGCACAAGATGAATAGAATATCCCATGAATAGAACACATTATCCCATACATCCCCAATTTTTTTCAATCGCAAACCTCAGGCCATAGATCTTGCTACTAGTTTAGTTAGCTCAAAACTTGCTTGATATATTTAAATGACAAAATAAATAAATGTTTGTTTTTCGCTCTTAGCAATTCGTGACACCTTAATTGCATATAGTCGTGGCACCTGCACAGAATTCTACTGCAGGTGTGTAGATACGTGAGCGTCTCTTTATTAAATTAAGTACTCTTCTAAAGCTTTCTAACGGAACCACAAGCGCACCCAGAGGGCGATAAAATTTAAAGCAACATTCAGTCCACGTGCCCGGATTCAATTCCGTTGTGCTATCGCGTCTAGACTGCAGTGACAGGCGATCCATCTTAATTGCAATACTGCAAGTTACTATCAGCCATAGTTGTTAAGATCTCTTGGGAGATCGCGATATAGGTTATATATCATTCATGTCAATTTATGTTACTTATACCTTAAACGTTACGTTACGCAATTTACTTTTAAGTTATATACCTACATATTAAAGTTAGATTTTAAACACGACAACATACGAACGTGGTTTATTAACCTAATTCTAAAATACAATTTTAAAGGAATTTTATATTTTCCTCCCATTATTGAAATTATAATTATTCCCATGAAAGATTAAAACAATCCTTGCATTTCTGAGTGCTCAGTACTCTAAACGTACTTTTTACGGTCGCATGACAGACAACTCGGGTAATTTACTACAAACACGGTTTTAACGGCTGGTTCAGGTCACAAGAGTAGGTACAGATTATAAAATAATAGTAGACCTTGTGATGGCGATGTTACTAGACATGTCATGTTACCTAACAACCTATTATGACTTCTGACTACATTATATTACTTGCTTAAAACTCACAGTTCCATAAACATAATATATTAATGCCTTAGCAAAGTTATTTATTATCTGTTAAAAAAATATAATTATACCATTGAAGTATTATTACTAGCGTATAGAACAGACACCGCGAACACAATGTATGTTCCAATGAAATGAAGCCGCGCGGCTGCATTTCCGATGGATTCGTTCGATTTTGAAAGGAGAACGGGGGCTCAATTTTGAAAATAGAACTTCCTGGCGCGAACACACATTTTGTTCGAGATGTCTCTTCTATGACATTATACTTCTATGAATTATACATCCTAATTTTGACACAGGACAAGTCCCCATTTTACTGGTCATAACTTCATGTAGGTAGTTAAAATTTTAGTAATTTGCAAAATTTAATTATCCTAATCCATGTTCAGAGATGTTCCCACAGCGTATAAAGAAACGATGTAATTTAGGACACGCTATTTCGACGGTTGTTCAACAAAGCTAACGCTCAAATTTATTTAAATCTGGTTAAACGCTTAATCTTTTACCACACACAAAGCCGCTACTTCAAAAGTCCAACATTTGCTCCGTAAAAACAGGTTTTGAGAATGTGGGTAATAACGTTAAATTGAGGAAACCCTAAGGCTGCGTGCACATTGTGGACATGCAGCTGCTATGATATCGTGACGGGCAATTAACACGGTTTCATGCCAGCTTAAATATTTTCATACCGGTAACTATGTTTCTGGTAAACTATTTAGGCGACGTAACTGTTGACTGCATTGAAGTATTAAACAGCAGAATTTAAAAAAGCATCCATCAATCAAAGACAGTTCATAAATAGGTTATTACTAGCTGCCCGGACAGACTTCGTTCTGTCAAAAGTTTTTTTATTTTGCGATGTAAGCTACCCTATCTTTCAAGTTGGATCAAACTGCACACGGTATGCAAATTTGATTAAAATCGGTTCAGTAGTTTAGGAGTCCATCGCGGACAAACAACGTGACACGTAATTTATATATATTAAGATGTAAAAAATACATAAATATTTTTGCACAGTTTGAAATTCTCCTAATTCGTATATGTTTTTTTACATTCTTGACAAAAATATAACTAACTGAACGCCCTGACGGCATTGGAATCTTATTTACTCAATATAGGTTAATTTTTCATGATACATTTTGGGCATAACATAATAATACATAAGTACATGCATTTAGGTTAATGTATCACAGTGGCCAACCAGAACAATTTACGAATCATGTTACAAAACAAACTGACATAATATAATGACCTATCCATCAAGGAACCGGCTACTTAGTACTCCATGATATTACATGAATTCGAAACTAGGATGGATCAAAATAATTTAGTCATGTAAGTATTTTTCAATACACTCATAATACAGGTGGGATTATGCCTTCATCAGACAGTATGAAGTAAACATGATTATGATTCCTTTATTGTAATTAATCTTAACCTTAATTACATAATATCAATGTTCAGTTTCATAACTAGTATTAGACAGTGTAATCTCTACTTTTTAATGAAAATGATTGTGCAAGTGGTTCATACCTTAAAATGTTATATACTTATTTCCCAGTTATATTTGAGTAAAGTATTAATTTAGTAAAATAATTACTGACAGTCCTCAATAAATAAAATTTAAAAAAATTGTATACCTAGGCAACTCAATAATGATTTCCTTATAGAAATGAATTAACGAAATACACAATGAAGAGTGGAGCTATTCTCTTATTAGTCATTAACCTCCCTGTTATTTAACGGTATGTTTCATTAATGTCACAAGGAACTCAAAATACCGCCCTAAAAAATGCTTTTTTACTCTCTATACGTAAGAATTAATGTCTAAGCTGAATATTTATAAATGTTTTTCAAGCGTAAATTATCTGTAAAACCATTATTTCACCGTTTAAAATTTTGTCACGAGATTATCGTCATTAACATCCGCGGTTTTTGTTTCGTGAAATTTGTTCAACGAAATTATTATTTAAAATTTTAAAAGCAATTCAAAGTGTTCCTTACACCCGCTTCTCTCAGTTGAAATCAAGATTTGGATGAAAAATGCATTGTGAATATGATAAAGTACGCGAAAGTTAATGATAAGTATAGTTTGTCAGAAAATCTCGTCATCAAACTCCTGAATATATTTTTGAAAAAAAAATATATAATTCAACAATAAGTACCCATGAATATCGCCTAATGGTATTTAATAAAAAATAACTTAATTCCATTATAAGTGATATAAAATTGAGCAAGTTTTGGTATGTTTTGTACCGTTTCGTCATAAATCGCTACATCATTTACCGCAAAATTCTAATGACGTGAATGATTCCTGTAGAGGAAAATGACGAATCTAAATAATATTAACAACCTGATTGAGTGTAGCCACCAAGAACTAAACTCAAAAGATGCCGTTAATGCATAAAATCAACCCAAAAGTGCGTATATACTTGATAAATTTGCAATTTTCTAATTTTCTTTGCATTTTATACTTGTAAATAGATCTGATTCGCTTTTAAAGATCCGTCGATTTGAAAGGATGCTGTAAACGAAGTGGTTCGTCAAGGACTATTTCATCCCTTTTTCTAACGGTCCTAATGTTGGTGAAACTTGTCTATGGGTTATTGTCGAAAGCATTTAAGCTGAGAAGCGCAAACATTTTTCATATCTTGCCTGGGTCTATGCTCGAAGCTAGAAAGCTCCGGATATCAGATGTAAGAAGAAAGCTTTTAACTTTTATTTCTTCATGGGGTTTGCCTGGATAGCTACCACCTACTACCACCTACCCTTGAGCATGAGTCAGCCACCAAACGACTCGTCGTCTTCCAGCTGGAGACTTGAGAGCCAGTTCTTTCTTTTTCTTATCTCTTTCTTGGCCGGCAATGCATCGGTGATGCCTTTGGTGTTGCTGATATCCATAGGCGACGATAGCCACTTACCATCAGGTGGATCGCCAGCTTATTTGCCGGCTATTCCCATAAAAAAAACCTATCTGCTTAGTCCTACAAAAAGACATTCAAAAGAAAACTTACTATCGAATCGACCGTATTAAACAATTGCACAAAGCCTCTGGCCAACCAATCTGCCAATAGAGCTTTTGAATTCCTCATCAAAGCTAAGACTAACTAACGTTATGGCATACTTAGAACAGAATGACCTTCTCAATGACTGGCAGTACGGGTTCCGCTGAAACCGTTCGACAGACCTTCTACCATATGCCACTCACACCTGAGGCGAAGTCCTCGTTTCTCTTGACATCTTGAAAGGCATCATCTTCATCATAGGGTTTGGCAAGCTAGCCTTTCAGCTGAGTTGCTCGACATTAGCAATGACAACCTTTGCTGGAATTCCAGAGGTCTGTTCCCCCTCAACTCTATTCTTGCTGCACATCGAAATCAGCTTATGCTCAATGTGTATAGGTCCGCAGATACAGTACAATTGTGGAGAGGTAATTGTCTACCGCTTGGACGGTCCAATAAATACAGTTATGAAGAAGTGGTCTTGGTCGAGCGTGTGAATCTCACACTTCTGGAACTCAATGGAGCGATACCAACTCTTTGAGATTCAACGCCACAAAAACATAAGCGTCTATATTCACTGCCAAAAAGGAGCCCGTTCATCTTCTTCTTCTTCGTTCCTCAGAAGGTATCTTTCGAATACATCGTCAGCCTTCGGTTGTTAGAAGTGGATATACACTCGAAAATATATTCTGGCCGGTTTATTGAATCCAAACTATGGCAGCTTCTAGAATTCTGGGTGTCCTAGAGACGAACGGAAGAAGAAGAACCAAATGCCATCTATCAGCGTGTGATTCCATGTAGGGGCATGCTTTAAAGGTGTATTGATGACCATTGAGCCCAACTTAGAAAGCCTCAAGCACGTGTAAGAGTAGCCAGTTTCTAGTTTTCTGTTTTTTTTGTACCATTTTGGAGAGTCTGCATGGGACAATATTATGACATAATCCGTCAATCTCCACAATCGAATGTCCAGATAAAACATCATTATCTTGCCTTCGCCATAAGCATCCCTATGTCCTCTATGTGCAAACGATCCTTTGCTTGATCATTTATTATGCGAACCACGAAGGTCAGGAATAAAATTCCTGCGATTTTACCTTGGGTGTCTTCAAGTTAAGAGTAAATAGGCTTAATAAAGTAAGTGTGGCTTATCAATCAAGCAAGTCTTCATTACCACTTACCATTGATTGTAGTCATGCATTAAGTTATAAAAGTCATGTTGTTTTTATGATTGATAAAATCTATTAAAATACGTAATCAGTCATTAAAATACTACAATACGTTATGTTGATTTTATCAAATCAAACGAATATTGTTATTTTTCTTGATAAAAAAGTTGATTACACGTTGGGATTTAAATTTTCGTCATTACCCTCTACACCTCATCATTTACGTCAATGGGCTATATCATTTTCCTCTACACAACATCATTTACTTCAACAGGGCTTTTCCTTTTTTCTGGATTTTCTTCTGAATTTGCTGTTTAAATCATAGTTGCAATATATAACGAGCTTTCTCTATAAAAAACTAATCTAATTCAGTTGTTATTCCTTAATTTCTTGGACAAAATAAAAAGTTACCTAAAAAACGTCATAAAAATGGCAAAAATGAAAATTCACCCTGCTACTTTCTGAATAGAAGCGATAGAAAAGTCTGTAAGAAATAAATTAAGTTCCTCTATTACCATGCGATTGGTTACACTTTCGATACTTTCTTTGTTCACCCACGGGACGGATGCACACACCTATATGAATAGCTCATAGATAAATAGGTATAATCAAGAAAGCCTTTCAGTTACCGAGTGTAAAATGTAACATTTGAGTTTAATAAGGGACAATAGTTGTAGTATTGAGGTTCAAGGGTGACTGACATACTTACGACAATATTTTATGAAAAAGACGGCCACGAAGGAGTTCGAAACGGTTCTTATTCCTCACAAGTGCTTACTTGTAGTTTTGGTTTTTACATATTATTTTTTATAGCAGAGTTCAATATTAAGAATTACGCATATGTCTTAAGTGGCCCACATAAAGCCATTACTAAATGTACAATACTTAGTAGGTCCGCAAAAAATCTAAATGATACATTTATCTTATGAACAATCGGTCCATTAACGCGCATGATTTCATAACATGTTACCTATATTCAAAGTCTATGTCTATTTAAACAATTTAAAGTGATATCCTCAATAATTACTTTTTAACAAAAAATAAAACCAACGAAATAAAAACTGAAAAGCAAAAAATAAAATAAACCATTTAGTATTATAAATTAAGATCCGAAATTAACAGTAAATAAATAATTTTGAGACCGTGCCAAACCAATGAAAAAACAAACGGCGAAAAGATGTGCGCCGCGCTGCTGCTGCCGTGTGCATCGCATGCCGCTGCCGCGCGCGCTGCCCTCATAATATTATGAATTTTATGTAATTAATTTTGGTTGTTGATTCAGTTACCAGGTAAAAATGTAGTAGATGAAATATCAATCATCCCCTATTTTCGTACCTATAGGGGTAAAATTTTGTTTCGAAATTTAAACAACAGTAACCTCAAGGTATACACTATTCAATAAAAAAAGAATCATCGAAATCGGATCATCCAGTACAAAGTTATTGGGGTTAACATGTAAAAATTTCGGGTAAAAAACGGGTGAATAATCAATCATTCCCTATTTTCGTACCTTTAAGGTGGGAATAAAATTTTCAAAAAAATATGGGACCAACTTCAAGACATACCCTATCCAATAAAAAAAGAATCATCTAAATCGGACCACCCTGTGCCGATTTCTGCGTGATCATACATAAAAAAAAAATATACGTGTCGAATTGAGAACCTCCTCCTTTTTTTTCGTCGGTTAAAAATTACATAATATTTAAACTAATATCAACGTTTCAAAGACAATAGTCAGTAATGACTACGGTATTTTACGTTTATTGAACATGTGACGTATTGTAGTTTGGTATTTGTCACGTAATAAACCTATTAACGAACTGACGCATGTAGGAAATACAATAATTATAATATCTACATCAGATAATAAGTAAACACAGCAGCATAATTGTTATGCTTCCTTACGAGATCTGTCCCCTGGAGTATGCAGATAATATAATAAATAAATTTATAAATTAATGCTTGACTACAATCCCACATGATTTTATCATCATTTTAACACCTATGCCTAACTGAGGACAGGCTTAGAGACGGTTGTCTTCCGTAACATCGTTGACTTAGTCCACAACCCGCGCCTTCTTCAGCTTCATATATGTAATCTAAATTTTACTAATAAAAAATTACCGACTTCAAAGTTACTCAAAAACTATTTGTCAGATCTCGTTCAAATTTATGTGGGACCACAGGACAAGCACCTGCTTTCTATTAAAAAAAGAATCATCAAAATCGGTTCACCCAGTCCAAGTTCTGAGGTAACAAACATAAAAAATACAGTCGAATTGAGAACCTCCTCCTTTTTTGAAGTCGGTTAAAAATATAGATAACATTTTCTAGGCTTATCAAAGTACGAATGCCAACGCTAAGATACATATATGCATTTTAAATGTGTACATGTATCATATTATGCATTAAAATATTGCCAAGGATGTACCTTCTTACAACATAGGTATTCAAATAGTTTCTTAATTATGAGCAGGGTTTAAAGATTGATTTGTTGATCCGTAAACTATACAGTATACACCTGTTTTTCTCATTTGAAGTCGTCTAAAAATCATTTTGGCAGGTGCGCCGCATCACGAGCTGTGTTGTATGTACAATAAAGCATAGTATAGTTACATGTTGCGTAAAACGTTGGGCCGCGAAGCATTCCATATCGGAATGCCTGTGTACTCCCAGGCCGATCGATGAATGATCCGTTGATCTCGTTCGCCGCCGGTGCCAATCCCACTTCTGATTTACAATGTCGAATGCACTCTAGACGCAGCAAGCAGACACTAAAGTCTGTATTCAGAAACTAACTATAAATCAGCCCTGGCAAAGGTTCCAAACAAATTCGCTAAAGTAGTGCAACGCGCGGAGAAATGGCCAGAATGCGCCAAGTTAGGTCATCGACCAGGGAATGTTTCATTTTTGTGACATTAAAATAGCAACGGGCCATTCGCGTGAGCACTTAGCCAGCACAATACGAGGCACTCACCATGAACTACGATGGCGAAATGTCGACGACCTTATACAAATATATTATAACGTAAGCGCGAACTATTATTAATAAGATTATTATTGTTAACTATAATAGATTAGCGGTTGATTTCGGCCGTAAAAATTAGGAAATACCCAGGCGATTTTTTTTTAATAAGGCAAACGAGCAGACGGGTTACCTGATGGTAAGTGATCACCGCCGCCCATGGATATTAGCAACACTGGGGGCGTCACCAACGCGTTGCCGGCCTATTGCAGGACTGTCTTATTTATTTATTTATTTATTTTATTGTTTATGTACACATAAAAAATTAGTACACATATTAATTTATTTATTTATTTACTCTTTATTGACCACATATTTAATAACGGTACAATTGGCGAGCTTTTAATGCATTCTCTACCAGCTAACCAAGTACAAACAGGCTATACACATACAACATACAAATAAATAAAATTGGAGTATCTGTTTGTAATATTAAAATAACCGCTTTTTACAGTGAATTTGGATGTATACACGGTACATATACCAAAACAACATTTTTCACAATTTTTGTCTGTCTGTCTGTTTGTTCCGGCTAATATCTGAAATGGCTGGACCGATTTTGACGGGACTTTCACTGGCAGATAGCTGATGTGCTTTGGCGCTCATTTGTATAGGCCTATGTTGAGCAGTGGACTATTAAGGCTGATAATGATTTGTTAGTGAAATAATGACATAAAAAATTGCTACTTAATTTTGTTTCATAAGAACTTTAATTTTAGTAATTTTTTTAGGGTTCCGTATCCAAAGGGTAAAAATGGAACCCTATTACTAATCCACTGTCCGTCTGTCTGTCTGTCTGTCACCAGGTTCCGTTTACTACAAGTTACTACTTAGCTATCAAGCTAAGTAGTAACTAGTAACTAGTAAGGTTCTCTGACAGACGAACGGACTATATTATAAGAGTTCCGTTTTGACTAACCCCTAAAAATCCGAAAAACCTAAATAGGACTATATTCCCGGCTAGGTACCCTAATACCTAAAATTATACTTTAAAATTATCTTATACTTCATACTTCTCAAAGCTTCAAATACACCAAACTTAAAATTTTAAAATAGATTGAACGTACACGATCGAGATTGGTGTCGGATACGCGAGAGTAAAAATATTTTGTCGTACCTTTTATTGTGGCACAACAAAGGTATGCCAGTTTCACAAAATATCAATTTCAACCGTGAAGTATTTGTCATTCAATTGTACAAAAAAATAATCGATTTCTCCCTATCATTCGAGCGATCGATTCAAATGAACCACGGGTAGTATATTGTTGTAAAAATTGTACGCTCTAATTTACAGATTACAGACAATTTTGCCTTTTTTGGTCTTCTAAAATCGTTGTTTACGATGTCATAAAATAATTTGCACGTTAGTTTAAAGTTATCGATTGCTAGACAAATATTAGTAGGCCATATTAGATGTTACAGTCCACTTAACGCGCCCATACTCCGGCCTACGAATGACGAACACGATTTATTATTTGTAGAGACAGTTAACACCACTATTAAGCTCTGCTCGTAACTGAACGGTTGTAGTTAAACTAATATTCGTGATGACATCATTGCATTGTATCGTCTATCATAATATTGTTACAACGAATTTACTGAAATGCATCGACTTCTCTGCTGAGGTCGACAGCCGTTGTATGAATAAGATAAATAAAGGAGCTCGGATGTGAAGTGCCAATTTTATCACCTGCGAGTTGCACTTATACGATACTTTTATTCGAGCGGGTTGATCTGGTAGATGGTAAATATTAGCTTTGTTCTTTGTTCATCGTTGTATTGGAAGCATTTCGATAGTAGTCTCTCTAAGGCAGTGGTAATCAACCATTTTTTATACGGACCACAAACACCTGTCGCGGGCCGCAAAACAAATAAATAATTTTGGTATTGATTTCTTAGGTTTTCGCGATTATTATAAAATAAAGTAACCCCAGATGGGCCAACACAAAAGCCTGGCGGGCCGCACATTGAGTATCTATAGCTACTCTAAGGGCATCGTTGTCAGTAACTTTTACTAGGAATATTACGGATTCCTTGCTTCCTTTATAGTCAGCATTAAGGCAATGCTTTTATTTACAATGAGATCGGGATACGGTTATACTAGTGGGATACTAGGTTGGAAATTAACTAGACATATCAGTTAATTTTCTCATTAAATAACATAAATCACTGTAAACAGAGAGACAAAGTAGAGAATTTCCGGCTATTGCACAAATCACATGAAGGGTTTTGTTACATCCAAATTATTAAAGATTAGTCGATTATTAATCAATCACGCCCATTGAGTTAAATCATAGGTTAATACCTGCTTAACTATAATCCCACCTGGTGGTAATTAACATCACGAGGGACATAAATGTAATTTATAACCCGCATTCAAGTAAAACACGTCATACTTTTTATGTCAGCTGATGAAAAATAATCAAACATTGTAATGTAGTAGGTAATTTGTTATCGAAATAGACACTTGTGATACATAAAAGTGACTATGTAGACATTTTTCAAACCTGCCTCTTAACATGACACATCGTACGTCATTCCACATGTCATGTAAATACTCGTAAAGCGAAACTTTATTTGCCGTCGAGAATAACACCCGAGTATCCATCTCGCGAGAATGTCGTCTCTATTCTACATTTCTAATTTTACATGTTTAGAAATCCGGAGCAAATCGAACATATACAATGAATTAACATAACAATGCATCGTTGCGAAGTAACCTACATGATTATGAATCACAAATATCGGTTCTTCCATTGTGTCACTCTTATTCGTTAAGCACGTGGACTTTAAGCAAACAATATGGAGTTGTTTTATCAGTGTGTTAGAAAAGTTATGGATGTGTAGATAAAAGCCAATATATTATTGAGTCGTCGTGACTAGGTAGATAGATGTTATATTTACAGATAAAAGCTATGGGCCATGTCCTCATTGGTAATGTTTTAGCTACCGTGATAAGTACTAGGCATACATATTCATAATCGATAAACATGAAAGATGCATCATCTTGTTGAGTGTTTGTGCTGCGTTCGTAAGTTTTTTTAATGGAAATAGCCGGCAAACGAGCTGACGATCCACCTGATGATAATTAATGCCTAGTGTCGCCCATGGAGATCAGCTACACCAAAGGCATCACTGATGCCTTGCCAGCCAAGAAAGTGAAAAATGTTTCTTTCGCCTTGATATGTACATTATTATTTTTAAAATGACTCTAGGTGGAACAGAAAGACATTATAAACGCTTGGTCTCTTCATGTTAAATTATTTATTGATTCTATCATTCTTGTTTGGGCTTCAGTTCAGATACGAGTACAATATGTACTTAATTAAGCATATCGACTTCGGATAAGACGGGAGGTATTTTATAGGATACGCATAGGACAGGGTGCCTGGAAAGTACACTAGAGTGCTAGACCATTACCCACACCGGCTAAATCTCCAGTGAACCACGTAGCAACAGCGCAAAACAATAATTTATAACAATATTTTGACGTGATAACGTCTATTAAAACGATGAGCGCCGGGCGCATCTATGAAAAAATGTAGCGTTCCGCGAGCGAGAGAGCGGCAAAAGCGAGAGAGAGGCACTATCGGCTACGATCGGCGTATCGTAGCCGATGCCGTAGGCGAGCCGTAGGCAATCGTGGTTGAGTAGAGCGGAGCGGGTCGGAGCGGGGCGGGGCGGGGCGGAGCGTAGCTTTGTCATGACGATGTCACGTTAAACTACCGTCCGTAAACCGACTTTACAGACAACCATTTTTTTCAAGCTAGATAATTCTTGACAAATATAACCGACTTCAAAATTAGGGATAACTCAAAAATTACTCGTCAGATCTCATCTAAGAATCATCAAAATCGGTTCACCCAGTCGAAAGTTCTGAGGTAACAAACATAAAAAAATATAGTCGAATTGAATACCTCCTCCTGTTTTGAAGTTAATTAAAAATATCCTTACTTTTTTATAATTCTTAAAATTCAAACTCGATAGATCTAATTCTGAAGCACTTACTAGAATTCTAACTATAACTTTTCATAGCTCTATTTCTTGTCAAATGTTTTTTCTCATACGTCGAACGATTGTTATGTTTTTACGGATTCCCAGTAAAAAAGTTATTTATTCTCGTCGTTGGCGACTGCGTAGATAGACGTACGGCTTACTCTCAAATAAACTACTTCTGGTTATTAATGTTTACGTAACAAAAACCACGAGGTACCTACTTTGTTACTTGTTTGATGTTTCTACTTCGCTGTAGTTTTTGTTCCGAGCTTTGGAGGATATTTTTTATTGTAAGACATTAGTCAACCTGATAAGTCGATCATGTTTTGATAAATTATAGCCTATTAAAGTTAACAATCAAAATCATACTAATAAAATTTATTTTATTTATATAAAAATACAGTCCATTTATATTGTCTAAGCTTTTTTTCTTGCAAGAAAAGAAAGCTTAGAAAAAAACATGTTTTTGTCTTATTGTTAGATAGAAAACAAAGTTTTTTTTTTGGCATTCTAATAAAATAATTGTTGACAGCATCGGTTTATCTATTTGTTATTACTGTCAAAACTTGTAATTAATGGAGATATAATATTATTATCTTAATATAAACGCTCACTCATTCCCCGCATTAAAATCTAGTATCTAGTAGTAATCTAATATTACACGAACCATTTGGAGCCACTTTTAACCATTACATATAATGTGATTAATATATATAAATTACGTGTCACGTTGTTTATCCGCGATGGACTCCTCTAAACTACTTAACCGATTTTAGTTAGATTTGCACATCGTGTGCAGTTTGATCCAACTTAAAAGATAGGATAGGTTAAATCTCAAAATAATAATAAAAAAACTTTTGACAGAACGAAGTCTGTCCGGGCAGCTAGTGTGATTATAAATAATATTAAATTAATGATATTAAAAAATCCAATCAACTGTATCTATCTAGTCCTTACTACGTTTCAGTTCTTCCAACCGGTAATAGTAAGAGTTTTTATATTTCAGTGAACAGCAATTGACCCTTTAAAAAGAAATCGACCTACTTTCCAAAGACACAACCGAATTTTCCGAACAATACAAACGCCTATTCACGCATCAACCTTCGCCGGAGTGCAGCCGCCAAAATAGCCATTACGGGATGTTTCGAAACACACGAACAGACACATACCCGCTTAACGATGTATTAATGTACCCGAGACTCATCAATCAATGCATCACTTACCGTAATATATAAGTTGCTTTGAACGAATTAGATTCATATGAGTCGAAACTAATCATACTATAGTACTACTCGTAACATCCATTCTGTAGTTGGTAGCGATCTTGTTGCGATAGTTACGGGTTCGATTACCGGTCAAAGCAAACATTTATGTGATAAACGTATTGGGGTTTGTGATGTCTTTGTATTGTAAGTAGGTGTCGTCCGAGACACAGAAAATTCTTGTCATCCTTCCAACATTTGAACGTGGGGTATTATTGATGTATATTATACTTGAATACAAGGAGGAACACACTGATAATAAGATAAGAATATTATAGAGAAGACATGACGTGAGCTGTATGAGCTACAAGAAGTGGTTTTTAATTGCTATTTGTAACTTTTAATTGACCTTTACACACTTGGTTTAACTATTACCTACCTACTACGTATTTTAATCTGGAAAGTTTTCTTAAGAATTAAATACCAACATCAAATAAATAAATAATGGTGTGCTTAAATATTGCCTGTCGGTTTGATGAGTGACTATAATAAAGAAAGACTAAACGTTGAAAGTTTTATAAGGGTTCCTGTACCTTGGAGGATACGTTAAACCCTTTGTCCTAGCAACAAATTATAGATAAAACGTATAGAATGAGACATAACTTAATACCGCATAGGTTATAAATCGTAACCTTGTTACTGCAAGGCAAAAGGCAATTTGTTCTATGATTTATTTCGTTACACACATTGTTGGACGTAATCGAATTCGTTACATTGCAGATTTATATGATTATTAAACAAATGTGTCCAACTATTTTATTTATAGGTATGTGGAGTTTATAAATGAAATTACTGTTTTAAAACGTCTCAATCGTGAACCCCTTAGAAACCTCAGAAGCCTTAGCAGAATAAGATGTCCATTTAGAAACTTATGGATACGTTAAGGTGGTAACTGCCCACTTAACGATTTAAGTAATCAGTCCTTAGTACAGAATTACAATACAAATTCTGTACTAAGGAGCGCTTTAAGTAACTCTGAATGCAGTCGTTAGACTTTGTAACCTGCTAAAGGTTCATGATAAAAAGAACCATCATGTGAACGGCAACTATAGGTGCCGTTATAACGGCCAATATTCTTAGGGCCAACCATTATGACTAAAAATGAAGCAGTTAGATTTGGCACCCCAAACACCAAAAAAAATCACGAGAGTTCCATCTGGATTAAATTAGGCAGAAAAGAGCCTAGCGACTTTAGGAAAACACCTGACGTTATCGCCTGGTGCTTTCGTACTTTTACATTAAATTAAAATATGTAGGTACTCGCTGTCCAAATGAAATAGTGTTACAGACAAAACATACCATGCAATCAATTTGAAAGCGCCTTCATTTCCAATCATAGTTTTGCTTAAGTAGTCCGCTTCTCTTATTACCTGTAATAAAACAAAATACTTATATAAATTGATGTCACAGCTCGTCAATAACATATTTATCTACATCACCATGTAAACAGATACACGTAAGATACTAGATACTTCGAAACACATGTAAAATTTAAGCATTCAGATACACATAGTCACATACGCAAGTTGGACTTACACTGGTGTCTTAGTTGTGAGTATCAACAATTGGAGCGTAAAAATAGACAACACAGGCACCACAGAATGATACTTCATTTAAACAACAATGTACAATCAGCAAAAGAATTAGGTATGCGGGGCATAATTCTAAAACCTTATGTAATGTTTAATATAAATTAATGTTAAATGATGCCTGTATAAATAAGGTATGATTTAACTTTACAAATAACGTAAAAAATACGTAGTATTAAACATTATAAAAGATTTTTAATTATGCCTTGTATACCTATTTCTTCTGCTGACTGTACCTATATCGCAACAGTACCTAAAGTGAGTGATTGCGGTTCTCTGGAGCATGAAGCATTCCATCACGCACTGCCCCCAGGGTGTTCGACGACTTCGACGGCTAAATAGGCCGAATACAACGTCGGAAGTGTCTGTTGATCTGATTTTTTTACCTCACAGAGCTCATCATGACCGAAGTTTATATTTCAAATTCAATTTAAATAGATATCGCTAAAATATCCTAGATATAGAAACAGTTTGTATCAATTCTAATATTATTTATCAAAATTATTTTATTATTGATTTGACGATAACAATTTTAATAATGTTTTTACAATGCCAAAATAAAGCATTTGTTATTTTATTACTTTTACTATCGCCTCTTTTTTTAAATTGAGTCCAATAAAATAGGTAGGTACATAATACTCGTACGTTTTCGATTTCGAGTACTTTCCTAACATGACGACTTTACCAAAATCTCCTTTTGAAATTGCTTGGCCAAGACAAATAGGGTAAACGTCCGTCAGTCCAAAAAGCTCCGGGATTTGAATAGTCGAATAACCGAGCGTACGAATAAACTGTAGATAAATTATGATCATAAGGTCCACTTTATAAGGGACGACGCGTTTGTTTTGTCGAGCGTCACGACATTCCAAATAGACAATTCAAATTATAATCCAGTGCCAATAATAATAAAGAGACTACACCATGAACCACTCAGTCAGTTCACAGTATCCAATTTACTTACTATTTTTTCAGTTAGGAACTAGTTGGGATGGCGGTAATAACATGGCATATCGTCGTTCCAATTTCTGGAAAGGTGCTTTTTTTCCCGTATCCAAATATCGCAAACAGTTAATGGTGCAATATAGATCAAATGAATAAAAAAAAATATTTTGACAAACTCATAGAATAAAGTCGTATCTGAATTACTATTGCTACTTTACAAGAAGATCTGATTGCTACTTTACAAGAAGTTTCAAATTTAAACATACTGAATAAAATCGTATTTATATTTTCTACATAGAACATAGACGTATGTGTACATAAGACAAAAAGCCGTATGTTGTTAAACCACACTAAAAGCTGAATGTAATATTTATCATGATTTAACATTTTTTATGTCGACATTCAGTTACCTTTATTCTTATATTATTACGTTTGTTGTACGTTAAGTTCAAAACAATAACTTAATGTAGCTTTATTTACGCACTTGTCAATTTCGTACAGAAACGGTGCGTTTTACGTCGAACAACATCGCGTACGTTCTAGCGACTTTGTTCGTTGCAACAATATTCAGATACGACTATGTTCGATTGGATATCTACTAAATTACTTTACATAAAAATATATTTAAAGCTGTATTGATAGATAATGACCTACAGGATATAAAAATGTAAAAAAAACTTGAGAGGTGTCAAGGGACACCCGGATGGAACGAAGTTCCTTGTAGTCAGTACTAGGATAGCAAAAACATGTAGCAAGTGTGCCAAAACAAATCTAAGGTATTAAATTTCTCACGAAAAATACCTTAGATTTGTTTTGGCACACTCGCTTGCATGTTTTTGCTATCCTAGTACTCTGGCTTGCTTTCTATGTAAAAAAAACTACGACGGAAAAAAGTGTCGTTACCAAATTTTCCGCCTAGCCCCCTTTCGCAACGCGCGATAAGGAACTTCGTTCCAAAAACACGATTTCGGTGTATTGTCAAAACCAACTTTGTTCTACATACAGATTCCGACCGTGACGACAAATCGTCGCGTGTGTGTGGAGTCACACTATTGTAAAATTGTGTGCAGTTTGCGCGGAACTACTCAATTGTGTACAGAGTGACAGTTGAATCGAAACTGAAGGGCTGTGCATTTAGGGCTTCGGGCGCTCCGGGCGCTTCGTGACACTCTGCTTCGCTTATGTACGCACCGACTGTGATGTTGTCTGCAGTTATTGTTCTAGCCAACTTGTTTGCAATAACGAGCCCAGTTGTTATAATAAGATAATTCTTTGATGTTTTAAATGCAAAGGGTACTCACGATTCGTATTTATAATACCGATATTTCGACTTAGTTACATGGATCGTGGTCACAGTAAGACTCACTAAAATACGAATCGTGAGTACCTACTAAATAATCTAAATATCTACTCGTTGCATTTAAACTGTGCAGTGTCCGGGATGATATAAGTTTAAAATCAATTAAATTCTTTGATGAAACCTAAGGTTTGTGTTCATCGACTAAGTTTAACACTAATTTCAACATCTGGTCCTATGAGTTATATCACATTAATTATGCACTCCAAATCTCCAAAGTGGTCTCAATATTCTAATTGCGAAACACTAACTAATGGCTTGAAGGCGTAATTACTATTTAACAGAACTCTTATATAATATCAATCTCTAAAGAAGTTAATTTAACATTTCATACATACAAACAAAATAAAGAAAACCATTAACAAGGGTTATATGATTAGGGAATATCCAATTATACAGGCACCGATTCAACAATTCGTGCATCTGACACTTTACATGAAATAATGAATCACAGCTCACACGTGCTGAATTTCTCAACAATTAGACGTTGTCAATTTAATTATGACGTTGATGGCTAAATAATAGTATGCTATTGCTATGCACACTTTTCTACACTGACTCGTGAATACCGTAGGCTGATAATCTATACTAATATTATAAAGAGGAAAGCTTTGTATTTTTATATTTTTGTATGTTTGCAACGAATAAACTCAAAAACTACTGAACCGATTTTCAAAATTCTTTCACCATTAGAATGCTACATCATTCATGAGTAACATAGGCTACATTTATTACTAGAAAAAATTAGGGATCCTTGCTAAAACATCAGTAACGTGAACCAAAGTGTGAAAAAAATTACTTAAAAATTTCTTTCAAAGCATACGCTGCGGAAACTATTGATGATAGAACAAAAAAATGTACAATATTATAGAACATATCAATATCTACAAAAAACCTCGCAATAGTATATGTCCAACTATTGTCGTTATGTCACTATAACCACTTTTTACATTTTAAAAGTTAATAAAAAAGATGACCAAAATCAGATCATGAAAACCTAACCTTCGTATTAATCCTTATCCAAATAAATCATTTCATATTCAAAACTGTTTCAATACCTATAGATAACTTTTTGAATTACTCAAATCGGACATTCCATTCAGAAGATATTACGTGGTAAAGGAACTACGTGACAACGTACAGCGCGGCCGGACAGCTCGCGCATGTTCCGCGGATCCCGATTATGTAACACGGGGAGGGGAGGGGAGGGGAGGGGAGTGGAGTGGGAGCGGGAGCGGGAGCGGGAGAGGGAGAGGAAGAGAGAGAGGGAGAGGGGGAGGGGAGGGGAGAGGGAGAGGGAGAGGGAGAGGGAGAGGGAGAGGGAGAGGGAGAGGTAGCGGGAGCGGGAGCGGGAGCGGGAGAGGGAGGACACGGAAACTATAACGGCTAAGAACGGCTGTACCGATTTTAATGATCTCTGATTTGTTACATTCTTAGGCGATACGAAGTTCGCCGGGTCAGCTAGTTATAATAATAATTATATCACAGCAATATCGATAAAATTTATGAATGACGATATTATGATTTTACCTGAATAATTGAAGGAGACATAATGACTTCATTATAGCATTTTAATATACTGGCCAATCATAATCTTCGGTTGATTAACAATCATGAAATCCAATGTCGTTGGTTCAGAGCAGATCATTTAAATACTCAAATTAAGCTAATTATACGACATGAATTGAGGAGGAAAGTACTCGTGAGAATAAGGCGTATAAATTGATACGGGCTCGATTTACTCCATTTGCTTAAAATGCACGACAAATTCGAGTTGTGTATTCGACAATGTTCTAATTTCATCCCATAGTAATTACTTTACCGATTGAGTTACAATGAAAGCTATTCAAGAAAGAAGCTATTCAACACTGTATTGAGAATTTGAGATGCTAAAACTGCTAAATATTAACTTTTACTTATTAGCTGTTCCAAAACGGTTCGCTAACAGCTCAAATTAATTGATTCCTGAACACAATTCTAACTTTTCTTAGATAGTAGGTACATAATTTTCAATTGGTTGCAACAAATAAAAGCTGTATTATACTTAAATTAGATAATACTAAATACCTACCTACTTAAAACTTACAACATTGTGAATTAGCAGGAGATTCGTAATCATTATCATAAACATTTATTGCATTCTCACAGGTAGGTTAAGTTGGTTTACAAAAGTTTGGTTTTCTGTAACATACCTTAATATGTGGGTGTACAAAACTAATGTTGCTATACTTGATAACTATAAAAATAACTTAATCTTAAATTACGTATTGTTTTTTCAGGACAAGAAATCAGTTTGTCTGAAATATATAAGTTCTCATACAAATGTACCTTAGCTAAGAATTAACCACATGGCTATTTCTGATACTTGTTCACATTGAATATCATTTGTGGTTTCCTTTCGTATGATACATGTTAGTATGTATCCATGCCCAATCAATTCCGTAAAATGAATCCTATGTGAATGACAAATAACCAACAAGAATGTAACTTTTACTAAGGGGGGGGGGGGGACGGATCAATGTAAAAAATTTTTCATGTTTGAAAAATTAATATTCAATTATATATTACTTATAAGTATTCAAAGAATCTGTGTGAAAATCTTAATTTCAAAAATATATGTAACATATATACGTACATACCTACCTACGTATATACATATACACTACTTGTCTTTGTGTTGCAAAAGAAGCAATAATCCTCAATTTTAAAATAATAATTTCAACTTCTGCCGCAAAGAAATTCCTATCCGCAGTAATTCCATTGTCTCTATATCTTTTAACCCGTAACCTTTAAAACGTACTTCCGAGAAACATTACAGATATGACTAACAAAGATGGTTTGTTTGAAAATACTTTATTACATATAATTAAGTAATTATTCAATGTATTATAAGGTAGGAAAAGTAAGTCCTAGATAACATTTTGTTACTTTTAATTTAACAACTTTTCACAACTATAAAAATGCCTTGAATTTCATGAATCTTCTAAAATCATTTGAAGTACTGATAACGAAATAAGATGAATACATTAGATATATATTGTAATCAGTGAAACTTAGTAATGTTGTTTCCAAAAGCCTATGCTTTTGTGAGACGAAAGTTCAATCCTTACGCATACATACACAAATATTTATTAGCACAAATTATCAAGTGCCTGCTAACCGTTCATTACAAAATAATTAACATTCGAGGCACACCGCCCATTCACACTCATACAATAATTGTTGCCTTAAAACAATAAACGTGTTAGCTGATAAATCTTAATTTGTCACTCAATTCATTTTATTTTCAAGTCAAGTTTACTGCACATTAATTTAATAATGAGATGCAAAGTACAGACCACGTTATGCGTACAACTGCAACAGTCACGATTACTCTTAACCGTGTTAGTTCTTGTACGAAAAATAAATGGATAATTTATTTCATTGTCACTTCTTTTAGTTTTATTTCCTTTCCAGTAAAAAAGTACCTATATCATTGTACACGAATGAAAACATAAATTTTAATTGAGCAATTAAATTCGTCCTAAATATGAGATTGGAAGTAGTTAAAATTAAATATGAGTCATTACAGTTCATATAAAATATTAAGTAAATAATGAGTAAAAATACATTGTTGAATGAGTGTTTTTGAAAAAGACATATTATGTAATATATACTAACGAATTTTACTTAAATGTAATGAAATAAATGAGTTTTATTGGAACGTAACGATTGAAAACAAAAAAAAATATTAAGTTAGTATTAGTCTACTTTGCAACAATCCGCGTTTAACATGTATGATCGGAAAGTATATAGTCTTTCCGACTAACCATCGTAGAGTCAACTTACCCTGATGATGCTCCGTTTCGGGGCGAAACACGTGTTGGTGCTGGTATGTATGTTGGTATATACGTTTAATTATTGTAGTGCATGTTTCCGTTGTGGGAGGGAGGGAGGTGCCACGCATGTTTTAAAGTATATACCATCATACATGTTAAACGCGGATTGTTGCAAAGTAGACTAATACTAACTTAATAACAATGGATTTCCGCAAAGTAACGCCTGATACTATTAACTTTAAAAAAATATATACCTATATGCAACGAATTGATAACCTCCTCCTTTTTTTGAAAATGTTATAAAGCGAGTCAAGTAACGTATAATAAACTACCTACCATGAAATCTATTTCGTATACCTTAGTAAATCGTAAACATATATTTATGTAATTCCCTGACATAGTCAATAATATTTTAATTTATTAACACATATGAGTTTAACCTGGGTTATAAGTTTGTAACATGTATATCAGTGGCTGTCTATGGAATTATAGCTACCAAACGGATGAATCGTTTATGTGCAGTATTTTTTTTATCGACAGCCTTGTCAGCTGTTTGGACGTTTGGTAGAAATAAAAGTCTCTAACACACACTTTGGACAAAGTTAATGTCGGGAGTTTTAAGTTTTTCATTTATAATAATTTCCAATTACATTATGTCCTACAGTAAACCATGAAACAATATAAAACTTATTACGCCGTATAAAAGTTGGACTCGTTTTTATGCTGCCTTGTATTTTAAGAAAAAATATGCCTCATGACTGTACAATAATTCTCGATACTTTAGTAAATTTATCTCCTATAAATAACGCAAAACCATAAAGCTTAAAGTCAACCAACCATTTGTGTAATAAAAATTATAAAACGATTCAATATGAAATCGATATAATTAAATGTATTTAGTACTTAAGTACGTTCATTGTCGACCTTTGATTTTGAAAAAGATAAAAGGATATTATTGCAATAATATTTATTTTTCAACCTTCACGATCGAGAATTAATAAGGTTTAACCATTAAAATCCCACATTACTGAAATGCCACTGCCTCATTTCTGTTTCATTAAGCATAATGGTATATATTTTGTAACGGAAATTGGTCTTGTTAACACCTTATAATTTTAAAGATAAAACGACATAAAATGCAGTGATCAAAATGAGTTCTGAGTAGTAAATGGGTAAAGGATTTCAGCAGACTTTTATTAAGTCATATCGTATATGTTTTGTATGACTGATTTCTTTTCTGATTATAACTGCTATAAAAATTTAAATAGAGTTTGTCTTTTGTCTATAATACTTGTAAATAGTCTGCTAGCTACTAGAATAGAGAATTAAGTTTACAACAGCAATGTACTTGCTGCAATTAAGTCTATGCAATTAATTTATGTCTAAATCATAATCTTATCTCTATAAAAAAAATCCTTAAGTAAAATTCTATCAAAAGTATTTCTAATAATAAATTGTGTATAAGAAATATACTCTATAATTACCTAATAGTATTTTTAAACGCGCATAAAAATTAATATTTTGAAAACAAATGTCACATTATAATTTATGACATAATACTTATAAAAAGTCTTGGCGCAACGTCCTACTTGGACGGCGAATTGTCTTTGGCGATATTCATCATACTATCACAGGGTTAATTGACGCCATTAGTCATGAAATTAAGTTTGATTTATTTTTCAAGACTTGGCTTACATCACTCAATTACTGCGAGTATGTGCCATAAAAAGCTTTAAGACATTTTCATTGGGACATAATGAATCGGCACTTAGGCAGTTGAACTACACCACTGCTAATCTGCTATATAACTCCTCCAATGCGACGGCAAACTGGACTGGACACTAACAGTATTTTGATACATGTTTGTGAAGCGATCACTGAACGATCTCTGATGGGTCGGCGAAGGAGTTCAAAGGAGCTTTTAGTTGGAATTTAGGTAGACATCCTCTGACGATAACTCACCATACGTAATACATCCGTAATATATCCTAGCTACAAGAATATTCCAAACAAGAAAGACTAGGTTACAGACGTAACCTGTCAATGATTTGATGTGTGTTTAAGGTTTAAGCAGAAATTCCTCACGAAATACGACGCAGGTAACCTTTTTGACATTTTTTGCAAGATTTTTTCAAGGAAACTATACATTTCAAGGGCCCTCATACAAGGTGGATTACATTTCCCCAGGATGTAGTTTAGAAACACGACCTTGCCCACTAAAAGCGTCAACACAGTTTAAACCAATCACAACAACCATAATGGTCCGAACATTCGATTTGTTGTCCCGTGACGTCAATTGGCAGAAACACTCAGTTGCGTAAAAGTACTCTAAATAAGGAATGAGTGCATTTGTTATAGCTTTTAGGTCAGCCACCGGCATGTGATATGGATTATTGCTCGGGTAATGTTTACAATCGGGCAATTTAAAAGTATATTTGGCGATGAAACGCAATATGTTTTTCGCGATCGAGTTTTTCTGCCAACTTGCCGAAGAATCTGTTACTGTCGCGCCAGTGAAGTTGATAGATGCAATAAATACTACGTTGTTGCACTGCAGTCGTATAATTCGCAAGATAATGTGAATCATGTTTAAAAAATATCGGTGAAGTTCGAATCAGACTCGCGTGGAGTGGGTATTAAGGGCGTTGTGACTACATATGTCGAGAAATATTTTTCGTATCCAATAAAATAGGACAGGACTTACGTTGAAACTAAACTTTTCAATCTGAACTTTCGTGATAGGAGAAATTAAAAATGTATGTATATGCTTCTACTTTAATATATTATCTTTTAAATGAAGCAACTTATAAAACAATTTTTATTGTGTGATTTACCTCCCAAAAATGATTACTTGTTTCTCGACGTTAAGCGACCAACGTCTTGTTATCTTTTAACTTTATTTTACTGAACTTCGAAGAAAACTGAGCGTGACTGACGAACAGACAGATGGGGCTGATCTGCAAATGATCCAATAAAGATTAGCTTACCTCAAAATGTGTAAGGAACCTCTAAAAGCGGATTTAAATTGTGCGAGTATTGCTCTAATATCACAATTGAAGTTAGTGGCAGTCTAAAAACCATTACACAACGTTTTTATTGTTCCAGGCATGACGCGACACGACAGCGGTGTCATATCAAATTAAATGAAATAAGGTCAAACCGCAAGGAGCGCCACATTTACCGACTTCGCGTACGAGTACGGTCGCTGTATCTTGGCGCGTCTGAACATAGGCTTTGCGAACTTTAGCGCATGTAAGACAGAGATGGCAACACGAACATGCTAACGTATGACTGAGAGATAATACACCGCGTATCGAGTATTGGCGAATTTTGTTACTGCGCAGCCTTCTGCGCGGAGTTCAGACGCGCCAAGATATAGCGGCCGTACTGTACCTACTAGTACGGATAGTCGCGTCTTGCAAATATCAGTTATTAACACTTCAAGACTCTGTCCGTCTATCAGATTGGACGGAAAGTTAAAAATGGTTTAAATTCTTTAATAAATACAGAGTTAGGTGTTAGAAAAAAATAATTTAGTCCACTAAAATTTCTAATGTTAACATACAGTTATTATATTTTTTTGTGTTTGGGTATCATCAATACAATAATAGTGTTTTATAAATAGTTAGATTAATGTAAAAAACAACGATTGTCATGGAGTCAGATCCTTTAGTTTGATTAAGATCTGCTATTCAAAGCTCAGAAACTTAATATCTCCCGTCGTAAACTCGTACGCACGTTTTTCATTCGGGCACTTACTGGGTTTGTTACGACGAAACGTTTGTTTTATGGAACAACATGATCCTTTACTTTATTAATTTCTCAACATGATTATGACATAATAAGACATTCATTTTATTAATCAATGTAATTAGATATATCAATGTTATTAGATATTTGCATGCTCCTCAATAAATTATAGATTTAAATTATAAATTTAATTTTTAATAGGTAATTAATAATAATTTTAACAAATAATTTGCATGCCTAGTCTTGGCAAATGTGAGCGATATTTGACAAATTACACCATTTTGTAACCACATTTTCGCAAATAAATTATCATTTCATCTCATCTCATTTCATTTCATTTCATTTGAAAGAAAAATTACGAGTTCATCGGATATTTTAGTTCTTAACATACTATTTGCGTGTAAGTCGTTTAGGAGTCCATCGCGGACGAACAACGTGACACGTAATTTATATATATTAAGATATAAATGAGAAATCTTTTTTTGTGAGGATGTATGGATTTTTGTTACTCTGTCACGCAATAACTACTGAACGGATTTTGATGAAATGTAGCACACAAGTAGACCATGATCGGGAATAGCTTAGGGCATGGGCGTAGCCAGGGGGGGGGGGTTTCGGGGGTTCAACCCCCCCCCCCCCCCCAAAATGTTAAGGACTGACATTTTTATCTGCTAATAAACCCTTAAAAAACATTTTTCTGGACGTCATTCCGAATCGAATGAGCTATCGCACATATTTTTGGGAGCTTTATTTCTATTAAACACGTTTTTGAACTTTTTACATACATCATACACACAATACTACATACGTCGTGAGAAAAAAAAGTCTCAATTTTCTTTAGGGTTATTGTCATGTACTTTTAGTCGTTGTATTTTAACTAAAACCTGGCTACGCCCATGGCTTAGGGGGTATATATTATATCCCGGAAAACCCGGGTAAGGCCGCGGGCAGAGGCAAAGGGAGGCAAGAGAGCAAATATACTTTTTACAGCGGGCAGAGGCAAGGGGAGGAAAGAGAGCAAATCATCGTTGCGACTTTAAGACCTCATAAGTGTAAAAAATCTATTTTTTGAGGAAATCGATAAAAACCGATAAAGTTATGTTTAGCAAGCCCATAGGTGATTTCGAATTTGGTGAATAAAGTACGATGCAAACTTCGTACACACATGACAGTTTTTGAATTCGATAGTGCTTCAAAATGTAGAACCATTGAACGTAAAAAAGTGATTTTGCCAAAAGTGGCACATAACACATAAGAGGTCTTAAAATCGCAACGACGAATATACTTTTTACAGTTGCAATCAAAATTAAAGAAGTGTCTAAAGTTACACAATAATTATTTTGGGTTATGACTTATGCCACTATTACGCCATGGCTTGTTAGTGGCCGACAATATTGAAGGTTGTTTAAGTTTTAACAAAGGACGTGACGAAAATTTTATTTCGACATGATAACAATGCACTGAGATCTCACACAACCACCAATAAAGATTTCCCACAAATACCGGTACAATTCTCTTCACATTAACGTCCCAAAACAAGACTTAATGTCATAGTCGTCAAGGACTGCCCCGCCGGTGGACTAACAGGTACCTACCTATACAAACAATTTGGGTTATATCTCATGAAACCAAAATAAAAAATTCATCCTCACGTTACCTGTAGGGGAGGTACCCTGAAAAAATATTTTTTTTATATTTTATTCCACAATTTTGGAAGTGTAATAAATATGTATATCCATGCCAAATTACAGCTATCTAGCACTAAGGGTTTCATCGCTATGCCTCGGACAGACGGAATGGACATGACGAAACTATAAGGGTTCCGATTTTACTTTGGAACCCTAAAAATGATTACATGAATGGTAAGGAAAGGTGAACTGGATAAAAGGGCTGTGTGGAAAAAAATCATATATTCATACCTATAACGGAATGTTCGTCTTATAGCCACATAAATAATGAAAGGCAATCGACAACACACGATTCTATTTTACATTATTCTTGACATTGACCCTGCGACCTTTCCGATAAGATCGTACACACGTGCTCCATTAACTATTACAAAATTGCAACTAGTTACCACGAGCTAATGTCGATGTCGACAGCCAACAATGACATGTATTAAGTTTTAACGTCCGTTAATGTCTATTACCTTGACATTTACAATGTAATAATGAATCAGTACGTAATTATTAAGTCAATGAATAATGTTTTATCAATCAAATATTAAATTATTTAAAACAGTCGAATAGTCATTACAATAAATTTTCAATCAAAGATTACAACTGTAAAGTCAGAGAGATACGAATAAATGGGAGAATAAAATAACCTTCAGGATGACATATGAAGCTATTCAAAACAAAACGCGTATAGACACAAAACTAAATAAACTAGTAGAGTATGAATTAGTCAATCAGCCAAAACAGGATGGTCGAAACACGAGCAATTATCTAGCGAGGTCAGTGGCCTCATCACCAAAAATTCGTGTAGCAACATAATGGCAAAACAAAAACAGCAAATTACTGACTAAACATTAATTCATCATGGGACCCCGCCCCTGGCGAATGGCTCGGAATAATTGAGCGCCAAAGGTACCACATGGTTAATTAAAACTTATAAAGAAATATTACATTTGCCGGAAGCAAAATATGGTACTGGCACGCAAGCCATAATGTAGCACTTAAATATAGTAACTGTTATGTGTTAAGACAAACATTTAAAAGAAAGTTCTTACTTACTCCTGAGTCCTAACATGTTACGTTCTTACTCACATAATCAATGAATTTCCATAAACATAATGTTATAGCAATATAAAGGCGACTTTTTGACACTTAAATAAAGAATTTTCTCACCTGTATAGATCTTGTAAAGGGAATCCAGCAGTCCTTGCATCATCTTGAAGGTTTTGACGTTTATACGATAGCACAAAAACTATTGAAGAAACTGCATCTACGGCTCACAATTATTTATATAATAAATTGAGCAGATATGAACAATATTGCTCCATTATCGTTACTTTATAATGTGCCATGTTCACGCTGTCTGAAAAGTATTCAAAGATCTATGTGTATTCGTTTGCGATTTGTTTCGCGTTATTGATTGAGATGTTACTGCCGATATTGGCCACAAAGATCGAAACCTAGATATCGAATAGCCGAAATGTGTAAAAAGAAATGTCTATACAAACTCTACGGAGGTGAACGAACCTCGGAATAGTAAGCACGGTGGCCAAATTGAAGTAACGGTAACTACCATCGGATCGTTATCATCAATCAGATTTGCGTAACTATCTGTTAGCAATTACTCTCTACACTTGAAGAGAACAAATCACCGGGTCCGTGGTATGCGGCGTTTCGCAGTTGAAAGAGCTGCTTAGAGCAAGATGCTATCAATAATGATCGTAAACGGAACGAAATGGAAATGAACGCTGGAGAATATTACAATATGTTAGAAAAGGACAACACTAAAAACGTGTCGAAAGAATATAGCCAAGTCATAAAAACATAAATAATAGTGAAGCAGACAAAGATCATGCTGTAACTTCCTACCATAATTAGGTATCGCCCATAGCAATGATAATACCAACTAATATACTCGTATTGAATTAGGTATGCCGTACGGTTTGAAATTAAATTAATTTAATAAGGTGTGCGTGTTGGAAAAAAAATAATAGTTGCTCTCACAGACTTTGATATTGATTTTAATTTAAACTGACATTTACTAATAGTGAACCCACACACGCAACACAAACTACTTTTGGTTTTCAGAGATAATTACCTTATAAGTAAGATACTTATAAATTTGCTTATGGCATACCGAATCCACTCGCACAATGATAGTTTCTTTTAGTACATAAACAAAGCCCGTTGCGCTGATACTAATGATTTACTATTTACTTTATTATAATCTTCATACAGCTTTGTTTCAAAGAAGCCTTCGAGATCTATTCATCTAAAAACAAAAAGATTTCACTAATTCATAATTTACTGTCATATTACTGTAGGTCTCTGCAAATGGCATGTCAACTGAGTTTGTTTTGAAGACAGCTCACGTTATGATTGATAACTAGATTTAGAATTAGGTCACACACAAGGTGATAATTACAATACATAATACCTATATGTATTTGAATCAAGATTAATATAAAATAACTTTTTAGATTAGTTAAAGTAAACAAGCTTATGACACTATCTTAATGGTCTACATAGTTACAGATTGGCGGTAAATGAAGTCAACTTAGGAACGGCTAATTGCAATAGAGATGCAAATCAACAACTAAAAATGCTAGTAAATTTCGCACAAACACGTAGAAAGTAAGTCGTATTAATTAACACAAACAATGCAGGACGCATTTAAATCGAACTAGTCACACGTACGTGCATACATAAATAGACTGCCAATAACATTGTGTAGGCAAATGAAGACACTAATGAGACGTCTGCGTGAATGGCGTTGTAAAATTAGCCACAGATGAATTCCCTCACTAAACCTGTGCTACTAGTTAAAATACACGGGATAAAACATAACGACAACGGTCAGGTACAGATTTCGGAAAGTAATAACAGGATGAAGATGGATGATATTGATGAATTATCATTTTATTTTACTATACACCTGGCTAGCAGGAGACATTATAATGCCAAACTTGACCGTTCTGATATATTTGTGGACCAAAGTAGTATGTGCATGCAAAGTACGGATGGAAAATGGCATGCCAAATCAACTGAAATTCAGAATTTATCTGAACTTATTGACATTAACAAAAAAAAATGTTACCGCCAAATGTTACAATAAAAATATTCATCCATTACTATTTTAATAAGACAACGAGTCACAACACAGTTACGAGTATAAATTACGCGTAAAGAATTCGGGAACTATGTATACGACAATTTATTCTTTTGCGAATTGGATAAGGTGGATCCTAATCTAACAGACGTCGGAGTAGACATGAAACGAGGTAAACTTATGCAAATTTTGACTAACAATGCCATGAAAGTACCAAACACCGTTACGAAATGACTATATTCAAACGAAGTTTAACATTTGGAGCAGAAAAAGGCATCAATGATAACAATTGACTGTAAAATCACACGAGACACAATGCACAAGTTAAACACAAATGTCAAGATCACTGAAGCACTGTCACTGGGCTCATAACTTCACTGGCAACACCTGCCGTGACCCTAATAGCGCGGTCAAAGCTACCTATCGGAGTCGAAACTCGGATTATCGATAGGGAGATCGTAGGAGTGGTTCGTGACGGGCGAGCATTTCGAATCGCGCGCCCGCGCCGTCCGCGGTGTGCCGCATCGCCGCCGCCACTGGCAGACCGGGATTATTTATAAATTTACAGACAGGGGGTCGTAGAATTTTGCACAACGTGTGGTATGCAGGAGCTAATAACTGAAGCAGGTCGCACCGGAAATAAGGATTTTACAGAATCCAGACTTTGACTGAATTGATAAATGCGGATAGACAGAGGCAGAATCGTTTCGTTCAGTTTGAAAGCGAAACAAATAAGGCGGGATTGTGAATCGAATGCCAAGCTTTGATTTGAATCAAATATTACCTAACTTTGGTAGTAAAAAATTGGGTATTATTTTAACGGCCCTGACCCATTCGCCCACATAAGCAGGTGTAGTTTCTCTAAACGATCTTATTTTATATTCGCCTCGTCGCAGCTATGGTGCTAACGAACGTGGGTGCAATTTATGGGTTTTGAACTCTATGCTTCATGAAAATGGAAATTTTAAAGAGATTCATGTCTCATTAAATTTAAAAACCACAGCAACAGCAATAGAATTGGAATATTTTCCAAGTATCAAAAATCTGGGAAGTTGTAGCAAGTCATAATGAATCATCCACAGCCACAAGTTTCGTCATTTGGCAACAGTACTTGTAATTCATAGATTCTAGACAAACGAAATCTAAAAATAAAACAGTAATCTAATATCGGCATTGTTTTAAAATGAGGCCAAAGTAATTATATAAGAAAAACACAGGTAACTTATTTTCGTGTCTTTGTAAAATACAACATCTGGGCTGCGTCTGGCTTTGTTTGTGTTCTGTGATATTTTTTCTCAAAAGTATTCAATTATTTTGGATAGAAATTATGTTTGCTGGGATATTACATTTTAAACCGATGAGGACGCACGTTGGCAACCGTGGTGTTAAGCGGGAAAGAAGACACTGACAGACGCCTTTCAGTCTTGGCGATGCAGGGCCCGGAACTTAATCCACAGATAATAAACTGCTTATGTCTATCGTCAACAATTACCTGGCTGCAAAGAACGTGTTGCCAATAGCCACGTGAGCAGAACCAAAACGACGATATACCACTTGCCTGGGAAGCCATTCATTGCACACTTTATAGCGATCTACACTTTTAGCTCAGACAGCTGTGGACTGAGGCGCGGCCATCATCGTAAGCTTTATTGCTCATAAACTATTGTCTAAAAGCCAATGGATGATCGTGCGTTGAAAAATTTTGACACAAACATATTAAACTACCTTGACGTCAGACCACACAGAATCAATGTTCGTAGTTAATTCAGATCAATGAATCAACGTTACAATTTTATCTTCAAGTCTTTGGTGCATTCCTTGAAAAGTGTAATATGGTTTGTATCTGCGCAAGCATCAGGCAGAAGCTTTACCTATAATTTTACCATTTTCCATGTACTTATCATAATATATTAACCCTATAAGACTAAGTGCCCTACCTCACCGAGACGCCATGGCGACGTCGTCGGCTACGTATCCAAACAGTTAATATTGAAATGTATGGCAGCTACCTCACTTGGCGACGGTTTGGCAACATGACATTTCAATATTAACTGTTTGGATACGTAGCCGGCGACGTCGCCATGGCGTCTCGGTGAGGTAGTGCACTTACGCCCCAATTCAGAGTCACTAACGGTTACAAAGCGCTCCTCAGTACAGAATCTCAGTACAAATTCTGTACTAAGGAGCGATTTAAGTAACCCATAGTGACTCTGAGTTGCGGCGTAAGTAATACAAATGATTTTAAACTTAACTCATCATGGACTGAATGCATTTTACTTTGACACGGGTACTCGATGGCGTACAAAATAAATATCGTGAGTACCCGCATCATAGTAAAAGAGACTGACTAGTTTCAATCAAGGGCAGATCTATGTAGTCGTGAAACTTAATTTTTGCAGTAACGTACCAATAACGAAAACAGAACCAAACCGGCAGTCAGAACGAAAACAAACCTGTTATCTTGAGCTGCGCATACGCAGTGGATCGAATACGTCATTCCCTAAGGAATGATAAGATTCAAGGAATGGAGATACAATGCTGCAACGCTAGCATTGACTACAGCCCGTCTAGACATATTTGTACCTGCTAGGATGAGTAACTACAATTTAAACAAATAGGTATACGAGTTTTAACGAGCGTGACTGCGCTACGGAATGGAAAAATCTACTACGTACGAAACGTGAAAGATTTACTATTTAGTTACGTATATAGTGCTTTAGTACAACTTATGCCTATAACATAAACAAAATCATATTTTAAATCAATAAAATAATCATTCTATGATTTTTTAAATTGTAACTCTTCCTAGGCTAGGTAGAATAACTTCATCTTATTTGCGGTATCTATTTGTATAACAAGCGTCTCATGTCTCACTAAAATGAATATCATCATTACCTTATACTGCGACTGCGACAAGGAGTCATAATAATGCATATGCATAATAATATTTACAAGGAACAGTTTTTATTTATTTTCCAAATCTATCTTCATCGATTCACAGCTATCAAAAACCAAAACTTTGTTGGAAATAGAAATGGTTTACTCGTAGAGACGGTCGACGTGTAAACAACGTATTCCGAGCGGTAGTATTTATTAACCAATGCCAGATATACTCGTATTTGACGCGGCCGCACGCAGGTAACGTAACTACATATTGTAGGTAATTTTAGGTAACTTTTATAGCTTACGAGAATAGTAGAAAACGTCTTACTACCTGATGGCAAAATATTGTAAGGGTTAGTCTCTACCAAAGTTTTGCGAATCATTACAAAACGTCTCCACTTTGCTTTGCTTCTCTCCAGTTTTGAGGAGTAAACAAAACATAGACGAATTTTAAGTTAGGGGCCATCCATAAATTTACATGTGACATTGTGTGACAAGGGGTGGGTGGTACTAAATTTCGTGACGTCACATTTCAAAATCGAATAATTGGTATGTATAGGCAGTAGGCACAGAAGAAATAATAGTACTAATAATAGGTAAATATATTATGTATATAAAAAAACAATTAATGGAAATAAAACTTATTTCGAAACTGCTGTTTTAATTTAATAATTTCTAGATGTCACTGTAGGGGGGGTGGGTAGGTCTCACAAATGTAACCAGCTGTGACATTACGGGGGGAGGGGTCAAAAGTGTGACGTAATTTATGGATGGCCCCTTATCTATACATACACAATACACAAAAAAAAGTTATTACAGTCAATAAATCAACTTAATAGGCTTTAATAAGTATTTATGATTGTATCAGATGGCAATATCGATATGTTCTACATCTCAGTTATTTACCATCGTAAAACGAAATAAATTTATCTCACACAATTGGAGAACTTTACCGGTAACCATGAACAATAGATAACAAACAAAACATAACCTCTACTTTACCCGCTCCAAAAGTTACACGCCGATTATGCCATATAAGTGGGAATGAGAATGCCACGCCATTATTGCTCTATCTTATCTAAAAGCATTTCTGTGTACGCACGCCCGCGGTTACAAATGAGTCGACGTGAAATTTTAATATATGCGACGACGATTCTTAACGCAACAGACTGAAGGCATTCGTGATTCGTGAATACGTAACGTGTGCGTTGCCGGGGTGACACGATGCAAATAAAATTATGCCAGAGTTATCATAATGGATCGCGGTGACTAACAATTATTAAAATGAAGGCCCTATTTAGCACCTTAATTTATTATTTAACATGAAACCCATGAAAAGTTATTAATTTAATTTATAACTGTGTTTTACTTTAGTGTGACGCCTGACACCATATAACCTACATAAAAGACAGACAAACAAGGATATTTCACGATGCTTCATTATACCGAAACCATAATACTTATTCGTCCCCTTTACGCTTCCCGCCCACGTCAGACTTTTTGTAGGACAGATAATCGGGCCGATTTTTCCTGCCATATTAATTCTGACCGACGTTTTGTAGGTGTGTGTTGCACTATTGCTATCAGTACGTTCTATTTTTCTCATACAAAAAATCGGACACCGATTATCGGACATGGGTGGGAAGCGTTAATCATGACCTTATCGGCTTAGTCGTAATCGGTAATTTTTTTTTTTTTTTTTGATAACTCATTTAAAGTCATAGCCCCTTATTCATTAAAACAAGCAATTATAGAAGGTTTAACTATTAAGGTGTTTTTTTTCTTTTACTCGTATGAAAAACGATAAAGATAAAACATTATTAACAGTGCATTATCTAAAATACGTTTATTAAGCGCTTACTAATAAGGTCGATTATTTATTATAGGTATACATATCTATTTTGAACAATATTTTAGTGTTTTATTATATTATTTATTCATGTCGTAGTCGTAAGCTAAAAGGTTTCCTTATAACAATGACGCAAGGTGCAGCGCACACGCATTCTTGCTGCTCGTAGATCAGAAGCAAGACATAATTTGCGCAAATTCAACCTGTGAGAGGATTTAATAGATTTATCATTCTGAAGATTACGTAAATCAAATCAAACATTAACCGACAACAACTATGCCAATGTAAATTCAATTATAATTCGTTTTGAAAACAACGAAATTAAGAAAACTATCCCATTTCAATAATACAATCGAACTTGTTGGATCACAGAGTCAAAAAATTGCGCAATACTCCAACAGTGTTCATAAATCATTTTTCAACACAAACTGACATTTTCATTCAGTAAGCCCAAAAAATGTATTCCCGCTTATTGAGCGATTGCTGTCAACAACATAATTGAGTACGGCCCACTTACAACTTCCTGTATGATCTCACAGAAAATTGTAGTATTTTCATGAACTGTGTCGGATCGTGCAACTACCCACATTTCGGCACAAACTAGCATTAGGGTCGTATATCAATTTGTATCACCTTTTATAAGGATGTGCTGGGAATGGAAATGGGTCAACGAGATAATTTTGTAATTCTAAACTTATACTGAATTACCTTATTGTTAGATATCATTTAACACGATTGAGATATTCTTACAAACAATATTATTCAAATTCAAACTATACTATCTTTAACTGACCTGTTAAAGAGGAGGACAATGTTTGATCCGTACTTTTTAACAAACATCAAAAAAGAGGAGGTATTCAATTCGACTGTTTTTATGTTTGTTACCTCAGAACTTTCGACTGGGTGAACCGATTTTGATGATTCTTTTTTAATCGGAAGCTGGTGCTTGTTATGTGGTCCCACTTAAATTTGAGTAAGATCTGACGAATAGTTTTTGAGTTATCGCTAATTTTGAAGTCGGTTATTTTTTATCAAGAATTATTGGGACATTTTAATAGATGGTCGCCGATTCTCGGCGATGTTCTAGATCTAGCAGATGATTCCTTTTATTAATTAACGATTAGGATTTTATCGTGTGTAATCAAGCATAGTTTATCTGGACTAGAATTAGGCACTCTGAGATATATAACCGAATCACAGTCAAAAAGATGTCAAATTATTTACTAAATTACTAAACTGATAACCATTTCCAACAAAAATTATAAAAAGAAAGTAAAAAATAATAATACCTATTATGACTAAATTAAAATAAATCAGATACTTTAAATAGCTCATTTAATTGAATTATCCTATTACATTCAAACACCCATGCTAATAAATAAATAAAACGTATATGATATAGGTACTAATATGGGTGGTATATCATTATTTACATTGTAGAATACTTGAAGGATGCAGGGGGAATCCGAACATTAACAAATCGATCGATCTCACATTTTCAGGTTTGACTAAATAAAGCACCTATAATGGTAAGTTGGAGCGATAAGTGTGGTAAGTGCACTTAACAAAAGACCTCCATAATACTATGACTTTGAATTTGATGTACCAACCTAAGTACTTAAATTAATTAAAAACTTTTTCCACTTTGTTTTCTATTTTAAAAACAAAATTTATTATGCAGACGAATTACATTTCAAAACAAACATTTATTACAACATACCTACACCTACCCTACACCTTACGTAGGTGTTGTATTCAGGGCCTATAACCATAAACATATTCTTCATCTTTCTACCTCTCCGCAATAACTGGAGGAATGCATTGTTTTATGGTCAATATTTACAGCACATCTGCTCCGGTCTAAAATAACTTTACGACAATGTTCAACTCCCAGGTGGAACAATGACCGTACGGACCGTTCAACCCTACACTGCGACACTTTCAACGAATGGGTAATAATGCCGCCTTAAGGGTACAAAGGGCATTACACCCTAAGCTGACTTCTAATTGAAAAGTTAACGTTGGCTAAATAGCGGCTGTAAAAAGTTTAAAATAGGTTGAACCTTTTGTGGTGCACGACTCAATTAGTTTTTTTTTCATTCAATTATTTATAACGGTAATTGTATGGAGTGAATGTGTGAAATAATGAATGCAATACAATATCGATTGGGTAACTACTAATTACGATACTAACCCACGAAATGTGTATCGGAAACGGGAAAAATGTTTTACTAAAAATATTCAAAATTTCGCGTTCCATACCTCATACGACAAAACTTAAGTAGAAATGACAATCATGCCTTTCAAAACACGATCTAATCTGATTATGCCATTTACAATCACAAGTCCATCTCCCGACCGCCACAAATGTTGCCTCTTAAAGTTTCCACCACCAATATCCAACACAACTATTATCCCATTTAGTCGTGAATATACTAAACAAGAACATTATCCTAATCTTTTAAACTACATTTTAAATTGATAAATAAATACATTGAAAACATAATTTTCCCCCAAACTATTTTCATAACCCTTAACACACACCAAAACAAAAGGAATGCCGCCGGTATTTTAACTGTTATTCGAAACTTCGAATCCATCACACAGGGGTATTCCTCCCTAACCGTATAGTTGCATTGTTATACGGTAACTGTGGCCAACGACCGTAAACAATTCAAAATAGACCGTCGCCACGACACCAACCCCTGCCCGGAAGAGATTTACGACAATTACAACCCTTAAATCGAAATTTTGTAGATATAGGTGGCATAGGTGCCCATCGTTCGCTAAGCCGTTCCTAGTTAGCCCCTCGGTCCGCAGCTAAAAGCCGTTAAGACCAAGGCCATTCAAGGTAAAATTCCATTCGGTTCGCATTGCGGTTAAAAGCCTATGTTAACACGATGTTAAGGGTCCTTCATTTCTTTAAGAGATATAGCTGACAGACGATCCTCCTAATGCGTGTTAGTTCTCTGGACTCTGATTATATAGCGTTCTTCTGTTTTGTGTTTACCTGAAACAAAAAAAAATACATATAATAACATAGCAGATAAACAAGGGCTACTGTAATATAAAACGTAGTTTAACGCCGTCCTTCTCACACGTATGAGAATAACCTATGTACGAAAAAGACAAATATTAAACTACAACGTGTTATTAATTATATTAAAATACAACGTAGAATCCGTCATTACCATAATGCCGCTCGTGCGTATTATCTCATTGGGTCGGGTCATAGATAACTAGTATTGACCGAAGCGGGGCCTACTTCAATTTATTGATATGAATAATAATTAGTGATGGGCCGACTACAACCGACTAGTCGGGAAAACCGACTATTCGGCATGTTTTCTAGTCGCCGACTATTCGCCGAATAGTCGGCAAAAAAGGCCGAATAGTCGGCATTTATTTTTGCTACTAAAAATAAAGTTAAAGAAAACTCCAAAATTATAAAATCAACATAGTTAACTAGATTTATTATTTTAATAGATCAGATAATAACAAAAAAATATTGAAGTGAGTGACAATACGCCTTGATTTTGCTTCAACGCCTCTTTGATCGATAATTCCAATCTATCCATACTCCAGACTAATATTATAAATGTGAAAGTGTGTTTGTTTGTTTGTTTGTCCGTCTTTCACGTCGCAACGAAGCTGTTATATGGTATGGTTTTTGTGTGTGGAGATAGTGAGGAGGGTGGAGAGTAATGTAGGCTACTTTTTATCGCGGTAAGACATCCCCATGGGAAGATCGATATTTTGTTAGTTGGTAGATATTTAGTTCCGGATGTTGTTAATAGATGGCGTTAGTAAAATTCATTTTGAATCTCGCTATCAAACGATACACGTAAATTACTTAAGTCATAGGCAACTATGTCTAACTAAGTAAGTAGGATTTGTAAAAAAACGATCTCTACCGCGGGCGAATATAATAAAACTCAAAGGGCAAATTTTCTGTACATTGAATTTTTTTTTTTTTATTTTGATTATGGGGCAATTCAATAACGTGGTAGAGCACAAAAAAATATTTATCAGAATTATTGTCTGTCTGTCTGTTTGTCTGTCCAGGCATCACATGAAAACCCTTGAACGGATTTCGACGAAAATTGGTAAAGTTGTTACTAATACTCCGGGTCATATTTTAAGATACTTTTTATCCCGGAAAATTAAAATTAAAACGTGATGAAAGTTTGTATGGAATAGCAACAAATGTTCCTTGCTTAAATTTATGGAACACATATTTTTCAGTTGTTCAAAATTTTGAAAACAATAGAAAAAAAAATACAAATTAATGTGAATATTGCTTATTTTTCAAAACCCGTTCCTGGAGGAATCCTTTGTGATTTTATCGTGGGTTTCAGTATATAAATTACTAAATATAAGTACTTCAATATAAATTCACCGTTTTTTAAATTTCCTTCTGCAAGAGGTACAAATAAGGCAAAACAATTTCCCTATGCGAAGCTGCGGGCAACAGCTAGTGTATGTATAAAACAGGGTGCTACTTTAAAACAGGAGTCATCGATAGCTTTTGAAACATTTCTACCGTTATCTCGCACAATAGGATGAATTATGGTGGTAAAGAGTAAAAATTTGATTGAAGTAAGGATGATCGGCATTGCCGACTAGTCGGCCGAATAGTCGGCAATTTTTTTGCCGACTAGTCGGCTAGTCGGCTGATCGGCAAAACCCATAGTCGGCCCATCACTAATAATAATATATCGACTAGACTAGAGTTCCTTTTATCATATTTTTAATAGCAATGTTCAACATTTTTAGGGTTCCGAAATAAAATTGGAAGCCTTATAGTTTGGTCATGTCACTTTTACACTTTTAAACTATCACGGCTATGTTAGCATAAATAGTCGATAAACTTACTACGTTGGAACCCTACATTGCGAGTGGCATGACACGCACTTGCCCGGTTTTTTTTCGCATAGCACAAGGCGTAAAAATAACACCCGTTCCATTTTTATTAAACTATTGTGACAACTTAAAAATCGCGTCTATAGTAACTGTATTTATTATTCGAACATGTCGTCATCATCCGATATGGTCTAGTGGCTAGGATACCTGGCTCTCACCCAGGAGGCTCGGGTTCGATTCCCGGTATCGGAATATTTTTTGGTTTTAAAATGTTCAATATTAATAATATTTTTGTTTTACTTTTGAAATTACACTGTAATATCCCTAATTATTTTTTGACTAATTTTCATTAATTTGTATATGTAATTGAGTAATTCAATTTTGCACATCAGTAAACCTTAGTAACTTGAAAATCTTGAAATAGAGACATCTAAAGGCAAGTATCCGAGAAAAATCACATTTACTTGTGAATAATGATTTGAAATAAAAAAAAACTTTCTATGAAAAAAGTTATGTTAAGTATGTATAAGTTTCAGTTGGATGCGCAACTAAAGCTAACTACATACGAGCAGTATTGCATTTTATTCAGTTGTACCTAAGACTTAAAGGCATATAAAACTGGCCAGAACTACTCCAATATCTAAGCAAGTTATTTCTATAAACGTTTTAAAAGCAGAAAACTCTCATCCCCAACGTAAAAGTTTGCACCAGTTCCGCTAACTGGACAGAAGCACGCTTCTCAAACTTTGTTCGTATTGTACGTAATAAAACGCCCTCTGCATCCGCACTACACAAAGCTAACTTTAACTTTCTGAACATAACTGAGCATAACTTCATGGAGCTAAAATAATATTTTATCCGCATGCTTTTCAACAAGACCGCGTTGTCATTATGGGACATTTTTAAAGTATAATATGCTATTTAATAGGTACTATTTGGTGTGCATATAAAATATGGATTATCAGAATATTTAATCTGGAAAATCTTACAAAACTAATGCTGAATATTTAAAAAAATCGTAAATGCACTTCATCCATTTACATTGTACGTTCAATGAAGATCTACCTAATGGATAAAAATTCCTCATTTATGTTACAGCATGCAGAATATTATTATGCTCATTCATAAATATATTTTTTATTCAACCATTTTATTAAACCACAGAATACATAGTATATTAGTATCTTAAACAAACAACACAATTGAAATCGACCGTGCAACTGTATTCATACAACCATCAGTTGACATCATCGTTATTACTTATGCTAATTCTGTCAGCGCATCACTCATTCAGCAGTTGTATCCATAATGCAATGGCATATGGATTGGGTAATGATGACCAAACCAGGCAACCATATGCAGATTTCTCGGGGATTTTCGTGAAATACCGCGATTCTAAGAACAGTGCTGAACTAAACCCCTGTTTCTTCTTAGTATTCAATTAGCGCTCTACCGAACTATGAAATTGCTAAGAACAAAATATGATACAATACAAGTATAGGGTATAGTGTCGATATTATGTCGATATATGGTGTGGCATTTTACATACCTACGTAGTATATATCGCGACAACCAATCAGTAAGTTAATTCTGCTATATAATAATTATTTTATCTAACAACGAGTAACCGCCCTGCGCTCGCTTTGCTTGGGTTTTCTTATTTTTTTTACACCATGGGTTACATTATTGGAGTTTTATTAAGGATCCCTAATTTTTTGAAAATATTATATAGCCTATGTCACCCGGGGATAGTGTAGCTTCCCAACAGTGAAAGAATTTTTCATATCGGTGCAGTAGTTTCGGAGCCTATTCAATGCAAACAAACAATCAAATCTTTCCTCTTTATAATATTAGTACATACTTATAGATGATTTATATATTTGACTTTACTTTTCTTATCTACTTTATATACAAAAAACAACTTTGTTTCGATAAGCCGAAACAGCTTATTTTGCCAGCGCTGCCTACGTTTGTGATAAGAGTAGTTCTAATAGACCTCCAACAGGTATTACATTACATTCATTCCTGATGTGCACCTACCACAGACAAATGAGGGCAACATATTATACATAGATAGTACACTTATTCCGCATGACTGTATATCTACAAAATGACACGAATATTGCTTTCTAAAGATACTTTCATGCTCCTTTCCTGCAGCACTCGCGACTTATGGCGAATAGGGACGGGACACCGTCGAGAGACACGAAATGCCAAAGCAAATATGAGATAACTACGCCATAATCGCTACCATCAGCTGCATATGGTGCGAAAGGTCACATGTCGGTGGTCACTCACCCACGCAAACCCGCATTTCTCTCCATTTAGGGAGGTGACAGTCGCCACACCTCTTTAAAGCGAAAACCAATGGATTTAATCGTCACGTTTGTTTAGGGGCTCCAATCTCGCTATCTTCCAATTCCTGGACGAGGCTCGCTATATTAGTTACAGTGTGAATTTCGTTCGTATTTATATAGAACTACTTCCTTACTTTTATAGTACCACGTACTATTATGAATTTAACCTAAACATGTTCGTGATTTTATGCATTTGAAGACTGTTATTACCAATTTACCGTATTAACTATCAATCGCTTACAGAGTCTATAACCACATACATAATTATTATCAATATTTTTACCTAGAATTTGTTACGTCTTATAAATTATGGAGCTAAGAAAGAAGTGTTCATTTTCCACTGCTTTGTTAAGGAAATCCTACAAAATATATCAGGTATGAGCAAGCATGAAGTTACATAGGACTCCTATCATTAACCAAAAACTTGAACTCAGCGGTACAACTTTCAACGCCATATATTTAAACCCACGCTACGGAAAATCGTAACCAGGTCTCTCAAAAGTACTCCAAACATAATAAGAAACTCGTGACCTACACATATCTCCGTGCTACTCAACTTCACGCTTCGGTCACGCCCAACGTAAAGATCATCTTCCTTCCCGGAGTCACCGGCTGAGCGTTATCACGTCGACACCATTACGGGAATGACAGCAGGATGGCTAAAACGGCACCAATTGAGACCGCTGCAACGTCCTTTGTCCTACTTGAGAACAATTCGATGAACACCGCGCTATTAAAATAGTCGATAACACTATTAAAATAGTTGATAACACTATTAAAATAGTTGATAACTGTTTATCAATGTCCTGCAAATAAGGAGCTAAACAAAAGAAATCGTACGTAATTTGAACAACATATTAGTCGTTGATAGTAGCACATTAGTACCTACCTAAGTAGTCAATCGATTTATTTAGTTTTGGTTAACAACGCCGACGTCAGTGTTTCCTATGCATGGATAAAGCAGTCCCAGAATTCCTGTAGGAATTTTGAACAAGGACATGACCGAGCCTGAGTACTCCTAAACTCGAAATAGTTATTGCCACAAATAAAACAACTCTGGCTGATTGCAATTCAATCTAAAACAAGAAATAAATAGGTAACTCGGATATAGACAAAGCGATTTACACAGTTCACGTCGCTGCAATATCCAAAACAACTGAATTAAATGCTCAATTTTAAACCACAATTGTACGAGTATCACGACTGTATCATCTCAACTATTTATAAGTATTTTATAAGACCTAGTGCAGTATAAGACCTAGTTTATTTGTCAAAATTATAAATAATAGCAGAACATAATTATAACTCAGTATTTTATAAGACCTACTTTTGGCTAATTGCTGTTTTAAATATAAGAGCGAATACTCTCTGCCTACAAACTAGTTCACAGTTTGGCGGGATGTTTGTAGCAGGGACTGAAAGCGGTTACGGTTAGAGGTTAAGGTACCTCAAAAGTATACCGGTACCGATTCAAAATAAAGGTAGAGCTTTACCGCTACCTTTATAAATAAGGGTTAAGGTTCTACCATTATTTAACCTAAAATTATTTCGGTACCGAAAAACATGCGACGTTGCCAAACTTCTCATCGCATCGCTCGCTCCTTGCCGCTTGCGTTGGCGATGTTGTACGAAAAACCATCTTTACTAATAAAAATTGTTCTACAAATACGAACATGGATTAAAGATGAACATGGGAAACGAAAAAATATATTTATAAAATATAAAAATATATATATTTTTTATTTACTTTAAAATATTTTTATACGTTTATACAATCTTATTCTTATTTTATGTACAAGACTTAGGACTTCAGTTCTTTTCTTATTTACATATTTATATTTACATTCAAGAACATCAACTGCTGCACTTATTAAGATGCGGATATTATATTATTATATATTTTATATATTTTTTTATTTACTTTAAAACATACAAAATATATGAAAATGTATGTAAAAATGTTTAAAAATCATGCAAATTGTCCAATCACAATTAACTTCCTTCCTTCGTTCCCACAACCATCTTAATCCTCTACAATCGGGCTTTCACCGCCGCCATAGTACAACAACAGCTTTACTTAAAGTCACCGACGACATTCGATACGGCATGGAACCAGCAACTTACTGTATTGGCGTTGCTGAACTTTAGCAAACTATGTGGCCAGCCCATTGCCACTTCAGTCGGCTAACCTTCTATTTCAGGCACTGAGGTAGTGTTTTGGACGACAAGATATGACGCGGTTTCCCGAATGCAGCCCTTCCGAGTTGGATTCTACGAGTGACTTCTTTCTTGAAGTTGGTCTTACCCATCTGGATCACTTGTCCCAGGTATTTGTCTACAACGAGCAACGCCGTCAACAACAACCGGTACTGGTGTGACATGGACATTCGACATGATTTTCGTCTTGTCCATGTTCATCTTAAGACACACCCGTTGTGACACGTTTACCAACGCAACGGTGAAGAGTTTTGGGGATATGATATCCCCTTGTCTGACACCCCTCTGCAGTGGGATGGGGTTCGTTGCTGTGTCGTGTATTCTGACGGACATGGTGGCAGATGAGTACAAGCATTTCAACACCTCGATATGCCGGTAGTCGATCCGGCACCGTTGGAGATAATTTAGTAACGCCCAGGACTCGATAGAATCAAAGGCTTTCTCATAGTCAACATAGGCAACACACTGCAGAAGATTATACTCCTTGGTCTTTTGTATAATCTGCCGCAGTGTGTGTTTGTGGTCTATGGTGCTATAGCCTTTTCGGAATCCTACTTTTTCGGGAGACTGGAAGTCGTCAAGCCTGCGTACAATGCGATTTATGAGCATCCTCGAAAACAGCTTTTAAACGTGGCTCAGAAGTGCAATGGGTCTGTAGTTCTTCAAAAGGGCTTTATCGCCCTTCTTGAAGAACAGCGTCACCACGCTTCTGCCCCGCCCTTTCGGGGTAGTTCCAGTATTAATGACGGAATCTAACAGTTTTTGGAGCGCCACTGGAAGGCGTATCCCTCCAGCTCTTAGTAGCTCGGTTGTGATTCCGTCATCTCCCGGTGCCTTGTTATTTTTAAGTTGTTTGAGAGCCTCTCTAATCTTATACAGGCTGACGTCCGGGATATCCACTGTGTAGTATCGGGTCAGTTTAGCTCGCTTGTCGCTCTCCTCGCGGGAAGGTGGAGCTTGAGAGGAGGCATACAACCACAGACATATTGTATTACAACCATCCGTAGTATCTCTCAGTTTCTCTCAGAACTTCCGGTTTCAACGAAAACATGGCCGGACTTGGTCGTCAACCTCGTAAGCTGACTTTGCCCAATAGATAGATCCCTGGCGAACACTTTGAAGCCCTTTGGCTCAATTGTGTTTTTTACACAATTAGCGTTGTATTTTCGCAAATCGCATCGCCTGCACTTGGGAATATGTTCATTGAGCCGACGGTATTCCCTCATGGAGGTTAGAGACTGCACACATAGTTCTCGTCGATCCCTCATAAGACCGAGAGTTTGTTCTGAGAGAACCTGAGATCTACCACTGGGGTGGGTCTTGAAATACTTCGACCCTACTGTAACATGGGGACTTGGTGTTATATAGTTTCTGCCCACGTTGCCCACCACGTTACCACGTTACACTACCTCGTGGACAGTTATTACCATCCTGGTTTTAAAATCGTCCACTAACGTGCACGATTCTCTATAATATATTACCACTGGTAATCATAGATATCGTAAACTTATCTCTGTAAGTTATATTTTAGGACATTTTTGAAGTGAAAGCTTCTTTAGTACGGGGGTGACTTGAAATTTTATGAAACGAAACTGTCCAGTGGAGACTAGAAATGAGTGGAGACTGACTTGAGTTGAGTTGAGTTGAGTGGAGTGGAGTGGAGTAGTAAAACCTACAATTATCATCTTCCCGAAATTTTACATTCGTCTCATTATCTTGAAAACAACATTTTTGAAGGTTTCACTTCTAACACGTGTGAATTGCACACATTTTAATGTTTTTTTCATTCAAGTCATATTTTACGAATTACATATACACACATCAAATAAAGCTTGAGATCACTAGCAAAAGATGGTTTTTTAATTTAATTTTACTTTTTTAAAAGAACGTTGCTTACGTAACATCTTTTTATAAAAAAGATACACTTTTTGAAATAAAAAAATTAAATTATTGTTTATTTTTTACCTACTTCAAAAACAGGAGGAGGTTCTCAATTCGACTGTATTTTTTATGTTTGTTACCTCAGAACTTTCTACTGGGTGAACAGATTTTGATGATTCTTTTTTTAATCGAAAGGACGTGCTTGTAATGTAGTCCCAAATAAATTTGAACGAGATCAGACTACGTACGACGAGAGCTAATTCTGAACTCGTCACCAAAGAGACTATTCCGCCAAATGTTTTCCTCGTCGTCTTCTTCATTTTGGCGGAGTCTAACCCGCTGCAATCTGCGTCGCTGTCGTTGCTGTGAGTTCAGGGGTGCTTGCCAGTATCTCCTCGCTTGTAATCCAACCTGGTGTAAGCAATTCCTGATGGTTTGAGTGCTAATTTCTAGTCCAGTAGCAGCCCGCAACTCAACTCTTATTTTAATGGCATTGATTGTTGGATTTCGGGCAGTCAGCAATCTGATGTAACGCTTCTGAGCAGCAGTAAGAACAGATGGCTGACCACTGGGAGGTTAATCAGCAAAGTTAACCACGCTGCGATACTTCCATAACGTGTTCACGACACAGGATTGGGCTACAGCCACTCTGCGTGCTATTTCTCTCGTAGAATGTCCTTCTTCCCCCAAAGTAACAATTCTTGCTCGTACAACTTCAGATAATCCCCTCGGCATCTTTTTGACTGAACTCCTTCTTCGAAAAGTTAGAAAAAACGCTTGAATAAAATTGGTCAGATTTTTGAATGAGCGTAAACAAGGATTTAATCTATTTTTATACCGATAAACACTTGATATTTTAAATTATTTTTAACCGACGAAAAAAAAAGGAGGAGGTTCTCAATTCGACACGTATATTTTTTTTTTTTTATGTATGATCACGCAGAAATCGGCACAGGGTGGTCCGATTTGGATGATTCTTTTTTTATTGGATAGGGTATGTCCTGAAGTTGGTCCCATATTTTTTTGAAAATTTTATTCCCACCCTAAAGGTACGAAAGCAGGGAATGATTGATTGTTCACCCGTTTTTTACCCGGAATTTTTACATGTTAACCCCAATAACTTTGTACTGGATGATCCGATTTCGATGATACTTTTTTTATTGAATAGTGTATACCTTTAGGTTACTGTTCTTTAAATTTCGAAACAAAATTTTACTCCTATAGCTACGAAAATAGGGGATGATTGATATTTCATCTACTACATTTTTACTTGGTAACTGAATCTATAATTGATAAAATCAATAATTTATTATTAATTATAAGTATTATAGCAACTAAAAATTAAAAAATAATTACTTTTTAACAAAAAATAAAACCAACGAAAAAAAAACTGAGAAGCAAAAAATAAAATAAACCATTTAATATTATAAATTAAGATCCGAAATTAACAGTAAATAAATAATTTTGAGGCGGTGCCAAACCAATGAAAAAACAAACGGCGAAAAGATGTGCGCCGCGCTGCTGCTGCCGTGTGCATCGCATGCCGCTGCCCTCATAATATTATGAATTTTATGTAATTAATTTTGGTTGTTTGTTTGGCACGGTCTCAAAATTATTTATTTACTGTTAATTTCGGATCTTAATTTATAATATTAAATGGTTTATTTTATTTTTTGCTTTTCAGTTTTTTTTTCGTTGGTTTTATTTTTTGTTAAAAAGTAATTATGTTATCAAAAGATTTGATTTTTAAATGACGAATCTTAGAAGAAAAAGAAAAAACGTTTTATTCTAACTTATCAAAAAAAAAAGATTTCGTATTTTCAAAGTGATCTCAAACTTTATTTGACGTGTGTAGTATAGAAGAACGACACTCGTCAGAAGAACGAAAGAAAACCTAATAGAAGTAAGATAAGAAAACCTTAGGTAGGTCGTGTCCTTCCGAGCGGATATAAAAATTAAAAATCAAAACTGAATCATAATACTGTGTAATCAGGGCCTCAACTGAACGCGAGGCGGTGCATCAAAGAAAACCCCTATTTAACCCCTATATAAAGGTTAAGGTACTGCTACCGAAACATTTATAAAGGTTTAAGGTACTTTTACCGAAATAATACCGGTATGAATTTCCAACCTTAAAAATTCTGCTACTGAAAAATAAAAGGGTACCGAAATATTTCGGTAACCCTTATTTAACGGTATGACGTCATACCGAAATTTAAAGGTACCTTTATTTTTGGGTAATTCAGTCCCTGGTTTGTAGTAGTTAAATGAGCATGTTGTTTTGTGAATAAACGATTTAAAAAAAAACTATTTTCAAATTCCAAACTCCCTCCTCACCGATCACAAATCAATTACCATTTCTCGGTACAAATTACCTTTTTCGAAACGAAAAGCAGAGCCGCCGTTGAAAGCCCCAGCAAGCCTCGAACCAGTGAACGATTCAATGTTTACAGTGCGTGTGTACGATGTAAACATCACGGTAAATATGCGTTGAATTAGTTACAAATGCGGCACAAGTACTTACAATGTTTGTTGTTACATTTAGCAGAAACGGCGCGAACGTTCGCCAATAATAGGCGATACATGATACATGTGATGTAAGGCAGATTGAGAATTTGTGTTCGGCAACAAAAATATTCCTTTGTTTATTTCGTGGTGACATCGCCTGCTCATTGTTTTTTGAGTTACAATCACGACAGGCGCCTATGACAGGCACACAAAGAAGTGTTAAATGAAGTAGTGCAAGCTGTGAGTGGTGGTGGCTTGAGTGTACCAAATTCGATCCAAATCTATATATGGAACTTCTAAAATTATAAACCCGTTTACGTTAGTCACAAAAAAGTTTCCTAGACCGAGAATCTTAATCTATCGATATTGGCAGGACCCATTTGATCTTTATACTTAGGTACTTCAAATCAACTTAATGCAATATTAAGTTTTAAAATTTCATACCTTCTCAAACTAAAAGAAAGAATAATTTCCGGTTAAACTCAGGTTCTTTTATCGACCTCATTTCGGTGGCAACTCTTTAATAAAACATGATCAATGTTTCTCACAAACTGCCTCAGATGAAGTCATTAACGGTCGAAAAATTCACGAAGCGTTTATCGGTAAAAAATAAAAATCGTGAAAAGTATACATTATATAATGTGCCGCCTACAAACAGGCTACAGCGGTGACTGGCTGACTGCTCGATGGTTCGTAGGAATACTTAATCAAGTTAACTCAACGTGTAACTACTACAATTTTACCTTTTTTCCTCATTACATGCCCGTTATATCCTTACTAAGTGGACCTCGCCGATTACATGTTGTTTCCTTCTTAGAGACTATATGGCTCGGATGTGATGAATCGAAAATTACATAGGAGTTGCAATAACTATAATAGCTGTAGTGGCGTAATATTATGTAGTGGCCCAGTGAGTCAAATAAAATTATTTAGTGACATGCACAAATAAACAATGTTATAGTTATAATTTTTTTTTTAAATACAAATCGTATACCACAATCTAATATAGTACAATCGTACATCGCTCACCTAGTAATATAATGGCAAATCTGCAAAAAATCCGAAATTGAGTTTATATTATGGTATACCTACATGTTTAAAAGTGCATAATCTACATAGTGGTAAATATGTATTAATGTCTATACTAGAAATCAACCCATACAATCTGTAAAAAACGTAAAAAGAACCCATAAATTAATTTTAAACATTTTTATAAATTTTTTGAAATTCGTTTCTGTAAAATATGACAAACGTAGATGTGCCGTTATATTACTAGGTGAGCGACATTTCTAACAGTTATTATGATGATGATTTTATAATACAGTAGGTGCTTTTGCTCTATTCAAGTTACAAATTCAAGCCTGTAACTATCCTTATATCTATTATCGTTATAAATAAAGAATTTTGATAAGTGTACCTAATTTAAGATTGCTTTATTTCATTAGAGAGGTATTAAATATTTTGGTAAAATTCAATAAAAATACTCACATGTAAAATTATACACTATATTAATGTTATAATTCTAGTGAGTTTGTAGTTGTACAGCATTGCAAAAAGAGTAAAATCTAAGTCGAACCTCATTGCTTGCCGTACAAATAAACATTTCTACAAATATTGATACATACCTCCAAGGTTTCCCCGAACGCACGGATTGAGCAAGTTTTCAGTTAATTCATTGTGTTAATTTCCGAGAACAAGGTGGGTGTTGTTTCGTGCATCAGTTGCTTTGCAAACGGATTTAATTCATGTCCTAATTAAAGGACGTTTTTTCACGATTCGATTTGTTCGCTTCGTTTTGGGCTGAGTTAAATACCTCAATACACCAAGCACAGAGCAACTCTTTTTGCAGAAATTATTTTATCTTTATGTTTTCCCTATAATAAAATAGTAATTATACTAGATATATTTAATTAAAAAATTCATAAAATCAAATATGACGTTAAACGGATAAATATTATTTCGAGTGGATTTCAACCCGGGTTTCCAAGAGCGAATAAACAAATGTTCTCACTCGTTGCCGACATAAGCAAGTTTCTGTGAGTGGAATTAACCGCTAATCGCGCAATCTAAAGAGTCATTAGGTGCAGTTAGTGTCACTGGGAGTTGCATATTTTAATTCGTTGCAATCCAGGGGCGAGCCACAAATGTTCCGTAAAATTGCACCATTATGCACATAGAGCGTAACATTTGTATCTCTTAGTGGTCAATCTTATGATTAGGTTTTAACGATGGAACAATCTTGTCGAAGACAAATTTTCGACAAGATACACATTTCATTATTATTATTCGACATATATTATTTTATATACCTATTTTTCAGAAGATGTGTCTGAACTTATTTCAAACTAACTTAAGTCTCCTTTTTTTACAAGGATTAAGTTGACTACAATCCCAGCTGATAGTAAGTGGCGATGAAGGCAAAAAGGAGAGCGCTCTAACTTAGTAAAAGTATCATAAGTACATACTATTATTTCTTCTGTGGCAAAAGCCTATTCACTCTTCTCTTTAAAACACCTAAGTCTAAGACTAAGGATCACTAAACTAGCTCAGCTTAGCGTTACTCTTAAGGCTACTAAAATGATGCCTTATCTCTTAAAACACTTTATGTAATTTATAACGTCATTCATTTTCATTTTCATGAATGGAATATGTCGTTTTGTAAATATCAGAACCAACGTAAAACGAAACGAAAAATTTGGCGACACTTGAATAATAATTAAATAATCAAAATAAACACTATCATTAAGTAATAAGCACCTTGTTCACCACACATCGGATCACGTAAGTGCCACGTAAGTAAAATATCAAGCGGTCAATTTATTATACAACTGGGTCAAATCATGCAAGGTTTCACTTCAAAAGCCTTACAAGTGCAGTAAAAGATTTTAAGATAGTGACCAAAAACAGGTAAACCCAGTAGTAGGTAGTCGAAATCAAGTATTCACAGAACGACTTAAATACGACGCCCCCAAAAACCTGATTGCATATTAAACCGCAAGCCTTGAAATCGATCCAACCACATCACCGTGTATTTTGTATCAGCCCACTAAAACACGCAAGTCCCGTATTCGGTGTATTGGTGTAATACAAGATTGGAATTGTTTTAAATTAGCAGAGATAAATCATATTCATATCTGTGACAGACACAATGATGTCACAACTGTATAATAATTATTGTGAACTGTATGATACCAGGCACCGTGTATTTAAATAAGCCCTTATTTAATCTTGTGTAGATAATAAAATATCTCATCAAAACATATTTGTGAAATGAGAGCCAAGTAAAAAAAAAGAATTAGGATCTAAAGGGCGCCAAGTGCTGAGTAGAAAATCCTAAAATTTTTGTCACATGGCGCTGCGTTACCAGTGTCCTTTTTTTCAACTTTGCCTGGACACGCTACGGCGTCTTTAGATTTTTAGGGCCCATGGTTAACAGGATTTTATGAAAATACTACTGGATATTCATAACATAACTGCAATTACTTGTGATGTAAAAAGAACTATAAGGTGGTAGAGGATTATTTACCAGACCTGACATTTCCGGAATTTTAGCTCTATAACGAGACAAACGAGGAAAATTAAAAAAAATACAGATTATTTATTGAGAAATGTCACAAGAGAAAAACATAGATTTTCTTTCTATTATTACACAATTCAATCATAAACCGCCGCTACTATTTATAAGCTATCTACTGAAACGAAATCTCAATTTGGAATCTGTTGACCCTACAAAAGTGGTTTGAGTACATTCTCGTCCCAAGATATTTCAGCTTATTAAGTCTAAGCAGTCATAACGGTATACATTGAGAAAATTATAATTGGTCATCAGTTGGGTGCAGTGCAGGTGAGTAATATCACAGTATAAGTGGTAATATTACCTTTTAACGTGACACTCGTTACTCGAGTGACGCTGGAACCACATGCTTGGTATCTGCGGTCGAGTACCTACCTACGTCCTACACGCGTTACGATATCCAGTACTTCCTTCACTTCTTCGTGTAGTTAACATACATGTAATATTATGTTGGAATTTGAATTAATTAATCAAGGTTTTTGCAAAGTAGTACCTGGATTAAAATGTTTATTGGGACAAATCATTTACTAGTGGACTTAAGGTGTGTAACTTCAGAATCTAATAGACTAAAATACTGAAAATAAGCACCTAGACCTGTTCTTTGTTTATGGGTGTCGCTTGTGGAACATTTTTATCAACATTCAATTTCATCAATATTTTAATGCTAATGAGAATGTTACGTAATTATTGCACATATTGTCGTCGTTCATTCATAAACATGTAAAAGTCCAAATTCAACGGTAATTTAACTGAAAATTAAATTAAATAAAAATATAAAATCGTAGAAAAGCCAAAGCAATCTGAACGTAACATTAAAAATTAGAACCGAAGCCACGACAAGAACCATCTATCGTGACAAGATGTAAATTTACTTGTTAATTACTCCAGATCGGTCTAGCGATATCTTGAGAGTCACCTTGAGATTGTCTGTGGTCAGTGTCGGGTTATCTGTCTAACGCGATCGGTTCGATGCTGTGACCGAGATACGAATTGGACGTGGGTGGCTCCACAGCACTATGGGCGTGAGTTCGAAAACGAAAGTGCCGAACGATTTCCATCAACACCACGTTTCAGAAGCAAATCCAGTTGTAACGTTCCAAAATAATGGCTCGAGAACGTTTGATCGCCGCTGAGAAAACTGCGGTAATGGTGCAATAAATAAATACAGTGCCCGTATTTTTAAATAATAAAATTTCTTGAAACGTGAAAATGTTAGGTAAAAACTATACAGAAGCTTTTATTTTACTTGCAATGTTTGTTAGTTTGTTTCGGTGAAATCTTACAATAGATACTTCAAATCTAATTGAATTTTGAAAACACAAGGAACTCATAAATTTGGCCATAATTGTCCACTTTATTTGGAAATAGACCTATTCAAGTATATTTTGAGTTTGATACAATAACCATTGAGAATCCAAGATGAGTAGGCTACAAACTAATCTTTCTACCATGAATAAAGACAACTTAATCAACAAATCAAAGCAAAGCTTGGTGAACTAAAACCTACCAAAAGTCCAAAATGTGACTCACAACTCACCAGCGACAGAGGTCGACACATACGTCAAGAAAAAAAAAGGATCAACGCTTAACCAAAGTCGACGACCCCTAAAATTTTTATCGCCCATGCACCATTCGAGCCATTCAATGCTCAACTTTAAATTGTATTGATGGGCCAATTCACGCCGTCTGTCACTTCAATGATACGTTATTAAGGCGGAGTTATACCGCTCGAACGCCCTTGTATACCATCAAAATGCTGGTGAATGCATTGCCTAATATTAAGAATTTTGAGAGCATTCTGTGTGAAGGTCACCTGATGCATATTATTATTTATTATGAAGGTATTCTATGCCAACAATATGAAATTTGATATAATATGTAACGCGAACTTGTAAGTTGTAACAAAACGACTTTAACCTATTTGATTTTATTCAAGGTTTCTGTCACTGGTTATTTTAATTAATGTATTTATGAACAGCGGCATAAATCTGATTAATTACGGTAAGAGCAAAACATTTAACATACCTACCTAAATAAAGTATGCATTGAAGCGTGAATGGCACTAGGCACTAGGCACTAGCAGTTTTTTTATAAATTTTGCCGAAGCAAGAGAAACATTTTAGGTATTCCGTAATAATTATTAACAAACAATATTTTATCTCTGCAACAGATTAAACATGAGGACATTTTTGAAGATGTATCACTACGATATGAAAGTATCTGTCAGTCCAGTATCCATATTTCGGCCCAGTTACGTCAATATGATCACAGTCAGTTTCCCCGAATTTTATCGTATCTACAACTAACCAACAACAAAAACCAGCCAGCGTTTAATACGAACAACCGCTATCGAGGGCATAAGGTGAATTTATTCACTGTTCATTACTTTTCCAATAGTTCTTGAAGTCTAGTCACGAAACGGCCAAGCCACAATTATTTTGACTAAAGTGTAGAGTTTGTCAAGTTAGGGCTTGTAGAGTTAAGAGAGTGTAGAGTTAGGAGCTTTCTACATGAGATCTCATAACTTTTTGACAGTGCAAGCCATATACTCGAAATGGTTTCGTCTTGGCAATATATAACATACTTATATGGTAATGTTTTGGTGGGATAATTTTGACAAACAGCAACTTCATGATTTAATGAACCATAAAATTAAATTAAAATTCAGAAAATTATCAGTAATTTGAAATTTCCTGATATTGTCAACGACACGAAGAACTATAAGTACAACATATTATACTAATTTATAAGTAGGTACTATAGGTACCTACGACTCTCAGCTCTGTATCCATTGACCTACATATCGAAATTATCAATTAATACGGACCGATTGAAATACTCGTCACTCTCAGTTCGGAACAATAGGTAATGAATTCATTGATAATGATGATTGATAACACCCAGCGTAGGTATCACTGAAGTTAAGATTGATGTGCATTTGCACGGAATTGAAAACGTTCACTGCTTATTTAGAAGATTAATTATAATTATATTAGATTAAATAGGTACCTACTTAATGAACTTTAATCTAGGAAAGTAAATAAATGTAGACCACGTATAAAGAACTAGGCTTTCATCATAGTGTGTGTAACTCCTAACAGATCATCATCGTTTTGAATTCAAGCCCGAGTTCAGAAGTTTGAATGAATCAGTTATTAACATTATCTGGGGGCAAGGCAGTACTGCCATGCAGTACTGCTAATAATAACAGCAACATGTTGAAAAATTGATAACCACAAAACCACAGTAGAGTACTTACAATGTTTAAAAAAGAAAATAGATTAATTTAAAAAGACATTTTGAATGAAAACACACATAAAATATTCCATCGTTTCTCCGTTCATGTAATATTAATGTAAACAGTTTAATTAATTAATTTTAATATAATGATGTGATTATCCAGCCAAACATTATCTTACGTAGGTTATGTGATATTTACTTTGAACTCTGGTTCAAACAGTACCATTATGGATAATGATTTTCAATTACGAGCAACAGGAATCTAATATTAAATCAATGTCGGACTAACCATGTCGCTCATAGATTCCCGTAACAATTAATAGCTCATGTAACTCATGTTCGACACATTTTCTAGTTAAGTTTTTTTATGTTCTATCCGAAATACGAGAAAAGTAGCCTCTTGATGGTAATTACTACTTTATTATTTTTATGTTACTATCCAGCAAACAACGACACATGACATGTTCTATAGTAGGGTCGATTTGCAGCCGAATGCCGATACAAATGTAAACAAACCATTAAAATCGTTTTCTAGGGTTTTCACAAACTGACATGAATTTACATCGTACATCAAATGCGTAGTTATGTTAGGTTTTAAATCGCTTCTTGGAAATAAGGTTGTCATTACAAAGTGTTTGAATGATGACAGTGTTGTTTAATTTTGTTTGTTTCCACATTTACTCGGAGTTTGTTATCGATCAATAACTATGTATTTATTTAAGAATCCACAAATACCTTAATGAGTAGTTTGTCTAAATAAAACACATTTGGCGTACAAAATGTCAGTTGGTAAAAACCGTAGAAAACGATTTTAATGGTTTGTTTACATTTGTATCGGCTGCAGATCGCCCCTACTATCGTTGTGAGTACTGAGGTATATGTTGTCATAAGCCATAACCGTCAAAGCATTGTCATCATCTCGGGGAGGTCACAATAGCATCCAAATGCGGGGAATTCCCATTGGATTGTCAGAAGGAAGGAAACGGTGAATCAGAGTAGCTCTCAAACATTGCAACCGAAACCGAAATTATAAAAAACAAAAGACGTTAGAAATGTTTCCGTAGGACTACTCATGATTTATTGCAAAACATGGGTTTGGCAGTTTGGCTACTACAAAATAAAATGTATTAACTGGCGAGTTTCCAACATAACGTTATCGACAACAAATTAGCAAGATAACCTTTGCGATTCGCATGCATGCATGTACATGTACCTACTCGTATGCATCAGAAACTTATCGTACGGAGATACAAGACACGATAACAGTGTTATTAAATACGAAGTAGGTACTTACCTATTTGTGCGCACATGTTTACAATAACGTACCTAGCATGTTGTATATTAAACATCAAGACGTGAGACGTGTCATTTTGTCTCCTATGCCCTCAATAAATATAATTATAATGTACATGTAAAATATCATACAAGATCCATTTAAGAGATATATGAGATGTATAATTTTACCATTCCCGGCTAGATCACCACACTTACTAAAGATAGTGAAACAATAGATTGCAGTAAAGTTATATTGTAGTCAATAAATGAATTAAAATCAATGTCAAAAATTGTGTAGGTACCTATTCCTTGAGCTGATCAAAATTTAATAGGTATTTTAACATCTTTAACCAAGATCAAAACTTTGAAAATGTCATGTGTTAACTGTTTTAAGCTTGTACCATTTATTAACTTAATTGTTATTGTTTAAAACAACTTAAATGATTAATGCCAAGATACTTTGAAAATATAAAGAGGTAGAACTCTACAAGATACAGATCACAAGTTTTAATCTGATTTGTGAATAGTAATAGGTAAGTAGTTTCCGCGCTGACGAATTTACAGACCTACGCCTAGTACACAATAGCAGTTTATAATGCTTACAAAACTATTACATAACTTATAGATTAACAATAGACTGAAATAAACTTGTGTGCTCAATTGTCTTCAATTTAGAAACACATACAGCACGTCATCCTGGACAACATCTCCACTTACAATCAGGTGGGATTGTGATAAAGCATTAACTTATATTAAATAAATAAAAATCGATTCCAAGTTATTCGGATAAAATCGATTCTTCCTGTTGTGATTTCTTATTTGAAAACGGAAAATTAAAAACGCATAGCGACTAAGAAAACATGCGCTATCATTGTTCATAGTTATGACCGGGCAAGGTCTTGAGATAATTTAGCCGGAACTATCGGCTAAACTACGTACCAATTATACCAATCCTACCATACAATATTTATACAATAAGCGTACTTCGAAACCAATTGTGATTCAAGGTCTACGTTTATACCATTATACTATACCAACGAGTGCATAATTGCATTAGAATTAAATTTTTAATTATTATCAGTAAACTAGAAAGAAAATCTTTAGACTAACTTTATATAAAATGTAACATTCAGAATAGATAAATAATCCAAAATAAGATTATTACCGGGAAATCCAATACAGGAACAGGACAAATTAATTAGATACTTATATTTTTTATAGGGTACCTAGTTAAGGTACAAGCGATGAGCCACTAGTCAAATGGGAGTACAATCTTTTTTGTCTTCTTAAAATTAGAAGTATATTCAAAATCTTTCCTAACAGAACCGGACTATAAGTTTCAAACTGAAAACATCTCTTGTACGTCTAGTATCTCCTTTAATTAACTGGCTAATGAAAGACTAAATAATAAAGTGAATGATTCAATTATTATATCCAACCTGGCTGCTTGTTTCTTTCGTTTTTTTCAAACGAAATCCATTTCTGTATAAGGTATCGTGAGTCATGATGACACATACCGTATTTTATTGATTTATCTAATATGTGCTCTATCACAAAGTAGAAGAGACGTTGAAAGAAATTCCTCGTGAATGACGAAGGTAGACTTATGAAGATATTTTTATCAACGTTATTATCCTCTACTACACACTCTTAAATGCTATGTGAGTTAAATCTTGACGTATCTATGCTAAATACGGCCAATACGGGCCAATTTAAGGCCAACACGGACCAGGCGTCATCGATAAATTAATCGGAAGGGACGTCAAATAAATGCATTAAACGTTAGTACTTTATCGCCAATCTGGGCGTATCCTGACCTGAGAGTACTGGCGCCAGCCAGGGATGCCAAATGCATCTGGTAAGTGCTTTTACGTTTATCGAAATTATCTTAACCGTACATTCTGTTTTGGGTATTTTAAGTATTTACGCTATGATATCCTGTGAAGTCGAGTCGTAAACCTTCCAGGGAGTCTCGTCTGGGAAACGTTAAATTACAAAATGTGGGAGATTTATAGATTTATATCGTGTGGAAGAAGGAAACACGTACACATTCTCCTGAGGAATTTAACTCTTCTTTTATTCTTTTGAAATTTATAGCTGTCAGTGGGAGGGACGTCATAGCGTTATCGTTTAGTCATCAAGGATAATTCACCTAGAAGTATTGCCTCTTTTGTTCCAAGTAGTTCATAAGCACTTTTTGGCCCGAAAGGCAACGGATCCCGTCAAACATTTTGGATATCACTGCCCTGTCCAACCTTACAAAGGGTACGTTCTTCGACAGCCCTGTCGTCTACAGATACGGATCTGATCATTTGACCCGCGTGAGGCCGCTATGAATATTGATCGGTCGCATTAATATGGACGGCGCGGCCTTAATTACATCTGTTTACAGTGCGTGAGCATACCCGCAGTAGCTGAGCGACTGAATTGGTAACGACGAAGGTTCGTCTAGTAAGCTGCTTAGACTCTTAAGACTCTTAGCTCTTGTCTTTACAACAGTATGTCTAATTTATTTAGGACGCGTAATACGAGATCAAAATGGGAGCTAGTCGGATTAAAGCGGTATTCATCGATACTTGCCAAAATTAGACCACTAGGTCATGATATGATGTTTGTAACCAAATTATTGTTTTGAAATAGTGTTAGAATTATCTCCTCTTACACCTTATAACACAACAACAACGACGAAATATAATCTGAATTTTACCAAGAAAAAAATAACAGACTTCAAAATTACTCAAAAACTCCTCGTCAGATCTAGCTCAAAGTGGGACCACATGACAAGCACCAGCTTTCGATTAAAAAATAATCATCAAAATCGGTTCATCCAGCCGAAAGTTCTGAGGTAACAAACATAAAAATAATAATAATAATAATACAGTCGAACTGAATACCTCCTCCTTTTTTATAGTCTGTTAAAAATGCTTTCAGCAAATAAATCAGCGCATGTAGGTATGTATACTGTCCCGCTGCTGGGCTTGTTTCCTCCATACCAGTAATAACTCCCAATACTGCTATACATAATTATATGTAAGAATAAAGAAGAGAGAAGAAGAAATATGTGTGACTACTTCGAAGTTCTCATAAAACATTACGTGCAATGTCATCTACTCTGCACTTCACACTTCTTAGTAATAGATAAAAGACGTAGGAAGTTTTGTCTAGCTCGGACGGTGCCCCTCGGTCCTGACTCACTGCGGGTGTTAGGAAACACTAGATAAAGCGTGGTTGTACTATAAATTTTGTATTAATTAACTCCTTGGATGACAGTTTCTGAATGGAGACCTAGTTTAGGCAATGTTCGTTGAGAGTTATCTGTACAGAAATGAAAGGACTCAAATATGAATGTAGATAGAATGTATCGGCAATATGAATTAATTGAATAAGAATATGGAAATGAAAATGAATTCAATTCATAGTGCGCTTACCACTGGCTTGGACTTTATAGCTACTTACCATGGAGTGGGATTGCTGTCAAGCATTACTTATTTAAAAAAAAGTTTCAACCCACACTTGCCGAATATTACTCATAATTGCATCTTTGTGTTAACCAAATAATTTAATTACACAAAAAAATGTTCTAAAAATATATCTGCTAGTAGAAACGAATTACGAACCTTCCTGTACTGTACTTTTATCAATAATTTATTAAGGATCCTTATTTATCCAACCACCTTACCTATAATTCTCCAACTAAGTCGTTCCGCACTACTTACATCATAGAGTCCTTCATACTCCTAGTCAACGGATAACCCACATCCCAGAGATAGCTGACCGTCATGTTAGCTTTATGTTTATCTGTGGTGGTTATTAAAGTGGGTGTAGGAGACGACACCTACTTAGCAGTTAGCGTATATTACACTTCCCATTTTCATTGAGGTATAAGTATACATAGAGAAGACATCTCAAACAAAATGTGTGTCCCCGCCGGGAGGTCCTATTTTCAAAATTGAGCCCCTGGTCTCCTTTCAAAATCGAACGAATCCATTGGAAATTGAAGCCGCGCGGCGTCAATTCATTGGAACATACATTGTGTTCGCGGTGTCTGTTCTATACGCTAGTAATAATACTTCAATGCCCATTTTACATATTAATTTGAGAGACAGGTTGAGTTGACCCTATAGGTAGAGTTTAACATATACCTCAGAAATAACTGTTGTTCATTAATCTAAAACTGTAACTTTAATATATTTGTAGATGTGCTTCCACAAGACTTTTTCAACATAAAAAAATTAAAAAACCCCCAAAATAAATAACTCAATTAATAAACGTTCACAACATAATCTGCCGATAATCTCAACGGACGCGGACAAATCACTTGTTTAACATTACAGATGTTTGCCTCGACCGGGAATCGAGTGCGAAGCGGTGCCAAGACAAGTGATCTTTGATGAGAAACATCTTCGTTCGTATAACTACTATTTTAATACTAAAATGCCAACTCTGTTTACATGACACCTTCAAAATTAATGGAGATGCTAGACATACAATAGATTATATTCACAGCGACATTCGTTAACTGCAAAACAAAGCAGGCATTCATGCTGTAAGAAGAACGTCTTCACAATTTATTAAAGTAACTTTTAATTGAACATAGTTACATCAAACTCTGTATTAATACAATATAGAGTTCAATATATTGTTGTCTTTTTGTGTTTTCCAAGACGGCCACGACACAGGGAATCCTATGAGTTTGTAGCGTTAATATTTTTTTGTTTAATAAATAAGGAAAACTCGACATCGAAAGATACAATTTATATACCTAGTACAGTTCGCGTATGCAACGTGCATGTTATCAATAATAAGCATTGTATTTTCATGCAGGCACAAGCCTGCGACAATATCAGAATATTCTGATAACAATATCAGAATGGAAAATTTCAGATCGCGTATCTACGAGTATACCTATCCATTCTTTGATGAACAGAATAGTTGCTAAAAAAAGAAAAAACCTTTTGCCATATTAAATAACCGTAATAAATGATCAACTAGTTTCCGTCCGCGTTTAAAGTGTAGGTATCATATACGATGCACTCGACAATATTGACCAGTTATAACTCAAAATGATCGATTAGTCGTCGAGATATTGTAGTTCCTGGTGTACCCAATTACTCCACGCCACTTCCTCGTTACTAAGCAACAGGACGTTCATTATTTACACGTAACTCGACAATAGACCACTCGATAAATGGTGCAGTCTTATTTATTGACACGGATATTAGCGACCAATAACAATATTACAGCATCGGCATTGTGATGAAAGAATGGACGACTTGCTTACTAGGAATGGTGTACGGTAGGTAATTTTATTGGAAGTCGTAATAGATAACGAATGTGTCGAATCGGTCTATCTACAGAAATAAAGTGGACGTGTTTGTCTGCGATATCAATTTATGTCGTACCTACCTTCGCGAGTTGTGTAAAGTTACACCTATGTTTATTAGTTTTTTTGCTACTGTTATATCGCAACCTTATCGGTATTCGTAAGCATTTCACCGGCATTTTGTAATTCACGTGCATCATTGTATAAGTGATACATATTGGTAGAGGAGACGTAGAAGATCGACCTTCACCGATCTGCTAACTCGATGAGACATATTTTTTATCAAATATAATTTATAAACAAATATGCCTATGATAACTTGCCTATCGAAAAGTGTTCATGTCTATTTTTAATTTAATTAATTTTAATCGATTTTTTTGCATCACCTTCACTCATGTGATAACCGAATGAGTTTTATCTCAATTGATAGTTTTTAACACAGAGAATATGCCTAGGTAGGCTTGCCTATTTATTTCTGTTCATGGCTACTTGGCAAGTACATGTGAACAGGTAAGTCAATATAGGTAACTACACCGATCTGATAACCAATCGAAATTAATATCATAGGTAAGATATTTTAATCACAAAACCATACATATGAAGATAAAAGAACTTGAATTCGAATTTATATAATTTCCAATATTCGCATTGACCTATGCTTCCGCCGCTTGGGAGAGACTCTAAAAATACTACAATTACTACTTTTCTGCAGTAAGGAGACATTTTGTAAACAGTTAATGGATATCGAATCTATTTGAATATCATAGTAATAAAGCTCAGTCACTTCGACGGCACAAGCTAGTTCCAAATAAAAGAAGCGTAAAAACTAAATTGCTCGTCAGCAAAAACTAACTTCAAAATTGCGAAATGAAGTGGGCCGTTCGGGGAAGCGTGTGATTCATCGCGATAAATCGATTTCATCGACGCTATCAATTTACTGGATTCGTTTTACAAAAACGCCACAAAGGTTTCGGCTGCAGTCGCAAAGTGATTCAGCGGTCATTTGATAGGGATCGCATTAACTGGCTTCGTTTTGCGGCTTATCCGGTGTATGTTGTAACACGGTATACCGTTGCAAACGGCTTTTGACTCGCTGTTCGCAGGTATGGCAGAATGTAACGTGAAGATTTTTAATTATCTGTGACAGTAACAAATAAGGTAGAAGCACACGTGTCGCATTGCCCTTCATTGCTGTCTCGGGTATAATCTTTATTCCATATTGTTCGTATTAGTAAACCTTAATCTTTTAAGCAACTAATCGACTACCTACTATCAGAGCAGAATTATACGTAAATTGATAAATTAGTCTTTAAAAAGTTTCAATTCATAATTATATTGCAATAATATCACAAAACCAAATAACCATCTTAAAATAACGCGCACTTAACTTCGCAAAACCCAACTAAAGCAAAGATTTTAAATTGTCACGGCGCCAGAATAGTTGGGTCATGCGGAGTGGATATTAACTCATCTGGAGTAAGGAAACCGACTCGGACAGGGTCTAATAAAGGCTTGTTATGCTGAATTTTACTGGAGCATTGCACCGTAGCGGTGCAGCGGGGTAATTAAGGGTCGGTGACCCGCGGTGCGCCCGCGCCGCACACGGCCCTAGTGCTAAAATTTAGCTGCCGCCCATTTCGACATGCCAGTTTCGCCATAATTAAATTTGATCTGTGTTTTTACTTCAATGTGTATAATTATTGAGTATAATTGTACCCTATTATATTGTAACAAATGTTTTGCTCATATACCTATCATAGTATGTAGTTCCTTGTAGTTATTTTTTTTTTCATTTAAGTAATCTCAAACACTGTTCATTTAACGTTCAACGTTCCTCTTTTCTAACACATATCCAAAGGAACTTTATCCCAATCTGTGTCCTGTGTCAACTCTCTTTTTACCTGTTCAACTTCTTTAATTCTCATATGAATAATAGATTACCATTGTAATTGTTTCCCAGTTGATGATAAAAACACTTTTAATTTAATTAACTTTTACTTAAGTTCTCATTTTAAAAGGAGCACGTCACTTTTGTTCATTAAAAATGCTGCAAAATTAAATACCTCTGCAAAAACGAACTCAGTTTTATGTGTAAACTCGCATAGCAAACGGCTCTACCTGCAAACAAGCTTTGAATAAGGCATTGTTCTAAATGGAAAAATGTAATCGACTCCGGTTTTGGAAGCTTTATGAATACGTGATGTCCCACACTGACCGCGCCTACACGGCTCCATTAAACTAAATATTCAGCATAACAAATTGATTTTCACGGCCCCGCTTCTTGACAGAAACCACCGTTTATAAATTGCAATTCACATGCACACCAGTAGTTTATATTTATATGATCTTTACAACAACGGCCTTTTATTTTATGACTTTTATATCATAAGAGTAAATTTTATTGACATTTATCTTTCTGTACGTACAGTTGTTTCATGTATAGTTGGTTGTGTACTGTGGATGCAAAAGTGCGTTTAAATATTTCATTATTATTATTATTTTATTTACGAAACATTATTTATAGTGTTTTATAGTAACATTGACACATCAAATGCAATGTGATTAGTTATATTTTTGTACTTATGTCAGTAAATTTCACGTGAAGCCAGTTATAAAAGCTATATACGCGCAGACATCACTATCTTTACTTCTATACGAGACATCGAGATTTAAACTAAAACGACTAGATAGTATTATTGGCCGAAGAATGCGTTTTATCTGAAAGCTATGAGATCAAAGATGGTAAACGCAGGCATGCGACTGACAGCCGGGGTATTGTCCAAAACGGGTCCACCCCGTTCCCCGGGCTTTTTGTAAGGACGTGAGACTCCGCGGCGACTAGCGACCATGAAACCAGTTCCACATTTCATCGCGTCACGCCAAATCGGGTAGTAAATACCTCGGCACTCCGTTCTCACGAGTTTTTCCTCTCCAAAACCAGAGGAAAAGATTAAACTACCCAACAGGAAGCTACTGTTTAAACAAAATTAAATTTCTCGTCCGATCACCACCAATTCCCATTATTAGCAACCAATTACATACTTTCACTATCAGATAATGACACCGATGCCTTGATAATTGACTACGAATGAGAAATGGTCAATAAGAAGCCGTAAGCCAAATTATTGGCATTAAAAACCGTCTGCAACAATGTATGGCTACGCAAGACTTTCCCTTACCTTCTGCAACGTAACCTGCTGATTAAATACTATCAATAGTAGACAACATATTGTAATCGTAATAAAGATTACTATAACAATATTAATTGTATGTGCAATTTTAAGCAATATTCTAAGACAATAATGCTGCCGCAATTCCGAAACTATAAAGGTTCAATGGAAGGATTGGTCAGTTGGGCCTATCATCAGAAGGCCGATCTTTAAAAGTTGCTTGATATTATATTATCTAATTTGCCTTTTAAATACTAACAATTTATCTACAAAAACTGTGTTGTTCTTTGTTACTAATTTTTATCATAATAAATTCATTTTGTTCAACCAGTAACTTGTGCCAGCATATTTACACATTTCTACGTTGGTGTAAAAATTGCAAACAAATATATCTAACTGCGTGCCACTAAATACCATTTCTTCCAACTAATTGGCTGCTACCGTCTAAGAAAACAGCTCTTACAACTGCTCCGACAGGAAAACTAATACTTATCCTTGAGAGCCACCTAAGGACCGTATTGAGTCAAACCTGATCTTAAAGTAAGACATCCACGTACTTGTCGTCCATAACCATATATTAGAGTTAAATTGAAGCTAATGTCAAACACAAACAGTTCAATGTGACAATTGACATCTTCTACAGATCTTTGCTTTCTGTATACGGGCTTCCTGACGAAGTTATAGCGTGACCATGTTTAGAGGCTTAGGACCGGCTTAAGTTACTAAATCTTTGTTATTAACATACAAGCATTGTGTTTCTGTCTCAATAGATTGATCGAGATAAGTGAACGTTTAAGCATTGTTAGGAACTTACCAAAAAAGCAATAGGGCGTTTGATATTTTACAGGGACAAACTAACTAATATTTTTGCCGCGTATGAGAAGCTTTGTAACTTTGTATTAAGTATGCATACACACGTATCTGGATTTACGACTAAGTCACGTTAGGCACTTAAAATATTTGAATACACTTGGACCTTGGCAACAACCGACGCAAATTCAGGAACCCTCCATCTCGTTTGTGAGACAGCCACGCAAGAAGTTTCCTCAACATTATTAAAATGCATTGCACCATTACTTTCGTCAGGTACATACGCATTAGGCTCTCATCCTACTTAATAAACTGGTTAAAACGGAAACCTAGCCAGCGACTAATGAACCGCATCCTTACTTGTCGCGACCGGTGACAGGGAATTCATGCCTCTTTGGGTAACCATATCTAATTAGTTGCCATTTAAATATTATAATTGCGCAGGATTGGAATAATCTAAATTATTAACCTCATAAGCTATCTAGGTCCTTTCTTGTAAGAGTTAAGAAAAATTATTTAACGACATTCCCTACACCTCACTAATGAAGATTCCTTAATGATCGTGCTACTCGCAAACGGGTATTATGAAGTCGTTGACACAATTTATTTTGCAACCTAAGAAACGTGACCGAGCGGTAAACAACTTTTCAAACAATAGTTAAAAGACATTGGAACCTGCAATGACAACGGAAAAATACTATACGATATCAGATATCTATTATTTAAATATGCAACCGTCTGTTCTTATAGAAATTACACATTCTAGTGTTTAAGGAATCAGTGACTAGTTCACCTCGAGACCAGAGACAGCGCGCGATCTATCTGAAACAGTAAACGATCATTCGACCTTTGTCAGCCAGTCAGCCACGCCAGACGTGATGTCGTGATTAATAGTAAACTGCTTAATAGACTTGACAGTGTTTATCAAGATCTTTGGTTTGAAATAGATCGGTCGGGACTCACGAGCGTTGACCCGACAGCCAAAGCTTCGCCTGTGCCGTTGTGGTTATGACAGTTGACGTATGAGTGCGATAGTTTAATACACTTCCTTCAATCTTATTAGCGATATAATTTCTTGGATGCTTATAGAGGTAGAAATATGTTGTTGCTAAAGTTGCATGAATTTCTGCATGAGATTTTAGTCAGGCTGTTTTCAATGTATGACGTATTTCTACTTTGTCTAAAGTCTATTGGGCATTGAATTTTGGTCTTCTTCTATCGAAAACAACCGAAGAACACACTTAGGTACACTGAGGTACATTGTTCTGTTGAATATTGAAACTAAATACAATTTAATCTTAAGTCTTAACTTCAATTCCACTTCACAGGCACATTTCACAATAATAAGAGCAAACTGAAATGCATTAACGGTCTCAGAATGCTTTCTATGTAGGCTTGAATAATCGTGCTTATAGGCGGTAAGGGCCATTATTCAATGTATGAATACCTAAAAGATTGCATTCCAGCGTCTTTAATAAAATGCGGATTGTATGCGACCTCTTATTCTCTTGTTCCGTAAATATATAGGAACACGAAGTTTTGATCGGGGATTGCGTTGCGAGACTTGCGAGCCTAAATACTTATAAAGTCAAATAAAAAACATGTATTGAATTAGCTATCACGTTCCAAAATTAAAATTTGAAGACGATGTCAAAAATCAAATTTATAATTCTGACTGTCAAGAGACAATCGTTTCAACTATAGACAGACGCAACCGTAACACAGTTAGTAAATTAATCAATCGTTTCTCCACCAACACAGCAGCAAATCGTAATGCTGATACACAGAACTGCAGTTAATAGAGCGACGAATTAGAACAAGGACCACAATTTACATGAGAATACCGAGTTACCATTTTAATTGTATGCGTAAACATTGATACACGGGCAGGTAAACGTCGGACTGTTTATTTATAGAAACATAACTGCGGCAGGATGTTTGACGGCGGAACGTAAATTGTGTTGTCGGTTTTGCTGTTCTACGCGCGAGGTGGAACTGAATCGCGCACCCCGAAATAAAGGTAATGTATACGAACACAAACCATGCTCGAAGGTTTAAACAATATTAAACGCACCTGCTGATTCTAGCGTTGCACGTGAAGTAAGTTGCATCATGCAAAACGATGTGTAAAGTGAAGAAAACAATAATTTCAAGGCAAATCAGGACAACTTTATAAAGAATATATTTCAGGCAATCCAGAAATAAGTTTTATTAAAAAGGACAAAAAGGACGCCCAAACAGGGCTAAGAAAAAAATTCAAAAGTATTTCATTTGTATTTATTTATTTATTTATTTATTTAATAGTTTATGTACACCATACAATTATACACAGAAAAAAAAATCCTTGAAACATTCGTACATGGGTACTACTTATTTCGAAACGAAATCTCTTCCAGTAGCCCCGCAAAAGGAAAATGAATATATGAGAAGCAAACTTAGTGCACACATGAAATATATATATATATATATATTATATCTATACTAATAATAAAATTGAAGAGTTAAACTGTGATTTTAAAAATGATTTTTTCAAGTTGCAAATCGTTACTTGCACGATACCAACACCGAAAAATGAGTTTTTAAAAAAATTTCCTGTCTGTCTGTTTGTTTGTCTCCGCAAATATCTGAAACCACTGAACAAATTTTAACACGACTTTTACTAAGATATTGAAAAGTCTTCAACTTAGTATTTAAGCTACTTTTTATGGTTCCACATCAAAGGGTTCCTTAGGGATATTTTGTATGGAAAAATAAAAAACTGTCAGCTGATTTGTTTTAAATAATAAAAAACGTTTTCTCCGTACAAAAAGAGTAATACATGGATATCTTAGTTTTTACTTATATGACATGGAAAGACCATAAAATGCATTTAAAGGTTATTTTTTTCATTAATTCAAATCCATATTACCGAGTGGATATCTGTTTTCTTATTTTGTTTTCGAGAGCATGTTTTTTGCGTATCTATGTGCTCCAATATAATTTCAGCATTTTATTAATTTCACCTTGGAAATGGTGGAAAAACGCTAATTAATTATGTATGAGTAACCGATCGATTACTATCTTGGCCACTAGATGGCGCTGTGCATGCAAAGCACTTTTTTACCTACAAATAAATAAAATTGAAGAGTCCGTCTGCGATTCCGAAATAACTGCATTTTTCATGTTGTAAATTCAGTTACTTGCACGATATCAAAACTGAAAAATAAGTTTTTGATCATTTTTGTTTGTCTGTTTCTTTATCGCCACTTATCTCTTAAACCACTGAAAGGATTTCAACAGGACTATACTACGATATCGGGTCTTCAACTTAAATTGTAGGATATTTTTTGGGTTCCATAACAAAGCGAGAAAATAAAATATGAGTCGATTTGTTTAAACTTACAAAACCTTTTCTTCATTGATAATAAAATACATAACTTCATACGTAAAGCGTATTGCGACGTATTATGAAGCTTAGGATTGTTATTTGAAATAACTGTTTCGTGATTTTTTTATGGAAATAGCCGACAAACGAGCTGACGTTCCACCTGATGGTAAGTGGCTATCGTCGCCCATGGACATCAGCAACACCAAAGGCATCACTGATGAGTTGCCGGCCAAGAAAGAGGAAAGAAAAAGAAAGAAAGAACTGACTCTCAAGCTCTCAGCCGGAATACGACGAATCGTTTGGCAGCTGACTCATGCTCAAGGGTGGTAGCTATCCAGGAGAAACCCATGGAGAAATAATAATGGTATTAATTAACAATTGTAATGCATAATATCCTTAGGAACATCGTGTTGAGAGTGCTGAGAGCTGAATTTTTTCATTTTATGTGAAGCAATATCTCCCCTTTGCCGATTTATTGGTTTGCCAAAACTACAATGTAATAAATGCGAAAATATGTTGCTTCCTTTATTACCATTCACACATAACTCATCGAATTAACCTTAACTCTCTGGCACCGCTGAACCAATTTTGATGTGTTTGGGTATAGACATAGATTGTACGTTGTAGAAGGATTACTACTTTTTTTAAAGTCTGGGTACCTATCATGTATGTAATGTGAAATACTGATGGATTAGTCATACGGCATCATAAAAACTATTTATTCAGTGTAATTTACTATGGGTTAAGCAGGAAACACAAACATTAGAAAATAATATCATGAAATAATAATAATAAGTAAAAGCAACCGGCCAAGTGCGAGCTAGGATTGTTGAACCTAACTTAACTATTTAGCGAAACCTAACGTAGCTGTGTAACGAAAAGATAAATGGAATTAAGAAACAAACATAACTTTGCCGTTGAAAAACTGTCGTCCCCATACATCAACATAGGCCCTGATCAAATTACCAAGTTTGCAAATAGGTGTAAAATCATGTTCTTTGTGATACCTACTTACAAAACAGTTTTGACATTTTTTCTTTAACCTATGTTATACCTAAGACATTTCTTCTAGCCGAGTGTCTTTTGATTGCGTTGACGACATATACCTAATATTGATCTTTTCACAGCTCCTAGGGATTGCAGATCTGAGTATTGGATATTAATTTTAATTGGTTACCTTCACGCGTTCCTGCGAAAAAAGGTCTTGAGAAACAGACAAACAGACGGGCAATGGAGGGAGTGATCTTATGGGAACCGTGTTTTTGAAGTGAAAACTTCTTTAGTACGGGGTTGACTTAAAATTTTATGAAACGAAACTGTCCAGTAAAAAGAGACAAACATATAAATTCTAAAGTGAGATAGGAAGTATTGTACGGGGGTAGGGTAGAGGAGTGAGGGGTAGGGGAGCGGAGCGGGGTGGGGCGGAGCGGGGCAGTGCGGAGCGGGGCGGAGCGGAGCGGGACGGAGCGGAGCGGAGCGGAGTAGTGAAACCTACATTTATCATCTTCCCGAAATTTTACATTCGTCTCATTATCTTGAAAACAAAAATTTTGAAGGTTTCACTTCTACCACGTGTGAATTGCACACATTTTAATTTTTCTTTTGAGGTAAGGAACCCTAAAATATTTAAACGTTATGTGGTGTATTGACCTTTCATTGTAATGCGGTTCTAATGATCAATCATGCTGCTTTATGAGTAGGTATGTTCTGTAAGTTAACTAAAGTACCTACCTACTATTTTTGCCGAAGCGAAGCGAGGGCAACTGCTAGTAAACTAATATAAAATATATATTATAATAATAATACATACATACAATAAATACAATAGCTATAATTAAATCTAGCATAAAATGACTCACTAAATAAATGGATAAGTGGTATTAATTTAAAAATAAGCATAATAAATAGATAATGAAAATAAACTCAGTTATAAGCAATAGACAGATAGTGTGATTTGACAGATTTTTTAAAGGTAGTGATTGTTTTACATCCTCTAACACTAGGGGGGAGACAATTCCACAGTTTCACCGCACGAACAGTAAAGGAATGGGAGTAAGCGCTGGTTTTGTGGGATGGGAATTTGAGGAGAAATTTGTTGTGGGTTCTGCACGGAGCAAATGAAGGGCGTGCGAAGGAAAAGCGTTCGCGTAAATATGTAGGAAATTTGGGATTATGTAGAATATTGAATAGGAGAGATAATATTCGAGTGTTCCTACGAAAGCGGATAGGGAGCCACTTGAGTTGCTTGCGAAATTCAGAAACATGGTCATATTTTCTGAGACCGAAGATAAAGCGAATACATAAATTTTGCAAGCGTTCAAGTCTGTTAAGAAGCTCCTCCGTGGCATCCAAAAAGCAGGCGTCAGCGTAATCAAGAATGGGAAGGATAAGAGATTGGGCAAGAAGAATTTTAGTTTCTAAGGGTAAGAAATTTTGGAGGCATTTGAGCGAGTGAAAGGTGAAGTGAACCTTTCGACTAACGTCACTAATATGGGCACTCCAATTTAAGTTGGAGTCAAATATGACGCCGAGATTTTTCACCTGATCAGATATCTGATTTGTATCATAGAATTAGTATTACTAGCGTATAGAAGGGACACCGCGAACATCGGGTTCGGGGGTGTGCATTGCAGCCGGCCGGCTGCATTTCATTCTGTCACTCAGCTGTCACTCGGCTGCGCTCATTGCGGCCGCATGTCAAAATTGTTTACGAAAAAACTGAAAAAATGCCGTCGTGCGTAATAAGAATGTGTCACAATTGCACGACAAAAAACAAAAAAGATAATGTTATCACTTTATCATCAGTAAGAAAACAAAATCTTAACTTAAATCAACTAAAACGAATTTAATTAAATTATTGAGCAATGTTCCCGCCATTTTGAATGAAAAAATTGAGTAAAAGAATTGTGTAAGTATAGGTGTGTAAGTTGTTGACTATTGTGCAATTAAAACTATTCAAAGGCTTGTTTTCGTCAATGTCAATTGATAAGCACGTGTCAGAGAAACCGTGGGCGTAATTACTTTTTCGATGGAACTTCTAATATGTGATGTTGAGTGGCAACACTGGCATCAAAATAAATGAACAATAATTAATGAATACACTATACTTAACATTTATCTGAAGTCAATTCTTCATTTCTTCGGACGATCGTCAGCACAGCTTAAGATTAATTTATAGCGCTGGTGTGAATGCAGAGGGTAGCAAAATGAAATGGTTTTCAGATCCCCGAGATTTAAGCATTTACAGGAGACACCGCACCGTTGCGCTCATATCAAAACCAAGATCATCATCGTAAGCCATGGACCCTAAGGAGATATAGTAAGTAAAGAGTACCATGTAACCTTTCTCCAGAATTTGAAAAAGAGTTACCACCAGGTATCATGATGGACACTACTCAAATGATCCGTACAATAAAATTATTTCATCACCCACGGACACATTAACAAAACTAAATCCAAACAACAGATAAAACGGAGAACCATTTATGATCACAGATATTGAGTAATGGTCGATGTTCGAGGTTCCTTCGCCCACACAACTTATCTAACCTGTCAAATATCCCTTAAATATTGTATACCTACTTATTAATATTGTGGTAGATAGCCCGTTATTAGGTACCTAATAAGATTATATGATTATACATTATTAACTCTATGGATTAGGAACAGATGAAGATAAAATTGGATTATTGTTACGCGGTAGCTGAGTATAGTCATTCTTTAACGTAGGTAAGATAGTGTCTATGGTATTTATTTCATGGGCGACTAAACCATATTATCATTTAAACAATGTAATCTACACAAAAGTTCCGTTTTTTAATTTATTTAAAATCTCACTTCAGGATATCGTGTAGAAACATTATCTGTTTCTGTCTGGTCGTAATAATTACAGGTACTCACGATTTATGTTTTATGTTTAGTAACAATAAACTTGTTATTGTTATTTCTTTTAATAATTGAGATATTGACATGCCGACACTTAAGGAAGTTTGTTTTGGCATTCTGAAGGGTATTCTTTTCTTGGTTTTATTTAACGTCAAAACCATCTGTTGCTTCTGTAGGTGGCAGGGCAGCAACGGTAAGTCATTCCCGTACTGTCTTACAAAAAGTATTTGGATAAGCGGAGGCGCGTCCTCGGGAAGCTTGTTTTAGTTTGGTCCCTTTTACTTCCCGCGGTGAGGTTGCATTCCCGTTTCCCGCCGCCTGCCGGCGCGCTTAGCGCCAACCGACCGCGGAATCTGACTTGCCGTGCATTCGAATTTTAAACTTCAGCGAACTTTTTAATTATTGCACATGAAAAATCCAGTCAAAGTGAAATTTCTTTATGGCCATTATCAGATATCGATCCAGCGGATTTTAATGAACATTCTTGAAGTTATCATTCAACATTTCATCGAGGGAAAAGTGAATCGAGATCAGCAGCGAAACCAATATCTATAATTCGAATTATAACACTAATATAACGCAAATGCCGACTTGTGGAATGTAGGGCAGGAGATAAACACTTGCTATCTACTCGGCACCTCAAGACAGATAATAGTAATATTAGTAATAACTGAACGTCTTACTAACCTGATGGCTCGGCGCAATAGCTTAAAATCCAAGCTGCATTTTAACCTCAAAAGGCACCTCGAGCACGGTCACGAATGCGAAGGTCACTGTTATGTTATCTTGCATAATACCGACGACTTTACACCAGCAAATTATAAAAACAATACACGATCGAGGATTAAAGTTAATGTTGTTATCATAAACACACGAATGCACAGTTCGTTGCACGTTTATTATTCAACAAGCGACACGAGTGTCCATTCGGGACTCCATCGCATCGCATACTTTTATTGTTCTGTAAACAAAACAAGCACCAATTAAGACTCGATGTCATAAGTTGTATTCAGTTTACGAAAAAACATGTCACAGCCGTGCACTGCACTCCGTCTGACACGACGAATATGGCGGATGGATTTGAACTACGCTTGCGCTGCTGTTACTGTTACACGCCGGTCGGCCAGGTAAAAAAAACACGGAAGATTGTGGCGCCATCTATCTTAGATGGTCCGAACTGCGTGGTGAACCTCTCGTGTTACCGTGATGAACTTGCGGTGTATTGTGGCCTACAAAGCGTTTACTACAGTTGGTTGAAGATGGCAATAGATGTCGTTTTATAGCAATCGCTTCAAAACTTTACTGGCGTCATAGCTAAGAAGAATTAGGACGCGTAGTGTTTCAAAGTACGTACTCTGTGGAAATCAGGACTATTTGGATTGGGTTTTCATCAATACTTTATGCCACGATTGCCACGAGTCTATCTTGGCCGAAATTCAAATTGACAACATAAAATTTCTTTTTCAGTTGTTTTAAGTATCATCTGTCTACTGTCGATGATATTCTGCCATCCTCGCCCACTATTTAACATTTTTTTAAGATTCTGGAGGAGCGTGTAAATAGTTCCTCCAGGAAAAAAAAAGGAAAGAAACTAAAATAAGCCGATGATGGCTGCGCTGCGGAGCGTTGCGGTGCGGAGCAATAAACAAAATAAGCTATAACAGATAAGCACATCAATCGACTCACCAGTGTCCCACGCAGCTGCCACTCTTGAGGAACCACAGGAAACTCACAAACCAGCCGCGCGGCGGTATAATGATAATATGAAGCGGTGATGAAGACGAACTTTAAGCGATGTGCGGAGAAAACTTTATGCGGAATAGAACTAAAAAAATATGCGGGCGTAAGATAATTATGTAGCGGATGACACGAGAGAAAAAATTCTATATTTTCTTTTTGTTTTTTCTTGCGTCAATTTTGGTGTTTTTCTTTTCCCTTCTATGGTTTTTACCAGCCAGTGGGAGTGCCGCGGAGGTCGATGAAATGGCATAACTAATATAACATATTATGATTATCGCTCGCGCAACCATGCTCCCCGGCTTTGGAAGTTTGGAGAACTTTCAAAAGGAAAAAGAGAAAATAAACGAAAAAGTTAAGCTATGCGGTGTAAATTCAAGGGATATGATCCTTGAAATCCTAATTTGATATTAAAGGAAAATTAGATTATAATAGACTAATAAATATTATAAAAGAAAATTATAAGTAGTTATTGTGTTGGTATGGGATAAAGTTTAACGACAGGTCGTTTAAACGTGCCACTTTGCGTTTTAATTAATGCGACTCTAATTACACCATCACTACCAGGATAAACTTTCTGGATAATACCTAATGGCCAACGTAAAGGTGGTATGTCATTTTGGTCAATTAGAACTACAGTTCCAACACGAACTGGATTGTCAGGCGTGCACCATTTCTGCCTGACTTGTAGCGTTTGCAAATATTCAAACCTACACCTTTTCCAATATGACTGTACGAGAACGTCTAACAGTTTTTTGCGGTCGCTTAAATTAACACGTTCATCAGAAAGATCATTTGCGGGAAGATATTGAATAGGAATCGACATTAAAAAAATGAGCGGGTGTCAATACCTCAGGTTGAGGGTCAGATGACAACAAATAAAGCGGACGCGAATTTAGCAAACATTTATTCCATAACGAGATGCGGTTACTCTTACTATAAGTATTAATAACAGTTTTTACTAAGCGGGACATTAAAAGAGCGGCGTATAGCTCTAATCGAGCGAGCATATCAATTTTCACAAGAAAAACTTTAGATTTGTAACAAAAGTGTCTCAAAATGATATTTCCGGCCTCATCAGTTATATGTAAATAAATCACACAACCATAAGCGTTGAGGCTTGCGTCACAAAATGTAACTACATTTAAACTGCAGTTATTAGAAAATCCAATATGGTGCGGTGTTTTTATTTCCGATAGTAAAGGTAGTTCCTTAAAAAGCAATGAAACATATTTTATTATATTCTCTGGAGGCGTATAATTCCAGCCCATTTTGCTAATCCATCGATCTTTGTGCAACTTCGCGTGTACTATAACTGGAGATATCAGGCCCAAAACGTCAAAAAGTTGAGCGGCAAAAGAAAGTATAGTGCGTTTTGTACACTTATTGTCACTACAAGTAGTAAATAATTGAAATACATCTTCGTCTGGAAACCAAGTTAGACCTAATATCTTCAAGTTACTACAAACGCCAGAAAAATTAACTGGAGCGCGATGTGAGCGTGGCAAGCTATCAAAAAACTCGGAATAATTGCGGGCCCATTTAAACAGATCAAAAGAGCAGCTTATAAACAAAGAAATTAACTCGTTAGCTAAGCTTATAGCGCTGTCCTTGGCAGACACTAACGTCACCAAATCGTCCATATAAAGACTATTCGACTGGATGACAGAAGCGGCATCAGGAAAACGAGAATACTCATCTGATGTTAACTGGCGTACAGTGCGCATTGCCACAAATGGACTGGACTTAAGACCAAAAGGAATGCGGTTAAATTGAAAATTGCGTGATTTTTCACTTCCAGAAAAACTAAATAATATTTTTAAATGTTGACGATATGACTTCGGAACCCCTATTTGCAAGTACATCTGCTTAATATTTGCGGTTAATGCAATCGGAAATAAACGAAAATCGAATAAAAGTAAGAAGCGATCAGCTTGTAGGGTTGGCCCTGTATGTAAAATATCATCAAGTGACAACCCTGTGTGAGTTTTGGCACTTACGTTCAACACAACTCGCAACTTAGTCGTTGCTTTATGATGCCGTATGACGGCGCGGTGCGGGATATAATAACCATATTTATTATAGTCGGCGATGACTTGGTTATAATCAGCGCGTAAAGCGGTAGTTTGTTTAAACTTACGTTCCAAGTGTTGCAACGCAAGTAAACGGCGGTGTCCCACTGTGCGGGAACTATTGAGGTTAGCGGGATTTCGACTAAAGGGAAGGGCTACACCGTATCGCCCATCACTATTGCGAACAACAGAACTAGAAAACAAATTTTCACATTCTGTGTCGTCAGATGAAAGAAACCGTTTATCAGGAATTTCCTCCAATTTCCTAAATTTATGGAGACGAGACTCCAGACTACTCAATGTAATCGCGGTAAAAGAACAAGAAGCGGATTGATTAGTATTATCAACAAACGACGAAGGAAAGTCTCCCATTAAAATGTAACCAAAAGTGGTCGAAAAAGCGGGCGGAAGTGAAGGTGAAATATTCGGTTTATATTGTTTACCCAAATAAATATAAGGGAATAATTGGGCACCAATGACCATGTCAATGTTACCAGGGGTATTCCATGTGAGGTCCGCTAGAGGTACCCTATTATAATATTCAAAGTTGCGAGTATCAATCTCGAATGCTGGCAATTTGTCTGTTATGTTATCTATAACTAACGCGTGAATATTATATTTATGCGGTGAAACGCGTGACTCAATTGTCAAATCAACGTAGCCATGAATAGGACGAGACGATAAACCTACGCCCCTAAGAGAAAAAATATTATAAAGCGGAATTATAGATAAGTTGAGTGAATTACAACAAGCTAATGTAATTAAATTATTTTGGGAGCCATTGTCCAGTAATAGACGAATGACGTTCCGTTCATTATTTTCATTATATGCATAAACTTGCGCGGTCGACAAAAGTATGGTTGTTCGAGATTTACAATTATTATTATCGAGTGATACCATAGTAGCGGGCGACAAACTGTCACTCGTAGCGATCAAATGCACTGGAGCAGGTTTAATTGAATTAGCGACCATATTAGAATGAACATGCGGTTCATTATTGAAAGAGGTCGTCTTCTCCTTACCAGCTACTTCGCGCGAGCATGCGTGTAATTTTACCGATGAAGTATTTGAACTTCTTTGTAAATTATTAAAATGTAAAAGTGAGTGATGTCTCTTTTGACAATAATGGCAGACATTACGCGAATTGCAATTCGAAAATGAATGCGATGAACTTAAACAATTCACACAACAATTCTTTGATTTTACGAACTCATATCGCTCTTTAGGCGAGTCTAGATTTTTAAATTTGGTGCAATGAAAAAGTAAATGTTCGGTACTATTACACATGACACAAGGAGCGGTTTTAAAAGATTGAGTATTTTGTTGAGTAATGAAAGTCAGAGATTTGCGAGTATTGGAATCTGACTTTTGCGGGTTATAACGAGTTTGAGAAAAGCTATTACAGTTAGTCGATCGTTCTAATATTTTTACTTGATCTTGAACAAATGACACAAGTTCTTCAGAGGTAGGTATTTCTGAAGAGCGAACGGACAACTCAAAAGACTGCACCGTTTGTAAATCTAACTTTTTTATAGCTAAATTAAATAGAATGAAATCTGTTAAATCGGGGATATCTAATTGTTTTAAAGCGGAAATCGAAGCGGAGTATTTTTCAATAAAACTATTTAAACTGTTAACTGTCTGCGTGCAATTCTTTAATTCCAATATATTATTTAAATAGAAAGTACCTAATGACCGTTTGTCTTGGTATTTCTTTACCAAACTGTTCCAAATGATGTGATAAGTTTCACCAGTTGGTACGATGCCGGCAACCATTTGCTGCGCACCATGCGTCAGTCTACCTATCAGATACTGCACACGCTGCGAGTCAGACAGCTGCTGGTTGTTGTGAATATTAGCCTTAAACGACTCATAGAACACAGGCCAATTCTCAGGCTTACCATCGAAAGAAGGAATAACGATAGGCGGTAATTTAACAATGTTCTTCACTGGTTGTGATGGCGTAATGGTAAGTGTAGAATTCACTTGTATAGCGGAATTTATATTATTGCGGACACGTTTTACACGAGTATATGCGTCGTCAAACGAAATGAAACCTTTAAAATCAGGCTCAGCTTCGGGATTTAAAACCAAATTTAAATCATTTATAGTGTCAATAATAGACATGAATTCATGGTGCATTTCATCGATCATTTCCGATTCTGCCATGAAGTTTTCTGTTGATTGCGTATCTGCAGTAACAAATACTTTTTTAGATTGATCACACAATTTCGTGACCCTTTGGAAAATTATCTCAGCTTTAGCTTGAAGCAATTTAATTTTATGAGTCTCCATTTTGAATGGAGGAAGCAAAAGCTAAGAAAATTAATAAATTAATGCGGGAATGAATGCGGGAAAATATAATTATGTACTGATTCAATAATCAGGCTCGAATGGACCAAAAAATGGAGGAGCGTGTAAATAGTTCCTCCAGGAAAAAAAAAGGAAAGAAACTAAAATAAGCCGATGATGGCTGCGCTGCGGAGCGTTGCGGTGCGGAGCAATAAACAAAATAAGCTATAACAGATAAGCACATCAATCGACTCACCAGTGTCCCACGCAGCTGCCACTCTTGAGGAACCACAGGAAACTCACAAACCAGCCGCGCGGCGGTATAATGATAATATGAAGCGGTGATGAAGACGAACTTTAAGCGATGTGCGGAGAAAACTTTATGCGGAATAGAACTAAAAAAATATGCGGGCGTAAGATAATTATGTAGCGGATGACACGAGAGAAAAAATTCTATATTTTCTTTTTGTTTTTTCTTGCGTCAATTTTGGTGTTTTTCTTTTCCCTTCTATGGTTTTTACCAGCCAGTGGGAGTGCCGCGGAGGTCGATGAAATGGCATAACTAATATAACATATTATGATTATCGCTCGCGCAACCAGATTCTCTTCTGGTCTGATCTCGTTTACTCACCTCTTATCTTCTCTCCTCACTTCGCCGCCACTCGCCTAACATTGTATCACTCCTCCCTGCTCCTCTATATACCTAATTTTTATTCCGTATACATTTTTCCGTGACATTAAAGTGAGTTATCAAAATACTAAATGTGATGAATGTGAGCTACTAGCCAGTGGTAGGTCGACATCCAAAATCAAAGTAAACTCGCTGTGTAAAGATAAGGTTTACTATAAGTAATGAACGACATTAAAGGTTGAAGTGAAGTAAGGTTGGCGGGATGTGCGCAATTGTGTAGATGAAGGGAAGATACAATTGAGGAGAACAAATAATAAAATAAAATATCAGACAACAAACAATAAAAAACGCAAATAAATCAAAACGCATGAAACCAATGAAAAGCCAAAATTATATAAGTAAATATATTTAATAATTATAATCAGCTATATCATATATAAACATCACTCGAACTTATCTGTAGACACCATACTAATGAAAGAGAGTTAGATTTTCTTAACTTAGAACTATTATTTTCGTCTAATTCTGTGTTGGAGAGCGATCAATGCGAGCAGATGGAAGATGGCGTATAGGATGAGAAGTGCGAATACGTCGCTCCAGAGGCGGCTGGGGTTGAAGTCGTACCGGCCTAAAACCTCTTCACCGGAGCTGAGGCAGGGTGCCCCTGGATCTATCGTCATACACGCTGAAAGATAAAATATTCACTCAGTACCTTCGGTTTTTTTATGGAAATAGCTGGAAAACGAGCAGACGATCCACCTGATGGTAAGTGACTATCGTCGCGCATGGATATCAGCAACACCAAAGGCAGCACTGATGCGTTGCCGAACAAGAAAGAGAGAAGAAACTTTGAGACCACTCAACGGATTTGTCCCAAACTGTAGCTCGAGCACGAATATTTGCGAGAAAGTATTCGTATGGTTAACGTAAGCAATTTGTCAAATTTGTATGGCATTTTAGTACCATTTACGCACGATAGGGGCGCTTTTGAAAAAATGCCATACAAATTGCTTACGGTTAACCATACGAATACTTTCTCGCAAATATTCGTGCTCGAGCTACGGATCTCATTTGAAAGGTGAAAGATGGTCTCACCACTAAAACAATGCATTAGACACATTCGGTCCATTCATTGAGTCGATTTTCAACTTTTCCCATAAAAAAATCCCTAAATAAAATGTAGACACCTATTTCTTTTTTAGCGTAGTAGCACGCGCCGGGTACCCACTAGTATTATTTAAATTTAGAGTAATTAAACTTTTATTACCTAATAAGTATATATATATAAAACGCTTACTTATGTTCTGAACTCCGTCCCACTGCAAAATGCTCATAGCTTCATTTGAGTACATCAACCAAGATACGTATCGAATCCAAGAAATGTATATAGGTATTGAACTGGAAAAAGATAAGAGTGTATAGAGTTGTCAATAAAGCTTTTACAAATGTGATTTTTGTCAAGCATTAAAGTAATTCTTTTTTGAGGATAATTTTTGGTGCAATATTACCTTAACCTAACAAAAAGTCCAGACGTCATCATGAGAGAGTAGTCAAATGGCACCAAGTAGGCGATGGCTACCGGCATTGATCCGAATGCACATGAGAAGAATGTACCTGTAAAACAATACATCCGTAAGAAAATGGGATAGTCAGGCTGTGCGTTGGCTCTCAATCAGTCCCCGCTAACTTTCATAAAGTAGATGTTAACTTTATTTCAAACTAAAAAACTTCACACAAAATTCGTTAAAGTGTAAACTTACCACAGGCGATGGCTACGTTAAGCACCAACACAGCTATGAAGGTGGTGAAGCCAAACGCATACCAGGTGGCTCTCAACCCAGCCACCCAGTACACCACCAATGTGAATAGTACGGGCTCTATCAGTAAACCAGGGAACTGCAATCAATACAATTTCAAAAATAAACTTTAAAATTTCACTTTCTAAGCTATTACACCTGTCATGAGTTTCTATTGCTTTGGTAATCAGCTTACTCAAAATTAGCTCAAATATAAAAATAGATACTAGGAGATAAACATGTAACAATACTACAATAAACTTATGGCCTCGGACTAGGATCAATTAATCTCCATACAGAAAACAGAAATTTAAAAATTTTGCCTCAGCATCTTATGAATGCAGTTACAATGACATGTACTTATCATCCTTTTATGTTAAATCTAAGACAAGATACGCCCCAACTCAGTCACTGACGGTTACTTTAATAGCTCCATAGTAAAGAATCACCACAAAAATTCTGTACTAAGGAGCGATTTAAGTAACCGTTAGTGACTCTGAGTTGGGACGTAAAATATGTCACGGAACAAACAACTGTAGGTCTGTCTTACCAAAGCAATCATCCTGGAGATATAATAAATCGGCGTCGAGTACAATCCTGCTCTCAGCTCACGGTGCAGCAGAGGAAACTCCTCAGGAAAGACGTGGAGAACCGAATACATCGGGCTGAAGCTGTTCTCTGCGATGATGATGAACAACGCCCCCTGCACGTCTTGAATCCCGGCCTGAGTAAGCCGCGCGGTGTCAACAAAACATAGACCAGCTGTCAAAGCTATGGCCTGAAATGTTAAATATCATTTTAAGGTAGATTATACTGATAAAGATGGTTACGCTTACGAAGAAGCTATTTTATATGAGGCAGTAACTATGCAATAAAATCATACTTGTTTTTAGATTATCACAGTAAAATGAATAAAAGTTAAAAGAATAAGTAATTGACTTACTAATTTCTGCATTATTCTTAATGTTTGTACTCTAGGATCCCTTACAACAACTAATAAGTATCTATACACTAGCCACATGATTTTGGAGAAAAAGAATGGAGATTTGAATGTATTGGACTTTACTATTTTTGAATCCTGAAAAAGAAATCTTACATAAGAAATTATTGCACGAAACAATACAACTATCTACTTTAATACGATGTAGTATGTATAGGTTATGTACATACGTAACAAAATGTTTGGATGTATTTTTCATGGGAATGGCCACCACAACCGACATCAGTGACACTAAAGGCATCAACGATGGGTTGCCGGCCAATAAAGAGAGTATAAGGAGAGGGTTAGGATATAAGAGGGAAAGAGCGCTAAATATGGTAACCACTGAAGTCAATGAACATTTATAACCTGAAACAGAATTATTTCTATTGTTGTATTTTCTCTCTTCTTTGAAGTTCTTTCTTTCTTTGTTGTTACTGATGTCCATGGACGACGGTAGCCACTTTCTTAATATCAGGTGGATCGTGAACTCGTTTGCCGGCTATTTCCATAAAAAAAATTAGTTTCCGGTGTCCGGGTGACCACTAACCATCAGAAATTGCATTGCATTGAAACTAACACTGAAAGCAACCTTAAAAGATCTCAAAATATTTTATGTTAGTAACACGTAGTATCGAGTCGAACGTAGTAAGTAGACAAAATAATCTTAAAGTGGGCCTGAACTTGGAAAAAACCTAATACCTCATCTTCATGGTCCGTTAGATGGAATTCGAGATGTATTTCCATATTGAGTTCCTTGGCAGCGTCGCTGACTGCAAACCTATCACATATGCTCTTGACTGCTTGCCTGGAGGCTTCCTCTGAGCCAGGCGTCATTGCCAACACCTTCATGAAGTAATCTGTCGGGTTGTACGTGATTGGACAGTGGTATCCCAGGCTAAAATAAAACGGGAAAAAATATTCATTTTTGAGAGCTTCCGTTGCGTGCGCTGCGTAAACCGTTTAAGTTAGGCAAAAATCATGTATGATGAAATTGTTCCTCTTGTTCGAGAGAGAGAAAGACGGAGACGGAGATGGAGACGGAGACGAAGACGAAGAGGGACAGGGAGATGAAGAGGGAGCGGAGAGGGAAAGGACATACGCCCACATAAACTATTACGGCTAAGAACGACTTTTTATGATCTCTGATTTTTAAACCAACCAAAACTACCTTAGTTAAAAGTATCACTACTTTCATTGATTTTGGCCTAAACACGAAGTTCGCCGGGTCAGCTAGTTGTTTACAAAGCTTTGCTACATCTCCAGTTCAACTAGACCAGCAATCATTTGATATATTTGTTATGGACTACTAACAATAAGTGAATTTTCGAAACGATCGGAAATCTAATTTGGTTGTTGACAAATACCGCGCATTATGCGCCCTAAAGCGGGATGTCTTATTAGGGTCATCGAGTCGAGTAAGGTCCGTGTGATCTAACGCAATTGTAGCCGATCGCTGCTCAATGTGGCCTTCAGCGTCTTAAGCATGAAGAACCTTATCTATACTGCTATATAAATCTGTGAGCTCTTACTGTACATTTAATTTTATTGTTATATTTTGTGGTACTCGAAATTAGGAGTATCTGTAGGCCTTATGATTATCATTGAAATTGAGTTAACTAAGATGAGAGATCAACGAAACTATTAGAGCCATCGAAATATTGCCAAAGAAACCCTTTTTAATAGACTTAAGTACCTTTACAAAAATCATGAAAGATGGAAAAACTTAACGGTAAGAAAAGTTTTCCCCAATATATATTTTGTACAAACAACTTTATCGCACCACAAAGCATCATAACTTAGAGTCTTAGAGACTTACGTCCCAACTCAGTCACTAACGGTTACTTTAATCGCTCCTTAGCAATGAATCTCCATACTAATTCTGTACTAGGCTATCACTGGCGTTAGAGATCATAGAGTATAAATCTGTCCTCACCTCTCGAAGAAGCTCAAAGCTCCTGAAACAGTGCCAGCGAAAGCCACTCTTCCTTCAGTGAGAAGCACCAACTTATCGAATAGCGCTATGAGTTCAGATGATGGCTGGTGTATGGTGCATATCACCGTCTTGCCCTGAACCGCGCTAGCTCGAAGTAAGGACATCAGCTTCTGCGCTGATGATGAATCCAACCCTGTTGTTGGCTCGTCGCAGAAGAGCAGACCTGGATTTGTCAGTAGCTGGAGAAATACAAGTGTGATTTTGATACCACTCAAAATAACGTGTACGGGTATGACAAAGTATGTTACATTGTCGTATTTATTATTATGTTTTTTATCCACGTAGGATTAAAAGTAAGTTTATGCCAGTCAAAAAATATCATGATTTTCGTTCTATAATTATCATCTTGAATGAGTTTTATCACAGATTAAATTAAAGCGTCTGGTACATTTGCAAACAATTTGCTAATTCCGTATTTTAATGGTTGCGGGGTCTTTTATCTACCATTTTAGCTTACACCCTGTTTTCTCATGTCTTAATAATAGATTTTTTCTATTGGTCTAACGTTGGTTCAGTGTTCGTACAATTACAAAATTGAGCAACTTAGTATGAATGTCCTTAATGTCTACCTCTGTGGCGAAAGACAGCCGTTTCCTTTCACCCCCAGAGAGCGTTTTGTTGCCATCCTGTCCTCCTATTCTTGTATACCTGGACCCGTATAGTGAAAGCTGCCGCATAAGTTGGTTGATTCGTCTTTTGCGCGCCAGTGAGGGAGTTCTGCGATCCATACGTAGATGGGCCTGCGATTTAAAAAGTGCATTGAAAGAAAAATAACCCCCAGGCAAGGTTCTAACACATATTAGCAAAATTAATAATCTAAATTTTACTAACAAAAAATAACCGACTTCAAAATTACTCAAAAACTACTTGTCAGATCTCGCTCAAAATGTGGGACTACATGACAAGCACCTGCTTTCATTTAAAAAAGAATCATCAAAATCGGTTCTCCCAGTCGAAAGTATTAGGTAACAAACATAAAGAAAAAATACAGTCGAACTGAGAACCTCCTCCTTTTTTGAAGTCTGTTAAAAATGTGTGGAATTTCCGAATTGGAACATCCCTAAATTGAGCGTAATTGATGATTTGCATTCGTTATTTCTTGCTAACTATTTGATTGCAATGAGACCAACTGCTTCGAAATGGAAACCTTACATTGCGTAGAATAATACTACCCGATAAACTTTGGGGGGATAATTTAAGATAATAATATTTTATAGATAGTAGTGACAATTAATTTCGTATTTTGTACTTCTTACCATAATGGTAAGATGTTCGGTGACTGTGAGATTTTGCACAAACAGTTCATCCTGGTGTAGGTAGCCGCTCTCCCGATGCATGAAGTCTCCCACTGGCTGCCCGTTCATCAGCACATCTCCGTCCACTACAGTACCCACTGGAATAATATACTAAAATGTAAATTCTGGAATTTCAATAGAAATAAGACCAATATTCAATGTAGGTGTCTTCAAGAGAAGAGTGAATAGGCATTTATTAAGTTAGTGCGTTCACCATCTTGGACCCCATCGCCACTTACCATCAGGTGGGATTGTTTCAAATTCAAATTCAAATTCAAAATCATTTATTCATATAGGTATCATTGATACACTTATGCACGTAATTTTTTTAATCAACCAGCTTTTCGCAAAGGTGCTTTGTCATGGAGGAAAAGAAAAGCCATAAAGAAACTCCTCAGCACATCTTTTAAAAATAAAAATACATTGATATATTTATTACAAAAAAAAAAAAAATTACTAGCTTGTACGGAACTGGTTGCAGAGCAGGTCATTTCCATGCATCTTTGTCATTTAAGTACTCATCTACAGTAACCTTTGCCTAAAAGTTGAGATTTTACATGTTTCTCTAACAATTCCACTGGCAAATCACGTATTAACTTCTGGATTTTAATAGAACTGTACACCAAGCCCCATAAAAGATCGCTGCACTTTAGAAAGACGGTAAACGGTGTTGTCAAGCACTAACTTATTTCATGTCAAAAAAAAAATCCATAGAAAACATCTTACGTGGATTCCTGTGAGCCAAGGCTGACATCAATGTGGTTTTGCCTGCACCGCTGTAATAAAAGTATTTTTATTTACATTATACAATAAAATGTTGTTAGTTAGTTAGTTGTTAGAAACGAAACAGATCCCATAACAGCAATTTCTAGAAGTTTTATCTATTCGTTTGTTGTTATTGTAGAAACAAGGAAGTTTACTATGTCGTAAGTAATGAATGAACCAAATCTTTACGTGACAATATTGATGTTAGGATTACGGTTCACACTATCTACCTAATTATTTAATTCCAATTTAAACAAAAACACTAGTATTAAATAACCATGTATGTACCTATAAAGAAAAGAATAACGACAATACAACGACATAATTCTGGTGTTAAAACTATAAGTGATAGTATTGTTCACAATGACATTTTTTTACTTTATATTATCATTGATTGACCCTCTTACAAATGATAAAGATTGTGTACAATAAGGCATTTTAGTAGCAGTTTGATCTGAAAGAAGTATTTACGCTATCAATTAAGTTATTCATAATCTTATCGTAAAAACTGAAATTACAGCAAATTACTGTATCATAAATAATTACTGAACACAATTCTTCCAGTATGTTTTAAAAGACTTGAAGTGTAAGTTTGAATAAGATTAATGATATACAGTTTGGAATCCTGATTTCGAAGTTTGAAGAAACTTTGTAATTAACATTTTATTTTATTTTTAGGGAAAATGACAAACTTAGTTTTTTTTACTTGTAATCGAGGATCTGTTCTAATCCTATTAAAGTAGAGTGTTGAAAAGGTTTCCCAATTTAGGACGAGGCATCGGATTACAAAGACAATGGCCTGTGTTACTGACGAAAAATAATGATGTCTTTACTACCGAAAAGATAGAGAAACAAATAGTCAAACATAATTTCATAAGATTCCCCATGCAACCAATTCTTATTCAAATTGAAGGTAATATGGTAATGACAGCTCCATCAGGACCATACATGTGCATTCTAATAAGTAAAAGTAATCAAAAGATGGAATCCAAAACCAAATGGGTAAATTTAAGTGTTACATTGTGTACATACAGTGTGTACATTCAACACTGCTGCTACTGGACATAAGCCTCCACAAACTTGCGCGGCTTGCGCCACTCTAACCAGTTCTGAACTTCCTTAATCCAACGGATGCCCGCTGTCTTCTTCAGGTCGGAGGGCATCCTATGCTCCTTTTTACGAGACGTGGGCGCCATTCGACCCATCTTCCCTAACGGTTATCGGTCCTTCGAACAATGTGGCGAGCCGATTGCCACTTCAGCCGGCTAATTCTTTGAACTATGTCCTCATTTCTGATGCGATCACGTAGAGAAATACCGAGCATAGCCCTCTCCTTAGCCCGCTGCGCTACTCTGAGCTTGTGGATTAGGCCAATAGTAAATCACCACGTCTCGGATCCGTATGTCGTCACTGGCAACACACACTGCTCGAACACCTTCGACTTCAGGCATTGAGGTAGTGTTTTGGACAACAAGATATGACGCACTTTCCCGAACGCAGCCCATCCGAGTTGGATTCTACGAGTGACTTCTTTCTCCGAACCGAAAACTGTAAGAGGCTAAGTGAAAAATGATGCAGTGTGGAACTTGGTCACGTGAAATCAAATTCCTACCACATCAATATATTTCCCGTTACACTGCAGTATAGGTCATAATTATTTCGTGCGTGTCATTCCTTAGGCCTAGATACGTAATCGTATAGCAAGGTAAACCGTAACTTTAGACCGCGATGCATAGCACTACACTAGAATGTTGCTCGTTTCCACATGGTTGGAGTTTGGACACTCCGTCAGTTTATCCCTGTTTCATTATGACACTTAACACGTTCACTGCGAGACTATTTTTGATGGACTTTCAGCCAGTGCGAATGAGGTCTTTTCGAGACAAGGTTGAACTTCTTTACAGTGTGAATGAGAGCTTTTCGGCCTCATAAAATATTGTTTCTAAAAAACACCTTAAATATAGCTCAAAATTGAAAATATTCGCTACACTATACACGATGTTTATTTTACCAATCAATCTCCACTACGACCATTTAGGAAGAAAATTACCTCAGATAACGCTTTAAGCTTGGGGGCTAGTTTTAGAAGTATTTTTTCATGAAGACAAGCTTTTTTCTTAGCTTTATTTCGAAAGTAAAAACTACACAGTGAAGTGTTAATAGCAATCAATAAAGGAGCAGTCGAACCACCTGATATTTAGTGTTCACATCACCCAATGGTATTAGCAACTTTGGTAAGCTGGTACTTACTCACCTAGGTCCCATCAACGCAACCATTGACCCAGGTTTTGCAATGCCGCTAACTGTAAACAAAAAACGACGCTGTAATATTAATCAGAAGCAATAAAAAAAGATTTTTAAATATTATAGATGAATATTTATAGTAGGGAATTAGTGGTTATTTGAGTAAACAAAAATATTTTTTTACGAATACCGGCTTGGCTGTTTAATATTCGTAAGTGCTTTAGCCGATCACTCAATTGATAACACCTATAACACATGAGGTGATGAGTCATGACGTCTTGAAATTGAATAATTTAAAATACTTTAATAATTTTTCGATTTACAAGCCTTCTTTTCGACTGTCCTTCACCCGACTTACAAAACCTGATAAGCAAAATTTCTTCGCAATATACCTATCGTTCATTTTGGTCTATGATTCTCCTGTACTGTATGGTTATGTATGTACAATAACCATGACCGGAAAATGTTTAACGATATTCGTGGCCTAAAGAGTCCGTCTTCAATTGCCCTAACGACCTATGGCGGAGTAATCTTTGAATGAAGCGAGTATTGTTTATAGCTCGCGATTATTATGAAATGCGTGCATTGTGCTGTGTGCATCAAGCAGACGCATTATACAGATGGTTAAACTGTGAATACCCTCCTTTTTGGACACAATCCGTTAAATGTGAACTGATCTTCATTAATGATTCTAAAGCCTTTACCTTTAGTAAATTTCTACCCGCACTCCGCAGGTTAGAGGTTTCTTAGGCATTCCAACGGTTTATTTATATTAATAATATAATATATTAATCAAGGCTTATTTATCCATTCATAAGCCCTGGATGTCCAATTCTGAGGACACTTAATTTGCTCCATTATGGCATTTGTGTCCAACGTATACCTGCGGTATACTCCACCATTTTAAAAACAATCAGAAATAGCATATCAAAGCTTTTAAAGAACTACAGTCATTCCGAAAACTTAAAAAATATCACTCACCATTGTTAATAAGCTTCTTCAGTCTTCCACCCTTCTGCTTGATGTACACCGACACGTCCCGCCAGACCAGGGTGCTTGGTCTGGCCTGGGGAGTGGTGGCCAGCATCTCCTCCACCTCAGGGTAAGGATCTTCATATTTGTACTGAGTCAACCCACTTGTCACATACATGACATCAGGGGGTTGTAACTCTTGGCCCTAAAAATAAAGTTACTTTTATGGAAATAACAGACATACATATAACATGTGTGTCATGTAGCATGTGTTCTTTCAGTGCTGGCTGGTGGAGTCAATGACATATTTTCTAATGGAAATAGCCGGCAAACGAGCTGACGATCAACCTGATGGTAAGTGGCTATCGTCGCCCATGGTCATCAGCAACACCAAAGGCATCACCGATGCGTTGCCGGCCAAGACAGAGAGAAGAAAAAGAAAGAATCTTCTGTGTAGGAAGTTCTTCGTCTTGAAGACAAAGCCGCAAGGATGGACAGTTTAACGCCGAAATAACTTCCGTCACTGTAACTGTAACTGTGTAAACGTCCGTAACTGGCGATTATCCACGATTGACACAAATAGTGGAGCCAAGACTGTTATGAGGTATGATTGTGTACAATTACCTAGGTCATTGGTCTCCATTCACAACGTGAGGAGCTAACGCCCCAACTCAGAGTCACTAGCGGTGTGACGACCCGTGTGGCGCAATGGTTACCATGCCGGATCGCCGCACCAAGGGTCCTGGGTTCGATTCCCAGCGAGGCGGAAATTTGAATGATGAGTTTGAATTTCTGTTCTCGGTCTGGGTGTGAATGTCCTTGTCTATGTTGTATGTTGTCCATGGCACCCACGACACAGGGAATCCTAGTGTGGGGCTATGAGTGTGAAGCGTTATTTATAGTGTGAAGCGTTATTATTTGGTGATACAAGGGCTCAACTAGCGGTTACTTTAATCGCTCCTTAGTAAAAAATCACCATGCAAATTCTGTACTAAGGAGCGATTTAAGAAACCGTTAGTGACTCAGAGTTGGGGGCGTTAGTCTTTAAATTAGTTCACTACACGCCTTCGAGAACGCTGTACAGAGGTTTCGTCAAAATACTTTACACAAAATACTTTCTTTGGCAAAGCAAAGAAAGTGTTATTTCATTAACGATAATAACTTTTATCATGTGATTTGAAGGCGAACCATGCGCCCATGCGAGAGGCAACTATTTGAACCAATGCAGATGACTAGAAATTCGAGGTCGTAAAATTTTTAAGGATGTTTGTATGTTTGTGACTCTTTCACGCCAAAACTACTGAACGGATTTTCATGAAATTTACCAAGCAGATAGACCATGATCTGGAATAAGACATGGGGTACTTATTATCCCGTAAAACGCGGGCGGCGCCGCGGGGAGAGCGCTGGTATAAACCTTATGTTTATGTTATGTGTAACTAATATGCGAGAGAAAGATCTCATTGCAGAAAACCGCAATACCGTGCGCTGACCCATGGCATGATTGTTGGCTAGTTTGTTTAGCACAAACATCTGTAGCAACTACTATTTGTCAGGACTAATAAAGCCCATGATTGACTTCCCAACTTTCCTAATGATATGACTATCTAAACAATAATTCTTGACAAAAAATAACCGACTTCAAAATTAGTTATAACTCAAAAAGTACTCGTTAGATCTCGCTCAAAAAGTATAACTACATGACAAGCATCAGCTTTCGATTAAAAAAAGAATCATCAAAATCGGTTCACTCAGTCGAAAGTTCTGAGGTAACAAACATAAATAATCTAAATTTTACTAACAAAAAATAACCGACTTCAAAGTCTCAAAAACTACTTGTCAGATCTCATTCAAATTCATGACAAGCACCTGCTTTCGATTAAAAAAAGAATCATCGAAATCGGTTGGCGTGATATTGAGTTATTCGTCAATTTGTCGCGCACATCTTAACACAAATTTACGACTTATGTGGTTTTGTCGTGGATGCCATTGTCAGATCTCAATAAAATTTATATGGGACCACATGACAGCCACCAGCTTTCAATTAAAAAAAGAATCATCAAAATCGGTTCGCCCAGTCCAAAGTTCTGAGGTAACAAACATAAAAAAAAACAGTCGAATTGAGAACCTCCTCCTTTTTTTGAAGTCGGTTAAAATTAATACAGTCGAATTGAATATCTCCTTCTTTTTTGAAGTCGGTTAAAAACAGCATAAATTACTGCTAACAAACACACACTAAATACCACAGAACACCTAAGATGTTCTGTGCTAAATACTCTTCAGCTTTATAATATACGGTCTATATATTTTTTTCGAATGGACAAGTTACTGTTGACCCCAGCAGACTATACAGCTTCACGCGGGTAGACGGGCGTGGTTGGAAACGCTCAGCTGAAAATAGCAAGGATTAGCTCACCCTCTTCGTGAAATGGGGTTGTGAAGTGTGAACCTCCTAGAACTTCTGACGGCCCCCTGTGGGGTTCGACCCTCGGCTTAGGACGTCGCTTGGAGGACATCAGGGATAGACACGCGGGAATACCTCACGACAGTTACGAGGGTCGTGTAAACTTTATAGATGTAAACGAAAGCTCAAACATAATAAGACAGACCATTATATAAATCATGTCAATCATCTATGTTGGATCGCAGGTACAAAACTCGAATCGGATTATGGAAATAGGTTTTTTTTTACTTTTACGGTTACGTTGGCGGCTGGCCAAACGAATAAATGGCAAAACCACTTGTCAACACAACCGCCTTGTGTGATTAAGAATAACGATTAGAAATAGCCTAATTAATTTAGTTTTAATTCAATATTACTTATTATTAATCAGTTCACTTATTATAAAGTATTAAAGTGTAATAATAACAATTTAATATTATACTTTGATCATGAAATGGAGAAATCATGCTTTATGGATTACTGACGAAACGTGCATGGGCATGCAAATATGCATGTGCATGTGACAAGACACCTCAAAAAGCTTTAAAAGCTCAATTTGTTTTTGGGTAGACGACATTTAAAAATAATTTTATATATTGTGAAACATTGAGTAACCTAAGACTAAGTAACCTAACCGGTAAGATAATGGTAACATGTATTTTAAATTAAACACGGCTAATTGTAATAATAAAAGTCTATAGAAAACTTTATTGAAAGAAGCTGAACAACAAAAACTGAAATACTGAAACTTACATTCGCATCCGCTGAAGAAGTGCTTGTAGACAAACTGGTACTTTTTTCAGAGTCTGTACCGATATTGGACCTCTTACTCATTTTTATATCACAATATACGAAAATATTAAATAAAAACAACTAGGTATATTAGGTAACTTTGATACCGGCACGAAACATTTTATCGTGGCGCGACGGAGTTCGAACGAATCCACCGACGGCAACTTACGACTGCAGCGTATGAATACATTCATTAGTAAATGAGTGTGATGGGAGCAATAAGGAGGGCCCGAGTTGAAAAGAGACAACTATTGGTTACTCCTCCTTAATTCGAAACTTCACGTGGGATAAATAAGAGCTTAAATTCGGAAAACCACAGTTTTACGAAATTTTAATGTAAGATTACTTAGTGTTTTTTAACTACGAGTATATACTTAGAATAGTGGCGTAACTTTTAATAGTCGAGGTTACTGTACCTATAAATATTTTTTTTAGACAAAATTAATCCCATTTTAAATTACAAATCATAAATATAACTTCGTAGATATTTAGCGGTGACTAACCTACCTTCGAAATACTATTTTATTGAAGTTACCTTTAGTTAGTAGTATTGTGGTAGTAGTTTTAGTTTATTACAAAAAACCATAGATGTAGTACCTATAGATTCAGCCTCGGCGCGGCGTGGCCGCGCATGAGACAGAATTTACGTTTCTTTGAGGTTATTTTAAAAGAAATGTAACAAAATTTACAATAGTTACTTGGTTTACTACGACAGAAATTGCGACACAAAACTGTAGATAACTGTACGCAACTTGTGTCAGAGCTGTTAACAAAATAACTAAGAATTCCAGTGTGTTCCTCTGTCTGTTCACCATAGCCTCCCGGGTAGGGCATGCAATTATCCGCTTATTTTAGTATCCGGATATTTCGAATAATTTCTGAATACTATCCGGATATATCCGAATATATCCGGATAATACGAATAATTATGATAACACTTTAAGAAAGCTAAATTCAAATAATTTATGAATTAAATCAATGTTTTTATTACAAAGACTCATTCAAAATTAAATTCAAAACTTCGTTAGATGTATCAGCGCGCTGCTAAGCTTGATGAGTTTCAGTGAAATCGCATTTGGTCATGAACTCATGAGCAATGTTACTTATTAGAGTACTTCATACTTTTTCACCACTTCGAGCTGGTACTGTATTTATCTGAAACCTAACGCATACGAATATTTCTGATCTTGTATCTCTTCTAGCATCACTGTTTTTTTTTTCGGCCGATGAAAAAGCAGATGGGCCAACTGATAGTAAGTGGTCAGCGTCGCTAATGGACATGACCAATACCAGAGGAATCACCAATGCATCGCCGGCCCTGAAGGAGAACTCTTTTTGCATCTTTTTTGAAGAACCCTGATGTTTCTCTTAATTTCCGAAGGTTGAATGGCAGAGAATGCTTTTAGCATTAAGTCAGCCTTTGTACCTTTTACATAATTGTAAGGTTCAAAAGTTGTTTAAATAAATAAATAAACCCCATGTCATAGCGCTCCGGGAATACCTCAGAAGGAAGCTCATTCCACAGTTTGCACGTGCATGGCAAATATGATCGTGAGAATCGGACAATAGAGGTTCTCCACGAGTCCAATCGGTGTGAATGAAACTTCAGCGAGTGGTGCAATGATGAAAAGCTGAAGTAGGCATCGAGTCAAACTATTCCTCGGAGCACTCACCGTTGTAAAGTCGGTAGAACACCCAGAGAGAACCGATGTTTATTCTGAAACTCGGGTGTTTTAACCTGTGAGTGACTCGTGGTTCGTTGACAACTCGGACCGCGCGTTTCTGTAATAGCATCGAATGGATTAAGCTGATATTGTAGTGCCCTTGCCCAGAAGTGAGAACAATGCTACATGTTAGGCCTGATCTGAGCTTGTGTAGGAGCCTCGCAGTGAAGTACTGCTTAGCCCGGTTCAGGACCGAAAGTTTTTTGGGAGATTAGCTTGGCTTGCCTTCTGAATGACGCCAATAATGCACATCACTCGAGATGTCAACTCCCAGAATCCCAAAACGTTTACTCACGATGAGCGGGGTACCCTGGAATAGAGGCGTTATGACAAATGGGGTTTTCTTATCGGTAAACGCACAAACTTGTGTCTTCACAGTCCACTGGGAACGCCGGTATTTATAGGTTTCATAATTATCTGAGCAACAACCGTCTACAATTACCTTGATGTGTCGCTCAGATAGAAAAATGGCTACCCAACTGCATAACTTCTCAGAGATGGTAACTTCGTGAGAAGGCCAGACCCGGTCTTCATGCCTTAGCGATATCTAGGTTGACTGCCAGAGCTTCTCCATTGCGATCAAGAGCCTGAGCCCATCAGTACTTGAGATAAACTAGAAGATCACCAGCTAAACGACCGTGGCCAAAACCGTATTGTCGATCATTGATCACCTTATAATCTTACACATATCTTGAGATCTGCGTGTTATTTCTGAAGCAGGGATGTTATCGCTATAGGCCTATAGTTATCCGGGTCAATAAGATCACCATTTTTGGTCGTCTGGTCAACTCGACTTCTAGGTAAACTGTATACTGTCACGTGCATACTGTCAAGGCGAGCCCTCAAGAAGGAATCCTTGTTCCGGGAACACAACTATGCACGGATGTGTCCTTAAAAAGTCCAGTTGACAACTAGAACAGAATTTTTTACTTCGTACTCTGTCACTCATTCCTTTCAATATTTATGGGGAGTATACCATGCTAAAAGCCTTTGTCGTAGCTTAAAGATCAATAATCACTCACAGATGATACCAATGTTTTTGCGTCAAAGAAGACGGACCTTGCTCGCCTTTTCCGCAGAGCAGAGCGAAAGAGTGAACTTATCGGGCTTACTCTCGAAAAGAAGAAAACCGAAATAATACTTATCGATCTCATCAACTCTCTAGGAAACAGGAGTAGAGAACTTTCGTACGTTGAATTCCTCAACGAGTTTGTATACCTCGAAGGTGTACTTAATATCCAATCAAAGAGGATGTGGGAAGGAAATCGAGTCAAAAGCGAGAAACATGGCTAAAAATGCTTCAAGCAAATTAATGAAATATGGCAAGATGTAAAGATCTCTAATGTCACCAATACCAGCTCAAGACATTCGTTTTCTCGATATTTTATATGTCAGGGAATCATGGGCGCATAGAGTAAAAGAGTGAAAGAAAATAGATGCTTTTGAGATGTTATGTTCGATCAGGAAGCGTTGCATACCACGGTCTGTCAAGATTACCAATATTGGCTCAACGCGGCAACGTAGCTTCAATAGACTAGACTTACGAAGATATTATCAGGAAATCCTTGTGTGTTTTGTTGACATTTACTGTTGCAATGCAATCGTCCTGTGAAGGTTGGTCACCAGGAAAAGTGAAGGGAGTTGATAAGAGCAGTGAAGGACCTTCATCAAGGGCACGACCCTCAGTAATAAGGATGCAACACAGAAGTAAAGTATCAATTGTAAAGTGATAGTTGCTTTGCTTTTTATTTCTCCCTCCAGCAGTTCCCAACGCTGTTCGATTTCTGTAGTCAATTGCTATACAACTGCTCGACTTCTGCTTAGTTTTTGAGCTGTGCTTTATAGAAAGCTTGGCACGGCATGTAGATTCGCCAGAACCAGGTTTCTCCTCGATGGAGTACCGTGAGCGAGTGCTCAACCACCCAGACCAGCCGTTGCCTTTATTACCTACCTACATATTATGTATTGATTACGTCGCCTTTTCTGTGTTGCTATTATTGAAATTGCAAACATGATTAGGACATATCTTATACACTTGCATTTATTGTGAAGAAATATCGGGATTGGCATTTTTTATTTGACATTAAGTCGTATTTTATGCGAATATTGTATCTATTCTACAGTAATACAGTTTAAAATGTTATATTTCGGTGCTTTTTACATATTTCAATTGAAGAAACGTATAAAATAATAAAATTTATTACTATCCGGATTATCCGGATAGTAAACAGCCCAATATCCGGATATTAAATTCGGCGGATATCCGGATAATTCGAATATCCGAATATCCGGATAGTAAGCCCTACTCCCGGGTAAGCTTGGGAAGAATGGAGTCATTATAGACTAGTACTTGACTTTTTGTCTGACGAATAAAGTAAGCCTTTAGGCCTTTAAATATTTAGCTCTGGCAGTCCTTTTATCAGAACTCAAAGGTGGCAAGTCTCCTTTCATTTCTTACAGTAGTCAGACACTTCTCATTTCTTTAGTGCAATCCTGAAAGTGTACGGAATTTCGGACCGTTTTAGAAAACTCTGGAACCACAGGAGACAGACGCTCTGCAACGACGTATTTACACATCGTGTCACAATAAATGTCACAATTAGAGATAGCCGTACGTACACACTCGGTGTACACTAAATGTAGTGTAAAATGTTGTAGTCTAAACAAAGCATAGAACGGTAAACACTACCATAGAAATTGCGACACCGGCGTCTGACATGATTTTTTTACTGTTTTCTGTAGATAAGTGTACGGGATTTGTGTGCGAGGTGATCAAAAATTATATACATTTTGTAAATAGTTGATAATGATATATTTAAATAGTGTTCTGCCGTTTTCCATAGCCTCGTAAGGGGGTGTCCATAAATTACGTGAGGTGTTTTTTTTAAATTTTCTGCCCCTCCCTCCCTCCCCCCCTGGTAAGATGTCGTGAGATTTTATTCAACCCCCTCCCCCATCCCCCAATCTCACGTGAGATTTTTCAAAATGTGGGTTTCTTACGTAAACGCGTTGGATTGTTATTGTAAAAAGAAAAAAAAATTGCTTTGTGCTTTTATTTAGTGAATGATCATAATCGTGTTACGATTACGCTTAAAAGATTAAATCTTAAGCATGTACAATCTGGATTAAATGGACCAAAATAGTATATATTTTTTTGTTTCAATCAGAAAAAAAATTGCCTGATATTTGCCGAGACCCCCCTCTCTCCATCGTAAGATTTGATGAGATTTGACTCGACCCCCTCCCCCCCTTAAACACCTCACGTAATTTATGGACGCCCCCTAAGTTGTTTCAGCAGAGTACAGCGCGAGCTAGGAAGGTTGGCTGGGGATAAACGAACTTCATCTTTTAAAAAAAGAACTAGGAGCTTAATACATATATATATATGCTTACTAGCTGACCCGGCGAACTTCGTATCGCCTAAGAATGTAACAAATCAGAGATCATTAAAATCGGTACAGCCGTTCTTAGCCGTTATAGTTTCCGTGTCTTCCCTCTTACGCTCCCTCCCTCTCCCCCTCCCCCTCTCCCTCTCTCTATCTCTCTCTCTCTCCCGCTCCCTCTCCTCTCCCCTCCCCTTCCCCTCTCCCTCTCCCCTCCCCATCTCCCTATCCTTCTTCCTCTCCTCCTCTCCCTCCCCCTCCCCCTCTCCCTCTCTCACACCCCCTCCCCCTCTCCCTCTCTTTCTTCCTCTCCCCCTCTCCCTCTCTTTCTTCCTCTCCCCCTCCCCCTCTCCCCTCCCTCTCTCACACCCCCTCCCCCTCCAACTCCCCCTCCCTCTCCCCTCTCCCTTCATCTCTCCCTCTCCCTCTTCCTCTCCCTCTCCCTCTTTCTCTTCCTCTCCCTCTCTCCCTCTCCCTCTCTCCCTCTCCCTCTCTCCCTCTCCCGCTCCCACTCCACACTTCTCCCCTCCCCGTGTTACACAATCGGGATTCGCGGAACATGCGCGAGCTGTTCTTCCTCTCCCTCTCACCCTTCCTCTCCCCTTCCTCTCCCTCTTCCTCTTCCTCTCTCTCTCTCCCTCTCCATCTCCCTCTCCCTCTCTCCCTATCCCTCTCCCTCTCCCACTCCCACTCCACTCTCCTCCCCTCCTCCCCTCCCCGTGTTACATAATCGGGATTCGTGGAACATGCGCGAGCTGTCTGGACGCGGGGCCGGTGATGATTGTTGCTACTCGTACAATCACGTTGTCACGTACTTCCTTTACTACGTAATATCTTCTGAATGGAATGTCCGATTTCAGTAATTCAAAAAGTTATCTATAGGTATTGAAACAGTTTTGAATATGAAATGATTTATTTGGATAAGGATTAATAAGAAGGTATGGTTTTCATGATCTGACTTTGGTCATCTTTTTTATTAACTTTTAAAATGTAAAAAGTGGTTATAGTGACATAACTACAATAGTTGGATATATACTATCGCGAGGTTTTTTGTATATATTGATATGTTCTATAATATTGTAGAACATTTTTTTGTTCTATCATCAATAGTTTCTGCAGCGTATGCGATGAAAGAAAATTTTAAGCAAATTTTTTCACACTTTGGTTCACGTTACTGATGTTTTAGCAAGGATCCCAAATTTTTTCTAGTAATAAATATAGCCTATGTTACTCATGAATGATGTAGCATTCTAATGGTGAAAGAATTTTGAAAATCGGTTCAGTAGTTTTTGAGTTTATTCGTTGCAAACATACAAAAATACAAAGCTTTCCTCTTTATAATATTAGTATACATATAGATAACTACAGGTTTACTAAATCTTCTGTCGAATATTAATTTGTAATATTAATTTGAAAGTTTATATTTTTATAATTTCTGGACATACTTACAATATCCAAAGCTCTTTTATTCCTTCTAAAGAAACTACAAAGCTTTTGACAGTCTCATTCCGCCATAAAATTCATTTCTAGAACTGTACGACCCGGAAAGTAGGTACTATAGGTACAACAGATTGTTGATGCACAGCAGCTAACTGCCTAACTGGACACTTATCCGCACAGACAGGCTGCTTGCTTAGCGCCTAGATACTAGTGGTTTGCATTCTGGTTATTTGCTAGGATACACGGTGGCCGCACTGAGAGGTGATTTGCGTGGTGGGTCGCTAGGTGCCTTGGTCATTTTGTTTGTCGGCACGTTGACGAAATGTCACTCTCAAATAAATTGCTACTTACAGAAAATTCATTTTTAAAATATAATATTTCAAGGCCTTATGCATCATGTTGGGTTCATGACATAAATAAGTTACGGTCGAGTCATGGGGAATTTAATGTTCTATATAAACAATTGCGTAATTTTGAAGAAAAATTTTACGAATATTTGCGTATGACCAGAGAAACATTTGAACTTCTTCTCAGTAAAGTTAAAGGAAAATTAACTCATATGGATACTCATCTTAGAAAAAGCATATCAGCCGAAGAACGACTAGTTATTACATTGAGGTAAATGAAACTCTAAATACATATTATTTTTATTTAATAATCAAAAACCTTAAAAAACATTTCGTTTAATTATTTGTAATTTTTTATGTAATTAATTAAAGACGAATTTGCATGGGTACATTTTGTTCAGATGAATTCTGGACATGCAATTCATATTGTACTGATTGTTGTGTATTTGTATTCGGTACAGGAATATGCATCACTGGTACCGATTGTTGAATATTATTTTCTACAGTTTCAATTTCTGCCAAAATTAAGTCTTGAATCTTCGATCTTAACCTTAGTTTACACCTTAATGGAATATTTTCCATAAAAGGTAAAAGACTCTCAAAAAACAGTAAATCAGCGTTTTTTTCTTTGACACTTTCTCTCTCGAGAATCTCAAGCTTCTTTTTTTCTATTTCTAAAAGTTGATCATTGTTTTCGGTTCTGTTCAAACGAATTTTCTTTCTTTGTGGTATTCGACTATAACTTTGAGATTCTAGAGTATCACTTGTTGTTTCTAAAGTAGAATTAGTCTGCACAGATCCTGGATTCTGCAGCTCCTCTAATGTTGTGTCGATTGTCATAAAATAATTATCATTATTTTCTGTACTTAAATTTGAATCTCTACCGGAGCTCTCGCACTGGTTCTTCTTACTTTTTAAAAACAATAATTGATCATAATACTGCCACGTACTTTTACATATTTTATCAGCACTATCTCCACTCTTTGGTTTATCAATTTTTCCACATTCTTTAAAAAAATATGCTCTCAGATTTTTCCATCTTGTTTTTACTGTTTTGACTGAAACAAAAACCAGCAATTATTAAATTGTTCAAGTATTAAAAGGACTTACATTTTTTTTTCAGATATTTGGCTACTGGAGAATCCTATAGGTCTCTTGCTTTTCATTTCCGCGTAGGTCGCACTACAGTTTCTGAGATTGTAAGCGAGACATGCAACATTTTGTGGAGTACACTGAAAGACGAATACATGCCAATTCCAACGACTGAGAAATGGTATGAAATTGCTGATAGGTACTATAACAAGTGGAATTTCCCCAATTGTATTGGTGCGATTGATGGGAAACATATAAGGGTACGGTGTCCATGTAACAGTGGATCTTTGTACTATAATTACAAGCAATATTTTTCAATTTTACTACAAGCTGTAGTTGATGCGGATTGTAAAATTATTTTAGTAGATATAGGAGCAGAGGGGCGTCAATGTGATGCTGGAAATTTTAGAAGTTCATCTTTGTTTTACATGTTAGAAACTAATGGCCTCAATATTCCATCGGAGAAAGAAATTCCTAACACAAATATTAAAATACCATTTGTATTAGTTGGAGATGGTGGTTATCCACTAATGAGTTATTTGATGAGGCCTTTTCCATTAAGAAATATTGAAAACACCAAAACTATATACAACTACAGACTCTCAAGAGCTCGCAGAAGTGTAGAGTGCTGTTTTGGTATAATGGCAGCAAAATGGAGGATTTTGCAGAAAGCTATTGAAACGAAGGTCACTACTGCTATTTCAATTACGAAAGCTGTATGCATTCTACACAACTTTGTTATGACGGAAGATCAATCTATGTGTCAACAGGACATGGATTCCTTTACTAGTGCACCAATATCCACCAGGACTCAATATAGATTTTCAAACAATGCATTACAAACTAGAGATATTTTATTGAATTATTTCAACGGAATTGGATCGATTACCTGGCAGAACAACTCTTTGCCTGAAAATATAATCCAACGCCATAATATACATTCACAGCATTAACTTCTCATTGACACTTTCTCACATCATAAATAAATATTATTTTTAGCACCTACCATCTTTTTCTACTTCGAATGCTACCTCTTCCCATAGTTTCTTTAAGATAACTGCATTTTTATGCAGCTCATTTGCTGGATTCCACAAAGGTTCTCTTTTAAACACCGATGCAATTAATATGTCATCCATTTTTACTTCAAAAATGCCTAGCGCCTAGTGACAGAAAACCAACACGTTTGTTTACTTCGATACACGCTAAGCAACTATTTAGGCACCAAGCGCGCAGTGTGGCCAGTCGCGAAAACTCTAGAGCGTTTGTTTTACTACTCTACTCGCTTCGTGACTAGCTAGGCTCTAGGCGCTAAGCAAGCCACTTGTCTGTGCGGACGTAGCCTTAGATATTATCCTGCGCAATAGATGTCAAATAACCACACGTAGTTTAATGGACCTTAATGTCCAATTAATTGACCAACAATAATATTTTTAACACGCTTTTATTAGCTTCATACGTATGTTAGTACCTATGTGCCTATGTAACGGAAACTTTGAAGATGTTTTTGACCTCCGTCAAAACTGATTCGGATTAAATCGAAATTTGGCCTAACTACTTAACAAGGACCGATGACAATTCAATATTTAAAAAAATAGAAAGAAAAAACGCAGAGTACTTAAATTTCATTAAAAAAATGATAATAGTTTAAAATAACTAAAAAACACGCTTTTATAGAAAATCCAAATAAAAAAATTAAAATGTGTGCAATTCACACGTGGTAGAAGTGAAACCTTCAAAATTTTTGTTTTCAAGATAATGAGACGAATGTAATATTTCGGGAAGATGATAAATGTAGGTTTCACTACTCCGCTCCGCTCCACTCCACTCCACTCAACTCCCCTACCCTACCCCTGTACAATGCTTCCTATCTCACTTTAGAATTTATGTGTTTGTCTCTTTTTACTGGACAGTTTCGTTTCATCAAATTTCAAATCACCCCCGTACTAAAGAAGTTTTCACTTCAAAAAATAGTTAATTTTTCTTTAGATGTTTTTAAAACTAGATAATATTTATTTATACCTACAGGTGCTCGACGTACTCCTTTGCTCTTTACATTCAATAAAATGTATGATCTCACCCGACAGCTTGTCTCAGTTGTTAGTCGATTACTAACGAATAATAACAAATGGATTAGCTTAGCCTACTAATCGAGTACACCCCCTATTGCATTTCGATTTGTGTATTACTCAGCTTACAGTCCTTACAGATGTCCATAGGCGACAGTAGATAGTCTGTGGTGCAGCAAGCTTGTTTGCTACGTTATCTCATAAAATAGCTGCATTCAAAGTATACTGGAATTAGAAGTCACCTATAACTGATGCGAGAACGAAGCGATATGACAGTAGCATTGACAGGTTTCTAAATCCAGCACTTCTACGACACTGAACTGAGTCACAGTAGGTATAAGGAATAATATTTACTGTGACTGAGTCAAAACTTTTGCTGCTTCTGAACTTAAAACCATGAAATACAATACGCTAATATATTGTTAACGCCTGTCAGAGCGACTCATTCTTAATTAGTCGACATCGAAAATGAATGTTTTCAATTAAATACACATGTCTATAGTAGGTAATATTATTGTAGGGCGGATGGACATAGCAAAAAATCTTAGTTTACCTTTTTACCAACAAATAATATAACGCTTGAATTATGTATAAGACTTGGAACTCCTGTTTATATGCAGCAATAAAAGGAATATGAAATTTTGCACGAGTTTATAATTAGGTTATTAAAAAATCGGGCACATTATAGTTTCGTCGCCAAAAGTATAATTACTTACAAAGCTGACAATTGAAAAACAGCACGATCTAATTTAATGTGTAACTGATTGCAGTTTAAAAGAATACTGTGTGAAAATATTATTGATAATACAATGTCGTTCCGATCATTGCATATTTACGAGTATATATTATGTATTTTTAGTACCTAATACCTACTCATTTTGCTTCAACAATTTCATTATTTAGTTTTTTGGGAGATTATCCCATATTATTCTGCTCACCAACAAATATCTAGTGTTTATACTTTGGATTTTACAATATTTAAACTATAGATAGTATACTATAAATAGTATAACTATAAATAGTATAGTAGTAGTAGTAGTAGTAGTAGTATTTTACAATATTTAAACTATGCTGATTTGGGAATAAATTTTACATGTTTCGTAGTAACTCGTAGCATTACTACGAAATGACGTAGACATATAAAAACTGTAACGCACACAAACGCTAACAAGGTGAAAACTAGAATCTGAGTACCTAACTGGAATATTTAAATATTTTTATAGAATTACAAATTAAAATAAATTATTGCGCAATGGAGTGTATTAAAAAAACGTCTTTTTCGTCCTACGATCGAAGTAGGTACGTCGAGTGTAACTATACATAATATTATAATATAATACAGGACGGAGGAACACAACCAATGGACTTAAAAGGAAAATTTTTTTCGCAGTCAAAAAAAAATTCTTGATTTTTTTTATTTATGAGTAGTTACATAAATTACGAAAATTTGAGGTGAATGCTCGTTTAAATGAGAAATTCTATAGTGAACTTGAAGAAAAGAAACGAGCTATTTTATGTGTTAAGAAGATTTAGGCCCAATGTATACGTAACGGGGTGTTTCCCGTGCGGGACGGGACGTGAAGTTTTGGAAACATCGTTTCATAGAAAATGTATACGATAGTGCATACGCAGCGGAATCCCGTACGGAACGTGGCCCGTACGGGAAAATACCCGTTATGTATGCATTGGACTTAACACATGAAGATTATCATGATTTTTGAATAAAATTATTTTAGACTTAAAATAAATAAAACGAAATACGTATATTTTATTGGAATGTTTAATAGGTGCAATTTAAACGCAATATTTATTATTTAACGCAATAGTATTTAACGCAACAACAACTACATAATTACATAATTTTACTATATCAGTAAAATTACAGATCAAACAAGAATACAAAATTAAAATTTCTAAGCGCTAGTAAGTAGTAACAGCTTGTATTTGAAACAAATCTCCGTTGTACATTATTAAAAATCTAAAGATAAAATAATAGTAATATAACATTTTAATGGCAAAATGTTACATTATACATTATAAAATATACATTATTACACATTCATTATAAAAAAATGTCTATACAATTTAACGCAAATACCTACTTCAGATTGATTATAAGAAGCATAAAAAATTGAATTAAATTCAATTTAATTAAATCAATTAAGAAATAATTATAGATTGATATATTTATTTTATTATGCGAGGATTGAATCAATAAAAATATTAAAAATAAATAAAAAAGTATAATTGTTATAAAGGAAAGTATATTATTATACAAGCCCATTTATTTTGCAAAATCATGTACCTAATTGATGAGTTTGTATAATACAGAAATATTAATATGAAAATGTTTAATATGCGCCGAGATTAAAGAAAAAAGACACAGTTTTTAATACATAGCACGTAATAAAATTAGCTCAGCTAATTAAAATTACAATTTTTTGTAGAACCTAGACATGCACTATATGCACATTTTGCACAGTATGCATATTTATGTTATTCTTGTATAAAATATGACGACTAAATATTTTTCCATAATGATAAAATAACGTGTATAAAACTCTTTGTCCATTCAGTTTCTTAATTTAGTATGTATTTCAAATTCTTGTCTAAACTGAGCCATTATTTTCATAACCTTTTTACGTATTCACTCATACTTATGTAGTTTTTTGCTAAATAAATTTTGCGATTCCGATTATTGACATTTATTCGAATGAATGAATTTTTTATGCTGAAACATTTAATAATATAATTAATGAAGTTTGTTTATTTGAATTTAAAAAAAGTAATATGTTAAAAGGACATTTTAAATTCAAAAATAATAATAAAAAATACCTAACCTAGCCCACGCTTTTTTGTGGTAACTATACCTAGTTACCATTGCAATGGAAGTAGCAACTGCAACAAATTATGAGAAGCATTTACAATTTTTTCAATTGACTGTGTTTGTACCATGTAACAAGCATGCCTAATTATACAAAATGTATTGATACAAAAAGACATTGCATTAAATCCTAACGAAATAAACGTGTGCTACGTTTATCGTGCCTTGGCTATGCCGTCCATTTTAATCAATAAAATTACTGAATTTGGACAGTCTTTTGTATGTGATGTTGGTAACAGCTCATATTCATAGTAGCTGTGCTACCTCGAACAAAATAATTAATTACTTTGTTACATTTTTACACTAATAAAATCGCAGATATACAAAATTGTAACCCAATATAATGTTGTTTATTTTCTTTCTTTTGACTCAACAGCCTTGTTCCTTCTAGCCATTTCCGACGGCTGATAAACACCTTGACTTACAAAGATTCACTTTCAGACACCTTTCACATTTTATTTTACAGTGAACAAACAAACAAACAAACAAGCAAGCAGTTATTTCCCGCGGCGCGTGCGCAGGACGAGCGCGATGTACGCCAGCAGCCGGAACCCGATGAACAGCAGCACCATGTTCACGATGTCCATTGTGAAGTCGTCCTGCAACACCAGTTCAAAATATCTATAATAAACTTTCCCTTATCAACCCCTGACGTAAAAACATGCTAATTATTTAATAAATTAAATTAATTAATTTAATTAAGTATACTATTTATTAATTATTAAATTTTAAAGCAATTCTCGCGTCGCAAGATAGCATAGTGCATTAGAGCAATAGAAGATTCAGTATGAGTCCTGAGATATTGGAACATTTGGAACACCCTTAATTATTCCCTTACACACACCTTGATTATGATCTACCAAAGTTGACAGTACACTATACCACTTCACCACTAGAGAATACTTTAACGATACTACGCTAGGGTACGTTGCCTCTGAGAATCTAAGTTTCTCCAATACGACGTGTCCCGACGCGGAGCAGTGCGAGTATTCTCATTGTACCCTTGTTCCCTTACACACCGACTTGCGAATCTAACGGACACTATAGCCAACATCAACTCATCAGTCGAAACAAACAAACCTTACACACCCAAACCTTTAGAAGAACTAACGTAGACACTACGCCGGGGTACGTTACCTTGGAGAATCTGAGCTTCTCTGCCGTCCTCAAACTAAAAGGCGGTTAAGTGACAAAAACAGTTTTTGAGGTAGAGCCAAAAAACGCAGGATTATTTTGAAATCGTGCTAGTGATTCTCTATATACAATTGTTAATGTTGTCATACTATGTCAAACTCAAAAGATATATATATTTTTTGAACTTAAATATTACTAAAGGTCAAAAAAATATGAAAACTGTTAATAAAGTAAAAATTTACCAGATGACATTTAGACACCTTTTAGCTTGAGGACGGCAGTTCTCCATGACGTTCCCCGTGATTGAACCCTTATTCCCTTACACACACATTGACAATGATCTAATGGTCATTGCGCCAGGGTACATTACCTCTGAGAAGCTGAGCGTTTCCAACACGACCTGTCCCGAGGCGGGGCAGGTGAAGTTCTCCCGCGTGCAGGCGATGCTTTCCACGCCTGCCCACTGGTTCACCAGCAGCGCCTCGTTGCCGTACCGGAACCACGACAGGTACGAGATCCAGCCCAGGTACGGGGGGACGGACCTTGACATTGAGATGGTGAAGACGTTAATTTTTTTATGGAAATAACCGGCAAACGAGCTGACGATCCACCTGATGGTAGCCACTTACCCTTATACTTACACGTAGTGATTTTTTTACTGAGGAGCGATTAAAGTTACAGTTAGTGACTCTGAGTTAGGGCGTTAGTTTGCTTAATCTAGTTATTATCAGACGTTACTTCGGAAATCCATACTTAATCCACGCATGTATAAAAGTACTCGATTATACCATTATACATGCTGCAAAGTAGACTAATACTAGCTTATGGTAAATCAATAAAATCATGGAGCGTTCGACACGCAATGTTTTTAGCCGTTTTGGTGCGGCTTAGAATACTAATCCTAATCCCACGCCGGATTGATGTCGTAAAAGGCGACAAAATCCGGCCGCCTGGTGGTGTGGTGGTAGGGCCCCTAGGAGGGATTATATTGGTAATATTGATATTGACTTTAATTGTTAATCAATACCATTAGGTATTATTTCTCCATGGGGTTCGTATGGATCGCTACCACTTAAATTAAGTAACTATAGTTCTGTACTTCTCTCAGCGATGGCGCTACAGGTAGCTGGCGCGCTTAATAAAGAAGTTTTCACTTCAAAAAAATCTACGAATACGTCACGTAAAACCTTCGTCTTGAGTATTTGGTTGAAATTATGAATCAATATTGAAGAAATGTCCCACAATGGTAACTTACCCCGAGTTAAGGAAGAATCCTCCGAACAGCATGAAAGGTATGATGATGGGCGGGCCGACCGACGCCGCCATGCTGACACTGCTGCTGGCGCACGAGATCAGGTAACCTGGACAACATTCAAACAGGATTTATATCTTTATTTCAATGACAAGATCACTTAGAAATAACTGTACTGGTAGAAGAAGCTGTTATCCTGTACACTTCTATTTTACTTTAAAAGAAGTGCTGAGGAGTTTCTGAAGCCATTTGTTCTTTGACAAAGCACTTATTCGAGCTGTTGTAGAAAAAAAGTTATATGTGTCAGCAGGGGCGTAGCTACCGCCGTATCAGCCGTATCAATTATACGGGGCCCCGGGGCTAAGGGGGCCCCCAATGCGTCTTAGAAAAAATTCGTAAAATGATCCGGAAATCAATAAAGATTCGAAAAATGTTCTGGAAATCATCAACACCTCATTCAAAAGTGAAATCAACATTAAAATTACTTTCTGCACCATCTTGCATCGTACTTGTATAATAATAAAATTAATAGGTATATGAATTTATAAGTTTAGCTGCTACTAACATAGATTATGGATGTATTTCCGAAATAAAATTATTATTATTATTATTAATTACTTTAACATAATGCAAAAGGAGGTCATGATTCTAAATCTGAAAATTCGACAACTTGAACATAAACAGGCATAGGTACAGATAATAATAATAAAAAGACTTCTAATCAGTTATTTAAATGCCCTAATCAAAATTTAAACAAAATATTAAATGAACAAAAAAATAACGTTCTGCACGACTGATGATGCTCTCCGGCACTGAGTGCCGCGCGGGCATGCCAGCAGCAACCCCATGTCACAGCGCTCCGGGAATTCTAAGTCAGGAGGAAGCTCATTCTACACGTAACACAGCTCATTCTACAGTTAGCACGTGCTTGGTAAATACGATCGGGAAAATCGGACCATAGAGGTTCTCCACGAGTCTAATCGGTGTGGTTAAAACTTAAATTTTCGGTTAGTGATGCAACGTTGAAGAGGCGAAGTAGGCATCAAATCGAACGATTCCTCGGAGCACTCACCGTTGTCAAGTCGGTATAACACGCAGAGTAAACCGATATCTCTTCTGAAACTCAGGTGTTCTAAGGTGAGTAGCACTCCATCTGAACCCTGACATGAGCTTTGTAAAGCATGAGCAGGTGCCTCGCTCGCAGTGAAGTACTCCTTAGCCCAGTTAAGAACACCAAGCTTTTTAGAAACCAACTAAACTTATTGTTAGCCTTGTCTTCCAAATGACGCTGATACTGCACATCACTCGAGATGTCAACTCCCAGAATCTTACACTTACACAAAACTTTAAGTGACGGTGAGCGCAGTACAAATGGGGTTATCTTATTGGTAAACGCGTCGACTTGTATCTTCGAGGGTTGAACTCTATCAAATTAAGATTTGCTCCAGAGAGTTCTCAACTTCAGACACAAGTTTAAGTTTAGCTATACGCCACTTGCAACTGAGAGGATTAAGGGGGGCTGTGGAGTAGGCACCCCCTGTGCCGTCATCGGCATAGTAGCAGCTGCTACTCATGCCATGTCATTGATACCTATGCAGAATGAACAGCGTAGGAGATACCACAGGCCCTTGGGGAACACCAGCATTTTATAGGTTTCATATCTGACTGTGAGCAAGAACCGTCTACTACGACCTTAATATTATGTCACTCAGATAGAAAGCTGGCTACCCAACTGCATAACCTCTCACAGCGACCGTAAGATGGTAACTTCGTGACACCCACCTGTGCCAGACTCGGTCACAGACCTTAGCAAAATCTAGGCTGAGTGCCAGTGTTGTGATCAAGAGCCTGACGGTGCCTACAGGTGCGTGAGGTAAATTAAATGATCACCAGCTGAACGACAGTCGCGAAAACCATATTGTCGACCACAGATCAGCTGATGATCTTCCAGATATCCCAGGAGCTGCATGTTAATCTCGCGCTCCATTACCGTCGCAAGCAGGGAACTTATCACTATAGGCCTGTAGTTAGCTGGGTCATTGAGATCATCCATAATGGGGATGAGATGAACGAGGGTAACATTCCACGAGGACGTATCATGTGGCATAAGATAGCGAGAATAAGCACGTTAAGACGGGGAATCAACCAGCCCCGGATCTAAGATTTTTTCGAACTGGGGCAGAAACTTGATAGTGGCATCCCTCTCTTCAGCGTTTGAGATAAATTACTTAAAGCTTATGTTAGGCGGTAGGACCAACTCTATCATCAAGAGTTGAGTTGGCGGCGAAAAGGATGCCAAGAAGTTTGGCTTTGACCTTTGTCGTATGGACCACGGAGTCCTCCGATTTACGCAGTTGTGGAAGAAATGACCGACAGAAGTTACCCTCGGCAGCTTGAGCTAGCGACCAGAATTCTCGACTAGCAAAGAAGTAATCGACCATTCGCTCGCCAATTCCGCCTATGAACTTAGCCTTCGTTTTAGCCATTTGCTCCATTGCTAACCAGGAAGCAGCGTTGACCTATGTATTAAGCCCTGGGATGGATAGATCTATAAACGTGCACGCGGATGACCAGGCCTGGTAAGTGGCATGAATTTGGTTAGATGCCGAGATACAGGGACTACTATACCAAAGTTGGCTTTTAACACCGATGGATATGATAGATTTACGAATTAAACATTCCATGCCCTGTCGTATCACATCAGCTATGAGTCTGCGCTCGCGTTCGGATCTACCAAAACGAAACAGAGCTGCCTCCAGGGTAAAATTTTATAGTATTGATTGTATGTGGTTTATTAATCAATATACTTAGGTATATTATACATATTTGTTTTAATTTACGCTAGCTTTTTTATTTTGAGAAAAATCTTTACTCTTTAGTCGAGGGAGCCCCCGGCAAAATTATGATACGGGGCCCCGGAAGGGCTAGCTACGCCACTGTGTGTCAGCTCCGATGCATAACTGGAGTTTAACGCCATCTAGTTTGCAATCTTCAAATCAGTAACAACCGATGATGATGATGATGATGTTTCACATCGTCAGAATAGGATATACCAAGATTATTATTTTTATTAGATCTAGATTCTGTGTTACGAATTACAAACATAGGTAACGCATAACGTAACAGAAAAAGTTTGATTTTACTCCTCATAAAATTTCATACCGTCGCGTGGGCATAAATATGAAAATCGATTCTAAAGAAGTTGAACTCTAAAAAAAATGTAGGTACACAAAAAAACTGATCTACTTAATCATTTATAAGTGATAACTTAGTATAATCAAATGATGATGAATTTTTTACGTATAATTAAACCGACAGTACTCAGAATTTACACGCCTGGCTAGCAACATAACACATAGGGGTTAGCTACACACAAAGTTGCAGAGTAGAACCCAATCAACTTATTTATGTCGGTAAAACAAACCATCGGTGATTCCTTTGATGTTACTAATGCCGATGAGCGTCCGTGACCACTTATCAACCATTATACTCTAACGCTCTAACTCAGAGTCAATAATGGTTACTTAAATTGCTCCTTAGTACAGAATTTGTATGATGGTTCTTTACCAAGGAGCGATTAAAGTAACCGTTAGTGAATCTGAGTTGGGGTGTAAGATCCGAATTAGAGGCGTTTTTGCACTCATCTTCTCACCGGATAAAAATTATAGAAAAATATCGCGAATGGGTTGCCTGAAAAAATATGTTCAAGACTAGACAAGACAAGGTGGGAAAAAAAAATGTGGTTTGAGGAAAAGTACCCTGAATATTAATGATGGCAAATTTTACTAAAAGGAAACATTCATTTATTTTCACAAATAAGTAAAACTGCATTCAAAGATTTTTGAAAAAAAAATACCGTGTGTTTTATGATACCAATCGAAAGGGTCAATCACAAGGATCAATAATTCAATATCTTTTGAGTAACTTAATATCTTAAATTAAAGGAAGACCAAGAAAGATATTACTTAGAGAAAATTTATATAGATTACCACCCTGTATGTAGAATAATGATAGCCTTGAACATATTTTTAGGCAATCCATTCGCGATACTTTTCTTTACATATTATGATATTTCATAAAAACAATTTTTATCCGGGAAGCATGGATGGGTGCAGAAACGCCTCTAATTCGGATCCCGTACTATTAGGCGCTCCACCCACTGAAGACGCGTCCCGCCGCGGTGCGCGGAGTGACGGATAACGCAACTGCGCGCGGGGCAATTTCCCGCGCGTTGCCGCGTCGGCAGTGTGTTGTGTTGTGCTAGGCGTGATTTCTATATAAATTGAGATAATTGCTTTATGCAATTTGCATACAATTGTAAAATCTGCCATCACGCGCACCGCGACGGGGCGCGGTGCAGTGGGTGGAGTGGAGCGCCTTAGGTGACTCTTCAACTAGTTTATCGTCTTATTACATAAAAATAAAAATAGAGTGAAACAAGACTAGGAATAATACTGAATATTATAATAAGACTGAACACGTTTCAGAAATGCTGCATTTTAATTGTAAAGGCTGGATAGCTCTTATTCTACCTCTTGGTAAAGGTGGATACCTTTACCAAGAGGTAGAATAAGAGGTAGAATAGCGAAAACAAGATTTGTTGTTGTCAAAATAACCAGTTCCAAAAAAGGTAAACGGTGTTTTTGCTTCGTTATCTGTTGACTGTTAAACCACCAAACTGCCTCACTAAATAAAACAAAGTGTATTTTAATGATGTTCTCGGAACTTTGGTCTCACATTCTTCCGAGGGCCTCGGATCTGTTACGTAACGTAGGTAGGTACCTATAGGGGAATTACAAAACTCGTCCAAGCGAGCCGACTGGCCCAACTAGCGAACGATAATCGATACATCGTTATATGATATCTCGGTTGCTGTGAATTAGTTCGCACTACTAATCGAATTTACTGTTATACTGCGTACACGTGCCCTAGTATTAACTACTTAATTAATGAACCATTAGGTTCATTTTATAAGTCATTAAAATTTCCCGAATTGGCACAGATGGTTTAATACGGGTTATGTTCCAAACTTAAACTGCGTTGTCAGTAGTGATCAAAAGTTATTTTTAAAGAATAATTTATTTGTTACAACCAAATCCTATCGTACCGTACTATCGAACCCGGACTTTTTCATAATTCTACCAATAAGAGGAAGTGAAGTGTCCGGTATGATCCGTATGATTAGTTTGAGAGCAAAAAGTATCAGATAAGAGAAGGCTTAGATACACCAACAACGTTGCAAATATCATGGGTTAATGGCCGAGATGAACTTACGTATCTTACTTATAAAAGTAAGATTTATTTGAATAGTTATCTACACTGCCTACGTGCGTGTATTTTTTGAGCAGGGGAAAATTATTAGAATATGGTAATGCGATTGAAGTGATAATATTTCATGGGATAAATTGTTCACACATTTAAAATATTATTTTTAATATACCTACGTGTCACGTTGTTTGTCCGCGATGGACTCCTAAACTACTTGACCGATTTTAATCAAAGCACACCACGTGCAGTTTGATCCAACTTGAAAGATAGGATAACTTCATCTCATAATAAAAAACTTTTGACAGAACGAAGTCTGTCCGGGCAGCTAGTAATATATAGGAACTAATACCTACATACCTATTACACTGGTAAATCCTATACATTTTTTGAGTATGAGTAATTGTATAAATGACTGTATCTTTTAACTGGGTACGTCAGGACGCATTATTTTCATTTTAATACCTATATTGTTAAACATTGTGCAATACACAATAAACCTAATTAGAAATGTCTTAATAAATCAAGCAATAAAAAAGTAACTTACTCATTTAGAATCATTAATAATATATTAAATTGTTTTAGAAAACAGCCAGTCTATGAAGTGTGGATCAAGAAAAATCATTTTATTCTTAAGCAATTATACCAACTCGTTTAGTTATTATGCAAACGCACATTTCCTCACTTGTTTCTAGTAGAAACATATTATGGTAACTAGATGATAATAAAGTATAATTTCTGCGTGAAAACAAGTTAAACAATCCGCTACGGGTTTAGCTAATAATCCCTTATTGCTCGGCGACTGTGCAACCTAACGGAAATATAAAATCTCAGCAAAACAAATAAACTGACATTTAAAATATTAAATTGAAAGGTCAAGTAGGTACCTCATAGGTACCTGTACCTACTAGAGACTACTTTTGCAACAGCGAATGGACATAATGATAAATTGACGGGGCATAATTTGAAAATTCATAGCTTCATTCACACGCACGTAAATAAAATTATCACACCTTCACACGTAATATAATCACTGATTCCGTCATATCGTTGAGTCTCTGTCCTACATGTGAATAGACACTAAATAATAGTTTCCGCGAAAGAGTGATTTCTCAAAACGAAATCACAAACATATTATCGTCCCAAACATCCCAGGGGAATGAATATACTGCCGGGATAAAATCTACCCTATTTTCTTGTCCTGGAAGTCGTGCCAAGTTTCATCGGTTAACGCGTGAAAAATCAAACATCAAACATCTTCACAAACTTTCACATTTATAATAATAGAAGGATAACCTTTGTTCGTGAGAGCAATCCTTCTAATTAAATAATGATCGCAACTTACCAAACGAAGTAGCAACATTAGTGATGAGAGCAGCCAATCCGGAAGCAATGAAGAACCTCGAAGGTGATGGGTTGAGCCCGATCATGAAGTAGGCGATGGTAGTGAACACCAGTGGGATGGTGGCGAACACCGGCGCCTCCGCCAGGGTCTTCGAGAGGAAGTACACGTCCGCCCGGTACATCCCTGAGTGATGCTCCCGGATAAAGATTGGCAACTCTGAGCAGAATACCTGGCGAAACAAAATGGATGTCGGTACAGACAGCGAGAGATATGCAAGGCATGATATAAAAACATTCGGTAATGTTTCATTATAGAATGCTTGTGGTATTTGCAATGTCAAATCATACCTTACGTATAAAGATAGCATTTAAGTTGAATTGTAAAACAATTTATTAAGTCATGTAAAACATGACGGAACGTTTTTGTAATATGCTCTGCATTTTTAACTCTCTTGCTGACTTTACCTACGTTAAGAAAGTTGTTATACTCTCGCTGTAGGAACCCTGGTGTAGCATAGGATAGACGATCAACATTTTAATGTCCCAAATGTCCTGACTGAGAATAGAACTCTGGAAGCACTGAACCTCTGATCACAGTAACTTCAGAAACAAACAACTATCTTCTCTTTAGAGTAGATCTTTAGAGTTGGTCACTTTTCCAGTTCCTCTAACTAGTATTATATTTAAGATTTTATTCTTATGTTCTAAATTCTTATGATTCAGATATGACATTTAAATTCGTAGTATGAAGTTAAGTCGAATTAGTGATCTAAATAAAATATAATTTCTTATCCATATACTAAGTTTTTATTACACACTAATAAAGTGTAAGGCTTAAGCTTGTTTCCCACTGCACGAATTATGCAGTATGTATGCAAATATACTTACATTGTTTCGTTATCGCAGCTCTCATTGCATTACCTGACTGATCGGGTTAAGCTCAGAATCTCATACAGATAGCGTTATTTGCAAGAACAATAACCTTTTAACAATCTTATTTAAATCTCATAAAACATCAATCGAAATAGCTTGTTATAGGCCAAATATGTTGGAATTTATTCATCCTTTATGTAATACTAGATTAAGGAAAGCTCTACAAGGTAAAACCAAATTTTCTTGGACCGCCAAGAAAATATTTTAAATGAATCTTCAAGCTTCAAAAATTTAGTCTATCGTTTACTAATGTTAAGAAAAGATTAGTAAGTTACTTAATATAAAAAGAGGCGGCGAATTATGAGAATTGGCTATGGAGAAGTTTTCAGAAGTACCTTGGCAAAACGACAAAAAGAAATGACACTATACTCGTAGATGAAGTTATATGCCATAGTGGTTTCATGGGTAAGCGCGCCTGTTTGAGAGATTACGATAGAGAACAAGTCGGCCAATGGTACTTATATTAAATCTAGTTATTGCACTACGATGCAGATCTCAACGCAAATACGAAGGGTAAATAAACGTCTCCCTCGACCAGATAAGGTGACACGCAAATACCTGATGCCAGAGTGGCAGCCAAGTTAGTAAACAAGTAAATAGTTCCGATTCTATTCCTTATCTCCTAGAATCCCACATGCTGCTCACTAAATGTAAAGCAAATTCTTTTTTGGGGCCTTTCGAGAATTCTAGTGACGAGATGCGTTTATTTGTTATTCACTATCATTAATTCAATGTTGATTATTCATTCGTCTTCCTCATTCATCTGAAGGAAATTGATGAATGTAGTAGGTAAATCTACAAAATTGTAATGCGAATAGTAAAAAGACATGCATGATAAATCGATCTACAAAGAAGAATTTGAAAAACCACAAATAGCGCTATGAATCCCACAACAATTATTTTTGGTTTTTTATCCGTTACTCTTTGCGTTTCCGAGACAGAGCACATCTCAGAAACTTTCACTTTCATTTTTCCTTTACTTTTGAATGTTTTGTCTCCAACTATTCTTTAATTAAGTAGGTAAAGACAATGTCTTTGAATTCAATCCAATAAGGTTACTTCCTGAACGAAAAATATCTTCTTTACAAGAAAGAATATGTTCCTGTGATAAATATTCTGGATATTTTTATGTTTGAACAAGTAAATCAAAACCTGCATTAATTGGTACTAGACAACCAGTCCTAAACATTCTCTGTTACGAGAAACCTGCATCCAGCGAAGGCTCCACTTACGTTGGCCACCATACTGCGACTACTCATGTTTGTTGCGTGTAACATACACAATTCATTAGTCATGTAGTTGTCATGTAATAATGTCATATACGTACGTTGATAACAGCGAATATGTTCTGGAAGGTCATGTTGGTGAGGAACATGAAGATGGCACCGTTGATGTTCATCACGCCGTCCTGGTCCAAGTGTTGTCCAAAGTATATGACGCCGATCAGCAGGGACACCATCTGAACAAACATCATCAAAATTTTACCATAAACCGACTGCAACAGAAATATTCTTCAAAAAGGAGATTAGAGAAGTTCTCTCTAGTCATCGATCTCATCTGCACAGAATTTAGATAAATATGAGACCAATTTGGAAATACAATACATCCTTTCCGATATAGGAAGATTTTGCGAATTGGTTCGGATTTTAATAGGAAATAACGGAGTTCTGAGGTAACAACCATAAAAGCAACCGGTTAAAACAATGCTAATTTTGAACCGTTTACAAAAACAGTTATTCCTAAATCTAAACATATTATTATTATTATTATTTGGGCGGTCTAGAAAACTGACGCTACACCAATACTGGTAGACCAGGGTGTCATAAGAGGCGACGTAAGGCTTATAATATCAAATTATTATTTAGTGATTAATAATATTACTGATATAAGGTGCTATCTTTCTAATCTAAAGCTACCTTGGCTAGCTAGCCAAAACAATAGCTAGGTACCACCATTTTGCTTGAATCAGCCGTTAAACGACTCGTAATGGTTCGGCGGGGCTTGAGAGTAGAGTTGCCAGATTGCAAGACTGAAATATCTGGAGAAAACTTCAAAAAGTCGGGATTCCTCCTTCTTTTTTTGAAGTCGGTTAAAAAAGGAGGAGGTTCTCAATTCGACTGTATTTTTTTATGTTTGTTACCTCAGAACTTTGGACTGGGCGAAACGATTTTGATGATTCTTTTTTTAATCGAAAGCTGGTGCCTGTTTTGTGGTCCCACATAAATGAACGAGATCTGACAAGTAATTTTTGAGTAACTTTGAAGTCGTTTATTTTATGTACCAAAAACTGTGTAGTTATTATTACAATTGAGATGTCGATATACTTCAGCTGTAATCTAAGTTCTTATCTTAATTCAAACATTGTATGCATATCTCGCGTTATCTTTATGATACAAAAGTCTGCGGGTTTAAAATCTAGTATCTATATTTAGGCCACACATTAGAATAAACATATTTTAATAACTTAGGTACGAGTTTTCCCTGAGTGGTCAAAACTTGTCAAGAACTATTATTATAATTGTGGTCATTATTATAATTATATAATTTGAGTAAAACGTAGATATCAATTTGCGAACATTCTTTTACTCATTTATATGAATGCCATTAGTTAATTGTTGATCTGAGACACTTATTATACAAACAAGTTTAGTTAGGTACTTACAGTGGCGTAGCTAGCCCTAAGGAGGCCCCATAACAATATTTGTTGTAGGGCCCCCTCGACGTTAGCTGTCAAATATAAAAGGAGTGCCAACTGTAGCGGTTGTAGGAGGCTGGCGAGCTTTTTTTGGAAGTGTTAGTGGGGGCCCTATACGCTGGAGGCCCCGTGGCCCGTATAATTGATACGGCTAATACGACGGTAGCTACGCCCTTAGTTAGGTAGATAGGTAGATATGTACCAGTCTTTAGAATAGAATAAAAGTCTAAAACTTTTATTGATACACTAACGTTCATCAATACCCTGCAAAAAACCAGATATCGGTTAACAAAGTAGTCTGTAATGTCGCTTCTTTATTGGACGAGTCGGCCACGACAACGTAATTATGCATCTTGACACGCATACTTTAATGTGTGACCACATCTATTTTCTATCTATACAAAAGCAAACGTCCATGTGTGCATGCGAGAGGATAGTAATTTGAATAGTTGTTTTGGTTGTTTATTTGGCTGGCTGGTAATTACAATATCTGACAAAAGAGTTGCTGTAGGGGCACGGTATGAACCCCCCCCGGGGGCCGCCACCTTGTCGTGGTGGGGGGGCTTGCGTGTCCCGATGATCTCCAAGGCTATGCCGTACAGGGCTTCCCATAACGGACAGGCTTGGAAGGAGGGGCCAGACCAAGAGCGGCTCACAGTTGAGTCTCTCCGCGTAGTGCGGATGAGACCAATGGGTGGGGTCTCTCCACGTGTCCCTCTGACTTATCAGAGGGCACTGTGGATGAGACCAGGGTGGGTAAAACTCTTGAGGTTTACTCACCCAAAGGCGGGGGCGACGGGCTGTCGGTCACGGCAGCATGGCTTAGGCCACCGTCGGCCCAACTCGCTCCCTGACCCGTAGGCGTCAGGGGTGAGGGCCGCCACTTCGGTGGGGGCCGCGAGGAAGAAAACCTCTCTAAAAAATTACCCCAAGTCGGTGTCTCCCCACGTGCCCCTCTGCTCAGGCAGATGGCACTGTGGATGAGACCATGTGGTGGGGTCTCCCCACGTGTCCCTCTGCTCAGGCAGAGGGCACTGTGGATGAGACCATGTGGTGGGGTCTCTCCACGTATCCCTCTGCCCAGGCAGAGGATAGTGCGGATGAGACCATGTGGTGGGGTCTCTCCACGTGTCCCTCTGCTTTAGCAGAGGGCACTGTGGACGGGACCAGGGTGGGATAGACCCATGTGGTTTACCCACCCTAACGCGGGGGCGACGGGCTGTCGGTCGCTAGACTGGCAGCATGGCTTAGGCCACCGTCGGCCCAACTCGCTCCCTGACCCGTAGGCGTCAGGGGTGAGGGCCGCCACTTCGGTGGGGGCCGCGAGAAAGAAAACCTCAATAAAAAATTACCCTTAATCCTAAGGTGTGGCTTCGCTGATGGGATGAATGGTTGGGGGGAACCCAATCCCGAGAAGCAGGGGATCTCACCCCGTTCATAAAAAGAAAAAAATGGAAAGTCTGGAAAACAAAAATCTACCCCAGGAGGGTACCGGCATCTCCGATGCCGGAGAACCCCTCACCAAGCCCACTTTGGGTGCGGTCTGCCCCACGTATCTGGGGGGGGCACCAAGCTTTCTCACCAACAACGACGACAACACGCAACGCACAACGGACACCGATAAACTTGTAGAACCTAGGAAAGTGACGAGAGGGCGAAAACCAAGGGCACGCGAATTCCCTGTAGCGGATAGGGACACTGGAAGCGGTGGAAATCAGTCGCGTGGGACGTCTTCCGCTAGGAAACGTCCAGGGGGCCAGACCTCAGGCGAGGAAGGCCTGCCGGCCCCCAAATTGCCGACTTCGAGTAGGGGTCGGCAGGCAGGGAGAGGAGCGAGTGCTTCGCAGTCGCGGAGGGATGTGCGCGGACGGTTCTGGCGCTCCTCGGCGGCTAGCGAAGCAGAAAGTGACATGGGGGTTACCACGGAGGACCCTGGCGATGACGGTGAAAGCTGTACCTCGCTGGGGAGCTCAAAGGCGGAGCTCAACGCTGCCAGGAGGGAGCAGCGCAAAGCCGTCGCGGCCGACGAAGTGTCGGAAATGGCCCGACGCGCTCGCGAGCGACGAGCTGCTCTGGCGGCGGGAGGAGGAGAGCCATCTGCGGTGGCCTTGAGCCAGATGGCTCTGGATGGGGTGGACTTAGTCCTGAAGGTTGCCACCAAGTCCGGAAGCCTGAAGGGCACGTTCACCCGTGGCTTAAAGGAGGCTGCCGCGGATATCAAGGAGGCGATTGGCATCCTCCTCAACAGGACGGCCTCTGACGAGGTGAAAAAGCTGCAGGAAGAAAATAGCCGCCTCCGAAACGACCTGGAGGACCTCCGGCGGCAAGTCGCTGCACTAAGCGAGCAACAGCAGCGACGCATGTCCACTGATGCCGCACCTATAGCGGCCCCGACTCCCGCACCGCGACCGGCAAGCCCTCGTACCGACGAAGAGGTTGAGGAGCGCATTGTCCGGCTCTGCATGCTCCAGTGCGGGAGCATGGTTGACGCTCGGCTGGAGGCGATCTCTCGGCGTCTTCCGGCGGAAATCCTTCGTCCGCCTCTAGCGGCTGACAAGCGGAGGGCTGTGGAGCCGCCGGGACTTGCGCCTCAAAAGGAGAAGCCCGCGGAGGGTAATAAAAAGCCCGCGGAGGGAGCTCCTCCGAGAGACCAGCCCACGACTGCCGGGTCTAAAGGTGAGACCTGGGCGAAAGTCGGAAGCCGCAAGAAGGCCCGCAAAGCCGCCAAGAAGGCCGCAGCAGCTGTATGCGCTCCCGGTGGAACCGCAAATGTGGTTGCGCAGCCTGCGCGGCGGACTGCCAAAGGCGGTCGCAAAGGACCGACGATACATGCCCCGCGTTCCGAAGCTGTGACGCTCACTCTACAGCCCGGAGCTGCGGAGCGCGGTGTAACGTACCAGTCGGTCATTGCTGAGGCCAAGGCCAAGATCAAATTATCAGATCTTGGCCTCCAGTCCGTCACCCTCAGACAGGCTGCCACGGGGGCGCGGTTGTTCGAGGTGGCTGGTGCTGCGAGCGGCAGTGCTGAGAAGGCGGACGCTCTGGCCGCCAAGATGAGGGAGGTCCTCAACCCTGAGGACGTCCGGGTCTCCAGGCCAATGAAAACCGCAGAGGTGCGGATTGCTGGTCTGGACGACTCCGTGACCTCTGAGGAGGTGGTGGCGGCTGTTGCCCGAAGCGGAGAATGTCCGCCGGACAAGGTGCGGGCCGGCGATATACGCGCTGATGCCACCGGACTCGGCGTAGTCTGGGTTCGGTGCCCTGTGGCGTCGGCGAAGAAGATCGCCGATAACAGCAGATTGCTGGTTGGCTGGGTTGCAGCAAGGGTAAAACTTCTGCAGCCCCGGGCTCTGCGGTGCTTCCGGTGCCTGGAGAAGGGGCACGTCCGGGCAAAGTGCACCGCCGAGATTGACCGTAGTGATCTTTGTTATCGATGCGGTCAGCCCGGCCACAAGGCGGCCCAGTGTCCCGCGGCGCTCAACTGCAGTCTATGCTCAGCTGCGGGGAAGCCAGCGGGACATAAAATGGGCGGAGAGGCCTGTGGCGCGCCTGCCAGCAAGGCCAAGAAGAAAAAGAAGAGGAGCTCTAAACCTGCCGGGGAAACCTCGCCACCCCTGCAGGCTAGTAGCTCCGCGGCCGACTCCCGGCCCAGGACCGTTGCCGAGGGAATGGAGTGTCAATAACGGCGCAATTCCATTTTCTCCAGGGCAACATCAACCACTGTGCCAGGGCTCAGGATCTCCTACTCCAGAGCATGGCAGAGTGGTCGATTCACGTGGCGGTGGTCGCTGAACCGTACTTCATTCCCGACCGTGACAACTGGCTGGGATGCGCTGACGGTCTGGTGGCCATTATTGGCGAGACTATGACCGACCCGTCTCGGGGCCGCGGCTGGGTTGCTGCGGTCTCGGGCGGCATTGTCATTGTGGGAGCGTATTTCTCCCCCAACAAGAGTCTCGCCGACTTTGAGGGTTTTCTTGTAGAGTTGGGCGCCGTCGTAGGCCGCTATCACCCTCGTCCCGCTCTGGTGCTCGGGGATCTCAACGCCAAGTCATCGGCGTGGGGATCTCCGGTCACTGACCCTCGGGGAGAGGTGCTAGAAGAGTGGGCGGTGACGACTGATCTGGTCGTCCTGAATCGGGGTTCGGAATATACGTGCGTGCGACAACGGGGCGGGTCGATAGTGGACGTCTCGTTCGCTAGCCCCTCTGTCGCCAGCCGAGTCCGCGACTGGCGTGTCGCCGTGGAGGTGGAGACGCTGTCGGACCATCGGTATATCCGGTTCGACGTCTCTGCCCAGACCGCGAGCGGCCCCCATCCAACAACCCCGATTAACGACGGCCCGCGTTGGGCGCTTAAGCGCATCGACAGGGAACTACTCGAGGAAGCTGCCTTAGTCCAGTCCTGGATCTGGGAGTCGACGACGGACGGCCCCGTCGACGTCGAGGCGGTGGCGCTGTGGTTTCGTGGGGCGATGACGCAGATCTGCGACGCGTCCATGCCCCGTGTCCGCCAACAGTCCGCAAGGCGCCAAGTGTACTGGTGGACCGCCGAGATCGCGCAACTGCGCGTAGCGTGCGTGGCGGCTCGTCGCCGGTACACCCGATACCGAAGACGGGACGACGGGATTCCGCCGAGGAGGACGCGCTGTATGAGGTGTACCGCGCGTCCAAGGAGACTCTGTGGCTGGCCATCGGCGACTCAAAGTCGCGTGCCAGGGAGGAGCTGCTGGGATCCCTAGATCGGGATCCGTGGGGGCGCCCCTACCGTTGGGTACGGGGCAAGTTGCGTCCCTGGGCGCCTCCACTAACGCAAAGCATGCAACCCCAGTTGCTAAAGGCGGTGGTATCGGCCCTCTTCCCAGAGCGAGCGGGACACGTTCCCCCGACGATGGCTTCGCCTTCAGCCACAGACTCCCCAGAAGAGGAGAGCACTGATGTCCCCGAGGTGACGCAAGCAGAGACGAGAGCGGCCGTGGCGCGACTCCGGGCTAAGAACACGGCACCCGGACCCGACGGAGTACCTGGTCGAGTTCTCGTCCTGGCTCTGAAGGAGCTAGAGCCCCAGCTGAGGGGGCTCTTCACGGCATGTCTCGAGCAGGGTCAGTTTCCCAGTGTGTGGAAGGAGGGGAGGCTGGTCCTGCTCAGGAAGGAGGAGCGCCCCGTGGACTCACCGTCCGCGTATCGGCCCATAGTGCTGCTCGACGAGGCGGGCAAACTTTTTGAGCGTATTATCGCAGATCGCCTCGTCAGCCACTTATGCAGGGAGGGGCCGAACCTGGACGACAACCAATTTGGTTTTCGTCGGGGGCGCTCCACCATTGACGCCCTCATGCGCGTGAGGGCCCTGGTGGAGGAGACGGTGTCCCGGGGTGGGGTGGTGCTGGCGGTGTCCTTAGACATCTCCAACGCGTTCAACACCCTACCCTGGAGTTGTATTCGGGAGGCTCTAAAATACCATCGCGTGCCTACCTACCTCCGCCGTACAGTAGGGGCTTACCTGGAGGGTAGATGCGTCACCTACCGGGGACGTGACGGTGCCGGCCGGCACCTCATGTCGTGCGGTGTTCCGCAGGGATCGGTCTTGGGACCGCTCCTGTGGAACATCGGCTACGACTGGGTGCTAAGAGACGAACTCCCGTCGGGCGCCGATTTGACGTGCTATGCGGACGACACGCTCGTCACTGCCCGGGGGAGCTCGCACAGGGAAGCGACGTTGATAGCCACGGCTGCGGTGTCACAGGTGGTGAACCGCATCCGGCGCCTGGGCTTGGAGGTGGCCCTAACCAAGTCGGAGGCCATGGTGTTTCATGGCCCCCGACGTGCGCCGGCGCCGGGATCACACATCGTGGTCAGCGGGGCCCGGATAGCTGTCGAGTCCACCATGAAGTATCTGGGATTGGTGCTCGACAGCCGATGGGAATTCGGGCCCCACTTCAGGCGGCTGGCGCCCAAGCTAATGGGCGCAGCGGGCGCGCTTTCAACGTTGCTTCCCAACTTGGGGGGCCCGAGTGCCGCCTGTAGGCGGTTGTACGTGGGAATCGTGCGGTCCATGGCCCTGTATGGGGCCCCTGTGTGGGCGTTGGACATGACGGCCAACACTCTCGCCATTCTACGCAAACCGCAGAGGGCGATGGCCGTCAGAGTCGTCCGCGGGTATCGCACGATTTCCTACGAGGCGGCTTGCGTCCTGGCCGGATCCCCGCCCTGGGACCTAGAGGCGAAAGTACTCGCGTCATTATTTCGATGGCGCGAGGAAGAACGGGCACGGGGCTCGAGGCCGGTGCAACGGCAGATTGCGCTGCGCCGAGAGGAGCTTCGTCAGGTCTTGGTGGCGGAATGGCGGCAAAGGCTTCTGCGCCCTACCGCCGGCCTCGCTACCGTCGAGGCGATCCGGCCAGTACTCGATGACTGGCTCGGGAGAAAGCACGGCTCCCTGTCGTTTAGGGTGACGCAGGTGCTGTCGGGCCACGGCTGCTTCGGCAAGTATCTGTGCCGCATAGACAGGGAGCCGGACGCTCGGTGCCACCACTGCGTCCATTGCGGGGAGGACACGGCGCAACACACGCTCGCCGAGTGTGCAGCTTGGGAGGAGCAGCGCCGTGTCCTCACAAATGAAGTAGGAGGCGATCTGTCGCTGCCGGCCGTAGTGCGGAGGATGGTCGGTAGCGCAGAGTCGTGGGACGCGGTGGTGTCCTTCTGCGAGGACGTGATGTCGCAGAAGGAAACTGCGGAACGGGAGAGGGAGATCTCGACTCCCTTCCCCGGCCGCAGAAGGCGCACCGGGCGCAGGGGAAGGGCGGACAACGCCCTTTTCCGGCCCCCATAAATGGGTCCAGGGGCGAGGGAATTGGGGAAGTCCCCGCCCCCCATTCGATGGACCCGAGTCGCAGGCGCGCGCGGGTGTCGGCGCGCGCCTCCGAGACGCTGCACGGGGTAGTTCAACACCTCACTACCCCGTGCATGAGACGAGGCCCGGGCAGACCCGGCCAGCACTAGTGCGGGGCTGCGGAAGAATTTGGATTCCCGCGGCCCCGCGCGCACGTGCGAGGAGACACCGGGGTGGTTTTAGCCGGTAAGAGTCCGGCACGCCCCTCCGCCTGTCCCCAGGCGGAGATAGTCCATGAGGATTTCCCCCCGTAAAAAAAAAAAAAAAAAAAAAAAAAAAAAAAAAAAAAAAAAAAAAAGGGGCACGGTATGAAGACTTGAGTAACCCAAGTAAAGCGAGGGCGGTTTATTAGTTAATGTATTTAAATACTGATAAAGAATCAGTCACTTATTCACATACTTCCGAAAGTTACTTACGTTACTACCGCTCCAACTCAGAGTCACTAATCGTAACTTAAATCACTCCTTAGTACAGAATTTGTATGGTGATTCTTTACTAAGCAGCGACTAAAGTAACCGTTAGTGATTCTGAGTTGGTATGTTAGGAAAGCAACTTACAAGTGTAACATCAGCCTTACATAAAACAACACTCACAATAGTCTGCAGGAAGCGCACTTTGATGAGCATGGGCTCCTTGGTGACGGAGAGCCAGGAGCGCCACAGTACGGCGCGGAACTGCGCGCACCACGACGCCTTGTACGGGGAGCGGCGCGCGCGCAGCGCCGCCGCCTGCGACCAGGCCGAGTCCGCCCAGCCGGAAGAGATCTTGCGCTGGTTGGGGGAGTTCATGGTGTGATATATAACAATAGATTAATAACGCTACACTTATAGCCCCACACTAGGATTCCTTTGGCGTGGGTGCCTTGGACAACACACTAAGAGCCTCTGCACACGGCGTATTATTACTTCGGCGCCGAAGACGCGGTACGAGGAAACGCCTCATCCGCCTCGTTATTTGCAGCGCGGAAAACGAGCAGATTCCACGCATTTTCATCGGAACCGCTTCAAAAACGCGCTGTGTGCAAAGGCTCTAACAATAACCTTGACCCCTCTGCTCGTTTATCAGCTCTAAACATACCTCATTGAACATGGCATTTTCCGCCTCAGCGGCGATCTTGCAGCCGAGTTCGGACTTGGCGAAGGCGGTGCACACGGTGTCGATGGTGTGGCGCGTGGTCTCCTCGCGGCCAGGCACGCCCGCCAGCATTTGGATGTAGTGGTCCGCCGGGTTGTAGTTGGCTGGACACGCTGCTCCTAACCTACAGGACGGTTTCTTTAGGCGAGGATTTTGGAGGTTTACTGAACAGTGCAATGTTTCGTAGAAATTATCCAAAATGATTAGAATAAGGAGATTTTTACGCAGTCGGAGAAAGAAAGATATTAAAAGCTAATGACTTTCCACAGTTAAAAAAGTCGAAACTTTTCAAGAAAATACAAAAATACAGGTCACAAATCCATAACTGCAAGGCTATTTTGTTTTGTAACTCGACAGTGGAATCCACGATGAGTGTCAAAATTCCTATCTTTAGTCGTTTGAAGTTCGAGTTCGAGACTCACTTTACTTCGCAAGTGCGTACTAGATGATTAGAGAATGACATATCAATATGATGCAAGTTCGCTTTCGAGTCTCACTTGAGTGAGCTTCGATTTCGAGTTTGTATTTTAGAGAATAGCTCTCCTGTTCACAATCAGACTAGACTCGAACTTCAATTTTGAAAAACTACTAAAAAGTATATGTTCACTAAACCGTGACCTACAGATGAAGGTAATAAATGAAAATCAGCGCGTATTGCGAACTGTATCCAACAACTTACTCTTTGAAGAACTCAGTGGCCTGGTCGGGCGAGCCGAGGAAAGCGACCCTGCCGTCCGCCATGATGAGCAGCTTGTCAAACATGGCGTACAGCTCCGACGACGGCTGGTGGATCGTACACACCACTGTCTTGCCCTTCTTGGCCAATCCACTCAATACCTGTGGGGGGTCATTTTATATGGACAACTTTAGGCATAAAGGGGAGCCCAGTGGAATAGCACACTAATTATAGTATACGAAGTAAGGTTTTTTAGCCTGACTGGCTACCATCTTCCTTCTAGAAACAATGTGAAATGTTTTGTTCGTAATGCCGGAGAAGAAATACGGAGAACTAGATTCCTTGCCTCCTTTACATTTTGTACCTAATACTGGCAGTATAATTTAAATTAATTTAAAAAAATAAAGAGATATGGGATAAGTTTTTCTCAGGATCAAGCCTCAAAGATCTGACGCAGAAACATATGGATTCATACCTGAATAACGTTTTGCGCCATGAAGGAGTCCAGTCCCGAGGTAGGCTCGTCGCAGAACATAAGCGGAGGGTCGGTGAGGACCTCGCTGGCGAAGGAGAGCCGCTTCATCTCACCCCCAGAGATCCCCTTCAGCCGCCCGGGGATCCCGATCACAGTGTTTTGGCATTTGGTTAGGGCGAGCTATAATACAATTGTTCTATTTTATATGAATTTATGGGTATTCGTTATCGCAAATGTATATTTTAAGGGTTTTGATCATTGAATCAAGACAGATTAGATATTAAGATATTAAATTTTGATCCACAACCTTTAGTAATCAATGTACTTTTATGGCCTTCTCTCAAAATAAAATGGCCATAGTTCTACTAGTTGTCAAGCTCAGGTTCGCCAAATAACTTAGGTATTTCAAATTGAAGTTACATAAATATGTAGGTATATTATTAAAATTAAACATTACCTATCTCTAACTTTATTTTCAGATATAATATTTTTTAAACATTTTTCGTATTTTTTTTTGTTCTCCTCTAAGAATTAATACCTATACTCGTAGATACAATAATAAAATTCACATTCAATAAAATATTTCAGAGAATTTGCGGTTAAATACAGAGACCAAAATATTGTTTGGACATATTGCCAGCCTGTTTAGCTATGGCGCCTATGGCATCACGTGGAAAGTAGTAACTTTATTAAAATAAATAAAGTTATTATAAAAGCTAATAAACTTTTAATGGAACATTCCATGGAACATTAATATACGAGTACGTAGACTTTTGTTTTTATACACGGCTTCGTGAGTCTGAGTCGTGACAGATGTCATTAAAGTTCCGGCCGGCGCGGGGCGACGCGGGCGTCTATATGGTACAAAACTAGTTTTTGGCGATCCGTAAAATGGATGTTTTATTCATTTGAACCTGATTTTATAAAGCATATTTTAATTTTATTGTAAATAAATATATATTTTTTTATAATCTTTATTTATTAAAAGGGGTTTTGTCACAATGTGACTATGTCACCCCCGTACAGACTAATATTTATCACATAAATCATAGAGTAGTATAGAGTGCGGGTATCACACAAATGGAACGGTACGCATCGTAGGCAGATGATCTATAGATACGTATATCGATACGTGTATGACGGATAGGGATGTATCAATTACGTGCCGATCGGCAACGAGGTATCGATAAGTTATTTCGATAACTTATCTTATTTCCTACTACTAAACGAGAATTTTTTTATATAAATAGGTATGTATATTTATTTATATATTTGTTTGTTACCACGTTCTCGATAACAGCACTAACGATTTCGATGAAATTTAGAATGTTATGGTTTACGAGGGCGACTAATCGATCTAGCTAGTTCTCATATCTGGGAAAATTTGTTTTCTCTATTTTCACTTGAGCAAGCTCATTTGCCCAGGTACTTATTACACCATTTGTTGTAGGTACTACAGTACATTAATTGTACCTATGGCACCCATAATACCAGATTCTCCTAGTGATGGAGCTGTTAGTGTGATCTATATTGTTGGTTATTTAAAATACGAAAGTCACTCAGTTTTTTAGTTTTACACGAGTATTCTTGTTATTTAGATAGTAAATGTTTATGGTACAAAACAACCGAAGAAAATATAGACATAGACTCAATTAAATAAATCATCCATTTTAATATTAATCTTGTTTTAATTTAATTTAATTTCACTTAAACTTCTATTTATCACGAAACATTGTCAAAACTTCTTTGCACAGCAACAATATATCGATGACAATTTGACAGCTAGGAACTTAAGATTGTCGTTGATTCATAAGTATTGAAAGACAAATCGATATTCTAAATCGTTTGAATGATTTCTTGATCGATATAATAATATTTTAACTTTACGCTTGAAAATTAGAGACATATTTTTAAAACTGTGAATTGTTATTTTTGTCTTTTTCTATTACTCAAGGTTACAATGACAATGATTTTTCGTTCGCATCATGGCAAATAATTTTAAACAGAAATATTTAAGTAGGTACTTATCAATACCCATAGTCATTTTCTATAACAGATAATGAAATTTAGTCGCTGTATCATATGAACCGACTCCAAGTTTCATTATATATACTGTCTATGGCAAATTGACATTAGAAGTCGGCCATATTTGTTTACGACTTTAGACTCGACCAAAAAAATGGACTATAGACTACCTGCGCCGACTACCTGGGCGAACCGGTCCCGATAAGCGCTGGCAGATCGGCGCCGGTAGCCAGCTTTCTACGTGAATACGCCCTTATATTCCTAGCTAACGTTAAAATACTTTCGCATTATAAATATTACAAAGTATATCATACAAAACACACACTACAATGATTTATAATAAATATTTATAAGATTTTGATTTTTTTATTAAAGTTACATAAATATAATACGTTGTTCTCATAGCAAACATTTCAAAACATATTTTAAATATCGACTACAGCGTTGGTCGCATCACATCACTGCTGTCTCGCGAGGAGAGCGCGGTGCGCGGGCGGTCTTTCCGTGCCCGCCCCTCACGTCTCCTTCACACCCGCGATGCGTGATTTGTTTTCTTAAAAATAAATATAAAAATCAACTTACCGATGAAATGTGATACTGGATTTCAGTTTTGTGTGTTTCCTTCTATCGTTTTTGCAAGATGGAACTGCACATTTGACCATTTTGATACGTAAATATTTAAAAATCTCTCTAGAACCGCACACCGCTAGCAATCAACCACGACTACAAGCGCTCGCGACGGGAACGTCGTGTTGTTCTCACCCGTGCCTACTGTTCCCACTTCGTTACACTCCCTCTATACTAATAATAATACCTCTATGACATAAATAAACACATGAGTTACAATATAAACAATATAAGGACTTGTATAGTTTTAACAGTATTTTGGCTCTCTTGTTTACATTTTACAAAAAATGTAAATAAATAATAAATAATTTTAATTAATTTTATTGTTATTAAGCTGTGAGTCTGTAAACTAGAAGTTGAATATTGTAATTTTTAATATAAAAGTTTATTATACTCCAGTACATATTTCTCGCCGAGTGAATAAAACAGAACCTCCAATGATTTTATTAACTCGTCAGTCAAGCGTGGTAAGGTGTGAAGCCTCTGTCATAAGGCTTCGCATTAATCCGGCTCACGGATAGTTCCTTGTCAATCTTGCCATACTTTTGGCTGAGTGAACGACCACGCAACGACAACGACGATAAAAACTGGTCTTTCAAATTTATAGATAATAAGAGCATAAAGTGGGCGGAAAAAGATAAGTGGCATGTCTTAGTATGCTAGAGCAGTTGTCGATTACTGCGACTAGAGATTATATAGGAATAGGATTAGAAAAAAAAACAAATTCTTAGTTAAGTACTATCGATTAACAATTTTAAACGAGTACCTATTTATGAAACAATCTGAATAATGAAATCAACAAAGGTCAACTGTTCAAGTGTTACTTGATAATCTAAATATTACTTCTTATTTATTAGTACCTACTATTGTTTCTTCTGTGATTTTACTAACAAAAAATAACCGACTTCAAAATTACTCAAAAACTAATTGTCCGATCTCGTTCTTTATGTAGGGCTACATGACAAGCACCTGCTTTCGATTAAAAAAAGAATCAACAAAATCGGTTCACCCAATCCGAAAGTTCTGAGGTAACAAACATAAAAAAATGCAGTCGAATTGAAAACCTCCTCCTCTTTGAAGTCCGTTATAAACATTTTACTTCTACATCTATTCCTCAAATACACTATCGCACTTTAAAAGTCCTACTTCTTACATTTCCGATCCAATTTCCAACCTAAATATCTGCAAAATCGTTTTTGATCATTGAAGTATTATTACTAGCGTATAGAACAGACCCCGCGAACACAATGTATGTTCCAATGAATTGGCGTCGCGCGGCTTCAATTTCCAATGGATTCATTCGATTTTGAAAGGAGAACAGGGGCTCAATTTTGAAAATAAACCTCCCGGCGGAGACATACATTTTGTTCGAGATGTCTATTCTACGACATTATACTTCAATGTTTTTGATCCAGAAATTCTACTTACCTCAGAAATAACTTCCTGTACTCGCCGCATTCTCTGCGCATACGGTATGTGCCTGTCCATTCGAACCAGTGCCTGTGGGAAACAAGATTAGTGAGTACCATATAGATACCTAGCTATAATCAGTTGATGTGTGGCAATACAAAAAGAAACTGAAGGAACAGCGGCCCGAGCCGTCAAGGTCCGAGGTGAACAACTCAATGATGTTTTTATGGTTAAGTTTTCTTCTGGCTTTTGTTAGCTAATACGAATCTAATTGTAAGTGCATTTTGGCTACATCTACATTGTAAGAAAAAAAAAGTTTATATTTAGGTTTAACAGTGTTATCGACTATGAAACTAACCCGACTGCGTCAGGAGAGTTATTTTAGTTACAACTCCAATTTGTTTCAAGACATGATTCAATTACTGAAACTAATAAATCAAATTATTAATACGATAACTAAATAAAGTTAAGAGTAAAATAATTAAGTACCAACTTATCTAGTTATTGGTATGCAAATTTAAATAATTTGAAATACTCAGATAAAACTTTAATTAATTCAATTATGTAGTACATATCTCTGTAAGGACCGGTATTTAATGAAACGCGCCGCAACCCAGAGTCAAAGATATGGGAGCTAGCGAGCTGCCCTCGTTATAGAACCAGAAATCAATCTTTACAATTACTGGGAATGTAGTCGACAGCAATCGACTGTCCCTTTCAATTTAATATCAAGACCTGAAAGAATATAGGTAAGCACTGAATTTAAAAATGAAGGTTTTACACCTTTTATCGATATTCGCATACTTTCAATTAAGATGCCATTACGGGCATTATTTATGGCTGTGGAGGAAATACACAAGTCACAACATATTCCTATCAGTTTTATCAGCTGGTTTAATGAGGTGGTTGTTTATGTAATAATCGCTTAGTTAATATTGTAAGGTAGTGGACGTAGTGGTAGATACCTCTGTTTATACATACAATATCATTGGGTAGATACATCATCATCCTGCCCATTTCCCAATTTTATTTGGGGTCGGCGCAATATGTTTTTCTCTTCCACACTTCCCTATCAGCCGTCATCTTTACATTAACTCTCTTATCTTTCATATCCTCTATCACACAATCCATCCATCTTTTCTTTGGTCGTCCTCGTCCCCTTCGTCTATCCATCACATTCATATCCATCACTCTTCTCGCCACATGCGTTTCCTCTCGCCTCATGACATGACCATACCACGACATTCGGTTCCCTTTCAACTTTTCTGTCATTTTTGCTACTTTCAAACTTCCTCTAATAAACTCATTCCTTACTTTATCCATTCTCGTCACTCTACACATCCACCTTAACATTCTCATCTCTGTGACATGCAATCGTCTCTCATCCGTCTTCTGTAGATACAATAAAATATAATAATATTTTTATATTGGCATTTGGCACCAATTCTATAATGATACCAATAAAAATACACAAATATTTGAAAAGAATCTATGATCGGTAAAATAAATTAATCGTGTCAGCGTGTACCTTTATAGATTTTCAGTTATTTTATAGGACATCTCCGTCTTGAGGCGAAATAATATGGAATTTCTACCCACTAAAATTCTCTCATGAGACTCGTATAAGGAAGCCTTAGAATTTCGTCTGAACGGAACTTCTCATCGATTTTTCTATTTGGTTGTCAATAATGTCTACCAAGTACATTATTACTTATATGTTTCTCATCGGTAACTGACACCAAAACCATTTGATCAACAAGTAATCGTAAATGCGAATGTCACACTGACTGGATATTCAGGCTTGTGTAGGTACATACACTTTTTGAAACTTGAGATGCCCACATAGTAACGGAGAAACCTAGCCCAACTACTTATTAACATAGTCAAGATTGCATTCCGGTTTAGTATTTTATCTTTCGATACGAAGACTTCAATATTATCATTAAAATTATTTATTTAAATTAAATCACATTGCATATTGATATGTATCAAACCAGTATGTTGCCCTTACCTTACCTTACCTTATACGTCTTCTCAGCTTCTAGAGAACCGTACGCAAACTCTACTGTCTAAAAACTAAAGTAAAAAGAATCATAATTTTGTTTAAACCTAGCGATAAGCGACCTCTAGCAGAAGGGACCTAGCGCACTTATCCATTGATAACAGTGGAGTTACGTATCATTGGCTAGGTGGAATAGAAAGAGAAGAAGAACTGATCGGAGTCGTAAAGCACTTCTATGTAGAGGTCTTGCGTCCCAAAGTGTTATAGTTTTAACGTTATCCTCCAATTTCAACGGTACGAAGAGGAATGACACTTTTCTCGTGCTACTGGTGGAACGAGTTGGCGAAGAAAAGAATGACATAGAGAAAAATAATAATGGGACAAGATAATGTAGTTAGTTACCTGGAAAATAAGATGCTCTCGGACAGTCAATGTGCCAATAAAGAGATCCTGCTGTTGAACATACGCTGACAGCGCAGTGAGCGCCTCTGGTGTGGCCGGTAGACCGTTTAGGGCTCGCGTGCCACTGGACATCACGCCGCTTGGTGTTCTGAAGGTCAGTGCGTTCAGGAGCGTCGTTTTACCAGCACCCGAGGATCCCATGATCGCCAGCAGCTCGCCAGGGTATGCTGCGCCGTTTACTGCGAGGGAAATATGAAATAAATTATCTGTGTGCGAAACAGGCTACAGGAACCCAGATCCTCCTCATTGTGCGGCAAATAACTACCTAGTAGATTTTCTGGAAATATCAGGTATCGTTGGCAGATTTTGCCCCGAAAAAGATTCCCTGTATTGTGCGTGGCATGGACATAGAAAAATGGGACATGACAACAAACCCACGCAGCCCGAGAATGATTCTCGGGCACAGACATATAGTTACATGTCTGTGTTCTCGGGTCTCTTAGCTGTGAGATGTTTGCCCAGCTGAGTATGCAACCCAAGATCCCTCGCTCAGCAGTCAGGTTTTCTGTCAATTGGCCTATAGGGTTCCTTAAACATACTATGATTATGCAAAGTAAATCTTACAAGTAATGTTTAGCTCTATCATACTGTTGACGTAATTTTAAAATATCTTACTATTGCGCAACAACTGCTTCCTCTGTTGAAACATGCCTCTGGAGGAGGACTTCCAGAACTGCCAGAAGCGTCTGTTCCTGTTCCTGGTCTCCGTGGCGAAGGCATTGACGTCAGCCCAGGTGTACGTCACCTTCTCCGTGCCACCGATAGCACCGTAGCTCCTGTTGGCCGGAATCGCCAACGTCACCTCGCCGCCACTCATGCGAGGACTTTCACTTGGTGTGCTCGCATCCTGATAAAAAATAACAATATTTACAATAATTACATTGCAGCATTGCACTTACAATTAACGATCAAAGCACAAACCTGTACTTTTTATCGGTATGGATGAATAATCTCGCTCATAAATAACAATATCCCTAGAATTATAGGATACCACATAGGTATTCTATGTGCTATTTATCAGTCAGTGACTCAGTGATATTTTAATGTCTGCTCTGGCTGGGAATGTAACCTGGGCTCATCACTCGAGAAACACTTGACTACAGGGTTATTAAGTGACTTGGTGTCACATGTTCCTTTACTCATTCAAGATGTCAATGTAACTACATTAATTATTTATGTATTGTAAAACCTAGTAGGAAGTAAGAGATTTGAAGAACTGGAAGGCTATTCAGTTTTGTAACTTGACAGCGGAGTTTCAAAATTGACGTTCGAGTTCTAGGATCACTTCACTTCGCAAGTGCTTAATAGATGATTAGATAATGACATGTCAATATGATGCAAGTTCGCTTTTGTTTTGTAACTTGACAGCGGAATACACGATGAGTTTCTAAATTGAAGTTAGAGTTCGAGACTCCCTTCACCTCGCAAGTGCGTACCAGATGATTAGAGAATCACTTAACAAGATCTCGGACTCGAACTTCAATTTTGAAACTCATCGCGGATTCCGCTGTCAAGTTACAAAACTGAATAGCCCTCCTGATTTTATACAGAGATATCATCAATCAACCTCTGTACCTAATATGTGTTATGACCAGGCTCCGTTAGGTGTGAATTGGTTTCGTAATATGGTACTTAATGCTAATAAACGGCACCTAACCCACCAGCCACTCAGCCATTTAGAAGAAATTGTCCAGAATATGGTAAAAACTACATTGAAATCTACCTGGTAGGCCAGTGCAACATTTAATATTTCTATAAGATGAAAATGATTTGTGTGACCTAATAGGTGGGGAAATCGGAGTATTGAGTTGGACGCAATACCAGATTCGAGATGTCATTGGATACGAACTCATATCTGATTACTGGCATTTAATATTGGCAGTAGCAATATTATAACTGCTTTATCTTACCAGGTTAAATTTTGTTTTTCACCCTTTTTAATTTATCATACTCATAACATAATTGTCATTATCATTATCACCATACCTTTAGGTAATAAAACTGGAAATCATCAGTGTAATAATAATTATACAACACAACCTGGATGCTGCCAATAATAACATTTCATGCAATATAATAATGATACAATTCAGTTAGAGAAAAAGGATAGCAATAAGATAAGCTAAATGTTACTGGTTTTTAAAACAGATACCTATAAAGAATATGCAGTATGCACTGAGTGGTAAATTACAGCTTAAAGATTTTCTTGGAAAGTCAGACAGATAACTATCTACATAATATTTTATTAAGCTGCTTCAAGCTTAAGTAGGTATAAGGTCTAAGACGGGATTATATTTTTATACAACTAGCAAGCATAGGTAGCAGAAGACTGATCACCTTCAGTCGACCATTTAGAAGTAATTACGGGAATGAAGGGTCGTGGAAAGTTGGAAACCATACAGCAGAGAAATTATATCCATATACATAATATGTACTTAGTGGTAATCCTATCTGTAAGAACGTGGAAACCGCGTTGAGAAATCAAATCGCTTTTGTAGTACGATTTACGAATGTGGATTTCTAAGATATAAAATAATTATATTGAAGCATGGTCTAACTGAATCTATAACCCGAATGGTAAATAGAACAGTAGACATATTTGACAAGATCACAAGAAGCTAACAAGCTGAAATGATTCGGAGGTCCTTTGAAATCTTAGACGTAATCGATCCGTCGCTGAGGCCAGCGTAATCAGCCAATTGAGAGTAAACTCTATCCGATACACAACTCGCTAATAAGTATAATAACATAGTCAACGTTGAGAAAATTAAGCTATTTATAATTTTGATGTACAATTACCAGACAATTTTTTGCTAAGTTTGTCCAGGAACATCAAAGTCATGTCGACTGGTTTAGAAGTGAAGAAGTAAAAAAGCATACTCAGTTCTGTCATGTAGAAAGACCACTGTTAATTAAAATTGGAAGTGGAAAAATAAGATTCCGACAGATTGTAGTGTGGTATTTAAGTGTATAAACCAGGCAAGATTAAATACTTAATCATCGAAGTGTGTGGTATTGAACCATTATAAATCTACAGATTCTACACGCATAAGAAGTTGTATTAGAAATATTGTGCAATCTTTGTTGGTTAATAGGTACACAACAACGCTATAAATATGAAGATTAATATAACTCTCAGTTGTTCAAGACATGTTCGGCAATCAACGGAAATAGGTGCTTGCTTTGAATTGGGATCAATGAAAGGAATCGTTTAGTGGTTGACACGGCTGACATCGGCATCGACCTGTCGGGATACATCTGAAGATAAGCACAGAAAAAACATTATCGCTGCAGCAACTGAGTACAGAATTTAACGTCATTTTGATGAAAGAAGGCTGAATTGCCCGGCCATTCATCAACCCAGTGTTCCGAATCGTTCGGTTTTGGTTCACAAAGGAGCAGTTACATGTGTGCTATGTTGGAATTTCGCAATGTGAAGCGCTACGTCGCAGTCCCTAAAGTACGCTAACTACTATTTTTAACTAGTTAATAAAATAACAACGAAAGTTTGTTTCCTTTTATTTGGTGCTATTTAAGTTGATTCCAAAAATATAATATTATATTTAATTACGACCATATACCGCTGTTGTTGATTAAAATGTAATGTTTAAAACTTCCCAACTCAGAGTCACTAACGGTTACTTAAATCGCTCCTTAGTAAAAAAATACAATTTTTTAACGCTTTTAGCAGGCAAACGAGCAGACGGGTCACCTGATGGTAAGTGATCACCGCCGCCCATGGACATTAGCAACACTGGGAGCGTCACCAACGCGTTGCTGGCCAAGAAAATGACGATAGACCCGCTTCTTGAAGGACCCACGTCATAGCTTAGAGGGAACACCGATGCAGGAAGTTTGTTCCACAGTTTACACATACATACGAGGTAGAAAATTACGTGAGAACCGAACTGTGAACGAATGCCAGGTATTCAGGTGACGTTGGTGGAACCTGGTACTCCGTGATGTGCGGTGTCGAAAACCAACTGCAGGTATTAAGCCAAATAGTTCTTCAGAACATTCCCCATTGTACAGACGGTAGAATACGCAGATACCATACCATACAAATTCTGTACTGTTGGGGCGTAAGCCACTTGCTTCCTTTTTAGCCTGTATGGGCGATGGCTTCGGTGTAACAGATCTGATCCATGATATCATTGACGTTGATTTTGGCTTCAAGCCACTTCAGAGAACCGTGTCGTCAATGTCGTCATAACTCCTCAGTTATGACATATGGCTTAGAGGAAACAGCATCCTCCACCAAACTCCTTTAATATGGTCACCAGCGGAATATCAAAAGTCAAGACCCTTTAAAGCAATTAGGATAAGTCATAAGATCTTTGGACAACTAAATGTATAATTAAATTATACATACGGGCTACAGATGCTAGAATCGAAGCCCTTTCTTTTGCTTCCCGTAGTCGTGTATAAAAAACCGGATTAAAGGTAGGTATTGACAATTAAGCTAGGTATAAGATAAAATAAATTTAAATATAAAATGACCTTCTACTAAAACAATAACATTATCATCACGAGTCGTTTCTCGCCGAAAATATTCCTGGTGATGATACACTATAAATTAGAATTACCTAACTTATACATAAGTAGGTATCTGTAGGTAGGTACTTTAAGAAGTCGTGGGGCGAGCACATACCTATACCTACATTAAAAACAAGTTTTAACTTTTTTGTAGGTACTTAGCTAGGCCACTGACTTAATTGACGACATTTAAATTTTCACCTTGTCCCTAACGAATCCATATTTAATTAAAGATAGACATTCGGTTTATTGCTTAATGCTGCATAAAAACATTGAAAAATATTTTATATATAATTATGGTGATTTAATCCAACTATTCTCTGAGTCCTATTAAGTAGGTACTTGCTTTATAATACTTGCTTTATAATAGTTGCTTTGTACCATATTGAACTTTTTAGAGTTCCGAAGAAAAATCGGAACCCTTATAGTTTCGTATGTCCATCAGAATATGTCTCTCCGAAGTAAAGCGCCTACTAGAAAGCTGTAATTTGGCATGGATATACCTACATATTTATTAAAACTCTAGAATAGTAGATTAAAATATTGAAAAACATTTTTTTCAGGGTAGCTCCCCGTAAGGATGAATTTTTTATACCCTATATACTGTGGGGTATCGTTGAAAAGGTCCTTCAAAAATATTGATCATTCTTGGAATCAGGGGTCCATTTGCGAAATTTTTGACTTTAAAGTGCTAATTTTGATTAGAGTCAAGTGTCCCCCCCCCCTGAATGCCCCTGATGGCTAAACGGTTGGAGTTGCACAAGTGAAAAATTCTCAAAAAATAGGTTAAATGATGAATTTACAAAGAAAACTATCACGGCTATATTAGCATAAGTAGTTAATGAGTAATAGTCAGTGAACATTGACATAATATATATAGGTCAATGTCAGTGAACGAATATTATATTACTTAGTTATAATAAAAATATTAAAATGCTGCCCGTGACTTTTCCCGCGTTTTCCGAGATAATAAGGCCTTAAGGTGCTCCCTCACTGGGGGCATTCACGTGTAATGTAACATTATAGATTCGACTTCGAGCATTACATTACAATAATACCTCCCTGACTGACGAGCATTCGCGTGTAATGTAACATTATAGATTCGACATTATTATTGATGTTACAAGTTGTAACAAGATATTACACATTGTATCATTACAAGGTGCGCATTGTAATGCTCGGTTCTCCTCCTTCACTGATGTAATGCTCAAATCTGTAACGTTACATTACACGCGAATGCTCCCGGTGAGGGAGCACCTTTATATTATAATATGCATATTATTCCAGATCATGGTCTACGTCCTGCGTGCTAAACATGAAAATCCGTTCAATAATTTTGGCGTGAAAGTGTAAAAACATCCATACATCGTCACAAACAAACTTTCACTAATAATTGGATATTAGGATTAGAACTAGTCTTTGCAACACTACTGTTTTTATTCATTATAAAAATATGATATGAATATGTACCTACCTACTCGTACCACCTAGCTAATATCACTGAGGTAGATTCGCGGGGAACTGAATATAACAATTCACAATAGAATTTATACAATTTCCCATTCCCGTTTATTGGGCATTAAGCATCAATGATAGACAATTTGTCGTTAATTTAATACGCTTCGGAACTCTTGGCCTTTTATTTTACTTGGCTAACTTGGCTGAAGCCGTTTATTAAGTTTTTCTGCGTTTTTAACACGTTCACTGCGTCAACACTTTCAAAGAACTTTCAGCCTGTGCTATGGGGACCTCAAAAACCCCTTAACTAAACTTTCCTGTGGTGCGTTAGGGACCTCTTCAGCCCCCTAAAATAGCAGTTTTGAAAATAATTAATATCTTCGTCAAAATCAATGATATATCTATGAGATTTTTGTGGCTTAAACATAGGCTATGACTCTATCTTTTGGTAGGTTCGCACGCAGTTCTGACATTAGGGTAAATCGCTATTACAAAAAAAAAATTAGGGATCTGTTGTATCCCGTTCCGCAACAGATGATAGTTCAATATGTGTAGCTACTAGTGATGGGAATAAAATAAAATCCCAGTTGTCGATAGGTAAAAAAGTTTTATTACAAAAAATGGTTGTCTGTAAAGTCGGTTTACGGACGGTAGTTTAACGTGACAACGTCATGACAAAGCTCCGCTCCGCTCCGCCCCGCTCCACTCCACCCCGCCCCGCTCCGCTCCACTCAACTACGATCGCCTATGGCATCGGCTACGATACGCCGATCGTCCGATCGCCCGGCGCTCATCGTTTTAATAGACGTTATCACGTCAAAAAAATTGGTACATATGTATGAATAATTTAATATTAAAAAAAAGTGTTATAAAGAAAAGTTTGTGATGAAGGTTTTTGAAGTTATACTGCTTTAGGCGCGTTGTGAAATAAATGGAAAAAATAATGAGAGTGAAATTTTAAGATTTGTAAAACGGACGGTGACACAAAAACGACGGTCACAAAAAACGTCACGTGCGTTTTTAAAAACGCTCGTTTTGAAAAATTATTATTATTATATTGTTTTTTTAATATTGTTAAAATATTATTTTTTAATATTGGTTTTTTTATATTGGTTTTTTGATGCCATAGAAGTATAACTTCGCACGCGCGTACGTAAGTACACGTTTATGTTATTTTTTTCTTACCAGGACGATTAAACATCTCATAATCCGAATCACTATCACTGGCCACTGGCGGGATATTTGTATGTTTTGCAAAATTTTTATTTTAACATCCGATGTATACGTTCCTGTATAATCCGAAGTTGAGTTATTTACATACTTCCCGCACTTTTTAGGGTTCCGTACGAAAAAACGAAAAACGGAACCCTTATATCACTCGTGCGTTTGGGCGACCGCCGTTCACAGCCAATTTACTCCGATAGAACTGGACCAAATGAGTTGAAATTTGGTACTCATGTACATTTTTGTGACCCAAAGACGAAGGTATAAAGAAAACAACTGAATTTTGAAAAAAAAATTAACAAATCTGTTTTGCGAACCGTATCGCGTTGTATGTCAAATAAAAGGGCTTGTTGTAATGATCTCATACATATTTTTTTATAGTTTTACAGTGGATAGTTTTAAAGTTATTAAAGAAAGAACGAAAATTACTTAAATATTAGGTATATATACTCATATATATAATATATACTTAAATATTGCAGAAAAACCTATAAAAAGTCTTAAAAAATGACAAAAATTAATAAAATAGAAAAATAACGGTAAATACATAAAATCAACGTACGGAATTCTCTCCAAGCGAGTTTAACTCGCACTTGTCAAGATTTTTCATTTTAAAATAACTCATTGTTCGTATTTACGAGCGTAATAATTTGATATCGAAGCGCGAACTTAACGATCGATACATGAACATCCCTAAAACAAAACTTGTGGTGCTCGTGCCTCCAACTCTCCCGTCCTTGCGGCTACGGGGCTCACGATTGACGGGTATCAAAGGAAACCCCCAACGCAAGGAGTGAATATATTTTCACTTCTGTGCGGTAGGGACCTCGTCGACCCCTAAAATATTTTATTACACCATTGATTCAAAATTTAAGCGGGAAGCAAATATGTATATTTGTCTTTATCATACACATAGAACTTTAGATGTTATAGCCTCCCGCACAGAGTGAAAGAACACGATTTTTGACGCCGCACAGTATGAAAGTTCTGCACGGGATCTCATAGAGATCCCTAACGCACCGAACGTGTTAACCGCACGTGATGGTTAGCAGACTTAATAATCTTAATTTTACCAAGAAAAAAATAACCAACTTCAAAATAACTCAAAAACTACTCGTCAAATCTAGCTCAAATTTAAGTGGGACCACATGACAAGCACTAGCTTTCGATTAAAAAAAGAATCATCAAAATCGGTTCACCCAGTCGAAAGTTCTGAGGTAACAAACATAAAAAAACAGTCGAATGAATTGAAGGTGGTTAAAAATAGTCTGATTTTCAACAGGTACCTTAAGATTTTTTTTGTCTCCTAGCTTTTTGTCTCTTTTTTAATCTGACTGAGCTTTGATTTTATCTACTAACGTCCCCAGTCCAGTTTAAATATAATCCTATAGTAAACCATGTGTGGGCTGTCGAAAATCATGAAATATCGAATGGACAAAATAATTTCCATAGTTCATCTACGAGGAAAGGATGAATGAAATCTGGAGCTTTTAACGAAGTAATAAATAAAGTGCGATAAACGTGGCTCCAAATAATTGTATCTTAAAAGATCCGCAGAACTGGTTCTGGTGAAGGAACTACTCTGTGCTTTAATGGTTTACACACATGACTAGTATCCGCCCTCGCTTCGGAAAGCTGCTCTTTACGTTCACTAGTGTGACCCTGTTACTATATAATAAATTGTTAATGTAACTTTTCTTTAAAATCATGTCAGTTGGTAAAAGCCCATAAAAATTCGGGCAAAGACAATGTAGAAAAAATGACCGTTAATTATGTATTCAGACATGGCCGGCCTTCGGATACAATGAATAAATTAATTCTAATTAGGATGAGCAAGTTTGGGAAACAAAATGGAATATTTTAAAAATGTTATGCAAAATGCTCAATATTGTTTGTTATTGGACAAACATAACATAAGTAACCCCGCCACCCCAAGACTTTTATGTACTTATTGTATTCTAAGACGCTGCCGCCAGGCCCAGCTCTTCAATTTTAATCTGTGGAGATATGATATAAAAATGTGGTTTAATGTAAGTTGTAAAGGTATTGGTATTGTATTACGAGTATAGTGGTTATAATATAATTAACCGGTATTTTTAATTAATTTTATCGTTTTACGCATTGCGTCGCTCACAGGCACGTGTTTTATAGACATTATCACCTCGTAACTTGTAAACTATTTGTCCAACTCCAAATTACTTAATGCAAGATAAAGTGTATCTGCATTAAATGCCAGAAGCGATACAAGTATTTTCTTCTAAAAGAAATGTCAGTTTTTTTCAGATTTTTAGGTATGATTGGCGTATTTCTACACTGGTTCATTTTATAATTGTAACCGACTTCCAAAAAAAGAGTTGATCAATTCAACGCGTAGGTAGGTAGGTATATTATTAAATTTTGTTATGTTTATGAACCTACCAGAGCAATTAGTTTAGTAAATTAATCCTAGGTACCAAAAGAAAGTACTTAGCCTACCTATAGTTAGATAGAGAGATAAATTCAAAGGTAATCAAACTAGTAACGCTCCTATCTTTTTTTACATAGTGTAGACTGTAGGTGTCTTGGCCTTCACTTTTTGCCATTTAAAATAATATTTATGAACCTACAAGATAGAATTATTACAATAAAACAAGGCAACCAAGATGGCGGCGTTGGCAATAATATAATATATCTTACTAATATTATAAATGTGAAAGTTTCTTAGGATGTTTGTTACTCTTTCCCGCAAAAATTTTCATGAACAACAGATTTTCATGAAACTTACCACATATTAGGTATATCTCATATTATTATATATCATAGCATCATATTTCATAATTATCTCAGAAAACGCGAGCAAAGCGCTGGTATTAAATAGGTATAACTATTGGCATATTATTATCACATTAGATTCTGGATTATTTTAATAGATTTTAACGAATGCTACGTGGATGTTTTTTACCACGTGGATCCTTGAACTTTCGCAGTGACTATTTTTACATATAAAAATAGGTAATCCAAGAAAATACTTGCCATACTTTTCGATTTACATTATGTTGTTTGAACATAACCCATGCTGCATTCATGTAATTAAGTTGATCGGCAGATTTTGAAGTGTGTGTGCGTTAGCAATTGCAATAAATATAAAATATTTTTAATTAAAATTTGACTAACTTTTACAAAAAATTCATTAGAACATGTCACGAATTGAGTTGTTCATTTTAAAAAAAATATTTTTTTTTTAAATGTATTTTAAATCTTAAACACAAATTATATTGATTGGCATTGTTAAAAACGCTTAAAAACTATTTTTAATATTAATAATAACGAAATAAAAGTTGAAAAAAAATCACGTGGCTACGAACGCGCCAAATTTGACCGCCATATTTGTGACGTCACTTTGTTAAAGAAATTTCACGATAGTACGGTCTCAACGGCTCCTACACGTAAATTAACTAAAAATATCCGAAATTTAGTGCAAAAAGATATTCCACGTAATTTTATTGTAAATTTAAACGTTAAATGATTTATTCTTCATTAAATATAATAAAACTCTCCATTGATTATATACTTACACCAAAAGAAAAGGTTACACTGTTTACTAGTAAATCGTGTCTGGGAGGAATCAGGGCAGGGTGTTAGGGGTATGAAATCAGGGGTGTATGATAAATTATATTTCATTTATCATACAACTAGCTTCTATCCGCGACTTCGTCTGCGTAAATTTCAGATATGGATCCTTAGAGAAATGAAGAATGTGATTAATAAAAAAAATGCACAATGCAATGCTACAGAAATTCTATGCTAGTAGTAGGTACATACATACGATGACCCTATAGCCTAGTTGATAGCGATTCGATCCAACCTGCGAAGCGAGGGTCCCAGGTTCAATTCCCGGCCATATCTAATAAATATTTGTACTCGGGTCTTGGGTGTTATAGTGACGTGTTGTCCATATCACCCGCGACAGGGAAACCTACTGCGGCGTTATGGGTTTGTACGCGCTTAATACATAAAACTGGTACAATATATAATTTTTTTTGTCTCCGAAATACACCAACTTGGTCAATGACCCGTGTGGCGAATGGATACCACGCCACATCGCTGAGTCAAGGGTCCTGGGTTCGATACGATGCGAGGTGGTTTGAATGATTAGTTTGAATTTCTGTTCTTGGTCTGGGTATGTGTCCTTGTATTGTCTATGGCACCCACGACTCAGGGTATCCTAGTAAGGGGCTTCACACTCATAGGAGTGTGAAGCGTTTATTTATTTAATGATGTTCCTACTGATTTTACAATGTTAATGATAGTAATAGTAGTAGTAGTTATCTTTAAACACGGCTCCGTTTTACTCTACCATTGAGGAGTTCCACTTTGTAGCCCCAGAACCCATCATCAAATCCTCATTGAATTGAAGTAGGATCAACGTGGCAAAATTCCTAACCTAATAAAATAAAACCATCAGTTGTTTCATAAAAGAAACGGGCAAGTGCGTGTCAGGCCACGCGCAATGTAGAGTTCCGAAGTAGTATTTATCGACTATTATTCATTAACTACTCATGTTAACATAGCCGTGATAGTTTTCCTTGTAAATTCATCATATTATAACCTATTTTTGAGATTTTTTTCACTTGTCCAACTCCAACCGTTTAGCCAACTGTCCCCCCTGGACACTTGACTCCAACCAGAATTAGCACTTTAAAGCAAATATTTCGCAAACGGACCCAAAATTCCAAAAATGGTCTTCCCATAATATTTTTTGAAGAGCTTTTCAATTTTTTTTAATAAATATATGTATATATCCATGCCAAATTACAGCTTTCTAGCACTAAGGGTTTCGGCGCTTTGTTTTGGACAGACGGACGGACGGACAGTCGGACAGACAGACAGACGGACAGACGGACAGACGGACAGACGGACAGACGGACAGACGGACAGACGAACGGACGGACGGACATGACATGACGAAACTATAAGAATTCTGATTTTACTTCGGAACCCTAAAAATGAATCTATGAACGAAAACTAAAATTTAACCTCTTATTCCTCGGGAAAAGGTCTATTTCCGGGATAAAAAGTATCCTATCTGGTAAGTTAGGTCAAAAACTATCTGTGTGCCTTTCATCTATATCCGTTCAGCCGTTTTTGCGTGATGGAGTCACAAACATCCAAAATTTCAGATTTATAACATTAAGTAGGAAAGTAGGATTAAATGTACAGGTTCCGAATAAATGTACACATTTAACATTATCTTTTTTGTAGTATTCACACGTAATGGCACAAAACAAGCACGATAACTTTTAAGGTTTAGCATTTTTAATATGTTTATCAATATATTGACGATAATATCAAGATTTTATCAGTTTAAAGTCAAATCACAGTATCAGCTGTATGCTGCAATGAATAGCAATGAACAAAGTGACGTCACAAGCGCGCTCGGGTCTATTCGGGAACTGTCGGCGTGTTTTCGGTACTGGATTCAAAAACGTATTTTTGATTTGATGTAACTTTTAAATTATAGCGAATATAAAAAAACTAAAATAACTTTGTTATAAAACTTATATATGAACTTTCCATTTATAACAAAAAAAAATTTTAGGAAACAACTCAATTGCAAAACTAATTTATAAATCTGTCGGTTCACGGTTGCAATCGTTTGCATACATAATTTTATTATTATGAAATAGCATGTGGGTATTTAAAAAAAAAGTGACAGTTTGAAAAACTAACATGGAAGTTTACCTGGGGCGAATTATTGCTGTAAGTGACTCGCTGATTATCCACAGAGGAAGAAATCAGGGGCTCATGCTCCTCAGATCCAGCCGTCATTTTGAACACTTATCGGTATGTTACTAATAAAAATAAGAAAAATAAATTTATTTGTAATCTATCCCAGTCATGATAACACTGCACTATTGGAAGTCACAGATTATTATTTATTTTTGGCGGGAAGAATGACAGCGCGGACAGGTAGCCGGTCGCAGCGGAGGAGCGTCACGCCACGCGTTAAGCACGGAACTGGTGAGGTTGGTTGTGTGTGAGTGTGAGCTGTGACTTGTGAGCCAACCACTACATTAATCTTGCAGACTGCAGTACATTTCCCTCGAACTGATTAGTTTCTACATTAACATAACATTGTTATATTAAAATGCAGCTCAATTAAGTGGTAGCTAATTTAAGATGCAGGCTCTTCTTTTTATGATGGCAAGTAATTAGTATTATATTTGGCTTTGGACACACACACACACACAAGATAGTAAATAGAGTATATATATAATAACTATAAAAGTAATATCAAGAATTTTTTTAGGAATTTGTAAGCTTTAGTATTTTTGAGCTGAAAACAATTTCAATTTGAAGCTAATAAAATAACAAACAAATTAATCGGTATGTAAATGTTTATTCAAAAAAATCATATTTGAGATAGCAAATAATTATTCAGTAAATTATTTATACAATATTTAAATGAATATCCTTTACATTATTTTCGTAACTCGTATGATAATAAAATGACACATGACAAAGGAACTATTGTATGTAGACTTGAGATGTTTCATGATCCTTAACAATATAATATTACCTATGTCTTAGCAATATGGCTAGCGTACTTTATAACATAAACCTTAACCGCTACGACATAATGACAATTCGCTAACATACATACATACTTACTCAATCATTATAATATTTGGTGATCGTAACCTTATTGCTTTGACACAAGGTGTGTTTATAACAATCTAGTTTTTGATGTAATTGGATTTATATTTTTCCTGGAAGTAGCACAATATTGTTTTCATCGAAAATGAAGAATTTTTTCGAAAATTGATTATAAACGTACCCTATTCCATCATGAAATACAGTCACACAAGGTTGCGTACAAATATACGCATTTCAATCTCCAAACGAAATATAGGTACCTGTTTCAAAACATAATAAGCCACATACTTGTCTCCTTACGATGATTAAATTAATATTTATACATAAGACAACAATATTTACATTGCAACTCAACTGGTTTACCAAAAGGTGTACAAAATAATGAATTATTAATTGAATAAACTATTTTATTCAGCACTCCACATGAAGAAATTTCAAGTAAAATAAGACTGGATTAAGATGTTCTATATGCTTACAAATATCTCAAATGATTTTTTGACTCGTTTTGAATTGATAATAAGCAATACATGCATATTGCATAATATATACATAATAAGTGAAATGAATTGGTTGTAGAAAGTATATCGAATAAAATGCTTGAAATCGATAGTATGACATTTCATTCGGTCGGTATCGATTATGTACGAGCATAAGTTGGATTATTTTGTTTGATTGAATAACTTTACGAATACGAAACTGATCTGTAAATGAAAACCAAAGTTTAAAAGCCTATTGCTTTAGTTAAATGTACCTACAGTACCTATATGACATTGATCATAAAATACTCACAATGAAGCTTTTAAATTTAAAACTCAAAATATTGAATGCCTTTTGATTTAAGTAAAAGCGATATAACATAATTATAATTATGCTAATAGTCTAAAGGGCATTAATATTTTTTCAAAGCTGATTAACTTCCACTCTTTTACAACCCTTCTAATAACGAAAATTAAGTTTTCAATTTAGAAAAACGAAGTAGGTATGCAAATGTTTTTGAAGCAATGCGCAATAGACGTGTCGGAAAATATATTATAGATACTTACAACTGTATTTATTACTGTAGTAATATATTGCTCAATTTTTGATCCTAATTTTACCTGGTTATTAAGTTTCATTCACATCATTTAATTATACATGTAACAATAACATATGTAGATGCATTTTTTTAGTTTAATTTGATTTCTTTACCCTGTCGCAAATAACTTTATTTTAACAGTATTACAAAAATCAATTACTTATTAAGTGCAATTTGGTGTTAAAAAGTACATAAGATAAAATATTTTTGAACGAAGGAAACTGAATTTAAAAATATATTTAGAACAAATAAGACACAACTTCTATTCACAGACAATAAAAAATAGTATAGTTATAAACTTCTTAGTTATATTGTAATACTGTAGATAAGAAAACTAACGAAACATCAACTATTGAAGACCTTACAGCTTCACGATTTCTCTCTATAGGTATAGTCTCGTAGCGCGCCCCAAGCTTTCACTTGGACTCGCATGTATCAAAGTTGCTCATAATAATGCGGTTAAAAAAATTTATATTCAACAGAATGTTACTCGATATTTTATGTCTTTGCTATAATTATATTTATCTTAAATTGTTTTATCATCATTACTAAAGTCGATTTATTTTTTTATCTTGTTGCTGATTTGAAAATCACAAACTAAATGGCGTTGTTACCGATTTAACGATTGCAAACTAGATGGCGTTAAACTCCAGTAGTGCGTCGGAACTGTCACACAATTTTTTTTACTCAAGGGAAAAAAGGTTTTTTCGCTCAATGAGCGTTGTCGGTCTTTGAGCGTAACATAATATTAGTTTATTGATGTCTCTTTAACAACACATATTATATTAATACAATATAGCCATAACAAACTCGCGAATGAAACTTTTGAAATATCTATTGCGTATTACAATATGACCTATTAATATGTTAAGCGATTATAACTAAATCCATAGATTAGGTAAGAAGTTAATGGATACTCCAATTCCTAATTTACAAATGAACTTGTTTGCTTGAAGATATTTGAAACAACTGATGAGAGGAACTCTCTTCTACGAAAATCACCGGGGACTGACTTGTAAATCGGTTGATTAAATAAATATATTATTTAATAATGACTAAAAGCAATTTCCTTCTATTTTGAATTGGATTATTATATAGATAATTGTTATTATAAATTGACATAAACATAGTTGTTGTTATGATTTTTTGTATGGACACTATGGACGTAACCAGAGACAATTTTATTTTCGATTGAATTCAATTCTGGATTAACTACGGCATAAACACTTTAAATAGAAATTTGGTAATTCCTGGGTTTCAATTTTATATTTCAAGCCCACCCTTTCTGGTTACGCCCATAGTTAAAAGCAATTAGCAAATGTATAATGATCTACACTTATATAATTCAATGTAATTTTATAACAAGGTAAGGTGTTAAAAATTCTGCTATGTTAGGCATTATGACGCTCAAGAAAAAGTATATACATTAGTACAATAATATTTTAATCTAGCAGAGGATACGGAACTTATCAACATTCAACTACATTTGCACATATTTCATATGCATAGTTCTAAGCATGAATCAGTCTACAAATACCTATTGGCAGTATAGATTATTGTTTACCTTACAGAAAACATTTAAAAAGAAGAGTCACATATTAGCCAAAGCAGTAAAAAGGAGCGTCACAAGACATTAATATCATAAAAATGAGATAAGGATAAAGTTAAATACTAGGTATTATTATATGACATCAGATGCTAGATTTTCTAGTTTAGAATGGTCTAAAATATATTTTTTATTTCATTATCAGCATCATCATATTAATTATTATACACAAAGATTAATAATGAGCAACTGACAAGTATGTTAATTAGTTAGTCTCGTATGCTAAACAATATATCTTTTTAGTTTACAATCAGGACTGAATGTTAATTTTAGTTTCTTACATCCTATGTATTGACGCATGGCAGTATTCAAGTGATATTCTGTCTTATTGAGGTTTGGTTATTATCTAAGTCTGTATGATATGTCTAACAATATTCGAGCAAAGTTGGCAGGGAATATTATTATTATCTCTATATATAGTTTCTATTATAGCGAGTGTCTGAATTAATGAATGGATTTAAACTTGTTCGCCGTTTGCAACGATTCTATAAATTATTTTTAGGAAATTTTCCAAATGGCAGCTTTTTAAGTGAAATAATGTGTCTCTTGACCATGTGATGAATAATGACCATATTGCAAATATATTGCTTATTTTTTATAATATAATCGTGAATTTCACAAACGGATTGCTTCCAAATAATTAGATATTAATTTATTGGTTGTTGTATTATTTTTATTCGAACTAGTGCAAACTTCATACGTTCAACATAATATTGATATCTATATTATGTAAAAGGCAAAATTCATTGACTCATGTATCAAAGCACAGGCCAAACCTTTAAGGCTAGAAACTTAAAATTTCACAAACGTATTCCTCATAAGACGTAGGCATCTACTAAAGAAGGATTTTTCAAAATTCAACCCCCGAGGGTTGAAATAGGGGATAAATATGATAAGCATTATTTCCGCGTGCGAAGCTGCGGGCAATAGCTAGTATCAGTATGAGACACATTAGTGTCTTGTTACGGAAGCGAGCTATACATTTTTCACGTCTGCCAAGTATTAGTTTTATTAACCTTAATGTAATAAAGTCATTGCGGTTTTATTATAATAATTATAAATTCAATAACAGTAAGATTTGTAAACGTTCGAATATTTAATATCGATTAGGCTCAAACGACAATTAAAAACGGTGAAGCAATTTAAACGATTCAAAATAACTGATAGAATAATTATGTTTTTGTACCAGCTACAGTCAAGCGCTCGTTATATCGGTTCAACTGATATTAACAACCGATAACATTGCCGTTCATTTTTAATACTCATTCATTCATAATCAACGCATTATGTTTTTTATCCCGACAACCGTCGTCATGTACGAAAAACTATTTTCAACTAATTATTTTACTTCTACATGTTTTCATCGTAAGGCAATAATCGATTTTATCTTCGATACCATTATCTATATATTTCCATATTAAAATCTAAGTAATTCCTTCGAGTGCTAAATTTTACAACTATTTTATCTAATAAATTGTCTAGCTTGTAATATGAAAGTAGAGTAGCTACGGTCGATTGGTTACTAAACGACAGCTTGAGGTAGCCTGAAATTATAAAAAAACCCTTATACGAACCACTTCATCCCTACTACGATATAATACTGCTAAATCTATGATAGCTACGTTGTCTAACACGACCGTTCATACCAGAACCGAATAAAGAAGCTACACTACAAGAAGTATGTAAAATTCGATAGTTTTAACAATGACAGCTAACTAAGTTAGAAACCCGATTATTTTTAACCGACTTCAAAAAAAGAGGAGGTTTTCAATTTGACTGTATTTTTTTATGTTTGATACCTCAGAAATTTCGGCTGGGTGAACCAATTTTGATTATTCTTTTTTAATCGGAAGCTGGTGCTTGTCATGTGGTCCCACTTTTTGAGCGAGATCTGACGAGTAGTTTTCAAGTTATCCTCAATTTTGAAGTCGGTTATTTTTTGTCAAGAATTATATAAGAAAGTACTTGTAGACTATAATAATTACTAGTAATCGTAAAACCTGAATTGGCTTCGCTTTCGGTAACATAATTATAATGATCCTTGCGTTTATCTATCAGACAGGTTATTACAATTCTTCATGTTAGCCCTGTACACCTAATTCGTCCTAAATAACAAGATATTGGTATTATAATAACTCCATGAACATGGATGCATTATTTTTAGAGAATATCACGCAGACAGAAAGGCAAAAAATTTAACTACTATGTAATGACTTTTAATTTAATGTCGAGCTGTTTCCCCTTTTATTTATTACCTGATTACTTAGTTAAACCCTCCCCTGAATCCAAAGCGCTAAAGTTACTTTTGAGAACGAATCTATTGAAAGTAATTATTTCAGAGTAAATTGTTATCAAATAACATAGTAATAAATCTATCAAATAATGTGTCTATTCATTCACTGTCAACGGATTCGTTCGTTAATACGACGCTAGAGGGCTCCAGGCGGCGGCCGATACCATCCCTTAAGTATACCTTTCCTATAATTTATAATCCACAATCCCCCTAACAACTCGAGTTGAACATTGCTCACCATTAAAAAGTAAATTAAATTGAAGGTTGAAACTCTAATTTATGGTAGTTTTATCCCAGACGAAAGTCACAAGACTCACAAGGCTCATCTATAACGATGTTCAGAGAGAGAATAATTTAGATGATGATTATGAGGTATTTCTGAAGATTTTTCCCTAAAAAGTACAAAAAATGTGCTTTAGAATTTTGGCTTTAATTCCTGTAGTCTTCTTAAAAAGAAAAGAGCATTGTTCACTCGAGCTTTCCACAAAACCTATCCAATATCCAATCAGTCTTCATTTCTTAAGAATTTTCGAATTTCTTATATCCGCCACAAAAATAACCTTACCAAAACCCTTAAATAATAAACTATACAATAAACGCAACCGCACCACGTTGTATCATATCACAGCCAAAATGGCCGCCGCCTGCGCGGGCCCTCGTAGCGAATAACGACTAAACATACACAACGAATTAAATACAATCAACTCGCCAAATACGATAAAAAATTCGCCTACTTTAATAATGTTACTTCAACTATTAAGAATTATTATTTAATGTGAGAATTCTGGCATTTGTCGGAGGTCCGAGCTATTAGAACGCAAGTTGGTGTTCAATTACTCACACACACATTTATACATTAACTTAAAGGCCTTTCCTTACCGGGAGCATTCACCTGTTATATAGCAGTGCAGTTTCGAAGATAAGATCAACTCGAAGCTTGTATAATTACATAACCGGCGAATATTATCGGTGAGGGAGTGCCTAAAAAACATAGATCCGTCAAGGCCAAGTCGTGTCCACTCACACATACACCCTATATTTAATAAATCGACGTGAACATCGCATCAAAACGGTTTGACCTTGACAACCGATATCTAGTCACTTATGCAAAAATTCACATTATTTTATTTCGGTTACTTTTGTAATGTTGCTATTAGTTGATGTTTATACTCTATTCGATCGACAGATTTTATATTCTATCACATTCTTCACTTGATAGTAAAGTTATCATTATTGTTATAAGTGATAATTATCATGTTTTCAAAAGATACACAATAGGCTAGTTGACAAAATTTGGAAATTAGTTTAAAACTATAGCTTAGCATCTATTTCACCCCAAAAATATATTATTCTAAGAAAAATAAGCCTTTTACATTAGTATTTTGCGTTTTTAGAAATGAACTTGAAATTGACCGCGAAAAAGGCCAAGACTGTCATGGCGTCTTGAATGACGTCACACCTCGCGAAACAGCCGTGTTTGTATATGACAGTCAATTGTGTTTTTTAATAAATAATGAATTCCTCGCATGATAAAAACTTTATAGTGCCCCAGTGTAAAAGTACAACGATAAAAACGCCAAACAAATTATTCATATACGTTCCAAACAATAAACAAATACGAAGAAAGTGGTTAAATATGGCAAGGAGGCAAGATGCTCTTACTTTATCAACTGATTCCACAATTTATTTCTGTGAAGATCATTTTGATCTAAGTATTAAACACAACTTGATGTATCTATTTATAAATGTATAGTAAAAGAAATGAATTTTGCAAAATCTACCATAATATACCACACTTAACCTATAAAATGTTATGACTTGAATAGGTTTTTATGATGTATTTGAGTTAAAATATTATTATAACTTTGTATTTGCTAACCTCAAAATAAGTTATATTTAAATTCCATAGTAGGTAAATGCGACTCTCTGACTGGTAACTGCTAATTAAATGAGACTTTGTTCTTCACATTATACTTACACAGAAGTTTTAACATTGCGGAATTCCGATGAACAAAAGTCGGTGATCATTGCAAAAAAATTTCCAAGCATAACGGCGTCAATTTTGGGCAAATTACTGCTGTTTGCTTTGTTAAATCCTAATTCCATGGCAAATTATACCTGTCTTTCAAGATTAAACTAAAAACGAACTGTATTAATTTAACAAGAATTGCTGAAAACTCCAAATAACCTGTTCACTTTATACGAAAATGACAGCTACATCGTAGTGTTTCGCGAGGTGTGACGTCACGCCTCCATGCGCTTCTCTGATAGGTGTTTAATGTCACATGATTAAACGCCTCAATTTGTCGATTTTATTTTCCAAAAATATTATTAATCTTTTATTATTTTAATAGAAAAATTGAATTTTTGTTTACTAATTATCATGGTTAATCATTAGAAACTCTAAGCCATCGGATTTATTCTTAGTGGAAACAAGCCTATGGTGCATTATGGTATTTCCAACAGTGGGAATACTTCGATTAAAATAATTTCAGCTAAACGTAGTTCCGATTGAATGTTTCTATGAACATATTTCATATACCTACTTTATAATAATATATTTTGCTGCGTTTAGCTGAAACTACAATATGGTATAGTAAATTTGAGGCCTTTCAACGTCAAATATTTGACAACTGATTTAAACTATTACGTCTTTAAATCTTCCTCATAGTGTATAGTACAAGATATACATGTTAATATGTATAATATAATCTAAGCCAAGTTAACTCCAGCTAGAATTTATACATTATGCAGACGAAATACATTTAACATTAGGTGGGAAATTTATACATTCAACACTCACCGTTCATACTAACATACGCTGAATACTTTATACATTACACAGATAAAAAAAACGCCGCACGAAAGCTTTCTAAAGCGTATAAGCGACTTCGATCGTCCGCTACAAACAATAGGTAACCTTAACATCCTTAACCTAGAGTCGAAAATTCATTACGCACGCGTTTTCAACGAACGCATACGTCGTTTGCGGCGCCGTCATAGAACATTACACATACCAATTATCTAAACGTATCAGTTCTATCAAAATTCCAAAGTAATGTTCAATTTGCCGAGGCCATTAAAGCTACGAGGTTGAGGGAATCGCTCACGACCCGAATATTATACTACACACGGTCAGCGCTGTTGACAAAAATACACGATTCTTCCTTTTTTAAATTAAAAACAACGGAAATGAAAAATTACCATGAAAAGTGGATTGGAATAAAGTATATAACTGTTTAAATACAACAACTTAAAAATTTCGTTATCGAGTTCGAATTATCTATCAACACAACCAATCGATATCAGATAAAAAAGTTTAGGAAAAATAGCATACTGGGATGAGATCTGACTTTTCAGAGTCATTACGCTAAATCACTTTTTTTACTTTGAACAAAATTTGTTTGGAGTTCTCTTTCTTTATCCTTCATTCTACAAAAACCGTGTATTTTTCAGATTAACGCGACACGCTGGCAGGTCGCGAAGGATTCGCTCGTCGACTGATCGTCGGTACAACGTTAAAGCGACTTAAATAACTTCCAATACAGTTCAAATCCGAAGCTCCATCGCTCGCAGTCTTATAAATATTTCACATTTCACTAAAAGTGTCCACATTGTGAGTTCCAGTAGCGACTTGTAAACTTGTACTCTCACTCACTTGAGAATACGGGCGGCTGCGAATTGCGATACCGAAATGCAGATACGGTAAGTACGTGCATGAGATATTTTTATACTTATGTACTTGAAAAATGTCAAAAAATTATAATAAAAACCAAATAATTGCAAAAGTTAACATAACAAAAAAAACATTACTGTAGAATAAAACAAAAATATTTTACTTCCGTAAAATGGTAACAATGGTTCTATAAATAAAACAACCAAAAAGAAATAATGCCTTTTCCAACCGTCTATCCACCTTCTAACCACGACCATTACAAGTCATAACTCATAACTAAGCCGAGAGCGAGAAGGCATACAAGAAAGAGACGTCCATACGCCCGTAAAGTCCGCACGCATTACCGTACCGTAACCGTAACCGTATCCGCGCATCGGATATCGCATTTACAGCGTCTGCGGGGTGTGTTTAGACGGCTGTCGCTTGAGCCGCCTCCCGACGGGTCACTGTCAGTTGTTCTTGTCGAAGTTGTGCAGCGCCCAGTTGAACGACGCCGTCCACGAGTTCTTCACCGCTTCGATGAACTTCAGACGGAAGTGCTCGATCGCTTTCTCCTCCGATAAGTCCAGTACCTTTACCAATAAATAATTTTCTTAGTAAGTAAGATAAATAAATATAAATAGATAATGCAATCAATAATTCTTGACAAAAAATAACCGACTTCAAAATTAGGGATAACTCAAAAACTACTAGTCAGATCTCGCTCAAATTATGTTTAAGTGTGCTTGTTATGTGGTCCCACCGCATGACAAGCACCAGCTTTCGATTAAAAAAGAATCATCAAAATCGGTTCACCCAGTCGAAAGTTCTGAGAAATGAACATAAAAAAACAGTTGAATACCTCTTCTTTTTTTGAAGTCGGTTAAAAATGATGTTGTACTTTAAATGAAATCCAAAATCAACCCTAAAACGGTATTTTAAAATTACACACATCTATCCAATACACTACAGGGCGAATTTTTCAAGTGTGCGTGGAGGGCTAAATTCGAAATTATGGGCAAAATATGACACATAGGACTACACAAATACTACTGTAGATATCATAATAATATGCTAAATTGAGCCCTCCTTGCTGTATTACAGATATTGTATTCGTGTGTGTAATGGCCACAGAAATAAACGTTTTCTGATATTTAAAGGTCAATGCATACATAACGGGTTTTTTTCCCGAACGGGACGTGAAGTTTTGGAAATATCGTTTCATAGAAAATGTATACGAGGCACGCACGGGACGGGAACGGGGCACGCACGTATATTTATGCCCCGACCCCGTCCCGTACGGGGTAAAAACACGTTATGTATGAATCGACCTTAAGAGTTCATTAACATTTTACACGTCTTCACATTTATCCGACAAACTATAATCTAGTTGGAGTGGTACTGACCAGCGTCTCCCTGAGGTACTGCAAGTCCTTCTCGGAGCTGAGCTCAGGTAATCCAGTTGAGATCATCATGGAGAACAGCGACAGGATCAAGTGCCCGTGCTGACGGAGGATCTTGAATGCCTATGAGTAACAAAGAGGTCAAAGAGTACTTAATCACTGCGGGTTTTGTTACAGTTTATTATTACTCCATTACTGCACATAGGATAGGTGGTACATAGATACAGTGTCACAATCACAACACAACACATAATTGTCCCACTGCTGGGTTCAGGTCTCCTCTCACAATGTGAGGGTACAGGAAATAGTCTACCATGCTGGCCAAGTGCGGATTGGTAGATTTCACACACCTTTGAGAACATTGTGGAGAACTCTCAGGTGTGCAGGTTTCGCAACAATGTTTTCCTTCACCGAATCAAGTGATACTTACAAAGATAGGAAACAAAAAATGGATCGTGAACTTAAGAAGTAAATCAGATCCCATCAAAAACATGAATGTAAAGTAAAAGCCAATTTAAAAAAAAGAATTGGCTATTAGACAATTTTTGGAAAAATATTTTAAAATTTTCGTAGTTTTATTTTATACCTCTTACAATATTTATTTTTCTCATAAAAGTGTTATTTAGTAGGAAAAAAATAACTTTTAATCCATTAATTTTAAATTCGCGCGAAAATAGTCCGCCATCTGTCACTTGCTGGCTGTGACGTCACATTTCAATTAACAAAAGTTTACGCTCTAACTCTGAAGATATTTTAACTGAAAAACTTACACCTTTTTCACTGGAATTGTGAAAATGACAAGCTACAAGACGTGTGCAGTGCCTATGTGTAGAAGTACTACGATTAAACCTGACAAATTGTTTATACCTACACGTTTCTAAATGCCCTCAACGTCGAAAGCAGTGGTTACAATTAGCACGTCGAGACCCAGAGTTAACATCTGTTATATCAGCAATATTCTTTTTTGAGGACCACTTTGATGTAAGTATTTAGAAGAAATCAACTTAGCCTCTGATTTACTAAAAAAACAAATTAAACCTAACCTAATATTGTTCATAAACATAACCTATAAGTAATTTAAAATCATTAGTAATATGGTGTCGTTAAGGGGACGTTGAGGAAAAACCTACAAAAAAATCCCCCTGTGACCACTTAGCAAGACTGACCAATTTTACTTTATTAATTTGAGTACTTACAAGGAGGTTTTTGCATTCCGAAACTCGGCAGAGCAAAAGTCAGGGTTACACGCAAAGAAATTTGCGACCATAAATGAATTAACTTGAGGCAAATTCGCACTGTCAGCTTTTGTATAGCCTGACTCCATTTTACAAAACCTCTCAAAAGCAGAAATCAAAATATATCTTATTAATTTTCTCAGTAAATTGCACAGTGCACATGATATAGTTAGTAGTACACGACGCTTATTTTTTGAATTGTGACGTCATAACATGCTCAATCATGGCCGCCCGCGTTTCGGTTCTCGTATCCACAGGTAAAAAAACTCAAATCTATTTTTCAAAAGTAAAAATATTTACAATTTATTTTCATGCAAGAAACGTATTGTATAATTATTGTTAAACATTATGCAACCATATTTAACACATTTCATATTTTACCGTGATAACTTTCAAATAGCCAATTGAGATCTAAATGGGTGCCAAGTTCTGTGTAGAAAAGCCTAAAATTTTAGTCACAAGAACATGTACCAAATTCAAGCTCCACATTTGACTTGGTTAGTTTTCACGTACCTATCTAGGCTATAACATTATATTTGTATAATAATTATCTTTGTTAAGTCTGTTAGGTTGATGACCTATGTTACTTTTCTAAACTTTGGTTTGTTGGTTGCTAACTAATGAAAACTAGCCAATTCAAATGTAAAGCTCCTTACATGTTCTTGTGACTAAAATTTTAGGCTTTTCTACACAGAACTTGGCACCCATTTAGATCTCAATTCTTTTTTTTAAATTGGCTTTTACTTTACATTCATGTTTTTGATGGGATATCATTACTTTTTGCACAGAAATTATTAGTAGGTACTTATTCATACGTTACTGATTAATTTTGTTACCTTATACATGAACTGTAATAGTGCCCTTCAACTAAATCCGTAGTTAGAGCACCGTGGTCAAAAATACCTATTACTTCATTATTTATAAGTAATGATCTTCTACTATTCATGTCCGCTAAATATTGAAATAATAATTAATACTAAATCCCAGTCTGTTATAATAATAATAAATACGATACGATACGATAGTAGTAATAATAATAATAAATACGATAGTCGAATATACTCTTATTAGATATAAGTAGTTTGTGTTCGATGAGATAAGGTGCCATAATATATTTGGAAACAATACTTCGAATCACTTTAAACTGGTATAATTTCGGAAATAATACAAAATTTTGTGGTGTACATGCCATACAAGTTAAGAGAAGAATAATTTTTCACACATTAAAAATGAAACAATGCAATACACTGGAAATAACGGCTACTGACGTCTCACTAATCTGTACGTAAATAATACGTACGTACACTGAACATCTTCCCCCCGTTAGAAGCTTCACAAAGTACTAAAACTGATATGTTTCGATTAAAAAAAATTAAGGGTGGTATTCCACTCGTTAAATATTCCACATAATGACCACCTGTCATCAATTTTGATTGCTGTTCATAAATTTCAGGCGTTATAAGTAAGTGTTCCTAATAGAATCAATTTTTTGAAAAATTATCATAATTAAAATGATAAAAATTTACTACTTTCAGATTTATTCCTTTGTATTCACCCGACTACCTATCTGCATGCCAAATTTTAACTTTCTATTGTAGGTCACCTGGAAGTTGGATATAGTTTTGATCTATAGGTCAGTCAGTGTTAAATTTCTCGATTTTTGGACGTTAATATCTAAATAACCGTTTGAGATGTGTTTATGAAATTTGGATGACGTATGTATTTCGCAAGTCTTAATAAATGAGCCAAATTTGACAGGTTTATGTTGAATAGTTTTTGAGTTATGAGGTGGTCAAAAGTGGCTCCAAATGGTTCGTGTAATATTACACACGGTGCTGCTCGCCAATGTTAGCTAGAAAATTGGCTGACACGCTCCGCGTGTCTAGATAGTTACAGAAGTAGCTGCAAATGATATATAACTTGTACACAAATATCGGTGATGATTTCATAATCAACTGGTATTAACATAGTGTGGCCACTCATGGTCACGCCATTTGGCGTGGCTCCAAATGACATATGTCAAAATGGCGCGATTGGACATACAGATTTTTATATCACGCCATTTGACGCGATGGACTGACCGTGAGTGGCCACCCTTAGTGTCACTGTCAGTCATTACCTGTTCGCAATGCTCCCGAAACACCTTGAAGTCGTGCAGGTCGTTGACCCCGCCGCGCTGGCCCTTGTTGATGACGTGTATGAAGTCGTGCGTGAGGACGAACGGCACGCGCTCGCGCTTGAACCCGTACTTCTGCTTGAAGTGGCCCAGGAAGTGGCCGAAGTCGATGTGGAATAGCTGGATGACATGGTGGGGGTTAGGTTAGGAAACAAAAGTTTGGTAAACAAATTATTGCTGTATTAAAGAGTTTGCTAACTGTATAGCTAAAGTGTATATTCAATCGATGTGTCGTTGAAAGGATGCAAAAAAACTATTTGATATCAAATTAAATCCAACAGCAATATGTATTTGCTATGACAATAAAAAAAAAACCAAGAAGAGATTTTCTGAGTGTATTTGAAAGTAAATTAATTTTTTATTCACTTTATGGCATAGACAAAGGCGGCAAAAAATCTTATTTTCGCGTTTCTCTCTTTTATTCGTAACAAATGATTGTCGATTACGACACTTGAACTGGAAATGACCGTCCACTATTCATAATCAAATTAGCATTCAAATACAAAACCAACTAAATCCATATTATATATACGCCGTACAACATACCTGACCACTCCTCTTGACCATGATATTGTCGGGGTGCCTGTCAGCGATGCCCAGGACGTACGTCGCCACGCAGTAGCCGGCGCAGCTCATCGTGAACTCCTCCACCGCCTTGTTCAGATCCTTCTCCGATGGGTTCTGCTTACGTAACCATTCTGTTTGGGGAGAGTAAGGGTATAAGCTTAATACTTTTCATGTAAGGGTTTTCGTGGAAACGAACAGTGGTTTATTATAATGTAATATCAAATAGGCCAACTACAAAAGCCAGGCGGGCGCGCGGGTCGCACACAAAAGCCTGGCGGGCCGCACGTTGAGTAAAGCTGGTGTAGGGCATTACAATTGATTGTCATTTGTTTTGATAATTCATTACGTAGTTCCCACGATTAGAATTTTTTATTTATTTATGAGTGCAAATGTTCCACATTTCCATGTCTGCCAAACTGCAAGCCAGTTTATCGGCAATTAATATTTTGAAACGTTTTTCAACGTGCATTGCCATTGGCTACCGTTGTCACAGTGATAAATCGGTGAATTTAATCACAGAAGTATGTCAAAAGTTTTCAAAAGTTAATTTTTATATTAATACCTAATGTTACCGAAGCGACGCTAAGAATGATCAAAGATTAGCTAAGTTAGGCCTATTGCAGACCTCACAGTCCTATACAATCAAGTATGTAACAGTAAAACAACATGATACAATTGGCTTGACAGTCAGTTCTTTATTTATTTTCATTTTTTTTCTCTCTCTTGGTGTTGCTGATTTCCATGGGCGACCATAGCCACTTACCATCAGGTGGATCGGCAGCTCGTTTGCCGGCTATTTTCATAAAAAAAAACAGAAAACACAAGCAATAACTCACGGAACAGGTTAGCCTTGGAGATGGTGGAGGCGGCGTTGAACAGCGCACTCTGTTTCTGAATATTGGCGACCGTCTCCGCGTCGTCGACCACTTCGATCATGCCCACCGCGTACTCCATCGATATGCAGTTGTACGCGTTCAATCTGGGATAACACGGTACTTGTATTCTAGTATAGCGATGTGAATATCCTCTTTTTTTTAAGACAAACCTTATCTATACCAATATTACAGATATAAAGAGGAAAGATTTGATTGTTTGTTTGCATTGAATAGGCTTCGAAACTACTGAACCGATTTGAAAAATTCTTTCACTGTTGGGAAGCTACACTATCCCCGGCTGACATAGGCTATATTATATTTTCAAAAAAAATTGGGATTCTTAATAAAACTCCAATAATGTAACACAAAATGTAAAAATAAAACCGAGGGTGGTTACTCGTTTGGTAAATAATCAGGTACAGTGTATAACAGAATTCTGTGTCCCAATATACTTTGCCAGTTAATGGCATACAAATATCCGATGTTTAAATACTCTGCTTTAAATTGAAATATTAATTTAAATTAGTTAAAAAAAAAGTAAACAGAAATTCGTTTTGGCATGAAATTATTAAATGTCTATTAAATTATTTTGATTTTGTGTTGGACTCAAAATTACTTCAACTAGGGCCAAAGATGTCTTCAATTTATAAAAAATTAAATAAAAATACTTTAAAAAGTCATTCTATTACAAGGCGCTGATATTAAGCCTATCTATAAAACTCTAGCATTCGACAAACAAACCGTCAATACCTGAAGTCATAACCAGCGTTCTTCCACAGCCTGTCCATGATCCTGAGCATCTGCAGCGTGAACATGTCCTGGCGCAGGTCGTCTCCTATCTTCAGGATGATCCGGATGTCCGAGCCGGTGTTGTCCTGGTTCTCGAACTCCAACAACAGGGGGCGCATCTTGCTGTCCATCACTCGACATCTCTCTGGCCTAGTGAACACGTTAGATAAAAAAAATATTAACAAAAAATAACTGACTTCAATGTTACACAAAAACTACTCAGATCTCGTTCAAATTTATATGGGACCACGTGACAGGCACCAGCTTTCGATTAAAAAAAGAATCATCAAAATCGGTTCGCCCAGTCGAAAGTTCTGAGGTAACAAACATAAAAAAAATACAGTCGAATTGAGAACCTCCTCCTTTTTTTTGAAGTCGGTTAATAAATAAACGTTTGCACATTTATACCCCCGCGGATTCCCTGGGTTTGGGTGGACTACACAAATAACATATCACTATAACACCCATGGCCAGAGAACAAATATTTATCTGTCACATAAAGCATCTTGCCCCACCTTTAATGATTATATTATCAGCAACAGACTTATCATAATTATATCTGCGATTCGACACAGAATCAAACTCTGATTTCAAAACATTGAATTGAAACTCTGAATTGAAAACAACACAAAAGTACGATTTGAAGAAATATCTAGTATGATTTATGTATCACTTGGGTTTGTTTACATTTGTTTATGGAAATAGCTGGCAAACGAACTGACAAAACACCTGGTGCCAAGATACATGATAGGACTCGCCTAAAAAAACGGATTATAATTGAAACTTACTTTATCCTTTTACACACAGAAATACGGTTTGAAGAAATATCTAGCATGATTTATGTATCACTTTGATTTTTTTACTCTTTTTTTTTTATGGAAATAGCTGGCAAACGAAAGGACAAAACACCTGGTGCCAAGATACATGATAGGACTCGCCTAAAAAAACGGATTATAATTGAAACTTACTTTATCCTTTTACACACTAGACTAGGGGTGAGCGGCGACACAAAGTCGCACAAAGTTTCCAAACAATGTTGTTCTTGTAGATGCTGATGCAGCGCCGCGCGCGCTTTGGCTATTTCCTTCTTCTTGCGCACGCATTGACTCGCCCCTGTTTAACATATGGATAACAATACAACATTCAAAAGTTAATACAATTACCATACGTGAGATCTACAATTCTACATGTACCCATCAAAGTAAACAAATTTTAAACAAACTGTTCGCTTATGGCAATAAATTAAAATTTAAAAGACCCCCGACAGTTTTATTTAAACTAAACATAGCTAAGAACACTCTCGATTAATTCACCTTTCATACAAAAAAAAAAAATTATTAATAAATTCAAAATCGGTTCATCCGATTGAGAGCTACGATGCCATAGACAGACATACAGATACACAGATACATAGACATACAGATACACCGACTTGTCAAACTATTATAATACTAATTTTCGTTGGGGGTTAAAAAAGGAAAAACTATCAACTTTAACTCAGGATATTATGAAGATACAGATATAGTTACATATTTATATTATACATATACCCTTGTGCAGACTCCAGACTCTCACAAAGCAACAACTTTACTTAGAACTACTAGTTTTGTTTTGTGAAGAGATATTATTATTATTAGGACGTAGTTTCTGAAAAACGTTCCAATCCACACTTATGTTGAAATTGAATTAATACTTATGTATTAATAATACTTCCTTAGTATACTTACTTAGTATTCATACGACGTAGTTTCTGAAAAACGTTCCAATCCACACTTATGTTGAAATTGAATTAATACTTATGTATTAATAATACTTCCTTACTTAGTATACTTACTTAGTATTAATACTTATGTATTAATTAAATTTCAACATAAGTGTGGTTTGGAACGTTTTTCAGAAACTACGTCCTTATAGCGTGTCAAACTGTCAATACATACACTTGAGCTTGTCGAGGCAGGTGATCTGCTTCATGAGGCTGTGGATGTGCTCGAGGCTGCCGCGGCAGTACGCCTCCAGCACCAGCCCGAAGCGCACCGACACCGCCGCCACGTGCATCTCCGACCTATACCACATTCATTGCACATTGCACAACCATTCACATATAGCTCACCTAGTAATCTTACGCGTTTATGGGTTCTTTTTACGTTTTTTACAGATTGTATGGGTTTGGCTACTAGTATATACGTTAATACATATTTACCACAATGTAGATTATGCACTTACTAGCTGACCCGGCGAACTTCATATCGCTATAATTTTTTTTTTTTCTAAAATAAAAGTAGCCTAAGTTACTCCTTGTTACATCAGCTATCTGCCAGTGAAAGTCCCTTCAAAATCAGTCCAGCCATTTCAGAGATTAGCCGGAACAAACAGACAGAGAGACAGACAGACACAAAAATTGTAAAAAATGATGTTTACGCCATAATATTACTAGGTGATAATGCCATAATATTACTAGGTGAGCGATACATAGACAAACAAAAAAAAGTGTCACATGACCGCTTTGATAATAAAATTTGATAATAAAATTGTTCTAGTGTAAAGAACATGGCTGGAATTAAGAGTTCATAGTAGACCGCCACTAAAATTGTCAAACTGTTTATTGACTTGTCTTTATTTTCATTGTGTTTTGATCGGTTTGTTGGACTGGTTGGATGGACCGAGCGTACCGTACCTCAAATGCCAGAAGAGGTAGTGTCCTATAGACTTGTTGTTGAAGGCGCGCTGCAGCAGGAACACGCACAGATCGCACCACAGATACGACTCGTGCTTCAACGCTTGCACCAACTGCAGTAGGTATAACATGAGATCCTCGTCACTGGAACAAACAATCACTCATATATACATTTCTTGTTTGTTGATATTCCGTATTTCGTTTTTCCGTCGTCCTTTATAAGGTCTACTTGTACAGGTAATATAGTTTGTTCAAATTATCACTCGGTTATTAAATTTAAAATTGGGACAAATTCAACAATTACTGACATTGGTTGATAGTTTTAAAAACTGCATAAGGCCTATGCCATAGGCTGTGTACCCATAGCATGTACCCTAGATAAATGTGAAGCAGAAGAAGAAAAAATCCAACTGCAGTATACAACCCTAATAACTATACATTTTACAATAAAAAAAACTCCCCCAACAGTTTTATTTACACTACCTAAATTTAAAGATGCTACGATGCCACAGACAGACAGATATACATCCCCTCATCTGACAACCTTGTAGCCTAGTTGGTAGCGACCTTGACTGCAAAGCGAGGGGTTCCGGGTTCGATTCCCGGCCGGGACCGATATTTATGTAACAGATAAATATTTGTACTCGGCTCAAGGGTGTTACTGTGATGTGTTGTTAATGTGTCGTCCATGCCACCCGCGACACAGCTGAAAACCTACTGCGGGAGTATGAATGTGCAAACGTTTTTCAAACCCCTCATCGCATCGGGGACTCGGGGGCCAATGACCTTGCTCACCTAATCTTAGCCAAGCACTTGACCGCAAAGCTCCGTACAGCAGCGTCAGCGTACGCGTAGTCCAGCAACTCGAGCGCGGACTCCACGCGCAGCATGGGCCAGCGTGTCACCATGCGCGCGACACTCGCCGCCTCGCACCGGTTGCTCCACTCCACGCACGACAGCAACTTGGGCAGGAGCTCCGGGGCTGCTACTCGGAAGTATTCCCTGGAGAGTAGATTGTGGTGTTTTTTTTTTTTTTTATCCCCCTGATTTTTATTTTTATTTTGTGGTGTTACAATGCATCGGATGAATGTTAATTTTAATAAACATTAAAAATCAGATCAGGAATCACTATTATCTGAAGTAGAGTCGGAAGAAAACATGACAGATATAACAAATACAAATGTACTACTGCAAATGTCATAACATATTGAACCCTAACCACAGAAGACATATTAGTACCTATTGGTACAGAAGACTCACTCCGAAAAAACATTTAAATAAATAGTGACTCTTGCTCCAACACAATAAAGTGTAATTCAGGTAACACAGCGCTAATCTGATACATGTCTGTGGCGCTAATCACCAACAGTAATAAGTTGCCTCTCTTTCTAACGTTATCTCTTATCCTCTCTGGCAATGTTAGAATTGTGTTTTTTAAAAGAATAATAAAATTAATCTAAAAGTTTAATTACCAGTTATATGGCCATGCTACTCTTATGAACAAAGTACGACGTTTAAAAACATCTAGGCTAGTAGGTATTTAGTAAGTAGAATGTAGATCAGAAAACTATTTTATTTGACTGTATACTCGTAGGTAGTTTAACCTAAGAAGATAGCCAATTATGTTAGTATGTACTTACCTAGTATATGAAACAAATATTATCTCTTTCAGGTTTTTAAGTAGGTATGCGTATCAAATCTGGAATGACATACGACAAAAAACGTGAAAAACGTGAGATTCTGATCCTCGTTATTATTTGGGTAGCGGAATGCGGTGCAATATGCTTTTACCTTCATTTTAGTTAATATCGTTTAGCACGACGCAGCGCGTTGTATCAAACTACCGTATGACATGTGTGATGACGTCATGTGTGATAGATTACGAATGTGTGACAGCCCTTATGAATTTTCTTAATCAGCCCGACACGTCGAAAACGGCATGTACTTCTTTCTAACTTCATACCGAAAATGTGGAGTGCGCCAGGCCTGCCCTTACATACTCTATTACAGATGAGTGTTGCCCTGATTTTTAATAGTTTATTAAAATTTGACATATTGTTTTCAAATTTATACGCCAAACTATACAACCATATTACTGTGTAAGGACAGGGCCAACGCACGCTTAAATGTGGCATGTATGTATGCGTAGTTGAAGTAGAATCCGTAATTCGATGGTAATATCAAACTAGTGAGAACTCAAAATACATGAACGTTGCCAGAACATATACATTGCTGTTGTTATCGATATTATGAAAATAACATAATATTTTTGTGTGACTTTTTAAATGAAGGTCCAAAAAAACTGCATATAATTTCTGTTTTTTGTCAATACACGGCAGTCGGCAACACTTTGTCAATTTACTCCGTCGAATTACGGATTGACTGTAACTGAGGACAACATTAACAAAGGTACTACAAAACATAAAGTGCACCACATACCTGGAAGCCCATATATCCTTCCGCTCCTGTTCGTGCATCTCATACATGGAGTCCTTCTCTGCGGTGAGTCGCAGCTGTTCGAAGTCGCTGCTGAGCCGCGCCATCACGTCGGGCGAGCCGTTCTCCATGTGTTCCGCGTACGACTTCACTACGTCCTGCGGCGGGAACTGGATCGGGTACTGGCAGTCGTAGCTGTAGGGACATACGTAATGATATTAAATGCATGTACATTGTACAGTCAGCAAAAGAATTAGGTATGCAAGGCACGAGTCTAAAACCTTGTGTAATTATTGATATTAAATATTGTTTACTTTATTACTTTAAACCATACCTTACGTATACAAGTATAATTTAATTTTAATTACAGGTTTTTTAAAATAATTTTAACCTTGATAATAACACAAAAATTATGTAATATCAATAATTACAGTTTTTTTTTTTAAATAATGCCCTACATTCCTAATTTTTTTTGCAAACTGTACTTAATAGAAACTTACTTGGAACCACTATTTTTATATTTATTTTTTATTTATAACTCGTTACTCAGAAATAGAGCATGCTATTGGCGAAAGAATTTTATGAATTGGCCCAGTAGTTTCTGAGACTATTTGATACAAACAAAACAACAAAAAAACCTATTCATTCGAAAAAATCAATTTTACGGTACCAACCGGGACCACCACCTCTGCCATTTATCACCAATCTGCACTGGAGCAGCATGGTGGAGATTGCCCTAGGCCTCCACAAGAGGAGAGACCCGTGCTCAGTAGTGGGCCATTAATGAGTCGACTCACTTGAGGAACCGTATCTGCAGCGCGGCGCACGAGTCGGTGCTGGGGTTGGACACGACCGTCCCCAGCGGGTGCAGCAGCAGGTCGTCGCCCTGTGTCTCGTCCGCCACGTGCGTCCACGTGTACAGCGTCATGGCGTCCGTGCGCAACAGGTCCTTGTAGTCGAACACCATCGTGTTCGCCCACGCTAGCTTGTTTATCGAGTCCTGTGGTTGGTTATTGGTTAAACATAACACTGGAGCCGCGTTCCACTAGACGCTCAAAACGCTCACAACGATCAAATTAGTATGAGATTTTGATCGTTGTGAGCGCTGTGAGCGTCTAGTGGAACGCGCCCTGGATTATTCATGAATGTTACATATTTGAATACATGTCATAATTATGTGTAAAACGGTTTATTCACGTTAGATTATGTCGGATTCGCTACTCCTTTTTTAAGAGCCTACCGCGACGAACAGCCCGGTTAAAACTGCTGTTTTAAACTCTGTTTTTGTAGTTATGAAGAGCCTCATTGTTGTTTCAACTTTATAGTCATAGAATTAAGGCATATTTCTTTTCGCCTCATAAAAATTCCCAGATGCATGCCATGTCACCGGTCAGCCACGAGTCAGCAGGTCCTTACAAGTCTATTCCTTTTAACAAAACAAGCCAGATTTGTTAATACACCAACAACTGAACCACAACACTAAACATAGCTCCATCTTACCTTATTAGGATCCTTTCCTTTCCGCTTGCTCTTAGCCTTAGATATCTCGTAGATGACGAAGCAGAGCCGCGCCATTCGCGGCATGTTGCACACCTTGATGGCGAACTCCAGCTCCTCGTCCCATTCCGCCTTGCCCTCCATGGACACCACCGCCATTTTGGTCTTCCGGGCCTCGCACAGCGGCTTCCCGCCGTGGAAGATGCCCGCTTCACAGATCACCTGGTGGCAATGTAACAAAATTATTGTTATGGTGGCCACTCACGGTCAGTCCATCGCGTCAAATGGCGTGATATACAGCCAAAATTTGATCGTGAATGTGAAAAACTGATGGCGTGATTTAAAAAATTTGTATGTCCAATCGCGCCATTTTGACATATGTCGCTTGGCGTGGCTCCAAAAATGACGCGATGGAATGACCGTGAGTGACCACCATTAATAGTAACAGGCGTTACTTTGCCGAAATCCATTGTACAAGATCGTTTAAGGGCGAAACACGTGTTGGTGTTTGTGTTTGGCGCAGTTACAGAACAAGTGATGAGGGCAAGTGAGGACGGCGGCCATTGCATCTGTACGAGCGAGACGTAATATATTTACGCGGGAGTGACAGAGACAGGTAATAACAGGTCAATGTACGAAATTCTTCCTGCTTCGCGTCCGGACTATAGTTGGCTACAGGTTTGTCAGCCTACCTTATAATGCTACAAACATTCACTTCATACTTTTGAAGTCATTGACTACAAATTATACCTCAACTACTCTCCCAGGGTCCACATTAAGTCCTCCAACAGTCTGAACCACGCAAGTATAGTTCTTTTCAATATCCCACGAAGGCTCGTAATGGTTTTTCTTCTTCCTCATAGTATTTGAGTGCTCTGAGGGTACTGGAGGTTTTCGCTCCGTGGGCATATTCTCTGTGGGGTCTGAAAATATACCATGCTATAAATTTATAATAGTGCAAACGGGATATCAATTATCAAGGGCAAAAGGATATTTCTGGTGCCTTTCTGCAGATTTTGAGATAATTATAGTAAACCACTTTTATTGAAAAGGCTGTTACTTAAATTTTGAATAGATTTTTTAAGTGGAAAAACGATCTTTTGTTACATAGATCTTAACAAATTCAAACACAAAACATTTTGACAGGTTTCGAATGCAGATTCACATAACGATTTTAACAGCAAAATGTGTGCTTTGAACCTAGACACTAAAATAGATTTGAACTACAAGCACTAACCTAACCTCACATTTGTATGTCTTAACAAATAACAATCCTAAAATAAACGAACGTGTAAATAAAAAAAGTACAATAATTACAAAAAAACTCACGAGAAATTTTACCAATACTGACGATCATGACCTGCGGTACCCCGTTCTTGGACAACATTTCCTGGATGTAAAGGAACTGGATGAGGGGGTGGTCGCCCAGGAGGTACTCCTCGCGGCCGCACACCTTCAGCACGTAGTTCCGAGGGTGCTCCCCCCGGATGTTTAGAGAGTTGGCCTTCTTCCGCAGCACTGTCTCTATGTGCTGTTGGGGGGTGTGGTCTACTGGTACCCTGGTTGTTGTGGATTGCTGAAAAGACGATGTTAGATTAAAGCCCAATGCATACGTAACGGGGTTTTTTCCCGTCCCGTAAAGGACGTGAAGTTTTGGAAACATCGTTTCGTAAAAAATTTAAATGTGTGCAATTCACACGTGTTAGAAGTGAAACCTTCAAAAATTTTGTTTTCAAGATAATGAGACGAATGTAAAATTTCGGGAAGATGGTAATTGTAGGTTTTACTACTCTACTCCACTCCACTCCACTCCACGTCGAGTTGACTTGACTTGACTTGACTCGACTCCCCGACCCCGTCCCGTACGGGGAAAAACCCGTTACGTATGCATTGGGCTTTAAAAACCGGATATGTTTAGAAAAAAACTATAAAAAATCACTCCATCTATAAATCCGTTGCTTCATATTGCGGTAACTAACGAGATGAAGTGTTATCTATATACCTACTGTTTAAAATTTTTGAGTCGTCGATCGATACTCATAAATTAAATAGAAATGAACAGTGAATGGACACCATTAAATTATCTTATCGCAATTTTATAAAACAAAACTTTTGTCAATTTCAACTTGACAAGTGTCACTTCAATATCGCATCGGGTGTATATTTATAATAAAATAAGCTAAAATGTTGAAATCACACTTTAATCTCGTGAAGGATGATGAGGAACCGGATGAACAGGAGCCATCCATATCTCCCGGTTCCCCCGTCGCGTCCCCCTCAGTTTCCCCCTCCGCCTACCATGGGGAAATGCTTCCTGAACAAGAGGAAACGGCCGTAGACGAGGAATTACCCATGGTTTTCCCTGAGAGGAAACTGAACAGATCCGAGGTCAGCGTCAGATTGAGCTTGCTCGGGAAAATCGCTGAAGGCGACGGGTAATTTTATCACCACAAAGTAGAGAAACAATCGTTGACATTCCGTGTCTTAAAATATGATAATGCTTGACAGTACCGCCTCAATAGCTCCCGATTCCTGAGATTTCTTGTTTATTTTCAATTCGTTTTAAACAACGCAATTTTGTTACAGATACACTTATCTCAAAGCAACATGTACAGGCATGAACCTTACTGATATTTCAGCTTTGAAAGCGTTCAAGCACCTCCAGTTCGTAGATGTGTCTAACAACAATTTGAATTTGGAGAGCTTGCAAGCCGTCACGGAACTACCATTCTTGGTGCTCATTCACGCCGATAAAAACAATTTGAAATCAGCTGCGTTAAAGCGAATGAAATATATGCAAGTGATCATAATGAACAATAACAACCTAGCATCAGTACACGACGTATACCAACCAGAGCTGAGCACTTTAGAAGTGGGCTATAATAAAATTACTAAAATTCACTTCGAAAGCAAAATGCCCACTCTTAAATGTCTTGATTTTCGGTACAACTTAATCCATGATATCGCCGATTTCGATTTCCCAAACTTGGATAGCCTCTATCTAGCGGGGAATAAAATTACAAGCTTAGTTGGTTTGGAGAAACTGGAAAACTTAAGAGTGCTACACGTTAGGAATAATCCGATAAAATTACTGAACGGCTTCGAGCCTGCTCTGAAGAAGCTTCAGTACATCAATTTAAGGAACTGTAAAGTCGCCACTTTGAAACAAGTTAAAAAGTTAAGGGTATGTTCAACATCCAGGTACTTTAGTCTTAAATATGTGATTACTTCTCCGTCTAATGGCATTAATATAAAGAGTGAAACATGATATTAAAATCTTTAACGTCCTTTGTTACAAACATTCATATGCGGTGGTACCATTTATTGTTAATAGATAGTCCTTTTACTTTTACCAGTTCACATACTGACATGAAACGTATTTCTAAAATACATTTAATCACTTTTCACAGGTTCTAACTGGACTGGAAGTATTAATCCTAAAAGGCTGCCCATTCATGGGAGGCACTGGAGAAGAGGACGCAGAAATAGCCGCTGAAGAAGACGACGCTGAACTGAGGGTCGAGATCCTTGCATCGCTTCCACGGCTTAAGAGAATTAACAAAGGAGTTATCACCCCTGAGGAGAGGTATACCTTTGCCCAAAAATATAACGATATTGTTTGTTACACAAATAACAAAAAATTTAGTACCAGGTTTTGTATTTACAGAAATATAGAAATCCAATATGATAAAGATCAGCACATAAAATCGTGGGAAATTGTGTTGGTGAAAGATATTCAATAACTTTGTTTGTCAAATGAGTGACTCGACAATGATTGCTGTAAGCTATTCTATAAGCAACTTTGGTCTAAGTCTCCTTCACTTAATTAATACCTTTTGGTAATTAGCCAAATTGCCTTCGATCGGTAAGGCCTTTTATTCTGTACCTCTTAATATTTTTTGTTATTATACTTAGAACCGAAGCCAACGATCTGATGAAAGTGTGGTTGGAAGAGGGAGAGAATGATGAAGAGGAAGTGGACGAAGAACATAACGAAGAAGATTCCAATGAAGATTAACAACAGACAACCCTACCTACATGTTTCTTGGATCCTTGCAGAACATAGAACATAGAAGTTCTGGGAGATAGTACATTGTTATTAATGTAATGTCTGTGTCATTTGGGTTATAAAATATTTTGTTTCATGCTTATAAGATGTGTTAATTATTTTAGACTGTGAAACGTTATAAATATGGTTATATGGACCCGATCCATGTTTCAGAAGTGTTAAAGTTATCATCAAGTGAGTGGAAGCGCTTTACCGTACAGATCAGTTTACCGTAAACATACCGCCCTCGCTATAGCGATAGATATCAACAGCTTCACCTCAAAGTCTCAAACCTGACATATTATACCTTCTTTACTCTTCGTTCAAAGCATGCACTTATGTACCGTTTACTAACGGTCAACAAGTGGCATAAAACTGCTTCATAAAGTAAAATGCAATAGGAAAAATATATAAGCTGGAAGGAAACCCTACCAAACTTTATCAACTATTTATTTACAACAACAAACAAATGCATACCTCGGTGTTAGGAAACTTATTGACGAGTATGAAGGTATTGTTATGCAGATGACTCCGCAGTGTTTCTGGCACGATGGGATGGTCTGCTAACCGAGGCGGGCTATGGTATCGGAGGAGGTCCATGGGAGTGCTTGTCGATCGCTTGAACAGACTCGCCTCTGCTAGATATCTCATGCGCATCCGAAAGTCATTGACCTCCGAACTTCTAAGGTTGTCGAACTCGTTCAAGCCTGAAATATAAATAATAGTACATATTTTATATACGCGGTACAAACAATCTTGAGCTCTGTTAGTACAGTCACGTGCAGAGAAAAGTAACCCATCTGCTTATAAAAACACAGTAACAGATGGGTTACTTTTCTCTGCAGGTGACTGTACCACTAGTTCCAATAGGATCCCTATCGATTCTCCTTTTTAGAACTGTTCAAGGTGCGTTGTGGCCCTTAAGCCGTTCTTCAAAAATAACGTTAAAAGAGTTCTCGTCTAGAGTCAATATTGTATTGGTGAATTTACCCACCGAACAATGAGCCCCAACTCTCAAAGCAAATTCTCAATGTTAGTGTCAAGCATTTACCAATTCCTAACTATTCCTATTCTATTTTATACTGATATACTCAAATTAAAATATAATAATATTTGTTTTTTCCTAGTTAGCCTTTAATATTATAGGCTAAGGAAAATATACTTTCAAATGTTATGGGCTTTCCCCATATAAAGAAAATATAATAACTTCATTAATTTACACGACATTCTATAAAAGGAGATTGTTCAATAAATAATTACTGTCATTGAACTAAATTATTTACATGTTACAACAACAAAATTCTATTGACGTCAATCTGACGCATTGACGTCAACATGGCTAGGTAGTGCCACTGGTTGCAGAGAATGGTCAAAAATTAAATTCAATGATTGCAAAGTTTGTTATGTTGACAAAGATATTTAATGTCTACTGTGGTTGAAGAATCAAATAAACTTTTCCTACCATACCATACAGCTGTGACTGTAATTTCTGCAACCATTTTGCTGTTTTATTTATATCACAGAAGAAACAATTGAGTTTTTATTGATTCGCTAATGCATACTGCAATAACTTTATATACTGTTTAACTTACCTTTTCCAATCAAATGACTGATTTGTGTGTTCAATAACTGCTCTCCAGGCCTTTCTATGGACCTCTTAATGATCATAAGCACTCCACATACAGGTCGGATGTCGCGGATCCGCTTGTTTTCATCATCCACCTCCTCTGACACAGCCAGGGAATTGACAAACTGGAATACGTATCCCGACATCTCTCGAAGCATCCCCGCCAGGGGATACTTCCCTGCCATGTCCCATAGTTCCTGCAAATATTATTTATATTTAAGAACCGATTTTTTTTTGATGATTTTTTAATCTAAGATAATTATGATTTTAAAGATTTTCAAATCATTTCAAAGGGGCATTTTCTGTACTTTGGTTCCGTAATAAGTGATGCTCAAAATATATTTATGCTACGAAATTTGTTAATATTATTTAAATTCGTTTGTATCTAATATTACGGGCGACCCGTGTGGCGCAATGAATACCATGCCGGATCGCCGCACCAAGGGTCCTGGGTTCGATTCCCAGCGAGGCGGTTTGAATGATGAGTTTGAATTTCTGTTCTCGGTCTGGGTGTGAAAGTCCTTGTCCATGGCACCCACGACACAGGGAATCCTAGTAGGGCTATGAGTGTGAAGCGTTATTTATTTATTTATTTATTTATTTATTTACCTTTGATCTTGTTGAAAAATCTATTCATATTGCCAAGACTTGGAAATTTCAAGTTCAAGTTCAATAATTTTTTTTAATCACACTACATCTATAATTACAGGTGTCCCCAATTCGACAGAGTAGTTAAAAAAAATATACAATTAATAAAACATAAAAGAAAACCACAATGCAATGTCAACATTAAATTAGAGATGTCCGTGTAATATGTCAATTTATATAATTAAATGATGTCAGATTATGATAATTAAGTTAATGTCAAACTTTGTCAGAAAAAATCGTTACATAAATCGTTACGTATTGATTTCGCTTGAACTTTGCTTACATTAAATATTAAGAGAACTTTGTAAAACATATTTAAATTATTAAAAGGAAATACTCAATCTATATAAATAATATTATTTTATTATGGATTATAGAAGAAGATTCTTTGAACATTACCATAAAATTATAAATTGATTTCATTCAGACCAATCAATAAAAATTACTTTATTACTTGATCCTGACTTGCTTGTTACTTTCATTTTAATTTTATTGAGTATTAAAAAAAAATGATATTGAGTTTTGGGTGCAGCGTCACCTCACTGGTAACTTGACTGAAAGTTCTAGAGCTATTGCAAATAGCTATTACTTTATGAATGCAACATTTAGAAAATTTTAATAAGTGCTAATTAGTATTATAATAAATATGTGAAATATTTACGTTAAAGTTATTAATAGATTAAGGAAAAATATGTGTAATATAGCATTAACTATCAACATTGATCATCATGAGTGAATTACATCAATGATAAACAGGAAACGATACAACAATGTAATGATTCATAGTGCAGTGTTTGTTATTCTTTGCTATTTAACGCTTTTATCTGGCTTATTCTGTGTGTGGGTTAAATCTTGCAAGTTTCAAGCTCAATTAGATCTACTTGCAATCCTAGGGAGTTGAATATTTACTGTATATTGTTTTAGTTCTTTTGAAAATGTATTTTTGTGATTAGTATGATTTGATACTACACTCAGGTTTGACTCCAAATGGGGAACTCCTTAATAGCTAACAGCACAGTTACAACATTTTTTGCTTTATTACATTGACACTATAAAGTGTGTATTTAGACTACAGTCCGTGCACAAGTGGAATGCAGTTTTACTATGGCGCGCCAAAAAAAATTGATCAAAATTGGTTCCTCCGTTTTGGGATCTACTGTGCCACAGACAAACATACAGATACACAGATACGTGAAACTTATCACACCCCTCTTTTTTCATCATCAAATTCCAAAATTATAATATTTTTCTGTCGTAAAATACTTACAAATCAAAGTAATGTAAAAGCTTTTGCATAATCCAATGATGTTGTTATTATTAAATGCAATCATAAGTAAGTAATAAAATTTAACTAAAAATTATTGATATTTAATGTAATTCAAAAATTACATAAGAAATTGCAATCAAATTAAAATTTTGCAATTAATATGTAGGGAGCTGACTTATCGATGTTCATGTTTATTGTACTTTACGTTAATTAAGACCCTGGATATATGTACTCAATGACCTTAAATGTGTATCCTGCTGAAAGTCCAAACACACACAGCTTTCTTTTACATTGTAAAGAGTACAGCAGCTAGAATAGATATTCTATTTAACATTTTTTCATCTGCTGTATAAAAAAAAGTCTATTTACCAAAATCATGAGAGCAAGCACAGTATAACAACTAACAACAACAGGTAGATTTCCATTCCTCTAAATCTGAATCCGAAATATTACTTGTAGCAAGTGGCAAGATCATTTGTAAACAATATGTTCTACTTTCTAAAAAATAAGACTCACTTATCTGTGCACACATTACACAATAGTTTGACCCAGTTCTCTAGAGTGCGTAGGAAACAATGTGTTGGCGAAATGCGTGACTCATGCGGGACACTCCGTCTAACACTAACCTCCTTGACATCTTGGAGGGTTGAATCCCAGCTCACGGTGATGTCGATGTACACGGAATTCGGCAGCAAGCATGTCAACTCCACGTAGTCGGACGGCGAGGTGTTCCAGTAGTCCCACGTAAACGGGCAACTCGGTGCAGGAACCATTGTTTTGATACAACACTGCCCGTTTACTCCAATTACCCTCGATGCATTTTATCACCTTTCACTCCTCACATAGCGACCCTAACATCGCATTGAACTGCAATCATCACCAGTACCACGTTAGTCACCGATATTCTAACCACGGCGTTGAATCATAGCATTTCCTAGTATTTTGATTGGGGGGCAAATCGCCATTCGAATCGAAATGAAACTGTCATTTAATGATATTACACAAACAACATGTTATTGTAAGATTCGAATATTATTTGTTTCATTACCTCAGCATAAAAACTTTACATAATTGTTTCAACTACACCAATTAATTTATTCACTGAAATATGGTTCTCAGAAATAGTAAATAAAGACTAATTATTACGTACGTGCAACAATCTGAATCTACTGCAAGGTCTGCAAGTAGAAAAACTCGCTCAAAAAAAGTTTACAGATTGTCTATGGGAGAATAGCTTGTCTCAATTTTAATCTTATTCGCATTAATTATAAAATCGATACAATACATATTAAAATGGAATGAAAGGGTCTTTCTAGATATATTAATAATCTAGTTAAATTCTGCTGTCAGAAACTTTAAGTGGTAGATTAGCTTTTAAAAATTCATTTAAATTCATCCGTTCACAAATCTTAGAGACTAAATTGACGTTTCATGGGTGACCAGTTTCGGGTGCAAATTAAATAGTGATGACCATAAACCGAAAAGTAAATCGGAAAAAATTTCACAGCTTTTAAGGAAGGTCCACTATTTGTGTGATTATTGATTGAGTCCCTAAAACTAGTATAAAAACAAGTTTAAGCAACCATTATCATTCATATATCCATAATATATTTGCCCTTATTAGAAAGAACAATGCCCAACTGCCATACATAGTTTTATTTCATTTTCAACTTAAGTGTCTTAAAATAAAAAAAAATCTAAAAAATACAACATTAATTTCTGAGCTTAGACATATAAGAATTTTCAGCAGGCACACCCCAGAACCAAAGTATTTTGATATTGAATGTTTTATAACCATAGAAGTATTATACATAGAGTACCTGGTACACAACAAAACAACGATGCCGGAAGAGTATGTGATGTCAAGATTTGATCACTAAACGTCAACGTCAATTTTAAAAACGATTCAGAAGTTGCCATTTTACTACTACTGAAAGATTAAATTACTTAAAAGAATGTCATGAGCATGACGAAAATAAATATTTTTAAATATAAAAATAAAAAAGTTCAAGCAGAATGTTACTATTTTTTATACTTGTTTTTATTAAAGATTGCCCAAATTACTCACTTTATACATTAAGTTAGTATTAGTCTACTTTGCAACAATCCGCGTTTAACATGTATGATGGTTTATACTTTAAAACATGCGTGGCACCTCCCTCCCTCCCACAACGGAAACATGCACTACAATAATTAAACGTATATACCAACATACATACCAGCACCAACACGTGTTTCGCCCCGAAACGGAGCATCATCAGGGTAAGTTGACTCTACGATGGTTAGTCGGAAAGTGAGCATCGTTCACTGAGCGTGGCGTATTTATACCCAACTCGCCCACCGATTATCTAATGATGTTGTAATAATTAGTGATTAGTAATTAATTAATTATTCAATCAATTAATCAATCGATTAATTAATTAATCAATCAATTAGTGATTCACGCCGGCAGGAACCGGGTCTGACGTAATCTGGTGATTAATTAATTAATCGATTGATTAATTGATTGAATAATTAATTAATTACTAATCACTAATTATTACAACATCATTAGATAATCGGTGGGCGAGTTGGGTATAAATACGCCACGCTCAGTGAACGATGCTCACTTTCCGACTAACCATCGTAGAGTCAACTTACCCTGATGATGCTCCGTTTCGGGGCGAAACACGTGTTAGTGCTGGTATGTATGTTGGTATATACGTTTAATTATTGTAGTGCATGTTTCCGTTGTGGGAGGGAGGGAGGTGCCACGCATGTTTTAAAGTATATACCATCATACATGTTAAACGCGGATTGTTGCAAAGTAGACTAATACTAACTTAATAACAATGGATTTCCGCAAAGTAACGCCTGATACTATTAACTATATCACTTTATACAATATGAAATAATTAAAATCAGAAAATATGTACGACTATCAAAATATATTTTCTACCATTAAAGGAAAAAAGTATGAAATGGTAACATTTTTACCGCATGAAAATGTACAATATCGACATCATTGTTATTATTATAGTCAATTCATCACTTATTATTAAAATTATTTTACCCTGGGTAATACAGGTACAGATATTAATTTTAAAAAACGTAAAAAAAATATTGAATTGCTTCGGTGTAACTGACGTTTTAAGACGCTACAAAAAATAAAAATAATTTTTCGGCATTGTTCTTTATAAGTTATTTTGGTTACAAAAACGAGTATTTGGCTATGGTTACATTCGGTATACAGCTAATTTTATACTATTTAACCAAATACTAAATATCTAGTTAGATATGAGTGTCGCTACTAATATGTCACTATTCTTACGACATAGTTTACGATTCAAAAATCCGGAAAAGTAGATCGCACAAATTTAGCTGGTATCATTATTTCAAACTTTGACATTAGTGGTTGTCATTTTAGTCTATAAGATTTGTGAACAAGGTATATAGGAATTATTAAATGAAATATAAACAATTATTTAAAAAAATCGATATTTATGAACGCAGAATAACCTTAAAAACGAAAAGTGAATGACCTCTGTGGCGAATGACGTTTGACCACTTTGACCATTTGACAATTGTCTCGTGATAAAAATTTGGCAACAGATGTTTTCAAGAGAAATTTGATTGCAATGAAACATTTTTTGTCTTGATTTTATTGAAAAATGTTTGAACATTCGATTAGAGTACCAAGACATTACAAGGTTGCGGCGAATATTTTTAAGAAAGTGTCTACCGAAGGCGGTAGCGTTAAAACATTATTATACGACAATAAACTTCGGCATTTTGTAAGTTCTTTTAATAATTACAAATCTATGTTATTTTGGCTGTTAGATCCAGATTAAGATTAAGACATTTATAACGGTCTCAATATATTTGCAGAGAACTAATGTGCTATTCGCGCTTATAACAGAAACAGTGAAACATGCAGCTGATATTGATAAAATTTTTGAGGCGTCTGAAATTTTAAAAAACGAAGATCGTCTCGATCCGTGGCTTGCAAAAGTTCTGACAGCAGAATTGCTATTTGGAAAAAAATCACTTCCAGGCATTAGCAAACCTGAAAAGACCATATTAGCTTACAAAGAACAGTTTGAGAAATACACAAACGAACATCAAGCTGAATTGAAGACTGAAGGTAATGATCTATGTTTTTTTCCAGGTGTAATACTTCATTTAAGAGACTGCCATGGCTGACGATAACGAGGGCCCGCTAATACCGCAGCAGACGCGGTTAGCAGCATTGGCGCTGGCAAATCTTTTTCTATACAGTGTGGCTATGTTCACGCTGCCCTTCGTCGCTTTTTTCGGCATGCGTCATGTACTCACAGAGTACTACCCTGTTGATAAGTTCTTAGTGACGGTGTGGTCAGTTGTGTCTGCTGTGGTTGTAGTGAACATCATTATTTGTGTTTATGCGTATAAGGCATACCACGAGAAGGAATATGATGATGATGGCAATGAAATAGATCAACATGCTTATACTCCAGCTCCGTCAGAAACTGATAAAAGAACTTTGAATGCAAAACAAGATTAAAATTAATAACATTCCTAGTATGCTTGTGTTTTTGTATTTGAGTGCACTCAGTATTACTGTTGTGAGGTTAAATTAACAATTGTATTAGTGTCTAACATAACTTCATGTTGTGTAGTAGTTTGTCTTATAATAAAAAAAGTAAAATGAGTTGTATGTTTTATTTAAAATTTATTGATATTAATGATCATAACTTATTTTTTTATTATTAACTGATACAGAATGTGCAATTGACACAAAATTGATTCAAGACTGCATTTGTAGAATTTTCATGTTAATTTATGTAACTATTAATCAACTTATTATATAATACTAGCTGCCCAGACAGACCTCGTTCTGTCAAAAGTTTTTTTTAGATGTAAGCTGTCCTATCTTTCAAGTAGGATCCAACTGCACACGGTCTGCAAATCTGATTAAAATCAGTTAAGTAGTTCAGGAGTCCATCGAGGACAAACAACGTGACAAGTAATTTATATATATTAAGATAATAGATTTATTCATATAACCTATGATAATGATTATAATTATAATTAACAACCAATGCTCTCATACCATCATATACTCTGCATTCAAGTTTTAATTTAGAGAGAAACACATAAAATGTATACTTTGTTGACAGTTGTCCACAGGCCTCGGTATGTACGTATCAACACCAACCTACTCTCAACCTCAGATGCAATTAGATTCTTCCAAGATGAAGGTTACAGGTTCATACGATGCACCTCCGGCTCTTATAATGACTATCTGCAGCAAATTAAAGAGCTCACAGAATATGATTTCACACAAGATTATCATGTGAAGACAGTGTTTGTATTTCCACATGGCACCAAGTTGCATGAGCACGAATTGTATTTGGAAAATCAAATTATACTTCAGGACAAGGTACTAAAAATATTAATATTGTTTAACATAGCAGTTATATCATAATCTTAACGGATTGAAATAATACCAAGGATAAAAAATAAATGTTACCTAACCTAAACCTATTGAACTATTGTGCAAACCCCATACAAAGACATTTTAAATTAAAAATATCCATGGTAATGGTTTTTTAAATATCTTTTATGTACAGACTAAATCAATGTTTCAATTTCAGGCTACAACTTTGGCAGTCCATTTACTGGCACCCCCTTCAGGGAGTGTAGTGTTAGACATGTGTGCTGCCCCCGGCATGAAAACAACGCAAGTTGCAGCCTATATGCGAAATCAGGTACTTTAATGTTTAACCTTTATAAGGGAGATGAAGCAAAATATGGAAAATGTGAAATTATAAGTGTACTGAACATGCTTTTTTGTTTCAGGGCAAAGTATTTGCTGTTGAGAGAAATGAAAAAAGATTCCAAACTCTAACTGATTTCGTGAATAAGACTGGGTGCAAATGTGTAGAGCCCATTCATAAAGATGCACTAGAAATCAAAAGAGGAGATCATGATGATGTCGAGTACATTCTCTTAGATCCTAGTTGTTCTGGATCCGGTAAGAATTTAATATTTTGTCTATCGAAAACTTAGATTATTAACTTGATGGATATTTCATGATTGCTCTCTCTTCTAGGAATGGAATTCACCGTGCACAACTATATCGAAGATACCCGGCTGGCTAAACTTACATCGCTACAAGAAAAATTCCTGAAGCATGCAATGAATGCTTTTCCCAAAGCTAAAAGAATTGTCTACAGTACATGCTCATTGTTTCCAGAAGAGAATGAAAGAGTAATAACAAATGTAGTTAAGAATTCTAGAGCTAAATGGAGAGTGCAGGATGTAAAAGAATTGTTAAAGGGACAGTGGAATAACTTTGGATCTGGGATGTATGGCAGCATGGGGACCAGATGTCTTTATGCTAAACCGGAATCAGATCTAACTACAGGTTTCTTTTTGGCTGTATTAGACAGAGATCCAGTTGATTTAGAAAAAACAGTCCATGGTGAGAATAAAACTGCTACTGAAGAATCAAACTCGAACAAGATTATAAGTGACAGTTCAAAAAAAGAGAAGCGCAAAAAGAAAATTGAAAGCTCTGAAAATAATGTCTCTCAGACAGTAGATGAAATAGAACATATTGATATAAAAAAGAAAAAAAAGAAACAGAAGGAAGAAGATATTCAAGAAAACCATTTAGATATAAGTGTTGATGAAAATGGAGATGGAGATGTCGATATCAAAAAAAAAAAGCGAAAAGTAAAGCAAATAGCTGATAACGCTATAGAAATTGACGTATTAGAAACGAAAAATAAAAAACGCAAGCATGTTCTTGAAACAGAATGTTCAGAAATTGATAAAGGCAACGCTTTGCAAGAAGAAGAATCTGTAACACCAAAGAAGAAACATAAAAAACAAAAATCAAAGGATAATAATGAAAATCAATCTACACCCTCAGAAATACATGAAGAAGTTATTGAAGATGATACATATAAAAAGAAAAAGAAGAAAAAAGATAAATATCGGGACCATGATAACTCGATTTCTGATAATTTGGAACCAGAAAATATTAATGTTGAGCTATGTAACAGTGGTACAAAGAAAAAAAAGAAAAAACGCAATAAATAGGAGACAAAATGACACCATTATAGAAAATCATCAAATGATGAAATATTTTTAATGTTTTTACAAAATAAAAAAATATTTTATTGATACAACAATATACTTGTAATTTTATTTTTAAGTCTTTTTTATATAAGACTTATAAGTTAATGCTTGACCACAATCCCACCTGATGGATAAATTATAAATAAATATAAATCAATTGATATAAATAACTTGAAACTCGTGTGATGCATGATGCATGCTCATGCTTTTGCATTGAAAAATATTATGGGCAGTGCTCATTGCTACCATCACTTACTTTTCTGATACTTAAGCAAAGATTATCCATTTAAGTACCACATCACTAGCACCAGCTTTCGATTAAAAAAAGAATCATCAAAATCGGTTCACCCAGTCGAAAGTTCTAAGGTAACAAACATAAAAAATAGTCGAATTGAATACCTCCTTTTTTGAAGTCTGTTAAAAAGAAGTGAAATCCCACTAAAAATATTTTCATGTAAAATGTTGCCAAGACGAGACCATAAGGCTCTACATCAAAAAGTTATCAGACCTCATGTAGAGCCAAGTTTCTAACTCTACACGCCCTAGCTTTACACATCCTATCTTCACAAACGCTACACGATACGAAAGAGTTAGAAGCTGGCGCCTTGATATAGCCAAATACATTAAGGTTATTCTTATTTTATTATACAAAAAATATCTTTTTTTATGGAAGTAGCTGGCAAGCTAGCTGACGATCTACCTGATGGTAAGTGGCTATTGCCCATGGACATCAGCAACACCAAAGGCATCATTGATGCGTAGCCGGCCAAGAAAGAGAGAAGAAAAAGAAACAAAGAAAATGTACTTGCCATAATTTCCCTTGTTTCTAAACGAATTTTACCCACAATTACTTGATAGTTTTGATATTCATGCATTATTCATTTTGTTACATTTTTTCCTTTACGTCCGCCGTAGCGCCCGTAGCTAAATCAAATTACCACTATTTAAAAAACGTACGTCGTAATTAGAAATCACAACGCCACGGCACTCCGGCTGCGTTATTACGGAAAATTAATACATTTGACTTAAGTACTAAGTTCCCTCGATAAATCCTAGAAATATGTAGGGCAAACGTCATAAATGATGTTTACTTCGTCTAGCCACTTTCTGCGGTTAAAAAATGGTGCCTGGGTAACTTATTGTTCTATTTTGTATCGTAACGCATAAGAAATATGGTTCACTTCAAGATCGAGCGATTGGCTATGCTCGCTGCACTTACACGCTAGTTTGTCACGAACCATGTCGTGCGTCCTTATTTTCATCGCTTACACATACTCAACATGAATATTCATACATGTAACATGTTAATTGATAATCTATTTACGCAAATCGTCATATTTCTTGAAGGTTTTAATTTTCAGCCAATGAACCCTAGCACAGTAAAGTTATTATTAAAGTTGCGACCTGAATAATAAATAAAACCAGGCAAGTGCGCGCAGAACCACGCGCACGGGTTCTGTAGTTGTAAGACGATCGACTATTATTCGTTAAGTTTTTAGCCCCGTGTTTTAACCCTAGATAACCATGATAGATTTCCTTAGTTTCCAAATGATTTTAAAGTAACATTCGTTCGTAGTGATAAAGTACTCTGTGGTAACATTTCGTTTCCATGCGCTGATGTGTCCATCGAGTGTCCATCATATTACTCGTATATTGTAAGATATTGTATTGCTTTGATTTTTTCACATGTCATGTCATTTCTCAGAACAAAACACCATTTATCATAATTAGTAAAAACACATTCATAAGTTTAGTTGTAAAAAAATGGTCTTCTCAAACCCGTAATGTATTTAAAAGACCTATCCAATGACATCCTACAAGGCTAGCGGCTAGGCGAAAAAAATTTCATACCCACTTTATGTGTAAGATCGATAAATAACCATACAATGTCAAATTACAGCTTAGTACTAAGACTAAGGGTATCTGTACCTACCACACTGCAGGCGAACGGACGAACATGAGACAACGAAACTGAAAGTGACGTTTTGACTACGGAATCTAATAAAACAATCTAAATTTTCAAGCCACAATTTACAATAAGTGGAAGGTATTATCTACAGTTAAAAAAGGTGGCGATATCCGTTTTCCATTGTTTTGTATAACGAGTTAAAAATATAGAGTAGGTAGGTACAATTCCAATTTTGCAGATTTTTTAAACTAATACGAGTTGGTAAAGATCGTTTGGATGCGCTTTGTAAGGAAGGTAAAGGTTTATTTATATATATCTTAATTTATATTTTTATATATGTACCTTCTTATTTACATATTTTAATTAATCTTTTGTTTTAAAAATTAGCTCGTAAAATTTTTAGTTTTGTAGTATTTACTATTTCAACCTTTAAATACCTTTTCTATCCATCCTTCTCTTCATCTTACTTCATTTCTTTCTTCATTTTTATCTTTGTTTATTTCTAATATTTCTATATACTTTATGTTTCTTTACCTTTCCCTCATAGTTTTATTGGCTGTAGCCTGTAATTTAGAGTTAATATTTATTATAGATATCCTTTTACTTACTGATTAGTTTTGGTTTATTTATTCAAAATTTATCGTTTAACTTAATCTTTGTATTTTTCACTCTTAGGTCTTTTGTAACTTTTAAATTACCTTTTATAACATTCTTGTATAGCTCTCTCTTTAGTTTAATAACGATTTCTGTATTATTTTCTTAGAACGTTTAGTATTATGTCCATTTTCTGTAACTTTGTTATGACAATGTTTGTCATTAGTGTCTTAATAATATCTTCTAAATTTCCATAGATTAAATGTAATTTGTTAGTATTTTATATAGATTATATCCAAATGTTTTTAAATATCTTATGTAACCTTTTCCTGTTACTTTTTAAATTATAAGGAAAGGAACAATAATTCAAACCTGGAAGACCGTTTTGAAAATGGTTCGCCGAGCACAGAGCAGCTCGGCGAAACAGAGGGGAGTTGCCCGGTATCTTTCACACGGGAGAGACGTGTGGACTTCGTTTGATCAAAAGGAAAATATCTGATGGGAAAATTGTTTCAGAATTGCCTGATCTGACCCTTATTTCCGGGCTACGGCGTGTGTTGGCTTGTGCGCCTGCTGCACGCCCGCAACGGACTGCTCTGGTGACGCTCCGAGGGAGCGAGTTGCCGAGTCGCTGCGTGCGTGGGTTGTGCGACCCAACGCACGACCTGATTCACCTGCCGAGTGTGTCGGCCGGTGTATTATCTCACACGGCCGCACCTCATTCCTTTGGTGTGGACGCCGGCGGGAGTGGACGCCGGAGGTTCCACATCCAGCTGCCCGGGGCCTTAGCAGAAGGCCTCCTCCATCAGTGTTTCCGATCAGTGACTTTGTGTTTTCCTAAATTTACTACTTCCTTTATAATATTTACGTGTAACCACCAGGTAAATTTTATTATACCCTTTTAACCTTTACTTTACTTTCATTTATAGTTTCCTCTCTCTTCCTATTTCACTACAGTTTGGCGCCCACGTAAAATCCTTTCTAAATTCTAAATTAACACTTACACAAGTGACACCCCCTTTGGCTTACCTATTTTGAACTTTAACTTTCTCTTTTTTCCTAAAACGACCCTAAAAATTCTCTTGCTCTCTTTTATCTTTAAACTTCTTACTCTTCTCTACTTTCTCTTACTTACTTGGTGGTTACAATTACAAATTTCATTAATAATTAGCTAGCACTTAGTATATTTCTATAACTTGATTTAGCTTATTTTCCTAGTCTTTTTAATTTGTTTCTTTATTTTCTGTATCACTTTAGTTTATTATTTTTAACTTTATCATGGCTAGACCAATAACTTTTAACCTGTTGAATAAGGCAGAACTCGAGTACGAGGTATTAATTCGATTGGAGGAACCTGAAACTAATTTTATTCTTCTAAAAAAACAAATGGACAAAATTATCTCTCTTCCAGAAAATATTTTAGATTCTCCGTTAGAACCAAAGATAGATTTGGAACAGGCTCTCAAAACTTTGGAATACCTGGAACAAAAAATTTTAATTCTAGAATCCGGAAATACTAGATATTTAAAGAAAATAATTTCGATTTCTAACCATTTATTTCACAGATTAGGAAGAATTGACATTGATTTAGAACCGGAATTACTTGAATCATATAATGATATTCGATCAAAATTTACAACGCTTGATGCACGTTTAGAGCCTTTTTACGAAACTTCTGAACAGTTTCAACCTTGCGAAGAAAGTCCTTCTTTTCCTTTACCTTCTAACGTCGTTTTACCTCCATCTCAGGATTTAATATCTCCGAATCCGCCTAATCAACCCCTTCTTACTACTTACCCAGATCTTCCTGTACCTCAAATCGTTCTTTCAAATAATATTTTATCTGATTTACGTAAACTTTCTTTTAACGGGAAAACTTGTCCTAAATCTTTTCTTATAAAACTAGAAGAATTCCGAATTTCAAGAAATTTTGATAAGGAAAAATTATTAGCATGTGCTTATGAAATTTTTACAGATAATGCTCTTCATTGGTTTCGCTTCCAAAAATCTAGGAACCCAAATCTTACTTGGGATGAAACTTGTATTTTATTGAATCGTGATTTCGGACAATTCGACTACGATTTTAAACTTCTTTCTGCAATAAGAGATCGTACTCAAGCTCCAGATGAATCTATAGTTGTTTATGTGTCAATAATGGGTGGAATGTTTTCTAGATTATCCAAACCACTTAGCGAATCCGAACAGTTGGAAATTTTACTTAGAAATATTCGTCCATGTTACTCTGTATTTATCGCTCTCAAAGACGTCACAACTATAGATGCACTTATTTCATCTTGTCATAATTATGAAAGAATTTTGGATCGGGATCGTAATTTTAAAGAACCTAAATTTGATTCTAATCCATTACTTGCAGAATTTAATTCAAAACCTTCTTCTAATAAACTCCCTATTTCTTCGATTCCTGCCACATCTAAAACTACTTATTTTCAAAAACCTTTTAATAATCAACCATCTTCTTCTAAAATGTATTCTTCCTCTAGACCTTACAACCCAAATGTGAAACAAATTAATGCTATAAGAGGCGATTATTCTATGCATTGCCCTCGTTGTCGTTCCAACGATCATTCATTAAATAATTGCACCCAGCCTCGCTTTCTAATTTGTTTCAAGTGTGGTCGTAAGGATGTCAAAATCAATAATTGCCCTAACTGTTCTTTTAAACTTAATTCGGAATCAATTAATACTTCTAATTCCTCTTCAAAAAAACTAAATTCAGACTTCGATAATAAACACGATTCTTCAGATTGGCAAAATTGGTTGTTAACACTTCGTAATTTCTTTCGCTGTTATAAAACTACTTCTATTTTTTATGACAGTGAAAAAGATGGTAACAGACCTTTTATACCTGTTGTTATTAATGGAGCTACGTTCTATGGCTTATTAGATAGCGGTAGTTCAGTAACTATCCTTGGGAATAACTCTTATTTGGAAATTTTAAAACTTGGTTTTCAATTATCGAAGTCTGAAATCATTACTATTTCTACAGCTAGCAAACATAGAATAAAATCATTGGGATATTTTGAATTACCTTTTTCCTTTAATCAAAAATCTCATGTTATAAAAGCTCATGTTCTTCCAAATATATCACCCTCTTTAATTCTAGGTGTTGACTTTTGGAAGAAATTTGATTTACTTCCTCATATTCTTTCTTCTACTTTTAACCCTGATTTATGTAATGTCACAAATGTTATCCCTGATAATAAGGTGTACTCTTTTGATCACTTATCTGATTCTCAAAAGATAATTGCCAATGATATTATTCTTCGCTTTAAAAATATTTCTTTTGAAGAAAAAGGTCAATTAGGTCGTACTGATTTAATTTGTCACCATATTGATACTGGTAACTCTGCTCCCATTAAACAACGCACTTATCGTTTATCTCCGGAAAAACAACGCGCTCTTATTAATGAAGTAGATAAAATGTTGGAATGGCAGGTTATCGAAAAGTGTGAAAGCCCTTGGCTTTCACCTGTGCTTATTACTCCTAAAAAAGATGGCTCGTGGCGTTTTTGTGTCGATAGTAGAAAACTTAACTCTATTACTCGTCGGGACGCCTATAGCCTTCCTTTTATTAATGACATTATTGATAACCTTAAAAATGCAAAATATCTTTCCAGTATTGACATCGCTAAAGCATTTTGGGAGATTCCTTTGAATCCAGCTGATAGGGATAAAACGGCTTTTTACGTACCTGGAAGGGGGATGTATAGATTTACCGTGATGCCCTTCGGGTTGTGTAATTCACCTGCTACTCAACAGAGGTTGATGGATATGCTATTCACTCCGGAATTTGACAATAAAGTATTCTGTTATCTTGATGATATTATAATAGTTACTGATAGCTTCGACCAACATATTTCTATTCTAATGAAAGTTTTGGAAAAATTAACTTATGCAAAATTAACGATTAACTTTGAAAAATCCAAATTCTTTAGGAAAGAATTAAAATATTTAGGATATATTGTTAATGAGCACGGTCTCATGGCAGATCCATCAAAAATTCAAGCTATCTTAGAATACCCTACTCCATCTTGTCGTAAGGAGGTTAGAAGATTCTTGGGTACTTGTAGTTGGTTCCGGAGATTTATTCCAAATTTCAGCACAATTGCTGCCCCATTAAACAGACTTACTTCTTCAGGTAAAAATGCTCCTAAGTTCTCTTGGAATCACGACTGTGATTTAGCTTTCAATAAACTTAAAGAATCTCTTGTCACTACTCCAGTTCTTGCTTGTCCGGATTTTAACTTGCCTTTCTCAGTCCATTGCGACGCTTCTAACTTTGGAATAGGTGCTATGTTAACTCAAGAACAAGACGGTAAAGATGTTGTTATAGCTTATATGAGTAGATCTTTAAATAAACATGAACAAAATTATTCTACTACTGAACGCGAGACGTTAGCCGTTATTACAGCATTAGAACACTGGCGGTGTTATATAGATAACGGTAAACAATTCTTTGTTTATACAGATCATGCGGCTTTAAAATGGTTTCTTAATTTATCTAATCCCTCAGGAAGACTAGCTCGATGGGCCCTCAGATTATCTTGTTTCAATTTTATTATTAAACATAAAAAAGGTAAAGATAATGTCGTTCCTGATCTTTTATCTCGTTCCAAATTTAACTCTGACCCTGAATCTTGTAATTATATTCACTCTCTTTATACCTTTCCCATAGCTACAGATGATGCCCTGAATCCTGCTTTAGAAATTTACAACAAAATATTTCTTGGTTGTCAGAATAATCCAGATGCTTATCCAAATTATACTATACGGGATAATAAGCTTTATCGCTGTATTTACTCTCCTTATATTATAACAGACGATTTTATTTGGAAAGAGGTACCTTTGCCACAAGATAGAGATAATATTATTTTGTCTAATCATGGCTCTTCACAGGTTCCTCATTTAGGAATATTTAAAACATATAAAAAAAATTCTCTTAGATACTACTGGCCCAACATGTTTAAAGATATTGCTAGATTGATATCAACATGTGAGGTTTGCTTATCTTTTAAACATCCCAACCATTCTCCTTATGGTCTTATGGGAAAGCCTAAGATTTGTTCTAGACCTTTTCAAACTATATCTCTGGATCTTATGGGACCATTTCCTATGACTAGACGCCGTAATCAATTTATTTTAGTAGTTAACTGTTTATTTACAAAATATTCCTTAATATTCCCTCTAAAACGTGCTACAGCTAATAATATTATATCTAATTTAGAAAATTATGTCTTTTTAGTTCATGGGATCCCTCAAACGGTAATAATGGATAACGGCTCCCAATTTCAATCTCACGAATTTCAAAATTTACTTCAACGTTATAATATTCCATTCATTTATTATTCTCCTGTATACTGCCCTCAGGTCAACCCTACTGAAAGATACAATAGAACAATTCTTACAGCTTTATCCTCTTTGGTAGGAGAAGATCAGAGATCTTGGGATATCTTCTTACCAAGAATACAATTTGCAATGAACAGTTCTGTTAATACAACGACTGGATTTTCTCCTTCTTACTTAGTTTTTGGTCGGGAACTTATTCCTTGTGGTTCGTTATATTCCACATTACAGAACTTAGATGAGGTAACTTTTCTACCTAGGGACATTTATGCCCATAACCTTGGGTTACTTTCTAATACTTTTGACAAGGTACAAGTTGCATTACATGCTGCCCACGCTAGAAACTCGCTAGGTTACAATCTTCGGCATACTTTCAAAGAATTTAATATCGGGGATATGGTATGGCGTAAAAATTTCGTTCTTAGCAATGCTGGTTCGTATTTTAGTGCAAAATTGGCTCCTAAATATATAAAAAGCAAGGTTGTGGAAAAACTTTCGCCTTTAGTTTATATCTTAGAGGATGCTAATGGTTCTAGGTCCAAATGGCATGTTAAAGATATTAAAATCTAATTTACTATCTTATATTTTAAAATTCAAAATTCAAAATTCAAAATCATTTATTCATGTAGGTATCATTGATACACTTATGCACGTCATTTTTTAATTTACCAGCTTTTCGGAAAGGTGCTTTGTCATGGAGGAGAAGAAAAGCCGAAAGAAACTCCTCAGCACATCTTTTAAAAATAAAATACATTGGTATATTTCTTACAAAGAAGTATCACTAGCCTGTACGGAACTGATTGCAGATCTGGTCATTTCCATGCGTCTTTGTCATTTATGTACTCATCTACAGTATAGTAGCCTTTGCCTAAAAGTTGAGATTTTACATGTTTCTTAAATAATTCCACTGGCAAATCACGTATTAACTTTGGGATTTTATTATAGAACTGTACACCACGGCCCATAAAAGATCGCTTCACTTTAGAAAGACGGTAAGATGGCGTTACTAACTGGTGCATTTTTCTTGTTTGGCGATTAGTGATATCAAAATTTTGTTTATACGCGCTTATATTATTCCGTATAAAAACCACGTTACTATAGATATATTGTGAGGCTACTGTAAGTATACCTATTTCTTTGAACTTGTCACGCAAAGTTTCACGAGATCTAAGTTTATAAATAGCCCTAATAGCTCTTTTTTGTAGTATGAAAATTTGTTCTATACTGGCTGCTTTGCCCCACAGCAAGATGGCATATGACATAATACTGTGAAAATATGCAAAATAAACCATCCTAGCAGTTTCGACGTCAGTATACTGCCTTATTTTTCTAACAGCGTAAGCAGCCCTACCGAGTTTAGTCGCGAGATTTGTTATATGTGGGTCCCATTGAAGTTTATTATCTAAGGTCACCCCTAAAAATACGGTGGATTCCTCCATATTCAATGTTTCATTATTAAGTTTAATAAGTTTATTGACTTTTTTAACATTAGGTAGTACAAACTCCAACTCCAACTTTTTATTACTTCAATTCTAACTATAATATTTATTCTTTATTTCCTTAATCTTATACTATTTTCTTTTCTTCATCATTAAACTTCGAATTTTCATTTTACTTCGAAGTCCATTCTTTAAACTTGGCTTTTAAGCTGTGTAGGCTCTCGAGATTTCTTGAGTTTACTTATCTTCTATTCTGGAAGAGAAATACTTTTGATTAACTAAGTAATTACTTAACTTGGTTTCTTTTCTTTTAATTCTTAAATAATCTCTACTTTTCTTTTAGTTCTTAATTCTTGAATATACTTAACTTTCTTTGTCAGAATTAACTAATTCTGATTCTTACTTATAACCGTCTTGGTTATCTCTTACAGAGCGGGTTACGACTCTTTAAATAAGCCTACAGTACGAGCGGGTTGTGACTCGTAAAATAAGCCTACACTAACGAATCTCGTATCGAGTTCTGGGTTTTCAACGTTGAGCGGATGACAACTCCTAAAATAAGCCTTAAAGTCATTGTCTAGTGTTACCTTTGGAGTAGGCGTCATTGAATGTGAACCCTAGCCCCTAACTTTGCAAGATTGATGTATGTTGTGACAGAGTGAAGAATGGACAGTATAATGAATGTGTAAGGTAGTCACTATTTTTAATTCCAAATTTTTTTGTAACAGCCAAAAAAATTACTTGGGTGGGGGAAATATATGTAGTATTTACTATTTCAACCTTTAAATACCTTTTCTATCCATCCTTCTCTTCATCTTACTTCATTTCTTTCTTCATTTTTATCTTTGTTTATTTCTAATATTTCTATATACTTTATGTTTCTTTACCTTTCCCTCATAGTTTTATTGGCTGTAGCCTGTAATTTAGAGTTAATATTTATTATAGATATCCTTTTACTTACTGATTAGTTTTGGTTTATTTATTCAAAATTTATCGTTTAACTTAATCTTTGTATTTTTCACTCTTAGGTCTTTTGTAACTTTTAAATTACCTTTTATAACATTCTTGTATAGCTCTCTCTTTAGTTTAATAACGATTTCTGTATTATTTTCTTAGAACGTTTAGTATTATGTCCATTTTCTGTAACTTTGTTATGACAATGTTTGTCATTAGTGTCTTAATAATATCTTCTAAATTTCCATAGATTAAATGTAATTTGTTAGTATTTTATATAGATTATATCCAAATGTTTTTAAATATCTTATGTAACCTTTTCCTGTTACTTTTTAAATTATAAGGAAAGGAACAATAATTCAAACCTGGAAGACCGTTTTGAAAATGGTTCGCCGAGCACAGAGCAGCTCGGCGAAACAGAGGGGAGTTGCCCGGTATCTTTCACACGGGAGAGACGTGTGGACTTCGTTTGATCAAAAGGAAAATATCTGATGGGAAAATTGTTTCAGAATTGCCTGATCTGACCCTTATTTCCGGGCTACGGCGTGTGTTGGCTTGTGCGCCTGCTGCACGCCCGCAACGGACTGCTCTGGTGACGCTCCGAGGGAGCGAGTTGCCGAGTCGCTGCGTGCGTGGGTTGTGCGACCCAACGCACGACCTGATTCACCTGCCGAGTGTGTCGGCCGGTGTATTATCTCACACGGCCGCACCTCATTCCTTTGGTGTGGACGCCGGCGGGAGTGGACGCCGGAGGTTCCACATCCAGCTGCCCGGGGCCTTAGCAGAAGGCCTCCTCCATCAGTGTTTCCGATCAGTGACTTTGTGTTTTCCTAAATTTACTACTTCCTTTATAATATTTACGTGTAACCACCAGGTAAATTTTATTATACCCTTTTAACCTTTACTTTACTTTCATTTATAGTTTCCTCTCTCTTCCTATTTCACTACAGTTTGCACCTCTACCTACGCATTTCTTAAACGTCTGTGTCCTCTACCCTTAGGTTGTCTGGTAAAAATCGCTATTACAGCGATAAGACCACCTATTGTGTCGATACTACTTGCATTGTAATATTTTTAACCGACTTCAAAAAAAGGAGGAGGTTCTCAATTCGGCTGTATATTTTTTATGTTTGTTACCTCAGAACTTTGGACTGGGCGAACCGATTTTGCTGATTCTTTTTTTAATCAAAAGCTGGTGGCTGTCATGTGGTCCCAGATAAATTTTATTGCGATCTGACAATGGCATCCATGATAAAACCTTAAATAAGTCTTGTATTAAGTATGTGCGCGACAAATGGATGAATAACTCAATATCGCGCCAACCGATTTCGATGATGAAAGCAGTTGCTTGTCATGTGATCTCACATAAATTTGAACTAGATCTGACAAGTGGTTTTTGAGTAAATTTAAAGTCGTTTATTTTTTGTTAGTAAAATTTAGATTTTAAGTACTTCTATGCACAATAAAGAATATTGTATTGTAAAGTGAAGGAACTCTTGTAATATTGCCTCAGAGTAGAGAGCTCCGAAGGATCCCCGTATGCACGGATAATTGCTGAGGAGATAAGAGGAAAAGTGTTGACTCAAAACAGAAAACTGATGGTTATAAGTTAGGTAGTTTGACAAAACATCGCCAACTAAAGATTCTAGTAGACATTTTTCATTTTTAACTGTCTTCAAAAAAGGAGGAGGTTTTCAATTCGACTGTACTTTTTATGTTTGTTACCTCAATTTTCGACTGGGTGAAACGATTTTGATTATTCTTTTTTTAATCGAAAGCAGGTGCTTGTCATGTGGTCCCACATAAATTTGAGTGAGATATGACTAGTAGTTTTTGAATACTTAATTTTGAAGTCGGTTATTTTTTGTTAGTAAAATTTAGATTAAGTATAATTTTTCTTTCTCTAATGTTCATCGAAAGCTTGAAACATTAATATCACATTAACACATTGAAATGCTTCATCAACATTCGAGTCAGTTGAGAGATTAATTCTGCTTTCAAGGTAAATAAAATTAACTGCCCCGACCCGATTATTTACTTAATAAGCAGTTAAACCCAAAATACTTTGTCGTTTATTTGGGTCAATTTGCTATTTTCCTTCGTATTAACGTTGCTTATTTTAGTTTAGTTTTCGTTTGGCCTTGATCTCATTAGTGCCCTGTTGTATTGTGCCCATTTCTTACGCAAACGCTCTTAGTACCGTGATGCCAACAATTTGTAGATATTATTACAAGAAAGGTAATCCATTGAACTAGTAATGCGAGATTTTTATGCTGTAGATATCGATGGTTCGAATTCCTCGTAGGGTAGCTACAAATAAGGACTTGCCAAAATGATAGAAATAGTTGGAAAAGGCTATGTGCAAGCCGTATAAAGTGTGGTATAAGCAAAAGGCCATAAAGGTGTAAGTATAAGCCAAAGTGATTCGATTAATTATAAAAGGAGATAATAAGTGATTACCAAACATAAGTTTTTACAATAAAAATCATAGATGTTGACTTCTTACAACAACATTGGGTTTGCTCACCTAGGTATAGTCACAGTATAAATATATTACATGTAATAATATTTATACTGTATAAATATATTACATGTGTCATGTAATAATATTTATACTGTGGTATAGTGGGCGGCTCAGATTAAAGAACAAAAGGTAATCTGAGGCGGTATCAATGAACTTGTTATATCAATAAGAGCGTTGCCTAGCAACGGATGCTCTCAGAATCGGATGGTAACGCAGGGCGTGTCACCCAGATGGGCGGCGCTTATCTCACCATCGACGGCAACCAATCAGAAACCGGATGCGCAATATTATGACATACGTGTCACTCACGGCCTGACACTGCTGTCAACCGTCAATTACTGAGTCTAGTGTTCACTCTTATTTTAATGGACTTAAGGGTGGGAATCACTCGCGTTATTTTACGATGGGTCGACGGAAATAGGCTTTCATTATTGGCTGCTAAATTGATTAGTTGTCCAATCACATTCAACTTCTATGTATATTGAATAAATGGACATAAGTGGGAATAAGTTAAAGATAACGTATCAGTGATGTCTTTGGTGCTACTAATGTCCATGGGAGGTCTTGGCTTGTCTGTTTATTTCATCTATTAACATAAAAAAGATAAAAGAAATTTCTTCAAAAGACTTGAACACTTCTTATCAGGTAGAATATGAAGCGGAGCGAATACAATAGCCAAGGTTAATTTACTTTTGTGTTTCGTCGGTACCATTTTAATTTGATACAGTAAATAAATCGTAGGACTCGTATTAAAATGCGTGAAGAGAATAAAAAGCAAAAAAGTACTACTCTTTTTGAAAACACTCAATATGCATTTAAAATACGCACTTCAGTTAAAATATTGTACACTATATTTTGCACCCGTAACAAAATGTTGTGTCGTAGCTATTTCGTAGCACTATTCTACGAGATGTGATGTTTTGTAGCACGTCGTAGGCATCTACACCGTTCTACAAAAGCGCCGCGCCATTGAGACAAAAATGTAGTAGTTTTCTCTTTTTCAATTTTCACGATGACATTTTCATTCAATTGATTCTCATAAAGTCAGTGTAAATAATTGGAAACAGTATCCTTGAATCAATGCATGCTCCAATTTTCCCCAAAGATTGTTTATCAGGAAGAAGGCGCTTTCTTTAATATATCTCTCCTTCATCTTCAATAACTGTAATATAAATAGTTAATACCTAGACCATAATTAATGAAATCGACGCCTCCATAATAAGTTTGCGTACAACCATTATTATTTTCAGCACGAACATAACACAAAGTTAACCAATTAAGTGTCGAATCGTTTATGTTAATTTTGTGGCTTAAATGTCAAAGCATTCTCCATGGAAATGATTACAGTATTTTCATGTAGGTATTATATAAACAAATAAAAAGCAATATGGCTTCGTAATTTTAGCTCTATTATTCGGAATATGCCCACTGTGCGCGGGCGTGCACGAATTGGTCAAAGAAGGTTGGATGGTTGGATGGGTTGGTACCTAATTGTTAAAACTGTTTTTTAACCGACTTCAAAAAAAGGAGGAGGCTCTCAATTCGACTGTATTTTTTTAACCGACTTCAAAAAAGGAGGAGGTTCTCAATTCGACTGTTTTTTTTATGTTTGTTACCTCAGAACTTTGGACTGGGAGAACCGATTTTGATGATTCTTTTTTTAATCGAAAGCTGGTGGCTGTCATGTGGTCCCACACAAATTTTATTGAGATCTGACAATAGCATCCATGAGAAAACCACATAAGTCGTAAATTTGTGTTAAGATGTGCGCGACAAATTGACGAATAACTCAATATCACGCCAACCGATTTCGATGATTCTTTTTTTAATCGAAAGCAGGCGCTTGTCATGTGGTCTCATATAAATTTGAACGAGATCTGACAACTATGTAGTTTTTGAGACTTTGAAGTCGGTTATTTTTTGTTAGTAAAATTTTGATTATTTTATGTTCGTTACCTCAGAACTTTGGACTGGGCGAACCGATTTTGATGATTCTTTTTTTTTATCGAAAGCTGGTGGCTGTCATGTGGTTCCATATAAATTTTATTGAGATCTGACAATGGCATCCATGATAAAACTATATAAGTCTTAAATTTGTATTAAGTATGTGCGCGACAAATGGACGAATAACTCAATATCACGCCAACCGATTTCGATGATTCTTTTTTTAATCGAAAGCAGGTGCTTGTCATATAATCCCACATAAATTTGAACGAGATCTGTAGATCTGTACAAATAGTTTTTGAGTAATTGAAGTCGGTTATTTTTTGTTAGTAAAATTTTTGAGTATCACACTAGAGTTAAATTCCTTGCTATCGTTGGAAAGCAATCGTTAAATATTTTTTTTATGGAAGTAGCCGACATACGAGCTGACGATCCACCTGATGGTGAGTGGCTATCGTCGCCCTATCATCGCCAATGTACATCAGCGACGCCAAAGGCATACTGATGTGTTACCGGCCAAGAACGTGAGAAGAATGAGAAAGAAAGCACGAACGAAAGAACGAACTGGTTCTCAAGCCCCTCGCCTGAAACACGACAAGTCGTTTCGCGGCTGATTCAAGAAAGAGTGGTAGCTTTCCAAATGGACCCCGCGGAGAAATAAAAAAACTTGAGAGGTGGCAAGGGACACCCGGATGGAACGAAGTTCCTTGCAGTCAGTACTAGGATAGCAAAAACATGCAGCAAGTGTGCCAAAACAAATCTAAGGTATTAAATTTCTCATGAAATCTAAGGTATTAAATTTCTCACGAAATTTAATAGAGCAAGATCCCAGGGCCAACTGACGTCACGTATTTTCTGACGGACGAAATGTGGACGATTGAGTAGTGTTAGTGTGTACTACGATCATATGTCTACCTGCTAGCTAGTATAAAGTATTATTATACTTATAATTACTATTGTAATAATAGTAAATAGTATGGATGGAGCATCAGAATTTACGTGAAGTTAACTAATTATTTTGGGAGATTTAAAGCGTCTGACAAGCAATATGGCCGACGGAAAGTGTCTGGGAGCATTGACGACTTATTTTTAACTATATTATCTAAAACATACGTGAAAATCAGCCATGAGAATTTACGTGAAGTTTATAATGTTTTTATGTACCTTGATCACCTGATACCTGGAAATTGGCTGTTTGACCAAGCTAGCAGGTAGGCATACGATCGTAGTACACACTAACACTACTCAATCGTCCACATTTCGTCCGTCAGAAAATACGTGACGTCAGTTGGCCCTGGGATCTTGGACCATGATACCTTAGATTAGTTTTGGCACACTCGCTTGCATGTTTTTGCTATCCTAGTACTCTGGCTTTCTATGTAAAAAAAACTACGACGGCAAAAAGTGTCGTTACCGGCAAAAAGTGTCGTTACCAAATTTTCCGCCTAGCCCCCTTTCGCAACGCGCGATAAGGAACTTCGTTCCAATAACAGTAAGTAATCGATAAAACATGTTGGGATTCTATGTAGCACTGGGATTTGGGTTGTCCTCTTACCTATTCACGGAGCAGCTGTGCACTGTGGTGTAATAGGTACTAAAAAACTTCTAATAAATATTTAAAAACCTGTTCTTGGTAGCATACCGATAGTCAGTTGAGTTTATGCTTGGGCTATTGATATTTATTGGACATTGCAGCCAGTAAATCAGTTGTAAATCAATAAAAAGGTTTGTTGCGTTCTATTATAGCGATAAGCCATAGTTTTACAACGTAGGTATACCTAGGTATGTACATTACAAATTCTCAACGTTCACACAGATTTAGGCTTTGAGCTAGGAAACTATTTCCTATTAGTTTAATAAGAGTTGAAGCAAATTATACAAAATCAGGTCACCTTGCGTATGTAGGTAAGTTACGGAGAATTCATTTATTTAGCAAAAGCACAGCATTAATAAATATGACAATATTGATTGATTGTTTAACTTTACTTACATTGTAGAAAGAAAGTTAGTTAAGCTTCAGGTTTTAACGCCATTTTCATTGAGTCTACGGTAAATCGTAAGCTTTTTTCTAACGCATAAAACTTAGAAAATCAGGTCAAACAATGTAGAAGACCTTTTTACTTATATAAAATTTGGCTGTAAAGAAAATAATAATTAACTTTCCGTGTCATTTCCACCGCAAGTGCATACATGCCACAAGAATTAGTCATGTTTCTACAGAAAGAGCTAAATACTGCAGTTTAATCGTTACAATAATATTACAATATCGCGTTTTATGATATGCCCTTAAGCCTCAGCAATTTATTTTATTTAACATGTAGGTATAAATCAATGTCGTAGTTAATAACATTTCGGATTTGCTAGCAAAATCCTCCATTTTGGCCTCGCATCGTTACAATCTCAAGAAGATCTCTACTCTACATGTGTTTTCGAGTCAACTTGCTACCTCTCAATCTATGATAAGCAAATGAAGTTTAGTCGGATCTCCTGAAACTTAATCAAGGAACTTTGTTCTGGAAAGACTGGAAAGTTATACCCTACCGATACAAACAATTTCAGAAATCACTAAACCCTACTTATAGTATAAAGGCTTTTATTTGATTCACAGTATTAATCCACTACAACTACATACTCGTAACATCCAAAATCTTTGTTTCTTCTTAACTAATTTGTAAGAAAATCTTAATAAACCACGTATTGGAATTGCGAAAAAAATCGCAAATATTTTCTTTAAAGCTTATACAGTTCCTGACGCTTTGCTTTGTAACAGTAAATTCTTTCTGCAATTAAACTGGTAATAATCAAAATAGTTAAATATGCATTCGAAAAAGTGTTAAAACTCAATTTGAGCCAGTAAAAATATTCACAAGGGGCAAAGGAAAAAATATAGGCACGCGGCTTTACCGTGCTATATGCTTGGTTGACCGACAGACGCCAGTTGTACGTTACGGCGGCAAGATCAGTAGATGCAAAGGTATGTTTGGCTTAACGTCTTGATTTGTCATGGATCCACTAAATTTGATTCATTATTAATCGACCTACTGAAAGTCATCTAAAACCTTTTTAAGTTAACAAAATTCTATTTCGAAATTTAGACGATGATAGAAGATAATGTGATATGACACATGATATATTTTTATAAGCACAACATAAATACAATATAACAAGTTTTAATTGAATTTTAAATAGTTAAGCTTTGAGTTCCAACTGTTTAATGAAATAGGTGTTTTTTTTTCTTCAAACCAGATTATAATAAATAAAGACACACCGAAAATAAATCGAACCATAAAATTTAATTCCAAGTATGCGTACCTCATTTTTTGTGCAGGCATGCATTTTTTGTTCTGTCATGAACAATTTACTTATTAAAAAAAATTCAAGTTAACATCCTATGTATGTCTCCTTTTTAAACCGTTTTTTCATAGCTATGAACAGCTATGATCTGGAAAAAAAGAGTACCTAATGTTAATATAACGGCTCAGTATTAGCATCCACTCATTACGTGTTATTAAATTCGGTCAAAGTATTACGTGGTATTGCCATGCTAACGCACGCGAGGGCGGTGTCCGGCACGTAGCCACGCCGTTCGCCCATTCCAAGCCGTCACTCGATTCCGCTCTCAAAACATAACCGGACGACTACACTCTATCGTTAATTACAACATTAAAACACACTGTATTTCAACAAAAATACATCGTCATTAAATAATTCATTTAACGAGTGCAGTCCTTGCAAAAAACGTTCAGAAATTCGTGAACTTCTTCAATAGTTTGTTAGCGGTCTCTTTCCCACGTTTCACGATTGCATTTAATTTCTTTTTGGAATTGTAGTTCAATTGTAATTCCATTGCCGTGAGTGTTAAAGCCCTGTGTGTACAAACGAGCTTCATTCAGTTAAATGACAGAGGAACCGATGGCTACAGCGGCTGTGGTATGCTGTTGCTTCATTACATTACATTGCACAATGCACTCAGTGATATAAAATTAGCCACGTATTTTTAAATATTTGTTTGATTGGAGAATAGAATATACTATTCTCATTTTGTGTGTGTATAACCCTATAAATAAGGATATTTTCAATGCACAGCTCTAATCATTTTTCTTTTCTGTTTCATTTATGATCCCTTCTGTTCTTCTTCCTTCTGATTTTCGAAGGCATGAGCAGACCCGGTTTTTATTTTTAGTTAGAAAGAGGCCAAAATAGTTTTATGATTAGATAACGATGTTTATGTTTCAATGTGAGGTGATCATTAATACTTTACTAATCCACAGAAAGAAGAGAGTTGAGTGAATTTACTCCAAAATGTGATGTATACTGTGTACTTAAACCTACCAATACTAATGTATATTAACAGAAACGAATTAGTCAGTAGGTACGTCAATTACAAGGCGATTTGTAGTTATTTGTCGCATTATCGATAAATCGAATGACACGCAACGCAATACACAGTGGCATGAACTTGCAAGGTGTACTTGACTCATTCGTTGGGGCATCTTAAGTAAAATTGGTTTAAAATACTTATAATTATTTAGCTAGTATTATACAAAAGCTAGTAGTTTTAACATTTTTGCTAGTAATACAATTTGTGCTAATTATTGCCACATCTAAAACAAAGGTCAAGTGACTCTGAACATGTTTCTAGTAGGTTCCTATAGCTCTTTATAAAGATATTCATAATTAAGTATATAGAACGATTTCAAACCTCTACCAATTTAGTAAACTTGATTCACCTGCGGCCAGTAGATTTAAATCACCTGGGTGCATAGTTGAATAAAGTAGACTTAAGACACCTGGATGAATTAACTCAGGTGTATAAAGTCGACAGCACCGCATTAGCATCTAGTGATACAGCCTAAAGTATATGGGTGAGCCCTTTTATTTTATCTGAGGGGTGAGCTTAAAATGCTATGCGATAGTGATAAATTCATATCACCATTGCAGGCGAACTAGACTCTATCGTCTAAACGCAAAAGAGTTATGGTGTCATTTATATTTCACCCAGAACTTCTACCTCACGGCCAAGCGCACTTTACCTATATACATATACTAGAGGTTGAGGCCATCATCATTCACTGTGAAAATTCACCGATATTACTCACAAATATAATGTAAAAAGGAATTAGTGTCTCACCTTCAACAGTCGAATTATACAAGAAAAAGTACATTTACAAAGAAAGCTAAGAAGTGATTCATTCATGGTTACGAGTATATACGGTCATAATATTATGTATCGAAAGTTAATAATGGTCGTGACTAAGGTTAGTTAGTTATACCGCTAACTCGTTATGGCTTATCGAGAACATCTTGCCTATTACTAGACTAGCTTGAAATTGGATAAATATTAAATAAATTGTTCTACAATTATTTTTTACAAATATTTAGAAACTTTTGTTTGAAAATTTAAGAGTTCACTGACCTCTACTCTACAGCAACTGCTGTAGAAAGTATTTAACTAATTTAACTAAATACACACGTCAGAAGCTTTACAAGATTTTTCTAGTCTGATCTTTAGTTAGGCTAATAAATAAATTATTATTTGAGGCAATAACAAACTAGATATTCATTAGGCACGTGTATTAGGCAAAGCCTACATGAGCTACATTAACACTGACGTTAAATTTCATGAATGAAAGCTATCCAGTATCTATCGCGTAGTACGTCTATCAGTTGATTGAAGTGTAGCCGAGGGCGGCGCGGCGCCCAGTCGCCCGGTGCGGAGTAGCGAGTGATGTCGCGCCGCGTGCAGCCCCGCCGCTCACAGCCCCGCGTGCGCCCCCAGGTCGCCGAGCCCGCCCCGGCGCCCGAGCCCGCGCCGCAGCCCGACCCCGACCCCCAGCCGCCCTCCGACGAGGAACGAGAACCCGACTGGCGACCCTCCAGACCCCCGTCGCCGCCGCAGCGCCCCGACGATGTCTCCGAAGGATCTGAAGCCACAACACGACCTGCGAGGCCCGAGCCGGCCAGCCGATACGCGAATCTTAATTACTGGAAGGCGAGACGGGTCACGTTTTACCGCAATGGGGACCCGTTTCATCCAGGTGTCGAGTTCCGGTTTAAACCCGGGAGAGACTTGGTTTCCATGGATGCCCTGCTGGATAGACTCTCGGAGAGACTCGAGCTGCCGAGAGGAGCGAGGTTCATCTTCGGGATGGATGGCGATCGGAAGTACCGGCTGGAGGAACTCGAAGACGGGGCCTCGTACGTCGTGTCTTCGTACAAAACTTTTAAGGTAAGTCACGTACAACTTTGTTAGGTCAGTTTTTCTACATCTAGCATCTAGTTTTTGTTTACATTTGCATGTATATACAACAAATGTCGTTGATGTTTAAAAAACCATCTTAAGATTTAAATTATGAGGTACCACTAATTAAATATTTGCGTGACTTGTGGAAATCATTGTTCGTATCTTAATGTATTCACGTAGTTACTCATTCTTCTACAATTATTTGCCCTGACAACATGTCCTGTCGAGTTTCTGATTATATCCTTTGAGTAAGTGTAACACCTTTCTAGCTTAAACTTTTTTATAATTTCTCTCTCGCCATCAGCACACCGCTGCACCGGAACAATAAAACCTAATATACGTAGCCTCTCGGACAGTTCTTTCTCTTATTGTAAATTTATATTCGTTCAATTCTTGTAAAACTGCAATAAAATACATAAGTGTTCTACCATCTTTTAATTACTAAGTCAGATGACACAGAGTGATAGGGCCAGTCAATTAAAGTCCTAGAATTACTAAAGAACCAGCAAAATTTAATAAAAGTCCTTCAGACACGAATCATTAACATTGGCCCTACGAGCCAATCCTCAACTTTTTTAACTTTTTTATAATTACTAGATTTACTATGATAACAATAGTTAATATTCATTAGAATTTACTGGTTTCATAGCTATTAGGAAGGTTCTAAAAGCATATTAACTAAGTATTGCATCGAAAGCTACGTACGTATTAAAAGGTGAAACTTGAAAAATCTCTGTAACAGAATGTAAGATGAACGATATAAAATGAGTAATTAAGCTTTTAGAAATTATCATTTTCAATTTTGTTGTAATAAAATAATGACAATAAGTATATGAATTCGAATTGAACAGAAAAATAATGTGACATTTTTGAAATGAAATAAATTAGAAATAATGCGGATCTGAATGATAGCGTGGTGGAGTATGCTCTATGCTTCCCCAAGAGACAAGAGGAGAGACGTGTGCCCAGCTGTGGGTCATTAATGGGTTGAAGCCAACCAACAATGGGATCCCCGCTTTTTTCGGTCGCTTTTAGTAACTTTTAGTTCATGGGAGACGATGACTTTACCACAGTCATCATCAACATTGCTTTGTCGGCACTAATAACATAAAAATATCACAAAGATAATTTGAACATATGTATACCCATGTCAAATTGCAGCTTTGCTAGAAAGCTTCAAATTCAAATTATTTCTTTGCCATAATAAGGCGGCTTAGAATACTAACCCCAATCCCACGCTGGATGGGCGTCGTAAAAGGCGACTAAATCCGGCCCGCTGCTGGTAGGGCCCCTCGTGGGATTATATTGGTAATATTGATTTTAATTGTTAATTAATTAATTAATACCATTATTACTATCATTATTTCTCCATGGGGTTCGCATGGATCGCTACCACCCTTGAGCATGAGTCAGCCGCCAAACGACTCGTGTACCGGCTGGGGAGAGATGACGAACGGACGGACATAATGAAACTATAAGGGTTCCGATTTTACTCCGGAACCCTAAAAAACTAATAAATACGTCGATAGAATCAAATGAAAAAATGAAAAATGAAAAATGAAAATTATTTATTTCATAAACTTTGTTTACATAAAGTCATATACACTAGCTCCCACACTAGGATTCCCTGTGTCGTGGGAGACTAGGATTTACCCACTCGTTATAAAATTATAGAAGTTGAAGAACATGATACCAAAAAAATATGTAATTTTAATCTTATCAAATCAAATAGGGATGTTGACTAATTTTAGGGTTCAATTTGATTTTATACATAGAACCTTAAGTTTCACGAAAAATATATTATAAAAACAATAATCTTCAATTTAAAAACAAAAATTGGCAAACGAAAAATCATTCTCAAATTTTCCACCAATAACGACACGTGACGTCACCAGCCGATATTCAATACCATCCGTCGACTGAATTTATATTAGTTGCATATAAAATACGAACAATGACGTCATAAGCTCAAAAAGGCGATTGAGGTCACGTGATAGTCAGTACTATTTGTAACATATTAAAATGATTATACTTAAATTTAGTTTGACCGATTTTGACAAAAGAATAATATTGTAGGTGTTACAGTATTTACCTTGATACTTTAAACATAAAATTATTTTAGTTTACTGATAGTGTCAACATCCCTATCGTAATTTAGAATTCTTACTTAAATTTAAAATTCTTACTAAATTAGAAATTCTTACTTATATGTATATGTGTGTGTGTGTGTGTGTGTGTGTGCGTGTGTGTGCGTGTGTACATGTACATGTGTGTGTGAGTGTGTTTGTGTGAGCTGCGTGCGAGGTCATTAATGTTACTTTACATTACAAGTGCGCAGTGTACCTGTATATTTTTTACAGATCATTAAAATATATTAACTAGTAGGCTAGTTGAGACGAGGCCGCGTCCTTGGTCAGATGTGGGTCGCAGGATAACGGCCACGCACCGTCTCCACCAAGTCCGCCATTTGCATATTGATTACGCAACAAAAAAATCACGACCCTCCCCCACTCCTCGATAAGCTAATTGCCAAGGAATTCCTTCAAATGCCGTAATTATGTTTGGAAAAGGAAATTGTGAAAACAACCAATTATGTACGGTGTAGGTTTAAGACGAAATTGTTTTTTGGAATGTTCGTGTGGCTAATGATTTTGGTTAATTAAACTAGTTTCCGTCTGCGGCTTCACCTGCGAAAAAGTGGTTTCATAATATAATGAGATCTTCATCGATCAAACTTCATCTTCATCGATCAATCAATCATCTATTCTCGTAATCTGAAATATGGTCCGCCTCTGTACCAAGTTTCATCCGTTCAACAAATTCAAGTAAAAATTTAAAACAAAAAATAGTGATTCTAAATTCCCCAAACCAACGTACTTTCAAACAACGTAATTAAAATTACTACAAATTCTCATTAAGTAATACAGCAAAGAATCTAGCAGAACTTCATTAGAAAAAGAACTATTGCAAGAATCGCGGCGCAGGGTTAAAAGTTCACAACTAAGTTGCGGCGACAGAGGGCATTGCACCACCTTGCACTTAACATGCATCAAGGCAAGTCATTGCTACGCTCAGCCAACTGTACTAGCGGCTAGCGGCTAGCGGCTAGCGGCTAGCGGCTAGCGGCTAGTGGCTAGCGCAGCAATTAACACTTAGATAAGTGCTAAACAATGTTTGATAATGTAATTCTTAGTGCTTGTTCACACTGAACTGTTTGATATTTCGCGACCGCGCCCGCGAGTTCAGCGTGAACAAGCACTTACATGTTCTATGTTATTCAAGTCTTACTCATTACGGAAAAGTTTTTACGTGCGAATTCTTTAATTAATCAAGTTGATTGAGGTATATTTTTATGGTTAAGTGCAAGATGTTGTGACTATCAACTACATATTATGAAAGATATAGAAACCATACCCAGGTTAGGTTAGGTCCTAGAGGCTTCAATGAAAGTGTTAATAATTTAGATACTTTGAGCGATATAATAATCATTTTTATTTGACGTCATTAAATTGGCTTAACTGATTCAATTTAGTCATACCCGGTGCACAATGTATCCAAAAGGCAAAATGTTGTGACTATCAACTACATATTATGAAAGATATAAGAAACCATATCTAGGTTAGGTTAGGTCTAATAGGCTTCAATGAAAGTGTTAATAATTTAGATACTTTAAGCGACTTATTCATCATTTTTATTTGACGTTATTAATTTGGCTTATTAATTTAATTTAATCATATCCCGGTGCACAATGTATCCAAAATATTTAAATGTTTAAAAAAATTTAATCATTTAATCATATAGGTATCACTGATACACTTTTGAAGCTCAATTTTAAATGTCGTCAATAAAGAGATGTAAAAGTTCTTGACTATCCTACTCGTAGTGTTTCTGAATGAACGAGACTTTAGCATTAGATCTCCCACGTGGTAGGTCGCTGGATTCATAAGCATTGTGGTAGAATAGTTTATTTTCCTGGTGATAGCAGCAAACCCAAACCTCTGCTCCATTTTCGTCGACAACGCTTTAATGATGCCTTAGATGTCACCTGTGGCGTATTAAAGGTTTCCAGTGCCCTGGGAAATCAGCTCAACGGCGCCCCTTTCGCAGCCATCGCCCTTTAGTACATCGTGGCATCCCTACATTTCAAATAAATTATGGTGCTTCAAAAAGAGCTTGCTTGCCGCTCCTTAGTTGACACGCCGCCGCGCCGCCCGAATTCCTCGGGCCCCATACATTTTACGTACTTTTGTCGACACATTTCCCTCTATAAAAACTAACTGGTACTTAAATGTTAATATAGTGTCACATCACTATAGGAAAGTTATATTAATAAACATCCACAACTTGAGAATAAACGATCTGAAATATGTTCGGCTGGGAATCGAATCTGGAACCCCTAACTTCACTAGCAGAGTTCAAGCAGTGCCACGGGGTAAAGATTAAAAAAAGAAACAATACTTTAGCTGTAGTGGATCTAAAATAAAACAATAAAGGTTATTATTGAGTTATTTTACCACAGTAAATACGTCATTGAGTACCTCACGCGACGCGCCGCAAGCCGGGCTCCTTCTGAGATGACTATCGCGTTCCGCATGAATACCTCAGTTTTTACTCTTCAACTAGCCATATCAAAGTTGTTTTTCAAGATACTGAAAAATTGCAGAATAAAGGTCAATGCATATGTAACGTGGACGGGACGTAGACGGAGCATAAATATACGTGCGTGCCCCGTTCCCGTCTCGTGCGTGCCTCCGTGGCGTATGCACTATCGTTTACATTTTCTATGAAACGATGTTTCCAAAACTTTACGTCCTGTCCCGTCCCCGTCCCGTTCACGTTACGTATGCATCGACCTTTAATTGTTAGAGAGAATTTTGTACCTCAAGTGAAAATAAAAGAGAAGAGCAGTAAATGATTAGATGAGGTACAGGAGACGACTCAAAATGAGATAAGGCGAGGTGCGATAAATACTTAATACTCAATACTCAATACTCAATACTCAATACTCAATACTCAATACTCAATACTTAATCCTTAATACATAATACTTAATACTAGCACTCTGCCCGCGTTGTTGCATGCGTTTTCCGGCGTAATAAGTACCCGATATCTTATTTCAGATCATACTACTACATCAGATCTACTTGAATGCAAAATTTCATGAAAATTCTATAGTGTTTACGTTATTTAGGAACAAACATCAAAACATCCTCACGTAACCTCAAAATATTCGTAAATAATTTTTTTATATGCTATTCGTACTAAGAATAAAAGTCTCAACAATTTAATTGTATTTTTAAGTGAAAGACGATATATTGCTACAAAAGCATTTGAAACACTGATAAGAAATATTTTTTGCCTTTTCAAAAACTCTTTAAAAAAAGTTAAATTTTATTAGATAATCTAAAATACTGGTAATGACATGAAATATTGTACGATGTATGTATGTAGTAGGTATATTTAACCAATATAAAAATTTTCCAAACTTAACTATGTAAATTAATGTATAAGGAAACATTATCTAAGCGATCTTAGTATTTTGCATTACGATATACCAGGAAAATTAGTTTAGTAATGTCTTAACGATCAAGGCGTGGTTTAGTAGAGTCACGTTGAAAATTACTCTTACATGTAATTTAACAATACATTACTTACAATACGTCGCAATAGCCTAGAAACTGGCGCTGATTATATGTTATAATACATTTTAACACGCTGCAGTAATATTAACTATATATTATGGTGACGCCTTCAGTATACTTTAATCTTGATATTATTAACTTGCAATTTACATTTATAGCACTTGAAGTTAATACACTATGATTTAGCTCTTTGTTGTATATCAAACAATCAAAAGCTCACAAGAATGGTTTATATATATGGATACATAAGAACGGTATTATGAAGAAGTGATCTCAATAAAACCTGACGAACTGCCTTTTCCGTAGAAAATCGGTAGCTGGACTCAGAATTAAGAGCAGCCATTACACCACAATGTGTGTATCTGTAACCTATATTTTAATTCAGTTTTGAGATTAATAATAACGCTTTAATAACGCTAAACATTCATATCTAGACATCCAGAACTATCTCTGACATCTAGACTCCAGAACATCTAGACTCTACACTACCAGAATAGAAATTCAAACTCATCATTCAAATTTCCGCCTCGCTGGGAATCGAACCCAGGACTAATGGCACGGCCGGCGGTCCGGCATGCTAACCATTTCGCCACACGGCCACGGGTCGTTATTTTTTAAGGTAAAAAAACTATTTACAATAAAATAAACACTACTTTATAAAAACTTTAAAAACTTTTAGATAAACATAACGAATTAAGTACAACCATTTAGTTAATCGATGTGTTTGACTTTACACTTCGTATTGCTATAAAAATGTACTTTAGTAGTTTAAAATCACGAACGTAACTTTACGTGCAGCTTGCACTTGCTGAATCTAGATGGAGCTACTTGTACTCGAACTTGTAGGTTTAATGTCATAAAGATTTGAAAATAACATTTAATTGATTAGTGCAATTTTAGCCGTATTGGGCCGGCTTACTGACCCCAATCCCATGCTGGAATACTTGTATGTTTTTGTGAAGCCTGTCTGGCAAGAGCTACCACTACGCTATAAAGCTGTAAATATAATATATCAACCAATAATAATAATATTATACATAGAGGTGTATTGGTTTCAATTCTAGCTAATGAAGGAGAGACTATTGGTCGCGTTTGCAATGTCTCATTAACATTTTATTCATGTTGTAGTTGTATGCCACATGTAACAAAAGGAATCCTAGCTTCGTATTAATTATTCTCTATAGTATTAGTTAGTCTATTGAATCAGTCACAGTATTCAGCAATACCTCAAACTTTCTCAAAGCGTTTTGTATTCACTCAACCCTCCCCGAAGACTTGAGATTACAACATCATCATTACCATCGCAACTCATAACTGCTGGCCTCTGGTCTCCTCTCACAATATGATGGATTAACGTCATAGTCCATCATGGCCAATTACGAATTGACTTCTGAAGCCTTTCAAGAACCTTTTCAGTAAGCTAGGCAAATTAATATGCAATCACATTTATATTTCATATTTAGCTGCCATATTTGAATTTTCGGTTAAAATGAAATAAACGCAATATTAGCATTTAATTGAAAATAATATGTAGGTAGTATTTAGCTGTACCCAAGCTATACATAGACGTTACACAAACTGTTATTTTGTTCCATGAAACGTCATTCGTGATCACACCATTGTTTTACATTGAAACTTGTTCCGATGATGGCCAGTCGAAGTTTAGAATGTAGGTCAAGTCTTTAAAATTGCCGGGTAAAGATAGAAGCACATTGGATACAAATTTCATTTATATATTTTTATTTTTTTTAAATAGCCGGCAAACGAGCTGACGATCCACCTAATGGTAAGTGCCTATCGTTGCCCATGGACATCAGAAACACCAAAGGCCACTGATGCGTTGCCGGCCAAGAAAGAGATAAGAAAATGAAAGAAAACGAGGGAAAACGAATCTTTTTTCGGTTGACTGAAGCAAGGAGGTCAGCTATCCAGGCGGACTCCATCGAGAAATAATAATAGTAATAATGGTGTTAATGAACTTTTAAAATCAATATAACCACTATAATCCATCCGAGGGGCCCTACCACCAGCGGGCCGGATTTAGTCGTCTCTTACGACAGCCCTCCGGCGTGAGATTGGGGTTAGTATATTTAAGCCGCCCAATATGGCTAGTAATGTACATGTTGTAAAGGTAAAAATAACAACACGGTATAAGATGTAACATTTTTTTAAAGATTTTTTTAAAGATCTACTTAAGGTCTAGAGCTAACGTTTTCTTATGAAATCACTTAATATCAATTTCATGACCATAGATTCTAGTCGGCCTTACATTGCATTTTATGCAAGACTTTTTCAATTACTTATTTTTTTGAACTGGAGTTTGAAATTTAGTTCGAGTTGTATTACATAAACTTTTTAATTTATATACTCTCAAACTTGTTTTTAATTGCTTGTTAGTGTTTTATACATAATATATGTATATAAAGTGAAGGAATTTTCTTTCAACTGTGGCCAACCCCTCTCTCTCTCTCTATATATTATTTTTGTGAACCAAATAAAATAATAAATGGTTGAAAATCATAAAATAAAGTGTATAGTAGGTACCATCAATGATATTATAATATAAAAAAGAGGAACATGCGTAACTTGCGCAAGACAGGTATTGCTATTAGAAGAATAGGTTTCACATCGGTGAAAGTGTTATCGAATTGTAGTCCAAAGACGTTCGACGCTGCCAGAATTGTCACTCTTACCGCATTGTAAGTGTTGCCAAATGAAAACGGTTAACTAGATCAAGGTCCCTGCATGTTGTGGGTAACCTTACCCTAATATTCCTAATTTCTTCTAATGCGTAATCCCGAATTAGCTGACGGATCGCGTGCTGGTGTATCGTGACCACGGCTTGCTTAAGCTGTAATAATTGTCATAAATGTGTATTAATTGCGCCCTGTACGTCTTAGCAACGATTCGTATCGGCTACCAGGAAAGTGCTTGGCAACGTGGTTGCGTGGACTCACAGAGATTGACCTTGGGCCAACGAGCCCTGCCCCGTCCACTGTATTCAAATTCGAATAGTCGGCCACATCTAACCGTGCTACGCGGATTTCTCCAAAGTTTCCATGCACCTTCCGTCTTTGGCTTCAAAGGTGTTTTTAGATTGCACATAGATTGCGGTTACGATCTTCTTCGTTGGCAAGAGTATTGTTTTGCTGGTGCGGACTTATCAGCTGTTGTGGGTCTAGTGCCCTATATGACGCCTAGGTATTACGACGTATGTGATTCAATAATTTTAAAATTCGATTTAATTTCCAGTGTCGGGGTGTGATACAATTTCGTGGATAATGTTATCGATTGTTACAAAGTGATGGTGTAATCTGTGATTATGAAGTTGCTTTGTGAATCTCTTTGAAAGTTCTTGAAGTGAACTAAACTTAAAGTTTGTGTTAATATCTTAATTTTAAATAATGCTGCATTGTGACTCGGTTTCAACTTACTAATTTATTTCGTAATTAAACTAGTCTGGAGCCACCACGTTTCTTCAGTTGATGTATAGTTAATAGTTACTTGATTTAACGCAGTTAACGTCATAGTGGACTTTATATTAAACTTTTTGGAGATTTATATTCAAAAATAACATAAAAGTGTATTCGAAAATTAACTGTAAAAATAAGTAACATAACAGCTACGCGATGATGCTACGCCGTAGCACCTACGAATCTTCCAAATATGAAAAGCGTTTCATGGTTTCAACAACAATTTGACTCATAATAACATTATATAATATAACAATATCAATAAATAAATACCTACGTAAGTTCTTTATAAGTTAGGTAATTCGGTTACGTGACAAACGCCCGTATCACATAGTTGTCGCGTGTCAAAGATTTGATCAGCTTCGTTGACACGTTAAAGTAAAGAAAAGTAACGCTCCGTGACACGTTTACCGACCAATTTGCACATATTATTTTTTCATCTATTGAAAATTATGAGCATAAATAGTGCTTTTGTACTTAGTCAACGTTATTGCGTGGTCGCGATTTTTTATACATTTTCATTGTATAAAAATGTAATGCAACAGAAATAGTTATTTACCTACACCGTGTTAAGCATTAATATCGGTTCGAGCAGTTCAATTTGCATTTAAAAAGAATATTTATTTTTTATAACCTTTTTTTCATTACCAGAAGTATAATTTTTATAGTCTTTACGGCTAATTTAACCATGTGTTTTTTCGTGATTAAAATCTAAATTTTACCAACAAAAAATAACCGACTTCAAATTTACTCAAAAACTACTTGTCAGATCTCGTTCAAATTTGTGTGGGACCACATGACAGGCACCAGCTTTTGATTAAAAAAAGAATCGTCAAAATCGGTTCGCCCAGTCCAAAGTTCTGAGGTAACAAACATAAAAAAAATACAGTCGAATTGAGGACCTCTTCCTTTTTTTGAAGTCGGTTAAAAATGAGCTATGTTTCCTCCGGTCTTTATAAGTCTGTTCCAAAAGAAACATATTGATCCCTTTGTCTAGTTGAGGTGTGAAATAAAGACAAAATAACAAACAAGGATTAAATTAGGGTGCTCAGAACAGAATAAAACCTATCTAAAACATATAAATATTTTATTGATGTTTAGTGTTATCAATATCTAAAATCAGTAACTTTTTAAAACAGGCCAATTGCGTGTCGAGCCACTCGCACTTTAGGGTTCCATAGTTGTAAGTTAATCGACTATTACTCGTTAACTAAAGAATAACACGAAGGCAGGATAAAAATCCTTCATAGCCTTGATTTTTTTATTCAATTTGTTGTTTTTTTTATTCATTATCTGGTAGAGTGGGGGGACTTGCCTCTAATCAAATAGCTGTAAAGCTTAAAATTTCGGGAACAAATAATTAAATCTATAAATTGACTTTGGCAAACCTATAATGTGTTTAAAAGACATTAACACTCCACACTCTGGGGTATACGAGAAAAAAAATATCCCCACTACACGTATGGGGTGGTACCCCTAAAAAAAAAATTGTTTTGGAGATTTTATTCAACAACTTTGTCGGCATAGTAAATATGTATAGGTAGCCTTGCAAAATTACGGTTTTCTAGCCTATTAAGGTTCTGTGAACTAGGTGCTACGGACGAACGGACGAACATGACGAAAATATAATGTGTCCATTCTTCATTTTGACTACGGATCTCTAAAAACAAAGATATAATAAACATAATTGGAGATAACCTTATCAAGTTACAACTTTTTATTCCAAGATTTACAAGTAAAAGAACGTTGCACATACCGTTATAAATAATCGTAAATCAAAATCTGAGTTACATTTGCATTTGGGTAATAAATCATCATAGCACGAAGCTATAGTGCAAGGCCAAAGACATTCAGAGCGAGGCGAATCCCATAATTTTCAGGTTTCAAAACATAAACGCTTGTACGGAAAGTTTATGCTAATGTCTGTCGACCATCACCCCTCCTTTTGTATGGTAATTACTTATCACAGATGCAGTAAGTGCATGACATCACGAAGACTTTCCACTGCCACTAGTCTTAGGTACTTGAACTTGACTAGAGGTGGTGAACGTGAGTGACATTAAAGCGAAAAAACTCTCGTAGCAACACGTAAGCGAACTGTTACATACCGTAAAAGAACGTTAGTTTGAAAACTTGATTCGTAACATAAATAATAGTTTTTATTATCTATATAAAAATAATATTTCGCCATATTAAATATTTATTAATTCGCTACCAATATTAGAAGCTTTGAATAAAGGGGATTCGAAGCAAAGCCTGAAGTATAAGTGCTAAAGAAGCAGTCCGAAGCATTACCATCATTCATCCGACGTGGAGATTTGAATTTGGAAGACAGTGGGAGCAAGACCCGAAGGTGTGGCGCCCGGTCCGGAGCCGTTGGCTCTCGCCGGCCAGCTCCATGCTGGACAGCGACGACGAGCCCTTCACCATCATATCGCTGCCGGTCTACACGCCTGAACCGCCTGTAAGTAATACCCATCCCGGACTGATATATCCAGTTATTTTACTTCTTAAAGGTGCCGTAGTGCTTCATAGCCTTTTTATGAAGGAGAAATCTTATTTTATCAATAAAAACGGTTCTTTCTGCAATTCAAAAATTAGCTAACGAATCAGAATTAAAATAATACCATATTTGACTTTTTGTTTTGTTAAATACCACGTTCAAAATGAAATTATCAGCTGAGCTACAAATTCGAAACACATCAAATTGCTGTGTCACGTATCACAACAGTACGACAAAAAATTAAATCTGATATGTACAAAACACAAGAAATAATAAAACTGAGTAGGTAATCACCAAAAGCTTTATTACGTTGCGTGTGATTCTAAGTAACAAAATGTAGTGTTTTCTCATAAATATTCAATTTATGTGCGTGTGGGTTTTATTGAAACCGTGGAGATAGGGCAGTGCTGTGGAGTTTTTGCAAGTGGGTTAATGTACCACGAAGGTTGTACTCGTATGATGTTCATATGTGATTTAATTACGTCGTCACGAAACTACAACCACAACGCTACTTTACTCGTTTAAAGCAACTGTGTTTTTTATGACTTATTATCATCTTTTCTTATTGCATTCAATCATTGCATCATTACCCCTGTTTTAAAGAGAGTTCACAAAGAATGGTGTAGATTGTAGCCATAATATCTATGGTTGTAGCACTCCTACGTGTTGTTGTTATTTACATAGGTAAGACAACTAATACATGGCTGACTTTATAAAAAAACAGCTCTTTGATATGTCAGATGATATCAGTCCTCATAGTTGTTAGAAAAACTACGTGAAAACAAACGTAGTCCTTAATTTATCCCTACTTTATTTATCCCTACTATCTGATTTTGTAATCCAACTGAGGATGAACTGGAGATACCCCATTGGAATATCCATTTTGAGTCCTAGATCCTAGCCAACCTGCTCGTAGTACTACTGAACATAGGATTTTGTTATGCATTATGTAGATATTCAAATTAAATTTTCAAAGGAGCATTTACAACAAGAGGTAATCCTCTTAGTCTTCATGATCTTCCAAGATTGTTGATAAGCCCACATGAAGTAAGTAACGTTATAATACATGGCCAAACAAATTAATGTGAAAAATGAGCAGAGAATGTACCTAACTTGTGAAGTTGTTGTGCCGCTGTCATTGTTATCAGTGACAACAAATGCATCACCAATTGATACGTTTTCATTCAAGCGGGGGTAATCAAGAAGTTTCTAATTACTGACTAACTATGCATCTGAAACCCCAACATTTCCGCTCTATAAGTGATGACTGAAATCAAACTTATTTCATACAAAGAGCCAGTGTCTTAGTAACTTCCAAGTCGTATTGGTCTCACAAAACACCGCAGTCCGTCCGTTGGCTATGCAGCAATTTGTAAGGTGACCTCGCCCGCGACATACTCGTATATTCCTTCCTCGCTTACACGTGCGGCCTCAACGAATTGCTCGCGAACAGTGTTCAAGCAAGCACCTTAGACGTTACGTTACGGTAATCAACACACATTAGAAGAGGCAAGGTCATAGTGATTGAATACAAATTCTAATTGCACGCACAGACGATAAGCCGTCCTTCGTTACAGTCAACCCCACGACCAAGGACTTCAGAATAATTTGAAGGTTTGTGGCCAGTGTTTACAACTGCCAGTGGTCACTCAAACGTTGGCCGGACAGGTCGGAAGTCAAAATACCGCGATTAAGGATCCGATACTACGCCAAAAGCGCCGAAGACTTAAGAATAAGTGTCATGGTGAGTTAGTGTGATTTTTTTTATTTACTGGATTTTTAAAATATTAGCTACACATTAATGCAACTATATTTTTTTATTCTTATTAAATTAACCTTCCAAAAAATTAAAACTTCCAAACTTCAAATTTGTTCAGTACTCTACTCTGTATTCTATTAGGTACCTATTAGATAACCTACGTATTACCTTCGAATTCGAATAATTTGAAGGTAACTAAGAGTTTGTATTACCTTCAAAGTCAACATATTTGAAACTTTTCTTCAATGTTTTGGACAGGTATTAACTCAACGTTTTTCTATTGGCACAACTAAGAAACAACGCACAGTAAAAGTCAACGTAAAGAAATATTTCCTTGCATTTAAAAGTATAATTATATAGAAACGGCGGCAGTAAGCAGTTACTACACCTATTCCTTCGGCAACATGCCACAATCGCAACCAGGTCGTCACAAAGTAAACTGGGTTAAACCGGTAAAATCGTGGTATTCATAAGGAATCACAAAAAATCTACGTATCGAGTGGAGAGAATTTTTCTTGTAAGCCATAAAATTCTTGAATAAACGCCGTTAAATGGAATACTTGAAAAACTAGCTTAAATGAACGAAGTATAGGACCGATACGTTCAATGGCGATATTAGAATGATTTGCATGAACTAGGTATTCCGAGGCCTTACGTAAAGGTTGTATGATTAATATTCAACAACAATAAAGTATGTGATGTTAAAGATTTACTCGTAATCGGCAGTTGTGACCACATCATACAAATACTTTTGGTTATCCTACTTATATTATAAATGTGGAAGTTTGTTTGGGAGTTTAATGGTGGTCATACACTATCATGTCATATTGATGAGAACAAGAATAGTTTGTATTGGTGGTCATACTTCCTATTATAAATCTAAATATAGTATTTTACGGCACCCTGTACCAAATATAATGTTACAGAGAATGTCAGCTATACGAGTAACAAAGAATGATTTATCTTACTAAATAAATAATTTCTTGAAAACAATATGCAAGAATTTAATAAATTTAAAATCGCAGGGGCGGGACTGTATGGTTGTTTAGTGGTAGACAATAATTTTATAAGCAAAGATGTTATAAAAATGGAGACTCTATATGGAATTGTTGTAAAGTTAAAAGTGAAAAGCGTAGAGGATCCGCTACGACTACGCTACGAGTAACTTGATAAATCCTTTGTGAGCGCTACGAGTAACTTGATAAATCCTTTGTGAGCGCTACGAGTAACTTGATAAATCCTATGGATGTATGTATGGATGATTTTTATCCTTTCACGCAATAGCTACTGAACGGATTTCATGAAATTTTGCACACAGGCACACCTTGATCTGGAGTAACTTACTGGGTAATTATTATCCCAGAAAACTCCGGGAAAGCCGCGGGCAGAATGCTAGTTTTATGTACAAAATATCTTGTATATTATAGACTATAGTTCGTTTTTGACTTAGTAGTAGTAGGAGTAGTAGAGAGTATTAAGTGAATAAACCAAATTACTTTTGACTTGCAAAAGTAAAAGTTTTTCTCAATTTTCCCGCCTTAACACTATGTAGGGTTTTGAGAATAAATGGGTATTTTAAATTATTTAAAATAAAAACAAAAGTGTGAGAAAATTGTCGTATTCTGCATAATCTACGTGTTTATATTGTTTGTGTAGTATATCCTGCTAAGTACCATCACTGATTTTATATACATGTTTAGTTACATTATTTAATAAATTCCCGCAATAATGGAGTTCTTGGTTGAGTTGACAAAATTATTTCAAAAATTTTATATAATTTAAATGTATATGATAAAAACTACCTTTGTTACGATAACACTACTTAACTATCTAAATAATTCACGTTTTCAAAATGTATAGTCTGAGTGCTATCAACTTTGGAGATTTATTTTTCATCGTCGGAAACTAAAAATCGCATCTGTAATCTCGTTATGTTTCTGAATAGCTGACAAACGAGCCAGTTTTGATGGTAAGGGTTACATCGCCTTTATGATAATCAGTAGGTATCACTAAACTTATCTGAAAACTTAACGGATAAGAAGAGAGTTAAAAACCTTGTCGATTGTATAATCGACAATGTACGGTCAATTTACCTTTAGATCTGTCACTATTGTAGGTATATCTATCTACCACATTGTATTGGACAGGAGTTTGTTATTGATAAATCTTTGACTAAAACAAGCGATAGTCCATCCTTGTCCAAATACACGTGTTCGTGTGGAGTTCCGCCCTCGATCGTTTGCACAGACATCAAAGCGGCGAAATCGTGTCAGGGGCGCAACATTTGCCAATTTAAGGCCGCTCTTCACTATGCTTCTCGAAATTAAATCTGACTGCGTCATCTGATTTTATTAACGGACAACCCTACCAATACTAGTACTAATGACAACAAATATTTTGTTTCGCGAAACTGAAGTAACATATGGTAGGAGTAATAAACGACGGATAGAGGATTACTTTTGCTACTTTAACATAACGTTCCTTTTTTAGCAGAGTATGATAGTGGATTTCCTCTTTCAATAGGAGTATACGAGTAAGAACTGCAGAGTCAGTGTATATTATCTTATATTTCTAACATTGAAATGTAATTTTAGTACATACCCATTACTATAAAATACGATTATTTTATTGTAATACATACTCAAGGGGATGCATATTGCATATTTGTATAACAGTACTTTTGTGAGTATAATTTCTAGGGACAAGTTTAGTGTAAGTAAAACGTCAAAATAGTAATGGAATCATCCAAACGCAGGCAGCGAGCTACGGCAAGAAGAACGGCATGTGGTACGGCGGTGGTACGGTGGCGGCAACAACGGGCGGCAGCGGCTGGTCACGCGCCGGGACCCGCAAGCAGTCCGTGGCGGAGTCCGACGCGCCACCCCCCGGCGGCGGCAAGCCCACCAGTGGCCGCGTCATTCGGATCATCAATAACATGGACCATTCTATACAGGTAACGTCTGCTACTCGACAAGAGAGGGCGCTACTGTGTCTGAAACATACTTTTTTTGGCTCACCAATGCTACTGATTATACTTGATTCACCTGGATAAAGTCGACGGCACGCGATTTTTGCTTATAATATTTCTTTACATTTATGTTTGAATAAAACGATCGGAACCGAATACGTAGGTATCTTTTTGTAGGTACTTATTAGTATTATATTAATATATAAATACAAATATTAATAAAATTTATTTTTTTAATAAAAAACAATAACAGCTAAAGTTGTTTGAAACCGAGACCGAATATATTGTAAAGTAGACACAAAAAAAAAAATCCGAACAATTTTTTTAATAACTGAGTGAAATGTCACATACAAATCTCCTCTTTGTTTATTTTATATTGGTAGACCGCAAAATATTCAGGTCAAAAAGCCAGAATTTCAATAAGACCCCACATGGATGGAATGAAACGTAATTAAAAATGAATTAACTATTAAGGTGCTGTAAGTACTTCGGTACCTGAAAATGTTTTTTATCACGGATCGACTGTAAGTGACCTAAGATTTCATTGTAATTTGTAGCCAAATGTACCGTTTGGTGGAGGTTTATGGAGCGGTCTCAATGTAAAAACCTTGAAATAAACGCCAGTACCGGCGATTCAATTGGTGATTTGCGGCCGCAAGCCGTGGAGTAGGCTACACTCTACACTATACAGGCTAGTCGCTTGCATGTGATTTAATGTAACTTAATAACACTCAAATGTACACTATGGATAAAAGATTAGAAGCGACTTTCTCCGTTTATTGTAAAAATATAAAAATAAAAAATGAATTAACATCACGTACTTAGATTAATTAATTAATTCTTTTATGATAAAATAGTAAGTAAGTAGGTATCTAGCTAATTATTTGAACTTTTAAATCACACTTATTTAAATAAACACTTCATTTAAAATACCTGGGTGAATCAAGCCAGGTGAATAAACTGACGGCACCATTTTTTTCTAATGTACTTACTTAGAAATACTTTTTGCAGTGCCGAGTATTACTGAACCTAAGAACAACTCAACCTTTCGAAGAAGTTTTGGAAGACTTGGGGCAAGTTCTAAAAATGAGCGGCGCAAAAAGAATGTACACAATAACAGGACAAGAGGTAATATTTTAATACATACCTACTACGTTATCCCTACTTATTATGTTTGTAATATAATCTAAATTTTACTAACAAAAAATAACCGACTTCAAATTCTCAAAAACTACTTGTCAGATCTCGTTCAAATTTATGTGGGACCACATGACAAGCACCAGCTTTCTATTAAAAAAAGAATCATCGAAATCGGTTGACGTGATATTGAGTTATTCGTCAATTTGTCGCGCACATCTTAACACAAATTTACGACTTATGTAGTTTTCTCATGGATGCCATTTTCAGATCTCAATAAAATTTATGTGGGACCACATGACAGCCATCAGCTTTCGATTAAAAAAAGAATCATCAAAATCGGTTCGCCCAGTCCAAAGTTCTGAGGTAACAAACATAAAAAAAAAAAAATACAGTCGAATTGAGAACCTCCTCCTTTTTTTGAAGTCGGTTAAAAATGGCACATCTGCAAAAAATGCGAAATTGAGTTCATACGGTATACGTGTTTAAAAATGCATAATCTATATAGTGGTAAATATGTATTAATGTCTATACTAGTAACCAAACCCATACAATCTGTAAAAAACGTAAAAAGAACCCATAAATTAATTTTAAACATTTTTATAAAATTTTTGAAATTCGTTTCTGTAAAATATGACAAACGTAGATGTGTCGTTGTATTACTGGGTGAGCGATATTTTGATAGGTATTATTGTCAAACGATAAGTAGTGCATATTTTTAGGCACGTACAAAAACAAATGTTTCGTTTTTTATTAGGATCCGACTGTTTGCTTATACATTTACACAAAAATCTGTTCTCGCAGCATCGCTATTTAATTTTTTGATATTGTATGTGCTACTCCTATTATGTTTACATGTTAGCAACACGGACGTAAAAAAAGAGGTCTTTTTTTAGGTCCGTGATTAGTAAGTTAAAAACTGATCTCGCCGCTTTTATTTTTTTGATATTCCATGTACTTACTCCTATTAATTTTTACTTGTTAAGGAGTTATTTCTTAATATGTCTCTCTCCAATAGGTGAGAAGTTTCTCTCAGCTGCGGAACGAGTTCGCAGACGTGGAGACGTTCTACCTGGGCTCGGTGATGGTAGCGCCGGCCCTGAGCCCTGGCATCAGTGCTCCGCTGCTGGTTGAATCACCTGTTCGAAGGTACAATACATACTTTAACGAGCGTGAGACCATTTATCTGGTGACACTGCAAGCTCGTTTGCCATCTTTATTACATTAAAAAATCTTCCCATGAAACCCTATATCTATATAGGTAAAAATTAATAATTCGACGCCGACGGTCTGGTCCAGTTATTATGACCATTCTCGCCGAGCTAGAAATGCCATGTTCGATTTCCAAAGCACTTTGACAAATAAATGTTTGCAAAGATTATGATGCGACCGGTTACGTTCAAAACTAATATACAGTTATAAGAAACTAGCTGCCCGGACAGACTTCGTTCTGTCAAAAGTTTTTTTTTTGAGATGTAAGCTATCCTATCTTTCAAGTTGGACCAAACTACACATGGTGTGCAAATTTGATTAAAATCGGTTAAGCAGTTTAGGAGTCCATCGAGGACAAACAACGTGACACGTAATTTATATATATAGGTATTAAGATATGTACATTGTTCTTAATACTAGTTTAAACACAGAAGGACGGTTAGCAAAGTAACATATTTTATTTTGTTTGTGTTGTTTCATACCTTCTGCGACACAGTAAATCCTAGGGCATGAGTGTATGAACGTTTATTTATACATTTTGAAATCTTGTATCCATTTTTAATCAGTACTTAATTTATTTTGGACCAGGTCTCGATCGAGAGGTGCCGTGGCAGCGCTCCCAGTATCAGAAGACATCGGCAGGCGGCGCGCGCGCAGCAAAAGCCGACCGCGAGTTCTGTATGCTGCAGAGGGAGAGATTGTGCGCAATTCAGGTGACCACATATGTTGTTTTTTTTCGTATCCTACAAAAATATGAAAGGATTATGAAATGGCTGTTGTAGTCAATGAACTAATATACTAACGTACATTGTAGTAGGTTCTAATCTGCTCACTTCTCTTATTTATGGACAATGACATAATTATAAACGAAAACGATAAGTAAATGTCATTCATGTCTTGCTGCAGATTACACATTGTTAGAAGTGCTGAAAGAAGAGCCCATACGAGTGACCATCCGCGGTTTGCGCCGCACCTTCTACCCGCCCATACACCACGCGCCCATTGACAACTCTCCGCCAGACAAGAAACTACAATTAGACTGGGTGTAAGTTTAATAAATATACCATTACTATTTACTGCTTTATATATATTTTTAAACCTTGACGGAAAAAGATGGGTGTTATAAGTTTGACGTGTCTGTGAATCTGTCTGTGCATTTGTGGATCTGTGTCTCTGTGTATCTGTGTGTCTGGCATCGTAGCTCCCAAACGGATGAACCGATTTTGATATAGTTATTTTGTATGAAAGGTGACTTAATCGAGAGTATTCTTAGCTATGTATAGTGTAATCTTATAATGTAATCTTAGTTATCTGTGCGTAATCTTAATGTTATTCCTAATGTTTTCGAAGAAGTGACACATATATTTTTTTCAAGAAGAATTACAATTATGGACAAAATATAATTAAAACGATTTCTCTCATACGCAACGAAATTCAAATTATATTTGGTTTTCTAAATATTCAGCTGTGTATTTACGTAATCAATACAACTATTATTCTTATTATTTTATTTGTTCTCATTAAAGAAACACGATCACTGGTAATATTATTTACACTTTAAAAAGTAAAGTCAAGAGCTCTACATTTAGAGTCTTCAATGGTCATTCATTTTACCCATCTAAAATAATTAGGATATTAGCAACAGCATTTGTTCAAAATACAAATCAAAACGACAACAATATCCAACTACCAAAAATACATTTGTAAGTAAAAAAAAAACATACGAATACGTATACGGATACAGATACGGTTACCGCGGTGCCGACTCCCGCCGCAACCTGTGGGTGCTGCCGACGGGCGAGCTCCTGTACTACGTGGCCGCCGTGGCCGTCATGTACGACAGAGACGAGGACTCGCAGAGACATTACATCGGACACACAGAGGATATTCAATGGTAAGTTTGTATGCAAGTTGTCTACGTTGTAGCAGTTCAAATCAGTTCACTTGATCAAAATACAGATGTAGGAGTATATAAAATATTTAACTTTAATTTTAAGGGACGTAAAGTCGCATCCATAAGCTAAATTTTATTAGAGAAAATCTCAATTTGCTATACTTAGGGTGCTTTCGACTGTAATAAGCGTAAGGCGTGGGAAACAGTTTGCCGTGCTTAGTAGGCCATTACACGTTAAGCGAAAACTTGGGTGGCGTTTTCTTCCACACATTTCGGTCAGCCACATTGCGGCCTAGCACGTTAAGTTATCTAACGTTCGTCAGGGGCGTAGCTATCGCCGTATCAGCCGTGTCAATTATACGAGGCCCCCAGCGTATTGGGGCCCTCACTAACACTTCCAAAAAAAGCTCGTCAGTGGCCTACGATCGCTATAGTTCGCACTCCTTTTGATAGCTGAAGTTGAGGGAGCCTGACAACAAATATTGATATGGGGCCTCCTTAGGGCTAGCTATGCCACTGACGTTCGTAGCAGTAGCATTACCCATATTTGTACCGTCTTGCAGCATGGAGTTGCACCCCTCCCGCGAGCTGGTGGCCAGCGGGCAGCGCGGCGGGCGCGGGCGGCGCGCGCAGGCGCACGTGCGCATCTGGAGCACGGACACGTTGCAGACCCTCCACGTGTTCGGCATGGCCGAGTTCGAGGCTGGCGTTGCTGCTGTCGCCTTCTCGCAGCTGGTGAGTTTGACAGCTTCTGGGATATGGTCGTTAAAGAAATTTAGTCGACTAAAAAAATATTACACAAACTACGACCCCCAATAGTTACCATGCCGGATCTCCATACAGGGCCCTGGGTTCGATTCCCAGTGAGGCGGAATATTTGAATGATGAGTTTGAAGTTATGTTCTTGGTCTGGGTGTGTTCTTGCCTTTGTGTGTTATCCATGGCACATAAGACACTATAATATAGACAGATAGTGCTATGAGTATGTATGTATTATTATTATTATTATTATATTAAAATAATAATGTAATTAAGTCGATGCATTTGTATAATATTCGACAGCCACGCGGAAATATAAGCGTAATTACAAATTGCCAAATAAGTAGGTCTCTTTACGTTAGCATCTAGAAGTCTACTAGCGTCTTCTAGAAGGAGCATTCGTTAGTTATTTAAAACTGAAATCATTTCATGGAATGAACCGACTAATGTATATTATAAGCGCTTTCCTTCTCGTTTATTTCGTATCAATTGTTCATCTATAGTACTAATATTATAAAGAGGAAAGATTTGATTGTTTGTTTGCATTAAATAGGCTCCGAAATTACTGCACCGATTTAAAAATTCTTTCACTGTTGGGAAGCTACACTATCCCCGGGTGACTTAAGCTTTAATATATTTTCAAAAAAATTAGGGATCCAAGGTGTAAAAAGGTGTAAAGAAAAGCGAGGGCGGTTACTCGTTTAAAATAAATTTCCTTTCAATAGAACGGTGGAAGCTACGTGTTGGCGGTGGACGCAGGCCGCGAGAGCATCCTCTCGGTGTGGCAGTGGCAATGGGGACATCTGCTGGGGAAAGTTGCTGTAAGTGTCCCTTTCCATATAGTGAGGAGGTTTATAGCTCTCTAGGATCAGGATATTATATAATGTAGGAGACATGTAGATAAAATATATACCTAACTAGCTGCCCGGACAGACTTCGCTCTGTCAAAAGTTTCTTTTTATTTTGAGATGTAAGCTATCCTATCTTTCAAGTTGGATCAAACTGCACACGGTGTGCAAATTTGATTAAAATCGGATAAGTAGTTTAGGAGTCCATCGCGGACAAACAACGTGACACGTAATTTATATATATTAAGATATAACTAGATAGGTACCCGCTCTGCGGTTAAGATTGTGTCAAAGGGTTACTTCAAATTAACATATTTTGTGTGCATATTATACGGGTGTGTACATGAAATGCAATGTACATTTTTATTATTTTATTATTAAACGAGACAAGTGAATCAAATGTTTTTATTTACACATTGCATTGTAAAACACGAAAGACTGTGTAACCTTGTATGGTCCAAGGGCGGCCGATTAATCAAGATCTAGCTATGTCGTGAGCACGACGTCTGCACATAATCACGACAACATAAATTCATAAAACAGTTTACATTTACCTGGCCAAGACATATCATCGATATATTCAAAGTATTATCAGATCTCTGACTGTATCTGACTATTTGACTAATTTTGACCAACTGATCATAATCTTTGTGCATCATTGAAAAACTTATTACATCAAAAATAAAAAAAAAACCTAACTCACTTTTTTATACTTAAATTTTCAAGTAAATAATTATATTTACGTCGTAAAATCATTTTATTTTCATAAGTGAGTAATATTAGTAAGTTATTTCCGATATCTGTGAAAGTCTACGTAAGTCTAACGGCAAATAAAATAATTTTATTATTATTATGAAAATGTGAACTTACTCTCACAGTATAATTATTTGTCTGCTTTATTGGAATACTATAATTATGTATTATGTATTATACTTTATATTTCCATTATATATAAGTGGGGGAATACATAGAGCAATGACACACGCACCGCCTACTTCGCGGCTACGACATGCTACACTGCTACGGTACACAGCGTCGTAGCAAATTGAGCCACAAATAAATAACCATAGGATCCATATTAATGTGTTAAATTAACGAATCATTATTTGTAGGTAAGAGGTATAGATTTTCCGTTGCCAAGTGACGAGAAAATCATAAAACACTTCATAATCTTTTAAAATCCGTGAGCTACGGAAATGTAGCTGTGAGTTTGCTCTACTATTGTAAAAATGTAATACGTTTGATGACAATGTCTTTTTTAAAAACATTCAACGTATCCGCCTTTTATTTATCGAATGCGTGTAACTTTATCAATACTTGTAATCCTAACCGTAATGTAAGACGTAACAATTTCAAAACCAATTTTGTATTTCCTCTCTTGTATACGTATAATTTGAAAATACTTAAATGTCTTTAGCCGTTTTAAGTCTATCAGTAGGCTGTCTGTAAAAATCACCTGTGCCCGCTAATAATGCCAGTTGTAATTCGGTAGATCTTTCTGGTGGTAGGTATTTCTTATGAAGTTTTGTTTTCCTAACCTAGTTTTGATCACTAACGCATACTTATTTGCCTCGGCTGAGCCTTTCCTAGCTCGGCCCTCTGTCCGCGTGAAGCTGTAAAGGCCACTAGTGCTAACAGAAACTCCCCATACGAAAAAAAGTTATTTATCTATACTAATACTACATCTATACTAATATTATAAAGAGGAATGATTTGATTGTTTGTTTGCATTCAATAGGCTCCGAAACTACTGAACCGATTTGAATAATTCTTTCACTGTTGGGAAGCTACACTATCCCCGGGTGTCATAGGACTCATAGGCAATATTATATTTTCAAAAAAATTAGATATCCTTAATAAAACTTCAATAATGTAATCCATGGTGTAAAAAATAAGAAAACCGAAGCAAAGTGAGGGCAGTTAGTAGTTACTCGTAATTTATATTTCAGACATTACAAGAAGAGTTAACAGGCGCGGCGTTCCACCCACTGGACGACAACCTGCTGATCACACACGGCAAGGGACATCTCGCCTTCTGGAATAGACGAAAAGACGGGTTCTTTGAACGGACGGACATAATAAAACCAGTAAGTTCGTCACTGCAAACAAACTTATTACTTTAACTTTTACGTGAGGCTATGATGGTTTATGGTAATTTATTACTATTATTTATCTACTGAAAACACATATATTTCTGTCTACAGCCTTCTCGTACCCACGTCACGTCGTTACAATTTGAGCAGGACGGCGACGTGGTGACCGCGGACAGCGACGGGTTCATAACGATATACAGCGTCGACAGTGACGGCGCTTACTTCGTCCGAATGGAATTTGAGGTACAAAATTGTCTAACGAATAGAGACAGACATGCTATAAAATTGAGTTTATTACGAGCATGTTCTTTTACGTGTACAGTTGTTTGACATAAGCATGCTCATTTTAGAACACGTGCATACATATCTATCTCTATAATATACGTGAAGTGAAATCCTTTGTGCCTCTTTTTAAAAATAATGGATGCACGTAGAAGTCTGATTTTTTGGAAAAGTAGTGGAGAAGAAGTGCAGCAAGCTAAATTTTGTGAATAATTTGCTTTAAAATTACATTTAATAAAGAAAATAGAAAATTGAAAAATGTCATTGTGAAGTTACTTTTGTCAGACACATACATACTGACACAGACACAGACACATACTGAAACACAAGACACAAATACACACATATTGAAATATATGCACACATGATCAGAACACGCCACCTTCCACAATGCTACAAAGAAGCATGATTATTTTTAGCAAATCACGTAAAGTCGTACACACATGCCCACATGCCAGTAAACAGCAATAGAAACATTGCGCATGCTTTTATTTTATGATGAGCATGTCTCTCCGTGTCCGTTAGGAATATCAAACTCTTTAATTTATTATTTCAGGCACACATAAAAGGCATAAGTTCATTGGTAATGCTCTCTGAAGGTACTTTGATATCGGGAGGTGAGAAGGACAGAAAAGTTGCAGCTTGGGATTCATTGCAAAATTATAAACGGATAACTGAGACCAAGGTAGAATTATAAGTTTAATAAAGCCAAAAAAACTTAATGGTAATATTTAGTTAACAAGTTACGTAAAGTTATGGTATTTTTTCTAGCTTCCCGAATCTGCTGGTGGAGTGCGTAGTATTTACCCCCAAAGACCAGGAAGGAATGACGGTAATTTATACATAGGAACAACAAGAAACAACATTATGGAAGGTTCTTTACAGAGACGCTTTAACCAAGTAAGTATAAATTTATTAAGTAAGTGAATTAAATTGCGTATTTATCAAATAAGAAACTAAAGTGACTACAATGCCTAGTCACAACGCGTGGCTGTCTTTATTGTAATAAAAATGAATTTATTTAGGTAGTTTTCGGACACCACAAACAGCTAATGGGAGTAGCGGTTCACCCTGACGACGAGATGTTTGCTACGGCCGGCCATGACAAGAATATAGCGTTATGGAAAGGCCATAAATTGATATTCGCTACTCAGGTACTCATGAACTTTTTGAAGTACATTTTTTTATTTTAAAAAAATTACCAAGATCTATTTTATTAGTAGCTCGAAATAGTGATTTACCGATTTTTTGCTACGTACACAAAACTTGCAGAAAGCATTTATGTATTGCTATTTGCTGTAAAGCTCAAGTCTACGTATGATTTTAAACTTGTCATCATAGAATCATAGGTAAACACTAAACATGTAATGCAAAGTAGTACCTGTGATGTTCAACGAACCACGCGTATTATTATTTATAATAAATCAATATTATAAGTATTATAATATTCACTGTAAGTACGCACAACACTGTAGGGACACAACCGTCCGCCCCGAGATCCCAGTGTAGACTGCCTGTCTTGTACCGAGTTAGGTCGTGTACCATCGAATAATCGAATCATACAATAATCGAATCGATCATCGAGTGAGGCGTCATCTAGCGACACCAGCGCACAACTCTATACATCACAGTACCCATGATTTTTGTATTTTATACTATTATTTTAATTTTTTTTATATGTGTTATTTATCTCATTTAGATAGTTAATCACATTCTACCTTCATGCATTCACAGTGCGATTTACGAGCTTGCGAAGGTTGCTAAATGAAATAATAAATACTAACATTTTGTACCTTAAAAGTACCTACTCAATGGTCAGATAACGACGACCCGTGTGGTGCAATGGTTACCATGCCGTATCGCCGCACCAAGGGTCCTGGGTTCGATTCCCAGCGAGACGGAAATTTGAATGATGAGTTTGAATTTCTGTTCTCGGTTGTGTGTGAATATCCTTATCTAGTGTGTTGTCCATGGCACCTACGACACAGGGACTCCTAGTGTGGGGCTATGAGCGTGAAGCGTAGAAGCGTTATAAGTAATCATAGATGTGTTAATTCGTTTCTACATTTGTGTTATAATACCCAGGTTGGCTATGAATGTGTATCGCTGGCATGGCACCCGGGCGGCGGGGCGCTGGCCGCGGGCAGTACGGAGGGCCACCTGGTGGTGCTGAACGCTGACGCCGGCGCCCACGTCGCTACCATCAGAGTCTGTGGCTCCCCTCTCAACTGCTTGCAGTATAACTCTGGTACGGTTTCACTCCTCTTGTAATTCACGCTAAACTTTATTACACGTACCTACTGACATACATATGTACAGACTAGCTGACCCGACAACTTCGTATCGCCTAACAAAGTATTTTTTCTAAAATAAAAGTAGCCTAAGTTACTCCTTGTTACATCAGCTATCTGCCAGTGAAAGTCCCGTCAAAATCGGTCCAGCCATTTCAGAGATTAGCTGGAGGAAACAGACAGACAGACAAAAATGTTGTTTTGGTATATGTACCGTGTATACATCCAAATGCACTTAGTCAAAAGCAGTTATTTTAATATTACAAAAAGACACTCCAATTTTATTTATTTGTATATCTATACATATCAGATCTTAGTATGCGTATTTCTTGCGTATCTGAACTATGCGCAGTGTGCTACACGCCTACGCAGCTACGTAATTTTTGGATATCGCCGAAAGCGTAGTTATGAGATGTCATATTTTTTTTCTTTCCAGCCGGTGATTTACTCGCAACTGGATCACAGAACGGGAGCATTTATCTATTTAGAGTATCTCGAGATGGGTTCTCGTATAAGAAGTCAAATAAAATACGCGGAGCTCAACCATTGGTTCAACTTGACTGGAGTTTGGATGGAATCTACTTGCAAACCGTTACTGCTGACTATGATTTAGCTTTCTGTACGTTGAAATATCTTTATTATTTGTATTTTATTACAAGCACATATTATTTTAAACGTTTGTTTTCATGTTTCAGGGGATATTAAGGCGTTGTCACCGGAAAAAAGCCCGATAGCAATGAAGGATGTTAAATGGGCTACTTATAACTCGACTGTTGGCTTTCTTGTGTCAGGTAAAACGGTTTTTTTGGTAGATTATTGAACGATATCTAAAAGTGGCTTATTATAAGTAAAATATTGTTTTCAGGAATGTGGAATAATCGGTTTTATCCCATGACGTCACTAATCTCAACTGCCAGTCGTTCTTCTGCACACGACCTCTTAGTGAGCGGAGACTCTGATGGATACTTACGCTTATTCAGGTAAGTAGGCCAGTTCTTTCTTTCTTTTTCTCCTCTCTTTCTTGGCCGGCAACGCATCAGTGATGCTTTTGGTGTTGCTGATGTCCATGGGCGACGATAGCCACTTACCATCAGGTGGATCGTCAGCTCGTTTGCCGGCTGTTTCCATAAAAAAATTGGCATTAACAAACGATACTATAATAATACCCATACTAAGTAGTCCAACAATTCCATCATCCAATCTTAACTAATGATATCTGTAAAACCATGAAATCTATTTGCAGCGAATTCCTCTAGTAATAAATATAGTCATAATAATCATTTTTATGTAATTAGCCGACATCACCTTGGCATCACCGACGCTTTGCTGAAAGAAAAGAAATGACTAGCTATTACTGTAGGGTGTTCCACGAGTAGCAAAGTTTCTCTTGGCTTCCAAGTGGCGGATGGAGGACCTACACTCTAAAACCTTTAACCCCTCACACGCTTCTATTAAAATATTCATAACATTACAGATATCCGTGTGCAAGTCCAAAAGCCGAGTACAACGAGGTGAAAGTGTACACGGGAGCCGTTTACAGCGCGCGATTCCTCTTCAACGACCGGTGTCTCGTGACATCTGGTGGGTCCGACGCCGCGCTCATGCTGTGGGAGCTGGTGGACGACTAGCATCAACCAGCGCAGGGGCTGCGACCGCCCGCCGTCGTGGTGGCGCCCCCCACACCCTCGCCCCCCGCGCTGGCTTACAACCCCCCCGTAGCCCCCTTCAGGGTTCTGTACTTCGACGAACTCGACTGAAGGGCTTACGACGAAATGACTTGTTGGTCATTAATGATGATTAACCCTGATGAGGGTGTCATATTTACTGTCTTGAAAGACGGAATGGATACGGTGTACGGAGTCACAATGAATAATTACATTCATTGGATTGCAAAATTTTAATGACACAATTTGTGTTGTGCGACTTTTGTGAAAGCTCGCATAATCTTTGAATATTGAATATAGGTATTTGTACCGTTCATGTTTAGCTTATTTCAAAAAAATCTCACTGCCAGTCTCCATAAAATAAGATAAATTGGAAGCGATAGTGTAATAGGCAAAGCGCAGAACAATTTGAAAGACATGTTGTTCCGTATATTGATTATTGATGCGGTTAATTGAATGGAACGGAAAGGAATGAATGAATGATATAAATAATAAGCTAACAAGGCACACGCACGCATTGACGCATATAAAATAAAATAACTTATAAGGATTGTATTTTTACAAAATGTCTTATACTTAAGCAATTTTTAAGATAATACTTTACAACAAATAACTAACTATCGCACTTAAGGTAAAGTGGCGACAAGATCAAAATCCCCTATCAACGTTGTAAACTTGTTTAACAATACTTCCACAGACAACCGGTCAAACCTTAAGCAGTTTAATAAATTAAATTAATGCTGTGCCATATGTGTGTACCAACTTCATGGAATTATTATTACTTTATTATTATTATTTATTATTTAAATAGTATAGTTACTTTAATTCAATTTTCGTTATGGTATTCTAAAATCACATTATAAAATACAATTAATTAACTAGAATAAAATGAATAAATAAAGTTCGAATACGAATAATGTAAAATCGATTATCTCGTTCGTTTTATAAGGGGTGCTACACACATATTCGGTTCGGACGGCTCGGCGCATTCGATTTGTTAGTATCGGCAAAGCCGCCCAGGCGGCCACAGAGCCGCTTTTAACCGCCCGTCATTCTGTTCGGCGAGTTTCGTTTGGGTTGGCGTTTAGCTATGATGAACAGCTTTCGTTGAACATACATCCACACGAATTTCGATTTCGATCACGATCACGAGTGGGATTCGATTTCGAAACAAACTTGTACTTAGACCTTATATTAAATAAGTATATTGAGATTAATTCGATGACATCATTACTACTAGGGCACCACAAAAAACAATTTAATAAAAATAAGTTTTTATATACCGTAAGTGGCAGGCCACTTAATTAGGTAGTTTAGGGCATTTTTATATTAGTATATTCACATGGCTCTTAACTTTACAAAGCTTTAATGAACTAGTTACTTAATTGTCTTATCTATTAACCTAGCAAATCTCTAATTGATTATTTTCCTGAGTATATTACATTTGAGATGTCCTGTATTAGTTCCGTTTTGTACTTAATTCTAGGTGACAGATATAAACATTTTTCATTTATATTGCAGTTGTGGTATTACGTGGTAACTGGCGATGTGTTACATTTGAAAAAGGTTTTGAAAAAGGTAGAATATGTAGCAATCTTTACTTGTATTGATCCACCTTTCTTACAGCAACCTATCCTAGTACTACGTAGATCTATTTTATTATTATAGGAAGATATCTAATAAATTATACTTACAACATCATACACCATTTGAATTAAGGCTATTGGACAAATTATATACCTATGTTATTTGAAGTTTCGGGCCTGGGACAGTTGTCCCAGGGGCCACTGCGACCAGATTTGATCTATTGTAGCCCATGTTGTAGGTGTTGTAACATTCATTTACCTAATCCTACAACAAGACGTTGTGATTTGACACAATATTAAATTTACTTTCATGGAAATACCTCTGGTCGTATTTAATGAATTTATGGCCGTTTTCTAAAACACAACTAAAGTTTTGATTTAACTGTAACCTATATAATTTATAATAATTTATAAATTATGTTTATCTTTTAATATTTGCAGCATTTTTACAATGACAGTCGAAAAATTTTATTGAAATTGAACCTATCACGACCTATTATTTAAGTTATATAATGTAGGTACTTGTCTTAATACAGAACATTGTAATTGTATCATTAAATTTTTTATATATTTTCTAAAATATAATATTTCTGTTTATTATTTTGATTTGTATTTTAAGAAAGGCCTTCTAAAGACGTCCAACCTATCCTAAACTACTTTTTGTATTAAATATAAAATGTTGACTTGATCCATGTAGGTAGCTAAATTGATTTAAGCAAGTACCTACATAACTAGTGATACGGCCGAACGTTTACCTGAGATATAAAACTATAATATTGTTATTATTGGTATTTTAAAGTATAATATTACAATAAACATGTTAGATTCATAATGTCTTTCATTTACTTGTGCGTTTTCGTTTATATTACTAACCAAAAGGAAATTGAGATGTAATGAGGATTATGCCATCTATTTTACATCAAAGACCAACATAATTATAATATGATCTTACTTTTTGGAATGTGGATAGTGTGCAATTGTTCATTGTCTATGGATGGATGGACATCCTTATTTACGTGACTTATGTACACGATAAGTGTTGAGAGAAATATCCAGGGTAGTGAGTAGATGTCTAAAGGTAGAGAGTGAGTTAAGTTATGAGTCAAACGTAACTGTGTTACTGATCATCTCGCTCGCCTTTTCAGTCTTTCTGCCCAGTGATGTATTAAAACAAATCAAAATACGGATAAATAATCTATTACCTACTTACTTAAATACAGTTTTTTAAACAAAGACATGAGTATTAATTAAGTTTATTTAAGTTATTATTGCTATTATTATTATTAAAAGATGTGCTGAGGAGTTTCTTTACGGTTTTTCGTCACCTCCATGACAAAGCACCTTTCCGAAAAGCTGGTAAATTAAAAAAAATGACGTGCTTAAGTGTATCAATGATATCTACTTAAAAAAAGAATTTTAAACTTTTTTGAATTTTAAATTGTTCTGGGGGCACGGGAGTGCCCCCGCCAAGTCGAGCAAAAAAGCGGCACGGCCGTACCATCCTTTTCTCGAAGCAATTCAGGCCATTTTCGACCCCCTATAACTTCCTTGTGGATAAAGCTAGAAGTCTGAATTTTCAGCTACCAAGCAGTCATGGTATAAACACGCTATATTTCAAATTTTATTCAATTTGATTCAGTAGTTTTAGAATTATAACTAGTCAAAGTTGCTTAATTTCGTCACTCACTGACTGACCGATCATCAAAACTCTAAGGCACTTCTAGCAGACATAGAAGCTTCAAATTTGGAATACAATTAGTGTTTAGTGTATAGATCAAGGAAAAACTAAAATATTTTGCAATTTCGCTCCAGTTTTCTAGATATATCAACTGCATAAATAACTTTGTAATCATCATAAAGGGTTTAATTTAAATTTAAAACATAAAAGATTTTCAATATTGATATGGTCACTATAAGATGTTGTTACTTGTTAGGTTAGCTAATTACGTAATAACTTAAGACAGAAGGAACCTTAAGTAGGAACTGAATAAATTAACCGACTTGGTATTACATGGATCTCACAAGTTTTTACGGTAGAAGAACTGACTTGCGAGACTTGGGTTTTTTTACAAGTTATGTTTTTGATGGCATTTATGTTTTACTCTTTGCTTAGGAGCTACGATAGGTAGTACTTTGCTCTATAGAACGATAGTACACCCTCTTTCTGCAGTGGGAGTAAAAAAATTGTGTGTGTCAGCTCTGGCGCACGACTGGAGTTTACTCCTGACGAACAATTTATTATAAAATACTAGCTTTTGCCCGCAGCTTCGCCCGCGGTAGAGATTGATTATTTACAAATCCTACTTACTTTTACTTACAATTAGTTAGATTTAGTTGCCTATGACTTATGTAAACATGTATCATTTGATAGCGTGATTCAGAACTTGCAAATGAATTTTACTAACGCCATCTATTAATATCACCCGGAACTAAATATCTAGCAAAAAACAAAATATCGATCTTCCCATGGGGATGTTTTATCGCGGTAAAAAGTAGCCTACGGTACTCTCCACCCTTCTCACTATCCCCACACACAAAAACCATAACTTAACATGAATAACAGCTTCGTTGCGTCGTGAAAGACGGACAAACAAACAAACAAACACAATTTCACATTTATAATATTAGTATGGATATAGATTAGTAAATAAGTGTAAAATGAACGATGTTTTATATTATTGAAAGCATGCTTGATACATTTATTTACATTAATTATTTAATTTCACATGTCTTCGTTATTGTCAAATCTAGCTAGCTATACTTGAGTCAAACTCGCATCAGAATCTTTGTCAATAAGCCATAAAAATCCCTTTATAGGGTTTTCACAAACTGATTTGTATTTCGCACACCAAATAACTATTAAAGAACTAAATAATCATTATAACGTTTGTGACATCTTCATTATTTTACTATTGACCTATAACAACAACACACTAAGAGAAAACGACGTAAAAACCAACATCTTAAATAATTTTCATCATTGAATAACTCACGCTCGCACGTCCTTAATTTCGTGAAGCGACTTCAAACCTTTGCACAAAATTAATGTTTCAAGGTCAGCTTGCCTATGACTATAAATAGAAATGACTACGAAAACCTCACAGCTATAATGGCGCTTACATGCTTTGCAACTTGGTCGTATTATATTTCAAAATACAGTGAAATCAACTTATCTGTGACTTTAAGGAGGGCGCTGTCGGACGATTGGACCAATCATAGTGCGCAATTCGAGACGTATTTAGTAAGTTATGAATGAAGCGGCATTAGTTCCAATTTTCGCCACGTCACAAATAAGTTCTTCAGAGATGGCACTGTACAGATTATACAGATATTTCATTCCACTCAATATGCATGAGCATAAAATTATTTATAGGTTTAATTTCATTAAACAAAGCTGAATAACATTTTATATTTATGTTTATGTATTTTAAAACAGTCTATATTGATTTTATACGTAACTATTCAGTGTTATTTTAAACTTTTGCCAAATAAATATTATGTTTAAAAAGAAATTAAATTATAAAGAGTGGAACGGAACGCGACTTGCGAACTCCAGATTTAGTTCAAACGCACTTTATACGACCAAAAGTTTCATGCACCTGTTTGTTTGTGGTTGCTAGGCAACACAATGTGTATGTAAATTCTGATCCGAATGTGAATATAGTGTAGGTAGCTAGAGTCTTGGTTGGTAGCAGTGCCAGCGTTAGAGCCCAGTCAAGAATATTGTGGCGCCCACATAAGAAAATAAAAATCGAGCTTTTTTGCTCAAAAATTTTTTTGCTGAACCAAGGGGAAGGTTTATTAAGAATTATAGTTACACAACGCATAACGTAACGCAACGGAGTTTGGATTTTACTCCCCATAAATTTTCATACCTCTTATATATAAAATCGATTCATAAGGAGTAAACTTCTAAAATGAAAAAGCATGTTCTATTGTAATATCGATAATACACTATAGACTGGTCTATAATAAAATCGATTTTTACTTGCTTCGTTAGGAAGAATAACTTCTCTGTTGTCTTTAAAACGATTTGACATCTATATCATCAAAGTCTAATTGTCAATGTCATGTCATTCAACATTAAGTCAATGTCATTGATTGACAATTTTTACAATAACAGTGCAATAACATTTGCATTGCAATTTGCAATTTCAATAAAATATTCTTTGATATTTCGAGGGGTAATAAACCTACATTAAAATGAAACCACGACCATGTGGGTGTAAAGGCTGCAGGACGTGCCTAATATGCGAAATTGAATACGGTGCCGAAAACTTAAAAACTTCACAGAACTTGGACAAGAATAAGGGTTATGTGTATTGCCCGTTTTGCGACAAAGCTTGGAAAGGATGGGATATTGAGTCCTACAAGGAACATCCTAATCATTCAGGAGACCCCATATACATTCCAGGTGTGTACATAAAAGTGGATTTCATATCAGAAGAAGAGGAAACGAAATTCATGAAACATATCGACGAAATGCCGTGGGACATCTCGCAAAGTGGACGACGTAAGCAGAATTTCGGGCCGAAGACTAATTTTAAAAAGAAAAAGATTGTGTGTGGTAGTTTCGAGGGCTTTCCGGAGTTTTCGCAGTTTCTTCAAGAGCGATTTGAGTCTGTAGACCTGTTGAGAGGTTATGAGGTTATTGAGCAATGCTCGTTGGAGTATGATCCGAGTAAAGGCGCTTCAATCGACCCGCATATAGACGATTGCTGGATCTGGGGTGAGCGTGTGGTCACTGTCAACTGCATTGCAGACTCGGTGTTGACCATGACACCATATAATGGCGGCATAACAAAGTATAATTTACAATGTGCTGACGAGTATGCACCTGTAGTAACACCGGATCGGACTGTGGATTTTAATATCAAAGGATCTTCAGTTTTAGAAGCATCTAAACCTCTTGTTGAAAAGGATGTTATTATTAGGATTCCACTGATAAGGTATTGATATATTTTTTAAAGTAATTATTAACTGTGTAGTATTATTTATTACCAGCATTTTTGCTTCTCTTTGAGAAACCTGAGCCTAAATAATTACACTAAAAAAAATTTAGTTTAATTTTTTTATTGAAAGTATGGCTCAGCTTTAGAACAGGGAATGTCGAAAAGATGGTTCAAATAATTTTTTTTAGGTAGATTATATTATGAAAGGACGATTACGAAAGTTTCACTTTACGCAAATTAATAGTTTATGAGATATGAATTTTTAAAATATCGAAATATTCCCAATTAATTGCTTACATTTATGACATAATACGTCAAAACGCGACAGCCATCTTGAATTTCGTGTCAATTTAACGGGTTATCCGTCAATTTAGCTTCAATTTCTGACAGTAGCTGTCATAAATCAGCCATGACAGTCGTCAAATATGTCAATCTCATCATTCATCGTCTATACCACAGAGTACATATTTTCGTGTCCATTCTCGCGTGTGAGAACATCATTGTGATCGCGCTTGAGAATTTTCGTTGAATACAACCACTATTGAATTGAAAACAACAAATTGAATAGCACAAATATTTTTAGTTAATATACAACTATGTTAAAGTCTAATCAAATAAAATGAAAAAACAACTGAACTCAAATCGAAAGAAGGATAGGTTAGGTTATGGTTGTCTGATTTTATTTACGAAAAAATAGGAACCCCGCGAAGCGGGGTTCCGTCGACATCTGTGGCAAAGCCCCCGCTATGAAAAAACAACTGAACTCAAATCAAAAGAAGGATAGGTTATGGTTGTCTGATTTTATTTACGAAAAAAATAGGAACCCCGCGAAGCGGGGTTCCGTCGACATCTGTGACATAGTCTTCTTACCGCGTTACTAGAGTAGATTAAATCACATAGTATCTGTGACTGATACAACAGTTTGATGTACCTTTGTCATTTCTGGCGTTTAATTTTGAATATAGAGCCTTAATTTTGTACTGTGGTTAGAAAAGTTATTTTCCATTTTCTCTAAAATGGTGCGTCACTGAGAGTTGCGAAAGGTATCGTTGTAATCAGGAGCGAATCCTTTATAACTGTATGATTAATAAACACTGAAACAGCTTGATAAACTTACACCCAATTTTTATTTTCAAAATTTTTTTTCTCGAAAACTAAAAGTTTGCGTAAATTGCGGTATTCAAAAACGTGTTGTACACCCCCTCTCCCCCCTCCAAAAAAATTTTCATCGACTTTGGCGTAATTCCCTGTTCTAAAGTGCTTCCGAAAGTATTATGTTTTTATTCATAAAACAGTTGAAATAAAACAACTCAAAATGTTCTCTTACGTATACCTAGGTGAATGTTGTTTGATAAAATGACTTACATAAATTATCACAATTTTCAGGAGATCATTGACAATTCTATACGGAGAAGCGAGGTATCATTGGGAGCATTGTGTCCTTCGAGAAGACATCCCTGCTCGTAGAGTCTGCATAGCGTACCGAGAATTCACACTTCCGTACATGGATAAAGGTAAATATGAAGAAATTGGAAAAGTAATTAGAAGTAAAGCTAAACAATTCTGGAATCATCGTACCAAATACAATGGTGAAAGTAATAATATGTAATACATTTAATGTTCAGTATTCATATTCCAATTATACCATTAATGTAATTGTATGATATAAATCTTGTAACAAGAGACATGTTACCATTGTGATCATGGTTTTACTTTGTTATAGAATAGTTCAATAAAAAATAGGCAAAAATGCAGTATCATAAGTATGTTGTTGTAATTAGCAACTAAATATAATTTATTTATTATTAACATAGCTATCTAGTTTTTATTAAAAATTCCAATCCAAATACCCGTTGTAAGCTATTTGTCTGATATTAAGAAGCAACATTATATTGTCAATGTTATAGGATGTTTCCTATTTAATCATTATTTTCCATAGCGAGTTTTCTATGTGAGTCGTAAGCTTTAACATAGGGTCATTCTGAAAATTCTTACGCCGAAACTCAGAGTCACTAAAGGTTACTTAAATCGCTCCTTAGTACAGAATTTTTATGGTTATTCTTTACTACGGAGCGATTTAAGTAACCGTTAGTGACTCTGAGTTGTGGTGTTAAAGTAGCAGTCTGTTGTGTGAATGATCAGTATTGCATTGACTTAAGTGTTTTTATCTATGTCATCCAGCATTAGGGACGTATGGGTGGCTTGTCTGTTCTTCAAGCTATAAAAAAATAGTAGTAGTTGTAATAACTATTATAAGGTAGAATGGTTCTGCATTCCATAGAATAATAAAGTCTGCCCTGGTAGTACATACATCTTGAGTATCTGCTTGCCCACTTCAGTATTCCAGCCCACCAATGAGTGAATAAGCTTTTGCCAAGTTAGTGCGTTTAAAATCTTAGACTTCATCAACACTTACCATCAAGTGTTGTTACACATTAACTTTAGCAAAAAATTGTTGTGTCAGCTCCGACGCCAAACTGGAGTTTAACGCCATCTTGTTTGCAAATCAGTAACAAATGATGATGATGACGACGACGACGATGATGATGATGTTTCACACTGTGACTGCTGCGCCCCACCGCCTCCATCGCGTTTGACACTGTGCAAACGAAGGTAGCTTGGCGTGGCGGATAGTAGCCCCCGTGTATCTAGTCCGCGCTTCACGTCTCCTACGTGTCCATATAAATTGTAAACGACTTTTTACACACTACTGACGGCGATGGTTTTGGTGTTCTCTTTGCGCGGACATCAGAATGAAGAAAAAAGATATCAATAATATGTATATTTACATAATAATCTAACACTTATATTATAAAGAACCAATTTTGAAAACAATGCGATAATAATTGAATCCTGGATATGAAAGGGTTAAAATGAGTAATATTTAAAGATAGGTTTAATCTTAGGTATATTTATACATAAAATTATACTTATACCTACTTCAGCCACGGTGGAAGAATAATATTTACAAACAAACGCCAAATATTCGTTGCTCGGCAACCGATAAAGGGCATACAAGGATAACCTTTTTTTTCGGCACGAAATTTATTAAAAATATCCTCCTATAGAACGTGAGTGTCCATAGCCGAATGGCTCGCGTCGATCGTATTGACCAGAGTTTTGATGACCCTAATATCGGTTTGCTTACCTCGCGTATCTTCATCTAAGTCTTTAATTTAAAAATTTAATCCGGCACATAACAATCTATAAAACAAAAAGGTGTTCCATTCAATCACGAATAAACGGGCGTTTGAAGGTTTATTACCGAAAATGATTGTAAAGGCTTTAATGGGAACTAACTTGAAAATGTTAAAAATCAAAATATAATCAAACTCGTGCTCAAATCGAAAACTAAATCAAATTCTACTTTCGGGAACAAACTACTAAATTTCTTTATGCAATACTCGATTCAGAGCTAGCAATGTATACGCCTTTATCATTGGTGTTCTTCTGTGTCTCTTCATTCTGCCGAGCTAGGATCATTTGTTCTTTTATTTTCCAAGCCATAAGAGCGTTCTCACTCTTAGTTTTGCGGATGCAACGCGCTAGAAGCACAGCGAAGATTATGCCCAACACCTAAAATATAAAAAAGCTGTTAAATCGAGATAAAATTTAAAATACACTCGTATCCTCTAAAGACAAATAGGTGAAATCGCTCTATTTTGATGATTGTCATTTGTCACGTGTTTAATAATCTCATAATCTCAAGTGCTGTAAAACGAAAATCATCTACACGAGAAATATTGTCACGCTCAAACTAGACAATTATTTTAATCCTGGAGTGTCCTAGTTACGCTTGAGTTTAAAATTGACAGTGTAATTAATGGTCCTTCGAGCCGGATCTGAAATAGTGACTAATGAATATATAAATAAAATAATTAACTTATGTAACGTCGAATTCACTTACGTTAATAAAAATAACTGACACGCCCAGAACACCAAGTACACTTGCATTTTGCCCGATTGCGGTAATGATAGCAGCTTTGCAGCCACCGCCTCTCAGACGAGCGCAGGTGTCACCGTCGATTACCAGGCAACAAGAATAGGGAACAAAAGTCTGTGTCGATTCTTCAGTTGCGACAATCAAATTAGGGATGGTAAAATTGATTCCTTCGTAATCCCTGAATGAGTTAGCGCCACAACAGTTGAGCTGGGGAATTAAGAATAAAAAATTGATGCGATTAGGTGCGAAATTATTGGTTACAAAAAAAATAATCATTGATTTAGTTAAATAAAAATCTGCATCTTTATCATGTCTAAAAATAAAGTTATTAGATTTTCGATATCGATTAAATCAATAAAATTTTCTATAGATACTATAAGTTTAGCCCTGTTTCTGGATGTGTCAAATGGAACTGTATCCGCATGAATCTTTTACCAAAAGCTAAAGATTTCACTTTTCACCCGTCGAAATGATACTTACCGAAGTTTGCAGCATATTAATTTCACCCATCATCTCGTCATTGCTATTGTTTTCATCGAAGCTTTCAATCGGAATATAAATAAGGGACTTAAGCCCTTCTACATCCATTGTGAACGCCAGAATTACTACAACCATTTTTAGGATGAAGATTCCAAATAGTATCACTGCGTACTGAAAAATATCCAAGAGACCAATTGAAATTTATTTTGCACAAGATAGTAAGTAAAAGAAGCATGGTAATACAAAAAGAGAAGAGTGTGCAAGTGTAAAAACCCACAAGTACCTATAGTAAAATAATTGCCACAGACGAATGATTTTGACATTGGATGTTTCACATATAAATCTCAAACCATTGTAGTTTTTAAAATAATTAGGCACTTATACGGTACATTAATTTGGAATGTAGTTGTACTGTGCATTAATTTTGCCTTTGCAACATAATATTCCAAAGTTATAAGAAAATAATTAGGCACTTATATTATACGGTACATTAATTTGGAATGTAGTTGTACTGTGCATTAATTAATTTTGCCTTTGCAACCTAATATTCCAAAGTTATAAGTTTATTATAGCACTGTGTGACTTGAACCCCACTTTAGCCATGATTTTTCGTGACTTAAGTATTCCTGTCTTACATTGTGTGAAGATCAATGAACTAACTTCACAAATTATGCATTTGTGATGATTTGTAGCATAAACAAGAGAATATTCTTTAATCATCATTTGGGACATACAAAAAGTCACACTCGTTTATACACTTAAATCCCGCATTTTATGCATTAACTGTCGAGAATTTGTTTCTCTTCCCAAAGATATCTTTTATACATGCAATATCATTGCTCTTACCGTATTGACCATACACGTGCTCTGCTTCAAGCTGCCAAAGAAACCAAACATAGTGACAATGAGAAGAGCCATTCCCACGAGGATGCACAGGACCGAGGGGCTGAAGTACTCGCCGTTCATGATGTGGTAGACAAAGAAACTGAAGCTATGGAACTGGGAGTACACGGACATCCCCACGACTATCATTATACCGGCGATAATCTGCAAATAGACAAAAGAATACTGGATTGTACAAAGATGAAGACAGACAACGCAGTAAATGAAAGGAATTATAATAATGAATTTATTTTTAAAGTGTAAATTCTAATTTTTGGGGCGAAGGATGGTTTCAAAGACGACAGACAAAAAGTATTAAAGAAAAAGTATTAAAGATGAAACATACATGATTGAATATACATGGTTATATTGGTTCTAAATCAAGGCGCAAGTACACCGTCAATGCTTAATATCAATGTCAAGAAGTGAGAAGAGTATCAAACTATTCAAAAAATATGGAAACTACCAGGGGCGAGGAAGACCAGAAAAGAAGAGGATGAGGAGATAATTAAAATGGAATATTCTGTGGATGTGTTAGATTTGTAAATCTACTTACATAGATAAAGTGTTTGTATGCATATGTAATGTGCTTAATTGATGTTTACCTAGTTACCTAGTGTAATGTCAGCGTACAAACAACAAAGATTCTGGGACGGAAAATAAGAAAGGAGACATCCAGAGAGTAAATTACATTCCCATTTTTTCTCAAAGTAAAATCTCATATTGAATTGATAATGCAACATATCGCGATAGAACTAAAAACTTGATCTACGATTTTCTAAAAATTTTCAAAATGTCTTGTTATCTAGACAAAATCCTAGATATCAATATTCTTTTGAATGTATTATCATAACTTATCGTGTTATCCTAATATTATCACCTTCAGCGCAACCTTTTGCGGTTCTAAGTTTAAGAATCAGATAATCTGTAGAACCAAAAACATAATAAACGCCTGATCATCAACCGATAAAAAATTAGAGCAAATATCACTCTACAAATGTAAATATAAAATGAGGTTAATACTCGTATAATAGCTGATTAATGACAGTTTAAGCTGATCGCGCGCATCAATCTTACTAATATTTTAAATGTCTTTTTTGTATATGCCTGTATGTATGGGTGTTTGTTACTGTTCCACAATAAAACGAATGAATGGATTTTAATGAAATTTAGCAGATAGGTAGACCATGATCTGGAATAAGATATAGGTTACGTGTTATTCTAAAAAACGCAGGCAAACCCGCGGCCAGAGCGCTATAGATAATTCTTGACAAAAAATAATCGACTTCAAAATCAGGGATAACTTAAAAACTACTCGTCAGATCTCGCTCAAATTTAATTGGGACCACATGACAAGCACTAGCTTTCGATTAAAAAAGAATCATCAAAATCGGTTCTCCCAGTCGAAAGTTCTGAGGTAACAAACATAAAACAATCGAATTGAATACTCTCTTAGTTTTTTGAAGTCGTTTAAAAATAAGCGCAGATGATATTTTAATCTTTTTCAAAGATTTAAGTGTCTAGGTGTAGATCTTTAGAAACCGTAATGTAAGCAAGTTTTGAAAGAATACAATCTGTTTATCAATTTCCATGGTACAATTTCTATAAATAATTCACCTTCATGCATACATCTTCATTGATTCATTCCACTTCACGAATATTGTTCATATCCGCTTTGTTCATAAGGCTAATACTCACGATAAACATTGTCGTAATCGTCAACAACAAAAACCTAATAGATTTCATGTTGTATTCCGTCTCCGTCTTAAACTTGAATTGCTGACCGTTTTGTGATGTCGTCGTCATTTTTGTGTTTCACTTCCACGAACACGACACAAACTGAGTTGTCCTGCGACAAAATGTCTTATCAGATAAATTGATGATGCGCTGATATCGCTTTGTTTTCTGCTTTACAATTTTGATATTAAAAACGTTAACAATCTCAGTCTAATTCTAGAACGTTGCGCGCTTGTTGTCGAAGAACGCTCACACTAATGTGTACAATAGGAAGGCGATGTGAAAAATATTGAAATAAATCTTTAGTCATTTCCATTTAGTTAAATATAATGGGCACTAATGATAAACGAATGCCATTGTCCATTAGTCGCACTTCTGCATGATGACGTAATTCCAAATAGAGCTGAATATAAAATTTTCTTATATTTACTTTTTTCTATAGACTTACTTAAAGTTGAATGAAAAAAATCTACCTTTTGTTTTCTGCTAATTGTTCCTAAACTCAACTAATCCAGAAAACTGGTGACCGAATAAAATTTCTTCATAGCAGTTAGGTACCTATCTAAACTTTTTCTTATATCAGAAAGGCGTTTAATAGAAAATATACTTACTTGAAGGTATTGAAGGATATCAAAATCCACTTATCATGAGAGTACTCAGGATAGGAAAATGACTCGCACGATTCTGTAGTTCATAGCCAATGAAGGCGACTTTAACTATAAACATACTATTGTAGAGATTGGTATACACCATTATTTGTATATCAAGTGTTTTAATGTGTATCTTTGAATATTATGTATCATTTTATATTTGGTAGCTATGGTGACAAAAGTGCAAACATTGCCGGTCACTGCTCACAAGGTTGGCCTTGATTTTATGTACTGAATACTAATCTATATTCCCTTCATTATGATTAACATAACAGAAAAATATGAAGAAATATCATCCCAACCAGGTACCTTGCTGATAATTGTATGCCAATTATTCCCTTAACGCATCTGAAGTAGCTGCAAGAGGAATTTTAGTGAGCAGAAATAAAAGGGTGTTCGCTCTCTTGAAACGAGCAAGTGGCTATCCAAGTGAACACAAAGGTCCTTTGCTCATATTCTCGATGTATAATTCAAGTAGATATATTCATAATTTTCAATATATCAACGTTTCGCCGATACCGCAATGCTTATCTGATAATTCTGATATATTGCATTAACTTATCGTTCCACTATTTTGAATCCAGCGGGTTTGTTCTTCGTTATCGTTGATGGATTAGTTGTTACGGCTAGTCTGTAAACAACTTTTATATTTCCCTATAAAAATTGTTACTCCCTCTCCCTCCCTCTACGCGATCGCGTCAGAAATGATGAAATCCGCTGCATGAATACTTCTGGCCACTAACCCCTAAACCAATCCGCAGTAGAGTGTGTGGTGGAGTTTGCTCTAGGCCTCCTCAATAGGAGAGACGCGTGCCCATTAAGGGTTGAAACCATTGTCTGGTGTATTCTGTCACCATAGAGCCTAGCACCTTCTGCTGGACTTTTGTACCATTGCAGCTCCATTAAAGCAGCGGTGCTCGAAAGCGGCGCCTTAGACGTTGAACTCGTAAAATTAAATGTCTGTGGTTCGTAGTTCCTAGGTTTGGCTCTATCTAACGCATTTCTTGTAGAGACGAACACGTTGCGCCGCGGTCGTTGTTGACAATAATCTCTCTCTCTTTCTCTATCGTTTATCTCTCTTTCTCCCTTTTCTCTCTCTCTCTCTCTCTCTCTTTTTGTCTTGTCTTTCTACAGCAAAGTTACATTACATTGTTTTTTTTTTATTAACCATCGAAAACTTACAAAAAACATTTAAGTTCTGCCAAACTGTAAGCCAGTTTGTCGGCAGTTTACATTGCAGTTCTCGTGATCCTATATATTATACTATATTGTAACTTAATTTATACTTTATCATAATAAATACTACAAGTGATACACGTGTGTGTACAGTTACAGTACAATTAAGTGTTGTATTACAGTACAATTATGTTAGTTTGAACATGGTTTGAACAAAATGTAGAGCTGATATATTTTACTAATGGAATCTGACGTTTTTCATAAGTAGGTACTTCCCTTTTTTTGTTTTATAGCTACACAGTTGTTAATGTCCAAGACATGCAATAGCTACAAGAATAAGTAAAGGATTAAAAAAAGGAAAAATCAAACACCAGTTACGTTGCATATCTTTATTATTATATTAACCTAAATTAAAAATACATTTTAAAATAGTTCTCACAATACGAGAAGTATATGGACTATGTAGACAATTTTATTGAAATATATTTACTTTAGTAGGTAAGTAATAATAAAATTATTTTTATAATTATGAAGTTGTAGGTACTACAATTTGATATGGAATGTTCTAAAAATACTGCTGTGTGTTACAAAAACTAAATCTAGTATTTAATCCATAGCCGGTACTCAAAATACTACCTACAGACGTGAAGTAACTTATTAATAGTTTTATGTCTATCTAGCAATAGCCAAACTACTCGTAACATTGTTAAAGGCCGAAAAGATAACATCAAGGCACTTTAACCTTTTAAAATACTTAATAGTTGTTACCGGTATTTACAAACAATACCTACGTCAAATCTGTTGACAGGCCGTTTGTTAATTACGACCAAATGCCGTTTAAGTTTTATCTGAAAAATAAAAGAAACTTATCTGAAAAATATATTACATTTTATTTAAGTCTTTGGAATGCTTTGTATTTTATTACAAACGTGCGATTTGCAATATAAATAGCAATATAAAGACCCTAGCGATGAATAATGAAACCAATTTTACGAGGGTTCTTTTGTCTACAAGTTTTACAACCCATGATCAATAATAATAAAATTGTGCAATGATTTGTAAATTTACCCCACTACTGCAATCGACTTGGTACAATCATTGTCAAGTTTTGGACATTCTCACTCAAAATGTATCTCGTGAAAATTCCCTTTGATCAATGAAATAAGTACTGCAATAGTTGTAGTTAAGTTAAAACCGCAAGGAATAATACTCGACGTAAATTTCGATACAATATACCTATGACTTAAAATGTTCGTAGCGAGATGACTCGTTATGCAGTTGTTTGTCCATGGAAGGGGACATACATGACGGCAGGTTTCTTCTCGTCACTCGGGTTGAGAGAGCTGTAGGCGTTGATCATGCGCTCCTGGATCTCCCAGCGTCTCCTCTCGCGCAGGGTCTTCGCCGTCCGGATGGAGCTGGCCAGAGAGAAGGAGAACACGATGCCGATTATCTGGAAAAATAATAAAACTGTTACGCAACGCTCTTGATTGGTTCGCTCGGTTAGCAATGGCCGCAACCGCTAATGAATTGTGTTCACGGACGTGACAACTGACAAGGTTTAGGTCGCATAGACGGTACACGTAAGAAAATCCTGTTTTCAATGAAATTCTAACCGTGTGGTTGAGTTTTATTCATATGAAAAGATGATTTATCACTGACTTTGAGAAGGAAAACTAGTCCTATAACCCTCTGGACTGATCATTAATAGGAAAAATGGTTTTAAGGTTTTCTAGCCGATAGCCAAAATAGCAACCAAGAATGCATTCAAAATTTCATTTATGCGCATCTGGTTGCATGACCTTGGCATATTACAAAATATGTAAATCTTCATTCATCATAATACAATACAACACACGTACATATTTGCAGCGAATACACAATCTTTTTTTCTTACTGCAAAACTTCGACAAAAAAATGTGGTATAATCAGTAATCTCATCAGAATTAGACACCACTTTTCAAGATAGTTTGTGGTTATTTCCTGGTCAGAAACGAATTCGATACTTAATTACTTATCTACACAGTACTTATAATATGTGTTCTCATTATACGCAGCGATGTAGACATCACGATAGGATAAGATAAAAAGCGTGTTATCAGTTACCCGATAAGAAATAACATTAATGTTAGCGGTGAGCAAAATAGTTTAAATAGTGACACACTGCGCTGTGTCACCTGTGTCATCATAACTCAACTGCCCCACTATTCTAGCAGTAAATGAATGGGCCAAATGCGTCCAATGTAGGTACTTTAGCCAAGGAAAGATTCTCACAAGGACAATTTACAAAATTATTGGTCCATGCAACGATTAGGGTCTATGACATATTGAAAGAGGATCACAGCCACTCAATTTATTATTAACTTTTTCATATCTTTCAATAATGTGATTCTTTAAAATCCGTTATTATTTTCCTAAAATTTTCTTCAAATGGTATTTTTAAATTCTGAAAAGCCTCTAAAAAATTAAAAATCCGGTGACCTAGAAGTAATAAAACGTACCTGAATGAAGGCAATGGTCATAGCACCAGCTCCGAGCAGTCCAGCGCTCTGGTAGATGAGGTAAGTGACCCTCGGGAGGCAGCCGTTGGCGTAGAGCTTGATGCACTCATGTACCTCCATGGCGCCGACGATCTTGACGTTGGACTGGGCGCAGCAGGAGTTGGGCACGGTGATGTTGGACACGAAGATGCCGGTCTCCCCAGCTGGAGGAGGCACCTCGCTCCAGTCGAGGTAGCTGTCCACTCCGCAGCAGTTGAGCTGGAAATGTAAGGGAAGGTGTTGGAGTAATTGGACCGTTATGTTTCACTTTACCATATTATTTTTTAACGCATGCTCTATGGCATAGAGTTTGCAGTAATGTCAATAAAGGAGAAACATTTGTTTTTCAAGTAAATTCTACCAAGGTCTTAACTATTTCGTACCTACTAATAACTCCTTTACACCTATTCAGAAAGAGGTCTCTCTCTAAGCTTTTGTCAAAAACCCTGGATAATACTAAGGAATACTAAAGGTTAACCTTACCCTGCTCTGAATGAAGTCGTATGCATCCCTGACCTCCTGGTGTTCATAGAACGAGGGCAGGGTGTCTCTCAGGTTTCTGTCCAGCATGTCAGCGACCTGTGCTCGCAGTGTGTATGCAGTGATTGCTGCTGCGACTTTCAGAACCAGAACCACGGAGAGAATCACTGCAAACTGTTTGTAAAACATTGTAACGATGCCCCATTCAAAATTAATGAATGCTCACAATATTTCCGCACTATCCTTGTGTCGCGGGTAGCATGGACAATATAAATAAGATACATATCTGTCACATAAATATCTACCCCGGTCAAGAATCCAAGCTAACCTTCTGCTAAACCTGGGCGTTTAGAACATTATAAATAGAGTGCGGTAATAATACAAGGTTCCGCGGAGATAACTAAACCTTGTTGTAACTAAAAGAAGTTAAATTGAATTCCAACCAAGTTAAATTGAGTTTTTATCTGCCTGGATGTCCTAGCCGCCAAAAATCAATCATGAAATGCTTATATGTACATGTATCGACTGTCTGCAATGTCGGCTGCAGGAGTTCTCGCTTTCCTGAGCAACACCTCTTCGATTGTTTATGCCTCTGGTGTTACGATCCATGGCATCATGGTCCTTATTTCATAACACACCTATCGCGGTCATGCTTACAATCTGTGTTAGTTACAGTTTATCATTTCTTGTGCATTTTGTCGGCTATTAATTTATTACATAAAAACGTGCCCAGATTGTCGGTAGTTTATATTTAGATATCCGTACTAACACAATGTATCTAATAGCTGATACACAGAGGCGCCCGCATCTGACTACTTTAACTGGTTTCACATTACCCGTTACTGATAACAAACGATACGTACAATGTTAACCAAGCAGGTGCTCTCCTTCAAAGCTCCGATGCATCCGAAGAGAGAGACGAAGAGCATGATAACTCCGATGGCCACGATGAAGGAAGCCGGCGAGAACAGCTGGTCGTCCAGGAAGAACGACACATCGTAGTAGATTGCGTAGATTGTAGTTCCCACGGAGATTATAAGCGCTGACGTTAGCTGGAAAAAATAATCGTAGGTTAGAAGAAGAAAAAAAAAGAAAGGAGTTTAGTAAATAATATTTCTATTTATTTATTATATTTTTTGTGTCTGTGTGTGTTTATCGGTAGCTAATCGAATGGACCGATTGTGATGTGGTGTTTTTGTTTGTTGTAAATAAAACTGTCGGGAGTATTTTAAGTTTTATTTGTAGAGAAATAAAACACTGAACAAAAATAAGGACACAAGACCTCCGCCAATCCACGTTGGATTAGCGTAGTCTAGTTATGCTCTAGCCCTCCTCAAAGCAGAGACCCGTGCCTTGTCGTGGGTCATAAATGGGTTGTAGTCCCTCTAGGTCTCGTCAAAGCAGTAACCTGTGCCTTGTCATGGGACCCGTTCCTTGTAGGAAGTTCCTTATAAACAAGTCTAATTTTCGCTCACTATGTTATGGTCCACAATCAAGATACACATGTTAATTTGTGGATAACCTTTCCTTCTGATTGAGATGTCTGCCATGGCAATCATGGAGTCTAGAGGTAATGAGAGCCATCTCATGTGGGGACAAAGTTGGAAAAGTGTCCAGCTGTATAATGAACACCCATTATTGGATGCGTTTTTACAGACACTTTTCATACACCGAGATGGCTCTCCTTACCCTCTATACTTCATGATGGCAATACATATTTACTACTACATTATGGTGGCCACTCACGGTCAGTCCATCGCGTCAAATGGCGTGATATACAGCCAAAATTTGATCGTGAATGTGAAAAACTGATGGAGTGATATAAAAAATTTGTATGTCCAATCGCGCCATTTTGACATATGTCATTTGGCGTGGCTCCAAAAATGACGCGATGGAATGACCGTGAGTGGACACCATTACTGTGTCTTAATAGCATAGCATTACATAATATAGTATCGACGTAGGTTAGGTGTTCCATAACAAATTTGAGTAACATAGCGCATAGGCGCATTATTAACAACCGCGATGTTGTCATAACGTTATAATCCTGCTATTTTTGTATATTATTGGATCAACGATACGGTAAGTAAATAACGTAGGTGTGGAAAATCGATCGCGAGGAGAGACCGCACAACCGCCGATGCCCTTGTCGATGACGCCAAGGTCAATGCTGACGTGTCGCGATTCATGCCAGTCAGCCTGACCACTATCACGCTATACACTGAAAGGATTTGGGTATATGATTGAAGGAATGTGACAATTTGACTGTCGATACCGCCAAGGTCAGCGCTGACGCGTCGTTACTCGGACAGCTAACTGGCTATCAGGCTAACTAGACTGAGCATTTCCACACTACGCACTGAAAGGATTTGAGTATATAACTATATACCTAATCTACCTTATTGAAGGAATGTGACAACTTTAGCTGTTATAAGCGAAGTATCGATATTCAAGAGTAACTGAAGGGACTGAAGGAATGTGAAATATCAAAATTCGAGATTACGTTGATGAATCATCAATTATGCGTAGCAACCCTATTCGTACCGTAGTTCGTACATCCTAGAATTTTAAACGAATTTAAATGCATTACGGTACGATACAAATAGGTAGGTACAAAGGGTTAGTGAAAACTTTTCAGGTTTCACATAATCCCATCCCATGTGATGGATAGACGAAGGGGACGAGGACGACCAAAGAAAAGATGGATGGATTGTGTGACAGAGGATATGAAAGATAAGAGAGTTAATGTAAAGATGACGGCTAATAGGGAAGTGTGGAAGAGGAAAACATATTGCGCCGACCCCAAATAAAATTGGGAAATGGGCAGGATGATGATGATGATGATGATGATGATGATGATGACATAATCCCATCCCATCCTCTTCATAAGCAGGAGTATGGCAGGTATCGTTTCGATATTTTCTCATTTGCTTTGAAGGAAAATTAGCGCATTCAGATGATCCCAAGAGGGTAATGAACTTCTCTAACGCCCCAACTCAGAGTTACTAACGGTTACTTACATAAATCGCTCCTTAGTACAGATTTTGTATGGTGATTCTTTACTAAGGAGCGATTTAAGTAACCGTTAGTGAGTCTGAGTTGGGGCGTAAATCTCTTTACTAATAAGCCAATAGAGTAGGGTCGATGTGCCAGTATACGGCCTTTTAGCGGAGTTGGCCACTTTGGCCGAGTGAAAACATATTATGTTATCTACACGCAAAATAGTCGATCTATGTTTATTTGGATCCCTAATATAGTCAAGATGTAAAATAAAAAATAAACCAGTGCCCTCCCATGTATAAATTTAAAAATATAACGGATAAAGTGAAAAACTAGCGATTGTGCCAGTATACGGCCCCCTGTGCCGGTATACGGCCCCTAGTGTGCCAGTACCCGGCCACCCCTTAAAAATTTATGATAGGCTCAGAATACAACGAATTATTACTGATATACCATACTTATTATTATTATAAACATTTACTCACATCTTATTACTAAAAAAGTGGCCAAGTGCGAGTCGGACTTGCCTTTGAAATGTTCCGTTGAAAATGTGCTATATCTCAAAAATGCTGACTATATCTCATTCAAACCAATTTTCGTTTAAAGTGTTCATTGAGAATATTGAGATCTCCAGCATATTTTTTTTAGATTTTTCACTCTCTTATTTTATAAGTTAGAGGAGGAGGGAGGGGGGGGGGACACATTTTACCACTTTGAAAGTGTCTATCTTTCAAACGATTGACTTTGAGAAAGAATGGTTAAGAACCTCAATGTCATTTTTGAATACCTATCTACAGACACGCATATATGTTACTTATAGGTTACATAAATGAAAAAAATGGTTGTCTCTAAAATCAGTTTACGGACGGTAGTTTAACGTGACAACGTCATGACAAAGCTCCGCTCCGCTCCGCCCCGCTGCACAACTACGCTCAACTACGATCGCCTACGGCTCGCCTACGGCATCGGCTACGATATGCCGATCGTAGTCGATAGTGCCTCTCGCTCGATTTTGCCGCTCTCTCGCTCGCGGAACGCGACATTTTTTCATAGATGCGCCTGGCGCTCATCGTTTTAATAGACGTTATCACGTCAAAAAATATTTTTTTATTTCAGTTCCATGTATGAAACCCCCGCTAGACAAACAGACAGACAGACATGACAAAGTAAGGGTTCTGTTTGGCTTCCAGTCTTCCTTTCCATTTGGCTACGGAACCTTAAATGTAGGTGCTGGTAAAATATTGTTCTGTTGTTCGTATGCCAGAGAAGTCTCTTCTGCCATTCCTTTTTTTCGAATATCATGAAGATTTTTTTTTAGATCTTCATAGGAGAACTGGGAAATCTTTTTATCTTCTTATTTATTTGTAGGTTCGTCAAAAACATTTAATTATTATATAATATTTTAGGGTCCCGTATGATTATTATAGATCACTAATTCAGGGGTCTGTCTGTTCGTCTTTAACTGTCATGTCTTTGCACACATTATTCACACATACCAAATGAAAGGGGTCGTTGTAAGGGTCTTTATTTATAAGATTAATAATTTTAAAGTTAAATATAAAAAATAGATAAATATTAATCTTTCTCCTCGCTTCCCTAATCTCCAAAACTACCAAGCCAAATATTCGAAAAAAAACAAAAATAGTGCTTGTAACACGCGGGGAAAATGAATGAAAAACTGGAGTAAACAGGTATACCTATTACCTATACATAATTATATTATTGGTCATACGGAACCCTTTCGACGCGGGTGTAACTCGCACTTTGCCAGTTTTTTTAAATGAAACCCACAATTAATTTTAATTTAAGTACCCAGTACTAAGTTTAGTAGTAAATGTTAATCTCGCAAAATACCAAATAGCTAACTGTATTAGTAAGCGGAGACCTATTTAGTACCTGTTTATTTATGAGTGAATCGGGAATGTAAAGAAAACATGTGGCCGAATACTGACTTACGGCATCTTTACACTTATGACTGGGTGAGCCAGTACCCGGCCACCCGGCCGTATACTAGCGTTTTACATAAATTGGTAGTCCAGTACCCGGCCACCTCATTTTTGTATAATTAAACGCTATAATTGTAAAAAATACACATTAATAATAAAGATCGGTTAATGATGAAAGTAATAACACCAGTAACATAACTAAATAACTAATACATTATAATAAAACTTCCCTTCGAACGCCGCACTGCTTCGTATTTCTTAGCTTGTTTATCGCATGTGCGCACAACATTTAGACAAGAGGTAAACTGAATGGATTTTTTTAGCTTACTGGTTAAGTGAATAGTTGTAAATATTGCAAATTCTTATTACTACATTATCTGAAATACGTTTAAAACTTACACTTTACTATTATATCATACAGAAATCTTATTATCTCTAATTAAAGACGCGTAGTCCGTCAGGTGGCCGGGTACTGGCACTTGGCCGGCTACCGGCACATCGACCCTACTTATCTTAATAACTTTAGTAGAGCAGTCTATTCCATGTTCATTTAACTATGAAGTTAAATGAAGGAAGGAATAATTTAATTGACATAGCTCGATCAAGACGTTTCAATGCATGGTTTAACAGATGTAGAGTTATTATCAAGAGATTATTTTTACTATAGAATTCTGACAAAACTCTGACAAAAACGCACCATACAGTCATTAAAAATATTTTATTTGTACGTAAAAAAATAACTTTGTTGTTACTCCATCCATACTCCTTAATACTTGTTTCTTGTTGTCTTTTTTTGTGCTTATTACCTACATAATAAAATGTTTATCGACAATTTGTCGTTTCATCGAGTTTGATGTTTTGTTTGGCAAAAGCCAAGAGTGATTATTAAATAAAAAGGTGGCATTAGTTACGTTTCCGTCATATGGTACGACATACGTCCTAGTTCCTAAATACCTATATATTAATTCCTGTATAAAATTGTGCTTTTTCAAAATATCAGCGTTTAATATCCTTAGTTATGGTACTTTTATAGTAAAGTTGAATTACTCTTGAAATAGGGCAGTCTGTAGCAGCCCAATATGGTCATAATACCTACGTATAATGTTGAAGGATAACTCAGTATTATTGATGACATTATGCTTATGGCAACCAGATGGACGTATAATCACATTTTCCCGAAGCGAAATGACGTTGGGTTGGTATCAATACTACTAATTAATTTATATTATTTGGTAGCGCTGAAGAAGGAAAGAAATGGCAGTGGCACTCTAGATCTATGCTCAGTAGGCGGTCGATACCTAATGGGTTGAATGAAGTTAATTGATATTTCGTAATATAGTACGATTGTTTCTTTTTTAGAAACTTTTGAACTGATTAAGAAAATCTTGAATTAATCGAACGGTACTCCACGATTATGTGTAGGATAGGATATAGACAAAATATTGCGATAGTAGTTTTTAGTTCGAAGTATAATAAAACTGCAAATTAAAAAACAAATAAAGTAAAATAAAACCTGCCATTAATTACTGCGAAAAACTCCATGGAATTCACAAAATCGTAGATAATTCGTTATTTCATTTTTTTCGTTACCTGAATACTTCAGTTCCTTAATATGTTAATTTAAATAGTACAATTTATTGCATATCAAGGTAGGTAACATAAAATATTGATGCACAAAGAATAATAATTCCATCACTTTTCTTAGAACATAAATAAACACGAAGGAAATTAATTAAAACCGTTTCAACTCAATGTCATTTTCTTCGCGTAACCGATAGCCTCCTAGCCTCCTACACAATTAGAACAGACTATGCTAATTACTTAACTATACAATTTGATTCACAATGGAAGCCAATTTTGTTACTGATCCTGTAATCGTAAATGCAAACATTGGTAGCAGTGTAACTCTCTTAAACACTTGATAGAATCAACTCAAATAATATTTAACTAACAACTAAGCCATATATTTTCAGAAATGTCCATCCAAAAGTTAAAAAACTAGACGATACATACTTACAATTAAATATTTTACAAGAAATACTTATTCAAAACAATTTCACTTGTATAATACTCGAATCGTGTTTTTAATTAATTCTGTCGTAGTTTCTATGTAAAATATCTGAATTAATGCACCTGAAAGTAAATAGATTTTAGCCTACAACAATTTTCCACGCTCTTCAATAGCGCAACCAATTGGCGAAAGCACCATGACATTGACTCTACATTCTACAAGGCCTTGCATGAGTTTCCGGGTTCATTATCGCTACAAGTCACAAACAAAAGTTTTAATGGAAAACAATTCCTTTTTACTAAATGTTATAGGTAGGTACATGCTACATAGAATACTTGTCATCGAATGAGCAATTTGTCACTGGTATTTCGCCATATTGGGTGATAACGATTTCGTAAAAAGATGACAAAATTAAAATAAGGTACAGACATACCAACTTTTATTCAATAAGAAAGTAATAATAATGGTCTGATTATCATTATATTACTTACCTACATATCTATTGACAAGAACCTATTAGATTAATAAATTAACTTTATAATATTATAATATAGCCTATGTTACCCGGGGATAGTGTAGCTTCCCAACAGTGAAAGAATTTTAAAAATCGGTTCAGTAGTTTCGGAGCCTATTCAATGCAAACAATCAAAATATCTTTCCTCTTCATAATATTAGTTAGTCCATTGAAATGTTACATTTTGTAGGCCTTACCTTGCGTTTTTAGAGGACGCAATTTTATTTTTTTGATGTAAAGGGGGGGTCAGTGTAAAGCTAAAACCAAGTTTGTGGGGTCGTCACCCTATAGCTTTTTTATTTATAGTTTTACGACAAAAAGTTACTGGACCAAAGTTGTAGAGAATTTAATTTGCAACAAAAAATGATAATTTTTTTTTATCAAATAAATAGTTTAAGAGATATATTGTAAAAACCATTTCAACCCCTATTTTCAAGATGGCGGCCGTGGGACAAGGGTGATGACCCCACAAACTTGGTTTTATCTTTACACTGACCCCCCCTACACATCAAAAAAATAAAATTGCGTCCTCTAAAAAACGCAACCCCAAATGTAACTTTTCAATGGACTAAGTATAAATTATGTCTTCTGTGGTATGACGCGTGAGTAGCCGTGCTGGGGAGTTTTTTGTGTATTTTATTTTTCCCTGTGATAAAGCACTCTTCACTATTGTAATTTGAATGGATGCAGGATCGGGTCTATCCCACTACTCCCATGGAGTTTTCAGTTCAATGCTATTATGACTGCGATAAACAAAATACTTAGGTAATTGATAAATCTATTTTACAAATTAAACATAGGGCGCCTCAGCTTGTAGTTAATCGCTGTATAAACATTTTGATATAATCTTTATCGAAACAATGAGTAACATTGTCTTTTAGTACCTACTTTATCGAGCAGAAGGTACCTACGTGTATCTAAGTACGACGTACTGACTCGTAACAATGTCGCATGTTCGCGACCTATTCTGCAAGGAACGTTCTAGATCTAGAGCCACTCTTTGAAATGAATCCATTCACAAATGAAGAAAAATATACTGCGCAAATCACAACCTTATATAAGTAACTGATAACAGCTGAATAGAAAATCCACTTGATAATTTTATTTACCATTGATAGCCCACTAGCCCGATGGGCCGACACCGTAAAAGAGATTATAGGCATACCAGTAGGTAACCGAAGCTCTCAGGAAGGCAGAAGACCGGGGTGGCATGGAAGCAGCTTTTCAGCTCCACCACCAAGTCTTATCAGAACGGGCACGACCTTCAGCAATCAAGAAACTGACGAAGAAGAAGCCCACTACTGAGCACTGGTCACTTCTCTTTAGGAGGCTTAGAACATAGGTACATAGCTGCTCCACCATGCTACTCCATTATGGATAAGTGGAGTAATTATAAAAATCAATTTTAATCGTTCTCCTAGAAGTGTTACATTCGTTGGTATAGCAACCGTTGCCAAAACAAAGCATAGCGGGTTTAGTAAGGAAATAAACATAAAAAAGTGCTACATTTTCATCCCGACCGCGTTACAATCCATGTCACAGACAAAATATGGCATGTGTACACGCCCGCGGCGAAGCGTAATGGGTCATGCTCCGTTAACCCGTTTCGTGGCGAGATGAGGCCTTTGCTTTATTCCCTGCTGGAAAATACAGAATAATTACCGTAATAGCATATTAATAATAAACGCTTACACACTCATACCCCCGCAGTAGGTTTTAACCTGTGTCGCGGGTGGCATGGACGACATATATAACACATCACAATAACACCCATGACCCGAGTATAAATATTTATCTGTCACATAAATATCTGCCCCGGCCGGGAATCGAACCCGGGACCCTAGCTTCGCAGGCAGGGTAGCTACCTACAAACTAGGCTACAGGGTCGTCAATAATTGAGGAACTATTGTTAAACTGTCGTTATAATTTAAATGAGTGTGTAATATAGCCAGTGAACGATAAAATAACTGCGTTTTTAATTTAGCTTTAATTTGTTATTCAGACCGGTTTAATTATGGTTTAACTTCAATATACTTACTTTTTATCTTTAAATTTAAATTTTAATTAAATATACAAGTAGGTTTTAACTTTTGTCACTTTGCAAAAATCATTATTGAATTCAGTCAACATACCTGGGTATTGCAAATCACGTTATCCTTAATTACCTTATCCTGAATATAGTTTTTCCTCAATTTGTTACTCAGAATAAGCGTTAGGTACTCACTCACTTGATAGTTGATAGTATAATTTTTGCACTATCTCGGTTAAGTACTAATCAAATTTTTTTGTCTATGTAAAAGATAATCTTATAAACGTCTGTAGGTACTGATTTTGCTGCAATCAATTTAATTGAGTGATAACTAAGATGGTTGGGTGTATGACTTCAACATTTAAAAAAATAAAACGTCTGCAAACAACGTGTTTTTTGTTTCAGGTGTGATATTATTCGTGAACATAAGAATGCGTCTGTTTTCAAGGTTATTTTCAGAAGTTTTATCATAACGTCGTCAGTACATTTATTTACATATCTACTAGTAGTGAATTTCTTCCGATTCTAATTATCTCTGTATTTAGCCAATTTTCCACTAATAATAAATAAATAAACGCCAACACACTCATACCCCCGCAGTATAAGGTTACAACAACACCCATGACCTGAGTACACATATTTATCTGTCACATAAATATCTGCCCCGGCTGGGAATCGAACCCGGGACCCCTCGCTTCGCAGGCAGGTTCACTACCAACTGGACTACAGTGTCGTCCGAAGTTATATTTACTACGGCTTTTTCGCGATCTAACATCCAACTTACGATAATAATTATTAAATGTGAGTTTGTGAGGATCGATGTTTGGATGTTTGTTACTCTCACGCAAAAACTGCTGAACCGATTTTGATGAAATTTATCACACATGTAGATTGTAGACTCTACCTTAATCTACAATAACATAATATACCGGAAAACGCGTGCAAAGCTGCGGACAGAGCGTTAGTTATATATAAATCAAGTAAATAACAGTTAAACCTCTACCTGGACGTATATAGATGTTTGGAATACATGGAGTGATACATGTAACCGTATCCGGTATCATCTGAAATCTTAATTGTTTCGTAAAAACCGCATAAAATTCATTACGTAATTTATCAGGAACTAAGTGCAAGAACAGACACGGTAGAATCGATTTAGCTATAGGTACTACATGTACACAGACAATGCTATGGTTTCCATACGTCATATCACTTGAGCTAGTAAAGAGCGTCAATAAACCATATTTGTTTTACATAAAGCCTTGCAATCGATAATAAAACGTTATCAATTTCACAATGAAAGCCACGTCGTCATACAATAAATAAGGTAAAAAAACGCTGAAACTCACCACGAAAATTGCAGTGACACACAACAGCATATACTTGATGCAGCGCATGCCTACATCCAGGTTATTCTGCGCCATACTTCAAGCACGAAACAAGACCAAAGTATTCCTCGTGGTAACTCACAGTGCACTGATACAGTTTCAGGTTCTTATCAGAGGTGATAACGCGCCGATACCGAGCTCGAAGACTCGTTGAAAACAAGTTTCTTTCAGCTAATTAAATAGTGTCAGCCTGTCAGCACGCGTCAAGCCTCGCTCGCGCTATGGCTACGAATGCCAGCTGCTACTGCTACTTTACAGCAACCTTGACTCATGTGGCCAATACAAATGTTTTTCTCTAATTTCTACGACATGAAAAACTTATTTACGTCCGTGTGATTGGGAACTGCGATTGTTTTTCAAATAATATTCTATTGTTGCAACTCTATATGTTGCGTATTTGTTTAAGGTTTATTTATTTATCACGAAATTATCATGTGTGTGTAGTACTTTTCAATGACACGCTTTGTGTTAAATATCTTTCTCAAATATAGTTAAGTTACTGTAAAAGCCCTTATATTGGTAAATCTTACGTTTTACTGGTAAATCTTAGGATTTACCAATTGTTAATGGTAAAAGTCCGAAGTGGTTTGTGATTATTGTTCATTTCGAACTTTTACCGCCATACACTCGGTAAATCGCAGGTTTTACCATAAATGTTGAAAATAGATACGTTTAAATGTGTGTAGGTATAGTGTATAGTTGGCAGCACGAATGTTCAGGCTTCAGCGCTCGGTGAAAAACTTCGCGCATCGAACACTTGAGGTGAAATTAAATGGTCACACTTTTTAAAATTTTATTAGGTGAAAATGTACTTACTTAATTAGTTTATTCATCGAGCAATAGCTCGATTATTATTTATTCATAATAATGAATAAATAATTCATAATAATGAGTAAATAATAATCATAGGTAGGTACGTAGGAATAAAAATAATATTAGTTAATATAAAAAGAAAGCAATAACCTAAGATTTACCAATATACGGGCTTTTACAGTAACAGATTCGCCTGAAATAATTGACTCAAAACCGTTGTTTGAGAAAAAGGTTTGAAAACGTAAATACATGAAAGTTTGAATGTATTCCATCAGTTTTTAGTAATTTCAGTTATTTTAGTGTTTTCGTTTATTATTGTCACAATCTGAAACTGTCCTTCTGTTGGGCTCACATCGGATTACAATGTGATTGTGAAAACCCTATTACGCGATTTCACATGAACCCTATATAGAAAAATCGCGGCCATTAAGGATTCATCATGAATTGTTTTTCATAAAAGTACCTAGTTACGCAATAAAGTGGAGATCGTCTACTTTAAAAATGAACGTACTATGTAGGAAAAGTTTTGTATTATATAAATTTAAACAAATATTTACACTTACAGGTTGTTACAATAATATTTAGTGGGGGCACGTTCATTTTTAAAGCAGACGATCTCAGAAAAATTAATGGTCCCTTAACTTAACGGAGTATTCAAACTCTGGATTCTCTATACATTTCTATTTTCTTTTAATATGCCTATCTTACTTATGAAATTAAATCATAAGAATACGAATTAATTACTAAGGCGTCTTTTGAACAATCAAAGAGCACATGTGCTTGCACAGGTAACTAGGTGATTAATCGAAGCCATTTTGTAAATATTTATAAACGCTGAAAATAAATACACTCACAATTTTCGCAATAATTTTATTCATTGTCAATTTTGACGACATTCTCCCTCTTCCGTCTATTCTTATGGCTTGCTCGCCAGCCAGTAACATTTTCTAAGACTCTCTCCACGTCCATATCTGTTACGACATCTCACTTCTCCTCTCCTCACCTCACGACTCACTCCATCTCACCTCACTTTATCTCATCTGCCTGAATCTGATCATTTTTGCTTCTCTCTGTTGTTTTTACTTGAGATATAAAGTAACACATTTTTTGACAATTCGTTACGTAACACTGCAGTATTTATGACGAGTGTTGCATTACAGACGCTGAGTACCTTCCGTTGGCATTGCGCCATATGATTGTGATCTGGTATCTTAACTTTCAGGCACGTAGAATTAGGCTTCAGGTATTTTGAAGGGCACATCAAAAACTAACGCTTGTCTACTTGTTGGTAAAAGATGACGGTGATATATTCTTTCATCCTAAGCATATTTTCATCATACTTAGCTTTAACTCGATGGTCACTATGAAAAGATGTGTGATCATTTTGAATTGTATTGAGCTTATGAAAACTTTGAAATGTTGGCGACTGACATCTGGCAAGGTAGAATCGATCAGATAAAATTATAAAATTTTCTCCCTGATTTATTTTGTAAAGATAAGTACATCGTATGACATAGGTAATTAAATACTCTGCCATGTTTTCTATGCAACTTATCAATATCGCCACAGGCTAGGAGTGTGTTTATTTATAAAGCCTCTATTGCATTTATACTCGTTGTAATTGATGAGCAAAGAAAAACAGAATAAATATGCAATTATTTATATCTATACCTTGTTGCTGCTATTTAACATAGAAATAATAAATTAAACTAATTTTCATGTACTGCACGTAAGAATCTTACTGAGAAACGTGAATTGAATGTAAAAACGTTTACGAGTATTATGTATTTATTTACCTTTAAGTGATTCTTGTTACATTTAACGTGGTTTATCGTAAATGTATTTGGAAGGCATTCTTAGAATTCGATTTTAAATTAAAAAAACAACAGCCGTGCACTTAGGAATAATTGCGAAATATTTTCTGACGCTAATTCTTATTCGTCCTTTTTTCACAAGTCTAGAATTATATTGTAAGCAACGAGTTTTAGGAATATTTTCTTTGACATACTGCAAAATATTACTGCCTTATTTCATTGAAGTTTTATTGTAATCGCATCGTAGTTATGTGTACCTAAGTACAATAAAATTCTAAATTGTATATTCCATAGCTTGGTACTAGAGATTAATAAACAAGTTGCAATAACTAATAGTCCGGTCAAGTTAGACCAAAATATAGGGGTAAGGCAATGGGGTAAGGTTGCAATAATTCGCATAGAGCTGAAAATTTGTAAGAATGTTCGGAAATCGGAACATCATTATAAACCGGAATATAAGCCTCATGTTTGGAGAATTCCGTCTTTATTATTGAATTATGACAGCACAAATTGAATAAAATTACATTGTTGACATTGAACTTGAGGTATTTATATCATATAACTAGCTGTTGCCCGCGGCTTCGCACGCGGAAATTATGCTTATTTATCATATTTGTACCCCTTACAGAAGAAAATTTAAAAACAGGTTCATTTATATTGAAGTACTTATATTTAGGAATTTACATACTATAACCTACGTGTAGTATACTACGAATAAGTTCAAGGGTTTTCATGTGATGCCCGGACAGACAAACAGATAGACAGGCAGACAATAATTTTAAACAGTAAAAAATATCTTCAAAACGGTTCTGTTGTTTCCATCCGTTCAAGAGTTACATATACTCTCTCTCCCTCCCCTCTCCCTCTCCTCTCCCTCTCCCTCTACCTCTCCCTCTTCCTGTCCCACTCTCTCTCCTTCTCCCGCTTCCTGTCCCTCTCCCTTTCCCACTCGAGGTCCTTATCCCGCTTCATGTCCCTCTCTCTCCCACTCTCAGTCCCTCTCCCGCCCGCATCCGGTCCCTCTCCTGCTTTCTGTCCCGCTCTCACTCCCTCTCCCGCTCCCTGCCCCTCTCCCTCTTCCGCACCCTCTCCTGCTTCCTATCCCGAGCCCAGTCCCTCTCTCGCTTCCTGTCACTCTCCCATCCCCCTCCCATCCGTAAAGTTCTCTACATTAAATTTTTTTCTCACTATAAGCTCAATTAATATTTTCACATTACTGAGTTCAAAATTGACGTAGTTTCTGAAATATTTACAACCACTTTGTTTAACTCCTTATGGGGATGAATTTCGAGAAAATCGTGATACAGTTAGGTAATTTTTGTGTCTAACTATAAGCTTAATATACAAATTTTCACCCTTCTTAGTTCAAAACTGACGAAGTTGCAATACTAACTTACACACACTTATTTAACCGTTTAGGGGTTGATTTTCCAAAAAAACACAACTTTTATATTTTAATCTGGCGCTAATATATAAATTTTCATGTTTTTAACTTCAAAAATGACGAAGTTGCGTACTAAGTTCCATTCTCTAAATTAACCCTTTAAGGGATGATTTTCCAAAAAAACTTGTTAAAATTAACTTTTTTTCACAACTATAAACTTACATAAAAAAAATCACATTTATAAATCTAAAACTGACGAAGCTGATTTGCACGTAAATGACTTCCAACCCCTATTTTTAGTGGATGAATTTCGAGAAAACAGCGATACAGTTATTTTTTGTGTCTAACTATAAGCTTATATACAAATTTTCACCTTTCTTACTTTAAAACTGACGAAGTTGCCATACTAACTTCCACACACTTATTTAACCCTTTAGGGGTTGATTTTCCAAAAAAACCACATAACTTTTGAATTTTGCTTCTAATTTGGAGCTAATATGTAAATTTTCATGTTTTTAACTTCAAAAATGACGAAGTTGCCTACTAAGTACCATCCATTAAATTAACCCTTTAAGGGATGATTTTCCAAAAAAATGTGTTGAAGTTAACTTTTGTTTATTACTATAAACTTACATAAAAAAAATCATATTTATAACTCTAAAACTGGCGAAGTTGATTTGTATGTAAATGATCTCCAACCCCTATTTGTAGGGGATGAATTTCGAGAAAACAGTGATGCAGTTATTTTTTGTGTCTAACTATAAGCTTATATACAAATTTTCACACTTCTTACTTCAAAACTGACGAAGTTGCCATACTAAATTGCGCCCTATTAATTAACCCTTTAGGGGATGATTTTCCAAAAAACCATAATACTTACAAATTTTCTTTCTAGTCTGGAGCTAATATGTAAATTTTCATGTTTTTAACTTCAAAAATGACGAAGTTGCCTACTACGTACCATCCATTGAATTAACCCTTTAAGGGATGATTTTCCAAAAAAATTTGTTAAATTTAACTTTTGTTTATTACTATTAACCTAGATAAAAAAAATCATATTTATAACTCTAAAACTGACGAAGTTGGTTTGTATGAAAATGACCTCCATCCCGTATTTTTACCCCTTAGGGGATGAATTTCCAAAAATCCGTTCTTAGCTGACGTCTCCTTAGCATAAGTTATCTCCCTGCCAAATTTCATCATAATCGGTTCGGTAGTTTCTGAGATTTTTTGTTTAATCAGTGTATCTCTTTTCAATTTTATATATATAGATTGAAAATTGACATTGAATGTAATTGATAATAATTGTTATAAAATAGGTATTATTTAAATTGTATAATAACTTGACATTTATCACACCTATTATATAGATATTAACAATATTTTAATTAAATTATAATTTGAAATAATTAAGGCTATGTTAGTCACATAAAATTGTAATAAATTAAATATTTGCATGCTTCGACTAGCTAAATGTGTGAAACTATGTAATATTAACATACCACCAGTGTACCACCACATTTACTGCAAATAAACGATTATGATTTTATGATTTATTATTTATGATTGGTTTTTAATGAATAACCATACGTAAGCTTTATCTTTGGAGAATTTCGACTCTATTATTAAATTGTTTTAAATGAATATTACTAACTGATCTTCGTATTTTGAAAATTCCAACTCTATTATTTTATTGTTTATTTCTGTATACTGTTTGACATTGTGTAATCAAAATAATACTTTTTAATAATCATATCATACGTCAGATAGAATTAGCAAACAGCATTATTTTAGCAAATAATAAATTGATTTAAATAAATTAATTTAAAACAAACGTAATCAGCAAGTTATATCAATAAATGGTCATAAACTTTATGAAATTACTAAACTTAAGTAGATGGTTATTTAGTTATTTATAGTCACATTAAACTAGTCAGACCCTTGCTTTATACAATAACGTTCAGTAAAGTCTTTAGATTTTACATTATAAGAATCATTCGTTTGCCGAATTAGAAATAAATAAAAGGTTTATTATTTCACATTGTTAAGTGACGTGACTATGACGTGAATGTGATAAGGCAATATAGCAATATTATATAAGCCTGTATGTACTACGGATGGAACAATAAGCCACTAATTCAATTACAATTGCACAACAAATTATCTTCTTGAACGTGTAGCTAGGCTTATATAACAGTACCTGGGGCTAGAAATGAGATCTAGAGACAGATATACATCTAGATAGAATGTTTCCCCCGTAACCCTCTATATTGCTTTCATCGAAAAGAACGTGTTTCAAATATTCATGCGGCGGTAGATTTTCTCCCGCGCGTCAACCGCGGCGGGAAACCGCGCGGTGCAGTGAAGTATGCAGCCATATGCAGCATGCAACTTCCATATTAAATTGTGTATAGTGCGGTTTTGGAGCGGATTCCCGCCTCGGGAGAACCGTCCGTGTAGTATGGCTCGTAGATCCCGGTTTCGATTCCCGCCCGATGCTAGGAAATTTATTTAATAGGAAAATATTGATAGTGAATCATCACAACCTATACTGTCGCTGCTGGGCTCGGGTCTCTCACAATGTCCACCACGCTGGCCAAATGCGGATTGGCAGACCTCACACTCCTTCCAGAAAATTACGATGGGAGCGCAGGTTTCCTCACGATGTTTTACTTCACCGAAAAAGTGGTAATTAAGTTCTAAAGCGCACTAAAGTCCCTCTTTCTTGTTACGACACATAAACGAGTGATATTGAGGGTATCACAGATGCGTTGGCGACCTGAAAGGCTGTTAAGGATGTGAGGGACTCCATGAATCCATGAGTCCAAGACAACCTTGCTTGTTCTTGGTACACCCTGACTCTCGTCATGACGACTCGTGTGGCGCAATGGTTACCATGCCAGATCGCCGCACCAAGGGTTCGATTCCAATCTGAATTTCTGATCTCGGTCTGGGTGCGAGTGTTCTTGTCTTTGTATTTTGTCCATGGCACCTACGACAGAGGGAATCCTAGTGTGAGGCTATGAGTGAGAAGCGTTATTTTTTTATGGACACATTAAAAATTTATCGTGTCTTGCAAATACTTTTATTCAGGCCTTCAAATTTCTTTTACTTAATACAGAGTAGAATCAAGATTGTACTCTGTATTAAGTAAAAGAAATTTGAATTCACCCAAGGGTGAATGAATCTCTTTGATAGGACGCTGAATTAAATAATTTAAACACAATCAAACTATTGTCCTTATATTTAAAATCGGTTTATAAATAATGTTTTCCTGCTCACCATTGCATATTTAAATATTTACAATAATTAAATTAACGTGTTATCAATTGTTATTACTCTCGCACACATTAAATAAACTGAATATTTGTGTTAATATTGGTCTACATTTATATAACAACACAATTCAACACATACAGCCTAGTGAACTCCAGTCGATAAGAAGTCAATGGTGCGGGGTCATAGGGAGACGCACTCTCGACATTCTAAGGCCCGTCATTGGTGCCAACAATGATATCTATACTATAATAAAACTCAAAGGGCAAATTTTCTGTTCATTGAATATTTTTTTAAAATTTTGATTAGGGGGCACTTCAATAACGTGTTAGAGCACAAAAATATTTTTTTTAGAATTATTGCCTGTCTGTCTGTTTCTCTGTCCGGGCATCACATGAAAACCCTTGATCGGATTTCGATGAAAATTGGTAAATTTATTGCTAATACTCGGGATCATATTTTAGGATACTTTTTATCCCGGAAAATTAAAAGGTTTTCCCGGAAAACGGGATGAAAGTTTGTATGGAATATTTTTAAAACATCAACCGATTTGCTTCAAATTTGCAACAAATGTTCCTTGCTTTTTATTGTACATATATTTTTCAGTTTTTCAAATTTTTGCAAAAAAAAAAGAAAAAAATACAAATTAATGTGAATTTTGCTTATTTTTCAAAACCCGCTCCTGGAGGAATCCTTTGTGATTTTATCGTGGTTTTCAGTATATAAATTACTAAATATAAGTACTTCAATATAAATTCACCGTTTTTTAAATTTCCTTCTGCAAGAGGTACAAATAAAGTAAAACATAATTTCCGTATGCGAAGCTGCGGGCAACAGCTAGTTTTGTAATAATAATAATTGATATTACGGGCTAAGTGTGAGATATATAAACTGCAATTACACTTAACTTACCGATTTGCACTTTGCTTAGACAACAATGAAAATAATGTAACTGATGACTGGCACTTTGGTAGTACGAAAAAATTAAAAGGTCATTTAAAACAGCTAACGCTAAGGTTGGTTTATGACTATTACTTTTGTTCGGATATTTAACAATATTAAGTATTGATTTTATTTTTGTTAGGATAATTTTAAATCTGAGCAGGCCTGGCACACTGAACTTTTGGTATGATGTTACAAGTATGTACGTGCCGCGTTCGACGTGTCGGGCCAATTTCAGAAGGGCTGCCACGCGCTGCCGCGCCCCGTCGGCCGTGTCATAACTATCTATATAATCTATATTCTATCACATACGCCATCACAAAAAAAGACAACCCTGACGTTGTCAGAGAAGATAAAAGTTATGATTAGAAAGAGAGGCAACATCTAGATGTCAACGTCTGTTGACGATTAGCGCTGTGCGACCCTGAATTACACTTTATTGTATCGGAGCAAGAGTCGCTATTTATTTAAATGATTTTGCGGAGTGTCTCTTCTGTACCAATAAATACTATTATGTATTCAGTGGTCTGAGCAAAGCGTAAGCACGGTCTTTAGATCTCATCAGAGCGTTCCGGGACGAGCGATGTAATTTGAATTACCCACTAGTGATCGACTAACACTGTGCCCAATCTAATTATAATACATAGTAACAAGACTAAAAGTAAATACAACTAGAAGTTTTTTCTATTCTATTTCTACATATAAAGTAAGTTTATGGATAGGAGCCGTGGTCTTCTCTCGTCACTTTCGCCATCCATAGCGCCCCTACCACTGCCAGTGTCTGAAAAAAAAAACATTATATCGTACAATAAAATTATGGCTATTTTTATACTATAAATAGATGCCCCGATAGCTTGCTTGAATCAGCCGCCAAACGACTTGTCGTGTTAAAGCTGGGGTTTGAAAGGTAGTTCTTTCCTTACTTTTTCTTCTCTCTTAGCAACGGCAAACAGTGATGCCTTTATGGTTGGTATCCATAGGCGACGGTGACTATGTACTTACCATGAGGTGGATCGTCAGTTGTTACCCGACTGCTAGTAAGGGTTATATTTTTCGCGCGTATCTGTATGTATGTATGTATGCGTATTAATATTCTTTATTACCTCGCATCTTCGAAACCTCTGAACAGATGTACTCGTAAATAATTAAGATATCGTTAGATTCGTCTTGATAACCCAAGTGTTCTTAGATAAGTGAAATGAAAAAAAACAATTAAGGTGCCTGTAATAGGTAGGTATGCCATTGTTTGAAGTATTACAAAATAAAAATACATTAAATAATGCAATATGGGTATCAAATTAAAGAGCTCATAATAAGGGTTTTTATAAAAGTACATCATGATAGCTTTTTTGACAGGTGGGTTTTTTTTTAAATTTTATATTTTATACTAGTTACCTTTAACTATTAAAACAAGACTAACCTGCATCAGAACTAAGAATATCCCAGCAATGCCTATAGCCGCCGCGTGTCCCTTCACCCAGTCTCCGAAGGCCGTAGCGCAGCCTATGGGGAAGGCGCTGGTGACGGTACAGTTGAAGGTGTGGACGGTGCCATAGATGTGCTCGCAGCAGCTCACAGGCACCCCATCCTCGGTCCCTAGAGGTTCCAGCCAGTCGGTCGCGTTGGTGACGCCGCAGCATGAGAACTGGAAGAAGTTACAGTTTTTGTTAATGCATCAGTTCATGATTAGCTGCAGTCCTACCTGATGGTAAGTGGCGACGTAGTCTTCAGTAATAGTGCATTTTTTAGGGTTCTGTAGCCAAATGGCAAAAAACGGAACCCTTATAGATTCGTCATGTCTGTCTGTCTGTCTGTCCGTCCGTCCGTATGTCACAGCCACTTTTCTCCGAAACTATAAGAACTACACTGTTAAAAATTGGTAAGTAGATGTATTCTGTGAACCGCATTAAGATTTTCACACAAAAATAGAAAAAAAAACAATAAATTTTGGGGCTTCCCCATACTTAGAACTGAAACTCAAAAATTTTTTTTCATCAAACCCATACGTGTGGGGTATCTATGAATAGGTCTTTAAAAATGATATTGAGGTTTCTAGTATCATTTTTTTCTAAACTGAATAGTTTGCGCGAGAGACACTTCCAAAGTGGTAAAAAGTGTGTCCCCCCCCCTGTAACTTCTAAAATAAGAGAATGATAAAACTAAAAAAAATATATGATGTACATTACCATGCAAACTTCCAACGAAAATTGGTTTGAACGAGATCTAGTAAGTAGTTTTTTTTAATACGTCATAAATCGTAAACCGCAATTTACCTCGATCAAAGTTACAACGAACTCCAAGAACTTTTATATTATGTTACTTGCTACTACGGAACCCTTCATGGGCGAGTCCGACTTGCACTTGGCCGCTTTTTATTAAATTATCTGTTAATGTTACAATACTTACAATCCCACCTGATGGCAAGACGTGGACGTCAGTCCTTTGAGGTTTTAAATTTCCCGCTTACAGATTTTCCATTTTACAACAAGCTAACACCCGTTAAATTATTATACTCGTAGCTGTATCGACCGTGCCTGAATTTGCTTATGGTCGATTAAAGGCCAATGCATACGAAACGGTTTTTCCCATGACATGATAGACACTGACACCATAGGGATCATCGATTTGTAGCCGGGCAAGAAAGAATATAGAAAAAAGAAATAAAGTAGTTACTGGCTTTTAAAAGGCTGGAACACAAGTAGTTTGGCGACTGACTCAAGCAAAAGGGGCGGCAGCACTGGTAGCGAACCAGGCAGGTTTCACAGAAAGATAAAAAACTAACAGTAAATACAGTAATAATGGTCACGTTACTTTCCGTACGCAAAGCCCTACTACCAAGCAGAGAGGCCTATTTTTGTAGCCTCTTACACCCTGTCGACATAGGATATTTGATGTCAGCATTCTAGGCCAGCCCAAGTAGTAACAACCCATAATAATTATATTATTGTCCCACTGCTGGGCGGGGTCTCCTCTCACAATACGAGGTGTATAGGTTTCCTCATGATGTTTTCCTTCACCGAAGTACCTAAGTGATAATTAACTTCTAATACGCACATAACATTCAAGAATTACAGGTGCGTGCCAGGATTTGAACTCGGACCCCCACGTTCGAAAGACCAATGTCGACCAGCGCGGCGGTTAGCGCTAGGCTATTACTGCCCAAATTGAAGTATTATTTGAGTATGTTAATTCTAAAAATATTTAATATTTTCACTTACGTCTCTTTGAACTTCATCCCAGAGCCTGGTGACCTCCAAGCTGGTATTGACGCCATACAGCGGCATGGTGTCTTTCAGCTTCGTCTCAACCAAGGAAATCGTGTTCCCTCTCAACGTATAGCCCGCGATGCAAGCCGACACTTGGAAAATTAATATTAACACCATCGCTCCGGCATACTGAAACATGGTAAAATATATTTATTTAAATTAAAGTATAAACAAGAGTTAGAAATATCAAGGAAAATAACAACAACATTTAAAAAAATTAAAAAATCCACACCGGATGTAACCAAATAAAAGAAAAAGAATATGTAGCACCCCCTGGTGGCGTACGTCGTGTAATCGCTGACCAAAATAGTATCCTTATTGGTGAACGTTTGCTATTAAAAATTAATTTCTTAATTACTAGTAAAAATTTAAAAAAAAAATCACGAAATAAAAAGCTGAATGATGAATTTATGACAATAAAACTGTAGATTTGGTTGAATTTAAAATTATTTTTATAAGGCAAATTTCATTAGATAAATTAATATTTTAAGGAGTAAGGATTCGGAATGTCTTGACTCTTGGCTTTACATTTGATCACGTTTTATTTTGAAGTCGAATAGTTAATTTTTTTATTGTTGTGAAACTTTGAACCGAAATAAACGTATCGATATTACATTATATTGATTTATCATGCCAATACTCAACAGATAAGGCTTATGACTAATAGAACTCAAAACTTGTGTATCTGCTTTACCTATCTGGTATTACTTACAATCATTGTCCGTTATCATTTCACACTTTTAGTTACAATTATTAAATACGATTGGAAAGAGACACAAAAGCTGCTTATGCTTAATTTTTTTCAAATTTTTATCATTAATCTTGACGGTTTTGTGGAAGAAATCGTAATGTAAATTCCTTTATCTACACACTGACATTTTAAGTTTTTTTGTTCTGTAAAATTACAATTTTCATCTTATACCTTTTTTCCACTGAGGGTACGATTTTTGGGCTTGCTTTTACTGATTTTAGCAATATACAGAAATAAAGGAGAAGAAAACGACGAAAGTAATATGTATAATATCTCAGCACGTCTTTTAAAAACAAAAATGTTTGGCGGTTTCATTTATGTAGTTTACCCCGTTTGTGTAGATCAAATTTTGCGAAATTAATATTACTTAGTTCCTATTCTCTTATGGAGTTGAAATTCTACATAATTACTGCTTTAATTCTGATCACATCACAACGCATTTTTGTGATATACACGACTTGATAACGTCTGGGGCCAATCCCAGGACTGATGACGTGGCTCGTCAGCTCGTTTGGTAGTTTGTTGGCTTTTGACAAAAAAGTGAACAGGATATTCGGCAGTCTTTTGTAGACAACGTCTTTTTTAGAACTTTTGTAGACAACGTCTTTTGTAGAATTTTTGTAGACAACGTCTTTTGTAGAACTTTTGTAGACGACGTCTTTTGTAGAACTTTTGTAGACAACGTCTTTTGTAGAACTTTTGTAGACGACGTCTTTTGTAGAACTTTTGTAGACAACGTCTTTTGTAGAATTTTTGTAGACAACTTTTTTTGTAGAACTTTTGAAGACAATACCATGGATCAAGTGTGCCCAGTCAGTATATTAAGATGCAAATTAAGAGTGAATAAAATAAAGTCACACTACGTTTAAAGTTATAATTTCCACAAAAAAGAAAGTTCCAATATCCCTAGCTAATAGAGGTGTACGTATCACCTATATACCTATGAATGTGAGTCATATAGTATCTATTATGTACTTATACCGACACATTACATTACATAGCTGACGATAAGCGAAGTAATTAGCTTTCTTTAACAGCCCGTAACTCCGTATACTCGTATAGTATCCACTACGGCAAATGACTTTAAAAAGTGTATTAAGTTAGTATTAGTCTACTTTGCAACAATCCGCGTTTAACATGTATGATGGTATATACTTTAAAACATGCGTGGCACCTCCCTCCCTCCCACAACGGAAACATGCACTACAATAATTAAACGTATATACCAACATACATACCAGCACCAACACGTGTTTCGCCCCGAAACGGAGCATCATCAGGGTAAGGGTCAACTGGTACATAAGTTCTCAATGAAACTAAACTGAACGAATTAATAAGCAAAATAAAAATTATTCAGATTAAAGTTTGAATCATTAATTTGTCTACCTCCTTTTGTCTAACAATTTTTTAATAATATTTCCCAGCAAAACACAGACCGCATTATCTACTTTTGTACGGTAGAATAACTTCTGTTCACAGATTCTGTATTGCGTTACATAAACTCATGTTATTTACGAATGTCTTCCATTAAAATGTTTTTTGTTACTATTAAATTATACATTTTCATTCAGAAAAAGAGATTTCGCCTATAAATCATGATACAAAATACATTCATTTTAATGGGTCAATTTCAACAAACACGAATTTTGCCTAATTACAGTGGCGAATTTAAATTTGCTATTTCTGATAATTTTTTTTGGCTTAAATAATAGGTAAATATTAGTACTATTTAATCATATACTAGAGATCGAAAAAAATATATTAGTTCATGAGATATTTCCATTTGAAATAATCAAATGCCACCGAAATTATTAAAGGACCACCGGAATTAAAATCCGAGCCACCGAAATTGATTAAATTTAAACCTGCTGTTTCTAATACATTTTATTTGGCGTAAATAATATGTAAATAGTAGTAGTAATTAGTCACATAGTAGAGATCGAAAAAAAAATTATTAGTTCCGGAGATATTTTCAAATTACATTATCAAATGCCACCAAAATTAGGACCACTGGAATTAGAATCTGATCCACTGAAATTGATTATGCCAGTGAGAAATAATAAAGGCAAGATCATCTAATACTTTAAAGATACATATTGAAGAGTAGGAGTCTAGATGAACGGACTCCTTTTAGCGGTGATTAGACACGTTTGTGTTTCTGTGGCCTATTAGACCAGTGCCGATAGCTTCAAAAACCGTAAAAAGTGAAAAAAAAATATAGTAGGATGAAACCCATTGCAAAAAGAAGAGGGTGTAACAAAAATTAAAGGAAAAATAATTTACGGTCGATCTGAGGTCGGGAGGGGGGGAGGGGGGTTTAAGGGTAAAAAACGGTTTATCTCGATTTCCAGCAAAACTACAAGTCCTATGGAAAAAAGTTAAATTGCAAAGTTGTAGATAATAAAAAGATCTACAATTTCTGTATTTACAATTTTTTACATAACCTCAAAATTTATGTGAAAAATTCAAATAAACAAGTTTTTGGTTTTTATTTTTATCTTTAAAAAAAAAATCACGAAATTTAGTGAAAACTTATCTTTGTATGTCCTTAACATTCTGTAATTTTTTTGATTTAAAATATTTCTTTTTTCACCTTATTTTGACTTAGTATCGAAAAAGCAACCTAATTTTCAATCGAAAATTCTCACGTCAAAATATCTACTTTTTGAAAAAAATCGGTGAGGCTTTTGTTTCTTGAAATCTCTACATTCTAATGGTATTTAAAAAACTATAAGCTACTAACTACTACTACTACTAAATATAAACTACTATGGTAATGAAAATGCAATGAAACGACAAATATTTTCGCATGTTTTTTGCAATCTTTATATTTTATAGATTTGTAATTTTTTTGTCTAACAAACTTACATGGAATCTTACGTTTTTCGATTAATTAAAGTGTAAATTTTATAAATAGCTCAAAATTGTACACAATGTTTAAAAAAAATTAAAAACTGTAATCCGAAATTTTTTTGCGAAAATATTTGTCGTTTCATTTTCACCAAATTTCGTGAAAAAAAAATTTTTGTAAAAGATAAAAATAAAAACCAAAAACTTGATTATTTGAATTTTTCACATAAATTTTGAGGTTATGTAAAAAAGTGTAAATAAAAAAGTTGTAGATCTTTTTATTACTTAGAACATTGCTATTTAACTTTTTTCTATAGGACTTGTAGTTATGCCGAAAATTGAGATAAACTATTTTTTACCCTTAAACCCCCCCTCCCCCACTTCCCGACCTCAGATCGCCCGTAAATTATTTTTCCTTTAATTTTCGTTATATTCTCTTCGTTTTGCAATGGGTTTCATCCTACGATTATTTTTGTTTCGTTTCCAAAATTATCGGCACTAGTCTATACACGTCCCTATGTGCTTTGATTTGCCACCGGAGCCACCGAGATTAGGCCACCGGACTTAGAATTAGAGTCAAAACTTGAATTTTAAAGAACACCGTTATTCACAGGTTAACTTTTATTTCACAATTATGGCTGAAAACCTTTAATGGAAGCCTCCATAAAATTTCTTGATAATCTGCTTTGTACTTTTACTAATATACATGACATCGGAATTGGATGATTTTGTATTCCTGCGCCACCGCAGTGAGTACTTACGTGTTTGGCAGGAAAATTACGCAGCCAGTCGGTCATTCTAATACGCAGTTTGCAAGAGCACAACTGAACGGTTCGGGGAGAGCCAGTAAGGTGTCTTCCAAATCGTTTCGTAACAAGTAATGAAGTATACAAAATGCGCCACCGGTATTGCTTTTTTTTGTAGGACATTTTTAAAAGATGTTTTAAGAGCTGTTGCACTGTCTTAAATTACTCCGTAAATATATATTAGTTGTGTTATTTAATGTACTTCTAAAAAACATTCCTTTTTAATAAAATTTATTTACAAAAAAAAATTAAATTTATAAAATATGTAAATAAATGGAGGTCGGACAGTACACCGGAATTAGATTTTAGGTCTTAGATATTTTTTTATTAAGAATACATGTATTAAATACATCTGAATACTTTACTATCATGTAGATCACTGTTTAAACTACCTATATAAAATTATGCATAATTGTAGTTTACCTCCACACATTAATTTTCAACCTCGCCGTCTCAAAAATGCACTTGGGAAATTCACCCTAATACATTCAAAGTGCCTAATTAATTGGATTCTAAGTTATAAACGAAGACATCATTAAAAAGATATTTAATATTTATTATTGGATGATCGATCTTTGTTTATTTAATACCTACATTAACTACTATACGAATTAATAAGCCAAAGTTTTTAGGGATTTTTGCCAAGAAGCAAGACCTATAGAACCGTACCTACTTACATGCCGTTTGAAAAATAGTATTAATTCTATCAAAATACTGTTTATTCATACGGAAAGTCATACATTATTCTCATACATTCCACGCAGTAGGAAATATCATAACAAATCTCTCGTTAAAACCGGCTTACAATAGTGATAAACTGAACGATTCCCACCTCAAGAATCCTTTCAATTGTTATTGCTTACGAATGGTATTCTTTCAATTAGGCACCTCTTATCATAACCATTATGAATATTGACGAGTAAAAATGACGTAAGCTATTACGCGACGACTAATGTACACAAAGTATACACTAGAGTCTAGAGATAATTAAGAATAAATAAAAAACTGGGCAAGTGCGTGTCAGGCCACGCGCAATATAGGGTTCCGAAGTAGTAAGTTTATCGACTATTACTCAATAACTACTTATGCTAATATAGCTGTGATAGTTTTCCTTGTAAATTCATCATATAACCTATTTTTGAGAATTTTTTCACTTGACCAACTCCAACTTTTCATCCGGCAGGGGGGGGGGGGGACACTTAACTCTTACCAAAATTAGCACTTTAAAGCCAAATATATCGCAAATGAACCCCTAAATCCAAAAATGGTCTTAGGAGACCCATAATATTTTTGGAAGACCTTTTCAACGATATGGGGTACACAACGAAAAAAAATTCATTCCCACGTTATCTGTAGGGGAGGTACCTAGGTACCTACCCTGAAAAAAAAAATTAAAATATTTTATTCTACTATTCTGGAGTTTTAATAAATACGTATATCCATGCCAAATTACAGCTTTCTAGCACTAAGGGCGCTTTGCTTCAGACAGACAGACGGACGGACGGACGGACGGACGGACGGATATGACGAAACTATAGGGGTTCCGATTTTACTTCGGAACCCTACAAAGCGGTAACACTTAAATTGGCATCATAAGGATTTTAAACTATAAGAAATAATCCAATATTTCTTTCCTGAAATAAATTATTTTTTTCTTAATGGACCGTTACCCTGTAAACTATGATCGGATTCCTAAGTATCCAGCAAATTTCATAATTTATTAAGTTCTGAAGGTTTATCCTGTGATAGTTGGCAAAGAAACTAATAGTAAATTGAGAATTTTGAAAACGATTCCGAAAATTCCAAGGAATCAACCGGCATATCAGTAAGTATGTAAAAAGAGTAGGCACTAAAATAAGAAAATTATATAAATTAAGACCCTCTTTGATTCATACCGAAGAAATCGCTGTTTAATCTAGCATTTCAAAACCAAACTGTATGTAGTTTACAAGTAGGTACAAGTTTTATGTTCTTCACATTACGTTGAATCGCTAAATGCGATAATGAAGGCCAAAGAACAGACGGTGCAGGAAGGAATGAAGTAATAAACGATATTTCGTATAAATTAAAGTCATATTCATTAAGTACACTTTCGAAAGACGTCGAACTTCTATTTACAGACTTGTCTTGTAGCTCGTCGCAAACAGATATCACGAAATACCCATAGCTATCATAGATAAACTTGTTGTTTATGACCCTAATTAACCACTGATTTCAGCTGAATTTCAATAGTTTTATCACGTTTTCTAACCAAAATAAGAAAGCTAAACGCTCATGACAATTTGTTACGAGCGTTCCTTCGTTTTCTTCCTTACCACAATTCAGTTGCTCAGTTGATCCATCTATCTATTCCAATTGCCATAGACCTCTATTAGAACTTTAATTTTATCTTTTGAAGTGAAAACTTCTAACATCGGGGTGATTTGAAAATCGATGAAACGAAAACGGGACAGTAAAAAGAGACAGACACTTAAATTCGAAAACGAGATAGGAAGCATTGTACAGGGGTAGTGGGAGGAGGAGGGGGAAGGGGAGGGAGAAGGGAGGGGGAGGGGAGGGAGAGTGAATTTAATATTTAATAATATGTATTTAATGCGAATAAAATGTAAAATAATTATCTAACTTTGCATCTCTATGATCATTAGATACTAAAACCAACAATTATTATCATCTTCCCGAAATTTTACATTTTTACGTCTCATTATCTTGAAAACAAAAATTTTTGAAGGTTTCACTTCTACCACGTGTGAATTGCATACCTACATTTTATTTTTTACTTACGTTGGTCACGCGAACATAATTACGAAACCTGACTAACGCCATAATTCCTAACAACTTATTTATTATAGCTATCATAATGATCAAGGATTAAAAAACACTGGGAACAATTATTACCCTAATAAAGTGAGTATCATACATACATACATACGTAGTAGCGTCAAGAACACATTTCATTTAGTTTTCATAAAGATACTGTATTTGTAATGTATGCTGAGTGAGATAACGGTGTGTAGTTATTTATAATAGATTACTGACATTCTAACTATGACGAAAATAGGCCGCCGGGTTTGCAATTAAAACTGGCTAATTTGAGACGTGAACAGAATACAATGGAAGAAATATGAAGACTTATTATTAATACACAAAACGAATTATTAATATTGTTATTACTTACCGCCATAATCAGGTAATAACTCTCCCTGAAGGCTCCATAAAATCCAAAGAAGGAGATGAGGAATATAATAATCCCTGTCGCGATACAGAACGCTGGGAGAGAGAAAAATCTCTCGGATAAAAACGGATGATAGCCATTGTATGCCGACTGGACGGAACTACCCACAGACAAGATTACAATCCCCGTTATCTGAAACACAAATAAAATCACTCACTGACCACTGTCCGTTTCACAGTAACGCAATCGAACCGCATTTAATCGATAAAGGCACGAAACTTACCACGAATAGGAAATTAACTGAAACTAAAGTATATTTAACGGTTGTGAATATTTTAGACCACATTTTGTTGGACGCGTGCTTCCTCGTGACAGCCGAACGACGTATGCTAGTTTAGATATTTTTATCGTCGCCGTATCGTTGATAAGGAAAACAAGCGACTTTATCTAGTGCGGGGCTCCTGTTCTGAGGTTCTAAAATCCGCCATTATTGAGAAATGATCCTTGGCTCGTCCTTGATTGCGATGTCTTTCACGGCGTCTTGTTTTGTACGTATTAATCGATACAAATGGATCTGAAATCGAGTACTTTGTTGGAAAAACGCTGAAAAGTTCACCATAAAATTATTTACATTCTTAACCTTGAAGTCGTTTATTTTTGCTGCTGTTAATATAATTACTGATTGTCTAACACCTTCCATGCATATGGCTATTATTGCGTATTACTGCGTCTGTAATGACTCACATTTGAATGTGAAAAATAAGTGAAATGCTTGATAAAAACCTTACATGTTTTGAAAGCATTTAGAAGTTGGAGAGAGAGAAGAAGAAGGTCTATAGGTAAATCGACCAGATCCGCTGCACTTTTGAGTTAACGGTTTTAACGATTAAACCCCGAGTGGGTTTAGTTATCTACGAGTAACCACCCTCGCTTTGCTTCGGTTTTATTTTTTTACACCTTGGGTTACATTATTGGAGTTTTATTAAGGATCCCTATTTTTTTTGAAAATATAATATGGCCTATGTTACTCGGGGATAGTGTAGCTTCCCAACAGTGAAAGAATTTTTCAAATCGGTTCAGTGGTTTCGGAGCCTATTCAATGCAAACAAAAAATCAAATCTTTCCTCTTTATATATTAGTAGGTATAGATTAATCGGCCAAAGCTCAATTTTATTACAATACCAAGCACTTACATTTTTATTAATCAATTCATTCATAATCACCATGAGGATATCAATATCAATAAACTATCAATACTGATGAGATTGATATTTTATTTAATTACGCAGTCTATGAAGGGTATGGACACTTTACCAGTCTGGTATTGGTATTATAGCAACTGCGTCGTGCTAGCAGAATGCATGAATTTTTCCGAGTCATAAATGTGGCTATTATACACAAAAAAATACACATGCAACTCGCGTTCGAACAAACAAATTAAAATCTCCTCAGCCATATTAGGTATAATAATACAGACATTTATACGTGTATAATTTAAACTAAGCTGACCTGAGTGCCTCTATTTAACCTGTCCATATTAGGACCACTTAACACATTTCTTTATGGTAATTCTGACGGATCATTTACGCATAGATATTAATATTATATTATTATAATTATCATTTTGGCATATATGCCATTATATTAATGTTATTTTTTTTAAATAATAATAAATAAATAAAAGCTTACATACTCATAGGTTATTTACCATCACAACCCAAGTAGCACGCGGGGCTGTATAAGGGCTGTCTAAGGGTTCACATGTGAACTATAAGCGGTAAGTCAGCTGTATAAGAGCTGTAGAGCACGCTTTACAGCCCTTATACGACTGATTTGGGCACAAGTTATACAGCCTTAACTTCACATAGCTGCATAGTAGCAGTATAACAGCATTTAAATAGTAGTAGGGTAACATTACACTCTTATACAGACCTTAGCTGTATATTAGGTTAACATTACACTCTTATACAGACCTTAAACAGCTTTAAGCGTATTTTTCGCCTTTACACAGCTAATACATCACAGGTGAACTCATATAAGAGTGAATTAATGCTTTAAGTTCACTTGTACGCTAAATGTGAACTCTTATTCAGCCCCGCGTGCTACTTGGGAATACTCGTAACACCCATGACCCGAGTACAAATATTTATCTGTCACAATAAATATCGGGAACCGGGAATCGAACCCGGGACCCCTCGCTTCGCAGGCAGGGCCGCTGCCAACTAGGTTACAGGGTCGTCAATCTATCATCCGTGTCATTTTGTGCTCTACTTTCAGCTTTGATATCAAGATAGATAAAATGAATACAAAGAATGGAAAATACAATCCATCTTTTGTTGCACATAAACAGCGTTATTTTATATTAGATAGTTACTTGTTAAAGTATCTACTTACCTACCTATTATCTTATCCTTTGAAAGTAAACAAGATAAAATAACTTTATCGACGTGCCAGTCACTCGATGGCCTAATATTTGAATATAATTACATTATTCAGTTTTAATGCGCATCTTTCACTCAAGAATATATTTAATATGAATTTGGATGAGTTAACTTAAAATAATATGCAAAATCGACGGGTGCAAAGCAAAAAGAGTATGAGAGTAAGAGTAAGAGTGTGAGTAGTAAGAGATATGTCACTGGAAAATAACAAGAACAGCAAATTTATAAATTTCCTAGGAAATTCATAAACCTTCGTAGGATTCTAAACGAGAGATAAATTGTATTATTTTATAAATTTTATGCCCACATTTTCGCAAATTGATAAACTTACCGAACTCACGCGTAAAATAATAAGTAAGCAAAAACCAAACGCCATGTGCGCTCTGATTGGTTGAATAAGTCAAGTAGCATGCAGCAAAGCAAGCACTGTTTCTGTCACGGCTCCGGCGCTATGTACCTACTTATGTTATTATATACAATGATATTAATGTATATTTAATTTTTACCAATTATGTTTACTTTGTGATATATTGCAGTTGTCTGCATATACATTTCATTCTAAAATGTGGCAACTGTAGTAACTACCACTTAGCAGTTTCTACATTGAAATTTACTAATATAGATTAAGGGAATAATTGTTCAAAACTCTCAGTAAATAGTAAAAACAAATCATTTACATAAAATTTAGTTTTTGATTATGAGTATGACCTTTTTCGGAACATAATTTGGCAGATGTCTTTTTCTACACCATACAAGCAAAACCAAACGAATAAGATTGCGGCCGGCGAAGAACGTGTCATCTGGCTGATAAGTTGATAACACATTATGACTGTCCGTGCACCACTCGCGGCCGCGCGAACCGCGCACACACGGTCAGCAGTAGATATACACATTTACATCGTGCAATTTTACAAAATGGCAGTTGTCTGCTTTTACACATTTACACATTAAAAGTGCAAAAAAATAAGGTAGTGAATACAAGTCACTTTCAAATATTTTTTATCAGGCTGATGAAAAGTTATTAGCTTAAAAAATTACTCACTCTAAACACAATTACAATATCTACGAAAGAAAAAAACAGCTGCGGTTCACAAAAATGCGCCTTCGTGGCGGAACGCGGGTTTGCGTACTTTGCGTTACGAAAGCAAGTATCGAATGTAGCATTGAATCGCAATGAATGTGGCAGAACCACCTCATTTCCATTGTTATCCAATTCCAGTTTTACAGTAACCCCTGTCATCATACTTAGTAACATTTCAGCACTTAGCAATAAACGTATTAGGTTAATTTTTCAGCAAACATTATGTAAGTACTCATATTATTGTTTTTTTTTTCAACAAAAGTAGATTCAATGAAACATGAACCTTGTTGTATTTAGGTACTCTCTTCAAAAACATTTGCATAAAATTAGAAATTAGATACAATTTTTTTTATAGAAATAGCCGGCAAACGAGCTGACGATCCACCATAATGGTAAGTGGCAATCGTCGCCCATGGACATCAGCATCTGAACAGAACTGGCTCTCAAGCCCCCAGCCGGAACACAAGTCGTTTGGCGGCTGAGTCATGCTAAAGGGTAGTAGCTATCCAGGCGAACCCCATAGAGAAATAATAATAGTAATAATGGTAATAATTAACAAGTAAAATAAATATTACCATTATAATCACTCCTAGGGACCCTACCTCCAGTGGGCCGGATTTTGTCGCCTCTTACGACACCCATCCGGCGTGGTATTGGTTTGGTTACACTTTCTTGCCCTGAAATACATGAAATGCATCTGTTGTCTTTGGTGATATTAAATCCATGGGCAACGGTTTCTTGCCTGGTGGTGATTTCAGGAATAAACCCTATTATCATGTTAGAGAGTCCAAATTCGAAATTTGTAATACTCGTAGTTATGCTGTTTTGGAAAGCTATTTAATAATAAAATTATTTAATAATTAATCTACAATATATTTTGCAACAATAATAATTTTAACTGAAACCATTTACTATTCATAGTAAACATGCCTTTTTCTTTGTGTCTTCTCGTCATACTATCTTATCATTAAATTATCTCGAGTACAAATAAAACTGACCAATCGCGATTTTTACTTCCTCCATTATCATAAATATATTTTATATTGTCTACACATTCCAAAAATATTACAGTCAATGATCGATAACAAATAATAGTTAATTATTAAAATTTAATTCAATAATCCTGATATTCCCCCCTTTTGTTCTTCAACCTCCAAGCTAATGATGCTGCAATCGATGTTAGTACTATCTGAAATATAGAAACAAACAATTCATAAATCATTTATAGTACACGACGACAGTTTAGAATTTAAGTAATACATCGAAAATATTGCTAATCAAAATGTAAGGTTATTTCAGACATCCTTGAGCAACGTAGCACATAATTTGTTACTAGTATCCATGTGCTTACCCTACCGGCCCAGGGGAGGCAATTAAGATTATTTTTGCTCAGGGGTAATAAATTATAATTTTTGTTCCAGAGGGGGGCAAACTCCTCAAATCCCTGATAACATATATTAAATAAAAACTTTTAAGGAAAAATATGGCAGCAGGCTGCCCAACCCCCCTCAGTACGTTATGCTAGACTCGACCTTAGTGCGAGTGAGCGCGCAATATGCAGTGCAGCATACGAGTGCAGCGAGCCAGCGAGATACTGCGAGTTGCGGCTGCTGTAGTATCATAGCCATGAACCGAAAAAAATGAAGTTAGTTTTATTCGAAGTAGGTTTGTTACAAACACTTCTTCGAAAGTCACTCAACGCCATCGCTTCAGCAAATCCCTACCGTGAGTGGTCCCGGGAGAAGAAGCGGCAAGAAACTTCCGGGATTATTGGTGAAGGTTCTTTTATCTCTATAGTGTTATTTGTGTTTTTTTTCTTTATTGTTTTACATTCATCATACAGAAACCAGTAAGCAGATTACGAACCACATAGAGAAAGCTCATAGTATTAACAAAATCATGCATAATAAAGATCCAAAGGTATTACCTGTATAACGGTGACAACCAGCGCCACCACAGCGATGACGAATATGTTGTGACTGAGCCAGTCGCCCAGTGCGCTTGCGCAGCCGATATTGTGTGCGTTCTGTGAGGTACATAGAAACGGCGAGATGGTTCCGTAGTCGATGAAGCAACAGCTCACTGGTATACGCGTTGACACGTAATCGTGCCGACCGACGACTCCACAGCACTCAAACTGAAATCATACAATCACCCTCTCATACTTACTATAAATTCTTGTGTTGGGGATTTTACATGCGGCCATAGTGAAAAAACCTTCAAAGACTGCTTTTTTAAGGAAATCGTCATCAAACAAACAGATAATCCACTTGATGGTGGGTGGTCTGCGTCGCCTATGGATATCAGTAACTTTATCACTGATCAAGAGAGAAGAAAGCAAGTGCTGGCCCTCAAGCAATAGCCTGAACACGACGACTCGTTTGGCGGATGACCAAAGGATGCAAGCATTTGATGTCAGTGTCTGAAGAAAAGCTGAAAAGCTGTAATCATTGCATGAGATTAACAAGAACAACTACTTAAATATGATACATGACATATGAAGTACCTAATATTATTTGAAAATTATTAAAATTCATGGATTCCGTTAGGATGTCATTCGGCTTTCGGCAGGTTGCTTCTAAGCTGAGTTACTGGACATGACATACGAAATATTAATATTATTTGAAAATTATTAAAATCCATGGATTCCGTTTGAATGTGATTCGGCTTTCGGCAGGTTGCTTTCGGTTGGTTCGTCCAATAATTAAAAAAAATTCAGCACCCCTAGTATTTCTCATCTCTTTTGATGACGATGACCACTAACCAATGGCTGTTGACGTAAATAAAGCCTCACCTCCATTTGCAACTCATCCCACAACTTGGCGACCTCAATCCTCGTGGTGTAGAGCTGCAGACTCTGGCTCATAGTGGATCGTATCTCCGACGCCGTCCCCGTCCGCAGTTCGTAGCCAGTGATAGTCATCGCTATCTCAAATATTAGTACTATTACTAGAAGCACTAGGTACTGAAAATACGATACAAATAAAACTAAAATAATCTATACAAATAAATAAAATTGGAGTGTCTGTTTGTAATATTAAAATAACCGCTTTTTACTAAGTGCATTTGGATGTAGGTATACACGGTACATATACCAAAACAGTATTTTTCACAATTTTTGTCTGTCTGTCTGTCTATCTGTTTGTTCCGGCTAATCTCTGAGATAGCTGATGTAACAAGGAGTAACTTAGGCTATTTTTATTTTAGAAAAAATAATAGTTTGTTAGTTCGCCGGGTCAGCTAGTAAATAATAAGAGACATTAACAATATTCTAGAGACAGCAAAGGAATAATATTTACCCCAATCATAAAATAGAACTGTTTAGTGATAGCAGCGTAGAATCCAAGGACTGAAGTCAATAGTATGACGACTCCAGTTCCAATGGCGAACCCTGGTAGCGTGAAGAATGGCTGCGTTATCAGCTGGCTGTAGACTTGGTTCCGCGACAGAATTACTGTTCCAGAGATAATCAGTACCAAACCTGTGACCTGTAATGCCGAACTAGAAAAATAAGCATCAAAGCTACCCCTGGGCGTACCAAAGGTGGCCAGGGGAGGCTGTTTTCCTCCCTGGATATTGTGTGCTTATGAGTACATCTATAGTCTAAAAGTTCTTATTTGCTTATATGCGTTCACAAGGAGTCTAGTAATTCTACACCTTTTAAAAACTGTTGTCTATGGATTCCTAAAAAATCTCGAATAATGCTTATTCCACTGGTTTTATGTTATGCACGAGATGAAAATACAATACACATTGTATTTAATTTTAGTTCTTATCACTCATGTCGTTTAAGTATTCAGTGACTCATAATACATACGTTCTAAATAGATTCAACCAATGACTGAAATTCCAACAATCTATCCAAATTCAAACAAGGTATCTACTTTAATTAAGTACCTACTACAAATGGGCATAACAAAACTTACCACAAATAATGTATTTACGGCAATCAGAGAATAACGCACTGATTTTAAAAGTTTTGGAACTTTTATTTTTTGCATTTTAAATTCAACCATTTTTTCGGATCACTGTTAAACTCGTAGCACAGTAAAGGTGTAATATATTTATACTGTGCTCGTAGACAATCGCGTCTAAGGCGTTGAGATAATTTTATCAGTGTGAAAAACTAAACAATCAATATATCTATTTTATCTTGACATTTTCATCTAATCACAGCCGAGCTAGCCGGAATGGTTACAAAATACGGCAACTATAATAGGTAATAATCTAAATTTTACTAACAAAAAATAACCGACTTCAAAGTTACTCAAAAACTACTTGTCAGATCTCGTTCAAATTTATGTGGGATTACATGACAAGCACCTGCTTTCGATTAAAAAAAGAATTATCGAAATCGGTTGGCGTGATATTGAGTTATCCGTCCATTTGTCGCGCACATACTTATCATGGATGCCATTGTCAGATCTCAATAAAATTTATGTGGGATTGTTTGACTAATCACTTATTCATAACAATAAGCAAAGTTACACAGGGCTTATAAAGTGTTTTGTTTCTTTCACTCTTATGAAAAACTAACAGTGCAATAACTAAAATAGGTTTAAGTATTACGAGTTTATGAATAAGGCCGTAAGAGTAGCTTTGTCTTCATCTCCACTCTGCCCAGCGAGGAATCGAACCTGGAACCAGTAGGTATCTTCGCAAGCAAGGCTACACGGTTAATGCGATTTTTTTATCATTCCCCTAATAATCAAGCTACTAGGTGTATAGAGGCCATGTACTCATAATCTAAATTTTACTAACAAAAAATAACCGACTTCAAAGTTACTCAAAAACTGCTTGTCAGACCTCGTTCAAATTTATGTGGGACTACATGACAGCCACCAGCTTTCGATTAAAAAAGAATCATCAAAATCGGTCCGCCCAGTGCAAAGTTCTGAGTTAACGAACATAAAAAAAATACAGTCGAATTGAGAACCTCCTCCTTTTATTGAAGTCGGTTAAAAAGTAAATGAGGTAAGGAACATTGTTGAAAACTGAAAGGAATTGCGTAGAAATTCGCTTGGAGAAGAAAATTGCACATGGAAAATTACAGGAAGATTGTAAGCAAGAACAGTTGCAATTTGTGAAAAACGTGTTAAGAGACTTATTTTTAACCCCCAACGAAAAAAGAGGGGTGTTATAAGTTTGACGTGTCTGTGTATCTATGTATCTGTATAACTGTATGTCTCTCTGTGGCATCGTAGCTCCCAAACGGACCGATTTTGATCTAGTTTATTTTGTATGAAAGGTGACTTAATCGAGGGGGTTCTTAGCTATATTTAGTGTAATTAAACCCTGACAAGGGGGTCTTTTAAATTTTAATTTAATATTATGAAAAGATTTTATTTAAGAGCTATATTTTATACATTCTATTCTTGATCAAGTAGTGGTGTACTCGGCAACTTCTCTAAGGTGATATCTAACTTTTAAGCCTTGTTAAAATTAGACAGCCATGGTTTAGCCATGGTTTATCAATAATAAAAGATCCCGAGCGAAGAATTACGAAGCTAATCGTGCTCTTGGTCCTTGTCATAATTTTTAATTATTTCTACCTATAAAACAAACTGTGTACCTTTGCGTTAGATAATAATTAAGAAATAAATTAAAAAAAAAACACAATTTACGTTGACAAACATTATTTATTACATAGGTACCTAAATAAAATGACTTGCATGGCAGTAGCCTAAATGCTTATGCAAAAAAATATAATGAAATAATCATAAAAAAATGATATAATGATTAAATCATTATATTTTTTTTCCAAATTTCAATTCCATCAAATCATCAATCGATCAAACTAATTGGTGTGTCAGGTTCCATCCATCTTGAGCTAAAGCCAACTTTCCCTTCTCGTGGTGCACCCTGTTAAAAGTGTTAAACAACGAGGCATCCGACATTATATTATTTATCCCTCCTGCTAGGTCTGTATGTCCCAATTTAATCCCAACTAGTGTTGCCAATTAGGTGTTGCCCTTAGTGCTGAATTTTCTAAAAATGTCCAATTTTTTTATCAATTGCCCGGACTTTTTAAATTTTGAGATGGTAACCCTAATTCCAATGGTAGACACCTGCTCATGTATTCTGGTTATATTTTTACCTGGCTCTAGCTACCACCCTCCTCCTTGAAACATGATAAATAAGACGTTATTCCGTACAAAAAAATACGAAAAACGGAACCCTTATAGGATCACTCGTGCGTCTGGGCGACTGCTCTTCACAGCCAATTTACTCTGAAACTACTGGACCAAATGAGTTGTTTGATACTCATGTAATTTTTAAACGGCAACGCAGTGGTCGTATATATATTCTTGTATATATTACAGATGACGAAGGTGGCCACTTACCACCAGAAATCTAAAATACCGATAGTGGAAGGAAATAAATGGCATTAAATAGACATTCAAATATTTTCCTACCATTTAACTACCTACGTTATTTGTACAGATGTATGCTAAGAAAGCTGAAGAGACGCCTTGAGTTACGTTACATAAACAGATTATTTAAATATTCATCACGTGTACAAAATTATTATTATTTTTTTATATTTATTTGCAGTCAATTCTAAACTAAATAATAATAATTATTATTGCGATTTTTTTTTCAGCTTTTGAGCTGGTTCTACTACCTGGTACCACATTTACGGGCCGTAGCCAGGTAAATGCAGCGTATTGTGTACTTATTGTGTGTTCAATTATTTTCATCTATTTGCATGAACATTATTCTAAACATTTTAACCTAACCTCTACCTATTTGAGTCCAAGCAATCACGTTAAATAATTTTACAAAGGCGCTCATCAAAACATTTTGAAAGTAACAGTGAAATAATTTACAACTTAAAAAATAATTTTATTATTATCGCTCCAATTCCACCTCTTCGAACTTTGATCTCCAAGCTAGCCATGCCGCAAGTGACGTTAGTACTATCTGAAATGTAGAAACAATGGAAACTTTAATTCAAGGGAAATTACAAATTCCTTTAACCCTAGAAAAGTTAAAGTTAAAAAGTTGGTAAATCTAAGAATAGTAAAGTCAAAGTAATCCTACTCTACCGTGGTCATTTCGTTGATCCACTACTTACGGAAGACCATTATCGTCGCCAATACACATCAGCAACATTTTAAAGGCATCACTGTGTGTGTCAGCTCCGACGCACGACTGGAGTTTAACGCCATAGTGATGATGATGATGATGATGATGATGATGAAGATGTTGGTGATGATAAATGCTGATGATAAATGATGATGATGATTATGATGTTTCAAATCATCAGAATAGGATGCACCAACCACCATCAGAATAGGTTGTTACTGATCAGCCATCCAACGCCATCTAGATTCTGTTTTACGAATTATAAACATAACGCATACCTTAACGGAAAAAATTGATTTTACTCCCCGTAAAATCTCATACCACTGGCTTAAATAATAATATGAAATCGACAGATAAGGAGTTAAACTCCAAAAAAAAAACCAAACCTGTATAACAGTGACGACTAGCGCCAACACAGCAATGACGAACATATTGTGGTCGAGCCAAGCGCCCAGCTCATCGGCACAGCTGGTCTGGTAGGCCCGCTGCGAGGTACAGGTGAACGACGCGACGACTCCATAGTCGATGTGGCAGCAGCTCACTGGCATGCTGTCCACGTCGTAGTCATTAGGACCCTCCACTCCGCAGCACTGGAACTGAATGCAAATAACACAGGTTAAAAATGCGATGCAAAAATCGGGCTTTGAAAAGAAATAGACTTGCATAATATGTATCTACCTACTAATGTAAATTTTAACCCCCTGTTTGTACAGTCGGCCGCAGAAGTAGCTTAACATTATAGTACTTTGTAATAGTAACTGTTTCGACGGTTTCCTAGCAACATCTATGACAAATTCAAGAAATGTAATGTGACAAGTTACTGACTAAAATGTTAAGCTACTTCTGCGGCCGACTATACATTTAAAATCCCTGTGTCGCAAATTTTACGTAAAAGTTACAATGACATCCTTCGATGTCCGAAAAACAGCTGATTATCTATGTGTAGATATTTTCATTTTGACAACGGTGTAGGGTATCACTGGTGTTAGAGTTGCTATTAAAAAGATCTTGATAATTAAATTTCTTGAACTTAAATGCATAAACTACTATTAAGAGTTTATCCTATTATGTAATTCCAGGATATACAAAATAATAGCAAAACAAAACCTTATTTTTTCTGTTCGATTACAAGCTGTTAAAGGTACAAAAATCCTCACCCCCATTTGTATGTTATCCCACAACATGGAGACCTCGATCTTACTGCCATACAGCTGCCGGCTCTGGGCCATCGTGGACCTGATCTCCTGCGCCGATATAGATCGCGTCTCGTAGCCGGTGATGGTGATCGCTATCTCAAATATCACCACTATTACTAGAAGGATCAGATACTGAAAACACGACATGAATTATTTGTATTATTTATTTATTACAGTACATACAATACAAAAGAAGTATTCTTTATTTAGTTCACGTTAGGTTATTATTAACGTCGTAGTTAACATAGTTTAGTCATTTTTCCGTGTACCTACACTGATCTATCAGAGGTCCCTCCTCCAAGACAGGTACAGTTCAGGGTATATTATCAGTAAGAAACAACCACTTACCCCGATAATAAAATAAAAGTGTTCAGAGATAGCAGCGTAGAATCCAAGGATAGAAGTTAGTAATATGACGACTCCAGTTCCTATGACAAACTCTGGTAGAGTGAAGAACTTCTGTGTTATGAGCTCTCTGTACACTTGGTGTTGTGCCAGGATCACTGTTCCAGCGACGAGGAGAACTATACCTGTGATCTACATATAAAGCGTTAGTTACTAGATAAATGACGACCCGTGTGGCGCAATGGTTACCATGCCGGATCGCCGCACCAAGGGTCCTGGGTTCGATTCCCAGCGAGGCGGTTTGAATGATGAGTTTGAATTTCTATTCTCGGTCTGGGTGTGAATGTCCTTGTCTAGTGTGTTGTCCATGCCACCCACGACATAGAGAACCCTAGTGTGGGGCTATGAGTGTGAGGCGAAGTTTTCAAACGAAAAAAAATGGTTGTCTGTAAAGTCGGTTTACGGACGGTAGTTTAACTTGACAACGTCATGACAAAGCTCCGCTCCGCTCCGCCCCGCCCCGCCCCAGTCCGCTCCACTCAACTACAATCGCTACGAACGCTACGATACGCCGATCGTAGCGAATAGTGCCTCTCTCTCGCTTTTGCCGCTCTCTCGCTCGCGGAACGCTACATTTTTTCATAGATGCGCCAGGCGCTCATCGTTTTAATAGACGTTATCACGTCAAAAGCCGCATCAAAATCGGTTACGATGCTACACGTACTGACACCAAACATACTGATACACAAACATACTATATTTATATCTCTTATATCTCTTCTGTATCTGTGTGCAATCTTATTAAACTCTCAAATACATTTTTACGTTTTAGTAAACAAAGAAAGATGCATACATTCCACCCATGAAATTGATAAACACTCCAATAGTCAATTTATCAAAGATAAGTTAGGATTACAAATTGCAAAAGAAATAGAGATAGTTAAAACCGGCCACAAATAAGTAAAATATCGATCTAACAATAAATCTTAAACACGTACTATCTACGTACGTACGAAACCTCATTGCAGAAAAATAATTTAAGCCAAGAATATTCTTACCAAGAACAAACTGTTTACGGTAACCAGGGAGTAACGCACTGATTTTAGTAGTTTTGGAACTTTTATTTTCCTCATTTTAAATTCAACAGCCATCTATCTGGTCACAAACACGCAGATACAGTTGTAGACGTTGAAGATATCTCATCGAACGCGTTGAGATATTTTATCAATCTGTAAAACTAATCAATATTATGTTGACACTTCACAAAATACGCTAACTGTAAAGGTAAGGTAAGGTAACACATGATTTTAAACTCCACTAATCGTGAACACACATTTTACTATCATTCGGGTACTCACGATATATTTTGTAGGCAAGGCCGATCTTTCTTTTGGGTAGTTGTATGATACATAAAACATGCTGCAGATTACTATACTTAAAATATATGATAGGTGCAATACAAACGTATAGTATCTGTGTCTTCCTTATCTCTAAAGCTTAAGTAGTAATTACTAAACCAACTACTTAGTACTTGAAGACCTGAGAAAAGATTTTTTTTTAAATTATACCTCACGCTTTTTTTATTGTTAAACAAATTATTATTGAACTAATTAATAATACTATTAACCAAGTCTCCCATCTCTTCGTGCAGACTGTAGGCAGTGATTTTGGGACTCAGCATAAACGCCTCTGATGATATTTAACGAATGTAGAATGATGAGTGGCGATGATCACTTACCAAAAATTGAAAAACTCCTCTCATCTGCTTACTTGATGCGTAAAACCAGTTTCAAAGATCTAACAAAGACTACAAGAACTAGATTGTAAGAACAGAAAATACTGACTGAAATTAAATAATGATATAAACAATCGATGTAGGTAGTTAGTTTGTTAGTACGTTAGTCACTTCGCCACTCAAACTCCTTTATCATCAAGCACCTATTATAACGATGCTTCCAATGAACACTGCTCTAACTTAAAATTACAACGATTTCGTTTTTTACGTAAATCGCTTCAGTATTTTATAAGTATTAAGCACCCCATTTTTTTTAAATATCACGAGAAATAAAGAAGTTATGAGGCTTACATAACGCTAAGTAATTATGTACTTTCAGCAATCGTGTGGTAGACACACCGCTATCAAATGCTCCTTCTGTAAACCTACGATACTGGAGTTAGCGTAGTGTTCATTGGAAGCATCGATAAATACTTTTGCTGTTGTATTTAATTATTGACTGCATCGAAAGCATTCGCCGCTTACTATATTTTTATTTATTTTATGATGAGCCCCGATGGGAATGACGATGAGCCCCGACACACTATAAATATTACATTTATACTGTGGCCCCGATGAGAATGTGATAATGACAAAATAATATAAAAATTAATAAAAATAATACCTACCTAAATAATACTTACCTACTATGTAATATTTTAAATTGTAGTAGGTATTTGTAAGGGTTATAGGATTACAGGATTAGTAAGTTAAACACTAACACCCTTATACAGGTAATAGGTTATATTACTTGTGTCGCCAGTGGCATGGAAGAAACATATACATATAATACAACACATCACAATAACACCCATGACCCGAGTACAAATATTTATCTATCACATGAATATCTGTCCCGGCCGGGAATCCAACCAGGGACCCCTCGCTTCGCAGGCAGGGTCGCTACCAACTAGGCTACATTTTTGGTTTAGTTGTTTATTTTAAGAAATACTGCGGTGGGTTGGGTAGTATTATTAAGTTGTTAAATATGAATGTATTGAACATTCTAAACATAATAATTTTCTAACATTCTAAAATTCATGATATGCTTATTTGATGTCTTGTCGATCAATAGCGTCAAGTTAATGGACTCGTGTTCTAGTGATGGTATTTAAGCATAAATCGAAGTGAATTGACTAAAGTTCAAAACATTGACTGACACCATTGAGGTAGTATACATAGAGAGGCTATCTCAAACAAAATGTGTGTTCCACCGCCGGCTTGCCCTCCGTTCTCTTTTCAAACTAGAAGCCTCGTTTGCACACTTGCCATAGAGTAACTTTGTAGGTATATGATGCTTGTCAAACCAAGACAAGCAGTCACCGACTCCAAATCTTTACAAGCTCTTACTCCAACCTGTGCTCCAACTTTATTTAACGTGCAAAAGCGTTTAAACGATTTTCAAACGTAATTACCATTGATTCGTGTCAAAAAATCCAACACTTTAAATTGGTCACAAGCGTCGCGTCGGCAAGCTTATTTAGTCCATTAACACGCTAGTGGCTTGCCAAGTTCAAACGCTCCTTATGCTTTTTTCATTCAAAATGGCGGGAACATTGCTCAATAATTTAATTTAATTCGTTTTAGTTGATTTAACTTAAGATTTTATTTTCTTACTGATGATAAAGTGATAACATTATCTTTTTTGTTTTTCGTCGTGCAATTGTGATACATTCTTATTACGCACGACGGCATTTTTTCAGTTTTTTCGTAAACAATTTTGACATGCGGCCGCAATGAGCGCAGCCGAGTGACAGCTGAGTGACAGAATGAAATGCAGCCGGCTGGCTGCAATGCACACCCCCGAACCCGATGTTCGAGGTGTCCCTTCTATACGCTAGTAATAATAATTCTATGACTGACACGTTAAAAATACGACTGATTTTGCTATTTAAAAAAATATAAAATTAGGCCGAATAAATTTCATAAGGTAACACGACTCTTATCTGAGCTGTGACACTTATTTTAGACTTCACGTGTCCTCACTCCTCACTCACCCTTGCTCCACCGCTTCTACCCTGTGTAGATTTCAATTAGTATACTCTTTGAACGCTACTGAAGCATCTGAATTCGTTGAATGTGAACTTTTTCTGTTCCATCTGCGTGGCACTGCATTTAATTTTTAAGCATAACATTAGATTTAAGCAGATTGTTGTATCTGTTGTAGTCCCCTGTGTGCGAAATAAATGTTTCTTCTTTCTTTCTTCTTTTTTTTCTCTTTCAGCTGCGATTAGATCATAAAAAGTACTAGGGGGAAACTATTTGATAACTACCTACGTAGGTACTATTGATATTCAGTCATTCAGGATTCAGATCTTTGCTTACCGTCGCCTTTAAATTCCCATCTGCAAAGAGAAGAGAGTTTGAATTTCGCGGGTTATGTTTATACTTTATGGGTGTATAGCAGTGTTACCAGGTACCACATAGTTACGGTGGATCAACCATATTCAGCTGCGATTTTTGGTACATTTTACCCTATTTTGACCCACAAAAAATCTGATTTCAGTAGGAAAAAACCTCAAATATCATACATTAAACCGTATTTTTGAATCCACTGTATTTCATGGAAGAAAAATCTACCGTAAGCCAGTTTTTTTAACCTGGCAACACTGGTGTATAGTGTTAACAGTATAAAAAAAACTATTTTTACCACTTTCAATGGGAATGTTTCAAAGATTTATTTTATGACTAGCTGTTGCCCGCAGCTTCGCATACGGAAATTATGTTTTACCTTATTTGTACCTCTTATAGAAGAAAATTTAAAAAACGGTGAATTTATATTGTAGTACTTATATTTAGTAATATATATACTGAAACCCACGATAAAATCACAAAGGATTCCTCCAGGAGCGGGTTTTGAAAAATAAGCAATATTCACATTAATTTGTATTTTTTTCTTTTTTTTGCAAAATTTTGAAAAATTGAAAAATATGGGTTCCATAAATTAAAGCAAGGAATATTTGATGCAAATTTGAAGCAAATCGGTTGATGTTTTAAAAATATTCCATACAAACTTTCATCCCGTTTCCCGGGGAAACCTTTTAATTTTCCGGGATAAAAAGGATCCTAAAATATGACCCGGAGTATTAGTAACAACTTTACCAATTTTCATCGAAATCCGTTCAAGGGTTTTCATGTGATGCCCGGACAGACAGACAGACAGACAATAATTCTAAAAAAAATATTTTTGTACTCTATTGAAGTGCCCCCTAATCAAAAGTTTTAAAAAATATTCAATGTACAGTAAATTTGCCCTTTGAGTTTTATTATAGTATAGATAGATAGATTTAAAGATTTATTAAGAAATTATATTTTACAAACAAATTAATCGTTTAATAAGTCGCAAAGTCCCGAACTGATACTTTAAATAAATGCACTGCATACTTACACTGAAATTAATGTTCTTAGTATTTCACGTATTAACATGAAAATAAATGTATGCAATATAAAATATTATTTTATCGTACGTTCCATTCCCGAAAAGGCTTGACGCTTAATAAAACATGAATTTATAAAGTGGCAACACGTTTACTATTTTAGTTTTGTGTGGTAACCTGTGGTCAGTGTTGCCAATGCTACGGCAATTACCGTGTTCTACGGCTTTCCGGCCCAAAAAAATCACAAAGTCTACGGCTTACGGCTGCCCTACGCCCTATTTCATTAGCCAATTCTACGGCTTTTCGCAAATTGGCAGCTGTGGACACGGCCCACAGTTGATCTTTTTCCATATAAACACGGCTTTTTTATCTAATGTACACGGCCGCCTAAAAATTTGCATTGGCAACACTGCCTGTGGTGGTGGTAACTGGTAAGTCTGCCAAGTCTGGTAACACAGTCAGTTACTTTTCTGCACTGTGCGCGGTAAGCTTCGTTTGTGCAGTTTGTGTGCTTTGCGTGGTGTTATCTAAATAATTACGGTGAGCTGTATTAGTAATCAATTGTTTTAAAGTTCTTAAAGGCGTGCTTTAACGTTTTACGAGATAATGGTAGTTCAAAGCCAATATTGAAAACAGGTGTGCGTAACTACGTAGCTAGTTGTGTCAACAACATAAATCGATGTTTTTAAATCTCAGTTCGGCTTCGGTCGCAGCGAAAGCACGGAAAAGAATTTAAAATTAATGCTTTTGTTCCAGATATAAGTTTAGATTTGATTTTGAGGAAAGCACGACTTCAAAATGGCAATTGGAGCGGGAATGTCGTGTGTGAAATATCTACTGTTTGGCGTCAATCTTTTGTTCGCGGTAAGTGTTTTTGCTTCTCGTTTTCCTTGAAAGCCTCCCTTGCGCCCACTGGTTGTCCGTGATTCGTGCGTCATTAAAAATCCACGTGATGCAATTACCTCTATCCATATTGTCACGTTGTAATGGTTAGTATTAATTAATTTGAACATTTCAATGAGTTTAAAATGTTTACATGAACGCAATTTAACGATTGTTGTATCTAAATAAGTTACACAATATATTAGTCACTGATTACAATTGCTTCGATCGGTGCTTCTTCAGAATAACATGGTACTCAGCGGAAAGTTTTCTGCTGCGTAAATAACATTGTAATTGCAATAACATAAAGTAGATCACTTGCCAATACTTTTACAACTTGTTGCGTACGTATTCATGCTAATAAGATGTATAATCGTTATTAGGTAGACTAGTGTACAATGAAACTTTATCATTATCGATTTATTATTTTAGTCGTTTTGAGGGTAGGTATGCAAATTGTTTAAAATTTTAAATGTACTGGCAAATGTGAAAATTCAATTACCTTTTAATATGTAGGTAGACTCTTTAAAAATTATATTTCTACAATCTGACTGCAGCATCAGGACACCACTGACCATAATTACTACTAAATTGGAGCAGCCATCATTATTTCCAGTCTTGCTTGTCACCAACATTTTTACTTACCTCTTTTTTCATATTTGGTGAAGGCAACATTCATATTTTTTTTTGACGTGATAACGTCTATTAAAACGATGAACGCCAGGCGCACGCACGAAAAACCATGACTCATTGTCCCGTTCCGCGCGAGCGAGAGCGCGGAACAAGTGAAAGAGAGGCTCGATCGGCTACGATCGGCCGAAGCGCTCAATTTTATCTATCTTCATTTTTATCAATGTTTTGTCATGATGTTGTCACGTTAAACTACCGTCAGTAAACAGACTTTACAGACATTATTTTTGTATTAATTTGTATATTTAAAGTCTTGGACGGCAGGCAATGTATGTTACTGCCTTTATCATACCTTAGTACAAATTTACATTTACAAAATAAATATTGAATCTGGGAGTCCCAGACTCCATGCTTATCTATACAAGTAATTTATATCTAAACAAGTAATTTCTGTGATAAGGTGCAATTTTATTGAAATTGTATAATATGTTAAATACCTATTTGATTTACATTCTTGTGAATATAGGTATCACCAGTCATATCACATACTCGTAGTTAATTTTGTCATTCATTAGGAAACATTCTAAGCAAATCATGTGAGAAACCTCTGTTATTTTAAGAAATAACATTTACTTTATTCTAAGGAGCTATTTCTTGTTCAATATTCTGAATATTACCTTATTTTCAAAATAGGATGCTTGTATTAACATATTGAACACTTATCAATAAAATTCCAATAATGATTTAAAACCACCTTTAATTGAGCTGCAAAAGAAAAGTATTTTCCTAGATTCATCCTTATCATACTTAATACATAATATTATAGGTACATATAATTATCACCAAATAATATATTCTCTGAATATGTATACTGCAACAGTAGAATTTCCTATATTATAGAGCCTATAATTAAAAATAATTTCAATGAGTTGTGTAACAACAAGTAATTCCAACTTCATTCAAATTATGTACATGTTTCCAAACCTGTTATTACGTCATATCATCTGAGTGGAATAAGAGTATTTCTTATTTCATTAAAGTATTAATAATGTTACCTATCTATTTTGTACTGAATCAAGTTATATTCATTTGCATGTCACAGTATTGCGTAAATAGTTGTTGAAATATTATATTAATTTTAGTATTCAATGTACATGATCAAGGATAATTCTGCTAAATATGATATGATTTATTATTAGATTATTAGAATGGAGTAGGAATTGTGACATTTGTTTTATTTCACTGTGACCAGATATTCATCATCAAAACATACAATATAATGAAGGTACCTCATGTATACTTCATAAGACCAAAATCGTAATACAAAACATCTTTTCTGTTTTAGATCACTGGACTCATAATCCTGATAGTGGGAGTGAAAGCTGAAATCGGAGCCAACCCATATGTGGACCTGACGGATGAGACCTTCTACACATCTGCCCCGATGATCCTGATCATCGTGGGACTGATTGTGTTCATTGTTGCGTTCTTCGGTTGCTGTGGAGCGGTTAAAGAAAATCATTGTATGATAGTTACGGTAAGTTGGATGCAGTGAATTACTCTTCCATTGCAGGATACAGGTCTCTTGTGAGCCGCAGTAATAGAGAATACTCCGTCGTACTCCTTCAGTATGTATTAATTTTTAGTGGTCAAGTGAAGAAGGTGTTCAGTTTTGGATATCAAATGTATTGCTGTGTAAATTGCTATTTATTTTAAACAAGATATTATTCTACTTGACTTTAAAAAGTTGTCAGCTATTGAGGACATATAAAAAGGTGTTTTAAAACTGGTTTCATGACTAACCACATTCAGGGTAAAAACAGTTATTAATTTTTAGTATGTGTTGTCAGTGATTAGGAATTTTAGGAAGTATGTCACTATGCAATTTAATGACATGCTATTATTCAGTTTGTGGGTTGTGATAAATAATGTGCTGCATTAGCAGGTCCAGACATTCCAGTTTTTTATTTTCGCGCAACAGTCTATTCTAAACTCTTTGTAACTCATTCACTAAAGTCTGCCAAAATGTGAGTGACATGTCATTGTGATGTCAACGAAAGCCTTTACATGGTTCCGTAAATGGAATAAAGAACCATAATAATATGTAGTTTAACACTCGGTGCGCGAGTCCGACTTGCACTTGGCCGGGTGTTTAAATTACGTGACCCCATGACATAAGAATACAATATAATCTAAATAAAATAAATAAATTAAAAATAATTTGTGATTTGGAGGGTACTTAATTAAAATATTTAATAAAAGTTATCACATAAATTATTATTTCAAGCGATAACGCTCGTTATACCTACATATAATTAGGGTCACACATATTATTTCCATTTATAATTTTAATTTTTAAATACAAAGTTGAATAGATTTTCAAGAAACTGCAAAAACCGTTCCAGTTTCCATTGACAGGAGAGTTCCAAAATGTCGATCCCAATAGACGCGTGTATTCGTTTTTATTTATGTAGGTATGTATGTTACATTGATCTCTATTATTAATCCTCAACGTTTCAGAACATTGAGGTTTGGCTGACAGCCAATTGTTTTCTTTGTCACGAATTTCTTTCAAAAAATTATGAGTGCATATAATTTCTGAAGTACGAGTAAAGTAGGCTCACAAGTTATTATAATGTATAAGCGTTTAAGCCTGACTCAGATATTATGTGGGTCGAAACAGTTAACGGCTGCATATGTATGTGAAGTGGCTTTCAGTATGTTTTAGCACTTTACTTATGCATATGGTAACAGCACGGTCTTTTTGAACTGATTTAAAAAAGGAGGAAATTGGTTTATCGCTCTGTAGGACGGTATTTTTGTGTAATAAGTGCATTTACGTGCACAAATAATTCCGTGTTGGATTAATTGGATTGAATCTGGAATCACGATCAAGCCAATCAGTCTGTTATCAATTTTATAATATAGTGATATTATAAAATTGTTAAAAAAAAGTTTAAATAATCCTAATAAAAAAAGTTTTTTTTTCGATCATAAAAATGTCATTTTTAATATGTTTTTTTTTATAGTTTTTATTCGCCTAATAGCACAGAAGAAATAATAATAGGTACTTATAAATAAGTACTAATAGTATACGACTCGTATATGTCAAAAAGCCCTCCTATTTGCGCCTCATTTGTTTATTTAACTGTCATTTTTAATTTAAATTAATTGACGAGGAAATCTGCTAAGGGGCTTGCACATCAATGCAAATATGCACTCGTTATCTATGACTTCGTTTAATACATTATTTATCATTATAGTCATAAAACGGTTATTCATAACAAATACCGACTTGATAGCAAAACGCAGCACATGTGTATTTAAGTTATTATTTATTATACACAACACATTTTCTCATTTAATGCCTTTTACTAATTTGCCAGCTCGTTCGTAATCTTAAGAGTCCAAGGGGTTCCATTTATCCTTGACCCTGAGCTACCCTGCTACTCCTTACTGAACAATGGATGATGGAGGCTATGGCAGCAGGTTCCTCGTAGCGCTGGCATAGATATCTCTCAGTTCAATCCAGACGCGTTATAAATAATATTTGTGTTTGTTGCTGGAGTTTCTTAACTGCCAAATTTTATAATTATGTTGGCCACCTAGTATGTAGTACCTTGTATTTTCATTATGATATTTGTATTGAACACTCGTGTCGTTCAGCCACATCTCCGAACACCTCTAATCATTAGTTAGACCTTTGTCATTGGCGCCAAAAAATTGCTTTCACCCTCATAATACAGATTGTTCTGTATTCCGAGATTTCACCCAGTAAAAATGTCACAATTTTTCTATTAAAACGATGAACGCCGGGTGCATGCACGAAAAAGCATGACTCACTGGCACGTTCCGCGCGAGCGAGAGCGCGGAACAAGCGATAGAGAGGCACGATCGGCTACGATGGGCCGAAGCGCTCAATTTTATCTATAAAAGTATGCAATCATTTCATCAATGTTTTGTCATGACGTTGTCACGTTAAACTACCGTCCCTAAACCGACTTTACAGACATTATTTTTTTAATACTTTATTATTCAGTTACGGACACGGTACAATACAGTAGGATAAATTCCGCAAACATAGCACGTCAACATGTCCCAGCTTGCTTTATGATTCGTTTACGAGGCAATTGGGCCAATCTGTTTAAACCAATTGCCCCGCACGAGTCAGACGCCGTGCCCTTTGATACGTTGACTTGTACTTTATTAGTATGTTAGATTCTATCACCTCACAGTTATTGTAAATTGTAATTACTATAATCCGTCTCGCCTCTAGATATAAATATTTACAGTTCCTGAAGTCCTGAAGTAAAAAAACCTCTGAAGTTTTGACATTTCCAGACATCTTTCCATAGTTCACTCTTCCCCTATTTTAACCCCTTCGAAGGAGTGAATTTATAGAAAATCCTCTTGTTTATTTCTTGTAATCTTAGCATTGTGGTTGAACCCTGTGCTTACTAGCTTTAGGATCCCATGTTTGTACAAAAATTTATTTCTCTTGAGAAGCAGTATCGTTTTATGACATGGCTTAAATATTTTTTTCAGAACGACAAATTAGTCGTTGTCTTTGCCGTAATTGACTTTATTGCTTATTAAGATTTTGACCTTGTTAAATACAAAAAAAAATCATGGTCAGCAATATTTATTCTTTAATTATTCCAATAATATCGCAGTAAACATGATAACGCTCTCTCGGAATGGCTTAGAGATTAATTAACATGTTACTAAATAATAAATATAAATTATACTCTATTTTTCTGTAATTTCCGGTAGTTATAACGTTAACACTAGGACTAATGTATCAAGTTTCAGACTTAGTGAGACCGACGCTGGTGCTTGGGCATCTGATTAAAAAAAACTGTTTTCTCAAATGCTTATATAGCTATATATATAATGCTTATATATTATTTAAACGATACTAAAGCTCTAACAAACGTTTTTACATTTACTTTTTGATCAATAGACGATCAAATGCATCCGTGTGGCCGCGCATTTATCACTTACGCATAAATCAGCTTTAGATGTCTTTAGCTAATCTGTTGTAGCGACGATTTGCCATACAGATGTCCAATTGTCCAGCCATAAGCCCCGTGCCCTTTGACACGCGTCATCTGCTTCACACTAAACGGTCATTTCCTTTCACCATATCGACGTTAACTAGTTCCTTTCTACTGTATCTCTGGCTTTGTCGGCCATTATTGTGGCCTAATTGGTTTAGTTTAGATAATCTCTTTGGATTGTGGCAAATGGACACTTTAAAAAATAGGATCTTAAGTTAGTCTTACCATCCACGCCCAGGTTACTAGTAAATAGGTAGGTACAGGTAAAAAGTTCACCCTAAAACTTGCAATAAGGACTCAATAAAGATTTTTAAACAGTATAGCCGGCAAACGAACTGACGAACAATCTGATTGTGGGTGGCCACCGTTACCATGGAGATCAGTCATACCAAACTCATCACCAATGTGTTGCCGGTCAAGAAAGAATTGGATCTCAAGCTCCCCAGCTGGAAGACTCGTTTGACTGATGACTTAAGCACCATCTAGTGCTACAAAACTCAGTGGTTCAATAACATCAATTTTCTCTGTATTGAAGGATATTTAGTTCGATTTTCGAAACCATACATCATCATTGAAATGAACCCAATTCTGAACGAAGAAGCCGCACCGCTTATAATCGGTTAACGGCCGAGTAAACAACTGCTGGCAGTGACAAGGTGGGCGCGCGATAACAACAAAATATTGGGCGTCATTCCAATTCCATTCGTAACGCTTACGAGTATCTTTGTTGTGAAGAAAATGAAATATTTACATAAAAAGAAGTACAACGAATGCTGTTTCATCATAATTATTGTCCCAATGATGCTTAACATTGTGGATCAATGATAAGTAAGTATTGAAACTGCACCGTGTAGTTACTTGCGGACATAATATCAAGCAAATCGATCTTTAAGGAAAAATCTACCTATAATCTCAAAAGGACAAGCAAAGCAATCTTTTGTCTGTGGTTTGTAATGAACCCGAAGTAAATAATATTACCCGCAATCAATAGCATGACCGCGTGAAGTACGATGTGATTCATCGGCTTCAACGCCCATTGCCCCGCTATGATTCAATCTCATCGCGTTCATTCTGATGCATTCGTCCAACCAGTGTGTGAAATGTAAAATCCCCGATGACGATTACAATAAAGTTTTGTCACAGAATACCAAAGATAAATTAAGTATAATATGAACTGACCAAACCAACTAGACGACTCAAACATAACGTCCTCGGCTAGGAATGCTAGGATGTAGATACCGAATAGCGAAAAGTATAATATGTCGTTAATTTATTAAATTTTATCATTGTTAATTATATAAATTAACATAATACGACGACTTTTCAAATGTTTGAGACGAGGATAGGTGATTTTACTAACGAACAAATGTTTTATTTCATTATTTATTAACGTAAATTCGTAACGTTATTTCGTTATTTACATATACTTAAATATTCAAAATAAGTTATGGAGAATTTATATTTTTGTATTTAATTAATAGTTATTTGTTCTGATATCATTTTTATCAAACTACATTATTGATGTACAAAGATCTTAGCCTACCTACTCGTATTCAATCTAAATTATATATTCCTAGTTACATAAAAACTTGAAAACTATAAAAATATCAATGTTAGGTACTTTTTGTTCATTAACGATTATCAGTTTATGATGCATTGTAGCATTGTTCACATTAGCTGTGTTCACTTATTTACTTTATGTGTATGACGACTTCGGTATTGTACTTTACGAGTGTTGTAATGTTTTGTATATGCATACATAAGTAAATACATATACAATAAAAGATAACTTAAGAACACAGATAACAGTGTATTTGCTTGCATTAGTAACCTGCTCTCGTTTGGATTCGGAAATTTTAACAGGCACTTATTAGGTAGATGTTTACTCTATTTTACTCTTTTAGTCCTACTGTTCTAGTTTCATACTTATATGAGAAAACATGTTATTAATGTCATATTCATTGATTATATTCATTTACTAGCTGACTCAGCAAACGTTGTTCTGCCAAAAATTTTGGAGTGAAAAATAGATGTTGTCCGATTCTCTACCCTAGCCGATATGCATGCAAAGATTCACGAAAATCGGTCGAGCCGTTTCGGAGGAGTGTAACTTCTAACACCGTGACACGAAAATTTTATATATTACATTGTAGGCTACAATTTGTAGCAACTGCAAAAAAAATGATTCTATACTTTTCTTACTACTTAATAGAATGTCCTTGCTGATTTTCACATTGTATTCAGTTGGTAACGCAGTACCCGAGATGAAAAAATGTATACGGATTCTGTCCCAAAATATAATACAATAGGGATGTTGACTAATTTTAGGATTCAATTTGATTTTATAGATAGAACCTTAAAAATTTATGAAAAAAATATTATAAAAATAATAATCTTCAATTTAAAGACAAAAATATTGATAAATAAAAATCATTTTCAAATTTCCCACCAAAAACGTCACGTGACGTCACTAGCCGATATTCAATACTATCTGTCGACTGAAGTTAGTCGCACTTGCATATAAAATAAGAACAATGACGTCATAAGCTCAAACTGGCGTTTAAGGTCACGTGACAGTGAGTAGGTACTATTTTTAACATTTTAAAATAATTATATTTAATTAATTTTGCTTGATTCCGACAAAATAATAATATTTTAGGTGTTTAAATGTTTTCCTTGATACTTTAAACATAAAGTTATTTTAATTTACTGATAGTGTCAACATCCCTATTACATCCCGATATAGTTTTATTTATTAGTACTATACATAGATTCGAGTACCTATAACGTCCCCTATCTGAAACAGCTATTCACGTGTGTCTGTTTAGCATTATTAATAATCTGATAAAGAATGCTCAATGCATTAGGTCGCTTATTACCTTTATTACAATTAGTATAATTACGTTGTGATAGATAGCTTCAATATACAGTCGATAAATATAAAACACGAGTAACTGCCCTCGCTTTGCTTCGATTATTAGGGATCCCTAATTTTTTTTGAATATATAATATAGCCTATGTCACCCGGGGATAGTGTAGCTTCCCAACAATGAAAGAATTTTTCAAATCGGTTCAGTAGTTTCGGAGCATAATCAATTCAAACAATCAAATCTTTCCTCTTTATAATATTAGTACCTATAGATTAACAGCAATTTATTTAGTCCATCCAATATTGTCTTGTAGATTTCGTGTTACTGTCTGGATCGATATCTTAACTCTAACTCCCGCTGGTTCTAACATTGTAATGTATTTAGCTAATATCAGTAGGCTATAATAAATTAAACATGTAGAATATTCACTTATGTTTCATCTACAGTTAGTGCTTTGCTTACGTAATTGTTTGTATGGAATACTAATTATGTACTTTTAATAGGCAAGTTCAGTGCCATTATTACCTCTTCTTTGTCACGATTTTCTATTATTTTTTTCGTTGTTTGGTAGAACTTGCTTGACGATATTCAGTGTTATCGATGAAAACGTTTTGGAAACAAGGAAAAAATAACATTAAAATATGTTCCACAATTTTTTTATTATGATTATGTCGTGATTATGTTTAATGGTTAAATATCGACCATTAGACACACTCTAGTAATAATATGTATAACAAATAATGAATCGGAAAGCATACGGAAGAATACGCACGCACGTATTCGTAGTCAGGTAAGTCAGGTAACCTTACAATTCGACTTGTTGAGTTGTATGTCTAGCGACCTTTATAAGGAAACAGGTGCTCTTATCTCCTTCCTTGGTTTGTAAAGTAATTGGTATCCGAACAAAAACAGTTTCACTGTAAAAAAACCGTACAAGTACACTTCAAATTATAGTTCTATACAAAAATGATGATTAATTTTGTACAAAAAATTATGAAATCAAAAAACCCAAGTACATAACCGTTTTAGATTAGAAAAAAAAATTTGCTGGAAAAAGTAAAAAAAAATGGTGTACTTGGTGTGCATAATTATGATTTTCGATCTGACTTGACATTGGAAGCCTAGGCCGTCAGAACAAGGCAAGCCCAGCTGTGTCGTACAAACCAGGATCTCGGGATCTTTGGCCCGACAACACAGAACACTCCATTCCATACGTTTAATATTTAATAGCTGCAGAGCGATGATCGTAAAGCAATGATAGTAAGCTGGGCTTTTCGGTTTGTATGGTATGGTATATCAGTAAAAATTTTTTTGCCACTTTAAAGGGTACGAAGTTTTGACATTCTTGCCACGTTTTAAAAGTTTTTAGCCATTTCTTGGTTCACTGACTTGGCAACACTGTCAGTGACTATTCAAGTGGGCGCATCGTGGGTGACAGTAAGGCTAAGCGCAGATTGAGACTTTTTGTCTCGGAGACTTTTTGTTACCCAGTCGAGTGCTATGAAGATATGGGAGTGCGCAGACTATGGTGACATGACAGCACGGTGACAAATACCTAGTTTCTAGCAGACGGCAGCATCTAGTGACGTGACTGTCACCCGACTGTCAAGTCTCCGAGACAAAAATCTCAATCTGCGCTTAGCCTAAGAGATAGTGACAAAAAGTTACGGTGACAAAAGTCACCAGTGAGTGGCTGGCCTTATGCAAAGTTACTCTATGGTTATAACTTATATTAAACATAGTAAACTTATACTGTAGTCAGTGTTGCCTGATGGGGCTATTAAGCGCCAATGGGGCGCTATTTTCGTTACCGAGCGGCTGTCATATATTATCCGTTGGCTACACGTAGCCGATCGGCTATATTCAGTGTACCATGGGCCGTGTCCAGTGCTGCCAATATATTTAATATAAAAGCGCTCGGACTAAAAAAACTTTTTTTTGCCCCTATACTTCGAACCCTATAGTCAAAATTATCTAAGATGCCCATAATGATAGCTGCCATTTATTAATATGAACTAACATTGTATGGGCGTCTTTGAGCGAAATGGAATATTAATTTACTTGACATGAATAGTTGAACACTTACGGACAAAGGATTTTTCCAAAATTTGTTAAAAATCCTTACTCATTTGCATTGGCGTTGATTATAAATCATAGTAAACGTTATAATCTAGTAAAAATCCCATCACATCATAATTTATGCAAAATTTATTAAAAATATTTGACGTCGAAACAATGATAGATGAAGAGGCCTAAAACAAAACTGACGCAAAGTGATGTGACGGCCTGAAACCGTCTCAAAAACCAATCATAATCGATGCATTACTATAATCGGAATTTAAAAATGAAAATTGATTAATTTAATTACTTTGTTAAAAATATTTACTTGCATTTGAATTTAAAATTAGGTACCTAAGAATACCACGACGAATTGGATGCTAACAAAGGACATTTTCCATTATGTATGGACAATTGGACACTTCGCCATCCATGGACAGTAAACTGCAGATAATATATTATACGTAATTATGTAGCTAAGCTTTTTGCGGTATTCTTTATTTTTCAACAAAATAATAATTATTTATACATGAATGTGTGTTACGAAATAAACAAGAATTTATTCACTGTAGTTATTTCCCTGACGCTCATAATATTATTCAAAATATTATTATGAAACTGAGCGGATGAGTTCTTTCTATCATGATCAATATTTCTTTCTTTTTCTACTCTTTCTTAGCCGGCAAAGCATCAGTGATGCTTTTGGTTTTGCTGATGTTCATGGGCGATGACAGCCATTTACCATCAGGTGGATCGACAGGTTGTTTGCCGGCTCGGCTATTTCCATGCATATCTAGCAGCATGAGTTGTTAGGAAGAAACAAAAGAATATTTTATTGGAGTCGTAAATACATAATATTGAGAATACGTGGTACTATACTCTGCGCGCCTTGCATCCGAAATGTTTAATGACAAACCGTTGCCTAGCAACCACTGACAACCAGGGATATAAAACTTTTTGTGGTTTTATGAGAATATTTATTTTTTTCCTTTATTTCTTAGTCTTTGCTACTAATAAATCAAGTGACTAATTTAATGATAAGATAATGCATAAAATACATACAATACATAGTATCATAAAATTATTGATTTCATATTTAAACCTTTATACCCTAACCTTAAAATTGCTTAATTAGTACGTAATTACATTGTTTTACCTTCGAAGATAAAGTATATTTATTTTATATGTAGATACTTTAGTAGAATAATGCTGTAAAACGGGACCAAGAGAGCTTCGCCTCTCGAGGCGAGTTCCAATCGTCAGAGTTAAGCAATGCTTGCTAATCTTGCTATGGTATGCCCAGCATTTGGAATATGTAATGAATAAACGACTGTAGTGACAAAAAACTTCTTGATCGAACTTATGGGCTAAGTAATTAACGAGTATATACTCGTTAATTAAATAGTCGACATTATTAAAGCTTGACTACTAACCTTCCTCCTCAGTGGAGGTGCCCCGTGCTTAAGCAGCATTGAGGTGTTAACATGGGTCTCAGTTATGAGGAGACCTGTGCCCTGTTATGAGCCACTGAGTTGTTGGTGGCACACAGTTGCAGCTATAGAGTGATAGGGTGAAGTAACAAAAAAACGTAAACGTATTTTTTACAATTTTATTTCAAAATTATCAATTAACAAAATAAATATGACTATTAAGGTAAAATGACTATAAAGTTTTAAACTCTTCAAGTTCAGTTCTTCAAGGACAGTAATTGAAACATGAATAAATATACAAAACTTTATCACATGTTGGTACAACGGACAACCATAGATTGTTAGTAACATTCATCTCCTTGTGGTAATTCCCATCTGCCTTTTAGCTTTCAAAAATTAAATGGCCCTCTTCTAAAAATCCATCTTCATTACCTGAAAAGAAAAAAACAGATACATTATATTGAAGGAGCCGTGGCATGGTGATCAGTTACCCTAACTGCCGAGCTGTGGATAACATGTTCGAGTCCCAGCTGGAGCAGATATTTATTTCACAGATAAATATTTGTACTTCGGTCATGGATGTTAAACTGTGTGTAAATTTTTTACAGATTTATTTTTGTACAGTTGTACAGTTTTGGACATGACAATTATTCAATAAAGTGAAAAAACATACCAATATGCACTATTATTAAGCGCTTTCTTTTTTCCACAAGGTCCTTTTAAGCCCATCGACAACACTTCTCAGAAAGCTTCACGGCTTGAAGTAATGCTCAAATCTTGCCAGACCTTACTTTTTGTATGACCTAAAAATTAAAGAATGTATGCTTTTTAAATTAAGATTTTCACATAATTATATTATATTTTTTACAAGACAATACCCACAGCTTTAGCTCCATTAATGTATTGCTTAAAACATAATATATTACATATCATCATAATCTCGACCCATCAAGGCCCACTATTGAGCATGGGTCTTCTCTTAGAATGAGAAGTTTAGGCCATAGTCCACCACGCTGGCCAAGTGTGGATTGGCAGATAACAAGACATAATAGTAAGTAAACCTGCATAATAGTTCTCAAAGACATTGAGGTCGCACTTGGCCAGGGCATTAATCCACACTATGGATTATTTCTGAGGAGCTTTGATTTTAAAAGGATTGATTGTGAATAACAATATAGCCTACCTATAATATGTAATTAGTGAATACGTACCTTCGATATGCAATGTTTTATCAGTATAATATATTTTACGGCCTTCTTCCCTCATTTTAGCAATGAGACACAAGTATTTTCACCTCCACATAACTATTTCACGTTTTTCTTTAAGTTAACTTCTTGACTTTTTCAAATATTTTATTTTAAGTTTGTTATTTGCTTGCTGCAAATAGCGGATGACGCGCGACGTCACGTCAGCCAATCTGGCCAATCAGGCATTGTTTCGGTTCGTACGTTCCGTTCCTTTAAATTTTTATCCTCCAAAATTATAATTGGGTATTTGAAAGAAGCTTAAAATAATTTAAATCCGCTTAGATTAGTTGCTGTTACCTAAATATCATATAGTGAAATTCATTTAAATAAAGAAAACCATTACTATCATTGGTTAATTTATTATAATAAATTATACTTCCGTGTGTAATGAAACGTCCGTGTCGTCCATACCACAGATTAGTAAACGATCTAAACTTCGGAAAATAATACGACCAAATTGCAAAGTAAGTTAGCACCATAACTCTGTAAAGATTTTGGTAGTCGTTTCTATTTATAGGCATACGTAAAATTGTACATTATGTTGAAAGGTTTCAAATCGCATCATGGAAATAAGGTTGTTACAGCAAAGTGTTTGAATAATGACAGAGTTATTTAATTTTGTTTGTTTCCACGTTTACTCGGAGTTTATAATTGTTATCGATCAATATGTACTTATTTAAGTATTCACAAATAACATAGTGAGTAGTTTGTCTAAATAAAACGCATTTGGTGTACAAATTTATGTCAGTTGGTGAAAACCCTAGAAAACTATTTTTATGGTTTGTTTACATTTGTTTCGGCTGCAAAACGCGTAGGGTATAGATATGTAGCTCAATCGAGGTAGTTGGGAGGTACCTAAATGTTACGGTTTTTAGTTTACAATTTAATTATCGAATCGATTAGAAGGTCTTACAATTTTGAATCGAATTGTTGCAAAAATTGGTTTCTTTCGTGAACCGATTTTTTTGTACATCTCTAGTGTCACTGTGATTGCAAACGACAAATTGGGCATTTTAGTTCGCGGGGACTATAGGTGGGGCTACACGCGCACTCCGGCAAGGCTATTCGAGAAAAAATATCTGGCAACACTGACTGTAGTTTACTTGCTGTGCTGACTGCTGTCGTGCTATAGATAGCATAGCTGTTTGGTTGTTTGTTTAGTGTACAATATTCATTATTTTGATTCAGATTATTTCTCAATCATAATAAGAAAATGTAATTATTGCATATAAGCGAGAAAACAAGCAATATTAATTAATGGAGCTACAGCGATAAAGTTATGGAAAAGGAGATGTTCAAAAGTGGTACTTTATTCCGAAGAAATTTGTACAGCCGTAATTTATATTTCATTTGAAAGCATATTTTCTTTGTAAACCAAAATCATGAAGAAACGAAACGACATAGATCATCCTAGTTTGATCCATAGTGATTAAGTACTCTGTGGTTTGATATTAGTAACTGTCAGTGTCAACTGACAATCAAACAAATTCAATTGTCACCTTTGATGGAACTTACAAAATCTCGCAATTTTATGTGTATTTAGAGTTTTTAATATTTTTTTCTGGGGAGAATTGAAGTTACTCAAATGCTATTAGAACATTTTCGATGGAGAACCAATTCGTTCGAGCTGATGAATTCAATTCAGAAATGTTTTAGCTGTCACGTAAGATTAATTATACCAATATAAAAGTAATCAATAAGTATTTCAAATAGGAATACAAGAAATAATTTCTGAAGTTCGTGTATTTATTTCGAGGTTATCTGTACTTTATAAAGGCTTTACCCGTTATGTTTTTTCTTTTAGATCTTCTAGAGAGACATAATAATATGGAGATGACGCTATAGGCTACGTGCAACTGCGCCGAGAAAATGATTTGTGTATCGTAAAATGCAAAATGTGTCCAGAACACAAAGTCCACAAAAGAAGTACAACATTACAGTCTGTAACACGCAAGTAGTTATTGTGACTTGTCATGACTGTGTTGCATCAGAAGGAGGAGCAAGCACTCAGTGGCCTTTTTAATGTGGGTACATAGAAGATCCGAGGAACATTCATGTACATCTGTTTAATGTTATTGGAACAAACCAAAACTTGCTCAGGTTGGTCGGACAATGAAATTTGTCACTGCACGAGAGATGACAGGAAACAAATCTACAGTAGGCTCTACCCAAACAAGTGACAATGAAGTTTTAAAATTATTTTTAGCAGAAGCAAAGAGGCACAAAAAATTGTCGATTATTGAAGTAACAGCTAAATTATGAGACGGATGCTATTAGAAACCTGTCTGCATTTTTTGTCCATAAAATATAAAAATATATTTGATAGTGAATGTAGTGATTAAGTAGTCTGTGAATGATAGTGAAAATTTTCTCAATATAAGCAAGTAAATCTGAAAAAGAAATACCTGTTCATCATCAGACCGTTTTTGAAGCTTCTATAGTAATTAATTTTTTTAAAAAAACAAAACATACTGACACGGCAGACAGTGATGTATTGTTTTCCAAAACATATTTGCTGTAATGTTAATATCCAGAGAGGAAACAGAAAAGTATGTTTGTATGGGCTTTATATTTCCTCATAAGATCCTGTTTGAAATTAACATGTAAATTAATAAAAGAACTTTTGTTTACTTTCCAAAATGTTTTATTTGATAACCACATAGCCCCATATTAACAATATTAAAAAAATACTGTATAAGACTATCTTGTAAAACAGGTGTACATACTACTATCAGAATGTCATCTATTAAAGACAATAAGTTTGTATTTAATACTAAATATAACAAACATTGCAAATTCTGAAACTCTTATTACTCTTTCGACATGAAATAATGCTTGCAATCTGCTTTGTTTCACTAACTTGTTCTTTAATTTTTGTCCACGAGGTACAGAAGGGGGTCTCAGTATTTTTAAACCTTTTAGCAGTAATAGAAATAACACTCATTTTTAGTGCATGTCTTTATAGGTGAAACCGCTGTGTTTAATGTTAGATTGAATTCATTTACTCCTATATTTATTATATATAATAATATATATTATGTACTTTAACAGACTTATTCTGTGATGTTGAGGGGTTTCCTGCAGGAGTTGCTATGTTTTTTTCAAGTTCTTCTTTGCTTTGTATTGAATCTAAAACAAAGAACAACAAATAGAATAAATTTAACAGAATTAAATATGTAGAAAATGGAATATAAAAGCTCAGTGATCTACAACATATTTTTTGAAGATAAGATACATTAAATAAGATTAATTCCTTCTTATTGTAAAAAAATAAACACTTTCAAAAATAGGAATTACTAACTTTGGTACATTGAAATGTTCCTTTATTTGCTGCATCCTTTAAAGCCTCTTCAACTAATGTCTTTCTTTGCCTTTTGAGTTATTATCACGACATCACGATTGGCACTTGGCGCTGTTCTCTTTCTATCAGGCTGATAGGCATATATTCATCCTTCATACGAATCTTGATATAGCCCTGTATTTTGTATTGCAAGAAATTCTCCATACCAATAGGTAGCTGAAAATAAAAATAAAAATCTCATCAGCCTATTACCATAATCCAAGGCACATAAATATGTACATTCTAAACATAACATCTAATCAAAGTAAACAGTAGGTAGGTACTCTTGTTAGCGTACAGCAATGTCGTGTAATGTAGTGTAGATTATAGATAAATGAGTACCTATTGTATACTGTAATGCATACTTACATCAAAATGATCTTCGCAAAAGTAAATCTTTGATTTTATTGATTGGTCTTTCCAATCTCTCCTGGCAAGTTGCATCCACTTTTTTCGCATATTTATGTCATGAGGCACAAATAAAATTAATTTCTCAGGTGTCCTATTTGTATTGTTTTCACACAATGGCACTGGACAGTATTGATAATACCTAATTGGAAATTAGGCAATGCAATTAGTAATTGCACACATTTTTGATCTTTTTTTATTTACATTGAATAGGTTCTGCTACAAGCAGTGTGTATGACAGTGGAAAGTGACGTCATGCACATCAATGATAGGACAGTAGCGTTTTAGTGCGAAATTCAAAAGTGTAAAATATTTTTGCTTTTATTTCCATAGAAACCGATTAATTTCTATGGGAAAACATATTTTACAGACATTTTATTATCTAATAAACACGCTTATACACTTTCGACAAAAAGTGCAAGACCCTATTATCATTATTTAATGTAATTTTTGAAATTTTTGTACCTATTTAGTAGATCTGCCCGCGATGCTTGTTTTTAACTGTTGGCGTTTGTATTTGTATTTTTATTTTCTGTTCTCTAATTTTTCTAAATCACTGTTATTTATAATCACAATTATAACAAACAAAACAACAAAATTTTTAAACTCCTATTTCAATGCTACCAACATTATTTACTGAGGCGTCGACATGGATATAATAGTATAACTGGATTACTGACTTCGAACTTCGAAGGGTCTGAAGACGTGATGTCACATCACAATGAGAGTTTTCTGAAACGGTCTACGCCAGATGGCAGCACTTTGGCGTCAGGTCTAATGAACTGTCAAAATACATACGCGAATTACAATTTTGTATGTATTTTTTGGTTTATTTATTCTTAAAATCATTACTTTAAGAATATTGTTTCCTAAAATGCCACAGTGTTGTGGAGTGCCTATGTGTGCAAATAAAACAGGAGGGCATAAGTTCCCTACTGGAGATAAAACCCGATTGAAACAGTGGCTTGTAGCCATTCAAAGATAAATTACAACGAAAAATAGCCTGTGTCCCAGTGGTCGGATCGGGACGCGAGAGGTACCAAAAGATCGGGCTCAGTGAGCACTACACAGAACTGAAATAAAATTTGATGTAAAAAGTGTTTTGAGAAAGTAATTTTGAAAAGAGTGGTTTTTACAGTTTTTGGCAAAATTTTTTGAAATTTACGAAATATTTTTTACGGAACTAATAGAAATGGGTACGCCAAGGAATTTCTAATCTTTCAATACCACGCATTGGTCGGTCGACGTGAAATTTGAAAAGAAACTATTGCAAAAACGTGTGATTTTGAAAATTTTGAAATTTTGAAAAATTTAAAGGCAAATCAAAAACTAATTGTACAGTTGAAGACAGCACTTCAAGCCTAATCTATTGATATATAACACTACTATATATAGTTAACTATAGGAAACTACGAAATGTAAATCTATTAATTTAAAATTGTGTGCCGTCACACTATAGGTGGTTTTCGGTACTAAGTAGACAATGTATGCGGAAGGAAGAAAGCTACTTTTTCTGTGTTCCAGTGGTCGGATAAATAAATAACTGCAATTTAGTAGTTATAGAACGAAATCAAATTGTGTAAACAAAATCTAGTACCTACCTTTCAATGAGCTTTTCCTTAGGACCAGTGACTTTTGCGCCCCTTTTTTTTGAGCTCAATCTTCAGTTCAGCTACCTTCTTCTGGCCGTAATCCATAATAAAATCAATAACACTTCCAAACACAACAGAATGTCATTAATTTATGTTTAGTACCTACGACTCTGTGCTATCTGACAGTTGTTTAGACCTGCCGCCAACGTAGCGCCGCCTGGTGGCAGAAAAAGTATCGAAAACCCTCATTCAATGAACATCTAATCTATAGATATATAAATCAATTTTTTCTTACAATAAGTTAATCCTTGACCACGATCCCAATTTCTGTTCGTTATGAGAGGTAGTTTAAACCTTCCCTGAAGTTCCACAAATATTTCAAGATCAAAATTAGCCAAATTGGTCCAGCCATTCTTGAATTTTAGAGAGACTAACGAACAGCAATTGGTTTTTACATATACAGATTCTTAGTATTTTCCGTTACTTATTATTTATGTTTTTCACCGTTTAATTTAAACGTTCCCTGAAGTTCCACAACTTCAAGATCAAAATTAGCCAAATCAGTCCAGCTATTCTTGAGTTTTAGTGAGACAAACGAACAGCAATTGATTTATATATATGTATAATATGTCACAGTGGTAGTAACAAAAATCCTCCGAAACGGTTTGACTTTGTGTATATTCAGTAGGTCTGAAAATCCATATATAAATACTTATTTATTATTATAAATGTGAAAGTGTGTTTGTTTGTTTGTTCGTCTTTCACGTCGCAACGACGCTGTTATATGGCATGGTTTTTGTGTGGGGAGATAGTGAGGAGGGTGGAGAGTAACGTAGGCTACTTTTTACCGCGGTAATACATCCCCATAGGAAGATCGATATTTTGTTAGTTGCTAGATATTTAGTTCCAGATGTTGTTAATAGATGGCGTTAGTAAAATTCATTTGCAAGTTCTGAATCACGCTATCAAATGATACATGTTTACTTAAGTCATATGCAACAAAATCTAACTAAGTAAAAGTAAGTAGGATTTGTAAAGAATCGATCTCTACCGCGGGCGAAGCTGCGGGCAAAAGCTAGTAGGACATAAACTATGTCTCATACCTTTCATACCAGTGAATTTCTCCACACCAAATTCTTTTTTGTTTTCTGGACAACTTTTTTATTTCAATTTACTTTTACCCTTCTACCACTAACCCCTATTTTTTAATAGCGATATTAGTACTTTAATTATTTTCTACACTCGGCTGTCGATGATTTAATTGATCATTTATCAGACCTGTAAAAACAAAAGTATTGTGACAAGTTTATTTGGACAATAATCCCATTAAGGGTGAAAGTAAGGGATGTTAAAATATGTATTAACTCAAGGGTTGTGATTAGGGTGTCCCTATATCTAGATATAATTTATGAGGCATTTCAATGTTTGCCCGGTCAGCTAGTATTTTTAATAATTTCTTCAAAATTATCTTTATAATATGAAAACTGGTGTTTTTATATTAATATGATTATTTGTGTGTAAGGTAATAATAAAATGAAACGATAGTATTTATTAAGGTACCTACATCTATTTTTTAAGTGCACTGCAATTATAAAAATATTTGAAAACCATCGAATAATATATCCTGGGACTATAGATAACATAAACTCAATAGAAAAATGGTCAATTGTGTCGTCATCCATCTTCAGCTACCTTCGAAGATTGTGATCCAGTTTGACTATTATATCCTTGAAGCAAGCACTCAATGTATAGTCTGTATACGCTATCTACTTACTAAGCATGTGTCTGTGGTCACAGCCATTAATATCGAAATATTTAATACGCCAATGCCATGTACGAAGAAAAAAAAAAGAAATTTCAATACCAACCTTCTAGGAAAAATTCACCCGAAATTAGTAATTTAGGCTGTTCAGATTCCAAAAAGGGACCGGGCCAAATTTTTTATTGTTGTAAAGTATTAAATAATTGAAAGATCGAAATAATTTTTAGTGTTATAAGCAAACAAATTATAATCATTTTGATATGTTAATTTATAAAGTGTTGAAGTTTCGCTAATAATTAAAAATATGCAGTTAAAAATTTCGTGACGGCTTGTTTCGTGACGTCACACTAGGTTTCGGGAAAAGAGACTATAGCGTCAAGTGACATTTTTTGAGTGTGATGTGTGAGTGTACTTGTACTAGACACTATTGTGTCTCCTGATAACTGTAATTGATGTTTCGGAAAAGTCGTGTGTGCTGATAAGGCCGAGACTTCTTAAAATTGACTCTCAAACGGTGACGATTTTGAACATGCCATAATACAAATATTATTTATTGTTCACCAATTTCAACACAATAAAAAGATAAAAATAAGAAAACAATCGGCGGTCTTATTGCTAGCAGCAATTTCTTCCAGACAATCTAAATAGCAGAAAATTACATAGGACAATTACCTATTTATTATGCAGGGTGGACGAATAATTTACTAACTTCTTTGTGACAATATCAAGGAATACATTGTACATAATTATAGATCAATGTGACAACATGTCTTCCACACCACAAAGCTAACCAACGTCTCCCCTCAGTTCTCGGTGTTCCTGATGATCATCTTCGTGGCGGAGCTGGCGGTGGGCATCGCGGGCTACGTGAAGCACGACGCGCTCGAGACGTCCATCGAGCAGGCGCTCAACGAGAGCCTCACGCACTACAATACGGACCCCAACATACAGAAGAACTACGACATCATACAGACTGATGTGAGTTGGACCAAATCAACCAAAATATCTGTTCCGAAAAGAGCTACAACATGCACAAGTTTATCTTTTGTTTTACTACACCAATCACATTGGTATATTGCACGAAGGCATTTTAACGCTGTATGTCGAAAGTCAAGCACTTCTTACAACAAAAAAGCGTGCGTATCGTCTTGTATTGACAGAGCGACTACGAGCAGAACGGTCAATTGCCAATTCTTACGCTCTTCATCGTCGGCGCGCTAGTGACATATCTACCTCTTCTTTACATTATAATATATAGGCGCCCACACATACACAATGGATCCATCGTAAATGAAAATATTATTAATTAAAATAAAAATAAAACTATTTTAGTATTTTAATATAGAATATAAATCTAAATCTTGGATTTTAGTTTGTTGGCTCGATTTTCTTGTACATGGATAGACTGAAATTACAGTCTTGGGAATAACATTCGTGTAAATGATTAGACATGGGACAAAAAGCGACTTCAATATTATACTCGCTACAAAATTGTATTTATGAGAGTTATTTAGTTTAACTAATTTGCTCCACGGACAAGGGCAATGTTGTCGTTGTTTATCTCGACGCGTAACGAGAAGCCTCGACTAACAATAACAAGAACGAATTCTCGGTAACCATTTAGTTGTCGGTTACGATATGAATATAAAAGGTTGCCTTCGACACTTGCATCTGTGTGCTGAGCATATCGTATTCGTCGGAATCGTATTTTTATGTATGAGCAGTGAGCAGGACATAATACAAGGTTCCAGCAAATTCCAACAGGTTCGCTCTAGCCGCGACCATTTATCACACAGGAGCTAGAGTCTGGCCAACGAAAGTAGAAAATCGTAAAATGCCGACAATTTTAAATGGCAGCACCAATTTTATGTCAAAATTACTGACAACTGTCACTACTGTCAGATGTGTGACTGTCATGTCATGTCATTATTATTTTCTAATCGCGAAATAAGCTGCGTTATATAATAAAACAATTAAAAGTGGGTCGAGAAAGCTACTTTTTAGGATAATATCAAAGTATGAAGAGCGTCAACAAGAAATTCATAATGTTTATATGAAAAAGTGGAATGTTTACATGTCGTAACTGCATTTATTGGTGAGTTGGATCAACTGTAAAAGATACTTGATACTTTTGTGCTATTTTTATTTAAACAACGCGTGAAATTTAATTTAAATGAACATCTTTTGTGTTTTTTTTCACAGACAAGTGGAAGGGTGCAAATATTGAAAGAGAAAACGGAATACATGATAGAATCAAAGATTTGTCAAATCTAGAAGATATTGGGTACATAAAATCGAAATAAATACATAGAGAACTAAGATTATAATTATCTTCACTAACAGATATTTTTTTATGCGTTATTCTATTACTGAATTTTAGAGTAACTATTTACCTACAAATAAAATTGAGTAGGTATGTTAAAAAAGAAACAATTATTTTATTTTTCAGGAGTAGGTAATCAAATAACGGGGTATGGAGTACTCTGGGAAAAAAACGGCCTCCTGACTGACCATGTTGTACATTAAAAAAAAGCAATAATAATATAAGAAATGCGATAGAATCACAGAAGAAGAATTGAATAATTTTATTATAAATGTTAGAAACAGTGATTCGAGCAATATTGATGAATTTTTTGATGTTCAATTACAAATTATAAAAAATAAATTGTATAGCGAAATTTGCGTTTATTTTTCTATTGATTCGCCGTACTTGACAATAGTTCTCGGTTGTTGATTATTTATATGACAAATTCATATAATATGTTACAATATTAATAGGTATGTATAATTTATAATATCACAGATAATTAAAGGATTTTATTATATTATATTAATGTATATATGTATATGATTAACTATTATCTATATACATATACAATTGCTTTTAGTTAAATCATAAATGTTATAATCTGTCCAGCGATTTTGAAGTCCGTAGAAATATACTTTCACACTTATTAATAATTGAACTATGTACTTCCTCGGTTTGTTGGTTGATGTAACACATGAAACTCTAATTTTAATAATAATTGTAATAATATGAACCACTTGTATTTATAAATAGTAATATTCTACTTTTCAAGTATCAACATCAGTTATAGCTCTAATTTGTGTGTTGCCATCTACGAATTTTTCAAATTTCGCGGGCTTACCGATTTTCTACTTTCGTTGGCCAGACTCTAGTTAGCAAATGGGTTGGAGCCATGGAGCACATCTGCAGCACTGTTTCCTACTATATATATCGCACCCTTAGAATGAAAGTGACCTAACTCAAAATTCCTGTAATTTCTGTTTTTAAGTTTGTTCCTGTAATTTAAGTTTATAGAAACTTATGCGTACCCTAAAACCCTGTGATGAAAAAGAGCTCGAATTATGAGTAAGAAAAGGACAACCTAAGAATCGGTCACTTTCATTGATCGCTCTATTCATCGATATATACTTTTTTGAAAATTTTCTTGCTCATTTCCCACAAATTGCAATTTTTGAGTTAGGTCACTCTCATTCTAAGGGTGCGATATGTAGTTTATCTATTAGTGCTTGTTCACACTGAACTCGCGGGCGCGGGCGCGGTCGCGAAATATCAAAGATATGAGCTACTATGAAAGTGTTCACACCAAAACGCGCGCGCGGTGTATGTAGCGTTTACCGCGACCGCGCCCGCGCCCGCGAGTTCAGTGTGAACAAGCACTTAGCCTGATTGTAATGTTCAATAGTGTCGCAGCAATTGATCTCGAATGACGATAATAGAGGAAGCATTCAAGGCCGTCACAGTTCTAGATCACTCACTATTTCACGCGTCATGTTACGCTTTGATATGTGTTATGTCCAATAAAACCCATCATACTATTAGTATTACTGCGAAGGGGAACCGGTCGAAGAGCTGAACCGCACTTCAGCTTTCAAAATGTGTACAGGTGGTGCGAGTCTACTCGTTTGCGCGCGTTTTGAATAAACATCGTACTTAACCGCAACATACAACAAAGTTATATTGTTAAATACGATAAATAACAAGCATTTATCAATGTGTCGTTCTTTACATATCTATTTTTATCTAATTTGGGGATTAATTTTGTCTTTTCCAGCTGTCAAGTAAATCTGGCTAGCGGGAAAAAAAATCATTCATTCCCACTAGTTCTACTGCTTAGTTCTATCGTAGACCTAGTGGGAAATTTTTTCTCACTAGTTCTACTCGTTCCCACTGGCCATAGTAGTCTGACCACTGGAAAACACTGAAAAGAACTGTTATGTAAACCCAAACATTTCCCCACAGCTGCAATGCTGCGGCGTGTACAGCCCTAAAGACTGGGAGAAGAACGGCCTGCCCATCCCGGCCAGCTGCTGCGCGGGGCTCGAGCTCGCGGCGCCGCCCGCGTGCGCGGAGAACTCGCCCGGCTTCCACGGCGTCGGCTGCCTCGACAAGATCAAGGTGCATCTGAAGGAGATTGCGCTAGGGCTGGGCGGTGTCGGGCTTGGCATCGCTTTTGTACAGGTAACTATTTTATTAAACATACGCTTCACACTCATAGCCCCACACTAGGATTCCCTGTTGTGGGTGCCATGGACAACACACTCGACAAGGACATTCACACCCAGACCGAGAACAGAAATTCAAACTCATCATTTAAATTTCCGCCTCGCTGAGAATCGAACCCAGGACCCTCGGCGGCGCGACGATCCGGCATGGTAACCATTGCGCCACACGTACACGGGTCGTTATAAGGAAAATTCTTACAAACCAGCCGGCCAAGAGAAAAAGAAAGAAAACTGTAACTGTACTGGTTACTGTGGCTACTTCACTGTAAGGTTAACCGATATAGCTCATCGAATAAGCCGGCTGAAGTGGCAAAAGGCTAGCAACATAGTTCGAAGGACCGATAACCATTGGGGAAGAAAGGTCCTTGAATGGCGCCCACGTTTCGGAAAAAGAAGCATAGGACATTGTCGATAAAATGTATATTGTGTAAAGACTGCATCCTCAATGCAACTTACTTATAAACCACATTTAAACTTCTTAATCCATAATATATTTTCGCCACTAATTATTCATCATTCATTTCCTGGAAATTATTTCGAATTCAGTAGTTTATCAGTTTATTTATTTTATTAGTCATTCATTTCATTACTCATTTTCTACACATAACAAACCTTAATTGATAAAGTTATTTATTTCTTTTCAGCTTATCGGAGTGATCTTCGCCTGCTGCCTCGCGCGGTCGATCCGCAACCAGTACGAGACGGTTTAAATGTGAGCCGCAACGCATTGCAAACGCAAAATTGATGTCCGGCAACGCACCTACGAATCTCAATTATTATACCCACTGTAGCAGATTGAGTCTTAAGTCTAAATAAATCCAAAATTTGTGTTAATTTGTAGCAATGCGTGTGGTCGTCCCGTGTTTCTACATGCACAATTCATGTCTTAAGTACACACTAGAACCTTCACAAATTACCTGCATCTATTTTAATTAAGTCTAAATGTAATATTCCAGAACATTTCGTATTTTGTTGTTTTTGTATATTTTTTTATGTTTTAATGATGTATATTTTATTTTTGTACAATAATATTAGAGACCTTTACATAGGTGCTACAAAGACATCTCTAACAATTGTAATTGTCGAATAATTTGTTATAATTTATGTATTAAATATTTTTCTTAAACGCATCAGCCTTCGCAGGCACAAAGCACTGATAAATCTGATCTTATCGCAGTTAACGTGCTCATGGTAGAGAAGACTGATTTTTCGAATAGCTATTCTGATTGCCAAACTCAACTGAATCCACATTTTCACGTATCGATTTGTAGATGTGTTTAATTATATTTATAGTGTTAGTTGTAGATGTGATATTGCAATCTTAATCTTTGTATGATGCAACTGGCTGACAAAATCTTTTAACAAACATTACAACATCACCAAGGAACAAAATTTGTGATCTGGTTGCATCACAATATGATCAAAATATTAACCATTTTTCTCTATGAATGTCTATTTATTTATAATAAAGTATGGATATGCAACGATGTTTCATTCCGCAACCGGCTTCAATAAAACAGCTCGTAGTGTTCTAATTACACACATTTTATTCTCCTATTTTATACCATGATATAAATTTTAACAAAGGATGATTATTATTAGGGGTCAGAGTTTATGAACATTGAGTTAGAGGAACATCAGTCGCGTAGAATACAGCTGTTGTCTCGCAAGCAACACATTTCGAGTCTTAGTACAAAATAATTAAAAATCACAATGACAAAATATATCCCAGTCACGAATACGACTCCAGTATTCACATCTCTGTTGTATGTCGCAAGCATTTGAATTTCACAGCACCAGTTTCACAATCAGATCACCATACACATGGTATTACAACGGCATCACCATTCATATACACGCGACATACATATTGCTAAAAATTAATTACAACGCTAAGTTACTATACTTTAAAACTAGGGTTAAGACGTACATTATACATTACCTAGACAATAAAATTACTTACATCTAATAACTGTTTACAATCTAAACGGAATACTTTAGAAAAGATGAAGTTGATTTGGAGCGGGGCCGGTCCTTTGGCACGTACTGTGAAGTCGCCGCCGGTCAAACATACATTCACAATCTATTCAAACACTGCGTTGCGTGGTCATTCTTCAACCTAGTACTACAAAATCACTCCTAATTCCGCGACGTGTCCATTATAATGACAAGTGTTACAATTTGAATTTAATAAAACCAATTGAACAGTAGCTATACATTTAACCTCTAAACCAAAGATATGGTAAGTCATAGTAAATTATTACAAAAATCAAAAAAAATATTTGCTCATTCACTATTATTACAACAATAATGATAATATTGTTTCAGTACATGGAATCAGGAATCATTTTGATCAGTGAGAATCAGGGTCGCCATGCAATTGTGCTTTGATATGTTCATTTAGTAAACATTTTAAAACAATATCACTTTACAGTTTGATTTTAGTTAACACTGTTATGTCACTAGGGTGTGAAAAGATAACTTTTGAAGCTCTGATAATACAAAATTTACATGTATTCAACTTACACTGACATTGAGTCTACATCTTCACAATACATTGATGAATACAAAACGAATTAAAATTGCCCTTGAAAGCAAAAACACAACAATCCATTGAAAAAAAATTTATCAATTTTTAAAATAATTTAACTATCTAAATCTAAATCAAAATGGACCAAATATAAAATCCTATCTAATTGGTTTACTGTCACTGAAATCGAAAAAATGTTACATTGAGCGTTTCAAAATATTTTTAATACTTAAATCATTTCTTGTAATGTTAAGGTTGCCATAATTTTTCTTACAGCTATTGTGAGACAAACCTTTATAGTATTCGACTTATCATAAGTACAAGCGTGAATGCTAAGGTTTAGTGGCTATTGTTGAACATCTAATCTGTGAAACTGCACAATATTATAACTTACAATCAAAGTACACATTAACGAAATCAGATTATAGATCTAGTCAAGTAAACTCCGTTGAATTTTAACATAGAGAACCATAACGCCTTTAAATTGCTACAAAAAAATTACGTGAATTGTATTTCACACACTTCTAATATGTATGTATATCATGTTACTATAATTATATCATGCTATGTTGTCAGACAAAAAAAAATTAAGTGAGAGCTACTGCCGCAAAACTTCAAGTAATGTAAATAATTTCATTCACCATAGCAATGATTCATTCACATTTGGTGTATCTATGAAACTTGTACAACATGCTCAAGAATATTACATAAACATTATAGATGAGTAAAATCTGACTAGATCAATGAAGTTCTACTTTAAAATTTTGATGGCATGAAACACAACCTGTTGATTGTGTAAATTAAACCAAAAGATGTATCAAAATATTTGAATTGTTTGTATTACTTAAAGTGAAGGTTGACACTAAATGGCGGAAATTAAACCACATTTCGCAGCTAACGCCATTTATTTTAACGTCTTCGCGCATGAGAAGTTCAAGACAAGTACTTAAATTTACAATTTTAATGGATGTACGAGATCAACGCGTATTTATCAAAAAATATTTCACTGGTCAAGCCGATGATACACAATTATTAGTACATTCCAAACTGTATTATAACATAGAGCTAGATAGACGAATAGAAAAATCCATCAATTTACAACTAAATACCACATTGTATTACAAAATAAAGTCGTATTGTGTCTTATGCATGTTTAAACCACATAAATCGCAACTAATGAGAGGCCTTGTAGGTGCTAATTTGACGACATATTCGTCCATTGCTAGAATTGACCGGCAGTGAGATTAGGAACTAATACACAAAGTCCTATGGGACCTTTGAAGATTTCACAGGAATCAAACCAGATTTGAGATAGTGCCCAGCGGAGTATGAATATGTCGTCAACAGTGCATACGAGTATTCGGATGATATTGTAAGCCTACATTAAAAGTGAACAGGATGGATTTGTAACAGAATGGTATTGAGTATGATACTTGTTCCGTGGCAGCGGGCGGGGGCAGGGGAATCATGTCGCGTAGCGCTTGGTCCAGAGACGCGCTATACGATCGTGCTCGTCCCTGTTCTGGAGGTATTGGGTTGCAATGCTGCCCACTAGCGGATCCGCTGAAAAAATAATAAGAAATTGTAATTTGGTTATCATTTATCAACATTTTATTTATATTAACAACATTGACACAGAAGATACAAGCACACTTTCCATATGATGCCCAATTGTTACTAATTAGTGCTGAACAAGCATACATGCACAATGAATAGTGTACATTGAACCTATTCTGAATGAATTGACACAAAACGAGTCTATTCTACTTGAGCCCTGTTTTTGGCTCGCACTAAAAAACAACTGACTCAGCTATGGTGCCAGATTCCACAATGAATTGACAATAGCAATAGACAGTGAAATGTTTTTATGTGTGTCAGTTGTTGGAGAACCATAGTGAGGAACCACCTGCTTTTTCTTACTGATATTCAATAGGAGACGGTGAACACTCAACATCGGATGGATCGTATCATCATTTATTACACAACTAGCTATTGCCCGCGGCTTCGCCTGCGGTAGAGTGGTTTCGAAATGAAATTTTAGTTAATTTACAGGTAATTAATATTTTTAATAAAATTTAGATATTAGAGGATGCCCGTGGCTTCGCACGTGGATATCCATTTTTGACAAATCCTGCAGGAACCCTGAACTTTTCCGGGATAAAAAGTAGCCTATGTGTTAATTAATATCCAGGGTATAAGCTATCTCCATTCTAAATTTCAGCCAAATTGGTTAAGTAGCTGTGGTGTGATTGAGGAACAAACATCCAAGCATCTTTACAGACTTACACATTAATAATAATATTAACAGGATAGGATAAATAAGTCAATCTTCATTAGAAGCTTTATCTATCACAGAGTCCAAGTTTACATCTTCGAAGAATAGTACAGTCTAGGTTCGGTAGACTGCCTCTTATTTAAGGCTTTGCATGAAATAAACCTGACAGGAATGCTTGCATGGTAGTCATTACTATTTACATATTAGTATCTTCTAAATAAAGTACGGATTTGTCTTAGTTTTCAGTATACTTCCTTCTTGGGTGGCAAAGCATCAGCAATACGTTTGATTATAGATTTCCACATACCACGTGTAATGTAAGAAACATTAATCAACTGGGAGTACAAAAATTCCTTACCTGGATTGCAATCAGTCAGCAGCGAGCATATTGACAACAGGACCTTGGATATTGTTAGGGCCGGCGACCAGTTATCCTTCAGTATATCTAAGCATATCACACCCTGGCTGTTGATATTACAGTGGTATATTCTAGTACGGAATGTCACCTGAAACACAACACAATGAACACTAAATAAATTTATTGATACTTTTTATATGACTTATAAAAACTGAAGAAGTAGTGAAGTATAAAATAGCCATATAAGAAGCAATGGTAGAACGAATATAAAGTTTGAAGATTGACAATTTAACTTAGGATACCTACTTCCCTTCAAATGTGCACAGCACATTGAATTCATTATTTTAAAGAATTTTACTTATTCACATGGAAAAGAACTTAACTAGATTACTTAGGGTAGATTCAAATCTAATAATTGTGAATACTTCTAAGGAAAAGCATGCAAAAGGTTATTTCTATTGACTTCTTACAAATACCTTTTGTATCTAATACTGTATTTTGAAAGAGCCATTCATGATTTTAATAGAGATTTTACTGAATTATAAATATTACAATCTCTGACTTGACAACTTGGGACTAGCTGATTCATAGAATTTCTCTTCTTAAACAAAAAAAATAATAAAATAATGATTTTAAGAATATTCAGCAATATTATATTAAAGTTACATTAACCATATCTAAGAGCACAGTAAGGAACCACAAAACAGATCAAGCTTACCTTAGGTGGTTTGAAAGGGTACTCTGGAGAGAAATGTATATCAAGGAAGAACACACCGCCTTCATAAACTGAACCAGGTGGCCCTAAGATAGTCGAGACCCATTCATAAAGATTGTCTCCCTTGGGGCCCGCACTGCAATTTGGTGGGGGATCCAATGTGATTTCAGCTAGCTCCTTCTGAATTCTCTTTGCAGAAGTACCCAGTGCCTTTGACATCTTGGGGTTTGTTTTGTTCTCCTTGGTATCCGGTTTATTATCTGTTACAGCCCCACTCGAGCCTGCACCCCCTCTGCCTCGACCCGTACCACTTCCTGATGAACCAGACGCACCGGACATTATCTAAAACCATCAAATAACTCATGCCTCTAAACAAAAAAGCTACATGTTAAAAAGCGAAACTGTAAAATAAGCTTCGAAGGTAAGTGCGAAAATAATAAGTACTAAGCGAATTTTAATAGTACCCACACTAAATAAATCTCCTAACCTATCTATATTAACATTAAAAAAAGATAACCACGTTAATCGCCACAGGTACTGGACGAGACCAAAAATAAACAAGTTTGAGTAAATTATGAACAAACAGCAGAGGGCAATGACATGACATGTGTGGACCTATAATCAATACTCGTCTGACAAAGACAAATATACAACAATGAATATGATAAAATAAACCAAATCAAATTTTAAGTTCAAGTGCAAAAAACAATGTATTGTATTCCTTTTTTTAATAAAAATTTTCAGAACAAAGACATTCATTTTATCTGTGCGCTAATCATGATACAACAACAACAAAGTAACACAAAAAAGGATAAAATAGCTTCTTAGGGTTTTTTACCCGCAACTAAAATAAAAACTATTACTTTTAGATACAAATCGAAAGGGAAAAGAATTTTGTACCTTACGAATAACAGTCGGCCATCTTGTGGGCTGGCGTTATCGATAATTTATATTTTTTGATTCACCACAGACTTGAATTGAACTAATCAACGTCTCCCGATTTTCAAGATATTGGATAGGTACAAAGAAGCCTTCGAAATATGTAAAAAACCTTTGTTAAAAAGCGAAAGTAATCTCCATGTAAGATGATCGACACTGTAAACGCAAACTCCGTTACTTTCTCATCATTTTAACGAGACACCGCTTGAGGGTAATATGAGTAAAAATGTATACCTTTATTCAAACAAAAAACTTTCTTTTGCCGTTTTCCAGAAAGTTTATCACTTCTTCATTCCGCTTTTACCACATTTCGTTTAGTACATCACCCTCACCTACACAATAACAACTGAAATTCATAGACCATACAGTTTTAGATATTACGAAAAACGATGATCAATAAGAATGTAACTTAATTTTTATTTAAAAGACTTACGGAAGAGTAATTAATTTAGCTAAAAGAGTTTATGAAGCATAAAACATTGGAGAAATACTAATTTTATGAAAATTACAAATTACAAAGCAAGCACAACCACGATCACTTTCCGACCGATGCACAGAGTACGAAAGAATGCCGACATGCATGTTGTTTATAAAAAAAAACCGATGTTGCCATATACTATAGTACGAAGTTACTCTATGGAAATGACCCCCATCCCATGATTAAAACCATAACGTGCTGTTAGTAAGCCTTACTATTCCATCGAGTGCTGTTATTATGCCATAATTTTACAGCATGTGGTTTGTTTTTACCTTGTTTTGTGTTTTAAATTTCACTTGCTGCCATGTACTTGGTAAAGTGTTGCCAACGTAACACAAATCACATAGTATAGATTATCTGTGTAAAAAAATAGAATCTAATAGACTGTGGTGAATTGTCTGTGGGTGATCCATTCCATCCATTTTATATATATATACTGGACTCCAAGTTTCGAAGAGGTACCTGAAGACGGATCACGTGACATTGAATGATAATAATATTTTTCTATCGTGTCCATGTAATCTTTATCAGTTCCTACTCCCTTGACATATTTCGAATGTGTTCAAAATTTTAGCAGGGTGCATCAAATAAATGAAATTACACGAAAGTATTAATACAAAACATCAGTTTTCTTTAATTAAAGAAAATATTGAAAAAAAATTATGGAAGTGGGAAGCACTTTAGAACAGGGAATTACGCCAATTTCGATGAAAATTTTTTTTGGGGGGGAGGGGGGTGTGTTCAACACGTTTATGAATACTGCAATTTACGCAAACTTTTAGTTTTCGAGAAAAAAAATTTTGATAATAAAAATTGGGTGTAAGTTTATCAAGCTATTTCAGTGTTTATTAATCATACAGTTTTAAAGGATTCGCTCCTGATTACAACGATACCTTTCGCAACTCTCAGCGACGCACCATTTCTGAGAAAATGGAAAATAACTTTTCTAACCGCAGTACAAGAAAAGGCTCTATATTCAAAATTAAATGCCAGAAATGACAAAGGTATATCAAACTGTTGTATCAGTCACAGATACTATGTGATTTAATCTACTCTAGTAACGCCGTAATAATACTATGTCACAGATGTCGACGGAACCCCGCTCGGCGGGGTTCCTATTTTTTTCGTAAATAAAATCAGACAACCATAACCTAACCTATCCTTCTTTTGATTTGAGTTCAGTTGTTTTTTCATAGCGGGGGCTTCGCCACAGATGTCGACGGAACCCCGCGAACATAACCTAACCTATCCTTCTTTCGATTTGAGTTCAGTTGTTTTTTCATAGCGGGGGCTTCGCCACAGATGTCGAAGGAACCCCGCTTCGCGGGGTTCCTATTTTTTCGTAAATAAAATCAGACAACCATAACCTAACCTATCCTTCTTTCGATTTGAGTTCAGTTGTTTTTTCATAGCGGGGGCTTCGCCACAGATGTCGACGGAACCCCGCTTCGCGGGGTTCCTATTTTTTCGTAAATAAAATCAGACAACCATAACCTAACCTATCCTTCTTTCGATTTGAGTTCAGTTGTTTTTTCATTTGATTTGATTTGACTTTAACATAGTTGTATATTAACTAAAAATATTTGTGCTATTCAATTTGTTATTTTCAATTCAGTAGTGGTTGTATTCAACGAAAATTCTCAAGCGCGATCACAATGATGTTCTCACACGCGAGAATGGACACGAAAATATGTACTCTGTGGTATAGACGATGAATGATGAGATTGACATATTTGACGACTGTCATGGCTGATTTATGACAGCTACTGTCAGAAATTGAAGCTAAATTGACGGATAACCCGTTAAATTGACACGAAATTCAAGATGGCTGTCGCGTTTTGACGTATTATGTCATTAATGTAAGCAAATAATTGGGAATAATTCGATATTTTAAAAATTCATATCTCATAAACTATTAATTTGCGTAAAGTGAAACTTTCGTAATCGTCTTTTAATAATATAATCTACCTAAAAAAAAATATTTGAACCATCTTTTCGACATTCCCTGTTCTAAAGCTGAGCCTGGAAGTGTGTTATTTCAATATAAAAATTTTTTACAACTTGAAAAATAAATACATATATTTGAAGAACTTATTAAATTAGGACTATTGATTAGTCTAAGTAATATTTAAGGAATGGAAATACTATGATTATAAAAGTCAACGTCAACCTAAATTAGGCCTGCAATTCCTCCTCCTCTAAACCTGCTCAAAGCTGGGGGTCCAGTTTATATATAAAGTTCTTGAGTCCACTGAACTGACGTACGTCTGACCTACACTGCTTGAGTGACTGCTTGACAGTTGATACAAGTGACAAGTGACGGCTATAGTAATTAGTAAATAAATTACTAATATTTTCAACAAGCCAAGCACGCAAGAAGGCAGAATAAATTTAATAAAATAACATTTTTTCCAACTACGTCAATTAATTAATAATTAACAATAGAAGCTAATTACACAGATTTCATAACGCGAACTTTAAATCTACAAAGATGGGTAAACGACAGCATCAAAAGGATAAAATGTTGGTGTCGAGCATCACATAACGTTGAATATCTTTCACAAACCACATCTAATAATTTCCTTTCCACAGGTACCTTACGTACACGGAATGGACAACTCTATATGGTGGTAAACGATCGGGTACTGCGACGGAAGAAGACACAACGTTCAAGAGACTCCCTTTCGACCATTGCGCGCTCTGCCTGCAGCCCTTTGACGATCCTTACTGCGACGCTGATGGAAATATATTTGAGTTGCAAGCTATTCTAGAGTTCGTAAAGAAGTTTAAAGTTAATCCTGTTACTGGAAAGGTACCTATAAAGTTTTTATTGGTCTTTTGTATTTATTACTATATTCAGTTCAACGACTTGGGTCTCCTTACAACGCGAGGGGCAAAAGCCATGCCCATAGTCCACTTGAGACCAATGCTTGCTTGACAAACCCATCTTTGTAATCGCATGAATCTTTCAGATAGTTTAATTTTTAAGTAAAAATTCTTAATTAATATAAATCCCTACATACATTATTGACCCTACAGATGCAACAAAACATATGAAAAAAAAATATTCATTAAAAATAATTAAGAAACTCAATGAATACAGAAGTTAAAATCACAGTACTAAGGGGGATTTTAGTGGTTTTACAAAAATATTATTAAACTGCTCATAGTTATAACAATATTCCTGTTGGATTTCAGAAAATAGACATGAAGACTCTAACAAAATTGAACTTTTTCAAGAATGCTGAAGATAATTACCACTGTCCCGTATTATTTAAACCCTTTACCAAGAACTCTCATATTGTGGCCATTCAGAAAACTGGTAATGTGTATTCCTATGAAGCAGTAGAGCAGCTGAATATGAAAGGAAAAAACTGGAAGGATCTCATTAATGATACACCTTTTGCTAGATCTGACATCATTACAATACAAGATCCAAATAATTTGAATAAATTCAACATATCTAAATTTCACCATATTAAAAATAACCTGAGGGTGGAAACAGAAGGTAAGTTGAAGCATCTAAAGTTGCAAAACTATACTTATATCTACCACTGTTGCAATGCAAAGCTTCTTGTTGATAGCTAATGCATATAATGTTTCTATGTTTCAATACTTTGTTTATAAATTATAGAGGAAATAGCAATGAGGAAGGACCCACATGCAAGATTAAAAACAGTGTCAGCAGAAACAAGGGATATTCTCAATGAATTAAACAGAACATATGTAGCTCCTGAAGCAAAAGAAGAAAAAAAAGAGGTTTGTATGAAGTAAAACTCATGCTATATTATAGCTAAGTTGCAGAGGCTATGGATTACTAATTATTAGCTTACATAAACCTAAAATATTCAATTGACTGATTGTTATATTTACTTAATATAAGCTTTAATTTGGCTGAGATTAAATAAATCACAGTAATATAATAAAAATCCCAATTTAAAGTTAATCTGAACTATAATATAAAATTTGGTCATCTGTGCACATAAAAACATGGGCATTTCTCTATAGATTCTTCTCAATATTTATTACAGACGGCAGATAAGTTCAACGCTGCTCATTACTCCACTGGCAAGGTTGCTGCCAGCTTCACATCCACTGCTATGGCACCAGAAACTGTGCACGAAGCAGCCATTATATGTGAAGATGAAGTCAAATACGAAAGGGTCAAGAAGAAAGGTATAACAAGTTACTAGATTTTGCAAAATATAATTGACAGGTTATGGGTTAGCAGTGTTAGCACGACTAGGATATCAAGGTGAATCGCCTATGTAATTATCTGACTCAAGTATTTATATTTTTTTTACCAATCTGACAAGACTGCCCTAGATCCTATGTAAAAAGCTTATATAATAATATGTCTAATGGTAGTAGTCAGTAGATATTTGTCAAGGTGTTAGGTGGGAATACTTACATTACATTAATACCAAAATTTCTTGGGTTCCTCTACTAATTGGCATTTACAAGACTTTACTACTATGAATAAGTAATTCTCGGTTTTATCTGAATCATATTACATTTTTTTTACACAAATCCTATCTGGTAAACAAACTTACAGGGTCTTTTAATGCAATTTATGTTTTAAAAATAAGGCAGACACAACATGAATTTAATTTAAAGATAAATAATTATTTAATGGCAGAACTAATTTCTGTTTACCATTAATAATTTTTTTAAGTAATTTAAATTAATACTTCCATAAAAAGTACTGCTAAGATTGCTTAGCAATTAAATCTTGTCTAAAAAATGGACTATTCTACTTCCATCAGTAAGATATAATATTTTAATATACGGCCAATGTTTGTTACAGGCTATGTAAGGCTTGTCACCAATGTCGGACCATTAAACCTCGAGCTGTATTGTGATGTTACGCCCAAAACCTGTGATAACTTCATCAGGCTTTGCAACAGTGGATATTACAATGGAACTAAATTCCATAGATCAATCAGGAATTTTATGGTATGTTTTAAATATATTGTTCAAACAGCGGACGGTGGCGGTGTCGCGACGGTGACTTCACACAGTTGTAATGTAAATTAGTTAATGTAGAAAATATCACACTGAGCCAACTCGACATTTAACTAGCGGTTGCGTCAAGTTGCCTCATAGGCCTCGTCTTGCCCACTGTTTGACAAAACCTTAACGATTCATGAAAGTGGTAATGAGCCCTAACAATAATATAACCTTTTACAGATCCAAGGCGGAGATCCAACAGGAACGGGTCTGGGAGGTGAATCTATATGGAAGAAGCCATTTGAAGACGAGGTCAAACCGAACCTCCACCACGTGGGACGAGGGGTGCTCTCTATGGCCAACTCTGGACCCAATACCAATGGTTCACAATTGTTAGTCATTCTGATAGTATTTAGATATTTTTAGCGTCATACAGGGTTAGTTTAATGCATGCACCTCAATTTATTTCAAATATTATGCATACGTAAATTATTATCACTTCCGATGTAGAAAATAAATAATAAAACTATGCATACCTACTTATAAATTATCTTTAAAGTCTGTCATTCTGTCGCTGTTCCTGTTATGAGTTGTGAACTTGTGATTGAAAAAGGAATATTCCTTTCAGCTTTATAACATTCAGATCTTGCAAACAATTAGATGGTAAGCACACAATATTCGGGAAGTTGGTTGGTGGGCTGGAAACTCTGAATGCAATGGAGCACATTGAAGTGGACAACAGGGATAGACCGATCAGTGATATTGTCATTGAGGTAGCGCAGGTGTTTGTTGATCCCTTTGCGGAGGCCGAGGAGCAGGTAGCTAATAATTTTAATTTGTTTATTTTATGGACAGTAAATTCCCGCTCGAAGCGCTCATAGCCCGGCGGCTTGCGTCGATCCTATGTGATCAACAAAGTTAAGCAACAGCGGGCGCGGTCGGTAGTTGGATGGGTGACCGCTAGTGGCAAAAATTTCTTGAGCGTTTCCGTGCTTCGGAGGGCACGTAAAGCCGTCGGTCCCGGTTGTTATCGTAAGATAACAGTCGTTAAGCCATGTCGGAGGCCCTCGGGAGGTTTGAAAACTTCCGACACTCGGGTTGGCCACTAACCCCTCCACCAATCCGCACTGGAGCAGCGTGGTGGAGTATGCTCTAGGCCTCCTCAAGAGGAGAGACCCGTGCCCAGCAGTGGGCCATTAATGGGTTGAAGCCAAATTCCCCATTTTTTTGGCCTTGGTGTTACAATTAATGTACATTTTTCATCATTCACATAAGGTTTACATCAGTTATTTTTTTGGAAATTTTTGATATCTATTCATTCCAATTCACCAGAATTCACAATTTGCCTTTTTCACATTTGCCATTGACATCACAGTGACCCCAGAACTATTAAAGTACAAAATTGTGAAAAAACATTTTATCCAAAAAGTCATAGTGAGTGTTCACACTGAACTCGCGGGCGCGGTCGCGGTAAACGCTACATACACCGCGCGCGCGTTTTGGTGTGAACACTTTCATAGTAGCTCATATGTTTGATATTTCGCGACCGCGCCCGCGACCGCGCCCGCGAGTTCAGTGTGAACAAGCACATACATCATTTTGATTTGGAGTTATAGGGTTACTATCTCATTTTAAATAGTCCAGTTAATTAGCTGAATACAATAAAACTATTTTTACTATTTTTAAGTTTAATTCAGCTATATTCATTTTAATATCCACACAAATCAATATCCCAGACACAAGGGAAGACATATTCAGACAAACCTAGATGCTTAGCAACCTTAGCTGTATAATCACTTGACCTTTAAATGTGACCCAAAGATAAGATCAACTTACAAATAAATTCCCCGATTCTGTCAACTTACTGTCAGTTCTTGTCTTGAACAAAATGAATATATACATTCTTATGTATCTACAGCTGGCAGCTGAAAGGGCAGAAGAGATAAAGAAACAATCTGAGGTAGAGAAACAAGAACATAAAATGAAAGCTAGTAAGCAACCATTGAAAGTGTTCAGGGAAGGAGTGGGCAAATATTTGAACATCCAAGAACCTTCCACAAGTGTTAAGACCGTTCGAACCACAGAAGTTCCTGCAAAAAAGCCAAAGAAAGATAACAAAGCTGGATTTGGGAGCTTTGATTCATGGTAACAAGTGATTACAGTGTCAAAATAATTTCATTGAACAGCCTCCAATAAGTGTATTACAGTATATGTGTATCTAGGTATATGTAATGTAAATAAATAAATACCTTTTAAGTTTTACAATGACTTTTATTTCTATATCCATTGTGATTTTAATATAAACAATAATAAAATTTAAATTGGTAGATACAATTGATTACAATATTGTGCATAGAATTTATAAGGGAATCTGCTTGATTATTAAAACAAATTAAAATGCTGAATATTTTATGATTAAATAGGAAAATTTCTAACTTACCTAACTAAGAGACTAACCTAATAATAAATAAATTTATACAAAGTATAGGTGTATGGAATATTAATAGTAGCAATTGCTACTTTGTGGAAGTTTCATAATTTAATTTGTTAATACAAAATTAAGTAACATGCCTTTTTAACTGACTTCAAAAAAGGAGGAGGTATTCAATTTGACTGTATTTTTTTATGTTTGTTACCTCAGAACTTTCGACTGGGTTAACCAATTTTGATAATTCTTTTTTTAATCGAAAACTGGTGCTTGTCATGTGGTCCCACATTTGAGCGAGATATAACTAGTAGTTTCTGAGTTGTCCCTAATTTTGAAGTCTGTTATTTTTTGTCAAGAATTATTTAGGCAGGCATATGAGGCATCTGGCATAGCAACTACCTCCCATATGAAAACAACTACTCATAGTCTGAAGCACACTTCCCTAATGATTTTACAACTTGCCTAATTTCAAATTAAAGAGTCTAATCAAATATTCATTATTTCAAAATTAGCATACATTTTTTGGAATGGGAGGTGTTATGCTATTTACAAATTGTACATTGCTGCGAATTATGTTAAATAACTTATCAGTACTTGATAGTTGGCTATAGATCAAATGCAAATATTCAGTGTGCCTGAAGTGTAACGAAAATCAATAACTTTTTACTTTAAAATTTAAATTTTGGCCAAATACAGAGTAGTAAACAAATATTCATCACATCACTACTCTACTTAATATAATGGATACATTTAACTTATAACTATCATGCTCATACAACCATTATAATGAAAATAGGTAGCATAGTATCAATATTTAGAGCAAACATTACCAAACCTAAAAACACATGAGGTTAAAAGCTACAGTATTTTAGAATAAAATTTGTAAGTACGAATAATTTTAGTTTTATTCATTTCTTTTATACTACCAGCATTTCTGATGCCAAAATTTCACTCAGCTATTTATCTACTACACTTTTTCAGACAACAGTATAACACTAAATAAAATTATCTACGAATTCCACCGAACTCTAGTAACACAAACTATGTGCTTGCAATTAATAATTCTGACGCCGTCGGCCGGTCCGCTGCTTGTCAAACCTCATCTCCATTTCTTCAAGCACTTTTGGTGTGTAACGGACAACCAGCTTGACAGATCCCACTGCTTGCTTCAGCAGCTCCACAGCCTTTTCATGATTTTCGCCTTCCACAGACACACCATTCACGGACAGCAACTGGTCGCCTCGTTTCAATCCACCGTGCCGATCGGCCACGCCCCCTGGGATGATTCTTGATATGTAAATTGGAGAGTTTTGCTCCTTACCACCCATTACGTTGAACCCTAATCCTTCTTCGGTCTTCGGGAGCTCCACTACACGAGGATGGGCGTGCCCCTCCGCGGCTGCGAATGCAGCTACTGTGGCCTTTGCAGTCGCCGAAGCGCGAATGTCGGCAGAACCTTGAATATCCACAGTTTCGTACACATGCTCGTAAACTTCTCTGACAGCATTTAAAAAGTCACTCTGAAGCACCTTTTGCAATGCAGCCAGTTTCGTAGCTGGCACTTCACCACTTTGTTGGAGCTTTTCGAGCAATTCGATGGCCCTCTTTATATCCCTTGCTAAGGTTAATTGCTCACCAGTACTACTCATAGTAGTCATTTTATGTTTGTTGCAACAAAATAATTTACAACACTATGTTGTTAGAGTTGCAATTGTATACTGCTAAAAGTGCTGATTGTCCATAAATCGATTCGGAGATTTTATTCACTCTTTCTTTTGCTAGCTTTCCTCTATTTGACAGTTGACACTTGAGTCACTTGAGTGACAGAAACGGTAAAGTTTAGAAATACGCAAAGTATAATTTTGTCATTGTTATAAATAAAATTACAGTAGCTTAATTATATTACAATTAGATACACAATATTTTCATCTTGTTTATAATAGTACATTAGAAGTCGAAATATTGTGCGTCTATACATTAAACATGGTTTTACTTTTTGATTAATTTCAATTTTCTTATTTACATATTACTGATCAGATTTCAAATGGCATGACCCGAAATTCAAGCTGTTGGTACTACAATTTTAAGCTTAGTACAGACTAGCTAATTTTGTACTAAAAAAAATAGCAAAATATATTACCTACCTTATACATTAAATATTTATGGATTGAATAGAAATACATTGAAATTCTACAAATTTTATTTCTGTAACCCTTATTGATAGTTTTATACATACATTTTTGTAATTCTTTTTTTAACCTATTAACTGAAACCTGATGTGGAGTCAGTGTAGTATAGCCCTAAGGTAAATGACATTTTATCAGTAGTGCCAACTGTTATTACACCCATATTTGGGTTGTTATTTCGTGATTTATCTAATGCAAATAAAATAAGGCAGCTCAAATATATTCAAAGTTTTTCAGCTAAACTAGCTTTAATTACAGTGTAGTGTTAAAACAAAGTTCACCAAAAACTGTGTATTTTACAATGGATGACTTGGGTGAGTACGTTGTTATCATTTTAACCTGTTTGGCCCGTTCTGTCCTATGACGTGTGATTTTAAAAATATCTCATATTTACATTAATATTAAGAAGATTTTGATTGTGGCTATGAATCCTACGGTATTATTCAGTTGGTCGGATTTAACCGTCCGACAATTGTTGTTTTGATAAATGAAAGAAAATGATTGTTTTGTTGTTTTTATATTATGATGCATATTTCATGGACATGTATCTTAAGATTATGATTTATAGTCGTCACGACGAGCTGGTTAATTCAAGTCACTTTCATTCTATTTGGTCTGAAAATTCTTATTGAAATGCTTATAATTTTTACCACAAAAGGATTCTTCTCTTTTTCACATATTGAACAACTTATCAACTGTAACAGACCATAGTATTATTTGTTCTTAAACTCTACTTAAGCCTATTCAAATTTGACCCACAAATATGTTTTTAAAGGTCACATCTTGCCACATCAGTTAAATGTTAAAATTAAAAAGAAAATTGCAGCTGCAGGTAGTTGAAATTGCATATTTATCAGATACAGAAGCAAATACTAAAAACCATGATGATACAATTTTATTAATGTGGATTTTTCACCAATCATCCTGTACAGTACGGCCGGTATATCTTGGCGCAGAAGGCTGCGCAGTAACCAATGCTCAGTACGCTGTATTATGTCTCATTCACACGTTAGCAATTGTTGCGTGTTTCATGTTGCTATCTCAGATGAGTCGGCCGTATTGTACTCATTGTATGGTTGTTAGCTAACATAACTAACATAAAAAAACCCTCAGGGTTACCAAATTGTCTTGCTACCTTTTAGGACATTAATGGTTATCATATCCACATTTACTATAGTTTCTCTTAGGGAGTTACTTGTGTTTACTATCGTGTAAAGATTATATCTATTTAATATTTCTTTGTGATTGTTAAAATATACATACCTTCTTCTTCTACACTCTGTGTACACTACACATACTGGTATAGCTTCAACTGCATTCAAATCAGATCAGGAGTTTCTGATGTAGGCGGGAACAAATACACACACAAACGGACAAAATTTAAAATCCTTATTGTGTTTATAAAAATAGTTCTTATCATTCCCCCCTCCCACACTTATAGTTCTTCTTAAATATTGGTTCATGTACAGATATCAATTAGTTACATATGATTTTAAACATATATCATTGTAGACACTGAACATTTAAAATGCAACAGGCACTCACAATTTGTATTTCATAATACCCATTATTATACTATAGAATACAAATTGCCAGTAGCAGTAGCATTTAAAACAATCAATAGCAGTTAGCCGTATTGAGGCAGCTGAGAATACTAAACCCAATTCCTCTCCGGATGGGTGTCGTAAGAGGTGACAAATTTGGGCCCATTGGTGGTAGGGCTCCTTGGAAGAATTATATTGGAAATATTCATTTCAATAATTTATTAACAACATTATTACTACTATAATTATTTCTCCAAGGGGACTGCCTGGATAGCTACCACCCGTGTCGTGTTCTAGCTGGGGGTTTGGGAGCCAGTTCTTTCTTTCTTTTTCTTCTTCAAACCAACCCTCCTGGTTTGTGTTGCACCCTGCTGAACAATGGACTAGGTGATGGCACCAGGTCAAGTTCAAGTCCACTTGTTGGAGTTTGCTGGGGTCTGCACCATTCAGTTTAATCCCATTTGTACATAAGTACTTGGAGGTAATACAATATACCCTATTGGCCACATATCTGGTGACCACTCATGTGTCGGTGGTGGTGTTGGTTTTCAAAGACCCAGTCCCTTTGCTTCCATTTTAATTTAACATTAAGAAACCATAAAATTATGAGTTGAGTGTCTGACTAACATCAAAAATGGTAATTTCCGTTTGACTAATACGGTATTAATATCAATTTGCCATAATGCGTTTAGGCGCGGCGCTCCTGTTGTGTCGGGGACCGGGGTGATTAATGACCTCTACGCCCTTATTACTAAATATAGTCGTACAAACCGCCGTCGGATCAAGGACTCCAGACAATTTCCTTTTAGACATGCCTATAGTTAAGTGATTTGTAATTAATTTGAGTAACTTAAATTATGTTAACCAAAAAACGGAACGCAAAATCTATGGCAATTACAGAAGCAGCAATTTTCGATGATAGGCTATATCTAGGTAATCATAAGTTTTTGCTTTGAAAAGCTCCATCCATCCATCCAAGCCACTGTATTGATATATACAAATACACTCTACTGAACAAGGGGCGAGTTGACTTGACATTTCGCTGGGCTCCATAGATGTGCGTGGTTGTAACTTGTAAGGCTCGGTGCCCACGTAACGTGACAGAAGCGTGATTTTTGTGTCACTAGTAGAACTGTAGAACACTGAATGTCGCATCAAGTCGTGTCTTGCCACATGTTACGCCATGCGAATGGGTGATTGTATGTTCTTTTGTCTATTTACATAGAAAAGTGACCATGACCATACTCCTCACAAAAGTCAGACAACACCAGATACATGATGTCTGATATAATGAAATGTGGATATCGCCGATAATATATAGCCTGTAGCTGTCGTATTTTTAGTAGCACTGCGTTACCATTCGGGAATTTATTGACGCTCGTTAAATTGAGATAATTGGCCTTCTACTGCTTTACTACTTACAGTTCAGATTTTCAGAGCAGATCTAGTTAGCTTGATCGAGTACGGACGTTAAATTGAATGACCACACCTTCTTAATTATTTTTTTTGCGGATAGTAGAGATTCTTATTAATAGTATATATGTACTGTACACATAGAATGTAGATAAAATTTAGTATCATCAAAGGAGAATAAATAATAATAATTTAATAAATATTCAAACACTTTCTCGCATTTGGATTCCCTGCTACGTAGCAGGTGAACACAAAAATAAGACAGGCAAGACAATCCACGACCCGAAAACAAATATTTATTGTTTACATAAATATCTTTAGTGGATTTGGAAGTATCTAATCCACTAATGTTTATTCTTCAGGAAGGTTGCTTGAAATAATACTTCTGCTGGAGTGGTTATCCGAGGAATAATTTTATTGACAAAATAAACGGGTTTATATACAAAAATTGTAAAGAAGGATATCCAATAAAAATAGCTACATTAATTTACAGGAAAAAGAAAGACCAATAAGAAAGAGGATTAAAAAACACGTGTAAAAAGTAATAAAATAAACAAGGTCAATTTGCATGCCGTCTCGTTCGCTCTTGTAGTAATAGCGCTGTACCTCTCGCTTTGTACTGCCATCTCGTTCTAACATCGCCGCTCTCCTTCGCGCTGCGCGCGGCGATGTTATAAATATTGCGCGGGGCCCAAATGTCACCGACGTCGTGAAGAAGACCAAGGCAGCAGCTGCAGCGCTCCGTCCAGCGCTCTCCTCCAGACTCCCTCTGCGGATAAAACTAGCAGTTTGGAAAACCTACCTACGTTCCCGCCTCACATACGCGGCGCCCGCCTGGTTCGCGCTTGCTAGCGAACCACAGCGACGAAGACTGCGATCGGTACAATCGCAGGCCCTTCGTCGCCTTGCAGGAGCGCCGTGGTATGTGAAGAACACGACCATCCAGAGGGACTTACGAGTCGAGAGCCTGGACGCGTTCGTCGAGCACCTGGCGCGTGAGATGTTCGCGCGCGCGGATGCGGCGCTGTTCCCTCACCTGAGAGACCTGGCGCCGCACCACGCCCGCCCCCCGGACCGTCGGGCCTACCCGCGCGACCTCTTGTCGCGCGCCGGTAGCCCGACATGACACCATAGGACTAGACCCAAGCCGCCGCCCGGCCGCTGATCGGCTCCTGCTGGGCTTCCCACCAGCGGGATTAACCTGGTAGGGCCTGATCGCCCGGGTGGCGGAAACCACCGGACTGACGCCGCGGCCACCAGGCCGCAAAACAAGGATTAGACTGTTAAACAAACGCTGGAAAAGACCACGGGCCCAAAGGGCCCCCCCCAAGGACCGGCTCGTAGCCACGAGCTGCGAAGAATATCTCAGCAGGGGGACAAAGTCCCGAAGCTGAAACCACCACGGCTCAAAATACCCTGAGTAGTGAGAGATGAAGCGGATGATGATGATGGGTGTCCATTCTCCTGGGAGCTGCGAGCGCGAACACACGACACAGACGTACGAAGAATGAAGATAAATGCTGGGTGCCGGGTGCTTTGAAGATGAGATCTTGTGGCTTGAAGACTGATGAAGAGGAACGAGGAAGAAGCTGACGGACTGCGCTTATCTTGTTTCTTAAACAGACGTCATTCGTTTCTTAACAGAACGTCAAATCAAATAAATATATTTCCCTTGAGGTGTTTTGTTTCACTTAGCTTGAAATATAAGTTAGGCTGTTGTATTTATTCTTTCCTATTGGTATCCAGGTATTGTTATGGTAAGGCAAATATGTAGGTATTGAGAAGGTATCGGTAACTGCGTAAGTATTCATAGGAGGTACTCGGTAGGTATAATGATAGCTGCGTCAGGCAGCTACATGACTCTCCCCCTAGCGAAAGCGTACCGGAAGCTTGCTGGTGCGTCCAAGTCTAGTGGTCTTCAGAATTGATGACTTAACTGGGCTTGACGATGTACTGGAGCTTGAGTAGGTACTTGAAGTTCCATCGTTGGTTTTCGCTGGTGACTGTGAGTATGTAGCTGTGGTATCCTGGGTGCTTGCTTCAGATGTTGAGTCCTCTGGTGTACTGATTGTGTAGGCAGGCTTGAGACGGTCGATCGAAATAACTGCAGATCGCCTCTCAGGTAACAAAAGTTTAAAAGTTTTGTTATTCCGCTCGAGTACTTTGTATGGACCTTCGTACGTAGGCATTAAAGGCGTCTTTACGGCGTCAATTCTAATGAAGACTTGCTCGCAGTTTTGTAGATCCTTGTGAATGAAAATAGGTTTCTTGTTACTATGTGCAGTTGTAGGTATAGATGGTTTCATCGAGTTTATCGTATTACGTAGCTGTGTGACGTAATCGTAGTCGAGATTTTGTTCCTTATCTATACTTGTAGTGAAGAAATCGGATGGTAAACGTAAGTTGTAACCGTAGGTAAGTTCTGCGGCGCTAATACCTGAGTCTGAACGAGGTATTGCGCGTAAACCCATAAGTACTGTAGGTAATTCGTCTATCCACTTAGTACGTTCTGATAGGCGAGTTTTCAGTGCGGTTTTCAAACTTCGGTGCCATCTTTCTACCATACCGTTGGATTGAGGGTGATATGGACTTGTACGTATTCTTTGAGTACCCATGATGTTAAGTAACTTGTTGAAAAGGCGACTTTCAAAATTTCTTCCTTGATCGGTTGTTATTAACTTCGGTGAACCAAAACGTATAATCCATTGCTCATAAAATATTTTAGCGATTGAGTCGGCTGACGTGTCATCTGTTGGAAAAACTTCGGGCCATCTGGTTGCTCGGTCGATCATTGTAACCAGGTATCTGTAACCTTCGGGTGATGGTGGAAGCGGTCCAACTACGTCGATGTGGACGTGTTGAAAACGATCAGCTGATGAAAACGATGTAATGTTGCTCGTTGTATGGCGCTGTACTTTACATTGTTGACATGGAATACACTGTTTTGCCCACGTTGCGACATCGGTATTCATCGACGGCCAAAAATATTTTTGAGTTATTAGTTTTCGAGTTGTTCGTATACCAGGATGACTGACGTTATGTAGCGCGTTGAAAACGACTCGTCGATATTTTTCTGGTAGGTATGGTCGAATGAATGATGTTGACGTCTCGCAATAAATAGATTTTTGTGAATGTGGCAGAGTAACTAGTTTGAGTGATAGATTACTCTGTTTTGAAAGTTGATCTATGGTACTTTTCTCTTCTTGTTGAGCTTCTGCGATCTTTTCGAAATCGATAGCGGTAGGGCATGTGATACTGTCGATAGGTATTCGGCTCAATGCGTCGGCAACTACGTTATCTTTTCCGCTAACGTGTCGAATATCGGTTGAAAATTCGGCAATGAAGATTAGTTGTCTCGCTCGGCGCGGTGTTTCTGAAGTTGAAGGAGGTTTCTGAAGTACGTAAGTTAACGGTTTGTGATCAGTGAAGATGATGAGGCTTCGTCCTTCAAAAGTTTTTCGAAAATGCTTTATAGACATGTAGATGGCGAGTAGTTCTCGATCGAATGTGCTATAGTTTCGCTGTGCACTTGAAAACTTTTTTGAAAAATATCCCAGGGGTTGCCATTTGTTATCGATGTATTGTTGTAAAACGGCTCCAGCGGATAGATCAGATGCGTCGGTGAAAATAGCGAGCTTTGCGTGATGAGATGGATGTGCGAGTAAAGTAGCGTTCGAAATAGCAGTTTTACACGCTTCAAATGACTTAGTTGAGTCTTCGGTCCATTGAATGATAGTTTTATCACGCTTCTTTGAATTATGAAGGTAGGCATGGAGTGGAGCTTGAAGTTCAGCGGCTTTCGGAATGTGGTCACGGTAGAAATTGATAATTCCGAGAAAACGCCTGAGCTCTTCGATAGTACTCGGTTTCGGGAACTGTGAAATTGCCATAACTTTTTCGACAGGCGGCTTGATTCCTTGGCTGTTGACTGAGTAACCCAAAAACTTGACTTCAGGTTGTCCAAATACGCATTTTGATGGGTTAATGGTGATACCATTATCTTCCAGTCGGCGTAAAACGGTACGTAAGTGTTGTTCGTGCGTTTTTTCGTCGGAACTTGCGATTAAAAGATCGTCGATAAATGCATAAACGAAATCCAATCCTTGTAAAACTTCGTGAATGAAACGTTGAAATGTTTGAGCTGCGTTCCGTAGTCCAGGTGGCATCTTGGGAAATTCAAATAGTCCCATCGGAGTGATGATAGCGGTCTTCTGTATATCTTCTTCGCGAACATTGATTTGTTGATACGCTCGGTTGAGATCAATAGTTGAAAAGATATTTTTTTGTGACAGTTGATACGTGAAATCTTTGATACGTGGTATTGGGTATCTGTCAGGCGTTGTGATTGCGTTTAATCTTCTGTAATCACCGCAAACTCGGATGTCACCGTTCTTTTTGGGTACGATATGAAGTGGTGATGACCAAGGGCTCTTGCTTGGGCGGCATATACCTTGTTCAATCATATTCTCGAATTCTTTTCGCACTATTTCATAACGATGTGGGGCGATGGGGCGTGCACGACAATGTAGTGGGGCGCCCGTAGTTTCAATATAGTGTTCGACGTTATGAATGGATGTAAGTTTCATTGATGAAATTCTTGTAGTACCGGGGAATTCCGCTAAGATGTTGTGGTATTTATCTTGAATATCGACGCTTCGAATAGTAGGTATGTTTGATGCTTCTACGTATGACTGCGATGATAGGTTGGTAATACCATCTATTAGTTTTTTATTCTTCAAGTCGACGATGAGTTGGTGATGTCGTAGGAAATCGGCTCCAATAATAGGTTTGCTAACTTTCGCTACGATGAATTTCCATTTGAATGATCGACGTAAGTTAAAATCGAGTTCCAAGGTTTTCTCTCCGTAGGTAGGTATGACAGTGTTGTTCGCCGCGTAAAGTTGAAAATTCAAAGGACTTTGTTGTTGACCTTTGTACGGAGGAATTACCGATATGTTGGCTCCTGTGTCGATTAAAAACGTCATATTGTTTTTCTTGTCGGTAATAAATAGGCGGTAATTGATATCTGATACGCTAGGTTCCGCCGTGGCTAACGTATGATTCAGTTTTCCGGCTTGGTACTTTCTTGCATATAAGTACATGGCTTCGTACATTTTCGGGCTTCTGAACCAAAACGTCGATGATAATAACAGTAGGTCGATCTTGACTCGCTTCGCTGGCGTGTAGGTATCGATCTGTCGCGACTTGTAGATCGATGTCGGTTTTGGCGGGCGAATGGTCTTCGACTGTTATTATGCGGATGCGGCGTAATACTATTTTGTGACGAGTTGTAATTCTTGAATGAATGGAAATTATTCTGTGAATTCTTGATAGCGGCAACTTCAATTGATAATTTTCGAATTTCTTCAATTAAAAATTGCGTTTCAGGATTTTTTGATGAATCGACGGCTGAGATGTTATTGTTTGTGTTCTCCATCATTTTGTCTGCGAGAAGTGCTTGTTCGTCGAGCGATGTCTTCGTGGAGAATGATTCGCTGACGGTGAGTACTGAACGGACGTGTGGCGGCAAATGGTTTGACCACATGAGTCGGAGGGTTGAATCGGGGACTTTGTCTCGAGCCAGGCTTCGCATTCGTCGTAGTAGTTGAGTAGGCTTTTGGTCACCTAACTCGACTTCTGATAATAATTTTTGAAGTTGGCGGTTGTCAGATTCTTCGTAAGCCGATATAAGTCGATTCTTCAACGTGTTGTATTGTTCTGTAGCTGGCGGGTCGTATAACAGGTCGGAAATCTGTTCAATATCCTGTTTCTCCAGCTGTGCAATTACCATCTGGGCGAGTTGGTTTTGTCCTTTTTTGAGTTCGCTGGTCGCTGCCTCAAAAGTAATGAACCATAGTCGTGGCTTGTCTCTCCAGAATGGCGGGATACGCATGGAAAGAGCTATTCCAGCGATTTCGGGCTGCTGCGGTTGTGGACTTGCTGATTGGGTCTGTGGCTGGGAAGTGGCTTCGGCGTGCTGTGCGTGCTTCTCCATGGCGATGGGTTGACGACAGGTTGCGGTAGGTAGGTAGGCCTAGTGTGAAACGGTACTTCAGCAGGGACGGATCAGCAGGGTGTCGTTCGCAGTTCTTCGACGAGTGACGAGGGATTCGTCGAGCAGGGATTCCTCGATGTCGGGTAACTTGCGGAGAGTCACCGGCGTAGGTTGGTCCAGCAGGGATTCTTCTGAGAAGGAGGTCTTCGTCCAGAATGTTCTTCAGAGGTTCTTCGTTGGGTCACCAATTTAGTGGATTTGGAAGTATCTAATCCACTAATGTTTATTCTTCAGGAAGGTTGCTTGAAATAATACTTCTGCTGGAGTGGTTATCCGAGGAATAATTTTATTGACAAAATAAACGGGTTTATATACAAAAATTGTAAAGAAGGATATCCAATAAAAATAGCTACATTAATTTACAGGAAAAAGAAAGACCAATAAGAAAGAGGATTAAAAAACACGTGTAAAAAGTAATAAAATAAACAAGGTCAATTTGCATGCCGTCTCGTTCGCTCTTGTAGTAATAGCGCTGTACCTCTCGCTTTGTACTGCCATCTCGTTCTAACATCGCCGCTCTCCTTCGCGCTGCGCGCGGCGATGTTATAAATATTGCGCGGGGCCCAAATGGGTGTCCATTCTCCTGGGAGCTGCGAGCGCGAACACACGACACAGACGTACGAAGAATGAAGATAAATGCTGGGTGCCGGGTGCTTTGAAGATGAGATCTTGTGGCTTGAAGACTGATGAAGAGGAACGAGGAAGAAGCTGACGGACTGCGCTTATCTTGTTTCTTAAACAGACGTCATTCGTTTCTTAACAGAACGTCAAATCAAATAAATATATTTCCCTTGAGGTGTTTTGTTTCACTTAGCTTGAAATATAAGTTAGGCTGTTGTATTTATTCTTTCCTATTGGTATCCAGGTATTGTTATGGTAAGGCAAATATGTAGGTATTGAGAAGGTATCGGTAACTGCGTAAGTATTCATAGGAGGTACTCGGTAGGTATAATGATAGCTGCGTCAGGCAGCTACATATCTATCTGCTCCGGCTGGAAATCGAACCCGAGACTTTCACTTCGCGTGCAGGGTCACCCTTACAACTTATTCTACTATTAGTTATTGTCATTCGTGATATCATAATGTCATAACATAACTCGGGTGTCCTTAAGTCGAGCTTATGATATACAAATTCTCTTTCTTTCACATCCTAGCGCTCTCATTATAAGGTTGTGATTTGTGAATACAGAAATGTGATACGATTGATTTCATATTTCGTATGTAATAGTAAGTCTGAGGGGATTAGCATTTTAGCGGTTGTGATGTCCTTTAAAGCGACTCGTGCGTACAAGAAAGACCGCAAGAAACTACTTGTTAGAGATCCGTGGTGTACAATGTATACCTGTAAAGTGTACATACAGATACAGTACCTATAAACTCCGGAACTACTGATATCATACGGAGAAACGAGCATAGTAGCCTCCAAATCCCGCTGCGATTCTTTGAGCTTGTGAATTTGGCCAATAGGTCACCAGATCTCGGAGCTGTATGTTATCACTGGCAACATACATTGCTTGGACAAGTTGGACAATTTCGATTTCAGGCTCAGAGGAAGTTTTTTCGACTACAGGAGTATGACGTAGGTAATTTCCCAAACGCAGCACATCGGAGTTGGATTTTACGAATGAGTTTTTTCGAAGTTGGACCAACAGTTCGATCAGCAGAGGCTTATCCAAGTTGCATTAAAACCTCAGATGCTCGGGTTAGCCTGCACTAATCTCTCGAACAAACCGCACTGGAGCATGGCCAAAAACGCTCTACTATCTAACTTTTTATGTAAACAATAAATATCCGCAATTGTGCAGACGACCCTTCTGATGGTAAGTGGTCACTGGCGCCCATGTCATGGACATCAATCGATGCGGTGCCGGTCAAAAAGTAATCGAGAGAGTCGCATTATTTCTGGTAATCTATTTTGTAGTAATTGTTAAGAGTAAAATTCCATCAATAAGTTTTTTACAGCCAAGAATATTTTCAAACGTATTGTTCATACCACGAAACCACCAAACGCAAGATTCTCTAGCTAGCGCAAAATTACTTTTTATTTATCTACGTACCAACTCTAAAGCTAATTTAATACAGAATTATTTAAACACCGGCAATAAAGTAAATAATCGCTTATAATTATTTAAATCCGTTCAATTTTAATATGGACAATGTCAGTATGGGACCTCAATTGCTACTCCCCTTATGCCCTTCATTTATTTATAGGAAGGTTTGTCCCATCATTTATATTTGATATAAAATAGGTTGCCAAGTCGCACAAGCTCCTCATGACGTTTTTGCGTTATAAAGTTATTAGATCTCATAAAGCCATACTCTACATGAGCCTGACTCTACAAACTTTGACTCTACAATCTTTAACTCTATAAACATTACGTCGTGAACAAAAAAGTGTGGTTTGCAATGGTTTTTTATATTATATTATAAATAATGTTCGTTTCGCGGTCGTTACTCGACCTAATCATTGTAGAAAATCCGAAAAAAATGAGGAAAAGGAGAAAAAGGAGTGTAACTCTGTTGTCTTGCCCTATTTATGTATAAGTACTCGTAGATTAGGTAAATTTTGGCTTCAGTACTTCCTTGTTTTAACTGACAGCGATAATACCGAAGCCCCCACAAAACTGACGCCACTCGGTCACCCCACGTCAGGCCTGTTCATGATGCGTTGCGTGGTGCGTCCCCAGTGTCCCCACACCCATCACTTTGCCACCGTGTTTGCGCGCGTAACCGACAGCTGTCAGTAGGGCGCGTGGGCTGGCCAAACACGTGCTGTCCAAACCTGACCGTGAAAAAAGTTACTGAAAAGTGCACAGTTTATAAATTCAATTTACTCGCAAAGTTTCAAAATTTAAAATAATTTTCGGCAATTTGCGTTAGTCGTACTTAAAGCGGTATAAAAATATTTTTTTTTTTATTAGTTTTTAAATATTCGTGTTGTCGGATAAAATTATTTTCTGAACTAAATAATTCACGATATAGGCTTCAAATAATATTGTTATGATAAGATTAAAAGTGAATTCGGTATAACAATAACAATTTCGAGTATATTATCCGTGTAGTGGCAGCGTCACCCTTGTCGGTTCGAATAGTGTTGGCGCGATTTCAAATACGATTAGTTCTTAACGTAATTATTGTAGAGATGTGTTGTCCTGTCGATGACGGAAATGCGAAGTTGGTTTAGCGCAGGCCTGAGCACCACGTCGTAGACTCGATCTTACGCTTCGCCAGGACCGTCCTATTAGATCTTATCGGACGACACACGCTGTGTTGCTTGTCTTCTCTTATTATTTACAGGTGAAGGGAAATGCAAATTGTTTGCGCATTTGCCAATGTACGAGTTGTTTATTTCAGATCGAATTGTGTCAGTGAAAATATTTTGACCAACTTCAAAAAAGGAGGAGGTTCTTAATTCGATTGTTTTTTTTTATATTTATTACCTAAGAACTTTCGACTGGGTGAACCGATTTTGATGATTCTTTTTTAAATCAAAAGCTGGTGCTTGTCATGTGGTCACACTTAAAAGCGAGATCTGACGATTACATAGTTTTTGAGTTAACCCTAATTTTGAAGTCTGTTATTTTTTTGTCAAGAATATTTTAGGTTGCATTCCGGAAAACTTACAAAACGAATAATTTTAACTCAGTTTTTTTACCGTTAAAGTGTTTGCTAAAATAATGGCAATGTGACCATTTGACCAAATGAAAAGGATTCTCTAATTTTACAGATATTTATTGAGTACTAGCGCTCTGTCCGCGGTTTTGCTCGCATTTTCTGAGATAATAAATACCCTATATCTTTTTTTAGCTCATGGTCTATGGTGTGCTTTTCATAAAAATCCGTTCAGTAGTTGCGTGAAAGAGTAAAGGTTATACTTACGTATAACGTGGATGGGACGGGGACGGGACGAGACGTGAAGTTTTGGAAACATCGTTTCATAGAAAATGTAAAAAATAGCGCATACGCCACGGAGGCACGGACGGGACGGGAACGGGGCACGCACGTATGTATATATTTATGCTCCGTCCACGTCCCGTCCCGACCACTTTACGTATGCAGCGACCTTAACAAACATCTGTGCATCCAAATATTTTTTCACATTTATAATATTAGTAGTAGATATTGGATGGTAGTATTACACGAGTAACTTAATATTAGTTAATAATAGTTTAATACTATGCACATTGGCATTTTGTCTTCAAATAGCTCGTGGTCATTAGGCGCATGTCAGACAGTTAATAAATCATTAAAAGGTTACTTACTTGGAAGTTTGAGTAATATTATGATGGCAACACGTAATTATGAAATACTAATTCAGATGTTTACCAAATTAATACGGTAAGCAGGTAACTAAATTAATTAAATTATGTAACTTTGCAGTTTGCACTAATTACATATTTTAGGTCGAAGAATATTAAAGCACTAGCGGCTATTATTATAGCGTTAGTGTTGTAGTAACTCGCTACTAGATGGCATTGTTAGCATAGGCTATTATGTACTATTATGTCTCTGTGGTACAAGTACATAGATACAATAGATAAAGGATTATTTTTATTGTATTTAGCAATATTCTTTCAAATTATCTTTTTTCGTACATTTTCAAACTAAGAAAGAAAATCATCTATAGAATCTATCTTTATTTATGCCATTGTACAATTCATTATAATTCTAGATTTCAGGCAAATCATATATTCTGTTATACATAGACAAACTGTGTAGTGAAGGTGAATAAGCCCCTCTATTGGAAGGTGATTTAAAGCTCCTCCTAAGTCTACCGATAACAATAAGTTGTATAATATAGTATCTATGTACGTATATTATGTGTGAATTGTGATAATGGCCCTTCCCTCGCACTTGGAGATTGTATTCAAAGTTTCCCAACAACTCTGTAGTCTGTAGGTACTTGCATGTGAATTTTCTTTGCTTAGTTCATGTTTTATGAGTTTATAGTGACTCTCACTTGACTCAATATTGATTTTAACCTTCCCTCTTAAATTAATGTGTAGAAGCAAAATATTTCAAATAATATTCTTGTTGTAATTATATTGTCATTATTGTACAGTTAACCATTAGGTACTGGCTTGACTGGTCGCCGGAGGCTTAATCATTATCAGTTCGAGATTTCATCTCTCATTATTAAAGAAAGCTACGTACTTTAATTCTTATTTACTTGAACTACTTGATCACGCACATTAGATAATACTTTTCGTAAAATTATAGTTTTACCGAGAAAAATCGAGATAATTCATCATAATACATTTTGAAAGCAAAGGCTTTACAAGATACTTAATAAAGAAGCAAATGCCACCTCTAAAGCTCAATCTTCTGCAGCAATGCATCGAGCAAAGATAAAAGCTACATGTTTATATTCGTAGGGCTGTTTTGTTTATGATTTATTTCTAATTTAACGATAGCTGTCGGTCCGGCATATTTGCACATGCCCATTCCCTTGTTGGCCAAGTGGTTCGAGTTAACGCCAGGCCTCACCAGGTTAAATATTGACTTCCTCGTTAGAACCCTCTCCACGAGAACAATAGTTAGCTGGCGGTCGCAAACGCGTACTAACATTTAAATGGTTTAGCTTATTGTGATATTTATAACGTACTTACAAATGTATAGCTATGTATCGGAGTTCTAGAAAACCAAAGTCAAAATGTCAAAATTTTATTTTGTATTTCGTTATTTTACTTCTAAAAAAATAAACAACGATTAACGAGAAAGGTTACACGATGATGTATTAGTTGATCGACGAATTAGTTATTTGTCTGATGTTATTATGATCGTAGTAATCAAAACCATAATTTGGGAGCTAAAAAAGTAAACAACTATCAAAGTCTATTACGAAGTTGGGACACTGATCAAAGATATACGATCAAAGGGATGCCAGACACTCATGCGCATAAAACTGCCTATCTAGGATTTTCTAAATTCTTTCCTCGCGTGGATTTGACGGAAGACACGAGGAGACCTCAATCGCTCCCTAGCGGTACGTTCTAATTTAGCTTCGTATTCCTGCCTGTCATTAGTGTCCCTACAGATTGATAGCTGTTGAAACTCGGCTATGGAGATTTAATCGCTTTCTGAAGAATGTTGAGCCAAGACAAGAATGTCAATCCACGCAGGGTTGTTAAAATTCTCTCCACGACTGTTGTTATGACAGAAGTCACGAAGCTGTGCAACTGTTCTGTGTTCCATCTTCCAGGTGAATTTATTTTCGTGCGAACTATTTATTGTCTCTATTAATAAATTCAAGATGTACCTATGTGTGTTTTGTCAGATTTTTCATTTTTGTTGTATTCTTCATTTCCAAATTTCCAATCTTTATCCCAAAATAGTGTACTAAAAATCTCTACAACACAGTTTTGTGTAGCGAACCTTTTGTGGAAAGAATTTTTATTCAAGTAGGTAATATTAATGTATACCTTTACTTCCTACTTGCACAAAAAATTGTATAATTGTATTATATTCACGTGACAATTTGAAAACATTAGTCTGAATTATTTCAAAAGTTTTTTTCAAATATTTTTTTCGTTGCTTGACATTAAAATGCCAATTTCAAGACTCCCGTCCCAGGAGAGGTCTTCAGATTTTCTCAACGCTGCCCGTGTGTGCAGGCCACGTATTTTTCATTTACCGTCAAACCCGAACGCATCCGGTGGCGCACGAGTCACTCACGAAGTTTCCGCTCATCACTCTCGCTTCGCATTCCTCCTCGGTTTACGGCACTCATTAGGAGAAAAGTCGCGCCTCTTTGATCTATCCTTCCATATGTATACTCATCATGGACATCGTTAATTACCTCTTAGTGGAACGGAGTCGTCTAAATTAATTAAATACGCCACCTATTTTCTTCTAAACTCGATGTTAAATATTATGTGATGAGCGTTAAATTGACGTTAATTCTTAAAAGGAATACAATTTATTAGAATCTCGAAACTATTGGAATATTAATAAGGTTTGAAAACTCAACTGGTTTTTGTTATTCAAATACATATAAATGTTATGGCTTAAATCTTGTATATGAGAAATAGTGAATCCAAATAGGTTATTGTTTAAATGATTTTATTGCTTTCGCGTTACAAATCATTCTAGAAAGCACCTTTAATTTACATTTGACTCTTGGCCCTATGCTGCGTGGGAGTTGCACAATAATACCTTCATAAATAACGACTGCCTCAAGACAAACGTCAGTACTAGAATTATGTACGGAGACCGTGTAATGTGGTGGAAATTGTTTATAAGTATTACGTATCTTCGAAGGTGATTTGTAAGAATCGTAAATGTTCGCGACTTGGCGTGTTTTCGTAATAAATTCCATCCTTGATGTTAGGACAATTGTTCGATTTTGACGAATGCACTTGATTTGTGACCACTTAAAAATAATCTCCAGCCGGCTTGGCTGGAGTGGCGTGCGCCGGCGCCGGTAACGCTCGCCACTACACGAGACTTTAGTTGTGACTGGGACGCGTTGACGAATGCTCTGCTCGGCCTCGGTGCACACCAACGGCCTACCGCGACACCGCGAGACCGCGACCTCGTTCTCTTGACATTGCGTTATCACTTATCACAACCTTATCAATCCTCGATACCGAAACATCGATAATCCGATATGACCATCTGTACCTATAGGTGTTTCAGTGAATTCCTGCCCTTGAAGTAAGCAGTGAGCTGAACTTGTGCTACTATCAGCAGTATTTACATAGGACTGCAAGTGAACCCTGCGTTTACGCGCAGCGTAGGACGCGATTTACTAAGATAAACACGTAGGCTGTGATTATGGTGCGCTGAACGTGGTGTTGGACCTGTGGGTGTGATTTTTCTAAAAATCAGCTTCGTGATTGGCCGAAGATGGATCGGACAATGTACGGCAAGGTGCTGCCCGGCACCTATTACCCGTTCCGCTGCGCGATGAAGGAGAACGGAATATCGCCGGGCTGTGAGTAGAAATTAAATTAATTTTACTTAATTAATTAATCCGAGAAGTACATTATGTTGCGGCTTTATTCTTGTGCATAGGTATATTTACGATGCGAGGTAGTGTACCGTAACAGTGCGTGTTTTCTTTACAAATGATTACGTCTACTTACGCTTTCGTTTATTCATCCGGCATATTTATTTATATGAGGTGCTCCAGAGTGCATTGCATTCAAAGTGAATCGCGCTCTTTCATGTGCTTTCATTGCGTGTTTATTTACTTTTTGTTGTGTGATCGACTGATGTGTAGAAGTAGTCAACATCTTATGTATTGTGATTCTAGTGTCCGTTGCCAACATATTTTTAGCTTGTTTGGTTGCGTTTGTCGTGTCTCAGTATATTACTAGGAGGCGTGATGGATAAATTGTCATAACGAGCTTTTCATTTGATTGATGTTGTTAAATGCGACGCTTCAAGGATTCTACATAGTTCCTTCTTATGATTATTATAGTGTTATTTATTGAAGCATTTTTTTTAATCAGCACCATTTTTAAACATTACATTGCTTAGGGAATTAATTTACTTATCAGATGACCGTAGTGCAGTAATCTGTATACAGTCCGCTTGTTTAATATTACAAAGACGTTGTTTGTTTTGCTCACGTGTTAATCGGGTTCGGGGTGAGGTCATCGCGATTGTTGATGTCAGGTTAATTTAGTTTCATTAGCATCTGTTTGCGGTTCTTCTTTGCTCACTTTACGACTCCAGTGTCTATTCCCGGCTGGCCTCGTGGGTGCGGTATGAAATGCCAACTTTTATTGTATCGCCATGTTTATGATCCATCTTATTGGAGAAATTTACAACGCGTAAAGGTATTAAAATGGTCCAGTTTTATTAGTCACGATTATTCTTTATATGTATTGATATGAATTCCGTTCTGAATAATTCTCATAAAGGCATTCTAAGTAAGCTTTTCGAAACGGTAGATAGGTATTCCGTATGCATTTCCCAGAAACACATTCTTTATTGTGTTCAATTTCGGATCTAGTTCTTAAAGTTATCATCCTCAACCTTTTCTTAGATATTACTTTTTAGATTCTATACGTCTTTTAATTTTTTATAATTAACTCCAAATAATATTGTTGCCATTCCCTTCTATCTAGGCCGTAGAACTATCCCAAAATATCACTTGATGTTTTTCAATCAAGTGATGTTTGTAAAATCCATGTCATGATTTTTTACCTGGCTCAATGCAAATTTGTCATGCATTAGGCAGATAAGTTCCCGTGGGTAGACTGCATCAGGCCGGTTGTCTCGCTCTAAATGCATTTAGAAGGCCACGCTGAATGCCATTGCGATCGCCTACGCATTCCTGTGATTTGTGTCTACAAAACTATGGGCTTTTTAACTTATAAGGTATGTAGGTATTCGATTTTTTAAACTGATATTTTTGTTATTATCAGTCAAATACTTAAACTTGTTCTATTCAAATTATTAGTAGTTATTGCTAAAAATAATATTTTAGTAAGTTGTTTAAAATTTTAAATATCGAATGGAATGTCAATTGGAATGCATAATTGATTTTATATCATCATCATTTAAATCTATTCATAGGCACTTAAGTGTGTGATAGCCAGTTCAGTATAAGCTAGCAACCTAAAGCTATTTCGAAAACGATGAAGCGATTCGAAGAAGCCATAACTGTGCTTAGTTAATTAACTTTGTCTCGGATGAAATCAGTAAATGTACTTAATTTAGTACTACTGCCGCTCACCTTCTACGCAAATGGTTGATAGGTCGATAGGCTTAAGCGATGGTTGGTTGCTTTATTTTTACCATTAAAAGGCTTCATCGGATTTTATTGAACGATTTTAGGCATAATAACAGTGAGCTCAGACATGTTAAGATAAGCTTTTATCAATTCTTTAAACAGGTTTTGTTGTTTAATACTGTTTGTTTTGTACTGTTTGTTTTGTATTGTTTGTTTGTCTTCATTGTGTTCTTTTAGAGTAAACTTCTAATTAAACTTCGATAACAAGGTATGAAGTGTCTTAAAATTAATTGCATATATTAAGTCGTCAGTTGTCAATGCATATTATTAGATATCTTTAAAAGAAATCATTTATTTCTGTCGTTAAAAGAGTATCTATTATTTTTTAATTAATTATTGATCTGTACTTACATGAATCATATGACGTGGTTATGAGTAAGTAGTGTTTTAATTGCTATAATGTTTTATTTATGTCGCCAAAGTAACTTTAATAAGTATCGTCGCAAGGTTGCTCGTGACTCGACGCAAGTTAAGGACGAACGCCATATGTTCCTTTTTGTCCTGTTCATGATTCAAAGAATAGTTATTAGGTCATATTTTCCTGATTTCATTCAGACGATTCTTGACAGTTTTGTGGTTTCCATCAGCGAATTACGTGTATGTTTCATTTACAGTTCATGGTTGTATCGTATGTCCTTTAAATTCAAGGTTCTTACAATATAATGTTCAAATTTCGCGGTTCTCATTTCCTTCTTTTGTCTTGGGTTTTTGTTTTGTTGTCCAAAGAATTGATGATTATGGAAATTGTTTTCTATATTATTAGGTACTACGTCAATTTACGTTATCAATCTACGTAGTTCAATATCAATTAGCTCAGCATACTTGAGCAGCCCTGCAAACCGACCTAACTAATCTTTATTAATTAGCCTACAGTTAAAATGTCATGTATTCGTCCTTTGAACATTAGTGGAGATTGTATTACATCCAGTTGTCATTAAATTAATACTTATTACTTATACCTTGTAATTTGTTAAAGTCAGTCCAATAAATACGTTTTTAAATACTTCAATTAAAAATAACCTCCGTAAATCATAGCTCCCCTCAATGAAATTTTTTTGTGTCTACCTTGACATATTTCGTGGCGGTGACGATTGAATAATTTACACATTTATACGTGGAAACCTGTTTTCATTGAGCCTGTGTCTGCGTGGATAAACTTGACTCGTTTTTATTTAAAATTGACCTCGGGAAGGTCGGGTGACATAATGGTAACATGTGGAAGTACTATACCTTTATAAAAAGTCATTAATATCTACGTTGCCTTCTCATTGAAAAATCGTATTCTTCCTATTATTACACCTACGTAGTCGTCCGTGTAGCTGTTTGTTACGTTCAGTGAATGTATTTTGGGCCTTACACTTGAAAAATCATTACGCTTATCTTTTGCGATTGAAAGGTATATTTAGATCTAGTATTCATTTTTAAGGTTTGTTAAAGGCTTCCAATTTCCAATTTTCTAATGAATGAATATGACTAAAAGTATTTTAGGATTTTCGTTTATTCCTGTTTCCTTGTTTTTATTGGTTTTTAGTTTGTGATCTTCACAATTCCGAATTTATTTATATTTCGCTGTTTGTATTTATTCTGCATTTATACTTGCACATCGATGCAACCAACCACCTTTAGCAATAAATTGTTATTTTTAAATTCATTTTTATGCTCTTAGATATAAAAAAGACGTTTTCGGAAGTTTAATTTGAATTTTTATATTTGTATCAGTTAATAAGTCAACTATCTTACCTGTAACTTGTAAGGCAAAATCCTTCCATTTATTGAATTGCGCCATTTTGAAACGCGTTTACCAAACATAGTAAGCTTGAGGTATTGTGTTTGTTAATTAGTATTCTAAATCTAATTCTTAGAGTTACGTCCGTTCCCTTTGCTTTGGATATAGTACTTACCAAGTTTGGATATCTATCGGTAGTACTTGTGGTGATAATAATAAGCATTTTTATTTATCTGGTACCAATTTCAATTCTATATATCTTCTATTTCTGGCATAAATAGTTAACCAAGTTATTATTTTTACGTTTGATTCAATATTATTGCAAAGTGGTCTCTTTTTGATTTCATTGCAATTAAATCTTGATCTTCGAAGATGTACTAAGGGATCTCCCACGTATTGTTAAGTTTATGATAATCCCAAAACCAATTCCAACCCCACCGAGGATGAATGTAACCAGATTGAAGCAAGACGTATTTAGTACTGCCGCAACGACTATAAACCACGATTTACCCAATGTATCCATTAGTGACTCTGAGTTGGGTCACTAGTCCTTTGTCTATAAAGTGATATAAAAATCAGACGCTACTGCCTGATTAGCATGAAGAAGAGAAAACTCTTACATAATATAATATTTTCATTGCGATGGTATTGTACAATAATCTAAATTTTACTAACGAAAAATAACAGACTTCAAAGTCTCAAAAACTACTTGTCAAATCTCGTTCAAATTTATGTGGGACCACATGACAAGCACCTGCTTTCGATTAAAAAAAGAATCATCGAAATCGGTTCGCCCAGTCTAAAGTTCTGAGGTAACAAACATAAAAAAAAAAAAAAAATACAGTCGAATTGAGAACCTCCTCCTTTTTTTGAAGTCGGTTAAAAATAACTAATATTTTTTGTTATTTAGGTGTAATTTAATTATAGTTAAATTAGAAACCAATCATACTTATTATTATGACGCATCATAAACTTTTATTGTATTTCTCGGAGCATCTATGTGTGACCGCGAAAGGCATGATGATTCACTATTCCACGGAAGGTCATCAGTCTCCAAAGGTTCCCTATATGGTCACCAACATCTGGCCAGTTGTACTCGCACTCTAAAGTTCATCTGCTATAGTGTACTAAAATTTGCAACTTCTGCCCCGAAATAATCGATCTGATAACTTTACCAAGAAAATATTGTATTCTTTCTTCTTTTTGTCATTCATTTACTTACTGTTATTATAGTAAAGGTCTCTTCTCAATATTAATAAAATGCACATTGAATATGAATCGAGTATAAAAGCAAAGCAAAGCAAAGCAACAACCCATAATTGTCCCACTGCTGGGCTCGGGGTCTCCTCTCAGAAAGTGAGGGGTACAGGCCATAGTCTACCATGCTGGCCAAGTGCGGATTGGTAGACTTCACACACCTTTGAGAACTGTATGGAGAACTCTCCGGTGTGCAGGTGTCCTCACGATGTTTTCCTTCACCGAAGCAAGTGATAATTAACTTCTAATACGCACATAATATTTGAAAATCAGAGGTGCGTGCCAGGATTTGAACCCAGGCCCCTCCATTCGGGAGACCAACGTTCTAACCGCTAGGCTATCACTGCTTTATATGAAGCGAGTATACTGTACACAAACCAGTGCTTTATTTTCGATCCATCTCTCCATGATTCACATTACCTACAATGGTTTGATTTAGGATTTAATTAGCTCTTTTAAGAAACTGACGCCTATTTCGCCTCTAGATTATTCGCCTTTCGCCTCTAGACTCTTCGCCTTTCTACTTAGAATATTCGGACCTGCATCTTATATTTCAGCTCTATTTTCGTCCGAATCATTTCCTGACCTGAGATGCCACGATTTGGTGATTAAACTGAGTGATCAACCTTCAACAGAAGGGCATCCATTGTTGCATCTCATATATAGTTTACATATCCTGCAGAGTATCCTGCACCTTAGTAGATGTGTAAAGCCTTTGATAACCTTAAACACACGATTTTGGATGATAGTAACACTGTCCAAAAGTTCTTAACTGTCATGTTTTCGAATCATCCAGTAACCCGCGAGCCACGAGATATCGCACTTTCAAAGCAAAGCTCTGTGCTACGCCAGCATTTGTTCGAACTTATTACTACGAAACGAAATTGTGCTGCCAATTTGACGCATACGCAGGCGTATGCTTCGTGGCTAGTTAAAACCAAGCATGTAGAGAAGTGTAAGAAAGAACTATTCTGAGTTTACAAGTCTAAAAATCCTTTAGTTTTACTGAAAACTTTGAGAAAAGTCGAAGTTAGTGGAGTTCCTCCAGCTATCTACTTTCTTTGGGTGGTTGATTTGAATAACTATTACCGCTGTTTTCCCTAATGATGGCCTGCTTACGTAAATCTTACCAAATATATCTGAAACATAATGTTTCCACAAATGATGGTTCATAAATAGTTTTTAAGTGATCTTTTATTAGAATTTACAACAGCAAAATCTCATTTATATTCTCAGTTGTTGAAAAAATTCAAGTCTCGTGAACTAATATTGTCTACATAAAAGAGGAGTCACTGGGCGTATTTTAAACTAGTCTTGCGATTATGTCGTCAGTTTTTATGAGTCAAAAGACATATTATTTGAAATATTCTTAAAGATTTTTACGATTCTGTTTTTGTGTTTCCAAGTTTGTGGAAACTACCGTTGCACTTGAACATAACAACTGGTTTTTCTTTGAACGGCCGAAAATTTTTACATTGTTGACGCCTTGCCTAGAACAATATCACCAATCACCATGCTGTCTTAAACAAAAATGAGCGAATGACATTAGAATTCTAGATAAGTACTGTGCTATGAGCAGTCATAATATTTCCAAAGATATTCCACTTTTATACATAAGTATAATCATTGGTTGTAGCACTTGTAGCTGACGACGTTGTTAAATCAAACGACTTGCGGTGTTAAGATTGGCCACTTGTCATTATATAGCAATTGAAGTATACTTAAGATCTTAGTTATGAGGAGAAACCCATGCCCATTCAAACGCTTAATAAACGAAGAAAGCTTCGTCTGATGAAGCATTTGTTGACATGCCATCAAGTTTTTTATTAGGTACTTGTAAAGCGGAGTATACAATCTTCAGATTTAATTTAGAGTAACAAAATGTACTATGATATAATCTGCGACATGATAGGTCATTGGCATTGAAATCATTGCTTACAAATGTCTGGATGAGCGCCAGATTAGTTTGCAATGTCACTATTTCTTCTGGGTTCCATACTTGCTTCAATATCCCTCGTTTCTTGGGTAGCTACGATGTTATTTGTATCCTTAGCATAGAAATTTAGCAGTCAATGACATATTAATGCTCTGTTTTGATTCTTTCTGACCTTTCCGATCAGTTTGATCTAGAACGTTCTATCTTTCTTTCGTCTTCTTTCTTGGCCGGCAAAGCATCAGTGCCTTTGATGCTGCTGGTGTAAATGGGCAACGTTGACCACTTAATATCAGATGGCTCGTCTTCTCGTTTATTAGTTATTTGAACACAGAAGGTAAGCAGCCGTAAAAAGGCTATTTTTGGATTTAAGTCTTTTATAAGTTTCCAGGTAGATACTTAAAATCTCAGAAACATTAACGAAATCTATATTTTCTTAAAGCACCAGTACAATTCTACACTCATTTCTCCCAAACTAGATTGGGTAGCTTTTCCCAATGTTAGGGATATTTCAGAATAACACTAGATCAAGACCATTGGATAGATGATTGTACATCTAAATTAAGAAACATTAATTTTATGCGCTATTCAAAATCGATTTAGTAAGAAAGATTAATCACAACTCGACTATTAATGTGTCGTTCACGTAATTGTAATAGAAAGTGAAGAAAGCAAACTAAAAATACCCATTGTTATGCATAACAATAATCTTGATGACACTAGCATGTGATTGACTTTGATTGATAGCTTGTTATTTGAATTGGACAACAAAGCAATAATTTTTATTTACACGGGAAAACATCGAATGACAATGTGTCAATGTAAAGTGATACCAACAGAAGGCGACTCGTCACTATTCAGTTAGGATTGTAGAAAGTGAGGAAAGTGTGTGAAGATCATAAAGTTTTCTTGTGGCATGTAATTATATTAGCATTAGTGAAGACAGGCCTCACGCGGTGGTATTATGGAGGCAATAACCTTCCTTTCCTACATGTATGCGCGTGATGTGGCGTGACATAATTGTAAGACATTTCACGACTTTTACGTATGACAACAGCGACTTCTGCTCTGGCACTTTTCCTCTTGAACAAATAATTGATGCAGTTCGAATTGTTTTGATGTTTATTGATGGATGGATATGCATCCAGTCCAGACCATGCGGTCTGCACGTTCGTATGCTATCAATGTGTACCCTTTTTTGGAATTTGTAGTCGTTTCCAGAAGGTAATGGCATGTCCATTATTTACTTAATGATAAATAACAAACATAAATCGACATCTAATAAAATCTAAAATCGACATCTAGTAGAGATTATTCTAAAATTTCCACTTCGCGTTCTCGCACTTTTGAGATATAACAAAGCCAGTTAATAAAGATTTAATTTTCCGGTAATATTTGGTACTACTGGGTATAAAATTTGTGACAACTAAATGAAATCCTATTACGATAAAATTTAACCTTGGTGTCGCAGTTGCAGGGTTGGGCCGGTGGGCCCGCTAAACGAAAATGGCACGCGATCCCCAACGCTATTTACATTACCGACACTAATAGCATTATAGCCATTTTATTCCACATGCTCTTGCATACGGTTTCCTAGTGAAAATAGGTTGTCAGAGAATTCGAAAAAAAGCGTGTACTGCATATGGTATTTATATTTAAGTTAATTAGCAACCGTAAACAACCTTACACGTCAGTGGTTGGTATCGATGCTGAAGGTCTCAGGTTCGTGTATTTGCAGACATTAATTTAAGAAATAAAATTGAGACAGTCAACACTTCAAAAGGCAGATATTGAACTGTAAAGAAATACCAGTATAAATGTAATATTGAGCGTACACTGAAATACTGCTTAATGCTGTTTAATATAATACATACATGTATAATTTTCACGTCTTGTTGCTATTAAAAGGAATAATGGAAATGTTTGTTTAAATTTAAATTCATGAATACATTTATCCTTACAAACCACTTACAAACTTTGTTTTAGGTGGCTCCAGACGTGGGAACCTCAACGGCCAACAGCACAAACACAAAATTTAAAAAGGGTGTTTAAGGTTGTGAGGGTTATATTTCAAAAAAAAATGGCAGGAGTAGCAATTTGGTGAATGTGTCCAATTTATCAAATGACGTTATCATAAGTAAATCTGCCATGCGTGAAAAAATACTCTTATGTTAGTTCACAACATAATTTGAAACAGGCGTCAAATTTTGTACCAGTGCTGCAGTGTAAATTATAGTAGACTTAACCCCGTTGTGTATTATGACGAATTAAAAGTAAAAATTTGCAGTAATCACGAATCTGTATCCGGAACTATTCCGGTGACTGGGTTCATCAAGCCCAGTTCTTACGCCAAAACATTTTCCCGCCACCCTTTATTTTCGTCGCCACTTATTATTAGACATGTGAAAAGGCCAGTCATCATTTTTCAACAGAATAGACTTGGCTCTTAATATTTCAATGTCCAAAATACTCGTGGGCATAGGAAGCAAACCGTCGCGTCGAGTCGTCGCCTTTCGTTATTATTTTAGATTATATTATTTAAAGGCCATTATAAATATATTTTTTTTCTTTTTTGTTAGTCAATTGAACATTTACAGCACAATTTGAGCACCAAATTATAAGACTCTGATCTATATTTCTAGTTTCTACAGTGAAATTTTGAACTTGACTCTACATTTTTTGGTTAGATTTGGAAAGCCTTAATTACAAAATAGAAGTTAATTTTTGACTGCATATTTTACATATTGTTTATTTTACAAACTTTATGAATATAATTCTAGGCTGGTATCAAACTTGGAAATGAAATAAAATCACTTTATTGCATTGCATTTAAAAAAAGGTGTTTAAAAAATCAGGCTTAATGCTAACAACGCATCTACTTCCAAACTCATGCACAAACTACAAAGTGCCTGGTTGTTAAGAAAGAGAATTCAAATGCTACATGGTTTTATTGTTATTTAAACCATAGAATTTTGTTCGTGACTTTCTCAAAAGTTTGAAAACTTTTCAACTATGAAAATTTCAAAAACTCCTAACAGACTATAGCCTGACGCAACTCATTTTTCAAACTATAAATTAGGAAAACCGATTAAAATTCGTCTGTTCATGTATCACATTAAACTTTTATGACTGTAAAATATAGTTATCATGGTTGTATTGTAATGCTGAAAAGGGAACGGAGGGAACAAAAATAAATTACGTACTACGCCATCTACGAGCGTAGCGTGGAAACTGAACGTAGAGTAGTCTGCCCAGGGAAATCTCTACGGCCGCGGCACTACGACAAGTACAGGCGTGATCTAACAGAGGGCGCCTAAAACGTATACCTGTTATGGGCGCCCACTGTAATATGAAAACAACAAAATCTATAAATATTTTATAACATAGAGATATATTATGTAACTGTTATGTATTATTATTATTATGTATTAATTTAACAAATTGAAGCGCTCATAGCCCGGCGGCTTACGTCGATCCTAAGTAATCGGCAAAGTTAAGCAACCGCGGGCGCGGTCGGTAGTTGGATGGGTGACCGCTAGTGACAAAAATTCTTGAGCGTTTCCGTGCTTCGGAGGGCACGTAAAGGCGTCGGTCCCGGTTGCTATCATAAGATAACAGTCGTTAAGCCGTGTCGGAGGCCCTCGGGCGGTTTGAAAACTTCCGACACTCGGGTTGGCCACTAACCCCTCCACCAATCCGCACTGGAGCAGCGTGGTGGAGTATGCTCTAAACCTCCTCAAGAGGAGACCCTTGCCAGTTTAAAAAATTATAGTTTGTTTCTGGGTTTTTCCAAATTATTCGAATAAATTCTTGATTTGACGACCCGTGTGGCGCAATGGTTACCATGCCGGATCGCCGCACCGAGGGTCCTGGGTTCGATTCCCAGCGAGGCGGAAATTTAAATGATGAGTTTGAATTTCTGTTCTCGGTCTGGGTGTGAATGTCCTTGTCTATGTTGTGTGTTGTCCATGGCACCCACGACACAGGGAATCCTAGTGTGGGGCTATGAGTGTGAAGCGTTATTTATTTATTTATTATTTTCGTCATAGGATCCGTAAGCGATCAATATCGCAGTCGCATCGCAACCCGTGACGTCATGAGTGCATTAACCGGTGCATAGCGTCCCGCCCACTTCAGACAAAACATCATTGCCACTTACGCACCTCTGCAACCCCAGTCAAAGGTGAATTTACATTACGGTACACGCAAAGCTTCAGTTTCCTGAGTACAAACCGGTCTAATTCCGTAGCCCTGTAGCTTTATTTCAATATTTTTCCTACTTCCTAATTTGAATTAGTGTCATAAGGAGATTGTTTATAAACGGTTTTATTTACACGTATGATTGGTGTTTATATAGCGCATAGACGTAAGTGTGAAAAATATCGTTGTGTTTAGCAAGCGCTATGATTCACATCTCTTGAGACTGGATAATGAGATGAATTCCATCGGCACTATCGGCAGCCAATAACCGCAGCGAGTAAATACTAAACATATGGCGGGTGATTTGGGTGAACAGATCCCCTTTCGAATTCGGGAATAATCATTCGGCTGTGTACCTATTTTATACTACGAATGGATAATTGGATAGTGTGTGGTCATAGTTATTTGAATATTGAATCAGTGCGTTCGCTGTTCCCGCTAAAATGGCTGGTAAGTAGCTTTTGTTTTTGTTGTTCTGCGTTCAGAATTATTTAATTTGTTTTCGTTCATTACATTACTGATATAAATTACTGGTAACCTGCTCTCGGTTCGTTTTGGAATACATTTAAAAACGGTTTTTTATTTCATATCATAGGACGGTTTATACATTTTTCAAGTTTACGCTATAACTACAACTATCGGCTGTTTATAATAATAATCTGTGTATCCATAATCTCTAGATAAGTAAGTTGAATAACCGGTAAAGTTACATCGGTAACAGTGTTATAGGTACATCCATAGCTAACAATGTTGTGAATTTTTGACTGTTCCCTAGCAACTGACTACAATCGATAGGTTAGATAGTGTTTTGAGATCTACATTACGGATCACTGTATTGAGATTATCGTGATTCGTGAGCAAACTGACATAATGACATGCTCAGTACATTAGTAGGTTTAATAAATAATTCATTTTATAAAAATAATTAAATTGCCATTTATTTCTACAAGTTACTTTATGCAAGTTTTTGTAGCGTTTTAATTATAGTGCACTTGATGTAAAAAATGTGATCAAGATTGATAAATTGATATCATTATGTGTACGACTGTAGCAAATGGCAAAAATACCACCAACTCAATTATTATCTAACTAAATTATACTGGCAGCAACTGTATAAAATTGCCGCTTATTGATCTACCTAGCCTACTGAAGTAAAGTTTTAAGTAGTGCTTATCAGATTTGCTTAAATTAAGAGACTGTTTTCGAAGTAAAGATTACTCAAAAAATGCAATGATTTTTTCTGGTTTATACACCAACTAACCCGCCCTCGCTTTGCTTCGGGTACTTATACGTATTACCCCTGAAGTAAAAAATGTTTGGGCAGCGTGAGCAATGAAATCGCCCGAGATTCCATTGTTATCTAACTCAATATTGATTTTTTTATACTTTTTGTTCGTACAACACGCTTGTATTATATTATACTAATAAGTTATATACCATCCAGAAGTACATAGTGATGAAAACCGCATCAAACTCTGTTGTGTAGTTTAAAAGATCTAAACGTACAGACGCGGGTAGAGACTTTGCTTAACACAACGTAAAGATAAAGATGGATACAGTAGTCTACTCGATAAGTTCAAAATGGTTGAAATTAGAGATACTGCTCTTAAAAATACGTGCGATAGCTCATTCTGTTCAGAATGATGTCTAGAAAAATGTTTCGGAAGCGTTTACCAGCACGTAAAAAATTGCAAAAGTTATTGACAAAATAAAGTTGAAAAAAAAAAGTATTTTGTTTTTGGTAATCACTCCGAAACTATTAATATTTAAGAAATTTTAAAACAAGATTCTTAAAGTAGAGGAAATTTCCAAACAATGACTCGCGATTTTCGGAACTCTATCTCCATTATTTATAACTTTAATTTAACGCTGAAAATGGGTCTCCACGCAGCATTTTTAGGTTGCGCGTGCGGCGTCAAAACCGAGTTCGTCACACTCAATATTTTTTTAAGGTATTAATTATAAATTTAAAAAAATAAAAAAAATATGGTGTATTCGAAACACTTCAAAGAATTTGCTCCCGTAGGAAATTTTGCTTAAAGTTAATTTTTCAACAAGTTAGACGATTGTTAATTAACTAAATTTTCTCGAACTTCCATTTTCATTGTACATTAAAAAAAATGTTTAAGTAATTGTCCTATAAATTTTTCGCTTCGTGGAGCCCTTCTTATATACATGCTTAACGAGATCACGTCATAAAAGTTTAAAAAGTTTTAATACTTTGTGTATAATAATTTTATAAGTTGAACAAACAATTTTTTCGTTTTTTTATCGAATCGAAATTAAAAAATTGAAAAATGTTTTTATCTGTACTTTGTTATACATCGTTGTTTTTTTTATTTTTAGGTGTTTCAGAAAAAATATATAAAAAAGTTGAGAATTTGTTTATAAAAAATTGTTAAGTTAAAAAACAATGAAATTGTTGATAATTTTTTTTTTTTTTTACATTTCTATTAAAGATGGTTAATTATAATTTTTAAGAAAAAAAAATTATTAACTAATTATTCAAACAATAGAAATATTAAAAAACAATTATAAACAATTAAATATCATTATTAAGAAAAAATTTTTTTTTTCAAAAATCATAATGTTTTGTAAAGAATAAGATATTAAGAAATTTTTTCTTGAAAGCATTGAAATAGTCTATTTGTTTATAAAAAAAAATTATAAAAAAATGAGGGAATTTTCTTTTTCAAGTCATTAAATGTCTTTTATGAATGCCAAAACGATTATGTAATAATAAATTGAGAAAAAAATATTTTCAATAATATTATTTGGATTTTTCATTTTTTGTTCAAGTTATAAAATTATTATACACAAAGTATTAAAACTTTTTAAACTTTTATGACGTGATCTCGTTAAGCATGTATATAAGAAGGGCTCCACGAAGCGAAAAATTTATAGGACAATTACTTAAACATTTTTTTTAATGTACAATGAAAATGGAAGTTCGAGAAAATTTAGTTAATTAACAATCGTCTAACTTGTTGAAAAATTAACTTTAAGCAAAATTTCCTACGGGAGCAAATTCTTTGAAGTGTTTCGAATACACCATATTTTTTTTATTTTTTTAAATTTATAATTAATACCTTAAAAAAATATTGAGTGTGACGAACTCGGTTTTGACGCCGCACGCGCAACCTAAAAATGCTGCGTGGAGACCCATTTTCAGCGTTAAATTAAAGTTATAAATAATGGAGATAGAGTTCCGAGAGTCGCGAGTCATTGTTTGGAAATTTCCTCTACTTTAAGAATCTTGTTTTAAAATTTCTTAAATATTAATAGTTTCGGAGTGATTACCAAAAACAAAATACTTTTTTTTTTCAACTTCATTTTGTCAATAACTTTTGCAATTTTTTACGTGCTGGTAAACGCTTCCGAAACATTTTTCTAGACATCATTCCGAACAGAATGAGCTATCGCACGTATTTTTAAGAGCAGTATCTCTAATTTCAACCATTTTGAACTTATCGAGTAGGCTACAGAATTAGTTGAACTAGAAACCCGCTCTGCGGTCAAAATTCGACCGTAAGTATCAATAGGTTATTTTACATTGACATTTGTGTGCGACAGTTTAATTTCGCCATGGGATCCCCAGAATCTTGTCCGGTAAAATTGGAGTAAGAGAGATACGATTGTGATGGACGGACAATAAATTAACCTACGTATTTCCTATAAAATCACATAATATGTCCTAAAGGACTATAATATATTATAACATCCTTTAATAAACGTTCACGTAATATCCAAGCACACTGAGCTTATAGAATAAAGTAAGACAATTGACCATAAATTTCGTAGTAGATTCCACCCAATATTTGTATTGTATAGGCCTGCCGTGCCAGCAGTGATAGCCTAGCGGTAGAACGTTGGTCTCCCGAACGAAGGGGCCCGAGTTCAAACCCTGGCACGCACCTCTAATTTTTCAAATATTATGTGCGTATTACAAGTTAATTATCACTTGCTTCGGTGAAGGAAAACATCGTGAGGAAACCTGCACACCGGAGAGTTCTCCATAAAGTTCTCGAAGGTGTGTGAAGTCTACCAATCCGCACTTGGCCAGCGTGGTAGACTATGGCCTAATACCCCTCACATTGTGAGAGGAGACCCCGAGCCCAGCAGTGGGACAATTATGGGTTGTTGCTTTGCTTTTATAGGCCTGCCATGAATAAACAAAGCTCCTTAATAACTTCCCATTCTGGGGGTTGTCAAGTATTAATGTGCCTTGCATAAGCCCATGCAGAGGCCTCGCGGTCAAATTAAAACCGGAAAGGAGTTTCACAGGGAAGTATTTTTGGACCATCCATATTTTAAGATCACAGTTGCGTGTTCACTGTTCAGTTAAGAACAACAATTGATAGTTTGGTAATAATTATATTAAAATCTGAGTCTATTTACCTTGCCTTGGAATCATTATATATTTTAAATAACTGAAATGATTAAAATTCATAAAACTTAAATCCTTAATTGCATCATCATTCATAATCAAAACCTCTTAAGTAATTAGAGGATTTGAGTTATTCAAGCTGTGTTTGGGTTATCCATATGATTTCGAAATTGATGTTTACAAGCCTAGCATAGTAGTCAGTAGCATGATGAAGACAATTAACGTTCATTTTAAGCAATTAACACTTACATCATGGTTAAGCATTCTTTGAGGTGCCCGAGTTACGACCCAGTGGGTAAATGTTAACTTTATAAAGTGAACTCCAGTGCAAACATTGGGTTAATGCCTCGTGTATACAAGCTGTATGGCTACTTCGGAATACCTAGTTTTGTTGTGAAATTACCTTATCTGATTGTATTTATTTCTCGAGCGAATAGAAATTTGGATTTAAATTTATTAATGATGATATCGATTGATTGCCCAACATAATTTTATAGTTGAAACCAAAATCAAACCTGATATACGGTGAAATTTAAATTATTACAACAGTCTTCCAGTACAGTTTGTACATTATTAATATAGCTTCTGATTCGGGCTTAATTTATACTTACGGGCACTACGTTATGTATAATAGGCCCATAAGCTATCGCTAATGAGCGGCTCTGTCTGTTTTTATCAAATGTATTAGATTATCTCAAATAAGAACATACCATTATAGACGTCTTGTCGTTCCTAACGACGTCGGAGGCCTTACTACAATATGTTGCTTCGATTTCAAGCTACCAAAAATAGCGGTCGCCCACTGGTTATCCGTTCCGGAAGGGGGTTCATTAAGTGTCGATAATAATGAACTGGTTCAATTATGTATACGACTATGTTTTTATGCCCATTATTTTGCCATTGTGTAGTTCGAAATAAACTTTGTAGGAGTAGAGTTGGAACTAATGTATTTCCAGTAAGAAACCGCCAGAATATGATCGTCGTACGTAGTTTAATGAATCTTTTTGCTAGACCTTCACAGCTATAAAGATAATTAGATTCTATATTCCTCAGTTCAGTGCGGTTTGCATAGCTTGTTTTAATACACGTTTCCGTTTATTAATTATATCATTCTCGTTCGGATATTAATTTATTTACTTGGAATAGTACCAGCTAATATCCCAAAGAACATGATCCACGAATGTAGTTTTATGAATCTTCGTTTATGAAAATTCGTGCTATAAAGACAATTCAATTTTATATTCATTAGTCTAGTCCTTTTTGCTTCCTTGTTTAAATACAAGTTTCCTTATGTCATTCTTAGTCTGATCTGATATTAATTTATCGATGTCTCCACGCTCCGCCGGCTCTGGGAGCGGCAATGGCCACAAGATTCGTTACGCTTTGTTCCTCGTCATCGTCATTAGTATTTTGTTTCACGTTTTCATGTATTTAAAACGCATGGGAAAGCGTCTCGACCGTCTTGCCGATTACACAGATTATTTACGGTTGCGACAGCCCGAACTGTCCAATTGTTGGTACAGTTGGATTTTATGATAAATGGTGAAGGATGTGGACGCTACAAACAAGTTTGTAAACATTGCTCCGTATTTCTTAACATCAGGCAAGGAAGCGAATGGCGGCATTCCTCAAACTGTGTATCGCGTCCTGCATTTCCTTTCGCGGCGGCTCCGAGAATGCCCCGCGAAGATCCGCTACGCACCATTCTGCGACCCTTGGGCAGTGGACACTCGTTACCGGGCTATGTGTTCGCCCACATGCCCCCATTAGAACCACTACTACAATGAAACTAAGATCATTAGAAGCCGTCCCACAGAATGTTACGCTTAGATACAGCGGCTGAGCCTTGTCAGTCGCCGTAACGACATCCATCCGACCGCGCCGCTAGCACGCGCTACCCGTGCTTTCGATTTTCAAACTTTGACAGATCGATTTAACGTTCGCGTTCTGAAATTGTGCCAAATTGTGCCAGTTGACGCGGCTGTCGTGAATCGATTAGATACGGTTAATATGGCGAATTAGTGTGTGAAGCGAATTGGACAATTTGTGTTTGTCACCGTTTGCGCTGCAGAGCTGGCAGTTGGTTGGCAATTAATACTCCTTTTCTGAGGATAAAACGTTAATTCGATACATACATTCGATACATACAATACATATGCTTTAGTTAGAATGTGTTATAATTATGTCTATGTATAGTAACAATACAATAAATATGTTTATTACTCAAAGAAGACGACATTTGGAGTATCTAGCCAATGCCAATAGATTCCTTTTATATTACTATCTGATTATGTTACGTTATGTGACATAAAAACCATTGTTTATATTGTGGAGAACGACGCAGTCATGTTGTAATGTTTTTAACGAAATGTCAACAGACTATCAAAAGCTCATAAAACAGTTTTGGCGCCACAAGACATTGCTGTTAATTAATTATAAAGGGTTGCGCGTCAACCAGATTAATCAGAACTCAGAAACCGGGAACGATATAAAGTTTTATGTTGACTTTACAGATCTTTTACAATTGGTACTTTTTCAAGCAGATGTCTTGGGAATGTGTTATCTTGTTTAGTTGCGTGCATCTTAGTGTATCTAGTAACAAATTGTGTAGCTTTGTTTATGTACTCAAATGCTTTAAGTGGTAATCGCTTAGAAGTTACTTAGTAGGTATGGATGAAATTAATCTATTGAGGATATTAGGTATTCCAACCTTAATCTCAGAAATATTTATCTAGATTGCGGTTAAAGTTGCGGGTTTATTTGAGATCGGTTAATCAAATTTCTTTCGACTGTAATCACCACTGAGGAGAACCAGTCTATTTAAGTACTATACCTTGTATTAAATATAACATTGTACCTATTGAAATTCCATTTATACTTTTCTGTAAAACTTTTTAGATTACAAACAAAAGAACATTAAGTACAGCGTCTATTCTAATATTCATTTACAAGCGTAATTTGACCAACTTTTGCTATCTAAGTCCCTCAACTCAACTTTGGCTTTATAGCTTTCATTACTCTCCAGTTGGTTCATTTAAATTAATGAACGTGAATTTGTTTCATTTCTTAATTTAACGTTTATTCCTTAATTAATATTGTCGCAGTGTCGAGTGCAAAAATATGAAGAGTTATTCTGAGCCACGTCCTTCTCGCTATGGTGTGAAATTTTGACGCAGATGTTGACTGATTGGTCGATGAATAATTCATAGTGGAGAACATTATTAACATCGATACCATGTCTCTGACAATCAAGTGTGTATACTAATCTTAGTACTTAAGTACACCCTTATCATTCTAAACATTATTATGCGCAGGAACATCGTCGCCCGTGAACATCAGCAACACCAAAGGACAAAGCCAAACCAACACATTATCATAATCTCACTTCAGTTCCGCTCTTTCGCTCAGACTTACTTTAAGGCAAGCGTATTTTGTTTCTTTAGTCTGACGTCTTATCATTCTAAAATACTATTCTAAACTTTCCTGACGCTTACGAAGTCATTTTTAGGGTTCCGAAGTAAAATCGGAACCCTTATAGTTTCGCCATGTCCGTCTGTCCGTCCGTCCAGTCCGTTCGTCGCATACCCAGTAGTGTGGGGTATCGTTGAAAAGTTATTTCAAAAATATTATGGGTCTGCTAAGACCATTTTGGATTTAGTGTTCTGTTGGTTTTAAGGTGCTAATTTGGTTGAGTCAAGTGACCCCCCCCCTCACCCCCCCTCCGCTGGACTTGTGTCGGACTAGTGAAAGACGGAGTTGGACTAGTGAAAGAATTCACAAAAATCAGTTATATGATGAATTTACAAGGAAAACTTAAGTAGTTAATGATAATGAGTAAGATAGTCGATTAACTTACTACTTCGGAACCCCACATTATGAGTAGCCTGACACGCACTTGCCCGATTATTTCTGTCTTAATCCATAATTTAATTTACGTTGTCTCGTTGGCGTAGGTACTCTTATATTATTAGTTGGGTAGCGTATATCTTTTGTGTCTTGTAATTAATTAGTCTCATGTCGTTCATTTATTATTAGACAAAAGCCTGTTGATTAATTGTGGGTGTCGTCCCGAGGAACATAATAAAGATAATGTTTAGGTGCAGCGCAGACGGCACACTGTCTGTGACGCTCTTTTAAGTCTGTTAAAATAGAACCTTTGCAATTATATGCAGTAACGCATACGACGCGCAATAAGAGCGGCGCACACAAATTACGTGTAATTCGGGCAGACCGCGCCGCCCCGCGTCGCGCAGCTCCGCACAAGTGGTGTGCGAAAGAAATACAACGTTTGCTTCAACACGCGCTAACGCAGACGACGCACACTTCAGTCTGCAATCTGCATTCGTTAGTGGTGGGCGTAACGTATGCGATATTAGCATGGCGCCAGAGATCGATTGAAATACAAAACAGACCAGCACTTTCTCATTGTTTCCGAATGAGTCAAAGCTGGTCTTAAAATAGATAACAGTTCATTAAATGTTGTAACAGATATTTTATAGAATTTGAAAAATTTATCCGGATATTGTTTCAGAATTGAATGTTTAATATGGAACTGTCCTTTCAGTAATCTCTCCGAAAGTATAGAATGTACCCAAAATTCTCTATTTCTTCTATTTTTCTGTACTTCAAGTACAAAATAATGCATCGCGATCTCTGCGTGATTTCCATAGCGTGTACGTCACTACAGTTCTGTCGACAGAGTGATCGAAGGTGTGCGTCGTGTGCTTTGAGTCTGCGAAAAATCCGAGATAGACTGTTGGCGCGCCATGTAGTCATTTGTGCGCCCGCAGTCTCGATCGCTCAAGAAGAGTGTCGTCTGCGCTGCACCTTAACTATTTTTTAACAATACTTTTTGTTCTTACCAGTCGTAAGCATCAATAAAGTTTAGAGTAAGATGTTAAGACATCTGATTAACGAAACTAAAGATGTGAGGTGAGTTGGGGATTGCAGTGAGATATGAACATAATTATGAAGAATAGATTAATGGTGAAAAATTTTGAAGGTTAAGGGAAGTAAACAAATTTTCAAATTCCGTCAATGGGTAACTTTGCTGTCTATTACATCGTTTAGAACGATACAATGACTACATTAGATGGTGCCGTCGACTTTATTCACCTAAGTTAATTCACCCAGGTGTCTTATGTCTACTATTAGTGTTCTTTATTCACCTATGCACCCAGGTGATTTAAATCTACTGATCGAGGTGAATTGATATAAGTAGACTTAATTCATCTATCATTTTAGTCAGTGTAATTAGTGATGTTGGAATGCTATTCCGATTCGACTTTTACTGGTTAGTGCTGCTAAAATTCACCTCTATGGATGCTGAATAAAACTTGACTAATAAAATTGATTGTGATTGCAAGTATTCATAGAATATTGACTCTCGAAATATTGTGACAGTTTTCGACACCCTTCAGGCATCGGTTCTTGGGTGTGTCCAATGGATGTATCTCGTTGAATTTCTCAATAATTGTTAGTTGTGTCGGGTAAAATTAATTGTAGCCTTGTGCCGCGTCCCGCCTACAGCAATCGCCTACTTCCCATCGATAAGGAATATTAAACTTTTAACCTCATAGTTATTAGAATATTTATCGATGGTAATATGTATAAAAAATTATATAAGTATTGTAAAATATGTTATAAATGCCGCCTACTATACTCCTTTTTAGTTGAGGTATTATTTGTGATTGTCGTGTCATATACCTACTGTTGTTCAAAGGGAACAGTTTCTTTAAAGTGTTTTTAATTTCATTGTTTTTTCTTTCCCTTGTATTATCTCTTGGGAATTTGTTATCGCGCGGAGATATATGCTTTAACATAGCTCAAAAACATCCTTTCTGACTTTTAGCGTTATTTATGAATTGATGTTTAATGTGGTTAGTCTATTAATAACATAATTACTTTCCAAATTTGCGATTGCGTCAATTTCGAGTTTAAATTCTATTACAAAATGTAATCACGAGCATAGCAGTAAAAGTAAATCAAACCGTATAATGGATATCAGTGGTGTCGATTTTATGATAGTTTGTGCTACTGGCTTAATAAAAAAAGACGTTTTACGTAATACGGGTTAATAATGTTTACCCACGTCCACATGTGATCAGTTGTAGGGCGCGACGCCCGCCCACGCCACACCGAATAGACTCACGAAATCATCACTTGTGAAACACTTCATTCACTCGTTATGCCCTATTGAGCTCGTTCATTAGATACGAGTGACTTTTGAATCTTTTCACATAATGCTCGGGTAGTTCTTGATAAATTACATAGTGTAGGTTGTGGGTTTTTTTCCCTTGTGCTATTATTTTTAGGACTTTCGGAAAGTCGGATGTCAAAAACTGATCCAAGTTCATTCGATTTCCGAATTCCATTTTAGTCTTCAAGAGTTGCAATGTGAATAAATATTTGAGGTTTCTTAAAGATGCCACCTAGTTTTAGTGGAAACTTTACACCAGGTTGATGGCATGCCTGATTGCGATTCCACGTCAATAAAAATAAATATTGTAGTCTTTCCGTCATTACAGTAGAATATACGTCATTTCTTTTAATAAATTCGTTTAGAAATTATAGTGACAAAGATGTAACTGGGAAAAATGGCAGCATTTTGAAATACTAATACCCGCTTTTCACAAAGGAAGCAATTTGTGACTGACACCTTTGTCTTTAAAGTTGCTCTCTGCTCTCTAACACTTCCTTGACATTTGTGTTTTCCGGGTTGACGGAGACGTTGTCGCCCTATATCCGTTGACCAGGTGAGTAAGTAAGGAGGCTAATGAAGTCGGTTCGCGAACTGTTATGAAATACGGCGACGGAAACGACCACCTGACGGGAATAGCTTGTCTCGTATCGCCAACGCCATGCGCCAGCTCTGCAGTGTAGCCGCGGTATCCTCGAGCGTCGCGCGCGGTTAGATAACCCAACTCGCACACCAAAATAACCAGTCTGTCCCCAGCCGCAGTCCAGCCACGACTGCAAGATAATTTGATACGTTGCGCCTTATATACCCCACCGTGAGGGATGGCATCCGTGCGCACGCGCTCCGCATCCCCTAAATCGGTCTCGTTCTCCCCCGTTCTAGAACGCAAGTACAGCGCTGATCGCGCGCCGTTGTATCCGCCTCAGCTGAGCTCGTCGGACTGGAGGACCTATTTTTCCGACTTCAGCTCGTACCTCGGTAAGTTGGAACAACTTAATTTGGGACGATTCGCGAATGAGTCACATTGCTTTTATTGTGCGGCCTTGTGCTATATTTGTTGCGTATTAGTGGAACATTTGGGAGTCGGACTCGGTAAACAAACAGCAGTTGAGCAGTTGCAACGTATAAATCGAGATCGTTTTTTGGTTTCACTATAGAATTTCGAAAATAGAGTTTCGAAATGTTTGGTGATTTTTCTTTATTAACTCAAGGTCATCAAAGGTAAACAAAATGAGAATAATTAAAATTATTGGTCTTTGTCTCAAATTATAATCACCATCACCTTGGTGATACACAAAATTCATGCATTAAATACATATATTCAGAAAGTGCTCTGAATTAACATTCCGTAGAAATGTACTTATGCCCTCTACGAGTACAATCCTTATCTTTGAGTTCAATCGAACTTCTCCGCTTGTGGTTTACCTTGCTCAACTGGAGAAAGTCAGCCAGGGTTTTCCTACAGGTGGTCCATCGACGTATCAACTATCAACTGATGTAACTCCAACTTCTGCAAGGTGGTAGAGTTTAAGAGTTCTTCATTTGTTTAAACTACCTGATAGCTTCCCGAAGAATCCCCCAAAGATTCTAAATAAGCTTACGAAGATTTGATAAAATTGTCTTAGATATGTGGGACGGTGTATCTACCGGTTGCATCCAATGTCCTATCTATCCTCATGCAGTTAAGCCGTCGGAGCTGTTCAGTTTTTGTTTATTGATACCCAAAATCCAACTAATATTATAAAATGCGAAATTTTGTGTGGAAGTTTATTACTCTTTCACGCAAAAACTACTGAACGGATTTTCATGAAATTTGGCACACAGGATTGGACCATGATAAAAAATGTAGGGTATGTACTTTTAACCCGGAAAACGTGGACAAATCCAGAGCACAGTGCTGGTTGCGCCGCGCTATGCCGCAATTCTTGTCAGCTGTCTATCCATAAGTCACCAGTTTGACAATTGAAAGTGAATATGGAGCTCGTATAATGTTGAGGTGTCAAGTTGCAGTGACCTTGCGGCTAGGCGCCGGCGCACCGCGATCCGATCCGATCTCCAAGCCCACGGTGCCCTTATCACGTGTCATTGTTTGTGATCAGTTGATTGATTGATCATTGATCATTCACCTAACATTCTAGTTTCCATTAGATTTGATCGCCTGTCAAAAACTGGTCTGGTCTGGTGGTGTTGACTGTTGTATTGTAAATGCACTCGGGAATGCTTTCAGTTTTACTAATTTAAAAATTTTCGACCAAGGTATGGTTTTGTATTGTAAATAAATAGTTTTTAAAGGGGATAGGCGAAACGGTCTGTTTTCAAACATTTTATTTAATAATTTAAAAAAAAATCAATTTTTCAATCATTTTATTCTGAATGCAAATTTATTTTCATACTTTTTATTATCTAGCATCTTTTATTTAATTCCAATGTCTAAAATAAAATGTAATTCATAATATAATATCTTATTATAACTTATCTATTTATTTTTCAACTTTGCCCAATTAATTTAAAAAGAGGGACCTTTTTATTTAACATTTTCCTTATTATCATGAATAGTACTAAAGACGACCTGGCAACACTGAGTGTGACGTTCTGACGTCATAATATGTATCGTATCAAGTTGGCAAGCTGGCTAGTGCGGCGTGCCGATGCGGCACAAGATGAATGGTTTTCTTATCATTCAATTAGTTTAGACGTCGATCGTCAGCGGCCTTTACTACCTAATTACGTTTAATTGATTCATTGATGCAAAACATACATACATGACAATATATTTGTGGGTTAAAATACTAATGTAAAAGGTTTTTTATAATCACAGAAGTATCTTATCTCATTACATTCTAAAAGTTAGAAATTAACTCCGTAGATAACTATACCCCCTTTAAACCTCCGTCAAACCGTTCTTGTTTAGTATCTGGTAAAGAATTCATTCAACGAGACTCTTGTATAGTAATGTCCGTAATATAATAACATTTATTTATTTTTAATATAAAAAAATAATACAAATCCGTAATATTACGCAGTAAACACCTACTCCATCCTGTCGTTCATGTCAAGTAGTTCAGGGTTGCCATCAGTTTGTGTTTGGCAAACTACCAATGGTGGTCGTTAAAATCTCAAAATAATAGCAAGGCAGTAAAGTTACGCGACCTGGCCAAAATATCGACATGCATAAAAACTACGAACACATTCGCGGGTTTCACAACAAACCTAGTAATCAATTCAATCCACACATCATCATGTCAAATTCCAGTTTTCTGTCTAACACTAGCTATCAATTCAAAAATAATTATGGTTCATACTGAAAAGGTTTTGAACCCAATCCGGTAAAATATTATTGTAATTCATTCAACTTCCCTCGATTAAAATTAGGAAAAAATCTTGATCATTACTGCACCAGATACAATAGATACCCGTATATTTTTGTTTAAAAAAACTTTAAACTCATTCTTTTTTTTTGTAAAATGACAAAAATCCGTCAAGCTTTTATGCTAAGCCCAGCCACGCACTACTAGTTTTTTGTCGTTACGGAGAATCTCCCCAAGTTTTGTAACACATAGTTTTGAATTGCATTGCGCGCACTCTGCGGTCAAAAAACGCATTGACGCATTGATTAACGCATTTGCATTATTATTTAGTTGTGCGTCTGGGTTAAGACTATGTAGAAGTCCAGAAACAGACTTCACCATAGACAAGCACCTGATAGAACTTTCAAGTAATAAAGGTTAGCGCCTGCCATGCGTTCCAACTTTAGACTAATGTTTTTGAAGCTGTGTTGCGCTTGCGTTAAAACTATTGTCAGGCGCTGGAGACCTCGGTTGTTTCAAGTTCTATTACGTAGATAATTTTAGTCATTATGACTATGAGGCTTCTCTTGAATGAGCTTTTATGGATTTATCAATTGTAACCATATGGTTAGAATATAAAATTTAATAAAACAACTGTAGAGTTGCTCCATCAATGTCTATTGAAATTAAATATCAAATTCATAATATTTTTATATGAATTGCCGATAAATCGGTTTATCTTTTGCCGGTATGGGATAAATTTAATTATGGGTTAAAACTTATTATATCAGATGAAGAGCCAACTGCGCCAACTTTAACTTTACCATTACATATAACTCTACCATTGTAGAGTCAAGCCTTACAAAGTTATTTTTGAACAAGTTTTTGACAACACTTTTTGTTGGAACACATGTAACAAAAAGATGTAACACATCTTGGTCAAAAAGTGTGGCATGACCGTGTCGCGAGTCGCGACGGACACTAACTTGGACTTATGTAGAGAAATTAAGTCTTAAGTCATACAAAAAAAACAAGTTAGACTAATATTTTATGCCAGTAATTTTTCACCAAATAGAATTTGTGACATCCGTAATGAAGCACGAATCAAGAATTCAAATGCACATAAAGGTCCGAGTGTACAATGAATCATGCTAGTGACAGACAGATCCGTTCTTGACTTCTTGGTCATCGGACAAAGAAACGAGAGAAGGACAGGTCATATTGCCTCGCAACCTGAACAAACAGTTACACATTGACTTGGAAGTTTGAACCATACTTGTCCTTGGCTAAGATCTTGCTTTGTATGTTTAGACGAATCACTCGAAGAATATTTACTGAAAAATCAGAATATTTTATGCAGGGGTTGAAACTTTTGACCACTAATACAAACCCGAAACTGAATCTGCGTGGGCGCATTGCTTATATTTTTCTGGTTCTAAGATGCCGAAGATGGACGTTATTGTTTTGCACGATTTTATTTAAAAGTGTTGCTCTTATGCCTCTGGCGCTTAGATATTATACCAAACGATGTTATGTAGATTCAGTAGCTCACCTCAGTCACGGTATATCACAGACCTTCCGGTGAAGAGAGAAAGAGCAAGCAAGACAAATTCCACACGATGCACGTCATCGCATGACGCCGTCTTCATTATCAGAGAGTCGAGAGGCGTCAGCGGGTTCATTGATGAGGCCACACCTTTAAGCGCTAAGCGCTGCATGTTATGGCTCATTATTGTAAATAGCGCTTTAGAACCTTGACCCATAACTCTGTTTGTTGTGATGCCCTGGTACAACAACAGGTCTAATGTCAAATTTGCTGTACATGTTAAGGTACACAGAAAGGATATTTAGTTGTTTAAAATCATCGTGACGCTAAAGTTTCGTTATGTAGTCGATTGCAGTGTTTTTGACCTTATTGCCATACAAAATTAAACTGAAAGATCCGTGAACAAAACGCGTATTCGATTATCCGCCGATTAAAACTGAAGAATTACAAATATTTATGTGAACAATGTGTTAAGCTGTGCGCGATTTTTGCGGTCGGCGCTCGATGTGAATCAGTACTGTATTAGTCCATAAGAGAGTCGCTCGCGCCTCTTTCCGACAGAGGGCATACGAGGTATTTTAAATTTAGATTCCCTTCCGCCGCCCTTTCGTGTCTTGTTTGTTTTTTTCTTTGTTTTGTTTAATTTTTATGACTTTCGCGAATCGAAGTCCAAGTGGCCAGTTCCTCTGCTACGTCTGAGCACTGAAAACATTAAAAGCTTGCGATACAAGTGATTTGTTTTATATTCAACATGTCAAGAGCGTACTATACGGTGAATGATGACATTTACGGGAAAATTATAAAGAATCATTCGAATTTAGAACCAAAAACGGATTACGAAGAAGTGTACGAGGCCGTCGAAGGATTGGGTATATTTGATCTTTTTCTGCACTTTTTATTTACTTTATCTGTAACTTGTAAGTGTGTATACGATGTGTACGATTAAAAATATTAATGTTACACATTTCGAAAGTTATCGATATATCGTATTTAGAAGCTACGACTATAAGGCTATTCAAGGTTAAATGTTCATAAGACCCACAAATTGTAGAACATAAAAAACATAAAAAAATTTCATTAACTGTTACCTTACATATTGACAATGTAAAAAATTATCGAAATAACATTTCGTTCAAAACATCACAAAAGCGTGTCCTGTCAGACAATAATTTTAATTAACCATGATTCTGATATTATGCATTCTGAATTATCTTGACAGCCTTTGGGTTTATTAGAATTAAGTATCTTTACTTAGTCTTATCATGTAACACACTTTATGCCTTGACATAATTGTAACATGTGTAGGAAATTATATTGCTCTCGAGAGTGACGCCTGCTTTAGTGTTAGCCAATTGACCGATAACAAGTAAGGAAGCTTTAGTACGAAGCAATCGTACCTTATAATTTTGGACGCTAACTGGATTCTGGAGATCGTTGAACTCCTCCGAAAAAACTAGTTTTCGGCCGAAGTTGCGACAAGGACGGTGAGAGTTCGCCAATGCCTTATTTGGACCCAGAGTGCCAAAATTAGAATACATCCTCAAAGATGCCTTAAAGAATATCTCGTAATACTGATATGTTATCTGATTCTTACGTTGCCAAGCCAAGGTAATATTGTTAAGCTTTCGACATGGTCCTCTTAAAAATTAATACCTTGGTAGTTAAAAGTTACACTTTCATGGTAGAAAGTGGAGAATACGGGGACATTCTAAGCTGTCATATTCCTTGTAGTTAACTGCAGAAGAGTCCTTTATCTTCAGTTCAGTCTCCTGAAATTTAAGTGAAGCTCCGGTCACCTAAAATTTATTTTATGGTGACAGTTTTAATATCAATAGGGAGTAAATCAGTATATGGTCCTGCGGAACACAATAACACTGAAAATTGTTTCACATGAATCACATGTAATCCCCTAGATGCCCTCGAAGTTTTCTGGATCACTTCGAAGGATTGGTACAAATAAAAGGTTGCTCTTAGAACTACTTCTGTTGTCTTAGAACTACATACTATGGTTTACTTATGCCGTAATGTTGTAAACTGACACGTTTTCCTAAAAATAGTCTTATAACATTAGGTTATAATATAATTCATTTTTCAACGCAATGATCAAAATGAAATCGAGTAGCGTTAGTCGTGACAACACTCGTGTGTCCATCGGCGTCAATTAAAAGACCCTCAATTTACTCTAACAACATGACATCATACACTGAATTATCCAGTCCGAACATATTTTATAAAATAGTATGTATTGACTTATGTTTTCTGCCATAGGATCCTGCACCTATAAGCCTTGTTCCATAGTAGATTTCGTAGACCAAGTGCACTTTGACCATATTAGTTTATACCAAATGTACGTTTAAATGTCGTTTCACCAGCCTTATAAGGTTTAAGATTCTTTATTTCTCAGAAGATTTACAAGATAATCACTTATTGAGAAATTAAATAACATACAATATATAGCCAAAATATAGCCATCATAATTAGGAGTAATTTTATCCTTATTAATTAATTCACAAATTAATTCAATTATTATAATTTTATATTATTGAAACCGTAGTTTAATAATATTATATACCTACCTACCTACCTATTATGAAATCGATTTCAATGGTAGAGATACAGTAGGTTACTTTATCTTCTTATTTCTGTCATTAATGTGATCTCTGTTTACTTTATGATAGATTACTATCAATGTTGATATTGCATATTTATATGATAACTCATATAAAATTTATGATACTGTGCTACTTACACCACTTAACGAAAAGGCCTTTTATATTTCTTCCTAGTATTAGGGAACACCAAAAACTCAACATCAACCCATTAATGTACTTACTTTAATTTTTAAAGTGAAAACTTCTTTAGTACGGGGGTGACTTGAAATTTTATGAAACGAAACTGTCCAGTAGAGACTAAAAATGAGTGGAGACTGACTTGAGTTGAGTTGAGTTGAGTGGAGTGGAGTGGAGTGGAGTGGAGTAGTAAAACCTACAATTATCATCTTCCCGAAATTTTACATTCGTCTCATTATCTTGAAAACAAAATTTTTGAAGGTTTCACTTCTAACACGTGTGAATGCACACATTTTATTTAATAACTTGGTACACTTGCTATTACTACGGTCAAGAAACTTGCTATGTGAAGAAGATTGTGCTATCTCTGATTGACGTGAGGTTTTCTTCCTTTAGAAAGGGCGGTCCATGTATTATATTTGTTGAAACTTTTGCTAAAGAAAAAAAGCTTCGCGTCAAGGTCACGATCATAATGGTAATGAGGTTAATGAGGCAAGACAAGAGAAAGATATTGTGAAGAATTGTAATCAATGAAGTTTAGCATTTTTAGCAGACAGTAGTCTGACTGTAAGGTGTTCTCTATTTCTTTTTAAAGACCTCGTCTTTAAGTTGATAGTGGCCCTGCCTGCCAGACATTTAATGTGTCAAATATTGTAACTATACCATTCTCAAGTGGTCAGCGTTGTTGTTGTTGGTTGGACCATGCAACGCGAAACATAGGTCATCATAAACCCTTCTAGGTTTATATTGATACAAAGTGCTTTCTGTTCCTAATGGAATCTCCCAGAAATTCAATGTTCTCGTCTCTTTATTCCAGATGCCCTGCTCGCAGACCTACAGAACTCGATAAACCCCGGGCGGGTGAGCAGTCCCGGTGGCAGGACTGGCTCCCCAGGGGGACGGACCACCTCCCCGGGCCGCACCGTGTCCCCCATCGGCAGGGGAACGTCTCCTGGCCGCCTGAGCTCTCCGGGCGGCAGTCTCAGCTCACCCACCTCCACTGGCTACGGCTCCATCAACGGTTCACGGAACATTGGATCTGAATATACAAAGCCTGCTTCTGTAAGTGTTTAGCAGTTCGTCAGCCGATCTGAAGTGTAATAGAAGGAAAGATTACCATTGAGAAAAATGATGTGGTCACGCGTGGGTTGTTAAGTTGAGGAAACTCACTTGACAACCGGTAGCGTTCAATAACGTTGAGGAATAGTGTTGGGAACTTAAGCAATCCTGTAAACTCTGCTACGTAGAAATATAAGTGGCTATAGTCTATAGTAACAAGGTAGTATATAAAAAAATTACAAACTCTTACACCACCCCAGCATACTTATCTTCGATTTCTGTTAATCCCGAAACATTCCATCTTATTTCTGAAGATATTTAGCGTAACGTGTGTTGCATTTGATACATCCAAGCGCACGTGGTCTGAAACTGGACTATCTTAACGCCGTTGTTGATAAGCTGTTGAGTGTTGTGCTTTTAATTTAATGGTTTTAATTTAATGTATAGGTATTAGTTTCCGCCCGCAAATTCTCCCCCGTAAAAGTGGTTACATAAAACGAAATCAAACAAAGTATAAACGTCCAAATCATCCCAAGGAACATACGACGGGATAAAATCTATGCACCGATTAGCGCATAATCGAAGTACAAACATTCAATCGTCTTCACAAACTTAACGTTTAAAATGTTATCAGTAAGAGTATAAACAGTTCCTGTGACTGGACATTTGATACTCTGTTTCCACTTTGTCCAACGAACGTCTGCGGCGAGTAATACAAATATTGGCAGAACTGAATTTTATTGTTATGATGAGTTAGTTTAATTTCCTTGAAGCTAATTAATATTAGTCATCGATACTGTTATTGCGGGTTAGGTGGTAATCGTTGTTTGTTAATTGGTTTATTATTTTTATTGGTCACTCGGTTTGTTTATACAGAAATTATTGTAAACGTTAACATTATTCGTTAAAAAGGAGGAGGTATTCAATTCGCCTGTATGTTTTTTATGTTTGTTACCTCAGAACTTTCGACTGGGTGAACCGATATTGATGATTCTTTTTTTAATCGAAAGCTGGTTGCTGTTGGTTGGTGGCTGCTTGTCATGTGGTTCCACTTAAATTTGAGCGAGATCTGACGAGTAGTTTTTAAGTTATCCCTAATTTTGAAGTCGGTTATTTTTTGTCAATAATTATTCTGCAACAAGGGTGACATTGATCTTTCTTCGATACAACCATACAATTTTTTGAGTCCCTTGTGCGCTCTGAACTTTCAAAGCGTTTTTCATTAATATAGAAATCTATGAATATAGCCAAGAAGCTTTATTAATTTTGCACTAGATCGCATTGCTAACTTGTTTTGTCATATCACTCTTTGGCATATAAAATATTAATTATATTTTCAATAATTATTGTCCTTAATTCAATAGATAACAATTCAATATAGACCACGGGCGTAGCCAGGTTTTAGTTTTAGGGGCGGTTCAAGTTTAACTTTTTTAAGAAAAAAAGTACATAAAATAACCCTAAAGAAAATTGAGACTTTCTATCCATATATGTGCCATCTATGACGTATAGAAAAATGTTATTTAAGGCTTTATCAGCACATAAAAATGTCAGTCCTTAATTTTTTGTGGGGGGGGGGTTTGAACCCCCGAAACCCCCCCCCCCCCCCCCCCCCCCCCTCCTGGCTACGTCCATGATATAGACTATAATTCAATATCGAATTTTGACCGCAGGTTGGGTCTCTGTTAATAAAATATCAATGTTCTCACGTGTTAGATAAGTACTATTATTTGTTCTGTGGTGTTAGTGAAACGTTTTGGATTATAAACGAATAATAAACGGCAGTTTTAGCCGTCAGTTGCGTGGTTTAAAATATTTGCCCGGCAACAGATTTACCGGCCACTCGCCCAGACGCCGCGCCGCCCACGTTTCAAAAGTTCATCTTGTCTGAAACCTGCGTTTATCTCTGGAGAAAAATCGTGTTGAAAGTCGACGATAATTTTATCCAAAACGTAGCTGCGTTGGTACCAATATGTTTTGAAATCTCAAGTCGTAATGTCGGAATGAATCATGTTTTATGGTTTTCAGTGTGTTCTGTTTTGTTGCGTAGTTCGGATGACGACCCGTGTGGCGCAATGGTTACCATGCCGGATCGCCGCACCAAGGGTCTTGGGTTCGATTCCCAGGGAGGCGGGAATTTGAATGACGAGTTTGAATTTCTGTTCTCGGTTTGGCTGTGAATGTCCTTGTCTAGTGTGTTGTCCATGGCACCCACGACACAGGGAATCCTGGTGTCCGGCTTCATAGCCCACACACTTCACACTCATGCTCAGCTTCACACTCATGTGTGAAGCGTTATTTATTAATTAAATATTCATGTTCACAAAAACTTCCACAAATAAACTGATCGCCTACTGATGGCCTTGCAAACAAAATCCAGGATCCGTCACTGCTCCAATGGGACTAGCGATACCAACATTTTGGTTCCAGAAGCCCATGAGTCAAGAGACGACACATATTTTAGTCCCAAATCTACAGTAAGTCCCTTATCTACAGTAATTAAGGACCGATAACTACGCTTTGGGAAAAGTGAGTCAAGAGACGTCTCATATTTTAGTCCCAAAAGTCCCTTATCTACAGTAATTAAGGACTGATAACTACGCTTTCGGAAAAGGAACACAGGTTGCCCCCCGAACAGGTGGATCTGACGATCTGAAGAAAACAGCGGGTATCCGCTGGATTCAGAAAGCTCAGGACCGGTCAGAGAGAGTCCAGCAGTGAACCTCCAAAAGCTGATGGATGATGGATATTAAAAATGACTAACGATAAGTTTACATAGAGCGATTGTTGTTTGATAAGTAACGACCAGATAAGTGAATATGAATACTCTCAAAGGTTAACTAGTTCCTATCTATCTGTCACGTCAGTAGCTTAGTAAGGTCAATTTGTAAATCAATGTATCTTTTATCCTCATGTTTTGCTAGTAGATTACCAAACGTCCTTAGTCCAAAGACACAATGCGATTTAGGTGTGCAAAGAATTTGTATGACGTTATTAAACTTAAATTAGGTATACATAGTTACATATCATTCAAAGATTTTGGTGCAGTTGACTTTATTCACCTGAGGTAATACACCCAGGTGTCTTAAGTCCACTTTATTTGGGTGTCTTAAGTGTACTTTATTTATCACCTATGCACCCAGGCATGGGCGTAGCCAGGGGGGGGGGTTTCGGGGGTTCAAACCCCCCCCCGAAAAGTTAAGGACTGAAATTGTTATGTGCTAATAAACCCTTAAAAACATTTTTCTAGACGTCATTCCGAATCGAATGATCTATCGCACATATTTTTAGAAGCTTTATTTCTATTAAACACGTTTTTGAACTTTTTGAAAAAACTAATAATAAATGGCACTACATACGTCGTGAGAAAAAATAAAGTCTCACTTTTCTTTAGGGTTATTTTATGTACTTTTAGTCGTTGTATTTTCTTGAACACAACCCCCCCCCCCCCCCTGAAACTTGAACCCCCCCCCCGAAACTAAAACCTGGCTACGCCCATGCACCCAGGTGATTTAAATCTACGGATCGAGGTGAATTGATATAAGTAGACAGTAGACTTCAATCACCTCTACTGTACCTAGTACCTAGGCATCTTTCGTAGGTTCAAAGGATGTTCAATGGAGAAGATAATTTAGCATTTGGATGCTTCTACACTGACCTTTATTATAAAACGATACCTCCAATGAACACTACGCTAACTCCAATATCGTAATATGGGAGTTAGCGTAGTGTTCATTGGAGGCATTGCAAAGGCATAGCCTGCATGCTTGTTGTATAGATGTATTTTGGGTTACGATTATAATGCTTGTCGATGCACTAAGAAACAGAATTATTCATTTAAAGAAACTTTTAACATGTCATAGTAATGACACCGCCATCTAGTTTCATAATAAGTAGAACACAGAACATCTTACAAACTGAACCCTTTCGGACTTGGTAAATATCCAAGTAGTAACGTGATGTTGAATAGATGTCGCTAGAGGGAATATAGTTTAAGTCTACTCTTCTTACTCAACTTGAACTTTGCAACCGATAAAAGCTACATTCACGGTCCGTGTGAGAGAAAGGGTTAAAACATTGGCATAAAGTCTGATCAAATATTTTCACTATAAAAACGTTAACCACGCTACAAAATGTTGCAATGTACCATTTGCTTTGTCCACAGCCCACCTACCAAAACACGAGTAGTATCCAAGAAAAAGTAGTACCAGTGAAGTATACGAACACGACATCCAGTTATGGCAGCCACTCGCCAGGATACATGGACAGGAGCCATGGCCAGACCACCGGGTACGGCAGGACGACGGGTGGTCGCGGCAACCTCTCCGAGCTCGACACCCTGTTGGATGACCTGAGCAACGCTCGATATGGGAACTACGCTGAGAAGAACACTTATAGTGATAGAAGCGGTAAGGGATCATTGCTTTTTTAGGGAAATTGCGGACGTACCTGGTTATTTGTCACTGGAACCGTATCCAGACGTCAGTAATAGCAAACGCAATAGCCAAAAAACAGATACTTTCTTATTTTCTACAGCAAATCATATATTTTTCAGGAAAAATCACAATTTCTTGATTTTGAATCTCCTAATGTTGTCTTCGGTATGCTGCCAAAATATACATAGAATAGACAATAGTGAAACTATTAGGTACTCATATTAATTGCTTTTGTTTATTTTAAAATCGTATTGATTGGTTTTCTTGTAAACATATCATCGTATTCCTGTTGTCATCAATCACCGCTACTCGAAGACAGCTATCGCTCTTCATACTTCCTCTGGCTATTGGCCACATAACTTCGATCTGTGGCCTTCGATCGTTAGTCCGGAAATATAACTGTTGACAACTATTGTTACGTGCGTACGGAAGTCTATACGAAGATACAGTTTGTTCTGTATTCTGAGGATCCACGTTACCCTAACAAAGAAATATTTATTTTACTAGGTGATAGGTCAGTATTAGCACCTAAATTCACTATGAGCTGGTTGGAGCAAAATACACAACGCTGGTAGACATTTTAGTATATATTGTGTTATTTGTGTTGATAGTTAAGCGATCGACACAATTTTGCGTGATACAACGTTACTGGCATACACATTTTTTGCAGTAATTTCTAATCTTGAAGTTTTCTAGAAATTCTTTCAGTCGGATAACCCCTTCAGCAATTGACTTATAATTTGTAGCGAAGATTATTTTGAATTTGCACACAGCAAATTGTCCATTCTCTCTAAAACTCATATACGCTCTAGAATATGGATGAACAATCGATTTTATGATTCAATCATGAAAATTAGAGAAAGTCTGTTCCATTTCTGAATCGCAGACGCTCATACCCATTATTTGGGTCACGTCATACTAGTTTTATTTAGTTCATTCGCCACGGCATCTAGCTAATGCCAACAACGATTATTTACAATCCACGAGTATCTTATATTATGAGAACTAATTTATTTAGATAATAATTTCGCAATAGCTTAATATTTAATTATTTAGGAAGATTTTCATGAAATCGTCAAGATAAATGGATATTTTCTTCAAGGACTGAAATCCCGACTGACTAAAACGACTTAAATGACGACCCATGTGGCGCAATGGCGCCGCACCGAGGGTCCTGGGTTTGATTCCCAGCGAGGCGGAGGTTTGGATAATGAGTTTGAGTTTCTGTTCTCGGTCTGCGTGTGAATGTCCTTGTCTATGTTGTGTGTTGTCCATGGCACCCACGGCACAGGGAATCCTAGTGTGGGGCTATGAGTGTGAAGCGTTATTTAAATCCAATTTCGGCAGCTAAAATAATTCTACGCCACCTTTTTTTTGAGACACTCCAAATGACTACAGTAATGTTATAGAATAATCTATGCCTAACTTTGACCTTACTGCTATTGAACACAGCATTAAAGTATCGCCCTTGAATTTGTAGATTTATAATTATTTATGTAATTGCAAATGTAATGAAAAGCATCCATAAAGACATCCAGAGACCTAGAAATTTTCAGAACTCACAAATATCTGTTGTTCACACGTAACTTTTAGGAAATCTAATTATAGTAGAATAGAAATAACAAAAGAGTTTTGTAAAAATTGCAATTTTTTGTAGCTGTTATTTCGGCTAGCTGGCATTGCTACTTAATCTTAAACCAACCTTTTTTATTGTACGCTGTAAACTTCAATATTAATTTTAATACTCTTTCTACCATTTCACTTTCGCATAGGTTATCATTTATGGTTTAGGTTAGTATTATTTTTGTTTTCGTTTATCTAAGGTTTAGGTTGGTACCTACTATTTTTATTTTCTTTGTTTTATTTATCCGCGATCTTTCTACTCGATATTTATTCAGTGTGGTTGTCCCAAAATAAATCTTAAATGTTTTATGTAATTGAACAGTATCGAATAAGTCACGAAATATTATGATGGAGGTGTGTTGTTGTTGAAAATATACGAACTACCTTTTCAATGCGTCAAGCTTCCGGAGTATAAATAAAATAATTAGCTACATAACATGAGTTTGAAATTAGAAACAAAATATTTGTAGGCGTTGCCGCCTACGGGTGGAGTGTTGGGACAACTGTACAACAGTTTGGAGAATTAAAAGCAGGGATGTTATTCCACACACTTTTATTCAGGTGGTTTTCCTTTGAAGTTGTAAGCTTCAGGGAGGAATGGTTCTCATGGTATGAGGACAATTTTACATAAAAAATGTACGTCTTATATCCTAAATTTACATAGCTTAGGTCGTGGCGTTGATAGCGAGCTATCTCACAAATTCCACCAATCCTACCCAGCTATACCGTTCTCTTTCTAGCGGATTGAAGATCCCACAAAATTGCACCAATAGGAGCGCCTACTTTAACTTTGACTGAAGGCCACATATTTCTTCTAGAAAGAGCGTCTTCTATCTTTGTCTAACACATGAATTTATCTCTTTCTACAAAATTCAGTTACAGTTTTTCACGTAATAATTTATGAAACGTTGTTCGGGGCCTTTATTAGTGTGCTCTTTATTCGTGAGTTTATTAAAAACTTAAATCTATTTAAAAACTTATTCTAATACATAATTTCAAAATGATTTTATATAAAACAAGTTTATTTCTTCATGCCGTCCGCAACATTCTCCCCCCGGCGTAGAGTCCTCGCAGCCTCATCAGTTGGAAGGACGGCGAGCTTGGTTGTGGGCCTCCGGAACACTCCTCCTTTGGTCCTGACGTCAGCTGATCGGATGACGCCATCGGCTCCTGGGTTGACTCGTTCAATGATTCCTCTCGGCCAGGTGTTGCGGGGTAGTGAATTGTCGACCACCACCACGAGATCGCCTTGTCGCAGCTGCGGTGCATTGGTGCTGGTTTGGCCGCGTGGGATGAGCGTAGGTAAGTACTCACGAACCCAACGCTGCCAAAATTGATCTGCGAGCGCCTGTGCCCGCTTCCAAGTGCTGCGATCCGTTTCTTCACATGGTCCGGTTCTTGGTAGTCCAGACGATGAGCCAATGAGAAAGTGATTCGGCGTAAGGGCTTCGTCGTCGTCTGGATCCACGGAGACGTGCGTGAGTGGTCGCGCATTCACGCTGTACTCAGCTTCGGCGAGTAGAGTTTGCAGTATTTCTTCCTTCGGTGACCTGTGGGAGAGAGTTGTTTTTAGTGCAGTTTTTACTGAGCGCACCAAGCGCTCCCAAGCTCCTCCCATATACGGGGCCCCTGGCGGGATGAATCGCCAATCTGTGTTATACTGCAAGCTATAATCTCTGAGTTCGGGTAACCATTTTTCATAAGTGGTTCGTAATTCCGTATTCGCTCCTCTGAAGTTGGTAGCATTATCAGAAAATATGACACGTGGCCATCCTCTTCTTGCTGCCATCCTTCTTAATGCCATAATGGCTGAATCCGTAGAAAGCGAATGAACCAACTCTAGGTGTACCGCTCGTGTGGTGAGGCATGTAAATAGTGCACACCACCTTTTCTCGTGTCTACGACCGATTGTGACTGTCAATGGTCCGAAATAATCTACACCGCAATAGGTAAATGGTCTATGTCCTGGTTCTAGCCTAATTCTAGGCAAATTACCTCTCGGCGGTATATTCGGAGTTGCTTTATACACTCTGCAAAATTGACAATCTTTCGCCGCTTTCTTTACGGTCGGTCGCAGTCGTATAATTATAAATTCCTGACGCAATTCGTTGACGACTCGTTCGTTATTCGCATGGTTTGCTCGCCGATGATACTCGGCGACGAGCAAACGTGTGAACGGGTGTCGACCATCTAGAATTATCGGGTTATTGGAGTGCGACGTTGAGTTAAGGGCGCCTATTCTGCCTCTTGCTCTTATCACGTCGTTATCCAATTCCGGATCGTATATTTTCAGTTTACAATGTTGCGGTAAACGTATAATCAACCTTTTCAACCGTTTGCGCTTCTGCGTGCTCGTATATGCGGGTGAATATACTGTTCCCGTATGTACGAATTGCTCATGTATGAACGCTAAGTAGTTGTTCATATCTACTTCTTTGTGAATCCTGGTGGCATCGTCCGCCATGTTGAGTGTTGTAAGCACCCATCGCCAGTCTTCAGCTTGCGTTAATTCCATTATTTCGGTTAGTTCGTGTATGAACGCTACTGCATTTATCGTCGTGGTAGCCTCTTCATTCTGAGAACTATCCAAGTAGACGTTCATATATTTTACCAGTTTGGAGTTACAGTCCCTTACGTTGAAGTCGGCTTTTCGTGTATGAATGATGCCTTTATCAATCTGGATAGCTTCTTCTTTCGTCTGAAAACTATCTAGGTAGTCATCCATATAATGCCTTTCTTGTATCGCGGCGGCCGCTTCTGGGTACTGTTTTCCACATTCTTTCGCGTTTCGGCTTCTCACCCTATGGGCGAGAAACTGCGAACTACTGGCTCCGAATATCATTGATACCATCTTCATGGTTTTCGGTTGATCCGTGGCTTTGTCTCTCCACAGAAATAACTGAGCAGGTTGATCTTTCTTTCTTATCTTAATGCGTAAGAACATTTCCTCGATGTCAGCTGTTACAGCTATTCGTTTTTCTCTAAAGCCAAATAATATCCTGGTGAGTGATACAAGCAAGTCGGGTCCTTCCAGTAAGAAGTCGTTCAGACACACGCCTTGTGTTCTGGCTGCTGCGTCGAATACCATTCGTACCTTTCCTGGCTTGTTATGGTTTGTTACAGCGAAGTGAGGCAGAAACCATTTAATTGGGCTTCCGTATTCGCTGCCATCACACTCGGTTGCATATTCTTTTTTAACTAAATTATTGACTTGTTCGATATACTGTTCTTTAAATTCCGGTTCTTTATTTAACTTTTTCTCTAGTATTTGTAGACGCTTTAAAGCTGGCTCGTAGCTATCTGGTAATATCGTTTCGTCCGTTTTCCATGGCAATCCAACTTCGAAGTGGCCGTCTTTTCGTTGAACGGTCGCTTCGAATATCTCATTGGCTCGATCTTCGAGTTTATTCGGCCTTTCCTTGGATGATATTCCCAGTGCGTCGATGGCGAAGTGCGATTCTACAAGTCTATGTAATTGAGTGTCGCAAATGTGAAGCACGGATGCCTGGTCTTGGTAAATCGTTTTACGTGGCATCGTTCCGTGTAATACCCATCCTAGCTTCGTCCATGAAGCTGCGGGTTCATGCTTCTTGCCGGCGCATAGCTTTCGCGATATAATTAAATGCCAATTATCTGCTCCGATCAATATGGTAGGCTTCGCGTCGCCTGTGCAGATGTTCTTGCTTACCGAGCGCAAATGTGCGTACCGATGTAAATTGGTAGGTATGCGCTGTTGATGGAGTGACAATCCTTGTATCGTTCTGGCTGTGATATCGTGCGCTTGTGACTCGTGTAGCCCTTGTATTTTAATCTTGATCGCTTTACTTATTACTCTTCGCTGATCATTAATTCCCTTTATATTCAGAGGCTGAGTTGGTCCGTTGTTAAGCTGGTTGGCAATCTTCTCATCAATCAGAGTGACTGTCGAGCCTTCGTCTAGGAGAGCGTGCGTTACTATCTCCCCCCGTGGACCGCTGAGCTTCACCTTGCAGGTTTTCAGGAGTATGGCTGTGGGCGCCTTTGTTGTTATGACGCTCATTACCGCTGCAGCTTGGTCGTCAGATGTTGATGCGCAAGCGGTAGTCGCGGTTTCCCTTTGCCTGTCCTGGTGGAGTAGAGCGTGATGTAGGTACTTGCAACCTCTTACTCCACATGCCTTTGCTTTGCAGATGAATCTATTGTGCTTGCGTTTTAGACATTTAAAACATGCACGACTTTTCTTTGCCCATTCCCAGCGCTCGTCGACGTTCATTGCTTTGAGTTTTGAGCATTCCGTTGAGTTATGTCCTCCCGAATGACAGACTAGGCATGTTAACTCTTCTTGGCGTTTCGAGACGTCTTCAGCTGTGTATACCCCTCTTGTTGTCACTCTTCGTGTGACTAGCGGTTCTCGCTTGATGGGTAACGGTACAGGTGCGTGGCGTCTTGCCGTATGAGTGTATCGTAACATCAGGTCTGCCTCGGTCATGAGGAACTCCGTGAGAATTGTCATCTCGTTTTCGCTCATAATTCTGTGTTCGTTTCTCGCAGCATATTCCGCCCATTTGCTTATGAGGTGAGGGTTCAATTTGTCCATCACGTCACGTACCAGCAATGGGTTTTGAAGGTATCCTCTCTTGTCTACGCTTTTGATGGTGTAGACTATGTTCTGTACCTTGACGGCAAGGTCGTAAAGGTCGGCGCTTGCATTACCTAGTCTTGGTATCCTCTTGAGGTCCTCCATTGCTCTGTCGATAATAAATTCCGGGCGTCCATATTTCATTTCCAATGTACGCATTATTATCTCTGGATTCGTCGCGGTGAAAAGTTGAGACAGGACCGTTTCTCGGGCCTCCCCCCGTAGGCTATTTCGTAGCCGAAGCAGATTTTCTGTTGCCGAGAACTTGTATATTCGTGTCGAGTCCTCCATCGTGGCTTTGAACGGTAGCCACTCGGCGATGGATCCCGTGAAGGTCGGCAATTCTGCTGTTTGGCGAGGCGGCGGTCTAGCCGTCATCATCTTCTCCAATGTGTTGGCGAGTTGTTGAATCCCTCTACTTTTGTCGCCCCAATGTTCATTCGTCGGAGGGCGGGCATCTTGTTGTTTCTCTTGATGCTGTGGTCGCGAAGTCCTCTCGTGTTCAATACTTCTGTCGACCCAGTCCGTTACGCGGTTGTTCTCGTTGTTTTCGATCCCATATTGGGATTCAACGTCAATTGCCGACATTTCGGCGGCTAGTCGAGATTTGACAAGATTTTCCTGCATACGTAGTCTTCTCTCTTCTAGCTCGGCAAGTTGTTTATCCGCTTCATATTGTGCCATTTTCATCCTGGCGTCTGCGCTTAGTCTTGACGTATTCGTCCGAGCGCTGTGTGTTGGTGATACGGGCCTCATTTGTTCAGGCGATGCGTCGTTACGTGTCGTTGTAGCGTCGCGTCTGGCTGGCGTACTCATCGGCGGTGCGGGCGGTCCCATTTCTCGGGGAGGAGAGCGTTCCAGTCTTCTCCCTATGGGTATCGCTGCAATCGTCGACGGCGATTGAGGAGGTTCTTCATATATTCGGTGCAAGTTTGACGGCCCCGGCGCGCCTCTAGCGCTCTGAGCCACGTCCGACTCGCTGAACCCCGACTCCGAACGAACACGGCTTCTCGTGTTCATTGTAGCGCAGCCCCGTATTTTTCCCTAACAATCCCTAACAGTCCCTAACAATCCCTAATATCCCTACCGGACGTACTGAACCCACCCCGCTCGTCGAGCGTTGAGGATCGTTCCAATCCGCTTTCCGATATACCGGCTGATTGCAATAACCAAATCCGGCGCTCGAAGGACCAACAAACTGTAGGCGTTGCCGCCTACGGGTGGAGTGTTGGGACAACTGTACAACAGTTTGGAGAATTAAAAGCAGGGATGTTATTCCACACACTTTTATTCAGGTGGTTTTCCTTTGAAGTTGTAAGCTTCAGGGAGGAATGGTTCTCATGGTATGAGGACAATTTTACATAAAAAATGTACGTCTTATATCCTAAATTTACATAGCTTAGGTCGTGGCGTTGATAGCGAGCTATCTCACAAATTCCACCAATCCTACCCAGCTATACCGTTCTCTTTCTAGCGGATTGAAGATCCCACAAAATTGCACCAATAGGAGCGCCTACTTTAACTTTGACTGAAGGCCACATATTTCTTCTAGAAAGAGCGTCTTCTATCTTTGTCTAACACATGAATTTATCTCTTTCTACAAAATTCAGTTACAGTTTTTCACGTAATAATTTATGAAACGTTGTTCGGGGCCTTTATTAGTGTGCTCTTTATTCGTGAGTTTATTAAAAACTTAAATCTATTTAAAAACTTATTCTAATACATAATTTCAAAATGATTTTATATAAAACAAGTTTATTTCTTCATGCCGTCCGCAACAATATTTATACATTCAGGTTACTAACGCTGGCAAGGCTATGAGATTCAACTCTCATATTGAGTTTTTAAATAAGGTATTAATTTTCTAAAGTATCATGTACACCACTTTCGTTAGATACGTTTATTGTTGTTTTCCTATGTAAAATATTGTTGTGATGAACGCTCCACGTCTTCTCAAACACCAAACGGCAATTTTTAGTGTCACTTCTCTGCCAGATGTCGTTCAAGAGCTCGTATAATAAGATTTGTAGCTCAAACGCAAGGAGCGTCCTCTTTGATGAATCAAATATTTAATAATTTTGTTACTTTACTTGAAGTTTTTACGATGATAGTGGCAAATACAATTAATTTAGTAAATAATATTTGTATCTTTAAACAAATGTTTTTACAATAAAAAGTTCCTACATAAATTAAACGTATAAAAGCAAAGCAAAAAAAAGCAAAGCACCAACCCATAATTGTCCCACTGCTGGGCTCGGGGTCTCCTCTCACAATGTGAGGGGTATAGGCCATAGTCTACCACGCTGGCCAAGTGCGGATTGGTAGACTTCACACACCTTTGAGAACTTTATGGAGAACTCTCCGGTGTGCAGGTTTCCTCACGATGTTTTCCTTCACCGAAGTAAGTGATAATTAACTTCTAATACGCACATAATATTTGAAAATCAGAGGTGCGTGCCAGGATTTGAACTCGGGCCCCTCCGTTCGAGAGACCAACGTTCTAACCGCTAGGCTATCACTGCTTTAATTAAACGTATACATGAATTAAATCAAAAGCTGATAGATCTTTGCCGTAAACTAGGCTGAAAGCTACGAAAGCATACAGATTCAACAGGCGCTACGCTACGGCAATAAGCAAAACGTATTTTCTTTAAATGAGTCTGTTAAATATCGTAAATACAATCTCATTAACAACTAAGTGTTGGCAGATTATAAAGCTTCCGCAGAGATTTATTTAGGATTGCACAAAATCTTCGACCATTACATTACAACGCGCAGTCGTTTCTGCTCAACGTGGAGTAAGTATAAAACACTTCAAAGTAAAGACAAACAACGCGAGTTGCGGATAATTCAAAAGTTAAACAATCCGAAACGGATTGCAGATCGCTTTCGAACGGTGATCTAATTCTGTCAATCTGGAAGGTAGGATGGTGTTGCCAAAGAAAACATTCGCTTTAGAACAACCCAACGAACAGGACACATATTTTTTATAATTATAATTTATAATTTCAACGCACTATTATTGGACCGATAATTAATAATGTTTTAGTAACCAGGAAAATAACAAATTGAAAACGAAAATAACTATATTTATTTAACAAATATCGATTCCGTTTCCCATAATATGTAAGTTCCGTATGTTCCCAGTTCGGTCCCGAGTCCCGACAGTCCTTTGAGAACTTTTTCGCTATTCCTCATAGTTTTGGATTTAGCCTTCCACAACCACTTGATATTTGAAAAATTCACTCTGTAAACATATTATACAAAAACATAAATTAAAATTATCCCTTTTTAAGGTGAACGGAACGTCATCCATTTGTCCAAACGCAGCATACCGTAGAGACCCATCGTGCTATTGCAATTGTAGAAAACTGCAATTTGGCATGGATGGAGAATAAAATCCTATTTTACGATACCTCCCTACAGGTAATATGATCTTTATTTTTCGTGTACTCCATAGTATGGGGTATCGTTGAAACGGTCTTTCAAAAATATTATGTGAAGAACATCTTTCGGTTCAGGAATCCGTTTGCGAAATATTCGTCTGTAAAGGTAGGTTTTGGACGTATAAAAAAACAGCAGTAGCATACATGATGAATTTAAAAGGAAAACTGTCACGGCTAGGGCAGCTTAAGTAGTTAATGAGTAATAGCTAGTCGATGAACTACGAAACCCTACATTACGCGTAGCCTGACACGTACTTGGCGTTTTAAATCTACGATTAGTGTTTCAAATACGTATGTGTAATCTACTGTTGTTCGTATAAGTATAATTTAGTTTCACAGTTCAAACGTTTCGCACAATTGCTTTGTTTGTCTGTCATCATGATCCATCAAAATTTTAAATTATTCTAAATTATCTACGACTGTGTGTAGGTAGGCACTCGTTCATATGTTTACGCCGACCCACTGTAATACTGTGCGCTCTTGGCATTGGTGTAATGTCTTTCCCTGCCCACCTACCTGCCTTGCCCTCTAAAATCAATGTAACCGAGACATAACAGTTTTGAATTTTTGTCGTTTTTATCTTGTATAATTTCAATCGTCTCTATGTGTCCACATTCAGAATATGTGTACACCAACATTTAAAAAGTCAAGGTCCAATAGATATAGGTAATATAAGAATTTTTAAGACCCTACCAGTATTAAAGATACTAGCAAAGATATTAACCGTATTGAGGCGGCTTAGAATATTAGCCCCAATCCCACGCCAGATGGGTGTCGTAAGAGGCTACTAAATCCGGCTCGCTGGTGGTAGGGCCCATCTAAGGGATTATATTGGTAATATTGATTTTAATTGTTAATTATATTATTTCTCCATGAGGTTCGCCTGGAAAGCTATCACCCATGAGTCAAATCAGCCGCCAAACGACTCGGCGTGTTCCGGCTGGGGGCTTGAGAGCCAGTTCTTACATTCTTTTTTTTTCTTTCTTTCTTGGCCGGCAACGCATCAGTGATGCCTTTGGTGTTGCTGATGTTCATGAGCGACGATAGCCTCTTACCATCAGGTGGTTCGTCAGCTCGTTTGCCAGCTCTTTCCATAAAAAAAAAGTATTTTCGTGTAGAGCAAATTGATATACATTTTTCAGTTTTTCGATTAACTTATTTATTGTCTTTATCTCATGTGGTGTCCATTAGTTTAAGTTTATTAAATCTACTCTTTAAATTTGTGTACTACTTCCTTCTATTACATATCACATGTCATTAATGCGTAGTTGCATTTATGTTTGTTTAAATTAGTAAATGTTGGCTACAACACCTCAAAATTAGTAAATACATTTGTTTACGCTGAAGGTTCGAACATGACTATTTCTATTTTAAATGTTAAAAAACCGATTACAGCCAAAAGATATATTTCTCAAAACTACAATAGGGATGTTGACACTATCAGTAAATTAAAATAACTTTATGTTTAAAGTATCAAGGAAAACATTTAAACACCTAAAATATTATTCTTTAGTCGAAATCAATCACAATAAGTTAAATATAATTTAATAAATTAAATATAATTTTAAAATGTTAAAAATAGTACCCATTGTCGAGTGATCACAAACGTCATTTTGAGCTTATGACGTCATTGTTCTTATTTTATATGCAAGTGCGAATAACTTCAGTCGACAGATAGTATTGAATATCGGCTAGTGACGTCACGTGACGTTTTTGGTGGGAAATTTGAAAATGATTTTTATTTATCAATTTTTGTCTTTAAATTGAAGATTATTATTTTTATAATAATTTTTTCATGAATCTTGAGGTTGTATCTATAAAATCAAATTGAATCCTAAAATTAGTCAACATCCCTATTAGTCAATTAAAAAAAAGTTAAAATTACCAACATTGCTACTTTGACTGCGTTTAAAAACTGGGTTCTGTTATAACCTTTCTACGTGACGCATCAATTTATTTGTTATGTTCTGTGATTTTAGACATAGTAATTGTATTAATTTTGTCCCATATTTTGTTGTAGATAGCTACGCGCGAACCAATGGAGCAACGAGTCCTGCCTCCACCAGACCCACTGTCGATTCCTTGCTCGACCAGCTAAGCACAGATGTACCTAATGGGTAAGAGTTTATTTCCTTTTCTTTATCTTCTTTTTCTTTATATTTCTGATATGCAAAAGGAACAGCATAATATGCTGTCGTAATATTTCTTGGTTTGACTTGAAAATATAGGTCTTAGGTCTATGGGACATAATTTTATGACAAGTATGCTGTTAGAACTTCCATTAATTTTCTACCTTCTCTTTTACTGTCCTACTATGAGGTAAATACATAACATCTTCATCATTATTATACTCTATTTTACTATCCCTTGATTTATTAAGCTTAGGTCTATCATAATTTTCGAAATTAGCATTAGAGTTAGTTACATCATCAGCCTTATCATTATTAAGTTGTTAAATGTCAGCAGCACCCCAACCGAACTCCTCGTTACTCAGTTACCTTGTACCGTGATGTAGTCCACTAGTCAATAAAGATATTTTGGCGCGAGTGCTCTCAACGACTGCTCGCGGGTCGTGTGAAACGAACGCTTATTTTCGCGACGCCCGGAATAGCCGGCTACGTCACGGGCACATCGGTTTTGTTGTAATAATCGCCTACTAACACTATTACCACGTGCCACGACATGGGATGGTCCTGAACTTGAACATAATTGTCACATCTGCTTTCATGTTTAATGTGTACTTCACGAATTGTATCAGAATTAGGTACAACAGCTGTTTAAACGGATTTCGTGTGATGTTTGAGTATTAAGAACGAAGAATAATAGTAGAGAAAGTTTACAAACCTAAGGGGCGAGATTACTAACTTGGGCCATTAAAACCTAATTTAATATCATAAAAATATTTGCACGTCATAAATAATGGCCAATTATGAGATCTTTAATCAATTGTTTTTAAACTATTTAACAACCCATGTAATCGCAATTACCGCAAATAAATAAATATTCATATTCAAGTTGTTATAAGTTCATATATCAATATCAGACTCGCCGTATGCTTAATTGCGATATGTACAAGAAACTAAATCTATCGTACCTAATGGCCCGAACATGATTTACTCAACAATGTACGTAATTACACAACCTAAATCAAAATTATGATGGATACAAGTTATCATCTGAATGACAGCTGAGGCATTAATCTAAAATAATACAGGGCTACTATGCATCCTTCTAGTTACAGGTATGTCATGCTATCTGGCTTGTAATAGTGAGATATTACTTTCTTGTCATGTTCGCTATCGTCAATGACACCTTCATCCAGCTGATCTGTACCCATATGGTGTAAAGTTTCAGGCCAAGTCTCCTTATTGTTAGATACAGAACTTGCCTTTTACCTGGAGATTATTTAGTAGTATTTAGTAACTCATGCGTTTGTCGATTCCACTCAAACTTTCTGTACAACTTTTTACTCACCGTAGTTTTGGTGTAAACATAGACGGTATTTTTTCCTTCAGGAAGATGGCCGTCATGTTTTTCTATTATTACGGAATGGACAGATGCCAAGGTGCTTAGGTCTGGAGATAAATGAATCGGTGATGGAGTTTGGTTTTGATTTATGATATCCGTTATTTTAACTCTACACTACAGCTTTACACACTACAACGGCTTGCGTTGTGGCCGCCGCTATTGAATTGAAATCAGCCAAATTTATAGATATACCTAATAATAAACGCCAACACACTCATACCCCCGCAGTAGGTTTTTACCTGTGTTGCGGGCGGCATAGACGACACATATACCTACAATACAATACCTACATCACAATAACACTCATGACCCGAGTACAAAAATTTATCTATCACATAACGATCTGACACGGCCGGGAATCGAACCCGGTACCCCTCGCTTCGCTGGCATGTTATACTTCAGAAACAGTGCATACTTATTTACATTGTCTGCTACATAATAAATCTTATCCATAGCCATAAATTCACCTCAGTTATTTGGTTTGCCAAGATCTAAGTACTTTGATGTTTTGTGATTGCTCTGTTTAGAATCAATAGAGATGGTTTGTATGGAGTGAATGTTGCCAAAGCACTGGTATGGTAATTAAATACTATTATTTTAACTGGAGAAGCTGAGCAATTGCGGGCGTCAGTTGTTGGATGGGTGACAACTAGTGGCAAAATTTATTATTATTATTGTATTTGAACGTGCCTTGGCACATCGTCGGTGGTTTTTATTATGGTGAGATAGTCGATTGTCAAGCCTTGAACGGAGGCCTTCCCAAGTAGCATTCGGGGCTGAATAAGAGTTCACATTTAGCGTACAAGTGAACTTAAAGCATAAATTCACTCTTATATGAGTTCACCTGTGATGTATTAGCTGTATTAAGGCGAAAAATACGCTTAAAGCTGTTTAAGGTCTGTATAAGAGTGTAATGTTAACCTAATATACAGCTAAGGTCTGTATAAGAGTGTAATGTTAACCTAATATACAGCTGTAGGTGTTATAATGCGATTACGTTACTGTTATAATGCGAGAAGCTGAATAAGAGCATTATAAGAGGGTAAATATACGCCAATAGCTGTCTAAGGGTCCACACCTACGATGTTATACTGCTATAATTATAAAAGTTCACATCTGGTCACTTATTCAGCTTAAAGCTGTTTAGTTGACCATATTAGTCCCATATACTGCCATTAATCAGCTTTAAGTTCACGCGTTACCTCTTATACTGCTATTTAAATGCTGTTATACTGCTACTGTACAGCTATGTGAACTTAAGGCTGTATAACTTGTGCCCAAATCAGTCGTATAAGGGCTGTAAAGCGTGCTCTACAGCTCTTATACAGCTGACTTACCGCTTATAGTTCACATGTGAACCCTTAGACAGCCCTTATACAGCCCCGAATGCTACTTGGGTTTGTAGCTTCTTTGGAATAAAAAAAAATACATTTATGTTGGTCACTTTACCTCCAGTAATCCACACATCTTTCCACAATGGCTATGACTGATACTTTGGGCCGATTGGGTATTGAGTAGAAGTCGTAGTAATAGTAGCTACATCGGAAATGCGACACTGGGTTAATAGAAAAAAATAGTTAAAGATTTTATCCCGTATGTCATAACTCTTTGTTTGTAAAAGGAATCAATTATCAGCTTACTTCATCATGTCGCTTTTTGACTGTCGGTGCGCGCGCGCATCGTAAAAATTTTACCCGCATATTTTTTCCAAACGTGCCAAAAGAAATAATAAGAAATTTTTGAACTTAATTTAAAAATATATATAAGGAAGAAATTGATTTATAGAGAATTCTGTTCAGAGCGAGCGGGCTTAGACACTTTTAGTTCCTTTAGTTAGCTAACATTTTGGATGCTCAAAGAGAGAGAAATAGGTGTCAATAAAGTTAAATAAATAAACTACAAAAAATTTATTCTAAAAACAATAAAATCGACGACATGAGTGAATTTGACGGCTTATTAAGCGCTGACACGCTTCAAATCTATTACCTATGTAGTATCGTATAATTGTTGTTGGCACGGCGGCACCGGTGGTTTCCGCTCTTTAAGGCGAGCGTATTCGACCGTTGTAGGCATTTTGTTCACTGCCCTTTACCCCGCTCCCCTGAGTGTAAACTCGACCGCCACGCCGTGAGCCGGCCGCGCGCGGCTGTGAGGTTAATGACCCCGTGCGTAGCTGTAGATCCTACATAGCCTAGTTGGTAGTGGACCTGCCTGCGAACTGCGAAGCGAGGGGTTTCGGGTTCGATTTCCGGCCGGGGCAAATATTTATGTGACAGATAAATATTTGTACTCGTGTCATGGCTGTTATTGTGATGTGTTATATGTGTAGTACATGCCACCCGCGACACAGGTAAATACTTGTAACCTACTGCGGGGGTATGAGTGTGGAAGGGTTTTATTATTATTATTATTATTATTATTATTAGTAACTGCTCTGAGTTGGGGTGTAAGTATACTTTATTTTGATTTATTCATTGGAATTTTAGGTGTAATAAAATAAGAGTAATGATAATTTTAGCTTATCCAGTGGAGACTAGAGGTGAGTGGAGACTGACTTGAAATTTTATGATACGAAACTGTCCAATGGAGACTAGAGGTGAGTGGAGACTGACTTGAAATTTTATGATACGAAACTGTCCAGTGGAGACTAGAGGTGAGTGGAGACTGACTTGAAATTTTATGATACGAAACTGTCCAGTGGAGACTAGAGGTGAGTGGAGACTGACTTGAAATTTTATGATACGAAACTGGCCAGTGGAGACTAGAGGTGAGTGGAGACTGACTTGAAATTTTATGATACGAAACTGTCCAGTGGAGACTAGAGGTGAGTGGAGACTGACTTGAAATTTTATGAAACGAAACTGTCCAGTGGAGACTAGAGGTGAGTGCAGACTGACTTGAAATTTTATGAAACGAAACTGTCCAGTGGAGACTAAAGGTGAGTGGATAACAAATAAGTAGGTACTTACATACAAAATTGACTAATATCATCTAAATACTAACAAAAAATAACCAACTTCAAAATAACTCGAAAACTACTTGTCAAATCTCCCTCAAATTTATGTGGAACCACATGATACGCACCAGCTTTCTATCAAAAAAAGAATCATCAAAATCGGTTCACCTACAAATAAGTAGGTACTTACATACAAAATTGACTAATATCATCTAAATACTAACAAAAAGTAACCAACTTCAAAATCGAAACGAGCTTTTTTTTCAAAATGGCGGACTTGTAGGTATGCCAGGTTCCGTACAAAAATCTTCAAACCCTTTGGATAAGATATTTTACAAGTATGTTGAGAATGATAAAAAGTATAAGAATAATTTAAAATAAAATACCTAAAGATACGTAAAAAATAATAAAAACAAAAAAATTAAAATGTGTGCCATTCACACATTTTAGAACTTAGAAGTGAAACCTTCAAAAATTTTGTTTTCAAGATAATGAGACGAATGTAAAATTTCGGGAAGATGATAATTGTAGGTTTTACTATTCCACTCCACTCCACTCCACAAATTTTGACTTTTGACTTTTTTGCCTTTTTTGACTTTAGACTTTAGACTTTTTTGACTTTTTTTGACGTTTTTGACTTGACTGTTGACTTTTGACTTTTTTGACTTTTTTGACTTTTTTGACTTTGACTTTTCTTACTTTTTTCACTTTATTGACTTTTTTGACTTTTTTGACTTTTGACTTTTTTGACTTTTTTGACTTGACTTTTTTTACTTTTTTGACTTGACTTTTTTGACTTTTTTGACTTTTGACTTTTGACTTTTGACTTGTGACTTTTTTGACTTTTTTGAATTTAGACTGACTTTTTTGGCTTTTTTGACTTTTTTGACTTTTGACTTTTTTGACTTTTGACTTTTTTGACTTTTGACTTTTGACTTTTGACTTTTTTGAATTTTGACTTTTTTGACTTTTTTGACTTTTGACTTTTTTGACTTTAGACTTTTGACTTTTGACTTTTTTGACTTTTGACTTTTGACTTTTGACTTTTTTGAATTTTGACTTTTTTGACTTTTTTGACTTTTGACTTTTTTGACTTTGACTTTTTTGACTTTTTTGACTTGACTTTTTTGACTTTTTTGACTTTTGACTTTTGACTTGTTTGAATTTTGACTTTTTTGACTTTTTACTTTTTTGACTTTAGACTTTTGACTTTTGACTTTTGACTTTTGACTTTTTTGAATTTTGACTTTTTTGACTTTTTTGACTTTTGACTTTTTTGACTTTGACTTTTTTGACTTTTGACTTTTTTGACTTTTGACTTTTGACTTTTTTGAATTTTGACTTTTTTGACTTTTTTGACTTTTTTGACTTTGACTTTTTTGACTTTTTTGACTTGACTTTTATGACTTTTTTGACTTTTGACTTTTGACTTTTTTGAATTTTGACTTTTTTGACTTTTTTGACTTTTGACTTTTTTGACTTTAGACTTTTGACTTTTTTGACTTTTGACTTTTGACTTTTTTGAATTTTGACTTTTTTGACTTTTGACTTTTTTGACTTTGACTTTTTTGACTTTTTTGACTTGACTTTTTTGACTTTTTTGACTTTTGACTTTTGACTTTTGACTTTTTTGAATTTTGACTTTTTTGACTTTTTTGACTTTTGACTTTTTTGACTTTGACTTTTTTGACTTTTTTGACTTGACTTTTTTGACTTTTTTGACTTTTGACTTTTGACTTGTTTGAATTTTGACTTTTTTGACTTTTTACTTTTTTGACTTTAGACTTTTGACTTTTGACTTTTGACTTTTGACTTTTTTGAATTTTGACTTTTTTGACTTTTTTGACTTTTGACTTTTTTGACTTTGACTTTTTTGACTTTTGACTTTTTTGACTTTTGACTTTTGACTTTTTTGAATTTTGACTTTTTTGACTTTTTTGACTTTTTTGACTTTGACTTTTTTGACTTTTTTGACTTGACTTTTATGACTTTTTTGACTTTTGACTTTTGACTTTTTTGAATTTTGACTTTTTTGACTTTTTTGACTTTTGACTTTTTTGACTTTAGACTTTTGACTTTTTTGACTTTTGACTTTTGACTTTTTTGAATTTTGACTTTTTTGACTTTTGACTTTTTTGACTGACTTTTTTGACTTTTTTGACTTGACTTTTTTGACTTTTTTGACTTTTGACTTTTGACTTTTGACTTGTTTGAATTTTGACTTTTTTGACTTTTTTGACTTTTGACTTTTTTGACTTTGACTTTTTTGACTTGACTTTTTTGACTTTTTTGACTTTTGACTTTTGACTTTTTTGACTTTTTTGACTTTTTTGAATTTCGACTTTTGACTTTTTTGACTTTTTTGACATTTTTGACTTTCGACTTTTTTGACTTTTGACTTCAAGAAGTTTTCACTTCAATAATCATTTTTTCAAAACAATTTTCCATTTATTTCATAACGCGCCTAAATAAGGTATAACTTCAAAAAAGAAAACTGTCTCTCAAGCTCCCAGCCGTCACGACGAGTCGTTTGGCGACTGACACATGCTCAAGGGTGGTAGCTATCCATGCGAACCCCATGGAGAAATAATAATAGTAATAATGTTATTAAATTTAAAATCAATATTACCAATATAATCCCTCGAGGGGCCCTACCACCAGCGGGCCGGATTTAGTCGCCTTTTACGACACCCATCCGGCTTGGGATAGTATTAGATAATAATTGTGTAATTAGCACTTGACTTATACCAATACCCAAATACTATAATAGTAACTAAAGTATAAAAACGAAAAATTTTTATTATTTCAAATTACAGCAGTGTGGATACTTTGGACAGTACCTAATACGTAATATAAGTTCAGAAGGCGCGCGCGCCAAATTCGAAATTAAAATTAGTGTCGGAAATTCGACAACGTGCGGCTGCGATGCCGATTAGCACAGGTCCTACCTCGAAGGCGACTGGCGCGAGAGTAAAATTGAGTAAATTAACGCGTCGGGCGTTTCGTTGCTCGTGGAAAGGGAAAAAATAGAAATTGAAAGGGAAGTTTTTCAAAATTTCAAATTATGATCAGAAAGAAATATTGGTATCTATAGGACCTATACTGTGGTATATTTTTTATTATCTGGAAGCGATTAAAACGCGAATAAAACGCCATTTTTATGCCAGATTAGACCCCACTTTGTGATTTATTTCTATCCAATGAAATAATTGCTATCGTGTATCAAGTATGAGGGAACGAAAGAACAAAGACTGTAAAATAACATATATTTTTTTTAGAATTGTATTATGTACCATTTATGAACAAAACACCTTCAAAAATACCATTTCTTGGGATAATATCGCCTTAATTAACATTGTGTTTATGTTCTAGCAGGTAATCTATCGTATGTACGTCCACCTGTCCCCGTGGACAAAATGCACATTACTCTTACTTTATTGTCGTTTACGATTTTCGTCTTACTGTCTGATGTCGTGTTACTGACTTTCGTTTGGCTGCAGACCTATTCCAGACGATATTTGGTTGTATCAGCTAATTTATCTACGCAATTCTATTCGCATTTTCCAAACATTATTCGATTTTATTTACTTTCAGCTGTAGGTTTTTTATTAAAAGTATTCTTACCCTTACGTGGTTCCTAAATCTTGCATCTGTTTTAAAAGTTGTACTATATAACGTTCTCAAGTAAAAAATTCTCAAGTTGTAATGCAGTAATAATAATTGCTTAAATATTCTTAAATAACGACTCGTATCCGATTTTATTATTTTGTCAAATCGTGGCTGTACATTCATTTCCAACAAAATCAACCACAACGGTATTTTAAGAAATTTTTAAGCTTAATATTCACTGACACCTTGCTAAAATATATTTTTGGACTCATTTTAATTTATTATTTTCTAAAAATATGAATTAAATCCCAGGCTTTTTTAATGTAGTGAAGTATTCGTAGTGTTAGGTTAGGTTAGGTTATTATAGGGCGTACTGAATTTCTTTTGGCTTTTATGTTCTTTATCTTAATATATATAAATTACGTGTCACGTTACTGTCCGCGATGGACTCCTAAACTACTTAACCGATTTTAATCAAATTTGCACACCGTGTGCAGTTTGATCCGACTTGAAAGATAGGATAGCTTACATCTCAAAATAAATAAAAAACTTGTGACAGAATGAAGTCTGTCCGGGCAGCTAGTAAGTATGTCTTTGTGACTACTGACTAGACAAAAACAGGGAATTCCAATTACTTACCACATCTTTTTGACAACAAAATTATTATAAGCCTTAAATAAAATGACTTAATAAGACCTTCTTAGTTCTTCTTAACGCCGACTAATAGCTTTAAATAGCTTTAGATAGCTTCATGGCCCATTTATGTCTCTCCTCAAATTTAAAGAGGAGAATACACCTACTGTGCAGATTAGCGGAGGGGTAATAGTTAGCAAATCAAGTGTCGATTGTGTACAATAAATATAAAGAAAAAAAGTATATTATATAAAAGATGTAAAGTATGTGAACACCCAAGTAGCACGCGGGGCTGAATAAGAGTTCACATTTAGCGTACAAGTGAACTTAAAGCATTAATTCACTCTTATATGAGTTCACCTGTGATGTATTAGCTGTATAAAGGCGAAAAATACGCTTAAAGCTGTTTAAGGTCTGTATAAGAGTGTAATGTTAACCTAATATACAGCTAAGGTCTGTATAAGAGTGTAATGTTAACCTACTACTATTTAAATGCTGTTATACTGCTACTATGCAGCTATGTGAACTTAAGGCTGTATAACTTGTGCCCAAATCAGTCGTATAAGGGCTGTAAAGCGTGCTCTACAGCTCATATACAGCTGACTTACCGCTTATAGTTCACATGTGAACCCTTAGACAGCCCTTATACAGCCCCGCGTGCTACTTGGGCAGAGTTTTCAGCTGTGAAGTTTGATCACGCAGTTGGTTCATTCATTATGGTTTCAATACGGCATCCTGAAGTGAACTAATTGTTACAATGATTTACTGATAGAGGGTTGTTCAGTTTTCACTCGTCACGCTCATATCTTATAATTATGTGCATAATATATACCTACAGTAATGCTGTGCTTCTTTGCCAAATAGATTGGATCGTTGATTTCATGCGTCAACAATACGTTGAAATAAAATAATGTTACTACTTTTAACTGGCACACTTCACTCGGAGCTATTTTCGTTTGATGTGAAACGAATCGAACTGGATTTACGATAGTTGAGTCAATTAAATTTAACACAGTTTCGATTGGTTTATTTGCATTGTCTGCCAAATTAACCCCCTCGTTAGGTTCTGCCTTGCTGAATAGACAATTATCTCTCCTGTTGAGGTAGCTGGGTTTGTAATACCTAGTTTAATCCCGACATTACATATTTGAGGGGTTGGTAAAGGCTACCATCTTTTCTAATATTGACCTTCAAGTATGTTTACGTATTTCGATCGCAGTGTCGGAGAGTCAGTAATAATGTGGATCCCTCGTATGCATTTTTTCTCTTTATTTCTTTTTCTTCTCCCTTTCTTGATCAGCAATGCATCAGTGATGCCCTTGTTGTTGCTAATGTCTACGGGCGACGATAATCACTTGCTATCAGGTGGATTGTAAGATCGTTTGTCGGCTATTTCCTTTAATAAAAACCTTTTTAGCCGTCAACGTGTTCATGACTACTTGACTAGCAATTCTCCCGCATGTATTTTTTCTCTTTATTTCTTTTTCTTCTCCCTTTCTTGACCAGCAATGCATCAGTGATGTCCTTGTTGTTGCGATAATCACTTGCTATCAGGTAGATTGTAAGATCGTTTGCCGGCTATTTCCTTTAATAAAAACCTTTTTAGCCGTCAACGTGTTCATGACTACTTGACTAGCAATTCTCCCCACAGCCGAGCCTCGACATCGCCGGTTCCGTCAGGCACGCTCCTCCGGCCCGGCACCAAGCAGGTGACGGTGACGGTGCAGGAGACGGTGGTGGAGCCAGCGCTGGCGCAGCCGCAGCCGCCGACCACCGCGGTCAGACACCACCACGCCTCCAGCGCTACCAAGGAGCTGGATGATCTGATGGCCTCGCTCTCAGACTTTAAGGTTAGTTCTGGATGGGGTCGGGAACGTGTTAAGACACGCAATTGTTGTACCTATTATGTACTCTAGTTATATTATAGGTAACTGTGAAAGATTGTGAGAATGTTTTTTACTCTTTCCGGCAAAAATTACTGAACGGATTTTCATGAAATTTAGCACACAGATAGATCATTATCTGCAATAGGATATAGGATATAGGATATAGGCTGGCTGGCTGGCTGGGTTCAACCCATTAATGGCCCACTACTGGGCACGGGTCTCTCCTCTTAAGGAGGCCTAGAGCATACTCCACCACGCTGCTCCAGTGCGGATTGGTGGAGGGGTTAGTGGCCAACCCGAGTGTCGGAAGATTTCAAACCGCCCGAGGGCCTCCGACATGGCTTAACGACTGTTATCTTATGATATCAACCGGGACCGACGGCTTTACGTGCCCTCCGAAGCACGGAAACGCTCAAGAAATTTTTGCCACTAGCGGTCACCCATCCAACTACCGACCGCGCCCGCTGTTGCTTAACTTTGTCGATCACATAGGATCGACGCAAGCCGCCGGGCTATGAGCGCTGCGAATAGGATATAGGGTACTTATTAACCCGGAAAAGGTTACGGAAAGGCCGCGGGCAGTTTGCTAGTGTGTAATAAAATTGTTCTGCTTATATTAAATTTCATTAGTGAATTAAAACAACATTCATTTTACATCAGCTAGAAAAGCTAACGGGGACCGACCGAATATAAAATGAATTCTTCACACAAAATGTGAATTTGAAATCAGATGATGAATCAGACGAAGATTATGTTTCAAACGGATGTCAATGTCCACGGCATGGACCTTGACGACAGCCAATTGAAAATAACGAAAAGATATCAACCGTAGTCCGTATTGCGATTGTGATATATTTCATTGAAAAATCATTTCATAGAAAAAAACGTTAGGTAATTATTCTAATTATAATAATAACAAATTTGTTCGTAAATCAAATAGTATGTATTATGTATTATTGTATTGTGTGCTATGTATTATTGTAATTATAAAGAGGGATAATAGTGCTGCTTGCCAGAAAATTATTCGCATCATTGAGTCGTATTTTGCATGAGGAAAGAAAAACTGATTTTAGTAAGGTAACTTCATTCATAGTTCGATTATTTGCTCAAGTAACTGTTACTATCGTGTGTGATATGTAAATAATTTTGGTTTTGTTCAAATCCCACTCGATGGTGTAATAGAACGATGGTACAACGTCATGGGCACCGTAGTCCGTAACCTATAATATCGGCGGGCAATTGACGTGGCACATCGGCACACTGCACTAGTAAACTTCGTTTTTCCGTTTATTATAATATTTACAAGTCTCCTTTCTTGGTCCACGGCTATTTCCAGCGCGTCGGCAGCCGTCGCTCCAGCGGTATCGCTGTCTCGCTCCCGCGCGTTGGAAAGCTCGCGGCTAAAGATAGTCCCGGGAGTTACATCACAGGCGTAGTGGGGCCGCGAGCTTATAATATTAGTACATAGTCAAACATTTGACGCGAGCCACATTCGCTCCAGTACTCTGCCACCGACCGGTTACCTTCCGTACGTCGCGTTCTTTGGCGCGGAATCGATAATCGAGAGATCGGTCTCGATTCTGCGTCAAAGATCGTAACGAAAACAAATCACTGACGATCAGTATTATCAAACCTTGCTGCTGTCGATATAACTTCTTAGTCCGGCAACAAACATCGGCAACAGCAACGGGATTAAATTTAATGAGCGTTTGTTCAATCGACAGGTGAGCGGAGCAGGCGTTGCACCGGGCGGCGAAGCGGGGACCCACGTGTACAGAGAGAAGCGCGCTTGGCAGGAGCACTACCGCAGCAACCCGCGCCAGCCGGAGTCCGCGTCGCTCGAGCACATGCTCGGATCCCTCCGAGCAGACATGAGCCGCCAAGGAGTACAAACGCCCCAGAAGGGGTGCTGCAACGCCTGCGAGAAACCCATCGTCGGACAGGTGGATACCAGATCTTCAGGATCCGACGCAGCGACCGAATGGAGCTTGAAGTTGTTGCGTTGTGATACAGTAAATTCCTGTTGATAGTGCTAATGTTTGAGTGATTTATGGGACTGTTCTCTGGCGCAGGTCATCACCGCGCTGGGCCGCACCTGGCACCCGGAGCACTTCACCTGCGCCCACTGCAACCAGGAGCTGGGAACGAGGAACTTCTTCGAGCGCGATGGCAGGCCCTACTGCGAGCCGGACTACCACAACCTGTTCTCGCCGAGATGCGCCTACTGCAATGGACCGATCCTCGATGTTAGTTCGCGTTTTTATTCAGCTGCTGTCCAGTTCTCGTCTCCGCATTCTACTATAAGTAATCGGTTCCTTTACAGAAATGCGTGACCGCCCTGGAGAAGACTTGGCACACGGAACACTTCTTCTGTGCCCAGTGCGGGCAACAGTTTGGCGAGGAAGGGTTCCACGAGAGAGACGGCAAGCCCTACTGCCGGGCGGATTACTTCGACATGTTCGCGCCCAAGTGCGGCGGCTGCAACAAGCCGATCATGGAGAACTATATCTCCGCCCTAAACACTCAGTGGCATCCTGACTGCTTCGTCTGCAAGGTCAGTATTCGACAAATATCAGCTCTCATTTTCTTCGTAGCAACGAAAATATCTATGACAGGTATAGTATCACATCTTTCCGGCATAAAAGCCCCAAGCGTTACGCCAGGTGAAGTATAAAGACAGAGTATGAGGGATGAGATTGTGTTAACGCAACATTTTGTATCTGAACAGGAATGCCAAAGTCCCGTTAAAGGCAAATCGTTCTATGCCATGGAAGGAAAGCCGGTATGCCCATCATGCGTCGGAGTCGACGAGGAAGAGTAAAAATCTTCAGTCCCCAAATGGATGCCCTCCCCAAATTTCTTTTACAGCAATGCCATGATGTCACCAGCAATATACCTGCGAAAGGATGTACACACATACACACATGACACGGTTACGCTCACTAACCGTAATTTCCTAGTCTTAGCTTACTTACTTAATAGGAAATCTAATTTATGTAATATATTTTTATAATACTATTGTAATGATAAGGTTTATATAATAAAGAGAATAAAAATAAAAAAATAAAAAATATTTATAAAAAATACTAAAAAATACAATAAAAACAAAACAATTATAAAATGAATACGGACGATGCGTACTGTACGCATCCGTGTACGTTCAAGGTCGGGTGCGTACGTGGCAATGAACTCTTATCAGTGCATTGTTACGATGAACGAAGGACGCGATGAAAAACGCGATGAAATGGTAAATGAGGTCAAGTACTGGGCGTATAGTGTTTCCCGCCCGAGTGCCGCGCGCTATATATAGCCCGTGACGTCACTCGCTCGCAGCCACACCGGCTACTGTATCAGGCCGCTTTGTTTATGATTACTAATTTCTATAATTATTTATTACGCCGTATAGGTTACATACCAATCGACAGTTTACAAACCTAACTTTTGAAGGAACTAAATGGTTTTCTGATTTTTCCCTATCTTTGAACCAAGTGAAAGCACAGTCAAGGAGAAAGGACAATTCAAACTTATTACATCTTATTACATCATATAGATGTTTGAATACATAATAATGCAATAGTTTTCATATCAATATAGTCGGTTAAAAAGACAGATAGGCACATATACAATTGTGAGCAATAAATGTCAATTTAATGAAGCATAATTTTTCCTCTGCAATTCTAGATATTAATGAAGCGACAATATTTGGCAACTTACAACGGAATACAATTTTTCCCTGACATTTAATAATGGCTAAGTTTTAGGGAATGGTTTTCTGGAGTAGCGCCAGTTTTGTGATAAATTAATTGACAAACTTTAATTTTTACACACATGCAATTAACTGAAACTGAAACTCAGGGACGCATCAATTAAAACCCTTGCGTTTGTCTCCAAAAAGTTCAAAAATACTTCGACAAAAACATGTATAGACAAACAAAAATCTATTCAAGCTTTTAGAATATAAAAAAGGAACTTGTAAATTGTAACTCATTTGAAACTCAAAGCACATTTTTTATAATTTTTTAAAAAAAAGTTATAAATCAGTTGACCTAGTTACCTTAGTAGAGATAGGGCAGTTTTAACCTCACGTTATATATTTTTATCCTCGACATATAACAGTTGCTTTTCAAAAAAACAAATTGCATATAAAAATGTATTATCCCCCACAAAAAAAGCAAACTTAGCATTCATTTTATATGCCAAGCAGAACTGGGTATCTATAAAATCCCATCAAAAACATAAATGTAAAGTGAGAGTCAATTTCAAAAAAAAAAAAGAATTGAGATCTAAATGGGTGCCAATTTCTGTGTAGAAAAGCCTAAAATTTTAGTCACAAGAACATGTAATTCAAGCTCCACATTTGACTTGGTTAGTTTTCACGTACCTACCTAGGCTATATTATATCTATGTAATTAGCTTCGTCAAATCTGTTAGGTTGATGGCTTATGACACTCTTCTCTAATTTGGTTTGTTGGTTGCTAACTAAAGAAAACTAGCCAAGTCAAATGTAAAGCTTGAATTACATGTTCTTGTGACTAAAATTTTAGGCTTTTCTACACAGAAATTGGCACCCATTTAGATCTCAATTCTTTTTTTTTTTTGAAATTGACTCTCACTTTACATTTATGTTTTTGATGGGATATCATTACTTTTTGTATAGAAATTATTAGTAAGTACTTATTCATAACGTTACTGATTAATTTTAATACATGAACTGTTATAGTGCTCTTCAACTAAATCTGTAGTTAGTGCGCCGTGGTCCGAAATACGGTACCTATTATTTCATTATTTATAAGTAATTATCTTCCACTATTGATGTCCGCTAAATATTGAAATAATAATTAATACTAAATCCCAATTATACTATCGTAATAAATACGAAAGTCGACTACAGTGGCGGCTGGTGGATCCTAGAAGTGGTGGTGCACTGTATCAGCGTATTTTTATTTTTAACGACTGCCAAAGAACGGTTATGATTTTCTCAACGGCTGGATGGATTTGTATCGTTATATTCGTCTTAAAAGTGTCCTTAAATGAGTGTTTGAAAAATAATCCTGCCCATTTTAATTACAATTTTTGTTGAAAAGTTTCATTATTGCTTTCAAAATAGTCGATGTTAAAGTTTAATACCCATTTTCACACCTATTTACTCACACACAATGTTCCACAATTCAGTAACTATAATATTAAAATACAGAAAATCCTTGCAGAATGTAAACAAACGCAACTCCTTTTAGCTAGGCGGCGGGCGGCGACCGACGTAGCGCGCGCGAATTTCGTCAAACCTCGGTAATCTTCGGTTCTCGTGCGGCGCACCAGAGTGGTCTTAATTCGCCATACATTTTCTATTGAACTAGCTCTGTCTCACGCGCCAGGCGTTTTCGGTTGCATCTCATAGAAGTTGTATGAGCATTCGCCGTGCGCTTTGGCTAGCGCACCGTGAACCATATTACAGCGATTTTCGCGATAATGAGTCTTAATACTTTATCAAAGAGCTTAAATTGGTTCATCCTAATTTCGTTAATATTGAATAGATCGTTAATCAGACACTATTAAACATTTATTTTTTTATTTTTCTAAACATTAAAATCTGGCAGTTCGGCGCACGAGCGCACTTAAAGTACAGCCGCCCCTGGTCGACTATACTCTTATTAGTTACGAGTGACCGCCCTCGCTTTGCTTTGGTTTTCTTATTTTTTTACACCTTGGGTTACGTTATTGGAATTTTATTAAGGATCCCTAATTTATTGAAAATATAATATAGCCTATGTCACCCGGGGATAGTGTAGCTTTCCAACAGTGAAAGAATTTTTCAAATCGGTTTAGTAGTTTCGGAGCCTATTCAATGCAAACAAACAATCAAATCTTTCCTCTTTATACTATTAGTACAGATAAGTTGTTTATATTCGATGACATCGTGCAACAATAAATTTTGAAACAATACTTCGAATTACTTTAAACTGGTATAGTTACGGAAATAATACAAAATTTTGTGGTGTAATCTTGTAGATTAGAGAAAAATAATTTTCCACACATTAAAAATAAAACGACGTAATACACTGGAAATAACGTCTCCTGACGAACCACTGATCTTCACGTAAATGTATATGTGCTGTGCACTTCTCACAGGCACTTGGGACACTGAACATCTTCCTCCCTTTGAAAGCCTCAGAAAGTACTAAAACTGATATGTTTCGTTATATATTCACCTTGGAATCCACATAATGACCAGATGTCATCAATTTTGATCGCTACTCTTAAATTTCAGGCATTTTAAGTAAGTGTTCCTAATAGAATCAATCTTTTGAAAAATTATCATAAATTGATAAAAATTTACTACTTTCAGATTTATTCCTTTGTATTCACCCGACTACCTATCTGCATGCCAAATTTTAACTTTCTAGGTCACCTGGAAGTTGGATATAGTTTTGATCTATAGGTCAGTCAGTGTTAAATTTCTCGATTTTTGGACGTTAATATCTAAATAACCGTTTAAGATGTGTTTATGAAATTTGAAAGACGTATGTATTTCGCAAGTCTTAATAAATGAGCCAAATTTGAAAGGTTTATGTTGAATAGTTTTTGAGTTATGAGGTGGTCAAAAGTGGCTCCAAGTGGTTCGTGTAATATTACACACGGTGCTGCTCGTCAATTCTGTTAGCTAAGAAATTGACTTGACACGCTCCGCGTGTCTAGATACATGAACTGTTATAGTGCTCTTCAACTAAATCTGTAGTTAGTGCGCCGTGGTCCGAAATACGGTACCTATTATTTCATTATTTATAAGTAATTATCTTCCACTATTGATGTCCGCTAAATATTGAAATAATAATTAATACTAAATCCCAATTATACTATCGTAATAAATACGAAAGTCGACTATACTCTTATTAGTTACGAGTGACCGCCCTCGCTTTGCTTTGGTTTTCTTATTTTTTTACACCTTGGGTTACGTTATTGGAATTTTATTAAGGATCCCTAATTTATTGAAAATATAATATAGCCTATGTCACCCGGGGATAGTGTAGCTTTCCAACAGTGAAAGAATTTTTCAAATCGGTTTAGTAGTTTCGGAGCCTATTCAATGCAAACAAACAATCAAATCTTTCCTCTTTATACTATTAGTACAGATAAGTTGTTTATATTCGATGACATCGTGCAACAATAAATTTTGAAACAATACTTCGAATTACTTTAAACTGGTATAGTTACGGAAATAATACAAAATTTTGTGGTGTAATCTTGTAGATTAGAGAAAAATAATTTTCCACACATTAAAAATAAAACGACGTAATACACTGGAAATAACGTCTCCTGACGAACCACTGATCTTCACGTAAATGTATATGTGCTGTGCACTTCTCACAGGCACTTGGGACACTGAACATCTTCCTCCCGTTGAAAGCCTCAGAAAGTACTAAAACTGATATGTTTCGTTATATATTCACCTTGGAATCCACATAATGACCAGATGTCATCAATTTTGATCGCTACTCTTAAATTTCAGGCATTTTAAGTAAGTGTTCCTAATAGAATCAATCTTTTGAAAAATTATCATAAATTGATAAAAATTTACTACTTTCAGATTTATTCCTTTGTATTCACCCGACTACCTATCTGCATGCCAAATTTTAACTTTCTAGGTCACCTGGAAGTTGGATATAGTTTTGATCTATAGGTCAGTCAGTGTTAAATTTCTCGATTTTTGGACGTTAATATCTAAATAACCGTTTGAGATGTGTTTATGAAATTTGAAAGACGTATGTATTTCGCAAGTCTTAATAAATGAGCCAAATTTGAAAGGTTTATGTTGAATAGTTTTTGAGTTATGAGGTGGTCAAAAGTGGCTCCAAGTGGTTCGTGTAATATTACACACGGTGCTGCTCGTCAATTCTGTTAGCTAAGAAATTGACTTGACACGCTCCGCGTGTCTAGATGCGTACCTTATTGGGTACCTTAGAATGCTCACATTATTTGGAAAGTTCTTGCCTTGCACGAGGGTGAAATGGGAGAGATTGTCTATGGAGGAAATATATAGTAACGAAAGCAAGGCAATATTACAATAAAATAACATTTCTTTATTGACCAGTATGACCATTATATTAAAAAATCTTCTTTGTACATACATAAAACCATGTTAATAATAGTAATGTATTATTAAACGAGCAATTCTTGTATTAGGTACATAATTACGCATGATTTTATTGTAATGTGATTGGTTTTTCGAACTATCCCAAGTATCCCAACTATTTAGATGAAATTGGCAGGTTTGGGTTTTTGGAGGCAACCAAACCGATTTAACAAAGTTTATATTTTTAGAAAGAGTCGTCTTTTGTGTTGGGTATTAAAAAGAGAAAAAATTACTGTCTACAAAAAAATATCAGTTTTGGATTTACTATACGACACTCTTACCACACACGGCACACACCACATCCTAGCGAGACCTTAACCCTCTCTAGGTGTGTGGTTTGAAGTTTCAATGTGAATTTATTGCAGATTTCGTTTATTTTTTACATGTTACATTATTTCGAGGTCAACTCCACTCCGACTGAACTAATAGGAAACCTTTGAAATATGTTTTGAGTCGAAGTGTAGTTTGTTTCAAGTTGATATTACGTGCAAACCTTAAAATGTCTAATTATTCCCTACTCTATACACTGTAAAGTCCCTATTCCAAAAAGTACAAATTTCGACTCTAATGTTCGGTTTACAAACACGTATTAAGTAGTTAACTAAATTTTAAGTAAATTAATACATGTAAACGGACAATTTAGTAGTTTAGTAATTTAGTAGTTAAGCAATCAAGTAGACAAGTAATTTAGAAATTTTTCTATTTTCTGTTAAGTAGGTGGGCGGGGCTTATCACATAGCATGTTTGGACAGGGACTAATAACAGTAAATTCCGTATTCCAGGAGTGTCGCGAGCCCTTCCACGGTGGTTCATTCTTCGAGCACGAAGGGCAGCCGTACTGCGAGACGCACTACCACGGCAAGCGCGGCTCGCTGTGCGCCGGCTGCCACAAGCCCATCGCCGGCCGCTGCATCACCGCCATGTTCCGCAAGTTCCACCCCGAACACTTCGTCTGCGCCTTCTGCCTCCGACAACTCAACAAGGGCACCTTCAAGGAGCAGAACGACAAGCCCTACTGCCACGCCTGCTTCGACAAGCTCTTTGGATAAGTACCCCGACCGACTAATAGATGGTGCTCAAACTGTATCGATACTATCGATAGTAGGAAGATTTACCGATAGATGGCGTTAATAACATATAATTGTTTACATTTATAGTTTTTTTTGAGAAGAGTCGTAGCGTTGCGATTGAAAAATGACTTTTTAATAAAATTAACTATTACTAAATTACTTCGGATACAATAATCAATAATTGAATCGTAATGTTTAACAAAAATTAATAACAGTTCTGCTAATTTCCGTTCAAGGCAAATATTTACAGATTATATTATGAATGGCCCTAAAGGTGCATTTAGATACCGTATAATTCGATAAAAAAATATTTGGAGACACTTTATGCTAGGTATTAGTTTGTAAGCTCAGATCAAATAGCTATTTATTTACTTTTTATTGTTGACTCGACATTGTGAATATTGTAATGTGTGATACTGCCCTAAAATTTTGGAAAACCTATTAAGATTGACCAATCTTGATCAGCTAATAATAAATACTCAGTTCTACTGATTTTTCTTTCCAACATTTTAGTCTTTCCCAGACGACACAATAGACTTACATTTTTGATTGGGACTTGAAGTGACTCTTCAATTTTTTTATTTTGAACAAGTCTTAAAAGATCAAAAACAAGCATATTATGGACACATACATACATAGATACACAGATAACAAATATATATTTTGGTTTCAGTAACCTAAATATATTTTCGATCGATTGTTAATCCATAAAAGAAATTCGGTTAAAAATTAACAACATAATGCTACTTTTATTTTATGTAACAATCTTTAATTTATAGCCGTAGCATTGGTATGTAGTTTAAATATTATTAGGAGATCCAAGTATAGTGACAGCTTATGTATAATCAAATATATACAGAAAGAGAGAGGGAGGGAGAAAGATACACATATACACATACCTAATCGTGTGGAATCGTTCATTCATATTAAAATATCTAACAAGAATTCCCATAAAATTATTTGTGTCAACGTAAATTGCTTGTATCTATGTATCTGTACATAAGTTACGTTATAAAGATCACATTGGTGACTTACTATTACATGTGATGATACTTAGAGTATTTGTACTAAAATTCTAAAATTTAGATAGAGATTTTTCTTATACCTATACTATAATATTATACGAGATGTGCAATTTGGTCAAAAATGTCAAAGACTAACAAAAGTTATTATGAGAATATTAAATGTTTAGAATTTAAGATGTTTTAGGATTTCTGGCAGTAACAGTAAATATATTACATACATGTATTTGTCGCTCTGAATGTAGCAATAATTGATTTTGGCACCTTATCTGTATAAGTTAACACATCAATAAATCGTATACCAGTGTATTAAAATTATTAGTCTCATACGCAAATTTTTTAATCAGTTTACTCTGTCCTGGTAAACCTTGGTACACCTGGTAAACCTGGTAATTGTAATTAATGACAAACAAATAGTGACAGTTAATGACAAATAATGATAGTTAATGACAAATAGTGACAGTTAATGACAAATAGTGACAGTTAATGACAAATAGTGACAGTTAATGACAAATATTGACAGTTAATGACTAATAGTGACAGTTAAAGACAAATAGTGAAAGTTAATGACAAATAGTGACAGTTAATGACAAATATTGACAGCTAATGACTAATAGTGACAATTAATGAGTAATGACAGTTGGTGCCATATCATTTGTGCTATGTTCAGACCGGTGTCGGTTTAATGTTGTAGGTCGTACGTTATGATAGATATGATATGAGTGATGTGATAGGATGTGACTTATGATGATTTTGTTTTAAGTGCATTTTATGTTGTACGCTTTGTCCATATTTTTATGTATGATAATGATAAATTTGTCACGCGCTAATTTTTGTAGCATCACTGGTTAGTAATACAATTTAAAATGTATAATAATAATTATTATTTGTGTATATTTGTAATCTCGTCTATGACAAAATGATATATCTTCCATTCTGTGAATTTTATTGAGTGACTTTTCAATTCCGTCTATTCAAATATTAATTAATTATATCGTCAATAGTACATTTGGTCCGCTACAAAAAGTTTCCTGTGACAAACCGCCGTTAGTTAAGTTCAGTTATCTTCCACTAGTGTATAAATAGTGTACAGTTATTTTGTATTCGCGTTATTTACGTGTTATATTATATTTTATTACTCAATTACGTTATCGCTTCTGCTAGTTGTTTAGTGAGTGCCAAACGAATGGTTAGGGTGGTGGCTCACGGTGTTCATAGATTAGTGTTCCATTTATGATTCGTGAAAGTTACATGAATAATGTTTCAAATTATACTCAATTTTTATTTTTTAATTAAATGTAACATAAAAAAACATATTTACTCTTTACTGACCCTTAAAATTTATGATGAAAACTTCAAATATAATAAATTTTAAAATCTAAAAAAATCCTGACCTTGAAATGCCTGAAAAAATCTTCATAAATTGTAAATAAGAACCATTTTGATCACGTCAGCTTTCAAACTATCAAAATCAGTGTAGTGAAACAAAAGATAAACGTGTGTGTGTTGTAGCTCTTTTCGGAACAGATTTTTTGGTTGATTTGTAAGGGCATAACCCATCTATATTTTTTTAATATCATTGATCAAAATCGGTTCATCAGTTTGTGAGCTACTATGCCACAATCATACAGATACACAGACACGTCAAAAATATATAACCCCTCTTTTTGCATCGGAGGTTAAAAATAAAGGTAACTTTCCTATATAACATGGCTAGTGTACCGTGACACCGTGAGCGACCGCCCATTATTGATTGATTGCGGTCTCGATAGCCAGCTGGTGGCGGGAACTAACGCCCGCGGTAACCAGGTGTGTAGTATGTACATGATAAGAGCGATTTTATTGAATCTGTAATATTTTAACAAATATATTTCATGTTTTTTTTTTGATAAATCAATTGCTTCTATTATTTACCACTCCTTTCCAGATTTTCTTTATATCTCAATGAAGGACGTAGATAATATAATTTGTATATCCGAGTGATTGTATTGGTAATATTGATTTTAATTGTTAATTAATACCATTGTTACTATTATTATTTCTCTATGGGGTTCGCCTGGATAGCTACTACCCTTGAGCTTGAGTCAGCCGCCAAACGACCGCTGATGACCATGGGCGACGATAGCCACTTACCATCAGGTGGATCTTCAGATCGTTTGCCGGCTATTTCCATAAAAAAAATATTGAAAACAAAAATGACGAAGCGAAGCGCGTCGTCCGTACAGGGGGAATGTTAACGACGAGTGTGTCGGGACGTTCGATAGTGGAAAGGGGATGGCGGAATCAAATCATGTAATTCCTGGGCACACTCTCCAAAGTGTATCCTGTAGAATACCGAAAGGTTGGCAACTCTGCATCTGTGCTCGAGGCTCTGAAAATTAGTCTCAACCAATTTAGGGTCACCAATAAGCCTCTTAGCACGCCTCTCCATTGAATCCAATGCTGACAGGTGGCATTTGGCAGCACCAGCCCAAATGTGACATCAGTACTCCACACAAGGCCGAATCTGTGCATTATGACTGGTTTTGGACCTTTGAAGGCGCGTTATGGGTGCAGAGAGAAAGGGACAAAATATACAGCCATCTAGATACCTAATTAGTTTTGTCACTTTTTTAAACAATAAACATAAACTAACTACATTCATATACGTTACTAATTTGAACGAAAACAGCTGTGGCTCTATTTATTTTATGCAACCTTGTCATTGATGTATTCTTCCATACTAGGTACTTATAATATTTTTTCTTATTTGTTTAAAAACATATTTCGTAAAGGTGCTTAATATAGTATTTCCCGGCCATCTGGCGACTTATAAACTTGTAATCGGGCCTCAGGGTTATCAAACAGCAACTCATAGGTACTTCGTATCCTATCTATCAATAAACCCAGTATCGTAAAAACCTAATGTTTGTTGTTTAAATCAGTATTTCCTCATGGAGATAATGAAACAAATAACTAGGTAGGTAGGTATGTTTCTACATAAGTATGTTTACTATTTCATTTTAGGTAGGTAGGTACCTACTGGTTTTGTTAGGAAAAAAAAGAAACTAGCCAATTTAAATTAAACGTTTAAAAGTTTATTTATAGTGAACTTAATGCATGAACTACAATAACTACGTAGGTAGTACTACCAGTCTACCACATAATTACAATACGTATTTTACATATAGCGCCCCTAAACCTATGCCATTTGGTATCTACTTTTAATGTTGACTGTTCTACATAGAAGCTATGAATATTTTATTTACCATAAAATCAATACAAGGAAGGTCGATACGTATGAGTTAATAATAAATTATTCATTTCAATGAGACCCAGTTTTGATGGCATTAGGTATTAGATTACTTGTTGATGAAAAATGGTATTCTGCCGTCCTAACAAAGAGTGCAATAAGTCGAGTTTTTGGGCAATCCACCCATCGCCATAAGTTCTATCGTCGCTGACGTGCACCTTGGAATTCAATTTAAATGGATGAAGCGTTTTGAACTCGAAAACACTCATTGTTCCTTTAAGTACCTATAGGTTCTTTATTTTTCTAAAGTTTATAATTATATTAGTAAAAAATAATTATACTATTATATTAGTAAAAAATAATTATTATTACTGTTCACTAACTGACAGAACAAAAAATAAGAGTTCCGATTTTACTTCGATACCCTAAAAAACCTTGACGTAATAAAGAATACTACTTGTGAGAATTCAATAGCTGAACCTGAACGGTACATCGTATGAGTCATAATGCTCCAGCAACTACGTCACCGCAAACAAGTTATTTATTTTGATGTACGGTAGTTATGATTTGTTTCCGATTTTTATGAAACTACACAAAATAACTAATAATAATACACATTTATAAATTGATTTAGGATAATCCGACGATAGACTTTTATCAATAACAGAACATTATCGTTAATTTAAAAATTTCCAAATGATAAGACGTGATAAATTAAAATTTATCTTATATTTCGACCTGCGATAAATAATTATTTATTAAGAAGCATGTAAATAATCAAAATTTAATCCCATCAATCATATTTCATTCCAGAAATACTTCTTTGTAGACAAGTGATTAAGTATTTAAGACTTTGTGACTTCTATGATGAGATTACTTCAAAGATTTCTCTAATATCTATCCATTCTTAAAAAAGGATTGAAAATAAATATGGGTTGAAGTCTAAATGGTGTGTAATAAATAGACATTTTCACAGAACACTGTTTATTTACACTTAGTGACATCCCTACACTAACAAATCACATAATTATAACATTAATATACATTAGATAATTTCTATTAAAATTAAGCAATTATATTACTATTTAAAATTAAATTAATAGAATTTGTCTTTTAAAATTAACAATTACATTAATTTACGTGAAACTAAAACCTAGTCAGTCTTTGGTGAGAAAAATGCACAGAGGCGCCCCCCTATGCTAGGCCGGGGAACAACTCTGAGAAGGAATCGCACCAAAAGTCCGATAAGTCCATAGATTCAGGTTCACTGAGGGGCGACGCGAGGGATTCGTAGCCCAGGTCAGAACTGAGGCTCGTGTGAGATGGAGACACACCAAATAAGTTTTCTTCCGAGTTCAAGGACAAACTGAGAGGCGAAAGCAACTTCATGTCACATTCTAGTGTTACATCAGTTCCATTATTCATCAACATGTTAAAGTCCGTTTCCTCTTTGATAGGCGTGACTTCCTCCTCCTCTGCAACTTCAGTGACGTCATCCGAAACTTCGATGGTGACGCAATCGTTGGCCTCGTCACAGCTCTCGAAGAACATGTCTCCCTTGTCGCCGTTTTCTTCTTTAATATCGACATCAGTGATGGTGATGGTAGGGTTGCTAGGGTAGGGATGTGCGTAAGAGTGCTGCGCCAGTATCCTGTGGACGTCGTGCTTCGAGTCCAGTTGGAGTTGGCTTAGGACTGCACCTTCACTGGGTTCCAGTTGCTCTGCTGCGGTCCCCACCACTTCATCTGCTTTAGGGCATTCTGCAGGGCACCTGGTTGAGACCTGGAAATAAAAAAATATTGTTACTACATTTTTTAAATGATGCAATAGACCTATCAGATTGACAGTGATAAAATTAAATGTTCTTTCTATCGTTGTGGGTATTAGTGATGTCTTATTTGTTTCGTATGCCGCATTATGTATGCATTTTTGTATCTATTTAAAATATTACATCATTATTTGCTATACATGTCACAGAATAACCTACATTTTGCCTTTGTTACTAATATGATATGTACAATGTATTGTTGATACATGATGCAACAAAACAAGATAACCTTTCCTGTTAATGTATTCCACGTTTTATGTACAATATTTCAATATTTTCAATACATACATATTCCATTACAAGTTCCAGTGTTGTAAAAACATTATTGTTTGGTGTTCAATAGTGTTATCATGTTAAACATGATAACAACAAATCATGTCATGATATTGTTAACAACAAATCTATTATTAACAATAAAATCTATAATACTGATATATTATTCTAGGAAAGGTATTCAAAGTAAGCCAACACTTTAACAAACTATTTTCAAATTTTCAAAATGCCACCACTAACAACTCCCAACCGCAAGTGAAAGAAGAGTGGCAAGAAACTACCAAGGCTTGTTTTCCTACTAAACTAACAGTTACAGACAGTACTTGCCACTGATATCAAACTCTATTTTTAATACGTCAAAAAGTAAATTATTCTTTTTTTTTCTAGCAGCAATGTATTGACACTTAAATGCTAAAAAGTGGTTGGAATAAAATTGCTGAAAAAATCTTGGGTCTTTTATAAGCTTGATAATTAATAAATTAACATCTTAAACCATATGTACTATGACTACTATGAGTAATACTCACATCCTCAGTCGCTCCTGCAGTAGCTGCACCAATTTCCTTGAGGAGGGATTCAGCGAGCTCATCCAAGAGGGTTGTGTCGAGGTACTCTTGGGACTCCAGCTGCTCGAGGAGGTCTGTGAGAGGAGGCACAGCGCCAGCATCAGGCGCGCCGCGGGGAGCGCCGGCGGAGGCCCCTCCTTCTGCTGAGGGCGAGACGCTGCCGGTCCCGGGGCCTCCGCGACGGTCCCCGCCGCGGCCTTGCTGCGTAGAGCTGTGTTCTCGCTCAACAGCCTCTCGTTCACAGCTTTGAGGTTCTCCATCTCGCTCACAAGCCGATTGTTCACTTTGATTAACTCATTGATCTTTGATTCCATTTCATCCATTTTAGCTTTCTTGCGGTCGCGGGAGGTCTGAGCTGCTACACGGTTCTTCAGCTTCCTGCCGGACAAACAACAATGATGTTGAATCATCACAATTTAGCTGTCCAACAACTGGCCTTAACTCGCCTTTCTAACTGGTGATATATGTTAAAGGTGATCTCATAGAAGTGTTTTAGATTCTGGGAAATGCAACAGCAAAAGATGATGAAACAGTGGCATACAGGTTGCATGTTTTCATAAAGTATTAAAACAAATAATTTCTTTATAAATACCCTGCTTTAAAACAATTTTAATAATTTGTTCCCTATTTGGTATGTACTTACAGACAGAGTACTTAAAATGAAATTAACAAACCATAAAAAAACAACTGGTCAAATGAGGCTTAGCTATGCATGAATAATTAATTTGATCTAGAAAATATTTATTTACAATACAAAAGCAACATCCGCCGAAAAGTTATTAAAATTCATTTTGCTTTGTTATCAGCATCCGCTGCTATTATTAGGGGCGCCGGACGCGTATTTCGCGTTCCAATAAATACTTGCGTCATATTGACATTTAACAGGTGACCGGCATAAATTGAGCTCCGTTATTTCCAGAAAGCGTGAATGACACGCAAGCAAATTGCAATACTTAGATGACTCAAAAATGATACGAATGCTTACTTTCTTTGCATCTTCTCCTCCCATGTCAGATGGTCGAGTCTCCGCTTCCTGGTGGGCTGAGGTGAGGCCAGGTCCACTACCGTGGCCTCCATATCATCCACCAGGTAGTTGTTAGGTACTCTGATGATAATCGGCGCACTCATATCGCTTTTTTTATCACTCAATAGATAACACTAACACTCCGGATTTTGGCTCTTGTTTAACTCAACAGTTTTAGGGGTCGCATGCTATTTCAACTTTGGTTTATTCTGATTTAATTTTATCACAGCGTTTCTTGTTATTATCGCTCTTCTACGATATACATTTACGTCGTACATAATCAAGCTCGCGCTACGTTGTAAAGTGATTGTGCAGCTGGTTGGTTCTCGAATGCGCGTACGTGCTACCTTTTGATTGGTAGCTGTTTATCAAGTGGGCGGTGACTAGTAAAGAATTGATTAAACGAAAGAGATAGAGAGTTAAAATAAAGCGAGACAGAAAATGTGTTTTTCATGAAGGTTCCATTCCATTCCATGGGTTTTCTGATGCAATTTGCAATCATTCAATGCAAACTATTCACAGCTAGATGAGCTAGAGTACATTTGAAACTATTGCAAACGTACATATTCACTACAACATGAGTCATGCATGAGTGACTAAACCGTAGTTAAGAACTTCCGTCCGTTGACTTAATATAATGGCAAGTGGCAATGATGGAATTGTCAATCGAATTGGCTATTTGACAGTTGTCACGGTAAAATATGAAATGTGTTAAATATGGTTGCATATTGGTTAACATTAATTAAACAATACATTTTTTGCATGAAAATAAATTGTAAATATTTTTATTTTTGAAAAATAGATTTGAGTTTTTTTACCTGTGGACACGAGAACCGAAACGCGGGCGGCCATGATTGAGCATGTTATGACGTCACACTTCAAAAAATAAAGCATTGTGTACTACTAACTACATCGATTATCGTGTGCAATTTACTAAGAAAATTAATAATATATATTTTGATTTGTGCTTTTGAGAGGTTTTGTAAAATGGAGTCAGGCTATATAAAAGCTGACAGTGCAAATTTGCCTAAAGTTGATTCATTGATGGTCGCAAATTTCTTTGCGTGTAACCCTGACTTTTGCTCTGCCGAGTTTCGGAATGCAAAAAACTCCGTGTAAGTACTGAAATTAATAAAGTAAAATTGGCCAGAGTCTTGCTAAGGGGTCACAGAAGGATTTTTTCGAAGTTTTTCCTCAGCGCCCCCATAACGACACCCTAACTAATTATTATAAATTACTTAGAGGTTATGTTTATGAACAATATTAGGTTAGGTTTAATTTGTTTTTTTAGTAAATCAGAGGCTAAGTTGATTTCTTCCAAATACTTACATCAAAGTGGTCCTCGCAAAAGAATATTGCAGATTTATCAGATGTTAACTGTTGGTCTCGACGTGCTAATTGTAACCACTGTTTTCGACGTTGAAGGCATTTAGGAACGTGTATAAACAATTTGTTAGGAAATTTAATTGTAGTACTTCTACACATAGGCACTGCACATGTCTTGTAGCTTGTCATTTTCACAATTCCAGTGAAAAAGTTGTAAGTTTTTCACATAAAATATCTTCAGAGTTAGAGCTTAAACTGTTGTTATTAGAAATGTGACGTCACAGCCAGCAAGTGACAGATGGCAGACTATTTTCGCGCGAATTTCAAATTAATGGATTAAAAGTTATTTTTATTCCTACTAAATAACACTTTTTTGAAAAAATAAATATTGTAAGAGGTATAAAATAAACCTACGAAAATTTTAAAATATTTTTCCAAAAATTGTCTAATAGCCAATTGTTGGAGTACCCTGAAATGGGAAAATTTTAGACAGGGCTAAACTTAGGACAAAACGATGTGAATGTCGTATTAGTAATACAATCGAGATTCAACCGTCATTCATCTGGATGGAGGTTGGAGTACTGTCCACCCTGTCCAAGAACTAAAAACTAGTGGCTATTTGGTATAAAATGAACTCAAAACTCTTCACTCGCTCCTGCTATATGCATTCATGTGCATTCATGAGTCTTTAATTTAATAGGCAGAGTAGAATTTAAATTTGCCGCGATTTCATTGTCAGTGCTGTCATCATGTGGCATCATGTCCTCATGTCATCATGACTCATTAATGGCCAAACTTAATTCCTTTTCTTTTCTATTAATTTGACCACATCTCCACTTACCATAAGGTGGGATCGTGGTCAAGCATTAACTTATTTGTGTAAAAAAACTTGGTCTGTGATCATAATATAATTTAATCTGTGCTTTCATTTCAGTTTCCACAGATAAAATATTCTTAATATTGTCAAATGTCCCCTACGTTCCACTAGACGATCACAACGATCACGCTCACGACCGCGGTTTTTCCCGTTCCACTAGCTTGTGAGCGTTACAATCATACACCCAAGTGGAACGGGTTTAATGAGCGACGTGAGCGTTTAAGCCACAGAGTACAGTGTGCTTAGTGCGAGTTTTACGTGACATAACGGGCTCGCTACGTAAATGCAAATTTGTATGGGACCGAAGCAGAGCCATCTGGCGGGAAAGTGAAGAAAAAAAATGCGCGAGTGCGAGTTTCATGCGCTCACGTTCACCCAAGTGAAGTCTACTGTCAGTGGTTATTGTATTGTTCCTCGAACATTGCGCGAGTGCGAGTGGCTTTATTTGACAGTTCCAATACGTAGCTTGCGAAAACTATGAGACCACGTGACCGAAAAGTTTTCACGTGAAATTTACAAGTGAAATCATAAAAAGATGGTTTATTATTTTAATTACACTTTTTTTCTGTTTCTTGAAAATTATGACTGGATATTTATAATTGCTCGGAGCATGTTTGCGGCCACTAAATCTTAAAGTGAATAAAATTATTGTTAAGTAGTATTTGTATTGTTCATGCAAGAAATAATTTCCGGTAATCCAATCACAGAGTACTTAAACACTACGCAATCACAGTCACAGAGTACTTAAACATAAACACTAATCCAATGGCGAATGTCACCAAGCTTTTAAAAAGTTTATGGAGATATTTTTAAAGACAATACCTTTTAATCTACTTGCAAGAAACTCGATAAACCTAATATTATTGTGTCTTGACTTGGACTCTTGGAATTAAAAGGTACTTACATTACCTACATAATTAAGATTTAAATAAGTTTATTTAAAATTGTCTACAAGTATGGACTCAATGAATTATTTTATTATGCAACTTAATATTGCCAAAGGTGATAATATCGTTTGCATACGAGCCCTCAAGGATCAAGGAAAATATTTATTAAATAATTACATATTTGATAAACCCATAAACTGAATACCCAGCTGTGAGCTTAATATTCAATATATCTACTTGGGACTATATTATCATTAAGTATCAGTAATGTTTAAAATTTCTTGCCAAGCCAATATACCCAGCAAGATCTGTTGATAGTACTTCACTATAATATGCCATGCCATTGTAATGTGCCAAAATGATATGGGCCTTTTTAATTTCAAAATAGATATAGAATAATTTAATAAGACATAATATAATAAATAAAACATAGATATTTATGTATTATGTTTTACAAACATACATTATATTTAATCCTTGTTTTAAAAGATTTCAATATACTGCTGAACACAATAAATTTGTAATATAATATTTTTATTAAAGGAAAGGTGTTGAAGAGCAAATAAGAAGAATACAATAACAAAAGGGGAAGATTGAATTACAACTAAGACTATTGACATCCAGCTGAATACTGTTGCCCGGAGAAGAATTACAAAAATATTATATTAAAAATTATTTACCGTTCAACGTTTTATTTCCACTCTTTAAATCAAAATCACATAATAATTATGCTGTAATGCCTCATTAATTTAATATTCAACATAATATGCCTCCTAAAATAAAATTATCAAGAAAACCACAATCTGTCTTTTAAAGTTTTATTTCTCCCACATAATATTATACCTTCAATTCCAATCTCAATAGAAAACCAATGAGTAAATTACAATGGTCATAGACTTCACATTTCATACACTAATATAAATTAATGAGTATATATTTTGTAGCGACCTTATTCTGACATATCTTCTCAATTCTCAAATCCATGTTCCTGTGTTTATACTTTTACTTTATATATGTATTTGTTTACTCGTTTACTCTTAAATCACAATGGGGAAAATGTTGCATTGCTGTTGTTTTGTTGGAAGTAGTAGTCTCCGCTAGTGCTGTTGAGACAAGTTTGATACTCTGCCATCTATCTTGAATTGTACCTTAAATATAAAGATATGAATAAATACTAGGGACATAACATTTCTTACTTTGTACACTTCCTCATATTGTAATATGTTAGGTATCATAAAAACTTTCATTTTTCAAAATAGACATGATTTGTCCATTTGTTGTTTATCGTGAATAAGTATTTACAGCCAAAGGTCACCGTGCCTAAACATATAAATCCTATTAAATAAATATTACACCAATCGTGAGCTTGTTAATTATTGATCTGAGCTTGATAAATAAATAATAAATTTCATTCACATAACCTCACCACACAAAAACTTTTCCATATCAAATTTATCACTGTAGCTATGTTCCATTATTTAATATTGCCTGTTTTCTCGCTTAAAATGCCACAATATAATAAGATTGATAAGTAAGTACTGAAAAAATTTATATTTATTAATATGAAACAAACAACCAAAACACTAATCTATAGCACGATAGCAAGTAAACTACAGTATAACACCATTATTTTAATTGTAGCTTGATACTATTGCTCCAACTAAATAAATGTATTATTTTCAATTTGGTTGGGTTCTTTCACGACGTTTAACGAGATTTAACGACGTTTTTGCTGCCAACATAATAATAGATATTTTCAGTGAACTAACGTGGAATTACACACGTCACGTTTTGGGACTGGCACTCGCAATTTCTCGTTAGTCATGTGTTGACGTTAACAAGGTACGGTAACTCTTCGATGCAACTCGCACTAAGCACACAGTACTTACACGTTTTAGCCGTTGATACAAAGGCTGCGTTCCAGTAGACGCTCACATCGCTCACAACGATCAAAACGCGTTCCACATGGCGACCACGGTCGTCATGGTCGCGGTGAAAACGTCATTGATGACGTCATTAATTTCGCTCACGGCAGTTCACAGCACGCTCAAAACAACCCACCTCACGGGGTGAGTCGAAGTGCCCGTTCCACTTGGGTGTATGATTGTAACGCTCACAAGCTAGTGGAACAGGAAAAACCGCGGTCGTGAGCGTGATCGTTGTGATCGTCTAGTGGAACGTAGGGAAAATGTACTCTGTGATGTTGAAAATAAGTCTGAAACTTAGATTAGAGGTTATGTTATAATTTTAAGCTATAATTAAACGTTACATAATTAATTATCAATTTTATTTATACGAGCAAAAAAGTATGTCTACAAATAAAACATTTTTTTATGAAAAGACAAATATAATAAAAATTGCACGAGGAAAAATGTATACATGGCTATATGTATAGTGAATTAAACATTAAAATTATTTACATAATTTAACATATTTATATCAACTTGTGACCCCACGTCGAGCATCTGCTGGAGAAACTACTATAATCCTTAGTGGAGTATCTCTTGTCGAATCGTATACAGTAATTTTTTCCATCACCATCCTTATCTTTTATAAAATTGCGCCAAATTTCTATCACCATCCATTTCTACCCAGTGTTGCCAGGTCTAAAAACTGGCGAGAGTAACTTCGTCGTATCTGGCAATATTGCAATTCGACCACCCCTACGTTCCACTAGACGATCACAACGATCACGCTCACGACCGCGGTTTTTCCTGTTCCATTAGCTTGTGAGTGTTACAATCATACACCCAAGTGGAACGGGCACTTCGACCCACCCCGTGAGGTGGGTTGTTTTGAGCGTGCCGTGAACTGCCGTGAGCGAAATTAATGACGTCATCAATGACGTTTTCACCGCGACCATGATGACCGTGGTCGCCATGTGGAACGCGTTTTGATCGTTGTGAGCGATGTGAGCGTCTACTGGAACGCAGCCGTCATGTCATCAATGTGTCAACTGTCAATGTCATTTGTTGTCTAAACAGTTTGATGTGTGTCATTAAAAATTAAATTAAAACTCGATAAAATTTCTTTCTTGATTTGATTCATTTGATAATAACATTTTCAAGTGTCCGTGTCCGTGTTGTCCTTTTTTGTTTCATTTCTGTATTAAGTCAAATAATCTGAAAGAAAACCCGTCGGTTTAAATAAATATTGAACTAAACATGGCGTCAACAAGTGCAGATTCACAATCGAATATCGCCCAGAAAACATGGGTGATGGCGAATAATATGGATACAGTAGCCAGTGTGGACGACATTTACCGATATGATAAAAAACAGCAACAGGATATTCTTGCAGCAAAGCCCTGGGAAAAAGAGTGAGTCTTAGCCCATATTGCAGAATTTTTGCCCATTTTGTTTTCTAGGACCAATAGATTATAATAATGCCCGACTCTATTCTTTCACTTCTTAAGCTATGCGGTAAACGAGCTGACAGATTACTATAAATTTTACGTACATACAAAATACTTTTTAATAATTTTTTGTATTGTTGTTTGTTTCAGCCCACATTTTTTCAAAGACATCAAAATTTCAGCATTGGCTCTGTTGAAAATGGTCATGCATGCCAGATCTGGAGGCACTTTGGAAGTTATGGGACTACTCCTAGGTAAGAATTTTACAACACAATATCTTATTCTTAGAGCTTTCTTTAGTAAAAAATGCATAACAAAGAAAAGAGCTGTATAACAGTGATCTGGCATATATTCCAATTCTTCACTACTATGTTAGTTAACAATAAGAAGTGCTTGCGTGGATTATTATGTGCAAAGTTCTACTAATTTTGCTCTGGTGGCAATGTGATATAAGACTAGCTTTAGTGAATATTGCATCAAAGTTTGGTAAATCGTAATGTCCACTCAAGATTTTGTATATTTCGATAATATCTCCACATTCTCTTCGGTCCTGTAGGGTAGTAAGATTTAGATTTTTTCAACTCAAATGTATAGTTGCTGGCGATCTTCACAGCTTCACGCAGACAAAGGAGGACTTAGATATATTTCATTCTCATTGTGCTAGATTTTTTTTTTATTAAACCTGTTTGTTTTTGTAGGTAAAGTGGATGCAAACACAATGATTGTTATGGATTCATTTGCTCTGCCAGTGGAGGGCACAGAGACTCGAGTGAATGCTCAGGCTCAAGCTTACGAGTACATGACTGCTTACATAGAAAACGCTAAGTTGGTAAGTGTTGCTTACATTAGTCTAGTCAAACTTGTGTATAAATTGCCAAAGACACATCCCACTTGCAGATGTGCAATCATTCAACTTATTTTATTGATTGAATGTTGTTTAAAGCTCTGGAAGTTTGTATCATTTAACTTTTTATTATATTTCGCCACCTCACTATTAGCTGTTATTTTGAAATAATAAAATACTACAAATAGTGTTTTGACTGTAATTAATACTTTTTACAGGTGGGCCGACATGAAAATGCAATTGGATGGTATCACAGCCATCCCGGTTACGGCTGTTGGCTGTCCGGTATTGACGTTTCAACACAGATGCTCAACCAAAACTTCCAGGAACCATTCGTCGCGATCGTCATTGACCCTGTCAGAACTATCTCAGCCGGCAAAGTCTGTCTTGGAGCCTTCCGCACATATCCTAAAGTAAAAATATAATTTATGTTATTATTTTGTGCCATAATTCATGTGTTTTATTTAGAAATGGGTATTTTTTTTTATAATAAACAACTTTCGTAGGGATACAAACCAGCTAACGAAGAACCATCGGAATATCAAACTATTCCATTGAATAAAATTGAAGATTTTGGAGTCCACTGCAAGCAGTATTACTCGTTGGAAGTGTCATACTTCAAGTCGTCATTAGACCGAAGGCTGTTGGACTCTCTATGGAACCAGTACTGGGTGAACACTCTCAGCAGCTCCAGTCTCATTACGAATGCTGACTACACCACTGGACAGATATTTGATCTCTCAGACAAGTTGGAACAGAGCGAAGTTTGTTTAGGTGAGTATTATTTCTTCAGTATTTTCATTGTATGTAATTTACCCGCAACACAATAGAGAACTTTGTTATACAAATATTAGTTTATTAAGTTGTGAATGCAGCAAAGGAATGAGGGTTGTTGCCATGAATGAATGACATTTGGTTTTGGCCAACAACCCTGAATGTCATGTCCCAATGTGATGTAGTATAGTTATTGTAGATCTTGTCAATTGTTTGTTTTAAGCGTTCAATATATAAATTGACTTGTGACCTGCATTGCAAATAAAATATAGCAGAGAGAGAAAAGATTCAAAGTTTTATGTATTTTAATGTAATTGTAATTACTTCAGGTCGAGGCGGTTTCATAGTTCCGGGCACGGACCACCATGAGAAGAGGACAGAGGACAAGTTGGGTAAGGCGACCAAGGATGCCTGCAAGACCACCATCGAGGTGATCCACGGACTCATGGCACAGATGATCAAGGATCGGCTGTTCAACAGTGTGAGCGGCAAGCCGGCTGCTACTCCTATGATAGAGTGATCTGGATTTGCATTTGTAATTTTGTATCCATAGGTATATAATTTTTTAAGTCATGTCTTCTATTGAGTTATTCAATACCGGAAAATATAAATAAATGTCGTTTTTAGAGCAGCAATAAGTATAAAATTGTTAAAGTTATGCACATTAAGGGCAAATTCTTTTACTCTTAACTCTACAATACGATGTAAGCCGATATTTCGGCTCAGTAAGGATCATGGTCACAGCTAAGTCCAATACCAATATAAAAGTATGTCTGAGCCGTGATCAGCCTTTAAAATGTGAACTTGTGAAGACTGTCTCCTATTCAGTTCTTGATTGTGTAGTTAAAAATATTTAGGTATATTCTTAAGTCTTATAAATTTAATGGATGTAAAATAAACACATTACACGAAAATAAATGTGTACAAAAATAAACTATTTTTTTGGCTCCCTATATGACCATTGTGTTTAGTGAATCTGCTAAGATAATGTAATAAGTTGAGTATGTGGTACAGTAGTCACAGCACAGTTAAAAATTGCCAGATTGCTAACCGAATATATAACTTTTATATTTAGCGAGTGCTAGGATAAAACAATAAAAATAATACACAGAGTTGATTATATAAACATTTTCAAATATTTATTAACCAATTTACATAAAATCATTATCATTATGTACATCTTTCACATAGCTTTAGTTATACATAAAATCATAACATCTCACGTTGTGGAGGGCCTTCTATTTAATCAGACACTATTATAAAACAAGCACCAAGTTGCGATATATTCTTTGCCAAGCTCTCTTTATATAATGAAACAGGAGGCTGTTGACCTCCGGCTGATGCATCCTCAGGGTTTTAAAGGTCCACAGATATTGACATACATTTTTGAACATTTATAATATAAATAAATTCAATCCACTTTCAACAGGGAGCTTTAAAATGACAGTTATGAATGAGAAAAAACAAAATATGCAAACTAAAATTTAGTTCCTCATAGTAGCCGTGTGATGCGGCTATACAATGAAACTAATCTGGTAGGACCTATAATAAGCAGTGTATTTAAGTTATAGAGATTACTGTTATAAATAAGGTTTTCTTCATTTCTATTAACTTCTGTGGAAAAACTGATATACGTGGACCTGTAAAACGCGGCGGCACAACTGTCAGTATATCGTACGCAGGTGTTGTCGGTGCCCCTGGGGAATTCCAGACGAGGAAATTATACGAGATACAATCATATAATCATTATAATACAATAAATCTAAATTTCAATAACATGTGCTGGTTAGTGACTAAACATAAATAGGATGTAAATAATAATATAATAATAAGTGCCTAAAGTGTTAACGCATCCCAAAAGTAATGTTGACGGGAGAATAAAACTAGCATAACGTTTAACCTACTATTTAAAGAGATGCATGTACATGTCGTAGTTATTTACAATGTCGCAGAATAAAAAACGGTAGCCTATAAAGGAACAGTAGTGCTATATAAGGTAGCTTGATGATTCAATTGAAAATATTCGCCGCTAAATAAACATAAAATGCATCGGGAATAGTTATTAGCGTTACTATCAAATACAATTTGGCAATAGACTATTCGTAAAATAAATAAAATCAATATTATCATGACCAGAGCCTATAATTTTATATGACAATTCAATAATCTAGTAAAACGTATCACACGTAAATAATTATTATAGTGATAATTTTATTTTATTCATACACTATTAAGTACATTTCCACATAATTCCATCTCTGATCTTACTATACATTGTATGTTACAATTTCACAATCTCATTATGTACATCACAAGACAACAGTAATATTTAGTGTGCCCTGTGGGGACCTAGGCCGTGCCTCTGGTACATTTATTTATACAAAACATTTTGTCTATTTATCGAAACACAATCTTAGAATGCTTCGAAATGAAAGGAAGTATCGTAGTTATATACCTGTATTTCAGCGCATAAGTGACTTTCTGTAGGACACTTGTAGGCGAAAGCTGAAAAACACTATATTAAATAGTCTTACATAGTTGAAAACCTAGATTATAGCAATTTAACGCTTAGGCTTACCAATAAAAACTATTCAAAAAATACAAATATGCAGACATTACATTTTTAGTTTCAACTAAATTTATATAGATGACTACATACTTTAGACTCGATTGTATAATAAGGCCATATTTCTCGACAACCATGGATCCAGCCGGCCTAGGTCTCACGGGCGATAACATTCTCAGACTCAATATTGGTTAAAGTCTTTTAGTAAAGTTATCTAAAAGTGGAATGTTAAACCAATTTCTAAAAATTAACAACTAACCTACCTCCACACAACCCCTAGCAGACAGACCAAACAGGGAAATTATTAACATTCTATTTCAATGTAAATGACTCCGAGAGAACAAATGTAATTAGTTAACAATAATCTGTATATTCAAAGTTGTGTACATTCGGAATATACATAGTGGGACATTAATGACATTATAAAATGTAACGGGTAGTCACAATTTTGTATTTCAAAGGGGCCACCCAAAAATTACGTCATACTAATTTCATGACTTTTTGATCCCTCCCCCGTCCTTGTCACAGCTGGTCACATTTATGAGACCTCCCCCCCTAGTGTATCCTACCTCACATATTATGAAATTTTACACCTATAAATGATTAAATTAAATCTGCAGTTACGAAATAAGTTTTATTTCCATTGTATTTTAATATTTACCAATTAGGTATTCGATTTTGAAATGTGACATCAAAAAAAGGACCCCCCTCCCCCCTAACGTGTGACGTAATTTATGGATGGCCCCAAACTGGTATTCTTGACCATTGCAATTATAAATAACCATAGTGTTGTAAACTACAAAAATCACGTAACTCGTTACACTTATTGTGTATAATAAATATATCTCATTTGCGTTAGGAAATATTAGCACACACACCTAAGTATCACAAAATGTCAATTTAATTTCACTCGCCTTAAAAATTATAATTAATATAAAATTGACGATTCAGATACAAAATTCCCGCAATAAGATTATCCATGTGAACCATTGCTTTTAAGTTATATGAACGTGATGGTTTACAGTTTCTCGAAATGATATTACTTACAGTTATTGATTGGATATGTTACGGTTTGGTAAAACAATAGGTCACATGGGAGATCTTATTTTAACAACTATTTGCAAATGAACATGTAAGCTGCCTCCAGTGTAAATAAAAATATGCTTTTCAAGTACCTTTGACACTAAACTTTGTTTTCTATTTCAAGATTGGTTAATGTCAACCACTATTTGAAATTATGATATATCTGGCACCCAGCTCAATTCATAGCCAATATTGGTTAATATGACACCTGATGCTTAAGGGTTTTCATAATAACAGGTTCAAACTCTGAAGACTGAAACACCTTCTATTGATGAAAGCTGGTAGTTACTTCCATAACAATAACAGTTTTGATTTTTTTCTATTGTAAAATGAATTTCCAAGTATCACACAGTATTCTATGTTCGTCTCATTCACTAAACATTTTGTTGTGCAACTAACTAGGTACTCACTATTATACGTGGGCACTTGTCTCCTAGGAAAGTGGTGGTCAGGCACAATCAGTTCAAGCTTTACATAATTTATTCGACCTACAACAGTCCTGAATTGGTCATAAGCGAACACTGATCGCACGGCACTCACTTGATCATTTCTGGTGGCTTCTTACACTAGAGCGAGTTGTAGGGTATGAGGCCTCGTATGAAGCGTGTCCTGACTCATGAGACAGCCAACGGGACCATTGTGGAGGCCCCTCGTCAGTTGAACAGGTCCGGGGGGAAGTTGTTGACCTCTGCCTGCTCTAGTACAGGGTTGCCGTCCATGTTGTATGATACCCTTATTCGTAATCTCAGCGGGGTCTGTGGAGGTTAGTTACAGTTAGTTTAATTAAAACAGGTTTAGTCTGACAAATTCAGACACAATTGGCTATTAGACAATATTTGGAAAAATATTTTAAAATTTTCGTAGGTTTATTTTATACCTCTTACAATATTTATTTTTTCAAAAAAGTGTTATTTAGTAGGAATAAAAATAACTTTTATCCATAAATTTGAAATTCGCGCGAAAATAGTCTGCCATCTGTCACTTGCTGGCTGTGACGTCACATTTCTAATAACAACAGTTTAAGCTCTAAGTCTGAAGATATTTTATGTGAAAAACTTACACCTTTTTCACTGGAATTGTGAAAATGACAAGCTACAAGACATGTGCAGTGCCTATGTGAAGAAGTACTACAATTAAATTTCCTAACAAATTGTTTATACACGTTCCTAAATGCCTTCAACGTCGAAAACAGTGGTTACAATTAGCACGTCGAGACCAACAGTTATCATCTGATAAATCTGCAATATTCTTTTGCGAGGACCACTTTGATGTAAGTATTTGGAAGAAATCAACTTAGCCTCTGATTTACTAAAAAACAAATTAAATCTAACCTAACATTGTTCATAAACATAACCTATAAGTAATTTAAAATCATTAGTAATATGGTGTCGTTAAGGGGACGTTGAGGAAAAACTTAGAAAAAAATCCTCCTGTGACCCCTTAGCAAGACTCTGGCCAATTTTACTTTAGTAATTTCAGTACTTACACGGAGGTTTTTGCATTCCGAAGCTCGGCAGAGCAAAAGTCAGGGTTACACGCAAAGAAATTTGCGACCATCAATGAATCAACTTTAGGCAAATTTGCACTGTCAGCTTTTATATAGCCTGACTCCATTTTACAAAATCTCTCAAAAGCACAAATCAAAATATATATTATTAATTTTCTCAGTAAATTGCACACGATAATCGATGTAGTTAGTAGTACACAACGCTATATTTTCGGAAGTGTGACGTCATAACATGCTCAATCATGGCCGCCCGCGTTTCGGTTCTCGTGTCCACAGGTAAAAAAACTCAAATCTATTTTTCAAAAATAAAAATATTTACAATTTATTTTCATGCAAAAAATGTATTGTTTAATTAATGTTAACCATTATAGCAACCATATTTAACACATTTCATATTTTACCGTGACAACTGTCAAATAGCCAATTTCATGCATTGTTGTATTGAATAACTGGGTAATAGTACTCGTAGATCGGGTTTTAGTGTTCTGAAAGACAATTTATTATAATTTCGTCTTGGTTTTTAATTATTATTTAATATTGTCTTGTAATTTTATAGTTTGAAGTTATATCACTAATTTACCTTTGATGGGTTTGTTATTTTCAGTACTTGTGTGATCTCTCCTTGCGGCGACAGCACCGTCCCCGACGGCGACATCATGTCGAGGCGCAGCGTCTGTAAACAAATTGTTATAGCTCATATTGTTGGGCCCTAAGTAACATGATGATAGAAACGTGATGAATCACTTCACGACGTCGCATCAATGAGCGCGAATAAGCGCTACACCATACAGTTACGTTGAATGTTGAATTGTTGATACTGATAGTGGCACGCTACGGGCAAGATCATTTCAATTTAATAATTTTTAGGTGTAAAATTCAAATATGTGACGTCACATGGAGGCGGAGGAGGTCTCACAAATGTGACCAGCTGTGACAATGGGGGAAGGGGTTAAAAAGTCATGAAATTAGTGTGACGTAATTTATGGATGGCCCCTACTACAATGAACATTGAACACCCACCGACACCATCATCTCCGTCAACATACCCTGGGCACAGCAGCCTGGAACAGGAAGTCTGTGAGCGGCGAGGGTGCGAACGACGCGGCGCGCATCGTGAGCGTGGCGGTGTGCGCGTCCCCCTCGCCCCCCGCGCCCCCCTCCCCGCCGCCGCCGCGCCGCACGCGCAGCTCCACGCGCACGCCGTTGCGGTCCAGCGCCGGGACTATTGTTTCTGGAATGTACATTTATTTTATAACAAGCTTTAGAATTATTGAAAGTCATCCGGCTCGAAGGACCAGCTGTTACGTGGTTGGCGACTAGGGTAGCTATCGTACACAAACGTCCAGTGACATGACACTGGGTTCGGTAACCCACAACTTGACGACAAGGCGTGGAAACGAAGTTCTCATTCTGCGACGATAGCTGGATGCCTTATGAAGGTTGTGTGAAATATAGACCCTCGTCACCATCGGACCACTACAATGATGACTGCAGGCGACCGTCATTCATTTATTTACCGAGGTATTTGACTGTTTTCATCTAAGAAATGAATAACATCGTACCCGTGAACTGCGGCATCGGCTGCGGCGCGGGCGCGAACAATCCATCGAGTAACAACGCGGGCGCGAGGTTGTTGTTGACGGCCGGCGGTGACGTCACGGACACCGGAGGCACGCTCGGAGCGCTCAGCTCGAGACCGCTGAGCAGGTCCAAGATATCCTGTCGATCGAACATCATGATAAATAAATATAGTGCAACACATTCCATAATGAGATAGAGCCAAATTCTTATCTGAAGTGGGGTAAGTCGGGGGCAAATATCGCACCCTCAGTGGAAAAAAGCGTAAGTCGTGTTACTTTGAACTTTAGTTATTAATATGTTTGGAAAGAGGGACAAACGCTGCATATGCTCAATTTTTATTTTTATTTTTGTCATTAATCTTGACGGTTTTGTGCAAGAAATCGTAATGTAAATTCCTTTGACTACTTACTGATATTTTAACAGTTTTTTTTTTGCTCTCCTGTAAAATTGCAATTTTTATCTTATGCCTTTTTTCCACTGAGGGTACGATATGACACATAAGACAAATACTACAGCAAATGTCACAATCACCAATACTTACGTTGGTCGTGTTATTATTGTTCGTCGTGGGAGGAGCGTGTTCCACGTCGCCGTTCGACAAGGGCTCCGATCCGATGATCAAGTCTAATAACGCGTCCTGTAACAAATGTTCATGAAAAAAACTTTAATACGACTAAATTGCTTTATTGACTATATTATGAAAAGTTCCTTATAAAATGTACTTTGTGTACGACAATAATAGTAGGATAATGATCCTAAATCAACCCTAACATCATAGCTGTTTTAAAGTACTCTTAAATTTTTTCTTAGTATCAAATATCCAAACAAACATAACAGTCGTTTGCCGTTATAAATGAATTTTTAATATTTTTGTCAATAAAGTGCTGACACTTTCATCTAGTAAATATAACTCAGAGTCACTAACTTAAATCGCTCATTAGTACAGAACCTCAATACAAATTCTATACTAAGGAACGATTTAAGTAACCGTTAGTAACTCTTTTTATAGATCTCACTCAAGTTACGTGTCATAAGTTTCTAAGCAAGTGGTAACTGTAATGTATGTAGGTAGCATACTTATATAATGTAGGTAGTAGTATATTTTTGTGCAATGTCAGTTCATTAAATACCGTGGAAGCTACCAGTGTTTGACTTGAACCTAATGTCCTGAACGATCGTGGCTACCCAAGGATATCCATAGACATAATACTACTAGACTAGGCAAGGTATCTGAGCATATGTAAGTGAAACCGTCACGCTGCGAAGAAAGGCAGGAGGTAAACCTATCCTTGTCTTACTTACGAGTTACGCGAGTCTCCTTGGTCTCTTTCTCTTTCTAATAGCGCGACGCAAAGAAGGTCCGCTTGTCTAGTCTAGTAGTATTATGTCTATGAGGATATCTCAGTAACTATTAAATTTAAAGACGTCACATACTTGTTCCTGCGGCGGCGCGGCGGCGGGCGCTCCGGGCTCGGCATCGGGCTCCGCGTCGTCCCGCTCGCCGCCCGCCGCCTCCATGGGCGGCATGCGCTCCAGCAGCGCCGGCCGGAGGTGTGCGTGCTTCCTGTTACATACACACACACACACGATACACTATACTATACTAACGAGGGAGATATCGCACCCTCAGTGAAAAAAAGCATATTAAGTCGAGTTACTTTCAATTTTACTTATTAATATGCTCATTCTTTTTTCCAATTTTTATCATTAATCTTGACAGTTTTGTGCAAGAAATAGTAATGTAAATTCCTTTGACTTCTTACTGATATTTTAACAGTATTTTTGCTCTCCTGTAAAATTGCAATTTTCATCTTATGCCTTTTTTCCACTGAGGGTATGATATGTCTCTGTATGCTGACGCGATCAAGATGGTTGTAACTTGTTATGCGATTACTATTTTTGGTTAAAATAAAACTATCACTCTATGTGATTGAATATGGTCAACCAGCATATTATTAGTTTACTAACATATTATGTATGTTATACAATCGACTGCTCCTTACAAAAATTGTCTTCTCGGCTGAGCCTTCACGCTCGTCCTTCAGTCCACGTGTAGCCATTAAACCCAATAGGGCCAACGGCCACTGTCCATTCAGAAAAAATCCCTAAAAGTATTGTTATGATAAACTAACGCTCCAGATTATGTATGTATATGTATGCATCTACCTCTGTGCTAAATTTCATGAAAATCCGCTCAGTAGTTTTTGCGTAAAATAGTAACAAACATCCTTACAAACTTTCACATTTATAATACTAGTAGGATTACCTATGATAATAATTATAAAAGGTCAACTCTCTCACCGTCTCACGACTTTAAACCTAATTTAAAAAGTGTAACAAGTGATACCTGTACAGTTGCCCCAGCTCCACGCCACGCTGCTGTAGCTCGATGTGGATGTGGGAGCCGAATGTGTCTATTATAACCCGGATTTTTCTGGGAAAAGGAAAAAATGGGTTTAACGACGGTTTTACTTTTACGGCGCACCTTATTTTTAAAGCTTAATACAACAACCAAGTGATTGCATCGAAAACGGTTCAGCCGTTTCGAATATTAGCTAGAACAAACATGAGTCAGTAATAGTTTTATCAAGCCTGTTTTATAACTGTGTCAGTTTTATAACACACAGGCCTGACCCAATTTTTTCTTTGCAGTTTGCTTGTTCGGGGGACCAACGTTCAACCGCTAAGCTATCACCGGTCTATCAGGTAACATTGGTATAGATGGGTAAAAGTATCTAAAGGACATTAACTAAGGCAACTTTAAGCGAAAGATCGAATTTGCAACGCGCGACAATTTTGTTTTCGCGCTATCTGTCTGTCTCACTCACTCCTGGCTGGGCTGCGAGGTGAACCGCGTGGAGAGCTTGGCGAGCGACAGCAGCAGGTACTCCTTGGTGGTGATGGACAGCTGCGTCGACCACAGCAGCTTCTGGTACGTGTCGATCACCTCCTCCTCCGTCGGACGGACGAAGTCGTCTGCGGCAACGAAAGAGATGTATGTTTATGTGTGAAGGGGAATCTTTTGAAACCTTTTAAGAGCCTCACCGCCGCCTTATTGAATCTGATCAATGAAAAAATTAAATAATCTACTGTCAAATCATTGATTAGAGGTGCTGAAAGCATGATTATTTGAACAACATGTCAACTACTCGTAATATATTAAATATAATATGTACCTCAAAATCATATTATAGTAACAATGGATATACATTTTTCTCTAATTAACGTTACAGATACGTTGCCAAGTCTGAGCCTGTTCGGTGGGTCACGCTGCAGCACTGAAAGTACTGGCACCCATAAAATATATCTCGTGTTTCTTATTAAAATTTCATTTTTGTTATCTCTTTTTCATTCTTGAATCTTATTTTTTGTTATGTGCTGCAATTTGGTACCCTTGAATAAATGTATTTTCATTTCATTTCACTCATATATCTCGATTTTACTTGACAGGACTGTTTTTAACATACGTTAGTTGATTTTGATAAACCTTTCACAACACGGCGGCAAAATCAATGTCTTAATTTGTCACTATTTTGGTTTGGTTACACTTTCATTACGCAATAAAAGAAAGGTAATTCAACACTCTAATTATACAAATAAGTGTACTTACCGACGCCGTCCTCGTCGACCATAGATATAGCGTTACTGGCTTCAGACACCAGCATGTCTCCGTATTCACCGATGGTCCACGCCGCTACCTGAAATACGTACATTATTATTATTTTATTGATAAAAATAAGTCCGTAAACAGCCAACTTTAGTTATCTTAGTTGTAAAGTTACGACCAATGGCTGGGCATAGTAATGAAGCGCTTAGGTATAGTTAAAACGAAAAGTGATTATTTTTAAGTGAAGTATTTTACAAAGCTCTCTATGATATGGAATATGATATACAACTGTATCGTCGGTTGTTATCATACGAATTACATATCAGTCAAGCCGATTCTAACTTCGTAATCATGACTTTTAAAATCTATAATTATATATTTTGGCATTAATAACGCATTAAAGAATATAAGTATGAGCTCCGTGTCAATGAAAGATTTACAATCTACTGTCAAATCATTGTCAAACGTCATTAGAGTTGCTGAAAGCATGATTATTTGAACATGTCAACTAATATGTTATACCTCAAAATCATAATATCTATCTATCTAATACCTTTAATACCCAGTTCCCAGTACCCACCTGAATGAGGGGTTGTTTCTCGGACGCGTCCTGCGCCAGCGCCGCCCGCTCGAGCGCGCCCCACAGCCGCATGGCCGCGTACGCCTGCCGCTCGCCCGCCGCCGCCGACACGATCTGCAGCGTGCCCGACACCGTGTCGTCGCGGAGGTAGTTGCCCGCCTGCACCACAACACAGAGATACATGACGTTGAGTGGGTAAGAAAACACTTTGTTTTTATTTTTAAACTTATATTATCCAGGAAGACGACTGTGGAATAGCGATGGGGGATAGTTGTAAAAATGTGTCCCGTGGTGTGGCGATTCCAGGAAGTGCAGCCCGCAGTAGAACGAAACTGTCGCTAGTATTAAAAAAAATGATTTTCATTTTCACATACAACAAATAGGTTTAGACGTCGGGGTTAAATAAATAAACGCTTACACACTCATACCCCTGCAGTAGGTTTTTACCTGTGTCGCCGCTGACATGGACAACACATATAATGTGTTATATGGGTGTTGTTGTGATGTGTCACAACAACACCCATGACCCGAATACCAATATTTATCTGTCACATAAACATCTGCCCGGCCGGGAATCGAACCCAAACCCCTCGCTTCGCAGGCAGGGTCGCTACCAACTAGGCTACAGGTCCGCACCCCTCCCACCTCACCTTCAACAAGACCCGGAACAGCGTATCCAGATGCCACTTGCTGGACGGCGCGTACCGCTCGGCCGCCAACACCATGGCGCTCGAGCAGTGCGCCTTGAACTCCGCGTCCGACCGCTCCAGGAACGACAGCAGCTCCTTCATCATCGCGCGGATGTTCTGGCCGTTGATGAGGGCGAAGGACAGCTCCATGGCGCGACGGCGGATTGATACGTCCGGGTCCTGGCGACAGAAAGACAGTTTTTACTCAGGAGCCTACGGACGGCGAACATACGGCATGAATTAAGAATTTCAGATGTTAACTCCAAATTGTGCATGCAGTATTGGTCTATCTTATCAAACTGGCTATAAAGTATTAAAATGCATAATGTCAGCGTAAAGTTAATAAATCAATATTAACCCCTTATTTAAAAAAATCAAGCGAAATTGTAGAAGACTTATAAAGTGTTTCGTTTCTTTCACACTTATAAAAAACGATAATGATAAAACATTATAACAGTGCAAAAGCTAAAATAGGTTTATTAAGCGTTCATGAATAAGGCCACTAAGCTATTACAAAACCCACCTTCAAGCATTCCAAGATGGTAGTCCGATGTCTTTGCACCGCTGAGGTATCAACATGCACCGTCCGTAGCAGCGTATTGAGGGCTACATATCTGATATTCTTGTCGTTGTTCAGCAGGAACCGGCCCAGGATGTTGATGGCCAGCACCCGGAGACTTGACTCCGACTTGATGTCCATGATGGACAGCACCGTCTCGTACAGGATGGTGTTGCCAACGTTCTTACTCGTCTCCGTGTTGGTGGCTACTTGGGCTAGGATGTCGTTCATCGCTTCGGATGCTTCGGCGTCGTTCTTACCGAGAATCCGGAGCAAGCGGAGGATTTTTACCTGGAATTAAGTAACAATAGTCTTAATTTTATTGGTATAAAGTCTGTACAGGACGCCTATTCTTTGTTTGGGTGATATTTTTTTAGAAGCACTATTGTTGCAGAGACTTGTTAAACCAGATACCTTTGAAAAGATGCAGTACTTTTTAAGTTTTTGTCGCATTCATTTACTCTATATAGCACAATCATAACACATAAGTCCAGTTGGTAGCAATACTTCTGGAAAAGTTTTAAATTAAAACTTATGTGACAAATAAAAGTGTATTCTCGCTTTTAATGTGTCTGTATGTTTAGACCACAGGCATTTCTAGAACAGTATGTTGAAAAAATCTAACAATTATGAATTATCATTTTCAGTTTCATTAATTACCTGCAGGAATGGGTCCGACACGCCGCTTACGTCATGCTCCGGAGAATATCCAGCCAGGATAAGATTCTTCAATATTCTCACTAAATTGGGAACAATCTAGGAAAAGAAAAATTGCATTAAAACCCGCATTGCATTAAAAAAAAGGGTCTCTGCATTCAGATACAGGTTGCAAAGCCGAACCAACAAAATTTTGATATATACACAATCATCAACAGATACAGGCACATTTGATGCAATAAATACTTTCTAAATACAATAATGACATTACAAAATACAAAGATACGCCATTCTTATACGATCATACTTTTGCATTTTACACAAATATAAGGCGGATTTGTGGATAGTATTTTTAGGGGATATAATACAACAATAAAATTGGGCTTACATTTCCGGCATACATGACAAGTGACACTTCTTACATTTTCCTAAAAATTAATCTTTTATGATTGTATTCAATATAAAATGTAATCAGTGTAACAAGATATGTTATATTTAATTAATGATGTGGAAATGCGAAAACTCTAAATACATTATAGGAAAACATAAGCTATCAATTTGTGACCTCATGTCATCGCTACACTTCGAATTGTTCAATTTCATCATCAATAATAAATTGTTTAACAAAACTTAGTTATGTTAAATAAGTTTTTTGTAAAAAAAAAAATGAAATATTTATCAGTAAAAAGTGTCACTTAAGAAATAAATAAAACATTAAAATGCGAAAATAAAAACGAATACACTTAGAAATAAACAAAACCCGTAAATACTTCCCCACTGGTGAATTAGTTACGATAATCAATTAGTGCAAGTTACAACCGTGAAATATTGGAACTCATGAGTTAAATTAGTACCGTGTGACAGATGTTGTAATAAGTGGTCTGTCTTTTAATGTGATCTTTAACTTTATGATGTTTTTAAATTATGTATATTATGTACTTCGCGTTCCTTCACTTGTAATGCTGTTATGCAACATTTAATATTAAGTCTCTCTTTTCGAAAGTAAATATTATTAAAAATATTAAATACTTCTCACAAGCTATAAAACATGTCTTATCTATTTAGACATCTTATCTAGGTATCAAAAATTAAGAAATATTACCTACTTAGACTGACTTTATAGGTATCAAAAACACTAAATACTAGATGTTGGATAACTGCATCCTAATACCTAATAAGGTTGTATTGAATTAGATATTATGATTTTAATAACATGTGCTCATAAAAATATCCTGATCCAATATTTTTAACATTACGTATTCCTAAACAAAAGAAGAAATTTTATTTTTGATAAGATTTTTTGTCCCAATATTCCTATACTTGGAGGATAACTTGTACATTTTATTACACGCAAGCCCAGCATAACAGGTTAATATAAGTTATAAGGTAGTATAAGTTGGAAGAAATCAAGAAGCTATATAGTTGTATGAGCACATCAGTTTATCCCTTTAATGTTTGGTACTGAAACACACAATCTACAATATGTTTGATTTTCAAAAAGATTTGACCATCTCTTACACCTACTCAAAACTAAGGGTGTAATTTGAAGTTATATGTTTTATGCAGAAGCTTATAAACATAGTTTCACAAATTATTTTACCCATTGCACATAAGACTGTCATAATAAAACAATTTATATTGTGTAATCATTTTTACGAAACATTCATGATATATATAAATTAAAATTATTAGTATCAATATTATTATGACAATCTCACGTCGAATATCAATATTTCTGTAACCAACATACATAATACATGACCAATATAGTATGACAATCATGCTTGTTTTCATTTAGCCTGTTGACATAGTTCACTCTGTAAACATGTTTACGTGTTCAGCCAATCGTTTTATAGGATTACAGATGATACTTTCGATGATAAAATATAATTTGTGTGATGGTAATTAGTATTCTGGGGCACAAGTATTTATCCAAGGTCTCATAATACTTAATATAAAATCTGAGTCAAAAAACTTCATATTCTCAAAATTGCGTTTTAGCTCACGTGACAGTGAGTAGGTTTAAATTAATTATATTTCATTTATTGTGATTGATTTCGATAAAAGCATTCTAAATATTTTAGGCCTTTATGTTACCACTAATAATTTAAACATTTTATATTAATTTACAATTAGTGTCAATATCCCTATTTGTGAGTGTATTTAAAAACTTTTTATCTGCCGATACACAGATCACAGAGTATCAAATTAATGTCAACAGGCTAAACGTATATTTGTGCAAGGATCAGCGGTAGTGATTACCTCTCGCTGCCCGCTCTCCTACGGGACAATATAAAACAAGTGATTAGTGATGGACTCTTTACATTTCACACTCTTAACGATAACGAGGCTGCATCACGGAATAGAACACGCAATGAATTGGCAACGATACATCACGGAAATCAAAGCGAACATAACTTACAATAATAAAGTAAAAACCTGTATTTTGCGATATCGCGTGAAAGCATTGTTGTGTCCAATACAGAGGGTGACGGTTGATAAGAAGGCGTGGAATATTTACATTAATGTATGTTATATACGTATCTTATGTATGTATATCATTATGAAGATAGTGAATGACTTGTCTACGGACATCTTCAATCATATTTATCGTAATCGTAAGTGATCGACCGAGTTAAGTAACTTCGAGCGCGGAAGTTGGATAAATGCTATAGGAGTTTTATTAGCTTTAGCGCTATGGAGAATACGTTAATCACCGCGCAGTTAAAATTCGTCGATATTTTCAGCAGCATAATTTCCGAATCTCTTACCAAATACATCAATGAATTGATGTATGTAGATTAGCGTGGTGTACACTAATTATGACAACAGGCATGGAGAGTAACCCATACTATACTATAACCATATTATATTCGGAGAACTGCTTATAAATAACGGCCAAGGAAATACTTTCTTTATCTATTTGGTACGTGTTTCAATGTCACGCGTTATCGCTAAGAAACTACATTTCCATTTATATTATTCATTGCTTTTATATTTGAGATAAACAAGTTCTTACGTGTGACGTCACAAAAAACACCAGTGTACATTAATGAAATGACAAGCAATCTAGACGGATAGTGTTCCGCAATAATCCGTAAGCAGTGGGTTCGGGAATCCGTCATAACACCATAGTCGGCAGTCGGCCAGCGTTCGCAATGTAAACCGAAACCAGTCGGACCACATCGCTTACCAACGCTAATGCTGGCAGTAAACTCATTCCTAATTACTTGTAAGTTGTAACGGGGTCGGGCTTCAATTACATAGGCAATGTATCCAAGACGCAGAGTTATTAGCTCGATGATACTATTGATTTATGAATTGATACCATCGATAGCCTAGTGGGTTGAACGTCGTTTGAATATTGAGTTTCGAACACAGCATCTAAGTTTTGAGCTTATTCGCAATTTATAATGACGTCACAGTAAATCGGTGAAATATCCGTCGCGAATTGTACGTGATATTGCATGAGATGTATGAAGTTTATCCAAATTGTCGATACTCGATAGGACAGGTGTGATAAAGATGGTATGTTACCAACGAAAACCATTGCAAAGAATCACAAAATACTTATCAGGTCAAAATATTCACTAACGGGTTCATTAAATTTATTTACAGTGAAATTCGTGTTTAACCCTATAAGTTGATAATAATATCTTTGACATTGAAGAACAACAATTTTTGCCGCTGATTACGATATTAAATTGCAATAGTTTGCGGGCATTCAGTACCTAGTGGTTGTGTGACCGCAAAAACATGATAATATGTTTACTCTACACCTGCATGTCGTATTTGTCGCCAATATACTAATCCAAGTACATATTTGGATATGCATGAGTTGCATGACTCATCCCTCATTCAGTTAAAGCATTAAATTCTGTAAACAGTAACTATGAACTTTATAGGAAAAATCAAGAGTTATTTTATTTATAACATCAACTGATACATGTATTGTTAATCCGTTGTATTGCGATTTGTAATTATAATGTGTCATTTTGCGATTTAAAAATTTTCCTCCAATAACATTATTATAATTATATTTATCTATACAGTACGGCCCCAAACAATTTAGAATCATTTATTCATACACGTACCTATGATACATTTATAAACATCATTTTGTAGTTAATAAATGTTTTGAAAGCATCCTTATATGGTACGAAATAAACTCTTCTCTTCCTTGCATAAACACAAGCAAGGGCAATAGGATTATTTTTATACCGCTGGCGTTTTGTTATCTTTGTTTTCGTATGAACATAATAAACATGTACGTTAATATACATCAATAAATTGAAACTAATCTTTAGAATTTTTACTATTCTTGGGATACTTATACAGCACGATCACATTTTCCGATTTAAAATTATATTTTAAAGGTAACATATTCATTTATATAAAAACAACTGTGTAACATACCTTTTTGAAATGATTCAGTGTGTCGGGACTGTTCTCACACATCTCGGTGATGAGCGTCACCCCAGTGATGAGCACGCCTGAGGAACAACACGTTTTGTCGGTACAGTACACATTTAATTCATTGAAAATTAATATTAATAAAATTTTGCTCTATGAAATTTAGTGTAATTATGTTAACCTTGTCTGGAGCCAACGCTGAAAGTATTATCATCATGGTCATGCCCATCATAAAAATGCATTGTCATTGGAACCATTAGTAATATGCAAAATTTCAACTTCTTAGGATGAAAGGTACTAAGTAGTTCTTATTGAACTTGCAAGATTTGACCCGTACAATACATACAGGGGAAACTCGATTATCCGGACCATAAAATATATCGATCAAATAAGTCACATCAAATGACAATTACCAAATACTTAAACCCTTTAAGGTTACAGTATTCTAGTAATGGTCCTGTAATAATATTTTTTTAATAATATACAGAGTTTTCATAAAAAGTTTTTTTTTTGTTTTTGAATAATAATTACCTAACATTATGTAGCTATAATTTCTCGTGTAAAAAAACCGCTTTTCTTCATACATTCGATTATCCGGAATTTCGATTATCGGCAACAATTTATAATTAGTCCGGTTAATAGAGTCTCCAGTGCACATAGGTATAATGGCATACATACATACATTAAATGTTAAATAAAAGCTTGTAATTAAAGCCTCTTTTGACTTTATTTAACCAATTCAATATAATCAGCCCTATGTTGTTCAATCCTATGAATGGTTTTATCAGGGGCGTAGCTACTGCCATATCAGCCGTATCAATTATACGGGGCCCCTAGCGTATAGGGGACCCCAGTAACACTCCCAAAAAAAGCTCACCAGCGGCCTACGACCTCTCGCGCTACAGTTGGCTTTTATATTTGACAGCTAAGTACGTCGAGGGGGCCCCACAACAAATATTGATATGGGGCCTCCTTATTGCTAGCTACGCCACTGGGTTTTATATACCCCATAGGGTTATGGCACGGTATTATTTCACGCGTGCGATAATATTCGCTGAGATAACGTCACCTGTGTGTTGACACAGACAGATAACCTCGTACCGGTCGCACGTACGTACCGTGTCGCCTGAACTGGGAGAAACAGTTTTTATTATCAATTTTTCATAAAATTGCATACCATATACAATACGGTCGTCGTATCTTGTATTGGCGAGTCTATAATAGATATACATATTTACATAAATGTACTGATAAAGCGGTCAAGTGAATCAATCTCGGTCGGCGAGCGAGCCTTAAATGGATGACTGGGCGTTTAATCTGCTAGGGATATTAGATTATTTTTTTTATTACTGAATATAAATGAGAAAATTTAACGTGTTTTGTTATAATATTATATTAATATGATAATATTATGCTGCTTTAATAAACTAAAGTCTCAAGACGTCAAAGGATGACAGATTTCATGATTGTTAAAGTTACTTGTAGACCGTTACTTGTAGACATGTAGACCATAGCAAAGTTAAATAAATTTTCATGATGGTCTCACTTAAATTTGAGCTAGATCTGACGAGTAGTTTTTAAGTTATTTTGAAGTCGGTTATTTTTTTTTAATTCAGATTATTCCATAAAAAATAAATATTCACCGTGATTCTTCTCCGTCAGCAAGCTCCTGGTAGCCGGTAGGAACATTTCCATAAGATCCGGCACGCGTCTTATGATCCGGAACGCGCACAACGCGGCCTTCTTCTTGATGTACGCGTTGGGGGACTTGATGAGCCGCTCCACCTCGGAGGCCAGGTCGCGCGCCATCTCGGGGGACGCGATGGCCCCCAGCGTGCATAGAGCCAGACCCACCACGAACTGGGTGTTGCTGTTCAGGTCGCTGTTGGGGGAATTATGGGTTTAATGGATGCTTGTGGCGTGTTAGTTGCAAACGAGTAACAAGGTGGATTGGTGAACAATTTCTTCACCTCAATTTGTAAATCGTCATTACTATTAGTTATCAGTTATTTCAATTACTGAGCATATTTTTTGTCCAAAATATCTTACTCTGCATACCTACTAAAGTCTCACCAATAAAGTGTTCGTGATTAGAATCGACAAGGTAAGGTCATCATCCGAGGGTACGTTAAAACTGCCATTAATACCGACGGCGCGGCGGCGCCCTCTGACCTTACGTGCTGGTGGAGGAAAGCACTACAACCAGTAAGCACTATGCTATACTATACCTAGGCAAAATATTATGATGTGAAACTTATTAAACACTATCTGTGACGACTTATAAATTATCTGTTAGCACAGCCGTTGTGGGTACAAACGACATTTATTTTTTTAATTTAAATTTTATAAACCTACCTACCAACAATCTACATGTAGTATGTACATGTTCAAAAGTTCTCAAAAAGTCAATATATTTATTTTGAGTCTTCTTTATCGTTAATGAGATACAAACTTTTGATAACCACTAACCAGACAACCAGAGTTACAAGAGCATATTTAAGCAGCGAGCGAGTGTTTATTACGATTATATCACAGTACGCGAGGCGGGTGGACTGGACAGCTGAATGATGAAGGGGGGAGAGCGATAGGTCAAGGTTGGCGCCCGCATACTTTCTTGGATATTTTACCCAATTTTACTACTTTGCATTAGACAAGAACACATTCGTCGAGTTTATTGGACAATTCAAAATTTGGTGTATGTTAAATAACTATAGCAGTGACCAAAGCAGCAGTTTTATTTTCTTTCTGTCCATCTGTGATTGAGGTAGAGTAACAACTGAACGGATTTAAAGGAAACTTTATAGAAATAGATGTAACACTTTTTCGAAAAGATAATTAGCTAATCGAAACCCCAGAATACGGTTCTTAACAATATTGGCTCTGCAACATCCTAAATTAACCCTATCCAATCCACTAAACCGTAAAAGACCTGTAAATAAAACGTTGTTTAGGCCAAACTGTCCGTATGACGTCTTTTATCGACCATAAATACGACGAAACGAGAAGAAGCCTTCAGACGTGAGGCAACTCAATTACTGAAAATGACAGATCTAATTTCCTTTACAAATTCTAAAAGGTATGCCTAGCCTCTCTGAGATATAATGTACATGATCTTGTAGATAATATTGAGAATAAAATACCAGTCAGTTGATAAGAATAATCCAAACATGTAGGTATTGTTATATTTATATGCATATCTTTAATATTTCATACGTATACAGGATCGGCCTAGTAATTTTATTAATGTTATAGACTATAGATAAAGTTGTTATGAGTCACGATCAAATTTTTTTTTAAGATAAAGAAAATTACTGCATGTTGTGACACGTAATTTGATACTGCTGTTCGAAGAAGTAAATGACTGAAACAGTTTAACAACTGGTTTTATCATAAACTTAATTTAAGGAAATAGTGTGACATTTATATTAACGAAAATCTTTATACTTGCTCAGGAAAATCCACACAATATACATGAAAAGAGCCTAGACCCAAAAGAAAAAGACCGTCAATCATTAATTATAGAAATAATTGCATTTTACGTAACCGGACTGTTCTATACTCCATGCTGGTATAATATTCATTTAATTGCATCGGCGATGCAAGTCTCGTACATTTTCCTATCCGTATAGTTTGCATTTTTTTAAGTTTTAAAAACAATGCAAGATAAAACTTCGATCTACTCGTATCGATGTATTACAGCTGTGCATTACCGTGACGGACGTGCATAGAATGCGAAGATATCATTGTGTATGTGACACATCTTGTTTCAATATTTAACTTGTATAAATACAATAGATATTGTATTATCTGATTAGTAGATATATTTATGATCCATTCCTCATACCATACAGATACAGTGCTATCGATAAATTAATCTAGGCCTCCTTAAGGGGAGACCCGTGCCCAGCAGTGGGCCTTTTAAGGGTTGGAGTCAATTATGATCTAAGCACTTACTTCTTCAAACAGTTGGTGATGAGTAAATGCACGTCCTGTCGTTCATCAAGCAGCAGCATGGCACCCAGGTATCCCACCCGCTTGTCCGTGAAGCGCGGGCTAGCGATCAGCTTGAGGCACTCCAACTGCCCGAAGTGGGCCGGGTAGCCCAGCATGTGGATGTATAGGAGCTTCGCGATGTTTCGGCATCTGGGGGCAAGCGTTTTCGTAGTCATTCTTCGTTAATTAATCAATCTTCAATAATGTTATTATTTGTTGTAAGTCCAAACAGAAACGTATAATAAAGTGTACTGTGGGAACAGGTGCTGCTATGCTTTGTAGTAGTTTCAGACAACCTAGGGGTAAAAAGTTACACATTTACGATACAATATGGTAGGGTATGTATTGGTATTGTATTCTGTATCAATGTTAATATAATATTAGCTGGAATATCAGCATTTTAAACAGTTAGAAAATAACCTGTGCTTTTTTCGTAGAGATTCTCCTTTAAAATATAATTTACAATAAATGTATATTTTTTTTATCAATAAAAACAGTTCTGAGTGACTATTATTGTACTAAGCTAAATTCGACGATGTTAGTGTGATGTTTAACTCCGAAGAAGTTTTTAGCAAAAAGGATAACATAGTATCGGCATTGTTCATAGTTCATACGTCTATCGAACATCCACACTGGAGAAATGGTAGTGTGAAGGAGCACTAATTGGGTTAATGAGTTGTGCAGACGAAAGAGCTTTTAAGCAATGCATAAGGGACGTCCTTATTGTATTTTACATCCTGGCTGCACATACATTATAATTTATGTTGTGTTGCAAAAATTTGAATAATCGTGGATTTGTACAAACAGCCAACGGAATAACGAAAGAAATAAAAATTATTCCATCATCCATGTAATAGCTATTAGCTAAATAAATTGAAAGCTCTGAGTGAAAAAATTAAGTACATACCAAGATAACATACAGAACTGAACAATGAACAATTTAGTGAGCGGATGCATTATAAGAGCCATCCACCCACTTCAAGCGAGTATACTTTGTTCGGTGGGATTGCCGGTTCGCAATCGTCAAGAGATTTGTTATTAATGTAGGCGCAATGGAGCATTACAATCATCTACTGACTGCGCAAGTGAGCATTGAATGTCATTGAGCTCAAGTTATAGGCACCAGTTTTAAATTATTAAAATAAAATGGGCGATAAACGAGACAAGGACGTCACGTCAACAATGCGTTGCCAGGGTAAGAGGGCTAAAACTGCTGGTCAACGAACAAATTAAAAAAAAATTAACAATGCTTGCGAGTTATCTATACTAAGATTATAAAGCTGAAGAGTTTGTTTGGTTGAACGCGCTAATCTCAGGAACTACTGGTTCGAATTGGAAAATTCTTTTTGTGTTTGATAGTCCATTTATCAAGGATAGGCTATGTAACATTATATATTTTAGCAGTTAGTTTTTCCACAAATTAACGCGGGTGAAACCGCAGAGAACAGCTAGTAATGACATAATATAATAAAATTAAATCGTACCACATCACTGTGTAGGGTAAATGCGACAAACAACTCACCTCCAAACACTGTCTTCCTCTCTGAAAGTCGATCTGATGTATGCACACTCCTTGTTGACGACGCTTCGTTCTTCGGCCGCAGTGCGGGCAGCCCGAATCTGTCTTATAAGATCCCGGAGCCTGGTAGGGGTCGTCATTCGCACTGAAACCGGCGCGACTGTTACGGACGACACACACATAAAGCGTTCATCAGTGCATTGTTTTGTTAACTTACATAATAAGCGTGGCAGGATTTTGGTGATGAAACTTTCAAAAATGGAAAAAAATGGTGTGCTAATTAGATTTATGAATATGCAATTCAGCAGCTATTTCTCAACTATTACGGAAAAGGTTTTGATAAATAATTCTTAAAGCAATTATTACTACAAGTGTACATTTTTTATCAAGCGACTACGCTACGAAAAATAACGAGAAAATATAGGCTAATATATCAAAATCCTTTTATCTCCAGTTCTCGACATCACAAAGAAATTTAGGATAAATTACAGTGTAGTCAAAACGCGTATCACAAACTTATGGAGCGCGTTAGTCAGCAAAACATTTTGATACCTTTATTAATCTTGTTTGCCGTGATAATCATCTTATCCACGCCGAGCGGTCGGGGTCGGAATATGGCTTCTTTACCCTATATACCATTAGACCTTTATTTTGGCTGGGTCATTATTAGTAATAGAAACAGAACTTTATAGTACTTTTCTTCGCGTCTTTAGATAATATGGTTATTGGTTACTTAGGTAATACTATAAAGTAGCTAGGTATAGTAAAGACATCATTAATGTAGAATAAGATGACTTAAGTACATTGTGAGAGGAGACCCCGACCCAGCAGTGGGACAATTATGGGTTGTTGCTTTGCTTTTGTTTTGCTTTAAGATGACTTTAGTAATATCTCCGAACTAAATGAAACAGTTTTTTCTGGAATTCTAATCTAACCTGATTATCTAAGCACTCTTGTTGTTCGAAAGCAAATTAATCAAAACGCTATACAATGTGTTTTATTACATCAAAATAATTGAATTGTTGTTGCAGTTGTGTCAGATTTGTTTACAGGTAATGTTTTATGATTTTACATAGATGTTTGCAATACAGTGTCAAATATAGATAGGTGATAGATGTACGTGTTGTAAAACTAGTGACGTACCTATATTTTGTGCATTTAGTAGTAGCGGTATTCAAACAATTAACATTAATATTTGTTCTACAGACAACTGAACATATCAAATGATTCTATTAGAATATATAATAACAATATAAGTCCTATGGCTTTAATATGGAATTATACTCTCTAACTGGTTTTAAGATATCAGGTATAATTAAATATTCAAAAATTATTTATTTATTAATTTCATTTATTTATATTAATTTATTTATTAAATTTAAATTTAAGGCACTAACTGCTGTGAATATTGCAAGTTCATTTATTGACGATTTTGAAAGATTGTTAAATAAAACATTAAATTGAGCCTTTTAAAGTTTCACCACAGAAACCCTAGTGTTAGAAAAATAATACATATATTACTAGTTAACATTAGTACTACTTGGCAACTACTTTATAACAATGTTAGTAATGTGTATTTCAGTATGTTAATAAATTTAAATAACAACATAATAATTCACTAGCCACCTCTAATGACCTTAATGCTTATTTATTAATACTAAAGTGAATTCTGCACGATCACAGTGCATTATATTCCATTAGGAAACTAATTCCACAATATAAATACATAAAATACATTTTAACTGCAAATTCCCAGAGGAGTGCATTTATGTAACCAATAAATTAGTGCATGCCAATAATAAATAATTACATATAACCAATTATATAAAAATAGATAACAGTGAAATTGAGTATTGAAAAACCTTAAATTGAATGAAACCTTGTCATAAACAAGTATATAGGTGAGAAGTGTCACACAACCAAATCCATATAAATTGCTATTTAAACAGTTTGCTAGCGTTTACCTGGTAATTTAAATTACATAGAACAATAAAACCGGTACTCACCTCTCTCTATGGCCTCATTTACCACCTGTTTGATGGTGGCAATGTTGAATGCCGGGTTGAACCTACAATAATTATATTAACAGCAATTAAACAACAAGCAAATTTTCTTATTGATGTGATATTATGACATAGTCATTGCTAACAGATTTGCATTTGGCCGTAACCCAAATTATTTTTGAATAGTTTCTATATGTTTATATTATGTTACCAGAGGTAAAAAATTTAAATACTGATGTTATCCAATATTATAATTTCTTTGGCTTAAAAATATTAATATAAAGTTAATATTGATACTAACTGCAGACAACAACAAACTTTTGATTTTGTAGGTAAACAGCATTGCATATCCAGGACTAAATCTCATCCCTACTCTAAAACAACCTCCCAGTGTCCTTCCCCGCCATTTATTGTCAAATAAAGTTAAGTTAAAAACTGTGAAGAACAAGCTTGTTAAGTTCATAGATAAATTTTGATAAGCTATATATAGTAGGAGATATTGTTAATTGAAAATACCCCCATCGCAAGCTTGAATCGCAAGTATTGAAACAAAATTTATTGTAATACAGTTCAAACTTTCTTTTACAGATGCAGAATATAGTTTGGGAGGTTGTATTAGAGTGGGACTGAGATGTACTCGATGTCAACATGCTGTATTTTATTTATTTATTTAATCTTTATTGACCACAAAAACACGGTACAATTGGCGAGCTTAATGCTTAAATGCATTCTCTACCAGCTAACCATCAGGCCAAACAGATATGCACGAAGAGCGGTATTAACTATTGTTGGTAAGTTAAAGCGTAAAGCTAAAAAAAAAATGCATAAATAGTGTTCGAATACATTACATATAAAATACATGCTTACACATAAAAAAATATCTACTTATAAACATATATAAATACAACGACATATTGTATATATATTATATATACATAACTAAATAAATAATATACGTACATATATAAATAAATAATATATATATTATATATATATATATATATATATATATATATATATATGTAACGTCTGAGATGTTATAAAAATTACAGTTTACAACCAGTTAAGAAAGCTTGTAGTTTTTTCTTGAAGACGAGTTTAGCTCCAGGTCTCCTAAGCTCATCAGGAAGACCATTCCATAACCGGGCAGCCTGAACCGTAAAGGAGTCTGACACAAACCCAGATCGATGCAACGGGATAGACAGAATATAAGAGTTAGCAGAGCGGAGCTGTCGATCATGGGAAGAGTACAGATATTGAAATTTGGATTTTAAATAGTCTGGAGAATGGGAGTCAAAGAGGACAGAAAACAAAGAACACAGTAGCCTAATTTGCCGTCGCTGGCGGATAGGAAGCCATTTAAGCTTAGAACGGTATGAGGAAATATGGTCAAATCTACGAAGACAGAAAACAAAGCGAACGGCGTTATTTATGAGTCGATCCAGTTTGTCAAGTAGAGCCTCACTAATGTCCAAACAGCAGATATCGCCGTAATCAATTATGGGGAAAATTAATGTCTGTACTAAATAAATCTTAGTCTCGACAGGGAGAAAATTCCTGAAACGGTTAAGGAAAGTCAAAGAAGCTGTAACACTTCGACAGATTTCACTCACCTGTGTATTCCAACTCAAGGAACTGTCAATATGAATGCCAAGGTCCTTGACACTGGCACTGAAAGGGATGCTCGAAGCCTCAAACATGACAGGCGCAACCTGGTTGAGATCAACCTTAGCCAGCTGACGGGGGCTACCCACGACAATGGCTTGACATTTTGTAGGGTTTACTTTGATGCCAAAATTCTGTGACCAAGTGCTGACCTTATTTAAATCGGAATTAACTTTCCTAATGGCACTGTCGATGTCAACCACATCGGTTGCGGTGTAAATCTGTAGGTCGTCCGCGTAAAGATGGTAAGAACAGCCAAGGAGCGGTGTGAGGGTGTTAATGAACATGGAAAAGAGCAGAGGAGAGAGGATACCGCCTTGAGGCACGCCAGAGATAAGGTCACACCAGTCAGAGACAGATCCATCAACTCTGACGGCCTGTTGGCGGCCTCGCAAATACGACGAGAACCATGCCAGCACAGTGGACGAGAGGTGAAACTGGGTAAGGATGGCAAGGAGAATATCATGGTCGACCATATTAAACGCGTTAGAAAAATCGATCAGTACCAAAATAGTGACCATCCTATTCTCCATGCCATCACGAATTATTTTATAACTCTAATGTTTGTCAATAAGTATGGAAAACTAAAATAATACAAAAGACAAAATACTGGTGAGGTGGATTACTATGGCTAATTAATGTGTCAGGATAGCACACAAATATAATACGCACATGTCCTTTGCTTCAACACAATATTGAATGTCAAGAACCTTTGTACTAACTACAATAGCTCAATGCACAATGGCCACATCACAAAGACATTATACCTTCACTTGTGGCATCCTATATTATTTTATTATAAGCAATAGGGGCAACCAAATACCACTCTATAATTTAAATAAACTAGTTGTCTTTGGTGGACCTATGTGGGATAAAGTTACGTTCTATAAATGAAAAGTAAGTAGCAGCCAATTTTGTATTGGTTTACCACGCAAATTACGAACAAGGAGTTTGTATGTTTATTTACATTTTGTCTTAAAAATTTGGAGAAGGTAGTTTTGAGAACAGGTCAGGGGGTTTGTTTTGTGGTAGGCTAATCATTAATACATTAACGTCATTGTTGGATACTGTTGTATGTTGAAAATGGGTCATATAAGAATGGGCCAGAAAGCAAAGTATTTTTTTATTTGATTTTATTGTAGTGAAAACTGAAACGCAAAGATGACAGCAATACATATAATACAGCAAAAACTTTAACATATAGCTATGTATTTCCAACTATGTGTAAAAGGATCATACCAACATTCACAGTACAAAGAAACAAAGGTCTTCTTTCCAGTATCAGGCAAGAGGTTACTATGGAGGACTTCAAAACAGTTGACCATAAAATTGTGTTATTAGAAAATGCCTCTTGTATATCTATGTGTTTGTAGACAGCCATAACCAATTACATATCCTAAACTTTAATTTTTATTACATTATTCAGATATTTTTATATATTGGAAGTTTTGTAGTGTAATAGCAGTAGAAACATTTATTGTTCAATATGGTTTTCTAACATCTTATAAACCATTATAAATTGATCAATCAGCTCAATTACAGTTCATAGCTAAAGGTCATAGAAATTATATGCAATACAGAGGCACTGCATGATTATCAAATACCTTTAAAATTATATGCAACACAGAGGCACTGCATGATTATCAAATACCTTTAAAATTGTCTCATTATAAATTCAATCAAGGTAAAACTGTGTGTGAAGTTTTCAGCTCACTTAAATACAGTTTCTGATTGATAAGATGAGATGTACATTCACATACTCTCTTCTTACGAGAGCTTTATAATATTGAATCTATATAGCATGCCATATCATACAGCCTAGTGTATATTTAACCTAATTAAATTTGTGCTTAATGTGTTAACTTGGTACTTAACACTGATATGCCTGCCTAATATAAAGTTACTTCGATGATACTATAAGTTGATCCTTTGTTGTAAGTATTGTTCTTCAAAATTTTAGATCTTTACAAAAATTTGATATCTGCAGTGTATTATGTTCAGTTAAGTTATGATTCCTAGCATATTGATGTGAATGTTCTATAATTGATATGAATTACTACAAGAACAAAAACAAATTAAAGTAATAACAATGTAACTTATCTTCGGAGTAATTTATGTAAAAGTGTTTGCTTTAAATTAAAAACTTTAATGTATTTTACTTCAAAACCAAATAGATTTTAAGTTGAGATATAAAAATGGATATTATTAAAAACATTAGTAAATATAATGGCTACTGAACTTAGGCAAATCATAAACATTATTTATCTGTTTACAAATGCACAATAGTTTGTTTGTCAGATTACTTCATATTATTTTGCATCAATACAGTAGGTATTTACAATGTAACTACAACAGTCATGCATAAATCTAAAATTGAGTTGTTGAGACCTACTGAGTAGCCACCCCTATGGCAGACCTAAGTAATAAAATTAAGTACCTACCTATCCAAATTACAAGAGAGATACTTATGTAAATGAATCAAATTTTTAAATTACCCGGATTCGGAGCCGTTCATCTTGTCCACTTAAAGATATAGGTATATGTTATTAGCTTGTTTCTTATCAGATCTTTCTTCAGATCGCAAGGCTCGAGGATCGTCAGCCAGTCGACAGGTGAAACTCGGACAAACAGGAAAATATACCAAAAGAACTTAACACTTGACTATCACTTCAAATCACTTTTTTTATAACTTAAAAACACAAGGAATACTTTACAATAACTTATTGAATGTTATAACTTAGTTATAACCATTTTATCTTGTCACAAACCATAAAAATGCGAGAGAAATCACATGCCACCGTTGAGCAAATAATATCATATTTTCACTTCTAGCAGAAAGTCTATTGTAACATAAGTGCTGGGTTAGATGATGTATCACAGAGAAATCCCTCTTTAATTCTTTTATCACAGGTTTTACAAAGAAATATTACGACAGCCGCCAGCTGACATTTCCTGCGTTGCAAGAAATTCAACATGGCCGATCGACATGACATGACTCGCAGCTTACTCGCTCTTGCATTCAGCCATTCACACATGACGTGACGTTGTACCATTTTTGTTTCATTTATTTATTTACTAAAGTTATTTAAATTTTATTCATGCGAAAAATCCTGATCATTATTTAGCTGTGGAATATATATATTACTACTTTTTAATTCAACTTATTGGCGAAAATTGTTATAAAGAGTATTTATAATGACTTAACGAATTAACAAGACGTCTGCTTGTTATTTGAACGGACGCTACGTGGAAACATTTCTGAAACATGAATATTTTCAGGGTTTCACTACTGAAGTAGTTGATAACTAGAGAATTTTAATTTTTGTTAGTATTTTTGTCTCTTTCATTTCATGACATGTTTTATTAAATTATGACGACATGCTAAATAGATAATTCGAGATCTATTTTCACCTACCTTCTGTTCTGCTCGGGCGGTAAAACACTCCAATCAACTTCATACATAGGATATGCCATATTTAAATACCAAACTGAACTCCCACAAATAACTTAAACGTAAACACTAAAACATTTCACCAGACTAACACACAGTAGTTTCACAACCATGCAAACTGAACTGTTATCAGTGAAGTTTTATCAGTTACAGGTGCTTCTCAAATATCCAGCAACTATCTCTTATCAAAAGTACTATTTATCACTGGAAAGGGATAGCAATACAGACACTGTTCATTTGATGTTTTATTTTTAAATATCAATACTGTACAAAACAATGAGGCGACGCACATCACAACATTATCTTAATAGGAAAGCTAATTATTATTCATAGTATTATGTTGGCGCGAACGTATGTAAAGCCGTAGGTATCGCTATTGATTCATAAGTTATCGTCGTGATTGCGCGCGGGTCTGTCTACACTGTTTCTTTTGATACAATCCACAAGCCATCTGATACCTTCATCTACTCCATCACTGAAATGTAATAAATTAAATGGAATTTTAATATTATTATTATTTTATAAACAAGATGTTGCTGTGTAACAATGCAACATTCCTAATAATCACAACATAATTACCCAGTCAATGCTGAAGTAGCCATTAGCATAATATCTCTAGCACCAATAAGGTGCGCATTTTGATTGAAAATTGGCTTCACTGTATGGACTCCCATGCAGTCTGGAATGTCTTGTTTGTTAGCTAGCACCAAGAGTGGGACACCAGAGAGATGCTCTGAAGCGATCATCCGATCTGAAAGCAATTTATTAAAAATCATATTATTTATTTACTGAACAATCACAAAACAAGAAATAAAATTTGAAACAAAAGGCAATTAATTTCATTTTAATGAAATGATGCAGTTAAAATTATATCTTCTATTGTATATTAGGTATACAATGATTATAATCGCAAATATTGTGGGTTTAAAATAATACCAATGATATTTAAAACTTTAAAAAATCAAAATTGTGCTATGTAATTTCTACAGTGTATAAAATAGTATATAATTATATATAAAATGAATAATGCAATCATATTATATGTATTATTATATTAATTCGTTATTACTTTAGTACCCAGTGCATCTTTTGAGATATTTAATTCAAATTCATATTATGCCAATTACCAAAATTGACAGTATTTTTCCAGTCGTATTTGTGTGATGTTGTTACGCTTCTCTATCGAGCACACATATAAACGTAATAAAAATGAACTTTTAACAACTGGTAATTTCATTATGCTTTTATTTTTGTAAATAGCTATTAAATAAGTCTAGTCTATCTGATAAATAAAATCATCCATCTGATCCATCTTATAATCCGGTAACTAGTCACTACTGTACATCAACCCCCAAAGTATCATAATGTATTGTTAGCCAGGACCAAGCAGTACTTTAAATCTTAATTGAATCTATAGATCAGTGGTTCTTAACCTATGGTCTGCGGCTCACTGGTGGGCCCTGTAAGCATCCAACGGGGCTGTAATATAAAATTAAAGTTTAAAGCACAGAACAATCACTTTCAACAAATTAAATATGCCTATTTTAATTAAGACTGAAGAATGAGAGGTGGTCTATTGCATGGGCGTAGCCAGGGGGGGGGGTTTCGGAGGTTCAAACCCCTCCCGAAAAGTTAAGGACTAAAATTTTTATGTGCTAATAAACCCTTAAAAAACTTTTTTCTAGACGTCATTCCGAATCAAATGAGCTATCGCACATATTTTTCGGAGCTTTATTTCTATTAAACACGTTTTTGAACTTTTTGACTAAACTAAATAAAGTCTCAATTTTCTTTGGGGTTATTTTATGTACTTTTAGTCGTTGTATTTTCTTGAACCCCCCCGAAACTTGGAACCCCCCCGAAACTAAAACCTGGCTACGCCCATGGTCTATTGCAAGGCAGAAGTTTTTTCACTTGGTCCCTCATCCCTAAAACGTTAAGAACCACTGCTATAGACAGGTGTAGATAATCATAATTATAAATTGCTGATTATGTATTATCTTAGATATCAGTGACACCTACCAAATGTTTCTTTACTCTCTGAAATCCTCTCCCTATCTGATGAATCTACAATATATATCACTGCGTGACACTCTGCATAATACTGTAAAGAAAGTAAACATTAGTATCAATTAATTTAAATACATTTTGTTACTTTTCATTTAATTTATAATGATAATATGCACAGTAATAGACACAATCACATTTTGTCTTCTTTTTTCAAATGGACAGCTGCTGGCCCTATCCACCTTAACGGCTTCATGGCATGACAGAGGTTGGGGATATTAAGATAGATGCTGATACTTTTATTACTCATGCGCTCATGGTATATTAAATAACTTGATATTAAGAATTATCTACAGTAGAAGTATATTGTTAATGTAAATGAGGAGTAGGATTTGTCTATTACTTTTTTACTAATAAATTAAAAAAAGGTATGTTGTATATACTTTATCCCAAAGTGATTGCAACTCCAGTTGCCCTCCGAGATCCCAGAAGTTAAGCCTCACGCCGTCTACATCTATTTTGCCTATGTTCAGTCCTACAGTAGTGGTAATCCTATTGGGGTTCATCGCCTTGTACTTTTTGGTAAATTTCGTTTTAGTGGCCTCCAAATACGTCTGAAATACAAACAATAATATAATATAAAAATACATTTCTCAATGAGAGTTTACAACGAGAGATAGTATAGAAAGTTTTCATCACCGTTTTGCCCGCATTATCAAGCCCTAAAATTAAAACACAGTATTCGTCTTTCTGAATCAAATATTTGTAGAAGCCGTGGAGCAAAGTATACATTTTATAACATTTTTATTTATTAACTTAAAATAAAAAAATGTGAGTTTTAAGGCATTAAAGTAAAAAAACAAAAAGTACCTAATGATAAAAAACTTCACTTGTAAACGTCAAACAGTTCAACCTTCATCGAATTGTCAAATTGACATTGGCATGTAATACAGAGTCCAAAATCATAAATACCACAGAGTACCGAAACATTGCGTAATATACCTTGTTCACAAAATATCTTAGAGACTAAAATGACAACCACTAATGTCAAAGTTCGAAATAATGATACCAGCTTTTGTGCAATCTACTTTTCCGGTTTTTTGAATCGTAAACTACGTCGTAAGAATAGTGACATATTATTAGCGACACTCATATCTACCTAGATATTTAGTATTTGGCTAAATAGTAGTGATGGGCCGACTATGGGTTTTGCCGATCAGCCGACTAGCCGACTAGTCGGCAAAAAAATTGCCGACTATTCGGCCGACTAGTCGGCAATGCCGATCATCCTTACTTCGATCAAATTTTTACTCTTTACCACCATAATTCATCCTATTGTGCGAGATAACGGTAGAAATGTTTTAAAAGCTATCGATGACTCCTGTTTTAAAGTAGCACCCTGTTTTATACATACACTAGCTGTTGCCCGCAGCTTCGCATACGGAAATTGTTTTACCTTATTTGTACTTCTTGCAGAAGGAAATTTAAAAAACGGTGAATTTATATTGAAGTACTTATATTTAGTAATTTATATACTGAAACCCACGATAAAATCACAAAGGATTCCTCCAGGAACGGGTTTTGAAAAATAAGCAATATTCACATTAACTTGTATTAATTTTTCTATTGTTTTCAAAATTTTGAACTACTGAAAAATATGTGTTCCATAAATTTAAGCAAGGAACATTTGTTGTTTTGAAGCAAATCGGTTGATGTTTTAAAACTATTCCATACAAACTTTCATCACGTTTTAATTTTAATTTTCCGGGATAAAAAGTTCTTAAAATATGACCCGGAGTATTAGTAACAACTTTACCAATTTTTATCGAAATCCGTTCAAGGGTTTTCATGTGATGCCCGGACAGACAAACAGACAGACAATAATAATTCTGAAAAATATATTTTTGTGCTCTACCACGTTATTGAAGTGCCCCCTAATCAATATAAAAAAAAAATTCAATGTACAGAAAATTTGCCCTTTGAGTTTTATTTATTTATTTATTATTTATTTATTTATTTATTTTTTCCTTAAACATACTAACATTACAGGACATTAGCCTAATGCGTTAGTATTTTTGCTTTATTATATCTATTGTTAGTATATTGTTCCAACATTCACCATAATCTTTACATGATTAAATTATAAATCATATTCATTATTATTTCAACACATTTCAAGTTCAACTTCCAATAACGAACAGTCAAATAATACACAAATACACTCGACAATTATAGTATAAAGGTTGCAGATATTGTTAAAAACTCAAAAATGTCAATACATAATATTCATATCAATTAAAATTCAATAACAATTAAATCTAGTAATAATTAAATTCAATATAATAATAGTCTAATAATTAATAACAATAATAATGAAATAATACTCATGTCAAACAGATGTCAAAGTATTAAAAACATTCATTCCATAATAATTATAAAATCCATTCGTTACAAATTATTAAATCATAAATAAGAATTTTATTATAGTATAGATTGGAATTATCGATCAAAGAGGCGTTGAAGCAAAATCAAGGCGCATTGTCACTCACTTCAATATTTTTTTTGTTATTATCTGATTTATTAAAATAATAAATCTAGTTAACTATGTTGATTTTATAATTTTGGAGTTTTCTTTAACTTTATTTTTAGTAGCGAAAATAAATGCCGACTATTCGGCCTTTTTTGCAGACTATTCGGCGAATAGTCGGCGACTAGAAAACATGCCGAATAGTCGGTTTTCCCGACTAGTCGGTTGTAGTCGGCCCATCACTACTAAATAGTATAAAATTAACTGTATATCGAATGTAACCATAGCCAAATACTCGTTTTTGTAAGCAAAATAACTTATAAATTTAGTAAGTAAGGGCAAATATATTATGGATATATGAATGATAATGGTTGCTTAAACTTGTTTTAGGTACTCAATCAATAATCACACAAATAGTCGACCTTCCAAGCTGTGAAAATTTTTCCGATTTACTTTTCGGTTTATGGTCATCACTATTTAATTTGCACCCGAAACTGGTCACCCATGAAACGTCAGTTTAGTCTCTAAGATTTGTGAACGGATTATAGATAGAAGACAATAATATAATTTCGACACTAATTTTCGGTTTACACGTAGTTAAGTAGTTAACTAAATTTTAAGTAAATTTAGTAGTTAAAATTTAGTAATCAAGTAGACAAATAATTTAGTTTTCTATTTTATGTTAAGTAGGTGGGCGGGGCTTATCACTTAACACATTGGCACAGGCACTTTTTAGTTAAAATTTAATAAATAAGCTTAAGTAATTAAGTAGAATTGTATGAACTAAAGAGCTTTACTAAATTATTACGTGTGGACGCGCACTTAAAATTATTCACTTAAAATTTAGTTATCTACTAAACCGAACTTTTCAAACATAGAAAAGCAGGTTATTATAAGTGTACCAGAATCTGATGGCAAAATAGGGAAATTAAAATTGGAGACAACACACTCCCCAGCGTTGGGGAAACTAGAATAAAACTGGTTGATATATGTTTAGAGATTTGCACCGGTAGATTTTTTTACATAGACAAAAAAATATTAGTTTGCCTCTAACTGAGTTTCATGGTTTCCTATTTTATTCCGAAATTGACACTGAAAATTGCTTACTAAATGTGTCAAATTAGATAAGTTCACGAAAACAGTACTCTGTGCACGAAAATTAAAACGTAGTGATTAAGTACTCTGTGACGAAAATCACTTTGAAAATTAGGTACCTACCTACAAATGATATTTTGTTATTAAAGGCACTATTATTTTTATTCAAAGTTCTTGGATACTATTCAATTGAAAACATGCCTCCCAAAGATAACAAGAAAGGCCAAAAAACTCCAGTGACAGAGAAATCTAGCGAGTATGGTGAATATGAAGATGTTATTATTACCCCACGATCCATCAGGCTTTTAGTGTTACTAGAAGGTAATCCTGGCGTAGGAGATTTTAATTTACTTATAATCTTCAATAATCAGGTTATATTGGAAGCAAAATGGTTTAGTGGGAACAATTTCATTGTAGAAGCTTTACCAATAAATTTAAAAGAAGCTTTTTATCAGACACTCGTCGCAAATACTCCTCTTATATTTCTACTACGTGCTACTGGAGGGAAAGGGGCGAAAGATCCAGATCCTTTGCTAAGTGTAGATAATAGAGCTGGAGGCAATGTTGATTTATTTCCATTGGTAATTGGCGAAGAAAAAATATTTGTTAAAGTAGCATTGGTATCTTTAAACTCGGGTCAACCCACTGATTGTATCGTGACAGTCGAAGCCCACGCTCCTGGAGTTTCAGAATGCTTTAAAACTCCACTAATCCTTACGATGATTTCGGCTCATTGTATGCCATACGCTAGAGAAGGCACTGTCTACGTAACCGCTTTGGGATTAAATGGCATACACGATCCCATGGCAACTAACTTTGGTATGTCGTTAAGTACTTCTACAGCCCAAAAACTCATATGGGCATCAGCAAGTAACGGTGGTCAGGCATCCGCTGCTGCATATAATAAACCCGACGAAGATATGTTTATTCCAGCAGACTTGGAAATCACAAATTCGAATGAGTGTATATCAGTATACTGGAATGCTTTTACACGGGTCCTTGTAGATCCCATATCATTGAGAGGACGATTATCTTCACCTTTCCTAATGGAAATAGCTGGAGTCCCGAGAACTGGAAAAATTGACGTACGAGGCCGTTATATGGCTTTTGTAGATGCGGGTGTCCTTTTAGAACCTGGTCAATTTGGTGTCACAACTTGTGCAAAAGTTTTGTTCTATAATGAAGCGGAGTTGCCTGAACAAGTTGGAGCGCTTTTAGAGCTTCCTCCAACGAGTGCTAAACCAACTGCGAGAGAAAATGATTTGGTAGTAGATGAAAGTGGTCATCAAGCATACGTGGTGATGAGATTTGATTTGTATGACCCTCTAGTTCCAAAAGCAAAAATGACAAACTTATTCGAAACTCTTGGCTTTCCTATTCCTGAAGGCCCGGTTACGCCTGTTGACAAATTAAGCATGGTTCCGGTGCAAGAAGATCTTACGATCGATGTGCGTAAGATACGTAAAGAGTGTGGAGCATTAGCAATACATAAAGAATTAAGTGGCTTAGCTTGTAAAGGTACGTTGCAAATGAATCAAAGTATAAAACGCACTGCAGCTAATCGCCTACTGATGCGCGTAAGAGCAATGTTAAAACAATTTCCACCCGGTGAATGTTCCAACATCGATTGGCAAGATACGGTGATGGATCAGCATGCATCCTGTAGACGAGCAGTAGCCTCATCATTTGCCCCACAGCCACCGCTTCCTCGGCCATCACAACCTGTTGCTGCGTCTAGACATCGACAAGCAGGAGAAGTTAGTATTGCTAATGAACATTTAAAAAATAACATGGCAGCACTTCGAGGTCATCCTAGTGTACTGCTGTCTAAAGTTTTACGGTGTCTTGAAGAATGTGATGAATTCCAGGCTCGTCGCTACATATTAGAAGCTTTAAGTTCTCAAACTAGAAACCGATATTTGCTTTGGGTTTTTGGTGCAATGGAATTTGACAAAGAAAAGAAAGCCAGCGAAAAGGCTGCGGCAGCATTTCGTATAGCTGTAAAAGGCGATATTTCTGACGGAACGACATGTGCGATTGGGTGGGCCGCGTTGCATACTTTACATCACTATAATGAGAATGCTTATGCAGCATTTGTTGCTGCTAAGAAAATGCGGAAATCTTATGAACTGCCCAAAGATTGGAAAAAATATCTTCAACGTTGGATTGCTACAAGTGGCCAAGAAGAAGTTTTTTGGATTCCAGGAGCTATCAAATCCGAAAATCCTATATTGATAGCATCGGCTTTTTTTCTCTGTTTGAGATGTTATAATTTTAGTGCAAGACTTCGTAAATGTGTTGAAGATAGTTGTGCCAGTAAGGGGTCACGTCATTTACTAACAACTGAACTAAGTACAGATATTTATTACTTGCGAGCAGCATCGTTCATGTTAAAAAGAGAACTCGATAATGCAATGGACACCGTTAATGAAGGAATAAGGAGATTTGGTCCATCTGCAATTATGTCTCAAATGAGAGCAATTTGTATGATTTATAATTCTGGTTGGAACGGAGATTGTGACAGAGCTTTGATTGAAACGGATAAGGCAGGCTCTGAAGATTGTCCTGCCTTACTTTTACGTGCAGCTTTGGGTGGGTTCAAGACTAACCCGGAGATATCCTTACAAAGAGTAGCACGCGCACATAAAATAGCCCCGTCAGCGCACACAGCTCTTTTAATCGGTAGAATATTTGCTAAAATGGGCAAAGAAAATCTAGCGGAACGCTGGGCAGCAGTAGCGGTCAATAATGAACCTCTATTAGCTGATGGGTGGGCTGTTTTAGCAATACTTGCCATGCATGATAAAAATGTAGATAAAGCGAGGGCTATGTTGCGCACCGCAAAGCAAGTAGGACCAATCAGCCCAGATATTGAAGAGGAACTAAAGAAAATTAGGCATCTGATTCATATAGAGGAATTACCCGATAACTTAGTAAAAAATATTTGCTTCTGTGAGTATTATTAATTACATAAACAGGTATAGTCTTAAGAATCTTAAGACATGACTGTTCTTGTAGCTTACTGTCTTTATTATTTGCAAAATATATTAAACAATGTTAAACAATTCGATGTTCTTTGTTTTACCTACATACTATACTTATTGATTATTGCGGCTAATTGCTTTAATATCCTTTAGCCTACTTAGAAATTGCTTAATAATTCTGCAAGGCACTTAATAATTCTACAAGGCGCAAAAATTCTTACTTTATTAGTTGTGTAGGTAATTGCATACAGTATACACTTTATGCAGACCGAAAAACGTGCGGCTAGTAGGTATCTATCTGGGAACCTAGATGGAGTTTTTGTACATTTCAACAATATTGTAACATCATGCTCTCTTATTGTTAAAACAGAATTACAAAAAGTCTCGTAAGAAATATTTTTCTTTTCCTTTTCTGGCACAAAAGAATGAGTATATCGATAGGTTAGTTTGCTAAAGATTCATCAAAATATTATGAAACATACTTTAGTCTACTTCAATAAGGTTGCTTTCTGCGCACTGTGGGAAAATAAATGTTATTACGATGATCACAAAAAGTGTGACGAACTAATATCTTGCACGAGCTATCCGTCTCATCGAGTCACAGTTTTCATACAGAATGCAAAGGGAATGAGCGCGCAGGCAGAAATAGAAGTGCCATTAGGCTAATAATACGTCTTCTCCTGCTTAGTAAATAGATAAAATAAAAATTACTGTACCCCTTGCTTTCGTGTGGCGTTTATAAACTGGGTTAGTTAGATTGTGCATGAAAAGTGTGTTAGACCGTTTATCACGACGATAAGCTGATAACAGCCAGTCCATCCAATCCATCAAGGATTAACGAATCATTTTCTGGGAATGGTTATATCATAAGTTGGAAAAATAACTGATGCGTTTTGATTTCGGTATAGTTATTTAGTTTGAGTAGATAAATGTGCGTTTAATTCCGTACATCGGCATCGTTGCATCAGTCGTGTGCGGTGTGCTACTCGGTCCGAGCGACATACGAGCGTTCCCTGAGGTGGAACGACCGCTTTGTTTTGGGCCGAGTTTCAAACAAGAACTCTTGTCATGTGAACACGGATACAATGGCTCTGTCATCGAATTGCTGGAAATATCTCGTGTTGACCTTCAATGTGCTATTTGCTGTAAGTATATTTATTTACACGAATTTTGTTTAATTCCCGTTATGCTGAATCAGCGCGCCTAAGTATGTTGTCATAACAACTTGACGAAACATAACATTTACCTCGATATCTTACATTACAAAGCGGCGGGGAAATTCAATCTCACTTGTTTATGAATACCGGTAGTACAATAGGACTGATTTAATTTATAAATAACTAGCTTTTGTTAGCTCGTTTACTTTTAACTAAACTAAATTGAGCGCAGTAACTTCTACTGTTATCAGTTGGTGATTCAGTTGTTTGATTTACTTTGTCGATGGCGCTAGTTGTTGAGAAGATCATGTGGGGTAGAAAGAGACAGAGATAGGGCGATCGCTTCGGCTTAATCATCTACATAAAACGGTCGCATTATAATATCTACTATATTGTTGTTTACGCTACTTCTCGACAGATGTCAGCATTAGTCCTGTTTGGAGCGAGCGGGTTCCTGTTGTACAAGCTGTTCATCTACCGTCACTTCATAGGGATCAATGTGGAGTATCCTGCTATATTGCTACTTATGATGTCCATCATAACATGCTCCGTGGCATGGATTGGCTGGAGAACGGCAAGATCTATGCATCAAATTCACGTCATTATGGTAATTTATGATTTTGGTTTAATTAACAGTTACATGCGAAAATAACTTTACAGTTATGTGTCATAAACATAAGTTTGCTACTCTCAGCCAGGTCTCCAAATGAAAATATATATTTTCATTCTGTTTTAATGATGACGTAGTATGTATCACGTCATTCACGGCGTATCTACAACAAAATGCTGCTGAAGAATTTCACTTTCTCACAGCAATAAAGTCTAATACAACGTTCCTATAATATAATCGGTCAGATTTTTTGGCAACGTTACTAACGACTATTTTTACATGAAATTAATTTAATTATGATCCATGGCCTCCAGGGATATCTTTGTTTCGCCTGGTGCTGCCATCTGCACCCTTGAAATCGAAGTGTAAACTTGTCTTGATTACGGATGTAGGAGTGTTCTGAGTGTAGCGGCAGATGTCCGGAATCCTGTCTTGAACATAAAACGGCAACCTATGTTACAGCAAATCTATACTAAAAATATAACATAATTTTCCATGTAGAATAGGTGTAGGTATTTACAAAAATCAAAGTACCTTGAGTACATCGAATACTGTTTTGTATTTCAGGCGGGACTGTTAATAATAGTGGTAGTGGTGATAGAATTCTCTTGCTTCGTGTGGGCGATGGTGGTGTGGGACAACATAGAGATCGACATCAAGTCCACCATGATGGAGTACTTCGAGCACAGCCACGGGAACAGTGATCCCACCACCGATACCATCAGATGGGATAGTCTTCATGTGAAGGTACCTATACTTATTACTCAGCTAAGTAGATGTTATTTTTATGTAAATAGCCGTTATTCTGACGATCCATCTGAGTGGCTATTATGGCCCATGGACATCAGCGACACCAAAGGCACTGATGCGTTGCCAACCAAGAAAGAAGAAAAATAAATAAAGGAAATACCTCTGGATAAGTTAGTATGCATAAGAATAACAAACACTGTGACTTTTTGATAGTAGATTGGAAAATTTGGAAACTTAGTAGATTCCAAAAAAAAACATCAGTGATAACTCTATGAATGAATTATTTTGAATTTTTTATGAAACAAGGACATAAAAAGGACACTATATAAAAATGCTACTTAGTCTAGGCTGCTCTATAAAAGAGTTATCAAGTATTAACAAACAACCATTCCACTTTCAGTTCGAATGTTGCGGCGTGAGTGGCCCAGGGGACTTCAGCGCGTCAGGCCACGTACCGTTCTCCTGCTGCGGCCAGGGGCCCCTGGACTCGCTCCACCAGCCGTACTCGGCGGACTGCACCACGCTGTTCCAGCGCGGCTGTGGGAAACAACTCCATCACTACGCTAAGGAGCAGCTCATGTTAGTGGCTATGACTGCGCTTGCTGCTTCTATTTTACAAGTAAGATTCTTCTTTTACACAAGATAAATCAATGTTTGACTGCGATTCCACCGGATGGTGTGGTGGTGGAGTGGTGGTAGGCACATGAACTTAGTAAAAGCCTATTCACTCTTCTTGAAGACTCCCACTTCGTATGTGGATGGGAATGCCGAAGCAGGCAAGCTTTTTGAATGAGATTGGTTTTTTTAATGAGCTTGCAGTACCACCATTGTCTGCTCATGAACATTTGTGACAAACTTTGAATAGGGCTGTAGGACTGACCGGGGCCTGTTAGTATTGATAGATGGTGTTCATGAGAATATCAGTTACTTCAGTTAGTTATTGTTCGTAGTAAGAGGACTGTAGTAGCTGAGATCGGTAGATCTGTTAGTAAATATTAGTAATCATCCAGTTAGTAATCGTTGGTGTTTATTCCACTCGAAATTGGTCACAGATGCGTTGCTACCCTGAGGACACATGATCACCTCTTGTATAAGTGGAACCGGGAACCAGCTCTCTTCCGACGCGGCGACGCCTGCCTCTATCACTATTTCAGCCACTAAATGACTCATGTTTGGGCTGGGGCTTGAGATTATTTCTAGTCGGGAACGCGTCGATGATATCTTTTTTGTTACTGGTGTCCAAGATCAATGGTGACCACTTACCATCAACTTACCTTGTCTGATCTTTTGTTGGCTATTTACTATAATACCTCTCGCGCCTCTAATTCTTTTATGATGATATTGCTATCGCCCTGAAAAGACACAACGGGGCGTTGTCGCTCACTTGAAAAAGACAGTTCTAAACCATCAGAAGTGGGATCAATAATCCGTTGATGTTCAGTAGTGACGCTTTATAGTTTCCTTATAAAATCCTTGAGTGCACGAATATGGCAGCTATTGAATTAATACAAGGCGTCGACGCAGACTGTGATGGGCATCCTTGACATGATTTCATGGATAACGCGATGGCATCATGACATTGTAAAACTAACTACGTATCTACATAGGTACCTCCATCGGCTCCATTCCAGGTGTTTTAATTGTATAATATTATCTACGACAAATCCATTTCCGTTCGCTGGGGAATTTATTTTCTCAACCAGTGCATTATAATTATGTAATCCGATTCATCCGATTGACGAGATTAAGATTTGAATAGAAAATACTTTTAATTATTGTGACTAGCAGCGAATAATAAATCTAAGTTTTATAATAATTTATTCATTAATTCTTTTATATCCTTAAAACAAATTATTTATTATCCTTACAAATTAGCCCACCAGGCTATACCTCCAGTAATTACTTTAAGCCAGCTTGTAAACAGTTGGCATTTAAGAAAGAAAGAAAGAAAGAAATGCTTATTTCACCTAAATCATACATACCACAGCGACAAATATAGCCAAAAAAAATACAAAACAACAATTACATGTAAGATAGGTAGGTAGATAGATAGGTCAAAAGGGTTCACGCTCAGCATAATGGTCACGGAAAAAACCACGGCCGCTGGTTTTCAGAGTGACCCTCAAATTGTGCAGTTCGGATGATTGAGGGTAACACAACAGCAGAACAATAATTCATCCGACTCACTAATAAACTACATGATCTGAAATAATAATTTGAAGTTTATATAACTACTAAATAATGACTTTATACTACCACGAATACACGAACCATTACACGTATGAGTGTGTGTGTGTGTGATTTGAGTGATTTTGGCACATAATGATTGCTGTTTCGTATAAGTCGATATCACGCTCTTAAAAAAAAACCTTTGTCATTATTGACCTTTTTAAAAAGAATACTGGGGGTTTTTTGTCTAAGTATAATGTAAATACCAACAGTAGTTACAATTAACCGACTTTAAAAAGGAGGAGGTATTCAATACGACTGTATTTTTTATGCTACCACTGAACTTTCGACTGGGTTAACTGATTTTGATGATTCTTTTTTAATCGAAAGCTTGTCATGTGGTCCCACTTTTTGAGCTAGATCAGATCTGACGAGTAGTTTTTGAGTTATTTTGAAGTCGGTTATTTTTTTTTGATAAAATTGATTATTTCTCATGAGCCGATGATATATGCCGATGCATAATATGATGTCTATCGTGACATTATGCATTACCACAGGATTAGCTACTGATTTCTAGATCAGTGATTTATTTTTAAGGTAGGTAGTATGATATAATGTAAAATGATAATTCTAATGTATTTGTTTTTAATGTATTGTTTAATAGTTATGTAGTAAGAATTTTGTAACTTTTTACTTTCGTTAAGTGAGCCATTTGTTCCTATGAGTCCTATGACCTAAGATTACCTTACTTTACCTCTAGTATCTTATGTAATACTATGGTTTTAAAATATTATGTTGGGTGTTGGGTATGGCATTTAACACGCAGCGAAGCGTCGCGGTCGTGGGTCGGGTCATGCTTCGTTAACCCTCCCGCTGCAGAGGTCTTTGCCCATGTACATTGTACACTGAGATTAATAAGTCTTGCGCTGTTTTTGTACTTCTATTATTATAAAATAATACAGTTTCTTTATTGTACATAAGAAAAATTTTTTCGTTTTTCGGTCATGGTGTATGCAATATTAACATCGAGTATACGAGTACACATAATAACTATCTATTTAAATTGTATTCATAATATGTCGTACTTGGCACGCACATAACTACAATTATGTAGTAGATACGTGCCACGGACCTAAAGTACGGGCACTTCAACTCAGATGGAACTACAATCTTCCCATAATTATGTTTGGGTTTCTCAATCGTAGAAAGTTGTTCGACAGTCGCCCACGGTCGAAGTTAAATTGCTAAATGTCCACAATAGAACTGCATCTACTTCTAACTTTCCTCGCTCCGCTTCCGTAAAGTATGATAATTAATGCAAACATCTTCTGCAAACCAACAAGAATTAAGAGTGAAAGTTGTTGATATCCATTGGCTTTAAGCGCCTGGCAAGAAACAGACAGCAACGACATTGTAGCTGATTTGGCGTAGACATGGCTTAGATATGGCGATGCAATGGTACTTATATGTGGCGTTGAAATGACGTAATAATAGTGTTAGGAGGTATATGGGCTGAGCTGGCCGGCCTACGACATTTTCATGTCGTGTGTCAGTCAGGTGTATCTTATCGCTTCGTCTGAAAACAGTGATAGCCTAATGGTGTGAAGTGAAGGTCGGTGACATGGAGTTATGTCCTTCCTGTACACATCTATAATTTTTCAACTTGTGTGCATATTTGGCCTATTATATTGTCACTTGTATCAGTAAAAGAAAACGCAAATTATTTGCCTATTTAGAAATTTTTACCGATCACTTTTGTATGAATACCTAATCGACGAACAAGCCTGATGGTAAGTGGTCACGGTCGCCCATGGAGATCCACAACACCAAAGGTATCGCTGACACGTTGCCAATCAAAAACGAAGTGGGTACCCGCAATAAAGACTATCATTATTAAAAACAAGCAATATCCTTGGATTACTTATAACATCAAGTTGATGATGAAGGAACGGGATTCAGCCTGCATCAGGGCAAGGAAAAGTGACAAGGAAGCTCATAATTTTTTTTACAAAGATCTGAAATCTGAAGTAGTATATGCTATTAACCAAGAAAAAAGTGCTTACTTTAAATTTTATATAAATTCACAATTGAAAAATCCAAGCATGTTGTGGAAACACATAAAAGACAATGTAACTTTTAAAAATAAACAAGATACATGGTTACCACCTCAGCTATATGACCCCAATGCAATAAACGACTTCTTTCTTAAAGTTCCAGGTAATAACTCCACTTCGCTGTCACATCTTACTTATTACGAGTTTCATAGGCATTCCCCAACAACTTTCGAATTTAAAAAAGTAACTGAAGCAGAAGTGAAGAAAGCCATACTCTCACTCAAATCAAAGGCCATAGGTTCAGACGAGATCTCATTAGACATGCTCCTCGCACTCCTTCCAGAAGCTTTACAACCTATCACAGCTATAATAAACACCTCATTAGAAACCAGTACATATCCCTCCGCTTGGCAGCATGCTCTGGTTAGGCCCCTCCCAAAGAAAAGTAATCCAACGGAGTTTAAAGACCTGCGACCAATTAGCATTTTGCCGTGTATGTCTAAAATTCTTGAGAGGATTTGTTGTGACCAGATAACTAAGTATCTCGAGACAAATAGTATCCTGCCAATGTACCAATCCGGCTTTCGTAAAAAAAGAAGTACATCAACAGCCTTAATTGACGTTGTGGATGATGTGCTTACCAATCAGTCAAACGGGGATGGAACAATCCTTGTCCTATTAGATTTTTCACGTGCCTTTGACTGTCTCAACATAGATCTACTCCTTTCAAAGTTATCTTATTATGGTTTCAGTCACGAAACGGTTAAGTGGTTTAACAGTTTCTTCAGTAATCGTTCCCAATCAGTTGTATTGAAAAGTGACATCGATTCTTCCGTAAACTGTTCTTCAAATAAATCATTGAAACGAGGAGTTCCCCAAGGGTCGATCTTGGCTCCTCTCCTTTTTATTTTATATACAGCAGACATAACGGATATATTTCAAAATTGCAAGTTTCACATGTATGCAGATGACATTCAAGTTTACATTCCGTGCAAACCATCAAACACACAAAACGCAATTAAGTCTTTAAACGCTGAACTCGAACGTATAGCCACCTGGAGTGAGAAAAATGGTCTGGTACTAAATCCATCTAAAACTAAATACATTATAATGGGAACCCCTAAACAGGTTCTTAAAATAGGAAATCAAAACCCTATAGTTATGCTGAAAGATGAGGCTATAGAGCGTGTGAACTTAGTGAGAAATTTGGGAGTATTAATGGACGAAAACATGAGATTCGAACAACATGTAATTAACAACGTTCGGAACTGTTTCTATCGGTTAAAAGTACTATATCGCATCAGGCAATTTCTTTCACAAGAAGTCCGGATTAAATTGTGCGAGTCTTTAATACTTTCCAAATTAAATTATGCGGACACAGTTGTTGGTAGTAGATTATTGTCTCGCACAAAAAATCATATACAGCGGGTCCAAAATGCATGTGCGAGATATTGTTTCAAAATACCTCCCCGTTCACATGTTACACCCTACCTCAACGGAGCCAATATGTTAAAAATGGAGTATCGCAGACGACTACATTTCGCAACCCCAGTCTTCGGTATTATTAAATTTGGTCAGCCAGCCTATCTCTTTAATAAACTTAGTTGGGCTAGAGATCAGACTACTGCACATGTTACTCGTGCTACCGCATATAAGTTATTATTCCCTCGAGGTGGTTCTGCAGCATTTCGTGGCAGTTACAAATATAATGCAACCAAATGCTGGAATAATCTGGCGCCACCATTCCGTGACCTGGGAAGCGTATTAAGTTTCAAAAATAAATATAAAGAATATTTATTAAAACTACAACAGGATAGTCACTAACTGCCACCATGCCTTCTCAATATCAGAATTATACATACATTATGTTGTAGCCGATCTGAACTATGCACTTACGTCACTTAGGTATGTCCTGAAATATAATAACCTACAAGTACTCGGTGTAGTCATTCCTCACAACCACTATGAATTATTGTTAATTAGATATATGTATATATGTACCTTCCACACACCACTCACATGTAAGACAAAAAGTCAGGCAGCTGTTTTAAAATTTATCTTGTACTAAAATACTTGATAGTCCATCCATATATCCTTACAAATATCCATACAAATATCGCAAATTTATCCTAATTTTTTTTTCCGTAAATATAATATATATATTACTTTTATGTGTATCTACTATATTATATACATAAGTTAATAAAATAAATAAATTTATCCGGTCACCATCACTTAATTATTATTGTACCTTTTTTTTCTCATACTATATTATAAGACCTTTAAACAGTCGCTTTTGAATATATTTTACTAATAAAAATACCATTAACCTCGGCACTGCCCGTACTACAACTCTCTGGGGATTCACAGAAAACCAGCGCTGCAGGCCTCTTACTATAGAAACTGCAGCACAAGCTGAGTGAATTCCCTTTTTACAGTATAGCTCTGCAGCGCAGGCACATAGGCGAAGCATATAGAATAAGTTTCGTAAATATTATACTTAAATATAATAATAAATATTGGAAAATGTGTAAATTGTGTAAGAAATATACTATGTACCTACCACTATGTTTAAGCCTTATGTCTGTACTGCAGCGTATTGTATTGTGAAATAAAGTCTTTCTTTCTTTCTTTCTTTCTTTCAATATTACAAAACGGTTTGTATTTGAAATTAACACACAATTAAGTTGTTTTCTGAAATTTCGTTTCATATGCTAATGCCTCGAAGTTAATTGATCTGTTGACTGCTTTACAGTACAGGGTCGCAAATATTCGTATTTATACAGATATGAATATTCATGTATATTTTCAAGTGTCTATTGCCGACATCTACATAAAATTCGTGACTGAAACACGTAAAGACCGTTGATAAACTGAACTAGGTCACATGTTCGACAGCCTAATGTATTATTAATTTACACGTTGCATGATTGAGCTATCATATTGAGCTTTGCTCGCTAAATACACGCAGGTGGTAGAATACAGCCAAGTGAGCCAAGTGTTATAATAAGTGTTTACAAGCAACCTTTAGTGAAGAGTATTTTGAAATGAAATGCTTTCCCTAGCTAGACGATTTAGCAGCAAGATCATGCACGTTTTACGTAAGGATCTAGAAACCATTCTAGATCAAGCTTCAAGATAGACCGTAATGTAAGCTCGTCATACAAGCCTAAACACTCGTCGTGTTCCGGCTGGGGGCTTGAGAGCCAGTCTTTCTTTCTTTCTTTTTCTTCTCTCTTTCCTGACCGGCAACGCCTCAGTGATGCCTTCGGTGTTGCTGATGTCCATGGGCGACGGTAGCAACTTACCATCAGGTGGATGCGGATCGTCAGCTCGTTTACTGGCTATCTCCATAAAAAAAAAAACAGTACAGTGAAAAGGTCCCCTGCTCTGTACGTCATGTCTGTGTATGTCATGCAGGTCATGCAGTATGGTCAAGGAACCGCGCGAGTTCCTCTATTCTTGCTTTCAGTTCAAACCAAGCGTGGGTACACGAGGCTACTGAGCTAAGTTCTTTCAATTGGAGGTCACTGAGCTCTGTATGCAGTTCATTGTTGACGGTGACCACTTACCATCAAATTTACCATTACTCAAAATTTTGGTTATTTAAAAGTTGGTTATAAATGAAAAATGATTTATTCAGCAACCATCATTACATACAATTTCAGTGCACTAACTCCCACACTAGGATTCCCTGTGTTGTGAGAAGCTAGGATTCACCCTCTCGTTACAAAAGTAGATACACAATCAAATATCTTAAAGTTAACTAAGTTACAAGTTACAATATAAACTTTAGAAAATTTACAGAAAAAAAATTTTTTTGAATAGAAAGGTAGCTACAAATAATAAACTATGGTTTTAATGTAACATGTGTTATAATATTATGTTGTCACAAATAGATAAATGCATTAATGTAAATGTCATGTAATGCAAATGTCATGTAAATGTTTATAAAATCTGAATTGTAAAGACTTGAAATGGAACAACTAAAATGGATATTTAATTTGTAACTAAGTATTTTTAATTGAGTGACATGGCGAATCGGATATTGCACGCCCGAAAATGTCGGTTTGAGTAATCCACAGTTATGTAGGTTAGGGATGTCGCTGCGGTGAAAAAGTTAAAAAAAAAAAAAAAAATTGTAATATGCTACACACTCATAGTCTCCCCCCAACGATTCCCTGGGTTTTGGGTGCCAACACACAAAGACATGAACACACACAGCCAGACCGAGAGCAATAATTCAAACTCATCATTCAAATTTCCGCCCTGCTGGGAATCGAACCCAGTACCCTAGATATAGCGCGGGCAGTCTGACATGGTAACCATTACTCCAGGCGGGTCGTCATGTTTCTTTTTACCCTGTGAAGTGAATAAATATCTGTATGCAGACCAAAGCCAGGCTTAGCCACTATCCACCTAGATCTACCTCTATATCTACCTCTGGTATTGCTCATGTCCATAGGCGACGTTGACCACTTATCATCAGGTGGCCCGTCTGCTTTTTCGTCAGCCCCTCAGGCTATATAAAAAAAAAGATAACCTAGATTACCTTACCAGACCCACTTATAATAATATCTTTCGGTTTGTACAACCACTTAGTACCACTTATCATGATCACGACTGGCAGAAGCAATAGAACAACTTTCCTTTTAACTAAGTCACCTGTTAGTTTCACAGTTCTGCGTGTGAAAACAATTTTGTTTGTTTGTTAGAAAGAAAGTCGTGTGTATACGTAATTACGTATATTATAATGGTACATTACTTACTATGCTTTTTTTGCTTGGAGGCTTGATAAAATCTACCGGAAATGTTTGCTATGATAGGTCAGACATTCAAAAATCAATTTTTACTGTTTTCTTGTGAACATACTGATTTGTTTTTAACTATTGACATAAAAATGTCGTTGATATCGTCATAGTGTTCAGCCGAGCGAACAATTAATAAAGCCAAAAATTATTTATGTCGACGCTTGAAAAGCAAAAATTACCAAGTGACATGTTGGGCGATATTGAGTTTTAAATACATTATTAAAATCAGCAAAAAATTCTGCGTCGATTGATCTTAATATAATTGATTTATGCTAGGAAGAGTTATGTTGTCGCTTGATAACTTGAAAACAATTTCAGCGATTTTTTACGATTTTTTAAAAATTAAAAATTTTAAAATGCTCTAGTGTAAAGTTTCCAACATGTCGCTTGGTAATTTTTGCCTTTCAAGCGTCGATATTCATGTATTTGCAGTACCTACCTAAATGATATTATTACATAATTTTACATCTCAAACTATGCTATTTATTTAGCATGCAAATATTGAAAAAAATGTAATAAATATTTATTTATCATGAAATAGTTACAACTATATCCTAGGAATCAAAATAAACTTTCATCAAATCATTTTTAGCCAGCCCTATCCAACATTGAATGTAAATAGAATTAGCTATAAGCTACCTTGCAGTATAAATCAAAATAGAGCCGAGCCCGCGTTTCAACAGCTCCAATTAATTTTCGAGGGCCACAGCGGACTCACTGATCATGTCGCTTGATATCGCCCTAGTACAAAACAAAACGACCAAAAATAAAACTTACTTTTACCACAGAACAAATAATAGTACTTATAATAAGTACTTTTATTACATAATATATTCCTACGAGTTCGGAGCGACCCTGCCCGCGAAGCAAGGGACCCGGGTTCGACTCCCGGCCGAGGCAGATGTTTATGTGACAGATAAATATTTGTACTTGGGTCATGAATGTTATTTGTGATGTTATATGTGTCGTCCATGCCAATTGCCAACCAAGACACAGGTAAAAACCTACTGCGGGGGGGGGGGGGGGGGGGGGGGGGGGGGGGGGTATGATGAGTGTGTAAGAAGCGTTTATTTATGTATCATTTATATTTTCATTGTTCATCAACCTCTTTTAATTCACAACAAAAAAATATTTTGGTAAAACAAAACATTATTATGAACGAAAGTTTATTAACGTCTCCACAAACCTCATAAATAAATAGGGCAGCCATATTTAAAATAATTTTAGGACAATTATCGTTTGTACGGCGTAAGTTATTCGTTTAGGACGCCATTGTTCATTGTATTATATCTACTGAATGCTGTTGTTTTGTACATAAAGACGTTTGTTTTTAAGTTTTTATAAACGCACAACAGCTACCTGATTATGTCATGTCGGCTTCTTGGGATATTTACATTGTTATAAATGGGCTCTGTTTATTAATCCTAATAATTTACTTGTTTAAAATAGTGCGCAGAGCAGCACATGAGTTTAAGTTCGGTTTAACGGGATTTATAGGGATGACAAAGTATGGAGACTTAATAAGTAATAAACTAATAAGTCATAAGTCATAAGTTTTTATTGCATCATGCTTACAATGAGGTCTTAAAGTAGGTACTTATAAATAGTCTGAGCATGAACCCTGCTAGGGCGTGGCAATTTATCTACATATAATACATTATTATTCAATTATTTAATTATTAATTATTCTAATTATTTCAATCGTAACAATAATTATTATGTTTTAAAAATATACAATTTAAATACATAATTCAATTTCTAATTAATGTCAACTATTATTATTAATTTAATACAATGCTAACAATTATTTAAAATATAACATTATGATTTAACAACATAAAATTTTAAAAGACATAATTAAATTGTGATTTGTCATAAAGAAAAATAATAATACATTACATATATCTATAAATTGTCAATCCATGAATTCTTTTAGGGTGTAGTAGCATTTATTAATAACTCTCCGGTGACCGGTCTAACCCACTGACTATTGTAATTCCTAAATTCCTATTGCCAACTTGCTATTGCCAACTGTATTCAGTGTCAGTACCATAATACACGTCAAATTAAGTGTGTAGGTACATTTTAACACATCTGTAGCAATTAGTGTGGTTACCCTATTGGGGTCTAAACATCACCCCGTGCGTGACCGTCAGTGGCCAGGCATCCTTGATGCGGACAGATAACTCAACCCCCCTGACACATTGTTACTGTCCGTTACTAGCCCATTTTGTAAATATTTAATAATCCATACTAAATTAAGCCATTTTTATTTGGGTACCTTCGCTGATGTAAGTTTTAGAAAAGAATAGATACGGTCTGCCTGGTTTCAAATGACCACAGAAGCCCATTAAATTTTGAAATTAATTCTAATAGAATTATGGTCATAAAAATCGGTCATACGGATTAGTAATATAGCATGCAAAATTGCAAAAATAACATTCGAAAATAGCAAATCAAAATCCATGAAGATACCAGTTTTCAAAACTCCCGGAAAACTTTCCAGGTTAGTCCGTTTTTTCGAATCAAATGACTGGACTTAATAGTGCTGCCTCTAGCGGATCTTTTTTAAATCTTCAGAAGAAAAAGGCTAATTGCAATGGTATACTAGAGATAAATGAATATATCTACATTATGATCTCATCCTAGTGATACTAGCTACAGTCACCATACTTTGTGAAAATAAATGCAGGATTTCCATATTATTTTCATTTTTATTTTTATTTTAAATTTTACTTTAGCTGGCCTACATATAGATTTTATTAGTCATTTTTAAGATTATTTGGGATATTAAGTTGATTATTAATTTAAGGTGGAGCTTCAATCTTATTATTGTGATGCATATTTTAACCGGTTCAGAGCTGATGTACACGTCACAAAATTTTCGAAACTATAATACCATAATACAATTTGACGATTTCGCTATTCGATATTCGCTCAGCAATAGGTTATTTAGTAATCGCTTATTATAAAATTAAACTCACTTTGTTGTAATTTATATAGCGTGATTCAGGGCGACGTGACGTCACCGTGTGACGTGTGCGCGTCGTCGCCACAATATTCAGGTTCTTCGTTACTGTTGATTGTAGAAAGGCAGCAACCAAGACAAAATTAAATAAAGAATCCCACCACCATTTACCATCAGGTTTATCATTCATCGGGACAGTTCTACGAGACCTCGACGCATTGGCGGACCCAGGACGAACCTTGCACCTGCGCAAAAGCGTGGGTTTTGGCATGGGGTGAGAATGGTGAGATAGAATCAAAGACAGTCAGTTGGAGCTCTAACACTTGCAAAAATGATAGTTAAACTACCCTTCAAACAGATTATGAAATATATATGTTTAATCATGTCTCAAAAAGGTTAATCTGACTGATGGTCGTACTATTCATTGTACGGCCTCCGTCGTCTTAACGAACACACGCAGCTATAATTCGTAGGCGCTTTATTCTGTGGCGGTCTGCACATAACTCAAGGTGAGCTATCCATTGTTTTACAGCAATCTATCTTTAATGGCTACAGTAAGTAGGTATATTAAATTGTTAAAATTTAATGAATAGCCTCCGAAATAATTTTAAAGTTTATTCTATTATCTACTAGTTTCCGCTCGAGCCTTGGCTCATGAATCTCATGATATAGCAGTTTCCGTTAATAAAGTCGAGACATTGTTATAAAGTGTAAATGCGTCAATGCTATGTCACACCTACCTATTTTTATTGTACAGATAACAAAATGTAAATGAAACGTACATATAAAATCAGCAGGTGTTAACCCTACTCAGATGTTTACTTGAGTACTATCACCTTATTAGTTTAAGAAATGTAAGGCAGTATAAAGTGTTTCATCATCCACTTAAGTACCTACATTACGTTACTATCATTCTGTACATTACATTGACGAGAACTCGATTATGAATCAGTGTTTATTATTATTCTAAGGAATCAGTTATTAACACTTGTTAATAGCTCCGGAAATAGGATTAGTGCATCAGTATCACATAAACAGCAGTCGGTCTCATCCTGTAGGCACACATTACACATTACACAGGAAAACGATACCAACACCCGAAACCACGATAAAATGAGTAGCGTTTGACGGATTTAGAAACATACAGCAATCAGGTACCTACTAAATACAGAAATATTTGGAGAATGATCTATTTACATAGCTTCAGTTTTATTTCCTGAGTTCTGAGTAGCTTAGCTAGGAAAAGTAGGGAACAAGGGTGAACATCTCTCAGAAAGTTAGCCGTCTGATGTGGCAAAGGCCGAAGAGCTCGAAGGATCGATCACCGTTGGGAACGAAAGCTTGAATGGAGACCATGGCTCGGTAAGAAGCATAGACTGTCTCTGATCGACCGGCTGGTCTCCAATGAAATATGCTGGATTTAGAAGGCTTAGGACTTGTCAAAGTGGCGCATTTCAAGGGATGCATCCAGTAGTAGACTTATAAATGCTGATAGATAGTAGATTACCTAATCGTAAGTAACCACAAGAAAATTCAGAGCAACTGTATATACCAGTATATCTAAAATGGTTTAGATTAAAAGAAATAGTCGAAAAAGGACTATCTGAATTATCGATAAAACCAAATTTTCAAATCTGTTTTAAATGATTGAGCTCTAGGACTTGTGGGAACCAATCGGCTAATCCTTATCCTAACACCTATGTAACACATGTTATAGCAAATAGCAAGTACATATAAATGACAAACCGCAAGCAAAGATTAGCAGGCAAGGTACCTACTGCTGAAGATGCTAACAACGATTAATCAAACAGTAATCAAGATTCTTGCTCTCAATTTGATTACCTTACGCGTCGCGTACACCTACCAGTGCAGCAGTGACGTCACTACACGTCTATGGCCAATGTGCGGTGCCAACGCCCTCGCTAATTCACTACATAGGTACTTGAGTATAATTTGAGTACCTACTTACAAGATTATTCTAATTATTATATTAAACCCTCAGTTAGATGTGAAAATCCTTCCGTCAATTGCGTTTATTGGCCATCCTATAGTCGTCACTATATTATTATAATCCACTGTAGGTACCAAATTGACATTTACAGTGTATTCAGTTTTTGATGAAAAATTAATAGTGACACTAAACTTGTGAGTTGTGACAAGGCGATTCTGTGAATCATTGATACCTGCGCTACGTTATGATTTGAAACATATGTTTTAGGGAACAAGAAGTTTACTGCTATTAGGTAGGTACTATAGCAATATTATTTCACAAAGTGACATTCGTTTCTGTCAATTTGGTGCAGCGAATTAGTAATTCAACTATATTCGTGTACTGGTCACCATCGCTTTATGACCAGTTCCAATATTACTATCCTAAGCAGTGGCGGCTGGTGGATCCTAGAAGTGGTGGTGCACTGTATCAGCGTATTTTTATTTTTAACGACTGCCAAAGAACGGTTATGATTTTCTCAACGGCTGGATGGATTTGTATCGTTATATTCGTCTTAAAAGTGTCCTTATATGAGTGTTTGAAAAATAATCCTGCCGATTTTAATTACAATTTTTGTTGAAAAGTTCATTATTGCTTCCAAAATAGTCGATGTTAAAGTTTAATACTAGTGATGGGCCGACTATGGGTTTTGCCGATCAGCCGACTAGCCGACTAGTCGGCAAAAAAATTGCCGACTATTCGGCCGACTAGTCGGCAATGCCGATCATCCTTACTTCGATCAAATTTTTACTCTTTACCACCATAATTCATCCTATTGTGCGAGATAACTGTAGAAATGTTTCAAAGGCTATCGATGACTCCTGTTTTAAAGTAGCACCCTGTTTTATACATACACTAGCTGTTGCCCGCAGCTTCGCATACGGAAATTGTTTTACCTTATTTGTACCTCTTGCAGAAGGAAATTTAAAAAACGGTGAATTTATATTGAAGTACTTATATTTAGTAATTTATATACTGAAGCCCACGATAAAATCACAAAGGATTCCTCCAGGAACGGGTTTTGAAAAATAAGCAATATTCACATTAATTTGTATTTTTTTTTTCTATTGTTTTCAAAATTTTGAACAACTGAAAAATATGTGTTCCATAAATTTAAGCAAGGAACATTTGTTGCTTTGAAGAAAATCGGTTGATGTTTTAAAACTATTCCATACAAACTTTCATCACGTTTTAATTTCAATTTTCCGGCATAAAAAGTATCTTAAAATATGACCCGGAGTATTAGTAACAACTTTACCAATTTTCATCGAAATCCGTTCAAGGGTTTTCATGTGATGCCCGGACAGACAAACAGACAGACAGACATTAATTCTGAAAAATATATTTTTGTGCTCTACCACGTTATTGAAGTGCCCCCTAATCAAAATAAAAAAAAATTCAATGTACAGAAAATTTGCCCTTTGAGTTTTAAGTATAGATTGGAATTATAGATCAAAGAGGCGTTGAAGCAAAATCAAGGCGCACTTCAATATTTTTTTTGTCTGTTTTTTTGTTTGTTTTTTTATCTGATTTATTAAAATAATAAATCTAGTTAACTATGTTGATTTTATAATTTTAGAGTTTTCTTTAACTTTATTTTTAGTAGCGAAAATAAATGCCGACTATTCGGCCTTTTTTGCCGACTATTCGGCGAATAGTCGGCGACTAAAAAACATGCCGAATAGTCGGTTTTCCCGACTAGTCGGTTGTAGTCGGCCCATCACTATTTAATACCCATTTTCACACCTATTTACTCACACACAATGTCCCACAATTCAGTAACTATAATATTATAATACTGAAAATCCTTGCAGAATGTAAACAAACGCAACTCCTTTTAGCTAGGCGGCGCCGGCAATTTCGTCAAACCTTGGTAATCTTCGGTTCTGGTGCGGCGCACCAGAGTGGTCTTAATTCGCCATACATTTTCTATTGAACTAGCTCTGTCTCACGCGCCAGGCGTTTTCGGTTGCATCTCATAGAAGTTGTATGAGCATTCGCCGTGCGCTTTGGCTAGCGTACCGTGAACCATTTTACAGCGATTTTCGCGATAATGAGTCTTAATACTTTATCAAAGAGCTTAAATTGGTTCATCATAACTTCGTTAATATTGAATAGATCGTTAATCAGACACTATTAAACATTGATTTTTTTATTTTTCTAAACATAAAAATCTGGCAGTTCGGCGCACGAGTGCACTTAAAGTACAGCCGCCCCTGATCCTAAGTTACTATCCATAAACCTCAGTAAGCTGTTGCCTAGCAATTGACAAAAAGTAATAGTATACAATGTAGTGTAATACATCTTCAGTTTTGATTGGATTGACAATCCTAGAAGCCAACAACCAAACCATCACGTCAATAAATAGATCAAGGAATTGGGGATTGAATTCCTCTGAAAGTGCCTTTGCCTTTCCCTTTTGATCTAATCTCTGTAATCCCTGGTAGATAGATTGCTAGTCTAGTATAACTGACATAACCCAGCCGGTGCTATCCTCGCTCTATATCCCTCTCAATTTATACTAAACAGAGAGAGACGGATGCTGTCGTCCTCTCAGAGGATAGCTCGTTTCCCACGCAGAGTAGGTACCAGGTGGGCATATTGCATTTAATGAGCATAGTTACGCCACATCCTTTGTTCTGCGCCAATTTTCGTATTACGAGCTCGTTTTTCAATGTCGTATCGCTCCCGGTCCTGAATTGTTTTAGCACCCGAATAAACTGCTAAATATTGCTAAAATACTGAAGTTTGGATCGTTATTCAAATAAGTTTTGCCTGAGAATTTTGCCGTTTTGCGTATTCATGGCTTATATACATGAAGAGCATTTAATTCAGACTTAGAAAAAGTAATATTAACCGTCCTAGTCCTTTTCCTCATTTCTCCTCTTGCATTTAAAATGTAATTAGGTAGGTACGTAATAGCCTTCAAATATTTTAACAGACATTGTCATTGACTTAAATTATATTCAATTTAAGTCAATGGACATTGTACAATAAGTAGGAAGTCCAACTTTTTCATTTTTGTTATTATTTTTCACTTTTTACAGCCATTTTTTTTCTTTTTATAGCCGATTTTTCTTTTTGGAAGCATTTCAACTTTTTTTAAAGTTTTTACATCGATTGCTACAGTATTAAAAAAGTCATTACACCGTTTTTTTAGTTCGTTAATTCGTTTATTCGTATTACCAATTACCATATAGGTTGGCTCAGCTAACATTATATTAAATAATTTGACCCTGAACGCAATTTCTAAATTTAGCGACTCTTTGTCAACGGCTCAGAATAGTGCTGAATAAAATTTAGTGAGGTCAACAAGAAGATTTAAGTAATTAAAACAGCCAAGAGCGAATTGTGCTTTTTAGGCTAGAAGGATTCCATGTAATCACTTTGATTTCAAATCGGCGATTATCTCAACCCTAAAAATTTTCCACTGCTTGGCTCAGGCCTCAGGTCACTTCTCAAAATGTGAGGAGTACTAAGCCATACTCCAACCACGTTGGCAAACCCCCTGTGTCGGAGTCGGAGACTAATATTCAAACTATTTAATCTAAGTATCTGTCACTAACATGGATTGGTGTCAAAAATAGTCTTCCAAAAATAAAAATAAAATCGAGACTTTTTTTCAATGCAAATAAGAGCACAGAAAAATATTGCTAACTATGTATGTAACTTTCACAATCTAATTGAGTGTGTGTATGAGATTGGCTGCAGTGTTCAGCTCTCCAAACCGCCGCGGCGCCGCGTCAACGAAGGTGATTAATAGCGCACTCCGGGATGTGATTGATGTCAATGGCTGGTTTGAATGACGGACCTAATTGATATTTCCACGCTCAGTACCACAATACTACCCGCTATAGGTGAATGATTGTCGGGCTACCACTATACACGGCGCGGTTTGTGATGATGACAAGCTATTAGCACTTAGGGTGAGTGAGAGACCTGTTGGGTAATTAATTAATCTAGGTACCTGTGAAACAATCAAATTAGGAACGATCAAACGGTAAATGCAGTCCTCGGTGGACGTCAATGATTAACTGTAAACGACATATCTGTAGTAAGACATTCCATTGCAGTTAATCTGTATTTGAGATCATTCACAGTATACAGCCACTTAAAAACGAGTCTATCCCACTAATCCAGCTGAGTTGTTCCATGACAGGACAACGGACACTGTTTAGCACAATTTAGAAACGACAAGTTTTATGAGCAAGAATGACGCATCGCATATGATATTGCCAGTAGAATACAAAAGCTTTGCTTTTTCCTAAAAAGAAACCTGGTTGCCTGAACATTTTGATCTCTGGCCAAATCAAAATTGAATTAGCAAACGCGATACTTAAAGTGGACCTCGCTGCTCCAGACTTTATTGACAGAGAGCCGGGCAACTTACAAGAAGTTCTTAAAACAATCCAGAGCCGCTAATGAACGATACTGTCTCTGGTTATAACCAGAGACAGTAAAGTAGAAACCTTAAAAATACAATTCGCATTGAAACGTAGAAGGCTTTAGCCGCTTTATTTTAATCTACACCTCGAATCTGAAGATGTCAGAATGGCTAAATAATCGATTCGTCGCTTACGTCAGCCATTGTAATGCACAGTGTTTACTTACTTTGTAGCTAGTTACTGTGTCTATTCGGTCATACCTTTTATAATTTCATGAGCACTGTCAAAATGTTACAATGTGTCCACAGCCATTAAAAATAGTGTAACTACTTCCCCTGAAATCGAGGATAAAGATAATGGAACTGTTTTAACGGTACGATGAAGGTTATTGACAACATCATTAACCGACCACACGTTGATAAAATCATCAAACGTTAACGATATTGTAAAAACAATCGGTCATTTTATGAAATGGCTCATTATTTCTTGATAGTATCCATTCTGCGTACGGTCTACAACATACACTCACACACACATCAATCAAAGGATCAACTATTAAAGGATACTACATTGTATCTCATGTTCTCTTTATGTCAGTGAGCGCGTCAGGTGCTCAGATATAAAGTCATACATACTGTTTATCATATGTTAAATACGTAGGCCGTGAGCAGCCAACCTTGCGATCCTTTTGTGTGCCGGTGACTCATAAATATCACAGGCATGTAGCATAATATGTAACATCATACGAGGTTTTCCGCATGCGAATTCGTCAGCTCTGCAACTAAAATATCGTTTAATATGGTTTACTGATAATTATTATGAGTAAAATGTTACATGGTATTTTCTCACGTCAATGTGCAAGCACAGAACAACATTTCGTTTTCTGGTGGCGTAAACGACAATATACGTGTAAGGACAAAGATGATTTCAGGCTTAGATAAGTTATACATACCTGCTATCGACACAAAAGCAAGAAAAACATCCAAAATGTAAACGTCATCGTTTTCATTCCAATTACCATAACGTCGTAGGTACTGTCATGAACATTGGCTGTGCCACCGTTGCGCGGTATTCCGTAATCCCATAAATTAAACTCAGAGCTAATTCCACAGTGAGATCATTTCACTGGTATTTATTACAATGAATCTAACCATTAAGAATACGAGACCGTTCCGAACTAAACCCTTCCAGTACATCATTCATCATTATTCACAACACCCACTTCAAGATCCAGCTGCATCTACGACAAGCATTTTAAAGATCACATTAAAACAGCGGCAATTAACACGCTACGGTGAGGACAATAATGGATCAATGCTGCTGTCATGCTAAGTGAGGTAGATGGCGATAATTAATGCTTTGTATTGATTGCATGCATGCAAGTGACTTTATTGGCATATCCAGTAGCTACGAAGCAACAATAAGCTAGAATTCAGAAAGTGCTTGAGATGATTATTTTTTGGCTAACAGACCTTGCGATGACCAAGAACGCAAGGATGGCGATTTATCTGTCACGGCCCAACTTGTCAGTTCTCCTTAAAACTTGACATTGCAAAAGGTTATCATGACGAATTTACGTACGGTAGACTTGTAATGATGTCATACTTATGAGCGATCTATTGACATATACTGCGTCACAGTATCATACCGTCATAGGTCTTATTCCGTGTCGAGGAAACCACGGGATAAATGCGTTCTTAGCGATGATGACATGATGCGTTTTCATGGATGTGAATCATTGGCTGGGTAAACAGATGAATCGCAATCGGTCTCGTCATGAAACTCCTAAGCAAAATTCAGTGTTTTAATTTCCTTGGATACATTCGACCTAATTGTCTTTTACATTAATGAATATAGGGGTTCCGATTTTTCATACTTCATATATTGTACACATCACACATCTATAAATCTATAATCTTAAAGTAACGTAACTGCGTTCTTATTCTGTTTCAATAATGCCTGCTTCAATATTATAACCTTCGCATTTTCCTACACTTCAAGAGGACGCGCGATGCCCAAAACACGAAGAAAAACAACGACTTCCGGTATACTTAAAACCCACAAACATTTAGGTTTAAAATCACAGATTTGGCTAGGTTTCAGTACTTATAACATTATTTTAGAGTATTTTCTTTAAATGTTACACCCTACCCAAGTATACTGTACCCTACACAATAGTCGCCTGGAAGGCCCTGCCTGCCAGTTGTGTATTCGAGTTAGGTACTTCACTTACTATGTTATGTTGGTAACAAGTTTGTAACCTTTTTTCGATCTTTATGCATATGATGCTTCATGCTCGTGTGTATTATTATTATTATTAGCTTATATTACGCTTTGGTAGTGAAAGTAAAGATCCCACAGGTCTACGACCGAGTCTATTAGCAGTTTGGCTTCGGTCAATCAGGTGGACGGGCGCTGGCTCGCATCCAGAGCGGATATTTTGGGTCATTTACTCCAGATATGTGACTACTAGCGAAGCTTTTTTTATCGTAATTGTGTTTACCTACTCTTGTTAAACTTTGTTATGCATGATGTTTTGTTATAGTATCTATTGTTTATCTTGTTTCTTTTTATCATCTTTGTATGCAAGGAACTAATAGTACCTTAGTCTATATTGTCCCAGCGCTCATAGCACGGTGCAATTACTGCGGGATTGGGTGACCGCTAGTGGCAAAATTTATGTGCGCTTCTGTGCTTCGGAGGGCACGAAAAGCCGGTCCCGGTTGTGATCATTAGATAGCAGCCATTAAACCATGTCGGAGGCCTTCGGACGGCACAAAATCTGTCGATCCTGGGTGTGGCTGCTAAGTGCTAACCTATTCATCAAACTGCACTGGACTGGAAAAATATGTACTTTTAGTACTATGTACGTACTCGGAGTGTACTCGAACCAGTACAGTGACGTAGATGACGAATTCAATAATTTACCTGTTTTTACGTACGCGTTAGTCAATAAACTCAAATTATTAAAAGTACGAAATTAATTAAACCCCATGTTTTTAACTGACTTCAAAAAAAGGAGGAGGTTCTCAATTCGACTGTATTTTTTTTTATGTTTGTTACCTCAGAACTTTGGACTGGGTGAACCGATTTTGATGATTCTTTTTTTAATCGAAAGCTGGTGTCTGTCATGTGGTCCTACATAAATTTTATTGAGATCTGACAATGGCATCCATGAGAAAACCATATAAGTCTTAAAGTATTAAGTATGTGCGCGACAAATGGACGAATAACTCAATATCACGCCAACCGATTACGATGATTCTTTTTTTAATCGAAAGCAAGTGCTTGTCATGTAGTCCCACCATAAGTTTGAACGAGATCTGACAAGTAGTTTTTGAGTAAATTTGAAGTCGGTTATTTTTTGTTAGTAAAATTTAGATTATAATCGATGGACACACATCCTAACGTCCATGACTAGAATTTTAGTGAGGGCGAATCTTGAACGCTTAGTTCCTCCCGAAGTTAAGCGACGTCAGCGACGAACGTTTAGTGACGAACTTATCCTCGTGTAAGTTGTAACTTCAACGCGTACTTCGGCGAGGAAATGTAAAGCTAAAGATGTAGACAGAAGAGTGACCTAATGACACCATTTGTTCCAGAGTACCGGTATATTCTGCACGTTTTTCCTTGCACACGCCATCAAGGAGAGGAGACGAGCCTCCATCAGGCACTCCGTCTCCATGCGGGAAGCTCCAGACGACTCCCTGCTGGCCCCGACTGCACCAGCTCCCACCTTGCCAAAGTATTAGTCTTTAGATCTGATCGTATTACTCGCGACATGTGGACTTCCTTCTGAACAACTAGAAAGGGTTCTTTGAAAAAGGCACAAGAGCTTTTTACTGAAGATATTTTTTTCTACGCTTTTGTGCTCATGGAGGAGGTAACGATTTTAGACGTTATTTTCAAACCTGGCTGACTTAATTTTCGTCCTATTTTGTCGGAAAATTGGTTCTGGTTTACCCCTAACTTATTTTTTTCTTACAAAAGATTCTCCTAAGTAGGTTATTATACAGATTTTGTATAGTTTGAGATACCTAACACCTTCCAATGTGAATTTATTATTATAATAATTATATTTAAGACGAAAATAATGATAAAGGCAATTAAATGTAGTGTCACTGGTATTTCCTCGTAAACGTAAAATTATATGACGCATCAGTCATCACAATTCACAATGACGATCATTATACAATTTAGTTTTTACTGTCGACAATTTAAAAGGAATACCTAATTTCTTAGAATCCATACTATCCATACTAATATTATAAATGTGAAAGTGTGTTTGTTTGTTTGTCCGCCTTTCACGTCGCAACGAAGCTGTTATATGTTATGGTTTTTGTGTGTGGAGATAGTGAGGAGGGTAGAGAGTAACGTAGGCTACTTTTTACCGCGGTAAAACATCCCCATGGGAAGATCGACATTTTGTTAGTTGCTAGTTATCTAGTAAAGAATAAACCCTAATTTCTAATGGCCACTGCGATTACCGTCTTGGTTTTAATAACAAACAAATATGCTGTCTTAATTACGTCAGGATTAATTGTTTTTTAGGTTTAATTACGATATTAATTTGTATAATAATTCATTACTCATTCAACGAATTTTTTCTAGTTCTGTTTAAAATTTCTAAGAGTCCATAAATAACAATAATAAATAATAATTAATATAAAATAAAACATGAAATATTTCAATGTCGCAATGTAATACCTATGAGTCCCCTAGGGACTATGGTGGAAATTCGACCGTACTTCATTTTCTCAGAGTTATTTTATGTATAATACATAATGTATGAATGTAGGTATGTTTTATTTTCTTACAAAATCAATATCACACTACTACGTGCGCGTATCGTGAGTACATTATTGATACTGATCTACAATAAACATACTTATATTAGTTTTTTACGATATTTTTCATTATAATTATGTATTATGAACTAGACTCTGACTAAAGCCATGTCTACACGTATGAATTGTTTGACTAATCTTGAGTCTCTGGGATCAGTCCATTGCCAATGTTGCCAATAGTAAGTGACATGTAATGTGAATTTTTATACTTATGCTAAATGCATTTTACACACCCTTTCTGACTAAAGCCTACTAAAGGTTAGAAAGAAGAAAAAGGGGATGAAAATGGGTACCTACACTATATTCACATTCGGATCAGAATTTACATACACATTGTGTTGCCTAGCAACCACAAACAAACAGGTGCATGAAACTTTTGGTCGTATAAAGTGCGTTTGAACTAAATCTGAAGTTCGCAAGTCGCGTTCCGTTCCACTCTTTATAATTTAATTTATTTTTAAACATAATATTTATTTGGCAAAAGTTTAAAATAACACTGAATAGTTACGTATAAAATCGATATAGACTGTTTTAAAATACATAAACATAAATATAAAATGTTATTCAGCTTTGTTTAATGAAATTAAACCTATAAATAATTTTATGCTCATGCATATTGAGTGGAATGAAATATCTGTATAATCTGTACAGTGCCATCTCTGAAGAACTTATTTGTGACGTGGCGAAAATTGGAACTAATGCCGTTTCATTCATAACTTACTAATACCTACGTCTCGAATTGCGCACTATGATTGGTCCAATCGTCCGACAGCGCCCTCCTTAAAGTCACAGATAAGTTGATTTCATTGTATTTTGAAATATAATACGACCAAGTTGCAAAGCATGTAAGCGCCATTATAGCTGTGAGGTTTTCGTAGTCATTTCTATTTATAGTCATAGGCAAGCAACCTTGAAATAATAATTTTGTGCAAAGGTTTGAAGTCGCTTCACGAAATTAAGGACGTGCGAGCGTGAGTTATTCAATGATGAAATGTCGTTTTCTCTTACGGCCGGTCTCAATAATGTACTAACAGATGGAAGACTGAGGATAGGGCTGTCATCTGTCATATTTGTCAATTTTTCAGAGGCAAAAATTGACAAATATGACAGATAACATACTAATGATAGCCCTTTTCACAGCCTTCCATCTGTTAGTACATTATTGAGACCGGCCGTTAGTGTGTTGTTGTTATAGGTCAATAGTAAAATAATGAAGATGTCACAAACGTTATAATGATTATTTAGTTCTTTAATAGTTATTTGGTGTGCGAAATACAAATCAGTTTGTGAAAACCCTATAAAGGAATTTTAATGGTTTGTTGACAAGGATTCTGATGCGAGTTTGACTCAAGTATAGTCAAGTTTTTACTTGAAGTTTCTCATAGCATTTCAATTTTCAATTGCATAATTTATTACATTAAGTTTAGATTGTCACCTGACCTGAATAAATCTTGGAAAGTATAAAGTAATTAATAAAAAAAATAAAGTAATTTATTAAAATTTGACAAACAGGGAAATATTTATTTATAATAAAATGAATAAATAAAAATGTATACTAAATATTTATTTATTTATTTATCTACACATGACCTCTTCAATTGTATTTTAGTATTAAGTGTGTGAAATGTCGAATAAAAAATGTAATTTCCTGCCAACTAGAGAATAGTATTTTAGCTTAGATTGTCTTAGATAAGTTTATGTACCTAATTACAGTATGATTATTCATATATCCGTAGGTACCTATCCTTAGTGATGATTTTGGTTGTGTGGTAGACGTGGTAGTCTAAATATAAAAATTCTATACATCTGGTTGTATAATTTTGTATTGACTTGTTTATATAACATTTTTATAATATAATTTAATGGATAATAAAAAATGGAACTGCCTGTTTTGTATTTTATTTCATGTTAACAACAGTTTATATAGTTTAATTCATAATATCAAGAATCAATATCATTGTAAACTATTATCATTATAAACTATTACTATTATTATCGTCACACCTTGATTATGACTGGATTTTAATTGATAGGTTCCCCCAGGTGTATTCATCTATGCACAAAGGTGAATTAAGTCTACTGACTGAGATGAATTAAGCACACAATATACTTAATAATTAGTATATAAGTAATAGGCACTTAATTCACCCTATACTATTGTACGTATTATCTAGTGTATCTATCTACCGATAAATCGCTACACATTGCTAAGTATATAAAGTTTAGTAAATAGAGGATTGAGAACCACTCGGCCTTGAGGACTTGTTATTGTAAAGATGAGAGATGAGGTAATAGGAGGGGTGGGAAGATTTATCCCTCTTATAGGAAGTGAACAGTCGGCTACAGTTGGCGCCCAGCCAGACTGTCGAAGGTCAAACATTTTGATGTCATTATTTTTATCTTCCGGGGTAAGAAAGTAAATCTTTTATTTATTTACGTAACTCTTTATTGTACCACAAGAGACAACAAAAGTGACATAAACAAAACACATTAATATAATAAAAAGTACATAAATTGTACAAAAGGGTAACAAAACGTTGAATTGTTGCAGAATTAATTGTTTTGCCGATACCTCCCTGATGGCATATCATTATGAGTTATAATCCACCCTCTGTCGAGTTACGGGTGTCTTCTTAGAAGAGGTATGGAGCCTATTCCACCACGTTCTTCCAGTGCGCATTGTTTGAGGTTAGTGACCAACCCGAGTGTCGGAAGTCTTTATAACTTCCAAACTCTCACATGGTTTACGGTTTACCGATTGCCATCTCTGTGGACTTATGGAAGCGAACTAGGAAGCATGGAAGCATACCGTAATACAAAATTAGCGAAACCACCATCCGTACGTATGAACACTATGAACCTATATATGCGGTGGATTATAAGCTGGACCGTAGTACAACATACAAAATAGAAAAACTAGTAGATTCATGATATGACCGGGGCCCGGGGCTTAACTCAGTATTTTACTTTTTTTCTTTAAGTACCAGTACTCGTACCAGAACAGTAATTAAATTCCACAGTGTCCACTTAGGGCCAATCGAATTATTGGAAAGTGGTGGTTGATACGTAAGTATGCAATGGGCGCCATGGAGTGCGTCCGGCGAGACTTTCTCCGTCCAGTGGCTCTCAAACTACGGCTACTTGAGATGAGAACAACTGAGCAAACTGATGCATAATGGACATCTTCTTTTATTTGACCATGTTCGTGGGTAAGTGTTTATGTTGTGTTGAAATTTTTCTGTAAATTTAAATATTATACGTATTATTTAAATTTTAATCAATTTTAAGCCCCGTAAGTTCATAATTCAAACAGTTAAATTCCTAACCTCATTTGCAATGGTCAAATCCACAAAATAGTTACATAAGTAATAATAACTTATTATTATTAATTTTCTTCAATTTCGTCTTGGTAAATACATTCCGGCACAATTTTTTAAATTTCTCATAATATAAAACATTTGGATGGATGTTGTATTGTAGGATATCATATAAGTACACATTTACATAAAAATTCAGTGGAAAATGAAAAAGCTTTTAAGTAGAGTTTGAGCATCGATGTCTTACGACTTCTTTTATGGTCAGAGCATGGTTGTGTAGTTTTTGCGCGTTGAAAGCGAAATAAGAATGTTTGAAAGTACTATACAATATAAATATGTAGACTATGTACTCAATATTTATGAATATAGTATCAAATTGTCGGTCTTGGAACCAGTTGGAAGATTGAGTTACCACACCCTCATGGCAACTTATATTCATAATTATAAGTTTGGTTATATTATGAATAGTTACCAATTTATTACAGTATTCATGTGTGTTCTATTGCGGGTGTATGGAAGACGATAAAATTAAAGAAATATTTAGGTAACTTTGAATTACTCCTAAATAAATTGTATATCTACAGTATAATAATAAAGTGACGCGAGTTGAGAGTATTTCTGAGTTCTGTATTTCTAATATATTAACATGGCATGTCATTGATATTGTTATTTGAGCAGTTGCTAACGCTATAGGAAGGGTTGCATTGTTGTTGCTTTCGTTTCCATGTTTAAATACCTATAAAAGTATCACGGATCAAGCCGTTGCCATAATTATAATATACATAGATGTGAAGACAGACAGATATTTGCAATATTCACATCCCCCAGTTATTTCGATCACGTATACCTTCCAGACGTATTCATTTTGCCAGACGCCCTTCGTAAACCAACTTTCGCACATCAATAGTTGCAGTATACGTATACGTGTATAATGTATAATGTATAATGGTGGGAAGGGAGCGATGCCGAGTCCCTCCCCTGAGATACGATCCTCAGACGACTAGTGTCCTTGCACTGTAAGTACTTTAAAAAAGTGTCCATTGCATTGTCTATTTAATTTTGTTAAATTTAAATTTTTTTGTATGTACCTTGTTTTATGTCAACAAGTGAATTTGCGAATTTTAGCCATCAATTTAACAGGAAGACTGACGACCTGAAGAAAACATGTAAATGTATCCACTGTATTCAGAAGGCTCAGAACCGGTCAGTGGCGCTAATTAGCTTTGTCCAGCAGCGGATTCTTATAAAATGTGATGGATGAATGGATGGATGAATAATTTTTTAATATAATAGTAAAGTAAAATAAAATTATTTACTTCCCCAGGATAGGTACTCAGGTAAGTTCTTCGGTATTGTGAAAAAGAGCCCTGCTAATAAAATTCAGAGAAATTTATGATTATCGGCAAAGGAAAGGAATAAAGGATGTCACCAATTATTCATTTATTTATTTATTCTTTTAAAACACCTTAAAGTAGCATTCTCTGCCAGTTGACCCTGGGTGATGGTGAAAATGTCCAATTCGGTGGACAGACAATCATGATTGCAATTCCGACGTGCAAGGACTGGTGAAAAATGGTTATTAAATATGGACACAGACAATGGACAAGACACTTCGTCATTAGGAAATAGGAAACCGTGTTATAGAGAAAGAATACCTACTCTGAAGTCGGTTGCATTCATGATGTGAAACAATATTAACACGTTATTTTTGCTAACTATACATAGTTCTCGTTTATCACAATATTCCCACGTCATTCGTGCCGTAACGTGTGGTGTAATGGAAATGTGCGCCAGACGAGGACATTAACGTAATAATATTTTGGGCGCCGATTATCGATTTAAAGGAGAACCCCGGTTTCCGGCCACGAATTATATGTAATCTGTGCTAGCACATAAGACTGGACAAGAGTAAACTATATACATAAAAATTCGTCTTATTTACTAAATAAACATATTTAAATCTTAGCCTCATTTGCAATCGCCAAATGAACAAAATAAAGAAAGAAGTTCTCATTGTATTTACCTCATTACAAACGATTTTATAATCGATTGATTAAGGAACATATGTATTAAATTAACTATTTATTAATTATAAAAACAATATTTATTCCTTTCTGATATGTTTTCATGTTCTATATAAAGCTAAACTATTTAATATATAATAATTACCATTAAATCCTTTAACGACATCGTTACGCTTATTAAAAGACATTTTGAGTTTAACTTATCTGTGTAAAAAAGTAAAAGAATATTATGATGACATTTATGACAATTTAATTTTTGCACAGAGTACTTAATCACTATGTTCTATTGCATTCGCTTTTCGTTTCGTGCGTTGGTGAATGTGTTTTTGATACAATTTCTAGATTTGCTTTTCTTACTACCACTGCCTGAATATTGGAAATAGGAGTATAGCGCCTCCTGCACAATTTCTTGACGAAATATTGATATATTTTGATGATAATGAATAAAATATCTTTAAAAAATTAAAATGCCTTTATTACACAACCTTTTGACATTTTTTTGGGTAAAACCCATTAAAGTGGGTGGGTAGTAGGTAGTATTATACCCACCTACTCAGTTTTAACCATTATGGTTTAAGTAGTATTTATTTATTTATGGTCTTCATTATATTCCTGACATTGTTATACTCGTAGGTGTTTGAGGTAGTAAGTGCCTAGTAAAACGCATATTCAGTAGATAGGTACTCACCAACCGGTGACCAACCGACCTTACGTTACCCATAATAAACGAGAACTTTATCAAAAACATATTTTTTTCATCAGCACTGTGACACGAGTGTGACATAATCATAACCCATATTTAAGGTGATTCATTAGGATTTCATTAGTTGGCCATTGCTAGCAGACGTGAAAATTGGAGAAATTAAAGCTTTTACAATGATCTAATAGACCACCAATTTTCATTCTTGTCTATTCTGGGCCGGTGTCTCTATGGAAGATGGGGTTCTCCTTTGGCTACTTGCAGACAGAGGGGTTGAATAGGGTTCAATTATGCCCTTTAAACCTATCCGAGGATCATTTATGCCCTTTATTTTTACAGAGTTGTAGCAAACGAACTGAGAATTTGTAATTTTGTAAAATACGGAATGTGTTAATGTATAATTCCGTAATGTCCATAATATCTACTTGGCCGGCAACCCTAACCCGTACGACAGCGACAGTGCATGTCCAAAGCAAATTTGATAAGCCTAATTCTATGTGAGGTTAGATAATGGGTAGGTACCTATTATTTATTGCTCTTGCAAAAAGCAACCATTATTGCTATGCTACGCACACCTTTTCTATACTAACTTTTTACTTAACAAGAACAACTATGTAGCTTAGGTACCTAGTACCTACCTATAATTTAAAAAACAGACAGACAACATTGAATATTTTAAAAATATAAGTAAGGTAGGTATCTCTATAAAAGCTTAGCTACTCGTATTTTTTTTGATTTTACAGATTCGTCCTCGTTCTAGTTTTATTATTAGCTCAGACTGTGGTTCAGACTTCAGATAACAAAATTCATGATAGCCGTATTGTGAGTATCATGGACAATTAAAAAATTTCAATTAGCTACATTAAAACTAATTTTAATTACTTATGTCCGAAGTCATGAAAAAACTGGCCAAGTGTCAACTCGCTTATTAGAGGGTTCTGTACCTACCTACTACGAATTTGTATTTATCTAATTACCTATCATGTTTTAGGTACAAGCTTTTTTATCTTTTTTTGTCTACTTATAAACAAGCCGTGTGGCTTAATGGTTACCATGCCGGACCGTCGTTCGAAGGGTTGTGGGTTCAATTTGAGTTAATAAAGCTCAAAGCACTAGGTAAAGCTTCAAATCATAGATAGTATGATAGATACCACCGGTACCACAATATGCCACTACCCACCACTACCACTATTCGTGGCTTATATTGTTGACTGTTGTTTGACTGTTTGAGCTATGTCTACAGAGTACAGATACAGAACGTGTGTTGTGTACAAACGCGCTTTGATAAAAAATCGTTCTTGGTTCTCGAGATGAGACGTCTAGGAAAGAGATGGCATCTAAAGGCTTGGCTGGGGGCAGTGAGTGTGAGCGAGTAAGTCAATAGGTGAATGAGGGGTCACGATTCATGAGTAACCGAGCGGGGTCGCGGGAAGGGAAGCGTCGCCATCGCGATCTGAGTTTATTTTCATTTAGTCGCTTTCGACAGGTTGTATAGTGAGGCTGTCGTGTCGCCGGTCGTAAATAAATTCGTGTGTGGCTAACTTGTGGAGTTCTGTGTGACTTTCTGTGTTCAAAATGGGGTGTGGAACGAGTTTTGTGAAATATGTGCTCTTCTTCTTCAATCTGGTGGTCGCGGTGAGTTAATCAAAGGGCGGGATAACCGGTTTCGTGGGTAGCTGGTATTGGTACCGTGGTCAGCGAACAGTGAAGCCCACTTCGCCCTACGTGGCTACGGCCGATACTTTGTTAGAAGTAGCTTAAAGATGCAGTATTTTTATTTCTTCTCCTTTGAGCATATTAATGCTCATGAACGAGACACCCAATTCAAGTTTTAACTAATGACGCTTGATTTGAATTCTGACGAAAAACGCTTTTTTATCTACTAGCAGAACTTGTGTTGTCCACTGTATTTGTACAACAAGTGGTTTAAAAAAAGATCTGAAGTAAGAAATAACTCTTGTGTTTCTCTTTTGTGAGCAAAGATTCTATAAATCAATCTTTATTTATGCGCCTTTAATTATAAAAATGCTGAGGATAATGGTTATTTAAAAGAAACAAATTATATTATTATAATATTTTACTGTTAAGTTTTCACTTTTGCTCGTTCAATGCCAGCTGTGTAAAAAAATAATTAACATTTAACTTTTTAAAGTAAACTCAGGTACAGTGACCTGTTTTCGACGCAAGAACCCTATCTGAGGTTTCGATACTTTTCATAGATAGAAGGTTAAAATTATAGTAACAATAATTTTTAGTATGTCACGTTTTACTGTTCAAATTACACTGTACAGTATAATACCCATTACTTTACCTATCTGTGTTTAGTGTCAAAAAAATATTGTTTCATAAAAATAAGTTCTTCTCAATCTATGACGTTAATCATAATAATTTTCGACGAAAACTTTAAATTTAATTATAAATTAATGCTAAGTAGGTACCTATATCTTTTAAATGTTTATGAAGTAAATACGTGATTAGAGACGAAAGAAGAGTAATTTAAAAATGATTCAGAGATGTTGCCACAACTAAAATTTTATAATCCCCGGTATGAGTGAGTCAATAGCAGAACCGACATTATGACATCACTCACTGTAAAAACGTACGAATGTAATGATGAACATGATGGAATTCACGGGAAGCCATTGTCGTCGATTTGATTACTCAATCTCCCTAACTAGAATCCTTATAAACCTGATATTAATTAACTATTAACTAAATAATATATTTTCCATGCATTGGTCGGTAAATAAGTATAAAATAAAATAAGTAAAAATCAGCAAGATAAGTTCTTTAATTCGACTGAAATTAGTACAGCTATGATGACATCGTAACGTAGTTGTCTGGGAGCAAACTTTATTGGCCGCATTAGATGGTTATTTAGAACGAGATAATATGATGTTCATCTTCTGAATTTGCTCAGAACAAGTTGTTCTAACTTTTATTACAATCAGGTACTCGCGTTTAATAGTGACATGCGTATTGTGAGGTAGTAGTAGTAGATTCATGTATGTTATATGATGCAGCACGGCTCCCAAAGATTCCGACTAATGGATCAACTTCTTAAAATGAACGCGTTACTTCGAAAGTTTGATAATACAACAAGCAAAAAATATTTTAATGACGGTGAGATGACGTAATAGAATATTACGTTCCACTGAGCATTTCAATGACTCAGGTATATAAAATTAATGAGGCGTTTCGAAATCCATTAAATAACAAACACCATGGGCGAGGGAGTCTCGCGTGACAAGCCTCCTTATTCCAGTACTCGCTTTACAACAGGTGGATTGTTGTGAATTATTAATGACTTAAATGTTGTAAGCCATGTTGCAGGGGATGTTTTAACCGTGTTTAAGAAACCACTGGTCGGGCAGGTTACGAAACATAATGCAATGACATAACACAATATTTATTTTTTGTTCGTTTTTTGGGTGTTTTACCCTTTTTAAAATTTTATGGCCTGTGGGGTTTGAGTTATCTATGGTATTACCTACTTCCGTACATCTTCACAGTTCGTTACGAGTTTGCAGCCATTAAATTCCGATAAGATTGTAATATGTAGGTAATACTGAAGTACTGAAGTTATGAAGCTTAGACCAATAACTTTTTTATTGGTTGTCGCTGTAAAGTTATAGTGTAGAGACGAGGCGTATTCATACTTTTACTTGAATGTGTATCAGCTCACCACATGTGCAGTTTTACTAGGTCAAGGAAAATTTCTTGAGTGTAAAGGAAAATTGACCTGGAACGTGACTGCTCAAGGCGACACGGAGCGGGGATTTTCCGGAATTTTATCCTTGTGCCTTGCCTTGTAGTTTACGAGGTCGGAATCTTTCAGGGTTAAGTACAATTAGGTATACGAAAAATCTGGTTACAACAATAATTTCTGAAAAAATATGGGTATCAAATCAAATCAAATCAAAATCTTTTATTCATATAGGTATCACTGATACACTTCGTGATTATCTAACTACCTATTCATTAATTATTTAACAAAATAGATATTGAGTTAATAAATGTAACTACAAAGGCAAGGCAAATAAATATTAATTACGTGCGATGTTTTAACTAATGAAGTTATGAGTAATAGATTAAATGATGTTTCTATATGACGAATTTCAAATTAGTCCGCAATGTAGGTATGTACATATCTGGGTATTAATAAAGAATTATACTTTTATCGTTCCTTCTTTCTTCGTTATTTAGGAACATCTGACGACTTGATGTGACGTTATTTTCGGCGTGATATCAGTTTTGAGAATTGTAAACTGTAATTAGTTTGTAACATGAAGCACTTATGACAACTAGCCCAGTCTTGTCACAATTACATACATAACATTGAATTCGAACCTGTTTTGGCTGTATGATAATGATGTGCTATTACGCAAGCGCGGGCTTTTCAACTTAACCGGATGGTGTTATTTTCTTATCTTGAACGCAGTTGAAAACAATGAGGATATTATGTCGTTAGCACCTTCAAGGAATGAGAAATATTGAACATCACGTGACCCGAAGATGACATCATCGCCATCGGCTATGTGGCCCATTCGCCATTCAGGCGCCCGACACTTAAAAGCTTTAGAAGTAATAAAATTGATTTGTGAGAATGTGAGAATATCGGATGTTAACGAATTTATGGTTATTCGCGACGTTCTTAATACTCTAGAGTTGAGTAATTAGTTGCTTATTTGTCGTAAGACGATAACCAAGACTGACACTTGGGTTGGCCATTAACCCCTCCATCAATTCGCTCTGGAGCAGCGTGCTGGAGCTCTAAGTTTCCACATAGGCCTGCCTATATACATACTCTGTATACCTCTTACCATAACATACCTACATACATAATATGAATAAACTATTTCGTAAATTAGAGAGCACGTAGCCTAATTGGCAGTGACCCTGCTCGTCAGCCAAGGGTTTTAGAGTTCGATTTCAGGGATTTTCGGAGTTGCGGAGCAAACATGTGATTCAAGTCAAATCAGATCAATTTGTTAAAGTACAGGTACAATAGATGTAAGTATAATAGAATTTTGTGTCCCAATATAATTTGCCAATTAATGGCGTACAAATATTCGTTAATTTCATTAGATTAATAATTCATTAATTACATTACATGCCTTACAAAGTTACGTTAAAGTTAATATTTCACACATTTATGAGTCGAGAGAAGGAAAGTAATGTTTAATCTCGGATGGAATTTGTGTTTGTGACGTCTCATTCATTTTTGTTACATGTATGTACCTACTATGTACAAAGCGTTAATATTTTGACGACATCATCATGATATTTTAATTACCTACTTTATTTAGGTGTATTCTTGTTATGATTTTCATCGCATTGAAAATATTATTACGTGATTAAATAAGCGAACAAAACGATTCTCTTGCATTGTTATGATTCTATTGTTCAATGTTCAAGACACGTAATCTTTTAAATCTTGAGATTTATCTAGGATTGCAAATTACGTCAACTTTATTTCGAACTGTTAGCAAAACGATAGTTTTTCGCGGTAACGTTGCATGAGACCTTGTATCTTGTAGGTTATTGTTTATCTAACCATAAGCACTAAGATCTTAATAAGGATGTCAGTCGCCGGTGTTTATTTTCACAGGCGTTTAATAGGGTTGTCGACACCGCGGCACCAGCCAGACAATTTAGATTAACTAAATGGTTTTGTTCCTAAACACCCTTGAAAAATAATGATATTAAAATACTTTGGATAAAGCTTATGATTACGCAATAAATAACCTTTTTAATAAATAACGCTTCACACTCATAGCCCTACACTAGGATTCCGTGTCGTGGGTGCCATGGACAACACACTAGACAAGGACATTCATACCCAGACCGAGAACAGAAATTCAAACTCATCATTCAAATTTCCGCCTCGCTGGGAATCGAACCCAGGACCCTTGGTGCGGCGATCCGGCATGGTAACCATTGCGCCACACGGGTCGTGAAACCACCTTTTTTAATACTTATTAGTTTTGCTTATTGTTCAATTAATTAATCTTAATCTCAATTACTTAATTAAGCTTCTCTAAACATGAATCAGGATTTTTATAAAACTCATTTCATTTAGGGACCCCGGGCCGGGATCTTCTAAGCTAGAGAACTCCTGGTATATCCGCAACAGCGACATTGGCAGCCCTAGGCGAGGGACACTCACTCACTACACAGACTCGGTCTAGATTTCAAACGTATTTTCAATTTAAATCTAGTAGGTACCTAGTTCTAGTACGCACTAGCCTGCAACCGGTTCCAATATTAACTAACTGTATTTACTATTTACTAATAGCGTTGCTGTAATGAGTTTTTTTGTAACCACGCCAATAGCAATGTCGGATGTTGCTTTGTACAACCTTGTAGATTGGAGTGTAGCCTGCCGTACAAGCGTATATTGCCATCCCACTCCAAGCTATACCTATATTATAAAATTGCTCTCAAGGTTGTGCTTGTAATTGTATATTATTAATTAAATTATTATCGAATGATAACCAACATACGAGTAAATTTCGTTTAAGATATTGGGAGGTAGAATGTAACATTTAATACCTAACATTCACTTAATTAATATTGTGGTTCGGGTTCGACTGCCTGCCTGGGGAGACATTAATTATATATGAGATAGATAATTCTTGACAAAAAATAACTGACTTCAAAATTAGGGATAACTTAAAAACTACTCGTCTTACATGACAAGCACCAGCTTTCGATTAAAAAAATCATCATTAAAATCAGTTCACCCAGTCGAAAGTTCTGAGGTAACAAACATAAAAAAAACAATGTACAGTCAAATTGAATACCTTCTCCTTTTTTGAAGTCGGTTAAAAAATAGTTTGTTCTTGAGTTGTGGGCTTGTGGGTGTCAACTGTCAAGTGTGTGTTGTCTATGGCACCTGCGAATCAAGAAAATCAGGAATTCCTATGAGTCTATATTATAAGCGTTTATTTGATGAGAATACAAAATAAACATTGGCCTGTAGTTGCCACTTAAATTGATGCCCTAACTGCATGCAACCCTTTATACATTGTAGGTATATATATGTATATGTATGCATGTATCATTAATGATACATTTTTAAAGTAGGGACCTACCCACCTAATTAAAATCAAAGTTTTAAGGAACCATTCAGTATCAGTATCTATTTTTTTAATGCCATTCAGAAATCTACTATCTACGTAATTATATTGTACTTGGCGCTTTATGCATTATGAAATATGAAGAGATGTAGAAGTCATACAATAAAGCCTAACGATATAAAATTAATGACCACGACTATCATGGCAGTCCAAGTATAGATATAATTACTACGTAGTATGTAGTAACGTGTTACTAAGAGCTACTTACATAAAGCAGCCGTAATAATGAATGACCGGCGCCCGGGCGACGCCGCGGCGCCTGTGCCCGTCACCCCAAAATTAAAAATTCCTCGCAGTGAAAAATTATTTCCCTACTAGTAAAATGGTGTCAAGGGGAGAGCGAGGCTTTTGAAAGGAATCACGACTGTAAACTTCCTAATTAAAACTAAATAAAGTTCAAGTCAAGAGAAGTGTACTACGAGGACTGAAGTGTGTGGTACCTATTTTAAAATATCGTACACATTTTTAAATGATAAATATTTAAATATTTTATTTTTAATACTTTTGGTGAATTAGGCGGTGTTCATCATCAATCTTTTTTTTTTGTCTGATGCCTTTAAAGATAATGGGGCAAAAAGAAAAGACGAAATAAAACAATATGAGCTCATAGACGTCTCAACATTACGATTCAAGTAATTTTATTACGTTGGTTAAAGCTTCGGACCAAATAGACCGGCAATACAATAACCGAACGTGACCCGATTCTAATTAGATTAGCTTCCTGCCCTCCGCTACAACGTACATAGTAATGTAATAGACGCTTTGCTTCGCAACAAGAGCCTCGCATCCTGAATAACAAAGCTTTTCAAAGCGTTAGCAAGTCCTACTTTGCCTTTCTAAGTGTACGTTGAACAGATGACAGATGTGTTCGTGAACGAAAGCTGCTTAGTTAGGAAGGGCTCGCATGGATTACCGTAGTTCCTCCAACTCATTGTCTCTTGCCCCCTTCCCCCCTCCCTGGCTACGTCATTGTCGGTCGGTCGTTGACCCAACTTATGCAATACGTCACGTCAATCCGTGTGGGACACCTGGGTGTTGTGTAACTGTTCATCATGTTTCTATTTCGATTCCGCATGGCGTTTGGAGCAAAATTTTGGGATGGAGTTAATGTTGTTGCGGTTAAACGTTTTTAAAGTAACTGACGATTTTGTTATTTTAAATTATTTTGGATGATTATTGTAAACTTCGATATCTGATATGTCAGTAGTAGGTACTACACGGTTATAATATATTTTTTTCTTAAAAACTAAATTTTTCCTGTATGCCTGAGTGAGCGTTATTCAAAAACAGAAACGTAGTTCCTACTGAGTCCCTAAAAGTTATCATGTCACATGATCACATCTTACACCAAATTAAGGTTCATTTCATGAAACCAGAATTAAAGCTTTATCTTGACTTCTTTCAAATAACAGGAGTCTCTCATGACTCTTAAGATGAATAATTTGACTACTTGACTACAATTATCAAGCTGATGAAATTTCTGATGAAAAGGCCAAATCTTATTTGAATAAATCTCTAAGTTAAGTTCTTCACCTCACAATAAATCATGTTATTGTCAAGCAATGCTCTTAAATGTAATTATTATCATTTTTCACGTCAGTAAAGAGGTCAGTCAAACCGATTCTCAATTTAATTGTCGAGCGTGACACTTTTTACATCGTATAAAATCACAGCATACAGATGTCGTATTATTTACAGTTTATTATCATTGTTAAACAAACAATAATGATATATTACGTCATCCTCCTGTACTGGATCATGTCAGTAGAAAAATCTCATTTATATGTCGTAGGTACGTGGTTTTCATCAAATGCGTTTAACCTAACTTCAGTCGGCTATTTTAAGAAAATCTAGGTCGCGGCTAGAAAGGTCGGCGACCTCTCCATAGAGGTTTTATCGCCTATCCAACGGGAGCGAATGGTGATTAGCGTGGAGCTTTTAATTAATTGGTGACTTAGAATATTGATTTTAAAACACTTTAGCGTCGCGGTCGGGAAATTTAAGACTGTCTTTTCGTGATTTTCATTTATTAGATGTAAGTTTGGTCTCAGACCTTCAGACTAGATAAACAATGATATTCACACATTTAATACAAATGCCAACTACGCGCTGAAGCATTTCCATCCATCCATCAGCCCTTGGAGAGCAGAGGAATGCTGGACATAAGCTTCCCCAAACGCCACTGACCGGTTTTGAGGCTTCAGAATCCAGCGGATCTCCGCTATCTTCTTCAGTTCTGGGAGACGTGTGTGCCATTCGAGGACTTTTCTTCCGTAACGGTTTTAGTCATTTGATATAATACTCAGTGCCGGCCCGAGCATTACTGGCGCCCTAGGCGAAAAACTAGAACGGCGCCCCCTTAAGAAAAATTTTCTAACAAAACAATAAAGTAAACAAATAAAGTGTAATTTTTATCAAAATTATACATAAACAATACAATTTACCTAAGATGTTCTAAACCCGTTTTAAACTAAGTACAATGTGTTTTCACTAGTTAGGGCTAGATTGTGATGACTGCGTGCCTTTGTTAGAACTAGAAAAAATCTGTGGAATTCTCGTTCTGGCCATTTTAAACAAAATAAAGCATTTTTGGCTATCAATTCTAATTTAAAATGAAATTTATTTAAAAGAATATATTTAATTTAAAATACTTTTTTTTATTATCATGGATTTGTTAAAACTTAAAGTTACTATTGAATATGAGCATCTTCGTGGCAGTAACAGCTCACAATATCAAAGACTTATACGGAGCGAGCACTACACAAGAATGCAAAATCCGTTATTGGTTTGCCCGCTTCCGTTATGGAATTTTGATCTGAAAAAAAAACGCATTTACACTCATACCCCTGCAGTAGGATTCCTTGTGTCACGAGGGGCATGGACAACACAAATTCAACATCACTGTAACATCCATGACCCAAGTACAAATATTTATCTATCACATAAATATCTGCCCCGGCAGGGATCAAACCCGAAACCCCTTGCTTCGCAGGCAGGGTCACTACCATCTAGGCTACAGGATCATCGAAATTACCTTAATTACCTCAGATGATTTGAGACCCAAAATGGACACAGTGGTCGTCCGAAAACCTTAGACTGAAGGCGCATATTGCGTAGACGTCTCATGGCGTAACTAGACTCCTACTGATATAAAACGATCTACTTAGCGACCGACTGTACGGGTTTCGCCGAAACCAGTAAACAGAGAATCTTCTAGCATATGCCACACATTTATAATTATGGCGAGGCCCTCGACAAAAATGGCTATTGTTATCTCCCTTGAGACATCAAGGAAGAATTGTCTAACGTCGACACGTCAAAGGCCTTTGATAAGGTCTGGCACGCTAGCATTTTAATCCCCTGGCCTTATCCACTGGGTAGAGGATATCCTGAGCAACCAGTCTTTCTGAGTTGTAGTCGATGGCAGTTCATCGAAAACGATGACTACAAATGCCAGAGCTCCTCAGGGGTCCGTTCTGTCCGCTATCCACTCTAATCTTGCTACATACGAGTATTTATGACCTGCTCATGTCCAGTATCTATGGGTACGCAGATAGCACATAGCAGAGTGGTAGAGATATACCTATCGAGTTCCAGGGCCAGTAGGAACGAAATTCAGTCTGAAAGAGACCATAGTAGAACGTGTGAATCTCACACTTCGGGTTGTGTCCGAGTGAGGCGAAATCAATCTTGTGAGATTCAACGCCACTTAAACACAGATGTTAAAATTCACCGCCAAAAGGAGCCACCTTGGCTCCTACTTTTCAGAATGTGTCCATAGATTATACCGACCGCCTTCAGCTGTTGAGAGTTAAGATATCTTAGAAGCTAAATTTTGGGCAGTTCATAGAATCCAAGTCCTTCACTCACACCGAGGCAACTCAACCTTGTACCAAGCTTAGGTTCGGCCGTGTGTGGACTACAGTACTATTCCCGCAATTGGGCAGGTCCAGCCGAATGTCACCTTTCTGCCTTGGATTCGATGGAGAGTCGTGCGAAGAGGCTCATTAGTGACTCAGATCTGGTTAAGATCAATCTGCAAAGTCTCGAGCACAGGCGCAGACTAGCCAGCCTCTCGGTTTTGTATAGGGCACATTTTGGAGATCCAATCTACTAGAGCTTGGCTTGGAAGCTCTCCGTCATCCATCGTACTTACAAAGTTTTGCACCTACAGAATTCTAATTTTTAGAATATTGAGCAATATTTATCAGGAAACAAATAAATATCCGACAGGGAGCCTTTGAATTACCTGCCATCCAGCTGATTTCTTCAAAAAGAGCATCTAAAAATTGCCACTAAGTTAGTACTACAGTAGTTTCGGACGAACACTGTGTCCATTTTGGGTCTCACATCATCTGAGGTAATTAAGGTAATTTCGATGATCCTGTAGCCTAGATGGTAGTGACCCTGCCTGCGAAGCAAGGGGTTTCGGGTTTGATCCCTGCCGGGGCAGATATTTATGTGATAGATAAATATTTGTACTTGGGTCATGGATGTTACAGTGATGTTGAATTTGTGTTGTCCATGCCCCTCGTGACACAAGGAATCCTACTGCAGGGGTATGAGTGTAAATGCGTTTTTTTTTTCAGATTAAAATTCCATAACGGAAGCGGGCAAACCAATAATGGATTTTGCATTCTTGTGTAGTGCTCGCTCCGTATAAGTCTTTGATATTGTGAGCTGTTACTGCCACGAAGATGCTCATATTCCATAGTAACTTTAAGTTTTAACAAATCCATGATAATAAAAAAAGTATTTTAAATTAAATATATTGTTTTAAATAAATTTCATTTTAAATTAGAATTGATAGCCAAAAATGCTTTTAGGGATTTGCTTACTACAGACATAGTAAGCAAATCCCTATTGTAATTACTTACTAAATTGGACATTTCCACAGATGTAATTTCTATTCATTCTTTTTTATAGGCAATAGTTGGTAGTGGTGGTAGTGGTGGTTGCATCAAAATCTTAAATTATCTATGACTAAACAAATACATCAGCTATATTAAAGGGTTCTGGAACAGCTTTGGTAGTTCTATTCTGCATATCTTCCACGTTATTAAGATGTCAAATTATATTTGATATTTTTATCTATGTTTTCACCGATTAAAATAAAAATAAAAAATCTTAATTTCGGTCCCGCCGATTTGCGCCCCCCGAATCCCAGCGCCCTAGGCGGTCGCCTAGTTCGCCTATATGGACGGGCCGGCCCTGATAATACTTCAAACCTTATAGGTGAGGAGAAACCTGCTGATACTGTACTGCAAATACTTTGTAAACAAGAACATACCTACTTCATTCTTAATAAGCGTCGAAATTCTTCAGCTGTGTAAATCATGTGCAGACAAAGACGCAATTTAACATAAGTATTGAATAGATGATAACGTTCATACTTCATTTGGAAATTCGGATAGCTTCGGCAGTCGGCACTTACCGTTATAATAGGCAAACTAATCTAAGACATGTTAAATAATACTCTGGAAAGAATAAGTGAAGACAAACTTTCTACATGGCTATTTATATTTATCAGGTGCTTCGATAACAACAGAATAATATACAGAAAATATACAGAATAGTCTATATGAACAATCTGATTTGGAAGCTTTAGCTCAGAAACGTAAAAATTCAAATCCCTGATAACTAAACAGTAAACACAATGCCCTCGTTAGCAATCAAGGTTTCCGAGATAGTTTTGAGTTTTTGACTTACATACGCCCTTGTTAGCAATCAAGTTTTTAGATATAGTTTTGAGTTTTTGACTTACATACAGACTATCATTACTGGTTTAGTTATTCGGACACTTTAACTTTCTCTATACAGGGAAAAATTGAATACCAAAGCTCCAGTGGTCGTCGAAAGTTTCTGATTGGAGCTATTGAATCGTCAACCGGCCCGGCTCCCATGGCAGCCATGCCTAATGGGGTCAATGTGTCGATGGAAAAGCAGTACTGATGCCGAACTGTCGAGTCAATAAGATCGACTTCCCCCAACGACCTGCGTTCATAATCAACTTGAAAGCACGATTCACTAAATAATTGATGGCAATGGGGTGTGCCCTCAATAATTCGAATGTACAATAGTAGGTACAGTTCTTTTAATTGCGCAATATTTAGAACAGAATTAAGTCATGCTAGTATTTTTGACGTGATAACGTCTATTAAAACGATGAGTGCCGGGCGCATCTATTAAAAAATGTAGCGTTCCGCGAGCGAGAGAGCGGCAAAAGCGAGAGAGAGGCACTATCGGCTACGATCGGCGTATCGTAGCCGATGCCGTAGGCGATCATGGTTGAATGGAGCGGAGCGGGGCGGAGCGGGGCGGGGCGGAGCGGAGCGGAGCTTTGTCATGACGTTGTCACGTTAAACTACCGTCCGTAAACCGACTTTACAGACAACCATTTTTTAATTATAAAACATCTTTGTCAAAATCACACTACTTACGAGGTATTTCCAAATAAATCTAGATACTCAGATTACTCAGTATGTTGATTCTATTTTCGTAATGTAAGGCCGAGTATCCACCACAACAGGGATGTGAGAAGTTACACAGCACAGTGGTCTAGCTAGGCGATGTACGAAAAACAACAAATCTATCAATTTTTTTTATATTAGAAATCGTTACGTTGTATATACTGAATTAATAATGGTTTTAATTTTTTTATTTAGACAGGTGGTATTATTATTTTTGATAGTTTGTAGTCTTCTTCAGGTCTCTCCTCGTCTGTTGAGAAGGTTTGAAGTTAGATGGAAGTTAGTTTTGACAGTTTAAAAATTATTTAAGCAATGTTCCATATAATTTTTTTTGCCTCTATCCAGCTTGAGCAGTTCCATTTTCCAGCATTGGATTGGATTCCAGGATACTTGTATCCGAAATACCCAAAATATAATATTTCCTATACATTACATTTTATGTTTTTTCCAGTTTGCAAGTTAGTTTATTCATTTGTATGTAAGTATTTGCTTAATAAACAGGTTATTCCCCGTTACAGTTTTATTATTATTAAAAAAGTGTCAAGTAGAAGTTGACCGCTAGTGGAGCAGAAAAAATAATTACAAACTAATGGCAACAAAAAAGTGATTAAAGTTAAGAACTTTTGTTTGTCATAGTATGTTTACGTTCATTTAATAACTAAGTAGCTAGTCTGAAAAAACTTGAAATACAGAAAGTAAACCTGTAATTGTTGTCATGAGATATTGTCATGAGTCATGGTTGCGCAAGCGCATGCAAGCTGTGCAAAGGATCCGCCGCCATTGCCGGCGCGGCGCGAGCGCAGGCGCGGATACTGTGACACGTTGTGCAAACCAGTCCGGCTGTGAAATATCAGTGCGCGCACTACATTAAACTGTTAAGTCAAACCAGTATTGACTTTGATTTAGGGTTCCGTGGACAAGTTGAACAATTCCGGTTTTATCTGAACACCACATTTTTTATAAATTATTTGCATTGCATATTAGATTAAGTAGAGAATAATCGTCCTAAAGAATACTTTCCTGAGAAAAATTTAAACTTTTTTTTGTTATTTACTACTTAGGTACCATTTTTAACGTGATAACGTCTATTAAAACGATGAGCGCCGGGCGCATCTATTAAAAAATGTAGCGTTCCGCGAGCGAGATAGCGGCAAAAGCGAGAGAGAGGCACTATCGGCTACGATCGGCGTATCGTAGCCGTTGCCGTAGGCAAGCCGTAAGCGATCGTAGTTGAGTGGAGCGGGGCGGGGCGGGGCGGAGCGGAGCCGAGCGGCGCGGAGCGGAGAGGAGCGGAGCTTTGTCATGAAGTTGTCACGTTAAAAACTACCGTCCGTAAACCGACTTTACAGACAACCATTTTTTGTCATAAATATCAGAAGATACTTATTTTGACATTAGATTTATGCACGTGACTATCCTTTAGCAGAATTATTGTCGCCTTTCAAAAAGAGTGGTTTCGTTTTGTGTTTCTTTTTCTTAGGTTCTTTTTTATATGATAATAATATATGTATTTTGTAACTTTATTATTTTCCTTCCATCTATAACGATTTGTATCATTAATTAATACATGCTATTTTTAATATCCCGATCTGAGGACCAAGATCGTCTAAAACAGATGTTAACTGTTTCTGCTGCTGTAGTATTGACAAGTTGACAGTACAGTCGGTATGATAAACTTCCTAAAGCTATCAATGTCTGGTCTGGTCATGTGTTCGTTAAACCACATAGCTGGCATCACTCGCATGCCCGTGAGCTCTGCGTATACCTGCCGAACGAGTTCTTGTTAGCGGGTATAAAAAAGGCTCATGCCTAGGGTTGCGCAAAATAAGACGCTGGAAAGAATTTATAGGCTCATTTTTGTGAAGGATTTTTTCCAAGACATCACTGAAAAGTTAGCAGTGAAGTTAGCTTAGAGTGTTGGATACGGTTTATGTTCATTGTTCATAGATCATAATGATTTCTTAGCTGCCCTTAAAAGGATGATTTGAATTTTTTTATGTTTATTCTTTAGTCAATCTGACTAATCGTGAAATAAATTGTTTCACTCAGACAAAAACCTGTTCCAGAGACATCCGGTGTGTGTTTGGCATCTGGTGCCGTTAAACTAAGCAAAATCCGGGGAATCCCGGACACATGTCACCTTTGGCAGCCCTACAGTCTACCGTCCTCTGTGTACTGTAGTCTGTAACTGAGGCTACGATATTATGGCATTCTGTATCGTTCTTTTTGGATGACTTGCGTATCGCACAATACGATGGGTAACTTACGAAAAACTTGTCCTTTAAACTGGTTGGAGGGATGCTTTGTTATCTATGCAAGTCTTGCTTATGTATACTCTTAAGATGCAGTCTCACGACTCGTAATTGTAAAGGTTTGTGTATTTTAGTAAAACATAAAGGCCATATTACTTCCAACCATGATTATTTCTAAATTGCTGCTTGGGTAATCATGAGTTTTTTAAAAGAAGAATTCGTTCATGATTAATGAAAAGAAATATTTTTATTTATTAAGTACTTAGATATACTTATTATTATATATTCTTTCCTAGTGCAAATAAATATTTGTAATGTTAACGAAGCGAAGCGAGACCGGTTTACTATGTGTTGTAAAATTTAATATAAGTAATATTTTTTTCGAGATCTAATATTTTTTTTTACGTGTATTTAAAATAACTACTAATGGAATTCGATCCGAAAGTCTTAAATAATAATATTTTCATGTATCTACAGAGCTTTATTCTTGCAACTATTGTTTGATGAAGAGATAAAAAAAATCGAGATTAGTCTCTGGCTGGATGTCACGGCTTCGGTTCGGTGGTCATTGTGTAATTGTGTCACTTATCCGATAAGCTCTTGCTTTCGTAATGTTACGTGAAACTATACAATTGTTATGTAATCTTATCATGGTTGTAACGGCCAATAATATTTATTTACCGGTTAACTGCATATCAATAGGTATAGCTTTTTTGATTTGGTATGGAATAAGCCTGTTTTATTTGTGCAAACGAAATGGCCGGATGGATGACGTGATGGTCACCGATCGAATGCGCATCGATAGACAGACGTAAGTTTAAGTCGATGCGAATCTCTCCTGCTCTTGGTGCACTCTGAGACACAGATGAAGATACGCCCGGTGTTTGTAGGCTCTCTATGTTCTCAGGATTATTCACCAGAGCCCTTCTTGATTCAGTCGTGAAATGTATTTAGCTCCTTGGTGGATTTTTATGTAAATCTTAATATATATGTAACAAAAGGGGTAATCTACGGTGTTGGTTATTCAATAATATTCCTTTTACTTTGCTCCATGATATTATATTTCCATTTCTCCTAACGTTCACATCAATAACAATCTGTACAACTCCGTGATCAGTATTGGAATCCCATAGCATGTCCCACACGTAATGTTCTAAATAGATTGACACATTCCTTATTCTAAACATTTGGTTTTTCTTCATGACTTCTCGTGTGACAGACCAAAGAGGTTGCTCGCCGTCATATATAAATTACGTGTCACGTTGTTTGTCCGCGATGGACTCCTAAACTACTGAACCGATTTTAATCAAATTTGCACGCCGTGTGCAGTTTGATGCAACTTGAAAGATAGGATAGCTTAAATCTCAAAATAAAATAAAACTTTTGACAGAACGAAGTCTGTCCGGGCAGCTAGTAGCCGATAAATGAGCAGAGCGTAATTAAGTATGATGCGTTGCTGGCCAATAAAGGTACCCGTAAGACGAATCGTTCAACGATAAAAACCAGCCGTAAAGAAACTCCTCGGCACATCTTTAAAACAATTATAAAAAGAAAATATTACAAAAATATTTATTAATCTGAGCGGAACTGGTTTCAAAGCTGGTCATTTCCATGCATCTTTATCATTTACTCGTCTACACTATAATATTATCCCTTGCCTAAAAAATTGGATCTATCCGTTAGGATCTGGATTTAACTATTTTGGCTAGCTCGGCGTTTTGTCCGTGTGAAGCTACAAATACCGCTGTAGCCTTAGAATAATAATAAACGCTGGAGCCATCAGCAATTGTCCATTCGGAAAAATATTGCTAATATTGCTATTCGTTGCTTAATCAGTAAGAAGAACGAGTTTTAGTATAGATTTAAAGATAGTATTCTTCGTTTTACTTTATAAAAACTTCCACGGAATTCTGTAAAGCATTCGCACCGACATAGTTTATTTATCTCACACACACAAGTAGTTGGATATACGTTTTAAAAAACGTCCGTTGTTGGGGCGTTGGAAGACGCATCTCTATTCTCTAACAGAACAGGATCCAGGGTCGAACTGGTTTAAAAAATTTACATTAATTCGCAGCGAATTTTTTTGCTATGTATTATACGAAAGAAGTTCATAGTACCCATTTCAGATATTTTGTTCATTTAATACATACATACATATAAATCACGCCTCTTTCCCGTAGGGGTAGGCAGAGACCACTTCTTTCCACTTGCTACGATCCTTACATACTTCTTTCGCTTCGTCCACTTTCATTATTCCTTTCATACATGCTCTTCGGTTTGCTGTACTCTTGACCTGGCCTTTTTTCAAGACGTCCCTAATTTGGTCTTGAAACGTCCGCCTAGGTCTACCCCTTCCAACACTCGCATTCACACTCGCCTTATACACTTTTTTCGTCAATCGTTCTTCATTCATTCTCTCGACATGTCCAAACCATCTCAGCATACCTTTCTCAATTTTTGTCACTACATCTTCTTTCACACCACACCGTTTCCTTATCTCACTATTTCTTATCCTGTCACTCAGTTTAACTCCTATCATACTTCTTAACGCTCTCATCTCAACTGCATTTATTCTGCTTTCATGTTTCTTCTGCCATACCCAACTTTCACTTCCGTACATGAGTGTCGGAACCAACACCCCCTCATGCACAGCCAAACGAGCCTTGTTAGACACCTTCCGACTGTTCATAAAGGAGTGCAAAGCTCCATTCACCATGTTTCCTGCATTCACTCTTCTTTCAATATCGCTCTCACACTTTCCATCTCTTGTAAACTTTGAACCCAGATACACAAACTCATTCACCTGTTCAATTTGTTCATCTCCAATCACGACATTGCAGTCTGTCACTGCCTCATCTCTTTCAAACACCATAACTTTCGTCTTCTTTACATTCATCTTCATTCCTTTTCTAACAAAAGCTCCATTCATAGCAGTTACCATCTCCTGCAACTCTATTCATTTAATTCTATAATATTATGTAATAATATTATGTTTGGGAAGATAGTGAGTAATAATAAATTACTGCTGACACACTCAGACCTTGGTTTTTGTCTTTTTTATCAGGCACAAATGGCTCACAAACACTTAACCAAATACTTATTGTAGATGTTTATCACAAGACTGCCTACTCCGGCCGGAATCGAACCAGGAACACCAAGCTCCTATTTCTAGTTAAGCTAGTTATTATTACTATTATCTGGGCTACAGAATCAAGTACCCAATTACTAATTTCTAAGTAGGTAGGTGGGTACTTTGTAACTGCGCGTCAAATCAATGCCTGTGCTCAAAAAGAATCGATTTTTTGTGACAATTGTGTCAGCTGGTATTGATAAGTATCTAAAAATGAGCATTTAATTGGTTTACTATCTACTTCCGAGGCATAACGTAAAAAATGACCTTACTTTTAATTTAAGAGTTTCTTACATCACAAGCCAACATAAAACTAAAAGGGAAGGAAACAATTAGTGTGAACTATGTAGTATAAATTAAAAAATTAAAAAAAAACCGCCTGTTATCAAAAAACTATCATGTTGTACCTTTTTTAAATCCTTATGGTGAGCTCTTTAATTTGATGTCCATATTGCATTATTCGACACACACTCTCACACTCACAGCCACCATATTTTTTTTTAACTTCAATTTTCTAAGAACACTTGGGTTATCAAGACGAATCTAACGATATCTTAATTACATATATCCGTTCAGCGGTTTGGAAGATATGTGGTAATAAAGAATATAACACGCATACATAAATAAAATTACATACCACATAATTATACAAGATACGTGCGAAAAACATAACCCTTCCTGGTAGGTGGGTAAAAATAGTAAAACCTGGAAAGTCGTTTATGGTTTCATATAAGTAAAGCTAAACTAGTAACCGGCCCTCGATTTGCTTCGGGTACCTGAGTGTTATATGTATTACAAAACATATTTTGTGCATGAGAGCTACATAACACCACTGAACGAATATACAGTATAACTAGCCGCCCGGACAGACTTTGTTCTGTCAAAAGTTTTTTTATTATTTTGAGATGTAAGCTATCCTATCTCTTAAGTTGGATCAAACTGCACACGGTGTGCAAGTTTGATTAAAATCGGTTAAGGCGATATTATCCCAAGAAATGGTATTTTTGAAGGTGTTTTGTTCATAAATGGTACATAATACAATTCTAAAAAAATATATATGTTATTTTACAGTCTTTGTTCTTTCGTTCCCTCATACTTGATACACGATAGCAATTATTTCATTGGATAGAAATAAATCACAAAGTGGGGTCTAATCTGGCATAAAAATGGCGTTTTATTCGCGTTTTAATCGCTTCCAGATAATAAAAAATATACCACAGTATAGGTCCTATAGATACCAATATTTCTTTCTGATCATAATTTGAAATTTTGAAAAACTTCCCTTTCAATTTCTATTTTTTCCCTTTCCACGAGCAACGAAACGCCCGACGCGTTAATTTACTCAATTTTACTCTCGCGCCAGTCGCCTTCGAGGTAGGACCTGTGCTAATCGGCATCGCAGCCGCACGTTGTCGAATTTCCGACACTAATTTTAATTTCGAATTTGGCGCGCGCGCCTTCTGAACTTATATTACGTATTAGGTACTGTCCAAAGTATCCACACTGCTGTAATTTGAAATAATAAAAATTTTTCGTTTTTATACTTTAGTTACTATTATAGTATTTGGGTATTGGTATAAGTCAAGTGCTAATTACACAATTATTATCTAATACTATCCCAAGCCGGATGGGTGTCGTAAAAGGCGACTAAATCCGGCCCGCTGGTGGTAGGGCCCCTCGAGGGATTATATTGGTAATATTGATTTTAAATTTAATACCATTATTACTATTATTATTTCTCCATGGGGTTCGCATGGATAGCTACCACCCTTGAGCATGTGTCAGTCGCCAAACGACTCGTCGTGACGGCTGGGAGCTTGAGAGACAGTTTTCTTTTTTGAAGTTATACCTTATTTAGGCGCGTTATGAAATAAATGGAAAATTGTTTTGAAAAAATGATTATTGAAGTGAAAACTTCTTGAAGTCAAAAGTCAAAAAAGTCGAAAGTCAAAAATGTCAAAAAAGTCAAAAAAGTCAAAAGTCGAAATTCAAAAAATTCTAAAAAGTCAAAAAAGTCAAAAGTCAAAAAAGTCAAGTCAAAAAAGTCAAAGTCAAAAAAGTCAAAAGTCAAAAAAGTCAAAAAAGTCAAAATTCAAACAAGTCAAAAGTCAAAAGTCAAAAGTCAAAAAAGTCAAAAAAGTCAAGTCAAAAAAGTCAAAAAAGTCAAAGTCAAAAAAGTCAAAAGTCAAAAAAGTCAAAAAAGTCAAAAAAGTCAAAATTCAAAAAAGTCAAAAGTCAAAAGTCAAAAGTCAAAAAAGTCAAAAGTCAAAAGTCTAAAGTCAAAAAAGTCAAAAGTCAAAAAAGTCAAAAAAGTCAAAATTCAAAAAAGTCAAAAGTCAAAAGTCAAAGTCAAAAGTCAAGTCAAAAAAGTCAAAGTCAAAAAAGTCAAAATTCAAAAAAGTCAAAAGTCAAAAGTCAAAAAAGTCTAAAGTCAAAAAAGTCATAAAAGTCAAGTCAAAAAAGTCAAAAAAGTCAAAGTCAAAAAAGTCAAAATTCAAAAAAGTCAAAAGTCAAAAGTCAAAAAAGTCAAAAGTCAAAAAAGTCAAAGTCAAAAAAGTCAAAAGTCAAAAAAGTCAAAATTCAAAAAAGTCAAAAAAGTCAAAAGTCAAAAGTCAAAAGTCTAAAGTCAAAAAAGTCAAAAAAGTCAAAAAAGTCAAAAGTCAAAAGTCAAAAAGGTCAAAATTCAAAAAAGTCAAAAGTCAAAAGTCAAAAAAGTCAAAAGTCAAAAGTCAAAAAAGTCAAAAGTCAAAAAAGTCAAAAGTCAAAAAAGTCAAAAAAGCCAAAAAAGTCAAAGTCAAAATTCAAAAAAGTCAAAAGTCAAAAGTCAAAAGTCAAAAGTCAAAAAAGTCAAAAAAGTCAAGTCAAAAAAGTAAAAAAAGTCAAGTCAAAAAAGTCAAAAGTCAAAAAAGTCAAAAAAGTCAAAGTGAAAAAAGTAAGAAAAGTCAAAGTCAAAAAAGTCAAAAAAGTCAAAAGTCAACAGTCAAGTCAAAAACGTCAAAAAAAGTCAAAAAAGTCAAAAGTCAAAATTTGTGGAGTGGAGTGGAATAGTAAAACCTACAATTATCATCTTCCCGAAATTTTACATTCGTCTCATTATCTTGAAAACAAAATTTTTGAAGGTTTCACTTCTAAGTTCTAAAATGTGTGAATGGCACACATTTTAATTTTTTTGTTTTTATTATTTTTTACGTATCTTTAGGTATTTTATTTTAAATTATTCTTATACTTTTTATCATTCTCAACATACTTGTAAAATATCTTATCCAAAGGGTTTGAAGATTTTTGTACGGAACCTGGCATACCTACAAGTCCGCCATTTTGAAAAAAAAGCTCGTTTCGATTTTGAAGTTGGTTACTTTTTGTTAGTATTTAGATGATATTAGTCAATTTTGTATGTAAGTACCTACTTATTTGTAGGTGAACCGATTTTGATGATTCTTTTTTTGATAGAAAGCTGGTGCGTATCATGTGGTTCCACATAAATTTGAGGGAGATTTGACAAGTAGTTTTCGAGTTATTTTGAAGTTGGTTATTTTTTGTTAGTATTTAGATGATATTAGTCAATTTTGTATGTAAGTACCTACTTATTTGTTATCCACTCACCTTTAGTCTCCACTGGACAGTTTCGTTTCATAAAATTTCAAGTCAGTCTGCACTCACCTCTAGTCTCCACTGGACAGTTTCGTTTCATAAAATTTCAAGTCAGTCTCCACTAGGGCTTTCATCGAATATTCGAATATTCGAATAATTCGAATAATAAATTCGCTGAAATATTCGAATACAAGGACCGAATATTCGAATATTCGATCAATTTCTACAAAACCTAACTCGACACCAAATTCGGATTCCAATGTGCACAAAATAGTCAAAATACAATTATAAAGTTAACGAGGTGGCGCGTGACCTTCAAAATGTCGTTTTGGGCGGTGAGAGTGCGCAATTCTTCAGAATATGGAAGTGTTCGGACTTCGGAAATACCCGGGACGTCGGTCGGCGTCGCGTTGCGTTTGTAACCGGCATTGGCGTGTTACATCACTTGCATAGAGTAACTTTGTATATACGGGAATAGAGGTCTATCTCAGCGCGAATTATGAGAACATGGAAAGAGTCGCCCTCTGGAAACATGATTCGGCACTTCGTAAATACTCAAAGCTATGACACGTAGGTAAACCTCCGCATGTTAGTCACGAATGAGCCTCGGCACCCGGTCCCCGGCAGCCCCGCAATTCCTAGTTACGGTAACGCCTATGGTAACGGCGGGGCAGGGGGTGCTAAGAATCGCCGGTAGAGATCGGGCTACCAATCCAAACGACGACTTCTGCACCTGGCAACATATAACACCAGGACACTGAGGACCGACGACAAGGTAAAAGAGCTGGAAGAAGATATAGACAAGTCAAACTGGAGAATTGTGGGTTTATCTGAAGTCCGAAGACAGGGGGAGGAGGACACGATAATACTCAAATCCGGAAACTTGTTCTATCACCGGGAGGGCGAACACCTGTCCCAAGGTGGTGTCGGGTTTCTCGTTCACAAGTCTCTCCAGCGGTGCCGGATCGACTACCGCTATATCGAGGTGTTGAAGTGTTTAAACTCATCTGCCACCATGTCCGTCAGAGTACAAGACACAGCAACGAAGCCCATCCAACTGCAGAGAGGTGTCAGACAAGGGGATGTCATATCCCCAAATCTGTTCACCGCTGCATTGGAGGACGTGTTCAAGCTGATGGAGTGGAAACGACGTGGCATCAACATCAATGGCGAATACATCACACACCTGCGATATGCCGATGATATAGTTATCCTATAGACCGAGTCCGGCACCATAGTCTCGACGAAGCCCGAAGTTCTGAGAGAAACTGAGAGATTCTACGGACAGCTGTATGCCTCCTCGCAAGCTCCACCTTCCCAGGAGGAGAGAGACAAGCGAGCTCAATTGACCCGGCACTATACCGAAGATATCCCGGACGTCAGCCTGTATGAGATTAGGGAGGCTCTGAAACAGCTTAAAAACAACAAGGCACCGGGTGATGACGGGATCACAACAGAGCTGCTGAGAGCTGGTGGGAAACCCCTCCTTGTGGCGCTCCAAAAGCTGTTCGATTCTGTCATCAATACTGGGACTACCCCGGAAGCGTGGGGCAGAAGTGTGGTGACGCTGTTCTTCAAGAAGGGCGATAAAGCCCTTTTGAAGAACTACAGGCCCATCGCACTTCTGAGCCACGTTTATAAGCTGTTTTCTAGGGTCCTCACTAATCGCATTGCACGCAGGCTTGACGACTTCCAGCCTCCCGAACAAGCAGGATTCTGAAAAGGCTACAGTACCATAGACCACATACACACACTACGGCAGATTATACAAAAGACCGAGTAGTATAATCTGCCGTTGTGTGTTGCCTATGTGGACCATGAGAAAGCCTTTGATCCTATCGAGACCTGGGCAGTACTAAATTCTCTTCAGCGGTGCCGGATCGACTACCGGTATATCGAGGTGTTGAAGTGTTTGTACACATCAGCCACCATGTCCGTCAAAGTACACGACACAGCAACGAACCCTATCCAACTGCAGAGAGGTGTCAGGCAAGGGGACGTCATATCCCCAAAACTGTTCACCGCTGCGTTGGAAGACGTGTTCAAGCTGATGGAGTGGAAACGACGTGGCATTAACATCAATTGCGAATACATCACACACCTGCGATATGCCGATGATATAGTCATCTTGGCGGGTTCCCTGCAAGAACTTAGTACAATGCTCGGGGACTTGAACAGGGCCTCACAACGGGTGGGTCTTAAGATGAACATGGACAAGACGAAAATCATGTCCAATGTCCATGTTACACCCGTACCAGTTGTTGTTGATGGCGCTGCTCTCGAAGTTGTAGACGAATGCATTTACCTAGGACAAGTGATCCAAATGGGTAAGTCCAACTTCGAGAAAGGATCGTAGAATCCAACTCGGATGGGCTGCGTTCGGGAAACTGCGTCATATCTTGTCGTCCAAAACACTACCTCAGTGCCTGAAGTCGAAGGTGTTCGAGCAGTGTGTGTTGCCAGTGATGACATACGGATCCGAGACGTGGTGCTTCACTATTGGCTTAATCTACAGGCTCAGAGTAGCGCAGCGGGCTATGGAGAGGGCTATGCTCGGTATTTCTCTACGTGATCGAATTAGAAGTGAGGAGATCCGTAGGCAAACAAAGGTAACCGACATAGTTCAAAGAATTAGCCAGTTGAAGTGGCAATGAGCTGGCCACATAGTTCGAAGGACCGATAATCTATGGGGAAGAAAGGTCCTCGAATGGCGCCTACGTCTCGGAAAAAGGAGCATAGGACGCCCCTCGACCAGGTGGACTGACGACCTGAAGAAGACAGTGGGCATCCGCTGGATTCAGAAGGCTTAGGCCCGGTCAGAGTGGCACAAGTTAGGGGAGGCCTATGTCCAGCAGTGGACCTACAAAGGCTGATGGATGGGTGGATGGATGATGACACGTATGTGACGTAGTGAGTAGTGATTAAGTACTCTCAGGCTATGGCTGGCTACCTTGGTGTACTTGAAAATTCACAAAAAATTCATAAAGTTAGATAAATTAACGAAATCATCAAACTTGGTATTTTTCTTTTCCTTAAAAACCATAAATTTTCAGAGACAATCAACTATTTATTTATGGAAACTACAACATACATTCGTTTATTTAACACGAACAAAATCAAAATATTGTATGTACTTGCAAATTACTCCTAAGTTTAATAAACACGTGATTATTAAAGAATTTTTTGATGTTCGAATAATATTCGAATATTCGAATAGTTCCCAAAAAATATTCGAATATTCGAATATAAATTTTATCGAATATTTGGAAGCCCTAGTCTCCACTCAACTCTAGTCTCCACTGGACAGTTTCGTTTCATAAAACTTCAAGTCAGTCTCCACTCACCTCTAGTCTCCACTGGACAGTTTCGTTTCATAAAATTTCAAGTCAGTCTCCACTCACCTCTAGTCTCCACTGGACAGTTTCGTATCATAAAATTTCAAGTCAGTCTCCACTCACCTCTAGTCTCCACTGGACAGTTTCGTATCATAAAATTTCAAGTCAGTCTCCACTCACCTCTAGTCTCCACTGGCCAGTTTCGTATCATAAAATTTCAAGTCAGTCTCCACTCACCTCTAGTCTCCACTGGACAGTTTCGTATCATAAAATTTCAAGTCAGTCTCCACTCACCTCTAGTCTCCACTGGACAGTTTCGTATCATAAAATTTCAAGTCAGTCTCCACTCACCTCTAGTCTCCATTGGACAGTTTCGTATCATAAAATTTCAAGTCAGTCTCCACTCACCTCTAGTCTCCACTGGATAAGCTAAAATTATCATTACTCTTATTTTATTACACCTAAAATTCCAATGAATAAATCAAAATAAAGTATACTTACACCCCAACTCAGAGCAGTTACTAATAATAATAATAATAATAATAAAACCCTTCCACACTCATACCCCCGCAGTAGGTTACAAGTATTTACCTGTGTCGCGGGTGGCATGTACTACACATATAACACATCACAATAACAGCCATGACACGAGTACAAATATTTATCTGTCACATAAATATTTGCCCCGGCCGGAAATCGAACCCGAAACCCCTCGCTTCGCAGTTCGCAGGCAGGTCCACTACCAACTAGGCTATGTAGGATCTACAGCTACGCACGGGGTCATTAACCTCACAGCCGCGCGCGGCCGGCTCACGGCGTGGCGGTCGAGTTTACACTCAGGGGAGCGGGGTAAAGGGCAGTGAACAAAATGCCTACAACGGTCGAATACGCTCGCCTTAAGTAGTTTAGGAATCCATCGCGGACAAACAACGTGACACGTAATTTATATATATTAAGATATTAGTTCATTGCATAACACACACCAACAAACAAAAGAACTTTTCAGGTTTATTATTATGAATATAAATAATAACATTTTAGGCTGAAAATTTTCAACCTGGAATGAAAACATTGAAAAAAAAAATATTTTTCTTTGCATAAGCAATAACTTAGGTCTGAAGCAAATTATTGTTGAGTGAGAAAAGAGAGCGTTTGAGGTCAAATGGTAAGAGCACGCCAATTACGGCTTATTGAGATTAATTAGGCGATGTCGATTGCCGTAAAGATGTAAGCCGAGTCACGCGGGCTTCGAGCTAATGGGCCCATCGTTTTGTCTCTTAGGCTGAGTATCCAGAGATGTGCGAATCAAGTAGCTGGGCCTGGTGGCTGGTGTTTTAAGGAAAGGGCTTGAAGATATTGATGACATTGAAGACTACTATCACGTAGTTCTTCCGTTCGTTTGAATGTAATTTACTTAAAAAAATTGATAGACTTGTTGTTTTTCTCGTACATCGCCTAGCTAGACCACTGTGCTGTGTAACTTCTCACATCCCTGGTGTGGTGGATACTCGGCCTTACATTACGAAAATAGAATCAACGTACTGAGTATAGATTTATTTGGAAATATGTATCTCGTAAGTAGTGTAATTTTGACAAAGATGTTTTACAATTTAAAAAAAACGTAATTATGGTGGTACATTTTGAATTAATACAGTCTACGGTATGAACTGAATGATCAGCAATATAGAAAATTTTAATGGGTTAAGAAGAATATTTTTTTGGAAAATTGACACAAAAAAACAAAACAAACTGAAAATATTAACGTATTCAGTTTTGAGTTCATCGTTCTACAGTTCAAACTTTCTTCTATGTTAAGAAAGTCACGCGTCTAGTCTTAAGAGGGTAAGTCTAGACGTCTGGTGTAGAATTACACCTCGACAAATGTTTCTAACTTGTTGTCTTGCATCGTACGTAAGTGGACGGGAGAGGGGGGGGGGGGGGCCGTGAAGCGTTGACATCGCAAGAAATACAACTTCTCACCACAATTTGTATGTGCACCGGTATTTTAAGGTAAAGTTAAATGTCAATGAAAACGTTTAGGAAAATTCGCGTGTCTGTTTGTCCGTTTAATATACACGATTAACAATGTTCTCCGTATCTTTTGGACGTCAATTTATGCAGGACATTGTCCTTAACACCTTACCCATACAGATATTTACGAATATTAATAGTAATGTGGGAGTGATATAGAAATAGACCCTTATTAAATGGAACACAAAGTTCAATTTTATTAGTAGTTTGGTAGCGCGTCTCACCTGTTTGCATTTTGGCGATAGGAAGGATATGTAAACCGATATACGGGTACCGGAGTAATTAATGTCGCTTAATGACTGAGGGTGACGGAATCACGCGATGGTATTTAATAACCGGCTTTGGTTCCGACAATTATTTGTTTTATATTGGGTTTTTTGAGTTGATGCGAATTATGCTGGCCAATGAGAAGGCTTTATCAGGAGCCGGAGTGTGCGGGTCCCGCTTACTGGATCATGCGTAGATAGAATATGGATAATGCGTAGTCTGCAACTGACTTCTACGTATGATACTTATTGATCTGTGGTTCAAAGGGTCTACTCTAGTTTGACTGTGTGAGTCAAATACTTATATTGTACTTATAGAACCTAGTTGTTATTTAAAAAGCCTTATCACGCACGAACGCGCGATCAACAGGTCGAAAATATCGACGGGGGCTATAGCTACAATTTTTAGATTCGTTTCTGGTGTTTATTTATAGGTAGCGTTCAGCGCACCCTACAGACGCAGATATTTGCGTCCGACTGTACACTGGCCTCGCGAGATTTGCGCGTAACCGCAAAAAATACTGAATCGGCGTCAAGGTTAAACGATTTAGGCGGTGACTCATGGTCACGTTAGCTTCGACTTGTTAGACAAGACTTAACTGACAAAGCCTAGGTACCTTATTCAAATTTCGAATGATTCGAAGTTTGAATTTCGGACGCTCACACACATGCCCAACCACAGATGACAAATCAATACAACCTGCTCCTGCCACATCTGTGTCAAAGTAATCGTTAAATATTGATGTTAACTATAACTAACTACTAGGCTTGCAACGAATAGTATATTCGGCAGTATACCGAATACCGAATATTCGGCGAGCCCCCTGACCGAATAGCCGAATATTAGGCAAAAGTATTCGGCCAGATTTTTGTGCCAAAACTTGTAAGTACAGACGTGATTGTTTCGCGCTCGTTTATTCTAATGTACCTACTCACCGCCCGCGCGCCCGCAGTGCTCTGCGAGGTATAAAATGCAGTTTCAACAGAAATGGTTCTTTTCTTAAGTATTAGTAATATATCACGTCATGACAATCCGTATACTTCGTGGCAAGCAAGGAAATTCCGTGTTTGATCAAGATTGCAGCAAAATATTTGTCGGCGCCAGGAAGTAGTGTTTATTCAGAGCGCCTTTTCTCTGAAGCTGGGATGGTTTACGAGAAGAAAAGAAATAAACTACTTCCTAAAAATGCAGAAAAATTAGTCTTTCTGCACCATAATCTTCCCCTTCTAAACTTTAATTATGAAAATAATTCAAATGCATAGAAACATTCTTAAGTTTTCTAATATGTACCAATGACTACTTAAATGATTATAAAAGAAATGAAAACCTTACCCTTCTAAATTTTGATTACGACAATAATTCAAATACATAGAATCCTTAACTTTTCTAATACAGAAGATGATTATGTACCTGTGTTATGTACCAATGACTACTTAAATCATTATAAGAGAAATGAAAAGATGAATATATACGTAATGAATCGATTTTTTTGCATTTTACTAATTATCAAAATATATTACATAAGTATTCGGTATTCGGCCGAATAATTTATACATATTCGGTATTCGGCCGAATATAATAAAAGCCGCCGAATAGGCCGAATACCGAATAGTAACCGAATATTCGTTGCAAGTCTACTAACTACTCAACTCAGCACGTTAGGTCGCAGATGTATGTGGCACTTGTGGCAGTGACATAACACAGAAACATTCACTTGTCAGTTGTCTTGTCACATAAATATATTATTCAGCCGAACTCGGGGACCATTTTTTTACTATATAATACGAGTAGGTACTCACGATATTTATTTTGTATTCCGATATTTCATTCAGTCCACGATGAGTTAAGTTTAGACTTGCAACGAATATTCGGTTACTATTCGGTATTCGGCCTATTCGGCTGCTTTTATTATATTCGGCCGAATACCGAATATGTAAATATTATTCGGCCGAATACCGAATACTTATCTAATATATTTTGTAATAGGGAGATAATTGGTAAAATGTTAAGGATTCTAAGTTTAGGAGAAGTAAGGAATTATTTTCGTAGAAGGGTAGTTTTTCATTTCTTTCATAATCATTTAAGTAGTCCTTGGTACATAAAACAGGTACATAATCTTTTTTCTATATTAGAAAAGTTAAGAATTTTTCTATGCATTTGAATTATTTTCATAAATAAAATTTAGTAAGGGAAGGTTATGGTGCAGAAAGACTAATTTTTCTGCATTTTTAGGAAGTAGCTTAGTTCTTTTTTTCTCGTAGACCATCCCAGCTTCAGAGAAAAGGCACTCTGAATAAACACTACTTCCTGACGCTGACAAATATTTTGCTGCAATCTTGATGAAAAACGGAAATTTAAATTTCCTTGCTTGCAACCAAGTATACGGATTGTCATGACGTGATATATTACTAATACTTAAAAAAAGATCCATTTCTTTTGAAACTGCATTTTATACCGCGCAGAGTAACTGCGGGCGTGCGGGCGGTGAGTAGGTACTAGAGATGGGCTGAGTACTAGATTTACCGAGTTATCGAATACCGAGTATTATTCGGTTTTACTTTTACGAGTAATTCGGCCGAGTACGAGTACTAAATAAAAGACCGAATACGCCGAGTACCGAGCAATAAACGAGTTCTCGGCGCATCTCTAGTAGGTACATCACAACAAACGAGCGCGAAACAATCACGTCTGTACAAATTTTAACGCTAAAATCCTGCCGAATACTTTTGCCGAATATTCGGCTATTCGGTCTGGGGGCTCGCCGAATATTCGGTATTCGGTATACTGCCGAATATACTATTCGTTGCAAGCCTAGTTAAGTTTAAAATCTTGTATTGCATGTTTATGTTTTTATGTTTGCATGAATAGAGTTAAGTTTAAATAAAATTATGTTATTAGTAATTTACCTACCTAGTTTATGGCTATAACATTTATAGACTTCATACTAAAAAGTTTGGAAACAATTAAGGGTCAATTTAGAAAAAAAGTCGTAATAGCTGAATGAAATAGCTTTTGTTTAATATTGATGACATGTTTTACTGTGAATTTATTTTTAAAATCACTGGTAACGCCTTTGTGGGGCAAATTTTAGGAAAAGGAACAAATAGTGAACAGAACAAAAGAAATTCCACGCGAGCCATGTTTATGGTGGTAGACTTGGCAACTGTTCCTAGAACTTTAAACTTCGACAATAAACATGCTTTAGAAACGGGTATGTGTGACCTGCTTTCATACTTGAATATAGTATTATCTAACAAGGTTTAGACGACCAATGGTATTGTGCCTGGGCTGCTGCGAAGGCGAAGGATTTGATTCCCGACTGACATAGCGATATATCAAAATTAAATACCACAACATACAAAACAATACTTGTAAATCTAAATATAGGTATAAAAGGTAGATAGATTACCTATATAGTGCATGTATGAGGCATCATACATAATTAATTCTATCACAGCAATAATAAATAATTAAATTGTCATGTTGTAAATACCTGCCTGTTAAATATAGGTACAGTAATACAGTACAGTAATTGAATGCATTTAATACACCTACAGTAATGTGTATTATCTACAATACCTTATTATTTTAGTTTCATTGCGACCTCAACCTCAATAAATACATATTACCTTTTACTTATTTAGGTGAATTTAGGCGAAGAATACAACAAACTGAGAGCCTTCGCGGAAATATGGAAGAATTCAAATCACACGTGATTAATTCAACTAACAATAATAAAATTCATTTTATTTCTTACCTCATAAAGCAATAATGGACATAATGTATGAGGCCAAGAACAATTTTTGCATTAGATTGCAGATTACGCAATCGAAGTTGGATTCAATGAGTCAGAGTTAATGCGATAAAAATTGGTTTCTTGTGGCCGTCCTATGGCCAGTCAATTAGTTAACAAAGAACTGGTTGACCTGCGCTACTTAGCATTTACTTAATTTAAGTTTACTACGACCTTCCGCGATCTTTATTTGGCTATGCAACCCAGTTAGTAATGAACTAATTTTGCCAAGTGTTCAGTTTTCTGGTCACAGTTCGCCGATTATTTCTTATGTAGCAGATAAATAATAAATATTGTTCTACCAATGTCTACCATAGACTTAATTTTATATTTAAGTCTATGTGTTCTACCGAGTAAGTTCTCAGGAACTGTTGTTTGTGTCTGAGTGTGGGAGATTTAGTTTATTTAGTTTACGATTCTAGGAAGTAGTGGTAGGCTAGAGTGATATATTTAAACAAAGAGATTAAATTTCTTGTACTTAAACATCTGTCTTCCTGCGTCGCCGACGGACTGGCGACCGATCTGATGATTTAGGTACAAGGAAGCGGTCCATAGTTCTCTTATTATAGCTTATTAAAGCCCGAAAAGTATATACGTTTTATGAATAATATAACATTAATGTTTAAACAACCGAGCAAACAATTTCGTATTGCCACAAACTGTAATCGACGTGTGGTATCGTTGCGTTGCAGCCACATGGCATTTACTATGCATTGAGGTCAAGCACTGTTATGTAAGGTACTCTGTGCTTTCTTAAACTTATCTTACTTGGGCACTAAGGAGTAATTTTATGTTACATTACGTAATACATTCTTGTGAAGACTGAGGATACAGAAGTATAAATTATTTTAGTCCAAACCCGTCTATTTGTCAATGCATAGATATAATTAGTATCCTAACTCTAAATATCCTATTCATTTATGTTAATTTAAACATTTTTTTGCAATTTAATACATAATTAAGACCATTTAAGACATGACAGAGAAATGATGATATTTGGAAGTACGGCTAAGTACACAATCATTAATCATTATGATTAAAGTAACATCACATATTTATTATTTTGTAATTAGGTAAGTTAGGTTGTTGATTTTTTTAACGCAAACTAATTATGATTATGCCAATTAGCTTTTAGTCTCTAACATCTGAATACCAAAAATATATTTCAAAATACAACATATATGAAGTTAAGAAGTAACCCTAATAACACGAACAAAACGTACAAATACAATATTTATTGATTATGTCATTAACGACCGGTCTCAATAATGTACTAACAGGTGAAAAACTGTAGATAGGGCTACCATTGGTGTGTCATCTGTCATATTTGTCAATTTTTCAGACGCAAAAATTGACAAATATGACAGATGACATACTAATGGTAGCCTTATCTAGTTTTTTATCTGTTTGTACATTATTGAGACCGGCCGTCTACTCGTGAAGTGCAACTGTAACGAATCTCAAATATAAGTACTTACTACTACTCTATAGTAGGTATACTATTATACCACGACCAAATAATCGTACATACATATATTATGAAAGGTCTTGTAAGCTTCGTTGTTCAATTATCTTGCTCGAAGGACCATGTAAGCGGTATTATGCAACGTATTCAATGTGGGTCTCAGTTTATGAACGAACGACATTGAGTACACATCTGCCATCGCTACTGCATCTATAGCATAACTAAAAATGCTAATAAGGTACCTTCATTCAGGCACTTTCATTTTCGCTCTTATTGACTAGGAACTAGGGTTTAGAATAGTTGCTAAGTTGCAGTGTAAAGTTGTGAACGCTTTGCAGTTGAATTCCAAATAAAGAAGATGGGGATCTCCCCTGATTCACGCAATAAGCTTTTATTAAAGTTGGTTGGTGACTGGTTTTGGTGAATTATTTTGCTCGACAAATGATATGGGTCCTGTTTGGTTGTAAATTCGGTATATTGTGTCCAAGATTTGAGCTATCTTTAGCAGCTGCAAATAACCCTAGAAGTCCTTGGTCTGAAATTGAGAGAGGAGACCCAAATCCAGTAGTGGGAATAGTATAAAAATAAGCGTTTTCATTACCTGGCATAATTATATTTTAATGGTGTTTCTAATTTTATAATGTTAAGCTATTTAATTCATCAAACTTATTGTATCAAGTGGCTCGTTTCGTGTGGTCTTCCAACCAATAAACAAAACGTACAAATACAACATTATACATAATCTTATACCAGTTATTTAATTTGGACATCAAAATATATTAAAACTAATTCCAAACATTTAAAACCTCTTATCAACGTTACACAGAATACAAGCGGCTATCACAACGGATGTGTACCTAAAGGTCAAAATATTTAATTTATACTTTAAAATACTTTTTATCCCCATTGTTAGTTTTGTCGGGCTGTTCGTTGAAGATAACTACTTATCACGTTTGGCGTTTATGTTAATCACTTACCTACATCCTTTAGTATCTTCCAAAGTTTAATAGACAGATTTAATAGGTAAAACCAATGATATTATAATGTAAAAAAAGGTAGATATGTCACAAGCGCGCCGACGACGAAAAACGTAAGACTGTTGGTTGCTAAATAATGAAAACTAGCCAATTCAAATGTAAAGCTTGAATTACATGTTTTTGTGACTAAAATTTTAGGCTTTTCTACACAGAAATTGGCACCCATTTAGATCTCAGTTCTTTTGTTTGAAATTGGCTCTCCCTTTACATTTATGTTTTTGATGGGATTTTTATTTCAAGAAGTATTTGTAACAACTGTCCTGAGCAACTGGTATTCTATTACCTAAGATATGACGCTGCTGTATATCAAAATTCCCAATTACACCATAAAATATTGTTGTATCATGAAATCCAAGAATACTTATTAGTAGCTCCACAAAGGTCGGTATATCTTTTTCAATAACTGATGAACGACCAGAAAGGGCTGAAAGGCATCACTGAATCACTGTCACAGTACCGGCCAAATAAAGCGTAATGTAAATAATAATCGTTTGTTGTTAAATAATAATGCAAGTGTATTAATTAACTGGTATAGACTATAGACGTCGTATGTTACTACAAAAATATCTTGTTGTTCATGAACTTTTATCTTTCACAGCTCTTCGGAATGGTGATGATCGGTCTGGGTGTGGCCGTGCAGATGAACTGGTCGGTGATCAAGGACGAGCTGAACGGCCACCTGTCGGTAGCTCCCTGGGTGTTCATCATCATTGGCGCTGTCATGTTCATCATAGCATTCTTCGGGTGCTGTGGAGCTATACGCGAAAGCCACTGCATGGTGGTCACGGTGAGATATGTCTTTTATTTATTGTAGAATTTTCTTGTTAGAATGTGTACAAAGCCGTTGTAAAGGCAAACTTCCAAAACCTGATAACAATGCCACTTTCACATGAAGAATACATCTGTGTCAGAATCAACCAGTGTCTACCAACTGGGTTTGAGTTTGGCGACACAAACAATAGAAAAGAAGTTCCATGAAATGTGAAAGTATTTTCAAATTGTAACTCAGTCAACGTAGGCAAGTTACCTACGGCAGAAGAATATTTTGTAAGTAGGTACCTATCTACAAAGTAGTAGGTACATGAATGAAAGAATGAAATGAATGAATGAAAGATGGTACTAGAATGAAAGTAGAAAAAATATTGGTTCAAAATGGGAATAGAAGTAGAAACGAAAAAAAATGAAGTGTTACGCGAGTGATCCTGTAAATACAAAGTTAATATTTATTATTAGACTGTATAAAGTAAAAATATAACACACCAGATGTGTTTATATTAGATTATATATTAGTAATTAAGTCTTGTTTGATTTGGACAAAGCAAACTGGCATGTACAAGAGTCCACTATGTGTTAAGTGATCAGTGTTACACTCGCACATTGTAATCGTTATTTTCCTCCAACGTATTCAAGGACTATCTATTGTATTCTAGACTTGTCTTGTATCTGTACTCATAATTATTAAAACTCAAGGCTTGCACGAAACATATCTATCCTCCTGGACTACTTTGGACTACTTTCGCTCACAATCATAACTCATTAAACTCATGTGTTTCTACAAATAATGCACGATGTTTATATTCGTAATTCTCGGTCGCTGTGTGCGAAAATAGCGTGCGCTAAAAACTACAGCACGCCCCTTGCAATAATAAATACGCGTACGGCGTTCGAGCTTGCGTACTGGATATGTAAACAGCCTTTCTATTGTTAGGGAAATAGGCAATAGCGAACTGTGTTAATGGTTCCATCCATCCTGGAGTGCTTGAGTGAAGTTCGATCGATCGTAAGCGGTCGACTATTAAGTAAGATTAACATGGATGGATGACCAAACGTCAAGAACTTTCTCCTTCTTGCATCCTTTTCCTATTTGCTATGGGTCGACTTCTAGTCGTGGAATTATGTTATGCCTCAGTATCTCTTACTGTCAACCTTGTCAGTAACTACAGTTGTTTTAAGTTGTGGTCTCTGAAGAATGACCAAAAAACTCGAATATTAGACGGAGATGAGATTACAGGAAGTTAAAGAACTTTTAAGTTACAAGATTTAAAACACATTATCAAGGAAATCTCATCTTTATCTCAACCCATAACTGTCAACTGCTGGGCCCTGAAAAAAAAGCGGTCACGTGAAACTTTTTAGACAATCATTCGTCGTTCCAAGCCCCATAAATTAATTGCCTGGAACATGAATGGTTTTATAAAAGTTCATAATAGGCCCGCTGGTCTCCTCTCACAATGTGAGGGGTACAGGTCAATCAGGTCATAGTCGACCACTCTGAACAAGTGCTGATTGGTAGACTTCACACAGCTTTGAGAAATTAAGGAATCAAGGAACTCTGCAAATTACCTAGCCTAGCCAACCCAACAAGATGAATAAGGGTTACTTATCTTTCTTTTACAGTACGCCATTTTCCTGCTGGTGATCATCATTGTGCAAGTGGTCGTCGCCGTGTTGATGTTTACGTATGCAGATACGATCAGAGATGCTCTGGTGAAGACTGTCCACACCGTGTTCGACAAGCGATCAAATGACCGAGTTTCCGCTGAGGTGTTCCAAAACCTCGAGGTTCAGGTAAATAATATTTTGAGTTTCACTGCTTAAAAGTTTCTATCATCACCTAATTATAGTGTTCGGTTTATTCTACCTCGCTTAGTTCTCTCTCGACTTCGACTTCGACGTCTTAAACCCAAATAATGAACGAGATTGGACGAGAAAATAGAGTGTGGCATTGCAAAAGATATGTGGAAGTCCAAATTGCAGTGCATTGAAAAAGTATTCTCGACCACACAGCACATAAATTTAGCAGTTTCCTGTATTTATAAAAAGTGGTGTGGCCTATTTCGTTGGGAGTGTCTGTGGCCGGAAGACGGAAAGTGCCTCTCCCATACAGTTAATTGTCTGCTTTTTAAATGTAATAGCGCCCATGCTGCTGAGATTATTTGTGGTCAGCATTCGTCACTTTACATAAAACCTACGTCGTCCTCAGTTGGAGTGCTGCGGTAAGAACAGTGTCGCGGACTATGGCGCGCTCGCGCCTCCCAAGTCGTGCTGCACCTCCCTAGGCACGGTGGGCAATCTGCTGGGCAACACTTGCACCATCGCTGACGCCAACACCACCGGCTGCGGACCCAAAGTCGCCGCCTTCTACGACAAGTGGAACAAAGTCATCGCTGCTGTTGCTATAGCTGTCGCTTGTATTGAGGTGAGTTTTAGGAAGGAAGAAAGGGGAATCGGAACTTAAATATCCCTCTTTAAAAGTCTTAAGTCCCCTTTTTTGTCACATGATAAACAAGCAAAAGAGTTTAGGTGCTTCAGTCCGTTTTCCAAGTCAAGTATTGAAGGCTCGAAGGTTCAAAAGTCTGGAAAAAAGAGTCTAGCCTTCTCCTCTAATTGTGTCATACTATTTTTGTGGTATAATATTGTTGATATACCATTCCATTTCATTTCCACTTATTCTAAAGTTCCTCTTATTAAAAAAAAAATGATGTGACCAGCCTTCTAGTCTTATTGTGACTGGATACTCGAGCAGTCATCCCATAATGGAACAGTTATTGCTTGTAATTACAATTAATTAATTGTGATGATACTTGATGAAATAATTCTGGTGTTCGCAGGTGGTCGGAGCCCTGTTCGCGCTGTGCCTCGCCAATTCCATACGAAACATGGACAGAAGGTCACGCTACTAATATTTTGTACATTACAACTGGTACCTATGAACACAATATTTTGGTTTTTCTTGGCTACTTGCGACCAGTGTGCGGGCTGTGTTCATTGCATGCCGGCTTCGGTTCATACACACCTGCATATAATCCCATATGGTTACTTTATTGGACAGAACTTCTTTTAATAAATCCTAAGTTTTATTTTCGTGACATACAGCATACATACATAGCTTTGGTTAAAGATTTGAAACTGGAAATTTAAAGAGTCTTTTTTAGTGTTTATTAACACAAAATAACTTAATTTGAGAGTAGGAAAATGCCTAAATTCGAACTCCGACTGGGAAAGATAATAATGACTTTGGACTAGGTTTTTTTTTTAATTCAAGTTACTTGTAATATTTGACTTGCCATGGGCGTAGCCAGGATTTAGTTGATTTAGTAGGATTTAGTTTGGGGGGGGGGGGGGGGGGTTCCAGAAAATACAACAACTAAAAGTACATAAAATAACCCTAAAGAAAATTGAGACTTTATTGTTTCTCACGACGTATGTAGTGCCATCTATTATTAGTTTAGTCAAAAAGTTCAAAAACGTGTTTAATAGAAATAAAGCTCCTAAAAATATTATGTGCGATAGGTCATTCGATTCGGAATGACGTCTAGAAAAATGTTTTTAAGGGTTTATTGGCACATAAAAATTTCAGTCCTTAACATTTCGGGGGGGGGGGGTTGAACCCCCGAAACCCCCCCCCCGGCTACGCCCATGTGACTTGCATATAAAAGTTTTCTAAAAGTACATAAAAAGTAATTTTTCGAATTTTTTTTCGAAATTAATTCTTACATTTTTTGAATTTCCTGTCAAGTTAGTTGCCAGTATATTATAAAGTTACCAATTGGGATTTCATTTACAATGATGCATTTTGGATGTTTTGGTTTATGAATGGGTTTATAATTTATAAGTGTATAGCTTTTGTAAAACAAATCTAATGGTGATGAGTATCTTGTGTGGGGCAAGTTTATTGTAATGGTATGGCATTGTTTTAATCCATTTATATATTGAATGTTCGATCACATACATACAATACCAATGTTCAATATTACAATACAGAATTTCATTTAATTGATAATAAATGTTCTAAAGCATCAGCAACGGCCTAATATTTTTGCTCATTAGTTATTAATTTATCGATAGACATGCGGTCAATTATTCATCTATTAATATACATGTTAATATCTGTCAATCCATTTTAAACCAATAAATAATACATATATTTCTACAGTTATTAATTATCTTTGATTTACTTATCACTGACATAATGATTAAATAAATACTTATGTAATGTTACGCAATTTTTTTCCATACTAAAGATTAACTGTTAATACTTATACATAACTAGTGTTGTTTTATAGTTTATTAAAAACTCTACATAAAAGTAGTGACATATTTAATGGGTTAGTCAAAAGTACATAACCGGGCTAAAATGTATCTACACAAGGGTACCCTAATGGGCACTGAAGCATTTGAAGCATGATAAAGTATTCAAATCTGGTGTTCTTAGCTTTCCAGTATCAAAAATCGATTTCAAATGGATTGACTATAGCAAGTGGTTTTAAAAACTGCCAATATTTATACAACAAATTACGACTGTATTGACCGTCTGTCGTGTCTATTCGTATGTCTTAGTGATAATTTGATAAATAACACGCTTTTTTTGGGAAGAGGTATTTGTCTACTTCATCTGAACATCTTAATTTTCAAATCAATGACTGATGACAATGAAAGTAAGATATCGTTGTGAGTTTAGCTATTTAAATAACAAGTCGGTTAGTGCACATTGCTCTACCAAATCTCAATCTAGGTCATTTGAAGTGTACAAGTGAACTGGACATATACCTCAAAGGCTTTCTAACAAATATCTGTGCGCAATTAACATAAATGTATGATATTACTAACAATTTAAAAGATCTGTGTAAAATTTTATATGGGACATGGAATAGATATTAATGTCTAGATTCTTACGAAAAAATATGTCAATAAAACGGTAGAAAAGGGAAATTAATGGAACTGTTATGCGACGACTTATGCACCGAATGCAACGTCCAATTCGCACAACTTTTATGATTAATCACTTGTGTGTTTTATTCAACACTTTTTACACGTTTTATTTTACATGTTTTGTTGTAATGCAAAACATTTATAATATTATTGGTACAGATACAAAATATAACCAGAATTACAGCCAGAAAGACAGTGCAATCAGTGGCTAAAAAGATTATTTGAAAGTCAAAGCAGGGGCTGTAATTTTTATTTGTAGTTAGCACAAAAATTTACTTTTGTTTATCAACTTACTCTGTGTGACTTAAATTTATTTTTAAAGTATGTAGAGTTCAGTTTATCTATTACATTATGGAACAACGACGTCCGCTTAACACTTCTCTTTATTCTACTCTGCTACGAAAAAAAAATTGAAAATATTTTATCTTTTTTAATCACTTAAAAATTTACTAAATATGACTGAAAGTGTCTAACGTTTATAAATATTTAAATTTATAATTATCCTAATTTTGATAAAAAGTTTGAAATGAATAAAAGTGTATTTTATTTCGTCTACACGTAATATTGTTAATTAATTAAATATACTAACGATGAATGAAGCGCTCATAGCCCGGCGGCTTGCGTCGATCCTATGTGATCGACAAAGTTAAGCAACAGCGGGCGCGGTCGGTAGTTGGATGGGTGACCGCTAGTGGCAAAAATTTCTTGAGCGTTTCCGTGCTTCGGAGGGCACGTAAAGCCGTCGGTCCCGGTTGTTATCATAAGATAACAGTCGTTAAGCCATGTCGGAGGCCCTCGGGCGGTTTGAAAAACTTCCGACACTCGGGTTGGCCACTAACCCCTCCACCAATCCGCACTGGAGCAGCGTGGTGGAGTATGCTCTAGGCCTCCTCAAGAGGAGAGACCCGTGCCCAGTAGTGGGCCATTAATGGGTTGAAGCCAATTAAATATACTAACACCAATTTGATTGCACAAATTGCATAGGTATAAAAAGTATTCTAGGCTTAAAGTCATAGAGTAACGTAAAATAGAGTAAAGTACAAGATTACAAGTGCCAAAAAAACTTTTAAACTGTCTATGACTATGAATGGCTACTGCTACGATTTTTTTCGATTGTATTGCATATATAAATAATTACAAATAACTTATAATCTACCTAGTAGTAGTTTAATTACTTACTATTATATTATTTGATACGTAAAACTGATGTTTAATTAAAATTTAGCTTTTGGTGCCTCGAGCTGATTTGTATTTTTAAATAAAGAATAAATGTATCGTTGTTGTTTTTTTCAACCGTCACAGTAGATTAGAAATACCCAATAATATGAGTAAAAATATTTATGAATATGTAGTAAAAAAATACAAAAAGAAGTTTAATAACAAAAGCGAGCATATACCTACTTAGTGGACATTTAATTTTGTAAATAACGAACTAATTGCATGTTTATGTTTTATTGTTTTATATACGTTTTGAATAATCATTTGATCAAATAAAAATTGGGAAAAAAATGAGAAATGCGATAGTAAACTAATGTAAATAATAAAAATACTTGAATAATTCTGTTCGTTTTATTATAATAAGGCATGCGTTTGCGTGATTTTTTTTTTGTTAATGAATTACAAACATACATTAATAATTAATTATCATTCTTAAAAACCATGTAGAATTAAAAAGAAACGTGTGTTGTGATTATTTATATAATTAGGACGGTACCAGTTCTTTCATATATTTTTTTACGAAGATTCCAAATGTTACAAACAATAATAATTGTTTATTAAAATTGCAGGTACGCCTAAAACGAGACATCACGAAAACAAATCGAATAAGTTGAACAGGAGAATTTAAAACGACACAACATACCATAATTAATAATTATTATATTTTAATTATGTACCAGTTATGTAATTTAAGGGTGGCCACTCACGGTCGCGCCATTTGGCGTGGCTCCAAATTACATATGTATGTCAAAATGGCGCGATTGGACATACAGATTTTTATATCACGCCATCAGTTTTTCACATTCACGATCAAATTTTGCCTGTATATCACGCCATTTGACGCGATGGACTGACCGTGAGTGGCCACCATAAGGTTTATTCCGACCTGTAAGCCCCACCTCATAAGTTTCTTCGAAGCGGGAAAGGTTTAAAGTTTTGTGCCACAAATAAAATGTATAACAGGGGCCCATATTATATAATTATAAAGCTTTTTTTAAAAAAAACTATAAACAATTTTTATGTTAAAGTAGGGCTTGTATCAACTTTTACATAAATATGAAGTTTAAATAAAAATCCTATAAAGCTTGTAATATAAGTGGATGGACCGGGCGCGCGGGCCCTGTTCGAAGCGACCTCAAACCTCAACCCCTGCAATGTGTTAAAGTAAGCACGGAACTGACTGTTACCACACAGCTGCGTTATTAAGCTACTTTAAGCCCGTTAAAATAGCCAATCTTCCATTCGCACTCCAAATACCTATCGGGTATATCGAAGATTGTACGCTTATTTTTCACTGTTCATTTTTACATCTAACAATTCGAAGATGACGTCACGTTTTTTTAGTTTAGTAGTTCGTAATTTCTTTTTGTTACACAAACTTACAGAATTATAAGTATGGTTAAGTTAGTTAAGCTACTGTTTGTAATGTTACAATATAAACTGAAATTATATTATAAAGTATTTTCTTAATTCAGTGTTGTAATGATTGTACGTCCAATTTACAATTTATTATAAAATGTTAAAATTTGTATGCATTTCTATTAAATGTGATTTAAATAAGTGTTTCACTCAATGTATATAGTTATTGATGTATCGAGAGCAAATGACTTTATTTCTGAATTTTGAATCTCTTGTGCATTTCCCAAGAATCTGCTTTGTGAATGATCAGTTTAATATCATAAGACAATTATTAAATTTTCGACCTACTCAAACAATGTTTTATTTAAATGAAACTTACCAATATTTCAGATGCGACGCAATGTTCAGATTTAATCCGTATCCGTATTAAACAACAGAACTAAATTCATACTAGTGAATTTTTTTTAAAAAAACCTGAGCGTCGCCGAGTCTGTTGTTCAGAAAAAAGAAAGAAAATAAATAATAAATAAACGCTAACACACTCATACCCCCGCAGTAGGTTTTCACCTGTGTCGCGGGTGGCATGGACGACACATCAACATCACAATCACACCCATGACCCGAGTACAAATATTTATCTGTCACAGAAATATCTGCTCCGGCCGGGAATCGAACCCGAGACCCCTCGCTTCGCAGGCAGGGTTGCTACCAACTAGACTACAGAGTCGTCGATGAAAAAATAACAAAAAATATTTGAAATGTAGATCGCATCCAGCGGGTTTTTTTAAACTTTTTTGACGTCTATTAAAACGATGAGTGCCGGGCGCATCTATGAAAAAATGTCGCGTTCCACGAGCGAGAGACCGGCAAAAGCGAGAGAGAGGCACTATCGGCTATGATCGGCGTATCGTAGCCGATGCCGTAGGCGATCGTAGTTGAGTGGAGCGGGGCGAAGCGGAGTTTTGTCATGACGTTGTCACGTTAAACTACCGTCCGTAAACCGACTTTAGAGACAACCATCTTTTCTTATTTACGAATCTACACTATAATGATCGAGTGAAATATAGAAGCATGTCTAGTTGTGTGTTGTTATAATCCATGGGCGTAGCCAGGGGGGGGGGGGTTTCGGGGGTTCAACCCCCCCCCCCCCAAAAGTTAAGGACTGAATTTTTTATGTGCTAATAAACCCTTATAAAACATTTTTCTAGACGTCATTCCGAATCGAATGAGCTATCGCACATATTTGTAGGAACTTTATTTCTAATAAACACGTTTTTGAACTTTTTGACTAAACTAATAATAGATGGCACTACATACGTCGTGAGAAAACATAAAGTCTCAATTTTCTTTAGAGTTATTTTATGTACTTTTAGTCGTTGTATTTTCTTGAACACCCCCCCCCCCCCCCCCGAAAGTTGAACCGCCCCCGAAACTAAAACCTGGCTACGCCCATGTTATAATCTCTCTTGCACCACCCTTATTAGATCTCATGCAGTTACGTACATAAATATTTTATGGGGCATAGTAGGAGAAACTACTACGTACTTCAGTAAGGAAAGTATATTCAACGATTTCCAACATGTTTCCAAACCACGCGCACGCGACGAAAAAATTTCATCCCCACGTTACCTTTAGGCACCCGGGAAAAATAATTCTGTCATAGGTATTTTTAACCGACGAAACAAAAGCAGGTTCTCAATTCGACACGTATATTTTTTTATGTATGATACGCACCAATCGGCACAGGGTGGTCCGATTTTGATGATTCTTTTTTTAATGGATAGGGTATAGCGTGAAGTTGGTCCCAATTTTTTTTTTAATTTTATTCCCACACTAAAGGTACGAAAATAGGGGATGATTGATTATTCACCCACGGAATTTTTACTCTTTGATAACTTTGTACTGGATGATTCGGTTTCGATGATTCTTTTTTATTGAATAGTGTATACCTACCTTGAAGTTACTGCTATTTAAAGGAAACAAAATTTTACCCCTAAAGGTACGAAAATAGGGGATGATTGATATTTCTCCTACTACATTTTAACCTGGTAACTGAATCTACCACCTAAACCCTGTTCACAAATTTTAGAGACTAAATTGACGTTTCATGAGTGACCAGTTTCGGGTGCAAATTAAATAGTGATGACCATAAACCGGAAAGTAAATCGGAAAAATATTCGCATCTTTTTTGGTGGGTCGACTGTTTGTGTGATTATTGAAGAGTCCCTAAAATTAGTATAAAAACAGGTTTAAGCAACCATTATCATTCAAATATCCATAATATATTTACTCTAAATTTAAAAGTTATTTTGCTTACAAGAACGAGTATTAGTGGTTGTCATTTTAGTCTCTAAGATTTGTGAACAGAGTTTACACGTATACACGTATACGTATATATTATAATTATACCTATAAACAGGTCGACACGTAGCTACAAGGTCGTATCCAACAGAAACGTTGCTTTTCGTATGTATATTTATAAACAGATGGATCACGATAACACTTTTCTCTGCAGGGTACTGTACCACTGTACCACTACCACTACAAGTAGGTACTGCAATCTGCATCTTTTAGTTCAAATTATAATCATATATTAAAACCTGTCAATGGTATCAGGATTACAATATTATAACGATATATGAAAGGAAATAAGTAGGCTGTATACTTTCACTTTCTCTGTGGTTTTCGCCGAACTGATTGACATTTATGACAATTGACAATGACACTGACGTTTGACGTTGACAACAAATAAAATTGTCTATAATCCGTTCACAAATCTTAGACTAAATTGACGTTTCATGGGTGACCAGCTTCGAGTGCAAATTAAATAGTGATGACCATAAACCGAAAAGTAAATCGGAAAAATTTTCACAGCTTTTATGGAAGGTCGACTATTTGTGTGATTATTGAAGAGTCCCTAAAACTAGTATAAAAACAAGTTTCAGCAACCATTATCATTCATATATCCATGATATATTTGCCCTTACTTACTAAATTAATAAGTTATTTTGCTTACAAGAAAGAGTATTTGGGTATGGTTACATTCGGTATACATCTAATTTTATACAATTTAGCCGAATACTAAGTATCTAGGTAGATATGAGTGTCGCTACTAATATGTCACTATTCTTACGACATAATTTACGATTCAAAAAACCGGAAAAGTAGATCGCACAAATTTAGCTGGTATCATTAATTCAAACTTTGACATTACTGGTTGTCATTTTAGTCTCTAAGATTTGTGAACAAGGTATAAAATAAATACAGAATCAGCCGTCACGACATGAGCGAAGATAAAAGTATTTATTTCGTTTCGCTGGGTAAACGTTTCGTCGCGCACGTCGGCTGCCAAATTACTGACGACTTCATCATTTAGATGCTATAAATTCTAGAGTTATCAGTAATGCAAATTCGCGGTCAGTTTGTTCAATGTGTAACGTAGAAGTGCATCGGACATTCAATTTCTAATTCATCGGACTTGTTCCACGATTACGGCTCGTTCGAAAATGGCCTACAAAAATTATTGTGTTGTGCTTATATTGTTCTCTCTTGCGATAGTTCAGGCTGTGGGTTACGACACTGAACTGTACGACACTGCCTGTGATAGTAATGCTTGTTTTGAGTCGCTTCACGGAGCTCTAGGCGACTGTTCTTGTAACGTCGACACCATCGACTACTTCAACAACGTCAAGATCTTCCCTCGCATCCAGAGCCTAGTGAGTAAAGACTACTTCAGATTCTACAAGGTGAATTTAAAAAAGGAATGCCCTTTCTGGGCCGACGATAGCAGATGCGCCATGAAATATTGTCACATTAAAACCTGTTCAAAAGAAAGTGTTCCTGGTTACGAGAATGGGTATAACAATGAGTTAGGGGAGGAGAAACCGGCTGCTAAGTACACTGCGGAGGCACAGACTACACCATGTAACTCAGATTCTGATCATGACCCAGATTTAGGCTACTTAAACATGACTATCAGTGCTGCCAGTCAGTTCGAAATAGCCAAGTGGAAAGTCCATGATGAATCTATTGAGAATTTCTGTCAATGTGATGACAATGATGCAGATGCTGACTATGTTGACCTATCATTAAATCCTGAGAGGTATACAGGTTATAAGGGTCCATCTGCCCATAGAATATGGAGAAGCATATATCAGGAGAACTGTTTTAGGCCCAAGCTAAATCCTTATGAATCATTTCCATATGTTCTTAGCTCAGATCTTAGTAACGTGTGTTTGGAAAAAAGGGTATTTTACAGAGCAATTTCAGGATTACACACCAGTATAAATATTCATTTGTGTTCCAAGTATTTATTGTCAGAGAAAGGAGTAGGTTTTGCAGCCCCACCAGAAGGAGAATGGGGGCCTAATTTGGAGGAATTCCAAAGACGCTTTGATCCATCACAAACATTTGGGGAGGGACCTAACTGGTTAAAGAATCTTTACTTTCTTTACCTATTAGAAATGAGAGCATTAGCTAAAGCAGGGCCTTATTTAGAAAATGAAGAATATTTTACCGGCAATCCCATTGAAGATGAGGAAACACGGGATGCCATACGTAACATGTTGGGAGTCATATACACTTTTCCCGATCATTTCAATGAGTCATCCATGTTCAATGGTGGCATTCAGGCTGCAAACCTGAAGAATGAGTTCCGGGAACACTTCTGGAATATATCTCGGATAATGGATTGTGTTGGGTGTGATAAATGCAAGTTGTGGGGCAAGCTACAAACCCAAGGTCTCGGCACTGCTTTGAAGATATTGTTTTCTGGGAGATGGGATAGCCCAGAAGGTGATCCCGACCAGGGCAATCTACCTGTACGACATAAGGCTAATAAACGATTACAGAGAACAGAAATTGTGGCCCTCTTCAATGCATTTGCTCGGCTGTCAAACAGTATACGGGAATTAGAAAACTTTAGGATATTACTCAGGTGAGGTTCTTCATTTTATTCACTTTTAAAAGGATCTACTGTGGTTTATCTTTCTGTACACATCTATATTTCTTTAAATAATTATAAAAGATTGCAACATATTTTTGATGAATTTCAGATAACTGAGATAAAAGGATTTGTATTTTGTAATCAATTGAATTTGGCTGCTGAGATATATTTGCAATGAGCTTACAGTAATAGAACTACAGTGTCGACATACAGTACATCCTTTTGTGTCCATAACATTTGTTATTAATAACCTTAATTGTTATTTCTTTTAGATATTTACTATTTTGCACTCTTGTTATGCTTTGTTCATAATACTCGTATATTATATACCTACCTAGTCAAAGTATTTAGCTTCATAACTTTTGCATGGGGAATTTTGCATGCTTCTTTACTTACAGTTTTTAACACAATATAATTTAAGTATTTTACAAGCTTTTGCAATGCCAAGGAATGTGGGTGTTAAATTATCTTCTTAATGGTTAACAAGCTTTTTGTGGTATAATGCAACACGTCATCTGCTCAAAATAAATTTAGCGACATACAAAGTCCACAGGTGCTAGATATTGTAGGTAGATAGTAGATTGGCTTATTGCACAAGGAGCTTTCTCTTTTTCGTCACATCCGCTTTAGGGCGCATTCACACAGTCACGAACTTTTACGGGAAAAAATGCACTACGCTTTTAGGATACTATACAGTATGTTATACAAGGTGTCAAAGACTGCACATTTTTTAGAATAAGTAAATATTGTATAAAAATATCAGATTAGTGTATCAAAAAGCAAAGAACCCTTCCATTAAATTGTTTTGTAAGTAGGTAGAGTGTTTAAGCTACAATAATATTGATTTCAAACTTAATAATGTAAAAAGTTATGGAATGAATAGTGTGTATGTAATGACTATCATTGCCTACTCACAATAAAATTACCGTATCAATGGTACCCATAACAATAAAAGTAGAACTAGGTATGCCAAATTATAAATCGAACCTAAACATTTGAAATTTCCCTCTGGAAACTTCGGAAAAAAATGTTTTATACACTTTTTTACTGAGAAGAATGATAACACTATGTAAAAAAAATCAAGACAATATATTTACCACTCTTCAAGTCTTACAGTTTTAAAGCCACGGTTAATAGGATGCTGAATTTTTACATAAATACATTGCAGTTTTGTCAATAATGCCAGAGTTCTTTGTATACGATCATATGATTCGTTAGTTTAATAACCGTTGGATCTGGTATCAACTGCTCTACCCTATTATACTATTAGATAACCAACCTTGATACGTTGAGGATTGAGGAACATACCGATTATTCTTAATACGCATTAGTAACGACACATGTTTTCAATCATGCATCGCGATAGTGACGCGCGTCTCGCTGACAATGCGTGTATAATTCATCATTATTCAATCGTAAAGTGTATAATCGAAAAATGAATGCTTGCTTGCTTATTCACTAACAGTGTGCACGAGCGCTTACAGAAATGACGTGTTTTGACAGTCTTTGTATAGCTTTAGGTGAGATGGTGAGATGTTACTTAATAGTTAATATTATTTTGATATATTCGGTCTTTCTTCTTTTTCTCTTTCTTGTCCATGGGCGACGACAGCCACTTACCATCAGGATTAAGGTGGATCAACATCTCGTTTGTCTGTTATTTCCATAAAAAAATGCTCTATATATATACCTAATGATGGAATATGCTCTAGGCCTCCTCAAGAGGAGATGTGCTCAGAACTGGGCCGTGGAAGAAAGTTTTGACGATACTTTCTTAGGTAGGCCCTATATTATTCGTACTCGTTCTTAATTATTTTCCTTAAGCTATAAAAGTTTAATTTACCACACATACCACGATAAAACTGATAACGTTTTAATAGTTTCAACTTGTGTTTACGACCAATTTGGTTGATTGTCGCGTAATTACTATAACCTAGAAATAGTTACGTGGAGAAAATCCCCATTACCCGGAATGTTTCCTGGTGAAAAGATCTTTTTTGAAGTGAAAACTTCTTTAGTACGGGGGTGACTTGAAATTTTATGAAACGAAACTGTCCAGTGGAGACTAGAAATGAGTGGAGACTGACTTGAAATTTTTGAAGTGAAAACTTCTTTAGTACGGGGGTGACTTGAAATTTTATGAAACGAAACTGTCCAGTGGAGACTGACTTGAAATTTTTGAAGTGAAAACTTCTTTAGTACAGGGGTGACTTGAAATTTTATGGAACGAAACTGTCCAGTGGAGACTAGAAATGAGTAGAGACTGACTTGAAATTTTTGAAGTGAAAACTTCTTTAGTACCGGGGTGATTTGAAATTCGATGAAACGAAACTGTCCAGTAAAAAGAGACAGACACATAAATTCTAAAGTGAGATAGGAAGCATTGTACAGGGGTAGGAGAGTTGAGTTGAGTACAGTTGAGTGGAGTTGAGTGGAGTTGAGTGGAGTTGAGTCGAGTGGAGTGGAGTGGAGTGGGATCTTGAAAACAAAAATTTTGAAGGTTTCACTTCTACCACGCGTGAATTGCACACATTTTAATTTTTTATGCCTTAAGTAGGCAAGAAGATTGAAGATTGCGATAAAAATATTATGATGAATTCGGGAATGGTTGTCGCTCACTGCATTAAAATTCGCGAATGTCACTGGTCCTAAGCTGATTCTGCGGTAAGACCTTTATAACGGTAATCGACATATTGCCACAATAAATAGATTTGATAAACGCCACGGATGCCAACGAATGGAACAAGGACTTTTGCAGGAAAAATAATTTAATCGTAAACACAATAATGTTATCAACGATATTGCATCTCAGAACAGAACCGTCTACCTAATGATTATGATCTATTAAAGTCTGTTTCAGATTACGATAGGTTGGTACAAGACTCGATGACATTTAGTCAGTTCAATGTTAGGGAAACATACTTTTATTCTATAACAGTTCTTGTTTTACATCTTCTCTCTTTTTAAAATTTTAAGTAAATTAAAATAGCATAAATTTAACGGCGAGTATCTAAATAACTGCATACCGCGTGCGCCCCTAATAAGTTCCCTTATGACTTTCTTTTACGGTTCGGGGACTTTTTCTTGGACAAAAGTCCCTTGCTTGTGAAGGCCCTTATATTAAAAATATTACAATAGAAAATATTAAAGAAATGTACAAAAATAGTTCGTATCCAAAATAACTTAAACATGAATGGTCATTCGTAGATCTAATTTCACAATAAAGTTACATAATAATGGATCTCCCTGTGTTGTCAGCACGTATTAAAGGCGTTTAATCGAATATTTAAATAAATTCTTGAATTCTCGCCTGGTTTCTCTAGATTGGGTTAAAATTCTAAAGTACCGAATTTATCGGGGTCTATTAGCGCTTAATATAGTATACCTAATTAGGTAATTACCTACATACGCTGTTGTCGGGCTATGAGTGCTTAGCTTACACACGTTGAAGCGCTTTACAAGAATCATACGGCTATGAGCGTTTCACTCAAATCGTTGGATAGTAGGACTAGGCTATGAGCGCTTACATTGTCGTCGGACAAGTGTTTCAGACAAGTAATCGGACAAAACTTAACACATCGTGATATAATATGAGCTTTTTTCAAAACCGATCGGGCTATCGGTCAGAAAATAGTGTTATAGGTAGAACAACGAAAATCGCATCATGTATCCATCCACGTACGTTCGTAACATCACGTAGGATATGCCGTGAGTGGGCCGACCGGCTGGTATGAATCAGTTTGTATACTTTTATTACTCACTAGTTGCACTTCTGAGCATTACTGATTGAGTTATATTGTGGTGTAATCATAATATCGATAAAGGCCCAAACAATTGTTTTATTAAAACTTTGTTAGTAAGTTGAATAAATACCTACACACTGCTCGTGGTTTAACCGAGGACAGTTTTAGATGAAGACTGACATTGATGATAACTGACAGTGTTATATGTAGCCATATTATGTAGCCGCGTCGTTTGGCGATTGGCTACCCAACAGGGTCTTATGGATTAAGGGCCTGCGCCCACTCACGGCACGGCATGGCAAGGGATTTTTGTGCGACGAATATAAATAAAACTTAATATAATATGACAGTAAAATTGAAATTTCAATGATCGCCGTCGTAGGTACAAAAAGCTGCGATATGCTTAGGCATGCCGTGTCGGCAGTTCGGCACCCTTGGGAGTCTCGGCATCCCTCGGCATGCTTCGGTAGTCTTCGGGACTCCGAGGTAAGGTGGGGCGAACCGGTAGCTGAAAAATTGAAAATTTAATGAACCTATATAGTTTTAGAGAATTATTATGGTACCCAAAGCACATCGACCACAAAAAGCGACCAAAGCGTTACGACGCTCTCAACGAAATAGCCACCGAATTGTCTACCAATATTTCCGAAATAGAGAGAAAAATCAAAAACTTAACAAGCCACTATTTCCGGGAGAAAAAACGAGTAAATACTTCAAAAAAGTCTGGTGCGGGCACCGAAGATATTTATCATAGCAAATGGTGTGTTTACAAATGATTAAACTCTCGCGACTCGATAGAATTGGCCGAACCCAACAGTTTCGTGTTCCAAGGGATTCAGCAATAATAATTCCACAAGCTGCAATAACTAAATCACTTATCGTTCTCGATCATATGTTTAGCGTTTTATACAAATATCACTTACATAAAGTGGGATAATGTAGTCAATTGCGAAAAATTTATACTTTCGCTGGCAAGTACTTAAGCCCGGCAATCACTAAAAGCTGAACGGTACTGGGGGGCAATTCTCATTTCGTAGAGATACAATATGTCTAACAGAGATATCTCGAAAAAACATGGCCGACCTCGAATAAAACGAGGCCAATCGGCCATGTTTTTTCGACATATCTCTGTTAGACATGTATCTCTACGAAATGAGAATTGGGCTCCTGGCCGCAGACGCCGCGGCCTTCGTGCCGCCGGCAAAGGTCGTTCCGGTTTAAAATGTTTAATGCCGCCGGCTTAACCGCCGGCACCAACCCGTCGGGCAAAGCCGGCGGGCCGGCGGGTTTGGTGTGTAGAGACCTTAAGGAAATAGATACCGCGGCATAGTTGCCGTCAGTGTCCGCTTGCATGTAGGATCCCCTGCCGTGCAGTGCCGACAGAGGGCGCAGGAATTCTGCATAATATTTCATTCTCAACAGGAAACATGTATTACATGTACGAAAAATATAGAAAGAAATCAAGCGATAACCTTTATGTGTCAGTGGGAAAAACTTATGAGCGGTGCTAAATTATGAGCAGTGTCATAACTTACCTAATAAATGTTGTTATCGCTGATATTATCACTCCATTTTCAGTGATATCAGTGTTTTTAATTACGTTTGATGGACGTGCGGATTATTTTCACTTGATCATTTTCACGCATTATTTTGACTGTTGTAAATGTAAAGGTCACTTTGATGAGAACATATTTTGAAAATATAAAAATTAAAATATGTAATTATTAAACAGTATAAAAAAGGTCGTGTGTGCCTGGATGCGTTTATTTAAGAAAATAAATTCAGTCAGATTGTTTTGAATGTACCTATTGAAATGCAAATAAAATTGTATTAAAGTGTATAGACATGGTGTACCTACGTTACCTATCTATCCTCTAAATTTTAATATAGACACCAAAACTTTTAATTAAATAAGGTTTTACGTATATCGAAAATTGTACAGCGAAAACATCCACGGTTATTACCGTAATGATATTTTAATTATTTTGAACGTAACTGTATATTTAAATTTGAGATCATTCGAGTTTATTTGAAGTGAAACATAACATTACATAAGAATGCAACGTCATTGGTCTGTATGCTGACGCGGACGTGTTAAAAGTATTTGAGGTTATTGAACCACATACTCATTTCTCGCGTTCTAAATAAAGATTAAATTGTCTTACGGGCAAGGACAAGGGCGTATAATAACGTCAAAAGCTACGTGGACATCTATGATATTTGACAAACCATTAAAATATTTAAAGATATTTATTTTCATCAAAACTTGTTAATTTTGGACAAGTGGAGATGTATGAGAATAAACTAATTTTAAAATTATTTCTAAGGTATAATTCACAACGGATCATTTCCCTTTCTTCTCGATTTCTTCTAACGTGTATACATATAGGCGTGTATTTTGAGAAAAACCCTGCGAAATAATCTGTATTGAATCAAGGTATAAGCGTACCTACTAAGAGTTTTCACCGAATGGCCTTTCTTTCGTTGCAAGCGTTGCAACATTACGTTGCGACATCATAGTTACTGCATAAGTTTTTTCGCCGCGCGACACAAAACTCGTAGTGCGCACGTCAATACTAATATTACTTAGTATATTATTATTACTTAGTATAATGACTTAGTATTATTACTTAGTATAATGACGACGGGGGTCAATCATTGAAACCTGTGCTTGGGCATCGCTAGTAACTGGGCCACAGCATTAGAAAACATCATGGGAACATCTATTTTAATCGTAAAAAAACGTTACATTGCCATAAAAATTAGAAAAGTTTTAACCTAAAATCATTCCGTTATTTAAACGCAGGTAAATCGGTTTTTAAATATGGGTAATTAAGATAATTATGTATGTTTGATCTGAATCACAGCGTATCACAAACTGTTAAATTACAAAAGAACGCGCTTTGATGGGACAATGACATACTGTAATAATACCGAGTAACGATCACTGTAAAAATTCTCACTGTCCATATTTTATTATAGTGATCAATTTTATTTCATTCTAAAATCGGTTGAATGATCACGGGTAGAATACGTTATTTTTCTTCAATGCATGCAGGATGGCTACTTCGATGGGAGAATATGCTTTCTCATTTTCTTTTGCATGTAAGTCAGAACTCAGAACACCTGCTTTCTCTCATTCAAGCTTTGGGAAACGCGAGTTTTTGGTCTAATCATTAAAGTAATGCCCTTGATCTGCAGCCCACAAACAGAGAAGAAGAAGAAGAATGTCTTCTGCGGCACAGAAGCCTCGAAGACGAATGACGTGAAGCAGGAGCAATGCGCGTCTGGTGGCGCCAAGCCAAGGATATGGAGTTAGTTGGGCTATTCACTGTCCGGCACGGTAGTTTTTGATATCAGTCGAGCAGTCAGGCAAAATCTGATGCTGTTACGACGCAGCCTGATTAGTGCAATTTTATATTAACAGGATTGTAATTACGAGTTGAATTGAGAAGCCATAAAAGGTATTGAGAGGCTCAGATACTTGTATTTTCCGAGCAAGGTCAAGTATATTCTACGTGACGTGTAACAAAAGTTTAATTTTTTAAACCGTCTGGCTAGAGAAATACATACAAGTCAAGATAACATGATTCAAAGAAGCTTGATGCATCTTCATTTTCTGTTTTGCATGCGTTTTATCAATAACCTACTAAAAAGGTTGAGGATAAAGGATTGCAAGTTGCAGAATAGAGAATGGCATTCTTATATCCGTTCCTTAGTTTATTACAGTCTGTCGTGCTGGAGAGTGAATAGATTTAATTTGGGTTAAGCTTGCCGATGAAACGTAAAAAATCTTTGCGGGCTTTAAATGACGACCATGCAGTCAAAGTAGACTGTTTATCAAGTCTTAACTAAAACAACAACAACGTTTCAGGATTAGAGTGAGGTAGATTTATGGGATATAATTATATCTAAATTGTGAGGGTCCCGTGTCATTAATTTTTAATAGATTGTTAATTAATCTAATCTACTTCAAAGAAAGAGGAGGTTTTTTTTTTATTTTTATATTTTATTAATATCTTGCGTTACTTTGAATTACATACTTTTAAACTTAATTTTAGTCGTTTTCGAGAGGCATTGAATTGTATGAAAGGTGGGTATTTTTAAATCTTAGATTGAGTAAGAGGCACTTTACAAATGCGCTTTTTTCGTATTATTTAAAGCCCGCGAAGATTCCAAGGTTTCAAGGAATTGAAAATTTATAAATCCAATACAAAAATTTTTGTAAATACTGATATTTTGTATTGGACTTGCGAATTATATTGTACAGAAACACAAAAGGATATTGATACAAAAATAGGAAATTGTTAGTTATGAGATTATTGTCTTAACGTTGAGATTATGTTTACACAAAAAATTTAGGTTTTGTGTTTCATCACAACTTATGTCGCTTGTGAACCAGTGAGTTTAATGTATTTGTACTCGTATGTGGTGAAACTGGTGAAGTTCAGATTTGGTAACTGTTGAGATTTGGTAAACAATATTTAATTGGAAAAATTGTGAATTTGTAATCACGACGAATAAAGTCAAAGAAAAAAGATTATTTTACTGTTTAAGACAAAATTCAGGGTAAAAGATTGTCTCTTGAGTTAGGATCTCCCTGAACCTTCAGCCGATCTCGGGAATGCGTTATTTGATTTAGTGATTTAACTACTCGATTATTGATTCGTGTTTCGATTATTGAATCAATCCATTGATCGTTATAATAATTAACATTAACAAACCACGTATATTTTAAGTCTTTGTTAACGAGTTCAACAATTTAGGTACTGACTCTTTTGTGACTTTTGTTATTCAAATGTCGTATACATTTTGTTTGTGAAAACATGTCGTGTGAATATGCGGGTTTTTTATTATACATACAGCTGGTGTCATTATCATGATAATATTGAAAACATGTCACTCGAAGTAATCTAACGCGATTATTATTATCTATCGTGTACACAACGGCTATTGATTTTTAAATGACGTGGTTTTTAATGATTTGTTGGCTGTATGTGAATAGGTAATTAAAACAATAGTTATGGAGTCAAAATTGCACGGTTTCTCCTCAAACTTGAAGAGATGTAGAGCATACACAGCTGCTTCAGTACGTATTGGTAGTGGTTAATGACCAATCCAAGTGTTGGAAGTTTTTACGCCGCCGCAAGGTTTTAGACATGATTCAGCGCTATGTAACGATAACCACAGGGGCCGTCGGCGTAACGTACCCTCCGAGACACAGAAGCTCTTAGGGAACGTCAATAGTGGTTACTGGTCGTGTCTTTCATGTGATCGAATCATCGATCCAATTACTGACCACGTCCGCAGTTGTTTAACTCGGTCAAACCGGACAATGAGAGCTTTATTTTTTATACATTATTTTATTTGTAGAAAAAATATACCCATTTCATTTTAATGAGTCGCCTATCGCTACGTGGTGGCCATTAAAGGAAAATGGTAATTATTCAGGTTGCGGTCTGTCATTATTTTAATTACTTCAATGTACACATTGTACCTACGTAAAATTATTTCTTATGAAGTTGACAAAAATCATTGTTTTTATGTAATTTTTTAACCGACTTCAAAAAAAGGAGGAGGTTCTCAATTCGACTGTATTTTTTTTTTTTTTTTTTTTTTATGTTTGTTACCTCAGAACTTTGGACTGGGCAAACCGATTTTGATGATTCTTTTTTTAATCGAAAGCTGATGGCTGTCATGTGGTCCCACATACATTTTATTGAGATCTGACAATGGCATCCATGAGAAAACTACATAAGTCGTAAATTTGTGTTAAGATGTGCGCGACAAATTGACGAATAACTCAATATCACGTCAACCGATTTCGATGATTCTTTTTTTAATAGAAAGCTGGTGCTTGTCATGTGGTCCCACATAAATTTGAACGAGATCTGACAAGTAGTTTTTGAGAATTTGAAGTCGGTTATTTTTTGTTAGTAAAATTTAGATTATTGAAGTGAAAATTTCTTTAGTACGGGGGTGATTTGAAATTGTATGAAACGAAACTGTCCAGTGGAGACTGGAGTTGAGTGGAGACTGGAGTTGAGTGGAGTAGTAAAACCTACAGTTATCATCTTCCCGAAATTTTATTCGTCTCATTATCTTGAAAACAAAATTTTTGAAGGTTTCACTTCTACCACGTGTGAATAGCACACATTTTAATTTTAATAATTTTAACAAACTATTTTGAATATTTTCAACATTTACCAAGCCTCAATTTTACTAGACAGGTTGGTACTTAGTGATTCTATATATTTATTGTTTAGATAAATACGAGTAGATACTAAATTATTGTAAATAATTTGTCACAAGCTATGCCGTACAGTATCATTGTCATCTGTCTGTATTAAAATGTTGATTCTCGTTTACTACATTTGTTCAGGAACACAACCTTGAATAAATACTGCAGATGTATTTTCCTTGTATATGAAATAATTTGTTTCTAAAAATGTGAGATTGTGCTTGCTTTTAGTTAGAGGTCATTTAACGTTGTATTGTAAACAGCAATTTCGTATATCTTAAACACATATATTATGGTTCTTTTCAGAAAGCTAAATGATAAAAACTAAAACATTTTTTTAAAAACACATATTATTATTTCTTTGTGTAAAATTCTTATGTGAAAATATTTGTCTACAGCCCTGTTCAAAATGATAAAATTAAGGAGATACTACGATAGACGTCAAGTTTGATAAATCAAAATTGGATATAATTCTATTTATATTTTAAAAGAAACTAAAACAAAACTAGAAAATGTTTCATGATTCTTTATTGATGGCGTATTTCATTACCTGTCAGAGTATTTTTCCAAATAAATATTTTGGATCAATAGATCTACTTAAATAATTTAAAAATTATTTAAGTTTTGGCACATCCTAAGCAATGAGCAATACCTACCGCAAAATATTTTACAATATAAAAATTTCTCTAGTCAGTATAATACTTTAAATTAACTGTCCAACATTATAGTAGAGTCCCGTTGGGTTGAAACCTCGGAATCGAATTGTTTTGAATATATTAAACCCCTTTATTAATTTTCGTAAAATACAATAATAAAATAACAAGAGCAGCCAAAAACAATTGGTAAACTTTTCAGTATTTTGCTTATAAATAAATGGAAATGGTCACACTGTCAATAATTGGATTCCGAGGTTTAGCTCATAAAGGACCTCCACTATTACACACATACTCAATAATATTTTTTTTCCTAATTGGTTAAAATATCATAAAAAATCTTTATCAGTACATTTATTTGTATTTCGTGTAAAAAAATAAATATAATATTTTATCTTCACTCTATCAGCAAAGAAAACTATCTAGAGAAGGCCTTGTAAGTTCTCCATGAAGTTGTCAAAAATGTATTATGTCCTCATTTGTAGGAAGAACTCAAGTCTGGAAGTAGTGGAGCGATAATGAGAATTTATATTAATATCGTTTTGTATTTAGCGTATTAAAAGGCAATATTTAATAAGTCTAAATAAATGTAAAACTACGGTATTAGGAAATAATATTATATAAAAATATACACCGAATTTTATTATTATTATATATTTTTTTTACTGTTTACCCGTTGGACTGTAATCGGTACAATATTTAGAGATTGACAGTGACATGAATATTTCTATTTGAAATTATTAAATTTTTATGTGAACTCACAATTTAACTAGAATATTATAAAGTTATTGTAATAGATATAAGATCATGTAGTTTCATATGTCCATGCCGTGTGTCCATGTTAGAAGTGTATGATTTAAATGTCATTTTCATTCCTATCCATTTCGATTATTCTGCTTCCTTTTTTGATGACAACGCATCGATGATACCCCTGATATTGTAGATGGACGCGTAACTAACAATGATCATCAGTCACTCATTTTGTTCATTTGTTACAATAAACTAATCTATCAATATATATCTATAAAGGTATGACAAGATTTAGTTTAAAGGTGATTTTCCGTGTTTTAAGTAAAGTAGTAAGTATTGGAGATTATAAAACATAAGTTCATCCATAAAAATAGTCGCAAATTTTCTTGTTTCTACATCGTGTTTTTTGAAACCGTGAATGAGTATTATTTAATGTCACAAATTATTAGTCTATAACTTTTGTTATTTATGTTCTTGATTGTTGTATATTGCTAGTATTACCTAAACGAGTATTTTTTGTTTTAGAACTTCGTCACAATAATGTATTTAAGACACTTAAGTATCTTAGTTCCCTACTTTTCCGTCTTTTATCTCAGTGGTAGGTTTTTCTTTTTGTATATTGTTTTATACTGTTAGAGAGCCACAATAAATAATTTGTGTAACAGATTTCAAAGCTAAACAATCACTTTTGATTCGGAAAATTGTTTCGATAACACAATTTTGATCCAATCTTTGATATTTTCATTCCATTGTATTCCATTTTCTATTTATATATCAATTTTATGTATATTATCTGTAGTAAACAACGTGAGTATAAAGTATGTACCATTGTTTAAATTATTATTTTATTCATTGTTATTATTGGTTGTTCTAACTGAATTTTTTTATATATAAAGCTGTGTATTGTTTTCCGTATTTGTGATATTTACTTATTACATCAAAGTATATCTTTAGATTCCCAACAAATGTTTTAAACCTAATGCTAACGAATCCGTTTGTATATTTTGATACAGTGCGTACACAGCCTTACACTTGTATAACTGAATGTCAGATCGGTATTTAAGTTGAATTGTAAAATACAAATTAAGAGTTTTATTTTTGTAAAACATTTTTGTTTAATTAATTTTAGTATAAGTATAATAAATGGATGTATAATTCTTTTTTAAAATGACATATTAATGTTTCGGTTTTATACATATTTTAAAATTATGATGACTTCGTTACTTAATACACAGCGTCTGTGATTGTTGAGGGTGACGGTATGCATGACAGGTTATTATTATTAAATTAATTTATTGTATTCAGTTAGGTTCTATTATAATTATTGATGAAATAAATATTTTAATTGTGGAGTAATGTTTTTTATTTGTTTTCTGGTATAGGTTTGTGTTGATTTTATTGAATGTGAGTGCGTGAAAACTAACGATACGTTGTGTTTTTTGTTACTAACAAATACAGCAAAATAATGTCAAAACACCAATATCTCAAGATTTGTAGGTATCTTAAACTGAAATTTGGAAAATTTTTGATGATTTTGGAAAGTACGAAAATACTTTTTTTATATTTTTAAACCCAACAACCTTAATACAAAATTATTTTTAATACATATTTCAAATACCGTATACGAAATTGGTGACCGATTCCCCGAAACTGCGATACTAATAAAACGCAAGGTTTTGGAATGAGGATCGTAGTCTGACTACCATCCGATATAGAACCTTACTTATCACCATAAATGAGTTAAGTGGTAGAATCTAGCGACCTCTAACAGTAGGAACCTGGCGCCCTATCCTCGTCGGTTGTTGAGCCGTATTGGCGCGGTTTACTATACTGACCCCAATCCCATGCCGGCATACTATGGTGTCATAAGAGGTGACAGAATCCAGCCTGCTTGGTGGTGAGGCTAAGCTATTATTAAGTCATTAATATTATTACTTTTTTGTGAAGCCTGCCTATATAGCTGTCTATCTTGAGTCAGCCAAAGACACGAGACTAGTTTACTGAGAGTTTAACTACCAAGACGAGCTCCATACTTTCCAAAAGAAATAATGAAATGGTTATAAAAATTACTTTACTGATTTCAGGTCCAACGAGGGTAAAACACATTTATCGTACGTGACAGTGGTGTGAAGTATCTTCGAAGAGATTTATTAGAGTACATCATTACTTCTACTAGTCACAATGAGCGTTACAAGTACATGGAAAAGTTTCAGAATACATAATGTGAAGAATAGATAAGGTTTATTATAAATAAAATAAAAACTCACGGGGATCTTTGAAACAGTTGCTGAATGGGAGACCTAGGACATTTTCTAAACAAACTCCGGTGTGAATAACCATCAATAATTCACAACATACAAATTGATGTCCGAAATTCGTCATAGCTGACAGTGTAGATTGTCTGGGCTTCCAAAAGTATTGACATTTAGTGAACTACTTATTTTTTAACTCAGCCTCCTTACGGCAATGCAAGCTTGAACTGATGCGGACTTCCCTCATTGTGGTTGGTGTTTCAGCGCATTGATGATGATGATCAACCGAAGATACTCACCTTTCTGGGCTTCTTTAGTGTTCTGTGCTTCTGTGGTATGTAATTTAACCTAACGTCAGTAATACGGATACCTACTGCTGGTAATTAGACAGTGATACTCGTTAAGTTGCCATTTTTTTTCTAATTTAAAATAAATATTATACTGTATAGAGACTAATTAATTATAAAGTTAGGCTTTTAATTATAATTAGTTATTAAATTTAAGCTAGTACATAGGTACCTACTTGTATTGAGTGTTATCTTGTTGAATCTATTAGGTAGGTATTAATACTCAAATCTAATACTCAAATCTAAAAATAAATATTAGCCAATAATTACAGATATAGTGGTAGGTAGGTACCACAAGGTAGGTACCAAAATAAAATTACAGTTTAAATTTTCACTTATAACTCAAATATTATGGCACTATTGCACTTTCAACACTTAACTCGGTATACGGTATTGAGGTTAAAATTCGAACGCAGTGTTGTCTAGTGGACGACTGCTCTCTGCGGAGAATTTGACGCCAATGAATTTTAAAAAACGGCCTTTGTATGTACATGCAAAACTCTGGCCGACTCGTCTGTTGGAGGGGGAAAACCAGATGTGCGAACGAGATAGATTGGGCTAAATGCAGAATATCAGATCAATGTGTACCTACCCACACTATGTTGTTGTTTTTACCCTTAATTTAGTTCACTTTCTTGACAAACACCAAATTGTGAGTGACAACAGCTACGTGTGGTTGCAATTATAATGTTAAGTACGTCGGATAATAATTGTGGACACATATAAAATTTTAATAAATAAACAACAGGGTAAGGTTTTATTACATTACAGATGTAATTTGATTATTAAAGTCCATATCTGATTTTTAAAGTTTATTAAAATTTGACACCACTTCACATTTATTCGACAAACTATGCCAGGATGTAATAGGATAGCCGTTAAATGAATTAAAATTAAAACAAAATGTCGTTTGGGAACGGAATCGTTTATTAAACCCATCTGTAATAGTAGATAATTAAATTATAGGTACTGTTATACTACACATTTGTACTGTTCAAAGTACCTACCTATTAAGTATTACTATGTCTTAGGTTAGAATGTACTAACAAATGCACCCAATACCAAGGAATACTTTATTTTTTATTATTAAATATATTTTACTTGCTATTGTGCTCCACGTTGGGTAGTTACCAATCACAGTACCTTCTGGATCCTACGAATACAATGAATACAATGTTATATATAGTTTAGTTATGGTTAATGACAAATAATTGATGCCAATTCGAAACCGTCACAATACCTAATGTGACAGTATTGAACTTACTGATACAAAATTTAACCAACAACATTGCATCTAAAACGTTATCCATTGTTTCGTTGACATTCGTTCGTGTATTCGAAGTTTTAAGGATTATGTAAAACAATTTTTTTACATGGGTTTGGGACCCTCGCAAAAGGGTCATATTCAGACGGCCCTAACTCTCAAGTTATGCAATTAAGAACAATAATTTTAACGTTAATTTGTAAGTAATAACCTTAAGTATTAGGACAGTATTAAAAAAATAGTATCAATGTGCTAGTTTTTGCAGTATGTTAAGAAAAATGGAAAAAACAGTAAACTTTTTTTACTTAAATCAGCATTGTAAATGTTTTAAGATATTTTGTGGGGAAAACTTTCCATGATGTTTATTTTTATTTGATAGATGCTATTTCTACCTTTTAAATAACATTTTTTTACACCTGTAACCTGTAGGACCTTTCTGTCCAGAGAAATCTGCATCTTTTGGCAGAGGTATCTACAAGAATAAACAAAAATTAAATGGCGGCCATTCCGACAGGAGGGGGGGGGGGGGGGGTAGACCTCCATATAGGGGTGTTTTTGTCGATGAAATTAGGTATATTTTGTAACCTTGAATTATCGCTAGGTCGAGACCGGACACACTGTATGTAACATATGCACGTAATGGTGAAAAATTAAACTTGTATGTAGGAATTTAACTCTTGCCCTGTCTGGTGATAGATAATCGGCAATCACTGCTTAATCATAATTTAACTGGATAATCGTTTTAGAGCAATGTTGTTAGTACAATATACATTTATATTCTTAGGAACAATAAAAGTTACACAATTACATTTCGAATAATTGAAACGTGAATGTCCAATGTATTATTTGGCGTAACTTATAATTTTAATAGGCCCTTATAATTCGGATCTACGCTTTGAGTGCTAGTTTAATTTAGATAATTATGTATAAATATAAATGGTAAATGTGGCAGGATTCATCGCAGATTACTTTTAATTTAAATCTGCGATATGTTTTTATTAAACTATGTTCAGATCTATAAAACGACGTAAAGATAATGTGACAATTTTACACGAATAGCCCTCGATAATGGACCTTTTATTGGAAATATGCTAGAGCGAGTATCCGAATACAGCTAGGGATGTGATATAAAGTTTCCAATGACGGTAGCTATTTGTAATGTTTACGTCACTAAAGTTAGCTGAGACGATTGGCTCGTCGTTTCCTTTATAATCATTAATAATAGGTATAAATCTTCCTTATTGTCTTCAATATTTATCATTAAAACAAAGCTGGGTAAATAATCACATAATACATTTCTGTCAAAATAAGAAGTGTTGCAGCTTAACGAGTGGTGGCAAAAATGTGTATTTCGTGTATAATTGCTTTGGTTCCGCCATTAGTATAACTATGCATAATTATAATAATAAAAGCCGCAATACATACATCACTACGAGGTTCATAACCATAGGTGTCGAAATGAAAACTTATTGAATACTATTCAGCAAAGAAACAAATGAGTTGAGCCGTTTTGACGTATGAAGTGGTATTGTTATTGTAGAATAATTCAAAGAAAATATATATTTAACGAATTACATAATACATTTCTACATAATATGTAGACATAGGGTACCGTAGTTTTAGAAAGTTTTAAAACGAGTACCTAGATGGTGCTAGTGTAGTGAGGTAAGGTATAATAATAGAATTAAAAAGTAAAAATATTAAATACTATCACACCTGTTTCCCATAGAAGTTCAGAAACTCAGGGCTACAATAACTATGTTATTACCACTTCAAACTCACATAATATAAATAGCTCGATACAAGATGTTATACTAAAATACAAAATTCATGATATGTACCTAAGTATACAAATGATCGACAATTCGCAAATGATACAAAATTAATAAATAGCATTCAACGACATCATAACATATATACACTTAACATACTTTAGTACCCTTCGATTTAATGGATTTCATATGATTAATCGATCGTTTAAATGACTATCTTTTATAATTATTAAGTGTAGTTACTAGCTCGATACATAAATTATAAATCATTATCAATATTTACATACGTACCTAATATTACAATTACGAATACACGGCGGTCTAGCGACTTGTTTCTCTTTTTTCGTAGAGAATTAATGTTATCGCTTAACCACTCCAACTCGACAACCGTCTCTGTCACATCGACGTGCGACAAGGACATCAATCATCTAACTCGCTCATCACTCTCGCTGTCCTGCGCACACGTTGTCAATGTGACCGAGTCTTAACTCAGAACGTCCAATATAGCTTCGTTCGGTTGGAAAGGAATCCTTTTAAATGTATATATGAAAATAAGTGGGACTTACAGTATATACAAAAATATCACATTACTTCGAGGCCGCAGCTTTCATTTTCTTAGTCATTACTTATAACGTCTTCTTACCTAAGTCGTCGGTTATTGGTATGAAGCGCAAGCAACGGATGAAGTCTTCGGTTACGATCGACTCGGAAGCTGGTTGAAGCTTCGGTTAAAGCGCCAATTATATGGTGAGGTTGCGTTCATAACCTTTCATAAAGGCCGTCAAGCCTTTTATAGTTGCCAGAGATAAATAAATACCTAGTAGACAAGATATTTCTAATCGGCAAAATTTTAAAGCCATAAAACAACAAAATTAATTCATGCATCGTTTTAAAAATAATTATTAAATTTTGCAAGCAATCATAACTGGCAACTGGCAACTCTGACTTTAGGCAAGCACTGGCAATACCGCTGAAGTAGACGCACAATCAAACAAGTCAATTCGACCCCCAGTTCAGTAACAAATCACGCCTTTCTCGTCCATGTCCCACTTCCCACTCTACTAATAAATACTAGGAAGGAGTTATGACTAGGTGCCGTCATAGATAGAGGAGTCTTGAAAATCGAAACGACTACACCTACAGTTCTATGGAGGCGTTCTGAAGCGGCCTATAAGCTGCAGCCTTGCGGACTTCGTGCAGCCGTACAACGCTACACTAAACTATTTGGCTTACCGTAACACTATGCAAAGCAGACACTACGCGGAACATTCAGTCGGCTGCCACTCGCGGTGTAACGAGAATATCACAAACGAGCGACATAGAAAAATATAATAACACCGTGCGCTCGTCGCCCCGTACACCGGCCACACGCCCGCGACTCCCATGCGACCAGTCGCGGTGTCGCGGCCTGTCGCTAACAAGCGTGTTGTAGCATCACTAGCGACACGTCAATTTAAAACGCTACTGAGATTGTTTAAATACAACACCATGCAAGCACCACACGATACTTTTCGATTATAACTTACAACGTTCGAGGCGAAACGAGCGCACAATTAAAATTTGGGGGTGCTCCTATCGCCTATCGTTTATCGTAGGTACGTAATAATTGTTACAAGTGTCGTTATTGCTAAAGTTAGGTACAGTCTTTGGTGGCGTCCGGGGAGGATCCGCCGGAGAGGTCGTCGAGGAAGTCGAAGGTGGCGACGGCGGCGCGCTCGCGCTCCCCCCAGCGCACGAAGAACCCCTCGCGGCCGAGGATGGAGGGGCGGCGCGCGCGCGGGAACCGCAGCACGCCGAGCCCCCGGCTGCGCAGCGCCGCGGCTGTGACACCACGCACGTTAGCACTGGCGCCCCCTGATGCCCCCCGCACACCCCGCTACACCCGCCCGCCCGCTGGCGACACAACACGCGTGAGCACGCCGCGCACGTCGCGCGCCGCTCGCACTCGCGCGTTCAACGCCGCTCAGTTCAGGGTACATAGGTCGCGGAGCACCAAAACAACGCGTGTATGACTTTCTCTGGAAATTGTATTGCGATAAACGAAGACTTTTACGTCAAAAATTGTGAAGTGTGAACGTCTTGCTTCTGATTACGAGTCGTGATTTTATATATTGGTTTTATTTTATTTTGGTTATACTCGTAATTGGTTTGGTGCTCCGTGGACACAATAATTTCTGAGCTTGATCCTATACAATTTTATGAATAGAGTTTCAGAAACCAATACCGTTCAGTCATTTCTTCTTACGAATGGATCAAAGATACTAGGTAATTTCATAAATGATATTCTATAGGATATGCCACAGAAATCACTGCACTTTCGTGGTCTCCCTTTAAGTATTCCAATAAATCGAATCAAAAAAATGTTAATAATAGTTTTTCATAATTTTTTAAAGGAAAATTAGGGACATTTAAAAATTCTTTTAATTGCTTTTAAAAACCATCGCTTTATCAAAATTTTGTAATAATTCAGAGCGGCGTTGGATTGAACAACATCTATAGAAATGAGGCGACAGTGATATGTGCGTGAGTGAGAGCGGAAACGTGACGTGCCTGGACGTGTGACAGAACAGACAACATGACATGACATGGCGTCACATGATCATTACAATATACATTTAAAGTGTTATATATAAATCATACGTTACGTTATAATATTCGTAAGTATTTTTAGTGAAATACGGGTGTAACGAAGTGATTTAGTATTTAACACTTTATAAAAACACTTTTATTACCGGTCCATTTCAATTTATATTTCTGGTAACATTGTAATTATTATTATTAACAAATTACATGACGTTGATGTTTCATGATGTACTATTTTTTTTAAAGAAATTAGCCATAAAATATTGAAATGGTAACGGTATTTCGTCAAAGGAACATTTACCATAATTATTGTGCCACCATCAAATAAAAAAATATTTACAATGTGATACCAGTTTGCCCGCTTCTAATATTATAATTGAAGTACTGACATAATAGGAAATCCATTATTACAAGGAATGGAAGTGCGTAATTTTGATGGTAACAGTATAATAATATTAATAATATGCATAAAAGTAGGTACTTACTAATAAAATTCGAGCTTTTTGTTACACGATACTGTTTAAGTAGTAGGATTATAAGCCTCTTATAAGGAATGAAGAAACGTTATTTAATAAGTGTCTGTAAAAGGTTTATACAAGGGAACTCTCCATTGGAAGAGTTGAAGAGCGCTTGAAAACGCTAGTATGTAAACGCCCTAATTTTCCGTCAAAAATTTTTGTGGTTACTATTCGGGCTTGCATTAGATGATAAAAATTATCACATTCATCAAAAAAACTTAATTATCAAAAAATCACATTGCCAGACTGAATTTGTATAAGTTTTATTAAAAACAATTACTTAACCATCTCAAAACTTTGTCACTCAATCAGCTTTTCTGAAGTCTGCCATGTTTTATCTCGTTATTAGATTACAGAAGAAGGTTTACAGAAGGGTGACCCCTTATTCCTCCTATAGACACATGAGAACGTTTTGACACTACTGAATGTTATTAAAAAAAATTATAACTTCCTTATAACAGTCCTTAAATAATAGACCTTTAGAGGTTTACAAAAAACCTTATAAACCAATAACATTTTGTGTTTTCAAAATATTATTCTACGCTCGAATTTTATGAGTCAAAATTAAAATTGCTTTCGTAATTTTTACGTCCTATTCATTTTATATCACTATGGTATTAGCATAATTACTGTTGGGTCAATTTATTTCGATAGTACAAAGGGATTTTTTTTTATCTGTAAAACCTTTAAACGTGGAAAAGGAAAATAGTCAAATAAAAGCAATTCTAATTTCAATGCACATAAACACACATTAAATAACTAAATAAACAAATAACACCCTGTATGATTGATCAGAGGCACATTGGACAATGAAAACCGTACCGTGGCTGTTACTAATGTTATGATCATGAGAGTTTAAAATTAACACATTTAAATACCCAACTAAAATTAACACATTTAAATACCCAACTAAAATTAACACATTTAAATACCCAACTAAAATTAACACATTTCAATACCCAACTAAAATTAACACATTTCAATAAACAATTGTAAAATTCAATTTGTAAAATATCCACCAAAGAATGTAAATCACGACGAGCCGATTATACCAAACATTTAACACCATAATATGAAATGTGCAATGATTGTGCTACCGTTGTTGTAATAGAAGTACAACCAGACTATCTCTTCTGTACTTTTTCTTCTCTAGATACGTCTTTCTTTACAAATCCTCGTCCTCACACTGCAAGCTACATATGTTTTCGGTATTTCTACATTATTTAGTAAAAGCTGTTTGTAAATAGTGAATCTTTTCAGTGTGTTAATAGGACAAAATTAAAACAAAATCAAACAGACGAGTCACGTTTGATTTAAATTAAAAATCTGTACTTATCTTTGTTAGTATTACAAAAACTTATGCCAAAAGTAACTTCCTCAAGAGGGAAGACTCGAACTCAGAATGGGCCATTGAAACCTTGAAGCCATTCACACCACTATCGCTCAATATGGAGCAGACTCATTATACTGTACGGTAGTGAGAGACAGAGAGACAAATGCTTTGGACCACTTCAAGAAGGGAGACCCGAGCTCAGAAGTGGGCAAGTATGGGTTGAAGCCATTCATACCATTATCGCACGATGGAGTAGACTGGTTGTACTACGGTACCGGTAGTGAGAGAAAGACTGGTTGTACTATAGTACCAGTATCGCGGCAGTGAGAGACAGAGAGGCAAGAAAGATATTTACCGGTCTTCTGTCTCCGCGAGCGGTGCAGGCGGTGCAGGCGCGAGTAGGGCGGCGGCGGGGGGAGGGGGGGCTCGGCGGGGGACGAGCCGCACGATGACGGCGAGGAGTCGCTCGACGCTAGCATCACGTCCAGGAGGTTGGCTCGAGCCTGCAATTGTGTACACAATAATAACGTTATTAATACAATAATGGTTAACTTTGAGAGATGGAATTTTTGGACCCGTTTTTTATTTGGTCAAAGATATCGTGATTCGCGGCTGCAGTGTGCAAAGGGCCTAAAGAACAGAGACAGTTGCCCTGGAGTCGCAGTGGACAAGTAATGGTTTACCGGAATCAAAACTGTTGAAATATAATATGAACGCAGCCCTCTGTACTGCTACTCTGTAATACTTAGCGATATTGAACGCATCTTAATCAGTTATATTGTCTATGATACTGTCTGTACTCTCTGCTCTCTGCATTAAAATGTACTGTCGTTCAGCTCCGTCTTCTTTTTTATTATCCCTAGTTCAGCTCTCTAAATCTCATAATTAATAAAAGTTTTCATCAGGTTATGGGCCCAGACGCCCGATTAGGATCGTGTAGGGAAAGTTTTTAGGTTTATTTTGTCGCGGAAAAGTAATTTGAGTAGTAAAATTTTATTAACCTCAATCCGGCTCGGTCGCGAATTTTTTCAAGTTTCAGAGTTCTTTTTCAGCAAAATACATATTGTTGACCATTAATAATGTCGTCAAATGGCAGCATAATTAATATAGAAAAACTAAAAGGCCGTGAAAATTATGCCACATGGAGTTTTGCTGTAAAGACATATCTGGAACACGAGGACCTGTGGAAATGCGTGGAGCACGATGCCAAAGCCGCCTCCGCCTCCGCCTTCACTTCAAGCGATGACACAAAAGCAAGGACGAAAATTATACTGCTGGTTGAACCGATTAATTATATACATATTCAAGAAGCAAAAACGTCCAAACAGGTATGGAATAACCTCCGAAGTGCTTTTGATGACTCTGGCTTGACACGCAAGGTAGGCTTGCTTCGTGAATTAATAACGACAGACCTTGAGAGCTGTGGCAGTGTAGAAAATTATGTTAACAAAGTTATTACCTGTGCACATAAACTCAGGAATATTGGGTTTCTGGTTGATGATGAGTGGCTGGGTACGCTCCTCCTCACAGGGCTACCGGAATCATATAAGCCAATGATAATGGCTATGGAAAGCTCGGGTATAAAAATTAGTACAGATTTAGTGAAGACTAAAATACTACAGGACGTCAAAAATGAAAACACAGCGGCTTTTTATTCAAATTGCAATAAAAACAATTATTCAAAGCCTAACAAACCGTCAGGCAAGGGTCCTAGATGCTTTAAATGCAATAGATATGGCCATATTAGTAAATTTTGTCGCACAAGCAAAGGCTCAAGTCAAAATGCTAAATACAACAAACCGAATGATAAGTCAGATGGGACTTCTGGTTTTGTGGCTGCTTTTTCTGCTTCTCCTGCACTGGAAAAATGCTGTTGGTACCTTGACTCGGGAGCCGCTATGCATATGACTAACAATAAAAACTTGCTTTATGATTTTGAACCTGCTTCAATAAATAACATAACTGTGGCTGACAGTAAGAAGTTACCTGTGAAGGGCTGTGGTAAGGTAAATATACAAAGCTATGATTGTGATAATAACAAGTTGATTGGCACTGTACAAGTGAAAAATGTTTTATATGTCCCGGATTTGGCCGTTAACTTGCTATCGATACATCAAATCGCTAAGAATAACTGTGAAGTAAAATTTAATGAGAAATATTGTAGAATTTATCAAAACTCGAAGCTAGTTATGACAGGCTATCTACAAAACAACTTATATGTGATAAATAATGAGACTTTTGCATTGCTATCCTCAGCTCACCTGTGGCATCAAAGATTGGGTCATCTCAACTACCAAAGTCTTGAGAAACTGAATGAGGCTGCTGAAGGAATAGATTTAAAAATTAATGAAGAGAAGAATGTGACATGCAGTACTTGTCTACAGGGAAAGCAAACTAGACAATCGTTCAAACATGTTGGCACAAGGGCTTCCGGTCTTCTAGAGATAATACATTCAGATGTATGCGGTCCCATGGAAGAAAAGTCACTTGGTGGTGCCAGGTATTATGTCACATTTATTGATGATTTTTCAAGAAAGGTATTTGTTTACTTTATGCAGTCCAAATCTCAAGTTCTTAACTGTTTTAAAGAATTCAAGAAACTTGTTGAAAATCAGTTAAATGTCAAAATAAAAATACTACGTAGTGATAATGGCAAGGAATATGTAAATGAAGCATTTGATAAATTTTGTAAAGAATCTGGTATCAAACATCAATTTACTATACCTTATTCTCCAGAGCAAAATGGTATGAGCGAGCGCATGAATCGAACTCTGGTTGAACGTGCCAAATGTATGCTTATTGATGCTAAATTACCAAAGAAATTCTGGGCAGAGGCAGTTTCTACTGCTGCTTATGTCATAAATCGCTCACCAACCAAATCTATAAATTATAAGACCCCCGAGGAAATGTGGACAGGTGCGAAGCCAAATTTACAACATATGAGAGTCTTTGGCTGTCCGGCTATGATGCATATACCCAAAGAGAAGCGGTTGAAATGGGATTCTAAATCCAAAGAGCTAATATTTGTTGGATATTGCCCAGACTCAAAAGGATATAGATTATTTGATAAAAAAGAAGGAAAAATACTTAGAAGCCGAGATGTTGTATTTTTAGAGGACGATATTAAAAAGAATTTTGCATTGATGCCGCTTAAAAGTTGCACAGAGAACAATGAAAGTCTAAATGAAAGTGTTGACAGCGAAGCAAGTTCATATGAAAGTATTAGCTCAGTGAAGGAAAATGATAGTTTACAAATTAGTCAAGATGATATTCAAGACGAAGATTATATTCCTGAAAGTAAAGTTAAACTGAGCCCGCCAGTCTCTATGACTCGAAACCTGAGACCCAGAAAGAATGGGATAATGCCTACCTACCTGTGTCAAAATATGTCAAATAATAGTGCTTTATTGCATGACCCTCAGACAATAAATGAAGCTTTAAATAGTGAATGTTCGCAAGAGTGGAGAAATGCAATGGATTGTGAATATAACTCTTTAATAGAAAATAATACTTGGACTCTCTCTGAGCTACCGCCTGGTAAAAAGGCCATTCCGTGTAAATGGGTATTTAAAACTAAACTAGATGCTAATGGAAACACAATTAAATATAAAGCAAGATTAGTTATAAAGGGATATGAACAGATTTATGGTGTTGATTACACCGATGTCTACGCGCCTGTGGTACGCCTTACTTCTATCAGATATTTACTTGCAATGGCAGCTAAACGTCAGCTACAGATTGAGCAAATGGATGCCGTAACAGCCTTCTTACAAGGTGATATAGATGTGGAGTTGTACATGACACAACCACCACTCTATGAAAATGGAGTAAACAGAGTCTGCAAACTTAATAAAAGTATATATGGTTTGAAACAGGCGAGCAGGACATGGAATCAAAAACTAGATAGTTATCTCTTTGAAATTGGATTTAAGAAGTCAAAATTGGATCCATGTGTGTATTACATGCACAGTAAAGAAATTATATTGTACTTAACTCTTTATGTTGATGATTTATTATTATTTTATAATAATATAGAGTATGCAAAGGACATAAAAAGAAAAATAATGCAAAAATTTAAAATGAAAGAGTTGGGAAGAGCTAATTATTACATAGGTCTACGAATCACATATGATAAAAAGGGAATTTATATAGATCAAACAAATTACATAGAGAGTACATTGAAGAAATTTGGAATGGAGGACTGCAAGGCTGTGGGAACACCAATGGAAACAGACCTTAAATTTTGTAAACCCTCTGATAATAATAATATATTGAGTGAAATACCCTACCAAGAAGCAATGGGTTGTTTGTTATATATCTCACAGGGTACACGTCCAGACATCTGCTATGCAGTAAATTCACTTAGTCGTTATAATAAAACTCCAACATCAGAACACTGGACAGCTGTGAAGAGGATCTTTCGGTATCTACAGAGCACAAAAGATCTTCAGATATTATATAAAAGCGATGTAAGCCAAGAAATTACAGGATATTGTGATTCCGATTGGGCATCATGTACTGAAGAAAGAAAGTCTTGCACGGGATATGTTTTTATGTTTCAAGATGGTGCCATATCATGGAACTCTAAAAGGCAACCAACTATTGCATTATCAACGACTGAAGCAGAATATATGGGGATCTCAGCAGCTGCTAAAGAAGCTCTGTGGCTGAGACAATTGCACTGTGAATTATGGCCTTCAACCAAGGCTCCCATTATAACTTTGTTTTGTGATAATACAAGTGCTATTAAACTTTCAGGTAATTCTGCTTATCATGCTAGAACGAAGCATATTGATGTTCGTCACCACCACATACGTGACAAGGTGAAATCTGGGGACATCCGCATTGAGTACATACCTACCTGCTCGATGATCGCTGACTGCCTGACCAAAGCCCTGACGAAGCCGAAGCATCATCAGTTCCTGACTGGCATGGGTCTGCGTTCAAGGGAGGATGTTGAAATATAATATGAACGCAGCCCTCTGTACTGCTACTCTGTAATACTTAGCGATATTGAACGCATCTTAATCAGTTATATTGTCTATGATACTGTCTGTACTCTCTGCTCTCTGCATTAAAATGTACTGTCGTTCAGCTCCGTCTTCTTTTTTATTATCCCTAGTTCAGCTCTCTAAATCTCATAATTAATAAAAGTTTTCATCAAAAACCACATAATTATTTGCAGACAAAGACGTAGGTATCCCGTTCCCCTTACCTTAGGATCACTGAAGTCGATGTCCTTCTCAACATGCACCCAGCCGGTGGGCGCCCACAGCGCGCCGTCCCGCCCGCACGTCTTGTCTCCCTCGCACCGCGGCTCCGCCGCCGACCCACCCTCACTCTGACGGATCATCCTGTTGAGAGGACCAGGTGTTAGTAGAAATCGGGACCAGAGTGACTCACATTTCAGAACCACTATAATGGAGAGACTTTGTTCACGTAAAAGTTTTATTACTATTAACGTAGATTTTCTCAGTTACTATGTTTTTTTTATTAAATAAAATGATAATTTGCTTATGAGCCAGGTCTTTCTTCCTTTTCCTTCCCTGTTTCTTGGCCGGCTACGCATCAATGATGCCTTTGGTATCGCTGATGGCCATGGGCAACGATCTTCACTTACTATCAGGTGCATCGATTACTCGTCTGTCGGCTATTTCCATAAAGAAATCTATTACTATTACATTTCAAAAGCGTGCACGATTTGAGGACCTTCTCTGTACAATAGACCTACATTTATATCATAAGATTAAACTATCGAATAGTTATTACTGAAAGCACCAAACTCTCACCTATTGAGCTCCTCGATAACATCTTTGGACGTTGCAGCTTCATGAAAGCTCAGCGTATGTTCCTGCTTTACGATTATAGGCTCCGGCGGAGGACCAGCTTGCGCGGGACTCGGTCGACTTCTTTCCGCTACTGGAATTCTCGACCTAGTTCTATTTGGAGATGAAGGAGGCCTTTTCCCTCCCATTAGTGTTGGGATCCGACTCTCTCTTCTTCTGACCTCCCTATGAGATGGATCATTCTTATTACTTATTATCACAGTTTCAGCTGTAGAAGTACTCGTAGTATTCGATTCAGTCATTTGGGGGGAGCTCGTCTCTGGAGATGAATTCTCCTCCTCTTCGGGCACCGTCACCAAATGTCCCGTACTGCGCCGGCAAGCGTTCAACACCTCCTCAACAAACGACACCTCGGTTTCCCCACTGGTGTACGGAAAACTCAACGATTTTGTGAGTGGAGGCTCTACTTCGACTCTTTCGGTTGTAACTTGCTTGTTTAACACGATATTTAAGGAGTTCTCCTTTAAGGCCGAATTGAAGTCTAGGCTACGACTAGCTCCCATATCACAAGGCCTTTCCACTATCGTTTCATCTGCCTGGTCCACTTCAGCTACGGTGCACACGTTGGTACTCCTATTAATTTCGTTCTTTATTTGCACTTTTAGGAGGTGGTGGTTATCTATATCGTTCTCCGAAGTTTCCACTCGCGACATTTCAACGTAGTAATCCTCAGATTCGACGTACGGGTCTTCTCGTTCTATAAATCTTGGTGTGGATCTTGGTTCGGATACGGTATCACAATACGGGACCTTTGGTTTTTCAACAGAAATAACATCACAGGAACCAGTTTCAGAGAAACTACCAAACGAATCAGGTCTCTGTCTGTCTTCGGACGCTTCGCTGCGTGGACCGACCGAGTCGTCATCGAAATCCGCCGTAGCGTAGGGAGGCGGTAGTTCACGTATTTCAGAAACCGGTCGTGATGACATGGAATCTGATTCCTCTCTATCACGACAGTACTTTTGCTGCTCGGCAATGAAATTTAGCACATTTTGTAAAGCCTGCTCGCGGTCTTGCAATGCCATAGCTTGGACATCATGGAATCGCAAGTGATTACTAGGATCTTGTGTTGGCAAACCTCTAGAAGAGTTTGACGCTAGACTTTTAGTGCTCTCATATTTGACAAGACGATAAAAATCTCGCGTGAAGTCGAGACCGACGTTATTTGGTGAATCTCCGTCTTCACTTAACGCTGTGCTTGATCTTTTTTCTGGGGCATCAGAGGCACTAGACCAAGATCCTCCCGGCGAATGCGTCCCAGAATATTCCCATCGTTTATCTGATGTTTCTGGGTCTTCGGCAATTCTACATTCATCGATCTCAATTGTTGCAAAACCACAATCGTTCCATAAACAATCACCAACGTCTTCTTCTAGCTCCACCGCATCATCTTCTCTTATGCTGGGTAACGTGGAAAGCGATATTTGTCCTGGTGTGGTAATTTCAGCGAAAGGTGATTGTCTATCCCTAAGATCTTCACAGGACAATGAAAGGCTCCAATCTTCAAGTTCTGCCCTATCGTATTCTAAATCAGCTAAGTCTCGATGCCTTTGTTGTAGTGCAGATCTCGCATCGTCTAACTCAAGCCAATGTTGAACGTAATCAGCCTCATATTGAGATGGATCTGCACGCTCTTCCACAGTGCTTCCCCACGACACTCTTTCAGAACTTGTAGTAGAAGCTATAGCCGGTCGTCGTAAAGGTCTTTCCGGGGCTGGTTTCAGATCTAATACTAAAATACCTGAGCTAGGACTTGGGGTATCTAAATAACTAGTTGCGCAATTTGTTCCAGTTAAGAATTTCAAGCAGAGGTGGGAATCCGAGAAGCTGCGAACTACGTGTTGAAATGGCAAGATCGGTCGAGACGGTGGATAGCTGCCTCTGATTCCTGCAAAGGCTACTCCTACAGGAAAATATATGTAGTCGGCATCAGCTAAGAGTCTACCATGCCGTCGATTTTCTCTAGGATTGATGGAGACGATAGTTTGATTGTCAGTTTCGTCTGACGCCTCGTTGAGATCGGGTAAAGCTCTATCAGCCGCGTGGTCACTCTGTCTAGAAGCGTCCGCTTGGACGTCGCTGGACATAGTGGAGTACCCTTCGTCTTTGGCACCGCTCTCTGGTGATTCAGCACCTGCCTCGCACGGCTCACCGTTTTCTTCTTCTGTTACTTTTTCTTCGCTAGCACCTGAAACATATAACAGTTACTTGGAATCCTGCCGTTACCAACAAATCTTTCACCTACAAATTATTTAGTACTTGGAAGCAGGATAGAAATTGTTACACATTGCAATATAGTCCTGGAGTTTTGGATGAAAAGTGAATACTGGTTGAGTTCTGTATCATCCATCCTGACTTTTCTTCTTTACCGAGCTTTCGTCCTCACTTATCATCAGACGGGGTTGTCAAAACATGATAACGTCATATCATACCCCTAACGGGATCCGTGTCAGGCTGCGGCATGCTGAGGCTGAGGGTGGCGGGGCGCGCGGGGGGTGCCCACAGTGTGGGGTCCACAGCTGAGAGGGCACGCGCTAGGTTCACTGGAGTCACCTCCAGACCCTGGAATTGGTGAATACGTCAATTATTATTTTTATATCGCCATCGTAGGTATACTCTCCAACAATTTTTTTTATTGCAACACATCAGGTGAATTTTCAAAGTCTATAACGTACCTTGCCACAATGTTTTTTTTGTATTTTAACATATAGATTACCTACGAACAAAATGTCATACCCATACCTTGAGCTCCGTCCAAATGTCAGCAAGGATTTGATGTCGCCTCTTATCGTCGTGGCTGAGGGGGTGCGGATGCGGCGCGGGCGGCGCGGGGGGCGGGGAGTCCCTGAACGACACCAGCGAACCACAGGATCCCACGTCTACCAGATGTACTGTGAAACATGTTCAATTATAATGTCACGTTTTTTTAACTTAACCTAACCTATAAGCAATTTGATGGAGGAACACAATTTTTGTGGAACCTGTAAGTGAAGGAACAAACCATATGGTTTGTCATATGACCATGTTTGGATTAATCCCACCACGGAATCAGCTTTGCTCTTAAGGAGTAAGATTATGAAATGCCGAACAACTCGCTGATGTTCTTAGACAGAAACGAGTTAATGCAAAAGATGCTTTTTGGTAACTGGTTGTATTACTTATCATTATCCTCATGTAAATACTTTGATCTTACATCGTGTAAGGTTGTGGTTCTATTCTGTGGTTTTTGCTAAGTGACGATTATTGCGTTCGCTAATATTAAATTACAGATCTATACCTATCTAAACGCGGTTTCCTGATGACCTATCAAAAGATCTATTATCTAAAAGCTTGGTTATTATTTAAGTACAAAACTCTGTAGCTCTCAAGTACCTCAGGGGCTTAGTGACAAACTGTTCTGTGCCTAAAAAGTTGTTCGTATAAACAGTAAGCGATAACACATCGAATCTTATGCGACAGGACATTTTTGAGTAAGGTACCCGAGGGTGCTTTCGAGTAATGTTAGCATGTTTCTCTCTCTCTCTCATCTCACCTTGCAAGTCCCTGGGTGTGTGCGGCGTGATCGGCGTGTGCACGGCGTGCGGCGTGAGCGGCGTGGCGGGGGAGGGGCGCGGCTGCGGGCGCAGCTGCCGCACCAGCAGCGCGCTCAGCGCACGGTTCTGCACTTCGAGCTCGCGGATCCTTGCGCGCGCGCATCCCAGCTCCTCGCGCACGCTCTGCAAATGACATGGATAGAGTTAGGTTAATGGAAGCGCTCACAGCTTACCTTAGCTGGCGCTTGTGTCGACAGAGTTAAGCAACGGTACGCATGGTCAGTAGTTGGATGGGAGACAGCTTGTGGCAAACATTTCTTGAGCGTTTCCGTGCTTCGGAGTATACGTAAAGCCGATTGATGACTGTAGTCAAGTTCGCAATGACCCTGCCTGCGTAGCAGGGTCCCAGGTTCGAATTCCGGTGAAAACACGTAACAGATATTTTTTGTCGGGATGGTCGTGGGTGTTAGTGATGGCTTATTTGAGTTGTCCATGCCAATCGAAACATGGAACTCTAGTATCCCCATACTAGATTGGGGGGTATCACTGTGTAACAAAAAAAACTTATTTAGTTAAATTAGCATTTTTGAACACTGGTAGTTTCACAACATCATAAAGTAGTCTATGAGCTAAAAACCGTAATTTATTAAACTAAATTAATTTGTAAAAACTTTGAAATTTCGTATTGTACACCTTGGTGTACTCTTGAGTAGAAACACCTAAAACATAAGTAGCTCATATAAACTTTTACTCAAACAAAAAATAATGTTTATTTAGATTATAATTATGAACCTAATATAATCACAGTTAAACTATACTTAACAATAGATAAAATCTCAACTAAACCTATGAGTAAGAATCCGAAGATTTCCTGAAGCGAAGGGCTTCATGTCTTTCACTGATTTCAATTTCAGCCTGTTGCAAAAGAATTTAAAAGAATATTTACAAATAAGTGAAAAAATCTCGAAACCTTATATTGTCTTAATCACCTAACAGTACCTACCTACTTACCAATTCTTACAACGTAAACGTATTCCTAACAGCACACATTAACGTTCACGAGTCAGTAAAGAGAACCGAATCTCGACACAAATTCTACTCGCTAAAATACTTAAGCATGCACAACGATACATTAGAAACACGCATAACACGCATTATCACAGTAAGGCTAGCACTCAAATGAGAGGTTCACGCGTCGAGAGTCAACGACAATGACTGATACACCAAGGTTGGTGAGACATGTGATACGGTGGTTGGTGGTACTTGGTTTTGTAGCCTGAAGGGCAGGTGGTACTACCTTACTGATAATCTAAATTTTACTAACAAAAAATAACCGACTTCAAAGTCTCAAAAACTACATAGTTGTCAGATCTCGTTCAAATTTATGTGAGACCACATGACAAGCGCCTGCTTTCGAATAAAAAAAGGATCATCGAAATCGGTTGGCGTGATATTGAGTTATTCGTCAAATTGTCGCGCACATTTTAACACAAATTTACGACTTATGTGGTTTTCTCATGGATGCCATTGTCAGATCTCAATAAAATTTATGTGGGAGCACATGACAGCCACCAGCTTTCGATTAAAAAAAGAATCATCAAAATCGGTTCGCCCAGTCCAAAGTTCTGAGGTAACAAACATAAAAAAAACAGTCGAATTGAGAACCTCCTCCTTTTTTGAAGTCGGTTAAAAATAGTAATAGGTCTATGGAGGAGGACACCAGGCATTAGCTATGGCACTTTTCATGTCCCCTATTATTATGGTACTTCAAGAATATTAAAAAGTGGCGCAGTGAAGCGTACGCGTTTTTTGCCCATTTTTAACCGACTTCAAAAAAAGGAGGAGGTTCTCAATTCGACTGTATTTTTTTTTATGTTTGTTACCTCAGAACTTTGGACTGGGCGAACCGATTTTGATGATTCTTTTTTTAATCGAAAGCTGGTGCTTGTCATGTGGTCCCACTTAAATTTGAGCTAGATCTGACGAGAGCTTTTTGAGTTATTTTGAAGTCAGTTATTTTTTTCTTAGTTTAATTCAGATTATTTAAAAGGTAGGCATCGCGCGTACCAAATGCACAACAATGATTTAAATATCAAAACACCCTCTCGAATACACTCCCTCGTCAGATGTCTTTAAAATAAACGCGTATATTTTAATAACGTTTCATTAGCCGAATTAAATTCGAGAAGCGTAATTGACGGGAGGTAATTATAGGGGAGATGGAAGATACTGAGCATGGCAAGACGCTGACAGTGTTGCAAGTATTTGGAAATTTCCCAAATTACAAGCAAGCATTGCCCGCGACAGACCAAGTTTGTTTATTAAAGATTTGCCCGTCTCCCAACGAATTAATTATAAAGTTAATTAAGGGTTAATAAGTATAATTAAGTTGAATAAAATTTCAAGATATCAGATTCTCTACAAAATTAAACTTCGCTAAGTTCTTAGTACTTACTTAATTAAATTATGTTTAGCGAAGGGACGGCCGCCTAAAATAATTTTATATTTTAAAATAACGTACGATTCCGTACCTACGGTTACATACGTAACATACGTACATACATGAAGTGAATGAGATGATATGCACACTACAACACTTTACCTACAATGTTACATGGCAGTCATTTTTAAGCTTGTATTTTTTCATTTTCATTTTTCATCTAAATTAAAATACCAGTTCATGTTTCATTTGCTAGTAAAAACGCTTATGGCTTTTGGCATCTTTAGTGATTTAGGCTAATTTAACTTAACAACAATAAGCCATAAGGCTTATCAAAAGCAAATTAATACTATTTATTACCATTCTATTGAAGTTATCTAATAAAAGGGAACAATTAATGTCATTTAAGATTATATGTGATAGACACTCATCCCCCTGAAGCATTTATTGAATAGGATTATAACATAACTGTCTATCTACCTTCAGTAACATTCGAGTCGTATATCAACTTGTCATATTGGATTATAATATTAAGTACCTAGTTATTACATATGGCAAGATTTATACGTCTGCTTGATCGACGATCATATTGAATTTTGATCGGTAACAGGACAAAGCGTTCTGACATTAATTGAATTAATTGCCGTTAAATGTCTACTCTCTACATAATACATACCTATATCTATCATCATCATATACTATAATCTTGGCTATTTCTTTGACATATTAACCATAATAAATTAATGTTAATATATCACCATGAACAAAGTTTGCTACAATATAAATATCTTACATGTGGCCAACGCCAATCAATCAGAATATACAGAATTTAATTCTCACGTAATAATACTTAAATGTTCTCAGCCTGTGAAAGTTATGCAAGGAAAATCTGTTTGTAAACACCCAATGAACACCAACCATACACCAACACAACAATAAAAGTGTCAGTACGGTCCGCCGCCATCTTTATCTGAAAAGTTCCCGCCAAAACTAAAGTAGCAGTAGAATGGCGGACATTCGTAGGTCGGATTTAAACGCAAACACTCGCATTATCGGCCAGATTATGCCAAGATTATAGTGGTCCAGAGTCCCTGTGAAATTATTACGGTGCCAGCTAAGGCCAAAATGTCCCATTTCCCGCGATTTATGTGCGAATGTACCAACGAATAATCCACGGGTGCGGGAAATAGCGGGGTATAATTATGAGAAAACAATTTCCAGCCTGCATCTTAATACTTGGACAGGATTAAGAGATTCGGAAGCCGGTTGTATTTTTTTTTCGGAGAATATTAATTATTTTATGTTGGCAGCTTTAGGTGCGCCTATAATAAATTAACAGAGATAAAAAATAGTGGATTCAGTCTGATTCTTGTTCGAAATGTATATTCGTGGAATAAAATTGTCTTTCAGTCAAACCAGGGTATTTTAATATCAATAAATTATGTTATTTATAAAACACGCACGCAAATTACGACAAGTGTGGCGCAATGGTTACCATTCCGGATCGCCGCACCAAGGGCCCTGGGTTCGATTCCCAGCGAGGCGGAAAGAATGATGAGTTTTAATTTCTGTTCTCGGTCTGGGTGTGAATGTCCTTGTCTAGTGTGTTGTCCGTGGCACGCACAACACAGGGAATCCCAGTGTGGGGCTATGAATGTGAAGCGTTATAAGTTAATAGTCGTAGATACAAAGGATTAAAAGGGATATCCTGAATACCTGAAGGGACAGAGAGCAGAAAACTGCCATTTGAGTGAAATGTAAAAACGAGGACGGCCATTCAACTAGCGATTGGCTTAACTATTGGATGAGCCGAGTTAATTGGATAGCAGAGGTGACGGGGTCGCAGAAACCATATTTCTGTCGTGTTGGCTTGCTTCGGCTAAGGAGTTGTGTGATGGTCACACGGTCACCTACTTCTCGAAGGCTGACACGGCTTCTTAACATTGTAAATGAGTTAGCGAAAACTTTGTGAGCAAACCGCGATACAAAGTAACTTAATTTACTTTGTATTTAACAGTGTTATTGATGTGTGGTTGAATAAGTAATTAGGGTTAAAACTATTAAGTGGTGTAACTAATTGTAATAACGAGATTTATAAATACCTACCACTGTAAGCTAGGGGTATAAGGTCCGTTTGTTAGGCCGGCAGGATGTTAAATTTTTTATTTAGTTTGTGACTTTATAAAACAATCATAAAAAGAATCGGCAATCATCGTGTTGAGTCCGTCCGGCAGGATATTACATTTTTCATTTTGTTAGTATCCCTACTATCCCTACTAATCCCTACTAATATTATAAATGTGAAATTGTGTTTGTTTGTTTGTTTGTCCGTCTTTCACGTCGCAAAGAACCTGTGATATGGTATGGTTTTTGTGTGTGGAGTTAGTGAGGAGGGTGGAGAGTAACGTAGGGTACTTTTTACCGCGGTAAAACATCCCCATGGGGAGATCGATATTTTGTTAGTTACTACATATTTAGTTCCGGATTTTGTTAATAGATGGCGTTAGTAAAATTCCGCGGGTGAAGCAGCGAAGCTGCGGGCAAAAGCTAGTGACTTTATAAAACAATAATAAAATGACTTATGTTGAGTCCGTTTTCATTGTATTTTTAATGTCATCGTATTAAAAACGCTTACACTCATAGATTATAGCAAAATTGAAAGAAAGTACCTATATAATGATCGGATGATGATGAAAGAAAAGAGTTTTGTCTAGCTAGAGTCTTTGTTCCGCCCAACGTGAGTGTTCCGGGTTGATTTCTAGAGGACTTATAGGATAAAAATAGTTTCTTAAAATCTGTCGTTTGTAGGACATTCCCAAAATGTTCACGTTCGGCTTAAAGCAATAGTAGCTACCCAATTGGCTAAGCCTAAGCAGCTAACCTTCTGTGAGAGCAACGCCCGCACGACCTGTTGCGCGACATCGTCCAACCGCCTCTCGTGGTCGCCACCCAGGCCGGCGGACAGCGCTGACAGTTGACCTCGCAGCCGCTCGTTCTCCGCTGAGAGCGACGCCAACTGGCTCTGGTAGTGCGCGGCCGATGCCTGGAAACCAACAAGCGGTTCAAGCGCTGGAAGCGTTACTAGGTGACTAGGTAGAACTAAACGATGTAAGCCGCTTAAGCTGGTCTTTATGTTTTGGTGTATACTGTAGCTACAGAGAGTTATTGTTGTAGTGATAACTAATAACTACGATAACTTAAGATGAAAATGTGTCAGATTTTAAGTTAGACCTTTAGCAATACAATTGTATTGGTGAGCTTCATTGAGAGTTGTTTTTAAAGGGCGCTCAAAGACTATCTCGCTCTATCCGGATCGAGGCTTTCTATGGTCGAGGCTGGCCATTGTTACCCTATAAGTAGAATTTTCCTGAAAATGCTAAGTCTGTATCTAGCAACCCTAGTTCAAATATACAGAGTACAGACAGGCAGATAAACAAAAATTCTAATTTAGCCTGTATTGGTCCTGTAAGTAGGACACTAATCAATTTACTGTTTTGACATTATTTACTGTACAGTCACTTTCTTAATAAAGTTATGTTTAATACTTTTCAAAGGAGATATAACACAGTTCACAGTCAGTAGTATTCAAAGAACCCTCTGTATTTTTGGCAGGTTTTGTCGCTCGTCAGTGCCTTTCAACGCCGCGTCGCTTGCACGGTCACAACCTGTTTTTATACTTTTGAATACACTCAAAAGGGCCTATCATTCGCACTCTTAATTAAGCGACCACCCACGGCCGTAAAGTACACAGCCAACCTGAAATGATCTGTCCTGCCCTTTACCGTGTTTCAATATCAGAACAAAGTAGGGACACCGTACCTACGCTACGGATCTTTTTAAACTGGATCGGTAAAGGATAACAAAGTGAGAATTACAGATCGATTTAACTATTGTCGTTCTTATTGCTTTGACTTAAAGCTCAATTTGAACGTTGAGCAATTTTTATAGGCGTAGTTTTCGGTTAGTCGTTAACAGGGGCGTAACACAAAGACTGGGAATCTGTTTGTTCGTCTGTCTGTCTGCAACAACAAGCGGTTGATACGGCGTCAAAGGGGTGCTTTCAATGGCGAGGTAACGTACCTACATTTAATTTTTCCCTGGTTTAGTTTAAACGAAATGAAGGTAGAGGAACCCATTGAAGTATTATTACTAGCGTATAGAACAGACACCGCGAACACACTGTATGTTCCAATGAATTAACGCCGCGCGGCTTCAATGTCCAATGAATTCGTTCGATTTTGAAAGGAGAACAGGGGCTCCATTTTGAAAATAGAACCTCCCGACGGGGACACACATTTTGTTTGACATGTCTACTCTATGTGTATAGTTGTATACCTCAATGGAGGAACCCGAAAATTTCATCATGTTTAAAATACGTCTATCTATGTTGTTTGAACAGGAAATTGAAGAGTAGGTATAGTGAGAGAAAGCAAGAGTTAGGGAATAAGTTCTGAACGATGTGACTAACAGTTTCCTAATATCCATATAACCTTGTTGACGTACTGCCTATGTATTTTGTGTGCACAATAAAGTATATTGTATTATTGTATATTCCACAATAACCACGAAAACTATAGACTTAAATTTAATTTTTATCTTTGCACACTGACTCACAGTCGCCAATTTTCGTATAGATTTAAAAACGATTCCTTTCACATACCCAATACTAATTAGTGTAATCCTTAAAGCTTCATGGTTATGTTGAACTTAAACAGTGTTTCGTTATTGTTTTCTCGTACATTATTCATTAAAATGTTTACGTTTCTTGCGGATATGGGCGTTTTTGAAGTTTCGGATTTTGACATCACAGAGGACAAAGTTGAAAGTACAGTGCGCCCAACTCATCTGTGAAATGGCGAAAATTGGAACTAATGCCGCCCCATTCATAAGTTCTTTGTGTTCATTCATTGACATTTACTACGTCTCGAATTGCGTCCAGTGATTGGTCCAATGATGGTCCAATGCGTCCGACAGCGCCCTCCGTCAGTTCACAGATAAGTTGGGCGCACTGTAGGTACTTAAATCACAGAGTACACACTACGTTTTTGGCAAATGAAAGGTCCACAGAATACCAACAACTTATCACTATGTTGTATACCTACTAGCCCTAGAGCTATTGAACCATTTGACCATCCCACTTCCCACAAAGCTAGAAATTTATTATATGATATTTTATTATCAGTCAATTAAGAAAGTGCCGTTCTGGCAGGCATCTCGCGGTTGCGTCATGGTCCCTTAAATTTTTGAAAATGCAAAAAATTTTTTTTTTTATCCCACTCCCACAAGGCTACAATTTTAATATGTTGCAATTTACATATGTTTAAGTGTAAAAAAAAATTGCCAGAACATAGCAAAGTTGTCATCGGGAGAGCAATTCATAACCTACTCGCACAAGGCTCAAATTTTCAGGGAACATTCTTTCAATTGTTTAAAAAATATATGTAAACAGCCAGAACATTCTAGCGGTTGCAAGTATCTGCCAGAAGAGTATACAGGGTGAATTTTTCAAGTGAGCGTGGATGGACAAATTCAAAACTATGAGGAATAGCGAAAAGTGGTAAAAGGAGTCTCAGGGCTGATTTTGACGGAAACCAAAACGGCATAATTAGATTTTTTGAAAAATTAATATTATTAGCCAGAAATTGAACTCGCTGATTTTGCCTCATGAATTTTTTTTTTGTAGGGTAACACTGTTTTTTTTCCACCAAAGTGTACAATCTGTGAGATCCAACGATAGTCCTGTACATTTAAATGACATCAAAAGCAGGCTAGAGCTTGAAATTATGCATAGAAGGATACATTTGTATGAAAATTAATATTTTTTGTATGGCAATACCGAAATTTCTTTCCACCAAAGTGTACTATCTGTAAGACCCAACAATAGTCCTATACATTAAAATCACATCAAAAACAGGCTAGAGCTTGAAATTATGCATAGAAGGATACATTTGTATGAAAATTATTCTTTTTTGTATGGCAATACCGAAATTTCTTTCCACCAAAGTGTACTATCTGTAAGATCCAACAATAGTACTGTACATTAAAATGACATCAAAAACAGGCTAGTGCTTGAAATTATGCATAGAAGGATACATTTGTATGAAAATTATTCTTTTTTGTATGGCAATACCGAAATTTTTTTCCACCATAGTGTACGATCTGTAAGATCCAACGATAGTCCTGTACATTTAAATGACATCAAAAGCAGGCTAGAGCTTGAAATTATGCATAGAAGGATACATTTGTATGAAAATTATTATATTTTGTATGGCAATACCGAAATTTTTTTCCACCAAAGTGTACGATCTGTAAGATCCAAGAATAGTCCTATACATTTAAATAACATCAAAAGTAAGCTAGGGCTTGAATTTATGAATAGAAGGATACATTTGTATGAAAATTATTATTTTTTGTATGGCAGTACTGAAATTTATTTCCACCAATGTGTACTATCTGTGAGAACCAACAATCGCCTTATACATTTGAATGATATCAAATCAGACTAGAGCCTGAAATTATACATAGAAAGATAGAATTGCAATCCCGATGACAACTTTGCTCTGTTCTGGCACATACTTGCAACCCTCAAAATGTTCTGGTAATTTTTTTTTACACTTAAACATATGTAAATTGCAACATATTAAAATTGCAGCCTTGTGGGAATGGGATGAAAAAAAAATGTTTTTTGCATTTTCAAAAATTTAAGGGACCATGACGCAACCGCGAGATGCCTGCCAGAACGGTACTTTCTTAATTGACTGATGATAAAATATCATTTAATAAATTTCTAGCTTTGTGGGAAGTGGGATAGTCAAATGGTTCAATAGCTCTCCAGCCATACTACTATTTTATGTGCTATTATGTCTTCTGTGGTATTACATTAATATAAGTACTGTTGTTTCTTCTGTGGTATTACATGATTTTTTGCTTGCTAACTTAAAGACCTCTAATCTAAATTACCCATCCATAATATAGGTAGGTACTGTACTCACAACTTATTATAGAAATAATAATAAATACTTAAATATGTAATATTGTACGTTTTTAAAATACCCTTGAGCATGAGTCAGTCGCCAAACGACTCGTCGTGTTCCGGCTGGGGGCTTGAGAGCCAATTCTTTTTTCTTTCTTGGCCGGCACGCATCAGTGATGCCTTTAGCCTTGCAGATGTCCATGGGCGAAGATAGCCACTTACCATCAGGTGGATCGTCAGCTCGTTTGCCGGCAATTACCATAAAAAAACCTATGTACCTATGTCTAAAAATTAAAATATGTATACAATAATAATTAATTTCTATAGCATAAGTAATGTCGTAATAACTATATGAATCGTAAATATAACTTTGTTTTATGGATATGGATAAGTATTCCTGTTATATCTCCGAAAACATAATAGGTATATAATTAATATAAAAAAAAAATATGTAAAGTTTCTTCGTGATGTTCCGATTGATCAATTAAAAATATTAACTTCTAAAAGGTCATTACCCTTTTATTCAATCTTACCCTCTCGAGTAAGAGACTGAGTTACCAAGTTATTCTGGCTCTACCTACTGAAAATAAATTAATATAAAGTAAATTAATTTATAACACAACAAAATGAAAACCGCAGATGTTCTGTCACCCGCTAATTGAAATAGCGAATGGCGGTGAAATTGCTTTTCCATCAAACGAAGGGATTCTGTCATTCGTTGTATATTCTGCGGGTCCTATAAAACAACCATCGTCTTGGCTTCTGGCAATTAGCTTGATAAATAGCTATCCGTTCCCGCAGCGAAATCCAATACTGCCGTCCTCAAGCTAAAAGGCGGCTAAATGTCATCTGGTAAATTTTTACTTTATTAACAGTTTTGATATTTTTTTGGCCTTTAGTAATATTTAAGTTCAAAAAAATATATATATCTTTTGAGTTTGACATAGTATGACAACATTAACAATTGTTTTATAGAGAATCACTAGCACGATTTCAAAATAATCCTGCGTTTTTTGGCTCTACCTCAAAAACTGTTTTTGTCACTTAACCGCCTTTTAGTTTGAGGACGGCAGAATATTGAAATGTCGCTAGGTAACCTAATCTAATTCATTTATTATATCTACACATCCTATTAATATTATAAATATGAAAGTTTGTGAAGATGTTTGGATGTTTGTTCCTCAATTATGTATGTTAAAAAATACTCCGATACTTTTCTTAAAAAGAGTGATGTTCACAATATTAACACAAGAAATAAGGCTAGACTGATTGTGCCTCGTTTTAGACTCAACAAAACTGGTGGCTCGTTCATGGGTAGATGTGTAAAAATTTACAATAAAATCCCGTTAGAATTAACAGAAATGCCATACTGTAAATTAAAAACTCATGTAAAAGGTATTCTCATGAAGAAAGCATATTACAAAGTTGATGAGTATTTAAATGACAAGACTGCTTGGACATGAGTTTTTTTTTTTCTTTTTTTTTTTAATTAAATAATGTAATAAGTAGTAGTAAGTACTGTCTGTAACTGTGAGTAGGAAAAAAAATTATCCCGGGAGTTTCTTGCCGCTTCTTCTACCGGGACCACTCACGGTAGGGATTTGTTGAAGCGATGGCGTTGAGTGACTTTCGAAAAGTGTTTGTAACAAACCTACTTCGAATAAACTAATTTCATTTCATTTCATTTCATTTCAATCACGCCACAACTATTTAACCGATTTGGCTGAAATTTTTAGTGGAGATAGCCACTCCATATGGAGATAGATACTCTGGATTAATACATAAGCTACTTTTTCGGAAAAGTTCAGAGTTCGGCGATACACGTTTAATCACACAATATAGCGTTGATACACCTGTAGCTCGAGCACGAATATTTGCGAGAAAGTATTCGTATGGTTAACGTAAGCAATTTGTATGGCATTTTTCAAAAGCGCCCCTATCGTGCCTAAATGGTACTAAAATGCCATACAAATTCGACAAATTGCTTACGTTAACCATACGAATACTTTCTCGCAAATATTCGTGCTCGAGCTACTGATTAAGCACGACACAAAGTTTCATACACGATTGAACCTATGAACTTAGATTATATGGATAGAAAAATGAGGGGTTGGAAGTTTGTAAATGGTGGGTGAAATTCGTTATCATTCCAAAATGTACTTTATGTTAGTAAGCAGGTATAGTAAATACCTCTATAACATAACAAAGCCGGAATTAAGAGTCATAATAGGTACTTTGATATTTTATACTTTGTCTTTTACCCCTTTGGCTGATGTGAATTTCATTGTTCTGAATGGATGCGATAAATGTGCTACTATTTCAATAAAGGTACGATACTGCATACTTTAAAAACAAGCCAAAACTGCGCAATACCTCGAATATTACCGTTCGCATAACTCGGATTTTTCGCGAATACTTTGTATGCAATAATCTACATTACACGCCCGATCAAATAAACCGGCTTATGAGGAAGCATTTTTTTATTTTTAATCTTACTTTCATTCGACGAATAAATCGCTAATAGAAACACAGTCGCTGTGTGTCTGTCGGTCGTCTGTCAGATGTGACAACTGTTCCTATTGGTGGTATTACAAATTTAATAAAATTTAACAGCTGTTAAATATATTTTTTAAATGTATTAGGAGCGTGGTACCCAAACTAGTATAAAAAATTAACAAGGTATATTACTGAAATATCTGGAACGAAAGTAAAAATGTCAATCTGAGATATGCTTTGTTTCGTTAATTAATACAAAATATAAGAATGTAGCTACAGTATTTCCTTTGATCTATGTATCCAACTATTCAATTCATTTCGTAATATCAGTTAAGTGGTAACAATGAAATGATCACTTTAATTAACTTAAACAAATTAGTCATGACACGGCAACTTGCACTTCCACAAGATTGATGACAGTTGCAAGGCGAGCCCATGGATGTCAAAAGTAATTGTTAATAGTAAAATATAAACAGAGGGACAAAAGACCTTCCTGTATGTTGAATCATTGTTCATAAACTGTCAACAGCGGCACAAAAGATGTGGGTCTTTATACTGATTACATTTAAGGCAATAAGGCGAATTAAATCGTTGGTTGATTATCATTAATCATGGCCTGCGGTGTATAGGGTACCTTTGTGAAGCGACGCGTGCTTGGCGCGTAGTGTTGGACAAATATTGATTATTGATTCTTTTATGTTACGAGTGCGAATAAGCTTTTAACACAAGTGAAAGTTGTGAAGCTTTAAATAAACATTACATTTGTTGTCGTGACTGCGTATCATTATGAGAAGAATATGTAAAGTACAAGTCCCGCCTAATGCCGACGTGTCTAAACGCGTCAGGGAATATTTGTCTAAATTTATCAACGTGGGGGAATACGATTTTATCATTAGTATTGGAAATTGTGTGAGTCTTTGCTGATCCAAAACTGGGCACATAATATAACACATCACAATCACACCCATGATCCGAGTACAAATATTTATCCGTCACATAAATATCTGCCTTGGGCGGGAATTGAACCAGGGACCCCTCGCTTCGCAGGCAGGTTCGCTACCAACCAGACTACAGGGTCGTCAATTACTCGTATGTGTATGGTAACCGTTTATGTTCAATATTATAAAAACCTCATGGATCTATTTATTATATTAAATATGAATATGAACATCGACTGTTTTGGTACATCACTAGTCCAGTGGCGTTCAGCGACGCGAGTAGTGATGTTTTCAGAACTCGGAACGCAACCGTCAGATATAACAAACTAGTTCGGCAATAGAACAACTAGTGAATTTCTGAATCCGTACGTATTTTTTATTATTTTCGTTTGAATCGAATTTTGTGAGGGATGTTTTGCGAAATACCATTTGATAGGAACTGCGTTGCGATTTTATTTAACGAGGCAAATTGTACTTACATCAACATTGTTCGCGAGTGTAGCTGTTATTTTAATAATGAATCGTCCTAGGTCGTGTTCAACTCTGTAATGCGAAATATGAAATCCATTTAGAGCTTCAGCGAGCTACAAAATTTAATCCTAACGTACTGTAAATGTACAACAAAACATTTATTTTTCTTTAAAAAAAATCTACAAACTTACTAAAACATTTAATAGTAGCTAACCGTTAAACATCTCGGTTTACTTAAGTCAGAACAGTTCAAAGCAATTGGACGGTTACAAAGTTACTAAGTGATACCTAATTAACGGACGTATTTCGGGTTTCCGTCTTCCTACATTGTGCCTGATCTAATTAGCCTGGGTAGCAGCATCGGCTACTGTCGGGTTTTCTGAGCTAACTCAATTGTCGAGACGGTTCAGCGCGCTCCTTTACTGCTCAAAGCTCGAGGATAGCTCTCTTGTCTTAGAACCGATATACAGGATGAATTTTCCAAGTGTGCGTGGATGGCTAAATCCGAAACTATGAGGAATAGCGAGAAATTTTGAAAGGAGTCTCGGGGCCGAATTTGATGAAAACTAAAACTGCATCATTACATTTTTGAAAAATCAATATTCCTAGCCAGGAATCAAACCCCTTGATTTTGAAAAAAAAAACATCCTGTATTATTATATTACACCATTCATTAGTGACGCTAACAAGGATCGAATTCTGGAAAGTAATGACATACGACAAACATAAGGAAAATGTAGAATTTCAAAAAACTGCTGCATTTTAGACGCTTTGTTTAATAGGTAAAAACGTACACTACACTATAGTTAGGAATCAGTCATTTACTACACTATTTTGTTATAATATAATACTGTTTCGTAATATGCAACAACCCTATCATAATGACCTCATCAACCGTGACCACATTACGAATATCTACACGAGCTCAAAGACTCAGCAAAAAAACCACAAGGTTTTCACTACCGACTTCGAAACGCCCCTTATTTATGGATTTTTCATGTTACGTTTTCGCTGGGGTCCCGATGCTGCTTACACGAGTCTATAATCCGCACAAGCCGTTTACAAATAAGGTAACCGAACAAGTAAATACAATTAGTGAGTGTGCCGCGCCGCTGATAAAATGATGCACCCCGCTATTGACCGCGTAGGGATGTGAACACTCATCTAGGATATTATCGATACTGTACTAACGTACGTTTTTATAACCGTATGCAATATAAATCTACCCATTAGCGCTCTACCCGCAGTTTTGCCCGCGGTTCCGGTAACCTATATTCAAAATTAATTTGCTTTACCAACTATTCTAATATTTTGGTTGATATTAGAACAGTAGGTAGGTATGTAGGTACGTTTGCAATTATTAATGTAGCTTGTAAGAGCAGAAGAATTAAGTTATAAAGGAAAAATTTAAACACAATAAAATGTTGTCCTATGACTAATAGTAATTTTTAGGCATACAATAAATTTTTGCATTGCATGTCTATTTAAAACTTTGAAAGGGGATAATGAAGTACTGATTTATCGATATCGGCGCCCCCTTCCCTATAGCTGCCCTCAGTATCTGCGCCCTTGCACTTCGGGAGGGCGAAGCTGAATTATTGTTTAGAGGCGGGCGCGAGGGGCTTTAAAACGGGAAACCCCAGTCATTGTGCATAGCCGATTTCCCTCTTTCCGCCATTTTAATGTCCTTACAACGCTCTATGGTCGGCAGTAGTGTGTGTTAATGTTTGAATGTGTGATTTTGGTCTATAAGTATTTCAAAAAGAGAAGCAAAAATTACAAATTCCCAATAATTTTATCAAAGCTTATGATTGTATCGCTATTTTATGGCATTAATGGTTTCTTGATGCCGACAGTTAAGTAAATTTTGCAATCAAACGTAGGACTAAATAAATCAAGTATTATTTGATTGGACCTTATGTTTAAAATAATAACCGAATTAATTTAAAGTTGAATTTGTTCGAGTAATACAAGTTGATTCTAAAGATAGCGACGACCTAAGCGGCTAGTTTCTAAAGCTATTGAATACATATAAAGTTATTGATATTCTAAACCCTTAAAAATCGTACAAAAGTCAACTGAAAAAAAATAATTAAACATTCTATCATTGCAAAAAGATGCTTGGTGTAATTCAGGGAATAGTTTTTATAACTAGCTGTAATATTTTATTAACACCATTTGTTTGGTCGCCTCTTTATCGCTAGTAGTCTACGCATCACGTCTTTTAAATCCATTACGTCTTTTAAATCTCTATTTAGTTATTAGCAGTATACTACGAATGATCTATGTCTTCTTACATACCATACGTCAACGTGACAATATTTTCAGCAATCGATACAATACACTAATTACGCAAACGCGTTATCACATTAAATTATTCGATTCGGATTATTCCGCTAGCACCTGTCACACAGACCGTTATATTTTTCAATGTGTTTGCATTTTATAAACGGATGCGCCGTGCGTGTGTGAGTGATCGTTGCCTTTTGTACAGCTTTTATTACAGTTCCGGGTACTTTTCGTTCGTTGTCATGGGGTTCAGGGAGCAGGGAGCAGGGTGCTGGTATTGGGGGTGATGCTCCACTAAATGCCACTTTGGCAATAGTGCCTGAGTAGCTGTTATTATGTTCTTCAAATGAACCTTATAGTTCCTCTTTGAACTTAAAATGTACAGTTGTTGTATTTACAGGTTCTATTAGTAGGAGAGGATAGAGTGTATGTTGTCCGTTGTAGTTGGCGTTTTAATAAATTGGCTCATAGGCTCAGAATACAAAGCTCGCACATACAAACACTCTCTCTCTCTCTCTCTCTCACACACACACACACACACACACACGAAATATCAAAATGTTAATGCTTGATTAACACTGTATATTGTCTACGTGGATGAGCGGGGTACCTTTAACACAGGTGATGAACCAAGTGCAGGGCCCTTGCGACTTTTGATGAAATGTGTTTTTGTCAATAAAATAATTTTGATTTTGATAGGCTCAGAATAAGGTTAGCTCTAAATACAGATGGTGCTAATGGTCATATTTATAGAGGCTATTCAATACAATCTTCAGAAATTATTTGCAAATAGAGTAGAATAAGTACCTATTATAAAGGTTCCCGCAATAATTAATTGCAGGAACCGAAGAGAAGTTAAACGAAGTCCCAGTTGACTTTCAGACTTCATGCAAATACTAGAACTAATTTTAAAATACAATCAGTCGCTCTCATTTCACTTAGTAATTCAAAGCGAGTGTAAATCTACTTCGCCAATTGTTCTATAATAAAATCTCATCTTTCTTACATAGGACCTCGTTGGATCATTCCAGTTATATCTATGTCTATACAGGCTCTATTTTGTCTTAATTTCCGATTAAGAAAATTATTTCCTTCAAAATCATATTTTTTAGTTTTTATAAAAATAATTAAAGGCTCAGATTAAGTATTGTTTCTTTTAATCTGAGATCACGGACGTCTTTTAAAAAATTTAATTTTATCGAAACATAACCCGCAGAATAAAAGAAGAAAAGTGATATACTTAATAATATCCTTTTTTTAATGAAAATCCAATTCGTACCCTGAAACTAGGTACTACATGAAAAAAATCCTTTCTTATTTCAGCTACATTCACATATTCATGCATCTGTTAAACCGTGTTGCTTGAACACTTACAGCTCCGAGATACGTCCGTGAGTAACTTGTACAAAACAAACTGACCAGTAAGACCTTCCAGTACTTGCGAAAAGGCAAACGGAAGTTTCCCTTATATTTGACATGTCTATTCAAATACGGAGGGGCGTAAATCGCGGACAAAGCAGTCCGGTTTAATGAAATATTCTGAATATTTGTGCTTGATTCCTACGAAACTCGACTCAGCACCAGCTGCGTAAGACCCCTCACTTCACTGTAAGGAGTCCAGGGAAAGGGTCTTGGGAAAAATGTTAGGAATACATTTTTAATTCGGCAGCTTAGAGCGTGTTTGGGGAACAATTTGCAACTTAATATTTCATGATTTTGAACGCTTTTAGGAAGTTTTTGCGAAATGTTTGGAGAGGATTTTGCGTAAATTTTTTGTCGGCGTTCTTTTATTGGCACGTAGGTATGGAAATATTCAATCGCATATTCCTAGAGTGGAAATTTTAATTTCGCTTCGTCATATTTTGTTGAAGTACTCGTATATTTAAATGGTATGGAATGACCGGAATATTGATTATTCGAATTCACGGAATGTTCTAACTTGATAGCGACTACATACATATATATAACAGAAGATTTAGAATAGTAATAAACATCTCATTGTATCGAAATAATTTGAAGATAAAATACACCTATCTACAATACAATACAACCTACAATAATTCATTTACCGTAGTTTTGCCGTAGTTGACGGCAACTAATAACGGCTTATAGGGATAAGCCGTCAATTTGTACAAACCCCCACGAATGAACTTCATTTATTTATTTGCTATTTTACAGTTTAAATAACATCAAATGACTTTAAACTAGAATCTGTTTCAAGTTTCCCGTATTCAAATTGCTTTTTTAATTGCGAACACACGTTGGCGACAAAGGTATAAGTTATTTACAGTTGTCAAAATGTTCTCCTCGGCCATCCCATTCGGACACTGTATCTCCCCTCCTGTAACGGATATCTGTGACCGTGAGTATGAATGGCGAACGCGATTCTGATTTTTTCATTTCCCGTCACTCAATGGTTCTCGAGGCATTGTGTTCAGGCCCTGCTTTTAATATTTGCGCCATATATTTTCCATGCTGTCAGTATTTTCGACATTGTGGCCGATTCACTTTTTAGAATATTAAAACTGACATCAAAATGTGGTGCAGTAAGTTTGAAAGTAGGTCCTGGAGCCCAATTCTCATTTCGTAGACATACATGTCTAACAGAGATATCTCGAAAAAACATGGCCGATGTCGAATGAAACCTAATTTCCTTATTCTCGGGATGTCACATTACTGATATCTCGGAGCCTTTTCGTACGACATGCAACGTATGGTCCGGAGCATTCGAGATTGAAATGTCGTGCGTTTTGACCAATCACAGCAGGGTATAAGTTGACATTGGTTACCTTAGATATAATAGTCTAACTGGACCATGGATATAATATTCTAACTGTATCCCAACCTCTACCATGAATATATTACTCTATCTGGATCATAGACTTCGTAGTGGTACCTGACGATTTTTGAATTAAATTTGATAAGAAGGACCATTTTTGTATTGTTTCCATGTTATCTATAGTCCCAGGATATATCCTGGGATAGTGATACATCATTAGATTGCGTTTTTATAGTGGTTTAAAAACATCTATAAAGATGAAATTTTAATATAGATGTACCTTAATTGTGTACTTTAAATTGCAATAATTTAAATTCGGTAATTTTGAAAAAACATTAAGAAAATGTATTATTTCAATATTTATATACCTACACCTATTACCTACTATACTCAAAATTATCTAAGATGGCCATAATGATACCTGCCATTTAATAATAAGAACTAACCACATACCATCAGGTGGATCGTCAGCTTGTTTGCCGGCTCGGCTATTTCCATGCATACCTAGCAACTTGAGTTATTAGGAAGAAACAATAAAATAATATTTTATTGGAATCGTACATACATGTTGCGAATACGCAGTACAAGATAGCTCAATCGAGGTAGTAGGTAGGTATATTATTTTATATTAGAAGGTCTTACAATTATGAAGAACCATATCAAAATAGGACATAATTTTTCTAAGTGTGGACACCCTACAATTATGAAGGACAATCTCAATCCGTCATTCCGATATGACGTCATCGATGACGTTATATCGGAATCGAATGTCAGGTACCTCTACAAAGTCTATGATCCAGATAGAGATAGATAGATCCATGACCTCTACGAAGATTGGAATCCAGTTAGCCTATTAAATCCATGTTACATACTCTTTGATTGACATTTTGTCATGACAAGAATGTTTCATTATACGGCACGCGGCTAATCTTTTTGCCAAAAATATGCAATAGTAAAAATTTTAAGCAATATCGCATTTAAGAAATTCTAACAATACGGGGATCATTTAGAATGAATATTAAAGTATGTTATTACACTTTCATTTGATAAGTGTATTTTAAAACCTCTTTTTAAGTGTAGTCAAGTTTTGTTTACTTGGCGTTGCTGTAGTATAGAAAACGGAACGTTTATTTCATATGTCATATGGTAATGTCGAAAGATAAAATGTCGAAGGTGCCCCAGAATAACTTTTTTGGATACATTCGAGATTTTGCCGACATGTCTAGCCGAGATTTAAAGATTAGTGATATGTCTGACTTCGACATTATCTCTTCAAAATGAGAATTGGGCTCCTGTATGTCGGCCGTCAGATTTCATCGGTCTTTCGAATTATTACAGTCTTATATTCTGTTGTTTTGTTTGTTTGTTTTGTTTTGTTTGTCAATCATACTACTTCAGGTCCTCTTGTAGAATGACTTCCATGGACAAGTATGAGTTCGCAGATTTCGCAGAACAATGTAAACAAGAATTTTTAAAACCTTATAACTATACCGAGTATAGGATTTTCACATAGATTTAAGAAGCAATTAATGATTTAATACCCACATGAAAAAAAATCGGTACATAAAGGAAGTGCCAACATTATTTAACGATGATTTTAAGGTTTGAGTAGTTTGCCTATTGCTCATTTTTCTGGTAAATTACAGTAGCAAATGGTATTTGAAATAATTACGAGTTTTTTTAACACTGTAAGGTGGTCCTTGACTACCATTTCACTTGACTACCATGGATAAGTAGGACCTAGGGTAGCAAAGTGCATTAACCTAGTATAAGCCTATTCACTCTTGCGTTGAAGACGCTTACATTATAATACCGATGCAGGGAGGGACTACCAATACAAGCAAACAAAAAAGACATTTGTTAAAAAAATATCTATGCTGACCACGAAAAATTTTCATTTATATATTTTGATCCGTTGTACAAACAAACAACGCAAACAAACAATTTCTTCAACACCCCCAAAAACCCCAGCAAGAGGATTATTCCGGTCCAGCGATAAAAGACGGTAGAGCTTCCTCTTCTATCAGCTTTGTCGTCGTTAAGTACCACTTATATCAAGAAAGGCTGCCACTAATTACGCAAAACATCGCGTCCCCTCAAACACACGCCGCACGTAATCTCTCAAAGAACGTCCAGTTATGACCTGACCACGTTTATAAGACCCCCCTTCAGTCCCTGTGTCCCTCAAATTGGGAATAACCAGAAATGATTTACTGTCTCATTGACGAATATGCATTGTTGCTTTCGATTCGATCTTTGGCTTTTATAATTTACTTTATTGTTGAATGTAAAATTAGTTTCTTGTATGTTTTGAAGATTACATTTCCAAAAATCAAGACATAACAACCGTACCAACAACTAGCAACCGAAGAACCAATCACTGCCATTATGGGAGTGATTGATATCAGAAACCTTAAGTAGTTAGTTGTTTATTTAAAAGTACCCAATATTCTTAAAATAATGCAATGTTTGCCAGTAAAACTTTGTTTATGTAGCAACTTAGTTTCTTTATTTACACAACGTTTTCCCTTATCCAGTTTTATATTAAGTACTGTTAAAGCAAACATTCATCGCTTATCGCTTACTATGTTACTTTGTTCACCACAGGGGTCAAGCTAAAATGGCTGCAATGTAGTACTTTCGTAAATTAATTCCTCTATCTGTAGGGGCAGCTATAATCCAAAAATGATCGCCTGTCCCTTGCACGACAAATACTCTTTAATGACGTTAAATACTACTACCAGCCTAGTTCCTCTGCCACCATTGCTGCACCGAAGGTTATTAATTAGCATTAAGTCTTCTCGGCTATAACTTAAGATAACTGGTTTTATTAGTTTGATGCGTCACTTAAACATGAAACTACAATATAGAGTGAAAGGGAGAAAACATCTATTTCGTCGTTAGTATTAAAATTATGTACGTACTGTTGGCAAAATAGTATCCAGTTCATGTTGTAACAATGTCTTTAGGACTTAACAGACTAGGACTTATGATTTTAAACATATATCATCGCGTACACATTTTGAATGCAAACGGGTACTCATGATTTTTGTATTTTATACCGATATTTCGACCGTTACATAGGACTTATAAAAAATTACTTCAGGCATACGGCATTATGGTATGATACTCTCGATGTGTCCAGGTATTGTAAGATCCAGTGAAGACTCACCTCCAGAGCTGATGACAACGAGGCTTTCTCCTGCTTCAAAGTCTCCACGCGGCTCTTATGCTGCAGTAACGATCGAACCGTCTCCTCCATTCTGAAACAATGAATATTTTCCATTAATTTTAAGATAGATATCTATAGCATAATTTACATTTTCAAAATGTTTTTGGTTTTCATTGCTCATTTATTTTATGACGTAGGTAATTTATTTATTATTCATTGTCACCACATATCACGCTTTGTTGTATCACTATTCGATCGTAACATCTAATGGCATTTTCTTCAGCCATTCAAATGTTAAAATTCTTCTTTTTAAAATTTTAATTCGTTTTTTACTTGAATAATTCAATACTGAGAAGATAAATGCAGTAATCTAATCACTAAGACATCACAAACACCTAAGAAAAAAAAACATTAATCTATGATTGTAATGTTTTCCTCAGCTGGGAAACGGAACGGATCCCGGAACCCTTTTCTCAGCAGGTAGGACCACAAACTGTGCTACAGTATGGTCTATCGACCTCAAAACTCTAAAAATATTTTAACATTTTCAACAGCGTTCATTAATAATCTCAAGTATGAACAAAGAAGAATGTTTCCGCAGGTTCTCTTTGTACTAATCTTCTGCCGCGAGTTCCTAAGCTCTTTTTAAAACGCTTGACTTAATAAGCTCTCTGGTAACCAAAACAAAAGACAGCAATCTTTCTAAATCTTACTTCATTACGTGGGTGGATCAAACTCGCAAACGGCGCATAATCTATGATTTGCATATTGTGCGTGAGAGAGAGACAGGTAGGTGACTAATGTATGGATAGAAAGGGAGGCAAAACTAACGTTCGACACTTCATTAGCGGACGACATGCTTTCGCGAAGTCGCGTTATGTGATGTGTTGACGAATGGCGCGAAAACAAAATCTATATGTGCTTTGTGATTTGCATTGAAAATGGTTTTTCAATACCGAAAAACCATCTTAAAAATTCTATAATTAATATACCTACTTCATTGTTGCGTTATTACTCTATTATTGTTGTCTCTCTGAAGCACATAAATGTTATAGGTAATTAAATTTTTTAAGCCTTGGAAATAAATCGGAAACCATATTGCAAACAAAATAATGTTGAAAATAAACAATTGTTCATAAAAGTGGTCGTAAAAACAAACAAAGCGCGTTATGAAATCCATAGACAGTTGTAAGGTTTTGTAAGGTTTCTTAATTTAGCAAAGCCGCGTTTACTTGGAGCTACAAAGGTTGATTCCCTCCAAGTCGGCTTAGCAGATAATTCCTGAAACAAAACCCTCCACGAATAATCATTTCACCCTCTTTAATTATTAATACACCGTTGAGAGTCGAGATTACAGTATTAAAGAAAATGTAATGGGGTATTTAATGGCGGTCAGTATCATTTCCACTCTGTAATGTAGTTACTTGTTAGTGCTAATACAGTCTTTATCAAGACGACATTAAGTGTGTAATGGTTTGAATAGCATTACTCGAATCAAATCGTTTTAGGGTCTTCAAAACGGTCAGTTTTGATAATTTTAATCATAACGAAGTACATTTTATATTACCTAGGTATCTTTTGAAATTAACTTAAAAAGATAGAGTTTACTCAGCGGTTGACTATCTTTTACGTAAATAGCCAAGAACCAGCATTCCATAAGTGTTTCTAATTTCCTAATAATACTTAATTGTTAAAGTATATTATCTAAGAGCCATGCCTTAATAGGACACCATGTCAAAATTGTCAGCTATGTAACTAAATATTTCGCGTCGAATATGCCAAGAATGATAAGCCTAATAGTTTCAATAATACAATAGGTACCACGTTAAAAATATCCCTCTCGCTGATATTAAATCAACTTTTTTAATAACTTCGAATGTAATTTTTACAGGAAAGTATCGGCACCATTTCTTCTGAATCTTGCCGCCATCGAAATATTTTTTTTTATTAAAAGAATATTTGAATTTGAAATACGAATTAGTTTGGAACATTGTCTATACTATAGGTACCTAATCTATATTTTGATTTCGAATTGCTTTCGCAGAATATTAATGCGTTCGAATAAACTTTGCTAAATCGAAATTTCTTTTGTTACGTTAGTAATAATAAGTACTTCAATGTGTTGGATTTGTTTTTTATTGTGAAAAGTTTTTGTTAGTTATAATAAAATTGCCCTATTTTATTTTATAAAAATAGCTGTTACGTGTTAAAATAAACAACTTGAGTGTAAGTAACTGTAATGCCATATATCTATTCCGAACATAGTTTAATTGATGATTAAGATGTTGCAATTTAAGTTTAAAGTAAAAAGACATTACAAACTTAGGTGCCCAAAGCTGTACTACTCTGTATATAATCCTGCCAAAATAATACAGGCTGTCCTAGGTAGTAGGTACCATATACCATTGCACATTCAACTAAACGTTACCTTATACAACAGACAATTTTTAATCAAAAACCAAGCCTAACCTTTACCCGCCGGTAATTTTTCACACTTCCCGCGAATTTCCCACGTGGAAAATCTAGAAAATTCGTTACAACCGGGGTCGATCACCCGAAGTTTGGGCGTCCGCGGTCTTATTACTCTGTAATTTAATGTTTTTCTACGATGGTTTTTTTTCGTACAGTGTTTTACGGCTGCCAGTCACGGCAATGTATCGACCGGACTCGGTGACTCGTGGTGTTCTCCGGTGCTTTGTTTTGACGTTTCTGGTCGCTTATTGTGATTTGTGGTATATTTAAGAGTATAGCAAAAGTCGGAAGTTTTTAATCCACACTTGTTTTGTTGCTGTAACATGTCGTGGACTTTGCGTGTTGTGGGCATATTGTGGAATTGGTAGTTTAATGAAATAGCAGAGTTACATGAAAAAGCAGTTTCATGAAACGATATTTTATTGTTGTCAGTAAAAAATCTGTAAATGTAGTTTTATATCTTAGATCAAAGATTTGCAAACAATGTTACGTTTTTAATGAAACGACAATATACAACTTTGTATATTACATAAGTTTAATGTAAGGTATAAAATAAAGCAGCTTTACCATTTCATTCTTGGGAGATATTGGCGATATCTTTGGTGTTTATAGGTGCTTAAAAGCGGCGGTGAACATTTACCATAAAATGGCCCATTGATTCCTTTGTCAGTTCTTGACATTAAAATATACAAATTGAACCATATTTACAAAGGACTCAGAACATTAACAATAGGTACGTAAAACATAAACAAACCAAAATATTATAAGCAACCCCAGTCCGATAAATTATTCAACAAAAAATGACAAAAATGACAATTTAATTATATCCCAAATGGGAAATATTCATTTTGTAAATTTAAAGTCGGTAACGGCGACAATCCAACATGGCGTCGCCGCGACAAATTGCCGTCCGGCGCGCCGGCCGCCGGACCCCCGCCGGACCGGGCCGGACCCCTGACCAGATGAGCGCTCGTAAATCTTACCTATTAAACCGGTGTCCGCGATTAGTCAATGATTTAAGTCATGTGAGATTGGTCAAAAGGATTTAGATTATAGCAGCGATTTACATTTACAGCAGAAAATATCATTAGCTTTTTGTGCACGTTCAATTGTTGTAACACGTTCTTTGAAAAGCGATATGAAACAAATGGTCAAAAATGGTTATTTTATAGCAGGATCACAATTTAGAACACAATTTGGTACATGGTTATGAATAATAAAATTTTAATATGCCATTCCTTAGTTCCCAATAAATAATTGCTAACGAGTACTTATTATATCTTCTGTGGTGTTAACCAAATTCTATCACAAACTTAGTCCCCACTAAATTCCGCTATTTCGCGTCCCTTACACTACACAACACGATATCTGTCAAAACCTAAACACGCAGCACAGACGCATTAGCCCCGGATCTGTCTGTACCTGCTGGCTTATTCGCGACTATTTACGAGCTTGCCCCGCGCTTCAAACGATTACTCATTGTATTCGCGTTACTGACACCCGATGTACCGATTTTTAAGCTATTTTTAAGCAATTAGTTACCCTGACCGTTAGGCTTTTGTTGGAACGCAGGGGAGCGGCGAGAAGCTAGTTGAATTAGCATTTCAATCGACAACGCATTTTCATAGTAAACATTTCTAAGTAAGAAAATTATGTAAGTAATATTTAATTTTTGCACGTCAAGCCGCCGGTAGCAGTTGTAGAAGCTATAGAAGTCGTTAAGTCATGTCGAAGGTCTTCAAGCGGAATAAAAACTTCGATCACTTGGATTGACAATTTATCTTCTCCGTATTGAAACTGTCTGGGCGAGTATGCTCTAGAACTCTTCAGCTATGAGTGCCTTGTAGCGGACCATTAATAAAGGCAATACTGAGTAGTAGTAAGTAGTATTACTAGTAATACTTGCTAGTATTAAGCATGATGGTGATTGTTTTGATATAATCAGGGTGAGAAACAATAATATTTAGTGAGGCGCGTTTATCTTTAAAATAGACAATCTCTACTATGAAGTGCCCAGTCCATCTCGTCTTGTCGATCTGCCATAAAAACATATTTCTCTGGAAGAATAAGATAATTCAGCCTGTCGTTTTCATGTCGCTCTAGTACAAGTGACTGACAGCAGGGTGCCTTTGCATTTGGAAACGGGTTTTTGTTCTGTTTTCGGTGATCGCACGCAATTTCCATTACACGCAACGTGCAATGACTAATAGATGACGTGGCGGTTCCGATGTGGATGGGTAACCGTGATGTGACGTCAAAGCTCCAGACAGTACCGCCTGGTTAGCTAACATTTATGTGTTCCTAGTACATATGTTGAAATAGTTATCTGCCATCGCTTTGTTTTGGGGAATTTTATGTTAGAAATATTAAACGCATTCGTAATAACTGTAACTTTTTACTCTTTGCTTGTGAACGTTTCATAAAATTATTTACAAATCTTTTTGGATATGATTGACGATACTCCAACACTTAATACACTAACTGGCTATGTATCGGAATCCGGAACGGTTGGCCAACACAATAGGGCAAGCGCGATTGTTTATGTTAATTCAGGATCGAGATAATACCTTAGTTCTGTCCTGGTGTGGTGTTAGATAATGACATTGTTTACCTACAAATCTACATGCTTATTAGATATTATACTAGTGTACTTGTATCCTATTGTACCTAATTTCATCTATGTATATACGCTTTGTAACAAAATATCAAACAAAAGGATTATATGTAAAAAAATCTATCTAGCCTTTTGTGGGGAAATTCCGAGTTAAATCCTGTAGGTAAATAGATAAGTACCTTCTTTAAGTAGTTTCTTTCTTTTTCTTCCCTCTTTCTTGGCCGGCAACGCATCCGTGATGCCTTTGGTGTTACTGATGTCCATAGGCGACGATAGCCACTTACCATCAGGTGGATCGTCAGCTCGTTTGCCGGTTATTTCCTTAAAAAAATACTCTAATTCGACTGTTTAGAGAGAACCTGTTTCATTCGGTAGTATAGAGAAATCTGGGAGGTTTCTGAGAGTACCTATATAAAGTTTATTTAATCTGAGTGTATAATATGAACTCCCTCATTCAAGAAGTTTAAGGTAATCTCCAGATTAAGAAGTATTACATACTTCTATCTACATAGGAAAACTTTCTTATGTGGAAGTGCATGCGGAAAATTCCTAAGTTGTTTGCATACAGGGAAACTACGAAACTAATTAACTAAGTGAGAAAGCGTTAGAAAATTATGTACAAACCTTCTCTCTTCCAATTTCAGCACATATAACGAGTTTCTTTTTTCATACATTCCGCAAGCCATAACCGCAAGCCGCAAGCCGCAAGCCGCAAGCCATTTCCGCAGCTCACCGCATAGTAAATACTTGGTGTTTTCAATATGTTTATGTACTTTACGTATTAGCAAATTGGGTCGCACTCGCACTTCACCTGCGCCTTACTTTACGGCCTGCCGCCTGCGTGAGCTGGTTTCCGGTATTTCTTCTTGGTTATAACGACGTTATAACTTCTAATGAAAATAACCGCTGTTTCATGTATTTAAAAAAATGTATTTTTCATACAAAACCCTACAAAAAGGTATCCAACTCGACACTATTTATGTTTAGAAGAATTTAACAAGTTTCTAATTCAATGTATGTTTGTAATTGTAGCTTAATTTTCCCTTAGGAATGGTATAAAACACCTTTTATTAATTTTTACATAAATGTTTTTTTTTTTTTTTTAATTATAAATACAGTGTAAATTTGTATCTTTTTCTAAGAAATCTTCAATTACCAAACACTTGTATTTTAAATTTGATTTCATTACCAAAGATAAACATAATTATTCAATGCTACACCTAACTATTATACCTAACATTTAATCATTCTTCATTCTTCAGACCGGAGTGAATGACCAGATTTTAGTAGTTTTTAGTTTAACAAGTAAATAGACCAAACCAAGTAGCGAAGTCTGGGATGAAAACCTTGCTTAATCAGAGTAGATATACCTCGTTTCTGGGGAAATGTTCCCGCGATACCCAATTAGGGACCACCCATAGAATGGGTCAGGGCGAAGAACTACAATTTATACAAAGACCCTTAAAAGATCCAAGGAGGATTATTACAAGGGCTACCGTGTACACTTCAAGAATGTATTGAGAATTTTTTTTTGAAAGAATTTTAAAGTGTTCCTAAAAATGCTGTTTGCAGTTGTAAATATCATCAAAACATTTTAAAATTAAAACACTAATATTATAATACTTTTAATGGCACACTAATTTTAACTCAAATATTAAGATCAGTAACATTAATAATAAGGTACAAAAATATGAACACAGTGATCGACCTTTGATTGCTAATTTGCTAAGCAGCAATGTCTTTGAGGAAACCTGCACACCGGAGAGTTCTCCATAAAAGTTCTCGACGGTGTGTGAAGTCTACCAATCCGCACTTGGCCAGCGTGGTAGACTATGGCCTAACCCTCGCTGAGAGGAGACCCCGAGCCCAGCAGTGGGACAATTATGGGTTGTTGCTATGCTATACTAATGTCTTTCAGACAACTGAATATTAAATTGCCGGTGAAACTGCCAATTTATTAAGCAAAAACCTTTTTCGAGATTGGTTTCAAATAAACAAATTAACTAAGGATAAAAAATAGTTACTTAATCGTAATACAATTATAGTGTCTTGGTAGACATGTAACATTTTATTTCATATTTACATGTCAAATATTACGTATTCATTTATTGATTGTTTCAGGAACCAGCAAGTACAATATAAAGTAATCCTTTTCTCCTTTCTTTAGAGTCTTTCGCATAATAGTTGAGAGTTGTCAAAGAGATTTGTAAGTGAAAAAGCATTTATCAAGGGAGGTATTAAAATGGCGCGTGCGGCAGCGGGTTCACAATAGGACAATGACTGGGAGCCCGTTTCAGTAGCGCGCTTTAAACCACTCGAAGGACATAGTCCTGTCATGACTACAGATACGAAACTTCGTTATTGTATCCGAAAATATCTGATAAAATTATGCTCTGTATTAAGTCGCTATAGATTATTACTACTCATTTTGGTGTTACATGGCAAAACTTTGTCGATTGAAAGAGGGGACATAGGAATGTTAATTTTGGTATTTTTTCGGATTGATAAGGCAATATTTGTTGTTGGAATGTTTTCCTGCTTGGTTATGTTTTTTTTTTAATTACGAACACCGTAATTAATAAAATAATGACTATTTTATAATTAAATATACCCATATGTATATTACCTATAACGTGCTCTGAACAACTCTAGCTTGGTCTAAAACATAAGCGGACCGAGATTTTAGAGGCGTCAGCGTCATTTTAAGGTCTGTGGTGTGGAGATTAATTAATTTTACAGTTTACGATTATATATATAACTATCAATACGATAGGCAATTTTAGCTGGTTTTTATACCAGATGTAATCCCGCTCTGGGCTTGAATTTTATTGAGGAATGAAATAAAAATAGGTTAAGTTTGACAAAATTCCATCTAGCTTGTGTGTGTTTGCGTGTGTGTGCGTGCGTGCGTGTGTGTGTAAGTGCTTGTTCACACTGAACTCGCGGGCGCGGGCGCGGTCGCGAAATATCAAACATATGACCTACTATGAAAGTGTTCACATCAAAACGCGCGCGCGGTGTATGTAGCGTTTACCGCGACCGCGACCGCACCCGCACCCGCGCCCGCGCCCGCGCCCGCGCCCGCGCCCGCGCCCGCGCCCGCGCCTGCGCCCGCGCCTGCGCCCGCGAGTTCAGTGTGAACAAGCACTAAGTGTGGATTAAATTAAGTTTTTTTTCTACTTTGCACCACAGGCTATCTCAGTCGACTGGAGGCGCTGACGCGACTAGCTAGTGCAGGAAATTGATGTGACGGCTAAGTGCTTGTTCATACTGACTCGCGGGCGCGGTCGCGGGCGCGGTCGCGAAATTTCAAACATATGAACTACTATGAGAGTGTTCACATACAAAACGCACGTGCGGTGTAAGTAGCGGGCACGCTAGCGACAACCGCGCGCAGCCCGCTAGCGGCAATATCAAACGCATGAGAATGTATGAGTGTGTTCACACTGAACTAGCGGCGGAACGCGCGATTATGTCAGGTAAGTTCAACCATTTTGAACTTGTCGCTAGAAACGATAGCACATGAATTCATTATGTCCCCAGATTAAAGGGTTGTTCTTTCATCTAAGATCATGTCCTTCAATACAGAAGAGTTTATTAGTACTATTCAGGCTAGAACTGATTTGATTTGAACTCAGATTTGGCAGAGTAAACACAGGCATCTTATGAACAGAAACATTCTTAATAAACTATGGAAGGAAATTGCTGAATTGTTTCCTGATATGGAGGGTGAATACCTAAATGGAACTTTAGGTATGAATTTTCGGTTAAAAAAAGATCGTCGTCCATGTTTTCAACCTCTGACAACATGTCACAATCGCGCAACCGCCTGGCGGCCAGTGTGAAGACGAATCCGCCACCGCGCCCGCGACCGCGCCCGCGCCCGCGCCCGCGAGTTCAGTATGAACACTCACTAAGAGTTTTATGCGACATGCACTACGTTCACCTTTACATCCAATTTAAAAGCTCTTTAATAAAGTATTATATGTAGCATGGCTCAGAGCTCAGAAGCATCGGCAAACTGTAAGATGCGAGGTTACTGAACTTTGTATAATTCTGATTATTATTATGATACACTGGGAGCTTGCGTTTCGAAGTGAAGCATTTGCGTAAAATTAGGTTTGTACGCCTAATATTTATAGGTACGCGTGTATTTTGTAAAGGATTATCTATATAATTTTCTTTATTTCAATTACTTTACTGTGTTGTTAAAACCATATAAAATATCAATCAAACTAAGTAATCATGAGTGTGTATTGTAGCTCATACGCGTCATTGCCAGATCTCTAACAGGCCCAGTATTGAACAGCTCATACCAGGAAAGAACCACGACGAGCCCACATTTGCAATTATGTACAAATACGCAGTGCAATAATTATACAGTATTTCTGTATACAATACTGAACAATTTATAACACCCTCGCAACTAATAGGACGCCATAAGAACACGCGATAATAACTGCTATCAAGGTTCCGCACGACTATTGCAATAAATTAGCCGCAATATCAGCACCGGCTAGCTATTGGCTAGCTAAGGGCTGCACTATTACGCCGACAATTACCGCACTAATCGCCTCATTCTTAGCCGAAGTATCAATAGTTATCGAACAACTGATTACCTCATTTAGCAGTTGTTAATACATAGTTATTGGCCCAAATAATAAGTTTATGTGTAAGTACATACATACATTAACCATAGTTGTTGTTAAGATAAAGCATTTGCTTGTGGCAATGATCAAATAAAGCAATTTGTAGATGTAGATATGCTCTGGTCTTGTCAAATCAAACTGCTTTAGTTTTTAATTGAGTGATACAGAACACGGGGCCCTCTGACAGAATGAACTTAGGGTACAATGAGGAAAGTTGGCTTGGGTTAAGGATTATGTAGGATGCACTAAGTTTTTCCTTTTAATTTACTATTTCCTATAGTGAGACTACTACAAAAGATTCGTTTTTTTTTTTCGAAATTAATTCAAATTGAATTCGAAATAAACTGCATTCCTTACGAGTCTTTCCACTTCTAACTGTAATTATTTTTGTGTAAACAAATCAAAATAATGTATACCACGTATATAATTACGATTGGCTATCACATTTGCAATGATAATATAATTCGACGGCTACGCCCCGTCGCCGCGTCGGCTAGCTGTTGAGGCTGGCCATTAGGGTACTAATCACCCGATTTCCGTAATCCTAAGAACACGTTTGACACACATGTGACCGTCGCCTAATACTTACCTTAACTGGGTGCAAAATGCTGATTGCATACTGCAAAATATGAGTCTATCAGGAGAAGGAAATTTTGTATATAGGTGATGAATAGCTTTAATCATTATCATTACCCCTAACTGTCCTATTGGGTTTGGATCATCAGATTCATCACACAGGATTGGAGGACTGGGACGAATGAGATGAGGCGTATCTATGCTGTATGCTAGTATATTATGCTGGTCTACGGACTGTTGTCAGACTTCAAAGACTGGAAATATTTTTTAAAATGCTCAGGTATGCTAGATTCTTTCTTCACGCTAATCTAAGACAGTCATAATGCTAATGTTAATCCAATAATGCTAATGCATAAGTTCTTTCACTGTAGGACCTGTAGATATAAGGTGGTGATATTTTATATTTATTGAACTCTCACATATTTCTTTTTCATTTTCCCTTTTCCTTATATTCTTTGAAAGATAAAATACTTCTCAAGATAAATAATTCGGGCTTTTTAACGAGTTTTCTCAAAGATCTTTAGAAAAATTCTTCGACGGGATCGGAAGCACAAAAGCAACTAATCCTCGCCCAGACTTAGGCTCATAATGTCATTGTTGAGAACTCTTTAATTGAACCTTGAGGACGACCAGCATTAGATGAGATCTGTGCGACCCATAGCCTAAGGATCTTTCAGTAAAATGGGGATGGTACAAAGATTCTTAAGCATAAAAAGCAATCAAAAGTTAGAAATCTATAGAATTTGAAAACCCCACAAATACCCGCAGGATTGATTGAATATAGAAGTTGAGATAGAAAAAATATTGCGATTCACAATTTAACATTTTGTAGTTTATAGTGGTATTGAAAAATATTTTTGTATTTTCGATATTACATTTTACATTTGAGAGATTTTTTATTAAAATTAGAGACCCGCTCTGCGGTCAAAATTCGACCGTAAGTGTCAAAGGGTTACTTTACATTGACATTTGTGTGTATATTAAGCGCGTGTGTGTCAAATGCATGTTAGTGTGTGTAATGTTTATTTTCTACGTGTTTCCAGTCCATATTTAAAAATATTAGCTTTCTGCATGCCTTGTCCATTTAACATGTAACTGTCGTAAAAATGCGTAGAAAGTTTTTAGTTCACGTATACAGAGCAGAACAAGTTACAGACAAAAACTAATTGTATTAGGTATACCTATTGGCATTGCTAATTACATTCCATTGAGAATTTTTGATTTATCATTGTAAAACGTAATGGAAGTTGCATCGATATCGAATTAGTAGTTTGTTATTCACTAACAAACTAACAATTAACAGAAGTAAAAAGAGACATACATCTATGCATGGACAAAGAAGACAGTTTCGGACATATTCGTAATACCTACATGCGTTGCTTCTAAATTATTTTATAATCACTCCATTACATGTAAAGGTTTAGGGATCCAAAAAAACGCAAATAAATTTTGTATCCGTAACCGGTGAGTGATACGAAATGTGTCGGGAAATATTATGTACACTTAAACTTCACCGGTGAATAGTAAGCCGATATTTATCCCTAACAATATCCAAAGACGTCGAAGGCAAATAAGGTGTCAGGGGTCAAGTTAAGCTGGTTAATACGTTTGATCAGTTCCCGGCTTGTGCAATAAAGTCCCGTAAGTTATTCCTGCTAAGCACATTGACGGAGATGCTTTGTCGAGAAATTTCCGAGAAGGATTCCACTAAGTGCCGCTGAATGTTGTTGCCTGTAAAATTTATGCAACTTTGCATCTACTAGCGGATTATTTGACGATTTTCTGTAAAAGTTCTGTAGCGAAAGTCATAGCTATCTTTAAATAACAATGTTATTAGGGTTACAGGTAACTTATGAAAAATTTCACTGAATTGAAGAATCATTAAAGTATATTATGGAATTTTATTAAATAAGAGAAATAGGCAAAAATTAAACAAATGTTACCGGTTCTATCTTATGATTTCTCCAAGTTTTGTTGGTCTAGTATTGAGTATCTTCAGAATAACCATTATGATTTATCAATAAAAAAACATATTTTTTTACTAAATGTTACGTAACTTAAAACCTTTTTAAGTAAAATGCGTCTAACTTGATTAAATTCGTCAAAATTTGTCGCCTACGGTGGGCCATACTTTATTTTTAGGGCACGTGGAACTTCGCCCTACCTGCTGCCTACTATAGCTGAATCCTGTGTAATTTGGCAGGAATTAAAATAAGGACGCCATCTTGTGCAAAGTTTCCAAAAGATTTGTCAATAGGGTTGCTGCATTATAGATTTATTATCTAGACTAGACGAGCAAGATACAATTATAGCTTTAGTACTTAGTGCAAATTTTTAAGTATATTATAAACTTTTTATGTGTATCTAAATCAAATTTCTGAGTCACAATTAATTGACGTTAACAAGAAAATTGAAAATTAAAAATAATTTATTAATTTCTCAGTTAACAAAAAAATATGAAGTCATATATATACACATAGTCACATGTTTCAGTATTGTAAATGGTGTATTATTATATCGTAACACATAGTGTTTTCTTATGTGTTGTTTTTCTTGTATGCATAATACAAAAAAATGTAACATACATTTAAGGTCTCTGTTATTATCTGTCGACAGTTTAAGTTATAGCGCCTACTATCATTATATTTTACCCAAAAATACATTTTTTTTATGGACGTAGCCGGCAAACGAGCTGACGATCTACCTGATGGTAAGTGGCTATCGTCACCCATAGACATCAGCAACACCAAAGGCATCACCGATGCGTTGCCGGCCAAGAAAGAGAGAAGAAAAAGAAAGAAAGAACTGGCTCTCAAGCCCCCAGCCGGAACACGACGAGTCGTTTGGCGGCTGACTCATGCTCGAGGGTGGTAGCTATCCAGGAGAACCCCATGGAGAAATAATAATAGTAATAATGGTATTAATTAATAATTAAAATCATTTGTTTGGAATAAAAAAAAAACTTTCACTTAAATAACTCCAGTGGACAACCCTAGCAGACGGTAATGAGCGACGTGTGATGTCGTCGTTCGACTAAATGCGTTATACTTAAGAAAATTTTCTTCACATCCGTCACCGTCCAAATGAACCTCTTACCCGAAGATTGTTTGAGAGAAACGTTTCATTAGAACTCTATGCACACCCTTTTCACATATACCTACTTTGAAGTATACAGGACCTACTCTATGCCAGTATAATCAAGTTGAAAGTGAAATTTCACTACACTCAAATACCAAGTAACTTTGAACAGAATTTACTTTTATTTACTTAGATAAAAAGTTATTGCACGAGTTGCTTCGAGTGAAGTAACTTTAAATTGTGACTCGTACTTGTGTAAAAACTTATTACTTGCGAGTCTTACTATTAAAAATTAAAGTTATTTATTAAAGAGGCTTAATATTTATACAACTTTTACTATGTACTAAGTTAAAAGCAGCAAAAACACTATATCATTTTGTTGAAATTAATATACATCAAATGAAACCTACAACGCCATCTAGTATTTAAAACTTAAACTAACAGTTAATTTAAGGATTATCTGTAAACTTAATCGTTCGATTGCAATTAGCTGTCTTCCGGTTGAATGAATGTTTGATGTGATTGTTCCTGTAACCGGCTCCTTCTCAGTTCAATATAGTTCGCTGCTCGCTAAGAAACGTGTTTTATTAGGTTATGGGCCCAGACTCGCATAAAAGTAGTAAAAATAGTGTGAAAAGTACAGTGGACGATTATTTTAGTTGCAATTACGGTGTTGCGAATGTTTGTGACTATATTTCCGTATTGCGCGTGATTCAAAGTGATCCCACAAAACGCCGGCCGGTGTGGTTGATCAACAGCAATGGCTTCCAGTAGTAACTCGTTTATTGCAAATGTGCCGAAATTGAAAGGACGCGAGAACTACAGCGAATGGGCGTTCGCTGCAGAAAATTTGCTCGTACTCGAGGGAAAACTAGATTTTCTTAAGACTGAAGGTGTTGAAAAATCTGCTGTCGCGGAAGACGCCATGACGAAAGCCAAGTTGATTCTTACCATTGATCCATCGTTATACGTACATATTAAAAGCGCTACTACTACAAAACAGCTGTGGTTGACTTTACAACAAATGTTTGATGACTCGGGTTTCTCGAGAAGAATCATGTTATTGAGGAATTTAATATCAATACGTCTCGAAACTTCAGATTCAATGACAAGTTATATTACTCAGATTATTGAAACAGGACAAAAATTATCAAGAACTGATTTTAACGTAAATGATGAGTGGATTGGTTGTCTCATGTTGGCCGGATTGCCAGAAAAATACTTCCCAATGCTGATGGCCATCGAACATTCCGGAATCGCCATTACGGCGGATGTCGTAAAATCTAAATTATTAGATATGACCGGGAATGAAGATTCGCCGGAAGCAAGTGCACTTTATTCTAGAGGGCAGCACATGAGAAGTAAACATAAATCATTCAACAGAGCCGCTAACTCGTTCAAAGATGGCGATACGTCAAAGTCGTCAAATGTCAGTCAGTCAAATGTCAGTAAGAAGAAAGTCATCAAATGTTATCGATGTCAACAGATTGGGCATTATAAAAACAAGTGTACACAAGTTCAAGATACAAAAACAAATAATTCCAATGCGTTTTCTGCAGTATTTATAAGCGGAAACTTCAGCAAGAATGATTGGTATTTGGATTCCGGAGCGAGCGTGCATATAACCTCAGATGTAAACAATATTCGGAATACGTCAGAAAACACGAGTATTAAGGAGATTACGGCGGCTAATAAAGGAGTTATGCCTGTCTTATGCTCGGGTGATGTTGATATTGTTACAGTTACTCCCAAATGCAAATACTCCATTACAGTGAAGGAAGTGTTATGTGTACCTAGTATTGCTACGAACTTATTGTCAGTCAGTAAGTTAATTCAAAATGGAAACAGAGTGGACTTCAGAAGAAATTGTTGCTATATTTATAACAGTAGAAATCAATTGGTTGGAGAGGCCAGATTAATTGATGGTGTTTATAAACTGAATGTGGAAAATAAACATGACTGTTTGTTTACAACAACATCTGATAGTACCAGAAGCGAATGTGGCATCGGAGGATGGGCCACTTGAACAGCAACGATTTAAATAAAATGAAGGAAGGTGCAGTTGTGGGTATTGACTTCAAAGATAAGGCTGTTATTGACAAAAGTACTTGTGTTGTGTGCTGTCAAGGGAAACAAGCAAGATTACCGTTCAACCATGTGGGCACGAGAAGCGGTGAGGTACTGAATATCATCCATGCAGATGTGTGCGGACCCATGGAGATGGCTTCCATCGGCGGTTGCAGGTATTTTCTCATTTTTGTTGATGACCACACACGCATGACTTTTGTATACTTTTTAAAGGCCAAAAATCAAGTGTTTAAATATTTCAAAGAATTTAAAGCACTAGTTGAAAACCAACAGAATAAAAAGATAAAGATTTTTAGAACTGATAATGGTCTTGAGTTTTGTAACAATGAATTTGACAGTTATTTAGCTGAAGCCGGTATAGTTCATCAAAAGACTAATATATATACCCCTGAACAAAATGCCATTAGTGAGCGTATGAACCGCACGTTAGTTGAAAGAGCTCGTTGCATGTTATTTGATGAAGGCCTTGATAAGAAGTTTTGGGCTGAGGCTGTAAACACAGCAGTATATTTAAGAAATAGGTCACCAGCATCTGGATTACAGGATAAAACTCCATTCGAGCTCTGGACCAATAAAAAACCAGACTTAAGTCATATCCGGATTTTTGGGAGCCAGGTCATGGTGCATGTCCCGAAGGAGAAGCGACTTAAATGGGATACGAAGTCTAAGCAACATATCCTTGTTGGTTATGCTGAAAATGTTAAAGGGTACAGAATATATGATCCCGATAAAAGATCTGTGTCTGTCAGCAGGGATGTCATAATCCAGGAAAACATTAAAAGTAATATTATGAAGGATGATGAGATATCTATTTCAGTGGGGGAAATCTCTGAAACGCAACCAGTCAAGAGTGAAATAGATGAGTCTGTCGATATAGTTACTAGTTCAGAACCTGAAGATAATACTGACCAGACTGTTATTAACTCTGTGTTGCAGAACGTAGACAAGATTCCACCCCCAGAAGAAAAAAAGAGAATCAGGAGGCCACCAGAACGCTATGGTTTCTCAAACTTGTGCGTGTCATCAAATATTGAGTGTCAAAGTGATCCAGTTAGCATCCAACAAGCTTTACAAAGTCCTGATAAACAAAAGTGGATAGCTGCAATGGAAGAGGAGCTTAAGGCATTTGAGGATAATGATGCCTGGGCAGTGGTGAGTGAAGTGCCTCCAGGTAAGACTTTAGTGCAAAGTAAATGGGTTTATAAAAGAAAGTTAGAAAGTGACAACAGTGTTCGTTATCGTGCTCGTTTAGTAGCAAAGGGCTTCACCCAGAAACCGGGACTAGATTATGACGAGACTTTCTCACCCGTGGTGCGTCATTCTACTTTAAGATTATTATTTGCACTTTCTGTACAATTAGATTTAAATGTTACACATTTAGATGTGAAAACAGCCTTTTTAAATGGTGTTTTAAAAGAGGATATTTATATGCTTCATCCAAATGTTAATTTAGATGATAAAAACAGTAATAAAATTGTTAAATTGAACAAAGCTATTTACGGTTTAAAGCAGTCGTCAAGATCATGGTATGAAAAAGTTGATCAATGTTTAACTGAATCAGGTTTTAATAGAAGTCAAATAGAACCATGTGTATTTACAAAATTTCATGATAATGTTAAGATTATTGTTGCTCTTTATGTAGACGATTTCTTTGTGTATTCAAACTGTAAATTAGAGACAGATAATTTAATTTCTATGTTAAGTTCTAAATTTTGTATCAAAAATCTTGGACAGGTAAAACAATGCTTAGGTATGAGAGTAAACTTTGATAATAAGAATAATACTTGTACCTTAGATCAGGAACAATATATAAATCAGTTGTTAATTAAATTTAATATGTTAAATTGTAAAGAGGTTAGTACACCTATGGAATCTAAGCTAAGTGTTGATAAAAATGATAATGCATGTGATATTAATGTACCATATCAACAGTTAATAGGTAGCCTCATGTATTTGTCTGTGTTGACAAGGCCGGATATTGCCTTTAGTGTCAGTTACTTAAGTCAGTTCAACACTTGTCATACTAGGACTCATTGGAGTTATGCGAAACGAATCCTTAAGTATTTAAAGAAAACCAAACAATTTTGTTTAAGGTATGTAAAAGGCTCTCCTGAGCTTTTAGGTTTTGCGGATGCCGACTGGGCAAATGGTATTGATCGGAAATCATATACAGGCTATTGCTTTATATTGTCAGGGAGCGTTGTATCATGGGAAAGCAGAAAGCAGAGGACCATAGCTCTCTCTAGTGTGGAAGCCGAATACATGTCTATGGCAGAGGCTTGTAAAGAGTCAATGTATTTAAGAGTTTTGTTGTCTGAAGTCACTAATCAAGATATACAAACTGTTACCTTGTACAATGATAGTCAAAGTGCTCAAAAATTTGTTGTCAGTGATGCTTTACATAGGAGAAGTAAACACATAGATATTCGGTATAACTTTTTAAGAGAAGCTGTTAGCAATAATATCATAAATATTAAATATATGCCTTCTGATCATATGCCAGCAGATGTCCTTACAAAGGCACTTGGTGCCACAAAGCATTATGAATGTATTAAGTCTTTGGGTGTTGTTAACTTGTAAACATCTTTATTATTGTGGTTTCATGTGATGTAGTGGGGGTGTTGAAATTAATATACATACATCAAATGAAACCTACAACGCCATCTAGTATTTAAAACTTAAACTAACAGTTAATTTAAGGATTATCTGTAAACTTAATCGTTCGATTGCAATTAGCTGTCTTCCGGTTGAATGAATGTTTGATGTGATTGTTCCTGTAACCGGCTCCTTCTCAGTTCAATATAGTTCGCTGCTCGCTAAGAAACGTGTTTTATTACATTTGATGGAGTAAATGTATGACATTAGACATTATGTCTACCGAGCATGCCAGTAAACACTTTTTAGAAATCAAATTATAACTGAAATTACTGTTTTCATTACGCAACATAAGCCATAAGTCAGACAGATTTACGACACAATACGACAAATGATACCAATACATTGTTAATACAATGTTACTAGAACCACTGACTCAGTGAAAGAGTGACCTAAATACCTCACCTACTTCCCTCAGAGGAAACAGGAAGGCGACATCGGAACTGAGTCATCGCGACAACCCAACGTGACGGGCACGACACGGTGGCGCCGAGGATTTCAGAAAAATAAATTGTATTCAATTAATATCCATTGGATTAGCAATCTTTCAGTCTTATTTTCGCGATACTTTAAAAAAAAATGATACTCAAATACACAAAGTACGAAACTAACCCGAACGGAGTTTCGATACAAGTAAACAAACCAAATAAATGTAAATGACATGGAAATAAGAATAACAGTTATTATTCGTTAGTAAGAGGACTGTGAAAGATAAGGCTAAACTTTCTCTAGGGTATTTATTTCACAAAAACCTATTTATTTGGCCAATAAGATCCGCACAATGTGGCCACTTTTATCACCACTATCCTTAACAAATGCGCGCCTTATTTCTTGAATACTTATATTATAAACCCATTACCCGATAAAGATGATAAGGGTGTATCGGATTAACGTGTGTACAACGTACGATGTACCCTGCAGGGAGTCATTAGGGCCGCTCTCGCAAATTACCGACAAGACACCACCTTTCATGACACGTCAAACTTATCGGTACAAGGCTTCTTCGAAACTAAGTAATCATTTTCACATATTTTACGTAAAAGGTTTATGTTGTACCTATTTATATGTTATATTTGGTTCTTTGGCGTTCATTTTTAACTGACTTCAAAAAAGGAGGAGGTATTCAATTCGACTGTATTTATTTTTTATGTTTGTTACCTCAGAACTTTCGACTGGGTGAACCGATTCTGATGATTCTTTTTTAATCGAAAGCTGGTACTTGTCATGTGGTCCCACTTAAAGAGCGAGATCTGACGAGTAGTTTTTGAGTTCTATTGAAGTCGGTTATTTTTTTCTTAGTAAAATTAATCTTATGTACGATCTAAACGTTGGTAAAAAGTTGCCATTGCCACCCTGTCCGGATCAGCGATCATAGCCTGCCGGCTTGGTCAAGAAATACCGAGCGCAATCGGTAGTAGGATGGGTGACCATGGTGGGTAGCAAAAATTCTTGAGTGCTTCCATGCTTCGGAGGGCACGGAAAGCCGTCACTTGCGATTGTTATCATAAGATAACATGAAAACTTTCGACACTTGGATTAGCCACGAATGATGAAGAGAATAATTAACGACAAACTGACCGCAATTAGTAAGTAGTACGGATAACCCTTCGTCAAAAGTTTATCCTGAAAATGTATATAGGTATAGAAAAACTGTAAGATAAATAAATTATTAAGCCAACTAATTAAACAAAAAGACGCTATTTGTTTGCGACGTCATTAAAATTCCATACCTTTCTCATAGTTGGGGCTCGGTTCACACCCACCGTATACTGTTAAACTGCGAATTATAAATCATTTACGGTGGCTCATCAATCTTGATCACGACTCACGCTACTTGGGCAAAACGTAACATCTCACAGCTCACAGCTTCACGCGTAGACAAGTTGACGGCCTGTGATTGATGTTCACACACTGTCCTATGATGTTATAATGACATTATAATGTGAATGACGATATACAATTCAAGTTCAAGTCTGCACATTAAATATTTAGAAGTTTTGAAATATCACATCTCTTATATTCTCACTTTAATATAGTTACGAATATGACGGAATAGAGGTGTCTCCGTTAGTATGGACTAACTCAAAGGACACACTAATTATAATATTTAAATTTTAAATTGATGACCCTGTAGCCTAGTTGGTAGCTACCCTGCCTACGAAGCGAGGGGTGCTGAATTCGATTTCCGGCCGGAGCAGATATTTATGTGACAGATTCTCAGGTCATGGTTGTGATTGTGATGTATTATAGTGTTGTCCATGCCATCCGCGACACAGGTAAAACCCTAATGCGAGGGTATTAGTGTGTTAACGTTTATTTTTATTATTTAAATAGTTCAAAGGATTTCATATGACTCATAATATGAATCATGGGCTCATGAAAGAGTGAAGTAGGGGATGTGATTTTTTTTTGTTAGTAATTTTTGCACTGAAATTAATGAGCAATATATTTGGCAGTTCAATACTGAAAACCGGAAGCTCCGTCAATTTAATTTGAAATCAATTGCACAATCCATTTATGTCTCGAATCTTATACAGAAGCACACTATTCCTTTCAAATATCGAAGGAAATATACTACGCGTTTAATCGCTAAGTTGGAAAGATATCTCGCCGTAATAAAGTCTTTTAACATGGCACAATGGAACGAGGTCAAAAAGCTCCTTACAATAGCTTTTGCCAGCTTTTGTTCAACCACTTTAGTCTCGAGTGGCCTTAACTTAGGAACCGCCACTCAAAAAACTCATCATCGGAGTTCTTTCAACTAAAAAAGGAGCCTCTGTTATTTTATTAAACACGCCATTTTTTAATCTCGTCGCATGGCGCCTTGCAATTTTATTCTGTTTAATTAACATAATATTGTGTTTGAAAAGTTTTTATTAGAATATGACACTAACGCCCCAATTCAGAGTCACTAACGGTTACTTTAATCGCTCCTTAGTAAAGAATCACCATACAAATTCTGTACTAAGCAGCGATTTATGTAACCGTAAGAAATAATGATTTTGCTTTTAAAAATGAGTTGTGTATATTTTGATAAGGTCGCCCACTGACTTGTATTCCTTCCTTGTGCTCTTTATGTATATTATTTTTCAACACCCTTGCTCATAAATTGGTTTTTATCACATGGCTTTTACACTCATAAACCATGGTATTAAACACTTGTGCTTTTTTTTCTTGATCGCACTAGTGTTTTATTTTATATTCCATCAAATTAAGTTTGTACCTTGCTGAAAGATATTATTTATGCATTTTATTTGCTCTTAACTTACCCGGGTTATAGTTTTATTTTTAAATTTCGGAAAAAGGTTTTGACTTAGATACGTTTCGTTTCAACATAAGACTAAAAATAACACTATTTTTGTAAAAAAAAGAAGTGTACCACCTTGAATATGATAAATTTTCAACAACTTATTTACTTTAATTAATAATTCAACGTGAAACTAATTCATAAATACATAAATATTAGACTTTTTTACATTTAGCGTTTTGGCTGTTTAGCGTAATTGTTCGTGCCTACGTTCCAATCTTCGCGGGCATAGCTAACACGCCGCGCGCAGAAAAAAAAATATCAGCGTGGAGCGCGCCATTTTTAACAAACTTTCCGTCTGGTCTGTGAGCATTGTTTATTTGAGTACGAAATTTGTTTTTTTACTCGTAAGTGTGTTGAAAAACGTCGTATGACACACGTGAGGTTTGGTCATTACACTCTCGGTTTTCTTGCAGCACTCGCCTTCGGCTCGCGCTATGCAATATCACCTCGAGTGTAATGACCAACATACCACACTTGTATCATAATGTACTATTATAGTGTACGATAGGTCGATAGTGTTAAATACAGATAATGATATCGTATGTTGTCAAAAATTTACACATATGCTACGAACTTGCTACGACGTAGCACTATCTACGTGTAGCTGTAGACCCCCTCTACGATCCTTTAGCTCCTCTGAGTGGCCAATACGGTTTAAAATAATACGGGCAAGTAGCAAATTCTTTCGTAAAATGAAGTAAGGGAGAATTCACAATAATTTATCTCATCGTTAACGTCTAAGGAAGTTCATAAGTACAGTAAGTACCACTGGAATATATCAATTTTGGATGCCAATCATGCTGTCTCCACCTGCCGAGCGCCCCTTGCAAATAATATATCACAGCCTTCAATAATGCGCGAACATAATCATAAGGATGTGCGAAGGTGTCTGTATAGAATTTTGGATATGGTAACGAGATTATTAGATTCGTTTCATTTGTTTGATATTTTTGAGATCTACAGCGTTTTAATAAGTCGACAACTTTAATCTCTCTCTATAAATCGGTTTCCTTAGTGCTGAGGGTCGTGACCACCACTAAGCACTTTCCTTGTTATATCTCTCCACTTGTTGCAATTTTCGGCGCCTTTTAGAGCATTGTGGAGAGTAGTATGAAGAGATGTCCGGATTTGGTCGGACCAACGTATTGGTCTTCGTCCTTTAGGCCTCTTTCCTTCGATCTTACCGGTAATCATAAGCTTTTCCAGATTGTCATCATTTTTCCTTGTGATATGACCGAAGTACTCAAGGATTTTCTTGAGACAGGTGGTTGAGAGCCTCGTTTTGTAACGTAAAAGATCGTTACATTATTTTTGTCCGTACTGTACGACTCACCGCGCGGGTGGAGACGCGAGGGGGAAGGGACGGGCGACTCGCGCGCAGTCCAGCCGCAGGACAGCCAGTCGCGGTCTAGCCCATCCAAGGCGAGCCCGCGTCACTTTTGCGCACGCTCTGTCCGTTGGCGTTAGAGTTCGAATTTTAAAATTTTGATCGGCATTAAGCCTATAAACATAGTTATTAATTTGTGTGACCGTGTTCCCGCTTTAGGGTAAGTTTTAAATGGCACATAATAACGTTACTCTTCTTGCTTTTGACCTTTATCTTCATCTTTCTTGTGTATTTTGTGTTGCAACCGTGTTTCCTTAACTGTTTTAATTATTGTATTGCTATAGCCGTTCTACGCTACATTTAATCAATTCTTTTACCTATCTTTCCTATGCAGTTGCATAATGTTATTTTTTTTTCTTCTACCTCGACATATTTTTTTTCAAAATTTAAATAAGTAACGGCTATGTTTTGTTTGGCAATTAAATTCACTTTATTTTCTTTTACTTTTGGCCTTCAGCTTACTAAATATATTTGTAAACTCCGTTCTGGTTGTACCACCACGGCAAATCTGCTACGCTTACTCTTCTTCGTGATGCCGTTGGTGGGCTTCCAGAACGGAATGTAGTTACTGGGTTGTAATGGTTCCGTCGTAACCATTTCCAGGAGCTTGGTTCACCTTTAAACGTCTGCCGCCGCTGTCCGCTGCACTTGGGCACTACCAGTGCGCGGCCCACTGACGCTGGCCACTGCTTCCTCGCTGCGCGCGCTAGTGCTGAGGAGCAACATTGGGGATCGACGAGCCGTACAACGCCTGACTACATCTCCGTACTCTGGGGCTGTCTACCATCCGTCGGCCGTAAACACAAGGAGAGTATTACGCTGCGAATCGGAAACAAAGAGGCCGTTACACCCACGACCCAATACAAATGTATGTGCCGCCGCTGAGCTGGTTTAGTGTAACTTTTTATTAATATAGACTTTTGTTGCACTAACGGCTTTCTTTTGTTTATCTTATAACACTGCCAGCTAAACCCGCGAGGGAACGCGGCACATTGGCGCCCTTTTACGTGGTAAAATTTGTTTCCGTTTCGTAGTAAGTAGTTAGTTTTTTGTACGTGTGTGTTTTTTTTGTAAAACGTTTTTTTTCTTTTGGTTTGCAGCAACTGAGGTGAAAACAATATTTTCCTTATTTCTCGTAAACATAATATGTTCTATTCATTTGTAATTAATTGTATTACATGAACATAGTTTTAGTTTTTATTGTAGTAGGTACAGTCTGGAACATAAATTTGTTACACTGTTCCAAATTTTTTTTTTTTCTTTTTCACTGTGCACTTTTTATCATTGTGCATTGGTGTATAATTGTAAAGGTGTTTTCACACCAGTTGCATTTTTTTGTTTGCTTTGTTTTTTGTTTTGTCTTGTGTTTTAGTTTTTATTTTAGTTTTGTTTTGTTTTATTTTCAGTAGTTTAGTAGTTCATAAACCAGAACGTTCCGTTAAAGTTTATTGTAACAGAACGGAGTAATTTTCATTTTAAATTAATTAACCCTGTTTTTGTGTGCCATTTAAAATACCTATCGGTTATAGTTTTTTTTTTTTTTTTGTAAAATGTCGTTCACAATTAAATATCTTTCTTTAAATAAAAGTGAATTAGAGTACGAAGTAGCCGTTAGAGGTGATACTCCGGCTAGTACTGTAGCGGAATTAAGAAAGCAAATTAGTAAATTATGCCAACTGTTTCCGTCAGAAGACATTTTATGCTCGCATCTCGACTCGGTTGAGGACTTATCCGCTTGTGCTGAACTGTTGGATAAGATCGATTCTACCTTAGAGACAGAGGTTGTAGATAAAAATTATTTAGGCCGAATCGAAAATATTTTTAATCATTTATATCATAGGCTCAATCGTATTGAAGCGGATAAACATTCTGTAGCTAATCATCTTCAGTGCAGTACAAAATTTAAAGAGCTTTATGAAAAACTCTTAGACTTGAAGTGTAAGAGTGTAGACCCCCTTTCTGTCGCCGGTTCTAGCTCAGAACAGCAGGCCACACCTGCACCGCTACATGTCTCAGTTACATGTGACGGCAGCAATAGGACGCCTTCCGAGTTAGGTAGGATTAAGTTTGATGGTAAGTCGTGTGTGCGTTCCTTCATTCAACGAGCCAAGGAATTTAGCGAAGCACGTGGTATTACTGACACGAAATTTTTATCATTTGCTTCGGAGATTTTTATAGACGATGCGTTGCACTGGTTCCGTAGCGTAAAAGATCAGGTATCTTCCTGGGACGAACTTGTAGTTCTTCTTAGACAGGATTTCGATAAACCAGATTATGATTACCGTTTATTAGCTGAGATTCGATCTAGAACTCAAGGCGAAACGGAAAACATAACAATTTATTTGTCAATTTTGTCCGGTATGTTTGCGCGTTTGTCGAAACCCTTGTCGGAAGAAGACAAGTTAGAAATTATTTTGCACAATATTCGTCCATATTATGCTAGTACATTAGCCTCTGCAACGGAAATAAGGTCCATTGAACAGTTACGTTTACTTTGTAAGAATTTCGAAAATGTGCAGTCCCGCATGGTACAATTTCGCGAACCGTCTGCGTCATCATCAGATAATTTAGTTGCTCCAGAATTTGCTTACAAAGTAAAACCAAGCACACAAAAACAAAATTTCAATAAAAATCTATTTAATAAGCAGCAGCATAATTATAATAATTCTAATATTAATAAACAATATTTACACGCAATTAATAATAATAATAATTCTGATGCTATTAGTAAACAACCTTATTGTCCAAGATGCCGTAATAATTTACATAATTTTAGAGATTGTCAAAATCCAGAGATTATGTGTTTCAAATGTGGCCACAAGGGTGTTAAGAAACCTGACTGCCCTAAGTGTAATAATATCGGTTCAAAAAACTAGTTTCGCAGAATTGTGGTACACCTCACTTTAGAGTTGGTCATTTTGATAGAAAAGATTGGGATGAATGGTTAGAAACTGTGCGTAGGTTTTTTAACTGTTACAACATTGCTACAATTCTGCAAAACAAACCTTTAGATGATACGCGGCCATACGTCAACATTCAAATTAATGACGTCACTGCTTCATGTCTCCTGGATTCTGGTTCTGCTGTCACTATCGTTGGCAATAATGCACATGAAACTTTGCTCAAGCACGGCCTTAAACTGATTACAGATAATAATTTATCTATTGTAGCTGCTGGGGGTCAAACACTTCAAAGTATAGGTTATATTAATTTGCCAATAACTTTTGAAGGTCACTTTCATATTATAAAGGGTCACGTCGTTCCTGGAGTTCAATCCTCGCTTATATTAGGGATTGATTTCTGGCGCGCCTTTCGTTTATGTCCCAAGTATTTAGGCTCCCTTAAACTTTCTTCTGCTCCCCTAATGGACTTAAATTTAAAAAATGATGGTGCTATATGCCCTTATGATAACTTGGATAGTTCACAAAAATCTATAGCAGATAAAGTAATTGAACAATTTAGCGACATTTCTTTTGAACGAAAAGGTTTAGGTCGAACGCATTTAATTACCCATCGCATCGATACCGGCGATTCTCCTCCCATTCGACAAAGATATTATAGGCTGTCGCCAGAAAAGCAGAAGATCCTTGTCGAACAAGTGGATGAGATGTTGGCTTTGGATGTGGTGGAGCCCTGTGAAAGCGCCTGGCAGTCTCCTGTTCTTCTCGTAACTAAAAAAAATGGCCAGCCTCGTTTTTGCCTCGACAGCCGGAAACTGAATTCGGTCACAAAACGGGATGCATACAACCTGCCATATATATCTGAAATCTTGGATAACTTACGGGACGCGCGATTTCTTAGTAGTCTCGATTTATCCAAGGCCTTCTGGCAAATTCCTATTTCAGAAGAAGACAGGGATAAGACAGCATTCTACGTTCCAGGTCGCGGTACGCTCAGATTCAAAACAACACCTTTTGGACTGACAAATGCGCCTGCTACACAACAGCGCTTAGTTGATGCATTGTTAGGCGACGTGGATCATCGTATCTTCGCGTATTTAGATGACATTATCATCGTCAGTAGCAGCTTCGATGAACACGTCTCTCTTCTGCTTCGTGTCTTAGAAAAACTACGTAAGGCCAACTTAACCATCAATTTGGAAAAGTGTGAGTTCTTCCGAAGTCAGCTCAAATACCTAGGTTATGTGGTCGACGCGAACGGGTTGCGAACCGATCCCGAGAAGGTAGAAGCCATTTTAAACTACGTTACTCCTACAAATCGGAAGGAGCTTAAACGTTTTTTAGGCACTGCTACTTGGTATCGTCGATTTGTTCCTAATTTTAGTACAATTGCAGGGCCACTTAATAAGCTGACTTCGAATAAGAAAAATGCTCCACCTTTCCAATGGTCAGACGAAGCAGATGCGGCCTTTAAGAAATTGAAGGAATGTCTAGTTTCCGCTCCGGTTCTTTCGTGTCCGAATTACGACCTGCCATTTGAAGTGCATACGGATGCGAGCAACTATGGTATAGGTGCAATGTTGACGCAAGCTGTTGATGGCAAAGAGCGACCTATTGCCTACATGAGTCGATCGTTGACGGCTGCTGAAAGAAATTACAGCATCACGGAACGAGAAACTCTGGCTGTTCTCGTTGCTCTTGAGCACTGGCGGTGTTATGTTGAAAACGGCAAAACTTTTACCGTTTACACCGACCATAGTGCTCTTAAATGGTTTCTCTCCTTGAGCAATCCTACGGGTAGGCTCGCGCGTTGGGGTGTGCGTTTATCGTCATTTAATTTCGAGATCAAGCACCGTCGCGGTGTAGATAACGTCATTCCCGACGCTCTGTCTAGGGCAATTCCGGTCGCTTCAGTGGTTACTACCAAATCATTCGCGACTACTAGTGATGATTGGTACAAAAATATCTATAACAATTGTTTAAATAAACCTTCATTTTTTCCAAATTACCAAATTAATAATGATACACTTTACCGTTTGTCTAAAAATAAGTGCGTTCTTACAAACGAGTTTTCGTGGAAGGAGGTAGTCCCTTTTGAACTTAGGGAATCTATTATCGCGGAAAATCATAACGAGCCTACAGCTGGTCACTTGGGTATTTTTAAAACGTATAAGCGTATCGCTCTTAGGTACTTCTGGCCAGGCATGTACCGTGATGTAGCAAAATACGTAGGTTCATGTTCCACTTGTCTCCAGTACAAAGCCCAAAACCATGCTACACTCGGTGAAATGGGACGTCCCAAGCAATGCTCCAGACCATATCAAATGATCTCTGTCGATCTCATGGGCCCGCTACCTGTTACGCGAAAACAAAATAGTTTTATATTGGTAATTACATGCTGTTTTTCCAAATTTTGCCACATATTTCCAATTAAAAAAGCTACCTCGCAGATTATTGCAAAAATATTGGAAGAACAAATTTTCTTAGTTCATGGTGTTCCGCAAACTATTTTACTTGATAATGGCCCTCAATTCATAAGTAGTCATACCAATGAACTTTTCAAAAAGTACAGCATCCCAAATGTATATTTCACACCGAAATACACTCCCCAGGTCAATACTGTGGAGCGCTACAACAAGACGATAATTACTTGTATTTCTACATTTGTGGATAGCGATCACCGTTCATGGGATTTGTTCATACCTAGAGTTCAGTTCGCAATTAATAATTCCGTGAACGAGGCAACAGGCTTCACTCCGTCGTTCTTGGTATTCGGCCGAGAAATTGTACTATGTGGATCTCATTACGTTGACACTGACTTGGGTGATGAAATTTTGTTTTCGCCTCGCGATGCTTACGCAGAAAATCTTGGTTTATTGAGCAGTATCTTTGACCAAGTTCAGAAATCGTTATACCACGCACACGTTAAAAATACTGAAAAATACAACCTAAGACGTAAAGCATATGAATATAATGTCGGTGATATTGTTTATAAACGGGCTTATGTTCTAAGCGATAAGGACAAATATTTCAGCAAAAAGCTGGCTCCTAAGTTTATTAAGTGCAAAGTTGTTGAAAAACGTTCACCACTTGTCTATATCTTGCAAGACATGTCAGGTAAAAATTTAGGTGCATGGCACATTAAAGATTTAAAAATAGTTAATAATTGTTAATTCGTTCTCTAATTTCCTCTTTATTTTTTATTTTAATTTCATTTCATATTATTTTTTTCGTTGAAACATAACTATATATTTGCGGATTTTAATCTTAAATTAAAATCCTTAGGTGGGACCGGGGGTGATGTAACGTAAAAGATCGTTACATTATTTTTGTCCGTACTGTACGACTCACCGCGCGGGTGGAGACGCGAGGGGGAAGGGACGGGCGACTCGCGCGCAGTCCAGCCGCAGGACAGCCAGTCGCGGTCTAGCCCATCCAAGGCGAGCCCGCGTCACTTTTGCGCACGCTCTGTCCGTTGGCGTTAGAGTTCGAATTTTAAAATTTTGATCGGCATTAAGCCTATAAACATAGTTATTAATTTGTGTGACCGTGTTCCCGCTTTAGGGTAAGTTTTAAATGGCACATAATAACGTTACTCTTCTTGCTTTTGACCTTTATCTTCATCTTTCTTGTGTATTTTGTGTTGCAACCGTGTTTCCTTAACTGTTTTAATTATTGTATTGCTATAGCCGTTCTACGCTACATTTAATCAATTCTTTTACCTATCTTTCCTATGCAGTTGCATAATGTTATTTTTTTTTCTTCTACCTCGACATATTTTTTTTCAAAATTTAAATAAGTAACGGCTATGTTTTGTTTGGCAATTAAATTCACTTTATTTTCTTTTACTTTTGGCCTTCAGCTTACTAAATATATTTGTAAACTCCGTTCTGGTTGTACCACCACGGCAAATCTGCTACGCTTACTCTTCTTCGTGATGCCGTTGGTGGGCTTCCAGAACGGAATGTAGTTACTGGGTTGTAATGGTTCCGTCGTAACCATTTCCAGGAGCTTGGTTCACCTTTAAACGTCTTCCGCCGCTGTCCGCTGCACTTGGGCACTACCAGTGCGCGGCCCACTGACGCTGGCCACTGCTTCCTCGCTGCGCGCGCTAGTGCTGAGGAGCAACATTGGGGATCGACGAGCCGTACAACGCCTGACTACATCTCCGTACTCTGGGGCTGTCTACCATCCGTCGGCCGTAAACACAAGGAGAGTATTACGCTGCGAATCGGAAACAAAGAGGCCGTTACACCCACGACCCAATACAAATGTATGTGCCGCCGCTGAGCTGGTTTAGTGTAACTTTTTATTAATATAGACTTTTGTTGCACTAACGGCTTTCTTTTGTTTATCTTATAACACTGCCAGCTAAACCCGCGAGGGAACGCGGCACAGTTTGTATGCCTAGTTGTTTAAGGATCGATACGTTGGTCCTATGTGCTGTCCACGGTATTCGCAGCATTTTCCGACAATCATACAATAATCAGCAAGTTTCATTACATTTATTTTTGTCAACTTATTAAAGTTGTCAAAAATAAATGTAATGAAACTTGCTGATTAATTTTGATACAGTGCATTTGTACAGGGTGTCTGTAAGGTGTTTGGAAAAGTTATGGACACTTATTATGGCGGCTCGACTGCTCGTTTGAAGGATATTAACGTAAACAATGAAAGTTTTATAATAAAAAACCTTAAATTCTTTTTTTTGGATTACATTAATATTACAGAAAAGTTTTCAATAACATTATTGAACAAAATTTATAAATTAATGTGAATTAATAAAAAATATTAGAGATCTAACCAACAAATAAAATTTAGTAACTGCCTTTTCTGCTTGAGTAAAGGAAAAAACTCAAACTAATTTCATTTTTAACTAACAATAGTGTGTCCACGATAAGTCACAATAATTTCAACTTCTGTGAGCAACTTTGGTGTTCTAAATTGAACATTTGCTCCTTCGTACATCCTGTCGTCTGTCGCAGATACATTTGGTGTGTGGGAACTCGTAAAATTGTATAAAACGCCCCCTTGCGTCAGGTGTGACGTTTATTTCCACACTTTATGTGCGAGTTATGTGCGCAAGTGGCACGGAGTTAAACCCGATATGTCTGTACATACTGTAAATCTCTCTTTCTTTTTTTGGTTGCTTCCATTATAAAAAAAAATACATTATAAATTTTTATATTATATCCTTAATCTTCGATTACTGTTTCCATAAATTGCAGTGAATATCTTAAAGTGAGGGTTAACCGTTAATAACTGCAGTAAGAACAAATTATTAGAAATTCGTCTATTCTGCCGTCCTCAAACTAAAAGGCGGTTAAGTGACAAAAACAGTTTTTGAGGTAGAGCCAAAAAACGCAGGATTATTTTGAAATCGTGCTAGTGATTCTCTATAAAACAATTTTTAATGTTGTCATACTATGTCAAACTCAAAAGATATATATATATTTTTGAACTTAAATATTACTAAAGGTCAAAAAAATATCAAAACTGTTAATAAAGTAAAAATTTACCAGATGACATTTAGCCGCCTTTTAGCTTGAGGACGGCAGTATTCATGAATTTCTCAGTTCCCTATTCATGTGATAGACAAGTGAGGTGATACAAGCCATTGTGGAAGAAGAAGAAATATATATTACGTCATGAGCATAGCAACAAAGTTTACAATTTTTGTATGTAAATATCTATAGAATTTATTTGATTGAGTTTGTAGTTGCAGTTACCAACATGACAGAAAAGCATCACAGTCAGAAATGGCGTAGTAACTGGCGTAGTTCTTACGACCTCTGATATTTCAGTGCGCCCATTACTCGCGTGTAGTAATGCGTGTGTGGTACTGTTTATTTATTTATGTAGCCTCTTAAATAGACAAACAAAAGGTTTGCCTCTTTATTCATGACGCGTACCATAAATGAGTGGTAAGGTCGTCAGCCTCCGCATTCCCACTCGGATATACGATGTGGAAATCTCCTAGAAAACAGTAAATACCCTAATTTTATGTGGGATTATTATCAAGCGTATTTAAAATAAGAAAAAGACAGTTAATTATTTGAATAAAATAACAACATAAATAAACGCTTACACATTCATACCCCCGCCGCGCAGTAGGTTTTTACCTGTGTCGCGGGTGGTATGGACGACACATATGACACATCACAATAACACCCATGACCCGAGTACAAATATTTATCTGTCACATAAATATCTGCCCCGGTCGGGAATCGAACCCGGGATCCCTCGCTTCGCAGGCAGGGTCGCTACCAACTAGGCCACAGGGTCCAGAAGAGACTCTATGCAGGATAGAGACTTATCTGCCACCAGATTTACAATGTTCAGAGTTGATCGCAGTTGAATGAAGTGTCCAATATTTTGTTCGAACTTCAAAGAATTCCTCATCTACAAGTTTTCACTTTAATTAACTTTACTTTGCTTTTTAACTTGCAGTTTTGTTCGGCTAAAGGGTAACGAGCTTCACAATTTCATTAATTAAGCTTGCCTCCATTATTAAGTTTTTGCCAAAGTAAATAACTTTTAATGTAAGTATCGAGCCAATGTTACTGAGATATAAAGATTACTTGGTAACTTTTTCGCACGGTTGCAAGTAAAACTGAAATACAAAGGATACAACATAAAATACTGAATAGAAACTGATTATGTCTTTGGTATAAACACGATCTTACTTATCACATATTAGCAAAAGTATCACAAAACAAAAAACGCTACAAAATTGACAGAATTTTAGTGTATTGAGAGTACAATGACTGCCATAGGTATCAAATATTTGAAATTTTTAGTGTCATGCCTACGATAATTGGTAATATGAAATGTGATTTTGTTTTAAATATGTATACTATTAATTTATTTTGTTGTTAATTCCCTTATTTTTATTATATGAAATAGAAAATATATTTATGAAAGTTTTATTTTATTTTCAATCAAAAACACCATACTGCCCCCGAATAAAGTACAAAATGCAACGACAAATATAATGAGGGTAAATAATTCAATCCCCTAAGAGAAATTCAAGAAAAGCAACGTCACCGGTTTAAGAGTTTCATGACGTCATAAAAGCTTGTCGTTATAAGTATGTTCGGCTTAAATAAGCGATTTATATGCTAAGCGAATTTAACCTTTATTTATATGAGACGAGAGTTATGTTTGACTTGTAGCCTGAATTCTTTGAAAATAAGCCCAAAGGCAATAAAACACGACACGTAAATCACGGTATGTATGAGATATGCAGTGTAAGCGGGAATTTTTCAGAATAAGCTAATGTTACCATTATAACCCATAGCTGATGAATCCATAAAGAGTTCGTGACCTAGTTGGTCAAGAACTTTATAATTATACTAGCTGCCCGGACAGACTTCGTTCTGTCAAAAGTTTTTATTATTTTGAGATGTAAGCTATCCTTCAATCCTTCAAGCTATCTTTCAAGTTGGGTCAAACTGCACACGGTGTGCAAATTTGATTAAAATCGGTTAAGTAGTTTAGGAGTCCATCGCGGACAAACAACGTGACACGTAATTTATATATATTAAGATATCTGGACGGCAGGTTTCGAAGAGGTGATTGAGGATGGATCACGTGACATAAACTTCTTGTTCTTTCTTTCCGAACGAAGGTCTTCCATGTCGATATAGTCTACTCGATAAGTTCAAAATGGTTGAAATTAGAGATACTGCTCTTAAAAATACGTGCGATAGCTCATTCTGTTCGGAATGATGTCTAGAAAAATGTTTCGGAAGCGTTTACCAGCACGTAAAAAATTGCAAAAGTTATTGACAAAATAAAGTTGAAAAAAAAAAGTATTTTGTTTTTGGTAATCACTTCGAAACTATTAATATTTAAGAAATTTTAAAACAAGATTCTTAAAGTAGAGGAAATTTCCAAACAATGACTCGCGACTCTCGGAACTCTATCTCCATTATTTATAACTTTAATTTAACGCTGAAAATGGGTCTCCACGCTGCATTTTTAGGTTGCGCGTGCGGCGTCAAAACCGAGTTCGTCACACTCAATAATTTTTTAAGGTATTAATTATTAATTTAAAAAAATAAAAAAAATATGGTGTATTCGAAACACTTCAAAGAATTTGCTCCCGTAGGAAATTTTGCTTAAAGTTAATTTTTCAACAAATTAGACGATTGTTAATTAACTAAATTTTCTCGAACTTCCATTTTCATTGTACATTAAAAAAAATGTTTAAGTAATTGTCCTACAAATTTTTCGCTTCGTGGAGCCCTTCTTATATACATGCTTAACGAGATCACGTCATAAAAGTTTAAAAAGTTTTAATACTTTGTGTATAATAATTTTATAAGTTGAACAAAAAATGAAAAATCCAAATAATATTATTGAAAATATTTTTTTCTCAATTTATTATTACATAATCGTTTTGGCATTCATAAAAGACATTTAATGACTTGAAAAAAAAAATTCCCTCATTTTTTTATAATTTTTTTTTATAAACAAATAGACTATTTCAATGCTTTCAAGAAAAAAATTCTTAATATCTTATTCTTTACAAAACATTATGATTTTTGAAAAAAAATTTTTTTTCTTAATAATGATATTTAATTGTTTATAATTGTTTTTTAATATTTCTATTGTTTGAATAATTAGTTAATAATTTTTTTTTCTTAAAAATTATAATTAACCATCTTTAATAGAAATGTAAAAAAAATTTTTTTTTATCAACAATTTCATTGTTTTTTAACTTAACAATTTTTTATAAACAAATTCTCAACTTTTTTATATATTTTTTCTGAAACACCTAAAAATAAAAAAACAACGATGTATAACAAAGTACAGATAAAAACATTTTTCAATTTTTTAATTTCGATTCGATAAAAAAACGAAAAAATTGTTTGTTCAACTTATAAAATTATTATACACAAAGTATTAAAACTTTTTAAACTTTTATGACGTGATCTCGTTAAGCATGTATATAAGAAGGGCTCCACGAAGCGAAAAATTTATAGGACAATTACTTAAATATTTTTTTTTATGTACAATGAAAATGGAAGTTCGAGAAAATTTAGTTAATTAACAATCGTCTAACTTGTTGAAAAATTAACTTTAAGCAAAATTTCCTACGGGAGCAAATTCTTTGAAGTGTTTAGAATACACCATATTTTTTTTATTTTTTTAAATTAATAATTAATACCTTAAAAAAATTATTGAGTGTGACGAACTCGGTTTTGACGCCGCACGCGCAACCTAAAAATGCAGCGTGGAGACCCATTTTCAGCGTTAAATTAAAGTTATAAATAATGGAGATAGAGTTCCGATAGTCGCGAGTCATTGTTTGGAAATTTCCTCTACTTTAAGAATCTTGTTTTAAAATTTCTTAAATATTAATAGTTTCGAAGTGATTACCAAAAACAAAATACTTTTTTTTTTCAACTTTATTTTGTCAATAACTTTTGCAATTTTTTACGTGCTGGTAAACGCTTCCGAAACATTTTTCTAGACATCATTCCGAACAGAATGAGCTATCGCACGTATTTTTAAGAGCAGTATCTCTAATTTCAACCATTTTGAACTTATCGAGTAGACTAATAGTAGATTTTCGCTTCTTAAATTTTATACACTCTAGAACTAAATTTAAAGTCTAATTAGTAAATGTAATTGGCAAGCTACCTTTATTACACAACAAAGTTACATTCTTACATTAAAATATAAATTTTACCTTCACTGAAAAGATAGATACTAGTAAATGATAAACATTATACGGCTTATTAAAAGGAAAGAATTCACAAACAGTGGAATTAAAATATTTTTGCAAGGGAAAAAGGCTAAAAATATCAGAGCGTACGTTACGTAAAGGCTCAAAAGACCTGTTTTCTAGTGGAAATTTTTACATGCGGTATGTTTCGACTACATTCGGCGCAAAATAGTTTCTTTTATAGAATTTGACGGCGTATGAAAATCATCACGCGTTTCCCTTCGTGCTTTATGCGGGGATAAAGTCGGATATTTTCACGCGGACCGGGAAGGGTAGGTTCTGAGTTACCGCGGGTTTCGTACATGACATGCGACGTAAAAAAAGGAAAAAAGAAATACTTACAAAGCTTCCTACTTTCTACTAATATTAAAAATGTGAAAGTTTGTATGTTTGTAAGTTCTCTTGTACGCAAAAACGACTGAACAGATTATCATGAAAAGCACTCAGGTAGACCATGATCTGGATATAGGGTACTTATTATCCCGGAAAACACGAACAAAACCGTGGGCCGAGCACTAGTCACATGCGAAGTATCAGAAAAAGGCTTAAAGATTGTATACCTAAGATGTTGTACTTAAAATTCGTAGTTCTAGTAAAGAATGCGTATTTGTTGAATTACCCAGTGTTACTCAAAGTTATTTTATATTTATGATTATCTAACTAAAATATGATAATAATGGTTATCTAACGTATCATTCATTTAAAAAATCATGATTTTTTAAACCTCAATTACAGATATTACACTATCGATTCAGACCTGTTTAGTTAATTATACACAGAATTTTGTAAAAGATAAAAATAATAATAATAATAAAAAAATATTATTAGATACCGTGTACTACTATGGCTACTGGGCCTTAATTGGTTGACCTTAAGGCAAAGTCAATTAATGTTTTTAAGCCGTTTTGATAATACAATAAGGGGCTATCCATAAATTACGTCACACTAATTTCATGACTTTTTGACCCCTCCCCCCCGTCCTTGTCACAGCTGGTCACATTTGTGAGACCTCCCCCCTTAGTGTGACGTCACATACTATGAAGTTGGCATACATTATGAATGGCCCCTAAGTAGTTCAAACCATCTCAGTTCAAAAGTTTAATGCAAATATTGATTTTATTTGTACAAATCACAGCTTACACTAGGACCATACACCAATATTTATGTAAAAGCTTTACGATTCCATCCCATGAGTTACGTTTGATGTTATTATGCGTTCCGTTTTAGGTTGCTTTCATTTGGTAACCGTCACGAAATAAACTATTTTTCAACGATCGATGCGCCCGTAAAATGAAACGCGATTGTGTCATATCCGATTTTACGAGAATATAACTTATTTATTCACAGTTTCGTCCCTTTTTGGGTTCTTTCGGTGTACTTTATGTTACTGAACATTTCTGTGTACTGGATAATATACGTATATAACATTTATATTTTAAAGATCTATTATTTATGATATCGTTTTTAATTCTTAATTTTTAATTTTTAATTCAATGATTTGGGAATACTGTTTTTTTATGTATTTGATCCGCCACAGTTGTATAAGTAAACCAGTAACAATAAGGCACCACCGACGAATTGCCGATGCCAATGCCAATTACAAACAAAACCTAACCTTAACTTGTTAACTAATTCCTAGTCAGGTTACAATTCAACATCTTAGTTATTGGCGATCTCGACATCTATTCTATAACTGTGATCTGTAAATTTTATTATTTATTATTATTGGATGAATTGGATGGATGGAATCCCAATATAAAAACCGATCTTTGAATGTATATCCTCTTGAATATACATACATCCAAAACGAAATTTAAACCGAAACTATTAGCTGTAATAATACGAAATATCTATACAGGTGGGGCGACTATCGTGCCGTGAGGTATCCAATAAATTCTTGCCATTCGTCAAACTTCAAAAGTAGTGATTAACCCATAAAACACGTTTGGGATATTGTAACGTCTATGCGCCCCTTAAATTGGCTCAGTTAAAGCCCATCGACACGCCAACTTCCCATATTATTTACGATCTAATATACGAAGCTATCCGTAACTTTTATTTTTTATAACAGACAGATTGCTTGATGTATCATACTGTAGTATATAGAAATATTTAATAAAGGATATACTTAATAATAACAAAAAATATATAAACCACATGTAGTTATGTTTCTACAATATGTAGATATGTGTATCTAAATGCCGATAATTATATGATATTCATTTGTAGTGAGATTTGTACACAAAGTTCACAAGGAGTGAGAAGGCTTATTTTATTTGTATAAAGAAAAAATAAACAAAGATTAAAAGGTAGGATAGGCATATTAAAACGACATTATTTTCACATCAAAGACTTCACAATTTACGACAACTGAACTAAGATACATAAGAACTGAGAGACGAAGTTGAAAAATTCTCCCGACGAGTTTAATTAGTTCAATTTATCATGGTGCAGTTGGTTAGAACCCTCTTTTATATCTTGTAGGCAATTTATTACAAGAAAATGGACAACTCTACAAAAAAACCTACAATTTAAAATCTGTAATCTACAGATTTCTTTTCGGTTGGTAAAAAAAAACTCTTGCCTTTGAATGGTATCTCTTAAAGAGGAAGACATCTATCAATAAAATGTTAAAATGGGTGAAACACAAGAGTTATAAAATACCTGAAAAAAAAGCGTACAACATCGACAATTATTGCGCTGTAATAAAATTTAAGATTTGGATATTCCAAAGTCAAATACAAGTTCAAAGCATAAATTGACCATTATTAAAGACAAAAGTTAGTAAAGATCATGTCATATTAAATTATAATACTTCCATGAAATTCCTTTAAACCGAAGTTTCCTGAGACACAATTGTATTAAAATCTTCGCCCGTAATTCATTTATGTACTTAAAGGATCACCACATCGACTTGGCGGCAAGTCTGTTAGCCTTTAATGGATGGTAATGTGTATTGGCGTAATATAATTAATGATATTCGACGTTTAAAATAGAAGATTTTTGTAGAAAATGTGTTTATGTATACAGAAGAAATTACAACGCCTTTTGAATATTAAAATACATTGTACTCTTTATTTTAGTGCATTATTCTTTAGTTGTATCTATGGCGCTCACGCCTATTACGTGAAGAAAACGGTGCAAGCAAGGTAGGAATAAAAAGTATTCTTAAAACTCATAATAATGCCCCGATATTTAATCTATCCATTTAATTAAATTATACCTGAAGGATTATAAAATCTTTGAACGTATTTCAGCCCAATAACTTTAAAAAAAATATTATAAGCGTGCTTCAATTTTGTAGATCGTCAAAACTGGAAACGTAATCGAGAATAACAATAAACTTCTAGCGGCAATTAACGGGTCTATAGCCAATTGGAAATCCAATTAAAAATCGGGGTTCAATTACCTAATCGATACGAGTGTACTTGAGGATGAGGATGAGGATGAGGAAAAATCGCGTCAATTGTGCGTTAATAAACAGCCGAGCTCAGGAGAGCGCGGTGTAAATGAAATATCTGACGACCGGTGACTTACTCGTATAATGAGTGGCGTAAGTCAAGAGGTATAGCGATTTGAACAAGGTAAAAGTTGAAAAACGAAACACACGCTTTTATGGTATACTAAAGCAAAATAGTGATGTGTTGTTAATCGTCAAAGAATTCCCTTGCCTGCAAGGCTATTCTGTTTTGTAACTCGTCAGCGGAATCCGCGATGAGTGTCAAAATTCCTTGCCAAAATTGAACAAGCATTGTCAGTCAGTCAGTTCTTTTGTTACTAGATCCATTTGATAGTAAGGTCACCATTATAACAACATGAAGCGCCACCTATACTACATCAAGCTTCACCGATGCGTTGCCAGCCAAGCGGAGGATTGACTTATTAAACAACTCTTCTTTGATAATAATTATTATACGTCTTTTTATTTGTATGCGTCACACAGCACGTCTATAACTTGAACCACAGCTAAAGGGTTGAGTGCGTACTGACAGGCGAGCGTTAGCCTCAGTAATTAAATATTTCAACTGATTAACTACATAAAGGACCTAAGAAAGTGGTTTAAGGTACTCTAGGGGATTATTATTTTTAATTTCTTCGCAGGACCAAGATTCGGTAGTGACGTTTGGGGGGTTAAAAAAAGATTTAATAGCTTCAAAGGGGTTCAAATGGATGTTCGAGGGTAGTTATTACCCTTAATATTAATCGGATTATTTATAAGGGGGAAGAAAACTCTTTAATTTTTCTTGTATAGTGATTTTTGTACTAACCGCCATATTTTAATTTCCGGTAAAATTAATTTATATTAATTGTACTCCAGATAGGGGAAGTACAAGTATATTACGAGAAAAAAGCCTTTGAAGTTGAAGCAATTAGATTTGAATTGTTTCGTTGGAACTGTTTGGAACTAATCGTTGTTTGGTACGAGTAACTTTAGTGTACAAAAACTGGAGCGGTCCCCTAAAAGAACTGCATCGCAACGACTCGTTTTGCTGTTCAAAGTCTACATTTAAGCGTAGTGCTTCACAATTGTTTTTACTGTTGAACCGAAATGCGTTTTTGAGCCTTTATTTTTACGAGTCAATTTCGCGCGACGGCCTTAAAGTTTGCTTTTCATTGTTTTATTTAAACAAAGTCTGTAACTACGACGAAGGTTCGAGTAATTTTGCAGCGTAAGCGCCAAACTCCATGCATTTACTTCAAGAATTGTCGCCGGCCGCTCCCAGACGTCACAAGTTTAATTACAAGACTTCTATACAGGGGGAGATAATTTCTTAGAGCCTATTCGGCGGGGGAGGGATATTTAATCATGGCCGCCTTGCCCGAGCCGTTTAGAATCCCCGGTATTAAATAATTTTACATCGGCATAAATTGTTTGAAGTGCTTGTGAAATTAGTTCGTATCTTACTATGTATGTTTGAGGAATCCTAGTTATCTCAGAGTTATGGCAGAATGGTCGGTTAATTTTCATTATACGATACAGTAAGGTTTGTGTTGATACAAACTAATTTGCTGGTATTATTTTTGTGATTGTTGATTAAATACTGAAGTAATTTAACTAAGCAGAACTATAAGGTAAGCCATTAGCATACCTTGACGGTGGGAACAGTATCAAGTGGTTACCCTATCCAAAATTCCCGGGGTCTTTCCATGTGCAACTCATAGTACCGTACCTGAAACAAACAAAAAAGTATTAATAATGTATGTCCTTTTGATTTAAAAACAAATCAGCACAAAAACTTATATTCAATTTTAATAACTTGCATTAAAATAAGGAACTAAAGTATTTTCGCTTAATATAAAACAGGAAGATACAAAAACAATCCCCAAGCTACCGTCAATAACAAACATTGAGCGCTTTCAGACATCAATATCGCAAATCCGTTTCAAAAACTTATTCTTCTTTATAGAAAATTTAATTTCCGCCCCTTTCATCGGATACCTACTGAATACCAAATGAAAGTTATCCGTCCAACGTCGAACGCAGAGTTTGCGAGCTAATCAAAATTATAATAAGCCAGGTGACATTTCATTAAAATGGTCGCCGGAAGCTGTGTACTGAAGGACTGATACCTACAATCACTGATGTCGATATTGATGGTTGCTGATACATCAGAAACCAGTAGGTAGAGTGGCGAATAATAAAGGTTGATGCATACGTAACGTGGACGGGACGAGGACAGGACGTGGACGGGACATAAATATACGTTCGTGCCCCGTTCACGTCCCGTGCGTGCCTCCGTGGCGTATGCGTTATCGTTTACATTTTCTATGAAACGATGTTTCCAAAACTTTATAATGGGATGTAATCGTCCACGTTTTACGTATGCATCGACCTTATGTATCAAAGACTGTGTTTTTCACAAACACAAAGAGGATTTCCTGAGTCATATCTGGCATTGACAGTACACAAGTACAAGAACTCGCACACCCAGATGAGAACAGAAATTCAAAGTCATTATTCAATTTTCCGTTTTGCTGGGAATCAAACCCAGGGCCTATTTCAGCCAGACCTATCCCGATATTAGCAAGTCGCTTCTAGTTCGGATCTTAGGGTAACATAATCTTACAAACATAGACAACATATAAATTATCCGGTCATTATCATATGAAATAAAAATCAGAAGATGAATATTCATTACGAATATGATTCAGTATAATGAACTTTAATACGTACAATATTCTCCATTCACTGTATTTAACGAAGCGTTTTACCCATTGCTGTCGTTAATAAGGTATTGAAAGAAATCCTTATTAAATTTAGCGAGGGTACTTTACAAAAAACGTCACCAAGCCCCATTCAAGGAAGCCTCATGGGAAAATAATCTTTTAGGCAGCGTCATCCCTTCTTAAAACTCAGTTTATTTTGCCATTAAGTCATTTGAGATACAAATTTGTCGTTGAGCGTATTAGCAAGAGCCTACAGTTTAAAAGTAACTGATTTGTTTACAAAGACTTTGGTAATGCAGGGAGAAACTCTAAGCTTATTTACTAAACGAATTAAGATAATTCATACATAACAGTTATAAATAGCCGAATAGCTGTATACAATAAGATTTATTGTGCCTTCTTAAATGTGTCCGTATCAATAACAACTTATATTATTCTATAAAATAACATTATTTATCGTAAAGGAGATATAAAAGCTGGCTTCAATGTAATAAGGATATGAGAGTTTTGGCAAATGAAACAAGTTAATATTATAAGAAACAGCAGCTCGGTACTCGGTAGCTTTCAGATTTAGTTGAAGAACTAACATCTCGTGCCAAAGATTTTTTGGCAAACATATTCCACTTATACTTTACATTCATAAGGTAAACAATTGATTCGGTCATTGCCCCGGAAATGGACTGAACTGTGGAGGCATACAAATGATTTATAATATATACTAGATTCTGCATACGGCTTCGCCCGCTGAAGAGTGGTTTCACAAACATACGACTATAAGCGTATAAATCTCTACAACGTATAATCGGGATAAAATCTAAAATATTTTTTAGTTCTGGACTCTTTCGCATTTGTAATATTAGGAGGATTGCTCATCGCTCGAATAAATATGCGCACTCATTTCCACATCACAAAAAATTACATTTGCACCTCAGAAAAAAACAAATTTTACCAAATAACAGGAACTTACATTAATGCAATAATTCGAATTAAGGCGATAATAAAAGGACGTTAAACACATTAACACAACGCCTGATAATTGACGTGACGTTTAGAATGTGATTAGCGCAAGCACAACCCTTTCTCTCCGTCTGTCTGTCATCATTACAGTACAGCCCCCACGTGTGGAGCGAATTAATTAGCATGACTTTTAATTTGAATCATTGAGAATATTAACGAGTAAATTATAATTTGCATTATATTAAATTTATATTACATTATTTTTCAATTTAACGCCAACTCATTAGCAGTACACTGCAGTGTTGCAATTTAGTTAACACGCTACACTCATAGCCGCAAACTTGAATTCCCTGTGTGGTGGGTGCCATGGAAAATACATAAAGACAAGAACACACGCAACCAGACCAAAAACAGAAAAAATCCATGAATATTTTTTTTACGTAGCTCGAAATCGAATCCAGGGCCCTTCGAACCGCACGGCGGCGGTCCAGCATGGTAATCAGTGTTACATGATGGGTGATTAATCAAAATCAAAAATCAAAATAATTTATTCATATAGGTATCTATCAATGAGAAGAATTCAATCCAGCCGAAGGCCTAAAGTAACAAATGTGGCCGTCGACTAAACCTGCCCTTCGAAGCACGAAAGCGCTTAGAATTGACCGCGCTTGATTCATCAAGCAGACTATTATAGCTTCAATTTTAAAGTATTTCACATTACATCGTGACATACATACGCATGTGGAATAGTCTGGTGATTTCACTACGTAGTAAAACAGTCGCAATCAGCGCTTTTGAAAGACGCAATAACAAACTGCAGTGATTGCATTGACATGCAACTGGGGCATGGCGGGGCGGCAGGGAGGACGGGATCAGTTACAGGATTTATCTGATAACGAATACTTTCAGGATGCTGGAGTTTTTATGCCATACGTTTTGATAAACACCATAATAGGTAAGCATAGATTACGTATTATGGATAGCCTCAGGTATTTACAATATCTCAGATTATTTACAATAAAAATACAATTATATTCCTTCTCTTTGCAAGTTTATATTTTCAATATTTCCATTAGTACAATATTTTGTTATTTTTTAGCTTGACAATGGTGTTATTCTCAAATACTATGGTAACCAATATAGGGTTGCTCATCTACAATGTACAAATGTAGGGTCGCTACACATTCATTTATAAAAATAGGCTTAAAGTACACAGACTTATCCTTACTGACCTCCAATGACGCAAACAGCAGTACATTTGATTAAAGAGTACGTAGTATATGGTTTAGTCGTTTTTAAGTTTGTACATTACAAACATACACATAAATCATTTTATTTTGTGATATTAGCACAGAACAAATAATAGTACTTATAAATAAGTGATAGCCTAGCGGTAGAACGTTGGTCTCCCGAACGAAGGGGCCCGAGTTCAAACCCTGGCACGCACCTCTAATTTTTCAAATATTATGTGCGTATTACAAGTTAATTATCACTTGCTTCGGTGAAGGAAAACATCGTGAGGAAACCTGCACTCCGGAGAGTTCTCCATAAAGTTCTCGAAGGTGTGTGAAGTCTACCAATCCGCACTTGGCCAGCGTGGTAGACTATGGCCTAATACCCCTCACATTGTAAGAGGAGACCCCGAGCCCAGCAGTGGGACAATTATGGGTTGTTGCTTTGCTTTTTTGCTTTATAAATAAGTAATATTAGTATGAATATAATTCGTGCCAAAAAAACCGACTTCAAAATTAGGGATAACTCAAAAACTACTCGTCAGGTCTCGCTCTTTAAATGGGACCACATGACAAGCACCAGCTTTCGATTAAAAAAAATCATCAAAATCGGTTCACCCAGTCGGAAGTTCTGAGGTAAACAACATAAAAAATACAGTCGAATTGGAATACCTCAGTCGTTTTTGAAGTCTGTTAAAAATTAAAACGGCTTCAGTCGTAATATTTTTTATTAAACGTGATTAAACACCAAAATCATTTCACGTGAACCAAACTCAACAGCTCATAATACGTCAGAGTAGATTTTTAAGGAGATTGAAGAAGATATAAGTGGACTTGATAGCCCGAACCTCCCTAATTACTTCTATCAAATTGGATGAAGCGAGAGAAACGGGAATCTTTTCAATTTTTCTGTTTACTCTCTGCATCTTAATTTTCCTCCCGAGGGGCCCATTCAGAATCTTCCCCTAAACGGACTTTAATATAATATTATAAACATAATTATATATCACATGTCTTTCATGATCCTTTTGAAGGTTTTGTAAGAAATTCATAATTTATGTTCATTTCGGAACGGGATGTTCCATACATATAATTTTTGAGTCTTATAAAGCGATGAATGAAATTATTTTATTTATGTACCAAAGAACATAACTTAAATTCAATAAAAAATGTGAGCTCGTTTAACATTATATTTACTCGTGGCAGTCAAACTACATTTAGTTTCAAATGACGTGCGTTTTTAAAAAATAACCGTCATTTTACTTAAAAATTATAATACGTATATTTAATTTACCACGAAACAGAAAGAAACTATCGGCTTTATAAATAAAATCTGATAATAAGTTATAATTTTCAAAACTGGTCTTCTCATCCCATAGAATGTCCCACACGTATCGTTCTAAATGGATTGACACATTCCTTATTCTAAATATTTAGTTTTTTTCATGACATGACAGCTTCTGCATCGGCCGATCATTGTAGAACCAAAGAGGCCGCTTGCCGTCATATACTCGTACATAAGGGTAATTCTCACGAAATTCCGAAATTCGGCTATCTTAAAATGACAAAAAATATTGAAATGATTTGATATTTATTTTATGTGAATTTGGTAGTACTAATGTTAACTAGAATTTATTATGTAGTGGTCCCAAAAATTATCGCGATTTATGAAAGTTATGAGGATATTAAAAAAAATTAAAGTGAGGGAATGACAACTAAGGTGAGGGAATGATAATTACAGACAAGTCATGAAGCTTTTGAAATAAAATTAGTTTTATTTCAAAGAAATCTTTTTATTAAATGAAATTTTATTCTTAAACAATAAGTAAGATCAATGAGTAATTCCAGGAAATCACAAAATTATTGCAGCACTTAGGCATAACTTTAATTTAAACTTATTTTTATTTATTATGGCACTTAGTTAAATAACAATGACATCAAAATCCTTACTAACTTAAAGATTCATCTAACAGCATTTTTAACAACAGAAAAACTAATTATTTTAAACTTTAGTCTCATAGATAAAATAAATGTTTAGTATCAAAATCAACAAAACAAAATCTGTAACTTAAGTGTAACTAAGCTAAAGTCTTTTTAAGTTTCATATGGTCTGATGTTGGTGTGTTATCATGTTTAAAGAATGAAGGCAAAGTATTTTCTAATTGAAGTACCAATGATCTCAGTGAAATCTTAGGTTTTCTTACTGTCTTCATCTTTCCATTTTTTTCGTAGGATATAGTTTCATACATCCACTGTTTATAAGTCACTATTCTGTTTGGCTGTGGAAGATAATTAATACTCTATCATTTTGTTTGTGCAACCTTCACATTCTCGTAACAGACATTTAGTTGAATAGACATTGCATGTTTTCATGCTCAAAAATTTAGTTGGATTACAGCAAGGCAATACTTTATTTTCATGTAATTTCATGATCATTCGTTGAACATTTGCGTGTATTACACATTTGCATGTGTTACGGTCTTTTATGTTTGCCCAAGTTTCAAAGTTGTTGTTGTTGCCAAGTTCACCCAAAAAGGCCGAAATCTGCAGTAAGTCGTCAAGCTTATTTTATTCTCAACAGCTATAGTCAGGAAATTTTTCATGGTATCGCACAGTAAACTTTTTTGTTTTACCTGTCCCTTTGACCTTACAAAATCTTTCTTTCCTGGGCACATCAGAGAACTTTCGTCCTTTTCCAAAAAATCTTGAACATCCTTTTTGGTCTTCATCAATTTAGCACTGACTTTCCTAGAAACGCTCTTTTTGTAAGAATCATGTGTGAAAAATTGTTTTGATAAGCTGAGTAGTTTATGCTTCTTCAAAAGATCTAGTTTTACTATTTCATAGTACTTTTTCTTTTCACAATGTTTCTTTAAATTACTGTACCTGTCTTTTAGCTGTTTAGTAATAACTACTGATAGAAGAAGCTTCTTCTTCACAATTTCAGGAGCGTGGATGTTCTTTAAGATAGCTGTTACTTTAGCTTCCGGTGAAGTCTGATAGTCTCTTACGGAATCTCTCTTTTCTTCTTATTTCTTCAGTTTTTCCTGTAATCTGGATATTTTGCATAAAGTATTCCTCTACATCTTCTGAGTTGCTGCCTTCTCCGATTAACTGCCAAATTTATTAATTCATCATTATTTTGCGTAGGTCCTGGGCTAGAGGGTGATGTCTCATCTAATAGTCTTATTAAATTCTTTCGCACTTTCACTGTTTTGTCTCTATAATATGTTTGGCTATTTTTCTTCCAGTTTTTCCTTTTTTGCCTTTTTTCTCGGGAACTCATTGCGGATATAGGTTTTACTTGACCTTTTTCATTTTTTTTTAGGTATTTAATTCTTTCTTTTTCGCGAAGTATTTCAAGTGTTACAGGATCAGCTTTCATTTTTTCCCTGCACTTTCGGTCATATTCTTGCTTTTTAATTTAGCTTCTTCCTTGTTTATCTTCTTTTTTCTTGACATTTTTTAAACTACAACAATATTGCAGCAATAAATTCAAGAGTTAATAAAAGAAAACAGTAAAAAAAAGCCAGTAAGCCCACCCAATAATCATTCACTCATATATCATCATTCCCTCACCATAATTTTTTATGAGGGAATGATGGTGAGGGAATGACGAAATAAAGAATATCTGTAAAGAACTCGTGACATAACCTTACTTTTAAAACGATTTTTCTGCTTAAGGAAATTACTCCCAAAAGCCATCTTATCTGTGCAAGTTATAATCAGTTAAAGTACTTACCTTTTGTTTTTTTAGAATGTGATGAAATGACGATCAAAAATGTAATCTAACCATAAAATTAATAAAATCTTTTTTGCAGCGCACACCCGAATACAATCACAGAAAATTCGCCATTTTTGACATTAGTGCCAACTTTCAAAAACTAATGGTAGCGTTCGTATTTTATTTAAAATGCGTTCATAAATCAACTGCCAGTAATAGTGTGAGGGAATGATTTATTTTTGTGGGACACATATAAATATTCAAATTTTTAACGCGTTTTTTACTTTAAAACGCTAATTTCGGTTTTTCCCATAAATTCATACTATTTTTAAACAATCCAACCTATTTGAATATGATTCGAATGAGTTTTGTGCTTTTGTGGTAAATAAAAGTAAATAAAATTGGTACTTGGGACACAGTGAGGGAATGACGTTAGGAACATTATGGTTATGCATTTTTATTTATTTATTTATACAGCTCTAAAATCTTATGTGAAACCTTTAGGTATAGTTATGTAGATTGTATAGAAATATTAGTAACATCCATTTCTTTGTTGGATTTTTATATAATCACCAAGGACAAGAATTTCTGAATTTCGTGAGAATTACCCATAAATAGTATCAGCAGACTTAATATAATAATTTACTTCAACCGGAATAATAGTTGTATACGTTTTAGTCCCAGCTAAGTTTTACCTCATCACCTAATAAAACTGTTATTTTAAAACCTGCCTACGCCTCATACGCAGTGTGCTACGTTCGTTGCAATAATGTGCTACGATTATGCTACGACAGAGACCGATTTTCATGAATTCGCTCAATCTTAATACGTGTATGTATATTATTAACGGTGATTGGTCCTTTTTGTAGCTACAGTGTAAGTTGCTAAGCATTACATTTAAAGTATTATTTTCTAATCTAATACTTGAAAATAGGCTTTTCGTCTCAGTTTTACCATCAACGGGCTGTGAAATATTCACGAAAATAAAAAATTAAGTCACTACGAAATACTAATTTGTACTATATGCATTATGATTAAATTGATCTGAAAATTAAGGTAGATTTATATTTTAGTACGAATAATATAATTAAAAACAAGCGGTAAAGACAACTCTTAATATATCCGCCCATGCCATGGCCCATGATACAATACCGGAACTATGCCAGATTACATAACACCCAATAAACTAGAACCACTCCAATAAAGTGTTCAGTAGGCAGAAAGCCAAATCCGTTCACATATTTTTCGTATAAACATCGTAAACATACGAGGAACTAATGTTTGCTGAATAAACACTTGGAAAATGGCACTGGAGCTTTTATAAGTAGCGGCTTTCAATGGAAACTTCTCCTGAACGTATGAATGAAGTCGTTAAGTCACTACGAGGCCGACTCGTATAAAAACTTTATAATATAGTGGAAGCTATAAAATGTTTCACGTGGTGTATTCATTTCATGTACCATAAATATAACCATATAAGTGATAAAAGATATTTCAGGAAACGATGAGTATTTAAATGGTTTTGTTTTATTAAAAAACGGTTATTATTGACTACTGTTAGTAATCTAATAATACCTAAAATTAAATCTTTAATGTTTTTGCGAATTATGTAAAAAGTATACACTCGTAGAAAATCACACCTACATAATTATAACATCAGATCTATTAGAACAGTATAATATTACAAAATTGTGATTGTAATTCGTTGGTCTCGAGTTCTTAGGTCACTTTGAAACCTCAAAAATACTAACTTGATGATTTTTAGCAACTAACAATAAAATTGGGATGCAATAAAGTATTAAATAAAGAAGTGGTATACAGAACTTTTACCGTACTGAAATAAAAAGCCAAACATGAATTATCCACGTCTCTCTATTCCTTTTAGGGCCTTAGAATTTTAGTTTATAATTTATTTAGGGATATCACTGTAAAAGGATCTAACGAAGCAAAATATACAAAGGCAGGGTCGGTTTGTAGGTACCCACTATAGGTACAGACTTACAGACATAATTATAAACATACAAATATCAATTTTAATTATCCTACCCATTACGTCAAAAGGTAGCCCTGTAATTCAATATCGTAGAATAATATAATAATGTACACGGGACTCTTACGCGAGATGGTATCCTTCTACGAAGGGTGGTCCTATGCACACAGTCCTGCGATCCATTTAATTGGGTTCGAATGTTTGTTTGTTCCGAACTCCGAAACGGGTATTATTATCGTTCCAGTGTTTGCTCGACCCTTCGCCGAGTTCTTGGTTTATCAATAAATTCTATTTGCCAAATGTAAGGGACATAGCTACATCGCCGGATTTCTGGGAGATTACACCGTTGAGATTTCGCGTGACTTCGTTATTTTTAGGGTAGTATCTTAAAAGGAAAGAGTTTATGTAAATAGTCGAGTAAAGCCATGCCATGGTAAGCGGTCTTATCTCATATCGCTCTTGGACACCTTACACCTAAAGCATCAAAGACGGAAGGTAGGATGAAAAAAATGGTAGGATTAACTTCTTTAAAACTGCTAAAAATACGTAAAAACCTAGCAAGAAAGAAAAACATCCCACCGGTACGGACGAGGCGGTTTGCGTCGTCATTCATTGTGCGCACCGCGAAGGAATGGAACAGCTTGCCTGCGTCTGCGTTCCCGCCCACCTATGACGTGGATGTCTTTAAGAAAAGAGTGAATAGGCTTTTATTAAGTTAGTGCGCTCAACATCCTGGACCACATCTCCACTTACCATCAGGTGGGATTGTGGTCAAGCATTAACTTATCGTAAGTAAAAAAAAAAAAAAAAAAAACCCTACCATCATACAAGAGAAGGATATAAATATGCTATAGTCAGATGAATCTGAATGAGACAGAGTCCAGGAACCTCCAACAGAAGGAACCATCGTCACAGCCTCGTCCGCATCTCAGCAGGGTGCACCATTAGCAGGGGAAGTTTCTTAGAAGACTGCAGATCATTTTGGACTTTAATCAAGTTAAATCTATAACTTATTGTTTCAATATCCAATGCACCATCGAAATCCCGCTGCGCTCTCGAAAACAAATTTGATATTACTGCAAGACGACGGCTATATAATCGAATTCCTTGGCCCAAGATCTTGTTTGAGAAAATTAAAAAAATACGGTTCCCGCCAAGGAGGCTGTACGTCAACGCAATTTTTATCCTAATCTGTATTATGAAGAAACCAACTTGGCTACGGCGTAATAAAATGTTCGCCAGACGCGGAGAAACTGGGTGCCCTATTCGAAATTAACTGTAGGTTTATTGAACTACTTTTGTTACTAGGTTACATAACAACTTCTGTAATTAATTAAGGGATGAAGTAAAATAGAAAATTTTAAAACTGCAAAATCTAATGAATGATACTAAATTACTAGATAGTAATCCTTAGCTTCTACATAGTCCTTACATCGTATTAGTGAACACTCAGTCTACCGATATTAGTCTATACTAATATATAAAGAGGAAAGATTTGATTTTTTGTTTGCATTGAATAGGCTCCGAAACCACTGAACCGATTTGAAAAATTCTTTCACTGTTGGGAAGCTACACTATCCCCGAGTAACATAGGCCATATTATATTTTCAAAAAAATTAAGGATCCTTAATAAAACTCCAATAATGTAACCCAAGGTGTAAAAAAATAAAACCGAAGCAAAGCGAGGGTGGTTACTCGTATAGAATATTCTTATGATACCTACACTCCAAATGAGTTATGTAAAAATTAGTAGGGCAATATGTGGTCTTAGGTAGTGAATGGATCAATATTTCTGAAAACTCTTAAGCAAGATAGAAATAGCCAACCTTATAAAAATTCAACCGGTTACCAAGTATCTGTAACTAGGTACTTGAAGTTTATAGCCAATCTAACGCCGCGCCGCTGTATTTCCTGACTGTATTCATGGTTCAAGTTATTGGACGCCGGCGGCGACTGCACGATACTCATCATGTTTTTTTAACTTGTCCGTTCGGTACCTTTGTTATTGCATAGAGTAATTAATGACCTTGAGGGTAAAAGATCACCTCTTTTCTTAAGTGATATTATAAATTTTTAACTGACTTCAAAAAAGGAGGAGGTTCTCAATTCGACTGTTTTTTTTTTTTTTTTTTATGTTTGTTACCTCAGAACTTTGGACTGGGCGAACCGATTTTGATGATTATTTTTTTAATCGAAAGCTGGTGGCTGTCATGTGGTCCCACATAAATTTTATTGAGATCTGATAATGGAATCCATGAGAAAACCACATAAGTCGTAAATTTGTGTTAAGATGTGCGCGATAAATTGACGAATAACTCAATATCACGCCAACCGATTTCGATGATTCTTTTTTTAATCGAAAGCAGGCGCTTGTCATGTAGTCTCACATAAATTTGAACGAGATTTGACAACTATGTAGTTTTTGAGACTTTGAAGTCGGTTATTTTTTGTTAGTAAAATTTTGATTATGCTGGAAAAGAGTAAGAGTATAGTAGTATCGACACATTTAACACACTTTCAAAACTTAAAGACATTATAGTATTAATGTACGCTGGAAATATAAAAAATAATAATATTGTAATTGCAATATTCGCCGGCTAGCAATAACAACTAACACAAATAAGTAAGTAAATTAAAACAGAAATTTCGCATTGAAATTTCTAACATTAAAACTTATACTTCCGGACGCGAATAATTGTTAAACCTACAAGTCCATACTGCATTACATCAAAGAACATTAATATTTTTTTCTCTTCCGTTCTCACCGAAATTTCAACTCCCTTTCAATTCGCAGCTCACTCCCTGCCTTTATGAAATAAGTTTTTTCTCTAACAAGATTACGTTTTATGAGTGAGAAATTGGAGAAAACGAATTTGGGAGGGGCTGCAGTAGACTTCTTTGAGTTGGACGAGCTACTTAACATTTTGATTGTTTTTGACTGTTAACAGACAGTTTGGAAATGGGTGTAATCTAACAAGTGTTCCAAGTTTCGTAGATTAGCAAGTAAATCATATTTTTATCTCGTCAACTATTAAAATAATATAATAAATATTAATATTATTCGTGAATTATGTAATTGAATTGTTGTTTATACTTTAAATGAAGAAGCTATAGCTTAGTAACAGCCGAAATAATTTTCGGGAAGTGCTTAGGTATACCTATGGGTTTTTGCTTGTTTGTATTGTTTCATAAGTATAGCATTACCATTTGTTATTGTATCCTGGATGATACAATACGATACTGTTATTATTTTTAAAATACTGTTTTAAGTCATGAGTTTAATTTTAAAATTACATACGCTTTTTATGAACATAATTTTTAATTTATCTGCCACATCTACTCATGCCTGGACTCGAACCTGGGTCAACAGCCAGTCACTACCATCTACAACACGGAGTCATCAGTTTTTGTATATGAACTCACTTAGATTCAAACCAAAAAAGTCGTACAAGGTATTTGCACCAACAATTGTTCAGGCTTACAAAAGGTCGAGAATTCATTTATTATTATTGTAACAAGTCATGAAAATTCATTCATATTCGCGAATCATTAATCAAGTGCCATAGCAAGGTCGATGCTAGGTCAGAGTTCAGAGTACGTCGACGTATGCTAAGGGAATCGAACACCCTTGGGGCTCCCTACCTGTCTACCCTTATATTCGGCAAACTTCACAATTTGCCTAAACTATGAATTCATCAGTAACTGGTAACACTGAAGGCGATCGGCGAATTTATTATGTTGTGTTCAATCGAAAAATAAATAAAATTTTATTTATTTTAATCGTTCACGTATACAAAATACAAGGTAACATTTTGTTAAGAAATTATTCTTATTATTGCTTTTCTTTAATAATAATCTAAATTTTACTAACAAAAAATAACCGACTTCAAATTCTCAAAAACTACTTGTCAGATCTCGTTCAAATTTATGTGGGACCACATGACAAGCACCAGCTTTCTAATAAAAAAAGAATCATCGAAATCGGTTGACGTGATATTGAGTTATTCGTCAATTTGTCGCGCACATCTTAACACAAATTTACGACTTATGTAGTTTTCTCATGGATGCCATTGTCAGATCTCAATAAAATTTATATGGGACCACATGACAGCCATCAGCTTTCGATTAAAAGAAGAATCATCAAAATCGGTTCGCCCAGTCCAAAGTTCTGAGGTAACAAACATAAAAAAAAAAAAAAAAAAAAAAAACAGTCGAATTGAGAACCTCCTCCTTTTTTTGAAGTCGGTTAAAAATAGCAATAAACGAATCGGTTTCTAATTAATAGAAAAGAAAAACATGGATGAAATGGAGTAAACTTATTAATTGCTTGAAACTATTTCTTAACATATTATCATGGAGTAGGCTTTCTGAAACGAAATGAACGCGAGTAACTAGCCTAGTATACAACAGGTGCATTAATCCATTTGATTCCAAGAGGGGAACAGGACAGACGGATTATCATATCACATGAATATTTGATAATGCGCTCTGATTCAATTAGACGACGAATGCGGTCGAATAGACTGATGAATCCTTGAGTACCTACTTCACTTTTACTTGAGGGATACGGCTTGTTACAGAATCCTATTAGATACATAAATGATGGGGGGTATTGCGGAGTTAATTTAAAATAAAATTAACGTTAAGAGACAGGTACACATGACGTATTTATCATATACGGATAAGAAAGCTTAAGTAGAACATATTGGCGGTGGAGACTTACTGAAAAAAGAAAAAGAAAACGCTTACACACTCATCCCCCCCCCCAGTAGGTTTTCCTGTGTAACGGGTGGCATGGACAACACTAATTAGACATCACTATAACACCCATGACCCGAGCACAAATATTTATCTATCACATAAATGTCTACCCCGGTCGGGAATCGAATCCGGGACCCGTCGCTTCGGACCAGGGTCGCTACCAACTACGCTGCAGGGTCGTCACTCACTGAACACCGGATGCATGGGCAACATACTTTTTCAGCTACTGTGATAATTTTTCCCTGTAATACTAATATTTAAAGCCCCTCCTCAGCAATCCGCACTTGAGCAGTGTGGTGGATGCGCTAGGTCTCATCAATGAGGAGAGATCCGTATCCTAAAGTGGACGAAGCCAACGCTCCAAAGGAAAAAAAAGCTTTTTATAATCTGTAATAAAAATCTCAACACTGTAAGTGTATGACTATGTGTGCATGAGAATACATTTCTTTAAACTTAAACTAGTATAAAAATAAAATGCTAAAGTGAAAGCTGTGAGAGTAAACAAAGATTCACTTTCGCTAAATGAGCAATATCATGAATAAACATAATAAGTCGGGGCGGAACACTCGCTTGCCGGGATTTACGGTGTGAGTTGCCTCGAAACTTACTCTTGATGTATTACTTCTGGTGTAAAGTATACTGGTGTGTAAGTATGCAAGCGTAATACTAAAGATCTTATTCATAAACGCGTAATAAACCTATTTTAGCTAATTGTACTGTTACAATGTTTTATCTTTTTTTTTCATAAGAGCAAAGAAAAGAAAACAATGTATTAGCTTTCTACTTTGCTTGTTTTTAAGATTAAGCGGGTAACACTATATCATTATACACATTCGTTTTGACAGACTTTCGACAACATTTCTTATTCTTATAGTAAACCTAGTTTTTATCGATAATTTCTCGAAAGGGCTGGATTTCCATCTAATACGCTTCTTTTACAAATTAAATGCGTATTTGAAATTCATAATATCTGGCTTCGGTGAAGGAAAAAGTTAGGTAACATGCATACTCGTACCTGAGAGCTCTTCCCAGCGTACTCAAAAGTGCATGAATATTACCAACCCGTACTTGGCTAGGGAGGTTCTTAGCCTGTGACCCTCACATTGTTAAAGGAGTGTCCAGGCCAGAATTGGGGCATCAAGGATTGTGATGATGACATAGAGTACTTAGCACTCAGCCCGCGGGCGTTGCGTTTTCCGGGATAATATGTAACTATGTTATTCCAGATCCAAAATATTATGAAAATTCGTGGAGTGTTATTTGCGTGAAAGAGGAACTTTCACATTTATGATATTGCATATGATAGTGTGTTAACAAAATTCACGTTCCGTGCATTTATTCTAAACCCGTTCTTAATCTGTGGCATCAATCTATTTCGTATGCATTCCGTAAAGATGTCAAACACATTCGTTCATGGAGGACTCCATAGCCTCGCAGTTGATATTAATATTTAAAAAATAGGTTAATGACAACCTACTTTTAAACATTCGCCTCCTCAAAGCATTTGAATGTAAAAGTGCTCGTTTCTGGTCCGCTTAAGACGCGACGAAAAATGCTTATGCAAAGTGATATTATTTTTTTTGAAGGAAAACGCAAAAGCGTTGTAGGTAGGATGCGGGGGAATGGCTCCACTGTGAGAGATTTTAAATTAGTATCAGCGTTATGTTATAATATGTATTCTGTTAAAGAAATATGAAATTTTTGATGATAATACGTCCGTGATACGTTACGTGTTACGAATGTCCGCAAATAGCGGTAACTACCTAATTTGTAAAATTTTATCATTAATAATTTAAGGGTAGTTAAGAGTAGTAATAGTTAAGAGCTATTAAAGCCCAACTTTCGTACATACAGATAGTTCAATGAAAAATACAATTATGATATTCCCGGTCCTTTTCATCAGAAACAACTTCCAAACCAGCTTCAGCAGTTGCAGTTATATAATTAACTTTACTGTAACGGAAACAAAGTTTATTTCAACTTGACATAAACGCTCACACTGGCACCAGCCAACTCAAAGCATTACCGGATTGAGCGGAAATGGGTCAGGCGAGGATTTGGCGCCATTGCTACTGATTTAAATATAACGAAGGGATGTAGGGATGTAATAAGTGAATCGCGAATGCCGCCCATTGTGAGCCGTAGGTGATGAGTCCTTTCAAATTAAGTGAATTCAACGCGAGCATATGAAGATTTTACAACGTCTATTGAACGGAGTAATTGGGTTTTATGACGTCAACTGTTTCTGACAATGGAAGTAGCGTATGGAGACTGAAAGCATATTAGGTAGTTCAAATTAGTAAGATAGCACAGCTTATTCACACCAGGACGATTCGTATTTTTTTCTGCGTCGTCATTTTTTTTTTAATTTATGATATTATTATGTAGTTATATGTATATTCGATCAACGAGAACTTTTTTGGGAAGTAGGTTTAAATCTTATTTTTATATAAGTTACTAAGTTTATCTGTAATTCGCAGAATTCGAAATAATTTTTAAATATCTAATTTTAGTTAGGTACTTAATTTCAATATTCTGCGCGTGTATGCGTATTCAACAAACTGAATCGACGTCTATATTCGAAACACGTGACGAATCCTTCGTCAACCTCCTTTTAAAAGGCCTCAAAGTACCTTTTAATACATTTTACTTGTACCTAACAAAAGTAACATTTAATTTCCATATCCAAAACGACCACAATTTTCATATAATTCCGGTGAGAGGCCCGTACCCGTGGTCACGTGGTGCGACCGCAGCGCCACCGCCCATCACCACATCCGTTTAACATAATAAATCACTTTCAATGCGTCATGAATATTCATTTTATGAAAACATTGCTTTTTGCTGCACGCGTCTGTGGTAACTTACTGATTTAAGCTTACCTTGAGATTACTTTCTATTGTATAAAAGTTAGTTGTGGTTTTAAATCGAGCCCAACGCACAAGACGCATGTCATTCACTTTAGTAATTGAAAAAAAGCATAAAGAACTTAGCCAGTTCAGTTGTAAAGTAACTTCGATCTACAATGGGTTTAAATATCTACAAATATGTGAGTCATCAATTGATAGTAATATTAGTAAAACGTAAGGAAGCAGATGGATGGATAGACGGACGGTTAGTGAAAAAATACTAAACGTAGAAAAACTTAGCAACACAATTTACAAAAGAGTAAAATTGTGCATACAAAACAGTTTTCTAATGTGATTTACACAGAGACATAATCTTTTTCGTGATTAGAATTTCACTGTTTCAAAATGCATGTGTACTAGGTTGGGTCCGTGCAACCGCAGGATCTAGGGGAGGCTGGAAGGGTGGGGGTGGGGGGAGGTTACCGCATCCCTTTACCATAATAAATCACTTTCCTCGTTGAATATTCATCTGGGAAACAATGTTTTTTATTGTTTTGATTAAAGCGAAGATGCAAACGCTACAACATCCAGCGTTAAATAAAACGGTGGGCTTTAGTTAAAATATCCTGGGGGTCATCCTGACCCGTAGCGTAAATATACCTACAAAGGCACCATTGACGCATCATCATAAATAAATCGGAGACCCTTTTATTACCGGTTCTGTGATACTGTAGTCGATATATCTACGTTATAATCTGAATTTTACTGAGAAAAAAATTACCGACTTCAAAAAAATAAGAAAGTACTCGTCAGATTTAGTTCAAATTTAAGTGCGACCACATGACCACCAGCACCCATGAGCTTTCGTTTAAAAAAGAATCATCAAAATCGGTTCACCCAGTCGAAAGTTCTGAGGTAACAAATATAAAAAATACAGTCGAATTGAATACAGGAGGTATTCAATTTTGAAGTCCTTTTTTGAAGTCGGTCAAAAAAACCACATATTTCGCTGAAGTACTAGCGATGCGCCAGTAGGTGTAGTCCATCATCATCATCACCTGTCTAAGGCTTTACCCGCATTTTCCGGGACAATAAGTACTTTATGTTTTATTCCAGATCATGATTTACCTGTGTGATAAATTTCATGAAAATCCATCCAGTAGTTTTCGCGTGAAAGTGTTACAAACATACATACATTCTATCATATTTATAATATTAATAGGATAGTAGGATAATGCACATCCATCTTCAAACCACTATAAACTAATCCATTTAAACAAAAATTGTAAATCCTCACAATTCCTAGAACTCAATTTCCGCTCAACGAAAGCATTCTCTTATCAGAATTTTTTCTCACCTCGCTATAAACAAACCAATTTTGGAGCTGACGGAATCGGGTGAATCTCCTTCAGCAATCAAAGAGATCGCGAGGAAGCTGCGATGGCCGCTTACATCGTTGGGAGTCCGGGACGACTTTTTACCGGACCTTTTGTTAGCTCCCCTCTTTCGCTTTCTTACCCGTTTTGTCCTATCGCTACCGAAGGCAGTAAGCTATGAACGATGGATAAATAAATGATTAATTCAATTTATTCATTCATTTTAGTTGATTTCATTATTCGTCATTTCTCGCCTGTCTATTAAAGGTGGATTTCATTAGACGCGGTAAATTTTACTGATTTGGTATAATATATTCCCTTTTACTTTTTAAAATATTATAATTTTGAATGGTATGCAATGTTAAGTGTAAAATTTTTAATCATCACTTGGCTTGTGCTCGTCAGCCAGATAGTTAACGCAAATGACTACTAAATAAGGAATGAATGTAAAATAGCTAGGTTGGGTTTTAAAAAAATAACCTCCTAAGATATTGCTGACGAAGAATTTCACTTATAAATTATAAAACACACTCATACTTAGGTACAATTTGCTGTTTTGCGAGTATATCTACACTAATGAGACATCCCAAACACGCGCATACAAATGTCAAATCGGGGGCAACTGCTCAGCGGTCAGGATCCTACTAGGCTACAGTGTTACAAACGTATACCGCTAGCATCGCTCCTCGCTATCTCCTTTTGGTCAGACTGTACCCCGGAACCGAACGAAACTAGGAAACGGCGACAATTTATGACAGGCGCTGACGACGCCTAATTCCGTGAGGCCCTCATTAAAGGAGGCTAAACGCGAACCTACATTCACTTATAGGGCGATTTTTTACTCGCGATCCTCTCTGCGTTCAATTCTATTTACGATCCTTCGCCCCGCGTTTGGATTCCTTTGTCTCTGAAGAAACGTTTGCGTTTATTTACAGCTGCTTTTGGTGACAAATGTAGAGATTATTATGTAAACACAGTCTTGGCTATCTGAATGTCATAATAAAAAAAATATCTGGTTTTATCACCTGTGATAGATTCACAAGGAGTAATAAGATGCCGAGAAGAAAAACCTATACAACAGTACTCATTATAACGCATTCACCGAATCACCAATGAGTATAATTAATTCAACTGACATTACACAATACCTCAAGCTTTTCACTGTCATTTAGTTAATTTAACGCAACGCTCAGTACTTTTCAATGTAAAATTTTTCAGCTAATTTCAGTTATTTCACTCGTAAACATTTTATAGTCAAATAGTAGGTGCGCGTAACGAATTAATTCCCTCCCTAAAGCTTTTGAATTAATGAAAGCAAGGCAAATAAATGCACTATTCGCTTTTAATTCGGTGTTTATAGGAGTGGTGCAATAAATGAACGGAACGAACACGCTTCGACGCCAAAAATTACTACGTACGTGTTAGGCTCCTTATACATATGTTATCCATCTATTCCGTGTTGTTTTAAACTCTTTAATCACTTTGAAACAACCTATTTTTCATTTCTAAAATGTTCATAAAAATTGTGAGTAACTAAGATTATGTTGCAATAGAGCTTAGAATTTATAACAAGCACAGAATTGTTATTATAACATTCATAATTATTAATGTAATACTTGGCTAATTACTTAACATTTTAAGAAGTATATAAGTAAGATTGTTTTTATACAAACAACAACAACAAAAGTTATGAACACACTATTTGAACTCGGCCTTCTAAAATTATAGCTGTTTAAAGAGAAACTCAGAGTTCAGCAGGACGGATAGTATGTACAGCACCTTTACATTCTCCATAAAGTTAACACTCACGTAATTATTTGCACGAAAAATCTGTTTAATTTCTGAGCACGCATTTGATTACAAGTCGTATAAAGATAAGGTAGAGTTGGACTGAGGTTAGAAATTATGGAAATAATCTGAAGTTTTTCTAACATATCGGTCATGGGGTCAACTCCATAGCACATCATAAAATATGGTTAATTTAAATTCATTCATAACAATAGTATTTGTATCATTTTCCAAGACTGTAGGTAATATTATAAAGGTTAATTACTTTTGTAACATAATCCGTTTCAACATGATGATACTTACTATTCCTATAGACTATTTTCCCAACTCGTACGAAATTGCTTGCTTCACAAATCAACAAATCATGATCACTGATATCTTAAGTACAACATATCCCTTCCCTACAAGTTGTGCTTTCACATTTTGCGGCTTAGCTCCAAATCGATATTGTTCCTGATCCCAGGTTGAGCCAAATGAGTCCAGATGAAACTAGCACAGGGTTCGAAGAGTTCATTGCGCCTCGAACTGGGTCAGCTGGTGGCAATGTTACCGCATCGGTTTCCGAAACACAACTTTTACTGTTAACTTTACTATATTTATTTACCTTTGTAAAAACTGTATTTCTATCATTTTTAGGCTTCATTTTCAATGTACGAGTATTTATATTTAAATAAAAAATCACTTTGTATTTAGGCATACTTTGCGTTCACCTGAATCTGTTTATGTTATTTAATAATATGCTTATGCTATTTAATAATATGACAACAATCCTACTTGATGGCTTGAACACACACATGATAATCGAACGGACACACCGATGCGATGTATTCAATTTAGTTGTGACTTGTGTATTGTTTCAAATCAGTCAGTGTAATGTGCCTTTATATTTTATAGTTTAAGTAATATAAAGCCATAAAAAATAGAGTGCATTAAAGCACAGACCTAAACAACAGTACAGCCGTTAAAAGTAGGAAAAGTCTCCTAGATCTAGGAGTAAAGTTGGGGACAAATTTATGTGCATACTGGATCGCTATTAAGAACTTGGCGGTGTTCCTGCTCAGAAATGTTCAATTGATTCTTATCTGTTTCATTCTATAATCCTGCACGTAAAAAGGATTTAATATAAAGATTCTATTTACACAGACAATGTAGGATTTTGTGTCTTCTAAATGGATAGAATAGTTTTATAAGGCGTTAGTTCGAAATTTGTACAGATAGGTAGATACTATATTTTAGTTTTATCAAAACATTTTAACGCATATAAGCATGATTATTCTGTTGTTATAGTGCTGTTATGTTCTTTAATTAAAGCATATTATGAAAAGATAGAACCCAATGGAACCAATCATAAAACGATGTGAAGCCGATCTTCGATGAATGAATTAGGGAGGATTTTAACCTGCATTGTGAGTGTTAGGCAAATTCTCTGAAATACTCATATTATGTGCACAATTTGAGATCATTTTCCAGGTGTTATCAAGGTTGGCAAACCTCCTAGATATGGGCTACAAGGATAAGGCATTGCACCGCACTGCGCTTGCTTCCTGTTATCGTGTCATAGTGAATTTCTCACGTAGTTAATAGTATCAGGCGTTACTTTGCGGAAATCCATTGTTATTAAGTTAGTATTAGTCTACTTTGCAACAATCTTGCAAAGTTGCAATCCGCGGTTAACATGTATGATGGTATACATACATATACTTTAAGACATGCGTGGTTCTCACATAGTGGTTCTCACGTGGTGGTTTCTCACAGTCTCACAGAGAGACTGCCTTGATTATTATAATTTGAAAATGATTAATTCGTATGTTCATATCATTATTTTAATTGTTTTACTGACATGTCAAAAATACTTACGGTCATATAAAAACATTAAGATATGCATTAATTTGTGTCATAGATACAATTTTATATGCATCTTATCATTCTTAATTTGAAACTATTAATAATTGAGAGTAGGTAATTGTTGTGTGATTACATAGTTTTGGCTTATTTAAACATTTTGGATGCGGTTTCATTTTATTATAATTTGTTTTGTTTAAATCAGATCACTAATAAAAACTCGAGTTCCAATATTTTTGAATAATCCTTAAATATCCTTTAGTTAGATATCTCATTTCCCTTTTATCCAATGGTTAGCTGATAGAAAATACATTGAGCGTTAATTATACAGTGATATTTTTATTGTGGTCAATAAATGTTAAATAAATACATAATTCACTACACACTAAAGCAATCTTGTTGGCTACCGCATAACAAAATTTTAACACGGTCATCAGAAGCCTTCATGCAAATTCGACCAACACATCCCTAACAGTATTTGTATCCCATTAAATCCCATCCCGGAATGAACAGAATTGGACAAATCGTCGATCGGATGCGCGAGGGAGGTCAGGGAGGCCATTGTCTTCCGGAAACGAGAGGCGAGTGGGGGCTGGAGCCAGGAGTGGCCGGAAATGGCCGCGAGCTATGGATTTCAGGTTGATCTGCCACTTACCAGTTCTGTATTGGACAGTTGAACATAAATCGAATGCATCATTAAAAAATGTACTTAATATATTCACATTGTATGCCCTATCGTATTGATTTGGTTCTTATGACAATGCATTTTTATGATAAGCATGTTCTGATAATACTTTTAAGAGTTGGCTCCAGATAAGGGAACTTCTTAGCAAACAATACATAAAGTTTTGTAAACGCAATGAATGATTATTCGGTTTCACCCGCGTTCATTTGTGGAAAAAACTAATTACCAAAATGTATGATGTTTTAATATAGCCTATAGCCTTCCTCGATAAATGACTATCAAACAAAAAAAAAATTCAATTCGAACCAGTAGTTCCTGAGATTAGCGCGTCAACCAAAACAAACTCTTCAGCTTTATAATATTAGTACTATAGATAAACTTGCTATTAGGTTTTTAAGCTATTAATTTATGTCTTATTTGAGTCAGTCGCCAAATGTCTGGTCGTGTTCAGGCCGACAGTGTATTCTAAGGGTTTGAGGCATTGAAGTATAATGTCATAGAAGAGACATCTCGAACAAAATGTGTGTTCCCGCCGGGAAGTTCTATTTTCAAAATTGAGCCCCCGTTCTCCTTTCAAAATCGAACGAATCCATTGGAAATGCAGCCGCTTGGCTTCAATTCATTGGAACATACATTGTGTTCGCGGTGTCTGTTCTATACGCTAGTAATAATACTTCAATGGTTTGAGGGCCAGTACTCTCTATCTCCTTTCACGCTCGGTAACCTATCAGTGTTGTTCACAGATATAGATAGAATCTGTGGTGTTGCTGGTGTCCATGGGCGACGGTGACGACTACCATCGGAAAGATTTTTATTGTTGTTGTTTTAGTACCGGCAGGAACAATTAAATAGAAAGCGCGTTAAAAAAATAAAAACAATTATTTGAAATTCGAATGTTGTGCAATTCAAACGAGTTCGACAACAAATCTTTATGCGCGAGACGTCGCGTCGGACGGACGGTTTAATAGCTGTTTTACTATCGGGCCGAGATCGACGGAGATTTTAAAGCTAAGTCTAAGGACTTGTCTAACCCACTATGTCTTGTTAAAACATGATGATATAGCAGTTTTGTTCGCCATAAGGCTGTAATTTTTGATGAATTAAATAAATATATGAGAGAAAAATGTTATACCTATTTGTAGAGTATAAGAAAACAAAATACCCGACAAATAAAGCAATATTTTTAGAAAGTAAGATAATTAATTTAAAAAGCGCTGTTACTGCGTTAATAGACTTTTATTTCTAAAACTAGCTGCCCGGACAGACTTCGTTCTGTCAAAAGTTTTTTTTTATTTTGAGATGTAAGCTACCCTATCTTTCAAGTTGGGTCAAACTGCATACGGTGTGCAAATTTGATTAAAATCTGTTAAGTAGTTTAAGAGTCCATCGCGGACAAACAACGTGACACGTAATTTATATATATTAAGATATAAACGATGTTGTGATGAAAAACTTGGCTCTCATAATCACGTCTCTAATAACCTCGAACCCCTGTTTTATGGTTTCTTACAATAGGTTCTTATAGAAAGAAACATTACTTGTTGTAAATGGATTCAAATGTAATGGAATCATATCCAATATTTCAATGCTTACTTAGGAATCAGTAATTAATCTGTTTAGGGGACTAGACGCAGTTGTTATTCTTTTGAAGATTGAAAATATTTAAATTTGCAAGAAAATATAGCTGACCACAGATGTTAAATGAGGTAGGTACCTACTAGTTAATTTGTTAATTAAAATTGAGGCATGTTATTTATAACTTTTACAAAAAAAAGGATTATTTTTATGCTGAATATCTGAGACTGGCATATTGAATTAACAATAAAAATGTATGTTCCAAACGAACTTTGAATTTAAATTTTATTCTAAGTTTATTCTAAGTTCAAATGCGAGGTCGTGTCCGGTGGGGTATAATAATATTTTGTAGTAGTCAATTCACAATTCACCCTAAGCCTTGTATACCGTTCATTCGTTCGGAAGTAATTAGACGGCGCGGTACGCAAGTTGGCCAATAAAATACTTTCTTCATCAACTTAATGGAGCGAGCGTTGATTCGGGCGTTACTGCTACGTCATTGTTATGGACGCGTTGTTCTAGAAAGGCCATCTTTCTTGTTTTACGTGTGTGAAACAATGTTTGTATGTTAGCACGGTATTTGAGGAAAAGTATTTTGGAAATATTTGACTAACGCAATACTTATTTTTTGAGCATCTGTATTTGTGCTTTTGTAGCCGCTAATAAATAAAAAAGATGTTTCAAAATTTTTTTAAGCATTAAGGTGAAAGTTTCCGATGCGTTAAATGTCCATTCTTTACAGTTTTTAACTTTATCTAAATTTCGAAATGTATTATAGTCCTAAGAATATGACTTGATGTTTCAAGTTTCAAGATATTTCACCCTTATTACCTATCATAAGGACCGATAAAATTATGTCACTTGAAATACCACCTATAATGGATTAATTAGCTAAATAATTACCGAAACTAACTACAAAGTTAATAAAAATTATGTTAGCATGTTTAAAATGTTTTGGAGCACAATTGTGCTGCAGCGGAATGATGAAGAAAGACAACACTAGAAAATAATTAAAAAGGCACATTTTTATTATCAGAATTCATAACCGTTTTACTCGTAAAAATATTACTTTCGCCGACAGTAACGAAGTTCCGTGAAACAACGCATACATCTTATTCTCTCTTAACGTCTTCCTTCCGAAGGTTTCCATTGTCTCGGTCCATTCTACCCCATTACCCCCTGCAGATAACAGCGCGGTGTTGCCGCCCCGTTGCACTCAAACTAACTTAGAAATTATCTCGCTAACTTCTAATCTACAGAAATTTTGTGGGAGAATTTTAAAAGGACAATTTGTTTGTGGCTATTGTTTTTAGCGGTTTGGACATAGACCGTAGACCGGACGAGAGATCGAATTCTGCACGCAACTGTAAAGTATGTGGATACATAAGAGCAATGCTTTCTAAATGCTCTCAAAGTTTTGTAAAGTAAAACTAAGTAAAAGTAAGTAAGAGACCGTGTTTGTTTTTTAACTGTTCCTTCTGGACTTTAGTGCAAAATTAATCATTGAAGTATTATCACTAGCGATGTTAATTACAGTTTCCTGTAGGCACATCAATAGATTGAAAGATATTTAGACAAAGGTATTCTACTATTTACTTTACTTATTATATGATTCTAGCGTAATTCAAAATTGTATGTCATTGTAGGTATATATAACTTTGTAAGAAAATCGAATAGGTAGCGTACCTAAGTGTAAAAAAAACTTGAGAGGTGTCAAGGGACACCCGGATGGAACGAAGTTCCTTGCAGTCAGTACTAGGATAGCAAAAACATGCAGCAAGTTTGCCAAAACAAATCTAAGGTATTAAATTTCGTGCGAAATTTACGTTCGTCGTTACGTTACGTTTTTCGTGAGACCTTACACTTGTTTTGGCACACTCGCTTGCATGTTTTTGCTATCCTAGTACTCTGGCTTGCTTACTATGTAAAAAAAACTACGACGGCAAAAAGTGTCGTTACCACTTTTCGTTACGGCAAAAAGTGTCGTTACCAAATTTTCCGCCTAGACCTCTTTCGCAACGCGCGATAAGGAACTTCGTTCCAATAATTGTTTTTCGGTTTATGTTACGACATAACCTCAAGCTGACGTAAACTAAAACCATTTCAATAAATCCATTATAATAATCTTTTATATCACTACGCCACCGACCAGAACTTCCTTCCTTCCCGCGTAAACAAATATTATTTGCGGCAAAACAATGTTTATCTCGCCAGTGATTCACGTATGACAATAAAAATGGCGGCAGTTTTATCATGGAATAACCAATAAAGGCGAGAAATCGACTGTCTCGTGCGATGGAAGATTTGAGAAACCACAGAGTGTAGATAGATAATTGTGTGTTGTAACAATGTTTTATCTGTCACTACAAGAACACGAGGAAACATACGATTTATGTCAATTTTCAACGTTACATTTGAAAGGTGATTTTTATTTGGCACAAACATAGGCACAAAATACTTATATCCTCAAAATATGATCCAACACAAAATATGATGCAAGTTGCAACACTGATTTTTAAAATTATTTAAATGTGTTATTTATTTACATACCCATATTTGCAGCAAAATTAATGTTTTCTTACCTGAAACAAAAGCATCAAAGTTGTATTGAAATATTCTGTTAATTTGTTTCTGTAATATGTCACATTCTCAATTGGAATGCATCATAAACATTTTTATAAATCTGAGCCCATTATGAACTAGACCATAAGACTTTAGAAGAAAAAATTATGTCGTCCAATATTTTGTCTTCAGTCAATTAGAATTAAAATTTTAATTAAAATTAAAAAATTAAAATTAAACTTGTCGAAGGTTGCATAATAATAAACCTTTGTATATGAATAAAAACCATAAATATATTAAATCAAACACGAACTCTATATTGTAAAAGCTAACGAGTAAACACCGCGGGCTATTTTTTCTAGAGAGGCATTAAAAAGGCAAGAACCGAGAAGGAAGATATAATCCGGTAAGAATCCATGCCTCGAGGATAGTATCACAGCTATCTAATTCCCATAATACACGTTACTTGTCAAAGTTCTCCGATAGGGGGCGTTATGGCGGTTTTGTTCCCAAGGCGCGCCTTTTTTCGCCAATTTCGACAGTTTCGTGTTGTTATGGGGTTCGTATGTAAAGAAATATATTTTTGTTTTATGGATTTTTAGCATGCATTTTTTTTAATCGGCTTCAAAAAGGGAGGTTTCGTATTCGACACATATTTATGTATACGTATATCCACGATCAGTTTTCTTGCTTGCATTAAGCCATGATTGTAGAATCTGTATATCAAGAGCTTCTAAGATAATATCTGGAATCTAGCAATTGGACAAGCACTCAACGAAGAAGTCACAAGAATATACTGATTGTGAGTTATTTTTACTTATGTGTTTCACAAGCATTCACATACTGTAGGTAGGGAATAACACATAAGTCTCTGAGTTTATTAAATTAACTGCACTAGTTATGAAGACGAGGAACAGTTACATAAAGCAAACTGCATAATGGAATGGATGCATAAGATATTCACGGCGACGCATCTGGTACTAAGGTACGCTTTAGTCGATGCGATCACAGAATACATACAGAACAAGTACATAAAACAAGTTATTGTTATTGTTTACAAGATTTCAAGATGTTAGACTCTATAGACATTTCATCTTCTATAAGAATTGATGTGCTGGTAAGGGGCGACTTAATATATCTAAATTATACGGTTTCTTAAATTTAAGTTGGTATATTTAAAAATTTAATAAGCTATAATTAAAATATGATTTAAAATATTTAAAAAATTTAATAAGCTATAATTAAAATATGATTTAAAATATTTATCTTTAATTAGGTTCCTGCGATGCTGTATCTCCGATGAAAAATCAGTAAAATTCAAATCATTCGACACTTCTTTTTTCGTTTACGCATCCTCTAAAAACTAATAGTAAAATAGTGGCTATATTTAAATCGCACCGACGGAAACTTTCCTTAACGCCGTCCGTTTTCTTAAATAGAACTTAAACGTGTAGACAATAGTGAAGAAAATATCGTGATGAAAGGTCTTCGCTGTTGATTTATTAGTGCATAAAATTCTTTGGAGCTTTCTTGGCGCTGCCTTCAAAGGACTAACAGGAACATGGAACAGTAGCATAGCTGGCGTGGCATTTTTCTGTGCTGCGAAGTTTGTTATTTTGCAGCGACTAGTTTTAAGTGGCTGGATGTAATATTAAATTGACAAACGTTTTATCATTTCGTACAAGATCTATGAGTATATTCTACATGAGAGCTTGAAACACCTCAATTTTTAAGAAAACTGTTTTTAATTTTTAGTTTTAGCATTAAAATAAAATTATATTGCATTATTAAATAAAATAGAAATTTTCGTACAGATTTATTGCTGGCATTTGTAATTATTATTATAAATAATTTTCCAATATTAAAACAAAGGGAATAATAAAGCAACAAAAGTAATAACTTACTGCGGGAGTGTGATGAGTGTGTTAGCGTTTATTATTATTATATGAAATAAGTTATGACGAATACAAAGTATTATGTTGTGTTTCTACCATGCAATAGTTTACAAAGTAATAAAAGTTTAATATTTTTAAAAGGTAATTAACCTCAACATTACTTAAATGAAAGACATCAAAAATAGTAGCATAGATAGCGAAAATATTCAACATAAACTTATTTAACGTTCGTTTATTAATACTCTCTTTCACGTAGTCATTTTTCATAAGTATCCAACGTTATACACAAACACCGAAACCATTCAAAGCAGTTAGATCATAGATGCTCCCATTAAATTACAGCAAAAGGTTACGTGACGTTTTGTGAATATGGCATTTAACGTTTAAATTACTCGTGGCAGAGTGAGCGCAAAATTAACCCTATTCACATGGAAACAGAATTAAAAAATAGGTGGGTACAATCGTCGGCTCAAAGTGGCATCCACCTTACTGGAACCTACGAATAACCGACTTTATACCGCTGAGAATAAGGTAGAGATTTTATTTCTTTGCGAGAATATACTATATTTAGTATAGTGTAAGCGAATGTACGACGGATGGAGTATGGAGAAAATCAAATTAAGTTTTTTACTCCGCTCGTCGAGTAACATACGTATGTCGTTGGTAACAATGTTCTAATCTAGTTGGGCAAATTAAATCTTCCTTGCTTGTTCCATTGTGATTCAGTTACCAACGTTGTATGAATCCTCCGAGTCGTTTTACGTTTTAGCCCTTCCTACGATGTATTGCTAATTGATTGCAGTTCACGTTATTTGATTTGGGAATTGAACATAGTTGACATACCTACCAGTACCGCCATTTTGAAAAAACTTCGTTTCGTCGGCCAGTGATGAAACATGTGTCAATCGACGGAGTAAATAATTACAATCAAAAAGTATTCAGTGATGAAATGTCGTAAGTGATATTATTTCTAAAATATTGAGTTCAAAACCGTAGAAAAATAAAGCAAAAAACTTCGTTTTGGTGGACATTGATAAATCATGTCTCGATAGACTAAGTGATTACGATCAAAAAGTATTCAGTGATGAAATGTCGTAAGTGATATACTTTCTGAGATATTTGAGTTTATTAATAATTATTATTTTTATTTTTGAACTCAAATATAGTAAAGTAAATCATTTACTATAAATAAATATAGGAAAGTATATCACTTAAGACATTTTATTCAGTTCCAACAAAAACACGCAAACGCAAAAACTGATTTACAATTAAATAAATGAATAATATAAGTAGCTATCCAGATACTCATTAAGTAGTGTTGAGTACAAGTTCACATTCATTATGGCGAACCATGTCCACAACAGTTTTTGTTCTCGTTTGAGGTAAAGAGGAAAAAACATAAGTAAGGACCCGAAGTAGCCTGTTGTTGAGCTCTGTCATTTGTAACCATCAGCTAATCTTGTAACGAATAGGACTTTTTGCACAAACAGTGCTGTAGTTAAAGAATTCTGTGAATTGTAGCGGCTATTATTTTAACATCTAGTGAACTGCTTGTCTACTTTCTAATACATACTTCTCTATGTGAACGGGTGAATACATGACTAGGTTGTAGGTATCTATTCTTCCGTTAGTAAGAGTGAAAGATTTGAGATTCAAATGGGGACAGAAAATAGGCAAATATATTTTAGTTCGTCGAAGATTACGCAAGGTGGCGCTATAACCAACGGCCTAATTGTAAGACCATAGTTTTACAACTTTTATTTGTCAGATAACTTATGCACTCACTTGCCCCTCTCTCGCTTTACCGGCTATCAAGATCTGCAAATAAAGTGGTTGATTGAATATAATGAAACTGAACAAATACTCCCGAAAACAGAATTGTCAAAGTAATAGACCTTTCCGGAACCCAACCACCTTAAAATCCCTCCATCAGCAAGTGACATGCCGGACCCATGTCTCCGTAACGCTTACATCAGCTTTATCGACTTGTCAATAATGCCTGACCTTTTCGATTTAAGAGGTTCTTGAGAACTGATGATGACCAATTTATTAAAACCCTCGGTATATCGTCATTTAATATTTCAAAAATAATTGCTAATAAATTGTGCAATTTGTTAATTTTTGTTTATATTGGCATGCATTTTCAAAAAATTTAGTTATATAAAAAAGCCTTAAAAAATATTTTCTTTTTGGTTTGCAGCAGTAAACATAAATTAATAAAATATATTCCAGTGTGAAATAGTATATTTTAAGCCCATGGTCAGTTAAATAAGTTTCGTCATCAGCATCCTATAAATACCCATCAGTATCAACAGTGAGGACTATTGATTTATAAATATACGAATACTTGTAGGTGTAGAGACTTTACTGGAATCGAGCCCTGAACATTATCGCCAAGTAAGGTATACAATATGTATCTTAAATATATGTAACTTAGGAGGGTACATGGCTCAAAATCGGCAGCTGAATCGATTCCACGTATTTTTAATGTAGGTAATTTTTTTTTCCTAAAAGAAATTAAAATTAAGTAAATGATGTCACCCAATTCTTTAAACAGTCGAAACAAACAAAAATGAAACTTAAGTCAATGCAATAGGGTCCTTTCAAGCATTATTATACTTAGCCACAGCCTCAAACACACACTGCCAAACGTACGAGTTGTACGACGTTAAAGAAATACACTACAAACGCAATAGATCAAAAAAATATTATTAAGAAAGTTCGCACACTTCCATACGTTTTCTCTCTTCCGCATATTTAAAAACAGTCGGGAGGAAGCGAGACGTAACGAGAGTGTCCCAGCCGGCGGTGTGATCGGCCCGGCGACCGGCGGCTTTTGTAATCTACGATTTAGAAAATTAAAAAGTCAGTCACACCGCACGCGCCGGCCTTATCAGCTGATTGGACCCAACTAGACTTTTTTCTGTGGGGACGTGTTTATTTCAAACATTCCATTAGCGGTGAGGATCTAAAAAATGGAATAATAGCTGCATTTGACGTAGTGAAAAGTGACACTGTAGTATTAAATAAACTTAAACGACAATTACAAAAACGTGCATTATTGTGTATCGAACAAGGTAGTGGACATTTTGAAAATGTCATTATAAGACGACGCCGCAGGAGTTGATAGGAGTCTATGAGGACGAAGAGGGAAGAAACCAATTATTATCAGACCTGTAAGTTACCTACAGTAACTAAATTTAAATGGTTGTTTAATATTTGTAAATATTTTAATAATTCACAGCTTTTAAACACGCAGTCTTTTTTGTTTTGTTGTATTATTACTTAAGTCCGATTTAAACGTATTATGTAGATTGTAGGTAGTTAACTTAATTTTATGTGAATGATTTTTAGTGCGCGCCCAAACGGAATAATTTAGTAAAGCTCTTTAGTTCATACAATTCTTCACAACCTACTTAATAAACTTATGCATTTTACTAAATTTTAATTAAAAAATGTCTGCTCAAACGTGTTAAGTGTTATGCCCCGCCCATAGAAAAATTTCTAAATCACTTGTTTACTTGCGTACAAAATTTGAAGTAGGTAGTAAATTATCCGTTTACACCTATTAATTTACTTAAAATTTAGTTATCTACATATCTACTTCTAAACAATAAATATTTCAATAAATAGGTATCTTATCATTTTAATGCCAAAACGATTGACATTGTATTAATTAAAATGATTCAAAGTCGACAGTCCAAAAGCTGTAAAAAGTGATTGAAAGAGGGAATCATAATTTGTTTATGAAACAATTTATCTTAGTACGATTAACTATTATTTTAGGCATATGTAGGTAATAATAATGTTTATGTTCAATAAAATCTTTGAATCTTTACCTAATTGGATGTGTTCAGTAAGTGATACGAGTATAACACACCAACCAATTAAATGAAATGAGTACTCAGGTAACAAACATGTTGTGTTTAACAATGTCTAATGTAGGTATGTACAATGTCGAATTCGTTTTCGTGCATCAGCTGTTATCGACGCGCGCGCGCCGCGCTGGCCCCCGCGGCCCGCGTTGTGGCCTGTGACGTGGGTCTCACTCTCATGTGTGCGTTAGTCTGTATGCTTGTTTAGAATATTATGAACATTCTTATCCCTCTACGAGAACAAGTAATTTCTTGAATAAACAATTAATAAGCTAATAAAAAATATTTTAGTGTAGGTATTATGATTAAAACTGAATAGGTATTCTAATTGGGGTGTTTAAGGGTGTACGTCATTTATGCATTCAATGTAGTGAAAAGTGACACTGTAGTAGGTATTAAATAAACTTAAACTTATTACTGACATTGTTAAATAATTTTGTTCTTTAATTTGAGGTTTATTAATCAATGAGTTCAAAATTGTTCACAGTCTACAGTACAAAGCCTGAAAAATGTGATGGAAAGAGAGAATCATAATTTGTTTACTATTTAATCTTCGTACCATTACCTACTACATATTTTATGTAATGATCGCTCGATCGCTAATAGCTCTGCTGTTTTCGTCGGGGTGTACTCACACAGACGCGCGCACCGACCTTGTAGCGCTCGTTCGCTCTCATGTGTGCGTGCGCCGCTGGGTAGAATGTTCACACTTTTCGTTCGAAATGAGTATAACTTATTTCTTAAATAAAAAATTATTAAGCTATAAAAAACAATTAAAAATACGTGGAATCGATTCAGTTGCCGATTTTGAGGAAGATACTTTCTCAAAGTGCGTAAATCCTGTTATACGTTGTATAGGGCTGTCAAAAATCTTAAATATATCTACCTCTACCTTTTCCTCTTCATCCTAGACATGTGTTCATGAAGCTGCTTACGTCGGCTTTATCGGATGAGCATTAATGGTTGACCTTAATTCTCGATGGAGAGGCCACGCCTCAAGATGCTCTTACGGGCCTCTATCTAATGCTCAACGATCATCCGTGGTATTAAGTGCAGAGGGTGAGGTTTATGAGGTACATTTTACCGTTTCGATGCCGAAATCTTGTCGCTGTTGAAGTGAAAGATATTTTCGTAAAATTCATGTCATGTTGATGAACGCCACGCATTATAAAACCATTTAGTTATTATATGGAAAAAGTCGAGCTAGGATCGTGCAGCATTAACGAGTATATTTGAGGAATACCATACTAGGATGAAATTTTTAGGGTAAACTTTTCTATAGAAACTTCTATGTTTATAAAACCTCATTCGAGCCTATGCATTATAATAAAATTAATTACTCACATATTCATGACAGAAATGATAATCATACACTAGGATTTTGTGTGTTACGGCAAAACATAGTAGTCATACATTTTTTTTAAAACTTAACTCATCGTCGATTGAACGCATTTTACTATAATACGGGTATTCACGATATTTATTCAATTCATCAGTTCATCCATGACCACGATCCATGCAACTGGGTCGAAATATCGGAGTATAAAATAAATATCCTGAATACCCGTATTACAGTAAAATATACTATTTGTTATTGTGCTCGTGTTAATTGAGATATTTTTGATGTTTATTTGTTTAAGGTAACCAGACGTACTGTGCTCGCACCGTATCGACTCACGGACGGCTAGAGACGAAGAGGCGCGGTATTTAGACGATTTTTGGGGGAAATGTGCCGTCTCAAGTACATGTGTACACATTTATCTCGGAGGGAATATAAAAACATACTAGTCTTTGTTCAGATGGTATAGAATAAAAGGCTTTTAACATGGTTGTTGGAATGTTATCCTTCTTGTTATACATATAAGTGAATATAGTTACGTCGCAAAAATATCATGATTTAAGCTCTACTTGTTCTTGTGACAGATCACATGTGTGTTACCGCTGCGGTGTGACCTAATAATTTGTTTTTCAAGTAGTAATATTAGAAATAATGACAAATAAAACAGCATTTCAAAATAATATAATTATGTTGTTCAAAAAACATAATCTTATTTCTAATACTATTTCGTTTTTTATTATAAAATTACTCGTGATAAATATTTCAGTGAGTAATTTAGCAATCCATATTGTCGCGATCCAAAAAATCTCTCAAACCCTTCAGTACCTCATATTCTCTACGCACTCCGAAATATCTCGATAAAACAGTTGGATCCGCGTCGTACGTGAAAATCCTAAGACGCTGAGTGAGTTTGCGGTCAGGGTACCGCTGAAAAGCCCTTTAAACTAGCCACCCTAACGTGACCCCACTTAAACCTACCGCGCCTTTTTGTTTCGATCAAAAACAACACCACAAGAACGGAGAGAGAGGTCTAGCAACACCGGCGAAATACGTAGACATTGCCACTTTGTGCGGCTCACTGTAATGCTTAACGAAACCGGTATAAGCAGACCTCTCGGGGTAACCGAATGATCCACTAAGAAATACCATGCTACATCGGTTTCTGAAGGAGCAGCAGCCAATTATATAAGACCTCTCCACTCGAGTGGAGATATTTGCTCAAGAGATCTGTTCCGTTGGATCGTTGTAATGGATTACAGTCAATAAATAAGTAGCATAGGCATTATGTCTGAATGATGGCACGGCTTCATTTGAGCCGATTTCGGTGAAATTTTGGTTTTCCGACTGGCTGGAATAACGTTATAATTAATTAGTCGTGTTTGTACTACGCACTTGATATAAATGAGTTTCGTGAATAGGCATTTGTGTACGCTGAGCTAAAAGACAAAGCTTGAATGAAAATTTTAATTGGATATCGAGTTTGAAGCGAGATAGAGCATGTTACGTGTCTCTGTCGCACAATTAATTAACGGACGTGTCTCTAGTAATTAATGCGTTAGTGTTTTAGTCTATGTTTTGTCACATTTGGTGAAATAGCTTAGCATGAGATTTATTTAATTGTATGGTTTAGTTTGGTAAATCTCTAGTAATATTTGTTACTAACTACACGGGAAAGGATGAAAGTTACAATAATGCTTTTGTAACGTATTTTTTTTTCATAATAATTAAAAGAAAATTGAAGTAAATTTAAACAAAAAATGTATTAAAATTAGTTACAGAGCTTTAAACCTGATATCTATCATTATATTTTATTTTTTCAACATAATATATGTATCTACGCAATTTGACGAAAACTTAATTGTAGTTTAAATAAAATTGAATTAAAAAAATTAAATGCAGGTCTTCTTACTCTGGTTCTTAAATTTCAGAACTAAAGTAAGCTGAGTCGATCGGCAGACAACGAACACATGCTGAACGCCTGGTAGCTGTTTGTCCTGTTCACTAATTGCTTGTCAGACTGCTCAGTAGGATAACCATGTAGGCTTAGCTCGTTCTTAGGTATATTAAAATGTTCATATCAAAAAAAGATACTTGTGGAAATCGATTAAATTCCAATCGTTAAAGTTGTAAAATTTTACAAAAAGGAAACAAGTCACTGACGAGTAACCGCCCTACTTTGCTTCGGTATTCTTATTATTTTACACCTTGGGTTACATTATTGGAGTTTTATTAAGGATCCCTAATTTTTTGGAAATATAATATTATTATAGCCTATGTCACCCGGGAATAGTGTAGCTTCCCGACAGTGAAAGAATTTTTCAAATCGGTTCAGTAGTTTCGGAGCCTATTCAATGCAAACAAACAATCAAATCTTTCCTCTTTTTAATATTAGTATAGATGTAATAATGAATTTCAAAGCACAGCATAGAAGTAGTATTCTATAGAGTCTATAGTATCTATAGACAGACTCATTTATTAAAAGAGTCTAGTGTTCTATTATCCGCTGTTAATGGCATACCCATTAACTTTATAATAGGTAAGACAAAAACCGATCACCATCCTAATTTAGGCTTATTAGTATAGTGGGAGATAATGGGTAAAAGATTTGTCCCATTGCGTCGAGCGTCGTCCATCCGTCTCGCTGAGCCGGCTTTACGACGAGACCAAATTTATAGGACCTCTTAAACGGCAACAATAAAAAGTTACGCCGTAAGGTACTTGTCAGAACGATGAACATGATGCTGAGCGATTAATCAAATCAGAAATGTATTAGATTTGAATAGCCGCTTATTAAAGTTTGAATTTTCAGAATAGATTTATTTAATTTTTAAATGAAATGAAAACACTTTATTGCACTGATTAAAAATATAATATTATTGTCTCAAGTTTAAATGCACGCATAAAATATTATTAGTATTTAAACTGTTTATATTAAAAACAAAATATCATTTAGTGAATAATTAATTTTCCATGATTGTTTTAATACAGGTAACTTTAATATTAAACCTTCAATATTTTATTAGCGTCATGTTCAGTTAAAATAATAACATCATGAATTTAAAAATAATAAATTACATATTTTTAAATATTCATAACTTTCTGTTTTCTTAAAGTGACTAATTTTTTTAATAGTTATAGAATAACATCTGATCAATGAATAGCTTATCGCTCAATACCTGGTAGTGAAACTATCAGTTAGGAGAACAATAAAAACTTACGCCATAAACGAGAGGGAACTCCTCGTCATGGCTTATACACATATTATTGTTATGGTGAAAAATTTAACTGGGTCGAGGAAATACGACGGAGAACGTCTGTCGAGTTTTTGTTACGTCTGATCGATGGCTGTTTGATGGTGAAATGAATTGAAGGATTTATAGGAAATCTTTGTAGATAACAGCGTCACTAGGATGTCTCAAAGGATTTTAAAAATTATTTCTTACTTACATACTGATTTTAAGATTTTGAATCAATTTGAATTATGATTTGTGAAATAAACATTTGTAAACGCCGAGTCTTTTGATTTCGGTGGGTTTTGTTTCTTTTTAGGCGTAGGAATGCTATTGCTGATATTTGTCAGTCCTTGAAATATATTATTAAAAAAGTCAAAGTATACTCTCTCATATAGAGCAGTACACAATTGCTTAAAATAACATTGCAATGGAATTCGTGGTACGCTTGGTGTCCGACAGAATATGCGATCAGATTTCGTTAAAAATCTATATCTAGTGAGTACAGTCAATGAGAATCAGGAACTATTTCAATGGAAAATGTTGTCGGAGTCATTAGCACGTGACACTGATAGACGAATGGCCATTGCAACACTATTAGGGTTCCGTTGTGGAGTGGCTAACAACCCTGAATGTATTTGGTAGATGCACACTACTAACGGGAAGAAATAATAAATTTGAATATTTTATAAGTTTTTATTATTTTTTACCGACTTCAAAAAAGGAGGAGGTATTCAACTGTTTTTATGTTTGTTTCCTCAGAACTTTCGGCTCGGTGAACCGATTTTGATGATTCTTTTTTAATCGAAAGCTGGTGCTTGTCATGTGGTACTGAGCTAGATCTGACGAGTAGTTTTTGAGTTATTTTGGAGTCGGTTGTTTTTTCATGGTAAAATTCAGATTATCTTATTTAATTTTGTCAAAGTAAATTTTTAGTTAGAATTTATTTACGGTATACCTATGTCCATCACATGGTCAGGAAACTAGGTAGTTTAACTTTTCAGCTTGCCCGAAGCTGGAACATGGAAACTGGAAAAATATTAGCTTCGATATTGGACCTATTTGCAAAAATGAGCCTAGTCGTAAAAATCTTACTCACAAATGTTTTGTCCTGAAAACGTCTTATTCTGTAAATACCCTAAATTCCTATAAAAACTTATTAAGACCTATTCGCGAATTGCCTTATTAAACTGAAATATTAAAATGGATAACAATTATTACGTGATCCATTTCTTTCACATTATTAAGTTCTCCATATAATTCAAATAACAAATGAAAAATTCAAATAACAGCTTTTAGGAGAAATTATGTATACAGTATATTAAAATGCATTCAGACTGGAGCAGTGATCACAGATAAGGAAGCAATCTCGGCTGAAGAGCATCGCTGCAGGAAATAACATGTCTGGAAGCGGCGGCGGGGATACGTAGATGACGCTTTTGAGACTTCACAGCTCAATTTCAGCAGGTTATAAAATTATTATTGAATTTTTCGTCTGCTATATCAATCGTGAAGCAGTAACCAATCGGTTAGAACTTCGCACGTATTCATTTGAATCACATTTTTAACAGATTTCGAAAAAGGAGGTTCTCAATTCAGTTGTTTTTTAAGCCTTTCCACTATTTAATACACCTTGTAATCGGATGATTGATTTTGTTGAAAGTGATTTTTATTACACAATTCTTCACATTGGCCAGTGTGGTACCTACAGAGACTGAGTGAGAACGTGAGAGAAGACCAAAAGCTTCTGATAAGAGAACTATCAGCCAGCTATTTCTTTAAAAAACAGCGTCTAAATCGTGCAAACGTTCAGCTTTCTAGATAACATCAGAACGAATGCTCATTTCGTGCTCCTTGTTCAAAAATGTGCTAGCTCCAAACAATGGCTTTTTCCAATCCAGTCTCGCGAAGACAATGGGAGCCCCAAACTTTTCAATTCACTTCGGTGCTCCGTCAGTTATCGGGCAGCGTGGCCGCAACCCGCCGACGTGTGAACTTGTCATTACTTCGCCCCATTGTGTGTGCGCGCCGGAATGTGAACTTTTTGAATGTATTCATGTTTGGTTCGAGTTGCGCTTTTCGTGTTGTTCCGGTGTACCTGTATTGATTTTTAGGGTTCCGTCACAAGACATAATAGTACATAAATGTAGTTCTATATTCGATTATTAAATTGACAGACGGGACGAATATTTGTAACTCCAAGCTCATTACAATTCATTAATCCTAAGCTACCTTTAAAAAAACGCTTAAATAAAATCACTTAATAACACGACTACGATTTAAAACACAACTGTACTATTAAATTACAAACCCTCATTACTCTTAAATCTAATTAGAAAATACGTAACAAACGGTTATAAAACGGGCCCAAATCGGGATCCCACAAATCGCACGCATCGGACGGGTTTAGGGGATAGAGCAATGTATGGTGGTATGGATTACTTATCTGTGCGAGATAGCAGTAACGACCTCACCGACGGATATGGTCAGATTTACGTGCCCGGCGACGCCGTTGACCTCGTAACTCTGCCTGGACGAACCAGGGAGCTATCTATCTATGGGTCTTCGTTCGAAAAAAGATATCGATAGATTTTTCGAACGGCGAACAAAATTTTTTTATTTCCAATTGACGAACATCTATTTGAGTTACCGTCAATAATTATAATTTGTCATTCGATTTGTTATATTATTAATCTTAATATATATAAATTACGTGTCACGTTGTTTGTCCGCGATGGACTCCTAAACTACTTAACCGATTGTAATAAAATTTGCACACCATGTGCAGTTTGATAGCTTACATCTCAAAGAAAAAAACAACTTTTAACAGAACGAAGTCTGTCCGGGCAGCTAGTTAGTAAAAAATTATTATTACTTATTATATTAATAATGTGCCGTTTATAATAACGTATTAATTAATGTCTGTAAATAAGAAGTATCCGATAATTTGAATAGTCATATTATGAATATTCAGTATGCATCCGATGATATGCAGGTAAAATTATTAACCAAGTTTTTTATGTGTATGTTAATTTGTTGAATACGTATAACACATAGTAAATTATGAAGATATTTGTAAAGTATCTCTCTGAAGAGATAATAGAAACAAACATGTCGTGTTCAGCCTACTGGTGAAATAACTAAAAAAAAGTATATTTGGCTAGTCTCACTGGAAGAGGAGGTAAGAGGGTAAATATAATTTGAAGAACTTATGAGGACTTATTTCTGCGTTTTCATTTTTTTTTATTCAGACAGTTTCACAAGACTTAGACAGTTTTGAAGGCTTGGCGAAGTTTCAGTTAAAATTGTTGAAAAATAGAACCTCTATTTTTAAAACATTGCAGAAGATTTCAGTTTCAACTTCAACAGATTCGTAAAGTGTTTCAGTAAAAGCTGGTAAGCGATCAGCGATAAAGTCAGAGTTATTGAGTTTACGAAGGCGCGATACAGGTAAGGCGAAAATAATTGTAAACTAATATCGCAGAATATATGTTTTTCTATAGAGCTTGCAGCATAATAATTCAGTTGGTAGACAATTCCGGTTACTTTAAAAAATCATACTAACGATTTATATGTGCCGACAAGCAAAATGACCAAGGCACCTAGCGACCCACCACGCAAATCCCCTCTCAGTGCGGCCACCATATATACTAGCAAGTAACCAGAATGCAAACCACTAGGCTCTAGGCGCTAAGCAAGCCGCCTGTCTGTGCGGACGTAGCCTAAATGATTATAACATCTAACGAATCTATCATCTATTATCTATCTACACCCTGTTCTCTCTCTCAGTAAACCAACCGTCTAACACGCTCGGAGCTACATTTTTCACAATTTCTCTCAGGTGTAACCGAGATGGATGTAAGCCCGGATAATTTGCTGAACAATACCTCTTCAGATGTCGAGTAACGATAGATCAGGCGCGAGCAGATTACCGCAGCTCCCTACGGACGATTCCACACGACCGGTCTACCCGATCGAACGATATTTAAAGAATATCGTGGAGAATGTTATGACGGCAGATAACATGCCCTGCGTTAGACTCTGCGTTAATAACGTATATTTATCGAAGCGTCAACGTCAGTGAGGGTTTCGGTGGGGTATGGTTTCAGATAAGTCGCCGGAGCCGTAGTCGTTTGTTTGAATTAATTATAAAAATAAATTTTGTTTTTGGAACGAAGCTCCTTTTCACGGCTTATGGTAGGATTGAAATGGTAAAAAGTGTCTAAGGAAGGCAGAAGTGTGAAATAAAGAAGAATTTATAAAAAAACTTTATTAGCATTTCTTTCTTAAGGCTATCAAGTAACAATGGTTTCGGGTGCAGTTACTATTTATTGTTATTTAAATAAATAACTCTAACGCCCCATCTCAGAGTCACTAATGGTTGCTTAAATCGCTCCACGCTACATAATTTGTATGGTGATTCTTTACTAAGGAGCGATTTGAGTAACCGTTAGTGACTCTGAGTTAGGGTGTAAGAACTATTTAAGTCAATTGATAAGCACATATTATCACAACATGTTTGTGTTAAGGTATTTCACTTACACATACATAGATTAGGGGACTAACATGTGGGAACAATAATTTGCCTACACAATGTAGGAGATGCCGTGGAATGACTGTCTCTGTGGAATGCTCAGAAGCCATGCTTTATCACACTCTGACACATTGTAAAGTAGTTTAGTAGTTTTTAATTTAAAATTCAAGACAAAACTTCTCTTAGTTGATGCCTTAAATGTCATAAAAAATACATTTATAATATTATATCTGTTCGAATAAGTACATCTGAAGTATAAAATATAATTAAACTAGAAAGCTAACTATCAGAATCTGATCTACAATTTACATTAAAAATAGCTATTTCCAATTGAAATGCGCAATTAAATCAAAAGAATTTTTACTTTACGAATCGCCGTAGTCTATGCCTCTACGAGCTACGCCGTAGCAACAGAGAAAAATGTACTACGGAAAAACATATGCTGCGGGTTGAACGACCCACGCAAAGTAGGTTATGAAATTAAACAGTGAATTAAATTATTCATTACCTACTCATTACTGTATAGAAAATACACAAGAATAGCAAACATTACAAAATGATCTTTAGGTCACAAATGGACAAATTCCACGGTTTTATTTTTTAAGGTTCTAAAGTGAGCTACCTAACTTACCCTTAATACAAGATATGTTTGTACAAAAGATGTCCAAAGATTACATTTCCTCGACTGTATTCAACTTACCTTCCGTTACATTACAACTTAATGTATTCAATTTACCGTAACATAAAGTTGCCATCAGAGGCGACAGTGTGTCCTGGAAGCGACAGTCAATATTTATCTGCGAGTTATTGGCGTTAGGCCGCTCCAGCGCACAATTACTGGCACAATGACGCAGCCCCTTGACCGGCTGATAGAAATTTACTATTTATAGCGTCTAGTGCTACGAAAATACTGGACGGCCTATTTTAAAACGTTCGTTTAACTGAAATTATAAAAATGTCTACTAGCTTTTAAGGCATTGTCCGCTTTAAACTTAGAATAGCGAAGATGATTTTTTTCCCTTGTTCCTTGGTCGGTTACACATCGATGACAAGTCTGATTTTGCTGACGTCTTTGAGCGACGGAGGTCACTGATCTTAATGTGGAACTTAAGTTCATTTTTCTACTTGTTAGGTACATAAACTTGACACAAATAGAGACCTAGGTCCAAAATAAAACCTTTTTTAACAGGCACCTTTTAATATTTATCATACTTTGTTTCTGCTAAAGAACAATAAAACAGCGGTAAGGTAAAGATTTTATAAATTTCACCCGCTAAAGTCTGCGGCGGAAAATTGCACCGCGATCCGGATTTTGTGCCGATAAATAAACCAGCAGAGCCTGAGGAACGCACGATTGGGGCTTCGGAAAATAAAGCAAGGCCATGCGGTTTGTAGCGCCGGCCGCCGCGCTGCCCACGGGAAGCCAGATATTGGAGCTTGGGGTTACAATAGTGGCTATCACGGATAGTTCTTTGAGCTTTACCCACAAATTGCACACGGTTCGTGTGAGGTTATGAATGTATTGATTTATAAAGTTCGGAGTAATAATGACAAAATCAAAAGACTTCCTCTTTTTGTATTTAGTATGATCTTTTTGTTTGATTAGTGTATCATAGGTAGCGTATTAATTTACAAGGTTTGATATAATTATGACAAAATTTGAAAAATTACCTTTTTGTGAAATGACTGAAATTTTTAAAATATATTATGAATAACATGACACACTTATCATGTTCCTTTTCGATCCGTTTCTTTATGGTCAACTATTATTCATTTACCAACGTGACTTTATTGTCAGCTATAACTTAAAGGCGGATAAGAAACTATGAACTCTTGATTTTCTAATCAGTGTAGAATCGTATTTGCGTGCATTGACATGTTTTAGAAGTGATACAAGTAGTATAAATGATACAAGCATGTTAGCCAGCATCTAAACGTATACTTTTAACGAATACTCTTTCCTCAGTTTCCTCTACACAAAATATACATATCTTCGCCAAAGGGTATTGAAGAGCAGTCAGTCGGAACTGTTAGCGACGTTCCAACATCTCACTCGGTTCAAATCGATTTTGTTGCTTTTGCCGAATTCGTCTGCGACTCAAACGCTATTATCCACATATCCGCTGCTCTCCTGGTAGTATGCTGTATTAATATAATAACCAATATGTTTAACTTCGTCTATTACAATAAATAGTTCTTGTCTTGTCATTAGCAAATTAGCAATTCAACTCAACATTACTAAGAAGATCTTAGCGACATCTGTGACATGATAATTAAAATAGAAAACAAAGATTTTGAAATCGTCGTAGGTTGATGATAAAAACTTATTTGTTGTTTTTATGGAAATGAATCGTTTTTTCAATTCAAATGATATAACGTACCCATCACTAAGTTACAGATTAAGATAAGTCCATGATGTGCATCGAATTCGATTGAGTAATCTAAGATTAGTTCTAACAACTAACGTTCCAAAATTGCAAATGAAATACCCATACAAAAATACTATGATGCACGAGTGAACCTTTTATAGTAGTACCCTACATACATAAATCCCGTTCTTTGCGTCACAAGACCCACCGTCAATGGGCGAGAAAAGAGCACCAAATTCCATTACCACTCACAAGGAAGCGTTTTATTCATCAGCTCCAGAGCCGTCGACAATAAAATTGGAATCGCCGCATTACAGGGGACCGATAAGCCGACTCGTAAATTCGACATTCGGCGTTCAACTATGCGTTTGTTTCCACTTCATAAATTAACTACATGTGTTTTTACCCAACTGCAAGGAGAGGTTATTTTTTTCGAGCGTATTTGTATTACTGCAATATGGATAACCGTTGGGGAAGAAAGGTCCTCGAATGGAGACCACGCCTCGGTAAAAGGAGCTCAGGACGCTCCCCGAACAGGTCGACCGACGACCTGAAGAAGACAGTGGGTATCCGCTGGATTCAGAAGGCTCAGGACCGGTCTGAGTGGCGTAGATTAGGGGAGGCCTATCTCCAGCAGTTGTCCTCAAAAGGCTAATGGTCGGGATGGATGGAATATGGATATCAAATTAAAGAGCTCATCATAAACATTAAAAAAATATCATGTTTTTTTAATGCAGTTGGATTTTTAGTAAGTATATTTTAAATGGAATCTGGGACTGTAGGCATGGTTACTATCAAATTCAGTTTAACAACTTGCTGTTTTTCATTGTACCTTGGAAACAAACCGGGGGTTTGGTCATGACAGTCCATTGGTCGCACATTGTTCATGAAATGTCAGAACTCACGCGTTACGTGGCCATTGTTTTTCACACAACACCCGCTCCGGGCACACTGTGAATACCATTAAAGGGAAATGTACTGGAAGGATATTGGGCGCTTTGACTGGTAAAATTGTGAATGAATTTCATTCATAGTAATTACCAAGAGGATCCAGTGTCATCACAATTTTGTACCTACATGTAATTTATAGGATCGCCAACGTCCATACCACGATGAACACACCGGTTCTCGTCCGAAAAATTATAGAATCAACTTTAAGGATGTTTGACGACCCTCTAGCTTAGTTTGTAGAGACTCTGCCTGCGAAGCGAGGGGTCCCGGGTTCGATTCCTGGCCGGGGCAGGGTTCTTAAAGTCTGCTTAATTATTCGGTAATCCCTGGGTAGATCACTAGACATTCGCGATCTCCCATTAACTTGTTACATCTGATGCCATGTGGAATTAATTTCACAAATAATCTAAATTTTACTAACAAAAAATAACCGACTTCAAATTCTCAAAAACTACTTGTCAGATCTCGTTCAAATTTATGTGGGACCACATGACAGCCACCAGCTTTAGATTAAAAAAAGAATCATCAAAATCGGTTCGCCCAGTCCAAAGTTCTGAGGTAACAAACATAAAAAAAAAAACAGTCGAATTGAGAACCTCCTCCTTTTTTTGAAGTCGGTTAAAAATAGTAATTCTAAGTAAGCACATTATGTACAATTTTGTCTCCGACCTTATTGAGACCGCCTTTTGACATAATTATTATTTACTAGCTGTGTCCCCCGGTTTCACCCGCGTTAATATGACTGGGTAAAAAACTAACTACTAAAATATATGATGTTATAATGTAATATATGATGCCTTCCACGATAAATGGACTATCAAGTACAAATAGTTTTTTTTTAAAATTCGACCCAGTAGTTCCTGAGATTAGCGCATTCAACCAAACTCTTCAGCTTTAAAATATTAGTATAGATTGGTATGGAAACAGTAAACAAAATGATTGTCTACGTAGTGCTTGTGTCCCTCTGCACATCGGGTGTGATATTTAAATTACAAAGGTACTGGTATTAAAAGCAACAATATGAATAACAATAATATATGAACGTAATTATATTGCACCGGCTGCGTTGCGACTAATGAAATAAATTAATCTAACTAATAATAGAACTATAATTAACTAACACTCTTTTTTAAGAGACAGTGTTTTGTTTGATAAACAAAAGCTGATCCAATGTACCTGCTTCATAATAATACCCATACAAGCGTTCTACATAAAAGTACTATTATTTCTTCTGTGGTTCTACCAACAATTACGAGTATAACGACCCTACAGGGACAACACATTAAAATATTACAACACATATTATTATTCATTCATTCTACTGTCCGTTAGAATCAAATGTAGTGTAAAATGAACTGCCGAAATATTACCAACCGCGAGCAAGCGATAAACAAAATTAATTTCAACGTAAACAAATTTCATTACAAACATATCAAATCTGCATAATGTATTCATAATGATTGAAATACCCTTGTATTTTGACACGTTTACCCCACCCTCGACAATAGACATACGTGAAGCATTCAACAATAGGTTTGGACACCATTGTCGAAATGTCAAATACGGCTGTCGGCATGTTATCTATACCTACTACTCGTAATATTATAAAGTTGAAGAGTTTGTTTGGTTGAACGCGCTAATTTTAGGAACTACTGGTTCGAATTGGAAAATTCTTTTTGTGTTTGATAGTCCATTTATCAAGGAAGGCTATAGGCTATATCATAAATTTTAGTAGTTAGTTTTATCCACAATTCCACAAATTAACGCGGGTGAAACCGCGGGGCACCACTAGTAATATATAAACTGGAATTTGGAGTACCTTGTTGGTACCCTATATTGGATTATATGAAATACACGTCATTATTAGCTCAGTATGTAGAATGTTTGAAGGCTCCTGCTCGAAGGACCTGATGTCAAATTTTAAATCTTAAAAAGGGCGTAACTTTTCCGCTAGCCGCAAGCTTTCAATTACAAAGGAGCATAAAACAAACACGACGCCGATTCATCAAAATAATAATCAAAAAGGCAGTCATCAAAGCGAAAAAAGCAACAGCAATCAAAAATGGAAATATAATTTGAAACGGTTAGGAGTTGAAAATATTTTTACATTTCGCCAGATAACAGGCAGGTGTGAAGTCAGTCCCGAGGGAAGAAAATTAGTAGACGCTTGCTATAGTCAGTAGCCACCGACTTGTTCAAATGTCGTTGCATCCTTTTTATTCCCGGAATTATGTCTGACACTGAATTTTATGAGCGAAAGCAATTTAAAATTGGATGGAATTTTTATGACATTTCATGTAAATTAAAGGTGGACGCCAACCATTGCGAATTATGTCGGGATGTTTGTTGTTACGTATGTAGGTAAATATATCTCGTATGTAGTTTCAAGTACCTATTTTATATTTACTTTATTTCAAGTTACTGTTAGGAAGTGCATGTTCTGAAGTTCTTCGTTCAGTAAGCAATGCATAATAATCATCTATTTTTTAATACAAAATAATAATGTTTTATAGTAGGTATTAATCTAATAAGTTATTTTAAGATTAAGGTACTTTTGTGAAGGTTATATCTACTTAGATACTAAACTACGTACTTTACTTACTAACAAAGTAGGTACTTACTAAACTAACTTGGCAAAGTTTTATTCAGTTCAATTTATCACCGCCATCATTCAACACAGATTACTTAAACTGAAATCATAATAATACCACGAATTATTCCACAACTGAATAAATAGTTTGAATCAGCCTGAAAGAATTTGGCCAAATAACTCCAAGTTAAATATTTGGTATAAAAGTTGTCAAGCGCGAATCTCAAAACAAGAAGATTCCGTAGGGTAACGAATTTTTCTTTTTATATGAACATTTAAATTTTTGTTTTACAGTAACTGAATCTTCCTTTATATGTATTTAATTTTTATCTGATTTGACACAACACCTTTAACAAAAATCGATTCTTGACAACGGGTCTGAAATAATACCTATGACATTTATTTCTGAATAATTACTTTTTTGGGTATTTGAACGTGAAATTAAATTAAAGAAAAATTCAAAAATACCCAAATAAAATATACTGCTTAAGTTAAAATATACCAAGGAAATCTTTAGAATTCCTCTCTACATACGGAACCCCAAAAATAGTTCCGAATTGAAAAACTTGGAACTGTACTTGACGAAGCCGCGAGGATCGCAGTAAATAACGACAATGGTGAAACTGTGAGAATTACGAGTATGATATCTGCATCTCTTTCTACTGATGTACGGAGGTGTATATCTATTTCGCTTCCCCTCCGATAACTTCAGGAGTTGCAAAGTAGGCTAAATTTTGTTTATGGTTATTGAATTGGGGAATTCCTCCATTTTTATTATCGGAATATGAAAGCTGATGGATGATAACGTACCTAATCGTAGTCATTTGATCTACACACCTATACATATAAACACTAAAAAGTACGTACAATATACAATGTGTGTATGAAAAGGTATAATATAGGTATTCATACCATCAAAGTATAATATCCTAAAGTACAACAGACATTGCGAACAAAATATATGCCGCGCCGACAGGGTCTATTTTCAAATTTGAGCCCCCTTTCTCCTTTCAAAATCTTACAAATCCATTGAAAATTGTAGCCCATTAGCCCCAATTCATATAGTAATAATCCGAACAAAAACAGTTTCACTGTAAAAAAACAGGCCAAGTACACTTCAAAAGATAGTTACAAAAATGATAATTAAGTTTTTACAAAAAATTATGAAATCAAAAAAACCCAAGTACATAACCGTTTTAGATTAGAAAAAAAAATTTGCTAGTAAAAGTAAAAAAAAATGGTGTACTTGGTGTGCATAATTATGATTTTCGATCTGACTTGACATTAGAAGCCTAGGCCGTCAGAACAAGGCAAGCCCAACTGTGTCGTACAACCCAGGATCTTGGGATCCAATACAGAACACTCCATTCCATACGTTTAATATTTAACAGCTGCAGAGCGATGACAGTAAAGGAATGATAGTAAGCTGGGCTTTTCGGCTTGTATGGCTGTAGTCTGTACCACACGCTACTGAATTTGGAAGATATTTTTTAAATCTTTTTAACCCCCGCCGCAAAAAGAGGGATGTTACAAGTTTGACGTGTCTGTGTATCGGTGTATCTGTGTGTCTGTATATCTATATGTCCCAAACGGATGAACCGATTTTGATCTCGTCTTTTTTGTCTGAAAGGTGGCTTAATCGAGTGTTCTTATCTATGTTTAGTGTAAATAAAACTGTCCGAGATTTTTTTAATTATAATTTAAGATTATTTTGAAATAAGCACGCACTATAAAGTATTATGCACACCAAGTACACCATTTTTTTTTACTTTTACTAGCAAATTTTTTTTTCTAATCTAAAACGGTTATGTACTTGGGTTTTTTTGATTTCATAATTTTTTGTAAAAACTTAATTATCATTTTTGTAACTATCTTTTGAAGTGTACTTGGCCTGTTTTTTTACAGTGAAACTGTTTTTGTTCGGATTTCATATCTTTTTGTAAAGTATATTTTTTTCAAATATTGCAAGCCTTATACCGCGAAGCCGGTTGAAGTTGTGCTTTACTCTCGATAGGTACGTCAAGATCAAGAAATTTTTTGCTCTTATACTAACTCTAACACAGCCAATATGCAGCAATATGTCTAAGAGCTACTGAACCATCTGACTAATCCGTTTCCCACAGAGCTCGAATTTTTTTACGATGTTTTATTATCAGTCAAATAAGAAAGTACCATTCTGGCAGGCATCTCGCGGTTGCGTAATCATCCCTTAATTTTTTGAAAATGCAAAAAATATTCTTTTTTAACCTTCCCCCACAAGGCTATAATTTTAATCCTACTAATATCCTACTAATATTATAAATGTGAAAGTTTGTGAGTTTGGATGTTTGTGTTTCAATCACGCAAAAACGGCTGATCGGATACGGATGAAATTTGGCACACATATAGTTTAATACCTAGAATAAAGTATAGGATACTTTTTATCCCGAGATATTGATCTGTTCCCGAGGGAAAAGAAGTAATTTTTATAGTAATAGGAAAACAGTTTTGACGTTTGTCTTCACAGTGACATTAGAAAATTCAAAACAGCTGATTGAGTGATAAAGAACAATGCCCAACTGCCATACATAGTTTTATTTCATTTTCAACTAAAGCGTCTTAAAATAAAAAAAAATCTAAAAAATACAGCATTAATTTCTGAGCTTAGATATATAAGAATTTTCAGCAGGCACACCCCAGAACCAAAGTATTTTAATATTGAATGTTTTATAACCATAGAAGTATTATACAGAGTACCTGGTACACAACAAAACAACGATGCCGGAAGAGTATGTGATGTCAAGATTTGATCACTAAACGTCAACGTCAATTTTAAAAACGATTCAGAAGTTGCCATTTTACTACTACTGAAAGATTAAATTACTTAAAAGAATTTCATGAGCACGACGAAAATAAATATTTTTAAATATAAAAATAAAAAAGTTCAAGCAGAATATTACTTTTTTATTAAAGATTGCCCAAATTACTCACTTTATACAATATGAAATAATTAAAATCAGAAAATATGTACGACTATCAAAATATATTTTCTACCATTAAAGGAAAAAAGTATGAAATGGTAACATTTTTACCGCATGAAAATGGACAATATCGACATCATTGTTATTATTATAGTCAATTCATCACTTATTATTAAAATTATTTTACCCAGGGTAATACGGGTACAGATATTAATTTTAAAATACGTAAAAAATATTTAAATTGCTTCGGTGTAACTGACGTTTTAAGACGCTACAAAAAATAAAAATAATTTTTCGGCATTGTTCTTTATATTATGGTCCATTGTTTTAATATATTTATTAAGAAACAATTCAAAGATTTGCGATGAGGCGCATTGTGATAATTTTTGTCATACAATGGAAGCTTTAGTAGCCATGGATCTCGTATAAAATCAAATAAAGCCAACCCAGCATTTTTTACGCTAAACTAAGGCTGCTTTCACATCAGCGTTTGTCGAGCGTTAAAAATGAGCTTTAAAAAAATAATAATTTTACGTAGAAGAAATACTGTAACTTATCAAGGTTTTTTCTAGCTCTCAGTATGAGGTGCGATTGAAATATTATAATACGTACCGCATTAGGTTTAATTTGTCAGGTGAAAATCATCAAATTTGGTTTTTAACATTCGTAAATATCTACCAATATTTTTTTATTTACTTTATAGAAATAAATATTAATTTTGTTAACCTATTTAGCAAATTATTATTCAAGTGTGTCGGATGAACGCATACGCTTATAAAATTCTAGTGTGGCATCGGCCTTATGTCTAGATCGGCCTTATGTCAAGATTTCTTTATTTTTCTATTGCTGTACATGCATATATATATATATATTACCAGTGCTTTTTACCGAAATCTACAAACCTTCAATAAGTTTTTAATGTGCTTTAGATAGGAATAGATTCGTTGTTTATGAAGCGATTTTCATGATTTTTTATTGTATTGGGAATTTACTAAAGTTGGTCCTATTTCCGTAGGTATAGTGGGATGATGGATTGTGGAAATAATGAGTGAACTTCTCAATCGTAGGGAATAACTGAACCGTGTTTGAATATATTAGCTGTTGTCATCATTTCATCGTCCATGTCGTTATCATTATCAATCGTTGACATCGCCAGGTATGGTGGTGTGTCTTACAGACGAAATGTGACTCCTCAACGGAACAATTGAAATAACTAAAGAATTTTAAAAAATATTTGTTGTTCGTAATATTGGCTTCAACCCATTAATGGCCCACTACTGGCCACGAGTCTCTCCTCTTCAGCAGGCCGCTCTAGGCCTCCACCACACTGCTCCAGTGCGGATTGGTTGAGGGGTTAGTGGCCAACCCGAGTGTCAGAAGTTTTCAAACCGCCCGAGGGTCTCCGACATGGCTTAAAGACTGTTATCTTATGATAACAACTGGGACCGACGGCTTTACGTGCCCTCCGAAGCACGGAAACGCTAAAGAAATTTCTGCCTCTAGCGGTCACCTATCCAACTACCGACCGCGCCCGCTGTAGCTTAACTTTGTCGATTACATAGGATCGACCGGCAAGTTCGTTATATTAACACTGCAAAACCAGACGCACAGAAAAAAGTTAATGCTTGACTACAATCCCACCTTATGGTAGCGATGTAGTCTTGGTTTAGCATGGTATCTATTTAGTACATTAATACACATTTTCATACCTTTCATACTTTAAGTATGATGATGACCTGCGATGATTGCCAGGAAAAGACTTAATTTGGCATACTTTTTATTTTAAAGCATAGTTTAACGATATAACAAACTGCAACTTCATCTGCGTAAATAAGATCCACAGACAAATGAATAATTTGAGAGATGACACATTCACCTTATGGACCATGTATCATATTTTTGACTACGGTATCGTGTATTTTTTTATCGATATAGTCGATGTGGCTAGGACGATATGGTTGTATTTTTTAGCTACTAAAACAAACATATGCATGGGGCAGCCTCGATCTTACCACTCTATGGAGTACATAAAACACTGACCCCCGTATTCAAGAATAATACTATGAGGTCTCACGGTGCTTGCGAGTGCATAGTGGCATTAACCATTTCGTAAATAATACTTGATTGAAGTCCTTCGCTGTGCGTTTGTCAAAATCGATAAAGTAGCTGCCGAGCTACTTTACCGAACGCATAGTGTTGTTTTGACTTCTATCAAAATAGAAAGATAGATCGATTATTTTGTATTGTTATCTTTGTCTTTTGCCTGTGTCCATAAGAGGGCTGTATACAGCTCTGTGCGTCCGCATAGCCAAGTGATACTTAAGGGTCGACTGTGAAACTGAAGGCTTGCCATGACCAACGCACTGAGAAATGCCTTACTTCGCATAGTATTGCTTCTTTACCTATACAAGTAGTATTCTTGAATACGGGGGTGAGTCTCTTAGTTTCGTTTCATTTCAATGCCCTTAAAGATGTCATATGGGAGCATCCATTAAATATACCTATGTTATTTAAGGAATGCTATAGTTCGTTTGTGTTACGTTTGTGTAAACGTACCTACCTAATTCTCTTAATGGTTCTGCTGGTTGTTGTAAGTTTAATTCACAAACATCCAAACATCTATACCTAACATCTAAAACATTTAAATTTTAGTAGGATCAGGATCCAATTCTCAATTCTCGCGGACGAAGTCGCGGGTAAAAGCTAGTAGGTTATAATTTAGATATGCTTAAGACAAAAAAAATTGCCAACCCATTTTGAGGGTTGCAAGTATGTGCCAGAACAAAGCAAAGTTGTCATCGGGAGTGCAATTCATAACCTGCTCCCACATGGCTCAAATTTTCAGGGAACATTCTTTCAGTTGTTAAAAAGTATATGTAAACAGCTAGAAGATTCTAGCGGTTGCAAGTATGTGCCAGAAGAGTATACAGGGGTGAATTTTCAAGTGGGCGTGGATGGATAAATTCAAAACTATGAGGAATAGCGAAAAGTGGTCAAAGGAGTCTCGGAGCCGATTTTCACGAAAACCAAAACTGCATAATTAGATTTTTGAAAAATCAATAGCCAGGAAGCCGTTGATTTTGCCTCATGAAAATTATTATTGTTTGTAGCGTAACACTGTTTTTTTCCATCAATGTGTACGATCTATGAGATCCTACAATCGCCCCATACATTATTTATAGTGACATCAAATAGAGAAAAGAGCCTGAAATTATACATACATACAAGGATATAACTGTATGAAAATTATTTTTCGTATGGAAATTTATTTCCGCCAAAGTGTATCTATAAGATCCAACTCATCCAACAGTAGTCCCACAGTATAAGGAGATATTCAGTAACGTAACTCGGCCCTATTCTCGAAAAACTTGCCTACGGCCGCGCGGAAGTAGCCGCGCGATAGGGCTGTCGGCCGACATTGACAGTATTTTAATTTTATTATACGACTTGAGTTTCTTTGTAGTTTTGTATTTATATTGTATTTGAGTAATACCTACAATATGGAGGTACAGTAAAGTACCTACCATGACGGAGGTCGCCCATCCAATCCATTCAATGTCCAACTTCTGCAAACGTTGCTTAATAATTTTTTTATGGAAATAGGCGGCAAACGAGCTGACGATCCACCTGGTGGTAAGTGGATATCGTCGCCCATGGACACCAGTAACTTATAAGGCATCACTGATGTGTTGCCGGCCAAGAAAGAGAGAAGAATAAGAAAGAAAGAACTGGCTCTCAAGCCTCCAGCCGGAACACGAGTCGTTTGGCAGCTGACTCATCATGCTCAAGGGTGGTAGCTATCCAGGCGAACCCCATGGAGAAATAATAATAGTAGGAATAATGGTATTAATTAACAATTAAAATCAATATTACCAATATAATCCCTCGAGGGGCCCTACCACCAGGGGGCCGGATTTAGTCGCCTTTTACGACACCCATCCGGCGTGGGATTGGGGTTAGTATTCTAAGCCGCCCCAATACGGCAAAAGTAATAATAATCAACCATTTGATTTTTTAGCCCCTTATTTATCAATCTAGGCATTTTACTCGGTAGACTGGAAAAATAAACAATTTAGGTACTTAATGTAATACGTACTTGTAGGTAAATATTTAAAAATAGTGAAGAGTTAGTTATTTGTACCGAGTTACGTGGTATAAACTCCGCTCGATCGCCAATCGCCACACGGCGCGGCGGCGGCCGCAGTTTCTTTCTTTTACTAGCCTTATTCCGATGTGCGTAGGTATGATGCGCGTTCCGACCGTTTAAGTTTGTATAAAGAGCGAATACTGGATGTAATAATATTTATACGGTGACAGTTCTGTACATTTAAATGACATCAAAAGCAGGCTAGAGCTTGAAATTATGCATAGAAAGATACATTTGTATGAAAATTATTATTTTTTGTATGGCAATACTGATTAATTAGGGGGGCGGCCATTGATAGATTACGTCACACGTTAGGGGTGAGGATGAGGAGGGGGTCAATCAGTGACGGATTTACCCTTAATCAAATTAAGCAATTACCTAGGGCATCACGTCTGGGGGGGCACCAGAAGAAGCACAAAAAACCACGTTGACATACGGATAGGGGGGCCCACAGGCGTGGATTGCTTAGGGCATCAAGTAGTCTTAATCCGTCACTGGGGTCAATGTAGTGTGACATTGTGTGACAAGGGGTGGGAGGGGGTCCTAATTTCGTGACGTCACATTTCAAAATCGAATAATTGGTATGTACCTACTATAGGTAAAGATTAAATAAATAATACTTAGTTTAAAAAAACTAAAAAACACTCTTTTATAGAAAATCCAACAAAAAAAATTAGAAATTAAAATTGAATTAAGAATCGTGTAATTGTAATAAAAGCGTGGGGTGCATGGTGTCAATGAGTAGAAGGGATAATATCTTTAAAAGCAAATTCTAATTGTTTTGGATTTTCTATATAAGCATGTTTTTTTAGTTTTTTTAAACTAAGTATTATTTATTTAATCTGTAATTTGTTTGATTTTTTGAAAATAAATTTAGGTTTCTTTCTTTCTTTTTTTCTTTAAATATTGAATTGTCATTGGTCCTTAATAGGTATGCCAAATTTTGAGTTAATCCGACGTTTCGAAGGGGGTCAAAATCATGTTTAAAGATTCCGTTACATACATACTAACATACGTCTGAAGCGAATAAAAGCGTATTAAAAATAATCAATGGAAATAAAACTTTTTTCGGAACTACTGTTTTCAGATAGATATCTTAATATAAATTATAGATATCTGATATCATGAATCTATGAATTAACTATCATAAATATCTGCATGTAACCACGTCTCAGTCAGGATTATAACATTATATGCATGAACAAGGACATTCATACATATATGTATATGGCAGAGGGGATATTCTACGGTGTTGGTCATTCAATAATATTCCTTTTACTTTGCTCCATGATATATTTTCAGTTCTCCTAACATTCACATCAATAACAATCTGTACTACTCCGTGATCAGTCATCGAATCCCATAGAATGTCCCACACGTATTGTTCTCAATATATTGACACATTCCTTATTCTAAATCAAAGATAATATTTTACCATAGATAATATCTATGGACATAACATATTATGTTATGTCCATATATTACGAGGTTCAGTTTTTGATCCGCGATGACATGTCATAGTTATTGTCAAAGCATAACATAGAGTAGGTAGGTAGTCAGGCAGAAGGAACACTGAATGAAACAAATAGTACCCATTAGAGGCCGCTCGATGTCATATATATTTTATGTAGCTTGGTCGGCAATCCTCTACAGTTCTGGTAGTAAATAGACAATCTATCCATAATGTAACCCATCAAATCTATATAATATACATATATACATATTACCAAATTATTAGTATAATACAACACATGCTTTGCGCAGGTTTTATTTGTCTGTATATAGACGTCACCAATGTTTTGCTTCAAGTAGTTTGAAATAGCAGCTATAATAATAATAATATGCTATGTCCATGCAATATTAGTGGCATCTATTTCAGTGGCTTTAAAGATATAATATTTAGTTTGGCTGCTATGTAAAGTAGATTACTTATTGAATATTTATTATTTTTAGCAAAGACAAATGGTTAAGGCTTATTCTAATATACATAATCCCATCAAGTAATCTTAAAAAAGTAACAATAATAATAAGGAATAAGGAAATATCTATATATTGCCTACTAACAATACAAGCATGAGCACAATACTATACAATAGTATCAAATTGATTATACTTTATAAAAATTATGTTTCTTTCCTCTTAAGAGTACATGAGCCATGTTTGTCATTGTTAAGTAATATGTGACAAATATATTTTTTAACATAAGTATGTTCAGAGAATTAACATAATATTATATGTATACTAGCTGCCCGGACAGACTTCGTTCTTTCAAAAAATAATATTGCGACTATACATTGAGATGTAAGCTATCCTATCTTTCAAGTTGGATCAAACTGCACACGGTGTGCAAATTTGATTAAAATCAGTTTAGTAGTTTAGGAGTCCATCGCGGACAAACAATGTGACACGTAATTTATATATATTAAGAAAGATTACAATGCAGCAATAGTGATATTACAATGAGATTATTAGTGACACCATTTTGTTTTAGGCAAGAATTTTAACAAATTAATGTAAGTTAATATATAATCTTTAACATAATCATAACACACTATATGGAGCACCAACAATGATATATTATCCTGTGCTATCAGTAGGTATAGTTTTAAACAAAACATGTAATACTTTAATGTTAATTGACTTTAGGCTACTCAGTGCCGGGCAGCATCAGGGCTACTCATCATAATTATTATTACAAGTTTAACATAATAATAATATCTTAATATCGAACCGGTTTAATTGAAAGTTATGGCACATGTAAAGAATGTTAAAACTGAATTAATTTCTAGTTTTAAATACACATAGCTATTTCTCACCTTAGATATACATATAATACAAACATCATTTAATTTTTACCTTCTTGTCTGCAAAACTAATAATGAAGCTTGACCCAGCAATACATGCATGCGGTATTCGGTGAGGTGAGCAGCAAATAGCAATGATATTGTTAGTCTGTAGATTTACGGTAATCAATGTTCCCAGCTGCAGCGTTATGATGGTCATACATTCAAGGTATTCTCCATGGCTGTATTGGTTCATGGCTGCAAATTTGTGTTCAAGAACTACAATACTACGCGCTCAGATGGTTCAATTCAATGATGAATTTTCTCCTCTTTGTCAATGCGGGAATCCGAAGTGGCGTTCCTCAGCAGATTTTAACGCCAAACGCAGACAGCGGACAGTCTACCGCTGACTTTTATCAAGGTGTTTTTTACGGTGGTGTTAATTGTTATCCTCGCTTCGATCACTTAATATTATTGATATATTCGTGATTGAAGTATCCTCGGCTATTCATTAAAATTATTATTTATTAACTTATGAAGTTAGAAATACTTGTTATCTTTTAAGTACTATTATTTCTTTTGTGATATTACTTAGAGTAACTTAAAATCACAATTCACAACAAATAAAACATTTCAATTTTTATTTTAAACTCAAACTCAACTCAATTGACATAATTTAAATAATCAATGCTACCAACACAGAGTGACAGAGTACCACACCACAGAGTACTTAATTTACAATTTACAGCCATGGATATATTACTCTAACTGGATACATAACTTTGTAGTGGTACCTGACGATCGAAGACGTCATATTAAAAAGGACCGTTTTTGTATTGTGTCCATGTTATCTATAGTCCCAGGATATATTATATTATTATACCATTAGAATGCGATTTTTTATAATGGTTTAATAACATTTAAGTTGAAATTATCTATACTATAATAAAACTCAAAGGGCAAATTTTCTGTACATTGAATATTTAAAAAAAAAATTGACTAAGGGGCACTTCAATAACGTGTTAGAGCACAAAAATATATTTTTTAGAATTATTGTCTGTCTGTCTGTCTGTTTGTCTGTCCGGGCATCACATGAAAACCCTTGAACGGATTTCGATGAAAATTGGTAAATTTGTTACTAATACTCCGGGTCATATTTTAGGATACTTTTTATCCCGGAAAATTAAAAGATTTCCCCGGGAAACGGGATAAAAGTTTGTATGAAATATTTTTAAAACATCAACCGATTTGCTTCAAATTTGCAAAAAATGTTCCTTGTTTAAATTTATGCAACACGTATTTTTCAGTTTTTCAAAATTTTGCAAAAAAAAAAGAAAAAAAATACAAATTAATGTGAATATTCCAATATCCAATTCCTTCTTCCCACGATTGTACACATTATAAACACATCGTTAATCACAGGGGAATTTCCCTCCCTTTGGTTGAAAGCGTTAGTTATCCCCATCCCTAAAATAGCTTGCCCCCGTGAATTAAAGGAGTACAGGCCTATCTCTCTATTACCATTCCTGTCTAAAGTATTAGAAGCTATTGTGCACAAACAGCTCTCATCCTTCATTTATGAACATAGCCTGCTTAGTGCGCTCCAGTCTGGCTTTAGGCCTGGGCACAGTACCACCACAGCCCTTCTTAAAGTTACTGAGGACATTCGTGCGAGCATGGAGGATAAAATGGTCACCATCCTAGTATTAATTGATTTTTCAAACGCTTTTAACATGGTTGACCACGATATCCTCCTTGCTCTTCTGGCAAGACTCCGGTTCTCTTCTACGGCTATGGAATGGTTTTCCTCTTACCTCCGTGGTCGTCAGCAGGCTGTTAGGATAGGTGCGTGTCAGTCAAACTGGTGCGATCTCAATTCTGGTGTACCACAAGGTGGGATTTTGTCACCAATTCTCTTTTCTTTATTTATTAATTCTCTTACTCCTCTTCTTGGCTGCTCTTACCATCTTTATGCTGATGACCTGCAAATTTACACCCACGCTAGCGTAGATGACATTGATGATGCCGTTGCTAAAATCAACAAAGACCTAGTTAGCATCAGCAATTGGTCCCAAAAATTTGGAATTAAAGTAAATACTCGAAAATGCCAAGCTATACTTGTCGGTAGCCCACGCCAGCTGGTCAAAATCAAGACTGATTCGGTGGCACCTGTCAAGTTTGAAAATAACTGCATTAATTATGCCACTAGCGTCAAAGACCTTGGCATATTTATAGACAGCAGCCTAAGCTGGAACACGCAGGTCGCTGAAGTTTGCCGTATGGTGACCGCCTCACTGTCCACGTTAAATCGGCTCAGGAATTTTCTTCCTACAGACACTAAGGCTTATTTGGTCCAGGCACTCATTTTCCCGATCATCGATTATGGTGATGTGTGCTATTTAGATCTGAGTGAGGCTCTCTTAAACAAGCTGGATCGTCTCATAAACAATGCCATTCGCTTCGTATTCTGCCTTCGCAAGTATGATCACATTTCTTCTTATCGCTCTAAGCTAAAATGGCTTCCCATCCGCGAGCGACGGCGATTCAGGACGCTTTGTTCACTTTTCTCCATTCTCTTTGATCCCTTGTCACCGGGTTACTTGAAATCCAAATTCCAGTACTTGTATTCTTCCCATGATCGGCAGCTTCGCTCTCGTGCCTCCTACCTGCTTTCCATCCCGCTGCACCGGTCTGGCTTCGTCTCTAACTCTTTCACAGTTTTGGCCGCTCGATTCTGGAACTTACTCCCAGAGGATATCAGAAGACCCTCTGTTAAGCTTCTCTTTAAGAATAAGCTAAAGGCTCATCTACTGAACCGTCATCCATAAGTCACATGTTCATCATCTTTCATGTATGTATTTATTTATGTTATATATAATTTATGTATGTATGTATGTATGTATGTATATTATAGTATGTATGGTATATATGTATATATTATATATTTATCATATTATATGTATGTTGCGTTTATATAAATACTGTATTTATACCGCCCTTCGTGTTGTCTCTGTTTGGCTTGCTTGTACTTGGTTAGCTGGTAGAGAATGCATTAAGCATTAAGCTCGCCAATTGTACCGTAATTTAATATTGTGGTCAATAAAGAGTAAATAAATAAATAAATATTGCTAATTTTTCAAAACCCGATCCTGGAGGAATCCTTTGTGATTTTATCGTGGGTTTCAGATAAAACTAACTATAAGTACTTCAATATAAATTCACCTATTTTAAATTTCCTTCTGCAAAAGGTACAAATTAGGTAAAACATAATTTCCGTATGCGAAGCTGCGGGCAATAGTATTAGATATAGATGTACCGTAATGGTGTATCTTAATTTTCAATTAACTCTTAATGCAATAATTTAAAGACGGTAATTTTAAAGAAATTTTAATAAAATATATTGTTTCAATATTATCATGATTACTACCAGAAAAATTACATATAGAAAACATTTTGAAGAACCATATCAAAATAGGACATAATTTTTCTAAGTGTGGACACCCTACAATTTAAGAAGGACAACCTCAATCCGGCCTGTGATTGGTCGAATGGTCCTTCCGATTTGACATCATCGATCGTCAGGTACCACAAAGTCTCTGATCCAGATAGAGTAACATATCTATGGTTGAAACGCACTTCCCTGAAGTTACACAAATATTTCAAGATCAAAATTTGCCAAATCGGTCCAGCCAATCTCAAGTTTAAGGGACACAAACAAACAGCAATTGATTTTTATATGTATATAGTAGCTGCCCGGACAAACTTCGTTCTGTCAAAAGTTTCTTTTATTTTGAGATTTAAGCTATCCTATCTTTCAAGCTGCATCAAACTGCACACGGTGTACAAATTTGATTAAAATCGGTTCAGTAGTTTAGGAGTCCATCGCAGACAAACAACGTGACACGTAATTTATATATATTACGATAAATACATAAGTCACAGTATTAGTTACAAACTCCTCCGAAAGGGCTTGACCGATTGTTATCAAATTTTGTGTGTTTATTCAGTAGGTTTGAGCAATAGGACGCAAACTATTTTTCATACCCCTAAGTGATAAGTATGGTCCACGCCAATTTTTTTTATTTTTTGGACAAAAAATTTTATTTGAATTTTCTTAGGATTTGGCATTAAAAAATACACACAATTTTAAATTTTAACCCTTCTACCACCAACCCTTACTTTTTAATATCGACTCTCGGCGATCGATAATTAAATTAATAATTTACCAAACCTATAAAAACAAAAGTATTGTGACAACTTTATTTGGATAATTATCCCCTTGAGGGTGAAAATAGGGGATGTAATTTAAAGTTATAAATGTGAAAAATTTCATAATTTTTAACCCAAGGGTTGTGATTAGGGTGTCTCTATATCTAAATAAATAAATAAATAAATCTAGATATAATTTATATGGCATTACAAAGTTTGCCCGCTCAGCTAGTATTTTTAATAATTTCTTCAAAATTATCTTTGTCATGGAAACTGATGTTTTTATATTATTATGATTATTTTTGTGTAAGGTAATAATAAAATTTAACAATATTATTTACTAAGGTACATTTATTTTCTTAAGTACTTTCCACTTGTCTTATAAAAATATTTGAACACCATCGAATAATATATCCTGGGACAATAGATAACATGAACACAATAGAAACAATTGTGTCGTCATCCATCTTCAGTTATCTTCGAAGATTGTGATCCAGTTAGACTATTACTTCCTTGTAGCAAGCACTCAATGTATAGTCTGTATACGCTATCTACTTACTAAGCATGTGTCTGTGGCCGCGGCCATTATTATCGAAATATCTAATACTCCAATGCCATGAACGAAGAAAAAAAAAGAAAATTCAATACCAACTTAGTAGAAAAAATTCACCAAAAATTAGTAATTTAGGCTGTTCAGATTCCAAAAAGGGACCGGGCCAAATTTTTTATTGTAGTAAAGTATTAAATAATTGAAAGATCGAAATAATTTTTAGTGTTTTAAGGACACAATTATGAAACAAAATGTTATGTGAATGCACAAAGTATTGGCGTTTCGCTAATAATTAAAAATATGGAGTTAAAAATTTCGTGACGGCTTGTTTCGTGACGTCATACTAGGTTTCGGGAAAAGAGACTATAGCGTCAAGTGACATTTTTTGGAGTGTGTGAGTGTACTTGCCCTAGACACTATTGTGTCTCCTGATACTTCAGTAATCCATACCTGTATAATCCGCGCGCAACGAAATTGGTATGGAACCTTGTCGAAGTAAATCAAAAACAAAAGTTCTTAAGAAGCGTTAGCAAAAAAAATGCTGAACAATTGGGATAATTATTTTTTAGTATTACCTAGTATTAATTATAAATTAATTATTTCTGCGATCTATCATAATGGTTATATATAAAAAATGTTCATGGTTGTAATCAATTCAATAAAATATTTAGATACTTTATTTTACATTAATGCCTATTTGCTTCGTGGCAATCATCATCAGAGTTTTCGTCATCTGAAAATAGAATAAAAATGTAAACAGACTACCTAAGTACTGTAGATGATGGAGATCACTATTAGGGACGATCTATTTTAAATTATTTTGTTTCGTCTATAATATTAAAGCATATTATATTTTATATAAAATACTTACCGCCTGTGTTAATTACAAAATCTTCTATATAGCTGTTAAATGTCATAGTGAAATCGCTACACCTGACTAAATTCGACTGCCTCAATTTCAGCGCCCTCTTGGCACGTTTACCTTTTTTATACTACAATATGCATGCAAAAGCATTAAGCTCGCCATTTGTTCTTCAATATTTTATATTGTGGTCAATAAAGTGTACATAAATAAATAAATATCATTGTTGCCGACGCTACGGCTTGTCGATGACACGTAAGCGTCTCAGTTCCAAAAGGTCGCATCCCATTCTGATCGCGCGCGGATTATACTGTTCTCTCCTTATTGTTAGTTTAATTGTCAACAGAAATAGGAATGTAATTATAAAGAAATAATTATTGCCGCCCGAAATATCATTGCGCCCGAATGACAGAATGAACAAGTAACACAGGAACATAAGTTTTTTCTCGAATTCCTCCTTCTTGCATCTAAATGAGAATTTAAAAACAACTACGATCCGAAAATTAGTTAACATTAATTTTGTCAGATAATTGGTTTTGCGGGAATTCTAACATCGAAACAGATCTGATACTTGACTGAGATTTTGATATAAGAACTCGTCGTGTTATTTGGAAGGTACTCTAGTTATAAGGCCACGTCAACATATTTTCCGTTCGTGCTGCTCGAAGGCCGTCGTATCTCAACGATAACCCGCACGGAGCGTGCGTGATCGAGATTTAGCTTTAACCTTATTTTCGAGGTCTGTTACCCGAAATATAGAAACCAACACCTTTATTTTCTTTGTATAATTAATCTTAGTTGTATTAGTCGATTAGAACGTCACATATACGATTGTGTCCATACGAGTACCTAATCATATAAATAGAGTAATAGTTAATCTCGGTTCAGAATGACAATTTTGAAATTGATGAGCCGTTACGTAGATTTCGGTTATGTTCATTGTCCATCAATTTCGAATGTTCACTGGCTGTCAATTTAGTTATGCTATGCGGTGAAGGGCAACATAATATTCACAATTTATTATCTTGACACTATTTCCCGCGAGTGGTGAAAGTTCTCATATTTTCTATTATTGATTTAATTTATTATTCTAAAAGTATAAGGATTTTGATGACTGATACTGACAATGAGTACATTACTGATTTAATCAATAATAATTAAAAGGGTAAATTCTTTATATATGATCTTGGCTAGCAAGAACAAAAGACTTGGAGTAATTCAATTTCTAATCGTGGTTGAATCTTTGTACAAGGAGGATATTGAATCCTCTATTCAGAAAATTTTAACGAAAGCGATGCCACAGACAAAAGCTTGTATTAACTTAAAAATGACAAGTATGTATAGTCTATATTTCGCAAAAACACCAGCTAAATAGCTGCGAACGTCGCATTATATCCAGAGCGGTTTAATCACAGCGGACTGCGGGTTCCACAGTACCACTTGTCGCGATATGCGACCTTCGTGCAGAATATTATCTGTGTGAGGTTTTAAAAGGCTTTTTATCTGTGTTTATCTTTAGTAGCGGTAGAAATGCGGTAGAATGATATTTCCTCTGGATTAGAAATATTGTTAAGATTTTTTAAACTTATTTTGTGAAGATGTGGTCATTCACTTTTAATTTTAACAATCAGTCCAAAAAAAAAAACGAAATCAAAAATTGTTATTCAATTAATTATTGTGTATGACTGTAGTAATTTACTACTAGTAAAGGTTACCGCTAGTTGTAAAGATTTCTTGAACGCTTTCGTACTTTGGAGAGCACGTAAACTCGTCCTTTCGTCACTACCTCATCTCATTGCATTTCATCTGATCATTTACTACTTCTGTTGTTTTTACTAGAGGAAAAAATTAGGTACTCCGTAACAATAAATGTATGAAAGTGCGGGCTTACTGTACAGTTGTACACTGCACTCTTATCGGCGCGGCGATACGTAGCGAACGCGATTACGTGAGAGACTGTACTGTAGCAATGCGGGTGCGATAATGCTGCTTTAGAGAAGAGACCTAAAAGACTGTGAAGAACACACATTAAAATGTTAAATATCTCGAAAGGTATATTTTTACTTCCATATTTTTGTATTTATAAAACAAAAAGGCTAATGAAGATACAGAATGAAAATTTTGTTCTGTTAATCCTTCTAACTAGTACTACAAAGTATTGATAGATGGCGCTATACGCATAAATTGATAGTCTCACCTTTGCAATCGTGACGTCACACTGTAAAGTGAATGAAATTAAAGAAGAATTTAATTTTTTTTAAATAACTACTATAATATAAGAATGACTACTATAACATAGTAGGTGGGTATGTAGGTTTTATACTTGTCAAGAATAATATTATAATGTAAAAAAGAGGCATTGCATGTCAATAAAAAGCCCTTTGAAGCAGCTACGCCCCAGCTTTTACCAAATTACGACATCACATTGAGATTGAAATCTTCTAAGCTAAGCAATCTAGCCTATTCCCGAAAAACATCATTACAATCTTCATTCAAAGCCAACGAGTTGGAATACTGATGAAATAATTATAGAAATTGCAACGTCGACTTTTATAATTCACGCAAAGTCACGTACGGGGCTCGATGTCACATTTTTGCAAACACCTGCACCTCGCGATAACAGCACCAACTTTGCACGGAGTTTCAAATTGTCTGGTTTGTTGTTTTTTTCATTGTCGTGCTTACTCTGTGTTTAAAATTTTGATTATGGAAGAGTTTTATAATTGAACTGTTTATCATCATCTTCATCATCCTGCCCATTTCCCAATTTTATTTGTGGTCAGTGCAATATGTTTTCCTCTTCCACACTTCCCTATCAGCCGTCATTTTAACACTAACTATCTCTTATCTTTCATATCATTTGTAACACAATCCATCCATCTTTTCTTTGGTCGTCCTCGTCCTTTTCGTCTATCCATCACATTCATATCCATCACTCTTCGCATCACATGCGTTTCCTCTCGCCTAATCACATGCCCATACCACGACGTTCGGTTCCCTTTCCACTTTTCTGTAATTTTTGCCACTTTCACAGTCACTCTAATATACTCATTACTTACTTTATCCAATATAAATGAATTGTTTATAAAAACATTTTCTTTAGTGATGATCCGTACCGGACCAAGGTGTAATGTGAGCCAGGCTACTAGGAAGGCTAGACCTAGGCTAGAAGAGACCCATTCACCACAGTTATTATAAATTATTATAAATAAAAGTTTTTATAACTATATAATATGTTTGTGAGTCTTTCATGATAAAAGTCCTGAATGGGTTTTCATGAAATTTAGCACAAAAGTAGACCATGATTTGGAATAAGAAATACGGTACTTATTATCCCGAAAAACGCGTGTAAAGTCGCGGCCAGAGCGTGTTCTATGTTTATAATTTCGTGTTGATGTGGAAACCGAGGCATCCAATCGGCAGCTATATGATCTATCGACGTTCACTTAGCTATCTTAGCTACCTATATTGATTGTTAGTCAACATGCGGTTATGTTAATTGATTATGTATTGCAGGATTGCATTTGGGTCACAGCAGTGGTATAAAGTGATTGTATAAACTAATATTTTAAATTCATATGATGTACTAAATGATAAAGATCGAATTTACGAGTATACTGGAGTCATTTGGCAAAGTACTGTATAAAGCTCTGGGGACCTATAATATCTTTTATTACTCAGTTTTAAAGAATCGGATATTCTTCTACTATCTCAGACGACACATCATAGATGTATAACGAAGATTACATTGAAGTGAAGCAACTCATTCAGACCAAAGATCAAACCTGTTATATTATATTTTTGTGTTTTTGTTTATTAATCGCAAAAATGAAGTCACAAATACATTATAATGAAACGATAGATGGGCTATAGAAACTGATAATGAGACAATAATACCATTTGATTCACAGGTCATGATTGGTTGACAAATCGATTACATAAAGGCAAGCATCCCTCATACGCGCCTAAAATGGTCGATACAAAAAATACGCCAATAGGGCGTAATATTACAAACGAGCGATTAGTTCTCTGGAAATTCCCCTGTGGACGGACGGCTGAATTGCTCCCGTAATTTTATTAAATAATGCCGTCTTGCGCGGTTCCAACGTGTAAAAATGTAGCTGGTCTTAAAAAGAAAAAGGGTGGGATCACATTTCATGTGTAATTAGCACAATAAAACATTGTCTTAATAAATTATCAAATATTTTATTCACATTGAAATTGTCAACCATATTTATGCCTCTATTTTGTCAGTGTTGCCAATATAACAGTTTTGATTTTCCCTACCGTAATGACTGTTACACACTTTGCCGCTGGCGTGACTGTCAACTTTTGAAGCCGCCGGCTTTGCAGCACAAATAAGCCATATTCCTACTCGGCCCTGTCCTTGAAAAAATTGCCTACACCCGCGCGGTACTTAAACGCGCGCGTCCACTGACAGTATTTTAATTTTATCAAACGACTTGAGTTTATTTGTAGTTTTGTAATTGTGAATATTACATCTTCTATTTTAAAAATGAAATTAGTTGTGAATGAATGAAATCCCGGATATCTCAGAAAAGGTGCGTCCTAGACAATTTTTGACACGATTGCCAACCCCCGTACGTACCCCAGTCCCGATTACATAAACCTTGCTGTACCCATCGCTAACCTCCACCCAAATTTTCAACTTTTTTTTTTTTTGGAAAAACCGGAAATCCCGGATATCTCGGAAACGGTGCGTCCTAGACGATTTTTGACACAAATTCCAACCCCCCTTAAGAACCCCCAGTCCCGATTACATAAACCTTGCTGGACCCACCCCTAACCCCCCACCCAAATTTTCAACAATTTTTTTTTTGAAAAACGGATATCTCGGAAACGGTGCGTCCTAGACGATTTTTGACACGATTCCCAACCCCCCTTAAGAACCCCCAGTCCCAACTACATAAACCTTGCTGGACCCATCCCTAACCCCCCACCCAATTTTTTTTTTGGAAAAACGGATATCTCGGAAACGGTGCGTCCTAGACGATTTTTGACACAATTTCCAACCCCCCTTAAGAACCGCCAAGTCCCGATTACATAAACCTTGCTGGACCCACCCCTAACCCCCCACCCAAATTTTCAACAATTTCTTTTTTGAAAAACGGATATCTCCGAAACGGTGCGTCCTAGACGATTTTTGACACGATTTCCAACCCCCCTTAAGAAGCCCCAGTCCCGATTACATAAACCTTGCTGGACCCACCCCTAACCCCCCACCCAAATTTTCAACAATTTTTTTTTTGAAAAACGGATATCTCGGAAACGGTGCGTCCTAGACGATTTTTGACACGATTCCCAACCCCCCTTAAGAAACCCCAGTCAACACTGTGTATACAATCAACATTGTAAGTAATAATAGTTCAATGACGATCAACAAGTTTTATTTAGGTTTAAAGAAACTTGATTCTCATATTTAAGATACAGTCACTTACATGAGAAACATTTTTTATAAACACAGTAATAATATGATGCGATCAGAATCTGGTAGACCTAATTATAATCGCCTTTTACTTTTTTCTCAACGTCCTGTCACAAACATTTCCCGAAATAATGCTAGACATGTTTTACGTTGCAACACTACCGCGGGTGGGAAGAACGGCGGGGCCGGGCGGTTCTGGAGACAACGCGCGACTAGCAATGACAGCGAGATGTGGCTTCTAGTTTATTATTATTCTAAGCATAAAGGTTCCTTTCCGCGTTCCCTAACGGCGACGGTTACAAAGTGCAAAGTGATCTGCAATAGAGCTGTTTTGTAGATAACTCTTTTCACTTTGCACTCGTCGACGGAATACCAAAGCCTGAAAGTGTACCCTCAAAAGCAATTGTCAGTGCCCTGCATCACGTTTAATTGTAAGTACCCTGATGAACCTCCGGCACATTGTTAGCACAGCCTGCCACAACGCGCGAGGCGTCGACGTTGTATACATTGCGGTTTGACGTGTGACCAATCCATTACGTTGTGCATATTCATCTCGTACAGTTAATGATGTTAACCGGTGTAAACCGGATTTATCTGGTGGGAATCGGATATATGTCATGTATATTATAGCAAGAATATATACTGGGGAATAATAAGTCGATTGTAACAGCAGCAATGTGGAACTTGTAGGCGTTTTTAAACACCGAATTTATCTGTTATTGTCACATTGTATGGTAGTCAAATGTTAAGTCTTTAATATAAAAATTGGACCAGTGACCAACTTTAATGTATCTATCTAACAGCCTCTTAAAGTCCACTGTTGGACATAGGCCTCCCCTAATTGGCGCCACTCCGACCGGTCCTGAGCCATCTGAATCCAGCGGCTTCCCACTGTCTTCTTTAGGTCATCAGTCCACCTGGTCGGGGGCAACCAGTGCTCCTTTTACCCAGACCAACTTTAATACGACCGTTTCAGTTTTACGCCTGATTAAACCATTTAGGACACAAGGGGTACCAACTTCAGACTTAGCCTTTCAAATCAATACGCTTCAATTACTGTGAACAAATCATGCTTAGGCTTCCAAATATTGCTTGAAGCTTGCTTCATCAAGGGAGAACAGGCCCGCCCCGCGGTTGACTGAGCAGAGCACACAACACGCGTGACGTGCGCCGTGTAAACGTACAATGTGTACGTGTATTTGTGTAAACGCACAACGTGTATTGACGTGTAATGTTTACTTATAAAGTAATCGTAATGGTTTACATGTATAATTTAATGCGTAGGTCACGGACCTAAAAAAAATACAGACGTAATCTCAAGAACAAATTCAGTGAAGCACCCATCGGAATTCCAACTCTCTATTCGTACAAGTAAACACCCACACATTGACACAATCGGTTTCATTCCGGCGCCGGACCGCACTCGAGTCATACGGACAACGGGAGTTGATAAAGAATAATAAAAATGCCTTTGTGTGCTATTAAAAGTTGCAAGAACAATTGTAATTCAGTTAAAAAACATAAAGGGATCACCGTTCACAAGTGAGCTTGTAATTTAATCACTTTTTTCCTAAAGTTATTAACAAAACAAACCAGAAAAATTTGTAACCACAAAATCAGCCAATGTTGCCAACAATATTGCTTAAGCAAATAACCAGAATGTGTGGGAAAATTATAGTATGTATAATGTTCGAGTTTCTTACTTTAGTTTAAAAGTATATATTTTTGGGGTTCCGTACTAAATAACAAGGAACCCTTACCTATATGTTTGCCATGTCTGTCCGTCTGTCCGCGGCATTGCTTACAAACTAACAATATTAGAAAGCTGAAATTTGGTATCGATCAATGTAAGTATGTCATATTAATTACGTTAAGATAATGGTAGAACAAAATTGGAGAAATTTTAGGTACCTCCCCTATAAGTGAAGTGGGTAAACCAGTGTATTTAATCTGTCGTCAATTAATAAAATTCATTAATCTTATCAAATATAATAATATGCATTTATTGAATGTAGATTTGACTTTTTTATATATAAAATTCTAATTTCATAGACGTTTTGAGAGTTCATAAGAGTAGCTGAAAGATAGATAAATGTACATTCATATTGTGATAACTGGTAACCCCAAAATTACGCACACGTAGTAAGCGGTCGGCCATTTCTATGCTTCACTCTCGGTTACACAAGGTTATGTCCGTATTTTTTTTAGGTCCGTGCTTACGCCACAACTCAGAATCACTAATGGTTACTTAAATCACTCCTTAGTACAGAATTTGTATGGTGATTCATTACTAAGGAGCGATTAAAGTAACCGTTAGTGACTCTCGAGTTGGGGTGTCAGTATATGTAGTGCAAGTTTGTCAAAATCTGTTTTTTAATTTATTAGTTAGGTCTGAATTTATGCCACTGTCAAGTTCCATAACCATGAATTCAGACAGGAAAATAAATCTGTTTATCGCTACTATGAAAAAAATGCACACTTGTAATTTTTTTACAATAAAACAATTATAAAAATAGTTGAGAGCGTTTTATTTTCATTTTCATAAATACCAAGATACTTATACGTTTTTTATCAAAAGAGGCAACCTTGGTCTAATAGCTTTTACTTCAAGGTTACAATGCCGGGCGGAGCTGTGAAGTTAAAACAACCTTATTGTCCGTTTACCGTATTAATTTACTTAAAATTTAGTTATTTACTTAACTACTTAATACGTGTAAACCGAACATTACCGAATAAACTATTCAGTAAGTAATACATTTTGTGTTTGAATTTACTACTAGGTACATAAAGAAAAAATGGGGAAAATGTTCATATTGTGGTAACCCCAAAATTACGCACACGTAGTAAGCGGTCGGCCATTTCTATGCTTCACTCTCGGTTACACAAGGTTACGTCTGTATTTTTTTTAGGTCCGTGGCGTAGGTACAAAATCTTTGAGCAACTGTCGTATAGGGAAGAACAAGGATTATCATTTTATATCTCATTACGTAATCAATGTACGGTAATTTATTATTTCAAAGGTACGCACACCGTGCAAGAGAACAATAAAGGTACACACGCCGTGCACTAGAGCAATACGCAGGCGGTACGAGGGCGGTACGCAAGCGGTAAGTGGGCGGTACGCAGCACGTGTAAAAATACGCGGTGGATGTAATACGTTTATCCGCGGTCATCAGTGCGCAAGGCCGAACAGCTCTGACAATGTATCAATTAATAATTCGCGTTATGAGTTCGTTCGCTAATGGCATTGCTGAAAGGTTGCCATTTTTAAATTGGAGCATGGATATAATTTTAATACCACTTTTGTTATTACGATGCCTTTTATAAAAATGTTGTTATATTTTTTTATTTAATTCACGGTGACAATATTAAGTATTAAAAAATTAAAATCATGAATTATAAACGAAAAAAAATTGATACACGGTACATAGTCGTCTTTTGATTGTTTCAGTTACATTTACTTTATTAATTCTTATTATTGCCCACGTGTGAAATAATGCCCACATAATATTCCCCTTCCTTTTTAAATCTATTTATGAATTTTCCACAAAATAAACACGTAAAGTGCAAAATATTTTTAATATTAATAACGTTATAAAAATATTGAACTTTCCAATACAGAAACCAATTAAGGACTGCTCTTTATTATCCAATCGACGTCAAAGAACCTAATACTGACTTGGAAATTGCTGAAGCCAAAAAACCAAAGGAGCAAAGAGGAAAAATAATTATTTGCAGTTCCTGCGTTTGACAGCAAAGATTTCGATATAAATCTTGCGGAGAGGAGGCGCATTAAAAATAAATAAGGGGATACTTTGAGGTGAATGATGATGGGTGTTCTGGCTTAGTATACATTTGGATAGTGCTTTTGACACGGACTAAACGCAGTTACAATGGTGTACTCAGAAATGTTGAGTGGTAGACAAATAAGAGCCATAAGTATTCTATTTTCGGGTGGGAAATAATATATTATATTAATGGCGTACGTAACAAAAAGATGGTTCCGTTTCCACTGCAACCTAATCTGAGCAATATATTACAGATCTATATCCTTATTTCCTTTTTAAGTTGACTTTAACTAAAAAAAATCCAATAATTAAAACCCGGTCCTAAGTAACCAAGACCCCGTGTTATAATATATTCAGATTGATTTGAACTCTATCAATATGTGAATAGACATGCAAATAGCACGAAAACATACCTTATTGACTGAGTGTTACCCAAATGATACAGTAACGTGACAGTGTACGGGAAGCTCCGAGATTTGCATGTAGATGGCGTCACAATGTCGACCCTTGCTGACAAAACACGTCGTAGTCGGGTGGGCAGATATTTAGCTAGATATGACAAAATTGTACGATGTACCAGTGATTTTACTATTTTTTATAAAATTGCTTATAAAATATAAAAAAGACCATATCGTCAACCTTCTTAATCGCCTTTGTGCCTTATGTTATGTTATGTTTATAATTAAGTTAGTATTAGTCTACTTTGCAACAATCCGCGTTTAACATGTATGATGGTATATACTTTAAAACATGCGTGGCACCTCCCTCCCTCCCACAACGGAAACATGCACTACAATAATTAAACGTATATACCAACATACATACCAGCACCAACACGTGTTTCGCCCCGAAACGGAGCATCATCAGGGTAAGTTGACTCTACGATGGTTAGTCGGAAAGTGAGCATCGTTCACTGAGCGTGGCGTATTTATACCCAACTCGCCCACTGATTATCTAATGATGTTGTAATAATTAGTAATTAGTAATTAATTAATTATTCAATCGATTAATTAATTAATCAATCAATTAGTGATTCACGCCGGCAGGAACCGGGTCTGACGTAATCTGGTGATGTGTACTGTTGAAAATCCTCAGTAAAGGCGAGTTGGATACATTTATTTGTTCATTCAGCAGTGTAAAACTTGGATTATTATTATGTTTTATTATTTCTAACTGCTCTAGTATACTTAATTTAAAACCCTTATCAGATTTATGTAATATATTATATGTATGGTTACTAGTTAAACTGTGACCTGATTCTATTAGATGTTTAGCGAAATTAGACTTATCCGCGTGACCATTCCTGTACGCGGCCATATGTTCCCGGTAACGTGTGTCAAAATTTCTACCAGTTTGACCCACGTACACGCCATTACAATCAGAACAAACAATTTTGTAGACACCAGATTGTTCATGTCTACCTCTTTTATCTTTACCGTTTGTTATAGATTGCAAGGAATTGTTTGTTCTGAATGCAACGAAGATGTTGTTACGACGGAGCGTTTTTGCGATTCGCTCTGAAATTGGACCAAGGTAGGTTAAACTAGAACGATATTTATTTGGTGTTATGTCGTTGGGAGCCGCGTACAAGAGATCACGCACCATTAAGCCTCTCCTCTTATGGATGAGAGTATCCACCATCTCCCTACCATACCCATTGGCAACAGCAATGTGATAGATGGTATTTAATTCTTTTTGATAGTTCTGAGGTGATAATGGAACACACATTAATCTGTTAACATAGCAGTGAAATGCTGCCATTTTATGTTGCCATGGGTGGCAGGAAGATGCCGGAATGACCGCATCCGTATATGTTGGTTTGCGGAAAATTCCAAAGTCATGTCTATTGTTTTGCCGAGTAATGGTAAGATCTAAAAAGTTCAATGAACAATTAACTTCAACTTCAAGTTTGAATTTAATTTTGGGATGGATTTTATTTAACTTATTTACGAAAACGTCCAGTTGTCTGTCTGTCCCCGTCCAGCACATAATTATGTCATCAACATACCTATATGTAGTAATAAAATATATGTTTATGGCCTATAATATTCTTATTTTCGTAGTGGTCCATAAAAATCTCAGCAATTAATGGGCTTAATGGAGACCCCATTGCGAGGCCTTCTTTTTGAGAAAAATATTGATTATTAAATCGGAAATAGTTTTGATCTAAACATAATGAAGTGAGCCTTAAGAGATCATCCTTTTCTCCGGGAAGTAATTTTGATCTTTCAAAAAGTTGGGATAGTATAATTAAGGACTCTGTTCGGGGAACATTAGTAAATAAACTGTCGACGTCAAGTGAGACTAGTTTTGATTTGTGGGGTAGTATTATATCCTTTATATTTTTGATTAAATGGAGGCTATTTTTTAAGCCAAAAGTGGATGAAAAAGATGTTTTTGATTTTATTATGGTATTAAGTCGACGAGCCAAATTATATGCTGGAGCCCCCACATAAGAGACAACTGGACGTATTGGTATGTTATCTTTGTGAATTTTTGGCAAACCGTAAAGAAGAGGAGCGCGAGGATTCATAGGGATCATTGAATGTGGTGGGTTCGGAAAAACGTATGGGGTGTTTTTGACAGCTAACTTCAACTGAGCAGTATATTTATTGGTTGGATCTGTATTTAATCTTATAAAATCCTCGCTTAGTATTATGTCGTTAACTTTATTATTATATGAGTCTCGATCCATTACCACAATGGTGTTACCTTTGTCGGCTTTTGTGACAACTAGATTATTATCAACATATCGCATCTTTCGGGAACATATGGCCGCGTACAGGAATGGTCACGCGGATAAGTCTAATTTCGCTAAACATCTAATAGAATCAGGTCACAGTTTAACTAGTAACCATACATATAATATATTACATAAATCTGATAAGGGTTTTAAATTAAGTATACTAGAGCAGTTAGAAATAATAAAACATAATAATAATCCAAGTTTTACACTGCTGAATGAACAAATAAATGTATCCAACTCGCCTTTACTGAGGATTTTCAACAGTACACATCACCAGATTACGTCAGACCCGGTTCCTGCCGGCGTGAATCACTAATTGATTGATTAATTAATTAATCGATTGAATAATTAATTAATTACTAATTACTAATTATTACAACATCATTAGATAATCAGTGGGCGAGTTGGGTATAAATACGCCACGCTCAGTGAACGATGCTCACTTTCCGACTAACCATCGTAGAGTCAACTTACCCTGATGATGCTCCGTTTCGGGGCGAAACACGTGTTGGTGCTGGTATGTATGTTGGTATATACGTTTAATTATTGTAGTGCATGTTTCCGTTGTGGGAGGGAGGGAGGTGCCACGCATGTTTTAAAGTATATACCATCATACATGTTAAACGCGGATTGTTGCAAAGTAGACTAATACTAACTTAATAACAATGGATTTCCGCAAAGTAACGCCTGATACTATTAACTATTATGTTTATAAGATATAGATTAGTACCTAATTACTTATTTGCACGCCTATGGAGGCAGAGCATATTAAGGAATCGAGAAATGTAAACCACCTGTATAACACTATGCTCTTGCAAAATAAATGATATTATTATTATTTTGAATGGTTGAAAAAAATGCTATCTTAGAACCTTAGTTCTAAGATAGTATTTTTTTCTTACCCGCCTATAGTATTTAATAGTTGTCATTTCATTTCACCCGAATATCTACGATTTCGTGAGTGAATCATGTAATTGCTCAGTTTGAAAACTCACTAAGATACTCATAATGGAAACGCAAGTAAAATCAAATAAGTCTTTTTTCTTATAGTAAATTCTACAATAAGGTACATAGACACAAATGCGAGGAATCCTGTAAGAAACTTTTTCTGACAAAAAAAATCGAATCACTAATGAAACGATATCCCCCACAATAAAACACGACGACTCATTATAAACTACAATATCTGAACGGCAATGCCACGTGCGGTTAACGGAGTGCCAAACCCAAATCAAAGCGGACGGATGGTTACGTAAAATGCTGCTCCAGTATTCGGTTATGTGCCAAAACTTCCCAAATTTGCATGGAGATGGCGCCAATAGCGAGGATGCCCGCTATAATACGGTCCGGGAAGTGATTTAAATATTCACTATGGGTTTCGATGGCTTAAAGTCATGGTAAACTGGACATATTTTTGTGCTGTTTTGATTAAAGTTTTATGTAAATAGTTAAAAACAAAGAAGCTACTTGATGACAGCCTAGAAAGAAGAATGAAGGATGAAGGTACTGTTTTACTAGACAGCTGATACGGCACATCAGGAGTCTTCTGTAAAGCTAAGGCCACGCCGTTCCAGTGCGAGATGTTGGATGGATGACTTATGACACTCAAATGCCTTCGAAAGGGCTTATCAACTTCAACTATTAAACCTCTTTTGAGAAATTGGCAGGACCAATGGCCATTAAAATATTTATGCCCTCAAAATTCAGCCTCCAGAATTTGCAGCAAGATAAAAAAATCACTAAATATACCTCAATGTTAGTGATATTTGATTCAAACGAAGTTCTTTCCAGTCTATTTTACTGCCTATAACGGTTATAACCTATTGACTATAAACGATAGTGGTGCTAATATCCGATGCGATAATTCTTCTGAGATATTGACTCGGTAGCCAATAAAAACGACGCCTGCGTCTAACGGTCGAGGACGCTTCCACCAGGAAGAAGAGAACTCTCGAAAAGACGCTTGCTTAAGATTAATGTCCCATTGCGGGTGACACCACGTAAATATCCGTTCCAAACCGGGTCCTGCCCGGGTCATACCCGGGTCGTGTTTGTATTGCGAAAATATGGATGACGCACTATGTTTAGAGGTTTGGCTTTTATAGGGCCTGTCAAAATGATATCTCGTGATGATGCACCATAGTGGTTTTGTAAACAGACGTTCTGGGAAGATTTGGGTTCGAATTTGTGGCAATTTTTTTCCATATCATTATCAAACAGGTATTTTGTAACAAACATCGTATGCAAAGCATATTGGACTACTTATTACAAAATAAATAATAACGAGGAAAACTACATATCTAACCTTACCTTTTCAAATATCCTCAAAAGCAAGTTAGACACCACCCATCCCTTGACTTACAACCTTTTATGAATAACAGTCTTCTAAACAACCACTCCCTATTACTCTCTCTATTAACTAAACCTAACTTTACTTTGATTTTCGAGTAGTATTATTGTTATTACCTATGTAATTTTTACCCTTCGTTGCTCTTCATAATTATGAGACTACTGGAGCTATGTTTTGTCCACATTCATACCTGTAACAAAGGAAAATAATTTACAATTAAGTCAATATTCATTTACAATTCGGTGAACATTAATTTCTATTTCAAATTTAATTAAATTACGATTGACTCAGCACCATTATCGAAATTAGTTACAGTTCAGTCAATATTCATTTACTCCTCAATCAATTCTTATTAATTTAAAACTCAGTCAATATTACTTAACAAATTAATATCAGGAAATTTATAAGTAAAATAACATAGTGTAGGAACGCAGAAGACATAATAGTCGAGTACAATTATTAAATGTACATTCTGTGGATTTGGATCACCAAAGACTAGTTATTTTTTTTTAAAGAGGTAAATATTTAAAATTCATGGGATCCATTAACAATCTCAAGACATGCTCGCTTTTGGCTTAACCATAAATACCCTTAGTGCGTGTTGTACAAACACCATAAGGCACCAGTTTTACTATCACCAATAGCGATAAATCAGGTGTATAGCACGGCAACACAGCGTTACTGTCTGAATTTATGAAGCTCTGGTGTGTGACGGCCAGTAAAATTAAGTTATTGCTTATTTATATCGATTTTATCAGGTTTCCTACTGTTTATAGGGTCTTTTGCGTTGAATCTGCTCAAGTGAAGCTAGTCGTTTCAAGTACAGACTGCAGATGTAATGGTGTTAAGTGATCGCCGGGTTAGCAGTTAAACCCAAGGGAAATGTTTTCAAGAAAGGTATTTGCTACATTTCTTTTTTAAATTAACTTTTTTAAATTAACTTTAATTCATAAAACTTATAGAACTGTATCCTTTTCGGTTATTTCAGTGATGTTTTTGGTGATACTGACATATTTTATGAACGGCAGTGATCACTTACCATCAGGTGGCCGGTCTGCTCATATGTCGGATATTCATAAATGTGTGTAACCTTGTGTTTTGCAATCGTTCGGCTATCGACAAATTACTGTATCAATTATTAATATGGATAAATCATCAGTATTCATTACCGTCCAAATCGATGTTCCAAATGAATAACAATCGTCAGTTATAATAAGGTCGCGCAATATCGAATAATCGGTTTGGGTCGACCGAGATCACGCCGCGAGTGCATATATTAATAATTTAACCCCGTGGGAACAGCGGCACGTGTGAACGCAGCTTAATTATCACCCAATGCTTATTACCACTGTTACTGTCCTGGTAGCCTGGTAGGCTGTCGGTTATCATGGTCATAGATAATATCTCCAGTGAGCGAATCTTCTTATTTGGAAAATTGATGATCCCATCAAATACATTTTCATGTCAAATGTTGCTAAGACAAGACCATAATTTTATTACATGGCTCTACATCAAAAAGTTATCAGATTTCATGTAAAGCCAGTACGATTATTAAATTAACTACTCCATACGTTTTTCAGCAAATAGAAAGGTATATTGGACTTTAATATAAAATTCAGTGTTTTTTTTTTGTTTTTTCGATTAAATTATTATTATAGAATTTTGATATCATTATTAAAGATATTGATATAACTGTATTTATTGTTTGAATGTGTTCTTAGTTGTTCAGAAGTTACATTATTACGTATACAAACGAACGAGGACATAAATAAAGGAAATATGTAAAGTGATAAATAAAGGAGCAAAATACTTAAGAGAGAATAAACTAAGCGCTTGCTTATAAAACCGCTAAACACCGATAACAAAGCCGGAGGAAGGATTTGCGAGTTTTGCGAATATTGTGAGTGCACTGCAGTTCAACGACTTGCCCGTTGTTATGAACTAACTCACGACTTAAACTTAGTCGTGGCTAAGCTGAGCTGCAGGACTAATTAAATGTCCAAAACGCAGACGACTAAGTTTGCTGTAAATAGTCCGTGCAGTTTATACACTGTACTTCCTAAGTACGGTTGAGTTTGCAACTCACACAATAGGTACTAAGTCGTAAGTGTAAATTGTAAAAAGGGTGAAATGCATGTGGAGATTTCAGTGAATTCAATAACGTGTTTACCTAAGTACCTAAGCTAAATGTTTATCTATGATTGTACATTCATATTTCTAGAAAGTGCACGGGTCTCTCAAAACTGAGAAGGCTTACAGAATATCCATATCGTTGCTCCAGTGGGGTTTTTGACAAGGGGCTATTGACAAGGGGTTTACTATTGACAATAATAATATGTGACAATGGGTTTTATAATTTTATTAATTACGAGAGTTGCTAATACACAAAGTAAACTATAACCAAAAAAAAAAATTAAAGTCATTTTATATCTAAATCTGTAAATGTACGAATATTACTAATATTCCATTTATTGATGTTTGCTAATTATTACAATACGTAAACACGATGACATAATTATGAATACGTACTATAATTTCTAAATTTAATATAATATTTTCCTACATACGTACTCAGTATAAATAACAATAATTTAGCTAACTAGACTAACGGCCGGAGTGAGAACTCTGTTTAACAAGCCGCCCGGGCGCCCGTCAGTTGGGCAGTTTTAACTGGATTTGTCCGGTTACATCCGGTTAGCGTTGACGCTTTGATGGTGTAAAAGTTTGAAGGCGCCGCGGCCGTCGGGTTCGATCTGATTGGCTACTTATATATCGGACGACACGACCATGATACAGCTTTATAATTGAAGTGGTGCTGCCACGCTGTAGTTATAAAATGTTATATATATATTTATACTACATACCAAAATATGTTTGGGACTCTACTTGTAAATATTGTGATTTCTTATAATTGTTTGTCGGACGATGAAAATTGAAACGAACTATTAACTCTCTTGATATTTTATTTTCTTGTGACATACATGACTTTACTTTTTTGATTGTTGCATTTTTGATGAAAAATAATAACAAAATTATTATTAATAACAATAAATTTATATACTTACATATTATATTTTTTACACGAAAAACTAACACTAAAAAAATACTTTTTATCGTAATTTTTATTTTAATAATACCTAAGGCTGACATTAAATAAAAAAATTATAGACACGCACACTTGTAAGTATGCGCATGTAAACATTCGTGTCGTACCAGTCGATGTCGTGTCGTCCAGTAAAGAAGCGACCATTGGTGTTGAACACTTTATGTATATTGACAGATCCGGTTTGAACCGGTTAATTCCGAAAATTTTCCGTTTATTTTGGTTTCTCGTTTATCGTGCCAGGAACACTTTTCGAGCATGTTCGTGAAATGTCCGTACTGGAGGATAAATAAGTAATTAAATGTTTAAATTAAAACACCAACCACTGACTTATAAACACAAATTTCAGGAATCCACTTATTTAGTTTTAAGTATGTGCGTGAAAGCAATAAGAATTAATTCTATCTATGTCTAAAAATCTGTTCTGTGCTAATATCTCACATTCGTGTACATGTGACATACACATACAAATCCATATCCACAGAACTTTCAGCTTCAATCAAGTCGCTATGACTCTTCATAAAGGTAGTGTGTGTTCTCGTAATTGGACCCTTTCATACCGCAGCGGTAGTTGTTACGAAAATGCAGGATTTTCTTGGGGAAATAAGAAATGGTACAGCTTTTGTGGAATGGCGTCGTATAAAGTAGTGAGCGTTGCAATCTTACAAGTATTGTGGTTTGATTACTTGTTTTTCCATCTTCATTATCGCGACAATCCAGATCGTCTGACCTATATAACTCCAGGAATAACTAGACCGTAAGAAGGAGTATAAAAGAAGGGCTACAAAATATTGTACATCAAAGTATAGACAGTTATAAAAGGCCACTACAAAAACACCAAAGGAAACAATAAGATTTTCTATTAGTGAATCGATTCATCCACAGATTATTATTTGCACCACGAGTTCTGAACATTTAATCAAAAGTCATCTATAGATAAACAAAATTGAATTGTCTGTCTGTGATTTCAAAATTTTTAACTGTGTTTTCATACTAAAACACACTTTTTTTTTAATTTATGTCAGTCTGTCTGTCTTTCTGTTTGTCGGGGCTAATTTCGGGAACTTCGTAACCGATTTTAATGGGACTTTCACTGCAAGATAAAGGAGGTTATAGGAAACCATAAAGACTACTTTTTATCCCGGAATCACTACGGAATCGGGATTTACTAATTTATAAACTCCTACGCAAAGTCACGTGCACAGCTAGCTTGTGTTATAAGAATAACAGGCAGATTCAGATGGCAACAATATAAGAGTCCGTTGGCGTGGTAAAGACCCGATTTTTCATAAAATTGATTTGTGAGTTCTCTAAAAATATCTGATATCGAACTTCCATGAAAGCTTGATCCGACCGGCTGAACACATCACTGTACCGTCCAATTACATCAACATGGGCGCCGGACGCCCTCTCCCGGAATTGATTAATAGCAATTTCCACCACAACTACAGATCTCTGAAGAAGCTTCCTGGAAAAAAAATATCTTATCCAGTACAGAGTAACTACTCTGTGCCAGTTAATGATATTGTTAATGAGATAGAGACTTTATGCCTCAGCAAAACTGAAATGTAGATAGAAATACATAAGCTTCGATTTAAAACACATAAGTATTTTATGTAAAAATATTGGATATCAAAATTAAAACAAAATTATTATCAAATGTGTGTCCCAAATACATGTAATGCATCTCTCTCTGCGGAGCTCTTTTTAATTGACAAACAAACAAACGAGTTATCCAATATTAAGTATCGCTAAAGTTACGCTTCATCTACATTAATAATCTAATAATAGTTACCAACATTTAATTAGCTAGGTACCTACACTTTTTAGGTACAGGAAAGGAAACCAGATACCACTACTGAATGTAAATCAAAAATACGGCCACAAAGCAAAGATTAACATTAGCCGCCACAGAACTAGTTCAAAGATTCAGGCTCTCGCCATTAAAAGAAGTCATTTATAACAACTTTCTCGTAAGCTTTTACCAAAACCCAATTAGTGTGAAATGGACTCTCTTTGTTCCCAAGGATTACGGAGGAAAATTACTATTTTCTTATTTCCTTAACGTTTTATTTCTTTATTTGCGATTTATTAGAACCTTTTTGGATAAATCTATTTATTTTCAGAGTTCCGTTTAATCTCTCAAGTTCCTTTTCAGACAAATAAAAAAATGTATTCAGAAGAGTGCCTCTGTCCCTTGTTCCAGAGTAGCATTCTTAGACAAATCTCAGACTCAAATCTAGCTATTATTTTATTCTGTTTTAAGAATTTTTATGAGGAACAATTTATGCATTTGTACATTATTTTCTTGTATCTTGAAGCGTTCGCGCAGTGCACGTGAAAGCTCTCAAGATAGACCCGACGTAGCCCAGGCGCGCACTACGGTTTTTCACCGCAGTGGCCAATTGTCGCAACTCAGGAATAAAACTATGCGTTTTTCGTCACTTTATTTCGTTTTACTTAATATCGTTACAATTATTTAAGTACCTTTCAATTGGTGAATGAATTTCTCAAATATGTAGCTGTAGAGATCCTTTTCTCCTATTATAAGTTGTGCTGACATGCGCCCGCTCGGCGCTCTGTTTATAATAATCATCATTAATATACATTGAGATTTTAAAAGTATCCACATCCACATGTTTCTTCAATAAAAGTGTTTGGTATATGTCTGAGGGGAGCGCGGGGACAGCGACCATCAAACACGGAAGCTAGTTATGCACTGCTTTATTCATTACAAAGGTCATACGAGACGCAGCTCGCACGCACACATACAAGACAACCATACGCATCATCATAACCCGCTGCACACATACTTAACAGTCCCTCCCTCTTATAGCTAGTCTTAACCTAATTTTAAGTTTACTATCAAGTAGTTTAGCTCATTTCCGGAGAATCCAAGAAGATCGGCGTTATCGCGCGACGTCGTGGATTTTGAGGGCTTGTCGATGGCGGAGTCGTAAAGCAACCCTCAATTCAGTAAAATTGATTTATCCATGGCTTATAATCAATTTGAATTAAGCGAATCGTCACAAAGCCTAACTACTATTAACACTCACCGCGGGTTATTTAAATTCACTAGACTAGTTTTCGGGCTATCGTCGGCGCCTGCAATTTTCCAGCGCGCCATGGAGTGCATTTTGGCGGGCCTCGAAGGGGTAGTGATCTTCCTCGATGACGTACTAGTCACGGGCAGAGATAGGGTTGAGCATGAGCGACGATTAATCGCTGTCTTGCAACGGTTAAAAGACGCCGGGTTGACTGTGCAAGTCGGTAAGTGTGCGTTCTATAAACACGAAATATGTTATTTAGGACACGTTATAGATAAAAACGGCATTAGAAAGTCACCAGATAAGGTGAGGGCGGTTTTATTCGCGGCTAAACCCCTAAATATTTCACAGTTACAGTCGTTTTTAGGTTTAACCAATTACTATCGTAATTTTTTGCCAAATGCATCATCTATTCTAAGTCCTCTTTATGACTTATTACGTAAAAATGCTAAGTGGGAATGGACGAAGACTCATGATGATGCATTCGATCAAATAAAAAATATTATGGCCTCTGATAAAGTTCTAACCCACTTTGATTCGACAGCAAAATTAATTTTAACAGTTGACGCGTCAGCGACAGGGTTAGGAGCAATACTATCTCAGATAGGAAGCGACGGAATGGAACGACCGGTATCTTATGCGTCGCGCGTCCTTTCGACCGCGGAAAAAAATTACGCACAAATACAAAGAGAGGCGACGGCTATAGTCTTCGGAGTAAGACGATTTCATCAATACCTTTATGGACGTTCCACACCGTTCGTGTTACGTACCGACCACAGGCCGCTATTGACCATTTTTGGTCCCCATCGGGGTATTCCCGAAGTGTCCGCAAACAGACTGCAGCGTTACGCAATATTTCTATCAGCGTACAATTATACGATAGAATATATACGGAGTAAAGACAATTCAGCCGATTTTTTGTCGCGGGCTTCAATAACAGCGGGCGCGTGCGGCGCTGCTATCGGACCCGGCGGCGGGGGCGCGCCGGGCGGGGCGAGCGGGGCGAGCGGGGAGACCCAGGATGAAGACGACCGCGCCGCGTTCGTTAACTTCGTGCTACGAGGCGACATGCCGGTGACGTCACAGCAGCTACGTTCGGAGACCGATCGCGATCCGCTACTCGCCAAAGTCAAACATTACATAGTGAATGGATGGCCGAGGAAAGTGGCGGATACAAAGTTGAAACCGTTCCATTGTTGCCGGTTACAGTTAGCGGTCGAAAACGGTTACGTTATGCGCGGCCATAAGGTGGTCCTGCCGGAAAAATTAAGAGATAGAATCTGCAACGAGTTACATAGTTCTCATTTCGGTATCGTTAAAATGAAGGCGCAGGCGCGGAAATATTTTTGGTTTCCCGGCATCGACGCGGCGTTGGAGCGGCTGGCGGGCGCGTGCGACGTGTGCGCGGCGCTGCGGCCCGCACCGCCCCGCGCGCCCCTCGCCGTCTGGCCCCGCCCACCGCAACCGTTTTACCGGGTGCATGTTGATTTTTTAGGACCGTTTAATAATCAAATGTTTTTAATAATGGTAGATGCTTACAGCAAGTGGATAGAGTGCTATGCGATGTCGACCTCGTACAGTTCTAGAATGGTCATAAGCAAATTGTGTGATTTCATGTCTAGATTTGGGGTTCCTGATACCATAGTGAGCGATAATGGAACCTCCTTTACTTCCTTGGAATTTCAAGATTTTTGTAAACTTAACGGAATTAACCACATGCTATCACCAGCGTACCACCCGTCTAGCAACGGCCAGGCCGAAAGCATGGTGAAGGTGGTGAAAAATGGATTAAAAGCAGTAATTTTAAATAATAACAATCGTAAACTTGTACAAGAACACATTTCTAAATTTCTATATGACTATAGGAACTCCAAAAATAGCACCACAGGAAAATCGCCCGCGGAAATAGTTTTCGGTAGACCACTGCGCTCCAGACTGGATCTGTTAAAACCTCCTACGTCTCCTCCATCCACGGATCTCTCTCTTACCGTAGAACGGAATCAGTGCTTGCAGGCTAGCTACCACAGAGGAGTACAAAGGGCAAATTTTAACAACAACGACCCAGTATGGATTATTCAAAATAACATTAATAAAAAACGTAAGTGGATCAAGGCAGTTATCAAAAGGAAATTAGGCACTGTATTATACTCTGTGTATATACCAAGTTTGGATCGCGAAGTAACAAGACACATAAACCAAATAAGGCGAAGGGTCCCCGCAGCAACACCGTGCAGTGGCGACGACGACGACAGCTGGGTCGCGGACGTGGTCCCCGACCTCCGGCCGCCACCACACGGGGCACACGGCGAGCCCCCGGCTGGCGATGGTGACCGCTCGCCGGACCCGTGTCTCAGGTCTCTTCGCAGCGAGGACGGTGGGGAGAGTGATATGGAGGGTTGCTTTACGACTCCGCCATTTAATTTAGAAAATAGTTCGTCAACTGTAGGTAAGGGGTATTTATCCACTATCAATTGCTTGTTAATGGTTACTGAGTAATCGGCACATAACCTCAGACCGCCATCCTTCTTCAAAACCGGTACCACTGGAGAAGCGTACTCGGAATGCTCAGTGGGTTTTAAAATGCCCAACTTCAGTAACCGGTCTAATTCCTCGTCGATTTTGTCTCTCAGAGCAAAGGGTACCGGCCTTGCTTTGAAGAAAATTGGCTTAGAGTCTGGTTTAATTCGTAAATCGACAGTATATTTATTAAATTTGCCGAGTTCGCCCGTAAACACGCTTTGAAATTTAGCGACAAAATCGTGAACAATTGAACTGTTATCTAAACTTACTGCGTTCACAGGTGACAGCTGCAAATTAAAAAGGTACAAAAAATCCCTTCCCAACAAAGACACACCGTTATTTATTACCACAAATAATTCAATCATATGCGTTTTACCGTTGTAGCTAATAGGAGTTTTAAAAACACCGCATGTAATGATCCTATCTCCGGTATAACTCATTAGCTTTTTTGTTGTGGGTGACAAGGGGACCTCCCGAAAGTGTTGGTCATACGTTGTTTTAGAAATAAGGCTGACTGCGGAGCCGCTATCAATGTGAAACTCCAAAAATATACCACCAATACTAATGCGCTCGGTCATGGGCGTCGCTCTGTCACATTTAATGTTATGAATCCACTCACCATCGTCTCCTTCATCCACTTCCTCTACGCAGTTAACCTTGCCCTCATCGCTACGACACATTTTCCGTAAATGACCCTTACGATTACACTTTTTACACTTGTAGTTCTTAAAACGACACTGACTGGCTTTGTGATTGGTATAACCACACACGCTGCACTTCACTTGGTTGACCGCGAACACGTCGCCGTCGCCTGCGGCCCGCGCGGCGCCGCCGTGGCCCGCGCCGGCGGCCTGGCGCGCGCACCGCACGCTCTCCGCCATGTCTACCGCCTTTGCTAACGACAATTCTCGTTGATCTTGCGCAAACAATTTATCTCTCTCGTGTCCCGGTGCCATGCCCATTATGAATTTGTCCAAGAGGGCCTCTTCCAAATTTTTGAAGCCGCAGTGTGCCGCCAATCCTCTTAATCTTGCAGCCCACTGGGTGGGGGTCTCGCCCGACCGTTGCATGGCTGAGTAAAAATTCGACTTCTCCGCAAAGCCGAATCGTTTTGGTGAGCAATGTTCGTCGAGCAGTTGCAGAATCTTATCGAATTCCACCTCTTCCACCTTCTTAGGTAGGGCTAGGTCGCTTGCCAGTTTAAACGTTGACTCGCTGAGTGCACTGAGCGTTATCGCCCTCCGTTTGACCTTCCCTTTGTCCGTTGCGTCGGTAATGTCGTTCGCGATGAACCACTGCATCAAACGCGCTTTGAAACTGTTCCAATCATTAACTAAATGATCGAACGTACACAAAATACCGTACGTCACTCCTGCAGACATTTTTTAGTGTAAATTTGTGAGTTCGGTCGTCGCCACGTGTTTGGTATATGTCTGAGGGGAGCGCGGGGACAGCGACCATCAAACACGGAAGCTAGTTATGCACTGCTTTATTCATTACAAAGGTCATACGAGACGCAGCTCGCACGCACACATACAAGACAACCATACGCATCATCATAACCCGCTGCACACATACTTAACAAAAAGTACAGTCTAAAAAAAATTCAAATTGTATAATTTGGAGAACCAAAAATACCCGTCATTCCGTTCCGTAATTAATGAGAGCTTTAAAAAAATAATAGTAGTCATTATAGCAGTGTTTAAGGGACGCAGTGTATCTAATTGGCCGACGGTACAGCTCAGTGACTCGGCTGGAGTTATTACTCTAATTGCAGTTATTAGTCTGTGCTCCTAGTGTCCATTGTCTTGTTTGTGGAGATTTAAATGGAAATAAAATGTCGACAATAACTTAGGTTGCTAATTTGAATGTATTTAAGTAAATTACGTTTTATATTTTTGCATCATCGTGAGTCCAAGTAAATTTAAAATTCTTGTGAGCCCTACTGGACAAGAGATGAGGCTATAACGTCAGATCTCTTCTTTTGGAAGCCAATAGTCTGTTTATATCTCCCAGTTAAATTCCGATAATATTCGTGCATGTAGGGGTTTTAACTTCCTTGTGTTTAACCACTTTTAATCTAGGTATATTAGGTATAATAATCTCATTATAAGATACAAATGAAATAATATAAAATGTCTGCGTACGGCAAATAATTTTATCCCAATTATAAAGGCTGCACTAGCTCTAGAGCCTTTAGAAAATGAAAATTTAGAAATAAAATTTTCATTTTGTAAAGGCGACCGCACACGGCAGCCAGCGGTAAGCAATTGTCGATGAGCATCGTCTAGACGGGCTAATGTTGTGTGGGCCCTCATTGAAATTTTAGTTGGGGAATCATTTGAGAATTTTATTTTCTTATAAATAAAATTATAAATTCCTAAGTGTTGTATTATAATATGTTTCAATATTAAATTCGGAAAACTTAATATCATGCGGAACTCTTACTTACGGTTTTCTTAGCGAGTGGTGTCAAAGAAGTGCGTAGGTCGTAAAAAAAGGAACTTTATAATTCCAAAAAACCTTCGTCTGCCTAATACAGTCTTTTAATTTAATTAATTTAAAACGATCCACGAATTTTTTTTCCAAAACAATGACTTCATTTCAGAAGCACAGCTTATTACAAGCTCTCCGACGTAAAAACGACTTCAAGTTTCTTTCTAGAAGGCGCCAAGCACTTAAAAACCCAAGCAAAAAAGGGAAAAAGTTGCCCCGAAAACTAATTCCATTCCATTTAGCTACAATTAATTCATAACATGAACAATAACAAAGAATGATGCGTCTAGTCGTCAGTTATTTGAACTGTTGATATTAATATTGTCACGCGATGGCGAGGGCGAGGGGGGCTTAATAAATGAAGATTAAGATTAACGGTTTGGCATTTCTTGTCTGTGGCTGATAGCTTGATAGATAACAAATAACACATGTTTAGCGCACGCTATCTGTTTTGTTCAATGTTTGTTAATATAGTTATAATAACATAATTATAATTATATCTTTCTTTCTTCTTCTCTCTTTCTTGGCCGGCAACGCATCAGTGATGCCTTTGGTGTTGCTGATGTTCACGGGCGACGATGGCCACTAACCATCAGGTGGATCGTCAGCTCGTTTGCCCGCTATTTCCATTAAAAAAAAAAAGAAATTTTACGTTCTCTGCAAATATTTTAGATCCAAAACATAGAATTTACTTCTTTTTCAGTTGGACTACATTTAACCAAAACAAACATCTTGAACGACCGACTGCACATCATTTTATTGCAAAGAGCAATGTCATTAAGTTTGCTATCAAAAATATCGCCAGGATCTTAATTGGGTGACTCCAGTAATTACGAAAAGTCCGTACAATTCAGTAAAACTCCGCTCCCGAATTATTTAGGTTAAGTGTATCTCCGATATTTTATGATGTTTTAAATAGATACTGCGTTATTTTAAGTAAGCATTACTTTATTTAATATCTTTAATGTGGGAAGCTCAAGATTGCAGAATTTAATCAGGGATTAAAATAATATCACATTGTATTATTCTTTTTCTAAGGCATACACATTCAATAGAGAAAATGCAAAAGAATTGAAAAAATAACACAATAACACGACTTAAATGAAAAATTATTGATACTAAACAGAGTAATATTTTATTTGATTTTCTGTTATCTTAGTTTAATGATTTAATAATTTAACCATACATACAAGAGTAGGGTTCAATCATATTGGTATAGTGTAAGAACCCGCATTAATTATATTTCTTCTCTTTTTCTTTCTTTTTCTTCTCTTTTTCTTGGCCGGCAACGCATTGGTGATGCCTTTGGTGTTGCTGATGTCTATGGGCGACGAATCGTCGTCGCCGACGATAGCCACTTACCATCAGGTGGATCGTCAGCTCGTTTGCCGGCTATTTCCATAAAAAAATATACTAAAATGTGCACTATCCACGCTAAAATAGGTCTAAAATAAATAACATAATATACTTTTTACTGTTACAAAACACTAATATGACTGTCGATAACAGGCCAAGTTTTCGTTTTAACCCACCGAGCACGGTTTCGACAAGTAACAAATTAAAATGGCGTTCATTCGTGCGGGCGGTTGAAAGCACCGCATCATCTCTCGACGACGTGACCCGACTGCTAAAACTATACACTTATACAGATATTGTAGTACACAATAGCACTGTGTATAAGTGTGTATAAGTGATAATCTCTTTTAAAGTACTAGCGTAGTAACGTGACTTCAAATATTGACTGCACCGAACTGAAGCATGTGATCGTGTACTCTAGACCTTCTCAATTTTGAGAAAAGACATGTGCCCTGTAGTGTCATCACATTCTTTAGATTGGAAACTTTATCAGCAAGGCTATTCTGTTTTGTAACTCGACAGCAAAATCCGCAATGAGTGTCAATTTTGGAATTTTGACACTCATCGCGGATTTCGCTGTCGAGTTACAAAACAGGATAGCCTTGCAGATCCTATAGCACCTGGCTCTTTCGTTTAAAGGTCCTTGGGCTCTCCATATTCGGACATCTGAAATGGCAATGACGTTAAACACTGATTGAAAATATTGATTATAATATAAAGATTGAGAATCAGTACGATGATGGCCAAAAATTAATAGTTGATATTTACTACAGTATACATGTCTGTGATAGTTAATTAGTTACCCAATTGTGAGATTTTCAACAAAATATTAACGTTCCAACAGTCCAATTGAGAGATTTTGATCCATGTTGAAGATTAGTCCCAAATAACAAGAAACTGACAAAACTGAAAATCATGATTATCGTAACAAAAAAAAAGTATCGAAGGCATGCAGATGATATGCGCCGGTGTCTCATTAGTGGCTATTAAGGTCTATTGTGGAGAAAGGCAGTAATACACCGTTGAAATACCACTGAGGGATAGATTGTAGGTTACGAATACCTTTGATGATATGCTTGTAGCAAGAACCGGAACGGATTTTAGTACGACCGCTCCTACGAGGTTCGATGAAACTATAATGTCGAATCTCAATAAAATGTTTGAAATAGATAATAGTTGGATAGTTACTGGCTTGCAGATATGGACATTTCCTCTCTCACTGAATAGTAGAGGAAATGTTACTATTCAGCGACTATGAGACTGTGTGAGTGAATTTTACGGTTTAACTACAACCTGATAGTGGTCCCCGTTGCCCATGGATATCAGCAACACCAAAGGAATCACCCATGCGTTCTAATTTAAAACCAATTTGCTTATAACTCGCTTGGTAACTTGTCTTAACAACTGCCAATTTAAGTGTCTATCCAAGCCCTAGTGTGCTATGGATTTAAGGATTTAGGTTACCAGAAGCATTGCCACAACAGGATTGATTTAAAATGCTCTTACACAATGATATTTAAAAAATATAGATACGATATGCCCTTACAAATCAACCAAACATTCTGTTCCAAAAAGAGCTACAATACATGTGTGTACTTTTTGTTTCACTACACAATCACACTGGTATAATACACGAAGGCATTTTAGCGCTGGATGTCAAAAATGTTCACAATCAAATGTCACTTCTGACAACAACAAAAGCGTGCGTATCGTCTTGTATTGAGAGAGTGACTACGAGCAGAACGGTCAATTGCCTGTTCTTACGCTCTTCATCGTTGGCGCGCTAGTGACATATCTACCTCTTTTTACATTATAATATCATTGCTCTTACATAACTAAATCTGCATTGCAGGCAACAAAGTTAACGTTCGCGGGCAAACAATCAATTGTTTTCGTTTTAAAGCCCACTTTACATTGGAATCGTTTCGATTTCAATCTTCGGTTTCGTTCCGTTACGTACTGTAAATACTCTTACTTCAAAACCAATCACTTAAAAATACATTTAGAAACGTATTTGTGCCTAAGAATTTGAGAATCTTTTTTTATGAGTTTTATGAGGGCCACGATAAATTGAAACGTAGATTGCCGACATACTGGCCTACAATTGACAGAAATTAAGTACATATAAGTAATTTTAAGCATTATGAACATTTGTTTCATAATAAATAAACAAAAGATTAAAGACATGTCCACCCACTCTTGCATCTAAAAGTCGATTAATATTTCAAAATAAGAACGTCCCCAAGGCAACCGAATCTACCTCGTTGTTATCACAATAATTAAAAATGTACGCTTATTAACAGACCCCGAGCCAATTACCAGCGTTCAGAAGGGTTACTTTAATGAGGTGAGAGAGGAAGCTTTAGCGACTAATACAATACGCAAATGTTTGTTAAACCACCGGTACTGCCGCTGTTTGCTTGTGATTTGGGAAAATTAATATTTACTTAAGGAATTACGAATCATCTACCGCAAGGTAGTACGTAGCTCGTAGTTTACCAAGCACGACTTTACCTTTGGATAGTAAAATATATACGTACACATTAAAAATAAACACATGGTACCTACTTCAAAGGCTCAAGTGAAATACCCCAAGAAACAAATATGTATTTGGGTATTTGTCTATTTGTCATGCATGCTCTTTTGGTCAAGTATTGAATTCGACTCAGGTTGGACACTGGTTGAATTTTGACTATAAGACTAACACTGGTACTATATTTGTACGTGTGTAATAACTACCAACCAATAATTCTTATTTGTCAACTATAATAATAATGTCCATTCCCCCTGTTGTCCTTCCACCAGGACATTGGTACGAGTCCAGGCTTACCGCCCTTCCTGATGAAACCGTATATATTTCCGTGTGTAATTCAATTATACGCAGCAATCACATCGCCAGTATAACAGGTGCATTTTATACAGCCGCACAAGAACCCTAGCAACGGGCCTTGTGTGTGGCGCAGGCAAAAGGCGTGAGCGGGAATTGGTAATAACATTATAGTTGGTTAAGCGTTACGTAATGATGCCACCAGGTGAAGAAATCTACGAGTATGCGATTGTCTTTAGAACTTTTATCCATAAAAAGATTGTCATATTAAAGGTTTGAAATTAGTTTTATCAGTTCTATTATTTCTTCTGTGGTTTTACATAAAAATAAACTTAACAAAATCGAATATTATTTATTAAGTATTGTTTCGGATGCGTTTACTATTTGATAGGTTGTTTGAAACAAAGAATACTGCTAATTACTAAAGAAACATTCAGGAATCTTTACCATTTTTTATGTCCTATCACCGTTAAAACGTTTCACGAGCTCAACGCCACAAACGCAATCCATCACTTTCGCATTAGGTCTCATTACGTCGTTTGTTACAAACGCAATTCGCCACGTACGCGATTCAACACATACTACAAGCAGCAATCTAGCTGATACTTCAAGGACACGTACGTTACCCGCTACAGCTTACACCTTGCGTCAATAGTCACCAAGCTATAAATCGCGGAACCCTCCAGACTTCACCGCGACCATTAACACGGCCGGAGTCGGATTTTATGCCGCCAACAATAGACGAAACAAACATGGAATTTGGTAACGCGACAAGCCTGCCTTGCCTTTGACTTAACAGTATAAGTCATATAGACATAAATATAGTCATAAGTCAGAAGATTATATAAGTGCATGGGATAAGATCTCACTGGTTATCTTGGTAACATAATTACGTGAAGGATTAGTGTTTTTGGGTGGTATAATTAGATGTTTTTAAAGGATTACGACGATGCCTTGGGTGTTATAAATATTGGCGTGTTCGTCAGCTATTGAAAAATAAGAAAACTTTTAAGTTTGATTATGTCAAGTTTTTGTTTTGAAAAATCAAAGATGGAATCTATCTTTTAACCGCTTTTATTTTCAGATTTCTATGAGTAGATTAGTACCACGGGCTAGTATACTATCAAACGCAGCGTATATATGTTTGTATTAAAAATCGTTATTCCAAAAATTTTGCAACCTCACAGATTTTTGAAAACAGGATTCTTTCACCGAATTAAGTTATTGTAATTTACTATGAACATAACTTTCAACATAAGAGGTGCTGCTACATCGAAGCCATGTTTTCTTTTCCATACAACAAAACCAAACAAGCCAAAACTATATTTACCTCACTTAGCTGTTTCCACGAGGTTTGGTTTAATATTTCCCTATGTTTAATGGTCCGTAAATTGCCCCTGACATTATTGCGCCATTAATAAGTTACTGCTGCAGGTAGAAGGTGGGAAGGGGCTTAAATTTGGGCCAGATTTTTAATAAGCTCAAAGCCTTTTAAGCTTACGCGTTAGCTTATATTGTGGGAATCGTCGGCTTTTAGCTTAGCGTACATTACATATTCACCTATACAGTTCTTGAGCTACAAGTCAGTCAACGGAACTGTTTTTGTCAACTTTACAAGATTTTTGGAGTTTCTTTGACTTTTCTCTATTGTATAGTTAAGAAACTTCTGGGATTTTGTAAGGGCGATCGCACACTTAAAACTTGGTTGGCATGATCAGGGAATCAATATGAAGTATCGGCTGATATTGCACTGCTATCTAACTTCAATATTATTCCTGTCAAATTAAATTGTTAGGCAACTAAAAATCTCTACATCTCGATTCATGAAAAGTGATAACAGCAATAATTTATGGGCCTTCATACATTGTTTTGTGCTAAATAAAAACATAATTTTTATGTTCACATATTTATACTTGCGCACTAATATAATATAATACACCGGGCATCGCGTGAGACACGGACATACCAAATTAATATATCATACAGTGCAAGAGATCTTTTCTAAAAGGGTTATCAGGTAAAGGAATACACTGGGTAAAATGTATGCATTCCACATCATAGGGTATATCTATACCTACTAATGAATGAATGAATGAAAATACTTTATTGCACACAAAATACTTACTTAATGCTAACATAGCATTTTCTTCCAGCCAGCCAGCGGCAATGAGGAGACATTTGTCGTTTGTTTTGCAATGAGGAGACATTTGTTGTTTGTTGACTAATGTTATAAAGAGGAAAGATTTGATTGTTTGTTTGTGTTCAATCCTTTATCACTGGTCGGTGTGAAAGAAAAAGTAAAACCCTTCCAAAATTGACACTTAATGTCAAAGGAAAAATATCGCGAGTTGCGTCAACTCCGTTAAGAAGATCGGTAGAATTCACGACGTTCGTGGAGTTTCCATCATCAGAAGACCATAACGTTTATGGTGCTGTCCTCCGGCCGTGCCGTGAAAGAAAGAAGCAGTCGTGCGCAGCGCAATCCTGCGACATTGGATGTTAAGGTTGGTGGGTTCTTTCTTACTGATTTTGGTATTGGATTGGACATACTACCAACCTACTGCTTCATACATACATACATACATTTATACAGTCCACATTACATACATCGAAGGATCGCCCCTGCGATTACCGCACAATTTTTTGTGGCCTTCGAGCCGAACATAGAGTAGGCTATTCATTATTCTTTTATTTTATTTGACATATTATATTTAGTTTGCACGTTGCAATGGCTAAAAAGGGTCAGAAGGTTCAGGAAGTGTACGAGGAGTGCATAGGTGATGTTGAATTAAACGTTTTAATCAACAAAAAGCAAAGAATTTTTGAACAATTACAGACAATATCTGACATGTCATTAAATGTAACTGACAGCAATATTCGTGAAATGTTTCTATTGCGCGTCACGGATATAGATGAGCTACGTTCATCTTTCGAATTATGTATTTTTGAAATTTATAAATGTCAGTTACAAGCTGGTATGAAAACCATATTTCAAAGTCAGGAATTGAATAGTTTTGATGAGTTGTATTACCGTATAAAATTGATTTCTTCAAAATTATTAGCGAATGATAAGAACGTTATAACTGAAAAAACACAGTCGTGCATCGAATCTAGGCCACGTCTTCCAAAATTGGAGTTGTTTTGTTTCGATGGAAATATTGAGAATTTTAATACCTTTTACGAGACATTCTGTTCGTTGGTTCATAATCAGCCTCAGATACCTAATATAGATAAATTTCACTATTTACTCTCATGTATCAAAGGTTCCGCTTTGAACATAGTCAAAAGTATTCCGATATCTGCTAATAATTACGACATTGTTTGGCAAGCTTTACTCGACAGGTATCAAGATAACCGTATGTTAGTTCGGAATTACTTAGATAAAATGTTAAACTTTACACCTATTGCGAAGGAATCATCCTTTCATTTGAATAATTTCTTGGAAACCTTTGATAACTCATACAAAGCTATACAATCTCTTAATATTGAAGATTTGAATAGTTACATTCTGTGTCATATAGCATTACGAGCCTTGGATCCATACACTCGTAGGTCATTTGAACAAAGTATCAATCAAAAGTCGATACCAAAATTCTCTGAATTGATTACTTATGTTACTAATCAAATAAAAGTGTTGGATCATTCTAGTTCTTATGGTGCTAGTACAAGCAACCAAAACGTCGTACAAAATAAACGTCAACCGGATGTAAGTAGGTTTACGGCGCGAACTAGAAATAGTGCACAGAAAAGCTACGCGCATGCATCGTCATCAAACTCAAAAAATAATTTATCTTGTTTGCATTGCGGAGACAATCACATGATATATCGCTGTGCTCAATTTCGTAAATTGAGTGCTTCGCTACGAATCAGCCGTGCTGATGAGTTGAAGTTATGTCATAATTGTCTTAAACCTAATCATACTGTTGAACAGTGCAGGAGTGAATTTAAATGCATTATTTGTGAGCGACCACATAACTTATTATTGCATCAGGACGTAACGAAAACGTTTCTCGCTTCCTCTTATGACTCCGGTAATGCATCGATTCCTGCAAGCGCGCCCGCCCAGTCGGGAGGCCCTTCAACTGATAATAATAACAGTTACAGTACGGTGTTGTTGGGTACCGCGATTGTTTATATTTTAGATAACTTTAACGTCTATCAACCATGTCGCGTATTAATTGATTCCGGTGCACAATCCAATTTTATTTCCGCTGCATGCTTACAACGTTTAGGTTTATCTCAACGTAAATGTCCATTTAGCATTTGCGGATTAGCTGATGGTTTAGTTAAGAACTATGGCATGACGTCATGTAACTTAAGGCCGCGTCACACTGATAAACCTGTTTTTAATATTGATGCTGTTATTCTTCAGAAAGTAACTTCAGATTTACCTACCATTAAAATTCCTGAGCATATAATAAAACAGTATGATAATTTATTTTTAGCTGATCCTCATTTCTATAAGCAATCGCCAATTGATTTAATTTTAGGCGGTGACGTTTTTCCCCATATTTATAGTGGGAAGAAAATTATTATGGGTCCCAATATGCCAGCCGTGCTGGACAGCATATTTGGGTATATTATAACAGGTAAATTAGTTACACCGTCGACTAATGACGTCACGGATGTGAACGTTGTAGCGTCTACAACGTTGGTGTCGTACACCACTGATGATCATTTAAATGATACTCTTAAGCGATTTTGGGAAATAGAATCCTCGCCGTGCGATGTTCCTTTAAATCCCGATGATGAAGTCGCTGAAAAACTATATATTGAGAAACATTATCGTGACGAGAGTGGCCGATATGTTTCACCTATTTTATTAAAGCCAAATCACGAACCGTTAGGTAATTCGTATGACATAGCCTTTAGGAGACTCACGCATGTCGAGCACCGACTTGCGCACTCACCCGAGTTCCGGAAGGCTTATTCTGATTTTCTGAAGGAGTACGAGTCACTGGGGCATATGGAGCTATATCGTGGTACGGAGCCGTCTAAATATTTTATACCACATCACTGTGTGTTACGGCCTTCTAGCTCCACAACACCGTTGCGTGTGGTCTTTGATGGATCACAGAAAACTAGTACTGGGGTGTCACTAAATGACAACCTTTTGACCGGCCGTAAATTACTTCCAAATATTTTAAAAATTATTATTAACTTTCGTCTCTACGACATATGTTTTACGGCGGACGTGTCAAAGATGTATCGAGCCGTGCTCATCGACCCCGCTGATAGGTGTTATCAACACATATTATGGCGTGATACACCGTCAGACCCAGTACAAGTTTACGAGTTGAAAACGGTCACTTACGGACTGCGTAGCGCGCCTTACACGGCCATTCGCACGCTGCTTCAACTTGCCCAAGACGAACGGTCAGACTGTAAGGCTTCCCGAGTTCTAGAAGAGGGTGTCTACGTCGATGACTTTTTGTGGTCATGTCAATCTGTAGATGAAGCTTGTACCTTACAAGACGGCTTAATGAGTCTTCTAAAAAAGGGCGGGTTTGATTTGCGTAAGTGGGCTAGCAACAATCCCGAGCTACTGACACGTATGAAATCAGAACAAATAACGCAAATAAATTTTCAAGATGATACGTTATCATCATCCTTAAAAGTCCTAGGATTGACATGGTTGCCCTCATGCGACTTCTTTTCTTTTAATTATAATTTAAAAGATAATGACGGAACGAAACGTTCAGTACTTAAGCTGCTTGCTAGTATTTACGATCCGGTTGGTTTTATTTCACCGTGTACTTTCGTTGCCAAATGTATCAAGCAGGATCTTTGGAAACTGAGCCTCGGCTGGAATGACCGTTTACCATACGAATTGTTACAAAAATGGGATAAATTTATCGGTCAATTACCGAACCTTTCACAACTTCGCATTGAGCGACACCTTCTAGTGAATTCGTTTGTAAACGTACAATTAATAGGTTTCTGTGATGCGTCATCACTGGGTTACGCAGCTTGCATATATCTTCGTAGTACTGACAAGGATGGGAACGTCAAAGTCAAACTATTGACGAGCAAATCTAGAGTTGCTCCATTGAAGCCGTTAATGTCTATCTCTAGGCTTGAACTTATGGCAGCCGTGCTGTTATCGAAGCTAGTTCGTTTTGTCGTACAAAACGTTAAAGATTTTAATTTACCAATAGTTGCCTTTAGCGACTCGAGTGTAGTTTTGTCGTGGCTACAAACTCCGCCATACAAACTAAAAGTGTTCGTGGCTAACCGTGTTAGCGAGATTGTTGACGTGATTCCGCCCAATTGCTGGTTTCATGTAAACAGTGAGAACAATGCAGCCGACCTCTGTTCTCGAGGCGCGCTGCCTGAACAACTTTTAGCAGTAGCGGACGAATGGTTTAGTGGCCCTGCATGGCTTGCTGGAGATCCGCATTGTTGGCCAAGAAGTACGTTATTTTTAAAAGAAAATGATATTATTCCAGAACTTAAAACTAACGTAGACACATTTACCTTTAATTCTTACAATTTAAATAACTTCAATGATCTTGAACATTCCTTTAATAATATTTCATCCTTTAGTAAACTTGAGCGCATAACGGCGTGGTGTCTTCGTTTTATAAATAATTTAAAATGTAAAAAATCTGATCGAACATTTGGTTCACTAAAATCTTGTGAGTTAAAACAGGGACATGATTTAATTATAAAAGTCATTCAAAATAATTATTTTTATTCTGAAATACAAATGTTGGCAAAGGGAACTCATGTATCATCCCTTCGCAACCTATCTCCCTTTATAGACCCTGATAATTTCCTCAGGGTGGGGGGTCGAATACAACAGTCGGATTTACCATATAATATAAAACATCCGGCACTATTACCCAAGAAGTGCCACATAACAAATTTAATAATTGATTATTTTCATAAATTGTACATGCATGTAGGACCGCGCACCTTGCAAGGCATTTTGAATAATAAATACTGGATAGTAAACGCTCGTAGTGTAATTCGTTCAGTTTTGTCGAAATGTCGGGCTTGTTTTAAATTTCGTCCATACTCCACACAGCCTATGATGGGTACGTTACCTGCTACTAGGCTTAAGGCCAACAAGGTGTTCGACCATGTTGGTTGCGATATTGGTGGTCCATTTTTTATAAAAGAAGGTATGCGGCGAAACGCAAAGGTTACTAAGGCATATTTGTGTTTATTTTTATGTTTCTCTACAAAAGCAGTGCATCTAGAAGTGCTCTCAGATTTATCTTGCGAATGTTTTCTTACCACATTCGATCGTTTTGTGGCACGCCGCGGTCTCTGCAGTTGCTTATATTCCGATTGTGGAAAAAACTTTATTGCAGCGGCTAAACATTTAAAAAACGTTACTAATTATTTTAATTCTACATCTAATTCTGATGAAATCCTTTCTGGATTGTCCTTGCGAGGCGTCGAATGGCGTACGAACCCGCCTAATGCAGCTTCCATGGGTGGTCTGTGGGAGGCAGGCATAAAATCAGCCAAACATCATCTCTACCGTGTAGTAGGTGATAGGTCCTTGACTTTTGAGGAGTTAAGTACTTTATTTTGTAAAATTGAGGCAATTATGAACTCGCGACCATTATGCTCCCTTTCAAATAATCCAAATGAATTTGAAGTTCTGACTGCGGGTCATTTTTTAATTGGACAGAATTTATTAACTGTTCCGGAATATAATTTTGAAGATGTACAGATGAATCGATTGTCACGTTGACAATGTATTCAAAAGGCATCACAATCATTTTGGAAGCGATGGTCAAATGATTATTTGCACACTTTACAGCAAAGAGAAAAGTGGTTCACCTCAATTCCAAATGTTAAGAAGGGTGATTTAGTGCTCCTTAAATCTAACTTAACCAAACCGTTACAGTGGCCTCTTGGCAGAATAGAAGAGGTTCACCCTGGTTTTGATAACATTGTACGTGTAGTTACTGTACGCACGCAAACTGGGGTTTATAAAAGACCAGTAAATAAAATCTGCCCATTGCCATATGCAAACTAAATATTAAATTAGGTTATTAGGTTAGGACTTAGATTAGGCACATACACTCAACTTTTTTACTTAACACTAACAAGTTTCTTTATTTTATTTTGAATTATTTCGTAAATATTCAATAACACAAATTATTAACACACTCATTCTTCACACTTCACACACCGACACTATTAGGAAATCATCACACTGATTTCGGTGGGGGGTATGTTCAATCCTTTATCACTGGTCGGTGTGAAAGAAAAAGTAAAACCCTTCCAAAATTGACACTTAATGTCAAAGGAAAAATATCGCGAGTTGCGTCAACTCCGTTAAGAAGATCGGTAGAATTCACGACGTTCGTGGAGTTTCCATCATCAGAAGACCATAACGTTTATGGTGCTGTCCTCCGGCCGTGCCGTGAAAGAAAGAAGCAGTCGTGCGCAGCGCAATCCTGCGACATTGGATGTTAAGGTTGGTGGGTTCTTTCTTACTGATTTTGGTATTGGATTGGACATACTACCAACCTACTGCTTCATACATACATACATACATTTATACAGTCCACATTACATACATCGAAGGATCGCCCCTGCGATTACCGCACAGTTTGCATTGAATAGGCTCCGAAGCTACTGAACCGATTTGAAAATTTCTTTCACTGTTGGGAAGCTACACTATCCCCGGGTGACATAGGCAAAATTATATTTTCAAAAAATTAGGGTTCCTTAATAAAACTCCAATAATTTAATCCAAGGTGTAAAAAAATAAGAAAACCGAAGCAAAGCGAGGGCGGTTACTATAAGAGTTTGAGTGCATGAACGTTTATTATTCAATTAACTTTATCTTCTAATAGTGAAAGAATCGACAAACTGACATCCCTTTAACGTCATTTCTACTAGTCTTGTTCTTCTGTTGTGTTTGCAAAAGGAAACCAAAATTATAACGCTTTATAAGTATCACGTACTTACTTATACTTTGTGTTGTAGAAGAGTGCATATGAAAACACATTGGGATAGCATAGCATGGCACCTGATGCCGGATTTATGGCGAGGGGCCCATGATGGAGCGCCTCTGGTGACACCTGCCTGCGACCGTTTTAATTTGCCATAAATATACTCGCGAGGATTTGTGTTTATCGGCCCTAGCAGCTTTGTATCTTGTTGTACATATACGATACTTGTACGGAAACATTTTGTTGTACACATACAATACATGTAAAAGGATACTACTATAGTGTAGTGTTCCGCAACCTTTTTGTCTTACGATAAGATTTGGAAGAATACTTTTTTTTTCGTCCGCCTTACAAATTAAGAAGAAGAATTTTTTCCGAAGAAGAAAGGGTGTAACTATATCAATCAACAAAATGTTAATTAAAATTGTAATTTTGCAGTTCTGAATTTTAATTTTAATTTACCGTTAGGTGGCTCATATCAAACCAATAAAAATGCTTCAATAAATTAATTATACACGTCTTATAAGATAAATAATTACCTTTAGAAAAAAAAGCATTTTTTTAAGTTGGTACAGTGTCTTAGCAATTTCTGATGAAAATATACGTAATGGATTATACACATTCATATAAATAGATCAATCTAACACAAAGCTAGTAATAAAACATTTAACCGAGCACTCAATTACTTCATAATGTTTTCCAAACAGCACTTACCGCCAACACTGGGAAAGCTTTTACAGCTCGCGTACGTAATGTTGGTTCAATTTCGTTCACGTACTCGTACAATCGGGCTCATTCACACCATTCCGCAATAAAGAAACTGTCAAGCGGTTTGCGGGGCGATATTTCAACCGGTACGGCAAATAGAACAAAAGTTGGACACAACAATACCCCATAGAAAACGCCTTAACCGAACCCATCACTAGCTTGAATGGCGATCGTCTATTGTTCTGCGTAGTGAGCGTCATAAAAAGCCCTGGTGACTCTTGTGATTGTGATAGTAACAGTATAAATCGACCGTTTTGTGCATTTTGTGGTACAAGGTTTATCAATCTTTTAAACGATCCTTCCGGCGACATACGGGTGGATTGTAAGTGTCTACAATGCGTAGATTATAAGTAGAAAATGTCATTGTTTGCAAATTATTACTTTAAAGCTTAATTTTTGATTTAAAGTGTGATTAATACGGTTTCATAAATATTACACCTTTGCTTTTCAGATGTTCATCGAACATAAAAAATTACTTAATAATAAAGTGATTAAAAATAATATCCTTCTGTTTTTTAAATCAATATTTATTAAGTACACGAGCTATCCCTTGGTAATTGGTCACTGCCTGGTAGTAACTTGAGGTACAGCAGTGTTTGTTTCATTTCACTCGTTTCACAAATAAATGAGATAAATATAGATTCCTTGCGAATATTTTCTCGAGCATGGGTAATGGACACTACCGCCGTAAGGGTAGGTATCATGAATTGTACCGAGGGTATTGTGTAGTAGAACACTTGGCTAAACTTCCAGCCAAGTCTAACAGCACCTACATATAAATGGTTTTGTTTGTAGTGTGGCTGTTGACACGGAGCCCCTGTTGACTCCACGATAGCCCTCGGGTGGTCTCATGGCAAATTGGCCTCATTTGGAACAGCGCTAACTGCTGTGCTGCTGTTTTGTGCTTGAACTCCGTTGACCTGAAGCTAAACGAGTGTGACGCAATTTATGCACGAAACAACACTTATTTTTAAAGTTATGAAAAATATGAAAAAAAATACTAATAAATAAATACTAATATCTTTACTATTTGATCAATTAATATCAACAGTTTGAATTCTACTATTTGATTTGCATTAAACAGGAAAAATACTTTTTACGTTTGTTTTGTTGTCGTAATATTCAAGGTTATAAGCTTTCATAAGAAACTTGCTGAAGAAGTTCGCTGTCACTAATAAATTACACCCACTTCACTTTCAAAAGGTATCGATGGCACGTGGTCTCAAATTCATGCCTCGACCACAAACCGATTAAGTTAGGCTTACAAAAGGCGATAACCCTTAAATGCTAATGGGGTACTATAGACCCCGCGTGAACAAAGAGCACAATGCGACCATGTCTCGAGCGAAAGGTTTACTGCTCCAATGCGGGCGAGAGATTAAGATTGCGTGCTTAGATGTTGATATTGCAATGATACTGCTTCTAAACAAGGTAAATACGATATAAATGGTACTAAAAAGTGAAATTTTCGTCGTATTAAATAAAATCTGTGGACAAATATGTTACTCAGGATAAAACTATGAAAAATGTGTATACGTACGTATAAATATCACGAGTTTTGCTAATTTTTGACAGTACATATTACAGATGGCCATCATTTAAACTTGTTATTTTATGTAACTGTTCTCAATAAATGTAATTATTCTAAATAGTATCACTGTTAAACTACCAATATTGCTAAAGCAAGAAGCGTTCCTTAGCAATTATAATATCTATCATTATGAGAGCTAATAACTGTCTCACTGTAGGACATAGCGTTAATATTAGAATGAGAGGGTTGAATATTAATTTACAATTGACACAAGAAAACTTTGATCACATTGCGCATGAAAGAGTTTCCTGTCTATTTATTTTGGGACTAATATGGCGTTCAGGCATAGAGGTGTTTGCACGAGCCGCCATTGAAATGGAAATTTGGGTTTTGTTCAACTCGACGTTTTAATTTCGAAGGTTTTGCACTTTACCTGAAACGGGTGTGCCTTTGAAGTAATGAATAGCCGCTCAATGAGAGTGAGAAGAGTAATTAATACATAATATAGCCTGTACCCCCTGAGTGGAATGTTTGAGTGGACAAGTAAATTATAATGTACCTACCTCAGTGGGGGGGTTTATATTTTTAAATTATTGGACCTAAATATTATTGTTACATAAACGTTGATACACAATGGTAAGATTTATTGTCTTACGGGCAAAACACTCATGTTTGCCACGGCCAGGAATAGAACCCGGAGTTCCTTGCTTGACAAATGGGATCACTTCCTACTGGGCTACAGGTTTTCCAGGTCTCGATACTATAAATTAATGAGAATAAAATTTAAAAACATATTTTACCTTTTTTTTTCGTGGGGAAAACCTGACTTATCTGTTCGAATTACGTCACTGATGAATCATTTCAAAAATTGTAATATTTCAAGTGAAAACTTCTTTAGTACGGGGGTGACTTGAAATTTTATGAAACGAAACTGTCCAGTAAAAAGAGACAAACACATAAATTCTAAAGTGAGATAGGAAGCATTGTACGGGGGCAGGGTAGAGGAGTGAGGGGTAGGGGAGCGGGCCGGAGCGGGGCGGAGCGGAGCGGGGCGGGGCGGAGCGGGGCGGAGCGGAGTAGTGAAACCTACATTTATCATCTTCCCGAAATTTTACATTCGTCTCATTATCTTGAAAACAAAAATTTTGAAGGTTTCACTTCTACCACGTGTGAATTGCACACATTTTAATTTTAATTATCACGTATTAATTAAACTAAGAATCAAAGAATATATTAAGGCACTCATTTTAAATGTCGCTTCGACTTACTTCCATAGAATAAAATTACCTGTAATCTTTTAGCCTTACAAAATACACACCTCTTCTTACATTTAATCTTTATATAAACCTTCCATAGATAAACAGGCTGATCCCAAATTCGACGGGAGCGTCTCATATTTCAAAGTAAATTCGGCAATTTCAAAGGACCCACACCTTCAATATTTGAATATAAGCCCCAACCCAAATAATTACCCAAATTAGGGGAGAGACTTTTACGCACGCGTAAATAAATGATGAGTGCGCAAACTTACCTGTTAGTGATAGGGATGTACGAGTAGATTTTAAGAAGAAGATAATATTATTATTGACTAGTGGAGAATAGCATCAGGCATTAAGTCTGCTTATTGTAATCTAGTTTTTTAGGTTTACAATAAATACTAAAATCTGTGGAAATAAACATCGATTTTACCTCTAAACTTTGTTAAGTTATTCTTGCTGCTGCAATAATTTTATTTTTAATGGAAAACTTGTTATATTTCTGTTTTGTTATTTTTTAATCTCATGTACTTTGTTGTGCAACAGTCAAATAGAATCAAAATCAAATTGAATTATTGCTCTGCATTTTTCTCAATTTTGAGTAAATAATAGCACATCATCAATTCCTGCTAACATTATACCAAAAACAATAATATTTGTAGAATTATTTTAAAAATAAATAATTTAATGTAAGTAAGGTAAGTATTTCAAAACAAGAGTAATAAAATAAATATATCTAATTTTAAAATCAGAACCAAAGTCGCCTTTCTTGCCAACCCTGAAAGTTTGTTTAAAAAGATAATCCAGAGGATGCACGCAAAATCAATCTTTGGAGCAACTTGATAAGGTTTAGATTACAATCGGGTACACATTCATAACGTGTATCGTATGTTAGGAGATGTTTAGTTACGTCAAATATTCATGCTACTGGGATGGTTTTAGCCAACGTGTATCAATATCGGAAATGAGGAAGAAATTAATGCTTTTCTTGTTAATATGATTTAAGATGTATATCGGCTTAGTATAAGCTACTGCTGATTTGAATTTTAATCCGGCTATATTTTTTTTTGGCACAGGACGCCCCCCGACCAGGTGGACCGACGACCTGAAGAAGACGGCGGGTATCCGCTGGATTCAGAAGGCTCAGGACCGGTCTGAGTGGCGTAGATTAGGGGAGGCCTATGTCCAGCAGTGGACCTCAAAAGGCTGATGGATGGATGGATGGATATTTTTTTTCTATTAGTCTTTTAACTACGGTATAAAAAAAACTGGTAAACTAACTAAATAGAAGTTTAACAAAGTTGATGAAGTATTACCAGTAATGTTTCAATTATTAAACATCAACAGTATGATGATTATCATTAATTACAACTTACTACAACATAGATAAAACTACAACTTAATTAAAATTAAGGAAAATGAATATTAAAAATTTATAATATTACGAACAATTTATAATATAATATTCGAAGCGCAGACATTGTTAAGTAAGTTATGCAACATCGTTTGAGTCCAGACAATGTTATGTAACATCGTATGCTACATCGTCGCATACAATTTTTAAGTGTAATGTAATAAATAAAATATTCATGACATTGATAACTTTATGATTGTTTATTAAATGTATGTTGTTAGAATTTTCAATTTTGAAAGCCACTGAATTTATCACTGATACACCGTAATTTTTTATCTGCCATATCCTCAATATGTTTAAGGTGTAACGTGTGAGTCCCAGGCAACCTGTAATCTGCATACGGTAACGGAGGGGAGGTGCCATCTGCATCAATTTGACTCTCGCACAATTTGAGCGCTGGCCTTTGAATTTATATTTATTTCGTTTGTGTGTATACAGGTTGTAGTTTTGTGTTTTTTGGGAATTTTAAAGTTTTAAATATTGATACTTTGTTTTCTTTTTTGTATTTTTTTCGTGATTCGATTTTTTATAAAGATTGAAATATTATAGGTATTTTAAACTAAATATTTTACCAATATTAAACGAGTAAGTACTCATACATTTTTAAGTCTTCTATTTACTTACTAGATTTCGGATGCATATTGTTATTATGATTATCAAAGATATAAAAAAATTGTTTATAAAAAAATATTGAGTTCCCTTTCATTATCTAGGCCGAAGTTTTTGTTTCGTTCCTTTTGGCAGGGGAACTAAAAAAGGGAAAGTGTTAAGTGAATTCCAAGATCAAAAAAAGTGTCACATGAATCCATTCAATTGCATTCTTGGAAATCGAACTTGAAACCATTCACTAAGAAGACAAGGCCGAAACTGATTGGGTTCTAGAGTCACCCCATATACGTATGGTACAGTAATTACTTTAACCTTCCCATTTTTTAATTTTTTAATTTATTTATTTCCAACGAATGAGTACATTTTCGACATTTCCATGTCTGCCAAACTGTAAGCCAGTTTGTCGGCAACTGAAACAGTTTCTCGCTTTTATTACATTTTTTTTATTTATATAATAACTACTACTTATTTATTTATTTTTATTTATTTATTTATTTACCTCAGAATACATTCCATACTTAACACAATTAATATTATAATTTTAAAAACATAAAGGGAAAGTAAGAGCCCATTGCATTATATTACAATAAAACAAATCAGATTAAAATTACATCACAATAACTTAACAACATGAAACACATTAAAAATATATGCCAAATACTAATATTATTAAAACTAAAAGTCAATTTAAAAAAAATCAAATAATTAAAATTACATCATCAATAAAAGAACTAATGTCAAAATTTAAATTAAGATAAAATTATAGTCAATTAATAGAATCAATGTCAATATTAAAATTAATATAAAAAATTAAATTTATTAATTATAAGTATCTATATATAATATGTATACTGTATATATAACATTACCTATTAGGGATGTTGACTATTTTTTTGGATTCAATTTGATTCTACAGATTTAAATGTTTTGATTTTAAAATACTCTGATCGTCAATCTAAAACATTTATGCAAATATTCAATGTTGGCATAAAGGTTTTCCTTTGTGAATTTCAAATCAACCTATACACGGTCGGTTCGCCCCCCATTATTATGAGTTTTCCCGAATTTTCCCCGCGTTTTCATTAGTAGGGGTGCGTTTTAGTGAGTTATGCAAACAAAGGGAAGGGGTGCAAATAGTAACAAGCTGCAAGTTGCATTGGTGTCTGTTTTGTATTAAAATTTTGGGTTTATTTGAATAAATCATTCCGATTTAGGAGGCTGGAACGTTTATGATTGCGGAGAAAAATTTGTTTCGAACAGAATTTAAAAAATGTTTTTGAATAATTTACGTATCCATTTTTGCTGTTGCTGTATAAAATGTTTTATTTGTGCTAGTTTTGGTTTTAGTATATCCAAAAATACTATCAAAATGCCTGCATTTATTTTGATGGTTCATACAATCTAGCAAACTTAACAGAATATAACTAAAAAACTACTCGTGAGATCTAACTCAAATTTAAGTGGGACCACATGACAAGCACCTGCTTTCGATTAAAAAAAGAATCATCGAAATCGGTTGGCGTGATATTGAGTTATTCGTCCATTTGTCGCGCACATACTTGTCTTAATACAAATTTAAGACTTAAATGGTTTTATCATGGATGCCATTGTCAGATCTCAATAAAATTTATATGGGCCACATGACAGCCACCAGCTTTCGACTAAAAAAAGAATCATCAAAATCGGTTCACCCAGTCCGAAGCTCTAGAGGTAACGAACATTAAAAAAATACAGTCGAATTGAGAACCTCCTCTTTTTTTGAAGTTGTTTAAAAATAGAGTGTACCAAATAGTCAGTCCATCATCAAATCCATTAAAGTGTAATCAGTTATTTACATCGGAATATAGGTAAAAAGTTTAGAAGCTTTAGTTTAGTTAGGTTATTGTACTAAGGGTACCTAAATGTACAAAAATATCTTCTGTAAAAAAATGATAAAAAAATTCGAAACCAGATAAATACCGTTCGTATTTATTTCACCAGTCTATGGATTATTAAAGATTAAGGAAATCAGTTAGCATTCCATAAATTTATTAACATCAAAAGTTACCAACTTTACCATCAAAACCTCCTCGAAATGACTTGGCAAAACGATTACCTAAACAATAACAATAATTAAAACACTTCGCGATACAAAATATGTAATTGTGTTTACTTTGGAACTTGGCGGTAATTTAAATTAAACAATATTGAAAGTGCGATAAACAGGGCGTTAGGAGAATTGGCGCATTTATACGACCGTTCCAAGTTCGAACGATTCGATGAGTATTTATTCGCACTGTGGGTCAATTGTTTTTTAATTTATTCGTTTTTAATTTCTACCTCAAATTTGACAGTGCATAATAATAAGGCCAATAGATTAAATAGTTCATAATTAATAATTTGTAGTTAATAAGCGTGTTTTATAACTGATGAGTAGTACAAATATTTTCCTTGGGAGTTTGCTGTCACTTACTCTTGTGGGTCTATTTCTCTCTAAATTCCATGAAATTAATGCTGACAACATTCCCACCTGTTGGTAAGAGGCGATAAAGTCCAAGATGGTAAACGCACCATTTTGCTCGTAGTTAAAGCCTATTTTTACTATGATTATGATTTGCATGGTTTAATGTAACCGCCCATATTATCATTTCAAACTTTGATCACTTACTGAAGACCGATCACATCACAAATATTCATCCCAGACAGCAATCCTCCACTGAACTGGGAAGGTCAACTACATCAATATAGTTTAAGAATTAAGTTTATTGTAACACAATCATACTTTACAAAGTATACGTTGTGAGAAAATAAAATTATTAATAATTTTTTATTAATATCCTAAAGGTGAAATTTAAATTTGTATCTCCAGAATGATTCAGAACATCACTTAGCGTATGCTTGAGCACTCAAAAAAGGAAATTATAAGGCTCTAGGCAATCTTTTAGAAACTTTCCTCCCAGAGCGTCGTTACCTAAGACACCTGTTAAGTCTAGACGGGAAGGGGAGATTCCTTTGCAACTTTTAAGTACATTCGTTATTTGTTATGAGAGTGCGAATTAAATTCAAAGCACTTTGGCCCTCTGTAAGAAACTCGCTAACTGCCTCATTTATACCTTTTTTATGCTGGATGGAATCTCGTCTGTAAATGCAGGAATTCAAGGAATGAAATAAACGCTGTTGTGGACTCATATAGTAAAAAAATATAGAAGTATGTAAAAATAATAATTCGAGTTCTCTGATCCCTTTTTAGTCTGTCGATTGTCTACGCGTCTGTGATGTTTTGGTATTACTGATGATACATACGGTGTCAAGCCATCACGTTTAGCGTTGCGAGATGACCCGTATAATAAAAAAATACTTACCTTCCTTTCGTATGGTATGAATGTGCTGTGGTTGTCAAAACTTTACCTGTAAAGATATAAAGCATTGTCAATTTTGAAAAAAAAAATTATGTTAATTTTGAAAAAAAAAACATTTATACCCAATAATCTTTGATTTACTCGTAATGTAGCATGGAAATTGGAAAATAACATTACGACTAATTAATATTTTATTTTTTACTAAAAATTTAATTTAATATTTTCCTTCCGTTTTCTTCCACAATTACTATCACATACACTACACAATGACATAGCATACATGCAGGAAACCTCATTTCAAAATTGAAAATAAGACATTATCTCCTGTCCTGACAAACAAGGCACCAGAGAGGCTTCATCTAAATGAAAAACGACGCGTCCTTTGTACGTTGTAGCGGAAAAAGAACCAGTGACGCTCGCAAACAGTACGTCACTTTGACGCGCCGTCATTAGCCGAAACGATGCGTTGTATTATTTACCTATCTTTAACAATACCATAACGAACTTCTGTTTTAGAAACTTAAAAAAATAAATCACGATGCGTTTAGCTTAAAAGATAATCTTAAATTAAAATTTAAAAAACCCCTGACAGTTTTATTTACACTAAACATAGCTAAAGAACACTCGATTACGTCACTTTTCATACAAAAAAAACTAAATCGAAAGCGGTTGATCCGTTTGTGAGCTACGATGCCACAGACAGACATACAGATCAACAGATACACAGACACACAAATACACAGACGCGTCAAACTTATAACACCCCTCTTTTTTTGTCGGGAGTTAAAAATTAATTAAATTGAATTTTTTTTGCATTATTTTTCGTTGACCCTGTAGATCACTGTAATGAGTAATGACCCTAATTGCCGGGCGAGGGGTCACTAGTTCGATTCCTGGCAGACAGCAGCGGCAGCAGCAGACATTTATATGACATACTTAATTGTTCTCGGTAAGTGCTGACTTTTTATGTGACTTACAAACGAAACCTTGCTTAATCAAAACTTATACATTAATTAAAATACGAGTACATAACACTACAGATAATGATCAACGATTTTGCAATTTCCTCCTAAACTGAATCCTATTGAATAAATTATCCTGAAGATATTGATCTATTTATGAACCAGCAACATCACAATTATGTCAATTCCGGACACAGGAAGCGTCCTTCCTTTCCGAAAGGAAGATGTGCAGTTAAGTGGTCAATTGATCGTACCGGGTGGTCTCGCTATCATTGTCCGCATACGAGTACAATTCCAGTTGATGGAGCCCTAATGACGTCATAAGGGCCAACGGTCTTCAATAATCAACTATGAATTTTTTATGTTTTTGTGTCGGAGAGTGCTTAGGAAGTCATCTAATTAATTCTTGAATGACAACGCGTCGGTTAGTATAATATGATGGATGTCCAATGTATAATATTGTGGACAAATTAGCGGTGTCATCTTACCACCAAATGGCTCGTTTGATATGTTGTTATAATATTATGGCTAATAGGACTACACACTTCGTTATCAGCATCTTTTCCTCAGCATTCAGGATGAACTAATCAAACTACAAGTTAATAAAAGATCATGAAGAAACGCAAGAGTCTATAAACGGAAAGGATAATGATGATGTAGGTATATTAGATATATTAAGTGGAACCCGATTTTAATGTCGTCAAATGGAAATCCTCTAGCAATCGTTTTCCTCACCTCTGGGCAGACTTTCGAGGATTGACCACCGCTGCAGGCTACAGTAAATGACACCTTGACTGAGCCTTTAACAGCATGACAATTATTGTCTAATCTGATATCATTTACAATTCACAAACGCCAAGAGTTTTAAGAGTTCTTCCACGTCGATGCTTAGACTTAGACTTAGACACACTTTCGCACGTAACGTGGAAAGTGTGAAATTGCCAACGACTCCAGACCCTCGCACTAATGACTACGCGTCCGTTTCAAGAATCTCTTTGAGACACAGACCGCACTTAGCCACTTCTGCTCTATATCCTCGTAAAGTCTAAGCGTTTTAGAATTTCACTTCATCTCATTCTTCATGGGGAAGTAGCATGTCGGAGAATAATTCAGAACTTTTTTGTAACTGGCGAAGCAACGAGCAATGCGATGGATACCGTCGCAAATGAATGAATGATCATTATGTAATATGGTAATAGGCATATACAAGCATTATCGGCAGAAAAGAAAGCGAGGGATCTGCATTATTATATTTTGGAGTCTCCGTTAACGCAATCAAAACCAGTAAAAAAGAGATTCAAACCAATTAAAAAATAAACCTTACCATGCTTGATTACTGTCGATTGAAGGTCACCCAGCGATCTTTAATAGGAGGGACCTAGTGCAGTGAACGAATATACTATAGTATATATTTAATTGACCTAGTGACATACATAACTTTCAGTGTTACTTTCTTATGGCAAATAAGAAACAAGGCTTCACCATGCTGGTAAATGTGGCATAGCAGAAAAAGAGTGCTTTTGGAGGACATCATGGTAGACTCTTAGGTACCAAAATTTCAAGAATACCTACATCTTTATTACACACAATATTGGACGACTGTGTAGGATACGATTCGTTTTCAGACAGAACGACGTTCAAACCAGACTATTACTGCTTATTACCATCAAGAATATATTTTGTTTGTATTCAGCTATTATTCAGAACAGTTTTGTTTGTTCGTTCAAACTACCGGTTTATCTTCAAACGCAATATCCGGAGTGCTTCCGAGAAAATTGTAACAAAAGCGCGATCATTGTTTTCAAAATACAAACGATGGAGATCTCTTTAAAAGGTTTCGTGTACTCGACAGATACGCCTATTTATTTTAAAGATGTTCGTAACGGGCCAGGTCAATGTACTCTTCCGGAAAAGTTTCCTTTGAATTCGTAAAAAATAATGTATACGCGGTGAAATTTTCAACTGGGTGTGGATGGCCAAATCCGAAATAATGAGGAATAGCGAAAAGTGCTCAAAGGAGTCTCGGATCCGATTTTGATGAAAACTAACACTGCATTATTAGATTTAGATCGTAGCTAGCCAAGAACAGTTCGTTAATTTTGAAGAAAAAACGCACCCTGTATTATAACACCATTCAAAAGTGTCGCTAACAAGGATCTAATTTTGTGAAGTAATGACGTAGAGAAAGTCCTCTTTCTAATATCAAAAGTAACCGAAAATGTTGTACAGGTTGTACTCTTTAATTTTAATTGTTACTGATTTGAACAAAGTTCTTTTTCTACTCCAACACAAAGAAAACAAAAAGAAAGTAAGACTCCCGTTAACTTTATTAATCTTAAAAGACAGAAATCCCGATAAACTTTTCAAAAGTGCTCATTCATTTTCACTGGCTCACTAAACGCTTATGGGGTGACCATACCGCGTCAGGTGTTCTCAACAGCGGCGCCGCATTGCTGTTTATTACCGTCATATTTCAGTACCCCTGCAACAGACGGACCCCACTTGATTTGCATCTGACAAAGCGTTCGACGTAATATTCGAAAGAACCCCAGTTTTAGAAACGAAATTATAGAAGGTAATAGCGATAAATATTCTACTGGCAATATTAGAAAATTTCATTTGTGACGTTAATTTGCATACAGATGTTAAAAAACTGTATTACACTTCTGGCTAGTAGGTACAATATAATATTGGGGTGGTTACATAATATTTTACTAGTAAAAAACTTCTAGTAACGTACTAGTTATGGCAGTAAGACGAAGTTATTTTGGTGAATTTGTGGTTTTTGTGATGAGCAAATTGCCCATAAGAATTGAATTTGCTTTGAATAAAATTTTTGAATAATTTATACATAAATGTTTCACACCGCATATCACTGCATACTTATTCAAGTTTTGTACAATTTTTGGCTAAGCTGTTCAAAACAGTGAACCAAAAGCTCTCATTACAAACAAACTTTAAAAGCGTAATTGGATGCAATATTCAAAGCTCCCTTTAGGGTTCCGACGGAATGTATGGACGACAGAACAAGGAATGACTATAGGAAATTATTTTGTTTTTGGACTTAATGTAAGGTTTACGTATTTAAGAATTAAATCAGTAACATTGGAACTTGATTTGAGTTACCGAAAAAGTAATTTAATAGTTAACACACAAATAATAAACTAATCATAATTATTATGAATCATATTATAACCTGTAGGTAACTCGCTACAACGATGACCGTTAGTGCCAAAAAATTCTTAATTCACGTAATCTGCAGTACTGATCCATCCATCCCATCCATCAGCCCTTGGAGGTCCACTCCTGGACATAGGCCTCTCCTAACTTGCGCCACTCTGACCGGTCCTGAGCCTTCTGAATCCAGCGGATGCCCGCTGTCTTCTTCAGTTCGTCAGTCCAGTAGTTATGCAGTAGTGATGCCATGTTGGAATCTTTAGGGTGGCATTAAAACTTCCGACGCTTGGTGTTGCCGCTAACACCTCTACCAATCCGCATTGGAGTATGTTCCAGGCCACGAAAAAATCGTTTAGAAGACAAGATTAATGGGTTAAAATAAGGATATCTACAGGATGTCCTAAAAAGACGCTATCATTATATAGATAAAATAATGTGTCAAATATATCGAATATTTTTCTCGAAAGCTACGGGACCCGCTCGTGAACCAGTCTCACGCTTGACCACATTTTACAGTAGCTCGGGGCGGCACGTACGTGATGATGAATTTCGCAATTACCCGTACCTCGAGGCATACTTTTATTAATTTCACTAAACGTATATCGGACCCTTTGTTATCACTGCACTGGTGGCGTTTAGCGAGGGACAAATATGTAAATGCATAGCATAGCGGTAGGTATGTAGATATTGTAGGTACTAAATTTAGCCCTTGCGTTCGTTTCTATGCTGAAGGACTCTTAATTAACGACGAGCTTAGTTGGTTGTGACACTAGCGAAGTGAAGAGTCCCGGGTTTGATTCCCGGCCGGGGTAATTTTTGTGACAGATAAAATAACACGTTATAAGGAGATATTTTAATCCTATTAATTTGCGCAGGATATTTTACTGTGGAGGATCTGTGAAGAAGTCATTAGGTAAATAATATTTCAGTCAGCCTTTACTGCAGCTTTAAGGTTTTCTCCAAAAAAATTTACAGACTTCTTTCATTTCTATGGACTTAATTTTGAAGTCCACGCAGACAATATCATAGGCAGCCATTTAATTCAAAAGAAAAAAGTTCCATAAGGACGAACGAGTATTTTATTCCTAGTTAAATCTTGAAGTTTTACTGATACCATACTAACAAGTAAACATATTGGCCGGCAGCTTGTTTGAAAGTTCCTCAAAACAATATTTAGTACACGTAGAAACTTGAGCAATTGTAGCAAATAGGTGAAATTCCTTCCGAAAGCGGTAATGCCCGAGCCTCATTGTCTAAGCGACGTAACTTTTACGAGTGTTAAGAGTTGAGAACTCGTTGTAATTTAATCGAAGCCATTGCAAAGGCCTGGGGTGTTTGAGTCATTTATTGAGATTGAGCTGTTAGGGGAATCGCATCCTGGACTGCGAGCTAACATCCCGTGTTCGGGGTGCATCCAGATAAACAATTAACCAATTACATTTCACAATTGAAATAATTAATTTAATTTTAAAAAATGAACTACCTGTCTACCAGTCTTTTTTAATCAATAGAGTGTTCTTAGGATTCCGTAGCCAAATGGCAAAAAACGGAACCCTTATAGATTCGTCATGTCTGTCTGTCTGTCTGTCTGTCCGTCCGTATGTCACAGCCACTTTTTTCCGAAACTATAGGAACTTTACTGTTGAAACTTGGTAAGTAGATGTATTCTGTGAACCGCATTAAGATTTTCATACAAAAATAGAAAAAAAAACAATAAATTTTGGGGTTCCCCATACATAGAACTGAAACTCAAAAAATTTTTTTTCATCAAACCCATACGTGTGGGGTATCTATGTATAGGTCTTTAAAAATGATATTGAGGTTTTTAGTATCATTTTTTTCTAAACTGAATAGTTTGCGCGAGAGACACTTCCAAAGTGGTAAAAAGTGTGTCCCCCCCCTGTAACTTCTAAAATAAGAGAATGAAAAAACTAAAAAAAATATATGATGTACATTACCATGCAAACTTCCAACGAAAATTGGTTTGAACGAGATCTAGTAAGTAGTTTTTTTTAATACGTCATAAATCGTAAACCGCAATTTACCTCGATCAAAGTTACAACGAACTTCAAGAACTTTTATATTATGTTACTTGCTACTACGAAACCCTTCATGGGCGAGTCCGACTCGCACTTGGCCACTTTTTATTTAAAGTGAACACTTCCACTCTGTGATTTAATGAGGATTTTACAAATGAGACACAAAATATCTACGACGCCTAAATACATTTTGACTTATTAACAAAATGTCAAGTCAAATATAGCTAATATTTGCCTCGTCCGGGAATCCAACCTTGGGCCCCTTTTCGGAAGGTCTATTAATTACAAACTTGGCAATAGTGTCGTTAAATTAATGAAAAAAATTGTAATACATGTAACAGGCAATTTTTAAGCTCTCAGATACAACACTAATAATTTACCACCGCTTATCGACCAGCTCAATAACAAGACAACGTTGCATAATGATCGTTTATACATGAATATTCAAATTTATGCTGAAACCGTAATAATAAAATAAAGTGTAAGTTCACAATTATATTGCAATATTTAATATTGACCCAGAACGAACATTTCAAGTTGAATAAAAGCTTCTAAAATACAAAACCTACAAAAGTTTACAGTAGATTTATATCTACGATATTAAACATAGATAAACATGCAACCCCGATCATTTTCCGCATTAGCATGACAATTGCAGTGAAACAACCGAGCTCGCTTCCGCTTGCACTCCGTTCCGAACAAGGCTATTCTGTTTTGTAATTCGACAGCGGAATCCGCGATAAGTGTCAATTTTGGCAAGGAATTTTGGAACACTCATCGCGGAATCCGCTCTCGAGTTACAAAACAGAATAGCCTTGCTGATCCGGTTGTTGTTGCGAACGATTTTCCGTTAAGCAAATAAACCAATTACGTTCACTTACACATTTACACTGTACAATAAAATTGAAATTCAACTTTGACGACCCTGTAGCATAGTTGATAGCGACCCTGCCTGCGAAGCGAGGGGTCCCGGATTCGATTCTTGGCCGGGGCAGATATTTATGTGACAGATAAATATTTGTACTCGGGTCATGGGTGTTATTGTGATGTGTTATATGTGTCGTCCATGCTACCCGCGACATAGGTAAAACCGACTACGGGGGTATGAGTGTGTAAGCGTCCAATGCACCAGAAACGCAACAAACCGAGAAAATGGAGGATTATTCCAAACTCCTTAACAACCCTCAAAAGCGACACTGAAAGCGACAGAGTGACAAGCGTGCACTACTAACAGGATCTGTTTAAGAGGTCTATCATAATAATTTATACATGTCTGTAGGTCTATCCATATGGATAAACTACGAAATTTCTAAATCTAATATAAATAATTGCGAATTATGAAAGCACTAAATCTTTTACATTGGTTATAGCTGGCCATGCACGATCAAGTTTACTTGTCAAGCTTGCAGTTTGACTTGATGCGGCATCAAGTTTGCATGACATAGCTATTTATAGCCAGATCATACACCGTCAAGTTTACTGGATGCCGCTGCAAACTTGACAAGTATACTTGATCGTGTATGGCCAACATAATATCTATGTACTCTACAATTTCGTTCCTTTACAAAAACCAAGATAAAGTGTTAGTACATTCCGAGATGTTTATTGTGAATTACGGTCATCTTCTGGCACTCGGAGTCGGGTGTTACACAATTAGTGCGATGAGCGCAGCCACCAACCAGCCAGACAGACAGACGGGTAACTTAGTTTGTCCCTGCCACTTATACTATTGTTATTGTATCATGCTTGGTATCAAATGCAAGATTATCTTTAGTTACGAATAGTTGCACGGTCGACTAAGCGTATTATATTATGTAACATGGAATTCCTTTTGTGGTTCTACAGATAGGTACATATGTATTGTATTTGTATAAGTTCTATACATTTGGTTCAACAATATGGTAGTTAAGATTATTTCTATACAAAAAATTTACCTAAGTGATCGGTGATTGTACATGAAAGTATTTATTAGATTTCAAAACATATTTTTATAATGCCTGTTTATTTTATGCGCGTTTCTTCTCGCTTATCTCAGAATCGGCTTGACCGATTTGGTTGCGGTTTTCAATGATTTATTTATTTATTTATTTATCCTTTATTGTAACATCCTTATTATAAAGGGGTACAATGGGCGGACTTAATGCCTATTGGCATTCTCTGCCAGTCAACCCTGGGAACTGGTGAGAAGATGTAGTAGGTGCATACAATGCCAGATATGAAAAATTGCGAATAACATTTATAACAATATATTACAATATACATACACAAATACATATTTATTCATATATACAAATATATAAATAAAGTACATACATATTAATATGTATATATATATTTATTACATCTGGTTGAAGACTACGGGCGACGTCATTCTATTTGCTTCAGGTAGTGCAACCGGACTCTATTCTTGAAGGAGCTTATGGTAGGTGATTTTTTGATGTCAACAGGCAAGGAGTTCCAGAGCAATATAGACTGTACCGTAAAGGAATTCCCGAAATAACCAGTGCTATGGGATGGAAGCGAGATTTTAAGGTTTCTCGATGAACGAAGTCCTTTGTCATGTATCGAGCAGACGAACTGAAAATTTTCCTTTAAATAAGTAGGAGAAGACCCATTATTCATAATAGAATATAATGTGGAGAGAATTCTGGAGTTTCGCCTGTGTCGAATTGGTAGCCATTTAAGTTGGGAACGGAACTGGGAAATGTGGTCATACTTACGTAATCCGAAGATATATCTAATGCAGTTATTAAGAAGGCGCTCCAATGATGTGTCATATTAAGCTTTTTGAAAATAAAACTTTGTATATATATTTTATTTAAATTGTGTAAAAAAGATGTCAATTTAAAAATCCTGACTAAAATGTTTTTTCCGTCTGGATACCTTCAAAGTTTCCTGAAGCAAAGAAAGAGCTGTTAAAAATACACCAAACCTCATACGTCAAAAACAAAAATACGTCATTAATAAAGTGTATTTAAATGTACAAATAATACATTATCCCAATTTCTCAATTTACAAAGAAGTTCCAGTATTTTACGACTTTCTTCGACCGTGATGTTTGTGGGTCGGTAGGATCGTATTTCGAGAACAGATCAATAAGTAGAAATATGAACCGAAGTTCCTGCGTTATGGGTCTCGGAAATGCTATTCAATAAGTTTTCAAGTGTGCCATTTCACTTTGATGGCAGTATCGGAATTAATACCTCGATATTGTCGGTTTATTGACTGGATTTCGAACGCGCTTGAAATTTGAACCTCAGTGCTGATTCTTGTATATTAAATTAATTTTCAACGTGTCTTTGTGTAGGTATCTGTCCGTATTTTAATTCCAAAAACATAATTAGTTATTATAATTTTAGAATCATACCATACGTTTCAACAGAGTTTTCCTACAAGGATTTTTACCAATCAAAGGAGAACCCCATCTTCCATAGAGACACCGGCCCAGATTAGACAAGAATGAAAATTGGTGGTCAATTAGATCATTGTAAAAGCTTTAATTTCTCCAATTTTCACGTCTGCTAGCAATGGCCAACTAATGAAATCCTAGAATTTCCACCTAAATATGGTTATGTCACACTCATGTCACTCACAGCAATATATTATGCCTGTTACTAGGGACTTACTACCTCAGACCAAACACTACTCTAATATTGACAGTATTAGGAATAATTATGATCATAAGACGCAGTAAAAATTAAAGTTACATATAAACACTAACAAAATACAACTACTTAAACAGTAGGTAATGGTTGAAACCAAGTAGGTGGGTGAATATTATTATTAATAAAAGCTATTTCATGTTTTAAAGGGATTTTATTAGTTATCATCACATCATAATATGTATTATATTAATATTTCGTCTAGAAATTGTGCAGTAGGTATACGTATTGTATGGGTACTGCAACGTCTGCATCCTACTGTTCTTCTAGAGATATATAGGGTACGTCATCCAGTGTTCAGAAAAAGGTCAGTCACAAAACAAGCGATCTCGGAGTCCAATATTCATGCAATATTTGTTTAAAAAACAACAACAAATCCAGAAGTTATAGCGAAAACCAATGATGTTGTCACATTCACCAAAACACTAGTATGAAAGCGAATGCAATAGAAAATTAAAATAACTGTGTGCGTTTCGATATGTTTCAATAGTAAATAGGACTGCAAATACGATGAAAATATTAATTTAATAGTAAAAATACACAAAAGATGCAAGATTATTGACAATGGTGTTATTTATAATTGCTATGGTAACCAAAATGACATTAGATAGGTTAGATTACAACAGAGATCTTTGTTGTCAATCGATTCAAATGTCTCGAAATCGATGTCAAAATACTAGAATTGTCTTTTAATTAGCGTAACGATTTAATGGTAATTATAAATATATTACATAGTTTAGTTATACAATGAATAAGAAAACATGTAAAAAAGGAAAAAAGGAATTAATCTTGTACTTACAATGAATAATAAATAATTCATAAAATATATTATTAAGTTCCCTAATCGATATATGTAATCGATTTAATCGAATATAAAATCGTTTGTAATGAGGTAAATACTATGAAAACTTTTTTGTATTATTTTGTTCATTTAGCAAATGCAGATGAGGCTCAGATTTAAACGTGTTTATCTAGTAAATAAGACGAATTTTTTGGTATATAGTTTACTCTTGTCTTTTCTTATGCCTACCACAGAACACATATAATTCGTGGCCGGAAATCAGGGTTCTCCTTTTATTTGCGATCCATTGCGTGGGTACCCACAAATTATTGATTCTATTTAAAAGTTATAAGCCCGATTTTAGTACAATAACTTTAACTTTTGGTTTGCTTTGCTTTAACCACAAAGTTTGGCATATTTTATTCTCAAGTCTTTCAAGATAGTTCAAGAAAATTAATTTTGTCTATAAGCTTCTTATTTGATTAAATTTAATAAACAACAAACAGCGCCATAGACAATAATAGGCATCTTTAATAAAGCACTGTCACTGTCTCTGTCGCGGTTTTTCCCGCCATATGGCCGCCATGTTGCGAACGCCATCTTGAAAGATGTTCGCGATGTAAGATTAACGCGTTCTACTAATTGCACGTCACAACTTGACGTCTCGGAAATTAAAGTTTTCGCGCCAACAGTTGCTCGTGACTGTTATTGGTTATTATTGTGTTTATTACGTTATTAAAATTAAACTATGAGGTTTGGATGCTGTTTAATTATAATTTGAAGAGAAAATAAAATAACAGACAAGAAATGTTTGAAAAAACAATACGTAATTTATCAAAGTAAATACGTCAAAACAATCTCTGTACAAAACAAGATCAGATTTCACAAATAAAAGAATTCTGTCCACTCAAAACGGAGGCATACATCAAGGGTTCCTCGCAAATGAAATAGCTACGGAGACGATTTCTCAAGGCGATCCTCTGAGGGACACTTGAAAGAATCTTCCGTCCCTTCCGTCTAATCTTGGCGATTATTAAAATCATATATCTTGAAGACGTTGGGGCATGCACCCTGATTTTGGGGTGCATTCTGTTACGTCAGGCTTCTAGAACTGGTTTTTTCATGCGATCATAGCGTTATAAATGGCGGTTTTAGCCGGAGTCAATTTTGTTTCGGTCATGTTATGGACGTGTGTGTCATAATGTTTTTGCGTGGTACGAATTTATGGCACTGTAACACTTAGAAAACTGACACAAAAAATTTAGTGACCACATCGGTTTATTCTGTATGGTGTATTGATTCAGAGGAGATAGCTAAATAATTTACTGTTATCAAAATGACACAAATTTATATTGTTAAATTTTATTACATAGTAATGTTCTTACTCTTACTTAATGGTGAAAAATATCATCAATAAGTAAATTTATTTCACGAGAGTAAAAATAAAACGTTTTTTTATGCTAATTTAAGTTACATTAAGTTGCAATAACTATCTATGGAACTGTACCGAAATATCAGCATAAAATACAAATCGTGAGTATTGTATTGCAAAACCCGGTCCGACCATAGCATCACGTAAAAACGCCGCCATCAGCCGGCACGCGCCTCATAATATTATTCTTACCTCTCATTCCTTTCCTCATTCTTGCCTCATTCTTGCTTCTCATTACCATTCACTCACTCGGTCATTCATTCGTTAGCAGATAAGCGGATATTGCGAGGGTGACGAAGTTAAAACTTCGCATTTGTTTTACTTGCTTAATTAAATTTTTATAATACAATTTCGAAGTATGTATTTCTTTAATTATACCCGTAATGTATTATATTATTTAATAGAAACGAAATTATTTTATTCTGACCGACTTTACAGTAATTAGGAATGAATTTAATTGAATGAATTATTCATTATTATGAATATGAATAACTAATAATAATTATTAGGTAAGTACCCACTTTTATTTCCTTTACAGCTTTATTAATTAACAATACAGATTAATGTAATAAAATTGTTGTATCTCATTACTGAAAAAATATACTAAAATAATATGTAAAAGATACATCGTTTTATACCTACTGTATATATACCGATGTAAGGCCAACTAATCCCAAAAAGGAATATTCCATCGACACGATACATTCCCTGCAATACGAAGGGCGAATAAAGGTGCAAATCCTATTGCCGTCACTCCCTCAAAGCTACTGGGAGGTCTGGGAGCTGAACTAATAGAACCCGCACCTGCTTAATATAAGATTGCAGGCTGGAGTGGCCGCTAGAGGATTACTTTTAAAACCATTTAGCGTCTAACTAACGAGATTTTAAATCGATTTTGTCTTCAGCGGTATTTGAACAAATAGTCTGGTTTGCAGGCTAGACATCGATGGTAATGTGCAAACAAGGTGCAAAGAGAAAAAGAGAGACAGAGGATTTCCAGATATAGGTACTCCCGGCGTATTGAAGAATAATTATCCTAGATCGGATTCTTAAATTAAATATGCACTTTAAATGACTGTGAATACGGTAACATTAAATCCTTGCAACCGTTTCTCGACACTAGACAGATTTACGTATACATAGGTACATAGATAATAGTTTAATAATAATAAGAGTTTATATTGTGACTCGTGACTATCTGCCGAGTTAAGGTTCCGATGCATGATTTAGAAGTGTTTTTAATCGACTTCAAAAAAGGAGGAGGTATTAAATTCGACTATATTTTTTTATGTTTGTTACCTCAGAACTTTCGACTGGTTGAACCGATTTTGATGATTCTTTTTTTAATCGAAAGCTGGTGCTTGTAATGTGGTCCCACTTAAATTTGAGTTAGATCTGACGAGTAGTTTTTGAGTTATTTTTAAGTCGGTTATTTGTTTCTTGGTAAAATTCATTATTATTGTTTATGCTACCAGGAACACAGAGAATATTAGTAAGATGCTCACATCTATGTATCAAACAATCTATAGAGAATTGTTAAACAGTATTGTGTATGAATTAATTCAAGGAAATGTGTTACTATGGAGAACCACAACAACAGCTTTCTGTAAGCGATCGATAGGTTTAAGTCGAATGAAACGCCTATTACGTTTCTACAATTTATATATGGATCGACTTTACAATACACGACACGATTTCAACGTAGCTACATCTACAGAATCTACATCGGTAGATTGAACAACCAACACATCGATGATAAGTATAGTTTAAAACACTTGAAGCATTAGAAGTAAAATTTGGTAATTAAATCGTAATTTATGAAGTTACAATGAATTTTATGCCAATGTTAAAAGTACAAATAGTAGATAAGCTCAATGTTTCACGTAATGAAGAAAGTCAGTTTCAGTAGTCAAATAAGTGTTATTTATTTTGCAGAAATTAAGGACAGTCAAAATAAACATATTTTGAAATTAAATAAACACACACTCTTCCCTGGACCAAGATTCTGTGTGTTGCAAATATCTCAGACACTCAGATAAGTCTTCACAAACGTTTAAAATGCACACAGGCACACGCATCGGACAAATAAATTCATAAATTCATTCATTCATTCATTCATTCATTCATGAGATGAGACGCTTCGCTTGACAGCTTGACTAGGTCCCTGCTGGTTACAGGATCAAAAAGTCAAACGTCGTCATCGCGCCACTAGTTCATTCTCGATCCTAGTTCTGTTCAGTCCCTAAAAATCATGATAGCGAAGAATGAACTGTAGACCGATTTATCACTGGCACTCGACCCCACTCATTTGTATTCCGAACGCCCTGCGCGTGACGCGTCGAATGTTTTTATTCTGCACACTTCCGAACCTTAAAACTTACCTACGTGGCATGATACGATTATCAAGATACGTAGGAAATTCAGCTGAAGCGATTTATTATTTTTTCCAGAATATCATACGGTAAATACTTGATTTTTTAAATAGCCGATAAAGAAGTAGACGAGCCTGATGAACCTGATAGTAAGTGATTACCATTGCCAGATTACCGTTGCGAAAAGATAACGGCAGCACCTATAGCATCACCGATGCGATGCCGTTCAAAACCAAAGACGTGGATCTGCATTATTCCTGAGACATCACTCCGCGCTTTAGGTATACTGGATAGCACTCACTTGTCTTACTTCGCTTCCTTAAACGTTTCTTATATTTTATAAAATATTTTTAAAAAACAAAGTTAATATTTGCCTTACATTACGTTTACATTTCATCTGATGGTGGTAAATTGCATTAATAAATGTCTTTTCAATTCTAACTGGAAGACACCCGAGACTAAATAATAACTTGAATAATATTGTTTGTAGGTATAAAAATTGAAATAAATCTTCGAAACTTCTTTCAGCAATCACAATGTAACAGAAAACACACTAAAACAGCACTTCGATATTTTTCTAAAATTTCACGGCGAGTACCAACCATATATCGCAGGTAAGACTGACTGCCGCCCGCTTCTCCCAAAGACATGCAAGAGACCAAGAGAGTAGCTTATCACAGCACGGAAGAGTATTTAGAGTATTCTGCCAAGCTCATTGGCATATAGACCAGCTTATCACAGCACGGAAGAGTGTTTAGTGTTTCGCCAAGCTCATTGGTATGCCGGCAGCGCGTCGCGACCTACGGCGGTGTTGTGGGCGATATCGATCGACGCTCACTTTCTTACGCCCTGACCTTCGGACGGGCTGTTCTGTGATGCCATACGCTACGTGTTGTTCTAGAAACTGCTTCAGTTCCAGGTGAAACTATCAAGATTCTCATAGTATAATTATTGCAGTTTCAAGACGTGTTTGTATACGAATAGGTGTTATCCTCGACTTCGTACGGTTAAAATAGTGTTTTAACGGTTTAGAGGTTTCATAGGTTCAGAAGATTTTTTGATTCAATCAGCGTTGTGTATCCTTTGGCTTTTATATAATATGCTTATGTATACAGACATGTCTAAAAAAATTTGACTACGCAAAAAGTCGCGCCTTGAATATAAGCAATAAATTATGTGCTAGTTACGCCCTTCAGGACCAACCTATCGGGTCCTCTGAAATACAGAAGATTTATTTTATAAACACCCTACTACACCTATTGACCGTCTGTGTTCTTTGACTTTTAAAAAGTATTTTCATGCAAAATAAGTTTATCAAAGTGTTTATTTGAAAGTTGCATATTGTAACGGTCGAATAACCACTTCAGAGGACGATTTTCAAACGCAACTTCTTTCAGCTCTCCATTTCACTAAACTAAATCCACGCTCTAAAATATATTTAAAGGGCCTCAATTAAGAGGAAATGGAATTCATTAAAACCGCAGTAACTGTAGCTGAATCGAAAACAATGCGCCATTTGTTTACCTAATTCAGTCATAAATCGGTTTAGATTTAAAACGTAAAATTACATTGTATGCAAATTGAGCGCACCCCTCCCTTGCATCGAACTAGGGATGTTTGTTTACGCGTTGCGTTTAGCAATAAAGTTACTGTTTGTTGTCGATAGATATGGACTTACGATGGCAAACAGTTTCACAAAAATAGGGTATCGAGTTTAAATAAGTGTCTTGTATCAATTAATTTATTGACGTATTTGGAATAGGGTATATTTTGGTCCCATTACCCGACATGAACTTATTCTATATTTTAACAACTACAGACTATGTTGAAAGATATAAAGCGCACGTTACGGTGGTTGTACTGAAATGATTTAGATCAAGGTTTAGTTTAACTATATAATAGCTGACTATTTTTACTACTTTACACTATCACTGAGAGATTTTTTGATTACCTGCTGAAATAACGATGTCATAAAGACATTCAAATCGCAACCGAAAACGAATCAAATCAAATCGATTCTAATGTGGGTACACTAAAAAGACTGTTTGAATTATTAAAAAAATGACTAACGTCCCAAGTCAGAGTAACTAACGGTTACTTAACCGCTTCTTAGTAAAGAATCACCAAACAAATTCTGCATTAAGGAGCGATTTAAGTAACTGTTAGTGACTGTGAGTTGGGGCGTAAATAAAGCTTTTAAGCAAAGAGACGAAGGGTCTGGATTTAGGTGTCGGGAAGAAAACCTCTCTTTTTTCTTTGTTTTTTTTAGAATGTTCCACTTTTAACGTAGTCAAACTAGTAGTCAGATATAAAATTTAAATGATGTGTGGACGAACCTAAGCTATGTCGTTAGTTCGTGATAACCATGTATTGAAAGCTCACTGAATTCTCCCTTCCTCTTTCTCATTTAGATAGATAGTGGTATTCATGTATGGGGTTTGTGTAAACGCCTGCAGCTATTCGCTCAGCCTGGAGCTATGGGCACCATAAACTGCTGTTTGTTTGTACGAATACTAATGATGTGCGTGCATTCAAAAACAGCTGCTGCTTTAAAAACTTAGCTTACGCGTTCCTGGTGAGAAACTTCAAGTGCGGTGAAAATGTTGGAACCTATAGAGCCTTTAAGAGCTGTCTTGGCAGTTTTTCTTATTAGCCTATATTTTACATAGTAAAGTAGTACGAAAAGTATAACCTTGTCAAATAGTTTCCCATTAGTTAGGGGCCATCCATAAATTACGTCACACGTTAGGGGGGGAGGTCGATGTAGTGTGCTGTGTGACATTGTGTGACAAGGGCTGGGAGGGGGTTCTTTTCGTGAAATGTAACATTTCAAAATCGAATAATTGGTAATTAATGGAAATAAATTTTTTTTCGGAACTGCTGTTTTAATTTAATAATTTCTAGTTGTAAAATTTCAAAATGTGTGACGTCACACTAGGGGGGGAAGTCTCACAAAAGTGACTAGCTGTGACAAGGAGGAGGGGAGGGTTCAAAAAGTCATGAAATTAGTGTGACATAGGTTATGGCCCCTTATAAAAATAGTTCCTTATATCCTTTCATCAAAGACCTGTAATTGACAACAGCAACACGACAGTCGTTGAAATATGGAACCCTCATCAAACGTTCCTTTCCGCGAGAGCTAATTGCGATGCGTATTCGAGCAAACAGACGAACGAAAGTACAGTACGAATACCATTGTACAATGTATTCATTCGGTATAACTATAACTTTAACACAAAGATTTAAGGTTTAATTTTGAGTGATGACTTTGGCTGTGTGACAAAGTTATCTTTGCCGGTATGTGACAAAGATGAGAGGGGCACGTTTCGTTTAATTTTCATTGACAATTTCAGTGTTGCCAGCGCGGGATTATTTACACCGTGTTTTGTTGGAACTCATTCGTTTAATTCATTATGGAATGGAAACGTTTTAAGACGTTCTTAAAGAGAACCCTTAAGGATATCTGTGTGTTTGTACGACTAGCTCAAGTAAGCGAATCGACCTAACTAAGATTATATACGATACATACCTGATAACCCATTTAAGCATCGCGTAATGAGACCTTAATGAAATAAGAATACGTTGAAAAAATACTTTTAAAACATGATTTTAAAAGAGATACAATGAACATAGGAACTGGCTGTGTACCTAAATATAAATAGTATAACTTAATTAAAAAATAAAAAATCTCATATCTTATTAATTTATCTGTGATGAGAATGATCACCAAAAATACTGACCTTACCTAACATCCCATCTGTAAACCGATCGTTATCACAAAAAAAGTAAACATTTCATAAATAGAACGCCTCGTAATTTAAACACAAATTGTTTCTTTTGAACCGTACTTAATGCGATGGGCTATGATTAAGGCGATATTATTTTTAACCAGGAACATTGTAACACACATGTTGGACATTACCTTCTCTCGGAGCAACCACTCAAGCGGCCTTAAGTACACATAATACTAAATTACGCGATACATTATCTTAATGGTTGTTTCATACACTGCGTTTGAAGAGCTTAAGTCCTTGCCATTAATTAGATGTGCCTGCTTGGATTATTATAAAATGAATTAATATTCAGATAAGTTGAGTATTGATATTCCTAACAAGTTTTTTATTTTGTTCTGGCTCACTATCTATGATGCAAAAGGCTTAAAAAGGTGAGTTACAGTACAAGGTGCTTGTGGCTTAAAAATTACCGCGGTTTCCTAACGGACCAACTACGTACGCACATTTAAAAATAAAAATAAAACCGCCTGCTTTCACAGCCACGATATTTGTTTATTTTTTTAATTTCACTGTCTAAGAACACTAGGGTTATCAAGACGAATCTAACGATATCGTATTTATGTAAATTGGTCTAGAAAATTGGAAGTAATAAATAATATTACATACATTGTATACATACATACAAGATACGCGCAAAAAACATAACCCTTCTTTGCAGTCGGGTAAATAATGAATCCGGTACTCTTTACTTCACAGGTCTTTACCGGTACTGTAGGTCGATAGACTGGTCTACTGGCAGTTAGTGCTTCTACTGACACCTTACTAAAAGCATTTCGATGCTTTTATCGAATAAAATAAAATAAAAACAAGACGTTTGTATTTAGGAACAAATTCAAACAAACCGTAATTGAAATGCAAGATCATTCAAGTGACACCCGTCTACAAAGTCGGTGTGAAGTGTTTTCAAATAATTTCAGATGAAAATACAATAAGGGACACCTCGAGCCCCTAGTGTCGACTTACAAATAAAACAGACAATTAAAGAATGCCATCAGCGAGGGCTGACATCATTATGACCGCGTGTTGGGTTGCAGACATCTTTATTTGGTCGGAGAATAGGGATTCGTGTTACTCGTTTTATCTTTTGTTGATGATTTAATATGAACTATGTTGATTCGATATCTCTTTCAATCGGTATAGTAGATACCAGTCACTACTTTCGCTTTGCATTTTCAAACAATATATCTCAAGCTCACTAACACGTCAGTGTCATTCTTTTCTGAGAAAAACGAGAACAAACGTATTGACAAACCCACAGAACACCTAATAATTAGTTAGAAAGGCGTTGTGGGCGTGGCAGGCGCGCCAATATTAGGCGCAAACGAGCACAATCCTCAAAAACACGCGATCGCGCTGTTTAGTGACTCGCGAACTCCAACGGAGAAAAGTACTGCGAAATACTGCGACTAAATTACTTATAAATGCCTACATGTACGGTAATTACTTGCCGTACAAGAAGCGAAATGCTTAAAATAAACAAAGGAAGCGTTTCTTTTCATCGTTAAGTAAAAAACTAGGATATTTTAGTTTAAATCTTTAAAAATGTCCTTCAAATGATTCTTTGCCCAAAAAATATACATTGCGGGCTTCATGCGCTCGTCATTTTTAACACATCAATGAGAACGCGTAATGTATCACGTATGTACGTTAGTATATTAGTTCATTGATCACGTAGCAGTAGCTCTAGCGTTGGGCGTAGTAAAAGATGACATCGATATTCGATAGATTCTTTCGAAGTTATAATAAAAAACAACTTTCTTAAATAATGTACATGTGGCCAGATAAATTTAATATTTTATGCATTGAAATATAGTTTGAAAGAACATTGACGTATTTTACATCCTATTTTTTATATACCTATATATTTTTTTAATCCTATTTTCTATATCTTATAAGTTAATGCTTGATGGTAAGTGGCGATGTAGTCATGGGTGGTAAAACGCACTAAATTAGCAAAAGCCTATTCACTCTTGCCTTGAAGATAAGTATGATGAAGAACAAATGAATCTGAATCTGACATACGTAGCAAGTTTCCTATATTATTTTCCAATAATTATGATATTTTACCTTTATTTTACATATCTGTCGAGTGTCGACCTTACGACAATAAATACCGATAAAAGTTTACGTCAGTCAATGTCGGCGACCAACAGACCAACATACATAGTTTGTAAATATATCTGTATGTATATGTGTGTAAAGAATGTTAGTTAAACGTAGAAAGCATAAAATATTACGAAATACGTCGCATTTCATGTCAGAGCGAGATAGCGATATGTTGCCGCACTGTTCTTACAGTGCCATATAGTTAATAATTGAATTTATGGTTGAATTAAAGTATATACATGAATAGAAATGAATAAATTGAGTAAATGTATATTTCGAATTATAATTTACGTAAATAACATCGTAACATTTGTGATAAATTTGAAGAATTATTACGTAAGTATTTTTACTATACATTTTTAGGTTTTTTGCTTATAGTTTTTGTAATTATTGGGTTACGATGTTGATATTATGTTTTCTAGATAGATGTTTGAGAGTTTTACTTATTGTATACAACTTTAGTGATAAGTAATAAAGATTTACCCCGATTAGGGAAGAAACATTGAAATAAGAGGTCAGATCCTAATGTAAAATTGTTAGATTTTGTCGAATAAGTTTTTATATGATAATGTTGTATAAATGATGAATATTGGTATCGATAGGTCTCGCTGAGACGATTGTAACGATATATGATACATGTGGTTTTCTTGATGAATAAAATGGATAAACTGATAATCAGGTCGGGCGATAGCGTAAATAGTTGCGCAAAGTACATTTTTGGAGGCCGAAATAAAGGGGCTTTCAATATGGTATTGCTAGGGCGTACAATAGAGAATCGGATTTTTAGTAAAGTAGGAAGAAGGAAGAGGAACAACAGAAACAAGGGGAACATGGAACAAGAGGGAACAACAGGAACAACCAGGAACAGCAAGAAGAAGCCAAGAAGAATACCAGGACTTCGAAGAGGATTATTGCTGCCATATGAGAAGAATACTAGGACTTCGAAGAGGATGATTCCAGCCCAACAAGAAGAATACTAGGACTTCGAACAGGATGCCAGCCCAGCAAGAAAAAGAAGAATAATAGGAAGAATCGAAGAGTAGCTTCGAAGAATAATTAGAAGATATCGCCCGGCCTGTGACTCAGTGGTTTGAGAATAAATATTGTTTCTATCACGTCAAATTCCTGTAACAGGACGTCAATTTCTCAAACCCGAGCACAGCCGGAAAGCCTCCACGAAGGCCCGATCAAGGAGCGGTGAACAGACGTAGCCCACGGGCGACACGCGTACTCGTTCCCCGCCACCTTGGGCCCACCTCGTGATTGACTCCGAGGAGTCAGGGCATCGGCGCACCAGTCCTCAGTGCGCACCCGACGTTCCGCTACCGGCGCGGGTTGTGGACTCCGTTTCCACGCCCTTTCTGCGGAGCGTCAAGTCGGGGGTTATCGAACCCAGCGTGACGTGACTGGACGTCGGCCGTTGTACTTCGGCCACCCCGGTCACCCACCACGCAACAGCTGGTCCTTCGAGCCGGATCTGAGGAAGACATCAAGATGCCAATCACGAGGAGCCAACGCAACGTACCCCAGCGCTCAGCGGGTTCCGAAGGCGGAACAGCCGCGTCGAGCAGAGAAGCGCGATCCAGGATGGGAGGGGCTGCGTCTGAAGCGACATCGGGAGGCACGACGGGTACCACGATGATGGATGGTACCACTACAACGGGCGGAACAACGACGTGCGGTACCACGACGGGAGGTGGCACCACGATGACCGGTTCTACGGAAGCAACGTCAGGTATGTTTGCTTACAGGGGAATCGCGGGCGGAATCATCGATGATGAAATGACTCACCAGAAGGCACCAGAACATAAGTCGAACTCGACTTTGGTACCGGCTGGCTCGAGTCGACGAGCGCGGTCAACAAGGACCACGAGCTCCGCGGTCAGGAGGCGTGAGCTCGAAGCGCAAGAGGAGCTGGCACGCCTTGAGCTAGAGCAAGCTCAGGCTGCGACGAGGCTCGCACGCACCCGGCTCGAGCTAGCCCGGTGCGAAGAAGAAGAGGATTCCATGGACGAGGACCCGGAAGACAAGAAAGACCAGGTCCAAGATTGGATACAGGCGTCCATGAAGAACAAGAGTGATGCAAGTGAGTATCTGAATTCCCCGGTTCCCCAACAGATTAAATGTGAAGAGCCGAATAACGCTTCAGTCAACGTGCGGCTACTTGCAGATGCTTTGAGAGAAGCAGTCGCACACAGAGAAGAACCAGCGTCGCAGCCGAAGTACATCCACGAGCTACCACTCTTCGATGGAAATAGCAGTGAGTGGTTTGCATTTAAAGTTGTCTATGAAGATACGTGTAGACTATTTTCAGATGTACAGAACATGGCGCGGTTGCGACGAGCGATCAGAGGAACAGCGCGAGAGGCGATCAAGAGCCTCTTATATTCGGAAGCTTCCCCGAGTGAGGTACTGCAGGCGTTACAACGGCGCTTTGGGAGGACAGACGCATTGATACTGGCGGAGCTAGACAAGGTAAAAGCACTCCCTCGTATTACGGAAAGTCCACGGGATATCTGCGTCTTCGCCAGTCAAGTTAACAACAGCGTCGCCGCTATACAAGGGTTAAAGAAACCTCAGTACCTACATTCGCCTGAAATTGTAAAACAAATCGTGGAGAAGATGCCTTCGATTCTACGGTTCAGATGGTACGATTTTACAGAAAGCTCAGACGAGGGGGAGTTCTCCAACCTAGTCCTGGTCTCCAAGTTCCTGAACAAGGAAGCCGATAAGTGTGGGGCTTATGCGACATTGGAATCGTCGAAACCGCATAGCAACGATAGAAGGGCTGCGAATCGACGAGTCGCTAACGCTGCAACTGAAGTCTCAAGCTATGTGCCCCGTGGGGGACATGAACAGAAGGGATCAAATCGCAATGGTGATCTCAGAAGCGGATACGAGGCGAACAAAGTCAGTTGTTTGTATTGTCGAGGCGCACATTTTATAATATATTGTCCACAGTTTTCGAAGCTTTCGACTGAGTACCGATGGACGTACGCCAAGAAGACACGCCTCTGCTTCAAGTGCTTGAGTGACCGTCATCGGAAGACTTCATGCCGCAGACCAGGGTGCAAGGTCTGTGGGCACTGGCATCACCAACTGCTTCACTCCGACCGAAGAAATGAAGATGAGAAGCCTGCAGCAGAGGTGGAAGAGGTTACCACCAACATCGCGTCTTCGGTGAACGCGTTGAAAGCTGCGAGGGCGTATTTGAAGATGGTCCCCGTCGAGTTGTACGGGCCCAGGGGGACAGTCAAGGTAATGGCTCTCCTTGATGAAGGTTCAACTGTTTCTTTGTTGGACTCACAGGTCGCGGCGCAGATTGGCGCTACAGGCAAGCCAGAGGAACTCGTGTTGGAGACGGTGGGTGGACGACTGCTGCGGAAGGATGACTCGCAACGGCTGCGGATCCGCATCAGAGGGATACATCACGATCGGGTGAGAAATCTGAACAGAGTCCACACCGTCGACCAGTTAAAGTTAACACCACAATTTGTTAACAGATCTGTTATTGAAGCTTTCCCGCACCTGAATGGAATGACTGATGTCCTGTCATATGACGCCGAGGCGCCACGACTGCTCGTGGGACAGGACAACTGGGAACTGATCGTCTCGAAAGAAATTCGAAAAGGCAAGTCAGGACAACCAGTCGCATCGCTGACCGAGCTCGGTTGGGTGCTCCACGGATTCGACGCAAAAGGACTGAGACCGGTGCACTTTATAAATAGCTGTTTGCACGTAAGTAACTCTGATAATGACATGCATGAAACGATTAAACAGTATTTTTCGATTGATAGTTTAGGCGTGCAACCGAAGCGTCCGAGCACCGACTCCGATGGGCGAGCGCTGGCGATATTAGAAAGGACTTGTAACCGACTAAACGATGGGCGATTCGAAGTCGGACTATTATGGAAAAATGAAAATGAATACTTGCCGGAGAGTTACACGGCAGCCGAGAAGCGGCTACGCGGTATTGAAAAGAAAATTGACAAGAATCCGCAGCTCAGAGAAGAATACGGTAAGCAGATGCAGCACCTGGTGAACTGTGGTTACGCCGAAGAGGCCCCGACAGTGGCCGAACAGGGTAAAGAGTGGTATTTACCTCACTTCGCCGTGACACATCCACATAAGAAGAAAATTAGATTGATATTCGATGCAGCGGCCAAGTCGGGAGGTAAGAGTATAAATAACGCTCTACTTCCAGGTCCGGATCTACTTCAGTCCCTGTTCGGCGTAATACTGAAAATCAGACAAGGTCCAGTGGCCGTGGCAGCTGACATAAATGAGATGTTTTTACAGGTGCGCATCCGAGCGTCAGACAGAGACAGCCTACGTTTTTTATGGCGCGGCGACCGACGCGATGTAAAGCCGACAGTGTATCGAATGACTTCGGTTATATTCGGCGCCGCTTCGTCCCCTTGTACGGCGATTTATGTAAAAAATAGGGATGCTGCAGACTTCAGTAACGAGTATCCAGAGGCTGCGCGGGCGGTAGAATGCAATCATTACATGGATGACTATCTTCACAGTTTTCATTCTGAATCGGATTTGATATGTATTAGTAAACAAGTCGATTTCATCCACAGAAAGGCCGGTTTTGAGTTGCGTGAATGGGCCTCAAACCGACCCAGCCTGCTGAAGGAAGTCTGCAGCGAAGAAGCCGACAAGAAAGAAATTAACATCGGGGACACAGAAGAAAAAAGCGCCTGGCAGTATTACTTGAGCAATATTGTAACACTAAATAATTTGCTAGATGCATCGCAACATATTGCACCGAGGGGGAGCTACGCATCTCCATGGATGCAAGCAAGCTGGCATGCTGCGACGGCCGACTTCCGAGCTGGAGGTGTTGGTGCCGGGAGAGTCGCCGAGCCCAGGAGTTGGTGCGAAGCACGAGGGGGAGGATGTCGGCGACCAACAGACCAACATACATAGTTTGTAAATATATCTGTATGTATATGTGTGTAAAGAATGTTAGTTAAACGTAGAAAGCATAAAATATTACGAAATACGTCGCATTTCATGTCAGAGCGAGATAGCGATATGTTGCCGCACTGTTCTTACAGTGCCATATAGTTAATAATCGAATTTATGGTTGAATTAAAGTATATACATGAATAGAAATGAATAAATTGAGTAAATGTATATTTCGAATTATAATTTACGTAAATAACATCGTAACATTTGTGATAAATTTGAAGAATTATTACGTAAGTATTTTTACTATACATTTTTAGGTTTTTTGCTTATAGTTTTTGTAATTATTGGGTTACGATGTTGATATTATGTTTTCTAGATAGATGTTTGAGAGTTTTACTTATTGTATACAACTTTAGTGATAAGTAATAAAGATTTACCCCGATTAGGGAAGAAACATTGAAATAAGAGGTCAGATCCTAATGTAAAATTGTTAGATTTTGTCGAATAAGTTTTTATATGATAATGTTGTATAAATGATGAATATTGGTATCGATAGGTCTCGCTGAGACGATTGTAACGATATATGATACATGTGGTTTTCTTGATGAATAAAATGGATAAACTGATAATCAGGTCGGGCGATAGCGTAAATAGTTGCGCAAAGTACATTTTTGGAGGCCGAAATAAAGGGGCTTTCAATATGGTATTGCTAGGGCGTACAATAGAGAATCGGATTTTTAGTAAAGTAGGAAGAAGGAAGAGGAACAACAGAAACAAGGGGAACATGGAACAAGAGGGAACAACAGGAACAACCAGGAACAGCAAGAAGAAGCCAAGAAGAATACCAGGACTTCGAAGAGGATTATTGCTGCCATATGAGAAGAATACTAGGACTTCGAAGAGGATGATTCCAGCCCAACAAGAAGAATACTAGGACTTCGAACAGGATGCCAGCCCAGCAAGAAAAAGAAGAATAATAGGAAGAATCGAAGAGTAGCTTCGAAGAATAATTAGAAGATATCGCCCGGCCTGTGACTCAGTGGTTTGAGAATAAATATTGTTTCTATCACGTCAAATTCCTGTAACAGGACGTCAATTTCTCAAACCCGAGCACAGCCGGAAAGCCTCCACGAAGGCCCGATCAAGGAGCGGTGAACAGACGTAGCCCACGGGCGACACGCGTACTCGTTCCCCGCCACCTTGGGCCCACCTCGTGATTGACTCCGAGGAGTCAGGGCATCGGCGCACCAGTCCTCAGTGCGCACCCGACGTTCCGCTACCGGCGCGGGTTGTGGACTCCGTTTCCACGCCCTTTCTGCGGAGCGTCAAGTCGGGGGTTATCGAACCCAGCGTGACGTGACTGGACGTCGGCCGTTGTACTTCGGCCACCCCGGTCACCCACCACGCAACAGTCAATCCTTAGCTACAGTGTCACGCCTCTCACGCACACATAACGACCCTCGTGCGTATTTGTTCATTTTTGTAGGAGTAAGCAAATGGAGGGGATCGGAACGGCGACAGTGGTTCCCATACAAATTACGCGCTATGCCCTTTCTAACTAATTATTAGGTGTTCTGTGGACAAACCGACAAATCTAGGTTCCATGTTGTTAAATTTAATCAAGCTATGTTCTTCTACTGATTTTTCCTTCAAACGTATCGTAACTTTCATTACTAAATTTAACTTATACTTTATATATTTTTAGTCTTCCAACTTTCTTATTTAATTCTGTAAGCGTTTTCAGGTACAAAATCTTAACTCTCCGTTGTATTTCCAGCATCATATTTCAAAGAAAATGTCGTAATTGACATTCCATTCAATCTTTTCGAACAGACGAAAGACACTTGCGTACTTCCAATGAAAAATCTTTATTTAAGCAGCTGTCACCCTACATTCCTGAAGTAGGAACTTATAGCTGTAAAAATAATAAGACATTCGATACCGCGGCCGCCCTCTCGGGGTGAGGAATTTAATACCATGAAGTGGCAGAGGGAAACTTCATTTCGTTTGATTTTAGAGGGAAGTTGGAAGTAAAGTTTTTCATAAACATACCGCATGGAGAAAATACCGCTTCTTCATGTCAGTGTTTTAATGTTTGAAGTGAAAAGCAAAGATTGTTTTCAGAGTCATTTTTAAGTAAAAGGCTGTGTTTACAATGATAGAAGTTCCAATTTTACAAGTAATTTTAAAGCATTTTATCAATAACAAGGTTTTTAGTTCAAATATAGACTTGTATTTGTATACACTCACAGTCGCTTAAGATGTCGCAAGTAATTAAACAGAACTAGGTTACTCCAATCTGTCTTCGTACCGCGTACCTATACAAACAAAATACGAACGCGCGTATCATACGCGGCACGTGCGCGATAAACTTCGCACATCGTACCAATATGTAATTATCACTAATATCAATGATATTTTATGTATAAAAAGAGGGCTAGTATACTTTCTTAAGAAAATTAAAAATATGAAGTTATCGCTAGTATAGTTGCTTAGCAAAACATATACCTCGCTAGTAACATATTAAACTCACATTCGCTTAAGATTGCCGCAAGTAATTAAACGGAACTAGGTTTCTCCTATCCGTCTTCGTACCACGTATGTGTACCCATAGAAACTAGGTATAGTACGCGCGTATCGCACGGCACGTACCCGGTAAACATCGCACGTCGTACCATCAATATTCATAAAGTGAACGTGGATCGATCTGCGTATCGTCTGTTGTTAAAATACCCGTTGTTTTCATAAGCGTTGGATATTTTGTTTAAAATAGAAGATTATAGACACCTTTAATATCACTATTATTTACTAGCTGTGCCCCGCGGTTTCACCCGCATTAATTTGTGGAAAAAACTAACTACCTAAATATATGATGTTATATAGCCTATAGCCTTTCTTCATAAATGGACTATCAAACACAAAAAGATTTTTTCAATTCGAACCAGTAGTTTCTGAGATTAGCGCGTTCAACCAAGCAAACTCTTCAGCTTTATAATCTAAAATATACAAAAATTCTCGTGTCACGCTTTTTTGAAGTTGAACTCACGCTTTTTTGAAGTTGAACCCCTCCGAAACGGCTCCACTGATTTTCGTGAATCTTTGCGTGGATATCGGCTAGGGTAGAGAATCGGACAAAATCAATTTTTCATCCCCCTACCCCTAATTTTTTTTTGGCAAAACAACGTTTACCCGGTCAGCTAGTATTAGTATAGATTTAGGCCGTTTTTAAATATTTCAAATTAAATGAGTGAAGCGTTAATCAAAATCCCGTTAGGGTACCGTTCCGTGCTTTAATTGTATTGAGTAATAAAGGTATAAAATATACTTGTATTGACTATTGCATAATAGCTTGTTAAAGAAGTTCAAACGATGTCACGATAAATGTATGCAATGCACTGTGTTCGTAGCAAAGCCACATTTCCCTTCCACTCGGCCGCTTTATCCATTGTTTTATCTAATCTGCACACCCTCGTGTGTAATCAGCTCACGTAGCATCCGTGCGGTAGGCCCGGGTTCGATTCCCCGGTGCATTGACGGAGGGGTGTAATGCTATAATGGTACAAGGAGGTAAGGCTATCTACACACTTGACGTTTTATCATACGGTGTAATGGATAAACTTTTTTTAATTTTTCTACAGAAAGGTTTTAATAAGTAATAATGTACAAACGAGTATTCATTTGTTACGTTTTTGAAAAAGGGGTACAGAGTTTTAGGATAATATTACATTCAAAATAAGAATCGATTTGTTTAGTTCTTTCAGAAAAGAAACACATTTTTTTCACACACATAATATACAAACTTATGTACATAGCAACAACATTTTATAATCTAGCCTCAAGTCCGGTTTAAACGTATTAACAACTAAGTAGAAAACTAAATTGTAACTAAATTTTAAGTAAATTAATTGATACGTGTAAACAGACAATTTAGTAACTTTTTAGTTAAAATTTAGTTATCTACTTACCTACTTAATACGTGTAAACCAAACTGAACAATAAATTCATCATTATTCCTATTGCATAAATTGTTTGTAGTATATAATAATTGCTTGTAGTAACACATTCAAATTAATACACAGGCAGTTTAACATCTCCGTGTGTATTTCGCCTTACGCGGTCTTATTTGTATGTCCATAAAACAGTACAGATAAACGCAAGATGGCGGGGTGGGTTATAGACGTTATAGTGCATTTGACTATTTATTACTGTCATAATCTATGGCACGTCGTTATGACTCGTAGTTATGGTGAATAAAATATTTTATTATATCTTGAATTTATTATATATTGAATATTTTATTTTGACCTGCTGAAAACCTCATCTAATAATCTGAATGTTACCAAGAAAAATAACTGACTTCAAAATAACTCAAATTAAAGTTGGACCACATGAAAAGCACCAGCTTTCGATTGAAAAAAGAATCATCAAAATCGGTTCACCCTGTCGAAAGTTTTGACTAAGCTAACAAACTTAAAATAATACAGTCGAATTAAATACCTCCTCCTTTTTTGAAGTCTGTTAAAAATTCAGTACGATTTTTGTGTATCATTGTTGTAAGAATAGAATATGGTGAAATAGTTGTAATAGTTATACGCATAACTTAAAAGTGTTTTTGTGTATTTAATAGCTTTTTATCGTTGTAGTCAACGTTCATCAACTTCAATTTGATTTTTATATAGGTACAGCTATGTAATGTGTATATCTTTATTTTGAGCACCTAACAGAAACTATTCATTTATTTACCTTTATCTGTTTCAAATGAATCCTACTAATATTATAAATGTGAAAGTTTGCGAGTGAGGATGTACGGATGTTAATTAAATTTATATATTTTCATGAATGTAGCACATGATGGGCGCGTTCCACTAGACGCTCACAACGCTCACAACGATCAAAATCTCATACTAATTTGATCGTTGTGAGCATTTTGAGCGTCTAGTGGAACGCAGCCGATGTAGAATAAAATTACGCAAAAAGCTGGCAACCCGCGGGTAGAATACTTGTACTACTTAAATGTTTTTAGGGTTCCGAAAGAAAAAACGATAAACTGAACCCTTATAGGATCACTCGTGCGTATGGGCGACTGCACCAAATGAGTTGTTTGGTACTCATGTGCTTTTTTGTGACCCAAAGACGAAGGCGATTTTGAAAAAAAGAATTCTAACGAAATCAAAATTAAAAAATAACCGTTTTGTAACCGTATCTTGTGGCATGTCTAAATAAAAGGGCTTAAAGGGTAACTACTGAGGCTAGAATTTTGAGAAAAATACAGAAAATAGTTCTTTACTTATATACCTATTATAAAGAAGTCTTTAGTCTTAAAAAAGGGCAATAAGTTAATAAAATAGAAAAATATCGGTAAATACATGATCAACGTACGGAACCTTCTCCAAGCAAGTATAACTCGCACTTATCAAGTTTATTTTAATCTAATGGAACAAATAGCACCCTTCGTCAATGGATGATTTTGTCTGGAGTCCAACCCAGACACGGTATCAGCGATGGACCGCAATGATCGCTTTATCACGGGACTGTTTGACGAAGGGAATATTTTGACGAATTCCATTTGTTTTTCTTTGTCGCGCGGTAGGGTTGCTGCACGCTACAAATATTGCCTTTGAGATTGTACACATTTCAGAATTTATCATGAAAAGATTTAGCTAAAATTTTCAACAAAAAGAAATGGGTCTCATTACCTATACCTAATGTATTTCCGTATTTGTAAGTCACATGTATCGTTAGCAGAATGTACCTACATAAAATTTATCAACATGTACGAAGTGTGACACTTATTTTAATACTAATACAATTTATTAATTGTCTTAGCTTAGTTAATGTTCTCAAAACCTAATTTATTTGAGAGCGCGTTGCAATAAATTGGCAGCCCTACGCCAGTCCTCTCAGCAACGAACCTGTACCCGAGCAGATGCGACGATTCCCAGCTTTTGTGATTGACACTGAACCCACTTTGAAACGGTTCGCCGGCTAAATACCATTTGTGAAAGAACGAAAGGGCGAATTATTTTCGAGACACGACGGAATATTGGAGCGGATGCCTTCGAACAAATGTTGCATTGAGGCAAATTGAGAGTAGATTCGTGATTTTTGTAATATCGACAAAGTATGTTATTTGTAGATAGGTAGTACAATAATTTATTTACAAACAATACTTATTGTGAAGTATTTTCACTGATACACCAATCATCAATTATCACGAAGCCGAAGTAATTTTACACGAAGTATTTATTTTATTCCTAAGGATTTATAATCGACATAGAAATATTTATCTCTAAAAATATTTTTATTTTTCTGAGGTTTATGAAAATCACCTTTCATAAAAGGTTGCGAGTGGGTTAGACGTATGTCATTTAACGGGTAATAGCCTCTTTATATGCAATTTGGGCAGTAATAAATAAATGTGCGAATAACCGAAAAAATCCAATTTCAATCGGACCAGGCGGACCCAAGCAAATTGGGTCAAATCTATAACGGTCCAGGGCCCGTAAATCCTCGAAGTTCGTATTTCGGACCAAGTTACGGCCCATCGGCCAATCGGAAGAACGCTTATCGCCATCCAATGACACCGGACCGATTACACCGGCACCGTAAATTCGAAAATGGAACTCAACTTCGTTAATTACCGAACTGAGTAACTGTCGTTATCGGGCGACGAATCAGCGGGACGCGATTCGAAATTCAAACTTTAAACATTCAATTTTCGAATAGAAAAAGCTGGCCGATTTACCAGCCAGCCCTCACAATAGATGCCAATAATTACGCAGCAATAAAGCGAATGCAGCCGCGATTTTATAGCCTCATTAAAATAAATGAAACCAAGCTTTAACATTCGATTATTTGGATACAATATCGATACGTAAATTCGGCTGCCTTCATCAATTTACGTGGCGGGCTCAGAATAGAGTTGCCAGAATACGTCATGATTCGCGCTGAATGTTTCTATTTTCAGGTAATTTGGACCTATGACTATTAATCGCTAATTTAATGGATTTTGATGGCTGTGTAATATTAGCTGTGTAATATTAACTTTCCAAAAGAAATTGATGTTTTCATAATGAATATAAATAATTTTAGAATAAATCAATTTTGCGAAAACTAGTTCCCTACAGTATTATTTTATATACATACGTTTTTAAATTTCATTCAGTTTTAAAAATTATCATACATATGTGATGTGATAATTTGTAAATTTACTAAAAACAGTGCCTCTAAAACGAATACATTTCAGTCCAGATTTAAAACCAAAACCTATCTTTGCCCATCCCAACTGATCATTCACCTGGCAACACTGGCCGACGCTACTGATTACGTAAACTCGTTACTCTCGCCACACTCGCACCACGACATCATAACGAACCTAATTCGGGTTCGATTTTTGAAATTCGCTCCACTATTTGTAAAAGGCAATGTCTTGATTGTATTGCCGTTTCGTTTTATTAAGTCATCATTCGTCTCGTTTCGTACTCGATCTCGTTATTATTAATTGCAAATTTTCATATTGAATATTTACACCCTTTTGGATTGGATAATTTATAAGCGTTTGTTACCACTGACGAACTTAATATGGATAAAATAAATGTACTTGAATTGACAAGCAACTTTTCCCTTTAGCAACTTATGCAATCGGCACTCAAAAATAGTGATGTCGAAGGACCACCAAAATTTATTAATTGGTCAAAGGCCCTAACTGTTATTCGTAGGTATTTCTTTTGACTATATCGTATGACTTATCGGATAATTTTGTAAATCGCATAACTTTTATCATGCAACCAAGATAAAGAACTGCAAGCGCTGTCGGTAGGAACGAGTGACCGCTGCTGCTAAAATTTCTTGAATCCTTATTATGGCCTTATTATAATTATTATCCTGGGCCTTAAATACACGGTTAGGCACATGGCGATTTTGTTATAAGTCTTTTGAAGACTATTTTTTTAAGTCTGTTATTTTTGGTACACTTTTATCTTACGCTTTCCGCCCACGTCAGGCTTTTTGTAGGACAGATAATCGGGCCGATTTTTCCTCCCATATTATCTATTTCTGACCGACTTTTTGTACGACGTGTGCGTTGCACTATTGCTATCAGTACGTTCTATTTTTCTCCTACAAAAAATCGGTCACCGATTATTTATCGTTATTTAAGTTAAACACTTGTGCCTGCCACACACACTCACCTGGCAATTTCCCTCTGAGCAGCGTGCAGCTTGCCGGCGAGCCGCGCCGCGTCCGCCTCGGCGGCGCGCGCCCGCGCCTCCCAGTCGCCGCGCGCGCGACGCTCGCGCTCGGCATCGTTGCGCGCCGCTCCCTCGCGCTGAAATCAGGGTGCGAGGTCAGTTGTTGGAAAATTTAAGTGGTATGGAAATTGTAAGTGGTACCACAGAACATAATAGTACTTATGTGGTACTGAACTTGTAAGTGTAATGTGTAAGTTTCTACATAAGTGTCAGTTCATTAACTCTTAAAATATTAAACTGTTAAATATTTAATTTGTTAAATATTTAATTTGTTAAATATTTAAGGTAGATAAAATTCTGGTTTCTTTATACGAAAATTAAAACAAATCGTTATACCCGAATGGCTATAAATGTATTTTTATTTATTCAGTCCCTGATGTGCCTTTTACATTATTAACAGGGAAAAGCACAAAAGGTGGGCTTAATACTAAAATCATTCAGCCCTTGGCTTGGCAGCAGCTTGAGCAATAATTCATAATGAATTCGGAACAACCAAGAAAATAAAACGAACACAAAAACTTTATTAAATGAAACAGAACTTGTGAAATTGAAAATTATTAATTGAGAAGGTGCTTCAGCTCATGTTCGCGTGAGAGAGCGTGTGCACGACATGTGCTGCGACACGGGTGTGACGTCACAAGTGGTGGAGAATTGGATTTTTATCGGATCCGCGATAAAGTACGGCTCCGGACACTGCTCTTGAAATTGTATCTGCTCTAGTATTAGAGCTAGAGCAAAACGCTTACGTGTAATCACACTTTTGAAATGGATATTTGATAGCTGAGGCTTTATATATTTTTATTATTACACATTGCATAGCTTGAACTGTTTAAATATTTTTTTCTTTCTAAAATTTTAAACTATGTATGTTTTTGGAGTAGATACTAATAATAAGACAAATGAGTTAAATTATTGCATTATGTACAATAATAAACGTAGTATATTATTACTACTCTACCGAAAAATAATCTCTATGTGCTGTTTTCATTTGAAATGAACATTTCCTGCTAAATTGTTTCAATAAACGTTCCTATTAACAATACTATGTGCTATTTCTGCTATTACACAATCACCTATTCAAAGAGTGCGCATTTATGTAATCTCCAAAGCGCTTCCATACAGAATAATGAGTAGGCATAAATTGTTCCAAACGAGATAATTTTCGGTACATTCACCATTAAAATCACGATTCCCACATAAACCTGATTCCGGTTTAGTTTCCCCAATTAATGGTTCAAAACAAGTGCTAAAATTTGCCATAACACAAGTTATCGCCGAACGTACGAGTTGGTTTACCGGAGATTTTGGTTCAGCTACAAGTTATAAGAATAACACGGAAGAACATCTAGATGAAAATGGTGAATTTCATGCATGGTTCAAAACTCTTGAACCATTCCACATGTGACATGACATATATATTGTACTTAAATAAACTAAACTAAGTATTCAAAATAATTATGAATATTAGATTTTTCTCTCAATCATATCTAACAAATGACGTCAGAAGAGTATCACCATACTATAGACATTGTCGCGTAGTCTTAAAGTATGGCATCCTGCAGATGCTACAAAAAGGCACACATGTTTTTTCGTGACATATAAAACTTAGATTGTTTTCTATGCTTGATCGCAATTTTGGCCCAAAATGAGGTGACATTCCTATTGTGACATACGTATCACAGAATAGTACAATTAAAACGTACGTTTTAGCCCTAAACAGCTCCAACATTAATTAGGTCAGTCAGTATACACTGATGAATTGCTCATTATGTATTTAAGCTATTGACAAACTTATCCCCGCTAACGCCTGTAACTCGGCCCATGTCATCAAGTTTATTCCTAGCTTAAAGTTTGATGAAGTTTTAATTGAAAATTAGTCTTAGCCGTATCTTGCCTCCAGTTCATTTGGTCTCGGCAGACCGGTTAATGAACTAAATTTTGGTTCTTCTATAATTAAAACGCTGAGCAATTACGTGCTCGTTAGATACAAAACTTTCACCTTCTGTTTCGTGTTTAAGTACGTTTTTAAGGGAATATTAACGTAGAGGATATTCGTTTGTAAATCTGCATGGACGTGGGTTATCTTGCACTGGTTTTGAGGTTTTTATACTGATCTTAACTACTAGCTTTAAGGAATAATGTGAATAGGAACAAATGATTTTTTTTTAATTATTTCATTTATGTAATTCCATATATATCACGGTCTTGCAAGTTTTATAATAAATACCTTCAAAATATGGATCCATTTCACGCATCTTTAATTTCTTATAAAATATATACGATAAATCTTAGCTGATTTCGATTAGTCCTATTTTTGCACGTTTTTTTGTGATTTCTCTTGTTGTATTTAAAATTACTTTTCGGTTTATAAAGTCCACTAATGCTCCAAATTATTATTATGTTAAAATGTTTCAGTGGAAACTGTTATGCTTTTTGTTTTTTGTATCTGTATGGTGGAATCTGTATTACGAATGCTGTTTGTTTCCCAAATAAAATAAAATAAAATAAAACATTTTTTTTGGCATACTGAAACTATTTACTTTCTGTTTACATTGAGGAACTCTATCTCTTGAAGTCTCATCTCTTTTAGGTCTAGGAGTAAACATCGCTGCTAAAATCCATTAAATACATACATATTATCTGTTTTACATCAGTCAAGTACTTTAAGATCATAATAATAATAATTTTTCACTTGTTCTAAATAAACTTGTTGCTTCTTAGTCTCAGTCGTATTAACACGTGTTTCCTAATGACGGACGCCTAACAAACTTAACTCCGGGAACAGAACGACAATCAACTCTAATTTGGTATGAGAGCAAAAAGATTTGTTACTTTCCCTTTACGACGGATGTTAAAGGGAATGCACATGTTCCTAACAAATTATTCTCATTCCGTGCTTCCTACGTTTTCTCTATAATCTGTGGGAAATTTTCGAAGCTGTAATTACGGTGTAATGCTACCTCGATCTGGTTTTCAAATTATTGTAGAACTTATACAGAATCGTTGATCTAGGTACTGGTACATTTTGACCACAAAACTGGTATGTACGGATCAATGATATTTTATTATACTCTTTTATCATATAATATCATTGGTAGGGATGGAATGTGTCAGAAATTACACCACTTTCTGAACTTGAAAAAAGTCTTAAAAATACCTTAAAATCAATGTGAACCATAAAATCTTTAATTGGGTAATATTTAAGGTTTAAGTTGTTTGTCATGTCCATCCGTACAAGTTCAAATCCAAGGACTAAGATAGGTAGGTACAATGTACCCATAGTAAGGGCTTGTATATCTACATGATATATCTGTGGATTGGTGGCCAGAGAATCTTCCGAAAGTCACTCTATTCCAAAGACTCCAGACAGTTTGACCGACACCAATTAGTACAGTCCACATTCAGTGAATTCACTAACGTAGATTGATGGATTCATTCTTTAGACACCATCGTTCCAAATACCAAAGTGTTTTAACACTCTTTTCTTTTTCTCCATCTCTCATCCGATGCATCCACGCCGCAACATTTAACAGAAATATCTCGGGACGCAGGCGGGTCGGCTAACGTTCATCTATTTTCAGTTTTACACGGAAATTAGTTTCGTAAATAGGAATGTAATGCGACCAAACACTTCAAGCGGTGAATGTCAAGATTTGTCGCGGGAAGTTTCGCGGCTGTTGCTTGTTATTGCTATTAATTTGAATAACAATAAAATTATTGAAAAGAGATTCATCTCATCATGTAATACATTGAATACTCAAACAATTAAGGTATAGAAAAATTCCATACGTGAGACACATTTTACATAAGAAAGAATGTATTTTATACGTTTCCTACGTAACGTACGTACGTGTTTGGGCTTCCCGATTCCTATCCTTTGCATTAATTCCACCTCGGCCGAATTTGAATATTCCGCGGAATCGAAGAACGCGGAGGAAGTTTCTCCCGGCAACCACCGTGCGACGCGGCGCCACTGAGCTGCCGATCGCAAGACATCGCCGCCATCGCAGGCGCTAGCGAGCAATTCAACGGTGCTCCGTGAAAAACTTTAATAAAACGCAAATTACGGATGGGCCCATCAAATCAAACTCCAAACGTGTACTAAATACTTAATACTATACAGTGCGCGTGTGTTATGTGCTACAGCTCGCATCAACAACAGCAAATCTTACTGGATCGAGACGACGCGGTCGAAGGCCGAGGTGAGTTCTTAACTACCTACTTCAAATCCTTCCTGGGTCTCTCTCCACCGTAAAAGACTTACCTAGAAGACTAATTCCTATGCAGCTACATGTCTAGCCATTTAAAGTGGTCACTTCGAGCGCGAATTTCCTATGGGTTATTGGGTTCAAATTTCTAAAATACTCCAATATTCACAGTGCAAATTGCAATCGTGTTTCTAACTCCGTAAAACAAGTGATTAAGCTCATTAAAACATATTTTCTAACATATTCGATACATCTAATTTCTTTTTGTGCTCAGTACAAAACCTGTAAAACATTACACAACATAATTTTCATTTACCTATTCAAGTCACAACGAGTTGCAACGCTGCCATTTTGTTTTTGTGTTTAATTAATTTTTATTAATACGCAACGTAACTTCAATCATTTTATTCTTATTACCTACTTTATTTCTGTGCTAAAATGGATGAAAACTCGAAATTAGTACTTCTAAATACACGAAGGGAGTATATATTTCGTGAAATACAAATATTACATGATTTGTCGAAAAGTATTACAACAGATACGAAAGATAAAACAAAGATCGGAGCATTTAAGTGTAGGTATAAACGCATAGAATCAGTTCGTGTGGAGTTTTTAGAGGTGGTGAACGAGATAAATTCTTTAAAACTAAAAATCAATCCTGAACAATCTGTTGATTACAAATCCGTGGAGTCATTTGATATGCTGTACTATGCCGTCCAAGCTGCGGCGGAAGATATCGTGACACCATCGTCGTCGGCCGCGTCGGGCTCCGCCACCGATTCGACGTATTACGACTCGAGCGCGGTCGTTTGTCGTAAACCAACCGCGCAAGCAAAGTTACCGAAAATTGAATTACCCAGATTTGATGGTAATATCGAATTGTGGCAAACGTTTTACGATACGTTCTTATCGTTAGTACATCATAACAATAATTTAACGCTTATAGAAAAATTTCACTACTTGCTATCTTGTTTATCAGGTTCTGCACTATCAATAGTAAAAGGTATTCCCGTGACAGCTGATAATTATACCGTAGTTTTCGAGGCTCTCGTAAACCGTTATGAAAATAAAAGAATTTTAGCTACCAACTATTTGGACAAAATTTGTACTTATCCTTCTATGAAACATTGTAACTTGAACGACTTGAGAAATATGTCAAATTTATTGTATGAGTCGGTCAATGCTCTCAAGGCAATAAAAATTAAAGACTTAGGAGAATTTGTTTTATTTTATTTAGCATCGCGTAACCTTGACATAGATACGCGTAAGAGATTTGAAGCTCAAAATAAAGAGGAGATACCAACCTTTAACAATTTATTACAATTCTTGCAAGATTATGTTAAAGTATTAGAAGCGAGCGAGCCGTGCTTTTCAGCTCGTATAAATAATTATCAACCTAGGGGGCAATTGCGACCGCAAGGTTATAGGAACTTAGACATGCGTACTAAAACGAATCCTAGTACTAATAATAATAATAATCAGGTATACCGTTCCGCGTCTTTCCCGGTAAACGAAATGTCGGGACAATATTACGACTCAGGGCCGTACTCGGACTTTGTTCCGTTCGTCGATTCGGTACCGTACTCGAACACAGGGCCGTACTCAGAACCAGGGCCGTACTCAGAATCAATCTCGTATCAAATTCAGGAACCATATACTGATATAATCGGAGAGCGTTATTTAGAACCGCCATCGGTACCATCACAAATGTTTACCGGAACATATTCGGCTGCCGTTAATTACAATAATGGAAATAAATTTCCGGACTGTCCGTGTTGTGGGTTTTCACATCATGGTATTTATAAGTGTCCATTATTTCATTCTTATGATTTCTCGGGTCGACAAAAGGTAGTTAAAAATAAAAACCTTTGTGTCAATTGCTTACGTCCAAATCATAGTGCGGATAAATGCCTATCTAAAACAAATTGCACTAAGTGTAACGCTCGTCACCATACCTTATTACACGGACCAGTTAATGTAGCGATTCCAGCTAGCTGCGTTCATACCGAGTCTGAACCATCGCTACCAACTGTCACTCCCGAGGCTCACATTAGCTCTATTAATACCAGCGCACACGTAGCAAACAGCCGCGCTCTGGTTCTTTTGGGGACTTGTACAGTCCGTGTGCGTGGACCGAGCGGCATCATGCATGTTCGCGCGCTCATTGATAGTGGCGCACAAGACTGCTTCATGACGACCTCGTGCGCTCAGCGTCTTGGCTTACCTCTTCGTCGCTGTCGTATTTCAGTAGCTGGCTTAGGCCAAAGCGTTGTACATCAGGTTAAGGGTGTGACGGAGTGTACAATTCAACCAATCGATTCTGAAAATCCTAAATTTAATATTTCCCCCATAGTGATGGATACCATAACAAATGAAATGCCTACTGTCGAAGTACCTTCTACTGTTCGAGATGCTTGTAAACATTTAATTTTTGCTGATGATAATTTTGATAAACCCACTTGCGTCGACCTTCTGCTCGGTGCTGAATTGTTTCATAATCTTTACGACGGACAGCGTCTTGACTTAGGTCCGGGCTTACCTGCTGCACTACATAGTGTATTCGGTTGGGTCATATCGGGAAAGTTAGATTCCATATATCGGCCGCCAAAAAATACTACTAACCTACTCGTATCTACCCTTGCTCTCGACAAAGTAATTAAACGTTTCTGGGAAGTCGAGGAGCCACCATCAACTGTCATATCTAACCCAGAGCATGAAAAATGTGAGAAACAATATAAAAGCCTCGTAAGACGTAAGCCTGATGGTAGATATGTAGTACCAATATTACTCAAAGACCCCTGCGAAGTTCTGGGCGAATCATATAACACTTCGTTATCTCGCTTATTTAATTTAGAGAAGCGTCTTCATCGTCACGAAAAATTAAGGGACGATTACATTAATTTCATGCGTGAATATTCAAGTTTGGATCATATGCAGTTAGTTGAGAAACCTGAAGAGGGTTCCAATATAATTCCCCATCATTGTGTTTTAAGACCGGAAAGTACCACCACGAAGCTGAGAGTGGTTTTTGATGGGAGCGCGAAGACTTCTAATGGAACCACACTAAATGAGATTGTCCACACAGGTCCAAAGCTGCAAAATGACATAGTGAACATTATAACTAAATTTCGAATTCCAAATGTCGTATTCACGGCTGATATTACAAAAATGTATCGAAACATTGACCTTAGACCTGAAGACCAAAAGTACCAACACAGCTTGTGGCGAGAGTCCGTTGAGGAGCCAGTTCAAGAATTTAAGCTGACCACTGTCACTTATGGCGTCAGTAGTTCGCCTTACTTGGCAATCCGTACACTACATCAACTAGCTGATGACCATGGTGAGCAATATCCCCAGGCTGCTACTGTTCTTAAAAGAGACACATTCATGGACGATATTGTAACCGGAGCAGAATCAATAAACAAGGCCATAAAATTAAAAAACGACTTGATTGAACTGTTAGCATGTGGCAAGTTTCAACTGAGAAAGTGGAGCAGCAATTCTCTAAAATTCCTTGGCGAGTTACCTACAGAGCATTGTCAGGAACTGAAATCTTTTTGCGATGACAACAACCAGCATACTCTTAAGATCTTAGGGATACAATGGGATCCAGCAAAGGACTTGTTTACTTACTCTCGGTCAGCGCTGGACTCTAAGTGTACCAAGCGTGCAGTATTGTCAAATATTGCCCGTATATACGACCCTCTTGGCTGGTTGACACCGGTAGTATTGATTGCAAAACTACTTATGCAACATCTTTGGAGACTTCAATTGGAGTGGGATGAACTTGTGCCCCATGATGTTCTGCTCCAGTGGCAACATTTTTGCTCAGAACTACAACATTTGCCAGAAATACAAGTACCTCGTCAAATAGTCGGATCAGAAGCAAATCAGTTTGAACTGGTCGGATTTTGCGACGGTTCAACGAAAGCTTATGGTTGTTGTATCTATTTGCGAGTATCAGGTGGTGGTACAACCGCTTCACATTTGCTAATTGCCAAATCTAGGGTCGCGCCCTTGAAGCTGTTGACAGTCAATCGTCTTGAACTCCTCGCTGCAGTTCTCCTAGCCAGCCTGTTGAAACACATGTTCCAGTTACTTTCTGAACAACTTAAAATTTCAAGGTTGACTGCATTCACTGACAGCAGTACTGTTCTGGCTTGGCTCAATACCCCACCCTACAAACTTAAAACATTTGTCTCTCATCGCGTAACCAAGATCATTGATGAGGTCGGCATTGAGAACTGGCAACATGTGGCAACTCATGACAACCCTGCTGACCTGTGTAGTCGAGGTTTGAATTGTTCGCAGCTGGCCACATCTCCACTATGGTGGTCCGGTCCAGCTTGGTTGTCTACAGATCCCGCTACTTGGCCTATTGGGAAACCATTACAAATTGATTCCGTTCCAGAGTTAAAGCCTGTAGCAAATGTGTCAATTCCGTGTACACAATCGGACAATTCTAGTGTTATGACTCAATTATTAAATAAATACTCATCTCTGTCTCGAGTTCAGAGAGTTCTGGCGTGGTGCTTACGATTTTCACTGAATTCTCGAACTCCTGAAAAAATGCGTGTCACTTCTGGATTGAACGCTAAGGAGCTTGATGCCGCACTTCACATACTGATTAAACATGAACAAACTTTATACTTTTCTGAAGAGATAAACTTGTTGAAGAAAAAACAGGCCTGTAGTCGTACTATTCAAAAACTAAATCCTTATCTTGACGAGGTCGGTTTTCTGCGTGTGGGGGGGCGACTTAGAAATGCTTGTTTGTCACCAAGTACTATAAATCCGTACTTATTACCTAAAATGTCCCGTCTTTCTCTACTATTGATTGACTTCTATCATCAAACGTATTTGCATTGTGGTCCACGTACACTGCAGTCTCTAGTGCAAAGGAAATTTTGGATATTAGGCATCCGAAACCTGATTCGATCCCGTTTAGCCAAGTGTGTAATTTGTTTTAAAGTAAACCCAAAACCTTGTTACCCATTGATGGGAAATTTACCAACGCCAAGAGTCCAACCATCAAGGTGCTTTCAAAATATCGGAGTAGATTTTGCAGGTCCATTTGTTATCAAGGAAAGCCATAGGCGTAAGGCTCCCACCTACAAGGTTTATGTTTGTGTGATGGTATGCTTGGCTGTTAAGGCGATTCATTTGGAGGTCGTAACCGACTTATCGACTCCTGCTTTTATCGCCGCTCTCGATCGATTCGTCTCGCGACGGGGTCTCTGTAAGCAAATTATTTCCGACTGTGGCAGAAATTTTGTGGGTGCTCGGCGTTACCTTCACGAGGTTCAGAAATTTTTGCTGGATCGTCAGTCAGAGATCCACGTGGACTTATCAAAGCGCGGTATAGTGTGGCATTTGAATCCTCCTACTGGTAGCCATTTTGGTGGAATATTTGAAAGTGGCGTTAAGTCCATGAAGTATCACTTTAAACGCGTAGTAGGGTCTCAGGTTCTTACCTATGAAGAACTGATGACAGTTCTTCTTAAAATCGAAGCCGTACTTAATTCCCGGCCACTCTGTGTGATTTCTACCGATCCTGATGAAGTAGACGTTTTAACACCTGGTCACTTCTTGACGGGAGGACCTTTAGTATCCTTACCTGAACCTCCGATGTATGATGCGTACGTTCCACCACGCGAGAGATGGCAAATGCTTCAAAAACTAACACAAAGTTTCTGGAGAATTTGGCAACGTGACTACCTCCATACCCTACAACAGCGCGCTAGGTGGTTTCAAAACCAAGCTAATCTGCAAATTGGAGATGTTGTAATCATTGTAGAACAGAACCTTTCTCCGTTAGAGTGGCGGTTAGGAAAAATAACAGAACTTCATCCCGGCGAGGACGGTGTAGTGCGGGTTGTTTCAGTCCGTACCGAAAAGGGTAATTATCGACGACCAGTCACAAAACTTTGTCCATTACCTCTAAACAATTAATAATAAAGTATATTATCGTCTATTTTATAATTAAAACCATAAAAAATTTCCTAGAATTAAGAAATAGATTAAAAGTCTAAAATTACATATTTTTTTTTAAATTTATATGAATATTTCGATAACTATTAATGTAAAATATCTGGTTCACTGAGCACAACGAGATCTTATTTGTCTATCGTACTATCTTATCGTTAAATTTCCTTGCAGCACTGTCATTTTCTGTTCCTGGTTTCGACCATGTTTCAACTTTGTTTTGTGAAATCCCTTAAGTGATTTCATGTGGGGGGGTATGTTTGGGCTTCCCGATTCCTATCCTTTGCATTAATTCCACCTCGGCCGAATTTGAATATTCCGCGGAATCGAAGAACGCGGAGGAAGTTTCTCCCGGCAACCACCGTGCGACGCGGCGCCACTGAGCTGCCGATCGCAAGACATCGCCGCCATCGCAGGCGCTAGCGAGCAATTCAACGGTGCTCCGTGAAAAACTTTAATAAAACGCAAATTACGGATGGGCCCATCAAATCAAACTCCAAACGTGTACTAAATACTTAATACTATACAGTGCGCGTGTGTTATGTGCTACAGCTCGCATCAACAACAGCAAATCTTACTGGATCGAGACGACGCGGTCGAAGGCCGAGGTGAGTTCTTAACTACCTACTTCAAATCCTTCCTGGGTCTCTCTCCACCGTAAAAGACTTACCTAGAAGACTAATTCCTATGCAGCTACATGTCTAGCCATACTATAAACACAGTATGTGATCTACTGAATATTTTTGTATTCGATTTTTAAACTGTTGCAAATCGCCCGTCGGAATAAAGACAGCGCCAGTTTGGCGACCAAAAGAAAGGAAGTGCTCTGTTTCGGTTATTTTCGTCTGTTTCCGTCGAGAGATTAGGTGGCGTTGATTTTTAACGCTACGCTGGCAAGTCGATGAGATGTGTCGGTTTTTAAAAATCGTGCTACAGTACACTTAGAATTCAAGCAAATAATGCTCTTAAGAAGTGGACAATTGTGTTTAAACAAGCGAGGTTTGATTCCCGGCCGCTCAAAATTTTGCGACAGACTTTTTTTCGTGTGTTAATAGGTCTATGGTTTCAATACAAAAAGTTCCAGAGTGAATGAATATTATGTTTTTTTTTTCATTCCGTTATGTAAAAAATATTTCTATCCCGCCAAAATTCTAACATAACGTGACGGCTATCTCCCTACATGCTACACCTGTCAAAATGTCAGCTGTCATAATGACATACGTGGCGGGTGAGGTACCTTCCACACTAAATATTTTATGATCGGTTGCCAAGAATGACTTTAGGTATAAGAATAATAAAAACAATAGCATTAGGCCACAAATTAAGGGGATAATTTTGTTATTTTTGTATTTGTCTGTGCAGTCGATTATTTCATAACTTAAAGTTAATGAAATTGTAATTCAATGTAAATTCTAAAATCACTTTTCTGGAAAATTTAGATTTACGGTATTATTTACAAATTTTGTAACAATATGTTTAAAAGGTAGATGTAGTAAAAATTAAAAAATACGCCCAAAAGGATAAGGTAGTAACATTATCAAATTTTAAAAGTTAACCTGAAAAACTTGAAGCAATTTTTATAAAAGGGAAAGTTTCTCAGACAGAATCACCTTGAAAGGCAAACTTTTATCCGTAGGCAAATGGGTAAAAATGAGACGTTTTACGGGGTACGAAAACTCTAATTAATTATCGAAGGAAAAGTTGTAGTGCAAAGTTTATCCCCAGTTTAGTGAAAGAGATTTTTCATGTTTTTTAAAAGGATATTATAATTCAGTTAGTTTAAGAAATTTATATCTTTGAGCCCCTGTTTTGAACCATGTTTCTAATCCTCCTCCTTTGTGTCATAAATTTTTTATCACTTCTCTATGATGTAATTTAGACTTATTATAACTTCACGCTTTACAACAATCCCCTCTGATGTGAAAGAGTTTTTATTTAAATATTTTATTATATTTAAATCCAAGCTTTTGAATTAACGATGAAATGCTACGGATTCGATTCCTGGCGGCAGTCATCTACCTATATGATGGCTCGGGGTTTGATTCCATTATGAAGTGGGTATTCCGTATTCGTACCACCTAAGATTCAGGTAACGCAAACATTTATTAACCTAGGAAGTGATTGTTGAATAACATTTTTGTGACTTACTTATTAACACTGTATCAGATATATAATTTTATTCTACTAATAGACTACTGGATATTTTTCTGTCGAAATTTTTCCTTTCCATAATGTGCCTACCGTCTGAAATATTTCATGCTTTTTTGCCATTCCGTTTTAAGTATGACATCTGATGCGCCGTCAGACGAAATTCTTCAACGCCTCAAAGACGTCATAAATATTTACCGTCGCCTCAGAGCTCTTCAACTCCTGACCAGAGTGTTCACAGAGAAATGGAAGTTGGAAATAATAGAAGCGGTTTTTAAACATGAAGAAACGTTAACGATGAAAATATCTCTGAGGCGTCAACGGAGAGACACTGATTGATCACTTCATTTTGTTATGGAGACGTAATTGTAGGTTTTAATAAATAGACCAGTTGATTTACATCTGAATACGATTGAAACTTGACGGTTTGTTTTTTGATTCAAGCTCGTTACGTATTCGTATCATTATCATAACGGGATATAAAACATATTATATTGGAGAAATTAATAGAAGAAATAAATATAAATTAATATCGAATAATAGATACAGGTATTCTGTTAAGTCTGTTAACAGAATGCTATTTCGAAGCATTAAGACCTGACCAAATACAGTATACTTAAGTCAGACATTTGTATACTTTATAGGAAAATAACTAAATCCTAATCCCCAAAGAACGCGTAACAAGAAACCCCATAAACTTTATTCAGAACCCCGAGCCTCGGGTGCCTCCAAAAAGCCATCCCCGCGTCTGCAAAGAACTTAGCACCCTTCTTAATTCTTGCCAAACATCCCTTATTGACAACTTCCCTACATTAGATACTGTACAGTTTAGTAAGGGTGTTGGCAGCTTCATTTTGGCATAAATTTAAAACTAAATATGACAGCATATCAATTAATTGCCTGTTCTTACGCTCTTCATCCTCGGCGCGTTAGTGACATATCTACCTCTTTTTTACATTATAATATCATTGCTTACACCCTGAATTATTATTCTCACTTTCGTCAAGCTTCCTTAAGAAACAAAATTACATAAATCCTAAAGCTTTTACCCAAAGCCAACGTTTGCTTAGGCGTTACATATTAGCATCCCGAAGGGTGGCATAAACAGGGTGTTGGTACATAAATAAATAGTGTAACCAAATATTTATCCAATATCGCAAATCTTGGTACCCTCGTAACTTGAGCTTGACGTAAGGAATCAGTATTTTCTGTTTAGCTGTGTGAACTATGAGATGATTAACATAAGGGAAACATGTCTGTATTAAGTAAATACAAGGAAAGTTCCCACACCTTGATACATCATGTACTCAATAATATGTAATGTATCCCAGTATAAAATGACAAAATTGCTGGAGAAAATTAAAGTTATAGAATGTTTACATCAAAATATTGATATATTTTATCCGTTTTCTGTAAATGTTTTTTGATCATAAAATAATATCTAATTAGTTTATGTAATTTAGCGGTTATCTACATGGGTATATCTCTAAAAATGTAATTTATTCATTCAACTGTAATATCCAAACCCTGTGTCAAAAATTATAAAGAGCACATACAGTGAAAGACATTTATAAAACATTTTACATTACATAACACTTTAGTATATTAAAAAATCATGAATATTTAATATTTAATTTCGTAAAATAAATATTGAACTATCCTACGCGCAACTAAACGACGAGGGTCAAACGCATGCAATTTTTTACCCGAAGTAATGTACACTCCTCGTCAAAAATCTAATTACTGGCCTTTGAAACGCAAGCAATATATCATTTCACACACAACCCCAGCTATGACGTCACTGGCTAAACAATGATGGCGATTGGTCGAAATGATGACACGTGACTAGCACGTGTCAACTCTTTTGACGCTAAATTAGGTAGAGGGAGCTACTAGCTATATAGTTAGCGAAGAAATTTACATGTTATTGAGCAAGTAATACTTTTATAGTGCAAATTAAGTGCAATCGAAGGATTGTAGGAAGCAATTTGAGTATTTCCACTTAATTGCAGATGGTAATGTTTTGCAAATAAGAGGATTTAATCTATTAATGTCTATTTCTATTTGAATATACAAATTAACCTATCATCGTTTTTTATTTACTGAAAAAAAAACCTTAATTCTTCATCTATATTTCTATGTTGAGTCAGTCTTGGCCTACGTAGGCCCTACAAAATTTAAATATCTTTGGATTACAAACATCCAAAATTTTTATTATTTATAAGATAATTTGGTCTTCAAAATATATTATGATATATTCTCTTTCTACTTTTCCTCTCAAAGTTACAATACACGAATAGGTATAAACACAATGTAGATAGGAAAAAATAACAGGGGCTTTTCAAGGCCGGCAGATGATTACAAATAATAAAATACACAATAGCACCCCTACATTCAACGGGATTACTGAACATAAAGGTACTACCCTAATAAAGTTGCCAGCTGCACAAATCAATAAGCGCAAACTCCAATCAAATCAGTATCTCCCGTGATGCTTGCAACCCCAAGCATTATTGCTTACGCTTCTGTTCATAAAAAGATGCAATAATAAACAAAAATAAAAATTAAATAATATTCTTGTTACAGAAAATAGCAAAAACACTTATTATTCAAATATGGATATGTAATATATTATTTCTTATTGTATCTTAAAGTATGTATTATTAAAATCTACAATTTAAAATACATTAAATAGCGATTTACGTTAATTTTTTTTTTGTCGCGTTACTCGCACAAAATAAACAATATTCACCAAAACTACTTGTACTCCATAAACAATACTTCAAAAAGAATATTTAGAACATAATCTAAATTTTACTAACAAAAAATAACCGACTTCAAAGTCTCAAAAACTACATAGTTGTCAGATCTCGTTCAAATTTATGTGAGACCACATGACAAGCTCCTGCTTTCGATTAAAAAAAGAATCATTGAAATCGGTTGGCGTGATATTGAGTTATTCGTCAATTTGTCGCGCACATCTTAACACAAATTTACGACTTATGTAGTTTTCTCATGGATGCCGTTGTCAGATCTCAATAAAATTTATGTGGGACCACATGACAGCCACCAGCTTTCGATTAAAAAAAGAATCATCAAAATCGGTTCGCCCAGTCCAAAGTTCTGAGGTAACAAACATAAAAAAAAAAAAAAAAAAAAAAATACAGTCGAATTGAGAACCTCCTCCTTTTTTGAAGTCGGTTAAAAATACCCCACACTCGCTAATGGAGAGATCTAATAAAAACAATACAATAAAATAAATCCAAACCTTGTAGATTAAGGATTGCTGTAAATAATTCAATAACTATTCAAGTACGTGACGTGTGTGGGGATTCCCCGTTTCGCGGTAATCTGCTTACGTTAATCTGAAAAAGCCACACTGATGGACAAAGTTGAGACGCGCCTTATTTGCGGTTTAGAAGCCATAGAAATGACCGCCTTAAGATTTCTGCATTTTTTAACCGACTTCAAAATAGGAGGAGTTTTACAATTCTTTTGCATTTTTACCCGAGAGAGTAACTACTCTCCGGTACAATATATTTTACAGCTGATTTTAGAAGAGAGTATCTCTATAGCACACTTAAAACTAAGTCCTACAAAAGGTGAATTAAGCTAGGTGGTGGATTAGTTATTATTTAACTTGAAGAGTATATTAACCTCTGCCTTTAAAAATAACAATAAAATTATGTTCTGGCAGTTAGCACGTTAACACCGCGGTATCGTGTCGAGTGAGGTCGCTTTCCGCTTTGCGACACACGCGGAAATTCACACTTGGAATATTCTCATTTTTTCTTAGTCTTAACGTTCATTCTAAATACATTTTCAAAAATATTTTCTGCGTTTCACATTGTCAGTCAGTGACAGTGAGTATTTAATTAAGTAACTTTAAACTTGAATTCGAGTCGTTTTAATCATGTTATATTTAGTTAGTTCATGAAGTTACGCTTATTGTTTGTAGGTGACAATCTGACAAATAAACGAGCAACTGCAAAAACTTCTCAGCACATCTTTAATAACCTCCTAACCATACAATCATTGTACCCTTGTTACACCACCTAATCCAAAATTTTAATCTAATACAACAATCATGGGGTTCTTCAAAAAAGGTGTAAAAAGAGTTCTCCTTCAGGGCCGGCGTTGCATTGGCGATTCCTCTGGTGTTGCTCATGTCCATAGGCGACGGTAACCACTTACCATCAGGTGGCCCGTAAGCTTTTTCGTCTGCCCTTCAGGCTATAAAAAAAAATAATAGTAAAAAATCGATATCCACGCGCGAATCCACGGGCATCATCTAATATCTAATATTATCTATGTATCCTAATCCATCATTCTACTTATAAGTGTACTTTATTTACATTTGGTTCTATAAATCTAAATTAATCAATTTTTAAAATTTCGTTTCGAAACCACTGGACCGCCTATATATCTACTCTTGATTGGAAACTGCAATAATCACTTACAAGACTATACTATAATGAACATTATTCAGCATAAAATAACATTGGAAATTACTGATTTCACAATTCACCACAGCGCATTTGCTGAAAGAACGTAATTTATGGATGATTTGTTTTTTCCACGATTTCAATATCGCTAACCATCAGAAAGAATTGTAGTAAAGCATTAACTTATGATTTATAAAAAAATGAACCCTAATCACATAAACATACGCTTGTAAGCTCCAGACTCTCCAGAGAGAAAAGGGGAGAACTCGTTACAGACTTTTGTTACTAGACGGTTTCCGGAGACAATGTAGAGATGTAGACAGTTTCTACCAGATAACTCTACAGCAAACTGTTAAAGTATTTCGTTAAAAAAAATTAGCCTTTCAAAAAAATCAAAATCAAAAATCTTCATTCATACAGATTACAGGTATCATTGCTACAATTATGCACGTAATTGAAGTGAAAACTTCTTTAGTACGGGGGTGACTTGCAATTTTATGAAACGAAACTGTCCAGTAAAAAGAGACAAACACATTAATTCTAAAGTGAGATAGGAAGCATTGTAAAGGGGTAGGGTAGAGGAGTGAGGGGTAGGGGAGCGGAGCGGGGCGGAGCGGGGTGGAGCAGAGCGGAGTACTGAAACCTACATTTATCATCTTCCCGAAATTTTACATTCGTCTCATTATCTTGAAAACAAAAATTTTGAAGGTTTCACTTCTACCACGTGTGAATTGCACACATTTTAATTTTTTTTTAATCTGCCAGCTTTTCGGAAGGATACCTTGTCATGGAGATGAAGAAAAGCCGTAAAGAAACTCATCCTTATTTGAACCATAACGGTATCTGATTTTATTCTCAATAAGAAAAACCCCTTGACCCTGGAAAAGCCTTCAATACAACCCTGATCCAAGGTCCAATATCTTAATTTCATATTTAAATTTTACTGAAACGCTGATTCGCCACAATCCTCAGAGTGAACAGTAGCCGCAGTTCCGGTGCATGTAATTCAATTGGCACAGAGCACTTAAAACGCTAAATCAAAATTTCCTAGCTAACATGGCCTGTCAAAGGCGCCACACAAATACATTCCCGAATGCTACTTTGAAGACCACAGATCCTTGATTGAAACGAGGCATTGATTTCTAACGGAATAATGGGTTGTTCTAAAGGTTAGTCCTGTCAATACGCTTCAGGCTTCAGTACGAATCAGACAGGAATATCTGTACATTTCACGGTAATTATATTACCATGTTATCGTAGTAAGCAAGTTAATAATCACCTTATTAATTATTATGGTTAAGTTTAAATATAACAATGAACTATAGTTTGCACGAAAACTATCGGGTTTTCATGCCATATTTTTGCTGAAGAACCAAGTAATTAGCACAAATAATTTTAATTTTCAGACTCAAAAATATCAGATAGAATTGATCCTGATTAGGTTTATACTTTACGTAATTATAATTACTGTATTGAATGATACACTTAAAACGAAGCATCAAAGTTTTCCCAAGTCCGATCGAATACGTCATGTTAACGTAATAGCAGTCGTAACTTGGAATTTTCCAGCCGAGAGAGTTCCTCAAAGGGAGCTCAAACACGAATTCGTGCCTGAGCTCCTGTTTGAACAGAACCGACGGACGGACGGACGGACTAACCGCACTGACCCTTGATTGAAGCGCCGCGACGCACTAATTACCGAGGAATCCCACCCAAGAATTACTCATGGACATAATTTGTCGATATTACTAATATTGATTGGTCTAATTGGGACCGAGTGGGTGGTTCTGTTGAATTCATTTGTTATTTAGAGAAATAGTTACATTTGTTTGAGTAAGGTGGTCCTTATATAAAAGCTATACCATGTGGGGCCTGTTTTCTACTCATTGAATACCGTGAGTTCTTCAAACAAAATGTTTTCAAATATGTATAAAGTGTTTCGCATTTGGCACAATAATTGTTAAATTGCTATACCTCTATTTCAAATTGCTTTTAAATAAAGCAATGGTGAAGTCGGACACAATAAGAAAAAAGTTCCTTAACTTCCTGAATCTCGAATCCTTATTCTACCTATATTTCCTTTGGTACTCACATCAGTTATTCACCCGACAAACATACTTGACGAGCAAAATCCTCTCTAAGTAGAATACCAACGGTTTTAGGAGCAAGAGTACAGGAAAAACACTATTTACTGAGAACCCGCCGCTAGTATGAGGGTTATAATCCCACGAGGGCAGGTTCTTTGCTATGAGTGCAAGGGAAGTTTTAGCTTAAGCCGCGTTCGTGATTGCATTTCAGTTAAAAATTGATTTCATTTTGGCAATGTTGCTTTTCACTTATTACACATGTTGTTTCAATTATTTTGCCGTTTCTTCTCCATTTTGATTTGACCTTTCCGAAACAATGGTCGAATTAAAATATTTTACACTCATCGATGAAATAAATTATTTTAGTTTGTGTTATTCCAAAATTTTTTAGGTCTTTGACTGTATCACAATATAATTAATGATTTTTCTACAAAGTAAACAATTGTCAAGAGAAAAAATGGCGATTGATAAGAAAACAGCGTGATAAAATTGCGATATTGAATAAATTCACAGTTCCGAAAGTCATAATTATTCATAATTAAGTCCACGCAACCGTGATAATTTTAACAATTTCCCACATTGAGCATTGCTTAATAGCTGAATCGCAAGCTTCAGTGGCAATCAAGCAGCTTAATTATGAGAAAACATGCGAAAATAAAATATGACCTCATGGTCGTTTTGGGTGAGGTCAAGATATTTTGGAAATTCGTGTAAACTGATCTAATCACAGCACAGTTCATTTGTTAAATAACGAAAACTCACGGATAACTCATAACATCGTCAGTAAATTGATTCAAGAAAGCAAGGAAAAAACAGAGAACTGATCTCTTAGTGGCTCGTCTAATAATTTCTCGTTTATTTCTAAAAAAAACATCCTCATCTATTTTCATATCAAAATATGGTCATTTAGCAGTTACAAAAAATGTGCAAGTGTTTATTAAAATAAAGGAAGCAACATAAAACTTTTCATACACCACCACAACTGTTTCCGAAGCAAACAACCAAATTATCAATTAGCGTAACCAAACAGACGCAATGTCTTTCTGATCAGCGGTCTCGTTAAAAACAGCCAGCGGACCGTGCTTATGCCACTATACTTGTACCATTTACGAATAACAACTTTGTTGATAACGCAACAAGAATGAAATTTGGTTACCAAACAGCCAAAGCCAAGCAAGCATCTGATTTCGGTACGACAGCAAATATTAAATTTAACTTGTTACTACTAATTTATAAAGAAAGCTTTTCCTTATATAAAATAGATGTATATCTTATATAAAATAGATAGCCAAGAATATGTGTGAAATAAATTAAAAAATAAACATACACACGCAGATTGCCAGTGTTGTGAATGGAATGAAAAATATGAACATAAACAAATGGGACAATGCAGATACCCAAAATTCAAGAGATCAATTCAACCGTATCGAACCTGGGAGCCTACTGAGTGGTGGATTAAAAATATCAATACTTCTTATTTATCATGACGATGCAAATGAAAATAAATCCAGCCACAGCTGAGTTGAGCACTGATCTGCAATACTGGATGCCCATAAAACTGTCAACGATATATCTATTTACGGCCGGTCTCAATAATGTACTAACAGATGGAAGGCTGTGAATAGGGCTACCATTAGTATGTTATCTGTCATATTTGTCAATTTTTGCCTCTGAAAAATTGACAAATATGACAGATGACAGCCCTATCCACAGTCTTCCATCTGTTAGTACATTATTGAGACCGGCCGTTAATGTATCTACTGAAAGATAGATGTTTGCATACGAATGGCAGCGAATATTTTACTAGATGACGCAACTATAACATTTATTGAAGGTAGTTTAATCGATTATGGACCTTAAAGTTTTCAGAATAAGAATCAAATAGAAATTGAGAAGAGCTGTAACGAGTTCGCAATAGGGTTTCCGGAAAACGGCGAAATCTTTTATGGAACTTATACCTGAACTTTAAATAAAGAAGTGGATATTAAGGTACTTGTATCTTTGACATACATATATATTGAATCCATTTTTTATGGACATGAGCAACATCTGAAGACTCGTGTAACATCGGTACTCAACCCTGAAGGAACTTGAAAAGCCCCATGTCATAGAAAGTTGAGCAAAACGACAGCAGGCAGTATTAATGGCAACATTAATTAGAATTCAAAGGAGACGCGAGGACTTACAAAGTAACAAGTTTTAATATTTACGTCAAAACGGAAGACGCGATGGAGGCAAGACAATTGGGAGAGCAGACAATTCGCCAACTTGGGCACGTCCGGCGTTCCCTTTGTTTGGTATTATTTATTCTAACTGTAGAAGTTTGTCACATTAAATTTATAATTTTCATACAAAATAATAATATAATTTGATCTGATTTGACCAAATCCATATCCATACTAATATTATAAATGCGAAAGTGTGTTTGTTTGTTTGTTTGTTTGTCCGTCTTTCACGTCGTAACGGAGCGATGTTATGGTAAGATTTTTTGTGTGGAAATAGGTAGGAGGCTGGAGAGTAACGTAGGCTACTTTTTACCGCAGTAAAACAACTCATTCCCATGGAAAGATCCATTATGATGCGTATTTATCCATCCATACTTCCATACTAATATTATAAATGCGAAAGTGTGTTTGTTTGTTTGTTTGTTTGTTTGTCCGTCTTTCACGTCGTAACGGTGCGATGTTATGGTAAGATTTTTTTGTCCGGAAATAGGTAAGAGGCTGGAGAGTAACGTAGGCTACTTATTATCGCAGTAAAACAACTCATTCCTATGGAAAGATCCATTATGATGCGTACTAGCTATTACCCGCGGCTTCGCCCGAGTGTTCAAAGGGAATTAACAATGAGTTGTTTAACATGCATGACTCTTTCCTAGATATAATAACATAATAATTAATAATAATCCATACTAATATTATAAATACGAAAGTGTGTTTGTTTGTTTGTTTGTCCGTCTTTCACGTCGTAACGGAGCGACGTTATGGTATGATTTTTTGTGTGGAGACAGGTAGGAGGCTGGAGAGTAACGTAGGCTACTTTTTTCTGCAGTAAATAACTCATTTACATGGAAAGATCCATTATGATGCGTATTTGTCCATACTTCTATACTTCCATATCCTTATAACATAAAATAATAATAATTCATAAATTAACAGAAATAAATCACGCATGTTAAAAAACTCATTGTTACTTCCCTTTGAATACGCGGGCGAAGCCGCGGGTAATAGCTAGTGTACATATATAGCAGGAAATGGCCGATTGTAAACAAGTCAAAAGTTAATTGTGTTATTTAGAACGAAACGCTGTTACACAAAATAAATGAAAATAATCTGTACATGTACAGCATGTTCACTAAAATCAGATACATAACCTATAAGTCATAAAGAAAAATTATCATTTCAAAATTTATTGAACATCGAATTACAATTTTTGATCTAACAACGAACAAACAAGTCGGTTATCCGAAAATTAATTTAATAATTTGCACGTAAACATTTTACACCCACAGTTGTCAGGTATTGATTTCCACAACCCTCGAACAATTGTTTGGTCCAAGTGTTGACGTAGATATGCATTTTGATCAGTGCAATGAATTAAGGTATGTTACTTAAAGTATTATGCGAAGGAAAAATAAACCCAAAGAAATCAAAGTACAAGGTGGTCTTCTACCTCTAGCGTATAAAAAAGTGAAATATTTTCAATTTAATTGAACAATATTGATTAAATTAACCCAAGGTGACAATAAATACAATCTTAAAATTTTTGATTGTTGACAAAATTGAACAAATAAGCGTATGAATCCCACAACGGAATGGTGACCGCATGAACGCACGAAACTAAATAATTCCTTCGTCGCGGGCTCCAATGACTTGCTATGAACATCACAAGGACCCCACAAAACAAGGGTGGATTTGCAGAATTAAATAAAAAACGCACCTTACTGGACACTGAAATAGCGTGGACTGTTTTTTGCCAGTTCTCCTAATACTATTAGTAGGAACGTGTATTGTTATGGCCCAACAGTTAGAGGGGTTTGAGGGACAGCTCCGACGATTTGTGACGTTTCATTCGATTAAGATGACAGAGAGTATGGGAATGGGAGAAAGCTGTGTCTTTGTGCAAGACTCACATCGCACGCACATGTGTTTTGATGTCTTATTTCGGCTTTATATTGATATAAATGATATTCCACTGGAAATAATAAATATTCTGGTGTATTTCATAAACCCACGGCATTATGTGGTATTAGTACCGTAATTAATTTAATTCATCGAATTTAATCGTCTTTAAATCTCAACTGTGTTTATATTTGTTTACATTCATTTGCATCTTCAATAACAATAGTAAACATTACTATTGTCTAATTATGAAACTGTGTTATTTTAAATTTTAATTTATCATTTTTATATCTCATGAAGTCATCTTTGTTGTTAACATATTATTATGACTTTCTTATTAAAATTAATCATCATGACGTCGTACATAATTTTAATATTTAAATGTAACTTTTTGACAAAATTACATTTTGATTTAACAACTTACCGACAAACCAGCCTTAGTCATGCAGTCAGCGAGTTATATATCTAATACAATAAATCAATATTTGAGACGGGAAAGCACCCTTTCTGTTTGCACAAATGCAATTCATTCGACTTATACATGATGCATGGAGTGGGCAGTGGTCGGCGAGTAAATACGACGAATTCGATCCAGGGTCACGGAATAATGCATATACCATAAAAATTCTTACTGACACACGCTTTGCTGGTGGTTATTCGCATTAATATAGATGAAATGGAAATGGTTGTTTCTGGACGTAAGCGAAAAGCAAGTGGCAACGTCAGAGTTTTTAAACATCGTTATTTTGACCAGACTTAAAGGATGTAATATTTTGTGTCTCTACGTATAGTTGATTAAATGGTTATAATTTTCAGGTAAATTGACAATACAACATAAATATTGTTTAATGTATTTAACAAGAAAAAGATGTTAATTTTATGTGGAACTAAGATCTGTCAAAGTGTATCGCAAATCAAATAATGGCACAGTATGATTACTTACTAATTTTGTTAATGTAATTTCTGCATACATTTAACTATATAATTGGAGTGGATAAGTAAACTTACCTGCAATTATGCAGGAAGGTGCTGGATTTAGGTTCATACTATGCAAACAAGCAAACATTACAATAGTTACACAATCCAATGAATGCATGCATTAATCATGTCTATTATGGGTAAAATTCCGTGTACTAATAAATTATCGGCTCGGCGGTACGATGAAAAGCCAATCAGTATTGGAACCAATGAACTAATGCAATTAAATGCGTTTGACATGACTAATCTGCTAGTGACAGCCCTGATAGTCCCTGACGTTTTATTGGCGCAGGAATACTTTGATCTTGCCGCTTTTCGTTTACTGTTACCAATTAGATGCGGCGGGCAGCATGCATAGTCGTGTAGGGATGTCAGTTGTGGCAGAAATATTCGTTTATGAGAGTAATGTGACAGTAAGGGTGTTCGTATGATATTGTTATTGTTGTTTTATAATATTACTATTTACTATTTATACTCTGACACGATAGACGTTGTTCTACCTTGTTGGACAAGCGAAGTTGGTTTTGGTTTTGTTTTGGTTTAGTGAAATTTAATTTGTTAATAAATGAAGTATTCACTTCCAATTATAGCAGTCTTATTGTTAAGTAAATAGTTATTTGAAACAATATTTGTAACAAATTGCAATAACCAGTATCATAAACTCGGAAGCAAAACTTCAATTGTAAATCTGTACTAAGTTTCGAAATAGCGACAATGCTATTCCTTTTGAGCAATAAGAACTTCTTAGCTGCAATGTCCATAAAGAAGGGTAGATACTTTTATATTCGGCCAATACGTATTCGAATACTTTTTAAATCGAGTCCAGTGGATGGGAGAAACCCCGACGCGGGTAATCGGGTAATCGAATATCTCGTATTCGAACGGATATTGAATTTTCCCGCGCTCATTCCGGAAGTCGTCGCGGCTGCTCCTTCGATCTGATTGGTCGACGCCTCGGCGCCATGCTTTTTATCTTGTTTATGTTGTAAATCTGTTTGATCAGATACACAAACTCTCCCTACGTTCCACTAGACGATCACAACGATCACGCTCACGACCGCGGTTTTTCCTGTTCCACTAGCTTGTGAGCGTTACAATCATACACCCAAGTGGAACGGGCACTTCGACCCACCCCGTGAGGTGGGTTGTTTTGAGCGTGCCGTGAACTGCCCTGAGCGAAATTAATGACGTCATCAATGACGTTTTCACCGCAACCATGACGACCGTGGTCGCCATCTGGAACGCGTTTTGATCGTTGTGAGCGATGTGAGCGTCTACTGGAACGCAGCCTCTTTATCTCTAACCATCTTCTAAGCTGGCTATTTGCTGAAATGTGAGAATGCGAATTAGCTTTGTTTGTTAGGAAATATTGATATTGTTTTTATCAATCAGGCGTTACTTAAACGATATAATAACTGAATTATACCTAAAAATAAACTATAACCTTTCGATTTACTATGTCTTTTTCAAAGCAATATTATTTACAATTAATGCATTTTTACCATATTTTTACATAGATATTGTAAGTCTTCCAATAAGAGATCTTAACGGAGATTACCACATCTTCTGATCCCACTATTGCGCAAATTGCAAATGATTGATCGTAATAAGCGATGATAGACGTGATATGATAGATGTCCTTAACAGTGATCTACGGACATGTGTTGACGTCAATTTCGCTGAGTGCTTGTGATGCGATGATAAATGATTAGGCCAATGATCGCGATAGGTTTTGCGTTAGGGCGATAATCTTGTTACAGCTTCGCGTGAGGCGTAAATTGCAAATTTATTTGATAATGCAATGTTATGTTTATACCTACTAGTAACCATCGTTGCTTCTCTTCGGAAAACCTTGAAAAAATTTTTAAACGGGATTTTCTATTAATGTAAATATTTTATTTTTGAACCGATTGAGATTACTTTAACTATTTCTATAGAATTAATTTGAAGCAAATCTTAATGTCAATTTTATTTGCATACTATTACATTATTATCCTCTCACTAATAGAACCATAGAAATCTCCACAACAACGTAGCAGAGGAGAGCTAAATGAGTTATGGTGCCTTATAATGGCTCGGGGGATAAAATTGGCTTCAGTGATACGCTAATGTTTTGACATCCTCGTTTTAAGAGCCGTTATAATTCTTCCACAGCACAAAAGCTTCTATGATAATTACGTTACGAACACACGTTGTTTGCCGAAATAGCTATTACGTGATTTTGCCTCTCGTGGATAATCTCTTTGTTCCAAATTGTTCTCAAGTTTTGTTACATTCTCCCCGTTTTAAGCTTCGATGGTTACAAATGAACGATTCATTAAATTAAGTGCGTATATGTGAGTTTCTTGAAAAATCGAGCTTTTATGGTTTTTGGTTTAATCTATCACCGCCCGAACTTTTCTTCGGGAAATGTGGTTGATCTGTTCTTGACAATTAATAAAATTTAGATCAATGATTAAATTTTTTTTCATACATTAAAAACTTTCTCTTCAGGACTGTGCGTCGGTATACAGTTTTTTTATACTATCGTAAATAGACAAGACAGATATATTGACACTTCTCCGTGCATTGATTATAATAGCAACTAGTACAAGAATTTCTTTTGATATATAAAGGTTTATCTATTGCTGTGTTATTTATAACATGTCTATTCCAAGTTAAAATAATTTTGAAATGTATCAAAAATTTTGCACTTTGTTATGACAATTTCATTAACCCAACTTGTAGTTACTATATCTATACTACTCCCATTGAAGTATTATTACTAGCGTATAGAACGGACACCGCAAACACAATGTATGTTCCAATGAATTGACGCCGCGCGGCTTCAATGTCCAATGGATTCGTTCGATTTTGAAAGGAGAACAGGGGCTCAATTTTGAAAATAGAACCTCCCGGCGGGGACACACATTTTGTTCGAGATGTCTTCTCTATGTATACTTATACCTCAATGACTACTCCCAATATTTTCATCTATTAACGTACTGACCGAAGTTATCTTTGGACTATCAAGATCAACAATAAATAACCTCGTAAACGCTTCTTTCTTCAACAATCGACTATGAAGGCTAAGGTTTATTATTGATAGGCCATCAAATAGTTTATAGGCGAGAGCTATCAAAGTAGATGTTATGAAAGCATATGCAACATAAACGAGTGGTATAGTTTTATCAAAATTCTTCTTTTCTTAACAGTACTAACATAAACTTATTACAGTGAATTCGACTGCCTCTCAATGTCTTTTACATAAATTGAAACCGGCATTTTTTTAACAAATTTGAATTAAGGTAAGAAAAAGTTACGTAACCTAGATTCACACTAAGTTAATAAGTATAACAATGAATATAAAAAGATACTATAAACATTATACGAACGTTGAGAGTCGCCGAAAGCAGTTTCATTTTCCTGCCAACCGTCTTACGTAAGGATAAGGAGTAACTAAGTTTGCGAAATTTTACGAACACAGAGATTGCGTTTCTACTTTCAATGCGGCTTTACATAAAAGTTTTCCAATTGTTCCACTTTAGAACTAGCTGCCAGATAGAACTATCTTTGTCTTCTTTTATTGCTATCATTTCATCTACCCTATCTCTTGCTATTATAACTTTTCACTAATAACCTTGTTGTAATAAAGTAAAATATATATTTTCAAGCAATTTTTAGACATTACAAATACAGTTTTATGCCAATTTTTCAAATACATTACTGTAATCAAGTACTGAATAAATTATTAAACATCTTATCTTATATTTATACCGCTAAAACTTAGTATCCACAAGATATTCCCCCATGCAAAAATATTTATTACCTACAAGAAAATAATTTAAATGTTTTATATTCGTGAGTGCTATTGTGCTAAAAAGCATCAGGTATACCAAATTCAACACAAATATACGGAAAAAATTGTCACGACAACCTCCACATTAATAATATATCACCGTAAGCAGAGCAAAGGAAAAAAAATATTTTTCTCGACAAATAACTTTGATTTACAGGCTACTTCGTGGCACAAATAACGCTTTTTTAACGGCGTATGTATGAGCGGTGAAATTGCGAGCAATAAAGCCTAAATTTATATACCAAAAGAGATTAATTATACATCTCGTTGAATGCCTACATATTTTACATGAATTTGTCATTTATAATAAGAAACATTATAAAAAGCAAATAAGGCTTTTGTGGCTGAATTCAATCTGATGCCAGACATGCAACGAAAAAAGCTTCTGAAGGAAATTTCGAATCATAGATACGCATAATCATCGAAATGATATGATTCATACTATTTCACATCAGCAAATCAATTTGTCATTGCTAAAAAACTCTACGATGTCTAAACCCGAAGAAAAAGTTTAATAGAAAAATCAAATGTTGCAGCGAAAACAAAACATAAAGCACATCACAAAAGCGACACCAACAATAAGTAAATATCAAAAATACTAACATGATTGACACCGGAGACCCTGGTCTTGTTCAATTTAGATAAGTTGGTGCCCATCCGTAGCCATCAATGCCAGTCCTCCCCAACAACGCCAATCAAATTGAACTTTAAATGTACACACATGGAGTTAAAATTAGTTCGGGTAGAAGTTAAACGAACGTTCCATTAAGTATTTGGCACCATTAAGGACACAACGTTGGGACAGTTTTTCACTATCACAGTATTGTTTTTTCTTATGTTAGTGAACACAGTTTTAACTTAAGTCCTGTAATACAGCCACTTGGTTTCACAGAAGCTGAAAATAAAGCGAAAATACGTTTAACGCGTTGTAAAAGGATGTTTGAAGTAACTGGCAGGAAGAAAATAATACTGAAAACAAATGCGAGAAAAATTAAAGAAAAATAGATGCGAAGATTTAAAGAGAGTGCTCAAACGTCGATAAGTGACGGCGTGTTGTAACATCAAAAGCATGAGTTAGTCGTCTCGGATTTGTTTATTTACGTTCGTTTACGAAATCACCTAAAAGAAGGCGCCTCATCGTTAACGGGGTACGATAAGATTACAATTACGCCACTTAACAAGACAAGAGTATTAAGAATTTTGTGGATTAAATTTATTTAAATTGTTTTAGGTAAATAAATAACGTAGTTCCTTAAAATCAATATATCATCCCCCTATTTCTAATTAAAGGCACTATAAAAAGTCATATTATGAAGATATACTTTATATTGATACATATCGTGATAAAGATAGAAACAACTGTACTGATGGAGATTTAAGTCTATCGTTTTTCTACTTACAGTGTGACATATTATTAAGGACAAGGCAGACGCTTTCATTCAAGTCCCTACCGCCCACGCCAGCGAGTGGGCGAACAAGTGTATGAATCAATGCGGCCTTATCAATGAATTGCATTTGACTTTCAAATATTACATTTTTTAATAGATGTGTTCTACTTGCATTATTTTCGTATTTTTATTGTACAGTAGTTTGAATTGATTGATTTGATATTTTTGTTTATTTAATTTTAAACATAATTTCAACAACTTTGTATAATTTGTCTTATCTGTCATAAATATCATAATCGTCTGTTTATATACGTATAACAATCACGTATGCTACTGTTTTTCAATCTCATGTAACATACGCAAGAAATGTATTTAATTTACATAAATAAATGTTATCGGTAATGTACAAACACGAATTACACCCTTAATTACCATGTCTATCTAACAATCAATGGGGTTCAGTAAAACCGGTGAGTCATCTACTTCTACTATGGCTGCCATGTGTTTGGTAATAGCGTTTTCGCGTTAGCAAACTGATAGCCAATTTAATCACTGGATCAGTTGCTGAATTATTAAGTTCACAGATTTTGCTCGACAAAATTGAAAAATGTGCAATTTTATCACCGTCTTATTTTAAGGAATATTTTGTTATAGCATTCTTATTTTTAGTTTCTTGTTTATTAATCGATTCAATATTATATTAACTTTTAACGTTACTGTTATTATTAACAGTTCTATATCTACAAAATGTTTAAATTTTACATTTACTGTATGTACTAAATCTGTTGTGTGGATAATCTAATAATTGTAATCAAAATTAACTTTCGATTTAATATTGTCATATAGCAATTTCTTGTAACATTCCTAATAGCATTTGCTAAAACTCCATTAATAGATGAATCATTTACCCCTCTGGGCACAAACTAATTGCTATGCTTATGGACTTTCTTTATGCGGTGCAACGATCGATGGTGGATAGTTTTAAATGCGTCAAACGAAGGGTTGGCCCCCGCAAGCAAGCTGCCCTGATATAGCGGTGCACAGACCATCTGCGTATAGAGATTTTGATTCTAAAAATTGTGAAGATTTGCTGTTTATAAACCGTTGACGACTATCTATCGTTCAATTGACTTTAATTGCAACGTTAATGTTGTTTTAGTTTTCCAGAAATTTCGCCAAAAATTTCGGATTTTATTCGGAATATTTTTTTGACAATATACCCAAAATTTCATAAAGTAACGGCATAATATGCAAGCTTTTTTTTAACGAGTATAATTCAGTTTTATCACAAGCTAACCATATGAAGTAGGTACTTTATTTAAAAATGTAAACTACCTATTTGTGTAAATAAAATTGTTTGAGCTGTCATTTTGTATTAATATAAAATTCTTATTTTTCCTTGTGTGATTTGACTAAAATATTTTACTGGGTTAAGATGACTTTAGTAAAACTTTAACTAAAGCAAAAAAATACTGTGATTGTCTACTACCGACGTAAACAGATTTTACAGAAACATTTTCGTATAAACACAACATAATAATAATATATTTAAAAAATGACAAATCGTTTTAATCATATAATTATACTATTCTTATTATTTCTGTATCAATGTTATTACTCTATATACGAACTAATTATCATTTCAATTCATGCGGGACTCATTCAGCCTTGTGGGTGGTCAGCCAAAACGACTCAGCTAATGTTATTTACAACAACATTAAACAAAACAAAAAAAGAACTTAAAAGTCATCAAAATCGAGAAAATTCACCTTGAAAAACTGATACAAAATAATTTTTACTCCTACTTCTTAGTCCTTTCACGAAAAAAACACGTGTTTCGTTTTCAAGTAGAAAAATTCAAATCACAGTCTAACCGTCTTTTAAATGCGAGTACACTGACATTTGTAAACAGAGTTCGACTTTTGAATTTTGATAGCCACCAAGGTCACTTTCGGTATCACTGAGGTGCGTTCCGTTTGCAAATTGATTTTAGACCACACGATCGAACCAGCGCTGTTCCCTCAAGCGTTCCTCGAACCGAGTGCACGTCCGTTCCGCTCCGCGCCCGACCTCGCACTGACTGCCGGGATCTCGGAACCGCCACTCTCCCTTATTTTGGGTTCTCCGAGGGCGCAACTTATTTGGCCTCTTTGTTGTATCCGAGGGGTAAATTATTACGGTTTTGCGATAACAAAATAGAACACTGCACTATATAATCGAAAGGATTTCTCTTCACTGACCGTTACAATATTCAATCCGACCGACATCGGTTATCGCAATCAGTACCTAAAAGTACCCTCGAATTAATTTGAACGTGTTTTGAATATGCAGCGTGAGGGAAAATTTGAATATCGAAGTTTTAAACCGCTAATAGTAATACTACATGATTTGGCGTTAAATTATTGTGTGGAAACCGTAGTTCGCGGATAATAGTAAAGGTTAAAGTTTCATTTAAAAGTTTCTCGTCCGTGAAAGCCTGCATAATGGATCCTGAACAAAATTTGCCATCGCCGCCACCGACAGATTGCACGAGGAGGAGATAAAGCACATGTTTTTTTTAAATCAAACCATGTTTTTGTAACTGAAAAACAATTTATTGAGCTTTTGTTATGTTGGAGGTTGGACATTGGAGAAGTCTACAGTGGTAAAGAAGTACATACTGGTGTGGTATCAATGTGATCATTGAAGATATGGAAATCAAATTCAACATTATGATTATCATCATTGAAAATTATGGTATCAAATTCAACTCCTAACTAACTTGACTCCTAATAACTAACTAACTAATTTGACTCCTGATTCGTGCAGTTACAAATGAAACAAAAAACGAAAAGTAAATGTAATGCATGTGTGCCGTCCATGGCACGAAATCGTAGAATTGAGTTTGTAGCGTTTTTTTTTATTTATTTTAATGATGTGACAGATATCAATTGTTTCGCACTGAAAGGTATAGCCGGCCTATTCTAAAAAGTTAAGAGCGACAAGTCATTATGTACCTTCATTTCTGTTTTTGCATCTTCAGACCTTAAAGTCTTTAAAAGTAAATATCTCTTACAAAATCTTAAATCGTGAGTTACAACTGTATTTATAATCTGCACTTAAGCATTCAAGACTTACGAAAGTGACGACCTAATATCGTATGCGACGACATAGTTGACAATAACTTTCAGAATTTGAGGTAGCATTGTAATTTCACTCCAGATTTTAAATGGATCGATCACTTAAACATAAGTTTGGCAACCTACTTTCTGCTTTCAAAATATGTTTGAAAGGCACAAATGCAAGTTAGACAGATATGCTCAATATATTTGGAACTGCTTAAGATTTCTGATAGCCGTCAAACCGAAAGAAGCGCCTCAATTAAAAGAGTTTCTAAATCAGTCAACGGCAAAACGCATTCAATTGTAGCAGCTATGAATGAACTCAACATATGGATAATTAGAGTAAAACAGCTGTGGACAAAATGTTTTGGACGAAAATAGAAATGTTCTTACAGACAGCTTGCTGTAAAACCACACTTGTAGGACATGCGATAGTAGTCGTTAAGTGATCAGTTACAGGAAATATAATGGCGTATTGGAGAACTATTTTCATGAACTGTTCACGACAATAGGACCACCGCGGCGAAGGACTAACTGACGATTGGTGATATTTGTGTGTAAATGAGGAATTGCCAATAAAAATTAATTGTTGTTGTAAGGTCTTACCTCAGATTATACAAGTTCTTTAAAGTATAATCCGAGGGTCCTGCCTTGTTATAAAATCCTACTAATCTATACTAATATTATAAAGAGGAAAGATTTGATTGTTTGTTTGCATTGAATAGGCTCCGAAATTACTGAACCGATTTGAAAAATTCTTTCACTGTTGGGAAGCTACACTATCCTCGGGTGACATAGGCTATATTTAAAAAAAAATAGGGATCCTTAATAAAACTCCAATTAAATGTATCCCAAGATGTAAAAAAAAATAAGAAAACCGAAGCAAACCGAGGGCGGTTACTCGTACTATTATATTAAACGTGAAAGTTTATATTTGAGGATAGTTGGATGTTTATTACTCTTTCAGGTAAAAACTACTAACAGTTTCATGAAATTTAGCATACAGATAGATCATGATCTGGATTAACATATGGGGTACTTCTTCTTCTTCTTCTTCTTCTTCATCGTTGCCTCATGACTGAGGGTCGTGGTCATCATAAGTTCCATCTAAGATCTTCCAAGCTTCTCTATCTTGGGAAGGAGGTATTTATTATCCCGGAAAACGAGGGCAAAGCCGCGGGCCGACCGCTAGTCTCATAAAATTATTATGTTTTTCTCATAGACATCGCAAGAACATTTTTAACCTTGAACTGCCCTTCCTCGGTCTAGACATTTCAGCGCTCATTGTCTTTTCAAACCGCTTATATTGCCCCTCGCATTAAACATTCAAATTAGTTCCCGACGCTATCCGCATAGCTAATGCTTGAAATATTTGATATGGATTTAAAATTTAGAAGAAAAATAAAGTTAGACTACAGACTCTGTTTTACTTATCTGATATAGATACTCGTAAATAATGACAGTGCCTTTAGATTAATAATAATAACAGTAACTTAATAATAATATTAATCATTTGATCTTTACCATTGAAGTAATATTACTAGCATATAGAATGGACTGAATTGGCGCCGTGCGGCTTCAATTGGCAATGGATTCGTTCGATTTTGAAAGGAGAACAGGGGCTCAATTTTGAAAATAGAATCTCCCGGCGGGGACACACATTTTGTTCGAGATGTCTATTCTATGACATTATACTTGAATGATCTTTACACACATCCCTACAACCAAGCAATCCATTCTAGGTACAAGTACCTACATGGCCTGGTAGCAAGCTTCAACGGAGGTATAGCCTGGAGCGCATAGTACTGAACCGGTGAATGCATCGTATTTGTGGCCGAAACGCAGCTAGTGAGAAACTTTGATCGCGAGTCTATAGCACTTCAGCGTCACTGGGTATTATGGATGATACCGCTCGTTAAATACGATAAGCTTGTAGTACTCGTATATGTATTGATAAATGATAGTACAGGCTTATCCAATTTAATACAATTTTACATTACAGACTGCTTACTGTTAGATTCAAATCACATTTAGATTAAGAACGGGTAGACTAAACTTACATATTAAGTGCTGCTATCTTGCGACTAAAATTGACAACTTTAACAACTTCGGGTTGAAAGCAGTTTTTTACCCGACTGCACAACGCAAAGGAGGACGCATTTATCAGTCTATGTATGTATGTTCTTATGTGCTTTTTCTTTTCAGTTTTTGTGTTTTTTGATTAATTTTTTTATTTCTTTCTTGGCCGGCAACGCATTAGTGATGCCTTCGTTGTTGCTGATGTATATGGGCGACGATAGCCACTTACCATCTAGTGGATCATCAGCTTTGTCGGCTATTTCCATAAAGAAAATTGCGTATACAACGAGTAATATAATATACGCACTTTGAGAAAGTACCTACTTCAAAATCGGCAACTGAATCGATTCCACGTATTTTTAATTGTGTTTTATAGCTTAATATTTTTTTATTTAAGAAATAAGTTATACTCATTTCGAACGAAAAGTGTGAACATTCTACCCAGCGGCGCACGCACACATGAGAGCGAACGAGCGCTACAAGGTCGGTGCGCGCGTGTGTGTGAGGTACACCCCGACGGAAACAGCTGACTATTAGCGATCGAGCGATCATTACATAAAATATGTAGTAGGTAATAGTACGAAGATTAAATAGTAAACAAATTATGATTCTCTCTTTCCATCACATTTTTCAGGCTTTGTACTGTAGACTGTGAACAATTTTGAACTCATTGATTAATAAACCTCAAATTAAAGAACAAAATTATTTAACAATGTCAGTAATAAGTTTAAGTTTATTTAATACCTACTACAGTGTCACTTTTCACTACATTGAATGCATAAATGACGTACACCCTTAAACACCCCAATTAGAATACCTACCTATTTAGTTTTAATCATAATACATACACTGAAATATTTTTTATTAGCTTAGTAATTGTTTATTTAAGAAATCAGTTACTTTCTCGTAGAGGAAAAATAATGTTCATAACATTCTATGCACGCATACAGACTCACGCACACATGAGAGAGAGACCAACGTCACAGCGTGGATTCCATAAGCCAGAAACAGCCGATGGACGAAAACGAATTATGCTTTTATTAGGTAATAGTACCGAGATAAATTATGTTTCATAAACAAATTATGATTCCCTCTTTCCATCACACTTTACAGGCTTTGGACTGTCGACTTTGAATAATATGTAGTAGGTAATAGTACGAAGATTAAATAGTAAACAAATTATGATTCTCTCTTTCCATCACATTTTTCAGGCTTTGTACTGTAGACTGTGAACAATTTTGAACTCATTGATTAATAAACCTCAAATTAAAGAACAAAATTATTTAACAATGTCAGTAATAAGTTTAAGTTTATTTAATACCTACTACAGTGTCACTTTTCACTACATTGAATGCATAAATGACGTACACCCTTAAACACCCCAATTAGAATACCTACCTATTTAGTTTTAATCATAATACATACACTGAAATATTTTTTATTAGCTTAGTAATTGTTTATTTAAGAAATCAGTTACTTTCTCGTAGAGGAAAAATAATGTTCATAACATTCTATGCACGCATACAGACTCACGCACACATGAGAGAGAGACCAACGTCACAGCGTGGATTCCATAAGCCAGAAACAGCCGATGGACGAAAACGAATTATGCTTTTATTAGGTAATAGTACCGAGATAAATTATGTTTCATAAACAAATTATGATTCCCTCTTTCCATCACACTTTACAGGCTTTGGACTGTCGACTTTGAATAATTTTGATTAAATACAATGTCAATCGTTTTGGCATTAAAATTGTAAGATATTTATTGAATTATTTATCGTTTAGAGGTATAATAGAACAAAAGTAAACAAAGACGGCGTGTTTAAAAGCTGTGAATCATAAAAATATTTACTAACATTAAACAACCAATTAAATTTAGTTAATGTAGGTGTTACTTACAGTTCTGATAACTGGTTTCTTCTCTCCTGATCCTTCTGTACTCCTAACCATCAGCGTAGCCAGCCATGGGCTCAGGGTGGGGCAGCAGTCTAAAATAATATGTAATTTTTTGTTTTGATCGCATTTTTTTGTGTCGACTGACGACAGCTGTCGAGTGTAAACTTTCCTACAGATATTAAGTATTGTAGTTAGTACGTAGATAATTAAGTTTTTTAAGTTTGATTAGGTACCTTACAGGCTTACAGGTCAGAGCCTGGGTGGGGCACGGTGGGGCGCTAGCTACGCCCATGCTGCTACCAACTCCTGCGGCGTCGTCTTTTAATGACATTTTCAAAATGTCCACCACCTTGTTCGATACACAATAATGCACGTTTGTGCAATTGTCGTTTAAGTTTATTTAATACGACAGTGTCACTTTTCACTATGTCAAATGCAGCTATTATTTTATTTTTTAGATCCTCAGCGCTAGTGGAATCTTTAAAATAAACTAAAGACTTAACACGTCCCCACAAAAAAAAGTCTAGGGGCGTCAAATCAGGTGACCTTGGTGGCCACTGAACCGGTCCGCCGCGACCGATCCATCGCTCCCCATATTCAGCATCAAGATGCTGCCTGACAGTCCACGTGAAATGCGCTGGGGCACCGTCGTGTTGATAGAACACCTCTCGTAAATTTACAAGAGGTACGTCTTCTAGCAGTGCCGGCAAAGTTTCTCTTAAAAACACTAAATATGACTGTCCTGTTAATCTCTCTAGGAATACGGGCCCAAGTACGTGTGTACCGATAATGCCCGCCCAGACGTTAACGGAGAACCGGTGCTGAAAAGAATCCACTCTACATGCGTGAGGATTTTCGTGCCTCCACAAATGCGTATTATGTTGATTGAACATCCCCACTCGTGAAAAGGTACTTTCATCCGTCCAAATAATGTTTCGCTGCCAATTGTCGAGTAACCACCGGCTGAATTCCAACCGTGATTCATAATCACGAGGAATCAATTCTTGACAGCGTCTCAAGTGGAATGGGTGCTCGCCGTCACCATGAAGCGTTCGCCACACGTACATATGACTGACGTGAAAATGTGGGGCGGCTTCACGAGTACTGGTATGGGGATTCGCATCGAAATATTCCAGTATTTCGCTTTGAAGACGAGTAGGTATGCGCACATTGTTTCCTCTGTCGATCGCAGTGTTCGGTCGAAATGTTCCGTGGTCTCGGAGCCGTTGAGTAGCGGCTAGCATAGTCCTACGGTCTACATTGGTACCAAACCTAGCATTATAAGTTCTACACGCTAATGCCACGTTGTCACCACACTGTGCCAAAGTTCTCACCATTTCAGTATAATCAATGTTAGTATACCGAAAAGCCATTGTACGAACAGTTACGATAAGTCGATAACTAAAGACACTAATAGAATAGGTATTATCGGGTATCGGCGCAGCGCACTGCGCAGCGCGATGCCTTCGGCGCGGCGTAACGTATTGAACTGACTGATTTAAATTCAATTTCAAATTTGTTTGTTTACTTAGATCATAAGCCGGTGTGTGGGAATTGAGCGACAAGGCCGGGGAAACACCTTCGTTTATGTCTCGCTTCAATTATTGTTTTCGTATATGCAGAATAGAGTAAGCGCGTATGGAAGTGTGCGCGTTACTATTTCGCACGCTTAATAAAAAAAAGATGTAACTCAAAATTTGTGATTTTGGAAATTTGGCAACTGGAGTTTAAGTATTTTAGTACGAACTTTTTTTGCATCAATTTTTTTAAAGTATAATAGATATTAGGACACTATTTTCAACTATTTTTGAAATCACGGTACCTTGAACATACAATATCAACAGATAAAATAATGGAAAGCATAGTAATTATTTTTCAATCTTGAATCAAACACAAGTCGGAAAAAGTCCCAAACTTTAACAGCTGATTCCCACAAGTTGTTATTTTTGAGTTACATCTTTTTATTCCTAAGATCTAAATCACAAATTTCTTTTACGTCGTACAACGCGTACATTTGATAGTGTGTGTGCCACAAGGCTGTGGCTAAGTATAATAATGCTTGAAAGGACCCTATTGCATTGACTTAAGTTTCATTTTTGTTTGTTTCGACTGTTTAAAGAATTGGGTGACATCATTTACTTAATTTTAATTTCTTTTAGGAAAAAAAATTACCTACATTAAAAATACGTGGAATCGATTCAGTTGCCGATTTTGAGCCATTTACCCTCTTGTCTTACATATATTTAAGGTACATGTTGTATATATTTTTGTTGCGGTTTATGCTTTTTGCATTCTATATTTACTTACGTTCATTCAACATTTATGTAACTCAGAGATTATTTCTCTGATATAACGTTCTAAATTTTTATTTCTTATTTGCCTTCTTAATATTGGATGTACCAATACATGCTGTGCTGACCTTTTGACCAAATCATCCTGTCCGTTTGAATTTCAAAGCAAGGTTTCAAACAAGCTTCCATTCCCAAATACCATAACACAAGGATTTTACCTACAGATTTAGTCCCGGATATCAGTGTTCTCATCCGTCAGGGCGATACCCGGCGATTGCGAAGCTCATTACCGCCAGCAGTAAACCTGGCGATCCATCAAACGGACGACTTGCTGGCAGGAGGGGAAAACTCGCTAAATAGAGATCGTGAGGCCCTTCAAGATTTGGAGTATGGTGAGAATCCTGAATGTATTAACGACCTGCTTTGGAATTTTTAATGTTTGACTTTATCTTATAATTTTTAGCAAGTCAATGAATATTATATCAAACCTAACTGCCCGGACAGACTTTGTTCTGTCAAAAGTTAATAGTAATAAAAAAAAATTAGGGGTGGACCACCCTTACCATTTAGGGAGATGAAAAATAGATGTTGTCAGATTCTCCACCCTAGCCGATATGCACGCTAAGATTCACGAAAATCGGTCGAGCCGTTTCGGAGGAGTTCAACTTCAATAATCTAAATTTTACTAACAAAAAATAACCGACTTCAAAGTCTCAAAAACTACATAGTTGTCAGATCTCGTTCAAATTTATGTGGGACCACATGACAAGCACCTGCTTTCGATTAAAAAAAGAATCATCGAAATCGGTTGGCGTGATATCGAGTTATTCGTCAATTTGTCGCGCACATCTTAACACAAATTTACGACTTATGTGGTTTTATCATGGATGCCATTGTCAGATCTCAATAAAATTTATATGGGACCACATGACAGCCACCAGCTTTCGATTAAAAAAAGAATCATCAAAATCGGTTCGCCCAGTCCAAAGTTCTGAGGTAACAAACATAAAAAAAAAAAAAAAAATACAGTCGAATTGAGAACCTCCTCCTTTTTTTGAAGTCGGTTAAAAAAGCGTGACACGAGAATTTTATATTTGTATATTAGATTATGTGAAGAATGTAAACTCGTAACTCATATCACATGTTTGCTGTGCCCTGTCAGGGTCATGTTGATACCAATTCTATTACTATTCATGTGACAGTGAGACATACTAAAATTGCAATTCAGCCATGTCTATGACCGCTAGTGGCAAAAATTTCTTAAGCGTTTCCGTGCTTCCGAGGGCACGTAAAGCCATCGGTCCCGGTTGTTATCATAAGATAACAGTCGTTAAGCCATGTCGGAGGCTATCGGGCGGTTTGAAAACTTCCGACACTCGGGTTGGCCACTAACCCCTTCACCAATCCGCACTGGAGCAGCGTGGTGGTGGCTCTAGACCTTCTCAAAAAGAGAGACCCGTGCCCAGTAGTGGGCCATTAATGGATTGAAGCCATGTCTATAAAAATATATCCACACGATTTCAGAAAAATCGTTTTTATTTGTCTGTGTAATCATATCGCAAAACTATCTGACGTAACTGATACGATAAGTTAAGAGTGGCAGAAATGCGGAACAAAAACACGTGTATTTGCTTGTTATTTTATAAAGCTTCCTTAAGATAGAGCCATTTAAAGTCATTTCAGTCTTGGCCCACTCACCTCAATACAACACAAACACCATGCCTTCCTTGACATTCATACATAATCCGTCCTACAATACAATGTTTACAGTACTTCTGTCTTTATTCCAGTACAATTTCTACATCTGTAGCTGTCTCTACAATTTATGCACGCCCGACATTTGTCAGGTAAACGGCGCGTGATGTAAAGAGGGTTCAATTTACACTGTCACTCAAGACAGCGTATCATTTGGTGTTCTCGTGACGGTACCAATGGTTCTCGTTCATTCTTTCGTCGAGAAAATACTGACGTCAGTGCATTAGAATAGGACCAGAACTTAAAATCAAGATATTTTGTAATCGTCTGGAGTGATCATTTTGCAATATTACTTTTGTGTCACATAATACAATGAAATACAGAGATTTGTTGAGTGGTATTCGTATTCGTTCGATAGTTTATCGTTCACAAGTTTTACAAGTCCTTACTGAAGATACTGGTTTGTAAATAATCTAAGTATCATTATTTGAATAAAACTTGTCAGTGAGAGAATTGGAATGGAACCAAGTAAAGTTTTTTTTTATATTCGAAATATAGCTATACAGACACGATATTGGAAATAGTTAGCATCAGTCGAAATTATATAAGTTTAACGATATTACATATATCAAAATCTGGTCAAGCATGCACAAACTATGTTGGAATGTAGAAACTCAAAAAAATAAACATGAACCCTGAACACATGACACTCATTTTTAGCGCGGTCGAGTAGAAAGGTACCTAAACTGAGTGAGAAACTCATTCGTAACAAATGGTACTTCAAGAGTTTCATATATCTCTCTCAAAGTGACATCTCAAGTATCTTATATACGAAAATACTTAAATATATCTGTGTTTGATATTGCAAACAGCTACCTTTCTAATATGCTTTATTGTTTCATCACAATACATGTATCCCACTGTTGGACTAGCGTGTCCCACGTAGTTGTCCCTGTACATAGAAAATAGCAGGTTTCTTTACGTTTCCTTGCCAACAGAGTCAGGATAAATGTTTATTTTTTTATATTTCCGAACTTATAGCAACATGTATGTGACTAACTATATAGTGTTTATAAAAATAATCCTAGGACGTCGTGAGTCTATGAGTGTCAAATTATTTTATAGGCCATTAAAAAACTTTAATTTTGTAAATTAAGTTGCGTGTCGCCGTGAAAGAGGCCTTAGTCCGTGTTGCACATTTTGCGATTTGTACATTTTGCGTGTTGTGTTCATTTTGCGTTTTGTACATTTTGCGAATTGTACATTTTGCGAGTTGTGTTCGTTTTGCGCTTTGTACATTATGCTCCGAAAAGTAGGCAACTACGGTGTAGAAAATTTATAAAAGACTTCCTGCTGATAGAATAGTTTGAAATTAAAAAGTCCCCAAGCCATATTAATTTATCGGTCCCAGCCAACATTGGAGACGGCTTGATATCTCGAACATAAATTGTCTGGACACCGCTATTGACGTTTATAAAAATATTAGACATTCTTATTTGATAGCATCTTCCAAAGACCCTACTATTGGACATTATAAACAAAATGTGTGAAAAGAAATAACTTGTAGGCTACGTAAAAAGAGAGATTGTGAGATTTTCTTTTCAACTACTTATTCAAAGATGGAGAGACAGTGACACGAAACTTTTTTAATCTTGATTAAATTTAATTTCTTTATGGAAATAGCCAGCAAACGAGCTGACGTTTTACCTGATGGTAAGTGGCTATCGTCGCCCATGACCATCAGCAACACCAAAGGCATCACTGATGTGTTGCTGGCCAAGAAAGAGAGAAGAAAAAGAAAGAAATACACAGTACGTAGTACATAGTCTACTGTACTACATAAGTTTTATCGATACAAAGAAAGAAAAAGTTTTAAAAACTTTATACCTACGTGCCTACCTATTCTTTGAAGATTATATAGCAGTCCTACAGTTGCAGGTAACAATCCTCTGGAGTTTCCCCCATTCTTTAATTGCGTTTCTTATTTAAATTAAACGAGAGGACTTACTTGAAGAACTACTCCGCAGTCTCTAAGAGAACTTCATTTTTCACATTAACGGTTTGAAAGAGAAGTCGCGGACAGTCTTGCATTCTTAATTACTGTTTTGTTTAATTTTACTCTCTACCTTATCTCTAATATACCTTAGTGTATTTGAATATCTATATCTAGAGGTTACAATCCTTCTAATGTTACCTAAATCCCATCAAAAACATAAATGTAAAGTGAGAGTCAATTTCAAAAAAAAAAAAGAATTGAGATCTAAATGGGTGCCAATTTCTGTGTAGAAAAGCCTAAAATTTTAGTCACAAGAACATGTAATTCAAGCTCCACATTTGACTTGGTTAGTTTTCACGTACCTACCTAGGCTATATTATATCTATGTAATTAGCTTCGTCAAATCTGTTAGGTTGATGGCTTATGACACTCTTCTCTAATTTGGTTTGTTGGTTGCTAACTAAAGAAAACTAGCCAAGTCAAATGTAAAGCTTGAATTACATGTTCTTGTGACTAAAATTTTAGGCTTTTCTACACAGAAATTGGCACCCATTTAGATCTCAATTCTTTTTTTTTTTTGAAATTGACTCTCACTTTACATTTATGTTTTTGATGGGATATCATTACTTTTTGTATAGAAATTATTAGTAAGTACTTATTCATAACGTTACTGATTAATTTTAATACATGAACTGTTATAGTGCTCTTCAACTAAATCTGTAGTTAGTGCGCCGTGGTCCGAAATACGGTACCTATTATTTCATTATTTATAAGTAATGATCTTCCACTATTGATGTCCGCTAAATATTGAAATAATAATTAATACTAAATCCCAATTATACTATCGTAATAAATACGAAAGTCGACTATACTCTTATTAGTTACGAGTGACCGCCCTTGCTTTGCTTTGGTTTTCTTATTTTTTTACACCTTGGGTTACGTTATTGGAGTTTTATTAAGGATCCCTAATTTATTGAAAATATAATATAGCCTATGTCACCCGGGGATAGTGTAGCTTTCCAACAGTGAAGGAATTTTTCAAATCGGTTTAGTAGTTTCGGAGCCTATTCAATGCAAACAAACAATCAAATCTTTCCTCTTTATACTATTAGTACAGATAAGTTGTTTATGTTCGATGACATCGTGCAACAATAAATTTTGAAACAATACTTCGTATTACTTTAAACTGGTATAATTACGGAAATAATACAAAATTTTGTGGTGTAATCTTGTAGATTAGAGAAAAATAATTTTCCACACATTAAAAATAAAACGATGTAATATACTGGAAATAACGTCTCCTGACGAACCACTGATCTTCACGTAAATGTATATGAGCTGTGCACTTCTCACAGGCACTTGGGACACTGAACATCTTCCTCCCGTTTAAAGCTTCAGAAAGTACTAAAACTGATATGTTTCGTTATATATTCACCTTGGAATCCACATAATGACCAGATGTCATCAATTTTGATCGCTACTCTTAAATTTCAGGCATTTTAAGTAAGTGTTCCTAATAGAATCAATTTTTTGAAAAATTATCATAAATTGATAAAAATTTACTACTTTCAGATTTATTCCTTTGTATTCACCCGACTACCTATCTGCATGCCAAATTTTAACTTTCTAGGTCACCTGGAAGTTGGATATAGTTTTGATCTATAGGTCAGTCAGTGTTAAATTTCTCGATTTTTGGACGATAATATCTAAATAACCGTTTGAGATGTGTTTATGAAATTTGAAAGACGTATGTATTTCGCAAGTCTTAATAAATGAGCCAAATTGGACAGGTTTATGTTGAATAGTTTTTGAGTTATGAGGTGGTCAAAAGTGGCTCCAAATGGTTCGTGTAATATTACACACGGTGCTGCTCGTCAATTCTGTTAGCTAAGAAATTGACTTGACACGCTCCGCGTGTCTAGATGAGAAAGTTTGTATATGAGGATACATAGAGTTTGTACTCTTTCTCGCAAAAACTACTGAAATTTTCATATTTAGCACGCAAGTAGACCATGAATTTTTTTTTTTTTTTTTTTGCTTACAATAACTTAATGCTGGTGCAGGATGTTGAGCGCACTAAGTTAATAAAAGCCTATTCACTCTTTTCTTAAAGACATCCACGTCATAGGTGGGCGGGAACGCAGAAGCAGGCAAGCTGTTCCAATCCTTCGCGGTGCGCACAATGAATGACGACGCAAACCGCCTCGTCCGTACCGGAATTTGGAATAACATAAGGGGTATCTAGTTATTGTTCCGGAAAACGCAGTAAAGCTGTAGTTACAGATACAATTTCAATATAATATGTGTGAGTTAAACTTTTAATACAACTCATGACCTATACATGGATACGAGCTGTAGGTATCCCATGGTGCAATTACTCCTGTCCACTTACTGGTCGCTGTTATAAAAATCTTTGCGCAGGTATAAGTTGCTGATATCGTAGTAGGGGCGTCTGGGCATTAGAAGGTTAGGTTACAAATCATAAGTCTGGCTTCAGACACTCAGTGATTTTCCCTATACAGCAGTAAAATGTATGTGTAAAGACCTGTCTAGGACGCTTTAGTCAATTTACTTCTTCGATAAAATATAGCCGTGCAAAATATACGTCAAAGGTTTTCTTTACAACAGAGAAGTTAGGGCCAAGCCATCGATGTCTTATAACATATACTAAGTTGTTAAAGGGATATAGCAATATCATTGCGATATTCTTTATGTTAAAGTAACTTCTGATTTAGACATTCTTAGTTCAAACTTTAACTATCAGTTTAGGCATAGGCTAAAGATTTAAAGAAAATCCCTGTAGACTTCTTACAAATCCATTACCCAAATAGAGACTTCGAAAATAAAATGTTATTCAAAAGCGAAAGTTTCCCGTCAAGTTGAAATATTAATCAATATGATATCTACAAAAATCCTACCAGGGAGTTGTAAACACGTCGGGCAATGCCCGTCTGCTTCATATTATAATAGGTCCTGGGCTATAGGAATCCGTGTTTAACATTCCGGTCTAAGAAATGTCTAGACGCGCCGCGGACGCTAAATGATCGATGCGTTAGATATACCTAATCTAGTATGGTATCACACGTGCACATGATTTTATATCTAATCTAATATTATAAAGAGGAAAGTTTTGATGGTAAAATCGGATACGTTCGGATCGGATTCTCCAGGGCTTAGTTCTGTAACAATCTGGTCTTCATTAGTTTTAAGAGATTTTGAGAACTTTAGTGTCTTCATGTTAGTAAACTTACTAACGTGGCTCAAATTTTTCAGCAACATAGCATTGAGTAAAGTATCAACTAATTTAAATGTTAAACTACAGCCGCATTTTATTAAATTAATAGACGATCCTTAGTATGAACTGAAGCATCTAGATGTTTGTTAAAATATATCGCTTAAATACGTCTTCTTCAGCGAATTCCACATAAGTTACAGCATGGATAGATAAACAGATAGACGCACGTACTCGTAAGATTTACCTCACAAAGTCACATGCCTTAGTGATATTATAAACAAGTTCTGCTCATTAAGGTATGACGTTGAAGGCTGCCTCATAATGTGAAATTTTAGGGAACTCAATATCGTGGCTTAGCGGGTTTAATGAATAACAAATTTGACGGAAAATGTTGTTAGCGGTTGTACTTGTAAGAAAACGAACCCTCTTTTGAAGATAAATTAGAGACACGTTTTAAATATTACCGAAGCACTTTTTATGTTTATTTACACGTATTTGCTAGTGCATACCCCGCGTGTTTTGCTACGCTAAAAATCGCCATCTTCACAAATTAGATATCTTCTAATTTTTGGATGGGAAAAGTCGAAAATCGACTTTATCAATGGACCGAATGTGCCTAATGCATTGTTTTAGTGCTCTCAAACCACCTTCGAATTATTGCCTTTAAATTTAAACCATTTTGAGGCATATCGGTTGGATGGTTTCACAGTCTGTAAAGGACATCCGTACAAACTTTTTTGTGTTTTATATTTTTTTATTATTTAGATTTGATATAGTGTAGTTATGTGTATCTTAATTTGTGATCATGGCTCCCACGACATGGCGAATCCTAGTGTGGAGTTAAGAGTAGCTATGTTGCGTCAATTGTTTCTCAGTAAATAATACATGGCTACATTATGAAACAATATGCTTGCCGATTGTTGCAGAAAGTTTTGGCACATTTGACAAGACCCGAGAATAGAAACTCAAAGTCAAAATATCTATGTGTTCGTGATACAAATTAATCTCTGACACACATTTCTGTTAAACAAATATGTGAATATTAGTTAAATGTTTTTCTGAAACAGTGTTTATAAGAAATTGTTGCTCAGTGAATACTACACTTACCTAAGTGAAAAGTCAGAGCTGTTCTTACGTAATGCACAGAACAACCTCACTTTTGATTTGAAAAATCATTAGCGCGACCATAAACTTTTGGGACTTTTTAAATCTCCAAGCGCTTGTTAATGCTTCAGTGACCATAGCATCATCGACTTCGGCTTTCCCTAAAAAACACGCAAAAAAACAATGGTGTCCCGTAAAATATTCATGGAACAATAAGTGGTGTTTTATAGGATCTGCTTAATGGCGCATCGAGGACATTAAACTCAGTTTTACTATACATCGAGTTCACAATTTACCGTTCGGCGGAACCCCGCGAAATTGCTTTTTCATTGACGCACCCAATTTCCGTTAATGTTATGAATATTAAATAGTAATACTTTATTGATGACATTAGTGAAATATGCTGTTTTTAGGTTGCGTCGACTCGCGTAGACTTGAATGATGTAATATAGCGTAAATATTTGAATAATCTGTACTATAATAAAACTCAAAGGGCAAATTTACTGTACATTGAATATTTTTTAAAAATTTTGATTAGGGGGCACTTCAATAACGTGTTAGAGTACAAAATTTTTTTTTTTAGAATTATTGTCTGTCTGTCTGTCTGTCTGTCTGTCCGGGCATCACATGAACACCCCTTGAACGGATTTCGATGAAAATTGGTAAAGTTGTTACTAATACTCCGGGTCATATTTTAGGATACTTTTTATCCCGGAAAATTAAAAGGTTTCCCCGGGAAACGGGATGAAAGTTTGTATGGAATATTTTTAAAACATCAACCAATTTGCTTCAAATTTGCCACAAATGTTCCTTGCTTAAATTAATGGAACACGTATTTTTCAGTTTTTCAAAATTTTGCAAAAAAAAGAAAAAAATACAAATTAATGTGAATATTGCTTATTTTTCAAAACCCGCTCCTGGAGGAATCCTTTGTGATTTTATCGTGGGTTTCAGTATATAAATTCCTAAATACAAGTGCTTCAATATAAATTCACCGTTTTTAAATTTTCTTCTGCAAGAGGTACAAATAAGGTAAAACATAATTTCCGTATGCGAAGCTGCGGGCAACAGCTAGTAATTTAAATAATTTTAGATTTTACGCGGACGAAGACTAGATATGTAGTAAGTATCTAATCAGAAGTGATAACTGTAATAATGATTTATTCCAAAAAATCTCAACCTCGAAGACCCTACTTGTATGAATTTTTCTTTTCAGAAATTCCCACCAGCTTCACAAACAGCCAGGGGATATTTTCAGGACAATACTATCCACGTGAGACCAATTCCCCTGTCTTCATTTTAACTTCGTACATTAGTTTAATTGTAAGTAAAAGCACTTTCTGCACCTTCTGGCGATTCGGTCATCAGCACGGCCGCAGCGAACAAATTGTTTTATCTCGCTTACTTAGCGCTCGCGTAACGAGATTGTGCAAACAATGTGCAGAATAACACAGTTACGGGATCTCCTGCCTCTTTCTTTATTACGGTCATTCGATATATACTTCGTAGTACACACCTGAAACTACTTAGTATGTTATGAGTTGGGTTCAGCAAAAATAATTACAGCAGTACATTGTTTACTCGTAGGTATGCTTGGTAGGGTAGATAACCAATAGAGAGAGGGTTAACAAGTAGAGAGGGTTCCGTACGTTGATTCTGTATTTACCTTTATCTTTATACTTTATAAGCAGTGATAGCCTAGCGGTAGAACGTTGGTCTCTCGATCGAAGGGGCCCGGGTTCAAATCCTGGCACGCACCTGTAATTTTCAAATATTATGTGCGTATTAGAAGTTAATTATCACTTGCTTCGGTGAAGGAAAACATCGTGAGGAAACCTGCACACCGGAGAGTTCTCCATAAAAGTTCTCGAAGGTGTGTGAAGTCTACCAATCCGCACTCGGCCAGCGTGGTAGACTATGGCCTAACCCTCACATTCTGAGAGGAGACCCCGAGCCCAGCAGTGGGACAATTATGGGTTGTTGCTTTGCTTATACTTTATTTATTTAAAGAACTTTTCAACGATATGCGATGAATAAAAAATTCATCCGCACGTTACCTGTAAGTATGTACCCTGAAAAAAATTTTTTTTTCAATGTTTTATTCTACGATTCTGGAGTTTTATTAAATATCCATGCCAAATTACAGTTTTCTAGCACTAATGGTCTCGGCGCTTTGCTTCGGACAGACAGACAGACGGACATGACGAAACTATAAGGGTTCCGATTTTTCTTCGGAACCCTAAAAACAGTATGCCTGATTAAAAATAGGCCTTCTTAAATAGAGGAGGAGAGCTTATGTCCTGCAATTTATTGTTTGCACACGAAAATAAAACAAAAGAAAGGAAGACAAATAGCATTCTGTATAACAAACTTCAACTGATGTTAACACTAATAACAAAAATACTGCCCGGAATAAAAGCCTCCGCGTATACAATCCAGGTTTGATGAGACCAACTTTTTCATTTTCTCATAATTATTGTAATCTGACACTACCACTAAAAATGTACTAAAAACTGCTGAAAACAAGCGAAATTGAACTAGAGAATCGTTTTAAGTAAACCTTCCCTCCAAAACGGCTATAAAAAGCTCATAAAATTTCCATTACTGGCCATAGACGGAAGGAACGCGAGTTTATTTCTTGTCAAAGGTTAAAAATGTCGGCATAAATTGCAAAAAACGCACGAAAAATGAGGATGAACGATAAACAAAAGCGAATATTGATGGGTGTGGTTGATGTCGGACATTTTTTTGAATAAACCCTTTCGTGTAGGAAAATATATTCATATTGGCTGATAGTTCAACGCACTGTAGGATTTTGGGAAAAACATTATTGTTAATTATTAAACGATCAGACATCGCACCCGGAACAGTTTTCTCAGCTGACAGAGTTACTTCTTACTGAGCCACTGGGTATTAAACTATTTACTTTTCATTAGTGTTTTCATTAGTGTCCTTAGGCTACGAATTCATTTTAATAATCCTTGTTATGTTTGAATCGGATACGAAATATCGAAACATATCCGTAGAATACGTTTACGTACAGATTTATTGGAATACCTACTAGTTAAAGTTTCCTCTTTTCGTCTGATCAAACAATGGTAAGTTAAGAAATCCACACGTAAGAATCAAGAAAAATCGGTAAACTGACAATAGATGACACTATTTATACAATTTCTTCTTAAATCTGTACCTAATCAAATCAAAATTTCGCCTTTACTGATCCTCTATCGTCAGTCGTTGATTAGGTGCCAAAATTTTCATGGGTCCAGGCAACCTCACGGACGTTAAAAAGAAGCCAAGTTAAACGGTCATTACATTAAAAGAGGACGTCACAAAGGGAATGGCAAACGTAGGGGACAAAGGCGCGTCGTCTCGCAAAGAGCAGCCCTAGGTCACTGTTTAGCCTGTGCGTCGGTTAGCAGTCGTTTTTGAATATCTGTGCTATCGCCTCGAGTATTTTCCCGCCCTGTTTAACGCCTGCCTTCACTCAGCGCACACAATGACATGTGCATGTAGAGAATTCTTTGATCAATCTTTTTAAAAGTTTTTTTTTCATACGGGTTGTATTTACAATTACAGATAAATAGATAATCTAGTGCGTGACCTTATGGGAGTTGAATTTCACTGGGTTTCAGGCCGTACGCAAAAAGTTATTGAACAGTTTTTTATCCGAATAGTCGATAGTTTTGTTTTGAGGGGTTAGTGAAGTGCAAAGACTACTTTAGTTACTATTTAGCTGTCGAGGAAGTTTTGTAAGAAGAATTAACTACCACATAATCTAGAATTTTGATCAAATAAGCAGATTTCACCAAATCGTCTCTCGTAGGTAGTAACATGGATGGATAAGGCCACCTGTCGCATAGCCTAAAATCAGGGGATAATATAAACTAAACAAAAAAATTAAAAAAATTAAGCCTAAAATAGCCTTTGATTGTACAATTAAGAATCAGAAACAAAATATAATTGATCGTTAAATCAAATTCCTTATATACCTTTAGAATCATCTATTCTCATTATAGAAACACAAAGAACTATAAAGCAAGCTTCAACGTAATTGAACAGAGCTTGCCTAGACAACAAAATTTAAACTATTCTATATGTACATAATATTGTAAACCTCCCCTTTCAATACATGATAGTTCCTCAAATCGTTATCTTCAAATTAAGCGTTCAATGGCGAACGCCGAAGTTTGAGCAATGCGACTCCTTTTAGGGTAAACGAACCAAGTATCGTTTGTTCTTCACCAATTAGTCTCTTCGTTATAACATAATTGTGCCAGCAACCCGTCTCAATTTGATATAAGTATAAAGTATTTGTTACACGATACGTTTGATTTGCGTAGTACATCATGAATTACGCAAATCACTACTTTAAAATGACGCGATAGAGTCGAGAGCTACTGAACTACCGAACGTATTTTCATACGATTTTCACTATTAAAAAAAATATATATGGAAAGCTTAAGTGTAGAATTCATTACGGTTTTGTGAAAATTGGATTAAATATGATTTTGTGTTTTTCACACAAAAACCACAGAACTGATTTTCATGTTTAGCACACAGGTTTTATTTATTTTATTTTATTTTGCTTTATCTATTGTGATCTGAAATAAGATATAACATGCTTGTTATCCCGGAAAACGTATTGTAAGATTAAAGAAAAGGTATTTGGCCACTATATAAGTATTTAATCCTGAAAACATATTCAAATACAGTCGTATTACACAAATGAGCTCCCACGTACCTGTTTGTAACGGAACCTTTCAAATTTCCGCACAGGAACAAGTGACGCGTTGCTACTGGCAACGCACGGCTCATTTGCGAGGTATTTCATTACTTCTGTCTGAAACAGAGTCCACTTGACGAGGGCAGAGTGACCCTGAACCACCAACTTAACTTGACCCTTGACGTGCGAAAACAAACTCTAATACGATCGTGTTAAGAACTATTGCAAAGTTGGCAACGCCAGCTAAAGCTCTCTTAATGTTGATAGCTGTCACACAAAATTGGGTCCTATTGTCAAAACAACAAGAATTGCTAGTTTCGAAAGCGAAAGTTCGAATAGTATGATAGATTTTAGGTATTTGTTATAGACGTGACCGCAATTATACAGGAGTTTAATGCTAAGCAGAGATTAATAGTAGTTGATGGTTGTTTGTATCGAGTTATGAGATCCTAAACGGATAAATATATTTATAGTTTAGCAACTCTGGCCTACTATAAACATGTTTAGATTCGATAGCTACGTAATTACATCATTTTATACTTACAACTGTGTTAACTAACACAAAGATTTAAAAATTAGACTGAAAAATACATTCGATTCCTATATTTGAATCACTTTCAAAATTTATTTCAATATTTATTTATTTGTTATTGTATTTGATTTATCTTACAATCGCGTAATTCTATTGACAAATTGTATAATGTACATTATTAATTCCTTCTCCTAAATACCTACTACCAGACACGTGATATTTTCTATTTTTAACCGGCTTCAAAAAAGGAGGAGGTATTCAATTCGACCGTTTTTTTTATATTTGTTACCTCAGAACTTTCGATTGGGTGAACCGATTTTGATGATTCTTTTTTAATCGAAAGCTGGTACTTGTTATGTGGTCCCACTTAAATTTGAGCGTACTTTGACTAGTAGTTTTTGAGTTATCCCTAATTTTGAAGTCGGTTATTTTTTTAAGTACCTACTTACCTATTTGATTTTGTTCTTAAAAGTTATTCTACATCACTACTACAACACTGTTTACTACAAAAAATATTCCAAAAATATCCTCGTATCCTTCCAAGAATACATAAATAGTTAAATACTAGTTCCACATTATGGTACACAATACTCATATTCAATATCGAAACGGTTCCCGGTTCCGATTTTCACAGTTGATGTGATTCCTCACAAATCAGTACATAACGCCGGAGGTAATCATCTGGAAACTATTCTCCATTCAAACGGTCGAATTTTACACAAAAAATGGAGCGAAATGTCCCCTCTATTCTTGTGTTAAGACTAGTCACTGGTGACCCCTGTCAACGTTCAGAAGAGTTTTATAATGTGGATAAATAAAAAAAGGTTTCTGTTAAAGTTACATAAGTCATACTGCTGTATACCTACCTAGTTTTTGTGCTAAAATCTTTAACAACTATTTTGTTCTATCGTATTTAGAAGTCGTGTAAATAGTGTGCCGTAAAATATGTATTGACATTTATCAAATGGTGGTAATCGTTAAAAATCAAAGACCACCTATCTTATTTATTCAATATCATACGGCCTTAAACGAATAAAATTAAACATAACTGAAGTTATGCTATTGCCGATATTGTATTTTTTTATATTCTCACTCGGCAAATGTGTATTAGATTTCTTTTATTTCCTAATACAATGTTTAGTTTCTAAAACCCTAAAAATATCGATTTCAATAAATGTTTACCAAACTAATTTCAGTTTTTTCATCCTTGTTATCTATCTCACATTGTTATAGAGTTTCGACCGAGCTAACATCAGGGCTCAACGAACACTGGTTCCCGCAGACAACGAGGTGCTCGCTCAACCATTTATTCCGCGTGATTTCACGTGTCATAGCCATGCCTTCGTATGATAAAGTTCAAATATAAATTAAGTATCGGAAATAAGAGACATATTATCTTTTGCCTTTACAATATAATTTCTTAAGAATCGTTAATTTTTGTCGGTCTCAGCCAAGTTAAGTCTTTTTTTAGGTTTACGTGTAAATATACATGGGACGAAACGACGCCCACACCTAAACATTAAGTAACTCAAAGGAAATCCTAAATACTTTTGTTGACTTCAATCCTTACAATTTGTCATCAGTCCCTTTATAGAGCACGCATATTTTTATCTCTCTTTGTAACTGAAGAGGTAGGAAGCGTCCTTCACCTCATCCCGTACCATGCCTAAAAGAATTAGTGGTTTAGTATCACAGCTGTTCTTGTCCTTGCTTAGACGTGCCGCCCGCGAAGGTCCAACTTATACATTTCCAAACAACAAAAACAACCGGGAAAACAGTCTAACGTAATAATGTCTATTTCTATCGGTCACCTATTCATTACCGGCCGCACCTGCAGTATTATACTTCGCAACGACAACGTCGATAACAACAACCAAATATTGTTTGATTAAAAAAACATCTTAAACGAAAATCTATAAGTACTGTATACTTCGTTTATGCGATAAGGACATAAATCTGCCACCTTCAGGAGTGCTGAGTCACGTTAATAAATTTCAGGAAACCGAGTGACACCCCTCTTTGACGCGTTCAACGGAGCAATAGAAATATTGAGGGGATCAGAAATTTGCGATAAGCCCAACTCCCTTGTCCTCTGAGCGATTCAATCGATTATTGACAACATTCATATCTGCGGATTTGCCGAGAGTGAATTTTTAAATATATGCATAAGGATTTTTTCAAGTCACATGCTTATGTTATGACTCCAATTTCAAGAGCAAGAATTTCAAGAATACCCATTAAAGCTCGTATAATATGTATATCACAAAGTTTTTAAAGATAAGAAAGACTTTTTTACTGTATTTCTTTGCTTCTGCAATTCTATTATAAATATGTCTATACGTTTACACTACCTACTTATCGGTTTTATAGGAAATGTTTGATATTAAATCAAAATCAATGGCATTGTTTAAAAAATTAAAGCCCACAAAAACATTTGCACTAAGAATAATTATGTAAAAACATGCAATGACAATGCAAAACATTTAAAATAAAATTGAATTGATATAAGTTCTTATCGAAATACACAAAAGAATGTGAATGTTATCATGACATTATTTAAATGCCCTTTCATCTGTATGCAGCATGTATGATTAGTTATCTTTAGATGGGTTGCAACTTGTCGATAAAATTGTTGAATGATTTGAAGAGAAGATAGAAGACAAGGAGTTCAAGAGGATCAGCTTTGAGTAATTTTTATAAATGTATCATGTATATACTAGTAATATTAATTGCCACATTATGTGTTGGAAGATAACAAATATATAAATTGAATACAACATTACTTTAAATTAAATTTATTAAAGAAACTTAAGAGTTACTTCTAAGACTACATTTACAAACAAAGTTGGACTTAATAAATACCCTAACATTATATAAAATAGCACGACAGTATTATCTTACTCTTGTTTAACTTAATATTACTTTAAAGCTAATGTGAGTTTGTATTATACGTATTTTGTGTATTTATTCTGTACCATAACTTATTTCATTCATAAAAATTAAAGATAAAAAAAACTTCGTGTGATTGAATTTAAACACCATCCACTCAAACTATTTTTGGTGATACCTCTACCAAATCTAAAATATTTGGAGCCACAATAAACTTGCTTTCAAATTTCGCGTTTATATCAGTACACATTTTCTTTAAAGCTGGATTAAAATTTAAGAACTGCACTTGACAAGAATTTTTCTCTATATCCTTAATAACAGATATGAGATTTGTTGCTACTGTAGTGTCCATAGATTTAAGTTCCGTTCCGTTGATTATAAGGACTGAAGCACTTTCTGCTTGCCGTGAAGCTTTTATCAATGCTCTTCGGACATGCTCTGCAGCACAATAAGACACATTGTCTGACAAAGGTACAACAATAAAATTGCTTTTTTCACCCCTGACTGTCTTTACACCAACAAATGGTCTTGAACTGGTGTACAAAAGCATAGCAGCCTCAAATATTATTCCTGTAACAATTCCATACTCCAATCCCATGGATAAACAAACCACAATGGTCACTATTAAAACAGTTAGTTCTCTTTTACTATTAGACCATAATCTTGCAAATATATTGTATTCAATCATTGAAAACATGGCTGTTATGATCAAACCGGCTAAGGAAGCCTTGGGGATGTAATAAAATGTTGAAGTCAATACACTCAGGGCAAGAATAATTACTAATCCTGTGAATATTCCTCCAGCTGGTGTTTGCACTCCAGACGCGAAGTTTAAGGCCGTTCGAGTAAAAGATCCAGTTATAGGCATACTTCGCACAAATGACCCAAAAATGTTACAAATCCCAAGAGCAATCATTTCTTGTGTTGCATCAACTTGAAGACCTTCTGAAAATGCTTTGGCTATCGCGACTGATTCCAGAATAGCAACCAATGGTATAACAACAGATTGAGGTCCAAGTGCTCTTAACATATCCCCGAAGCTATATGTTTCATTGCCAACGATAGTATGAAACGGGGGTGGTCGGAAACTAGGAAGGCCTTGGCCGATATCTCCTATTAACAGTAATGGTTCACTATCCAAAGACACTTTTAGAATATATGCCACAATAATTCCAATAACAACAACTACAGCGTTTCGTCCAAGTGATAAAAACCATCGCATTTTTTTTAATAGAGGATCCGTTCGACCACATTCCTGTCCTAGACGTTTTAAAAATATTAGGATTAGAATGGTAGCGAAACCCAGAATTGGATCCCACAGTCTCACAGTCTTGATATTACGGATAAAATTTATTAAGGACTCTCCGAAACTGGATCCAGACAATCCTTTTAATCCAAATAATGACTTTAACTGCCCCGCTGCAATTTGTAACGCAGCGGCAGTTGTGAATCCACTTATAACTGGCGTTGAGATGAATTCCACCAAAAATCCGAGATTAAGTAGACCCATTGTTAGCACGACAACTCCAGATAAAAAACATGCTAAGACCGCGAAATCTGCAGTGTAATCTAATACATATCTAGCTACCATTGCAGCCATGATAGCAGTAGGTCCAACGGTAACAGATTTACAGCTTCCAACTAAAACGTATAGAAATCCTCCCATTAATCCTGAATATAGTCCATATTCTGGAGACAATCCTGCAACAACTGCATAAGCGATTCCTTGCGGTATAGCTGTCAGTCCAACTGTTATTCCTGCTATGATATCTTGTATCAGAATCGTAAAGTTATAGGTTGGTAGCCATGTTAGGAATGGCAAACGTTTCTTCAAAACTTTTCTGTTGCATAATTTTTGACGAAATTTCGTAAGTCTTCGTTTTTGTGCTGAAACACCATCTTCAATATTATTTATTCCATTAAAAACTGTCATTGTTGTTTTCTATTGCTACGCTATTTCACGACTGGTTTCGATAAATTTACAAAATTTACAAACGAGATAAATGTTTTATCTCTGTTATCAAAATATCATGTCAATCACAAATGAAACGCAGTTTACAGATCATTCTTAACATTTCCTATTATGTCATAAAACATGGTCTATTTGATAATGTAAAATGTTCCGGGTGGTACATGAATTTTTCGATATACCTACATTTTATATTGTGCAACATACTGAAGCTATAGCATAAATAGCATAATAGGCTTAGATGCAATTTATTCTAGGGATGCATCCGGAGAAATGATTCACTAGATTAACATGTTGACATACTATGTATGACATACTACCATCTTAATTTCAATTATTTCGGGCTTTCCTATTTATAAGACTCACATAATACAAGTTGCAACAGAAGAGTAAAAGGTTAAAGGTAATCAAATTTCCACATAAATGTGTTCAACTACCCTACACGGCACGTAAAAGTTTTTAATTCTACCCACACAGCAATACTTTGTGATGTTATCGACGTTCCTGTGTGTGCCGATAGGCTAGTAGGGTCTGCCCGAGCCTTTCAGATAAGGGATACTACGATCCCGTGACCACGCATATGGCAATAGCATTAGTGAGAACCAGCTTATTTTTAGAAGTCAGAATTTTAAAATGACTCTTAAGTCTTGGGAATAGAACGTACAATTAGGCAGAGGTGATTTTGTTGAGATCTATAGATAGTTTATTGGAAAAGGATTGTCATATACCATAAGTTGGTTAAAATTGGGTTAAAATGTATTGTTTATTTACATTGTATATATTTTGGTTCAGCAGTACCTTGTGTCTCTGATACGAAGTATATTATCAAGACAATTTTCCAATAAATATAATTATTAATTATGAGGGCTACGAGTTGCCTTTAAGTTATCCATTTACCGCTAACGTTTTGCTATCAAATATCATCATTAAGACAATTAAACAGTGAAAACTAATTTTATAAAACCGATTGAAATTACAACAAAAATAAAAATCTTTGCAAATCAACTCGCTCCTTTTTCTTCGTTATTTTTATTTATTTATTGTATTCTGAATGTTATGTATTAACATGAAAAGTTTATCTATTAGGGTGTGTAACCCTCGGCACTAATCGACATTTGATTACGATTTCATGTTGCTTCTCATTACAATATCAAAACTTTTGAGCCGGTGAATGATAAATTATCTTAATTTACAATAACTAAGTAACGTAATTTGACAAACTTAAACTACTTGCTAGTTGCTACTTAAAAACCGGGCAAGTGCGTGTCAGGCCACGCGCAATGTAGGGTTCTGAAGTAGTAAGTTTATCGACTATGTTAACAAAGCATTACTACAGTTTCTATTATGATATGTTTTCAAAATACTTATCAACTGTCGTCAAATTATCTTTAGAGTTTAAATTCAAAAATTCGTACCTACTTAGAGTAGTACATTCAAATCCTACAGCTGGGCATGGGCATTGCGACGCTACCCACAAATCTCAGCAAGTGGATAGGTATTATGGAATTAACATGACCGCAACGAACATGCAGCCCTAACTGAATTTATGAATAAATCATGGCCGTTCAATTCGTTCTGAATCTGATTTAACCCTTTGCTAGCGTGAGGGGTGTTTAAGACCAAGTTTTCCGAGAAACATTATCTTGTTTGATATATAGAGGACTTAGTACCCATTCAAAATTAAGCCATGCGGGAAATCTATTGCTTAGGCGCTGAAAGTTTTGGGACAATGGAGTGACAAATACATTTTGAAATGCCAAGACAAATTAAAGGATCGTTATTTATATAAGAATTATATATTTATTTAAATGGTAAATTAGAAAGAGCTATTAGGGCTATTTATAAACTTAGGTCTCGGGAAACTTTGCGTGAAAAGTTCAAAGAAATATGTATGTAAGTACCTATACTTAAATTAACTTCACGTAAGTACCTATACTTAAATTAACTTCACAGTATATTTATTGAAATGTAGTTTAATACGGAATAATACTGCTGAGAAATTTCTTTATGGCTTTTCTTCTCCACACCTTTCTATATTTATATAAATAATATTGAATTTTGAGGATGAATTTAAGATAGGGGAAGATTTAGATGATGCCTAACGCTAAGAGATACTTTATTAGGGGATCGTTTAGGTGCCGTTGGTGAAATCGGGCTTTAGTCTTTTTTCTTAAACTAAAGATGTTAAAATTATTACTAAGAATAAACTATGTAGATACTTACCTATCTGTCATTTCATTAGAAAATTCAAATGATAACTTACCGTCATCAACTAGCATGTATTTGTCTCATAAATTACCTGAAAGAAAGAAAAACTAATTAAGTACAAATAAAATATTGATGTCAAGCTGGCTTTCTATAATATGCTATTTTACTCAAAACAATATCAAACATTAAGTTAAAAATATAAACTTACACGCAATTCACACATAATTCACATAAATATAACACTTATGATATTCAAATTCAAATTCAAAATAATTTATTCATGTAGGTATCATTGATACACTTATGCACGTCATTTTTTTTTAATGAACCAGCTTTTCGCAAAAGTGCTTTGTAATGGAGGAGAAGAAAAGCCGAAAGAAACTCATATATATATATATATATATTAAAGAAACACACGTAGAGAAACCTTTAAATCAAGGATGTATTCACTATTCAGCCCCAGCCTATGCAAACATGGGTCCGACATTCGATATCAGCCTATACGCGATTCATTAACCCGTCTGCAGCTAATTCCTTGCCCAATAATAACAGGCATTAATGTGGCGCTTGTTCCGTAAACCGGGCGCAGCGGTCCGGAACACCCCCTGCAGGATAGGGTTAATGAGGATATTGATATGTCGTGAATATTTGAACACAGGGCGAAGTAATATTCGATGCGATTTAAAATAAATTTAAAACGCGTAGAGTTTAACTGAGTTATTGAATGATATAGGTACTTTAGGTAAAGAAAAATACAAAATGCGTATTATTCGTGGCAAAATGCGTGGTTCGCAAATTCCATGAACAGAAGCAAATAATGTAACATTAAATAGATCACATAATTATGAAAGATTTATGTCCCATAAACGTCTCTCTCTGCCGAAAATCAAATTCGGAATCATGTGCTCGGTACACAGACACTGTTCTTAAGTTCCGTTTTTTAGACAAGTTATAAGTACACAATCTTGGAACTACTTTTTAATCTGAGAGAGAATCAAAATCATTTTAAAATAAATATCTGAATCATAGCAATCGAATTCAAATTAACAATTTAGATTCGCGGGTAATAGGTTCGCGGGTAATCTCACAAAAACTCTCGACTCCCTATCCTTATGGTGAAACCATCGTAAAATATAAAATTGTCCATAAATCCACCCCATATACTTTTAGAACATATTCGGTGTCAGTCCACGTAACATCGAACCGAGGAATCGAACCTGGGTTTACGAATTTTACGGTGACCTCACTCGTAAAATTTAATATCTCTTCATTTCTGATCTACTTTACGATTTACGGTTCATAATATCGGAGATGTGAAGGTAATTAAGAGTGCGATTTTTATGATGACGGATTTTTTATTGCGAGTTACTTTGACAGGTTTAAAATATGTCTACGTACGAGTATGTCTAATATGTGATTTTTTCTACAAAGATGGCTTACATCATTACATGTCCTATTGGTGTTATCTGTGGACATATTACGCTTGCTTTAGCACTAAGCTTTCTTTCAAGCAATCAAGAAAAATTTGCGTTTTGTACTTTTAACAAATATAGGTGCGTGAAGAATTCTCAGTTTACAAGAACCGATGTTATTATACGTATAAATAGGATCTTTTAAGGCAGTCCGATCACCTTAAAAGTGTACAATCCTTATATCAAGAAAACAAAACGATAGAGCTGAATCCGTTTCATAAGTGACTCGCTACTGGAAGGCTATTCAGTTTTGTAACTTGACAGCGGAGTTTCAAAATTGACGTTCGAGTTCTAGGATCACTTCACTTCGCAAGTGCGTACTAGATGATTAGATAATGACATGTCAATATGATGCAAGTTCGCTTTTGTTTTGTAACTTGACAGCGAAATACACGATGAGTTTCTAAATTGAAGTAAGAGTTCGAGACTCCCTTCACCTCGCAAGTGCGTACCAGATGATTAGAGAATCACATATCAAGATCTCGGACTCGAACTTCAATTTTGAAACTCATCGCAGATTCCGCTGTCAAGTTACAAAACTGAATAGCCTTCCTGATTACAAATTCCCACGTGCTGTAACCGCGATTATGGCCAGTTTTGTGACCAAAAAACCGAAGTTGGGTAACTCTTTAAGCTAGTACATAACTTCAGTCAATAACCGGCGCGGGACATGTGAATAAGATTCACTGAAGCGGCTTCATGTAGCTTTACGACTACCCCGAGATAAGTGGCAAGCGAGCGAGCTCAAATCCCTGATTACGCATTAGGGAAAATTGAACTACACTCTTTATTTTTCGACGAGAGTTGACGGCAAGATGTCGTGAGTCGGAAAGATTTGAGATCAGAGGGAAATGAGGTATTGCGATGATTTTTACTGCCTTGAAAAAAAGAATAGATTATTGTTTGATAGCTATATAAAAAGGATATATTTTCAAGGATCACTTCCGTGTTTGTTTATCAAAAACGAGTAACCGCCCTCGATTTGCTTCGGTTTTCTTATTTTTTTATACCTTGGGTTACGTTATTGGAGTTTTATTAAGGATCCCTAATTTTTTGAAAATATAATATAGCCTATGTCACCCAGGGATAGTGTAGCTTCCCAACAGTGAAATAATTTTTCATATCGGTTCAGTAGTTTCCGAGCCTATTCAATGCAAACAATCAAATCTTTCCTCTTTATAATCTTAATATATATAAATTACGTGTCACGTTGTTTGTCCGCGATGGACTCCTAAACTACTCAACCGATTTTAATCAAATTTGCACACAGTGTGCAGATTGATCCAACTTGAAAGATAGGATAGCTTACATCTCAAAATAAAAAAAAACTTTTGACGGAACGAAGTCTGTCCGGGCAGCTAGTATTAGTATAGATAACTGATTACCCAATAGGCACAGAATTGAAAATATTGAAATTAAAATTTATGAGGTACCTTTGGGACGCATATAAGACAGTAAAGATATCTTTGTCAAATGCAGGACGGGGTTTATCAAATGAAACGGCCCATAAATCCAATAAGAAATGTATAATTCCTTTCATGATGCTGAGGCACAATTCACAAGTTCAATGCCAGCTATTTGGCCGAGCACCAACAGAGACCATTGTTCGGTTAAAACTCCTATTCATTGCTCTATCATATTTATTACTATGGTTGGGATCGTAGGAATTGTAGATGATAATGCTTCTTTCTGAAAGAAAAATATACTCACTATAAAATCCACGCTTCTGCCAATAAAGCAAAACGGATATAAAAACATTAGTTTAGAAATTATTCAAATTCTAATGATATTTCTAAATACCAGAAGCTTGTTTCAATTCTTCCTGCAGTAATCCATTTCAAAGTAAACAAATATGAATACTAAGTTAAGTAACTTATGGAATTAAGTCTAAATTTGAAACAACAAAAAAAATATTACTATTTTTAACATCTTCTTTTTTCTGTTTTATAAAAGTTAAATAATTGGTTTTTAATTTTTATAATAAACTAGCTGCTCGGACAGACTTCGTTCTGGCAAAAGTTTTTTTTTTGAGATGTAAGCTGTCCTATCTTTCAAGTTGGATCAAACTGCACACGGTGTGCAAATTTGATTAAAATCGGTTAAGTAGTTTAGGAGTCCATCGCGGACAAACAACGTGACACGTAATTTATATAACTATACTAGCTGCCCGGACAGACTTCGTTCTGTTAAACGTTTTTTTTTGAGATGTAAGCTATCCTATCTTTCAAGTTGGATCAAACTGCACACGGTGTGCAAATTTGATTAAAATCGGTTAAGTAGTTTAGGAGTCCATCGCGGACAAACAACGTGACACGTAATTTATATAACTATACTAGCTGCCCGGACAGACTTCGTTCTGTCAAAAGTTTTCTTTTATTTTGAGATTTAAGCTATCCTATCTTTCAAGTTGCATCAAACTGCACATGGTGTGCAAATTTGATTAAAATCGGTTCAGTAGTTTAGGAGTCCATCGCGGACAAACAACGTGACACGTAATTTATATATATTAAGACTAGCTGCCCGGACAGACTTCGTTCTGTTAAACGTTTTTTTTGAGATGTAAGCTATCCTATCTTTCAAGTTGGATCAAACTGCACATGGTGTGCAAATTTTATTAAAATCGGTTAAGTAGTTTAGGAGTCCATCGCGGACAAACAACGTGACACGTAATTTATATATATTAAGATTAAGATGGTCATTTAGAGTAAACAACGAAACCGCAAATAGTTCCCCAATAATACCCACAAAAAAACCCAAGCAAGCTTAAACAAAAGCTGTTTAAATCATCTCCATTAAACATCACACATATACAACTAAAAACCGTTCCAAGATCTCCAACATAGCTCGTGTGCATAAAAACTTTCCAGTAACGCGTCCAAATTGAATGCAACTCAGGCGATGGCTATGGCCGCCTTGACTTTGCCAAAAATGGTCGTCTAGACGAGCAAACGACCTCCTCTCACGTATAAATTTGTTTAAATTGTGAACGTTTAATCTACAAATATGAAACTATATGGAGCAAGAGTAACTAGCGAGCAAGAATTTGAATGCTACGAAAAAAAATAACAAAAATGAAATCATATTTGCGAAATCTTGTAGGCGAAGTAAGATAAAATTTTAAAGATTGACACTTAAAGTTTGATAATCTACATTTTACTAACAAAAAATAACCGACTTCAAAGTTACTCAAAAACTACTTGTCAAATCTCGTTCAAATTTATGTGGGATTACATGATAAGCACCTGCTTTCAATTAAAAAAAGAATCATCGAAATCGGTTGGCGTGATATTGAGTTATTCGTCCATTTGCCGCGCACATACTTAATACAAATTTAAGACTTATATGGTTTTCTCATGGATGCCACTGTCAGATCTCAATAAAATTTATGTGGGACCACATGACAGACACCAGCTTTCGATCAAAAAAAGAATCATCAAAATCGGTTCGCCCAGTCCAAAGTTCTGAGGTAACAAACATAAAAAAATACAGTCGAATTGAGAAATAGATAATAGATAAATCTAACTAAGTAAAAGTAAGTAGGATTTGTAAAGAATCGATCTCTACCGCGGGCGAAGCTGCGGGCAAAAGCTAGTTATTTAAATAAATAAATGAGGAGGCCCCAGTCAGGCAAAAAGCAGCACCTTCTAAAGTTTTTGTAAGGAAGAATTATAAAAATCGTAACACAGGGCGCTGTTACCTTTCCTCTATGTTATATAAACAAAAGAACTTGGAGCAACAATTAGAATTCCTTTTTGTTTATTAGCACAAAAAGGAAAATTCCTTTTATGTTAAAGAAAAGCTCTAATACCCGTATTACCTTGGTCATTGTGAGAAACATTCATTGTTTCGTTTTAACTACTGCCTTGCTGTAACTAGGATAGCGTTACTTCTTTTTAAAATTATAGAATGTGAACAGAAACACAGATCGTTAGATATTATTATGTGATACAGGAAATTTAACAGGATGGTGAAAGTGTAATTACTTGCTTATTGAACTTATTTTATTTAACAAATACAATCTGTTAACATGACATATAAACAATAGTTATCATCAAAATATTAACATACACTTCACACAGACAATAAACAGTGAATATGACGGGAGCCAATCTCTTAAGGTGTCAAATATTACCTCGACGACGGCGGGCGTGACGTCATATCCTTGGGTTATCTAACACCGTGTCAGTCAACGCTTCCTTTGATAACATTCAAATTACTGACTGTAATTAAAACTTGATTACTTCGCTTATATTAATGCTATATCATAATTGTTGGTACTTTTACATTATTCGCTTTCAGTATGAACAACTACACTGTATGAGAATGTGAAGATTTTTTTTAATCGAAAAAAAACGATAAAAGCAACAATTTTAGGGCTGTTTTAATAAGGTTAAAAATGAATATAGAAATGGAAGTTTAATTTGTTTACCAGTAGGTACGGTCTACATTACGTGTCCAACTATTGAACTACTTACTGAACTTTGAATTTGAACACACGTGAAAACTTGATCAACTTACGATTGACGTAAGCTGCTACCCTATCACAACGACAACCATATTTGAACATTGAGATACATACATAGAACAAAGCGTCGGTGGCCAATCTGCAAAGTGTCAAACATCACCGGCGGGGTGGCGTGGTGGTAGGTGACGGTAGGTGGCGGTAGCGGCGCCGCAGGGTGTTTTATCTGACGACGCGTCACTCAGCGTTTCCGTTTGGCCGTGGAAACCGTACTAACCATGACACTGACATTATTGAGACGATAACTTGGTTATACAACAGTAGATAGAGTGTAAAGCAAGTGATATATTTTGAAGAACATGAGTTCATTTCAATTCAACGGACAACAAATGTAGTAATAATAACCCAAATATATTTCAACTCAAATGCTATAGATCCATTAGTTAGTAACAAGCACTTAACTTGCTGATCGAATGTTAAAAATGACTATCCAGAGTGTTTTTCTTCCAATGACATTTAGGAAGAAATTTTGGGGTTCGTTGTAAAAGGCCCAAAGTGCAACTTTGCAACAATTAGTTATAATGGCGTTAACTTTATTTAGTACCTTATAGGGTTTGATTCCTTTGCCAGTGTCTTTTGATTGCATTGACAGAGATGTTTTTAGCTCCAAGGGGTTGGCGACCTGAGTATTGGATATTAATATCTATATGATACCTTCACACGTTCCTGAGAAAATTGGTCTTGGCTTAGAGATAGACAGACAGATGAGCAATGGGGTGATCTTACAGAACGCTATAAATATTGAAGCGTTATGTTGTGTGTTGACCTTTCAATGTAATGAGCTTCTCAGTAAACTAAAGGACAATTTTTTCCGAAGCGAAGCGAGGACGTTTACTAGTCTTAATATATATAAATTACGTGTCACGTTGTTTGTCCGCGATGGACTCCTAAACTGCTGAACCGATTTTAATCAAATTTGCACACCGTGTACAGTTTGATCCAACTTGAAAGATAGAATAGCTTACATCTCAAAATAAAAAAAACTTATGGCAGAACGAAGTCTGTCCGGGCAGCTAGTTAAATATAAAGTTAAATAATGTCAATACCTATTTTAAGAAAACCCTGTCCTTAGAACGTCTGGGACTTGAGTTCTACTCGTACTTTTTCCCTTATCTTATCTTTATTGGCCAGAAATACATCGGTGTTGAATGGTGCCCGTAAACGGTCAACGGTGATACTATTCTGTGGTGATACCATACAATGCTAATAATAATGCTCATCGGCTAGTTAGGCGGATGTTGACATAAAAACACACAATAAATAATACAGGTGTTTTTGATATTTCAAACAAAGTACATAGTCTAATTAGTATAGGGTTGCCAACCTCAAATTTAAAAAACCAGGATTTGAAGTTGGAGAAACCAGGACAACTCAGTTTAAAAACAGGACGCAGTAATAGAGTTGCAATTAGGCCATTTGATATCGGAACTATTCTCAATACCGGAATTGGTTTTCGATATTGACCCCAGATTTCGGAATTCCGGAATTAGTACCGATATTGGTTGTTGAAATTAAAAAAAAAAACCGCCTGCTATCAAAAAAAGCTATTATGATACACTTTTTTGAAAACCTTATGAAGAGCTCTTTAATTTGATACCCATATTGCATTGTTAACCCATATTGTATTGTATTGTTAACGGCGCTACTCTGGCGCTACCTGGGATATATGATATAAATGGGTAAATCGAACTTCGAGAAATAAGTCACTCATAGAATCCAAATCGGGCTGCGTTCGGGAAACTGCGTCATATCTTGTTGTCCAAAACATTACCTCACTGCCCAAAGTCGAAACTCGAAGGTATTCGAACAGTGTGTGTTGCCAGTGATGACATACGGCTCCCGAGACGTGGTGCTTTACTGTCGTCCGAATCCACAAGCTCAAAATCACACAACATGCTATGGAGAGGGCTATGTTCTGTATTTCTAAAGAACAAAACCGGCTGAATTGTCAATGGTCTGGCCACATAGCTCAAAGGACCGATAACCGTTAGGGAAGAAAGGTCCTCGAATGGCACCCACGTCTCAGAAAATGAAGTACAGGACGCCCTTTCGACCAAATGGACTAACGGCCTGAATAACAGTGGGCATCCGCTGGACTCAGAAGGTTCAGGATCGGTCATAGTGGCGCAAGTTAGAGGGGGCCTATGTCCAGCAGTTGACTTCTAAACGCGGGTGGATGAACGGATGGATGCATAATAAAATAAATTATTTGATTAAAGTTTCATCAGATATGTTCATCATAGCATATTTTTGAATATTTACGGATTACAACTAAATCTTCCTGAATCAAATGCTGCTTTTGAACACGACAAAAAAATTGATTTCATACAAATATTACAATTTCTTAGTCAGCTTATCTGTAAAGGTAATAATGGTGGCGCTAGGGGTAACAAGGGATAGAGAGAATTGGATAATTGGCTTCGTGGGTGCGTTCAGAAATAAATTAACACTCGAAATATCTATTTTGTTTAGTAACAATGAATACCGGAGTTACGATATTGAAACACTCAGTTCTGGAACTGAAAATTTTTCCAAGATTCCGGAATTGCGAAATCTCGGAATTTCGGTATCCATGCCCTACTTACGAGCCGTGAGGCCACCCGTAACGTAAATATTTTTACAAGAGGCGCGCGAATTTTAAAATTTAAAAACCCAGGACGCTGCTTAAAAACTATTCAGGACGACCCAGGACACTACAAAAACCAGGACATGTCCTGGGAAAACAGGACGGATGGCAACCCTAAATTAGTAGAATGTTTCACAAATCAAGATAATACAATTCTCCAAAACTATACTTTAATCCCTTCGCCATCGAGGCACACAATTTCCGCGGCACACTGACATTTCTGTATCCTTGAGGCGAACGGCGAGATCGATTCGTGTGTAAATGTTGTGTACAGACTGGCTGGCGCCGCCGCCGCGACGCCTCAGGGAGGAACAATGTTACGTAAGACTTGTCGCGACTTGTCGTCCATCACTTTCAGTTCTAACTTGCCTTGACCGGTCATCATCATTGGACAAATCATTTTCAAATCAAGACAAAAAGGTCTTACATGCAATTATATTTTTTGCGTGGGTCAAATTTTGCAGTATGATTTAATACTTCTAAGTCTACGGAGTTTTTTATCATGTTGATAAAGATTCGATAATGATAACTCGGAGACGGATCCAGGATTTTTGTTTGGTGTGAGGGGAGGGGGATTTCAGCGCCCCTTTAAAGTCAAAGTAAAAGTCAAAGATGCTTTGTTGTGGACAATAGGTACATAATGGTTGGTACAAATACAATTTTATTCAGGTCTCTATGTCCTACCTGAGACAGGTATACATCTTTGTCGAAACCCTTGCTTGAACTAGCTGAGATGCCCTGCCCTGGCTCTACTAGTGCCTTAACTAATAGCTCATTGTAAAGTCCATCAAGACAATAGAAAAATTCATTAATTTCCGCAAACCTTTCCCCAATATTACAGGCTTCTACTTTCGTATCCGCTAAAGGTATCAATACATTTGACGATGAAAGGATTAATTACAAAATGACCGCGCCATGTTCAGGCGTCCCTCGTCAAAAATGACCGCCCCTTAACTTTAAATGAAGGTAAAATGTTTACCTCCATGACTGACGTCCGACCAAACGATTTAACGCTACCCCTTTCACTAACAAGATTCTTATACATTTACGAATAATTAACGCCTCTGCTTCGGTGCAAGTGGATCGAGAGTAAGATAACGAAATGTGTGCTGGGACGCCTGGACGCCTGCTATATGTAGCAGAAGTGAAACTCCTACGGATAAGTGGAATTCAATTCAACTATTTTTTGATACTTCAAACAATGGCATCTCACAGCCAACATATTTGTTTTTTTATTTTACTTATCTGAGAACACTTGGGTTATCAAGACAAGTCTAACAATATCTTAATTATATAAATCCGTTCAGCGGTTTTGAAGATACGAGGTAATAAAGAATATTACATACATACATACATACCAGATACGCGCGAAAAACATAACCCTTCTTAACAGTCGGGTAATTAATGTAGTTTAAAATGTAATTAATAGTAAACAGAAATCAGTATTGGCATAAAATGATTATTTGTCTATAAATTCTTTTCATTTTTTGACAGCCTTATATTTAAATTACCAATGACGATAAAAATACACTGTAAGGTTTAGCAAATAGGACTTGTCTATAAATGGACTACTCGTATAACGTATACCATAATAATACGTCATATTTATATCGCAACCGGGAAAACAATGAAAGTGTAAAACACCATAAAACCAAGGTAAACCCATTATCAGCGCGCCACGTGCACCGGAAATGCACCCGACGCCATTTTTCATCCACCGGACATGACGCGATGCACCGCTCTACGCTTTTTATCGGTCTGCATCGGTAATGGCACTGTATGATTTAGCCATTATTTATGGGTTTTGCGAAACCACTGACAGCGAAATGTGAAGTAAAACCCAAAGTGCATATTAGTGGCCAGTAAAAACACATATTGCGTGGTAAAAAGGGAGAAATAAGAATATGATGGTGAAATTATTGCAATACCCTAATAGGGTTCATAATTGAGTTGTTTCCTAAAATTTTTTTTTGTTATAAATGGAAAGTTCATATATAAGTTTTATAACAAAGTTATTTTAGTTTTTTTATATTCGCTATAACTTAAAAGTTACATCAAATCAAAAATACGTTTTTGAATCCAGTACCGAAAACACGCCGACAGTTCCCGAATAGACCCGAGCGCGCGTGTGACGTCACTTTGTTAATTGCTATTCATTGCAGCATACAGCTGATACTGTGATTTGACTTTAAACTGATAAAATCTTGATATTATCGTCAATATATTGATAAACATATTAAAAATGCTAAACCTTAAAAGTTATCGTGCTTGTTTTGTACCATTACGTGTGAATACTACAAAAAAGATAATGTTAAATGTGTACATTTATTCGGAACCTGTACATTTAATCCTACTTTCCTACTTAATGTTATAAATCTGAAATTTTGGATGTTTGTGACTCCATCACGCAAAAACGGCTGAACGGATATAGATGAAAGGCACACAGATAGTTTTTGACCTAACTTACCAGATAGGATACTTTTTATCCCGGAAATAGACCTTTTCCCGAGGAATATGAGGTTAAATTTTAGTTTTCGTTCATAGATTAATTTTTAGGGTTCCGAAGTAAAATCAGAATTCTTATAGTTTCGTCATGTCATGTCCGTCCGTCCGTCCGTCTGTCCGTCTGTCCGTCTGTCCGTCTGTCCGTCTGTCCGTCTGTCCGTCTGTCCGACTGTCCGTCCGTCCGTCTGTCCAAAACAAAGCGCCGAAACCCTTAGTGCTAGAAAGCTGTAATTTGGCATGGATATATACATATATTTATTAAAAAAAATTAAAAGCTCTTCCAAAAATATTATGGGAAGACCATTTTTGGAATTTTGGGTCCGTTTGCGAAATATTTGCTTTAAAGTGCTAATTCTGGTTGGAGTCAAGTGTCCAGGGGGGACAGTTGGCTAAACGGTTGGAGTTGGACAAGTGAAAAAAATCTCAAAAATAGGTTATAATATGATGAATTTACAAGGAAAACTATCACGGCTATGTTAACATGAGTAGTTAATGAATAATAGTCGATAAACTTACTACTTCGGAACTCTACATTGCGCGTGGCCTGACACGCACTTGCCCGTTTCTTTTATGAAACAACTGATGGTTTTATTTTATTAGGTTAGGAATTTTGCCACGTTGATCCTACTTCAATTCAATGAGGATTTGATGATGGGTTCTGGGGCTACAAAGTGGAACTCCTCAATGGTAGAGTAAAACGGAGCCGTGTTTAAAGATAACTACTACTACTATTAGGTACTATCATTAACATTGTAAAATCAGTAGGAACATCATTAAATAAATAAACGCTTCACACTCCTATGAGTGTGAAGCCCCTTACTAGGATACCCTGAGTCGTGGGTGCCATAGACAATACAAGGACACACACCCAGACCAAGAACAGAAATTCAAACTAATCATTCAAACCACCTCGCATCGTATCGAACCCAGGACCCTTGACTCAGCGATGTGGCGTGGTATCCATTCGCCACACGGGTCATTGACCAAGTTGGTGTATTTCGGAGACAAAAAAAATTATATATTGTACCAGTTTTATGTATAAAGCGCGTACAAACCCATAACGCCGCAGTAGGTTTCCCTGTCGCGGGTGATATGGACAACACGTCACTATAACACCCAAGACCCGAGTACAAATATTTATTAGATATGGCCGGGAATTGAACCTGGGACCCTCGCTTCGCAGGTTGGATCGAATCGCTATCAACTAGGCTATAGGGTCATCGTATGTATGTACCTACTACTAGCATAGAATTTCTGTAGCATTGCATTGTGCATTTTTTTTATTAATCACATTCTTCATTTCTCTAAGGATCCATATCTGAAATTTACGCAGACGAAGTCGCGGATAGAAGCTAGTTGTATGATAAATGAAATATAATTTATCATACACCCCTGATTTCATACCCCTAACACCCTGCCCTGATTCCTCCCAGACACGATTTACTAGTAAACAGTGTAACCTTTTCTTTTGGTGTAAGTATATAATCAATGGAGAGTTTTATTATATTTAATGAAGAATAAATCATTTAACGTTTAAATTTACAATAAAATTACGTGGAATATCTTTTTGCACTAAATTTCGGATATTTTTAGTTAATTTACGTGTAGGAGCCGTTGAGACCGTACTATCGTGAAATTTCTTTAACAAAGTGACGTCACAAATATGGCGGTCAAATTTGGCGCGTTCGTAGCCACGTGATTTTTTTTTCAACTTTTATTTCGTTATTATTAATATTAAAAATAGTTTTTAAGCGTTTTTAACAATGCCAATCAATATAATTTGTGTTTAAGATTTAAAATACATTTAAAAAAAAAATGTTTTTTTTAAAATGAACAACTCAATTATGTGCCTCAATAAAACATTATGTTAACACTACCACCTATTTAGCCACTACGATTGCAATAAAAACATTGAGTTGGTATTGAAATAGTTAAAAAAGAATAAACTTTTTGAAGGTAAATAATTAAAATGTGTGCAATTCACACGTGGTAGAAGTGAAACCTTCAAAATTTTTGTTTTCAAGTTAATGAGACGAATGTAAAATTTCGGGAAGATGATAAATGTAGTTTTCACTAATCTACTTCACTCCGCTCCGCCCCGCTCCGCTCCGCTCAACTCCAGTCTCCACTCATTTCTAGTCTCCACTGGACAGTTTCGTTTCATAAAATTTCAAGTCACCCCCGTACTAAAGAAGTTTTCACTTCAAAAAATTTGAAATGATACTATCCTCCCAACTCAGAGTCACTAACGGCTACTTAAATCGCTCCTTAATAAAGAATCACTATTTAAATTCTGTACTAAGTAACCGTTAGTGACTCCGTATGATCCAGTTAACACTGTAATTTTTAATACAAATATCAAACGATTTTGCACTAAACAAAATACTTTTCACCTATTGTTCCATCACTAAGGCAACAAAGAAGAGAAATATAGCGCTAACTAAACGCGAAACGGTGCAAACAGGTCAAAGTATACATAATTGATAAGTTCCCGGCATCCTGGCGCGCTGAGAAATGGACCGGAAGAGATATGACGAAGTTGAGGAATGGTTCCGCCGCGTCATGAGGGTACTGGCTTTGTGGAGCTACCCTCCGTTTTATATAATAATAAACACTTACACATTCATACCCCCGCAATAGGTTATTACTTATTATTAACAGACTTCAAAAAAGGAAGAGGTATTCAATTCGAATGTTTTTTTTTGTCAAGAATTGTGTCGCGAGTGGCATGGATGACACATAACACTCATGACCCGAGTAGAAATATTTACCTCTCACATACAGATAAATATCTGCCCCGGTCGGGAATCGAACCCGGACCCATTGCTTCGCAGGCAGGGTCGCTATCAACTAGGCTACAGGGTAATGGGTGCTTATTCATTGGACGACACGACGACACAGATTTATAGTGGTGGTATGCTCAACTGATGCCGAAACACTGTAGATATAAAGTGTTTTAAAACATAACATAACACTACACCATTTACAGGAGTGGCAAACTGGCAACACCTTTTAACTCAACGCGATTCGCACGCACACGTGTAAGGTTGCGTGTGTACACAAAATATACATAAAATGTCGTTGTCGTGTGGTCTAATGAAGAAGTGGCCAATCCGGGTTAAACGTCTTGCTAGTAGTTAAGACTATTCAATCTTTATGGACGCCATACACGATCAAGTGTAGGTACTTATCAAGTTTGAATTTTGACTTGTCAAATTTGCAGTTTGACTTGACGCGGCATCCAGTGTGCATGTCATAACTACATAGGTATATGGCCAGAAAGCTATACCGTGACCATACACGATCAAGTTTACTGGATGCCGCGTCAAGTCCGCTGCAAACTTGACAAGTAAGAACACCTACTTGATCGTGTGGTATGGCCTTCATTAGCTAGAAGATCAGTTGCTGGTCAGTAACAGTCAGTAACTAGAGACTCTGTTTCAGAGCAAAGAAGGCTTCTTCTTTTGTACTCGTATGTCGATGGAATTAATGCTACACATTCAACTAAGACTCAATAAGGGGAGTTTTGTAAAATATTTTCTTTCTTTTTCTTCTCTACTTCGTGACCGGCAACGCATCAGTGATGCCTTTGGTGTTGCTGATGTCCATGGGCGACGATAGCCACTTACCATCAGGTGGATCGTCAGCTCGTTTGCCGGCTATTTCCATTAAAAAAATAGAAAAATGTATATTCATGTAAAACATATTATGAATACATGTTATGTGAATAAACCTAAGTAACAGACGGGGACGACATTTTAAGGCGAATATTACTTACTCCTACTGTAGTCTCGATAGGGTTGTCAACCCTGTCACAATATTCAAAGTTAATAGCTTTTTTTAAAGATAATAATACAGTTCATTAATATGATTCCAATTTAAGGGCAGATAATGTAAGTTTTATTTTATGATGTATGTTTGTGTTTTTTGAAGCAGCCCATCTAAAAGAAAATTTCCATAGTTGCCAATTGAATAAACGACATCACAGGAGTTGTCTATTCAATATGTAGTTAAAATGAAGAACGCCGTAACCACCAATTTGATTGACGCACAACAGTTTGTAATGACAAATCTTATCCTACTAATATTATAAATGCGAAAGTTTGGATGTTTGGATGTTTGGATGTTTGTGTTGCAATCACGCAAAAACGGCTGATCGGATATAGATGAAATTTGGTACACAGATAGTTTAATACCTAGAATAAAATATAGGATACTTTTTATCCCGAGATATTGATCTATTCCCGAGGGAGAAGAAGTAAATTAAATGGTAATAGGAAAACAGTTCTGACGTTTGTCAACACAGTGACATTTGAAAACTCAAAACAGCTGATTGAGTGATTAAATTATAATAATTGGTTCATTGTTTTAAAATGTTTATTTACAAACATATAAAAATTTGCGGTGAGGCACATTGTGATCATTTTTATCATACAATGGAAGCTTTAGTAACCATCGATCTCGTGTAAAATCAAGTAAAGCAAACACAGCATTTTTTACTCAAAATGAAGGCTGTTTTCACATCAGCGTTTGTCGAGCGTTCCTAGCGCCAAACACTTGATCGATGAGCTATAAAAAATAATAATTTTACGTGGAATAAATACTCGTAGCTTATCAAGGTTTTTCCTAGCTCTCAATATGAGGTGCGATTGAAATATTATATTACTTAATTTTTAATTAATTGCAAATAATCATCAAATTTGATTTTTAACATTCGTAAATATCTACCTAGCAACAATCCATAATTGTCCCACTGCTGGGCTCGGGGTCTCCTCTCAGATAGTGAGGGTTAGGCCATTAGTCTACTCGATAAGTTCAAAATGGTTGAAATTAGAGATACTGCTCTTAAAAATACGTGCGATAGCTCATTCTGTTCGGAATGATGTCTAGAAAAATGTTTCGGAAGCGTTTATCAGCACGTAAAAAATTGCAAAAGTTATTGACAAAATAAAGTTGAAAAAAAAAAGTATTTTGTTTTTGGTAATCACTTCGAAACTATTAATATTTAAGAAATTTTAAAACAAGATTCTTAAAGTAGAGGAAATTTCCAAACAATGACTCGCGACTCTCGGAACTCTATCTCCATTATTTATAACTTTAATTTAACGCTGAAAATGGGTCTCCACGCTGCATTTTTAGGTTGCGCGTGCGGCTTCAAAACCGAGTTCGTCACACTCAATAATTTTTTAAGGTATTAATTATTAATTTAAAAAAATAAAAAAATATGGTGTATTTGAAACACTTCAAAGAATTTGCTCCCGTAGGAAATTTTGCTTAAAGTTAATTTTTCAACAAGTTAGACGATTGTTAATTAACTAAATTTTCTCGAACTTCCATTTTCATTGTACATTAAAAAAATGTTTAAGTAATTGTCCTATAAATTTTTCGCTTCGTGGAGCCCTTCTTATATACATGCTTAACGAGATCACGTCATAAAAGTTTAAAAAGTTTTAATACTTTGTGTATAATAATTTTATAAGTTGAACAAAAAATGAAAAATCCAAATAATATTATTGAAAATATTTTTTTCTCTATTTATTATTACATAATCGTTTTGGCATTCATAAAAGACATTTAATGACTTGAAAAAAAAAATCCCTCATTTTTTTATAATTTTTTTTTATAAACAAATAGACTATTTCAATGCTTTCAAGAAAAAATTTCTTAATATCTTATTCTTTACAAAACATTATGATTTTTGAAAAAAAATTTTTTTTCTTAATAATGATATTTAATTGTTTATAATTGTTTTTTAATATTTCTATTGTTTGAATAATTTGTTAATAATTTTTTTTCTTAAAAATTATAATTAACCATCTGTAATAGAAATGTAAAAAAATATTTTTTCTATCAACAATTTCATTGTTTTTTAACTTAACAATTTTTTATAAACAAATTCTCAACTTTTTTATATATTTTTTCTGAAACACCTAAAAATAAAAAAACAACGATGTATAACAAAGTACAGATAAAAACATTTTTCAATTTTTTAATTTCGATTCGATAAAAAAACGAAAAAATTGTTTGTTCAACTTATAAAATTATTATACACAAAGTATTAAAACTTTTTAAACTTTTATGACCTGATCTCGTTAAGCATGTATATAAGAAGGGCTCCACGAAGCGAAAAATTTATAGGACAATTACTTAAACATTTTTTTTAATGTACAATGAAAATGGAAGTTCGAGAAAATTTAGTTAATTAACAATCGTCTAACTTGTTGAAAAATTAACTTTAAGCAAAATTTCCTACGGGAGCAAATTCTTTGAAGTGTTTCAAATACACCATATTTTTTTTATTTTTTTAAATTAATAATTAATACCTTAAAAAATTATTGAGTGTGACGAACTCGGTTTTGACGCCGCACGCGCAACCTAAAAATGCAGCGTGGAGACCCATTTTCAGCGTTAAATTAAAGTTATAAATAATGGAGATAGAGTTCCGAGAGTCGCGAGTCATTGTTTGGAAATTTCCTCTACTCTAAGAAACTTGTTTTAAAATTTCTTAAATATTAATAGTTTCGAAGTGATTACCAAAAACAAAATACTTTTTTTTTTCAACTTTATTTTGTCAATAACTTTTGCAATTTTTTACGTGCTGGTAAACGCTTCCGAAACATTTTTCTAGACATCATTCCGAACAGAATGAGCTATCGCACGTATTTTTAAGAGCAGTATCTCTAATTTCAACCATTTTGAACTTATCGAGTAGACTACATAGTCTATAGTCTACCACGCTGGCCAAGTGCGGATTGGTAGACTTCACACACCTTCGAGAACTTTTATGGAGAACTCTCCGGTGTGCAGGTTTCCTCACGATGTTTTCCTTCACCGAAGCAAGTGATAATTAACTTGTAATACGCACATAATATTTGAAAATTAGAGGTGCGTGCCAGGATTTGAACTCGGGCCCCTTCGTTCGGGAAACCAACGTTCTACCGCTAGGCTATCACTGCTATATCTACCTACTTTATATATATTTACTTTATAGAAATAAATACAAATTTTGTTAATCTATTGAGCAAATCATTATTTACGTGTGTCGGATGATCGCGTACGCTTATAAAATCCTAATGTGGTGTCGGCCTTATGTCAATTCGGCCTTAGGTATGTCAATATTTCTTTATTTTTTATTGCTGTGCATGCATATTATAACCAGTGCTTTAGCCGAACACTACAAACCTTAAATAAGTTTTTAATGAACAAGACTGTTCATATACAATGGTTTTAGGTAGGAATAGATTTGTTGTTTAAGAAGCGATTTTCATGATTTTTTTATTGTACTGGGAATTGACTCAAGTTGGTTCTACTTCAATATAGTGAGACTGTGGATTCTGGAGATAAAGAGTGAGCTTCTCAGTCGTAGGGAATAACTAAACCGTGCTTAAATATGTTCGCTGTTGTCATCGTTCGCATCGCCAGTATGGTGGTGTGTCTTAGAGACGAAATATGACTCCTCAACGGAAAAATTGAAACAACTAAACAATTTTTAAAAACATTTGTTGGTCGTAAATTGAGGTGTAAAATCTATAAATTCGTCATAAGACCTGTCGTAATGTATGGATCAGAATGTTGGGCTACAAAGAAGATAGATGAGAGACGATTGCATGTCACAGAGATGAGAATGTTGAGGTGGATGTGTGGAGTGACGAGAATGGATAAAGTAAGGAATGAGTATATTAGAGGAAGTTTGAAAGTGGCAAAAATGACAGAAAAGTTAAAAGGGAAACCGAATGTCGTGGTATGGGAACGTGATGAGGCGAGAGGAAACGCATGTGACGAGAAGATTGATGGATATGAATGTGATGGATAGATGAAGGGGACGAGGATGACCAAAGAAAAGATGGATGGATTGTGTTACAGATGATATGAAAGATAACAGAGTTAGCGTAAAGATGACGGTTGATTATAGGGAAGTGTGGAAGAGGAAAACATATTGCGTCAACCCCAAATAAAATTGGGAAATGGGCAGGATGATGATGAATATTAACACTGTAAAACCAGACGCACAGACAAATACATTTTTTTTATTATAAGTCAGTGCTTGACTACAATCCCACCTGATGGTAAGTAGCGATGTAGTATTGGTATAAGACAGGATCTATTTAGTACATAAATATTTTCATACCTTTCATACTTTAAGTACGATGATGATGATGTTTCGCGATGACCCGCAATGATTGCGAGGAAAAAACTTAATTTGGCATACTTTTAATTTTAAATCATAGTTTAATGATATATCAAACTGCAACTTCATCTGCGTAATTAAGGTCCACAGACAAATGAATAATTTGAGAGATGACACATTCACCTTATGGACCATGAACCATAATTATTTTTGACTACGGTATCGTGTAATTTTTTAGCGATATAGTCGATATGGCTAAGACGCTATATAATTTTTAGCTAATAAAAGATATTTTTATGCATGGGGCAACCTCGCTCTTGCTACTCTATGGAGTACATAAAACACTGAGTCTCTTCGTTTTGTTTCGTTTCATTACCCTTAATAAAGATGTCATATATGGAAGCATCCATTAATATGTTGTTACAAACTACTAGCAACACTACCAAATAAGTCTTAATGAGACACTGTATTGACTCTGATTTTTCTATATAAGCGCTTGTAACGTACAGCCGAGATCAGTCTGTGTGATAAAGCGTGTAAGGTGTTACTCTGCCCAAATATAATCATACGGAAAGTGATTAATTACGTATTTTATATCGGCCATCCGACCCACCTCTTAACAATGTAATACCGATGTTATTTAAAGTATGATATGGTTCGTTTGTGTTACGTTTGTGTAAACGTAATTCTCTTAATGTTTCTGCTGTTTGTTCTAATTGCGGATTAACTTTATAATTTTCTTCCAGAATAATAGTTGTTCTTTTATTTTCTGCGCATCGCAAAATTTACACGCTTTGTTAATTTTATCCTTTTCTAGAAGCTTGTGGCTACTGAGACTCGCGTGTTGTGACTCGCATCATACTCTAGCAACAGTCCATCTCCGTCATTCTGTTTCATGAGCATGTTGCTAACGTCGTTTACCAGCCTGTTCCGGCGTAGCAGCTCTCAAGCTTGCTGAAATAATTCCTCACGACGTTTCTTTTGATTTTTATGACCCCTAAGCAGCTCGCTGGTACGCCAAATAATGAGCACGTTGCTGGTGTCGATGATGCCTGTTTAAGCAGCTCTTAAGGTAGCCTGCCGCTGAACTTTTTCCTCACTACATGCCCTATGATTTTTTCGAATCTTTAGCAACTTGCTAGAACGTGAAATAATAAGCATGTTGTCGACATCATTCTTTGGGATGAAAAGCAGGATACTGTAAGTTTAATTCACAAATATCCAAACATCTAAACCTAACATCTAAATTTTAGTATAGTTTATTCTAAATTCTCGCGGACGAAGTCGCGGGTAGAAGCTAGTATCTACATAAGTCATGTCCTACATAAGGATAACTACGACAAATATTTTACCATTATTAACAACCCTAGATGTAACCAAAGATTCGATTCATAAACTTCTCCCGCTCACAATTCCGAGATTAGCATAACATTTGGAGAGGACAGCGCACGTTGCTTGCATATGGATGCATATTTCACAGTCGTGCATGCTTTCTGAACGTACAGGGAGCTTCCGGTCTTTTGGCATCCCTGCTTTTGAATGGTGAAAGCTTTACGCAGACCCTTGAAGGTTGAATAGATGATTGGTGGCAAGGAAAATGGGAAGTCAATCGTATTTCATGCCGTCGTTTGTTGTGTTGATGTAAGGGGGTTCTCCGGTTGTTGGCCTGAAAGATTATGACTACTCGTACATAGAGTGAACGAGTCTGTATGTGCAATGAGATAACGACTAAATAAGGGCATATATTTTAATATGGTGATATTGCGAGGGTGCAGACCACACACCTCCATAGTAAAAATAGTAAGGTAGCTCAGGGCGGGGTAGGAGATTATTGAATCAGGAACAACTCAGGTTCTTCATGGTATTATTTACTTGCAAAGTATAAATTATCATTTACAACTCACTATTAGATTATTTACATGAATAGATACGGCTATAAAAACAATAAAAGTATCCAAAAATAAAATAAAACGTATGTATATCGTTCCCGAAGGGAACCCAGCTGACAGATCAATTTTTGTCTCAAAAACCAAATGTCAATATTTAAAAATTTATAAGTAAAATCCATCTGCCAGCCAAGGAGTATTGAACGAGGTATTAGTACACCTCGTTACAATATATTCACCTATTCAATAGGAATGTTTGGAACATAGGATAACCTGAAAAAAATATATAATACTAGATAAAATCAGGTACAATTACTACTACGATTCTAACGCTCCAACTCAGAGAGGTTCGTTTAATTAGTGGTAGAGCCCATAACTAATTGACATTAAATATGTTAAGTATCGGTTCATCTCAAAGTCATATTGTCAATTTTAAGTGACCCTAGTGCGGACCAACGACAAATAACCTTATCGATAATCATATCGATGAAGTGTTAGTGTAGCCACACGTAAAATACTTGAATTTTTGTGATTTTGTACTAAGCGATTTAAATAAACGTTTTGTGACTCCGAGTTGGGGCGTAAATGTAGGATAAAAGTTTGTATAAAAATTTTGCCGAATTTCGGTACTTCAAACTTAACATTTACGCTTCTCAACTGTGTTGCTAGAAACCGTATAACCCATAAACCTCAATTTGTTTCATTATAGTTATTTAACCGACGTATTTGAAGTCACCACACCTCAACGTCACGGCCCATAATTAAAGTGATTGAATCGACAGGGGCGTCATACAGTGTAATATAGAATTCATACTCTTTGCATATTAAGCAGGTACAATTCGATTACAGAGCAAAATGTTAGAGAGACTTCCTGTTTATTTATTTTATAATAATAATTGTATAATAATATAGCCTTTATTTCATACTATATCCATAACGTATTTTATTAGTAGGTTTGTCTTACAAGCTAGTGTTAATAGACATAAAATCAATACAATAATCACACATTTATCAAATCACATTAATATTACATAATCAAAGTAATCAAAATGAACTTCCACATAATAATTGACACAGTAAGATAAAATAAATTTAGTTCATTTTAACTTGCTATGGGTCTGCTATTAGATATAACTGGCGGCCTAGAATACTAATCCCAATCTGACGACGGATGGGTGTCGTAAGAGGCGAGTAACTCCGGCCCGCTAGAGTAAGGATTAAGGGTTGTGGTCATCATAAGATATTTTTCCAATTAAAGTCTCCCAGGCTTCTCTATTGTAAAAGTTGCATGGATATGTGAACGGTGGATTAACACGCCTGCTTTACAGTATCGGTCTAGCGGGTCGGTGATCTCCCTCTTCTTATCTTCTAATGAAAGTACTGGTTCCTTTTTTTATGGAAACAGCCGTCAAACGAGCTGACGATCCACCTGATGGTTAGTAGCTATCGTCGCCCAGGGACATCAGCAACACCAAAGGCATCACTGATGCGTTGCCGGCCAAGAAAGAAGAAAAAGAAAGATAAGAAACAGTATAATATAATCTTCCTAATATAATCTTTGACAAGTTCGACTCCCCATTTGTCTCGTAGAGAAACATCTATGACGTAGGTCGTCTGTAGCCAGCAGGTACCAGTAGGACAAATTTCCCTGTCACCGTCACATTACGAATGAATGTTTCACTCGACCACCCCTCACCAGGCGTTAATACACCACACCTTCGCTTTAATCGCGTTTCCTATTGTTAATAAACAATGGCGCGAACTCGTTAAACAAGGGGTAAACATTAATTTGTTTACCGATGAATAATTAATTCGTATGCATAACTTGCTCGTAATTTTAATTCGAAGTTTAATTACGTCTACCTTTTCTGTTCGGCGAATAGGTAAGAAACTTAGGTATTCTTTCAACTCGAGATTTCAACGCTATTTACTTTAGTAAGCAATAAGCAATAAGCATTTTAGTTTTAAAATACTCTACAGTGAAATCTCCACTCATGATCTAGTTAACTTTATTAAACACGAAAAGCTGCTTAAGATTTAACATACTTTTAGGAATGAAGGCTTCTCCTAAATTCCTAAAAAGATATTCTATGTTCGGACCTACTCCTTGTGTGACAACTTATGAACCATACTAGTAGGTACATCAATATGACCAAAAGCTTGAGAAGTTGCTTGCCAAGAAAAAGCGGGTTAATCGGTTAATACCTGCCAGGAACAGTGACTGACTGAATCTAGATTTCTAACTCTCCTTGCCAAGTGGGTGAAAAACCATGCCAACAAATAAAGAAATTTTGAGATAATTAAACAAAGTCAAAAGACCTCCCATAGGATAGGATTGACCAGACATCAGCCTCTATGATTGTTAGCAAAGCTGCACCATGTAGATAACTTGAACTCAAGAACAAATAACTCATGAGGTTACTTGTATAAAACTACATTTTATTTAACAACAACATCACGTCATACAAACAATATTGCTGTTGAACATCAACAAACAACAAATTTATTCGAAGCACAGTTTTACCAGAAGTTGTACGCAGAAGTTGAAATGTTCGCGGATAAAACAACGCGACTGCATTTGAATATGAAATACGAAGCGTGGAGCCTCGGACATTCATCTCGGGGAAAAACTTACCAGCGATCCTTGCTCTTGAGGAAATTGAGCGGTTTTTGCGCTTAGCTGCATAAATCGTGTTCATGATATTAGTTGGCTGGCTTAAATATTATGTTCAAGCACGTTTCTGGTCATCTTTGTGGTTCCTTATGTTTATAAAGAAATATAACCCTTTTTATAAAGAAGGTTCCTAATGGTAAGTGATTACAACCGTCCATGGACATCTAACCAATTTCTTAAAAAAGCTGTATTTGCATTATAGGAACACAGATAGGTATGGGAAGTTGGTTCCACAATTTTCATATTGATACAGATAAAAAGTGTTGTGAAAATTCTGCCGTAACCTTGTAATGTCAAGCATCCAATATTCCAGTAAGAATACTAAGAATCTCAGCTTTAAAGATTTAACCTATTTAATTTAAATTACCTGTCCCAAATCCGTATTATAATGCATTTATTTTTTAAAACAAAAATAAAATCAATGCAAAACGATACATAAAGTTGTAGTCTCACGATGTAAACATTTGTCTTGAAGTAACAACTTAGCACGGACTCTCCAGGGCATTTCCTCTCGTGCCTTTTCTAATATTTGCCGTGTAAAGAACGTGGACTGCTCCTGAATAGCGTTCAAAATGCATGCAATCACGCAGGCGAGTTGGTATACGAGGATTTTGTTTTGCTACAGCAATTTTTCTATGTCGGATCAATTTTGATAGAAAAGAAAACACATACAAACCAAAATAAACGTCCGATTTAATGGAATATGGAATATGTTAATGGAATTTGTATTTTTTATTTCCTTATCTTTGTTTTTTATGTTTACTTTTGGTGTTTCTTTAGGCAACCCATTCGTGATACTTTTCTTTACATAAGATATTTAATATAAAACAATTTTGATCCGGTAAGCAGATGGGTGCAAAAACGCCTCTAATACAGCTCTTACGCTCCAACCCATAAACACTGTTGGTTAATTAAATCGCTCCTTAGTAAGGAATTTGTATGGTGATTCTGTACTAAAAAGCGATTAAAGTAACCGTTAGTGACTCTGAGTTGGTGCGTTACACTAAAAACACACCTCTAACCTATTCAATATTCGCGCTCTGTAAATCCGCGGCAATTTCTATCCTGATTATGATCGCTTGATCGCCAATAAAGTATTGAAATTAACCGAAATCTCCATAAATCGGCATATCAATATACAGCGTGGTCGGCGGCCAGTCACTGCGGTGCGTAAATAAATGCGAGGACTTTAATTAAACCACGAATATTAAACCGCAATCGCAGCTGTGGATGCGGATTTCAACTGAATGGTCAACGGTCCGTCGGGTGACGTTGTCTGATTTTTAATGGACTAGTTTTAATAAAAATGATTACTTTTACATTATCAATTGTTTTTCAATTGACTTTACATAACCATTGAAAAAGAAGGATCAGACCGGAATGAAAGTTTACAGTAGATCGGACAGGAATTAAAAAAATATAATAATTGACTGCGAACGGTTTGGAGGATCAGAACGGAATAATTCTTTTAAAAAATACTTTTGACGTGTTAACATTACGTTGTCACAATAATTTCAAATAACATCCAACGCCTGGAATCAACCGTGAAATAGTTTTCATGCGTTTGTCAAAAAGCCCTTAATAATAGAATTTCTAGTGGATTAGAGATGTTGGCATTAGTGATGTTCATTGACACACGCGGGAATGGTGAGAACTTGACATGATCTGCTCTGAGTCGTCTATTTATACTAGTATCTACTACTATACTACAGTAAGAGCATATGGGCTTATACGACGCAAATCTCAAACAGGATAAAAGTGTAACGCCTCCAATATGTAACAGAATATCTTAATATTTTTCCTATTATTTTCTTAAAAATAATCAACCCAAAAGCTTTAAGGAGCTTACAAGGAGGTTATACAAAGCTCTCAATCACCAGAAGATAAATGCTTTTATTTTTCCTCCCTCAACAACTATGATAGAGGGTGAGAGGCGAAATTGTTTCGCTGATCTATACCCTCCTCTGCCTGATTCACGTTTATTGTGATAATTTTATGAACACCATGTATTTTGGCTGATGTATGACTAATGCGTAATGGTGTAAAGGGTGCTTGCTATAACACGATTACCTTATCTATGGTGGCTGAAGTAAAAATAATCTGGTCAAACAAATTCCCACTTCATTAAGGTGATTTTTAATAATTTTTAATGTCAAACTCGTCGCGGGTCGGGTACATTTTACAACAATATGAGTACAGCGAGGTTGAAATATTGGTATACAGAATACATATCGTGTCGTATTATAGTAAATATATTTTGGTCTCAATAATATAGCGTACCTTCAATAATTCATTAATTGAAATAATATATTTTTTTAGTCCGCCCATTGTTTAAAGCAAACCGTACAAATTATTTCTTACAGTAACACACTATTGCCGATCAGTACTAAAATGAAACGACAGCTGTTTAACCCGAAATCTCAATACCCATATGTATATTGAGGTACCTATTTGTTAATGGAAGGAGCTAAAGCCCAAACTACGTCCAACTATTGGAAACTAACGAACAACTACTAAGTCCTGTAATGTACAAGTTGTCTGTCTGTCCGTTTGATCTGAGGGCGGATTATTGGCTAGTAAACTGAAGTGGTATTTCTCAATGTATAACGATTGTAATGGTTTATTTGACAAATGTTTTCCGCAATAAGGAATTTATGGAGATTTTGTATTTTGACTGTGGACAAGTTTTTTAAAGTTATCGCGGCCACTGTACATTTTAAGTGCAACGGGGACTCACGATTCGTATTTTATAATACCGATTTTTTGACTCAGTTACATTGATCGTGGTCACGGTGAGACTGACTGTAGGTACTTATGTATGCAATGCATAATTATGTATGCAAGTTTTTTTTTTATCTGGGTCGTATCGTATAATGATGGCTAATTCTAATGTCAAGAGAATCTCTTGTGATATCGTGAACGCATCGAACCAGTAACCTCAATCAATATCAATAGATTTATAATTCATCACATTTAACTACAGAGAAATTTATGAACAACCCGTAACAACATCAAATTCTCATGAAACATTAAACAGTAAAACATTTCCATTTAATTTCCACGGAACAAGTGTAAAGTATAGTGAAACTACGGAAAGCAACGAAATATGAAATCCACGTTTACGTCGAGTGGGAATCGAACTTTTAATCAAAGGCTACGAGAACCCCATTTGACGTCCAATTTACCAACTTTGCCGTTACTTTCGATACCTGCTTGAGTGGGCGTGTTTCCATTGCTGTACGGCAAGCGCGACGTTTTAGGCGCGCGGTAACAACCGTACAATTGTCTAGTGGTTGTGGTGTAAAATGATGTTTCTCATCACTAATCATCAGAAATCTATATGATGATGGCTACACTCTATACGATAAAATCTTATTATCTTACCAACTAACCATTATCAGCTTCCCATGTCAAAAATAATAAAATATTATGTCGGGTAATTATCAGTCGGTCAGAAGCTATATCAATCAATTATGGCAATGATGATGGTGATAATTTTATTTTGTGCTATATTTTGTCATTGAATAACTAAATAAGTTTTCATTTTATGACGAAGTTCATAATCGGAAGTTTAACAAAACCTTATAAAGACACTGTAATTTTCTTGAATAGAACATTTATTTTGTCTCATCTTAACACCCTTAAAAATGACACAAGTAGAAATAATTATCACATTTTGTAATTTTTAAAGAATCTTATTTGTAAGTGGTATACCTAATTGTTGTACTTTTTAATAATTATTGTATTACATAATATCATTGTTGTTGTAGATTATGGTACCGTAAATAACAATGGGAACCATTCTATCCACATAGATTTACCGAAGTGTTTTGAAGGTATTTTCTTTCTATCAAAGGTTGTTAGAAATTTCTAGGTCAAATTTTAACGATAGCGAATTTGCTGATAGAGCAGCATTTTGAATTTTCTTTTCACGGAAATAGCCGACAAATGCGCTGATGATTTATGTCATGGTAAGTTGCTATCGTCGCGTATAGACATCACACTAAAGGCATTAACTAGTGTGTTGCCGGTCAAGAAAGAGAGAGAAAGAATTGACTCTCAAGCCTCCAGCCGGAGCAGGACAAGTAGTTTTGCGGCTGACTTAAGCAAGAGTAATAATTTTATTGTATTAAATAAGTATCAATCAATATTACCAGCGGGCTGGATATAGTCGTCTCTTAAGATACTTAGAAACTTCGTCTTTTGTCAACGGATTTGGAAAAATATTTTTAATTGAAAGGGGAACCATCTAGAACGATTGGTGCCATTAAACCTCTCTTTTATACGTATTTACTTATCAAAAAGCAGTTTTAGGATTACATAAATTTATCTTAAGATCTAGGTAGGAGATTGCTTTATGAGAGTCTGGAGTCCGTACAAGGGTGACAGATCTCCATAGATATATGTACGTATGGCGGTTTTGATCTATTAATTTAGTTTCCACGAAAAAAACCTCAAACAAGATCATCAAAAAAGCTGAAATATAATTTAACCGCATCCAACACATAACTTTAAGCCGCGAATAACTCGTTTAGCTAGCACAGTTCGCGAACTGTGGCAGTACTGGCAGTACTGGCAGTGTGGGCACCGACCAGTTTCAGTTACAGTTCCGGAACTCATTTGCAATCCAATTTACAACTTTTACTGAAGTCTACTCGGGCTGCGCAAAAATTATGTTTTATGAAAACTATAGTGTTTGAGATTTAGTTTTGACACAGCTATAGGAGACATCTGTGCGTTACGAATCTCAATTCTTATGTCACCATATTACGAAGGTAGTAACTTGAATAATTTTCCAACATTTTTATTGATAACTAAGCTGATCAACAGCCACCAAACAAAAAAGGGAAATAATTTGAAAAACAGTGGAGAAAAAGTATTTTTTAAAATAGAGTTATCACAAATACAAAAATAGCGACAGTTTGACCCACTTTTTAATAACCGGACGAGTAAACAAGTTGCAAATTGTACCAAACAAACCATTGTTTAATATTCTCCTTGCAACCACGCTAAATGAGGCAAAGTTAAACATAACCGCACCTCCAACACCTGTGGTTAATACATGGTCATCCGTTTGTTATTCAAATTTGTCACGGAGCGAGCTTAGCGACATCTGAGGACCGGTCACTGACCGACGCGGGGTGTTCGCGGGGCAGCTAAAATAACGCTTTACGTAACTTACTTTAATTGGTTAAATCCCATGATGAAAACTTGGGGTTCAAATATTGACATGGAAGCAGCTGAATATTTGTTATTGGTAAATAAAAGCTTATTTCATTGTCGTGGTGCCTGGTGAAAATTGAAGATAATGACGCCAGGTTTCTTTCGTGTTAGCTGAGTTTTGAACTGAATAGTGACACTTCAATCCTGATTTTACTGATTGAGAGCTAGATAACAGAGGACCTCCTTTCTTTTTAGTTTGGAGTCTGTTGTAAGTAGATATTTATTAGACGAACATCTTGTAGATACGACAGACAGATGAGACGTAAATATTTAGGGTTTACTTAGCACCAACACGTACGCATTTCACCACGACTCTCACCATCAATTTTAGAGCAGACACAAAGCGTCATTTTGGTGACCCAACAAGGGCTAATCCCTTTATTAATTTGTATCGTACCGTCCACAGTACGGCAGGCCCAGGTGCGAGTAACGCCTTCACAAACCGCGTAGTGACAAGTCGGCGGGCGGGTGGCTGACCGCTCGTAAATACACTTAACAAACAAAACCTCATGGAACGTGTTTCGGACATTCATCACTAATAAACTCCCATCAACTATAGCTACACTGCAAAAGTTTTTAGAGAGATTATCACTTGCAACAGTGAAAGGAAACGTCCTGAAAGTTGCATGTTGCATACCTTAAACATGTCTGTAATACCTGGTGTTCTTCATAAGGTTCTCATGTCTCATGAAGTCTACCAATCCGCACTTGATCACGGCAAGGTTCATGCAAAAGAAACCTTAACCTAAGGATAAAGAGTTGTAGTTTGTACAAACCGAAAGTGATTCCGATAAAAAATCCACACATGCCTAATTTCCCTGTTTGTTTTAGACACTCATATCTTTATTACTATCACAAATCTCCATATACCAAGCCTTAGTTCTTTCTACATACACGAACGTAATATCCAGTGCAAATCTAACTAGCTCGGTTCAAAGATTATGTTAGCAAGAACGATTCGGTTACATACATCATGCCCTAATTACACGATCATTAGGATGCGAAAGAACATTTACGCCGTTAAATGTGCTGTTTGTACGTGCCTTGGGGTATGGTCTAAGTGGGGGCAGGAAGCGGTTTGGAGACTAATTTTAATTTTTAAAGTAATTTTGATGACCCGGGTGGTACAATTGTTACTGCCGTGCCAAGGGCCCTGGGTGGTTCAATTCCTAGGGAGAATATAAATGATAACTTTGGATTTCTGTTCTCGGTCTGGATGTGTTTGTTCTTGACTTAGTGTGTTGTCAATGGCACCCACGACACATGGAATCCTAAAGTGGGGCTGTGTGAGAAGTGTTATTTTTCAAAGGTGAATCTTCGGTCAACGAATGTTTATACATTTCACATTGTTCATCAGGGGAATTCTGAAAAGTCTCCCAGAACTTATTTTCTCTTCTATTGTCTGTCGCAGTCCAATAAATATGAATATCACGCTTAGGCTTTGGTTTAAGTACTTTCTTCCATCAGGCATAATAATTGCAACTTGCATTTGGCTCTAACAGTAGATTAGTCTCTTTTCTTCTTAGAAAAGACGAGCTTCGGTGTTTTGCAAAGTTTTGGGCTGTAAAACCTTTTTAACCTTAATTAGTCGGCCAATATTTATTTTTATATAGGCAAGCTCAGTTTGCCTGTGTACTCTGTAAGTTCATAAATTGTAACAAGGTTAAGCAAAGTTTAATCTTTATTGTTCTCCGGAAGAGCATTAGAATTAAACATTCCTGCGTATTATGCATACGTTTCATTGTTTCCAAATTTATACAGAAATTTAGTAATTCATATAATCTCTTAGAAACCCTTTTAGAAAGTATTATTACTTAGACATAATAATTTCAAAAGATGTGTCTTGAAAAAATCTTGAGAAAATCTTGCAACTATTGCAATAATACCACGAGGAAACGAAATTCTAATTTAAAATAATTTTGGTATCTTGGGCCCTTGAAAGAGTCCGTGGAAATATATTTTTGATCAAAAAATTAATAAAGGGATTACTAAAGGGATAAAGTGAATATTGCAAGTAAAACCTGTAAAAAATAAATATTTTAATAAGGGTATTTAAGCCAAGGCGCACATACATACTACTCGTAGCATGTAAACTCGTTTCTCAGAAGCAGTCCCAAACGTTTCACCCATGACACTGCACCAAACTGTAAAATTTCCATAACAATTCTGAACATTTCATTGCGCCCAAGGTGAAAGATAAATTAAAAAATTGTAGATAACACTACCGCAGTAGGTCCCGACACCATCATAAAACAACGGCCGCACGCCACGGGTTCATGTCCAAAATTAATTCTGCAGATTTAGGGCAAATGACAAAATATATGGACACGCCGACCGCATTTAACGTGACGGACGTACCTTCGTCCATCGAGTTATGGTATTTTGTCACAGAATAAGTAATACAGACGGCTTAATTCCCTATTTTAGCTGTTACACTGTTTTATCGTTTTTCACAGGCGTGAAATAAAAACAATACTTTTTAAGCTATCTATAACTTTGCTTGTTTTTATGAATAAGGTGCAGAACTTTGCAGTTTCGTATGACATGGGTACTTATAAAAAAATTGTGTCGATATTTCAAGATTTCATTTTTTGCATGGATCGCGGTCACGCTTTAAACTAGGTAGGTAACTACAATAAATGATAATTATGTAATTGATATTATGTAGGTAATTTTAAAATATTTGTCCTATCAGTCAGCAATTTAGTGACGCTTTTAATTATTTAATTAGGTGCTCATTGTATTAATAACCAGATATTTTGTAAAAATACGTTAAACAAATTTGTGTTTATCAATATTATGGATTCTACGACCAACGACCTTTCAAAGATCGTTTGCTTCGACATTCGTGTGTTTATTATAGCCTCCAAAGATTCCCAAAAAACACCAAAAACGTTTGTACTTGGTTCTTCTGTCCTACAAACAATCTTTGATAATGAAACGCAAAGTAGAGTTAACTACAGGGCGCGATACAGGATTTTAATTATAAAGGACGAGCCACAGCTCACTTTGTTTAAAATTAACGGTGGACAGTCTGTTGTTGTGGACTTCAGTTGGCCATATACATGGTGTCAGGGCTTATTGCTTTCCATCAAATTACCATGGTGTTTGTAGGGCAAATTGTGAAGTTAAAGTAGGTTACAATGAGTTGGGGATTTGTATTAAAGGGGTCTTTTGGGTGGTGAATGTTGCCTCTAGGAACGATATTTTTTTACCGATTGAAGTAAGACAAATACTATGTTACATCACTCAAGCTTACAACAATACATAGGACAAAGTGTAAACCGCACCCAAATTGATGTGAGGTGAATCAGTGATATTTTGTGTTATAACAGTTTAGTGATATTTATAACTTGCTTGTTGCACAATCTTCTAGTAAGTCCGAACTGAAGTAAGCTTTCGTATATGTAAAATGTCACTTTAACCGGCGAATAGCTTATTCAGGACTCTACTTGAAGATTGTACAACAAGCCCTTAGTAGCAAACAGTGTCTTGATTTCAACAAATAACACATAATTATAACAAATTACATAGCACTATCATTTTAACTTATTTTCTTTTCATATAAATCAGTTTATCAAAATCAGTTTGAAAAAAAAAATTGTTTGTAATAAAATTGTATAACTAATTTCCATAAAATAGTATAAAATTTTCAAAATTATTTTATATTTAAATTTAGAAGATCAAAAAAATGTACGAGCTAAGCCCATTGCATCGGCCGGGAATCGAACCCGGGCCGCCCGCGTGGCAGGCGAGCATTCTACCACTGAACCACCGATGCTTGTTCCAAATATATCAATTTAAGCAACATATTGAATGCTATTAAATAGTAAAACGAAATGAAAGTAATTTATTGTGAAATATTATATTATATTACATATTGATTCAGTAGCTTAGCGTATTGATGCGTGGCTGAATTGCCTCTCGCTGCTTTCGACACAAGTCTAGAAAACTATTTGAATAAACAATAAAGTAAGTAGGTACCTATTACAAACAATATACCGCGAGTTACCATATTGTTTCTTTCATGATAATTTTTAACTAATATTTTGCCCTTGCTTTGCTTCGATAACTATCCGCAAATACACGCACCAGAAACTGTACTTCACAATAGACTTCGGAAAAAATATTTCAAATTCCGACTAGTAAACACTAGTAAAAAACGTTTCCTTTGATATTTTTTTCCGCTGTTTTACCTTTACCTATAGTATTTTTTAGATTTTTTACAAACATGATTATAATTTGTCCTTAAATATTAAGAAAAATCATTGATCTATATTTGTTCACTTCAATCAGGCAATCCGTAAAATAACAAAATCTTAAATGGCCTGATAAGTACTTTGAATTGACTACCCATCTTGAGGGAGTATCCCAAAGGCTCAATAGCCGAGTGGGGTTGGTACTTGCCTGCAGCCTCGGAGGTTGGGTTTCGATTCCGTGTCTCATTGTCAAATATTTTTTAACCGACGAAAAAAAAAGGAGGAGGTTCTCAATTCGACACGTATATTTTTTTTTATGTATGATCACGCAGAAATCGGCACAGGGTGGTCCGATTTGGATGATTATTTTTTTATTGGATAGGGTATGTCCTGAAGTTGGTCCCATTTTTTTTGAAAATTTTATGCCCACCCTAAAGGTACGAAAATAGGGAATGATTGATTATTCACCCGTTTTTTACCCGGAATTTTTACATGTTAACCCCAATAACTTTGTACTGGATGATCCGATTTCGATGATTGTTTTTTTATTGAATAGTGTGTACCTTGAGGTTACTCTTGTTTAAATTTCGAAACAAAATTTTACCCCTATAGGTACGAAAATAGGGGATGATTGATATTTCATCTACTACATTTTTACCTGGTAACTGAATCTATAATTCATAAAATCAATAATTTATTATTAATTATAAGTATTATAGCAACTAAAAATTAAAAAATTATTACTTTTTAACAAAAAATAAAACAAACGAAAAAAAAAACTGAAAAGCAAAAAATAAAATAAACCATTTAGTATTATAAATTAAGATCCGAAATTAACAGTAAATAAATAATTTTGAGGCGGTGCCAACCCAATGAAAAAACAAACGGCGAAAAGATGTGCGCCACGCTGCTGCTGCCGTGTGCATCGCATGCCGCTGCCGCGCTGCCCTCATAATATTATGAATTTTATGTAATTAATTTTGGTTGTTTGTTTGGCACGGTCTCAAAATTATTTATTTACTGTTAATTTCGGATCTTAATTTATAATACTAAATGGTTTATTTTATTTTTTGCTTTTCAGTTTTTTTTTTCGTTGGTTTTATTTTTTGTTAAAAAGTAATTATTAATACTAAAGAATGTATCTATCTACTTGGTTTCACAATAAATTATTTATTAAAAACTCAAAAGAATTATTTGGGGCCAGGAGCCTCCACTCTTTTGTTGCTCCGATGCCCCCAAACCTGTAAATCAGGCAGTCTATGAATTACAAGATACGTAATATGTATTTATTTGTTGCAATAGTTAAATAAAAAAATCAAATAGGTACTGTCTAACTGACTTCAAAATTACTCAAAAACTATTGTGGTTGTAGTACTTATTTATAACTACCATTTTTTCTTCTGTGGTTGTAGTCTAGTTGTGATAAAGAACTACATGGGTGTAGAAAGAAGGCAATTCTGCTTATATTAGAACAAGTATTCTTATTAATTAATTATTAATGTGTTTGAACCTTACCTTAATCTGGCTTTTAATTACAATAATAATTGTGAAATATTTATTACCTGCAACAAAAAAAAAATTTTGTACATTGAAATGGATAATTATAATTCTTGACACAAAATAACCGACTTCAAAATTAGGGATAACTCAAAAACTGCTCATCAGAACTCGCTCATTTTTAAGTGGGACCACATGACAAGCTTTCGATTAAAAAAATAATCCAAGCAAATCAGTCCTACGAGTATAATGACATAACTAAGTAGTACTGCTAGGATTATGCTTAAAATGTTTTAACTCTCCACAAAATTGTATTCTAGATGTGTGTGTGACTTTAATAGCTTTCAAATCGAATTGCCTGTCTGCGCTAGTGTCGGCTATTCAGTTAAACAATTTCATTAGAGAAGCAGGTTGCTTCTCGCTGAATGTAAAACTATGATTTCTTTACTGTGGTAAAACTAAAAAGTAAGGCCACGAACGGTTAACATAAAATTACTAGACAAAACCATACATTCCTATAAAGGCAACAAGTCTATGTACGAAAATATGAAAGGGGAAGCAATGAAATTCGACAACACACGAGCAATATAATCATTCAAAAATTCTTTCATTCGTCTGTTGATAAAGCCCCGGGGATTCTGGTGGGGCTGTAGGGATTGCAAATTTCGTTCATTGGTTCGAATGGAAACAGCGAACATAACTAAAAACTATTTTAGTGTACTCAGTAACAATATTGAGTGTTTTGTATTTCTTCTATACATATATTATTAGAACCTTTAAAATTGTCAATCTCAATACGCGTAGGTACTCATTAGTGAGGGCTTAAACTAAGACTTTTTTTCAAACGCATATTAGTATTCCCACAAAAATTTAAAGAAGATTTATAAGTATTACAAAAAGATTTATTAATCTTAACTCCTTCTCCTCTTAAGTAAATAATAAATTTTGATGAAATTTCAATATATCATTTTAACAAGTTCCGACTGAGTGACAAAATTATCAAAACGGGGCCCAACAAACGCTTACGAGTTAGAAAGCTAAAATTTTGCATATGGAGAGGAATTTTTTAATCGTGAATAATAATTGTCGTAGGCTATTAATCGATTGAAATCAAGCTTTAATACGAATAATTCTGTTAGTTTTTTTACACAAAAAAACAACTCTATAAAGACCCGGCCAAGAAATAATAATAATAAACGCTTACACACTCCTAAACCGCAGTAGGTTTTCACCTGTGTCGCGGGTGGTATGGACTACACATATTATAACACATCACAATAACACCCATGACCAGAGTACTCCTCACTTCGCTAAACTAGGCTAAAGGGTCTACTAGTGTATATTTTATAGATACCTATACATATATATTTTATCGAGTGCACGGTTGTCTAACTCCATCGCACCCCTGGTTTCGACTGTTTCGGGCTCTGATTGCTGGCGTAAAATTGATTGGGACTCCTTTTTCATTGTTTTGCGTACGACTCTATTATGAGGAGCATGCTTTTCGATTCGCCTCCTATTCCTCTGGGTGTCTGCGTTGAATATGGGAATTGTCGGCTCTTTATCGGCTTGATTGACAAAGTTTTTGAATTTGCCCGTGGAACTGATGAGGGGAAAATTTGTGATCCGGTTCGTTGATAAAAATGTGCATCTATATGCATACGTGTGGCGAAAACTTTGTACCTTTTTAGGCTTATAATAGACTTTGACTTGTAAAAATAATATTTACTTTATATTTCATTAGCTAACGGTTTCTACATAATGTTTTGTATTTTATGTAATAAAGCAAGTAAAGTCTCAAATATACAATCATTGAATGTTTAAGAAAAAAATCATATTATTAAAATTTCCAACAACGATTTTGGTCTAATTTTGACCGACGCAATGGGAGAACACTCCTTAAATTATGTTAAGAACAATACTCGTCTTATACTTTATTTGTTCAAAAATGTCTTCCAATTTGAAATCCCCCATTTTATCCCCGTAACTAATTCTAAAGCCCTTACCTTGAAGAGTTAATTTTAAAACCTGATTGATTTCTTGTTTGCTAATCTAAGGGGTGCAATAATCCACCCCATTGTTCAATATTAACTCTTCAGTTGAAATAATTACGGAACGACGCAATATTCAAAGGAAGAGATGGGCTTTGTTCCCGAGTTTATTAAACAAAACGGTCGCAGGAATTTCATTGTAATCGTAGACTACTACAAAAAAATAAATATTTATTTACCTACACCTTCAATAATATTTTTGTAGACTAGGTTGTAAACACGCAGGGCACTAGAATACCCTCTTATTGTTAGCCATCCATCCATCTATCAGCCTTTGGAGGTCCACTGCTGGACATAGCTAGCTAGTCCACTGCTGAATCCAGTGGATGCCCGCTGTCTTCTTCAGGTCGTCTTCTTCAGGACTGACGACCCTCTTAGCATTGCCCTATAAACATCACCAAACCAATGCCTGATAAGAGGCTTCCTTCTTAGCGCTAATAATAATAAGTACCATAATAATAAGTACCAGATAATTTTCTACTTATGTGCTAAATTTTATAAAAATCGAACGGAGTAGTGTATACGTGAGAGAGTAACAAAAATACGGTTGTACATCCTCACTCACAAACTTTCACATTATAACATTAGTAGCCTACTAAGTAGTTTACCCATGAGTTAGACCTTTCAATATTAATAATCTAAATTTTACTAACAAAAAATAACCGACTTCAAAGTCTCAAAAACTACTGGTCAGATTTCGTTCAAGTTTATGTGGGACCACATGACAAGCACCTGCTTTCGATTGAAAAAAGAATCATCGAAATCGGTTGGCGTGATATTGAGTAATTCGTCAATTTGTCGCGCACATCTTAACACAAATTTACGACTTATGTGGTTTTCTCATGTATGCCATTGTCAGATCTTAATAAAATTTATGTGGGACCACATAACAGCCACCAGCTTTGGATTAAAAAAAGAATCATCAAAATCGATTCTCCCAGTCCAAAGTTCTGAGGTAACAAACATAAAAAAAATACAGTCGAATTGAGAACCTCCTCCTTTTTTTGAAGTCGGTTAAAAATAATTGAATAATAGGTATATTTTTATAAAGTTTTTGGCTTCAACCCATTAATAGCCCACTACTGGGCATGGGTGTCTCCTCTTGAGGAAGCCTAGAGCATACTCCACCACGCTGCTCCAGTGCGGATTGGTGGAGTTGTTAATATACCATAATAATAAGAATTTTATCAACAAATTATACCCATATTGTTATATACTGGCATGTTATATTCATCCTGCGCCATAAAGGGGCTGGCAGCTCATAACCTCACTGACGTATGTCCGGTTATAGACCAATAATCACTTTGAAAAATGGCGGACATTTGTTTTCGGAAGTGCTCCCAGTTTCCCCTTATGGAATTATGGAAACAGCTCTCTGAAAGCTATTGCTTTTGTAAAGGTTCGAGGCCGGCGGAGTGAGCAAAAGGAAGATTCGGAAACTGACTTCTGTATATTTACAACATACATTTTATCTATACTAATATTATAAAGAGAAAGATTTTATTGTTTGTTTGCATTGAACAGGCCACGAAACTACTGAACCGATTTGAAAAATTATTTCACTGTTGGGAAGCTACACTATCCCCGGATGACATAGGCTATATTATATTTTCAAAAAAATTAGGGATCCTTAATAAAATTCCTATAATGTAACCCAAGGTGTACATAAAAAAATAAGAAAACCGAAGCAAAGCGAGGGCGGTTACTCGTATTTAATGTATGGGGAAAATAATGTTATACATTCATCCTCCCCAATTAATCAGATCCTTCACAAATCTACTGCTGAGAGATTTTCCCTAATGAATCTGACCCTGACCTAATTAACTACTGAATCATTAGACTGACCATTAGTTAACTACTAACACATCACAATTATTATTAACTAGCTTTTGCCCGCAGCTTCGCCCGCGGTAGAGATCGATTTTTTATAAATACTTTTACTTAGTTAGATTTAGTTGCCTTACAGTAAGACTTAACTAATTTACATAATATATCATTTGATAATGTGATTCAGAACTTGCAAATAAATTTTACTAACGCCATCTATTAACAACTTGCGGAACTAAATATCTAGGAAGTAACAAAATATCGATCTTCCCATGGGGATGTTTTACCGCGGTAAAAAGTAGCCTACGTTACTCTCCACCCTCCTCACTAACTCCACACACAAAAACCATACTATATAACAGCTTCGTTGCGACGTGAAAGACGGACAAACAAACAAACACACTTTCACATTTATAATATTAGTATGGATGATCCATTTTGCAAGTAAAATAATAATTGAAACCATCTTTATTTCAAACTTTAATGTTACACTACACATCCATTCAAGTGCGCATGCTAGGAAAACTAACCTACTCTGAGTAAAGTTTAATTCCAGTGCAGAATACAAGACGTTTCACAACACCAATAGTTTAATAGCCTTGGGGTGAGGCGGGGTAAACAGAGACTGTTGACCGGTTGTCCGACGCTGTTTGAGTTTCAGCTCTGCACTGGCGAGAACAAGCCGTCACTAGCAGTGTTGCCGGGACAAATCTTCTGAATACATATATGGTCGATATAACGTACCAGACATCGCTCAAAATTAAGCCTAAGAGATACACTATATTGAATACCGGTTCCACCAGGAACCGCAGGGCGAAAAAGACAAAAATGTTTAAATTTTTTTTAAACATATTTAACTTAAATTTTCTTATAACATTTTTTTATGGAAATAGCTGGTAAACGAGCTGACGATCCACCTGATGGTAAGTGGCTCTTGTTGCCGGCCAAGAAAGAGAGAAGAAAAGAAAGAAAGAACTGGCTCTCAAGCCCCCAGCCGGAACACGACGAGTCGTTTGGCGGCTGACTCATGCTCAAGGGTGGTAGCTATCCAGTCGAACCCCATGGAGAAATAATAATAGTAATAATGGTATTATTTAACAATTAAAATCAATATTACCAATACAATCCCTCGAGGGGCCCTACTACCAGCGGGCCGGATTTAGTTGCCTCTTAAAGGACACCCATCCTTCGTGGGATTGGAGTTAGTATTATAAGCCGACCCAGTACGGCTAAAATCGTTATCAAGAAAAACTATGAAGTGTGAAACTCAATATCTAGCCACTACGATATCGCCGATAATATACGCTTATCTATGATCGGTATAATTTCACATTAATATGCATATATTATGTAGATGCGAGCAGCGATGGGGTGAGGCGAGACAAACACCAGTGTTGACCAGTTGTCTGTGCCACTATTTATCTTTAAGCTCAGACTGGGACAGTGTCGAGTCTCTATTATTGGAATTATAACTTGCAATTTTTATAAGTTTCTCCAACTATGATGCATGAGATTCTCCGTGTTATAGGTATTTTAATTCATAAAATTAAAACTGACTTTACTACTGCTCGGGCCATATACTAAGCATTGATTTTGATGACAATACTGCTGTAGTTGGCAATAATAAAAGTTGTGTAGGTATGTATTTGTAGAGCCGTATTGTAACAGCTTTTTCTCTAAGATTTTTCATGTAAATAATTGCCAAACGAGCAGTTGTACCTGATGATAACCCCTCATCTTGATGGGATAAGTCCACGGACATCTTTTCGGCGGAGGCAAAAATTAAAATACAAAAGGAGAAAATTTATTTTTCCGGTTAAACTTGTCTAAGGTGATGCTCATGATAAAAACGGTTATATTTTATTGCATTACTAGATGTTACCCGCGACGTCGTTCGGTTGGAATTCACGATGATTGAGAACATGGTAAAAATATTGCCCATTTTACATGCTGCTAATGTAGCTTTATATTGGTGACATAATTTTGAACAATCCAATAGTTTTTGAGTGTATCCATTACAAACAAAGAAATAAACAAAAAAACAGAATTTTCCTCTTTATAATATTATACTCCTATCTATAGGTGTGCTCAGACCTAACGGGACTCCACTATAAAGGACCGAAATGGCGATAATAACACTACAAGTAAATCTTTAACTTATCCTTACGTATGAATTGATGTAAATAAAGTAAATACGTAAGTATTCAAGGAGAAATTAACGAGTCTAGCCAGCAACTAAATAAGTTAATAAACTAACGTTCAAACTTGCACATTGTTTACAAGCGCGGTTTAAATCTGAACTATGCACTTTGTACAGAAACACTAGTACTGCGGGCACTTGGGAGATTTATGAGCGAAGTTTGAATCAAAACGTACACGTATGCACATTAAGATCACAATACAGGAAGTTTGGTCACAAATATACGCGATAGTCGTCATGCATATTGATTCTAGGACAATATACCTAAGGTAAGATGGTGAAAACGCTTTGATACAATACAAGTAAGAGAAAATATAGACTGTATATAAAATTTTCCATTTGCGCTGTTGACTGCTGAGAGCATCCTTGGACGTGATAACCAAATTTTGATGGAGTTAGGAGGAGAACGGGCTATACGCTTACGCACTCGTACCCCCACAGTAGGTTATTTTACCTGTATCGCGGGTGGCATGGACGACACATATTATTATAACACTTCACAATAACACCCATGACCCGAGTACAAATATTTATCTCTCACATAAATATCTACCCCGGCTGGGAATCGAACCTGGGACCCCTCGCTTCGCAGGCAGAGTCTCTACCAACTAGGCTACAGGGTCGTCGTAAGGGTCGTCAGGGCTATGATTATTTCATGCGAGTGTCATTTTAATAGTTACTTCTTTTGTTGAGAGTTATCATAAAGAAAATAATCGTCATTTCAGTCGTCATTTACTCATGTAGTTGCGAAACAGACGAGGCATCACCGACACGTTGGTGATTCTTACCTTATTTGTCTCTTGTAACTTTTATTTATTAATTTAACCCCTTCTAATTTTACCTGAAGATGTCGTCATGTTCACATGCGAGTACAACACATTACATCCTAGACACATACGCAATATTTGACTAAGTACTTACATACTTATCTGAACGGGGACGGTAATTCTCTACCTACTTAGTTATTGCTTTGCTTTAGGGCTTGTGTGACTTTGGAGTTTCGGAGTTTTAAGAAGTTTTGGTGTGGAGCCAAGATGCGAAAACTGGCAAAATATGTATTTAAGAACAATAATTCTAAAAGTTAATAATGCCTCGTTTTCATTTGGTACATCCGTCATTGAATATTTGATTTGATTTTTCAATTAATCAATTTATTAAAACTTTCGATTGTCGATTTCGCCCAATCAAACTGTCTGAAACAATGCTGTAAAAACGTTTTCCCATATAAGTGATCCTCCAAGAGTAGTTATATAGTGGTTCACTCTCAGGGTTCCATCCATCCAGCACATTTGCTGATTAACGTTCCCAAATAGTCTTAAAAAAGCGGCCAAGTGCGAGTCGGACTCGCCCATGAAGGGTTCCGTAGCAGCAAGTAACATAATATAAAAGTTCTTGAAGTTCGTTGTAACTTTGATCGAGGTAAATTGAGGTTTACGATTTATGACGTATTAAAAAAACTACTTACTAGATCTCGTTCAAACCAATTTTCGTTGGAAGTTTGCATGGTAATATACATCATATATTTTTTTTAGTTTTATCATTCTCTTATTTTAGAAGTTACGGGGGGGGGGGGGTTTGGAAGTGTCTCTCGCGCAAACTATTCAGTTTAGAAAAAAATGATATTAGAAACCTCAATATCATTTTTGAAGACCTATTCATAGATACCCCACACGTATGGGTTTGCTGAAAAAAAAATTTTTGAGTTTCAGTTCTAAGTATGGGGAACCCCCAAAATTTACTGTTTTTTTTCTATTTTTGTGTAAAAATCTTAATGCGGTTCACAGAATACATCTACTTACCAAGTTTCAACAGTGTACTTCTTATAGTTTCGGAGAAAAGTGGCTGTGACATACGGACGGACAGACAGACAGACAGACAGACAGACAGACAGACAGACAGACAGACATGACGAATCTATAAGGGTTCCGTTTTTTGCCATTTGGCTACGGAACCCTAAAAATTACACCAAAAGATTAATCATTATAGCCCAGTGCCGATAGCTCTAAAAACGGTAAAAAGTGGAAGAAAATTATAGTAGAATGAAACCTATTGCAAAAGGAAGAGAATATAACGAAGATTATAGGAAAAATAAATTACGGGCGATCTGAGGTCGGGAAGGGGGGGGAGGGGGGGGTTTAAGGGAAAAAAATGGTTTATCTCGATTTCCGGAAAAACTACAAGTCCTATTGAAAAAAGTTGAATGGCAAAGTTGTAGGTAATAAAAAGATCTACAACTTTTGTATTTACACTTTTTTACATAACCTCAAAATTTATGTGAAAAATTCAAAAAACCACTTTTTTGGTTTTTTATTTTTATCTTTTACAAAAAATATTTTTTTTTCACGAAATTTGGTGAAAACTTACCTTTGTATGTCCTTAACATACTGTAATTTTTTTGATTCAAAAAAATATTTTTTTTCACCTTATTTTGACCTTAAATCAAAAAAATACCCTTATTTTCAGTCGAAAAATCTCACGTCAAAATATCTTATTTTTTTAAAAAGTCGATAGTTCTTTTGTTCGTTGGAATCTCTACTTTCTAATGGTATATAAAAACCTATACACTACTATGGTAAATGTTCTCAAAAAATGCAATGAAACGACTACTATTTTCGCATGTTTTTTGCAATCTCATAGGCAATCAATGGAATCCGAATTTTTTTTGCGAAAATCTCTACTTTCTAATGGTATATAAAAACCTATACACTACTATGGTAAATGTTCTCAGAAAATGCAATGAAACGACTACTATTTTCGGATGTTTTTTGCAATCTCATATCCAATCAATGAAATCCGAAATTTTTTTACGAAAATAGTTGTCGTTTCATTGCATTTTCTGAGAACATTTACCATCGTAGTGTATAGGTTTTTATATACCATTAGAAAGTAGAGATTCCAACGAACAAAAGAACTACCGAATTTAAAAAAAAATAAGATATTTTGACGTGAGATTTTTCGACTGAAAATAAGGGTGTTTTTTTGATTTAAGGTCAAAATAAGGTGAAAAAAAATATTTTTTTGAATCAAAAAAATTACAGTATATTAAGGACATACAAAGGTAAGTTTTCACCAAATTTCGTGAAAAAAAAAATATTTTTTGTAAAAGATAAAAATAAAAAACCAAAAACGTGGTTTTTTGAATTTTTCACATAAATTTTGAGGTTATGTAAAAAAGTGTAAATATAAAAGTTGTAGATCTTTTTATTACCTACAACTTTGCCATTCAACTTTTTTCAATAGGACTTGTAGTTTTTTCGGAAATTGAGATAAATCATTTTTTTCCCTTAAACCCCCCCTCACCCCCCCTTCCCGACCTCAGATCGCCCGTAATTTATTTTTCCTATAATCTTCGTTATATTCTCTTCCTTTTGCAATAGGTTTCATTCTACTATAATTTTTTTACGTTTCAAAAATTATCGGCACTGGACTATTACGTTGAAGAGCCAACAAGGCAATCAAGGAAGTTACAGCGCAATGGAACGCAAATAAAAGAAAAGTTAAGTAAATCAGTATGCAAGCAGAATGAATGCAATACAACGATGCTTCCTTTAGCTACAACAAACTCAATGCGGTAATGAGAAGCCCTTTGATACCTCGAGGGGCATACCGCGACGAATTGAGGGAACAGGCTAATGAATCAATCCGGGCACTAATTACGCGCGATGCGCTCAAAGGGATGCGCACGCGCAGGAATGCGCGTGACCAATTCGATTTGTTGGTCCTTCGAGCCGAATGCTTCACGGTACTCGCTTTGTTTTCATTAATCGTGAACGGTTGTAAGTTCTATTTAGCTGCGTTAGGTTTTAAAATGTATTGAAGTGGAAATAAAGTTCAGTTTAAAGTAAATATTTATTTGGATAAATGAACATTGTAATGTTGTTAATACGATGGATGTTTTATTTAAATTAGATTATGTGTGAAGGTGATAAGGTTGATTTTTGATCGGTTGCTAAAATCACAATTTTCTTGGATGTTTTCCAAGATTCCGTACGTATTTGCGAACGTCTGATTTGTTTTGAGTCCCGTTTAGCCACCACCTGTGTGTTGACCTTTCCGTATTTGGTATACATTTTTTTTATAGTTATGGTTGTGTTGCAATTTAAAATAATTATATTTACGGCTCTAATTGGACCTTTAACTTTAGATAACCATTATCATAATTTCCGATCCAATGCATATTAAAAGACTTCCTATAGTGTGTAGTCAAACTCCATAGATGGGTCATACATGTTATATTTATCGATATACCTACTTTTATACAATTACTTGAATTTAAACATGTTATAATATCTCGATTGTTCATAACCATACTATTCTTATTCTAAACTTCTAAAGTTATCCAAGGATTTATCTTGTCATATTCAACCTCTATTCGATCTGTCATATCTTAAGCCACTATTGCCACCTCTCGCCTTAGATTATATTTGCTTCTTTTTTTTATACAGACATTTTATTAATGTTGCCAGTTTTTAATGAACCTTTCAAGTGCTAGTTTTTTAAGGGTATTTTGTTTCATCGAAGCTAAATATCGAATTCAGGTATTAACAAAGTTAACGTTTAGAAACTGACATTATTTATAAAATTCGAACCTGGATCCCTCTAATGGAAGCCAACTACCACTAGCATGAGAAAATAATTCTTGACAAAAAATAACTGACTTCAAAATTAGAGATAACTCAAAAACCACATGTCATATCTCGCTCTTTAAGTGGGACTGATGACAAACACCAGCTTTCGATTAAAGAAAGAATCATCAAAATCAGTTCACCCAGTCGCAAGTTCTGAGGTATTACAAACATAAAAAATACAGTCGAATTGCATAACTCCTCCTTTTTAAAAACGAATGGCATTACTTACGTGACCGTAGCACACTCAAACCTAGTGAAAATTATACAAAGGGCAAGACGCATTAAGATCTTGTCTCAGTTACAAGAGGAGGGTCATCGGCGGCCTTTAATTGAATCCCCTAAGTTTGATTAGTTGGGACATGTTACGATTATTGCCCGGCCTAATAGCCGCATTGTACGACATTAGGAACTCCGTATTAATATTTGGTTGTGTGTTCTAAATTATATTCCTTTATTGGGTTATGAAATGTTTGTAATTTAATGACTTATTAGTGTAATATAATTTGTATGGTGGTTAACCGCCATTAAACATATCTATGAACCTGCTCTATAATGATACCTTTTTAATACAAAAAACCGCAATGAAATCGGCCCAGTAGTTTTCATAAAAAAACGATAACATACATACAAACAAATAACCTCTAGCCCCAAAAGCATTTAACGCCTCCGTTTCGTTCCGTCCGTCGTGAGTAAAAATGTAAATCTTCACACGGTAAGCAAACATGCAGACAACATTAATTACTGAGTAGCTAGATTTAATACCAGACAGACAAAAACCAACACATAATTTCATTTGGCCCGGCACTCAGGTACGAGTAAATCTCAAGGCAGCCCGCCGGATGAACAAGCACTACCCTCCACTGGAAATATTTATGCGCGCCATATTACAAAATACTTCCTTTTTATAAATATTCAAACTACTTTCTAAGGCACCCGTCTCATCTCTTTCGCAAACTATAAGTCTGAGGCGCACAAAATATAGAAGTTGTATTTGATGTTCCATGATATTTAACTGTCGAATGATAAAGATAAAATTGCGTTGTTTTACGACTGAGTAAGTTAGCATATCAACGACGCCATGACAATCAACAACCGTTGAACTGATCTGAAGAAGACGATGCATTTACGCTGGATTCAAAAGCCTCCGAAGGCTAGATTGCATTAGGGGCATTATTAGTCCAACAGTGGATGGAGTATGCTAGACTCCACCATCTAATTTCCCCAGAAATCTACATCCCAATGTGGATTATTCATTCTCACAGAGACTATTTCATAATCAATAATAAGTACAAAACTCTCATTAGTGCTCTATTATTAAATAACAGTGCTAAACTGGTGTCTCTCTCAAAGTAGTGAGACAGCTACCTTTCCCTGCTGTAAAATAAACTACATTTATTAGTGGAAGAAAACGGGGTACAGTCTCACAAATTTATTCAGAAAGCAACCTCCATATTCAAAGGCGAGAAGATGCAAAACAGACCGTCTAGGAATTCCCTGCTCTTATGTTGGTGAGAGCTTGCTTTACCTTACTTAAGCTACTTACAACACTCTGCATTTAAAGTATTGAAGTAGAAAAATAATAAGAAATATTTTATTTCATTTGAAATATTTAACACTCAAACGATCAAAGAGATTTTTCAATACATTCAATTTGAGGATATTTTAAGTGTAACTTCTTAGGGAGTATTTCAGAAAATATTTCAGAGTATATATTTTATATGAGTGTACATATATACGTATGTGTACGTACGGTATGTGTGTAGCTATGGACGCAAATTGTGCGCGAACACAAAATTCTGTATTTATAAATATCTTCTTTTGACAGAAAATTAATTAATCATCATAATAGACTGAAAATTTTTGCAAGATATAAAACAGTTTCAACTTTAAATGTAACTTAATAAGGGTAAGAGAAATATTATTCACAAATTATTTTTATCAATTGCAGTCAATGGCCAATGAAGTTTTAAAATTTTCTTTTGATATAATGAAATTATAATTGTTGAACGTATTTACAAATAGGTTAAAAGAAAATCTCACATTTTTTACAACAACAGATTTGTAGAACAAATCCTCTTTTTAAGAAGCAAGTAGAGAGGGCAATCATCGCTTCATAGCTTCATATTTTCTTCAATACCAATAGAATATCTTTCTAAAATAAAAATTAAAACTAAAAAACAAAAAACCCGACTGCGTAAAAAAACTAAAAAGAAAAAACAAGCCCAGTAGTTCAGAATGTTGTTAAAAGTAATACAGAGCAACTACACCAAAATCGGTCAACACGTTTGGTCTCTACAAACCCACATAGGAACATACATACATACAGAGACTTGATAAACACATTACCCTCCTTTGCGTCGCGCAGTCAGGTATAAGACAACTTCAGTGACCAACGGGCCTATTATGAACTTTTATAAAACCATTCATGTTCCAGGCAATTCATTTATTGGGCTTGGAACGACGTATGATTGGCTAAAAAGTGTCACGTGACCGCTTTGGTACGAATTTGACGTTTACGCTGGAACTTGGCTGGAATTAAGAGTTCATAATAGACCGCCAGTTCGCATTGTTCTACAACAACCAAAACGTCTAATTTCCAAAAGATTCCAAGAACAGCGCAGCAACAGGTGCACCAAGAACAATAATGCACGAATTTATTGTTCCTCGGCTTAAGACGAAGACAAACATCTTTGAAGTGACTGAAATAGGACTTGCCCGAATTTTATAGTTTGTGGCCAACATGGCGCTGTAGTTCCAGAAAGGGCGTTATAAAAATTAGGTTACTTAATACCATCTAATTTAGGAAGTAAGGAAATAATATCTCTAACACTCCCTTGCACATTGATCCCCTTTGTTTTTCATATTTCACAGTAAAAGATTTCACTGTTCTTTTGTAGATATGGAAAATAATGAGTTATTTTTTGAAGATGATGCATGTGCTTCATTAGTTCTAGCGCCTAATGGCTGGAGAGCTATTGAACCATTTGACTATCCCACTTCCCACAAAGCTAGAAATTTATTAAATGATATTTTATTATCAGCCAATTAAGAAAGTACCGTTCTGGCAGGCATCTCGCGGGTGCATCATGGCCCATTAAATTTTTGAAAATGCAAAAAAAATTTTTTTTTTATCCCACTCCCACAAGGCTACAATTTTAATATGTTGTAATTTACATATGTTTAAGTATAAAAAAAAATTGCCAGAACATTTTGAGGGTTGCAAGTATGTGCCAGAACAGAGCAAAGTTGTCATCGGGATTGCAATTCTATCTTTCTATGTATAATTTCAGGCTCTAGTCTGATTTGATATCATTCAAATGTATTAGGCGATTGTTGGTTCTCACAGATAGTACACATTGGTGGAAATAAATTTCAGTACTGCCATACAAAAAATAATAATTTTCATACAAATGTATCCTTCTATGCATAATTTCAAGCTCTAGCCTGCTTTTGATGTTATTTGAATGTACAGGACTATTGTTGGATCTTACAGATCGTACACTTTGGTGGAAATAAATTTCAGTATTGCCATACAAAAAATAATAATTTTCATACAAATGTATCCTTCTATGCATAATTTCAAGCTCTAGCCTGCTTTTGATGTCATTTAAATGTACAGGACTATTCTTGGATCTTACAGATAGTACACTTTGGTGGAAAGAAATTTCGGTATTGCCATACAAAAAATAATAATTTTCATACAAATGTATCCTTCTATGCATAATTTCAAGCTCTAGCCTGCTTCTGATGTCATTTAAATGTACAGGACTATTGTTGGATCTTACAGATAGTACAATTTGGTGGAAAGAAATTTCGGTATTGCCATACAAAAAATAATAATTTTCATACAAATGTATCCTTCTATGCATAATTTCAAGCTCTAGCCTGCTTTTGATGTCATTTAAATGTATAGGACTATTGTTGGATCTTACAGATAGTACAATTTGGTGGAAAGAAATTTCGGTATTGCCATACAAAAAATAATAATTTTCATACAAATGTATCCTTCTATGCATAATTTCAAGCTCTAGCCTGCTTTTGATGTCATTTAAATGTACAGGACTATTGTTGGATCTTACAGATAGTACAATTTGGTGGAAAGAAATTTCGGTATTGCCATACAAAAAATAATAATTTTCATACAAATGTATCCTTCTATGCATAATTTCAAGCTCTAGCCTGCTTCTGATGTCATTTAAATGTATAGGACTATTGTTGGATCTTACAGATAGTACAATTTGGTGGAAAGAAATTTCGGTATTGCCATACAAAAAATAATAATTTTCATACAAATGTATCCTTCTATGCATAATTTCAAGCTCTAGCCTGCTTTTGATGTCATTTAAATGTATAGGACTATTCTTGGATCTTACAGATAGTACAATTTGGTGGAAAGAAATTTCGGTATTGCCATACAAAAAAATAATAATTTTCATACAAATGTATCCTTCTATGCATAATTTCAAGCTCTAGCCTGCTTCTGATGTCATTTAAATGTATAGGACTATTGTTGGATCTTACAGATCGTACACTTTGGTGGAAATAAATTTCGGTATTGCCATACATAAAATAATAATTTTCATACAAATGTATCCTTCTATGCATAATTTCAAGCTCTAGTCTGCTTTTGATGTCATTTATATGTACAGGACTATCTTTGGAGCTCACAGATTGTACACTTTGGTGGAAGAAAGCAGTGTTACCCTACAAAAAAAAAAATTTCATGAGGCAAAATCAGCGAGTTTGATTCCTGGCTAATAATATTGATTTTTCAAAAATCTAATTATGCCGTTTTGGTTTTCATCAAAATCAGCCCTGAGACTCCTTTGACCACTTTTCGCTATTCCTCATAGTTTTGAATTTGTCCATCCACGCTCACTTGAAAAATTCACCCTGTATACTCTTCTGGCAGATACTTGCAACCGCTAGATTGTTCTGGCTGTTTACATATATTTTTTAAACAATTGAAAGAATGTTCCCTGAAAATTTGAGCCTTGTGCGAGTAGGTTATGAATTGCTCTCCCGATGACAACTTTGCTATGTTCTGGCACATACTTGCAACCCTCAAAATGTTCTGGCAATTTTTTTTTACACTTAAACATATGTAAATTGCAACATATTAAAATTGTAGCCTTGTGGGAGTGGGATGAAAAAAATATATTTTTTGCATTTTCAAAAATTTAAGGGACCATGACGCAACCGCGAGATGCCTGCCAGAACGGTACTTTCTTAAATGACTGATAATAAAATATCATTTAATAAATTTCTAGCTTTGTGGGAAGTGGGTTTGTCAAATGGTTCGGTAGCTCTGGGGCTATAAATTCAGTGCCAATTGAATGAATAAACCGTCCATACCTTGATAAGTTTGTTTTGCAGTTTAGTGACAGCCATGCGCTCTCTTTGTGTTCTTCTTTTCTCTTCTTCCAGCAGAGATTCCAACTGCTTAATGCGCTTTTCCAGAAGTTCCTGTAACAAGATAACGGGTATAAATTCTATGGCAGAAAACAAACTAGCGTATGGAAACTAAACACGATTCTTTCAAAGGCAATCACGTCATTTTCAACTATACTCTATTCTTGGGTCTCTTTAAATAATAAAAGGTCTAATACCACGATCCTAGTCAAATGTGGATTAATGGGCATCAAGACTGAGTGCAGGCTTCCACCGAGCCAAGTGATGTTTTATTAATGTACGAGTATTGCAAAATAAAAGCTGCGTTCAGTATTCAAACCAGACTTTCCTGCGTGGAAAACTACTATAACGTAATAACAATGACGTCATAACATAACGCTTTAACAGTGTCTAAAAACATCATGATATCCGAAAATTCTGCTGAAAGACACATAAAATAAAATACATGCAATCTACTAAATGTCATAACATTCAAACTTCTACCTTTACACGTATTAGTGAGATTTCATAATCCAACACACAATCCTAAATCATAAAGGGGGGCAATTGTCAACACATCCCATATAATTTCGTCGGTTCAATAATTGCGAAGGCCTCGCATTTAAGCGCCATTATCATTCAGTAGATGTCATATAAATAATTCACTGTCAGGACTTCCTTAAAACGGTACATTTACAAAGGGAGGCGCTTCCGTGGGCGAACAATAGCTAGATGTGTCCCTTTAATGTCTAAGAATTTTCACTGAATCCTAGGGAAATTAAACCCTATTATGATAGTGTGAAGCAACAAAGCGAATGAAGTTATTTTTGCGCAAATATTCGAAGTAAGAACAAAGAAGACGTGATAATTTTAGCATAGAGTAAGCGTCACAGTTGTCATATTTGCTGAATAATTGTCTAGAAATTCCACGTCTAACAATTTTTTTAAATAAAACAAGCTGTTGCTTGCAGCTTTGCTTGCGGAAATTAAGGAATTTTACCCAGGATTGATTTCGCATTTAGTTATGCGTGGAAACACCGTTCCAAATTAAAAATAACAGACCAACATAATATGTACATACCAGCACAAACATGTGTTTTGTCCAAATATATTTTACTTCACTCTACATTCTAAAAAGATATTTTTCTACTCTTTTTGTACATATAATATTCATATAATATTCATCATTGGCTTCGTCCTAAAATGGAGCATCCCGTGGTAAGTTGACTCTACGATGGTTAGTCGCAAAGAAGTTATTTAGACGAATGTATTAAGCTTTTTGATTAGAAATAATGAAACAACTATTTCAATGTTTTTAGAAGAATCACCAAGAGAGTAAAATACAAGATGAACTTTTCTTTGAGTTAGTTTGTATGGAAAATCAATCCCGGGTTAAATTTTTATAATCTACACTTGTTATTAATATTACCTACACCTTATCTACGTCAAAGGTACTGGCGCCGAGCGAAGTTATAAATACTGGTCCGTTAGGGAGTGAGGGAGTGAAATCTCTCGGAAACATCGAGGAATTAATGGGAGCAGTTATTGGAAATTGATACCAGAGATATATGGCGCTTCCCTTATCGTATATTACGAGATCAATACAGTTTAATATCTAAGGAATGTTCGCACTTACCCTATTTATTTATGTGTAATTTAATTAGTATTAACTAGTTAATAAATAAAATTTTGTCTAGAAATTAATGTAACTAGCTTTGAAGCCAATAACATGAATACTATGTGATGAATTAATGTTCAACGATCTTACAGAGAGATGAGTTCCGCGTTCGATTCTCGATCCAGCAGATGTTGCGTGATACAACTGATACAAGTACAAATGTTTGGTCTCGGTTTGTATTTGTTCGTAATGTATCTATAGTATTATGTCCAAGCCACCAAGTAGTGAAAGTTAATAATAATAATAACGCTATAGGTACACTCATAGCCCCACACTCGGATTCCCTGTGACGTAATTCGTACACCGACATCTCATTCCATCACAAAATATAATATGTACACGATAGGAGAGAAACCACTAACCTGGCTTCAGTACCAGCTCCAATTGATCCGCACTGGAGCGATGTGATCGTTCATTACATTGACAAATGTTCGGGGAGATTAGAACAATACTAAACATCAGTCAAGTCGAAGTTGATACGGGAGAAACCATGCACTGATATCCTGGCCTTAAATACTGAATCTAAGAAATACAGATAATTGAAGCCATTGAGGCTTTCATAGGTATTTCAACGGCTTAGTCAAATTTTTGGTTAACAATATGTCTAGATTATATAATATTTTTAATAGATACCTTAAATGAAATGAAATTAGTTTTTATTGGAATTAGGTTAGGTACAAACATTTTTCGAGCGTCAAATTACGCTATCGCTTCAACAAAACTCTATTTTTTACAACTTTTTGTATAAAATAGTTTTTAATTAATCAAAAAGTAATAAAAAATAGAGTGTAACGTATCAATAACCACTGGATTGTAGACTGCAATTTGTACAACATGAAAACATTCCCGATATTTTTGTTTTGGTCTGATAACCATAAACATTTTGATTCGCGAACGATCCGCCCGAGCGCTGCGTGTCGCCGCCGCCCAGCATCATTTTTCACGCACCCGATAAATTCATTGGAACCCTTGTCGAGACGTCAACTCGGCAGAATCGCTTCATTCTGTGATTGTACAGATTTGGTTTCGAAAAAAACTAGCTGCATTCAGGCAAACACTAGAGCCAAAAAAAGGAATGTTCACATATTTTTTGCTATGCGATTCTCCGCTCAAATTTTCTCTCGATTTTAAAGACGTAAGCATAACTCGTAAAAGACCAGACGCAACTTTGCATATTGATAACGTATATGAATACTCCCTATCCGGGAAAATAAAAGGGCATAAAGTTCCCACGGGAAAGGGGATAAAACTTAGCATAGAAATCCCGTTAAGAAGTTAGAAAAATAAGTTTTTGGGGCTTTGTTATATGCTAAGAATTATTTATCTCGTTTACATACCATCTATTCATATTTAAGAAACTCCCCAACTATGAAATATGACAATAATTTAACGCGTGTGTAAACTCCTAGAAAATCTCACTTAAGTTTAAGTTCCTACCTAAGTCAATAATTATATTCAAAAATTATTTATTTTGCATCGAATCTCCTCAATAACATCTTGCTCAATAACTTGCGGATATTTAGGAAGAATACCTACTCCAAAATGTTTACTTTGTATCTGTATTTTGTACCATCACTTGTGACTAAAACCTGCCTCCTCAGCCTTCCTCCAGCTGACAGCGTTTCATTCAGTTGGTCTCATTGTCTCATCGACTATTAGTCTTGAGGCTTGTCCATTGTTAGCTGCCGGCTCTCCGGGCACCGAAATGTATTCATTTGTGAATCCAGGAAAACAATACTCATTTGTATGAAATATTCAAAATTCAGTTCTGAAAATGTTTAGAATTCCCTTTAATGAATTCAGGGATTTTCATTAAATATGGGTGTTAATGGTTTCACGAAAGGGAATTGAATCAGATTCGGAATTGTTTTCTGCTAAAAACTTCAGTTTCTATGATGAAAACCTCGTACTACGCTGTCCTGAGCATGGCATCGTGCATCGTCTTGCCACAACACCTTACAGGTTCATACAGCGAAAAACGTAATGAAAATAATTAAAACCGAGCAAGTGCGTGTCAGGCCATGCGCAATGTAGGGTTCCGAAGTAGTAAGTTTATCGACTATTACTCATTAACTACTTATGACAACATAGCCGTGATAGTTTATCTTGTAAATTTGTTATATTTTCGAGAATTTTTTCACTTGTCCAACTCCAACCGTTTAGCCAGCAGGGGGAGACACTTGACTCTAACCAAAATTAGCATTTTAAAGCCAAGTATTTCACAAACGGACACCTAATTCCAAAAATGGTCTGAGAAGATCCATAATATTTTTGGAAGACCTTTTCAACGATACCCCAAAATATAGGATACGCGACGAATAAAAAATTCATCCTCAGGTTACCTGTAGTAAAAGTCATAAAATATTCCAACTATTAAACAATAATATCAACAAACAAGTATATCAAAGAGACATGTAACAATAACCGGCAGGGCCCAAGAGGCCTCGCTGAGACAATGGGACGAGATTAACCCGAACGAATTAAACCGAGGCCCGAATTAAAGCGAGCCGCGTGAAACCTTACTGACGTGTGTGTGTGGTACAAGGAGTGAACGAATCGCGATTTTTTTTTTTAATTTAGCACACATGTATACCGTATCTAGAATAATTTATAGGGTACTTACTACTTAGTACACCAGAAACACTAAAGCATAGCGCTAGTAATCTATAAAGATAACATAGATATTTTCTTATTGTACGTTTCATGTTTGTTTCATATTAAAATTACGATCAAGCTTACCATTACAAAATACTAATCCGCTGTGTTCAGAAGACTAAGGAACGATCAGAGTGGCGCAAGTAAGGGTAGGCCTATATCCAGCAGTGGACTTCCAAGAGTCTAAAGTTTAGACCATGCCTAAACTAATAACACACATTAGTTTTTCTGTCATGTAAATGTCACTACCGACTAGACGACAAATGATTTATTAAATTATGTAAGCATTTCTTCAACCGCTACCTCTCACACCATGAAGCCTTGATTTCCATGGACCCTCTTTCATCCATCATTAGCGGACAATGGCCAATCCAATGCGGGGCACTTCATCGCAGAGTAATTAATGTGCCAGATTAGAACGTCAACCGTGACTCCGAGGGTACATAGCTGTTCGTGGCTTCACTTGACATACCCTATTATTTTACGTTATTGAAGAGACCAATAGATGGCTTCACTCTAGGTTCTCTAAGCGTTATGGAAGAGATGCATCGCATTGAGTTATTGGCGACTCGAGTGGTGGAAGTCTGTAGTTGGAGTGTTGAAGTGCTGATTAACAATCTGAATTTTACTAAGAAGAAACTAACCGACTTTAAAATAAATCAAAAACTACTTTACAGATCTAGTTCCGATTTAAGTGGGACCACATGACAAGCATCAGCTTTCGATTAAAAAAAGAATCATCAAAATCGGTCGACTGGGTAGTCGAAAGTTCTTAGGTAATAAACATAAAAATAGTCGATTTTAGTACCTCCACCTACTTGATTTCGTTTGGATAACAAGTCATTATTATTACTTATCTTCATTGGATCAAAACCTTTGCATGAGCAAGGCAATTTGTTTAACACTGAAGAAACATCATTTGTTTTTTCTAAGAAACCGCGCTAATCCATCACATATAGTGTACCTAAGTGTATCATCAGCAAATTTGCAGAAATATATCCCGTGTATACCCAGCTATTTGCTGTCCTGTCCTGACCCCAAGCATGGAAGGGTTGAAATTCATCAATCAGTCCCTGACACACCCAATAGCCGAATGGAAAAGGGACAAAGAACTGCTTAGAAAGAAATAAATTGAAAAAGCGAAATAAAGGAATACCTATTGTTATCATAGCAATGACGCTGAAATGGCAATTCAGTGAATTTCGTTATTGAAACTATTGTAAATGGTATCGAATAAATAGTTCGAGCAAAAGATAATTAGGATTGGTTGAAAGGTTCTTTTTGAGGTTTGAGGTTCCGCCCATCTCCGTCAAATTAACATTGGTATGGATTTTTTTAATGGAAATAGCCGGCAAAAGAGCTGTCGATCTATCTAACGGTCATCGATGGACATAACCAACACCAAAAAGAAATGGTGAAATGGATACATGGAAATATCTGTTTTGTGTTGTAAGCGGCTCCATCCTTGGCTTCGATTCATCCATCTTGAATCGAAGCTAACCTTCCCTGTTCGTGGTACACTTGGCCAACCAACGACTTGAGCTATACGTATTATCAACCAGTTAAATCCAGACCATACACATCCATGGTGGTATGGTATTTACGCGCCTGGGTAGCTACCAACCTTAACATAAAATCGGCCATGGTACATTTATTTTATGGAAATACCCGGCAAAAGAGCTGACGATCCACCTGATGGTAAGTGGCTATCGTCGCCCATGAACATCAACAACATCAAAAGCATCACCAATGCGTTGCCAGCCAATAATGAGAGAAGAAAAAGAAAGAAAGAACTGGCTCTCAACCCCTCAGCCGGAATATGACGAGTCGTTTGGCGACTGACTCATGCTCAAGGGTGGTAGTTATCCAGGCGAACCCCATGGAGAAATAATAATGCGCCTATAAAAGTCTTCAGTTCAAAAAAACTCACGCACACGTTGCGAAAGTATGATCTTGCCGCGGTTCCTGGAAGGCTATTCAGTTTTGTAACTTGACAGCGGAGTTTCAAAATTGACGTTCCAGTTCTAGGATCACTTCACTTCGCAAGTGCTTAATAGATGATTAGATAATAACATGTCAATATGATGCAAGTTCGCTTTTGTTTTGTAACTTGACAGCGGAATACACGATGAGTTTCTAAATTGAAGTTAGAGTTCGAGACTCCCTTCAACTCGCAAGTGCGTAGGTACCAGATGATTAGAGAATCACATATCAAGATCTCGGACTCAAACTTCAATTTTGAAACTCATCGCGGATTCCGCTGTCAAGTTACAAAACTGAATAGCCCTCCTGATCGGGCTAGTAATTTAGGTTACAGCTATAATAATATTATATCTGTAAGTAGATATTTAGATACAATACTTTTGAAGCTTACCCTTACGTAATGTCCGTTCCGATCATTATTAGACCATGAAGTATTATTAGAGAAAGCATTCCTATTAAACATGTTCTTCATTTAATAAATAAAACACTTCACACAGCGTTTTTGAATACAATATGACACACGCACTTTCACATAATATATTTTTCAACTCACTAAGAAAAATACCACAAATTTTACTACCGTTAGGTAATTTAAAAATTTTAAACAACTGGTCAACGTTTCATACACGGTAATATACAGTAAACTTGGCACTTTAAATGCGCCATGCAATTGAATTTTAACAGTCTGAAATTTTACGCATATTACACCACAACTAGCTCTACATACTATATGCACAAATATAGTCCGTAACACAGGGTTGTAAGGAACAAAACTGCATTTATTTCCTCTTCCTTTAGTACATTTGACGTTCCTTTTAATAATCCAATATGGCCGCGAACAATTGAATTCTAAAACAATAGGACAGTCGGGAGTTTGTTTATATGGAGAAATAACGAGTTTTAGTTCACAAAGGCGCGTCACGTAACGTTATTTACAGTGACATAAGATCGGTTTTCGAGTGAACAAGGTCCTTGTGATTAATTTAATAAATTAATAATTATTGTTTTGGAACGCGGCGTTCGCGACGTATCACTATGTGGATATTATTGACTACGGAACGTCTTCAGCCACATTCAATTATAATGCGTAGAGTAGGTTGGAAGAGAGAGATTATTTTTTATAAATATAATTTCATAATTTTATTGTGGAGGTGATCCACATGAATGTCGTCAATTTTGTTGCCGACCAAAAGCTGTGAAGTCACTGCACCGGTGAATCGTATAATGCTAATGATTATAAAGTCTCATATTTTTAAGAATAAATAGTCCCTGTAACTAAGTTGATTTTCATAAAATTTTTAACCGACTTCAAAAAAGGAGAAGGTATTCAATTCGACTGAATTTTTTTTTATGTTTGTTACCTCAGAACTTTCGACTCGGTGAACCGATTTTGATGATTCTTTTTTTAATCGAAAGCTGATGCTTGTCATGTGGTCATTAAGCGAGATCTGACTAGTAGTTTTAGAGTTATTTTGAAGTCGGTTATGTTTTGTCAATACGACATATAGAATACGAAAAACACGCGAAAGCCGCGGTTAGATCGCAAGTAATCTAACTACATAATAATTATGTACTATCTACATCTCATTCACTCCGAGACATCTGGATGTACCCAAATAACAAATCACGAACAAGCTATACCTGACAAAAAATCCATCATTTGTTCGACATTAAATATCTTCTCAAACTGAAAACATTTATCTATAAATCAATTAATTCAAACACCAAAATCCATTACAATCAACTGAAAGAATCCATTAATACATCCAAATGAAAGTTCTTCGAGTTTAGTATTCTATCAAGGAATTACTCTTCATTTATAAATGGAGTCTCGAGCTCACTAACTAGCAATGAATGCCTTGTTACGAGCCATCGCGATATTTGGGTTACAATATCACAACTCACAAGTAACTACTCTCTGACATACATATAAACAAGAAAATAATATAGTTACTTAACGATTTAACCTCTACTGTGCCCCAATATCAAACTATTTATGTAAAACTTAAATTGATATTTGATAAAAACTATTTCCGTTCTTTGTGCTAAAAGCAATATCCTACTAATGTTATAAAATGAAAGTTTTTACGGATGTTTCAGATGTTCGTCTCACGCAAATCTACTGAACGAATTTCCATGAAATTTTGCAAAACGACATCGGTTTACTTTTTATTCCGGAAGAACATTTTTTACAATTTTCGACTGTTTGTCTCTTTGTCGATTTGCCAGTTTGTATGTTCGTCTAAGGCTAAGCGTTTGCTGCTGTATACGAGTATATCGTAAATCGTAATCGATGCATTTCATTGAAATATATCTATTGCAGTAAGCTTGGGCTAACATTTAATTTCATTGTAATCAGTTCACAATAAAAAAAATAGATGTATGTTTTAAAGAACCGACTTTTCTTTCTACTGTAGAAGTTTTCGGAAGCGAAGCAATGGCGGTCACCAGAGCATCAATAAAAATTAGTCTTTCAAAAAGAAATTCCTCGAAATTCGAACCTAAGTATAAACGAATTACATAATGCGCAGTACGTCTATAGGCGTCTAATAAAGGCCTCTCGTTAGAAAGTGCCGGCGCCCAATTCCCGTAATGGAAAAACAAATTTGGCAAATGCAGCCTTTGAGCCTGTCGTGGCGATAATCCGTTCCTCTGATGCCGTTGTATGTGATGTTTGTGGATTATTACGACTAAGTCCAGTTATATGGCTACTGGGATTATTGGGTCCGTTTATAATTACATTAATTTCCGGATATAGTATTTTAGGATTTCTATGTTGTAGGAATTATAGTGTTATCTCGCTAAAACATAACTAACGCCACCTATTAATTGGTATGTGATGATGACGATGAATAAACAGAACTACTACGCGTTCACTCTAAGTTTGCCCTCGTCGACCGTTACGATTTAACAGCTGACGGTACTGTAGACAAAAAAGTAATCAAATAATTTCACTAACTTAAATAACAAATTACGTTTGCCACTGTGTAAAACATTTTCTATTTTAATCATTGTAGCGACAAAAATCAACGAACGTAAAATAAATCGATAGAAAAATAATTTAACGAAAGTAACATCAAAATCAACAAAAAAATTAAGAACGCACGCGCCGCACGGGACCTCAAAAATACGCGACTAGCGTTGCTGTCCGTACTAAATGAGCTGCGGTGTGAGGAAGCGGGACGGGAGGTAAGGGCAAACTTAGAGTGAACGCGTAGTATTTAAATCTAATCGTTATGTCTTAATAAAAGATGGCGATACATACCTGTTAATAATCCCAAAAAAATAAGTGAGACATATCCCATCAAAAACATAAATGTAAAGTGAGAGTCAATTTCAAAAAAAAAAAAGAATTGAGATCTAAATGGGTGCCAATTTCTGTGTAGAAAAGCCTAAAATTTTAGTCACAAGAACATGTAATTCAAGCTCCACATTTGACTTGGTTAGTTTTCACGTACCTACCTAGGCTATATTATATCTATGTAATTAGCTTCGTCAAATATGTTAGGTTGATGGCTTATGACACTCTTCTCTAATTTGGTTTGTTGGTTGCTAACTAAAGAAAACTAGCCAAGTCAAATGTAAAGCTTGAATTACATGTTCTTGTGACTAAAATTTTAGGCTTTTCTACACAGAAATTGGCACCCATTTAGATCTCAATTCTTTTTTTTTTTGAAATTGACTCTCACTTTACATTTATGTTTTTGATGGGATATCATTACTTTTTGTATAGAAATTATTAGTAAGTACTTATTCATAACGTTACTGATTAATTTTAATACATGAACTGTTATAGTGCTCTTCAACTAAATCTGTAGTTAGTGCGCCGTGGTCCGAAATATGGTACCTATTATTTCATTATTTATAAGTAATGATCTTCCACTATTGATGTCCGCTAAATATTGAAATAATAATTAATACTAAATCCCAATTATACTATCGTAATAAATACGAAAGTCGACTATACTCCTATTAGTTACGAGTGACCGCCCTCGCTTTGCTTTGGTTTTCTTATTTTTTTACACCTTGGGTTACGTTATTGGAGTTTTATTAAGGATCCCTAATTTATTGAAAATATAATATAGCCTATGTCACCCGGGGATAGTGTAGCTTTCCAACAGTGAAGGATATTTCAAATCGGTTTAGTAGTTTCGGAGCCTATTCAATGCAAACAAACAATCAAATCTTTCCTCTTTATACTATTAGTACAGATAAGTTGTTTATGTTCGATGACATCGTGCAACAATAAATTTTGAAACAATACTTCGAATTACTTTAAACTGGTATAACTACGGAAATAATACAAAATTTTGTGGTGTAATCTTGTAGATTAGAGAAAAATAATTTTCCACACATTAAAACTAAAACAAAAGAAATAACGTCTCCTGACGAACCACTGATCTTCACGTAAATGTATATGTGCTGTGCACTTCTCACAGGCACTTGGGACACTGAACATCTTCCTCCCGTTGAAAGCTTCAGAAAGTACTAAAACTGATATGTTTCGTTATATATTCACCTTGGAATCCACATAATGACCAGATGTCATCAATTTTGATCGCTACTCTTAAATTTCAGGCATTTTAAGTAAGTGTTCCTAATAGAATCAATTTTTTGAAAAATTATCATAAATTGATAAAAATTTACTACTTTCAGATTTATTCCTTTGTATTCACCCGACTACCTATCTGCATGCCAAATTTTAACTTTCTAGGTCACCTGGAAGTTGGATATAGTTTTGATCTATAGGTCAGTCAGTGTTAAATTTCTCGATTTTTGGACGTTAATATCTAAATAACCGTTTGAGATGTGTTTATGAAATTTGGAAGACGTATGTATTTCGCAAGTCTTACTAAATGAGCCAAATTTGACAGGTTTATGTTGAATAGTTTTTGAGTTATGAGGTGGTCAAAAGTGGCTCCAAATGGTTCGTGTAATATTACACACGGTGCTGCTCGTCAATTCTGTTAGCTAAGAAATTGACTTGACACGCTCCGCGTGTCTAGATCTTAGCGGGGATAATGTAGTATTATTTTCGCTTTATTATCAAATGTATGACATAAAATTTAAGATACCAATTGTCTATGAAAAATGACGTAGGGTCAATAAAAAATCAAAACGCTTGCTGGCCGACCGCCAGCGCCGTACTATTAATTACTGCCAACAGATGGCGTTGCGTCACCTGCGCCACGTATATCATGTTCGTCTACCCGCATCTACATACGATATTTAAATTTATGGTAATTTTACTAACGGTAAAATACAAATTATTTTCTGAAATTACATACTTTTAATAAATATACCAAACAAACTATTAATATATGTAGAAACAGCCATGATATTATTATATTCAGCAGTGAGGCAGAGACAACCATTCACATATTCTGCGACTATGTGGGCTTATATACTGCAGAAGGCATATATTGGGAGCCTAATCCTGCATGCTCAAATCAGGAATCTAAAACCAAGAACATCCTCCGGTTTGCCCAAACGACTTAGTAACCAGATTTAATCTTAAATGGATCTGGCTACAGTAAATCAAATGTGATTGCGGTGACCTTTGGGAACGCAAATTCTTCGCCCAGATCTCACAGAATAATAGAACGTGCAGTAGATTTAGGGAACATCAAGCCTTTCACAATACGCCACTAATTCAAAGCAAGCACCGCCCTTTGGAGATTCACGGCGATGATCAAGCACGAAGTAGGTACATTAGTGTTCGCGGTGAGTTCGACAGTTATCCCAACACACGCCTAAAATTTCCAATTTGTCACAACGCCCCAACAATCATTCATGGACGAGTTTCCCAATCGATATTTTAATCCGGCCGAGAGTAAACACCAAGGGCTAAGGCCATCTATTAAATGACAGTTATCTGCATGATTGATTGCCTTTGTGTGAAAAATGCCTTAGGCATCCGTCATAGGGTATCAGTATGAGCGACAATGGAGATTTGATTTTAAATAGCGCTTCAGCTTTCTAATTTGGTAAGTGCAATGTTTGAAAATGTAATGTTCTTTATGATAGATAAGCCTGAGAAATACCTTGATAAATCTATGAGTCGCATAATTATTATAACATCTAACAAGTATGTGTATGCGTCGTAGTTAGTCCGGCATAAATGAAAAATAAATACTCATACTTCGGAAGGGTTTAACGTTAAATGGAAATATAGGCAGATGAATTCTTCGTTGAATCTTTTACTGCACACATTGTTGTAAATTCGTTTCCTTTACATTACCATTAGGGCTTGAATATCGGAATCTCGGAATCTCGAAATATCGGAATCTCGGACCGTGAAACCCTATATTACAATTCCGATACTGAATGATTCGATATCGTAATATCGGAATCAGTAATTTTTTATTTTAATTTAAACAAAATGATTTTAATGCGTGCCACAAGGTATATTGGCCACTAGGTCATAAAATTGAGCAAGTAAGTATAAATATTTCAGCTGTGTAGGGAGGTAAAGTTAATATTTTTAACCGTATTCCTGTTGTGAGTCTGCTCAGCCTACTGCACGAATAATGCGACACGGAAAAAATCTATTTCGAACATAATTTATCTCCTTAATCTCGGTATACCTAAGTTAATAATTTCATCATCTTCTGCAGATCATCTGTACAAATCTCTAGTTGCTGAGAATTCGCATCTAACTGTCAATGGCCATTCACCGCAGATACCTCATTGACCATTGTATATCGGAGGTTCACATCTACAACAAAGGTTTTTAAAACCTTACGATGTCTACACGTGAACAAAGCTAGTAGACCAGATGGTATTCCAGCTCTCTCCAGTTATCTACTGTTTTGCCACGCTTGGTTCGTCTCTCAATTAAGACGAGCATAGTGCCTCAGGCGTCGAAGCTTGCCAACGTGCAGTCCGTGCCCAAGAATGGCAATCGACCTGACCCTGCTAATTAACGGCCAATTTCAATTACCAACATGCTCAGGAAGATTATTGAACATGCGCCTCGTTGCATACCTAGCACACAATGATCTCCTTAGTGACCCTAGCGCTATAGCCTAACGCATACCACTCTACCGCATTCTAGCGTATCTCACCCACTCGTATCTGGGGCGAGGACCTTAAGAATAATGTAGAGACGGTTGCCTTTATCCCTTGACATCTCGAAGGCATTCGATACGGTTTAGCATGTTAGCCTATTGATCATGCTTCCTGCGTATGTCCTATTCCCTGGCCTGATCAGCTGGGTTAAAGACTTTCTGAGTGAACGTTCATTTAGAGTCGTTATCAAAGATTATTCGTCCCAAGCAACCTTACATCACATATTACAAACAATGCCGGACTTTCTCAGATATCTTTTATCTCCAGAACTCTATTCCTGCTGCATATCAACGATCTGGTCGAGCAATACCTGGCAAGCTTCCGACCAGTAACGACCAAAATACAGTCTGAAGAGAGGCTCGGGTTGAAAGAGTGAATCACTGCCTGAAGTCACCAAATAGGGCGACGCCAACCTTGTGAAATTCAACGCCACAAAAACAGAAGCATTTATTTTGGCCCTACTTTTCAGAATGTATCCTTGAAATACACCCACCGCAAGAAATTGAGATATACTTGAACCTTAAATTTCAGCGGTTTATTGAATCCAAAGTTAAGGCAGCTGCCAGGAAACTAGGCGTCCTAGCAAATGTGTTGCGATATTTCAAGTCACTTCAGCTTTTATCCTTGTATAAAGCATAGCTTCTGCCGTACAGTTGTCACATTTGGTGCAGCTGAATTTCATCTATTAGCAAAAACTATTTTGCGATTCAAAAATCCTAAAAAAATTAAGGTAGTGAATTTTTAACGCGAAAACCAAACCGAATTGAACAGATTTAGGTGATATTTGCAACGAACGGAAATAAAACAGTACTAAAGACGTCATTATTTCATTATCCTATTGATTAAAAACCTTTTTGCTATCCAAGACGTCCTACTTTACACTAAAAAATGTAATTTAAATTATTAAAAAAAAAAATGTATAATTCCGATATTGATATCGGAATTCCGATATTAGCATCAAATATCGAAAATCAATATCGATATTGAAAACCTTCCGATATTACAAGCCCTAATTACCATCCACCTGATGGTAAATGGTTGTCGTCGCCCATGGACATCAGCCACATCGCAGGCATCATTGATGCGTTGTTATATCAGCCAAGAAATAGTGAGGAAGAAAGAAAGAAGGAACTGATTCTCGAGATCACAGCCGGAACACGAAAATATCGCCTTACCTTGTTTGTACTCGTGACCTTGAAAATGAAAAATGCCGGTAATTTGCCCATGATATTCGTTATCAGTGCGTTGAAATACATAGGTATACCGAAATTCAGATCAATCAGGGGTATGGGCTTAAAGGAAGTACACCCATCTTTTCTTTAGTTTCCATTACTTCGCTTTAATTTCTACCGATAGAACAAACAGCAGACAGACTCTAATATAATATTATTACAGTCACGCCGAGACATCGTTTTTAATCCCGTCTATCTGTTTAGCGAGGAGATTAAACCAAGTCTAATCTAGTCGTGAGTTGCACAACTGTTCATTCCACTAATGACTCGGGATGAAAAACAATCACTACAAATTGAAACTCAGTAACAATTTAAAGTGCATTGTTTACAGTACACCGTACACGTCTCGGGAGATCGATGCCAAAGGTTATTTGTTGATTATACAAGGCAAGTTGATTTGTAGTAAAGCTTACCAAATTAACCTTGTCTAAAAAATGGACTACAGTTTTGTACGATAAGAAATAAAATGCTTTTATTTTGTCAAGGATTTCCAGGTATTGCAGGTGGTATGAATGAACATACGCAAGTATATTGGAGACATCACTGGCAGCCAAATATTTGAAAATATATTTTTCTGTCCCTAAAGAATTTGTCCGGGCCTGCAGTGGAATACGAGATTCATTCCGTACATTCTGCGACACTACATTCTAAGCTACAGAATGAAAGAAAGAATGTCTGAAATTTTTATTAAAATTATTTTCCGCTAACCGTTTGTTTTATGTTATAAATATAATAAAACTTCTAGGAGGTGCAGTTCAATTTCCTGAGTAACATGACATATACAATTTTTGGAATATGTTTTTCCGAAAGTCAAACTTCGCCATCACTTAAACTAATCCCAACACTGAGGCGACAAGATATCCCAAGGAGTCTAGTATAATTTCATGAATGGTAAAATGCAGTTACGACTTATATATTTTATTGGTATTCGAGTAGACTACTGAGAACAAGCCGTAGTAATCTTAATCCTAGCCAGAAAGGTGACAAGATACCTTACGTGTTTTACATAAGTGTCTTGAAAATCATAACATGCGCTCATACGCTCTAACAGTAAGTCTAACGTCATAATTATTATACCACAACCATGGAGTAGGTATTTATAGAGATGGTAGAAGGAAGTTGAAAAAGTGTCCAGTTGTTAACTAAAAATAGAGGTTCCAATAATGACCATTCCAGAATGACGCTAGTGTCTGACAAATAACGATGTGAACCATGAACATATGTAGCTGTTGTAAACGGAGTAAAGTTTGTAGACTTATGCCTAGTGCATCCGTAGCGTCACCCGTAATGAATGGCGCTAGTTTCTGAAAACTAGATATTCGATACCCGTAATTGGACGCGTTTTTACGGACACTTTTCATAAACAGATATGGCCCTCCTTCAGCTCTATCCGCCATGACCACAACGTAAACAAGAAGCAAGTTCTATTCAACAATTCTATGTAAGGATACTTTCAACTCCAGGCTCTGAGAGTAGAATACGTAGGATAGCAGGATGAGGAGATTAAACTATTACAAGGTACAACTTACAATGCAACTAAAGTTAGCAACTGCAAAATTCAAGTTGATCTCTATGGTTTGGCAAGCCGCCCGGCGGTATGCAACTTCGCGGCTTGCGCGTGCCTCCACCCTTAGTTCGTCATTTGTATCGAACGATTTGTATCGTCATGGGGTAAGCCCTAATGGGTGGTTTGGGTTTCGTCGCTTTATATTTTAACGAGTCTGAAACTACGGACGGCATTACGCTATTCCGTTTTTGGCATTTCAAAAATGTCGGAAATTTTAATGATTCGGGAATTTCGATGTAGGTACCTAATAATTAAAATTACTTTCGGTAGCTGCAAAATAAATGCAAAATAAAAGCTATGGAATCGTTAATACTTTATTAGGAATTTATTTATGCAATACTCTTCGTAAGATGCATAATATAATTAGGTTTTACTTCACTCTGATTTAATCACACACACAACCTTGTCAACTGAAAATTAGCTTTCGCCATTATATTCAAATTAAAACTAAAACTACTAAAAATATTTTATTAATACACTCGTATACTTATACTGAAAATATTTGTGTTCTATGATTCTATCTTTCCATTCATAAGGCAAGTTTACTCGGGCTAGTACCTAGTAAATGGAGAATTATACCCCGCGGAGTGCAGCCGAAGTTTGGTAACTTGAACAATTGCTTCCGCAGACTGTTATACCCTGAATTTCCTGATGAGCGCCCGCGACTCCAAGAAACTGCCGTCACAATCTTGAATCTGCTAGTGTCAAACGGGTGAACTTGCCAATTGTGAATGTTACGCTAACTATTGAACGCTGTTATATGAATATGAATCCATTTGTTCTTGTGCAGTTTTCTCGGTGATAAATTTGATATCTGATGAACATAGGGACGATGGTCTTCCCATCTCGGTAGGTCATCTACTTCACACGTCTTCACGTCTACACCACGTCTATGTAATATGTAATTTTCAATTGTAAGACCCTACAGAATGAAGTGTATGCTGTTGATTTATGTAAAACGTAAATAATCAGCCAGGTTAAGCTGATGATACGATTAAGCCTGGTTGATGGTGGATCGTATTTTTTTTAATGCTCGCATGTTATAATCAATTATGACTGAAGTTGGCAAGTAATTAATTCACCAATCTGTGTAGAGGATACCTGCTATAAGGCTTATAAGGCGTAGGCTTTCATAATTATTACGATAGACTCCTGAGATATATCAGGCTTCTATGGCTTCTATATCCTAAACACATTCTGAAGACGCATTAACAGTTAAGAAACAATAAAATATATTTTCAGCTAAGAAATCCACTGTTTATTTGTTTGTCAGAGTTAGAAGAACGAAACGAAAACCAAAGTTACCCACCTAATATATTCTAAAAACCTTTTGCTTATAGAACCGATTCAGAACATTCAACTTGCAAAATGCACCCATAACACCATGAAACGACCCCGAATCTCTTCCACGGTACATTTACCCCGAGCTATCAAATGCAGGGCACAATAACATATGTGCCACTTAAACTAATGTTCGCCGAATGGGAATAGACATCTCTTTAATAACCTTCTATAGCGTAGTATCGCATCTCAAAACATTTCGCGAGGTTTGAGCAATAATCGACCTTATCCGGTCTTAATAAAGACGCACTAAAATAACAGGGCAAGTCTTTTGGACTAGAAATGATTCAAAGACTATAATATATTCCTTGAGTTGTTACGAGTTTGTTAATCGCTAACTTTAGTGTATCGTGTTAGGTATAGACTTGTAGGCACCATCCATCTCACTTATTGTTAGTTAAAGAAATGTTAGGTCTCTGGACTCTCTGGTGTTTGCTGTCCCGTTATTCAAGGGCCACCACCGTAAATTTATGACCATAAATTACATTTTATCGGGATTTTACGCTATTGCTTTTTCTCAATTTTCACCATGTCTTATCGATAAGTACTCCGTGTAGCCACTAAAAGGCAGTGATAAAATTGAATCGTGTATATTTTAACACACACGCTCAAAAATAAAATTTTAATGGAGTCACGATTTTCTCTTTTTAACAGACTTCAAAAACAGGAGGAGGTTCTCAATTCGACTGTTTTTTATTTGTTACCTCAGAACTTTCGACTGGGTGAACCGATTTTGATGATTCTTTTTTTAATCGAAAGCAGGTGCTTGTCATGTTGTCCCACATACATTTGAACGAGATCTGACAAGTCGTTTTTGAGTAATTTTGAAGTCGGTTATTTTTTGTTACTAAAATTTTGATTATTATTAAATAATATGTTTTAATCAAACTTATACCATATACCAAAATATGCTAAAAATGAATCCGTTCAGCAGTTTTTGCATGAAAGAGTAACAAAAATTTATAATATTAGTAGGAAATAGGATCCACAATTTCATATCGTTTGGTGGTTGATTTCATCAATCACTATCAATGAGACTCATTATAAGTGCAGGTTGTTTGCGCCTGTGGTTTGCAATGTTGATAATAATACCTACTTACAGATAAGAAATGCAATTCACCACAGCCCGTACAATAACCTCTGCAACTGTCATTTTATTACAATTTTTTTAATCAAACAAAGAATACAGCAATAATAATTAATTGGCGCAGAAATATTTATTAATTGTTTAAAATGCACAAGTACAACCTCATGGTTTTTAATTTTGTTTCAAGTCCTAAGATATTTATTTAAAAAAGGCGAGATGCTATATCTTTCATTCACTAAGAAATAAAAATCAAAAACGAATACCTTATAATGTTGCGATTTTATTTTGTCCCCAATAATCTATTTATTTACAAACAACATTCCTAGCTTACTTTATTTGTCACATGTTGATACACTGTCACAATTCCCTTTTATCTCTTTACTTTTTTCACTTTCTTCACGTGAAACACAATTCATTTTGTCCAAAATCACAAACGCTATAAACATAATGAAAACTATTATGAAAATTATATTACAGTGATTTTCTAGTTCCACTACTATCAAAGAGGCCAAATTCATTGCGAGACTCTCCTTATTCACGTTTTCAAACTAAAAACACACGGACAAAGCGATTGATTACAAATTAATGTGTTTAAACGTTTTCATTTTAAGCAATCATTTCCAATCACAGCTTATTTTGAAGAAAACCCGATGTGCGTTCCCATTATCATCACATGTGTTTTTCCGCTTCATTTGTAAGAATTTATCAAGTTCTCAATTCTCTCGATAGTGTTAATATTACATTGAATTTAGCCACACAATTTTCATAGATTTAAATGGTTTAAGGTAATACTGAAATGTTTATGAGCAACGTTTGTTTGTAACGGTCGTCGCTCATAATCTAGTACGGAGACTTGACATATTATTATGACAGATAATGTAGGTTTAAGCGGCGTACGTCGTCATAGATAAGATAACTAATGAGTTTAACTCTGAAACTCTTGATGACTATTATACAATACCCGTACGAGTGACTACATCTAATAAAACTGATCAAGATGCTATGCTGATGACACTGTTTTACAGGCAGAGAAAATCTTTCTCGGGTGACCAATCTAAGTGTCGGAAATTTTCATGCCGTCCGAAGACCTCCTGCTGTTATGTTATGATAACAACCGGGACCGACGGCTTTAGGTGCCCTCCAAAGCACGGAAACGCTCAAGAATGTTTTACCACATATCATAACAGTCCTTATAACGATCTACTGCTATGAATAATCCAACAATTAGATCGTCTAGTTACTCTAGCCGTAAGAACGTTATCGGAAAGCGATCTCCATATTTTACAATTGAATATGTCGTTAGATGTTCTTGTTCCATACCAATATGGCGCAGCGCAGAATACAAGAAGTTTGCAGATATCAAATTGTAATTCACGTTCACGTTAGACTCACATACCACAGGCACAGGGCAGCCATAACTTTGATTGCCTGTTTCAAATTCAACGTAGTTTTAACACTAATGAGAAATATCTTTTCGTCCATTCTAGTTTAGAACCAGTATAATCTTCATTTGATAGTGGTAACTTAACAGTAATAATATCTAATAAATTATTGATAGAGAATGAAGTTTCGGTTTCTTGTATAATCTTTTCTCTGAATAGTTATAATGGAGAAACGAATGAAACTCCTGAGCACATGAATGGCCATCATAGGCTTTTGGTTAAACGATAATAATTATTTCTGTCACGAACATTGTTTTAAAATAGGGTGTATTATATGAACTCAAACCATCTAAGCGTATTTTGAAACTAGTTTTAAAAGTCGAAATATCCTATATTTCCCCAAATCTACTGATCTCCTTGAGGGTGACATAATTGCCCCGATGCACCTTAATGCGTGTTTAACCGCGCCAAAATTGTTTTTGAAAGCTCTGTCGCTAAATGTGTTCAGAAAGAGATTGTCTTAAGATTACCAGACAAAGAGGATTCAGTTATTGAATGCTTTAGGAAACTTCCTGTGCGTTCGGAAATGTTCTATTATGTTGTAAATGTTTAGGCAATATAGATTAACAGCATAATATATATTTTTAATATTTTATTTAGATATGACACGATATTTTTGTATTTAGTTATTTACGTAGTGTACCTACCTATGTCCATTTTCTTGTTCTATGTTTCACAATATTTGAACATAGATAATACATTCTATTAAATATAATATTTTAATACAACCATGATAACATAAATTATGTAATACCACTTACCACCAGGTGGGAACACAGTCAAGCATTAACTTACCTATAAGATATTAAATATATATATATATATATATATATATATATATATATACATATATATATATATTACAGTGCACTGAATAGATACAGTAGATACTCTGCGTGTAACAAAAAAAAATACCACAGATTAAAGATCTGTTAAGAGAGAAAAATAATAGATTTGATCTGATAACTAGATAAGGAAGTAAGTAAAAACATAGGTTTTTGTACGTAATCGATCAACAGCTTTACCATGTTCCGAAGTACAGGAAAAAGAATATTTTATGCCCTTTTTCTATGCAAATACCATTAATATCTTCGACATTCGAAAGGAAACACTTCACTTCACAGTTTTCCCACAAACAAAACCAAAGCGACATATCACCAAAATGTCAGAAAAAGGGAAACTTTTGAAAGCTTTTGACAAGGGCCTGACATATCTCCTTACTTTGTTTTTCATCTTCACAGAGTCCGTTTCCAAAAACCTTATGAACAGGTAAGTAAGAGTGAAAATCGATTGAATCAAGCGTCATAGTGAGATTATGCTGTTTGTGTAAATTGAAATACGACCCACAAGTTAGCGGTCGCAATATTTTCTTAAAAACAGCCTGTCTCGGACACGCGACAAAGAACTTCGTAAATATTTTGCCTTTGCTATTTCGGCTATTATAATATGGATTGAATAAAACTTTCCTTCAATACCTACCATAAAAAATGCTAATAATTGGTAGCGATATTTTTCTGATGATGTGGTGAGGATTGATAACATGGCAGACAATATTCTACTACTTTTCAATTAACTTGGGTACAATATTATTACATATATTTTAATTAAGGTAAATCAAATTACACAGTATGCAAAATTTAATGAAAATCGACTGAGTAGCTTTGGATTTATCGCGGAAAATCGTGATTCGTGACAAGTTATTTCTAGATTTTAATTTACTTTAGTTTTAGAGGCAGACCGTCTTTAAAGATAATACGATAAGATAGATTGCCTTTAAAAACACACAGATATTAAACAAAATTATTCAATTTTACAAGAGTTTGAGGCAATAAAAGTAAGGCAATAGCCTTAGGTACTTAAAAAAATAATCAGGATTTCTTTCATAAAATTTTAAAAAACGTATGATGATTTTTTCTCTGCTTATATAATAGATTTCACTTCATATTTTATCATGTGCTCCAACAAGTTATGTAGGTAGGTACCTACTTAATTCAATATTTAATTAGTTTCAACAGTTTTAAATCTCATAATAGCACTCTTACTATAAGTTTTTATCAGTAACGAATAATTATGCTCTTTGCAATCTTTGCATTAGGAATGTAATTTTATTAGCATAAAAAACCGAGTACGCAGCCCTTTATACTCGTAGTTCATTGCTACAAAACCATGATTTTTCATATAAATAAGCAAGTAAGAAAGAAGTATAATAAAATAAAATTCAAAATAGCTTTCAAACGGTTAGTATTCGTAATTCCCAGTTGGTTACAACTTTGAATTTTTACTTCGCCGGTGACACAAACTTTGACCATTGTCATTTGCCTCTCAAACTTTGAGTGCCACTTGCGAGTTATCGCCACAGTTTGAACTTTGAAGCTGCTTTTTTTATAATCTTATGTTGCACTGTAAAGTTGAGATTGTCGAATTTTTAATAAGCAATGTGACAGCTATTTTCCCTAAGGTTCGAATCCTGTACACTCCTAAAATTGTTCAGTTTTTTAGAAAAAGATTTGACAATCGAACTTTATAAATTACCCTAAATAGGTTCTTGAGGGTTCATTGTGACTTACCTATATTAATTACCACATTAATTACAATGAGAGTTATATGCCTATCTTTAAATCTGTGGCCTATATTTATGGCATACAATGTAGTGGAGCGCTAATAGATGGAAGGTGTTCTTTGAAAAACAGAACCACTAGCCTTCAATGAATTTGACGGATTATACTTTATATGTCAAAAATTATTGAAAATGTAATATTTTATACAAAAAAATCTTCACAAAAAACTAACTAATGGTGACTAAAAAAAGTAATAAACGCCACCTACCTTATCACCGTCGAACTTTTCCGGCTCGTCGCTACACGCCCTCACATCGCGTTTCTCTCTTGATCCGCGACGCGTCAGCAGTGGCGTTTGAGGCGGCGATGCTAGCGCCAAACTGTTCCTTGCACTGCCCGGTGGCGATTTTATGAACTCGATCTTCCCACCTTCCACGCAAATATTTGGCGTCAAGGGATACATTGGCGACATCGCAACATTTGTGTTTGCTAGATGACTGTACATCTGGTTATCTTCTAGAGGCAGCGATTTTGGTTTATTCTTCTTTCGGTATGAGGAGTCGTAAGCTAGAACCTGGGTTTTGTCTTCCGGATGCACCTGACGGACCTTCCCGGGAGGCCGGTCAGGTGGTTCCGGTGAAACACTGCCGTCTGTACCCGGGCTCTCATTTCTCTCGTTGTTCGATGTCCTGTAACAAACAAAAAATATATAAATATAGCAATAAGTAATAATAATAATAATAACGGAGATAATTTAGATAATTTAAACATCTTGGAAAATAACATATTATAATGTAATTATGAACCTTATTCTCATAGTCAGTAAGTAGGAAATAAATCTGTTACATCGCCCCTCCGTTAGAAAAGAGGTTTCAATTGCCGCCAATAGATGGCGCTGTTAGGGAAATCGCACGTAAATTTTTCCAACATGTCACAACTTTTATTGTAAATAAAAACATTTAGTAATAAATATATCAATAGATGACTTACAATGGCAGTATTGAAATTTGTAATTGTAAAAAAAATCTATTAACAAAAAATGGTTATTTTCAATCAAAACAGTTCGAAACCTGAATCGCGCTGACGCAATTTTTTACTTCACTCGGTATATATACCCGGCGAGCGGTAATACTGTTGGAAGTGTATTCTTTAGTGTGATGCCACAACTGTATAAAGATCACTAGCTCTAGTTAGAAGGTCTGCAGCACGTGACGTCACGCGCTCGTTGTCAGGCTACGCTTCTTGTAACGTGCGCTGAGGACGATCGCCCGCGCGGCTGCGACGGACCTTCGGCGCACTTTCCTTGGGGCGGCCTCTCCAAACCTCACGCGGTTTTAGTTACGAGAATCGTTAGCTTAGCTCCGGTTAAATCTCGAGCACTTCCAGTATATGGCGGCGAGATTAACACTCGAATGCCAGATTTTTTGCATTGATTCCAAACATTGTAAACATAATTACGTAGTACATATTTTCTAAAATAATAGCAATGTTTTTGCTAGTGATAGTATGGAGCTACGCTTTCAAGACAGTAGTATTGCATATTGTTCGTACAAAATTTCGTATCTACATTTACGGTTACCTAATTTTAAGTTATTTCCTTTGTTAAAAACTATTGTCCTTGTCTAGGTTATGGACATAATTAATGAAGTATGCTCATGATTTAAGATATTTTTCACAACGAAAAAAAATTATTTTGCACAAATTACCATTTTTTGCAGATTAAGACTTAGAATTTTATTCTACTACTTATTTAATATAAAGTCAACAACTTATAGCTAATAATATCCTGTGTATGCTTGTTCAAGTGACAAAACCTCAAAAGTTCCCATAAAATGATTAGATTTTACAAAATTTTCTCTATTCATCCAAAATCGTCCATTAATGATAGGAGAAACCTTGTTCATGCAATACACGCTACACCAATCAGAAATAATGCTTCTGACAGGTCCGAAAGATGGTTCGATAAGAAGAATCAGCAACAAACTCGACAGTTGCGCAGTCGAAATCCCTTGAGTTGTGAACTTTAATTAGTTATAACTGTATCCCTAGTAAATACAGGGCGCAATTACTACTTCAATCATTTCAATGATTAAAAGCCTATCCAATCAACACGAGATTGAACCAACATGCCTCCACGTCACAATTCGAACAATAATTAAAAATTACTCTCACTACGAACGTCCCAAACCTATTTAATTTAATGGTATTGACAATTCAATTTATAACGCAAATTAACATTTTATTACTTAAGATTGGAGATACGCGTTTATAGTGAACGGCAACGACACGATTAGTTTTATAACTTATTATGTGATAATATAATACATAATGAAGTTTTAAGTAAATAATGAAAAATCTACCTGCTTTTCCATAATTTGACGTTATCTAGTTAAATTAATCTATACCTATAAACGATTGTTTTGAACGACAAGTACAAAAAAAAATCAAATGTCATAGTCACGAAAAATGTAATGAATAACAATAATTTATTAATGATCGCAGACAAAATCATTAAAAAATCCTTTACACATTTTAGCAACTCAACATGTCACATTCGACGTCCGAACGTAGCGGACTTGCAATACATAATAAACATTAGCTCTTTGGTGGAGTTAGTTCTTGTGATATCATAATTATTATTGTCTAGTCGTAAAAATCATCTACCCATTGGCAATACACATCGTAATCGACAATCGTGTCGTGAGGTCGTGACCTGTAAATCGGATGTTTATTTTGAATGCCATTTCAGGCCACAGCGATACGGCACCAGCGGTCTTTGATGTGGAGAATGACGGATCGACGTATTTTAGAACGCAATCGAGTGTATAATTCCGCGGTGGTCGGAATCCGGCAACGTTGCGTTGACAAATTATGACGCAATCTCGATGATTTACATCGGCTGCGCTGCGGATCGTTGCGATGTGGGATATTGTGGCGAGTTTCCGGATAGAGTGGACGGATTTCAACCAATGAGCTTGGCGTTTTGGACGTTTATTAGTTATTACTCTTGTTAATTAATTTCCCTGTATCTAATATGAACACTCAATATTATGACAATTATCAAACCATTTCATCGATGGAATGAACAAATAATGATTGTTTTATGATTCTTAAACACTACTACCTCGTAGATAGCGTTGCCAGGTGTCCCGATTTGCGCGGGACGTCTCGATTTTCAGGGGTCTCGGGACGCGTCCCGATTTGCACCTGATTGGGACGCTAAATGTCCCGATTAATCAATAAATAAATCAAAAACCATTATTATTCAAAAACAAACCAATAAAATTAAGCACCACATCACTATGTCGAGTGCAAAAATGCGTTTAAAGTAGCCCGCATCATCTTAGATATCACTAGCGCTATCCCTCTCTTTAAGACGTTTTAAATTTTTGCTTTTTAACCACGGACCTAAAAAAAATACAGACGTAACCTTGTGTAACCGAGAGTGAAGCATAGAAATGGCCGACCGCTTACTACGTGTGCGTAATTTTGGGGTTACCACAATATGAACATTTTCCCCATTTTTTCTTTATGTACCTAGTAGTAAATTCAAACACAAAATGTATTACTTACTGAATAGTTTATTCGGTAATGTTCGGTTTACACGTATTAAGTAGTTAAATAACTAAATTTTAAGTAAATTAATACGGTAAACGGACAATAAGGTTGTTTTAACTTCACAGCTCCGCCCGGCATTGTAACCTTGAAGTAAAAGCTATTAGACCAAGGTTGCCTCTTTTGATAAAAAACATATAAATATCTTGGTATTTATGAAAATGAAAATAAAACGCTCTCAACTGTTTTTATAATTGTTTTATTGTAAAAAAATTACAAGTGTGCATTTTTTTCATAGTAGCGATGAACAGATTTATTTTCCTGTCTGAATTCATGGTTATGGAACTTGACAGTGGCATAAATTCAGACCTAACTAATAAATTAAAAAACAGATTTTGACAAACTTGCTCTACATATACTGACACCCCAACTCGAGAGTCACTAACGGTTACTTTAATCGCTCCTTAGTAATGAATCACCATACAAATTCTGTACTAAGGAGTGATTTAAGTAACCATTAGTGATTCTGAGTTGTGGCGTAAGTTAATACATACATACGTTAGTTATACAGTAACACCCCAACTGACGAGTCACTAATGGTTACTTAAATGGCTCCTTAGTACAGAATTTGTATGGTGATTCTTTAGTAAGGAGCGATTAAAGTAACCGTTAGTGACTCTGAGTTGGGGCGTAAGTTTAATAATTGTAGCAATCTGATCGGAGTTTCTGAAAAATCCGCAGTCATTTTTTTAATTTACCAGCTTTTCGGAAAGGTGCTTTGTCATGGAGGAGAAGAAAAGCCGAAAATTTCAAAATTATTTACACACCTGCGCTACAAACTGATATTTTATAAGTATATCCATACTAATATTATAAATGCGAAAGTGTGTTTGTTTGTTTGTCCCTCTTTTACGTCGTAACGGAGCGATATTATGGTATGTATTTTGGGAGATATTGTAGTTATGAGGCTGGAGAGTAACATAGGCTACTTTTTACCGCGGTAAAATATCTTATTCCAATGGGAAAATCCATTATGTATTTGAATCACTCCATATTATAAGTAACAATGTGTTGGTTCTGCTATAAGTTCGTAAAGGATCTATGGATTGATATAAATTTATTGATATATTTTGGTTCCTCTTAGTACCTTTTAAATTTTGGAACTGTTACTTATTTATTCTTGCACCATGAATGTGTCATGTATGTTAAACAACTCATTGTTACTTATTTTTGAATACGCGGGCGAAGCCGCGGGTAATAGCTAGTATTTTTATAATTGGCACGCTAAAATCCTTTATGAAGAGTCAACTTCTTGTAAACTTGACGTTTATTTTCCAGTGTTTTATTTACAGTTTCCATTTTGGAAATATGATGAAAAGTCAAATCCACATTCAATAAATGCAAATTATTATATTTGATAAGATTAATGAATTTTATTAATTGACGACAGATTAAATACACTGGTTTACCCACTTCACTTATAGGGCAGGTACCTAAAATTTCTCCAATTTTGTTCTACCATTATCTTAACGTAATTAATATACATACTTACATTGATCGGTACCAAATTTCAGCTTTCTAATATTGTTTGTTTGTAAGCAATGCCGCGGACAGACGGACAGACATGGCAATCTTATAGGTAAGGGTTCCTTGTCATTTAGTACGAAACCCCAAAAATATATACTTTTAAACTAAAGTAAGAAACTCGAGCATTATACATACTATAATTTTCCCACACATTCTGGGTATTTGCTTAAGCAATATTGTTGGCAACACTGGCTGATTTTGTGGTTACAAATTTTTTTAGTTTGTTTTGTTAATAACTTACGGAAAAATAAAAGAAATCAGTGATTAAATGACAAGCTTACTTGTGCAAGGTGATCCCTTTATGTTTTTTAACTGAACTACTATTGTTCTTGCAACTTTTAACAGCACACAAAGGCATTTTTAATATTCTTTATCAACTCCCGCTGTCGGTATGACTCGAGTGCGGTCCGGCGTCGGAATGACACCGATTGTGTCAATGTGTGGGTGTTTACTTGTACGAATAGAGAGTTAGAATTCCGATGGGTGCTTCACTGAATTTGTTCTTGAGATTATGTCCGTCTTTTTTTTAGGTCCGTGTTTTTAACGTATGAAAGTATTTTATTTCACAATTTTTAAAGGTTGTAGAAGATGAATCGTAGCAAAAAATCGGGCTATTAAGTATTCTAATTTACTGTTTTTATAATTACTTGCAAAACGCGATAAATTAAACTGCATTTAAAAAATCTTGTTTCTTTTTGTTTGTCCCGATTTGCAGACCCAAATCCCGATTTTTTTTTACCTTCTGTCCCGATTAAAAACAAATCAGACCTGGCAACCCTACTCGTAGATTCTCTTCTATCTAGAAGAGAGTAATAGCTATCTATTACTTAGTAGTACCAGAAAGAATCAACAGATGACGCTAAATGTAATTTCGATATCTTTAATGTTTAATTAGATATTTTACATGAAAAGAGAATATTGACATTAAACGTAGGTAAGTTTTATTTCTTAAGTTTTTATTAGTAAGTATGTCTGTTATTTCAACCGGTCAGATTTACTTTCAATCCATGATTTATTGAAATCATGTATTGACATGGTTTCTTTCATCAAACGCGGGGTTCCTATATTCAGTTGCCAACACAAAAATGCTCAACTGCCATGAACTCATCTCATCTAGTTAGTTCACAAACGATCTCAATTTGGTTCATTTCTAAATCTGTCCGCGGTAAGGGAAGGAAGCACTTCATTTTAAAAACAAAAGCTTAAAAGTGTATGATAAATTAAAGTTAAATTAGACTTCATTTGGTTGACGTTAAAGTTGATAATAGTCTGACGTTTTAACTAGGAGAAGCGCGGTCAGGTTACATGACAATATTTTCGTCACTTCGTGTAATTTCGTTTTCAACCGCAAAACGTTTGAACTTCAACGTCTTCAACTGTTTTCGGATGTTTTGTTATGTTTTGCAGTTTATAACTTGTAAGTAGTAGGCCTTTACGCTAATGCCATGAATGGAAGAAATAAGTACTTACTTAGTAAGTACAGTACGGTCTACATTTCGTAGTATCGTAGCCTCATAGGTATAGAGAATTTAACGTACCTAACTTCGCAACTTTATTTACTGTGAAGTGCTTTCGTTGTTTCAATAGATGGCGTTTAAATCAAGGGTGGTTTAGCTAACTTGTACAATATTTTGTACCCTAACAAGTTTTCGGTTGATTCAGTAGATGGCGCTCAGCGCTGAGTAACAAAATAGGAGAATATCGCACAGTGTTTTTTTGCCCTAAAAAAGTGACATTCACTTTTAACTGCAGATTTCTACTCAATAGTAGCTCAATAGCATTCTGCTCAATGCATTACAAATGCTAGAGTAGAACTTCCACGTGTCAATTAGGTACGTATAGGTACCTACCTTTTTTTAAAATGTTTAAAGTTTTCAAGGGTCCAAAGGTCAAAATACTAAAAATAATTCATAAAAAAATTAACATAATAGAGTTTCGTTTGTATTGCAGGTTTATGAAGCAATTCTAGATGCATACTTTCCCGTTTTTATTTTACAATCGGCAGTGTGCATTTAATATCTAGGTAAAGAGCTCATCGAAGAATAGCCGAAAAATCCTTTTATAAGTCTCTCGTATTTCTCAGTTTTATTTAGAATGAGTAACCGCCTTCGCTTTGCTTCGGTTTTGATATTTTTTTACACTTTTGGTTACATTATTGGAGTTTTATTAAGGATCCCTAATTGTTTGAAAATATCATTAGCCTATGTCACCCGGGGATAGTGTAGCTACTAGCTTCCCGACAGTGAAAGAATTTTTCAAATCGGTTCAGTAGTTTCGGAGCCTATTCAATGCAAAGAAACAATTAAATCTTTCCTCTTTATCTTAATTATTACTTATTAGTATAAATGAAGGATTGATAGAGTCCCATAAGTCCAAGTCACATCACTAGCGAAATGTGCGCCGTTTGGTTTAGTTAGCCCATTCCAGGACCGTTCCCATACGGGCCCAGTTACAGTTAACCCAGTAATGACCTAACGCGGCGCTATTGTAGCCTACTCGTGACTGACGTGTCCCGTTGATTGGACGTTTGTGCAGTCAAATGTAATCACGTATTTAAGGACTGTTTCGTCAGGACGACACGATAACGACACGACAACGAGCACAACAATCCGGAAGGTACTGGCAAAAAGTAGCCTAGTTTTCACGTGTGTGTGTGTGTGTGTGTGTGATTCGTGTAAATACACGACAGACACTTAGTGACACGCACTTAGCTGGTTATTTTTATTGCGAAGAAATTAAAACCACAACATAAATAATAGCACATTCAAACTTCCAAAAAGCCAACGCGACGTAGTGAAATGGTGCGTCTTCTTTCAGCTTATAATATTATAGTATTCAGTTATTCATTGTATTGTAAGAAGTATCAAATTTTTAGCAGCAGTTTAAAAATGCTCATATCTACATTTTTGATACACATACAATACATAATTCACAGTACACAATACATAAAATGTCATTGTCGTGTCGAATGAAGAAGCGTCAGAGACATGTGCCGAATCGTTGTTACGGTACTTGCGTAATCGCGGCTTTAATCAACTTCGGATTCTAATCTTTTATCTGTACGTATTAATAAAACTGTTACACGGTATTTGTGTACGCATTACGCCGAAACTACGAGTCGTATGACCGTGCAACTTTGCTTTTTGTTTTGATGAAGCCACCTGATGGTAAGGACCCTCGTCATACCATACCATACTATACCATACCATACCGTGAAGGATCCGATATTTTTGGTTTAAGGACACTCTATCAAATGAATGTGAAAAATATTTTAAACTTCATTGTTGACGAAGAACAGTAACAATGCAGCATAAATTTTTAACATTAGCTGTTTTGAGTTTTTAATTTTTTTTATTACCAAATATCTGAATCAAAGTAATGGCCCAATTTAATCGTTAACATTAGCTGTAGGTAATATGACTTTTAAAGTATTTCGTATTCACAAAGTGTCAGTCATTCTAACTTTTGAATGTTTTCTGAGCAAAATCCTCGTCTAAGTTCGCTTTATAGATCTGCAAGTCTAATTATAGTGAACAAGTGAGGCGTGATTCACGCGAACTAGGTTAGGCTATTTGGAACTAATGCCTAAACCTAATCCAGTTATACCGGTTTACACAAACAACGTTTTGTTTGCCTTCCCTTGCTCGTTGATCATAACTGAATTTCATTTTGATATCCATTTACTTTATATGGTCGGTATAACTGTTGGTTTGCGTGCATTGTAGTAAACCTAAATGGCTTGTTCTAGTCACTTGTTAATGTACAAGTATTCATTGTACCAGAATTACTTTAGTATTAGTAGATATGTGTCTATAGTGTAGACGGTATTAATCCCTAACCGAAAGTCTCCAACTTTTGATTTAATGCAGATACCTATACCTATTTAATGTTTTTCCCTCTCTCTTTGATACATAATCTTTACTAACAAAAAATAACCGACTTCAAAATTACTCATAAACTACTTGTCGGATCTCGTTAAAATTTTTGTGGGACCACATAACAAGCACCAGCTTTCGATTAAAAAAAGAATCATCAAAATCGGTTCACCCAGTCGAAAGTTCTGAGGTAACAAACATAAAAAATACAGTTGAATTGAGAACCTCCTCCTTTTTTTGAAGTCGGTTAAAAAGGACTACCACTTGTTTGGAGACAGTGTCAATTTAAATCCAGTTCCCTAAAATGCTATTTATTGAATCGATGTTGCTGCTTTAAGCTGCTTGTCCCGCGATAAATCACGGAGTTACGAAAAACATTTTTGAGAAGCACTTATGATTAATTTTCAACTACACGTGCGATTTGGAGTTCTTATTTAAAATAGGCAGTTGCCGGAGTTAACTACTATTACGATAAGAAATCTGGTAAGATATCTATATAAAGCTATCCGTAACGGACGCTTGCGGCGACTATTAGTTTGGTCATAAAACTCCTGACGCAGCATAATAACACTATTCAATAAAAGATGTAGGATAATTACAAGTGCATCATGTAGCGGCCTCTAGCGGCCACCAGCGGAACGGAAATGAATAGTCCCGATTAGATACGCCTGCGGTCAAAATAATTCAGCGGTTAACCATATCCAGGGGGTACGGACTACGGTTAAGTAGTCTTGATGCGATGAACTATTATTATACACTTTGATGATACGGAACTAGTACTCTGATCGCGGCTTTGTTCGCGTTGTCAGGGAAAATAAGTACCCCATGTCTTATTCAATCATGGTCTACCTTTGTGCTGAATTTCATGAAAATCAATTCAGTAGATTGCGTGAAAGAGTAAGAAACATCCATACAAACTTTCACATTTACAATATTAGTAAGATAATTTTTACTGGCATTTTTACTTGTATACCAAGTACTTAATCTATAAGTAATTGAATAGGTATCTGAATAGTGTAAATAAATGTTTGATTTGGCTTTATGAACACTAATACATAATAACTTAATCAACGATAATTAATCGACCAAGTATCAAGATTCAGTAGGCACGTGTAGCATGTTGCCAACAGTGTGAGTGGAGCACTAGTCCAGCGGTCAACAAAAGTACACAGTGGACGACGCCTTTGTGTAGGGGAACCATAAAGGTGGCCACTCACGGTCAGTCCATCGCGTCAAATGGCGTGACATACAGCCAAAATTTGATCGTGAATGTGAAAAACTGATGGCGTGATTTAAAAAATTTGTATGTCCAATCGCGCCATTTTGACATATGTCGCTTGGCGTGGCTCCAAAAATGACGCGATGGAATGACCGTGAGTGACCACCATTAACTATGACTACAACTGAGCGACTATGACCAACCGTCTACAAACAATCAAAATAAGTTTGTTTTTATTTACGATTTCCGTAAGAATTGTACATAACTCTGGGCTGAGCTAAAAATTTAACACATACAGACTGACAGACAAATGAACCTAAAAGGGTGAACCTAAAAGGGTTCCGATTGTTCGCTTTTGAGGCACGGAACCCTAAAAATCATGAAATTAATAACACAATCTGTAATCGTCAGTGAATTTATTCTGTAGATTATAAAATTAACAAGCTATATTGAATAATGAATAGATAATCACAGGTACAAACACAATTTCATACATATAGTTTATCGATAAATGTTACGACACATCTTTTAATATACTCTTAAAAATCTGATAGGGCAACAGTCTTATCTGTAATAGAGAAAGTAGGGGCACAATATGACATGTGTAATATATGTGGGATTGGCTTGAAACAACAATACTTGGAGTAAATACTGCACTTTTTATTTTTAAAATCTTCCCTATTCAGCATGTAAAAATATTTTCTCCACTCTTTGACAATGACAAAAACTCCTTTGACATTTGACATTCACAGATAACTCTAGTCATAATGGTAAGAAAACACAGATAACAAAACCTATCAATTCTTTACGACAGACAAAACAAACTAAAAAAACTCTAAATTAATTAACTAAATTAATCCACATATAATTGTATGACATTTGCGGTAGCATAAGTATTATAATTTTGCCCCGACTTGCCCTACATCGGGTGCCCTATGTGATTTTTTAATGTTCATAAAAATTGGACATGTATTCGCACTCATCTTACGCCCTATACAACTGTCTCATCCCATCCAACCCCATGGCCACCACAACAAGTATAGCCACAATTTACTACAGTAGAATCCCGATTATCCGGATCAAATAAAACCAGGGGTGTTCCGTATAATCGAAAATCCGGATAATCGATTTCAAATTCAAATCAAACAATATTTAAATTTTATAAAAAAATACGTGCTATAATGATAATGAATTACGTAATACTACGCGTTTACTTCAAGTTTGCCCTCGTCGACCGTTACGATTTCACAGCTAACGGTACTGTAGACAAAACAGTAATCAAATAATTTCACTAACTTAAATAACAAATTACGTATGCCACTGTGTAAAACATTTTCTATTTTAGTCATTGAAGCGACAAAAATCAACGTAAAATAAATCAATAGAAAAATAATTTAACGAAAGTAACATCAAAATCAACAACAAACTCAAGAACGTACTCGCCGCACGGGACCTCGAAAATACGCGGGTAGCGTTGCTGTCCGTACTAAATGAGGTGCGGTACGAGGAGCGGGACGGGAGGTAAGGGCAAACTTGACGTGAACGCGTAATACTTAAGTAATTTAGAACTTTGATTGGAAATAACTTGTAGTTGATCTTGGATGCAATCGTTTCATGTTTTCATTGCAGCCAAGATGCTTCTTGTATCAAAATTGTAATTTATAACGTGCCTGGTTGCGCGGTAAAACATTTTTAAATCAGCAAGTAGAGCCGTGACGCGAGTCCGGATAATCGGATGTTCGGATAATCGAGGTTCGGATAATCGGGATTTTACTGTACTACTGTCTCATCTTATCTAACACCATGGCCACCCTACCAGCTAATTGCGCGCAGAACATTACGCGGTTCACTGCACTTAGATGCAATTGAGGTGTACTGTTTGCGTTGCGTTTATTTTTACAACGCTTGTTACCGTTTAGCTGTACGTACTTGTTTATTGATAATATGGTATTAAATAACGCTTTGAATTAAACCGGTTTCAAATACATTTTTTGTAGCAATACTTTTATTGTAGGTTAGTTGGATGGATGAAAATTAGTGGTCAAGTTCCAAGACAAAGGATCCTATTACAAAAAGATTCTTTGACTTTATCGGTGATCAAGTCTAATTTTGGTAGTTATGGTTTTGTTCCACTGCTTTTTCTCTGCAGCAGGAAACACTTTACAAGTGATTTTATTTTAAGTAATAATTTAAAATGTTTAAGAAGAGACTAACCTTAGTTAAAAAATCTGTGTATATTATTGCCTATCCAAATTCTACAGTAACTTAAAAAAACTAACAGTAAATCCATATTTACAGTTACAGCCGAAAACGCGGAAATGAATCATAAATGTTTGAATAACTTAATCATTCGCAACCAGGAATCAAGTAGTTTTATTGCCTGAAAGAAAAAGTAGTTCCATAGTTAAATCCTTAAAGGGTAATGTTATCCCTTCTCGCAATTAATGTAACATCCCGGTTCAACAAAAACCGGCCACGAGTGAATCATGGCTACGACAAAGCTATGGACGACATCTCTTAAAGCTACAAAGAAACAACACGAGACAAATCAATCAATTTCCCACGAAGTCACAGAGTAAAACAAAAACAGAAGCGATATTCAATGCAAATTTTAAATTGTTCCCACACCCGATATGCGGAACAAAGAGTAAACACGCAGAGGGTACCAAGGTACCATGACCTACACGAGCCGACACGCAACTTGCCTTACATGGCGCGGCGTTATTAACATGTCACAGAATATCGAGACTTGTTCGAGGATTGCTCTTATTTTTAATAATAAACATGTAAGCCACGTTGACAGCCAGTTGTGTGGTAGTGCTGTTTATTATAATCATGGCATTAAACTTAAAACAACTTGCAGCAATTGTAATTATTGCTACATGGAATGCACTTTATATCGTTACAAGTTCTTATAGTGTTATTTTTTATTGAACTTAATTAACTTTTTCTTATATCAATATGTAGTTTTCTCAAGATTCTAAGACATAGGAGACAAAAGAGTAAGATAAGTAAAGATTAAATTGATGAGATTGATGAAATTGATTTGTTGATTGAAGCGGCAAACAAAACTTCTGTCACCAACAACGAGTAGGTAGTTGTAACGTTGAAAGTATTTAAAGTTTTTTGTCGAAAAAGGATTATTCAATTGTAAATGTACCGATGTTTGAGAACAAATGCAGCAAAAATTCTTTATTATTTTACAGGCGGTAAACAAAGAAAATTGAGAACTCCTAAATTAAACATCATCAATCCATACTCCAAGCCCTTTGATACCTTGCATTTCAGATGTTAACCACGCGTAGGCATAACCATTTTACAGACGTTTCCTAATTATTATTCCTAATCTATGTCCTAACAGTCACGCAGTCTGATTCGCCGTGTTATGTAAACAGATTCATTCCGCATTCGGCCCGTATTCCAAACAGGGGTCGGTGGAAAGTGTTTAGATACTGCTCACTGCATTATGCAACGGATAAATCGTTAGTAAAAGACTACTGTCTTTTTTTTGTTTTTAACCGATTTTAAAGAAACAGATAAGCGGTAGTAATTAAAAGAGGGGCCGAGTTGGAGTCCGAGTTCTTTCGGTAACTTGATTTTTTTTAAGTTATGGGTGTATTTGTTTGAAATTCGATGAAAGATAATCAAAATAGGAATAAATACAAAAAAAAAATCTTCATACTTCAGGTTCTTTATAATTTTCTCAAAGATTTATGGTAAGTCTATCGCGAATAGACGCAGTAGGCCAGCATGGTGGACTAATACATCGTAAAGACCCGAACCCAGAAGTGGGACAGTTTGAGGATTCGATGATGTTGATGATTTTTTTTATTAAAGATGCAATGGCATCTGAGCAGTTCAGCCAGTTGATCGCCCAGTCACCATCATCCTATCCGTAGCCACGACATCAACCACGTATTAACAAAGTTTGGTAGGTTAAGTTAAGACGACATTGGATGATTGGACCCACAGAACATCTAATAATTATTAGGTGTTCTGTGATTGGACCTATTCGTATAATGCCATAACTCTAAAAAACTCTCTGTTCGTCGTATGACCTATTTAAAAAAAAGGATTCTTTCGCAAAATACGAAATTCTCAAAAATACCTGATCAATAAATTGTAGTATATAGGAATTATGACACAGATTCCAATGACCCGGTTATACAGGTTCCAAGGAACCTGTTAATTCCTAGGAGTCCTAAGACTCAAAATCAACATCAGTAGAGAAGCAAACAGCTTATTTTAATACCGTTAAGTACTTAAAAAGGGCTGTGTCAAGCCGATGTCTATTCATAGCGGACTGACTAACCGATTGTTCTACGAAGCGACGGATTTACACCGAGTGCGCTAATTGACTAATCTGGGGAGATCTTGACAAATGTTCCTTTAGTGGAACGGAGCTCTCTGCTGTGATTGAGAGATTGTTGTAGGATTTGATTGTTTGAGGTTTGATTTTAATTAACCAACCACAGAATTTTGTTTGAAACGGGCAATTACGACGGGTCCTGTCTGATAATAACGCGGATGAACAAAACTGGACAAGAAGGAAATATATCACGTAAAACAATTGAGTAATTTTTTAATTTCTTATTTTGACAAACAGCAGACAAGTACTGAATTATCACAAAACGGTGTACCTATAATGGGAAACAATGAATACGTTTGTTATGTTGCTTTTTAATAAAATAGAGAAACGGAAATCCATACTATCCATACTAATATTATAAATGTGAAAGTGTGTTTGTTTGTCCGTCTTTCACGTCGCAACGAAGCTGATATATGGTATGGTTTTTGTGTGTGGAGATAGTGAGGAGGGTGGAGAGTAACATAGGCTACTTTTTACCGCGGTAAGACATCCCCATGGGAACATCGATATTTTGTTCCTTGCTAGATATTTAGTTCCTGAAGTTGTTAATAGATGGCGTTAGTAAAATTCATTTGCAAGTTCTGAATCACGCTATCAAATGATACAATACATGTAAATTACATAAGTCATAGGCAACTAAATCTAACTAAGTAAAAATAAGTAGGATTTGTAAAAAAACGATCTCTACCGCGGGCGAAGCTGCGGGAAAAAGCTAGTACGAGATAAAGTTGACATCGATTTTAAAAATAGGACAGCTAAACAGCCAAGTAGGTAAATAATACCAAAATAAGCCAAAATAAAAATTATTCAGGGCTACAAAGTACAAACTAGGCCGGTTACATCCTATCCTACGAATTTTATAAACGTGATAGTTTGCGATGTTATGTAGATGTTACTCTTTTACATAAAAACTACTGAACAGATTTTCACGTTTAGCACATAGTCAGACCATGATCAGGAATAAGATATAGGGTACTTACTATCCCGGAAAACGTGAGTAAAGCAGAGTGCTAGTATTCCCCGATATCTTATAAGTACCCTTTAATTAAATTCATCATCGATCAAAATATCCCATTGATTAAAGAGCCCCAATACATCTTCACGTCCATTAATATATTAATAGCTTCCGTCTTCAGCCTCCATTAATTCAGACCACACTGAACTGGTTATCGCTTGTCTTTAAATAACGTTCATATCAAAACACCGGTACATCACAACGAGAGAAAAAGAGGCAATTCAGTTCAAACAAAACTCGTTCCATTCATCTCTCTTGGTCGCTTGCGTGAAATTGGGCAGCGGTACTCAAATATTCTGAGTTTATAGACATTTTGTTTACTAATCCTATAGTTATGCCGATTTTTTAAACATTTTCTGAACTGATTTTCTATGTCGATATTTTAGTATATTTGTTTATGTATTATTAAAAAACCAACTTTCTTTAACATCACATTATAAAATGCAAACGATATTTTGTAAACAGAGACATTGTAGCAAATGTGGAAAATTTTGTACTAAGTGGGTAATTTTTTTTCCATAAATGATTATGATACTATACTGTTATTTAAAATTTAAAAATTTTGGCTTTTCCCTGACAAAACTTCAATGACAATATTGAACGTAGTACTTTATAAATAGACGCACACACACAAACAAATTATTCTTTAAGGGTTTAGGTATTTTGCATAGCATGTAAGTAATCTTTTAAAACATCCAAAACAACTCTTCATACTTGTGTAGCCGATGCACATAATCCATAATAGTAGCAGTGATAGCGTAGTGGTTAGAACGTTGTTTTCCGAACGCAGGGGCCCAAGTTCAAATGCTGGCACGCACCTCTGATTTTTAAACATTATGTGGGTATTACAAGTTAATTATCACTTGCTTCAGTGAAGGAAAACATCGTGAGGAAACCTCAGAGTTCTCCATTAATGTACTTATAGGTGTGTGAAGTCTACCAATCCGCACTTGGCCAACGTGATAGATTATGTCCTGTACCCCTCACATTATGAGAGGAGACCCCGAGCCTAGCAGTGGGACAATTATTATGGGTTGTTGCTTTGCTTTTTTTGCTTTGCACATAAACCCAACAGTTTGAGAACCGCTGGAATACAACGTTTGAAATAGTATAGCGACACAAAATACAGGAAAGCTGACCGCAACACCTGTCTGCAGTCTGCTCGGGCTGCACGGTTCAGATGCCGTCGCCACGTCGCGTCGCCACGAGAAATGTTTGTTTCCGGCCCTAATTGGAGCCCCAGGTCATAATAAATGTCGACCATTGGATCTGGAGATGAAATCCATGAGGGATTGGGGAACCTCTTAAAAGCAATTATTTTTTATGTTTTTTTTTTTATCTTATAATTAATTATTTCAAAAAAGGAGTTTGTTTAGAAACAAAGAATTTGTCAGTCAATGATGGATAGCCAGATAACAATATAAAAGCTGCTGACAATGCGTTGGAGACGCTATGTTTTAGCGTCAACGCATTGATGGTAACAGCTTAAAGAATGGTTTCTCTCTGAGCTTTGGCACTCTCTCGGAGCTCTGGGCACTCTGAGCTTCTTCAAGCATGAGCGACTCGTGTACTAAACCATAATATTATCATATCCATGGTCACTTAATAACATAACACAATATAATATACAAAAGGGACTAGACCCTACACAACACTTAAATTTATCAAAAAAGGACTAAAAGTTAACAAAGGTAACACTTTCGTGCCTAACCCTTACTCTGCCGAGCGAGCCATTAGCCTCCATCGCGTATTATCCCCTATTCAAGATAACGGAACCCCCTTCAAATGGGCACCCATAAATTCTTAACGCGTGTTTTTTTGTAAAATTACAAACACGTATCCACTTAAGCGTTGTTAAATTTACATAACACGACACGTTATCTGTGACAGCGCGGCAACGCCTGGGAATATGGTTTTTGCATATTGCTTTGTGCGGAGAAGTTTCTTTTGTACTTTCTTAAAAATAACTTTTTCGACACGAAGGACGAAGAAGAAGCTAGATCGAAGAAGAAGCTAGATCTGATAAAGAGGGTCTGCTTATTCTAAAGCTTCTTGGTCTTATTGGTATTACTTAGAATAGACGCCGGCCATCCTGCTTTATAGTAGGGCTTTAGGATAATTTATAGTATCGATAATATTATTAATTATTATGACTGGTATTAACTATCTTTCCATAAAGGCCGCCTGGCTAAGTACTGCCCTCTCTAATTTATGAAGAGACGTAATAAACCGATATCGGGCTAAAACTCTCGAATATATTTTAACGGATATTTTATAAACTATAAATAAGTGGGAAGAAAATGTCCGGTCTCGCAACATTATGTCACTCACGGTATAACGGTATTCTAAATCATATTACGTCATAAGACCGCTTCAAAATATGGAAGACTGGCTAAATATAAACACTGGGCGACACTAGGACGCATCGCAGTGACAACGAACTGAGAAAAATGTTGATGAGAGATACTGAATGCTTTACTTTCTCCGTAACTTTTCGCATTCATTATTCTGAAGATTCCTTACTAACAACTCGCCCTATTCTCGCAAAACTTAAAACATAATCCTTAGTACAGGTATAAGTAAACAATTGCTAATGATTTTAAGGGATAAATAATCGATAGATTTACCGTCATTAACAAATAATTGGTAAATTTTACAAAGTACAGTAAGGATATTGCAGTTGGCATTGGTAAGCAACTTTCAAAGGCGACAATACCAATATCCGCCGATGGCAATATCATCCAATGCCAATTTGCAGTAGGAGCAAAAAATAACTTTTATCAAGAACATTCATTACATGCGGATTTACGAATTCATAATGGTAGAGATAATCATCACGTCATCGTTGACGTCAAATCAAAACAATCAACAAATAAATATGCTGTTGAATTCTTATAATATCACTGAAGAAATAATAGTAGGTACTTGATAATACTAAGTTTAATAGCATTGATATATTTGGAATAAATAGCAGTAATAAATTTAAAAACTATTTTGTATACTTTTTAATAACAAACCAACAGTAACCTTTAGTTTAAATATAAACATGTACGTATTCCACATTCCACTACTCAACTTTACATAAACGGTGGTCAACGGTGTTGGTAACAATATATGTACTTTTGTGTCATAAATTAAATGTTTAAGAGATTACTGTTAACCGTTTGTTGATCCAAATAAATAAAAAAAATACATCAAGTGCTCCCTCCGCTCAATTTTCTTTACAAATCTACTCATTAGGAACGTAAACAAATGAATTATTTCCACGGAACAGCTATCATGCCGGCTGAATGGATCCGGAACCACGAAAGCGGAACTAGTAATAACTTTGTTAAGCACGACATTACGATTACAGGAACTAATTAATTAATTAATTGCCGATATGGAAATAACTTCTGAATAGAGTTAGTAACCACCACCACATTGTCCAGTGCTGATTGGTGGAGGGAATATAAGCCAACCCAAGTGTCGGAAGTTTTTGTGTCACCCGAAGGCCTCAGACATGGCTTCATTATTCGCGCACTAGACATTAGATATTGGAGACCCAAAACTATCCAACCCAGGACTGAATACAAGACGCTCGACTGATGGTCATTTAGCGATAGGCTATGGTTCGTCAATGGTGTGCCAATATGATATCACTGGCCACTGGTCACTGGATAACACTGGTCATTAATCTAAAAATATCGCTCATGATATCATTTGATGACATCCAAAGCAGCTATTAAGGTAACTCTAAGCCTCGTTGCATGTAATGAAATATTATTGTGCGCAAGGTTGCTAAGAGTACGCATGAGTTGTACCTTAAAATTACTGTTTTGTAAGAATATGAGATCCCTCGAAAAAAATTCATAACTTCTCTATTTAGTAGAGAAGGTCTCTATTTAGTACAGAAGTTATGATTATTTTCGAGAAATTAAAAATTTATCGGCTCTGGTGAACAATTTGATATTTGCGGTTACTACGTATTTGCTTTCTAGCGTCTTAAAGTTGTCAGGGAAACAAAATAATTTTAATTCACCGTCGTCAGACAACTAACTACAAACAACGCCCACAATTTTCTCTCAGAACTACTACAGCCCCCTATCGGCCTCCAGGGCTCTCAAGGGGGCGTCATAACTTTGAGAAAGTCTTTAAACGAATCGTAGCTGTGGAAATACAAACGTTTTACAATCTTTAAAAGGCAAACTGAAATAATTTCTGATGTTATCGGTATGGCATTTTGAATCGTGTCTGTATTTTTATTGGACACTGACCGCTCGTGAGATGAGACGTGGATTTCATTGAAATCTCGAGATATAGTATAGTATACTGTATAGTGCATCACGAGCACGACTCGCGGGACGCGCTAACTGCCTGAATGGCCGATCACTCAGTACGTAGGTAGATAAGGTGAGTGGTTATTGTGGGGTACATTTTATATGCATTATAAATTACGGCGATGCACATCCATTGCACTTTTTAGGGTTCGGTAGTCGAAACAAAACTGTTTCTTCTTGTCCGTCCGTCTAACCGCAGCATAGTGCAGAGAACCAGAACTAGAAAGCAGTAGATTGGCATTGGAATTATGTTGTGGGGTTCTGAGAGTCATAAAGTTGTTTAATTTTATGCCCTAGGTCAAAATATAAAATTAACGAATACGAACTTTATAGTCCGGTGATTAAAACCCAAGGAAAACAAAGTGAATTAAATTAAATGAGCATACAAAAACATTTCAACTTCACCTCAACATCAAAAACAAAATCCCAAACCAGACGATCCTGAAACAAGTCACGAATTTTGCTATCGGCTTGACTTCGTAAAAAATATTTTCTTTCAAACCTCAAAAGGCAACCGATTTGCGATTTTATCATCCATTCGTTTGGCATTCGAATCCTCAGAATGTTTTATTAGGGTACTATTGCGGGTGGAGATAATTCTCAACGTGACCAGATACGCAGTTACTTTTATGGGAATAAGTCGATATAACGGTCCTCCCGATAGATATCAGAATATCCCTATTCTCATAAAAGAATATCTGTCCGGGTATCGAACTCGGGACCGCTTAGCATGCAGAGTCACTACCAACTTCAGAGTTTGGATAATAAAACTACTCGTAATTTTTTTTTATGGAAACAGCCGGCAAACGAGCTGACGATCCACCTGATGGTAAGTGGCTATCGTCGCCCATGGACATCAGCAACACCAAAGGCATCACCGATGCGTTGTCGGTCAAGAAAGAGAGAAGAAAAAGAAAGAAAGAACTGGCTCACAAGCCCCCAGCCGGAACACGACGAGTCGTTTGGCGGCTGACTCATGCTCAAGGGTGGTAGCTATCCAGGTGAACCCCATGGAGAAATAATAATAGTAATAATGGTATTAATTAATAATTAAAATCAATATTACTGATATAATCCCTCGAGGGGTCCTACCACCAGCGGGCCGGATTTAGTCGCCTTTTACAACACCCAACCGGCGTGGGATTGTTGTTAGTATTCTAAGCCGCCCCAATACGGCGAAAATATCTAATAATAATAACTGCAAATAAATTAGACGTCTTTTATTGTCCAATTACAGCCTATTACGTTACGTACAGTACGGCCGACGTATCTTGGCGCGTCTGAACATAGGCTTTACGAACTTTAGCACATGTAAGAGATAGCGACACGAACTTGCTAACGTGTGACTGAGACATAATACGCCGGGTACCGAGCATTGCCGAATTATGTAACTGCGCACTGCGCAGCCTTCTGCGCGAAGTTCAGACGCGCCAAGATACGTCGGCCGTACTGTACGACTGCGTAATAATACTAATAATTGAACATAGATCTATGTTATAACTTATATTTCACCTCGGACAGACAATAATTGCGCTACACGTGCCTCGAACATAAACTACAAGCAGTCCTTCCAACTCTGAACTTTGAACGATGAACGAACGTACTTCCCGTTTTGTAAATCATTCATTCAGTTACATAAACCATCGGTACTAAAATATTTTATTGGAGTGTTTTATACAGACATTTAGGGTACTGTTAAATTAGTTAATTATTTGTGTAATAAATTGGTTAAAGCCAATAATCAAGGGGGCACTGGGCAGCGAGAGGTTTTCTCGTTGAAATTCAGAGGAAAAAGTGCTAAGAGCGTATTTTTATGACTTGTATACTTTTCAACTTAGTATTTCTTTATATTATTATATTTTACGTAAGCACTGGACTGAATTGAAAATAGATCACTCTCTTTCTTTGAAAATTGAAAAATTGCATTAGCTCTCATCAACTGTATGTAATTGACAGAGTTATGGTATTCAATCTATACTCCTTCATAATGACAACTTTACTTTGACACAACTCTTAAAAATCGATGGATTTATTCAAATCTAAATTCTACCAAAAAAACCGCCTTCAAGGAAATTGTATTCGAAAAACCTATATCAAAATCTAAAATTCTCTTCCTAAAGTCCTAAAGTCGGTAAAAAATTGATTGATCAGTCCAAACTACATAGAATAGCGCAGTGAAGTACATACTTATCCTTAAAACTAATAACTTGTTATTTTCTATTTCTTGGCCGGCAACGCATTATAGGTGGTGGATCGTCAGCGCTTTTGCGGCTATTTCCAAAACAATTACAAAAGTTCTAATAGATGTGATTATATTTCATAATCATCGTCTATTTTTGGTCTTTACCTACTCAACATCATCAATTTGTGCATGTTTTCCAACGCAATAGCCCACTATAAATTATATTGTACACGCACATACTAATATACTTAATGACCCGTCTAATTAAACATAGCTCTATGTCGTAGCAAGTCTTGTAAGGATATTCCTCTTGGCTCTATCTATAGTATCTACTATCTGCACTCGGACAAGTTTCATCTACTAATAATGAGTCCGAATGTTTGTCTGTTATACTGTTGAATTCCTAAGTTGTAGTAAGGTTATAAGATCTGTCAATATAATGGGAACTGCATTAGGGCAATACTAGAATTGGTAAAACATTGAAATTACTTCGACGGAATATTGAAGAGCAAAACCAAATTATTACAAATACGGAAATTATGAAAACGATCATAAATTAGAATAGTTCTAATCAATCTTGAATCCTGATGCTATTTTTTATCATAATAAAAAAAATCAGATAAAAAAATATTTAAAGGAAATATCATAAAGATACTATATTCGAATTTATTTGAAAAAATACGTTGATATCTAAGTGATAAACATAATATTGCATGCGGAACTAATGGTAGCTTCAAAACTTGCTGTCCTCTGACATTTGCCCCATGGAAATAAGGTTCAGAATGCAACAACAACATATATAAATCGAAGTCGATGTATGCAAATAATAAATCTCGAGACCTTAGCCGGCAATAATTAACAGGCGAGTTATCGAAGACGTCTGGCTATCGCGTTTCCGTCAGTACAAGCAGATAAATGCTGCCTTGTTAAAAGAACTTTACGCGAGGTTAACTTTGGTTCATTTAGGAAACCGATCAAACTGTTATAATTATTATAAGACTATCAGACTATCCCTTGAATAGTTGACGAATGAGTCATTATTCATTAATTAACATGAAAGCTAACAAAAAATACAACGTTTATATAGCGCTCTTAATGGTTTATCGTGCTAAGTTTATTCTGAATAGAAATTACGTCACCCCTTGTTACCATGATAATTTAAATGAAGGACATAACAGGCAGATAAAACATAATATTTTAATCACAGGATAACTATTAGTGGACAAGTATGAACATTCCGCCCTAATAAAGTAACTGAATATAATTCATGACAAAAAATAACCGACTGCAAAATAACTCAAAAACTACTCGTCAAATCTCGCTCAAATTTAAGTGGGACCACATGACAAACACCAGCTTTCGATTAAAAAAAGAATCATCAAAATCGGCTCACCCAGTTGAAAGTACTGAGGTAACAAACATAAAAAAATACAGTCGAATTGAATACCTCCTCCTTTTTTGATGTCGGTTAAAAACAGACTTATTGTTAGATGACAGTTAAATGGACGATCCATACTAACAGATAACCTTAACTAAACTTAAGTGATAACTAAAAATGGGCTTAAAAAATTATCAACATGGTATTTAAGAAAAATACTTTTATATTTCCCATTGAATCCGACCAACAACAATTTTACATTCGTAATAACTATTAACTGTATTGAAACGCACCTGTCTGTATTACAGCAAATACACAAGAAACGTCCCAACTCGCATCTGATTGCCTTATCCAATGCGGTTTCATGACAAAAAGCGGAGAAACTGCAATTGAAAAGTAGTAATGAACGTTTAAATCGAACGTTCCGTTACACATGCGCGAGCGCACGAGCGAGAGACAGCTGCGTGCTGATTGGTCGGCTTTTTGTACTAAATTCAAAATTAGTGGAACACCAGCCCCAGCGCGCCAGTGTGTGAGTAATTACCGTGGAGGCAAGACGTGTCTATCACCTGCCGGCATTGTCGAAATACCTAAATGTTTTTGTAAGGAAACCTTTATTGCACTCATCTCAATGCGAGCAATCGAAATGTTTTGTTATTTAATTATAGCTTTCCACCACGACTGTATTTCTGCCTAATAGCACCCAGCTGGATTGAACCCCTTGTAATGCAGCTATGAAGAAATACCGACATACAATTCATTGAATTGCAACCAATTATGTCTTATTTATGGTTTAAATTTTAAACCAATTTCAAAACGAAATTAACCGGGATATGTATTTCTCAAGAATTACAATGATTGTTTCGTATATTTATAAAGTTCTTTTTACGAAAAATCTTTATGCTTTGTTAATTATCCCAATTATCCAGAAAATAAAATAAGTCTATAGCTATTTGTCTGTCTAGATACGGAATAACGCATATGCCCGCTTATTGCCATTTAATTAACTTTTTGACCGTGATTACTTTTTTAGCCAGACAGCTAAAATATCCAGCATTGACTTATAATAAGTTAAAAATACTTAAACCATCCCCTGTTCCTTTGTTCTTCAGGATGTATGACGATTGACGAGCGACAGTTTCTTTGGGTTTAAGGATGGGTAAAGCCTGGTGTAGTAGTTGTTGTACTTACGTGCTCCGTAATATTTGGATATAGTGATATGGTTGACTTGCATTAGCTCGTTACGTCACCAGTGGTAGGGGAACACGTCTGCCTGCGTCTACGGCTGTCTCGTGACTGACCCAGTGTTGCCCCACTACCCGTGCTCTCGAGATAACATGATTACTGCTATAACCATAATAGCAGTACAAACACTACATCCCTTCCTTATTAAAATCTTTATTTAATATGGAGCCCGATCCACAGTCGACTCTGCAGTTGATCGCAACTCAAGCCTTCAAAGGCCACTCCACGTCTATACCATTCAATATTCCAGTTACTTAGACAAACACATTTGTAACACGCACTATATGCATGAAGCAGGCTACGGTTTGTAAACTTGAGCCTTCTGGGTGCCTTCACTAGCCTCAACAAACTCAAACTGTCATATGCATGCTTCGTATAGAATTACTTATGTAGATTATACTTTCACTGCAATTATTTTAAACATTGAAACAACACCTGAGACTTTTTTCGTCTTACACCTTTCCCATTCACACCCGTTCTCCTTCTATCTTTATTAAATAATAATTATTTACATCACCTCTTAGCTTTTCATACTTCCCTCTTTCTTCTCTCTTTGATCAAGATCGCCAAGTTATTAGGTTTCATACCAACATTCAAACAAACCTCGTCATTTCTGTCTTTAAATAGACAACTTACTGGTAAAACAAACACAGGAAATATGAGAAACTCGATGAAAATTTATATTATTACTAAAAGTGGTTTACTGTCAACAACAGATTACGTACAGCTTACAACCTGCTTTCGTTTTTTAAAGACTAAAGTTTTACTTGCGAGACAATCCTCTTATATACGTAATATAAACTAGGTCCCACCGACGACCATAACACGCCAACCATGGCTAGACTCGCAACAGGAATTTCCTTTATTTAGGCGTCCTTCCTGAATGGACGGATCCAACGGATCCCAACGGACCCAACGGTGTCACATATGAATCAGACACTGCCGATACCAATCATTCACACACCAGTCCTTCATTGAAATACCTCGTCTATTCATTATCTTTATTCTGCATCTCAACTCCATCACGCCAAATAACTAATATGTTTACAAAATAACTACATTTTGTATGGTTTTCAAAGTTATGAGGGCCCATACTGCTGTCTAGTCAGTAATGATTTCAATTTCAAGAGGTCCATACACACTTTAGTTACTATGATTTCAAATCATGGGACCTATACTGCCGTCTAGTCAAGTAATGTATGTATGATTCTAAATTTCATGAGGTTACTACTTCCATCAAGTCAATGTATCAATCTCAATTTCATGAGGGCTCATACTGCCGACAACTCAGTAATGTATGATTTCAATTTCATGAGGGCTCATATTGCCGACAGCTCACTTCAATTCAGTAAAGTATGATTTTCAATTTCATGAGGGCTCATACTGCCGACAACTGAGTTGCGTATGATTTTCAATTTCATGAGGGCTCATACTGCCCACAACACAGTAACGTATGATTTTCAATTTCATGAGGGCTCATACTGCCCACAACACAGTAACGTATGATTTTCAATTTCATGAGGGCTCATACTGCCCACAACACAGTAACGTATGATTTTCAATTTCATGAGGGCTCATACTGCCCACAACACAGTAACGTATGTTTATGTTAAGCAAAACTAAACTTCATTATTATTGGTTGATTTTACTCTGATTTCTATGACTCTTCGAGATAGAGTGCCTTTTAAATTTTACTTTCATTGTAACTTGAATACAATTTTTTCTTTAACTCTGAATTTAACTAAAAACACAGAATAAATAATAGTATTTATAAATAATTATAGAAGGTGCACTAAGAAAAATTCCGAAAAATCATTTAAATAAATAGTGACTCTGGCTCCAACGCAATAAAGTGTAATTCTGATCGCACAGTGCTAATCAAAACGCGTAATGAGTTGCCTTCCTTTCTAACACTGTCGCTTATCCTCTCTGGCAATGTCAGGGTTGCCTTTTGTGAAAGAATAAAATTAATCTGAAAGTTTATCTTTATGTGTTACACATGTATTATTATATATGTGTAAACGATAATTAAATATATATCAGTTCGGACTTGATTATTTAACATCTTACCGAAAAACACGCATCAATAATAATACACACACATGTAGTACTCCGTGTCACAAAAGGTATGTACGTTAATTGGTATCGTAAGGCATTTGCTGCCTAATACACAATCATTTACGATTTACGATTTCATGTAGGTTCGTACTACCTGACACACACAATTATGCACGATTTACAATTTCATGTAGGTTCGTACTACCTGACACACACAATTATGCACGATTTACAATTTCATGTAGGTTCGTACTACCTGACACACACAATTATGCACGATTTACAATTTCATGTAGGTTCGTACTACCTGACACACACAATTATGCACGATTTACAATTTCATGTAGGTTCGTACTACCTGACACACACAATTATGCACGATTTACAATTTCATGTAGGTTCGTACTACCTGACACACACAATTATGCACGATTTACAATTTCATGTAGGTTCGTACTACCTGACACACACAATTATGCACGATTTACAATTTCATGTAGGTTCGTACTACCTGACACACACACTCACGCACGATTTACAATTTCATGTAGGTTCGTACTACCTAACACACACATTATAGTTATTGCAATAAGTACATTATGCACCAAAATTTATGACCTATCAAGTCCATCAAATTACTCACGTCAACAATCCTTCAGGCAGGTAAGTACTTAATTATGAGTTTATGACCCCGAAATCAACCTAAGTAGATCAATAATTGGTAGCGCCATTATAGCTAATTAGATTAGATTACCAAACTTTAATTGTAATCTATTAAAATTATTAATTACTAAGGTCATAGCATTGGTATAATCTGCAAATCTGTTTAAAGAGGACTTCTCGATTTATAACTAAATACATCCAGCTTAATAAATATTTTTTGGACGTCAGGAGAGTTTCTCCTTCACGATTTTTGTGGAATTCTGTCAAAACCAAGGCTCGGCTTCTCCAGGGCTATGAATTTACTACAGCATATCAAATCGTGCGTCTTCAAAAGGGCGCTTTCCTCAGGCTACAATAATAAATAGCAACATTTTAAACATTGCTGCACCCATTCGAACAAATACAATTATTGTTCTCAATTTAAAAATAAAAACTTACTGCTTTTGTGCACGAATAACTCAATGATAAATATATAATATGATTTCCGTGACAAAACTTAGTTTAATCACAGTAACAACACAAGAACGCGTCTAGCTCGCAAGCGCTTTTGACCCTCACTGCCTCAATAGATTCTATAAAATTCAACACAAAAACTAAATTAGAAAAATAAACTTGTCTCATCGCGAAGATTTGAATTTCGGTGTCGTGGCTTGTATAATGGTTCCTAATAGGAACGATGATAGGAACTTCCTATCATCTCCCAATACGCAATGATATTCAAAATATAGATACGTTATGCCCTTATAAACCAACCAAGAACTCCGTTCTGAAAAGAGCCACAACACACACACACGCCCATCCTTTGCTCCACTACACCAATCACATTGGTACAATACACGAGGGCATTCTAACGCTGTATGTCAAATGTCAAGCACTTCTGACCACAACAAAAGCGTCATGTGTTAACAGAGCGACCACGACCATAACGGTCAATTACCCGCTCCCGCGCTCCTCATCGTCGGCGCGCCAGTGACACATCCACCATAGAACCCTAACGATGTTGCTATTCTTATGACGGAATAAATGTTTCTTTCCTTCTTACGCTACCGCCCATCAAACCGACTTTATTTATGATTACCCACATTATGTTATTATATTTTCAGCCGTGTAGTGCAGCCGTGATAGTCAAATACCAAAAGGAAAGACTGCTAAAGAATCACAAAGAACTTACAAGCTGAAATAGGGACCCGGCGCCGCAACGTTAAATTACGTTAACCGTATTACAACAGCTTGTGATAGTTTATGTATATTATTTTCAAAAGAAATACAAGTGCATGGCTGCATGTATACCAAGGCGGCTAGGCATGTATGTATGTTTGATACTGCCAATGCAATACTTTCATAACAGAACATAATTTTTATCAAACAACTTCAGTTCCGTTTTTTATCAGAATTCATATCAAAACGACTGCAATTATTTCAGTTTATCATACCTACACATGTACTTTGTAACTAAAGCAAAACTACGTTTGAATGAAACCCAGGACCTGCGTAGAATATAACTAATAGTCATAAAAACAGCTAATTTTATTGACAATTACCCTTACTGTTATAGTTTTATGGCCGTGAAGAAGCAAACTCACTCTCAACAATTAAACTTAACTTGCATGTGCGGCCATCTATAATGGTAGTAAAATCTATACTTTATAAAGCCGAAGAGTGCTAAATAAACAGCTAGTCCTAAATAAATTTCACTAATTTAGGGAACCCTTTTATTCTTGAATATTTTAAAGTCCCTACTCCTTTATTTAAGTTCATAATTTGTATAATGTTATCTCCTTTTTAGTACTAAGTGTTGCTGTGCAACACACACACGCAAGAGTGGATGCCGGACACCATTCGCTCATTTAAAACAAAAAATGGCGCTTTACAAAATAGTAGTTTTTTAGTATAGCCATTCAAAGTTTTCAACTCAACATTGCGATCACTATCTATGAAGAAAACTGAAATATATCGTTGCAATTAGCCTCTCTCGTCAGTTCGCCCAACCTACTTTTAGTTAGGCACTAAAAACATGCTAGTAAATAAGTAGTTATTCAAAAAATATATTCAGAAAAAGTTCCGCATGATGCCACTTTTTCTCATTGGCACACATACGCAACCTTAACCAAACACGCGGCACCACACGCAATACTCCATTTATGTAGCAATCCCTCCAACAGATCGATACTGTGCATTGAGGTATAAGTATACATAGAGAAGACATCTCGAACAAAATGTGTGTCCCCGCCGGGAGGTTCTATTTTCAAAATTGAGCCCCTGTTCTCCTTCCAAAATCGAACGAATCCATTGGACATTGAAGCCGCGCGGCGTCAATTCATTGGAACACACATTGTGCTCGCGGTGTCCGTTCTATACGCTAGTAATAATACTTCAATGATACTGTGTATTATATTTAAAACGACACAGCTAAACACTAAATATCACTTCTTATTTAAAAACAAAACCTGCCTCGCTATCACTTTCAGCTAAATAAGTGACACTATATCCAAAATGTCATTTATGTTATTATTACTTCAGTAGCGTGAATTACGCTTATAACACAAAATGCCACTTTTTACTCACCGCACAGTTGTTTTTACAATGTCAATCAATGCCATTTTTCAGAAAACAAAGGGAATTGTGTAGGTAGCGGTAATGGCGGCAATTTTTATACCTAATTAGAGAGAGAACTTCGATAATTATGATGATTTTGCTCAATACGTTATTTAAAGTTACAGCACACCTAAACAAATTCTCGAGTTAACTATTCGGCACTAATATTAACATTCGTCTGTTGATTATTTCTTGCATCGACGTGTTATTTTCCCTTCAACTCTTCCTTTATCAACACAAAATAAAATATTTATTGCACTGACCTTTTGACCTCGTCGCCATTATGTAGTAGTTGTTGTACTTACGTGCTCCGTAATATTTGGATATAGTGATATGGTTGACTTGCATTAGCTCGTTACGTCACCAGTGGTAGGGGAACACGTCTGCCTGCGTCTACGGCTGTCTCGTGACTGACCCAGTGTTGCCCCACTACCCGTGCTCTCGAGATAACATGATTACTGCTATAACCATAATAGCAGTACAAACACTACACCTGGAATCCCTAATATACCGGTCTATATTTCGCAGAGAAATGATAAATACCGAGATTTGCTCAAATCCCCACGAAATGACGAACACGTAACTTCAATCTAAGGACAATTTTAGGTCAGTTTGTTAGGTTTTACGTCCGCGGAAAAGGAACCTTGCTAAGCGAGGATCCGTCGCCGCACCGCGCCGTCGACATTTGTAGCGTCACGTTAATATGGCATTCTACCAGTGTACTATACTACTACTAATAGTGAACTAGTACAGTCGGCAAAAGAATTAGGTATGCAGGGCATGATTCTAAAACCCTCTGTAATTATTGATTTTAGAATCATGCCCTGCATATTTAATTATGTTGTCGACTGTACTAGTATACTATCATATAATATTTATTTATTTATTTAAACTTTATAATACCTAAAATAGATGCTATAAAAGGCGAGCTTAATGCTAAGAGCATTCTCTACCAGCCAACCTTTATATTATCTACTAGCTACCCGGACAGACTGCGTTCTGTCAAAAGTTTATGTTTTTTATTTTGAGATGTAAGCTATCCTATCTTTCAAGTTGGATCAAACTGCACACGGTGTGCAAATTTGATTAAAATCGGTTAAGTAGTTTAGGAGTCCATCGCGGACAAACAACGTGACACGTAATTAATATACATATATTAAGACTAGTGTGGACAGAACCGATTAGCCAGCTCATAAAACAAGATTTCATTATTAATTTCGACTCCTCATCTGATTACATCCATGATCTATGACTCTATGTTAACATTTACATGCAGTACCAAGGCATTACGCATGCAAGCCGACGCGTGCTCTTTGCTCCATACGTATACAATATACAATTTAATAACCCGGCGTTGCGTTAATATACCTAGCATTTTGTTCTTTTGACCATTTTCATATAACACAATAATAAATGCAAATGCTTCGGACAAAATAATTTATTTATTTATTTATTTAATTGTTCATGTACACGTATATAATTGGTTACAAAAAGTTATAAAAGAAATGTTGTACATAGGCAATGCTTATTTCTAAAAGAAATCTCTTCCAGCACACCTAGGACTTGAAAAGTGATATAAAATTAATTTAGCGTGCACTTGTTTATATAAATAACATCTAAGATAGATATTAATTTATTCAATAATTACCTACATACAAGTATACATACATACAATTTATATATTATACACTAATACATATAAATTTTATAAATACATACATATTTATGTGTGAAAGCAATGTTTATTTGCGTCTAATTTTCCTGCATTGCGTCAATGGAGAACACAAAAGGGTCAAAATATTGCTATGAAATACACCTAAAATCGTAGCGTAGATCATGTACATTACATTACTTTTTATTTCACTTCAATACATGCAGTATTTCCGAAGTTATAACGGCGAGAAGTTTAAGCCCTTTTTTGAATTTCCGAGATTACGCGCGCTCATAATATGACGTCACACCCCCGCTCAGGCGCTCAGTCCGGTGCGTTGATACTACTAAATTGTTTAATCTTTATTCTAAGACTAAATTATTCGCGTCTCGTTACATTTTGTTCCGATCGTCTTCGTTTTCCTACTACTATAGTGTGCTTGTATTTCAAAGAAATAATATAAATTATCCTTTATATTATAATATAAAGTTTATATTATCCGATCGATTACACTAAAGTGAAACGTGTAGTGTGTAGAAGAAGGTTTTCCAAAAGGTCAGTCGGACAACCTGCCAAGCATAGACCTATATGTATATACTATTAGTACTATATAATTATAAGTACTAGTACTATAACATAGTAGGTATATCTTTATTCCACGAATTTCGGCAGCCGTAAAATCCTGATTCTTCATGAAATATTGTGCCACCATCAATCATACTATCCACTCTTGGCCATAGACTTTAATAGTATGTAATAATACAATAGTATATAACAGTATATATATAATATATATATACTATTTTATATACTACCTATATTTATGTATACTATACTATACTATTGTGTATACTATTATATACCTACTGTTGTTTATAGTAGTAGTTCAGGGTACTACTTAGAACATATTACATACTTTAAGTTAGGTATTTGTTGAAACTTAAACCTAACTGAAAGTGTGTGTTTCATTTAGTAGGTACCTATCTGTTTTATGAGCCGCGATAAAAAAATCCTAGGTAGGTATTCGCAATCAACATCTAGAGGTTGTCAATGATTATTTTGTGTTTCATTAGTATAAACTTAAAGAAAATGTCACAGAATATAGTTAAGTCCTAGTAGGTATTTACATAGTTATCAGTTTTCTAAGTAGGCAAATACCTACCTATTAATATATTTTATACTAAATCAGATATTTTTGATTAAATTCATCCAGTGTCCACTTTAGTTTGTTCATTTACAGTTTTTTTTTCAATAAACACACCACAATGGATAGTTATAAACAAAAACGATAGCCAAATCTCGCTGTGTCCGCGCACGCCCGTGCATATAAGAGTAAGAGTGCACATAAGAGTTAAAATATAGATAGACCAGTGAAAACATACCTAACGATTCCTAATCCAAATTATTAAGTATTCAGTATGCGAGCACTTTATTTATCTTCTAATAAGTTAGTTTTTCGTCAGGGTTATTTACATAGGTACTAGGTAGTAGGCAAGATACCTGGTCTATTTAAACAATCAAAATAGACAAGTAGGTACGTTAAGTAGGTCTAATGTGGCAAGCATAAGTAGAGAAGAAGAAGGATAAACTTATCATTAACAAATACTTGTACATCGAAATGTTCTTCAAAGCAGTGCGCTTTAGTTTTAGGGCCTATTGAATCAACTCTTTTTACGGCTTCCATCCACTTTTTCCTCATTTTAGGGCACATAAAAAAAAGAGTTTATCAGGTGTTTAACTGTTGAATTGAAGCACCAAGGAACAATACAGTATTTTTTTCCATTTTTACCACAGAGAAGCTTATAATTTTGATTTTTACCGCACAGCGGCGTGCGAACGAAAGCGCATGACCGGGGGTGTGACGTCATCGGGTAGTGAGCGCCCGCCCGCGTTTTTAAAAACCTTCGGCCAGAAATCCGTACTTTGATCGTAAATATCTCAGCCATTTTTTAAGATATGAAAAAAGTAAAAACACAGTTTTTCTCGTAATTTTTTGTAGAATTATTTGGCATGTAAAGTAAAAAACGTTTGTCAGACCCATTGTGTGCGTAGTATTGCATACATGAATTAGCTGTACACCAAATTTCATTTTATCACCACTGTGCATTAAAAAAGCTGTGTACATCCATCCTCCATCCATCCATCCACCACACTAATTGCGACACATTCGACAAAGGCACCGTGACTCCTGCTTAATGCCTTTCAAACGACTTCTCCTTTTACATCCATTTTTTTCTTTTCTCGCTTACGGCAGAAAATGAGTTTTGTTTCGCTTCTAATTTTTCAATACCGCTAAGGAAACGCTTTGAGAGTGGCGGTCGATTTCTTTGACGCATTGATCTAAGAATATTTTTTTGGTGTATCATGAGGGGTTGGTATCAAGAACTTTATATAATTATCATAGTCTGGAAAGCAAGCTTCGAAGAAGTACGTGAAGACGGTTTAAGTGACATTGGATGAACAATTGCGACCAATCATAGTGAAGAGTCGTAGCCACTCGTACTGCCCCCGATAGTAAAAGAACATAAAGGACGCATCTAACATTTTTTCCAAAATTGAGTTAGATAATATTGCCGGAATGAGTAAAAAAGACGTGAAGAGCGCAAGTTACGAAATAAATACGCTTTCTTTTTTCTTTCTTTTAATAATTCCCCTACCTCCGCGCACTTGGCCGTCATTTTAAAATGTTTCTTCATTGAGTTGGGTGAGTCTGGCGCCGTGATATCGCTGTAAATGATGTATGAAGTATGGACCATTTTTTGTCGATATTGAACGTACGATATAAATACAGGTTGGCTGTTGAACCTGTCTTTGAGTCATCGTGTTTTAATGGATAAATTTCTTTTATTGATTTGCTCTTTTGTAGGTATACAAAGATAGTCCCTATAACTGAATTTTGAACTGCTGCACGAATTACGCGGTTCTTACCAATTAACAAAGTTGGATCTAATTAAAATTTAACTCATCTCTCTTATTCATATTCGTATCTCTGTACACATACTTCATATCTATCTTTATATACAGAATATAACAAAATTTTATATGTATGACGGCGAGCGACCTCTTTGGTCTGTCAGACGAGAAGTCATGAAGAAAAACCAAATGTTTAGAATTAGGAATGTGTCAATCTATTTAGAATAATATGTGTGGGACATTCTATGGGAATTCGAAGAGTGATCACGGACTAGTACAGATTGTTATTGATGTGAACGTTAGGAAAACTGGAAATATATCATGGAGCAAAGTAAAAGGAATATTATTGAATAACCAACACCGTAGAATACCCCTTCTTCGTCATGTATAAGCCTGTTTAAGCTGCATTTATATAGAAAACAGAAAATTATGTTGGTTCTTGGATTGTGTTTGGGGTATCTCATTGAGGTATGTTTAAGCTACCCGCAACACAGGGAATCCTATTCCGAATATGTGAATAATTGAAGCTTAAATAAATATTAATTAAAGTATTTATAATGAAATAGTAACTAAAATGTTACTTTTTGTTTATGGTCACTAAAACCTATTAACTTTTATAACGAAACACTTTCCATGCACCCCCATAACCCATTTATCCACATCGCAACTCTTTATAGCATGCAATTAATACTAGACGAAGCAATTATTACACTTAAAATTCGACTTTATTACCTTTTACTAAAGATTAATATCGACACAAAACTTTATCGGGTAATCGAGAGCCTTAATTGCGAAATTTTCAAACAATGCAAGCAAAAACAGTTCTCTTTTAAAATCGTTCATGAATGAAATAAAAGTCGGTTTCGTACTTATAATGATTTCATTCAATTCTTTTTTTGAATCCTGCGTTTAAAATTCGAAATATAAAATTCATTCGAAAATATGTACATACATAATGTATTGAGGAAACGATATATATTTCCAGAAATAAATAATATTTTAGTTTTATGATGTCAGGAACGGGTTACGTGAGTTGAGGTAACTTATTTCGCATACAATAAAACCGGGCAAGTGCGTGTCGGGCCACGCGCAATGTAGAGTTCCGACTTCCGACGTAGTAAGTTTATCGACTATTACTCATTAACTACTTATGCTAACAGCCGTGATAGTTTTTCTTGTAAATTCATCATATTATAACCTATTTTTGAGAATTTTTGCACTTGTTCAACTCCAACCGTTTAGCCGGCAAGGGGGGGGACAATTGACTCTAACCAAAATTAGCAATTTAAAGCCAAATATTTCGCAAATGGACCCCTAATTTCAAAAATGGTCTTAGAAGACCCATAATATTTTTGGAAGACCTTTTCAACGATACCCCACACTGTAGGATACGCGACGAATAAAAAATTCTTCTTCACGTTACCTGTAGGGAAAAATGTTTTTCAATATTTTATTCTACGATTCCGAAGTTTTAATAAATATATATATGCCAAAATATAGCTTTCTATAACTAAGGGTATCGACACTTTGCTTCAGACAGACGGACGGACATGAAACTATAAGGTTCCGATTTTAGTTCGGAACCCTAAAAACGGTGCTTTAGTATTAATCACAGAATAACGTAGCTAACAGAGGTGCACGCTTTGCATGAGCTTATAATACAAAGAACGCTCACTAATTATTGCTGCCTTTATTTTTGCATTTTTACACAATTAATAAAGTTTTTTTATGTCAGATTAGAGGTTTTCGACCTGCGGTCTTATTAAATATTGTAAACACGCGGCGTAAAGTTACATTACTCTGCCGTCCTAACGAAGAGTTCAATAAGTCAAGTTTTTGGACTAATTGACTTAATAAGACCTTCAGTAGTTACGGATATGGTCTTAAATCAATTTGCCCAAAAACATGACTTATTGCACTCTTCGTTAGGACGGCAATACTGCTTTACGTACCTACGTATGTACTACCTACGTAATGTTGTATTAACGTTATACTAATATCAATCGTAAACGATCAACCGAGTTCAGCTCTACGGGCACAAATATCTGTAGAAACTACCAACAATCACAAAAGGTACATTTCTCTGTTCTTTTTATTGTGTTTCCAGAGTATGCAAACAAATAAATCATTCATTCATTCATTCATTCATTCATTCATTCATATGCTATGCTACACTGGCCAACATATTGTTTAATTCATTTTCTCCTGAAAAAGATTTATTCCTTGGCTATGTCCAAATATTTAACATTTAAATTCTATTAAAATTTATTAACCATCAAAATACAGTTATTCACATAATTTTCGTTATACTTTCTAAAAATACGTTCGTCGTCTCTGCATGGTAATTATTCTGTGCCTAAAGCTCCAGGAAATGCCGTGCGAACAAAAAATTTCTCAACAGGAAGTTGTCCGCAGGTGCGTCGCGTCAGAGACAATCCGTCTTATGCCGTCACATCAAAGACTTTTGTTTGGTAGCAGAGTTTTTCTGGTGTTTTGGCATTATGTGTTATTGTTGTGAACTGCACTTAGCAGCTTGTGTTAGTGATGATTCGAGTAAGCACGGTCGGTACTCGGTAGCATTTCTTGAGCACTTTGGCATGATACGTAATTTAAGATTTTCACAATAACCTAGGAGTACCATGTACTCTGTATTGAATAGGCATGATGACAGATTTTGAAATACTATTATTTATTGTTGGGAAATAAGTAACTATATTATAATTTCAACGTATATCATATTTCCGCAAAAAAATAAGGTTTAGTATAAAATAAATACATTCGCACTAAAACACTTCAAAGTGTCATGGCATCGTTTGTGACGTCACGCTTCAGTAAAGTAATAGACAAGATGTTATTGTAAGTACTATGTATTGTCATATTCGTTTGTTTACTGAGGCGTGACGTAATTGGCTGATTGAAACTGATTGGCTTTCAAGATAATTATCATGGCGGCTTGTAGTATTTTGTAGTTTTATTTCACCAAAATATTGTTAATCTCGCTTATAATAATACAATAAATGCGTGTTGTGTAATCCATTAATAGGGTTTCATTAAATAAATACATGATTTTAGTGATTTTTACTTACTGTCATCATGCCTTTTACATCACAAACATTATCCTGTTCAAAAACCATACACAGCGAAGTGACCACGTCTACGTAACTTTTACGGATAAGGAATTTACAGCTCATTCCCAATTCTATTTTACAAGAGCTTTGGTAGTAGCATTATTTGGAACGCGACCCACTTCTGGTCTATTGGGAATCGTGAATAGAGCCTCAAATAACTACGAAAGCTCGCAGTGAAAAGTTCTCAGAAGCTCTGACATGTTTTATGAGCTTGTACTAGTTAAGTCTTGAATAATAAAACTGAAATAATATGCCAAAACTTCGTAGTAGTAAACCGCTTTTACTTCACTTGGGAGAATATTATCCTTTCATACACATAACTACCTACACTGTAAAATATGTTAGATGTTTTTCTTATTTTCATTATTTTTTCAAGTTCTTACCATGTACATAAATGTTCGCCAAAAGAGGTTTTATTTTCGGATGAAAAAAATATTGTTGAATTTGGAATTTATCTCGCTCAGCTTTAACTGCCAGCATCTTGAGTTACCGAATGATATTTTATAAAAAGTTACACTTTCATAATAGGCATGATGACAGTAAGTAAAAATCACTAAAACTATTTATTTATATAATGAAACCCTTTTAATGGATTACAAAACACGCATTTATCGTATTATTATTAGCGAGATTAACAATATTTTTGATAAAATAAAACTACAAAATACGGCAAGCCGCCATCTTAGCTAAAACGCCAGTCAGTCTCAATTAGCGCGAATTACGTCACGCATCTTAAAACAAATGAATATCACCATACTTGACCATACTAATATTGACGGATTGTCTTTTGTTTTCCTGATAACTGACGTCACTACCACGCCCTTACACTTTGAAGCGTTTTGGTGCGAATTTTAAACTTATAAATTGAAATGTATTTATTTTATACTAAACTTTATTTTTTTGGAGAAATATGATATACGTTGTAAATATAATATATTTCCCAACAATATAGAACAGTATTTCAAAATCTGTCATCATGCCTATTATAACTCACTCCCAATTTATCATAGTAAAATTATTTTTAATATGATAGGGATGAATTAATCATCCTTACTGCAAAAAAAAGCGACATAATTTCAAAGTGTCTATATATATTATATCCCTCGTCATAACGGGATGTAGTGCACAGGTCACTCAAAAGCTACAGGTCGTTGATATTTAATTTCATGTTAAAATAAAAAGGTTATTTATGAAATTTGCGATCCACAATACGTTTATCGGCGCCGGCATCTCTTCGCGCGGCTGGTTTCACTTTACGAGCTCATTCAGTTTCCTGTGCACCTTTTGTCTGTGTGTTCAGACGACGCGCGTTTTGAACAAAAACGTAGCGGTAACGCTTGTTTATTCTACATTTTTAGTGTAATGGAATTTGGAATGTAACGGTTGTTACGTTATCAAAAGAGGATGTCACATTTTAGTGTTTTAGTTTTCGCACAATAAGACTATTATTTTGGTTTATGGATAAGAACATTATAAGCCCAGACAATCTTCTATTAGTCTATTACTAATGTTACATAATTATAAAGCTTAAATAAGATTTGACTAACATAGATTTCAACATTTTCAACGAAGTATGATGTCATCCAAATGTTATAAACCGAGTTTAATTATCATCATTTCACTCAATGTAAGACAGAAGAAATATTCTGTCTCATCCTATAACTCAATAAACGTCAATCAATACGTGATTCGACTGACGACATTATGTATTGTAAGTTGTATTATGGACACGTATGAAGATGCTTTGAAATAACCGCGGCTAGTGTGAACTGTTCCTTATTTTGGTAATACATAGTAACTTATATTACTGTTCATTTTAAAGCGTATGAACATAAAATATTGGTAGTTAATTAAATTTTAATTCATACTTTCACACTGAATTCTTATTAAAGAAGGAATATGTTGCGTTTTAAATGTTCCGATACCATCGTCATTCATGAATTTTACGAAATATGTAATGGTTTCTTACTAACACGGTCTGTGGTCTTTTAATATTTTTTAAGTCGATTATCAAATTCCATTTCTACTAAACTACTAAACTTCTACTAAACTATACTTTCTGATAAAATCGCACACACAATCACACACTACAACTAAGGTGCCCTAATTCTGGGGTGGTATAGAAACACACAAAATAATCAATAGGTACAAGTACATAAAAAAACAACACAACCAAAAACAACAAATACTTATCAGCCACCAACATTTGCTCCGAACATAAAATCCGGAACCCTCTAAAGATCATCACCATCTGATCTTCGTGGTAGTATTTAACTCTGGCTGAGGTACAATCCAACACTGGCCGGGGTACAATTCAACACTGGCTGGGGTACAATTCGACCCCGACCAAAGTAGGTACAATTCAACACTAGCCGGGGTACAATTAAACCCCATACGGATTGCATTTACACTATGACCAGCTTATGCAATCTGGTTATTAGTCACGTGCCAATGGGAGACTTATCAGTATTTAGCGTAAAGAGACCGTGACCACACGGACGGTGTAATGTTACCTCATGAGCAAATGAGGCCATATGCCATTGCATTCATTTTATTACTGATCCAATTGTAAGTAATATTAAAAGAGAAAAGATGTCATGGATAAACTCAAAAAATACTTAAAAGATTTAAATATTCTGTTACATATGTATAAATCTACATGATTATTATCAATTTATCAGCGACTAATATGGGTGGTATTTTATTTTCAAAAAATTTAGTGATCCCTACGAAAAATACGATGGATTTTTTATGGAAATAGCCGACAAACGAGCTGAAGATTCACAAGAGGGTAAATGATCACTGTCGCCCATGGACATCAACCAATGAAACTAATATACTAGTAGTATATATTCGTTCACTGACATCAACAATACCTTAGGTATCACCATGGATATATTACTCTGTCTGGATCACAGATTTCGTAGAGGTACCTGAAGACCTATGACATCACGTCGGAATGACCATTCGACCAATCATAGGCCGGATTGAGGTTGTCCTTCATAATTGTAGGGTGTTCACACTTACTTCCAGATAGAGCAATATATCCATGGGTATCACCTTGCTGGCCCAAAAGAAGTAGACAGCGTTACTCCATACCTTCATACCATTATTCCTCCCTCTTCCATGATCCATCCTTTGCGGTTATATTGTGAGCAAGTAATAAATATAAGGAGTAGGTACAAACATTACTTCAAAATCTCATTTCATCCGTCCACACAATGAATACCTGTAACAAAATAAATTATAATTATTTATGGGTCAATTAATGAAAACTGCACATAATGTATTTATGGCAATAATGTTTACAGTTATCCTTTATAGCTGTCGGTACAAATTAAAAGAGATACAAGAAAGAAATAAAAATTATACAACATAGAAATTATATTCTTATCAAGGTCTTAATTACAACTTTTTCTTACACAATGAAACGACAGTCTTCGACTTAGTGATGATAAAGAATACCTTATAAATACCTATTATAAATGTGAATGTAAGTTTGTTTGTTACGCTTTCACGCGAAAACTAACCGATTTGGCTGAAATTTGGAATGGAGATAGCCTATACCCTGGATTAAAACATAGGCTACTTTTTATCCCGGAAAAGTTCAGGGTTCCCGCGAGATTTGTAAAAATCGATCTCTACCGCGGGCGAAGCTGCGGGGAACAGCTAGTATTATAGATTTCATGAAATTTTGCACACATGACACAGGTACACCATAATCTGTAGTTAGACATAGGTACATATCGACGCTAGAAAGCAAACACGTAGTAACCCACAACTATCAAATTGTTCATCAGAGCCGAAAAACTTTATGATCTCTCGAAAAAATTTAATAAATTTTCTATTTAGTAGCGAAATTATGAATTTTTCTCTGTTTTAGTATAGAAGTAATGATTTTTTTTTGAGCTATCAAAAATTTTATCGGCTCTGATTAACAATTTGATCTTTGCGGGGTACGACGTGTTTGCTTTCCAGCGTCGAATTACACCGGAAAACGCGGGAAAAGCCTTGTTGTTCGTTGGCCTTAAGTGACAAAATATGTAATCTACATTCTACATCAGTTCTCAATTGCCACTTTCACACGTCCATATATCGCCGGTACGTTATTGGCACATGCAAACCGCAGCCTCTATGAGGTCAATTCGAGTCAATCAGGCGTGATGGTGTCAATGTCTCCTAGGACATACAAGTCGACTGTAGCACATCGGCAATGTTGTAATACATAAACTCATGTGAGATTGTTTGATGAAAATGATGGGCGAACGATTCAATGATCGATAAAATGATGTGCTATCTAAAATATTCATGTGGGATTTTTCTTGCGAATATTTCCAAGCGTGCAAATTTCCAATCATATTCGGTGAAAATTTAAGATTTAGGAAAATGTTTTTTGTAAGCTGTTTATTTTGTGCATAAACTTCACAGAGTCCTTTATTTATTGGACAGTACTTTCCGCTAAAAGTGGAGCTGTAATAAATTATTCAGACCATTCAGGACTGAAAGAGAGAGAGTTTTTAATAATAAGAAAGGCCTCTACCAACTGTGAAATATCGTTTACAATTTCACTAACGAACATCTCGAATGCAAACAATTCTATAACTTTTTAAAACTTAAACTTAACAATACGATGATTCTTAAACCAAAACAAGCAAATACGAAATCCCTGCATTGTTCTTCAGTCACAAAACAAAAGAACACACGCATAGCTTTTTATTCGCACCTTATCACACGTTCAATTTAACATCGTATAACACTCGGACATGGTGTCCGTGGTCATTCAGGTCAGGCTTTGTGCTCGCGTCATAAAAATAGAGGTCCCTTGTACGATGAGCGCGCAATGAGGAAGGTTTTGTTCCTGCTCGGCCACACGTGAGGGAGAATTCAAGATGGTGGCTGATTAAAGTTGTAATAAAATTATAACGGGGCATTTTAATGTGCAAACGTGATCCTGATGAAAATGAATTAAAAAGATGATAACTGTTCATCTTGTTAACATAACGCGCTTTTATAAAGCTTTTTAGTCAAAAAGTCTTTAGGTTCGTCTTTTTCACCAACGCACGGCTAAGCTACTGAGCTATGTGACCCGATTTAATTTAGCATGGATTGGATATACAAATAAATATACAGATAGATACATATTTATCACGCTAACAAAGTTAATATTAAATCTTAAAAATTAGATTTGGAGTACCTATCCCTCACCCTCTCTTTAGCTGTTTAGCTAAGTAGTTAACGCCCCAACTTAAGAGTCACTAACGTTTACTTATATCGCTCCTTAGTAAAGAGTTTCTGAGTTGGGGCGTAAGTGTGTAATGTTAACTCACATTTTCGAGTTAGCCGTCACCGGATAGCCCCCCGCGAAGGGTCAGGTTGCCTGGCTTGTGCCCTTTGAGGTCGTTTTGTACCTTTTGCGCCTCACAGGTCCGGTTTCGACGTGACATTCAATTTTAAAATATAAGTAATGTTTTTATTGTGAGAGTTGTTGACAGTGACCATGACTACCAAGGTCCCGGGTTCGATGCTTTATCGGTATGATTTATTGCTCATACATATTATCAATTATGTACAAAACGCACTGCGTAGCAACGTACCCTGACCTGAGTAAGTACAGAACCGAAATACTCGTATATTTTGACTAATAATAAAGCGGACAGGCTACTGATAGATACTAAAAATTAATAAACAAATTTTGATTAAAAGCATATAGGTAGACCGTGATCTGTATTAACATATAAGGAACTTTATATCCCTGAAAACGCAGGCAAAGCCATGGGCCGAGCACTAGTCTATCCTTTAATATATCTCTCATTCAATATATATCATTTAATATATATCTGGTACCCTTAGAAAGACAAAAACCTTTAAAGACATTGGATAAGAGTGATAACGTTAATAAGTCAAACTAGTGATGTGTAGATAGTATCGATAGGTAGAGTGACAGATAAAAATACACGGTTAAACTAACACGGCGAATCGGTATCCCGACTCTATCCCAGCACTAGATTACTAGCATTTATCAAGACTCTCCGCAAGTCTGTCGGCGATAAATTTCAGAAATTGGCTACACAGGCCGCTCCATAATCTATGGCGGTTTGAAAAAGGGTCGGTGCACGCGATTATTAAATTTTGTTGTAATTTTCTTTGCTTTCTGCACAATAATTTTTAACCGACTTCAAAAAACGAGGAGGTATTCAATTCGACTGGTATTTTTTGTTTGTTACCTCAGAACTTTCGACTGGGTGAACCGATTGTGATGATTCTTTTTTTAATCGAAAACTAGTGCTTGTTATGTGATCCCACTTAAATTTGAGCGAGATTTGACCAGTAGTTTTTGAGTTATTTTGAAGTCGGTTATTTTTTTTTCTTGGTAAAATTCAGATTATTAGTTTAAATACATCAGTTATATTAGCTTGCCACACTATCATATATTCATATTGGCTCATATTTCAATGTATATTTTACGTATTGTACAAACATAATGATTGAGGATGATAGTTAATAGACTTTATTATTTACTTTAATATTTACCAATTTTATATCCAAAAATCTTAAATTTTCTTATCATTATGCATTGTAAAAACGCATTTTATACGAGTAAAATATACCTATAAGCACTTATGGGGTTTGTATTATTATTTGAAAAGAACGGCAGTCAAAATTTCCAAAAAAATAACAGACTTCAACCAAACAGTTTTTGAAAAATATATCATACAATTAATAGTTATAATTATAATATCTGAGGAGTTTCTAATATATTTCATCATCACAACTAAGTTTTCTGGAATATGGGACCTTTATGAAAATAAGTAAGTACCCTTAAGTAGTAGGTACCCTTTCAAATAAAAAAACAGTTGTTCAATGACGGAGTTCTAGAAGTAACAAGCATAAATACAACCGAATTGAGAATCTCCTCCTTTTTTTGAAATCAGTTAAAAATAGCTAACTCAACAATTCAACAATGGAAAATTATTTTTTTAGTAAGTACCTATTTATCACACGAACGATTGAGACTACCACTAATTTAATTAAAATTAATTAAATAAAAAAAAAAATGATTGATTTATTTCTTTCTGTAAAGTTGTCAACCCTATGATGTTGTCTTAGACTCATTCTGATTATAAATGAATGATTGAAGATTTACGATAAAAACTTCCGAGCTCAAGTCAATGACATCGCTATAATAAAATAAGCCAATAAACTCAACGAAATAAAGAAAAAGTTTTTCATAAAATAAAAATATTTATTATAATAAAGATATATTAAAGGCATCGTTACTTCAAACGTAAAGTTCAAACTTTACTTTACTTCTATTAGACACGTTTTTGAACTTTTTGACTAAACTAATAATAGATGCAATGGAAAAAATAAAGTCTCAATTTTTTTTGGGTTTTTTTATGTACTTGAAAGTATTCCCATAATTATTATATCTAGGTAGGAACTCTAGGAACCTATTTTTTGTACTTTTCTCAACATTTTATTTAGCAAAACTAAACTTTGCATTAATTTTGCAAAGCACAGGCGCCTTATTTATTGCTTTAACTCTCCAAGTTGAAAATATAAACCGGAACTTTGTTATTACTATCATCAGAAGCAATGCAGCAATTGAACCCAAGGTCCCCTCATAAGAGGCATTACGAGACTTACATTGATATTATTATACACCTCTGAAAATATAGCGAAATCTCAGGTGTGCAGGCCAGTGTTTACACACGAAGTATTTTCGATGTCAATAAAAGCATTATCTATGTAATTACATCTCCCAAACTACTAAGAACATCGCTCTCTCTTCTACTACGAGAATAATATTTACGGACGCACGCACAATACAATATACATACGTCTATCTGCAGTACTAATGCACTGTGAAAAGTGAAATGATAGGTAGGTACCTAACCTACTTAGAAACGAGTTTATGTATTTATGCGTAGATACAATGACTAATTATTAAGTTTTTATGCGCGGTCTACAGTCTACGAGGCTCAAAAAAAATATGTAAGTAACAACGATTTTCTGCACAAGTGCACAATTATCGTTTTGAAATCTTCAGTTCATTTACTGGATATAAACTTTATCTGAACGACGTTACAAGCAATAAAATAAATAAACAAAGCATCGAATCATCGTACTTTCTCCACGTTCAGAAACAACAGAACTCAATCAACCTGCTTGTGTTTCAGAATGGCCGTTTCTTATTGGACGAGACGATAACGACACGATAACGCTACGATAATGATAACAACACAATTTTATACAATAATTGCAGTGGTGCAGTTATTAAATGTTTTCATACCGGCAACGACAGCAATGGAGGCATATTTCTATAAAATCGTACTGCACGCTGTCGCATTGGATTTTTTTTATGCTGATGATCCACCTGATGGTAGGTGGCTATCGTTGCCAGCAACACCTAAGGCGTCACTGATGTGTTGCCGGCCAAGAAAGAAAGAAGAAAAGGAAAGAAATTGATAACAACGACACGATAATATCGTTAGAAAGCAAGGCTCCCAAGGTGTTGTGACAATGACAACAGATATAATGAAAGCTTCCATGTGTGCTTGTGTAGTGTGTACACAATACACTGGTTAGTAAATAAGTGTTTCTATACAGTTAAGGAATTTATCTAACAATTTAATAACAAAAATGACACTTGAATATATTTTATTAGATTGACATAATTCATTAATATCACATTATAGCTGTTAGTAGTAAGTAATTTATTCATGATTAATTCATCCGTGACCGCGATCCATGCAACTGGGTCGAAATATCGGTGTACCCGTATCATAGTATCGTATCAATGTTTTCAGGCCACGATGAGTTAAGTTTAAAATCTTGTAGTAGTAGGTTAATTATTGAAATTAAATAATATTGTAAGAATAATTGCACGCCAATAATGCCCAATAGTGAGCGACTTAATTAATTGTATTTAAGAACCCATAAAGCGCAACAACCGCAAATAAATATTCATTTATACATAAGATGTCGTTATCGTATCGTCCAATAAAGAAACGGTTTCTGAACGCTCGCGCTAGGCCGCGGGCCGCGTACTGCGCTACGGCTGCCATTCACAAATCTAGCGATTGGTCACACGCGGCAGTAAATCACAACTCCGACCTATGATACACAATATCACAGGTTGTGAATTAAGTAATAAATTTTTAATCGTATTTAATATTTCGACCGTGAAGTTGCGAAGTCCCAGGTTTGATTCTTAGTTATTTTGTATTTTCTTTTATTCTGATTTTTATCTTTTCTCTATTTGTCTCTTTTTTCGTGTTCAACTTCAATATTATTCTGTGTGTAAATATGTCTCAGCACTTCACAACAATTTTCTATATAATTATCGTCTAATATTAATATGGTTTTACCAATAGATAGTACCTACCTAATTTATGAGGAAGTTTAAAGCGTTATGTTATCACTTAACATCAAATTATAAGGCACTTGACAGAGATTGACGATTGTGTCACAGACGGTTACTATTTTATAATCAAAGGGATCATGATTACCGAAACCCCACCACTAATACCACTAATATCACTAATAAATACAAAGGAAGTCTAGTAGATAGGAAACAAACAACTCCCTAATTGCAAGGCGCACGACTTTAAGCTCGTCGCCCATTACGCGCGAGCCGCGGAATGACAGAGTCGTGGACACGAATCTGCAACACTTAATGCAAATGCCGACTCGAATTCTTAATTGTGCAAGTGACTTTATTAGGAACGGTAGGGCTAGTGAATATTTACTAACAGAAGACGCAACAGGTCAAATATTCCTTTGGAAATGATGATAGTCGATATTTTTATGTACATTTAATGTTTATTTCATAGATTTCTGTTTAATTATATAATGCATGCTTTACTAAATTAAATTAACTTTGTACGCCTAATAGGCTAGTGTAGGAGATCTGTAACAAACACCATAAAACAACTACTTATGTAACAAACTTATCCTGCAAATAAAGTATGATTGATTGATTAATAACAACTGGGAATACAGAAATGACAAATAATCGGGTGTTTTCTTGTGGTCCTATTTTGTTCTCCTAGTAGTACGACGAGGTTAAGTAATATCTCGTGATCCTCCACGAAATTAGGTCAAAATCTGTGGTCGAAATATTATAAAAAGGTCAGTTAGTCAATACAAGAGTTTGAAAAATACAGCTCCGTATTTGGTGTAAAGTCATGTCTTCCTATAAATACTGCTTGGTAGGAAATCCCTATAAGTACGACTAAAGTCATCCAGCTTAACCTTTAAATCCAAATATGTTCACGTCGACGCCTACATAAGGCACGAAATGACTTATTTATTGCTAACCTGTAAACCAGGCACTAATAATAAATATGAAGTGTCTGCGTGTTAAATCCTTACAATTAAATAATAATATTTTTATGAGTCCCAATGTTAATTATAGGTAAAACATTTATTTTTGCAAACATTTATTTCGCAAAACAGGGCACTACAACAGTTATAACAACATGCTTAAATTTAAATACTATGACTAAAGATCAAATGCAGTGCCATGCCGATGGAACGAAAAAAGGTCATATTCAGCGAGGTCCGCTGTTTTTCAATGTGACCCACACATGCATCGGTGCGGTGCACGGCGAACTTGCTAATGATATTTACAAAAATTTTATAAATAAAATTACCTAAATTATTGCTACATTATCTATCCTTTATGTATAAGATATGAAAAACAAGATACATTTAATTGTTGCTCTTTTTTATCAGGCGTTTAGAAATAAATTATCAAACATATTGTATTTAGAGTTTCAGTGGAAAATCAAGCAGATTCTATTCCTAATACGGATTATGGATACGTGTATCAATCAGGTGTAATTTATCCATCCTGACAATTTTTTTTTTACATCAGCCTAGTTCCCACGTGGTTGGATATCAAAAAGTAGATTAGATCTAGACACGCGGAGCGTGTCAAGTCAATTTCTTAGCTAACAGAATTGACGAGCAGCACCGTGTGTAATATTACACGAACCATTTGGAGCCACTTTTGACCACCTCATAACTCAAAAACTATTCAACATAAACCTGTCAAATTTGGCTCATTTATTAAGACTTGCGAAATACATACGTCTTTTAAATTTCATAAACACATCTTAAACAGTTATTTAGATATTAAAGTCCAAAAATCGAGAAATTTAACACTGACTGACCTATAGATCAAAACTATATCCAACTTCTAGGTGACCTAGAAAGTTAAAATTTGGCATGCAGATAGGTAGTCGGGTGAATACAAAGGAATAAATCTGAAAGTAGTAAATTTTTATCAATTTATGATAATTTTTCAAAAAATTGATTCTATTAGGAACACTTACTTAAAATGCCTGAAATTTAAGAGTAGCGCAATCAAAATTGATGACATCTGGTCATTATGTGGATTCCAAGGTGAATATATAACGAAACATATCAGTTTTAGTACTTTCTGAAGCTTTCAACGGGAGGAAGATGTTCAGTGTCCCAAGTGCCTGTGAGAAGTGCACAGCACATATACATTTACGTGAATATTAGTGGTTCGTCAGGAGACGTTATTTCCAGTGTATTACGTCGTTTTATTTTTAATGTGTGGAAAATTATTTTTCTCTAATCTACAAGATTACACCACAAAATTTTGTATTATTTCCGTAATTATAGCAGTTTAAAGTAATTCGAAGTACCTATTGTTTCAAAATTTATTTTTGCACGATGTCATCGAACATAAACAACTTATCTGTACTAATAGTATAAAGAGGAAAGATTTGATTGTTTGTTTGCATTGAATAGGCTCCGAAACTACTAAACCGATTTGAAAAATTCCTTCACTGTTGGAAAGCTACACTATCCCCGGGTGACATAGGCTATATTATATTTTCAATAAATTAGGGATCCTTAATAAAACTCCAATAACGTAACCCAAGGTGTAAAAAAATAAGAAAACCAAAGCAAAGCGAGGGCGGTCACTCGTAACTAATAAGAGTATAGTCGACTTTCGTATTTATTACGATAGTATAATTGGGATTTAGTATTAATTATTATTTCAATATTTAGCGGACATCAATAGTGGAAGATCATTACTTATAAATAATGAAATAATAGGTACCGTATTTCGGACCACGGCGCACTAACTACAGATTTAGTTGAAGAGCACTATAACAGTTCATGTATTAAAATTAATCAGTAACGTTATGAATAAGTACTTACTAATAATTTCTATACAAAAAGTAATGATATCCCATCAAAAACATAAATGTAAAGTGAGAGTCAATTTCAAAAAAAAAAAAGAATTGAGATCTAAATGGGTGCCAATTTCTGTGTAGAAAAGCCTAAAATTTTAGTCACAAGAACATGTAATTCAAGCTTTACATTTGACTTGGCTAGTTTTCTTTAGTTAGCAACCAACAAACCAAATTAGAGAAGAGTGTCATAAGCCATCAACCTAACAGATTTGACGAAGCTAATTACATAGATATAATATAGCCTAGGTAGGTACGTGAAAACTAACCAAGTCAAATGTGGAGCTTGAATTACATGTTCTTGTGACTAAAATTTTAGGCTTTTCTACACAGAAATTGGCACCCATTTAGATCTCAATTCTTTTTTTTTTTTGAAATTGACTCTCACTTTACATTTATGTTTTTGATGGGATATAACTATACGCTACATGTTTCCCGAAGTGAAGCGCTCTACTCATATTAAAAATGCGTAATTTTGTATGTAACTAATAAACGATCATAAAATTAAGCACATCATCATCATCTGGAATAGAATAGGACATAGAGTACGTGCAAACTGTGGAATGAACTTCCTTCTGAGGTATTTAGCGCTATGACATGGGGTTCTTCAAAAAAGGTGTAAAAAGAGTTCTCCTTCAGGGCCGGCGCCGCGGCGTTGCATTGGCGATTCCTCTGGTGTTGCTCATGTCCATAGGCAACGGTCCGGTAACCACTTATCATCAGGTGGCCCGTAAGCTTTTTCGTCTGCCCTTCAGGCTGTAAAAAAAATTAAAATGTGTGCAATTCACACGTGGTAGAAGTGAAACCTTCAAAATTTTTGTTTTCAAGATAATGAGACGAATGTAAAATTTCGGGAAGATGATAAATGTAGGTTTCACTACTCCGCTCCGCTCCGCCCCGCTCCACCCCGCTCCGCCCCGCTCCGCCCCGCCTCGCTCCCCTACACCTCACTCCTCTACCCTACCCCCGTACAATGCTTCACTTTAGAATTTATGTGTTTGTCTCTTTTTACTGGACAGTTTCGTTTCATAAAATTTCAAGTCACCCCCGTACTAAAGAAGTTTTCACTTCAAAAAACTTATTATCCCAGAAAACCCGAGCAAAGCCGTGGCCAATAAAAGTGATAAATACATTACGCACGACGCGACGCGACCGTCGACCGTCTACCGTCGACTGCTTCTCGTTTCTCCGTTCATGGCATACCGTCGCTCCCACGAACATTAATCATCGACAGATAAGCTGAATTATGACGTGTTACAAGCTATGAAAGTACAATGAACCTAAAGGTCGCCACAGGTTCTAGTGATTAGATCAGTGTTGCAATCTTAGATACTACTGACCGAAAAAAGGTCACAGAAAGGCTGCCCCAGAAAAGCAGAAAAAAAAACAGAAACAGAACAAAAGAATGGTTCCCAAAGAATGTTTAGGTGAACGACATCATTCTAATTTTGGCCATCTTTTCCACGTGCGGTTATTATTTCATAATTGTTGTGTCTGTAAAATTTTCAGACCGATTGGGTAAATATTTATGTCGTGAAGGAATAACTCGACGTAACAAACTCATATCCTCATTTATACTTAACATTAGAATAACATTTTTTATTCCGCGATTAAACAAAATATAGATCATTACAATAAACTGAAACTCTCAACGTATAGTAGAATTTCCATCGACACGTAGAACGGTTTATACAGTGATTATCAATTCGTTATACACATATGAGCATGCTTACTATGACTACGGACTAGGGAGTAATAAACGCAGTGCTACAGGTGCATTTCATTACTCTGTCGGTTCCCAGGAGTTACCCGCGGGAGATAGCGCTAACAGAATTGATTTAAAACATTATCGAGTGGACCGTAATGCGTGAAATCGAAAGCTTGTGGTTACTCACAATCGCAGACTGTTTTCAAAACACTACGCTACAGTGTAACTCTGTGATCTCAGATATGAATCTGTGAGAATCGTAACGGTATTATGGTTATTTTAATAAATAGGTACATATTAAATGGCCTTACTTTTACGAAACAGTTGAGCCACTGTTGGCTCTACTGGCTTTTACAGCTTCACGCGAACTGTATTAGGTGTTATAACCTAATGTTATAAATCTTATAAATACATTTTGGCTTGCTTTAAAATAACTACTGTAGTAGTATCAACTTTTGCTATGGATGGCCCAATTTAAGATACTGGGAACCTTCGGGCTGACCACTTCTCCATTGTTCAAACTAGTCGTGTTTGCTGGACACGTGGTGAACACTTTGTAACATACATTGCAATTGCCGATAATGGGTCAACAGACGTTCACTAAGCATAATAGTGGTCACCTCTTGCGTTAAAACTAGGAATACTAATTCTACGATAGATTTACCCCCGTATTCAAGAACAATACTTGTCTAAGTAAAGAAGCAATGCTATGCGAAGTAAGGCATATCTCAGTGCGATGGTCATGGCAAGCCTTCAGTTTCACAGTCGACCCTTAAGTATCACTTGGCTGTGCGGACGCACAGAGCTGTATACAGCCCTCTTATTGGTCCATTTGATGCGGCAAACTTCACTCTAGTCATTTGACACAGGCAAAAGACAAAGATAACAATATAAATAATCGATCTATTTCTTTCTATTTTGATAGAAGTCAAACCAACACTATGCGTTCGGTAAAGTAGCTCGGCAGCTACTTTATCGATATTGACAAACGCACAGCGAAGGACTTCAATCACGTATTGTTTACGAAATGGTTTTAATGCCACTATGCACTCGCAAGCACTGTGAGACCTCATAGTATTATTCTTGAATACGGGGGTTAGTCGACGTATGACTCAACAACACGTCTCACGTCGACATTATTAATAGCCGCAAGGATCTATACGAGTACTCTAACAATAATTCTGTCAACGAATGCAATTGTCTTGCTTTAGTATTTACTTGTTAAAATCGTGACGTCAGCGTCGATGTAAAATATCGTGGACATTGATTTTACGAGTGTGTTAATTTCGAGCTTCGTTTTGTTTCACACGCTATTTGTAAGTATTTATTATGGATTTACTCACGTTTACATCTATCGTCCGGGACGTTAGCTCATTCGTTGTCCTTTCGAAACCAGCCTCAATATTAATATTCAATTTCAGAGATGTCTATAAATAATATCTATAAATAGTCTTTGTTTCTCAAAGTAGGTAAACTACATATTGTTATTGGTTAGCTAATAAAGTTGTCTATTTTGAGGCCTGCCTTATACGGTATACCTTGATGTAAATCGATTTTTATGACCTTTAGCTAGGATGACAACTACAGGCGTGAACAATTCGTTAAATTATTAACGACTACTTATAAATAGTAATTAGTCCTATTGGTATGTACTGTCTATCGAACAATGGGATAAATGGGTCTAATGATCGGTTTACACGTATTAAGTAGATAACTAAATTTTAAGTAACTTAAAACGTGTAAACGGGCAATTTAGTAGTTAAAATTTAGTACGCAAGTAAACAAGTAATTTAGAATTTTTTCTATTTTTCTGTTAAGTAGGTGGGCGGGGATTCTCTCTTAATGCGTTTGGACAGGCACTTTTTAGTTAAAATTTAGTAAAATGCTTAATAGTAATTAAGTAGGTTGTGAAGAATTGTATGAACTTAAGAGCCTTACTAAATTATTACGTTTGGACGCGCACTAAAAATTATTCACTTAAAATAAAATTTAGTTATCTACTTAACTACTTGTTACGTATAAACTGGACTTAATGGAGAGATTTATTAAGTGTACTTAGGCTTTGATCTCAAAATAAATAGATGCATTTATTTCAATGTTATCGATTCAAATGTAATTTCTTTCTTTCTTGTCTAAATGAGACAGCTAAGAAATATTTCAAAACGAAACAGTATAGACAGATAGTATCTTAAATATATATCTTAATTACGGGTACAATCTTCATTATGCCGTCTAAAGACGTGCGTTTCACTGAATGCCAAAGGTCAGCAGACAATACGATGGGCCTACACTTTATATTAATGGTTCAGTAGATGTTTCATTCTTCACTCCAGATAATGAAATTGGAGACCATTTATATTCTAAAGAATTTGATATGACAAATCTGACAAATGATTGTGTGAGAGCTTGTAAGAGTTACCATTTAAGTTAATGTTATTAAATGTATTGTTACTTAATTTTTATTGTAATGAGGCGTAATCTGCACGTTACTGTTATGTTTTGGATTTTTTATACTTTCTTATTAAAGAGCTATTTGTAAAAGAAGTTGATTACGAAGTGAAGTGTCTAGCAGTAGTAGATACACAAGTATTTACACCCATACCCCTGAAGGTATTCATTTCTGTCAGAAATTATACGATAAATAAATAAATTCCTTCTATAACAACATTGTAACACTGCAGTGTCTGCATAAAACTGTAGTTTTGTCGTTATCACAATGGACTTGTCTTTGAAAGACGATAGCCTGTGAACATTTATAGAATGTGCAATACAGACGTTCTTTTCTTTCACATCACAAACCATATGTTGCTTAGTCAAGCGTGATCCTGGGATAAAGGAGAAAAACCAAGGCTTACCTGTCTGGACTTAGGTCTTCATGGCAGGTGGCGTGTTAAACGATATTTTTTATTCATATAAGAGTAGCAGACTGGAAGACGAGATACGACGGTATAGTTCTGGTATTTAGTTAGGCATATTGTTTCTTTTACTCATGCTTGGCCAATCTTTCTTGATAGATTGTTGGATGAAGTTTAAGCACAGAATATATAATAGTACCTATGTTTAAGTTTAATTTAGTGTAAGCTTATTGACATACGTAAAGTCCGTCATTATAACGGGCGGATGGAAAATAATTTAGAAATTATTGTAGCGACATAATTTCCTTTATTACTCTTTGTACTATGATACTTCAACAATAAATTAAGGCATTTCGTAGTAATATTCTAGAAGGTATTCTACAATATGGCTTCTCTATATTTTGTGTTTTAAACCTGGCACACATGTGAAAAGGTTTAAAGTACCTACCTATGTTCAAAATGTATTTTTTACCAAACGCATCCTGTTGGACAGTAATTTGGCTTCTCGGTTAGAATGTGTGAGATCCAAAATGCCAATAGATTTTACTTCTTTATCAGTTAAGTAAATAAATTTGGATATTTACAGAAATTAAGTGTTATAAAACACAAACTTAATGACATCATCGGCCTTCCATTATCGTCCCAATGATAGCAATCTGAATTGCAGATATGTACGATTCGATATTCTGGCTAAATATAGGCTTAATAAAAATAAATGCATATGATGCCGTAAACTACAGAATTAAGTTTACAAACACAAATAAGTTAATTAACTTTCACAATATATGGAGCCATTATAATCTTTTGTATTTATTAAACTTCACTTGTAGCCTTCCAATTGTAACCAGGTTTGAACTCCGCATCTCTTATGATCGTAATATTGTAAGAAGAAACAAAATTTAACATGTAGCTCGAGCACGAATATTTGCGAGAAAGTATTCGTATGGTTAACGTAAGCAATTTGTATGGCATTTTTTCAAAAGCGCCCCTATCGTGCGTAAATGGTACTAAAATGCCATACAAATTTGACAAATTGCTTACGTTAACCATACGAATACTTTCTCGCAAATATTCGTGCTCGATGTACTTCGAATATCATCAAATACCTTATTATTAAGGGTTTGTGGACTTGATCAATATGAATATCCTGATCTTAGAATAAAAGTGCACTGCTGACTGCACTGTCATCAAAGCTAAGTTTTGTAAGATTTCCACTCCTTAGGATAAACAAACAAACAAACGCTTACACACTCATACCCCCGCAGTAGGTTATTTACCTGAGTCGCGGGTGGCATGGACGACACATATTCTAACACATCACAATAACACCCATGACCCGAGTACAAATAGTTATCTGTCACATAAATATCTGCCCCGGGATCGAACCCGGGACCCCTCGCTTCGCAGGCAGGGTCGATACCAACTAAGCTTAATAATTAAGCTTGGTAGACTTGACCCATACAAACAGTGTAAGCTAAATAAAACCGTATAAAATACCGAACCCTACACACGATTCACTCTTGACCAGTTCCCATTCATTGAACGTTCAGCGTTAACCAAACTGGTTTAGTGAATCAAATCATACTTGCTAATTTAATTACTGAAGCGTTTAATGTAAAGAAGATTGGATATTGGAACCCATTTTCGATCAATTTACTATTTTTACAGTCTGCTGCAGTTTACTATTTTCTTCAATGCATCCCTAGTTTAATTAATTGGTCTATTCATTTAAATTATTGACGCTAGCATTTTGCTCGCGGCTTTGATCGTTAAGTTGAAGTCAGTATCTATCGCTGTTTTAAGTCATAATAAGTACCCTTTATTAACAGACTTCGAAAAAGGAGGAGATATTCAATCCGATTATATTTTTTATGTTTGTTACCTCAGAACCTTTGACTGGGTGAATCGATTTTAATGATTCTTTTTTTAATCGAAAGCATGTGCTTGTCATGTAGTCCCACTTAAATTTGAGCGAGATTTGTTGTGTAGTTTTTGAGATATCCCTGATTTTGAAGTCGGTTATTTTTTGTCAAGAATTATTTTATTCCAGATCATGGTAGATACCTGTGTGCTTTTCATGAAAATCCGTTCAGTAGGCGTGAAAGAGTGGCGTGAAAGAGTAACAATCGTCCATATATCATCACACACTTTCACGTGTAAGCTACGACAATTTCGTGCGTGAAAAGAAAGCCTAACTTACTCGTACTCGTATATAATGCAACAAAAGACCAGCAGCAAAGATCTCAATTGAGATGAGATTCCGACCGTCGAATCGTTAACATTCTTCTAAGCGCTACCGCGTACCTTGTACGGCAACTTGTCACCATAGTCACCTTTAATGGCCATCTATCTATAGACAGGAGGCTATCTAACGAGGAACAATAAACAGATTATTAACCAACTTCAAAAAAAGGATGAGGTTCTTAATTCGACTGTATTTTATATGTTTGTTATCTCAGAACTTTTTTGATTTTGATGATTCTTATTTTAATAAAAAGCTGGTGCTTGTCATGTGGCCCACTTAAATTTAAACTAGATCTGACGAGTAGTTTTTGAGTTATTTTGAAGTAGGTTGTTTTTTTCTTGGTAAAATTCAGACTATTTCAAAGTTCATGGAGAACATTTGAGAATAATACGGGTAGTCATGATAATTAGGTATGTGTTTCGTATGCTGGTATTTTGAACAAGTTGCATGGAGTGGTCTCTGGTTAGAAATATCAGCGTTCAAAATATATTATCCTGGAATGAAACAATAAAAAACTAGATATCACATTAAATTCAACATAAGTTTCCCATAATTATCAAAGGAAGAACTGCCACATCTGACCAGCTCAGCTGGATCAGGACTGGACTCATAATAAAATTAGGTTACAATAGCCAGGTAACACCTAGAGTATAGCATTTAAAATATACCGAACTTCCGCTCTCTTACTTGTAAAGACTAAAACGAAATGTGCATCTGTATACATCTGTATGTACATCTATTATCTAGTGGGTTGAAGTTACTACTTAACATTACGTGTACAGCATACATTTAATTACGCTACTTCTATCAATAGAATAAAACTTCTGTTTCATTACTTGTTATCCTGAGGCCGATGTAAAAAGACCAAACGACATCCAATGCCAGGTCCGCCGTGTAGCTGTCGTGGTCTCGTGTTAAACTGTCGATGTACTGTCAGGTGTCGATCCTGTCGTAATGTGGTTAAACAGGATGCGCCGAGTAATAACAAATTAGCGAAGTGACTCATGCGGTTGTAGGGAAGCCAGGCGTTGAAGATGTGCGTGGATAATAGGACAGAATTAGGAGACAGAATTCCAGTAGTAATCCCAGTTACTAGTATCGATAATCTAGTATCGGGTTGAGAAAAGCATTTCATGCTATATTGATTGGCTGCATCGGCAAAATATGTCAAAGATATTTAGTTATTTAGCGCACTACAGAAAGAGAACAAAGTAAGAATGGCACCTAACCTAAGAAGATATAAACTACAAAGAAAAAAAATAAGTAATAGAGAGAACCGTTTTGTAGCGATAAAAAGTTAAAAAGCTCCCGACTAAGAATCCCCTTACCTAACGCATAACTTATTTTCGAATTTACAGTGCCTATTGACCCAAGCGCCTTTTACAGCTTCACGCGGGCAGAGCTAAGACTGACTCTAGGAAGTGATGAACAGTTCATCTTTACGGTAGATCTCAGAGATAAGAGGCAATATTCAAATCAAATAGTTTTACCACATAGATCATAACCCGTTACAGCTGCAAGAAAGACTAAAGGAAGACACACTTTTAAGTACAGCATTGTTTGAAGGTAGAATTAGTAGATAAAAAGAAATGTTTTTCATGAACGGTTATACAATAAAAGAGAAAACTTTACGAACCGTCTAAACAGATGACTGAAAAAGCATTGGGAATTCAGAGATACCAAGGCCAATCAAAGTAGCGTCATTTAGAATTGATAAAAATGTTATTGATGGAAATAAATAAATCCTTTCACTGTATCTTTTTATCACAACAATGGAAAAATCTATAGCTTCAGTACTTTAATTCTTAGTAAAATCTGATAACATCTCCATAAAAGTACACAGCAGGAACCCGTCTCATATTTCCCTGCACGTGTTGTCACTTTCCTAGGCCTTTAACATACTTGACTAATACAACTCATATCGGCTTGTGGATCATTAAAATTTGTACTTTATTACTCGGTAATAAGAACCATGTATTCTCAGTCGATACAAACATTACAGCCTACCAGAATCCGGTAATACTAGTACGGGATTAATAATCACATTACTTTTTGTTTATATTTTTTTCACCTCACTACTCCGGTGGCGCCAGTCGACGTCGACGTCGACGTCGTTTTGCGGTTCTTTTTTAGGGCAAACACACACCCACCTACTTACAACGGCGATTTCTCGATGGTTCACGACCGCGCAGGCCCACATAAATTGATAACTGGGTAACAAAAAAATATTCTGTGTCTTTGTCGTCGGTTTTGTGTACAGAAATAAATGTTAGTGCTTTCAAACAAAATATACCAAACATTTACAATATAATATGTACTATCAAGTACTATTTGAAATAAATTTTGACATTGCAGAAAAAAATTATGTTCAATGATAAATAATGAAATTATTGCATTAAACCACTTACGTCATAAATAAACGTAGTTAATATTAAAAAACAATTAAGGCACAAAAAAGACAAAAGCACGACTGACAAACCAATTAATCATTGACATTCAGCATTGTAAAAAGTTACTCGTGTGTAAGCGACCTTAATGAGTGTTTACATTTTTTGCAACCTTTAATTAAAATGGTAACTTCGCACCTCACGCGGAAATCGATGCCTTCGGGTTGCCCGATTGAATTGTATTTTTTTTTACATAAACCAATTAAGGCATTAAATAGAATTAATGGACAGTGTTCTTTTATTAGGTACTCCCTTTATTGGCCATTCAACGCAAGTGTGTGTGATAATGCAGTTATTTGAAATAGATCTTCGAAAATATTTTTCTACGCCAGACCCAAATTACGACTTCACTTTTAAAGTTCTTTTAAAACTCCCAAGGGGAATTTTTTTTACTCATCTTTACAGACTTTGACTGCATGCAAATAATTATAATTATGTATATAGGAACTTACTCACAGATCGTAGCTATAATTATTTGCGAAGCTGCTTACTTACCTTGATATTTAATATAATTACATGTTTATTTTCATCTTTAAAAAAATCTTCTGTTTATTTCCTACCGATATTTTTATTATGTATTATATAATCTTAAATTAAAATTTAAAAACCCCCGACAGTTTTATTAACGCTAAACATAGCTAAGAACACTCGATTAAATCACCTTTCAGATAAAAAAAAAACTAGATCAAAATCGGTTCATCAGACATACAGTACAGATACTTACACAGACATACAGATACATAGACACGTCAAACTTATAACACCTGTCTTTTTTCGTCGGAGGTTAAAAATAAAATGCATGAGCATTAATTTTATGGCGAACAGATAACTTAACTTTATTCATATCGGTAATTTGTTCAATCAATATAAACTCATTGTGGTAAGGATCGTTACTCACGTGCGGAATTCCTTATTTGGTGTGATTGATTGCCTTTGTTGTTCTTTTTATAAAACTGGTCAAGTGCGTATCGTACTTAATTGGCACCTACTTTTATTTTCATTTTTTTACTACATTAATATGTATTTATATCATTTATACACGTATGAGTACCTAAGGAAGTATTCATATTTACAAATATTTAAAGTTCGTTTATTTGGTCTATTGTAATTTCGGTATTTTTTAATTTTCTTCGTGTTTAAAATCAAAAATATTCATAAACCTCAGTCAGTTTTTTGATGCATTGAAATAAAAAAAAAAATCCCGAATCTACTCCAAATCAGCTTCCGATAAAATTCTCAATCCCAAATGGAATTGAATTTAAATAAATTTTCGAGGAATTCGATCATCTAATTCGATATTATGTGGTTTAAATTCGATCTTTCAAAATGGCCATGTTTCTCAACAAATATTTCATCGATACGGATCCCTAAACTTATTGTATTATGCATAAAACAGGTTCGGTCTTAACGTGAAGGCATCGTTTTAGTCCTGACTCCAGTCATGGTAATATTTTGTAATTTCAATTACATTTTAAATGGTCGTTTGCAGTATGCTTTACATTAAAACAAAAAAAAATTTGTATGTATGTCCCATAAAGACTTTGATACCATTCAACCACTATACCCAAAAATGGCTTCAATTGAAAGGCAATAATGCGGAGATGGTTTGAGACTACTAAAACAATGCATTAAGCACATTTTAGATATTAATAAACTCAGAATAATAAAGTACGGCAACAAACCGAAAGAAGGAAAGCTCTCTAAGTTTGACAGTTACCCCAACTCCATTTATTATTGTGAAAATTTTAAAGCACTTGAGGAGTCTTCAAAATGCATCTTATTTTTCAACTTGCCCGTTGTACAAGACGCAACTTAAACTTATTAATAGTCCATTCCCGATAAGAAAGTCTCCAAAATTTGTCAACCAACTCTATTCTCACAATAAAGTCCACCATTTCCCAACTACCTCATTCAGAAAGAACGCCCAGAACTTATCAACTCATCCTCAAATTGAAGTTATCTTTTATTACAAAAATTAATAAACCAAGAGTGCAAATTAATATACATCAAACCGACACAGAAGGAACTTCATTTAACAACGATAAATCTTCAAGTTACCGGATAAATTACCAACTATCTACTTATGCAGAAACGCGTATTCAAATTGCTGCGTCCAGTCCAAGAAACGAGGAAGGATTTCGAAGAAAACGTGCGTGTTTACTTAACAAGAGCACGACATGGATACTAATGTCAACACGAGGTCTCCAACACTTGTTTACAACTAATGTTAAATAGACAAAACACACAGACTTGCTTAGTCTCTGTCTCCAGGAAAAATTATCGCAAATATGCTGCCGTGGGATTTCGCAAATTGCTATACTACTCGTAACTTCGCGAACAATAGTGTCGTGTTTTCTATAAGCTCCCGTTATTGTTTTTGCATAACAATATACGTACGTATACATTTTTAACCGACTTCAAAAAGGGAGTAGGTACCTATATTCAATTTGACTGTATTTTATTTTGTTTGTTACCTTAGAACCTTCGACTGGGTGAACCGATTTTGATTTTTTTTTTAATTGGAAGCTGGTTCTTGTCGTGTTGTCCCACTTAAATTTGAGCCAGATCTGACAAGTAGTTTTTGAGTTATTTTGAAGTCGGTTATTTTTTCTGATGCATCATGGTATGTTAGCTAATGACTAGGATGGATTTTTCATAGCTATAACTTCGCGACAAACAGTTAACTATTCTACGATACAAATGTCAGTAAAGATGAATAATATATTTTTCAGTCTCCTAACCTGAGCTTAGCTTCTAATATAACATGCTACGACAAAAGTTATACGGCTCTACCTTTTGTGAGTTAATTTCCACCTCTCCTATAAATAAACTGAATGACTTACATATTTAAATATCAGTTACCAGTTACCAAAGGAAAATTGAGTAATTAATATTTATAAAGGTGAAACAGGTATATAATTAAAATAATCTAAATTTTACTAACAAAAAATAACCGACTTCAAAGTCTCAAAAACTACATAGTTGTCAGATCTCGTTCAAATTTATTTGAGACCACATGACAAGCGCCTGCTTTCGATTAAAAAAAGAATCATCGAAATCGGTTGGCGTGATATTGAGTTATTCGTCAATTTGTCGCGCACATCTTAACACAAATTTACGACTTATGTAGTTTTATCATGGATGCCATCGTCAGATCTCAATAAAATTTATGTGGGACCACATGACAGCCACCAGCTTTCGATTAAAAAAAGAATCATCAAAATCGGTTCGCCCAGTCCAAAGTTCTGAGGTAACAAACATAAAAAAAAAAAAAAAATACAGTCGAATTGAGAACCTCCTCCTTTTTTGAAGTCGGTTAAAAAATCGTTTGACATCACTAGTATAAGTTAATGTAAACTGCTCAGTTTGTTCATTGAAACAGCACAGCTCGTCTTTCAATTTTATTTAAATCATTGGCGGTGCTTATAACTGCGACTACGAGTATACATATAATATGCCTGTGACGTGTAACAATGCAGTTCCACCGATTGAGTCATTGAGACATTATTAAGGCAGACCGCGTACGGAGAATGTGTTTGCTGGATTTTGTGAAATAACGGCAATTACATAGTTCCTGAATAAAATCTTTACTTGTTAACTCCTTTATTTCTTTACGTTTTTGTTTCTGCTTTAAATCAGGCTTTGAGGTTGAATGTTATGATTTTTACTGTATTAATTATAATTATTAATTAAGGCTGGATTTTTATTGCATTTTCCGTTTATTATTAACGTTTGTTCGCTTTGAAAGATTATTAGGGCTGGGAGAGTTGTCGGATTATTCATTCATCAATTACATCCAATGTATATGAATATTATATTATTATATTTACGTTATAATCCTGCGAATACTGATAGCGTTTAGTCTAAATTAATCTTTGAGTAATTAATTAATAACTATGATAAGATCCGCAGATAATAATATAATGATTTAATAATTATTTGACTAATCATGGGCTATACACATTTACTATAAAAGGTCCAAAGTGGCTCTAAAAAGGGAAAAACTACTAGATCTGCGACGCCTCGTGTCCGCCTTGAATTTGCCTGAATTAAGACGGTGCGTTTTTATTTTCTGCAAGAACCTTGAAGCGTACCCAGGGCCTAGGCTAGAAGACCTATCTACCACATTTGCTCTTGAATCTGAAAGACGGGTGGGTGGAGATAAGTTTGCAATTGGGTCGAAATATTTACATACACGTATCGTATCCGAATCGTAAAACATTTGCTTATATTAAATACCTATTAAATAATATGTATTCATTCAAACGAGTCTACGATATAGTATAGGTATACCAGGCAGTTCGTTCAGGCCATTCGTATTATCTCACGCATCATATTACGCTCTTAGCAAAATAATATATTGCTGACATGCCTGTTTCAACTTCGTGGAAACCCAGGTACGGTCGTGCAGTGCTGATTCTGCGAATATATTTGTAGGCCGATTTATTATTCTTACAGTCTCAATATTATCGTCAGCTTTCTGCATAAATATCGCATAAGCAATTTTTCGAGGACGTAGAATAATTGAAATTGTGGAAATACATTTTGGTCAGGTTTGACCTGATCTGCTTTGCAAAGTCAATTTTTATCTTGTTCTCTGACGAATCATTTGATAGGTGACCGCTGATATAAAGACTTTAGGGCTTTGTGAATATAGGTGTAGTGGTCTGACGACCCTGTATCCCAGTTAGTCAGAGTATAATTATCAGCAAAGGTGCTGATTAAGGTTCAAGAGTTCAATCCAGACATTTCTTCGACTATATTTTTTTATGTTTGTTACTTCAGAACTTTCGACTGGATGAACCGATTTTGATCAGTTTTTTTAATCGAAAGCTGGTGCTTGTCCTGTCCCGCGGGAACCCTGAACTTTTCCGGGATAAAAAGTATCCTTTGTATTAATCCATGGCATAGACTATCTCCACTCTAAGCAGTCAAATCAGTTAAGTGGTTGTGGCGTGATTGAGGAACAAACATACAAACATCTTCACAAACCTTCACATTTATAATATTAATAGGATCCCAACTCCCAACCACGTGTGTTTTACAATCAAACAGCCCCACAGCCCCCATCAAACCTATAAACAGACATAGTCTTCTAATTCCCCGAAAACCATTAACCAGTAGGTACGCATACGGCTACATTTAACGATACATCTATCTAATTTTACATCTGTCACGAGTACTTTATAGGCCATCGCTTAGTACAGCCAGTCGTAAACTACTGAAAGTTAAACGAAGACACATTCCTTCAGTTTTAGAGCTCACTGCCCCTACAGGTTTACGAGCATTTGCTAATGAAACTTTGTAGAAAGCACGACGCTGTTTTAACGCCGACGCGGGTATTAAAACGTGTTAAAGAACGATGAATAATAATTAAAACGGTTCAATCTATTGTTTATAGGTACGAACGAATAACTTATTAGGTATAAGTAGGTAGGATAGATACAAATAAAATTTATATTTAGTGTCGATTCGTGTATGTACAATTTGTAACCTAATGAGTTAGGCACAGTAATTTTGTCAAATCTTTGTCATATCATATACATATAGCTCTATGGTCTTAACACTGAACTTCTGATCGTCTATAATAATTAGGTATTCAATTTTTTGTGCTACTGGCTATAAAAAAAGAGCTGACGGTCATTTGATGATAAATTGGTCATCGATGCGAACTGATATGCCACAAAGTTACAGACAATTTCAGCGAAAAAAATGCAATAATCAAAAATGAACAATTAGCAGTATGTGGCATTTGTAGTCTGATTCTTTGTTACACTCACAAATGAACCATGATCCTTATGTCCATTTCGAACGTCCAAAATAAAACCTTTTGTTTCCACGACCGAATGAAGAGATTCTAGTCTATGTTTTATCACCATGACTTTTATCTTTACGACATGATCTTAAAGAAGTTTATGATCCAAAACATGTCATTTTTCACCTTTATGACGAATCGATACACCATCTTCCACATATCACATTGATATCTGACACTGGAAAGAATCTTCAACGAAATATGACCTTAACTACATACAACATATAAGTGGTTTTTGATTGAACCGAGGTTCAACAGAAACTGTTGTATACTGTTGTCGTAAACTTTACTGTTAATTGAACTTCATGTTTGAAGTTACGAGTGTGATAAAATCGTGCCATTTGATAGGAGAAAATGGCCTTTAGGTCATTGTTCGACCGTTGACGAGAAAACCAATACGATTTCAACAAGGAACGAAACAGTTTTTAAGTTATAAATGACACAATGTTAAAAGACAATACATGATAAATTATTTATTTATTATACACGTGCACTATGCACGGGCCTAAGGTACAGAATTGTTGTCGTGTCTTTCGGTATATGCATAGCGAGTGCAACACACGGAATTATGATGCTAAGTGTAGTATGTGAAGCGATGTGTGAGAGCGTTTAATTGATTATTGTTAGGTGCAGGACGCCTCGAAGATTCGACGCATTCGAAAATATTTTATTAGTAATTTGTATGTTCTTTAATATATTCTGCAGTAAACTGTAGGGACTGTGTTGCCTCAAGATCAAGAGGGCCATATTGAGATTTTGTAATAAATAAATAAATAAATAAATATTAAGAGCAAAGAGGGCAGAGTAAAATGGTAGCCGTAACGAGAGATAAAACTGGTTGAGTTGTGATGTTCATCAACAAAATCACTTTTTAAACTGATTACGTTTTTATAGCCAACACAAAGTACGCTAGTTTTTGAAACTCATTTAATGAAAACCTATAGCTTCTCGCTCACCATTCACAGTAGAGCTAACACCTTTCCGTTAACAACAATATACTATCGCAGATTGCCATAAAGTAGTTGCCGTGCCAACACACAGTGTGGGAAGTCACGTGTTCCTGTATTGAATGGGACTAGCTGCCCAGCTTTCAATGAAACCACTAGAAAATACGTGACACCTCGTCTTTCTGTCGAATGTCTATTTAAAGCTATTTATAAGGCGACAGCTGTATAAGCAGAGTGTGGGAGGGCAGCTTTATCACTTCATACTGAAGCGCTTATCTACTACTTACTGGCTGGAGTATTTTGAAAGTGATTCGCCAATTTAAGTTACTGAAGGTTGTAGTTGCCTGTGATCTTTCCTGCACAAACATTGCTATCATCGCATACAGCTTCGACTTTTTCAAACATATCTCTAAGGTATTTGAAGTATATCAAGCACTTGGATACTATGGTAGAATATACAATATTTAGGCAAACTTACAATTAGAATAATCTTAACCTCAACCATCCCAAGAGGAGCAATGGAAAGTTAAGGTTACGTGCAAAAATAATCCATCCAAGACGGCTCTGCTTCAATAGATAGGCATTCTAGAGAGGAAATACTGAAGAAAGGTATCCATTACTCTAGCTAGACACTATTTTACATAATATTCAGATGTCCGTGAGAGCAGGAAGAGTGCCGACACCCCGACGCTGCACTGGTGTCGGGTGTCTGAAACACTACACTACGCCGTTAGAGGGAAGTGGTAACAGTGACTGACCATTCGCATCACTGTCCACAGAAGAAAGTTCTCTAGTAGCTTTAGTTCTAAGTCGGGAGTTAAATTTTGGACGCAAAAAGAAAATAAATAGCCGATAAGTGATCAAGCAAGTCAACTGATGGTAAGTTTGACGACCCGTATGGCGCAATGGTTACCATGCCGGATCGCAAAGGTCCAGGGTTCGATTCCCAAAAAGAAAGAAACAAAAGGATACATAATAAAAATACAGTCATGTTAAGGGTGTCAAAGTTAGTAGCTAAAACCTAAGAGGAACATCCGAAATTGATGAGCGAATAACTCCTGTAACAAATTGAAATGGATACCCTCCACGCAATACAGTAATGGGTGACCCATAGGATCCTTCCTAAAGAATAGCTTTTATTAGTGTTACAAAATATTTATAGACTCGAATTCAACGTTGTGATAAACTTTACGTCTCTGGGCCTGTTAGAAATGGGGTCAACCTACTACTACCTACTACTACTTGCGGCCACCCTTTTACAGCTTTAATGATTCCAAAAAATATTTTATTCCTAGAATTGTTTCTTTTCTTCCTCAAGCATGCAGTAAGAATCCAGGTGCCATCCATGGATTCTTTCAGATTCCTGTTCAGGAAATATTTCGACTTCTTATTCTGTACCTGAAACAAAAAGAACAGGTTGTTATTTTTTCGAAGTGAAAATTCCCCATAGCACAAAAGCGACAAAAAAAGTTTTTTTAATATTATTTGTTATTAAATGGTTTAAATATGAAATTATTAAGTTAGTATTAGTCTACTTTGCAACAATCCGCGTTTAACATGTATGATGGTATATACTTTAAAACATGCGTGGCACCTCCCTCCCTCCCACAACGGAAACATGCACTACAATAATTAAACGTATATACCAACATACATACCAGCACCAACACGTGTTTCGCCCCGAAACGGAGCATCATCAGGGTAAGTTGACTCTACGATGGTTAGTCGGAAAGTGAGCATCGTTCACTGAGCGTGGCGTATTTATACCCAACTCGCCCACTGATTATCTAATGATGTTGTAATAATTAGTAATTAATTAATTATTCAATCAATTAATCAATCGATTAATTAATTAATCAATCAATTAGTGATTCACGCCGGCAGGAACCGGGTCTGACGTAATCTGGTGATGTGTACTGTTGAAAATCCTCAGTAAAGGCGAGTTGGATACATTTATTTGTTCATTCAGCAGTGTAAAACTTGGATTATTATTATGTTTTATTATTTCTAACTGCTCTACCACTGCTCTGCCACGCATGTTTTAAAGTATATACCATCATACATGTTAAACGCGGATTGTTGCAAAGTAGACTAATACTAACTTAATAACAATGGATTTCCGCAAAGTAACGCCTGATACTATTAAATATGAAATTGTCGTTTTGTGACTGCCGTGATATGTATTAAACGGCAACGTCATACTTATACCCTAATATTATTTGAAAGTTATTTTCCACAACTATTTCCATGGAAAACACCGTCAAATTTTTTCACGTGTTTTGCCACAGCCCGAGGGCTGTGACAAGGACGAGTCCTTCCCAAGTAGCACGCGGGGCTGAATAAGAGTTCACATTTAGCGTACAAGTGAACTTAAAGCATTAATTCACTCTTATATGAGTTCACCTGTGATGTATTAGCTGTATAAAGGCGAAAAATACCCTTAAAGCTGTTTAAGGTCTGTATAAGAGTGTAATGTTAACCTAATATACAGCTAAGGTCTGCATAAGAGTGTAATGTTAACCTACTACTATTTACATGCTTAGTTGTTATACTGCTACTATGCAGCTATGTGAACTTAAGGCTGTATAACTTGTGCCCAAATCAGTCGTATAAGGGCTGTAAAGCGTGCTCTACAGCTCATATACAGCTGACTTACCGCTTATAGTTCACATGTGAACCCTTAGACAGCCCTTATACAGCCCCGCGTGCTACTTGGGTTGTCACAGCTTGTTTTTCAAATCAAAATCTTTATTCATACCTATAGGTATCACTGATACACTTATGCACATTACATTTTTAAGACCATTTTTGAGTCACATATTATTATTATGAAATTTTACACCTAGAAATTATTAAATTAAAAGAGCAATTCCGAATTAAGTTTTATTTCCATTAATTGTTTTTTGTTGACGAATGACCATACGTCAGGTACTAAGAGATTAATGAAATCGGAAATAGTAGCTAATAGATGATGCAAGTTCTGGTTACGAATTTAAATACGTTACATGTTTATCTAAAGTTAGGCTGTGAATGTGAGAGGTATCATTCATCACAGACCTATTCAACACTTAATAAGGTTTACATAGACACACACAATTTAGATGCCATCATGGCAATAATAATCATGTGAGTATAAATACTCATACATAAATAGTTAATTATTGTATGTTATGTTACGGACGAACGGAGTCTCCTGATAAACAGCCTTGCTACAAAATTGAGGACATTACTTTTTATTTTTAAAAAAAATAACATTAAAATGTTTAAGTACTTTGAATATAGAGTCTATTAGAAACCTAAACCTTTTGACGTTTTCTATAAGTTTACTAGAAGCAAGCTTTAGTTTTTTAAAGAGATTTCAAATGAAACTAATAAACAATACAACGAGTATAGAAATAACATCATAATTAATGTAACTGCAAATTTTAATACTCAATTTGAGCGCATATAATTCATAGTCATTCATTCATAATCTAGGAGCTTGCAGGCAATTATCGATTGGACACAGGATTGAAGCTAGATGGTGGAGCAACAGGTTTATTTTACAATATCAAGTGATGTTTCTAAAGTAAGTCATTCTGTTTAAGTCTCAATTTCATGGAAATAATATAAAATAATAACTTAGTGTATTCTTAGTTATCTATAGGTTGTCTTTATCAAAATTGTAAAATTATTCAACAGACTAATTGGTGCTTTGTTTATTATAATATTTCTGTAATTAATAACTATTTACCCATTTGTTTATGGAACTTGTTTTTACTGCTGCGTATGCACTATCGTATACATTTTATATGGAACAATGATTCCAAAACTTCACTTCCCGTCCCGTACGGGAAGAAACACGTTACGTATGCATCGACCTTTAGTGTTAGGTGTTCATTAGCAGAAGTAAATGCAATCAAAACTAATCCATTAGGTACATTTGCTAAGTAACTCAACCATCGCTCAGTCTAAGCCTATATTATTAGAGCGTATTGATTTACAGTGCTAAAAGAATTGAGGTGTTATGGTTGATACCTGCGGTGGGAGCTCACGATCGCAAGACAGATAGTAATTAATTCTTCTTGTAAACCATTAATTTGCGGCAATAATTACAAGTCACTTCTGCTACACATCAGATAAAATTAATCAAATGTGTGCCATCATTAATCATCCATTTAGATAGTTTAGGAACGACGACTTAGTAAACTAAGTAGTTAGTTTTAGTTAGTCCTAGGCCAAGCAAAGTCCGGGTTCGATTCTGGGCCGGGATAAATATTTTTTTTTAGTTTGATCCCACAAATTCTCTCCTTGTCAATTCATGAAATATTATAGTTTTTACTTAATATTTTCCCTGATTCAGGTGCCAAACGGATTTAAAACAAACAATCGGATGTCAACCGCATTTCATTAAACGATCCATTCATTTCCCGTGGGAATCTTGTTTTCCTGTGTTTCGGGATACGGAACGGAGTTACTCGGTTGAGAAAATATTCTGCTCTAATTTGTGTATTACAACAAAATCATGTATCCGGCGTATTTTATAAGCAGGGAGATACTCCTATAAAAAATATGTCACGGTCGATTTTAGAAGGAGGGTGATAGCAAGCCAGGCGTGTAAAAACCCTACGACCATGGAAATGGCTAAAATTCGGAATTAAACAGCAGTCGAAGTTTTGGAGAACCAGGAAGGCTATTCACTTTTGTAACTTGACAGCGGAGTTTCAAAATTGACGTTCGAGTTCTAGGATCACTTCACTTCGCAAGTGCGTACTAGATGATTAGTTAATGACATGTCAATATGATGCAAGTTCGCTTTTGTTTTGTAACTTGACAGCGGAATACACGATGAGTTTCTAAATTGAAGTTAGAGTTCGAGACTCCCTTCACCTCGCAAGTGCGTGCCAGATGATTAGAGAATCACATATCAAGATCTCGGACTCAAACTTCAATTTTGAAACTCATCGCGGATTCCGCTGTCAATTTACAAAAGTGAATAGCCTTCCAGAACTAATGCACGTCCGATTCCTTTGTTTTTGTATCGAATGGTTAGTTGCTGCTGACCCTATCCGCCTTACAGCTTCACGCGTTCGATCACATATAACACTTATAACTGTTATTAGTGATCGAAGCTTCACGCGGATAGATGGGCGAGCCTGGACAGACTCAGACAAGAGTAATTTTATTTACGAGGTGTGACGAGGTGGGAGAAATTGCTCCAGACCTAGAGATGTAGGGGTATGCGAATGTCCTAAGGGCACCCTGTAGGGTTCATACCTCGGTTTAGGACGTCGCCTTGTGGAAGACGTTGGAAGGTACTCCTTCTAATGTTACTGACATCTATGTGCAACGATGACAAGTCATCAGGTGGCTCGTATGCTCGGTTGACAGGATATTTACAGAAATTAATATTCCTATCACTATCTAACGATACGATATTAAAAATCATAAAATTCTTATATCTGATACGAAATAATTATTACTGATTACGCAACTGCTCATTAAAACTTTCACGCTGAGAAAAACTGATGAAAAAAGGTGCATCCATTCTCGACCCTAATGGGAATCTCTGGTTTGTTTTATTTTTATCTCAGTTAAATTAATTTGCTTAAGGTTAGAAATGGTCTATGATACCTAATTATAATTTAATGAAAGTTGAGTCATAATTTTGTACTTTGACTTCAATTATAGGGGAGAGGAACCAGTATCACATCCGCTTGTGCCCTTCCGGCGAAACTGCAATTCGTGCGAAAGGGTGAGTTTATTTAAGGTAGACCTAACGTTATGATTTTTTCAGTGTCACCACATTTTTTTTTGTAAATATTTTTTTTTTTTCTGACAGGTTTTTGAAAACAAAATTCCTCAAGATACCTATGTTTTGAAACACAAAATGTTACTAGAAAAACTTTAAGATAGAAGATCAAATATAACTCACAACGGAGATAGTGATAAAATGGTGAAATGAATAATTATTATGGTATGTCGGTATAATAATACCTATTATGGCTAAAATAAAATAAGATTACTTACCACATTCATAATTAAAATAACGTAGATATTACAATATTATCTACGAAATGAAATATGAATTTGATATGTAACATTACATAAATATAATAGCCTATAATAATGAAGCTGACAAATTATCCGTTCACAAACATTGATTTGCCAACACGTGTGACACGTGTCTTCCCGAGCACATGGCGACAATGCACATCCCTCTTACATGCACAATGGACCACCCTATCGAGCTATCGACCCACCCTCATTAATGAAACTTTTGTTAGCGATTACATCGATCCATGGCCCCGGTGCTTCGAGTGGTGGTATCCTATTGCCACTAGGTTTGTTTAGAATTCCCAGTGAATATTGTGTATCTTTAGGTATATTGTGCGTATTAAGAGTTAATTATCACTTGCTTCGATGAAGAAAAACATCGTGAGGAAACCTGCACACCGGAGAGTTCTCCATAAAGTTCTCAAAGGTGTGTGAAGTCTACCAATCCGCACTTGGCCAGCGTGGTAGACTATGGCCTGTACCCCTCATATTGTGAGAGGAGACCCCGAGCCCAGCAGTGGGACGATTATGGGTTGTGGCTTTGCTTTTGCTTTGCTATTGTGTCTATAGAAGCGCTCATAGCCCGACGACTTGCGTCGATCCTAATTGTTCGACAAAGTTATGCAACAGGGGGCGCGGTCGGTAGTTGGATGGGTGCCCTCTGGTGGCTCCCGGGACCACTCACGGTAGGGATTTGTTGAAGTGGTGGCGTAGAGTGACTTTCGAAAAGCGTTTGCAACAAACCTACTTCGAATAAAAACTTATTTCATTTTATTTAGATATCTCTTGGTTAGCCACTGATTAATAACAATGTTAAAATTATAAAACACTAACACATTCATGATAAAACTTCACCAGTAAGCTAAGGTGCATTGCTTCTCAGACCCGTATCTTAAATCAAATCCTTACTAGAACAATAAGAAAGAAGCATTTTCAACAAGCACACCTCACAGGAAACCGGAAAAGCCTCTAATGGCCACGTGGAGGTACATAAGTAATTCAAACGAAGCTACCTGTTAGGTTGCTGCATTGAATAATATTTGCCATACACAACGCGTGAATACTCACTGCGGTGTACAACTGCGTACGATTATTTATTACATGTTTAAATGATTACAGAAGGATTAACGGTTTTAAATTAAAGTAATATTCTTCCTACTTAATAATATGTTGACGATGACTGTTTGACAGACCACGCAGAAGCTTAAATCTCTGTATGAAAGATGCTCTTTCTTTATATAGTGGAGGCACTAAGAATCGTCCTTTCAAAGATCATTGCCTAACCTAAAGGGATAAAAGGATAAAATTAGAGAAGAAAAAGTTTGTATGATAAATTTTGACCGACTTTTGAAACTTGAAATGATGCATTTTTGTGATAAAATACGTAATATTGGTTTAAGAAATTCATCATTGAAAGGGGTAAAATACAGATATATTATGAAACTAGATAACAGATAGATAACAGATATAATATGAAGCACACAGGTAGACAATGATGTGGAATAAGACATGTGGTAGGTACTTATTATCCCAGAAAACGCGGGCAAAGCCGCGGGCAGAGCACTAGTTTTTAACCGACTTCGAAAAAGGAGGAGGTATTCAATTCGACTGTATTTTTTATGTTTGTTACCTCAGAACTTTCGACTGGGTGAACCGATTTTGATGATTTTTTTTTATTCGAAAGCTGGTGCTTTTCATGTGGTCCCACTTAAAGGAGAATGCCCATTTTGTATGGAGAAATGTACTGACATTAATATTTTTGTGTCCTGATAAAAATACCTTTATTTGAATAAGTTATCTTAATACATTACACAAACCAAATTTAGTCAATTTTAATCGTAGGAGTTATGAGATTTTCAACAAAATTATTTTGTATTTAGGTTATAGTAGACACAGTAATATGGACTCTATGCAGGCGCATTAAGTCATATACGTTTAAGTTTAAAATTCATTTGACAGTCCCCAAACGCCATCTAACTTTTAATGTAATAATTATCAAATTCATTTGACAGTCCACTAACACCATCTAGTTTGTTGTATCATAGTCATAATCGAATCAACGCAACCTATTGGCCCAAAGGATCTTAAAATATCCCTGATTGGCTCCAATTCCAATATAAATGGCCGAATGCTTTTGTGTTGTAAAACGGAAGTAAAGTTACTTATTAATTTAAGAAAATTAAGCCCAAAAAGAATTTTTTAGGAAATACGGTAAAATATTTAAAATATTTTAACTTAATTTTTAGTACAAAAGTCATTGTGACACAATCATTTTTTTTGAGAGTACTGGCTATGGGCATTCTCCTTTGAGTGAGATCTGTGAAGAAGTTTTTGAGTTATCCCTAATTTTGAAGTCGGTTATTTTTATCAAGAATTATGTAAAATGTGTTTTAAATTTTAATCGTCATTTTTAAAATCATTCTTCACAAGTTACAAGTCTGAGAACGAGTTAAAAGTTCAAACTCATGTGTGTCCACACTCGCCTACCAAAAACAAAACCCAAGACAACCATATTATACAACCACAGACAATATCGCGCTCTAAAGCCTAGTATTTATCATACACTTGTGTGTCAGCGACGTCATATCAGCGTACATTACTCAGAATAAACATTATAGCGTACGGTGCGTTATCAGCCATTATAATTCCAATGTTGTGCATAGGTCATTGCCTCGGTCGTATGGGGGTTACTAGATAAAAATTTCTGTCAATGTTTAATAATGCAATAGGACAGTGTTTCTCAAAGTTTTTTATATAAGGTAATTTATAATTGATTGTGATTTTTGAGAATGGATTTGAAGCGCTTATAAATCGGCGGGTTGCAAGTCGATAGTTGAATGGATGTTCACTAGTGGCAAAATTTCTGGAGCGCTTCCGTGTTTCGGTAAAGTCTGTCGTTAACCGACGTTGGAGGCATTCGGACGCCATTAAAACTTCTAATACTCTTGGGTTGGCCACTAACCCCTCCACCAATCCCACCCCAACTGAAGCAGCTTGGTGGATTATGCTCAAGGCTTCATAATGAGACCGTGGTCAGTAATGGGGCATGTATGGGTTGAATCCATTGAAAATGGCCATTAGCGAGGATTTAAAATAGGAGGCATGGCAGTGCCTGCATTGTTCACCAGTTTTTGGAGGAGTAAAAAAAGTTTTTATTTAGGATAGGTAGACCCTTACATCATAAGAAAAAAAAATCAAAATAAACTATTTTGCGTTGCACTTTTAAAGCGAACCTTATTGTCATCCAACAACAATGTGAACTCTACTTTCAAGCAGTTCCTTTTTTAAAACAGAAACTGTATGAACAATGTTCTGAACTTCTGAACTAGAACATTTTCTTTTCAGACATGTAATAATTGTGAAACTTGTAATAACAAAAACATGCCAAAACAAACGCTGCTAACTTAAAAGTTTGTAGTTCTGTATTTTTATGTTATATTATTAGAAATATACAATATTTATTTTAATTTTATTTATTTTAATATTTATTTTTACTTTTTTGTTTATTTTTGTGTTTTTAATTTCTAGGGAAATAATAATCTAAATTTTACTAACAAAAAATAACCGACTTCAAAATTACTCAAAAACTACTAGTCAGATCTCGTTCAAATTTATGTGGGACCACATGACAAGTACCTGCTTTTGATTAAAAAAAGAATCATCAAAATATCGGTTCACCCAGTCGAGAGTTCTGAGGTAACAAACATAAAAAAATACAATCGAATTGAGAACCTTCTTCTTTTTTTGAAGTCGGTTAAAAATAGTTATATTTGATACAAATAAGTAAGTAAAATATCAAATCAATATTAATTTCATGTGCAGTCTAGGCTAAAAGAAATCAATATCAATGTTGAGAAACACTGCCGTTCTATAAAAACGGTGTAAAGTAGAGTAATAAAGATATAGAACGTCAATTAGATATATCGACATCTATTTTAAGGCCGTAAAAATTTCCTAACATGGCTTTTACGGAACGGGATTCAATCATACATCATTATTATTGACGATTTATGGTTTTATTTCAATGGTCTGATTGATTCTCAATTAGAATAACATGGAATTTTTAAAATTAAGTCAGTATTAGTCTACTTTGCAACAATCCGCGGTTAACATGTATGATGGTTTAAAGTATATACTTTAAGACATGCGTGACGCCTCCTTCCCTCCAACGGAAACATGCACTACAATAATTAAAAGTATAAGTATACCAACATACCAGCACCAACACGTGTTTCGCCCCGAAACGGAGCATCATCAGGGTATGTTGACTCTACGATGGTTAGTCGCAAAGTGAACTTGTCAACTTGCATATTTATAAATGTAGTAAGTACATAATCATATTTTGTTTTTATTTAATTGTGTGTGGCTCAGTATTTGTTGAAACAGTTGTAGCCAAAAGTGTGTGTGCAATATAGCATCTTTGAGAACAGATGACGTGTGAACGTGTTTGGCTGTTGGCCCGAAGATTGCGACAAAAAGCGAACAAAATTGACAAAACCGCAATCGAAACGCATCGGTAAAAACTCCGATTTAGGTGACAATTTATCTATCGTGTCGATAAACCATCGGCAATACTTCCCTATGTTTCTCTCGACATATTTATAGGCTATTAATCTTGACGCCTACATCTAGAAATAAACCTTTTCCTGTTCTAAATCTGTTAAAGGTGCTGTCTTACCTAGCACGCTCGTGCGTAACGCTCACATACGAGTAGATTCGGTGCATGGTGAACTGACAGATTCTACCAAATACCAAGTCTTGAAAACAGGAGTTTTGGAAACCGTTTATCACGTGACAACTGCTCCAAGGCTGTTAATACTCATATTTCGAAAATTTTACAATGAAATTCCGAAATCCGCAACTTCAGCTCAGTTTTAAGAATCATTATCATTCTTAAAAGAAGTACTATTGTACGGTGTAACCGTACACTCTTTACTTAGCTATGCACTTTTACGCGCCAAGCGTCGTAATTAATTGATTTATATTTAGTACGTTTTCGGGAAACGAGCAAACCGCGCGTGCTCACTACCATTCAATAAACAACATCTTTAATTGGCCATTATAATTAAACTTTATATCAAATCAACAACGTCAATCTTTCATTTAACTATCGTATGGTAACAACAACCCGTACATAGTTAAATTGGTCCTTCGAGCGTTTAAACTGAACTAGTGGACCTCGCGTTAAAGTGGTTCTGCGAGAGAACCGTAACTCGCGGTGGAAGGAACAGTGCTAGTGACTACCGGAAGCGGTGTCTGGAGGTCGCAGCGATCGCCTGGCTGCAGCTAGCAGGGGGAGCAGCTGTGCCGGTAACCAACAACAACACCAACAACAACATTAAGTAAGATCTTTCCATTTTTATATTATTAAAGAGTAATATAATTATCTACATACAATATGGAGGATCTATATAAATCGCAGACTGAAATTTACGAAGCTATTAATAAACTTGGGGTCAATTTGAAAAAAGACGGAGCTGACCGTAAAACCGTCGCTTATTTCAAAAGAAAATTGGGAACTTTAGAGGACTACTGGAAGGAGTATGAGAATAATCACGACAAAATTGAATCAGAGGGTAATAAGTTACATCCTTATTTTACGATGTCTGAATATGATAGGGCTTCTGAGCTGTATAAACATGTAAAAAATCTTATTCTTCAACAACAACATGATTTATTAAGTAAAATATCCGATCCAATAGCCGAATCCTCTCATACCCAACCGGTTTCCGAAAAAGTTCCAACTCAATACAAAGATCAACCTGGACCCTCCGTACCGTCCAGGGCAAAAACGTCAACGGGCAGCTCAAGTAAATTAGATGAAATGCTTAGGAAACAATCTAGCAATTTTCGGGCTTTCACAAGAACTGTATACAACATAGAAAGTAAAATAGATTTACTTAAACAAGAGTGGGAGATTAATGACTCATTACGCACACTTCAGGCGCGATGGGGTAACATTGACTCTCTTCATTGGGAGTTAGACCAAGATCTGGAAGGTTCTAATACAGAATACGAATTATCTTTCTCAAAATCTGAAGAAACGTACGAAAGATTGAAACAGCTGTTAAATAACAAACTAAGTTCTGCATCATACAGGGAGATGTCTGCACCAAAAATGGACATCCCCGTATTCAGTGGTTCATTTCAACAGTGGGTACCTTTCAAAAATTTATTTACTGAGGCCATTCATAACAATCCGTGTCTCACGAACTTACAGAAAATGCAATACCTTAAGAGTAAAGTAAGAGGAGAAGCCGAACATCTCATACAAAACCTTTTAATTTCCTCAGAAAATTATATTGGTTGCTGGGATATCTTAAATAATAGATATGATCATCCTAGATTGATTTTTTCGTCTCATGTCAATCATATATTGAATTTGCCAGTTATTCAACAACCGTCTGTCAGTCACTTTAAACGGGTCCATGATACAACTTTCGAATCATTAAATGCCATTAAAAATTTGGGAGTGGACACAACGTCTTGGGAACCACTCATCGTACAAATTTTACTTCAAAAAATAGATTCTGAAACTCAAAATCAATTTTTAGAATCGTTAAAAAATCCTCGGGAATTATTCAAGCTAAACGAGTTCATGGATTACTTGGAGAAGAAGTTTACATCTGGAATAGAAACGCGCAAAAAACAAGAGCAACATAAAAATAATAACTTCACTGTAACATCAAAACCATTTAAAACGAGTAATTTTTACACAAAACCCAATTTCAATAAAACAACGCAAGCTAAAATTTCTAACAAAACAAGTTTCAAATGTCCGTATTGTAACGAGAGCCATTGGTTAAGTGCATGCAATATGTTCGCTTATTTGTCACCGCAACAAAAACGCAATTTTGTTACTAAGAACAATTTTTGCCTTAATTGTTTATTCAGCCACGGTGGCAAAGAATGTATATCGACTAGAAGATGCCACGAATGTCAGGGAAAGCACCACACCATTTTACACGAAGCGTTCAAAAACATCGTATCTCAGCATGTTCTTGATAAACCGTCTACTTCTAAACCTGCCGTCCTGGTCACAGAACAACATCAACAAGGCAGAAGTCAGAACGGTCCCGTTTCACAACAACTTACTAACTCTACTGAAATACTACTAGCAACCGCGATCGTTAAGGTACGAGCTAGGAACGGTGCGTATCATAACTTACGAGCGCTAATTGATCAAGGTTCGCAAACGTCTTTAATTTCGGAAAAGGCCGCCCAATTATTAGCATTACCGAGAGAAAAATGCAAGGGAGCCATTTCGGGCATAGGTACAAAGATTAGTCAATGTAAAGGAGTCATAAACATAACATGCGCGTCACTACACACCGACTACGAATTTACAACAAATGCGTTAATCATGAACACCTTAATAAAAAACTTGCCAAACTTCACATTTAACAAACCCACATGGTCACATCTTGAGGATATTCCGTTGGCTGATCCAGAATTTTATGTTAGTCGCCCTGTAGACATATTATTAGGCGCTGATGTATATTCTAACATTATTATGAATGGTATAAGTCGATCGGACCAAACTGTACCTATCGCTCAACAAACACGTATAGGCTGGATAATTTGCGGTAACGTGACAACCCTACAATGCAACGTCATCCTGCATCAAGATCAAATAGATGAGATACAAAAATTTTGGGAGATTGAAGATATTTCAGAAGAACAAAATCTATCTTCTGAAGATTTGTACTGCTTAGATTATTATAAATCAACAACTTCACGTCGGGAAGACGGCTCATACGTAGTGAGATATCCTTTTAAACAAAATTTCAAAGAAAAAATAGGTTCGAGCAAAAACTTAGCTTGTGCACAATTTCGCAATTTAGAACGGAAGTTTAGTAATAATTATAATATAAAACAACAATACATATCTTTCATTCGTGAATATCTGACACTCGGACATATGAAACCAAGCGATGGAAGTCAACAACCTGAGTGTTATTTACCGCACCATTGTGTTTTACGAAATGATTCTACAACAACAGCATTACGCGTCGTATTTAATGCATCGAAAAATACGTCATCAGGGTTGAGCCTTAACGATCTTATGTATAAAGGGCCAAACTTACAACAAGACCTACAATCCTTACTATTAAAATGGAGGCAGTTTCAATTTGCATTTACCGCGGATATTGAGAAAATGTTTCGTTTTATTTGGATAAATGACGACGACCAGACGTTTCAAAAAATTGTATGGCGCGATTCACCTAACGAGTGTTTAAGGGATTATCAATTATGCACGGTTACATACGGCACGAAGGCAGCGCCTTACCTTGCGATGATGACCCTAAAGCAGTTAGCAACCGATGAAAGAAACAACTTTAATTGTAATACAATAAAAACACTTGAGGAGTCGTTTTACATGGATGACGTATTGCACGGCGCCCATTCATTGGAAAGTAGTAAACAATTAATACAAGATCTTATAAATCTATTAAAACGAGGTGGATTTAATTTACGCAAGTGGAAGTCAAATTCATCGGAGTTAATTCAAGATACGCCAAATTTGGGAAATAAAGGGGATAATTTTGAATTTAAACAAGAAAATTCAACAAAAACGTTAGGACTTCGGTGGAATACTTTAACAGACAGCTTTGTATTTCAATGCAAAATCGAGAACTCGAACGCTACACATACTAAGAGATCGATGCTTTCGGACATATCTAAGTTATTCGATCCCTTAGGATGGCTTTCACCATTATCTACGAAATTAAAATTACTTTTCCAAACCGTTTGGACAGCAAATATTCTTTGGCATGAAAAAATACCTGAAAACATCCTCAACGAGTGGATATCATTAAGAGACAGCTTGTCACTCATTGAACAATTTCAAGTACCAAGATGGTTAGGAACACAAGAAAACGATGAAGTTGAATTGCATGGTTTCTGTGATGCTTCTAACCAGGCCTATGCATGTGTTATTTATTGCAGAATAAAAAGAGAAGATAAAATAATTATGACACTCCTGGCGGGCAAGGCACGACTGGTACCTGTATCTAAGAAAATATCCCTGCCTAGGATTGAACTAAGTGGAGCTTTACTTTTGACTAGACTGATGAGCAAGGTTCAGGAAGGTCTTCAAAGCCATGAATTGAAACTTTTTTGCTGGACAGATTCGATGGTAGTCTTGGGTTGGCTTCGTGGGGATCCAGGACGCTGGAAAACCTTCGTCTCTAACAGAGTCAGTAAAATAACTGAGAAAATACCTGCCAGTCGTTGGAGTTATGTTAAATCAGCAGACAACCCAGCTGACTGCGCTAGTAGAGGCATGACTGTTAATCAATTACAACAACACTCCTTGTGGTGGAACGGCCCTACCTGGCTGTTGCAGGAATACGAAGTAACGGATCCGCAAACAATTCCTATGTGTAATGAGGAGGTTCGAAAAATTAAACAAGTTAACTTTATTTTCAACGATGATAACTCTATTATAAATATACTAATTAATAAATACAGCTCTTTTAAAAAGTTAATACACGTGTTAGCATGGGTACATCGCTTTATTAAAATTTGTAGGGACAAAATTAAAATTAAACAAACATTCTTAACACTTGAAGAAATAAAACAGGCACGTAATACAATTATAAAACATGTACAATATAATGAATATATTTCAGAAATTACAAACTTGCAACATAAAAAACCTATATCCACAAAAAGCAAACTGTTAGAGTTAAATCCATTTATAGACTCAAATAATATTCTAAGAGTTGGTGGAAGGCTCAGAAATGCAACGATCGATCCAGAGATGAAACACCCCATCATTTTACCTCACAGTAGTCCGTTAACTGATCTAATAATCGATCACGCACATAAGCTTACCTTTCATGGCGGAGCTCGAGTGACGTCAGCTAACATCCGCCAGAAATACTGGATTATTGGTGGCAATCGTGCTGTAAAGAAGCGACTGCGGACGTGCGTTAAGTGCCGTAGATACAACCCTACCAATCTTACACCCTTAATGGGTGACTTACCATCGTCCAGGTGTAATTCATATCCACCCTTTTACCATACAGGAGTGGATTTTACCGGTCACGTTATGATCAAAGCCAACAAGGGGCGAGGTATTAGAACAACGAAGGGTTACGTGGCAGTTTTCATCTGTATGGCAACTAAAATTATACATTTGGAACTGGTGTCAGATCTCACTACATCTGCATTCATCGCGGCTCTAAGAAGAATGTCTGCCAGAAGAGGCACCCCTCGTCACATGTATAGTGACAATGGAACTAATTTTGTCGGCACTAACAACGTCATACAAGAACAACACGAACAGCTACGACAGATTTTAAATGATGAATTCATGGCGGAGATCGTCGGGATGGAGATAGAGTGGCATTTCAATGCACCGTCGTGGCCGTCGGCAGGAGGACTGTGGGAGGCGGCTGTGAAGAGTCTGAAACGCCATATGAGAATAGTCATAAGTGATCACAAACTCACGTACGAAGAGTTTACAACAATTTTGACACAGTTGGAAGCTGTTCTCAACTCCAGACCTTTGTGTCCTCTGACAGAAGACCCAGAGGACTTAGATTTCCTATCACCGTCAAGTTTTATTAATATCAAACAAAACTTAACATTTATTGAAACAGAAACAGACATGCGAACAAGGTGGTACTTTACACAAAAAATTGTTGAAAACATCTGGAAACGATGGCGGACTGAGTACCTGAGCCAATTATCTATCAGGAGTAAGTGGCAAACGGCCCAGGAGAACGTTAAACTTAACGACGTTGTCTTGATAAAAGACGCCAACTTGCCGCCCGGTAAGTGGGCTCTCGGTCGCATCGTGGAGCTACACCCTGGCAGCGACGGACACGTTCGCGTGGTCACCCTTAAAACTAAAAGCGGACTCATAAAACGACCAGTTGTCAAGATCTCTGTCATGCCTGTTAACTCAGATAGTTCGAAACAAACGACCAATAACAATAACAACGGAGCGGAGCAACCCTCAACCTCAACGAATGAAACACCTAAACGACGTAAGAAGTTGAATGTTTCATCATTAGCGATGTCCTTTATTTACTTCATGTGCTTACTGACTACGTCTCAAGCGAGTTATAACTATACTTCGTTAAGAGAAAACCAAGGCATATACTTCGATAAAATTTCCAACATGCAGATAATAAGAGATGAGTGGAAGATAGTTGTATACTACGATATGGATCCGTACTGGCAAGGCACAATGACCTGTAAAAAATACCTAGACTATGTTGAACAATTATGTAATAAAATATCGGACAATACCCACTGTAACATAATAACCCTCCAGCTGCGAAGAGAATACGAGGAAATTGAATATTACAATCAAATACTTTTAAATCAGAATACCGGCATGCGTCACGACATACGTCGACGCGGCATTATCAACGGTGTCGGATACCTGGCTAATACACTATTCGGTGTATTGGATGAGAGATTCGCAGAAAAATATCAACAAGACATCCAGCTCTTACAAGATAATGAAAATCATCTGGGATCGCTCTTGAGAAACCAGACCTCGCTATTTGAAGCGGAGTACAATATTCTAAAGAGAGAGGAACAATCAATTAACAAACAACATAAATATCTTAATCAACTAAATAACAAAATAGATAATCTTTCGGAAACTTTCAAACATGAATCTGAAAAGAATGCCCTCATGAATGACGTTAGCCTAGGATCGTTAGCTGCTACAAATATTTTGAGAAACTTGAAAAATATACAAACTTCGCTATTGGATACATTAACGGATATTTATCACGGACGTTTTAATTATCACCTATTATCCCCGGAACAGCTCAAACAACAGCTCAGCCTTATCTCTAGTCATCTAGAAAAGGATATTACCCTACCCATAAATAATTTACAAAATGATATTAAATCTGTATATCGCTTATTAATAGTGAAGGCCAGAATGACTGACAAATATTTAATAATAGAACTAAGGATACCTTTAGTAACACGTGACTCATTTGAACTATTCAACACCATCCCTGTTCCAGTATCGACAAACAATAGTCAGTTTAGCATCGTACCAATATCACCGTACGTTGCTGTAAATCTAAAAAAGGACTCTTATTATATACTCTCGTCGGAAGATATAACAACATGTCGACATAAAGATAATGATGTGTTGTTCTGTCACATGAGGAAACCTGAAACACACCTGAAGAGGGATGAGCAATTTTGTGTGAAAAACCCTAAAACTAACGCCTGCTACTTCAAAGTTTTAAATAATTGTGAGAATAACTGGACAGAACTACATGTAACTAATAAATATTTATACTCTTGCTGCTCACAGTGTCACGTGCGACTGTTATGCAACGAACAAGTCACTTCAGTTCAACTAAAACTTGCTGGAGTCTTTACAATCAGTCATGGATGCATGCTCAAAACAGATACATTTTCCTAACATTCAGAAGGAGAGAAAAGCAGCCAAGTGTATACAAAGAATAATCAAGAAATAATACCAATAAGTCCTATTAATCACTTAATTAACTACTCATTCCCCTCTGTGACCGACTACATTGCCGAGAATAGCACTGATGTTGAATTGAGACAAATAAAAAATCGTTTAAATTTATTAAAAGAAAACAATGTCCAGCTGAATCAAATATCATATCATGATATACATCATTATACAGCTATATATGTGGGACTCGCAGCATTGATAGTAGCAAGCTGCGCCTATATTTGTTATCGTCGGAGATTGAGTCGCCAGGCGACTTATCCCGTGGCCGTGGCGAGGGACGCAGGAGCGGGCTTGGAGCTCGCCGCCGTCGCCGCCGCCGCCGCCGCCGCCGCCGCCGCCGCCGCTGCACCGAGGTCGGGTTGCGACGTGACCGTCGCTACCATTTCTACCAGTGATCAGTGCAGTGCTAGTGCTAGTGTTAGTGATAGTGATAGTGGTAGAGTGTTCAATAGTGAATTAGTTGATAAAAGTGCCTCACCCGTTCAACGGAAAGTTGTGTTTAAATAGAGACATTAAGATTCAAAATGCAATCACCTTGTATTTCATCTCATCTCGTCTCATCTTGGTGGGGAGCATGTACGGTGTAACCGTACACTCTTTACTTAGCTATGCACTTTTACGCGCCAAGCGTCGTAATTAATTGATTTATATTTAGTACGTTTTCGGGAAACGAGCAAACCGCGCGTGCTCACTACCATTCAATAAACAACATCTTTAATTGGCCATTATAATTAAACTTTATATCAAATCAACAACGTCAATCTTTCATTTAACTATCGTATGGTAACAACAACCCGTACAACTATGTTTATATTTTTCACAAATTAGATCAATGAAACCCTGAAATTACAATATTTGGAGTCAATGCTTTCCGTTCATTCCATTGCCTTTAAATACGATCAAACGAGATCGAATGCGCACGAGTCGGAATGCACCTTTAAGTAAATAGAGTTTCGATAGCTTATTTTGAGTGCTCGTTGTAGCAATTGATTACTTGCATAACAGTGACTACGGGTAAATGCTACGCTTGTTAAAGGTTAACCGTTTATCGGATTTCGTAAACTTGAAGCCAATACGAAAACGATCGGTCACATACACTGGAGAATAGAGATTACCTAGGTAAACATGGATGTAATTAAGTAAACGCTAACTCATCCATCCATCCATCAGCTTTTAGGATATCCACGGCTTGGACATAGCTCCCTTAACTTGCGCCACTCTGACCGGTCCTCAGTTGTATGTAAGTTTAGACTAGTCTAAATTAGAAGCTCTCATGTTTAGACGATGCAATATTTTGGTTTTGAAATCAAAAGAATATGATCTTGAAAGAAAGTTTAAAAAATTACGATGATGACATTATTTACGTTTCCGAATTTTAGCATCTTTAACAAAATGTATATTTTTCGTCTAGCATTTTTTGGACATTCACATAATTATTATACGAATAAAAAATAAAAACCTACATAAGCTACAGACAATTAATGTCATTTCTTCTTTAAACAAACCCTCCACGTTATAGTAATTTCCTTTCATCCAAGTATTCCTATCAAATCACAGTCTAAGGAACAGCGGATCCGACGTCAAATTGATAGACATAGCTCGAGGCATCCTAACCACAGGTTCCTAGAGGAACAACATGACGAAATTGGAAAATGAGTGTAACGGTACTTGTAGCGGGAACAAAGTGGTACCGCGGGCGAACCACGTCGGGTGAGAGCATTGTGCTTGGGATATGCGCAAGTGATAGCGGCACTTGCCTATGAAGAAAGTCAATTGCTAAAACCGGGGTAGTGTGAGTCAGACCCGTGCCCCGAAGAATCTCTTCAAAATAATTGTTCAAAACAGCGCCATCTAGTTTCTTTTACTTAAGTTAATGCTTGACGATAAATTACATCTCATGGTTTAATAAATGGAGACGATTTCTAGATGTGCATTTAGTAAAAACCCATAAATTGCCAAACCGAATTGTGTTTACTTGTTCTTAAAACACATTAACTATGAGTGTGAAGCGTTATTATTGATTTATTAAATTGTAAATTTTTAATACACGAAGACGAGCCAATAAAGTAGTGAACGTCAGGTAGGTGCCCAACGAAATCAGTTTAATCTTAACAGTTAAACTAACTTTCTTGTAAAATCGCTATTCTGTCCACCGATCCTGACCTGCAAACAAAACACGGGTAGTCCGCAGATTGTCGGCGGATAATAAGTAACCGCGGAAAGTGTGCCGACCTAATGGCATTATTAACTGAACCAAGAAGCGGGTTCTTGAGGTTTCACGATTCAATTACGTCTTGGCCTTTTGGGTACAATGGTTAAAGCTTATTGGGAGGAAAGTCCTCCTTTCCTACACATGAACATTATGAGAAATTTTATGGTGCTAAGTGCACCAATACTTGAGTCCCAGGTACTTCTGGTCATGAGAACCCTCCTGAACAAAATGAGGTGTAGGTAGGTGTTTTACGCTACCAAATTAATTTATCGCAAACACTCACCTTGCAATAGAATTCTCTGTTCTAAGTCGTATGGACAGAAACTCTTCATTTATACTATTAGTAATGGAGACGAATCCTTACACTGAATGTTGTTTGGAACTATAAAAATCGCAAACTAGATGGCGTTGTTACTGATTTAACGATTGTAAATTAAATGGCGTTAAACCACAGAAGACATAATAATAATACATAAGTTAAACTGAAGTCGTGCGTCGGAGCTGACACAGAATTTTATTTTGTCTGTCCTTCTGTGCGAGGATCACGTGGAAGACACTAAACTGATTTCGATAATACTTGTATAATAGTAATCATTGGATATCATTGGTCCTTATCTGGGATACTTTGTATATAGGAAAAATATAGGCATCAATAATGGATGCATGGATATTGAAAATATTTTTAAAAAGATTGCTAATAAAAACCCACTAAACTAAAATTTTATCTAATAATGAAGAGCTGTATGATAGAGAGATTTATAAGAGACAGACGTATGTATAAGAGATATCTCACATCTAGCGAAGCGTCCAATCACTAATGGGTAGTCATTAACAAAACAATAATAATCACGTCGAACGAATGCTCCTAAAATGTTGAATAACGATTCATTGAGACAGGTCAGTAATGCTAATGACTAATGACTAACATCAATCAATCATGTTAAACACACAAAGTTTGTTAAAAGCTTTACCCTTTGTTGAGCTTTCGAGCAAAAAGCTTGACTTCTTGATGGCGTCTATTGTTCATCCATATTTATGATACGGAACTCAGAATTCTGAATATGGGTGCGTTTATAGGTAAGCCTATAATATACAGTACCGAGTTATTAACGAACTTGTAATTTTATAACTGTAATAAGGAGTAGTTATGTGAAACAGACGGCATGTAAAATATCGTAAAACTGATATCTTCCAAGCTTTACATTGCTAACTTTATATCGCAATGTTGTTTTATATCGGGCTTGGCACCGTCTTAAGGTACCCACTGACGATAAGTCCCTTTGGTAGACTTCCAAATGGATGCACTCCAAATGAAAATGTATCCTGATAAGGTACCATTGACTATACATCCGTTTGGACGCATGGCATCACTTCGATCTTTGCAGTCGTGGCAACAGCAGTGTGTATTTAAAAAAAACTTAAGAAGAAGTGGATGAAGGGTTGGTTGAAACAAAGAAATACGTTTACGCATACCAACTTATTGTCGGAATTTGACTAATTTGAATTTGACGATCCGTGTGGCGCAATGGTTACCATGCCGGATCGCCGCACCAAGGGTCCTGGGTTCGATTCCCAGCGAGGCGGAAAGAATGATGAGTTTGAATTTGTGTTCTCGGTCTAGGTGTGAATGTCCTTGTCTAGTGTGTTGTCCATGGCACCCACGACACAGGGAATCCTAGTGTGGGGCTATGAGTGTGAAGCTTTATTTATTTATTATAATTATCTTTAGAGCCCATTGATTGGAGAAACTACTTGAGAATGGACGAACAGACGTACATATTACAAATTACTGGAACTTGTAACACCATTAATAAAAAACAAGATGCTAATATGAGGCAATCCTTATGTCCTCATGTGAGGCGTAGACGTAGGCATAATAATAATATAATCCAATAGATAGGTACAGAGAAGTTTGTTTGTTAGATACAAATGACAGATCCAGCACATGTACCAAGTACCACCATCGACACCAAAACATAAACTGAGACAATAAACACAAGAAAATGGACGCCGATTTGCCCATTCACTGACAAATCGGACTGCTTCCATATGGCATGGCGCACGTTTTTTACATTGACAGTCGGCCGCAGACGACGTCCATTTAGACTGGACGCGTGGATTTCAATCCGTTTGGAAATCCAGAGCTGGACGACGTCCATCCAAATGGAATATTATTTTACCATTCACGGAACGATTTTGGAAGACTACCACTCCATTTGGATTGATGGACGTATCGTCAGTGGGTACCTTTACAGCATTTCTATAGATAGCGTATAAAATAATACTTTAAGTGTGTATAAGTAGGAAGTTCAGTTTATCATAAAATTATTTTTCACTTATTCAAGTCACGTTGTTTTAATATTGTAGGCGGTTCGCCTTTTTATTTAAAGGTTTTTATCCAACTTCTTTGAAAACGCATTTCCAAACCAATTCCTTTCTATCTAGTTCCTTCAGATGCTCACTAAATCGTCTATCACCATTATTTTCAAAGAGCTGCAATTCATTCTAGTGCATGCTTCGACTATAATAACATTTTCGAGTATTATCATTCGATTCAATTCGCTATTCAATGTTGACCTGATCATTCTAACATATCAAAAGATGTAAGTGTAAGCTGTAAGTGAAATTTTATCTCCATTAATACAGTCAATAGATACTTACTCGATATCTGTAGACAAAGAGTATCCTAATTTCTAGAGACCTTTCAAGCGAGATCTATCGCTTATTCCGACTGATATTTGAGGCGTTATAGCTCGTATGTTGAAGGCAGGAAGTGTGAGTTTGGTGTGGTATCAGTAGTATTTACTACAAGTCGACCGGTGTCGCCCACGCCCGTTCTCAATGGAGCAACTGTCGCAATCGCGATGCGTGAGATACCGGGTTTCGAACGACTTGATATTCGCGTAGTTCTGATGCTTCTGATTGCGCAGAGTATATGCGTTCTTCTTTGCTTTTGGTAAGCAAAAATTGTCTTTATATCTAATTTTTCTGTCATTTCACTTAATTCTCAAACCTGGTCGAATGTAATTTAAGTTTTTTCAAATTAAGATCACTTATTAGATAGAGGGCGCTTGTGGCGCAGCTAAAGTATAGAAAACAGCACCATCTAGCGGAAAAAAGTAGGATGGAAGCGAATGAAGCGATGTGAAAATGCGAAATTAATTGCGTGGTATACCTACAGAATATACTATAATTATCCTGTTTTTATACCTATACCTAGTAACCGCCTTAGTATCACTCAAAAATTGTAAGCCATGTTTATGTTATGATCTATTGCGTTCATAAGCTGATCCGATACGTAGCTGGTTAGGTAGGTACTGCTTTACCTATAGATTTACGAGCGACAACGTTCCTTAATAATCAGCAATCTTTGTCACGTTCGATCTCTATGCGTCTGTTGCGTAATAAAAATTGCAGATTAAGTCTGTAGGTTAATAGGATTACTTAGCTTCTCTTCCTAATGTTTCGCAAACATTCGTGCCATTTATGCATTTACTAGATCTTGAACAGAAATATCATCATTTTAATCAGTAGGTATACAGTTAATGAAACAGTGTCATTTTCACTTTAAAGCCAAATTTTGTAGCTAAATAAGTGATGGCCTTTTTATCAGTAATGAATATGATGTTTTTACAAGAAATTATTTAAAGCGATTTTAGGGATAGCTTATAGATTAATTATTTTTATATTTGCTCTTTTCGTGATAGTGTTTAAATTATATTTATTTACACTTGAATAATTTTCACTAATTTTATTGATTTATGTCAGTGAAGCTTTAACTGTATAGGGTGTATAGAACATAGATCCCAAAGACCATAATTTAATCAATAATTTTAATTTTAAGCCATTAACGATTTCCTAATATAAAAAATGACAGATTGCGACGTCGTCAAGTCGATATACCATACCAATGTTAATTTAAAATGTGAAGGATCAAGACAGCGTGGTCACAGTACACGGCCGCGCCAGCGAGTCTAGAAGTAATCGTTGCTTAATATGCCGCGATACATAAACGCCGTTTGTTGGCGTAATTCTCTTGTCCGCGTATCCGATACGTAGGTGGCACCACTTACCACCGCGTAAAGAGAACACAAAGAGGAGGGGCAACTATATCTTCTATAACACGTGTAAAAAACTGGAGTGGAGAGGGTCATAAATCGAAAAACATTCATTTTTAACCGACTTCAAAAAAAATGAGGTGTTCAGTTCGACTGTATTTTTTATGTTTGTTACCTCAGAACTTTCGACTGGGTGAACCGATTTTGATGATTTTTTTTAATTGAAAGTTGGTGCTTGTCATGTAGTCCCACTTAATTTGAGCGAGATCTGACAAGTAGTTTTTGAGTTATTTTGAAGTCTTGAAGAAGAATTATGTAATAGTTAATACTTACTACTTTACCTTACGGTCTGTTTAACGCTTCTCTTCCTACTAATATTCATAGATGTAAAATTTTGTATGTCATGCATTGAATGAATGTTTGTTACTCTTTCTTTACTCAACAAACAAACTAAGCAGCTGACTGAGGGTCGATAACCGCCCTTGGTAAGCTAAATTGCTAACTGATATGATACTACAATATTTATTATCATCTATAAATAACGTAATGTTAACTTTACACATTCATAGCCCCACAGTAGGATTCCCTTTGTCGTAGGTGCCATGGACAACAAACGAAGACCACACCCAGACCGAGAAAAGAAAATCAATCTCATAATTTAAATTTCCGCCTCACTGAGAATCGAACCCAGGACCCTGGGCATCGTCGTCAATATGTCGACTAATCATAATTCTTAACACTGTATGCACAATATCCTATTTAGTCTGTGAGTCTTCAAGCAAGAACATTTTTATGCCACTTCAAGCTACCAGCATTCCATTAGTGATGTTTATTGAGATAATTATACCCTCATGGTATGTCCCATACAATCCACAATTCTATGGAAAGAATGTAGAATTGCACGTGTTAATGCGGGTCGTAATAATAGCCTAATCTCAAAACTTTTAATAGAAAAGCCGACTGATTTCAATCATTCAATGAACCGAGTTAATTTGCTAAGATTCACAAGAGTTTAAGAGCCTTTGGAACAAGAGTGAGTCAAAAAACTAGCATGGTGGAAGCCCTGCCCTTATAAGCCTTGTCAGAAGACCTTTAAGGACTACCACATTCTAAATCACTGAAATATGTGGGTATTTTTTATCTTTCGGCTGCACTCAGAGTCACTTAACGGTTATATAAATCGCTATTTAGTACCGAATCACAATATACGTACAAATTCTGTACTAAGCAGCGATTTAAGTGACTCTGAGTGCGGCCGCTTGTCTTTAACTATTTCACATCATTTCGGAAAGGCGCTTTATTTTTACTTACTTTGTAATTTATTTTGATGCAGTGAAGTAAACGCTATCGTGTATCAAGTGCGGTGAAATCAAATAACAAAAACTGTAAAATAACATACTTTTTTTTTAATTTTGTTATTTACCATTTATGAACAAAACGCCTTCAAAAATACAATTTTTTCGGATAATCCCGCCTTAAAAAGCACATAGCGAAAACTCCTCAAAAAAAACTTCCAACGCTCACGTTAGAACAATAGACCAAGGAAAGTGAAGGTACACCTTTTCTACCCACCCAGCAACATACTACACACTTAGACCGTCTTTAGAAAGAAGCAAAATAAATCGTGTAAAAACGTTGCTAAGCTGGCATCAGAAACCCACTCGTTCGAAAATACGAAATACGAATAAATGTATTGACAAAACAACGAAAAAATACAGCAGTACCACCAGTTTTAATCATTGTTGCAATGCCAGTGTCAGAATAAATGTTTCTTTCTTTCTTTCTTTCTTTCTTTCAGATGAAAGCTGCAATGCGCATTGAAATAAAAACTTTTCGCCGTAGCGCCCAATGCTGAAATCCATTTCGGACCAACCGCGGACGACGATGACACGCGGTTTTCAACACGTGTTTATTTTTGCAGTACTTTCATAAGGTATTTTTGGGGTGAGTCAAAATATTAATCGGAACCCTGTATTCTCGTATTTGTACAGACAAATATTTTGCTTAACAAACGTCAGATCTACTGAAGGGATAATTATATTTTAATTTGGTATAGGCAAGGTACATTAGTATGCAAATAAAAACCGTTGACCCAACTAAGTACTTCAGGGATTTTATTGAAAGAATATTTATTAAACAAATTGTTGACAGCTGCATCATTTAACACTAACGAATTCCCATCTCCAAAACTTATGCAAGTCAATTAAGTCATGAAAAATTCTACGAAGATCATAGATTCCACGGTTACTTTCTTCTTTGATAGATTCTTTGATAATTACGTAGATTTAAAAGATCCTTTTCTTTAAACAAATTTTTAACTTACAATATTTTGTAACTTTATTAGATTGGTATTTTGCTATTCTGGGTTCGTTCAATGTATCCACTACATATGTACAGAACAACCCTACTGACCGTATGGTCATGTATGGTATGGTGGTGTGTGGTATGGTTGATGTATATCAAGTGCAGACTTTCCAAGCCAAGTAGTAAGAAGTAGTTCACATTTCCCCATTCCCTCAAAACACACGTCAACTCTGAACTAGTCCTGTTCAAACACGTCAGTTAATTAAGCTGGCATATTGTTCCAGCGCGATATCACCAGGTTTCGAGAGTCAAATATTTGGACTTGTTGAAAAGTAAGGAGAGTAGGGCGAATAAATATTATGTCTCTTGTTAGCTCGCGTTGTTTCCAGTTTGTTGAGCAATGCCTGCTTGTATGCTTGTAACTTATGTTAATTGTAACAACAAATACGTACCTATATATTATTATTGCGATTACTGAACCTCATTACAGCAAATTTGCTTTTTAACCGACTTCAAAAAAGGAGGAGGTATTCAATTCGACTGTATTTTTTTTTATGTTTGTTACCATTGGTGAGATTGTGGTAAAAGGTCCCACTTTTTGAGCTAGATCTGACGAGTAGTTTTTGTTATTTTGAATTCGGTTATTTTTTTTCTTGTATTTTCTTAGGATGTCTCATACATCAGATGCACTAACATCTTCATCAACTTCATTAACGTATTCTGGTAGTTATTATCGAAAAACAAATATCTCCTTACTAAAACCATTATTTACCAACATCTTAATGATATGTCTGACTAAATATTATCTTTCTTTATAGATATGCGTTGAATAGTAGGTATTCTAGATATTTTAGTTAAAAAAAATTGGTTGTCTGTAAAGTCGGTTTACGGACGGTAGTTTAACCTGACAACGTCATGACAAAACATTGATGAAATGATTGCATACCTTTATAGATAAAATTGATTCATTTACCATTATTTCAATTACCATTATTTTGTATAGGAATCGAGAGAAAGAGAGATACATGCGGCACGAACCAAGCGCTTCGGCCGATCGTAGCCGATCGTGCCTCTCTATCGCTTGTTCCGCGCTCTCGCTCGCGGAACGTGACATGACGTCACGGAACGTGACAGTGAGTCATGCTTTTTCGTGCGTGCACCCGGTGTTCATCGTTTTAATAGACGTTGTCACGTCAAAATGTATTAGATATCAAAATAATATGTTCAGCAATTTCCACTAAAGCGATTAAATACACACTGCATTTCACGAAGATACAGGAAGTTACAAAGCATGTCTAGCAAAAAATTTAATAATAAATATTATTATTTTTATTTCAATGTCTCGGAGAATAACTGATAACTCGGAGAATGAGGACGAAGAATACCTCGTTATTCTTGCATTAGGGATCATGGAAACCTTATCATTCACAGCTAATGCCTTAGAATTTTAACTGAACTTGACTTAACGGATTACACAAGCTACAGCTAACAAAACCTCGGCCCCTTCACGGATTGAATTTCTAAAATCCGTCAGCAGATTCGAGCGAACACAATATGGCGGGTTTCATGTTTCAGTCGTGGTTTGGACAGTGTTGATGACTCAGCGACACAGAACTGGGTTCACAGACATTTGAACTTTTTTTATAGGAATAGCCGGCAAACGAGCTGATGCGTTGCCGGCCATGAAAGAGAGAAGAAAAGAACTGGCAGCTCTCGAGCCCCCAGCCGGAACACGACGAGTCGTTTGGAGGCTTACTCATGCTCAAGGGTGGGTGAACATCCACATTTTTGGACTTTTCTCTATCTATATCTATCTATACGTGAAGGGAAAACCTTTGTATCCCTTTATAAGAATAATGCATTTATGTAGTCTGAGATTTGATATAATTAAAGTTTGATATATTGTTAATTTGATATTAAAAGTTTTATATAGGGAAGAAAATAGAACTTTAAAAGATGACAATGTCAACTAACATGACGTATACAATGTACTATTATTTCTACTGTGCTAACTTCTTTAATTACAGTAGAATTTTGACCGCAGAGGAGGTCACGCATGCCACGTATCTAACAGGTAAAAAAAAATCCGGTGAAAATTCGTTCAAAGATACATAACATATGTATTAATCGCGGAACATAAAACTAAAGAGCATATTTAGCGGACTAACGCCCCAACTCATGATTCATAAACTCATATTGTTTCTAAAACAACGCAAAAGCAATTTATCTTAAGGCTTTACGTCAATAATAGCGCAATTAGATTATCGCCCGTCTTGAACCCGGGGCATCGCGATAAAAACAATTAATCTAACAACAATAAATCACAGACGATAAATAAATGACGATAACGCCCCGAGAGATCTTTTCATGAGTTTTTTATCTGTGGCACGATGCCCGTGACCTCTGTCAGAGAGATTAATTGTGCGTTTGACCAAATGGAGTGGATGGATATAGGATAGTTTGCGCATTAGTTGCGACTTGCGATGCTAGTGACAGGATTTTAGATGGGAAGATAGAAGTTGCATTTACACTAACAGCATCCTAGTAATCTACACTCCCATTTGCGACGCTCATTGTAGTGTCTTCAAAATTATTTACTACGAGTAACCGCCCTCGCTTTGCTTCGGTTTTCTTATTTTTTTACACCTTGGGTTACATTATTGGAGTTTTATTAAGGATCCCTATTTTTTTTTGAAAATATAATATAGCCTATGTCACCCGGGGATAGTGTAGCTTCCCAACAGTGAAAAAATTTTCAAATCGGTTCAGTAGTTTCGGAGCCTATTCAATGCAAACAAACAATCAAATCTTTCCTCTTTATAATATTAGTATAGATTAGCGCTTTGCTCGCGGCTTTGTCCGTTCCCCGGGATATTAAGTATCCCATGTCTTATTCCAAATAATGGTCTATCTGTGTGCTAAATTTCATGAAAATCCGTTCAGTAGTTTTTGCGTGTAAGGGTAACAAATATTCATTTTTAACCGACTTCAAAAAAGGTATTCAATTCTACTGTATTTTTTTATGTTTGTTAGTTACCTCAGAACTTTTGACTGGGTGAACCGATTTCGATGATTCTTTTTTTAATCAAAAACTGGTGCTTGTCAAGTGGTCCCACTTAAATTTGAGCGAGATATGACTAGTAGTTTTTGAGTTATTCCTAATTTTGAAGTTGGTTATTTTTGTCAAGAATTATTACCTCCAAAAAGGCTCTCCGTTGCCAGCCAGTGAGTAAAGAACAATTTTTCTTTGAAAAGTTTAAACTAATTAGGTGTCTTTTAGTTTTCTAACTCATAATTTGTTAACATTGAGTTCTCACTGTGAGTATGACTATGTTCATGCACAATAAATTCTGCCCACGAGTCGTTTTAGGTTAAAATGCAGTGTAAGGTCGATTGATTCTTGACCTAAGGATATTCTCAATTATATCTAATTGAACAAGTTTGAGGATCGTTTGACCATCTAACCCAGTTACATGTACATTGTACAATCCTTTTGAAGAGGATACGAGAACACATTTAACATTAAATATTTTCAATATATGTATAACTATTTCTTTATTATTTATTTTGAGTCTACTCATAAATGAGGAGGCCCAGAATGGAGTAGCCTCTACTACGCTGCTCCAGGGTGGATCTGGGTTAGTGTCGGTTTGTATGCCGCCGGAAGACCTGTGACATGGCTTGTCGAGGATATTTACCAATCAATCAATCAAATAGTTTATTGTGGACTGTAGGCAAACAGGTATGGTACCGGGACAGACATATAAGCATGATAATATGATAAGCCATAAATAATTATTTATCCTACTAATATTATATAATCTATACATACATAATATAAAACACAAAAAAAATTACGGATGTCCACTATAGACTGTGAAACCATCCAACCGATATGCCTCAAAATGGTTTCATTTGAAAGATAATAATCCGAAGGTAGTTTGAGACCACCAAAACAATGAATTGGGCACATTCAGTCCATTGATAAAGTCGATTTTCCACTTTTCCCATACAACAACTTGCAGATAGTAGTAAAGATGGGCGGCGCATAAACAGACTGTCAACACAAAAACACTGATCTGTCATTGTCATCAGAATTTTTTTAGGGTAGTGGAACACGCCGGGTATCCACTAGTATAAACGTACTATTATGTCATAAGTGCTGGTATTTTAAACGTGGAAGTTTGTTACGATGTTTGTTACTCATTCACGCAAAATATACTAAACGGATTTTGATGAAATTTGGCACAAAGGTAGATCATGACCTGGAATAACATAAAGGGTACTTGCCATCCTAGAAATCGCGAGTAAAGCCGCGTGGGTAGCGCTAGTTGAAACTATATTATTCCCGCGCTGGACGCCCAGTGTCGCAGGTGGTATTATAACGTAAAACTTTATGACGTCACGACCAGGACGCACCAACAATAAACATTAATTCACCTGTCACATAAACGTCTGCCCCGGCTATGAATTGAACCCGAAGTAGACATATTGCTTGAATAGAATGAAATCATAATTCATTACGTGAAAATGTTATCTATAAATAATTTAACAATTTCGCTAGTGGTAGGGTCCCTCGAGGGATTATATTGGTAATATTGATTTAAAGTGTTAATTAATACCATTATTACTTGTTACAAACTACTAGCAACACTACCAAATAAGTCTTAATGAGACACTGTATTGACTCTGATTTTTCTATATAAGCGCATGTAACGTACACTCCGAGATCAGTCTGTGTGATAAAGCGTGTAAGGTGTTACTCTGCCCAAATATAATCATACGGAAAGTGATTAATTACGTATTTTATATCGGCCATCCGACCCACCTACTTAACATATCAGAAGTTGGGATTCGGAAATTTCTGGGCCATATCGCGACGGCTTAGGCAAACGGAAGCGAAGTAACCGTGAATTTATAATAAGTAGTGATATTGATACGTGTAGTGCAAAAGATGAAGATCAAGAAAAAAAAATTAGTCCAGACATCAACTTCAACATAGGGCGTGCCACGTGTGTCGCGTCGTCAGCCGGGATACGAAGCTCGTGATTGCAGGATGCAGAAACACTGCGAGACCTGTCGACGCGGTGGATACACGACTATTTCGTGTTGGTTTGTACTAGGAGCATCCCGACCACAAGACCAGAAGGTTAGCAATATTTTAAGTATTACATATGATAATTTTTCCGACATGTTTAAAAGGATAGCTCAGGGAGCGATATAGAGGTCGATAGGGACGATTTGATAGATCTTCTTGAAAGCTAAAAGCCATTGATAACTCATAATACTGTGCGGGCCAAGCATATGTGGTTCTCACTCGCAGTCCGATATATTTTATAATAGCTACAACAGCTATTGCAGCTTTGATTATATCTGAATTAGTCTTCTAGATGGAAAAATAACTGTGTACTCTTCGTAAATTACAACTACAACATTTATTGTAACGTGCCAACTGTGTGCATACTTATTAATGATAATTATTGTCATAATCTTTGTTTCAATTATGCACAGATTTAGATAGTCAAGGTATTATAATACCTTTCTTTGAGTATTAACAGGATTTTACTGCTTCTGTTTCAAACATATTCCCTACTAGTACGTGTTTGTCTTATTAACCATTAAATAATTACAAATATTCACAAATACATTATCTAATACAACATTAATATTACAAGACTTGGTGACATAAAATAATGAGCAGGAAAAACAAAAGAATAACAGCAACAATAAGAAAATAATTTAATAACAACATTTTGCTAATAACATAGTTAATAGGAAATACTTCATTGCGTATAGGCAACATTCTTGATAAAACAAATATGTACCTCGTACCTATTACTTCAACCTGTGTGGACAAAAGATACCTAGTGACTGTGTGATCTGTGTGCTGTGAACTGCTGTGTGACCAAGTTCAACTATAAACTACGATTGAGTTCTGCTGTGTGAATACTAGTGAAGTTACTGTGTGATCCAATCATATAAATAAATAAATAAATATAAATCATAAGATGGCTGTGTGAATATTATTGTACCTGTGGCTTTGTGATCAAGCAGGTACCTACATACCTACATACTCAAAAGAGGAATTAACTGTGTGTAATGTAATAGAACATAGATACCTACATACATACGCATCATCATTTTCTATATGTATGGAGAAGGATAATAACTATAGCAGAGTAATATAAAAAATAAATAAATCGTAAAATATAAAAATACTGTGTGATCAAGTTCATAATAAATATACCTAGGTACCTACTAAATATTTAACAAATTACTAACTATGTAATAAAATTTATATAATTACATAATAACATTAATAAATGTGAAGTTACTGCCGTAATATTCTTTTCTGTTGTAGTGCTTCATATCTATTGTACTATCTTCTTCTACGCCGACTGAAGGGAGCAGCGTGGATCGCCGTGGGACACGGCTACAGTAGGATGGCCGAATGTTACAAACTACTAGCAACACTACCAAATAAGTCTTAATGAGACACTGTATTGACTCTGATTTTTCTATATAAGCGCATGTAACGTACACTCCGAGATCAGTCTGTGTGATAAATAGGGATGTTCGATCCAGGTGCCTTGTATCGATACTCTGGATCGATACGGATCGTTTCGCAGTGTATCGATCCAGGTATCGATCCAAGTGATTTGATACGATACTCTGGATCGATCCAGTATCGAATGATTTTTTTCTGATAGAAATAGCCGGCAACGAGCTGACGATCTACTTGATAGTAAGTGGCTATCGTCGCTCATGGAAGTCATGGATATCAACAACACCAAAAGCATCACTGATGCGTTGCCGGCCAAGAAAGAGAGAAGAAAAAAAAGTAAATTTTTAAATGGGAATGGTTGATCCGGGTATTTTATATATCGATACTCCGGATCGTCATGAATATTCCAATATAATTAATAGTCCAAATATCGATTCATATAATTATTAAATATACCTGTAAGTGGGTATCGCGGCCAATGGATGTCAGCGACCAAGCGTTGTCGGCCAAGAAAGAAAAAAAAATTAAAATGTGTGCAATTCACACGTGTTAGAAGTGTGTTCACCTTCAAAAATTTTATTTTCAAGATAATGAGACGAATGTAAAATTTTGGGAAGATGATAATTGTAGGTTTTACTACTCCACTCCACTCCACTCCACTTAACTCAACTCAACTCAAGTCAGTCTCCACTCATTTCTAGTCTCCACTGGACAGTTTCGTTTCATAAAATTTCAAGTCACCCCCGTACTAAAGAAGTTTTCACTTCAAGAAGAAAGAAATATGGTAATAAATCAAAGATGATATTTTATGTAGATATACCATATAATTTAATATGATGTTTTGTATCGATCCAGAATCGAATAAAATATTTTAAATATGGTTATATAAACTAACGACAAGCTTAATTCAGTGGGTTTCTAAATAAAGATAGATCATTATGGCAATATTAAAATCAATCGTTTTAGATTAAATTTTATATTAGATTAAATTTTATCCAAAATATTTTAGGTATAAATAAAAATAGAAAAAGTTACCTAAGGTTTTTTAAAACAATGTGGTATGTAGTAGGAACATCATATAAATAATAATATCTCACTTTATAACACTATATTTGATTTAGAATTCTTGTATATTTAAACTAAATAATCAAATAAATTAATATATCATGCAAAGCTTATAAATTACATTTGCCGATCCTTAAATTTTAATGAACGCTGGAATAGTAAATTGGATAAGCGCTCAGGAACAAATCGATTTCTTTCGCTTAAAATGCTATTGGCTAACGAGAAAAGCCATTCGGAGGGCAATGAAGTTCCTACCACTGATAAATACCGTAGGCGCAGGCCGTAGAGCTATGTCGCAGAGTTTCCCCAAATAACTTTTCTAGCTGACCAATACTTTAATTAATGGATCAGACTTTCTATCCATCAAAAATTCAGACAAATATTGCTTGAAAAATGTGTGGAAGCCTTCTTGTTCGTGTAATATGATGCACCAACAACTGATCTAAAGAAATCTACCTCCATTACATAATAATTTTGATGCGATCCGATTCGATCCGATCCACCCTGCATGTGTATCGATCCGCCAGTGGATCGAATGCCATTGTATCGATACAAATATCGAGCGGATCGTATGCCATTGTATCGATCCACACAAGTATCGATCCGGATCGAACATCCCTAGTGATAAAGCGTGTAAGGTGTTACTCTGCCCAAATATAATCATACGGAAAGTGATTAATTACGTATTTTATATCGGCCATCCGACCCACCTACTTAACATACTATTATTATTTCTCCATGGGGTTCTCCTAGATAGCTACCACCCTTGAGCATGAGTCAGCCGCCAAACGACTCGTCGTGTTCCGGCTGGGGGCTTGAGAGCCAGCTCTTTCTTTCTTTTTCTTCTCTCTTTCTTCACCGGCAACACATCAGTGATGCCTTTGGTGTTGCTGATGTCCATGGGCGACAATAGCTACCTACTTACCATCAGGTGAATCGTCAGCTCGTCATTAAAAAACATAAAAGTGTACTTATGTACGCGCGTGAGAAGTTATACTTCTTTGGCATCGTCTTGGCGAACTTCGTATCGCCTAATAATTATAATTTTATTAGTGTAATAATTATAATGAGTATTTGGTTGTTACTTTTAACTTTTATAGTTTTGGTAGGTTTAACTAATTAAAAAACCATTAAATTCCCTCTCCCTCTCCCTCTCCCTCCCGCTCCCTCTCTCCTTGCCGCTCCCCCTCTCACTCCCTCTCCCCCTGCCCCTCAAGGTTTCAATATTCTTTTAAGTGTATTCCACTCAAACAGTCACACAATCAAATGAGTTTTCTCTTTGTTTTTGTCACTTTTGTGTATGTCAATTATTATTATTTGTAGTATGGGCAAAGGATCATGAATCCAAGTTAACCGAACTATGTTTACCGAGACTTCTCAAATGCTCATCGTTACCAGAGTTTTCTTGTGTAAGTCATTGAGATGGCGAGATATGCAGTTCACGTATGTACCGTTATGGTTCCGTAGGTAAACGCACTTGTTTAACGCTCACGTATGCAGAACATGTCCCGTGCGTGCTGTGCGTATATTGCCTTATTCTTTTATTTCTAAGGCACGATTCCGATGATCTTAGTGCCGTTATGCTATGGGACTGTAGTATGTAGTATTGTATGGCATATATATGTAGTACGATTTCGTACAGTATTGTTCAACAATTGTATTGTCAACTTGTCATAATGAACAGAGCAGCCAAGATGTTAAAACAATATAGATGATATTATTATTTCTATTATTGATATTATTATTGTCTTCCTACAGTAATTTAAATTTTAAAAAGTTTCTTCTTCTATTACGGAACTGATGTTTGACATTTTGTCAGTAAAGGAATCCATCCGGACTACTTAACAAAATTAAGTTAGGCGTTCTGTCCACGTACTCCGCTTGCTTACATCTACGTAGTAAAAGTACGAAAACATCGTCGCATTTGTCTATTGCCTATGTTTTAGGTACGCAGCTTAGGTACATTGCAATCGTCAAATAAAGCGCAGTGGACAGTAGGCTTTATACAGTTATGGACTCCACATCGTGTTTTGACATCTCAATACTCAATTTCAAAGTTAAAAGTTAGGCGTTCTGTCCATGTCTCATTAGTTAAGTTGAGTAATTGATCGATTGTAGTTTCTTTCATATTACGTAGCTACCTCTTACAAATGACGTATTTGTTGTCACATTCACTGCAATGGATATTATTAGTGAATTGATTCATGGCCTTGATTGCGAGTGTCGTGCATCAGAACCCGAATAACATCGATAAATCAGTGGCGTCGCTATCTGCTGACACGTGACGTGGCGTGGCGTGATGTCGCGGATGTTGTTCATTAATTTACTTTTGTTTTGTTAAACAATCGAGGAATAGGGTTTTCTGTTTTGATGATGATCGGAAAAGGCCGAAATATACAGGCTAGTTTTGAACTATATCGCGATGTCTGGTGTTGATCTTAATTTCAGCACAATAGAAAGTAAAATCGATAAATTAAGTTCGATGCAAAATAAACTTACACTCCTCAGTCTCGACAGTAGATTTTTCACATCACACATAAAATAAACACAAACTTTAAAATAAACTACTATCATGACTTATATAAAAATATTTTCGATATTTTTGGGACTACCCATCACTATTGCCAATAAAATTATAACAATAAAATTATTCTTTTAAAAGATTTTTGATTTGATTTTTTTTATTAGACTTCACTGTTTCTTCTTCGATAATAGTCGAATAAATTAAAGAATGCCATGCGCTGCAAGGAGGATAAATTAAGCTCCTGTACCTATTTGTTCGAATATTTTACATCAACATAAAAAAATCTTGTAAAAGAATACAAATCACACACCAACACATCAGCTAGTAAAGTTTGAGTTACAAAATATTCCACATTGCTCAACTTCAACCATCATGTTTGAACCGTGACCCCCGGTAGCGTTAGATATTGACGCGTGGATGGGAGGAGGTCGGGGTCAGCCGTCAGCGTGAGGAACGTCAATCATAGACGGTCTCAGCATAGACATAGATAGACATGTCTATGGGTCTCAGCGAAGGCGGTGTTTTTCTGTAATCTCATTTATAGAACTCACAGCTTAATCCGCGGTTACATGTTGATGAAGTAGTAATGTTTCGAAAGCCTTCGCATTACCTTGCTTCGTATTCGTATACCCAAACTTGAATACTGAATATTTGGGATTCTTTTTTAGCAAAGGTTCCTTCCAGGCTAGGTTACGTTATTACTTATTATGCATGAGGAGTGGCGGAGCGAATGGTGTAGAAAATACTAATCGTGCGCACTGAATATTAGTTTGATATCATAAGTAACTTAACTCTATGAGATGTACCTACCCATCTATGGCGTCTGCAGACTGCAGTACTATAAGTATCAAATTACGCAAGACAGATTACGCACCTGTAAGATCCGCGTTCGCTCTGTGATGTTTGTGTTTATAGCGTGTAAATATCTTCTTGTGAAACGTCCACGGTATTTTAGGATGATGGCTGCACGTGCCCCTTGTCCGGTCACTCACGACACGGCACATAATTTCGCTATTTTATCATTGGTTTGTTTCTTCGTTAAATAATTTACCTATATAGTCGATACCTACCTTTTATTATGATTTTATTGGTTACTAATATTTTTAATTCCCGACGAAAAAGAGGGGTGTTTTAAGTTTGACGTGTCTATGTATCAGTGTATCTGTATGTCTGTCTGTGGCATCGTAGCTCTCAAACGAATTTTGGTTTAGTTTTTTTATGAAAGGTGACTTACATATATTCACTAAAACATGGAAATTAGTTAATGCGAAATGCCAAGGATAAAACTACAAAATATTACCTGCTTCTTTAGACAGTAATTGGTACAGTCACCTGCAGAGAAAAGTAACCTATCTGTACAGATGGGTTACTTTTCTCTGCAGGTGACTACACAGAACATCAGTAATACTGAGAATCACCTAAAATATTAAAACTTAATAAAATTACTAACTCTAGGGGCACAATTATTCAATTAATAACTCTGTAGACAGCGACGCAGCTTTCCGCTTAACGCAATCACGTAGTTACATAAATGTTACAAGACAATTTGCCATCAAAGGTAAAACCGAAGGGTAATTGAGGTAACATTAATTTGTAGTTTCTTGCGACAATCTATTTGCAAGTGTTTTCATGTTTGCTTCATCGTCGATTGAGAGGGTTACTTAAATTGAGACATCATTTTAATTATCCAAAGAAACACATTAATAGATGATGATGATTATTTAATTTAATGTACTGTGATTGCGTTTTAATGTCCCTAAGGTAATAAGGACCAAAAGTTTAATAATGGCAATTTTTAGCCACAAGTAAAACAAACGATTGTTCACTTGTTACGCAACCCTAACTCTGATGCACAGCCCTAGCGCGTAGCGGGAACATAGCAACCCGAGGAGCTGACGCAGCGCCTACGACGGTCCCACATATCGTGGGAATGCGACGGAATCCGTGTTCTCGCATTGACTCGGCCTAACGTACTTAGATATAGATAATTTTAATTGTAATTTTTGATTCTTTTATTAAATATTGAGACCAATTTTGAGTTTCTCTGCGACCTCCGGCCGCCACCCATTTAACTGGCGCAGTCGGTAGGATACTCGACAGCCGCGTCGCGTCAAGATCTCCGACCAAAAATCGGTCCGAGCCCCGCGAGGCTGCCGGTTTTCAAGCCGAAATCGAGTATCGAACACAAGACGGGAGGAGGCCAGGGTGATCAAGACATCGATCAGCAGAGATACCAAAATGCAGTAAGTACCTTGAATCTTCAAGTATTTGCTATTCCTAATTCCTAAGTATTCCTTAAAGTGTTCTTTAAGTGTTCCTTAAAGTCTATTAATTTAATTTTTTAGAATATATTCCCATATAAATATATATTATATTTTATTCGTTCTTTTTTTCATTTTAATATATGAGTGCCGATAGTAAAACTCGAATTAAAATAGATAGGAACGCGCACATAGACGAGCATAGGAATTTAACAAGTTCGGATAAGGAATTAATAGATATAATGGCTAGCGATTCTGTTGACTGTATTTTAAAGGCCCTTCGATTAGTGCCAGAATTCGATGGCAACCCACACATATTAACTAGGTTCATTAATTTGTGCGATCAACTAGTGATAACCTATTTTAAAACCGAGCCGGGACATGATTTAGTGAATTTGTCGCTATTGAACGGAATATTAAATAAAGTGACTGGACCTGCCGCTAGATTAATTAATTCGAATGGTATCCCAGAGAACTGGCTAGGTATTCGAAATGCCTTGATTAATAATTTCGCAGACCATCGTGATGAGACCGCGCTTTACAATGATTTGTCCTTGCAAACCCAGGGGTCAAGTAGCCCCCAAGAATTTTACGAGCGGTGTCAAAGCCTTTTCAGTACGATAATGACGTATATTTCCTTGCACGAAACTGTTCAGACCACAATTGAAGCTAAGCGGACACTGTATCAAAAATTAACTCTTCAATGCTATTTGCGAGGCCTTAAAGAGCCATTAGGTTCACGAATTCGTTGTATGCGTCCCGAAAGTATGGAAAAGGCATTAAGTTTTGCACAAGAGGAGCTCAATACTCTTTATTTGCAGCAACGCAACGACAGCGCACTTCCAAAGAAAGCCTGGCAGCCGCAACCTCCTATACCTGTAAGTACCTTTAACTTGCCTCTAAATAATTTTGCAATGTCCAGGCCAGCCGGAAGTCAAAATTTTAATATACCTATGCAGCAGCAAAGTTTTAATGTTCCTAATACATCGCGACATTTTACGTACCCCCAACCTCCTCAAGGTTGGAGGCCAAATCAAATGATATCTCAGTATCGCGGACCTAGCCGTACGCAACAAATATTCGGGACACCGCCGCCAAATTATAACCCACGTAACAACGTTTTTAAGCTACCGCCAAGGCCGCAAGCTCTACCACCTATTCGTAATAATTTTTCACAACCAATGAGTGGTGTCAGTCACTACACCTCAAAGCCAATGCCACCATCAGGTCACGATTGGCGAAAATTCGGGAACCCACCGCCTAATAATTATTTTAAGACACGCGAAGTTAATTTTAATGACTTCGGCTACGAATTTGATAACCCTGATTTTGACTATGGCTACGTTGACGAATACTATACTGACTACTATGATTATCAACCTCAGCCCAATTTTTATTCTGTAAATTATGAACAACCGATCGATACCGAAAGTGTTTCGGTGGAGGAGGTTAATCAGGAGCCTGCACCTGAGAATACCGGAAATTTTCAAAAGATTTCGAAATCCGAAAAGCCAAGATAGAGGTAAATTTACAGACGCAGCGACAGCTGGTTTATGTTCAGGTTATAATAGGTAACAGTCCTCCGTTAAAATTTCTTATTGATACCGGTGCCAATCAGTCATTTATATGCCCCTCTGCCGTTGAGAAATACTTTCGTCATATTCCATTAAATTATGAGCCGTTCGAAGTGACGAATGTTCACGCGACGACTAGAAATGATTACTCAATTACTTTACCATGCTTTTCAGAATTTAACGAAGAGTCTGACATTACGCTATTCATTTACAAATTCCACAATCACTTTGATGGGCTAATAGGGCTGGATTTATTAAATAAGTGGGAATCCAACATTAATTTAAAAGATAAAACTTTATCCACCCGTAATGCAGTAATACCAATTAAAATGTATAATTCACGTAATGTCAATCTCTACGAAAATATTATACCAGCCCAGTCTTCAAAATTAGTCCGATTACCTATCAATACCGATGATGGAGACGTGTTCGTCCCCAAACAAATTTTATGTAACTGTACAATTTCTGACTGTTTAACTAAAGTAAAGGATAATCGAGGCTGGGTACAAGTCAGTAATGAAACCCTTAATGACGTCGTCTTTTCTATGGACCGGCCAGTAGTAGGTGAAATGTTCAATGTGGAGTGCGAGCGTGCGCAGCATAGTAACATGTCGGAACGCGCTAAATATATTTTACCTAGACTTCGCACTGAACATTTAAATCAAGAAGAACTTGTCAATTTAAAATCATTATGCGAACAGTATGCTGATGTATTTTACCTTGAAGGTGAACCCCTTACATTCACTAACAAGATAAAACATTGCATAAAAACCACCGATGAGACTCCTGTATATACTAAAAGTTACAGATACCCATACATCCACAGACAAGAAATTAAAGATCAAGTTGCAAAAATGTTAGAGCAGAATATCATACGACCATCTGATTCTGCATGGAGCTCCCCTATTTGGGTTGTGCCCAAAAAGGCCGATGCTTCTGGAAAAACCAAATGGCGTCTTGTCATAGATTTTAGAAAAGTAAATGAGAAAACGGTTGACGACAAGTACCCAATACCGAATATCACAGACGTCCTTGACAAACTAGGTAAATGTCAATACTTTAGCACCCTGGATTTAGCTAGCGGCTTTTATCAAGTAGAAATGGACCCCAAAGATATACACAAAACAGCATTTACCGTTGAACATGGGCATTATGAATTTTTGAGAATGCCCATGGGTCTCAAAAACTCACCATCAACTTTTCAGCGGGTCATGGACAACGTCCTCAAAGACCTACAAAATCAGGTATGCTTAGTTTATCTCGATGATATAATTGTTTTTAGCACTAGCTTACAGGAACATATGGTTAATTTAGAAAAAGTTTTCAAAAAATTGCGAGAATCTAACTTCAAAATTCAGTTAGATAAATCTGAATTTTTGAAGTTAGAAACAGAATTTCTTGGACACGTTATTAGTACAGAAGGAGTTAAACCCAACCCGAATAAAATAAAAGCCATAGCTAAATATCCACTGCCAAAAACCACAACCGAAATCAAACGTTTTCTCGGTTTGCTTGGGTATTACAGGAAGTTCATCCCTGATTTTGCTCGCATAACGAAACCCATGACTCAATGTCTGAAGAAGGGCAGTAAAATCACTTTAGATCAAACTTATATCAATTGTTTCGAACACTGTAAAACCTTGTTAATAAATGACCCCATTCTTCAATACCCCGATTTTGATAAAGAATTTTTGCTAACGACTGACGCCTCCAACGTCGCTATAGGTGCCGTTTTGTCTCAAGGACCCATAGGGTCTGACAAACCAATTGCGTATGCATCCAGGACACTAAATACTAGTGAATCAAATTACAGTACAATAGAAAAAGAGCTTTTGGCTGTGGTTTGGGCCACAAAATATTTTAGACCTTATTTATTCGGTCGAAAATTCAAAATTCTCAGCGATCATAAGCCCTTACAATGGGTTATGAATTTAAAGGAACCCAATTCGAGACTCACAAGATGGCGCCTTAAACTATCTGAATATGATTTCACAGTCGTTTATAAGCCGGGTAAGCACAATACCAACGCAGACGCGTTATCACGTACCCAAGTTAATAACGAAGTAACAGCTTCAATTGTAGTTAATTTGTCAGAGGATTCATCAGATGGTTCTAGGACATTAACCGCGACTGAGAGCATCGCCGGCTCTGAAACCTTAACAGCTCACTCAGATGCCGAAGGCCCCATCTTGGAAGTGCCGATTACTGATGATCCATTAAATAGATTCACCCATCAAATAGTACTTACCATAGTAGGAGATATTAAAGGCAAGCCAGTCGTTACCAAACCATTCGATACACATACGCGGACTTCAATTCAGATATCAGAGTCAAACCTTCAAGAAGACGTCATTAAGGTTATCAGGACATATGTCAACCCCAAAATTAAAACTGGTTTATTAATTAGTCCTTCCAAAGCTATGTATTCTATAATACCTATCATACAGAGAACTTTTACGAATTCCGCGATGAAACTCGTTTTGACTAAAATTGAATTAGAGAACGTAACAGACTATTTGCGTCAGCAAGACATTATAGGTAAATACCACGATGGCAAAACCAACCATCGCGGTATAAATGAGTGCTACTTAGCTCTGTCACGTAAATTTTATTGGCCTAAAATGCGTGAGCATATTACAAAGTTCATTAATAATTGCACAATTTGCAGCCAAGCTAAGTATGACCGCAATCCAATAAAGCAAAGATTTTGTATAGTTCCACCCGCCAGCAAACCATTTGAATTAGTTCACATAGATCTATTAACTATCGAACATGAAAAGTTTCTGACCATAGTTGATAGTTTTTCAAAATATGCGCAAGCATATCATTTGCGAGACAGCACAGCAGTTAGCGTAGTTCAAGCCTTACTTAAATTCTCCACTCATCATGGCATGCCAATTACGGTTGTTTCTGATAACGGACCCGAATTTTCGAATCAGCTCGTGACAGAATTCTTAAAGCTACATAACATACAACACCATAAGATTGTGCCACATACCCCTAACGAGAATGGAATCGTCGAGCGTTTCCATTCAACGATACTGGAACATCTCCGCATACTTAAGATACGACATAAAAACGAGTCTACAATAAATTTAATGTCATATGCTCTTTTAGCTTATAACAATTCAATCCATAGCTTTACCCGATGCAAACCTATAGAAATAATTACAGGACATTTTGATCCCCGCGATCCATTTAACGCTGATCTGTCATCTCAATTATTACAACAATATATTATAGATCATAAAAACCGCATGAGTATAATTTATAATTTAATTCAAGATGCCAGTGCTTCACATCGTACTAACCTAACTGATAGCCGTAATCAAAACCGTGAAGCAGTTATTGAATACTCACCTGATCAGCAAATCTTTGTAAAGAATCCGTTAGCTTCCCGACGCAAGCTGGCTCCCCGTTACGTTCAGGATAAAGTATTGACAGACCTTCCTATTCACATATACACCCGAAAGAAGAGTGGACTTACAGCTAAATCTAGATTAAAAAGAGTACCCAAAACAGCAAATTTGTTGCAGGACCCACCTCGTGATTCATCTCCTTCTGGGCGCAGCTCTGTCGCAAGACATAACACTTGAAAATCTCGGAGACGGCCCAGGCATACTTCCCTTCAAACTTGGCGATACACGTATTATATCGCACTATCATTCATTTGTGCAGACTATAGACTTACAAGATTTGCGAACAAAGTTAGATGTGGTCATTGACCAATTACATAGTATAACACCGGAGTTAAACGATAAAACCTCATTTTCTTTCGAGCCTCATATAAATTATCTTAAAAATAAGCTTCAAAGTGTGTCTGATCAGTTAGATACGTTTAAATTAAAACGCGTGAAAAGAGGTCTCATAGATGGTCTCGGATCTGTTATAAAGAGTATAAGCGCCCAAGTAGCACAAATGCGCTGTATAACAGTATAACAACCAAGCACAATGGAAACGATAGCTGATAAGTTGCAGTATAGTAGCGTTATAAGCGCTTAAACAGCTGATATAACTCTAATTTGGGCACAAATTTGACAGCACATAGCTGTATAAGATATCCCATTACTAAATAATTGGATTATATCAGCATTATATTAGCATTTTAGGTGGGTAACAGACATTACAAGAGCTGAACACTGCCTGATTTACAAACCACATGTTACCCTATAAAAACAAAGTGAACATTTCTAATGTTTTAAATAGAGTTGAAAGTAAACGTCGAGCGAAACTGTGATATGAAATGTCACTGTCAATACCTTAAAACTTGTTGTGTGCAAGATCCCAGGTGCCATTTTGTGACAAGGAAAATGTAATTTAATATAGTTAAAACTTCGATTTCTTACTATTATATTCGAAATCTTATTGGGAAGGTAACTTTATCGTGAAATACCATATATATATCGTTCAAAATTTTCACGCGCCCTCATAATAACGGTGAATACAAAAAAATATGAACATAATATTGACTGTAAAGAAAACAAAAATATTATTTTGTACATTTATATGCATGGAATGTTGTTTTTAGGTATTAGTCAGTGGTAATCAAGTTAAATTGGCGTCGATATATCTTAAAATAAACCAAACTGAAAAGGTTATAATTGTAAAATAATACGCAGTATATTAAATATGGCGGATATGTTAGTGAACAGTTGTAATCTTAACCTAATGCTAAGGGCTGTATGTAATGTTCAATTGTGGCCTGTTATTCAGCATTGAGTAAAATAGTTAAGCACTTGTGAAAAACAAATCAGCCACGTCACACTCATAACATTTTCGTTGGCAGCAACACCCACGCGCGGGCAACACCGACGCTCGAGCGACCAATAGGAAGACAGAAAATTACAAACGTCATTCGTCACTCTGCGTTCTGTCAAAACGTCATCGACATCCACCTGTCAAAGCCTTTATGTCAACCGGCATTGTCACGAGCAGTGCGTTATAGTAGTTCACAAGGTCTCTCTTAAAATGCAATAGTTTTAAAGTACCCTCGTGGCCCTTTATTCAGCGCTATTGCAGCAGACAGGACACAACAGTACTAAACGCTGAATAATAGTGACGTCTGTGGCTTGTGTGTGGTGCCTAATAGAACCACAATACAGAATAAAGCATTATATTGAGCCTCGCTTCCTTCTATACAGCTGTTACAGACCGAAGGAACTCTTATAAGTCATTACAAATGCTAAGATTGACGATGTGGGCCTTGTGTGAAGGTTTATAATGCAGTTTTGTGCTACTTGGGCGGTAATCTCGATTACACCGACGCCATACGATATAATCATGCCATTGAAGTTTTACAGAACAGCAATAATAAATTGGTAACGGAATTCAATAGTCATGTCAGCATTACCAAAGAATGGATGGCTCATTACTCTGAATTAATTACTAGTTTAGTTAAAAATCAAAATAGGATAGAGCAGTATTTAGTTAATATTACGTATTATAGTGATTTTGCTAGACACATTCACCTTTCACAGATTCTTCTAATTTTAGGTGATAACGTAGATTCCATTTCTGTAGAGCTAGGGACATTGGAAAACATACTAGCGTTCATTAGGACGTCAACTATGCATCATTCGGTTTTAAGTCTAAATTCCATTATGAGTTTAATTGTTAAGTTAAGAGACTTATACGGTAGCGATAAAATACTAGATTTAGATATTAGAGAATATTATAATATAATTCGAGTAGGAGCATACTACTTAGATAATAAAATTATTATAGTATTTAAATTTCCTATTATCCTTGCCCAAATATATGATATGTATAAATTATCTATTGTCCCCAATAACAATTTGGAAATCCTTACACCACCCTCTCCTTTCCTAGCAATATACGGAAAAGATTTCAAGTACATAGAGGCAGAATGCCCGAAGATCAGTAAATGGTATCTTTGCGATGACGACCACAGCATGCAGAGCCACTCAACTGAAGATTGCATCCATCAACTAATTCTTACCCATGAAAGAAAAGAGATCTGCAACCCATTTAAAGTCTCACTGATGAAACCTGCTCTCGAACAGCTCGATGATAGACACTACATCATCTGCTTCCCCAATGCTACCAAGGCGCATCTATCCTGTGGTCAAGATATTTACAAAGTACTTCGGGGCAGCTATCTCGCGATCATCCCACACATGTGTTCTTTGGGAACACCTGACTTCACTATCTCAAACGTCCATGACAGCCTTAAAGGAAGAGTACTTAAAATAATAAATTTACCTGAGAACTTTACGTCGATTCCACATACGCCATCAGTCATCAAGTTGAACTCTATCAGTCTCAATGAATTACACTCGGTCAACACGAAGGTCGCTATGCAGTCACCAGTGAACATAGAGTCGAAGTTAGACTATAGCGTATATCATACGACTATTCCGATATACCTCATCATACTAAGTGGAACTGTTTTAACCATCATCGTACTGGTGTATCGTAGATACCGGATGAAACGAATTAAAGTTACTGATACAGAGCATATTCAATTGAAGCAAGTGCAGGCCATCCCAAGTAGCTCCAAAGACGAAAGCGATCAGCATCCAGCTCCATTTCTGACCAAGGTCTTCAATAGTCGCTGTTCTACGGGGGGAGGTGTTACGCAACCCTAACTCTGATGCACAGCCCTAGCGCGTAGCGGGAACATAGCAACCCGAGGAGCTGACGCAGCGCCTACGACGGTCCCACATATCGTGGGAATGCGACGGAATCCGTGTTCTCGCATTGACTCGGCCTAACGTACTTAGATATAGATAATTTTAATTGTAATTTTTGATTCTTTTATTAAATATTGAGACCAATTTTGAGTTTCTCTGCGACCTCCGGCCGCCACCCATTTAACTCACTCTTAAGCTTACTGTTTGTTTACAATTTGTTATGACTTATTGCCGAAGCAATAAAAAAAAATATATATGTCGTAATAATTACTTTTTAACAAAAAATAAAACCAACGAAAAAAAAACTGAAAAGCAAAAAATAAAATAAACCATTTAGTATTATAAATTAAGATCCGAAATTAACAGTAAATAAATAATTTTGAGACCGTGCCAAACAAACAACCAAAATTAATTACATAAAATTCATAATATTATGAGGGCAGCGGCATGCGATGCACACGGCAGCAGCAGCGCGGCGCACATCTTTTCGCCGTTTGTTTTTTCATTGGTTTGGCACCGCCTCAAAATTATTTATTTACTGTTAATTTCGGATCTTAATTTATAATACTAAATGGTTTATTTTATTTTTTGCTTTTCAGTTTTTTTTTCGTTGGTTTTATTTTTTGTTAAAAAGTAATTATTTTTTAATTTTTAGTTGCTATAATACTTATAATTAATAATAAATTATTGATTTTATGAATTATAGATTCAGTTACCAGGTAAAAATGTAGTAGATGAAATATCAATCATCCCCTATTTTCGTACCTATAGGGGTAAAATTTTGTTTCGAAATTTAAACAAGAGTAACCTCAAGGTACACACTATTCAATAAAAAAAGAATCATCGAAATCGTATCATCCAATACAAAGTTATTGGGGTTAACATGTAAAAATTCCGGGTAAAAAACGGGTGAATAATCAATCATTCCCTATTTTCGTACCTTTAAGGTGGGAATAAAATTTTTAAAAAAATATGGGACCAACTTCAGGACATACCCTATCCAATAAAAAAAGAATCATCCAAATCGGACCACCCTGTGCCGATTTCTGCGTGATCATACATAAAAAAATATATATATATACGTGTCGAATTGAGAACCTCCTCCTTTTTTTTTCGTCGGTTAAAAATTAAAATAGAAGTTAGTTACGAGCAGTTAAAAAAAGTTTATTCCTCAAATTAAATTACCAAATCAATGTAATAGGGAGTAATGGCATACACTTTAAATAATTTCTGTTTCTTTCTCTCTTTCTTTGTTTGTTTCTTACACAATACGACCGCCAAAACACGTAACAATGGAGACGCACAATCCGTGTCGCTGGCACGTGCCGTTTCGTTTTACATATTTTTAATTTATGTGCCTCAACTCAAGCAACCCGTGCCGAATTTATTATTGGGGAAAGAACCACTTAACGACCCTATGGTGGTCGGCGACAGTATTATAAATATGGAGTTATTGAAACACGACGCCATCGCCAGTTGAACGGTTAATGGTGTGGAACAGGTTATTAGTGTTTGAGGCAAGAAATCTTCTCCGATTACTTAGGATAGGACGAGTAATCGAATACATCACTTGAGCAGAGCGAAGAAAGTAGGTAAGTACTTCGAATACACGACGATTGAAATCTAAACATAAACTTACCTACTTTACTACCCCTGTTGTTGTAATCATATAAAGATAGGAAGAAAGAGAAAGAGGGAGATCTTTTCAGCGTGACTGATTCGTCAACGCAGAAACTATACCTAAATGTTTCATTGGGAAGCAATACGAAATTCAAATTCAAAATACTTTATTCATATAAGTAGATATCACTGATACACCACAATTTCGGAAAGGTGCTACCTATATCTTGGAGGAGACAACCTCTAAGGGTGTTAAATAGGGCTTGAAAGTTTGTTTAGAATGGGTAAAAAGTTAAAAATATCTTCTCTCACAACCTGTTTATAGAACAATTAATTTCCCGTACTCATTTCCAAACATAACAATTTCCAGGAAAATGAAAGACAGCCTAGTCACAACGGATGCTGAAGCAATCATTTAAAGGAAATCAATACATTACAACTGTGTAACATTTTACATTATTTAAAAGCCATTGTGTTATATAATCTGCGTATTTCCATTTTCCGCACTACAAAACAATAGAGTCCTAGTACTTACAAAACGCGTTACCACAATAAACATTTAAAACAAAAATTTTACTGGCTGAAATTCATGGACGGTCGCATCAAGGAATACAATTTTCCGTGAGTAAATCCAAATCTAGATCTGCCATTGTTGGACTAATCTCATCAATTTGTTTCCTATCACCAGATATTTCAATTGCCATTTTAATAAAAGAAAGAATTACCCTCTTTTCTTAACCTATCCTTGAAACATACAACTATTCCTCTGTTTACAGTTTCACTGTAGCCAAGTCACTGCAGCCAAGTCACTGCAGCTGATCGCTCTGAGACTCTGAGAATAACTTCCCTCGACTGGGCTTAAGTTTCATGTGGCTGCATTTCATCTCATCGAACGATTTTAAGTTCACACCCATTATCTTAATATTCACGGTATAATTTCATAAAATGGAAAGCATTACCTGATCACCACGCCGCGTATTTTTTGCCCCAAGCATGTCACATCCGCCAGCGATTTCACTACCGCTAATTACGTTTCAAGAATTCCGACAATACGTCACCACCGAAAACGTGCATCTCACGACGACATGGTGCAATAAATTAACACCTTTAATCCCTTAACAAAAGGTTGGAATTGCACACCTCTGTGAGATGGAAAGAATGAAATAAATGTTTGATAAGAACAGTTGTTGTACGCGATACTGGGTCATGCTGCTGGGTGATAGAGGTGGTAATTGGATGAGGAGTCCACCTGGTTGGTTGCGTGTTGTGAGGGGCTTGGCACATCGCCGCGATAGTTCAATGTCGATGCATTCATGCAGCTCAGTGCCAAGGTCGGGGATAACACACGAGGTTGGACTACGTAACAAGACACGGCTTTAATATTTCAGAACTTTCAAAAGATTTACTTTTTGGAAGCGGCGATGTGAATGCGAATAATTGAGTTTTGTATGCCGTATGTTGGAATCTTCCGTAGTTTTCAAACCTTGCTTAAGGTTTGGGCTTCAGTATCCTTAGAATAATAATAAACTAGAAGCCACATCTCGCTGTCATTGCTAGTCGCGCGTTGTGTCCAGAACCGCCCGGCCCCGCCGTTCTTCCCACCCGCGGTAGTGTTGCAACGTAAAACATGTCGCATTATTCCGGGAAATGTTTGTGACAGGACGTTGAGAAAAAAGATAAAGGCGATTATACTTAGGTCTACCAGTATCTGATCGCAACATATTATTACTGTGTTTCTAAAAATATGTTTCTCATGTAAGTGACTGTATCTTAAATATGAGAATAAGTTTCTTTAAACCTAAATAAAACTTGTTGATCGTAATTGAACTATTATTACTTTCAATGTTGATTGTTAGTATTTTTATCATAATATATATTAGTTTTATAATAGGTAATATAATATGTGTGGTTTGTTAATTTCAGACGAAAACATATTAAAAAATAAAGACCCCACCCATTTTCAAAAAAAATTGTTGAAAATTTGGGTGGGGGGTTAGGGGTGGGTCCAGCAAGGTTTATATAATTGGGACTGGGGGTTCTTAAGGGGGGTTGGAAATCGTGTCAAAAATCGTCTAGGACGCACCGTTTCCGAGATATCCGGTTTTTCCAAAAAAAAATGTTGAAAATTTGGGTGGGGGGTTAGGGGTGGGTCCAGCAAGGTTTATGTAATTGGGACTGGGGGTTCTTAAGGGGGGTTGGAAATCGTGTCAAAAATCGTCTAGGACGCACCGTTTCCAAGATATCCGGGATTTCCGGTTTTTCCAAAAAAAAATATTTGAAAATTTGGGTGGGAGGTTAGGGGTGGGTCCAGCAAGGTTTATTTTTATTTATTTTATTTAATAATTTATGCACACATAGAAACATTATACAGATAAAACATAAAGTAAGGATGGTACAAAGGAACTGCTTATTTCTTATGAAATTTCTTCCAGCAGCCCTTATGTTATGCAGTTTATGTAATTGGGACTGGGGGTTCTTAAGGGGGGTTGGAAATCGTGTCAAAAATCGTCTAGGACGGACCGTTTCCGAGATATCCGGTTTTTCCTAAAAAATTGTTGAAAATTTGGGAGGGGGGTAAGGGGTGGGTCCAGCAAGGTTTATGTAATTGGGACTGGGGCTTCTTAAGGGGGGTTGGAAATCGTGTCAAAAATCGTCTAGGACGCACCATTTCCGAGATATCCGGGATTTCCGGTATTTCCAAAAAAAAAAAAAATTTGAAAATTTGGGTGGGGGTTAGTGATGGGGCCAGCAAGGTTTATTTATCGGATCTGGGGTGTGCACGGGGGGATGGGAATCGTGTCAAAAATCGTCTAGGACGAACCGTTTCCGAGATATCCGGGATTTCATTCACAACTAATTTCATTTTTAAAATAGAAGATAATAAGATAAGGTGATAAGATTCACAATTACAAAACTACAAATAAACTCAAGTCGTTTGATAAAATTAAAATACTGTCAGTGGACGCGCGCGTTTAAGTACCGCGCGGGTGTAGGCAAATTTTTCAAGGACAGGGCCGAGTAGGAATGTGGCTTATTTGTGCTGCAAAGCCGGCGGCTTCAAAAGTTGCCAATCACGCCAGCGGCAAAGTGTGTAACAGTCATTACGGTAGGGAAAATCAAAACTGTTATATTGGCAACACTGACAAAATGGAGGCATAACTATGGTTGACAATTTCAATATGAATGAAATATTTGATAATTTATTAAGATAATGTTTTATTGTGCTAATTACACATGAAATGTGATCCCATCCTTTTTCTTTTTATGATCAGCTGCATTTGTACACGTCGGAACGGCGCAAGATGGCATTATTTAATAAAATTACGAGAGCAATTCAGCCGTCCGTCCACAGGGGAATTTCCGGAGAACTAATCGCTCGTTCGTAATAATAGTCTATATTAGACTATTTTTTGTATCGTCAATTTTAGGCGCGTATGAGGGATGCTTGTCAGTATCAGGTAGCATTTGAAATACAAACTACCTTTTCCCCTCAACCTTACAAACAGGTTTCCAAATCCAAGTAGCCCTAACTAAAACCAGGAATTATATTCCCCTGAACCTTACAAACGCGATTCCAAATCCAAGTAGCCCTAAAACCAGGAATTATAAAATCCCTGAAGAATCCTGCAATACTTTCCCCTAGCAAAGTGTAACGAACGTTAAAGTTTTTAACACAGTATAAATATTTCCTTATACTGTGTTTTTAACCTCTCTTGTAAAATCTCTCGACGAAGTGGGCTTAGCTCAGCGGAGCGGATAATACGCCTGGCGTTCAGCTTAGCGCGAGGCCTATCAACACAAATAGCCTGGATTTAAAAGAGCTAAAAGTGTATATTCATTTTTGCTCGTTTTAGGACAGTTTCAAGCAAGTATCAAGTTTCATTGCTGTGAAGTTTGGGAACAAAACCAAACTGTTTTTGCAGTGTATAATATCTGCAAAAAAATTGGTTGTCGGTAAAGTCAGTTTACGGACGGTAGTTTAACTTGACAACGTCATGACAAAACATTGATGAAATGATTGCATACTTTTATAGATAAAATTGAGCGCTTCGGCCGATCGTAGCCGATCGTGCCTCTCTATCGCTTGTTCCGCGATCTCGCTCGCACGGAACGTGACAGTGAGTCATGCATTTTCGTGCGTGCACCCGGCGTTCATCGTTTTAATAGACGTTGTCACGTCAAAAATATTCATGTAATCTTTATTTTGTTTAGAAATAACTAATCCACAAAACATGGATAAATAAAAATAAATCTAAGTCACCTGTCAGGACTTTCTACTGCCTATGCTGTTGCTACTCAAAATGTTTATTTCGCTATCCACAATGTCATAAATACGGTAACATCTTCAGTTACCTTCCATGAGCAGTAGCAACTTATCTTGCACCGAAATTTTACAACAACACAATTTCCTTTCTCAGGCTTTCTTCAGCTTAAATCATTAATCATCAATAGACTGGACTTGTATTCAATACACTTTCGCAATACCACACCGACAAGCGACAACAGTCCAGAGCGGCTCGCAGCGTGTATTCAGATCAGGTTAATATCTAGGCGAGTTGCTAGTTGCTACACCGGCTAGTTGGTAAACTCGCTGATATTACGATTAGACGAATAGAATAGTGTTATAATGGCGTAGAAGGTCGTCTGTGTTACAATCTAATGATCTAAACGGTGTCTAACTATAGCCTCTAGTTGTTTGATGTTCTTGGGGAGTGATGGATTTTTATATATTTTTTTTACTTAAAATAAGTTAATGCTTGACCACAATCCCACCTGATGGTAAGTGGAGATGAGGTCCAGGATGGTGAGCGCACTAACTTAACTTATATTTCTAAATGGCAGACTAGTCAGCAGATTGTATTAGTGGACATCCTACTAATTCCTACTAATATTAGTAATATTACAAATGTGATAGTTTGTACGGATGTTTGTCACTCTTTCACGCAAAAATTACTGAACGGATTTTCATGAAATTTTGCACACAGGCAGATCACAATTTGGATTAAGATATAGGGTACTTACAGCAGTGATAGCCTAGCGGTAGAACGTTGGTCTCCCGAACGAAGGGGCCCGAGTTCAAACCCTGGCACGCACCTCTAATTTTGAAATATTATGTGCGTATTACAAGTTAATTATCACTTGCTTCGGTGAAGGAAAACATCGTGAGGAAACCTGCACACCGGAGAGTTCTCTATAAAAGTTCTCGAAGGTGTGTGAAGTCTACCAATCCGCACTTGGCCAGCGTGGTAGACTATGGCCTAATACCCCTCACATTGTGAGAGGAGACCCCGAGCCCAGCAGTGGGACAATTATGGGTTGTTGCTTTGCTTTGCTTTGCTTTATAGGGTACTTATTGCATCGAAAAACGTGAGCAACGCCGCGGAAAGTGTACTAGTCAGTAATAAAGCCATCACCGATGCGAAAGCCTAAAGAAGAGAGATCTAAGTAGGTACTCAAACCCCCAGTCGGATCAAGCAAGGCGTAGCTCTAGGCGCCCATCATCATCATCAAAGAAAATAACTAAATAACAGTCAAAATTCACAAAGTAGGTACAGTTTGCAAAAGAAGTATGCAGGGCACGATTCTACAAACCTACAGATTTTTTGTGTGATAATCAATGTTCAATGATACCTGTAATCAATGATATTTAAAAAAAATATAGATAGGTACGTTATGCCCTTACAAATCAACCAAAAAATCTGTTCCAAAAAGAGCTAAAACACACAAACCTTTATCTTTGGTTTCACTACGCCCATCACATTGGTATAATACACGAAGGCATTTTAAAGCTGTATGTATAGTCCATTTTTTTAGTCGAGTCTAAAGTGGTAAACAATAATGGCCGACTTCTAATGTCAATTTGCCATAGACAATATTCACGATTGAATAAGGTTTGGAACCATCGAATTAAAATCGATTAACTTTTAACAAATACGATTAATTGAATCAAATTATATTTATATATAATTATACTTTTAAAATAGATAAATTTAAATTAAATCTTTCATATTTCATAATTAAATGATACAAGATATTGAAAAAAAAATTATTCAGAGAATTAAGTTCATTATTACTGTCTGATTCTGGCAAGTATATAATGAAACTTGGAAACGGTTTATCTGATATAGCGACTAAATTTCATCTTAATCTTATTATACATATATCAATCAGGTGTCACGTTGTTTGTCCGCGATGGGCTCCTAAACTACTGAACCGATTTTAATCAAATTTGCACACCGTGTGCAGTTTGATCCAACTTGAAAGATAGGATAGCTTACATCTCAAAAAAAAACTTTTGAAAGAACGAAGTCTGTCAGACCAGCTAGTTGTCTATTAAAAAAATGACTATTTGAATTGATAAGTAAGTACCTACTTAAATATTTCTGTTTAAAATTATTTGCCATGATACGAACGAAAAATAATTCTCATTGTAACTTTGAGCAATAGAAAGAGATAAAAATAATATTAAACAGTTTTAAAAATATGTCTTTAATTTTTCAAGCGTAAAGTTAAAATATTATTATATCGATCAAGAAATCATTCAAACGATTTAGAAAATCGATTTGTCTTTCAATCCTTACGAATCAACGACAATCTTAAGCTCCTAGCTGTCAAATTGTCAGCGATATATTGTTTCCTGTGCAAAGAAGTTTTGACAATGTTTCGTGTTTTAGAGAAATTTAAGTAATTAAACGGTGAATTTAATGAAGTTTCAGTGTGATATCAATAGTTGTTTGTGTAATAAACATATCTTTAAGGTACCCAACTCTCGAAGCGTGTGCGTGTCGTGAAACTAGTAAGATTTCCGTATGACTGTGTTTTGTTTATCAGTTTGGTCTCCGCCAAAAAAATGGACTATAATATGTATGTCATCATAAGAACATGTGCGGTAGTCAGGTGCTACAATAACAAATTTGCTCTTACTAAGCAATATGTCACTGGGGCGTACGTGTTAGCATATTTGTTTAATTTTAAGGTTGTGTAAATAAATTCCTTACTGGGACTTGTTAGTGTAAGAACGTAAGAAGGCATTTTTGTAACAAACTGTGTTACATGATTCGTTATGTTTTTATTACTCGTATTCTTACAACTACATGCTGTAACTAGGTCGTATTCTACTTGAAATGAAGAAATTTCATTTAAGAAATATGAATAAAAAAATAATTAACTTTTAAATACTTAAAATTTCACAATATGGTAAACTGTTTGGTGAAGTTATGTTACTTTTATGTAAAAAATAATGAGAATAAAAACGAATTATGTATATTATAGTTATTATAACTCTATTACTTTTGTGCCTATTTGGTTCTAATTTCCTCCGAAACCCTGATGATCCACAAATCACACACAATTTCGAAATATGTGCACAAAACCTAAGACGATGTGGACAAACAAGTCGTGTGAAGCCAATGCCTTATCTATTTGCACAAACGAATGAACATGTTACGGGCATCACACCAATTATTATAATCATCTTTATCGCCATGAAGCAGAGTATAAAATGATAGGGCTACAATAACAAAGCATCTGGCCGAATGCTTGCCAAATAAAACCCTATTTTAAGGGGTCAAAGTTCAAATTTAAATGTTACATTGAGAGAGTACCTATCTTACTATATAGGTTCGTCAGAAGCCTTTGAAGAAATTGTGTGATGATACCTCTTCTAAGTAGATAGAAAGGTCTCACTTGTAAGTCATTACAACATCATACATTTCTTATAATCAGTTACAAGCCAACTCTTTACATTGCTGAGTACCATCTCATCAAAAACATAAATGTGAAATGAGAGCCAAATAGAAAAAAAAAAAGATCTAAATGGGTGCGGAGTTCTGTGTACAAAAGCCTAAAATTTTAGTCACAAGAACATGTAATTCAAGCTCTACATTTGACTTGGTTAGTTTTCACGTACCATAACCTTAATTCGGAATAGATTTCATTTTCTTATTTCTGTCTTTGGCTTTACTTTACGCCAGCACCACGACCGTTTAGAAAAAAAATTGTTTTTGATTTTTGACCACAGAAGTAGGTAACAAGTTTTACCATACTATTAGTATGACAGCGAAGGGAACTCTTATACTTAAGAAACGCAATATACTTATGAGTATTGTTTAGAAAAAACTTGTTTATCATTTTAAAAATGTGTGCACGTGTTTCAATTACAATCAATTCAGTCATTCACTCAGGTCATAGAGGGTAAGTAATTGAATTCGCACTGATAGAGTCAGAGTGGGCCATCTGTCGCTTTCGGTACTCGTAAAGCGAATTCGGTAAAATGCATCTACTTAAATTCGGTAAAATGCCGAAACAGACAAAGCAAGAACACACACACCCAGACCGAGAACAGAACGCTGAAAATCGAACCCAGGACTCTTGATACTGGCATGGTAAATAACCATTATGGCACACGACTCATCAGGTACTTAGTTAAGCAACTAGACTCCTTAAGTATTCAGATATCTATCTAGAAATAGAGTATGAAATTAGTGATGTCATGAAGTTGTTAATAGTTTTAGATAGTTAAATATTTACCGTTTATTATTATTCTAAGTATTTACCTATCAAAAAGACTCCTTAATTCAAAAGAATTAAAGAAAGACACCAAAGCTTCTTTCTAAGATGTCATCTACTAAAAACCGAAATCGTAGAAGACCACTTGAAACCTCGAAACGACATTAGGTATATCGACAGTTGCCTCTACTTATCCTTGACTGAATGACCCTTACTTCGGATAACATGTGGATAGCGTTAAGTGTTCGCTCATGGCTGTGATGACGTGTTAGATCTCTTGAGTAACGTTATTGATACGATCGAAGATTATCGAATCAAGATTAATGTTCCATATGAATTTATAAGTGAATTAAATATAGATAAACATGTTAAACTTAGTAAGTTTCCGATTTTGTTAATCAGTGCGTGTTAGTAATAATTTATAATGACTTGCTTGTGGAATTCCCCAATCAATATAATATGGGTAATATTCATTATTCTTAAACCAAGTATGTATATTTAAAGTCGTATTAAAAAGCTTAAAATAAAAATATTATTTGTATTGAAAATGACGAAAAATAAAGAGAGTGTGAAGAATGTTATAACAATGAAATGGTCAGTACAAGAAGGTAAAAAACTCGCCCTTAATGACCGAGACATTGTAGGACATAATAAGCAGAATATTAACCTCTAGTCTGACCAGAGGTATCTAAGCTATATCCCCTGAAACTCGTTTAAAAAGAGTAGTTTTGAAAATAGATAAATGTAGTTTTCCATTAGAAGCACCGCAACATTTTTATGAGGATATCATTAATTACACGTTATAGACGTTTTGATCTCAATAACCTAAAATAGCGTGAGTGTTTTCATAACGCATTTAGTCATCATACTTACAATAGTTACAATGTAGGTATCATCTTTGTCATTGTGAGTGCATTAATGAACCTCGTCAATAATTTATTGTAATGCTATGAAGAACAGAGTGGTTCTACAATTTTATTCACAATTTTAATTACGGTCTAATTACTTTATTACATATAGAAAACTTTTTGTTTCAGTCAATTAAATCGTACCCCATACAATTTTTTTTTTACAAAAATGCAAAGACGCGCTTTATAATAATTTCTCGCTTATCGTTTCTCGCTAGTGTTCGGTCAGCTTATAGCATTAACTCGTGTACAGATAGCACTTAAGATTTTAAAGAAAACAACTTTCGATTAATTGTATTTTGTGATAACCTGGAAGCAATTTGGTACAATCGAAAACTCTCATAAATTATATCGGATTAATTGTATGGAGGTCATTGTAGAGTACAGATTTTATGAATTTCTTTAATTACTTGGCTTCAACTCATTAACGGCCTACTACTGAGCACGGGTTTCTCTTGAGGAGGCCTAGAGCACCAGCACGTCATTCCAGTGCGGAACTGCGGATTAGGATAGGAATTAGTGGCTAATCCAAGTGTCGAAGATTTCATACCACCCGACGTCCTCCGACTTTTACGATATCTTGCGATGACAAACGGAACTGACGGCTTTACTTGCCATCCGAAACTCGAAAGGATTTTTGAAGTTATACTTCTTTAGGCGCGTTATGAAATAAATGGAAAAAATTATAAGAGTTAAATTTTAAGATTTGTACACGTCCGTGTATCACAAAAACGCCGGTCACGAAAAACCGCACGTGCGTGTTAAAAAACGCTAGTTTTGAAAAAAATATTATTATTTTATTTATTTATTTTTTTGCTACTAGCGGTCATCCAATTACCGACCGCACCCGATGTTGCTTATCGACAAAGTTAAGAAATTTTTGGTAACAAAACGAACTTACGCGTGGTTTCTGTCTCACAGCCATTCTTCACAATTGACAATGACATTGAAAATGGCGTAGGGACGCGAAAAGCAACAGGTTAATTACGCGTACAACACCGTTATCCGTTACAGTTATTTGTTCATTTCGCGATACGCCTGTTAAAACGGTAGTTAGTAGCTTAGCTCAGTGGTACTCAACGTGACAAATGCTGTAAAATATACTATATAATTATAATTAATATAAAATAAAGAAGTTATTAAATAAACGCTGACAAACTGGAAATCCATGTACCTACTAGGATTTCATGAACACATGTATGAACGAGAGACCACTAATATACAGGAGCTAGGACATTCGATCTGTGACATAAATCCATGCAACCCGCAACGCAGCTAAATAAAGTGCGGAAGTACGAAAACTAACCAAAGCATGACCTTTTAAAACTGTCACATAGCGCACTGGTTAGCATGCCTGACCGCCGTTCGAAGGGTCCTGGGCTCCATCCCCAGTCAAGCAGAAATTTTAACGATTTTCTATATGATTCCTTGCTTTTTTAGGGCTTTACGAGCCTTGGGCGTCGTTACATGCCTTGTGGGGCTTTGAGTGTGTATCGTTAGATATTCAAGCTCAGTTTGAGAAGCGCTGGCTGTTGCATTGTAAAGTGGAGTAGTCGGTAGTTTCCAAGCGACACTTGTAACTTGCGTTGACCCGCTTCTTGCGTCTTGTCGCGAAAGCGTCACTTGCGATTTTTTACGATCTCATTGTAAATGTGCGGAGAAATCCTCTTTTTCAGATTAGTTTTTAAGTAGGAAAGTGGAGCGAAATATGTGCCAAATATTTTATTGTCGAACAATTCGTGCCAAACATTTCATGACAAGTTGGAAAAGGATATTGGGAAAGTCTTTCATTTGATAATTTGTGGTTTGTTTGTCTCGCAAAACTTTCTCAAGAATATAATGAAAAGACAGACTACCTGAACACCAATAATAATAATTAATAATACAATCGATGACCAGTAACAACGCCTTTGAAGTCATTGGTGTTTCTGGACGTGATCGTGTACCATGGAGGCTCATCTGCTATCATGACCTTCCAAGAGTTCCAAGTAAGTTATAAAGTGATCAGTTACAATGGTACAGACATGCCTTGATCATTCAAACTTTCAGAGTCAACTTGAAATTGGACCGAAACAGTCAACTTGGTAATTAATCCAAGACACATAATTGTCTAGATTCCAACAGCCACTCAACATCCACTTGTACCTATTTACCTTCTATTACCTTAATAACATACTACGTAGCAGTTCAGTTCATGTTATCATATTCTCGATATAATAAACTTGTAATTGATAACGAGTAATTGAGTGGGCTGATATTACCCTGCTATATATATACGAGTAGCTCGTTCATTATGCAGTAGGTACGCGATAGTATTGGATAACGTATTGGAAATCGCCTTCCACTAAACTGATTGCTTGGGTCTTTTACATTGTTACATTTCGTTAACGATGAAGAAATTCGGATATATCATAATTACTAATGTATGAAGTGACATAAGTCATTATTTTGTAACTAATATCACACAACCAGAGATTTATGATTTGCTTTGATAAGTTCAACATAATAGCATTATCTAATTACTTACATGTTTAAATAAGTAAATTTAATTCAATCAATATAATATTGCCATAATCCCACTCAATCTGCAGTGCTATCTAACACGATATGAGAAATAACTCTGAGTACCATTCAGACTGCAGTTTTTTTCGAATGATCAGTTGCTGTTCGCCCTTTGCAGCTTCACGCGGACTGTGGGGCGAATCCTGGAAGGGACCCAGCCACAGCCGAGAAAGTCAGCGGGAGTGGACCATTTGGTTCGACATAAGATGAACCAGGTAGGTACAACAGGCCGCTGACACTACACGAGGGAGGGGTAGTCCCTCCCCGCTGGTTTTAAGACCGAGCCGAATCCAGTAAGGCCTTTGAGGGTCAAAGGTCACGGGGGGTGGACTGGGTAATCTCCAAACTTACTGGCCAGGGTGAAGTTAGCGGCGTTGCGTGAAGGGAGCGCGCGGTGATCGTAGTCGATGCCTCGTCAAAACTAACGTGAAGGTTAATTTAGGATCATTATTTTAAATGGGATGATTTTGTCTGAGAAAAACCAAAGAGCTATTTATAGATCTCACTCTTAATCCAGAATATCGAATCCTATAAAGCATTGGCGAAGTACAAACTGGAGTTTTCCGGTTCTGGTAACTCGCTGTCCACAGCGGGACTGGATAAACAACTTGGAATGACCGACTGCACCATTCATCACCGCAAATAAACTTGGCAATGAAAACACCAGCAACAATTATGCACTGATGTTGCACACATTGTTATATAACAACATGAATGTGAGATTTTAAATAAAGAGATATTCAGTAAGTTGAGGTCAGACCACTGCGGACAAAAAATTTCGTTGTATAATTCTGTTAATAAGAAAAAACAATTAATAAAATGTAGACCAATAACTAAAAAAAAGATTTCAACTTTTAAAGAGAAAATTCAATCAAAACTACAAACGCATTTAACGTTACAACAAAGAGATCCAATTAAACTATATACCACATTGTCAAATAACATAAATAATGAATTTAATCAAATTTTCAAGTTTAGGTATATAGATATAGCTAAAAATAGTAAATTTAGTGATTGGGCTACTGTAGGTATTTATAAAAGCAGGAACAAGATGTACGATCTCTATGCCGAGAAACAATACAATTTTTCTCCATCTTTTCAGGAGCATGTAAGAAATTATTCAAAAATCTTTAAAATAGTTTGCATTCAGGCGAAATCAATGTACATAAAGGACAAGATTATTAACTCGGATAACAAAATAAAAACGGCTTGGAATATAATTAGTAGTGAGAATGGTAACGCAAAGTCCTGTGATTTCAGTTACGAACTGTTGATTAATGATAACACAATCACTGCTGATAAAGACGTGGCAAGTGAGTTTGAAAATCACTTCCGTAATATTCCTATAACGTTAACTAGTTCATTAGCTTCTTCGCCGACGGAAGCACTTTCTATATTAAAAAATCATGTTAATGAATGTAATATTTTATTTGAATTTAAACATATAACCACTAGAGACTTAATTAGCGCATTTCAGTCTCTGAAGGTAAAGAATACCGGTGACTTATGGGGCATTTCGGTAAAAATAATACAGCATATTATAGATATTATAGCACCATATTTGGTCATAGTTTTTAATAAATGCATAGATCTAGGTATCTTTCCAGATCTTATGAAATGCAGCAAAATTATACCACTTTTTAAAACAGGCGAAAAAACCGATATTAATAACTATAGACCAGTTTCTATTTTACCAACTCTTAGTAAGATTTTTGAAAAAATAATATTGAATCAAATGCTGTCCCATTTCAACAATAATAATTTATTACATCCTGATCAATACGGTTTCACTAAAGGCCGTAGTACAACCGATGCAGGGGCTAGGCTTTTAAAGCATATATTTGAAGCATGGGAATCATCACAAAATGCCATAGGTGTATTTTGTGACTTATCTAAGGCATTTGATTGTGTTCAGCACGAAACATTGCTGTTTAAACTTGGCCACTATGGTATAAAAAACAAGGCCCTTAGCTTGATCGCGTCGTATTTGAGTGATAGGATACAAAAAGTTAGTATAAAAGATATTAAGTCATCGGGGTCACCGGCTGTGTTGGGTGTACCGCAGGGCTCGATCTTGGGTCCGTTTCTTTTTCTGGTATACATTAACGATTTACCACATTATGTAAAGAACCAAGCGGATATTGTACTATTTGCTGACGATACATCATTAATATTTAAATGTGAAAGGAATAAAGTAAATTTTGACGACGTAAATAGTGCTCTTTCGCATGTGTCGCGTTGGTTCACTATCAATAATTTGCTTTTAAATGCAAAAAAATCTAAATGTATAGAGTTTGTACTACCTAATGTTAAAAAAGTTAACAAATCTCTCAGACTGAATAATGAAATATTGCACATGGAGGAATCCACGGTCTTTTTAGGGGTGACCTTAGATAGTAAACTTCAGTGGGGCCCACATATAACAAATCTCGCGACTAAACTCGGTAGGGCTGCTTACGCTGTTAGGAAAATAAGGCAGTTTACTGACGTCGAAACTGCTAGGATGGTTTATTTTGCATATTTTCACAGTATTATGTCATATGCCATCTTGCTGTGGGGCAAAGCAGCCAGTATAGAACAAATTTTCATACTACAAAAAAGAGCTATTAGGGCTATTTATAAACTTAGATCTCGTGAAACTTTGCGTGACAAGTTCAAAGAAATAGGTATACTTACAGTAGCCTCACAATATATCTATAGTAACGTGGTTTTTATACGGAATAATATAAGCGCGTATAAACAAAATTTTGATATCACTAATCGCCAAACAAGAAAAATGCACCAGTTAGTAACGCCATCTTACCGTCTTTCTAAAGTGAAGCGATCTTTTATGGGCCGTGGTGTACAGTTCTATAATAAAATCCCAAAGTTAATACGTGATTTGCCAGTGGAATTATTTAAGAAACATGTAAAATCTCAACTTTTAGGGAAAGGCTACTATACTGTAGATGAGTACATAAATGACAAAGACGCATGGAAATGACCAGATCTGCAACCAGTTCCGTACAGGCTAGTGATACTTCTTTGTAAGAAATATACCAATGTATTTTATTTTTAAAAGATGTGCTGAGGAGTTTCTTTCGGCTTTTCTTCTCCTCCATGACAAAGCACCTTTCCGAAAAGCTGGTAAATTAAAAAAATGACGTGCATAAGTGTATCAATGATACCTACATGAATAAATGATTTTGAATTTGAATTTGAATTTGAATAATCTGTTTACGTAAACAGATTAAATGTACCTATAATGGATTAAAAGTATCATTCAGTAGGATTATTGGTTTCGATCTCACTTACGCGATTTCCATTATTTATTAATCTTGCATTGTCAAATTCGGAGTTTTTCAATGTTAGGTAAGTGTTCGGGTAAAAGTAACCGGCGTGCCTAAGGTGACCATATTTCCCGCTTTGGGCGGAATTGTCCCGTTTTGAGGCTGTCTGTCCCGCTGTCCGCTGCGAGATCAAAAAAGTCCCGCTCTGGTATATATTTACTTACTTGTGGACATGAAATTCATTGAAACTACGAGATAATAGGAATTCTTGTAAAATTCCGTAGGCGTCCCGCTTGACACGAAGGCGCCCGATGACCATTTTTTCAGCGCACGTCCCGCTTTCAGTGGTCAGAAAAATGGTCAGTTTAGGCATGCCTGACAATTCTTCAGAATTTTAGAGGTTATGGCTAGCCGCTAGCGTGCTGCTTATTAGTACCTACCTAGTTTAGTCATGGATTTTGATAAAAAGTATCAAAGAGGACTATTTTGTCCCAGAAATTTGGCTATGATAGAATTAACGCACATAAGTACCTAATTCTTTTTACATTCTTCTTTTTATGGCACTGAACTTACAGCAGGTAACTATGAATATGATTTTTATTTTATTAGGTACCTACTCAAAAAAGCAGGCAACCTCAATCGTGAGATCTCGTTCATAAACTATCCGACCTACTGTTACATTTTACAACTACTTTACAAATCTATAATTACGTTTTCCAGTACAGTTAACAAAAAAAAAATTAGATGGCAGGTACCATATTATCTTGGCAAAAAGAAGCAGAAAGAATCGAACAGTTACGCTAAAAGCAGCACTGTCGAATTGGCAATCGATATTCGTGAGTTATCGCGCGAAATACCTTTTTTCAGTGTTTTTTACTAGCGTATAATAACAGTCATAAAACACCTATTCAGTCATTGGGTATTTGACACCTCACCTACATTCCGTACTATCATCCGTTTGGATAAATGGTTCCATAAAAACGAATCGACAAAAAGATTAGGGCGCCTATGTAGTGGCGACTGGGAGTATACACAAACACACAGAGCGTAAGTCTTGATTCTGTATTTGTAAATTGAAGTGAGTCGCTTCAAGGCTCAAGCAATACTCTAGCTTAATATAGGGTACCCGTCCCGGATAAGCGTGAGAGGTCCCGCGTCCATGTCAAGGGTGTTTAACTGTTTATATTATATAGGTAGATCTAGTATAATTTAAGAGTAGATACACCTTACAATTTATTTTATAAAATCACATGATTGCTTAGTCGCTCGTGTATAGAAAGCCTAAAATAAAATTAAACATGTTTTTAGATGTAGTGATATAATAGGATTAATATTATGGTTAAAAAATATTATTGATGATATTTTACGATATCTAAAATTAACAACTTTTAATCTTATAAGTACCTCTCCCATCATTTTATTATGATCTGTTTGAATAGTTATGGTACTTATTGGTCGATTTTTCATAGATTATATTAGTTAACATACTTACATACGTAGTATGTTAACTAATTTGACTTCAATGGCACAAACGCAGCTGCAACGCAATCACTCTGTTACTGTTTGATGACCCCTGTGGCGCAATGGTTACCGTGCCGGACTGCCGCGCCGTACCGAAGGTCTTGAGTTCGATTCCCAGCAAGACGGAAATTTGAATGATGAGTTTGAATTTCTGTTCTCTGTTTGGCTGTGAATGTCCATGTCTATAGTATTGTCCATGGCACCCACGACACAGGGAATCCTTACTATGAGTGTGAAGCGTTATTTATTATGTATTCCTAATAATGTATTATGAATATTATGATACAGGTCTAAATAAGTGAAACAGTTTACATCTCCTTTCTAACTTTTCCATTGTAATGTACCTAACCGTTATTATTTTCTTTTACGACTTCCTCAAGACTGTATTACTGCTATTTCGCTCTAGATATATAATTATCTATAACTACTATTACCGCAAAATCACAATTGTCCATCGTCTAACTTTAATTTTCTATTCAAAAGTTCAAACCTAGTTCACGCGACAATAAAGTTCTTAAATATAACAGTTATATGGCATTCACATTTCACATAGGTATTAGCGTGTGTGATAAAACTGATAAATAAAACACGAAACACTTTCACTATCTTTTCCATTAATAGTATTCAGAGGACTTAAGTTTCATTTAAAAATTCACAATAAAAAATGAAAAATAAATAATAGTTCAAAAAACACGCTTTTAGAAAATCCAACTACACACACACACACACACACACACACACACACACACACACACACACACACACACACACACACACACACACACACAATCCACAATAGTGTGTCGTTATTATATTTTTCCGGTGTTAATTTTAGAGAGGTTGCTGGAAAAAAAATAATGTTTTGCAAAAACCACTGAACGGATTTTCATGAAATTTTGCGCACAGTTAGACCATGACCTAGAATAAAATATAGGGTATTTATTATCCCGGAAAATGCGGACAAAGCCGCGGCCAAAGCGCTAGTGGTCAGTGTTATGGTCAGCTGCTAACGGTTCAAGAATCAATGACCCAATGTGGTTTATGATGTATGAGTGGACCTCACACGACGGATTGGATATGGGTCAATAACTAGCTGAAAGCGATTTCGAACGCGATCTAGTCCATTGATGGAAATGCTGTCTCAATCTGAATGAATCATCTAATTGATTCAGTCATCGGTCAGTGACCGTTATTAAATCACTATACAAAAAATACGCACTAACAATAAGTAGTAGTTACAATCATTGCATTAGGTTTAAGTAGTCTGTCCATTATAGTGTACCATAAACACTATGACTTATGAGCGTGCTATGAACATCAACTAGATACGCTCTTCTATGCCCACTGAAGCAGATCGACGGCGTTCTGTGCCTGTACACAACTCACACTTAAAATGTACTAAAAGCCTTGCATTCGATTCCATTCATCCACATGCAAATCCCACATTTATTATTAACGGAAACCTGTCGGGATTTTCTGAGTCTGAATGGTTCCCACAATTTGCCAGACGCCCAGGGCTGGCAAGTCTATTAGGAAGATTGAGACTGCATCTTCTAACGGTTGCGAGATTACCGATATCTTCGACCCACGTCGTGTGATCGACGTCTGCGATGTATCGTGCGAATGGAAGGGACAGCGAAGGGATGTTATGGCGCTGCGTATCCGTAACCGAAACTGTTGGATATTCGTTGTTGTACAAAAACGTGCTGATGCATATGTAGTATGTAGTTTCTATCTCAATATCTCAGTAAAGTGGGTCCTAAATTCTAAATATAGTACCTACTGATCAAATAATTAAACCGTTAATTAAATGTAATAAATAAATTATTCGTTATTTTATCAAGCTCTGTTCAAAGTTTGCTTAATCTACAAGAGTAAAAATTTTCAACTGCTAACAGTTCTACTTTAAGCGATCAAAAAAAACGCTACGTACGCGCCATTGGATGTTTTGCAATATGTGCTTTGGAAGGCACGTTGTCGTCAGATAGCACACCATTACAGAGACTTTCCAGCATAAAAACTTCCAAAATTGTATATTATATTAGGCTTCTGATGTTTCTCTCTGCTTGAGCCAATAGGCCTCTGAAAATCTAAAAATCACCTCCCAAGTCCTTATCTTACTTAAACCCATGGAATAGATTCATTCCGTGTTAGACCGGTGCACTATGTGGAAATCGAGCCTTTTTCATGCCATAAATCACTTTTTCAAAATCATCGAGGGGGTCATGTGTTGTACCCTAGGTAATAGCTAAGGAGTTACTTTACACTATACAACATGATTTACATTTTTATTTGCTACCATTTAATGGTAAAGCGAATCTAAATACGCTAAACGAAAAATAGTTTTAAAATACTTTCAAATTTGTGATTTTTCAGTTTGAATTTGCAGTGATATAGCAATAATAACTATTTTAATATTATACCATTTTGGAAAGCTGAAAGTACGTAATTTTAGATTAAGTAAAAAAAATAATACTTTATTTGTATATATACCTACTAGAGACGAATATCTCGTGACAGGTAATATTTCTTCATTTCGAATTTTCGATTAGAGTTTTGGGAGTTGCCGAAGCTTGCCGAAGCTTTGTTTTAAGTGTTATTATATTGGAAATTTAGTAATACTTCAATAAATGAAAAAAAAAGTTGCGGCTTTAATGCGGAACGTACTCTAATTTTGTAAGACGTGAAATTATTAAATTTGGTCAAAAGTTAGCAATAAAGCGCAAATAAATTTCTGGTGTAATAACTACGTAAACTATATAAATATTATATCATTTCAGAAAGCTGAAACTACGTACTTTAAGATTAAGTACAAAAAAAATTACTTTATTGGTAAATATACCTACTAGAGACGAATATCTCGTGACTGGTAGTATTTCTTCATTTCGAATTTTCGATTAGAGTTTTGGCAGTTGCCGAAGCTTGCCAAAGTTCTATTATAAATGTGGGTATACTGGAAATTTAGTAATATTTCCATAAATGAAAAAAAAAGTTGCGGATTTAATGCGAAACGTACTCTAATTTCGTAAGACGTGAAGTGATTAAATTTGGTCAAAAGTTAGCAATAAAGCGCAAATAATTTCTGGTGTAATAACTATGTAAACTATATAAATATTATACCATTTCGGAAAGCTGGAAGTACGTACTTTTAGATTAAGTACAAAAAAAATACTTTATTTGTAAATATACCTACTAGAGACGAATATTTCGTGACAGGTAGTATTCCTTCATTTTGAATTTTCGATTAGAGTTTTGGCAGTTGCCGACGCTTGCCGAAGTTCTATTAAAAGTGTTATTATATTGGAAACTTAGTCATATTTCAATAAATGAAAAAAAAAGTTGCGGATTTAATGCGAAACCTACTCTAATTTTGTAAGACGTGAAGTGATTAAATTTGGTCAAAAGTTAGCAATAAAGCGCAAATAATTTCTGGTGTAATGACTATGTAAACTATATAAATATTTTACCATTTCGGAAAGCTGAAAGTACGTACTTTTAGACTAAGTACAAAAAAAAATACTTTATTTGTAAATATACCTACTAGAGAAAAATATCTCAAGATATGTAGTATTTCACGATTTCTAATTTTCAATTAGAGTTTTGACAGTTGCTGAAGCTTGTCAAAGTTCTGTTATTGTTGTTATTTTGTAGGAAATGTAATAATAATTCAATAAATGAAAAAAACTTGCTGTTTTAATGCACAACGTACCCCAATTTTGTAAGTCCTGAAATGATTAAAGTTGGTTCATCAGGCTAAAGTCGGTTCTTCACGCTTCATCATGGTCGAAAGTGTTCCAGAATAGCCATTAATGAAGACGTTTTACACATACTTTATTATACATCCGACCCTTATATAACTAGTTTAAGAAAACCGTAAAAAAAAGTACATGGATCTTCTAGATGAAGCTTTGGAGCTATTAGATTAATTTAAACTGTCTAATTAATATATTTATTGATTAACGTTACCTTGATATATTTATTTTTATATTTTAACATAATATTCTTTCAACATAATTGTAAATTCAAATAATTTTGGCTGAATTTAATGTTTATTAATTTTTTGCTACTATTAAAAATACATTTATTCCTAAATACTTTCTATTATTTGAAAGTATATATATTCAAGTCTATCAGAAAAAAAAATCACCTTGCTATCTTCAAAAATGGCTCAGTTATAGATTTATGACATGAAATAGGCTCAACTTCCACATAGTGCGGTGCTCTGTAAATCTGTATACTTATGGATTGAAATCATACTATGACTCACTTAGTCATAGTGTGATTTCTATCCATGTGCACTATAGTATGTGTTAAGCACAGTCTTAAATTACATCTGTCACATAAAGCTAATGTTACTTATTACGTGACCTAACCACGTATGTGATACCTTTAGTCCTGTGATTTACATATTACCATATTCATAACGTTGTATAATTGTTATCGGGTAGGTATAGTTTTTTTTATGAAAATCGTCTACTTGGTTAGTAGACCATAAGTCGCACATGTAATAAGTGGAGTAAAACGCTCTATTTGCCATTATTTAAACACGATATACCTAACCTAACCGACAAGCATACTGTTTAATAATGTCAAAGTTAACTAGACCATTAATTCATTAGCTGTGCCATTATAATGCCGAAATGTAAATAATGTCATTAGGCGCTTACTCATGTAAGTCTATACAAGTGTCAAAAGCAACATACAGACACGCCTTCGAACACACAAAGTGACAGCGATTTCTAATGAAGTGAAAAGTATCTACAAACGAGTAATGTTATTTTAAATAACCTATTCAACATCTGGCTTATAATAAACATGTAATGGCAAAGATATATTATTATGTAGATCAGCTGTATAGATTTGCTGATAACACAAACACATTGACGATCTGTACTGATTTGATATGTATACAGCTCTTACAGAATCCATCCGTCCATCCATCAGACTTTACAAGCCCACAGCTGGACCTCTTCTAATTTGCGCCACTTTGACCGGTTCTGAACCTTCTGAATCTAGCAGATACCCGCTGTTTTCAGGTTGTCAATCGACCCAGTTTACATTACCTCTCTTATCTAACATAAAACTAAGGCAAAGGATCGACAAATGTTATGTGTACGCATAGAAAGTCACGATCTCATTTAGACGAGAACTCCCAGCTCCGCCCACGTTGACAACAGAAAGTGGTTTTTTGTTCAGGTTGCACATAGCCAGTGTTGCCACACTTATCACTGACAACACTAGTTACTTTTGCAATGTTTTGAATAACAAACAAGCGCTGTGTACGCGGTTTTGCTCGCGTTTTCAGATATAATAAGGACCCTAAGTCCTATTCCAGATCATGACCTACGTGTGTGCTGAATTTTATCAAAATTCGTTCAGTAGTTTTTGACTGAATGAGTAGCAAAAATCCTCAGAAATTTTACATTTATAATTTTAGCAGCATAACAAATTTTTGAAAATGGATCATTATTTCTGACAGCGAATTTTTGGAGTTTAGAATCGATTTTCATATTTAATCCCACGGTTTGAAATTTTATGAGGAGTAAAATCAAAAGTTCTTCGTTACGTTATGTGTAATGTTTGTAATTCGTAACACAGAATCTAGAGGGCGTTGGATGGCTGATCAGTAACAACGCCACCTAATGATAATAATAATCTTGGTACATCCTGATCCTGATGATCCTGATTCTGATAATGTGAAAAATAATCATAATTACATTATTTTTTTATTGTAGATACGCGCATTAAAAGCACTGGAACGGCCTGTTAAAATTGCTAAGAAGCGAGAGAAATTTGCTTTTTATGCAGATAACTTTGAAGTTTGAAAGAACTTTACTGCTGCCAGTTTCTCAATGCTAAAAACGTTGAGAATTCTCAACAACTCTAAGGATTTAATCAAATAATGCGGCGTCTTTGATAAACGCTTTCTAACCGTAGTTTCGTTTCGAGCGAGAATGCAGAAAATTTTAATATCGAGCAAAAAGAATCATATGAAGTCGAGTACAGTGCACAAAGGACTTGTTCAACTAACAGCGAGAGGCAGCGACATCTGCCTTATACCTCTTTATAGCCGTTTTGGGGCGGCTTAGAATACCATTCCTATTTCCACGCCGGATGGGTGTCGTAAAAGGCGATTAGGACTAGCCCACTGATGGTAGGTCCCCTCGGAGGGATTATGATGGTAATATTGATTTTAATACTTCAATAATACCATTATTAATGTTATTATTTCTCCGTAGGGTCTTTCTGAATAACTACCACATTCTTGCTTGTGTCAGCTGCCAAACGACTGTCAAATTAAATATTAAAAAACATATCAACATTATATTCAAAAACATTCGTACTCATAGTAACTTTACTATTTTAGTCAGAAAAGTAACACACGGGACATCTGCGTATGTATAGTGATGTCAATGAGAAGAATATTCAGAATAAATATCCGAATTGGATGTTTTAAGTTATTTAATTAATTAATTCATATAGTCAATATTAATCATACATTTTATAATTCATAAATAATTTAATTCATAATTTGATTTAAAAAGTTATTATTTGTGTTTCATTTGCTGACCTACTCTGACGTTGAATTTCATTAGTTTTATTTATTGTTTAACATTGTATCCAAAATGGTTTTAATAATGATATACGAAACTTAAGCCTTAACACCTAGATTATCTTACCATACTATGGTAGAACGATATACAGAAAGAAATAATGTAAACAAAGGCAAGTAAAAAATGCACAATACACTTGCAGCGAGGATCGTAAAAAGCGAGAATGCTTTTAAAACGAGCCGAGAGAAGAAATTACATTTAATATTTCTGCACAACATTATTCTAGGTGAACTTGGAATTTTTAATATCATTTTAAGCCTAAACGCCTTTATTCTCATTATGTAATTAAGAAAGAAAGAAGATAATGCAAAAGTTATACCGATATTAATAAATACTTAGTAACAGTGATAATACTGACTAACATGGGTTTGGAAATATCGAATTGTGCATCGAATTTCTAGAGAAAACATAAATGACGCTTAGAACCTTTTAGGTTAAGGGATGGCAGGTAATTGAGATTTTGTCAAAGATAAATCCTACCAGGAAGCAGCTACCTAACATAAAAGTTTTTCAAATCTAGTTTATCAATATAAAACTCTTCTACTTCCATAATTCACGGAGCACTATAGTAACTGAACTTTATTTCTATCATTTGAAACGAAATTATATAAAGTAAGTACCTATTTTGTTGCATACTTTTGCTAGCTTTTACGGAAAGTAACCTACCTATACATATATAAAGGGATTTCCAACTTTCATCCACTGCCGTTGTTAAGAAGTACATAAACGTACAGCCATCCATCTAACTTCTCAAGTTAGAAACATCTCGACAGGTTCAAGTTAAACTAGTTCTGCAAGGTTCTGCAGTAAAAAAGCTAGCAACCTTGCTTTCCTATGTCTTAACGCATTTGCTTTCTTTTGCTTCCTAAGGAAAAGATGTAAGGCAACGGTCAAACAGACGTAATTTGTTAGCCGGCGAACTTCAATTATCTTTTCGGTCCTAAAAGGTGCTTTATCGAATCTTCGAATCTAACGGACATTATGTTTAAAAATCTAACTATTAAAAAAGTTACATATATTCATTATGCTGGTTTCGAATTTAAAATATGCTACAGATAGTTCAAGCCCATTAATACAAAACTAATAACCTTCCCATTTTCATTCTTAAATATTTATATTAAAAAGATATGCAGAGAACACTCATAAGCTTCATAAAGTTCAGCTTAATTCCATTACATCTTTCATTCTGACTTTGATTTCGTCGCGGCTACGCTCCCACGTTCAGTCACGTTCTATCGCGTAACTTTAAGCCAGTGTATTAAGTACTATTATTTCTTCTGTGGTATTACTAAATTACTAAGGACCTACTTCGAATTTATTTTAATTATCTATAAAATTAAAATATTCGTAATCTAGTTGACAATATCTTATATTACACATTATATTAGACATCATTTAAAAATGTTCCAGGTATCAGGGAAGTGCTGTGTAATCATCGACGAATTCATATAAGCATATCCGAAAAAATCTGTTTTTTAAATTCAAGAGAGTCGATTCAAATATTTTCTCTATATCAGTATGTACTGACTCGATTTCTATTTCTATTTGATTCTCAAGAACTCCGCAAACCTCTATTTTGTGTGTACCTATAGATTTTAATAAAAATACTCAATTTAAAATCAAATCCTAAGCTCAGAATATGTTTGTTGCTTATATACTTTAACGTATGTTTATTAAGACATCACATTCATCGCCTAGTGATATTTTTAGGTTACGGAAGTGACCTGTGTGCGGGCTTGCAGTCCTTGAGCGTAATACATGATAACAAACCTTGAAAAGGCCAAGATTAAAAATTCACTACATGGTGACTTTACCTTTTATTGATTCTGTTGCTATTGATTTATAATAGGGCTGTCTTCACATCAAGACCGTCAGGGTTTTACAAAGTATGTACTGCGCTTTGTCCAACATTGTGGTTTCCTTGGTGGATTGTAGAGTTTTGTTAATTAACCTTTTGTAGTGTGTAAGCCTTTGTATGACACTATACTTGAACCTTATTGGTTATTCTCAATTAAGTTAATTTATTTAATTAATCTTCATCTTCATTAGCCGTATTGGAACGACTTAGAATATTTTGATTTCAATCCCAGGCCAGCATACCAGGTTGTCGTAAGAAAAAAACATCATGTTCTATCAAATACTTACTTCACGACTGATTATTACTATAATATATTCGCAAGTGATTTGGTCCATGTATACGAAATCATTTACTGTAGCTTTATTTGCTATTCCGTCAGTTAATCTAGTAATCATTAATCGTACTAACACTAATAGCCACATGTGAATATCTGGTATTAGATAACATAAAAGAGGATATTTAAACAACATTCCTATACATTTCGTTTTAGTAAGTCAGCTTTATTCTCAAGGATAGCATGTTGAACCGTAATAGTTGCAAATTAAATCAAGCAGTGGTATAGCGATCGATTTGAATAGATACAACTGTGACACAGAGTCAGTTGCATGAATTATGCATGCTGCAACTTGACGAATCGATATTCGATAGCTCGTTCACCTGGTCGCATTGTGAAGTGACGTCATTTTTAAAGGAACGATGGATTACATAGAAACAGGAAACATGAATAAAGATATGAACCTAACATGTGTTAATTTAGTGTTCTGTTCTCATTTTAAAGACATTTTGTAACGAGTTTGATGGTAAGTGTTCACACCACCAATGCGCAGGGTTCACCAAAGCGTTGCCTACCGAAACAGAAGAGATGCTGGCTCTTGCCTTTAGCCAGAGTATGTACAAACATTTACATAGATAGACTTACTTGTGAGGAATACTAAACTAGGATTAGAAAGGAAGAAGTTAAGGTCCAGCCCACATCACTTCATCATCAAGCATTACATCTATGGCGACATTTTATAGACTTTTAATTAAGCACCTCAGTTTAAAGCGATTTATAGGCAATTACCTACTTGCCATAGCTTGGCTGGCGTTCAAGATGCAAAACTGATTTAAGCGTGATGATGTTACGTTAATAATTAAATATTTCATCAACTTATCTAGGTAGGTACATAACGTAAGAGACTCAATCTATTTCCTTCGTAGATTATTAGAGGTAAGTAGGTACGTATTAGGACCGACTATTTTGTTCACATATTCGATAGGTAGGTAGGTATGTTTTTACTACCTGAATAGTAAAATTGTTTAGTTATAAGTTATCCTATTTGATATGTTATCCTATGTCACATTTAGCTAGTATTTCATTGTCACATTCTAGTTTGGTATTTAATGTTACTAAGTAACTTATGTAACACCTACTTTACTTAGTGAAAACACGCTGTTCGGTATTGTCAAAGTTATGATCGATATTACAAGTAGAATGTCAGATTAAGTTGAGTTACTTGCTACTAAGTAGGTGCTTAAATTATTTGCGTAGGTGAACTGCAGTTTATTTTAAACTTATGTTGGTAGGTTAATAAATCATAGTGGTCACCTCCTGAGTTCCTGACAACTAAAAACCTTTTGGGTTAGCCACTAATCTCGAATTGATGCAGCTAATTTAGGCATTGTAGCAAGTTTACAATTTTATCATTAAACTTTTCTTCTTAGTTTCTTCAGAACATTGTTGTTATGAAATTATGAACATCCTAGGTACCTTATACCTACTTAATTTTGATTGTGGTAAACGAATCCTCTGATGCATTTCATTTCACCTGTACACATTCAATGTATTAATGTGAAACTAAACGAGTGTAAAATAATAATTGTGAAGGTGTATGTCTGAATTTGAGTAAACAATATTTGGTATTAAAATTCGTTACTGTACCTACACATGAATAAGTAACCATTGTTTACGTTAACCTACCAATGGCACGGCTAACGATAAAATATTACTCCTTTTACCTTTTGGGCTTCCAGCGCTTGATAAAAACTCCGAACATGTTGATTGTATCCGATAATTCACATCACTAGCACAAACGAAAAGATTCACACAACACTTCAAATACGATACTTGAATTTCAAATACGGAACACCAGTAACAACTCGATATTCGGAATCAACACTAGCGTTTGTCTATAAACACGTCAGAAAATAAACGTTCCAAATATAAAATCACCCATCGTTTACAAACACCGGGGAGATAAGGAATGCACGCACTATTAGCACAGATTAAAAACAAAATCAGATAAGAGTGAGACAATTGAACGATTCGTTATCAAACACAATCGAATGTTTTTCGATTTGTAACAAAACGAACGCGTGAAATGTGTTTTATAACGGAGCACCACACGTGCACTCACATTGAGCGTTGCAAGGCGACTGGCTGGCTGAGCAAGCAGAAGCTAAGCTCATTCGCTGCGTTGAGCTGTTTCGTTGCAGTGCATCGATGCAGTTGGTGAATATCTCGGTTGCTTCATAATAAATTAGAGATGTCATCCCGTTCCCCGACTGAATGGGTTCAACTGTTGTTAGTTAGTTACGAACTATAAAATAATCAAAATCCATTGGGATGTAAATTTTATTAAGTGTTGATGGTTCTGGATGTTATAAAAAGTTATTTGGCAATGCTCCTGTTTTCTGAGTATTTTGTGAAGGATCCATATTCGATTCTCGGTTCGGGTCAGCAAATACACGTACATATTTACCTATTTCTTACATTTATGTATGTAAGAAACAAATATTTGTCTTGGTCGTTTTTGTGCAAACTAGTAACGGTAACACTGAACTTGTTCAATCAGATATAAGAATCATTAAAATCGGTTCATCCAGTCAAAAGTTCTGAGGTAACAAACATAAAAAAAATGCAGTCGAATTGAATACCTTTTTGAAGTCGGTTAAAGATAAGGTTATTGACTTAAACGATACAATTTATTTTTCACAAAAAATAACTAACCTACATTTAAAATGAATTCGAAATCAAGCATTGCGTCAACCTCAGAACATATTGATGGTACTACCCACAATGAACTCAATAGCAAAGGACGGCAAAGGTTGCGAAAAAACGCCAAGTGTGTACGACGGAAACAGCCGCCTTTGAATCGGAAATCCATTTATCACAATCGAGTGTGGGAACGACAATCGATATGCGCAGATAAGCTGTTTGCTCGACTTTGCCCCACTTAATCTCACTTTGTTCTAATCTGTAGGCTCGTTTCCAAGATCTAGTCGTGAATCGAATCGTATTTGATAGGTAATCAAATCGCCTGCAGAATTGAATCGACTCAAGCGCACGATCAAGCAGTGGTTTAAATGGGAACTAATTTTGATGAACTAATTCTTGATGTTCTACGGTTTAGTAGGTCAAGTAGGCCTAAGAATAAAATGCAAGAAAATTGTGTGTAAAAAGCTTTGCATTTTTCTTTACATTTTCAAACTCAAACTAATCATATAAGAACGTCAAATGTTTTGAATCTACCAACGTTTCACAAAGGAGAAACGAAAGATTCTACCTGACTGAAAAAAACACAAGTCACTACGACATTCCAATTTAATAAAAGGTGAATATTGTATCAAAACAGTAAAGTCAGACTTACACTTTAGGATAAAGAAGCATTAGTTTAAAGTCAAGACCACAAAACAGCATTCCAGTATCGAGAAACAGTTATACTATCCTTCCAGCTGCAGTGTCGAGTAAAAACGGCGATTAATATCGCCCTGGCCTTATTAGCGATAACGATATTTCTGCACATGTGTGAAGGCGATAAAAACCGCGATACTAGGTTTAATAAAGCGATATTGTTTGGGATGAAAACAATACCAACAATATTGAGGACAAATATGCTGCGGTGCTGTATTATTGATGAATAACGCAATTTGTTGCATCATTCATGACAATTAAGACCAATGTGGCCCACGTACAATACAAATGAAGAAAATGCTTTTTAATACTGATTATAAACACTCATAGCCTTTTGTTCTTTGGTCTGAGACTCATGACACAGTACACATTATAAACATGACAAGTTAATGTTCAAGCGCGCCAACTCAGAGTCACTAACGGTTACCTACTTTAATCGCTTCTTATTATAGAATATACCATACTTTTGTACTAAGGAGTGACTCTGAGTTGGGGCGTTAGAGTATCTCTCCCGAGAGAGTCCCGAGGGAAACAGAACAATGTTTTAAATAATAAAAGGGTATTAATGTGTGAAATAGCGATCGTTAAATATTTAGACTCCTGACAAAATCTTTTGACTTAAGATTTTTTTTCAGTTAAAACTTTTTTTGAATTGAACGGAGGAGAAAGCAAAGAAAAAAATATTAGTCAACAAAGAAAATCATATTTACACTGAAACCTAAAGTATTTCCGAAGCTTTTCATAACATCAATACCAGATGAGAAAGCAACTGTACTCAATAGAACCTGTAATAAAGATATCGAGCGAAATATCGTTAGTTCATCTATTCAGAATATCTCCTATCAAAGAATTAAGTCATCTCGAAATCAGCTTTGACATCGGATGAGCCAATGATGACAAGAAGAGCGTCAAGTGGGGGAGAGGTGTCAAGTACCGGGTGCCAGGGTCTTTACCCCCCGAGCTCTACTCGAAGCGACCCACTTAACTAGCTCAGTATCGGCTGTGGTATTGGCAACTTGAGTTGTTTGAATAAATTAGAACACATTGACATTGGAAGTGTTTGTTCAAACTACAGGAACAGATTTACGATAGTAAAGCTCATTTTCGAAATTATGTTCAACGTTTAAAGTTACTTTTGAACTGTTAAATTGTAGTTACTCTTAAATCTTTAATTTATAGAGAAGGATAAAGAACGTAAAGAAATTCTGATAGAAAAACGATAAGTCAGAAGAATTTATTTAATAATTAAAAAAGTTCAGACTTTCTTGAAATATCATTGAGGTTCGCCCTAAATTGTGAAATCATAAAAAGTCAAAATAGCACACTGGTGTAGATATACACTTTTGGCGCACTTTTCAAGAAGAGGTATTTCGCGAATTTTTCAGGGGTAACATATTTTATGAATACGTCCAATGTCGACCAACCCTAGCGTAGTCATGCACTAGCGAGTCTATAAGCTAATTATTTTCCGCAATACAGGAATAATGGACTGCAGAAGATTTAACCATTGGCAGCTAATTTTGCGAGAACCTACAGCATCCCATAAACTGGAAAACTGAACATAGAAAACCGACACCACCTTGTCTTAGTTGGTTCCTGACGTAGTTTACGCCCCAGCGTTCGAGATTCTCTCTGTCGATCCATCAAATTTATGTCCATTGTGTTCCGTACTGCGCTGTCTCACGTCAGCTTTCTTGAAGGATGATGAAGTAAATTCTTAAAGTATTTCCTTATGGATGAAGAGAAACAATGTTTGTAATGTCTCAACTGTATCTAACAGTTCGTTTGTCTTGCGAAGCTATTGTTTGCCAATGATGTGGGCAATTTCGTTTCTGGGCCGTATTGAAGGAGGTACTATTCTGTGGTATGAACTCATTGTCATTATATTAGACTGAATTTAGTCATCCGGAAAAATTCAGATTGCATTTCTGATACATGGTGTATCATTAAAATGCTAACGTTATGTTTTGGTTAATACAGCAATGTACGACGAATTAGTCACTGTATGTATTAAAATGTAATAGTCCCTGCCAATAAGTATACATAAGCCATGAAAATAACCCTTTTGGTTTCGTACCTATATAAAAACAAAGTATTTGTTTTGTGTCCGAATGCGTTTTTATTCAAATGGACATAGTTGCCGTTCACAGATCTAACCAAATACGATAATAATTACAGAATTAACTGTGGAAACATTTACCTAGCTACTCAGAAGACGCAACTTTTAATCGACTTCAAAAAAGGAGGAGGTTCTCAATTCGACTGTATTTTTTTATGTTCGTTACCTCAGAACTTTGGACTGGGCGAACCGATTTTGATGATTCTTTTTTTAATCGAAAGCTCGTGTCTGTCATGTGGTCCCATATAAATTTTATTGTGATCTGACAATGGCATCCATGATAAAACCATTATAAGTCTTAAAGTATTAAGTAAGCGCGACAAATGGACGAATAACTCAATATCACGCCAACCAATTTCGATGATTATTTTTTTAATCGAAAGCAGGTGCTTGTCATGTAAGCCCACATGAATTTGAACGAGATCTGACAAGTAGTTTTTGGAACTTTGAAGTTGGTTATTTTTTGTAAGTAAAATTTAGATTATAAGTTCTGCAACAAGTCTATATGATCATAGTTATGGAATGCCAACTAAGCCTATTTTTTGTCATACATATGCGACGTCTGTTCCGTCCTAGAACTTCGTAAACATTGTACAAAGAATAAACATATTAAAGAAGCATTTTGTAACAAGCCCGTATGATGTGAGTGACGCAGAGGGGCTTGGGTAAGAGAAGACAAGTGTTGAGTTGCTTGCACTCATAGTTGGGGAGACAAAGGGCGTTTCTGGCAAAGGAGGGTCATTGGATTAGGTCAAGATTTGTTTGTTAGCAAGGTGCTACTCGTAAGTACAAAAAAAATTACTCACTAGGCCACAGACTTGTGTCACAGATCAGTCTTGGGTGCAAGTTGCAACAGGGTTTATAATTAGTAATTCCACGAAGTTTACACACTTCGCGGTTCCAATGTTTTTTTGAACGAATTCCCTTACTCAGTTTGCTGTTGGAGTGAAATGGGAGAAATCGTCTTTTCTTTACGGAAGTACGTAGTAGAAAAATCTTGCATAACGTTTAAAAGAGTCTCTATCTAGTATTCAATCAATATACGTAAACGCCAAAATTTCAGTCCAACTACAGATCCGATAACTCCAGTACCAAGCAAATATTTAACCCCGGGACACCACGCCCGGGCGCCCGGATCTGAATGTAGCAGGGTATTACATAGAGCATTACCCAATTCCAGTGGCCGAGTATAGCTGCCCTACAAAGGTTTAATCAACGAGCATATTCCAATCACGTAGTTCCATCGTGACGGTGTTCCACGTGGTTCGCTAAAACTGTTTCAGCAGAAACAAACTCACGCGGAATTCGTAATATTTGTCTTTCATACTTTTCGTATCTTTGTGATTTTTGGGAACTAATCCTCATCAATAATCTTGTAACTATGTTAATCCTTCTAATTTACAGATGGTGAAAAAACACCTTTGTAAGATCAGTCTGCATATGCCTGTCAATACCAAGGATCTTTTTCCTGGACATTAGGTAATAAATAAAGCAATAAACCTTTAGTCATCATAATCATAATAATAAAACTGCAACGGGCTATTTTATTTGAGGTTTATCTTGATCTCTATCAGGGGATTCATGAGGGACTGGCTTGGATGGGAAAGTTTGATTTGGAATCCGTGATGGTTGGAACCTCTCACACTCCAAAACCATTATGTACAATACAACCAGCAAAAGCGTACGTAAGTATAATTACGTTTTGGTTTGATTTAACATTGATATTAACGGAAACATCCTGTAATGGTTATACGGAACGTTTTTGGATGAAGCGTGCTCTGCATACCGAATTATCTTGCTAAGTGTACATTAGTTTTAGAAGTACCCACTACTAGGTATAACCTATATCTCTTGTTCGAGAATCGTAATAATTCTATCGATACGATACCACGATAACACGAGACAGTACTGAACAATAATTCTCGATTTCGGGATATCTCAGATAGACGAATCACGAAGCTTCGTTGCAATAATTTCTCCCTTTCTCTAATTTACGATTATGAAAACGAAAGTTAATATAGGATCGGAATGGAATCGCTTTCTACCTCCGAATGGCACGGAATAATGAGATTCTATCGAAATGCCTACAATGACGGCTTGAGTTGATACGGCAGAGATAGCATTTGAAGATTTATGAGAACGTACGAATATTAACTTGGATTGAAAATTAGGTAAGTATAAGTGCGGCGTAAGTTATTGGTAATGGCATCAGATAACACTTATTTGAAGGTCACTGTGCTAACTACCTTTAGTCGCGATGGTATCGTATCATCTAGGTTTATGTGACATAAGCCAGATTGCCAGTTTATAGATAATAGATACAAAAAAAAATCTACTTTGATTGCATTGTTTGACGACAATATGTCGTAATAGGATACAAAAGAAAAGAGAAACGGAACTACCAGCAACTATACATTGAATATCAAATTAAAAATAATTCATTTCATTGGCCTCTATGCCGCTTATAAATTGGCATTTTCACGTTGGCAGATTTGTGGCTAGAAGAACACGCTAGTAAGTTAACATTTGCTTTTTGCTGCCTTTTCAAAGTCTTATCGTTTAATTATTGGGCTTCCGCTTTATTAAAACCATGATTCAACTATTGCACCATACCTTATGCATGTTATGCATGTAGGCATTGTAAGTGGTAAGCGGATTTCGTATTATTGACATTGTTGTTACCTTTTGGAAAAAATCAATACCCGAAGCCTTCGAATCCATGTAGTACAGATGATGTAGTGTTAGAACGCCGCAAGAATAAGGAGAAAGTATAGGGTAGCGGAACGACTGGAGAATACAAACCTACTTCCGAAAGTAGGTCACAAGATCGTCCCCGGGGGATGATGGGAAATTGGCTACGCTTGAAGCTATGTTTGAGACGTCGTTTGAGGCTACGTTTGAGGGTTCGTCCGATAGTGCTGGCTACTTTAACATTTTTTGTCTATACTCTATACAATCGTCGTTAGATATCAATCGTTAAGATATTAGGATCGATCGTGAACCAATCTCCAGTTGAACAGATAGGTAGATAGATACGTTATGCCCTTACAAATCAACTAAAAAATCTGTTCCGAAAAGAGGTTACTACGCCAATTCACTACCGCCACGCCAGGGTCACTACCAACTAGGCTACAGGTCGTCAGGGTATAACTCGTACTTTTTAATTTACAGGCTACGTTTAATACTTCTGTACCTTCAAGAGCATTAGAAACCGAGCGTTCACAAAGCGTGTAACCATAGTTTTACGGGTTCGGTTACCAGTTACTGTGTTCTTTACTGTTTTATTTTACTACGACGCTACTTTATTTTTATGTGGAGGGCATAAGGCTGAAAATTGTGTAAACCTGTACGATATGCCGTTGTGAGCGCGTGGCGTGACGGCGCGGCGGTCCAGGGTTCGATGCTCCAGTGGTCACGAGAGCTTGTTAATAGCAATTGCGAATAATCACGAGTGCAGGTGTGATTACATTGTTGCGGGGTTGTAATAGAATTGGTACTAAATTTAGGTTTAGACATAGCTTAGAGAAAAGCCGGCTGAAATGTTAATGAATAGCACTGAATAGATAATATAGTAATCTAGTCAGGTTGTAGTACAGGTTGGCAGAAAATTTGTTGTAAATATACCTTTAAGAACATCATGTAGAACTCTAGGGCCCGTATTAAAAAACCGATAAATAAATAAACGCTAACACACTCACACACAGTAGGTTTATATTAACTGTGTCGTGGCTGGCATGGACGACACATATAACACATCACAATCACACCCATGAGTCATGACCCGAGCATAAATATTTATCTGTCACATAAATATTTGCCCCGGCTGGGAATCGAACCCGGGACCCCTTGCTTCGCAGGCAGGTTCGCAATCAATTAGGCTACAGGGTCGTCATCTTAAGATTTTTGTGATCTCGACAGACAATCGCGTATCAAAATCTATTTAAACGATATTCGAGCAAGATCAGCCTTCTTATCATAAGATAAGTAAGTGGTGACGGTTGCCCGGACTTCAGCATCACCAAAGAGACAACCGATTGTACCGATACGTTGCTGAACGTAACAAAAGTGAGAAACCCGGATTATAAAAATCAAGTGTTTTTACGAATAATTACAGACATTCTCAGAAAATGTACAATAGGTACAATTTGAGAAAAATGTTACCCGAAATGAAGAAAGTACGTATTATTTATTACAAATATCTACATTATATTAACTATCTTGTTAACTTGTAGCTTGTTAACTTGTGTATATCTTTTCGTTACTTCTTTTATAGTCGAGTGCAGTATAAGTATAGAAGACATAATAGTACGTATAAGTACAGATGGAACAGATAGAATAACAAATGTTGCATGCTTGCCCAACATTTATTATTTACCTTCACTCGACAAAAACACAAGTGCAGTGCACTTGCCCTGCTGCCTGTACGTCTTTTTTTGTTGCACTCTACCACACTCGCGTTGTGTTCAAAGGTGAATTTTAATGTCGTTAACTCGTTGGGATCTCACTAGCGCCACCTATTTTTTTATTCATTGCCATTAATTATCATTTTTTTGTCAAATATTGAAACATGTATTAAAATCAGTTTATTTCTTGAATAAGAGTGTGACTTAAATATTGTAAAATAAACTCATTAGCGTATCTAATAGTTTTGTTTTGCATAGAAAATAAGTATAATTGTAAAATAAGATAAAAAAATAAATTAAAATGTGTGCAATTCACACGTGGTAGAAGTGAAACCTTAAAAATTTTTGTTTTCAAGATAATGAGACGAATGTAAAATTGCGGGAAAATGATAAATGTAGGTTTCTCTAATCTACTTCACTCCGCTTAGGGTTCGAACGATACTTTCGATACTGAGTAGGTATCGATACTTTTGTTCGCGATACCCGATACTAAGTACTCGATACTCTTACCTGGTGAGTACCAGGTTCATATGAGTACTTGCGAGTGAGTACTCGCAAGTACTCATATGAAACGTCGGTATCAAGTACTTTTTATAATACTGAGTACTTTTCAGTGTTGGCAATGCAAAACCATGTAAATTACTGTGGGCCGAGTCCGGTGCTACCATTTTGTTCAGGGCTCGGACTAAAAAAAAAAAGGGATTGGGCTTCGATTTCTCAAGAAAGTGATATGAATTTTACTGCCGATGACCTTTTTTTTTAGCTCCTAATATGATGCTCGCAAGTACTCGATACTGAGTAGTATCGATACCTTACCCTCGATACCGCACGAGTACTCGGTATCGATACCAGAGGCCGATACTTCGAACCCTAACTCCGCTCCGCCCCGCTCAGATCCCCTGCCCCTCAGTCCCCTACCCCTCAGTCCCCTACCCTATCCCTGTAAAATGCTTACTATCTCACTTTAGAATTTATGTGTTTTTCTCTTTTTACTGGACAGTTTCGTTTCATAAAATTTCAAGTCACCCCCGTACTAAAGAAGTTTTCACTTCAATAATTTAATTTGTAAGTGCTATTCCAAAATGATATATCATTTCAATATAATTTGTTTCTCATTTATATTTTATATTATAAGCAGACGATTTTGTCAATCATTTTCGAAGATGGTCGAGCGACAGGTAAAATCTTGAAATTTACATGAAAAACGAGTGAGCTCCTCAATTATTAGATACTATGTAGGTAATAGGTATTCCCTCTATAGTTTAGTGCTCATTTCATGTCATTTATTTATTGGTTCATAACATTAAAACCTCAAACGTTTTGACGTAAAACATTTGAGCGAGTGTGTAAGTCTGGCAGAACATTTTGCCTCTAGCAAGAAAGGCAACATAATGCACAGGCTTAATCGAATTCTAAAAATAATAATTCTTGCGAGAAACGACTCCTCTTCTGAATATTTTATTTACTTACAAAGGTTAAGTTGAATTTATAGAGTTTTATTTATGACTGTCCAGTAAAGAGCTTTAGGCTCATACATATATCTAGTAATTCTCTTCTAAGCTGACGATTTATTTATTTTAACGTAATAAATATAACATATTATATATGCTTGGAAGTGCTCATATTTCAATGGTCTAAGTTATCAACTTAGATGAGAGTAATTTAGCAATTTAAATTTTGGATTGTTGACGGTGCATTGCCCACTGCTGAGCTCGGGACGGATACGTCTATCGTAAATTTATTCTATATGATGAGTACCTAAGGTGAGGTACTTGACGAGGAACCCTACTGGATCAGCAAAACAATTAGTGACTGAAATGCTAAAGACTGAAATTGTAACAGCGTTACATACTTATCACCCGTACCTTACGCGCCGTATTTCAAAAAATGCGGTAGCGTGCAGCGCCTATTGCGCGTACGAAGTTGACAAATGTGCAATCACCTTTATAGTTTAAAATATCGACATCAGCTCATAATACCTTTCATTTCATCACAAGTTATCATCCATTCCGTTAAATTGAATAACTTGTATAAGCATCGGTGGTTCAGTGGTAGAATGCTCGCCTGCCACGCGGGCGGCCCGGGTTCGATTCCCGGCCGATGCATCTTTTTTGAATTGATAAAATTATTTTACACATTTTTTTCATTATACTAAAACATTGACTGCTGATTAACTGTATGAAATTTTGTCGCTTTTTCTACTTCTTTTGCACTTTGCTACTAATTGTTCATTACTCATAGAAATAGGGGTTGAAATTTTCTAGGAATTGCGTGAAAAAATATTGTCTATTTTATTTATGAAATTTTTTATCCAGTCACCAACAAAAGTAGAAAAGTAGTTTATATCATTTAAGGCTTTAAATCTTAATCTTAACTAATATATAAAGAGGAAAGATTTGATTTTTTGTTTGCATTGAATAGGCTCTGAAACTACTGAACCGATTTGAAAAATTCTTTCACTGTTAGAAAGCTACACTATTCCCAGTGAACATAGGATATATTTAAAAAAAATTAGAGATCCTTAATAAAACTCCAATAATGAAACCCAAGGTGTAAAAAAAAATAGGAAAACCGAAGCAAAGCGAGGGCGGTTACTCGTATAAAATAAAGGTAAAATCATTTAACGGACGTAGAGTACCTCTTACTCAGAAAAGTTTAACGCGAGCGAACCTGGAGTTCAAAGCTAGTTAATTATAAACCAAATGTCAGTAGAGACGTAACACCTGGTAACAACAGATTTGCACCCGGTGGTTCAAAATAACTAATAACAGCCACTTCATTTGGGTCAGTAGGAAACTGTACTGGACCAGTTAAAATTAACCGAAGTGACATATTTCAAATGGGAGCTCTGCGTCACTGTGATCTAGTTAAATCTACGAAGCGTGCGCTAAAGACGATTTTCGCAACACTTAACAAAAACATATTTTAGATAAAGTGAAAAAATCTGTGTTACAACGCTTGAATTTGAAGTTTCAAAATAAAAGTAGAAATAAAATACAAAAAATTCTATTAAAATACTATCTTAAATGAAAATTTGAAGTATCTAAATCTCTTAATTATAGTAGGGTCGATTTGCAGCCGATACAATTGTAAACAAACCATTAAAATCGTTTTCTAGTGTTTCTCACCAATTGACATGAATTCGTACACCAAATTCACGTTTTAAACTACTCATTATGCTATTTGTGAATTCTTAAATAAATACATATTGATCGATAACAATTATAAACTCCGAGTGAATATGGAAACAAACAAAATTAAATAACACTGTCATCATTCGAACACTTTTCAATGAAAACCATGAAGCGATTTGAAACCTTTAACATAATGTAGGTACTATTTTTCTTAATGCCATAATGCCTACTATACTTTAAGATTTTGCAGAAACATACATAATGCACACAAATTTATCAGGACTCAGAAGATGAGTGAATCTGACTGCAAGTTACTAGCCTGCTACTTCGTGCATAAAACTATAAAGACAGTACGCTAGAACTTTACAACTAGTATACAGTAAATGTGCCCACTTTAAAATTCCCTTCACGGCAAAATTACCTCAATTCCCGCACTTGAGTGTTTGATCGCATGCATTTCGCTTCCCAACCTCATTATCATAATACCGCCTTAGCAATGGTGTTACATTCGCTGACGTGAACGCGTTTTACATAAGTCTACGACTTCGCAGTTGCTTCGTTTGGTTTGTATAGTTAAGTTGTTGGATGATGTGATCATTAAGGCCTTCAGTCTACATCACAGTACATAGACGCTCGTCATACACACGCTATGCCTATTATGTCGCTTCCTTGCTTCTTGCTTCGGATGCCTTTGGCTTTACTTTTCCAACGGGGACAGTGGCCAAGCCAATCTTCTTCCTTGGTAGCAAAGCGTATAAAAGTTGTAGTGGCAATGTTGTCTAATTTAGTAAATAATTTAAATGTTTGTTAATATTATTATTATCTTTTAATGACATTATTTACCTATAACTTAAACACGCTGTAATTTCGTAATGTGTAATATTTTTTTTATTATCAAATGATCTGTTTCAAAATTTCCGAGTAATTACTTAAATATTCGATAGTAAAGTGTTTTACATGTTAATATCCGATGCGACGCGTTTTTTATCATTTCTCTGCGTTTTATCAACACCGTGACATTATTATCTGCTCTTTTTATCAGTAGCATTTCTGAGAGACGACCTCACCTTACGTATTACGTCTGCGGTCTGACGATAATTATTATAAAACATTAATTGATATAATATTTAATCGATTATATTTTTAATCAACACGTTTATTAAATCTTATTTATTATTGTGTAATGTACATTGTACGTACGACGGGTCATATTGGAGGCGCTACATTCTAGTCTAAATTAACCCTGGACACTACAGATCCAAAGGGATGGAAATTCATTGAACGGAGGATCCATCTCATGTTACTTTCGTCTTTATTATGGGCCAACTACAAAAATACATATTTATTTTTATAATAGTTTATTCAAACACTAGTCTTAAGTATATCAATGTTACTAACCAATATATGGATGCATAGTCCAAAATAAATTATTTTATTTTATTATAGACTCCACCAATCCGCACTGGAGCAGCGTGGTGGAGTATGCTCTAGGCCTCCTCAAGAGGAGAGACCCATACCCAGTAGTGGGCCAATATTGGGTTGAAGCCATTATTATAAAAGCCTGGCGGGCTGCACGTTGAGTATAGCTGCTCTAGGTAAATGAAAGACTTCAGTAGCTCGAGCACGAATATTTGCGAGAAAGTATTCGTATGGTTAACGAAAGCAATTTGTCTTTGTATTGCATTTTAGTACCATTTACGCACGATAGGGGCGCTTTTGAAAAAATGCCATACAAATTGCTTACGTTAACCATACGAATACTTTCTCGTAAATATTCGTGCTCGAGCTACTGAGCAGAAAAAATTCTCATTTATTTCAAAAATGTTGTTGTTGTTCCTGAATGAGAAGTTGCCCCTTGGCCCTATCGGCCTTTACAGCTTCACGCGGACTTAAAGGTCTATGGGCAGAATAGAATTACACAATGACATCTAGTTATATACAATTTCTTCAAATTATATTTGACATTCAACAATGTTATTCCATACTATCACAAACCAAGCGAGTTATAATGGCGCGTTATGCTACGTGATCGTAACACGGAGAAATTGTACGCACGGAGCGTGCAAGAAAGTTGCCAATTAACATTCTTTAGTAATAATATGCATTTTATACTCAATTTGAGGCGTCAGTGTAATTTATTACCGAATACAGAAGATCTTATCTCTGTCAGCGATGGATGGGCTGGGACCCTGAAGATCTTTGATATGAGAAGCAATCAAAATCAGGTTCAGTTATTGCGTGCATCGCAGAGGTAAAAGGGACAAATCTTTAATAACTTTATGAATTTTCCCAAGAAAAAATAACCGACTTCAAAATGACTCAAAAACTACTCGTCAGATCTAGCTCAAAAAGTGGGACCACATGACAAGCACCAGCTTTCGATTAAAAAAAGAATCATCAAAATCGGTTCACCCAGTCGAAAGTTCTGAGGTAACAAACATAAAAATCCTACTTTTTTGAAGTCGGCTAACAATATGAAACAAAAAAACTCCTTCTATAGGGTATAAAAAATATTTTTGTTGATTATTACAAAGTAATTATAAACCGGGAAATTACCCTACCTCTACACTATACATATATCCCTGAAGTTACTGAGTACAGACAAACGTATACAGTATGGAATCGTGATGCAAGTATGATTACAGTTTGACCGATCTATAAAACCAGCGGCGGTTTTATAAAATCTTTTTCTCTTGGCTTCAACCCATTAATGGCCCACTACTGGGCACGGGTCTCTCCTCTTGAGGAGGCCTAGAGCATACTCCACCACGCTGCTCCAGTGCGGATTGGTGGAGGGGTTAGTGGCCAACCCAAGTGTCGGAAGTTTTCAAACCGCCCGAGGGCCTCCGACATGGCTTAACGACTGTTATCTTATGATAACAACCGGGACCGACGGCTTTACGTGCCCTCCGAAGCACGGAAACGCTCAAGAAATTTTTGCCACTAGCGGTCACCCATCCAACTACCGACCGCGCCCGCTGTTGCTTAACTTTGTCGATCACATAGGATCGACACAAGCTGCCGGGCTATGAGCGCTCCATCGGAGCTTTTTCTCTTACAACAGTGGTATCTATTTATACAGTCTAATAATAAATTATGTATGTATGCCAGTCAGTCTATTTACTACTGTGAATAGATCAAGCATAACACATTCATGAAATGTTACAAGTCATTGTAAACTCACGCTAATAGCCAATCGTAAATATACAATTAAGTAACCATGGGTTATTCAATGTTACCGAATGTACCGCTTGCCGAATCGGATAATTTAGCAATTACGTACCTAGTGTAATAAGTTTCTCATGTCTACTTTATTTTTTACTTAACATGGAAGTGAATTATATTACCAATTTTAGAAAAAAACTTAAGCAGAAGTATTTTCACAGTGGGTCATGGAATTAGGTTGCTTGCATTTATACTGTATCCTCTACACGGACTACACGTAGTTTTCAAAGCGTTAGTTTTAAATTTAGAAAAAGTATTTGCACTCTTTGTACCTATATCTCATTTTTAAAGCTATGCATCAAAATAGATCCTGCACTGAAGAAAAAGTGGACCATGTAGTTTCAACTAATTGCCAGAGGCTCTACTTTGATTAAACATTTTGTGAAAATCTACATGGAGAACTCTCTCGGTCTCATTACAGAACGAGGTCTATCGTTAGTCCTGGTACTAAACCTCCTTTGAAGCTTGGACTAAGCAAATTATTATTACAAGACGCGTTTTAACGCTTAAGCCATTGCCTAACTATGATACTAAAGCCTCAGATGAAAGAATTTTGACAATTGCGACGTGCATTGCGCGATGCTTTTTGACGCTTTGTGACACGAGATTGTATTTGATTTTTATTTTGTATTTACCGTGGTAGGTTTACGTCGTATTCGAACGACTTTACGTGCCTTTTATTTCTTTCATCTGAGACTATAGCTAAACCTGCGAGCCCCCTAGTTTAACGTTGGACTATTTCACAAATGTCAAAGTCAGTTTTGAGGTTTTTGTCATGTTTATTTCGAAATTGTTGAAAAATATTTATTAAAATGTTTTATTCAATGTATTTTGTACATACTGAAGATATTTTAATATTCAGTATCACCTGACAGACAAATAGGTAGGCATAAAAATCGTGTTGTTATGGATCCGTTTGCCAAACTGAGTGATGAAGATATTTAGTGTAAATATAGTTACCAAGAGGTTTACAATGAAATTTGTGGATTTGGTGCGAGAAAATTGGACTCCATGACCGTCGTGGAAATCCATTTGTCCTTTGAAATTCCAGTAATTTGTGCAATACGTTGCTGGACTCGCCACGAAGTAAGTATCTATAATAATGTTGTTTACATACAGTACCACTGCAATTATAACGTAGCTGTAGCATTATTTTATGAAAGTGAACTAGCAAGTGAGAATTCTGTCCACCTGATGTTAAGTAAATACTTCTTTCTAAGGTTTGTCGTATATTCTGTTGCTACTCCTATTGTGGGTTATGAGAAATGCATAAACATTTTATCAAACTATTTCCAAAACGAACACAAATATTATCATGTTGCTTCACACTAGATATAAAATTAGTTGGTGATATATTTCTCTTCCTCACTCAAACCTTGGCAGTACCCTTACTATGCTATTATTACCTATTTATTCCAATGATAATAACATTGTTTTGTTTTTGTTATTTTAGATTCAAGATGATGCAGTTGATTTGCAAGGAGTTGCTGAGCCAACTAAAGGGAGCCGGAGCAATTGCAAAATTATCCCATAGATTCAAAATTTTATATTGCATTGTAATGTTTTTTCAATTCATATGAAGGAATCTGTTAATACCTCAATAATGAATAATTAATACTTAGATTACGACCAGAACTTTTATATATTACCTAAGTGTACTAATATTAATAAAGTTTTGCTTATATTTTAGTAATTTGTAGATTGTTATTCATTTTGTGAATTTTACGAATTGGGATGAGTCACAATATTTATTACTTAAAATACACTCTGCTGCTCAAGGTACAATTGTTCATAATAGCACTTATGAACCAAAGACCTCAACAGTGTAATAAATTTCGAAGCCAACTGGATTTTATTTTAGTTAAGATTGGTTTTGTTTACGTAAAATTATGGACTCTTATTAATACGCGCGAGAAATCCACACGCGTACATTAATTCTTAAAAAATACATGTTTTAACATGTAATAAAATCCACGACAACAACAATCAATAGAATTGATTGAAAACTGTATAATTATTTATTTGCAATAATATTTACGCTCTTAATATTAATAATAGACGTGTTCCATTAAATATGTCAAAAACAATAAACAGCATCGTAGTATAAATTGTAGGCGACGCAATTCAATATTGCATTATGATAATGATAAAGTTCGCACTGAACTGCATTTTGTATATTTTGTACTATTTAATTGTAAAAATTAAATAAAACAGAGCGCGGCCGAGGGACCTCCTTGTCACAGCTGCTACTGGCAGTTATCTGAATTTATGGTATGGAACGTCGTAATCGAATAAATACTGACGTTTTGAATCAGTTTCGTGTCAGTTATGTCAGCATTTTCAGCCAAGGGTGAGCCAAGGTCTAAAATTGAAACCAATAGTACTAACAAGTCAACGAGTATTTTGCGTTTTGTAATAAACTTTGGTTTACAGTATGTTACTAAAGTCAGTATCGTACCAAGCCTGGACTATTTAGTTATGGTTTAAACCTAAACTTTAGACCTCGTCTTGTAATAAGGGGGTCTTATTTATTTATTTATTTATTTTAAGGATTGCCAACGGAAAGTACACTACACCTTAAATCTAGATAGCAATTATACAAAGTTATACAAGTGCCTTCCCAATTATAGGCAACCACAACTCAATATAAATATTGTTAAAACATGCTCGAAAGATACAATAATTGAAGAAAAAAAAAATAATAATAAATATTAAACTGCATAATTAAGTTAAACTGCGTAATTAATAGCCAAATTAATCAAGGTCTGTAAGGTAATTAGAAACAACTTTTTTAAATTTATGTATACTATTGTCTAATATATCTATATCTAGTTTAAGAGACCTGGACAAGCAATTATAAGAACGAGTAGTTCTAGGTATGTAAGATTTACTTCCTATGTTGGTTTGATAAGATGGGACATGGAACAACTTGTAGGTTCCAGAACGCGGTAACCTAGTAGGAACGCTTATATTAAATGATGCCAATAACTCAGGACAATCAATTTTATTATTTAATAGTTTGTGTAGAAAGTAAAGATCAAGTTGCTGCCGTCTTTTATCTAATCGCATTATCTTAAAATGCTCCAGTCTTGCTGCGTATGAATTTAAAACCCGGTACTTCTTCATGTCATATGCCAGACTAACTAAAAACCTACGCTGAACGCGTTCAATTCGATTTTTGTGGACTTCATAAAATGGTGACCAAACTTGACAGCAATATTCCAGTGTGCTCCTTACTAGCGCATTATACAGAAGTATCCTGGTGTTAGGTCGTTTAAAGTTTTTGGTATTTCTTATAATAAAACCAAGGGATTTTGAGGCTTTTACAACGATGTTTGAGACATGTTCCTGAAAATTTAATTTTGAATCTATAACGACACCCAAGTCTCGCATGCTATAGATTTTAGATAGTCTTATTTTATTCATTTCATATTCTGTCACAATTGTATTTTTGTTACGGGTAAATGATAGATGAAAACACTTCTTTATGTTAACTGTCATATTGTTTTCATTGCACCACGAAATCAGTCTGTTAATATCATCCTGCAGAAGTGCCTGATCTCTTAACGATTGTATAGGCTTTATAAATTTTAAATCATCAGCGAACAAATACACGTCAGAGTTTTGGAAACAAGACATAATGTCATTAATGAATATTAAAAAAAGTATTGGACCCAGATGCGACCCTTGTGGCACGCCAGATGGATTATGGAATATGTGGGATTTTAAACCATTTACTACAACATAAGATGTGCGATTCGAAACATAACTAAAAAACCAGTTCAATAGGGAACCACCAATACCAAAACTTGACAATTTTTTTATTAAAATAAAATGATCCACACTGTCAAATGCCTTAGATAAATCTGCGTATATTGCATCAACTTGAATTCGGCGGTCTACAAATCCTAGCACTTTATTTACGAAACATAAAAGGTTTGTATTGGTGGATCTACCCGCTACAAATCCATGTTGTCTTTCTGTTATAATGTTCTTAACACTATATCTTAAATGCGGAAGTATGAGGGTTTCGAGTACTTTTCCAAATATAGATAGTATTGATACGGGCCTATAGTTTTTTATGTCGCTTTTAGAGCCATTCTTAAATATTGGAACAATTTTAGCTTCCTTCCAAGCTGTAGGAAATTGTCCAGATGTTAAAGACTTATTATAGATAATGGATAATGGTACAGCGAGTTGTTTATAGCATTTTTGCACAAATATAGCCGGTATTCCATCTGGGCCAGGCCCTTTTGTAGTATCAAGTCTTTTTAATTTTAAAGCTACTTCTGATACGTTAACTATTATATGATTTAAATAATTACTAGTGTTGACTTGATCTACCAATGGCGTTGGGGAACTATGCTGGGCCGCAGGCGATATAATTTTGTCTTTATAAACTGACATAAAGTTATTTCTAAATAATTCACATATTTTGGCACCATTTGAAGCTTTTTCGTTATCTAGATGCATACTACTAGGAATGTTACATGTATTATTTCGTTTTTGTTTGATAAACGACCAAAAGTATTTAGGATTTCGTACTATACATTCTTCGATTCTATTAGTATATTCATTGTAACAATATTTTTGACGTTTTAAAGTTCTATCAGTTAGTGTTTGGAGAATAATTTCGTCCATAGGATTTTTATATTTTTTGTATCTAAGTCTTACTTTATATCTCTCATTTTGAAGCCGTATAAGATCTTTGGAGTACCAGTGTGGGTATTTTCTATTTCTCGGTTTGTATAGGGGTATATTTTCTTTGATTATAGAATGCAATATAGAATAAAATATTGTAACCATTTGTTCCACGTCTTTACATTCGCTTAGCTTGTCCAACCAATTGACCTTATCTAATAATTCTATAATACGTTTATAGTTAGCTTTAAAATAGTTTAGCCTCTGTGCACTATCAGGAGGAAGATTGCTCTGGGGTATACGGTTTAATGTTATTTCTAAAGGCGGATGGTATGGATCGACAGAACATAACGGATCCATACATTTATCTAGTCGAATTGAATTCGAAGTCGAAAAAATCAATCCAGTGTTTTAGATTTAGAATTCACAATGTCATTGATTTGTTTAAGGTTATTCACAGCCATAAACTCTGAGATTATATTATAAAAAGGACAAGAAGAAGCTTGCAAAACCAAAGCATTGTCAGGACCTTCTCGTAACCACACCAGACTAGGTATGTTGAAATCACCAATTACTAATCCGTCATCGTAATTACTCAGATTAATACTAGCTCGGTCTAGAAATTGTTCCAGGTCCACAGGTTTGACAGGTGGAGGGAGATAAATTGCGCATAAACAAATATTAACAGTCTCATTACCTTTTTTAATTTTTAAAATTACCCAAACGTCCTCATAATCATCTTCATACTCTATTACTCTATATGAACAAATTTTTTTATTAACTGCAATTATAACTCCTCCTCCCGTTTTCTTTGACATCGGCCTATTAAGATTTCGATCTCTTCTATAAACGACATAGTTTTCATCGAATAATTCCCTGTCCTTAACATTGTCTTGCAACCAGGTCTCTGTTATTACAATAACATCATGACTGTTTAAAAGAACATTTAGGCTAAATTCTGAAAGTTTAGTATTAAGACCTCTTGTGTTTTGGTAATAAACATTAATACTTGACATAAAAATAAACCAAAAATATGTATATGTCTTAGTTTTACATATTTCCAAAAATGTTCAAATTTTAAAGCTTGTTGTATTTCATCGGAGCTTTTTCTTACTGCATCAAACTCTTCATCAAGCACAACTTTTAATAAAAATCAAAATCTGCAAAAGCGTAAAGACTGTACCTTCCTTCCTACACTGTGTATTGTTATTTATAATTAAAACATGTTCATTTTAAACTCAAGTACTTTTTCTATGTTCAAAATAACTGCTTAATGGCAATCCGTAAAAAAGTCATCATTATCCTTAAAGTTAAGTACTTTAGAACCGAACATAAAGGCCGGTTTCCATCAAAGCGGAAAAAGCGGAAACGTGGGAAGAAGAATAGAGACGTAGCGGACAGACTGTTTCTATTACCTCATTTCTTTCTTCTTTTAACGCTACACACTCCCCACACTAGGATTCTCTATGTTGTGGGTGCCGTGGATAACACTCAAAGACATGATCAGTGATCACACACACCCAGACCGAGAACAGATATTCAAACTCATCATTCAAACCGCTTCGCTAGAAATCGAACCCAGGATCCTTCTACCAGTACGAAACACATCTCGACTCCATAATATCAGCTCCGTAGTTAACTACTACTACGGCTACTGACGTAAGGTGCGGTAGACGGGAAACTCCGCCACCGCCCGAACACAGCCCATTCCGCTTCGCATATGTTTGTAAACCCTGCGCTGCGCTTCACTCTGCTACTCTCCCCTGATTAGTTTCCAGCGAAGGTAAGTACACAGAAGATGTTATCAAAACATTTCCGCCTCGCTCTGTATTTCTTCGCTTTAGTGGAAACCGGCCCTAAGAGTACATAGCACACTTTGAGACAACCTCCTACCAGATCGCCTTGAACTAAGGTTTTATATTTACCTAAGCAATCAACACCTTCGGACAGATCACCAAATTCATTTATCGAATTACCTATGTTTGGACATGATGATATAATTATAATATCTTTACTGTGGTTTGGGTGTTGTGTGTCGTCCATGTCACCCACGACGCATGGTACGAGTATCCTAGTGTGGGGCTATGAAGGTTATTTAATTCGAAGTAGAAAAATGTCGTGGACAAACATAGATAAATAAATAAATAAACGCTAACACACTCATACAGTGGCATGGATGACACATAACACATCACAATCACCCCCATGACCCGAGTACAAATATTTATCGGTTACATAAATATCTGCCCCGGCTGGGAATCGAACCCGGGACCCCTCGCTCAGCAGGCAGGGTCGCTACCAACTAGATACATACAATATACCGTATACGTATAGGAGATCCAAAACTCCAAAATGAGTGAAAGCTCACTCACAGGTATCCTGGTGGTAGCTCCATTTTCATCACTAAAGTAAGTAGACCCATGTTCTCTAACTCACTAATAGGCTGAAGCCAAGGAGATCAGAAGTACTTACTTCTACTATCAGTATCGGATAGCCAGTACTAAGGATCCCCCGTTATCTTCTACATCTAGACCTGACGCGTGATGCCTTTTGTTGTCAAAGACGTCAACGGGCAGTGACAACTTACCGTCAAGAGGCCTGACTGTACAAAACAAAATATGTCAGCATGTAAATTTTTTCCTACCTGAGTACTTAGTGTCAGTAATTACGAGAGCGACGCGACAGCTGAGTTCTTCATTACAATTGCAAATGGCACGCTTCTAGAAACCAAATATCTGTCAAATTATACCTCCTTTGTAAGTTTGTAACATTTAGCACAATCGCATAGGTACATGTTATTTATTCAAATGAGATGCGCGCGCTAAATCTAGCAAGGTTATCGAATTTACGGAAATTTAAGAAACAGGTTTTAAATATTTGTGATTTAAATTGGCTAGTACGTGTTATAAAATATCGCACGACACATTTTGAGTTGGTCGTGTCGCTATCGCGTCGGAGTGGCGTCGCCTGCGTGTGATTTCATCCATCCATCCATCAGCCTTGGTAGGTCCACTGCTGGACATAGGCCCCCCCTAACTTGCGCCACTCTGACTGGTTCTGAGCTGAATTCAGTGGATGCTCTCTGTCTTCTTCAGGTCATCAAAGGTCTTCAGGTCGACCACCTGGTCGGGGGGCGTTCTATGCTTCTTTTTCCGAGAGGTTTGTGATTAGAGACCTTTAAAATAGAACGTCACATGTCTGTGGCGTGGGGTTGAAACTTTATTTTGTACAAGAAGACCTGAAAACTGCCACTCATAGAAAATCCGTCAAAGATGTCCACGATACAAGGACTACCCACGTGGGTATCTAAAGCATAAAAAAATACAGTCGAATTGAATAAACGCTAACATTTTAAATATATTATATCATTCCTTTACTGTGCTAACACACACATGCAGTAGGTAATATTACCTGTGTCGCGGGTAGCATGGACGACACAAATAACACATCACAATCACATCCATGACCCGAGTACAAATATTTATCTGTCACATAAATATCTGCCCCGGCCGGGAATCGAACTCGGGACCCTTCGCTTCGCAGGCAGGGTCGCTACCAACTAGGCTACAGGGTCGTCCTCCTCCTTTTTTGAAGTCGGTTAAAAAGTAGGATAATCTAACTGTGTTTATTTGTTCTCCAGGACCACACAGGTGGGTATATTGTGTAATGTCCTTCCAATAGGCCTGTCCTACCGCCTGCTATCATTAAGTGCAATAACCTCATTACAGTGACAATCAAATGATTGTCGCTGCATTGCATCGGCGAAGGGTTGCAAATTGACTATTGAGTTACATTATAAGAACCTCCGAGCGATTCGCGTTTGAATTGCGCCACTGAAGAGTTGACTAAGTTTAAATAAATAATAATAAATAAAAAATAAACGCAACATACACCTAGCCCCACAGTAGATTTCCCTGTTTTATGGGTGCCACGGTCAATACACACACTCAGACCGAGAAGAGATATTTAAACCTATCATTTAAATTTCAGCTAAGTTTAGGATCGAGCCCAGGACCCAATAAATGGCGGTACGGTATCAGGTATGGTAACCATTGCGCCATATGCATCGACAAATAAATATACGTACTATAAATACATAATAAACATACACCATTCGCTAAAATGTGTGGCCGAAACAGTGGAATATTTACAACATTCTTTGAAGCCTGCCTGGCCAGCAACTACGAGGGTAGCTGCTTGAATCAACCGCCAAACTCGTCGTATTCCGGCTGGGGGCTTGCCAGCCAGTTCTTTCTTACTCTCTCTTTTTGTGGTCTACACTTGGTACAGTAATCTCCAAACTTATTGGCCAGGCTGAAGTTAGGCGCGAGTCGATGCGCAGGACGTAAAATAAAAGTTATCAGCGGAGGAGCGCGGGTGGACGGGGCATCGACGATCACCCGCGCGCTCCCTTTTTTTTTTCGCTGGGAAAAATGCATTACGCATCCCCACCCGCCGGGGGACGGGAAGGGTATGTGGGACTCCCGGGGAGGTGTTCACTCCCGGTATACCCACTAAACGACCCAGCGGCACTCCCGCATCGCCTTTGGTGGCGGGGTTCTGGGAATCGGCATAGCCTTTGCTTCCAGTTCCCCGCCGGCGTTTGCCCGCCTTACAGCGGCGGGCCCTTCACGCCCCTCCCGCAGACGGGGAGGGGCTCGAGGATGACTGAGTGCTTGGTCATCCTCGTTCGGCTGGGTGATGAGCGGTGCCTTGGCGCAACTGTGCCAACTTCAGCCCGGCCAATAAGTTTGGAGATTACTGTACTATAGAGCAAACTTGGTTGCATACCTTTGGGAACATAAGTTTCATTCCACCCAAGAAAAATAACTAGTTACCTCGATTCAGAATAACATTCCAACAATTTAGCTTCAACTTCCACCCATTAATAATCTACTACAGGGCACCTCCTCACAATTGAGAAAAGTCCACCACGCTGCTCCACTGTGCACATTAAAAACTTTTACTAAACTATCACATTCACTCCATATTGGAACAAGTAGTAACTAAGTGTAGAATGTTCGCTTCGCCACGGGAGCGATCGCCGCCGCGTCGCGAGAGGCAATCTTGTCGGTAAAAACAAGTCCTAGCAACACGGAGCCATCAGATGACTACTCAGTCCTCTGGGCTTTCATTGTCGTGCATGGGAAATAAACTAATGGTAGAGTGATCGAGGACCATAATCATAATTATCAAAATTTTAAATATGCAATAACTAGTCTAATTCTTAATTGAATATCTGTGACAGTTTTCTATGTAATTAACAACATAACAAATATAGAAATATTAGTAAGTGCAACACTAATATATTTTATTGTTTATGCTTGTTAAGTAATAAAGATAATAATTAAAAATAATCTTTTCTTTCTTGAACGGCAACAGCAACCATTTACTCGTAGCTTAAAAAACTACCTGAAGCGAAAATAATGTATCAATTAAAATCAAGTTACATCAAACAACGAATTTGAGTGACAGTCTCGTATGCGGCATTAAATTGTATAGTAATATTAATCCAACTATCACCATAACTGCCTCTTAAATAATTTTAACTCCAACGACACGAGGTGCGCATAAGCTTGGTCATAACATCGCATAACCCCTCAGCAAACGATTTTAATAAAAAATTAAATAAGCTGCATTCGCGGGGTGACCACCCAGCGTGAAGGATGGAGTATGAGCATTACAAATAGAGAGGGCCAATTTTCAATTAAAATCTCCGTAGGTGGCCGCTAGAGGGCAGCAGCGAGATAGATTAACCCGGCCAAGTTACCAAGTTGCCGCGCCGACAGGTTACTGGTAATAATATCGTCAAATTACAAAATAATTAATAGAGTTCTGTTGGATAGACCATATTTTTTAATTTTGAAGTTGGTTGCGGTGGTATTTTTAAATTAGGTGTGAGTTATAAGTTATAATTAAGGTTTTGTAATTTATTTGTAAGTCTATTTTGGGCTTACACTTTTTTACTTTGCTGCCCAGTACTAAATTGATAAATATCAGACTGGTCGAAGTATCTGATTTAGTTTGGGAAAATCATTTTTAATATGAAAAGCCGTGAATATCGAACACCCTTCCTGATGAAAAGTACTTGCTATCGCCCACTACTAAGTAGTACTAGCAATTTAATTGTTTAATAACAAAATTGGGCCACAATTCGTATGACAAACTCATTTGTTACAATTCTCATTACCAATAAATTTTCTCGACCAAGCCTTGTAATGTGAACTCGGCACGCACTTGGCCTATAACTTTCATTGAAACTAGCGACCCATTTTACAGCTGACCCTATTCTCGGCCTCCCTCGGCCAAGGTTTCCGTATAACCATACAACGAAACGGGTCATTGTCTGTTCTATTATTTATTTTATTACGGACGTACACACATAATACGACGTTCATAACACGCTTATTACGTTCGCGTCCGTATTGATTATACTTGCGCACATCATGGTATCTTGCTGTGCGTATGTGTGACATAATTTTCGCTTTTGTTTACAAACCTTGTCTGTTTTTGAAGTGAAAACTTCTGTAGGTGCGTTAGGCATTTTTAAGATGGGAAAGACCATTGAATTCGCGACACTGTTACCGTAACCGACACCTCTGTATATATTTCTAACCCTATCAGAGAAATAGACCATCCAATGATTTCAAAGTTAGTGTTACTTGGGTCACTTATATTCGGTCTTCTTATACTTTCGAATAGTTTTTTATATAAATAGCTGACAAACGAGCAGGCAGCCAAATCATCTTACCTGATGGTAAGTGGTCACATCGTCCAGACATCAGCTGTACTACCGATGCAGTGCCGGCCAAAAAAGAAGAAAACAAATAAAGTGGTGGCTCTGACTGGTTAAGACTCAAGCCTCCTGAGTCCTGCCGGAACACGACGAGTCGTTTAGCTTTAGTTAGCCTTAGCGGCTCACTCAAGCAAGAAAATTGTAGAGCCAGCTAAGCAGACTTGGCAAAAATATATCTTAATAATATCTATCTAATAAAAGTATTTTTAATATTGTATATGTATAAGTGTCTATTGATAATGTTATCTTAGAAAACTTTATGCAGCAAAAACAAAATTAAACAAGGAAATAGGAAATTTTACATAGTTCCTTTCTCGGAGCATTGTTACACATTTCATGTATATGTTACCGGATATCTGTAAAATACCGCAGTCTATACAATACCTAGGCAATGTATAGAATATCTAATGCGTTCAGGTAACGTTTTGAATATTATTTATTTCATACTTCACCCAGGTATTGTATACAATACTCCATGCGTAGTTGGTAATGTGTGTAAAAGAAAAAAACAAGCAAGTGGGAGAGGGGCGAGACGTGAGGGCAGGCAGTTTACTTGCCACAAAGGGTTTTAGCTGCCAAACCCAAACGTTGGCATTCTTACATTTAAGCAAGCTTCCAGCTCCGACATATCCTCTGGGATCTGGCCTTATTGGCTAGGTTTGGGATTTCTTCTTGATAAATAGTAATGACTCGCTCATGCCTGTTATCTATGGGTACGCAGACGATAGCAGAGTGGTGGTGGAACGTATAAATCTCACAATTTGGGCTGTATTCGAGTGGGGCACGGCCAATCTTGTAGAATTCTTGACTAAGATACGTGTAGGACTATACTTACCTCACGTACCAGGAGCCCGCTCACCCGAGCCTTACTTTTCATAACGTACATTAAGAATTCAGTTGTTACGAGTTAAGGTAAAAACCCCAACTTTTGGCGATGCATTGAACCAAACGCTAAAGCTGCTGCAATGATACATGGAATTCTTGCAAAGTTGCGCAAACACTACACCCACCCGCCAATGACATGCAGAGAGTCAAAATTCAAAATATTTTTTTCGTATAGGTATCACTGGCACGTTTTTTAATTTACCAGGTTTTCGGAAAGGTACTTTGTCATGGAGGAGAAGAAAAGCCGTCGAGAAACTCCTTAGCAAATCTTTTAAAAATAAAAATACATTGGTATATATTTTATTACAAAAAAATATCACTAACCTGAACGGAACGTTGTAGAGTTGGTCATTTCCATGCGTCTTTGTCATTTAAGTAATCATCTAATCTTCAAGAAAAGAGTGAATCTTATGGCTCTTACACTATGCCGTCGGCTTAAAAAAGCATAAAAAAGCGTCAAGCCTAATATCAGTTCGTTCCTGGCACGAAAAAGGAATATTAAATGTCATTTAATAACTAAAAAGAAGCATTGCTGGTAATTGAAATTTTTCAAGGGCCTTTATACATATTTCTCGGGATATAAAGTTTTCTAATATAATATGACATGATGTAATTAATATATCTATCTAATTACCTACATCGATGCCTGGACAGACAAACAGACATAGTTACAAATAATAATTTAAAAAAATATTTTGGAGTTCTAACTTGTTGTTTAAGTGCCCCCTATTCGAAATTTAAAAATTATATTAAATGTACAGAAACAATCCCTTTCAGTTTTATCAATTTAGTGCTCCCTAATCGAAACTTTGAAAAATATTCATTTTATTATAGTATAGTGAGTTAAACAAACACAACGTGCACATGTATCATCATCACCATGCGTTATACAAGACTGATGTTGCTATCCGACACTGAGCCGATTTCTGCGGCACATGCCGCCGGCAAGATATCCGCAAAATATGTCGCCATGGCTTCATACCGCGCGGGATGATGGCGGCATAGTGTGTAGGAGCCATTAAACTGCATCTCCCCTTACCATCAAGTGGGATTTCGGTCAAGCATTAATTTAAAATGTATGAAAAAAATATCTATTCATGCAGGTTAATACAATTTGTTTTCAGTGTGTTTATAAGTAAATTCTTAATTCCAAACTACATCCAAGTTGACTACACATACCCAAATCTATTAATTTTATTCATTGCCGGTGGACCTGCAGGTATTCTGTACAGTAGATGAGAAACGTACACATTAACTAGGTAAAGTATGTAATGGTGAATAATATTAATATCATTTAATACATTGCCAAAACGACCCAGGTATTATACACATTACCTAGGGATTGTGCTGAATACCTGCATTATACAGATATCCGGTAACATATATAAAACACAAAAAAAAATTGTACGGATGTCCTTTATACATATACTCTGACCATCCAGCCTTAGATATGCCTCAAAATACTTAAATATGAAAGGCAATAACGCGAAGATGATTTCAGACCACTAAAACATTGCCTTAGGCACGTTGATTTTCCTCTTTTCTTATATAAAAATTTTCCCGAACTGAAAATTATGTCTTTACTTAAGTATGCTATGGAACGAAAACATGTAGGTATTAAATTAATAACTACATTCAAATCAGCTGAGCTTCGCGTAAGTACAGATAAAATGGCGCCGGAAACTCCTCGTTGAAACGATAAGCTATCGACTTATCTAATGTGTACTTCACATGTGTCCGATACATGCTGAAAACTATGATAATCTAGTAAAATGGGTCTAGTGTTCTGAGTGCATGGCCTCTATACTCCTAGTAGCTTGATTATTAGGAGAACGATAAAAAAATCGCGAAGCTACTGGTTCCAAGGTTCGATTCCTGGCTGGGCAGAGTGGAGATGAAGACACAAAGTTGCTAACTGCCTTATGAATAAGGCATTCGTAAACGCGTAATAAACCTATTTCAGCTGTCGCACTGTTAAAATATTATGTTAGTTTTTCATAAGAGTAAAAGAAACAAAACACTTTAAAAGCCCTGTGTAACTTTGCATGTAACAGACACAGTCAGACAGATAAAATTAGATACTCAACAGTCAACTGTCATGTTATTTTGTTGAAACGCTACAAGAGTAGGTGTACCCTCAAGGTAGTGACAGTGAGCCCTTCATTATACCTTTGTTATTGCGGTGGAGACTGGATGATCGTCAGTATCGTCACGCGTAACTTTCACTTTAAAATAGGGTTGACACTTGCGACACGATCGTACTAGATATTTTTTTATGCTAAAAGGATAATATGAAAATGGAAATGTGATATTAAAATGGTAAACTGGTATGTCTAATGGCTCCTGTAAATTGTTCCCTTACCAACCAATGATTACAAAAAAAAATTAAAAATAAAGTAGTCATTTGATAGGAAAAAGGAAGAAAAGACTAGTAACAATTATAGAAAAATTAAAAAAAAGAACAGTTTTTAAAATACAAGCTACAGAATTACTATTAAACTAAACTTCATTTTTATTAATTTCTATAAAATAATATTATAATATACGCTATCTACTGCTGAAATTGTTGAAGTGAATAAATATACATACGCGACGATTTGAAAACTGAAGGTCAAAACGCAGGTCAAAAACACCTGTACTGGCTTGCTAAAGCTAGGGAGAAAAAATCCAGGGATGTGTCTCATATAAAATGTATTAGAAATGAAACTGGAACGGTTCTTGCAGATGATGAACAAATTAAAGATAGATGGAAGGGATATTTTGAAAATTTAATGAATGAAGAGAATGACTGGAGCAGAGTGCTTGAAGAAAACCCAGTAAACATGGGATTAGTGAGAGAAATAAGTGTGGATGATGTGAAAAGATCAATAAATGGGATGATGAATGGAAAAGCGGTCGGTTCAGACGGGATTCCGATAGAAGTATGGAAGATTCTGCAAGCGGATGGATGGAAGTGGTTAGCTTTATTCTTCAATAAATTATTGCAAGAGGAGGTGATCCCTGACGAATGGTGTAGCAGCTTGCTGGTGCCAATCTATAAAAATAAGGGTGATGTACTGGACTGCATCAGTTATAGAGGAATAAAGCTAATGTCACATACAGGGTTAGTCTCTAAAAAAGAAGTAGTGATATGTGGTGACTTCAACGTAGACATCTTATTAGATAGTCCTATGGCTACTAGGCTACTAAGTTTGTTTAAATGCTTTAATTTAAATCCAATATTCAATGAGCCAACCAGGATAACAGCTGACACTACAGCCACATGTTTAGATAATATCTTTTGCAATCGTGAGATTTTAAATAAAGAGAACTGATATTCAGTAAGTTGAGGTCAGACCACTGCGGACATAAAATTTCGTTGTATAATTCTGTTAATAAGAAAAAACAATTAATAAAATGTAGACCAATAACTAAAAAAAAGATTTCAACTTTTAAAGAGAAAATTCAATCAAAACTACAAACGCATTTAACGTTACAACAAAGAGATCCAATTAAACTATATAACACATTGTCAAATAACATAAATAATGAATTTAATCAAATTTTCAAGTTTAGGTATATAGATATAGCTAAAAATATGTAGTAAATTTAGTGATTGGGCTACTGTAGGTATTTATAAAAGCAGGAACAAGATGTACGATCTCTATGCCGAGAAACAATACAATTTTTCTCCATCTTTTCAGGAGCATGTAAGAAATTATTCAAAAATCTTTAAAATAGTTTGCATTCAGGCGAAATCAATGTACATAAAGGACAAGATTATTAACTCGGATAACAAAATAAAAACGGCTTGGAATATAATTAGTAGTGAGAATGGTAACGCAAAGTCCTGTGATTTCAGTTACGAACTGTTGATTAATGATAACACAATCACTGCTGATAAAGACGTGGCAAGTGAGTTTGAAAATCACTTCCGTAATATTCCTATAACGTTAACTAGTTCATTAGCTTCTTCGCCGACGGAAGCACTTTCTATATTAAAAAATCATGTTAATGAATGTAATATTTTATTTGAATTTAAACATATAACCACTAGAGACTTAATTAGCGCATTTCAGTCTCTGAAGGTAAAGAATACCGGTGACTTATGGGGCATTTCGGTAAAAATAATACAGCATATTATAGATATTATAGCACCATATTTGGTCATAGTTTTTAATAAATGCATAGATCTAGGTATCTTTCCAGATCTTATGAAATGCAGCAAAATTATACCACTTTTTAAAACAGGCGAAAAAACCGATATTAATAACTATAGACCAGTTTCTATTTTACCAACTCTTAGTAAGATTTTTGAAAAAATAATATTGAATCAAATGCTGTCCCATTACAACAATAATAATTTATTACATCCTGATCAATACGGTTTCACTAAAGGCCGTAGTACAACCGATGCAGGGGCTAGGCTTTTAAAGCATATATTTGAAGCATGGGAATCATCACAAAATGCCATAGGTGTATTTTGTGACTTATCTAAGGCATTTGATTGTGTTCAGCACGAAACATTGCTGTTTAAACTTGGCCACTATGGTATAAAAAACAAGGCCCTTAGCTTGATCGCGTCTTATTTGAGTGATAAGATACAAAAAGTTAGTATAAAAGATATTAAGTCATCGGGGTCACCGGCTGTGTTGGGTGTACCGCAGGGCTCGATCTTGGGTCCGTTTCTTTTTCTGGTATACATTAACGATTTACCACATTATGTAAAGAACCAAGCGGATATTGTACTATTTGCTGACGATACATCATTAATATTTAAGTGTGAAAGGAATAAAGTAAATTTTGACGACGTAAATAGTGCTCTTTCGCATGTGTCGCGTTGGTTCACTATCAATAATTTGCTTTTAAATGCAAAAAAACTAAATGTATAGAGTTTGTACTACCTAATGTTAAAAAAGTTAACAAATCTCTCAGACTGAATAATGAAATATTGCACATGGAGGAATCCACGGTCTTTTTAGGGGTGACCTTAGATAGTAAACTTCAGTGGGGCCCACATATAACAAATCTCGCGACTAAACTCGGTAGGGCTGCTTATGCTGTTAGGAAAATAAGGCAGTTTACTGACGTCGAAACTGCTAGGATGGTTTATTTTGCATATTTTCACAGTATTATGTCATATGCCATCTTGCTGTGGGGCAAAGCAGCCAGTATAGAACAAAGGAGGTGGCCAACATCTATATGGGCATTTGCCCCATTTGTGAAGTATAATGTACACATATTATTTTTACCTTACATTAAAGCTTACAATATATACTTTGATAATTTTATCAATAAAAATCTCTAGAACTCGGGATTCTCCTTTTACGGGCAGTTTTAGCTTTTTTAGTTTGACATTCTGCAAAACATATGTAATCGTGAAAAAGTGTTTTAAAGAGCGATTTTTGTATTAAATAAATACTATTTATCTTTTGGATAATTAATTAATATATGTCTTTTACTTTAATTATGACTTTATGACCTTATTCCTACAAAAAAAAAGTACCAGCAGTACTAAATAAAATATACGTATTAACTTGTCACCTACCTATCTGTAAATATTCACAAGCAAACGTAATATAAATAAAACTGCATATTGATATTATTAAGTGTTTCATTATATACATTTAGGTACACATATGTAAAAATTAAGGAATAAAATATAACAATAGTACCAAATAAGGCAAATAAGGTGATGCATTCATTTTTTTTTTCAAATTCAAAATCATTTATTCGTTTAGGTATCATTGATTCACTTATGCACGTAATTTTTTTATCAACCAGCTTTTCGCAAAGGTGCTTTGTCATGGAGAACAAGAAAAGCTGTAAAAAATCTCCTCAACACATCTTTTAAAAATAAAAATACATTGATATATTTATTACAAAAAAATATACAGCTTGTACAGAACTGCTTGCAGAGCTGGTCATTTCCATGCGTCTTTGTCATTTATGTACTCATCTACAGTATAGTAGCCTTTGCCTAAAAGTTGAACGAAAAAATGTTAGGAGCCTATTATAAAATAGAACTTATTTTCTAAACGTATTGCAAAAAAAAAACAGGAATATTGTACATTGCCGCGTGAACCTAGTCATAGTAAGCACTACTTAATAGTAAAGAAAAATGCTATACCTGTACAGCAGTGATCCATTCTACCAATATGGATTGCAGGTTTCTTGCTAAGGAAGATATGGAGTGACGTGCCATGCGCTCAATATCAACCGCGCAATTAATGCACCTCATGGCAAAAAATCAAATACAATTAATATTTTGCAGAAATGAAACTGAAAAATATTATTTTGGCAAATGACAATATAGTAGACATTCGCACTTCTGTCAGCCAATTGTCAACCTCCAGTGATGCCGGTCACTCACATTCGCGCGAATACGCGAACCCACAAGTGTGGGACGACCTTCGCGAATGATTATGCGAAGTTTTGGAGGCATTCGGGGTTTTCCAAGCTGTGTCGGTTTTTTGTCGCACATCAAAGCGCGCGAACCACGAACCTTCGTGTAGTTCCCACACATTCGTGCGACAGTTGCGCACACGACTAAAAAGGTGATGTATCTCCTAATTTTTCGTGGTTCGTGGCGTCTAATCGTACTACCATTTATTTTCTGTATTGAAAATGGATTTGAATGACAACAACATAATAACAACAGCAAGATTGAACATTCGTGAACAAAGTGTAGGAGGAAGCAGAAATGGGCTTGTATACTCATATGCGAACCCATTTGCCTGGCCGCCCTTCACATATGTGCAAACATTCGTAAAAATGTCAAACATTTGCGCGCATGTGAGTGACCGGGGTGATAGCAATGGAGGTAGTAAAAGTATATTTGTATACAATACAACTTATTATTATTGTTAATTTATTATAACTACTCACGTCGGAGTTCAGAAGAAAATTAAAATTCTAGTTATGTTATAATAAATGGAAATATGTCTTTTCAGAGGACTAAAACCTTGTACAAAAAAACGTATTTTAACCATTTCCGGGGTAAATATTGGCCACCTCCTTTTCATACTACAAAAAAGAGCTATTAGGGCTATTTATAAACTTAGATCTCGTGAAACTTTGCGTGACAAGTTCAAAGAAATAGGTATACTTACAGTAGCCTCACAATATATCTATAGTAACGTGGTTTTTATACGGAATAATATAAGCGCGTATAAACAAAATTTTGATATCACTAATCGCCAAACAAGAAAAATGCACCAGTTAGTAACGCCATCTTACCGTCTTTCTAAAGTGAAGCGATCTTTTATGGGCCGTGGTGTACAGTTCTATAATAAAATCCCAAAGTTAATACGTGATTTGCCAGTGGAATTATTTAAGAAACATGTAAAATCTCAACTTTTAGGCAAAGGCTACTATACTGTAGATGAGTACATAAATGACAAAGATGCATGGAAATGACCAGATCTGCAACCAGTTCCGTACAGGCTAGTGATACTTCTTTGTAAGAAATATACCAATGTATTTTATTTTTAAAAGATGTGCTGAGGAGTTTCTTTCGGCTTTTCTTCTCCTCCATGACAAAGCACCTTTCCGAAAAGCTGGTAAATTAAAAAAATGACGTGCATAAGTGTATCAATGATACCTACATGAATAAATGATTTTGAATTTGAATTTGAATTTGAATTTGAATACTATGAAAGCGTGGGAGAAAGTGGTAGAGAGACGACGGAGAGGGGAGAGTGAAATTTCACACAACCAATTCGGTTTTATGCCTGGTCGAGGAACAGCGGATGCTATTTTTTCAATTCGCCAGCTATGCGAGAAATACAGGGAGGCACATAAGAACTTACACATGGTGTTCGTTGACCTCGAAAAGGCATATGACCGAATATCTCGTGTGGTATTGTGGTGGGCCCTTAAAGAGAAAGGAATACCAGGGAAATACCTGCAGTTGATCCGAGCGATGTACAGGCAATGTACAACAAAGGTAAGGTCAGCGGCCGGCACGACTACTAGTTTCGGTGTGGCCGTGGGGCTGCACCAAGGTTCAGCCTTGAGCCCATACCTCTTCGTCTTGATTATAGACGCCCTTACATCCGACATGAAAGAGGAGGCTCCTTGGTGCATGCTGTTTGCGGATGACATCGTGCTAGTGGCCGAAAATGCCCCTGAGATTCAGAGCAGATTGGAGGAATGGCGACAACGGCTGGAGAGTGTTGGCCTGAAAGTAAGCAGAACCAAAACCACTTACATGTTCTGTGACTTCGGTGGTCTCTCCAGTCCTGCACCTATAACACTCAATGGAATGTCCTTACCAGTCTGCTCTGATCTTCGGTACTTGGGCTCTGTCATTCAAAAGAATGGTGACATTGACCTGGATGTCACACATCGGATCAATGCAGGTTGGATGAAATGGCGACAGGTCACAGGAACTATTTGCGACCCACGGATGCCCCTTAAATTGAAGGGTAAAATCTACAAATCCATCATCAGACCTGTCGTAATGTATGGATCAGAATGTTGGGCTACAAAGAAGACGGATGAGAGACGATTGCATGTCACAGAGATGAGAATGTTAAGGTGGATGTGTGGAGTGACGAGAATGGATAAAGTAAGGAATGAGTACATTAGAGGAAGTTTGAAAGTAGCAAAAATGACAGAAAAGTTGAAAGGGAACCGAATGTCATGGTATGGTCATGTGATGAGGCGAGAGGAAACGCATGTGGCGAGAAGAGTGATGGATATGAATGTGATGGATAGACGAAGGGGACGAGGACGACCAAAGAAAAGATGAATCTATTGTGTGACAGAGGATATGAAAGATAAGAGAGTTAATGTAAAGATGACGGCTAATAGGGAAGTGTGGAAGAGGAAAACATATTGCGCCGACCCCAAATAAAATTGGGAAATGGGCAGGATGATGATGACGCGACGATTTGAAAACCTCCTTTTTTAAAGTTGGTTTAAAATCCCCAATAATATTAACAGAGCAGGTACATAGAAAAAACGGTAAAACTTATGTATGATGAGTGTTGCAACGTATTGACATGAATATTTAACTCTTAGACAAACTCAACACTAAATAAATGTACTAAACAACAGTAACTAATATTTGCTCACCAATGCCATTGGTGATAATACTTGAAATGAAATAAGAAAAATTACTCTTGGGAATTTCTTCAAAAAATTATCAAGACTTTTTTAACCGACTTCAAAAAAGGAGGAGGTATTCAATTCGACTGTATTTTGAAGTGAAAACTTCTTTAGTACGGGGGTGACTTGAAATTTTATGAAACGAATCTGTCCAGTAAAAAGAGACAAACACATAAATTCTAAAGTGAGATAGGAAGCATTCTACGGGGGTAGGGTAGAGGAGTGAGGGGTAGGGGAGCGGGGCAGAGCGGAGTAGTGAAACCTACATTTATCATCTTCCCGAAATTTTACATTCGTCTCATTATCTATCTTGAAAACAAAAATTTTGAGGGTTTCACTTCTACCACGTGTGAATTGCACACATTTTAATTTTTTTTATGATTCTTTTTTTAATCGAAAGCTGCAATGGTGCTTGTCATGTGGTCCCATTTAAAGAGCGAGATCTGATGAGTAGTTTTGAGGTATTTTGTTTGTCTAATGGACAAAAGCGCAGATGATGGTTCTTAATGTTAAACGGTCGTAGTCGCCCATGGACATCTCTACACCATATGTAAACATCAATGGTAACAAACATAGTTCTGGTTCTGGCTGTATGACACTGCGACCGATACACACAAAAAAAAAAAATATCGGACAATCCGAATGGTAAGTGACCTTCACTATCATGGGAAAACCTTCTAACAAACGTTCTAGAGGCACCACAATGCATGGCCAACCAAGATGGAGCGATCATTCCGCATGTTACTGGCTGTTGATCCAGTTGTCCGTATAACTGGGTTGAAATATCGGTAAACAAGAATCATGAGTATCAGTTTACATTTAAAATGATAATAATTACTTCCCAGTTATTAAAGGAGAGGAAGAATCGCAGAATATCACTGAAGAAGTCGCACGCCAAGAAAAGAACTACGTATCTCAACTGAAATGGTAAGATTTCAAAGGCGTGTCAATTATTCAGGAAAACCTTTTGAACCTCCCTCGTTCATGAAGACTATTTAGTAGGTACCGAGCACCGTAACAAAACATTATATAAAGAAGTGAAAGTTAGCTTGCACTCAAGGATGGATGGATTTGACTTATCCTCCATCGTAAAACAAATGGCGTAGCTCAAACCCGAGAGTTGCTTCGCAGTTAATTGAACAAAAAGTCTAAGAAGCAAACAATGGGAGTATCGTAGTACCATTGTTTGGCAACCTCCTCGCATTGTGTCGATATCGTCAGCGCTTTCTTGTCTTGTTAGGCGTCGATAATTACGTGATATCACGCCCGTGGTGTCTATGCACACTGTCTAGTCTACGTTGTTTTTTTTAGTTCTTCTTGAGACTCATTTAAGCGTGAATGGGATGCCAAATGATGCTGTGGTTAATGACATACGGAAGTAGAATTCGCTTGGTATCTTTTTACTGGGAACGCCTATGACAATAACAAATAAGTATGAATATTATGGTTCGATTTACAGAGTTATACGAGTAGTTCGATTTTCCTATCCAACCATTTGACATCCACTTCAAACACAAAATATTTAATACAATAGCATTGCAAGTCAGAATACTTTTTGGACATTATTCACAAGAAAGAACTGACTTATGTATGATTGCTATGCCACGCATATTCATTGCAGTTTTCTTATCAATAATCGAAACCTACAGTGCGTATAAACGCTCAAAGTTCTTTGTTGACCTCATTGAACGGTTAAATATTTCGCACGGCGTGAACCTAGATCGTTGTAAATGTATTGGGAAACTAGTTAGTTTATCACGGTTTTAATGTTACTTGTGTTTCACTGTTCACGATATTAGGTTTTGTTTGCGAACTAGACTTTGTACTGAACCAACCTGTTCTTGTTATTGCCTAATGAGCTGGTGAAGAAATTATTCGGGCAACTTATCTTGAGATAGACTTCATTGCTCAAAATTGATAACCTATAGATAGTCTATAGTTTAGAGGCCATCCATTTACGTCACACGTTAGGGGGGAAGTCTCACAAATGTGACCAGCTGTGACCAGGGGGAGGGGTCAAAAAGTCATGAAATTAGTGTGACGTAATTTATGGATGGCCCCTTAGTAATTATTGCGATCTGAAAAAATCTTTACCGGGCTTAGGTCTCAATCAAGGAAAATACCGTGAGAAAATCTGCTTACTTGAAAATCTTGAGATCTAAATTTTACTTCAGATCTTGAGTTCTAAATTAAGTTCTCAAAAATGTGCTTTAGACCACAGGTTCTCAACTGTATATCAAACCACCAACACATTTAAGTTTTAAGAGTAGCAATTTGACTTTACGTTATTCTATAAGACTTACTTAACGTGACTTTCATTGTAGGAACCAAGTTCATACTCCTACATGTGCGCAATGTGTTAGAATTAGAAACAATAGGCATGTATGTACATCTTAATATATATAAATTACGTGTCACGTTGTTTGTCCGCGATGGACTAATAAACTACTGAACCGATTTTAATCAAATTTGCACACCGTGTGCAGTTTGATCCAACTTGAAAGATAGGATAGCTTACATCTCAAAAAAAAACTTTTGACAGAACGAAGTCTGTCCGGGCAGCTAGTAGTAGTTATATTTGTTACTCAGAGCACTTAACAAGACATAAATGTGAAACCAGGAGATCAAATGAAGCTGAATGTTTTTCCTAAGGTTATGTTCTTTTTTCACTGTCTATAACGCGTTGATTATTCTTCGATAATGTGTTGATTATTCACTCTATAGTGTATCTATATGTATAAACATATCGTAAAAGACTTTCATCGAAAAGTCATGCATTATAATAATAATATAGGATCAACGGGATCCGGTTTTGAAAGTTCGATACAAAAAGCATGTAAAAAGTTACGTAACTTTCAGAAAAGGGTTAGGTAACTTTGGTAGGAAATGGGTATTAAAAGGGTCAGGATATAAAAGGGTTCAATAGGAAAAGGTAGGCATGTAGGTATGGATAAAAAAGGTTCGGACAGGGCGTACAAAGTTATTTTCTGATACTATAAATGCTAAAAAGTTTAAAGACATAAAAGTTAGCAAACCTCTAAAAACAGAAGTTCGTTGACATCACACAGAATTGTGTATTTTTGTGAGCTCTAATTGTGTAAAATAATTTTTTCTTGAGTCTTTTGTACTCAATTTTGTCATTTACATAGCAATTATAGCTTTATTTACGATACGTGCCTGGCCTCCCGCTTCGTCCGCTTTTTGATTATACAAATATATACCAAACACTTAGAATCAATTCCACAACAATGGGATAAATAAATAAATACTTACCTTCACGTAAACTCCGTCATTCTAATTGGTAGCATTGACACATGTCGTGGCCTAGGAGGGTAAAATGCGAGAGGGTTAGATGCTAGATTTATTCAAATGTAGAGCTTGAATTATGTACATGATCTTGTGACTAAAATTAAGCTTTTCTACACAGAACATGGCACCCATTTAGATCTCAATTCTTATTTTTTTCTAATTTGATGAGATATAATATTCCGATCTTAAATTTAACTATGTATGATATTTAAGTAACATAATATTCGTATGTCAAAAACTGACGAAGTGTACATGCTAATTACTAAAAAAATTAAAAACATCTTGTAAACTACACTTACACGAATAAATAAATTGAATTGAATTGAATTGATAATATTACACTGATACAAATCGCTGGATCAATATAAACACTATCGATCTCGATGCTAAAAATGTAAACGGTTCAATTCTTTCAGTGAGATTCTTATGTATTAATTTCTCTAATATAATATTCTGATTATACAATTGGTAGATGATAACTTGAAGTACGTTACATAAGGATACTATAATTTTATCAAAGTTTACACACCGATTTTACTATTTCATTCAACATACATCGAAATACTAAATTACAAGTTCAAGGCTTCTTATTCAGCGCATTATAATTAGGTTACAGCTGAGTTTAGTACTGAAATTAAATTAAATTAAATTTTAAATCACGTCCGAGTCAATGGGCTGCCTGTACTCTACTCGTACAGTCTACTCTAGTGAAACACGACACGGTGTTTTTACACGTGTGTGAATTGCGTTTTTTTTTTGGAACCCGACGCGGGTTCATTAATTGAGTTAATACGCAAAAAGTCCTGCCTAAATAAGCAGTAATTGAAAATGAATAGTGTGTCATAGCGACTAGGTTTATTCATTTATGGCGTCTTTTAGGGAGGTGACTCGTGACTACTTTTGTACTTAACTTTGAAGTAGATCTGACGGTGGTTTTTGAGTTATTTTGAAGTCTGTTATTTTTTTCTTGGTAAAATTCAGATTATTTACAACTTACAGCCTGCTTACTAATCGTAATTAATAACATTTAATAAAAAATAATGGTCCTTTTGTCCCATGATAATTACTTTGATTAATGGGTGAATAATGCAGGCTAATAATTGGTACGTACTCGGTGGTAAATTCCCTAGAGGCTTGGAGAAAAACGCAAACGAATGCTAATTTTTTGTTGCTAATTGAGTTCTTCAGTTAATGGAGGGTAGACATGGAACGTAATGAGTACATAAAAAAAGAGAATGCATTTTAAACCTAAAAAGCAGAATTGGGAGCATGTCATACTTAATAAAAAAAGCTTTTTCTTTTAGCCTGGGTAAAAGATAACATGGCTTGTCTTGTGTTTAACATTCAAGCATGCAAATTATAGGCCAATTTTTCCCATACAAATTTTCAACTCCTTTTTTACATCCAAGTAGAATTGTCTAAAATCCTTTATTACTGCTTGTCTAGACTCTAGGCCATAATAGAAACCTGTCCAAATTAAGTAATTTCTAAATTTCGGCATTGATGAGACAGTTACACAAAAGGGCCTCCCTCTCTATTATACTTAATAGTAATACTTAATGTAGATTGTGTGTAGTGTAGATATCTTTATAGCAACATCTTCTGAATTCATATCATCGAATAAATTTAAAAACTGTTAAGAATACTGGAGCTCATTATTCTAAATCTTTCTATTTAAATACTGTGATTAAAAACTGTGTGATGTGCATCAATGGTCAATGACTGTCTCACGAACTTGAACCTGCCGTTGTCTAATGGATTTTATTAACATAATATCTTAATTAATAGCATGCTCCCTACTAATTTAAAGATAAATCCCACATAGAACTTTGAGATTAACCACTTTATCGTAACATCAATCAATATTACCAGAAAGTTAATATACATATCTAATTTAACGATGCACAATAATTGGTACTTATAATGATAGATCGTGATAGCCAAAAGTCAATGACCAAATATCATTATCTATCGGTATCACGTTACAGATAGCAAAGAAAAACGTTGAAACCATCACAGCAACACAACTAATATCATGATAGAATACCAACCTTTTTGGTTTCCAGCGTTTCATTAAAACCCCGAACATGTTATTATCGCCAAATACGTATCCAGTTAAATCCAAGACACTAAAGTAATACTAAAATGCACAAATCAATGTTCAACTTGACACAATCACTTCACCAAACAAGTCAACGAATGAACCCACGCATTTTATGTAACACAGCGTAATAGATTACGATTTGATCTGAGCGATGACTTAACTGTGTTATTGACTTCCGTTACAGATACTTTATTGCCATAAAAACACTCTTGATACTAAAAATGCACCTTTGATAAGATAACAATGCACTAGGTCATACCAAAACGAGGTTTGACCTAGACACAGTGAGTGTCCCATATATTCAGAGCAACATCTTCAGAATCGATAATATTCTATATGCATACTTATAACAGAGTGGATCAGTTGCGTAAGGCCCGATGATCGTGGCTACAAATTTCAAAATTACTCATCCAATTAAAGCACTCAAATCGATCATTTCCTTATCAATAGATTTATGAGCGCATACATTAGGTATATGATAATATACACGTACGCTCGATCGCGAACGCGGGAAGCAACTGAATCGTATTATTTTTCTGTACACCGTACACGTTATCCAGTCGAGAGACTTGTTGGCAGACTGGTCGGATGTCCGCGTCAGGTGCGGTCGATCAGCTGCTAGTTTAGCGCCATCTTGCGAATCATTTAACGCCATCTGACGGTATTCTGTTGTTTTAATAGAACCTGTACCTGTGTTACACCCACCTGCTTTGATGTTATTCCATCAGAACTAATAAATTAAGTGTGTTTATCTAACATTTCTACGCAAGTGCATAATTAATATTTTCTTATTGCTTTCATTACTAATGCTAACGGAACCATTATAAATAGTTAACATAACAGCTATATAAAATCGGAATTTAATCAAGAAAATAATATGTTCTAAAATAAAAAGGCGCAAAGCTATACCTAAATGACACCTAAATGGCGTTTTATATAGTTTAAGTAACTGTTACTTTTTATTTATGAGTGCATTTGAAAGTTTTGTTATTTTTGGGTTTGTATTTTGAGTTAGTACAAGATTTTTTTCTTCAAAATATTTTTCTATTACTCCTACTTGTAATGGAGCTGGTATTTTTACTACTTCGGTTTTACCTTGCATTTTTGTTGAGACTCTCTCCCTCTCCCTCTCTCAGTGTTTTTATTAATTTAAATGATTTCATGAATCCAGCTAGTTTTAAAACAGCAGCTGGTAAAAAATGGCAAAAGCAATAAGGTAAATATTGCCAATTTATCAAATGACAATAATTATAGCTCATTATTAATTTATTAATTATAACTCATAAATCTAAAAGTAAAGTTTTCATAGATAAATAAGTAATTTATGCTTAGTTTAGGGCATAATACGAAAAAGGTGTCATTCACTGGGGGAGTGTCAACAATAGTAGATTTTCTCCTATCACAAGTTTTGGAAAAGACACACCTGAGACACGGAGGCCCCCGCACGTGCACCAGTTATGGGTCAATTGTAATTGTAATTAATTTTTATGTAAACAGAGTACTTATAATATCTCATTTATTGTTGATAGGTTTACTTCACAGAGAATACGTTTAGTAACTAGTATATACTTATTATGTATAAATAAATAACCTAGCTTCGTCTCTTTCATCCTATTTTATTTGAGTACATTTTTTATGTTAATTTCTTAGATATAAGTATTCAGACGCCTACTATCTCGTTCGTTGACCATATCGTTCAGTGTTCAAAGATATCAAAAATTACTATAAAACTCTTAAAACACAAAGCAAACGGTCATTGTCATAAATTAAAACGTCCGCTCCCTACAATTAGCGTGAATTAATTTGCAATAAAACTATTCAAGTTTGAGAACATCTGTGTTTCCGTTCGACTACTTATAAAAATAACTTTTAAATGCGACATCTGCCCGTTGGGTTCCGTATCTAACGATTACTGCGTAATACAACTTGGAAATATCCAATTAAATTCGTTATCAATGACTAAAACTGGGATAGCTGAATTTTATTCTTATGGGCTCCGTCAACAAGGCAATGACGAGGGGCTTTCCTCCCAACTCAGAGTCACTAACGGTTACTTAAATCGCACCTTAGTAAAGAATCATCATACAAATTCTGTACTAAGGAGCGGTTTAAGTAACCGTTAGTGACTCTGAGTTGGGGCGTTTGTGTTGTGAACCTTTTGAGATCTTTTTACTCTATTAGTCTTTAGCTGTCGAAATAACACCACGATTTACTTGCTAACTTAGTGGAGAAATTTTACATAGACATGGGCGTCTATTTGCTCAGATGCAATGGACTTTCAGCTTATTTAATGACATGAAAATTTTAAATGTATAGGAAGATACACCACACCACGCTGCAGACGTAGATTTTAAACCTAAACCAAAGACATCGTTCATTCATGTATTCACATTTCTTTAAAAATAAATTATCTTATGTCAATGAACTACCGGTCTGTTCTAAATACCAATTTGCATCTGTGCCAACAGTAAAATATATCTATTGTTTACTAGAAAAATGTTAAGAACGTTCTCAACTGCCAGCCATTGTTAATGATCGTTTTGACACTTGTTTAAACAAAGAAAGAACAAACAAGTATTGTCCATTTTTGAAAGTTTTGTCATAAGTAGAACATATTTTTTTACATTTGGAATGAAGCAATAATTCTACTATGTAATATTATAAATGTGAAAGCTTGTATCGATGTTTGTTACTCCTTCACGCAAATACTACTGAACTGATTTTCATGAAATTTACTACACAGATAGACCATGGTCTGGAGTAAAATATAGGGTATTTATTATCTCGGAGAACACGTTAAGCTGCGGGCTAAACGCTAGTTCTATTCGCATAGACATTCAAGTAACGACGAACAGAAAATGTGATGTAATCATTTCTATGTCGTAACATGAAAATACTTCTCGTGTTCCACAAGTTTACTCACACTAATGTAGCATCGGTGGTTCAGTGGTAGAATGCTCGCCTGCCACGCGGGCGGCCCGGGTTCGATTCCCGGCCGATGCAATCTTTTTAATTTTTATTTTCTGTCTTGTTTCGTTGGGAACTATTTTCTTAATAAAATAACTATAAATACCTAAGTTGTAAAGGATAGCTACGTAATATGCAGTGTACAGAATGCTAAAAGTACCAAAACGTGTCTCTTACTCATTCATACTCTGATATTTGTGATCGTTGTAAATTATAATAATTTCAGTACAATATTCCGGCTTCAGCTGCATATGAGCATTTTTAAACTACTGCATCAGAAAATTTGATACTTCTTACAATACCATGAATAACTACAAATACTATAATATAAGCTGGAAGAAGACGCACCGTTTCACTACGTCAGCTGTTTGGAAGTTTGAATGTGCTATTATCTATTTTATGGTTCTAATTTCTTCGCAATAAAAATAACCAGCTAAGTGCGTGTCAGATTACGCGCAATGTAGCGTTCCATCTTCCGTAGTTCATCGAACATTGTCATTATATCTTATATTAAACGGTAGGTGTTGGATAATGTGAGAAAATCACCGCAGTAGCATATGGTATGTTGAATTCGTAAGGAAAACTATCACAAGTTGTTAAACGAGAAATAGAAATCGATGAACTTACAATTATTATACAACTACGAAACCCTACATTGTACATGTACAATGTAGAGCCATGTAAGACCATGGTCTTTGCCGGGTTTTTATCTTGATTTTATCCCGGACCACTGGCTACATTATGTTACAATTTTTAGAGAAAATCATGTCATTTATTAACTTACGCCCCAAGAGTCACTAACGGTTACGGTTTAATCACTCCTTAGTAAAGAATCACCATACAAATTCTGTACTAAGGAGCGGTTTAAGTAATCGTTAGTGACTCTAAGTTGGGGTGTTAGAAGGCTTTGTTTCATCCCTATCGAAGGGTTGCAGTTACATGTTGCCTGCGCTCATTTAAAACAAATTAGTTCCTTCGTCAATTGGACGAATTATATCATGTATAAATGATTGGTTACTTTGTTGTGTAAATATTTTTTTTAGTTGTAATATTGTTGTTTATATTTCGTTTGATATCTTGGAGGTTTTGCGTCTCTGATGTTTTGTATTTATTTGTTTATTACCTATAAATTATGCAGAAAGTGGAGGGATGACGTTTTATTATTTTTTTCTATTTATTTCCTGGTACAGACAAAACAATCAAGTCATGCTTTGAAAACTAAAAATTTAAAATTAGGTACCTGTTCCTTGAATCGTATTACCACAAACTTGCCAAGTAAAAGCTTAATTGCCCGACCGAAATGACTGAATTGCGTCTATACAGCTGTCATCTAGTTAGATCAAAATCGATTTATCGATAAGCGATATCGATAAAATCTGAGATAGCGATCGGTTTCAATCGAATTGACACAATAATAGCGGCTCAGGGGCCAGAGATACGATGCGAGTATGTTTCTACGGCAGATAAATCAGACGTCGGTACAAACAATTGAATATAATGACTGTTTGTGTCTCGACCTTGTAGGATGCCTTCTTTGATATTTTATTTTTAAGAGTAATAGGTAATCATTAATTTATTTATTTTGCAGTCTTTAACCTCAGATCCTTTAAAGGAGAGAGGTCAAGCGGTAGAGTATCACTGTTTTATAGAAGATTTTCCAACTACAAACGAAATGACGAGTTCATATTTCTACGAAAATGTTTTATGAATCATAAAATGATCATTTTTGCCTCATCACAATCACTTCATCAGGATCTCCTTTAGCAGTTGTAACTGGTGTAGTTGACGTTGTTATTGTTGTTGCCTCCGTTGTTGTTACTTCTGTTGCTGTTGTTGCTTCTGATGTTGTTGTTGCTTCTGATGTTGTTGCTTCTGTTGTTGATGATGCTTCGGTTTTTGTTATTGCTTCTGTTGTTGGTGTTGTTTCTGTTGTTTTAGTAGTGGCTTCCGTTGTAGGTTCTGTTGCGACAACATCTTCAGTTGTAGTAACTTCACTGGGTGTAGTAATAACTACGTTTCCTTTAGTCGCTTCTGAACCGACAATTGCTGATGTTGGTGGTGTAGGTATAATTGTTGTTTCATTAATTTGAAACAATTTTTTCGTCATTTCTGTTACAAATTCAGTTGTGGTAATAACAGTCGGTTCTATGAGATCTGGTATTTGTGAAGTAGTTTCAATACTAGGAGTAAAATAAGATTTTGTCTTATTTAGAACTAATTTAAGAATTTGATTTAATTTTTCAGCATCATCACTTGGTAACTTCTTAATTTCATCTTCCCAATTTGCTTCTGCACCAAAGTCTGAAATTAATAAAAGTTTTTTTAAATATCTTATCTTAAAATGTTTAACCGATTGAAAGTTACCTTTCAAGGTAGTATTTAAGGTAGTATAATAAATTGTTTGTTGAAGACATTCCACAGTTCGTGTACATAGTTGACAAACAAATAAGCTTGGAACCTGGTGGTAAATGATGGGCTGACGTGATCGAAACTTATATGATATAAAAAGACGTTAACTCTCATAAGTATTAAATTAGCAATGCATTCACAGCTGAGGTCGAGCATAGATGTCCTTATCTTCGGACTTTAGATAACACTTATACCGAATGAATATTAGGTACTAAATTATTGCAGTGCATTTAAGAATGAGCAGAAGATCAAAGAAAGCAGCCGTCCGCAAAATAATATCTGGATCTCACTGAAATCAATGTTGAATCTGTAAATGCAGGTACTGGAGCAATCGATCTCGTTATCGAACTTGTTATAGGTGGGACACCCTCGCCAGATGTCCAGCTCGCAGCGGGAGCCTGGCTTGTAGTAATAGAAGACAGGTGTGGGCTTCACGTTACAGTCGCTCTTGTTCAACTCGTACAAGCAGTAGTCTGGGGCCACTGGAAGAAACAATAAGCAACTGTTTTCAATAGTTACCCAATCAACATATTATTTTATTGAAAAGGAAACGGTTTATTGCTAATTTAAAAGAGGTACAATTTAACAGGTCGGTTTAATGCAGCCACATTATCGTCTTTTTTCTTGTTGTTGACTTGGTGATGAATTTTGTGTTACTGAATTCTCAGATGGCAGTGATTACTTAGGATCACTGATTCACTGGATATAGGATATTAGAATTATTAATGTACTTTTATTAGACTAGATCTAGAAATAATTGTTGTGTTAATTTAATAAGGAAATATTTGTAGTGTTTTTATTGTATTATATATTCCACTAATGATATTAGCCACGTAAACTTACCTACGCACGCAGTTTTCGGTAGTAACATGAGAAAGGCAACGTGCAAAAACAGCAACAATTTCAAAAATATCATTTCATCGCTCATTAACTTTCATAACTACTGCAATTCGACGTTGTTTGCTTTTCAATTGCAAGTAATGGCTGTTTTACTATCCATTAATTGGTAATTATGTTGATGTTTTTAATTAGTAATTTTAAACAACAAACAATTATTATAATAGCTATTCGTAGCCTAATTTGAGAAGCATTTCGGGTAGGAAATTCAAAGTCAATTTCAGTAGGTAGGTACTAACTACTAATGGTACATAGGTAGTACACAAGTAATATTTGTTCAGATAATTATTTATGTATGATTAATGTTTCTTGTTTTTATTTAATACAAAGTAGTTTTTGAAAGATAATTAAAACTGATACACGTTATTAGATTAAATATTTATTTAATTACGTCAAAGACGTATAACTTCTCACGCGCGTACAAAAGTACACGCACCCTTTTATGATAACATTATTATTACATCATTTTATCAACATAGGACTTCAAAAGATGAAGTGAAGAAAACTCTAATGCATCGGCCGGGAATCGAACCCGGGCCGCCCGCGTGGCAGGCGAGCATTCTACCACTGAACCACCGATGCTGTTACCGGTAGTGCTGAAAATTATATTATAAGAGCTAGCTGACCGGGCAAACATTGTTCTGCCAATTTTTTTTTAGGGGTAGGGGGATAAAAATAGATGTCCGATTCTCAACCCTAGCCGATATGCACGCAAAGATTCACGAAAATCAGTCGAGCCGTTTCGGAGGGGTTCAACTTCTAACACCGTGACACGAGAATTTTATATATAAGATATCTATTAAACAATAAAATTATATAACAGTTTTATTGTTTTATGTATACTATATTTTATGCAATTTAAGTATATTTAATCATTATTATTTATGTATATGTACTATAAGTGCATCCATTCTACATATATAAACTTATATTTTATTTATATTTTTACTGATATTAAAAAAAATCAAATAGGTACTATATTGTAACATTAAAACACAAAATAAAAATCAGAAATTTAAATTAAAATACTGTACCTACAGAGAAGAATCATAAATTATTGTGAATAATGACCTCTATAAGTGCTTGTATACAACCGTCATCCAACTAGTTATGTCGGGCACTAGTATGTTGAGGCATTACTTCACAGATGGCGTTGTACACAGTTTTTAAATAAAAATAAAATTACATAGTCTCATTTATCATTTACTCCATATTCTTAAAACGAGTGATTTCCTAACACAATGTGCTTTAATAAAATACCTTATTTACAAAACATTAACAGTTGACGTAGCTTTATTCAGTTCACGTTTTCTATTCGCTGAAAAAGATCATAAATATATTCTAAGTACAGCATGTACTTACTTATTTTGAGATCATACACTTTATAATCAGCTTAACAGTACATAAGAGAGGGCTTGTTTCACAATCTCCAAGTAAAGTCCATAATAAGCTATTCGCCGGTTAAAGTGACATTAAAGAGTCATTTTACATACACGAAATGTCAACTTAACCAACGAATAGCTTACTTCGGACTTACTTGAAGATCGTGAAACAAGCCCTTAACAGTTATTAGGAAAATAAGAAATAAGAATATATCGTAGTTTATACTGAGCCATCAACCAAGCTTTCCTAAAATTTCCTATCATAAAATATTCATGTAATGCCGTCCTCAAGTTTTAATTTAAGAAATGCAGAATCACGTTCCTAAAGACTTTCATAGTTTTTAATCACTTTCACAGATTATTATGATGATAAAAAGTTAATTCTTAAATGTCCAGTCACTTTTTAATACTTCGATTCATATTGTTTTGTGGATTAATAAAAATATTATTTTGTGTGAATGTTAGGTACTGCCTCATACTTATTTATTTATTTCTTCTCTTCCAGACCTTGTTTTTGTTTTCGTAACTGTTTTTGTGTTATCACAAAACCGATTATTGTTAGTAACCCCTGAAAAAAAGGAAATAAAATACTTTATCAATAAATGTAGTTATATCATAATATCATAAGAGATAGGTACAATCGCTGGATTATGCTGTATTATAATATAGAATATCAGCTGGAACTCTAAAATGCTTTTATTTATTATTTAATAAATAAGTCACCTCTCACACATAGCCAGTGAGAGCATAACGAAACAATACATAAATAAGTCATGAGTAAAACAATATTTTCTGTCCCAGTCGAGAATCGAACCGGGGACCTTTCACCACTCACCTCAAATATCATAAGCACGATAGTAACTCCTAGAACTAGTTTAGCAGTGTACTGGAACAGCTGTATTACAGGCGTCCGACATCCCGAGTCGAAGTATTCCCGTCTCGCTTTGCAATTCTCCCTCTCCCGCTCTTGCACCAGCTCGGAGCGGCTGCGGTCGTAGGTGGGGCAGCAGGAGATAGGCACGTTGGGCGGGAAATAGTGCGGCAGGCCAGGGGTGCGATAGTCTTCTGAGCCGTACACACCACAGCAGTTTAGCTGAAGGAAGAAATTTGACTTAAGACTTGGAAGATTGCCGACTGAAATCAAACTAAAATAAAAATCCTGCAGTTGAGCTGATGACCTTGAAACTCCTGAACAGTTCTTAAGTTGTAGCTAAGATCATCTCGATGACGGCAGCTTTCATAATCAGTCCATTCGTTCAGGAGCTACGACAAAGACAGTCACAGACGAAAAGGCACAGACATTCTCATGCTAAAAGATAGAGATTAGCATGTTACCAAAAAACAAACTTACATCACTCTGCGTCGTCGCCCACAGCTTCTTATGGCGGGTGTTGTCTTCTTTGGCCAGGTTGAAGGAGTCTGCCAGGGCCCTGGACAGGTGGATCTCATCATTATTCGTCAGGTTCACCGATGCACCACAGATTATCGCCTGGATGATAATGAGGATTATCAGCGCCACCCCTGTCTGAAAGAAAGAAAAAAATATTACATGGCATTGTGTTCCCGTGTTCATCGTCCTGAAGTCCTTAATGAGTAAACATTCAATATTTTAATGGACTATTATTTTATAGTTTGGGAGACTTTAGGACGTTTGCTGCATAGTTTAATAACCTCATTATATTAAACGGTAAAATCTTTATTCAATACTCTTTCTGTAGCTATTTCACGAAACTAGTTTTTGACTTGTCAATGAAATGTATAAAGAGAGTTAATTTATACGCAGAATCATTTCCTACCTTTTCTTCAAGTCTCATACGCTCCAACTCAGAGTCATTAACAGTTACTTCAATCGCTCCTTAGTACAGAATTTGCATGGTGATTATTTACAAGGAGCAATTTAAGTAACCGTTAGTGGCTCTGAGTTGAGACGTTAGTGTCTCTTATTTTTAGGAACGTAAAAGCAATCACCGTCTACAAAATATTTAATAATTTCTGGTAATTTTTATTGGTCTGTAATTTACTTAGCTCGCGTGATATGCCAGGTTTCTCCGGAGTTGAACTTGAATATATTTCCCCCAAGGTCAAATACGAGTGGTAACAACCTTGGCTGGTTGTAACTCTTATCCTGATAACACTGTTGCATGACTGTACCTTAACTTTTATGGCATCAGCACTTGAGTTTCATGTTTAAGGGACGTTTACCTCAACCGTGTTCAATTGTTACATGGGTAATAAAATTTTAAATGTTCTGTATTGTTGTAAACTTTTGTTTGGTCATTATTTTCGATTGTTGGTAAAGTAATGTTCAGAGCTCGAGCAAACTGGTCATCTTCCATAGAAACAGCTCAGACAGCTTTAATTTAGAACAATGCCGCGTACAAAAGCGAAGTTTGGAGTAATCAAGTAATATGTAATACATACATTTTATATCTCCCTTCGACAGGAAATTTTACAACTGCTTCCAAATATGGATGTATTATGTAGGTACAGAACATCTTATTTTTAACCGAGTTCAAATAATCTGAATACTAAATTCTGATTCTGAATTCTGAAGTGCTTGAAAATTTTGAAGTTGGTTATTTTTTGTCAAGAATTATTGTTTAAACAACTGACAAATCGAGCAGATGGGTCTTCTAATGGTAAGTAATATCGTATGACACATCAAATCAAAGGTCTCACGAACATCATCGATTCGTTATTGGCCATAAAAGGAAGCGTATTTTATTTTGTAATTTTTTACAAAATTACTTTGAAATGAGTAATTTCATTACATAAGCGTTATTTAATAGTAACGCTAACGTATAATACGTTACCATATTCTTAACATTTTCTGAGCTCATAAAACTAACCACATACTAGGTGCGCGATTTAGTTATTATTAAGGTAATTTCATTTATTTAAACATAAATGGTTATATTATGTAATTTTGAGTTGTAAAATATTTTTATGATAGTTTGTTGAACGGTGACTTTTTTCATGATTTCACGGTGAGAACTCTCCATGCTAGTAATTTTTTGCCACACAGTACTTGACTAGTATGTTGGAGAATGGATTCTATTGAGATTGAGAGAGAGAAAGAGACAGAAAAATTCAATTTTTTGTTCTTAATGATTTCCTTTAACATTGCCTTTTTTAGTCTTACCGCATGTAAGGGCCTGGTCTGTTTCCTGAACACCCCCATCATGGCGTAGATAACGACGGAGAGGACAACGGCAGCAGTCACCGCCAGGATGATCATGGCTACCAGCCGCCCCGACTGCTGGATGCTGAACGACTTGGTCGCTATAGCTGTTGATACTGCCACCGCGATCACTGCTATGCATTGCAACTGGAAGAGATTGTGGTTGAAAACTTCTTGAACGAGGTTAGGTTAGGAGAGATGGAATCCTACTAATAAATAAATAACGCTTCACATTCATAGCCCCACACTAGGATTCCCTGTGTCGTGGGTGCCATGGACAACACACAACATAGACAAGGACATTCACACCCAGACCGAGAACAGAAATTCAAACTCATCATTCAAATTTCCGCCTCGCTGGGAATCGAACCCAGGACCCTTGGGGTGGCGATCCGGCATGGTAACCGTTGCGTCACACGGGTCGTCAAGGGATAAAGCAATGTAAATTGTATCGGAAATAGCAATGTAAATTGCTATAATTATGTATATTTCACCAATACTACTTATTCCAATTTTCAGTTCAATTAAAATGTCATTATAACATTAATTGATTACCTGAATTTATGTAATGGAACATCAATTACAACTATTACAATTAAAGAAGGGTATTTTAAACATAGTAACCAATACTTACAATGGTAATAAAACTGAGCAACACATAAACAATCCGTAAGACAGTGCAGCATGTTTTCGGTTTCTGCCCCTTGCCCATGGTCGCCATGAACACGTTGGGGGACTCCTCCTGCGTGGCTTGGCCGCTTTCAGCCTCGTGTGACTCCTTAGCTGCTAACGCAATCATAATTTCATTTCAAAGAAGGGGCCATTCATAAATTACGTCACACTAATTTCATGAATATTTGCTCCCTCCCCCTGTTCTTCACAGCTGGTCACATTTGTGAGACCTCCCCCTAGTGTGACGTCACATATTATGAAATTTTACACCTAGAAATTATTAAATTAAAAAAGAAGTTTCGAAATAAGTTTTATTTACATTAATTGTTTTTTAAGATTTACCTACCAATCGTTAGTCTCTTTATCTATTTCTCTATAATGCCTCTTCTCTTAAATTCATTCCTTCTAAGGTTCCCGGAGCGCTATAACATGGGACTCTACAAAAAAGGTGTAAAAAGATTTCTCCTTCAGGGCCGGCGTTGCATGGCCATTCCTCTACTTATGTCCATAGGCGACGGTTCCTTACCATCAGTTGGCCCGTTAGCTTCGTCAGCACTTCAAGCTATAGAAAAAAAACCAACGTACCTGGAGTCCCCGCTGCGTTGCCCATGTCTCCTGCTGCCTTATCCCAAGTGACCGCCACATCCGCAGCGCCTGCGTTAAATAAGTACGTCACAATGAGACCACGGATGGATGGATCAACGCTCCGATAACAATGGATAAAGGCGAGTGAATTCACCGAGGTTTATGTGCTGTTGTGTTATGCGGTTACGGGTAAAGGAGTACTTGAAGTAACTACTTAATACAGATACCACATGGATTAATGGAGGCTAGAACAGCGCTTCTTTTTTTTGCAACCACGGAACAAGTATTCGTTTTCATATTCGTTTATTTTTAACCGACTTCAAAAAAGGAGGAGGTTCTCAATTCGACTGTATTTTTTTTTTATGTTTGTTACCTCAGAACTTTGGACTGGGCGAACCGATTTTGATGATTCTTTTTTTAAGCGAAAGCTGGTGGCTGTCATGTGGTCCCACATAATTTTTTATTGAGATCTGACAATGGCATCCATGAGAAAACCACATAAGTCGTAAATTTGTGTTAAGATGTGCGCGACAAATTGACGAATAACTCAATATCACGCCAACATATTTCGATGATTCTTCTTTTAATCGAAAGCAGGCACTTGTCATGTGGTCCCACATAAATTTGAACGAGATCTGACAACTATGTAGTTTTTAAGACTTTGAAGTCGGTTATTTTTTGTTAGTAAAATTTAGATTATCAGTAAATGTGGTACATTTAATCAATGGTGTACCTATGAAATTACCAATAAAATTACTTTCTTGGATTTAGTTATAGTGAAAAAATAGATATTTGATTACTTATTTTATTTTCTTATACCCTGAAATGCCGACGAAAAAGAAGACGGCCCTCCTGATGGTAAGTGGTCACCACGCGTCGCCTATGGACAGGGAAGTTAATTATGTTATTATGGGAGGGGGTTAAATATTTATTTAATTACGCCAAAGAAGTAATAACTTCTCACGCGCGTACAAAAGTACACGCACCCTTTTTTATGTATGCTTCCGCCATAACTACAATATATTTTAGAAAGGGCAAGTCGAATTCAGCCAAATTAATATTTTATCAAAGAAAGCCGAGTTTAACTAATCGATTTAGGTGAATCGATTAATTATTAACGATACAAACAGATTAGTCATTAGGCGTAGTTACTACTAAGTAACGTAATGGAAACTTACTTGGAATGAAAATAACTTCCTTTTTTGAAGTGGCTTAAAAAGTTAATGATGTATTTAAACAGCTAAAGAAGCCGATTTTTGTCACTTTTTAGACTACGTACCAAGGAATTTGGATTTCTGAGATGCACTTCTTACTAAGCGAGGTAACCGGTTACCAGTTTTCATACACTTGGTTTGATTTTGGAATTGGGTTTGAAATCTAACTATGTTATTTTATTACGAACCACAGAATCTTTATTATCAACTTGATTTAAAAACACAGTGAGAAACAAAAGTCGACTATTCACTGTTGTACGATATTAACACATCTTGTATTACGCACGAACGACGAATGGTGCTAAATAATTAGACGGCTTGAACGAAATAATGTCGTTTGATTTTGCGTGATGACGAATTCGTAACAACCATTTTTATATCAATATTATATAATGAAGACCTCATCGCTCAAAGCGAGCTCGGGAAATAAGAGTGACGTAAAGATGACGGCTGATAGGGAAGTGTGGAAGAGGAAAACATATTGCGCCGACCCCAAATAAAATTGGGAAATGGGCAGGATGATGATGATGATGATGAAGACCTCATCGCACTCTGATCTTGTTTAACTTGTGTAATTAAGATTAGAGTGTGTGATTGCAGTCAACAACAACACTATCTGTTGCAATCAAACCGGAGATCATAGATTCCGGAGATAGTCTAGATTTATGTATCTTTAGGTGTCTGAGTATTGTAGGGATTAAACTGGGTAGTACCCAACAATCTCCAGCAATATTTGGAACAAGCCGAATAACACACCGGAAGTTGCCACATTTTCGTCCTTTGCTTAACAGGGTGTAGGTACCAAGTAAGAAAAACCGGAAGGTGGTTTGGAGTGAAGGCTACCTAAAGTCCCTTACAAATAATGCTTTAATTGAAGAATAGCAAGATTTTATTAAAAATTTATAACTTCTTAAAGAGTTGAAAAATGGTTCTTAAAAGACACTTCAATGCTTCCAACATTACAGCCAACTGAAGATTTAGTTGAAACGCGCTCTAGTGTGCCAAGTTTTTTCCCACCTTGTTAGAAACAGAAAATGCTTATGAAGTAATAAATAACATCCCACTCAGCTAACGAGACGAGAACATTAACTAAACCATAATTATAGGATTCCGTCTCCGGTCTATATATTAACCAAACAGTACATTAATTCCATCAACTTGGGCTATCGGGTGATCAGGTGATAACTATCATTTGCTTTCTAACACAACAGTACAGACAAGTACACATTAACTATGGCTTACTTGATTTATATTTCTTTTACCGCTGTACACCGAACGAGGAAATTGCCAGAACTAATTTTACTAGCTTTTTGTCTGCATTTTCCGGGACAATAACTATCCTATATCCAGTGTACAGCCATACAAGCCGAAGATAGAAAGACCAGCTACTATATCTAATTGCTTTACTATCATCACTCTGCAGCTGTTAATACTCATATATTATTTGTTGGTAAATATTGTACGTATGGAATGGAGTGTTCTGTGTTGTCGGGCCAAAGATCCTGAGATCCTGGGTTGTACGACACACTGGACTTGCCATGTTCTGACGGCCTAGACACGCTAATATCTTAATATATATAAATTACGTGTCACGTTGTTTGTCCGCGATGGACTCCTAAACTACTTAACCGATTTTAATCAAATTTGCACACCGTATGCAGTTTGATCCAACTTGAAAGATAGGGTAGCTTACATCTCAAAATAAAAAACTTTTGACAGAACGAAGTCTGTCCGGGCAGCTAGTATCCTATATAGCGTTGCCAAATGATCGGGATTCGTCTGGATTGTCCCGACATTTCACATGATGTCCAGACAAGTCCCGACAAAATACACAAGGCCCGACAAAATACAAAATGTCCCGACAAATCCCGATTTTTTAAAGTTTGTCCAGATATTTCAGCCTTGACAGCTGGCAATCCTCATCCTATTATGGTACCAGATTATGGTACACCTGTGTGGTACATTTGATGACAATCCGTTCAGTTCAGGCCAAAAAGGACGCAGAGAGCATTCTGTTCATTGGGCATGTAGCCATGTACAATGTACATAAGACATAATTTTATTCCGTTTACTCCATTACTAAATGTTTAATCCTATTGTTTTTTCCACCGAGCTATAAACGAAACCTTCATCTCTTGGAACAGCAACGCTTTTTGTGTTGCTGATGTACATACATACATTGTCTATGGACGGCAGCAAAAACACATTTTTACATACTAAACCAGTTCCTAAGTAGTAATAATCTAAATTTTACTAACAATAATCTAAATTTTACTAACAAAAAATAACCGACTTCAAAGTCTCAAAAACTACATAGTTGTCAGATCTCGTTCAAATTTATGTGAGACCACGTCATGACAAGTGCCTGCTTTCGATTAAAAAAGAATCATCGAAGTCGGTTGGCGTGATATTGAGTTATTCGTCAATTTGTCGCGCACATCTTAACACAAATTTACGACTTATGTGGTTTTCTCATGGATGCCATTGTCAGATCTCAATAAAATTTATGTGGGACCATATGACAGCCACTAGCTTTCGATTAAAAAAAGAATCATCAAAATCGGTTCGCCCAGTCCAAAGTTCTGAGGTAACAAACATAAAAAAAAATACAGTCGAATTGAGAACCTCCTCCTTTTTTGAAGTTGGTTAACAAAAGTGTTCCTCAATTCGCGTATAAATTATTTAACGTAATTAAAATACGGTAACAGCTTTTTCCATCGACCGTACACTATAGCTCGTTTCGGATTAGTACCACTACGGACACCTGGTGGTCATGGCAACGAAAACGCAAACATACCGCACAATAAAACCACCATGAATCCAAGGACAAGGAATTTGCACTTTCTTTGTACGATACCATTGTACTGTTTCACCTTCGGAGGGTCTAAAGAAAAACCGGAAAAATAAGCTATTGATTAGGTACTTGGAATTTTTTAATAGAAATGAAGGGATGCCAACTTTGCCACTACGATAAAGAATTAGAATTCTAGCACGTTGCTTCAATGTGACTTGATAGAGTTGGTAGCTAGCTTAATAAATGTTGGAAATGTCGAAAGTTCATGCTACAAATTGGCTGTAAAAGGTTTTTTCCTTACATCTGGTTAGCTTTACGAGTATTTGGTTATGGTTGCGATGATAGAGAAGAAGTTTATTGCAAAAATAAAACATTATTTTGATTTCTGAAATTACTGCGATATACCCGGTGAGCTACACCATAGGAATCACAAATGCATCGGTACTATAAGAAGAGTTTTTGAAGAAACTATGTATCATTTTAAAACCATTGTAAAATCTATGCATCAGGCCTCATTTTGCTACAAATCATATGAAAATACAGTCAAATGAAAATGAATAAGTAATTGTAAAACCATTTATTACGACCACCCAAACTACAATGATAGCAATGCCTACCAGGCAATGAGTGATGAGGACGTAATGTAAAGAAGACAAAATCTTGGAGTCCGTAGTGTCCATACTGAAGAACTTGACAAACCCAGTCCACATGTATTGAACATACTTCTTCGGTAGACGCTTACTATTAAGTATTAACGCAGCCGGTTGATTATAATCGAACGCTATTGAAGTATTCACAAAGCTGTAGTAAATAAAGCCCTACAAATTGCCAGGTCGAATTTCTTTCTTATCGTTAAAAATAAACCGTGTCAATGGTTGGAGCGTCCCCATTCGTGCGAGATTTGTGATTTTGTATAATTTAGGTACAGGAAGTTGCAATCACGCCGACCATCTAATAGTAAGCAAACTAAAAATAGCTATAGCTATTTGGTGCTATGAACGTTAAAATGAAGGCTTGTTTCTGGTAAGAAATTATTGTCAGGAAATGAAGGAAGGGTTAAAATATTTTCAAGATAATTCACACAATGTTTTTATCCGTTGTCAAAACGCCATAGCTCCTTCTATTTCTATTTCTTTCATGTCAGCTGGATAAAGCCTCTTTTGTTTTTTTTAGTTGGGATAAAGTGGACAAAAATTATAGTTTCAACAAACAGTTCTATTTCATAATAACTATTAACATTCTGTTTCGTTAGTTTAGAGATATTATCATATTTGAACATAAGGTTATTCACATATTTGGAGTTTTACTATTCGTGTCAGGTTCGGCACTTTATTAAGGCAACAAATCATAGACCTAGGACCGATAAACTTGACATTATTTCATTTTGAATCAGGTAATAATTTGTATTCGGAAACTGGTAAAGTTTTACCTCCACAGGCCAATTACCCTACTCAATCCGCGCTCAGGGTTCCTCGTTTATAAAATCCTATATTTAACTGAAGTTTACGAATATCTCACCGCTTCTGTGAGAAGATTTGTATAATCAAATCAAATCAAATGTTTTTATTCAAAATTGGTTTGGTTTACAAACACTTTTTGAAAGTCATGCAAGCTACGCCAATGCTTCAACAAGGCCCTACTGTGAGAGGGCCCGGGAGAAGAAGCAGCAAGCAACTTCCGGGGGGAAACTGTGAAATATAACCACTTTATATTACATTTCAGTTTTAACTTCTTCAAAAAATATGTTTATATTTTTACGTTAAGGTAGTCGACAAAGTTTTAAGTCTGCTGATCGGAAGTTCAGTAACTAGTAACACGTAATATTACGGTAGAAGTACGATAGACAGAAATATCTGATGATCCACCTGACCTGGCCACCGTGGATATCACCAACATGAAAGTCATCGCCGATACGTTGCCGACCAAAAAGAATAGAGAGAAAGAAAGGAAAATTGGCTCCCTGGCCCCCAACTGACTGAAGCAAGAGGGTGGCAACTAGGGTTGCCAGATGGTCGGGATTCGTCTGGATTGTCCCGATATTTTACATGATGTCCAGACAAGTCCCGACAAAATATAAGTACAAGGCCCGACAAAGTACAAAATATCCCGACAAATCCCGACTTTTTGAAGATATTTCAGTCTTGCTAGCTGGCAATCCTAGTGGCAACTAGCCAGGTAGGCTTCATGGGAAAATTAATATTAAGTTTTGAATCATGAGTGGTTATTTTATATCACTGCGAAGAAGAGCGTAGTGATGGCGAGATAGATATACCTGCGATTTAAATAATTACGGAGTAATCTCAGTCTAAAACTGAAGAGTGCGGAACCATTTTGAAAGAAATACTCACCAGCAAGTCACCAAACTCCATATTAATTGATGTCGAAGTTGAGATTGTTAACCTCATTGGGGTTGAACACCTTCAGTGGTTAAATTTCGGTTGCCATGGTGATTTGCCGTATTATACGGAGCAAAAACCTTTTTATCGACAACATGGACAATTTATGTTATAATTTGCGCATATTTTTTCTGTGAGGCACTCATAACTATTTCTGTCTAAATTACAGCTTCGAAGTTCGAACGATGAGCGATCAGTGGTAAGGAATGGCTTTTATTTTAAGTACTTACAATGTTTGTAAGTTTGTTTCGATCAAATCTTGTATACTGGATTGGAATTACGAGGTTGATACATCATTCATATTACTTTAGTTCCGATGACAATGTATTTTAAAATAAGAATATCTTGACTCTACATTGCTATGGCTTTACAATAATTATGATAGCTCTGCATTAAGAGAAAACTCCTTATCGGTCTACTTCGTAAACTGCTACTCCTAGGGTAGGTTTAGATAGTAAGTTGTAGTGCTTTACAATTTTTAAGGCGTGTTATTGATATGAAAGAAGCATATTATTATGGATTTTTATTCCGCCTATAAATGGCCATCCCTAAATTTACGTCACACGTTAGGGGGAAGGGGGGCGGGGTCGATTTAGTGTGACATTGACAAGGGGTGGGAGGGGCCCTAAATTTCGTGACGTCACATTTCAAAATCGAATAATTGGTATGAATAGGTAAATATAAAAAAAAATTAATGGAAATAAAACTTATTTCAGAACTGCTGTTTTAATTTAATAATTTCTAGGTGTAAAATTTCATAATATGTGATGTCACACTAGGGGGGAGTGGGAGGGATCACAAATGTGACCAGCCGTGACGAGGACGGGGGAGGGATCAAAAAGTTATAAAATTAGTGTGACGTAATTTATGAATGGCCCCTGTGACTGAAGTAACCCATAGAAACACCAGACATTTTTATCATCCCTATTATGTTTATTAACAATTTACAGTATCCCAATTATATTCTTAATGATTGATGGAATGTATCATTTGGAAACCTCACTGGTCCCTGCGCTGCGCTACCTACCTACTCTTGTTATTGAAACAACGGATAAAGAAGCAACTTGATTGCCGGCAAAAGAAGGCGTAACTTGTAGTCCATAAGAAATACATAATAATGAGTTCTATACACTACTACTAATGATAAATCACGGCCGATTCTAGCTATAAAATATTTTTGGAAAATTTCTAAGAAGATGTTAGGTTTCATCTTTTTCCACGCCGGTTAACAATACAATACATAAATAACCGGTTCTAATAACCAATCAGTCGTTAACACGTAAATTAATTTTGATTCATATCGGGTACATAGCGTCTTTTCAAGGAGGTCAAAGTAATTTAGAGGGTGCGTGATTCCAACCCTCACACGCTACTTCTAGCAGCTATAAGTACTAAATAGCCCGCGAGCGCGACACATTGAAACATTTTACCGGTCGCGGCCCAAACCGCCATAAGTTTCTGAGCCAGTGAGCGGAGCGACCGCGAGGAAAGCGCGCGCGATTTAAAAAAAAAACATTGTTTTTGGTTATCGACTAGTGCAGTTTCCAATAGATTTTCAAAAATGGAGGGCTGCGGCATGAATTGTATAAAATATCTACTGATCATCTTCAATGGATTGTTTATGGTAAGTGCAGTTTAATCTATGACTTGTTTTATTTATCGACCATAGATTTTATTGAGCTTTCCTGAAAGATTTAAAAATAATTTATTTTAATTATCTAAGATGTAGTAGTAAATTTAATAGGTTATAGAAATAGGCAATAACATTTGCAACATTTTTCATTACTTACGAGTAGTGTTTTGTTTGTTAACAAGTAAAATTTGAGGTTAATTCATAATGTCATCGTTTATTTTTGTAGCTGGCCAGTGGTAATGCAATAAGAAGTAGGTTATTTTTGTCTTTCCGTCGCGTACAACTGTGTTGTGGCCGTGTGGTTGCCGCGTAAAGTATTTGGAACATCGCGACGTTTTGTTTTTACGAGATGACCGAAACTTTTAATAGCAATAGATATTATACTCCCCTCACATTCGGATCAGACTCGATGTAAACAAACCATTAAAATTCCTTTATAGGGTTTTCACAAACTGATTTGTGTTTCGTACACCAATTAAGTATTATACTGGTAGATGTAAATAATCATTAGGTATGCCGTATGATATTTGTGACATCTTATTGAACTCACTACTGAACTATAACAACAACACACAAAGAGAAAAAGAGGTAAAAACATCTTAATAAACAACATCTTATTACACTTTCAACAATAAACAAACCACGCTCTCACATCCTTAATTACGAGGAGCGATTTGGAACCTTTTTATCAAAATATAATGTTTTGGTCTATGTGTATAAATAGAAATGACTGCCAAAAAACCCTATAGCGATAATTGTAGAAACATGCTCTGCAACTTGGTCATATTATTTATAGGCCAAGTAATAAAATAGCCACAAACAGTAGCTCTTTTAATTACTGACCTAACTAAACGTGTGAATCTTTATTTGGGGTTCTAGTTAGTTCTGTCTGTGTTATTAACTCTCATAATATTTACTAAGCTACCGTTTATGTCTATTATTCTCAGGATACTTTAAGTTTCAAGAAATTCGATTTATGATTTAATACTTGCTTATTTTGATTAGAACTAATTAAAATTAAATATTTTTACCTTTGCCTTATAATTTTTATTTTGTCTATGTATAAGTACTTAATTTACATAACTTGCGTACTCTAAAAATGTATACCAAACGTTGAAAGCGTAAAATCTACTAAGAAAAGATTTATTGATTTTCCACCTCTGAAGAGGGTAAATAGGGGTTGAAAGTCTATCTGAAAAACTGCCAATTTTGAAGTAAGCAATGCGAAAAATCATTGTATGTCTTTCTGGGTCAACAAAATGTAATATCTGTTGAAAAATGAAAAAAAATAAAAAAAAACTTCCGCTCAGGTATAGTCAAGGGCAACAACTAGTAAATTATAAATTAAATAGGTACCTACGTACCTGTTTTAAATATTATATTTTTCATATTTTGATAAATACATTAAACTTTATTATGGTTCATTATTTCACTAACACAAACGACATTTGAGACACTTGAAACTTTACTGAGTTAGGTCAAGAATTTCCTTATTGTAATAAATTTTTGTGGGTAGATTCCCGTATTATTCAAGTAATAGGCACGTAATTCACAAAAGATGCGTAACCGGTTGGTTTGGAGCTTAGGAAGCGGGAAGGAAGACAGTATTAGCACGTATTAGTAGGTTGATTGAGAAACCCTGAACACTCAGTAAGATAATTGAAACTGATTCTTTCTTTCCTTGAACTTGATCTTTGTGCCCTCGAAGTTTGTAACTAGGACTGCCTTGCTGCCTCGTGGACCTCGTAGTGCTTTCTATACTTGATTTTTTTTTAATGCTTTTAGCAGGCAATCGAGCAGTCGGGTCACCTGATGGTAAGTGATCACCGCCGCCCATGGACATTAGTAACACTGGGGGTTCACCAACGCGTTGCCGGCCAAGAAAATGACGATAGACCCGCTTCTTGAAGGACCCTATGTCATAGCTTACAGGGAACACCGATGCAGGAAGTTTGTACCACAGTTTACACGTACGAGGTAGAAAATTACGTGAGAATCGAACTGTGGACGAATGCCAGGTATCCAGGTGATGTTGGTGAAACCTGGTACCCCGTGATGTGCGGTGTCGAAAACCAACTGCAGGTATTAAGCCAAGAAGTTCTTCAGAACATTCCCCATTGTACAGACGGACATTGTACAGATGACTAGACTTTTAGAACTTTTCATTGAAGGTCACTGATACTTTTGCAGTTAAGGTTTAAGCTTGACAAACGTAGGTAGGGTTGCCAGATAGCAAGACTGAAATATCTGGACAAAACTTCAAAAAGTCGAGATGTTTTGTTGGGACAATTTTTTTTTAATAGCCGGCAAACGGGGTGACGGGGTAATCGAGTGAATTCTCCTGAAATTTTGTATTTTGTCGGGACTTTGGACATCATGTGAAATGTCGGGACAATCCAGACGAATCCCGACCATCTGGTAACTCTAAACGTAGGGTACTTTTGGCTTGGCAAGAATCTTTGTCTACCTGGCTATACCTTTTAACCACTTTAAAACTAGCCAGCTTATCAAGTGTCGTGTGGTTATGCTTACGAGTGCATAGACAGCCATGACATGAGCTTCCCTAGAACCCCTATCCCCAAAGATCCCCTCGATAGCCAGGGATTCACCGCTTCTTTAGCTCGTTTAACGGCTAAAAGTACCTTTTAAAAGAAGTAAAATCTTACCAATAATACCGATGAATCCCCATATTAATTCCACTCACGAATCAAGTGAGGCTTAAAAAAGGCGCGAAACCGGAGTGCCTTCACTGACCGGCCGCGATCAATGCCATCATTGAATATAGCAGCTCATGGAATATAGAGGTAATGAAATGACACAGCTGCCAGTCTGCAACAGATAAAATAAATGCTCACCTTAGCGCTCCTATTAAAGTAATGTTTTTTTGCTAGTCTCTTACGTTGTAGAATTTTATTTTTGAAGGCTTTAATTTTTTAGGATCGTAATTTTATATTAAGTCTTTAATGTCTACTACAAATTTTAATATAATTTGAACCACTACCCGTTATGAAAAGATTAAAAACATTCCTACTTAATCATTCTGTGATGGAATTTTTGAATTTTCATTTATTAAGAGTATTAATTAAATAAGTTTTTTTATTGAAATGCCGCGGCCGCGCGGGTGGCAAAAGGACATAATTATTAATTTACTCTACAATATCGCTAAGAATCGATCGGTTCATAAATTAATTATGGGCATAAGTAATTATTATCTTTACAGTGTAAGACTGAGATGTGCATGGCTGCATGAGTATTTTATTTAACTGCAGGTTCCACACACATTCATGTATGTACATAAAGCACATGTTACAACACTTACAACAGCAGTCAACATCTTACGAGCATATTGACGCAACCTATGAATCATAGGTTACTCCCATTCATTCTTACTGTGGTCAGCACGTACAAATAGTTACCGCAAAGTTCCTTACATCATAGTAATAATGTTTTTCCTTAGCCCTTAGGTGTGTGTGATATAACACTAAACACTCATCAAGTCATCACACTCATTATAGCCGGCCCGCACACAAGGAATCCTAGTGTTGTGTGTGTCTGTGTGACAACAATCAAACACAAGGACTCACACCCAGACCGAGAAGAAAACTGGAAGGCTTTTCAGTTTTGTAACTTGACAGCGGAGTTTCAAAATTGACGTATTTTTTCATCAAACCCATACGTGTATCTATGGATAGGCCTTCAAAAATGATATTGAGGTTTCTCATATCATTTTTTTCTAAATTGAATAGTTTGCGCGAGAGACACTTCCAAAGTGGTAAAATGTGTGTCCTCCCCCCCCCCCCCCCCGTAACTTCTAAAATAAGAGAATGATAAAACTAAAAAAAATATATGATGTACATTACAGTACAAACTTCCAACAAAAATTGATTTGAACGAGATCTAGTAAGTAGTTTTTTTTAACACGTCATAAATCGTAAACCGCAAAAAACATTGATCAAAGTTACAACGAACTACAAGAACTTTTATATTATGTTACTTGCTGCTACGGAACCCTTCATGGGCGAGTCCGACTCGCACTTGGCCGCTTTTTATTTATTTAATCGAAATAGCCGGCAAACGAGCTGACGATCCACCTGATGGTAAGTGGCTATCGTCGCTCAAAGACATCAGTAACATCAAAGGCATCACTGATGCGTTGCCGGCCAAGAAAGAGATAAGAAAAAAAAGAACTGGCTTTCCATAGTAAACCAGACTCAAAAACTCAAGCGTTCAGCAAAGTAAAGCTCATACCACTCCTCACTAATGGTAAACAAATTAAAATTAATGAACCAAATTATAATTAGGCTTATTTATACTAATTAATATTATGACAATCATAACGTCGCTCCCCGTTTAAAGCATATTAATTATTAAATGAAACAAAAAGCGGGATTTACTTTAAATACAGCCATGACTTCATCTGCATGTCGTCTATTGCGTGTGTTAATTGAATTAATTTCACGTAATGGATACATCCTTTGATATTAACATTAATTGGAATGGTCATGCTATGACACAAAATAATGTCATATTATGTGTGTCTTTGTCATTTGTGTAATTTATAACAGGTTCACTGGATTGAGCATAACATAGGCTGCTTTAGAAAGTATCGGTTCTTTAGAGTTAAAAAACCATGATGATCTTACCAGATTATCTCCTAAATTACATATAAAATTAATGTTTCAAAATATAAACATTATAATAACCATTGTTAAGATAATACTTTGAGTTATCTTAAGATAATAAGATATAAGTAACATTATCTTGAGTGCACTCATAAATAATCCGGACAAGTGCGAGTTATTAAACTTGCAAGGAAAGGGTTCCGTACGTTGATAATCTATTTACTGTTCTTTTTTATTTTATAATATTTTTGCCGTTTTGTAAGACCATACATTTCTTAAAGGTTTTCCTGTGATATATAAGTAAAGAACTATTTTCTGTATTTTTTTGCAAAATTGTGGCCTCAGTTTTCGTACGGAACCCTAAAAATAACTATTATTAGAATATCATTCATGGGGCGTGTCGGATCAGGCGCAGATATTTTTTAGTACGGGGCCGAGCCTGAACTAATGCTGCTTCACGCTTCATATTCTTTACCAGTTATAATTAGGCATAAGGAGATGTACATGTACAATGCATAATATCATCCGTATAACTATATTATTTTTAAATAGCTGTGCCCCGCGACTTCAAAAAAGGAGGAGGTATTCAATCGACTGAATTTTTTTATGTTTGTTACCTCAGAACTTTCGAATGGGTGAACCGATTTTGATGATTCTTTTTTTATTCGAAAGCTGGTGCTTTTCATGTGATCCTACTTAAATTTCAGCTAGATCTGACGAGTAGTTTTTGAGTTATTTTGAAGTCGGTTATTTCAAACTATAACTTCGGATGGAGGGTGTAAAATCTTTCAGTTGTCCGTAATGTTCCAGAAGGTGTGTGAAGTCTCTCCACACTTGGCTAGGGTAGCCAAAGCTCTAGGGTTTATGGCCTTAATTCCTCTCATTCCTCTCATAGGAGAGGATAATCAAGAGAGACGATTCTATCCCAGTAGCTTAAAAAATTATAATCAGCTGCATTAAACATGCCATACAGTAGTTAACAAAAAGTAATTTAATAACTGTCTTTAAATATCTGATAAAAGAATCTTTAGAAATATAATACTCATAAACAAAGGAAACAAAGTAAGTAAATACTCACTCTTAAACTCCCTGGAACTGAAAAAGTAATGGCGAAAGTAACTACCTATTGATATTATAGTCCTTCCAAAAACACAATCACATCAGTAGGTGTGACCCAAACGTCACGCAAAGCCACAATCAGTCTGCTAATGTATTCCAACTTCATTTCATGATTTCATGTACAACTCAAGCCCACGATTTGTACACAATCTAAACATGCAGACATCGTGATTTATGACTTATGTTGACTAGATAAGAGTCAATGTCGGATGAACAAGCGTGATAACATTTTTCCGTGTTGTGTGGGCGGGTGTGTAAGATGCGTAATTTCTCTATTACATTTACAATTGAATATGAACTTTATGATGAGTGCAGTAGCGTTGAATAGGTCGATTAATGATTTCTTTAATTTTGAAACACAAGATGCAGTTGTGAGTCCTGACGTCACATATCGTATTACGATCTTGGTATGTACCTCAGGTTGGTACATGGTTCTCACAGGGTTTATTTGACATTGACCCATACCCTTTAGGTGTTCTGTGCCCATACATTCAACTCTGAATTCAGTTATTGTACACAGCTTGACAGAGAGCGCTTGAAGTGCTTGAATAGTGTGAGTTTGATTTTCATTAATTTATTATTTCATAAGTCTGCACTCTGCAACCATGTGTAGAGTAGCAGAAAATATTCTGCTTTACGTCTTTTACGGTGCTTTACCTTTAATTTAAAGTGTAAAAAAAACTAATTCATTTTCAGCATAATCCTCTTTAGAATTTTATTATCTAGTAAATGTAATGTAATGTAATGTAAAGTGTATAACGGGTTTTATTGCTAACATAACCTTTGCAACTCCTAATAATTTTGTGGCTTCGTTTCGCGTGGATTCATTTACAAACCTTTCTCCTAATGCGTTGTCAAAAGCATCGTGGCATGGCAACACTTAGCACGCACCCTACGTAAAATGCCATATTGGAAAAGCTCCTGAATATCTTTCGAGGAATTTCCTGAAAGATTTTCCAAACAACTTAAAAAATAAAAATGATTTTGAACAGGTGACGTCATTGCTGTTCGATGTCACGTGACGACAAGTAACCCTTTCTTATGTGTATTTATGTGATATTCATCTGCAGTTGCTTATGTTTATCCATTGTGAGACTTGACGATAGGAAACATATAAATGACAATTTAATTTACATGTTTTTCTATTATATGCAACATAATACAATGTGCAAGTGTAGCCGCGCGTGAAGGCTGTGTCCGCTGTATTTGACAGAACACTGACAATGCATTTGTCAGCCATTCAAGTCATTATAATGGTGGCCACTCACGGTCAGTCCATCGCTTCAAATGGCGTGATATACAGCTAAAATTTGATCGTGAATGTGAAAAACTGATGGCGTGATTTAAAAAATTTGTATGTCCAATCGCGCCATTTTGACATATTATGTCGCTTGGCGTGGCTCCAAAAATGACGCGATGGAATGACCGTGAGTGACCACCATAAGGGTGCATACATTTAGGTCGGATACACACGGTGGTACCCAACACTCCCAGCGGTGGACAAAACGTCAATCGGTTAATTTGGTGTGCAGTCCAGTTGGCTCTTATACCAGTTCCTGTCAGAGCCAATGTGAAGATGTCTCATTCACAGGACGAAATAGTTGTAATAGACCCATCATTGGCATCATTTGAATTCATACAATTTAATCCAGTGTCCCTCAAACGTGTGTCAATAATTGCTCTGCTGAAGGAGACCGACGATTATAGATTATCTGTGAAAGGACGGTTAGGCCGGTCAAATATAATTCTGGAAACTGGCTATTAAGCCTATTAATATATATCTTAATAAATATATAAATTACGTGTCACGTTGTTTGTCCGCGATGGACTCCTAAACTACATAACCGATTTTAATGAAATTTGCACACTGTGTGCAGTTTGATCCAACTTGAAAGATAGAATAGCTTACATCTCAAAATAAAAAAAACTTTTTACAGAACGAAGTCTGTCCGGGCAGCTAGTATAATATAAAATATAATTCTGGAAACTGGCTATTAAGCCTAATAGCCAGTTTCCAGAATTATATTTGGACAGCCGTCCAAGACTATGAATGAAACAAATACAAAAATTCCACAAATAGAAATAGAACAAATTATCCGTCTAAATACCTGGATCTGGTGCCTTACCATGAACTCTAATAAAATGTGTCATGTTCAGGACAGGTCAGCTTGTAACTAAAACCTGACAGGAGTGTATTTTGTACCATGAACGTTTACCGAAGACCTGCAATGCCTCTACTTCTGTCCTGCATCTTAGTCTATGACATGCAAGGTACTTGATTTGTATTAATTATGTTCTGAAATAGAGCGTTTTATCGGTTTACCGGTTTTCAAATGAATGCGTAATATTGATGTTTTTAAAAGTTTAAAATAACAATCTTAATTGAAGATTTTGAGATTTGTTATAAATACTTAAGTGTTGTGATTTATTAACCTTTCGTTCTCTAAAATTACCAAAAAAATTATCGCTAAGTGATGCTTACATTTTTGAACGTAATCTTACACCACTTGACACTTGACACAGTGACATGTCTAAATGTCTATTAAAATGTGTGATTTATAATGCCGGTCACTCACATTCGCGCAAATACGCGAACCCACAAGTGTGGGACGACATTCGCGAATGATTATGCGAAGTTTTCGAGGCATTCGGGGTTTTCCAAGCTCTGTCGGTTTTTTGTCGCGCATCAAAACGCGCGAACCTCGAACCTTCGTGTAGTCTCCCACACATTCGTGCGACCAGTTGCGCACACGACTAAAAAGGTGATGTATCTCTTAATTTTTCGTGGTTCGTGGCGTCTAATCGTACTGCCATTTATTTTCTGTATTGAAAATGGATTTTAATGACAGCAACATAATAACAACAGCAAGATTGAACATTCGTGAACAAAGCGTAGGAGGAAGCTGAAATAGGCTTGTATACTCATATGCAAACCCATTTGCCTGACCACCCTTCACATAGGTAGGTATGTGCAAACATTCGTAAAAATGTCAAACATTTGCGCGCATGTGAGTGACCGGGGTTAGGAGCGACAATTTAAAAAGCATAAGTACAATGAATGTTTTTAAAATTTTCCAAACAAATGAAATGTATTTATTTTGTGATGATGGTATATTTGAAATTCGCCATGGCTGCATCCCGTCGTGTTTCATCATCATCAACGAAATAGCCGAAACAGGACAATAAATGTTACTTTCGGTGAGCTGTAATATTTTGACGTTAACATATGCCACTTTCTGATGTCAATACGTCAACAATCGCGTCATGGTACACGAATTGCAGGGCAGAAGATCATTTTTGAAGTCACGTGACCGCTGTCCTGTTACGGTGACGTGGTCGCTGGCTGCCCTGTGTTTTAGCCAGATCATGGTAAGATATAGCAGGACAGGCCAATTATCGGCTAATATTGACCTGTTTTAAGAGTTCATGGTAAGCCCCCTGGTGCCTTACCATGAACTCTAATAAAATGTGTCATGTTCAGGACAGGTCAGCTTGTAGCTAAAACCTGACAGGAGTGTATTTTGTACCATGAACGTTTACCGATGACCTGCAATGCCTCTACTTCTGTCCTGCATCTTTAGTCTATGACATGCAAGGTACTTGATTTGTACTAATTATGTTCTGAAATAGAGCGTTTTATCGGTTTACCGGTTTTCAAATGAATGCGTAATATTGATGTTTTTAAAAGTTTAAAATAACAATCTCAATTGAAGATTTTGAGATTTGTTATAAATACTTAAATGTTGTGATTTATTAACCTTTCGTTCTCTAAAATTACCAAAAAAATTATCGCTAAGTGATGCTTACATTTTTGAACGTAATCTTACACCACTTGACACTTGACACAGTGACATGCCTAAATGTCTAATAAAATGTGTGATTTATAATGCCGGTCACTCACATTGGCGCGAATACGCGAACCCACAAGTGTGGAAATGATTATGCGAAGTTTTCGAGGCATTCGGGGTTTTCCAAGCTGTGTTGGTTTTTTGTCGCACATGAAAGCGCGCGAACCTCAAACCTTCGTGTAGTCTCCCACACATTCGTGCGACCAGTTGCGCACACGACTAAAAAGGTGATGTATCTCTTAATTTTTCGTGGTTCGTGGCGTCTAATCGTACTACCATTTATTTTCTGTATTGAAAATGGATTTTAATGACAACAACATAATAACAACAGCAAGATTGAACATTCGTGAACAAAGTGTAGAAGGAAGCGGAAATGGGCTTGTATTGTATACTCATATGCAAACCCAAAGCAGTGATAGCCTAGCGGTAGAACGTTGGTCTCCCGAACGAAGGGGCCCGAGTTCAAATCTTGGCACGCACCTCTAATTTTCAAATATTATGTGCGTATTACATGTTAATTATCACTTGCTTCGGTGAAGGAAAACATCGTAAGGAAACCTGCACACCGGAAAGTTCTCTATAAAAGTTCTCGAAGGTGTGTGAAGTCTACCAATCCGCACTTGGCCAGCGTGGTAGACTATGGCCTAACCCTCACATTGTGAGAGGAGACCCCGAGCCCAGCAGTGGGACAATTATGGGTTGTTGCTTTGCTTTGCTTTATGCAAACCCATTTGCCTGACCACCCTTCACATATATGCAAAAATTCGTAAAAATGTCAAACATTTGCGCGCATGTGAGTGACCGGGGTTAGGAGCGATAATTTAAAAAGCATAAGTACAATTAATGTTTTTAAAATTTTCCAAACAAATGAAATGTATTTATTTTGTGATGATGGTGTATTTGAAATTCGCCATGGCTGCATCCCGTCGTGTTTCATCATCATCAACGAAATAGCCGAAACAGGACAATAAATGTTACTTTCGGTGAGCTGTAATATTTTGACGTTAACATATGCCACTTTCTGATGTCAATACGTTAACAATCGCGTCATGGTACACGAATTGCAGGGCAGAAGATCATTTTTGAAGTCACGTGACCGCTGTCCTGTTACGGTGACGTGGTCGCTGGCTGCCCTGTGTTTTAGCCAGATCATGGTAGGATATAGCAGGACAGGCCAATTATCGGATAATATTGACCTGTTTTAAGAGTTCATGGTAAGCCCCCTGAGGTCACAAGCCACAATACATACAGTGTCAGCCGTGAACTATTCGATCCCAATTCACAACAATGACACAGCTTCTGTAAAGGCGAGTCCACATAACACATTGCCACACTACACGTGCATTGAGAATTAGAGAGATTGGGTTGAAGAGTACCTTTCTGAAATAGAAAAGAAGAGAAACAAACTTCTCCTTCTCTTCTGCTCGTGGAACACCCTGCCGAACAACGAATGAGTCTATGGCCCGTATTAATAAACCGATCACTGCGATTTCAAGATTATTTTTAAAATGCTGATATACTTAAGATCGTATGTAAAAATTAAAGTAAGATCTGAGATCGCGCTCTTGAGTCGAAATCCGTATTCTCTTCTGATGAAGATCGCTGGGGTCTGTAATATCTAGTTTTTTTTTTTACTATTTAAATGTTCCGGACTACATACCATCGAGTTACTGTTCATTTTTTGATTACTTAGTTACATAAAAAACACAAAAATGGCCGAGATCCGACCCAGGGACACTTATTTATTTATTTATTTATTTATTCTTTATTGACCCTTAAAAAAAGTGGTACAAAAGGCGGACTTAATGCTAAACAGCATTCTCTACCAGTCAACCTTAGGAATGTGCAGAGAACAATGAAAGCGGTGCAAGTAAGAAAAGGATACATGTGCAGAAACTACATTTGGATTTCAACATACAAAAAGATAAGTAATAATAATAATAAATAAGACTATGAATATACATAACTTAATAATAATGTTGTTGATGATTGTAATTATACTAGAAATAGTGATTAAAAATGAATAAATATGAATATGACATAAAATCAGATAAAACCAATTAATTAGGTATGTTCAGCGATTTCAATAGGTGAGCGGTAACTCCTTTCTTGAAAGAATATTTTGAGAACAGATTTCTAAGGTCACTGGGTAAGGCATTCCAAAGTCGAATTGATTGACACTTCGTTTCGTTTTGGAACTACCAAATAGGCAACACTTCGTATTCAGGATCAATACCAACTAATACGTACTTACACTTAACTACACTACGTTACTTGGTATAAGATTGCTTAAAAGTTGTTAGTACCTAATAATATATCCCCACAGTTTCATTTTATTAATTACTGAAAGCAATGTGAATGGCGCCTAAGGATTAGTTCATTCATATTCTTATTTTTACGCGCGCTGCTCTGAGTCATCGTGTGTGATTTTAGCATTAATTTGTTACCTCAAGTACCCGTAGTTCCGTATGTGTTTATAAAATTAAATAACCGTACTATTCTGTGATCTGAGATAAGCAAGTGAGTATGCATTGAATAGTCTATTCAATTAAATTCATTCACTTTGAATAAGACGGTTCTGAGTTCGCTGTAAATATAAAGATTCATTTCTATGCTGATAATTTAATTAGTATAAGTTTTTTAAAAGCAGGTAACCAAGCTATTGAAATAAACATTCATATAATTAAATTAAATCCAATTTCAAAAAATTAAGAATAAATTAAAATAGAGCAAAGAAACAACAAATAACTTATTATAATTTATGACAGTTATTGTATTCTTATGAGATTGATTTAGAAAAAAAATAGTCGGATAAGGGCAATTTCCATTGCTGTAACGACAGTAGATTTACGTCGAAGTATGGGTTGTCAAATTATCAAATACATAAGGTTCATAATCATACCCGACAAATCGATGACGTATTTCGATGAGTCATCTGTCTGTGGAATGATATATTGGTCAAAATGAATGTCATAAAATCAATACGAGGTGAATCGAATGAACAGGATCGGTTCAATGAGGTCAGTGGGCCATGTTGAAGCCATGACGCCACGGACAGCCACGGTCGATACTCCACGTACCACAGAATATAAACTAAGTATCACCAGGTGAAGAATAAGGGCCTTATTTTCCACATTACTTTTTACTTTAATTTCGTTATAGGGTTTTATACACCTTTTTATTGGATATGAGGGGCTTCAAATACCTTGGAGATTCAAAGATCCAGGGAACATATTCTGTCCATGGTGCAGCATACTGAATAAAGGATCTAGATCCTTTGTTTAGCCTTGGCAGCCAGTTCTTTCTTTATCTTTCTTCTTTCTTGGTTGACAAACGCATAGGTGATGTTGATGAAGGTCTAATGTCTGTCGCCCAACTCACCCATAGTCATCAGTAACATCAATAGCACTTGAAAAGTTGGAACTATTAAAAAAATATCTCGATACCAGCTCAGGCACTTTAAAACAAAAATCCTCAATGCCATCTGAATCTATCGCACTATGCCGTCTGCCATGTGAATTGTGATAAACTCATTCCCACTTTAGTTTTAAATTGCACCAATTAAGCAATTCACTGGGACATAAGACCTTGGTGACAGATTTATTGCGGAGTGTGTTGCCGCCAAAAGTAGCTTTATAACACATCTGTCGCTTCACACTTGTTAGTGATTCCGTTCGTTCGTTTGTTACAATACATTGTTACCTATAAATCCTATAATCTAAATTTTACTAACAAAAAATAACCGACTTCAATTACTCAAAAACTACTTGTCATATCTTGTTCAAATTAATGTTGGAGTACATGACAAGCACCTGCTTTCGATTAAAAAAAGAATCATCGAAATCGGTTGGCGTGATATTGAGTTATTCGTCCATTTGTCGCGCACATACTCGTACTTAATACTTTAAGACTTATATGGTTTTGTCATGGATGCCATTGTCAGATCTCAATAAAATTTATATGGGACCACATGACAGCCACCACCTTTCGATTAAAAAAAGAATCATCGAAATCGGTTTGCCCAGTGCAAAGTTCTGAGGTAACGAACATAAATAAAAATACAGTCGAATTGAGAACCTCCTTCTTTTTTTGAAGTCGGTTAAAAATGACACCGTACAAATAAAAATAATATTTTACTTCGGTCCATGACACAGTACTAGTTTTCCTCACGTTCACATCAAAAATCATCTGCTCTACCATTCCTTCTCCACTTCCTTCTTTTTCTCCTTCTTCTCTTCCGTATCCTGTTCTTATGTGAAAGCATCTGCATCGGCCGACCGTTGTAGAGCCAAAGAGGTCCGTCGCTAGACTCGCTAGAGACCTTTACTGGAGATTCACGGCGGTGCCTTCATTATGTATGTTCTCTATTTGGGTATGGCCATGTTCATATTATGCGAATCACAAGATATCCTTGAAAGGAGTAACTATCTAGTTAACCCATAACTAGACACCACATTAGAGTTGCCAACCGTCCTGTTTTCCCAGGACATGTCCTAGTTTTTATAGTGTCCTGGGACGTCCTGAATAGTTTTTAAGCAGCGTCCTGGGTTTTTACGGTTCCGAATAAAAATCGGAACCCTTACAGTTTCGTCATGTCCGTTCGCATGACAAGTGAATCGAAGGACCTTAGCGTGCAAATTCAAATTTAAATATTTTTACATAATTATGTATTCCAAATTGGTTTGGTTTACAAACACTTTACGAAAGTCATGCAAGCTACGCCAATGCTTCAACAAAGGCCTAGTGTGCGGGACTCAGTTCGAACTTGGCCCCATTCATTTTATGAGTCATAAGTCGACTCATTTATTTCTCAGCTTTTTTGATTAATATTACCCTAAAATGATTTTCATGTTTTCATTATGGAGCACTCGTAATTAATTTAATTTAATATTTGGTAATATGTCTTATTTAATGCTTTTATTTTATGTCAAGAAAGGAGGCCCTCGGGTGGCATGAAAACTTTCGACTTAACTTTAGGATAAATCTTTTTTACTCGTACGCTTTTTCAAATTCATTTTTTTTATTTAGTCACCGTTTCGGAATGGCTACGAATATGTATGCATATTGTTCTTAGAGGGCAATTAAATTACAAGTAATAAAATACATCTTCCGATGAAGTCATCAAGGAAATGGTATTACAATGAGTAGACCCAAAGTAGGTTATTGAGTTTGTGTATCTATCTACTACCATACTTAGAAGACATAATAGTAGGTACATAATAGTACATACTACTACTTACTAGAATCATTAAAATTCAAAAACAGCTACAAGTTAACGTATTTTTTTCACTTTGCCTGTTTGTTCAGAGTTGACTCAGTAATACACAATCGATTTTGATTGATCTACCAATTTCTAAAACGATGTGAACAATACGACGACGCGAAGTTAAATTATTTCAGACTAACCATAATAAAATTCTATTCATAGAAAGAACAAACCCATACTGTACCATAGTAATTTACACGAAGCAATAATAAATTATAACAGGATATGGCGTAGGCCATGGTGATTGTGGTCGTCCAAGGTCACCCCATGACCACGGAGCGATAAGGACAGATTTACATGAACTTAATAGGCACTAGCCGTGTGCGTAGTTAAACTTAAAAGTAATGAAATGTTCTTATTACCGATAAGGATTCAAAAAAGTCGTCGTTCTGTTGTTGAATTGATTACGTTGTAAAATGTAAATAGTAATAAATATCGCGGGCGGCGTGGCTGCCATGCGACAATTTGCGATTTATCTGACTTATTTTATAGATACTTTTTACAAATAATTTTTATAAATCTCTTTTACAGATAAATTGCAATTTATCTGTCACAATGTTTGTTCAAAAACATGCATTATACATGTCGGTGAGGCCACGAATCTCCAGTGAAGGTCCAGGGAAGGACCTCTTTATTCTACAACGCCTGTCCGATGCAGAGGCTGGCATATAAGAAACGATATGTCTTATTTAGATGAAGGAATTGTCAATAAGATAGAACGGATGATCACGTAGTGTTGAAGTACTTGATGACTTGGAAGTATTGATGTGAACGTTAGGAGAACTGGAAATATAATATCATGGAGCAAAGTAAAAGGAATATCATTTCATAACCAACACCGTAGAATACCCCTTCTCCCATATACATAAATAAACTTTTGGTAAATTGCAATACGTGTCACTTCTTAGTTCTCATTTATCGTCACTGTCGTGAAGTTAGCATCCGACTTCCGAGCTATGCATTGAAAGTAAACTTACGCAGTGTTTCCAGACGGTGTAAGCTTACATTAAAATATTGAATAAACAATTTATACATGCATTCCTTACAAATCTTTCAATAAAAGATGCGATCATGCGAATAAAACAAAATTTATTATGCTTAGCTAGCAATACACATTAACATCTCACCATCTCTTAACAATATCCACAAACAAATCTCCTTTGTCCTGTCCTTCAATAAAATTGCATCACTGGGTGTGGGCAACTTAGTGCTGCGTCCACGCAGCATTAGGCAATGATTGAACCCATCGCGTCGCTGCAATCATCAAGTGGGTGTGATTTCTCTTGAACAAATAACAGTAATAACACTCATCTCATCATAAGCAATGCTCTTTCATTACTCAGCTCATTGTTGTTTAGGGTTCCATGATGATAAAGTTGAACGGCCATGCTTTGTTGTTGTTCAATCTTCATAGCAACTTATATATAACTAGCTGCCCGGACAGACTTCGTTCTGTCATTTTATTATTATTATTTTGAGATGTATCTAAGCTATCCTATCTTTTAAGTTGGATCAAACTGCACATGGTGTGCAAATTTGATTAAAATCGGTTAATTAGTTTAGGAGTCCACCGCGGACAAACAACGTGACACGTAATTTATATATATTAAGACTAGCTGCCCGGACAGACTTCGTTCTGTCAAAAGTTTTTTTTTAGATGTAAGCTATCCTATCTTTCAAGTTAGATCAAACTGCACACGGTGTCTAAATTTGATTTAAATCGGTCGAGTAGTTTAGGAGTCCATCGCGGACAAACAACGTAACACGTAATTTATATATGTATACTAGCTGCCCGGACAGACTTCGTTCTGTCAAAAGTTTTTTATTTTGAGATGTAAGCTATCCTATCTTTCAAGTTGGATCAAACTGCACACGGTGTGCAAATTTGATTAAAATCGGTTAAGTAGTTTAGAAGTTCATCGCGGACAAACAACGTGACACGTAATTTATATATATTAAGATTAAGATGTAATGGAGCCGGTAAATTGAGTTTGAATCCATTTTGATTTGTCCTAAAAAGTCATCTGGTGGTTTATGATAAAAACTTGTTTTTGTTTTTCAAACGACAGTTACTCTTGTACATTATTCCATCTAGAAACAAGTTATAAAGTAAAATTATTTCCAGTCTGTTTTTCCTAAGAATACGGAAATAGCATGGCCGACGTTTGCTCAGATATAATAAGCGATCTCATCACAGGGCCTGAAAGCTGGCGTGTTTTATCATGGGTATTCTTAAGAGGAAATGTATGGAAATAGGTCAGCGAAACAAAAAGAAATGCATGCCATACATTTTGTTTTTATTTGGACCGTCTCGTTTCTCGTCTTGACATAATTATTTAGTTCCGGTCATTACCGAACGACAGTTGAGGAGTCTCTCGTCACGGCGTGTAGAGCGTCGCTCGGAGCGAATTAGGTCTCAAACTCAAGTGAACGATCCGACACTTTGGTAATACGCATTTCAATATGAGTTTTTTTACCGAATCGATCCAAAAGTTTCATACTTTCCGAAGTTTTTTTTTAACGCATTAAAATGTGAATAAAATTTACGGACTAAAAATATAATTTATAGCTAGGGTTTTAGCAGCAATGTAATTATTTTGTGCGGAGGTTTTTGGGAGTTCAAACCATCCGAAAAGTTAAGTTAATAACATCTATTATTCACCTTATATATTTTTATCTTCAGATCTCTTGAAACATAATAGATGGCGCTACATACGTTGTGTGAAAAATTAACATTATATATTTTTTATAATTTGTAAATTCTAACCATCTAAAACTAATATTAATTAGACATAAAATTAAACTACTAAAACCTGGCTACGCCCGTGGTTTTGTGTTGTATTTTTGTCCGTCATATAGTTAAATATTTGGTTACCTTACAAATTCCAAGGAAATGGGTCGTAAACAGTATTATGTGTGTGATGTCGAAATTAATGTCGCAGTGACATAAAATCATGGGCTCATGCCTCATGGGCCACGTCGCTTCATCTGCAAACAATATTGATACATGTTTGCTAATTTATATTGGTGCGGCGGCCGGCGGCGGCGTGGAAAGCAAATAACTTAAATTAGTAAATGGGCTATATGAAATATGTAGGTAAATAAGATCTATTTATTAAGTTTTAGCGAGCGAGGTTTTTGGAATAATTGTTAAATACTACTAAATAGTAGTATTTATCTCGGATCTGCAAATGCAGATCGTAGATCCTTGAGGTAAATAATTTACCATGCTTTTAAAAAATCGCTAGCGCGGTCCAGTCACGCTAAAGTAACATTTAGTTATTTTGTGTAAAAAAAAACGAGCAGACCAGCACCTGACGTAATGTCGCTCTGGACATCAGCAGGTGGGTCATTGGGTGCAAGGGTGTGCTTGCAACTCCCAGTGAGTAACGAAAATAACTAGATTGTATATATATTTTTTAATTACATTACTCATAAGCCCTAGGTTGCTGTTAAGTATTTAGATGCAGACGCACCTTCCTGAAGGTAAAGACGACGCCCAAGGTTGTCAACGTGCGGCCCGTTGTTGGCCAAGAAAAAAAAGAGAAAAAAAGAAAAAGACTGTGCTTATTGGATTGGATTATATCATCAATATTATTACCGAGTCGTTAATATTATTACTGGTATATTATTTTTCCCTGAAGCCTGCCTGGCTAACTACCATTCTCTTTGTTACGTCTGCCGCCAAACGATTCGTCGTGTACCGGCTAACGGATTAGGAGCAAGAATTTTCTTTTTTCCTTTCTTCATGCTGTTCGTTTATCCACAGATCTTCGGCATAGTGATCATAGCAGCAGCATGTGTGGACATGGGCATGATCAAAGGGTTCGCGGGGATGGAGAGCGCGGGGGGGCACGAGACGGACGCCGTGCTGATCGCCGTGGGGGTGATGATCATCATCGTCGCTGCTTTCGGCTGCTTCGGGGCTTGGAAGGAGAGCCCCAAGCTGCTGTATATCGTAAGTTTCTTGGTTATGAGTTATCACACTAACGCCCCAACTCAGAGTCACTAACGGTTACTTTAATCTCTCCTTAGTAAAGAATCTCCATACAAATTCTGTACTAAGTACTAAGAAGTGATTTAAGTGTGACTCTGAGTTGGGGCGTAAATCTTGTTATTGTTCGGTGACTTCAAGAGGCAGTTCTCAATTTTTTCAAAGGAAATAGCCGGCAAACGAGCTGACAATTTAATCCACTTCATGGTAAGTGCTATCGTCGCGCATGGACATCAGCGACACCAAAAGCATCACTGATGCGTTGTCTGCCAAGAACGAGAGAGGAAAAAGAAATAAAATCTCAATTCGGTGATATTTTTTATTTATTAGGAAATGAGGGAACTCTTAAGCAGTGATAGCCTAGCGGTTAGAACGTTGGTCTCTCGAACGGAGGGGCCCGAGTGCAAATCCTGGCACGCACCTCTGATTATCAAATATTATGTGCGTATTAGAAGTTAATTATCACTTGCTTCGGTGAAGGAAAAACATCGTGAGGAAACCTGCACACCGGAGAGTTCTCCATAAAGTTCTCAAAGGTGTGTGAAGTCTACCAATCCGCACTTGGCCAGCGTGGTAGACTATGGCCTGTACCCCTCACATTGTGAGAAGAGGCCCTGAGCCCAGCAGTGGGACAATTATGGGTTTTTGCTTTGCTTTGCTTTTGAGGGAACTCTTCAAATTAGGTATATGTATTGATATAACTGAGTTCAGCACCCGGAAATCGGGGATCTCATTCGTCAGGTTGAACCACAAACAATTAGATCCCAGGGTCGTTATAATGTGTGTGTTCAATAAATTGGCTTTTTCATGTTTGCATTAGCCTAATACAAGTGAGTATTAAAACAATAGTTATAGAGTTCAATACTGTTTTCACTGTACCAACACTTTCAATAGTGTTAATCGCTATCGATCGCTAATGTATAGATAGACCACTGTTATAATTGCAGGTCTAATCACTTGTTAGATTAGTTCTATGTTTTCAAGTCATTAATGCTTCTTTCGTTTCCGGGAGGAAAGAAACTCCTCAGCAATTCTGCTCTGCATCTTTTTAAATGAATGAGCAACAGTTACAGAGTAAGACTCGAACCTACGCGGAACTCCATGGTCCATCAGTATAGTGTTTTATGCGTATTTATCTCCCTTTGCTAAAAACCTATAAATTTCGTCTCGAGGTGGTATTTTGTTAGTTATGTCTTGTTTGTCCATGCTACCCACACAGGAAATAAATATGAGGTAGAGAGCGTTGTTTATAGCGTTCACACCTTGCTAACAACATGTAAATCTAACTAGAACAAGGGTCTATATACAAGCAGTATTAGAGCTAATTTCAACAGGTCTGCGTTAATGGGTGGCACACACGGCAAGGTGTCATCCATCACAGCGATGCCGCGGCCGTGTGCACCGTCGATAACTCAATGATGACCTATTTACGATCTGGGGGAGGGGAGGGAGAGGGGGAGGGGGAGGGGTTGGAAATCAGCCTGTGTCCACAGTGTGCTTCGGTTTTAAATACTCTAGTAGTTTTGACAGTTTTAGGTTGTGAGACAAATAGACGACATTTAAATATCTCACAATTTTGATGGAGCTTTTCGTACAATAATATTAAATTTTTTCCCACTTTTCCGATGGATACTTCAATATTTTTTTCATCTAAACCATTTCCTGATAAATCCAAAATACGACAAAAAAATTAGCCAAATCAGTTAGGCATTTTCAAGTCAATTAAAATTGTTTTTTTTTTATCGTAAGTAGTTGTATGTTTTATGTGTAAAAAAATATTTATTACTCTGTCTTTACGACTCAAATCAACCCATTAAAGAAGCTTCTTTGTTTACAATTTTTCGTTACTAATTCCTTTGCTTTTCGGATTTCCAAATTTTATTTTGTCTTCGATTACAATTTTTTCATCTGTTCTTCTTCAAAATTTCTAATTTTGTTTTCGCTTCCCAGTTCGCAGGCTGCCTCATCATAATCATTCTTCTGGAGCTCTCCATTGGCATCGCAGCCGCGGCACTGCGACCCCAGATCGAGGGCTCCATGAAGAACCAACTTCGCGGCTCCTTCATCAAGAACAAGTCGACTCGCGAGGAGGATACCGTTCATAGGGAGTTCTGGGATCGTATTCAAAGCACTGTGAGTTGTCTTGTGACTTCATTAGAATTTATTGTGCTGTAAACAATTGCCACAAATAGATACATGGTCCAAAATACACCGCAACATAATTATGTAGTTATACAGCAGGGGTTTCTTGTTGAGTGTGGAAGAGCACTAAGAAAGGGTTTTTGAAAATTTATCCACGATCCAAGTTCAAAATCATAAGACAGTAATAATTCAAATCTCGATGCGAATTGGGCAAGTAAGTTCTAGTGTAAATAATAATAAAAAATAGCTTTCGCCTGAAGAAAACACGAGACTTCTACGTAATTTTGTTTTCGAGATTATCATTGTATTCTAATTTCTTCAGACGATGTCTGGTATAATCATGATAGAACATCACTTAAGTAAGTTCGTTTTATTCATCAATTATATCTGCTTTCAGTTGGAATGCTGCGGAGTAACCGGCCCCGACAACTACGCCACCGAGCCTCGCATCAGCCCGTCGCTGTCCTGCTGCCCCCCGGACGGCACCGACCATGCCCCCGAGATCAAGCGCTCCGACTGCATCACTAGCACCCGGTTCTACCAGGAGGGCTGCGAAGACAAGGTGCTGGCCACCGTCCACAGCGCTGGACTGACTGTCATCGTCTGCGTCATTCTCTTCTGCATCTTGGAGGTGAGTAAGAGAAGTTGTTTGTTAAAGAGAAAAAGATGGACTGATGTCTGACGATGTCTGATATTTGTCATATTCTCTAAAAGTCTAAAGGAAAGTTGGCTCTGCTCAGGAAAAGCTCATAATAATCAATCATCCGATAATAATCAATACCTATAGGTTAGCGTAAGGTAGAGCAGCTACCTTCATTGTAACTCATACTTCAATCTACTTGTAACGTAATAGTCCTGTTCCATTCACATTAGAAGTTAGGAATCGTTCTTAAACCCATAGATGCCCAAGAAGTCTAAAATTGAAGCCTCGCATTCATTAGCGACAAATGACATGTGGCACATGTCGCTTACAAAAAATCTAGCTACATTCTTTTTACCGACGAGGAGACAATTTAGCAAGACACGATACTTCTATTTCCGAATGGACAGTGGTTTTTGGCCCTAGCGGAATTTACAGCTTTACGCGGACAGAACCAGACATCACAAAGCGACATCATTCGACATCGCTCGACATCTCAAGCAATACTCATCGGACAAGAAATGTATAGAGGCTATTGGAGATTTATTATTATTTTAGATCAATTATCTACTAGTGATGTTATCTTGTATTCCAGGTGTCCGGCATAGTCTTGGCGCTATGGCTCGCACACTCTATCAAGACCCAGGGAAAGAGTCGGGAGACAGCTTAAATTACAAGATATTACATAGATTTATATTATCCATTAGCATTTGAATAAGACGCACTAAGTGTTGTATGCTTGTATGCGAATGCCGAAATCTTTATTGTGCAATCAGAACTTCCTTACATATTTTTATAACAAAGACTATTTAGGTATAGCCTTCTTTTTTATTACATTCTGGAATATTGTAAAGAATGGTTTCGAAGTTTAAATCTTGTGTAAATTAGTAAAAATATCAAATTCAGCACTAAGTATTTGAATTACTTTAACGTGATTTTTTTTAGAACGTAGTAAACTTTGTGGTAGTAAGAAGCACTTGATCAATTGTAAATTGTAAGTGTAAGTCTTCTGGCAATTCAAGCATCTTTGCAGCCGATAATTATAGATTGTTGTTTTGTTGCATCTTTATCAAAATCCTTGTTATAATTCGGTCTCACCCGTTTGCGGTTTAGAAAATTTAGAGCACAAACTGTTTTTAAATCATTATTGTACATTTTACCTCCATAAAGATAACCATAGTAGGTTTGTACTACTACGGTACTAAGGTTGTAAAATTTATTTATACTTGTCTTTATCATCTGTAACACTAACAGTGGTTTTAAACTTGAATTTCAGTTGATATTAAACCGAACCAACAAAGGAACTGAATTTCGACGGTGCTATTCCATAAGTTAACAGTGATTATGAGTAGCTGTATAAACACTATTTTTAATTTATAGTTTATAACATAGAAACTAACGAGAAAGTGTCTACACACTATTCGCAATTACGCATTTTTTTTGTTATTAATGCTTTACATCGCATTTATACTAAAACATTACTTTATTATACATTCTATACATACCTTTTTATTTTAAGCTAAATCTTAAATAAAAAGAATAAAAATACAATGTATTTAATTGAAGTTCTAAATTTAAGTTTTTCATTTGTGTTAATAAAGTACCTACTTAAAGATATTATTTAGTTTAGCACCGTATTCCATTAAGTGTCACAACAATTTAAAATTTTTGATTTACTTTTTTAATTACAGGATAATTTTTAGTCTCACGATTTTGAAGAACAGCCTAATTTCATTGACTTTAAAAATGAAGTCCATTTTATTTCAAAATCCAATCTATATTACGATTCATACTTTAAAAATTAAAATACACGCAGCATTTATTGTAATACTAAGAATACATGGTAGTTTGTAAATTGTAAGTTATCTTTTGATCAAAGACGTATTAATGGTGAAGTTTTACCTATTTCAAAACTACGCATTTACTAGTCAATAATTTAACTGAAATTGTGTGATTAGATATAATTTATTTATTTGTTTGTTATGTATTATCCTATTACTTACTAATAATAGTTGTAGTGGATGATATTTAATGTGTATTTGAAGTATTTCAATCCCACCTAGTTTTAATTGTATTAATTTATAAGTACTGTAAAATGTATTGAGAATTATATTAAAGGCAAAAATAAACATATATTTTCATGACTAAAACGATTATATTGCAAACTTAAGTTTAGATTCGTATGGTAAACAATTTACGTAATCTACATAATACAGTGTCTACCTACATCTACTTCTGATGCCAATATATTGTGCAGATAATGGAGAAATTTACCATTTTTTTATTCGATTGCTTATAAAATTTAAGGTAACAAGAAACATAAATGTAAAAAAAGCTTTAGAATTTTGAGGCTTTGAAGTTACATTTTTGTTTACGTGCGACGACGAAATCTACAAAAACTTAAAGTTTAGATTTCTCAGCCTTACTGATGGATTATCAAAATCTTTTCGTTGATTTATTCGTTTTGGTTTTGACGTGACAACGTCTATTAAAACGATGAACGCCGGGTGCACACACGAAAAAGCATGACTGGCTAGAAGAGAGGCATCAACGTTTTGTCATGACGTTGCCGCGTTGTCACGTTAAACTACCGTCCGTAAACCGACTTTACAGACAACCAATTTTTCATTTTACTTTGTTATTAATATGTTATAATTTTCAACATCATGAAACTTCTCCATTGTAATTTCTGCAACTAGACAGAACAACTGTGAATCGCCATCCTTACTTATAGGTAAATTGAAATATATTATACGTACATGAGTAATACTTAGTAATACTTGAGTAATTTATCATATAAACAAATAATTTTATTGTTGGACAAAAGTTTGAATAAAAATTATAAAAAGTACATAATTATATTGCTGTTGAAATATGAATGGTGAAATAGATTTATTTAATAAAATAAATATTTGTGTTTCATTTATTGTTTGTGGTAAATCGTTGCCTTAATAAAAATAACTGAAAACTAAAAACGGTCTAAATTCTAACAATAACGAGAATTGATAGATCAAGAATTGAAATAATTAGGTTAATTAGGGAAAGTCCAATAGTGTCACAAATACCCCAAAAGCTCCAAGGGAATATAGGAGGAGAGAGGAAATAAGAATGTGGAAGGAAGAAAGGGACGAAGATGGCCAAAGAAAATATGGATGGATCGTGAGGTGTGAAAGACGATAATATGAAAGATAAGGGAGTCATTGTAGAGGGAAAAATGGATGACAAGGAAGGAAGAAATTACGATAAGGACAATAAATTGGGAAATAAATAAAATCTAACAAGTAATTGTTAGACCTTTCTACTACTAGTAGCCGTTACAATATGGGAAGAAATACAAAGAAACGACGACTTGATTTCATTTGTGATCATAATTTTATTTGTGAATAAAATAAAGTTGTAAAGAGGTGACATAAATTGTTCAAGTGATTAATTATATAAACAAAGTGGATATGTCTATAAAGTTATACAATCATTATTACATATACGAACACTTTAATTTATAGAGTAGGTAATGACAACAACAGAGACGTTCACGTATCTATAAGCAATGAAATAGAAAAAACATCCATCCATACATTCCTAGGTACATATTTAGGTACCTACTTACTACCTTTTCCTATCTCTTTAATAACTAGTTGCAACCAGTGTTACTTTCTTTTATTTATACACTGAACCTTTTTTAAGTATATTAATTTGATAAATGATAGAACCTTGGAGCCTTACATCAATATCGTATTGAAGAATTAAATGTACATAATAATATAGAACAGATACGATATAATTATTATGTAATACTTATACTTATTCACTAATTTAATTAAAATTTACTATCACAGCAATGAGCTACTTGACATACTTAATAAATAGTGCTTGTGCAAGTTAAGAAATCTTATTTAATTTTTTACCTACTGGGATTACAAACAGACAAAATTACAATATTGGGAAAAAATTAAATCTTATTTTTTTTTTTGTAAGATACAAAAATGTTAGTTCCCTAAAATTAACTCAATTATAGTTTAAATATAAATACATTGCACCAACTAAGTACTAACGGAATTGTGAGAAGTTATATTATGCGAGTTATAGATAGGTAGGTACTTTCAATTATTTAAACTAATTATTGCAAAAGCATTGATTTTAAAGGTAGAAATAGCCAGCTTACTTCGCTGCTTTTCTTCTTTCTAATCTTTACGTTGTGTGTTTCTATGGCACGTTGCAGCAAAGAAGAAACAAAAAGCGCGTCCATTTCTGTCATGTCGTCATTGTGTTCAGTAGCAGTTGTGTTGAATAACTAACAACTCAGAGTCACTTTACTTTAATCGGTCCTTAGTAAAGAATCACCATACAAAATCTGTTTTTAAAGGAGCGATTTAAGTAATCGTGACTCTGAGTTGGGGCGTATGTTGTCTTATCCAATTTCATAAAGCTTTTTAAGAAATGACATTTATCCAATAAACTATAGAGTTAAGTTTCAAAATGTGCTTGCAGTGTCTCCTGAAGCTTCCGACGCTCTGCTCTCACTGAACTAGCCATCCATAGAGCCAAGATGATACAAGCGATCTGAAATTAATATATAATATATAAACTGAGCAACAAGTTCACCTTACAAATGAATGAAGCTACAAATGATAATTTCTTCTTTCTTTCTTCTTTCTTTCTTTCTTCTTTCTTTCTTTCTTCTTTCTTTCTTTCTATGTAATATAGGAGAAGTAAACCTAATAATGTTATTATCTGATAAATCATTTAGAGCGAGATTACAACAACTTCAACTTACTTTGTATTTGATTAATCTTTGTGTTTACTATTAGTTAGCCCCATGGGAGCGAACCAATGACGTATTTACTATTAACAATAAACTTAGTTATTTAAAATACGATTGGAATGCGATTAGAAAATGACCATACAGTCATGGTCTATACTATAATAAAGTATAAGTATCTAATACTTGCAAAAACTTCCTTTATGCAAAAAACTGGACTATGCGAATCACCTCCAAATCAGAAGTTTTGTATTATGAAGCCTTAAATGATCTCCCAATTTCTTTTCACTACTTATTTAGCTTACTAAATTCACAAACCTCTAACAGCGTGAAAATGATGCCAGTAGAGATAAAGATGTTTCCCTTGAAAGACTTCATCTGCCGCAGAACTTGTTCGCAGCCGCGCGTGTAATACGTCTGCTCAGTCAGGCAGGCGGCGTGCAACTGACGTCGAGCTCCACCCTCCCTCAGTGGACGTGCGCGTGCGCAGCAGGAAGAGGGTATTTCACGATGTAGGTTGGCGTAGTCGTGCGGGCCGTCGACACCGCAACATTGGTACTGATGCAAAAAAAAAACTGGTAATGAGACTAGCTGGCTGACTTCAACCATTAATGGCCCACTACTGAACACGGGTCTTTCCCCATGAGGAGGCCTAGATCATACTTCACCACGCTGCTCCAGTGCAGATTTATGAAGGGGTTAGTACGCAACTAATGTCATTAATGCCATCATAAATAAAGCATCTTGCAAGTCTCAATTTCGAAAATCCTTCTGTGCGTTTTTAAAGGATAATCCCAACCCACCCAACGGAAGCCACGCTAATTAGGGGAACTAACATGCATTGAAGCAGCAAACTGGAGTCTCTCACCCACTCAGTTACAGGGGAAAATCCGTGGCCTGCAGCGGGCTATTTATGGGTTGAACCCAAAATCTATACCCAAAACCAAAGCATAACCATATCGAATTATATTCACCTCAGACTGCAAAGCATCCCACAAGGCGGAATGGTTTCCACCTTCGTCGTCAACAGTGGAGTTCCTGTAGAACTGGACTCGCAGCTCGTTGCCACCGCCCACCCAGGCGCTGAGGACCGCTCCTCCGACCCCCACCATCACCTCCACTGACACCAGGAATATGAAGAAGCAGGCATGCTGAAATTGATTCAATTAAACTCGAAACTTAAATATTTTTATTCAAAATTGGTTTTATAAAACACTTTTTAAAAGTCAATTTATGCCATTGCTTGAACAAAGCCCCTATGTGTGGACTCGGGAGAAGAAGCAGCAAGCTACCTAGTTATTTTTTTTTCCTACTAGACTTTTTAACTTCCTAATCAGAATCAAAATTGGCGATATGTTCGACTTTTTCTCTATGGCTTTGTATGGCTGTATCAATAGTGATGATATTATTTAAGCGCACCGAGTTTAGCCTAATACAGTAGGTACGTACATATTCAAAGTCTCAAACAAAAATAATTGAGCGCCTGCAATTTTTAACACGGCAATATCGATTAAGAAAAAAATCATTAAAATAAAAATTTCGTTGGATCGTTGGTCACGGTGAGACTATCTCACATTTAAATGCATTTAAAATGACTTATTAATCTGAAGTCAATTACCATACTATGCAACGCAAATGTTTTAAAAGCTTAGATAATATATTTTTAATTTTTATATTGATACTGGCCATTTCACTATTTATATATTTTTTATGATGTGTCTGTACGGTCGGATTCCATGAGCGTACGTGTGTGAATGGAACGTGTTCTATTCAATTGTCATTTGGAGACAGTAACATTGTATAACGTATCTCATTTATATTTTGCATCTTGTTAAATAAGTTTCCGTGGTGTAGCGGTTATCACATCTGCCTAACACGCAGAAGGCCCCCGGTTCGATCCCGGGCGGAAACATTTTTTAGATTTTTTTATTAAATTTTTAACTTTTATAACTCATTTTTTCAAAAAATCTTATTTATTATATCTAAATACTAATTCCAGTATCATATACATGAATAAATGTATAAAATAACAGGTAAACATTGGTTTTAGATAATGAGCTGTTACAATTAATTATTTTCACAGAATTATTAGTTCCTTTTGGCCAACTAACATGGGTCCCGATAAATGGTCTTCATGATCATTTTAATCGGTTTTTAACACAATATTTCCATGCCGAACTCCCAAGCCTATAATAATAATTGAGACTCACAATTTTCAATGAGCACATGCACTGAGGAAATAGATCGCACTCAGTAACTGCTATGGGAAACCATGGCACTAGTATTCTGTGCGAACCATTTTGGTGTGCAGTTCAATCAGTAACGTATGCCTCCTTAGTAATACTTACTATCAAAGATATAAACTTACGACGTAAAGTATCTTAACATGCTCCCGTAACGCCCCTACGCATCCCAACACGGCGGTCACGAGGAGGCCTAGGCCTACCGTGAGCAGGAAGGACAGCACGCCGCGGGACAAGGCCGACCGCCGCTCAGACCTGGCCTTGTTGTCCCGTAAATTGATCACGCAGGCCGCCATCAAGATGAGGGCGAACAGCTGTGGATCATCCAAATCATGTCAAAAAGTAGGTTTTTTCATGCCTTGAAGAGGCAAATGAGCAGTCGGGTCACCTGATGGTAAGTGATCACTGTCACCCATGCGTCACCAATGCGTTACGGGCGGTTTGTTCAAACTTGCCCTATCCAATCATATTATAGTCTTTCATCAGTCCCCTGGACGTAAGCCTCTCCTAACTTGCGCCACTATGACCGGTTTTGAGACTTCTGTCCACTTTATGAAATAAATAAATAAAATAATACTAGTAACTGCCTTGGCTTCGCTTCGGTTTTCGTATAGAACCCCCATTTAAAAAAAAAAAATATAGCCTCTATACACCAGAGCGCCCCAAGTTCGATTCTGTCGGTGTCCGTGTATGTATATGTAATTATGTAGTATACAGTATGTGTTGTGTATGTGATACATATGATAAACATAATAGATACTTATAGGAAATAGATATAGAGATATAATAAACTACATAAAAATAGTGCGAATGTGGGACAGAGGTGCTCACAAGAGTAACTCAGATTATTTTAAAGTAAAGCTATTCCATCGCTTCACCAGTTCATCAGCCTTGATGCTTTTACGAAATTACAATAATTCTTGACAAAAAATAACTGACTTCAAAATTAGGGATAACTCAAAAACTACTAGTCATATCTCGTTCAAAAAGTGGAACCACATGACAAGTACAAACTTTCGATTAAAAAAAGAATCATCAAAATCGGTTTACCCAGTCGAAAGTTCTGAGGTTATAAACGTAAAAAAATACAGTCGAATGGAATACCTCCACCTTTTTTGAAGTCGGTCAAAAAAGCAGCAGTATCAATCACACTTTACGCAGTCTCTTCTCGGCAAATCGTTAAGTGTTATTACCGTGAAGTTTTGTAAATAATATCCCATCAAAAACATAAATGTAAAGTGAGAGTCAATTTCAAAAAAAAAAGAATTGAGATCTAAATGGGTGCCAATTTCTGTGTAGAAAAGCCTAAAATTTTAGTCACAAGAACATGTAATTCAAGCTCCACATTTGACTTGGTTAGTTTTCACGTACCTACCTAGGCTATATTATATCTATGTAATTAGCTTCGTCAAATCTGTTAGGTTGATGACTTATGACACTCTTCTCTAATTTGGTTTGTTGGTTGCTAACTAATGAAAACTAGCCAAGTCAAATGTAAAGCTTGAATTACATGTTCTTGTGACTAAAATTTTAGGCTTTTCTACACAGAAATTGGCACCCATTTAGATCTCAATTCTTTTTTTTTTGAAATTGACTCTCACTTTACATTTATGTTTTTGATGGGATATCATTACTTTTTGTATAGAAATTATTAGTAACTACTTATTCATAACGTTACTGATTAATTTTGTTACCTAATACATGAACTGTCATAGTGCTCTTCAACTAAATCTGTAGTTAGTGCACCGTGGTCCGAAATACGGTACCTATTATTTCATTATTTATAAGTAATGATCTTCCACTATTGATGTCCGCTAAATATTGAAATAATAATTAATACTAAATCCCAATTATAATATCGTAATAAATACGAAAGTCGACTATACTCTTATTAGTTACGAGTGACCGCCCTCGCTTTGCTTTGGTTTTCTTATTTTTTTACACCTCGGGTTACGTTATTGGAGTTTTATTAAGGATCCCTAATTTATTGAAAATATAATATAGCCTATGTCACCCGGGAATAGTGTAGCTTCCCAACAGTGACAGAATTTTTCAAATCGGTTCAGTAGTTTCGGCCTTTAGCCTATTCAATGTAAACAAACAATCAAATCTTTCCTCTTTATACTATTAGTACAGATAAGTAGTTTGTGTTCGATGACATAACGTGCAACAACAAATTTTGAAACAATACTTCGAATTACTTTAAACTGGTATAGTTACGGAAATAATACAAAATTTTGTGGTGTACACGCCATACAAGATTAGAGAAAAATAATTTTTCACACATTAAAAATAAAACGACGTAATACACTGGAAATAACGTCTCCTGACGAACCACTAATCTTCACGTAAATGTATATGTGCTGTGCACTTCTCACAGGCACTTGGGACACAGAACATCTTCCTCCCGTTGAAAGCTTCAGAAAGTACTAAAACTGATATGTTTCGTTATATATTCACCTTGGAATCCACATAATGACCAGATGTCATCAATTTTGATTGCTACTCTTAAATTTCAGGCATTTTAAGTAAGTTTTTCTAATAGAATCAATTTTTTGAAAAATTATAATAAAATGATAAAAAATTACTACTTTCAGATTTATTCCTTTGTATTCACCCGACTACCTATCTGCATACCAAATTTTAACTTTCTAGGTCACCTGGAAGTTGGATATAGTTTTGATCTATAGGTCAGTCAGTGTTAAATTTCTCGATTTTTGGACGTTAATATCTAAATAACCGTTTGAGATGTGTTTATGAAATTTGGAAGACGTATGTATTTTGCAAGTCTTAATAAATGAGCCAAATTTGACAGGTTTATGTTGAATAGTTTTTGAGTTATGAGGTGGTCAAAAGTGGCTCCAAATGGTTCGTGTAATATTACACACGGTGCTGCTCGTCAATTCTGTTAGCTAAGAAATTGACTTGACACGCTCCGCGTGTCTAGATAAGCCACAGGGTACTTCGTATAACAGCTAACCATTGATGCACTGTTTTATTATTCAGTAGCCCTTGGTGGCCGGAGCCAGAAATCAATAATGGCATTTAAAACACGCTATCGACTGCCACGGTTGCGGTGGGTGGAAGATGTTTATTTATTTATTTATTCAATAGATACCATACATAATGATAAATTAATAAATAAATCTACACACATAGCCACAAACCACATACAATACACAAGGACAAGACACAAAGACAAAGAATATAACAGACCGAGAACAGAAATTCAAACTCATTTTCAAATTTCCGCCTAGCTGGGAATCAAACCCAGGACGGCACGGCGATCCTGCGTGGTAACAAAAAATGGACTATACTCGTAAGTTATAAGAAAATGTGTTTAAAAAACAATCATGTTGTGATAATTAACCAACTACCATTTAAACACCAACTAACTACAAAACATTTTGAATCATCACTTTTATGACTCATTGTAAGGATGGTTAGTGAAATCCTCTTCTTATAAACAATTTTATCATTTTTAAAACTCAAATTCAAACTATTTATAAACACCTCGTATAAATTACATATTTTTAACCGACTTCAAAAAAGGAGGAGGTTCTCAATTCGACTGTATTTTTTTTATGTTTTTTACCTCAGAACTTTAAATTTAAATTTAATTTAAATTAGAAACGTTTTAAAATCGAGATTTCAAAAACGAAAAAGTTGATCCAATTAATCTGTATTTATTTTGGCACTAGATGCAATCACTCATTCCTTAATTAATCACTTCGATCGAGACATTAATCGATTTCTAATAATGAATTTAACGTTTTATTTTAAAATCGCGTTTTTGAAGTAAATTTCTATCATAATTTTGTGAGATGGAGAAGCTAAAACAACAATAAACAAAGTATCTCACTATGCATATGATGTTGAAGAGTGTGAGGAAGAACTTCATACACCTGATGCTGCGAGGCTTCATGGTGACAGACAGGTCCAGCTGTCCCGAGGTGGTCAGTCACAGTGCCACCACCTCGCCACGGTAAGCCGGTAAGCTGGTATTGTATCGATCATTGGTCAGAACCGTGTAATTATAGGACGAGGGCTTGGTCAGAGACTGAGCGGAAACAGCTGAGGATAATCATTCGTTCCATTCGAAATTAATTTTCTTGTGAAAAATATCGTATCGGATTTTAGGACTAAAGCAAGATTTTAACATATTTTGCAGACATATCTACTACCTATATCTGTTGAGTGTTGACCTACGTATAATATGTAAATACGTTCCTTGATTTAATCAAATATTATAGTAAACAGTCGAACTCAGCCCAAATAGAGCTATTGCGTTCTTTTTATATTTTGTTCTATGCTTATGAATTTTATACTAATCTGCTTTAGTCTTGAGACTTGAGACTGCTCAATTTATTACATCAAAGCCTTTAGTAACTTTAATATTCAGCCTATTCAGGCAGGTGCGATTATTGAATCGCTCACCGCTTCGCACACACCAGTCACACGCTACGTGGGGCTGGGAATCCATATGTCATTTCCCCACGGAACAATTTTTCAAATATCCATTGTCGAAAAGATTTGCCGTTACAAAAAATCTTGCTGAGAATCTTGAGATATTTCGATTAAAACTCTCCTCCTTTTATCGTTTAACTCCTTATCTATTAATTTAATATTTAAGCCCGCGGTATAAAATTTTATGAGGAGTAAAATCAATTTTTTCTGTATAGTGCGTTATGTTTTTAGTTCGTAACACAGAATCTAGATGGCGTTGGATGGCTGATCAGTAACAATGCCACCTAATGATAATAATAAATAATAATCTTGGTACATCCTATTCTGATGATTCATCGTCATCATCAACAACATGGCGTTAAACTCCAGTCGTGCATCGTAGCTGACACTCACCTTTTTAAACCGACTTCGAAAAAGGAGGGGGTATTCAATTCGACTTTATTTTTTATGTTTGTTTTCTCAGAATTTTCGACCGGGTGAACCGATTTTGATGATTCTTTTTTTAAACGAAAGCTGGTGCTTGTCATGTAGTGCCACTTAAAACAAAAATTACTAGTCATTTTGAATTATCCCTAATTTTGAAGTCGGTTATTTTTTGACAAGAATTATTTTAAGGAAATATCTGGCAAACGAGCTTACAATAAAAAAAAAACAACAAAAAACAAAAAAAAAATGCGTATGGTAAACGGCTATCGTCGGTCACGGACATCAGCAACACCAAAGGCATCAATCACTGTTGGGTTGCCGTTGCCGGCCAGTATAAAAAAAAGAAAAAAGCACAACCACAACCACACCTACTGTTTAGGCGGGGTTTCTGCTGTTTGTCGGCTTATGACACAGGCACCTTTAAAAACAAAAACTTCTTTCTAAGTTACATCATTCCTGCTAAGAATTTAATTAATTAAAAATACCCTTTGATTACCATAAACTAGGTATACAGCGAGAAAAACTAGAACGTAGTGTGTGAAACGCCACATGTGGGTAAAAAATCAATAGAATAATTCATTTATAATTAATACAACGGCGCCCGGATATAAGCGCTAAATGTATGGGAAAAGTATAAAGATTATTCTTGACAAAATTTATCCGACTTCAACATTAAATGGAAACTTCAAAATTAAATGGCACCAGCTTTCGAAAATTAAAAGAATCATCAAAATCGGTACACCCAATAAAATAACACATAAAAAACAGTGGAACTGAGAACCTCATTTTTTTAAGTCTGTTAAAAATATTAATTTAATAATAACTTAGTGACATTATTTGACATGTAAACATCTGACCTGTCAATTCGTACTCGGGAACTCTCATGCTGGGACATCACTAGCCAGGCTACAGGATCGCCGATTTATTTCGACTTTTTTCAGTCTGTTTCTACTGAGTGAATTACATTTAGATTCTAAAATATTTGTAGGCATTCTATCACCCTGGACCATCAGACATCCCATATCAGATGCTTACAAAGATAATACTTTTACCTACATTAATTATGTCTGATCTGTCTAATCTATCAGTGATCGTCTGCGGAAAAATCATCTAAAACATTTCAACGAATTACAATTTACCGAACACAATTCATCGAAAAAACATTTCGTCGAATAACAAAACGTAGAACAACCAAGTCATCGATTGACATTTCTTCGAATACTATTACGTAGCGTAGAACAACCATTTAATCGCATGACAATTACCTAATCGAATTACATTTCGTCGAATGTCATTTCATCGAATGTCATTTCATGGAATGGCAAATCATCGAATGGCGATTCATTAAATAGACTGCCATTCGATGAACTGTCATCGAATGGCAATTCATCGAATGACAATTCCTCGAATTGCAATTTTTCTTGTTTAAAAGATTTAAAGATATTATTATAAACAGAAACAAATTAATGCTTTTTATAACTTTTTTGTATTTCTTATTTTTTGATCAATAACAATTTAACAATTTTCCGTACATAAAAATTTTAGGTTTACTTTCTTCCTTAAATAATTTTTATTTCAAAACGTTTACGTTAGTGACAGAAACGAATCGCTGCAAAACTGACTCCCGTAGTCTTGTTTGCCCTACCCCTAGAGTGTAATGTAAACCCGCGTAGGCGCGGAGGGGCGAGGCGGCCCGCGAGCTAAGGAGCAGGTCAGGCCAGCCTCAGCTGCTGCGGCGAGCATTAAAACCATCTGCGACGATAAGCTCGCGTGGGACCGCCGGAGCCCCGCAGCGCCGGAGCCGTGACAGAAACTGTGCTTGCTGCATGTTGCATGCTGCTTACGTCTTAATGCTGCCTTTCAAGGATGGGTGACATTTGAAATAATAAAAAAATATTTATTAATGATCATATGAAAATTATATCATTCGATTCGGCCAATAGTGATTCGATATATTGTAATTCGATATATTGTCATTCGATATTTTGTAATTCGATATATTGTCATTCGATGAAACGTCATTCGATGAACTGTCATTCGATTAATTGTTTTCGATGAAATTTTAATTCGATTAATTGTGTTTTCGATGAAATGTTCATTCGATTAATTGTGATTTCGATGAAATGTCGATTCGATTATTTGTAGATCGATGAAATGTGTTCGATGAAATGTAATTCGTAGAAATGTTTTCGATGATTTTTCCGCAAATCATCAGTGATACCTTTGGTCTGGCCACTTACCATCAAGTGGATCGTCAGCCCGTTTGTCTATTAATTATCGTACCTACATGAAAAACCTTACAGGAAGCTAATTCTTAGACCTATTAGTTTAAGTAAAACGAAATAAGAAATGTATCCAATCTAAAGTACTTTTATTAAATAAAAAAAAACATATTTTATAAATAGGTACATTAAATATAAAATTAATAGCAGATACGTTTTTATTTAACTATTAAGTTTATTCATATCCACACTTATTATACCTTAAACTAGCGATGTAAAAATAGGTAGATATTCACCTAAAATTTAAAAATATTACGTAAAAATAAGCAGACAGATTCGACTTTTAATAAGTACAATGAACAAGTACAACTCGCTAGCCCAGTGTGGGCTAGTAAACTCCACACGCCTTTGACCACGCAGTTTTCTACGCATTTCCTTTCACAACAGCAATTAATTGTGATTTAACACACCTGCCTACCTCGACTGACGTAGATATAATATAAGTTACCGGCTACTTTAAAATACAAGTTCAACTAAAAATAAACGCTCACACAAAAATACAAACTACGTGTGGTTTCGTTAATTATAAATCCCATCAAAAACATAAATGTAAAGTGAGAGTCAATTTCAAAAAAAAAGAATTGAGATCTAAATGGGTGCCAATTTCTGTGTAGAAAAGCCTAAAATTTTAGTCACAAGAACATGTAATTCAAGCTCCACATTTGACTTGGTTAGTTTTCACGTACCTACCTAGGCTATATTATATCTATGTAATTAGCTTCGTCAAATCTGTTAGGTTGATGACTTATGACACTCTTCTCTAATTTGGTTTGTTGGTTGCTAACTAATGAAAACTAGCCAAGTCAAATGTAAAGCTTGAATTACATGTTCTTGTGACTAAAATTTTAGGCTTTTCTACACAGAAATTGGCACCCATTTAGATCTCAATTCTTTTTTTTTGAAATTGACTCTCACTTTACATTTATGTTTTTGATGGGATATCATTACTTTTTGTATAGAAATTAACTGCAATTAATTCAAGCATTATTTCAATTATTTGTTTGTGTTCAATGACATCGTGCAACAATAAATTTTGAAACAATACTTCGAATTACTTTAAACTGGTACAATTACGGAAATAATACAAAATTTTGTGGTGTAATCTTGTAGATTAGAGAAAAATAATTTTTCACACATTAAAAATAAAACGACGTAATACACTGGAAATAACGTCTCCTGACGAACCACTAATCTTCACGTAAATGTATATGTACTGTGCACTTCTCACAGGCACTTGGGACACTGAACATCTTCCTCCCGTTGAAAGCTTCAGAAAGTACTAAAACTGATATGTTTCGTTATATATTCACCTTGGAATCCACATAATGACCAGATGTCATCAATTTTGATTGCTACTCTTAAATTTCAGGCATTTTAAGTAAGTGTTTCTAATAGAATCAATTTTTTGAAAAATTATCATAAAATGATAAAAATTTACTACTTTCAGATTTATTCCTTTGTATTCACCCGACTACCTATCTGCATGCCAAATTTTAACTTTCTAGGTCACCTGGAAGTTGGATATAGTTTTGATCTATAGGTCAGTCAGTGTTAAATTTCTCGATTTTTGGACGTTAATATCTAAATAACCGTTTGAGATGTGTTTATGAAATTTGGAAGACGTATGTATTTCGCAAGTCTTAATAAATGAGCCAAATTTGACAGGTTTATGTTGAATAGTTTTTGAGTTACGAGGTGGTCAAAAGTGGCTCCAAATGGTTCGTGTAATATTACACACGGTGCTGCTCGTCAATTCTGTTAGCTAAGAAATTGACTTGACACGCTCCGCGTGTCTAGATACCGCAGTAAGCAATAAGCTTACACTATTGTATATTTATTATTATATATTTTCACCAGTTTATGTAGTATTAAAATATACAATGTAAAAGTCAACTTGTACTTCATACGTTGTACTTGTATGTACATTTCATAACTCTAACGATAACGTTTTAATTGGAGATATTGAAATCGATGTGCATAGGAAGGAATGTAATATATTTAGTATCTACTTAACACTTGATATTAAATAATGAAAGTATCATGACGGTAACATAGATCCAAGATGAGACAAGAGTGCCCGGAGCAGAGTTACCACAGCAAGAGTTTGAGGATCTGAAAAATAAAATGACAATAATAACAAAAAGTCATCACCATAATGCTAATTAATCCACCTTGCTCATGTCCAATCAAATATTTCCAATCCATTTAAAAAAGTCTTAAAGTAATAGTTAATAAATAAGTAAGTAATAGTTTTAAATTGACTTTATTTTTCTTTTCGACCCTATCGAATACTTGCTTTTGTATGGAAATAGCCGGCAAATGATCTGATATCTGGTATGATAGTTCTTACTTTCTTTTTCTTCTCTCTTTCTTGGCCGGCAACGCATCAGTGATGCCTTTTGGTGTTGCTGATGTTCATGGGCGACGATAGCCACTTACCATCGGGTGGATCGTCAGCTCGTTTGCCGGTTATTTCCATAAAAAAACCGACTTCAAAATAACTCAATAAGTACTCGTCAGATCTAGCTCTTTAAGTGGGACTACGCAGTCGAAAGTTCTGAGGTAACAAACATAAAAAAATACAGTCAAATTGAATACCTCCTCCTTTTTTGAAGTCGGTTAAAAAAATGGTTGTCTGTAAAGTCTGTTTACGACGGTAGTTTAACGTGACAACGTCATGACAAAACATTGATGAAATGATTGCATACTTTTATAGATAAAATTGAGCGCTTCGGCCGATCGTAGCCGATCGTGCCTCTCTATCGCTTGTTCCGCGCTCTCGCTTGCGCGGAATGTGACAGTGAGTCTTGCTTTTTCGTGCGTGCACCCGGCGTTCATCGTTTTAATAGGCGTTATCACGTCAAAATCGCTTAGTTTTCGAGCTATGTATAGACACTAGATGATGCCATCGGGGATTAAAAATGAATAATAAGAAACGTGCTCAAACTGAGGTCTTCATCTCACTAATCTTATCAGAACAACAACAACAGTTTGACCTATTCAATATGATTACTTGTAACTGCACGTGAAAGTTTACAATTACTGATAACATAAATTATAGTGTTGCAAATGTGATAGTATAATTTCTAATAATGTATAGATATATCACTGGCGCGCCGATGACGAAGAGCGTAAGAACAGGCAATTGACCGTTCTGTTCTGCTCGTAGTCGCTCTGTCAATACAAGACGATACGCACGCTTTTGTTGTTGTCAGAAGTGCTTGATATTTGACATACAGCGTTAAAATGCCTTCGTGTATTATACCAATGTGATTGGTGTAGTGAAACAAAAGGTAAACGTGTGTGTGTTGTAGCTTGTAGCTCTTTTCGGAACAGACTTTTTTGGTTGATTTGTAAGGGCATAACGTATCTATATGTAAATAGTTACTGTTAGCTAAATTTTGTTAGTGTTTGATAACAGAAATTTTGAAATTTCTGATTTTTATAAAACCATGTTATAATGTACTTAGTAATAACTATTCCATTTCAGACCTTCAAATATATTTCGTGTTTCTGTTCTAGCAGGCTAAACCAAATATTGACAAAACTTAAAACGATGAAACAAAAATTGGCGCTTCCTCATTCTCAGCGTTTTTTAGCCAAGGGCTTTTTATTTGTACGTTTCTACTCCTCCACCAAGGTTATTCTAACCGATTTCAAAAGACGTAATGAATTTTAGGTATATGTAAACATAATGATAAAATACGAGTATGATTGTGTTCCTCATATTAAATATAATAAAATTGGCTAACAATTAATTCAATAAATCAATTTTATTTGCCTTGCCTCTGCAGTTGCATTAGTATGGCCGGCGCCGCCGTAATAAACAAAATTATAGTAATAATAAACAAATAAATTCATTATTACTTGATGTAAATAATGACAGGTCTATTATCTTGTGTGGAAATTTTTCCATCATACCTTGATCGAGGTAGAGCTAATTACGTTTTGATTTTCAAAGGAACGGTCAGATGTTCAAGTAAGGAGGCCAGAAATCTCAGAATAACATTAATTTTCTTTTCCATAAAAACTAATTTATTTTGTTGGACTTGTAAATGTCTACAGATAGTTATATAAAATAAAACTCGTTCATGTAGCAAATGGTCCAGGCACACCAGGGCAGTGAATACATAAAGGGTTAGTATGAAATATATTTTATTATAAAAAGCCTTAATAAAATAGAGTGAATCACAAGGAGACGTTTCCACAACAGCAACAATTTTGAGTCTTATAAATATGGCACTAATACGAATAAAAATAAACAACAATCTTCTGCAATCGATGGCATAGTATTTTCTATAAGTGAAAAAATCGCTGCTGTGAAAGAATCTCAGTTTTTTACGAGAATTCAATGAATAAAGATCCTACAGAATTCCGATGACGCCACAAGCGACACGGCCGCCCGCGTTGCCAGTTTTCTTCGAATCAGGATGGTCTGAGCGTCCAAAGTCGTCTCCTTTCTCGTGAAGCACCACGGCTCTGCCGATGATACAGTGAGGTCCTTGGAGGGCGATCATGTTGTCCACGAAGTCGATTTGGCTCCACTTGTTCTCATCGAAGGCCACATTCCCGAGGTCACCGACGTGGCGATTTTCATCATTAGGATGGCCGTGGTCTCTCTGTAACGCCAATAAGTTAAATGTTAAAAAAGTTTACATTATGGAAATCTTCATGAACCACAAAAGTCCATGCATTTTGAAGGATTGATTTTTTATTTTTATTTCCTGAGCAGAAAAGAGCTTGTGCGTCAAGTATAATGAAGTCATTGCAAATCGTTCTTTAACAAATCAGTATGGATGGAATTTGCTAATCGATGAACATCAGGGAGTATTTCTGGTATAATTTCTCCTTTAGCTGTCTAATAATTCACTGATTCCTGCGTATTTTTCGTCACCTTTTTGTCTATTTGAAGTAGTTAACCATAAAACCACCAAATAACGCAATATCACAAGTCTGAGTAAGGATCCAACATCGTCAAAATCTTCAAATACTAAGGACAAAAGTATGGAAGCTTATCAAGCTTAACTTACATGTTCTGGGTTAAAATGAGCGCCTGTAGACAGACATCCTCCAGTGATGTCTCCCTTCTCGTGAACGTGGAAGCCGTAGTGTCCAGCTGGTAGGCCGTACAGGGAGCCTTGGACGTGGACCTTGCCATCAGCCAGCTCGGTGAACGTGATGTTTCCCGTGATCTCTTTACCAGCAGGGTTTGCTACTAGTGCTATGGCTCGGAGTTGCGGCGGCTGGGGAAACTGTTCAGGTTGATAAGTGGTTGGGCATGAGGATAAAAGTTGACAACTTATGTGAAAAAATTGCTGTGATCTCCCTTGTTTATTTTTCCTTGTAACTAATTGAGAACTTGTGTGACTTATTGAGAATTATTGCTTCGTCTTTCATTGCTCCTGATTCATTTATAGAAATACATTTTTTAAACAATAGTAGGAGAGCTAAAGTGAATTATTGTTACGTATTGTGAATACGGAAAATCAGCACCTAACCACGAGTTGTCGATCAAAGATAATAATTAATAATAAAGATTCAGTAGATAACGTAATTTTTTCTGTTGCAGCGATTTCTTGAAAAGTTAAACAAAGTTTTTCCTATTTTTTCTGGAAGAATGCAATGTCGGGACTATAATAATTAATAATAAATCTTAAGATTATTTTTCATTAATTATCATTAATTGTTATCATTATCATTAATCATTACCCGTTCATGGTGAGCAGCAACAACGGCAGCCGCGGACACCAAAAGTATCAGTCGGTTCATCATACTTCAAGATTTATCTGAAACAACATTACTTGATATTAACGCTACTGTAAAGTCGTTTGTCACGTATAATATATTATTATTATCGTTAAATATTTATATATATTATTATTATCGTTATAATATTATTATCGTTTTTGTGTAGTGTACCTGTGGTATGCCGTGTATTGATAAGCAATAAAAATAGTAATAACATAAATAAGTTTTATATATTCTGAATAGTATTTGGATATGATTTGATGATTTTGAATTTGTATTTCATTTTCAATGTTACGGGTTCGCAATTACATATTTTTATTAGTTTCGTATTACATACATTATCGTTTTATTTTTTTGTACCTATTAAATAATCATTAACTTTCATTATAAGTTTTGTTTTTAACCATCAGGAATATACACATTAATTACCCTCGGATACTTCAATAGAGCTTTGATTTTATTTGGTTTAAGAATTTAATTGAAAAAATGCGGTTAATTAAATAGGTACTTATTATAGCAATACACCAATCCTCGTGTACATAGATTTGTCTGTTCGACAATATAACCTAGACAGACAGGTACATACGTACCTGTCTGAGTATATCTGAGTATACACTCACGCACGTACTACATAGGTAATCTTAACAAGATGAATAAGATAATATTTTTTCTGTCATTGGTACGGAGGGACTGTACTGAGTTCAATTGACTCACAATTGCGAAACAAAATAATTGATAAACAACGTAAGTACCTAGTAACTTGAGGAAAATAGTAAGCAGGAAGCTATTAAGGTCTACAAAAACGTGTTGTTTTTTCCAAAGTAGGTGTCATAATTCTTCAATGTTCCTAGAAACTGTATATAAGATAACCTTCCTATAAGGTACCTACTTAACATCCCAAAAACAATTTTCTTTATGAAAATAGCCGGCAAACGAGCTGACGATCCACATGATGGTAAGTGGCTATCGTCGCCCATGAACATCAGCAACACCAAAAGCATCACTGATGCGTTGCCGGCCAAGAAAGAGAGAGAAGAAAAGACTTCTTCCTTCCGACCGCGACATGAGATGAACAACAAAAACTGTTTTGGTATTGATGGTCATCACTCATCATTCACAACACTAATTGTCTATTGTAAATAGATTTAACGAACTAATATTAAAAACAAAACATACTCGTGCAAATATTTACAACAACAAATGCAAACCACTCCAAACACGCTACGTGCTAACAAGATGTCGCAATTTACTCTTGGCCCTCGCAAAGAGGGTCTGCTTATTTCAAAACATAATCTCACCTCACAATATCAACATTTGAATACATGAAACAAAAACCGACCTATCAATAAAACTGATTATTTTCTTGTTTGATAAGTCCGAGAGTGACATTTTTATCTGGTAAAAGATATAGTTAAACACGACTCACCTCTACGGTCCCTCTGTAAGAATGCATGTATCATTGCTGGTTCAACCGAACACTTTATATCGAAGCAGCCATTATTACTTGAAACTTGACTATCGTTCACTGCCCTCTTATTTCAACGTGGTAAAACACAAGGAATATGATAGAAAAGACCAAGTAAAAATGGATAAACGACCGGTTTAACTGCTCTAATAACGAGAGTAACCATTAAGAAAATATGAAAACTAATCTGTATAACAATATTTATTGTAAAAATAAGATATCGATTACAGTATTTACATTAAACAATGATTTTATATGTAACTTTTAAACATTGGGACAGATCAAGAAAATTGTAGCAAGTAACTTAATAATTTCACAATAGTGTTGTAACATGACCTTTACATTATTACAGTTTTTTGCCCCAAGTTACTAAGAAGTAGTAAGATGTTGCTCGAACAAGAAAAAAAATTGCAATGGAATAATCAGTGTCTAAGATACACATTGATGTTAACCAATATTTTTTGCTGTAAAAATTCTAGTTCAGATTTAGTACCTATTCATTAAACGTGTGTTAATTATAGGTAAGTTTTAGATTTTAGAATTATCTAAATTATTTATTTATTTAGAATTACTAATAATAATAGAACTAATTATTTAGAATTATCTTAATTACATTTAAAATATTAAAAAATAAGCTTTTTTTATTTGAATAAGAACATTTGATTCTGGAGTTTTAATAAATATGTTTATCCATGCCAAATTACAGCTTTTTAGCACTGAGGGTCTTGCCGCTGTGGCTGTGCTGTTGATCAATGAGGGATTTCTCCTATGGAGTCATCTCTGGACGCGGCAGATAGGAAATTTAATAAAGTTTAGAAAGAGCTATCATAATTGAATGATAGCTCTGAATTGAATGATTGAATGAAATACATAAAATTTAATGCTTGTGTTTTTCGCCGTTGAAAAGTTTACAGAAGTTTGGTTTTAATATAGAAATAGTTACCAATTTATTATAGTATTTATGTGTGTTCTGAGTGGTGTATGGAAAACGATATAATTAAAGAAATATTTAGGTAAACTAAAATAACATACTGTCGCGGGTATAGCACAATGTGCTCCGAACGCAGAATTAGGATGACTGAATTGTGAGAGGTAGGGTTGTGTTAGAAAGCCCCAAACGTCACTTCAGATTTTCAGTCGGCAAGTAATAAATTAAAATAGCACGTCACAAATTCTTTCTTTTGAAGCAAATCCTGAGAGGGTAGTATGAGGTCATGTTTATCACATAAATGCATTGTTATCGGAACTAAAGCATCGTGTAAAATTTTAATTCCATAGGATAGGAGGGAGTAGTTGGTATAGATATGTTCATACAAACGAGTAGGAGTAGGTACTACAGCCTGAAGAATAAGTTAAGTTTGTAAAAATCCATCAACCATCATTAAATATTAGAATTTAGTAAGCTCAGTTTATTAATGTGCAAGGCTGGCGTGTCGTCTACACTGGAGCAAACACCTTAGTCACCTTACACATTAAAGATGCGGTCATTCAATGCCATCAAGTTAAATTATGTGAATGTAAAATGGTACTACAAACCTTTCTCACCGCTATCCAAACTACTTAATATTATGCAAGTACCTAACCTAAATAAAGAAAATCGAATTTCGTAGTAGCTTTCCTTAAACTGTCTAATGTAAGCTAAATTTTATCATTCACAGCTATCTACATTCTACACCCAGTGATGGTGACTCTTCCAAAAAATGTTTAAAAAGAGCACTTCTAGCCTCTCCTGGGTTATCCATCTCCACTGTAATGTGTAAATCTGGTGTCGCTATTTTTATAGACTACGATGTTCTCCTCGAAGAGAAGCTCTGGCAGCTCAACCGACTGATTGTATCAGACAAAAGATTTGCGTTTAAACCACGATGGCAGAACGGCAAGATAGCTATCCATCCCAACGTGTCCTAAGTTGGTGCTACACACAAAATTGCTACTTATTACGACGTTATTTTAAGTTTCCTATATTGTGGTAGCGACCTAAGCAAACCTGCCGTAAAATGATCTTTGTTCGTTGGGACACTGTCTACGCTAAGGAGATCTTGTTTGTGATGGCCACAAGCATTCGTGACGCCCCTAGGCGCTGGAATAGTCCACGAGCGACGGTAACCTGTTACCCATGGACCTTTGGCTCTTTTATTTTAACGACTATCAAAATAAAAAGTCCGCGCGTCTTCAATGCCAAATTGCGACACTGTCATCATAAAAAGGGCACCGTTTACGTTGTGCTTATTGCTTCGAACTTGCTTATCATTTTAATTGCAAATGAGTATGCTATGATTGAAGAGAATACTGATTTTTTTAAACGTACGCGATCGGAAGACGGTCCCACGAACCAAAATAAGAATAGTAATATCAAACCCGTTTGCCGCCGTATGGGCCGTATTGACGACCCGTGTGGCGCAATGGTTACCATGCCGGATCGCCGCACCGAGGGTCCTGGGTTCGATTCCCAGCGAGGCGAAAATTTGAATGATGAGTTTGAATTTCTGTTCTCGGTCTGGGTGTGAATGTCCTTGTCTCTGTGTGTTGTCCATGGCACCCACGACACAGGGAATCCTAGTGTGGGGCTATGAGTGTGAGGCGTTATTTATTTATTTATAAACGTCAAAAGTATAAAAAATAAAAATAAGTACCTAAATAATGTGAGCTTTTTATTTCAATGCTACCTATGATAGTTTAAGTAAACGTTAGTGACTCTGAATTGAGGCGCTAAAATACTTTACTAACATCATTTTGTAGTAATTTGCACATACCCATATAAGTACGAAATTGATTCGTAATACAATGATTCAGTGATTTCAGTCACAAGGAGTCAACGAGACTGTTATTCTTTACAGTCAAAATAGCAGGAAAAACAGTATTACAAACACAAAGGAGCTAACATAATGAAAGACCTACAATTTCTACATGTTATTAAGTATGTAAGAAAGATGATATCAATCTATTTTTTTAAATAATGAGACGCCTATTATTGTAATCATGATTATTTCCTTACAAGGAAGCTTATCTTACACGCATGGATAGTTTTCAAAAACCGGCCAAGTACGTGTAAACACGCAGTGTGGGGTTCCGTAGGATTTGTAGAAAATTCATCGAAAACGTTTCATCGAATTACAATTGATCGAATCAACATATTTTCATCGAAAACACAATAAATCGAATAACAATTCGTCGAATTACAATTAGTCAAAGCAACATTTCATCGAAAATAATTCATCGAATGACAATTCATCGAATGACAATTCATCGAATCGTAATTCACCGAATCGAATGATATACTTTGAATGATGAATTGTCATTCGTGGAAATGGTTGTTCTACGTACCTATTGCTATTCGAAGAAATGTCATTCAATGATTTGATTGTTCGACGTATTGTTTTTCGACGAAATGTTTTTTCGATGTATGGTATTCGGCGAATTATAATTCGATGAAATGTTTTCGATGAATTTTCCGCAGACGGAAGATACAGCACTCTTACCCTTGAACTGTGAACTACACCAAAAGATTACCACTAGACAGTTAAAAGGCACTAAAAACAAAACACGAACCAGTTAAAACTGTTTTTTGTAGCAAATTATTATACACAGCTGCAGTGTGTGAGGTCGATATACCTTCACTAATGAGTGTGGTGGAAATGGGTCGACTCTACTGCCTCAATGGCCTGAGGCTGCACGTCGTGGTCTTGTGCAATGTTAGCAGGTTACTGGCTACAAGGTGGACAGCTCGGGACGTCTTGTCGTGGATCGTGACGAGTTTTAATAGATTTCGATTTGTTTGAACATTACAAATACAAATATTACCTTACAATTTTACGGGCTCGGAAGATAAGTTCGTAGAATTAAATGTTTTATAACAGTTAAGCTAAAACTGATTGATTGACCACTTAGCTTACGTCCACGGTCCAAGTCAACTGTTTTTAAGAACTTGGCAACCATTACTTAAGGCAACGTGGGTCATCCCCTAAGAAGAAATCCTACCCTGGTAGTAAGTAAGTTTCTTTCTTTTTCTCCTCTCTAGCCAGCAATGCCACGGTGATGACTTTGGTATCGCTGATGTCCATGGGCGACGATATCCACTTGCCATCAGGTGGAATTCCCACTAGTTCTACGATAGAACTAAGCAGTAGAACTAGTGGGAATGAACGGATGATGGATCGTCATCTGTTCCGTCGACTATTTTTAAAATTAATACAAAATAAATTCATGTGCGCATGATTACCCACGATTTTTACCGAGCCATCTCTTTCTTGCCTTGATGAGTTGATAAAGTACCTACCTATGTTTTGAATCATTAAAATGCATTACCGTATCATATAGGCAGGTAGGTACCTACTTGATTGTTCTAAAGATAGATTGCAGGGTCGTGCCGCTGGACTTGTCAAGAATATTGTATTGGCCTTGTCGGCTTCCTTTGACCATACTCTGACCCACCATAACATATTATGCCAATCGTGACTCATAAATGAAATTGAAGTTGAATACGTGTGCGTTGTTGTCACAAACCTGTATACTCTAGGTATATATGTCTGTGGTTGTTGTTGTCTGCAATGAGGTTCATTTTTATAGGTATTAACGCCATCTAGATATACTTTTAAAAACTATTTACAAACGCCTGAGGATCTCAAAGTTGTTCGGCTGGCCTACCTTAAAAGTAATTCTTGAAATGCTTAACAGATGGCATTAACGGCATCGATAAGTTTTTGTAATTTTGTGGTTAATATAATGTAGGTAAGTAGGTAGGTACTATTTAACAAAAAAAAGTAATATCTTGTCGTGATGTTGTCTGTGTGATCTGTGTCAAACTCAACATAATTGATGAGTTTTATCGGCGTCTAAGCCATTTTTATGTTTTGTCACTACAGGCCCTAGAGCAGAGCATAAAATCGTAATTAATCGTAGGGACCCCAGTAGGGACCTAAATAAGCTGGTAACGTTTTTGATTAGCAGCTGCTATTTTAAATACTATTAAACATAATCAAATATGCTAATGTTTTATTATAATGGCAGCATTTATCTTGGATCGGTAACTAAGCACAGGGCTATTATCTGCGTTTCGTGTTCAACAAGTTACGGTGTAAAATCATAAATTAATGTAAATGTTCAAAATTGCTTTTATGCAAACAATCGAACATTGTTTAAAAGGCAACAAAGCTTCGACCTTCTTATAAAGTGGTTAGCACATTATAAAATCGGATACACCCATACGATCTGTCATGGATCATCACGACTCACGAGTCATCAAAGGCAAAACAAGCTTTTAATCTTCATAATTACAATAAAACTGTAAAGCCTCAAAAGGTACACAAAAAATTATCGCTGGAACGCGTGAGATTTACTTTTTGTGTTGTTTTATTTACGGCTCGAACCTGCTGAGGAATTTTATGCGTCTACATTTGAAAATAACAAAACCGCCTATTAATTCATTTTACGACCTATAAAAACTGAAACAGTTCGAGAATAGGCAAACAAGATTTATGTTTCTCTTTTTATCTTACAATGAAATAGTTGACACGCTTTGTCTTTCCCTTAGTTTTGCAGACCTCGTCGTCTAGCTCTGTTCTACAGGAGTCTTCTTGTGCTTGTGGGAGGGGAGCCGAGTCTCCCTGGAGCTGGGAGAGGGCGCAGCGGACTGCGGACAGCATCTCTGGAGTGGACTTCCTGCTGCCGGGCGCGTGAGGACGGTGCGGACGGGACACGCGCTCGGCTGTGGCTGTCGCCTCTGGCAAACAATAAAAATAAACTAAATCAAAGATTTCAAAAGGAACGATAGGCCTCCTCCTTACGCCTTTTAATAAGAAAGAATCAGAAGTAAGATTGAGAATCTGTTCCTTTTTTTAAATCGGCTAATAATAAAGAAGCATTCAACTATGTAACGTACAATACTGACTTGAGAGCAATTAAGTAGTAAGTTCCTTTTTTTCCGCATCTCTTCTTATTAGCTAATATTTTGTAAACATTCATCAACACAAGCACAACAGCTCGCTGCCCTATGTGAAGAACTTAGTCCACCACGCTGGCCAAGTGCGAATTACGAATAGCGAACTCCTAGCTGAGCACGTTTTCTCACAATATTTTCCTTCACCACGTTTTCCTTCACCACGTCAGAATAATAAACTGTTTAAATAAATACTGTACGTATATTTAAACTTCAAAAAACATTTTCTATAAGGCTAAATCCTGCTTCAGCAGGGTTGCATCTTCTGTCGACTCTATATCATGATATTGTTACTCATAGCAAAAAAATATTTAATAAACATCTGTTAATAATATGGATGATTGAGCACTTTGAGAATCAGTGTTCTATTTATATCCAAAGACTAACGGTTAACAGTAGGGCGGTCGACGTCATCGTGTTCCTTTCCGCAGCAGGAACAGCAGCAGTGCGGCAAGCAGACGTCCCGCAGCCACCCGCGGAACCACCCCCCCTCGCGCCGCTCCCCCCGCTGCTGCAGCCGACTCATTCCTCACTCCATGGCCTGCATGCTGGAGGGTCACGGGGTCATTGTCATGGTGTGTTGGGTGCGTGTTGTTGTTGTTACACGTCTGACGTTTGACACAGCTGACAGGTGACAGCTTGTTTTTTTGGATAAAAAGGTGTTTGTAGCGTTGATAACTCGAATAAAACGGAAAATATGTCATAGGTCGTTGAAATTAAAACCATAGACCGTCTAAATTTTACCTGACTGACATCTTGTAGAAATCAACAGAATCATTAATTAGACTTTTCCTACTGGGAAAATGAAATATTTCTTAATAAAAAAGCTTTAATTAACTATTACTTATATTTCCGTTCTTTTAAAAATAACTTTAAATTTTTTGATAATAAAATAATAGGATCCTTTTTGTAGCCTTACGGTTTATATTTTCCGTAGAGAAACATAATTAAGTTAGGTACCAAATGGGTACCAACTTCTGTTTTCATATATAGCTATACCAACCTATGTAGATACGAGTATGTAAACTACAGTACAATTTGCGGTCACGATATAATATTAATAACAGCAGATGCAGTAAGTAATAAGTACAAGGAGATGTAGATCAATGATAATAATATTGTGACGGACTGGACCGGATGGATTAAGTGAGGGACACCCTGGGGTTTTACCCAACAGCGTGGTGCAATCGGCTGACTAGGAAGTGGTCGGTTAGGTTAGATGTGCCCTAAAAGCCTAAAACCAATATCATAATTATGCTGAAGTAACTATTTACGTAGATTATAAGGATTTTGTACCACCCAGCAGTGAGCAGGTATTGAGCATACCCGTATGGTTTGTCCTTCCTCCTTAAAATCCGCCATGGAAATTTTGTAAGATTTTCCTTAGAGATTTTCAATACGCATAGGCAATCCACAATAAAGCAACAACCCATAACTGTCCCACTGCTGGGCTCGGGGTCTCCTCTCAGAATGTGAGGGTTAGGCCATAGTCTACCACGCTGGCCAAGTGCGGATTGGTAGACTTCACACACCTTCGAGAACTTTTATGGAGAACTCTCCGGTGTGCAGATTTCCTCACGATGTTTTCCTTCACCGAAGCAAGTGATAATTAACATGTATTACGCACATAATATTTGAAAATTAGAGGTGCGTGCCAGGATTTGAACTCGGGCCCCTTTGTTCGGGAGACCAACGTTCTACCGTTAGGCTATCACTGCTTATCAATCCACAATAATGACCATTAACTATCACTGGACCTGCCTGCTCTTTTTCCCACTAATGCTATTATAAAAGGCATGGACTAAAAAAAGGAACAAAAGATATTGACGCCACCATTATCAAAATCCAATCAAAGCCAAATAATTACAGATTATGAAGATAAACGTCTAATTGTCTAAGGACGAGGGAAAAAGGTAGATTATACGTCTATTGTATGGAAATAGCTTGGTGTCGCTAAGTCGGTAATTGGTGCCGGATGTGGTCACAATCTACACCGACGGTCATATCTATCTTGGCCTCATTAACACGTACAACAGGATTAAATTGATTTAAAACTTATAATATAACTAATCTCTGAACACGAAAACCTTCCGTTTGGACTGGTCTGCTATTATTGTCATTTTATTTTATTTATCTTCTCTCACCATATTAGCTTCACGTTTTGCTCTAAACGTTCGAGCCTCGATTGGTGCAATCGAGATGTTGCTTGGGGTATCAAGCCCCAAGGGATCCCAGAAGGATGTTGGTTTAGCTGTTGTTTGGATTCGAAAGATATCGATCCAGAGAAATAACCCGTGACTATAATTTATGACAGTCCCCACGAAAATAAATAACTTCTGAAATCGCTTCTCAAACCGAAGGATCCACATGGACTGTATTTCGTTTGAGATGACCCTAGGTTCCATTGCATTGGTTAGTTAACGCTAAGTTGACAATCTGCATGGTGAGTGGTGACCCTTATCTATTAGCTGCACATCAACAAATATTCTTAATTCATAGACGCGCCAACACAATCACGCTGATTACGTCACACCGTTAACATGAGAGCCTTGGCGAAGGCTGGTAATGACAACCTGTGTCTCACGTATTCATTACTCGCGTAAAAAACACTTGGGATGTTGTTCCGTATAAGAAATCACTGGTAGGCCACCATTTGAACTGCCAACACGTTTAACGATTTTGTGAACTCTATCAAATCCTTTTAATTTGAAAATTTATTTTTTGGTGAGAAACGCTTAGATTTTTCCATTGTACTCGTGCGAAATAAAAATGAATCTTCGCTTTCATATATTCGTCGGTCAGTTTTTATGGTTGTTAGCTGTGTTGAATGGCAAAAACTTTCAAGGGATCCCTGGATATGGGAGAAACCTGATCATAAAGTCCCTACCGCCGCTAGAAGACTATCAAAGCAACGTCTATGAAATCATTATGGAACCTTATTTGTATGTAAGTATGCGTTTTATGTTAGGTATATTATTTTAACCACTTACAGAAGTCTTTATTTACCATATTTTGACCATAATTCGTTTTATTTCCTAAAACTGATTTGAGACAACCCAGCAGTGCCTAACACATAAATTCGGCAGACTCAAGTATCTAAATCAAATTTGTTCCTATTTGAATAAGTACCCGGATGACCGAGCTTTGCTACATTTTGCGTGTTGTGTTCATTTTGCGTTTTGTACATTTTGCGAGTTGTGTTCATTTTGCGTTTTGTACATTATGCTCCGAAGGGGCTTTGCTCAGTATTTTTTTAACAAACAACGCCATGTATTGAAATAGCTTTAGTATACTCGCCAGTAGGTGTCAGGAAGAGCCTATATTGTAGCAGTTTTTCACTGCCTGAAAACACGGATAAAACGAAATTTTCTAAAATGGAATCCTAGCTAGATCGATTTATCACCTCCGAAACCCCCTGCATACTAAATTTCATTAAAATCGTTGGCGCCGTTTTCGAGATTCAGAAAATATAATATACAAGAATTGCTCGTTTAGATGTTTACTGGATATTTACGACATGAACACAACCAAGGCACTAACAATCTTATATGTACATTCCCACACTTGATTAAACATTTACATTATATGTACATCATGTTAGATGACTCTGTTAAACTGCTTACAAATGTCCATATTTTTTGATCGGCGCTATGCACTCTAGCAGTTTTTAATATTGCTCTATGTGCATCTATGTATGTATATGCAATTCAGTCGTAAAGCTACTCCAATATGGAAGTAAATATTATAATAATATGGTAGTATTTGTCAATAAAGCGCTTATGAATAGCCAGAGCACAGAATTGGTTACAGGTGACCTATAAAGTTGAATATCGTTGAATTGATGAGCTCTTCCCATGGGCGTAGCCAGGGGGGGGGTTTCGGGGGTTCAAACCCCCCCCCCCGAAATGTTAAGGACTGACATTTTTATGTGCTAATAAACCCTTAAAAAACATTTTTGTAGACGTCATTCCGAATCGAATGAGCTATCGCACATATTTTTGGGAGCTTTATTTCTATAAACACGTTTTTGAACTTTTTGACTACATAGAGTATAGACTAATAATAGATGGCACTACATACGTCGTGAGAAAAAATATAGTCTCAATTTTCTTTAGGGTTATTTTATGTACTTTTAGTCGTTGTATTTTCTTGAACCCCCCCCCCCCCCCGAAACTTGAACCCCCCCCGAAACTAAAACCTGGCTACGCCCATGGCTCTTCCTATAGTTTCATGAACACTGAAAAGCTATAGTAGTCGTAGACTCGTAGTCGCTCTCAGTACTCAATACTTTTATTGCATAAATATGTAGTAACACGGTACATAACACAGTCACATATCACATTCTACACAATGATAAGCCTAAAAGGATGTTGCAATATTCTGGGTGGTGAATCAATTCATTTTATTTCCAAATATTTTCTATTCTCGTCTCTCGAGAGATAGATAAGTATCGCTTAGTATCTACAATAGAATTTTAGATATTTGTCTGAAAACACCGAATTGAATTGACCACTAATCTGAACTGAAGACTGAATTGAAACCTCTTTATGAGACATTCGCTTGTATGCTATTATATGTATACCCCTGGCCCGTGGTACCTAATTATCCGTGACGATGACCAATTACCGGCAAATGGGTCGTCTCTTCTGCTCGTTTACCGGCTATTTAAGTAAAAAGAAAAAAATAATATATTATGTACCTATAAATGATATAAGTAGTCATTTGTGTGCATATTGTTCTTTTTTGTCAAAATGTCGATACGCCGTTGCCCGTCGCTGTTCAGTGTTCACAGTGACAAAAAGTACCTAGTTTTTTTTTTCTTTTTACCCATTTGCAGTTCCTTGAACTTACTTAAAAGGCGAGTCTAGCGATAAGAGTGTATAATGAGCTCTCCACTAGATTAGATGTCATTGGGGTATTTGAGATTTTATTTTACAGTTCTATGAAATAATATTCTATAATCATTCTCTCCGACTCCGAGTGGTTCCTCTTATATTTTGCAAAAAACATACCTATTTGAGTTAAATTATTTGAGTTTACGACCGTGAATAAAATGCGTTCATTGTTGAATACAATGTTCAGAAAACATTATGATGTTAATTGTTTATATTGTTATATAGACATAGAGCCTCACCTCAATCAACCTCAGACCAGAAGAATAATTTGTTTTACAAATTATTATCCTAATTATTTTAGACTTACGCCCCAACTCAGAGACACTAACGGTTACTTAAATCGCTCCTTAGTACAGAATTTGTATTGTGATTCTTTACTAAGGAGCGTTTAAAGTAACCGTTAGTGACTCTGAGTTGGGGCGTTAGTCATATTGTCATACATTATGTTCAGTAAGTTTCGTTATTTTTCAGGATTTGGGCGGGCAGTACTCTCCGTCTGGCGACCGATCGCAGAAGCAAATTGATCTAGCCGGTGTAAGTATCAATACGATTTCCTTGTAAATATAATATACAAGTCAGAAAAATCCTGGCTTTGGAGCTTATAAGTATAAAATTTTTCAAGATTTTCCAACTGTACAATATCTGGCGCTGTAAGGTTTGCTGAACTTCCATAAACTTTCTCTATTATCTACCTAGATTTGAATAATGCAATGTACAAACAAATGTATTATAATAATAACAATTATTATAATCTTTGTGGCATAATGGCATCTTTGGCCTTAGAAATATGATAACGGCTCTTCCGTTGGGTGACTGCAGGGTGGTGCCGTGATTGACATGCGATGCGCCATACACACCTAGATACAATCAAATATAGCCATACAATCGCACACAACAAATACATTAATCTTTAAAAAAAGTTACACTCAATTATAGGTACACATGTAAAACAAATTAGTGGTTTAAAAGAGGAAAAAGATGTAATTGCTAGAGTTTCCTCCGTCTAGGTCTTACTCTGGAGTGTTGAAAGGGCAAACCTGAGTAGGTATTGTATCATGTTATGCTTATTACAAAAATGCATTCATTAATAGGGAGACCGTGGAGGGTTTAAACAAAGGTAAGTTGAAACAACTTGAATTTCTTGGAATAAAAAATTAAAAAACACTGGCAAGTTGGTAAAGTCGAAAATTTTACCCTCCACTCTCCAGCCACTATCCCCCGGGCGTCCGGTACTCTTTTACGCGCCATGATTTGACGTTTAATAAATGTTTTTAAAAACAACCACTCAGACAGCGACAACGCCCCACACTCCCCTACCGAAGTAGAGGAGCGAACGATCATCGAGGGCTGATGGTGAACCACCACCGCCCGCCTCACGCTCAGGGCGCCGCGCCACTTCTCATCTTCGCGGCTGGCGACATCTCACATGGTGTAGGGATGTTCGATCCGGATCGATACTTGTGTGGATCGATACAATGGCATACGATCCGCTCGATATTTGTATCGATACAATGGCATTCGATCCACTGGCGGATCGATACACATGCAGGGTGGATCGGATCGAATCGGATCGGATTAAAATTATTATGGAATGGAGGTAGATTTCTTTAGATCAGTTGTTGGTGCATCATATTACACGAACAAGAAGGCTTCCACACATATTTCAAGCAATATTTGTCTGAATTTTTGTTGGATAGAAAGTCTGATCCATTAATTAAAGTATTGGTCAGCTAGAAAAGTTATTTGGGGAAACTCTGCGACATAGCTCTACGTCTACGGTATTTAACAGTGGTAGGAACTTCATTGCCCTCCGAATGGCTTTTCTCGTTAGCCAATAACATTTTAAGCGAAAGTAATCGATTTGATCCTGAGCGCTTATCCAATTTACTATTCCAGCGTTCATTAAAATTTAAGGATTGGCAAATGAAATTGATAAGCTTTGCGTGATATATTAATTTATTTGATTATTTAGTTTAAATACACAAGAGTTCTGAATCAAATATAGTGTTATAAAGTGAAATATTATTATTTATATGATGTTCCTACTGCATACCACATTGTTTTAAAAAACCTTAAGTAACTTTTTCAATATTTATTTATACAATATTTTGAATAAAATTAAATCTTGTAACGAAACGACATTTACAATGATGATTTGCAAGTTCGATCTGCTAGCGGGGGGCTGAGAGACGTGCGGGGAGGGCGGCCGACCGCGCGTTGCACTGCGCCCGCGCTCCTCGCATTCGTCTGGAGACTCGTTGTGAGCTTGACGACACACGTTCGCATTTAAATTAGCTGTGCGCGTTAGCCAGCTCGAATACTATTTTGAATATTGTTTCGTTAATTAAGTTCCTTACAACTGTTTAATAAGTGTGTGAAGTATTCCCGTATTAGGGTAAGTTTCAAATGGCACATAAACCTTATTTTTTCTTCCGTAGACTCTGCTTTTTCCTAGTTATGTTCGCAATTCAAACTAACGGCTAAATTACCGTTAGTTTGTCTTTTCATTTTAGAACCTGCTGAATGCAATTACATATTTCTTACTCGCTTTATCTTGTTCTTTCGCAATTGAATATTAAATTGCACAAGCAGACTACCTTTTTTAAAAATAATAAAAATATTAGTGTAACGTATTTTTTTCAATTCACTCTTGATGCAATAATTTGAATTTAGTGTAACGTATTGTTCTTTCTTTTGTTTTCTTATATTCTTTTTGGCCTAACGCTATTAAAGCTGATTGTTAGTAACAATTGTAAACTCCGTTCTGGTTTTTCCGCCACGTCAAAACTGCTATATGCTTATTTCCTTTGTGCGACGTGTTGGGACTACCGGATCGGAAAGTTGATTAACCGAATGTTAATCATTTGGTTATATCAATTCCAGGTGCCACGGTACCGCTTTAGTACCTGACCGCTTCACCACGACTGCTCTGCCTACACCTTGCACGGCTACCTACCAGCTGTTGCCGCTGCGCGCGCTAGCGTTTCGAAGGTCGCTCCGCCGTGTCATACCTGGCTACGTCTCCGCACCTCGACCGTCAACCATCTTCGGCAGGACTACGCGTGATTACGCGTCACAAGGGGAGTACGGCGCTACGGAGGGGGAAACTGGTTAGGCCGATTACCACGACCTTATAAATTTATGTGCTCGCCGACTGGTAGGGTTACATCAATATATACCTGTATTGCCTACCCTGGGATTTTATTTACGCCTATAATAGATAGACCAGCGGCGGTACAATCTAATATAAAATTTAATCTAAAACGATTGATCTTAAAATTGCCTTAATGTTCTATCTTTATTTAGAAACCCAATGAATTAAACTTGTCGATAGTTTATATAACCATATTTAAAATATTTTATTCGATTCTGGATCGATACAAAACATCATATTGAATTATACGGTATATCTACATAAAATATCATCTTTTATTTATTAACATATTTCTTTCTTTTTTGTTTCTTGGCCGACAACGCTTTGGTCGCTGACATCCATTGGCCGCGATAACCGCTTACAGGTTAACCATTTAATAATTATATGAATCGATATTTGGACTATTAATTATGTTGGGATATTCATGACGATCAGGAGTATCGATATATAAAATGCCCAGATCAACCATTCCTATTTAAAAATTTACTTTTTTTTCTTCTCTCTTTCTTGGGCGGCAACGTATCAGTGATGCTTTTGGTGTTGTTGATATCCATGAGCGACGATAGCCACTTACAATCAGGTGGATTGTCAGCTCGTTTGCCGGCTTATTCTATCAAAAAAAAATCATTCGATACTGGATCGATCCAGAGTATCGTATCAAATCACTTGGATCGATACTTGGATCGATACACTGCGAAACGATCCGTATCGATCCAGAGTATCGATACAAGGCACCTGGATCGAACATCCCTAACATGGTGTGATAGTCTCGTGAAGAGCTTACTATAGAAATGATCCTATGAAGTAAGGTCTTGCCAAAGCTAAACACGGTGCCGAGGGTCATTGTTCGCCAAAGAGTCTCAACAGCGTGATTCAGAGTTTGCAGCAGTATTTTTGTAGCGACATCTTGTGGAGAATTGCTGAACTATTCTGTATGCGCATGCGCATTGGTATATTGTTATGCATTTTTAGAACGATGGTGTGATAGTCTCGTGAAGAGCTTACGATAGTAATGATCCTATGAAGTAAGGTCTTGTCGAAGTTAAACACGGCGACGATGGTCATTGTTCGCCAAAAGTCTCAACAGCGTAAATCAGAGTTTGCAGCAATATTTTAGTAGTGACATCTTGCGGAGGAAGTTTGAACTATATCGTAGTACGCATGTGCATGGCAAGTAGAGTATTCATACTCTACTAAAGACGTTTATAAATAAATGAAACGAGGACCTAAATTGACTCATTAGACCTTTTAGGCTAGAAGACTATTAGATAATAAAATAGATAATAATAATCACGTGCATTGAATATTGAATATAAATGCACGTGGTTCAAATAAATAATGTTACAGATGTTACAGTTATTACTGTACGAAGATAAACTACGTATTACTATTATTATGTGTCTAAAATTAAAGACAACAGTTTATTTAACTAGTGACATCTTTTGATGTTGTTATGAATTACAGTACTTAACGCTAATACTTCAAGATGTGTATGAATTTGGAATCGGAAGCTTAAAAACTTTGTCATTGTATTTATACCATTGCTTTAATCAATTAAATCATTTGATAAATATAAATTTATACTTGTCGAGACTATTCCCGATTTGTATACATTTTGATGAAGATATTTTTATAGCTATAGCTATATAGTTTAACCATCCTTTGTATACCTACTGAACGTCTCGAAGTATTAGAAGCTAAGGGTTCCTGTAATTCGTAACCACTTCGACAGATGTCACTGATTCAATAAACTTGTTTTTGTTAGTTTTAAACACCTATAATAATATTATGTCATTATTGTTTATCTTTTCACATTAAACATTTTTAAAGGTATGTTTTTCTACTTCATAGTGATAATATTATTCATTTGAACCAAATGCACTAAACGCTATGTTGTTCTTATCATAAACATATATGAAAATACAATAATACAATAGGTATAATACAATATTATTTATTGCGCACACTATTTAATGACAAAAAAAGGGAAATCAACAAAGCAAAAAGTACACAACAGGCGGTCTTATCGCTACAGTAGCGATCTCAGACAACCCTTTGAGCAAAGGACAAAATACGTATTTTGAAGAGCTGAGGTAGGGGTGCAACAATTATACACAGTAAATATATGTAGATAAATACACACGTACATGCATTGCATACATATATAAACATATTGTATAAGTATAAATATCAATCACATAGAAGGTAATAACTACATTAAAGGAAAAGCGTCTAAATACAAATTAAGAATGAATATAATAATTCTTAACTTAATTTTTGAAGGAAAGGAGGGAAGGAGAACGTCGAATAGACAAGGGGAGAGAATTCCATAAGTAGACAGCACAAACAAAAAAAATATTTTTCATAGAAGGAAATCAAATGAGATGGAGTTTTAAGGTGAAGATTTTTGGAAGAGCGAAGATATAAGTCATAAGTTTGGCAAGTATAATATTTAAACCGCTCCTTCAAATAGAGCGGAGAAGTTGCATGAAACAGTACGCAGTAGAGACACAGAAGAAATAATAGTACTTAGACAGTATATGAGTATCTTGGCGAAGGCGAATAGGGAGCCACTTGAATTTAACACGAAAATCGAAATATGCGAATTGGATTTATATAGAATTTGACATTCTGAGAATTGCACATTCCGTGAATAGGACCTTTTGCGCACGCGGGACAATTGCGCCTGAACCAATCCTGTCATAATTTGATTAATTGAGAATTATTGTCAATCATTATTGTATTTGTAACCAGGGCCGTTCGTCTCTCATCTCATGTGATCAGTCATGTCCAACAAGTCCTCGTTCTAAAAATACATAACAATATACCAATGCGCATGCGCATACAGAATAGTTCAGCAATCATCCACAAGATGTCGCTACAAAAATACCGCTGCAAACTCTGAATCACGCTGTTGAGACTCTTTGGCGAACAATGACCCTCGGCGCCGTGTTTAGTTTCGACAAGACCTTACTTCATAGGATCATTTCTATAGTAAGCTCTTCACGAGACTATCACACCATGTGAGATGTCGCCAGCCGCGAAGATGAAAAGTGGCGCGGCGCCCTGAGCGTGAGGCGGGCGGTGGTGGTCCACCATCAGCCCTCGATGATCGTTCGCTCCTCTACTTCGGTAGGGGAGTGTGGGGCGTTGTCGCTGTCTGAGTGGTTGTTTTTAAACATTTATTAAGAGTCTACGGCCAACGCACATTTAATTCAGCGTCATTCGCGTTTCGCTGAATGATTATGATTTTAGTTACACTTACATAATCAGCTCAGCTTCTATTAGTGGTAGGTTACACGCTCAGTTTGGCATCAGTTCGGTCCATCACTCCAGACTGATGACGGACTGATGGACTGACGGAGCGAATACACGGTCAGTCTTGACTGACGTCAGTCTTCTCAAGAACTTTGCCGCATGTGGACGTATAGCCATGGACCATTATAAAAAAAGAGCCTATGTTGCTATAATAATAGCTTTAGCTTATCTAAAACGTGTTAAAAGGAAGAAATGAATGAAGACTTGGCTACAAAAAAAGGAGCTCTACACACATTTATTATCATTATTATTAAATGAAATAAGGGATACCGACAGTTTACTAAAGCAGAAGTTTTATTCTAGCACTTAGAAATAATGGCCGCAAAGGGCAGATTTTAAAACAAAATCACGTTATATTTCATCATGTGAAAGTTTACATGTAATTCTCACTAGAGCACTGACCCCAGTTTTGCCAGCGTTTTCCGGGATAATATGTTATTATGTTACATTAGATCATGGTTTACTTGTGTACTAAATTTAATGGAAATTCGTTTAGTAGTTCTTATTTGAAAGAGTAACAAACATTCATACATCCATCCTCAAAAACTTCCTTGTGTTATTCAATAACATTTAAAAAACATAGTTACGTTATGGCATAATTTGGTTGATTTGTAAGGGCATAACGGTTATGTTATGGTTAGGGGTAACGATTCTAACGTTAAAATGAAGTTTTTTTCTGTCTCCAACTGCGTCGGGATAAGCTCGAGTGGCGACGCTAGAGGGGAGATCGAAGGCGCAAGCGGCGCGAACTCAATTTCGTCGTGTGCATCCATCGCTGTCCGAGCGGTGACTGACGGGAGACTGAGGGCAACGAATTACACGATCAGTTTTCCGTCAGTCCATTCCGGACTGATGAAAAATACCAAATTATTTAAAATTCTGTCAGTCCGACCTATCAGTCCATCAGTCAACCGATTAAACGATCAGTCTGGCGTCAGTCTTACCAGACTGATGGACTGAACTGATGCCAAACTGAGCGTGTAACCTACCACTTAGCCACGTACAGCGCGGCGTCGTAAGATTGCGAACGCTTCTATCTACTGCGTACGGCGCTGAATATAAATGCTGGGAAGAACAGCGCTACCAATTGTGGGGAAAATCCCCGATTTTCGGGAATTTGATGGAGAGCACGGGGAATCACAAAAATCGGGGTATACTGACCTAAACTCGAAAATACCGCTGGTATGTTTTTGTTTAAACATTTTACAAAAGTAATTAGGTCTCCTGCTAATATTAGGTACCTACAAACGCGTCTGTGGAGAGGGTTTTCAGCAAACTAAATAACATCAAAACACCACACCGTAAGAGTCTCAACAATGACAACATTGCTGCTCGCATACCAAACCAGGTATTGGTAAAGCGGGGAATCTTATTATTATATTATTTACCGGCTTATTTACACAAGATTTAAATTGTAATAAAGATTTACCATGACTATGTTGTGTAATGAAGTTGTGCCAGTTCAACCGTAATGGTGGGCAATTTTACCACAGGAGAGTTGAAACACCTTGTTTCAATTCACCTCGTTTGTATTTTTTTGTAATGGCGATCTATTATGCATTTAGGTATGTTTTCTTTTGTTTTGGTGTTAATGAGCTTTCTTCATTTTGTGGAATTCATTTGAAGAGGGTTGTAGCCAGTTAAGCTTCTAAGTAAGTAAGTAACTACCTACCTATTTTCTTAACGTGATGTTGTTAAATTATGTGTTATTTAAGTATTTAAAACCGGGACAGCACAAGCTCACGAACTCGCGGGTGGATTTGTAACACCCAAATCACAACTACTCTCGTATTGAGTATCATGCAATAAATATACTACAAATTAAAAAGGAAATTGTAAGAACATTATACGAGTAGATATATTATATTACTATAATTAGATATTACCTATTTATAAATATTGGTTACACAGACATAATTTAAATGATTTTATTCAAAATTGTTGGTTTTATAAATTAAAATGTGTGCAATTCACACGTAGTAGAAGTGAAACCTTCAAAAATTTTGTTTTCAAGCACGGACCTGAAAAAAAGATCCGTGTTTTCAAGATAATGAGACGAATGTAAAATTTCGGGAAGATGATAATTGTAGGTTTTAGTAATGAAAATAGTGATGCCAATTTAGATAATTATTTTACATTTTATTGGTATACTGTATCACTTAAATTTATTCAGACTCGGAGCTTACATTTTCGATAAATGATACAAGAGGCTTATGGTAACTACTCGTAAAGTATGAAATGCTCCCCTTCGCCCTCTCCTTCCCCTGTACAATGCTCCTATCTCACTTTAGAATCTATGTGTCTGTCTCTTTTTACTGGACAGTTTCGTTTCATCGACTTTCAAATCACCCCCGTACTAAAGAAGTTTTCACTTCAAAAAACACTTTGAAACACGGACTTTAGGGCGCAGTCCAGTGTCGCCAGACTTTATGCGGCCATGACTGCTAATAGAATCTTTATGTATATAGTGCCTCGGCTAGGCGAATGCTTCACCGCAGCGGTAACAAAAAACGCATAATGCTAGCCTAAGCTTTACCTACATACCTACATCCTACATAATTTCTAATCTTAACGTTACAAAAACTATAAGAGTGTCATAACTATGTATTCGTTGTTTTTACACCAACACTTCGAACCCCACAATTTCCAGGCACCCCACTCAGCGCCTGGTCTCCAAGCGGTGGTCTACCTGCAGCCAGACGAGGAGTCCGGCGTGTCGGGCGAGCTGGTGTTCACGCAGATCGTGCCCAACGGGCCCGTCACCATCGAGGGGAACGTCACCGGGCTGCCGGCGGGGCTCCACGGGGTACATGTGCACCAGAGCGGCGCTGTCAGGGATACTTGCAAGGAGATTGGGCCCCACTTTATTGCTTATTATGTAAGTTTGTTTATAGTGTCTAGTGTATGGCAAACTAAGGTACCGTATAGTTAAGGATTTTATTTAAGTCTTAAAATCATAAACTTCATGTATTCAATCCTAGTTCCTGTTAAAAGAAGCAGCTGTGTGGTAAAGGTCATACAAGCACAATATTCATTTATTTATCTAAATAAATAAAAATGAATCGTCAAATGTGTTGCTAAGCGCGAAACTCGAGAACGGAGAGGGAAGAGTCGTTAGGCGGTACAAAGTTCGCTGAGTCATCACCAGATCGTATAGTCTATTCCTTCGTTTTATAGGCTCTTTAGGGTAAAACTACATTTATGCATACCTTACCATTATTTTACCTTCAGGGTCGTCACGGCGGGCCACGTGACCACGTCCGTCACGTCGGCGACTTGGGTAACATCAAAGCGGAAGAGGGCGCCACTGTCAACGTGAGGATAATCGACCATCTAGTGTCACTCGCAGGTCCGCGGTCTATCGTGGGACGGTCGCTGGCCATCACGAAGAGCGAGGACGACTACGGCCGCGCGGGGACCGAGGATAGTGCTCTGACGGGCACTTCCGGCCCGCCGCTGGCTTGTGGCGTTATCGGATACCTTAACTGATCGCTTTGTACATGTTTATTAGGTTAAGTACTGTATAGGTAGTGTATATGTATAGGATAAAGCATGATTGTGGCCAATCTGCATGTGTTCCCTGGTTGTCCGTTTAAAATAGTATTTCACACGACCGCCACAAGTGATTCCCGTGTGAGCGTCCGTCTCGCCTCGATATTTTGCTCCAAGTCCAAACGAGATCCTACGACATCCTACTAACTACTAGTAACATCCTAACTCTTCGCAAAAATAGTCTTTTCTGAGCCTTTCCAAGCGACTAGCTTGCAGAGTGCAGCTTTGTAAAGGCTGCTAGCTTGTTGACCAACTGTCCATCCGAAAAAAGTTTGTGATGTCTAATAACAAAATTGCTAACTGCGACAGGATCTAAGTGGGATTATTCGGTAATAAGCATTTGTAGGTGTGTAGTAAAATATTCATTTATAAGAAAAGATAAGTTGAACTTGACGGACTGACATGATAGACCTTGACTTTTGAACTACATATGTATTATTTATAAGTACTATTATTTCTTCTGTTGTATTATATTAACAACTTATAATAGCTATAAAAGTTATTAAAGACATAAAATGATAATTGGCTGTTTGTTTGAACCTCAATGGCGGCGGAAATATGTTAATTATTTCAATATAGCTTGTGTTGTGTAAAATTGTAAAATTAACAATTCAATATAAAAGACAGACGGACAAATTCCAGCTGATTTATTCAGTGAATATAAAAATAACAAAATATACCAACTTTACAAAATAAATAAAGCACCAGACGTTGTGTAACAAGCTTTCTTATAATTGTGATGATCTGTGATCACTGGTATCAGAAAATTAAATACTCTCTCGATAATTTGAAAATCATCTTAAAAAAATCCCAAGAAGCTTAGAATCGATACAAGAGTAACTAGGAGTCTAAACCGAATAAAATAAATATAGAATTTGGACGGTTCTTGGGTTCTAGCATCTAAATAAACTACTAAATGATGTAAATAATAATTTGTCTAAGAAAATTACACTTTTTTCTTAAATATAAAGGAAGAGCCTTTGATTGCTTAGTATAATTATATAAAATATAAACATGATCGAAATATAAATACCATTTATATAAGACGAAAACAGTTTTTTGTCCTCAATAAGACGCTGCGAACCCTACAATTCGTCCAAATTGCAAAAATTCCAACTTTACAGTATACGAGGCCGTAGATAAACATATACTTACAAAATAAAGTATATAAAATTACGCTTATCATTAATTAAAAAGTATTAAGATACTCTATCATTATCAATGTTGATTTAACTCTAAATCATTTCATTATCTTAAATCATTAATTAATACATATCTAATTCATGCGCTCGATAGTTTAATGAAATTTTGGAATTTTAAACTGTCAAGTTGGAATTTGTAAAGGTTTGTCCAAACTAAACAAATATTTTACCCTATCCCACTCATTCAACGTGAGAGTGAGCGGGACGAAGCTATCATTTCTATCGTTTGAACAATTTATATTATAAAATGTAAATATGTTTATTGTAGACCAATGGAAGCGACGAGGCTCTCAACTTTGGCTATGTATGCCTTCTGGGCGTCTTCCTTGGAGGTCCCGTTCTTCTTGGTCCAGGCCTCGAATTTCGCCTTGCCTTTCAAGTCGAACAAGCCGGGTTTATCTGTAAAATACAAGAAACAATTATGTATTAAAAAACCGATTCTGTAACCAGTTTAGAGGTAAAAAATAACATGCGAGGGTCATTCATAGGTACATGACAAAAGCGTTCGCTACATAGATATGGTTCGCTATCATCGCTAAGCTAATTGACACTACCTACATATTGATATTAATTTTTTACCCGACTGGATATGTTTTTCGCGCGTATCTTGTTTAAACTATGTACGCTTAGTATGTATGTATGTTTGTATATATGTGTGTAATATTCTTTATTACCTCGTATCATCCAAACCGCTAGACCGATTTATATGTATAATTAAGATATCGTTAGATATGATGCTAAACTAATTATTACATTAATGCAAGATGGTCCAGAAATTAATTTTATGGTTGATTGCACTTTTCAATGAAGTATCGATGCATTCCGGAACATATGTACCTACTTATTAATTACGATTTTTTTAATGCATTGGGGTCCCCTTAGGCCGGGGCCCCGTATAATTGATACGGCTGATACGGCGGTAGCTACGCCCGGGCAGCACCCTGATAGTGGCTGTGACATGCCATTGTTTGAAGTGTCAAAAAATAAAAATAAATCAAATACTGCAATATGGGTATTAAATTAAAGAGCTCATATAAAGGATTTTAAAAAGGTGTGTCAGTTTTTTGAAGTCTGTTATCTACTATTATTTCTTCGTCAACAACAAAAAAGCTCAAGCGCAACCATTCAACAACATTAATGTCACGTGAAGGGCAAATTCCAGTACGGGTGTAATAGTATCGCTATTTCCTTAAATTCTGTCTTATGCATACATTTATTATTTAATATACGTATTTTCCTTTGCTGAATGGTAAACTCCACATTGTAGTTTATTTCTCTATTTCCATTATAGCTATTGTCAACTATTTAAGCTACTTGCTTACTTACTATAACATTGTAAGTACTATTATTTGGCCGAAAAATGACCTAATGTAATGCATTTTGCGTTTTGTAAAACATACTCTGGTAAAACTTATGTTATAAGATACACAGTAAATAATTACGATAATTTACTAAAAAATAAAAATAGATTACAATATGTTATGCAGGGATCAATATCATCACAATTATTTTAACTCGTTTCCGATGGGCGATGTGTGATGTGTAATTTTGTCAATAACACCCATTCACGCAATTTACTTTTAATTTTTAAGGTTTACTATAAATTATGTCATTTATGAATTCCGTATTATTTGAAATAATTTATTTCCTAACGACGCGGCAACATCCGTCTACGCTAAGAGCTGACCAATCGATGTCATATTCGGATTAAGGTTTTAATACAAGTCTTACAACTCAAATATAGATATAAAAATCCTTATGAAAAATTACGTGTTATGTGTATCATCCTCAAATCTATAGCTGCCAACTCAAACAGTAGTCGCAGACCCATATTATTTAAGGGTTATTCACCTTGGCATGGTATCAAAGTGCAGCTAGGGTAGAGAAAAATTATGGCAGACCCAAGAGTCAAGGTAAAACTAAATTATGCAGAGATAAAATTACATGAAGCCTTGCATGGAGAATTACCGTGTTGCTTTTGCAACTAACAATAATTAATGCTTCCCCGCTACTGCCACAAGATGGAATATACACGCTTTAGCTAGAAAAACACTGTAAATTAGCTACTCACGGTTAATTTGCAACAGAGTTAAAACCGTTGTTTAAACTGTACTTTATCAGATGGCCTCATAATCACTATTACGTTATATTTATGTATCGCTGTTAAAAAAATATGTGCAACTAAATAATTGTAAATTAATAGCAAATTGTAAATGAATAAATTAATTAAACAAAATTCATAAACCACAAATTGAAACTAGATAGTACAAAAAGTTTTGTATCCCTTTATCTTTGCTAGCATTATCATCATTATGTGATTTAATTCTAATTCTAATTATCATTATAAGTATCTTCAACCGGGTAAGTTACGCCAATTGCCGATGGTTGAAGATATGAAACGATTATGTCATGGTATCGACACAGTATAAGGATCTATGTGGTATCGACTAGCGATATTTTTCGGCATCAGATATTTTATCGCTAGTTTTTTGAATATTGATTAAACGCTACATTTTGTTAGTGTTATCAGAGGGGATTAATTAGTTACACGTTCGTCAGGCGGATTCGTCACCGACGCGGCTACGATGCTTACCGGCCAATAAATGCCTTATTCCTAGCCTACAAATAATTTAAATAGCTAAATAAATAAAATGAAATGAAAAATTCAATAGCAAATATAAACCTAGCACTACTCCTCGTGTTTTTTCATCTCCATTGATTGGTTGGAAGAAAATGTTAACACAACCGACCTACAATATTATACCTTTTTTAAAAGTGTAACAAAGTGTTTTAATTTTATTTTACAATGTTAAATACGGGAGACATTATAAAAAAAATTGTTTTCTATTTTTACATACATTTATTTATTTACACTTAACTGACATTAATAATGTCTAATTGTAAGTTTAAAAAAATCTCAATTTAAAACAGATAATGCTCCAAAATTATAACAATTTGGCAAATAATTTTTTTGCATATTATACCTAATAAATTTTTTTCACGACCTTTGCATGTGAAGCATGACATAATACTTCAGACGACGTAATACACCTCTCGATACGAGTTTAAAATTTTTTGTACAAACATTATTTTATTTGGAATCTTTGGTAAATGTTAAGAACGAATATATTATTATGAATAAGAGCTTGTTTTTATGCAGTTAGATATTTTAAATTAATAATTTATTTTACCCATTGGGCTAACAAGGTGTAATCTTATCTCATAAGCCTATATCAGTAACTTGTACCTGTTATTTCAAAATAATTATGCCTATTACCTATCTATGAGCACACAAGTAAATAGGCGCTTCAAACTTAACATGACGCACACTTTTAATTTTTGATAATTAATTCATGCTTCATTATATGGTTAGCTAATTAAACAATTAAATAAAATGATTATTTATAGTATTTTTGTACTTTTGAAATATTAAATAATAAATAACTAATTCATTTTCATGATAAGTTTAAAATAAAAACTAAGTTATGCTAATAAAACTCACAGATTAGAGAGGCAATAAAAAATATTAACCATTAGTAGATATAACAGCTTTGCATATTCACGCCACAAGTTGTTAACGTCTCAAAACAAAAATGTATTTATGGAAGTTTATAGGTAAATGTGTAGAAAATACTTCAAGGTAAAAATAATAGTTTCTGCAACAAGGTTTTCTGACACTGCAATTTGTTAACAGGAAATAATAATGTTGTTAGTGTAGTAATAAAATTTACATAGCAACAATCAAACCAACTAGAATTATATAATTTAGTACAATATTATGTATTTGCTTTTCATTACTATTAGGTTATATTTTATTTTTTTTAAAATGTAATATTAAAGCAGCAAAAAAACTATGCACATATAAGATTATAAAACAAAAATGCCTTATGCATAATGTGAGCAAACTAATGCCTAATTTCACATATGCAATGGCCAAACATTGTCTGTGAAGTGGAAAGTAATGGATATCACATGGAGACCTGTAACACCCAACAGCATGAACAACACTTTTACCAAGAATAAATTAGAGGATTGGTTTAGTATTGGATCCCTCAACCACATACTTAAAAACAAGAGTGTTAACTCACTAGCCGGGTCAGCGTCCCCTACTGTAGCCTGTTTGAAGAGGGCGTACAGCTCTAGCAGGTCCGCATCGCTGGGCAGGCTCTTCAGGTTCCTGACATTAGCAGCAGCAGTGTCAAATTGCTGAAAATGTACAATAAATTAAATGTTTCAAACATACAGTACTTTCCTGGGTACATAATTAATTAATGTTTATGTAAATGAAAGCAAGTGTAAGTGTCCAAATGTCTGTACTTTGGTCAATAAATTACTTAAAATTCTTCATTATACATGTAAGTAGGTAGCTACAAACTTGGCATGCACTCTTTCCATTTAATGAACACTACAGCCCATTTACAGATTTTATGTAAGGTCAGGCTGTATTAAGCAATTAACGAGATTTAAAATATGTTTTTAAATTGTAAGACATAAATTCATTAACTGATTAGTTTATGTTCATTAAATGATAATTTTTCTACATAATTAAATGATTAATTTCTGCTCATTAAATTATTAATTTCTGTTCATTAAATTATTCACTTGTGTTCATTAAATAATTTAATGTTCTTGAAGTAAATAATTTCTGTTAAGTGATCTACAACATGCAGTAAAAAAAGATTTCGGTCAGATAACGGGGAGCGCATTTATCGGCCAGCACTGCACGGAAGGTAGCTAATAAAAAAACTCGAATCGAATAATGCTTGTCATGATGCATACATACTCCACCGGCTCCACCATCATAAGTTATAAATTGCGAATTATACAGGTATTTATATTACTACAAAATGTTTACAGAAGAAAATCTAGTTAAAAGACCTATATATCTCCTAATAATTTCAAACATTCAACTTTTAAAATGGCCCGGCATCGAAATATTATGCAGGTAATCAAGTCATATTTTGAAGAAATATTTCATCGTAATACTGTTATTTGATATTGATAACTTACCTCTTGTAGAGACATTCTTGCGGTTAGAAATTAGCTGTAACAAACAAAATAATAATTTATTAATTAAATAATATTTGCCGATAGTGAAAAATAATATCAAGCGGCAACCGGTCGACCCAGGATAACCTCTATGGACCACGACAAATTCATTTGGAACTTATTAATGAAAACCAAAATTTAATTTAGCGAATCTGCATTGAAATGTTAACATTTATTCGTAAATTAAAGTTAAAAAGCAAGTACATGTAACATCAATGACGCGTCACACGTCACACTTACCTGCTACAACAATACACAACCACTCACAAGTAACGCCGGGAACTGACTGCAGACTGACTGAATGAATTGAGCAGTGTTGCCAATGAAAATTTTTGGAAGGCCGTGTACATTAGATAAAAAAGCCGTGTTTATATGGGAAAAGATCAAGCGTGGGCCGTAGCAATGCAATTACGCCATTAAAGACCATCGGTTCAGCGCTCGACCTAAAAAACGACTAAAAAAAAAAAAAGGTCATCGGCAGTGAATTTGATGTAAGGAATCACTTTTCATGACCTTAAATTAACATCAACATTTGCCTAGTGGCGCTGTTTTATGGGTTTTAACATTCGTAAAATGTTTCAAAACAAGTAAATAAAAAAAGACTCGAGAATTTGCGAAAAGCCGTAGAATTTGCTACGGTAATAGGGTTAGGGCCGTAGACCGTAGATTTTGTGATTTTTTGGCCCGAAAGCCGTAGAACACGGTAATTGCCGTAGCATTGGCAACACTGGAATTGAGTGACATTGACTGAATTTGACTGATTGACTGAATGTGAATGAAATGAATGAAACTGAACTGACTGACTGTGTGAGTTGAGTGAGTATAATTTTATTACACTTGAGTAAAGTCCGGTTTACACGTACTAAGTAGTTAAGTATAACTAAATTTTAAATAAATTATTAATACCACAGACATATATAAACAGAAGTTCTGTTTATATGTCTGTGATTAATACGTGTAAACCATAGACATAAATACATAGTATTATAGTATATACTCGTACATATAGGTCTATGGTGTAAACAGACAATAGTAACTTTATAGTGTTAAAATTTTGATATTAATATCTACTTATTACGTGTAAACCGAACATAAGCTCATAGATTTTAGAACCAGTGAGTACCTAAGCTAGTGAAGAGAACTACCTTTCAAAAAACTGTAAAAACTGCAAAATTCTACTTATAAGAACTGTAAATCAAAAGCTTTACTTATTAATGTATTATTAACGCGCTCGTCGCCGACACCTCGCTCATGTACACCGCCATGGCGCCACCTCCCTCGCGTCCACATACAGACACACAGAGAGACAGACACACCTAGCAGTAATCCATAAAAAAACATAATGTAAGAAAATTATACCCGTATTCGTAAATCAACTTTAAATCTTAACAAATTTACACAATGTCTATTAAAACTGCCTCGTTTTCAATCTGCACATCCTCTTGATTTTCAGTTCAACTTTATTTTTAAAATCGTACCTACATATTTTTATGAAATTTCTTTAAATGGTCATCAATAGCATTGAACTCGTGATAATTTTTTATTCGCTACGTAACCCAAACTTTGGGATAAATGGTATACCACCACCATAAAAGGCACTTTAAACACACATACAGAAATTAAAAATTGTTAAAAGTTCAATGCTACCGATGACCATTTAAAGATATTTCATAAAAATCCAATATGTACGATTTTCTATACTAATATTATAAAGAGAAAAGATTTGATTGTTGAACCGATTTGAAAAATTCTTTCATTGTTGGGAAGCTACTCTATCCCCAGGTGACATAGGCTATATTATATTTTCAAAAAAATTTGGGATCCTTAATAGAACTCCAATAATGTAACACAAGGTGTAAAAAAATAAGACAACCAAGCAAAACGAGGGCGGTGGTTACTCGTTAAAAATAAAGATGAAACTGAAAATCAAGAGGATGTGCAGATTGAAAACGAGTCAGTTTTAGTAGAAATAATTGTGTAAAGTTGATTTACTAATATAAGTATAATTTTCTTACCATGTTATATTGTTTTATTGATTACAGCTGTAAAATAACACAAAATAAGAAAAACTGTAGATTTACAGTTCTTTAAGTAGAATTTTGCAGTTTTCTACAGCTTTTTGAAAGCTTCTTTGCAGTTTTAATTTACATAAGAGTTGGCAATAGGGTTATTGGGGATTGTTAGGCGATACGAAGTTCGCCGGGTTTGCTAGTATTGGATAAGAAGGGAAAATGGAGATATACTGATACAAATATACCTACAGTTACCTCTCACTGTTCGCCTTTCTTTATTTAAAACTGAATTGATGTTACCATAATTATTTTAATTAATGCTCCTGCTACACCTGCGTACTTTTATCTATTCATGTGCTTTTATTATGTGGCCAACTATGAATGAATGAATGACGCAGGGCACTTAGGGCGCATTCACGCTCAGCCACAGATTATAACGCTTATCTAGCAGGAGCATAAAAACACATTTTTTATATAAGTAGCTGACATACGCCCATGGACATCAAAGCCAACGTTGCCGACCAAAAAAGAAGAGAGAAAGCAAAAAAGAATTGTATTCAAAGCCTGTAGAACACGACGAGTTGTTTACCGGCTGTTAAAGGCGACGAATAATTATAATCCCACTGTAAGGCCTTAACACAGTATAAATATTATTACATCTTATACTGTGGCCTTAATTACCATCAGACGGGCCTGCTTCTGTCGCTTCTTACGATACCCTAGTATCCTGGCATGGGATTGGTATTCTAAGCTGCCCAAATACGACTAAAATTATCAATGAAAGACTGTAATATTTAGGTGGAAATATTTAATTAAAGGTCAAATTTTGAGATAAATTTAGTCAAGTATAATGCTTTTGTTTTATACTTTGCATAGTGATTTTACATAAATTATATAAAAAACAAAAGTCCATAATGAGAAAATTCATGATCGCCTATCAAATTATCAAGTAAATTAGGTACTAAAATTAAAATAACCTAATAATTATGCGTATTTGGTCTGTAGTTCCTGCGCTAGCTCGATGTACTGTTTCTTGGCATCGTCCTGGGAGATTCCCTTGCGGCCGGTCCACGCCTTGAACTTCGCTTTCTCCACAAGACCGCTGGGTTCGGCTGAAGCAGAAATATTTACCACTTAATTTTAATATGTAGGTATTAACGTATTATTAGTTTTTAGTTGTTGCCCGCAACCTCACACGCGGAAATTATGCTTATCACCCCCTTTTAGTTAGTTTTATTTAGTTATCTACTTAACTACTTAATACGTGTAAACCGGACTTCAACCGATTTGCCTCAAGTTGCGCAAAAATGTTCCTAGCGTTGATTAAATATCTTTTTCAAAAAACGAAAAAAAAATGAAATTTCAAAAACGGTATTTGTTCCGAAGCGAATCAAAGGCAGTTTTACTAGTTAAAAATTAACATGCCCTTATAAGAATTTTAGGAAATAAATTGATATTATGTGTAGGCAAAGTATAAAATCACTAAGTACGTTTCATTGACCGTGAATTTTGTTGCGTTCAACCTACATGGCCCTCAAAAATATTAGCACTTATCTCGTCATAAAGTAATATAAGACTCGTTTACTTTATGTTGAACTGAGTATTTTGTATCAGGTTTTAAAGAACTGCAATATGTAATTAATCTTGTGAAAGGCACAAAAACTTGTTTCTTTTAATACAATAATTTCCTGCTACAGACCTCCATAGAATAGACTGGAAGGATATACTGTAAACATCATAATTATACCTACATAATATCAAATTAATGTTCCAAATCCATTTTTAGTTTTTTTAAGGAAATAGCCGGCAAACGAGCTAACGATCCACCTGATAGTAATAAGTGATAGGCGTTGTCTATAATACCTGATAGGTAACCTAGGTATGGTCTAGGTATAGATAATCTAGGTATAATCTAGTGTCTGTATAGTAGATGATACATTACCGATGTTTACATCTCCGAAGAGGGCTTGCTTGTAAAGCGAGTACAGCGCGAGGTTCTCGCTGTCGACGGGCTTGCTCTTCCAGTTCCTGACGGACTCGGAGACGCTCTTGAATTGCTGGAAAACGTATTACGCTCTCAATATTATAGGACCATGAAAGTAAAAGCTTGTAGTTGTAACATAAAGGGGGAAATCATGCAGAGCAATTTCTCCTACTCCCAATGGACCTGATCCCTCCCGGGAACCACAATAGTTCACATAGGAATAAGTCGTCCAACAGATCAAAACGGAAACATTAGTTTCGTCATGTCTGTTTGTTAGTCCGTCCGTCCGCAGTCTAGCCCAGTGACTAACTAAATATTTATTACGGCGTCAAAGTGGTATCCAACTAACGACTAAGCCTGCAGCAACACTCCCTGATTTATTTCAATTGGACTTACCTCATCGAGAGACATGATGTAGAGAATATGTTGAGATCTGAAAAACAATGACAAAAATAAATTAAATTAAATAATAGATACTACATACTCGTATATGCAAACATTCTATACTTATTAGTAGGAAACAAAAATTTCCACTTGAAAATTTAATTTATAAACTGGTTTTCATTTAGTGTCTAGATACAAAGATTTAAGCAAAAAAAAAACGTTTAACAAAATACCTACGTATTTTGTTTATGTCATTTCGTTTGTATGATATTTCCATAAAATGGTATTTAATACGGTAGGTAGCTACTATTTATGTTTCACAATCATGATAAAATATTAGCAGGGCGTCTCTTACATGAAGGAAAAAGACCGTTAGTTTTTTAAGGTCCAGTCTAAACTAGCAGCCCTTAAGTCCAGTTTACACATATTAAGTAGTTAAGTAGATAACTAAATTTTAAGTAAATTAATACGTGTAAACTGTAAACAGACAATTTAGTAACTTTTTAGTTAAAATTTAGTTAACTACTTAATACGTGTAAACCAAACATATATACTTTAAAGGCCTTTTCTAGCAATCCTAGTGAATAATCCAAACAAAATGGGACTTGTTACTTACCACGGTTTAGTAGAACTGATGCAAGGTCCTGGTGGGAACTGAAACTTTTCCAAGCGGATTTCTCGTTAAATTTTCGCGGCACACATTATCAGTTGAGGCGGCTTCCCTTTATCAGTTTTGGCGGCTTATGCTAGGGTTGCTGATTATCATGGGAATATATCTGTTTTTTTTTAGTAACCGATTGAGACTTGAGGGAACTCCTCAAATCATATCAAATCAAAATAATTGCTTCATTTGAGTAGGTATTTTCACTGCAACACATAATTATGCACGTAATTTTTTTGAAGTGAAAACTTCTTAAACATCGCTAAGAAGCATCGTTGTCATTTGAAAATAGATGAAATGAAAAAGGGACAGTAAAAAGAGACAGACACATAAAGTCATAGGATTTAACGTGGGAGAAAATGAGATAAGAAGCATTATACAGGAGGAGGGGGAGGGGAGGGGAGGTGGAGGGGAAGGGAGGTGGAGGGGAGGGAGAGGGGGAAGAGGAAGGGAGTGTGAAGGGTCGGTAGGGGGAGGGGAATGTGAAGGGTCGGGAGGGGGAGGGGCAGGGGAGAGGGAGGGACAGAGGGAGCGGAAGGGTTCTCCCCCTCCCCTGCCTGCCCCTCGGCAGGGGGCGAGGGAGCGGGAGGGAGAGGGAGAGGGAATTTAATGGGCTCTGATTTGTCAAACCTAACAAAACTATAAAAGTAACAACAAAGTACATGGATGGCTAGTGTTAAATATTTATTTAATGATGCCAAAGAAGTTTCACTTCTCACGGGCGTACAATAAGTACACGTTTATGTTTAGTACAAAATAATTTTTGAAAGATAATTAAAACTGATACACGTTAATAAAATAGGTACCTTTATTTTTAAAGGTTTCACTTCTACCACGTGTGAATTGCACACATTTTAATTTTCAATCTGCCAGTATTTAAGAAAGGCTTTAAATTGTCGTGGAGGAGAAGAAATGGCGAAAGAAAATCCTCAGGATTGACTAATAAATTAAACTTCTTTTATTTCGCATAATTTAGTCGAATATAATTTCAGACAGTAACTTTAAAGCAGAGCTTGGAACTAGTATTAAGGTAATGCAAAGAAAATTATTACATTTGGCATGTTTATCAAAGTAATCAATGTTAATGTTTGTCAAAGTAATGTAGTTAAGTTAACGGTATAATAAGAAAAAACTTGTTTTGCCAGTCTCTCGAAGTTTTTTATTTTCTTAGAAGCAATGTTTTCTGCAACAGATTATTATGTTGTAAAATTAAAACCGGAGTTTATTTTTAGCTAAGCCTGAGGATAAGAGAGGCCACTTTATATTAATTACTTCCCTGACAAAATAAAAACCGTTTTTACGTTGAGTGGTATTTATTCTAAGTTTAAAGGCGGTAAATGTCTTTAGTCAACCCTACTGGCCCCCAGGTCATAAAAAAATGCTATCACCAGATAAAATTATACATACTTAGGTATTGATAAATTTTATAAACCTCGGGATAAGCCATATCATCCAAACTTCTTATCGATTCGCTAAAACTGGCATCCAAGTTATGTTGCAATTTTACTGAAACATCGATGCATAGTAGACAATGCATTCTTTGTATATCAGGTACATCTCGAATACCTACTTAGGTTCCTTCCTACTACCAGTATAATGTTATAAACTAGCTGACCCGGCAAACTTTATACCGCCTATCAACTCCGCCCTCTCCCTCTCCCTCGACTGTCATTTGGTTTTCGTTTAGATACCTAATTTTATTGGTGAAAGATTTTTTTAAACCGGTCCAGTAATATTTGTGCTTATACATTACAAATAATGAAACAAATAGACAAACAAAAAATTAAAACTTTTCACTTTATAATATTAGTTTAGATGTGAAAGTTTGTTAATGGACATTTGTTACTCTTTGATGCAAAAACTACTGAACGGATTTTAACGAAAAGCAAACAAGACCATCATCTAGAATAATAGTTAACAGTCACTGTTACAGGACAGGCTACTTAGCAGAGTACTCCGATTGGAAATAATATAATAATGAAAAAAAAGATACACATTTTTATCATGAGCCAGTTCATTTACTGGGTCATAGGGAAAATCCGTAGAAGTTTAACCAGCGCAGTGGCGTAGCGTGGGCTCTCGCCGCCCGGCGCCGACCGAAATGTACTATGTATGAATGTATGGTTATCGAAGTGAGATTGTTATAATCGGTCCATTACATCATAGCGGAATCACCACGGTGATCCTATAATCTCACAGATCAAATTAACAGCTGATTATGTGGTAAGACCTAAGCTAAATATAATATAAGCTTAAAAGTTGTAGGTTACATATACCTTTACCATCTAGGAATACATCATTATAAATAGAACCCAAGTGCGAGTCGGACTCGCGCACCGACGGTTCCGTAGGAACAAATTACAAGGTATCAGGTGCCATACCTTCGTCCGTAGTTCAGCAAAGTGCATCGTGAGGAGAGGTTGGTCTAGGCTCGAGAAGGACGGAGCTCCTTAAACACTCAAGAGGATTTTAGTTTACAAGAAAAGTGTTCTTATTTTTCTGCTTCACCTACCGACCATTAGTCTTCTTTCTTTGTTTCTTTCTTTAATGATTTTGCAGACATACAAAACAGATACAGGCCTAACCTGCTTATCAAATACGAGCTGACCCGGCGAACTTCGTATCGCCTAACAAACTTTTTTTCTAAAATAAAAGTAGCCTAAGTTTCTCCTTGTTACATCAGCTATCTGCCAGTGAAAGTCCCGTCAAAATCGGTCCAGCCATTTCAGAGATTTGCCGGAACAAAGAGACAGACAAAAATTGTGAAAAAAGTTGTTTTGGTAGGTATATGTACCGTGTAGCACGGGCGTAGCCAGGTTTTAGTTTGGGGGGGTGGGGTTCAAGTTTGGGGGGGGGTGTTCAAGAAGAAAATTGAGACTTCATTTTTTCTCACGACGTATGTAGTGCCATCTATTATTAGCTTAGTCAAAAAGTTCAAAAACGTGTTTAATAGAAATAAAGCTGCTAAAAATATGTGCGATAGCTCATTCGATTCGGAATGACGTCTAGAAAAAAACTTTTCGGGGGGGTTTGAACCCCCGAAACCCCCCCCCCCCTGGCTACGCCCATGCCGTGTAGGTATACATCCAAATGCACTTAGTAAAAAGCGGTTATTTTAATATTACAAACAGACACTCCAATTTTATTTATTTGTATAGATGTATAGATAAAATGTTGGATAGTTTTATAGCAAACGCCTATTGATATCTGCAGGTGCGCCAGAGCCGCCAGAGGTGTGTCCGAACCACCGACAGCGATAACGGGTGTTTGAGTGCACCGCAAACACTTAAGATGACCCAGTTCATTTATGATAACTTTCGGTATTTTATTCCCAGAAGCTTGTTATTGTAGTGTTAAATTGCTAGTGCTAGGCTTGAACTAGGATTTTGACCGATTACCCTATCTTAAATTTTAACGTTATTATGACATTAGTCTCACCACGGACTCCACTGTGAGTTTGACCTGAGATTACAGAATCACCATTCGGGATTCATCTTTAATAACAGGCAAGAAAATCATAAACTATCGTCCAAAATACTGATGACATTATAATCCTGATATGCCATTTAATAAATATCGTTCTTCAGTACTTCAAAGTTCAAAGTGCGGCAATGGAGGGTACCTACTAGCAGCTCAGTCAAAATGGCAATTTAATTTAATTGCGCCGCATTAAGGAATATCCAAGTACATACCTTTAATCATTTACACCCCAACTCAGAGTCACTAACTTTTACTTAAATCGCTTCTTAGTAAGTACAGAACTTGTACATGGTGATTCTTTAGTAAGGATTCATTTAAGTAACCGATTGCGACTCTCGAGTTGACGTTATTTGTTAGAGTTTAATTTAAAATCCTCACTAGAAATACCTACATTACAGTTATTATAAATTCACAGACCTGCTTCAACAATCTATAATTAAAAAATAAATTAAGTAACTACTCTATCAATCATTTTGGTAATCACACTTATCGTTTAATCCGTCGATAACTCAACGAGTCCTATTCACTATCTTTATTATGTAATTTAATATTAATCTTTGAATAAAAGTTCCATTTACTTACTTTTACGTGCAAAGTGCGCCAAGCAACGAAAACGCAATTTATATCCCTATATTATGTCTCTACTCTACGACTGATTTTAGGAAACATTCGACTAGATATGTAGTTAATGATAATTATTATAATAATTACTAAGTAATTCATACTTAAAGTCTTATTGATTTCAACTTTAGCCGGTTAAAATAAAATTGAATTACTGCTTTGGCGAAAATTATTGATTTGAAATTACTAAAACAACAAAGTGTTGAAAACATAAACTTGTAATGTTATTGCAGTGACATTGAAAGTGTTATCGCGTGTTATCGGCTCATTGTAAGTCGTCAATCTCAATCTACATTGACTAGCTGACTCACTGCGTCATCCGGGTCGAACAATGCACTTAAATAGTTCATTTTTATACGAGTCTTATTTACTAAACAATCTTACAGGGTGGTTTTGTCGTAATTTATAATTTCACTGTAATTTGTAATTCGCACCCTCAGTGGAATAAAAGCATAAGTCGTCTTACTTTGAATTTTAGTTATTAATGTGATTGGAAAGAGGAACAAAAGCTGCATATGCTCATTTTTTTCAAATTTTTATCATTAATCTTGACGGTTTTGTGCAAGAAATAGTAATGTAAATTTCTTTGACTTCTTACTGATATTTTAACAGTTTTTGGCTCTCCTGTAAAATTGAAATTTTCATCTTATGCCTTTTTTCTAGTGAGGGTGCGAATTTAATTACCCCATTGTATGTGTTATTCTGTTTAAAACATCATTCATCTACATCATAGCTGCACTCACCATAAATATAATTACCCTTGAGCATGAGTCAGCCGCCAAACGACTCGTCGTGTTCCATCTGCACCCTAATTCACGTAACTTTAAGACGCATCGATTGAGTTGCAGTGACGCTGCAATCAAGTTGCAGTGACGCGGAAATCAAGTTGACGTTGGTTGACGTTGTTTGAGAGCGCTCGCGAAAGCTACGAGAATACCGAAAGTGTTATTTTGATCGGAACGTCACTGCAACTGCACTGCAATCGAACTTCTTAAATTACGTGAATTAGGGTGCTGGGGGCTTGAGAGCCAGTTCTCTTTCTTTCTTTTTCTTCTCTCTTTCTTGGTCGGCAGCGCATCAGTCAAGCCTTTGGTGTTACTTCTATCCATGGGCGACGACATCCACTTACCATCAGGCGGATCGTCAACTCGTTTGCCGGCTATTTCCATAAAAAAACTGGACTAGAAAAAAAAAACAACTAAACACAACCAAGTTTATTAACCGCTTCAGCTAAACTCGTCATTGGGTTGCATTTCGTCATAGGGCACCATGATGGGGTCAGTGGGCGGCATGAGCAGCGTGGCGGCCAGCACGGGGCGCGCCCGGCCCTCCTTCAGCAGGAACACCTTGTAGTGTTAAAGGGAAGGTAAGTAAGGTATATCATTAACTTTTTCCAAGCAGTTACAAGGTCAAGTCACATTTTGGGGTCCATAATTAATAGTAAGTACTATCTAAACAAAATTTTATAAAGTATTGAACAAACTATTCCCATATATCTTAGCCGAGCCAACAAACATCTTATTATTAAAACATAATTAGCCAAGACAAGTACTATAGTAGTCGTAGTATCACGCTACACTCGTTGACATACACAGAGGTCTTCTAAGTGCGAGTGAGCACGCAATATGCTTCGCCCTGCTCGCACTTTATGTCAACGAGTGCGTCGAGATACTGCGACTACTACTCGTATATTATAAACTTGAAGAAACAATAAACCAACATAGAAAACGAATAAAAAATAATAATAACAAAGAAAAGAAGGAAAGAGTACAACCTTGACCAGCGCGCGCTCGCCGCCGCGCCCCGTCACGCCGCGGAACACTACGTCCGGGCTCGCGTCACCGAACATCTCCTCTATCTTTGAGGGGAACCGGAGCTTACCCCCCGGGGGGAGGAGGGGGACCTATTAAAGGTTTTTAATGTAAATGATTTGTAATATAACCGAGCAGTCCAGCTACCTCACGGTAAGTCCGCGCTCATGGTCAACAGTGACATCTTAGGCATTACCGACGTGTTAAGATCGATGCATACGTAACGTGGACGGGACGGGACGTGAAGTTTGGGAAATCTCGTTTCATATGAAATGTAAACGATAGCGCATACGCGACGGAGGCACGGGCGGGACGGGAACGGGGCACGCACGATGTCCCGTCCACGTACCGTCTACGTTACGTATGCAGCGACCTTTACAGTGCGGATTGGTGAATAGGTTAGTGGCCAACCGAGGTGTCGGAAGCCTCCAAGATGGCTTCTTACCTTACCAAACAGATAGTAAGCCCATACCTTAATATAAGGCTTGTACACCTTGTAGTGTGCGGTGTGGACGTGGAACAGCAGCGCCAGGCCGGCCGCCGCGCGCGCGCCCGCGTTGTGCAGCTCCAGCGTCACGCGGAACACCGGGCCCAGACCCTCCACCTGATACACAGATACAAAATTTGGAAATAAACTATACTTTACTAAATAATAACCGTCTTGGGAACTCATGGAAGACATTGTAAAGGTGCAAAAATAATTAAAAATCAGTCTTGTTTATACGTATACATTATAGGTGTTTTGTCAATAAACTTTGAACGTAAATTTTTATAAACTATACCATACTAAATAATAACAGATTTAAAAGACATTGTAAAGGATGTGGATGTCTTCAAGAAAAGAGTGAATAGGCTTTTAGTAAGTTAGTGCGCTCACCATCCTGGACCACATCTCCACTTACCATCAGGTGGAATCGTGGTCAAGCATTAACTTATTGTAAGTAAAAAAAGGAGCAAAACAAATTATAAATCAGTCTTGTTTATATACATTATAGGTGTTTTGTCAATAAAGTTATGAACTTAAATTTTTACTTTTTTTTTGCATGTAATAAGTTAATGCTTGAGAACAATCACATCTGACAAGTTGCGATGAAGTCCCAATATGGTGAGTGCACCTTTAAGTTTGTACCTCTTGAACAAAAATGTGGATGACCTTCGTTTTTTTTATGGAAATAGCCGGCAAACGAGCTGACGATCCGCCTGATGGTAAGTGGCTATCGTCGCCCATGGACATCAGCAACACCTTCGTGACGCGCATGCAGATAAGGCGAACAGCGTCGTCTACCATCGTTTCAGTAAGGTGCATTATTAAGGAGAAGAAACAGCAGAAACTAAGATTGAAAGGTGCATTATCGAGAAGTAGAAACGGCGAAATAAAGCAAGATAAGACATCAATACATGCGGTAGCGTCAAGCCAATTTCAACCTAACAGAATTGGCGAGCAGCACCGTGTGTAATGTAAAGCTTGAATTACATGTTCTTGTTACACAGAACTTTGCACCCATTTAGATCTCAATTCTTTTTTTTTTTTTTTTGAAATTGGCTCTCATTTTACATTTATGTTTTTGAAGAGATCGTTATAAGTTATAACCTCAGCGGCCAGTCGCACGGGCTCGAGCGCGCCGGCGCCCACCGAGTTGTCGGCCGCGGAGTGCGCGTCCAGCAGCGCGCGCGCCGCCAGCAGCCGCAGGCGGGACAGGTCCAGTTGGAACGACTCGTGCATGCCTGGAAGGCCCTTTAACTTATATCATGCCTCTTCAATAAGCACCTAACACTCAAGCACGTAGCTACCAATGTATACGCGGCCCTAAGCATACAGGGGCTCCGACTAGCAGCTTAATGGCGTCCCCTGTTGTAACCAAGCGCTTTCTATTGAAATACTTTCTATTGTCAAAACGTGGCATCCCCCAAACAAAGCTCACCAGCCGCCTTGAAGCCGCTAGCTACTGTTGGCGTCCCGTTTTCTCCCGAAGACCCAAACCCCCCCCCCCCCCCCCCCCCTCCCACCGTACACAAATACTGATACAGAGTCTCCTCAGGGCAAGCTATGCCAAGATACCACTTAAAGTCATTAGTTATGGCTTGGCTACGAAACACACGCCTCGCTAGAAGCTAGAAACGTGGCGGTAAAACGTTACAAGAAAGCGTTACATATTTGTTTCCCGCCCTCCACAACGTCCAGAAGTTTAACGACCTGTGTGACGCAACGGTCACCATGCCGGATCGCCGCACCAAGGGTTCTGGGTTCGATTCTCAGCGAGTCCTTGTCTATATTGTGTGTTGTCCATGGCAACCACGACACAGGGAATCCTAGTGTGGGGCTATGAGTGTGAAGCGTTATTTATTTAACTTCACCCTCACCATGAGCATTTCCTCTCTCCCTAGCGGCCTGTTCGAGGAACAGCTTGGTCTTCTTGGGCAGCAGCCAGGGCCGCGCGGGCGCTCCGCCCCCCGCCTCCACGCCCGCCGCGTGCGGGGTGAAGTCCGCCGTGCGCTTCAGTATCTTCAGGGTTAGGCTACCCGCTGGAAACAGATAAGTAATCGTTTATATAAAAGCCCATAAGCTATGATTATGTAGGATTTTAAAACTGTATAAGTAAACTTTTGCTGAACGAAGGAGTGTAAGACTGATGGCACTGATGCATGCACGGACGAAAATGAAGATGACACTCATTAGTTTCTCTCGCTATTTCTCCTTTCTTTTCCGACTAATAAAGCCTTAATTACGCACTTTAATTTATACACTTTTCCATCAGAAAGCTAATCTGTTCATTCAGCTTTCAAGACTTAGAAGTATTAACAAAAATACTTACTTGCAGACACAATAATAAACACATGCTCCTCCTGTCCCAACTGACCGAACTTCATCGCAGACACCACGTCTGAAAGATAATAATTACGATCACGTACAAATACAGTTCGGCCGCTGTATCTTGGCGCGTCTGAATTTCGCGCAGAAGGCTGCGCAGTAACATAATTCGCCAATACTCGATACGCGGTGTATAATGTCTCAGTCATACGTCAGTCACATGTTCGTGTTGCCATCTCTGTCTTACATGCGCTAAAGTTCGCAAAGCCTATGTTCAGACGCGCCAAGATACAGCGGCTGTACTGTACTGTACTCATATCACTACAAACGAGGCACTGCCTTCAGGCTACATACTTAGTATCTCGGTTTGAAGAGTATCTTCAGTGATACTATCAAAAGAGTTCTGTTTCCATTCTCGGTAAAGTCTGAGATCGATTTGAATTTGAAGTATACAAATATTATACTGCGACTTATTGTGAAAACTCTTTAGTAATCTTCGATATTCGAATATGGGTTTTTGATATGACTGTGTCATTCAAATGTAATTAAAAGATTTTTCTCTGTCCAAACAACTTTTTACTTTCTTTATCCTAGTTATCTAGTATTTTATCATCAAAACTTATTATAATACCACACAAATAATTATATTACATATTATAGTCGAAAAGAAATTGGTTAAAACGAGAGAATTTTAATTTAAAAAAATGACATACTTTAGGAACTTTTTTCTTGGTAATGACTAAGTAGTGCGCTCTACGGTTTGAGGACATGAATACACTTACCGAGTACTACATACACGAGGAACCACAATTTGATTTGAATACCCCACACCCTTGCCGTCTCTTGTAAGAACAAAAAATAAGAAAAAAAGCAAAATGAAAAATAAAGAACGCCTAGTGAGGCGCTATTTCAAAAGCAACTTTTCAGGTCGACTTCATACGAATCGTACGATACAACCAGCAACGTCGCGAACCTCTAACAAACAGACTATCCCGCTTGGCCTGTCCATCATACAGATGCAGGTGTCCGGAGGCCAGCGCCACGCCCACCAGCGTCACCCCCAGCTGCAGCACCGGCACCAGCGCCAGCGCCACCGCCCGGTGATCCAGCGGTAGGGACCATTGCTTCTTGCCCTGGAGACCAACTTATACTGGATGGATACTATTCTTTTATTGATAAACCACCGGTATTATTGATTACTGGTAATATAAATTGTGATTGTTCATTAATACCATTATTACTATTATTACTAGCTGCCCGGACAGACTTCGTTCTCTCAAAAGTTTTTATTTTTATTTTGAGATGTAAGCTATCCTATCTTTCAAGTTGGATCAAACTGCACACGGTGTGCAAAGATTAAAATCGGTTAAGTAATTTAGGAGTCCATCGCGGACAAACAACGTGATACGTAATTTATATATACGTATTAAGATTTCGCCGCGGGGCCTAGTTAGCTACCACCCTTTTTCTTGAGTCAGCCGGCAGACGACGCCGTGTTACGACTGGGGGCTAAAGAGCCAGTTCTTTCTTTTTTTCTTGGCTGGCAACACATCAGTAATGGCGTTGATATCCACAGGCGACGATAGCCACTTACCATCACGCGGATCTTCAGTTCGTTTGTTATTTCTGTAAAAATGAAGCCAAATTCTTAAACTATACCATACCTACATAGTACAAGTTAAAGAGTACCTTCTTACTGTACGAAGCTAGGGTGTTATCAGTGCAGATGACCACCACACTATGATCTGCAGTCAGCACCTCTATAGCAATAATATGCTCATCGGTGGAGAACAGGAGTCGTCCTTCCTTCCAGCCCCTCTTTAGCAGGTACACAGACTTCTCTCTGAAATTACACATACATTACATATTAAATCATATCATTTTCATATTGCTATAAAGTGCAGTTGCTTTACAGTAGGTTATTTAATTGCTGTGATGACTTAAGCAAATTAATAGAGTTGTGAAATTGTGTAGTGATAGATTAAAAGGATGTTTTTCAAAGTGTTTACCTACACTTGAAATTAAACTGGACAAGAAAGAATTGCGGTGAGCAGGAACAATACTGAGAACTGTTGTTTTCATGTGTAAAAAGGTTGGTTTTGGTGATAAAAATAATCTGAATTTTACCAAGAAAAAATAACTGACTTCAAAATAACTCAAAAAGTACTCATCAGATCTAGCTCAAATTTAAGTGGGACCATATGACAAGCACCAGCTTTCGATTAAAACAAGAATCATCAAAACCGGTTCAGCCAGTCAAAAGTTCTGAGGTAAGAAACATAAAAAAAATACACTCGAATTGAATACCTCCTTCTTTTTTGAATTCGGTTAATAAGTTTAAATACCAAATGAAAAAAATAATAATAAAAAGAAATAAAGGTCACCAGTTAATTGCTGTAGTCTTAATTCATCTGGGTTAATTCACATAGGTGAATAAATTATATGTACATGTACTAAACTAAGTAGTAGGCTTAATTCAACCTTGTGTACGTGCAATGTAACACTGTATCATGCAGGTGTCAGAAATAGTGCTGTAATGTCATGTTTTGCACCTTGTGGCTACTGTTATTCTGTAGTCAACTGTATACAGGCCAGTCGTTATCATCTGGTATGGAGTTTTCTTCACTGTACACAGTTGAGCCTGCATTTGAAATTTTATCATAATAATATGTTTATGTGCACCCATTGACATGATTAGGGATTTCACTCTTTTGATGTTATTTCAATACAACACAAATACACCTTATTCATTACATGTACATACATATATAGATTATTATAAAGTAACATGTATATAGAACAAAACAAGTTACTTTAGATATGAAACAATATAAATACAATATGGAATAGATGTTAAGAAGAGGGCCATTTACAATATTAATGCTAATACCTTAGTATTAACATTAACATCAAGATCACCCTGTTAAAACAAAGTGTCAGACAGAAATGTAACACAGGTTATTATGTACATACATATTCCAACACACTTTACGAGCCTACCATAAAAGTTACAGCTTACCGTAAACGTTACAGCTTATATTATAAGAAAAACTTACCAGCGACATTTGCCGAAAATTCTGAGGATCCAGTGTAATAATCTCCCCATCCTCAGTGCCAACAACAAGACAGCTGACAGCATATTTGTCCACCGAGCTCAATTTTAATGTAGCGATGCATGCTATTTCCGTGTTCAATTTCTTTGGTAAATCTGAGACAGTTTCCAAGTATTCTAATTGCTGTTCCACCGTCAGTGTCAAGAAGTATCTAGATTGGCTGCTCAATACTTTTTCTGGGATAGCTTTAAGGCTTTTTGTTAGAGGTATGAGGGATTCTTCCTTATGATTCACTGGATCTGTAAGCTGGAATTTAAAACATTAGCTGTTGTATTAATTGCACATGGGTGTGAGCCGTGTGAGTAAAATATGGTATCAAAAAGACCCTACAACCTGTACTTTATCAAAACTAATATTAAGCAAAGCTATGATCCTGGTTCTTAGAAACATTGATTTGTTTCATGACATGATTTGATGAGATGATAAGATTGAGTTGTAAGATTGATTTGTTTCAGTCTGTCAATAAAATTGATATGAAAATAATAAAATATCTCCATATTACAAAGCTTCCTGCATTGTTAGGTCATAGAGCATGTTAGTTTAAAGTTGTTAGTTAAGTTTATTTTTTTTATGTAACTAGCCGATTATATTGCATAGTTCAGAAAACTGATTTCAAGAATATATAGTGAATAACTGACCTGTTTCCATGTCTCCAGCTCGCATGAATTAAGTTCAATAGAAGGCAAGTAGTATTTATAAAATAGTTTGAAATTCCGATAAACATAAATGCAGGAACTAAAAGCCACTGCAACAACTGGGATGGAGCGCGGAACAGTCTCCGTGGTGTAGCAGCTGACAACACCCAGCGGGAGGTCAGGCAGGGCCATGTCGAATATCTGCATTGCACCTTTAAAACCCTGTCGATGTAAATGAATGATAAGTAAATACTAAAATACAAGTATAGTGTACATGACTGCCTTGGAGGGGAATGAAATTCAGGATCTCCTTGGTATCTAAATAGGTAAGTTATTTTTTAAATAAACACATACAATTGGGTAATATTGTAGTAGTAACAATACAACAATTATGTGATGGATAAAATTCTACACATTTTATCCATCACAAAATAAGTAAGGATCTGGGAGGAGTTAACGTCTATCTATCTGGACCACACAAAGCTATAAAAAAATTACTTGTAGTAAATCTTACTTTTAACTTTGGGCCTTCTTCTCCTTTACCAAAATCACCAACGAGCAGTTTGAACTCGTTATCATTATTGAGATCCACTAAAGCCAGATTTGCTGGCAAGGTATTAAGATCTATGTCGTTTGTTCCTACTTCTACGTCTAACCATCGGCTAATATTGTTCATATTTAAAAGAAACGCTACGAAAAATAATCAAAACGCAGTTTTTTACTAACTTTTTAGATTAGATCACGCAATAGCAATTAAAATTAAATTACGGAACATCATCAATCAAACATGTAAACAAATATTGACATTTATTTTGATGATTTGACATTTCAAGGGCTGCGTTCCAGTAGTAGCTCACATCGCTCACAACGATCAAAACGTGTTCCAGATGGCGACCACGGTCGTCATGGTCGCGGCGAATACGTCATTGATGACGTCATTAATTTCGCTCACGGCACGCTCAAAACAACCCACCTCACGGGGGCTGCGTTCCAGTAGAGGCTCACATCGCTCACAACGATCAAAACGCGTTCCACATGGCGACCACGGTCGTCATGGTCGCGGTGAAAACGTCATTGATGACGTCATTAATTTCGCTCACGGCAGTTCACGGCACGCTCAAAACAACCCACCTCACGGGGTGGGTCGAAGTGCCCGTTCCACTTGGGTGTATGATTGTAACGCTCACAAGCTAGTGGAACAGGAAAAACCGCGGTCGTGAGCGTGATCGTTGTGATCGTCTAGTGGAACGTAGGGACTGTGTGTCGAAGTGGTCGAATTGCAGTGTTGCCAGATATGACGAAGTTACTCTCGCCAGTTTTTAGACCTGGCAACACTGGGTAGTAATGGATTGTGATAGAAATTTGGCGCAATTTTATAAAAGTTAAGGATGGTGATGGAAAAAATAACTTTATACGATTCGACAAGAAATACTTTAGTGGAACTAGTAGTTTCTCCAACAGATGCTCGACGTGGGGTCACAAGTTGATAGAAATATGTTAAATTATGTAAATAATTTTAATATTTTTAATGTTTAATTCACTATACATATAGCCATGTATACATTTTTACTCGTCGGTCAATATCATTAACATAATTATTATGCAATTTTTTATTATATTAATTTGGCTTTTCATAAAAAAATTTTTTGTTTGTAGATATACTTTTTTGCTAGTGTAAAAATAAAATTGATAATTAATTATGTAACGTTTATTTATAGCTTAAAAATTATAACATAACCTCTAATCTAAGTTTCAGACTTGTCTTATTCTCAACATCATAGAGTACATTTTGTATCATCGGCTAAAACGTGTAAATACTCTGTGGCTTGAACGCTCACGTCCGCGTCGCTCACTATACCGTTCCACTTGGGTGTATGATTGTAACGCTCACAAGCTAGTGGAACGGCAAAATCGCGGTCGTGAGCGTGGTCGTTGTGATCGTCTACTGGAACGTAGGGATTATCTGTATTGTTGACATTGATAGAACTGACAGCCAGCTGGCATTGACAATGACAGCAGAGCCTGAACAAAGTGAACAAAATCCAATCAATCAACAAGTTCAACAACAAACAAAAAAGAAAACAAAACGACTAAAACAAGCAAACTTAATGTTGTGTTTGTGATTTAATGATTTTAAAATATGTAAATATTGTGCTAAAAGCCTTATGTATAAATGTTGTCAAAGTGATTTAAAACAAAAAGTTTTAGCTGAAGCAAAGCCGCATTTTGGGTAAGTTATACTTTTATTTTATAAATATAAATAAGAAATCAGAATTCAGAACAGTTGATTAATGAATTCCCTACCAGTGTGCTTTGTTTCATCAAATTATTACCTCCTGTGCGGAGTATAGTGTTATATTATTATTACCATGTGTTTTTACATTAATTGGCTACAAAAATCTATGCATGAAAAGTTAAATGTTATTTACATGCCTTGGGCATAATATAAGGCAATCTTAACGAGTAGTCCTTATCGCACTGGCACTCAGCGACCAGAGGATGCCAGTGGCACAAAGCGATAGACAAGCTAAAATTCCCATATCTAGTTACTCAAAAACATACTACACCAAAGTGCTTTACTAATGAGTAATCTAATCAAATTGGACACTGAAGGCTAAACAAACAGGTGTAAGAGGGCAGGATCGAGCGTGTTTACTTGTGTATGTACAGAAATATATTTCAGGTGTGCAAAAAAACAGTTCACATAGTGGCATTTGTAAAATATCCACAATGTGAATTTCGTATTGTGGCCCTTATGATCAGACGTGCTTAAACGCCCACAGCGAAATTCGTGCTGTAGCTGTCAAAAGCAGGGGGTTGGGGAACTTGGGGAGAGTCCCCCATGGTGGATCCTCGTAATTGGTCATGAACATTATCATCAGGCAAACAGCACAAATCACACAAGTCTATCAACCAGCCTTGGCTACCAGCTTGGTAGCCTTCTAACTACTGGTTCTGGCCTGCACCCGTGGAGGGTGATTGTGATAGAAGCATAGATTACCCCCACAAGATACCGCATACAAGGCAACTGACGCGCGGCAACATAGTAGTGCTTTTGCTATGCATATGCAATGATGTATTAATTAAAGATACGTTATGCCCTTACAAATCAACCGAAAAATTTGTTCCGAAACACACACACGTTTATCTTTTGTTTCCCTACACTAATCGGGCAATCACTACATTGGTAAATGATGTAAAAGGGATAGCTTTACTAAAACCATAATAGTGAAAAAGACAGCTAGTGTTTGTCGTTCGCGTCAGCAAACGTTGACCAGTGTTGCCAACAAATGAAATTGTGCAAAACAACTTAATATTACCGTTATGAAAATTATACTTATATTCGTAAATCAACTTTAAATCTTAACTATTTCTACTAAAACTGACTCGTCTTCAATCTGCACATCCTCTTGATTTTCAGTTTAAACAAGATTTAATTTTGGTGGTCTAAACTAAAAACTGTGAAGATATCGAAAAAAATTTAGAGTTGGCAACTCTGTCCATTTGCACAATATTGTGGAGATTATCGTGCAGATGATTTGATTGGCTGGCTTCGGCAAAGACTAACAAATTCAGTACAGTCAGTAGATTAAAAGTACCTAAAAATAAACTTAAGGAAGGAAGTTGTAATTTCAAAACTATTTAAAGCAATATTTTGGGATTTCGGTGATGAAATATTAATTATGGTGACACATTTACGAATAAAGTAAATACGCGTATTTATAGGGACCACGACCTTTTTCATGTGTAAGTCAGCCTATGGCGTCTTATTCATTATTATTACATAGCATCTTATTTATTCTGTAGGTAGATAATAAAACGCATTTCTTTAAAACATTAATTTTAAACAACAACGATTCTTTTTTAACCGACTTCAAAAAAGGTTCTCAATCGACTGTTTTTTTATGTTTGTTACCTCAGAACTTTGGACTGGGCGAACCGATTTTGATGATTCTTTTTTTAATCGAAAGCTGGAGCCTGTCATGTGGTCCCACATAAATTTTATTGAGATTTGACAATGGCATCCATGACAAAACCATATAAGTCGTAAATTTGTATTAGGTATGTGCGCGACAAATGGACGAATAACTCAATATCACGCCAACCGATTTTGATGATTCTTTTTTTAATCGAAAGCTGGTGGCTGTTATGTGGTCCCACATTTATTTTATTGAGATCTGACAATGGCATCCATGAGAAAACCACATAAGTCGTAAATTTGTGTTAAGATGTGCGCGACAAATTGACGAATAACTCAATATCACGCCAACCGATTTCGATGATTCTTTTTTTAATCGAAAGCAGGTGCTTGTCATGTGGTCCCAGTCCACATAAATTTGAACGAGATCTGACAAGTAGTTTTTGAGACTTTGAAGTCGGTTATTTTTTGTTAGTAAAATTTTGATTATTGTTAGTAAAATTTAGATTATGGCGCATTAGTTCGTCCGATGGAAATCTAATATAACAGCAGTTAACCACATTATTACGTTAATTTTATATGTTAAACCAAACCGGAATACTTTTACAATAAGTGTTCAATTTTTTTATTTGCTTATCGACGGATACAAAAAAGTTTTAAGTATTATACATGTACTTTTTATTTTTATATTATATTATTTATGAACTTCTTTTTGCTAGGCTCTATTACAATACTCGATACTAATACGGTACGGTATGATACTGGTACTCGTGAGAAAATTATCCATCGTTTCTTCTGTACTTAACAATGAACATACAAATGGGAACAGCGTCAATATATCGTCACTTCTGTATGTTAATCTATGTCCGCCCTACGTTCGGCTGGCGTTGTCATGCCGCCATATTTATTTTGTTAGAGAAATAATGAAATTAAATAAAATGCAATAAATCATGATAACTGACGTGTGGTATGTTATTCCATGAATTTTATTTCTTTTACTTGTGTAATTAGTACATTTACGCTTAATACACGAGGGCATTTTAACGCTGTATGTCAAATCTCAAGGACTTCTGACAACAATAAAAGCGTGCGTATCGACAGAGTATTGACAGAGTGACTGCGAGCAGGTGGGCTACTTAGCTCACGTTACGCTCTTCATCTTCGGCGCGCTAGTAACATATCTACCTCTATTATAATATCATTGTGCATATGAAGCTGTACTAGCATTCACGACATTAGTATCGACCAAGACCTTTGACCCGTATACACGCGGATCTTTCAGAATTTAATTAATTTCAAAAAAGCATTCGCTGATGGAACCATGGCTTACTGCAGAGTGAAATGGTGTGATAAATCAGTGCGTAAAAACAGTTACCAAAACGATGGCATATCATTTCATAAATTAGTAATTCATATTTATTTTACAAATTTTCTTCTAATGAAGCAGAGTTCAACTTATGCTGGTTTTGAGAGTGACATTTTGTAAAAATTTCATTCCTAATTCAAAATAATTATCTTGTTTCTGACTAAAGACAATACTAGGGAAGTGAATTTTTCATTTTAAACGCGTATCGATATTAATTTTGTGGATATTGCTATGAAATCGATAATTTCTAACAAGTTATAAGTGGGACAAAGGTTGCTGTAGTCAAGGATAACATTATTTATTATACGAAAAAACATTGTGGTAATGATTTTATAGATTTCCTAGATGCCCCGAGAGGACGGAAAAATGTATAGAAGCAATGCACCATGGAGAGGGATGGTTTCCTACCAAATACAGTGTCGTTTGTTTAACAGAGTTTCAAGACTTGCGTTTCTATTCTTCTTGATAAATATACTAAAGAATGTTGTTCACGCCTGTAATATTGGCACTCACACTAGTCCAGTTTCTATAGAACTTATATTTGTAATGTAATGTGTGTACTGCTGTTGGTGTGCTAATAAAATAAAATAAAAAATAAATAAATAATAAAATAACACACTTTTCAGTTGACAGTTTCTACTATATGAAGAAATAATCATCGAAGGTTGATGGATTCAGTTGTATCATCGTTATACCTACCAGTTTAATATGAATTTAATTTAATATTATATATTTATTAAAAGTATCGATATTTTCATTGTATTGTTATTCATTATAATTGTCCTGAAAGTAAATACCTAATGATAATAACAAACATCGATCGTACGATTAATCGATCATACTCGTACATACTCAATCACTATGGACGGGTTGAGCTTGATAAATTCCAAGTTTGAATTTTAAATATCCAATCACAGCGCATCTGTTTCGTACCCCGCAAACCGCACCTTCCGCAAAATTGTGACTTTGAAGTCTAATGCCCCTCATACACGAACGATCGGTCGCAACGATCGATCGCAACGATCGATCGCATCGGTGATCGCAAAGGTCCACACACTGTCGATTCATCGGTGCGATATTCAAGATTGCATAGATTTTTGTTGCGATCGCCGATATCGTCTGCGATCAAGCAAATCGTTCACGATCACAACATACACTACCGATCCGTCGTTGCGATCGGTCGGCAACGACGGATCACACCGATCGATCGCATCGTCAATGGGGCCCATAAGAAAATTTCACTATTACGGAATCTAGTGGGGGTAATCTATGGATAGAAGCCACGAAAGCTTTGTTCTCTGTACTGTTATATTAGGTTGCAATAAAGGAAATAAAAATTTAAAAAATCCAACCTGCTATCAAAAAAGCTATTTAGACCTTTTTGAAATCCGTAGGGTGAGTTCTTTAATTTGATATCCATATTGCGTTATTTGATTTATTTTTATTTTTTGATACTTCAAACAATGGCATCTCACAGATGCTATATTTGTTTTTTTAATTTCACTTATCTAAGAACACTTGGGTTATCAAGATGAATCTAACAATATCTTAATTATGTAAATCCATTCGATATCTTCGTTCAGCAGTTTGGAAGATACGAGGTAATAAAGAATATTACATGCATACATACATACAAACAAGATACGCGCGAAAACATACCCCTTCCTGACAGTCGGGCAATAAAAATAAACTACAGATAACAAAGAAAATAATGTAATATTTATGAAAGCTAATAACAAACTACTGGCCTTCAGAAAACATAAACTTATGTATGTCACCTAGTGTTGTTAAAAGGCTCGAGCCTTCCGAGTCTAGAGCTCATTGAAGGCTCGAGCTCTCTAATAAGGCTCGAGCCTTCGCCTCGAGTCTTGCATGAAGGCTCGAGGCGGAGGTTCGAGCTCTGCATCCAGGGCTCGAGTCGAAGCTCGAGCTTTGTCTTCAGGGCTCATTTTGTAATATTTACTTGTAATTTCAGGGTTCCCTAATCAAAACGTACTGTGTTTGACTACGGAACCCTAAAAAACCCTTAACCTCAAAATTTGAATTAGGGCGCGCTGCGAATTTTGGAGTTAACTGATTTTCACATTTAAGCCCGCGGTATGAAATTTTATGGGGAGTAAAATAAAACTTTCTCCGTTAGTTATGCGATGTGTTTGTAATTCGTAACACAGAATCTAGATGGCGTTGGATGGCTGATCAGTAACAACGCCATCTAATGATAATAATAATCCTGGTACATCCTATTCTAATGTGAAACATCATCAGTCATCTTCATCATCACCATTCATCATCATCATCATCATCACAATTAATCATCACCATCACCATTCATCATCATCACCGTCACCAGTCATCATTATCATCATCACCATCATAATCATTCATCTTCATCATCATCATCACCACCATTCATAATCATAATCACCATTCGTCATTATCATCATCATCTTCTTCCATCATCGTCATTTATAATGTTATACACTCATAGCCAACGCTAGGATTCACTGTGGCGTAAGTGTCATAGATAACACACTCAGACTAAGAACAGTTTAAACTTATTAACAGGACCCTTGGTACGGTGGACCAGCATATAACCATTAAGTAACACGGGTCGTCAAACTTATTAATATATAGTTAGTATAATCTGGATTTTAACAAGAAAAAAATAACCAACTTCAAAATAACTCAACATACTATAGATAACAAATTAATAAAAAATAATATAAATAAATAATACTCATAAATCACTTAAACTTTGAACGCCATTGGAAGCGCATCGTGGCGGCGTCGTCATTATTCCAAATTCAAAAGCAAGTTCAAAATACCGCGCGAATCACAGTGGCGCGAATACGATTTATTGATCTATGACGTCACGTCACAAGATATCATAGATTACCGCCACAAGATACCGCATACAAGGCAACTGACGCGCGGCAACATAGCAGTGCTTTTGCTATGCATATGAAGCTGTACTAGCATTCACGACATTAGTATCGACCAAGACCTTTGACCCGTATACACGCGGATCTTTCAGAATTTAATTAATTTCAAAAAAGCATTCGCTGATGGAACCATGGCTTATTGCAGAGTGAAATGGTGTGATAAATCAGTGCGTAAAAACAGTTACCAAAACGATGGCATATCATTTCATAAATTAGTAATTCATATTTATTTTACAAATTTTCTTCTAATGAAGCAGAGTTCAACTTATGCTGGTTTTGAGAGTGACATTTTGTAAAAATTTCATTCCTAATTAAAATAATTATCTTGTTTCTGACTAAAGATAATACTAGGGAAGTGAATTTTTTCATTTTAAACGCGTATCGATATTCATTTTGAGGATATTGCTATGAAATCGATAATTTCTAACAAGTTATAAGTGGGATAAAGGTTGCTGTAGTCAAGGATAACAATATTATTTATTACCGTATATGAAAAAACATTGTGGTAATGGTTTTATAGATTTCCTAGATACCCCAAGAGGACGGAAAAATGTATAGAAGCAATGCACCGTGGAGAGGGATGGTTTCCTACCAAATACAGTGTCGTTTGTTTAACAGAGTTTCAAGACTTGCGTTTCTATTCTTCTTGATAAATATACTAAAGAATGTTGTTCACGCCTGTAATATTGGCACTCACACTAGTCCAATTTCTATAGAACTTATATTTGTAATGTAATGTGTGTACTGCTGTTGGTGTGCTAATAAAATAAAATAAAAAATAAATAAATAATAAAATAACACACTTTTCAGTTGACAGTTTCTACTATATGAAGAAATAATCATCGAAGGTTGATGGATTCAGTTGTATCATCGTTATACCTACCAGTTTAATATGAATTTAATTTAATATTATATATTTATTAAAAGTATCGATATTTTCATTGTATTGTTATTCATTATAATTGTCCTGAAAGTAAATACCTAATGATAATAACAAACATCGATCGTACGATTAATCGATCATACTCGTACATACTCAATCACTATGGACGGGTTGAGCTTGATAAATTCCAAGTTTGAATTTTAAATATCCAATCACAGCGCATCTGTTTCGTACCCCGCAAACCGCACCTTCCGCAAAATTGTGACTTTGAAGTCTAATGCCCCTCATACACGAACGATCGGTCGCAACGATCGATCGCAACGATCGATCGCATCGGTGATCGCAAAGGTCCACACACTGTCGATTCATCGGTGCGATATTCAAGATTGCATAGATTTTTGTTGCGATCGCCGATATCGTCTGCGATCAAGCAAATCGTTCACGATCACAACATACACTACCGATCCGTCGTTGCGATCGGTCGGCAACGACGGATCACACCGATCGATCGCATCGTCAATGGGGCCCATAAGAAAATTTCACTATTACGGAATCTAGTGGGGGTAATCTATGGATAGAAGCCACGAAAGCTTTGTTCTCTGTACTGTTATATTAGGTTGCAATAAAGGAAATAAAAATTTAAAAAATCCAACCTGCTATCAAAAAAGCTATTTAGACCTTTTTGAAATCCGTAGGGTGAGTTCTTTAATTTGATATCCATATTGCGTTATTTGATTTATTTTTATTTTTTGATACTTCAAACAATGGCATCTCACAGATGCTATATTTGTTTTTTTAATTTCACTTATCTAAGAACACTTGGGTTATCAAGATGAATCTAACAATATCTTAATTATGTAAATCCATTCGATATCTTCGTTCAGCAGTTTGGAAGATACGAGGTAATAAAGAATATTACATGCATACATACATACAAACAAGATACGCGCGAAAACATACCCCTTCCTGACAGTCGGGCAATAAAAATAAACTACAGATAACAAAGAAAATAATGTAATATTTATGAAAGCTAATAACAAACTACTGGCCTTCAGAAAACATAAACTTATGTATGTCACCTAGTGTTGTTAAAAGGCTCGAGCCTTCCGAGTCTAGAGCTCATTGAAGGCTCGAGCTCTCTAATAAGGCTCGAGCCTTCGCCTCGAGTCTTGCATGAAGGCTCGAGGCGGAGGTTCGAGCTCTGCATCCAGGGCTCGAGTCGAAGCTCGAGCTTTGTCTTCAGGGCTCATTTTGTAATATTTACTTGTAATTTCAGGGTTCCCTAATCAAAACGTACTGTGTTTGACTACGGAACCCTAAAAAACCCTTAACCTCAAAATTTGAATTAGGGCGCGCTGCGAATTTTGGAGTTAACTGATTTTCACATTTAAGCCCGCGGTATGAAATTTTATGGGGAGTAAAATAAAACTTTCTCCGTTAGTTATGCGATGTGTTTGTAATTCGTAACACAGAATCTAGATGGCGTTGGATGGCTGATCAGTAACAACGCCATCTAATGATAATAATAATCCTGGTACATCCTATTCTAATGTGAAACATCATCAGTCATCTTCATCATCACCATTCATCATCATCATCATCATCACAATTAATCATCACCATCACCATTCATCATCATCACCGTCACCAGTCATCATTATCATCATCACCATCATAATCATTCATCTTCATCATCATCATCACCACCATTCATAATCATAATCACCATTCGTCATTATCATCATCATCTTCTTCCATCATCGTCATTTATAATGTTATACACTCATAGCCAACGCTAGGATTCACTGTGGCGTAAGTGTCATAGATAACACACTCAGACTAAGAACAGTTTAAACTTATTAACAGGACCCTTGGTACGGTGGACCAGCATATAACCATTAAGTAACACGGGTCGTCAAACTTATTAATATATAGTTAGTATAATCTGGATTTTAACAAGAAAAAAATAACCAACTTCAAAATAACTCAACATACTATAGATAACAAATTAATAAAAAATAATATAAATAAATAATACTCATAAATCACTTAAACTTTGAACGCCATTGGAAGCGCATCGTGGCGGCGTCGTCATTATTCCAAATTCAAAAGCAAGTTCAAAATACCGCGCGAATCACAGTGGCGCGAATACGATTTATTGATCTATGACGTCACGTCACAAGATATCATAGATTACCGCCACAAGATACCGCATACAAGGCAACTGACGCGCGGCAACATAGCAGTGCTTTTGCTATGCATATGAAGCTGTACTAGCATTCACGACATTAGTATCGACCAAGACCTTTGACCCGTATACACGCGGATCTTTCAGAATTTAATTAATTTCAAAAAAGCATTCGCTGATGGAACCATGGCTTATTGCAGAGTGAAATGGTGTGATAAATCAGTGCGTAAAAACAGTTACCAAAACGATGGCATATCATTTCATAAATTAGTAATTCATATTTATTTTACAAATTTTCTTCTAATGAAGCAGAGTTCAACTTATGCTGGTTTTGAGAGTGACATTTTGTAAAAATTTCATTCCTAATTAAAATAATTATCTTGTTTCTGACTAAAGATAATACTAGGGAAGTGAATTTTTTCATTTTAAACGCGTATCGATATTCATTTTGAGGATATTGCTATGAAATCGATAATTTCTAACAAGTTATAAGTGGGATAAAGGTTGCTGTAGTCAAGGATAACAATATTATTTATTACCGTATATGAAAAAACATTGTGGTAATGGTTTTATAGATTTCCTAGATACCCCAAGAGGACGGAAAAATGTATAGAAGCAATGCACCGTGGAGAGGGATGGTTTCCTACCAAATACAGTGTCGTTTGTTTAACAGAGTTTCAAGACGTGCGTTTCTATTCTTCTTGATAAATATACTAAAGAATGTTGTTCACGCCTGTAATTGGCACTCACACTAGTCCAGTTTCTATAGAACTTATATTTGTAATGTAATGTGTGTACTGCTGTTGGTGTGCTAATAAAATAAAATAAAAAATAAATAAATAATAAAATAACACACTTTTCAGTTGACAGTTTCTACTATATGAAGAAATAATCATCGAAGGTTGATGGATTCAGTTGTATCATCGTTATACCTACCAGTTTAATATTAATATAATGTTATATATTTATTAAAAGTATCGATATTTTCATTATAAATAATGATAATAATAAACATCGATCGTACGATTAATCGATCATACATACTCAATCACTATGGACGGGTTGAGCTTGATAAATTCCAAGTTTGAATTTTAAATATCCAATCACAGCGTATCTGTTTCGTACCCCGCAAACCGCACCTTCCGCCAAATTGTGACTTTGAATTCTAATGCCCCGTTTAGACGCGCGCGCGAGCCACGAGACGCGCTGCGAGACGCGCTCGTACGCGCGCGTGTGAACAGGGAGCTCACGGACCAGACCGCGGCGCGTCTCGTGGCTCGCAGGGCTCGCGTCGGGAGCGGTTTTTTGGGCGCGCGCCAAAGGGGCTCGCGCGAGAGCTCGCGCGGTGTTCACACGCGCGCGGCGCGCGCTTCATTTGACAACGGCTACTAGCGCCATGCGTACGTTCTATTGGATGTTCTATTGGATTCGTATTTTTCGAAATAAAAATATGATACTGAACGTTAATACTGAATGATAATAATAATAATAACCTAAAACTACTACTAATAAAACCTCGTATATTCAAAGTAATATTATTATAAAGAAGAAAATTTTGATGTTTTGTTTGTAATGAATACCAATAGCTTTTTAATTTTAAAAAGCCTAATTGTACAGAAATCTACCCATAGTACAATCTACATTGAGTATTTTGCCTATAAATCATGGTAGAAAGGTTTCACTGACTGGATGCCGATGTATTACGTCAACGTGCTCCATCCTTGAACGTTCGAACGCATCTGAACGCAGCGAGCGTGTAAACACTAGATAGCGCTCGCGCGCGTAGGGGGCGTGGCTTACGGACGCGCTACGAGACGATCCGCGAGCCGCGCGTATAAATGAGCGGTAAGAAATATTCACGAATACGGAATCTATTGGAGGTAATCTATGCAAGATATGTAGATTTTGGGAACAAAATTCAATGATGATTTTGATTTATGTTTTGTTTGTTTAATATAGACTTTTATTATAATATTTTTATGAATATTGAGGTTTTATGTACCTATATTATTATAAAACTGTAACTGAGCGATGGCCGTGCGTCGAAGATATTTAAGAAAAAAACCTTTTAGTAAGTTTATAGATCCCATTCAATTTAATTTTAGAAATTTTATCTGTTTGCAATTTCTTTTTTCAAATTTTATCTGTTTATCTAAAAAAAAAGATAGGCGTATCCGTTGATTGCCGAGCTTCGACTCGAGTCTTCAATTGAAGGCTCTTGAGCCCTTAAGGCTCGAACCCTAAAGGCTCGAGCCTTCTAAGGCTCGCGAGCCCTTAGGCCTCGAGCTTTGAAGGCTCAGTAGCTCCGACTCGGAGCTCGAGTCCGGGGCTCGGAGCTCATTTTTCTCAACTCTAATGTCACCATATGTATAGTGTCTACGTACTTATGGTTATAATATTTGAAGAGTTCACTACCTCACGAATCCCATCATCAGAAAAATATGGGACCAATTTCAGCATACCCTTTCAAATAAAAAAATAATCTTCCAAATGGCTTGATAAATGACGAATTTCTGAGGTAACAAACAAAAATAATGCAATTGAATTGAGAAGCTCTCCCTTTTAGGGTTCCGTAGTTAAAACAGAATCAGTTTCATACTTGAAAACTATCATGACTAGGTTAGCTTAGGTATTTACTTATTGAGTAATAGTTGATGAACTTACAGCTGTAGAACCCTACATTACGCGTGGCCTTACGCGCACTTGGCCGGTTTTTATGAAGTCGGATTCTAAAGATAACAAAAGTACATAATATTAAATTAAAAATAATTCTCATTGAATTCCAATTTATGTTCTTAGATATCATAATAGAATGAAAATAAAAGGCACATAATTCATTAAGTACCTAGGTACGTACGTAACGAAAGATTACACTTTTATGACTCGGATTATAAATTCTCATCCTTTCTACATGACTCACCATCGGACAGTCAATAGGAAAATAAAGTGGTTTGCGCTACTAGTTTTGTTAAGGTTTTATTTTGGCGTATCTGTTCGTAGAGGAATCGGCAGACTACCCTGAATCACCAACCAGTTTGAATACAAATCTGCTAGCGAGTCGTGTAAAATCTATATACGCAAAAGCTCGCAGTGTGCTTGTGTGTTACTTCTTGTAAATGATTAAATGTATCATGAGAATGAGAGTAATTGCCTTGTTATAGATTGTGAGGATGCTGCAGTCATTAATTAAGCAGGTCTTAGATCGTGTGAGACAATTTTATTATTAAATTCAAATAAAACGTGTACGCTCACATTTCCAGTTCCGCTGTTTAAAATTAGAAACACTTATAAAGGCGCCGGATAAGACGGAAATATCTCACAGTAGTTTTTCAAAAACTACATATTTCATTTTTTATTTAACGTACAATACTGTCCTATGTCCCTCCGGTAATAAAAGTCCTCTACAATCTTTAATCAGGTCAATAAACACCAGTGAACTAAGTCATTCAGTTAAGGACTGAGATGACAGTAAAGTTGTTTCAACACATTCTACATAATATATGGCCTGAACAATACATTATTTGAGGACGAATTAATAAGAAGTACGTTTTATGCATCTACTTAGTTGAAGGAACATAGTCAAGTTCCGATGTGTAATACAGACGTCAAGTATTTCTAATTAACTTTGAATACAATAAGATCACATGCTGCGCCGAGGTGACGGGAAAGCGTCCTGGCTTCACTTTCAGCTTCCATTGTGCAATCTGACCTTGTCAGAGCTTGATAGATGGATTTAGATGACTGAACTTTGATTATCTCGATATAAATAAGCCACGCTTAAGCGCGATTTACATTTCAATAAGTACAGTAGCGAGTTAAGTAATCAGACAGTTAAGTAATAAGTAGTAAGTTGTAAGTAGCGTCCAAACGTAAGGCGAGTGAGTAATCATAAGTTGCCGTTCCAACAAGAAGACTGGTCGTGCGCGTGTGTTTTTTTGTTCCACCGAAACCGTTGTTTTAATCCAGAAAATGGACGTTGAATTAATTAATACCAATTTACTAGATATATTAAGAGATATAGTACCAATACTTTTACAAAACATTGAAAATGAAATATTAATAGAAATGAATTATTATACTACTACTAATTATTATACTTTTTATTTTCGAGAGAGCCTCCTTCGGTCCGAAACCACTTATATTCATAACCTCACAAAATATTAATAATAGCTGCATCTCTAGCTTGTTTTATGCGGTAACTGTAGCATTTTGAATTATATAAACATTCATGTTTCAAGTACTCTTGTACAAAGATAAACGTAGTAATATCAGACCACTTCATTTTTCATTAAATTTACCTACACGTGTCTGCGGCCGCAGTGTACAAACTTATGCACTGTACTAAACTCGCCCGTCTAGGCCGTCTACATGTCGGCCAGTTAAGTTAGCGGGGTGCGGGAGACGCGAGGGAGGGGCCTACTTCGCACTGGACTCGCCAAAAAATAGGATCGCGTTCTATTTGAATCAACTTAACTGAACCACTTACTACTTAACTCGCTTTTGCCGTTCAAACGACATTAACAACTTAACTCGCCGGTGTCGTAAGTTAACTCGCTACTGTACTTATTGAAATGTAAATCGCGCTTTAGTGGGAGGTGCTGTGAATAGTTAATTAAGTAGGTACCTACCAGTAAATTGTGAAAATGGTAGAGCTGCCAGCGCTAGGTGAGATCTTGCTTAGTTTGTCGTTATATCGAGAAATTAAATTAATTGATTCTGCAATAAATTGTGAAGTCTAAAGCTTCCTTGGCACAGCTTGACATTTTAGCAAAATCCTGATGCCTGAACTTTGTGATAACAACTGATGCGGATTACAATGTTCTGGAAGAGAGGGAGTAGCCAATTTGACATGCATTCTAAAATGCCAGGTCTAAAGCAAGTTCAATGAACTTAATCAACTATCGTTGCATCAATAGACGATTCTTCCAGTTCATACTAGTTTACATTTCTTGCCTTCGTGAGATTGATCTAAATATAATTTCAGGCCGTGAGAGTACCATAATATCGGTTCTCTGGACTGTGACCATTGCAAATGTTTCAGAACGCAGTGTGACTGTGACGGAGATGTAATGGCGAGATATCTTCTATGGAGACTTTATTCCCGTCATGGTCTTCACTGGAAATATTTACGAATATCAGCTATGCAATGCACCATCTATTATAACTTGAACTTTGATCTTTAAGTTGGGTGGTATTTTTTTACTTATGATAAGTTAATGCATGACTCTATAGCGTTAGGCTCGGGCGTTGTCATGGTGTAAGCCCGCGCTATTAATTCGTGTGCGAGATAAAGAAAACAGGAAAGTACAGTTCAAAGTTTATTGCACCGGACACATCCACATAAGAAGCACAGAAGAAGCAGCACACAGAAGAAGTAGACAGAAGGAGAAAGTTTGAAGAAAACAGTTATGAAAAATAGAGTGAGAAATAAAGCGAGATACGTAATAAATATAAAGGCGCGTGTCGCGGGAGCGCAAGCGAGTGGCGCGGACGGTCGTCGTGATCGCTAAGTTCCGACTGGCGCGATGAGGCGGCCGAGCCGACTCCTGCGCGGCGCGTGGAATTTTTTACCGTTACCGATAAGCCGTGCGCTCGCTATTAACAAGCGGTTTCGCCCGGCGATGCCTGTCTATTTATTTTAATTATGATATTTTTGTGTTTTTGTGTTCTGTATGAAATGAGTGAAAGTGTGATGTGTGTATGTGTAGGTATAAATGTACATATATGAAATATGATATAATAAATGTTTTATGTTGTGTAAATATATAAAATATAGATAAAATAATAAATGTATAATATATGTGTAAGTGAGATGCCCACATCACTCCCCTCCAGAGGCCGTGTCTACGGACGATAATAGTTAGGGAAACGTACTCGTACTTTTCTCCCGTAGCGCGTTGTCTTCGTAGGAGGGTTATCTTGGGATGATGGTTGACGGGATTCGGTAGTAGGTTCGGGAACAGGTTCAGGCTGTTGTAAGGGCTGTTCAGGTATGTCTGCGTCGTCAAACAGTAGGTAGGCTGGTTTGATGCGGTCTATGCTTACTGTGACGTTTTTGCCCTTTACAAGTATTTTAAAAGTTTTAGCCCCTCTCTTTACGACTTCATATGGTCCGCTATAAGCCGGTTGGAGTGAACCACGCAACAGATCTTCCCGTAGGAATATATGGCTGCACGTGGCCAGATCCTTAAAAACAAAAATTCTATTTTTAGAATGGTGCTGGGTAGGGACTGGCTGAATATTTTTAGCGAAGGACTTCATACGGGCTGCAAGGTCAGTCATGTCTGTCGTGTAACTTGCCACGTCGTGGCCGAAAAATTCGCCTGGAAGTCGTAGCGGTTCGCCATAAACAAGTTCTGCTGATGAAGCCTTGAGATCTTCCTTGAAGGCGCTTCTAACACCGAGGAGAACGAGGGGAAGGGATTCAGTCCATCTCGCGTCAGCATGACAAGTAATAGCTGTCTTTAATTGGCGGTGAAAACGCTCAACAAGGCCGTTAGCTTGAGGGTGATATGCGGTCGTCTTGCGGTGATCAAAACCTATTGTCTTGGACAGATGTTGAAATAAAATTGACTCAAATTGCCTACCGCGATCAGTGACAATCTCGGTAGGGCAACCGAATCGGGAAACCCAACACGACACAAACGCTTTGGCTACTGACTCGGTAGTGATATCGGTGAGGGGGACTACCTCTGGCCATCGCGTAAAGCGATCGACAGCCGTCAGACAGTACCGGTAATCACCACAAGGAGGTAATGGACCGATAAGATCCAGGTGGACATGTTTGAAGCGCGCTGACGGTAAATCCAGCGTACCTAGAGGTGATGAGACGTGCCTGCTTATTTTTGAGCGCTGGCAGGTCAAACATGCCCTGGACCATTCGCGACAATGTTTTCGCATCAGTGGCCAGACGAAACGTTGAGAAACGAGCTTGGCAGTGGTGTTTGCACCAGGGTGGCTAAGGGAGTGCAGGCAGTTGAATACCTGTTTACGAAACAGCTTAGGGACGAATGGCCTGGGAGTTACAGTGCTGACGTCACAGTACAAATCTGAACTGCACCCGGGGATATTCATCTTTTTTAGGCGAAGGGAGGTTTCGCCTTGTAAGAGCTCTGCCAGCTCAGTGTCGGTGGCCTGGAGTTTGGCTAATTCTTCTAGGTCAACTGGCATTTGCAATTCGTGGACTCGGGACAGCGTGTCGGCAACTATGTTGTCCTTCCCTGCGATGTGTTGGATGTCCGTCGTAAATTGCGAGATAAAGTCCAAATGTCTATACTGACGCGGCGAGCAGTTACTTTTCCTTTCGTGGAAAGCATAACATAACGGCCTGTGGTCAGTATATACCGTGAAGTCGGTAGCCTCTAGCATATGGCGGAAATATTTTATACTTTCATAGATGGCAAGGAGCTCACGATCATATGGTGAATACTTAGACTGTGAGGGGCTCAACTTGCGTGAAAAGTATGCTAGGGGTTGCCAATCTCCGTTCCTGCGCTGTTGTAGGACCGCACCTATCGCCGTATCCGAGGCGTCAGTGACGAGTCCTAACTTGGCCTCATAATCGGGGTGAGCAAGGAGAGCAGCATTGCAGAGACTTTTCTTGCACTCCTCGAAAGCGTTTAATGAATTTCCTGTTATGTCAACGGGGTGGGAAGCCTTGACAGATCCGGTCAGCAGGGCGTTCAGGGGGGCTTGAATTTGGGCGGCGTTGGGTAGGAAACGCCTGTAAAAATTTACCATGCCCAGAAATCGCCTTAATTCCCTGACCGTTTTCGGAATCGGGAACTCCGAAATGGCTTTGACCTTGCTGTCAAGGGGTTCAGTGCCCTTTTCAGAGATTCGATAGCCTAAGAAATTTACCTCAGGCGCGCCGAAGGTACACTTGGCTGTGTTTATGAGGACGCCGTAGTCCCGCATCCGACTGAACAGCAAGCGTAGGTGTGCTTCGTGCTCCGATGCTGTTCTGGAGTAGACGAGAAAGTCGTCCAGGTATGGATAACAAAAATCCAAGCCCCTGGTTAACTCATCTACGAATCTCTGAAAAGTCTGACCTGCATTCCGTAGGCCGAAGGTCATAAAAGGAAATTCGTATAAACCGAATGGCGTTGTGATAGCGGTCTTGCAGATATCTTCATCAGCTACTGGGATCTGGTTGTAGGCTTTCACTAAATCAATTACTGTAAAATACTTACAACCAGACAGACAATGAGAAAAGTCGTGTATGTGGCGAATGGGATATTTGTCCGGGATTGTACGGGCATTTAAAAGTCTGTAATCCCCACACGGACGCCAGGTATTATCTTTCTTGGGCGCGAGGTGGAGGGGGGATGCCCACGGGCTGTCTGAAGGACGGGCTGTACCACTTACCAACATGGCTTCGAATTCCTGTTTAGCAATTCGAAGCTTATCCGGAGCTAAACGTCGAGGAGAACACGACACTGGAGGGCCTGGTGTGGTGCGGATGTGGTGTATAGTGTTATGCTTAGGAGCGCACGGAGTACCAGATGGACGCGTGATTTCCGGAAACTCAGCTAAAATAGAGTGGTAAGTACTATCACCACCAGTCGGAACCTTTACACTGTGGACAACACAATCATTTTTATATATAGATGCTACCGTACTGACATTGGTTAAGCTATCGGTAAGTTTTTTATTTCCTACGTCAACAACAAGGTGATAAAACGATAGAAAATCAACGCCGATTATTGCTTTTGTGCAATCAGCAATGACAAAACGCCATGGGAAATTACGACGCAAACCTAAGTTTAAATTAAGTTCGATGAAACCGTAAGTATCGATAGCAGAACCATTGGCAGCACTCAATTGATATGAAGTCTTAGTAGTATGACGTTGTTGAAGCAAAGACACAGGGTATACACATACGTCACTACCGGTATCTATTAAGAATTTTGTGTCAGTCCGTCGGTCTGTGATGAACAGGCGACCCGTCGTTGACTCTTGGCAATCACTGGTCGCCATCACTGATTGCCCTGGGCGTTTCCCGCCTTATAGTCGCACGGCTGTACGCACTTCTTCGCGTCGGCGCCATGTTTCTGGTGGTACCAACACAAGGGATGGCGTCGGTAACTCGTCTGCGACCTCCGTGATAATGACCGTTGTCTCTGGCCAGGTCTCCTCTCTCGGTCTCTGGGCCGTGACCGGTTATTAACTTGTGCCGTTAGCGCGCTGACCTGTCGCGTCAGTTCGGCTACCTGACGCGTTAACTCGTCCATGGGCGAAGGCTGCGACGTTGTAGCTGCGACGTGGTGCGAGGGTGCGGCGATGTCATTAATTCGGTCGGCGAGGTCCGCCAGTGCGTCGAGGGTGAGTGTTGCCTGTGAGGCGATTATGGGCTGCATGCTCGTCGGGAGGCGGCTGGTCCACATTGTCCTCAGGACGTCGTCGGGCATGTTGGGGCCGGCGAGGTGCTGAAGGTGGCGCAAGAACTGCGATGGTTTGCGGGTTCCTAGCTCTTCATGCATCAACAGTTGCTTTACTTTGTTTTCCCGTGAAACGGAAAGTCTTTTTATCAATTCCGCTTTCAATTTTTCATAATCCGGTGGTCCCGTCAGGATATCCTCGACCTCCGCCGCGTACTGCCGGTCCAGCGTGGCCACAATGTGGTAAAATTTGGTCGTGTCGTCGGATATTCTCGCTATCGCGAACTGGCCTTCGACCTGAGCGAACCAAATCGATGGCTTTTCAGGCCAAAATGGTGGTATTTTGAGGTTAACCACGTTTCGTTCGGGCGATTTAACACGTTCCGCCATCTTTGCCGCCCGCCGTCGTTGTCGTGTAGTCACGTAGATCTGTGATCGCGCCGTGTCTGAATCACTCGAACTCGAAATCTTCGCTGTGCCCGCGTCGGTGTCACCAGTTATAGCGTTAGGCTCGGGCGTTGTCATGGTGTAAGCCCGCGCTATTAATTCGTGTGCGAGATAAAGAAAACAGGAAAGTACAGTTCAAAGTTTATTGCACCGGACACATCCACATAAGAAGCACAGAAGAAGCAGCACACAGAAGAAGTAGACAGAAGGAGAAAGTTTGAAGAAAACAGTTATGAAAAATAGAGTGAGAAATAAAGCGAGATACGTAATAAATATAAAGGCGCGTGTCGCGGGAGCGCAAGCGAGTGGCGCGGACGGTCGTCGTGATCGCTAAGTTCCGACTGGCGCGATGAGGCGGCCGAGCCGACTCCTGCGCGGCGCGTGGAATTTTTTACCGTTACCGATAAGCCGTGCGCTCGCTATTAACAAGCGGTTTCGCCCGGCGATGCCTGTCTATTTATTTTAATTATGATATTTTTGTGTTTTTGTGTTCTGTATGAAATGAGTGAAAGTGTGATGTGTGTATGTGTAGGTATAAATGTACATATATGAAATATGATATAATAAATGTTTTATGTTGTGTAAATATATAAAATATAGATAAAATAATAAATGTATAATATATGTGTAAGTGAGATGCCCACAACTCGTCATAGGAATACCACCTGATGATAAGTAGAGACGAAGTCCAGGATGTTTTAGTAGACTGGCAAGATAAGTTAGGATAGGCTAGAAAGGTAATGGTAAATGTAATGGTAATAACTTTAAGGAAATTATAATTCGTTTTTAATGCATATGAGGAGCTTCTGCTGTATGTGTGTTATTTTTTTTTTTAGAATGAATCTTAATCTGAGTCACTTGTTTGAACTGTACAATTAGTTGGAATGACTAAATTATAAAAGGTTACATCGTGATCAATAAACATCCTGTAAAGAAGTAATATTATATTAATCAATATTATCTTATCTATCTTGCTGCCCATGCCATTGGATACACAGATAAAACTCAGCACGTCGCGTCGTAACAACATGCATCCCATGCAACGCAGTCTTATATCATACGACATATATTTTTTCTGAGATAAACATCGATGCGCTAATAACTTGCTGCATTCAGATTAAAATCCAGGCGTATTTTGCCTTAAGAGACTCGAAATTGACGACCAGAACAACTTGATCGACGTATATCTCGATATGGACTCGAAAGTGCTTCCGCGCGTAGCTGGTTACATGATCAAAGGTTACGTTATGCTTCTGTTTGGATAGATGCCGTGCTGGTTGCTGGTTACTTCTTTATATTTTGGAGATTTAATGCTTTGATTCTGTTATTTTGTGAGTATAGAACTAATAATATATTTTTTCTTTCCCTTGGCTTAGGATAGTCGAAAACGATAATTTTATGAAGTAATTGTTAATTTAGTTAGAGTTTAGAGTTTTCTGTGGCAGACTTCAAGTAAATCCACTGTACCCGTGTTTTAAAAGATTATATACTATTTGTAGGGTTCAATCTATTTTCCAAGCCACGTAGCCATGAGCACCATTAAACTATTTATGTTACATAATTACATTACAGACATTAAATGGTCAATTAGGCTCCATGTTAATTCTCTACGAATTGAATATAATATTTATCGCTTTTCGGGCAGCAGTCAATCAGAATATTCATTTACGGAATTTTTGTCATTAATAAAAAAATATCTCAACGCATGCACAAGGAAATGCATGACTGTTTTGCACGGAGGAAATTACAACGTATGATGAAGCATACCATACCAGTCGTTCATTGAGGTGTGAAGAGATGGGATATATACGTAATTCATTTAATTTTCTTGTCACACTTGCTATTACTTCTCACGTAATGCATTTTAAAATGATCAGTCGTGGTTTGTCCAAGAGAGCATAATATTTATCCTTGTGATCATGTTTGACAGATCACGAGATAGTAATTAGCTGCGAATATATAAAACATAGAAACCTAACTTACGCTAGAAAATGACCCAACGTAAAAGTACACCAAAGTAGGCGGAGCCTAAAAATTACACCAGACGAGCTGTCAGTCTCTGTTTGGTCGTGTCACAGAGAAGTAGTAACAAACATTCAACATTTATAGATATTTACTACGAAAATGCCGAAGTATGAAGTGAAATGGTGTATTAATCGTGTGGGTGTTCATCAAAAGAACACTAGAATCACATTTCACAAATGAATTTTGTCCTAAATACGTGGATTTTTATTATTTTATTTAAATAATGACAAATATTGACAGCCGTCATGTTTCCCTATACATTGCTTGATAGTTGCTTACAAAATATGTTTTAGTTATAATAAAACGCAATGAATATCGTTCTTTTCTGTTCGCACGTAATGAATGGTATATGCGTTATGGAGGCATCATTGTCTGTAAAAATAGTTATTCAAGTTATGTTAAGTTTAGTGTACCTACTTACTACTTACGGAGTTTTACGGAATCAGCTCTTTACTTTATATATATGCAAATGTCCAGTTGGTTTGTCCGTACGTAACACTTATAATAATTGTAATAATGCTACATACATTGAATAGTGTAATTGTTTGATTGTGATAAAAAATCATACATTCAAAACTCTGTTCAGCATGGTGTATAATCGTCTGGTTATAGGTTCCCAAAAAATGGTTGTCTGTAAAGTCGGTTTACGGACGGTAGTTTAACGTGACAACGTCATGACACAACATTGATGAAATGATTGCATACTTTTATACATAAAATTGAGCGCTTCGGTCGATCGTAGCCGATCGTGCCTCTCTATCGCTTGTTCCGCGCTCTCGCTCGCGTGGAACGGGACAATGAGTCATGTTTATTCGTGCGTGCGCCCGGCGTTCATCGTTTTAATAGACGTTATCACGTCAAAGAAAACAAAGCGCAGGCTAGAATAGACAAAGGCAGTTCGGTTAGAAAGACAGGAATGTAACTGGGACCCTAAACATCAAACAAATCAATTAAACTCTCAATAATTATGCTCCATACATTTAGGTAATGATGACTTCTATGAGTCTGAAATCGGAAATCGAGGGATATCTTCAAATTTTATAGGTATCTGTAGTGTTTGTTGTGCGTTAGTTTCAATAAAGCTCGAAGATGGTCCCGTAACGATTACACGGAGAAATTAAATAATAATAGAATATTATAGGTAAACAGACTTCAAAATTGAAAAATAATACGTGTATGCAGGCCCTCAAGTATAGACACAAAGAAATGAAAGGCAGCCTGAATTGATATTATTAAGTGTATAACAAGCCATACTTAATTATTTTTTCAGTTTAGAAATCGGCCTACCTATTATATTTTTATATTATTACTAGCTGACCGAGCAAACGTTGTTCTGCCAAAAAAATTTTAAGGGGTAGGGGGATGAAAAAAAGATGTTGTCTGATTCTCCACCCTAGCCGATATTCACACTAAGATTCACGAAAATCGGTCAAGCCGTTTCAGAGGAGTTCAACTTCAAAAAAGCGTGACACGAGAATTTTATATATTAGATCTAATTTTTGTGTAACACTTGGTGACAGACCCGTAGTCCATATATTAGAAACGTCATTAAATATGGATGTTATATTTTAACGGCACCTTACCATTTATTATTTATTTATTTATTACTGCAGACACATCCCCGCGCTATGGCGCACTTTTAATTCAGAAAAGCCTGTCTATGGTTTATACTCGTACATCTTTGGTATAAACAATATTATTATTATTTTGTGGTTTTCAGTTCGGTTTTTAAAATATTTTTATTTGTAAGACCCAACCTTAACCTTGAGGAATTGAAAATAATCATAAATATGTTTTGATTGCGATTACTAAAACAATACCGTTTCATGATATTATAAATCTTTGATAAAAAAAAATCCAAATTCTAAATGATAATTATTTGCTGTTCTTCATTTCGCATAACATCATCCTCCTGTGACCTTTCGTTGGTCGGAGAGCGGGCAAGCGCTATACAAATCGATCATTACCGATTTTTCCCGACATTTCATTCTAGTTACCGACGTACCGAAAAATTATCTGTTTTTACTAGGAGTTATGTTTCTATGTTTTCTATATTCGCAGGTAATTAGTATGTACTTTAATTCTTTTTCCTGATGTCTGTAACAGCGTATTTGTAAATACTTACTACTTTTGTTTAAATACAATGAAATGCATGGATTTCCATCATTCTTGTTTATTTTAGTATTTGCATAGCTTAGTACAATCTAGAATAGCCTTCAGCTCATAATTTAACGCTATATTGGTTTAATTATTACATTTTGAACATTCAACAATGTCAATGACATTCATATAGGAACTGTTCGATAACCACCGAACAGAATGTAGACATTATAGGTATCTTCGGAATCGTCATAAAATCTTCTTTCTGAATATTACATTAGATTAGAGATTCGTGATAATCCAATTAATAATATTTTGACAACATAAGTTTCATTCAAAAGCATAGACTAGATCGATGTTTATTGCGTTTTGGATATCATCATATTCGCCCAGACGTTTGTCTATGGTAATACATTTTTATTTATTTCTCCGCAATTAAACATCCGTTCTAAGACATATTCATATATTGTCGCATAGAAAAATATTAGTAACATTTCTAGCATAAACGATTTAATAATCTCAATTATCGTAAATCAATATATTGACTGAAGTCTGTGGCTGTTGAATGATTTAGTAGTCTGTCATTACTGAACGATGTACGGTTTCCGATATCGACGGAAGGCATCGAACGAATTGTTGAATCAGTTCGGCTCAAGCGCTCGCGCAGGATACGCGTATCGTCCTGCACGACTGACCGGCTCATTTTAGACGGCAAGGCCCCGCATGGCTGCCGCCATATTCCTTTGAAAATGTACAAGTTTGCCTGAGTTTTTGTTTAGTAGCGAGTACGCTTCTCGCAATGTTTAATCGTCCTTAATCAGGCTGGGTTGCCACCCGCTTTCCTTGATGTAACTTAGATTACCTACTTCGTAATTTGTCGTACGGCGCGCCATGGGACCGCCCGCGCCGCCATTTTAGAACTTCACGACCGCGTTTCACACAACGTTATTTCTACGTGATGGACCGGGACTCCTCCCGCTTCGCGATCGCGAGATCATCAGCCAGGATGGATTTCGTCGTCTCCAGGCGCCGATGACATACTCGACGAGGAGCTCTTCCCCGGAGTGCGCACCACGCCACGCCACGTCACGCCACGACGGCTTTGCTTTGGACGGGACGTCCGAAGGGCTAGTCTTCTAGTGTCTGCTGGTCACCCCAACCAGTAGACGATCCCAAGGATTCACCGTGTTCTACTGCTACTGCTGGCATCTTGCATGATCACGCCACGTCACGCGCCGCACGTTTTCCCATCCGCCTGCCCGCGCTTGCGACCCTGGATGCAGCTGCGACCACTGTCTTCGCGCTTCAATCTCGAGGTTCGCCACCCAGCGACGTCACGCCGGATGGACAGCCGTTCTTCGTTCGTCTGCGTTGCGCGTGCGGAGTGATGCGTTCATGGTACCATGTAAGTCAATCTCAATAATATATTGTCTGGCCAGAAAGTGTAGAGTCAGTGTGCGTATCGTATCTCACGGGAACCGTTGCCCTATCTTCATCGCGGACAGTATAATCTGAACTTTAATCTAACATAATTTAGCCTAGTCTAAATATTGCCTTTGCGGATCGAACCGCCATGTAACTCGCGAAGTTATCAATATAAGATCTGGTTCAAATTATCATCTTTTATTTCAAATAGACTTCCCACAGGATAAGCTTGCAAGAGGTCCTTGATCCAATAGTTCAGTGTATCTACGAGAGCCGAAGGAGTAGACCATTTATCTTAATTCACACAAATAACTTGTTCGCGTAGAATTTGATTCTTTACATTTTAAAGTCACCTCACATACACTCTAACCTCCAATCCTACATCTTTAATTCGAAATCCGCAAGCTAATAACAATCAAATTTTTTTTTTCCTTTTTTTTATACGCGACATGTCCTGGTAATAAAATGGAGATCTGGAAACCTTAATATTATACTTTGGATGAGTTAGAGCAAGAAAAGTTAAAATATGATGAATAAAAACACAAAAGGAAATGAATTACTAATCGAATAATGGGCTGAGTAAGCAAGCCTTGGCCTACTCAGTTAATGTTTAGTTTTTGAGTGGTTTCCGATTACGTATCGAGTTACTTCCTTTGAATGGATGGATAACATAATTATTTTATGAGAATAAATCTTGTATAGAAATCAGTTTATAATATTACGTGCAACACCTATAAAATTGTCGAATTGGCAGCAATAATTTTACATTGCGGTGATGAAATAATTAAAGTCGCCTGACGGAATGAAAACTGACAAACTGAAATAAATTAAACGAAATAGATTCCGTTCCATTAGAATTACTTTAGAGCTTTATTGGTTCACAAAAAACGTTTGTTTGTCGAAAAATCTAAAAAAATCAACATCATCGAAGTTTGAATCTCTGCATCGATGACACAACAGGTTAAGGTGTTGAATTCCTGTACAATCTGTCGTAGTGTTAAACTGTCAGTAAATATATTTTTTTGTATGTAAGAGTTTTGTATTATCCAAAGGGATTGAAGGCAATAAACATCAAGAAATTGTAGCTTTCTCTTGCAGCGAATTATCACGATCCAATTTCACATTTAACGTTCAATGTTGTGTTGTGTGCATCGATCAAAATCTTTTTAAGGTCACCTTTAATCACCTTTAATCGTATTTTATTGGCGAGTAGGTCTGACCTGCAACATTCATAAAGAATATTTCGATCATATAAATTTAAAAGTTCACTACAATCTTTCTTATCCCACTTAAGAAAGGGATAACATTGATCAGTCTGTATAGGAATCGCATTACATATCATCATTAACACAGGCACATATGGATCGATTTCCGTCTACATGCGTTTCCTCCCTATTCCACTCATCATTAGGATAGCTTGTACAACTTTGCCCAACATTGTAACATTGCCTAGTAAAGCCTTTAACAAAAACAAACTGTCAATTACGGCCACGTACCATCACGTGTGGCAACGGTCGCGACAGCATCTAGGAACTTGGCCCCGTTCTCCTTCTGCGGACCACTCAATTAATTGTTCCCCGAGAATGTGAAAAGCTTGGACAGGTGGAAATCTTGGCGTTGTTCACTTTTTTGTTTTGTTGTAGTCTGAATTAAGCGGAATAGATTAATGAGAGCAAAATTATTAAGCTTTTTCGATAGATTTAAGGCTTACAGTAAGGCATCTAATCGAATCCAATGATGAGATGGAAGTATCAATTATTAATGTTACCACGTACTGAGCAAGACGTTCGATATATTGAAATCGGATTTAGCTGCAACAATCCTTATTGAATAACTAAGGTGCGCAGCTACGGAGACGGCCAGGGTAGTAGCAAAAATGCTCCTGGTTGAAATTAAAGATGTTATTATGTGTATCCGTAATTTAATAGCAACAAAATTTTTGACCTCATCTTTTGTTAGTCATAACATTAGACTTCGGGTATCTGCGACTCCAAAGCAACAAAAGCCACTGGCTGTGGCAAATTTAGTCCAACTAAGTACATTGCTGACACTTAATGCTATTTTAATTCAGACATTATTATTCCATTTCTCCCACATATTTCTATAGCAACATCAAAGCAATGCGATTATCATCGCCGGCAATGGAGCGGGAAATTGACTGCGCCGGATGGATGTTTTGTACTTAAAGATTAAAGAATAATAATAGACTTGCTTATAGGAGAATAAAGAGCTTTGAACTTTAGTACCTACTCGTACCCTGGTTCTCAGTGTGGTGGCTTGAACTCATGCGAATCACGAACAGACATCAAAAACACTCATAAACATATATAAGGATATAAGGGCCACCAGGCCCACCAGTCTTATTCGTATTTAGTATTTTGCGGTACTGTGGACTGTGGTAGAGCTAAGAGTTAGACGTCATGACTTCGAGGTCCAGTATTCTCGTAGGTACCTACTTTACACGAAGTATATTTCCGAGCAATTTTACTTAAAAAGTTTAATTACTAATTGATTACCTGAGTGAATCCAATGATCAAATCATTACTGGCAATTTAATATTGATTGTCAAATTGATATTGATTTTGCGAACAGACATTTCGTTTGAAAAAAAAGAAATAGGTAGGTAAAAAAAAAATCAGCTTAAACAATAAAAACAAAATTATTCTATTAATGAAAGTCTTTATTAGATGTCTTAATATTTATTAATTATGGTAGACAGTGTAATTACGAGGTGTTTATTTTGGTGCCGTCAACAAAGACTTGTCTCGTCTGCATCTAACGAACTGAATGAGTCTTTGTTGCGCCGGCACAGGGTTAATGACACAGCGACTTAACACTGCAGTGCTTGTAATAAATAACCCTGTTATGAATGATATCTCACTTGTTTTACTGTATTAAATGATTGTCCTCTTGGTCGTTAATTTGGAAAATCTTATCATAAAACTTGAAACATAATTTTTTGATACCGATATTTAATGATAAAATCACTCTCGCGAGGAGAGGATTCCGTACGTTGATCATCTGCGATCGACTGATTTACCATTTTCTTTTAAAACCATAGACTTCTTATAGTTTTTCTTGTAATATTTAAGTAAAGAACTATTTTCTGTAGTTTTTTCAAATTATCCCATACAAAATTTTGAAGATAATAATAATTATGTAAAGATGGCGCATCAACCGTGAACGTCAACACAAAAATACCGATCTGTCATTCTCATCAAAAAAGTTTTTAGCGTAGTGGAACAAACATAAAAAAATACAGTCGAATTGAATACCTCCTCCTTTTTTGAAGTCTGTTAAAAAGCCGTAATTCTGCCTTATAACAAAAACTATTGTTTTCATTAAATTTAGAGGAAATATTTTCATCTTCTTTCTTAGTTAAACCCAGGACTCGAACAGTAAGTATATTTCAAATGAAAATGAACAAGCATTGTTTGAAATATAATCCGGCTTCAGCTCAGCTTATGTTTATACGCTACCGGTCTTGTCACTCAAATAACTGTGCTTCTTTTTACGATGTTTATTCCTAAAGCCTGATTACTGTTCCTTCGTCGCGACTGTAAATCTTGCACAAAGTTGTTGTTTAGCTTTAATTCTAAAATGTACGACTTTAGAGAACTTTGCCAGGTTTTTTGTTCGTTTGTTTCTTACAAATATGTTATTTTGAAGCGCTCATAGCCCGGCGGCTTGTGTCTATCTTAATAACATTCTTAACCGATCGACAAAGTTAAGCAACAACGGGCGCGGTCGGTAGTTGGATGGGTGACTAGCTAGTGGAAACATTTTCTTGAGCGTTTCCGTGCATCGGAGGGCACGTAAAGCCGTCGGTACCGGTTGTTATCGTAAGATAACAGTCCACTCACCACTCACCTTCTATCAATCCGCACTGAAGCAGCGTGCAGGAGCAGGCTCTAGGCCTCCTCAAAAGAAGAGACCCGTGCTCAGTAGTAGGCCATTAATGGGTTGAAGCCAATATTTTATTCTACATATATTTTTATTAAGTACTAGGTATTTAAGATTTTTGCGACAACGAAATATGTTTTAAAATAAACGCGTTTGCCGGTGAGCTAAAGCATCGAGTCGTCCTTTAATAGATGGCTTTAGGCGTTTGAGGCCCGAAGCCTCTCGCTCGACATATATGGACACTAACATTTATGTTAGGCGAGACGTGCTCGCGAAAACATTATAAGGTTAAACACCCGAAGGTTTGTTGACTCTGTTCTGAACATACTTGTTTTTAATACAAAATTTCTTTACCTCCAAAAACGGGAAAAGCTACCATTTAATGTTACTCGTATCGCCTGACAAACAAAAAGACTGTAGTAAGTGCTACCCTTCTATTACTACGAGCGCTACTCTCCTCACTTTCCATGGAGAGTTATCGATATGATGTCCACAAAAAAAATGACGATCAAGTCGTTAACTGCTTCTCAGATTTTACAGCCGAATCATTCAATTACAATTACGGTAAAATATTGCCAAACAGGGTAAAATAAATTTGCATTAGGTAGAGAGAAAAAACTTGAGTGAAATTAATTTCGTAATGGTGCAGAAAAACAAGAATCTGCGAGAATTACGTACACTGAGTACTGACTTAAATTGATGTCTTTGCAGCGTTTGTGAACCAATAGAGCTCAGATTATAATCTGGCCAATTGCGTACTACCTATCGTCTGAAGATATTGGCTTGAACACAAGGACTGAAAGAACCACTAGAAAGAACCTCTTACATTACCAAAGTACGCTTCAATTACAATCCAATCCAATTACACACCAACACAAGTAATATAATGCTACCTGCATTATTTACAGTTACACTTAAGTCACTGACCACGGCACTTTTTGTGATTTTTGACACCAATGCCCATTTGCAAGTATCGAACACTCATTTCACAACATTGACATCATAACGGTCGTCACGTTAAGTGTGCTCTCGCTAAATTATTCAGCTAACACCGCGTTACGGCCGCCATCTTGCAAAATAATCCTCACTATTAGCTTTCCAGGGACACGCAAGGACATTACAACGATCTATTGATATTCCACCAGTGTTCGATGTACGTTCCTTCCACGCGTGTTTTGTTGATCCAACTAGGTAATTAACACCTTTCGAGCTATCGTGTTGTTAAAAGTGTTACTTTCGGTTTTTTACTTGTAGAGTAAGAAGTATGAAGGCAGTATTGGTGAAAGTTAAAAATATTTAGCTTTTAATTTATTAAGCAAGGAAAGTAAAGTTTAAGGCCGGTAACTCACCGGGATTATTATTGCGCTCATAGCCCGGCGGCTTGCGTCGATCCTATGTGATCGACAAAGTTAAGCAACAGCGGGCGCGGTCGGTAGTTGGATGGGTGACCGCTAGTGGCAAAAATTTCTTGAGCGTTTCCGTGCTTCGGAGGGCACGTAAAGCCGTCGGCCCCGGTTGTTATCATAAGATAACAGTCGTTAAGCCATGTCGGAGGCCCTCGGGCGGTTTGAAAACTTCCGACACTCGTGTTGGCCACTAACCCCTCCACCAATCCGCACTGGAGCAGCGTGGTGGAGTATGCTCTAGGCCTCCTCAAGAGGAGAGACCCGTGCCCAGTAGTGGGCCATTAATGGGTTGAAGCCAACTCACCGGGACGCCATGGCGACTTCGCCGGCGTAGTTGCCATGGCTACCGTTGGCGTCCGAAGGTAGCCAAAAGAGTAGCCATGGCTTCTCTTCGCTCAGTTCGATTATGATGTCAAGAATGGACGTAGAAGAGATCGCATTTATTTGTTACGTACGTCGCTTAAAAATACTAAGTACAAGAAAAGAAAAAAAAAGAAAAAACTTTGAATTCATCGTTTTTTATCAAATCGAAGCCGATGTGGAGTTTTTATTAAACTATATTAAGATTTTATAAAATATCCAATGCACTATAGTCCAGTGCCGATAATTTTTGAAACGAAAAAAAATTATAGTAGAATGAAACCTATTGCAAAAGGAAGAGAATATAACGAAGATTATAGGAAAAATAAATTACGGGCGATCTGAGGTCGGGAAGGGGGGGGAGGGGGGGTTTAAGGGAAAAAAATGGTTTATCTCGATTTCCGGAAAAACTACAAGTCCTATTGAAAAAAGTTGAATGGCAAAGTTGTAGGTAATAAAAAGATCTACAACTTTTGTATTTACACTTTTTTACATAACCTCAAAATTTATGTGAAAAATTAAAAAAACCACGTTTTTGGTTTTTTATTTTTATCTTTTACAAAAAATATTTTTTTTTCACGAAATTTGGTGAAAACTTACCTTTGTATGTCCTTAACATACTGTAATTTTTTTGATTCAAAAAATATTTTTTTCCACCTTATTTTGACCTTAAATCAAAAAAACAAGCTTATTTTCAGTCGAAAAATCTCACGTCAAAATATCTGATTTTTTTGTAAAGTCGGTAGTCCTCTTGTTCGTTGAAATCTCTACTTTCTAATGGTATATAAAAACCTATACACTACTATGGTATATGTTCTCAGAAAATGCAATGAAACGACTACTATTTTCGCATGTTTTTTGCCATCTCATATGCAATCACTGAAATCCGAATTTTTTTTGCGAAAATCTCTACTTTCTAATGGTATATAAAAACCTATACACTAATATGGTAAATGTTCTCAGAAAATGCAATGAAAAGACTACTATTTTCGCATGTTTTTTGCAATCTTATATGCAATCAATGGAATCCGAATTTTTTTTGCGAAAATAGTTGTCTAAAAGAGTGTAAATACAAAAGTTGTAGATCTTTTTATTGCCTACAACTTTGCCATTCAACTTTTTTCAATAGGACTTGTAGTTTTTCCGGAAATCGAGATAAACCATTTTTTTACTTTAAACCCCCCCTCCCCCCCCCTTCCCGACCTCAGATCGCCCGTAATTTATTTTTCTTATAATCTTCGTTATATTCTCTTCCTTTTGCTATAGGTTTCATTCTACTATAATTTTCTTCCACTTTTTACCGTTTTTAGAGCTATCGGCACTGGGCTACTATCCCACAAACACGGACAATTTTGAATTTTCACAATAAATTTTTCTATATCGAAACTAATTTTTCCATACATAAGTTGACCAAGCGCCCGAAATGGCGGCCGGTTGGCTACTCAGTGAGGGAGGTGTAACCTACACGCATACATTTTACTGGCGACGACGCCAGCGCGCCACAGTCTCCAGACTCCACATAGCTACGCTTCCAAATTGGCGACGTTGCCGCACCGTCGCCAAGTGAGGTATCCGCCATACATTTCAATATAAACTGTTTGGATACGTGGCCGGCGACGTCGCCATGGCGTCCCGGTAAGGTAGGGCACTAACATCTCTATACCTTGGTTGGTAGTTTTCCTTCCTTCCTCTCTTCAGGGCAGGAGGATACATTAATTTGTAACAGACATCGAAGTAACAGATATACGATTGCCCTTAGGTCTTGAGTCTTGAGGTCAGATAAAAGTTTGTCCTAGATTCGCTTGACATCACAGACAAACTGCACTGCTAATTTTGTATCAATTAAAAGATCTAACATCTACAGACCTACTAGACTGATCTGACCACATAGATGTCTGTGGATCTGACACTCTTTAGTATACTTACCAACAGTGTTCGTATTGCAGGTAGGTAGTACTAATAAAATTACTCCTGTAAAGAGGTACATGGGAGGTAGACACAATATAGTAAATCACTTTACTACACGGTGATGTAATCTTTCCATAACAGAAATCAATCGCCAATCTTCTCCATATACATAGGTAAGTTCTGACGTGTGCAATGAAGGCACAAAAATCAATTTATAATTACGGTTTGCCATTTTCCTTGAGAACGTGCGTCATACGACGACATCTACACTGGACTGCATATTTATGTTTCCTCAACCAATTAGTCAATGGCATTTCGGTAAGTAGTCATCCGCCTTGTTATACATTTTGGTGAGCATCTGCCGCAGATAAGGCATTCATCAGAGGGATTCAGTCACAATACTCACAATTACGCATCTCTATCATTCCATCACATTTACTTGTGCAATCCAATTTATGTGCGGCTTTTCTTCCTACAAAACCCGTAAACATTTCAAATATTACTTAATGGGAATGTCTGAAAATAAGAATTTACATAAGTAGTAGAATTCCGTGGTCGTTATTATGCTTATTCGTTGCAGTCAACCTTCGCGACAAGTGGTTACGAAAGCACGAAAAAACCTATAATTGACCTCAAATGCCTGCAAACAAAATGTTTTTATCGAAGAAGTCGACCACAGAATCATTGACATTTGTCTATTAAGTAGTCCGCATTTTTTTCATTAATTAGCTCCTACCGTTCCAACAAAACCGGTTTCATGGCAGTCCTCAGGCAAAGGGTGTTTCTGTTTTAGTGATCCTAATAACGTCCCGAGGGAGATCTGGTCCTTCTAATCTATGATGGTTATATCTTCTTAGTGGAATCGTAGATATGCAGATTTATGCCATTAGTTGAAACGTCCTATATTTCTGCGAAAGTGAATACTGCATAAATAATTATTTACCGGTACTTTGATAGGGAAATTTCCACCTTTATGTCCCAAGCTGTGCCTTTCAAAGAAAACTGCATGTGTTAAAACCAGTTGTTTCCACGCCCCAATGTCACATATGTATTCATTAGATAGTGATTTTGTGGCGTAAACATCACTACTGTAATCTCTGTCAAGTTCTATTGGACATCGATGGATTATCGCAGATAAAATCGAAAGTTGGTTTGCAAAAGCAATAAAAACAAATGGGTACACATGTGGCTGTAAATTGATATGTGATCCAACATATTTGACTACTTACTATTAAGGAACAGATTCTCCAAATCTTATCGGATTTGCTGTACGGATGAGCTGTAATGCCTGTAATTATATGGATGCTATTTGAACTATCTCGACTACCAAGTTCGCCAATTTATTTATTATCCACTTCGCGGCACTCGCTCGTCGCATTTGCATCAGTGACATAGATTTATGCCTAATTATTCGTCATTTCATCAAAGTTTATGTTGTGAATTGTGATTGAGGAATGTGTGTTGCTTGACTACTACCATATAATAGGTAATATGTATAGCATATTTAATAGGTATAGCATAAAAAATAATATGATTATTGCATTACAAACCTGACCTTACAAATCTGAGTAAACTAGCACCAATATAAACTTTGGTCGGCCTTATTAGCATTTGCTCAAAATCTTAAGATAAATAAAACTCGCCAGTGACTTCAATGTGTACTTTGCGATCGTGAGCGCTGATAGTGATGTGACATCATATTGCGACGAACTCTATCTGATTATCTCGAAGCCAAAATAATAGGAGTACGGGCATTTATCTCACAGCTAAGACTGCTTTATATAATTCAATTGCTTTCACAACTGAGAAGACCTGGAGTTGATTAAAGAAAAGATACATCGAGGTGGAGACGTAAGTTTAGTAGTGAATGCGGCGAGAAGATGAGGTATTTGGAGAACCAAGCATTTGAAAGTGGAATATCAAAAGCGGTTTAGTTTAGAAGAAGATTATAGGGTGCTCTGAATATATTTTTTTCGTCATATGTCAAATATTGCATTTGTAATCTGGCAAATGATCTGGCAAAGGTGATTGTGATGTTGTTGAATTATATAAAGTTAACTCTATACGGTTATGTGTACCTTCTTACCTGTTCTCCAACTAGTGACCTAATCAATTAGTAATCTTAATTGCTAATAAGTATTTCTATAACGACGTTAGTTTCACTTTCATTGGCGATCGTTAATGCGGTGCAAATGTCACCCTGGTAATTTTTGGAACGTAAATTAGCACTGATAGACAGGTTACATACTTTTTTGCATTTTACTATTCAAATTGGCAATACTTGTTTGAAGTATTGCTTGGAAAGTAGCCCATGGGCAAATGGTAAAAGACCATGAAGCCTTATATAGGCTTCTAAGTAACTAGTCTCAAATATACATTAACGCCCTAACTCAGAGTCACTACTGGTTACTTAAATTCCTCCTTAGCACAGAAGTTGTATGGTGATCCTTTACTAAGGAACGATTAAAGTAACTGTTAGTGACTCTGAGTTGGGGCGTTAATTTTAGGGTCACCTTTACCAAAAGCCCTTATGGGTTCCGTTCTGAGTCCACTGTTAAGAGAAATAATTATGAGTTTACGTAATGACATGCATCTGCATGTTTTGTTCCTTTCACCACTAATATACGAAATAAATGTGGTTAAAGAAGTATTTATAATCTACAAAGTAGCCATGCAGTCACTTTGTCTGGGTAAGTGCTCATTACATAATAAGTGGACACTATCAATCTGGTCATCAGCTAGAAGAACGTTTGTTATCAAGCGGCTGACATGACAGTGTCAGGCCTGGGGCATCGCAGCTAGAAATATACATTTCTTTTAAACATAGCTGTACGACGACTTTGACAAGACAGAACTGGTCCATACAGTTAATTATTCAATTTCGATGCTCATTAAATAATTAATTGGTTTAAAAAACCTATAAATGTAACGAAGTCAACGTAATAGTTGCCAAAAAAAGTGATTTCGTAATCGTACGTTGACACTTTAAAATTATTATGATCACGGCGTGCAGCATTTGCCTTGCTTTAGTATACGAGTAGTTTAAATTAATCTAAGGCGTACTTACACTTACTAATACATATATCAGGATTCAAAATTTAACTCTTATATAGCAAATAGCAATACTTCTCCAAATTCTGCTCATTGTAAGAGACTAAAATTGAGCAATGTGTTGAGAAAGCTGTAACTTTGGTCTCTCCATACGATTTATAATATCGGTCTTTGGTTGCTTCATAGAATTTAAATATTTCTTCCCTAAATACGTTTGAAACTCGGAAGGTCCAGTAACGTGTCTCAACTCAAGCCATACGCACTTTTATTGACTTGTCCAGTCATCTACCTCGGAAGATAGAATTGAAATTTTCCATAAGCTATGATGTGACAAATCCAAAACTCTGGGTAATTTTTAGGGTTCCGTAGCCAAATGGCAAAAAACGGAACCCTTATAGATTCGTCATGTCTGTCTGTCTGTCTGTCTGTCTGTCTGTCTGTCTGTCTGTCTGTCTGTCTGTCTGTCTGTCTGTCTGTCTGTCTGTCTGTCTGTCTGTCTGTCTGTCTGTCTGTCTGTCTGTCTGTCTGTCTGTCTGTCTGTCTGTCTGTCTGTCTGTCTGTCTGTCTGTCTGTCTGTCTGTCTGTCTGTCTGTCTGTCTGTCTGTCTGTCTGTCTGTCTGTCTGTCTGTCTGTCTGTCTGTCTGTCTGTCTGTCTGTCTGTCTGTCTGTCTGTCTGTCTGTCTGTCTGTCTGTCTGTCTGTCTGTCTGTCTGTCTGTCTGTCTGTCTGTCTGTCTGTCTGTCTGTCTGTCTGTCTGTCTGTCTGTCTGTCTGTCTGTCTGTCTGTCTGTCTGTCTGTCTGTCTGTCTGTCTGTCTGTCTGTCTGTCTGTCTGTCTGTCTGTCTGTCTGTCTGTCTGTCTGTCTGTCTGTCTGTCTGTCTGTCTGTCTGTCTGTCTGTCTGTCTGTCTGTCTGTCTGTCCGTCTGTCCGTCCGTCCGTCCGTCCGTCCGTCCGTCCGTCCGTCCGTCCGTCCGTCCGTCCGTCCGTCCGTCCGTCCGTCCGTCCGTCCGTCCGTCCGTCCGTCCGTCCGTCCGTCCGTCCGTCCGTCCGTCCGTCCGTCCGTCCGTCCGTCCGTCCGTCCGTCCGTCCGTCCGTCCGTCCGTCCGTCCGTCCGTCCGTCCGTCCGTCCGTCCGTCCGTCCGTCCGTCCGTCCGTCCGTCCGTCCGTCCGTCCGTCCGTCCGTCCGTCCGTCCGTCCGTCCGTCCGTCCGTCCGTCCGTCCGTCCGTCCGTCCGTCCGTCCGTCCGTCCGTCCGTCCGTCCGTCCGTCCGTCCGTCCGTCCGTCCGTCCGTCCGTCCGTCCGTCCGTCCGTCCGTCCGTATGTCACAGCCACTTTTTTGTCATAAAACAGCGCCAGATCTACTACAATCAGTTTTAAGAGTTAAAAGAGTTTCGTGATTATGTTTGTCAATTACCATTTTTTACGTTATCACATAGATAGAGTAAGTACTTTGATTACGGGGTCTATTGCTTTATTCTTAGTTCCCATAACTATTACGTTGCATTGCATCACAAGTTACACTCACTTTCATTGTTTTACCTGTGCTAGCCGAAATTAAATAATGTTTTATTTGTCGCGACAGCCTGGGAACATCTCTTCGCTTTCCATCACAAATCTACGGCATAATATCCATTGTGCTATCGAGCTGCTGATTGCTGTGTATTTTGGAGGGAATACCCTCATGTGTTCTAGCAATAATTTGGTGGACTAGACCGCCTTTCAATACCTAATAATTCGTGTCCTTTATCCTTAATGGGCGCCATTGACGATGCGATCGATCGGTTCAAAAGTGCCACTCATGAGCGGTAACAATCTTAACATACACTACCGATCCGTCGTTGCGATCGGTCGGCAACGACGGATCGCACCGATCGATCGCATCGTCAATGGCGCCCATAACATCTAACGGCTTCTACAGTCTCTGTAGATCTAACATAGTAGTTAAATAAAGCAAAAATAATAATTATAATAATAATAGAGCTCTATTTTATTAGTACTACATTTAGTGTTAAACTTAGTAACACAATATCAATAAACAGGTTACTCACACTTGTTACCTAGCTAACTGAAGCTTCGGTAGACACCTATAAAGTCAAGGAACAAATATTAATATCCTCATCTTCATGAAATTTTGTATCGAAATTTGTCGTTCCATTCCAAATGCGATACAGTTACCTACTGTTAGGCTACGAAAAGATGTGGATGAATGAGATAATCCCCTCGCACTACCTGTTACTCGTCACGCATCATCTGAATCTTGCCTGTCATTTAACGGCCTACACCATTCTCCCACTTAACGCCGTTTAATTTCTTTTGTATAAAAATAAATTATCGTGCGTTTGTGAAAAAGAAAGTATCTTGTCTTTTATTGTCAAAAATGTCCAAATCATGACCAGCATTTCGCTATCTAATGTAACATTGTGGTAGCAATCGTGGGAAGTTAAAAGATTTGAGACTCATAATAGGTTTCAAGGGTTAATTTACTACCACCGATTGCAATATACGAAAGTCATGTTAAAATCTTATTTTGTGTAAAAATACAAGACTCTTTTTTTAAAAGCTTCCTCTGTTAGCTAAATCTGTTTAGTTTACGATGGAGAAATATTTGTAAATAGGGATTTAATGGTTTTGTATGCTGTAAATATAAGTATTTTTAAATTTAAAATGTTTAAATTTTGGTTGGAGTCTTTCATCCTGCTTCCCTGCTTTGATATGCAATATTTGTATTGATAAAAGCTTTTCTAACATTGTATCTTATTTATATTAGTTGCAGAGTGTTAGCAGATGGATTATCAATTACAAAATACATTTTGTAATATGCATATTCGGATTTGTGCACGTGCCTTTGCGTATACGTGACGACTCTATTTTGTTGCATAGGAGGTGATAAAAACCGCACCATAGACGTTAGCACCGACATAGTATCGTATTGCCTAATCCTCATGCCCATAGAATCCTAATCCTGTGATGTGTGCCTTGACGTCGAGTGCCAATGCCGTCATGGGCTTATCTATATTCAGCTTAACGCTCATTGTGTAAATGACCGTTTGTGTATACGCACTTTCTCTTTATTAGCACTTAAACGGTTAATGGACATTTTAAAAAACATTGTTTTGAACCTTAAAGGTTGACTAAATGTTCACGCATTAACAATTTCATCAGCCCATCAAGCTTTGGTCGTCCTCCGATTTGTTTGCCTCGACTTTGCCGTTCAGTGAAATATCTGAATTCAGTGATGTGAAGCCTTGGAAGTCTTGCAAGCTTTACTTTAAACGCTTATGGCAAATAGATTGTGACTATCATTATCGAATAATCACAGAGTTTTCATTACTGATTACGCAAATCATCTGCTGATACGCCGCGAGAGCCTTCCGTGGAAGCCTGTCGCCAGTCCGCCTCGCTGAGTGCGCGGGCGCACACGCGCGTGTGACATCACCAGTGAAGTGTTGTGATCGTGCTTTTGTACTATCTTCCCTTTATTTTTACGATAGAGGGACAGATACAGTTGTTTTGTGCTGGATATTTCTTCTGATTTTCGCCACGGTACGTCTCTATTAATTAATATATAGCGCAAGGAATTGATGAATGTTATGAAATTCTGATCACACGTGTATCGATGTTACGTTACGTTTCTGTAGCTGTTGTTTCTTATCTGTTAATATTCGAGCGCTTAATATCATGCATTCGTATGCGTTTTACTGATTTACAAATTGGAATATATTTAAATTTTTACATGCAGTGCGATGCTTTTTGCTGGTTATACTGGAGTTCATCAAGTTCATTAGTTCCCAAAGTGGTCCAGGTGGATCCTCAGGTGTCCACGGGAGACTCGACGAGGGTCTACGTTGGCGTGATAAGAAGTCAATCAATTAATTATCCAATCATTTCTCACTTTTTTCGAAAACTATTAATCTCTATGTAATCTAAACTTAGTCGGAACGCAAACCATAGTTAGATCTTAGAGAATCTTCAAATTTTTTGGAAATATGCTAGAAATGTAGCTGCAGGGGGTCCACCGGAACCAGCAAAATTTTGCAAGTGGTCTATGAGAAAAAAAGTCTGGGAACCTCTGATCAAGTTTAATGAGTTGAATGTTCAGCTTATTTCATTCCTAAGCATTTTAAAACCTACTCGTGTTTAGTGGATTGTTTTATCCTTAATTCCTTATTGTGTCCACATTCTAGGGATGCGTTAGGATAAGTGCGGAGTTAACGCATATTGGTATTATCTCCCAGTCAAGCTAGGGTGACAGTGATATGTGATCGGGGCTAAAATTGCCAAAAATATAGCCAAATGAAAAGAAAAAATATACGTGGGACGCAGGAAAACCAGTGGCGTAGCGTGGGGGGGCCGGGGGTCCCTGGGCCCAGGGCGGCACATGAAGAGGGGGCGGTTAGCCACTCGGTTTTTAAAGAAGAAAAAAAATATGACATTAAAATTAATTTCATTTAAATTTTAATGAAAATTGTGCTATGAAAAAAACAAGAAAAGTGCATTTTTAATTAATAAAAAAAACAATTTAAATAATATGGGGGCGGCAAAGATCACTGGGGGGGGGGGCGGCAAATTTTCGGTCGGCCACCGGGCGGCAGAAGCCCACGCTACGCCACTGAGGAAAACCTTAATGTTTTCTGACTTTTCTGGACTTTTTAACATTCTATTGGATCCATGATATCATCAAAATACCTAAATATGCTGACATGATCATTTTCATACCTACATGGAATTATTGTCTTTTTTGGAAATTTTGTTCGGTTTGGTTATATGCAATTATGCATTATGCATTGCATGTCGTTTATGTTCTGTTTTTCGATTCAAAGCGATGCTGGTTACCTACTAATAATGTAAACACTTTCGTTCTAGAGGATTATAGGTTCGTACACTTCTCTTATCGCCTGTCCTTGCACGCGTGCGTGATCAAAGATTTAGATAAAATAGCTCTCACATCGATTACTAGGGAATAGATGATGTAATGTATTTGTAGTGTTTGTACTGCTATTATGGTTATAGCAGTAATCATGTTATCTCGAGAGCACGGGTAGTGGGGCAACACTGAGTCAGTCACGAGAGAACCGGAGACGCAGGCAGACGTGTTCCCCTACCACTGGTGACGTAACGAGCTAATGCAAGTCAACCATATCACTATATCCAAATATTACGGAGCACGTAAGTACAACAACTACTACATAATGGCGACGAGGTCAAAAGGTCAGTGCAATAAATATTTTATTTTGTGTTGATAAAGGAAGAGTTGAAGGGAAAATAACACGTCGATGCAAGAAATAATCAACAGACGAATGTTAATATTAGTGCCGAATAGTTAACTCGAGAATTTGTTTAGGTGTGCTGTAACTTTAAATAACGTATTGAGCAAAATCATCATAATTATCGAAGTTCTCTCTCTAATTAGGTATAAAAATTGCCGCCATTACCGCTACCTACACAATTCCCTTTGTTTTCTGAAAAATGGCATTGATTGACATTGTAAAAACAACTGTGCGGTGAGTAAAAAGTGGCATTTTGTGTTATAAGCGTAATTCACGCTACTGAAGTAATAATAACATAAATGACATTTTGGATATAGTGTCACTTATTTAGCTGAAAGTGATAGCGAGGCAGGTTTTGTTTTTAAATAAGAAGTGATATTTAGTGTTTAGCTGTGTCGTTTTAAATATAATACACAGTATCATTGAAGTATTATTACTGGCGTATAGAACGGACACCGCGAGCACAATGTGTGTTCCAATGAATTGACGCCGCGCGGCTTCAATGTCCAATGGATTCGTTCGATTTTGGAAGGAGAACGGGGGCTCAATTTTGAGAATGGAACCTCCCGGCGGGGACACACATTTTGTTCGAGATGTCTTCTCTATGTATACTTATACCTCAATGCACAGTATCGATCTGTTGGAGGGATTGCTACATAAATGGAGTATTGCGTGTGGTGCCGCGTGTTTGGTTAAGGTTGCGTATGTGTGCCAATGAGAAAAAGTGGCATCATGCGGAACTTTTTCTGAATATATTTTTTGAATAACTACTTATTTACTAGCATGTTTTTAGTGCCTAACTAAAAGTAGGTTGGGCGAACTGACGAGAGAGGCTAATTGCAACGATATATTTCAGTTTTCTTCATAGATAGTGATCGCAATGTTGAGTTGAAAACTTTGAATGGCTATACTGAAAAACTACTATTTTGTAAAGCGCCATTTTTTGTTTTAAATGAGCGAATGGTGTCCGGCATCCACTCTTGCGTGTGTGTGTTGCACAGCAACACTTAGTACTAAAAAGGAGATAACATTATACAAATTATGAACTTAAATAAAGGAGTAGGGACTTTAAAATATTCAAGAATAAAAGGGTTCCCTAAATTAGTGAAATTTATTTAGGACTAGCTGTTTATTTAGCACTCTTCGGCTTTATAAAGTATAGATTTTACTACCATTATAGATGGCCGCACATGCAAGTTAAGTTTAATTGTTGAGAGTGAGTTTGCTTCTTCACGGCCATAAAACTATAACAGTAAGGGTAATTGTCAATAAAATTAGCTGTTTTTATGACTATTAGTTATATTCTACGCAGGTCCTGGGTTTCATTCAAACGTAGTTTTGCTTTAGTTACAAAGTACATGTGTAGGTATGATAAACTGAAATAATTGCAGTCGTTTTGATATGAATTCTGATAAAAAACGGAACTGAAGTTGTTTGATAAAAATTATGTTCTGTTATGAAAGTATTGCATTGGCAGTATCAAACATACATACATGCCTAGCCGCCTTGGTATACATGCAGCCATGCACTTGTATTTCTTTTGAAAATAATATACATAAACTATCACAAGCTGTTGTAATACGGTTAACGTAATTTAACGTTGCGGCGCCGGGTCCCTATTTCAGCTTGTAAGTTCTTTGTGATTCTTTAGCAGTCTTTCCTTTTGGTATTTGACTATCACGGCTGCACTACACGGCTGAAAATATAATAACATAATGTGGGTAATCATAAATAAAGTCGATTTGATGGGCGGTAGCGTAAGAAGGAAAGAAACATTTATTCCGTCATAAGAATAGCAACATCGTTAGGGTTCTATGGTGGATGTGTCACTGGCGCGCCGACGATGGGGAGCGCGGGAGCGGGTAGTTGACCGTTATGGTCGTGGTCGCTCTGTTAACACATGACGCTTTTGTTGTGGTCAGAAGTGCTTGACATTTGACGTACAGCGTTGGAATGCCCTCGTGTATTGTACCAATGTGATTGGTGTGGTGGAGCAAAGGATGGGCGTGTGTGTGTGTTGTGGCTCTTTTCAGAACGGAGTTCTTGGTTGGTTTATAAGGGCATAACGTATCTATATTTTGAATATCATTGCGTATTGGGAGATGATAGGAAGTTCCTATCATCGTTCCTATTAGGAACCATTATACAAGCCACGACACCGAAATTCAAATCTTCGCGATGAGACAAGTTTATTTTTCTAATTTAGTTTTTGTGTTGAATTTTATAGAATCTATTGAGGCAGTGAGGGTCAAAAGCGCTTGCGAGCTAGACGCGTTCTTGTGTTGTTACTGTGATTAAACTAAGTTTTGCCACGGAAATCATATTATATATTTATCATTGAGTTATTCGTGCACAAAAGGACCTGAGGAAAGCGCCCTTTTGAAGACGCACGATTTGATATGCTGTAGTAAATTCATAGCCCTGGAGAAGCCGAGCCTTGGTTTTGACAGAATTCCACAAAAATCGTGAAGGAGAAACTCTCCTGACGTCCAAAAAATATTTATTAAGCTGGATGTATTTAGTTATAAATCGAGAAGTCCTCTTTAAACAGATTTGCAGATTATACCAATGCTATGACCTTAGTAATTAATAATTTTAATAGATTACAATTAAAGTTTGGTAATCTAATCTAATTAGCTATAATGGCGCTACCAATTATTGATCTACTTAGGTTGATTTCGGGGTCATAAACTCATAATTAAGTACTTACCTGCCTGAAGGATTGTTGACGTGAGTAATTTGATGGACTTGATAGGTCATAAATTTTGGTGCATAATGTACTTATTGCAATAACTATAATGTGTGTGTTAGGTAGTACGAACCTACATGAAATTGTAAATCGTGCATAATTGTGTGTGTCAGGTAGTACGAACCTACATGAAATTGTAAATCGTGCATAATTGTGTGTGTCAGGTAGTACGAACCTACATGAAATTGTAAATCGTGCATAATTGTGTGTGTCAGGTAGTACGAACCTACATGAAATTGTAAATCGTGCATAATTGTGTGTGTCAGGTAGTACGAACCTACATGAAATTGTAAATCGTGCATAATTGTGTGTGTCAGGTAGTACGAACCTACATGAAATTGTAAATCGTGCATAATTGTGTGTGTCAGGTAGTACGAACCTACATGAAATTGTAAATCGTGCATAATTGTGTGTGTCAGGTAGTACGAACCTACATGAAATTGTAAATCGTGCATAATTGTGTGTGTCAGGTAGTACGAACCTACATGAAATTGTAAATCGTGCATAATTGTGTGTGTCAGGTAGTACGAACCTACATGAAATTGTAAATCGTGCATAATTGTGTGTGTCAGGTAGTACGAACCTACATGAAATTGTAAATCGTGCATAATTGTGTGTGTCAGGTAGTACGAACCTACATGAAATTGTAAATCGTGCATAATTGTGTGTGTCAGGTAGTACGAACCTACATGAAATTGTAAATCGTGCATAATTGTGTGTGTCAGGTAGTACGAACCTACATGAAATTGTAAATCGTGCATAATTGTGTGTGTCAGGTAGTACGAACCTACATGAAATCGTAAATCGTAAATGATTGTGTATTAGGCAGCAAATGCCTTACGATACCAATTAACGTACATACCTTTTGTGACACGGAGTACTACATGTGTGTGTATTATTATTGATGCGTGTTTTTCGGTAAGATGTTAAATAATCAAGTCCGAACTGATATATATTTAATTATCGTTTACACATATATAATAATACATGTGTAACACATAAAGATAAACTTTCAGATTAATTTTATTCTTTCACAAAAGGCAACCCTGACATTGCCAGAGAGGATAAGCGACAGTGTTAGAAAGGAAGGCAACTCATTACGCGTTTTGATTAGCACTGTGCGATCAGAATTACACTTTATTGCGTTGGAGCCAGAGTCACTATTTATTTAAATGATTTTTCGGAATTTTTCTTAGTGCACCTTCTATAATTATTTATAAATACTATTATTTATTCTGTGTTTTTAGTTAAATTCAGAGTTAAAGAAAAAATTGTATTCAAGCTAAAGTTACAATGAAAGTAAAATTTAAAAGGCACTCTATCTCGAAGAGTCATAGAAATCAGAGTAAAATCAACCAATAATAATGAAGTTTAGTTTTGCTTAACATAAACATACGTTACTGTGTTGTGGGCAGTATGAGCCCTCATGAAATTGAAAATCATACGTTACTGTGTTGTGGGCAGTATGAGCCCTCATGAAATTGAAAATCATACGTTACTGTGTTGTGGGCAGTATGAGCCCTCATGAAATTGAAAATCATACGTTACTGTGTTGTGGGCAGTATGAGCCCTCATGAAATTGAAAATCATACGCAACTCAGTTGTCGGCAGTATGAGCCCTCATGAAATTGAAAATCATACTTTACTGAATTGAAGTGAGCTGTCGGCAATATGAGCCCTCATGAAATTGAAATCATACATTACTGAGTTGTCGGCAGTATGAGCCCTCATGAAATTGAGATTGATACATTGACTTGATGGAAGTAGTAACCTCATGAAATTTAGAATCATACATACATTACTTGACTAGACGGCAGTATAGGTCCCATGATTTGAAATCATAGTAACTAAAGTGTGTATGGACCTCTTGAAATTGAAATCATTACTGACTAGACAGCAGTATGGGCCCTCATAACTTTGAAAACCATACAAAATGTAGTTATTTTGTAAACATATTAGTTATTTGGCGTGATGGAGTTGAGATGTAGAATAAAGATAATGAATAGACGAGGTATTTCAATGAATGACTGGTGTGTGAATGATTGGTATCGGCAGTGTCTGATTCATATGTGACACCGTTGGGTCCGTTGGGATCCGTTGGATCCGTCCATTCAGGAAGGACGCCTAAATAAAGGAAATTCCTGTTGCGAGTCTAGCCATGGTTGGCGTGTTATGGTCGTCGGTGGGACCTAGTTTATATTACGTATATAAGAGGATTGTCTCGCAAGTAAAACTTTAGTCTTTAAAAAACGAAAGCAGGTTGTAAGCTGTACGTAATCTGTTGTTGACAGTAAACCACTTTTAGTAATAATATAAATTTTCATCGAGTTTCTCATATTTCCTGTGTTTGTTTTACCAGTAAGTTGTCTATTTAAAGACAGAAATGACGAGGTTTGTTTGAATGTTGGTATGAAACCTAATAACTTGGCGATCTTGATCAAAGAGAGAAGAAAGAGGGAGGTATGAAAAGCTAAGAGGTGATGTAAATAATTATTATTTAATAAAGATAGAAGGAGAACGGGTGTGAATGGGAAAGGTGTAAGACGAAAAAAGTCTCAGGTGTTGTTTCAATGTTTAAAATAATTGCAGTGAAAGTATAATCTACATAAGTAATTCTATACGAAGCATGCATATGACAGTTTGAGTTTGTTGAGGCTAGTGAAGGCGCCCAGAAGGCTCAAGTTTACAAACCGTAGCCTGCTTCATACATATAGTGCGTGTTACAAATGTGTTTGTCTAAGTAACTGGAATATTGAATGGTATAGACGTGGAGTGGCCTTTGAAGGCTTGAGTTGCGATCAACTGCAGAGTCGACTGTGGATCGGGCTCCATATTAAATAAAGATTTTAATAAGGAAGGGATGTAGTGTTTGTACTGCTATTATGGTTATAGCAGTAATCATGTTATCTCGAGAGCACGGGTAGTGGGGCAACACTGAGTCAGTCACGAGAGAACCGGAGACGCAGGCAGACGTGTTCCCCTACCACTGGTGACGTAACGAGCTAATGCAAGTCAACCATATCACTATATCCAAATATTACGGAGCACGTAAGTACAACAACTACTACAGTATTAACTTTCTTTGTGCTAATTACACGTAAATTCAACAGCTAAATCATTCTGATATTTTGACATTACCATTACAACATGAGAGATATGGAAAATAAAACCTGTGCTAAAACATTCCACGACAACTTACGTGGCACTAACTAAGTGAAAAGTGACATAATTACTAAACATAATTATTTATTCAAGTGTTCCCCTTTCAGGTCTGTAATGCGTGATACTCAGTGATATGATAAGTTCTATTTAATATGTTCGTTTTATTTATAAATTGGAAGGAAAACCGAATGGTATTGATAAATAATAAGTTTACTTCGAAGCTCGCTGACCAAATCCAACGTAGCCAAATTTACACGCCTTTATAAACAAAACGATGCTTAATTCATTTTAAAAACAAAACTACAAATTCCATAAAAATGTTTAACCCTGAACTTTAAACATCTAGGCTTTCACTATACCTATGCATGGACAGTTTCTATATTATGAACATATTATCACATTTTCACTCTCAAAAATCCATCTCAAGATTCTCAAGAAGACCCCAGACCGTGAAAGTTGTCAATTTGATCAATCGGATTGACCTGCGAGGTCGAAGTATGAAACTATGAATACAATTGGTGAATTAATGAAGTAAATAATACCTTTCGAAGCCAAAACGTGCTGCTGTCATCGTTCTTGTATTTGAATAACCAGATAACAGTTTATGATTAGTTTTCATAGATATCACTCGTTTGGTTATCGATCTTTTTTCTGCCTCTTATCTTGATTTACGTGCTAACGATTTTCAGTTGACCTTTTTTGTCTAAAGCCCAATGTAACGGGGTTTTTTCCCGTACGGGACGGGACGTGAAGTTTTGGAAACATCGTTTCATTGAAAATGTATAAGATAGTGCATACGCAGCGGAATCCCGTACGGAACGTGGCCTGTACGGGACGCGAATAACATCGTCGCTGACGATGGAAAAACCCGTTACATATGCATTAGGCTTAAGGGAGAAATAATTGAAACATTTTTTAATTACTTCTTTATTGTTATGCCCTAATGTTAAGTTTTACAAAGGGCGGTGTTAATTCCTATTGGGGTTCTCTAGATTGTCCGTCCGATTCGTTCTGAAAACAATAATACCACCAAAATATTTTCAGGTGAAATGATGCCAATAAGACGAGACCATTTAAGGGCTCTACATCAAAAAGTTATCACATCTCATGTAGAGCCAACCTTCTAACTCTACACGCCCTAACTCTACAAGCCCTAAGTTCACTAAATCTACACCTTAGTCAAATATGTATGTGAAAATAATAATTATGTATGTGGCTTAGCCGTTTCGCTTCCGTCACACGGGCGTAAAGGTAAAAAATTATTCACTATTAATTACTTTTTTTTTAATATATAAATACTATAGTTGTTGTAGTAAGGGCCAAGCCACATACATACGATATTTTGATTGAGGTGCTGCACATAGAAAGTGATACCCATTTCAATTTATAATTCGTAACACGTAGATATGAAGGATTTGTCCTTTGTAATGTCTTTCCTGTGAATAAATTTGTCGCTAAAATGTATTTTCCACTGTACAAAAATAGAATCATTGACAGGAAAATAATATGTTTTCAATGTGGCTAAATCATCCGATGCAAAAAATTCCTGTGATCGTCGAAAAAATGCACAAAATATCAAATTTATTCAGGACATATAGCACCTATGTATCTTCTTTATGTACCTACACTCAGCAAAAGTAGAATATAGGCAGGGCGTGATACGAAAAGTTTCCGAAATGATTAATATTACAAAATGTTCATCATTATCTATGTTAAATCATACCTTACGTGAGTTACGTGTATTGTACTCGTATAGGTAGGTAGCTTTTAGCAATGCAATAACACAGAACCCAGCAGAACAAGACCAAGTTTGGATCATTTTTGGATCAGTTTGTTCAGGTTAACTTGTTCTCTTTGGACTTCTTATGGCTGTGTTTTCAATAAAATGTACAACAAAACATTATCTTCTTAATATATATAAATTACGTGTCACGTTGTTTGTCCGCGATGGACTCCTAAACTACTTAACCGATTTTAATCAAATTTGCACACCGTGTGCAGTTTGATCCAACTTGAAAGATAGGATAGCTTACATATCAAAATAATAATAAAAAACTTTTGGCAGAACGAAGTCTGTCCGGGCAGCTAGTGAATTTACATGCTTGCAACTTGCAATGTCATTCACTAGTTTCAACGCCAAACGCCAACGCACCGCGCTGACGCGGACGGTCAAATGTTCACCGGTGTGAGGAGTGTAGCGTTTTAGAGCCAGCGTTCACCGCAGAAAACTAATATTTACAAAAATATGTATCATCATAATCTTTGTTTCTTTCTTTTCTTCTCTTTTTCTTGACAAAATCAACTTCGTCAACACATCAGTGATGCCTTTGGTGTCACTGATGTCCATGGGCGACGATGGCCACTTACAATCGACTGGATCGTCAGCTCGATTTTCGGCTATTTCTATAAAAATATATACCTACATAGATATATTTTTGTGGAAACATTTACAGTTTCAATGTTATCAATTGATTAAAATCGGATTAAAATAGGAAATGACAAACGCACTCACGAGTAACAAGGTTTTTACCAGACCAGGGTCATTGTCCAGTGTCGAATTCAGAAGTCCCAAAGTTTATTCCCCTCGATACAAGTACGCATTGGTTTCTATTAAAAGGCATTGTATTTACTAAACGCTGGCACCGGTTCCGCTGCAACCACTTTCTAAAACAACGTTTACCCTGCAGAACGTGAGCTTACTCGCTTTAAGCGCAAAACATCGCATAAGAAGCGATCGGGTGTTGGCACTGTTGGCACGACGCTGGAATGTGCCTGTTTGTGTTGCGCGATCGATGAGGGAAAAAAGGATTGCAATATAGCTATAATAATCGCTATATATTAATATCTTTTACCACTTATACGGAAGTAAATAACGCCAATATTTTTATGGAAATAGCCAGTTATGCACTTAGATCCCCTCAGTAGAATTCCCCGTGTTTTAAGCAATATAGACAATCATTGCTCATACTCAGATGAAACTGATCATACCTCAAGTTATTTATGAAATGCAAAGCGAATTAAATCGAACAAATCGTTTCTGCCAGTCACATGCCAGTTAACAATGTCCGTGGGCATTCCACTCACGAGAAGTGATATTGAACTTCTGAGGTGCCTTGGAAGTGGAACCACTCGAACTATGAGCTTATTTAATCTTAAAGGTATATATCCCTTCAAACTTATTGACATGGTTATTGTGATACTCCAATGCAGATTTCCAGAGCAACCATTTGAGCATCCTTAGAAGTCCTCAAATCCTCCGAGAGATCGTGTTAATGTTCTCCCGATGATAATTAAAGTTGGAGAAGTACTAACAATGATTGGCAATAAATGCCTCCTCCAACCTTTTATTTTCAACGTCAACGCACTCGAAGATACAGCGAACACAAACCGCAAATCATCAAGAACAATATGGATGACCATTGCATTCTCAACTTAAACAGAACCTAATCCATATTTTTATCTAGATATTTGTTGTAGAGCATTGCTACTCAGGGCTTAGACAAGTGTTCTTTCTTGCGTAAATAGAGTTCCAAAAACCAAAATTGAGTGGTTTTTACATAAAGCTACTTGATAATCTTAAGATCGGGACAATATGATGTCTCAATCATAAGATCCCTAGCGAAGAATTTCAGTTCCGAAGAATTTTTGTTCAATTTCCAACTATTAAACATATTGTTCACGTGTCTTCCTTGTTTCGTGATGACATTTGTTTAAGTCCAAGCTGCTCTTAAGACGGAGCCTTTGAACGAAGGTATGTGTGAGCATTTTTAGGTCCTAATAGAAGAGTTTAGAAGCATCACCTCCAAGAAGTCATAAGTCCTTCAGGTTTGAGTTCATAAAACATTCCTGCTATTGAGTCCACTCGCTTTGGGCCGTGTCTCTTGTCATTCGAGTCACGAGTCACGAGTCATGCTAGCTTGCATGAGCTTGTATGCGGCACCTTTACCAACATTACTCTTAGTACATAACATCAACTTATCTTCTAATCAAATGTAAGCTCTTTATGTGCGACGTGCTTTGATTGTATTTTATTTTAGTCTTCCAGTTCGTCTGATTTACAATGTGACAAATTACCATGAAAATTGTCACAAGTGAAATTACTTTTTTCACCGACTTCAAAAAAAGGAGAAGGTTCTCAATTCGACTGTATTTTTTTTGTGTTTGTTACCTCAGAACTTTTGACTGGGTGAACCGATTTTGATGATTCTTTTTTTAATCGAAGGCTGGTGCTTGTCATGTGGTCCCACTTAAAGAACTGACGTTTTAACGAGTAGTTTTTGAGTTATTTTTAAGTCGGTTATTTTTTCTTGGTAAAATTCAGATTATCGAAAAATCTGCTCCCAAAGAGGCAAAAAATAACTAGAGTAAAACAGATCCAAAAATATTCCCAACCAAAAGCTTGGAACCAGTTGAGTCTGTTATTGAATTAGTTTTTAAACTATCTTTTTGTTTCGCATTCTGTGCGGCGTGTGCTGCAGGCGGAAGCACATTCACTTTCAACTCGATTACGAAATAATGTTGTGATTGATGATAACTGCGCGGGCGCAGATAAAAGCGTCGTTATCCTACCTGCCCATCGCTATTAATCGATGCGAAGAAAATTGACTGACAGTTTTATTATTCACCTGGTACTTGGTTTACTTTCCGCCGATAGCTGATCTTTTGTACCGATTGCCTGTGACTTAATAGCATACCACGACACACCTGCTTGACCTACCTCAAGCTTGTCGCTTCCAGTAATTTTGCTATGCTTGAAAGATTTGGTTCTCCAAATTATCCAATACAATGATATCATTTGCAAGTGAGGAGACTCTCGGTGCTTATTGATGGATGGATCGTGACTCCTTTCATCAGATAAATATCATACTCGTTTGATATATTAATGAAGTTTATGCAATGGCATGTGTGAGTCAAAAGGCTGTAATGCGTTAATACATGTATGTGCTCTCAGCTCTGATTACAAATGTTTTGACTTATGGTATTAAAATTACTACTTAATAATGTGAACTGAAGCAAGAGTTTTTACCCGCCTGTGGGCGCAATGTAATGGTTCTGACACATTTTTAGATGCACATACGTGGTTGAGTTGCACGAACTAACGCAATCTTAAATCTAATCTAATTTTTTGTGCATATCTATTGGTGTAACGTACTCGCTTTACTCTTAAGGGATATGGAGTTGGAATTGCGATATTATTAAGTTTTCTGCCACAACTATAATTAGATTTTTTTCTCTTATTAAATAAATAGAGACTGATTAGTGAAAATAAAAGAACACGTCGTTTAATTATTCGTAAAAATAATTTCATATTATTTGTTAGGAAAAGTTTCAAGATTTTTAATGTAAATTTTTATTATCATGTGTGGGGCGAACACTATTAAAAATAATAAGTATTACATACTGGTGCCGAAAACAAGTTTGAAAATGTCAATGAAATGTCACTTTTTCCAGAGTCGTAATGCAACTGTAGTAATAGCAGTTTCTTTTTCACTGTAAACACTAGTTTTGAAAGCTCCCATAATAATTATGACCATCCTACTTCACTTGACCTTCTCGTTGTTGGTAATTTCGTTTCCATCCAGTTTCACTGTGAATATTATGGATAAGGATGTACGTGTGCTTTACAACGGGTGGGTCTTAAGATGAACATGAACAACACCTAAGAGACAGCGGACAGCCGCTGGATTCAGAAGGCCCAGGACCGGTCGGAGTTGCGCCAATTAGAGGAGACCTGTGTCTAGCAATAGACTCTAAGAGGCTGATAAATAGATATAGATACGGATAACCAGAAAATGTAATTTTACTATGTACTAGCTTGTGCCCGCAGCTTCATACGTGTAGAGTACTTAAAACAGGCCACCCTGAAAGTATGTTTTTCAACTTGCTAAATTATTTATGCCATGTACGGAAATAAGGGAAGGTAAATGCCATAAACGAACTGACAGATCATTTCATTACATCTACAACATGTGGTCAACATGGAATCAGTGAACCCGCTAATCGTTTCTCGATATGTACGTATTTAATTTAAGAAACAGGTCTGTATTTCAATAATTTCTTATTTAACACGATCATGTTATATGCTGAGATTATATGTATAATGTTAGAGTAACGAAACTATAATTAGGATTCCTTTAGGATGTCGATGCACGATATTTACGACACAATGGAGCGGCTCGCAGACAAGCGCTGCATCCTAACGCACTTCTGATCTAAATGTTAAACAGCTGTTTAGAATTTGTTCATACTCGTAGCTAACGACAAGCCTGATTCGCAACTCTGAGTTATATTCTGACATATTTTTGTTTGTATTTCCATCACTTTTGTACTATTATTTAATTACTTATTTTCAGAAATATAAAACAAACAGTAAACTTAGTCAAAAATTAAATTAGTTTTCCTGAGAATGTCATTTTATGTTTGTGTCAGACTACCTAATCTTTTTATATCTGCAAAACAAAATATTTTACTTAATTATACTTATTTCCAACATTAGATTAGTAGTTACATAAAAATATAAATGATCTTTTTATAACAAAGCTAAACAACTACTTGAGTTAAATCGATTTCGAATTCGAATGACACTTAAATTCCTAAAGAAATCTTTGAAATAAAAAATGTTAGGGTAAGCTATTAGCTTACCCTAGCAAAATTGATAAGCATTTTCTTCAAGTACTTGTTCCATTAGGGGAGCCGAGGCGCTGTCTAGAGAATTTAAATCAGCAACATGTAAAAACAAAACAATACAATTTTATTTTGCTCCTAGCGACTGCATTCCCAACATTTTAGCGTCGTGATGTCATCAACGTTGCTTCACTATGATGATAACTGGTTTATTGGTTCTGTAACAAACATTATTATTTATGTCAATACGATAAAATGTATTTAATTTATTGAATAAATCAATGAATCACGTCGTTACGGATAATCGATTTCGTGCAAGTGTAAATGAACTTTACTTCGAAAAATTACTGACGTTTCATTATTTTCTTGAGTATCATCATCAATGAGTAATGTAACATTATGATAAAATAATATACTGATGGTTATACACATTAGAGTGTCAAGACAAGAGATATTCTACGCTATCCATCCATTTGTACAATCAAGCTTTTGTTAGTCCGCGGACTAAGTTGCGCTATTCGGACCTTCTGAATCTAGTGAATGTCCACTGAAATTAAAATGTCAATAAAATACAATTACAATAAGATCAAGTATAATAAATACATCGAAAATGTATTGATGAGAAAATTATAATCTAATCCTTGTCCAGCGTAAATATTATATTTACTAATTGTGTAAAAGCCAAGCTTCTTTCCTTTATCTGTTATGCTGTTTATTAACTTCTCAGTATAATGTTATTGTACTAACATCGTAACGTTGACCTACAAATTTGCAAATTTAGCAACTTCCAGTGATTCATACGGACACATGTAAAACGAAAGTATGTCTTGGATCTATCACCAAATTTGTCACAGCAAAATGAGTCTTTTGGTCACATGTAAAGAGTCAAATTTTATATGTAGTGGTCAGTCATTCATATGTTCTAAGTGGTAATGACTGAGTCATTAGTGTTACGACAAAAATGCTGTGTCAGCTCTCTGTTTGCTGATCTGAATGTTTACAGACACGAGACTGTTATGAGGTCAATAGTCAATGGTCAATGTTCAATGGTCAATCTCAAAGCCGGATTTGCAGCTCGCTTAATGCATAATGCACTATACTAGTATGGTCTTAAAGGGCCAATGCACGCTTTATTAGGAGACTTCCATTGAGCTTGTTAGTTGCGTACTTACAGATTTTCCATCGGCTTCAAAAGTTTCACTGACAAGATAATTTTATTGTGTACGTATAACCGTATAATATGTTGTCCTATAAAGTGTCAAGAGTCAATATTTAAATTAAGAGTTAGTTTTATATTATAATTCCTTAAGAACTCAATCCTTTAAAAACCTTATCCATGCTATTTTTAGTAGTATCTTGCTTGTCTGAGTTGTTAGAAAATGTCGTGCAATGAAAAAGTCTACGTACTAAGAGAAATCTTATAATATAAAATCTGCATTTTTCTGAAGTTATATTAAGAAACTTATATTTTTAATTAAATACGAAGAATAAAATTATAAAAACAAAGATACATTTAAGTTTGTTCTGTATTCTGAGCATAATAAATATGCTTCGAGGATTCTGCGATATTGATATCAAATATCCCATGTACGTAATTGTTTATCGTGTGATACGCCATAAGCAACTATATGTTCGCGAAAATAACGAATGGCTGCATTGAGTAATGAACTGCTTTGTATGAACACAGCTGGATCTTTGTTACGTATACGGCCAATTCCAAACTGAACCTTAATTTGAAGCCCAAGAGTTACTATTGCTAAAACGAGTAATACTAAATGTAGAGCAGATGCCAATTAAAACAGCAAATAACAGTACATGAACCCTTTGGGCTAATTTTTATTTTTTAATAAGCTTAATAAGTTTCTTAATGGGGTAGAGTAGATCACTATCAAACCCGGAAAAGACAAAGTACCTAATTCCATCAAAAACATGTAATTTTTTGTCAAAATTAACAAGACTCACAACAGTCATAACCTTGCACTGTAAAAAGTCATCAAGTTCACGTGAAGAACCAAGCCTCTAAGGTCTGACACTACAAACCTTAAGTCTACAAAGCCTACATCTTGGGCAATTGGGTAAACGTATGGCTTGGCTGAAGCTTAAGTGTAGAATGATAAGCCTAAATTTTCCCGTAATTTTCATCACCGATAATGTTAACTAGCAATGACTGCTCGATAATTAAACGATAGAATCAGTTCATGCAATCTATTAACAGTAACAATAATTAACATCGATGTCTCCATATAGGAACACAATTGACACTGAACAATGGCGTGAGCTTCCTGTGCGCACAAAACACGGATTCCGTGCCGTTGTGCAACCACTGTTCCAGAGATGTCTTGCTTTACACTTTCATCTTCTGCTTCTCGTTTTTCTTCCGCGTCACATCCGACGAGTTGTAATTGATATAGAAGAATTGATGTAATAGACGTTTCATTTGTAGCAAGTGTCGTATGATCTACATTGTTACGGAATAGTGTGACGTGAATACAGTTTAAAGTATAAGCAAATGAATTTAGTTCTGATGAGAACATACAGTGCTTGAAACAAAGCTGATTAGAGGTTTCTTCTTCACAAGAACTATTTAACTTATTCTTAGTTATCTTTATTAAGCGATATGCCGTCGGAGAGGTTGATCGACTTTATTGGTAGAAATATTTATTGAACCGAAAGCAATTGCAATATGTATATTATATAGAATGATTTTAATCAACATTATTGGTATTTATGTATCTTTTATTCAAGTGTGGGATGAACATGTACATATGTCTTGTGGAATGTGTTTTTGGAAAGGTCAAAACATCATCCATTGGCAGTATGCTTTAAAGTTTAAACAGAGATAATTATAGAATGTGATGTTATTGTAATCAATCGGTTCCGTGTGACTTGACACATCGCACAACTTAACGTGAAGTAAAAAGTAATTATAGATTGACATGGGAAATATTCCACGCAAGTCACTTATGATTTTTTTTTCTGTTACAGATCTTTCGCGTTTCCCACAACAGGTATGGAATGTTTGTCTTATTAATTAAAAATATACTTACTATTCTATGATTCAGTCTTAAGCATGTTTTGTATACCTACTTAATTACAGGTCTTACGCCCCAACTCACAGTCACTAACGGTTGCTTTAATCACACCTTAGTAAAGAATCACCATACACATTCTGTACTAGGGAGCGATTTAAGTAACCGTTATTGACTCTGAGTTAAGGCGTTAATCTATTATTAATTCATTAATTATTATTTTTAACTTATCGTTATATGCTTATGTCTAGGGAGAAATTTATGAATAGTACATATCAATGTATAGTTAATAAGTCTCATACACATATCTTCTCTTCATTGACTAGGATTATAACATTTGTAATGATATTATATCATCTCGAGCCTCATCGAATTTATTCCTAAAAAAGTCTCCGAACTTGTCTATAATCGAACCGGATTGACCAGTTTTTGCCTCTATAACGATCTAAGTTTATAAACTCATCGCCCAAAAAGGACTGTGTGTTTAAAATGTCTTAAAATTCTTAAATGGTGTATTACTTAGTAAGTTTTGACCAAACTGGATTGCCTGCTAATTTATGCTTTACAATTAGTTAAATTAGCTGATAATAGGATGCAAATTATTGATAACAATTGTATTTTCAACTTTATTGTATGTTAATAAAATCCATTCCATAATTCATGAGCATAACTAGTCAAATCAGTGGTGTTGTCAAAATAGTGGTTTCCAGATGAAGAATTTACTAATAGATACTTATTAATGTCGACGAAGAATGAATTGTGCAATTGTTAAACACAATTCTGAAGAACGTATAGGTAGTTTATGCGAAGAATCTCTGTACTTTGACGAGCCCGATAATATTAAATAACATCCAATTTGTCCACACGCCACTCCCCAGGTTTGAGGAACAAGTTCTTAAGATAGCATTACTTTTTATTGAATCAGGAAAGGTGGTCCAAGAAAGGGAAAGTGTTTATTTTTTGTGACAATAATTACAGTGCGGTGCCGCTTGTATCCAGTTTGTGTGTAAATTGATAATGAAAATATAAAGGTTTTACCCGCTTGTAACCGGTGGTGTCCCTCGGTCTTCGATTTCCATTCTCAGAGGCGGCGACTGCATAACTTCGTGACTTTTTTCGAACAAGAACATAATTATCTTGAGCCTGCTGAAGCCTGATTCGTTTATTTATTTTCCAAATTTAACGTGATGGATGAGATTTAACGTCATTATGTTTTATTGGTTCCTTTAATGTCTGAAGAATTTAATGTGTATTAGTAGTCTCGTGCCGGGGTCTTATATTCATCGAACCGTCGTCATCTGTATCCGATCCTATAAGTTCATATAAATTTACCTCTTCTACCGGTGACGAACAGTCATCTTTTACCGGCCCTGCTTGTTCTTTAAGTTCAAGTTATTAAAGTTGTCAAATAGTTTTACTAGCTTAACAGCCATAGATTCCATCATAACTCCTGATTCTATATTACCCTAGATTTAAATTCAAAATAAATACAGATAAAAAGATGTTTTCGCATTGCATGTCTGTAGTGACAATAACTCTTTCACTGCATGGAGCAATAAAACGATTTCATGCGTAAATGTCGAAGATAATTGGTAGTTACAACCGACTTCAAAAGTATTCATGTAGAAACTGTCCCTAAAGCCGGACTCGGACCCACCTGTCTCATTCTCATTATGTGATACATACATTCGTTGAAGTTGAGTCAACACAAGTTTTTTGTTGTGTGCGTAATAGGAAGTTATAACTTAATTAATGTTATGTAAATTTACTTTCTGTGGCAAGAGGAAATCGCATTGCTGTTCATATATCGAAGGAACTATAGCTATCAGGGTTTAAAAGTCCTGAAATTGTGTCCATGCCTTGCTAAGACAGATCAAAAGCGGACCAGTATCTGAATAAAACTGGATATCTGCTGCATTTATCTATCCAGCTGAAAGACTGCTAAAATGACGCAAGCTCGTGCAGACCCTAGAAAGTTACGTCCAACTCCAGTAGTAGAAGCTGGTGAATGAATGGCTGAAAATCAAAACATCTTTCATTATTATCTAAAGCAAAATTTCTGTTTTTTTGTTTTTATTAAAATTAAAATTTACACTTCCATTTTATTACATTAATAAAGTACTAAGGTTGTTAGCTGAGGAACATTAATGACATGACATAGTATCACCCTGAAATATTTAAAAACTCTTACCCCTTTACTTGTGCTCGGTCGCAATTTGGCCAAACGCGCATTATTTCTATTTTAAATCTGGACAGTATTTGTGCCATTTTAGAGAAAGCGTACTTTTACTTATGCCTGTGTTCGGTGTAATTAGCGGTCAGGCCGAGTACAAAGGCTGTTATTATCCCCGAAAAAATATCTTTCAATAGTTCGGAGTGTACCGACTCACCTTTTCCGTGGTCATTAACGGTGTTATTCGAAGTTTCTTGGAATCAATGGTGTCGAATTTTAGATTTCATCTGCTTGTCAGTTTATTCTTTTGTAATAATATGTTTAGAAGGATAATTTTTAATTTTACTGATTTGTATTTAACTTGTCTCATAAATTTTTGTATTTTTTAGAATTCTCTTAGAACTTAAAATTTTGACGACATTTTAATTTGTTTTACAACAATTGTTTACATTTCGTTAGTTATGTATTTTATAGTCGTATTTTACTAATGTCATCATTTACTAGTGATTTACTAGTGATTATTCGACATTATTATTCCGAATAGTCCGTGCTCTATTGCATCATTCTTCCTCTAACCATTTTTGTTTATAGCATGTTACACTTTTTTTGCAAATTGCATATTTTAATAGTGAAAGTGAACAGCAGTATTATCTAATATATAAAATTCTGATGTCGCGCTTTTTTGAAGTTGAACTCCTCCGAAACGGCTCGACCGATTTTCGATTTCTGAAATCTTTATTTCTTCTTAATCTGTCCAATGTATTCGGAAAATAGCCTGTCATAATATACGCGTTAATTCCACAAATATCCTTTTTAGTCACTCTTACTATATTCGTAAAACACAACAGTTTTTATTAACTGTCACATTGGTTTGTTGTAAAAGGCTATACACCTTTCTTAATATGTTGTGATAATTATAACGATACTCTGAAGTCTGAGCATGTAGTTTTCCCATGTTTTCCACGACCGTGGGACCGTCAGTCACCGCCGCCCGTGAAACTGATGAAGTGCCCATATCAATCTTTATCTACTGTTTTCCTCATCAATTTCACAAACTACTTTTACACCTCGAACACCTTTCCATTTCAAGATGACGATAGCCAGCTACGTCTATTGCAATAACCGTTTTTATTACTATTGTCGGTTTATTAGATATTGATAAATTAGATACATTAACGTTTTGATGTTCTTAGTTCGGTTAATTTCAGACCTATCAAAAGGTACCTAATTGGCCATTGGAGGAAAGAGTTAATTCAGAGCTTTGTTGCGACCAAGGTCGTTGGCTAAAAGTAACTTGTGGGAAACATAAAATCTTGCAAATGCTATCTTAAATAACATTTCTTTTATCATCCTCCATCAGTGAACCATCCGTTGAAGCTGTTACGATGGTTCATGAATATGGTCCTCGGATAGGTTCGATACTTCTCAGATGAAAACTTTGTGTGTAAGTCGTTATACCAATAAATTTCAGTAATTAATAAATAATTGAAATGATTCTAAATTAATTTATTTTCATTAATAATACGACTCTGTTCCGTAATCGATAAGGTAACGGATGCGAGCGAATCGATACCGAGTGATTCATGAAAGGGCGAGTTGTAGGATCGCGAGCGTTGCCAGTCCGTTGACCCAAACTTTCCCCCGTTCCTGAATAACCTTAAACTGCATTGCATTGCAGCCCCACGGCTTCGGCGTGCCTCCAACTAGTTGGAGCTTGGAGCTTCAGGTTTCGATGCCGAGTAATGATATGGTAATTGGCAATGAAACTGTCCGCCTTAACTAATGGTGAAATGATGTAAGATTATTTTTTTGTGATGAATTGTATTGCGCAATGACAACTTAACGTAATTGAATTAATGTAAATTGCTGATCTATTAAGTGCAGCAATTAAGTTAAGTTAAGGGATTTAGATATTTCCTCAGATGCAGATCTATTAATTGCGGCAATTTAGGGGCTAAGGGCTTTGGATATTTCCTCAGATGTACACATTTATGAATTGTTCTACATTCATTTATATGAATGATTTTAACTTTTATAAGTTAAAATCTTTGTTATTTTTACAAACAACTTAAATCGAAATACATTTTAATTCATGTAGGAAATTGTAACTAATACGTAACGAAGTTAAAATTAATAGATAGTGTTTCCATGGACTGGTGAAAAATTATGTACTTACTATTTACATTATTATTACGCAATATAATGTTTAGCCTCATCGTATTTGTAGGAAATAAAACTCAACATCTGAGAATAATAGGAAAGTTTTTTATGCTTATCTGTGGGAAGATATAAGAATGAATAAGAATAACTATGCTTGAAATATTACAATACAACTATGACATAATTAAGTAAACAAAGCAAATGCAAGAAACTGTTTACAAAAGTATTCTTAGTAATTGACTACATTTACTACTATTCTTAATAATTGCGTTATAATACTTATTCAGTAAATGAAACTACGTACTGACGGTTACCACAGGGCAAGAAGGACAGATAAAAACCGAAAACTTGAGGGGTTCGATTTAAGTAGATTTGATCAAATCCCAGAGGTTGATAAAATAACATCTCCGCTGGGTCTTTTCTCTAAATATTCATTAGGTATTTGAATAACCTCGGATTGCATTGCATTATTTCCCTACAACATAATTAAACATGTAATACTCGTAAGCTCAAAATAATATGCTCGTTTGGCCTCACCCTTACGAGCATTAAACCACAGATTAAACTCCGTGTTTGAACGTAATTCATGTACCCAAAAAAAGATCCTATAATTAACTCTAAGAAGGAGGAAATTTCAGGATAAAAAAATAACATGAATTTGCAAAAGAGAAGATTTACATCATTATATTCAAAAAAATAACTTAATCACGTAGCTATCTAAGGTCTCGGTACATAAGGTCTCCAGTACCTAATATTTTAGCTTATTTATCAGTCTTTACTGAAATTTTACGTTTCACCCATTGAAGTACAATATCATAGAAGAGACATCTCGAACAAAATGTGTGTTCCCGCCGGGAAGTTCTATTTTCAAAATTGAGCCCCCGTTCTCCTTTCAAAATCGAATGAATCCATTGGAAATGCAGCCGCGCGGCTTCAATTCATTGGAACATACATTGTGTTCGCGGTGTCTGTTCTATACGCTAGTAATAATACTTCAATGGTTTCACCTTTATCGGCAAACCGCAGCACATGTACTAATTACCTGTTTTTATTATTTGCGTTTCAATTGACGCAATTTTCCGTCGTGATATAACGCGCACGCCATCACCTCCATTGTTTTTGTTACACCGATTCTAATCTCGTAACGTGATTCTAATATAGCACATAATTATCATGTCTTGGTAGATTGTAATGATAGAATTATTTTTAATGACAATATGTTATTAAATTACATTTTTCAATGTCAATTCTACAGGATTTTTTTGCGTGAGCTTCTTAAAACATTATTGGAAATGTTCAAAGAAGTGAAGAGCCTATTTCTGAAGACATATACACACTTTCATCTCAATCTTGTAGGCTAAAGTAATATTAGGTAATGTTAATAACACTATAAGAAAAAAAACTAAATTAATAGATTTCTTACAACATTCTATGAAATTAAAGTGGAAATGGGCAGGTCATGTGGCTAGATCGGAAGACTCTCGGTGGACTAAACGAGCTATTACATGGAAGGGACCTAAGGGGAAAAGAAAGCGAGGTAGACCATATAGAAAATGGGCCGATGATATAAAAGAAATAGCTGGAGAGGAGTGGTGTAATGAGGCAAAAGACCGAAAAAATTGGATAAACTTGGAGGAGGCCTTTACCCTATAGAGGGGTTCTCATTAAACTAAATAATAAAAAAATTCAAATAATGACATTTAATTATAACTTAAATTTGACTAATTTTGTAATTTAATTTTGTATTTGAAATAATTTCGTAACCTATATTTTTTAATTTGCATGAATTAATTTAATTTAATTTTATTTTGTATAGATGAAAATATTAATGACTATTTTTTAATTTTTGTAATTGGAATTGATGTAAAAATAATGAATTTACTAAATTTAATAATTATGTTATATTACCTATTTTATGGAAATGAGAAATAAAAAGACTTATTATTATAATAACACTTGGGAAAGTAACAATTATTATATGAGATCCTAGTTAAAACGCCTCATTTGAAAAGAGTAATGTCACAATTACATACATTATGTAAACCCCCGTGTATGAGTTAAGCTGTCACGTGATTTTTTATGATTTCTAAATGAGTGCTTAATAATATTTCGTTACTTAATAAAAATTTATAATATAATAAACCGCTATACGATCTTCTGCGAATTGCGTAATTTTTTTTGCTTCAGCTATTACTATTACTATATCTATGCAGTATATAAAAATCTTATGTCACGGTGTTTGTGGTCGCATTCCTCCGAAGCGGCTCGATTTTTAGGGTCCTGGAGTAAAATCGGAACCCTTATATTTTTGTCTTGTTCGTCCGTCCGTCCGTCTGTCCGTCGCGTTTGTCCGAAGCAAAGCGCCGAGACCCTTAGTGCTCGCGTACCCTATAGTCTGGCTAATCGATGAAAAGGTTTTCCAAAAATATTATGGGTCTTCTAAGACCATTTTTAAAATTAGGGGTCCGTTTGCGAAATATTTGGCTTTAAAAAGCTCATTTTGGTTAGAGTCAAGTGTGTCCCCCCCCTGCTGGCTAAACGGTTGAATTTGGACAAGTAAAAAAATTCTTAAAAATAGGTTCTATGATGAATTTACAAGGAAAACTATCACGGCTATGTTAGCATAAGTAGTTACTGAGTAATAGTCAATAAACTTACTACATGTATTATAATACTATATGTCTTCTGTGTTACTACTTCGGAACCCTACATTGCGCGTGGCCTGACACGCACTTGCCTGGTTTTTATGATTTTTTTTTGTTTGTAATTTATAAATGTGAAAGTTTAGATATTTACATACTTGTCATATTTGTTTGTAATATTGGTAATAGACCGCAGCCGTTATATGACTATTGCTAAACGACAGTTCGTTATTGGATAACTTTTTTGTGCAGTAAGTAGGTAAATGAAATCTACTATACTCCATGCGATTTGCAGCCAATCAAATGTAAACAAACCATTAAAATCGTTTTCTAGTGTTTTCACCAACTGACTTGAATTTGTACACCAAATGCGTTTTATTTAGACAAACTACTCAATAAGGTATTTGTGAATTCTTAAATAAATACATATTGATCGATAACAATTATAAAATCCGAGTAAATGTGGAAAGAAACAAAATTAAATAACACTGTCATCATCCAAACACTTTGCAATGACAATCTTATTTCCAAGAAGCGATTTGAAACTTTTAACTTAATCTACTACTTTGTCTTAATGAGTATATCTAAATAAAACGCATTTGGTGTACAAATTCAAGTCAGTTGGTGAAAACACTAGAAAACGATTTAAATGGTTTGTTTACATTTTGTTTCGGCTACAAATCGCATGGAGTATAGTTTAAAACCTATGGAATACATTTATCATTTGAAAGCGCATGAACAGCATAACATAAGAATGCTTCAAATCTCCAATGCAAGAACTGCAATCATTCTGGTGAGCTACATACTGTTATGCTGTTACAGTTTATAAACGATTCAAAACAAACTATGTACTGTTATCATTGAATCGCAGATTGTCTTTTGTTTTACTATTGTCTGTTTTTCTTCCGTCAGATGTCCGTAATAATTACAAATTCTGAACGGTCGCTGACCGTTATTAAAACGCAGTGATGATCTGTTCCAGAAGTCGATTCCATTTCAAAGAATGATACGAGTGGAATTATGATACGGTTCTTCGTTACATTCTTGCCGCTGAGACACATTACCATTGATTTTAAGACTGCACTGGACATAGACATTTTGCTAAACACTGATGACAACCTATATTTAGTAGCAAATTCATTGTGGAATCAATTTGAATTAAAAAAGCCGAAAGTGCGTGCGGCAGACGGTCGGACATGACGAAACTATAACTGTTCCGATTTTACCTCGGAACCCTAAAAATGGATGAGTATAGTAAATCCAGAAGAAATGCTGTTTCTTGCTGAAATTAAAGTTTTTTTTACGTTGCTTCCTGTCTTTTTCTTCCCTCTTTCTTGGCCGACAACACATCAGTGATACCTTTGGTGTTGCTGAGGTTCATAGGCGACAGTAGCCACTTACCATCAGGTGGGTCGTCAGCTCTTTTGCCGGCTATTCCCATAAAAAAGAGCATTAAAAAAACCTAACTATCCAAAGAAATAGTTACCAAGTCCGTAACTATCGTTTTTCAATACAATGCAATGATGGAACAAACCAGGCGCTGTTACGGCCGATAGGTAATTTAACGCGTTTACCTGTGTCAAATGGTTATAAATCAATTGTGTAGTGGTCAGGGACCTGATACAAGACAATGTGTTTGGTTGTCCATGACCAAATTTAAAGTTTGAAAAGAATTATACAAGTCTACTATAAAATATCCTTTGATGTTTGTTTGACGATAGTTGATTTACTGCGGTGTTAAAAGGTGAACGTAGAGATAAAATATTTTGGGAAATACAGGTACAACAGTGGTTTCTTTGTAAATTATTATACCTTGTTTATCTAGTTCCAATTTTTGTTTTTTTCTCTTAATTTTAATTGTGTATCTCTACTTTTCATTTCTAATTATTTATAGTTACGAGTATATCTGGGCTTCGTCTTTTGTTTTGTCTTCAGTTGATACTTGATAGAGAGATCGATTTTCATTTGTTTAAAATTGATTTTGAAAAATTGCTTTTTTGCTAACCTCCTTCAAAGTTAACAAAATTTAAGGTAGCAGTAAGTCAGTGCAATGAAGGCTCCTGCGCATACGTTGTGTTTGTTCAATGGAATGAAAAAAAAACAATTGTGCCAGTGGAATTGGTTCATTTTTAAAATCGACTCGATTGTATCTATAGATGTGGTCTATTATATGCCCTAGTGCTCGAAATACGTAACATACGTACCTAATCGAGATGCTTCCGAAATCGATTCAATCGAGGAAAGAAACCCCACATTTCCTCGGCAGGGCTTCCTAAACAGTAACCTAATATGCGGTGGACGCGCAACAATCACTCCAAGTGTCAATAATCGCTCGCGGTTCTGCTCGAGAGCGCAGCGTGATTTCGTAATTATCTATGCTTCATTTGCGATCGGCCTATTATTACTAGTATTATTCACGGAGGCTGTCGATCTGTCTGTACAATGCCCTATTTGTCAATGCTTAGCGGATATTACTAAAGTTTTCTTTTTACTTCTTTTCAAGTTATTAGTAGTAAGAATTAGATTTTACATATTCCGAGATAATTTCTGTCAAGATTGTTTTATTACTCTGCGAAATTTTTAATGGATCATGTAAATTCAGTGGATATATTCATTGGTTTATAAAACGCAAATTCCACATTTATTGTGTTCAAATAAAAGGCCTTTTAATTTTGCCTAAATTGAAGGTTATACATATTTAAATACATTACATATTTATTCAGAGGTACAGGTGTGGTCACAATATTACCAAATCGCTTGACATTGACCACGCCTTTCGTCCGCCAAGGTATTCGTCCGTCTACAGAAAAACTACATATCTATTTTGTAAATAAATTTTTATAGTATGAATGAGATATGTAGTACGAGTATTTATCGAGAGTCGAGACAATAATTGTCAAGCAGCAAGAAATTAAAAGGCCCGCGGTAATATTCCAGTATCGAAAATTCATATGTTATTAAAGAAAAACGGAAAGCTGACTTATGTACATAAAGTCATATATCGTTGTCTAGTGTCCAATGTACATACCTATATGTACGCAAGAATAAGGCTGCGTGGGCTTCAAGTGGCCACAAACTACACAGCATGTAAGGTCGGAATGCGATCTTGCGTCAGGAATCAAGTCACGACATTCAAGCAAAAAGCTATATATCGTCGTGTCGTGAGCACAGAACACCTAATAGGTGTTCTGTGGTCGTGAGCATCATCGCTTCATCGCGCTTGGTTCAGTTTCTACTAGAGAATGTATTCTGTTGTTTATAGCGTTTTCCGTTTAGATAGGTAATATTTAAATGATCTATTAATTATTATAATTCATGGAGTGCCATGGTTCCGGAAATCCTTCTCCACGAAATTGTGCTTACAGAATTCGTCGTCTGTCTTTATAATATTAGTATCAGCCAAACACTCTGAGAACAGAAAAAAAGAAGATTGATTAAATTCACCTACGCTCGAAAAACAACAAAATAAACACAGTGCAGTGCATGTTTGGCTTGTTGAAAGCAAAACAACGCATAAAATGTTATAATGTTCCGCAGTAAATATAAGTCCTAAATGGGAGGTAAAGTGCAGATTAGCAAAAACGTACCTTTTAGAACAATATAACAATTTCATTATAGCCAACTCTCTCACATGCGCCTGTATAGGTGAACCTCCTTTTCATATTTCCTTTACCTATGTAACTGATATTTAATTTTAAAGAATACTAAAGAGCCAAATGAAAGATTAAAATCAAAAGCTCTGATATTAAAAACTAACGTTTTACTTTTAACCACTGAACTATCATTGTTAAGTACTAATAATGAAGTATTAATAATATTAATTATACGAAATAAAAATAATAATAACATTAAATATTTTAATCTATATACTGGTAACAAACTTATCACTTAGGATAGGACGCTATCTCTTCCAGGCAACCTTTGGCCAGATAATTGTTTCAACATTTTCTAATGTTATTATTCTTCTGAATAGAAAGGGATTCTTTCCACCGTTTCTCTGAAACTAAAATTATTGTATTTTTTACAATGTTTTGATATTTTTGGGTGTTCTTTTTTATGGGCACTTTATGCAGTTTTTAATTGTTTTAACTTTTTTTTTTTGAACTTATGTGTTCTCAGATTTTAAAATGAACCTTTTTTGTTTTATTACCTGTACCGAAAATATAAATAAAAGGCAATTTTACCCACGAACGCAGGGGTCCCGGTAGGAATCCTGGCACCAACCTCCACACTCTCCATAATGTTTTCAAAGGTGTGTGAAGTCTAGCAATTTGCACTTGGCCAGCGTGGTAGACCATGGCCTGAACCCCTTACATTGTGAGAGGAGACCCGAGCTTAGCAGTGGGACAATTATGAGATGTGACTTTTACCTGTACTTGATCTTCTTGAACTTGAAATTAAATTGTTGATTTTTTGTAGTTTATTATTGTTGGACCTGTAATTCAATACCCCGTTATTACCGAACTATTTCCCATAAGCAAGAAGAATTCTTCGACAAGTAAGCTCAGTGGAGTGATGATGAAACATATTCCACAACAGCACGAGCGGCCTGCATTCCGGGGTAATTGGTCGAGTCGGCGCGGTGGCGGCGGCTATCGGTTCAAACGGTTTGTTCATGCGTGGTCAGTACTGGTTCTGCTTCAAGGGCGATTGTAATTCATTAGCGTACTTGTACTATAATAATAGTAAGATGAGAAGAGGAATAGTGATTTCGAAAGACTTTTTTATTACAAATAACATAATAACCCAGAATTCTCTATTCGAATTCAAACATTAAATTGAATACGGAATTTTCGACTATTTTTGGGCCATAGAGTCAGCCAATAAATGGCAAATTAACAACAAAACAAGATATCAAATCAAATCAGAATCTTTTATTCATATAGGTAGATAGTTATTCAAACTCAAGTACCTATAGGTTTGAGTCTGTGAGTGTGACTGATCATTCGAATTTTAATTTGCTAAATAACATTAGGCAACAGTAATAATATGTTAAATTTATATTTATAAGATTACTTAAAAATATATATAAAACCTCTATTTGAATTCACCAATAAAATTACCATCGGGTATATTTTGCGATATCCCGATCCGCTTTATTCAATATTATCTTTCTTTATTCTACAGCATTGAACATTTCCCCATTAATTGTTCACTACTCTTTGTATTTTTCTCCTTCCTCGAAAAGCTTACCCATAATCTTTTTCAAATAAATGAACTTAACCAAAACAGCTTCCTTATCTCAGTCACGTACAAAATCCTTTTTCAGAAATTCCTAATTCGTAAAGCCTCTTTGTTTGCTATTGTTCCTCGGTAACGGAGCCGGTTAGGGGTTTTAAGAATTCATTCAGGTAGGCCTCGCGTCGTCCGCTTCACCCAGTTCCCACTAGGTCATGTCGTGTCAGGCTTGATACGCCACCACGCCATGCGCCATGCCACCATCAGTCAGAATCAGACATTCAGACCCGTCGCGACCATTGTGCCGGACACACGTGCGCTCGTGCGTCATAGTTGTTACCGTTAAAAATCCGTTTAATCCCCCACTGAGTTCGGAAACTATTTATATGCTACAAATCATCCTCCATAAGATACAATCAGCGATCGTTATGGTTACTACTTATAAAGTGAATAGTGAAGTGTATTCAGTGTTTATTGGATGCCATTAACGCTAAAACAGGTGCGTATCATATGCGATGGGTTAAGATTGAAAGTTAGCGTTAAGACATTATGTTTCTTTGCTTCTAATCAAATGGAAAGTTCATTTATAATGTCGTCGACACGAGGCAACGGTTGTTGACTTTGTTGTATACTGATAGGAATAGCTCATGGCAATTAACTTACTGTAAAGCTCAGGACTACAGTATGTTGTCAGTTGATATTTGATTTTAAATCCTATGTTAGCTATTCAATTTTATGAAGTTGGCCTGTCGTATTTCTTACTATTAGTCTAACTGTGACTACTTAAAGCTATTATACTTTAGCAGCATTAGAGTACACGAGTCTGCACTTGTGTGGCTTCGTCTCTGAATATATCAACTTAAATGGTTACGTCTTTACTTCTTCAAATCTAATGTGACGGTTTTGTTTACGTTACAGTTTAAGTTAAGCTTTTCAAACATCTCATTTATGTATATGGTCAGTTGTATCATCCTCTGGTCCTTTTGGCCTAAGATTTACTAAGCTCCCAGACAAGTGATGTCCAATAGTTTATCGTAGATGTCTCTATCAATAAGCTTTGAAAGGTAAAAGATGCTTAACCCTTTGGTATTCGGCCGGTTTGTCGTCAGTCCGCCCACTGAAAGCTGCCTACAAACTAACCAGTGTAGGTCAAACTTACTGTTATTAACCGTACATTTTTATGTCATTATACCTTCTTTGGACATCATTACTCGAGATAAGTTAAAATATTTAATACTTTATTTCTTTTCTAATGATATTTATAACTGTCTTTATTTAAACCACAGTAGCACATGTCAAGGGATCAAAAAGATTAAAAACATTTTCTATCCGAACTAGGTTTTTAGACTGGTCATCCGAACTTTACACTTTTTTTTTATGCCTTAAGCAGGCAAACGAGCAGACGGGTCACCTGATGGTAAGTGTTCACCGTCGCCCATGGACATTAGCAACACCAGGGGCGTCACCAATGCGTTGCCGGCTACGAAGAAAAGAAAAGATAGAATAGAATGGGGAGGGAAATGATTGATAGATTTTGTAAAATATTTTTATTTCTATTGAGTCTTCACCAATAAAGTTTTAAAAATACCTATTGCCTCTGTAACAACCTATACTTCAGTAGGTTAGTATGAAATCATTCACAGTATATTGCACATCAGGTCGGAAATTCCAACACATGTCGCCTTCGCAGACAGTCTTTTTTGTCTCTTAAAACCAGTCGAACAAACAGGCCAGCCTCATTCTAGAAAATAGTACCTATTGGTTTTTATCCTTATATTAATCAAGAAAGGGTACCCTTTATAAGTAGTTTTTACAAGTTCTTTAAATATTCTAGTATGTGTTTTTCCGACTTCGGATGCATCTGATGGTTCATGTCCAATTGTTTCTTAATAATCTTGGTGATCAATGCTTGAAACAATAAGTTCTAAATCTAATATTATGGTCTCTTTATAGACCTGTGTTTAGGATGCACTCCAATTGGGTTCTCCATCTCTGTCTCGCGAGGCTGCAGTTCATAAAGTTGATTGAACAAATTGTAATCAAGATGAATTATTACTGCAGTACATCAAGTAGAGTCATGATGCAGCTTGACTATAAGTCTACAAGCACCCTGTGTGACCAGGGAACAGAGACAGAACAGAGACCAAGTCATAAAGAATAACACAGTGTTTAGTTTTACTCCACGTATGCATTGGAAGTTGCAACAGTGATATATTGTGATAACTACGTTTACGAGAGTTCAAACGACATAATAACTGGCTGTTTACTAATACTAAGTAATAATGTGTATCACGCACGAGTCATTTCCGCCACAGTTCATGGTTATTATTTGATAAGTTTAATAAAATTTATAGAGGCATAAATTATATCATTGAAAATCTATATATATAAAAATGGATGTTGCTAAGCGCTAAACTCGAGAACGGCTCGACCGATTAGGCTAAAATTTTTTTTGTGTGTTCCTTGGAGTCCACAGAAGGTTTTTATAATATTAAAAAAAAAAAAAAAAAAAAAAAAAAAAATTTGCGTGGACAATACTAAAACAATACTTTTCACATAAAAAATTGTTTCAGCATGTATGGTACATGGTAAATATTCGAAACGGTATCCACGGGAATTAGTAGCAGAAATAATTAGGTACCTACCGGGAGTAATGGCTAACTGCTATATCGTCGCCGATCAACTGCAGATAAAAGAAGATCAACAGTTGTAAAAGTAAATCAACAAAATATCGAAATTTTGATAATCGTTGCATTGTTCCTTATTCACCAATCCTATCAAAGACTTTCAAGGCGCATATCGTGATATGGCTGTGATTGGAGTTAGTGCTGAGATTTCTGTTGATGAAGTTAACCAATACCAAATGTGCCGTTACGTTAGTATTAATGAAGCAATTTCGCGCATTTTTCTCTTCCCATTCATGAAAGATACCCCACTGTAGTTCATTAAGCAGTCAACTTAGAAATTGGCCAAAGAGTATATTTCACTGCACAGAACGTACTACAACGAGTTATTCAACCACTATATACAACCTTGACCAGTTTTTTTAGTATGTGTCAGAATGATGATTTTGCCCGAACACTGCTACTTAGCAGCGTTTGCAGCTGTTAGAAAATGATTCCCATTGGGATCAAACCTCAAATGATGCTGTAATTTCTTTTAAGCCTCAGCAAATACGAACATTGTTTTCTATAATTAGGTATATCGATATGCTTCCCGTCAAACCCAATTGATTTATGAATCAAATACAAAGATGATAATATATGTGACGATATCTTGCATCAAATGCGCACTAGAAAAGGGAATATACATTAACAATACACAGAAACAATTTACAACGAGGCATTGATAATAGTTGAGGACATGTGCTTGATGATGTCAAACAAAGTATCGTCTCAATTATGCATGGCCGTGCCTAATCGCCCAATGCACGACGTTGCTTTAAGGGAATCAGAATAAATGTTCCGCTGTTGAACCAACAACAAAAATTTGTAAATGATGGAACTGGAGGAATTTACTATTTGGATGCTCCAGGTGGTACATCTTCATCTAGCAACTCATTGACCTTGGTAATGGCAAAATCCCTGTTAATGATTCGACTGGCTGCATTATATTTTTGTCAGTTTACTGAAAAAACAATCGAGCTTATACGAAACGTGTTCCCAAACGTCTCTCAAAATTACAAAGATCATATTTTGTGGCTGAGCGTTCGTGCTATATTAGCTGCCAAAATTACGGATGTAGTTGAAATAAACTTCAAAATTCAAAATGAAATTGCCGGTGAATTAAAGACATACAAATTTCACATACACTATAAGTGAATGATGTATGTGTATGTGAACTGATGATCGTTAAATTTTCCGGGATTGACACCTCATAATCTTCAATGGAAAGTAGGATCGGTAGTCATAATGTTAAGAAATAGTAAATATTAACTTATTTTTGTAAATAATCGTCGTTTATTGTTGAGGTTTAGGTACTGTTAACTTTTGACAGAACGAAGTCTGTCGGGGCAGCTAGTAATATATAAAATTAATGAAAAGTGTAATATTAGATATATAATGTATATAAGTGTAAGTTGGAACTTTAGTCATTTTACTTTCAGCAGTAAATAAAACTTTGGGTAGATAGGTACAACGTACAACCAACGTCTAAACTTATCACATGATTGTTATTACTCATTACTTAGCTTGCATTGATAAATTTGTCAATCAATATTGTTTTTTATTTTTTTACTTTTCAGGTAAGTTTAATTATTTGACTTTTACTAAAAGTAGCTAGGGGTCGATGCGCCCTATGGACGAGTAATAATGTATGTTATCTTAACACAAAATAGTGCACATACACACATAGTTATAATAAAATGCCTACATCAGAAATATTGAGAAAATGTGAGTAACTGGTACATATCAACCTGTTGGTAACGCAATAGACACTATTATTATAGAACATTTGTTACCCACATGTCGGCCACGGAGCGCTGTTACCTCACACACCTCACTTTGATTATGAAAGTGACTTACAATGCTTCGGTGTTGATATTGTATTATAATAACTAATCTTGGAGAGAGTTCGTACATACAAGATCATTGCAAAACTTGTGTGACATCTGTTGTGCTAAAAATTTAACAATTAAAATGTAGCTGTTAGATTCTATTTACACTAATATCTCTTTTTTCTTATTAATAATTTGTTGATTTTATTGCTGCAATAAAATTGTTCTTACATTGTGTTATTGTACTTCATTCAATTCACATGTGAATAGCAGACAACGAAAGAGGCGGGACACCTAATGTGTGGCACGCGGCCTGATGGCCCAAAATATCGCAATATCCTTATATAATATGATAGGATAAGAGGCAATATAATAGGATAATGCTTCAACACCAAATCTCATAAACATGAGAAGCTATAAATTATACCAAGAGATGCAGTCCTCCCGGGTAACTTTGAGTTTCACCGGTAACTTGAACACAATAATTACTTTGGCGGGTTTATACAATTAAAAAACTACTTATGTAAAATAAGCTACTTTAGGTTGTACCACTGAAGAAATAATAGTACCTACTTATGATGTGTGCGAAATTTCTTGAAAATCCGTTCAGTAGTTTTTGTGTAAGAGAGCTATAAAAATCCATACCAATTTAGTAGGAAGTGAATTGCCGAAACTTGAACTCAATTAAATTTTTTCTGTAGTAGATTCAGAAACATTGATTGTACTAGGCTAGGTTATATATTAAATTAATACAGAAACAGAAACACAGTAGCGGCGTCCGAATTTACACAGACGGTTTTTCATAAAATTTCTACTTCTGAAGATAGATGTTCTTCTGTAAAGCATGTTCCTAATATAATGAATAACCGATGCGATCAAACTCTACAGCCAGTAAAACACCGTTGGCTTCACTCACATCCACATGATAAAAACGTTGCCTTCAACGAAATATCTTCAAACAATCAAACATATGCAACTCGGATATTAAGGTCAGATCGTTACGCGCCAGCGACCGCCTCTAATTGTGTTAGGTGTAAGCCGCGGTGTGAAGTAACACGGCTGTAATCGAAGCAATACCTGATGAGGCTATAGGTACCGTCAAAAGCAATCCTGTAAGCGAAGCAATATCTTTACTTTGAAGATATGTTACCCGATAAGATCTTGCTATCGAAGCAGTGCCTGCGTGCATTGTGAAGATCGAACTTATAGTAACAGGATCCCGATGCTGTGCTAGATTATGCACTGGATGCAATTTCAAATATACTTTGCCAGAAGCAAAATTATATGCAAATTTAATGCTTAACGACTTATTAAATTGCACGTTTAACTACGAGAGTTCAAAGGAAATACGAAATTACACTGGCAAGTATCTAATTTATACGAATGCACGAAAGGTTTAAAATAGAAAAACCTTTATTGTTTGAATTTTTCCTACACAATAGCGTTCAATGCAGTAATAATAATAATAGATGGTACTTCAACGGCATGTAGATTTGCAACATACATCGTTAGCAACGCGGAAGACACGATGGTTCGGAAGGAACATGATTCCTGGAACCTACAAGTTCTCACAAAGTCAATACATGTACTTAATTGGCACCAAAATCTTTAATCAATTCGATCTCATCGTTCATAACTTTTCTATGACCACGAGATCGAACACATTCCGAACGTCACCCTGAAGCGATACATGATACTGGTTAGGCTCTATTGCAAATAGGGTTGTCAATTGGCGGGAAAACCCGGAATGGTCCCGGAAATTTACGTCTTGTCCCGTAATTTTAAATTAATTCTTCACCAGGATATCAAGTCTACAAAATGAGCACTAAAATGCACCAACAGTAACGATACTAGGGGCGCCACTTTGAAATTGACTTGCGTTGACAAAAAAGAAGCGCTCTTGGGCGAAGTGCGCTTCCAGAACAAAAATCCTGGATCTGACAGTAGAATTGCCCCGAAAATGATAAGCCTATATCTGGTAGTAACAACCCTGGGCTCAAATGGTGCAATGTCCCCGGTATTGTTTCGTTTCGACACAATGCTTATTATACCGACGCGCGTCCGGCCGTCTGTTTGTTCTCTACTTTGAGGGCAGCGCAGCCTTGAAGTACCTTCCTAATGCTACTCGTATGATCAATGTTATGGTATATCAACAATTCGACTCGGCTATTATTTTAACTATTGAAATTATTACAATGATTTTGGTTAATGAAAAATGTTTATTTTTTTCAAGAACATCATGCGCTCAATTGAAAGACTGCGTCCGTTGTCTTTCAATCTCCATCATCATAAATGAGAGATGTTGTGGCTTGTGTTTACCAAATTCTCATTTGTTTGTTGGTCAGAAAATTACAAGTAAAGTAATTAAGGTGAAAATATTTTGGTAGCTTCCACATTCCTATATTATTACAATTTACGATCAGGTTGTTGTTATTTTCCTCATCAAAGGTACCAGGTGTCAACTGACTTTATTATTTTACTAGATTGTTTAATTTACGTTCACTGTTGTCTTTCAGCATCTATCAATATTATTCGGTAGTTCATACTTCAGCTTGTATTTGCTCAGCTTTATTAGTCAAACAAAAGGTGACCTAATGTGTCGCATTATGATCCCCTCCAGCTATTTATATTGTTATAACAATGATAATGGCATAGTGACGTCATTAGTGCTGGAGGTATGTGACATGTGTTTGGCGTGAACCAACACTGCGAATTAAGACGTTGTTTTCGAACGAAGGAGTCAACTGTCTTATAGCGCATCCTTATTCACATAATAATTATAATAGGTGTTATGTAAAATAACAGCGAACTAGGAAAGTTTCCGATTTTGTAAAACTATGGGTGCTACATTAGCTATTGTACCTACAATACCTAACAATTATGATAATATCGTCACGAAGAATCAGCGACGAATTTATTTATTAAATAAAATCATACTTGTTATCATAATGGGCATATTCCAAGGTTAGACAACTGCAATAATTAGACATACGAAATACTGATACTTATTTTAATAGTTTAATAATTAGAGCATGAAACAACAATAAATATTTTGCTTAATCGTCTCTTTTAATGACTATGAGTATTGCGTTTAGTGCCTGTCACAATGGAGGAGAATAATACCTACATTAATTTTATTCTACGCATTATTTGAGTTTTCAATAATTTATGGTTGAAATATGAAGCAATATTTAGGTACTGTTGCCCAATAATGAGCTATTAGCTTTTTATTAGAATAGTTCGATGTCAAGAATTTAGGACAGTTCAAATGATTTTAAACTAAATGTATGTATAAGGGACAGGACAAAGCACGCACGCAAAGATATTTAAAGTGAAAAAGTGTTAAAATACGTTATGTTATAAAAATTAATTTATTAAGTTAAGCACTGGAGCAACGTGGTGGAGCTCTATCTATGCCTCCTAAATCAAGAGAAGCATTAATGGGTTGAAGCCATATCGAAGATTTTATTGCTAAGTGAAATAAGAGCTCCTATTCACATCATCATTTGAGCTTATGAAAGAAATGAACATTTAAATATCATTGATTGTACTAATTATTTTTAAATTTCCCCGCGTTAATAAACCAACTTTTAAAGTTATCAATACCTATGATTCATAAACCACATCTAAATTACAACTTATAATTATTTCGAGAACTACTTAAAAACAACATTTTAAACTTGAAATGTAGAGAAAGCATGTTTAAAGCGTGTCATCGATCGTATTTACATAAATTTGACAGATTTCAAATTATGATGGCGTGTCGCAGATGGCGTATAATAGCATTTATAGCCCTTTGTGGTTCTGCATTTCTCTTGTAGAGAAATTTCTATTACGATATCTGTTTGCTCAGCGTCTAAGAGTCGCGTAAAATTTTCTAAAACCACGTCCAGCTTCCGGTGTCTTCTTTACCATCCTTTTCTTGTCTAATAATATTGACAAATACTTTTTGTGCAAACGGATAAAGGAGGTAAACATTGAACTGTCTAGTTACCTAACATATCGCCTTTCTAACAGCGCTTACAGTTAAAATATATAACAGAACAAAAACTGGTTGAGTCCAGATTAGATTCGTGTAGGATAAGGTTAGGTTAGCCGTAAGGGTACTTTAAAATTAGTTACTATATTATACTTTCCGCTTCCTGTGGAACAATCAATGGACCACTGCCATTAAAAGTTGATAAACGCTGACGACCTTAACCCTGTGCGTCAGTCATTATCTTCCATTACTCCAGCAGACTCAAGAATTTACAGAATTACTTAATTAATTATTTACTTTTCATCTTTAGGTTTTTCTTGCAACTTTTCACGTTTATTTATGTAGAAAACCGCAAGCAAGCTTTGCATTACGTAGAAATTATTAGCGATTTGTATGGAAAGACGTATTTTCCGCTTGATTTCGCAGGCTGTAATGCCTGTAATCATCAAAATTGCGATCGATGGAGCTCATTAGACCAATTTACAGTTAGCAGCTACCACCTACAGTTATGTAAACGAAGCACTTTGCAAATCACAAGGTTAACTGTATACGGAACAACTATTCTATTTTCGAACACATTTTTAGGTAGTCAAACACGAATAAACCTATGTACTTCGATACAGTCGAGTCTTCTTCTTTAAATGTCATCCAAAACTGATATTTTACTGTGACTTTCACTAATATTTGCTACATAGCAGCGTGACGATTTCTAAATGTATTATAAAAAAAATACATAAATATGAACGACGAAAACGAATAAAACATTTATCCGTTTTGCCAAATAGAATATGACCGCAATGTCTTGATTGCAAATAGCATTTTGGTTATATTCTAATTTATTTCTGTACATGTAACTATGCCAAACAAAATAAGTTAATCCAAGACGTTTTAAATTTCTTATACCCGTGGGAACTTCGGAATAAATATTCGAATTCTATTCATTCAAAAAAATATTGAGCTCGTTTTCAGGGTTCCGAAAAAACGGAACACTTATAGGATCACTCGTGTGTCTATCCGCCTTTTACAGCCAATTTGCTCCGAAACTACTGGACCAGATGAGTTGTTTGGCACTCATGTGCTTTTTTGTGACCCAAAGACGAAGGTATAGAAAATAACAAAATTTTGAAAAAAAAAGATTAACGAAATCCAAATAAAAAAACTGTTAGTAAACCGTATCGTGTGGCATGTTAAATGAAAGGGCTTGTTGTTTAGATCTCAAATACATATATTTTTGTAATAGTTCTACAATGTATAGTTTTAAAAGTATTCAAGAATTTAGGGCGAAAATTGACCTTTCCTCCCTTATCTCCGTAACTTGTAATTACTGAGGCTAGAATTTTGACAAAAATACAGAAAACAGTTCTTTACTTATATAGAAAATCTATAAGAAGTCTATGGTCTGAAAGAAAATAGAAAATTAACAGTAAATCCATAATCAACGTACGGAACCCTCTTCACGCGAGTGTAACTCACACTTATCCGCTTTTTTATCAAATAAACTAGCTGACCCGGCGAACTTCGTACCGCCTAAGAATGTAACAAATCAGAGATCATTAAAATCGGTACAGCCGTTCTTAGCCGTTACAGTATCTGTGTGCTCCTCCCTCTCCCTCTCCCTCTCCCTCTCCCGCTCCCGCTCCCTCTCCCTCTCCCTCTCCCCTCCTCCTCCCCCTCCCTCCCCCTCTCCCGCTTCCTCTCCCGCTCCCGCTCCCGCTCCCGCTCCCACTCCCACTCCCACTCCCGCTGGCACTCCCCTCCCCTCCCCGTGTTACATAATATAGGCAAATCCGTCGGTATCATCGGGATTCGCGGAACATGCGGGGCCGGTGATGATTGTTGCTACAATCTCGTTGTCACTTAGTTCCTTTACTACGTAATATCTTCTGAATGGAATGTCCGATTTGAGTAATTCAAAAAGTTATCTATAGGTATTGATACAGTTTTGAATATGAAATGATTTATTTGGATAAGGATTAATACGAAGGTATGGTTTTCATGATCTGATTTAGATCATCTTTTTTACTAACTTTTAAAATGTAAAAAGTGGTTATAGTGACATAACGACAATAGCTGGACATATAGTATCGCAAGGTTTTTTGTAGATATTGATATGTTCTATAATATTGCAGAATTTGCAGAACATTTGTTTGTTCTATCATCAATAGTTTCCGCAGCGTATGCGATGAAAGAAATTTTTAAGCAAATTTTTTCACACCTTGGTTCACGTTACTGATGTTTTAGCAAGGATCCCTAATTTTTTTTAGTAATCAATATAGCCTATGTTACTCATGAATGATGTAGCATTCTAATGGTGAAAGAATTTTGAAAATCGGTTCAGTAGTTTTTGAGTTTATTCGTTGCAAACATACAAAAATACAAAGTTTTCCTCTTTATAATATTAGTATAGATGTTACCGGATATCTATATAATGCAGGTATTCAGCACAATCCCTAGGTAATGTGTATAATACCTGGGTTGTTTTGGCAATGTGTTAAATGATATTAATATTATTCACCATTACATACTTTACCTAGGTAATGTATACGTTTCCCATCTACTGTACAGAATACCTGCAGGTCCACCGGCAATGAACAAAATTAATAGATTTGGGTATGTGTAGTCAACTTGGATGTAAGTTGGAATTAAAAATTTACTTATAAACACACTCAAAACAAATTGTATTAACCGGCATGAATAGATATTTTTTTATACATTTTAAATGAATGCATGACCGAAATCCCACTTGATGTTATGGGGAGATGCAGTCTAATGGCTCCTACACACTATGCCGACATCATCCCGCGCGGTATGAAGCCATGGCGACATATTTTGCGGATATCTTGCCGGCGGCCGCGGCATGTGCCGCAGAAATCGGCTCAGTACCGGATTGCTATCCGGACTGATGTTGCTACATCAGCCTTGTATAACGCATGGTGATGATGATACATGTGCACGTTGTGTTAGTTTAACACACTATACTATAATAAAATGAATATAATATGAGCACTAAATTGGTAAAACTGAAAGGGATTGTTTTCTGTACATTTAATATCATTTTTAAATTTCGAATAGGGGGCACTTAAACAACAAGTTAGAACTCAATTTTTTTTTTATTATTACATGTAACTATGTCTGTTTGTCTGTCCAGGCATCGATGTAGGTAATTGGGTAGGTATATTAATTACATCATGTCATATTATATTAGAAAACTTTATATCCCGAGAAATATAAAGGCCCTTGGAAAAATTTCAATTACCAGCAATGCTTCTTTTTAGGGTTCCGTAGCCAAATGGCAAAAAACGGAACCCTTATGGATTCGTCATGTCTGTCCGTCTGTCTGTCTGTCTGTCTGTCTGTCTGTCCGTCCGTATGTCACAGCCACTTTTCTTCGAAACTATAAGAACTATACTGTTGAAACTTGGAAGGTAGATGTATTCTGTAAACCGCGTTAAGATTTTTACACAAAAATAGAAAAAAAAAACAATAAATTTTGGGGTTCCCCATACATAGACCTGAAACTCAAAAATGTTTTTTTCATCAAACCCTACGTGTGGATAGGTCTTCAAAAATGATATTGAGGTTTATAATATCATTTTTTTCTAAACTGAATAGTTTGCGCGAGAGACACTTCCAAAGTGGTAAAATGTGTGTCCCCCCCCCTGTAACTTCTAAAATAAGAGAATGATAAAACTAAAAAAAATATATGATGTACATTACCATGCAAACTTCCAACGAAAATTGATTTGAACGAGATCTAGTAAGTAGTTTTTTTTTAATACGTCATAAATCGTAAACCGCAAAAAACATCGATCAAAGTTACAACTAACTACAAGAACTGTCTGCGCCCAGAAGTAACGCAAAACACCAGCGAATTATTATTGCTATGTGCTACTGCCAGGAGTTGTATTTTTCAATTAACCTACCTACTAAATGTTTCATTCATTGTCATCACGTTATCGAGTCTGTACTGTACATTTCGCCAATACATCAAGTTAATACAAAATTCCAACGAGTTTTCTTTTGGAAATTGCATTTTTTTTTATAAGAAACAAGAACTTTTATATTATGTTACTTGCTGCTACGGAACCCTTCATGGGCGAGTCCGACTCGCACTTGGCCGCTTTTTTTAGTTATTAAATGACATTTCATATTCCTTTTTCATGCCAGGAACGAACTGTTATTAGGTTTGTGGTTTTTTTATGCTTTTTTAAGCCGACGGCATAGTGCTTAAGAGCCATAAGATTCACACTTTTCTTGAAGAGTAGATGAGTACTTAAATGACAAAGACGCATAGAAATGACCAACTCTACAACCAGTTCCATTCAAGTTAGTGAAATTTTTTTTGTAATAAAATATATTTTTACCAATACCAATACCAATGTATTTTTATTTTTAAAAGATTTGCTAAGGATTTTCTTGACGGCTTTTCTTCTCCTCTATGACAAAGCACCTTTCCGAAAACCTGGTAAATTAAAAAACGTGCCAGCGATACCTATATGAAAATTAAAATGTGTGCAATTCACGCATGGTAGAAGTGAAGTGAAACCTTCAAAATTTTTGTTTTCAAGAATTAGAGACGAATGTAAAATTTCGGGAAGATGATAAATGTAGGTTTCACTACTCCGCTCCGCTCCGCTCCCCTACCCCTCACTCCTCTACCCTACCCCTGTACAATGCTTCCTATCTCACTTTAGAATTTATGTGTGTGTCTCTTTTTAACTGACTTCAAAAAAGGAGGAGGTTCTCAATTCGACTGTATTTTTTTTTATGTTTGTTACCTCAGAACTTTGGACTGGGCGAACCGATTTTGATGATTTTTTTTTAATCGAAAGCTGGTGGCTGTCATGTGGTCCCACATTAATTTTATTGAGATCTGACAATGGCATCCATGAGAAAACCACATAAGTCGTAAATTTGTGTTAAGATGTGCGCGACAAATTGACGAATAACTCAATATCACGCCAACCGATTTCGATGATTCTTTTTTTAATCGAAAGCAGGCGCTTGTCATGTGGTCTCACATAAATTTGAACGAGATCTGACAACTATGTAGTTTTTGAGACTTTGAAGTCGGTTATTTTTTTGTTAGTAAAATTTAGATTATTATTACTGGACAGTTTCGGGTGTAGTGTTTGCGCAACTTTGCAAGAATTTCATGTATCGTTGTAGCAGCTTTAGCGTTTGGTTCAATGCACCGCCAAAAGTTGGGGTTTTTACCTTAACCCGTTACAACTGAAGGCGATCGGTATATTCTTAATGTAAGTTATGAAAAGTAGAGCTCGGGTGAGCGGGCTCCTGGTACGTGCGGTAAATATACCTACACGTATCTTAGTCTTAGAATTTTACAAGATTGGCCGTGCCCCACTCGGATACAGCCCAAATTGTGAGATTTATACGTTCCACCACCACTCTGCTATCGTCTGCGTACCCATAGATAACAGGCATGAGCGGGTCATTACTATGTATCAAGAAGAAATCCCAAACCTAGCCGATAAGGCCAGAGTATAATTATGTCGGAGCTGGAAGCTTGCTTAAATGTAAGAATGCCAAAGTTTGGGTTTGGCAGCCAAAACCCTTTGTGGCAAGTAAACTTTTACTGCCAGCCCTCAGGTCTCGCCCTTCTCCCAGTTGCTTTTTTTGTCCTTTACACACATTACCTACTACGCATGGAGTATTGTATAGAATGCCTGGGCGAAGTATGAAATAAATAATGTTCAAAACGTTACCTGAACGTTTTAGATATTCTATAAATTCCCTAGGTATTGTATAGACTGCTGAATTTTACAGATATCCGGTAACATAGATAAATAAAAATCGGTTGATAAACAGTGGAGATAAACTTGAGGATAGAATGAAAACATCGTGAGGAAATACGTAAAAGTTTTCCATAATATTATTAGAAGTACGTATGAGAAGTCTACCATCTGTGGTCATTACAAGCGTCGTAGAACTATGAGAGAATTATTGTTTAACCTATGATATAGTATTTTACCTTTCAATCCGATCTTTATTTCTTTCAACAGTTGGGCTGTGAGGTGTCATAATGAACCCTGTATGTACTAGTACTAGTACCCTTTGTGTTTCAGACAATTTGTTTTGATTTGCTAATAAATTGTATTTAACTACCCATAACATCCTTATGATTTTCCTATAGTAATAAACAGTTACCAACCTAATTGATGCTTCAGTTAGTTTATCCGTTTTTCAGTTTTTTTTTGTGCATGTACCGTCATTCGTCTATGGCGTTATTAACGTCGTTAACAACAGCCTGTGATGATACTTACAGTCTAATGATCGCATCGTTTAATGTTGATACTGCGACATGTTGATAAACTAGTTTAATGACATTATGCTTAAGGAATTAATCAAACTTGTTTTGGGGACTCGTTTTATCTATTACAGCTGATAGTAGTCTTGATTCAATTATTTCATCAAAGATTATTGCCAATTATTGTTTAATGATATTTTGTCTGTGGGTGGGGTAGGTCGGTGAAAATTTGTCTAAAATAAAACACATTTTTTTTATTTAATTCCAATTTAAATTCCGCTTACACTTTTCATCACAGACTTCATTATTCTATACTATTAATGTGTGCGTGAAGTTTTACTTATGGTATGTACGTCAGTTATGCGAGTTTTATCCAGTAATTGTATTAAGATATAATTAACTGTTTATTTTTATAAATGTTGAGGATCATGTTAAACCTGCTAATATACTTAAAAATGTCTACGTAGGACTTCATCTAATCTATTGATTCATTGTTAACCTCCGCTGTCCTCAACAACACATCCTGCATAAGGCTTTAGGTAATCATAGCGTATATAGTAGCACCACAGAACACCTAATTAATGAACAACTATGTTCTGTGAGTAGCACCAACAGCCAAGCGCGAAAGCTTATTTCGCACACTTTTGAAAACTTCAAGAAAACTTTCACGTGTGCAGGTTTACTCACGAATCACGATGTTTTCTTTGAAGCGATACTTATAACACAGTAAATGAATCTATTATAACTTTTAAAATTAACGTTTCTTTTTATTACACTAGGTACAATACAGTCCACTTGCAGGTAAAAAAATATTTACATGTGAATGACCTTCTCTGCCTTGAGACTCTTGTGGAAGTGAACCTCATTGCTTGGCTATAGATAGAATAGAATAGATGTTATTTATCTAACTTAACCGACTCCAGTGATTTCTGTTCAGAAAATTTCCGTTCGTATTTTTCTTATTTAAAAAAAATCTTTGAATTTATTATTTAGCTCATGGTTTTCCACAAGCTAAGTCGAAATTTCTGTATTTTATAATGGAATATTTTATTCAAATTACCTTTGAGATGTTGTTTACACTTTGACACTAAAGTCACGTTATATGTCTATATACTTATCTTATATTCAAATAGTTATTTACTATGATATCACAGACATACATTATCCGGGGAAATCCATTAAGTTTCGGACTGAGTCGTTGCTTGAATAATAAAGCTACGTTTACTGCTACAGCATTGCATCAGTCAATTGGGACTTTCCCATTAAATATAAGTTGGTAAGACCTTGGGCTGCCATCTCTTAAATCATCGTCGCGGGACAAAAACTTCAAAAACATCATCATCATCCTGCCCATTTCCCAATTTAATTTGGGGTCGGTGCAATATGTTTTCTTCTTCCACATTTCCCTATCAGCCGTCATCTTTACACTAACTCTCTTATCTTTCATATCATCTGTAACACAATCCATCCATCTTTTCTTTGGCCGTCCTCGTCCCCTTCGTCTATCCATCACATTCATATCCATCACTCTTCTCGTCACATGCGTATCCTCTTGCCTCATCACATGCCCATACCACGACATTCGGTTCCCTTTTAACTTTTCTGTAGTATTTGCCACTTTCAAACTTCCAAAACTTCAAAAACCCCAGACAAAAATTTTGGGGGTACGGGTTGTAAACCGCTTCTGCCCCGGACGCAGAAATTGATCGGGATCCTTTAAAACACCCTCCCGGATGGATGGCAGTACGGATTGACAAAGCTCTGAATAAAACCTGTCAACAAACATTCGTCTGTCTCACAAAATATCTTAAGTCGCGGGAAATCGAACCCGGGTTCATTCGGATCGCAAGCAGGGTGAGCACAAAGCTACGAGACCGACTAAATAAACAGTTTCATTTCACCGGTACATTGCAATCGTTAATTTGTTACTTAGTTTCCACAGTTTGTCATCTGCAAATATCATCTCGCTAGTTGGCTTCAGCGGCAGCACAGCCACGCCTACACCTCGTCTTCTCAACGTAAAAATGAACTCAATAGTTATTGCAATAAGCTCTACATTTCCTAATTACAGCAAATGATCAACTATTCCCATAGCGGTGAAAGCAGGGGTCTTCACGTATGACCCCCCGTAGCTAGTATCGTAGCTAGTTCACTTGCAAAAATCTCATAAAAATTTTGTTAGAATTAAAATAAATTATACGTGACATCTTCACTGAGACGTTATCTTAGACGGTGACCGCAATCCTAATTGAACTCGAGGATGGATTAAGGTATGGTTTTATTACCATAAAAAAGTAACTTCTATGCTAGTCTCATTCTACCTAAGTTTTTAATTTAAGTGCAATCAAAATATTAACGCATTTTACTAAAATCAGTACTTTTATTTCTTCTGTGCTAGAATTTGAAAGCAGGGACGGGTTTTACTGCAGAGTTATGACCTACAATATAATACGAGAAAATAAAGAATGTTAACATTGTATACTCGTATGTACTGAAAATATTTATTATTTCTCATCAATAGAGATGCCCTCATTTCGGCGCTTATTGCACTGTGCAACAACGATTAGTTCGAGGAAACAGTTGTATGTGTATTGACAAAGGAACGCTAGAGGAAAATGTGTCCGCCTTGTCCGGTATCCGTACAACGACACGTGCACCATTCTTGTGGTGTACAATGCACTAATGCATGCACTAAATACTTAAATAGTAATTAGACTTTAATTAGAATTTTGACGACCCGTGTGGCGCAATGGTTACCATGCCGGATCGCCGCACCAAGGGTCCTGGGTTCGATTCCCAGCGAGGCGGTTTGAATGATGAGTTTGAATTTCTGTTCTCGGTCTGGGTGTGAATGTCGTTGTCTATATTGTGTGTTGTCCATGGCACCCACGACACAGGGAATCCTAGTGTGGGGCTATGAGTGTGAAGCGTTACTTTCTTTTTGTTCTGTCTTTCTTGGCCGGCAACATTTCTTATGGAAATAGCCGTCAATCGAGCTGATTTTACGCCTTATGGTGTAATTAGCTATCTTCACCCATTGATGATATCAGTGACCAGTGATGCCTTTGGTGGCGCTAATATCGATCTTCTGCATGTGTATGCTCATTTACCCATATTCTTTCATTTGTAGGTTTTGGCCATCGCATGATTCTTTAAATATCCGTTGTATCATAAAAGTATAAGTGTTTTTTCATTAAGAATTCGCAAAAAATGAAGTTTTAAACGTATGTATTACGGTATTTATAAATAAGGAGATCAATCCTCCTCAAGAACTTAAAGACTATGCACAAAAGTACTTTGTTTAAATAAAACTAACTTACTGTTATAAAGTTGTACGCTGTTAAAAGTTATTAAGCTATAGACCTATATTCTGGAACGCTGTTGCGTGTACAATGACTTCGCTACACCATCTAATCAATATAAAGTCACCGTTTGATCTTCGCGTATCGCCGGTCTAAAGTCGGTCATTGACAGACTACTCGCGGTCGCTGCACGAATACGTTATTCTCAGGTATATACTTTATCCCACTTGCAAGTAATGAGGTTGTCACGTCGTCAGTGTTTGAGCTAAACAAACAATTACCGCCTAAATACCCACTTACTGGCAACTGTTTCACGTATTGTCTTTATTGAACGACCGTACGCGCGGTTCATGTTTAAATAAACCGTAAAATTATGAGACATTTTATGTTAATGGCTGGCAAACACACGGGTCACCTTATGGTAAGTGATCACCGCTGTCTATATCCGTTTGACAATAATGAACGGTAGGGCCATGGCCGCTCCCCAGGGTCACATAGCTTGGCGGAAGATCTCCCTTTGTTAAACATCAATTACATAAGATGTCACCGAAGTAATACTGGCTGAAAAGTTCATAACTGGCTTTCTAACTTATTTATTTAAAAAGCTGACTAAGGATGTAAGGTTACCGTCGTCCATTGACACCAAGCATCATTCAGCCATTTGTCTACTTGCAACAGACGTATTATATACAATACACACTATGTGTTGTACAAACAAAAAAACAAACAAAATACTCTTTATTGTGCACACACTTGGGATCTGTAGTTCTACCAATTTGTTCTGTCAATCTACGGCTTCTTCTTATTTTCAATGGCACCATGGCTTCTCTTCTTCAGTTGTGCTGTGAAACTCATAGTTTCGTTATATTCGCTCTTTTATCCGCTTATTTCGCCAGATCTCCCCGTATTCTTAGGAATATTTCTAAATACAGTTACTATATAGCATCGTATTACTTTACCAGCGTCGATTTCGTGACGGTGGTCTCAAATTGATATTAACATGCAAAAGATTGGTACAGAATGTTTTGGTTTGTAGTTCACTTTACTGTTTTCCGTGGAGACATTAAACTGTATTTTACGTACATTTCATCATGTTATGAATATGAAGCGAATACGTGATGTAACACTTTATCAGTTAAATATTTTTTCGAATAATCAAATTAGATTGCAGTTTAATCGAATTAAATCGTTCCAGGATAAACATATTTACATAATTTAACCATCGTCAATCTACAATCAAATTAATCTGGATCATAATCAGTTTCTGAATAATAACAGTGAAAAGCAACGCGTGATTTATTTTCGTTAGAAAAACCGGGCAAGTGCGTGTCTGGCCAAGTTAACCTAAGTAGTAAGCTGAAGATGCTAAGTAGGAAGCGTAAGATTTATATTTTTGAGATTTTTTTCACTTGTCCAATTCCAACCCTTTAGCTGGCAGGTCGACACTCGATTCTAACCAAAATTAAAAAAAAAAAAACTAAAAAAGGAAAAGAAGAAGAGCAAAATATTATAATTTCGTAAATACCGGTCCAATTTTTACCATTTCTCAGTGGTGTTAGAACTATATTGTATGTTCTCACACACTGCTAACCTGTACAAAAAAATATAATGCCACTTATTTTCTCATAGTACAATGGTGCAATCAAGCCATATTGGAACAAATAAACGAAGAGTGAAACAATAGGTTTCAATGAACCCTTGTCAAGGCTTCTGTCTCGTGTCTTATTAGATGCATATCTGTGTCATGCTTAATCACCTCACGTTCTCAATAATCATTGCTATGGCCAGGATAAAAACCTGTTTCGAATAGTTTTTCTGCAATTTCATGCCACCGCCAATACAAACTGGCAACCGCTTATATACATTGCAACGAAGACGCAATCGCGTGAGAGACTACACGGCAACAATGACAGAATGCGCGGGGCAGAAACCATTCGGAAAACACTGGAAATTTATGTTTATAAAAAAGCTGCACTTTCACTAACATTTCACGAACTGTTCACTTCTCGTTTTATGATTTATAGATTATTTATCCATCATATCAACACCTTCGTTTTATTACATAATACAAACATGCAAATTGAGATCTATCAATTTACAACTATGTAATTGGTTACGTATGTGATTAGTCACTTCCTACACTCACTGTGTTGCTTTCATTGTTTCAGATGGCGTAGAAAACCGGTCGGAGATATTCAGCACAAATGATATTAAACAATCTAATGGAAGGTGAATCGATTTCCGCAAACAACTTAATTACATCGATTGGAGGCTACACCGCCGACGGAAAAGAACACGGTGCTATCAAAGCTCTGTTGAAGAACTTTATTTTACCTCAAACCGACACAATGGCTATTAAACAAAAGCAGACTAGTAATGACAAATGTGTTTATTCTGTACCAATACAACCCATTTTTACTCCTAGTGAAAGAGCAAAATCTGTCAACGAGGCTAAAATGGCATTTTTAAAATCAACAGTTGAACAAGTTTCTCCGCCTCCTAATAAAGTAACGGTGGCCCCAACGTTACACTATGCACAATTGGCTGTTACCACTGAAAGCGGGGACTCTCGGAGCACAGGTGGAGGGAAAAATATCAAAGAGCTGACGGACAAGTTTAAAGATAATAACACTCCCAAAAATATTTCATCCAATGTTAAGAAAAAAGTAGAACAACAGCAAAGAAAAGTTAGCTTCAAAACAAAAAGTGCATCAGCATCTTATCGACGACCACCGTTGGCTACTAAAACTATGACTATAACGAGTAGCAAAGTGACAGAACTGACCAAAAAATTCAACGACCTAATGAGTGATGGATCTCACAATAAACAATCTAAATTAATCAAAACTATGGAAGACTTACAAACAGTAACACGATGCTCTGCTAGCAATAGCTCAACACCTTCATCCACTCTGAGCTCAAGTCCAAATATCAAAATTGTTTTACGACAAAGACGAAGTTCTAAAAAGAGAAGTCATAACAAGAAAAGGTGCTCCAGTATGGATTCCATAGATAAACTAGTAATATCTGAAGGATCGTCAGGAAAGATACGCATTATACGTTCGAAGTCAGATGGTACAAAAATTCCAAAATCTCCTAAAAAACGCTTACAATATCAGGATTCAAGTGGTCAACAAAGTGGGTCCGATTCTGTTGATGGAACACCGACAAAAAAATCAATCAATGAAACACCGAAAGCCTCTATAGAATCCATAGAATCAATGGGCGTAAAAAATGCAATAAAAAAATTTGAATGCGAAATTAGTGCCCAGGCAAATAATAATAATAATACAATGAAAAGAAAATCTAATCAAACTTCTAATACTATAATTTCAAAAGAAAAACCAAAAGTACCTGAAAAGAAATCATCATTAGTAGTAACGAAAAATCTTGTGGTGAAAGATGGTATTCCAAAAATTAAAACCATTAAGCCGGTTGTTCATGATGTATCTGTAAATAAAGTAGAAACTAAGCAGCAACCTATAGATGTCGTAAAGACTAAAAAAGAACCAATATACGATAGGAAAAAATATAAAACAAATTACATTCATTCTGAAAAATTACCTTTACATGTTGTGGAAATAATTCAAGAAGATATAAATGAAAACTTAGCAGCTGTACCAAGTAATACCGAAAATCAAGTATCAGAACGTGAATACCCAGACATTTACCAAGAGATAGAACCTACAATCACACCGAATGAATCTTTTCTCTGGCGAAGAAAGAGCAATACTCAAATATATTCTGATAGTGAAAAATCAACTTCAGATAGTGTTTATGGTTTAGTTAGTGTAGTTACATGTAACAGTACAATCACGGTTTCAGAAAATCAAAATGAAGTTATTGTGAAAAGGGAATCTCAAGTGCAAGAAAAATGTGAATCTCAAATTAGTACTGTACAAAATAATAACAATAGTGACCCTAATTTAGACTTTGAAAGTAATCTAATAGAGGCTTATAACAAAGAAGTTCTAGTTGGTTTTACGTCTAAACCAAAACCTGATACAAGTATTGAAGATGACTATGAACCTCTCGAACCACGTGACACGGAAAATGTTGTAGTGATAACTGTGAAAAGTGACAGATCTTCTAAAATCAACTGTCCCCTACCCGAAATACCTGTAGAACATATAAATGAGTCTGAAAAGAAAGAAGAGGAAAATATTTACCAGTGTCTTTTAGAAATGAGATCACATCCAGAAGGTGATGAAAGCAGTTTTCACAACTATGAGCTGTGTGAAACTCAATTAGAAGAAAGAACGCGAGGAGACGGAGACAGCGATGATGGTTACGAATATTGTAAGTCTCCCGTGAAACCGTACTGCCTTACCTCTAGTTCCGGCATACAGATTGCTGAAGGTTATAAACCTTATCCAGGTGATACTAATAATAAGAATTATTGTATAACAAAATCAGTTAGCGGGACTTCCACTGTTAGCTATGAAAAAATTGGTCCCGAGAGGATTTACGAAAAAATACCTCCGAGGCCGCCCAAATCAAAAGAAAGTAGTCCCAACTACAGTAAGAGGCACTCGTTCGTGTCATCGGATTATACAACCTACAACGATAATGAGAATATTTACGATACGATCAAGCATGGCGATGGAGCGTCTCTGTCACATTGCTACGAGAGTATTCCCAATAGTCCCAGCATGGTGAAACTTAGGCATAACTTGAAGAAGCAGTTGGCATCAGCGGTGCAGAAGCGCCTCTCTTTTGATACCGTGTCGAACATTAGCCAGTCGACGTTATCTAGTGAGCAAAAGACCAACAGCATCTACGGTCAGAGATCAGTGGTTAGTTACAACGGACAAGAGATCGCCTTCCAAGTGCCGAGTAGTGAGACGAGCGTTAGTGACAGGAGTGACCGCAGTGACGACTGGGTTGATGTCTCCGACGAGGAAAAGAATGAAGAACAAAAAATTATCATGTGAGTATTGTTGATTGTATTCTGTAATTTATCGATAGCAAGTTATTTTATCTTAAATATTACGATAAAATTAGTGATCACCCGTGACAAAGTCTTCTAAAACTTTTAACTTAGCAACGTATTAACGCCGTTATGGTGGCCACTCACGGTCAGTCCATCGCGTCAAATGGCGTGATAATATACAGCCAAAATTTGATCGTGAATGTGAAAAACTGATGGCGTGATTTAAAAAAATTGTATGTCCAATCGCGCCATTTTGACATATGTCGCTTGGCGTGGCTCCAAAAATGACGCGATGGAATGACCGTGAGTGACCACCATTAGTTATCGGTTGAAATTGGTTAATAAGCAGGTCTAATTTTTTCTCCAAATTGCACTAGAGTAGATCTATGAAAGAAGTCTGCCTTCTTTATTTACTGTGACTCCTTTAATTATTATGTAGCAGTAGAAATGGTATTTAGGGTACTTGGGTACTGATCAGAACCCAAAATGATAAAACTGTTATCGTACCACCTTGTGTGACCTATAAAGTTATGGGGAGTATCTACTTTCCAAAGAGTTAAACAAACACGCTTATCTGCTTGATATTAGAGCTGTGTGTGCTATTGGCTCAGTTAACACAATATGCGAGAGGCAGAATACAGTACTTCAGTGCGCGTAGGTTTATAAATTTGTATTTAATAATGAAATGGATGAATTAAATTTCAGAGTGCGGGAAAGAAGTCGCGGTAGAAAAAGTCCCATAAGTTGGTCACAGAAAGTCAGGCATCAGAGGCACAAGTCGCCCAAACAAACTGAAGACAAAGGTAAGTCAAGATAAGTAAAGTAATTTTAACTTTTAAAAATATTTGGCAGTTTATTTAAAAAAAAGTAATTTATTATTCTCGTGAGTAACGCCATCTATTAAAACAGCGTGGCAATTCGTGCACTAGTTCAATGACAAGCTTGGTTTTAAGTTTAAAGATGTTTCGAGAGATGGCGCTATTGCGTTAGCATGATCTATCGAGGAATGATCGATATGATACATTACCGCCATCGATCTTCTATATGTATTTCATTATTATTCTCGTATTTATTTTTTCATTTTCATGACTTAATACTTCTATATTATATGTATTTCATTATTATTCTCGTATTTATTTTTTCATTTTCATGACTTAATATTCATATTCATATTCATTTAAATAATTCCAATTTCCTTTCATACTTTTTACTATGGTAAAAAGTCACGATCGCTGTTTTTTTTTAATTTTTAATAATTTTATGATGTCGATAATTTAACGATATTGACAGTTCAGCCTTGACCACGATCGAATCCATCCAACTGGGTCGAAATATCGGTGTACAAAATTAATATCGTGAGTACCCGTATCATAGTAAAATATGTTTGGTTCTGTCCACTTTAATTAAAATGAGTTTATTTCAAATCGTACTATATATATATATTTTCTGAATAAAATCGAAAAAAAAACTATATTGTCTCCCGAAGATTCATTTCATGAAATTTGAGCGCAATATATCATTACTAGCTGTTGCCCGCAGCTTCGCATACGGAAATTATGTTTTACCTTATTTGTACCTCTTGCAGAAGGAAATTTAAAAAACGGTGAATTTATATTGAAGTACTTATATTTAGTAATTTATATACTGAAACCCACGATAAAATCACAAAGGATTCCTCCAGGAGCGGGTTTCGAAAAATAAGCAATATTTTTTGCAAAATTTTGAAAAACTGAAAAATACATGTTCCATAAATTTAAGCAAGGAACATTTGATGCAAAGGAGGTGGCCAAGATATACCCCGGAAATGGTTAAAATACGTTTATTTGTACAAGGTTTTAGTCCTCTGAAAAGACATGTTTTCCATTTATTATAACATAACTAGAATTTTAATTTTCTTCGGAACTCCGCCGTGAGTACATATAATAAATTAACAATATTAATAAGTTGTATTGTATTCACTTAATCTTCTACTACCTCCATTACTGTCACTGAGTGTTGCCAATGCTACGGCAATTACCGTGTTCTACGGCTTTCAGGCCAAAAAATTACAAAATCTACGGCCTACGGCTGGAACCCTATGGCCGGAGCAAATTCTACGGCTTTTCGTAAATTCTACGGTCTTTTTTATTTATTTTTTTGCAAACATTTAAAGAATGTTAAAAACCCTTAAAACAGCGCTACTAGGCTAATTATGATTTTAGTCTAGGTATTCTAGGTCAATGAAAAGTGTTCTTGAAGTTATGTGGACATCAAATTCAGCGGATGACTTTTTTTTTTAGTCCGAGCGTTGAACCGATGGTATATATTGTCATAATTGGATGGCATAATAATTATATGACACGGCCCACAGTTGATCTTTTTCCATATAAACACGGCTTTTTTTACTAATGTACACGGCCTTCCAAAAATTTTCATTGGCAACACTGCTATCACTGGAGGTTGACAATTGACTGAAAGAAACGCGAATGTCTGCTATATTGACATTTGCCAAAACAATATTTTTGAGTTTGATTTGATTTCTGCAAAATAATAATAATTTTGTTTGATTTTTTGCCATGAGGTGCATTAATTGCGCGGTTGATATTGAGCGCATGGCATGACACTCAATATCTTCGCTAAAGAGAATCCTCCAATCCATACTGGTAGAATGGATTACTGCAGTACAGGTATGGCATTTTCACCTGATGTATATTAGTTTGGTATTTGGGTTGGGTACGTCACCAAGATCACATAGAAGCCACCGGCATCATTTTTAGATTCTATTTCTATGCAGTTGTATTTATATTGCGTTTGCTTGTGAATATTTCCAGATATTAATAGGTACGTATATTTTATTTAGTACCTATTGCTTCTTTTTGTACGAATAAAGTCATAATTAAAGTAAAAAAATAAATGAATGAATTATCTAAATGATAAGTAGTATTTATTTAATGACAAAAATCTCTACTTAAAACACTTTTCCAAGATTACTTATGTTTTGCAGAATGTCAACCTACAAATAAAACTGCCCGTAAAAGGAGAATCTCAAGTTCTAGAGATTTTTATTGATAAAATTATCAAAGTAGATTTGTAAGCTTTAATGTAAGGTAAAAATAAAATGTGTACATTATACTTCACAAGTGGGGCAAACGTCCATACAAATGTTGGCCACCTCCTTTGAAGCAAATCGGTTGATGTTTTAAAAATATTCCATACAAACTTTCATCCCGTTTCCCGGGGAAACCTTTTAATTTTACAGGATAAAAAGTATCTTAAAATATGACCCGGAGTATTAGTAACAACTTTACCAATTTTCATCGAAATCCGTTCAAGGGTTTTCATGTGATGCCCGGACAGACAGACAGACAGACAGACTGACAATAATTCTAAAAAAAATATTTTTGTGCTCTAACACGTTATTGAAGTGCCCCCTAATCAAAATTTTTAAAAAATATTCAATGTACAGTAAATTTGCCCTTTGAGTTTTATTATAGTAATAGAAGAGGTTGGCAATTTCATATTTAAATTTTATGATACACCAATAAAATGTTAGCTAATTGTATAAATTACAATGCCTACTTTTAAAATGTGCGTAGGCCGCTCCGTCGCGACGTTTTGTATTTATTCTTCTTGCTGAGGATGCGACTTGCGAGTGATGCGACATTACGACACATTCATAAACTTTAAATCAAATTATGGTCTTCATTTATACAATTTGCGTATAGAAGGTGATTTATAATGTTTGCGAACATAAATGAACACGATCTTGTTACGACGGTGACTATTAGACTTTAAACTTGTTAATGTCCATGAATAACTGGTAATTAAAATTATTAATATTCAACTGTAATTTATTATGCACATACATTTGAGATATTGGAATCGAATCTGTATAAAATAGAGATCATGTTATGGACACTAGTTTTATTATTGGCACAGAAGGAAACTTTTTGACGCTAGTGAAGGTTTTTTATGGACTGTAAAAGTGCTGTTAAGTAACACACTGGCTTTTAGAATATTTTATGACTGACTATGAATTTATTAATCTCGGGTTGATGAACGCCTAACGTTCATAACAAATTATTTCACCAGTAGTTCGGGAATACTAAAACATTAAACATGTGAGCTTTAGCCTCTTTGAACACATAGTTATTGTTATTGTTTCATTGTATTGTTGTTGGCATTGTTATTGTTTCAGTTATTCTGAACTTTACAGTTGTATCGCAATCGGCTGTTTTGTAGTCAGTGAGGATATTGAGGTTCTGTGTCGTTGACCTTATGTCTGATTTAAGAAAAGTTTGATATGTCCACACGATACATTTTGATTTTAACTACGCCAAATTGTACGGGGTTTCAAATGTTCAATGACAAGTTTGTAAATAAAAGTTTTTATCACGACGAACTATAACACAAATAACACAATAGATTGAACCTTGTAGTGGTATTTTGAACACGCAGTCAGTCACCGACAACGACCTTTAAGGTAGAGCCGAGAGCAAAACAAATCGCCAATGTGAATGAACATGAACACACAAGTAAATGATTATTTATTAATTAATTTTCGTTTACGTACTTTTGTACACTCTCCTTCTGAAGGTAAAAATTGAAAACTAGAATTTTAAAGAAAACTGGACCACACGTAGTAAACATGAGATTAGAAATATGGGGTTTTGAGGGTTTTGACGGATAGTAGTAGGACATACTGTAGTGTCCAACTCAAAGAGAAGAAAATTAGAGTCCATTAAATGCCTAAAAATATTTTTTTTTGTATTTGCTAACATCTTCTAAACATGTAAGTTTTAGAAAAACATTAAAAATAACTACCTTGATTTTTTTATTGAGAATAATAAATGCTTAATAGTTCTAAAACACGACGCACAAAACATTATTTCTGCTTGTGCTATTCATTCTCTCAAGACTTAAAATAATTGTTTTATAAAAATTGCCCATTTGTTACTCGTAATTATAAACACTTCCTATTAAAGGTCCATGAAGTACCTAATTGTCTAACCATGGTCTAACCCATAGACCATAAACAATAGTGTCGTACGAATCAAAATAAAATTCTTTCACACGTACAGTACATTACTCATCCTTGACCGTAAATTGTACGCATTGCATAGGTATAGGTAAGTAACCATTACAAAAGACCTCCCGACGAGACTTTTCTTCGTTTCAACTCATTCGACGTCTGTTGCCAATTGGTGTCTATCTTAACTGGTTACTCAGCCACTGTATGCAATGAAATGATGTGTGTAATTCCAAGTGATTCGCCGTTGGCAATACTCGAGTGTTATTAGCCGTTTCATAACGTGAAGTGTGTAAGGTTTGAAATGGTTTAAAAGGTTATACTGACTACCTTATCTTATAATCCCGAATAATAAAGATCGCATTTCTTATTTCTACAACCCAGATCGAATACAGGAAGAATTTAGGTGTTACGTACGTGCAAATATCAACGTTTCGCTCCAGCATAGAACACAAAGCTCACACCGCGTAGTAGGATTACTACGTCATTTCTATAAAATAAATCATAAAGTTAGTTCCCATGAAATATGTTGCCTTGGAGTAACTAAAGTTTATTACAAACCCAAAGATTAAAACTTCAACTAAGTAGGTATGATTTATTTCCATACTCTCAGTCGATTACGAAACTCTTAATTGCATTCAATGAAGAAGTGAAACTCATCGAAATATACATATAATCGGACTTAATATCGCAAAAACGACCATAGGTAATTATTTTATAATCTACCGTAGACATGCAATGTGGAAATAATGCTACAAAATTTATTTGATCTCGACTAACAATTTAGAAAGATTATAAAGTAGCAGCATCAGCTTCGGACTTATTATTATTCTATATTATCTACAAGATGTAATGGCAGCAAAAACATCTAATTAAAGTCTCAATTCATCAATGAACGTATACTTGCCAACTCTTCCAATCTCCCTATTTATGGTATGTAATATAGCAGCTAATATATTTTCAATTGTATATTTAAAACCGACAAATTTCTTGTTGATTACTATTTTGTGACATTCTCCTACTCAATATTCATCAATTGAAACGTCACGGTTCTTGGTCACTTTAATCTGCGACAGATCTCTCTTACATCGCGTGTGTATCAATGATCACTTTATGATGTATAAAGATTAGATTCCTAATATCAACTGACATTTTTCACTATACTTTGTCACTATTTTACTTTTTCTAGTTTTTCTCGTCACATTGTTAGCACGTTCCCTAGAGTCACGGCGCGGGAGACAGCGTGTGCTCTATTGTAAATCAACAAGACTGTCATAAACGCTTGAAGGCAAAAAGCGTGAAATTTTAATTATTGGGATCTATTGAAAACACTTTCGTTTGAAGCTTGAGAATTTGTAGATTTATAGACGTCGTTGCTCGAAGCCTGTTATGAAACATACCAACGCTGTGTTAATGTGCCGAGAAATTAGACAGTCTGTTACTAATACATACATAAGGAATTTATTATTTATAACTCTCTGTCACGATCGGAGATTTCACGACCGAGTGAATTTCGATACTATAATACGTACACGTGAACCTTTTAGATTGATATTAAATATTAGGTGCAGAGAAAGACAGACAGAAATCTTTATTTCGTTGTGATATTTATAGAGTCGACTTGAAGTAAACATAATGCGGTTCGGTAGTAACACAGTATAAATATTATTACATGTAATATATTTATACTGTGGTAGTAATATATTAAATAGGCATTTAAAATATTTACTCTTTCACTTTTTAGGGTTCCGTAGCCAAATGGCAAAAAACGGAACCCTTATAGATTCGTCATGTCTGTCTGTCTGTCTGTCTGTCTGTCTGTCTGTCTGTCTGTCCGTCCGTATGTCACAGCCACTTTTCTCCGAAACTATAAGAACTACACTGTTGAAACTTGGTAAGTAGATGTATTCTGTGAACCGCATTAAGATTTTCACACAAAAATAGAAAAAAAACAATAAATTTTGGGGGTTCCCCATACTTAGAACTGAAACTCAAAAATTTTTTTTTCATCAAACCCATACATGTGGGGTATCTATGAATAGGTCTTTAAAAATGATATTGAGGTTTCTAATATAATTTTTTTCTAAACTAAATAGTTTGCGCGAGAGACACTTCCAAAGTGGAAAAATGTGTGTCCCCCCCCCCCCGTAACTTCTAAAATAAGAGAATGATAAAACTAAAAAAAATATATGATGTATATTACTATGCAAACTTCCAACGAAAATTGGTTTGAACGAGATCTAGTAAGTAGTTTTTTTTTAATACGTCATAAATCGTAAACCGCAATTTACCTCGATCAAAGTCACAACGAACTTCAAGAACTTTTATATTATGTTACTTGCTGCTACGGAACCCTTCATGGGCGAGTCCGACTCGCACTTGACCGCTTTTTATTCGTATAATTTTGCACTGATTTAAAAAAATAACTGTCTCAAATATTAAGCACAAATCTAAAACATCAAAACTTCAACTTTACTTTTTCTGGTTCTATTGTGTAAGCAGCCTTGTCCTAATCATCAGATATTTGTCAGCAGTACGCATTTAATTAATTTTAATTAAATATCTTGGCAATCATGGGAAACAATTAAAAAAAAACAATTTAATTATTAGGAGGACATAGACATATTTTAGCGATAGAGTCAAAATTTAATTATTAATAATTTAAAAATACTTTTAAAACAATTTTTTAAAATTTTGTTTGTGCTGTTGCCCTCTGAGGAATTCTTTTGTATGGAGCCAACCTTGAGCGTAGTATCAGGCCACCATTATCATAAAAATGCATTGTCATCGGATCGCGATCGGAACCAAAATTAAATCAATGTTAAATTTCAACTCTATGGAATAAGAGGAAATATTTATAATTCAGCTTGCAAGTTTTGACTCATACATATTACATACATACTAACAAAGTAACGAGCAAAGCAAGTTAAATAAAAGCTTGTACGAGTAAACCTATCTGTTAATGTTAACCCACAATTAACTCGTTCCTACTCTTTGTTTCATAATAAAATAATTAATTAATGCTAAAGTTTCTTCTTAATTTCTTGCAGCACGGCCTCGGCCTTACTGATTTGATTTAAGATTTAGAGACCATGCTTTAACTTCCGGCTTCGGCTTCGGTGACTGAATATTACAAGGCTTGGTTACTCATATAGTCAAGGATTTCGTTACTCGACAAAATAAATGTTCTTTCTGTGGTATTAATTTTATTTATACTAGACAGTTTGAATGTTTTACTGACCAAGACTTTAGTGATCGAACACAATTTCAGAACATTTAAAAAATCTGGTTTCGTTAAAGCATAGCTATGGATATATTTTAATATTGGTGTACTGGAAGAGTTGTGGCTAGGAGAATACATGGACGAAAATATAAAAACTTCAAAATACTAAAAAAATAAGAACTTAATGACAAAATATATAATGAAAGCAATTTTGACAAAACGTTTACAAAGAAGCATCAAATCGTGAGAAATCATTTTGACACAACAGTAACTTTACATTACGTCCTCAATCCGTGTACATTTGATATGACGTGATTGTCTTGCCTCACGCTAAATGCACGCGGATTGTCGTAATAAGATAATCTAGTTACGTTCAGAATATATTTAAGCATACGTAATCGATCAGACGATTTACTTGCACTTGCGAGTTCGGCCAAAGTAGGCTGACAGTGTTCGGGCGCAGACCAAACTAAGATTCCGGAAAAGATGAATTTTAACTTATAACGTTTCCGACATGTTTGCAACTGCATTTCGTTTGGGATATGTGATGACGACACGGATGAGAAATAATTGATTTTGGATTACTTAATAAAATGTTACATGTTAGCAGGTCATACAATCAGGGTTTGATATTGAATTATTCACATTATTTTAATTTTGTCGAAGTATTATGAAACAGATAAGTAAGAGAAAAGTAGTAAAAAAGCGAAGAGTAAAGTAATCAAATTAAGTGTCATCGTCAGTCCAAGTCACATATGACGGGAAGTACCTACCAGGTATCGATTATCGGGTAGCCTTGATTGAGCAACCGCGGAAAATCCGTCTGTCGTTGGAGCGGATCGAAATATACGAGTTGAACCGAACCGAAGGACGCGATGCTTTCGAATGTCTCCGGGTTTTTATACCCATGTACTTGTGTTCGCAGTGATTCATTGCATTATAAAGTTTGAACCTTATTTAAGTTCTTTTGTCAGAGAGCTTATATTATATTTTTATGTCATAGCTTAAATCATTGCAGTCATCAAATATCTTCTCTTAATTATAGCTATGTTTACCATCAAATATCTCAGTAACGTTGGCGTGTCAGAATTATGCCACGGATCGGCTATTCAACTGAAAATATATCCCCTTTGTTTGAAGATCGAAACTGCGGTTGAAGAAGTGTAACGTTAAGTGAATCTTAGGAATGTATAAAAAGGCTGTCTTGAGTAACTTAACGAAAATACCGATGAAATCGAACGTGGGATCAATTATTTAGCTGCTCCACTTGTACGCCCAACGGCTGTGTTACGTGACGACATGATCTGCGCCGCCATTAGCACTGTTTATAAGCATTAATGTTCTTTTGTTTCAAGAAACGCTAAAACAACTACATTTTGTAATTCTTGCCATTTCAAATCATGTTTCTGTGAAAACTTATTGCGTTACACTGAGATCGTTACATATATATCCTAATTATCTAATGACGTCTCTGCTACTTCATTTTGTAAATTAGTGAAGACTGGTTCTTCTTCCTGCTCTATAATCGTTTTGTTTTAAAAAGAAACATTAGTTTTATGGTGTTATTATTGGCTTGCTTCCTTGTGATCTGTTTCTGTTTCACAAATTACCAGACTAATAATGAAATAGTCAACTCGTTGTCAATTTTATTAATTATTGACTCGTCGAATTCCAAAATGTATTACCTATGAATAGATGAAGTATCGCCCTAGATTGCGTCCGGTCTGGCGAGACCAGTTTTCTAAAATGTGGTTCTGATTCAATTAGATTGTTTTCGACTATCCACTGTCTAGACTTGCTATGAAAAGGACGGAATAGTAATTGGAAATCCAGTACAGTCAGATTTTATGGAAAGATTTTCGCTACTTGCATAATTGAGAAAAGCTTGCCAATTTGTAATCTAACTAGACAAAGAAATTTACGACACATTCATTTGTGGAGGTTGTACAGAACACCAACAGTTTAAATAAGGCATGACCAAACAATTTGTGTATGCCGTTTGTGCAAAGTGGTCATTGTACAAATATGAGACATGATATGAGGGGTGGTACGTAAATGGCGATTCAGGTGCGCCCACGGACCACGGTGCTACAGTTGGCTAGCGCGTGGGAGAGGGAGGCATGAGCTCGCGAGTCTGCCCTGCGCCCGCGCAACGACGGACGCGTTGAGCGCACTGCCCAGAAATAGTGAAATGTTGTGCATAAAACAGTGCAAAAAATACGCATGAAATACATTTCTTTGTGAAGTTTATCGCTGAAAGGTGTTTGTTAGTGATCATGACTACTATTTCGCTCGTTCAAATCTTCAAGAGTTTTGTGTTTCAGGCCGGCCTCGTCTATTTAACGTGACAAGACGACTTGTCGCGAAATACCAACAGTTGTTGTTTACCCAAACCAGTTATTTTTAAGTGTTAGAATGAACATAAGCATTTGAAGTTCGTTTTCTAGGACAAGTCTATGTGTAATTGCATGTTATCTCCCGTTGCGCTTGGTTTCGCTCCATTAAAAAAAACTAGTTACTATGGTAGTGATAAAATAGTAATGTTTTGTTATTCCGGTCACTTAGCATCTTGCGCAAATATTACCTCGTATTTAAAAACTAAAACATTATAAGGTATTTTGAAAACACATTTGCAACATACCTCGCTTAGATTAATAAAGGTTAATGTTATTATGCTATTACATATTATGTTACGAAAACATTTTAATGTATATTGTTATGACTGCCTACTTATTTCATTCAAGCTTTACCTGTTATATTATTGTTGCTTTCCTATTTTTGTTATGATTTTTGTCCTTGGGTCGGAAAATATCTTGATAATTTCGTTTTGATATTTATTTTATGCTTAAGTGACTTTGAAATTGCATTAATTGATTACGTGCCTATCTACGGTTCCATTCAATTTTGTATTTGTATTGTTTTTCATACAAAACAAATATAATTTGCATCCACCAAGGCTCTTCTCAGCCCGCTAAGTTTCTATCTCACCGTAATAGTGACACGGACCCAACGGAATGCACAAACGACATCGTTAGGTTCGGTTAATTTACATTCGTTAAATACCAACCTTAGTACAAAGGGATTTCTTGAAACAGATAGAACATACGCAGTAAATTGATTCACATCAACGAGATTGAAAAAATATGTATATTATATCATAAACGTGAAATCTAATTATCATCAAAAAATCATTTTTATCCAAGCATTTTCGTATTAAAATTATTGTAAAACTATTTATATAAAGCAATAACACCCGCATCGACTGTTTAACCGATCATGATCACCAACAATTTGCAATAAGAGAATATTGTATATTCTTATCAATTAGTTCGATTTATCTGAAACATTAAAGTTTTTACTAGTAAACAAAGCCAGTATTGGTTTCTATGTTACTTCTATCATCTTAGAAAGCGCTTGCGTCTACCAAAGCGAAGGTTTAGATAATGTATTACAATAGTACCATTAAGTACTATTAATTCTGTGTCAATACAATACCCGGTACAATCGTACAGATTTTTCAGTATCGCGGTTGGTTACCCTTACAATTTAAGTAAAACTGTCATAAAGTATCTTGGCAAAGAGATGCTAAGGCTAAAAAAAAGATGGCGAACTTTTTAGATTCGTCTTCAGGACATATTTCCATTTTTATTATATTGTTAACAAAACAATAAGTAAAAATTGTTAATTATTAAAAAATTCTAATAAATCTGATCTACAAAATATAGTTCAATATCAATTATATCGTTGTTCCGGTTCGTATTATTCCGATTCCGATCGTGAAAATGTACCAATTTACAATGTAAATGTAAAAAGCAGTTAGAACTATGAATAATTGATTCAACTATTCTGCAGCGGAACAGATTATTCGCCAAGCCGGCATTGTGTTGCAAGCCGCAATGCTCTGATTGCAGCCATCGCCATACGCGTGTTGGTATAGACGCATTCATATCTCGCGTTTTCGCAACCACACCATTACTGCTTCGGCAAACTGATAAACCTTGCTGCGCGAATACACGTCATATTATCTGCACAATGTTTCAATGCTAAACTCTCTACACTTGCCTGAAATTTCAACACTCTTGTCCTTTGAGAAACGAATGTACCAGTCGTAAATCCAGTCGCTTATATCTTTACGACGAAAGTTAAATACAAATCAACTACTTTCATTGCCACAACTGGATTGGACAACAATTATAAACTGGATTATATCTTTGTACAGAACCGTCCACTTAAAACAGTACCAGCAAAACATTGATTAGTTGAACATAAGACAGACGTCTACATCTTAGTTATTCAAATAACATCAAGTGCAATAAGCAATGTCAGTAGATAAAAACATAAGCCTGTGACTACGATAACGCGGGCAAGGCAGTTACATCGAAAAAAATCAGTATCTGTAGAGGCAACCGCGCCGGTCACACCGGTTGACCCTGAGCGGACGCAGCTGCCAGCGCCGGGTCTTGTTTTTTCCTGAGCAGTGTTCAATATAATTGTAAACCTTTCGGTCATCTCAATTGTTAATACATAACGATTACTTGACAGATTTGAACGAGCGGTCAAACCAACAAAAAGTAAACGAGTTTGTGCTATTTTGGGAATGGTAGGAGACAAAATATTGTGCAAGTGTAAAAATGTGAAGTGATAAGTGATGAAAATAAGAAAATGGTGAAAAATGACAGCGGAGAGGCCTTATGTGAACGGTGGAGTGGGTCCACCGACAAGGCCACGGACGTTTCGAAGGAACTGTGGCGATCAAGGTGCTTAAGATTTGATACAGTAATTCACAAATATATCCAGACTTTACAGCAACGGTGACGAGAAATCGCTTTCTTAAAGTGACTCACTGACCACTATTATTGAGACATTGAATGTTGTAAAGAAAAATGTCTTTAATAACCTGTTTCCTCCGTAACATTGCATAATGGAAACGAATAAGACAGCTTTAATAAAATTATATATCATCCAATCGTGTCCACTTCAACTTTCTTTGCCTTCTCTGCAATTATTACTCTAACAACGATTATGTTGCATCCGGCATTATTAAAAAGATTAATCTGGGTCCATTTGAAATATTACGACTTTGAACGTGAGGCAATAACCTTCTCACATTCATAATCCGCATCAAATGTCACGATTCACGATCCTCCACTTGGTTACGGCAACTTTGATTATAACCGTGAGCTGTAAAGTTGGATTTGTTTATATAAGCCTAAATCACCTTGACCGCCGACCATTCTTCTAGTATCTGTATCTTCGCCGACGAAACTGTACATCGATACGAGCATAAAATCACCGTACTACAGCCAAAACGATGAAGAAACAAGGAGAAGACCAGTAAAGTTAGTGAAAGACAGTATAGTGGAAAAAGTAAAGTTCATAGAAGTATTGGAAGACACGTGGTGGCTAAGCGTCCGAACAGTTCTGCGTGATGGAGAGTTCGAAGTACAGGATCTCGTTGTATTTATCGGTAATTAACATTGAATCACAATTGAAGACATGAGTGGATGAAGGGGTTATGTAACATTTTATTCAAAAACGATTTTTTGCATTGGATGAAGGTGTTATGTGCCTATAAACCATATTAAACCTTCAAACAATGCCATTTAGGCTTAGTTTTAGAAATAGCAAGTGATGAAGGAGTTATGTACCAACATAAAATGATAATCACACTGAATGAAAGTGACATGGGCACTTAGCCATGTTCTTTAATTTAAAATTATTTAAATCTATGTCTTTCTTGCGCGGATGAACGAGATAAGTGCAAGAAAACGCGCGGGTGCGTTGCGTTGTTCTGGATGAAGGTGTTATGTGATGTACTTGTCTCTTTCTTTCATTTCGCGTCGTGTTCAATTGTGCTGGATCATGGGTCGCGTACGCATGTCACGAGTGTTTTGTTTATTGTATATTTGATTAAAACTAGTGTTTTTGATTTTTTTTATTACAATAATTTCAAGAGCTAAAAGACTTGTGGACGCTGCTATAAAACCTTCAACTTTAAATTATGATTTCCTAAAGTACGACAATCCTTACCTCGAAATCTTAGACAAAAGTAACTTTCTTCCCCAAGGGTTATCGGTCCTTCGAACTATGTGGCCAGCCCATTGCCACTTCAGCCGGCTAATTCTTTGAGCTATGTCGGTTACCTTTGTTCGCCTACGGATCTCCTCATTTCTAATGCGATCTCGTAAAGAAATAGCGAGCAAAATAGCCCTCTCCATAGGCTGCTGCGCTACTCTGAGCGTGGATTAGGGCACCATGACTCAAATCCGTATGTCATCGCTGGCAACACACACTGCTCGAACACCTTCGACTTCAGGCACTGAGGTAGTGTTTTGGACGACAAGATATGACGCAGTTTCCCGAACGCAGCCCATCCGAGTTGGATTCTACGAGTGACTTCTTTCTCGAAGTTGGACTTACCCATCTGGATCACTTGTCCCAGGTAAATGTATTCGTCTACAACTTCGAGAGCAGCGCCATCAACGACAACCGGTATGGGTGTGACGGGTGTGAGGTGTGTGACGTATTCGCCATTGATATTGATGCCACGTCGTTTCCGCTTAGTGACGGAATCGAACAGTTTTTAGAGCGCCACTAGAGGGGGGTTTACCTCCAGCTCTTAATAGCTCGGTTGTGATTCCGTCATCTCCCGGTGCCTTGTTGTTTTTAAGCTGTTTGAGAGCCTCTCTAATCTCATACAGGCTGACGTCTGGGACATCCTCTGTGTAGTGTCGGGTCAATTTAGCTCGCTTGTCGCTTTCCTCGCGAGGAGGTGGAGCTTGAGAGGAGGCATACAACCGTCCGTAGTAATTTCTCTCAGAACTTCCGGTTTCAACGAAACCATGGTGCCGGACTCGGTCTTCAACCTCGTAAACTGACTTTGCCTAATAGACAGATCCCTGGCGAACACTTTGGAGCCCTGGTTTCGCTCAATTGTGTTTTTTACACGGTTTGCTTTGTGTTTTCGCAAATCGCGTCGCCTGCACTTGGAGATCTGTTCATTGAGCCGTCGGTATTCCCTCATAGAGGTTGGAGACTGCACACATAGTTCTCGTCGATTCTTCACAAGATCGAGAGTTTGTTCTGAGAGAACCTGAGATCTACTACTTGGGTTGGTCTTGAAATACTTCGACCCTACCTCGTGGACAGTTGTTACCATTCTGGTGTTAAACTCGTTCACTGTCGTGCACGATCCTAGGCACGTAAAACGACTTTGCAGCTCAAGTTGAAAGTTTTCGGATCCCTGGATTTGGACGGATGTTGGGCGAAGCGTAGACTTCATGCGGCGTGACCGTTCCAGCTTCAGGTCGATATTTAATGTGCCTCTTACAAGACGGTGATCGCTTCCGGTTTTGAACCTGCTGATCACAGAGACATCATCAAATATGTGCCGTTTGTCTGCCAGAATTAAGTCTATCTCGCTTTTCGTGGAACTCTCAGGACTTATCCAAGTCCATTTGCGTTGTGGCTTCTTTCTGAAGAAGGAGTTCATCATGAAGAGATCTTCCTTCACCAAAAAGTTGGCCAGCAAGTGTCCTCGGTGATTCCGTTGTCCAATTCCGCAGGGACCCACTTTCATCTCGGCGCCGCTTTGCGTGCCCAATCTCGCGTTGAAGTCCCCCATCACAACATTGAAGTGAGCTTTAGAGGTATGTATGGCTCTGCTTATGTCCTCATACATAACCTCAACCTCATCGTCAATGTGTCGAAGTCGGCGCATATACCTGCTGTACCACCTTCAACGAATACCGTTTGGATATTCTGAGTGTAAGGTACGCTACCCTGGCCGACACGCTACCAACTTGCAGAATGTTGTTGATGAGGGACTTGTGAACGAAAAACCGGACATCACCTTGGGACAGGTGTTCGCCCTCCCGGTGATAGAACAAGTTTCCGGATTTGAGTATTATCGTGTCCTCCCCCTGTCTTCGTACTTCAGATAAACCCACAATACTCCAGTTTAACTTGTCTATCTCTTCTTCCAGCTCTTTTACCTTATCGTCGGTCCTCAGTGTCCTGATGTTATATGTTGCCAGGTGCAGAAGTCGTCGTTAACTTACAGTTAACCCATTCATCTTTAATTTAAGTATACAACTTCTTTTTATTTAAACGCTGAATGAAGGAGTTATGTACATATTTTTTTTAATAAATACATATTCTTAAACTTTTATTTTATTTTTCCACTCCATATTAGTAGATGTGTATAATTACTACAATTTGATATATATAGTTAATATATAAATAACAAGAAAACATATTTATCTCAAAAATAAGTAACAAAACTTTGACGTCCGTTTTCTCCACATTTAAATATTGTATCATATCCCCTTCATCCACTCATGTCTTCAATTATTTAAATAGTTCTGGTGCAACAAATCTAGTGAATGATTTTGTTGTCATTCCAGTTACGTGAGCAATGCGATTTATTAGCAAGCACTTAGCTTGTTTGTGAAGTAACAAACATAATGTTGTTTTGTTGAGCTATGTGAAAATTGATTGCATTTCTCCATTTCTCACAAACTAATGAATGTGTCTGATCTTATGAACTTTAAGATGTTAATGTTTGAAAGTGTTGCGTGGAAGTGTGTTGTGAATGCTAGTGTTGGTGGCCAATATTCTGTTCATTGATGCCTGTCTTTTTCATTGAACATAATACATTTAATTGAACACTGAGTGTGTATTGCACTAACGCTACACGTAACACTAGACAGCCTCAGTCGTCAGTCGACACCTGATATCGACACTAGTAATGATACACTCGGATCTTACTAGGCATGAGAACTGTAATGTTACAAGTTACCAACTGGTTTTCTTGTACCTTACACCGCATGACGTAGACTAACAAACCTACATTAATGTTGTTATGGATACAGATTTCCTTACTGTTGTTCATAAAAATTCAATTAAAAAAAGACAAAAATTTGAAATCTGCGCCCAAATCAAACAGCTTCCATTTCGCTTATAGGCGTAATAGCTGATAAGACCACAATCCTATTTGAAGACTTCTGAACACCCCACATGCTAACAGGAATAACGAGGACTCCAAGCTAAGCGAATATGAATTAACTTAGAACTCTGAAAAAGGAGCGGACAAAGCTTAAATATGGATGACAATATGAAATCATCCTCCAAATTGACGAAGACATCTGCTTTTGCGCAGTCTCGTGTTACTAACTGAATTAATATTTTTTACAAAAAATAACCTGATAAGCACAGTGTAGTCATCAAATGAACCATTATTTATACGTCACAATAAAACTATAAAAGTTGTCTATACTACTTTATCTCTTTATTGTTTCTTTGCCATAATAGAATAAACAAAACAATAAAGTAAAGAAATTCAAAACAATGGGCAGCCATTTTCTTTCAATACATTTGCCAGACAATAAAATGAGACTGAATTAAACAATTGAACAACTAAATAATAAGAAGTGACAAAACAAAGAACAACTAAATAAGTAGATAAACAATTATTTTCACTATTATACCAATCCTGCAATAAAGTAATGAAAACCCCACATTCACGGTTTTATAGTGTGAATGCATATAAATGTTGACTTTGCTGTGAACCGTTAAGGAATACCCTTGTTTGAAGTGCAACCTGAGTGTAATATCATATCAGGTCATCAGAACTGAAGCAATAAGTAAAATTTTAACTCCTCACGATAAGAGGAAATCGGAAGTCTAATTAAAACTTGCAAGACTTGACCCACACAAACAGTAAAGTAAATAAAACTGTTTAAAAATAATTTCGTGTTACACAGAAGATGTCCATGTTTAAAATACAAATAAACTTGTAATGCTAATGCTCTTCCGCGGTGGCATGGTTGCGAAAGGCATCGACATGCACGAACGAAGTCTCCGTCTTGCTTCACGAAGCAAGTGACATAGTACGTGGCCGGGTACGTTCGTTAAGTGGTTTCTTTAAAAAGAACTAGGAGATATCGACCTTGAGGACTTATTAGCTCATTTGATACTTTTACTTTTTCGTTTGGAATCTTAAATTGGCTCAGAGAGTTCAGAGTTATAAAGTCTATTCACTTCGGTGGATAGTGTCATTAATCCATTGGTATGAGAAAGAATAAAGTTCAAGATGAAGAAGACTAAATCATAAATGGATGTATGTAAGAAAGTCTTTATCCTGCAGCGGAAATGATCCATTTGTAAAATAGGATGCTTTGTTAGATCGTAATAGTAATAATTTTCAAAGACTAAATTATTTAAAATTTGAATTATTGAATTAAATGTTACAGAGAGAAAATCCATTACTTATTGTCGGAAATGTCGGAATAGGAACCTCGATGTGATGATATCTTAAGATTGAGAAAATGTTGCGGACAGACCTATAAGGCCGAAATAACAAGTAAAAAAAATGAGAAACACGAAATAATTAAACAATAGCATATTAGTTAATAAACAATAGCATAATTGAGGGAATCTTATTACAAATTAGCTACAGATCGTAACCAAATATATGCATTGCTATTTGCTATAGACTATAGAGCCGTTGAAGGCGACTGGCAAATTCTTTAAGTATATGATTTACAGTGAAATCGATACTGTATGCTGTAACAAATACCTTTACCGGCAGGAAGCGACAACTATGCTGTTTAGTGAATGGCTGACACTTTTACGCAATACATGATTTTAAACTTAACTCATCGTGGACTGAACACATTTTTACTGTAATACGGGTACTCCCGATATAAGCTGTTCCCGCTGCGGAAACAGCTACATCGGACAAACAAAACGATCGATATCGCAGCGCATAAAGGAGCATATCTCAGCAGTCAAAAAGAACGACGGGAATAAATCAGCTGTAGCAGAACATCTTCTCGAATCGGGTACTAACCATTGGATCGAGCTTCACAATCCTCAGGTGATTGCCGCGGAACGCCACTATATACCGCGGCTAGTGCGTGAAGCCATTGAAATTAAAAAACACCCCAAAAATTTTAATAGGGAGGACGGTTTTAAGTTGTCACCGACGTGGAATCCAGTGGTTAGTTTATGCAAGTCCCGAAAAGTGTCTAGTGTTGTGCGACAAGATGTGGTCAGTGTTGTGTGTCGTGATATGGTTCACAAACGATCGAGACGGAAGGTAGACAGACTGATGTATTAGTGTCAAACGTCATCCGACATCTAACATCCGGTTTCTGACAACGTCATCCGTCAAAGACTATTAATCAACGTCGTCTGTCAACCTGTCAAGAGTTTCTCCGCGCCACCGCAGTCTAGCCGTGACCACGATCCCTGCAACTGGGTCGAAATATCGGCGAATAAATAAAATAAGTATATCGGGAGTACCCGTATTACAGTAAAAACTTTTACGCAATTCTTGAAGTCATTTTCTTCACATTTCCTTACTAAAAGGAACAATTACAACATTCTTGTGTTATCTAACATTGTATTCCTTACGCTATGTACTACTTTCGATATGACAATGTATTTATAATCACTATTACTAGGCTCTACGACTACTAGGCAGCTCTAGGGTTAATAGTTTTCTAAGATATCTGCCATAATATTATTTACTGTGCAGTATAGACATCGTTCAGTTATAGTTTAACCAGTGGCGTTGCGTGGTCCCTGGCCCCGGGCGGCACATGAAGAGGGGGCGGCAAGCCACTCGATTTTTAAATAATAAAGAAAATATACATTAAAATTAATTTTATTTAAATTTTAATGTAAATTGCGCTATGAAAAAAAACAAGAAAAGTCTAATTAATAAAGTTTAATTAATAAAAAAAATATTTTAAATAATATGGGGGCGGCAAATATCACTGGGGGTGCGGCAAATTTTCGGTCGGCCCCGGGCGGCGGGAGTGCACGCTACGCCATCGCCACTGAGTTTAACTATTATAACATCAGTGTATCATTATGTTCCCCCTTGTTACAGAATGCGACAGCAGTGACAGTGGCCACCTGTACGAGTCACTGGAACCGCCCGCCGCGGCTCCCGCGCCCCTCCCCCTCCCCCTGCCCCTCGAGGACGACTTCGACTCCTTCGACAGCGACACCGACTCCGACGACCATGATAAGGTGAGACTACTGTTAGTGACATGGTAGGCGAGTTGAGGCAATCAAGAGTAAAAGCATGTAGCCTGTAATTGGAGATGTAGATGGACTGATGACCTGTAGAAAAAAGCGCGTATCCGCTGGATTCAGAAGGCTCAGAACCAATGGCGCAAATTAGGAGAGGAGTGGACTCCTAAAGGCTAGTGGATGGATGTAATTGAAGATGTGGAATCGAAATCCGACACTGTCTTTGTGAATATGACTGTCCGTGATGTCTTGAAAGCGACTTTAGAACTTGTGGAATCAAAGACTGATTCGGAATTTTTATAAAAAAAATTCTCATAGCGGTAACGAACAAAGGAAAGATTTTACATAGGTAATAATGTTATTTATTTAGGATCTTGCTCCTTAGCCTTCCTTAGCCTGTCTGCAATTTTCAAATCATTATTAATGAAATCATTTTCGAACAAATATTCAAATTTTTACAAAGTATGAATTTCCTAAACACTTTTAGACTAGGTGTACAAGTGGCGCCTGGATTGAACCGATAGGTACTCGGACCGCGGACGGATACGATACAAAGTTTCACTAGTGAGAGTTTACAGATATGTCGTGTCGCTACTCCCTGACATGGATGGAGTAAAATTGAATGTCTAGCGTGGATATATTGTTTATTTTTGCCTCAATCGAATGTCACGGCCTCTAATATCTTTTATTATTAATGTAGGCCAACATGTAATCAAATTAATTAAAGTAAATTAATATCGAAATATGGTTAAAAACTTGAATTTGAAATATCTTGTTCGACCACAACATTTATCAACCTAGCTGTAGTATTAGCACTAGTTTGGTTAGATTCACGCATTTTGGTCTGCGACGAGTTGGTAACCTCAGCTGTATGACATTAGTTTGCTCGGTGCCTGTGCTATATACTTACTGATTACCGTGCTACATACAAAATATTAATCCTAAATCATGACTGTCACATAACAATAAAATATAATTTACTGTACACAAAAGATTACACACAATATTATACAGTTTAATTCAGACTAATTGAAGGTAGAAAAATAAAAAGCAGTTTGAATCTGTATTTAATGTTGTTCATACACGAAGCAATATAACATTGAAACAAAAATCCTTGTTATATTCCAGACTGCCACCCCCGCGCACCCCCCGCCCGCGCTGCCCGCGGCGCGGCTGCCCCCCCCGCCCGGCGGCGGGCCCTACACGCTCACCAAGATCGCCAGCGCCGCCCAGCGGAAGATGCGCCAGATTAAACGGAATCTCACTAAACGATATTCGGGTAAGTGTAATATAAAAAAAAACTTTTGAGAATATTTATAATTTTTTTGACAATTAGAAAAAAATAAACACCGATAGGTGGAGATTCCGATACCGGGAATCGAACCCGAGCCTCCTGGGTGAGAGCCAGGTATCCTAGCCACTAGACCATATCGGATGTTACTGTTGAAGCGAAAGTTAATGTTAGTTGATAATAGTGTGATATTTAAAGAAAATGTTTGGAAAAGGATACATTACATCTCAAAATATTTTGCCGTTGTCTAGAACGGTGGTTTTGTTTTCTTAAATGGTATTTCTATTTCGATTGACTTCTGAAGTAACTCACGATTTATTCATACACTGTTTATTAACAATATCATATTTTAAAAAATGTGGGTAATATTAAATTTTATCGAAAGTACAATAAAAGTATTAACATAAATTACAAATGAAATATTTTTTAATTATATTTAATTAAGCTTTGCATATCTCATTTCAATATATTTTCTCTGTTACAGTGGCACTGGATGGCAGACCATTTGCCAAGTCGATGAGTCCTCTATCCAACAGCACGTACGAAGACGTAAAGATAAAAACAAAATCTCCCATATACGCCAACTACGAGCGGCCTGACGCACACACATACTCTAATATCAGCTTTGACAAGCCAGCCAAGACTGAGTACGCGAAGGTCACTGGCTTTAAAGAAGAATTGAAGAACGTCATTAATGAAAAGAGACACAGCACAGGAGACGTCCCCCCGCCTTTGCCAGAGAAACCCCCGCTGGAGAAACCCCCGACCCCCACCAGTGACGTGAAGAAGGACGGAACCTTATCAAGGAAGGCCTACTTCTCCTTCAAGTCAAGGTTCCGACGAGCCACGTCCATGGCCGTTGATATCAACTCGGATGTGCCCAGTGCGCTGAAGATTACAAACTCCACGTTTTATCTCACCGATTCTATGGACGGTGACTCCGGATTTAGCAACTGGTAAGATCAATGACATGTCTTTTTATTTTCTTCGTGTTTTAAACGGCTTTATTTAGCTTGACCTTGTACTTTGATTCAAATCTCGTAAAAACCTTTTCTACTGAATCAATTCTTATCCAACTTTGCACGTACGTTGATTTCCCTTGACAATATGACACTATATTGCAATAGGACAATTATTATAATAAAATATTAGTTTACGTTTGCTCTGATTAAAAATGTCGTTTAGTCTGAATATATTTTTTTACAAAAAATAATAAATATCACATTACAAAAATATAAAGTGACATTTAGGACAAAAATTGCGTAATAAAAAAATATTTTTTAAAATATATTCCGATACCGGGAATCGAACCCGAGCCTCCTGGGTGAGAGCCAGGTATCCTAGCCACTAGACCATATCGGATTTATTTGTTGACTCGAAAAATACTTTTAGTTTATCATAGTTATTTTTATAACTAATAAAACGATTAAAAATATGATACTAAATTAATAATATTTTATTATTAAATAATAAGATGCAACACATTCATTCCAATTATAATACTAGGTAATATTATAAAATATGTGAATGTAAGTTTGTTTGTTACGCTTTCACGCGAAAACTACTGAACCGATTTGGCTGAAATTTGGAATGGAGATAGCCTATACCCTGGATTAAAACATAGGCTACTTTTTATCCCGGAAAAATTCAGGGTTCCCGCGGGATTTGTAAAAATCGATCTCTATCGCGGGCGAAGCCGCGGGCAACTAGTGTAATTCCATAAATGTGTCTGCGACGACGTTTTTCCCGTCCCGTACGTGCCTCGTCCCGTACGGGATTCCGCTGCATATGCACTATCGTATTATTTGAAACGATGTTTCCAAAACTTCACGTCCCGTCCCGTACGGGAAAAAACTTATTACGTATGCATTGGCCTTAATTCTAGTTGAATTAAAGTTTCCATATACATACATACGTACCTATTACCATTCTTAAAAATATGTACCTACTCACAAATAAACTAACACATAGATTCCCTCCCAGCAGCGACACGACGCAAGCGGGCAGCTCGGAGGCGCTGCCGGGCGTGCCGGCTGCGGCGGGGACACCGGGACCACCGGGGCAGGCGGGGGCAACGGGGCAGGCGGCCCGCCGGCGCGACGGTAAACTCCGCGGCGCGTGCTCCGAGTCGGCGCCCTGCCTGGCGCTCGAGCGGCCCGCCGTGCCGCCCCCACCGCCCCCCGCGCCCTCCGCGCCCCTCCAGCCGCCACACAACACTGACCTTAGCGCTGTCAACGAAGGTCCGCCCTAACTACTAGTACTGGCGACGTCAACTGGACTTACTAACACTAGCGATAGCGGGATTACGGGTTAGGAGACGAGCCTGTTAAGCTTCCAGGGATGAGGCATGCCACATGGCAATTAACAGAATTGGAAAGACGCGAGAATTTAATGCGTGTGTGAAATTTATCTACTCATGCCCACCTCGTGCCTACAATATTTTAGTTAAATATTCTTCTCGGCTCTCGCGCCCCAATACCGACGCGCATTTGATTCCAGCATTTGATTTTAAATAAAATTTCTTTAATTTTATTAAGAGATACTTTAATATCAAGTCTATCTTTTAAACTATAATAACTTTCTTATAGAGCTCTTATGGATGTCATCTTTCGACCTTTTTCAGATTCATCTTCCATGTCAAGTTTTCTCTACCTAAATATAGTGCGTGCAACGAAACGATTGGCCATTTCAAGTAGCGTGACCTTAAATTCTCAAAATCCCCCCCCCCCCCCCCCCCCACCACTCACCATCTGTGATTTTGACTGTCGTTGTCAAATTTCACTTATCATATACAAAAAAAGTGGCTGTGACATACGGACGGACAGACAGACTGACAGGCATGACAAATCTATAAGGGTTCCGTTTTTTGCCATTCGGCTACGGAACCCTAAAAAGGACCGGAATACTAATCAAACACGGTCGTAAGTTACCCGGGTACAAGCCACTTTTATCTTCTGTCGCTGGACGGACTATAGTCGGCAGTATCTTATGAACCTGTCCTAACTTCAGTTGACGTCTATTTCGCAGTATCACTATTGTTCATGAATTACCTATCCGGAACTGAACGATCGATAGAACGAAGACAGCGCTAAACAAAGGTCAGAAACTGCTCATCGCTGAAAATAACTAGTTAATAGGTACAACCTACTATATTTCATATCACCTATGCACCTATATCACAATGCCGTTTCTAATATTTGGTGAAATTAAAATTACTTTTTAACCTATTGTCCACAATATAAAATGATTTGATTTGATTCAACCTGGCGAGTTGACAAGCTGGCGAGCCATTGAGAATCTTCCTCCTAACGTAGAAGGTGTATAGTAGTCACAGACTTCATTTGTTTTATTTTAATGGTCAACATATTATCTGAATATTTTTGTACTTCCGTATTATTTATTTGTATCCTATTGACGATAATCACCGACATTTCCATTATTGATACTTGAATTATTATTATTAAATCCAGATAGCAAAGTCTGCGTTCTTAAAATCAATTGGATCACCCGGTTACTTAATTTTAATAGTATAGTTATCGAAGGATTTATAAGTGGTTTTGACATTGTTTTAGTTCTGTTGTCGAAGGATATAAAAGAGATTATGACATTAAAGTTTACACAAAATTAGGATTTAAAATGTTGTAATGTTGTTTATGAATTAGTTATTTCCAGCGCTGGCAGTCTGTGGGTGTGGTTCATGGTCCGCTTGTGAATGTCAGATCATCTGTGTTTGCACTGTCTTTGTTCTTTTTGTTAAAGTTTTCTATATACTTTTCGTTTACTTATATTCTTTTGCTTTGGTAATGGTCTTTATTTTTTATTTCTTCGTACAGTTTTAAATGTCTGGCACTTTTTTATCGATAATTCAATTCATTTTTATTGTTTACTTCATGTTTTGTTTTATGATTAAAATGCAATTTTAATTTTATTGCTTCATGTGCTGTCAATTATTCTGTTATAATAATAATGCGTGCACTTGCATGCTTATTACTAGATCGTATTTTATCTAAACTTCACACTCTTATTTTCTCTCTCTAGTGCGATTAAATTTTAACTTATTGATTATATATTTCTTAATATTAGTACTCGCCTTAAGTTGATCAAAATTTAAGTGTAGGACCAATACAAATTTCGTAATATTCATCAAATATATTTTTTAAATCTATTCTCGTACATAGTTGTTGTTCGTACACGGTAAGATAATCAAAATATCGCATAGGAACTACAACACGAGAATAAACAGTCAATCATTGTTGATAATTACTAAGATAATTGCGTGGGCAGAAACGTAGGAGCTGCTTTACCCACAAGCTATTGCACCGTCAGTTCTATATCAACAGTATGGCGAGTCGCGCGCTGCTTCTTTAAGTTCTTTATCTTTATATTAATAACTAACTACGTGTGCAGTGTAATTGAAAATCTTGAGCACTTCGTAAATAAAAATAAATGTTGTTTGTCTTTGTTCTCTGTTCCGCTTATGATGGGCCGTAAGTTAAACATTTATCATTAGAGCAAACAATAAAAATGTTCTGTGCAATTATAATGGTGTATTACATCATCTATCATTATTTTTAATCTGCTTCTAACTATAATTTATTGTCTGCATCAGTTATAGTGCTTTGTGTCTATGACACAGACTAAATACAGATGATGCTAGTAAACGATTTGCCGCCATTTTTATTTGCGATGTAATTTTTTGAACAGCATCACAAAACCGCATGATGATCTAATTGACCTCTGAGCTTATTGAAATGCAAATGTATGCATGCAGTCAATAGTAAAATGTAATCTGTGCGATGAACCATAGAATTAGAATATTAAATATTGCACTCTAGAGACTTAGTTGATTACATTATTCATATATCTAATACATACCAAGAAGTATAATGCATCTAGGACTGCAAAGGCTACAATCAAATAATGTTAATAAATAGGTACCAAAGTTAATTTGTTTGTTATTTTTTCGGATGTAGCCTGGAAACACTATAAAGAGCAATTTAACAACAAGAATATGGTAAAAATTGTTTTATTCAATATTGGCAACCCTAGATGCACCTACTTAGATTGCACAATACACAAAACTATCCTAGTTACAAGATTTGAGACGCATATCAATTACCTATACGAATGGTTTAAAAATGTCGCATAAGTGCCATGAATTAGGAAAAAGATTCATTATGATAAATGTGAATGAATGGTTTTTGCAATGACTACCCTTATTAGTACCGAGGCCAAAAGTAGCATATAAAGTAAGGGGGAAAAGATAAAAAACATACCATAATAAATCATGAATGATGATACGATCATATACCATTCCTGCCATTCTGTGCATACTAATAAAAAATTATAAGTCTTAATACTAGTAATTGAATTAGACCATCCGATACAATTACAGGGTACAATGGTCTGAAAAATGCCATATTTTATTTTGCGCTTATTACAAATACGACTAAGATATAATCATATAAGGTTATCCAGACGTTGGAACATGGTTTTTACTGCTATAACAAGTACAATAAGTGTTATCTGTGTACAGAGTTGAAGCGGCTGCTGCCCACCCTGTCGCGCAAGGACAAGGACAAGGGCGCGCGCACGCGCACCTCGTGGTACGCGGAGTGCGGCGCCGACACCACCTCGCTCCACACTAACTCCACGTCCTGGTGAGTTCGTGTTTTACTACCGCTGTTGACAGTAATCTGTGTACCCGTAATCTCTGGATTGTAGTGCGTCGGATAAATGTTTATCCTTGTCATATTTTAATTAAAAATCAAGTAGGGCAACACTCTTGCCTAGAGTAGGGTAAGTCGGGGAAAAATATGACAGATATATACAAATACTACTGCTTTCAAATAAAATGTGTCATATTGTGCCCCACCTTACTCTGTTACAGAAAAGAGTATTGCCCAATCTGATTTCCAAGAGTTCGGTAAAACTTGACATGTCTTTATATTTTATCCGACAAACTATACTTACAACAGTAAATATAAGCGTTGTTACTTTTTAACAGTTACTAAGCAATTTACTTAAAGATAATGGATCGATAGAATATTGAGAACGGCCGTTATTAAAGTGCTAATAATTGTTAATGACCAACAGATACCGGACTAATTGAACCATTGGACCTAAAAGCAATAAGCTATATTTAGGAGAACACTTAGGATTTTTGGAATTTCATTCCCTAAGAGGTTAAAATAGGGGATGAAAGTTTGTATGGATATATCTGATTAAGTTGAATCTTGAAATTTTCTTTTCCCGAAATAATTATGTTTTTTTTTTGTTTTTTTTTTATTTATCCCCTAAAGTGATAAATAAGTAGGTTCGAGCAATGTTTTCGAAAATTTGTTAAGGCGTGGTCTCCAGCAAATTTTTATGTAATAATCTAAAGTTTCTGTTTGCAACTATAAACAGAATCAGAGTCATATTTAAAATCGGTCACGGACCCAAGGTCACTCACGTAAATATGTAGTTGTACAACAATATTCCTACGAATTTCGAACAACGGAAAGAAATCCTTCATCCAATATAAATTTTCTCACTTATCCCAAACCCTCCTTTGGTTAATGCGGTCCTATGCTAAAATTATGCAATATTCATTGAATTATTTCTGCTTATTAATGTGATATATAATAAAAATAACCACTGAGTCACGAAGTCAAAAAGGCCACAACCCATAATTGTCCCACTGCTGGGCTCAGGTCTCCTCTAACAATAAATATAACAATGAGGAGTCACGAACTGACCTGTGTGAATACAATTTCTAATCAATGACAATCACTGATAAGTGTTCAGTAATAATGATGAAGCCCACACACATGATGATACAAAGTATTGTGAGTGAACTGTGGTGAGACTGGCTGCCTGGTGAGGCGAAGTAGGGCGGTCGTGCGGAAAATGCCGATGTGCAGCGACATTGAGCCTAATTGGAGCTCCGAGGTCACGTCACATCACGTCACGAAGCGTCACGAACGATGGGAGCAGGAGATGACTTAGATTTACAATTAAATGTTATGTACTAAATTGAACGAGTAGTTCGTCGCCAAGAGTTTAGACTAGTTGTGAAAATACGTACCGCTTTAGTAGTTCTTACAGATGCTAGCACTGACAGCTAACATAGCTACAAGATTCTAAAGAAACATAAATACTAGCTGACCGGGCAAACGTTGTTCTGCCAAAAAAAATTTAGGGGTAGGGGGATGAAAAATTGATGTTGTCCGATTCTCCACCCTAGCCGATATCCACGCAAAGATTCACGAAAATCGGTCGAACCGTTTCAGAGGAGTTCAACTTCAAAAAAGCGTGACACGAGAATTTTATATATTAGATGTCTTTGATGTTGGTATTTGGTAATATCAGCTATTGTTTATTGGAACACTTGTAAAATTAAACATTGAATTACAAATTACACATGATAACGCGTAGCCAGTGACCGCGTATTGCAGCCCAAGTATTATAAAAATGGAGTATGCAAACTCATGGACCTACCAAGGAGGGAGGCGGGGGGCAGCTCCTCAATGGATTTTGTATGCTTAGCAGTTGGTTGGTTGGTACTTAGGTCCTTTTGTTTGTGTCTAAAATTTATTATTTCTGAGTCTGAGGAGTTAGCAACCCCTGGCCAAAAAATTCTGATTTCCCCCTAGGTCAGAAGCTGGGTAGGTACGCTTATATGCGAAGTAATGCATGGCCCTCGATGAGTGACTTGGTATTCAAAGATGCTAAATAAAAGCAAGAAATCAGGCTTCGAAATATCCTCCGCGCGCAAACCGGTCCCGGTATTTAGGTTCGGTTGCGATTCCGGTAGCCTGGCCCGCCTGGCTTACATGTACTTGAATCTTGACAATTATTTTCGGAAATATTTATATTGTCTTTGAAAATCGTCACTTCAGGAAAATGCTCCCTTTAAGCGACATTCTCTCCATTTCTCTCTCTCTCTCTCTCGAATGTTTCTATATTAATTATATTTATTTAAAACTTTATTATAAAGACGGAAAAGCTTCTTTAATAATTTCAGAATAAAATATCTCCTGGCTCACAATCTAAAGTATTCTAAAGGATACATTCCATTAATTCATTAAACTTAACTTACAATAACTTTGTGGAGATCTTTTAAGTATGCCTACAAAAGGAATTAAAAAAAAACATGCTGGCAAGATTCGAATCTACATATGTGCTAGAGATCCTTAAGGCGAGATTATCCGACCGTTGTAGGCATTTTGTTCACTCCCCTATACCCCGCTCCCCTGAGTGTAAACTCGACCGCCACGCCGTGAGCCGGTCGCGCGCGGCCGTGAGGTTCATGACCCCGTGCGTAGCTTTAGATTCTGTAACCTAGTTGGTAGTGATCCTGCCTGCGAACTGCGAAGCGAGGGGTTTCGGGTTCGATTTCCGGCGGGGCAAATATTTATGTCACAGATAAATATTTGTACTCGTGTCATGGCTGTTATTGTGATGTGTTATATGTGTAGTCCATGCCACCCGCGAAACAGGTAAATACTTGTAACCTACTGCGGGGGTATGAGTGTGGAAGGGTTTTTATTATTATTATTAGTAACTGCTCTGAGTTGGGGTGAAAGTATACTTTATTTTGATTTATTCATTGGAATTTTAGGTGCAATAAAATAAGAGTAATGATAATTTTAGCTTAATTTTGTTTTTATTATTTTTTACATAATTTAAGGTATTTTATTTTAAATTATTCTTATACTTTTTATCATTCTCAATATACTTGTAAAATATCTTATCCAAAGGGTTTGAACATTTTTCTACGGAACCTGGCATACCTACAAGTCTGCCATTTTGAAAAAACCTCGTTTCGATTTTTAAGTTGGTTATTTTTTGTAGGTATTTACATGATATTAGTCAAAGTATGTAAGTACCTACTTATTTGTTCTTACTGATTCTTTTTTTAATCGATAGCTGGTGTTTGTCATGTGGTTCCACATAAATTTGAGCGAGATTTGACAAGTAGTTTTTTAGTTTTTTTGAAGTTGGTTATTTTTTGTAGGTATTTACATGATAATAATCAATTTTGTATGTAAGTACCTACTTATTTGTGGATGAACCGATTTTGATGATTCTTTTTTTAATCGATAGCTGGTGTTTGTCATGTGGTTCCACATAAATTTGAGCGAGATTTGACAAGTAGTTTTTGAGTTTTTTTGAAGTTGGTTATTTTTTGTAGGTATTTACATGATATTAGTCAATTTTGTATGTAAGTACCTACTTATTTGTGGATGAACCGATTTTGATGATTCTTTTTTTAATCGATAGCTGGTGTTTGTCATGTGGTTCCACATAAATTTGAGCGAGATTTGACAAGTAGTTTTTGAGTTTTTTTGAAGTTGGTTATTTTTTGTAGGTATTTACATGATATTAGTCAATTTTGTATGTAAGTACCTACTTATTTGTGGATGAACCGATTTTGATGATTCTTTTTTTAATCGATAGCTGGTGTTTGTCATGTGGTTCCACATAAATTTGAGCGAGATTTGACAAGTAGTTTTTGAGTTTTTTGAAGTTGGTTATTTTTTGTAGGTATTTACATGATATTAGTCAATTTTGCATGTAAGTACCTACTTATTTGTGGATGAACCGATTTTGATGATTCTTTTTTTAATCGATAGCTGGTGTTTGTCATGTGGTTCCACATAAATTTGAGCGAGATTTGACAAGTAGTTTTTGAGTTTTTTTGAAGTTGGTTATTTTTTGTAGGTATTTACATGATATTAGTCAATTTTGTATGTAAGTACCTACTTATTTGTGGATGAACCGATTTTGATGATTCTTTTTTTAATCGATAGCTGGTGTTTGTCATGTGGTTCCACATAAATTTGAGCGAGATTTGACAAGTAGTTTTTGAGTTTTTTTGAAGTTGGTTATTTTTTGTAGGTATTTACATGATATTAATCAATTTTGTATGTAAGTACCTACTTATTTGTGGACGAACCGATTTTGATGATTCTTTTTTTAATCGATAGCTGGTGTTTGTCATGTGGTTCCACATAAATTTGAGCGAGTCTTGACAAGTAGTTTTGGAAGTTGGTTATTTTTTGTAGGTATTTACATGATATTAGTCAATTTTGTATGTAAGTACCTACTTATTTGTGGATGAACCGATTTTGATGATTCTTTTTTTAATCGATAGCTGGTGTTTGTCATGTGGTTCCACATAAATTTGAGCGAGATTTGACAAGTAGTTTTTGAGTTTTTTTGAAGTTGGTTATTTTTTGTAGGTATTTACATGATAATAATCAATTTTGTATGTAAGTACCTACTTATTTGTGGATGAACCGATTTTGATGATTCTTTTTTTAATCGATAGCTGGTGTTTGTCATGTGGTTCCACATAAATTTGAGCGAGATTTGACAAGTAGTTTTTGAGTTTTTTTGAAGTTGGTTATTTTTTGTAGGTATTTAGTATTTACATGATATTAGTCAATTTTGTATGTAAGTACCTACTTATTTGTGGATGAACCGATTTTGATGATTCTTTTTTTAATCGATAGCTGGTGTTTGTCATGTGGTTCCACATAAATTTGAGCGAGATTTGACAAGTAGTTTTTGAGTTTTTTTGAAGTTGGTTATTTTTTGTAGGTATTTACATGATATTAGTCAATTTTGTATGTAAGTACCTACTTATTTGTGGATGAACCGATTTTGATGATTCTTTTTTTAATCGATAGCTGGTGTTTGTCATGTGGTTCCACATAAATTTGAGCGAGATTTGACAAGTAGTTTTTGAGTTTTTTTGAAGTTGGTTATTTTTTGTAGGTATTTACATGATATTAATCAATTTTGTATGTAAGTACCTACTTATTTGTGGATGAACCGATTTTGATGATTCTTTTTTTAATCGATAGCTGGTGTTTGTCATGTGGTTCCACATAAATTTGAGCGAGATTTGACAAGTAGTTTTTGAGTTTTTTTGAAGTTGGTTATTTTTTGTAGGTATTTACATGATATTAATCAATTTTGTATGTAAGTACCTACTTATTTGTGGACGAACCGATTTTGATGATTCTTTTTTTAATCGATAGCTGGTGTTTGTCATGTGGTTCCACATAAATTTGAGCGAGTCTTGACAAGTAGTTTTGGAAGTTGGTTATTTTTTGTAGGTATTTACATGATATTAGTCAATTTTGTATGTAAGTACCTACTTATTTGTGGATGAACCGATTTTGATGATTCTTTTTTTAATCGAGAGTTGGTGTTTGTCATGTGGTTCCACATAAATTTGAGCGAGATTTGACAAGTAGTTTTTGAGTTTTTTTGAAGTTGGTTATTTTTTGTAGGTATTTACATGATATTAATCAATTTTGTATGTAAGTACCTACTTATTTGTGGACGAACCGATTTTGATGATTCTTTTTTTAATCGATAGCTGGTGTTTGTCATGTGGTTCCACATAAATTTGAGCGAGTCTTGACAAGTAGTTTTTGAGTTTTTTTGAAGTTGGTTATTTTTTGAAGGTATTTACATGATATTAGCCAATTTTGTATGTAAGTACCTACTTATTTGTGGATGAACCGATTTTGATGATTCTTTTTTTAATCGATAGCTGGTGTTTGTCATGTGGTTTCACATAAAGGAGAATGCCCATTTTGTATGGAGAAATGTACTGACATTAATATTTTTGTGTCCTGATAAAAATACCTTTATTTGAATAAGTTATCTTAATACATTACACAAACCAACTTTAGTCAAGTTTAATCGTAGGAGTTATGAGATTTTCAACAAAATTATTTTGTATTTAAGTTATAGTAGTCACAGTAATATGGACTCTATGCAGGCGCATTAAGTCGTATACGTTTAAGTTTAAAATTCATTTGACAGTCCTCAAACGCCATCTAACTTTGAATGTAATAATTATCAAATTCATTTGACAGTCCCCTAACACCATCTAGTTTGTTGTATCATAGTCATAATCGAATCAACGCAACCTATTGGCCCGAAGGATCTTAAAAGATCCCTGATTGGCTCCAATTCCAATATAAATGGCCGAATGCTTTTGTGTTGTAAAACGGAAGTAAAGTTACTTATTAATTTATGAAAATTAAGCCCAAAAAGATTTTTTTAGGAAATACGGTAAAATATTTAAAATATTTTAACTTAATTTTTAGTACAAAAGTCATTGTGACACAATTATTTTTTTGAGAGTACTGGCTATGGGCATTCTCCTTTGAGCGAGTCTTGACAAGTAGTTTTTGAGTTTTTTTGAAGTTGGTTATTTTTTGTAGGTATTTACATGATATTAGCCAATTTTGTATGTAAGTACCTACTTATTTGTGGATGAACTGATTTTGATGATTCTTTTTTTAATCGATAGCTGGTGTTTATGTGGTTCCACATAAATTTGAGCGAGATTTGACAAGTAGTTTTTGAGTTTTTTTGAAGTTGGTTATTTTTTGTTAGTATTTAGATGATATTAATCAATTTTGTATGTAAGTACCTACTTATTTGTGTATCACGCGTATCTCAGTTAGGAAATATAAATAAGTTTATATTATATTTATATGTATATTTCTTAGTATATAAATTAATTGTGTAATTAGCACTTGACTTATACATATACCAAAATACTATAAACAGTTACTAAAGTACAAACACGAACAATGTTATTATTCTTACGATATAATTTTTTTTTATGGAAATAGCCGGAAAACGAGCTGACGATCCACCTGATGGTAATTGGCTATCGTCGTCCGTGGACATCAGCAACACCAAAGGCATAACTGATGCGTTGCCGGCCCTCCCCCTCCCTTCCCCTCCCCTCCACCTCCCTCCGCTCCCCCCTCCCCTCCCCTTCCCCTCCCTTCCACCTCCCCCGCTACCCTCCCTCTACCCTTCCTTCCCCTGTTTAACTTATATACAAATATACATATTATACTATACATATAAAAAAACAATACTCAAAAACAATATTCTTACAAAATTCTTACAATAGAAATAATAATAGTAATTATGGCATTAATTAACATTTAAAATCAATATTACCAATATAATCCCTCGAGGGGCCCTACCACCAGCGGGTCGGATTTAGTCGCCTTTTACGACACCCATCCGGCTTGGGATTGGGGTTAGTATTCTAAGCCGCCCTAATACGGCAAGAATTATTGTGTAATTAGCACTTGACTTATACCAATACCTAAATACTATAAACAGTAACTAAAGTATAAAAACGAACAATTTTTATTATTTCAAATTACAGCTGTGTGGATACTTTGGACAGTGTAATATAAGTTCAGAAGGCGCGCGCGCCAAATTCGAAATTAAAATTGGTGTCGGAAATTCGACAACGTGCGGCTGCGATGCCGATTAGCACAGGTCCTACCTCGAAGGCGACTGGCGCGAGAGTAAAATTGAGTAAATTAACGCGTCGGGCGTTTCGTAGCTGGTGGAAAGGGAAAAAATAGGAATTGAAAGGGAAGTTTTTCAAAATTTCAAATTATGATCACCAAGGAATATCGGTATCTTTAGGACCTATACTGTGGTATATTTTTTATTATCTGGAAGCGATTAAAACGCGAATAAAACTCCATTTTTATGCCAGATTAGACCCAACTTTGTGATTTATTTATATGCAATGAAATAACGGCTATCGTGTATCAAGAATGAGGGAACGAAAGAACAAAGACTGTAAAATAACATATATTTTTTTTAGAATTGTATTATGTACCATTTATGAACAAAACACCTTCAAAAATACCATTTTTTGGGATAATATCGCCTTAAACCACTAGGCCCACTAGGGCATAAGTATGACTGCTTCTATTAACTATCTGTACTACATTATGTAGGTTAGTGTAAAAATAACTCACAATCCTTAGGTACTTTAACAGGTATCGTTAAAAAATTGAGGTTATAAGATAGAGTTTGTACTGTGTATTTGTTCTAATATATATTATGTACTTAAACTGATTGTTGAATACATACTTGAATTGTTGCTATAAGCAATGCTGACAATGTTCACACACGATTATGCGTTGCATACTGTGCATATAGAACACGGTACCATGACTCATTGTAGTGTGACAGCAAAAGTATCCTTATGACTAATATAATTATGTGACATTGCTAAGGAGAAATCCCCTAAATATTTATTATACGAAAGTTCTTAGAATTGGTAATGAAAATTTGAATTATTTTCCTCTTCAAAGATTGAAAATTGAACAGTAAAGTTAGCGATTGTATTCTAGATTAGACTGGAAATTCATTTAAACTATTCCTATTCCATATTTCTCGTTAAAATCATTTAATTCCGTTTTATAGTACATTTTTGTGGTCCCATAGAAACAGAAATAGATCTTATATAGCTCCAAGAGTTTCTTACCGAAAAATCCCCTTTGGAAAAACAAGTTGCTATCCAGGGAACAGGCTGTTAAATGAATGCCTGGTAAGTGGATTACTAGGAAAACTGTTCATCAGTCCATTTATACTTATTGCGAATTCTTTTGTCACTTGATTACTCTAGATGCAATGCAATGTCATGCCGCTGCATAGAGTCGCCCGCGCCAGTGTGCAGTACAAATTAGGTACTTGCTACTTACATAGCAAATTCCTTTTATTCGTGTCCAATTGATCCAACACAATCAGTGTCCATTTATCTCATTTCCTGCCGCGTCCGTAATAATGTCTGCCAGTGAAGGTAATCCCTAACCATAGTCTGACGATAAAATTGAAAATAATTTCACCGGCATAACAAAATAAATGTAGCTTGTCAAACTTATTGCATGCTTGCATGCGTGTGTTTGTGTGTCTGTGTCGATGCCCAATTATGTATTGTTTTCTCACTCAAATATATGCTCGTCACAAAAAATCCACAAAAAAGTCGATAGTTACGAATACTAAAACTGAATGATGCTTCTCCTGCAAGTTCTTTTGAGATATTTTCGTATTGTAATGTGATCGGGAATAGTGGCGGGATTTTAATTTTTAAGATGTAAAGAAAATATGGGGATTTTAAGAGTAAAAAGAAAAGGTGCCTTTAATGCTACACAAAAAATTCGAAACACCTTACTGTGTATAAAATACGTATTGGGTGGGATCGGTGGGAATCCGTTCGAAGTGGTATTTCGTTGCCCGCACCCGCGGTCCGCACCATACCGCCCGCTGACGTCGCATTATCCACGAAGTGAGGCTGACTCACAAGCCTGTTCTCTGCATCACCGTTAAACTTGGCCCAATTCATAAGCGATAACGATACATCCTCTGTAGAAATTAAAGTATTTATATGTTTTAAATTTTATCTTGAACATTCGTTTATTAAATTGAAAATGTAGTATGTTTATGTTGACTTTGTTATTGAATCATTATTCGTGAGACTTTGTTACATGATCCACATGGCATATAATGACATTTTTAAAATATGAAATACTTAGTTAATGATACAAGTAACTTGTGAAAACGGTAGCAGAATGAAAATAAATAAGTGCGGAAACGAATAATTTACGATAATTTCTAATTTGAAATGGTTATGCATTTAGTTTATTATGCATTTAAAATTTAAAAAAAATAAGTAATTAATATTTGAAGCATCCCAAGCTGGAAAAAATTCGTTTAATCAAAATTATTTAATAACAATAAATTTGCAAAAAGATCTTTAGATCGCTATTCGCTTGTAACTGGCAACGTATCACAAAACTGTCCATGTAGTGGTGTGCGGTCTCACGGAAAATCGTCAGTTGGTTTCGAACAAATTCACTAACGGCTCAGTCGCTTAGCCTCGCGCTACTTTACTTCATGCGTGACCGTTGAGACACTAAACAAACGGGAGTCTTCGATCACTGTTCTGATATTAGTGATCGAAGACAGGAGTGCTTTAAATGTGCGTTTGGTAGTCTTGCGTAGGGAATAATTAGAAGTATTTACGATAACAACAACAACATTGCTACGGTTGCGTTCATGACTTGGACTTGCGAGTTCATGTAGTAGCATATCAGAAGTCAGAAGGTCAGTAGATAGACGACTCTGAATATTAATGGTTATTTTATGATTATAATAACGCACGAAATGCCCATTTATATTTTTAAATGGGTACCACTGTCCTTCACTTTTTTGAGGAAGTATGCAGTTTCCTCACTGTTTTACTGACCTTACATAATAATATAATAATAAGAATAAAGTAAAACTGAAGAAAAAAGTAAAAGAAATAAATGTTTTTAATTTTTATTATTTTTTAAGTTTCACGAATCTCTAATTAAGAATAATTTATTTTCTTTTAATAAATCATTTTAGAATAATATACCTAATGGTGTTCTTGCATGAAAAAAAATATTAGAGCACATCTAGGACGATGGTCAATACAGTAGCATATTTTTAAATAATTATAGAAAGCAGTGTCTTTCGTCATATTCTCTCCCATATAAAGCATAATATTTTCGAATCGGTAGCATATTGAAATACCACGCAAAATTATATACATAACTTTCTATACAGTTTCAGTAGGTATTTACTTTATTACATCTATAAGATTGTAACTTGGACCGTAGTATAAACCACGTTTTAGTGTTGCGCCGTCTCGGTAGGTCATCAGTCGGTTACGAATCCACAAATGATTCCGTAGTTTTATCGCGGCGGCTCCTCGGTACACGCGCGTGTGACTGGTGACTGGTGACAGTGGTAACACAGACCACAGACGGTGACAACAACTACTGGCTAACGGACTGAGTGCAGTGTCTAAATTGTCACTGTGATTTATTTGTTGTTGTGAACAAAGGACTGTTCTATTTCTGCCCAAGTTATCGTTCGTCGCTTGACGTGAGTGATAATGATTTATGATGAGGGATGTAATGCGCTAAAATATAGGTACTAGACATTGAGGTATAAGTAAACATAGAGAAGACATCTCAAACAAAATTTGTATCCCCGCCAGGAGGTTCTATCTTCAAAATTGAGCCCCTGTTCTCCTTTCAAAATCGAACGAATCCATTGGACATTGAAGCCGCGCGGCGCCAATTCATTGGAACATACATTGTGTTCGCGGTGTCTGTTCTATACGCTAGTAATAATACTTCAATGGTACTAGACACATTTTTGGAGATAATGTTAAAATAATGATCTTGCACGCCGAGTAAGGGAGTCCGGGGATCGAATCCTCTCAGTGGTATTGTTTGTACAGCGAAATGTTTTTTTTTGTTCGGGTTGGTGATGTTTCTCGAATAACAGCGAATTAATATTTTATCGAACTTGGAAATAGTTATGTAGGGTATAAAATTATATTCCTGTTGACTTTTGACGTTTAATTTTAGTTAAAAAATATTTCATAATATATACCTACCTGTTGCAGGGTAACATAGAGATCATTGCAATCTTGTATTCTAATCCTTATGTCATCAGTAAGGTATCATTAAACTGCAACTTTGTATCGCAGGTACGCGGAATCAGGCCTGTACCAGGCGGGGACTGCGTCGACGTCCTCGGGCGCCTCCTCGGGCTCGCACCCCGCGTCCCCGCTGCCGCACTCACTCTTCACGCACGAGCCCCTCTACCAGTTTTATAACGCAGCCAAGGTTGAGGTATGTCTTCACCTTTCTTTCTTGTGTGACAAGGTGATGCCTTTAGTGTGGTGATGGCCATTGATAACGGTGATTACGTTCTGTCAGACCGCACGTAACCTATTTTAAAAATATAAAAAAAATCACTTCAGTTATTGTTATTAGTAGTTACTGAGATTTACCTGTCTATTATCATGCATCTTGCGAGGAACGATGAACATCATACGAGGAACCTCTACGGCACATCTTGTATTTGCGATGTGATTTTGTGATACTGTAGGATAGGTAGGTACATATATCTATGTACCTAAATACAAGAAAGAAAACGAAAATTTTAGCCGATTTTAATTTTTAGTTTATTTTACATTTACGTAGTAAAGAAAAATCATAACATGACAACCGTTGAGTATCGGTTATTTGCTGCACTGTTCTGGGGTGTCGGGAAACGTGGTAACAATAAAAAAATACAAAATTAAAAATGTACTATGCAATGGTAACTAGTTTTTGATCTTTGAGATAAAAACAAGTTGTGAACTGAGACGAGACGTATGGTAAATAGTTACCTCCCGTTTGATGGTATTCGCTTGGCAGAGTTGGCAGGCTGCTGCCCTTCTCACCTCGTGTCAGGTTCCCGCCCCGTGAAGGAGGTGTAGGGTATGTTGATGCGGATCAGGTTTCGGAGTACAGACTACAGCCTGATACAAAGTAACCGGTCTCAAAGGAAAACCTACTTGATACTCCATTGTCAGTGATTTACGAGTTTCCGCAGACGATACCACTCGGTATCAGGAATATTAATTGTGCTATTAATACATAAATATCCTACTGTGGGTAAATATTAATGTTTGTTTTCTGAAGTGCATAATAAAGAATATTGTACTTACTCAATACAGGAAGACTTACTTCATTAAAACTAAGGCAACTTAGAAACAAAAATATAAATCCTCATATACATACATAAATAAATGCAGTCTGCATGCCTTGAAAAGCAGTTGTTGCAAAATCTGTAGATGGACCATCTGCATAATTCAGTTTAAAACTAGAATTGCACTCTGCACTTACAGGACTGTTTCCTTAGTGAACAAAAGCAGGACATGAAAATCTCGCAACTCAAAACGCACAGGGATAATCCTCCAAATATAATCTGAATTTTATCAAGAAAAAAATAAGCGACTTCAAAATAACTCAAAAACTACTCGTCAGAACTAGCTCAATTAATTTAAGTGGGACCACATGACAAGTACCAGCTTTCGATTAAAAAAAGAATCATCAAAATCGGTTCACCCAGTCGAAAGTTCTGAGGTAACAAACATAAAAATACAGTCGAATTGAATACGTACTCCTTTTTTGAAGTCAGTTGATTGAAGAAAAATGATAAATTAAGTGCATTTACATTAATTTAAGATAATATTCCAACGCGAATACAAGATAAATACTGGAAACATAGTTATTAAGTTACGTTACGTTAAAGTTACGTTAAGTTACGTTAAAGTTCTTCGAAACCCGTAATTTTATTTCGTACTTGACTTGAAGACACACGTAACGCGACAAAACAATAGGATTATTAATCATACAATAACACGGGCGTGTTTTCTCAAGAGATTTTCCTCGGTCATAGTACCTGCATAAATTATATAAGGTAATATTACCTATTACTGATCGCATTGCTATGTAATAATCACCTTATCATAGTTTAGTGTACTGCAGTTGTCACATTTGATGCTCATTTCTATACCATTAACAATAATTTTATTGTATGCGTGTAGAAAGCCGGCGCGAATTCCGGTCAAAAATACCGTGTATGTCAAATAGAAACAATCGTATTTTTACGTCATTAGTTGGCCCATGTGATGGTAAATGGTCCCCACCGTGCATGAACTTCCTAACACTTAAGGAATCACCGACGTGTTACTGGCCAAGAGAGCAAGAAAACATTCAATCAGTTCTAGTAAAACCAAAACCAAATAAGGAACTCTATATAGCACGACTACCGCCCACAATAAGTGTACATGGTAGATACACAGGCCAGCTACCTCTAGCTACCACTAGGAGGACTCTCCGGATACAATAGCGCAATTTAGAGACCTCTAATCTATAATCAAAGTAATGACTACGATTACAGGTATCCTTGATAAGAGCTCTTAGCTCTACATTGCTTTTGCAATGTAATGTTTTAGAAGGCATGATATTCTTATTGGTTTGATTTCTTTTAGACCATTCAAAGACTGATACGAATCGAAAAATGTCCTAAGATATTTCCCTATAAATAGAAATGTTATGCAAGAAATATGTTATTCACACATTAGATAATATTAGTACCTATTAAGCCAGACTTTGATTAATAATTAATTTTACTGACAAAATAATTATTGTAAGTTGTTTGCATGACTCTATTTTGTTTGGACTTTGGAGACTAACAAAGATTATTATCGCAGGCGGACTTATTTAATAATATTTAACATTACACGGAAATGAAATGACAAGTATACTGTAACACAATAACCCACCTCAAAGAAGAACTATCCACGGACCGATTTTAGGGCGATTACACATGTATTTTTAACTTAATTTAGTTTTAGATTCTGGGTTGATTTTGGTTATTTCGTGATTTTCAAATTAAAATTGCGTCATTATTTAAGGGAGATAACGCCGAAACCAATAAAAAAGAATTATTTATAATAGGCGCATTTTCAAAATGAGAGATATGCAGGTTTCGAACCCGAACCCCCTATGCCAACCAACGACCAATGTTTAATCCACTAGACTGCCTTAATTAAATTAAATTAAGTAATTAAAAATAACATTAAGCAAAAACAAGCAATGACGTCTAATGAAACCAAGTCTACACGTAGTGACTAATTACTTAGCTTGAATGAAACATTTTTATCATCTGTTTGAAAATCAATTGTATTTCAATAAAACCACACGACGACGTCAGGACGGACCACATCTCGGAATTTTACTGTAATTCCAGTTTAGTCTTCAGACGCCAAATAACACCAGTTTGTTCCATCGCACTGTTCAATAACACAACCAGCAAGCTTCAATAGTTGTCATGTCGTGTTTTAGTGAAGTATTCGACTATTGACAGAATAATAATATCAATGTATATATTTAGAGTAATCAAGCTCAGTGTAGTAAGTAGTTTTCCTCATATTATGCCTTCTAGGAACTCAGTCTAGGAACTTATACCCAGTTAAATTCAAACTTACTCACGATTAAAGAATAAAAAAATCGTGAATATCCTTTGAAATATTTAATGCCCCTGATGATATTATAATTATAATAAGTGAGAATTTGACTCGCTTTCTGCTTTACCTTTCTAATTTTGAAATGTAATTTTTGTGTAAACCCTCGCCTAAAGGAATTACTAAAGACGATGGGTTACATTAAAAAATCATCGCTGATAGTTTCATAAAGACATGCTTAACTAAGTATCTAGACCATTTTGATGATTATCCCTGTTTCATAAGAAGTGTAATCACTGTTTTTTCTGCACAATTATTATGTTCAATGTTTTTACTCGGTATGGCCAAGCGTCAAACTCATTTCGTAGCGTAATTTTCTGGTGAATGGCCTCATGCTAGACGAGACGAAATGTCTTATGAGTACCTTCAGTTAAAATTCTATAAAAAAAAATACATGATATGCTGTTGTTGGGCCAAAAAAATCACCAACTTTGTCTTTAAACGAACCAGTTTTAAAAAGTTTATGGTCAAGGGCAATTAGTAGAAACAGAGTATTATCCGCATCGAGATGATAATATAATTGCCCACTAATTGTATCGGAGCTCGGCGCAGTCGCTAAACTGTTGACCTTCAGCTACTCTGATGATTGCGTAAATTGTTGGTTCCTTGTTTTTTCAAACATATTTGCTACTCACAAAGAGTGGGTACTACAATGTTAAGGCCAGTAACCCCCAAGAGTAGAAAAGAGAACCCAGATTAAATTTAGTCCTGGTATCTATAGTTTCTGGTATAATAAAATTTAAATAAATAAAAAATGGTATATCCCTGGATAGTGGCTGTTTACAGTGTAGTCCATCTAATTATTCATCAAATACTTAGAATAATTAAATTAATTATTATTAAAGTTAATTAGAAACTAGTCCTACCTGCTTGTACATAACATTATAATAATAAACAAATAATCGCTCTGACAATGAACGACACCTCCGCACGCTGACTTCCTGTATGTAGGAGGTGGCGTGGAGATACAATACCTTACAAAGACCAAGAACATATTATGTCAGGAATATCATTGTAGCCGTTGGAGGATTTCGTTTTAAAATGTTTGTTTTATTACGTTACTACCCACATAGTCATCCTGAGCCAAAATAATGTGAATTACTTATTCTTTTATATCCACAGTCAGCGTGCCGCGAGACGGGGGACTCGGATTCGGACGCGTACGAGCCGAGCGGCGGGGGCGCCGCGGGCTCGGGGGGCGGCGGGGTCGCGTGCGGCGCGGGGGGCGCAGCGCCCGCCCGGCCGTCCGCCATGGCGCTGGTGGCGCCGCGGGGGCCCGCGCGCACGCTGTGGTGCGAGGTGCCCGAGGTCGTCAACTCTACTGTGCTCAGTGAGTATTGGATACTTTGGATAGATCATAGAGGTAGAATGAAACCCTTGTTTAAGTTACATACATAATATGAATGTTCTTTAGTTAACACACCAGTATTGTTTAGGTAGTATATTTTGTATTATTAGGTTTCTGCAATTAAGATTTTTGACGAGGAAAATCATTCAATGATTGTTATCCTATGATAACAAGCGGGACCGACGGCTTTACGTGCACTCCGAAGCACGGAAACGCTCAAGAATTTTTTGCCACTAGCGGTCACCTATCCAACTACTAAGTAATCGATTACTTAGGACCAACGCGGGCCGCCGGCCAATGAGCACTTCATACCGTTCATAAGTATTAATGTATGTATAACCCATATTGTATTTATGTAACAAATCATCTGTAAACGTAAAATTGTTCTCCAGCACGCATATCAACTCTCTATCGCAGGTTCGTTAGCCCCGGCGCAGAAGCGGCTGCAAGAGGCGAAGTTCGAGCTGCTGACGTCAGAGGCATCATACCTGAACTCGCTCAACGTGCTGGAGTCGCACTTCATCGCGCACCCCGCCTTCCGCGACCCGCAGGTGCTGCCGCCCGAGGACTGGGAGACGCTCTTCTCCACCATCCTACCTGGTATGTTACTATGATCAGTTTCCTTATCGATAATGTCTGCTGGGTAAATGGAGGTGGCTTACATTCCATAATGGAATCACTATTGGACTGTAACGATGCACTTAGCTAAGCAGGCTTAGCGCGTTAGGCGGCAAAGCCCTATTCTGTAAATGTTCATGCCTTCCACTCCCATATTTTTAAGGCAGCATTTAGTGATAACGTTTGTCTAGAGGCTCTGATATCTATGGCCAACTCAACTAAAATCCATTGATGTAACAAAGGAACCGCCGTACGAGTTATCGTTTAACGTGTAATGAGTAGTAATGACACAATCATGGCCACGCTCCTTTGAGCGTACTCACTGCAGGCCACATCTGCGTACGCATTAGGACGTAGATATCGGATAGGAGGATAGATATAGATAGGATAGGAGGCAGGGACATAAAGATAATAAATACTATTTTATTATATTGTTCGTTGTTGAATGACGTGCATATTCGTCGGCAGTGCGCAAGTGCTCCCAGTTGCTGATGACGGAGCTGGAGCGATGCTGGCAGGAGAACATCCTGCTGGGCGGCATCTGCGACATCGTGCGCCGGCACGCCGAGCGCCGCTTCCGCGCGTACGTCAAGTACTGCGAGAACCAGGCGCTCATGGTGCGCGCGCTGCAGCGGCTGCGCGAGCGGCCCGCCTTCCAGGCCGCGCTCGCTAGGTAACGCCGATGCCCTCTATGCATAGATTACCCCCAATAGATACCGCATAAGGGAAATTTTCTTAGAGTTTGAACTCACAAAATTTGGCGTAAGCCGCGGCTTGCGGGGGACAAAACAATGCGCTGTGATTGGCTATTTCTAATTCATACTTGGACTTGGACGCCAAGGACGCGTCAGTATTGGTCGACACTATTGTCGTCGACTTGCAAATGCACGTACTTGTTGGCGCGCGTCAGTTGCCTTGTATGCGGTATCTATTGGAGGTAATCTATGCCTCCATGTTTTTCTAAGTATCCTTCTTATAGGTTGCCTGGAAGAAATCGCTATGTAGCGATAAGGCCGCCTGTTGTTTTGTACCTCCATCTTTACTGTTATTCTTGTACTATTGTATAATATGTGGTGTGCAAACAACAAAGAGTTATCTATCTAATTAACTATACTGCTTGGTAAATATGCGTGCAGAGAGTTATTGTACGTGTTATGTCTTACGAGTATTCGGCGTTAACAAAATGTACGTACAATACGTTGACAACAAAATTATAGGATGGTCATTTTAAAAGTTTTATCATTATTTGTAAATCCAATGTTACAGATAATTAAGGTTTTTTATTGCAATGGAAGTAATTTAATAGAAGTTTTTATAAAATGGATAGCTTAGTTGTATTTATCAGTGGAATAATTTACTAACCGAAAGTTGGGAATTCTAAACTTGTGGGATTGATGAATTATGATTAGCACGTACTACTTGCTGCAAGTTTGATGTACCTTTGCAGCAATTTAAATGAAACTTACGACGACGCCATCCAATAAAGTAGCAGCAAGTACCGGTAGTGAGACGTGGCTCGTGTTGTGTTGTGTGCAGAATGGAGAGTGCGCCGGCGTGCCAGTCGCTGTCGCTGCACTCGTTCCTGATGCTGCCCATGCAGCGCGTGACGCGCCTGCCGCTGCTGCTGGACGCCGTGCTGCGCCACCTGCCGCCGCAGGACCAGGAGTACGAGGGCTGCATGCACGCGCTCGCCACGCTCAATGATGTTTGTACTTTACTACCTCTTTACGGTTATTTCTTTTTTAGTGAATTTTCTTAGTTAGTTACACAAGAGAGAAGCTCTTGTGTACAAACCATGCAAAATTAAGAAAACAAAAACTATTTCCAATAAAATTTTAATTTAGCTCGAAGGACCAAAAAATCTTTACACGCATTCCATAACTTAACATATTTCGACTGAATCTTTCCAAGCTTGCCGTTCTGTCAACTGCAACAGCAACAAAATGAGGACTAACAGCCTTATTTATAAATGCGTAATAAGCCTATTATAACTATTGCACTGCTATAATACTTTTATCTCTATCGTTTTTCATAACAGTGAAAGGAACAATAAACTAACCTTTTATAACTGCTCGTTTGTGTCCAGTTCGTGTCGCAGTGCAACGAGGGCGCGCGCAACACGGAGCGCGTGGAGGAGATGCTGCGGCTGGCCGCCGCCATCGAGTTCCCGGCCGACATGCGCGACCCGCCCGAGCTCGGGCCCGCCTGCGGCCGCCGCGACCGCAAGTACGATCAACCTTATTACTAGGCTATTAGAGTGTATTGTTGGATGGCATGTTGTAGACACATAGTTGTGCATAGTTGTACATAGTTGTAGTATGAGCTCAATCACTGAACATTCACAAAGTTCTTATTACTAGTGACGTAGAGTATATTGTCGGGTGGCAGATCTTCTAGACCTGCTATTATTTCTATCACTGTCCACTCATAAGTCCTTATTACTAGTCTAATGGTATGTTATGTCAAGGTCATACCGAGAAGGAGGCGGGGGGTAGCAGCCAGCCATTGTATGTGTTTACTAGAACGTATCTACGCTTTGTCCATAAAATGATTTTACTTACAAGGATTATAAGGAGTTTACCTCCTCCTAGACCCAAAAATTCTGATTTAAGGGAGTGAAATAATTCACTAATGCGTCATTTTAAACACTTTTCCACTGGAGCAGCGTGGTGGAGTATGCTCTAGGCCTCCTCAAGAGGAGAGACCCGTGCCCAGTAGTGGGCCATTAATGGATTGAAGCCAAACACTTTCCCAAAAAGTTTTTCCATTATTTTCCCATTTCAATGATGTTTATTGAACAAAACGTAACGTTATAAGTCGTTGTGTTGTGTTGTGTTGTGTAGGCCGGTGCGGTGGCTGGTGCGCTCGGGCGAGATGACGCAGCTGGTGTGGAAGGCGGACGAGCTGAAGCTGACCTTCGGCAAGAAGTTCCACAAGGTGCCGCTGCATCTCTTCCTCTTCAATGACCACCTCGTCATCACCAAGAAAAAGGGGTAAAGACGATTTTGATATGATTTTTATATTCATCATCTTAATGTAGATATTTAGTGTGCAGGATAAAGATTATTTATATTTATTACTTAAAGCTATTTCACCACTCAGCTCAGCATTAAATGGGAATCCCATCCTATGACATCCTATTTCATTATGGGATAGTTTTTTTTAATGGAAATAGCTGGCAAACGAGCTGACGATCCACCTGATGGTAAATGGCTATCGTCGCCCATGGACATCAGCAACACCAAAAACATCACTGATGCGTTGCCGGCCCAAGAAAGAAGAAAAAGAAAGAAAGAACTGGCTCTCAAGCCCCCAGCCGGAACACGACGAGTCGTTTGTCGGATGACTCATGCTCAAGGGTTACGAGACCATAGTCCATTTTTTAGACGAATCCTAGCTGGCAAACAATCTTACACCGTCTTTTTATCGTTATCTGTTATTTATGAGACTGACACAAAATGAAAATAATTAAAAGACAACAATCATTTAATTCCAAATCTAATTTGTGTTTACTGTTAATTAAATATTTTATTTTTTCCTACTTAAATTTCAATCGAAAGTAGTGCTAAGATTGTTAACAAATAAGCATGGAGGATAGAGTAGAAGGAGGGCCATCTCTTTGTATGAAAAGTGTTCGTAAAAACGCGTCCAATAACGGGTGGCGCTGCGGTGCGGTCTAAAACAGCTATGTTCGAATATCTGTTTATCAGACACTATCGCCATTCATTACGGGTGGCATAACTCAGCAAATTTCACTCCGTCTACAACAGCCATGTTCATATATCTATTTTTCACACACTAGCGCCATTCTGAAATGGCCATTATTGGAACTTTCTTAACTTTCGCCTCATATGAGATGGCCCTCCTACCTTTCAATGCTCCATGCAAATAAGTCGTCTTTGAAAACAGACTATATAAACAAGACAATAGCAGCATGTATTTGAGTGTCTGTGTCCTCGGTCGCTCGCAGTCCGGAGCACTTCGTGGCGGTGGAGCACTGTCCGCGCTCGCTGCTGGAGGTGTGCGCCAGCGACTGCGGCGCCGCCAAGCACGCGCTGCTGCTCACGCTGCTCGAGAACAGGGACGGACGCACCGTCGAGATGGTCAGTACTGGACCCACTGTACCCACTGTAGCCGCTGTAGACACTGTAGCCGAGCAGCGACAGACAGTGAATGCTGCCGTCGTAACGAAGAGTGCAATAAGTCGAGTTTTTGGGCTACTTGAATTAAGACCTTCAGTAGTTACGGATATGGTCTTAAATCAATTTGCCCAAAAACTCGACTTACTGCACTCTTCGTTAAGACGGCAGAATGATGGCCAAAGTAGACCAGCGTGACGATTTTATAACAAAAAAGAAACGCGTGTTTGTACTTATATACCATGTAAGAGGTTATATACTTCTGTGGCATAACAGAAAAAAAATAGCTAAAGATTTAATTCCGTGTGCCATAACTCTTTGTTTGTACAAGGAATCAGTTATCAGCTAACTTCATCATGTCGCTTTTTAGCTGTCGGTGTGCGCGCGCATCGTAAAAATTTTACTCTAATTTTTTCCAAACACTCAAAAATGGATGTTAAAAGTTTCGAAGACATGTCTCATTCCGCACGCGTCGCACGTCTTGTCAGAGATATAACTGTCAAACGAATACTCTGAATCTGAGTGATATTCGTTAAACAATCAGCTCAATTACTATGTTGAAAACACGACGTATTCGTTTCGCGTTTTGGTAATGCGCTGAAACCTTGTCTCAGTAACATCTGCGTGACGTCACACGAAACGAAAAACGATACTCAGAAAAAAAAAAAAAATAGACATAACAACAAAACACACTTCAATAACAATGCACAGTTCAACTGTGAAGGTACCGAATTCTCAATTAGGCTCTGACGTCACTCAGACCAAGGCCAAGAGCATTACCAAAACGGGCCTAATATAACCTGTTATTTGTATAACTGTAAACAATCCATCCCGCTCCCCCCACCAGTTGATGTCGTGCGCGAGCGAGACGGACGCGCGGCGGTGGGGCGAGGCGCTGGCGCCGGTGACGGCCAGCGACGGCGAGGCGGTGTACGCGGGCTGGGACTGCCCGCAGGTGGCGGCGCAGTTCGCATACCGGCCCGCGCAGCCCGACGAGCTGCCGCTGTGCGAGGGGGACGTCATCAATGTTACGAGGAAGACGAGCGAGGGTGAGTCACTTCAATGTGCTTCTTATAAAGTCGGGACACGAAGCAGGAAGAAATTCGTACATTGACTTGTTATTACCTGTCTCTGTTACTGCCGCTTAAATATAATGCGTCTCGCTCGCACAGTGCAATGGCCGCCGTTCTATACGAGCGAGACGCATTATATTTACGCGGGAGTGACAGAGACAGGTAATAACAAGTCAATGTACGAATTTGTTCCTGCTTCGTGTCCCGACTTTAGTATAGTGATTGAGGAGATTGGATGTTGGTCATGTGTTTGTGATACACTAGGACGACGAGTGAGGGTGTCGAGGGTGAGTGACATCAACGTGGTGGATTTAGCTCTTTACATACCTACTTCAGGTGGAATTGAATGTTGGTCGTGTGTTTGAAAGAGGGCGTTCTAGTCGTACCATGACAAGATAATAAAAGGATCAAACTGACATAGTTATATCAATGCCTTCGATTTGCTTTATATTTGCTTAATAGAGCTCTTCATTGAGCTCTGTTAGCCATGAATGAAACCAGAGGTGTGACTATGTCTTTAACGCCCCTAATAAAAGGTGATTATTGTGTTTAAATACAATATAAAACGTCTTATTTCCTATGTGGTCAGGTTGGTACTACGGCGAGCGCACGCGCGACGGCGAGGCGGGCTGGTTCCCCGGCGCCTACACCGTGGAGATCATGTCGCCGCACGTGCGCGCGCGCAACCTGCGCCAGCGGTACCGCCTGCTCGCGCTCTCCGGCACCTACCTCGGACAGAAGAAACGACCCTAGCAACACGCGACAATACAACCTGCGCCATCTATAATCTGTCCCCGAAAGTGATTCGTTCGATATTCCCGCCATTTTATTTTTCGGAACGGTTCCATGTTGATCGAAGTGCGATTGAATAATTATAATTATTTAATAGAGGAATAATAAAAACATTCCAATAGATAGAGCTATATGTATATCGAACAATGGCGCAAACAGGTATTTTAATTCAACCATAAACCTCCATAGGTTTAGGAGTGGTGACCACAACAATTTCATATCAATTTTAACTTCACATTTCATGAAACTAACCTTGTTGCATCTAAATGTATGTCCGTCCATGCACTGCCTTAGTTTTATATGACTATTAGGTATTTTTGGAGTGATTTGTATGACGTCACGCCTACGTCACCATTGTTTGTGTAGGCACTGCACCGCGTTGTATGTCCTGGTGCTTACTAGTAATTCCATAGTTTTATTTACATTTAACATTAGATGCTCTTAAAGAGTACGATAATTTAACGAATAATGTAATTATAGCATGTGAAGTGTACAGTTACGTATGAGATTCACATCTGTTTATTGTACAGAGTAACGCCGTTATAACTAATGACGAATATTTGCTAAGTAGCTGTAGGTTTTAATTTTATGTGTGCATACGGCATAGGCAGGTAGATTATAATTGTATGGTCTGTTAGAGGAACAAGTGAAATATACAAAAAAGAATAATGTAAAATTAAGTTTCACTTTTTGTTTTACGAGTAGTTCTTTAATTTCTTCACCTGCATCTATTTGTCTATGGCCAATGTGTTTAAGTTACGCAATTGTATTCATAATATTTTATGTTATTGTTCATCAATATGTAATAGCTCGTTTCGCTTGTCCGTGGTTTTAAAAATTACTAGTCAGTAGCGGACGAGTGTCAATGAAAATTATAATTACCATATTGTATCCAATGAAATTGTTGAAATTAATGCATTCCTCTTATTGTTATTACAAATGAGTTGTATAATTTTAACGCGATCAAGTGGTAATGAGTACATAATTGTAACACAATGATTTTTGAACTGTATCGGCATCAGGTGAAATATAACACTGAACTAAATATTATGTACTTAAGTTAAATTATTGTTATTGTGTATATAGACATGCTAATGTACACTCGTTGAGACTTATTCGGTAATATAATTATTATCAAATATAATTTGCATATTATATTATACTGTTTGTTTTATTTTCTCTCCATAGCATGAAATACAAGTCATTTTATGCACATTATGCACCTAGGAGTCCATCCTACCTGCTAGGCCTACTACTCCATGCACTCTGACCATTTATAAGAGCATGGATCTTACCAGTGAAGAAGTCTGGAATTATTCAGCTTTTGAATTTATTGTTATTGCCATATCTGACCTCAAAAGTTCCTAAGCCTGCTGAAACAAATTTAGGCTTAACACTCATATCGCAATCCATAATCAGCAACCGTTAATGTTGATTTAAATAAGTTAATTTATTAATTAGTTAATTATGAAATTTTGAATTTAAAAACTATCTACAAATCTTAAATGGAAGGTTAGATTAGGTGCGCTTTTTTTCACGCGAAAAAGGGACCCCGCATCATAGAATTAATATTACTAGCCCCGCATAAGAGGAGTCCGTCGAGCTTGGTGCTTTTCCTACAATTTGTTACATTCTTCAGTCTTTGTTTTATTTTGTTGAAAGACTAATATACTTCATGTGCATTTACTATGTTCGCAGAAACAATGATTTTTCGTGAGTAATTTACATTGATGTTGAATACTTGTATAAAATGTGAAATACAATATACTATTTTGGGTAAACAATTACTACTTTGCTGTCATTTGCTTTAATAGGACAGCCAACTTAATTATTATTTTTTGTTTTAGTTCACATAACATATTGAATTACGTAGCTAATTCAATAAACACAGTTATTTATGTTTTTGTTTAAAAAAATATGGGTTCTGAGAAACTTATGGAACCATGGATGATGTTAAAAGGAAAATATATTACAGTGAAAATAACTTCATAAGTACTCAACACAGCTTTTATTACCTCATTCAGAAATAATGTAAAGATCAACTTCTTTAAGAGTCCGAAACATTAATATGTCTGCTGTTAAAATATGTAACTAAAGCTTAATACTAGTGATACACCATCCATCAATACTACATGGTTGTTTCGTATTAACAATAATTTGTAAAATTTGGGAATATTAAGTACAAAAAGCAAAGCAATATAAAAAGGTATAAAAATATAATCTACATCTAAATGTCTTTTAGTGCTTAGAAAATAAATCTCAATTCATAAGAACACACACAATCAAAAATTAAATTAAATGGAAACAAGTTTAACGCTTACTGATCTATGCATTATTAGGTCTCTAATATAATTATAAAATAAAATAAAAGCAAAGAACAATAAACAATTGCAAATGTATAGAATGTATAGAACTATAGAATCTCATCTTATGTTTTACTATAAAATATTATGCTTAAATTAATGACAATGAAAAAGAGATCACAATCTCCAATTAGAAATCATTAGAATGTTTTAACAGGAATAAGTAAGTAGCTTCAGTCAACATCATTGGAAAATATGCAGAATTTTCCTAAGTAATTTTTGTAATTTAGGCTTGAACTTAGATTCTTGTTTTTGATGAATTGTCTTTGACTTCAAAGAGTTTTCTTACGAAAAAGACTTGCAAGGACGCCGTCGCAGCAATAGTTATGATCTGAATAATTGACCATCTGGAAACAAAATAATGTATGTGTTACACTAGAAAGTAAATACTTTCAACATGTTTTGGATAGATGTGGGTATGGAAAGAGTGGGGGTGAACACTTCCCATCAGGTGGTGCATTGGCTCATTGCAGGATTGAGTATTTATCCCACAGGTAATGTTTATGCACTTTTAAATCACTGATATCAAGATAAAGGTATGAAATAATATAGCAAATAAATTGTGTAGATCCTAAGTGACCAACAAAGTCAAGCAACAGTAGGCGTGGTCGTTAATTGGACAACAAGTGGCATAATTACTTTTTAACAAAAAATAAAACCAACGAAAAAAAAACTGAAAAGCGAAAAATAAAATAAACCATTTAGTAATTAAGATCCTAAATTAACAGTAAATAAATAATTTTGAGGCCGTGCCAAACAAACAACCAAAATTAATTACATAAAATTCATTTTATGAGGGCAGCGGCATGCGATGCAAACGGCAGCAGCAGCACGGCGCACATCATTTCACCGTTTGTTTTTTCATTGGTTTGACACCGCCTCAAAATTATTTATTTACTGTTAATTTAGGATCTTAATTACTAAATGGTTTATTTTATTTTTCGCTTTTCAGTTTTTTTTTTCGTTGGTTTTATTTTTTGTTAAAAAGTAATTATTTTTTAATTTTTAGTTGCTACGAAAATTAATAATAAGTTATTGGTGGTATATTCAGTTACCAGGTAAAAATGTAGTAGGTGAAATATCAATCATCCCCTATTTTCATCGGTTAAAAAATATTGTGAGCGCTTCCGTGCTTCGGAGGGCACGTAAAGCCGTCGGTCCCAGTTATTATTGTAAGATAACAGTTGTTAAGCCTCTGATACTCCATAAAACTTCCAAAACTTCGGTTAGCCACTAACTCCTCCATGGAGTGATTTGTCTATGCTATGCTAGAGCCTAAAGGCCTCCTCAAGAGGAGAGATTCTGAGACCCTTTGCTCAGTAGTGGGCAATGTTCATAATTTTATGTTGCAAACAATTAGTGGTTTTTAAAAGAAAATTAGTAGTAATACATGATACAAAACAAGTATTATTATCTTATCTCATCCATAGGTATATTTACTGTCCTAATTAATATGGATTACTTACAATATTTTATAAAGAAATCTACTTGACTTCTATTGATTGAATTAAAATACCTTAACACATAGGTGTTGTTATCCATCAACAGGTTGTAGTCCCGCGACTCTCTGGCTCGGGAGTGGTACTGGTACTGAAGGATGTCATTTATATTGCGCTCCACAAATTGTATAGAGCTCTGCAAACACAACCAGTACAAATATCTATCAGGTTATAAGATTTATTCATACTGAAATATAATAGTGTTTAATCAGTGACGGATTAACCCTTAATCAAATTAAGCAATTGCCTAGGGCATCACGTCTGGAGGGGCACCAGGAGAAGGACAAAAAAGCACAAAAAACTATGTTGACATACGGATAGAGGGGCCCACAGGCATGGATTGCTTAGGGCATCAAGTAGTCTTAATCCGTCACTGTGTTTAATCTAAGCATGATTAAAACATTTAATCATTTATTAGCAAGTTATTTGGAAACAATTGTCCCATACTTTAGCAATTATGTTGTATGTAGGTGCTTGTTTTTCCTTTGTTATGATATCGTAGTATGCAACAGATATGAATTGAAGATAAAACTAATTAACTTTTGATATAAATGCTGAATACTCACTGTGAAGTTCTGAATGTTCATGTCTAGCTCCTCGACTTCCTTGGTATACTTCTCCCACATGTCGTATCTGATGACCGAGAGATACAGGTTGACGAGCTTGGCGGCGAACCGCGAGAACTGGTTGTCGATGCAGACGGCGTAGTAGCCGCCGCTGCTCGTCTGGTCCGCGTACTCCGCGCTCTGCCGCCACTCATACGGGTGCACTATCTTCCCGTTCGGGTGCCGCACTGCGAACCCGCACATCCCATCACCGCCTTTCAACACCTATGTTACACAATACTTGAAATAAAAACCACAGCGAACAACCGTACCTGGACTTCATTCTAACAAACTATAACATATTGTATCCACGATACCGAGCTAATTACCTGATAGCTAGCGTAAAATGTGGCTCCCGGTTGAACGTATTGAAAGTAACAGTCTTCTTTCCCCGCATCGATGTGAACTTTGTAGTCCATGGTTACAGCCGGTAGATTCTCGTACCATGGCGCCTCTGACGTCGAAGCAGCGTCTCCGGCAAGTGATAAAACCGTAAATAATAACGTTATCACAGTATACACATGCCACGTCCGTTGGGCCATTTTTAGTAAACTATATTAATCTAATGACAAAGTGACAGGTGATCTTGACGTGCATCAAAGCCTGTTGACGTGTCCGTGTTTGCGGAAATGTCATTTTAATAATTTGAATGGAAATACTTTTCGTGTCAACTAATAAAAAGAGACGATGTTTTGATGAAATTCTATTCTTATTTTTTTTTAGCTTCTCAGTATGTTTTAATTTAACTCCATTTAAGCTGAACATATAAGTGTAAAAGTACAAAGTGATAGCATTACTGAAATAAGTTTCTTGGCATAAAATTCATGGGCGCGTTCCACTAGACGCTCACAACGCTCACAACGATCAAATTAGTATGATATTTTGATCGTTGTGAGCGTTTTGAGCGTCTAGTGGAACACGGCCCATGTAAATAAAATTTGGCATTATTGTCAATGTCATTTGTCAAAGACAGCTGTTTTGCTTTTTGGAACTGAACCTAACCTAAAAATGTTGCTCATAGAAGCTAACCCAGCGTTTCTATGTATTCGTATTTATAAGTGAAAAAGTTCTTAAGAATCATCCAAAGTATCATGAAAGCTAGATATTTTACTATATTTTCTTATATAGGTACTAGGTTTAGGTCCGTGACGTATTTCCCTAAGTTCCTCTAAATTGTTTAACTATTTAATAATTTTATATTTAATACTTTGACATTTTTCAGATCATCAGAAAAGTTGTGGGTCAAAGATGGATGTATGCTTCAAGACCCACAGAGCGTCCAGGGAATGATGGAAATCGGTTTGGCTAAAAAAAGCCCACTAAGATTTCCTGCCGTTAAATTATCAAGCCGGTAAATACTGATCCTTGGAGAACCTTCTCCGCTCTATATACAATATTCCCCAAATGGGAGCAAGCTAAGGATAATAACCAATCCAGTCCAATATATATGAAAAAGTATTAAATTATGATTCAAAATCTAGAACTTCAAATTCACAGAAATTATTAATTATTTAAAGCATTGGGTTCTTAGGTACTAATATTTTTATTAATCTATTCTTTTTATCTTTACACACTCCGATAATTTCCGATCTAATTTGAATGGATATTGAGAAATGAGACATGACAAATAGCTGTTACAACCACAGAACAAAAATTTATGTATCACTTACCCAGCACAAGCCAGGAATCCATGACCTCTTACTGAGCAGTCTAACTCAGGGGACACCAACTGGATTCTAAAGTGTAATTTATCCTAGCAGCTGTGAGCCTAGAGAACTAACGGATACAATTTGTAAGTTATTTAAATGGTGCTATTACAGTACAGATGGAGGAGTCCATGCACTGGGTTCTACTGCGCACTTTGACCTGGAGACCGACGGCTCCTGGGTGTATAAACCTGAAAAAATTACTTACCATTTAAATTCTTTCTTTCGGAGGGCGAACACACCCATACTCATCAAGAAATGCATTCGGGTGTCTGATAACTTTAATGCCAGGTTTCAAGCTCTGTCAAGAACATATTTATATAGGTGAGGAGCTACATTGCTAAAGAAAAAGTAATTTTATTCTAAAGGTTAAGAGTATAAAATTTATAATGCTGCTGAACTTAGATATACAAATTTTTCATAAAAATTGTAGTGAAATTGTTGACATCACGCAGATAGACCATAATAACACGACGTATAGATTTAAAAAATTTCAACATTATTATATTTTAGACTAGCAGTTCTCAAAGATGATATTGAATTACCCGAGGAGTTTAGCATACCAGAGCTAATTCCAATAGAAGAATATGATCGGTGCCATTATACACGGTGAGTGAACAGCTATTATTATTGTTAAATAAAAATTAACCAGTTATAAAAAGAAAACTTATTATAACATAGCATGCTCTTCAACTTACTATGCATGCACATTACTGTGGCATATTGACATAAGTATTAAACAGGAATTAATCCTTCACTGCTGGGGATTTCCAATTCTTTTTCGTAAAATCCACGAAATCAGCTTTGATGGTTGACAGGCATCCTGTGATGGCATAATTTTTTTAGTAGGTACCGGTTATGACACTGTTCAAAGTTGTTGTGTGAAAAGTTCTGATACCACACATACATAATATATGTGGTTACCACTAATCTAGATACTTTTATTTGCAAAAATAACGCTGAATATTTTCCTTCCAGGGTACCAAACTTCGACATAGAGCGGTTCAAGGAAGGCGCGAAGTACCTGGTGGGCTACCACGACTTCGGCACCTTCCGCAAGTTCGACAAGCTGACGCAGCACAAGCAGAACCGGCGCACGATCCTGTCCTTGGACGTGCGGCGCGGCCGCGCGCTTCGCACCGGCTACTCCGGGAGGACTGACGACTTCTTTAATTACTGGGATATAGAGATCAAAGGGAAGTCCTTTGTGCATAACCAGGTATTTGACTTTCTGTTTCGTATAGGTTAATGCTTGGCAATCCTGTTATGTGACAATGTGTTTTGTGTGGTAACCGCCGGCTTACGAAATGATGAGCTTCGAGATTTAGTTATGTGTCAGTCGGATAAAAAACCTTAAGGTTTTTACAACCTGAGTACATACAGCTGAGCATAAATCTACACACTTCAATGTCCTATAATAGGAGAAACTGATTGCCCTTTCCTGGTGAGAGACCAGTGAAATGCATCAATACAAGAAACGTCGGCTGCACGCCGATGATAAAGAGATTTCTTTAGACTCAACTAACATGCAAATTACAGAACCTACTACTCAGATTTAATAACTGATAACTATTTAACAGATCCGTCGTATGTTGGGGACGCTGATCGCAGTGGCCATTGGAAAGCTGCCACCGGAGGAGATCAAGGTGATGCTGCAGATCCCCTCCAAGCACTCCTGGCACCACTCCATACAGAACCTTCCCCCGCAAGGCCTCTACCTCTGCAACGTGGAGTACGACCCCGCGGACTTGGTGTATAAACCTCACTGTGAAGAAAAGTGCGAAGAAGACAGCGATAGTGATTGTGAATAAAAATGAGTTTTCTTAGTGAATTGAAGAAGCAAAGAGAGAAACTGAAAGGGACAGAGACAGTGGTAACTAGAACGGACGGCAGGAAGTATGTAGAGGGCGATGAAACAGTTACGCTCGAGCCAAGCGCGTTCGGATTCGTTGTAGACACTAAACCCGACGATACCCCCGTTTTAATCGTCGACCACATATATATAGGATCACAGGACTGTGCTGTCGACAATGTGTGTATGGAGTACAACATCAAACACGTGCTTAGTTTAGGTGTAAATGCGAAAGTTAACGGTGTTAATCAAAAGTTCGTGCAGATGTTGGATTTACCAGAAACTGACATACAACCGTTGATAACGGAATGTTTGAGTTTTATCCGAGCCGCCGTCGAGAATCAGGAGAACGTGTTGGTGCACTGCAATGCGGGCGTGTCGCGCACCTCGACCGTCGCTATAGCGTACATGATGCATTACGAATGTATGACCTTCGAGGATGCGTACAATTTAGTTAAAACAAAAAGACCAGCCATTCGACCTAATGATGGTTTCAGAGAAAAATTGAAAAAACTTAAGCCTGGCAAGTTATTCTAGCTTTGGTGAATATTTTGTGTGTGAAATTCATTAAACTGTCTTAACCAGTGATGTTTTTGTGACCCTGAGGCCTGAATTCTTCCTATGCTGATGTTGGTCGCGTACATCGGCCGCCATACATTGTGAGCTGTGAAGCCCCACACTACGGCGCTGCAACCTGCCTGCAATTCAGGCCTAACACGCCGTAGAATATTAACTTTACTCCAGTCACATTCGGTTTGAACTCAATATAAATAAAAAACAAAAAAATTTGCAAACATATATTTATTCTAATAAATATATAAGGTAGGCAAGGGTTACAAGCGCCAATGTCCTATGATGTTACATAATTATAATTATGTTGCATTAAACCTACAATACAATGAACACTTGGAAGCGCCACGGCCGCCGGCTCTATACAGACACATATTGTAGCACCGACTCCATAACTACCTTATACGTCAATAGAATTGATCTTACGTCTATATCCGTAAGCTAGCTAACAACAATTAAGTATCGCTTTGGCACTAACCATAAGTCAAATATATTGTTTGCTACATTCAAAATATCTTATTACCAAAATAATTAATGCATTTAATTTTTCATACTGCCCACATTTTAGTGGGATATTTTTGGATGAGTGCACTTGGTTAACATGTAAAAATCTTCATGAAAATCTCGGGTTGCACGTGTGGTTGTAGCATTAGACAGATAGTTTTTACATAGTATTATGTTACACAGAATGCACTTAATTATAATTATTAACTCTTAAATGTTGTTAGTTAACTTGCAATTGCCCGATTGTCTAAATGTCATTATTGTAATATATTAGTCACTTTAGTACATTATCAATCTGCTTAAAGCTATATTTTATATGAGCAAAATGTCTCTGTACAATCCACGTAATCTGAATCAAGTATTATAATCCTATAAAACAAATCAAAGGCGATTTGTTAATACAAAATACTATGTAGGAAGGCCCACTATCATGTTGTATTACAAAACCGATTCATGGATCAATGTACGATAGCGGTGGGTTTTAACTACACTAGCTTGTAACATTATTACATCCTCTGTGAGACATTTTTCTTGCTCATAATGTTGATTTAATACATTTAGATTCCATTTAATTAATACTTTTATTTAATTGCGTATATGTTTTTTTTTATTTTGTTATTATTATACAGCATTATGCCATAATTTTAAATCACATCCTCAGCATATTAATATGTAAAGGTTTTTTCCTTGAAGTTATACTTCTTGAGGCGCGTTATGAAATAAATGGAAAAAATTATGAGAGTGAAAGAGGGAGGGGGAGGGAAAGGGAGGGAGAGGGAGAGGGAATTTAATGGTATCTGATTATCAAAACTATAAAAGACAACAAAGTACATGAATCACTGATTATTAGGCGATACGAAGTTCGCCAAGACAGCTAGTGTTAAATATTTATTGAATGATGCCAAAGAAGTATAACTTCTCACGCGCGTACAAAAGTACACGTTTATGTTTCTGTCTTTAATTGTTGTTACAATGATTACAGGTTGTATGTATATAAACTTTGAGAAGAGTACATTACAAGCATTTTGTTTTAAAAACTAATTGGTTGTTCTTCAATTTAATAAAATTTGTTAAATTTAAGGTTGACATTAAAATATTAAATTAGACAAGAAAACTTTTTAATTATGTGTGGTAAATGAGTAAAAAAATACAACCATTTCAATTTGAGAACACAAGAATATTTTCCATCACTACCAAAAACAGGAATGTTAAATTTGATTCCTAAAATCATACATTTATTATTTGAGTCAAATCATTAAGTACCATACATTTTTATTAGGAGTCCTTTCTAAGGGACACCAGGGGTAAAGTCAAGAAACTAAATATGTATAATATTTAAGTACAACATTTCATGTTATGAGTTATTCAGAAGTATAATTATATTAAAAACAAAATCAAGAAATGTTACCAAAACTGCATTATTCATTCACATACTGCCATCAGTATTGTATGTCATGAGTCATGAACAGCATTCAGTCTTCAACCTTAACACTATGTCACACCAAGAATGTATCTACTATGTCTCTTATATACATATATATATATAATTTGTATGTACAGCAATATCAACTTAATTTACATCTTGTAATATACATTTACATTAGTGGTGATACCCACTGGATGTATGTCAACCTTCATATACAAATATTGCAACAATAAAAATATAAAAACTTAAATCAGTAATAAATTGTATAATTCCATTGTACTTTAAGTCCAAGTTAATGCGTACCCGATATATTGATATAACACTTTATCTTGTCATCCATTAAGTGTCTTTTAAAGTTTCATGAAAGATTAAGTACTCAAAAACATCAAAATGATCATTAATACCTAAAGTTAGGTTAATAACACCTGACTAACTTAACAGTACTTATCACAACATAACAAAGGCACTTGCTTATATTTTAATGATAGTAAAAATAATCAAAATGTGTAAAGAAAAATTAAGTACATCAAAAAGGCTATTCTACATATGCCTATAATATAGTCAGCATAAATATTCACGGTAATTGTTGTTTAACACAATTTATTGGATTTGTGCTGACCACAGTCTAAGATTTTATTTATTTATTTGACTTAGATAAAGGAATGCGATTAGCCTTGTATCACATGGACATTATATAATGTGTATGAGCATTTGGAGAGGACTGTAAACTACATCCTATAGTTAAGGATTATATTCTTATCTAAGTAACAATACGCAATCTATATATTCACATATTAAAGTTACGTTTGTATGTTTGATATAAGCCATAAACCTATTTATATCTCTGCCTAAATCTGGGAAACTGGGTTAAACTTCTTACGCTGCTTTGTAAGAGATGACTTAATGCTTTGAGTCTTACGCTCCTTAGTACAGAATTTGTATGATGATTATTTACTAACGAGCGATTAAAGTAACCGTTAGTGACTCTGAGTTGGGGCGTTAAAAGCCAGCAAATAATTAAGTACATAACATACTATAGTTGTACTTATTAATACAATGTTATAAGAATCCTAAATGCACCAGTAAGGTTAGAGTATTATTGTGGCAGTAAGTGTATGTTGTGTATCAAACAAATAATACTTTATGTTCCAGTTCAAAATGTTATTGTTAAGGTGGCCACTGACGGTCAGTCCATCGCGTCAAATGGCGTGATATACAGCCAAAATTTGATCGTGAATGTGAAAAACTGATGGCGTGATATAAAACTCTGGATTTCCAATCGCGCCATGTCGTCACGCCGCAACATCGCGCCGACTGATCGTGAATGCGCAAACCCACATCCATTTTTTGTTCATTTCGCGCCAGGGTTGGATTTAGGTACATTGAAAAATATAGTACAAAACAATGAAAAGTATAGTATTTATAAAAAAAATTATAGTACACTGAGTGTTGCAAGCACAAAATCGGTACATCAACTGCTTTTGCACCCCGCCCCCCCTTTGTTGAAATGGAAAAAATACTTTTACTTTCAAGTCAAGTAGTTGGAAGAACTTCGTAAATAAACGTATTATTACACACAAATTCGCAAGCGATTGTTATCGCTTTGATTGAATTTCGTATGGAATGAAAGGAATCATAAGGAACGAGATTAGTTACTGTTAGTGGAAAGGAACAAAAGACACCTTGGACCACATCTACACTTACCATCAGGTGGGATTGTGGTCAAGCATTAACTTATTCGTGTAAAAAAAAAGAAGCCTACTGCTGAGGACATTGAGACAGGAAACGCAAGATCAGAATTCGGTCGGATACACGCACTGTCGAAATATTCATAATATGTCTTAAAACTAAACATTCGGGACCAAATAAAATTATAGTATTTTAGCGTACTATACTTAGATGTGGATAGTACATAGTACAAAGGGTGAAATTATAGTGTAAATACTATAATTATTATAGTAGAAAATCCAACCCTGTTTCGCGCCGAGACGTCGAACGAAGGAGACACTTCCAAATGTCATTGTATAATTTTTTGTAACAAAATGGCTTCCGAACGCAACGTCATGTCAACGTCTTTCGATGAGGTCAAACGCGCAAATGAAAGAGAATTGGAATGATCGTGAGTGTGCATCATGTTTGGCATCCAACCATTTTGACATATGTCGTTTGGCGTGGCTCCAAAAATGACGCGATGGAATGACCGTGAGTGACCACCATTACTTTAACTGAATAATTTTAAGGAAGGCACTTTGTTTTTGAAGTCTTTTTAAAAAGCACCAGCTGATGTTAGATACCAGGTTTATATAATGTTATATTCGTGTTAATCTCCCGATACAAAAAACTTTACAAAAAAAAATTTACTAAAAGTTATTTCTAACCTTTTTGCAGTAAGCACCACATCTCACATACATTTGAGTATACTTGTTTCCTGCTTTGCCCGGTGTCTAAATTTTGTTACATCTGATATCATGAACCAAAGTTCCTTGTATAACAGACATTGATAAGGCTCTGAATATCACATGAGAAAACCTTTTATCCTTCAATATCCCGCCCGTATAAGACGGAACGATAGTGTATTCTTACCTGAACGCTTAGGCCTCAGGCCGACATTACATTTGTAAGAATTGAAAGATACTTTCCTACAAGTTACATAAGTCACTTTCTGAAGTATTGTATATGTGTAAAGAAATTACTACAAGTTACTTACAAAGTGTGTTTACATTCGCAAGTTAACGGTAAGTTACTTACTGGTGTAAACTGTAAAGGCGGCCTCAGAAGCTCTTGAGCGTGAGTCCCCTAGCGGGCAGGCTGTTGGCCTTGGCGGGCGCGTCGCGCGCCTGCGAGTGCGCCACGGCGATGCTGAGGCACTGCACCCACTGCTCGGCGTTCTTGCCGTCCTTGGGCTTGAGGATGAGCGTCTGGTCGCCGGTGAAGATCTCGAACGCCTTGGGGATGTTGCGCGCCCCGCGGGACACCTTCACTGAACGGATCTGGTTGATGTCTATGCTCTCGCCGCCGCTCTACAATAAATAAATAAATAAATAACGATTCACACTCAAAGCCCCACACTAGAATTCCCTGTGTCGTGGGTGCCATGGACAACACACTAGACATTCACACCCAGACCGAGAACAGAAATTCAAACTCATCATTTAAATTTCCGCCTCGCTGGGAATCGAACCTAGGACCCTTGGTGCGGCGATCCGGCATGGTGACCATTTTGTCATAAGGGTCGTGATGATGACAATGTCAGGTGAGTCTAGATTGTGTGTTGTTGTTTTGTTAAAATTGTTGAGTTTACGTATTACTGTGGCCCCATTTAAATTTGAGCGACACCTGAAGAGTAGTTTTTAAAGTCGTTTGTTTTTCAATGCTGATTATGTATGGATATCTTTTGTTATCAACTCCAAAAATGTCTAAGATTGCTTAGGATTAGCTTTATATATCTGATATATAACATGATACATAATATGTATAAATAGCATACACAAATATTTTTTAACAATTTTTTTCTGCTGCTACTAATCTACCTAGTCTATACCTAGTCTTGCCATAAATACTGAAAAAAAGAAAAAAAAATATTTTTCTATTGCAAATAACATTTATTACTTTTACAGTGTGTTAGTTTAATACATAAATATTAAACGATTTAAAAATAAAAAGCTTATTCGAAATGGTCTCCATTGGCTGCAATACAATCTTTTAAACGTTGAGGCCAGTTATCAATTGAAGCACGCACTCTTTCCATGGGAAAATTCTTCACTGCCAATCGTATGGATTGTTTTAGGGACTCCAAATTATCATGGCGTTTAGAGCAAGCCGTACTCTCTAAAACTGACCATAAATCATAATCTAGCGGATTAAGATCGGGACTAGACGACGGCCAGTCTTCAGCTCTGATGAAGTCCGAAACGTTCGTTTCCAACCAAGACTGCGTAGACCGAGCTCTATGACCCGGCGCCGAGTCTTGCTGGAAGGACCATTCTTGGTTATTGAACATGGTGTTGTTAAGGGGCTTCACTACCTTCACAAGAATGGTATCTTGATACACTTGTGCCGATGTTTTGATACCTTTTTCACAAAAGTATGGCTCAGTCACTCCTTCATAGCTAATACCCCACCAAACCATCACTGAAGTCGGATAGTGCCCACGTTGCACTCTGTCGACTAATTGGGAAGCTTCCTTAGAGCTTTGAGCATAAATACGGTCATTTTGTTTGTTAAAATGTTGCTCAATTGTAAAAAATTTCTCATCCGTAAACAAAAATTTTCTGTGACCTCCCTTGGCGTACCGCTTCAGTAGTTGTTTCGATTTTACCACCCTATTCTTTTTTAAATTATCAGTTAAGAAATGACCAGTACGTCTCTTATAGGCTGCAAGTCCTAAGTCATCTTTTAAAATACGCGACATGGTTCTAGGTGCTATCTTCATCTCCCGAGATAAAATCTTTTGCTTTCGGACAGGATTTCTTCGAATTCTTTCCCTTACTGCTTTGACCACCTTTTTCGTACGAACACTACGTGGACGGCCAGATCTTTTTCTGTCACAAACAGAGGAGGTCTCATTGTACCTATTAATAGCCCGGTATACAAACATTTTACTAATACCAAGCGTATGGAGAGTTTTAAAAACTGCATTTGGCTCCATACCTACTTTGTGTAATGCAATCACAGCGATTCGGTTCTCTTTATCACCCCACTCCATTTTAATATCGCAAAATATTGTACAATGTATTGGCGCCAAAATAAGAAAACTCAATGAACAAGCATATAAAAATGATAGATTCCAAATTCAAATGTAATATTTTGTTTATTTTTAATTGTAACAGTATTTATGGCCAGACTAAGTATATAGCACAATAGTTCTCAAAAAACTATTTAATCTCAAGTTCTCAAGTATACTTTACAAGCGTTTCGAATATCTTTGCCTCAATGTAAAGGATGAGCAGTCTCGCGAGTTGACTCCAACGTTATATAAAATCACTCCATTAATCGTTCAGTAGGAAACCGTTACTAACCGATCCCTTGCAAGAAAGATGCGCGCCGGACAACGTGAAATATCTCGTGCGCCATCTCCGGAACAGTCTCCAGCGGCCCTTCTTCTCCTTGAGCTGTCCCTCGATGACGGGCGCGCCGTCCGACAGGAAGCCGACGGCGCGCTCGGGGTGGTTGCACAGGAAGCAGCCCCACGTGGCCTGCGTGGGCGGCAAGCTGCCGCCGTCGCCGCGCGTCGCGTTCACCTCGAACACGTCGAAGAAGCCCGCCGCGCGCAGCTCGTTCAGCAGCATCTCCTGCTCCTGGTGGATTATACACGACGGTGAGGATATAGTGCGTTTCACACTATGGTTTCACATAATAGCGCATAAATGCAGGCGCATTTCGCTATTATCATGGTAGCTTACTTCAATAGTGTTTTTAACCGAGCCTTATTTTTATGGTAATAGCCAGCAAAGGAACTGACGATCCATCTGATGTTTTTTTTTTGCGTTGCCAGCCAAGAAAGAGAGAAGAAAAAGAAAGAAAGCTATAAAGCAGGTGGGTACCTTGAGTCCCGGGAAGGCGCTAGTGACGAGCGTAAGGAACGTCTTGTTCTCGCACTTGAGGATGTCCCAGCAGTGCTTGAGGCTGGCCACGGTGGGGTCGCGCGAGGACAGCGCCGCCGCGTGGCGCGCCTGCAGCGCCAGGAACATGAGGTGGATCCAGACGCGCGGCGCGCGCGTGCGCAGGCTGAACGCCGCGCGCGCGTACAGGCAGTGCGCGCCGCGCCGCCCGCACGCGAACACCAGCCGCGCCTGCTTCTTGGAGCGCCGCTCTGGTTCAACATATCGGCTGTTACTTGAATTGCGTATTGGAATATGTATTAATATCTCAGTATTTTATGAAAAACTTGGATATAGCAATCAATTATTTACGACTTAATTTATTATTTGACAGTTTAATAATAATTTTAATCTACTACTCGGATATATATTTTTATATTTATTAATAATTTTGCCAACTGCTAATTTAACTAGCGGAATTAAATAATGTAACGCACAAAATCAGACTCTACATTTACTTTAACTTGGACTTCTGATTAATATTTCAACGACTAATGGTTCATAATAAAGTACTCCATAAAGGCGACTGACCCTCGATGGTGCACTTGGCGGGCGGCGGTATCCGCAGCGACACGTTGTCCATGTACGCCTTGATCTTGTCCAGGTGCTTCTCGCAGAAGTGCTGCACCGTGTCGCGCATGGGGTACGGCTCGAACACGCTGATGCGGTGGTTGGAGCCCGCGTTGCTGTTGATCATCGTCACGCTCGTGTTGTTGGGGCGGCGCGCCGTCACCGTCACCGACACGGGCGGCGCCTGCGACGTGATCACCGACACGTGGCCGAGCGCCCCGCCCCCCGCGCCGCTCGCCCCGCCCACCGGCTGGAACGACACCGCGTCCGACGACTTGCCGCCCGACAGCGGGCTCACCGACACCGACTGCGCCTGCGACGGCGACGGACCCGAGATTATCGTGGGGCCCGAGCTCTGCGGCAACAGTTCACATACACTTTTTATCTTTGCCTTTAACGAAATTATCAAAGCTATAATTCTATTGGCGTATTATGAAAAAATATTGCTTTACACATTCTGCAGTTATCTGGCATCAATAAAGTAAATGTTATACAACAAATTGAACCGACATAATAACTTTCTTTTGACAAATTCACTTCTGCCAACTTGCCAACCTTATATTTAATGTATGAAATACATCGTACATATTATATTTTAGGTTTTCACACAAGGCTAACGAGACACACTAACGCTAAATAATGCGTGAGCACGTGTACTGCGTGCGCGCGTACGTATTCAATAGTGATGATGCTGGATACATGTGAACGTGCAAAGTAACCAAGGGTAGCTACCGCCGTATCAGCCGTATCTATTATACGGGGCCCCCTGCGTATAGGGGCCCCCACTAACACTCCCAAAAAAAAGCTCGCCAGCGGCCTACGACCGCTACAGTTGGCACTCCTTTGACAGCTGACGTTGAGGGGGCCCCACAACAAATATTGATATAGGGCCTCCTTAGGGGTAGCTACGCCACTGAAAGTAACAGAATGTATGGTAAGTTGCATAGTGGCTTACGCTAGTGAGCGTGGAGGTGGAGGGTCCGATCAGTATGTTGTGGTGGTGCTGGCGCGCGGCGACGCGCGGCGCGCGCGGCGGGGAGATGGTCGTCACCGTCACGCCGGCCCGCGACACCGGCGGCTGGCCCGCCTGGCCCGGCTGGCCCGGCTTGCTCGCTACCACTGATTGTCAACATTCATATTATTGTTATTGCTCGGTTGTTATATAGGTACTATTGGTCATGTTGAAGTATATAGGTAATGTTGAAGTGTGTGGGAGCTACGTGTCCTGCTAAGTATTGTATTGTTTTTATGCAAAAAAGATTATCATATCATCACACCATGTCGTGTTACTGCTGTGAAGTGCTATCCGATAAATGTGTATCCACAACACTAAGTATTGTGACTTTTTGACGTTGAGGTTATGCTCAAATCTCATATACGTATGAGATAGATAGAATATTGAGAGCGGCCTTGAGACTACTACGCTATCCAAGGGTGACAAAAGGTAAATAGTATGACAAAATTGTGCTTCCTAAAGACAGAACACACTGGCCTGGCTCCTGGCCAGACTAACATTCTCTCCGGATGAAATCATTCTGTAGTGACAGAGTAATCTTTTAATAGTTAATAACTTAGTGCGCATTTTAATATGTCAACTTTCTGCTCTGGTGTCTAGTGACGAGTTTTATTACCATCAATGTGAGTTTTTACCTCGTGAACCACACTGAAACATGGAGGAATACACAGGTTATTATCAGTAGAGTGTGAGTTATTTTTACCTGAACTGGGAACACTTGTGTTTGGCTGAGAATTAATTTGTTGTGAGGAAGAGAGCCGAGTCATGCTTTTGTGCAACCCTCCAACGGAACCACCTACAATTAAAGATTTGTTTAGGTTAGAACAATCCACAAACATGTATACCCAGAGTAGACACGGCAAGTTCATACAATTCACGTGTAACAATTAGGATTTGAAATCCTAATGAGGCGCCGTGTCATTTAGTCGGACTTTCATCGCTATTGGCAACAGATGTCAACTGAAATAACGAAAATGCCTGATTTTAATGTTATAAACTGTAGAAAATCTACAAATATCGTTAGGAAAGATAAAGAAAACATTTTCTTTCATCGCTAAGTAATTTCGTTATGAAATTGTGTTCCTATCTATTTAAAATAAATTCATTTAATGTTTATTGTGGTTTTACCACGTTTTACAATGACGAGCACTTATGAGTATATGTACTACATACTACACAATACACTACTCATTTTGGTTTAAAAATTTTAGGACTTCTTTGTTGGAACACGCAATGAAAATGCAACAATCGTTACTATGAATCATTGCTAAGTAACGCTTTACTTCGTGGTACTGTCAATATTGTCGTTTTTCGTTCAAATATATAGGTGTACCAGCATCTCATGGCATTTTTGACAAGCAGAAAAATGGGTTTTTAATATGGCAATGAAAATTTTTAAAACTAACTATTGTCAAGCGGCTTGTCAAGTCAAAAAAAAGAGTTGTATGGAATTTTTTTATTTTTCTAAAATTATGATTATTTTCGATTTACTGCCGAAAACAACTTTACGATCACAAGCCACAAATATTATTTTCAATGTTTATTGAAAAACATGTGAGGAAAAAGTTGTATTTAAGCGACAATCTGCATTATTAATATTATCCATCTTGTAGGATTAACTCGTTTTGATACTTAGTTTTCGTGATTATATTTTCTTAGTAAATAATCTACATAATTATGATTTCTTTGTATGTAAGTAAGATTAGCAAATGATATTAAATTAATTGAAATAAATAATACAAACATTGTTACAAATTAAAGGTAGCAAAAATTTTGTGAATATGAAATGAAAAGTTACATCATAGGTACAAGTTCACGTAACTGAAATGGTGGAGGAGCAATTTATTAATTATCTATTTGTTCTCTTTATCAAATTAATAAAAAATACTAGTATACAGATGGCAAATTTTAAATTATAGGTGCATAAATTATTGTTAGTAAGTAGGTGCATAAATTAATTATTACAGTGGTAATAATTAATTATAATATAAAAAATATGTGCTTGTCTAATAAGATGTGTAGCTTTGTCTTTTATATACCTATTTTCATCTGAAGTTAATAAACCATACCTACATAATTTATATTGCATATTATGAAACTAACACTGTTAAAAATATCAAGGATCAACAAGTTTTATTCTAGTTTCCCCAACGCTGGGGAGTGTGTTGTCTCCAATTTTAATTTCCCCCTTTTGCCATCAGATTCTGGTACCTATAGTATATAGTGTTTTTCATTTACCCTGTCTTTTCTCGATTCTAATCGATTTTGAGAATCGTCGAATAAATAAATATTCTCATACATATATATTTTGTAACACAAATTTTATTCCAAAGGTAACTATAACTGTATTTTTTTATAGTTTCATCATGTCTGTTCGCCCGTACGTCCGTCCATTCGCAACTTAGTGCTGAGAACCTAAGAGCTAGAAAGGTGTAATTTAGCATGGATATACAAATTTATTAAAACTACAAAGTCGTAGAATAAAATATTAAAAATATTTATTTACCACAGTTCAAGTGGGGATGGATTTATTTCTCGCCTACCCAATACAGATAGTGTAAGGTATCGTTGCAAAGATATTAAAAAATTATTATGGGTTTGGTTCAAAGAACATTATTGTCATAATAATACAACAATTTACCTAATAGGTGAAATAATCTCATTTTCACTAATAAGTCTAATAAGAAAAACGAGCTAAAATTATAAAATGCTAATTTTCTAAAAAAAACTAAAAAAAGTGATAATTTTGGTTCGAGTCAAGTTTCCGTCTCCCCTGCCAGCTAAAAAGGTGGAGTTCGACATGTGAAAAAATATTCACAATAATAGGTTATACAGTGAATTTTCAAGGAACACTATCACGGTTACGAAAGATTTGCAGGTTATCGAGTACCTAATAATCGATTAACTTACAAGTATGGAACCCTACATTGCGCATGGCCTTACAAGCTCTTGACCACTTGTTTTTCATCAATCGAAAGAATTTTTGAAATCGGTCCAGTAGTTTCTCATTTTATCCATTACAAAAAAAAAACAATAAATCAAAACTTTCGTCTTTGTAAAATTATAAAATAAAACTGGATCATAAAATTATTCAACATTCCTGTTACTTTCTAAATCAATGGCGGTACATTTTTGTTATTTTGATTATTAAATTACAAAGGTTTCGATTTCAATAAATAAATGATTATATTTTGTTTTAATTCCCTTTTATTTATTTTGCGTACAATTTTGAAGTAAGGAATTTAATATGATATTGATCTGTTATTTATATTTTTGAAACGTATTTATAATTTTAATAACAATTTAATAAATTTTATAATTTGTGTTTATAATAAATAATCAAGTAAAATCAAACTCATCCCAATGATATTTAATAACAAAATATTAACCAAATAAAATTATTTATTTGGTTTTATTCAGCACTATAACCTATACCTACAATAACAACCAACCAGACTGATTATAATCGGTTATCGATATCGAGAATCGGTAAGAAATCGGTTTCGTATTGGTATTGCTAGGATGAGGTATATCAATCACTAAAATATTCTTGTGACATAACATTGTGTCAAAAAAAGTGACACGCTTGGTTTTCATACAATTCGAGGTACATGCCTCATCTACTCTAGGTATATATGTCTGTGGAACAATCACAAATAGTGCTTACTTGATTATTTACATTATTAATAAGACAGTGTAAATTGTATTATCTACAGTGCATGGGATTTATTATTTCAATACAATGTAGTACCATCACGTTAAGACAGAACAAGTAATATCTATAACATAACTGTCGCTGGGAATCGACCCAGAACCACTCGCTCATGAATTGAGGACTCAAATATTGGGTTTTAGAGTACATTCATCATGACGCCAAGTCTGGGAATGTAGCCCGCTCTGACTGATCTAGTTTGAACATTGTATATTATTATGTGCTAGTTTTTGTAGAATACATCGGTAACGCCTAGATAGGTGTTACGTCACCATATTCATCCAGAATATCGATCCAAAGTACTTGGACAGCGCATCACTACATCAATAGGTATGCAAGTATGTATTAAAATCAACTGACCTGCGACATTCAACCTGGTCATACTGCGATGCGAGTTGGGCCCGGGGTGCAGGCGGCCCGTACTCCGCGAGTCGCCGAGCTTGGCCCGCCGCGTGTAGCCGGGGCCGGGCGCGGGCGGGGCGGACGGCGCCGGGCCACCCGCCGGGGCAGACGGGGCGGGCGCCGGGGCCGGGCCCGCGCCGGGGCTGCCCACGCTCGCGGCCGGCGGCGTGCTCTGTCCCCCCAGCTTCACTATGGTGACTCCTCCCGACGTCCGGTTCACCTCCCCGTGCGTTGATTTGGGACGCTCGCTGGAATATTACAATCAGATCTTGTTTTGTACTATACAGTAAATTTGGTACAGTGTTTGACAACTTAGCCCAGGCGCGCATTACGGTTTTTGAATTGTATTGCACGTACTATGCAGCGAATAAACGTATTGTTTTATTACTGACAATGAGTTGCGACAATTTGCCGCAGCGAAGAAAAACCGTAGTGCACGCCTGGTCTTAATTTTATTATGTGAATAAAATGCTGCATCTGATTTTAACGATCCTGACAATCGTCATGGCAACGGCGGTACTCCAGCAACGTACACATGAATACGGGAAGTGCTCAGAGGACGCCTATTATTTCTCGTGAACGGTGTCAATGTGCGTTGCTCGAGCGCGCTGTATGTGTGTGTGTGTGTGTGTGTGTTACCGTGCGGCGGGGGCGGGGGCGGGCGGCGGGTGCAGCGCGCGCAGCAGCCGCTCGCTGAAGAGCGCGGGGTAGGCGCTGCAGAGCGCGGTGGCCTCCCGCAGCAGCGCGGCCTGCTCGGCGCCGCGCGCGCCCGCCAGCCGCTCCACTACGAAGTTCAGCGCCTCTTGCGCGCGCTCCTACAACACGACGGACATCAAAATTATAGATTAGAAACATTGTAGCCTAGTTGGTATCGACCTTGCCTGCGAAGCGAGGGGTTCTGGGTTCGATTCCCGGGCGGGGCAGATAATTTATGTGACAGATAAATATTTGTACTCGGGGTCATGGGTGTGATTGTGATGTGTTATTATGTGTCGTCCATGCGTATGAGTGTGTAAACCACACAAATGTGTTAGAGGTTATTTATTTTTGTCAATCCTATACGGGGATTTTAGCAACAGTGTAGACTCTGAGTTGGGACATTAGTACACTTTGATTATTTATATTTATAAATGCAAGATACATCTATAATAAAATATAAGATAAGATTATCTGGTTGTTGTGACACATCAATCCCTAGCAATCAATCAATCCTCGAGATAACGTTACTATACACTTTACTGCGATCTGCGCTACATCTGATAGGCGATAAGTTAAATTAAATTTTCGTTTTCGTTTAAAAAAATATCGTTTTCTGTTACTGTGACCCAGTGGCGTAGCGAGCCCTATGGAGGCCCCATATCAATATTTGTTGTGGGGCCCCTTCAACGTCAGCTGTCAAATATAAAAGGAGTGCCAACTGTAGCGGTCGTAGGCCGCTGGCGAGCTCTTTTTGGGTGTGTTAGTGGGGGCCCCTATACGCTGGGGCCCCGTATAATTGATACGGCTGTTACGGCGGTAGCTACGTCCCTGCTGTGACCCACATTTCAATAACAGATTGCACTAATAACATACCACTTAATGTCATTATATGCAAATTAGAACTATTGAAGCAACACTACATTGCTTTTAACGATCCTATAGACAATGTGTGAGGGGGCAGGCAATTAGAAGGGGCTTAGGTGGCTCGGGTTATGCTGCTTAGATCTTTCGTACATTTTATATGGACTCGCCGCAGTCATGAAGTCAGCAGACACGAAAATCAAGAATAATCTATTAGTGCTTATTTTTCATGTCCGTGAACTGTGGCTATGTGTGCGTCTCAGTATAGTTGAAGTGTACATATCGCTGCTTCTCAAGAAAAGTGTACAATCTCAAAGTTAGCTAACTTTACAGGAGAGCGTTTTGAAAATTGAACCGTTAATAAAAGCATTATTTATAAAGTTCGACAGTCGCTCTTATTTTAAAAAAATAGTTCAACCCTTTAGCTCATAAAATAACTTACTGTAAGTAAGTATTTCAAAAGCGACGTCATGAAAATTTTTTTTTTAAATTAAGTCGTTTTGACTTTAGATACTTTTCTAGAAAAAAATAGCTCATAATTTGGATATTCGATAGTTATTTTTAAGTATTAAAGCAGCTGTAAATTGCGTTTTTTCAATGAAACAATTATACATCGGGTCGGGTTTTATAAAATAAAGAAAACAATTTTCTTCCTATAAATAAGATATAAATTAACCAAATCATGGTCAATCCAAATAAATTTACGTTTCTAGGCAAAAAAATTACTCAACAAAACTGTTCAATTTTGAAATTGTATAGTCTTTTAGAGAAGAAATTGTCAATTGTTAGGTCATCCTTTTGTCAAAAACAATATAAAGAACAATGCCGAAAAATTATTTTTAGTTTTTGTAGCGTCTTAAAACGTCAGTTACACCGAAGCAATTCAATATTTTTTTACGTATTTTAAAATTAATATCTATACCCGTATTACCCAGGGTAAAATAATTTTAATAATAAGTGATGAATTGACTATTATAATAACAATGATGTCGATATTGTCCATTTTCATGCGGTAAAAATGTTACCATTTCATACTTTTTTCCTTTAATGGTAGAAAATATTTTGATCGTCGTACATATTTTCTGATTATAATTATTTCATATTGTATAAAGTGAGTAATTCGGGCAATCTTTAATAAAAAGTAACATTCTGCTTGAACTTTTTTATTTTTATATTTAAAAATATTTATTTTCGTCATTCTCATGAAATTCTTTTAAGTAATTTAATCTTTCAGTAGTAGTAAAATGGCAACTTCTGAATCGTTTTTAAAATTGACGTTGACGTTAAGTGATCAAATCTTGTCATCTTGACATCACTTATTCTTCCGGCATCGTTGTTTTGTTGTGTACCAGGTACTCTATGTATAATATTTCTATGGTTATAAAACATTCAATATCAAAATACTTTGGTTCTGGGGTGTGCCTGCTGAAAATTCTTATATATCTAAGCTCAGAAATTAATGCTGTATTTTTTAGAGTTTTTTTTATTTTAAGACGCTTAAGTTGAAAATGAAATAAAACTATGTATGGCAGTTGGGCATTGTTCTTTGATTTAATACAATATTACAAAGAAACTAAACTTATCTTTAGGTCGTAATTTCGTTTTTGTACACTTTTTGCGACAAATTCTAAGTGTATCCTGCGGAATCTTTGACACAAACTAAAGATTGTAACGTTTTTGCGCGAAAGGGACGTAAAATCGCGCCAATTCAAAACTGAACATTAGCTCCCCTGGTGGCAATTTTTGAAAGTATCCCCTTTAGATACTTTCAGGAGAAAGAGTAGGCGATTCTTAGTATTTCTGTATATTTAACTTGATTTCGCAAAAATTTTGACTTTGTACACTTTTCTTGAGAAGCGGCGATATGTGTTCAGTGTCCACTTACCCGGCTGGAGTACCCGAGGCGCGCCAGGATGGTGGCGACGAGGTGCTCGACGCGCGGCGTGGCGTGGGGCGCGCGGGCCGCACGCCGCACGGCCGCGCCGTGCTCCGCCACCAGCGACGCGCGGCTGCGGCTCACCGAACATATCACCTGCAACGTGTTATGACAACTTACACTCTATTAATTATAAATGACTTGCATAATTTTTCATTTTGACTGTGAATAAAATAGGTTAAAGTATTATAGCGGACCCCATGGTATTAATTAACTATTAAAATAAATATCAATATTACCAATATAATCCCTCCGAGGGGCTCTACCACCAGCGGGCCGGATTTAGTCGCTTCTTACGACACCCATCTAGCGTTTGATTGCGGTTTTGTATTCTAAGCTACCCCGATATGGCCAACTGGGTCTAGTCTGGTCCTTCTTTTTTGATTTTAGTATTCAATAGACAGAGACAGACTATTGATTAATTCAATTTTAAACCTAAACCTAACAGATGTCAAACATGTAAAGTGTGCAGTATACAGTACAGTAAGACAGTGTCAGTGTGAGAACCTGCAGCAGATCCACACACATGCAGCCAGGGTCGGTCTGGCTGGCGGTGTCGGGGCACAGGTACCCCAGCAGCTGCGGCACGCTGGCCCGCAGCGCCGCCGGCCGGCGCGCCGCCACGGCCTGCAGCAGCGCGAACACCGCGCTCCGCTCCACGGGCTCCGCGTGCGGCAGCAGCGACACCAGCGCCCCCACATGGCCCTCCAGCGGCTCCGGGCACACCTCGTATAGGTTGGTCAGGATGCGGCAGAGTGGGTAGTTGCCTGGAGATTAAATGTTTCAAAACATTACTTCACTGGTGTGGCAACATTTTTAACACAACTTTTAAGCTCGCCACCACTCGTACGCAATGTCAATAATACCAAAATGTAAAATATATTAATATATATTAATATTATTTTGTTCATACATTAGTCAGTTTAGACAATGTTTAAGGAAATAAACTGCAAAATTGATGCCTTTTGAATTATTGATGTCATCAGAGGACAGTGACCTCTTACCGTCAGGTGACTCATTTGCGCAGATGTGAGTACTGTTTTATAAGAAAGATCCTAAGCTTACATTTGGGCATAGAACCACAGAAGAAATAATAGTACTGATAGAACACCACTCATCCAGTTGAAATTTATGAACTGCATGCTTGATACAACGATACAACGCATGCGAATTGCAACACTATCAGGCATATCTGACACCGCCATTACAGCGTCAGCTGCTTGTAATGTAAAACCAACACTAACCCGACATGATAGAGTCCATAATGGTCTGCACATGTGGCTTGAGCAGCACGGCGTGGTGCACAGCGGCCAGGGACAGGTAGCGCGCCATGTGGCGGGATATCTCCCGGTTGCCCTTGTGCAGGAACTGAACGGCTACTGGCAGGAACAACTCCATCACCTCCGCGTTGCCTGTTGTTTCCTTGTCATCTTGCAAAGGAAACGAAACCTAAGAAATAATCATGTGGTGAATGTTGGGTGTATAGTAACTTGGCATTACATCTTAGTGGTCTTTATATCTGGCCTGTAAATGTTGCTGATAGCTTTTTAATCGAGTAGAATTTTGGGCAGAAGAATGCCTCCTACAAGACTTAAGAACCAATATGTAATGGTAAAAGGGGTCCCACTACCTGAAGCATCCTTCACAGCACCGAAACCCTCAACTAGTTTATGCCTGCAGCTGTCATCCAGTCAAGTATTGATTGAAACCACATAATAACTCTACTAATGACACAAATGAAATCACTACAAAATGATCAGATTTTAAACATGATAAATTTGAAAAAATATTAAAGGGGTTTGAACATTTTTGTATGGAATTTGGCATACCTACAAGTTTGCCATTTTGGAAAAACCTCGTTTCTGTTGCCAGCGATGAAACATTTGCCAATAGAAAGAGTAAGTGATAACAACCAAAAAGTATTCAGTGATGAGGTGTCGTAAATGATATACTTTCTAAGATATTTTAGAGAAAACATCTTTATTTTTCAGCATAAGAATTATATTCCTGAGCACAAACCACTTGTTAACTATAACTACATAAGGTTTCATTATTTAATTCTAAATATTAATCAAAAATAGGTTACAACATAGTGCATGTATTGTTCATCACAAGCATTTTGTAAAAACATAAAATGTTACACCCGCCTTCTGCTTTGAGCAGAGAGGACTCTATATTAACTCCGTTCAGCTACGTGCATAAACAACAAGTGGTTTCAACAGCTTGAGAAAAATTTGTTAATGCATATTCATGAATTAAACATTACAATGTTAACTTATACAACACGCAAAAATCCTCCTTTTGATATTTATTTGCAGCAACATTAAGATATGAATATAAATCATATACAAACATACCAGCTCACTGCATGAAATTCATAGCAAGTCGCAACTTACCAATACAATGCAGGCGATGACGTCAGAGGCAATTTTAGCATGCGGTGGATCATCGTCCCGCAAGTGGCCCACTGGCATCAGATTGTGGTGCAAGCAAGACTCCAGCAAGGCCACCAGCGCTGCACAGTACTTCTCCAGGGTGCCAGTCTCCTTGATACATGATGTCACTCTTGTCACACAAATCTCTATTAGTGCCTGGTCTCTGTCATTTCTAATATAGTCAGGTCTTGATGATATTTCTGTTATTTGTTTTAACTGTAATAACAAATTATTCAATGTAATTGATTATTCATAGGCAATCATAGGCAATGAATGATAAGAAATAAATGTTTTTACGTTTAGTAGTTTAAAATTCTAAAAGCGGTAAATTTTTCGTACTTAAAAACTATAGCATGTCTATGTAAAGTATACATTGTAAAAGTTTACAGTGATTTAGTTATTGAACAAGCTCAGTATATCTTGTTATGAATTTAAAGCAGCACAACTAGATCCGTCACCGCATAACAGTGCAACCAGTTCTCACCACATCGTTCAGGTCGTCTACGATGTCCGCATCCGGGATCGCGAAGATATCCCCCGCGCGGGTCAGGTCGCGCTCGGTCAGCACGTGTTTCACCAGCTCGTGCATCCTGCCCTACACCAGGTACTCCACTTCACAAAATATAAAACCGAGACGCCAACAAACATTTGACACATCAACATAATAATATTTGTACCAAACTCGTTCTGAGAGCGACCGCCCTAGGAAAGCTATTCAACCTCATATTTTGTGCTAGACGCGCCTGCTACAAAATTACAATGAAACAATCTTTGCCAATGTGCACACGAAGAGATATAAATTCGTGAACTGCTTGTCTGATCACATCACAATTTATAAAATTTACACATTCACAAAATTGCACAGTGGTTGACATAACAATTTGACCCGTTGACTTGTCAATCTGTCAATCATTATGTCAAACAGTCAATGAACTTACTGTCACTTATTCTGGATATTTCTAGAAGTTATCGCTTATTTACTAAAATATATTCCTATTCGCATTTTATTTCTTTAAATTGTATATTTAAAAAATATATATATAAAATATTTTTATTATTTTTAATGTGTAATAGTGTAAAGTTCTTGGACGCACTATAGATGATCTGCGCTTCATCTGTGTTTATTGCCATCTGTGATAAGTAATGTCAAAATTGAGCTGTCAATGTGACTGTCAGTGTCAAGTAACGCGAACGAGGTGACGTGACGTCCAGTCCTATCCCTCTAACCTAAAAAGATTATCTTTTTAATTAAATGATTGTACATTAATCTTAAATCATATTTTATAATTTTATTAATTGGTTACTTATATGATAAGTAAAAATAATTCGCAATGCCGTTACCTTGTAAAACAGGATGTGGGAAGACGGCAATGCTGAAGGTGACGAGCAGCTAAATTTCTTTCAAAGCATTTCATCATTTGTTTAATTTTATAATTAAAGTGCATGAATTAATTAATTATTCCAGCGACCGAAAACCGGTGATACTTTATGTAAGGAGTGCTTCTATTGGGCCTTTGAAACAGAAATTCACTACACCATCACAAAGGGACAGCTGTTCAAACCAGGCGATTCGGTGGCGATTGGTGCTTCTGGCGGTAAAGATTCCACCGTCCTCGCTTACGTATTGAAGACTCTGAATCAGCGGTACAATTATGGCTTGAAGCTGCTGCTGCTGTCTATAGATGAAGGTATAACTGGCTACAGAGATGACAGCCTAGAAACCGTGAAACAAAACAGAGATGACTACGAAATGCCACTTAAGATCTTATCTTACAAGGACTTGTATGGCTGGACCATGGATGAAATAGTGGCACAAATTGGAAGGAAGAACAACTGCACATTCTGTGGAGTGTTCCGACGGCAAGCTCTGGACCGGGGTGCGGCGCTACTGGGCGTCAGGTGCATCGCTACCGGTCACAACGCCGACGACATCGCCGAGACAGTGCTCATGAATGTACTGCGAGGAGATATTGCCCGGCTGAAGAGATGTACTGCAATTAGCACTGTGAGTAATGTATTCATAGCTTGTGAAGGTGTTATTTTACGTTAGAGGTAGGCAGTTGAAAGACCTAAGTCTCTGATCACTGTGAACTATTAAAGAAGCCATTTATAATTTACTGGTTAAAGTAATTAAATGGATAGTGTACATAATTTAGATCTTTTTGATGACCTTTTTACTATTTTGATTTACAGGGAAGTGAAGGAGCCATACCCAGAGTAAAACCCTTAAAGTATACTTATGAAAAAGAGATAGTGATGTATGCACACTACAAGAAGCTGGTTTACTTCTCTACTGAATGTGTGTTTGCACCGAATGCATACAGAGGGCATGCTCGAGCTCTCCTCAAAGACTTGGAGAAGATCAGGCCCTCGTGTATTATGGATATTATTTATTCAGGTAATTCAGTAAATAGTAATCATTAGAAACTTTCACATTTTTAAGTTCTAATTAATTAGTTATTGCATGTAATATTGTAAATTTTAATATCACTAAAATGTTGCATGTAGATGTCAGTCAAATATGTTTGAACGCCTGTTAAATTACCATCTTTTCGATTTGTACCATATTTGTGGCAATGAAATAAATAAATAAGTATTGTGTACCAAGATTATATTGTTTGAATATTACAGCCTATTATATCATGGACAAATAGTGTACAGTGTAATTAAAAATAAACATAATATTTTTCTTTCCCAGGTGAGACGATGGCTGTGAAAGAACAGGTATCATTACCATCACAAAGAATATGTTCCCGCTGTAAGTTTGTATCATCACAAGAGGTGTGCAAAGCATGCATACTACTGGAAGGCTTGAACAAAGGTCTTCCGAAACTCGGAATTGGAAAGAGTTCGAAGGCAAAAAGAATGCTTGAAGAGTATGCAAGGAATAAAGGAGAGGAACAATTAAAACATGCAGTAAGTGAGCTAAATGATGACATAGATAGTACAATAAGTGAAGCAAAATCTAAATCATGCAAGTCTGGCGCATGCAAAAAAGGAAACAAAGTAATTTGTGCACCAAATTTGGATGAAAACAAAGATAGTAAAAATAACATAACTAATAATAAATGTACAAATAAGTGTAGTAATAAATGCAATGGTTATGTCAATCGAGATAATAATGAGACTCATAGTGAATCCAAGATTACCAAGTTACTGGAAGAGTTCAGTATAGATGAGACAGACAAAGCTGTAGATAATAGTGATGATACATCTAAGGTAGTTAACAGGAAGAAACTAGACATTGAAAATTATAATTCCGATGAGGAATTACCAAAGGAAGATGAATCATGTGTGGGAGGATGTGAAGGTATGGCGATTAGTTTCTGACATTTACTTATCGTAAATGATCGCTGCGAGCGATGACACCGAAGCGCTGATATAGAGCATGTGTCGCGTCCAATACGTGTCGAGGACACGGGCGCTCAGAATTATTGATGGATTAGTTTTTGACGACCAGTGTGGCGCAATGGTTACCATGCCGGATCGCCGCACCGAGGGTCCTGGGTTCGATTCCCAGCGAGGCGGAAATTTGAATGATGAGTTTGAATTTCTGTTCTCGGTCTGGGTGTGAATGTCCTTGTCTAGTGTGTTGTTGTCCATGGCACCCACGACACAGGGAATCCTAGTGTGGGGCTATGAGTGTGAAGCGTTATTATTATTTATTAGTGATCTCTAGTGATGACAATATTAAAACGTGCTTTCGTGCTTCAAAGTCCATGATAAGCCATCGGTCTAGGTTGTTATCGTCAGATAAGAGTCATTTGGCCTCATTGAAGGCCTTCTGATTGGCATGAAGGTTTGAAGATGATCATAAATAAAAAGATAAATTCAGTAGTGTTGTGTTTTATTTCATTATTTCAATTTTAGTATACTTTGAAGATACAATCTATGTTATAATTTTCTAAATGACAAAAATAGATCTGATATTTATCACTATGGTATTTACATTTTGAACACTTCAGAGGCGTGAGTGTTATTAGATGTTCACATTTAGAGGCCCTTTAATATCTTTCACCCGCTCTTATCAATATTTACGATTTGCAACAGAAAATAAGTTGTACTATGAACCGAAAATTATACCTACACAATTTTGAATGAAGATGGCTAATTAGTTTGCTGAAATAAATTTATATTATTTTAAGTAAGTATGTATTAAGGTAGCGCCCGGTATTACGAGTCATTTTATTGAGCATTCGTCGTCGTGTCGCGTTGTTCACACCCAACAACCACCTCTTAACTGGCCCATGTCTGTTGTTATATACATAAACAATTATTATGACATGACGTGTTGACAATCTTAAGAACTTTCCAAAACAATCTTAATGTTGAGCATTGTTATATGTTATTGAAATTGTATAAAAAAATAACCGACTTCAAAATTAGGGATAACAAATTAGCGGGACCATATGACAAGCACCAGCTTTCGATTAAAAACAGAATCATCAAAATCATTTCACCCAGTCGAAAATTCTGAGGTAACAAACATTTTAAAAAACCGTCGAATATAATACCTCCTCCTTTTTGAAGTCGGTTAAAAAATAACTACAAAACAATGTAATTCATTTAATATTTGAGTAACTTATGTACTTGGGTAATCTACAATGTCTAATTTACCCTGACACATGTTGGTCTAATTAGTTGCCTTTTGGTATTATAACCATAATAACAAGATAAAACCACTTTTTAATAAATTGTAATAAATAAATTTATGTACTTTGTGTAAGCGCTTCTGCTACTGCTTTTTAAACTTAATCATAGAAGTCTTGAATTACGAAACATAGACCGAGACATCGTCTTACATCTCGTCATTATATCTAATTATTACGTTTTTAGTTTCATTTTTTATCATACTTTTATAACGTTAGTTAGAAAATAAATTTTAACATAATATCTATACGCAAAGCCATTTCGTAGGAATTTTGTACGCACACGTATTACGATTTCATCAACGACATACATTTAAGGAAAAGCCTTAATACTTTTTGCACCACAAAATAAAACATTCTTCGAATTAAAACTATACTTAACTATAATTATTATTTATCTAAGGAACAAATTTAACCAAAAATTACTAACAAAAACAATTTATATACGCCCTAACCGGCCTACTACACAGCACACTTGTCTTAACACTTTGATAACTTTTAGAGAAGCCATCTGCAAGTGGTTAGAAACCTGCATATTTTTAATGTAAAGTAACTTGCGCACGTGCTATTCATACTAGTAACGACCTACAAAATGTAAAATTAGTGAGTACTAGATTTTTGCCCGCAGCTTCGCCCGCGGTAGAGATCGGTTTTTTTACAAATCCTACTTACTTTTACTTAGTTAGATTTAGTTGCCTATGACTTATGTAAACATGTATCATTTGATAGCGTGATTCAGAACTTGCAAATGAATTATACTAACGCCATCTATTAACAACACCCGGAACTAAATATCTAGCAACTAACAAAATATCGATCTCCCCATGGGGATGTTTTACCGCGGTAAAAAGTAGCCTACGTTACTCTCCACCCTCCTCACTATCTCCACACACAAAAACCATACCATATAACAGCTTCATTGCGACGTGAAAGACGGACAAACAAACACACTTTCACATTTATAATATTAGTATGGATACCAAATTCTCACTTATGCTTTGCAAAGTAATAAACACTACCTATAAATTTATATTACTCAAACAACATTGGTACTTATAACTTGTCCTTTACAACTTTGCTAAGCAAGCATACAGACGAGTCACCTGATGGTATTATTATTATTATTTGATTTTTCGGGCCCGGGACAGCCGTTCCAGGGGTCATTGCGATCAAATTTGATGGTAAGTGATTTGCTTCTCCAAAAAGTGAAAATTATCTTTAAGATCCGCGAGCGAAGGGCTTTACAAACAGTGTAGGTCAGGTGTCGGCACGCGCATGGTGTGTTATGAGATGAAGGCGGGCGCGCGCGAGTCGATGTGGTTCCTGCAGATGGGGCACTTGTCGTGAATGTGATCGGAGCAGTCCTCGCACAGGCACACGTGGCCGCACGGCAGTAGGATCACCTGCAATGGTCAACAGTTGGAATTATACTGGCTTGCAAAGTTTCATCTGAATCTGTTCAGTCGGTTTTTTACAAATATTTACATTTATGATATAATTTGGTAGAATACCCAGGGTGTAGTTCTGACGCCTTCTCAAGTCTTATAATAATGTGGCCTAAGATTGCTTTAAGGCATAAAAATTACCCCAACCGCTGTGGCACCGCTGAGTGGTAAGTGACCACCATCGGCCACTGACATCAGTAAAACCAAAATCATCATCGATGCATTGTCTACCAAGTCAGAAGAGAAAGCAAGAAATAGCTACCAATTCTCTAGCCGTGACAAGTTGTTTGGCAACTCCAGTAAGCGCCTCTTTCACAATCGTCAAGTAAAGTCATAAGTAGTTACTTGCTGAATAACGTTAATCGGCAAGTAAAAGTCACAATTAACTTTTATCAGTTTCACAATATAAAATGTAGTTCCGAGTAACAACTTGCCGGTTAGTTGAATGATTTGTCATAATGCGTTCCATCATTCGGTCAGTTTGTGTTTTCCAGATGTCAAACACGTGTCAAATCGGTTAAGTGCCAGTCCGTCCGTCATTACTACAAAGGTTTTGTATAAGTTGGTGTTATTAAAATTCGCAGGTAGTTTTTTAGTTTAGAGTTTTGACCGATATTAAATTAGTAAAACATGGATATAATCAAGAGAGAAAGAAGTGCTAACTTTACTCTGTAACAAAGATATATTTTAATATCAATTGTTTAAAATAATAATAAGAACTACCGAAAGTACATCCTGAAGGATGGCACTACCGACATTTGTCAAGCTTGTCGCCATCCCGGCGAGTCACTCGGGCATGTGCTGTCGGGATGTTCGGCTCTTGCTAACACTGAGTATCTGCACAGACACAACCAAGCGGCCAAAATCCTTCACCAAGAGCTTGCTCTGAAGTACGGTCTCCTGGATGAGAGAGTGCCGTATTATAGGTACACACCGATGCCAGTACTCGAGCGTGACGGAGTTCGGCTCTATTGGGACCGGTCCATCATCACGGACAGGACGATTCTGGCGAATAAGTCTGATATCGTGCTGACCAGGCACAGTCCAAGGTGTTTTTAGTGGACACAGAGAAAAAACGAAAGTATCTAGATTATTCTAGATCTGGCTCACGAGGTTTCCAGCATGTGGCATGTGGAGTCCAATAAAACCATCCCAATCGTCATATCTGCGAATGGGCTGAACCCAGTGAGCCTCGCTCACCATATGAGGCGACTGGGGTTCCGCGGCAGTTCGCTCGCAGCCAAGATGCAGAAAGCGGTGCTGCCAGACTCGGCTAAGATAGTCCGTCGGTTTCTCAGCCTGTCGCCCTGACCCCCGGCCGTTTGGTCTCCCCTGCCGGGGCGTAATCCTCCACCCACTACAAGTATTTATTTATGTAGAGTTTATGTAAGTTTATTTATTGGTATATATATATTTATGTTTATTATATAATTTTTTTTGGCCCTGTATGTATATATTTTGTACGCGGGTGTGAGAGTCGAAAATATAATAATAAATAAAAATAACTAGACAAATTCTTAGTGTTTTTCGTGCAAATTTTTCGAAATCGTCTATTTGATTATCTATAAATGAAATAAGTAAAGGTTTAATAATTTTTTGTAAAATAAATATACTTATAAGGTTAGATGTAAATGTTTTTTACTTCACTGCACGTACCGTTACTCGTCTTACTCGTCAGTTAAACAAACTAATTGGCAGATGATGTTACAAGTAAGTTACTGGCTACTTTACTTGTCAGGTAGCGCTATTCGGCGATTGTGAAATGCGTATGCATAGTTACTCGTCACTTTAATCGGCAATTAGCCTACTCGGGACTTTACTTGATGGTGGTGAAAGAGGCCCTAAGAGCGATAGCTAGCCAGACAACAACCATCTACATACTGGAATGGCATTGGAGTCAGTATTCTAATACGGCTTAAAAACACATAGGCAGAGTAGTCAAAAGTAGTAGTAAGGAGTAGTAAAAAAAAGGAGGTATTCAATTCGACTGTATTTTTTTATAAATGGCCGCTTTTTCAGTCCACATGCTAACGGGCGTTTTAATAAAGCGCGCGTTGAACGCTGCGCTAGCGTTCGACTGTGATCCGGAAGCTGTTGCGGGATCCCATTTTGCTGGATTTCAATCCCTAAGCGCGCACCATGTGAACACTATACAAAAACTTAGCACGCGTTCAACGCGCGCTGAACGCCTGTCATCTGAACGTACCCTTACACTCCGGTTGAAACTTGCATATGTGAGGATTTATTCGGGTTTAAGCGTGGGTTATGGGGGGCGCGATTCACTGTTTGCACCCGTTCCCCTGACACGCACGCGCCCGTTCCCGCCCCTTCCCCAGTACGCACTTTTGACGAATATTGCGCACTGCGTGTAAGGAGTTCCACATGGAAGTCAGCCGCGATGTTTGTTTGTTTCGAATGATTAGTTACTGTTGGTCCTAGCGGCCTTTACAGCTTCACGCGGATAGAAAGTATGGGACCAAAAAGATTCAACTAAAGAGGTGAGGAGTGACTGTTTTTTTTACAGAAATAGCCAGCAAACGAGCTGACGATCCACCTGATGGTAAGTGTCTATCGTCGTCCATGGACATCAAAGACATCACTTATGCGTTGCCAGCAACGATGAGAGAAGAAAAAGAAAGAAAAAAAAAGTTACTATTAACCTCTTTCGGGTTCTCAGCGCAGACGACGCACAGCTGCGCCTCCGTGAGGTGTGTCTCGCGGTTGCGCGCGCGCCGCTCGCGCCGACCCTCCGCCAGCTTCTTCTTCATGCTCTCGTTGTGCTCTTTCCTCCGCTTGCGTTTTATGTACTTGTACGCCACGCGACACGACACTAGCGCCGCCACCGCACTCGATATCACTAGGAGCACTCTGAAACGTGATTGTTTTAAGCTTTAGACAACTTGTCTTTGTCGTGGTGGTCAACCATAGTTGTCACTTGTCAGACCCATGAAGGGCGCGTTCCACTAGACGCTCACAACGCTCACAACGATCAAAATCTCATACTAATTTGATCGTTGTGAGCGTTTTGAGCGTCTAGTGGAACGCGGCCGAAGTCTCATATTTGGAAGGCGGGAAATTAGGGACTAATCACTAATGCTCTTTCAATTATAATATGTTCTAAAGTAAGCTTTAACCAGGTATTCTATCCCGTATCCGAGTACCCGAGATATTCTGGAAAGGATGTTATAAAGCTCCCGGAACCTGTAAACTTCTCGTTTTTGGGTTCCGAAGTAAAATCGGAAACCCTTATAGTTTCGTTCTGTCCGTCTGTCTGTCCGAAGCAAAGCGCCGAAAACCTTAATGCTAGAAAGCCGTAATTTGGCGTGGATATACATATATTTATTAAGACTCCAGAATCGTAGAATAAAATATTGAAAAACATTTTTTTTCAGGGTACATAATACATACCCACCCCCCATACAGGTAACGTGAGGATGATTTTTTTATTTATCGCATTCCTTGTAGTGGGGTATCGTTGAAAAAGTCTTTCAAAAATATTATCTCCTAAGATTCCTAAGACCATTTTTGGAATTAGGGGTCCATTTGCGAAATATTTGGCTTTAAAGTGCTAATTTTGGTTAGAGTAAAGTGTCCCACCTCCTACAGGCTAAACGTTTGGAATTGGACAAGTGAAATAATTCTCGAAAGTAGGTTATATATTATAATGAATTTACAAGGAAAACTATCACGGCTATGTTACCTTATGTAGTTAATGAGTAATAGTCGATAAACTTACTACTTCATCTCTCATTTACCGTAATTCGCAAAATCATTTTTTTTTTCATAAATGAGTTTTGCTTGTCGTTCGGTACTATACTTTATTACAAAATTAATAATGAATACTTAATTTGAAATCCCGGGGCCGTTTTAACAAATCATAAGGAAACATACTTATTGTTGCATATACTTATTGATAAATGACATTTTTTTATAACATGACCTATCTACCTATTTTCCAATTTTATGGTGTAACTTTTTCTCAATTATTTTACTGTAAAAATATTTTAATTCTTCGACACACATTCAATTTCATACTATTGCGTAAACATACCGCACGACATGAGGAATAGATACTATTACGGTAAGTATTTGTATTGTTTTGTACACGCACACAAGTAACACGATTAAAACCGCCGGGAATATTCAACGTTATTTAGCTTAAAAACTTGCACGTCAAGAAATCGGTAATATAAATATAACAGCTAATGTTCAATAGCATATTAGGATAAGAAACTCACAGGACAGTCACAAACATTACAGTAAAATATCGCGTATCGCGGCGGGATCGACTCTCCGGCCGCGTGCGCCGCTCGCATTCGCCAACCGCGCGGAATCGATTGACACATCAATTAAAAAGGTCGGCGGCAAATGAAGCAAAAAAAAACAATCCGACCATTACATGAAATAAAATAATGAACAGATAGCCTAAATTAATTTATTCTCATAAATATGAGACCTGCAAGCTAAATTAATTTAAAACTAGTCGGTCAGGCAGCGCACAAAACAGGTCCCTACATAGTTTTGTTTTATTTTTAGAAGCTCGTTAAGTTGTGCAGCTTTGTATAGGTATAGCATTTAGCTGGAGAGCTATTGAACCATTTGACTATCCCACTTCCCACAAAGTTAGAAATTTATTAAATGATATTTTATTATCAGTCAATTAAGACAGTACCGTTCTGGCAGGCATCTCGCGGGTGCATCATGGCCCATTAAATTTTTGAAAATGCAAAAAATATATTTTTTTTATCCCACTCCCACAAGGCTACAATTTTAATATGTTGTAATTTACATATGTTTAAGTGTAAAAAAAAATTGCCAGAACATTTTGAGGGTTGCAAGTATGTGCCAGAACAGAGCAAAGTTGTCATCGGGATTGCAATTCTATCTTTCTATGTATAATTTCAGGCTCTAGTCTGATTTGATATCATTCAAATGTATAAGGCGATTGTTGGTTCTCACAGATAGTACACATTGGTGGAAATAAATTTCAGTACTGCCATACAAAAAATAATAATTTTCATACAAATGTATCCTTCTATGCATAATTTCAAGCTCTAGCCTGCTTTTGATGTCATTTAAATGTATAGGACTACTCTTGGATCTTACAGATAGTACACTTTGGTGGAAAGAAATTTCGGTATTACCATACAAAAAATAATAATTTTCATACAAATGTATCCTTCTATGCACAATTTCAAGCTCTAGCCTGCTTTTGATGTCATTTAAATGTACGGGACTATTGTTGGATCTTACAGATCGTACACTTTGGTGGAATTAAATTTCAGTATTGCCATACAAAAAATAATAATTTTCATACAAATGTATCCTTCTATGCATAATTTCAAGCTCTAGCCTGCTTTTGATTTCATTTAAATGTATAGGACTATTCTTGGATCTTACAGATAGTACAATTTGGTGGAAAGAAATTTCGGTATTGCCATACAAAAAATAATAATTTTCATACAAATGTATCCTTCTATGCATAATTTCAAGCTCTAGCCTGCTTCTGATGTCATTTAAATGTACAGGACTATTGTTGGATCTTACAGATCGTACACTTTGGTGGAAATAAATTTCAGTATTGCCATACAAAAAATAATAATTTTCATACAAATGTATCCTTCTATGCATAATTTCAAGCTCTAGCCTGCTTTTGATGTCATTTAAATGTATAGGACTATTCTTGGATCTTACAGATAGTACAATTTGGTGGAAAGAAATTTCGGTATTGCCATACAAAAAATAATAATTTTCATACAAATGTATCCTTCTATGCATAATTTCAAGCTCTAGCCTGCTTCTGATGTCATTTAAATGTACAGGACTATTGTTGGATCTTACAGATCGTACACTTTGGTGGAAATAAATTTCAGTATTGCCATACAAAAAATAATAATTTTCATACAAATGTATCCTTCTATGCATAATTTCAAGCTCTAGCCTGCTTTTGATTTCATTTAAATGTATAGGACTATTCTTGGATCTTACAGATAGTACAATTTGGTGGAAAGAAATTTCGGTATTGCCATACAAAAAATAATAATTTTCATACAAATGTATCCTTCTATGCATAATTTCAAGCTCTAGCCTGCTTTTGATGTCATTTAAATGTACAGGACTATCGTTGGATCTCACAGTTTGTACACTTTGGTGGAAGAAAGCAGTATTACCCTACAAAAAAAAAATTTTTCATGAGGCAAAATCAGCGGGTTTGATTCCTGGCTAATAATATTGATTTTTCAAAAATCTAATTATGCCGTTTTGGTTGTCGTCAAAATCAGCCCTGAGACTCCTTTGACCACTTTTCGCTATTCCTCATAGTTGTGAATTTGTCCATCCACGCTCACTTGAAAAATTCACCCTGTATACTCTTCTGGCAGATACTTGCAACCGCTAGAATGTTCTGGCTGTTTACATATATTTTTTAAACAATTGAAAAAATGTTCCCTGAAAATTTGAGCCTTGTGCGAGTAGGTTATGAATTGCTCTCCCGATGACAACTTTGCTATGTTCTGGCACATACTTGCAACCCTCAAAATGTTCTGGCAATTTTTTTTACACTTAAACATACGTAAATTGCAACATATTAAAATTGTAGCCTTGTGGGAGTGGGATGAAAAAAAAATATTTTTTGCATTTTCAAAAATTTAAGGGACCATGACGCAACCGCGAGATGCCTGCCAGAACGGTACTTTCTTAAATGACTGATAATAAAATATCATTTAATAAATTTCTAGCTTTGTGGGAAGTGGGATAGTCAAATGGTTCGGTAGCTCTGGGGCTAATTGAAAATTTGGTATCGAATAAATAATACAAAATATGTACTTTATTGTAAGTATACAAAAACTTGACAGAAAATTACGAAGTTAGGTTAATAATAAGTAACTGAAAGCTGTGTATACATTCATTACTTTCAACGTAAATGTATGTCATATTATTACGACTTTCTCCATAATTATCATATTTAATAAAACGCACTGTTACTGACTGGCAGCCTAACAGCTTAAACCTGGATCTAGCTACAATGCATGAAACTTTGTATAGAGCCTTCTTATATTAGGGAAAGTTGTAGGGGAGAATATTATAAAAAAATAACTTTACTATAAAACAGTAAATACACTGAATACAATCAGAAATGTAATTATTTTGTAGTGGTATGCCTATTATCTTATGTATCTCATTGCATATATTCTATTATTTCTTATTAATAAATCAGTCTTGTAACAGCCTTCGTGTCTTTTACTCGCCTCCTTTTACAATCACAGTACATGGCGACCCAGCCAGCGCGAATTTGAGACGTCCCATATATGGGCGCTCGCCACATTCCGTGATGTGTTGCTATCGGGATTAAAATTACATTCTATTGAAGCGAGTCCTAAGTACTAATTATCGCGATGTATTTTACTTTTAATTTGATTCTTCTGACGGGTGCTCCGCTGTATTATAATACAATAAAGAAAGTATCGCGTCGTGATGGGGTCCAGCCAAACTAAAGAAGAAACCCAAATAGTCCAAACGGCTGCAGGCGGTGGACAGAATGCTGCATCCAGCTACTCCACGGGAACAGTCACTAACACATTACTATTGATAATAGTGATCGTCGTGCTAGCTGCTGCGTTTTATGCCTTTTGTCATTTTTACAAGAAGATGCATATTGGATGGATGGAAAGGCAGATGGTCAGGAGGTCCCTACATCGGCAACGTATCGCGAATGGTAGATCCCTGCAAGCCGATATTGTGTGAAGTGCATTGTGTTAAGTTTAAAATGCAAGTGCGGCGCAGTGAAGTGTCGTTTTACGAGTATAATGCGTATACGGGAATTTAGTTAGTATCAATGTATTGTTTTATTATCCGCTATAGTTATGTACTTTGTTTTAGAACTGTAATAGTACCTACTCATAATAATAATGTTTTGTAAGAGTTATTCGCATCTACGTTTTGGTGGTAAGGTCTATTATGGCTATTGTTTTAGAAGATTTATATAAAGAATTAAAAGAAATAAGAACGTATTTAGTGAAAATTGGCTCAAAGCGACGGCAGGGACAAGTACTAGAGAATAAACTAATTGAAATAAATAATATCTACGAGCAATATTGTGAGTATTTAGTGAAGTTGGATAAAGATATTAGTCAGGAAAAAATTAAAGTTTCTGATCTTTCTTCGGTAAAAGATTTATGTCATAAATTTGAAACAACTTATAACGAAGTTCTAAGTTTATGTAAAAGCGAAGTAAAAATGGATACTTTTGATTTGAAAACGGCGTTAACATTATTACCTGTTATGTCTGATGATGAAGCATGCATTAAGCAACTTATTGACAATATACAATATTATGATTCCTTGCTTAAAAAATCAGAATGTAAAGAAAATTTATTGATGTTTGTTTTAAAAAGCAGGCTATCTCAAGCCGCTAAGTTAAAGTTGAAAGTTGAGTATGCTAACATTAATGATTTAATTACTGATATGAATAGGGAATTATTGCCTAAAAAATCAGCGACTGCAATTCAATACAAGTTGCAAAAAATTAGGCAAAATGATCAATCGATTTCTGATTTTGGAAAACAGGTGACTGAATTATTTATCGACCTCACGATCTCGCAAGCCAACGGAAACACAGAATGTTATAATATATTAAAGCCAATAAACGAAAAATGTGCAATCAGACAATTTTCCGATGGTTTACGTAATCGAAGGTTGAGTACAATTCTTTCAGCCAGGAACTACAGCTCATTAAAAGATGCGATCCAGGCAGCCCAAGACGAAGAGGTATCTACACCGTCTACTTCTGGTGAAATATTGGGTATGACCGACAAATATTTTTATAATCATAGGAACTTCCGTAACAATTCCAGGGGCTTACGGACTGGCTATCGTGGACGAGTTTCTTCAAGCAGAGGGCAGAGTTGGAGCAACTACGGAGGTCATCAGCCAGGTGATCAGCAATCGCGTGGTCGTACGACACGCGGGCGACACAAACGAGGTATGTTTTTTAATAAGAATCGTGGAAATCGAGGGATAGGCAACCACAAAGTTAACACTATGAATATGAATGTTTCAGAAAACCATACTTCTGAGTCAGAGCCGCGTTTAGACAAATTTTTTCGTGACTAAAAACACGCACACCATTTTGGCCAGTAATAGTGATTGTTTTATAAATCTATCAATTTTTCCTAGTAATAAAAATTACTCATTCCTAGTAGACTCGGGTGCTTCTTTGTCAGCTTTAGAATATAAACATGTAATTGATCTCAACATTCCATTTCATCGACAGTGTGTTACCATAAACGGATTAGGAGGCAAAGTGCAAACAATAGGATATACTTACTTACCTTTGGTGATGGAAAACGAAACCGTTAGTCATAAGGTGTATATTTTCGACTCATTACCAATTAAGGTACATGGAATTTTAGGACGTGACTTCTTAAATCGGTTTAGAGCTCAATTAGATTTCAATAACAATATGTTAACTCTACATACATTTTCAAACAAAACAATTTCTTTGCCTATTGTTGATGACAGGAAAATGAATACTTTTATGATTTCACCGAGATGTGAATCTATTCACTACATTTCAACAGAATTACAAGAAGATTGTGTAGTTTGTTCGAAGGAAATACAAGAAGGCGTATTTTTAGCTAGTTCTCTCGCAACACCCATTAATGGAATGATTCCTATAAAAATATTAAACGTTACCGAAAGTCCTATTACACTTTCAATTGCGAATTTTAAGCCAGATATTCACAGTTTACGTGACTACACTCTGTGTACTTTTGATAAAATAAAGACCAATTCAGACAGAGTAAAGAAGTTATTTTATCAATTAAACTTAAATAATTTAAATGACGAGGAGCAGCGAAGTATAGAGAAAATTTGTGCAAAATATGCAGATATTTTTTATCTCCAAGGTGATAAATTGAGTACGACACCAATTTATACTCATAGCATATCATTGAAATCAAATACAACTCCAATTTTTTCTAAACCTTATAAGATACCATATAGTCAAAAAACAGAAGTTCAACGGCAAATTAATAAAATGCTAAGTGAAGGTACTATAGAGCCTTGTAAAAGCGACTGGTCCAGCCCAATTTTATTAGTGCCTAAAAAAGTAGATGAATCAGGTAATAAAAAATGGCGATTAGTTGTTGACTATCGCAAGCTGAACAATATTATCGAAAATGATAAATATCCCCTCCCAGATATAACCGAAATTTTAAATTCATTGTCCGGTAGTATATATTTTACCCATCTCGATTTATATCAAGGTTATTATAATGTAAATTTAGATGAAAACAGTAGGAAATACACGGCATTCGGCTCTGGTCAATACCAAATGACTAGAATGCCGATGGGCTTGAAAACTAGTCCCAGTTCATTCTCTCGAATGATAACATTAGCAATGTCAGGTCTGAATAATGAAAAATGCCTTATTTATCTCGATGATTTAATAGTTTTTGGTCGAAATTTATCTTCACATAATAGTAATTTACAGGATGTTTTTGAGAGACTGAAAAAGGTAAACTTAAAATTGAATCCCTTGAAATGCAGTTTTTTACAAAAAGAGATTTTATATCTAGGTCATCTTATCTCTAAGGAAGGAATATTACCTGATCCTGAGAAAATAAAGGTCGTTAAAAATTATCCATGTCCAACTACAGCAGACGAGATTAAAAGATTTGTTGCCTTTACGAGTTACTATAGAAAATTTATACCAAGTTTTGCAGAAATAGCACAACCGTTAAACAATCTTTGTAAAAAGAACGTGCCTTTCTCATGGGATGAAAAATGTCAGCAGGCATTTGAAACCCTTAAGACTAGAATTTCATCTCCGCCTATTTTAGAATATCCTGATTTTTCTAAGCAAAACCATTTTATTGTACAAACGGATGCTTCGAACAAAGCCCTAGGAGCAATTTTATTAAATAAAAATGGTAAACCAGTGGCATTTGCTAGTAGAACCCTTAATAAAGCGGAAGCTAACTATCCAATCATAGAAAAGGAGTTACTAGCAATAGTCTGGGCTATAAAATATTTCCGTCCTTATCTATATGGTCAACATTTTCTATTAAAAACAGACCACAAACCTTTAATATATCTTTTTAATATGAAGGATCCATCAAGCAGGTTAATGAAATTCTGATTGTTATTAGAAGAGTATGACTTTGACGTAGAATATGTTAGAGGTTCAGATAATGCAGCTGCAGATGCGTTGTCTAGAATCTGCATAACATCAAACGAATTAAAAGAAATGCATAATAATGTTGTTAACGTTATTACAAGAGCGCAGGCTAGGAAGATGAATAACGCTAATTCTTCGGTGGATATGGTACAAACTGACACGAGGTCTGATCAACCAAAGGTCGTGAGTACGCATATCAAACCGACAGAATCAGTTGAGTTACGATTAATTTCGAAAGATATGTTAGATAAATTTAGAAAGAAAGGAGAAATCACTAAAGAAAATAAGATATTATGTTATGTTTCAAATAAGAGAATAATTTTTATAAAATATCTAAACTCAGAATTGCAAATGTCGCGATGCGAATTTGTGACTGAACTAGATAAGTTTTGTAAATCGTTAAGTATTGATGAAGTATGCATTGTTAAGAACGAAAATAACAAAGTTTTTATAAAAAAGTTAGTAGAAGAGATAAGAAAGAATACAAATAGGTCCGGACCGCGTATATGTATATTAAATAATGTAGAGACGATAAATAATAAAGATGACAGAAAAGTGATCTTAAATGACTTCCATCTTTTGCCTAGCAGTGGCCATGCAGGCATAAGAAGGATGGCTAATAATATTAAAAAATATTATTATTGGCCTGGTATTGATAGAGATGTGAAAGATTATGTGCGACGATGTGACAAGTGTCAGCGTCAAAAATATTCTTTACCGGTTAAGGAACCGATGCACATAACAACTACAGCCAATACGGCATTTGAAAAAGTATATTTAGATCTGGTAGGTCCACTAGAAGTCGATAATAATAATTACTCTTATGCGTTAACTTTACAGTGCGAGTTAACTAAGTATGTGGAAGCCTACCCCTTAATTTCTAAGAGAGCTGAAGAAGTAGCGAAGTGCTTTGTTACTAATTTTATCCTCAGGTACGGAGTGCCGAAGGAAATCGCTACAGATCGAGGAAAAGAATTCATTGCAGCGACTTTTCAAGAGGTTTGTAAATTATTAGGTATAAAACAGCTGAACTCTACTGCGTATCATCACCAGTCGATCGGTGCATTGGAGGTAACCCATAAAAATTTAAATTCTTATCTTCGTATACAAACCGACAATCATCCTGAAACATGGAGCAGTTGGTTACCTTATTGGTCATTCGCTTATAATACGACGGTTCACTCCGAAACGCAGTTCACCCCTTACGAACTAGTTTTTGGTAAGAAATGTTCACTACCTTCTAACTTAACTAAAAACGTAGAGCCGCTTTATAATTTTGATTCTTATCCTTGTGAGCTAAGGTATCGCTTACAATTAGCGCATAAAGAGGCTAAAAATAATTTAATAGAGTCTAAAATTAAAAGAAAATTAGTATACGATAAATATATTAATCCTGTTAACTATAAGGCTAATGATTTAGTATTAGTTAAAAACGAGTCAGGCAATAAATTTTTACCTGTTTATTCTGGGCCATATAAGGTGATTAGAGATCTACCACCAAACGTTGAATTAATGATTAATGGAAAAATTGAATTGATACATAAAAATCGTACAAAATTGTACCATGATGAGACTAATTGTAATGTTATTAAATAAATATTATGCTATTATTATAAAGTAACCTTATTACTGTTTATTTTACTAATGTAACTTAAATGTTTCCTTAAATAAAGTGTAAGCTGTGTAAGCAACAAAAATAAGTTCTAGCCATACTTATTTTTTTTTTCTTTGGGATGGAAGGTGTAGTGGTATGCCTATTATCTTATGTATCTCATTGCATATATTCTATTATTTCTTATTAATAAATCAGTCTTGTAACAGCCTTCGTGTCTTTTACTCGCCTCCTTTTACAATCACAGTACAATTTATATTAATTCGTGTTCATGCCTACCGCTGCCTACGGGCTACGTCTATTAATTACTTTCAATTTGTATATTTAACACAAGAAACAGGGAGTATAAATCACTAACAAATTATAATAAAACGATACACCAATAGAGATCCCTTTTGTAATTTATGCTGAAGATAGCAAGAGGTCAGTTGATTAAACATAAATAGCACAGAGCATAAATTGTTTGAGTATGCTATAAAGTCGTCTGTGTTAATTTTTTATACAAAAATGTCGAATAATGTGGACATGTAATTATTATTTTGATAAATACATAGGCTTTTTAAGATTTCTTTTTCTAAGTGTGACGCTTACAATTTTAAAGTGACGTGAGACCATGGTCAAGAGGCGGTTTGACTCGTAGTATTAGATGTTTCACATAGAAAAAAAACTGATTGCTTCTATAAATTCACAAATTGATGATTAAAAAATTATGTACGCGCGTGAGAATACTTCTTTGGCATCAAAAAAAAAACAATAAAAAAATTCAAAGAAAAATTCAAACAAAATTTCAAAAAAAAAATTCAAAAAAATACTTCTTCCTCTTCTTCTTTGCTTTTCAAAAAAAATACTTATCAAAAAAAAGTTCAAAAAATAAATAAATAAAAAATTTCAAAAAAATTATAAAAACAATATTCAAAGAAAGAATATTTAAAAAAAAAACTATAAAAACAACAATATTAAAAAAAGGGTGCGTGTACTTTTGTATGCGCGTGAGAAGTTATACTTCTTTGGCATAATTAAATAAATATTTAACCCTCTACCCCTCCCCTGCCCCTTCCCTTTCACCTTGCTCAGAACCCTCTCTGTTTCATGTTTAAAAAAACCCACAGTCTTTACTGATGTATCTCAAGAATCAATGCAACCCCTATTAGCTTAGTTGCACCAAGCGCTCACTATTTCACAAACACTTGTGAATGCATTCTGTTTCAACTAAAAACCGTTAGGGAGTTGCCAACAATATACACCACGTTTGGTGTCAATTCACATACCTTAGAAAATCCCTGGACGCAGCCAACTTCTTCAACAAGCTGGTCTTGGAGCTAGTCGTCAGGTAGAGGGGCAGTCCGTCGGATGGAGGCTGCAGCTTGAGCCCCCCCGCGCCCCCGCTGAGCTCGCCCACGGCCGTGAGGTAGGTGCCGTCGCGCACCATCTCCTCCATGGACTGCAGCCCGCGCTGCTTCACGCCGGAGAAGAACCCCCACACGTGGTCGATCACGCCCGGAGACATCGGCTCGAATTTGTCCGATATTACGTCCATGTCTATTGGATTAAACAATATTTTTACAAGCATTTATTTACCGTGCTTTGTTCTTTAGTTTATTAGCATATAATATTATATGGGTCAAATCTTGCTAGCTGAACGAGAACTATTCACTAATTGATTAATACTACACTCAGGGTTGCCTCCAGATGAAGGAGAGGGAACTCCTTAGCAGGCAACATCACAAACACTAAATTTTAAAAGCTTGTTAAAAAATTAGGGGCCATAATTTGGGGCTATTTATATCAGAAATATAATCACTTCTCCGCCCACTATTTTTTGCTTTCTTTTGTGGTCAGTAGTATTGTAGAAAAGAGCCAAGATTACCTCCATACAAAATTGACTCCTTCAGCAATTCTATCTAGATCCCAGCAAGTATTCTGGTTCACCTCACCTAACAGTTCAGCTGCGAGTGCGTCAATGACCTCAATGCTGTAGCTGCCGTTGCTCAATACAAACGGAGTAGAGTTGTACACCTCGTTGACGGTGCGCGTCTGGTCCGACCAGAACCCTGCCGACGTCCTCGCCACCACATGTTCTTTGATTGTCAGTCTATAGAAAACAAAGTTTTTTAAAGTAAATAGCTGACAAATCAGTATCAGTATGACAAATTAGCTGACGAACCACTTGATGATAAGTGGTACCAATAGTGGTACCACTTGATGATAAGTGGTGCATGGCATGTACCGCCTTCAATGTCTCTGTTTTCTCTAAGGTCGGCTGACAGAGAATGCTTCTAGCATTAAGCCCACCTGTTGTACCATTTTTTAAAAGGTATAATAATGTTTTAAATAAATAAATAAATGCAGGGGAACCACATCACTTCTGGATCTTAATACAAATAAATTGTGAAGAGCGAAAATGGAATTGAGATGCCAATCAAATTAAAACAATTACTGATAGTGTTGCAAAAATTAAATGAAAAGTTACCTTTGAATCACGCCTGTGACTGATGGATTGGTAGTGCTTCTGATGGGGTTACCGAGCGGCTTCACCAGGCCTCGTATCACAACAAATGGGATCACATTGTTAGGATACTTGCTAATCTCTCTGCTCAGAGTTGAGTCTATATCAAGAACTGGAGCTGTCTACAATCCAAATGTTACACATTTAGTAGTAATTAATGTTCTTTTCATAAGACATAAAACTATCTTTTATAACTTTTCCAGTGATAAGCATTGATAAAAATACAATACTTAAACTTAAGATTACATATTTGCTTTTATTCAAACATCAAAAATCCAGTTTTAAATAGGTCTCTCCTAATAATTAAGAAAATTTAGAGCAAATTCGCCATGCTGCTGTATGGATTTCTGAGATTTAATAGCCAGTATTAGTACTAAAACCTTTAGCAGTACAAAAAATAAAAACAAATGCCTGCCTGCTTGAAATTGCTCAAGAAATTAGGCTATGAGCAATAATCTCAATTGAGTATAACATTTAAGGACTCAAATTATTAGTCTTTAAATGATTATCACACAACATCAGCTGATTAACAGATTGCACATTGCTAGAACACTGCAAAAAATAATGAACTGACCTCGTAATGTTATCGTTCACCATAGCAAATGATGATTCATAAAATATATGTAACAACTTTTTAATAATTGCTTTATGGGTCAAATGAACATATTGTGTTCAGACATTATACTAGGATTTTATATTGTGATATTTTGACCAGTGTAACAAATCAATTACCAAATAGTTTCTTGTTTACCATATTCTATTAAGATAGTGGAGACAGCACATTAATTCGTTATTTTAAAAGTTATCTTTCATCTGGGTCCCTATCATTACATCATACTTATTTAGATTTAAAAATTTCATAACCAAATCATAAAGTATAATTTTATTAGTACACAATTACAATGTAATTTAAACTAATTAAAATTTAAAATATTTAACATCTATTGTACGAAAAATCTCCATGGAGTGAATATATAAACTTCATACATCTAAAAATGGTAACGAACACTTCTAAATAATGGTGGGCAACGTATTAGAAAACAATGCAAATAAAAGTTGAGTAAGGTTAAAGGTTGATAAATTAACATACCTGTAAAGCATTTAAAACGTGTTTACATTTGCTCAGCTGTTTCACACAAAACCCCAGAATTAAAGAGTCCACAGCAAGAACTATTGTTTCGCCGATTATCTCTCCAAAGAAATCCATTTTTACTTCTCATTTATCCACAGCGGATTTTATCTTGGTTGCGTCTATCCCATGTACTTTATATCATTATCTATACATACCAATCCAATTATCTAATGACTAATATTTATTTAGCAGTTTGTTAGAAATAATTTAAGTTTTAACCCAAAAACATCCCAAATCCAAATTATAATAAAATTTTTGACAATTTCATTCAAAATCAAATGACAATTTGACATAAAAGTCAGATGTCATTGACAAGGTGACATTGATACAATGACAAATATTTTTTAATGTTGCTATTTAATGATGCAAAGTAATTCATCAATAATACAAATACACAATTACAAAATAAAATAATATTTTTTTAAAGTATTTTTTTCTACTTATTGCAAAAGTGGACCATGACTCCCCCTTGTAGTCCCCTTACAGGGTGAACATCAGTTACACCCAAGAAAAAGAAAGAATTGGCTCCTTCCCTAACACAAGTCGTGTTGGCTATTGATATCAATCTATACATATAGAGGGTAGTAATTAGCCAGGCAGGTGAAAGATAATAATACCAGTACGTAAAGCTTTACCACCAAGCGAACCGGCTTCTGTCTCCACGTACATTGTATGCTTTCGCTTTTCGCCTCTTACGACACCCCAGTCAATATGTTGGCATGGGATCGGGATCAGTGTAAACTGTAAGCCATCCCACTATACGAGCTGTTTGAAACAATATAAAGGTGCTAGAAAAGGCGACGCCCCTTACCACTCGTTCTCAAACATGGGTGTAAAAATAAGACACATTTATCCTATTTACATTTTTTTATTCACTTAACTATTTTAATTGAATTTTTATTTAGTTTATCTAGCAGATCTAACTTAATTTATAACACACTTACCAAGTTGCAACCTATTTTAAATTATTTACAATACACACTGTATGTGGTAATATGAACACAATAATAATCAATATTTTTTTAATTTCTCCTTCTTCGGACTCGTGATATTCTCCAGGCGTTGGGTTCCTCATATTTGTTATATAGAGGCTCCAATCGCTGGTTCTTCTTGAACTTGGAGAGCTTCGTGGGGTCGGAGAACTTGAAGAACGCAGGCGCGAACTCCACCAGCCACTTGGGGTCGATGGTGGTCACCTCGCGCATGTACTCCTTGGTGGTCTGCACCAGCTCATGGTAGATGACCCTGAAAAATTACAGGTTTTATAAATAGAAACATTATAGGCACACTTTTAAGGGTGGAACTGTAAATGAGATGACTAATCATACTTCTAAAGACACGAATAATGCACATAAGAAAATAGTATTTTTTTTTTACCTAAGTCAGTAGAATTTACATCAGACTTGGCTTGGCTTCAACCCATTAATGGCCCACTACTGGGCACGGGTCTCTCCTCTTGAGGAGGCCTAGAGTATACTCCACCACGTTGCTCCAGTGCGGGTTGGTGGAGTATAAAAAAGGAAAAGTGCGTGTTATGTTAACTACTCTGTGCAGGTGTCTTACCACTCGGGCTGGCGGTTGAAGAGTGCGCTGGAGGGGTGGATGTAGACGACCTGGCTGTCGACGAGCGTGCGGTACCCCTCCTGCGGGTCCTTCTTGGCGGCGTTGCGGAAGAACCCCGAGCAGACCGTCTTCTGCACGCGCACCGTGTTCTTGCCCGCAGACACCACGTCCAGCTTGTGCCTGAACAGCGACAATCATCATCAACAATCACGTCTTTATCTATACTAATATTATAAAGAGGAAAGATTTGATTGTTTGCATCAAATAGGCTCCGAAACTACTGAACCGATTTGAAAAATTCTTTCACTATTGGGAAGCTACACTATCCCCGGGTGACATAGGCTATATTACATTTTCAAAAAAATAGGGATCCTTAGTAACTCCAATAATGTAACTCAAGGTGTAAAAAATAAGAAAACCGAAGCAAAGCGAAGGTGGTTACTCATACTAATTATTCATATAGGTATATATCACTGATACTTTTTAATCTACCGGCATTTCGGATAGATGCTTTGTCATGGAGAAGAAATGCCGAAAGGAACTCCTCAGCACATCTTTTAAAATAAAACGGAGGTATTACAGAATAATCTTCTAACTTATGCGCGATTGGAAGCGGTGCAGCTACTAGGGCTAATAAACGAGGCTAAACACTCCCCTGTGAAATAATATGCTTATGATTACTTGTACGTCTTTATTTCTTCTCTCTTCTTTCTTGGCTGAGGACATATCTGTGATACTTCTGTTGTTACCAATGTTCTTGAGTGACGGTGACCACTTACCATCACGTGGCTCAGCTATTTACATAAAAGTAATCATAATTTTTTACTACCAGCAACTACTCTCTATTCTATTCACACTAATCTCTACCCACCTATCCATAATCCCGAGCAGCTGCTTCCTGACATCCTGCGCGCGCTTCAACGTCCGTATCTGTACGAAGTTCTCATAGCACCAGGCGTTCGAGAACTTGTTGTTCCGCCAGCTGTTGTAGACGGCCAGCAGGGTGAGGTGGTCGCCCTCGGGCTGGTTGAACTTGGCCTTCTTCTGGTCGGCCAGGGCTTGCTTGTCCTTGGGCCGGTAGAACACGTTCTGCACGCTCAGCATCGACACGATCGTCAGGATCTCGTCCGAGCACTGCAGCGCCACCGACATTATCAAGATCTTCGACAGGTTCGGCTCTAGGGGGAACTCTGCCATCTGCAAGACGTAGGTTTAGGTTAGATTTTTTTTGACCGTCACGGGATAAACCTTTATTTGAGTCAATAATGCCTACCGCCCATTACACATTATCTCATGGCAATATTTTTAGAAATCAAAATCATGAGGGTTGTTAATACATATTTTATGGACGTCATTTTTTGCTACCACCAACATTTTCGAAAAATTAAAGAACGAAAGAAAAAGAATATTCCTACAAATACTTACTACAGATAACATTGTAATTGATTGGATTAAACGCTTTATCATTGAAGAAAAGGAAGGGCAAAAGAAACTTCGCAGCTTTAAACTCATGTCCACATGCACCTCACTCTCCCCTGTCACCCTAAACTGCATACAGCGACTACGCATTGACAAACTTTACCACCATAGTATTTACAGCACATAGAAGTTACCAAAGACATGACAGTACTGCAAGGCTATTCTGTTTTGTTACTCGATAGCGGAATCCGCGAAGAGTGTCAAAATTCCTATCTTTAGTCGTTTGAAGTTCGAGATCGAGACTCACTTCACTTTACAAGTGCATACTAGATGATTAGAGAATGACATATCAAGATGATGCAAGTTCGCTTTCGAGTCTCACTTGAGTGAGCTTCGATTTCGAGTTTGTATTTTAGAGTTGAGTGAGCTTCGATTTCGAGTTTGTATTTTAGAGTTGAGTGAGCTTCGATTTCGAGTTTGTATTTTAGAGTTGAGTGAGCTTCGATTTCGAGTTTGTATTTTAGAGTTGAGTGAGCTTCGATTTCGAGTTAGTATTTTAGAGAATAGCCCTCCAGATCACTGACCCTGCGACCGAGCCGCGTGAGCAGCCCCTCGGCGTCGAGCGCGGACAGCGAGTGCAGCTGCTCCAGCGCCATGATGAGCGACTCCACCGGCGGCGCGTCCATGAAGTCGAAGTGCAGCAAGTCGTTGATGCCCATCGTCTTCAGCTGCAACACCTGCAACACACACACACACACACACACACACACACACACACGGGTTCAGTGTTGTACTACCATGAGGCTCATTGTTAGTGGTGTAAACCAACTACTTTACCAACACTTGGTCTTACAAGGTTGGTCTTTGAGATAGTCTTTATCGCGAAGGATAAATAGAAGAATAATATGTTAGATTTTAACCGTATGAGGACTGCCTAGCGTAGTGACCAGTGCCATGCCAGCAAACCAGGGATCGTAAGAGGCGACAGAACCCGGCCGGCTGGGTGAGAGAAACGCATGAGGATTATACTATCAATATTATGAACCAGTAATAAATATTATTGGTATTATTAACGTACCAGTATCACCTTCTTGCTTCAGTCAACCACCGACTCGCCGTGTTCCGACTGGGCGCTTGTCTGTCTGACCACTTACCATTAATTGGATTGTCAACTCGTTATAACACATATTGTCTTTCCTTGAAGCCCGTCTGGCAGAACGGTAAAGTTACAATACGTCCCTGTAACTTATTCGGTAGTGACCCTGCCTTCAAAGCTAGGGGAGGGGTCCCGGGTCCATAGTTACAGATATTTATGTGTCAGATAAATATTTGTACTGGGGTCATGAGTGTTGTAGTGGGGTCTGGTATGTGTGAGTGTAAGGGGTACAGTACTACAGTGTATGGTGATGACATACGGTGGTGGCGAGGTTGGTCCGCTGGATCTCGGGCACGGGCGTGGGCAGCATCTCGTCGCGGTAGGCGCGCTCCGTGTACAGCCGGTAGCACTTGCCGGGGCCCGTGCGGCCCGCGCGGCCCGCGCGCTGCTTCGCCGCCGCCTGTACACACATGCATTATATTTACCAAGGAGTAGATAAATGTTTCAGTAATTTTTAACTCTTAAAAAACCCCCGGCAGTTTTATTTACACTAAACATAGCTAAGAACCATCTCGATCACGTCAGCTTTCAAAAAAAAAAAACGCATCATAATCTGATTTAGGAGCTACGATGCTACAGCCAACACAATAACAAAACAAAACACAAGCCAAACTTATAATACCCCTCTTTTTGCGTCGAGGGTAAAAAGTAGTATAAAGATTACGTTAAACCACAGAAGAAATAATAGTACTGTTAAACAAGAACAATTTGTGAAAAAAGTACAAGATTGCTTGATACGGCTTATGAAGCTAAAGTTGAAATGCAGAATTTAGTAAATTACTATGATCGATATTTAACTGCATCGAACACATGTTCCGACCATTTCTACAATCTTTAAAAAATACCACCATGCAACGTATTACGTAAGCTACAACATACCTGCGAAATCGGCGTGACGACAAGGGAATCCATGCCAGTCTTGGAGTTGTAAACCTTCTGCTTGACGAACCCGGGGTCCACCACGTAGTAGATGCCGTCGATGGTGAGCGAGGTCTCCGCGATGTTGGTGGCGATCACCACCTTGCGGGAGCCGGGCGGCGCGGGCTCGAATATCCGCGTCTGCATCTCGGACGGCAGCGCCGAGTACACCGGCAGAATAATGAGCTCAGGCACATCCGGGCCCAGGGACTTCATCCTCTCGTACAGGATCTCGCACGCCGTGTCGATCTCCTCTTGTCCAGTCAAGAAGAGCAGGATATCCCCCGGAGGCTCTCTCAGATGGATCTGCATGACCGTGATCAGCGAAGCGTCCAAGTAATCCGTCTCCGGCTCCTTTGTATACAGAACCTCAACAGGGAAGGTCCGCCCGGGGATAGTGAAGATGGGCGCCTCAAAGAAGTACTGCGAGAACTTGACGGCATCCAACGTAGCGGAGGTGACGATGAGCTTGAGCTCGGGCCGCTTCTGCACGGCTTGCTTCAGCAGCCCGAACAGCACGTCCGTGTGGATGGTGCGCTCGTGCGCCTCGTCCAGCATGATCACCGCGTACGTCTTCAGGTCCAGGTCCATCAGGCACTCGCGGAGCAACATGCCGTCCGTCATGTATCTGGAACAAGGTCATATGTTTGTCATGTAAATTCATTTTGTGAAGGAGCTTTTTACACTATAGGTAATAAATGTTTGTTTTTTTTTATAAATGTTCACTTAGTAAAAAAAAAAACAAAAAAAATAAGTAAAAAACTTCCCGATCTTAAAAGATGATTAAAAAACAAGAAGGCGCCATAACGATACCGTCATATACATTATCATATATTATGGAACAACAGTCATATCATATTAATTACAAATAAATCTTGTGAGATACAAGCTTTAGCGTACAACTATCCACTCACTTGATAATAGTCTCCGGGCTGGTACAGTCTTCAAACCGGATGGTATACCCGACCTCCTGCCCGAGCCGGCAGCCGAACTCCTCGGCGACGCGCTTGGCGACGGACATGGCGGCGACGCGGCGCGGCTGCGTGCACGCCACGCGCCCGCGCGCCGTCATACCGCACTCCGCCAGGTACTGCGTGATCTGCGTCGTCTTGCCCGACCCGGTTTCGCCGATCACGATCAGGATCTGGTTGTCTGATACCGCCTGGAACAAGTTGGATTATGATTAGGGATTTAAGAGGGAGACATCTTTGAGGCCAAGTGCAGTGCATCCTGCCGAACTATGGAGGATATGGCGAACAATCCTTTCTGGTTGAGTTCGCTGGGTAACACCGATACCGGGTTCGGGTGATACTCAATCACTTATACCCGCCTGGTTATGTGATTAACATTCATCGTTGTGATATAGACCCTGAAATTTTCTTTACGTGTTTCAGTCGTGGAAAAGATGACTAACTTATGTACATAGGAAACATTGACTATTTATCATTCACTTAAAAACACCTGTCTGTGGCCAAACTGCTGTTTATGATACAACAAACAAGGAAATAATGTCTAGTTCTTTCTGGAGGTCGCAAATATGAATTAACATGAAACATTTTATATGACAACTTGGACATAAAACATACCTTCGTCAACTCATCCTTGAGTTTATAAATAGGCAAGGACTGGCGCTGCTCCAGCAGGGACAGGTTGGTCTTCTTGCCGAACGACGACTTCTTCCCGCCGATCACGTGCTTCTTCCACTCCGGCAGGTCCTGAGGGGTGATCCCCGTCCCTCTCATGTTAGCCGCGAGCGCCCTGCTGTCCGCGTCGGGCAACGGGTCTATCCAGTTCTTGTTCAACCCAGTCGGCAAGCTCTCCATCTCCTGTTCCCGCTGGATCATCTTCTGCTCTCTTCTCTCCTTAGCTAGAGCCGACTGCATCATGGCCGCTTGGGCCAAGGAGCCGTCGGGGTTCTTTACAATTCTCACGGGAGACAAGTCGTGCAGAGCTCTGCCGTGGCCTTGGAGGAACGGCGGTTCTTCCTCGACTAGTTCTATTTCAATGTCTGCCTCTCCATCCTCATCTTTTGGCAGGAGGCCAGTTTCCTCGTCGAAGTCGGGCATCTCACTCTTGTCTATCACGCCCGACGATATCATCTGCGAGTACAAACATTAGTATTCACAATATCATTGCTTTATTACCTGAACAATAACATAAAGAAAAGTATTTATTTCTTCAATTTTATAATCTACTTACATTTTGTGCATTTACATTATTATAGGGTTAGTAAAAAGAATGAAGCTGCATACCTGTTTGATTTCCCACCGCTCCGGACTTGATATCCTGGTGACGCGCTTCCTGCTGGAGTCCTCATCGGGGTCGAGATTTTGCTGCAGCCCCGCCAGGACCGTGGCCGCTGGCGGAGGCCTATCTGGATTACGACCTTCGCGTTCCGCCTGTACATCAAAATATTAATCAAGTAAATTAAAGCAAAAATAACTAAACTTCATTAACATATTAACATTTAAACTACTACAGCCAGTCCTTGGGATTCATTAAGCTTATGTATTATTTTTTTCAAATGATTCATGAATAGTGTTGTTGCCCCAAGCGGCCCTTACAGCTTCATGCAGACAAAGGGGCCAACCTGGAGTCTCTGCTGAATTTATAATTGAATATATATAATTGATTATACAGCTAATATAATGCTAAAATAGTAACATGCAAAATATAAAGGAAATAATTTTCATTACAACTAATAATTAATATAATTTGCAATAGACTCACCTCTAAATGAGCATGTGATGCTGGGTTGAGATCTTTCCCAGTCTCCTGACAGACATCCTTCATTGTGAGGGACACCTTCTGGCCAGTCACAGAAACCACTTTCACCTGAAACAATTAATTAAATATAACATATTTGAGCTGAGAATAATACAATTTTTTAAAGACCCTATAAAGTAAACCCAAAGACAGTGAAAATTATTTTCAGTACCATAACCAAAAATTAAAACCCAGTGTTATAGCACTAAAGCCTGGTCAGGTTTCTTTAAGGGCTCAAGTAAGATTTTATATTCTCATTTTACTGATAGTTAATTTTCGTATTTAGAAGTAACTGCAATGATACCTTGACTTTATCCCCTCTAGAGACGACATCGGCCACACTGCTGACCCTGGACTCTGCGCGCAACTGGGAGATGTGCACCAGACCCTCCCACTTCTTCCTCAAGCCCTCAATTTGGACAAAACATCCAAATGAAACTATGTTTGCCACTCGCCCCGTATAAATCTGTAATTAAAAATATTTATAAATTTTCTTACTTTAAAAATAATGTAACTTATCTGATTAATAATATTTCAATCTTACAAAATGTCTGTTCAAGGACAGCAATGAGCTCCAGTACTGCATGACTGACCTGCTTGTTTCTTATTTATTCACAAAAAGAAAGTTTTAGTCTGTACTTACCTTACCAGGTTCTGGGTCATCACTCATTGCCACCTCTGGACTTCTTCTTGGCTTCCGGTCATAGTCTGATTCTTTACTACGATACTTATCTCTCACCTTCCGGTCTCTGTCGCGTGAATGAGACCTGGACCTAGATCTATCCCTCCGTCCTTTAGATCTAGACCTTCGATGCCTATCTCTTGACTTTGAGCGGCGACGTTGGTGACTTCTGGATCGCCTTCTCCTATCTCTATCTCTCTCTTTACTTCGTCCCCTACTCCTGCTCCTGCGGTCTCTACTCCTACTCCTGCGGTCTCTACTATGGCTCCTACGATTAGGGCTTTTTCTACCTCTACTACGGCTCCTTCTTTTGCGATCTCTAGAGCTAATTTTATCCTTACGATCATAACTTCCATTATGACTCTTGTCATTGTTTTTGTCTACATCCTTTAAGTTTGACTTTATATTAGAAGGAGCCAGTGCTTCCAACTCGGCCATTGCTTGGTCCACCACTTCACAACCATCCTCTTTTTTCTTAGATTCTTGCTTAAATACATCCTTTGCTGTGATTCGCTTGGGTTTATCACCCTCTTCTTCACTTTCTTCACCCGATGAGAATTTAGCAGGTTTGTCATTTGGTATGGCTAAACCTGGAAACTTTACAGCAAGAGGGTTACCAGATTTTGTATCTTTTACATTATCCTGAGTTTCTGAGTTGACAGGTTTCATATGCTGAATAATCCGCAGTAAATTTGTCATAAATGAGTCTGAAAATTCAGCCCCATTTTCGATGAGAGCTTTTTTAAAACTATCAAATGTAGCATTTTTATCTGCCAAATCTATAATAAATTCAGCTGTAAGAAAACAATAGTCAATTAATATTAATAAACATGTAAGAAACGTTTGTACTAATAGTTTTTTTAATGGAAATAGCCGACAAACAACCTGATGATCCACCTTAAGGTAAGTGGCCATCGTCGCCCATGGACATCAGCAACACCAAGGTTATCACCGATGCGTTGCCAGCCAAGAAAGAGAGAAGCAAATGAAAGAAAGATGCTCAACATTGCTTAAAAGTAAAGATTATATCAAAATATGAACTTACCTAAGTCTTTGTCATTAAGCCCTAAATGATTATCCAATTCAGTACAGACTTTAGACACGAGTGAAAGATGCTCTAATTTAGCGACCTCGTCCATTATTACATTAAAAAAGTAATCGAAATGTTTTTCACAAATAAAAATGCATTCATTAACGCCAACAAACACATTCGATTTCGACAATCGAAATTGACATTTGTCATAATTGATTGTCATTTACTGACAATTGACCACAGAGTCCACAGACCACAGAGTTTTTTAACTTTTTTATCACTCAGAAACAATTTTATTAAACAATTTTTATAGGTTTATATAATTTTTTTTCTCATATCTTTGACTGCTAATCTTGACAGTGACGTTGACAAATGACAAGTAATGTGACAAAACTCAATTAACATTTAACAGCTATACAGCTAACTGTCAAACTCAAATGTATGTGAGCAATGTGAAATTTTATTAATTTTAATAATATTTAATAAATCGTGTTTTTACTGACCTAGGCAAGTGATTTTTGTAGATTTAACCAACTGTTTTATCATAATTCATTTTACTGTATACCATGGAAAACAATTCCGATCATTCTGATCAAAATAATTTTAGTCCGCTAACTGTACAAGAAGTAGACGTAGATTTTTTACCGACTGTATACGAAATAATACGAAGGTGAATGTTTTGGATATATTTTTAGATAAATCTCCGTCACTTGAATTTTTCGATTACGTTGATAATTGCGTGTTTTTGTTATGCAGTGTCGAGCGAGATTTCTTGGATAATTCTGTGAAAGCTCGCGAGTCGCAGGAGTGCAGTTTGAAAGTGTTGGAACTTCAGAAGAAACTTGACGTAGCTCGGTCACAGGTAATAATCATGTTTTATTTTGGGTCGAGTAGGTTAGAAGAGGAACTGTCATTCATTACTATGTTTATAGCTGCATATCCACTTGAGCAGCCTCTTGACGATCTGCTTCATCGTGAGCGTGCCGCGGGCTGCGGAAAGTTCATGCATCTCCACTTAAGCCACATTAAAAAGCATCAAGGCAACAAGCCTCAGTTCTCTCAATTTCGTACAACCGTCTCCACTGAACACTCGGCTCTCACCGAGGCGCCTTTGAGCACGGACGTTTACTGACATGGTTTGGCTTGCTGTGTGGCAGGATAGTTTGGTTCAAGTCGCGGTACGGTCTCCACTTGCTTTGCCGGGGGTCGAGGCGGCTGCTTAACCCGCAGCTGCCTCAAATGGATATGCGGCTTTTGATATCCAGATGCAGATTATTGAAGTCTGCGATGTTATCTCTATACATCTTTACTTGTTCTTATTCCTCAATTAATAAACCCTCATAACTTTCATATATAATCATAACCCTATATCACTTTTTGTCTAATTGTGTACAGCAGTGTAATAAACTACCTGAATCAGTGATAAGTGCTTAGTGCACCAAGAGAAACTGACTTGAACTTTTTTGAGAAGCTGATTTGGAACATATCCAGAACAAGACAAGTATGTTATGCAGAACAGTATCAAATCGAACACAAGTGCAATGTTATGTATAATAATCATCCCAATACCTCTTACAGTGCCACCAACTTATCTGTGAATTGAAGGGGGGCGCTGTCGGACGTATTGGACCAATCATTGGACGCAATTTGAGAGGTAGTAAATGACAAATGTCTGAGCACAAAGAACTTATGAATGAACCGGCATTAATTCCAATTTTCGCCATTTCACAGATAACTTGGTGGCACTGTATATCTGATTACCAATATAATAGTCTGTATTAATTGGTGTTTTAAATTTGTTTAAGAATGTTTTATTCGAAATGCTGAGCTATTTACTAATTTTAGTTTTATTTTCAGATCAGGCGTTTGCCAGGCATAGATTATAATAAGCAAGATCAACTGAAACAATTTGAGATACTCCGCACCCAGCTAAGGCTCAAGCGGGAGCTGTTGCAGAAGTATCGTAATATGTGCTCGTTTGAAACATCATTCAAGTGATTATAATGCCGTTACGAGCTTTGTTCAGGTACTTAGCAAACAATGAGCACCTGGTGCAGAAGATAGCAGAGTCCTATCCTGTGAGGCGGGCCGCTCAACTCGCTGTTTCAATTTTTTATAGAGGAAAAGAAAAACTGTCCGATGTAGATCCTCAAAAGGTCAACAGACTATTATAGTTGAATATCGTAGAAAAACAAATATTTTACGTAAGAACGTTTATTTAGCTAAGTAGCTGGTTAGTAACAACAATCTGTCACAACATATCAATGTACCCACATTAGAATGTCATTATCAATTAATAATGCACAAAGTGGATATCTACAACTATATTGAGATATATGACATACCTCCCCACCAAGTATGAATCAACCATAATAGAAAATATAAATACATAAATCGAAAAGCTAATAAACAACAATATTTTATATACTCTACTATAACAAAGTAAGATATTGTATGATAAACATATGAATCAACATTATATGAGAAAATAATCAATTTATATAATTAGTTGCCGAGGGTCTATTATATGGTGCTGTGCCATGAGCAGTAACTTTATTTTTTATTTTTCCCGTTGAAGATGATTGTGGGATTCCCAACATTTCAGCCCATTGCTCAGCACTAGGGATCTGAATAATAACATCAGATTTTTGACTAATTTCCTCAGTAATGTTATCTCTAGCATCTAGGTCCCCTGGCATGGCTGTAGGTGTTCCAGACCGCACCATCCCCTCTCTTGTCTCAGGTTCTGGTAACTCTGCAGTTACCCTTTCCTCTCTCCCCTCAGTTGACGCTGTTAGCTCAGATGGTCTTTTCTTGATTAATTGATCAATGTGTCTATTGAGTAAACTCCCAGCCTCATTCTCAATTATGTAACTTGATGGACCATTCTTGTCAACAATTCTCCCTGCTAACCAACGTGGCCCACAACTACTGTAATTTCTGTACATTACTGCCTGCCCTACATTTGTCTGCCTTCCTTTTGTTTTATTGTTGCTTTCGATTTGCTCCTCAACTTTTCTGTTCTGTACATTTTCTGGATGTATAGTATCCAACAATGTACGAAGCCGTCTCTTCATGAGTAACTCAGCAGGGCTTTTGTTCGTTGTCGTGCATGGCGTCGTGCGTAGGCACAGCAATAAATTAGGAATTTTGATGTCCCATGTCAAATCATCCATCTTCCTTAATTTATCTTTTATTGTTTGAACCATCCTCTCAGCTAAGCCGTTGGTTGCTGGATGATAAGGAGCTGTGGTTACATGTCGGATATTATTAGCCTTCAAAAATTGCTGCATTTCGGTAGATACAAAAGATGTGCCGTTGTCAGACACTAATACTTCGCAGAGACCATGTGTAGCAAATGTGGTCCTCAAAAGCTTTATGACTGTTGCTGACGTTGTATTATTTACCATAAATAATTCAGGCCAACGGGAATAAGCATCTACCATAATTAAAAAATATTTGTTCATGTATGGTCCAGCAAAGTCAATATGGATTCTTGACCACGGTCTAGTTGGGGTAATCCACTCGTGAGTTGTCTTTGGCGGCATATGGCGATTTTCAAGACACTTGTTACAGTTACTAACTATACACTCAATATCTTCATTGATATGAGGCCACCAGACGTAACTTCTGGCTAATGCCTTGGTTTGTACCATTCCTGTGTGTGCCTTATGTAGTACCTGAAGTATTGTCTGGCGGAGTGAACTTGGGATTACCACGCGGCAACCCAAAAGTATGCAATCATCTTGCATGGATAGCTCCGTGCGGTGTAACCAGAACGTGTGTAAATCAGGGTTTGTTTCTTTTGCAGGCCATCCACGTTGTATATAGTTACTTACTTTTGATAGTATCTTGTCTCGTTTTGTCTCAGTTGCTATATGTACTACGTCATAAGGGAAATCCGCAGGAGTCTCTGCCATCAATAAAACTTCATATAACTGCTGTTCAGGCTGTTCCGGAACTGGTTGCGGCCAGCGACTTAAGCTATCTGCATTGCCTATTTGAGAACCTGGTTTATATGATATTTCATAGTCGTGAGAAGTTAAGGCGATAGCGATTCTGGTCAAACGCGGCGAAAGCATATTTGGCATCGGTTTTTTAGGATCAAAAATGCCAAGTAATGGTTTGTGGTCCGTGATAATACAAAAATGTCGAGCTGTGAGGTAATTGTGGAATTTCGTTATCCCAAACATAATAGCAGCAGCCTCCTTGTCTAGCTGCGAGTACTTGCGCTCGTGAGCATGAAGAGTTCGTGATGCCATGGCAATAGGACGTTCTTGGCCATCTTCGCTAACGTGGGCTAACACTGCCCCCACTCCATACTCAGAGCTGTCGCATGTGAGAACGAGGGGTTTCTCGGCCTCGTAGTGTACTAATGTTAAATCAAAGGTGAGATATCGTTTGGCTGTTTCAAAACAATTTTGTTCTCGTTCAGTCCACTTCCATGTTTGCGATATGTCCAATAATCGATGGAGCGGTTCAAGTAGTGTAGCTTTATGTGGTATGAACCGTTCATAAAAATTGTAAAGTCCTAGAAACGCCTGGAGCTCTCGTTTGTTTGACGGTGCAGGAGTGTTTACTATGGAGTCTATTTTGCTTGGTGCAGGGTGGATGCCTTCTGAATCTATGACAAAACCAAGAAATTCAACCTTTTCTTTGGCAAATTTACATTTTTGTCTATTCAGTCTAAGTCCTGCCTGTTCAATTCGTTGTAACACTACATCAAGTCTCTCCTGCATTTCAAGCATGGTCCGCCCACACACGATGATATCGTCGATGAGGACTGCCACCCCCGGAATACCCGCAAGCAATGACGTCATCAAGCGCTGGAAAATCCCTGGGCATGCCTTTACTCCGAAAGCCAGTCGGTGTACGGTGTAAAGACCCTTGCAAGTGTTCAAGGTCAGTAATTTTGATGTATTTTCATCAACGACGACTTGTGTGTAGGCTCGGTCCAAGTCTAAGGTTGTAAAAAATTTTCCACCTGCTACCGTGGCAAACACTTCATTGGCCGTTGGCATCGGATAGGTATCTGATTCCGTCGCTTCGTTGACAGTGCTGCGATAGTCCCCACAGAGTCTAATTTCACCTGACTTCTTAACTATAGGTACTATCGGCGTTGCCCACTCGGAGTAGGACACTGGACGTAATACTCCCTCTCGTTCAAGTCTATCAATTTCTATCTCCACTCGGTCTTTAATGGCGTAAGGAACTGGTCGGGCCTTAAGAAATTTCGGAATCACTCCTGGCTTTGTATGTATCGTCACTGGGTGTCCGCGGTATGTACCGAGGCCATCCTTAAACACCTCCTTATGCTTCTCTATAACCCGGTCCATTGATTGGTATTCAACGTGTGATACGAAATTAATGTTGTTCATCGTTATGTTAAGAGGAACTAGCCAGTCGCGGCCCACCAGATTCGGTCCATGGCCCTTGGCCACAATGACACATAAATCCTGCGTCACATCTCTATATCGCACTGGCAATACAACTTGACCTAATAGCTCGACAGGCGCCTCGGTCCAGGTACGTAACATCAGCTCGGCTGGCTTCAGTGTAGCGCGCGGCGAGTGAGCGCGGAGGTCGCGCCAAGTGCGCTCGTTGACGATGGAAAAGCTGGCTCCCGTGTCGACCTGCATGCGGACCGGCACGTCCGCCAACGACACCTCCACTTCGAACGGCGGTACGCGGCTTGAGTTCTGCATCACATAGATACCATTCAACCTGTCGTCCGATTCTTCAGTAAAATTTAGTGTGTTGTTTCTCTTCTTCTTAATACATATTTTTTCAATGTGACCGCGGGTTTTGCAATAGCGACATGTAGCATTAACGAAACGACACTCTCCAGCATGACGATCTCCGCAGCGGTAACACAAGCGGGTGCTCGTATTCTTCGGGCGAATAGCGTTGATGTCCATTGGTTCCGCGGTTGCGGCGGGTGCCGTGTCACATGATGTAGCACGAGGCGGCGCGCTCGGGCCGGGTGCCGCTTCCTGGATCATGCGGACATCTCGACCCGCGCTCTCGGAGGACAGCATGGCGTCCACTACGTCTTTGTATTTTAAGTTGTCGCGTTTCAATAATTCGTACTGTAGTCGGTCGTCACGCATGCCGCATACGAGCCTGTCGCGTAACATTCTTTCCAAATCCGTAAAATTACAACCGGAACTGAGTTTTCTTAAATGAGCAATATACACCGAAGCCGTCTCCCCCTGTTTTTGGTCACGCTTGTAGAACTTAAACGACATAGATATTTCATTCGGCTTCGGACTAAAATGTTTAGTTAAAATTGTCTCGACTTCGATGAATGTCACTTGGCTCGCTTTTCTCGGCGTAACTAAAGCGAGAAATGTTTCGTACACTTCAGAACCACACACGGTGAAGAAATTTGCTCGTTTAGCGGCATCCGACGATATGCCATTAGCCTCGAAACAAAATTTTAAGCGTTCGATATAATTGTCCCAATTGTCCGTTTTCGGGTTAAATTCACTGAATTTCACTGCCCTGTTATCCATTTTGCACTGATTTTATCGTTCGTCGCCACTATTATAGTTGAATATCGTAGAAAAACAAATATTTTACGTAAGAACGTTTATTTAGCTAAGTAGCTGGTTAGTAACAACAATCTGTCACAACATATCAATGTACCCACATTAGAATGTCATTATCAATTAATAATGCACAAAGTGGATATCTACAACTATATTGAGATATATGACACAGACTCATGGATTTCTTCAAACGATTCAGTCAAAACCTTAAAGAAGGAATTGAAGATGCTAAGAAACAAATTAAGAAGTAAGCCTTTGTAGATGAATTTTCTGTAGTCTATCTTATAAATCTAGCATAATGTACTGTTTTCATTTAGGAAAAATAACAAGGCTTTTATTTTCGAGCTAGTTTTATTTCAAACTCAGAACAAATCAATAAAAATATCCTCTTATTTAACTACAAAATCACATACCATGGTACCGCAAACAAATACTGAATAAAATTATGATATGGAACGGTTCAGCTAGCCTCACTAACAGTCCTGTTGCTAGATTACATTTCACATCCATCATTAAACGTTTGCATTGATGTAGTAGTTGGAAGTTTAATCATAATTATTATGTAATGATAGGCATTAGTAATATTGTTTCGTTATGTCATAGTTAAAGATTAGAATCAGTGAAATGTAAAAGAATATAAAAGTTTATTATTCTTCACTGAACTGTTATGCTTCACATGACAAAATCCTAAAATTTAATGATACCATCTAATTGATCAATGTAAATGAGTATTTACTCAAAACGTTCCTTTACAATTTGTACCACCGATGTTATAGCTTTTCATATACATAAAGTAAATCAAATCTGTAAACAACAAAATAAAATAATCAAAGTAATTTTTAACCAAAACAATTTTGATAATGAAATAGAAACAAATTTATATTTATAATTATGAATATATTGTAAGTAATAGTAATAAACTACTTTAATAAAATTCCAAATCAATCAAACCACGAAATAATCAGTGGACACTGATCGCATGTAAAATGATATGCTTTGCCTTTACAAGAATATTGCTATAATAGGACACACGTCTGAATCAATCATTAGAAAAATAAGTAGATATTTAAAACCTCACTAGGCGGATGTTAAACCAAATTTTTTTTACCTACCTAAATTACTTGACAATTTATAAGTTTTATGCAGTCGAAGCATATTTTTTTAATCAGACAACAATAGAGAATTTAATTAACCAATTTCACATCCAATAAGATTAGACAACATATTAAGCCCCTTGTGAAGTCAATCTTAAAAAATAAGCATGCATCTATTGATATTGCAGTTAATTCTGTACAGGCAATAATGTATTAAACACCTTGTTACACAGTAACAAGCAAACAAATTACATTTTTCGAACCTAGCATGAATAGCCTAGCAAATCAAGTATATGGTATGGTATAAGTATATGGTAAATATATGGTATAAGATTGCCATTTCTAGCTTTTTTGAAAGTTTACAATGGTGCAATTAATATTACGAAAAAAAATAAGGAAACCTATTGAATGGCATTCAAAGCATTTTTTACAATACACTTATGTTATTTATTATAATGATTCTAATACCTAAAGCTGAATATAGTTTTGAAAATGTAGAAAAAGGTATTTTAACTTTAGCATTAGATCAATTTTTTTCTTTTCTTGCATATTCAAAGTAAATTTTCCTAGAGAGACATCTTTGAAATAGTATAATAATACCATATTTTTTTCATACTCATCTAATTTATCAAATATTTTACTAAACTATTACCTTGAAATGAAATAGACGGTTGGTTATTTTATTATTAAATTTAGAAATGAAGTATATTTGAATATACATTATACATAGAACTTGCTTGTGCACAAGGTTAAGGTGTCATTGTGGGTCCGACAGCTGTTAGTCACAAAGAAAATCAAACTAAAATTATTCATTATTTTAGATCCTTCCAAAAATATCATGAGTAGTACCAACTACTTTTTAATTGAACAGCTTGTCAGATGTAACCTACAGGCTACTGCTATTTTAACATTTAAATGTACTATTTAATGTTACATCAAGAACTTTGGATAATAATTATCTGAATTCCTGAATACAAAAATAATGTCCATGTACTTGTGTTCCTAAGATAGCTTCTACGTCATCTACTTGGAAACTTATCTGTTGTAGTATATTATTATAAAAAAATAAATCTACAATACAACCAAACGCATAACACAATTAGATCCATGTTAATATTATCAATATGTTAAGGTAGACATCCATATAGAATCAAGCTTATCCCTACGAAAATGTATCAGAAACATTATTTAACTCTATCGAGTCCTTTTCAAATAAATTCACTATCGAAATAGTGAATTTAAAAATTCACATTAACTATACTAATTTATTAGTATCCCCAGCAAGAGTGGAGATGGACTGAACATACGAAGAATCTTTTTAAAAAGGTCACATATCATCTGCGAGCAACTACACTTAAGTACCAATACCAACCTTCTGGTACGTCATATGATTCAGATTGTATACTGATGTGTGCGATTTAGAATCATTGAGTATGTGTGTGTGTGGGTGTATATGTAACGGGAGTACAGTAGTGTGTAGTGCTCAGTTGGCGGCGAGTGCGGGCGCCGGCGCGGGCGCGGGGGGCGGCTTGTCGTGGCGGCGGCGGGGGCGGCGCGCGCCCCCCGCGCCCCTCTTGTCCTGCTGCAGCTCGAACGGCGAGTCCTTCGCTGTCACATCGCTTTCTTGAGGCTGCTGCTATAGTTACACATAATTCGTTTAATACCACAAATTAAATTATTAATTAGACGGCAAGACAGATTGTGTATGTTAGTAATGTTACCGAATCGGCGCCGGCGGCGTTGGCGTGCGGCGCGTGTCGCTGCTGCGCGCGCGGCGCGGCGGGCTCCGGCCGCAGGACGTTGCCCACCGCCTTCGTGCGGCCCTCGCGGAACACCTACGACACACACTCTTTATGCTGCATGAGATCGTTTGGTGGGGTATTTGTATAAACAAATACCCCACCAAACGATCTCATGCACCATCTGAAGACAAGTGGCAGAGTCATCGTCATCCATGGACCATGTTTGACTTCAACCCACTAACCGCCCACTACTGGACCACCAATCCGCATTGGAGCAGCATAGGAGTATGCTCTAGACGTCAAGAAGAGGGACCCGTGCTCGGTACTAAGACATTAATGGGTCGAAGCCAGAGCGTTCTCCACCATGCTGCCCGACTTTTTTATGTGCTATCCGATGCACGGAAACGCTCCAGAAATTTTTGCGATTAGCGGGTACCCATACACATAGAAATCACCCATGCGTAGCGGACCAAACCTGCACTATTATTTTTTGCTCTTCGATACTGTGACTTTCGTCATCTTAAGTCAAACTTATGCAATATTGTTTGCATATTATTGGCATGAACTATGGTTATTCAGGCATGAGGTTAAAGAAAACGCACTGGTAGGACTGTATAACTGTAGAGACAGTCAGATGGACGTACCATGCGCTGTCCGTGCTTGAGGTACTCGGGGTGCTTGATGAACCGGAAGCGCACGAGCGCCTTGTCGCCGGTGCGCAGGCAGTCGCGCGACATCCACAGGATGGACGCCGTCTGTCGGATGCTGCCGCAGTGCACTGCGACACACACACACACCACAGATAACATTACATTGATAGTGTCGGTGACCATATACAATATATATGAACTTCACAAACTTTCAACCAAATTTTCCAAACTTACATTAGAGCAAAATATACTCTGTGCCCAGGTTCTGGCCCAGAGAGGAGGGCCTAATCATATTTTGTTTGATCTTGTGGAACTGTGACATGTTGATATGACGACCCAACTCACCCATGGCCTGGTACCGCGAGGAGATGGTGGTGGGGTGGTGCAGCACCAGGATCTCGCCCTCGAAGCTCCAGCAGGCCTGCGGGTTGAGCGCCGGCGACACCAGCACCATGCCCTTTCGGATCGCCGACCGCTTGATCTGTGCGCACACACACACACACATCACAACAAACTGCTTTACGCTTCCCGCCCACGTCAGACTTTTTGTAGGACAGATAATCGGGCCGATTTTTCCTCCCATATTATTTCTGATCGACTTTTTGTAGGACGTGTGCGTTACACTATTACTATCAGTACGTTCAAATCGGTCACCGATTATCGGTAGTGAGCGAATAACCTAAAGCTAGGTATTGAGATAGGTTGCATTTCTACATTGGACGGAACATTTTCATCATTAACTCCGTCATTCGTACTGTGTAGAAATGCCTAAAATTTTTGTCACAAGATCATGTAATTCAAGCTTTACATTTGACTTGCCAACCAACAAACCTTTAGAAAAGTAAAATCATCAACCTAACAGACTTAACGAATATAATTATAGAAATATATTATAGCCGTACCTACGTAGGTACGTCTATGTGAAAACTAACCAAGTCAAATGTGGAGCTTGAATTACATGTTCTTGTGACTAAAATTTTAGGCATTTCTACACAGAACTTGGCATTCATTTAAATCTCAATTCTTTTTTTTTTTTAACTTGGCTCTCAGTTCACATTTATGTTTTTAATGAGATACCCGTATTATGTAAGCATTATACAAACTGATACATAACTTATAAATAATTTGCACATAAAAGATAGTTGAAATATGTTGAAATATTTCTGCGATTTATTGAAAGTTTATAATGTTGTACCTGTATGTACGAGCATGTCTGCGTGTAACTATGTCTGTACGTACCTTCTTGAGCGCGAAGCTGGCGGTCTGCCCGCCGCGCACCTCGGCGACGGGCATGCGCTTGCGGTGGATGCTCTTGACGGTGACGGGCGCGAACCGGCCCAGCGGGTCCGGCCCCAGCAGCAGCGAGTCGTTCAGCCGGATCACGCCCGCCAGCGTCGTGCCCGAGATCACCGTGCCCACGCCCTACACACACACGCACATTCTATCAATGGCAAGCAAGACAGTACGAGTTAAGGGCCTGCGGCAAGTTTTGTCCGACGAAAAGAAATGTACCTTAATTGTATAACGAGAAGGTTGAAATTCAATGAACTCAACCTTCATCGTAACTACCACAACAGTTACTGTTTTAGATGATGTGGCTATAGTAGTCTCAGTATCTCGCTGCGCTTGTTTATACATATAAATAATATTGATAAATATATATAACATACTGCGCACTCACTCGCACTTAGGTCTAAGTTTCACGTCATACAATTAAAGTAAAATACTATCAATTACTCCAAATTACCTATCAATACTCAATCTGTAAACCTATTAACCAATCAATTAAATTATGGTAATACCAGTACTAATATGTCTTCTGTGGTAATACGAAAACCTAAATAAATAGCGAAATAAACGCCCGCGCGATACTCGTATAAAAGTGACGAACTCCAAACGACTCGTGAAGTCACTTAAATACCAATGGTAACATACCGGCACGGAGTAGGTGTCATCGATCTGGAACTCCGCGGGCTTGTCGTCCTGCGAGGGCATGCGCGTCTTCAGCAGGTTGAGGAACATCGTCAGCAGCTCCAGGTTCTCGCCCGTCACGTTCGACACTTGGAAGATCGGGCATAGCCTGCCACACACAATACATGGTACAACACTACGTCACTAATGTTATCCTCCCTTTTGCGCAAAAACTTTTAGTAATATACGTTCCCACCAAAAAAAGCGGCGAAGAGTAGAAGGAAATGGAGGCATGTTGTTAACAACCAATCAGATATTATTTTCACATTTCCTCTCCGTCTAGTGCCGGTGGAAACCAATCAGCGGAGAGCGGAGTGGATGTAAGACAAATATGCTCTTAAGATCACTTTTTACTGAATGTCACAAGATTGACTAGTAACACCGACAGAATTGATGAAGCCAAATGAATATTGTTTTGAGTCACACTTCTTATGGGGCGTTTGGAAATAATTAAGAGAGTAAAATTTTACAGTGCGACAGCCAATAAGCGACATGATGAAGGTGCGTGTTACTAGGCACACATCATTCGCTAGGAGTCGTGCGAGAGAGAGGCATTTATAAGTAAGAGGTAAGTATAACTTCTTACGTGCGTACATAAGTACACACGTTTTTATTGTCAAGTAATACTCTTGTGATATCGTGTAGTGTATTAGTGACCTCTGCGAGACGAAGTTGGTGGCGCTGACGATGACGTCGTCCTTGGTCTTGACCATGACGGGCACTTTGCGGCACCCCGACGACTTCAGCACGCGGATCAGCAGCTTCAGGTTGTCCTATGCACACAACATAATGGTAACTCGTCACATACTACCCACTATAACATCGGATATTGTAACTATGTTATGTTTTTAGTTTAGGTAATTTTTGCCACTTTACAAAATTTGATTCAAGCTAACGTTAACTATTTATAACGAAGACGAAATCCAAAAACTTGAAAACATAATATGAAGATGAGATTAATCACATCAAACACACTGGATAAACTGACTGGCAGTCGGTAACTGTGTCTCAACAGTGTACATGTCACACTGTAGTGTGTGTGTAATGTGTTGTGATGTGAGAGTTGTGAATGTGTGTAGTGTATTGTATATGTATACCTGGAGCACGTTGGGCGGGCACATGTCGATCTTGGTGACGACGACGAACACGGGCACGGACAGCGCCAGCGCCAGCCCCAGGTGCTCCTTCGTCATGCCCACGATGCCCGCGTTCGCACCGATCTGAACACACAGACACACACATGCAACCCGTTACATTTATAATAATAAAATATGTTTACGAAATACACTGTAATTTTTTACTGTGACATCATTAATGCAAAGTTCCAAGTCAAGTCACATTGTACATAATACTGTATTAAGTCCAATGCATACGTAACGTGTTTTTCCCGTACGGGACGGGACGTGAAGTTTTGAAAACATCGTTTCACAGAAAATGTATTAGATAGTGCATACGCAGCGGAATCACGTACGGGAAAAAACCCGTTACGTATGCATTGGGCTTTACTGTTGAATATTGTATTGATAAAGTTAATTAAAATTTCATATTCGAAAGTAAATGACGGTTATACTGGCGATTTATCTGTCTGTGTATTGGAACAGTATATAGTGTATGTAACTGACCATGAGCATGCCGAAGTCGGGCGCGTGGCCCGTCATGCCGAACACGGTGGTCTTGAGGTAGCGCTCGTGGCCCGCCAGGTCGATGAACGTGATCACCTTGGACGACTTCTCGCAGATCTTCACCCAGTCCAGCGTGCCGTGGTCCGGCTTGTTCACCACGTTACCTGCAGGTGCACAGATACACATATATACATACTTATACAGACTGATTTTCTGCGACGGTGAAGTTAAATTTTGGAGTGTTTTTCAAAATGTAACCTATACGAGAACAATCATTAAGTTTCTTAAAACCGGCGTTATCACAATGATACGTAATTATGCGTAGAACAAATACATTGATTGATATTAATATTATTTATAATTTAGATGAAGCAGAAAGTAGTGTTTATAACATCCTTACCATACTCTATTACAGTTTAACTATCTGATTTTTAAGAGTTTATTATTTTACGTCTTCAAATTTTTCCAACCAACTATATAAAGTTTCCTCTTTTCTGCAATATTGTGTAGTATCGCGTCAAATGGTGTGTAGTGTACCGCGTGTAATTACCAAGACTATCGAAGCCGAGGATGTCGTTCCCGACGGAGCTGGTGCGGCCGCTCTCCGCCTCGTGCTTGTGGCGGAACAGCCGCTGGCGCGCGTAGCCCCGCCCGTTGTCCAGCTCGCCGTGCGTCAACACGCCCAGCAACGTCGACTTGCCCGCGTCCACGTTGCCCACCACCGCCACACTGACACACACACACACATACACTCTACTGAGGTTTGTTGACGGTTTCCAACATTGGACTTACAAAATCAATGTTTAGAATCCAGCGCTCGTAGTCATAAATAAACAATCCAAGCAAAGTCAAATGTTTCAGGTCAGACCATCAGTTGTTTTTACCCTCGACGGCTTATGACCAGACGATAGAGCAGGTTTATGCGTTTGGGCAAAAGGTTATTTGTTTCTGTATATGTAAACAATAAATCTTTCGTGCGACATACAAAATAATTATTAGCGGTCAGCGATGCGGTGTCGTATCAGCGCAGGATAAGCTGGGGCATGAGTTATTATATGAAAACAATAATACTAAGGCAAAGTTAAAAAATTAAGGCATTCATATTTTTCTGCCCGAGCGAAGCTGGGGCGCTTTCCAAGTTGAATATAAAATTAAGTTTAAATTTCGAAAATAAAGTAAAAAGTATCGGCGGCCAGTCTCACCGGATCTCCATGAAGTCGGTGTGGTCGAGCTCGGTCCGCAGCAGGTACTGCCCGGTGAGGCCGCTGCCGCAGTCCCAGCGGCGCAGCTCCACGCACGACACGCGCCCGCCGCTCACCAGCGACTGCAGCGTCGCCACCGAGGCGCTGTACTCCTCCTCCGTCAGCCCCCGCCCGTCTGGAACCGATGTACCATGACCACCCTGTAGCCCAGCTGGTCAATGTTCTTGAGCCGTGGGTTTCCCAACCGCACGTAACACACACGCAACACGCACGTAACGCACAATTTAAGTGCAGCAGTGTGAGTTACAGACTTAGAGAACCGCATATTACGTTACATACCTTATGTTACCATAACCTAATATCCTGTGGGGAGAAAGAAAGAAAGAAAGAAAACATTTATTTCTGGCTGAACACACACACAACATATTTTTATACTAAACAGAAGATAAGTTAAGGATTGAGTTATACAATGTTACAATGTTCGTGTGTGTTGTAGTGCCAGAGAAGTTGTTCTGTGTGTTAATTATTCAAAATGTAATATGCTAAATCCAGACATTTACATTTCAACATTTAAAATAAAGATAAATTAATCAGTCACTCATGGAATAAATTAGTCAAGAGTATAAAATGTAACAGTGGGGAATTCCATTGTCATTCAATTATTATTAACCACAATCCATCACATATTGCCAATAATGAAGAATTAATATTATTCAATGTTAGATAAATTAATGATGTACTTGAATAACAATAATTTTAAGTAACTATTTAGGTATGCCATCTACATCTGCCAAACCAATTAGTAGGTACTACTCATAAATTGATAATATTATTATTTATTATTCATGTTCAGTACTCATAACATCAACCACAGAAATCATGACAACATTGCTGATAACAATCCATATTTCTTCATTTCGTTACGGCCAGTGACCACAGCTGTGAATAGAGCTATGCAATAGCTGTGCAACACGGCAATCTCACCTTCACCATGACCAATGTCGTAAATTATCTCCCCATTGCCGGCCTCCAGCCGCTCCGCGAGCTGCTTCTGTAGTAGTTCATATTCATCAGCTGTGGGGCTCACCAATATCATCTGGTGAACAAAAATATTACACGTTTAACTTCCTTTTTTTAACAGGCAAACATATTCATTATTTTCAAATGTAATTTACATATGCAAAGTATGAGTAGTAAAGAAAGTATTATTTTATTTACCTAATGCTAATAAAATTATTCATACTATTTACGAATAGGTAGCAGTAGACTTATGTGGATGTGTTATTTTAAATTGAAATGCACTTTATGCAATCTTATAAAGTAAATAATGCTTTATAAAAGTACAATTGCATTATTAATATGGTTGATAATAAAGTACTTAATAATAAAACAGGCAATCAATCAATATGTAATTTTAAAATAATTTTCTCTTATGTTAATTCTAACGTTCGCATAACATTTATTAACTCTTGTTAAACAGACATTAATGCTGCAGAGTATGTTTGCTGAGTGACTATATGTATGTATATGTATGGGCAATAGCAGTTGATTTAGACTTTATGTAGTTAATCAAATTGTCCTCCATAGCTCTATGCTTTATAAACCTGTGGAAAACAACTTTTAAGTTTGTAAGAGATCCAAGATTATTATTCCAAGTCTTATGTTTTTTATCTGTTAAAAACCAATTCAAAAGGTATCATGTCTCAATAAAATTATAATAATAATTTTCTTCCATGGATGTAATGATACTTCGCAACCGATTTAATGGTCATATTTAATCAATAAAAACAGCATAAAAATAATTGTCAGTTTTTCTATGTACCTGGTGGTAGTTAACTTATTGATAGAATTCACACAATATGGCTATGAGGTGAATAATATTACAAAATAATATCTGTCAGTATATTACACACAATGTAATACAGGCAATGATTTAACAGAATTATGCAACAATGATGTCAGTAATTTCATCATTTAAGGTAATCATCTGTGGCTTGATCGTGCCAAAGGGATAATATTGATCAAAATTATGGTTTATATAAAATAAAATTCCCATAAAATGGTACTATTAACTATTTCCAGATAACTAATATATATGACCATAACATACTAAATGTTATGGTCATCAATAGTTCTAAGTTTGGAGGAAATACAAGTTATTAACAAATAAGTTGATATATTTTACAAAATATGCAAGCAGTTTGAGATCTACTAAAATTAAAATAGTAATAAAAATAAAAGAAAAATGCATTATTATTATTAATGTAGGTATTCTAAATCTGAAACGTTTTGTTACCTTGCCCCTGATACTAGAGTAATCTGTTTCGCCAGGTCCAAAGCCCTCGGGCTCCGGCAGCGGGCTCGTTGGCGACTCCGTGTTCTCCATGGCACAGCTCGTGGGTAAAGCGGCAGTCAACAATCAATTCACAACAGGTTACACCATTATATCATCACTCAAGATTTCGAAATTTAATCCCTTACATAGATCGTACACACCTACAAATCAACAAAGTCAACCATTAAAATGTTATAGATAGATAATCATACATACACGAAACGACTCATACACAAAACGGCAAATTTGTATTGATGATAGTAAAAAACAGAAAACAATGCCCGTGGATATCTTTGCAGGGCGGTAATTTCACCAAAATCTAATCGTTCAGTACAATTACAATCACATTATTGCACTTGGACACAACAAAACTCACTTGCACAAAGCTATATTTGCATCCTATTAAAGGAAAATAGCTCCAACAAATTAAAACAGATGGAAAGATTAAATTCAATGAATGGATAAATGCCAACTTTTTGACAACTCAGCTCACTGCCTCTCACATGTCTTATCTATGCGCGTAATCTAGACCTAGATTCCATGATTTTAGCCAAAAATAAGAAATTTTAAGTACTCTGTGTATAATGGAGCAAAAAGCATAGAGCAAGATTATTTTTAAATATTCTGTGGTTTGCATATTAATATTCTATTTCTATTCTTCACTTGTCTGTGTCTATGGCCATAAAGGCTTAAAAGCAGTGTTGCCAGGTGGGGCTATTAAGCGCCAATCGGGCTATTTCCGTTACCGAGCGGCTATCATATTTTACCCCTTGGCTACGTGTAGCCGCGGGGCTATATTTCAGCTCTCGGACTAAAACATGGAAAAAAAGGTCATTGGGCGTGAATTTCTCAACAAAGTGTTTTTTTTAGCTCCTATACTTCGAACCCTAGATTGGGCTATCTCGGGGCTACACGCGCACTCCGGCAAGGCTATTCGCGAAAAAATTATCTCGCAACACTGCTTAAAAGTACTGTAAAACTAGAACTATCAATATTGCGGTGTTCGTTTCGTAGTCATACTTTTTGTTTAGATTATATTATTTTTTAACAAATCGCCTTGAAATTTAAGTATAGCTCTTGATTTTGTGATCCGTTTCCTAAAATATGGTGCTGTGGATACGTTTGTCGCTAAACAATCAATATGGGTGATTTGGATTCTCCCGAATGCTCGTGGAAAAAAATGGTGATAGCGAAGTCGAATAATGAGTGGATTTCTACTATTAAATCGGAAAGATTAAAGATGAACACTTCAAACTTCTCTTTGGGTGATGAACCTGAAATATGTATCATTAAAAAAGAAAACGAGGAGCAACCTATGTGTAATATTAAAAAAGAAAATGTGGAAGAGAGTGCGGAACAAATGCATATAAACTTGGCAGGTGGTGAAACCACCATGTTCATACAAGAATTAAATCCTCTTTTAATTGAATCGCCTAAGCGCAGGCGTAGCAAGGGATCGGGGCCCAAATGCGAGTCGCCAGAGGAGCGAGCCGTGCGGCTGGCAAAGATGTCGGCATACGCAGCTCAGAGGCTCGCTAACGAGACGCCGGAGCAGCGCGCCCTGCGGTTGAGGAGAATGTCGGAGTATGCCGCGAGGCGGTTAGCGAAGGAGACCAGTGAACAACGTTCTAAGCGTTTGGCACGAATGTCTGAATATGCTGCAAAGAGACTTGCTAAGGAGACTCCTGATCAGAGGCAGGCGAGGCTCAGCAGAATGTCGGCGTATGCTGCTAGAAGACTTACAATGAGAAAGCAACATGCTAGCAACATCCAAGATGACTTAATACCTACAAATTCACAATATGATCCATTAAACAATGCAGTCTCTGACCAAAATTGAAACTTATCTCCATAACTTCATCACATATTTTTAGATTAGGCACATCTAGAGTTGGAGTTTATTTTTTACACTGTTAAATAAGAAAAATTATGTATAGAGAAATTTATATAAGCATATTTAATATTTTTTTAAGGACTTAATTTTAAAGTATTTGTTTAGTTGTCTGCGTAGATTGCCTTACATTAGTGTTCATGCATGCAAATCTTATCTTTATGATAACAAATTAGCAATACCATTAATTGATTAATGTTTACGATAGATCTGTAAATGGCTTGAGAACATTGTGTGCAATTTATTAATAAATGCATTTTATTAACTGTCATGTTTTATTATCAATTCCTTAGTGTCTTGGCTGAAGGACAATATTTTCTCATAATTTGGGGGGGTAATTTGTGGGTGAACCCTTCCTTCTTGAATGACAAGGCTTCATTAAGTCTGGTAGTATCAATATTTATGACCACTTAAAGTCAAGTTCATCTTTTTTATTATTTGTACAATTCACAGCCATTAGCTATGTGGCCCATATTTCGTTAAATTTACCAACAATTCTTTCTCTTGTAATTTGGACTCAATACTTTTTAAAACAGTCACTGTTGTAGCCAGTGAACGACGTTGGTTGTACCGAAATAATGTCTCTTAAGTAGTAGCATTTGTGTAGATGCTTTTGGCAAAATTATTCTATTTACATATAAATTAATATGCGCAAATGCAGTTGGAATTAATTGAAGCATAGAAAATGCAAAAATTCATTTGTGATTAGGACCGAGTTCCTGACAGTAATTTTAATTTAAAAATAAAATATTAGTTATTTATGAATAGAGCTTTTATTTGGAGGATACATGGTAGAAAGTTGAAACTTCCGGCGTAAATATAGTTGCCTTTCATTTAGAATTATCATAATTTTGAGATTCAAGCAAAAAGTCGAGGAATGTTTTATCAGTCTAATTTATACATAATTATAATACTTATGACGAACTAAAATATCACTTAATTACCTATTCTATAGTGTTTATATTATATAATTTATGTTATTTAACAATTCAATTCATTATAAATTATTTTAGCAAAAATGCTACTAATACGATTCATGCTCAATATGTTACAAAATTTATATATTTTTTAAAAGCTTGCTTTTTATCAGTATTATATTACATTACAATCTATATACACTTATATTAAATAAGGCCCAACGCATACGATGTCAAGAAACAGGACTCCCACACAGGTGTATATTGATTTTGATAGTAACACAAAAATAATTCATTAATAATAAATAACGCGTCCACTAGGATTCCCTGTATTGTGGGTGCCAAGGACAACACACAGTCTCACACAGAGACAAGAACACTCACACCCAGATCGAGAACAGAAATTATTAAACTCATCATTCAAATTTCCGCGTCGCTGGGAATCGAACCCAGGACCCTTAGCGCAGCGATCCAGCATGGTAACCATCTCGTCATACATACACATCACAACAACTAACACATACAGTACGGCCGACGTATCTTGGCGCGTCTGAACTTCGCACAGAAGGCTGCGCAGTAACACAATTCGGCAATGCTCGGTACGCGATGTATTATGTCTCAGTCACACGTTAGCACGTTCGTGTCGCTATCTCTGTCTTGCATGCGTTAAAGTTCGCAGAGCCTATGTTCAGACGCGAGATACGTCGGCCGTATTGTACATCTGCTTTGAGTCAGTAATAATTAAAGCAGACTTAAAAATGGTGAGTCCTGTTGACTGTCACGTGCGAGACTTCAAGGATACATTTTGAAGATTTAATAAAATTACTTTAATGTACAAGTGGATTATTACGCTTTGTGCCTTCTAGTTCACCAATATATTTTATTTTACAAAATGCCGCCGGATTACCATATGCCTTACTTACTCTAAATACATGCAGCCTAAACCTAAGACAATGTATTGGGAAAAATATAGAAGTAAATCTATGATAGTATAGAAATATATTGGAAGTACCGAGTGGCCAAGCTCCATACTAAACCGCAACGCCTCCTCTCATTGTTATTCCACAATTCATGGCAAAGCAAAGTTATGTAAATAGTAGTCAACAATGAACATATAAACTACGGTTCGCTAATACTATTATTGGTTGATACAATATATATATACCATTATTTACCACTAAACATTATACATTTACTCAGTTTATTGATGTACTTTATAGAAGTATAGTTTAATATACCATGATATTTGTTATAGCTACAGTAACAGGTAATGGAAAACCCCTTACTAAATTGATTTAAAAGTTGCTAACTTTTAAATGCACCAAGAGACCTTGATCTCACACGTGTCACAACGTTACCTTTTTGAGTAATACAGAAATGAATGAGTAATTTGTCTCTTAATTTAGGAACATGTAATAAGTTCATTATAGGGTACAGGGGCTTGCAGGGGACGGGGAAGCGTGGAACTGTTGCTTATCATTTAGTTGCATAGTTCAAACGTGCACTAAAGTGTAGTGTACAGTCTATACGTATTGGTGAACGGCGTGCGGCAGGGTGGAGAGGCGCGGCGGGCGCGCGGGCGAGCGCTAGCAGGGCGCGGGCGCGGGGGCGGGGGCAGGGGCGGCGGGGGGCGCGGCCAGCAGCGGGCGCGCCGACGACGCCGAGCTGTACGAGTCGCCCGACGACCGCACGCTCGACTGGGACAGCGGAGTACCTGCCACAGACATTCACATGAGACTTCAGTTAATATGGCACCCGTTTAAAACAGCATGGTTTTGCTACATAAAAAAATTAAACAAAACAAGTGAACCGATACAAAGTCACTGTTTTTTCAAGTGCTTATAGTTATTTACATGATACTAAAACAAAATCAAACTTTTTTTAAAATTGTCGGTCTATCTGTCTTTCTGTTTATCCGAGCTAATCTCTGAAACGGCTGAATCGATTTTAATGGGACTTTCACTGAAAGATAGAGGAGGTTATAGAACACCCAAACTGTAGCAGAAGCTAATATTGGCTGCTAGGGGGTCGTCCAATCATCAGAGCGCATACCGGGCAGCGAGGTGACGTGGTGCGGGAGCGCCCAGCGCTGCGGGCACTCGCCGGCCGACGCGGACTTCTCCTGCAACAACATTCACACGCATTTAATACGTATTCAAGTCGCCTCTTGTACATTGACCCATTTAGAAGACCGAATCGAGTTTACTCACCTTTGGATTTTTTGTTTAATTTTTTTTAAACAATTATAAACTAAGATGCGGGAATAAATTGGTTAAAAAAATTACAGTGTCATAAACAAAATTCGGTTTTCCAAACAATACAATGAAACAAGCTACCCAAATTAATAACACAACATGGCTTGCGCGGCTAGTTAAAACAAGTGACAGACTGACAGTGACAGTGACAGGATGCGAATGGCGGATGGCTGTCGGATGACGAGCGCTCGGTGGAGGCGGAGTGAGACGGAGCCAGGCGGACGATGCGAACGGAACGTAATGATGCGAACAAATAAACAAACACGGCAGCACGCAAAGCGACACAACTACCTACTGACGTGCGCCGGCGCACGCTCGCACACCCTGTGCAGATATGGATGATTTGATTGAAGATAACATTTTATAAACTAACAATATTTATTTTCATCAGGTTTCTACAATCGATATGTTTCAAAAATTATACTGTAAGCATTGCATTAAGTCCAACCAATTTTTCAAATCAAAAAATTTCTTTGTAGGAATAAGGCTCATTACCCCGAATAGATACCGCATACAATGCAACGTACGTGCATTTGCATGTTCACGACAATAGTGTCGACCAATACTGACGCGTCAAGTCCTAGTATGAATTAGAAATAGCCAATCATAGCGCATTTTTTTGTCCCCCGCAAGTTGCGCCTTCCGCCACATTTTATGAGTTAAAACTCTAAGAAAATTTCACTTAGTATCTATTGGGGGTGTAGGCGACGCAATTAAATATTGTATAATAATTAAATAAAACAGAGCGCGGCCGAGGGACCTCCTTCTCACAGCTGGCACACTGGCAGTTATTTAAATTTAAATGCAGTAGCTAGACAGCGAACTCTACACAGAGTACTGAATGACTAGAGCTCTCGATACGAACACGTCAAGGCCCTCGGTCGCGCTGTAATAAAATTTTCTCGAGTTTTTCTTTCCATCGCCTATAAATCTGGTCCTTCGAGCCGGATCTAACCAGTAACTACTATGTTTAATACACCTCCATCTAATAGGCTGATGCCTCGTAAAGCCCGAGAAGAACTTAGGGAACGACTAGAAAGTGCGACCGGCCAAGTACTCGCCGGGGACCGTTGCGAACAAATTGCAGTGAGTAGTTCACAAATATTGCAACAAGATTTACCAGTCCCGGAAGTACATAAACTCGCCTCGGCGTCTGTAGTGGCGTCTTCAGTATCGACATCATCGTCACACGTCAGGCGTAAGAAGCTCGAGCTGGCGGCTGCCGAAGCCAAGGCGAAAATCCAGTTAGAGCTAATCGAGAAAAAGCTCGAATATGACCTAGCTGTGGATGACCACGAGAGCAAACGTGCATCAAAATGTTCTTCACATAGGAGTGACTCTATTGTGAACGAGTGGTTGGAGCAGAACGAGATGCAGCGACCACCGCTACCAGAAGTGGCAGCGGCAGCGGCGACGGCGACGGAGGCAGCGCGGATACATAATGACAACCCGATCGGCGCACAGGCCCAGGGCCCTCCTGTCGACAGCATTCTTCAACTCGCGAGCACCCTGAAGGACATAATGGTGACTTCATCCACCCAGCAAGAAGAACGCTTGCTGACTAGATTAGCTACACCGCGGGAGTTACCAGTTTTCAGTGGAGACTGCATCGAGTGGCTACATTTCAAGAGCTCTTATGAAGAATCCACTCGTGTTTGCAATTTCAGTGACTCTGAAAATCTATGGAGGCTTCGACGAGCCCTCAGAGCGGAGGCCAAGGAGGCAGTGACGGACTTGCTCATAGGCAACACTGCACCAGCGGTCGTCATGGAGGCACTGGAACTGAGGTTTGGCAATTCCAATTTGATTATACAACATTTAACGTCACAGATTAGAAAGCTGGCTCCACTGCCCAATAATTATCAAAGCGACTTAACTGTATTCGCTATGAAAATAAATAATTGTGTCGCAACATTAAATGCGCTTAATCAACAAGATTACTTGCGAAGTCCCGAGCTATCAACTGCTGTAACATCTAAGCTTCCTTGTATTTTGTTGAGCAAATGGACCGAATACGCGTACACTAGACTAACATCTGATATACCGAAGCTAAATCTGCTAGCTGCATTTTTGAAGAGAGAGGCTGAAATGGTATCCGTTGTTGGTGTTGCGCATGTATATAGAAAACCTGAAATTGTACAACCGAGTCGAAAATTCGATGATAAACCTCGTTTCAGTAATAATCGACCCGTATTAGCTACGATTACGGAACCGTCCTCTAGACTATGTAAATATTGTAAAAAAGCTGATCATTTGTTACCGGAATGTCGACCTTTTAAACGAGCGATGAGAAAGGATAGATGGAGATTTGTAAAGTTTAATAATTTATGTTATTGCTGTTTGCAAGAGAGACATGAGCGAGATAATAATTGTCGTGGTTCTGTCTGTGATATAGATAGCTGTGGCCTCGCTCATCACCGCTTGTTGCACTACAATAAGCCGCACAGAACGCATGCAACTACAACAGAGGAGTGTGTAGCTGAGCAGACGCCGTCATCGGAAAGTCAACGTGGTGAATCATCATCATCTGCAGGCCGCGAGACTGTGGCTCACTCCCTCGCAACGAGCTCGGCGCTACGGCGCGAGAGCGTCCCAGAGACTTCCCGCGCCCGCGCACCCTCCACTCCCAGTGCTGTATTACTTAAAGTGGTTAAAGTAAATCTGAGTGGACCTAAAGGTACGGTGACCTGTTATGCTTTATAGGCGATGGAAAGAAAAAATGTCGAGTAACAATCGACCCATTCCTGTACATTCATAATAAAAGGTAAAATTATTTTTCAACTTGTACATCGTAGTGGTGTAGAATGGAATTGCCACATCCATCCCGAGGAACATGCCTTGTTCGTAACGTGGCTTAATGATCTACAACGTTTGAGCTCGCTTCGTATTCCACGATTTTATTTAAATGTACAGGAATGGGTCGATTGTTACTCGACATTGCCAAAGTCAATGTCGCAAAGCACGGACAACATTATTGATACACAAATGCATGTATTTTGTGACGCGTCGGCTAAGGCGTACGCGACCGTTATTTACTGGCGCTTTACACGATCAGATGGACGTGTACTTATTTGTTTTATAACCAGTAAAAGCCGCGTGAGTCCTTTACGTCCGATATCCATTCCTAGGCTGGAGCTGCAGGGAGCGCTGCTGGGCGCGCGGCTCGCGGCCACCGTGCAGCGCGAGCACCGAGACACACATCCTACTAAAAGGTACTTCTGGACGGACTCCAGTACTGTTTTACAATGGATTAAGAGTGACCCTCGCAATTACAAACCTTATGTAGCTCACCGCTTAGGTGAAATTGATGAGCTGACACAGGCATGCGAGTGGCGTCACGTCCCTACCGGCCTTAACGTAGCAGACGTAGCCACGCGTGAAGATGCTCCTCCGCTTGTTTATAGTAGTGACTGGTTTCAAGGTCCTTCCTTTCTGCGCCGCACCGAAGATCAATGGCCAAAGGACCTCAAGCGCAACAAACCGCTACTGGAAGCAATGTGTGAGGAACGATCTGTTCATGCTGTGATCGGACATGACTCAGGGTTATGTTTGCCAAACGAACATAACATCTCGAGTTGGCTCACACTAGTGCGCGCTACGGCAAGGGTTCTGTTATTCATTAGAAAATGTCAACGCAAACAGTGCAACTTAGACATTGTTCTAATGAAGGAGGCAGAGGACCTACTGATAAAAAAATGTCAAAATGATAGTTTTAGCACCGAATTGACATATTTGAAACAAAATAAACTGTTACCGACTAGCAGCCGCTTGTTACAGTTGTCACCGTATATTGATGACTCGTGCATGTTACGGGTTGGTGGTCGCATAGACAAGGTCATAGGTGTGGAGCACCATGCACGGCGCCCCGCTATTTTAGATGGTAACCATAAGATAACACGGTTGTTAGTTGAATATCATCATAAGCAAGCGATGCATGGCGCTAATGAACTCGTAGTTAATAATTTGCGACAGCAATATTGGATTTTACGACTCAGGCCAACCGTCCGTTCTATCGCGTCCCGTTGCTTGTTCTGTCGTTATCGACGGGCCACGCCTCAACCACAGCGTATGGGTGACCTGCCCGCCGCTAGACTACAAAACAATAGGCGTCCCTTTAGCTTTTCGGGAGTGGATTTTTTCGGTCCATTCGAGGTCACAGTAGGTCGTAAAAGGCACAAACGGTATGGGATGTTGTTTACGTGCCTCACCGTTCGAGCTATCCATATCGAGCTTACAGAAGATCTCACAACGGACTCCACAATAATGGCCCTACGTAGAATGGCTGCTCGTCGTGGCATGCCTCAGGTAATCATTTCAGATAATGGTACGAACCTTCGAGGTGCCGATGCGGAGCTGAGACGGAGCATAGCCGAGGTGAACCTGGACACGATTCGAGATGCCGCCGCTGTTCGTGGCGTGGAGTGGAGATTCAACCCACCAGGTGCCCCAGAGATGGGAGGTTGCTGGGAGCGGATGGTCCGCACAGTTAAGTCTTCCCTTAAGGTCATTCTAAAAGAACGCGCTCCTCACCCTGATACTCTGAGTACATTGTTAGCTGAAGTCGAGGCATTGGTAAACAGCCGTCCTATTACTCACGTGTCTGATGATCCGAATTACCCGGAGGCGCTTACCCCCAACCATTTTCTAATTGGTACTTCCTCAACAGGCCCACAATTTGGTAAGTATGTTGACTCCGATCTATCTTTACGAAAAAGATGGCGAGTCGCACAGAGGCTGGCAGACATGTTCTGGGCTCGCTGGCTCAAAGAATATTTACCGACTTTACTGCCGCGCCAGAAATGGTCTCAAGAAGCGAAGTCTCTCGAGGTAGGTGATTATGTCATCCTTGTCGACCCTAGTCAAGACAGGGGTTGCTGGCGTCACGGAGTAGTGAGTGCAACCTATGCAGGCAGGGATGGTCGCGTCCGCATTGTTGATGTACGCACACGCACGGGCGTGCTGCGCAGACCGGTCACGCGCGTCGCTCTACTGTCACCACGGGACTGTAGTGCTAACTAGTTAGCACTAAGGAGGCAGAAATTGTAGGCGACGCAATTAAATATTGTATAATAATTAAATAAAACAGAGCGCGGCCGAGGGACCTCCTTCTCACAGCTGGCACACTGGCAGTTATTTAAATTTAAATGCAGTAGCTAGACAGCGAACTCTACACAGAGTACTGAATGACTAGAGCTCTCGATACGAACACGTCAAGGCCCTCGGTCGCGCTGTAATAAAATTTTCTCGAGTTTTTCTTTCCATCGCCTATAGGGGGGTAATCTGTGGAATAAGTGATTAGAGATGAAACGGATAGTGGTTTGGCCGAATACCGGATATTCGACAAGAGGCTGGAGCGCCAGATGTCCGGCTACCGGATATTCGACCCTTTAGTAGTGATTGTCGCGATCAACAAAAACAAAACGAGACTGACTTTTTCTTTTTTTTCGTGGTCAGCTAATTCGAATCAGTACCCGCAGTTGTCAAGGATTGCTAGAATTTATTTTTCAGTATCTGGCAGTAGCGTTTACAGCGAAAGGCTATTTTCAGAAACTGGTTTGGTGTACGAAGCCAAGCGGGGTCGCCTTTTACCAAAAAATGCGGAAAATCTGGTATTAATTCACCACAATTTGCCACTTGTTAATTTTATTTTGAGTACTAAACTAATTAATAAAATAAACATTTTTGACGTGCGATTATACAAATAAATGGTGTCCTTAATCTATTGTGGTATAATTTGCCTTGTGTAAAATAATGAGAATTTTTTTGAATTACTATCCGGTATTAGGCCGGATATCGGATAGTTACCAAATAACCGTTTCATCTCTACAAATGATTATCGGCTTTTCAGAACGCTTATTCTACCAATTGGTGGTATACAAATTACGTAATTTAACATTTTTTAACAGATCTACCATATAACTTATAATTGACATGATAGCAATGCTGTGCTAAAAATATGTGATCATTTATCAATTCAATTAAAATTTAAATGATATCATCCTTGAATGTATTAGGGAAGTGCGTTGGTGTGCGAGCGTGCCGGCGCCCGGCGGTGACTCACGGCGCTGGCGGGGCGGCGCGGCACGCTGAGGATGGTGGTGGCGGGCTCCTCGGGGGTGAAATAGTCCGAGTCGTCCCCGCGCTCCCCGTGCTCCCCGCACTCCCCGCGCTCCCCTCGCTCCCCGCGCGCTGCACACACGCACACCTCCACTTACCACACACATGACACACCGACTGACGACACAGACCTTACAGCTTACATTAGTTATTACAACCCATTGGGTCACACACCCGCACACTAACGTCCGATCTCAGGTGATAGTGCTGATTCTCGAGTATTGATTAGCATAGTTTAAGATCTAAGGTAAAATATATAATGCATATAAATGTTCATAAAACATTCATCATATCTCACGGCTTCGCACTAGGCCCGAGAAAAAACATTAATCAGTCTCTGCCTTTCCTCGAAGAGGAAGCGGTGACCCACATTATCACTGGACCTACGGAACACATATAAAACATTTCATAGCCAATTTTAGGTGGAGTGCGGTTGCCTACCACCGGTGCACCGTACTGACGAGATTTAACTAAGTAATAATTATAAAGCCCAGCAAATCTTAATATATATAAATTACGTGTCACGTTGTTTGTCCGCGATGGACTCCTAAACTACTAAACCGATTTTAATCAAATTCGCACACTGTGTGCAGTTTGATCCAAATTGAAAGATAGGATAGTTTACATTTCAAAAAAAAAACTTTCGACAGAAGGAAGTCTGTCCGGGCAGCTAGTACAACTGTAAGGACCGTTTATTGTTCAGCAGGGTGCCCACCGAGCAGGGAGGACGGCTTGGACTCCAGGTGGCAGAACTATGACCACATTCATTCAGCAGATAAGGGGGCGTCCATAAATTACGTGAGATGTTTTAGGGGGGGAGGGGGTCGAGTCAAATCTCATCTAATCTTACGTTGGAGAGAGGGGGGGTCTCGGCAAATATCACGCAATTTTTTTTCTGATTGAAACAAAAAAATTATACTATTTTGGTCCATTAAATCCAGATTGTACATGCTCAAGATTTAATTTTAAGCGTAATCGTAATACGATTAAGATCATTCACTAAATAAAAGCACGAAGCATTTTTTTTTCTTTTTACAATAACAATCCAACGCGTTTACGTAAGAAACCCTCATTTTGAAAAATCTCACGTGAGATTGGGGGATGGGGGAGGGGGTTGAATAAAATCTCACGACATCTCACCAGGGGGGGAGGGAGGGACAGAAAATTTAAAAATACACCTCACGTAATTTATGGACGCCCCCTAACATCACTATCAACTGGCCTACTATGGTAAATAAAATTTCCTAACTACCAGTACAAGTACAATACTACAATACAATTACTGTAGAGCAATATGATCCACTTACGACCTAAAGTTATCTACAAATCAGAAGCAGTATCTTTACTTAATTAATGTATGCACAATTAAAAATTGAAGGAAAAATTCACACTTTTTCAATTGATGATAGTACAGGAACGCAAAGGGAAACCCGTATAATGGACAATAAAAATACCTTGATGAAATTGCTGTTCGTACTACATATACTATTAAAAATAAGGCCAATGCAGGTCAAACAAGCATGTTTGAAATTGATGGTTTTGGTAGATGAACCAATATGTTGTTGACCATCTAGCTATTATTACATCAAATAATGATCCAAATGTTTGCAAGTATATGAAATGGATTAAAATTTATTCAGAACTACTTTAACTTCATTATAATAAATATTGTCAAATCTGTTTAATATGTATGTATGTATCGCGTTTTGTTGTTCGAAAAGTGTTTGTTGCTCGTATTATTTAGAATGAAAGCTAACGCGGTATAAATTGTATTCGGTAATCTGTGATATTATGCTAGCTCGCTAAGCTATATTATCGTTCTTCGACTGGAATTATAATATTTTTTTTATACAAAATTGGTTTGGTTTACAAACTTTTTATGATGTTACACCATTGCTTCAACAAAGCACTATCAAAACCGAGGTGTATTTTTTCCTTACTACCCTAACATGACGTCACAGTGTACAGTAAGAGAGTTAAATGTACAAGCGTGTGTAATGTGTATACTGACAGTGGTGGCTGTGGTCGGGCTCCTCGGTGTCGGTGTCGTCGATGTGCGCCAGCGCCGGCGCCTCCGCCCCCACGCTGGGGCTGCGCGTGCCGTTCTTCAGGATCTGGACGGTACCACGGATAAACTTTTTAGCCAATTTATACATCAGTCACTGGCCGAATAGGAATCTATTTCGACTGGCCAATAATGAGGTTTGACTAGGAGCGCTGGAGCTTCGAGGGCAGACTATAGCATATTATACAGCATACACGTAACCTATGTAGTGTAAAATAGCTGTTGATCTACGAGTTCTTTCTTTCTTTTTCTTCTCTGTTTCTTGGCCGACAACGCACCAGTGATAGCTTTGGTGACATCCATCACTGATGTCCATGGGCGACGATAGCCACTAACCATCAGGTGGATCGTCAGCTCTTTTGCCGATTACTCCATAAATAATCTAAATTTTACTAACAAAAAATAACAGGCTTAAAAATAACTCAAAAACTACTTGTCAGATCTCGTTCAAAATGTGGGACCACATGACAAGCTCCTGCTTTCGATTAAAAAAAGAATCATTAAAATCGGTGCACCCAGTCGAAAGGTCTGAGATAACAAACATAGAAGAAAAAAATACAGTCGAACTGAAAACCTCCTCCTTTTTTTGAAGTCGGTTAAAAACGTTAATCACTGACCCCATTGAGCGGCAGCTGCGTGATGAGCGGCGACCGCCTCTCGGCGTCGCTGTCGGGCTCGCCGTCTCCCTCCCCCTCCCCCTCCCCGTCCGCCGCGCACGCCGAGCACTCCTCCTCCCCCTCGCTCTCCTCGTTTTCATCCACCTCGCCGTTCTGTTCCGGCCGGTGCTCCGAGTTCAGTGAGCTCTGAGCATCATTACAATTTAAAATACACGGGGAAGTCAACCTTCCTCTTCCTTTCAAGACATTACTGTACAGTGAGCAAAAAAGTTTGATATGTATGTAGTTTAGTATAAATATGTTGTGTGTAGCCAGAAATAAATCTTTTCTTTCTTTCTTTCTTTGATATAAACGTTCCGTAATTTTAAACATTACACAACGTCAACGTCCTTGTATCATACCTATTTTGCTGACTGTACAAATATTTCTTGGTTGTACACAATATCCATTAACATTAAGGCTTGTTGTAACATAATTAATTTGATCACATTAAATCTAGCTAAGTTAACAACTGCTGTCTAACCATGACAGCTAGGAGATGCACATTTAAAGACAACATTATTAAATGGATGATATGAAGCTTCCAATCGCAAATGATATTACACGCGGCATACGATCACGCTCAAGATATTAACTAAAGTCGGGACACGAAGCAGGAAGAAATTCGTACATTGACTTGTTATTACCTGTCTGTCACTCCCGCGTAAATACAATGCGTCTCGCTCGCATAGAACGGCGGCCATTGCACTGTGCGAGCGAGCACGCATTATATTTACGCGGGAGTGACAGAGACAGGTAATAACAAGTCAATGTACGAATTTCTTCCTGCTTCGTGTCCCGACTTTACACTCAGCACATAGTGTACCTTGGATCGTTTCTCGACATTGTTGAGGTTGTTGATGTTGTTGAGATTGTTGAGATTGTTGAGGTTGTTGAGGCTGTGCAGGGAGTGCAGGGAGTTGAGGTTGTTGAGGCTGGTGCGGCTGTAGGGCGGCGGCGGCGGGCTGGCGCGCTCCTCCGCGCGCCGCGCCGTCTCCTCGCGCGCCAGCAGCACGGACATGCGGAACTGGGGACAGTGGGGACATTACATTACCTGAGTACTTTCAACTTTTATTATACGTATCGTAAAGTTCGATTTACACGTATCAAGTTAACACGTATCAAGCTAAATAAAAAACTTTTATGTAAGTAACCTATTAATGTTTACAACATAACAACTATTACAATATTCGGTTGTCTTAACGTTTTGACTATCTTTACGTTCGTGTCCAGGATATATAAAGAAAAGAATAGTGTGGGCATGCCGCATGGGCCATACCTCCGGCGTGATGGGGTCCTTCTTGTTGGGCTTGGCGTCGTCCTTGGAGCCGCTGCCCAGGCTGGTGGACGAGCTGCGCTCCAGGTTGCAGCGGTTCAGGATCTCAGCCGCCTGACACATACCGACCAGTTGGGACACTTTATAAATCAAGTCGAATTGGACTTACAAATGAAAAGTTCATAACGGCAATATAGCGAAAACTAATTCAATTAAGAACTGAGCTATGCCCTAACTACTGAAATGCTTGAAGTATTTTTGCAATTCAATGATATTAATTTGTAAGTGTTAATTTCTTTTTTCGGAAGAACTCTAACATGTAGCTGTGACTGAGTATCTATAGTAATAAAAAAAACATATGGCCGTTAAATACTCAAACTATCACTTATCTCTAAATAACCAAGTAGGTAATGTAATAACACATAGGTATAATAAACTTTTTGGTTATTTCTGGGCAAGTGACTTGTGTTTGTAGTGTTGGTATGTATATATGTATGTATGTATGTATGTACCTGCGAGGCGGTGTCGGTGTCGGGGCTGGCGATGGCGGGCGCGGGGGGCGGCGGGCGCGCGCGCGCGGGCGGCCCGTTCAGCGCCTCGATCAGCGACACCGGCTCGTAGCCCGCCGGGATGTTCTCCATGCTGCCCTGTGACAACCAACACACAATACGGTTAAACAATCGTTATCGTTCAATGCATGCAAGGTATCATGTACTTCATTATAGCAGACACAAAGCTAGAAAAAATAAGATTTGAGTTCTAAACTGAATTCAATAGGAATACCTCAATCAGGTATACATTTATTAAAAGTATCAGAAAACACTTTTACGCCCCAACCCAGATTCACCAGTTACTTTAATCGCTCCTTAGTAAAGAATCACCATACAAATTTTGTACTGAGGAGCGATTTAAGTAACCGTTAGTGACTCTCAGTTGGGGCGTTGGCTCATAAATTAGAAATAAATTGAGGTGAAATGCCTGGAATGTATCAGTTTCAGTTTCGCACTTGAATTTTTTTTTTTTTTTTTTTGATTACTATGTAGTATTGTGAGATACCAAATAAGCAAGAAAACTTACTCTTGCTGTCTTAAAGTTTTCATAGATCAGAAAGTGGACAAATGCTGAGTAAACTTACATCGGGCGGGCTGGCGGCGGCGGGCGGGGCGGCGGGGGGCGCGCCGGGGGCCGCGGCCGCGAGCCGCTGCAGCGCGCGGATCTGCAGCAGCGCGCGGAAGGGCGCGCGGCAGATGGGGCAGTTGTTGGCCTGGTAGCGCAGCGAGTCCGCGCACGAGTTGCACAGGCACAGGTGGCGGCACGGCAGGATCAGCGTGTCGCGCACGTCGCACATGCAGATCACGCACTCCGAGCCGCCGTCCTCCGTCTCCTCGTCGGAACTCGGCTGGCGTGCAATTAAATATTAATACCTATAGCAGTCGCAGTACTCGTTGACAGGGCGAAGCATACTGCGCGCTCACTCGCATTTAGGCGCAATATGATCAGCTCGCACTTTTACGAGCGAGATACATACTGCTACGGCTATAGCAAGGTACAGTCGGCCGCAGAAGTAGCTTAACATTGTCGTACTTTGTAATAGTAACTGTTTCGACGGTTTCCTAGCAACATCTATGACAAATTCAAGAAATGTAATGTGACAAGGTACTAAAATGTTAAGCTACTTCTGCGGCCGACTGTACATCTAATCTACCCATCATCCTCACATATTGCAAGAGTTAGTTATTATTACTAAGGCTTCAATTTCAATATCCATCTGACCTATCACACAGCTATAATACAGATTACCACATTATGTGTATCGGTATACAAAGATACAATAATTCTATCTATAATGATGGTTTACCTTGGTATCCAAATTCTTGTTTTCAATGCCATATATTTCCTGCAGCAGATAGCACAGTCCGTCCACAAATAGTTTCTGTTTGAGTGCCTTGAGCACATATGTACCGTCGGAATGCTTTTCTATCACTGCAATTGTAGTGTGGGACTGCCTTATTTCTGTAATGGCAAATTTTTAATATTGAAAGGCATTAACTCACAGCTTAATCAGCAATATTTTTAAAGAGACGCTGATAACATACAATTCACAAAGCTTTAACTAAACTAGAAACATATTGATTAAATATTATTATTTTGACGACCCTGTAGCCTAGTTGGTAGCGACCCTGCCTGCGAAGCGAGGGGTCCCGGGTTCGATTCCTGGCCGGGACAGATAATTATGTGACAGATAAATATTTGTGTAGTCCATGCCACCTGCAAAACACGTAATTATCACTCTTAGGGACAAGTGGCCAATTTGTTTCTCTGACTGCTAGCTCTGAGTCACACTCCTAGTAGTTCAACCATGTACAGTCTGTAGACCATTAAATTAAGACTTTAGACTTACCTTCTTGTCCTTCATCAACCACGCAATAAATAGCGATAGGAATAATCTCTCTGTCCGCACTGAATGACAGATCCTCATCAGCAAACTTGGACGGATCAAACACGTGTAAAATTTGGCAGAATTGCTGGTTCGCGCCTTTCTTATAATGGTATGTCTGAGAGGTCATTGTTGGGTCACGGGGATAATATCTATGAATAAATGACCACTTTATTTTTGAAACTTTTTTGAATTTATAAAATTTAGTTATGATAAAAATATTGTAATCTACAGAAGTAAATTAAAGTAATTGGATGATATTGCTTTAAATATTTTTATGGATATTAATTGTACATTGACATGATATTAAAGTCATACACTAAATTGAAAGGACAATAAACCAGAATAACTTACACAACACCTGTTGGCGTGACCTCTTCGGTGCAGAAATAAAAGATAGTGATAGCACATCGCGCATCACAGTCAAATGTGAATTCTATGTTGTAGTATGTTCCTTTCCCATTGCATTCTACAGACTTCACTTGATCATTGATTTTGTTGGTGTCATTGATCTTCCCCACCGGCTCCGGACAGCGTACAAACCTCAGGGACTCCTTGCGTATATTGATAAGACTTTTGAGTGTTTTTGTCGGTTCATTAGACTGCGGTGGGGGATAGGGAAACTGTAAAGACGGTGACTATTAACTATATTTCTTTTCAGTTCTTTACATACACTTTAGTTTTCATTGAAAGTGTAGTGATATACATGTATCAGTACATAGTAATTATAATAATAATAAATTGAACTGCTATCTTGAAGTACAGTCACCTGCAGAGGAAAGTAACCCATCTGTTTACAATGCAACAAGCAACGGAGACGTTGCTGTTTGTATATTTATAAACAGATGGGTTACTTTTATCTGCAGGTGACTGTACTATTATTACATTATTATATTATTGTTGACAGTTTATTTTTATTTTTAGCTTGCTTATCATTTTTATGTCATGTATATTTCATGTTTATGTCGTTTATATAGTAAGTTTAGTTCAGAAACATCACAGCACTTTGTTTACTAAATAATTTAATACTCTAACACATACATTACCTTTTAGCAGATAAGAATACATATTGCATAGATTGTATGATATTTATTATAATGACCTTGTAACCATTTGTACTGTTAGAGTTTTACTTAACTGATACTTAATTTTAATTTGATATTAGTGTACATTGTATGTAAATAAACTTTTTTGATTACTTTCACCTTAACAAATTATTATCAGCTTTCTCTCATTACCTCACAATTTTTATGATTACTCTATTAGTTCATACATACAGGAGTGGGTCTGCTGCCCAGGAAGTTCAAATCTGCATTTTCACCAAATAAATATGCCTCTGGTTGCGGAGTATCAAATCTTTCACCGCCCATTATAAAATGACTGCCAAAGTAGTTGCCTGAAGGAGATATAAAAGGTAAATTAGGTTTCTAACTGGAGAAAGTAGTATACAGATATCAGTAATTAAATAATTCAAATAGGATAAGTCACAGATGTATTGCTACTGGAGGACTGTGATATAATTTGTTATGTAAATCCTTAATTTTTGTGAACTAAAATGAACATTTCTTAGTATTTTTCTTCACCAGACTTCATTATTTATTCTTCATTAATAAGCACTGAAGATATTTGATAGCCCTGACAGAGTGGAGTTGGATGGATAATAAATATAGCAATAAATCTGAGTAATAGTAGTTGATGTGCTATAAAAGGAATTTCCAGGTAATATTTTAACAAAAGTAACGTCTTCTGTAAATAATTAATATTTTTTTAATATACATTTCATGAACTGGTCAATCAATATCTACTTAACATTTCTTACTGTACAGGTCTCATAGGAAATTATATCCTAAATATAGGACAATTTATTTTATATTAAAACTTGCATTTCAAAAATGACTGCGCATACACTTGTTAAGACGTTCTTCAAATACTACGTACTGTCTTTCATTGCAAATTATAATTCCCACATGAACATTAGTTAAGTCGCTGCACTATTCATAAACATACAGTCAAGGTTTCACAATAGAAAAACATTTACGTAAAGAAATAAGGTATCGAGATAACCATTTCCTGATAAATTGAAAAATATATGCTATTTATGGTGAACTTACCAGATCTCGGGGGATATTTGTACGCATGGTTTGAAACAACGTCGGCCTCTTCAACCCCTGCGTGTTGTCTACTAGTCAAAGCCCCCATTTTTTGCACAAATAAGAGTTGTTTTAAATAAAAGAAACAACCACAATTTTAACAAAATAATTATGAAATACCAATATGCCTTCAAGAGGAAGAGAATTGCAATTTGTCATTTTGTTGTATTTCTATTTTGTATGTATTGAAAGTTGAAACTATTGACGTTGTCAATTGTCATTTATTGTTGTCATTTGTCAATGTCACGACCACAGATGTTTTCAACCATACAGCAAATTTATATAACTTTCAGTCATGGATATAATGGCCTAACTGGATCACAGACTTCGAAGAGGGTCGATGTATCATTCGATCGTGTTCAAATATTTTTCTAGGTGCGGTGAAGTGTACTTAAAATAAAAGAAATGTACCGAAATTAACAATATAGTATTATTTCATTATCACCTTATACACAAAAATAATCATATACAAAAACATCAGTTTTCATGACTTAAAGATAATTTTTAATAAATTAAAATAAAACGTGTTATTTCAATAATAAACTTCTTTACCACCAGAAAAAAAAACAACTATAGAAAACATTTCGAAGAATCATAAATAAAATGTATAAATTGAAGTTATACTTTATAAGGGGCGTTTTGAAAAAAATATAGATTAAAACTTTTACGATGCGACAGCCAAAAATTGAAAATATGGTTGTATCGATTCAACAAAAATGTGACATCATCTGTCTTCACGTACCTCTACGAAGATTGTATCCAGTTAGACTATGCAGCTATGATATCCTTGATTGAACCTAATTTTAACATCTGTATGGTGTAAATATAAATACTCTGTGGTGTGATAAAAGTTAGGCCAAATGTCAAATTCGACTGACATTTCTTTTACAAGTTACGGTGTCACTTTGTGAAGGTATATATTTACTTGTGATGTGAAATCTAATTTAATCGCAGAAACTCCTGGTTATTTATTTGTGATATTAATTCATTACTATCTTGAGTAATAATAGAGTTTGTTTTTTGGTATATTTCAGGTCACCATGGGGCGCCGACCCGCTAGATGGTAAGTTGTCAATACTTTGCATCTTGGTTATAACTCGCAGATTACCATGTTATTTTACGGACTATTTTACTTACAGTTATCGGTATTGTAAAAACAAGCCGTACCCAAAATCACGGTTCTGTCGTGGTGTCCCCGACCCGAAGATTCGTATCTTCGACTTGGGTAAGAAGAGGGCCGCAGTGGACGACTTCCCACTATGCGTGCACTTGGTGTCGGATGAGTACGAGCAGCTGAGCTCGGAGGCGCTGGAGGCGGGCCGTATTTGCTGCAACAAGTACTTGGTGAAGAACTGCGGCAAGGACCAGTTCCACATCCGGATGAGGCTGCACCCCTTCCACGTGATCCGCATCAACAAAATGTTATCGTGCGCTGGGGCTGATAGGTATGTGTTTGTATTTGAATAGGTGTGCCATAAATGTATGGTATACATTTATTAATTAATGCATGAGTTTGTTGACACATCCTCCACATTTATACAAGTTTCCCATATTTGCTATTAAATTCATTTTATTTGTTAGAGGAATAATGTTACTGAAAAGTTACTATTAGAGCAACTTAACGAACACTTGTTCCAATTTTTTAATTATATCTTTTCATATTATCAAAAAGATAACAGATTTCTGTTAAATACTCTTTCTAAAAGGATCATTAAAATTATCACTGAACAATAATCATATATCAAAATTGTCATTATGTATGCCATACACATGCTATGCACCCCATCATCAGAACTTAATTTCAACCCATTGTGTGATGTCTACTATGTATGTAGATTACTTTCCAAGATTCCCATACTATATTTGTGTAAAATGTCCACATTGGTATCTATTTTACTAAGGTCTTTACAAACAACAATCAATGAGCAAACATTGGTTCCACATCAAATTGGAAAGGAATTAAGTGATGGTGTCTCACACGGTATACAAAACACCATTTGGTTCAACTACCAACAGTTTAATAAATATGCAACCAATCTGGGAAATTTATTTTTGATAGATGTAACTCTGAAATTAAAAAAAGTCCTGATTGGTGCATAATACATTCTGAGGTGACAAATATAAAAAGAATAACATTTTTGATGTTGGTTAAAAATATGTGCTTAAGTTGCACAACATATATGTAAGAATTAATATCATGATATTGAATGATAAGGTAAAATCTGCAAGTCATTTTTATGATTCAAGGAAAATGTAAAGTAGTGTGAAATTTAAAGATAATTATCATGACTGTACAGATCTTTGTTCTGATTAGAAAATCTTACTTTTTAATTAAAACTGTTTTTTTGTTTCGATAAATAATGCTATTATCGAGCCTATCAATTTTCTCTCATGATAAGTCAGTCTCCAGTACACACTAAATCAATATAAGAGGCATGTATCGTGCTTCCTCTTTGTAAATCAATGTCTTTGTAATGTTCTTGTATTATGGATTAATACCAGCAGCACATAGTCAATTACCTTCAGGTGGGCCAGGTAGCCCCATCTTCAGAATAAACACGAATGTATTGAAATTTGAAAGTAATTAGCATGAATGCATGTATCATCTATTTCAGGCTCCAGACTGGGATGCGTGGTGCTTTCGGCAAACCGCAAGGCACAGTAGCGCGAGTGCGTATCGGCCAGCCCATCATGTCCGTGCGCTCCAGTGACCGTTGGAAGGCGCAGGTCATTGAGGCACTCCGTCGTGCGAAGTTCAAGTTCCCTGGCCGTCAAAAGGTACAAAAGTTTATTTATTAACCATTCAACAAGTTACTTTTATGGATTGAAATTTTATCATACTACTAGCTGACCGGGCAAACGTTCTGCCAAAAAAATTTTAGGGATAGGGGGATGAAAAATAGATTTTCCACCCTAGCCGATATGCATGCTAAGATTCACGAAAATCGGTCGAGCCGTTTCGGAGTTCAACTTCAAAAAAGCGTCACACGAGAATTTTATATATTAGATAATTCACTAGCCCATTGGTTTTTAAAATTTTGTCAGACATACAAGAATATACATAGTTCTAAAATTCATAATTGAATCGTTTCAGATCTATGTTTCCAAGAGATGGGGCTTCACGAAGTATGACCGTGATGAGTTCGAGAGGCTGCGCGAGGAAGGTCGCCTGGCCAATGACGGCTGCAACGTGCGCTACCGCCCCGAACACGGTCCCCTCGACACCTGGAGAAAGGTCCAAACTGAAATCTACAGTGTTTAATCAGCACCAATAAACTGATACATTTTACTCTGGACTTTTTTTTGGTATTATACTTAATGCCACTAGTACTAATATCATCATCGCAACCAATAACTCCCTCTGCTGGGCTCGGCACTCCCCAGGCCATTGACATTATTCAAATGTGGACTGGCAATCGCACTTGACACTGGGACAACAGCTGTTGTCTTCCAAATTCCTAAGTGAATTAGCGAATGAATCGTTTTACGCCTAAACAATATAGGCCGTGCGCAGATTACTTCGAATCCTCATGATGTCTGAAAGTTAAAAGACCATTGCATACGTAACGCGGGACGGGCCACGTTCCGCTGCGTATGCACTATCGTATACATTTTCTACGAAACGATGTTTTCAAAACTTCACGTCCCGTCCCGTACGGGAAAAAACCCTATTACGTATGTATTGGGCTTAAAGAGATGCTTGCAGGATTCAAACTCACCCCCTATGTGGTAGACGGTAGAACTAAATAAAAACTATTATTACTGTATTGCACAATTGCGACCTAAAATACGTACTATCTAATACATAAAATTCTCGTGTCACGCTTTTTTGAAGTTTTTGAAGTTGAACTCCACCGAAACGGTTCGACCGATTTTCGTGAATCTTTACGTGCATATCGGCTAGGGTGGAGAATCGGACATCTATTTTTCATCCCCCTAAATGTTAAGGGTGGTCCACCCCTAAATTTTTGGCAGAACAACGTTTGCTGAGTCAGCTAGTATAATTATATTTTTGTTATATAAATACAGACAAGCAATATCTAATTAGAGGATGAGTTATAACAGCACAGTAATAATTCTTTCATGTTTTGTTGATTTCATAAACATTTTTATATTAACAATACAATTTACGGTCTAAAAAAAACATCGATCGATTTACAAGGATATTTAGGCTTCTTCACAGGTGATGTAGATTTTCTTTTCCTTTTGGCTTTGCTTCCTGTTACACAGACTGGATTTGTTTTATTATTGAGTGTCCTACTTAATTTTTGAGCTTCGTGAAAATCTAAATGCTCTGGCAATTTTTCAACTGCAACCTTTTTACCACATTCTGTACATATTTTTGTGGGTCTCGTATCATCTATCTTCACAAAAAAATTTGCTATCGAGGGAAGTTTCTCAGAAGGCGATACTTCTATTTGACTTTGACTTTTCTTTGGCTGCTGTTTGTTAATAACTATTTCAGATTTATTGGATTTTTCTTCAACTTCTTTCGTTTTGTCTCTCTCCTTTCGATATAGCTCCCGTTCTTCACTTCTTAATTTTAGAGCAAGATGGTAATCAGAGTGTATATCTAGGTTTTCAATTGATATTATTTTTTTGCATTCAGGACATTCAATGGATTTTAATATTTCAGGAAAAACTTTATTCGCTTCAGAGGAGGAATCTTTTGGTTCAGACTTGACTTGAGTTTCTTCATTATCATTAGCCGTATCAGAGTTATCATCGGTTTCTGTAATTTTGGAACTATGAAGAAGTTGGCGTATGTTACTGACCCGATCGACTACATCAGCGTCGTCTTCAAATAAAGCGATGCTTTTATTTATTTCCATATTTATCGTGGATCCTGAATAATCAGTATCATTGCTGTCTTCACCACATTGGACTACATTGCAAACAGGAGTCGTGGATCTATCTTCAGGTAAACAGGTTTTTAGTGTATCAGTGGTATTTAATGGTTGTACAATGCTTGTAACATTTCCAGTCAAAAATTTTGCGAAAAATGATTCTTGTTTGTCTAATGTTGCTTCTATTGGTGTTTTGTTTTTAGAGACATCTCTTTTGGCTTCACTAGGTTCAGTAGTTGACTGGAAGAATTTTTGTAAGACAAAGTCTTTCCCATTATTTCCTTTATCACTAACGTTTTGTTTATTTTCTTGTTGGGCGAAAACTGATTCATGTGTCTCTAAGATTGTTTCTATTGGCACATTATTTGTATCATTTACTTTTACATCATTTTTATCTTTTTGTGATTCACTGGTGGTTTGCAAGAATTTTTGTAAGATGTTCTTTGGTATGTTATGGTTACTGTTATTACTGTCTGGTGGTTTATTTTCATGTGTGATTTGCTTTGCTTTTGATACAGTTTGTTTAGAAGAACCAGCACTAAAGTAGTCTTTAATTTTTTTAACTTTTTTATTTTCGACATTATCTTCAAATTTCCCTACGCTAATTCCAAGAAATTTTATAGGTGCCTTTAATTTTCTATTTTCTTCACCATCTGAAAAACAGACTAATTTTATTAACTCTCTCCTTTACTTTATTCAATTACTTACCTAACATAAAGAATTGAACATAATCTCAACTACAAGAATAAGCACAGTACACACCTTTAATTTTCACTCCTTCTGCACTTTCCATTAAAAGTTCTAGTGCTTTCTTTGAAAATAGATCTCCACAAAGTTCCTCATCAGGTACAAAATTATAAGATCTTGAGCTGCTGGAATCTTGCCCATTCGGCAGTTGCGTTGAGTAACTAACAACCATTTGTTTTGGAGTCCTATTGTTTTCCAAGGCATCTTGTTCCAACCTGTCTTCAATTTCATCTCCAAGGTCTCGGAGCCATTTTCGTAATTTATCCAAATCAGTGAGAGCCGATTTCCCTCGCAGTTGCTTGCAACATCCTATACTTTTGGGAGTCAGTCTAGCTTGTACTGCTTCCAAGTTGATCCCACGAGCCATGTTGTACAACCAAGTTCTATAAGGAATACAAAATGAGTTTAGTAAAAATCACAGTTTTCATTTATCTAAATTAATGCTATTGTATAAGTACTAACCCATTCTTTTCATCAAATTTTGTTTGCAGTTCTTTCTCTGGAAATTGTTGGAGCTCAGCCATTGTGGTTATTCTCAAAATTTGTCGAACATTGTCTCCAAACTTGCCACCAAGATGTTTCACTTTCTTAAGTGGCAGAGTTCTAAAAAGTATATTAGTTTTCATATACGTTAGGAATCAAATAAAGGATTAAATAGCTGCATATAATTAACATACTTATAAAGTATATTTACAGCATGTTTGGGTAGAATTGTCTGTTTGTTGGGCTTGTTCATTCCACAAACCAACTTTGCTAATATCTTGTTATGAGCTATGCCTGCAGAACACCTGTACCCTGTGAAACAGAAAACAACAAGAGATCATCCAATATTCTACAAAAAATATGTATTTTGTATATTATTTATTTATTCTTTAGGGCTCTTCGTTTGAAATGTACTCTTATTTATGGTCAATAAACGTTATTATTATTATTATTCTTTTGAAACACCTTAAAGTAGAGGTTACAAGGGCGAACTTAATGCCTAATGGCATTCTCTGCCAGTTGACCCTGGGTGATGGTGAAAATGTGAGGTAGGCAAAGAAAAGAAGAGAAAAAAAGAAAAAATTATAAAAACCAAACGGGAAGAAATAATACAATACACATACATCATATTATAACAATAGATATAAATACATAATATATACGTATAAATACAAAAATATACATAAATTTACATACTTATAATTATAGTTTTGAACAGGTTTTATATAAACTCATCCACTACATGACTTTTTGAGAAAGTAATCCTGGACTAGCTTTTTGAAAATACCTCTGCTTATCGCCCTCCTAATGTTCAAGGGTAAGGTATTCCAGAGCAGTATAGCCTGAATAGCAAAGGAATAATGGAAAAACTTACTAGAATGAGACGGAATATGTAATTTATGGTGTAAGAAAAATTTAATATCATATTTCTGTTAGTTTATTTTACTTTAAATTTCATTATGAATACTCATTTATACCTGTTTCTGTATAAACTGCAGCTCTCATTTCACTTACAATTACGGCTCCTACCAGCAGTCTCTTGGCATGGTCATAATCAAATTCTATGGAATCACTGCCACAGGTCACCACTTCAGACATGAACCCATCTAAACACTCATAGCCTAATGCAAAAGTATTTGGCATCATTTCCCCTGTGATGCTGTTAACATTGAGAGTTTTTAATCTTTCTTGTACCTGAAAAGACCAGAAACACAAAACTTGAATGTACATTTTTTTAATCAATATAATTATGTGCAGCACAGTTACTGTGCAAGTTCATTGGTAAAATTTAGAACTATTGAACAAAGCAATTACCATATTAAAAGCACTATCAATATAAAGTAAACCAAATCAAATCAATAATTTAATTGTGGAATATAGATACATTATAATATCTTTAATGCATTAAATTTATTTAATTTATTAAATATATTTAGCGATAAGATCGCCTTGTGTGCACAAATCATATCAGTATTGTATAGCTTTTTCTAACTTTGTAAAGGTGCATTAAAGTGTAATAAACAAATAAATAGGTCTCTATGTACTCGCTGGAATACAAAAATAAGATAAAGTCAAGATATTCAACTAAACTGAATCTTACATATAACATAATGAAACCCATTTGTAACTTATGATTCATCAAATAAAATACACTGGTTAGCCATTCTACAATACTTACCGGCTCTGTGATGTCTAAATAGGCTTCATCTATGGATGCCCTCTCTAAAAGTGAAGTATATTTTTGTAGGACTTTAACAACCTCCTTACCGGCATCTCTGTACCTGTTGCACAATAAATCATTATGGAGATCGCTTTCATGAAATCAACTACTTAATACTGATTGAGTGATTACAATATACTATGTTTTCAGCTTTTATTACTGGTGACATCTTAAATAGCATTTATCTATTTATTCCACACAGGGCCTTCATCATAATTCTGTGATGAGTGAGATATTATCAAAATATAATTTTGTTCATTATACAATTGATTTTTTTTAATGCTTTTAGCAGGCAAATGAGCAGACGGGTCACCTGATGGTAAGTGATCACCACCACCCATGGACATTAGCAACACCGGAAGCATCACCAATGCATTGCCGGCCAAGATGATGACGATAGACCCGCTTCTTGAAGTTGTGTAAAATGTTTAAAAATTGCAATTAATTACATTTTAAGTGCTTCACTTTACATACTTAGTGATGTCAGCCTTCCCTCTCTGGCAGGGAACTGAGGGCAGTTGAATCTCTGGGCATTTCTCCTTTGCCTCATCCCCTCTCATGTGCCTAGTGACACCCAAAGCTCGAGCCACATAGTTTACTGCTATTATACTGCAAATTATACAAAAAAATGTCTATTAGGTATATAGACAGATGAAATCTAATAAAACATCGATAGATACATACATTAAGGCTGGCAATTAACGACGGAATTCAAGAAGCATTAATTAAACCAAGAAAAGGATCTTTATAAAAATATAAGGATGTCTATTTCTATTATTATAAAGTAATACATACCCTCCTCCTTTCCAAGGGTTGTATTGTACGACTGCTATGGGCTTTCCCGCCAATTCCGGGTTCAACTTCTCTTCTACTTGGCAATAGAAACAGTCCATGTCTACTAAAACTACTACTCTGTTGTCTTGATCCATAATGAAAGATACGTAGGTTGAAGATTTAAATTATACAACAAAATTACTTTCATAGCTCCAAAAACATAACCTTTTGAGGCTTTTGAATTTATATGTCAAAGTCGGTGAAAGTCGTCAAAACTTTAGTGTCAAAACTGATAACTGACTGTCATCAGTCAACGTATTTTCTCGATACCATAGAGCACTTATTGCCTTGGACTCCAGATTAATGCTCCGAGCACGAAACTACTCTATGATATAGGTACACAAGTCTGCGCGAGAATCCACTATCCAGCTCTTTTTTAACAACAGCTGTAAGTCTCCTGCATCACCGAAAGAAGGCCAAATATTAAAACGAAGAGTTTCTGACGAGCTTTTATTAATTCATTAAATGAAGTAATATACAAAAATGTTGGTATTTAATTAAAATCCTTGTCCGTAAGTATTGTTCCACTTGACGTACTGGCCGAGGTCATCCTGCGACACGCTCGGCCGCACCCGCTGCAGTGCCTTGGTGAAGTCCTGCAGGCGCACTGGACGAACCTGACACAAAATATAATATACGAGTAACCGCCCTCGCTTTGCTTCCGTTTTCTTTTTTTTTACTCCTTGGATTACATTATTAGAGTTTTATTAAGGATCCCCAATTTTTTTGAAAATATAATGCGCCTATGTCACCCGGGGATAGTGTAGCTTCCCAACAGTGAAAGAACTTTTCAAATCGGTTCAGTAGTTTCGGAGCCTATTCAATACAAACAATCAATTCAATCTTTCCTCTTTATAATATTAGTATAGATTTATGTCCCTGTTTGACCATAAGAAACAAATGGAGATGCAGTATACATGTAAGTAGCTGGCCAAGGTGAACTAGAACGAATATTAGTGACGTACTGCTGAAAAACTATTATCAATTTTATAATATTGTTTAGATTTTCAACTAATTTTACCTTGTCTCTGTCGATGCTAACAATTTGCGAGAGCGGCACGGATCGTATGGGCCCCATGGCGGCCTCGGAGCACAGCGACTTCATGTCTGCGCCGGAGTACCCCTCAGTTAAATCAGCTATTTCAACTATTTGTTCTGGGGTCAATTCGTTCGGCTCTGATTGTAGGAGGTTGGTTATTATTTGTGCACGGGCCTGTTAACAACATTTTAAGGCTAAATAATTAAAAGTACTTATGCCCCAACTTAGAGTCACTAACGGTTACTTAAATCGCTCCTTAGTAAAGAATTTGTATGGTGATTCTTTACTAATTTGAGTAACCGTTAGTGACTTTGATTCATACCCTACTATGTATATTAATTAAGAAACTCTGTGATTGTATACCTCGCAAAGTACAGAGAAAACCGACCCAAGCTAAAGTTTAATATTTTAATTATTATTAAAAATACTAGCTGCCCGGACAGACTTCGTTCTGTCAAAAGTATTTTTTATTTATTTTGAGATGTAAGCTATCCTATCTTTCAAGTTGGATCAAACTGAACACGGTGTGCAAATTTGATTTAAATCGGTTCAGTAGTTTAGGAGTCCATCGAGGACAAACAACGTGACACGTAATTTATATATATTAAGATTTATATTTTTATTCGTTGTACCCACATCGACGTCCGGCAACGGTATGTAGAGCCGCTTGACCAGCCGCCGGCGCGCCGCCTCGTCCAGCTCCTGCGGCCGGTTCGTGGCGCCGATGATGAGCAGCCGGTCTTCCTCGGCTGGACAACATACACGTCATTACTATTACTGTACAGATATACGTAAAAGTCAATATAATAACTTATCATAATCATATATCGACATAATATTTGTCAACCCTGTAGCCTAGTTGGTGGCGACCCTGCCTGCGTAGCGAGGGGTCCCAGGTTCGATTCCCGGCCGGTGCAGATATTTATGTGACCGATAAATATTTGTACTCGGGTCATGGGTGTTAATCTGATGTGTTATAAATGTCGTCCATGCCACCCGCGATAGAGGTAAAAACCTACTGTGGGGGTGTGAGTGTGTAAGTGTTTATAATGGTTTATACATACATTTTATTACATATAAACGCTATACATTCATAGCCCCACACACCCCATAGCATTATTTGTCGTGGCCGTTGTAGTGACCATGGACAACACACAAAGACGAAGACACACAGCACAGAACAGAGAGTACAGAAGTTCAAACTCTTCATTCTTTCTTCCTCTCTGGAAATCGAACCTGGAACGCTTCAAGCGACGGTTCGGCATGGTAAACCGCCAAGCGGGTCATCAACCAAATACATTTATACTGTGTTTATAGTTCACAGACTAAAAGTGACCGACGGTTGTCCTCACTCATATATCCCTCACTCGTACATTAAACAAATTCATTTTAAAAGTACCGGTAGCAGCGCCATCGAACTGCACCAAGAATTCTGTTTTGATTCTCCTCGTGGCTTCGTGCTCCGCGTCGCTCCTCTGAGTCAACAACGAGTCTATCTCGTCTATGAATATTACCTGGAAAATGTTACAACTCGTATCTCACAACAGACCAGTCGCAGAGCAGTTAGCTCCGCCCAGAGGAAGAGCAGATAAGAACATTATATCTGATTGGTTCTCCACTTCATACCACACCATTACAAGTACAGGTGTAAAAACCTAATTTTAGCAAAGTTTCCATAGTCATATAAATGAGCATTCCGAGAGGGGCAAGGGAGAGGGGTAGCCTCCTTCTAGAATTTACGTTTACCTTAACTTCCGGAAAAAATGATTTAACCCCCCCCCCCCCCCCCCCCTCCCCGGCCCAGAAGGTTGGTACCTACGTAATACGTTCAAGTTCATATGGTTACTTTTTACGTTAGCGTTAAGCGTGGTGTGGTCAGTGTATGGGTGTGGTCAGTGTATGGGTGTGGTCAGTGTATGGGTGTGGTCAGTGTGTGAGTGTGGCCAGTGTGTCTGTGTGTGTGTGTGTGTGTACTCACCGCGGGCTGGTGGCAGCGCGCCACGGCGAACAGCGCGCGCACCATCTTCTCGCCGTCGCCGATCCACTTGGACGTGAGCGAGGACGCCGAGATGCTGAAGAACGTTGCCTTGCACTGCGCTGCCACGCACTTGCCTAGACAGACAACAAACTGTGCTTTTATATTGTCAACATTTCAATATCATGTGTTTAATATGAAGGTTTACTTTTATGTGGAAATGAGAAAACTTATCTACTGCTGGATTGTAAGTGGTCACTTGCAAATGCTAATACACCCAGGGCACTGACATTCACCAATGCATTTACCACAACTTCAAAATGTTTATTAATAATTATAGTAGGAAAAGAGGGAAATGCCATTGTGAATACACAATGATTTTTGATGTGAGTAATCACTGCCCATTCTCTATTGAGAATGGAATGAGAATGGGCAGTGATTACTCACATCAAAAATCTTGACTTCCAAACTTAAATATTTTTTACAATTTTTTAAATGAGACAAAAGCAAGGGACTTGTCCTTCAATAATTATTTACCAATCAAAGTTTTCCCAGTGCCAGGTGGTCCAAACAGCAGGATCCCTTTAGGGGGCCGCCGCAAGCCCGTGAAGATGTCGGGGCGCAGCAGCGGCCACACCACTGCCTCCTGGATCACGGACTTGGCCAGCTGCAGCCCAGCTATGTCCTCCCAACCTGGACCAATTTATATATCTTTTGTGTAGAGATTGTCTAGTGATTTAGGTGGGCTAAAGGGAACAAACTGATATGATAATGGCCTGACAACAGAGGATCTAAGTTTCTCCAAATTATATAGAATGTTATGACAATAGTCAGTTTGAGCTCAGGCACTCACCAGGCATGACGAGTTGCTGGCAGGAGATTTTCCTTAGGTACAATAGTTTTTAGGCGTTACTAGTCCTTTCGAAATTATGACTGTGGAAACTTCCTGATATTTATGTTGACTATTAGCCTCTACCAATCTGAATAGATTGTATTAATAATATAATTTAAATTTTACTAACAAAAAATAACCGACTTCAAAGTTACTCAAAAACTACTTGTCAGATCTTGTTCAAATTTATGTGGGACCACATGACAAGCACCTGCTTTCGATTAAAAAAAGAATCATCGAAATCGGTTGGCGTGATATTGAGTTATTCGTCAATTTGTCGCGCACATTCTTAATACAAATTTACGACTTATGTGGTTTTCTCATGGATGCCATTGTCAGATCTCAATAAAATTTATGTGGGACCACATGACAGCCACCAGCTTTCGATTTAAAAAAATCATCAAAATCGGTTCGCCCAGTCCAAAGTTCTGAGGTAACAAACATAAAAAAAAAATACAGTTGAATTGAGAACCTCCTCCTTTTTTTGAAGTCGGTTAAAAATGTTTAAAGATACCCATACTTGTATCAACAACTAACGGACTGTAACCAATTAGTACATACCTATTGGTGTTCCTTTATCAATAATCTCACTTTCAATTAGCTCAATCATCTTTGGATCAATATGTTTTAGCCTGTCATCCATTATTTTAACCTCAGTAGGTTCCTGCTTTTCCCTACAACCAATATGATGCAAATTATCACAATGAATTTCTAAGATTAGCTGATTAAATGCACACAAGTTAATACTTAACACTTACTGGGCCCCAATCATAGGTGATACAAACTTGCTCTGAGCTTTTCTCGAGGCTCCCAAGGACCGCTTGGCCGCTGGATTGGTCGCCAGCAACTGTTCTTTAGCAGTCTTAAATGTTAGTTTGGCTACATTGCTTTTGTGTGCTCTATTCTCTTCTTCTTCCTTCTCAAAATCAAATTCTTTATTAAGATTGGGCTTGTCATAAATATCTTTACTTGTATTTGCTGCTGAATCAACTTTGGTAAATATGCTTTTTTGATGATTCCTCACACCAAATTTAGGCTTTGTAGGCTTGTGTTCCTCCCCTGAACTGGATTCTTGACTCGAGCGTACTGATGGCATACATTTGATGGAGCAAGGGCTTCTGTTAATATTTCTTTGGTCTATATCAACAAGACCAATACTACAGTTGCATTCATTTTTCAGAAACGATTTCAGCCCCACAAATTTGTTGGATTGTTGACATTTCAGACAAGAGGACAGAGACTTTTCAAAAAATTCTACTGGATCTGAGAAGTTACTACAAAATATATTCATTAATTCATTAATAAAACATAAGTGAATTGATTTTACGATAATATTTAATTTAATAAGTTGCACAGTCATACCTGAGCGATGATTGCCAAGTATTAACGTTGATCGTATCGGAATTTTGAAGCAATTCGTTGGCAGAACATAGAATCTGATCCATTGCGGTTTCACTCAATAACTCTGAATTATTTCGCAATGCTTGTCTTAGTAGTGTATTTGAAGATAAATTAGATGATCTGCAATAAACAGTTTTAGCAAAATTCTCATCTTTATGTTTAAAATCTAAGTTATTAAAAATAAACAAACCTTTTCAGAGATATCTTGTATTGTTGTAAACATGTACCATCGAGAAGTGATAAACATTCACCGTCATTTGACGATTTATCGGGCTGCTGCATTTTTATCTTACGACTTCAGTAAAGTGAAGAGTTTTAAATTTGAATTGAAAATAAAATATGAAAAAGCAATGTATTTACTTTTACTTTAGCGCCAAAAAGTTTTATAACTTTTTTAATTTTGATATCTGACAGACGACAGTGACGTCTACTTCCGCTTCGTATGTTCTTATTACAGACTAATAATTATAGAATATACCTGTTTCCCACAGGCAATTTAGAATTATCGGGAGCTCCCTTTCATAAATATTAATATCGTGCACCTATGTATTGAATTGAACCTATGTATTTGAATTGAAAATAAAATATGAAAAAGCAATGTATTTACTTTTACTTTAGCGCCAAAAGTTTTTTAACTTTTTTAATTTTTGATATCTGACAGTGACGTCTACTTCCGCTTCGTTCTTATTACAGACTAATAATTATAGAATATACCTGTTTTCCACAGGCAATTTAGAATTATCGGGAGCTCCCTTTCATAAATATTAATATCGTGCACCTATGTATTATTTTTTTATATTAATGCGAAATAGTATGAATTCATTATCTATAATTCGACGGACCGCTTTGACAACTCAAATGCAAAAATGTTGCCAGCACATAGGCATTGCTGCTCATATCGATCATAAGAAAATGTTCTTATCGATATTAGCGTGACATTTAAAATCAAATTAACTGTATCTTAATGCATTTTTATTAATACAAATGAGTCTGAATTTTGTTTAAATTAAACAGAACTTATTTTTATTGATTTTAGCTGGCATGGAATCATTAAACGGATGGTATTTTAATTAGATAAGCTATGAAGTAGGTACAAACATATTATTCGAACACTATTCTAACAATGTAACTAAAGGTTTTCCATTGCACTTCAAAACAAAACGTTTTTTCACGGCTAACTTTCTCGATGAATCAAGCGTCGACACTGAAATATCGAAATTTACCCCTTACTATTAATTTTCTACAATAGATAGCAACACTTTATTTGTCAAAGTGGTCCGTTGATGATTTGTTTAATGGTGGTCACTCACGGTCATTCCATCGCGTCATTTTTGGAGCCACGGCCCACGACAAACGACATATGTCAAAATGGTTGGATGCCAAACATGATGCACACTCACGATCATTCCAATTCTCTTTCATTTGCGCGTTTGACCTCATCGAAAGACGTTGACATGACGTTGCGTTCGGAAGCCATTTTGTTACAAAAAATTATACAATGACATTTGGAAGTGTCTCCTTCGTTCGACGTCTCGGCGCGAAACAGGGTTGGATTTTCTACTATAATAATTATAGTATTTACACTATAATTTCACCCTTTGTACTATGTACTATCCACATCTAAGTATAGTACGCTAAAATACTATAATTTTATTTGGTCCCGAATGTTTAGTTTTAAGACATATTATGAATATTTCGACAGTGCGTGTATCCGACCGAATTCTGATCTTGCGTTTCCTGTCTCAATGTCCTCAGCAGTAGGCTTCTTTTTTTTACACGAATAAGTTAATGCTTGACCACAATCCCACCTGATGGTAAGTGTAGATGTGGTCCAATCCAAGGTGTCTTTTGTTCCTTTCCACTAACAGTAACTAATCTCATTCCTTATGATTCCTTCCATTCCATACAAAATTCAATCAAAGCGATAACAATCGCTTGCGAATTTGTGTGTTTAATAATACGTTTATTTACGAAGTTCTTCCAACTACTTGACTTGAAAATAAAAGTATTTTTTCCATTTCAATAAAGGGGGGGCGGGGTGCAAAAGCAGTTGATGTACCGATTTTGTGCTTGCAACACTCAGTGTACTATAATTTTTTTTATAAATACTATACTTTTCATTGTTTTATACTATATTTTTCAATGTACCTAAATCCAACCCTGGCGCGAAATGAACAAAAAATGGATGTGGGTTTGCGCATTCACGATCAGTCGGCGCGATGTTGCGGCGTGACGACATGGCGCGATTGGAAATCCAGAGTTTTATATCACGCCATCAGTTTTTCACATTCACGATCAAATTTTGGCTGTATATCACGCCATTTGACGCGATGGACTGACCGTCAGTGGCCACCTTAAGGCCGGCTCCATACGTTGGTGCCAACGCTGGCCCCAATGCTACTCGTCCAACGTATGGATCTAGGAAATAGCATTGTCGCCAACGTTGGGGCGAGCGTTGGTAGTTGGCCAGCGCATGTCGGTTTTATCAAAGGAATCTGCCTCCAACGTTCGCGATCCGTCCACACATTGGCGATTGACTCAGTCCTGTAGCAACACGCAACGAGTGCACATGTTGATCGAGAATGGCATCTTCGTCCACAATAACGTCGCCCGCGTGGAGAAATGAAAAAGTTATTGAGTTTTTAGAACTTTATCAGGCACAGGCCACAGACAATAATATGGAACACGTCAAGAAAGGATCATAAAAATAATAATCTAAATTTTACTAACAAAAAATAACCGACTTTAAAGTTACTCAAAAACTATTTGTCAGATCTCGTTCAAAATATGGGACCACATGACAAGCACCTGCTTTCAATTAAAAAAGAATCATCGAAATCGGTTGGCGCGATATTGATTTATTCGTCCATTTCTCGCGCACATACTTAATACAAAAAGACTTATAATATGGTTTTCTCATGGATGCCATTGTCAGATCTCAATAAAATTTATGTGGGACCACATGACAGGCACCAGCTTTCGATTAAAAAAGAATCATCAAAATCGGTTCGCCCAGTCGAAAGTCCTGAGGTAACAAACATACAAAAAATACAGTCGAATTGAGAACCTCCTCCTTTTTTTGAAGTCGGTTAAAAATTTAGCACTCAGAGCAATTTCAATATTTGCGTCGGACATCTTCACGTTGGCTCTGACGGTATAGAACTGGTATAGTAGCCAACGTGTGTACACCTCACCAAATTAACGGACCAACGTTGGTACTAACGTTCGGACCATCGTGTGGCGCCCCGGTAATATATTATTTAACGTACATTCTATATAAGCTGTGATTAAGTACTCTGTGGCACCATCTTTTTTGACAGCTGACAACTTGGCCTACCTGTTTGACGACTGACATTTAAAATTGTCCAGTGCTTGTAAAATAAATTCGGCTTTTAGTTTTTATTTTACCAAAATCTAATGTGTAATAAAATATTTTGTGTCGAGAAAAGTGTATAAAAATCAGTATTGTGTTCTTTTATTGCTTTGATCAAAACATGTTGAATGAGTCGGAATGAATTCCAAACCACCGATTTATCATGAGAAACAAGTCAAGGAGCTCTGCGCTTTGCACGCACTCAACAATTTGTTTCAGGTAAATAGTAGAAAATTACGTGTTCACTGTTCATCTTGCTCTGAGTGTGATTTGCGGTTAATGTGACCCTGGGGCTAGGCGGTAATTATCGTTGCAAGGTTAGTAAACAAATGGTTTGCTAAACTTATTCACGGTTTGTATTGAGCGGCTTTAATTCCTGAAAATAGAAGTTTTTACACTGCTACAAATAATAATTAAACATACACCCTATAACAATTTTTATTTTTTGATCTACATAAAGTTCAATCATTCAAACCACCTGTAGCATATTTGTTTTAGATGTTTATTTAATTATTGTAGAGAGCCTTTTTGTAATGGGAATATTAGGATACAATTCTTTGGAGTATCTTAATTTATATTTAATTAAATACTTTGTGCAACTAACTAGAGGAAACATTACCAACCCATCAGTGCTAGAACTTATTTTGCTGAATGTTCTAGATCTAGACAATACGTTCAAGCTAGACGCCGGCGTCATAAGCTGTTTGTTAGTACCCAGGTGTAGGCTAGTCCTTACAAAGCACCTTTCCGAAAAGCTGGTAGATTAAAAAATGACGTGCATAAGTGTATCAGTGATACCTATATGAATAAAAGATTTTGATTTGATTTGAAAGAAGTCACCTGCAATGCGCGCACAGTGTTATGGTGGTCACTCACGGTCATTCCATCGCGTCATTTTTGTAGCCACGCCAAACGACATATTATGTCAAAATGGCGCGATTGGACATACAAATTTTTTAAATCACGCCATCAGTTTTTCACATTCACGATCAAATTTTGGCTGTATATCACGCCATTTGACGCGATGGACTGACCGTGAGTGGCCACCATTAGTGACATGGGATCCATCCATTGACATATTTTGTTCACCTGTTGTCAATCTTATCAGCACGGCAGGAAACTACCTAGCATAGCTTTAAAAACGCATTTGGTAAATATTATCTGTCATGTTTTTATAAGCAACTTGTATAAATCCCCCTTCCTCTCGGACTGTGACAGCGTGTAGACGTGTTTGTAGTGTGCTCCGCAAAAACCGTCGTTATCGCCTCTGCTTAACGGCTGCATCGAGCGACTCCAGCCGCTCACTACCGAAGTGAACGACTGTAAGAGTTGTACCCTATAAAACTGCGAACTTCAGCTACTTCAAAAATTAAAGATGCCAAAGCTGCATAAAATTAAGTCTCCTCCGACTACCTCTAGATTAGAGGTTGACTCCTCGGAAAGTGACGCCATTGCCACAGCACCAGAACCCAAGGCATTCACAAGCAGACTTCAAAGACGACGAAAAGGCTCTGCGGGTGTATCTGAAGATCAGTTCAATAATTTCAAAGGAGAAATAACTGATATGCTGAAAAACTGGAAGGAGGAGCTTCATAGTACACTAACCTTGTCACTAAATAAACTATCGTCGGACATGGAACAAGTCAAAACTCAAATAAACAAAGTTGAAAATTCGTACTTAGAATTCGAAAAGACAGTGGAATTTTTGGCTGCGAAGTTTGAAGATATTAACGGCAAGATAGAAACTCTAGAACATGAAAAGAAGCTTAATTCTATAGAAATTTCATCGCTCAATAATAAAATAGAGGACATGCAACGTCACCTTAGATCAACATATTTAGAAATACGAAATGTGCCCCTAAAAAATCCCATCACACAGCAGGATTTATACAAAGTATTACAGAAAGTTTGTGAAAGGACCAACGCGCAAATAGAAGACAGAGACATCAAACAGATTTATCACATTAACAGCAAAACCGATAAAAAAACCATTATAATAGAATTAACAACTATAGAGAAAAAGAATTCATTACTAAAATGCATCAAAGCTTTCAACAAGGGACATCCAGCAAACAAATTGAATTCTTCTCACGCAGGTATTGCAGGGACCTCCGTGCCGATATTTATTACAGAAAGTCTCACTGCAAATGGACGAAAATTATTGTTTATGTCTCGAGATCTGGCAAAGACACAAAACTACAAGTACTGCTGGTCAACAAATGGGAAAATATTCCTGCGGAAAAGTGACGGAGCACCGCATATTGAAATAAAAAGTGAAATGCAACTTGATGAATTGAAGAATGAAAAATGACTATTGCAGGTCGTATATGATGTAATATTTAAGTTGTTTACGGTAATCAAAACTTTTAAAATATCAAATTTACTAGTTAATGTCAAATTGAGCACAAATTTTAAACCATTTTTCGTTTACAAATTCCAGATACATTACTATATTCATATTTACATAAAATTTTATAAAACTTCTGTACAATCTATTGCCGACACTAAAACAAACGTTAATAAGGGTCATTCGTGTGAGCTGACACTGACCTACCTATTCTATTTGTATCTTAAAATCGTTCATTATGGATCTTACCATCCTTAATAACATTGATGAAATATCACAGGGAGAGTCCTTTGTGTGTAACCCAGAAATGTCAAAATCATACGTGCCAAAAGACCCACATTTGAAAATTTTAACGCAAAACATAAGAAGCATTACTCGTAATTTCTCTGAATTTGAGATACTTCTAAAGCGGATCAATTTAGATTGCGAAATTTACCTCTTAACGGAATGTTGGAATGCAAAAGCAAATTATCTACCTAGATTGGAAAACTATAATACTCACAGTACCACGGTTAACCTAAACCAAAACGATGGTGTGGTGGCATATATCTCGAGCAGTCTTAACTACACCGTTGAAGAAGCTTTTCTTACTAATGCAAGCTGTTTACTTATAAGACCAAACTTGGACACTGTAATACTTGCCATTTATCGATCACCCTCTATTAACATAATAGTAGATTTTCTATCAAGCTTAGACAAGTTATTAAACTCTCTCAAAAATCACAAAAACATTATCCTTATGGGCGACATAAACATTGATATCAATCCCAAGAATAGTTTAGATAACAACGCAAATGATTATTTGAATCTATTAGCTACTCATGGAATGCTATCTGGACACATCTTTCCAACTAGAGAGAAAAATTGCTTAGACCACTGCATTATCAAAACGCAAAGACAGTATGTAACTTTAGTAATGGACGCACCTCTAACTGATCACTCAGCTATAATTCTATATCTAAAAACGAATATAGAATACAATACTCTGAAACAAGAAAAATATACAAAAATTAATTATTATGCCGCTGTAAAAGGTATTGAAAAAACTGATTTCAGTAAAATTATGTCAACTACCAATGGCGAGGAGGCTGCGAAAGAATTAACATCTCTGCTATCCGCATGTATAAATACGGCGACTACTGAAATCAAAATATCCAGACGTTATAGACCCTTAAAACCATGGATAACACCAAATTTAGTTAAATGTATCATTAAAAAGGACCAACTGCACTTAGATTTCAAGAAAGATCCTACTAATGCTGATTTAAAAGCTAGGTACATTTCATATAAAAATACATGCAATGACTTATTAAAACGGCTTAAAGACACTTACGAGAGCAATGAAGTAAAAAAACATGAAAAAAACCCACGAAAAACTTGGCAGGCAATTAAATCTATTACTGGAATGAACTCACAAAGGACTCCCCCTTCAGAATTATTGAACATAAAAAACGACATGCAGTCCTCAGTAGACTATGTTAATAAATATTTTGCTAACATTGGCTTTAATTTGGCTAGTAATCTTGTAAAAACAGGAGAAAGCATGACCGATTTCTCAACTCCAAGTAACATCCCGCTGAAATCAATGGCTTTAATAAGTACAGACAATAACGAAGTAGAATCTGTTATAGCGAACTTAAAAAATGATTCCGCGGTCGGTTATGATGGCATCCCAGTAAAAATTCTCAAAATGGCTAAACATATACTAATCCCTGTCATAACGCACGTAATTAACATTTGCTTCTCTGGAGGAATATTCCCATCAGTGTTCAAAACCTCCATAATAACGCCCATTCACAAGGGTGGAAGTAGAAACAGTGTCGGCAACTATCGCCCCATTTCAGTTTTGACAGCGCTTTCTAAAATCATGGAGAAAATAATGAATAAACGTCTCTTGAGTTTTCTGGATAAAGAAAAACTACTGTCTGACAACCAGTTCGGCTTTAGATCCGGGAGATCCACAGAACAAGCAGTCTTATGTTTGACAGAACATATAGTGAAGCATCTAGATAAAAAGGATAAGTGTCTTGCTATATTTTTAGACCTCGCAAAGGCGTTCGACACTGTTTCTATCCCTCACTTACTGCGCAAAATGGAACAACTTGGAGTTCGTGGAATAGCTTTGGAATTATTCAAAAGTTATCTAACCAATAGAAAACAACGTACTAAAATCGGTAAATACATAAGTGACGATACCGAAGTAATATTTGGCGTTCCACAGGGCAGTGTGTTGGGTCCTAGCCTCTTTCTTATTTATATTAACGATCTCTGTAACTTGTCACTCAAAAACTGCAAAATTTTTACCTATGCAGATGATACTGCGTTAGTGTTTCACGGCACTAATTGGGAAGAGGCTAGGACACTAGCAGAAAATGGTCTGAGAGCAACAATGACCTGGTTGCGACAAAATGTACTGAGCATTAATTTACAAAAAACAAAATACATCACCTTTTCCATCAAGAAAAACCATCTCCCTGCTGGAAATAGCTCAAAATTAAAAGCCCATAACTGTCCTATAGGTCATCTATGTCAGTGCTTTGAACTAGAACGAAATACAACTGTAAAATACCTTGGGGTTACATTGGATCAAACACTAACATGGAAACCGCAGATCACAGCTCTTAGTGGCAAATTGAGACGACTTATATTCATATTTAAAAAACTGAGAAATATAGTTGGTTTAAATCTTCTTAAAACAATATACTACGCACTAGCACAATCCATATTAACCTACTGTATTGCAGCTTGGGGTGGGTCTTGCAAAACCAACATTATACTACTTGAGAGAGCACAGCGAGCGCTGCTCAAGGTGATGACAAATAAACCCTATCTGTACCCAACTCAAAAACTATACGAGACATGCGGTATACTATCAGTCAGAAAGCTATTCATAAAACAAACAATTCGAAGCCAACACAGCAAGATACCTTATGACATCAACATAAACAATATTCGTAGAAGTGATAGAGTATGTGAGTCAGTGAAAGTTAACACGAATTTCGCGAAAAGATTTCAGTATTCCCTTGGCCCGTATCTATATAATAAAGTTAATAAAACGTTACCTATTCACCACCTTAACTCCAATAGATGTAATTTAGAAATATGTAAATGGTTACACAAATTAAGCTATTCAGAAGTAGAAAATTTACTTACCGTAATAAAATAAATTAATACATATATTCATTTAATAACATTATACAGAAAAAAATTATAAATTTAATGAACACAAGTCGCAACAATAAGTTAGTAGGAAATATTATTATAAATATATTAGTATAAATATATATATATACATATATGTAAATACCATAGTATACTCATTATGTCATCATACAAACTATTTTTAATTATATTACACATTCTGAATACATATAATAATAATGCATAAAAACCACAACGAATTTTACAAAACAGTGAACGTCTTTATTCTAATGACATGATATTACCGAAAGGAAGGGACAATAATATTATCTAAGATACAGGCTCGGCCTAGTTTAGATAATAGTGAACTTGCAATTAATATATTATGTCAAAGTTAAATCCCGCATTAACATAGTAATTGAAAAAGGTTAAAAAATATATTAAACACAATGTTACACATTACGCAGAACAAGTCTACAGTTTATGTGGTCGCATGCAATAAGTAGTACTAATATAGGTAAGCGTGGAAAGATCTACCCGCAAGAAATAATATAAGTAGAATCGCTCGATAGTGAATAGTGATACCACAGTACACATATTATAAACAGTAAAGTGACTCGGCCCGATTCTCGAAAAACTTGCCTACGCGTCGCCGCGCGCTAGGGCTGTCCGCCGACAGTATTTTAATTTTATAAAACGACTTGAGTTTCTTTGTAGTTTTGTATTTATAAATGTTATATTTTCTATTTTAATAAATGCAATTCATTGTGAATAAAAAGGAAGTGTTCCATAAAAATCTATGTTGTGTTTTTATTAGTACTGTGAAGGTTCGTAACTATCCAGGCGAACCCCATGGAGATATAATAATAGTACCTAATAATGGCATTAATTAACAATTAAAATCAATATTACCAATATAATCCGTCGAGGGGCCCTACCACCAGCGGGCCGGATTTAGTCGCCTTTTACGACACCCATCCGGCGTGGGATTGGGGTTAGTATTCTAAGCCGCCCCAATACGACAAAAGAAATAATAATCAACCATTAGATTTTTTTAGCCCCTTATTTATAAATCTAGGCATTTTACTCGGTGGACTTATGAAAAATAAACAATTTAGGTACCTACTTATTGCAATACGTACTTGTTTTTATTTATTTTATTTATTTATCCTACATGCACTGATCTCCTTCGGCAGGACCGAAGACCTTGAATACAATAATTTGATTTCTTATTAATAATTACAATACAATAATAAAGTTAATATTAATCAATAACGCAATAATTATACAATACCTACTACCTAAGTTACTTACCTACAGTGACGGATTAAGACTACTTGATGCCCTAAGCAATCCACGCCTGTGGGCCCCCCTATCCGTATGTCAACGTGGTTTTTTGTGCTTTTTTGAGCTTCTTCTGGTGCCCCCCCAGACGTGATGCCCTAGGCAATTGCTTAATTTGATTAAGGGTTAATCCGTCACTGCTTACCTACAATAATTATATATACCTACCTACAAGTACGTATTATATATTATTATATATTATATTATATAGTATTATATATACTATATAATACGTACTTGTAGGTAGGTGTATAAAAATAGTGTCTTACCTTTCGGAGTCTCCAGGTAACGTAAACAATGATATTCCTGGGTGACTTAATGTCGAATTAAAGCACCCAAAAACAGCACAATAATGTCTACTATTTCTGTTGCCCTTTTCTACTGCCATTTTAAATTAAAATCTAAATCCACAGCCGCACACGACCATACAGCTCAACCAGAGTAGAAAAACTAAAAAATTGTTATTTGTACCGACCGGACCGTGTTACAAGTTCCGCTCGTTCGCCTGTCGGCAATCGCCACGCAGCGGCCGCTGTCGCCCTCGTATCGCACGCGTATTCGGATGTGGGTAGGTATAACGCGCTTTTCGGCCGTTTGTATGAAGAGCGACTACTGTATGTACTGTGGTGATACGTTGAATTACGTTGTTGCTAAGTATTCTCTTTTAGTTATTAGCATAACATATATCTATGTAAATTGTGAGAAAATGTTGTGAATTGGTAATTTTTGATTGTACTAAAATAGAGTGTAATGAGTGAGTTTGTGATACCTTGTGTTGTGTATATGAATAAGTACGGATCACGGTAAGATGATAACGCTTTCGAGTTAATTTAAAACGAAATGTTTATTTGCTTGTGATTAAGTTAAAACTATAAAAATGTGTAACTTCTCATAAGAAATAAATTATTATTAATTATTATTATATAAATAAATAAATCCAAACGTGATTGCTCCTAACAGGCTATCAATTGTTACAATAGTCATAGTTAGCATTGCGAATGGTCTGTCAGTCTTTCTGTCTGGCCTAATAGAGCATTAGTTCTATTTGTGCTTGGGTCATGTCTTATTTGTGTTGTCCATGCCCCTGCGACACAGGGTATCCTAGTGAGAGGGTATGAGTTAGCAAATATTTATTATTAACTTATAAAAAGTAAAAAAATGGTTGTCGGTAAAGTCGGTTTACGGACGGTAGTTTAACGTGACAACGTCATGACCGCTCCACTCAACTACGATCGCCTAGCTACGGCTCGCGGATGCCGTAGGCAAGCTGTAGCTCGCTACGCTACGATAAGCCGACCGTAGCCGATAGTGCCTCTTCTCTCTCTCGGTTTTGCCGATGTCTCGCTCGCAGAACGCTACATTTTTTCAATTCAAAGATGCTCCCGGTGCGGCGCTCATCGTTTTAATAGACGTTATCACGTCAAGAATCAGCAGTTACCCATACATAGTCATTAATAAGTTTTGATTGCTTTTAAATGAATGTGTGGATAATTTATACAAATTCATTTTGTAAGATGATTAACAGTGGAATTTTTTTACTTGCACAGTGTGCATGATTACTACAAACGTTACACAATAATATAGTCAATGCAGTTTGATTTGTTGCCTTTGTATAATCTGCCTTTTTTAGGGTTCCGAAGTAAAATTATAGTTTCGTCATATCCATCCGTCCGTCTGTATGTCTGAAGCATAGCGCCGAGACCCTTAGTGCTAGGCAGCTGTAATTTGGCATGGATATAAATATTACTTATAACTCCAAAACTGTAGAATAAAATATTGAAAAAATTTTTTTTTCAGGTATTTTTTAGCGGAGGTCCCTATTCATTTTATAAGCAAATACCTCAGATTACATTTATTATAAAATGATTTTGTTGAATATGTTATACAGACCTATTAGAGTACAAAATATGAAATGAAAATGCGTAGATTCATCATGAGTTAGTAAAACATTATAATTGCAGCTTCAGAAAGCGACACAGAGTCAGTATTTGAGCCAAAGCATAGGGCCCCTTTATTAAATAAACAGCCTTTCTAACCAGACCCGCAATACGTTCTCGAAGTCGGAGCTGGACACGATATGCAGCCGGCTGTCGCCCAACGTGTGGATCAACCCGCACCGCTCCATGCTGGGGCTCGGCAACTACGACATCAACGTCATCATGGCCGCGCTGCAGAAGAAGGGTTGCGAGGCCATCTGGTTTGACAAGCGGAAGTTAGTGTTGCCTTTGTTATACACTCTTAGAGCTCTGCTACACTTGTAATTTTTTTGGCTACTTCTCAAATTTCTTAATCAGAGCTTTGGCTTTATTGATTATTTTTGTATTTGTTAAAAAAATTATATATCAAATTCAGATGCCCCTGTGTCCCGGTTCGATTCCTGGTCAGGGTCGACATGCGTCAGTGTTTTTAGTCGTGGGTACTATGAATAATTTCCTGTGTATGTCCATTTAATAGTCTGGGTGTGTGTCTATATGAATGCCAGCTAAATGAACCCATGCACTGCAGAGACCCCGGGTGCCTGGACCTGGCCAACATCTGCGGGTTCATCCTGAACGTGCCGTCGGACTACAAGCTGGGGTTCGTAATGCTGCCGCTGCGCCGCCGCCACTGGGTGGCCATCCGCCAGATCCAGGGCAGCTTCTACAACCTCGACTCCAAGCTCGACGCGCCGCAGCTCATTGGCAGAGTAAGTGCCTAGCGTTATTATTTTATTGACCACAAGTATTTTGTTTCTTATGTCTTACACACTTCAGATACATTACAGAGGTATATTATTGCACGTTCATATATTTTTTATTTTCAGAGCACTGATCTCATAGCTTACTTAAAGGAGCAGCTCGACAGCAAGGAAAAGGAGTTATTCGTTGTTGTGAGCAAGGAGGTGGAGGAGAAGCAGCTGTGGATGCACCAGTACGCCGTGCACAGCGCGCGGCTGCCGGAGCCCCCGGCGCTGCGCCCCCCGGGCGAGGACAGCCCGCAGGACAGCCTCAAGGACGGCTACGACTACAGAAACCGCGACGCCGAGTGCCTCAGACTGAACGAAGTGAACTGTGTTGCCAGCATAGAAAATCACTATTAGCCGCCGTAAGGCTAACGCCATACTGTTGCGTGATATTAATAGTATTATTGCAAATCGGTTTAATATTTGAAAGTGGCTGGGCGCTCAGCTGCGACCGTCTGCGGCCGTCCTGAGACGAGCGACATCTGTGTTCAGTTCTGTCGAAGTTTGTAAACTGTGGACTTGAATCGCGGTAAAGTTTTTTTGGTGCATTTATGTGTGCCATGTGTTAAAGATGTGTCTGTTTTATGCCATTTTTGGCGCATTTTACTGGTGATGCGTTTAATATAAATACGTTTTGAATATGTCGTGGCACGCATGTTACGCTTCGATGAACGAGTAACAGCAATAACTAAAGACTTGAATATCTAGATGAAATGTATAAGATAGTTTCGATGGTTCAGGATTGAAATATGAGTAAGTACTTGTATGCGATTATTGTAGCGTGCAAAGTTGATGCATGCCGACATGTAAATATATCTTTCGAAATATTCAATTTTGTCAATGGAATATATCCATGTTTTAGGCTGAACTATTCTTTAGAACACGCTCGATGTGTGACTTAAAAACTGTTTTTATAATCTGAGATATTTCACTTTTATTATAACGAAATACTGTTTTAATATTAATAGTATTATAAATCGGGCATCTCATCATTGTTGTAACTTTTTTACACATTTCATAGTGCTACATAGTGATTACACTCACTGCATACAAATCATCTATAGTAATGTATTCTCTCGGAGTATAAACTTTAGTCAACAAATTAATATATATATATTTTTTTAATTTATTTATTATGAAAAGAAAATACATTCATCTTAGTTTTCTGCCAAACTGTGAGCCAGTTTGTCGGCAAAATATAATATGTTTTTAAAAAAAATATGATTTGGGTTGTACATAAATAAATAACGCTTCACACTCATAGCCCCACACTAGGATTCCCTGTGTCGTGGGTGCCATGGACAACACACAACATAGACAAGGACATTCACACCCAGACCGAGAACAGAAATTCAAACTCATCATTCAAATTTCCGCCTCGCTGGGAATCGAACCCAGGACCCTCGGTGCGGCGATCCGGCATGGTAACCATTGCGCCACACGGGTCGTCAAAATGTAATTTTTACATGTAATTTTTATTCCAGGGGTTTTATTTTCTCATTGCCAGACAATGTTACAAGGTGCGGTAACAAAATAACCTGGACCTGACTTATACTATGTTACATGTCTTTACATTTTCGTTGATTTATTTTTTTAAACAATTTCATAATAAGTTTGATGTCTATCTATGCGACTTGCGTTTTGTCCATGTTGTTGAGTTGTGACAATCGGAGCTGGAGCTCGAACAATCAGTATCTATTTATATATTTTAGTATTTTCGTTACAGTACTTAAGTAGTCTTTAATATAAATTATTGTACAATATTTATTATGATTGCAGCTTGTTTTTGTTTTACAGTTTCGTTTATTGTTGTTGATTTTATTTAAAATGTAGGTAATTGCGGAGTGGAGCGATGGCGTAGAGTAAGTGTCGGCCTAAACGTTATAAATTGTTCGACGTAAGGTTTAGTATATAAACGTCTATGTATACTCCGGATACATTTATATTCATAGAAAGTTAAATAGTTGTGATGCGGTTTTGATGACATGTTTTAATTAAAAGAAGAAATCAACTGGGTTTTCCTGTAAGTAAAAAATTGTCAACTAATAATAATTGTAATAGTTGTATGAAATGTATCGAAGCAGCGGTAATAATATTTTTATTCATCATAATTATTCATGTTACTATTCAACTTATTAAATATATATTCATTTAGAGCATTCATCAAAATAATCCGTAGAAAAATCTTATTACAAATGATTCATTAGAAGTTAATCATATTATTATAATATACATATTACAAGGAACATTACATACTCATATATATTGCATACTGTCTCTTAAAAGGTAGGTCTCTATTTTCTAAATTTTATAATCTTAGTTATTTTTAGGATAGATCATCTTAAAGTATAATGGTTTCGAAGAAAATATCTCCTGGAAGTAGCAAATTTAAATAAATCATTTCTGGTTGTACCCTCTCTGTCATCCGTGGAGACCACTCCTCATTTCAGATAGTGACACGGTAAGATTTAAGGTTCCAAAGAAAATATACTTGTCTTACCGTTTTTGCTCATTACAAAATACCTCATGGAGTTTACATAATTCTTGACTAAAAAAAAAATAACCGACTCAAAAACTCAAAATACTACTGGTCAGATCTTGCTGAAATTTAAGTGGGACCACATGACAAGCACCAGCTTTCGATTAAAGAAGAATCATCAAAATCGGTTCACCCAGTCGAAAGTTCTGAGGTAACAAACATAAAAGAATACAGTCAAATTGAGTACCTCCTTTTTGAAGTCTGTTAAAACGGAGTAACAAGAATGCACCAATGACACGAGTCTATCGATATTGTACGTGTATCTCTTCTCTGTCTATATTAAAGTTACCTACTAGCAAAGGTACTGTATTGTTTTTGATGTGTAGTAAGAAATGTTTACTCCAATAATACAAGGAGCCCCAGTTCAGTCGCGTTGAATGTTGGGCCAAACCTTGACATTGTAATAGTGAGAGTCTGTGGCGGGTGGAGATTGCAGACCGAGCCAAATGAAGTAACCAAACTGTAAAATTACAATTAGAACTATTGTACTATATTTAATAATATAGAAACCAAATAGTGTAGTGTATAAGGTCTACAATATGTTTATATTGAATACACTACTGTTCGTTTAGTGTACTTAATGCACAAATTACGCTATCATCACCGGGCGCGTTCACGTCCACATTTATAAAATGTTAGAATTAATATCGTACTTCAAAAATAATAGAATGATATAAATATGTATAAAATTTTATAATACAGATTGTGTAATAGGTATGATGACAGTAAGGAAAAATCACTAAATTATGTATTTATTTAATGAAATTAATAATATTTTGATAAAATAAAACTACAAAATACGGCAAGTCGCCATGATATTGTCTTCAACGTCAATCAGTCTCAATCAGCGGTAATTACGTCACGCCTCAGTAAACAAACAAATATGACAATATTGACAATATCTTTATACTTTCTTGAGGCACGACGTCACAAGCGACGCCATGACACTGAAATGTTTTGGTGCGAATTTTAAACTTATAAATTGGAGTGTATTTTTTATAATAAACCTTATTTTTTTAAGTTGTAATTTATAATAATTATATTTCCCAACAATATAGAACAGTTTTCAAAATTTGTCATCATGCCTATTGATTCTCATAAGATTCAGGTAGGAAACCGTTATCGTGACTATAAAAAATGTTCTTACATCACAGTAGTATGTACAAGTTAGGGATGTGTGCAATTTCTTAACACCTTTCTTAGCACGCATCAAATATTACAATGTTCGAAAGTAGTAAATGTAGTAAAGTTCGCATTTTATTCATGTGAACAATAATGGCTTCTTTATGCCAGTCGATGTGAACGTTGCCTTATTTGACTAAAGACAACTGAATTAATTAAAACGATCTTTTTGATTCTTTTAAATTTAAGTCTATTTTGTTGTAAATAAATGATATTTTTCCAGAAAATAGAAAGTGTAATGAGAACTCGTATTTTATTATTAACCCCGATGAAGCAAATACCTCATTAATTTTATTATTTTAACAATTAGGTAAAGGGCGAGGTGAGGCTATCATCTAAACTAACATTAGAATAATGTTTTGATTTTTTGTTTGTTTTTAATGGATAAACTACTCGACCAAAGGATGCTCGATTGTCACTGAGTTATATGGGCTATATTTTATTATGAAAACCGAAGCAAAGCTAGGGCGGTAAGTGGTTACTAATTGGTGTGTGCGTGCAGTTGGTGTTCTTGGCCAGCACGAGGCGGTCGGGGTCGAGCCGCAGCCGCTGCAGCGCGCTGTAGATGGCGGCCCGCGTGGCCGCGCCCAGCTCCCGCGCCCGCCCCAGCACCCACATGCGGTCTGCGAACAGCCGGGAGGGGCTTTTTAACATCACCGGTGACTTTTAACTTCGTATAGGTGCTAAGGACCCTGACTAATGTGCCACAGATCACTAACGGTAGATTGTTTCAAGCAATTTGCATGATTTTTCACTATACCTACCAGTGGCGTAGAGCTTGAGGCCCTGTATCAATGTTTAATGAGGGGGCCCCCCTCCAACTTAAGCTGTCAAATTCCGGAAAAAAAAATCAACTTTGCTGCGGCCTTAGGGCGGCTGCCGATCTTTTTTGAGGCATCCACGATTCAGTCATTTAATTAATCTCAGATTATGCCCTGTTGGTCACTTCAACAAATACCCACTGAAATGTGTGTCTAAACGACTGACCAGAATGCGCAATGCTGAGGTTGGTGCAGGACCAGACGATGGCGAACTGGTCGTAGTCCGTGAGCAGGATGCTGTACTGGCCCGCGCCGGGCAGCAGCCGCCCCAGCACGTACGGCATGCGGTTGTTCAGCTTGTAGCGGAACGACGACGACCCGTTGAAGCTCGGGATGCCCAGCCCGTGCGACGTCGACGGACTGCCGGTCCTGATAATGGTTAAACACCTCTTTATCTCTTTATAATAAAAATAAATAATGAACGTTAGCACACTCATACCCCCGCAGTTTTTACCTGTGGCGAGGGTGGCATGGCCGACACATAACATATCACAATAACACCCGAGTACGAAAATTTATCTGTCATATAAATATATGCCCCGACCGGGAATCGAACCCGGGACCCCTCGCTTCGCAGGCAGGGTCGCTACCGACTAGGCTACAGGGTCGTCATAATATAATATTAACGTTTTTCTTCGAGACTGCTTGTGGCATGGAAGCAGCTCGTCAGTCGTCGTCACCAAGGCTTACGAGAACCGGCGCAACCTTCAGTCGAAGCAAACAGCAAAGAAAAAGATTATCTATTACAGCTACCACCCTCTTTCTTGAATCAACCGCAAAAGGACACCTGTTCCGACTAGAGCTGTAAAAGCGAGTCAGTTCTATCTCTTTTGTGATGCTTATGGTGATATAGAGACTATAATTCAATATACAAAAGGCTGACAATTCGGCATAAGGCAACTAACTAAGCACTATAGGTAATGTAATAAAGGCGCGCACCATCTATTGACCGTGTCGACGGTGATGAGCAGGAAGTCGCGGTCGGTGAGCGCCACCGTGATCTCGGTGCAGCTGGCCGCGATCTCCATCAGGTAGAACGAGCGCTCCACCTCAAACCACGTGCCCGCCATCTGGTCGAATGCTCTAACTACTTTACGGCCCAACTCAGAGTCACTTGGTTACTTAAATCGCTCCTTAGTACAAAATTTGTAGGTATGGTGATTAACTAGATACTAAGGAGCGATTAAAGTAACCGTTAGTGACTCTGAGTTGGGGTGTTAGACAATAAAAAATATTATTGCGGGCTAGAATTTATTTTGAAGTGAAAACTTCTTAAGTACGAGGGTGACTTGAAATTTTATGAAACGAAACTGTCCAGTGGAGACTAGAAATGAGTGGAGACTGACTTGAGTTGAGTTGAGTGGAGTGGGGTGGAGTGGATCATCTTCCCGAAATTTTACATTCGTCTCATTATCTTGAAAACAAAATTTTTGAAGGTTTCACTTCTAACACGTGTGAATTGCACACATTTTAATTTTTATAAGCTTTTGAAGCGGCCTATAAAATGATTTTAATTTAAAAAGCAAGGCACTAATAAATAATGATAGATCTGGATATGACATGTAGCACATTGCGAATGGGCTAATCTAATGCATGTTGATACTACGATACGATGTCTCGTCAGCTGATAACTAGGTACTCCAAATGAGGGTATGCACCTACAATTCACAACTTACTTAAAAGAAAAGAAATAATTTGCTTTAATTACAAAGCTATGGCCTATGGAGTAGGTTATTAATATTCAATGAAAGTTAATGCAGAGAACGATCTCAATTCTCATCGTTGTCAAAATATGGATAATAAACAGAAATTACAGCGGTAATAAAGCAGTCTGTGTATGTAAACATGAACATTACCTAATGATTAATCACGATCTGAATCGAATTTGAGACGTCCTACGTCCTACGCACTATAGGTAAACAACTAATTTATATTTGTAAAACGTAATAACCGCGATACACTTATTAAAAGTAGGTACGCTTCTTCAATTAAACGGGTCATTTTCGATAAATAAATATATCTGACGACCAATTTGATTAACTACAGATTGACACCACAAAACAGTAAAGATTTCATGTAAATAATAAAGAAAGGGATTTCAAAGAACTTGAATTCTTACCCTCCTTATATCAAAATCGGGCAAATTTGGGTAAACCGGACACCTGCCTAATCCAGTACTTATCACAGTTCCAACGATCATGTTAAACACTAAGAAAAAAATCCTCGTTCCACCCATCACTCGGAAATCTCCCATTTTATCGGAACTAGAACAGACAAGTAGGTTCTAGACCTTTTGGAGCGCGGGCCGTCTGTTTTGTAAACAGGGTTTAGGACGCCGCGCCGAGCCCCGCGCGCGCCACACTACTAAGTACTACTGAAACACTGGACTACAATTGAATTGATTATTCATTATTCTTATAAACTACTTCACATGCTACGACTTATTTTGAAATATCCGCTATATATTTGTTAGATTACAATGTGTATAGATTTATACTTACAATACTTACCCGAATCCCATGCTAACAGACACTGGGTCTCATAAGAGATACCTACGGTGGGTATCGTAATTCGTTTGTAGACATAACGGCTGCCGTAAAATTAGTACTAGTATAATGTGAAAATCATTTTTTCCTACTAGGTGTTTCGGTGCATTGCATTTTTTCCTGTAAAACTGAATTAGTATTTATCGCCTGTCGCAAATGTACGTATCTATCGTCTTGTACACGTTCCGTTCCGTAAACTAATGAATTTGTTGCTATTTGAAATTCTATACAAGGTGTGGAATAACTTTGTATCACAATGCGTAGGTTGTGTATTCTAACACAGGGTGTAACGGTTTCTTTTCTTGTACCACACTTGTGGTATCATTTGAATTACAAAGCAAAAACAGAAGTAGGGCTAAACTGGTCCGCTTTCGTGGATTTAAACTTACACTATTAATGTTAACGTCTTTATAATTGGGATGATTATGAAGTGATAGACGACACATAAGGCCGTTGTATGTATTCAATCAGATCCGAACGATTAGAGAAAGATTAATGATCTCATTCATATCTTTTCATCCAGTCGGCGGCCGGGCGGCCTAGAGTAACGATACGTAACGATTCCGCTGTTCCTACAACTACTACGAGTATGTTTAAATTTACCGCAATGATTAAAATTACTACTACGACGACCTGTGTAGCGCGATAATTACTATGCCAGATCGCCGCGCCAAGGGTCCTGGGTTCGATTTCTTGGGGGATATGAGTGTGAAGTGTTGTTAATATTAGGTATTGATAACTTTTAAATGACAAAAACATTTATTTCAATCATTTATCATTAACAATATTTACATAACAATTCCCAGTGTCTATAGTTACGTCTTATAGCTTACAGTACACTTATTTATAAATATTATTTACATTTGCCTACAATAAATTGAATTATATTTTTGTAATAGAAGGCGATGACAATGTATTTAGTTACGCACTATAATTAAGTGCAATCAGTGGAGTGAAAATTGTATGACAACATATTTTGTGCAAATTACATCTGCCGTTATAAGAGATTGCATATCAACCGTTTTCATCAAAAAAATTTAAATTATGTTTACATTTTCCCCTGTTTAAAACAAACGCCACACAGCCTGCTTCTACAAAACGATTTAACTAGATCCCTTATTACTATTGACACTCAATATTAAGTAAGCAGGGTCTCCGGGCAGGCGGGCAGGCGATCACCACTTGATATTGAGTGCGATGTCATTCTTCTCTACGGCGTGGTAGGCGGTGTGCAGCACTGCGCGCGCCTTGTCCGACTCGGCGCCGTGCAGCCAGTCGGCGAGCAGGGTGCGCGCGGCGGGCGAGGGGGAGGGGGAGGGGGAGGGGCCAGCGGGGCAGGGGGAGGCGGGCAGCGCGGCGTGCAGCGCCTGCAGCTGCGCCACCAGCTCGCGCGCGCTCTCGCCCGGCGCCGGCCGCACCTGCGCGCCGCCGTTCAGACAACCTGACGAGTACAACGTACGATCGATACGGGCCCCCTAGTTCCTGCCAGATCACTAAACGATAACCGATATTTATTACCGAAAAACTTTTTTAATTCGAATAAATCGAACCTAAATTACTGACTACAATACGATAATATATTACAATTTTTGTTTATTCTAACAAAATAGTGTTCTGACAAAATCATAGGGGCCTCATTATCCTAAAATGCCCAGGGCCTCCAGTAGGTTAAAGCGGCCTTGCACACCATATCATATATTGTAGTTCTCTGATTGCGTTCAATTTTGGTACACCCTCCATTACCCCCCAACATAACTACAACTTCTGTGTGCTTCTATCTCAATTTAAAATTATTTACCAGTTAGCAGCAGACTTGGGACTCAAAGAGAAGTTACAACATCAGTGGCGTAGCATGGGCTCCCGCCGCCCGGGGCCGACCGAAAAATTGCCGCCCCCCCAGTGATCTTTGCCGCCCCCATATTATTTAAAAAAAAAAATTACTAACTAAAAATGCACTTTTCTTGTTTTTTTTTCATAGCGCAATTTACATTAAAATTTAAGTAAAATTAATTTTAATATTATTTTCTTTATTATTTAAAAATCGAGTGGCTTGCCGCCCCCTCTTCATGTGCCGCCCGGGGCCACGGCCCCCACGCTCCCCCCCCCCACGCTACGCTACTGTACAACATTAAAACCCAGGTGAAAGGCCTTTGACCGTACTCCTGATTATAAAATCTTACGAACATTAGGAACTTCCCACCAATTATTTTTATTGCATTTTAATCTGTGCTATTTCAATCAGACGCAAATCACATCATCAGTCAGTAGTAAGTGTATCAAGTACTTCATACCCGAGGGGCAAGCCATGACCTCGACGTAGTGGTAGGGCGAGGTGCCGCGCTTCAGCTTCTGCACCAGGTTCTGTATGTTGCGGAACCCGTTGGCGATGCCCACCCGCAGCACCACCGCGCCATCCTTCTCCAGCGTCGCTTCACGGAAGTCAGGGTTCCTGAATCACACCAATGTTTGATTGACACTAACAAAAACATTTAGGGAGTGAATAAAATGGAAACAAAGATTTTTAGGGTTCCGTAGCCAAATGTCAAAAAACGGAACCCTTATAGATTCGTCATGTCTGTCTGTCTGTCCGTCCGTCCGTATGTCACAGCCACTTTTTTCCGAAACTATAGGAACTATACTGTTGAAACTTGGTAAGTAGTAAGTATTCTGTGAACCGCATTAAGATTTTCACACAAAAATAGAAAAAAAAAAACAATAAATTTTGGGGGTTCCCCATACTTAGAACTGAAACTCAAAAATTTTTTTTTCATCAAACCCATACGTGTGGGGTATCTATGAATAGGTCTTCAAAAATGATATTGAGGTTTCTAAAATCATTTTTTTCTAAATTGAATAGTTTGCGCGAGAGACACTTCCAATTTTTTAAAATGTGTCCCCCCCCCCGTAACTTCTAAAATAAGAGAATGATAAAACTAAAAAAAATATATGATGTACATAACCATGCAAACTTCCACCGAAAATTGGTTTGAACGAGATCTAGTAAGTAGTTTTTTTTAATACGTCATAAATCGTAAACCGCAATTTACCTCGATCAAAGTTATAACGAACTTCAAGAACTTTTATATTATGTTACTTGCTGCTACGGAACCCTTCATGGGGGAGTCCGACTCGCACTTGGCCGCTTTTTTACAGACGTAACATTTTATTGCTTTATTATTTTATTAGCACTAGTTCGCTATTTCGCAATACCTGTTAAACGTATTTTCAAAAAGTCTATAATAGGTACGTTTTTATTAGTTTAATTAAGAAGAGTACAGCCAAATTAAAGTTTTAAGTAAATCTATGTTTTAAGGGCATAATTTTTCGAATATCAGTGATTCGATTTGTTGATGATGACGTTGTCCGAGCGGGGACACTCAGGGGACATCGCTGCCACCAGCGCCGCGCCCCCTCACCCCCCCCCCCCTCCCCTCCCCCCGCCTGCGCGTGCCTCATTATCATTAACGTGAACTCATTGTATTTGTATGTTAATTAGCTCACTACATTTTTTCTAAACACAATGTAAAAGGCAGTAAGGGCACGATCCATAATAATGTATTTTCTTTACCTGTGTTGTCAATGTTGTCAGTCATATCCTAAAGGGCAGAGAAACTGAAATTATTGAGAGAGAGTTGGCGCAGGACGCAATTTTTTGGGTGACGTCGACTTTATTCACCTGAGTTAATTCACCTAGGTGTCTTAAGTCTACTTTTAGTGTACTTTATTCACCTATGCACCCAGGTGATTTAAATCTACTGGCCGCAGGTGAATTAAGTATACTAAAGCGGTAGACCTAAATTCACCTAGGTGATTAAGGCAAGCTACACACAGGTGAATTAAGTATACTAAAGCGGTAGACCTAAATTCACCTAGGTGATTAAGGCAAGCTACACACGAGCCTACTGCCGAGGTGTATTAGTAAACTTAATTCACCTTATTAAAAAAAATTAGTATAACATCGACTCTTTCTAATATTTTTTTTTTGTAGTTCTTTACATATTTGAATCTGATGAAGATCTTCGGAGATCTATAGATTGGAACCCGCGCTTTCTACAATCGTAAATTGTAGATATAATTTGTTAAAAAATAGGAAAACCAAGTCTTGTTAGGTGGGGCAAAATCATCACAATGACATTTTTTTACACAGATAAGTTAATGATTGACCACAATCCCATCTGAAGTAAGTAAGTGGAGATGTGGTCCAAGGTGGTGAGCACTTTAACTTAGTAAAAGCCTATTCACTCCTTTCTTGAAGACATCCACGTCATACGCAGGCGGGAATCCAAGGACACATTCCGAAAAGTAGGAGCCAAAGTGAAAGGGCTCCTCTTGGCGGCGAATAGACACGTGTGCGTTCTAGTGGCGTTGAATCTCACAAGATTGGCATCGCCTCACTTGGACACAGCCCGAAGTATGAGATTCACCCTAGCCACCATAGCCTCTCTTTCAGACTGAATTTCGCCCTGACTGGCCCTGGAACATGGTAGGTATCTCTCTACCACTATGTTATCGTCTGCGTACCTTTAGATACCGGTAATAAGCAAGTCATTTACATGGAGCAGAAATAGAGTGGCGAAGAGAACAGACCCCTGAGGAACTCCGGCATTAGTATCCATTGTTTCCGATGATCAACCATCGAAGTCTTTTACCCACGGGACATGCCGTAAGCTGGAAGCTTGTTTAGAAGGCCAGCGTGCCAGACCTTATCAAAAGGCCTTCGAGACGTCAAGGGAGACAGCAAGTGCCTCCCCATTTTTTTCGAGGTCCTTGCCCCATATATGTGTGGCATACACTAGAAGATCTCCTGTTGATCGGTTTTGGCAGAACCCGCACTGCCGCTAAGGAGATCATTCTGATCTAGGTATGCCATTTAGACACTGATCCAGTCTCAATTAAGAGACGGAACAGACGTGTCAATACAGAAGACAACTCGGGTGCACAGGTCTTGATCACTATCGCTGCAATCCCGCCCGGTCCACTGGCTTTATTCACGGCTAGACACTGCAAGGTTTTAAGGACTTCATTGTTTGTAACGCGGATCTCCAGCATAGAGATACCGAAATAAGTCAACTGGCGTGTTACGTTATTGCTGATATCCAGACGTGAATTCTCGGCAAAAAGAGATGGGAATAAGTCCGCTTTCTCCTTAGCCATATGATCCAGGGAACCATCCGGTTTTACCAGTGGAGGCAGCGTAGGCCGACAGAAATTATTCTCGAAAGCTCTACTACCGGACGGTTGGGTGGACGGTTTGCCGATGTGATTAATGCGGTCGGAATTTGTCTTCTGTAATGCCTTTTTGTAAGACTTGGCGGCTTGATTAAAAGCTTTCTTCTTAGCGCTGACATCCGGAGCTTTGCGGCTTCGAGCATCCACCTAGTCCTAGGTTATGTACGCTGAATGCTTGCGCTGCTCAGTTTGCTCATATTCGGCGGTGAACCATGGGCGAGCTTTGCCACCGATGGGTACATCAGAAAAAGGGATGAAATACTCTCTTGGCGTACCACATCGGATCGCCAAAAGAGACGCAGAGCTGCCGCCAAGGATAAGATGCGAAGAAGTGTCACATTTAATCCCAATCTGCTGATTTGTATCGCCACATTCGTCGGTTACCATGGGGCTCGCAGTCCGGAGGGGAATATGTCGATAAAGATTTCACCAGACAATGATCAGAATGACATTTAGAATTATATACGAATAATTTCGTACTTAAGATATGCGCATAATCATTATACATATTCGATTACGCTAACCCCTTCTAGTTGTAATCTTATAAAACTATAGCTGGTATAGTTATTAAATTCTCAAATACCAAAAAAAATTTGTTCACCTAGTTCCATAGTTAAATTCAGTCAACTAATATCGCGTGTAGTCTACCTATATTCTTTGCAATTTGGCATTTCACTTTTGACAACTTGTGATGCCTATGATACTCGATAATTATTGACAAGCAAACATAAACAAAAAAATGCATTACTTCATAGAACTTTCATTTGCTTGTCACTAGTGATGCGATGTGTCTTAGCTCCGACATTTATCATTATCGTTATTTATCGAGTTAACTGCTTACTTATCGAACATTATTCAGACTGATTTTTCCATGAGAAATTGAGAAAATAAAAATGTGGCAAGTTATAACGCAAGTGTAACAAATAAAACAAATACTACACTGTAATTTTACTTTTATTATTACAAATCATAGGATTCTTCACATGAACTAAAATCATCATTCGCAGTACATATTACTTACTTAGGGTCCTATGTCCCCTACGTGGGGCAAAGGGCGTCAACAGTACTCCGCCATCTCGTTCTATTTTGGGCCACGCGCTTCGCCTCGGACCATGTCAGCCCGATCGTCTTCAGCTCCGCTGCCACTGAACGCCTCCAGGTGTGTATAGGACGGCCACGTTTCCTCTTCCCTTGTGGAGTCCATTCCAGAGTCTGCCTAGGAATGTGGTTGGGAGCTCTTCTGAGGGTGTGACCGATCCATGTCCATTTCCGGCGCTTGATCTGGTGTCCGATCGGCGTTTCATGACATAGACCCCAAAGTTCTTCATTGGAGATCCTTTTCGGCCAGAAGATTCTAAGTATCTGTCGTAAGCATCGGTTTATGAAGACTTGGATTCGCTGCGTGATGTCTTTTGTGACCCTCCACGTTTCGCACCCATACAGCAAGACGGTTTTGACGTTCGAGCGAAATATTTTTAATTTCACTCTACGTGTCAGCTTCCTAGACTGCCATATAGGTCGTAGCTGCGCAAAGGTTGCCCGAGCTTTGGCTACCCTAGAAGCGATGTCCTCTTCAGTTCCTCCAGTCTCCGACACGACACTGCCAAGGTAGGTGAACTTCTACACACGCTCTATAGGTTCCGAGCCTAGTGTCAGTGGTAAAGAGATCCTTCCTTGAGTACGCATTTCCTGGGTCTTCCGCGTGTTGATTTTGAGGCCATCGAGGATCGCCTCACGCTGTAAATCATCCAATTCGGCCTGCATGTCAACGTGTTTGTGGCGGAGTAGGCACGGGTCATCAGCGTAGTCTAAATCATCCAGATATTCGGTTAACCCCCAATCTATGCCTCGCCGCTTACCGTCGTTTATTCTGGTGTGGGAAGTTGGGGTATGGCCTCGGTTGGAGTCTTGATAGGTGAGTCATGGCCCCCATTAAATGCCGAGTATCCATCTGCTATGTTAGTGGCGAGACACGAGTGTGAGCAGAGCCCCAGCCAGTCCGAGTCATCCACGTCCCCGTCGTCCACCCTGGGGCCAGCTACAGTCACACCGCCGCGCGATCGCCTCCTCGAGCTGTAGTTGCTAAGGATGCAGGGCACCGGGCGAGTGTTCTGCGCCCCAAAATAGAACCAAATCACCAGGGAGGATACCCGAATTAAACCGAGTCCGTCTGCGGACTATAAGGTGGCAGCCCCGCCAGCGGACTAGGAAACAGCGGGCTAATCACCTACTTGTCGGAAAACAAACGATTCACGAAACCGCAGTACATATAATATTTCTTTATTAAATCTATGATTTTTTTTCTAAATAATTTTTGAATTTGAAATGGAAAAAATGAAAAGTATATTCATTTTCTATTTAAATACATTTTATAAACTATTATGCACATCTCTGGTATTATTATAAATGTATATAATAAATATACGTATGTCATTAAATATTATCTATCTAATAAATCAACGAATAGTGTTATATTAAATCGATTAAAACTTCTTCATAAATAAAATCGATTGTTATACAAAATCGAATCGGAATAACATTCCAACATCACTAATTGCATTGACTAAAATGATAGGTGAATGAAGTCTACTTAAATCAATTCACCTGCGGCCAGTAGATTTAAATCACCTGGGTGCATAGGTGAATAAAGTACACTAAAAGTAGACTTAAGACACCTAGGTGAATTAACTCAGGTGAATAAAGTCGACGTCACCATTTTTTGCTTGAATGAAAAATTTGTGTGAAATCCGTCAAAGAACTTAACTTTTCTTTTTAACCGACTTCAAAAAAAGGAGGAGGTTCTCAATTCGACTGTATATATATATATTTTTTTTAATGTTTGTTACCTCAGAACTTTGGACTGGGCGAACCGATTTTGATGATTCTTTTTTTAATCGAAAGCTGGTGGCTGTCATGTGGTCCCACATAAATTTTATTGAGATCTGACAATGTCATCCATTAGAAACCCACATAAGTCGTAAATTTGTGTTAAGAATGTGCGCGACAAATTGACGAATAACTCAATATCACGCCAACCGATTTCGATAATTCTTTTTTTAATCGAAAGCATGTGGTTCCACATAAATTTGAACGAGATCTGACAAGTAGTTTTTGAGAATTTGAAGTCGGTTATTTTTTGTTAGTAAAATTTAGATTATGATGAAATCGTTGGTTTAAGATGTGAACTCTTAATACAGTCCTCAAAATAAGATCTATTCTCCAGTCTCCACTGTCTGTTATAAAAACAATATATCTTTCGATTGATAATATTTGAATATTTTTATTACTGTAGAGTACATTATTTTAATCGAAAGCCATCTGACGCGCATTGGAAAGATAAAAAAAATACGTAGCTCATGCCTAATGCCATTCCTAAACAGCGAGTCGATTATGACCAATGCCCTCTAATCTAACAATAAGGCACGTTATAAACTTCTATATTCTTTATTACATAGCTCATTAGTTTGGACAGCAGTTGACCTTCGATTTTGATAATAACAAGAATTGGGTTTTCCCTACCAGCATGTTATGTTGCACGTATAATACGTAATTAAATGAAATACTCGGCGAAGCTTTAACCTATAACGTTAGGTATGCACGGTAGCACAGTATTTGCATATTAATACCGTGGAACTATTCAAAGCAATTGCATTTAATTTTTGATTGTTCTTTTAATTCGAAAATTAGCTCAATAAATCCCCACAGTACGACTTCATAATCACATATCTAAATGATAATTATTACTGTAAAAATAAAAACCTATTAGTTTACCTAAATACTTCTTTAATTTTATCATCTTCCATACACCCGCAATAGAACACACATGAATACATTGGTAACTATTTCTATATTAAAACCAAACCAAAGCCATACGCAAGTCGCCTAGGTCTTTCCTGGCTGGCAATCCCTAGGCAATCAAACATATGTCTAAACTGCTAAACACTGTTCCACTAAGCTACTGACACTAACCTATGAAACATACAGTGAGAAGTTAAAATAACAGTGAAGAAACTTGTAGGTGCAAGGCCACATGCGACGCAACTCATGAATGCATCGCGCGGTGCGACGGGTCACGCCACGCCCCCCGCCCTCCCCCGCCCGTTCCTCCAGTGACCCCTATTGTTCGCTGCACTGGAATCTTCTAGACCCAGTCTACGTAACGATTGTGTCCACAACTCATCAACAAAGTTGTGTTGACAAGTTACAATACTTCTAGGGCCGACGGTGTAAGAAATTCCAAATATATCGCCTTTTATGTCGGAAGTAAAAACGCTGTGTGGATAGTATTGCTACTACATTTTAAAGTGCCCTCTACGAACTCTGTTAAGAATCTGTAAAAGCGTCTCTCATGGAGCCATCTAATTATTCATTGACAAACATACATGAAAAAAAATTAGTTATTTGCAGTTGGTATATTGTTTGCGACCTCCATTCGAGGACTTTTCTTCCCGGTTAACGGTTAGCGGTCCTTCGAACTATGTGGACAGCCCCTTGCCACTTCATCTGGCTAATTCTCTGAGCTGTTGCGGTCACTCGTCCTGGTTATTCGTCCGTTTTATGTGCTGGCAACACACATTGCTCGAACACCTTCGTCTTCGGGCACCGGGGTAACTTTTTCGATGACAAGATTACAAGATATGACGTAACTTCCCGAACGCAGTTCATCCCGCGTATAAAAGTACAATTGCAGTTACCTCAAATTTTTATAATTGAGTTGTGCGTCCGGCACGTCGAACAGCTGCTCCGCGGCGTACAGGAACAGGTGGTCGGCGTAGCCCCCGGAGCCGCCGCTGCCGGGCGCGCCGTGCCGCCGCAGCCCCGCGCCCCCGCCCCCGCCCCCGCCGCCCCACGGCCAGTCCAGCTCGGCGCCCTCCACGTCGCCCAGCCACGAGCCGCTCGCCTCCAGCATCTGCTCCAGTTCGACTGTGGCAACAGTGTTTTCAAATTATAAATGGTTCAAATTATTGTTGCAAGGAACGCCAAAAAATGCAATGATAAATTGACAAATTACAACAATGAAATCCGCATGAAAATTGGCTAAGCTGTTTCTGAGCTCAGCAGAATTAAACACGCATTTACTTAGACAATTTGGGTTTGGTTTCCACTGCTGTATTATGTTATAGTAAGCTTTGGATATATTTTTTTGCTTTGTTTATTTAAATTGGTATTGGTGCAAAAAAAGTTAGGCCTATATGAATAATCATTGATTTCGCCTTTACGTTTTCATTTAAAAATTACATATCATTAGGGTAATTTTTTTTTAAATATTTTGTCCATAACAACAGAAAAAACTTATCAATATCGAAATCCTAATAGACTGAAAGTAATCAGATTCCGAAGTTTAAATCTAACAGGACTCCATTAATAAGACAATAGTTCTCAACAATAGTGAAATCCTCGTCTTAATCAGTGGCGGGCACAGGTTTTGGCTTAAGTGTAGGCACAAAAAAAATCAAAAAAATTAAAAAAAATCAAAAGAATACCAACGTTCTCAAGCGTCGCGCCCAATCGCGGAAACTGTTGTCATCATCAGTGAGTTACCTAACACCACCCGCCGCAGCTTATCTGATGGACTTATCGGTGAACAAGACTGGACCTCGCGTAGAACACCTAACGGGTTGAGTACCTACTCGAGAGTGTGATCTGTATGTGAATAAATGAAAATGTGAATGATTTTATACCTACTAACTTTATTACTAGAAATCTTAAGTAACCTAAGTTACCTTCACAATACCTACCTAAATTAATTACGTATGCTGTGTTTGCCTGTTATTGGTTTTTCATGTAGCTTAAAACATTATGACTGTTTACTTAAGTTTAATGTATTTTACCATGTGAAAAACTGTTGGTGAACCTATTAAATAAAATAAATAAATAAATGCGTCATATGAATCTGATGCTATAGTAATACTATTATACATCCCTAATATTGTAATTGTTGTATAACATTTGTTGGGTTAGTTAGCCCATGGAACTAAAATATAAATTGATAATTTTACCTGTAAATCTTGCTTTGACCGTCTTGATCGCCGCCGTGCAAGTGTTGTTTTCGTCTGACCACGTCAAATATCCAGTAATTGATTGATAGAAGACAAGTCAATTAAAGGATATCCAAAGTGGCCTTCAGTCTAATTAAGTTTAATTTTGGTACACACCTTTACTCCTCAGGTGAAAGAATTTCATCTGAGCCTTATTATTAATTTTCATTCATTCAAAAAACGCTTTTGAAAATGTATCATGTAAATTCACTAAACACACAGAGTCTTTACAAACTTCACAAGAATCCGTAATCACAATATTGCTCACAATTACTCACTAATCTATTTAATTTATTTAAAACACGAATTTTAATGAGACAAGACTCGTGCAAAACAACTTTCAGAAAGTAAACAACTCAGTATCGTGAACTTTCGTGAAGTTTCGTGTTCCGAACTCGTTCGGCCTCCAACGTACGTAAATTTTGCAAGGTGTGAGCGAGTCAGCGAACAAACTGCGAAGATCGTCGGCTGCTAATATTGCCAGAGCGCATTATTGAAATAAGTATGTAAATCGAGTAATTTAATTCAATTTTAAAGAAAATCCATATAATATTACTTAATTTAAAATTGTTTTCATATAATAAATTGTAAAACTTTTATTCAAGAAGTTTGGAAGAATATTTTAACTTTTTTATTTAACTGGCCACCCTAGGCAGTGCCTGTATAGCCAGATTAGCCAGCCTGTTAGACTGGATGAAATTCCGTTGCGTCGAGAGATAATTCTTATTATTACCAAATCCCCAATCCGTGGCCCTATGGCAACGTTTAGTTCCTGCCTTCACCGCACCGCAGCATGGCGGCGCTGTGTGTATGATCAATTATAAATGAATTTTATTATTAATTAGTGCATACGATTTGTGTAGTGTACGAGTATTATAATAGTGTGTTGTTATTACGTAATGATATTCACATATCAGATATTTTAAGAGGATTCTATACTTTTACTACCTAATTCTAATGTAATGTTGTAAGCGTAAAGAATTTCCGACTGGGTCCTGGGCCTCGAGACCAGGGTAGGCAGTGCCTATGTGCCTATATTGAAAAACCGCCCCTGGTCTTAATAATAGCTCTAACATAAAATAATAACTCTAAATAATATATAATTTGTATGGTGATTCTTTACTAAGGAGCGATTAAAGTAACCGTTTAGTGACTGAGTTGGGACGTAACTCACTAGCAGTAATAACGCAGTCAACATCCTGACAGTTGAGGATCTCGTCGTAGAAGTCCTCGCGCGAGGCCTCCAGCTTCTTGTCGTAGCAGGGCATGAGCGTGACGTGGTACAGCTCGGCCGGGGCGCGCTCGCGCAGCGCCGACAGGTGCTGCTTCACCAGCGCGCCCTGGATCTGCTGCGGGGACTTGGTCGTCGAGATGTACGGTAGGATGAAGCTGCCGTGCGTCTTCTCCGCATAGCATACGAAGCCTGTTCGACAGTTATCACTTATCAGTCAATGTTCAAATATTATATGTGCAAGGAAACAAACTACATACTTTTGACTAGCGTTCTGTTGCGGCCCTGCACGCGTATTCGGGGATAATAAGAAGCCCTATTATTCTAAATCCTTCATTAATTAATTCGTTCATTCCTATTTATTCTGTAGTATTAGCGTGAAAAAGTAAGAAAAATACGTACAAAAATCACATTTATATTATTAGGATGTTTTACTTCATAGTTTGAGCCTAATACTAACCAATATGCTTTGCGTCAAGCTGTTTTTTAAGAACAGCTGTTAATCATGCCATTATTCAATATCAATGTCTAAATATTAAATAAGCAACAATATGTCTGAACTTTTCATTTATGATGATTTATGAAAAATAATCCTATTACACCCCTCCATTGTTCAATGAAACTCACATAACCCACATTCATTAGGGGACACCATCTGAAGGTTACCAAAAAATAACAAAACAAATCATTCCTAATACACATTCGCTATTTCATGGATATTCACTATTTCATAGATCATGGTCACAGTTACATAGATTATGGTCACAGCAAGACGCTCAAGATAACTGGTGTGCATTATTGTCTTATTTATTTATTTATTTTAAGGATTGCCAACGGAAAGTACACTAAACCTTAAGTCTTTAGTGTTTTGTCCATAATAATATCACACACGAGTACGACACAGGGAATGCTAGTGTGGGGCTATGAGTATGTAGCGTTACTGACCTGGGCAGGAGCTGGCCAGCATGGGCAAGTGCTTCCCGTGCGGCTCGTGCTGGTGGTTGCGGACCCGCTGCGCGAACTCCTGGCGCGCCTCCAGCAGGCACAGCTCCTCCGCCAGCGTCATGTCCAGCACCAGGTCCGCGCCCAGCCGTCTGAAGTAGCCTGCACACGTGGTAAACATACTGCTAACGGAAGATATTCAGGGGTGTCCAGGTATAACTTGTTCTTGGTTCTACTTAGCCGTCGACACCGGCGACAATTCCTATCGCTATACGCTATCAGTAAGCGTAAGGACAGTAAGTCCTCATGGGCGCACGTCTTCGCACGCTTTCGTCTATTGACGATAGAGGTGACGCGAAAAAATTCACTGCTGTAGAATATATATTAGGATGAATATAAAAGGAAACTATCACAGCTAGGGTAGCTTGAGTATTCTATGGAACCCAACAATGCACGTGGTCTGACACTTGACTGGCTTTATAATATACTTTGGGAACAACTGTATGCTAACCAAATTACCAGCTAGTTTCCTGCTAGCTTCTTTGGCACTGAGCTTGTACCGAGCGGCCAGCGACAGAGTAGGCTGCGCCGATATGGATACCACAATCAGGCTGACATCCTTGGTTATACCTCTGCTGTCTGTGTACTTGCGCTCTGCGAAAACCCTGCAGACAACAATAAGAAACATCACTGATATTAAAAACAATAGATTTTGACATTATTAATGCTTGCATTTGCAATTTTATGAGTGAATTTCTATAAGTTAGAGAAGGACACTTAAAGGCTTCTATGAATCAGGAATTTCACCCTGGATTCCTTAGGTGGCTACAATTCATTAAAAGAAACTTACAGAATTCCTTTTCATACAATCGTGAGAGTCCCAACCAATACAATGCAAACAATAGCATATAGTAAACTATTTCATGAAAGTAATACCTAAGAAGTTCCTCCTGGCTCTGTCGTGTGACCAGCACACTCTCGGCAGACGTGATGCAGCCGCTGCAAGCTAAGCAGTCGGCCAGGGTGATCTCTACCTTCTTCAACTTCTGCTCCTTCCCCGAGGATATGTCGAAGTACCCTTCCTCTCCAATCTTGATCTTTGCTCCAGTTTTGGTTTTGGATTTTTCTATTTTCACTGGTTTTATGCATTCCTGTAACACAAAAATAGTAAAAACTTAAAAAGTAATAAATTGTGCATATCTTACTACATGTTGTAAGTTTTACATGACTGTTAAAAAGTATTATCAACTTTTGTTTATTTGGTAATAAGTTTTTATATCTAATTGCTTTTATTAATGAAATAAAACCATACTCACAATCATAATTTTTTTTATATTGTAATAATTTTGGAAATATTATTAGTGATGGAAGTTTATTAAGAATGAAACAATTTGTTTGATATAAAAATGTTTGTTTTTTTTATGTGTAGAAGAATTATAATTGATGCTCTCGTGGCAATTGCTCAGCCTACCAATCATGTAGTAAACCACAATAATCCTGAGAATCGTAATATTATGCAAGTAGAAACCTGTAGAAACCAAGAAAAGTTCCTATCATTTCCTTACTTGATGTTCATTACTTACTGTGCTATATTATGGTTTATCTACATTCTAAACAGGACGAAACTGTTAGGTTACTCGGAAGTAACCAATTTACCATTGTAAATAATGAGAGGTTATGTACTCACTTGTGACGGTGTAATGAAATCATCAAGGTCGGTTAACTGCAATGCACCACTAAATCGTGACGCCATTTCTAAAAAGCTAAACAAAATATAAAAAAACAATTAAACCATTAAAGGGTTACAATAAAACATTTATTTGCAAACGATTTTGTTTTGAGTTTTGACAAAACCGATTTATTTTATTCACATGACATTTGCGTTGAGTTTGACATACCCTACGTTCCACTGGACGATCACAACGACCACGCTCACGACCGCGATTTTTTCGTTCCACTAGCTTGTGAGCGTTACAATCATACACCCAAGTGGAATGGGTATAGTGAGCGACGTGAGCGTTCAAGGTCAAGCCACAGAGTATTTACACGTTTTAGCCGTTGATACAAAATGTACTCTATGATGTTGAGAATAAGACAAGTCTGAAACATTAGAGGTTAAGTTATAATTTTTAAGCTATGAATAAACGTTACATAATTAATTAACAATTTTATTTTTATACTAGCAAAAAAGTATATCTACAAACAAAAATTTTTTTTTTATGAATAGACAAATTAATATAATAAAAAATAGCATAATAATTATGTTAATGATATCGACCGACGAGGAAAAATGTATACATGGCTATATGTATAGTTAATTAAACATTAAAATTATTTACATAATTTAACATATTTATATCAACTTGTGACCCCACGTCGAGCATCTGCTGGAGAAACTACTATAATCCACTAAAGTATCTCTTGTCGAATCGTATACAGTAATTTTTTCCATCACCATCCTTATCTTTTATAAAATTGCGCCAAATTTCTATCACCATCCATTTCTACCCAGTGTTGCCAGATCTAAAAACTGGCGAGAGTAACTTCGTCATATCTGGCAACACTGCAATTCGACCACTTCGACCCACCCCGTGAGGTGGGTTGTTTTGAGCGTGCCGTGAGCGAAATTAATGACGTCATCAATGACGTTTTCACCGCGACCATGACGACCATGGTCGCCATGTGGAACGCGTTTTGATCATTGTGAGCGATGTGAGCCTCTACTGGAACGCAGCCATAAATTCTTGAGTTTGACAAACAGATGACGCAGACAGAGTCATTTGTCATTTCAAGTTTGGCATTTCAATTGAATGTTGCAGTAGTATATGGGGAATAAATTACCTATAATCTGGCAAAATTAATATGACAATAACGGTATTAACTTGAAGACTTATTTATCAAAATATCAATTAAAATCCTGTAAATATTAACAGGATTAAAATACCTAGTATTTAATAGGAACTTTAGAAAGAAAAAAAAAACTTAACCAAATTAACCATAATTAACCTAATAAGTATAACAAATAATTATTATAATGACGATGACTGTAATGTTTTTTCTTAAAACGAAGGTCCCTTCTAATTTGCGCTCCCACGCTTGACCTTGGTGGTCAAAGCAATAATAACAAACACGAACTGGCACTCTCATTTGTGCTGAGAAAAATCAATTTCATCTTCCCGCCCGCCTCCGGTATCCAAGGCGACGGATAAACAGTGGGGAGACGGACGGGCCGAAGAGAGCACGCTGGTGTCGTTTTTCGTGTGATTTTGATGTGATAATACGATTTAGTTTTTTCGTAAAATTTTTGGATTGCATGGACGATGGCCGAAGAAGGTGGTGCGGCGGCTGCTGGAGCAACCGAAAAAGTGGTCCATACGTACCCTCTTATAAGGGTAAGCGTTTAATTACTATAGACAGTTGTAATTATTAAAAATAGTTATTTAGATCGCAATAACAAATCAAAATGAAGCAGATGACATTCATTAGTTTCTGAAGTTGTGTTTTCACGTTGATTCGCTAATAAATTACGTAGGTACTCGATATTAAATCAATGATATTTAAAAATAAAAGATTTATAATTTAATAAAATAAGATTAAAAAAGAACTTTATTATTTGGATTGCCTTAGTTAATGTTATTTTCCATAGGATACGGGTACTCACGATATGTATTTTATGACGATATTTAGACGCATTTGCATGCATAATACTCCCTGAAAGAAAACTTGTAATTTTATTTAAAATCAAACCAATGTCAGATATGTCACCATTCTACCTGTAAATGTACCCTAATCTAGTCGGAATCCGAGGCTGAAATTTGCATCACGTGAAGTGTTTCCACAAAGAGGTGATATTTGTGTAATCAGTCAGATCCTACTAAGCGATCATCATTTTACACGGAAAACCAGCAGCAAAGCTGCATTATTTACAAGTTTCATGAATAATAAGGTACGTTATCTTAATTATTGTGACAAAAATTCTAATTACTTTAAGATAATGACAAAAAAAGCTTGAGACATTACAATGATAAATCTAATAGGAAATCAATTTTCGGCACAGCAAGGTCCATTTGCGGTTGCCGGAACACCACTCTTGCGCATCGGCCTACTGCGCGCACACCGTGACGTATAAGATTACACGCGCACATTCTAAACAATGTCCACGATAGTGATGTGATGATCGTGACGAAGGTCCACCGACCTCCATTCCACCCAATCCTACGCTGACGGATAGATGTAAATGTAAAATCTGCGTAGTATACGATTTAGTCGTAGTAACCCAGAGTTTCGCTTTTCTTATCTTCCATATATGTAGAATCTTCCAAATCGGTTGATAAATTATGCTGTTCTGTGGTAAAAAACGTAAAAAATTTCAATTGAATTAAGAAAATCCTTCTTTTTAAAAAATATTCATACTTACTACATATGTATTTAGTCTGTATTTATATAACCGCCTTCGTTGTTTTCCCACTGCCCAAAGGTTGACTGCAACTAGCAGAGAATGCTTTTAGCATTAAGTCCGCCTAATGTAATAGTATTGTATATAGTATAATAAAGTTTAAATAAATATATAAATACTTTTTAAGAATTACATAAATAAAATAAATAAAGGTGTTTTTCCATTCAAATCAAAATTTTCATACGTTTGGGCGCCCGATCACGTTCGCGTCACTAACCCACACGACTGTTAGTGGACTGCCCTAGGAATACTTTCGAATGCGTATCATGTTCCATAGAAATTAGAAATAGTTACTTACACTTGGGTAATTTGTAAGTTAATTAAATTAATTAACGAATCTTTAGCTTCCAGCTCTAACACTTCACAGAAAAAAGATACAGGTAAGGCCTTAAGGGCTATTTATTGCACAAAGATTTTTAGGTGCGGTGGTGTCATAAGGGTGCCTGGTGAAAGATGTGAGTTGTGAGTTGTGACCAACACGACGTTGTATCGATTAAGTAGGTATCTACTACACTGCGCTTGAAACTAGGTCTTGGTTCGGAAGTCTGCAGTATTGGGTGAGAGTGAGAGTCACCGCACTTTTCAAATATCAAAAATTTTACTTCAGCATGACGCATGACTGATTAATTTTATTTTTTATGCCACTTAATTAATTGTGTATTGGCAAAATCTATCAATTTTAGGCAATGGTAATTCCATGTTCGATCTGCATACATCTTTTTCGCAAACTTTATATTATATAAGAAGAATTTTCACCATATAGGTGTCTATTTGCTTCACAAAATATATAGGTATTAACATTTTATTTTCTACATTCCATGCATCTGCCCCGCCGTGAATCGAACCTCGGAACCTGGCTTCGCGATGTGAATCACTCACTAGTCCAATAGTCACAAAAACTAAGTGCATATTATGTTTCCGTTGTGGGAGGGAGGGAGGTGCCAGGTGCCACGCATGTCTTAAAGTATATACCATCATACATGTTAACCGCGGATTGTTGCAAATTAGACTAACGTTATATGTATTTACGAATGATGGGAATTTGATTTCATAATCGAATCCGTGCATAGATACCTAGGTATTTATTCTATTCGTTGTTAAACTTGCGTTGCCCAGTATACAGGCTGTTTGTTTTGGCAGGTGGATCTCCATCTACTGTGTATCATTCAGCGGCTTCAGATGGATGATCATCGATCGCTATTGTTTGAAAATTATAAATAAACCACTATCCACCGCACCGATTTATAGCCGTTGTTATTCTTTGGGAATGGAAGTTTTGCTTCTAAATCAAACTGAATAACTAGTCGCCTGTCTATTAAATTGTAATATGACACTTTTATTTTTGCGGAATAAACAAGCTGAACTTCTACGTATTACTTGTATGTCCATTGTACATACTATGGTTGAATTTGAATAAGACATTATTACCTTTAAAATAAAACTTGATTTAATTGTTAGCTTAGTAGCAGTCTATATAATTTCCCCAGTGACCGTGATTATTTTGGCGATTTAGATTATGTAGGTCATTGTAGGTAAATGTTTGTTCCTGGATCTTGGGAACGCGGGTATATCTTTGTTTCTTTTGTTTAACTACACTCACTCCCCTAATCCCTTGTGGCTAGCAAACAAGACCAAAGATTAAATTACAACTAAGCCAGGAATCGAACCCGGAGAAGCGCTAAACAGTTCAGGCGAAGTAGCTACAACATTTTTCTAAAAGTCAACTTTATTTACAGCATTCGGACATGTCGGAGGAGATGAGAACGGAAGCGATGGAGTTGTCAGTGACGGCTTGCGAGAAGTTCTCCCAGAACAACGAGCTGGCTGCGCGGATGGTTAAGGAGTCCATGGATAAGAAGTTTGGGCCGGCATTCCACGTGGTCGTCGGCGAGAGCTACGGCTTCGAGATCACGTACGAGTGCACTACCATTTGCTACATGTACTTTGGCGGGAACCAAGCCATCTGCATATGGAAGTGTTCGTAAACTCCCAGTGTTGCCAGACTTAACTCATTACGTCCACGTTACCGGGAGAATCAGTGTTTGATTTATTTAATAAGATATTTAATACTGCTGATGTTGAACATTAAAGCTTAAGGTGGTCGTTTCCAATAAATCTATCTATCTATTACCCTCAGTGACGGATTAACCCTTAATCAAATTAAGCAATTGCCTAGGGCATCACGTCTAGGGGGGCACCAGAAGAAGCACAAAAAAGCACAGAAAACCACGTTGACATACGAATAGGGGGGCCCACAGGCGTGGATTGCTTAGGGCATCAAGTAGTCTTAATCCGTCACTGATTACCCTCAGATCAGTTACCTAACTGTCAGTCAAGAGCACGACGTTATAGTGTTATTTGGCTATCACCTTATCTCGAGGTTATGGATAGGTTATTGAGAACGGCCGTTACTTAATTATAAATTAGGTATACTAATAACAAGACTTGAAAAGGGAAGAGAGTTATTATGATGATGATAATGATTACTTTACCGTGATTAATGTTTGTAGACTACAATGGCACGGTAAATAAATATTATTATTACAGATTTTCCCGGCTGGGTATCCAATAATCATTTTGATGATATTGATAAAATTACTTGGCTCTTCAAAATGAATATATCAACGTATATCTTTATGAAAATAAAGAAATGCAACGATGTCAATTTAATAGATATCTCCGTACCTATTGAATTTTGGTAGGTAACAAATAATAAAAAACTACTTTTTATCATGTACAAATAACTTCAGAGTTCAGGGTTAAAGGGTAAATAGTGAAAATAGAAAATCACATGAAAATATGAACCGTATATTTGCGGTATCAGATATTTCTAAGTACATATTGAAGTAAATTACTTAATTTAATATCTCGTTGAGCATTTTGTTTAAATGCTGCAGTGTGAAACGGTTGCGTTGACTTGACTTTAAAGCGAGGTTTTCCATGAAAAGAAACTATTATAATAAGTTATTAACATAAGCGCGACATCGCGTCGTGTATTATGTTATTGTTTGTCTATTACGTGTAACACCGTGTGTTTAAAATAAGTATTTTTGTAAGCCCCAACAGGCATTATGCTGCTAACCAAATTTTAGTCATATTTTAATAAAAGTTGTAAAACAGCATTTCGTTGTTTTATATTGTAAATAAGACTTTTAATTGTATATCCATTACAAATTCAGAAGTGGGATTAATTCCCCGGTCAACCTTCAATCCATCCCACTTCTGAATTTGTAATGGATATGCAATTAAGTCGTAATTACAAATAAGGTGTCCTTTAAATCACCGATCAATTTACAATATTGTAGAAATTTTATGTACCTAATGCAAATTGCAGGGTAGTTCGGACCGAATCATTGCCATAAAAAAATTGCAGTACCTATTGTAAAAGTAGGTACCTAGTCCTAAAACGAATGGCTATATCTTCAATTATAAATAAATAATTATACAAATAAATAAATAAGTCAAATTTCAACAAGCGCTGAAACCTAATATACCATAGCCACGTCTTGCTAGCGGAGAATGATCTCTTCTGATCAGTCAACCAGAAGAGAGAACATAATTTGGAGAAAATTGGAGTCAGAACATGCTGCACACGTCGGTAGAAGTAGATAGTAATTTCCGAAATTCATATCCATGAACGAAAATGTCGGATCGGAAGGGGTGACGTATTATACATACGTAGGTAACAATATGATGTGATCGCATAAAATGCACCCCAATTCACGCATCATTGCAGAGAGAGAGCTAGGCTAGGGGCGACTGCGATCATTGATTGGGTTTGCTAGCACTATTATGTATGTACATTATAGTAAGTACGTACGTATGTTCGCGTTCTATACCTACAATACACAGCGTCAATGGCAAAGATGTTCTTAACATGATGGAATTTTCTGATAGATGGATATGCATGTATCTTAATCTTTTTAGCTATGAGGTATTAGTAGAACCCATTTTGTGCACTATTTTATTTGTTATTTCTCTATACCGCTTTTTCTACCACTATAAATTAACTATAAGATTTTCACAAACATCATGGGGAGTTAAATTATTCTGTAAAGTTATGAAATAAAACAAAGTTAATCAAAATTAATAATAAATTTTTAATGTCGAACGTTATAAACATTCGGTAAATGCCGAAACTATCTACTGGATCAAGATCCTGCTTTATTATTTCGTCTTCGTATGAAAAATGATATAAATATAATTGGTTGAAGACTTAATTGAAACTTATTTCGAAATCGGTACTCATGTTTTAATTTACTGTGTGAATTTTGGACTACTTAAATTCTATTGTATTGTTTAAGGACACTTGGTATCTTGAGACAAAATGGAAACTTTATACTTATCATCTGTTTTTTGTTCCTACGCTTCAACGTCGCATCGAATTATTTTGTTCGTCCAAAGAGTCATTTGCATATGAGTCACGAATGTAACTTAGAGATTATTTAACAAAGTTTTAAAAGCAGGATCCCTACAAGCCAATTATTCTATCCGCGATACAGGAGCGTTTTGCCGTATACATAAGTATATAATCATGGTTTCAATATATCAAATTTCGATAACATAATTGATTTAAGTCATGATTTTTTTTATCAAATCTTAATCTTTTATACCTAATTTAATTACATTGTTTTAATGTTCAATATATTTAATGACAAAATTTAAATTTTTCTTAATTTTTTCAGAGAATTATATAACGAATTAGAGAGTTACTACATACAGTCCCACTAAACTTTGTAATACGATATCTTGTCATTTTTTACAACGCAAAATTTTTCATCAATTAAATTGTCCAAATCAATTTGATTATTAGGGTATTGTAAATTTCCTCTCGACAAAACGCTCAAATTACTCGCGTCAACTACGTCTTTCATATAAATATTGGCACGTACAGTAATCACATATCAATTTATTCGTATAAACATTTTAATGACACTAACTCGTCTCTTCACAAAAGCAACCCAAACACATTTATCTCGTATGCAAATAGAATTACAATGCACATTGCTGGAGAAAATGACATGCTTATCTATTTATTATAGTTACAATGATTATAAATTATTTTTCTTAAAGTATCCATCCAAACAATGATATTACATGTATTAAAAAAGAGGCATCCAAGACAATATTAAAGTCTGTAACAACAGCACTATAGTCAGTGCCAAGTGCACAATTTTTTTTAAAATTTAAATTGGGTAAATATTATTTATACCCAATTATACCTAATGTACACGTAATAATATTACCCAATGGTAATATTACCCAATGGGCAATCCCCATGGGACGTACATACGTACGCGCCTTTCATACACAGTGTTTAATATTATTATGTATACATAAAAACACATATTTCGAAATGGCAAAGCTTAATTACAAAAGATCTTTAACACCGATAGATTTTGTGCCTTTAATAAATTAATGTACCTATTTTTTTATTTGAAGATTCTAATTCATACAAAGTTACAACCTTTATATCAACTGTCCTAATTCCAATAAGGAATAAATGCACAATTTATATAATTCAATTTGCAAATACGAGGCAGCAACCATTAATATAATTAATTGTTTATCTACATTACATGCTCACATTTCAATTATACAAATACAATACACAGATGCTTGTGAAATTTTCGTATAAAAATCTACATAACTGATACAATGATAGTAAATATGTTCTATCTACCAGGTAATAGCTATCTAACAATGTATGAAAATTATGTACTACAGTATAATATCAGGCACGATTCGCATGTTTTATGTGTACCGGAACTTGCACTGGGCTATTAACAGGAAACTAAGGAAGCACCTCTGTTTAGAATTTGAGGTGTATTAAAGACCAAATCCCATTCCAAAATAAAAACATCTCCCTACTATAAACAAAATAATAAGGGACTTTTATATATATATCGCAGCGAACTGGCGACACTGTCGTTTACCAGCCAGATTGACGTCATTGTCAATAATTTTATTTTCAATAAGGCATGAATAAGATGTAAAAATAAAGTGAAATTGCTTATGCAATTGCATTTAAATATTTATAGACTACCTATATAACTCGAACTACTGTTTTATTTCACTGTATTACAATTTGATCTTTAATACACCGTCATGAGCAAACACTCATACTTCAACGCATCTCGCTTTCATTTTAAATAGGATAATTTGCTCTGTAAATTAAATAAAGAATTTAATAATACTGGGTTTGAAATAAAATACATAAAACCTATCTAGCTTTCCGAAAAACGAAACAAAATGGATCACGCGAAAACACGATATCCATTGAATAAAAAACCATAAATCAACAATCGCATCTGTGCTGGCACTGCTGGCGATCTTCACGTACAACATAACTGCTTATATTAATAACAACCTTAACATTCTTACATAACACATACTTTAGATTATAGTGTAGATGCTACATAGAATACTGAAGACTGATGGAAGTACATAGTTGGAATATGCCACGCTGATAAAGAATGATCACATTATTTATTAGCATGGTTTACAAACTAAGTAGGTACAATAACAGAACAACACATGGAATGACATAGAGTAAAGGTGAAAAGAGATGTGCTTTGTGACACAGACATGTAAAATACCAAGTTACACAATCAAAACTGTCTTAACATCAGCTTCCCTTTCATTTATGTGATATAAGTATAGTTTACATCAACACTGACCATATGTATCATATTCCTGTGCTTTTTCTTTCTTAGAAGCTTTTAAGCATAGCAGATATCAAGCTTTTACAACTGATATTTTTTCTATTTTCCCGTGCAAAGAATCCTTCTAAATCTAACAACCAATATAAAAATAGCCTCAAATAATGTTCATTTGAAATGGGTATGGCACAGTTCAATTTAAGACTTTCTTCAATCCATACGAAAGATCTCTACCTGTTGGCTTGGCACATCATGTGAACAGCCACTTGTGAATTACTTCATTTTATCATCAAGTAAATATACCGAAAAACTCGACCTTTTCCAAGCCACGGTATTTAAATGACTACCTACATTAATTCATATTCATAATAAAATATGTTTTACGTATTGGTGTTTTAATACTAACTCGAACTATAATATCCACCTGGTCTTTATGGCAGTACAATATTTTGTGACCACAGAGCTCTTGGAATAGTTATGGCCACAATGAGGAATGGTGTCATCGTCAGTAAACAAGGTCAAATAAGTTATATTCTTTTCTCCTTTCATATGATAAAATAATAGGTAGTTTTTCAAGAGCTGTTGACCTTCCGAGAGCATGTGATGACATCCAATTTGAATTCAAATTATTTTTTTTCATCATTAAATAGATGAGCCTAATTTAAGCTGGTTGAAAAAAATTGCAGCTTCGTTTTTTGCAAAGCATTGCATGTTTCCAACATTCAAAGCATGAAGCATTTCAATAACATGTTGTCACTATTTATTCTATCATAACATGTCAGTAGGTACTCACTAACATTCACAACAATTTTTTTCTGGTATAACAACCATTCAGTAGTATAATAATCTCATGCTTGTATATTGCAATAACACTAAAAAACAATCCTTATACTGCTAATATTTGATAGGCAATATTGATCACTGATCACTTTATCATCATCATCATTGATCACTTAATAATGTAAAAAAAATCTCCGTATATCCAAATCCATTTATGATACAGTTAAAGATTATGTGATTAGAAAATAATCCTTTGTTGTTACTTAAGAAACAACCACGTTGTTACAGATGTAAGAAGGTAGGACATAATATTATAATTAAAGATTGCAAGTCCGGACATAAGAAGTTTGTGAAGACTGATACAGACAAGCAGAAGGGTTTATTGACTGCATTGTCGGCGAATATTGATAACAATTCGTGGTATATCGACTCTGGAGCAACAAATCATATGTGCAACAATAAGGAAGTAATGTATGACTTTCAAGTATGCAAACCATTGGAAGTAAATGTTGCGAATGGTGAAAAGATTTCAACGGGTGGATTTGGTAAAGTAAAAATTAAATTAAACTTTAACAGTCAGGTTGATCATATCAGTAATGTATATTTTGTGCCAGGGTTGTCAACGAACTTATTATCTGTTAGTGAATTAAACAGAAAGGGTTATAAAGTATATTTTGACATGAATAAATGTAAAATATATGATGGTAAAAATGTAATTGCTACTGCTACGTGTCGTAATGGTGTGTATGTATTAGATACATCTAAGGATGTGCAGTATAGGTCTTTTAGGAAGCCAGAGATTGTCATGAACTCAGCCATCACGACTTCGGTACATGAGGGTAAGGCTGAGGATCCGGGTTTAACTCATAGCGATAGCACGGAAGTGACACAAGATGTTTGGCATCAAAGACTTGCGCATCTTAATTCTAGAAGCATGAATCTCATGAAGAATGGATTAGTTTCAGGTATGAATTTTGAATCTACAACTTTTAAACCATGCATTTCTTGTATAGAGGGGAAACAAACTAAATTACCTTTTCCTAAAAAGAGTTTTACGAGAGCAAAACAAAAGTTAGGTATTGTACACACAGATGTGTGTGGACCTATGCCGGTATCATCATTGAGTGGATATAGATATTTTGTTACATTCATTGACGATTTTTGTAGGAAAACTTTTATTTATTTTATGAAAAAGAAATGTGAAGTTTTTGATAAATTTAAATTATTCAAAGCTGTTGTAGAAAATGAGACTGAATGTAAGATAAAAGTTCTTAGAAGTGACAATGGTGGTGAATATATTAATGACAAGTTTCAGGAATATCTGAAGAGTTGCGGAATTAAACAGCAAACTACTATTCCGTACTGTAGTCAGCAAAATGGTGTTGCGGAAAGAGCGAACAGAACCATTATGGATAAGACTCGCTGTATGCTTCAATGTTCTGGTCTAAGTAAGGTGTACTGGGCAGAAGCGGCGAATACAGCGGTGTACTTGAAAAATCGTTCACCTACCAAGGCAGTCATGGGAACTACACCGGAGGAAATGTGGACCGGACAAAAGGTAGATGTAAAACATCTAAGAGTTTTTGGTTGTATAGCATATGCATTAGTAGAGAAATCTAATAAATTAGATGCTCGGAGCAAGAGGTATATACATGTTGGTTATTGCGAGGATAGCAAGGGGTATCGGTTGCTTGATCCCTCGTGTCCAAAGAAATGTATCAAAGCTCGACACGTTACTTTTATAGAAACTGAATTTATAAAAAGCCGTGTGTCAGGTGAAGATATTCAAAGACTGCATTTTTAAATGGCGATATTACAGAAACCATTTATATGGAACAGCCTGAAGGTTTTATTTCAGAAAGTAATGAAAATAAAGTTTGTAAGCTAAGTAAAGCAATTTATGGCTTAAAACAAGCGGCGAGAGCATGGTATGAGAAGATTAATCGTGTTTTAATCGATAAATTGAAATTTAACAAATTGTCGTCAGAACAATGTGTTTATATACATAAATTTGAGGATGACATCATTGTTATTGCGATATACGTTGATGATATATTATTATTTTCATCGGAGAAAGCTAGTAAGAAGAAGAATGTAATTAAAAACTTACTTATGAATGAATTTGAAATGAGAGATTTAGGTAAAGTTAATCAAGCGTTAGGAATGAAGATTACCAAAACGGATAACGGATTTACGCTAGATCAAACTGGTTATATTAATAAGATTTTGGCAAGATTTAATATGTCAGATTGTAAACCAGCAAGAACACCTATGGAAGTTGGTATAAAGTTGGAAAAGGAAGAAAACAGTCAATGTTCACATGATTATAGGTGTCTTATAGGTTCATTAATGTATTTAGCTGTATGTTCCAGACCTGACATAGCACATAGTGTCAGTTATCTAAGTCAGTTTAACAACTGTTACTCGGATAGTCATTGGAAGGCAGGAAAAAGGATATTGCGTTATTTAAAGGGTACATCGCACTACTGTCTTACATATAAAAAGGGTAATATGGATATTACTGGATTTACGGATGCTGATTGGGGTGCAGATAATCTGGATCGCAGATCGTATACAGGGTACGTATTTAAATTGGGTGATAACATAGTTTCATGGGAAAGTCGCAAACAACGGACAGTTGCACTTTCAAGTACTGAGGCTGAGTACATGGCGATCTCGGATTCTTGTAAAGAGGCATTGTTTCTGCGCAGTTTTATATTGGAATGTACAAGTACTGAGTGTAATATAAATTTATTTAATGATAATCAGTCTGCACAGAAACTATGCAAGAATACTGCACATTCAAGGACAAAGCACATTGACATTAGGCATCACTTTGTTAGAGAACTTTGTAGCAATAAAACTATTAACTTGCAGTATTTGTGTACTCAAGAGATGGTTGCTGATGTAATGACCAAACCTCTAACAAGAGAAAAACATGTAAAGTTTATTACAATTATTTTTAAAACTTAAATTGTAAATTGTTTTTCTTAAGGCCTAGTATATTATGTTGTTTTATAGAGTCCTTGTTATATTTTGTTGTTATTTACATAGTTATTTTTAAGGCCTAGTGTTGGGAATAAAAAATAATATGTAAAATGACAAAGCTGTCACTCCGTTTAAAACCATGTCTTCTTGTGTTGCTTTTTGATCTCTATATATTATTAAATGTATATTCCCACATTATAGTTTCACTTCCACGATATTTCCATCAGTTACTAATAAATTAATTTTTCTATTCCACCCGATATTTTTTTTCACAAAATGTCTAGCCAGTGATTTTTAACCATACATAATAATATAAATAAAGTATATTGTAGCATAATTTCACATCTAATTTGGTGTTTAATATAATATGTATGTGGCAATATGTGCACATGTCTACTATCCACATAATATATAGGAAAATATTAAAGGCACAGTTATAAGGGGTATATTAAAATATGATGAATGTCATTTAGCAACTAAATTGTGTGAGCAGGCTTGTACCCTTCACTCCCTATGTTTTTCAAATTTATTTCTAAGAATATATCTACATCTGTATAGTAGTAAATACAATATAGAAACTACATAGAAACTTCTTTAGAAAGTAACACTTGCTCTTTATATGATCATTTCCTTGTGAAATATCTTAACAATGAATACATCAATATTATAATCTCATCAAAAACATTAATTTATTGCTTAGAAATAACTATAAACATCCACTAAATTTATGACAAAGAGGGAAATCTTTGAATCAACCCTTATATTACTGCAAAACAGCAATTCTCTATACAAGATTAAACATAATTTGTCACCCAATCATATATCATATAAAGCTATAATGTACAATTTCCACTGAGCGCGGCTTCAAATTTTGCTAATGGAAAATTAACCGTAAATATATTACATTAGATTTCATATTTGTATGGAGATAACAGCATGGAACGAGCACAGCGCAGCGGCGCTGGCTGCCTTCACAAATGAGTCTTATTCAAACTGATTTCTCAATTGGGCCTTATTCGAAGATAACAATTTATATTAAATAATGATTCACAATAAAATTAGTTTCAAAGCAAGGAACGCGGAGGGTGGAGAGTGGAGACGGCTGCGAGCGTGTTCGCCTCGAGCCGCAGCGGCCGCGACGCGCTCGATGAAAATTGTCTACAGGAAGGCTCGAAAACAATGGCTGTATGCATTGGGCAATATACATATATTTTACTTGTGACCTGTATTTTAGTAGTATTGATAGTCTACCATTTTCTGATATAGGATGAGCGCAATATAAATCTATTTTAAAGCTTACATACAATAAAATTACATTTGCACCATGTTATTTCACTATCACTGCAGCACAGACAAAAGCGTCTGTTAAACTCCATTGTACAATTCTACGTAAAATAAGTAGCCTATACCTATTTTGAACACAGTTCAATCAAATGTAACTGCCCCAATTAGCTTTTAGTCGTATAATTAAACATATTGATTTATTAGTATAAGAGAGGGAGTATAGAAAAATAATAATTTAAATTTTATTCATCCCATTTCATAACAGGGAATTGCTTTACGAAAATCCATCAGAATTTCACTATTTGCTAAAGTTAAAGATACAAAATATCTAAAGTACATTACATGGGGAAATTTAAGTAAAATACACTGCAAAATTATGGTACTTTCTTTCTTATGCCAATTCTGTGTATGAAAAATTTATCTAGATATTAATTGATATTTATATTACAACTATAACTTTTCTACACTCTGTCTCTTTACTCTTATTTTTTCTTACTCATACATAGATGAACTCTTAAAAGAATGAATGACTGATTGCTTAATTGTATGTTCTCATTGTAATATACCAATATTATCTCATCATTCATTCAATTAAGAGACAAAGTTTACACATCACAGAAGCTAGCATATTTTGTCGCACAAACACTAGCTACTTTTTACTTACATTGTACACATGTGACATGTGGAATTCACGAGACATTCTCAGGTACTACATTATATTACCCACATGAAACATGTTATAACTCCGACAACTTCTGTGTACTACTGTGGATAGCATTGCTAACCATGCACCGTCAAGCTACATTCCATTTACATTACAACAAACTGGATCAAACTTCACTGCACTAACACAAACAGCACTAGCACATCACTAATTTCTTCTTAGCACTGGATATTTTTGTCACTGTCACTGACGCTGTCAGTAGTCAATAGCAGCACAACCATGAGTTGCGCCGTCGGTACTACACGGTGGTGTAGCGGGCCGGCCGCTAGGAGGGCTGGAAGTGGGTGACGAGCCGCTTGGTGGCCTTGGCCAGGTCGTACGCGGCCGCGCGCACGTGGTCGAGCGGCGCGCGCGCCGTGCACGCCAGCGAAACCTCCTCGCCGGCCGCGCGCAGCTCCGAGATCACTTGCTGGAGGGCAGCGTCGGCGACGGTCTGCAATTTACCAAACATTTGGCTAAAACGATTGTCTTAGGAAAAACAAACTCTTCTTGAAAATCGGGCAATAGACCCTTTTGCCTTAGACCAAATCAGGCATAAAGCTTGACACAGATTTTAGCTAAGGATACACGAACGCTGGCTGATCAACCTGATAACTGTCCATCCAGTAAGGATGTGAGTATGCATATGTACCATTCAGCTGTGTGGCAGCATAATATCATTGTGACAGATGTCAGCACCAATTGGATTACTCTACTGAGTCTACGCTTTGCTACGCCACTTGCATCTCATATGTTTAGTGTTATCGTTGATCAGCATATCATTTAATAACCGAACCCCCCCCCCCCCCTCCGTTCACGTCCACTCATTCATCGGGGCATTAACTAACATAGCGTGTACCTGCGGGAAGAGCGCCAGCAGCGAGGTGACGGCGCGGCGGATGGCGAGCGCGCGGTCGGCGAGCGCGGGGTGGTGCGTGCGCGCCGCCGCCCACAGCTCCTGGATGGCGCGCGTCACGGCCTCGGCGCGCCGCTGCACCAGCTCGGCGCTGGCCGTCCCCCCCTCGCCCCCATCGCCCCCCTCGCCCGCCACGCCCGCGCAGCTCGCCTCCAGCGCGCCCTGGGTCAACGACCGCTCCAGACCCGGCAGGCTCGTCAGCTGGGGAATGCTTGTATATGAACTATTACTCTGTTTTATGAAGTGAAGGGATGGTCTACTTCATCATAGACATGTGCATGATATCAGTGTCACTGTTGCAACGTCAGCCTTGGAGCTTAAATATTAAATGAGCCAAATCCAGAATCTTTGTATTAAATTTAGAAGCTAACTAAGGGTTAAGTTATTTAATTCTACTCAAAAATTCTTCCAAAAATCTTAATAATGTTTAAATACTTCTTCAATGCCTGCTCAGTAAGTGTTATATGCTACAATAGGAGATTTGTTAATGAAAATAATTTACATGCATATTTTAATTTTTACCTCCATATTTGGAACTCGTTTCTATTATTGTATTGATGATGACTTCTATCGATGTTTATTAATTTTATATTCCAATAATTTTCAGATAAAAATTGAGTTTTTTACCAACACATCTTCCATTGCAGCAAAAAGTAAAACTAAAACCATCTATAACTACATTAAATAATAAATTAGTATAATTAATAAATTAGTACCTGGTGTTTAGTAACCTGCCAGTTATTCTTTGGTCCCTCCCTAGTCTCATACATACTGACCGGTCGCTGCGCGCCCTTGAGCGAGTGCCTTACGTCGTCCGGCGGCAGCGGGTCCGTGTCGAGCGAGTGGCCGCGCTCCGGGGGCCGCTCGCCCGAGTCATTCACCGAGCCCTGCGACGTCATGCTCTCGTCGTCGATGCTGCTCGTCTTCAGCACGCTGTTCTCCTTCGTCAGCTGTTCCACGATCGTCTGGAGGTTCTTTAACTGGTTCTTGAGCTCGGTGATGGTGGAGTCCCTGTTGTCGAGCTCCTTCTTCAACGTCTCGATCTCGTCCTTGTTCTCCGGCGCGGCGCTGGGAGACGGCCGCCGCAGCTCGGGGCTCGCGTGCTCCGGCAGCGACGGGTTGTATGTCGACGATACCGTCTCACCCGCTCTCGGTACTATCGTTGTCATCTGTTGAAGTAGTCGACGACAATATTACTAGCGCGATTAACTTTAATTACTAACTAATTTTCATTCAAGGAAGCGATTGATGTATAAAATAATTTAAAACAAAATATGTATAGTTGCTCACAGAGCATACGTTTGATTTTTAAATCAATAGCAGGCATCATGACAATAGTACACTAAGCGTTTCAACAATAAAAGCTTGCGATTAAGAAGAAAGCGCTCAAGCCGCTTGTAATACGAAAACATAATATACTAGGAAGGTATGATGGTATAGTGTAGAGGACTGACATCGAGGTCGATGGGCGCGAGCGCGGCGTAGTCCTCGTCGGAGGCCACCGAGTCGTACAGCGGCTCGTCGTCCGACATGTGCGACAGGTGCTTCAGGTGCGCGCCCGCCAGCCCGCCCGACAGACCTGCAAGTTGCAACACAACTACTATATTATTACAGGACCAATAGCAATACTGTGCTACAAACGTTAACCACGAACCCACACAATTGACACTTTTATTCTTCCTAATGGTAACGGAGGTAATTCCTCAACATTAATGTGTTGAAAAAGAAAGAAAAGAAAGAAAGAAACGCTTTATTCCAACAGTTACTTACTACAGAAACAGACATGGGTAGAATATTAATAATAAAAAAAGACCTTAAAAAAACGTATAGTTTACAATAAAATTATTCTCTGTAGTAAGCACTCAGGAAATGGATCGCACTCAGTGATTGCTATGGAGAACCACATCACTGAGACATAGAAATAGGTATAACTAAATTGTATGATAATAAAGTTCAATGCATGCCTCGGCACATCGGTAACTTCGTATTTCCATAACTAGGACAAGCTTCACTAGAATTCCAACCTTATCCTCCCCCAATAAGGTCGTACTCACCCCGGGGCTGCAGCGCGGCGATGCGCTGTCGCCGCGTGGCGTCGAGCAGCACGTCCCGCAGCAGCGCGGCCAGCTCGGGCGGGGACAGCCGCGCCAGCTTCTGCCGGCCCTGGTTGCGCGGCGCCGACAGCGCGGGGTTCACCGGCAGGAACGCCACGCCGCACCGCTCCAGGCCCGTCGCGCTCGTCTGCCATACTGCCAACACCATACACCGACACGTGCTTACAGTTCGCTCGATCAATGTGTATGCTATGGCGTAAACGAACCTTATTAATTCGTCAACCGATTAAGCCTGGTTTACATTAAGGATGAGGCTAAACGAGCGTATTTTTTTAAGCTCTGAGTCGCATCAAATGAGTCTGTTTCACACTAAAGTCGCAACTTATTTTGCGTCGCCGTTTAGCACAAAGAGGACTTTATTATGAAACAACGTGACACATTTTTCGCGATGACAGCTCAAAAATTTGCTTGTTTGGCCTCACCCTAAATAAGAAATCGGTAGAAAAATGCGTTGGCCGTCGATGCTTCCCTCTCTCCAACGATCTAAAATTCTTGATAACTAGGTTGATAATAACAAACTGTCCATTATACGATCTACTTTTTCGCTTCCCTTTGATTAGTGAGGAAAGAATAGAGTGAATAAGCTTTTATTATCACAAAAAAAATTGTTTTTAAAAGTACTTTTAAAATGCTAATTTATTTTTGATTGGAATCTAGTAGAGACCGACCAAAGGTTTGGTTTCGGCCAGTTTCGGCCAAAAAATTTTGTTCCGGTTTCGGTTTCGGAAAAATTTGGCCGAAACTTTCGGCCACATTTTTTCGAATTTTGTCGTTTACGTTAAGATAAGTTTACCGAACTGAAGGCAGTTAATACACATAAAAATGTACAAATAAAAATGTGTAAAAAAACACGCTAGATTTCAATACCTATACAGGGTGTCCCGTAAGTAGTGGGTCAACGTTAGGGGACAGATAGCTTCAGGGTTGACCTACCTAATGTCAAAAAATGACCTTTGTAAAATTTAAAAAATTCGGCTCCTTTAACCTACTTTTTTCTGTTGAGTCCAAAAATGAGCAGCTCAAAAAATACCCTAATGGTGTAGCCATACGAGCTGTGCGTCGCGTAAAATAGCGTAAATCGTAAAATCGCGTAAAATACAAATTTCAAAGAATTGAATTAGGTCTTTTGTATGAAACCAGCTCATTTCACGTGACTCACAGCACCAAAAATACGCTCGTTTGGCCTCACCCTAAGTTTCGGTTTCGGCCGAAACTGGACCTAAGGCCGAATGTTCGGTTTCGGCTGAAAAACCAATTTCGGTCGGACTCTAGAATCTAGTAGTTTCGCTGCTTCTATCTTAGCCGGAAAATCATAAACTGTTCTAGAATAGTTCTAGAGTTCTAGAACGACTAGGTCCAGGTGTTACGGATGTGTTAGGTAAGAGGAGAGTTCATCAAGAAAATATGATACAGATGCCGTTGGATTAAGGGTAACTCACGGTCTTTCTCACCAACCAGAGATACCGATTTGGCAAGTATGTATATTGGTTTTTCGCCTTTGAACGAGGCCGAGTTCCACAATTCTTGCATAATAGCAAAAATTAAACACCAGTTAATCCCACATATCTACCCACTGTAAAAGCCGCGGCAACAACAAGGCTAAGATGACCTCATGTGAGAGGTGTTAATTTATGATCAGCTTATACAGATAACAATCGAATGCTTCATTCAATCCCAGTACCATAACAGATGACAACTTTATAAGACAAGAAGAAAATAAGAACATTTGGACTTACTCGCTTCAGTTTCCCGGCGGTCTATCTCGTCGTAAATATCCATCACCAGTTCCTCGAACAGATGATTCGGGAGCTGCGAGAAAAACATCAAATATTATATCTCTTATACAGTTCAGCCATGTAATGTTTTTGATATTTGTCAATAACCATTGTTTGTGAAGACCGGCGGTTTTCCTCATATGACGTCGCCATTATCAAACACATTCATGACAATAATTATTGATTCAAATTAAATCATTACATTAAGAAGCATCAATGTGTTGATCATGGATTGATTTATTTGATTAAACAATTAGTAGTGGATTAAAATAACCCACAGGTGTATAATTGCCTCTTTTAAGTAAAACATAAAATACTTTGTCCTTTTGCATTATTAGCACATGAGCCACTTAAATATTATTGATTAATGGTTTGTGTTCAGTTTCACTCGTGAACATATTAAAAACATCAGCAACCTGTTTATATGGGTCAAAAGGACCCTCACAAGCTTTCTCATTTATAGTGTTTCATTCATAAGTAAAGTACCGTCGAGAAGCCAACACAACATAATAAAGAGTCACTGACCAGCTGCAGCTTCCCGCGCGCCGCCTTAGCGACGTCGGTCATCTCGTGCGCGTCGTGCGCGCGCGGCACGATGTAGTGTCTGCCGGCGGCGTGGTCGGGCCGCGCGCCCGTCAGGAACTGGATCATGCGGTCCGTGGCCTCGTACACCAGCTCCACCAGCCGCGCCGCCAGCTCCGAGTGCCCGCCCGCTCTACACACACACACACACATACACTTGGCAACACATCGTACACTTGGACACGCGAGTCGGGCCGCTCGCAGACGGTACCGACAATACTATCCACTTGTTTACTATGGCAATTGGTACAGTTGCCTAATGGATGACGTGTTTTGACTCATGTTTGCTCCACAAATAATTCTTGATAAAAAATAACCACCTTCAAAATTAGGAATAACTCAAAAACTACTCGTCAGATCTCAAATTTAAGTGGGAGCACATGACAAACACCAGCTTTCGATTAAAAAAAGAATCATCAAAATCGGTTTACCCAGTCGAAAGTTCTGAGGTAACAAATATAAAAAAATACAGTCGAATAGGGATGTTGACTAATTTTAGGATTCAATTTCATTTTATAGATAGAACCTTAAGATTCACGAAAAAAATATTATAAAAATAATAATCTTCAATTTAAAGACATAAATTGATAAATAACAATCATTTTCAAATTTCCCGCTAAAAACGTCACGTGACGTCACTAGCCGATATTCAATACTATCTGTCGACTGAAGTTAGTTGCACTTTCATATAAAATAGGAACAATGACGTCATAAGCTCCATACGGCGTTTGAGGTCACGTGACAGTGAGTACTATTTTTAACATTTTAAAATAATTATATTTAATTTATATTGATTGATTTCTACAAAAGAATAATATTTTAGGTGTTTAAATGTTTTCCTTGATACTTTAAACATAAATTTATTTTAATTTACTGATAGTGTCAACATCCCCATTGAATACCTCCTCCTTTTTTGAAGTCGGTTAACAAACTGAGACACGTTTGTAAGCAAAAATGTTATTATATGGAAAAGTAATATACGAAACAAGACATCTATTGCATCACCATCAATCTTTTAATGTTATTTAAAAATAATACGATACAATAAAATTCTAGTACTCGTAATATCACACACAAAATATATTGTACTGAACTGTAAATGTTTCACATGGAAATTGTAATGTACGTGTAGCATTACCTAGCACACTCGTCGGGTGTGTTGTTGGCGCTGTCCCGGGCCGTGGGGTCCGCGCCCCACGCCACCAGCAGCTCGGCCTGCGCCGGCTGCCCCGCGCGGCACGCCACGTGCAGGCATGTGCTGCCCTTCTCCTGCAACATAATAACATATAGCGCTCTCAGTATAACCGGAACAACTGTAACGGCCTACTTTATTGACTAACTTAATAAACGAAAAATTTGTACGGGTTGTGCGTATTCCATTAAATTATAATAATTTTTCGATATCTAAAAAAATGGTTGTCTGTAAAGTCGGTTTACGGACGGTACTTTAACGTGACAACGTCGTGACAAAACATTGATGAAATGACTGCATACTTTTATAGATAAAATTGAATCATTTTAATTAAATTACCATACAAAATTGTATAGGAATCGAGAGGAAGAGAGATACATGCGGCACGAACCGAGCGCTTCGGCCGATCGTAGCCAATCGTGCCTCTCTATCGCTTGTTCCGCGCTCTCGCTCGCGGAACGTGACATGACGTCACGGAACGTGACAGTGAGTCATGCTTTTTCGTGCGAACACACGTCGTTCATCGTTTTAATAGACGTTGTCAAGTCAAAAATCCGATAAGTGCGAGTTAAACTCGTATTGTGAGGATTCCGTACGTTGATTATTTACAATCGTGAGATTTACCGTTTATGTTTAAGACCATAGAGTTCTTATAGGTGCCCTACAACAAGCCCTTTCATTGACATGAAGGACAGACAGACACACAAGTGATCTTATTATTTTATTAGTTTTTTTCGTACGGAACCCTAACAATTAAGTTAATATCATCAAACATTAAAGTGTACAGAATCACTTCTATGATTATGAAACAGAAATAATCTCTGTGAAGTGTTTTTGATCTTAAAATCATCATTCTGATCTAAAGAGATCAGGCTAGAGCCTTACCTAGGGCTAGGGCTTACAATGCCACAGAAGTAAACAAAGGAAGTAACGAAAATAGCATTCTGTGTTTTGAGTCTGTGTCTGATAAGATATCAAATAACTTATCTCTACCTCGCACAATAAGGTAATGTTATAATGTTATCACATGACATACATAGTTAGCTATATTTTGGTTTGAGAAGATAAGCTATTGTGTATGGGATTAATTGATCAGTGCAAAAACAATATGTAATGTATAAATTAATGTGTATTACATTCTTTCAAATTCTGAAAGTGTACTGTATACTATGCCATAAATTCCTGCCTTGATTTAGACTGAAATACAATTTTGAAGTGAAAACTTCTTTAGTACGGGGGTGACTTGAAATTTTATGAAACGAAACTGTCGGTGGAGACTAGAGATGAGTGGAGACTGACTTGACTTGAGTTGAAGTCAAGTCAAGTCAAGTCAAAAGTCAAAAGTCAAAAAAGTCAAAAAAGTCAAAAAAGTCATAAAAGTCAAAAAAGTCAAAAAAGTCAAAAAAGTCAAAAGTCAAAAGTCAAAATTTGTGGAGTGGAGTTGGAGTGGAGTAGTAAAACCTACAATTATCATCTTCCCGAATTTTACATTCGTCTCATTATCTTGAAAACAAAATTTTTCAAGGTTTCACTTCTAACACGTGCACACATTTTAATTTTTTTTGTTATATTACAGACTTCAAGCAGTCTCAGTGTTTTAATTTTAGAGGAAAATTCAATATGAATGCCAGCTTCTACTGTATCACTGTTACTTTTCCCCTTTGCTGCAACTGTAACACTGAGAAACATGTCTCATTTTATTACACTGTTCCTCATAGCCCATTTATAAAATTGACAATTAACATTACAGTTGACCTTAATAATAACAAATGAACAATTGACCCTGCTACATCAAATAACCATCAGTGGTGAGGTCGTCGTCAGGCATTAAGTTTAGGCAAAAAAAAAACTATTCATGAATAATTTGATGGTACCTGATTAAAGTAGTTGGGGTCAGCCCCTTGAGCCAGTAACCTCATAGCAGTGTCCAGAGATGAACTCCTGACTGCACTGTGCAGCTGCCGGCCCAGCTCACTGGGTGGCTCGTCCCTCCGTGCTCGCAGCACGTACGCCAGCCGGAGGTGCTTGGCGAGGATAAATTCTGATTTTATTGGGCTGCAATTAAAACATAAAAAGATTATTAACAAATAGAACAGTATCTTATGATTACATATGAGAAATTTAACAAAATAATATTAGTGCTTATTATTATTGCATCCTGCCACAAGCATAAATATTTTATGCTTACTAGGATGCTTCAAAAACTGATTTACTTAAATGTAACTTTTAGACTGAATAAAGATTTTTTGTTTTTTTTTTTTTTTTTTAGTGCTCATTATTTACAACCATTTATTGTGTTTGTTTATGATTATTATAATTGTCATCATTTCAAGTATTTATTTAAAAAAACAAAAATATACAGGTCCATCTTTGTACTGTTTTTAGTTTTAATGTTGGATACTAATTTAATGGGTTATATCATAATATAAAATTTTGCTAAAGTTAGAAGTTGCTGCAATGTAATTATTTGAAGTATCTTACTGAAGTGGATCTTTTGGCTGGGGTTTTTTTCGAAGGTGCTTCGGTGCAGAGGTATCGAGTAAGGAATGTTCCCAAATGCTATTCACATTCTGTGCGGTGAGAGCCTGCACCATCTGTATGCATCAGAACACCATTATTTACATGTAGAATGTACACCATTTATTATGTGTTAACCCTGCAGACTTACCGCTAGGAGCGATGGAGGCCATGAACCTTGTCTCAAAGACTTCACATGAGATATGTGTCGCCCCATACTTCTATGAACGCTGCAGCATTCCGCGCATAGCAAAAGCCCACGATTAATCGACGCCCAAGACGGATCTGATACAAAATAATATCACATTCATTCAGTCATTAACACGGGAACAATTAGGAGCAATAAAAGGGACTGTAATATCAATTGACCTGATGCCCCGCAATCGGAGCAAACTTCCACCGAAGACCGATGCTTGGACCGCGATATCATCATCTTCATGTACTTTATGATACACTATTTTCTAAAAACAGTTACAGGTGCACTACAACATAAACGTTAACTAGTTTTTAGGATAAAACTAGCTTCGATACAAAAATAAAACATTTTAATAAATGTCAAATATCGGATGACGGGTGTGCTGTGTCTGTGTCAGTCTGTCTGTCATCAGTCATGTCAAATCATATATAAACTCTATGGTCTATGGTCATCAGTCAACAAAATAATAATACAAGATACAAATCCATTTTGCAAATTAAGTTACTTTTATATAAAACTGTTCAAAAAATATTATGATAAGCATTAGGTCATTCAATAAGAGATATTAAGTAACTTTTTATTTACAATCTATAAAATATTCTCACTGATTTCACTTATCTGTGACAAAACCACACGGACACGTCAACAAGCGTAAATTCTGTCATTGTGTCGATTTCTGCTTCTGTCAATTTTGCCGAGCTGAGTGCCAATTTGCCGAACAGACAGAAAAAGATTACAGATTTTAATTGTGATTAAAAGGACTGAACCATGAAGATACTACTGGTGTTAGGATTAATATCATGCGCCTCGTTGGCATCAGCCGATCAGGAAACGTTAGTGTTAGTAGACAATCTAAATATAAGAGAAACTCATTCACAATTCTTCAAATCTTTACAAGGTAAGTTTTCAGGGTGACGTGGGTTCATAGCGAGCGTGCCGGCTTTTATCTGATACATTGACTTAATAAGCATAATTTAACCTTTTAGAACGCGGCTACTCGCTTACATTCAAGCTAGCGGATGACTCCAACCTCGTGTTATCAAAATACGGAGAGTACTTGTTCAAGAACTTGATTGTATTTGCGCCGTCCGTGGTGGAATTCGGTGGTCAGATCGACACGGAAGCTATCACCAAGTTCATCGATGACGGAGGCAATGTACTAATGGCTGGGAATGCTGCCGCTGGCGACGTTTACAGGGAAATTGCTTCTGAATGTGGTTTTGAGGTAGGGAGTCCTGGGGTTAAGTTCAATTTGTCCAATTTGCTCTGTGACTAGGGTCACTAATGACGCTATGTTCATTAAAATTAAATAACTATTCATGTGGTGTTGTGTCAGGCTATTTATGTATGTATATTTGTTAGCGTATTGAGTTGAATCTATTAATTATCAATTACATAATTTAATTAACGTTTTATCAATCTATTAAGATTGATAAAATGTTTCTGTATTATTCTTGATTCTGTAGTATTCTTGATATAGGAATTTTTGACACTTACTAATGAATTTCCATTCATTTCACTGGGGAACCAATATAAAGAGCTGAACATAGGTTGGAAACTCAATAATAAACCTTTGCTATAATCAGTAAAATATGTCACATTCATGTGTTTATAGATGGATGAAGAATCTGCAGCAGTCATAGACCACTTCAACTACGACGCCCAGGATGATGGGGACCATACCAGGATTGTCGTCTCCTCCAATAACCTGATCAACTCCCCTACTATTGTTGGCTCGCAGAATACCAAGCCCCTCTTGTTTGAAGGTACTGGGCTCATTCTGGATAAGGACAACAGCCTGGTCCTACCCATCCTGACTGCTGATAGCACTGCATACAGCTACAATCCTAAGAGTCAGGTAAATATATTATTTTATAACATAAATTAAATGTTTTTTAATTTTTATAACAGCTATCTAAAGTGAATAGGTATAATGTTTCCAATTTTTGACTCTTTGTTTCTCTATGTCCTGAGATGAGCTGGTGTGATCCTCTATCAGCCTCAGACAACATTCAGTGACTTAAACTTTGTAGCATATTTTCTGCAGGATGCTCCAGAATAGCTGTGAAATTCTTTAAAGTTATTAGAAAATGATATTTTTCAAAATAAGAAATAAGTGGAATATACTGATATACACAAAACCTTGTGTTGTTTCTTTAGGTGAAGGAGTACCCTCATGCTGTGGGTAAGAAAACAGTCCTGATTGCAGCTCTACAGGCCAGAAACAATGCTCGCATCATCTTCAGTGGCTCATTATTCTTCTTCTCTGATGAGGCATTCGGCTCAGCTGTTGCTAAAGTGCATGTAAGTGTACTTACAACTCATGGTTATCTTATACATAATAAAAAGGCAGCTAGGTCTTTAGTGAGAAAGTAAATGTGAGCAGAATATTAGGTGGGTAATGTCATTGATACTATGTGTACCCACGAGTCATCAGTCACCACATTTCATCCAAGGAACTAGGAAAACTTCTGTAGTTAATGCCAGTGATGTAAGTCTGAGCCATTGCTTAACAATAAGGCTTTAGGAGTAGTTAAACAGTCATCAAATTTGTAATTTTAATAATAATAATAATTTTCAGGGTGACAAACTAAAGTCAGACATATCAGGCAACAAAGTATTGGCAGTGCGTCTAAGCGAGTGGGCGTTCGGCGAGCGTGGCAGGCTGCGCGTGCGCAGCGTGCAGCACCACCGCCAGGGCGAGACCGAGCCCTCCAACACATATACCATCACTGACACTGTGGTATTTATTAGATACTCAACAGATACTCAACAATACTGTAGTATTTCAAATAGATCAGTATATCCATTATGTGTAGTATGTCATTGGAATTGTCTAAGCGGGTTCTTCTCTTCAATGTTTCTACTTAATATAATCTAAATTTTACTAACAAAAAATAACCGACTTCAAATTCTCCAAAACTACTTGTCAGATCTCGTTCAAATTTATGTGGGACCACATGACAAGCACCAGCTTTCTATTAAAAAAAGAATAATCGAAATCGGTTGAAGTGATATTGAGTTATTCGTCAATTTGTCGCGCACATCTTAACACAAATTTACGACTTATGTAGTTTTCTCATGGATGCCATTGTCAGATCTCAATAAAATTTATATGGGACCACATGACAGCCATCAGCTTTCGATTAAAAAAAGAATCATCAAAATCGGTTCGCCCAGTCCAAAGTTCTGAGGTAACAAACATAAAAAAAAAAAAAAAAAATACAGTCGAATTGAGAACCTCCTCCTTTTTTTGAAGTCGGTTAAAAATAGATTATTTTCAACATATTCTTCCCATTATTAATGTTTGTGTTAGCAGACAATATGCAGAAATACAAATTTCTTTTTTAGGCAATACTAAATTAAATTAAAACATTCACAAACTTTAACTGGAATCAGAACAGTTTAATACATTTTTGAATGTGTCTGTTTATCTTATTATACCCATCCATGTATTGTATCTGTTATGCTCAAAGGTTGGTAATCTCACCAAGCGAAAAAACAGCTCACAACGCATTGTGGCATTTATAAAACGTCCACAACGCGAAATCTGTGCCAATCGCGTCCATAAAGCGTCGTGAGCGTTTTCAGGGCCTCCTTTGTGTCTCCTTCACAGAGATGACAGCCGCGACACGAATTTCGCGCTGTGGATGTTTTAGAGATGCCACATGTGAGCTATTTTTTCGCTCAGTTATCGTTTTTGGTCTTTGAGCGTAACATATCCAAATAGCGGTGATACAGGAAATAATTTCAAGAGACTAATTTAATATTTCTTGGCAGGTGTACCGCATTGAGATCGAAGAACTGAAGAATGGCAAGTGGCAGCCATTCGACGCGAACGATGTTCAACTGGAATTCGTGCGCATCGACCCATTCATTCGAACCACGCTGAACAGGAAACCTAATGGTGTTTATGAAGCAGTGTTCAAGGTTCCGGACGTTTGGGGAGTGTACCAGTTCAAGGTGGACTATGACCGGGTTGGCTACACTAGGCTCTATCATTGTACACAGGTAAATTATTTGCATTATTTATCTGCATGTTGCACACCCAAATGACGTTTGGGTGTGCAACATGCAGATAAATAATGTATGGTTTTTAACTTTTTGGTGGTGGTTTTTTAAACTGCCTGGGAAACCGTTACCATCATTCTTTCTAAAATCGATTGCATATAAATGTTCTTTCGTATTTTGATGGCCGTGTCGGAAACCTAAAAATAATGCAGGTGCTTCTTAATATTACCACCATGTATGAAGATTATCCATAAACATTGTTTCATTTTGATTGTACAGGTTTCAGTGCGTCCCCTGCAGCACACACAGTACGAGCGGTTCATCCCGAGCGCATACCCATACTATGTAAGCGCTTTCTCCATGATGATTGGCGTGTTCCTGTTCTCGTTCGTCTTCCTCTACTACAAGGAAGATACGCCCAAGACGAAGGCTGAATAAAGCATTTATTTTATAGAAATGTAGAAGGTGTAGTGTGTTTGTTTTATAACAATGTGTTACATAAGAAACTTAAATGTGTCTGAAAAAATATTGTATGAAATAATATGGTAATAAGGTGAAATAAATTGGCGAGATTAGAATCATGGTTTTTTTATTCCTTTCTATGTGCAATTAATCCTCGCTTAAAACAGATTTTCCAGAAACTTGGATGACCACAAAATCCATAGCCAATGCTGTCAAGTACTTGTTCTGTTCGATTTACAACTCTATCACTCTATCTTCCAGTTCCAGAAAACATGTTTTTCTGCAACAAAGTTCTAGATCTTGGGTTGAGTTGGGGTAAGAAAGCCCATAACTTTTAGGCCTTTAGGGGATGATAAACTGTGATTGTTTTTTATAGAAAACTAGCTGACTCGGCAAACGTTGTTCTGCCAAAAATTTAGGGGTGGATCACCCTTAACATTTAGGGGGATGAAAAATAGATGTTGTCCGATTCTCCACCCTAGCCGATATGCACGCTAAGATTCTTGAAAATCGGTCGAGCCGTTTCGGAGGAGTTAACTTCTAACACACGAGAATTTTATATAATATAATTCTCCAAGTTGATTCTACCACAGAAGAAAATATAGTACTTATAAATAAGTAATTCTACTTAAATATTTAACCATGTGTACCGTGTGCCAAAAAACTGCTCAACAAAAAGGGAATCTCATCCGGTATAAAAATAAAATTATTTATGAACGCGTCTTTAATGTCAATTGACAATTCAATGATTTTCATCTTGAACGCAACGGTTCTGAATGGCAGAAAAAAATGGCATGCATGTCACTCGGGGCCTTAATTTTTTACGATAAATGTTTTAATTTTTACCTTTATATCAGCAGAAATTAATATTTGACTGTTTTTATATAAAACCGTGCCAAAAACGCGCTCAAAATTAGCAATACGTATAAAGTAGTGATACTTTTGATGTAAATCGTGTAGGCAGTGCTTTGGTGTCTCCGTAACTCTCAAATTTCATTAATTCCGAATGTTTCACGAACATTTTTATTGCAACTAGTTGGAAAGTGTAATAATGACAATTTTCGTGACATAAATCGAAGCGGTGCCTGTCGCAGTGATGTGTTTACATCTGTAAACTGTCCCCGTGAGTATGATGTCATTGTAGTGACTGCCATTAAAAATACGTTGGCTTTGTGCCCACCCGTTTTCCTGCTAGTATTATAAATCTAACACGGTTTTGTGGAAACAACCACGCGGAAAAGTGCAGCGAACCCTGTAGGTTATAGGTGATTTGTTCCAAATAAATATGCTAATGAGGCTTTCATTCTGATCTCGGCGAAGCGTACGACACGAGAACGGTGTTATTATGTATCTAGTGTTCAAGTTTCTATTCTAAGTGATGTACAAATAACTTAGTGTGCTGGTCTTACCTGATATGTAAGGTTTCCTGCTGGACAATTAACACAACACATGTGTAACACAATGTAAGTTTAACCAATAATTCATTATTAAAAAAATACACAAACTTGATTGAGAACCGGGCTCCAGGGATGGCCTTGACTCAAGATGCAGGTATTTGCTTACAGTATACTGATGTTAATTAGTCTTCTTTTATATTTAAATTGATTCATAGTAAAGTCATACTTTGTTGTCCTGTGTAACATAACAAAAACATCAAATTTGTTTTGGATTTGATTTGTTTAATGAGCTCCATGAATCCTGTGATCCAGACTGATTGACAGTTTGTACATCTGTTAGTTATGGTGTAACTTGGGAACAATTAGTACTTCACAAAATATGTTTGCTTTGATTGAGTCTGGCTTGTAAATATGTTAGAACATAATGGGGGTTATCATCAACAGAGAGGTGAATTATTTGAAATACATGTATTTTAAATACAAATACAAAATGCAAAATACCTATTTTTATTTTACATTTTAAATACTTTTTTCGAAATGTATTTAGTATTTTATTTGAAATACTTTATATAATATATTTAGTATTTGTAAAATACAAAATAGTTTTGTTACATTTTTAATTCATAAATTTAAAGAAATTGAAATCAAATTTCTTCATGAATACATAAGCTGTTAAAAGCCTATTGCTGAGGGCATCAGAAGTTTAGAAGGTGACAAAAATACTTATTACGGATGTCTTACGTATATATGTACCAGAACTTATGAGAATGCAAAGATTTCTAAGCAGTTTGCAAATGGATAACCCTACATACTGTGATGTATTGATAGAAGTTGTTAAAGAAAGTCTTAATAGACGTTTTGAGAGGTTTTATAAATTAGAGGAGCCAAAAGCAAAAAATGGCATAATAGCATCTGTGTCTTATCCCTTTTTCAAAATGAAATGGGTGCCAAAAGCCAACAGAGAATACATTAAAGAAGTATTTGTTTCAGAAGTGAGAAAGATAAAACAAGAACGTGAAAAGAGTTCCCAAGTCCAACATACTGACTTTAATAAAAAGAAGGAGAGAGCAGAATCGTATTATAATTATGTTTGTTGAGTCTGATTCTTCAGCAGCCAGTGATAATGCCAATACTACAATAGATTTGGAAGCACTACAATATTTATAAGATGAAGACAATACTTTAGAATCCTTGAACAAATTTCCAAATGTAAAAAAACTCTTCCTCAAATATAATACCTGCTTACCAAGTTCTGCACCTGTTGAACGACTATTTTCATTCGGTGGAATGATTATGAGGCCCCATAGACGTAACATGAAAGATGAACTCTTTGAACAAATACTAGTATTATAATCTAAATTTTACTAACAAATAATAACCGACTTCAAAGTCTCAAAAACTACAGAGTTGTCAGATCTCGTTCAAATTTATGTGAGACCACACGACAAGCGCCTGCTTTCGATTAAAAAAAGAATTATCGAAATCGGTTGGCGTGATATTGAGTTATTTGTCAATTTGTCGCGCACATCTTAACACAAATTTACGACTTATGTGGTTTTCTCATGGATGCCATTGTCAGATCTCAATAAAATTTATGTGGGACCACATGACAGCCACCAGCTTTCGATTAAAAAAAGAATCATCAAAATCGGTTCGCCCAGTCCAAAGTTCTGAGGTAACAAACTTAAAAAAAATACAGTCGAATTGAGAACCTCCTCCTTTTTTGAAGTCGGTTAACAATCAGTTAAATAATTAATAAGGTATTTTATTTGGAAAACCTATTTTGAAATACGTATTTTGCATTTTGTATTTAAATACTTTTATTTAAAACTATTTTGTATTTTTATTTTAAATACTAATGTACCAATGCATTTGCATTTTGTATTTAAATACTTTTAATAAACCATTTTTAACATCTCTGATCATCAACTTACTGTAACATTTATTGTACTTTATGTAAATACACATAGAACCAGCTGAGCCTCCAGATGATAATTAGGCATTGCTGTCCTGTGCGTGTCTACTCTTTACTAAATTCTGTCATTTATAAAATTTATTTATGTGTTATGTTATGTTCTTAATTGTTATTGCGTGGTTGATAATAGAGCTACAAATATAATAAAACTATGATTCGAGGTAAATTGCCAACTTTGTTGTTTTGAATATATGATTGGTTAAATTGTAGGAAATTATGTCTTAAACAGCTATAAAAACATATTTATGTAGTTTTTACTAAAGTAGTTTTAAACAGTTTGCCGGCAAAGCCTGGAGACTGGCTACCATATTCATAGTTTAGCATTAAATGCTAGCAGCAAAAATTATAATTATTAATGTTATAATATATATATTTGTTGCAGTATTTTTCATGGTCATGATCATGAACACAGTCCTATAAAATCACTGCAAAAGTGCTACATTAACGACAAATTTCATATTATACACATTCTGACCTTTAAACCTTGAACAAAACACGGATTGTATATTACATTGCAATAGCTGATAACCTTATTAAATTACATGATAACTAGGAGGAAACCATTCTGCTATGATGTAAACAAACTGAGTGGATGGGCTAATTTAAATTACCTAATTAGTTCATAAAACTAAGCTTGTATTGTATTATTACTGGTAATCACTAATTATATGTTACTTCATAAATATAATGAGATTTGATCTAAAAATAACCTGTGTCAGCCAAAGCCAGTGATATTGGATGAGACCACAGACATATATACCTAGAGGATGAGACATATATTTAACTTAACTGCCGAAATCAATGAGAATACTCCACCAGGCTGTTCCAATGCAGTTTGGTGTAGGGGATTGTACGTAATGAAAGACATAAAACCACACTATAAAAATTGCCTTGGCTTAAAGTAAGGCATTGACTTTAAAGACTCTGATAAGGATGGCAAAAAACTCCAATTAGTAATTGTTAGTATTTGTCTCTCTCGAAGTTGGTCACAGAGGTGTTGCTACCCCTGCTACAGATGGTCACCACTTGTATGAATGCCAGCAACCTATACATTTTCGACTAGAACACAATTTCTTACGACAATTTTTGCACGGAAGAAATAGGTGTGTCGGTGGTACCACACCAGGCGACCCACCGGCTGCTCTTTTTAGATTCAGATATTGTAAATGATAACTTGTTGCAGAGTGTGCAGCGACAGTGAAGATGGATCCGTCGCGACGGCAGCGCACCCAGACCAAGGCCACCGCGGAGGAGCAGGCCCTGGACCAGATAGCCAGGGAGGTGCGTACATCCCTTCATTACTCTAACTGTACCCTGTTTAGTAAATAAAAAGTTTTATTGTATTTTATCATAAGGATGTCGGGTTATTTCTTGGCAGCTTAATTTATAATTGATAGAAAGAAAGGTCTATACAATTGTATTGACAAGCCTTTACGGTTGTATAAGGTTTAAAATTTAAATTTGGGTTTTAAAAAGTTTTTGTACTTTAGTACCTTAAAAACAGAAACAAGGAAGAAACCCGAAGCGTATTTGTTCTTTTATTTATTTGAGCTTATATTTTTTAATTAGGTATTAAAAGATTATAACTCCACAAAGCACTTATTCAAACAACTCGCGACGTTGTCTCCCCTCTCTTTGCCACTACTCTACTTGAACGTCTACTTGTCGCAGTCAAAGGATTACGCCTTATGTCACTGTTAATAAGGACTAAAACTGCAGGAGGAACTCACCTGTTCTTCGCTGACGCTCAAAGTGCACTATGATATCTCTTTAGCCGCCCCACTTGATGTGCCGCCGCGCACAATGCTCACGAACCGTGGAAAGAAGATCAAAAATCCTCCTAATTTATAACAATTTTTTTATTAATTTACGGTTGGTTGAAAGGGAAACCAATGTTAAGTCAGCAATAATTATTTTAATGGCTTTACAGTTGTGTAACGATTTTGTTTTTATGAAAGTTATATAAAATTTCCAGTAAAATTAGTTCCTCTTAACGTACTTACAGCTGATAGGTTATTACGTGTAATACTAATGTGGACATTAAAATTTTGTTTTGGGTGTTTTTATGGTAAAAAAAAAATTAATGAGCTCTAGCGAAATTTAGTTAGTAAATCGGTTATGTTGAGCTAATTATGCAACAAGTAAAAGCTAGTAAACTAAATCGATAATTTATGAACTTTAAAACTAATCTTCTGCAAAAAAGAGATAACATAGTCTTCATTTATAAATACATAAATATGTATTAATATTTTTCTATTCTGACCATGTTTTATCATCTAACCATTGTGAATTTAAATTGTCAAAGCCTATGTTCGCATAAAACCCATACCAAGAATATCTCCAAAAGCCTTGTTGTAAATATTGCCAGATTTCGTTGTTCGCCCGTACTCGACCTGCGCACCACTGTGCAAGTGTGCATTGCACCTGTTAATAGACTGTGTGAAATAAGAACGGGTAAAAATACACTTCCGCGTGCAAACACCTTCACTGACAGCACGTACCATTCTGCAGCGTGAAATATGAAGTGTGGACAGCGCACAACTATATTGCAATTGCGAATAATGGTAACATGTTAATTGCTCATTAATTACCAATTTAAACATTTATTGTATCAGATCTTTTGCTAATCTCATTAAGAAACAATGCGGGCGTGCAGTTTTCTTGGTGTTAAATTGCTGCAGCCAAGACTTTTGTGAGCAATATAAGATAGTACTCCTAAGGACTGAAATTTTGTGAATGTCGCGGAACTGTACTTAAATCGGGATGTCCTAAACCTACGACAGTGGGATAAGTAGTATGTAGTATATGGGTTTTTCATAATGGAGGTCGGCAGTCGCTATGCTTTGTACCATCCAAAATAATCCTAACGCCACTCGTTCATACTGTTATGATTCTTTGGTTAATAAGTTACTAACTTGTTTAAAATCAACCCCTTTTTAGGGTTCCGTAGCCAAATGGCAAAAAACGGAACCCTTATAGATTCGTCATGTCTGTCTGTCTGTCCGTCCGTCCGTATGTCACAGCCACTTTTTTCCGAAACTATAGGAACTATACTGTTGAAACTTGGTAAGTAGATGTATTCTGTGAACCGCATTAAGATTTTCACACAAAAATAGAAAAAAAAAACAATAAATTTTGAGGGTTCCCCATACTTAGAACTGAAACTCAAATATATTTTGATGTACATTACCATGCAAACTTCCAACGAAAATTGGTTTGAACGAGATCTAGTAAGTAGTTTTTTTTTTAATACGTCATAAATCGTAAACCGCAATTTACCTCGATCAAAGTTACAACGAACTTCAAGAACTTTTATAATATGTTACTTGCTGCTACGGAACCCTTCATTGGCGAGTCCGACTCGCACTTGGCCGCTTTTTATTTGAAAGAAGACATTTGCAAATTGATCCCTGTATTTATCAAAATTTAGTTCTGACGATGAGATGAATTGAGGGAATTGTTATTATTAAAATATTATATGTATGTGTAGGTGTTATTGCGTATGGCCCGACACGTTATGAGTTTTTAGGGTTCCGTTTTTTATAAGTTTCTCCACATTAACTATTTGGACATAATATTTTCAAAGAAGACACCGCCTTGTTACAGTTTTATTATTAGTATAGATAAAGTGAGTTGTGCACAGCCCTCGCTGCGCCCAATGTTCTATTTACGCGACGACGACGAGTGCATGGAGACGACACTCGGCCGAAATAGCCGCCGCGACCAAACTGAACATCGCGTTAGGCCTTCGAGGCATTCCCTCTTACTTTCAATGCCGAGAGTCACGCCAACTTGGACGATTTGTTCCCAGTTTCTGTGTACGCGAGAATCACGAGATGAGACGATTCTTGGTTCGAGTCACTCCGACAATTCCAGATTTCCAGAATGTTCGTCACAGAGATTTATGAGAAGGAAAAGGGTGACGAATTGAGTCGTTTCGTAATGCTCGTTGAGATATTTGGTCGTTACACTGCTATCCTATTCATACTTGAATACCGGAGTCCGGAATACTTGATGCGGATACTTTACGGAATTACGACAAGGTACTTACTTGAGAGAAGATATTTTAACTTTGAGACTAAAATCAGTACTAGACTTATGATTTCATCATACCTTACTTTTTAATGTAGTCTTTATGTAAATGTTACTAGTACCAAAAGCCAAAAGTTGATTCAATGCTAAGCGCTAAAAAGCGTATGTAATATTTAAAATATTTTGTGTTCATAAAATATAGATAATATTCTCTTTGGTATGTTTGTAAATTAAACAAAGTAAGCTTTTTATAAACAAATCTAAGCTTATGTATCGAACTTCTAGGCTAACTTCTATCGAACTTCTGGCGGTGCCTCCCGGGTTTTATGCATAACTAACATGTAACAGCTAAATTACATATCCTGTGTCTTCCTCGTTTGTAATGTATAACTGGATATATTGCCACCTACGACGACACGGAATAATCCTAGTGCAAAAGCTTTTTACAAGTTTTGTAGTTACATGCTTATTTTTTACTAAAGATGGAGAATATCAACATAACAACATTCATGAAAGACTTCTTAATTAAGGTCTTATCTCCTATTTATAAATATCGGCACGTCTTGAGCGATCGTCCTTTTTGGTAACCGGGGGAACTGGGAACTAACTGAACGAGTGATTGCTCTCCGTGTGGAATAATGTCTGGAATGTTGAGGGCTGTCGACAGGACCATGACTAAATAACTCACGAATCTCTATTCAACATTCAGAGTTAACGAAGATCGTACGGAATTTACTAAATCAATAGAACAGTTATTTTACTCAACACTATCAAAGTGTTTTGTAGTAGTGTACATGTTTATAGCGTAGTTATAAAGATTAAGTGTAAACGGGCATTTAACAATGTAATTCTACTGAACGTACTGGAGGCAGAACAATTTTAAAGAAACAAAACACTTCATCATTGGTGTGAAGGAGATGAAGGAAATCGTACACACTAAAGGAAACGCCTTAGATATTCCTACCTCACTCATCATGAGAACAAAATTTTGTAGATTCATCCAACTTAGAGGTTTTAATATTTAGGTAACTAGTTTATTTTAGGATACTTTTGAAAAATAATAATCAATACCATTTTCCTCAACAATCATTGCGTGTTTATGTAAAATTAACAATTAAGATCGTTGCAAATAATTTATATCCCTCATGAACTTAATGGTTACAGTATTTGTTTTGAAATCGTTTGGATTTATAGAGTGGTTGCCAGTAGCTACGAAATGAATGCCCATTATGGCTATATGGCTGAAAAAATAAACGCCATTTCGGGAATAGATCATAGAGTGCACTTAAGAGCGGAATGACGATTTCAGAGTATTCACTTTATCGCCATATTGGGTGGCCTTCTTAGGTAGGTACTAAGGAAATTTAATGTTAATTCGATAATGAAAAGGATGTGGTTTTATTTTAAACCCTGATGATGTGATTGCAGTTGCACTGCCGAAAGCGTATCCTGTAACTAAACCAAACCCAATCGTCATTCAGGTCAAAACGTTAGGTACGAAAAAAGAAAAGTGAAAAGAAAAGAAGAAGAAACGTTCATTAATATGTTGCCTTTTCCAACCATTGCCAATCTATAGTATAGTAGTACCTACTACCTATTACGTTGTCGTAAATTAGGTCATTGAATGAATCGGTTGCCAAAATTTGTAGGTCAGTTTTAGAGCCTGTCCCAAGGAGAACAATAAAGATAATATTTCTGTTTCTCGCTAATGAAGTTAAAGTCGAGTGCCCGTTGGCTACACGTAGCTGTAGGCGCGGGAAGGACGTTGACTTCAGGGTACGAGAAACTGGGACACTGGATCGATCGGGAGCGAGACACGACTTTATACTATTATGCTAACCCGGTATAGGCCGTGGATACGACATCTGTATCGCATAATGAGAGTTCGTTACTGTAGAACGAGATCCAAGCGTTGTTTCTTGCATCAATTCTTAATTAGATATAAAATATTGCTACGGTTGCAGCAAACCGTTGAAAACGCTTGACAACACGCGTTGCTCAAATTGCTATTCGATGTTGACCTGCACAACAATAACTCACCCCATATGGGAGTAATAAACATCATATAAAAATCATTATTCTAATGTATACTCTACATTTTAAAAAATCATACTCCCAAAACGTAGCGTATCTGTTCGTAATCCAGACATTGCCCGAACTAATCTAATGCCAGAAATCGATATGTTTTAGTTTACTGCATAAAGCCTAGGGTGCAGGTTTATAGGGATTTATTTACCCATTAGATATATGTATATGTACTTTTTATCAACATAGCTACGGTCACTGTTCCCATCTCTCTCTCTGATGATGAATTTGTGAAAGTTTGTGCTGTGCTCCACTGTTTTCGTTCTGTCACCCCCAACGTCCAATGGCGTCGCGATTTCTTTAAGACTAGGATAGTATCGTGCATTAAATTAATATTGGTCTAGCTAGAATCACAACAAGTGTAGTAATTTGCAGAAGTTGGTCATTCCTGATAGGAGCACGCGCAGTCGCGGAGCCGGAAACAGCTCTATAGGTCACCGAGGCTCGTTTCCTCGAACGGCCAGGAATACATCGGTGGGTAATTCGCGGTGGATGCATGTGTGAGTGGGAAACTCTATGTTTAGTAATGTTTATCAAAAAAGATTGATGACCCTTCGTTACCTTCCTTCCCTTCGGAAGTTTTAGATTTTTTTCATCATTTGTTTCCTACAGTACACAATTCGATTCTATGAGAACAAAATTATAATTGAGAAAATTATAATCAATTAGCTCGCATGATTAAAGGCTAGATGCGCCTCCCAATCAAAAATCCTGGATCTGCTTCTTATAAACATACTTCTATTACAACTGTAGCATTTGGTTTGCTCATGTAATAATCGGAACTGCGGACTTTATGAAACCAATGCATAAAACATTTTCCTAACATTATCGATTACGATGAGATTCGATTACGAACGGTCGTAAAACCTTTGCCGTAAGCGTAACTGCCGGTGCGGCGCACGCTGTAGGTTGTACTAAATTGGATCGTCTGAATCTTTCATCGACGAGTTACTATAAAACGATAACTAGCTTACAACACGTAGGTACATTAAACTCTGTCAGGTACTTGAGGAAAAAAACTGATGAAAAAAAATTAATAAAAAAAAATCTGAAGTATCTTCTTGATTTTCTGACCGTACGTTTAGGCCGGCCTACTTTCCGACTCTCATTTTGTTTTTGGTGAGAAACCGTTTGAATAAAACGTAATGAGGTGCTATAGTATCTATGGAGGTCAAGATTTTTCAAAAGGTAAATACAACTGAATAATCAATTCGTTTATTCCGCGTAAAAGAGGTGAATGAGAACCAATATAATTTTAGAAAAACCTTATAAATTATTATTACAAGATAGTAAGTACATTTTACATCAACATGTAGTAATGTAAAAAAGAAATATTGAAATTACTAGTATTTAAAAATATTATGTTCAGTATAATAAAATTAGGGTGCATACAACCTGAACGATTATCCGGCTGTGCGCACACATGAGCAGCGAGTCTGGTGACGTCAGCGCCATCGATCTGTCTGCTCCCCGCCCATCCCCGGCTGGCTGGAGCGCCTCCCGCAGCCACCCACTGGCTGATGCAATCCTGCTGTAGTCTGTGAAACTATATGAAATACCGGTTCAATTAATAGTATCTTCATTATATCCCGCCATAGAACATAAATACAGATTGAATTCCCATCTGCGATCTTGCTTTATGACGAAGCACTCGCAACTTCGTTAACGTAGAAGGTATATTGCGAACGTTTTTTTTAAAAAATTATCTATGTTATATGATATCTTTCCTTAGTCTACGTTCTTACGTATTTAAGTGCAAAACGACATTGTCTAATAGACTGCGTTGTACTAAGGTTGTACAGTTTCGTCTTCTGTTTGAAAACAACTCACGTTAGGCCGTACATGTTTTAACTTTCTCGTCTTTTAAAGATTGTTGCATAATTTTGTAATGATTCAAACATCTTAAAATGTGCTGGTCAGTGCTGTGTGTTATTACAATAATGATTAAGCTTTCAATCCGGATAACACAATATAGTAAACACATTTTGTGAACTCTCTAAAGTTTATGTAAGATTAAATATAATCTTAATATATATAAATTACGTGTCACGTTGTTTGTCCGCGATGGACTCCTAAACTACTTAACCGATTTTAATCAAATTTGCACACCGTGTGCAGTTTGATCCAACTTGAAAGATAGGATAGCTTATATCTCAAAAAAAAACTTTTGACAGAACGAAGTCTGTCCGGGCAGCTAGTTTTATATAAATTACTGCACTACAAAATTTCATCAGCTGGTTCAAGTAATTTTGGCATTTATTAATTAAAAAACTAAAATTAAAACTTTCAAAAATTATTTATTATCTATTGATACGGCTTCATTAGTGCTTGTTCACACTGAACTCGCGGGCGCGGGCGCGGGCGTGGTCGTGGTAAACGCTACATACTCCGCGCGCGCGTTTTGGTGTGAACACTTTCATAGTAGCTCATATGTTTGATATTTCGCGACACATTCATTTGAATTAATAGCCTAACTATCTAACAAGTATTATATTATGATCATGAGAAATTGTATGCTTCTCGTGAAATTGTGTGAATTTAAGCTCCCGTTTTTAATTGATACACAAAAGAAGCACCGCGTGGAGTTAATATCACTAACAATATGATGGCACAGATACTGTCTTCGTTAATGATTTATGTTAGCGATAACAATGTTTTCATAGAGATACTCTTTAATTAGAGAAATAACATTGTAAAGATGAACTTTCTTCCATAAAGATGGAAGCTCGAAGATTTCTCATAGATAAATGTTCGAATGTTTTTTCATCTCTTTAGAGTTGTTTTTTCATCCTAAAAACGCCTGCACTCGTGTCATTCCGTTTTAGGGGTTATTTAGGTTTTAGGGCTAGAAACTTAAAACGCACACGTATTCCTCTTATGACGTAGGCACTAGGCATCCACTAAGGGGGGATTCTATCCTTATTATTATGATATTATTATTATTATGATATTTCAACCCCCAAGGGGGTGAAATATGGGATAAATATGATAAGCATAATTTCCGCGTGCGAAGCTGCGGGCAACAGCTAGTCATTTAATAAAAATCCCAGTACTGACTTAGCCTTAGCGAAAGACAATGCATACATAGGCTAAATTGGAAATGACTCATATGGCATAATTTAAGATTTATGAGATCATAAGATATTGCAGAGATACACGTATAACCGATAAGAAATGAATAGAGCTCATCAGTTTTTTAAAAGAACTTCGTCTTTCCTACATTGATTAATCCTGCCTGCTCTATCTTTGTGATGACAGCCGAGGAGCTCGAGATCGTCTCGACAGGGTAAAGGTTCAAGTGTGGGAGCACGTGGGAGCTACAATACACGACACAATACCTACACAGACACAAAGTGAAACCTTCAAGAGAAACTTTAAAAACCGGCTCGCCAATATTAACAGTTACGTACGGAGCAACTGCTTGACGAATTAATATCCTTTTAAACAACATCAAGTTGTAACCACGTAATAAAATTTACTATTGCAGACGATGTGGTCGATTTTCGAACACACGACTAGACTAACCCAGATTACGACACGGGAGATTACAAGGTCGATATTACAAAACAGATATTCATAGCTAGCTACCACAGTATAAGGAGATATCCTTTACTGTGCAGCTACCAATTAGCTTGTGAAAGAGTACTTCTTCAAGGAACGCCTTGCTCGTGTTTAATTTTTATTTAAGTCAAGCCAACATTTCAACTGGGACTTGTAGTAAATCGGCGTCTTCATAGTGCAGTAAATGCATTTTCGAGAATCTCCGGCCGTTTCGCGCTCCCGGAGGGCTAAGGGGGGTTGGTCGGTTGGGCGGGCGGACGGTGGGGCGCTGGAGTAGGGGGGCTCCAGCGTCAACGACCGCCACTCGGCAGTCTGCGAGCGGAGAGGACACCGTCCCATGCACCCGTGCAACTTTCCACTCCCGACCATCGAACGTTCGATTTTGCATCGCGTCCGCTTCTCGGCGACGACGGCGTGCATTCCGAGCGCCACCGCTGAAGGACACGGAGTTCGTTCGGGACGAGTTTTACGCGATCAAAGTCGAGGATCGTTGATCGCCCTCGCTGTTAATTGACTTATTGTGCACGTGCGCTCGTTTCGTACCACCGGCGTCAGGCGTCGCGCCGCCGGGACGGGCATCCCTTGCCGGCATCGTGTCGTGCCCCGTGCGAGACGGCATCGATTTAAAATAACTGGATTTTTATTTATGAACTTCGTGGAGACGGTGCGGTGACGACGCGTCAACGATGTATTGATGGATTTTGACGGATATAGACCTGGCTTCGGAGTGTTATTGTGCAAGTATGGTGAAGTTGGGACTGGCAATGGTGGTGGGCGTAGCGCCGGCGCTCGTGTCGTGGTGGCGAGGCCAGGGCCCCTGGCTACCGGCGCCCCTGGTGTCCCCGACGCTGTCCCCGGGACCCGAAAAGACTCCTAAGCTGTGGGCCCAGCGCCGCTCGCCCTCGCTGTCGGATTGTTTGGAGAGCTCCAGCGACGAAGACTCGGCACGATCTATCGTCTGCCACGTGAGACCAAAATTAGTAAGTTACTTTACTTGCTTGGACTTTATGAACCGAATCCGTCATTCTGTTCTTTTAAAGCTGTTGCAATAAAGGAAAATATAAATCATTATGATTTCTAAATAGATTTTTAAATTAAGTCCTGACGCGGCTACATCTCGATATTGAAATGCTTGTATAAAAATGTGGTTCGAAATTGCTATATTGATAGATCATAAAAATATCATATCCTCATGACCAAGCCGTTTGAAATTTGAATAGAAGCAATTTACAGAAGTTGAACAATTTGAAAATTTCATTATTATTTGTTAAGCTTTATGAAACACTGAATAAAACACGACTAAAAACATCAAAAACTGTCCACTGGACGTGACCAACGAGTTGGTTTTTGTGAGCACTTCATTTGCAATGGCATGTTCTTGGAGGTGAAACACCTTTTTTGCAGTCACAAAAACCAGACCGTGACATAGACAAGGATATAATAAGCTGTAGTTTCGTGCCACGAATCCAGTGTCACTAAACTCGTGTTAATTGCATGATTACTGCAGTGTAGTTTCCTATTGATTTTAGATTAGATTGTATTTTACTTGATTTGTTAACTATTCGATAAACAGGCCTAAAAGATAGTTTATTCCCACTTATCCTGTTGAGTAGTCCTGTTGACAGTACTAGTGGGAAAAAAATCCCACTAGTTCTGTAATTTGTAAGAGTATGCTTGACACCCGATTTAATTCCCACCTGTCATGTGGAATAGTTCTGTTAACACTGTTAACTTAACAGTACTAGTGAGAAAAAAACCCACTAGTCAAAGATTAGCTTAGTTAAACTTGTATTAATTAGGTTTTGCCTTCACAATAACATTATTATTAATATATGAATCTGAATCAGTACTTACGATGTATGTACCGCCATCTTTTGTCGAAACGCCGAATTATTAAGTGGATTATAGGCGGCGCTAGTAGTATAATCCAGCTTAATTTTTGAAGTGAAAACTTCTTTAGTACGGGGTTGATTTGAAATTCGATGAAACGAAACTGTCCAATAGAAAGAGACAGACACATAAATTCTAAAGTGAGATAGGAAGCATTGTACAGGGGTAGGGGAGTTGAGTGGAGTGGAGTGTAGTAGTAAAACCTACAATTATCATCTTCCCGAAATTTTACATTCGTCTCATTATCTTGAAAACAAAAATTTTGAAGGTTTCACTTCTACCACGCGTGAATTGCACACATTTTTTTTTATGGAATGACCGGTAAACGAGCTGACGATCCACCTGATGCGCTATTGTTGCCCATGGATATCAGCAACATCAAAAGCATCACTGATGCGTTGCCGGCCAAGAAAGAGAGGAGACAAAGAAAGATTGTTTTTTCACTTTCGTCCTTAGTTCATTACAGTTTAACAATATAAGCACTGAAGTTTTTGCTTGTGGTACCTACACTGAAACGCTCCCAGCACTCTTATTTATTTATTTATTTATTTACATATTTATGTCACCTCTTAAAAGAAGAAACAAAGAGCAAACTTAATGCCTAATGGCATTGTCCACCAGTCAACCCTGGGTGGATGTGGAAATAGCTGATGGCAGGTGTTAACACAGAAAATATATACTCACTCTAGAAAAATTGCTAAAATCACATTACATAACTAGAATATATAAATACACATACATTCATAAATACCTATAATACCATAAATATATAGTAAACTAGCTGCCCGGACAGACTTCGTTCTGTCAAAAGCTTTTTTTTATGTAAGCTATCCTATCTTTCAAGTTGGGTCAAACTGCACACGGTGTGTAAATTTGAATAAAATCGGTTTAGTAGTTTAGGAGTCCATCGCGGACAAACAACGTGACACGTAATTTATATATATAAGATAAATATATAGGGAATATATACATACATATATAGGAAGTTTTGCACAGTATGCTGAAGAAAGAAGTAATATGAAAAATATAGAAGTGACATTAATCAGAACCTGACTTTAATAAATGTTCGCGTAGGCGATACTTAAAGGAGAACCTGCTGGGAGCATGTCTCAACTCGACGGGCAAGGAGTTCCAGAGTAGTGTAGCCTGCACTGTGAATGAATAATGGAAAAAGCCGCTATTGTGCGGGGGAGTACAGATGATGACACGACCGAAGCGTTCTATCATGAGCGTCGGAGAGATACTGGAAATTATCCTTAAGATACTGTGGAGAATTAGGATCGTTTAAGATGGAAAACAATAATAGGAGAATTCTAGAGTTACGCCTCTGTCGAATGGTGAGCCATTTAAGTTGCTGGCGAAAACGAGTGATGTGATCATATTTTTTAAGGCCGAAGATAAATCGGATACAGTTATTGAGAAGGCGCTCTAGTTTGTTCAGAAGTTCTTCGGTCAGGTCTGGGTAGCAGACATCTCCATAGTCAATTATGGGTAATATAAGGGTGTTGACCAACATTAATTTCGTTTTAATAGGCAGAAAATTTTTAAGACGATAAAGGGAGCGCAACGAAGCGTTAACTTTGCGGCATTTTTCGACGATCTGAACATTTCATCTCAATGAGCAGTCAATGTGAAGCCCAAGATTTTTCACCGAGTTACAAAACTGTATTAGTTTACCATTGAAGTAGACTGATGGAAGAGAATCTTGGTCAACCCGAGCTAAAAATTTAGGGCTACCTAAAAGTATAGCATGACATTTCGTTGGATTCACCAAAATGCCGTGGTGCACAGTCCAGTCATGCAATTTAGCTAAATTGGAGTTGATGACGTCAATAGCACTTTTAAGATTATTTACATCAGCTTGGGCATAGAGTTGAAGATCGTCGGCATACAGATGATACGAACAGTCGAGAACAGATGTGATAGAGTTTATAAACAGCGAAAATAATAAAGGAGATAGAATACCGCCTTGTGGCACGCCAGCTTTAAGCGTAGACCATTCAGAGGCTAGCTGCCCCATACGAACAGACTGCTGGCGGCCACGAAGATATGAAGAGAACCAATCCAAGGCGGCAGGAGCAAACTGTAAATGGGAGAGGATGGCAAGTAGGATATCGTGGTCGACTGTGTTAAAAGCGTTGGAAAAATCAACAAGCACCACCACCGTAAGCATTCTGTTATCCATCCCATATCTGATGTCATCAGTGACTTTAACCAGTGCTGTGGTGGTGCTGTGACCAGAGCGAAACCCAGACTGGAATGTACTCAGTAGGTTATATTTCATTATATGAGAGGTGACTTGCTTATGAACACAGGCTTCCAGAAATTTGGACAGGAATGGGAGAATAGATATAGGGCGATATTGGTTGGGGAGAACAGGGTTGGATATTTTAGGGAGGGGATGTACAAACGCCTTCTTCCAAATAGCAGGGTACTGCCCGGACGTTAGGGAGAAATTAACAATGTCGGTAATAGCGGGAACAAGGATGTCGATAATATTACTCTTCAGTATTTTTTCTCAGTTTAGATAGTGTTTGACTTTATTTTTTCGTGAAGACATTTCTATTACAATCGGAGTAACACGGACGCTGGCAATCAATGCACAGAATGCGCTGAATGAAATTGTATGAAAACTTGCCGTGAATATTATCTATGATCTATTGTGTCGAAATATCGCTGATATAAAAAGTAGCCGTCACAGCTAAAAATAGAAAACGTTGTGTCATAAACTGCAGTTACGAATATTAAAGTTCTTTGGTCATATCCCCAGAAAAATAAAACTTGATGGAGAGGCTGGTGTTCAGGGCCAGGGGGAGAGCAAATCACGCGTTCGATCACCAACCCGCTGGATTGGCTTGATTAAATAAAACCGGGAAAGTGCGTGTCAGGCCATGCGTAATGTAGAGTTCCGAAGTAGTAAGTTTATCGACTATTAACTGCGCTAACATAGCCGTGACAGTTTTTCTTGTAAATTCATCATATAACCTATTTTTGAGATTTTTTTCACTTGTTCAACTCCAAGTTGTCGTTTAGCTCTCTCTCTCTCCGAAACTTCTGAGCCTGCAATTTTTAAGATTTAATGAGTTACATTTCGCAGGATATAATAATATAGAATGCCTCATCAGATCATCATCAGATAGACCCATCGATCTAAATCCTCCTATTATTGATCGAAGGATAGACCCAAAATATCCATACAATTACAATAAGGAGTGTTTTGTCAGTTTTATCACTCACAAGTCGCGTTATAAAAATTTACTCGGCTGCATACCTATGCACATTGACATAAATTATATAGACAGGCTGTTCAGTACTTACATTTTGTTCACCTGTGTTGACCCCAACTGGGGCCAACTCAGTTTAGTCGGCTGCGAGCAAGTGCTGTCGCATGTCACTTTCGAAAAACTCCGACTGTTCAAGAACACTTATTATTCTGTATTGTGCACAGTTAAAACTTTCTCATTATTTACGTTTGAACTTTATTTCACTTTATTTAATCATAATCGGTAAGTAACTATATTTTTATTTACAGTCTTAAAAATTATTTAGTGTCAAATATTTATTACCGACATCTTGAACCAAACTTGACAGAACGAACACAGAGTACTTAATCACTACGGAACAGGGTTGCCAGACGTCGCGGAGTGAGAGAACAAAAGGACAAAGATGCGGAAATTGTGGTAGAAACTAGAAAGTGATTTCAATACGTGACTTTTATATGAAATTGACTTACTTTATTTGTTTTAGATATTATATGTACCTATTGAATTAACGAAAATGCCAACTTGTACATTGCGGTATTGCAAAAATTATGAGCAAAAAACGAAAACATTACCTGAAAGAATAACTTTCCACAGGTAAGTTTTAACGCTTTATATTACTTCACCTGTATGTTTGTTTGTTGGTTTGTTTGTTTGTAACTTCTCTTTGGACTTGATTTTGGCTCACTTGAAACGCTCAGATTTCTTTCAAACTTCGTGGACTTATTGAGGACCAATGACAATTTAATATTTAAAGAAAAAAAAAGAAAGAAAGAAAGAAAGAAATTACCTACATTTCATTTAAAAAAATCAAACTAAAAAATTAATAAATAAACTCCAAAAATTGTTGTTTATCCTATATATATGTTGTATGTCTGTGTATATATAGTTTTGTGTATAACTATAAGTAATTGGGTAAATAAATATGAGAGATGTGTGCAATAAGGTGAAGTACTTAATGTGATTATATATGACAATCAGTCGGGATTTAAAGAATTGATAATAAACTACGTGTTGCTCTGAAAAACAAAGTTTTATTTAAGCTTATCATACATTATGAGTTACACTAAATACAACCTAAATCACACAAACCTACCTGGAAAACAAAGAAACGACAATTAAAGTATTTAAATTGCCAATTCCTCTTTTTGATGTTTCTACAAAAATACACTATAATATTTCAATGAGGCTACAGTGTAATTTATTACGATACATTTCTTTTATTTTAAGTGCACAACACACATAAAAATATTTTAACACAATCGAATGATATATCCTGGGACTATAGATAACACAAGTTTTATATACTTAAATGGAAAGATCCCACGCATATTGTAATAAAATGTAAATTCTGGAATAAGAAACGATTTTTTGATTTTTTTTTGATGAATGGATGAACACTACAGAAATGGTCATTCCGTTATGACGTAATTAATCCTCAGGTACTTCTACAATGTAATCCAGACAGAGTAATATATCCATGGTATATGTCCAGTTATAGTAATGTATCCATGATCTCTTTCGGAGTAGGGTGTTGGCAACACTGGGCGCATAGTGACTCTGTGATTGAGTTCTCTGTGGCACGAAAGCGTGACACGAAATTCCTTAGAAAGAGCGCGTCCATATAATTTATGTCAATGCCTATGCAGTTAAAATCAAATGTTCTCATAAATTAAATATTTTATTTTATGATGTTCTCTGCAATTATGATGCTCTAGAAATAGTATAAATTATACTGACTGTAACAGTAAAAGGTGCATCTTTATTTCTGCTCGTTAAGAATATTTTTTAAAGATGCATAAATCCTACTCCATATTTTTATGTTTGAGCATGCATGTTTGAGTTCGCAAAACCCAAAAATTGTATGGATTGTCTTGAAATTTTTATACGAAGAAGAATTGTTTTTATATACTTAACTTTCCATGGGAATTGGTTTCAAAAGTTCAGGAATTTATGAATTTTGGATTGTTGTTACTTTTATTGCTATGCCTGGCCGGTCTTAAGTAGTTTACTAAAGAAAGAGAAGGATATAAGAAAGGTCCCTTATGCATATTTACGTCCATACACATTACACGCATAACACGCAAAAGATTTATTGAATAGGACGCAGTAGAGTTGAAATAATATGAGTATTCCGGCGAAAGTGAATTAGGATTTAGGACCTTGTTGAAGCGCTGGCGGCTTGCGTCAAACCTAAGAGACGGGCAAAGTTAAACAGCGCAAAAAAAATTTTGAGCGCTTCCGTGCTTCAGAGGGCACCTATGTAAAGCCGCAGGTCCCGGTAGTTATCCTAAGATAACAGTCGTTAAGCCAATGTCGAAGGTCCTCGGACTGCATGAAAACTTCCGACACTTGGGTAGCGTGGTGGAGTATGCTCTAGGGTCCTCTATGGGAGAGACCCGCGCTCAGTAGTGAGCCCCTAATACGTTGAAGCCAGCCAGTCAAGAGCTTGTTGTGGAATTCAGAGATACATGGTCATACCTGTATTTACTATGGTCATAAATGATTCGTGTGCATAAATGAAAGCGCTCAAGCTTATTAGGTGTTCCTCAGTGATATTATGATAACGATATTAATTATATTAAGCAAGAAGTGTCATGAGTGGCCATAACCTTGTTCCATCGAATTATGTCGGGTCAATTAGGTCTAATTATTTCTAGGTCTTTAAATTTATCTGTGTACTTGTGTCATATCCAGACACGGACTGCGGCCGCTGAACGTAATTTATTTTCTATTCAATCATCCTTTTGATTAATTATTAATATCATTTTACGGTTGAATTTCAAACGTGTTAAACCAGTATAAAATCAGTATGTTCAATTTTGCTGAATTTGAATGATGAAGAAACTTAATTCTCGATGGATTAGTTCTCATTTCAGTTACGTGTCAATGTTATCGACTTTGTCGTGTTGTGCGTTGAACTGTATCGTTGCTACCACAGACATGTAACCTGTGGTTGCTACTGTGTGTTGTGTAAAAATCTTAATCTCTATATGCAGAGCAATGACAACAGAATGAGCCCGAGTGTGTGACGCTACTGCACAATATAATATTTAGTGTTTACTAAATAAATTTCCTCTGCTTGAGGTATTTCGTCTTGTACCCTATAAAATAATCGCTATAAACCAAAACATGAGTGTTATCGAAAGTTTCATTTATATTTCTAATTAGTAACGCCAGATTCTTTCATTTGTTACATCATAAAAGTTACTTTATAATTCATTATTCCAGTTAGTAATTAAAAGTAAAGTTTATCTTAATTATTTGATTTGATAGAGATGGAAGCAAAAGGGACAATATGCCATTATTTTAGGTTACACTATTTTTACTGAGTTTATAATATGTGACCGTATTAAACTAATATTGTTGTCATAATTTCTGTTGATTAAAATAGTTCAGGGGTACCTAGTTATTTTTATTTTCTATAAGTACCTAATTGACCCTTTCGTAATTGACTGCAGTGATAACATCTCTTGGCCGCACATATCACTTTATATTAATAGCGCAGGCGCGCGAATCATCCAGGTGTGTCATAACAACAACAAATTATATCAAATCTGGATCATACATCGATCATTCACCTTTGCTATTACGAAAGCGTATCGCGTCAACCGCAGCGCACCGCACCGCATCGCACGCACATGCGCTCAAATGTCATGATATTTACGTACGCATCGCGTGCGCCGGCGCCGCGGCCACCAGTAGCCACCGAGCCCATTGATCCCGTTCAATCGATCCAATACGGCGCTCGCTTACTGTTAAGGGGATTGGCTCGCTCAAATCTCAAAAACACTGTAAGTTTGAAGAAGACTGCAGATGAATCCTTTTGTGCGATTTCCATATAAAAAATATATGGTATACTGAAGGTCATCACAATGATATTGTATTGTTTAAAATTTTAATAACCTCTCCCAAATATTGGGAAAAAATTTTGTTAAATAGGTCCTTCTTCAACCTAAATTGTAAACTTTCTTTGTAACGGATATATAGTTCGGCATGAATTTTGTACTAAAAAATATGTAATGACGTGTTTCACAATTTGTATTGTTGTTTTTTTCTTAATTCTTTTATTATTTTTAAATAATGAATAAAAACCCAAAACTTCACCAGTACCCCACTGGAGCGCCCCCGCTAAGCCCTGCGTCGCGTGCTCGATCAGTGTCTCGATGACTCTTGTGACGGGTGGGTTGTACGCGCGTTATCTTTTCCTAATAAAAACTAAAACTTCACGTTTTGAAAATTTTTTGAATGAAGTCATATTGTAAATAGTACAAATATAAATATTTCGTAAAAGAACAATAGAAATTAAGTTTGTAAATATATGTAAAGTAGATTATAATTTCGTTTAGTTTATTGACCCTATCATAGAGTAAGACTGACTGTGGCTAAATATTGTATGAAAATGTAAAGTGAAACACGTGACCGAGGTCTCCAAAACTATTGGTAAGTATATTGAGTACATTATTTTTAGTGTGTTTATTTTTTGAACGTTTTAGCTATCTTGAGAATTTCGTTTGACGGCGGATGGAGATCTAAATGATGATGACTCCGAAGGTGGGTATTAGCATCTCATTGACTGCACTACGTATAACCATCGTGTTTGGATTCATTTGAAAGGTCTCATGGAGACCTTGGTGAATTATGATGTCATCTACCTGATGGTGGACTCCGGAGGTGGGTAAAGGATCTCAGTGACGGCACTACGTAGAACCATTGTGCTTGGACTCATTTGAAAGGTCTCATTGAGACCTTGATGACTGATGATGTCACCTACCTGATGGTGGACTCCGAAGGTGGGTAAAGGATCTCAGTGACGGCACTAGATAGAACCATCGTGTTTGGATTCATTTGAAAGGTCTCATTAAGACCTTGATGACTGATGATGTCACCTACCTGATGGTGGACTCCGAAGGTGGGTAAAGGATCTCAGTGACGTCACTATGTAGAAGTATCGTGCTTGGACTCATTTGAAAGGTCTCATTAAGACCTTGGTGACTGTTGATGTCACCTACCTGATGGTGGACTCCGAAGGTGGGTAAAGGATCTCAGTGACGTCACTATGTAGAAGTATCGTGCTTGGACTCATTTGAAAGGTCTCATTGAGACCTTGGTGACTGTTGATGTCACCTACCTGATGGTGGACTCCGAAGGTGGGTAAAGGATCTCAGTGACGGCACTACGTAGAACCTTCGTGCTTGGACTCATTTAAAAGGTCTCATGGAGACCTTGGTGACTGATGACGTCACCTACCTGATGGTGGACTTCGAAGGTGGGTAAAGGATCTCAGTGACGTCACTATGTAGAAGTATCGTGCTTGGACTCATTTGAAAGGTCTCATTGAGACCTTGGTGACTGATGATGTCACCTACCTGATGGTGGACTCCGAAGATGGGTAAAGGATCTCAGTGACGGCACTACGTAGAACCTTCGTGCTTGGACTCATTTAAAAGGTCTCATGGAGACCTTGGTGACTGATGATGTCACCTACCTGATAGTGGACTCCGAAGGTGGGTAAAGGATCTCAGTGACGGCACTACGTAGAACCTTCGTGCTTGGACTCATTTAAAAGGTCTCATGGAGACCTTGGTGACTGATGATGTCACCTACCTGATGGTGGACTCCGAAGATGGGTAAAGGATCTCAGTGACGGCACTACGTAGAACCTTCGTGCTTGGACTCATTTAAAAGGTCTCATGGAGACCTTGGTGACTGATGATGTCACCTACTTGATGGTGGACTTTTAATGTGGGTAAAGGATCTCAGTGACGTCACTATGTAGAAGCATCGTGCTTGGACTCCTTTGAAAGGTCTCATTGATACCTTGGTGACTGATGATGTCACCTACCTGATGGTGGACTCCGAAGGTGGGTAAAGGATCTCAGTGACGGCACTACGTAGAACCTTCGTGCTTGGACTCATTTAAAAGGTCTCATGGAGACCTTGGTGACTGATGATGTCACCTACCTGATGGTGGACTCCGAAGGTGGGTAAAGGATCTCAGTGACGGCACTACGTAGAACCTTCGTGCTTGGACTCATTTAAAAGGTCTCATGGAGACCTTGGTGACTGATGATGTCACCTACCTGATGGTGGACTCCGAAGGTGGGTAAAGGATCTCAGTGACATCACTATGTAGAAGTATCGTGCTTGGACTCATTTGAAAGGTCTCATTGAGACCTTGGTGACTGATGATGTCACCTACCTGATGGTGGACTCCGAAGGTGGGTAAAGGATCTCAGTGACGGCACTACGTAGAACCATCGTGTTTGGACTCATTTGAAAGGGCTCATGGAGACCTTGGTGACTGATGACGTCACCTACCTGATGGTGGACTCCGAAGATGGGTAAAGGATCTCAGTGACATCACTATGTAGAAGTATCGTGCTTGGACTCATTTGAAAGGTCTCATTGAGACCTTGGTGACTGATGATGTCACCTACCTGATGGTGGACTCCGAAGGTGGGTAAAGGATCTCAGTGACGGCACTACGTAGAACCATCGTGTTTGGACTCATTTGAAAGGTCTCATGGAGACCTTGGTGACTGATGATGTCACCTACCTGATGGTGGACTCCGAAGATGGGTAAAGGATCTCAGTGACGGCACTACGTAGAACCTTCGTGCTTGGACTCATTTAAAAGGTCTCATGGAGACCTTGGTGACTGATGATGTCACCTACTTGATGGTGGACTTTTAATGTGGGTAAAGGATCTCAGTGACGTCACTATGTAGAAGCATCGTGCTTGGACTCCTTTGAAAGGTCTCATTGATACCTTGGTGACTGATGATGTCACCTACCTGATGGTGGACTCCGAAGGTGGGTAAAGGATCTCAGTGACGGCACTACGTAGAACCATCGTGCTTGGACTCATTTAAAAGGTCTCATGGAGACCTTGGTGACTGATGATGTCACCTACCTGATGGTGGACTCCGAAGGTGGGTAAAGGATCTCAGTGACGTCACTATGTAGAAGTATCGTGCTTGGACTCATTTGAAAGGTCTCATTGAGACCTTGGTGACTGATGATGTCACCTACCTGATGGTGGACTCCGAAGGTGGGTAAAGGATCTCAGTGACGGCACTACGTAGAACCATCGTGTTTGGACTCATTTGAAAGGTCTCATGGAGACCTTGGTGACTGATGACGTCACCTACCTGATGGTGGACTCCGAAGATGGGTAAAGGATCTCAGTGACATCACTATGTAGAAGTATCGTGCTTGGACTCATTTGAAAGGTCTCATTGAGACCTTGGTGACTGATGATGTCACCTACCTGATGGTGGACTCCGAAGGTGGGTAAAGGATCTCAGTGACGGCACTACGTAGAACCATCGTGTTTGGACTCATTTGAAAGGTCTCATGGAGACCTTGGTGACTGATGATGTCACCTACCTGATGGTGGACTCCGAAGATGGGTAAAGGATCTCAGTGACGGCACTACGTAGAACCTTCGTGCTTGGACTCATTTAAAAGGTCTCATGGAGACCTTGGTGACTGATGATGTCACCTACTTGATGGTGGACTTTTAATGTGGGTAAAGGATCTCAGTGACGTCACTATGTAGAAGCATCGTGCTTGGACTCCTTTGAAAGGTCTCATTGATACCTTGGTGACTGATGATGTCACCTACCTGATGGTGGACTCCGAAGGTGGGTAAAGGATCTCAGTGACGGCACTACGTAGAACCTTCGTGCTTGGACTCATTTAAAAGGTCTCATGGAGACCTTGGTGACTGATGATGTCACCTACCTGATGGTGGACTCCGAAGGTGGGTAAAGGATCTCAGTGACATCACTATGTAGAAGTATCGTGCTTGGACTCATTTGAAAGGTCTCATTGAGACCTTGATGACTGATGATGTCACCTACCTGATGGTGGACTCCGAAGGTGGGTAAAGGATCTCAGTGACGGCACTACGTAGAACCATCGTGTTTGGACTCATTTGAAAGGTCTCATGGAGACCTTGGTGACTGATGACGTCACCTACCTGATGGTGGACTCCGAAGATGGGTAAAGGATCTCAGTGACATCACTATGTAGAAGTATCGTGCTTGGACTCATTTGAAAGGTCTCATTGAGACCTTGGTGACTGATGATGTCACCTACCTGATGGTGGACTCCGAAGGTGGGTAAAGGATCTCAGTGACGGCACTACGTAGAACCATCGTGTTTGGACTCATTTGAAAGGTCTCATGGAGACCTTGGTGACTGATGATGTCACCTACCTGATGGTGGACTCCGAAGATGGGTAAAGGATCTCAGTAACGGCACTACGTAGAACCTTCGTGCTTGGACTCATTTAAAAGGTCTCATGGAGACCTTGGTGACTGATGATGTCACCTACTTGATGGTGGACTTTTAATGTGGGTAAAGGATCTCAGTGACGTCACTATGTAGAAGCATCGTGCTTGGACTCCTTTGAAAGGTCTCATTGATACCTTGGTGACTGATGATGTCACCTACCTGATGGTGGACTCCGAAGGTGGGTAAAGGATCTCAGTGACGGCACTACGTAGAACCTTCGTGCTTGGACTCATTTAAAAGGTCTCATGGAGACCTTGGTGACTGATGATGTCACCTACCTGATGGTGGACTCCGAAGGTGGGTAAAGGATCTCAGTGACGGCACTACGTAGAACCTTCGTGCTTGGACTCATTTAAAAGGTCTCATGGAGACCTTGGTGACTGATGATGTCACCTACCTGATGGTGGACTCCGAAGGTGGGTAAAGGATCTCAGTGACATCACTATGTAGAAGTATCGTGCTTGGACTCATTTGAAAGGTCTCATTGAGACCTTGGTGACTGATGATGTCACCTACCTGATGGTGGACTCCGAAGGTGGGTAAAGGATCTCAATGACGGCACTACGTAGAACCATCGTGTTTGGACTCATTTGAAAGGTCTCATGGAGACCTTGGTGACTGATGACGTCACCTACCTGATGGTGGACTCCGAAGGTGGGTAAAGGATCTCAGTGACGGCACTACGTAGAACCATTGTGCTTGGACTCATTTAAAAGGTCTCAAGGAGACCTTGGTGACTTATGATGTCACCTACCTGATGGTGGACTCCGAAGATGGGTAAAGGATCTCAGTGACGGCACTACGTAGAACCTTCGTGCTTGGACTCATTTAAAAGGTCTCATGGAGACCTTGGTGACTGATGATGTCACCTACTTGATGGTGGACTTTTAATGTGGGTAAAGGATCTCAGTGACGTCACTATGTAGAAGCATCGTGCTTGGACTCCTTTGAAAGGTCTCATTGATACCTTGGTGACTGATGATGTCACCTACCTGATGGTGGACTCCGAAGGTGGGTAAAGGATCTCAGTGATGGCATATCGTAGAACCATCGTGTTTGGACTCATTTGAATTTTTGTGTATGGCTTATTACTGACTGTAGCAGCAAAAACATTACGTTCGCTCACTTAAGTTATTATGTTTCAGGCAGTTCAGGAACCAGCAAAACTCAGATTTACAAAATCAGGAACTTCAGTCGTTAACAGAAACATATGATCTGTCTGGGACGAAAGTTGATGAGGGGGCAAAGCAAATTTTGCCGGTAACTTAGTCTGTTTGCTTACACTGTGGTATTTTTTAGATATTAGATAGTTTCCCTAGCTAATTTAATTTGACACTGCATTGTTTGTTTGTTTTAGGTTGAACAAGATGAAGAAGATTTACAAGATTTGATTATTGAAGAAGAATCACAAGCAGAAACAAAAAATATATCTGGAAGACGAGTTATAGATCTAACTTACTTTTTTCCAAAATATAAGAAATAGGCGGCCATGGTGCTTTGAAAGTTTCAATTACATGTCCCTGTGACTAAAATTTTTGTCTTTTTAACCCATTTAGATCTCAATACTTTTTTTTAACTTGGCTCTCATTTCACATTTATGTTTTTGATAAGATATCATTACTTTTTGTCTATAAATTATTAGTGTTTATAGATAATGAATATACCTATTGTTATTTGTAAAATTACTCTACACAGTGGAATCGCTTATTCACTTGTTTCACTAATTATCATTAACTTTCAGTCTAGCCGTGACCAGCCGTTAATGTATCAAAAACAATTTTAGCCACATTTATGAAATTTTAAATTTTAATTAAGCTAAGGGGTTTTAATAAATGTGTCAAATTTCATGTATTTAGGTGAAATAAGCTACACATTTCTTAGACAAGCACATATTTTTTATATTATAATTAATTATTATAGTGACTAACAATAATTTATGCAACTATAATTTAAAATTTGCCATCTGTATACTAGTATTTTTTATTCATTTGATGAATAGAACAAATAGATAATAATAATAAATTGCTCCTCCACCATTTCAATTAATGAAATGAAATGAAATGAAATGAAATGCATTTATTATTTTTAATTACGTGAACTTGTATGATGTAACTTTTCATTTCATATTCACAAAATTTTTGCTACCTTTAATTTGTAACAATGTCTGTATTATTTTTTCAATTAATTTAATATCATTTGCTAATCTTACTTACATACAAAGAAATCATATGTAGATTATTTACTAAGAAAATATAATCACGAAAACTAAGTATCAGTATAAGTAAAGATTGATGTTCAATCCAACCTTATAAAAGGCCACTCATTTAGTCACACGCTGTTCTTCTCGATATCTTCTTGGTAGGATACAGACGTATTACTTGTACTTCCCAATCTATAAAGGATTAATATAACGATGATATTTAAAAATCCTAAACTCTGCAGTTTTCTTTACGCCCCCCCTAACCTTATTTCCTATAGAATTAATTAATTATTGTAATTTAGGAACAGTCACAATGGCAACATTAAAACAGGGTCATCAAACTAGGTCATCCGTTATTTCCGTTACTGAGAACCCATAAGCATATACCTGGTCATCATCAGACCTTCAGAATGTTTCATGTAGTAGCACCCGTGCTCAATTAGATAAATGTTGAAAGCTAGGTCATCCTAACTATTCCCGTTACTGAGAACCGATAAGTATATACCTGGTCATCATCAGACCTTCAGAATGTTTCATGTAGTAGCACCCGTGCTCAATTAGATAAATGTTGAAAGCTAGGTCATCCTAACTATTCCCGTTACTGAGAACCGATAAGTATATACCTGGTCATCATCAGACCTTCAGAATGTTTCATGTAGTAGCACCTGTGCTCAATTAGATAAATGTTGAAAGCTAGGTCATCCTAACTATTCCCGTTACTGAGAACCGATAAGTATATACCTGGTCATCATCAGACCTTCAGAATGTTTCATGTAGTAGCACCCGTGCTCAATTAGATAAATGTTGAAAGCTAGGTCATCCTAACTATTCCCGTTACTGAGAACCGATAAGTATATACCTGGTCATCATCAGACCTTCAGAATGTTTCATGTAGTAGCACCCGTGCTCAATTAGATAAATGTTGAAAGCTAGGTCATCCTAACTATTCCCGTTACTGAGAACCGATAAGTATATACCTGGTCATCATCAGACCTTCAGAATGTTTCATGTAGTAGCACCTGTGCTCAATTAGATAAATGTTGAAAGCTAGGTCATCCTAACTATTCCCGTTACTGAGACCCGATAAGTATATACCTGGTCATCATCAGACCTTCAGAATGTTTCATGTAGTAGCACCCGTGCTCAATTAGATAAATGTTGAAAGCTAGGTCATCCTAACTATTCCCGTTACTGAGAACCGATAAGTATATACCTGGTCATCATCAGACCTTCAGAATGTTTCATGTAGTAGCACCCGTGCTCAATTAGATAAATGTTGAAAGCTAGGTCATCCTAACTATTCCCGTTACTGAGACCCGATAAGTATATACCTGGTCATCATCAGACCTTCAGAATGTTTCATGTAGTAGCACCCGTGCTCAATTAGATAAATGTTGAAAGCTAGGTCATCCTAACTATTCCCGTTACTGAGAACCGATAAGTATATACCTGGTCATCATCAGACCTTCAGAATGTTTCATGTAGTAGCACCTGTGCTCAATTAGATAAATGTTGAAAGCTAGGTCATCCTAACTATTCCCGTTACTGAGACCCGATAAGTATATACCTGGTCATCATCAGACCTTCAGAATGTTTCATGTAGTAGCACCCGTGCTCAATTAGATAAATGTTGAAAGCTAGGTCATCCTAACTATTCCCGTTACTGAGAACCGATAAGTATATACCTGGTCATCATCAGACCTTCAGAATGTTTCATGTAGTAGCACCTGTGCTCAATTAGATAAATGTTGAAAGCTAGGTCATCCTAACTATTCCCGTTACTGAGAACCGATAAGTATATACCTGGTCATCATCAGACCTTCAGAATGTTTCATGTAGTAGCACCTGTGCTCAATTAGATAAATGTTGAAAGCTAGGTCATCCTAACTATTCCCGTTACTGAAAACTGATAAGTATATACCTGGTCATCATCAGACCTTCAGAATGTTTCATGTAGTAGCACCCGTGCTCAATTAGATAAATGTTGAAAGCTAGGTCATCCTAACTATTCCCGTTACTGAAAACTGATCAGTACTTACCTGGTCATCATCAGTCTTCAGAATGTATCATTTAGTATAATGAAAGCTATTTCAGCAGGCATAGTGCATAGCGTAGTTCAAAATAAATAAATTATTATCATGTAGGCAGATACTCGTACAAGACTACAAAAACTATAGGAACAAAATGTATTCGAAAATCTCTCAGAGAGCGAACAAAAATAGGCAAGAACGATGACAACTCTGTGCCACATGTTTCCTTGCTTTATCTTCAGTTAGTTTTATTGTAGTATAGTCGTTGGTCGGTAGATGGCGCTTAGTTAAAAAATACTAGTAGAGGGACCAAATCTTCAAGGTCATCGGGCAAGGCAATCCCCTTAATCGTCCGCGTTAGCCTTTGCAGCCGCCGTGCCGCAGTCGTTCCCGCGGTCCTCCCGACCACTTCTTGCCCCCTGTGGTAACTCACCTCGGAGTGCGGTTTTTTTTCGCGGCACATTTTCCTCGGCCAGCCAGTGCTTGACGGCTCGCTACTTAGGTCGGTGCGCGACGTGACCGCGCAAACTGCCCGCCCGTGGCCTGTGCTCTCTGAAAAGTGTAGTGCTAATTTAAGTAATAAAAAAGGATTTTCATAATATTGTCATTAGTGGTGATTTATAAACTGTGATTAATGTGATTATGTATACAATTAGTTGCTATAAATACCTACGTTTTTTATATATTTTTATTTAGAATTATTTAGAATGTTAAAATTCTTTAGGAGTGATAAGTCATATTTTATATGTATAATATGACCAATATCACGTGAGGAATCCTGCTGACCTAATTCACGAGGAATTTTCATTATTTGTATTGGAAATTACTGCTTCCTGCTCATAATCATCCTTTGTTACATAAGAATAGCGCCATAAAGCCGGTGAATTGTTTATTGTAGTAGCGCAATACGTGACTAATAAAAAAATATTGTAATGCCACAGATAAGAGGTCAGAAAACCTGAGTAATTAACTAACAATAAGTATTGGATGATGGCATGAAACATGAAGCAGTTTTCTTAACAGACGTGCCGAGTAAGGCAATTTTTTCACATCACACACCATAATTATGTTATAAAGTATCATCGCAATATATTCTTTTAAACGTATCAGAATGTTAATGAATTTTTTAATCTTCACACCAATTAGGTACGTACAGGTGTAATTCACGGACGCTTAAGCGTGAAATGAGCAAAACGTATTTACTTTTACATGTTTTGTTTCCATTCAAATTGATGGAAATGCCATACTTTTTTATAACTCATATTATAATCATATTATATCATAAACTCATATCATTCTCATGACAAATTAAATGATTATTTTAAAGACAAGACAAGATGAGTTTTATAAATATAGATTGTAGTAGATAATAAGTGCTATTTCTAACTGTGAAGAGGACACCTTGGCAGTTTCTTGCTGCTTCTCCCGGCCCCTCGCAGTAGAGCCTTGTTAAAGCATTGGCGTAGTTTGCATGACTTTGAAAAAGTGTTTGTAAACCAAACCAATTTTGAATAAAAATATTTGAATTTGGAATTACTTATTTCTGAGTCAAGAAATTGCTAAAAATAAAATCTTTTGTAAAATCTCGTGTCACGGTGTTTGTAGTCGCACTCCTCCGAAACGGCTCAACCGATTTATGAAATCATTTGTGTATATTTGGTAGATGTGAAATTAATCGTAAAGTATATAATATATTTCATACTTGATTAGGGTTCCCACGGGATCGGGTTTTACGCTAAATGCTCTCACGTGAACGAAGTCGCGGGCACAGCTAATTGTTTTTCAGTCTGTTATACTGTATTTGTCGTCACATTTCTTCCTTCCTTGTTCAAATTGTTTTACTTACTGATATCATATTAGAATTCTTCAGATTCCGCAACTGAATTAGGATTTAATTATTAACACGACCCTACAACTCTTCAAGTATTCCGTACTCCAATCTCTTTATCCATAAACTTCCCTTTAATACGCTGGTACTCGGTGCGCAGTACTACGGGCATTGTGTTTCGCACGCTGGCCGTGACGTCCTTGCACCTTTGTTCTGCCACGGCATCGGCAGCATTACAGCGCCATGCAGGACACATGATATCGGGAAAACTGCACCCAGCGTGTTGGAGCGGGGTGACGTCAACGGGTTATGTAGTGAAGGATACTGAAGGTTAAGGGCAGTTATACTTTGCTTGAAATGTTATGCAACGTCCATTTCATATGACTTCTGTTCGAAACCAGTCCCAATTGTCTTTGCGATTACTATATTCATGTCAGAAACTTCAAATTCTTCGCAAGGTTTTCCATTTACTTTTTTCTTTTCTTCACTTTCTTAAAAGTTGTCACTACACCTCTAAGAGGCGAATAATGCCAAATGACTATGTGTTCGTGCCGAGTAGAGCTTTCGACCGTTTAGTTGTAACACTTGTGACTAATGGCAAATGGTTTCTGCAACATTCTTCACCGCAGATTACGTCTTTGTTTGTTTTGCTTGCAATTCACTTTTGCAGTTATCTGTAGAGAACAGACCCATACCCATCCAACCACCATAAACAAGCCAACACATCCTGTTCTATGCGTTCCGGCCTCAATTCAGATTGTATGCTATTTTTTATCAGGTACTATTTAAATGTTTTTAGATCTGTTATTATAAAACATTTGGTATATTTCTATATTCTTAAAATAAATTGATATCGACGCTAGTCTTACGATTTTATAAAGTAATAGATTTATATTTTTAATCATTTCTTTTATCATAAAAGTGGTGCAAAACTCAAAATAGGTCTATGCTAATTGCATTCTTTCCCAGTCAACAGTAATTGGTCATCGAGTCATTAAAGACGCTAGGTGTCTTCTAATCGCTCAAATCCTCCGTAGGTAATTAGTGCTGTTCGATAGTTAATTACACACAGTACCACACCACAGCACCACAGCACCACTATCGCCGTCGCGGCCGCGGCGCTGCAACAACAGTCGCTGATAAGTTCAGTGTCAACTGGTTCGTGATAACGGCCCCATGTGGCTCGCTTTAGGTTGTATTAGACCGTTGTTAATGTGACGGTTATTTTTATTTTGGAAATAACTGTGTTCATATTAATAATTATGTGCTTAACAGTCCTTTCACTCGGTTTTATGTTTGATTAGGTGCGTACAATCAGATGCTCGGATGTGATGTGATTTTTTATTAACTTTTTGGGTCTTATAGACGGAATTTTGTAACCAGTTTTACACTACCTTCCCTAAGATCCTTACTAAGTTACTTTAAAATTAATCTGTTTATTAAGTCCTTGATGAAGTTTCCTCTTGCGCATACTACTATGTATATCATTGAACCATTTTGTAACCTTGCTCCAACGTTCGAATTGTTGCTTATCATTGCCAATGTTATTGTATTCTCCATTAAATTTTTATTAACACTTTGTCGTAGCACGTTGTCAAATTATATTCAAATAAAGTTTTTAGTTTGGTCAGTATTAACTTGACTGCTTTACTTTTATCTGTGATATTTATTCCTAATAGTATTATTAACTCAATTATTAATTGCGAAATGTTGTAAATTAGGATATTTTTGTTATTCACATCCGTGACGGACTGATGACTGACATTATATAACGTAATTGTGTTACAAACGTAACGTAATATAATGTTATTAAATTGAGTGTTATTTAGGTTATCTGTTACATAACGAGTCTTTATTAAAAGCACTTCTGAAAAGATATTCTGTAACGACTTCCTTTAAATTTGTTTTCTTTATTTTCCGCCAAGCAATAAGTAATAAAGTGAAGACCAATGAATTAAAATCCTTATCGCATTCCATATGAAATTTCTTTTAATACTTTGTAAAGAATATAATAAAGTGTTATGGACTACTTTTTGAAACCGATTCTATGATGATTTGCAATCTACGAATCGGAACCGTTTAAGTTGTTGCGCCATTAGTAGATTCCATCACCTCACTTGGCTATTAAGCCTGTAATTAAACCGCAATTAAATCAAACAAGGGGAAATCGGAATAGATTCGCACAACTGGAATTTACCTCGATTAAAGATGTCCATGTTTATAGTCTGGCCAAGAATTTTTCAGTCGACCAACTCGCTATATGTTTTTCAGTCGACTCGCGATATATTTTTCAGTCGACCCACTCGCGGTATATTTTTCAGTCGACCGTGCGGCGCGACTGAATGGCGCAGTCAGTAAGTAGCGCTCCTCAAGTGTCGTCTGTCTGCGCGTGCGCACAGTAGCCCTCTTGACGTTTGTCACTCATATAATTGGACTGAGGGGGTCTAGCGAATTAATGTATGATTGTTGTCTGCTAGTTTAGTACCTAACTCATTAAGTTAGTACTATAACTCTGTATAATAGAATCCGAAGCTCATCTTTTCAAATATCAATAAAACCCTAAAATATTTGAGTATATATTAAATACTATTTACTATTGTATCTCCTCCTTTTTTATTTCTGTTTGATATTTCTTGTACATTAAAAAATTGGTTGTCTGTAAAGTCAGTATACGGACGGAGATTTAACGTGATAACGTCTGTTCGTGGTATAAGTTTTTGGAACATAGAATTAAATGAAAATCACAATTTTAAATTCATAATTCACTGACATACTTTGTTTTATTTCGTGTTCCAGTTTAATTTACACTTTTGTTTACAAACCTTTTAAGTAAAATGATAAGTTCACTAATTAGTCTATTCAACTCCGACGCCAGAAACGCTCGCGTAGAAGAGAGACGCAAGGCGCGCGCCGGTTCCGTTCCGGCAAATCTTACTTGGTCGTTACACAGTTTTCGTGAATGACACCCGAGTTAACCAATTTATCCCAGTAAATAAATTTTATTCGACGATTTAATAATTAGTAGAATTATCCCCACATTATCATAACATAAACATGCACGTCTTGTGCGTCCGTTCCCGCTTCCGCATGATGTCTCGTAGGTCCCAGATTGCGCACGTAACGGTGCAGTTCGATTACGAAAGCGATAGTGTCCCGACTGCGAAAGAGGCGCGTGTCGCCGGCGCGGGCGCTTGTCGACCAGCCAGAGACGGCCGGAGTGCCTGCAACCGGCGCGCCTAACTGCTGATAGACCTGACAGTATGTCAGTGACGCCGTGGCCGCCGCACGTGTGGTAACCCGCCCCTTACCTGAAGTTCGCGATGCGAAGCCGCGACGTTCGCAGATAACGTGTATTTTAACGATCGTTTTGTCAACTCTATTGTAATCGAAATCAGTACTTGCAAATAAACTAAGAATACATTATTGCTAAAAACAAATCACTGGCTTATGTCTGTTATTCTAAGTGTATATTAGTCAAGGAGCGATACTCGTATAAAGTGGTAAACGACGATAAGATAACATTCATAGGAGCATAATTTATCGGTATTTTTGCGTAGTGCAGTGCAAGAAGAACGGTAAACAAGAGCTGTCTAGTGTCTGCTGTCCTTCCGTATTATTCGGCTAATTCGACACAGCAGCTCGGTTCTCACTAGATCAAAAACGTTTCATGTTTACGGATGCTTCAGATGTGGGAATGTGAAAACAGTGCATCGAGAGACTTGTTCGGTTCCTCGGAATTCGGTGAAACAATAGCCACCAGTTAATCAACGTCGTTCACAATGGGTAGACGGTCCAAATTAGCTACGCCGGACAACAGCGACGAAGAAAGTGGTGATGCATTTACTGACGGAGATTTTGGTGACTCTGACGAAGATACCATACTAGAAAAGAATGAGAGCTTAAAGAAAGGACGCTTACCCCTCAATGAAACTGTAAACGTCGAAGTCAAGGAACCGGATCACGACACCTGCGGCAAAATAAACGGAAATCATTCAGTTGAACATGTCAATGGACAAATTAAACCTGGCACCGTTAACGGGCTTAAAAATGGCATCACGACAGCATCTAGTAGTTCATCTAAAGATAGTATAGAGGATATCAATAGTGATCAATTTGTAGCGGAAGCACGACGAGATTCACACAGTGATCCTTCAATAATTGGAATTCTTGGAGATCAGCAAAACCATGTAAGTCTGGCTTGATATATACATAAGTAATTGGTTCTCTCTGTATGGTGAATAAATCCTTACATGATCTTTTAACAACTTCTGCGTCCTTTTATACTCTTTAGTCAATTTTGATAAAATTTGAGTTATATCAAGAATGCTATTAGTCAACACTCGTTTGCCTCTGAATCATTATCGAGTCATTGAATTTCCCGCTTGCTTTCGTATGCGAGTTAAATCTTTCCGGCTACTAATGCCCTTTAAATCCCAGTTGTTTCCGTTTTAATCAGCTCACATGACTTTTTGAACAACTGACCAAGGACGATATTATCTTATCTTCATCACATACCTGGTTCGTTAGATAAAGATAACTTTATAATACTGGCCGCCAATCTCCTTCAGTGTTTAAAGTATTCATAAGCAGATAGGCGCAGTTTACATAAGACTATTAGAACACGTACGTTATATCTATACAAATTAGATTTAAGGTTAGACCTAATAACCATTTCGTGACTGTATAATTCATGGCTTGAATGTCAATTGTTCCGACGATAGTGTAGTTTGCCACATGTGTGAGGTCGTTACGTCGTTAGTTAAATAACCGTATGACAGACCTATAAAGATTTTGTGGCTAGTTATTGAGCCAGATGCCTTCCCGTTCTTGGCTGGTCGGTGCAGCATAATCAATGGGTGACTGGTATTAAAATTACATGTGGAAAGAATATTAATGGTCACAACGTCTGGCCCATCGACAAGTGGTGGCATCACTCTGAACACTTGTGATATTTTATTACTGGTGACGCATAACGCGTATCAGTGTGGCCGTGGTGTGCAAGTAGGTGTATTTGCCCAATATGTCGTCGCCAGAGCTGCTTCTTCGACTCACCTGTAGGGTACTGCTTCTCTATGTAAGTTATTAAAACATACTAGAGCTATCTCCATTTGCTTTTCAGATTTATCAATCTCAAACTCATTCTAAAAATTCATTTCCAAAATGTGTTCAGATATTTTAATAATTAGTGAGTCATATGACATTCTTTCTTTTACATTTGCTTGCCATGAATTAGATGGAGATGTTTATTTTTAACGGTTAACCCTTCTGGAGTAATTAAATGTCTGAATAATTTAACACTTGTCAAAACAATGATTTGTTTGTAAGCGCTTATGGTATCATGTAATGTGTTGAACATTTTTGCTACAAAATGAGACATGTGTTATATTTGACGAAGAGTTTCGCCAACAACCGTGATGTCATCATTATTATTATAGTAAAGGACTTTATGTTGTAACGTCATAAAACTTTGTCGCTGGAAACTGAGTGACTTATATTTAAGTTAGGTTTGAGTTGGGGTGTTAGTTCTAATTGTTCTAAAGCACTAACATAAGAACAAATTCTGATTACAGAACTATGTACTACCATTAATGGTGTCCTTGAAAAATATTTGCATTATTTAAGTTTCAAATTGTGTAACTTAAGAATAACGATTTACTCATAATAATATGACAAGGTCTTTGTAAGATTTGATCTGCTCTTGCTGTAGTGGATAATGTGAACATGATACTGATATTTAATTTTATGAATTATGGTATTGTTATTACAACACCAAGGATAATGTTACCTTACCTTTGAGTGTAAGACATTATTACTTCACATTGGACCATATGTGTAATGAAGAACTACTTACAAACTGCTTTATTATCTTGATTTCTCGAATTGGTGGTCTGTGGACATAACTGTCATAAAATACATGCCGTAAACAATTTGTTACGTACATTATATCAAGTTTGTAAATGACGTGATATATTCTACTATTGAACTGAACGTTTGATGCATGCAACATGTATGGAAGGTTGTTTATGTACATGAGTTATTCCTGCAAAGGTCTTTATAAATTACGAGTAAAATTAACATTTAAAAATTCCCAAGAATTCCCTGATGGCTTCAACTGTTTAGTTACAATTAAAACAGATTTAGTCTGTGGTTTCAGTCGTGATGCGTAAAAGGCATTCAATGCAAATATAAGCTACCGAAATGTAAATGCTTTCAAAATAGTTATGACCTGCACATGCGAATTGCGAAACCTGACCCTGACCGTTGCCATTAAGATGTTTCATAGTTACCTTTGGCTTTGCTGATATCGCATTTAGATTTTAGACTGCTATTGCCTTTATGGTCTCGTCACACTATGGTGGAGTAAGGTAGGCTATCTAATACGTGATATAGATAATGTAACTATACCCTAATGTGCACTGAAGGATGCTTCATAACATAACTGACGTTAGCCAGGATAGCATGTGATTTAATACATAATAGCTTCAGCAGAACCCTATTCAATCCCCTGATTGAATGCCGGCTTCCTTGTGTACGTAACAATTGCAATTGGAATTAAGATAAATTGGCCATTTGCATAGGTCCGGTAGGATAACTAGGATGGCGTGTTTTGTGTTTTCATTAACCCTTACATATACATTACTGGCTATATCTTCACTGACCCTCTGTTGAGTATGAAAAATCTATAAAACGTATAGGTTCCTCGAGGATCTGAAAATGTTATTCTCTCGTTTAAATGTTCTTAATGATAAGGAAAGTAGAAGAGGTCGTTCAAGATGATTATAACTATAATTATCGCTTTTTCAAAATTAAATTAGTGAATAAACTATCGACTTCCAACATATTAGCACAGAATTCTTAATAGTAGTTCTCGAAGTAAGAATAACACAGATGTTAACCATTTTGAGTCGGTCTATATTTTTGACAATCTCTTTTTGATTAACAAATTCTTCAGGACAAATTAGTTGCGACACTAATTGTCCGTGAAGCTCCAGCGTCATTTACCAATAGCTTATTGATATTCAAATTTGGTGTCTGAATACCACAAGCTTCAATGCCGAAAAAGGCCGGATGTTTCGACGGAGTCATTTTAAACTATGTTGGAATATCGAGAGTACATTGAAAATTATTTTTATAACTTATGCTATCGAAACAACAATTGTAGCAGCATGATATTCTGTCTATATTGTAGATGTTAATCAGTAAGATGTGAGGCATTTGAGTCGAATTTCTCGAAGGAGAAATTTCTCGCTAATCCTGATGTGAGTAATAAATAAGGTACAAAACTTTGCAAATAAACGATTTCTTATTCTTTGGTTCAGAATGAATAGCACAATAGAGTGGGCTGGCTGTAATAGTCTAAAGTGGGCAGACAATCTGGTGAAAAGGATGATAAATATGATTAAAGCAACAGTAACGACTTGCAGAGATTCACTGATGCCCAGCTCGTTATATTGTTAAGCAAGCAGTGTAGGCAGAATGTTTATTGGTACAAACTGTGTACGATGTTATTGCATGCTGTATGTAATCAATTACTATGCCTATTTAAATCTGCGTTTTATGCCAGTATCAGGTAGCTGAAGTGTTGTTACGGTTGTAAATAGGATGTACCTGAAGAAATTGTTCACCTTAAAGTTGATGATAATCATTTATTAGAACAAATAAAAATAATACTGAAAATACCAACCTAAACAAATATATCTTGCAACGTGCAAATTTTTATTCAGTTAATTATTATATTCTTTTGCTGCAGCGTTTTGGCTACCCTCTGAAGCCTCATCCACTTTCACGAAATGGATGAGCTCGTACATCTTAATTTTATTTTTCTCGTCATAATTTGCGTGTTCTATCCTTCTCACAGTTAATCTTGTTCGAGGCTGATGTAACCTTGTTAGTAACATTGTAGAATGCCTTGACTTTCTACATACTTATTCAGCATGTACGTAAAAGAAAATATTGTTAGAATTTATATTACCTAGAACAATACAAACAATAACAACAACGCAGTCTATGTTGAACAAGTCATTGAAATTATACAGTTTTGCATGTTTTAGATTAGATTACACGTATCAATATCGTTCCACCACAACATGCTTCGTGATATTTGTACAAATAACAAGACTTTTGTCGGTTCGACAGTTTTGTAAATACTTTGAACGTTCGAGGGATTATCGACCCGTAAGTGGAACACCTCCGTGTCCTTGCTCGAACACTGGCACTCAGCTGATTATGCCGTATGTTACGTTCACCACGGCATTGATGTCTTTGTGCGGTTGCAATTCGGATTATATTTCCTTGACAAGTTCGGAAAGATGGTTGGAGTACACGACACCTTTCGTATGTTATCTGCTGATGAAATGTCGGTAACCGCTTAAATTTTGGGCGTTGTAACCATACAATATTATAAATTGTGTTTAATGAACAATTCATATTGCTCGGGGATCCTTTTGGACGATTCCTTTCACTAGCAGCCTTCAACTTTTGCGAATCAAGCAAAATTTGATGATACTGCGAAATTGTTAAGTATATCTTGATGTTCAATGTTTGTACGTATTATTTAAACCGTAAGTAGTATTCAATACAAAGTTACTACTGGGGGAATTACTTCTGTATTTGCAAAGGATATGATATAATTTTATCAAGTTGGCTTCTCTAGAACTCTTCATTAAGTCTACCATACGGACCTGTTTTAATTTTATACGTAGGCTCCTATAAGGTTTCCTCTAAAATGAATTGCGCAGGAAATAAGCTGTTTTAAGTGCGCCTTGCCTTTTATAATTAAAAACTGCGTAAGCAACACTCGCTACAGGTAGTTTTATTTCATCATTGTTACATGCTGCAATTCTATCTGTTACATAGGTACATGATTTCTGAGTTTCTTCTAATTTACTTCTATTTAAAATAAACTTTTGTCGATTACCTACGTAGTATGTACGTATTACGTACGTACTTACGTACTTATCTATTCTGTGTTATTTATTAGGTACGTAACGCATTATAAGCATCAATGTTTTGTTTCTATCTCAGGAGTTAATGGTTATTGTACTTATTGTCAATCCTCAACGTCACTTGTTATTGTAACACTTACAGGACAGTGTTTTTTTACTGTAGTGTGTTCACGTGAAACTATACTGGCTGATGCCTTTTAAAAGAATTCAATTTTTTGTTATGCTTGGCCGAACGAGTTCAATGAAGTGTTTATTGTTTCAGATAATGTGAGTTCAACACCGCCATTGTTGTTTTTCATAGCCCGCATCTGTTTTTTTTTTCTATAAGAGCCCTTCTGTCGATGTCAATCAACCTAATACGTAACTCAATTATTGTGGATTATTGATTCGAAGATCATTTATATAGCGTTTTTTTTTTTCTTCAGATGGATGTTCTGATTTTGTTTTTCCATATTGCGAAAAAACATCAGGAGCATTCGGCTATCTTCGTTCCATTCCAACCATTTATTGGGTTTACTCGTATACGTATATGTACATGTACAATTTGAAGACTAACCAATAATTAATTACACTTTTAAAATAGGTTGTAAGGAAAAACTGTTGCAGATTTTTTAGTCTTCTAATAGGTAACTTGTGTAGTTAATATTTATTTGCCATTCGTCGTGTTATCGTTACAAGATAATTTTTAATAAAAGTCATGTAAATAACCTTCGAGTCATTCATAGGTACATTTTATGTCAAAGTTACAAGAGGTTTTGATAGCTAGTGTGCGATATGAGTTATGAACATTTCAGTGACTTAGCAGAAGGAAGTATCGTCTAGAGTCTGGACTCTAGAGTCTAGACGGGGAGACACCGTCGAGCTTTGGGCGGGCGAAAATTTATGGGAAAAAGTTACGATTGTACGTGTTTTGTTCGTCGTCTGTCTAAATGTTTAGTAGGTATAGCTTTTAATAATTATATTTACTTTGAAGTCTGAAAAGGTATTGGTACTATCCAACGTACTTCCTTTGCTAATTACTAATTGCTAATCACTATTAACAATTTACTGTTAAATGCAAAAAAAACTAAATGTATAGAGTTTGTACTACCTAATGTTAAAAAAGTCAATAAACTTATTAAACTTAATAATGAAACATTGAATATGGAGGAATCCACCGTATTTTTAGGGGTGACCTTAGATAATAAACTTCAATGGGACCCACATATAACAAATCTCGCGACTAAACTCGGTAGGGCTGCTTACGCTGTTAGAAAAATAAGGCAGTATACTGACATCGAAACTGCTAGGATGGTTTATTTTGCATATTTTCACAGTATTATGTCATATGCCATCTTGCTGTGGGGCAAAGCAGCCAGTATAGAACAAATTTTCATACTACAAAAAAGAGCTATTAGGGCTATTTATAAACTTAGATCTCGTGAAACTTTGCGTGACAAGTTCAAAGAAATAGGTATACTTACAGTAGCCTCACAATATATCTATAGTAACGTGGTTTTTATACGGAATAATATAAGCGCGTATAAACAAAATTTTGATATCACTAATCGCCAAACAAGAAAAATGCACCAGTTAGTAACGCCATCTTACCGTCTTTCTAAAGTGAAGCGATCTTTTATGGGCCGTGGTGTACAGTTCTATAATAAAATCCCAAAGTTAATACGTGATTTGCCAGTGGAATTATTTAAGAAACATGTAAAATCTCAACTTTTAGGCAAAGGCTACTATACTGTAGATGAATACATAAATGACAAAGACGCATGGAAATGACCAGATCTGCAACCAGTTCCGTACAGGTTAGTGATACTTCTTTGTAAAAAATATACCAATGTATTTTATTTTTAAAAGATGTGCTGAGGAGTTTCTTTCGGCTTTTCTTCTCCTCCATGACAAAGCACCTTTCCGAAAAGCTGGTAAATTAAAAAAATGACGTGCATAAGTGTATCAATGATACCTACATGAATAAATGATTTTGAATTTGAATTTGAATTTAATATAGAGCATACGCCCCAACTCAGATTCACTAAAGGTTACTTTAATCGCTCCTTAGTAAAGAATTACCATACTTTTGTGCTAAGGAGCGATTTAAGTAACCGTTAGTGACTCTGAGTTGGGACGTAAGAGTCGTAGATTTCTAAATTATTTGAATTTTTTGGATGCCGCTATTTTGCTAGCTCTTTTCCACATGCCACAAGGCACAAGGCACGCGGCACACGGCACCGTTGCACAAACGAGATCATCAATTACACGTATCTTATGTGTATTGAACGGGCACTTGGAATTCAGCCCACGATGTCTTACATTCGTTAATTAATTGCAAGATATTGCTAGACCGCTTAAAGATTTGCGAGTGAGTGCAATCATTTATAGTCAGCCTGAATTAAAATTACAATATTTATAAGTTTCTGTAACTGGTCCGAATTTTAATCGTCCTCATATCTAGGGCGACAGGAAAATGTAATGGGAAAAATTTCATCACATTTAGGTACAATATTTGCCAAATGTTTGTGTAACATTTACTGATTGCTTAGTTGGATACCTCGTTGATTAATAATAATAGAAACCGATTAATAATAAAATAAGATAGGATAACACACAAACTGGTAAATAATAATAAAATCCATACTATATACTATAATATTATAAATGTGAAAGTGTGTTTGTTTGTTTGTTTGTCCGTCTTTCACGTCGCAACGAAGCTGTTGTATGGTATGGTTTTTATGTGTGGAGATAGTGAGGAGGGTAGAGAGTAACGTAGGCTACTTTTTACCGTGGTAAAACATCCCCATGGGAAGATTGATATTTTGTAATTGCTAGATATTTAGTTCCGGATGTTGTTAATAGATGGTGTTAGCAAAATTCATTTGCAAGTTCTGCATCACGCTATCAAATGATATGTACCTACATGTAAATTACTTAAGTCATAGGCAACTAAGTCTGAGTAAAAGTAAGTAAGTAGGATTTGTAAAAAATCGATCTCTACCGCGGGTCCGCGGGCGAAGCTGCGGGCAAAAGCTAGTAGGAGGAATAAACAAAACTGTCAAGCTCTGTAAGGCGGATAAGTTGCGCTAAATGACATCGCCCGTTAATTTTCAGTGCAACCTATTGATGCAGTTCAATGTGAACTCTCATAAGGTATGAATTGAGAACAAACAATCGATCATGTGTGCAACCGGCCCTAATGGCCACTTAACACGTCGACAGTTGGCAGCGGGGTGCGGGACTGCGGGAGTCTCGCCGCACGCCCCTATCATCTTTATATCACCTCACTAGTACCCTTGGCCGCCCTGTAGGACTCATCGCGCGAACACGCGTGTAGGTTGTGCTCAAATTGTATTCCGATGTGATCACCCGTGTAGTTTTTAGTAGCGAGCTTTAGCACCTAGAGTCTAGTCGGTTGACTATTTGTATCAAATGTTTGGGGAAATCGTACAGCTTGCTGTAGCGGTGAGCGTCTCCATTTTAAGGGGATTGCCTTGCCCGATGACCTTGAAGATTTGGTCCCTCTACTAGTATTTTTTAACTAAGCGCCATCTACCGACCAACGACTATACTACAATAAAACTAACTGAAGATAAAGCAAGGAAACATGTGGCACAGAGTTGTCATCGTTCTTGCCTATTTTTGTTCGCTCTCTGAGAGATTTTCGAATACATTTTGTTCCTATAGTTTTTGTAGTCTTGTACGAGTATCTGCCTACATGATAATAATTTATTTATTTTGAACTACGCTATGCACTATGCCTGCTGAAATAGCTTTCATTATACTAAATGATACATTCTGAAGACTGATGATGACCAGGTAAGTACTGATCAGTTTTCAGTAACGGGAATAGTTAGGATGACCTAGCTTTCAACATTTATCTAATTGAGCACGGGTGCTACTACATGAAACATTCTGAAGGTCTGATGATGACCAGGTATATACTTATCAGTTTTCAGTAACGGGAATAGTTAGGATGACCTAGCTTTCAACATTTATCTAATTGAGCACAGGTGCTACTACATGAAACATTCTGAAGGTCTGATGATGACCAGGTATATACTTATCGGTTCTCAGTAACGGGAATAGTTAGGATGACCTAGCTTTCAACATTTATCTACTTGAGCACAGGTGCTACTACATGAAACATTCTGAAGGTCTGATGATGACCAGGTATATACTTATCGGTTCTCAGTAACGGGAATAGTTAGGATGACCTAGCTTTCAACATTTATCTAATTGAGCACGGGTGCTACTACATGAAACATTCTGAAGGTCTGATGATGACCAGGTATATACTTATCGGGTCTCAGTAACGGGAATAGTTAGGATGACCTAGCTTTCAACATTTATCTAATTGAGCACAGGTGCTACTACATGAAACATTCTGAAGGTCTGATGATGACCAGGTATATACTTATCGGTTCTCAGTAACGGGAATAGTTAGGATGACCTAGCTTTCAACATTTATCTAATTGAGCACGGGTGCTACTACATGAAACATTCTGAAGGTCTGATGATGACCAGGTATATACTTATCGGGTCTCAGTAACGGGAATAGTTAGGATGACCTAGCTTTCAACATTTATCTAATTGAGCACAGGTGCTACTACATGAAACATTCTGAAGGTCTGATGATGACCAGGTATATACTTATCGGTTCTCAGTAACGGGAATAGTTAGGATGACCTAGCTTTCAACATTTATCTAATTGAGCACGGGTGCTACTACATGAAACATTCTGAAGGTCTGATGATGACCAGGTATATACTTATCGGGTCTCAGTAACGGGAATAGTTAGGATGACCTAGCTTTCAACATTTATCTAATTGAGCACAGGTGCTACTACATGAAACATTCTGAAGGTCTGATGATGACCAGGTATATACTTATCGGTTCTCAGTAACGGGAATAGTTAGGATGACCTAGCTTTCAACATTTATCTAATTGAGCACGGGTGCTACTACATGAAACATTCTGAAGGTCTGATGATGACCAGGTATATACTTATCGGTTCTCAGTAACGGGAATAGTTAGGATGACCTAGCTTTCAACATTTATCTAATTGAGCACGGGTGCTACTACATGAAACATTCTGAAGGTCTGATGATGACCAGGTATATACTTATCGGTTCTCAGTAACGGGAATAGTTAGGATGACCTAGCTTTCAACATTTATCTAATTGAGCACAGGTGCTACTACATGAAACATTCTGAAGGTCTGATGATGACCAGGTATATACTTATCGGTTCTCAGTAACGGGAATAGTTAGGATGACCTAGCTTTCAACATTTATCTAATTGAGCACGGGTGCTACTACATGAAACATTCTGAAGGTCTGATGATGACCAGGTATATACTTATCGGTTCTCAGTAACGGGAATAGTTAGGATGACCTAGCTTTCAACATTTATCTAATTGAGCACGGGTGCTACTACATGAAACATTCTGAAGGTCTGATGATGACCAGGTATATGCTTATGGGTTCTCAGTAACGGAAATAACGGATGACCTAGTTTGATGACCCTGTTTTAATGTTGCCATTGTGACTGTTCCTAAATTACAATAATTAATTAATTCTATAGGAAATAAGGTTAGGGGGGGCGTAAAGAAAACTGCAGAGTTTAGGATTTTTAAATATCATCGTTATATTAATCCTTTATAGATTGGGAAGTACAAGTAATACGTCTGTATCCTACCAAGAAGATATCGAGAAGAACAGCGTGTGACTAAATGAGTGGCCTTTTATAAGGTTGGATTGAACATCAATCTTTACTTATACTGATACTTAGTTTTCGTGATTATATTTTCTTAGTAAATAATCTACATATGATTTCTTTGTATGTAAGTAAGATTAGCAAATGATATTAAATTAATTGAAAAAATAATACAGACATTGTTACAAATTAAAGGTAGCAAAAATTTTGTGAATATGAAATGAAAAGTTACATCATACAAGTTCACGTAATTAAAAATAATAAATGCATTTCATTTCATTTCATTTCATTTCATTAATTGAAATGGTGGAGGAGCAATTTATTATTATTATCTATTTGTTCTATTCATCAAATGAATAAAAAATACTAGTATACAGATGGCAAATTTTAAATTATAGTTGCATAAATTATTGTTAGTCACTATAATAATTAATTATAATATAAAAAATATGTGCTTGTCTAAGAAATGTGTAGCTTATTTCACCTAAATACATGAAATTTGACACATTTATTAAAACCCCTTAGCTTAATTAAAATTTAAAATTTCATAAATGTGGCTAAAATTGTTTTTGATACATTAACGGCTGGTCACGGCTAGACTGAAAGTTAATGATAATTAGTGAAACAAGTGAATAAGCGATTCCACTGTGTAGAGTAATTTTACAAATAACAATAGGTATATTCATTATCTATAAACACTAATAATTTATAGACAAAAAGTAATGATATCTTATCAAAAACATAAATGTGAAATGAGAGCCAAGTTAAAAAAAAGTATTGAGATCTAAATGGGTTAAAAAGACAAAAATTTTAGTCACAGGGACATGTAATTGAAACTTTCAAAGCACCATGGCCGCCTATTTCTTATATTTTGGAAAAAAGTAAGTTAGATCTATAACTCGTCTTCCAGATATATTTTTTGTTTCTGCTTGTGATTCTTCTTCAATAATCAAATCTTGTAAATCTTCTTCATCTTGTTCAACCTAAAACAAACAAACAATGCAGTGTCAAATTAAATTAGCTAGGGAAACTATCTAATATCTAAAAAATACCACAGTGTAAGCAAACAGACTAAGTTACCGGCAAAATTTGCTTTGCCCCCTCATCAACTTTCGTCCCAGACAGATCATATGTTTCTGTTAACGACTGAAGTTCCTGATTTTGTAAATCTGAGTTTTGCTGGTTCCTGAACTGCCTGAAACATAATAACTTAAGTGAGCGAACGTAATGTTTTTGCTGCTACAGTCAGTAATAAGCCATACACAAAAATTCAAATGAGTCCAAACACGATGGTTCTACGATATGCCATCACTGAGATCCTTTACCCACCTTCGGAGTCCACCATCAGGTAGGTGACATCATCAGTCACCAAGGTATCAATGAGACCTTTCAAAGGAGTCCAAGCACGATGCTTCTACATAGTGACGTCACTGAGATCCTTTACCCACATTAAAAGTCCACCATCAAGTAGGTGACATCATCAGTCACCAAGGTCTCCATGAGACCTTTTAAATGAGTCCAAGCACGAAGGTTCTACGTAGTGCCGTCACTGAGATCCTTTACCCATCTTCGGAGTCCACCATCAGGTAGGTGACATCATAAGTCACCAAGGTCTCCTTGAGACCTTTTAAATGAGTCCAAGCACAATGGTTCTACGTAGTGCCGTCACTGAGATCCTTTACCCACCTTCGGAGTCCACCATCAGGTAGGTGACGTCATCAGTCACCAAGGTCTCCATGAGACCTTTCAAATGAGTCCAAACACGATGGTTCTACGTAGTGCCGTCATTGAGATCCTTTACCCACCTTCGGAGTCCACCATCAGGTAGGTGACATCATCAGTCACCAAGGTCTCAATGAGACCTTTCAAATGAGTCCAAGCACGATACTTCTACATAGTGATGTCACTGAGATCCTTTACCCACCTTCGGAGTCCACCATCAGGTAGGTGACATCATCAGTCACCAAGGTCTCCATGAGACCTTTTAAATGAGTCCAAGCACGATGGTTCTACGTAGTGCCGTCACTGAGATCCTTTACCCACCTTCGGAGTCCACCATCAGGTAGGTGACATCATCAGTCACCAAGGTCTCCATGAGACCTTTTAAATGAGTCCAAGCACGATGGTTCTACGTAGTGCCGTCACTGAGATCCTTTACCCACCTTCGGAGTCCACCATCAGGTAGGTGACATCATCAGTCACCAAGGTATCAATGAGACCTTTCAAAGGAGTCCAAGCACGATGCTTCTACATAGTGACGTCACTGAGATCCTTTACCCACATTAAAAGTCCACCATCAAGTAGGTGACATCATCAGTCACCAAGGTCTCCATGAGACCTTTTAAATGAGTCCAAGCACGAAGGTTCTACGTAGTGCCGTCACTGAGATCCTTTACCCATCTTCGGAGTCCACCATCAGGTAGGTGACATCATCAGTCACCAAGGTCTCCATGAGACCTTTCAAATGAGTCCAAGCACGATGGTTCTACGTAGTGCCGTCACTGAGATCCTTTACCCACCTTCGGAGTCCACCATCAGGTAGGTGACATCATCAGTCACCAAGGTCTCAATGAGACCTTTCAAATGAGTCCAAGCACGATACTTCTACATAGTGATGTCACTGAGATCCTTTACCCACCTTCGGAGTCCACCATCAGGTAGGTGACGTCATCAGTCACCAAGGTCTCCATGAGACCTTTCAAATGAGTCCAAACACGATGGTTCTACGTAGTGCCGTCACTGAGATCCTTTACCCACCTTCGGAGTCCACCATCAGGTAGGTGACATCATCAGTCACCAAGGTCTCAATGAGACCTTTCAAATGAGTCCAAGCACGATACTTCTACATAGTGATGTCACTGAGATCCTTTACCCACCTTCGGAGTCCACCATCAGGTAGGTGACATCATCAGTCACCAAGGTCTCCATGAGACCTTTTAAATGAGTCCAAGCACGAAGGTTCTACGTAGTGCCGTCACTGAGATCCTTTACCCACCTTCGGAGTCCACCATCAGGTAGGTGACATCATCAGTCACCAAGGTCTCAATGAGACCTTTCAAAGGAGTCCAAGCACGATGCTTCTACATAGTGACGTCACTGAGATCCTTTACCCACATTAAAAGTCCACCATCAAGTAGGTGACATCATCAGTCACCAAGGTCTCCATGAGACCTTTTAAATGAGTCCAAGCACGAAGGTTCTACGTAGTGCCGTCACTGAGATCCTTTACCCACCTTCGGAGTCCACCATCAGGTAGGTGACATCATCAGTCACCAAGGTCTCCATGAGACCTTTCAAATGAGTCCAAACACGATGGTTCTACGTAGTGCCGTCACTGAGATCCTTTACCCACCTTCGGAGTCCACCATCAGGTAGGTGACATCATCAGTCACCAAGGTCTCAATGAGACCTTTCAAATGAGTCCAAGCACGATACTTCTACATAGTGATGTCACTGAGATCCTTTACCCATCTTCGGAGTCCACCATCAGGTAGGTGACGTCATCAGTCACCAAGGTCTCCATGAGACCTTTCAAATGAGTCCAAGCACGATGGTTCTACGTAGTGCCGTCACTGAGATCCTTTACCCACCTTCGGAGTCCACCATCAGGTAGGTGACATCATCAGTCACCAAGGTCTCAATGAGACCTTTCAAATGAGTCCAAGCACGATACTTCTACATAGTGATGTCACTGAGATCCTTTACCCACCTTCGGAGTCCACCATCAGGTAGGTGACATCATCAGTCACCAAGGTCTCCATGAGACCTTTTAAATGAGTCCAAGCACGAAGGTTCTACGTAGTGCCGTCACTGAGATCCTTTACCCACCTTCGGAGTCCACCATCAGGTAGGTGACATCATCAGTCACCAAGGTCTCCATGAGACCTTTTAAATGAGTCCAAGCACGAAGGTTCTACGTAGTGCCGTCACTGAGATCCTTTACCCACCTTCGGAGTCCACCATCAGGTAGGTGACATCATCAGTCACCAAGGTATCAATGAGACCTTTCAAAGGAGTCCAAGCACGATGCTTCTACATAGTGACGTCACTGAGATCCTTTACCCACATTAAAAGTCCACCATCAAGTAGGTGACATCATCAGTCACCAAGGTCTCCATGAGACCTTTTAAATGAGTCCAAGCACGAAGGTTCTACGTAGTGCCGTCACTGAGATCCTTTACCCATCTTCGGAGTCCACCATCAGGTAGGTGACATCATCAGTCACCAAGGTCTCCATGAGACCTTTTAAATGAGTCCAAGCACGAAGGTTCTACGTAGTGCCGTCACTGAGATCCTTTACCCACCTTCGGAGTCCACTATCAGGTAGGTGACATCATCAGTCACCAAGGTCTCCATGAGACCTTTTAAATGAGTCCAAGCACGAAGGTTCTACGTAGTGCCGTCACTGAGATCCTTTACCCATCTTCGGAGTCCACCATCAGGTAGGTGACATCATCAGTCACCAAGGTCTCAATGAGACCTTTCAAATGAGTCCAAGCACGATACTTCTACATAGTGACGTCACTGAGATCCTTTACCCACCTTCGAAGTCCACCATCAGGTAGGTGACGTCATCAGTCACCAAGGTCTCCATGAGACCTTTTAAATGAGTCCAAGCACGAAGGTTCTACGTAGTGCCGTCACTGAGATCCTTTACCCACCTTCGGAGTCCACCATCAGGTAGGTGACATCAACAGTCACCAAGGTCTCAATGAGACCTTTCAAATGAGTCCAAGCACGATACTTCTACATAGTGACGTCACTGAGATCCTTTACCCACCTTCGGAGTCCACCATCAGGTAGGTGACATCAACAGTCACCAAGGTCTTAATGAGACCTTTCAAATGAGTCCAAGCACGATACTTCTACATAGTGACGTCACTGAGATCCTTTACCCACCTTCGGAGTCCACCATCAGGTAGGTGACATCATCAGTCATCAAGGTCTTAATGAGACCTTTCAAATGAATCCAAACACGATGGTTCTATCTAGTGCCGTCACTGAGATCCTTTACCCACCTTCGGAGTCCACCATCAGGTAGGTGACATCATCAGTCATCAAGGTCTCAATGAGACCTTTCAAATGAGTCCAAGCACAATGGTTCTACGTAGTGCCGTCACTGAGATCCTTTACCCACCTCCGGAGTCCACCATCAGGTAGATGACATCATAATTCACCAAGGTCTCCATGAGACCTTTCAAATGAATCCAAACACGATGGTTATACGTAGTGCAGTCAATGAGATGCTAATACCCACCTTCGGAGTCATCATCATTTAGATCTCCATCCGCCGTCAAACGAAATTCTCAAGATAGCTAAAACGTTCAAAAAATAAACACACTAAAAATAATGTACTCAATATACTTACCAATAGTTTTGGAGACCTCGGTCACGTGTTTCACTTTACATTTTCATACAATATTTAGCCACAGTCAGTCTTACTCTATGATAGGGTCAATAAACTAAACGAAATTATAATCTACTTTACATATATTTACAAACTTAATTTCTATTGTTCTTTTACGAAATATTTATATTTGTACTATTTACAATATGACTTCATTCAAAAAATTTTCAAAACGTGAAGTTTTAGTTTTTATTAGGAAAAGATAACGCGCGTACAACCCACCCGTCACAAGAGTCATCGAGACACTGATCGAGCACGCGACGCAGGGCTTAGCGGGGGCGCTCCAGTGGGGTACTGGTGAAGTTTTGGGTTTTTATTCATTATTTAAAAATAATAAAAGAATTAAGAAAAAAACAACAATACAAATTGTGAAACACGTCATTACATATTTTTTAGTACAAAATTCATGCCGAACTATATATCCGTTACAAAGAAAGTTTACAATTTAGGTTGAAGAAGGACCTATTTAACAAAATTTTTTCCCAATATTTGGGAGAGGTTATTAAAATTTTAAACAATACAATATCATTGTGATGACCTTCAGTATACCATATATTTTTTATATGGAAATCGCACAAAAGGATTCATCTGCAGTCTTCTTCAAACTTACAGTGTTTTTGAGATTTGAGCGAGCCAATCCCCTTAATATCATTTGTACGCTTAATTTATCGTAAACAAATATTAATTTTTATTCAGTGTGCTACATCCCTCGAATTCATTTACTGCCCTACTATCTCTGTCGTCGTATTTGATTTTCTTGTCCCCTGCTGAAATCCCAGCCCCCCGGGCCGGGATTATATTCAAGCAAACTTCGTAAAAATTTCGATCCAATCTCCATCCTCGAAATGTGACACCAGGACAGCCTCGTAGTAAGAAGTTGAAACTGTCTTCTAATTGAACTACACGTTTAGTATTGACCTGAGTATGTTTAGCCAACAAACGAGCTGACGATCCACCTTGGTAATGCTCGCCAATGTCGACGCACCGTCTTAGGGTTTAGGGCCCTCACAGTTGGCGCATCTTGCTACCCAGCGCCTAGAGCGGCTTGTTCTTCCCACACTACCCCATGGCCGGCCCTATAACCCGGGGTCCTATATTATTGAAACGTCAGTGTGTAACGTATGATGTCTGGTTTCCAGGCGGAACAGCGGCTGGCGGCGCGACGCGCGGCGCGGGCGGAGGCGCGCGAGATCCGCATGCGCGAGCTGGAGCGGCAGCAGCGCGAGCAGGAGGACCATGCCGACAAGGCCTACGACATGTACACTGGTGAGATACCTTCCATATTGTCACTCCTCGGCCATTTTAACATACTGAGTACTCCTGATTGTTGCAAGAAACAACACTGTTACCTATGGTACTATCACAGCACGGATGCCGTTGGAAGACTTTTCCTTCCAGTCGAATTATTTTTCAAACGAACACAGAACACTATTACTACCATTTAAAAGCTTGACGTCAAAAGTGCTGTTTGTCATGCTGTATTGAAAAAAGGTCGTTCGGGTTTTCCATGGATTTTCTTTACTTTATATAAATTAATGGTCAATATCTCACATCTCGAGCCCATATTCCATACCATACATAGACTTTTGGTAAAGCACCACTAATGTAAGAAAAGCTGTTTAAAACCTTCGATACACAGCGGACGGGTTGGGATGACCAAGCAAACTTGGCTGAACGTATCAGATGACGAATCAAGCGCTTCAATTATCATCTCGTCTCTGATTTTTTTAATTGCTCTATCGTATCTGTTGTTCACATTTTATGTAACATACTGTAGGTAACATTGCAGAGACGGTGGGGCGCGGCGGGCGCACGCGGCTGGCGGCCATGAGCCCCGCGGGGCTGCACTCGCCGCGCCGCAGCTCCGAGGACTCCGCCGATGACATCATCAGTATGAAGGACCTCAGGGTATGCTCACTGTGCTCGCTGCACTTGATTCCCACCGGTAGCTACGGTCTAGACTCTAGTCTACAACTAACCTGTGTTGAATGCATATTTAGTAATCATGTGTCCGGTCGTGCTCTCACCATTTGAAAGGTGATAGTTCTCAGTACTACATTTCACTTTTATCTTAAACAATTTAAGGTATATCTTTTGGAACAGGTGACCGAATTCCCGAGTAAAAAAATACATGTCTAGGGAATGTGTACTTAACTTCGGAATCGTGGCGATTAAACAAATAAAAAGATATGATATTATGACTATTAGCTTCACTATCAATCGCAGTGACTTTTAAACATCATTTCCCCTAATTTTTATCTTAATTCAAACGGCAACGTGTACTGAGGTCGCTGTGTGATGTTTGTGTTGGTCCCAACTTCCAGCACGAGTTGAAGGAGGTGGAGGAGAAGTTCCGCAAGGCGATGATCCTGAACGCGCAGCTGGACAACGACAAGGCCGCGCACGCCTACCAGCTCGAGCTGCTAAAGGACCGGATAGAGGAGCTGCACGAGGAGTACGCACAGCTGCAGGTGAGCATTCAGCAGAACTACCGAACTATAAATATAGGACTAGCTGTATACTCCTCTAAATATATTATGACAAACTTAACATATTTCTAACCATAAAATTATCGTCCGGTTGGTCAATCAATGGTTAAGTGACCACTTCATTTTAGTTACTAAAGGTTGGATGCTTCTCTCTCGAAACCTCTTCAAACCGAAAACAACATGATCAACGTCAGAGGTTGCCGACTTAACAAATTATATGATGTTTGAATGTGTGATACATTTTGTGTATCGAGTCATAACATATTTTATGTAAGTAGCCGACAAACAAGCAGATGAACCACTAGACATTACCAGAGATGGTAAGGTTGGTGATCGCGGGCTACAAGAAGACGGGACTGGCAAGTTATTACTATCTACTTCTCATAACTTATGCTAATATATGTGTTGAAACTTCCAGCGTGAGCACAAGGAGAAGTGTTCGTCGCACGAGCGTCTGAAGCGCGAGCACGCGGCATTGGAGCGCGAGCTGGCGGGCGCGCGGGACGCGGTGCGCGCGCGGGACGCCGCCGCCGCCGCCGCCGGCCGCGCCTTCGTGGAGGCCGCGTCGCTGCCCGCGGGGGACGGGGCGGACGGGGCGGAGGGCGTCGGCCAGGGCTTCGGCTCCGTGCCGCCGCTCGCGCTCGTCTCGCACTCCTCCGAGCAGCTGCTCAATGACGCAGGGGAGGGGACGCTGGGTTAGTTTGTGGTGTAGTTCTATAATACATACATTAATTGACCTTGCATAGTGCCGCTTCGATGCCTTGGGGGGATGAGGGGGTTAAGGCTGGTGCTGAACTGGGCATTTGCACTTGTTTTATTCCTCTGGATTGGGATGTGAAACTCTTTCATCCAATTGGAAATATCAAAAGATGAATTGGTCCGTGTGTTGAGAATAAACATGTAAAATTATTGAAATTAATCGAACTAAGTGTAGTAATGATTACTTTGCCAAAATAATCGGCGTCATCTCCATGGAACCAAAATATGTATTACCATTACATGTAGGTATATTGAATGTTGCATCCAAAATGTAATATTGACGTGGTGGTGTCTGTGCGTGCAGACGTCCGGTTGCAGAAGCTGGTGAGCTCGAAGCAGGAGCTGGAGTCGGAGGTGCGCAAGCTGAAGCTGCGGCTGAACGAGGAGCGCGCCGCGCGGCAGAACGGCGTCGCCGCGCACCACGACCGCGACCACGAGACTGAGCGTGAGTCTTGTACTGACTACTGATACACTATACACTGCACATAATGTACGACCATTCATTTGCCAAAAGTTTACCAGGCAACAGTTGCAAGGACTCTATACAAACAGTTTTTTTTAGCTTACATACACTTTACCTCATTCACAATTCACGCACGCGCATACGCAATTTGGTCGTACTTATGCACGCAATCAAACGCGCACGCATTCGTGTCGTTAAGCTCTTCGTCAAGGTCATATGTAAATACTCGGCTGTTATGTCCCTAATAACGCACGCAATCTTAATCTCGTCACCGAGGTCATGTGTTGTTCGGCTGTTAACTCCCTAATAACAACTAACAGGGCCACGGTGCTTCTAGATTTGCCTAGTCAAACCTCAAGATTGTCCGACGTCTTTCAGCAAACCCTGAAATAGATTCCCTACGCGACGCATCGCTGATGCCTTTGGTGTTACTGATGTGTATGGGTGACGGTGACCACCATCAGCCTGGTCCTCTGCTCGTTGATCGACTAATTAGTATTGTCCCCGCTAATTGTTGGCTGCACACCTGCCTAATGACAGTTTTAACTAGTTAGGACGCAGCTCAGGAACTTAAAGTAAACATGAAACTGTGTGTATGCAGTGGAGACGCTCCGCAAGCAAGTGTCGGAGGCGAAGGGGCGCGCGGCGCGCGCGGAGGCGGAGGCGGCGCTGGCGGCGGCTGGCGCGGCGCGGCTGGAGGCGCAGCTGGCGCGGCTGCGCGCGCGGCAGGACCACCAGGACGAGCGCGAGGAGCAGCTCAAGGTGGAGCGCCGCCGGCTGCAACGGGAGGTCCGTCACACACACACACACACACACACACACACAATCACATATCACATATCAAAAATTATAGATTACCACCCTGTAAGTAGATTAATGGTAGCCTTGAACATACATTTTTTAGGCAACCCATTCGCGATACTTTTCTTTACCTATGATATTTGATATAAAACAATAATTGTATTTCACAATGTCTGTATAGGTTATTTAATCGAAGAAGATAGCCATACGGCATTATGTTGGTAGGTACTTACCTTGTCTATGAAGCAAATATTATCTCTTAGGTTTTTAAGCGGACATGCGTATCAAATATGGAATGACTAAGACAAAAACGTGAGATTCGGATCCTGAGGTGAGTGAGGTTGGGTGTAGGAATTGTATTGTGATTTGCTGTTTTGTGTATGAAAACATCTGAAAAAAATCTATGTAACTAAGAAATTTGTTATAATACTGAAAACTTTCACTGGTGATTTTCTGTCCGCATTATTTCTACGCAATACTTAGATGAGTATACTTTGTTTGCAGGAAGTAGTTGACTTCTGGGCCGTTTTAAATGGCGATAGTTAACGGTACTGTTGTCGCACGCGAGTGCTCCCTCTCTGTGTTGCCCTGTTACATTTATCGAATGCACCTAATATCCCTGATGGCCGCGTAATGAGTTGTAATGACATTGCGTCGATTAACTACATGTCCATAATTTTAATACAATAATTATGATTATATTTTTGTATAAAAACCCCGATTGTTGATAGAATAGATTTCTTGCATTGAATAATCCGAACTAATTAATAATGATTGGTTTCTTGTTTTTAAACTGTAACCAAACACTTAATTGTAAATAAATAAATACATTTTTTTATATAGATGTGTAATAATAACACATCAGCATGGTTACATGATATAATAACAGTTTAAACATTTACATATCTCCAATTTAGTTCTTTAACGCCCCAACTCAGAGTCATTAACGGTTACTTAAGTCGCTCCTTAGTACAGATTTTGTATGGTGATCATTTACTAAGAAGCGATTTAAGTAACCGTTAGTAACACTGAGTTGGGGCATAAGTGCTATAAGGTAATGAAAACAAGGAGCAGCGGACGCCCCCCGACCAGATGGCCTGACGACCTGAAGAAGACAGGGGGCATCCGCTGGATTTAGAAGGCTTAGGACCGGTCAGAGTAGAGCTTGTTAGGAAAGGTCTATGTCCAGGAGTGGACTTCCAAAGGCTGATGGATGGATGGATGAAATAAAAACAAATATGTTTGTGTTCCAGGCTCGGGAGGCGCTGAACCGAGTGGAGGAGCTGGAGACGGAGAACAGCCACCTGACGAAGCGGCTCGACAAGCTCAAGAACGCCAAGTCCGCGCTGCTCAAGGACCTGTGACGGACGCACGCAGCCGGCCGCGGCTGACTCCGGCGCTTGGAGCTGACTAGCTGTCATCGCCTCGTTGGTACTTTGTTTTGTAGTCACGAGACCGATTATTCTAGTAGGAAACTGGGTAGCGCATGTGATTATTACAGCCGCGTGGAACACTACCGTTTTATTTAATGTTGGAGATAGTTATTCAGATATAAACTGTACTTTGTATTAGGTTATAGCTGAATAGCGTCAGTCCGACCTCTGCGATACAAATATAATGGACAGGGGGATAAAAAAGATGATATGTTTGTGACATACTTCTCGCCAATTTCAACTTAATCCGCATCAATGCTACAGCTGAGGTCTGTTGCGAGTAGGGACAGCGACGAAAATAATATAAAGTGAAATGAGTAGATCTCAACTTTGTTCGTTGATGATTCCGCCTATTATAATTTGATCTTCATATAATTGTGACTGGTAGAAACCCTCCAGTGTGTTTATATCATAGAGGTCGAGAGATCCCGGACTAAATGCTGCAAAACTATAAGCTGTTTGAGTTTAAGGATATAACTTCTCTCCGTGTAGTTCCCATTGTATAATGGTGTGACTGGTGTCTTTAAGACTGCTGAACCTGTGGCATAAGATTTATTTACAAGAATGCTAGTGACTAGTGTACCAATAGCAGGACAATGCGTACTTTCAAATCACCATTGTTGAGTTAAGTAAACAATTAACAGAAGCGATACGCCGAAGTATAATTATTAATCGGTCATATTGAAGTGCTGCTTCGAGCAACTTCGTTTAGGTTGGATTGTTGGGACCAGTGACACTTTACTAACGTTCCATCTCGGTCCTCGGGGCAGCGGGACAGGTGTTACCGACCCGGAACAGGACTGGAGTTCTGCCGAATATTGGTCACCGCGCTCCTTCTGCTACTGTTGCTAATTTGGACTGCGATTTCCATATCACTTACTATTTGTAACCTCGATACTTCGAGCTTTTAATTAAAATTACTAAATGTCATCAGTCTGAAAAATATCAGCATAGGAAAGGAAGTGATAACATTTTTAATGTGTATTAAATGACTATTGTGACATAACCAATGCAGGCATTTTAATATGGTTTATTGAATGTACTTCAAATTAATTTTAGTAGTTTAAGCGGGAGTCGAGCGCGGCTCCCGCGACGCTTGTAAAATATTGTGTATAGATGACGTCATTTATAATTTCGAATGCTGTTGCGCGGGAAACGAAATGTATAGCGCGAAATTATCATTACGTGTCAAATAATTTCGCAATTTTTGTACCATAATGATAATATCGCACATTTGACTTTATTTTGTAATTAACGCGAATGTAATACTGGACGCCAATTTGTCACCACTGAACCGTGTGGCCTCTTAACGATAGAACACATCTAGAAAGTGCGGAGGACAGTTTTTATTCACATTAATTTAAATATTGTTTCTGATTAACTATGAATTATCAATTTAAGGTTGTATAACTTCATTGTTTGGTGGACTATGTGGTAGCTATGTAATGTAAGTGATGACATGAGTCACCTTACTGACTGGGGAACTATTCTTCATCAGTGAACTAAATATGGGGTCATTAAATCCAATAAATAAAATTTACTGCACTTTTATTGTATATTAAATAAGATAGTGCATTAATTATTCATTTACACATAAGACTGATTAACATCTTTTCCACAGATCTTTTCACAACTTATTAGTGTGAGAAGTATTTGTATGTTCCCTTCAATATTGCATTTTCATTTATTTTATTTGCTTATATAGCGTTCGCATTTATTCTGCCTCATAAATGGCTACCGCATAGCACTAAATTTTAATCTAATACTACTTTAATAGAACTGATCAGCTGATAACGCGAAACACATGCCGTAGGTTGATGTATGTAAGTTAAAATGACAGTCAGTGTTGACCGATGTCCTCAAGTTGATGACGTGACAATGTGATGACGAAATTGGCGACCAGTGCGCCACGCAAGTGTAATACTTTAATTCAATTGTAAATGACACCGTTATGGATATATTTTAAACTGTAAAATATTAATAAATAACGACTAATGTGTATAATTTAGCGGTTCGTTTTGTATTGATCATTGATTATTTATTTGTTGCGCTATATAAATATGCTCGTATATTATGTGTATAGGATTTTTTATATATTAAGATTCGTTTTAGCTTGCCCGAGTTGCGCTTTCGTACTAATATTGAAGTGATAGTGGTAGGGAACTTGCCATTCGTTGCGACATGTATTGTGACGTCACTCGATCGGTGTCTCGCGGCTGTCGGGCCGGCGCCGCGGCATCACGCACGTCACGCACAGCGTACGAAGAGGGTATACCGAAAAAATACATAGTTCACTTTGGCCTTATTAAGTGAATTATTAGATCTATGATAGGTATTGCGGTTTTTGATTGAAGATAGAACTATGTATTATCAGTATAGCGAAGTATTAGTTACAGTAGGATAGACAATGAGACATAATGCACACATTTATTTAGTATAGTGAAAATAGTAAAATGGAAGGCTTAGTATAATGAGCAGTACGTCAACGTGAGTTGCTGCCGCGGGTGTGGTCCGGCTGGTTGCCGAATGTTATTGTAAACTTTGACGTGATAAAATAATTACGCATAATATTACCTACAGTGTGGTCACTTGCGACACGTGTGTTGCGAACGGTAGCAACTCATCCTTGCTAACAGGTTGGCATCTAGAACCGCCTGTGCGTGCGATTCGTCCTCGCGTTTGCGTCGTCGGCCCGAACAGAGCGTAGCTGTAAACATTATGAGGTATTTTATTAGCTTTTGTAATTACATTTTAAATTATTGCTCAAAATTCTATCCCATTTTATAACATTGTGATAGTCAGCGGTCGGGGTCGCTCGGGTCGCTCCCGCCGCGAGAGTTACCGCACTACATTTTGCTATCATTAACATTAACAAATTATATTTTTATATGATTATAAATTGTATGTACTTGCGTTTCGAACGGGGCTCGAAGGAATGCAACACTTGGTTATTTGGAAATGCATTTTATCGTGTTTATTTAATGTGTTATTTTTGTTTTATTTAATACAGTTAAAAAACTGCTAACTAAACTAAAGCATTCAATTTGGGATACACAAGTTCATCTATTATTAACAATTTTCTAACGGTATAAATGTGAATATATTTATCGGGCAATGTTTGCCTCTTTCTTGCACCGTTGGAGCCGCAACGCTTTGTATTTATTGTTATGTATGCGAGTGTGGATACTGTGGACGATGTGGGACGTGGAATATCTCATGAGTTTTATATTGATTTGTGATGACAAGACCAACCGTTAAAATAGTCTGCGGGGTAATTGTACTAGGCGGCCATGGCTTCTAAGGGCTACGATAGTTCGGGCGCCATCCTACTTGCAAGAACTTTGCGAATAATGGTACTTTGAGTGAAGTTTATCGGACACATTATGCTTCTCTTTAGATGTAATATTACTTCTAAAACGTTTGTGATTTGAATTTAACTTTGTAAAAATCATTCGATGTGGCGTTATTCGACCAAGAATTTTCACTTGCAGAGATAATGATATTGTATCCTCATTCAGCCGTTCTCAATATTCTATGTTCATAATCCTCAAATCAGTGGACGAGCAACTAACAAAATTTACAACATTATAGTGTTAGTTGTTAATCTTATATATAGGCTTTAAAACTTAACCAGAGATTATGGATGGATAGATTATTGAAAACGACCGATAATTGATTTCATTTGGTTCTTGCCTATCTTACGGATTGGTCTCGTGTGAATGATGTATGTAGTCTGTAGTCTGGCCGTCGAGGGACAACTGCTGACGTCACCGGCCGTGTTGCAGCAACAATACGCATGTTGGGTAGTGGACATATTCTAATACTATATCTAGAAACATTATTAAGTTTGTAACGATAGATAAAACAATATGCTTACATTTGAATCACTTTAAAAGTATTGACCATAATAAATTCATTTGTAAATGTCATGTACCTTTTAGTAGTAAGTTTATAGATGATTAATTGGTTTATTATTACTGCAGCGCTGCCAGCCGCGTTCAGTTGTCCGAGATGTCGTCGGACGGTGGAATCATTTGTAGATAATATTGGCCCTCACATATTACGCTGTTGCCGCTAATTACTGGACATATACCTATTTATTACATTTTTCTGATTTGATCACGTTTAATATAATATTAACTGTCACTTGTATTAAAACTAATAAGTTGGTCCGAAAGTCAGTTGAATGTAATATGTATTTGAATATTGTTACTATATCGCAAAGGGCGGCATCAGCTCTGTGCACCAATCAGAGAAATATACATAGAATACCTTACAGGTATTAGAGATAGAAATGAAAAATGTATTGAAAATTCGCATTGGAAATTTGTAAAGCTAACGAACTTGAATATACCTCTAATGAGAAGTAATCCTGTTTTATTTCCTTGCCTCTGTCGGTCGGCGAGTGCTGTACCTCCATATTGATTCCTGGTCATGGTTGGCATGTTACACAAAGACCAGAAACAGACCTCAACGCGGTATATGTCTTTGAGAGAGTCTTGAGAGTAACATGCAAATAATACGTATGATCTATACAAGAACTATTCAAACGATTACACATTACCTACACTCGTATGAGTTCGCGTGGACATACAATCTTAATGCGTCGTGGTCAAGACCGAGGATAAACATTTAATCTCACAAATATGTAACCCCTTGACTTGGTAGGCAGAACAAGTACCAAAGCAATGCTAATGTTATTGGAACCAAGTGTCCTCCTGTCACTAAGGTACTTCACAACTCATGACTCCCACTGCTGGTAAAGGGATTGGTAGGCCTCACCTTTTGGGAACATTATGGAGAATATCCTCGATGTTTCCCTTTGCCGAAGAGCTAAGTGATAAATAATTGCTAAGGGGGGCCATACACGGTCAAGTGGACTTGATCAAGTCTGCAGTTTGACTTGACGCGCCATCCAGTGTGCATGAGATAGATATATGGCCAGATAGCTATACCGTGGCCATACACGATCAAGTATACTGGATGCCGCGTCAAGTCCGCTTTACGCTTCATCCAGTACACTTGATCGTGTCTGGCCTCCATAATACGCACATAACTTTGAAATTCAGGGGTGCGCGAAGATTCGAACCCAGACCCTATTTAGATACGAGTACTATACATATTATATAGCTAAAAACAATGTTGAATTGTAGTATAATAATATAAAAGTATTTTAAAATATGATAGTAGTGATGTTTGGTGGAGAGGAGGGAGACACCCAACACAACCTGGGTTTGACTTTGATTAAAAATATTGAAACAACAAAAAACATTCTATCAAAATAATTATGTATTTCTAGATTAATGGTAGAATGAGCGACGCGTTGGTGAATGTATATTTACAATGACTGCCATGGTTTAACAACAAAAAACGAAGTAGTTATACAGCTATCAGAAAAATCATTTCAGGAACCGTAACGTGTCAAAAAATATTTTAGTATAAACGTTATATATAGTCGTTGATAAGATCAGCCGTGGAGAAGGCTGATGTAGTGAGAGAATATTATACCGCGTTGTATTGAATGTTACTTCATGGTCCCTGAAAAATATTTCTGAATTATTACCACAGTACGCAAAAAAGTTGCACACTCTCAGACAAGCTCAGATCTTTTTTGTTACTTTCTCATCAAATAATAATATAAAACTAATTCCTAAACGTGAAATTTTTAGTACATAATTACGATGTAAAAATGTTCAATATCTTTGGGTACATAAACAAAGTGTGTCAAATTACACCATTATATTTCAGGAAGCAATGTTTATGCTTCCTGAAATATTTTTACTGCTATTTATCTCCATAGATTACTGAATTTAAAAGTGTATAATTTTTTGTTACCAAAACAATTAAAACCAAATCTATTTACAGTCTCTTAAAATTTTCGAACATTTCACACACTACGAAAAACATAACACAGAATAATATTGTTTTATTTGTGACGCCCCAGGTTCTTAGGGCCATCGCCGACGACGACTTTTTGTAGCGATGCAGTAACGATGATGTCGCGCGTCCGCATCGATACAGTGGCGAAGCGGTCGCTAGCTGTGTGCCCTCGCCCACGGGCCCAGATTCAGTCGCGATACAAACGCGCTTCTGTCGCGATGCAAACGCGATTCAGTAACGGCACCATGGTAACTGCGAGCAAGATACCGATGTCGTCCGATATGGTCGCGCGTTGCATCGATACAGTCGCGATGTTGTAGCGCGTTAGTAGCGCGTTGGCATCGCTTCTGTAGCGCGTTGCAAATGCGACTAAGAAGCGCAGGCTCTCTTGTCTTTGAGTGGCAACACACTCGTGGCAACATAACACTAATAATAATCATTTATGGTGAATAATATTATCTAACACTTAAAACTAGCTTGGAGGTGTCAAGCCCAGAGAAATTGTACAGTGATCAACTCATCAAATACATACAAAACATGGAATAATACACATAATACTAAAATACAAAACATACTACATATTTGGTAATAAATTATTAGCTACATTGTTGCTCCAGTGATTACTGTGGCGGAATAACACTGAGTGTGAACTTTGAAAATTAGCAAAATAATGTAAATCACTTAAAAAACTCTGAAGAGAAAATAATACTATATTATGTATCTGTATGTTTTCAATTATTTATCTGAAGCAGACATGGAATACAAACAAAACTGGTTACGTTTTTCTTTGGGCCCAATCTCAGGTTGCGCTTTGACATTACTCCACAAGATATTTGATTATATTTCAGTAAAAAGGAATAGACATTTTTTTATCGCACAGGATTTGTAACTTTGGTTTGAAAATCATTATTACATTGATTTTGAACTGTACAATGTCTATATACAAAACACAGTAATAACATAAGGTGCAGGTTTGCTTATAAGAAAAATAATTATTTTTTGAGTATATATCCAAATTACTAATAACAAAAATCGGTCAACCCGTTTGGTCTCTACAACTCCACATAGGAACATACATAGACTGATAAACACATTACCCTCCTTTGCGTCGCGCAGTCGGGTAAAAATACACATTAGCCCTCATTCAATATTATCTGGAGACAATTTCCTGGCATATCCATGATGTAACTGAAATAACAAGTGGTATCTTATGTGTATCTCACAAAAACCTTTGAAGTAATATAAAGCACCCTGATAAGACTAAAATATAGTCCAATAAGAAACGATACAACGAATCAACAAATTCCTCATTTAAATATGAAATTTGATGTAGTGTATCTAAACTCAAAATATATATTGCATGGAGGGAAAGATAAAAGTAACCAGTAAATAATGCACAGTAATTAAAAAAAGAAAATAGTACAACAAATTTTGAAATGTTAATGAATAATAGTTGTTCAAAGTGAAAACTTTCATCTTAAGGTCGATGCATATGCAACTTGTTTTTACCTGGATGGGACGGGATGTGAAGTTTTGGAAATATTGTTTCATAGAAAATGTATATGATAGAGGATACGTCACAGAAGCATGGACGGGACGAGAACGGACATGCATGTATATATTATGTTCCGTCAGCGTCCTGCCTAGTTACATATGCAGCGGCCTTTAGATTAACAAAAATGTGTATCGCTTCTCATTGGTCCAAACCGTCAAACACAGTAAGTACGAGCTAGGGCAGCTAGGGCGGCTAGGGCGGCGCGTGCTGGCCGGGCGCCAGGCCGGCGTGCTCGGGACTGTGCTTCTGCTTTTTTCTTTTCTTCTCCTTTTTCCGTTTCTTGCGCTCCTTGTCGTCGTCGTGGCGCTTCTGCTTTTTGTGTTTCTTCTCATATGTATCGGGGTTCGATGAATCTGCAACATGATAGAAAACATTGGGAATATGATTTTTTTTATTCTAATCAACCTGCATGCTTGGGATTACCAATAAGAAGGAGTGAATTGTAATTGTATATTTTTGGTTGGATTACAATCAACAGTGGCTTTGTTGCCTACAATATAAAAGTGCTTTTGAATCATTTTATGCCTACATTACACACTCGACAAAAAATGTTTTGTAATTGACCTGTATTATTGATTTATTGCATTATAATTTATGCAAGAATATAAAATGGTTTCATTTGAAAGGCAATAATGCGAAGATGGTTTGAGACCACTAAAACAATGAATTTGGCACATTTTCGATTTTCTTGTGTAATAGCACACACCGGGTATTCACTAGTTTAACTTAAAAATATACAAAAACATAATACAATTAAGAAGTTACACAAAAAGCTTTGTTTTGTCTCTCTCAGTACAAATTATGGGACGAAGGAATGTTGTTTGGTTTATGTGAAAGACATATATCTTTGTGACTACATGATGGAAGAAACTATGAAGGCACACAAAACAAACAGTCAATAATAAAAGCCAGTGTAACTGTAGTGTGGATAAAACAATTGGAAAAAAATTACAAAAAAATAATAATTTAAAGTTGATAATAAATAAATTATGACCTAAAAAATAATAATGAAAAGTTATATAAATTGTGTACCTTGAAGAGGTGTTTCTTGTCCAGGGGGAGCCCCATCTTTATGCTTGTGCTTCTTGTGTTTGCTCTTATGTTTCTTGGGAGGAGTAGCGCTCACGTAACGGTATTGTTCTGGTAGCGGGCCGGGATGCAGCCGGAAGCCTGCCAGCTGGCCACTGGTGAGGGGCAGCAACTCCTTGCCACCGATGGGTCTCTTAGCTATCACTGACCCCAGAGTGCTGTTATCTTCTTGTCCAGGTCCATCCACAATGCCAGGCAAGTTTGGCAAAAATGATGATAAAGATTCTTTCAGCTTTTTTCCATTAAATTTACTATATGAATGCTCCAGCCCATAATAAGCCATTAAGTTTGTTGCACCAGTGAGTTCACATTCTCCTTAAATTGATAATAAATTCAATTAAGTGCTTGTAATAAATAAAGTACCTAGTATCTTTGCAAAACCAATCCATTAAATTTCGATTTCTCTATTGAATGTTGTCTAAACAGACATTAATGTGTTTCTACATTATGCTAAAATGTAGTTTTATAAATTTGTCGCTAAAAATGGTCAGAATTAGCATGTAGAAGGAATATATGTAGCTTAATTTGGAAGGCTCACTTCATTTAGGCTTGTTTTTAGCTCAAAGAAAAATAAACTAATCATTGTCAATAAAAGTTACATATCATTATTAAAAATGAATTTAGTAAGGATTACCTGGGGGTTCTTTCATCAAATAGAACGGTCCACTGTGTACTATTGCAGGATTTTTGCCGAGGGAGATGGTAGTTTTGAGAGTTCCAGACGAATCTTGGCGAGAAACGACTGGCGACCTCGCTCCTCGAGGCGAGGACTTCGGTGAATATGGTTCTACTTTTCTAAACTGATCAGACATCATCTTGCATATGCATTGTCTAGTAAAGCGGTCTGGTAGAAACAAAATTTTTTTAAAGAAAGCAATAGAAAATAAAACTATCCTTCCCTTGGCGAAGACGAAGTCGACTCTGACCACAGACAATAAAAAAAGTAGAACATAATTGCGTCGTTGCGGCTTGCAGCAGAACAGATTATCAATATCAAATAGATAATATATTTGAATCGTTTAATGATATCAGATTTCTAATAAAAGTGGTGTTTTAAATGCAGTAGAAAATTCAACGTTATAAAATTGAAAATTTTCTGTACTTTCTATTCTATTTATTTTATTATGTGTATAGTCTATGGTATAAGTATATACCTATGGTACAAATCCATGGATATATTATTCTCTGTCTGGATCATAGACTTTGTAGAGGTACCTGAAGTTCAATTCCGACATGACGTCATCGATGACGTCATATAGGAATGACACATTCGACCAATCACAGGCCGCAGGCATTGAGGTTGTCCTTCATAATTGTAGTGTCCACACTTAGAAAAATTGTCCTATTTCTATAGTCCCCGCGAACTAAGATGCCCAATTTGTCGTTTGCAATCACAGTGACACTAGAGATGTACAAAAAAATCGGTTCACGAAAGAAACCAATTTTTGCAACAAATCGATTCAAAATTGTAAGACCTTCTAATCGATTCGATAATTAAATTGTAAACTAAAAACCGTAACATTTAGGTACCTCCCAACTACCTCGATTGAGCTACATATCTAGTACCACGTATTCTCAATATTATGTATTTACGACTCCAATAAAATATTCTTTTGTTTCTTCCAACAACTCATGCTGCTAGATATGCATGGAAATAGCCGAGCCGGCAAACAACCTGACGATCCACCTGATGGTAAATGGCTGTCATCGCCCATGAACATCAGCAAAAACAAAAGCATCACTGATGCGTTGCCGGCTAAGAAAGAGTAGAAAAAGAAAGAAAGATTGATCATGATCGAAAGAACTCATCCGCTCAGTTTCATTTCAGTTCAATATTTTGAATAATATTATGAGCGTCAGGGAAAAAACTACAGTGAATAAATTCTTGTTGATTTCGTAACACACATTCATGTATAAATAATTATTATTTTGTTGAAAAAAAAAAGAATACCGCAAAAAGCTTAGCTACATAATTACATATAATATATTATCTGCAGTTTACTGTCCATGGATGGCGAAGTGCCCATACATAATGGAAAATGTCCTTTGTTAGCATCCAATTCGTCGTGGTATTCTTAGGTACCTAATTTTAAATTCAAATGCAAGTAAATCATTTTTAACAAAGTAATTAAATTAATCAATTTTCATTTTTAAATTCCGATTAAAGTAATGCATCGATTATGATTGGTTTTTGAGACGGTTTCAGGCCGTCACATCACTTTGCGTCAGTTTTGTTTTAGGCCTCTTCATCTATCATTGTTTCGACGTCAAATATTTTTAATAAATTTTGCATAAATTATGATGTGATGGGATTTTTACTAGACTATAACGTTTACTATGATTTATAATCAACGCCAATGCAAATGAGTAAGGATTTTTAACAAATTTTGGAAAAATCCTTTGTCCGTAAGTGTTCAACTATTCATGTCAAGTAAATTAATATTCCATTTCGCTCAAAGACGCCCATACAATGTTAGTTCATATTAATAAATGGCAGCTATCATTATGGGCATCTTAGATAATTTTGACTATAGTTGTATTTCAAAACATAACCTAACACTTTCCAATATTTTTTTACTGATTAGGTATACCTACCTGGCACTTGCATAGAAAAACAGTAATAAGATAACAAGTAATACCAATCTTACAAAAATGTTTTAACATTCCGAAATTCCGCAGAACAGAAGTCTGGGTTACATGCAAAGAACTTTGCAACCATCATTGAATCAATTTTTGGCAGATTCGTACTATTTGCTTTTACAAAACGGGTTTTAATTTTAATAAATAAATAGATACAAAAGAAATGCGCTGACGAAAGAACACAAATTATTATTACTCCTTGAAGTTGATAGATATTATGTACCTAGCTGTTTATACTGAACTGAGTTTTTTGCTTATATGGCGTCACACCATGGGGTGGCTTGGTCACGTGATATACAGATTGAAAATTACGACTTTTAATTTAAATATAATAAAACAATAATGTGCTTTTATGACTCAAAATCAGAATATTTAAGTATATTTCTACAAAAAATTGATTTTTATAAAATTTCATAATGTATTTTTCATTACTGAAAGTACCCTATTATGGTACATCTATATTATAATTTAATCTTAGATGTTTTAAAACCATTATAAAAAAATCGCAATCTAATGATTTATCCTAGGACTATAGATAACATGGCCACAATACAAAAATGGTCCTTCATAAATGACGTCATCGATCATCAGGTACCACTACGAAGTTATCTATCCAGTTAGAATAATATATCCATGGTACAATGGTACACGGTACAATGGTACAAAGAACAATTTGTGATAAAGGACGTCACTATTAGTGATTATCTCAACGTTTTAAATGAAAAAATATTTTGTACTCGTTATTATATCAACAATAAGTTAATCAATAATAAGTAAGCGATTTTAGTGTTTTAAGAATCTAAAAATCCAATGAAAATAATTAAAAACTGATATTGTCTATGCTATTTACCACGTGTTCTTGGTTAAGTTGTAGGTACATCACCAGTATTAAAAAAGCAATGGAAAAAACAAAAAAAAAGTCTATGATACATGAATTAGCTTGTCGTAACGCGCTACGGTTTTCGCTAATGTGTTTGGAAATAAACAGCTCAACGAGCCTAAATTGATTAGTGTCTGGATATGTGAATTTTTTTACAGCAGGAAAATGTTAATTCAATATGATAAGTGTTATAGAAAAGTGGTGCAACACATCTGATATCACCAATCCTCGCAGTGCGAAGTGACGCCATTTTACGGGAATGACCAGCCCGCGGCTGCCTCCTATTAGGCTCGATGTAAGGAGCGCTCTACCCAAACGGATGCATAGAAACGACTCTTTATTGTTGTACTCGTACTGGACGTACGATTTCAGAGGTACAGTCAATATCATACATTGTTGTTATCGTAATTCGAATCACAATTTCGATTTCCTCTTGTTTGAATGTCTTTTGTTTCTCAGCAGTCAAATTAAACACGTGTTTTGTATTCCAGAAAACTATGGAAGATGGTAATGGGCTACATACGAAGGACGATAAAATCGCATCTGGTTCGCTGGCGAGTTTGTATAGTGACCGGCCCGTGAAGTTAACGGCGAACGGACACGATTTCGCGGGTGAGCAGCCCAGCCCGTGCGAGAGCGCGCGGGAGCTCCGCCGCTCCAGCGCCGAGACGCACGACGACCAGTCCCGGAAACGTATCAACCCGCTTCGCATACATCTCGGCAAGCGCCCGTTCGTCGATAATTCCATCGCGTTCAATAGTGCGTGTAAAAAGAAAAAACAGTTTGTGAACAGACCCAGTGATCCCAGTGCAACTAAAGTTATTCCCCCGCGAGCCCCCAAGCTCATACCCAAACGAGTTGACCACAATCAGTTTCACAATGCTGCTTTACATGTGGATAACGAACAGGACAAGCCGGTCCCCAGGCTCGTACCTAAAAGCCAATTACAGCAATTTAAAAAAGGTAAAATTGAAAAAGGACCTCAGCTAAAGGAGTATGCTCAGAGTTTAGGGCTTCAGCCGATGGTGAAATTTAAGTGTCGGAAGTGTTGTTCCATGTCATTCAAAACTCTGGCAATGTTGAAAGAGCATCAGCTTGTCTGTCGAGCACAAGCTAAAGAGCCTGCATTGAGTCCTGAAGCAGCACCGAGTACAGATGTTGGTAGTGGACCTTCTAGGGTCACCCGTAAAGTGTACCTATGTTCGGCTTGTGGCACATACTATGAAAATTGGAACCTATTTCTTCACATGCGTGAAGTTCATAATAGGCACATCTGTCTTTTCTGCTTAGGAATGTTTTCAAAAGCTGAGAAACTATCATCACACCTTACAAATAAACACAATGTACAGGAGTTTAATTATACTAGCAAAGAAGAATTCTGTAAAGTTTACAATGGGACCTTGTATTTAATGTGCTGTGCTTGTGATGAGATCTGCAGTGAACAAGATGACTTTTTTAATCATGATTGCAATAATGTTAAGCCCAAACCTGTTCCTGTGCTTGTAAGTAAAAATACAGCCAAGCCAAATAATGTGAAAAATATAAGAAATGCCCCAGAAAACACTAATGGTCCTACATTGATTACAAAAGATATATCGAGAAATGTTACTGACAAGAAAGAATCATGTGAATTTAGACCTGAAACTTACACATCACAAGTTCAAAAGCCTATTAAAAATGTGTCAAATTTTGAACACACTAGTAATGTAAGTATGAGCTCTGCTGCAAGTAGTACACAAAGTACCACATCTAGTATCTCAGATTCAGCTTTGAATTTAGATAATTCAAATCAGAGAATGAATGTTAGTCCGTTACCTGGAAGTCAAAATAGTGGTTGTAATACACCCTCCTTACCAAACGGAGATGAAAGCTTAGATCAATCGGAGGATAGTGACTCACCAGAACCTGATATCCCTTCTCCAGCAGTAGAAAGTATACCCAGTAAGTCTGAGGAACCACCTGTTCAACCAGTAGAAAAGGAGGGTGGTATTAAATTAAAACTTAGCTTGAATAATGCAAACTCACCTGTAATCATAAATTCTACCGTAGATCCTACCATAGGTCAGCAGTATGCCAATAAACCCCCAACACGTACACGACGACCACCTAAGAGGTATGAAAAATCTATTCCAGAACCTGTGCAGGTGAAGCCACCCTCCATTAAAATTACAATTTGTGATAAAGCTGATAGCCCATTTGTTAAAACAACTATTGTTGAGAACAATAAAGAGATGACATTGAAAACATTAATAAATAATAACCTGGAATCTGAACCTAAACCTATTGAAACAAAACCGGAAAACATTGTTAAAACAACCATTTATGACAATAAATTAGAGGAAATAGATACATTGAATAGGGTTCCAAAATTAACAGTGAGAGTACCTAAAGAATTTTTGGACAAAGATTCCTCCAGTGATTATTCATCTGACAGTGATATTAGTGACAAGTTGACTGTTGATGATCATAAACCTGACACCACTGTTGATGAGACAGATGATACTAAAGAAGAAGTTGTTCCTGAGCAGCTACCACAGCCATCATTGCCTTGTGAGGAAGAAAGTCATGAGATGGAGGAGAACAAAAATGAGCTTGAAACTAAACCTGAATCACCTGTATCACAAGATGAACAAGTACAAACAATGGAACAGACAATAGATCCTAAACCAGAATTAAAGACTGAACCCCCAGATCAAGACACTGAATTAAACGTAGAGGACCCGAATATAACAGATGATTGTGATATTCCTGTAACTGAACTAACTTTGGATAGACCACTAGATAAATATCCATTAAAAGACTTATTGAAAGTTTTTCTGACTTCAACTGTTTTTAACTGCATCTATTGCAATCACGCCAGAAAGATAGCTGTGAATTGTGAACAGCTTGCTTTGCACATGGTATCACAGCATAGATTTTCAGCAACCGTGGATAGTATAACTGCAGAAGAGCTGATGCCAGAAACAATCACGGCTAAAGTGAAAGCAGGGGCTGTGGAACTATGTTCAATCTATATAAACTTGGACACTTACGATAGTGTTGATAAGTGTGAAGATGTACAATATAGTCATATATTTGAGTGTTTTCAGTGTTATTTCAAAACTGCTGTTCACAAAGATCTCTATTTACATAATCGTAAAATGCACCAGAAAGCAATCCTTCTGTGTGTTATGTGTAAAAACAATTTTTATTCTTATAGTGAGTTGCTGTGTCATTTGTGCCCTGGAACATATGATTCTGATTATGAAACTAAGTTTAGATGTTGTTTTTGTAATTTAGATACTATATCATCATCATTTAGATTAATGGTCCATCTTAGGAAGATACACCATACCTGTGATGTATGTTTAGAATTTTGCCAAAGTCAGGCACGTTTGTCTAACCATGTCTGGAAACATAAGTTACATCACTTATGCTATCGTTGTGGTATTGCATATAGAAATAAGCTAGATATAACAAACCACCTATTTTGGAAGCATGGCACCGAGAGTGTACTTTGTAAAAGATGCTTACAAAAGAAGTGGCCGCACGTCTATCATTTCTGCACACCTCCAGCTACATTTAATTGTGATGAATGTAATTTACAATTTACTCGAGCAGTATATTTGAAAGTGCATAAAAGATTACATTCTGAAGAATATCCACATGTATGTAACGAAGAAGGGTGTCAAGAAAAATTTATTTCAAGAAAGCTCTTGGATAAACATAATGAAGAACACAAAAAGAAACTATTACCTGAGGAACTCAATGAAGAGGCAACAGCTGTAACAAATGGAAATGTTACAGAAGAATCAAATGATCCTATCCCCGTTATAGATTTAGTTGATGACAAACCACTAGAGGAAGCTGGAACTTCCGAAGTAAAGAATGAGGCTGAAAGTGAATTACTATCCAAAAAATCAAAGAAGAAGAAATTAAAAGATAAAGACGCTCTTTTGAATTTAGATATGAATTTGCCTGCATTAAATTTGTCTGAAAGTGATAGTAGTGATGAATCCGATAGTGGTGCGCCAAATACGATCAAAGAAGAAAAGGCACAAGAAAAAGTTGTTGGAGAAACCACAGAAGAATCAAAAGAAATTGCAGTGGAAACAAAAGATAGTGAACCCCATCCAGAAATGCCACTTACCAAATTAGAAGACGACAAACTTGAGCCAGCAGTAGACGAAAAGCCAGACGAGCAACAGGTTTTATATATATGGGACAATTTTAAGAAATATCAAGCGAAAGTTGAAAAGCAAAAAGAGAAAACACCGCCACTAGTTCCTATCAGAAAACATGTGTGTGAGTCTGATCACGATTATTGCCTGATACCAATTGACCTGAATGGTGATGATGATATGTTCAGTTTAGATAAAAAGAAAAATAAGAAATCTAAGAAAAGACATGGTGATCTTTCGTCTAGTAGTAGTAGTAGCAGTGATAGTGATTCGAGTTGTTCATGTGGATCAAATTGTAGCTGTTCCTCCAGCAGTGGATCGTCGTCGTCAAGTTCGTCAGATTCAGATTCATCAGATGAATCAAGTAGTGAAAAGAAAAAGATCAAACAAAAGAAATCTGTTCCTAAAAGAAGGATCAGCAATGGCTCCAATGTTGATGTAATGGGAATGTCTGAGACACCTGTATTAGTACCTGAAAAACCTGAGCCACTTATTGCGGAAACCGATTTAGATACAGACGAAAGTGAGACAGATGAAGAATTTTATGATAAGAATCCACAGCAGATAGCTAATAAATTACACAATGAAAAGAAAAACCAGTTGATGCTTTTGGCATCGGTGGCAGATGGAGGGTCGGTATCGGAAGAAATAAGTCGTTGTACTACACCCGTCAAGGAAGAAAAAGGGGAGGAACCAAAAAAAGAATTAAAAGAGGAAATAAAAGAACCAAAGGTGGAAGAGGCTGAAACAAAAGAAAAATCCAGTAGTAGTAAGAAAAAGAGCAAAAAGAAAAAGAAATCTCGAAGCTCCAAAAAACATGGACCCATTAAAATTAACATTCCTAAAGATGTGATCACTAAATCGGAAGTGGAAACACAACCACCGCTCGCACCAAATAAGATCACTATATCTTTGCACTCTAACACAGTACAAATACCTGAGGCATCTAAACCGGTGGTACCCACCACTAACGTCACTACGCCTGTAACATCAGCAGAAAGCAAGAGAGCATCAAAGAGAAGGCGTGTTCCTAACAAATTTTACGGATACTCTAGCGACGAGGAGACTCCACCGAACGTAACAGCTGCTCTGAAGCCCCAGCTGCCGCCGAAGCTAGAGTGGCGGAAAGAGGATTTGCCTTCTCCAGTCACGCACAAACCGAAGAAAGAAGTACCTTCGACCGTAATACCGCAGAGATTATTTAATTACAAGGAGCCTATCAGGTTGACGACTCCCATTCCGGATCCGGAACCTCCACGGATATTGATGAATACCGAATCTATGGAGTCGAGCGATTCAGATTCGAGCGGCGAAGGTCCCCTGGAGATTTATCAACCGAACAGCGTGCAGAGCTCGTACCCGCTGCCTCCACCGACGTACCTGAACTCGGGCACCTCGAGCCTGCCGTACGCGTTCCAGCGGCCGGCCGTGCGGCAGGCGCGCGAGGGCGAGAGCGTCTACTGCTACTGCCGCTGTCCGTACGACGAGGTGTCGGAGATGATAGCGTGCGACGCCGAGGGCTGCCCCATCGAGTGGTTCCACTTTGAGTGTGTCGGTATCATGGTACCGCCTAAAGGCAAATGGTACTGCCCTGAGTGTAGAAAAAATCAAAGTTTCTCAGGTTACAGATAAGTCTATTAAAATTTATGTGTATATAACTATTCTGTATATAACTTATTGATTATTGTAGATAAATTAGATTTACCTGTATATCTTCGTAGGTAGGTAGTTTGTGTAAGTTAGAATATTAGGTCTGAAAAAATGTATCATTGTTATAAAAGTACATGTTATGCTTGATACTGGCTGTGCGGCCAACTCTGTAACCTGGCAAATTGTTAATGACATTAACATATACAGCAAGATTAAAATATAAATCCAATTTTTGATACCAACACTGTAATTTTATTTCGTAAAAAGTACATGAATTATAAAATAAACCTATTCACATCACATGCTCTAAAGAAAAACATTTTTTTGTCACAGTTCAGTAGTGTTCCCGGCCGGGAATCAAACCCGGGCCACTTGGATGAGTAGATCTCATTTGTTCTATGGGAATTGAATATGACGTCAGCAGAGAAAATTATACAGTATTTTCCATTTCCCTTGTTTTCCATAATTCTAATTATTAGCTCTACATTCTAATTAGCTATCCAAGTGAACTGCCATAAAACAAAATATGAATTTAATTTTTCCGAAATCTTTTACATTATCAAATAATTATTAAAAGTTTCCTAACCTCTGTACTAAATTACTCGATTAAACCACAAATTAAATTGCTTCCACTAATAACCTCATGCCATAAAGTGGGTGCACGGGTAACGGCTCGTAATTTTGTCACATGTCGACGAAACCCCGCTCGGCGGGGTTCCGTTTTCCGCACAAATAAAGTCAGCGAACCCTACCCTAAGTCTTCCTTTTAAGTTACCACAGATAGTTAGAGTTGAGTGGATTTTTTCTTGTAAACTTTAAATATTAATATTATTTTTATATGTAGTGGCCAGTTTGATAGTTGTATGAAGGAACTATAAACAATGGCAGATCCAGGATTTTTGATCGATTTTTGTGCCCCTTAACGCCTCGACTGAATCCAATACAGTTTATCACCCATTTATACACACACATTATTATTTATTACCAAATGATCACTGGATCAATAAAATTTAACCTTCGCTTGATGGCTAGAACACGCCCTCGTATTTCACTATCACTCGTTCAATGTAAATACCAACTACACATTTATCTCAGGAGGAAATGACGTAACATTAAATTGGCACTGGAAATGGAACTCCCGCGATGCCTGTTTACTCAATTACATTTCTGTTTTGCAAGGGTCGTTGAGCGACATTCAATCAAAACGCCGCCGCGCTGGAGATTTTGAACTTTAAAGCGTATAGAGAACTACTTTAATGCTGTTTTGATTGTTTCGAGTTTCGCGTTTCGAGACAATACTGCCTCCTATTGAACACGTAAACGGTAGATAATACGTTAACGGGACAGCACTACAGCAGGTATTCCTATGTTTTATTGCCATTGAATACACTAACATCTTACAGTGCAACAAAATAATCATAGTCTCACTACTCTCACTACTCGTATCAGCGGACTAGATAGGGAGGATGATTTTGACGTGATAACGTCTATTAAATTAAAACGATGAGCGCCGGGCACACCCACAAAAAAATGTAGCGTTCCGCGAGCGACAGAGAGGCACTATCGGCTACGATCGGCGTATCGTAGCCGATGCCGTATGCGATCGTAGTTGAGTGGAGCGGAGCGGAGCTTTGTCATGACGTTGTCACGTTAAACTACCGTCCGTAAACCGACTTTACAGACAACCATTTTTTTTCTTAGTTACTTGCGATATTTCTTGAGTAGGTATTTTCATTTTTCCTGCTTTGGAGAATATGCAAATCCTCGGTTCTGCTGTTAGCAGTCGGTAGGAAAATAACTGTGATGTGAGATGTGAGGCTCCATTCATGACTGCGAGACACCCTCCGCTGCTCGTGGTGCACCTTGCTGAATAACGGATGAAGATAATGGCGAACAGTTCTTCTTGTGGGTGGTCGCGGGACATTATAAGCCCAATTTAATTTACTTGATAAATGCTTAGCATTCCTGAGACAATTCTACTAGGGTAATGTAATTGGGTCTTTGAACGCCCTTTGGTAGAGGCTTTCAAAGTAACGCTCCTCTAAAATAAAAGCTCTTCTAAATCGAGCGGCCCTACCCCAGTGTTACCACTTACCACAGTCCCTTGCCGGCTAGCGCTTTCGATGACAGGGATTCCTCGAATCCGGGGTGGGGTTCTAATGAGATAAAAATCTGGGGCAATACCTGATTTACTCACTGGCTATCTGTATCCAGTTAGTATATTAGTTCATTGTCTGTATCTACAAACTATTTCAAGAAAAGTTTTTACTGATAAATCTTTTACTGACAGTCGGGCTTTTGTCGTGTTAGTGATAGACTTTTTGTAGAAAAAAAAGCGCGGGAAACTTCGAACTTGGCGGGCGCGTTTTTTCAGTTTAAAATTTTAAAATTATAATAATTAAAAGATCAGTGTAGTATATTAGTTTAAATATTTTATATATTATTAGAGTAGTTTAGCGTAGTTTGTATATATACAAATAACTAGTGGTAAGTTACTTTTATTTTATTATGAAGGATGAGGGGGATCCCTTTGATCCTGGGGGTCTTGAAGTCCCTCAGGTCGGAGCAAATATAACTTTAGAATCGGGCATGGACACAGATTCTTCTGTACGATCAGAAAGAAAACGAACAAAGGCATGTCGTAGGTTATGCAAAACCTGCAATAAAAAGAAAAAAACCGGGAAATCCAAAGGCGCCACTGGTACTGAAAGATGTCTGTGTTTGTCGGAAGGTGATTCCAGCGAAAATGATAATAAAAAGTTAAAAAAAGTCTCAACTCATAATTCCAAAATTATTAATCATAGCAATGATACAACACCCGCACCACAAACACAAGTATCAGAATCGTTTAATCACATTCGGAACTATGTCAAAACTGATAGTGCTCCATATCTGGTTCATGTACAAAAAATTCAACTTGGTACTTCCGAAGGCACCACTCTCCATCCCATTGTATTTGGGAATTTCCTTAAAAAAAATGATGGAATTATTAAAAATATTATTAATGGTTCAATTAAAAGAATTGGTAGAAATAAAATTAGTATGGCGTTTGCTCATTACGACGATGCCAACAATTTTATTATAAGCCCTCTCCTACAAAAAAACAACTTAAAAGCCTTCATACCAACTTTTAACGTTACACGTGTTGGGTTGGTTAAAGGTATTCCTTCGGAATGGTCCTTAGAGGAAATAAAAGAAAATATATCTGTACCCATTGGTTGTGGTCAAATTATTAAAATCCGTAGGCTCAATTTTAAAGTCGTAACAGATGGATCTGTCACATGGAAACCTTCCCACACAGTTGTGTTAACATTTGATGGTCAGGTTCTTCCTAAAAGAGTATATGTGTGTTATAATGCCCTAGCTGTTGAACTATACATTTATCCAACTATCCAATGTTATAACTGTTGCAGATTTGGCCATACTAAACTTCATTGTAGATCAAAGCCTAAATGTTACAAATGTGGGGAAGAACATAGTGGGGAAACCTGCAATGTTGTAGAATCAAATTCTTTCTGCTGCTCGTGCTCTGGCAACCACTTTGCCATAAGTCGGTTTTGTCCGGAATACGAAAGACAGAAAAGAATTAAACTAACTATGGCACAAAGTTGCATTTCATACATAGAAGCCTCCCGCCTACATCCACCAGTCCAAAAATCATATGCCGATGTACTTAACTCAGAGCCATCAGTATTATCATCTCAGCATGCCAACACTAATAATAGCTCATACAGAAAGACAGTATTTTTTAAACCCAGTGCCCCTCCAAAACAAATTAAAGGATATGACAAAAAAGCTCATAACTCAATTATTAAAGATTATAGCCCTACTCTTTCTGCTCCTAACGGTTCTGCTCTTGTAGAACATTCTGAATGTACTATTACAATTACAGATATTATTAATCAATTAATTTTCACATTAATAAAGTTAAATATAATAAAACCGGACAACGCTGCCTCTCTACTAAATGAATTTAAAAATATAAAAACTCAAGATGGACAAGTCGGCAAAGATAGTTCAGTGGAATTGCCGCAGTATAGTTAGCAATAAAAGCGATCTAATATACATAATTAATAAATACAAGCCTTTTGTAGTAACACTTTCAGAGACATGGTTGAAACCTGGATATTCTTTCAGAATACCAGGATATTCATGTCTCAGAAAAGACAGATCTGATGGTTACGGTGGTGTAGCCATACTCATTCAAAATTCTTATTCTTTTGTACCAATAACATTACCTTCACTTAGCGATAATTTGTGTGCCATTGGTGCATGTGTAAATAATGTAAATATAATTTCTGTATATATTCCCAACCCTACTACTTTAATCTTATCAGAATTAAATATGTTAGTTAGTAACCTTCCAGCACCCTTTTTATTATTAGGTGATTTAAATTGTCAGCATGTGTCATGGGGAAGTTCTAAATCTACGTGTTATGGAGAGACTTTACTGGACATACTAGATTCTCATAATTTGTGTATACTTAATACTGGAATACCTACTCGACGCACTAGACCTGAAGAAGGTAACAGTGCACCGGACATTTCCATTTGTTCTCCTAATCTTGCATCCATTCTTTCATGGGAACCTTTATCTTCTTCATTTGGTAGTGATCATATTCCATTGCTAATTACATTTCCTAACCCAAAACTAGAACCATATAAGCGTCCCGCACGATTAAAATATAAATTAAGTAGCCCGGACTGGAACCTTTTCAAATCTAATATTGACAAGAGGATGCTCAGTTTGCCCAATATTTGCTCAGGTCAGGAGCCGGCTTGTGCAGAGGCCTTAGCAAAAATCATTATAGATGCAGCTGATGAAACTTTTCCTATCAAAAAACCCAGTTCAGATAATATTCCTTCACCACCCTGGTGGGATGAAGAGTGTTCTAGGGCTGTTAAAAAAAGAAAAGAGGCTGAAAAGGAATATTGCAGTTCAATGACACCTACAAATTTTGACACTTATTGTCAAGTATTGCTAGAGTCAAAACAAATATTAAAACAAAAAAAATTGGAAGGATGGCAAAAATTCTGTGCTTCTCTATGTCCCAATGTAAGTTCGTCTGTAGTATGGCAAAATATTAAACGATTTAGATCTGCTTTCAATTCATCTCAAAAAAGAAATATTCCTCCTTCTGTAGCAATTGAATTTATTGATAACTTAGCGCCACCTTCAGTACCCGAAGATAATATTATACCACTTAACCATCAAACACCCAATGTCATAAATGAAGAATTAATAAACTCACCCTTTACTTTTACAGAGTTAACAAATGTACTCTCTCATTTAAAAGATACAACACCAGGAATTGATGGAATACCATATTCCTTCTTAACTAATAACAGCCAAGATCTTTTACGTTATTATTTAAACCTTATTAATTCAGTGATGGTTAGCGGGCGTATTCCATCGTCGTGGAAATCGCAAATTATTATTCCCATTTTAAAACCTCATAAACCACCGTCAGATGCATCTTCATATCGTCCTATTGCACTTTCGACTACTGCAGCTAAGGTTGCTGAACATTTAGTTAAAAATAGACTAGAATGGTTTATTGAAAGTAATAAACTTATATCGGACAGTCAGTATGGTTTTAGGAGATGTAGAGGTACTATGGATAATTTAAGTATATTAATAACTGATATTCGATTAGCCTTTTCCAAAAATGAAAATGTATTGGCGGCATTCTTAGATATACATTCGGCGTATGATAATGTACTGATTTCAGTTTTGAGACTAAAGCTCATTTCACTGAAGGTTCCTTCTTTTCTTATTAACTTCATTGTAAACATGCTATCTGAAAGAACTATTCATCTGGAAGTGGAAGATAAGGTTATAAGCCGGATTTTATGGAAAGGACTACCACAGGGATCGGTGCTTAGCCCTATTTTATTTAATATTTACACCTATGACTTAGTTCACTCGCTAGATTCGGCAACGACAGCTGTTCTCCAATATGCTGATGATTTGTTACTGTATGTTACTCACCCTATAGTTAATGAAGCTGGCAAACTTTTAACTTCTACTCTTGATCGTCTTAAAGGGTGGTTAAATACAAACGGTTTTGAATTATCAGTACCCAAAAGTACTGTTGTTTTATTTTCAAGGAAGCGAAATCCTCCGCCTGTAAATATTCTTTATAACAATGAACATATTCCTAGTAAATGTGAAATTAGGTTTTTGGGCTTGATATTGGATTCAAAACTTTCTGGAGTGCCACATTGTAATTATATAATAAGTAAATGCGAAAAGAATCTTAATATTTTAAAGTGTTTGTCAGGTGTATGGTGGGGGGCTCACCCTTTAACCATGAAACTTGTGTATAATGCTTTAATAAGAAGCGTTATTGATTATGGTTCTTTTCTTTTGGAACCATGCAGCCTAACTGCTTTACAGAAGTTAGATCGTATTCAATCCAAAGCACTTAGGATCTTATCAGGAGCAATGAAATCAAGCCCAATTAATGCTCTCCAAGTAGAGTGTGGTGATCCTCCCTTACCTTTAAGACGTCAATATTTATCTGACAGATTTTATGCTCGGTGCTTACAATTTTCTAATCATCCAATTTTATTGAAAATCGTACAACTCAGTGAATTTAAAAATTCTTCGTATTGGTCGCATAAATCATTACCTCGTCTTGTTACAAGTTTTGAAAAATTTGCTTCTATTAAAACACCTACTTTTAAAAACCCAACTTTACCTTTGTATAGTAATTCTTATGAATCCTTAAATACATATCCTAAAGTATGTGATTTCAGTTTAACAAAACATGATACAAATAATAACCACAAATTCAATTCCATTATAAAAGAGCATTGGCAAAATTGGCATCATCTTTATTGTGACGCATCAAAGCATTCTGCGAATGGTTGCGTTGGTGTAGGTGTATATCATTCTCAGTTCAATATTTCACAAAAAATTAAATTTCCTCCTGAGACATCTGTGTACACTGGAGAATGCTACGGTATTTATAAAGCAATAGAATATGTGCTATTAATGAAGCTTAAAAAAACTTTAATATTTACAGATTCCAAAAGTTCCTTGCAAACCATATCAAAATTTCCTTTTAAAATTAAATCACACCTTGCAATTATCTTTGAAATTAAGAATAAGTTACACGAATGTTTTTTAAATGGATATGAAATAATATTTGTATGGGTTCCAAGCCATTCTGGAATTCCAGGTAATGTAACCGCGGATAGATTGGCTAACGATGCGGTGGAGAGTGGTGACATCTTTCCATATAAAAATTACCCGCAAGATTTAGCTTCCCTTCCAAAAGTTTATTTATGCGATTCATGGAATGACCTGTGGGAATTAAGCTCTAACTTGAAAGGAAAGTACTATCATCAAATCCAACCGATCATTCCATGCAAACCGTGGTTTTATAAACTTAAATTTAATAAAAAAATTACTTCAATTCTTATACGTATGCGCTTGGGGCATACGTGTACGAAAGAACACCTAGCTAGATTGGGCATTGTCGGTAGTTCCGAATGTGATTGTAAGAACGGCATTCAAGATTTGAACCATATTTTTTTTGTTTGTCCTTTACGCGATAACTTCTCATTTTTTAATAATTTAATTAAACTGCAAGTTCCTTTGCCAACTTCTTTAAACTGCCTCCTCTCCTCCCTCGATCCTAATATATATAAGATTTTAGAATTATTTATTAGTAAAAATGATATTAAAATTTGATTTAATTGTATTTGAGTAAAAGTGTGTGTATATTGTATATATTTCATATAAATAATTTTTATTTGTTATTATTATTATTTTAATATTTTACTTTGAATTACCTACTTTGTTTATAACTTTTGTATTTTTAATAACTTAATGTAAATATTCTAATTTTACCTATTTCCCTACTTCCCTGATCTTTCCTTTTCCAAATTACAATCGAAAATGTTTTTTCTTTCCTAATTCTGTTTCCCGTGTTTTACTTGTCTTTGGCTGAGCGTATTTACGCCAATGCCATAAATGGAAGAAAAAAAAAAAAAAGACTTTTTGTAAAACGTAGTGATTATGTACTCTGTGCTTTTTGTCTTTAATCATTGGTGATAGATGTCTCTCTCGACAGATGTTTTTTGAATTTAGTCAACGTATTTGGCCGCGAGTTTGTTAAATGGCTGTGTAAAAGTCCTGTAACTTGTGCTAGAAATGCATATATCATCAATTTGTCTACACAAAAATGCCTGCAATAGATTTGGTAAGCGAGAGTAATATCGATTAACCAATCAACCGGATCAGGGGTAACGTCTAGGGAGGTGACCTGTGGAGGTGACCGATGAGGTGCAGCCGAGACTGAGAACCGGAGTTTAATGTTTCGTTTTCGTAGCTATGCACTAACTTATGTACCTACTATAAAACTCTCCCCTACCGCGTCTGACTGCTTATATGTAACCCTAGCTTTGTACATTATATAATATCAATCAAAATACAATGATATTTATTTATATATCATATCTATTACCTACCTGAACTTTTACAAACCATTTAATTACAGGTAATGCTGAAGAAACGCTTTTTGAATCCATTACAAGAGAATTCGTAACACCTGTACCCGTTGTAGAAGGTAAGTACGAGTAGGTACTTGCCAAATAACACACTAATTATAATTAGTGTGATAAAATGTTACGAAATGTTGCACAATTAGGTTCGGGGTTACAAGAAAGTATTTTTTTCTGGCAGGGTTTTAATTCCACCTGAGAATTCTACCCTAACTTTAATATTATTAAAATAATCCTTCAATTTAAGTACGAACTTACATTTACTCGTGTTACTTTTTTAATCAATTCATTTTGTATTTTCAACCTCGTATTTAATTAAGTGTTATGTATATTTTTTATAGAAGTAAGATTACCATTGTAGAAATAATTTAGCAGTCAGGAATTTGTGTGATTACACCGGGCGAGTTGTAAACGTTGCGATAGCGAGGGACTCGAAGTCGAGTGAGCTGTTGGTTAGCTGCGAGATGGGAGGGTATTGATTTACATCAGCAGGCCGACGCGACGCCGCGCCGCGACGGATTGACGAAACAAAACAACGTCACGTGTACGGTGCAGGTACCTGCCAGCACGTTTTTATTTTTGTTTGAGAAGTCTTGCAACTGAAGGGTTGGATATCCATTTCAAAATAACAATTTCGTCATTTCCCATAGCAATACGTAGTACGTACCGGTAGTGCGAAGTCAATACATTCACTGTGGCCGTTCTATTTCATTGTATAACTTCAGCTAAGCTTCAGATAAATAAATGGTTTCAACACTTATAAATCCATTAACGGTCTACCACAAAGCACAGTATTTCCTTTAGAGGAGGCCTAGCCTAGCTGGAGCATACCTCAACACGCTGCTTCAATGCAGATTAGTGAAGGGATTAGTGGCCAACCAAGGAGTGGGAAGTTTTCACACCGCTCTCGAAGGCTTCCGGCATGGCCAGTTGTGACAAGGACAGGGGGAGGGGTCAAAAAGTCATGAAATTAGTGTGACGTAATTTATGGATGACCCCTAGGTAGTAGGTACCTACATTATACAATACATACTTGAATGCTCTTGAATGTAATTCAGCCCAAAGATTTGATTGGCTGATCGCTCATTACGCGTCTATAATCCATCTTACCTTGAAAAATACTTCCATTAGAAAACAGGAGAAACAGATGTCCAGGTGTGTACCTAAGGGCTACGGTGTATAATATTTTCAGGCGCTTAACCGTTCTGGGCGTTCTGGCGTTTTATAGATTAGCAATAGCCTTTGAATAAAATGATCCAGTTTGTAACTAGGCTTCGGTAATGTAGGTTACACTTAGATTAGCACTTAGCTTAGCGTGCTGGCTTGAATCTTGTGACATTTTGAGATACAGCCAGGATAACAGTTTTGTATTTTGTCGAATTTATTGCTGCAATTTAATCAAAATATTCAAAGGATAGAAATATTTTATTTTTAGAGAATAGGGTATTTTAGTTTTCTTGAAGATACTGGTGTTCATAGTATAAGTAAACAAGTATTTAAGTAGGTACCTACCTAAATTAATTTGTAGTACTGACAATGAGTCATGTTATATTTGAATTGGTAAGTTTGGTATCGAATTTATTTACATGAAACCTCCCTCGCAGAGGCCCGGTATGTTTTGACCGCCCTCGCTGCATCGGCGCCATCCCACGCAAGAGCATTTTGTACCAAATGAAGAAGTCGTTTTTCTTGTTTTGCTCAAGCCACCGGATGAAAATAAACAGATAATGAGGATACAGCATCCAGAGTATCTTATGAAGATTCTCATTTACTTATCAAATAAAAAAGTTACAAACAAAGACGTTTATTAATGAAAATAAAGTTTACTCTTATAAACTATAGTATATTTTGATTTTTAGTCATTTATTTTTAGGAACTACTAGCTACTAAATCTGTTAAAAATATATTAATATCGGTGTACAAAAAATGCTCGTGAATATCTATTTGGAAAAGTTATGGATCCTTTCTTTGATCATTCTTCACCATGGCAACTCCTTCCCGTCGTATTGCAAGAACTTGCCAGTATCTTGCTCTCCCAACTTGTCTATGGTAGCGAACAGCCCTGAAATACTAGTTTCAACGTCGAGGGGCGCGTTTTTGCCGCCCATGTCCGTCTTCACCCAACCCGGATGCACGCAGGCGACCAGGATCTGATCTTTCTTCATGTCAATGCTCATTGATTTTGTAGCTGCGTTTAAGGCGGCCTGTCAACAAAATAACAGATCAATATTTTATGTTCATCGCTAATTTCTTGCTGGGAATCGAACCCCAGACACGACATCGACATTGCATGGTGACCATTACTCTTACGGGCGGTCAAATTCTATAATATTATATAATTTCGATTATTAAACCGATGTTACTTTTTTCGTACATAAAGTTATAAATTAGAGTCCTTTTCCCACTCCGAATTCAAAACCAACCCAAATTTTAAATTTAAGTTTAATAGGACCACCTGATGGTAATTGATCATCGCCGTCCATGGACGTAGGTAGCACCAAATGGCATCATCGACTCCTTATCATTGTCAGTTCTTGGTTACTATACGTATGTAAACAATAATTTAAGTGTACCAGTTGACTCACCTTGGAACACCGGTATGGATAAAAGCCGCCCTGGTCGTTGGCCGCTATGGAGCCCAGGATGGAGCTCATGTTGATGACGACAGCACGCTGCACTCCCATGGGTTTGTCGCTGTTGGCGTCTGACGCTTGTTTCAATAGAGGATGTAGACTCTGTTTGAATAGCAGAAGCAGAAGAGTTATTTATATATTTTTATGCATACAATATTGCTATTAGTCCAAGGATGCGAATCCCTTTTCGGTTATTAAAAAATCCTTAGTTCCTGTTGATAAGTCATTGATGTCATTCATGAAGCGCTCATAGCCCGGCGGCTTGCGTCGATCCTAACCATATTGTGATCGGTGGACTGGAGTTATAGCAACACCGGGCACGTCGGTAGTTGCATAGGTGACCGTTAGTGGCGAAAATTTCAGTTTCAGTGCTTCGAAGGGCACGTAAAGCCGTCCGTCCCGGTTGCTTTCGACATCTGGGTTGGCCACTAGCCCCTCTACAAATCCGTACTGGAGCAGCATTGTAGTCTGTGGAGTATGCTCTGGGCCTCTTCAAGAGGAGAGACCCGTACTCAGTAAATGAGTTGAAGCCAAGCCAGCCAGATGTCATTCATACCTTTGTTAACAAGATGGGTGCTACTGTGTTCACTGTGAGGTTTTCTATAAGTTGGTCAGCCTTAACAAGGTTGAGTTTGGTGAACTTAGTAGAGATCCCCGCATTATTGATTAACAGGTTCAAGCCCTGGTCCCCGACTACCTTACTGACTTGTGTTGCTACATCTCCGTAGTTCGATGTGTTCTTTACGTCTGTTACAAACAAATTCACAAGTTAATAAATTACCTACCGAAATAATATATCGCACCCTTAGTGAAAAAAAAAGCATAAGTCGTGTAACGTGTTACTTTGAATTTTAGTTATTACGATAATATGATTGGAAAAAGGGACAAACTTTTTCAAATTTTTATCATTAATCTTGATTGTTTTGTGCAAGAAAATAAATAAATAGTAATGTTTTCTTTGACTTCTTAATATATTTTAACAGTTTTTGTACTTAAGTTAGTATTAGTCTACTTTGCAACAATCCGCGTTTAACATGTATGATGGTATATAACATAGAGTTATTATTATTACTATAGAGTGCGGGTATCACACAAATGGAACGGTACGCATCGTAGGCAGATGATCTATAGATACGTTTATCGATACGTGTATGACGGATAGGGATGTATCAATTACGTGCCGATCGGCAACGAGGTATCGATAAGTTATTTCGATAACTTATCTTATTTCCTACTATTAAACGAGAATTTTTTATATAAATATGTATATTTATTTATATATTTGTTTGTAATAACGATACCGCTATCAATGCTGATACATCGGCCGTTATATATCAACCGATACCGATATCCAAAAAAGTCTTTAAAAAAGTCATGATTTAAGTGACAGATCGTCTGCGAATAATTATTCAAATAATTACTTTTAAAAAAATAGTGACGTTATGTAGCAAATTGAAAGTTCCTTTGATAAATATTAATATCTTTTTAATAAATAAAATATTATAATTAATTTTGATTTCACACTCTTATTTCCTGTTTAGAGATTAGGCAAACCTCTTTTTATCCTCTAGCAGTTGGGATCATTTGATATCGGTATCGCCGATAACTTATGGCAATAATCGCATCGGCAAAATCCGTTCCGCACAAGTCCATTTTTTTAGCGGAGTCCAAACTGGTAAACAAAAAACAGTCATACGGAAATTTTATTAGTTTCACGACACGCACACGCTTTCAGAGTTGTATACCTTTAAGATATGTTTATTACACAAATAACTATTGATACCACACTGAAACTTCTTTAATTTCACCGTTTATTCACTTAAACTTCTATTTATCACGAAACATTGTTAAAACTTCTTTGCACGGAAACAATATATAGATGACAATTTGACAGCTAGGAATTTAAGATTGATTCGTAAGGATTGAAAGACAAATCGATTTTCTAAATTGTTTGAATGATTTCTTGATCGATATAATAATATTTTAACTTTGCGCTTGAAAATTAAAGACATGTTTTTAAAACTGTGAATTGTTATTTTTGTCTTTTTCTATTACTCAAGGTTACAATCACAATGATTTTTCGTTTATGTTTCGTTCGTACGTTAAAACTAGGAAAATACTAGCAATGAATAAAGCACACCGTCAGAAAGCAGACATAGAAAGATTATACTTACCAATAAACCAAGGAGGACGAGGCTTAATTAATTTAGAAACCCTACATAAAACACAAATAATTAAATTTAAAACATACATAGAATCTGAAAAAGACCATATACTTAGTGCAATAGCTGAACATGATAGGAATAAAGATAAATATTCAATAATAAAAGAAACAAGATCAATAATAACAGAAATAGGATTAGATAACAATAAATTATATACAGACAAAGAATTAAAAAATGCAGTAGTTAAAAACAGAGTAGATAAAATTAAAGCAAAACCATTACATGGACAATTCTACAAAGCAATTTTAGAAAAAGAAAATATTGATAAATTACAATCATTTATTTGGCTTAAAAAGCAACCAGTTTCAGCAACTTTAGAGTCATCAATATTTGCAATTCAGGATCAAGCAATACTCACAAAACAACACCAAAGAGACATTTTGAAAACGACTGCAGATGGTAAATGCCGCCTCTGCTTATCAAAAGATGAAACCACACAGCACATTATATCCGGATGTGAAAAGCTAGCTGGCACATACTATACGAAACGACATAACAACATCGTACAATACATCTTTTGGACCCTAGCTAAAAAGCACAAGTTTCAGGTCCCTAATCTGTGGTGGCAAGAACAGCTCACGCAACCACGGGTAATAGAGAATGAAACTGCAAAAATAATGTGGGAAATACCCGTACAAACAGATGTCACAGTAATACACAATAGACCAGATATAATATATATTAACAAAATAGAAAATAAAGTATATTTAATAGACGCGACAGTACCATCAGACTACAATATAGGACCCAAAGAAATAGAAAAACTCAGTAAATATCATCCACTTAAAATAGAAATAGCACGACTCTGGAAAATACCCACAGAAGTTATCCCAATAGTAATAGGTGCAACAGGAGTAGTAGCTAAAAGCCTTCACCGATATTGCGAAAAACTCAACTCCAATATAAACACACACATCATACAAAAACAAGCAGCCATACACACAGTAACCATTCTCTCCAAGGTGTTAGGAGATTCTGTGTTTCTCACGGGGGGAACTGAGCCACCCTTTCCCTGAGGGTCTCGGGGCGGGCGCTCAGTACACCGAGTTAATACTCGAGTAGAGGAAAACCTCATCACATTAATAATAATAAATCTTTATTTCAGGCATTATCAGTCAATAAAGTGTTAGTAACATTTTTTCTTAAACAGACTATAGACTACCTGCGCCGACTACATGGGCGGACCGGTTCCGTTAAGCGCTGGCAGATCGGCACCGGTAGCCAGCTTTCTACGTGAATACGCCCTTATATTTACATTCCTAGCTTACGTTAAAATACTTTCGCACTATAAATATTACAAAGTATATCATACAAAACACACACTATAATGATTTATAATAAATGTTTATAAGATTTTGACTATTAAAGTTACATAAATATAATACGTTGTTCTCATAGCAAACATTTCAAAACACATTTTAAATATCGACTACAGCGTTGGTCGCATCACATCACTGCTGTCTCGCGAGGAGAGCGCGGTGCGCGGGCGGTCTTTCCGTGCCCGCCCCTCACGTCTCCTTCACACCCGCGATGCGTGATTTGTTTTCGTAAAAATAAATATAAAAATCAACTTATCGATGAAATGTGATACTGGATTTCAGTTTTGTGTGTTTCCTACTATCGTTTTTGCAAGATGGAACTGCACATTTGACCATTTTGAAACGTAAATAATTAAAAATCTCTCTAGAACCGCACACCGCTAGCAATCAACCACGACTACAAGCGCTCGCGACGGGAACGTCGTGTTGTTCTCACCCGTGCCTACTGTTCCCACTTCGTTACAGTCCCTCTATACTAATACTTACTTTATGGTATATAAGTACTTTAAAACATGCGTGGCACCTCCCTCCTCCCACAACGGAAACATGCACTACAATAATTAAACGTATAAACATAATTACATACCAGCACCAACACGTGTTTCGCCCCGAAACGGAGCATCATCAGGGTAAGTTGACTCTACGATGGTTAGTCGGAAAGTTAATAACTTTCGGAAAGTAAGTTAATTTTTTTCATCTTATGCCTTTTTTCGACTGAGGGTGCGATATATTATTTATAACTAAATCATTCCCTAAGTAACGCAAAATATGTATGTAGGTACCTATATTAAAAAAGTATTTACCTAAATTTATTATGTGAACATTTTTGTTTTCTTGCGTTATCTGCTTTAACTCCTGGAAAAGAAATATTACTCTGTTGATTCGGAACACGAATTAAAAATCGATGTAAGTAAATAATTAAATATAGGTATAATAAATTAATAATTATTGCACAATGTTTGGTACATGTATACCTATTATATACTGCTATATTTGGGTAAAGCTGTGGTGTAAGGTACTGAATTTAATAAAAAAGGCGCCATTTCTTTACGATGCGCGCTTTTCGAAATATTTTGATTTTTGGTTGGTGATCTTTTATTGAAACATATGAACGACCCTGCACTGTCTTCAGTCTTTAACTTTTTAGAAGTACCTACCTACCGGTATATAGGTATGCGTATGTATGTAGGGTTGCCAGGTCAGTCAACCAATAAGCCGGACAGACAGTTTCGCCGGACATTTGGGTAAAAAGGCCGGACACCCTAAATTATCATTACCAAACAAATTAAAAATATTAAATAATTAGCAGAAACGTGCTTCAAAAGCTCAATATTTTTCAAAATATAGTTGTAGTAATCTTTAAACGTCAAATAATTTAAATTAAAAGCCATCTGGACTACTTTCATTCATTTAAAATAGGCTCATAACATGCTCATAACTCATTTCTTGTTTATGTACTTACAGCTTAGAATAATAATAAACTAACAGCTTCTTGAAATCAACCATCAACATCCCTATTTTTGATCAGAAAATATTTAAGGTTTTGTAATTGGTCAAAACCTTTGCTATCGTCAACTTTAACGTTTTTTTCGTGGATACTAAAAGTTTCGGAAATTTGATTACATGCAGGAACATCTTTTAACAGTCGTCAATATTTAAAATTGTTTTGTGTCCTTGTTTAAGTTTCTTAAAAGATGGTAAAATGTAAAAAAGCCTAAGGGCCCGGCCACAGCTACTAGCGGCGCGGTGAGCGGCGCAGTGAGCGGCGCGGCGGGCGGCGCGATTTGCGATGGTATGCCACAGCTAGATTAGTTGCGACCGCGGCGGCGTCAGCGGTGGACGTACTTAGACTACTATATAATAATATTTTATATAATAATATTGATAAATAATCTGTAGATAAATAATAACATTGTTTTGTGTTCCTTCCTTGTGCTCTTTATGTATATTATGTTTTGGTGTACAAACAGTAAAGTATTAAATGTAATAAATAAATAAATAACATAACAATGTAAGTAGGTAATTAAGATTCCTACCGGCCATGTTTTTCATTATAAGAAAAACAAATACAAAAGGGTATGATGGAATGAGCTGTCACATGGATTATTAAGAAAATATGATGAGAACTAGTCTTTGAAGCAACCGATTGTTTTACTATTGTTCATGAAATAAAGATAAATATAATACATCAAGAATAAAAAATAATAAATAATAAGATAAATATAATACATGCTGAGTTCGTCCACCGATACGGCCGCGCGCGGCATTTGTTTCACTCGTGCACCGCGCAGTCCGCCGCCGGCCGCCGCGACTCTCACCGCGCCGCTCACCGCGCCGCAAAACGCGCCGCTGTAGCTGTGGCATACTCCATACATTGTCTACCATTTGTTCTCGCCGCTCACCGCTTGCCGCGCCGCTCACCGCGCCGCAATCCGCACCGCTAGTAGCTGTGGCCGGGCGGTAACAAAGCCGGACAAATCACAAACCGGACACCGTTAAATTTGGCCGGACACGCATTCAAACAGCCTATGTCCTGCTTTTTCCGGACGTCTGGCGAAGTATGCGTATGTAATGTTAATTAATACATATAGTGTTAATTAACTTCTAGATGAAGAATTATCTCGAACTCATTTAATATTTTGTGCAAGTCATAGTGAATCCAGTACGCACGCCATAGTACCACCTATAGTGAGTACCTAGATTCGCACGAATAAAGATGACGTCACCTGTCAGTCATGATGACGCATTGCCCAGCGCCTTCCCAGCCCGATGTCACACGGTAGTCCGCCATCTCTTTCTAACACCGTACAGTTGGTAAAATAAAATTCTGCTGTTTTGACGACGACGCAAGCAGTCACCAACGGTTCTTTCATTCAGTGTATTGTATTTGTAGAAGTAAAGAGTGTTAGTGTCAAAATTAAATTAAAGTGCAAAGTTACAATAGAAGAATGGCACCAATCGGTAAGCGCCCCAATTACCTCAGAAATATTTCTGCACGTCGCAAATATCTTCTCAGCTTTTTCGTTTTTAGTGAGATACTTGATCATTCCAAGGCCTAAGCCCCGGTTGGCACCAGTTACAAGCACAGTTTTCATTTTATAACCTCACAGCACAGAACTTCTTGACGTTTAGAAAGTTATCGTTCATCCACTGGTCGGGTGATTTTTCCCGTCTCTGTCATTTGATTCACGTCAAAATGACAATGTTTAGTAATTTTCTCAGGATTAGTATTTTTTCGAGGCCGCGAAGCCGCGTGAATAATTTGGTGGTTGTAACGCGCCGCTCAATATCAACTAGTAAGTCTGGCTTCCACAATCTTTATTCGTAGCCTTGAGACATTGATTGTCGTCTAACCTTAGTGCTCATCTGGTAACCTACCTACATACTTTCAAAATGTAATAATCCTTATCGTATCAATCTTAAGTTCCTTTTCTTCTAATAAAGAAGTTTCATGTAAATTATTTTCTGTAGGATGACGAAAACAATGCCCAAACCTTCTGTTCCATGACTTTATCATCCTCATATTCCTAAAACACTTGCACAACATGACATAAGATTTTTTGACATAAAATATTTTTGTAAGGTAAACTTTTTATCTTTGATAAGGTAATCTTTATGACAATATTACAAATTACAGTCACATTAAATTATCTTTGTGATATCAGCCCTTTTATTCTTTATCTTGTTATTTGTACAATGCAGTGGAAACCAGTGCTTGTCTTTAAACTTAAAATTAAGATTTAGAGAAGATCAAAATCTTCAAAGTTAATATTGATTGGACATTATGTCAGGTTGGATTTGTTGCCGTAAGGTGAAGGTCAAGTCGGTCGCTCCCTTGGTGGCTGAACCAGGTACAGCCAACCACTCGGCCGGGCTCTCCTGTGCTGACTATATCTATTGCCCTTACATTAACTAGCTTTTCAGTGCACTGTACATGACATACATTAGTGCAGTCAGGAACTAAATTACATCTGCTTATATTTGTCTGTACGATTATGTATTATGTTTATTATTCTTGAGTATTTTGATTATCTACTTATTTAGAAATAAAATGAAACATTAACTTAACTATTCTTATACATTAAAAATTTTATGTTATATTTAGGTTAATCATATAATCTTTATTTATAAATACATTAAAATATATTATGTATCTATTGAAACTAACACTAAATTTATTCAAAGCATATTCACGGTGAAAGAATGGGTTAAAACTAATTATTATTGAACAGTAAATACCTAACATCAAACACTTGGTTGCTATTTGCAATCTAATTTCACTCTCACTGCATTGTTTATATATCTATATAAATAAAGGTCTGAGCGTTTACACATGCACATTATAGATGGAACATATGATTATGACTTGGCGGTCATCGGTGGCGGGTCGGGAGGCTTGGCCTGTGCGAAGGAGGCTGTGAACCTCGGTGCTAAGGTTGCTGTACTGGACTTTGTGACGCCCTCCCCTCAGGGGACCAAATGGGGTCTCGGTGGGACATGTGTCAATGTGGGATGCATACCCAAGAAGTTGATGCACCAGGCCGCAATACTCGGAGAAAGCATACATGTAAGTATTTTATTTTTAAATATTAAACAAAGTAAAGAAGCCTAAGCAACATTGCAATTGTATTGAAAAGCAACACATTGATGTAGTATGTTATTTTACATGAGAGTCTAGTGAGTTCTACTCATGAATCCCTCCCGACATGCCCCTGACTATTGATTTATAATTACAATAACTTAGTTTTAGTTATGGAATCTTTTTATTATAATTATTTTTACTTGTAGGTAATGGTAAGTGAATAAACTTTGGATCCTCCCATGATCGGTTCCTTGCTTCCGTTCCTGAACAATCCCTCCTGGACCTTTCCTACTTCTAAAGTAAGCCACATATGCCATATCATCAAAGAAAAATATTTTTTTGGTATTCATTTAATTTTTTTAACTACTTAGTGTGGGCTAAATGTAGATTATGGTTAGTGTAGCATGATTTTACAAAAAATATATTTGTAATTAGGTAGTGTGTTTTTTTTACATAAATAATGTATTTAAAGTAAAAATACAATTCTAAAATAAATATGTGACAATTATGTTACAATAACAATGAAGGTTGATTAATTTCCTTCTACATAATGTAGTTATGAATAATTAGTTTAAACTCATAATTGATTATCTTTTAAAATACATGAGGTAAGTACTAATAGTAAAGTATTAAATATCAAACAAACATCACAACACGACTCTGTGATTAGACTAGTTCAATTCTATCTTGTTTTTTAACTAAGTTCGAAAAAGGAGGAGGTATTCAATTCGACTGTATTTTTTTTATGTTTGTTACCTCAGAACTTTCGACTGGGTGAACCGATTTTGATGATTCTTTTTTAAGCGAAAGCCGGTTCTTGTTATTTGGTTTAAACAGTTGCTGTAAAGTTTATTTTTTAATTTAAGTAGTATTTTTTTAATTAAAATCACAAAAAAGAAAGTCGGTAGACCGCATAGCCCGGTTGCTGGCGTAGATCCACTTACAATCGACTGAGTTGAGCAACTGCTGGTGCGGTCGTTAGGAGGGTGAGGTTTAGTGGTAAAATATCTTACGTACTTCGAGGGGTACGTTACGCCGTATTTTCGCGGTTGTTATTGCTAACATGTAGGTAGTCATCAAGCCATCTAGAAACCTTCCGATATTTAGGTTGGCCACTAACGCATCCACGATTTTGCATCACACTATGTACCTATATTCAGTGGCGTAGCGTGGGGGGGGGGGGGGGGCCGGGGGGGCCCTGGGCCCCGGGCGGCACATGAAGAGGGGGCGGCTAGCCACTCGGTTTTTAAAGAAGAAAAAAAATTTGACATTAAAATTAATTTCATTTAAATTTTAATGAAAATTGTGCTATGAAAAAAACAAGAAAAGTGCATTTGTAATTAATAAAAAAACAATTTAAAGGGGGGGCGGCAAATTTTCGGTCGGCCCCGGGCGGGCGGCGGCAGAAGCCCACGCTACGCCACTGCCTATATTGTAGTACGCTCTAAGCCTCCACAAACGTCACCCATGAAGTGATCCACTAGTGACTAGTGGGTTGAAGCCGATAAAATAACAAAAATCTTATTTCTCTGTGACATATTATGTGATCAGCATTGTACAATCACGTATTGGAATGTAATCCCACTGTAGAATATCACTTATCGCAAATATTGTATTACATTCCATGTGTAAGCTGAAAACATTATGTCATAATAGGTACCTACTTTAATAGATATGAATGTGTGTGTGATATATGAATATAAAAGGCTATCTGCACTTTTGTTCTCATATTCTGTATTGAACCAAAGAAGTGTATTACACTGAAGTATACACTGTGTATGCTTTGAGATACCTAAATTATTTAGCGGTGTTGATAGATCACTAAACCTACAATATTAGCCGTTATTTAGCCGTATTGGGGCGGCTTAGAATACTAAATCCAATCCCGCGCCGGATGGGTGTCGTAAGAGGCGACTAAATCCAACCCGCCGCGCTGGTGGTAGGGCCCCTCAGTGAAATTATATTGGTAATATTGATTTTAATAGTTCATTAATACCATTATTACTGGTGGTAAAAAGTCACGGTCATCGTCACCATGGTTATATTAACGCCAACAGAAACACTGATGCCTTGTCAGTAAAAATCATTACTGGTTCTCCGACTTTGCGAAAGAAAGACTTAAATAATTCATGTCAAAAGTAACCGAATTCAAAATAACTCAAATACTACTTGTCAGATCTAGCTCAAAAAGTGGGACCACATGACAAGCACCAGCTTTCGATTAAAAAAAGAATCATCAAAATCGGTTCCCCCAGTCGAAAGTTCTGAGGTAACAAAAAATACATTCGAATTGAATACCTCCTCCTTTTTTGAAATTGGTTAAAAAATTCACGGGTGTTTTAGAAGAAAGGTGGTAGATACTAGATATGATAGCTGTCCTTTTGTTCCTGTAGCAATTAGTAATACTAATGTCATGGAAGTTTCTGCATATTGGAGTCGTGGATCGATATTCCCTCATATAAAATATTCACTAATATTCAGTCTGTCGGCGATTGAAGGACATTGAAAATACAATTAATTTCACCCTAACAACAGCGGCTGACTCATCGAAACGTCAAAGGTTGTTGTAGTCGAAGCATAATAAAATTCCTCAATCGAAGATTAATCGAAGCTTAATTAGACTGCAGTCGGTAATTCTTAAAATATTTGGGAGGTCAATTCAATAATGACGTTAGAACCTGGCTGGCATTAGGCCGTTACTGGTTTGATGCCAATATTGAGTATATTTTGACATCTTTCGAGCTTTGCTCCTAGCGCTTATTGTAAATCATAGTAAGGAGTATGTTACGCAACTGTAGTTCCATTCATAATGCGCCAAACGAATAATAACGTGACCAATAACATCACTTCTGAGATTTGGCTCAAGACCAAGTGAATCTACACGGTTCCTTCGTTGGATCCAAGGAACTAACTGCATAAAAATATATCGCCATGTCACGCTTGACGAAGCTCACACAGAATTCATTGAGCATAACAAAATTGCTTGTGTTGATAACGCGGTCGGAATCGTGCGGTGGAGGGCGCCAGTGGCCAGGCCTACTCAATGATCTTAATAACTAAATAACTCGCCAACTTAATTGGCTTCCGATTCGTGAGCGTAGACAGCTTCATCTTCTCAATTCTCTTTTCTCAATTTTATTCGATCCACTCTCTCCAAATTACTTGAAACTTAAATTTCAATTTCTTCCCGATTGTCAGGACAGACCGCTGCGTTCTATCGATTCCCGTACTTTAGCTTTCCCCATTCACCATTCTGGCTTTGTTTCTCAATCTTTCACAATGCAATCAATTCGACTCTGGAATGCCTTACCCAGTGATCTTAGAAATTTGCTCTCAAAATACTCTTTCAAGAAAAGAGTTACCGCTCACCTATTAAATGCACTAAACACACCATATTAATATTAATACTTTTTTTCAACAACAATTTTACTATAATCATCTACAACATTATTATTAATGTATATTCAGAGTCTTATTTATTATTATCTCATTATTTGTATTATTATTACTTTCTTTCTTTTTTTTTCTTGTAATTTCTCTTTCTCATTTGTACCGCTTTCATTGTTCTCTGCACATTCTTAAGGTTGACTGGTAGAGAATGCTGTTTAGCATTAAGTCCGCCTTTTGTACCACTTATTTGTTAAGGGTCAATAAAGCATAAATAAATAAATAAATAAATAAATGATGAGGATAGACTCTTGTTCTGCAGTAGAATGCTATGATAAAGTCAAGCATTTTCTTCTGAGGTGAATATTTGATTTGCTGTTAGTGTAATGTTTCTGTAGGTACTACATTCTGAGATTTTTCGGTGTTGGTTATGTCGGTCTTATTAGATGCCTCCTAGACCCTAGTAGCTCAGCTAAAAAACGCTACACACTCATACTCCCGCAGTAGGCTACTCACGACACATATAATACACATCACAATCACAGCCATGACCTGGCAGAATTTTATGTGACAGATAAATATTTGTACTCGGGTCATGGATGACATTGTGATGTTATAATTATATTATGTGTGTGTTTGTAGTAGTTTACACCTATTGTCTGCCACCCGAGACACGGGTAAAAAGTAAAAACCTATTGCGGGGGTAAGAGTGTAAGTGTGTATCCAATGGGTACATTTAAATATCAAAAATATTCGCGAGTTCTACCACCTATCCTATTGAGTTTCTTTCCAGTTCTCAACAGAAACTGCTATCGTAATTAGCTGTACAGTAAAGTAATGATATTCATGTATTTTATGTTTAAAGCAAGTTATTAGATTACATAGCTACGAGTATTGTATTTTATCCCCATTACATGTTACTACAAATTACAATATATTTTTGTAATATGAATAACGATTCAATCAATATTAGAATAAGGGATATTTCCTCATAAACTCGTTATAGAGCGATTCCGTATTTAACATTTTTTCCTACAGCATCACCGCGTACTATTGTGGCGTCCTCGTGTCTCACGGCACGATGACTCAGCTGCGATTATAGCACTTAGCACAATTAGGCCAGATCCTCACTATAATGCCGTTCACAGTTCGTTTTCGGTTTGATAAAATATTATGAAGTATAAAATATGTGTGCATTCATACTATCCGTGACAGTCAAGTTTCGCTCCAATTGTATAATTTGTACGTGATACGACTTTACCAGAACGAGATCGGATCGAGAACGGACTGTGAGAGGCATTATAGTGAGGATCTGGCCTTAGTACACGTAGTACAGCTATCTTGACGTGCTGTAGTGCCTGTCGTAGCGGCGTGTGATTAGCAGCTAGAAGACTAGTAGTGATGATTGTCCCCTCCCCCGTCCCCCGTCCCCGGACCCCTCACATACTCACATGCTCGTACAAATTGCAATGTTGCTTAGTTTTTTTTGTCATTGAACAAAAACAATTGAACATGAATATTTATGTGCTATTTATATGCATGTCATAAAACATTAAAGTATTTTTTTTTGTATTGGTTAAGATAATAATATGACTAGTTTCATTTGTTGAAATAAAAATTCTTCAATCATTTTTATTACTTTTGATTCTAATACACTTTTTATCAGACACGATTGTTGAATTATCATTTTTAAGTTACTTTCAAGGCACTGGTGATGAGATAAACGAGCGGATTGTTTTAAAAGAAACGAACTGAAAGTACATAATAATAATATTATTATGTAATGTTATGATAGATGTAGAAACTAGTCCAATGTCCATTCTTAGATGTTTTACGAACTTAATAGATTAGTCATGTCATACTTCACGTTGTAATTCCAGGAAGCGGTGTCATACGGCTGGGAAGTTCCATCGCTGGACTCCGTCAAAATTAACTGGTCGGCGCTGACTGAATCCGTCCAGAACCACATCAAGTCAGTGAACTGGGTGACTCGAGTGGACCTGCGAGACAAGAAGATCGAGTACATCAACGCGCTCGGCGAGTTCAAGGACCCGCACACGATCGTGGGTACCCTCAAGAACGGGAGCAAGAAGGAGCTGACGGCGAAGAACATCGTGATCGCGGTGGGCGGGCGGCCGCACTACCCGGCCATCCCCGGCGCGCTGGAGTACTGCATCAGTAGCGACGATATCTTCAGCCTCAGCAATCCGCCCGGGAAGACGCTCGTCGTTGGAGCTGGATGTGAGTATAAAATCCCATATACAGGGTCATTTTATCAAGTGTGCCTGGATGGCCAAATTCGAAACTATGAGGAATAGCGAAAAAGGGTCTCGGGGCTGATTTTGATGAAAACTAAAACTGCATCATTACATTTTTGAAAAATTAATTATCCTGGCCAGGAATCGAACTCGGTGATTTTGAAAAAAACTTATCCTGTATTATTACTTGACAAATTCATCCTGTATAGTTTATAATCAATTTACAAGTATGTAAAAGGAAGTGCCAGTACGTGACTTGTAAATTGTTATAGAATTCAGTGTCACTACATTCTCATGTAAATGTAAACAAGACGTTGACAATGAAACATAAATTACGTTTCTTAAGAAGTTTGTTTTTATGTTAATTTCGAGTTCTTAAAAATCGAGAATATAAGAATTCTGATCATTGAGCGTAAAGTATCAGTGAGGCGTTGGAGACTGAGGAGGAAGGGGATCCTTTCACTTACATGCTACTGCCACTAAAACACCCTAGAAGTACCCAGAAAACATTTCATGGTTGATTTTTCTTGTTCTATACACATTTAGAGGAACTCTGAAACACTTAGCAACATTTCACGGTTAATTTTCCCCCTTCTAGACTTCCAATTTCGTCATCATTTCGCTATCCATCTCCATCGTTTAATCTGTCACATCTGTCTCCAGACATCGGCCTGGAATGCGCGGGCTTCTTGAACTCCCTGGGCTACCCGGCGACGGTGCTGGTGCGCTCGGTGCCGCTGCGCGGGTTCGACCAGCAGATGGCGCGCGCGGTCACGGCCGAGATGGAGGAGAAGGGGGTCAAGTTCCACCACCGCTGCGTGCCGCTCTCGGTTGAGAAACTGGAGAACGGACAGCTCAAGGCGCGCTGGTCCAACACCGAGACTGGGGAACAGTGAGTGATGACAATCAAACAAGTCTTCAACATCTTTGACTAACTGACATGAGTCTCTATTGTTGACTTTATTCAATGCGGTTTTATCATAAAGGTGTGAGATATCCTCCGAAGTTGCATTGTCGAATCCTTTAGTGTTGCTCATGTCTACTGTCCAGACGATGATAGATCATTTACCATCTGGTGGCACGTTTCGTCGGCTATTTAGTTAGAAGTACTTATGACCATTGAATTATCAGTTTGGCTACTACTACTATTTTAGTGTCTACCACAGCAAAGTAGTGAGTAAAATGATTATATCAACAATACTCACAATTATTTATTAATGTCATTGCCACAATATGGTACGAATTACAACGCGAGTAAGGACTTCATAAATATTTCTCAATTTCAGGTCTGAAGACGTATTTGACACGGTACTCATGGCGACCGGGAGGTACGCGCTCACCGCGCAGCTCAACCTGGGAGCCGCTGGAGTTAGCGTAAGTCCTAGCGATTAACTGTTATGTCTTATTTGTATTGCTCATACCATTGGGGATACATGGAATCCTAATAGCGTTTTACCTATGTACTAAACATGAGAATACGTCCTCAGACGTTATCAGAGAGCGGCAAGATAATAGCGGAGACGGAGCAGAGCAACGTGCCGCACATCTTCGCGGTGGGCGACGTGTTGGAGGGGCGGCCCGAGCTCACGCCGGTGGCGATACACGCGGGCCGGCTGCTCGCGCGCCGCATGTTCGGCGGCGGCCGGCAGCAGATGGACTACGAGAATGTGGCTACGACGATATTCACGCCGCTCGAGTATGGGTGCGTCGGACTCAGCGAGGAGACCGCTTTACAGAGGTATCAATATCTACCTTTCAAAATCATTTTAGTGAATACCCGTTACAATCGCGACATTTTCTGTAGATTGTCGTTGCATAACCCGTCAGCGAATTCAGTGGTTTTTCGTGCTTGTGACGTGAAGTGTTTGTGATGTTGACGTCAGTGGAAATGCAAATGTGCGTAAGTGGCGAATGTCCGCGTAATTTGACATCTGAGAGCAATTTGACAAGGTCGTTTGCCATTGATACTTCTATTAGTGTCTATTACAAGTGAACAGTAAGAATTACAGGGCGTTTATTTATTATTTTATTAATTGTTTTATCAGATACGGCGCGGAGGCCATAGAGGTGTACCACGCGTACTACAAGCCGACGGAGTTCTTCATCCCGCAGCGCAACATCAAGAACTGCTACCTGAAGGCCGTGGCGCTGCGCGAGGCGCCGCAGCGCATCCTCGGCCTGCACTTCGTGGGGCCCGTCGCGGGCGAGGTCATCCAGGGGTTCGCCGCCGCTATGAAGTACGTTTAATTACCTGCTTGTATAATCTATTTATGCTAGTATATGTATGTATGTATGTACTATAATAAAGTGGAAGAGTTTTTTGTTTGTTGGTCACCTCACACGTTAATCTCTGGAGGTGCCAGTTAGATAATTTTTCAGTATGACAGCCACATTCATGAGGAAGGCTATATTAGGGGTAGCGACCGAAGCGAAGCGAGGGCGGGATACTAGTTTTATTATGCATGTAGTTGCTGTGGAAATAATGCTTCAACAAATGATAAATTAAAATATATAATTTCAAACTAACGTCCATATGCCAATCCTTCATCAGAATTTATGATCTGACTTTTAATATCATTGGCAAGTAGGCCTGATACGAACTCTACGAATTCCTCATCATTATGTGACACTACACTTTTACTTGTAAGTATGTATAGTAGAAGCGTGATAGTAGAGTGTGAGCGTGTATTCCCATCCCCAGATGCGGCATCACGATGGAGCAGCTGATGAACACGGTGGGCATCCACCCCACGGTGGCGGAGGAGTTCACGCGGCTCAACATCACCAAGCGCTCGGGCAAGGACCCCAACCCCGCCTCCTGCTGCAGCTAGACTAGCCACACACCCCACACCGCACACCGCACACCGCACGCGGCCGCTGACGGCATACGGCATATAACACATGGAAGTATTCACGCACCATTGAAATTCATCTATATATCGACGCTTGAAAGGCATAAATTACCAAGCGACATGTTGGGCGTTATTGAGTTATGAACATCACCAAATTAATAAAAAATTCTGCGTCGATTGATCGTATGATTAATTGATGCTAGGAAGAGTTTTGTTGTCGCTTGGTAACTTAAAAACAATTTTTTTTTCTAAAATTAAAAACTAAAATGCTCTAGTGTAAAATTCCCAACATGTCGCTTGGTAATTTTTGTCTTTCAAGCGTCGATATGAAATGTGGTACTGGTATGTTATTTATTTTTATTGTAGTACATTGTTTTTGTAAATTTTGTTTTATGAATTTGACACGTCTGTAGCACAATTTATTAGTCAACTTTAATATTTTCCTGAGCGAGAAATATTTCCATGTTTTATATGCGTTCACATGTTACTTAGTGTATACTGGATTACAGAACAGGCAGAAGAAAATTACGATTTGTTAAAACACAAATTTATAAATATGTATGTATCAGTCTATGTTAACACTTAACGTTATTGTTAAAATGTGTTGGAATACAAAAAATATCAGTAACGTAATTTTGCGATATCTTTTGCTCACATTGCGACTACGTACGCGCTTGAGAGACTTAACTTTGCGATATGTGAACGACGTGATGTCATCGATATAGCATCGTCTGTATATTTGTATAATATAGTATACACTAGGTGTGAGCTCCACACAGTTATGGGCACAATACGGGAGCGTTCTGAACGAATTCATTACAACTAAAATATGTTTAAATTATATCACAAAATATAGTGTACCCTACAGGTCTTAAATATAAAACATCATCTAATGATGTGTCGATTGTGATCATTATTTTATTGCGATTTTATGAACTGTTCCAATTATTAAAAAAAGCCAGGGGATCTCTGTTACACATAGGTAAATATTTGAGGTCAGTAATGTTGACAATTTTAATTAATCTTTGAAATGTAAGTAACGCTCCCGATTTCATCGAAGCTTTACTCAGATATAATATTATTCTTTATTGCATATTGAATATTAATATACTCAGATCAGATGAACACAATTTATAATATTTTACATATTATATTGATAATTTTTAGTGATGCATAAGATTTATATTCAATTTAATATCTGTGTAATAATGTGGATCAAAATCTGAGTGAAGTTTTGTTAGAAATAGTTATTCTCTTGCCTTGTTAGTTTCAGCAGAAAGTACAAAGATACCCAGTTTGAATAAATATGATTGTGTCAGATTTATATTTAAGAACAAATTAACAATTAATTTTAGTGGGTTACATTAATGTTTAATACGCTGGCACTAACTCGGACATCCGTGATACAAGTTTAACCAAATCATTCCATATTATTTGTGAAGTGACCTATTTGTACCGATAAAGCTTGGAGCCCAATATTTAAAATTTTACAAACAAATTTATTAACATCCTATTAAACTTTCGGAATAAATAAGGGGCATGGTCATGGACCGTTGTAAATCAATGTTATTTTTATTTTTCTGTACTTATTTGTTAACTAAATTGGATCCATCTAAATGTGCGAATATAAACAATCTACAACGCATAGCATGTATGCCTTAAGCTGCATTGTTCTTCACAATGAACCATGGCGCGTTGATATTTATATGTGATATTCTCCATTCAACGGCGATCTAAAATAGCTTTACAAAACTTACGACTACACGGGCCGAATCAAAGAACTCTTTCCCCCTACCGACCGACCGACCGACCGACTGACCGAAGCCGAGGGTGCAAGCTCAGTATTACTGGTTATTGTTGTCTCGCTCGCACGTTCCAGGAGCGCGCATCAGGACTAGCTGTTTTATTTGTAATTGTGATCTATTACTTGAATAAAGTTGATATATTTTTAACATAACTAATTATTTCAACGATTCCTTACACCTGTCAATACACTACTTAAAATAAAGTTACATATTTGTGTAATTGAGAACTTACGCCCCAACTCAAGAGTCACTAACGGTTACTTAAATCGCTCCTTCCTTAGTAAAGAATCACCATACAAATTCTGTACTAAAGAGCGATTTAAGTAACCGTTACTGACTTTTGAGTTGGGGCGTTAGTATTGATATTGCAATTATTATTACATACTAAACTTATCCAAAAATGGAAAAATAATATTTTAGTCAATATTTATTATACGCTGTAAGCGATGTGAAGGTGGTGAAGCAGAAGACAAGTGTGTTCAGGTTCAGTGTTCATATCTCCTCGTTGGTGGTGTAGCGCAGCATGTCCGGCGTCTCGGCGCACGGGAACCACACCTGCGCCGTGGGCAGCGGGTAGTACTCGTGCGCGCGCACCAGCTCGTTGTCGAACCGCCAGAAGCGCGGCCCGCGGAAGAAGAACGTGTCTGAAACAACCACGCTCTTTGCAGGTTACACCAACTCCATGTCAACGTCACTCTGAGTTGACTCATTTGAATATGAGCTCTATGTCGTGTGCCTTACGGTTGAATTTTTAACATTTATCGTAGTTTAAAATATACTACGTACAGACCACTTAAAAAGTAACTAAAGAAAGAAAGAATTAAAATGTGTGCAATTCACACGTGTTAGAAGTGAAACCTTCAAAAATTTTGTTTTCAAGATAATGAGACGAATATAAAATTTCGGGAAGATGATAATTGTAGGCACAGAGTACTTAATCACTATGATTGTAGGTTTTACTACTCCACTCCACTCAACTCAACTCAAGTCAGTCTCCACTGGACAGTTTCGTTTCATAAAATTTCAAGTCACCCCCGTACTAAAGAAGTTTTCACTTCAAAACATTATTTGTGGCTAAACACACAACATATTTATACTAAACTACATAATTATTTAAACTATACATGTTAAAATGTTCGCGTGTGTTGTATAGAGAATGGTACCCACTCGGCGTTTACTACGCTCGCGTGGTTTCCACGTGTCCAATTACGGCCGGTCTCAATAATGTACTAACAGATGGAAGACTGTGGATAGGGTATATTATCTGTCATATTTGTCAATTTTTGCTTCTGAAAAATTGACAAATATGACAGATGACAGCCCTATCCACAGTCTTCCATCTGTTAGTACATTATTGAGACCGGCCGTTAGTCCATCAGGGATCCGATAGCCAGGGGATCTCGGATCATTGACACGCCCCTGTACCTATCAGACTTGCAGGCGGGATATTTAGGTGTTTTAAGATCAGTCACAAATGAATGAACCAGTTGGTCCTAGTTCGTGTTAGTGTGACAATCTACCTCCTTGCCATATGAGCGCCGCGTCGACCGGGTAGGGCACCAGCCGCCACGCCGACATCTCCTTGGGGTACCCGCGGTCCATGCGCGCGGCGCGCTCGTCGTACCGCCAGAAGCGCTCGTACTCCACGAGGTAGGTCTTGTTGTTGTAGTTGGAGAGGAAGGCGGTGCTGAGCTCGGCCACCTGCGGCGGCACGCGGTACTCCGACAGCCGCCCGCGCTTGATGAGCCGGAAGCGCGCGCTGAACTCCCAGTAGCTGCGACCTGGATACATCCACATTGACTATAATTATACTAGCTGCCCGGACAGACTTCGTTCTGTCAAAAGTTTTTTATTTCATTTTGAGATGTAAGCTATCCTATCTTTCAAGTTGGATCAAACTGCACACGGTGTGCAAATTTGATTAAAATCGGTTTTGTAGTTTAGGGAGTCCATCGCGGAAAAACAACGTGACACGTAATTTATATATATTATGATGTTAAGATATTATTACACATAATTACTATAATTATAGAATTAGCTGCATAATCGATGAAAGTGGCCATGTTTTACACCCAATGGTAGGTATATGAAGCAGCTTGTTTCAACTTACCCTTATTCAATTCGAGGGAGGGACAGTTATATATCTACTATTGAAATTAAAGTTACACACATACTCTCTACCCATAGAACACATAGAAGTAGCTACTATAGTTGTTAATGTGACAGCATACCGTGGAATATGACGATGTGACCGTTCTGTTTCTCGTAGATGGTCTTGATGACCCGGATGTGGGCGGGCAGTCCCCGGAACACGTCATGGAAGCGCCGCGGGTATCCCTCGTCTATGTGCTTTCTTTTACTGAGCACCCACATCCACTGGAACATTGTTCATTATTCATTCATTACAAATAATGGTTTAATTAATAAGTCTTATCTTTTATCTAGCTTGTGTTTAGACTATGAGATGGTTTAGTAGCTGGTACTGAGTCGGTTAGTACATAGGTTACTAACGGGACCTCAGACCTGCGTTAGTATTATAACATGTGTTTAATAAGAATAATAATATCAGTTAAGTAGGTAGTTATTATTCGTTAGAAGTCCGGTTTACACGTATTAAGTAGGTAGTTAAGTAGATTACAAAATTTTAAGTAAATTAATACGTGTAAAGAGACAATTTAGTAACTTTGTAGTTAAAATTTAGTTATCTACTTAACACGTGTAAACCGTAAAATTTAGTTATCTACTTAACTACTTAATAAGTGTAAACCGAACATAGATTCCTTTTAAGTGTATGTCGGAATGTCCTCTGCTCGTAGTTGTTTAAGTGCTGCAACAGACTCGACTAGACAGGTGTTAGATACTTAGTTTTCTAACTGTAAGATTACACAAACTCACCTCTTCCTCGAACACGAATATCTTGCCCTGGATGACCTGTATGGTGTCGTAGTTGGTGAAGCAGAGGTCGGGGATGTCGTCTTCATCGAACTCCTCCTCCTCGTCGCTACCGTCGTCGGCCTTCGTGAAGCGCGGCACGAGCGACGAGCGCGCCACCACCGCGCCCTCCGTGCTCTCCGCGGTCTCCGCCGACTGCGGCGTCTGCGGCAGGTCCTGCTTCACTGCGGGTCAACCAGACATCAATAATGGGACTTCCACGCTTCTACCCAAGACTGTGTTAGTGTGATGAAGTCTACCTTCAACTTTATTACTGATCCACTTATAGACAACAGATTACAACTTATAACTGATGCGATCCGGAACTATTTTCCCTCAAGTCCTCAACAAAAAACTTACAATACAACTCTTGCATTCCCAGAATATCGTCCAGATGAAGCCTTTCCACCGGCACTTGATAGTACGGGTACATGACGGAATCTTTGACGCTGGAGTGGGACAGTCCCAGCGCGTGACCGATCTCGTGGACAGCCACCGCAAAGAAGTCCGTAACATCCTCATTGTCCTCGTCAGGGTTGTCTCCCCACAGCTCATCATCGTCGAAGTGCATGCTGCCGTGTGGCGGCGGGAAGGCGTGGGCCACCACGCGACCTGGCCCGTCAAAAGGAAACCTGAGTTAGAAAAGGACAGATAATATAGTCTCACTGTTCAGCTTTAAGTGCACCAGTATGAAGGGTTTAGCTAGAATGTAGCACCAAAGCGGTCACCTGGTTGGTTGGAACATTGACTTATACTGGACTACATTTTTACTAGCGACTAGTGTTTGTTACCGTCAAAAGAAAAATCTATTTGTTCTTTAGTATTTCGATTACTTACTCTATTCAAACACAAATGTTACTACTAATAAATATTATGCTCTGTTTCGGAGCTGTCTTGACAAACTTGATGTTTCTTTTAGGGCAAAATGAATATGCGGAAGACATAGGCTACTTCAGTGAAGCCGCTGGGAGAAGGTTAAACAGACTTAAACTTACCCATCTCCATGGTCCCGACTATTGAAGGACACCTGTATGTCGGCCTTCTGGTCCACTCGCTGCAGGAAGTGCAGGCCCCCGTGCGGCGCCCACACCGCCAGCCCCGCCGCCATCAGCTCCTCCACTCGGGACTTCGCTAACGTACTTGATCCATTAATAACCCTGAAAACCAAATCAGATTTATGAAAATGGACAGGCAAGATTTTAGGGGGTAAAATGCAAGAAAGGAAATCACCGATATCAAGATTATAACATATTCTTAAAATGTTGGAAAATCGGTACTAAGGGATTTTAAAAGCCATTCAAAAATAAAACAAAGTAAAGAACTACGGTACACGCTACGCTTCATAACTAAGTGTAGAAAAATATTTTGCTGAATTTGGGAAAATAGTTCAGTGATTTTGACTTCGTAAATGAATATTAATGGTTCCTCCCAAGGATCAAGTAACAAAGTAGGTCTGACCTGTACGAAATGCCTCGTCGGCCCCAGCCCTGCTGGATGATGTACCGGCGTCGTCTGTTCTTCGCAGACTCGCTCTCGATATCTTTCACTCCGCACCGTCGCTTCTTAAATAACTGGAAATTCCGTAGGATTTGTCAGTACCAGAAAAACACATCATCTTATGACGAAGTTATTGATGACATAGGAAACAGGGATAAAAACTAAGGTTATGATCTCTAGGCAGCAAAATCTCAGGAAAAAAAATAGGTACAGATTTTTTGAAGTTCAGAAGACTTTATTTTGTTAGACTTACACTTCGAGTCTCCGGATCCAGGTGTCCGGTCTGCGGTAGTCCAGCGAACTTCTGCATCTTGGCCACCGCCTCGGAGATAGACTGAGTCGTGTATGTTTCACCCACATCGTACGGCACTTCAGGTAAGTAGCCATATGTCTTCATAAACTTCAGCTGTAGATGAGTAAGGTGGTTAAAAAATTGTAATTTTTGTATTGAAACGCAGGCAAGTACTCGTATAACTCTAAATTTTTAAAAGGATACCAGGATGAATAAAATAAATATAGTGGAGAACTATAATATTTATTTCATGTGGTCACCATCGCCAATTAAATCACCGATGCGTTGCTGATCAAATAGGAAGCGGAGCACCCGCATTATTTCCGGCTGTTAGAAACTTTTTGTGTGTCTTCAAAAGATAGTATATTCTCTTGCTAAGTTAGTGCGTGCACTATCTTGGATTTTTGTCAAGCATTATCTTATTTTATGTAGAAAAAAAAAACAATTTCATGGTCGACATTAGAAGCTGGAAGAAGTGAAGGATATCCAGAGTAGTCGCCGTGACATCGTCCCGTGTTTATTTTTCAATATTCGTACTACAAAACAATTTTTAATTTTGTATCCGTCATCTATTTCAATTGTTTGAAATAAAATACTCGGTGCGCCTTTGAGAATGCAATGAAAATTGATCAACTCAATATTAATATGCAATGATACCTACTTCCGGCAAGTAGATTCAAATTTAAATTCAAAATCATTTATTCATGTAGGTATCATTGATACTCTTACGCACGTATTTTTTTTAATCAACCAGCTTTTCGCAAAGGGGATTTGTCATGGAGGAGAAGAAAAGCCGAAAGAAACTCCTCAGTACATCTTTTAAAAATAAAATACATTGGTACCTATATTTAAAACAAAAAAGTATCACTAGCTTGTACGGAACTGGTTGCAGAGCTGGTCATTTCCATGCGTCTTTGTCATTTATGTACTCATCTACAGTATAGTAGCCTTTGCCTAAAAGTTGAGATTTTACATCACTGGCAAATCACGTATTAACTTTGGGATTTTATTAGAACCGTACACCAAGGCCCATAAAAGATCGCTGCACTTTAGAAAGATAACTGTAGGTATAAGTGTGATTTAATTATGAAATTCCGACACCCGGTAGGTACAATAAAGCTGACTGTATAAAATGTTGTACCTAAAAACCATCAGGGTCGACGTTGCTTTTTGACCGGTGGTGCGTTCTAAAACAAAGACATTTAGAAAATCAGTCATTTTGGGAAAAGGTGATTTTGATATTTGTTCATTATGAGATAAAAACAATATAGAAATTAGTCCTAACAGACCGGAGACAATTCTACAAGACACGGAGATATTTTCGTTAAGAGGTTCACTGTACATACAAAGTGGGTTAGTAGACCAAAGGGTGGGTGATAGATTACTAAAGTTTATCAATGAAGATTAGACACGACGAATTTGAGAGACTCAAAACATTAACAACTCCAAGTCACTGACCTCTTCCGGCGTTGGTGCTTTCTCAACTAAGAAAATAGTCCTGCATGTCACTACACTGGCACCAAACACGAGGACGTACAATACGCACCAGCCACCATTCATGATCGCGATTCAACTGACAAAGAAAGCAAATGTGGACTTATTTGTACGCTAACCTTTGACTTGCCGATAAAGCTCCACACTACGTTGTATAAATACTCGGCAGTCGGAACGGTAGTACGGTGAACGCCCTGCGATAGTCTCCCGTTGAGGGTTACTCACGCCGTCATCGACATGCTGCTAATGGGAAGTGCATGGGCTTACTCATGCATTAATCGAATGTGCAGTTTTGTTTATTTGAACATTACCTACCTACATGCGCGGGATGTTCCCATTCTTTTTCCCTGTTTGGTGTCGGAGTGAACGTTAGTTCGTTGTTAAACTCCTAAGATAAAAAGGTTTACGGTAACAATTTATAAGGGAGATGAATGAAAAATTTATAAAGTAAGCGATTTATAATTTCGGTGACTTCATATTGTGACTATTATCAAGCGGGCCGTTTCTTGGTGGTCATACTATCATGTCATACTGATATGACTATTAAGGATCGTTTGTATCGGTGGTCATATTATTTGAATGAACACCATTTAGGTATATCGGAGGGTCCCGGGTTCGATTCCTAGCCAAGAAAGACATTATGAGAACACGGGAACCATAACGCAGTGGCCGGTGTGGACAAGACACCCACCCGCCCACATTTTGATTACAGAAACATGATATAAATAACTATAGACTCCGCTGACGAGACAACTGCAGTTACTCTGTTTATTAGGCGTAGGATACAGCGATGGAATCAGCCAATAATCATGGAGATAGAGGGTAGCCCAATGATGTTTTAGTAATATCATTGGGGTAGCCAGTAACTTATAAAAAACCTTATTGACAAACGTGAACGTCATTGACATGTCATAAAAGATGACAAACCTTTTGTCAAAAAGTCATTGAGAAATCACACACATCACTATTACGATTCTAATGATTCGAAAGGATTCAGTTTTTTTGTTATAATCTGAAAATGCAGTCCGATAAATCATTGGAGAAAATTCACTCTGTGCCGAATCTGCGGCACGGCTCTTCCACGAGCGTACCGGACTTTAGAAAACTGTACAGTCTTTCACTGTCTCAGATCAGAAAGCATTCAGAGATTGGCGACTACAACTACAAACCAGCTCCGTTTGTATGTTTTCTTTCTTAGTTATTTACGAAAAATATCTAGAGCGCTTATCTGACAGACGAAAATAGATTGAACAAATCAAATTCACTTATAATAACCACAACGACCAGAGGAGGCAGCTAGCTGTCCCCTCCATGAATTCTGTACGTCTACGAATATCTACATCTACTGTAGTCCATAAAAGTTTATACTATAGGTATTGTGCGCCAGGCAGTCAGAGAAGTTTGCTCCCCATAATGTTTGATTAAGTCGATTGTATTGCCGAGTGCATTGGCGATTTAGCCGAAAAAGAGCAGTGTTCACTGCTGCTCGTGGACATAAATATCACCGACGCGTTGTCAGCCAAGGATGGAACGTGGTATGCGTCTGAATACTTTGAAGGCTGTCTCTGCGACATCCCAATCGAAACTGGGTAAAGCTTACTTTAGGGAGAAAACACCTCCGTCAGCATTATAGACCACTCGACCAAATTCTTGTTCGTTGTTCAGCAAATGGATAGAAATACTTTATTTGCCTCCATATCTTATGTCACCAGAACATTCGCTGGATGTATGGCTACAACCCGAAGGTTGGGGTTATAAACCTGAACGGACAGGGCAACCCGACTGCATTCTACGCGGCCGGGAACTGTGGCATCCTGTACGACTGGGCTGCTAATCGCATGAGGATACTGCAAGGCCATGTGAGCATTGAGTACTTCCTAATGCGTCATGGACTATTATTGCACCAGTGTGGAAGGCTGATTCTTCACAAAGCTTTTGTTCCATGTACTTTTGTTCCCTAGTAGATAGTTATCGTGCTTCATAAGGAGGTAATTCCAAATGAGGAAGGTATTAAAACGGAACACTGAGTGTGTTCCAAGAACACGTTTCGTAAAGGACAAAGCGCTGATTTTCATAAAGGGCCATCTCCAAAGCATTAACTGAGACGGAGATTTTAAATTTTTGTAGATATTCGACCTGGGGCAACATTTTGTTCATGTGTAGTAAATGATACCTTAAACTATCCTACTCATAGATTCCTGTTTATCTGTATAATATCCTGTATATTTTATTTTATTTCAGAGACACACAGTCACGTGCATAGCTAAGGACAAGGAGGGCAAATGGCTGGTGACTGCTGACTCGGGTCCGGAGAACATCCTCATCATCTGGGACAGTAGCGACTACTTCCCGGTGAAGACCCTGTTCGCGCCCCACGGTAACGTGAAGCTCGCAGGGATAGCTCTCAGCACCGATGCCAAGTACCTCCTCACGTTGGGGTACCAAGATAAGGCTAGTCTTCGTTGGTGGATCTGGGCGCTCGGAAAAGATGAACCGCATGGTATTTATTAACACGTCATGGAATTTGATACTCCAGCTCTTATATATCTCTCTCTGATACCCATTTCGCGCAAAAGCAAGAGTAATAATAGAATTTAGTGTGAAAAAATCGGGTGGGGATATGACTGGAGTTAGGACATACGACCAAATATCACTGTGGGTGAAGTGAATTAAAATGAAATTGAGACCTTAACAATTTTAATGTAGGAGAGATACAACCTACTGAATGGTTTACTAAATTAAAATCTTTAAACTACGATTCCAGCTACGATTGATGTGGACATCCCACATGGTGGCGTGGTTGACATGGCGTTCAATCCGTACAATTCGGATCAATTTCTACTGATGACCAAGAGCGACATATGGATCGGTATATCAGGGGTTAGAATCATTTGATACTTACGGAAACCATATGATAGAATAATTTAGATTTAAGACAGCTAAAATACTTATAATATAATTAATTATACAGTACAGCAACTTGTACCTTTTAAAATTTTCTAGAAAATCTTTGTCATTGAAAGAGGACTTCTAAAGGAGACTGATGATTACGAGTTGAAAATTCGGATGCCACCCAAGAAAGTAAATCCTGATGTTGGCAAACTGACTTGCTTCACTTTCGTGGAAGGAACCTCTCAGATCCTCGTCGCAACCGACCGAGGTGCTGTCCTGGTCTATGGATATACGATAGACTATCCAAAGGGAGAAGTCGATGCGTCGAATTATGAAAATCTGCGGTTTATCAAGGTGTTGAAAGTGGAGCAAAACAGAATTAACGATATAAAGAGCATAGATGGGTGAGCACGGAAACTAAGTAACATGATAACGTTGAAGCTATATAAAGTAACTAGCTGCCCGGACAGACTTCGTTCTGTCAAAAGTTTTTTTTATTTTGAGATGTAAGCTATCCTATCTTTCAAGTTGGATCAAACTGCACACGGTGTGCAAATTTGATTAAAATCGGTTAAGTAGTTTAGGAGTCCATCGCGGACAAACAACGTGACACGTAATTTATATATATTAAGATAATGAAAAAATGGAACCTTTCAGGGTAGTGGTAACGGGTAACAGCGAGGGCGATATTCATTTCTATGACGGTCAAATGAAACTACTTTACTGGGTGCACGGCTTTCACGTGGAAAACATTAAAGGCCTCAGCTTCAATATCTCGCCAAGAATTTACGATATTCTAGACCCAAAGTGTATGAACCCTTTGTTACTTAATATAGATTGTAGTTGCTTAAGAAAAATAAATAGATCCTGTGATGGGGAAGCGACATTTGGTAACAACATTAAGGCAAAAGAGGATGAAAGTGTTATTATCCTCCTACCAGACTTCCTTGATTCATTTTTCCAGGCAAGAAGATGTGCGTGTGTTGGGATAAAATGGTTTCCAAAATTGATCCAGAAACTGGTGAAATTCGTCACAAGCTAATGAAATCAAAAGTAGCGACTGATGCCACTGTGGGTGGGAAACCCTTTTTGGTCAGGGACTTCATTGTGTGTAAGAATGATTTAGAGATGACAATATTATCAAACTTTTAGAGACACACACTTCCAGGAAATAATGTAAATCCGTTGTTTTATTTCAGGCACGGGTAATCAAGGCGTTGGGTTTGTTGATTTTATAACGGAAAAATATATGACAATATTGGACAACACGATTTCTCATGCTCTTTCAATAACTGTTCACCCAGACAAGTAATTAGACACCATTAAGTAGACATAGAAAATATGATTAGGTGTTATAATAACTTATAATTAAAGGATTTTTTAATTAAAGGATAGATTACGTCTGCAACTCATCACCGGAAAACCTAGCCAAATTAAAATCACTAAGATGACCTCCTAAAGAAACTTCTAGAATTTAAACTTGTAGACCATTAGAAAAGACTTCATCAGATGTATTAAAATCTAGTACCTTCACCTATCAGTAATATGGTTTCAAAAACTCTTTGTTTTAGGCCGTACTTTTGTATTGGATTTGAGAACGGGATCGTAGAGATGCATAACTACGTCCAGCACAAGCTGTTTAAACGAATAGATCTCAGAGATCATTACAAAATAATCATACCGCCCAAGGACGACTCTATCAAATGCAACACGGAGATCACCAAGCCACACATGTCTGTCACCTGCCTCAAGTACTCCCCTTCAGGTATTTATACTTTATTCTATGTTTTATGTACTTTAGTCTATGCCTTATCGCCTTGACAATTGGTTGGTCCTTTGTCATAAGGGTAAGGCTTAAGCCTCTTGGTTTGTTTATCTTACTTTTTTATAAATTTAATCTCAAATTTATCCATTGGCTTTAAATGTAAACGGTTACTCGCGATTCGTATAATGTTACACTGATATTTCAACCCAGTTCCATGGATCATTGTCTCCCCGTGATCCACATCTTTGTTTGCTCATTTTTCCCCAGTGTACTTTTATACAATTAAAATCAATATTTCAAGGATTAAAATATGGCCTGAAAGAAATGTTTAGTCAGTATATCTGGCGTTGAATGTTTTCTTAAATTTTTACAGGACTACATCTCGCTTGCGGGTTAAACACCGGGGAAATTATCTTTTTAGATCCTATCACTGTAGACATTCTCACTGAGAAGCCTTACAAAGATACTCAACATGCGATCAAGGAGATCAATTATAGTAGCGACTCTTTAACCATGGTTTTTGCGGTAAATAACAAGTTCTTCACTGTCGTTCTAATCTTTAAATACGTTTTTTACGTGTGGTGATGCGAACGTTTAGCGGGCTTCTTAGTAATTTGCTTTACCATGGGGTTAAGGACTTTTCTAGCAAAGCTATCGTCGTCTCTACAGGATGTCGGCAGGACTGTGGGAGTTTACAAATATGACTGCGATCAATTCGTCTGGCAATTTGTGGGCAAACACCGGGCTCACTACAAGGATATATCCACTGTATTCTTTTTACCGGAGAAAAATGAAGATGGGGAATACAAACAGATTTCTCTTGGAGCTGACCGTGTTATGGTGGAGTATGATATTGGAAAGAGTTCTGAAGAATACCTTGAGATCTTCAGTTTGGACAGAGTCGATCAAACAGCTGTTCCTCTAGCGGGGATACCATGGCCTACTCCGAAGGAAATAGATCCAGAAACCCACCGTACTAATTTACCATTGATTCTTATGGCCAACAATGAGGTAATTATATCATCTTTGCATTATCCCCGGGAAAATTTGAAAAGGAAAGCTCCCAATCTTCCTTTTAACATCCAAGGCATTCCAAAATACTTATTTCTTCTATTTTCAAAGCTGACAGTTAGTCATATTCAAAATGTTAAATTTTAATATTTTTAATATCTTTCAACGAGGGCTAAAGTTGTTTATCGACTTCTATCACTATCTATGTCTTGCAGCACAAATACAAGATAGTTAACTATTCTACTACAATGACTCTGTCGACGGTGTTGGGGCCTCGGTACGAGCATCCCGTGAACAGAGTACAGCTAATTACTGTGAAGAAGGACGACCAAGAGTTGCATTATTTATTGTTCTCCACCAAGAACGTGATAGGTATTCAGAAGATGCCTCTCGATGGGAACCCTTGGAAACATGTAGGGATGTTGGGACACCCCCTAGAAGTACGTATTATGAACAACGTTACGCATTACCTCCTGTGGATATAACACCTACGTACGTTAACATACCAAAGCTTTGCTGGAATAGTTGTTTTTATGTAGTATTGAATGATGAATGATACTATAATGTACTTTAGGTGATAAACACGTGTTTTCGTGAAGACAATGGAGTGTTACTCACCATCGGGGCAAAGGACAACTGCGTTACTCAATGGGCAGCCAATTACAGGTAAGTATACTCTTCTTATATCGCCTTTTCTTATATCTGTAGCCTCTGTAGGGTAGGAAATTTTAATCATTTTGGTTAGAAGCACCTTTGCCAAGCAATCACATAAGCATACAAACCGGTAAAAAACACTGCATAGAGTTGTTGAACTATTGTAAATAATACTTCAATGTATAGGGTATAAATGTTTATCATACCTAATCAACGTATTCAAACCAAACAACACATTGTAGAGCCGTAGAAACTACGACCAGGCTAGGCGGAGGAGATCTGGACCCATACTACTGCCTCATTGAGGAGGGTCGTCCGGGCTGGCTGTTCCACGAGATCCGGGACCTGTTCTACTACATCCAGATCCTCTGTCAGGGAACCTTCTCCCCGGCCATGCGCCGCGTTAAGGACTACATTCCTATTGACTCGCTGCCCGATTTAATGAGAGCTTTGGGTTACTTTCCAACAGAGTATGAGGTGATTATCTCATGTCCAGTGGCATAGCGTGGGCTTTAATATTATTATTTAAAATATTTTTTTTATTAATTAAAAATGCACTTTTCTTGTTTTTTAATAGCAAAATTTACATTAAAATTTAAATAAAATTAATTTTAATGTATATATTTTTTTCTTCTTTAAAAATCGAGTGGCTTACCGCCCTCTCTTCATGTGCCGCCCGGGGCCAGGGCCCCCCCGCCCCCCCTCCCCCACGCTACGCTACTGCTCATGTCATCTAATTGAAAGTGTCTTAATATTCTATTGTAGTTTCACATCACGACATCACGCAAAAGAAAATTAATTATCCTACTGTTTTTCCCAGTAGGTGATTGAGTTCAGTAACTGTCACCATCTGTTTCAGGTAGAGAATTTAATCATAGAAGCGAAGTACAAAGTGTTCCTACGATCCCCTGCCACTGAAATAGATTTCGAAGAGTTTGTAAAGCTGTACATAAACCACAGGCCGGCTTTCGGTGACAGCTACAAGAACCTCAGGAATTCCTTCAAGTTGTTCTGCACAGTTGAGCAGGACTCGGAGTGCGTCATCCATCGGGACGATTTTATAGACATGCTGACTAATAGTGGTGGGATAAATGGTTTTAAGTTTAGTTTGCCCTAACATCACTAACATCATAAGTTACTTGTACATATCTGTTACGAATTAAATAACATATTGGTCATCGGTTGGAACTTATCCTCTGGAAGTGGAAGTGGAAGTAATATTATAATGAAAATGTCAAACTTACCTTCTCTGTTTCAGGTGAACATTTCTCCCGGGAACAGGCTTGGTATCTGCTCTCCATTTTATACGGACATAGTTTCGAAGAAAGAGCAACCATGCCGGAAAACAACTTTTGTTTTTTGCCGGATGTAAGCATAATCATCGCATGCTGATGCTGTTGTTAGATCTGTTGGCAAAACAAATTAAATTTAACTACCGGGATAAAATTCCTCAAAACCAACCTTTTATGAACCTACTACTTAACCCTGAGTTTAGCTATGATCACAGTCCAGTACATCGAAATACTAAACTACAGTAATCTCCAAACTTATTGGCCGGGCTGAAGTTGGTACCTACCTGTGGTTGGTACAGGGAGCGTGCGGGTGATCGTAGTCGGATGTCCCGACCCCCGGTGATACCTTATTTTACGTTCTGCGCAACGACTCGCGCCAACTTCAGCCTGGCCAATAAGTTAGGAGACTACTGTACCTACAATTAAGATTTACTTAACAAAAACTAAGTCTCATTAATTAAAGCTTTTTCATTAGGTAATAACATTCGATGAGTTACTGAGCACCATAATTGGCATCCAAACCGTGGAAAACTTATCAGAATACTCCGTGCAGTCGATTGTCTCTCAGAGCGTTGCTTCGGACTCCGACGAAACCGTGGATTAGGAGACATACCCAGCTGATCTTTAGCTGCATATTTAACACCAACCAGTATGGATGTTCACAGCATCTGACCCAGGGGGACAAAACTGAATTATATTGGCACAGGGAGAGTATTCTCAGAATCCGTATTCGTAAGCATACAGAAGCCCCTCTCAGTGTGTCCAAGATTAGAAGGATTATGCTACTTGATATTTATATTCAGTTTATTACAGTACATACAGTATACAATGTATGAAATTAATATTGTGAATACATATTTGCATTTTTATTGCAATTGTTTTATTTTTGCTATGTAATGGACCGTAGTAAGTTTATCGACTACTTACTCATTAAATACTAATGCTAAGATAGCCTGGATAGTTTTCATGTAAATTCATCATACAATCTATTTTTGAGAATTTTTTCACTAGTCCAACTCCAACCTTTTACCGGCAAGGGGGGGGGGGGGGGGGGAGGAGATACTTGACTCTAACCAAAATTAGCACTTCGCAAACGGACCTCTAAATCCAAAAATGGTCTTAAAAGACCCATAATATTTTTGAAAGAACTTTTCAAGGATTCGTCCTTACGTTACCTGTTGGAGAGTTACCCTGAAAAAAAAAAATGTTTTTCAATATTTTATTCTACGATTTTGGAGTTTTAAGGGTCTTGGCGCCTTGCTTAGGACAGACGAAACTATAAGGGTTCCGATTTTTATTCGGATATTAATTATTATGGTCATGACAAAACAAAAACATGAATTATTCTTCAATACTTAGTTTATTATTTATTATATTATTAACTATATACAAATTCTTGTACAACATTTTGTTGAACTAACACAGTCGCAATCGCAATCAATTATAAAAATTCACAATTTTACACACTTATATTCATTAAATAATATTCCTTTTGACAATTACTCGACCGCCAAAACTATTTGAACATTTTTTTAATTCGAACGCACATTACCATTTTCCAAAAGTTTAGTATTCAATATATTTCTAATTAAATACTATTAAAATTAACAGATTTACCATTACTCGGATATTGCACCTGAGTGGCGACCTACTTCTGGAACCCAACCCGTATTTCATCAATTTAATTAATACGATATTTGTTTGTCCTTGAGTAAAATGTCACTTGCCCCCTACTATACTAAACGCAAAGACTCGTGGCAGGCGGAGTAATAAAACGTGCAAAAGAGACGGCGCACAGGCACAGAGATGCGAAACACTTAATTTCCATAAACAGTGCAAGTGCGAGAGAGAAAATGATGTGCGCGGTGTGCGCCGTCTCTTTTGCAGTTTTATTACTCCGCCTGCCACGAGTCTTTGCGTTTAGAATAGTCAATTCAAGAAGTTGTATGGTAAGCGGTCAGAGATTTACTTTTAACTTCACTAATCTTCACACTGGCTGGACTGGTCAACCATTTGGATTACATTACATTACTAGTATTAATCTAATAAAAAATGTTTTTAACAGTGTATTGTACATTACAATACTTGTACACAACACAGAGTATTTACAATGGTTAGAGACGTCATGCGAAAATAGCTAATATGAATTATTTCATGTTTCACAACTAGATATAGGCTGCCATTATTGCAGTATGAGCAACTCCTAGATTAAAAGGGTGATCACACAGAACACTCAGGCCAACAACCTTTTCAAATAATATTAGCCCATTATCTTCAAAACAAGTATTTCCATACTACAGAATATTAACAGAGAATTGTAATATCTTAATCATAATCATAAATTATTACATATCAATATAAAATACTACTTTGTGTGTCCCCTCACTATTAGTAAAATAATCTTTGTACATCTACAATCTAAATGAATTTAGTATTTACAAAATATTTAAAAATATATTACAATTTGTAAGTAACTCACTCTGTGGCATTAAAAGGCAGAGAATTATGTTCAACTCATTAAGTATAAAAGAGATTATAAAATGGATTATAAAATCATTTGATGAAGGATGGCGCCTAAACCTCATGTGACTGTAAATCAATCAGGGAAGACAAATTGTGCCAAATTTCAAGGTGGATTATCTAAGTGAAGCAATACATGGCCTTCGAATAAACAAATTACCACTAAATAACCTCCCATGGTCAATTTATATCCAATTGTTTGGTAATTACATTTTGAGCTTCACCTTCATAGGTATAAATATTTTAACTCTAGCAATGAATCTGTGATCAATCTTCATTTTGAAATCTTATTTAAGATTGTTAATTATATTCACAACCAACAGATCATCTGCTTCAAAGTTTAGCGACTACAGGTTCAATGATCCTAAATAGTTGTAAAATTTAACATGTATGCAAGTTGGCACCTCCTGAACATATATGAAGGCCTTGTACTATTCATTTTAAATAGACTATTCATCTATTCACTATTAGTTTAACAATACAAACATATACCTAATAACAACATCACATTACAATTAAGTCAATATGAATGTCCACTTTTCTCCTTCATCATCAATACAAAAGTGAATCATCTTTTCATTTCAGACCAAAAAAATTATATACATTTTTCTGCTACATAATAATCCGATTACTTCATACTACACATATAAAGTAATAGATTTCTTATTAGTGAAGGATAAAACGAGTTACTAAAGCTTGCTTATATCAAAATCCATAAAAACCCACTATGTGAATGAATTTATGAGTCTAAAATTTTATTCTCATTCATCCTGGTGTTCCAAATAGGCCCCATTAATATGATATAAGAAGCTCCATTTTAAATGAATGACAAGTTGGACTGTAACACATGGTTTATAATAAGAACAATTCACACGGAGCACCTCATTTGGGAGCTCTCAGACTAGAAATAAATATGCCATGATTCTTACTTAAGACCGTCTAACTGCATTACTTTATATAGTAGTAAATTGTGTTGAAGTACATTGAATCTACTACTCCTACAATATGACAAGTTATTTGGCTTAACACATAAATATATATTTCTGAGACACACCATTTATCACTCATAAAATTCCACCACATATTTGTAGTAAAATTATTAATATGAAGCACTGTGCAGTTTCTGTCCGTAAACTTATGTTGATCAGTTTGTTTACCACTCATTCCACTTTCCCTAAGGTTTTCTCACAACCGGCCATTACTCTCAGTCTGCCTTTAACCGCTTTGCTGGTGTTGTGGTGCCACTGCTCTGTGAGTTGGAGTCTTCAGAAAAGTTCATATGTGTAGAGGTGAAGTCAGTTGGGCCTTGGGAGTCACTCACTGTTGAGAAGCCTGAAATGCCATTTAACAAATGACTAGATTGATTTATAATAATATTTTGTCAGAATTCATGTGGTTGATATGTTTCAGAAATAATGAATATAGCCCAATGTAGTAAACTATGTCACTGTATGTTATAAATATTCAACATACATCAAATATAACAAAATATTATGTCATTCTGTTTAAGATCAGGATAAATAAATATTATCAAATCTAAATTTAAGACTTTCGACTTGACAAATATTAAGTCTTCTTCAAAAAAAGGTTCTTAGTTAGACTGTATTTTTTAATTTAATATAATTTGTGTTAAGTACCTCATAACCTTTTGCTAGGTATACCGATTTTGATAATTCTTTTTTATTCGAAAGCTGGTGCTTATCATGAGGTCCCATTTAATTTGAGCGAGATCTGACGAGTAGTTTGTGAGTTATCCCTAATTTTGAAGTCAGTAATTTTTTACAAGGATTAATAAACCCAGTCATGACTTATTTTGTTTCAAGAGCTAGCTCAATTATCGCTTTCTACAAACAGACTTCATGAATCAAACTTATTCTTAAATTTACTGGTATAACAAAGTTACTTACAGGTGTTAGAATCTTCGGCCATACCAAAATTGGAATTAGATGAATCGTGCATTTTCTTTGGAGTCAACGCGTTTTCCTTATTTTCACGTTTCGCCGCGTGTTTTTTCTTCTGATCATTAGTCGAAATTGGTACCCATTTATATATTTTCATAGTCGTCTCACCGATCGTTACCCATTTTTTCTCCCTAAAAGTCAGTCATATTTAATGCAATTCAACTAAAACAATATGTACGTAATGAAATACTCAACTTACCAATGGCGAACTTTCTCAACAGCTTGCATGACTCTTTTGATATCATCTTTAACACGATTTCTAGTTTCGGCACGCACAGAACGAGACATATTTAGAATTCACTTAATTACTTTTAACAGAAAATCCACTGAGAAGTTATTACTTCAAGAAATTAATTCAAACTTCGGCAAATATTTATCTTTATTTCATTTGTCCGCCATTTATTTACTGCCTTGAGATGAACGAATGAATTTGTATTGTACTCGGCCTTCAACTGAGTGAAGTGAAGAATGAATGAATCTAAATCTATGGTGAACCTGCCTACGTGCCATAGATGTAGTATAGTCCGTTCAAGGTCATTTTACCTCTGGCTATTAAGTTGGCTAACCTGAGCTGTGTGTTGTCATATTAAGTTTGTACTATTCCCTTAAATGAAATATTTCATATTAAAGTGGATGTCAACTTTTAATTCAGCTAATAGCTTTCCTAAAGTTGGAATCTCTTTTCTGACTGTGTACATTTCATGTATTTTATTTCTTTATACCTTTATCTTCTTTTGTTGATTTCGTTTTTTCGAGGTGAAAATATTTTTTTAGGATGTAGAAGAAGCAAATTTGCCTTCCTTGGTAATGGTGCTGACAGTTTTTTCAGATATACCTGAAATAAGAACTATCCGTGAACACTGTTATATTAAAAGCAAAACAATAGAAATGCTTAACTAAATTAAAAAAAAATCAGTTTGTTTATAAATTGTCGGCATTTTTGTATTGATACAAAATTCAATTCAATTCTATGCTCAACTGCATTTTATGTTGATATAAAACCATGACAAGCTATTTTTTATTATACCGTAGCCGCATACATCATTTTAGTTGGACACTACGAGGAAAAAACAATAACAGGTAAAACTATTTTTCCTACCTGTCATGGCCGCTACCCATCAACGAACATTCTTAAATGGGACTAGAGGGACATTTTAAGCTTTTTTCTTTTTACAAAAATTATGCACTGATAGAACAATTTTTCTACCACTACTTTGTATCCTTTTCGGCATGATAGAAGTTAAAAATTATTAATACAAAAGAAAAATCCAAGAATATTGACAGCAGATTGAGACTTTTTGTCACGGAGACTTTTTGTTACCCAGTAAAGTGCTATACTATGGTGACATGACAGCACGGTGACAAATACCTAGTTCCTATACATCTAAGGGCGCGTTCCACTAGACGCTCAAAACGCTCACAACGATCAAATTAGTATGATATTTTGATCGTTGTGATCGTTGTGAGCGTCTAGTGGAACGCGGCTCTAGTGACGTGACTGTCACCCGACTGTCAAGTTTCCGAGACAAAAAGTCTCAATCTGCGCTTACCCTTAGTGGGAAGGTACAATGACAGGTCAGAGGTAAAATAACTTTGAACGGACTGTACGTGTCATTTGACATTGTGACAGATAAAATAAATTATAGGTGTACCAGCATCTCATGGCATTTTTGACAAGCAGAAAAAACGGTTTTTAATATGGCAATATAAATTTTTAAAACTATATCAATTGTCAAGTCAAAAGAAACAGTTGTATGGAATTTTTTTCTTTTTCTAAAATGATGATTATTTTCGATTAAATACCGAAAAAACCTTTACAATCACAAACCATAAATATTATTTTCAATGTTTATCAAAAAACATGTGAGAAAAAAGGTGTATTTAAACGACAATCTACAATATTAATATTATCCATCTCGTAGGATTGACTCATTTTGATACTTTATATAGTTTTCTTGATTTTCTTAGTAATTAATCTAATTATGATTTCTTTATATTATGTAAATAGAATTGCAAATGATACAAAGATAAAATAAATGAAATGAAGAATACAAATATTGTTACAAAATAAAGCTTGCAAAAATGTTGTGTATATGACATGAAAATTTACATCATGCAAGTTCACTGAAATGTTGGATGAGCAATTCATTATTATTATCTATTTATTCTCTTCATTAAAATATCCATATACCTATACAGATGGAATTTAAATTGTAGTTGCATAAATTACATAGTCATTCTATAATCAATTATAATATTAAAAATGTGCGTAATGTAAAATTGTCTTTTATATATTTTCATCTGAAGGTAATAAACCAGACTTATAATGTAAACTATTATGAAACTAACACTATGATAAAAATATCAATGATCAACAAGTTTTATTCCAATTTTCCCAACGCTGGGGAGTGTTGTGTCTCCAATTTTAATTACCCCTTTTTGCCATCAGATTCTGGTACACCTATAGATATTTTGTTTTCGAGAAGTGCAAGCGACTTTATTATTTTATAAAAATTAGAGGTAACGTGAATATGAACTGTATTGTATCAAATCTACCTAATTTTTGCATGAATCTACTAATAATTAGTGTATAAGATCAAATAGCACCGTTTGTTTGTAGAGCTGTTTAATATTTACATTTTATGTATATGGCACTCTATGGTTTTAACGTTTAGTTTATTAAAGTTATTTTAATATGAGTTATGACACGTTTGGTGATGGAAATTCGTTAAAATATATAATTATAATTTTCTAAAACTTGATACTTATCAAAGAATTTTCTAAGGTTTTTATGAAAATGAGATCCAATATCAAATCATAGGCAATAAATAATTTTTCGTCTATCCATTTCAAATAACAAAACGCTAAAAACCAATACTTCCATTTCATTGGTAGAATTCATGGTAAGGTATTTTCAACCAATCAAAAAATTTGTATTTTAGGATCAAATCAAACGAGTGAGTGCTCGACTCGACTCGTATGTAATCGAAAATCAAAAATGTCAAAAATATGAAAAATTATTCCGAATGAGAAATTTTACAGGTATTTTTGCCGAAATAAAAATAAAGTAAAGCAATAGAAATATGTCGAAAATGTTGTTTTAAACCGCAGGTAAGAAACTGTGAAGCATTATGTATATTTTAATGTTGACTAAAAATTCTAAACACGAGAGATAAGTCTGAAATTCGGCTTAGATAAATTTTGATCTTAGGCGGCTGTCAGTTGTTTTACGTCTTTGTGTTTTTTATTTACTGGTATCTATTTATAAATGCTTTAAATTGTACAAACATTTTCACGCTGCTGAAACTGCAGGGATGTGCTCTAATGGCTCTAATAGCTATGATGCAACGAGATGACAAGGTGGTTAATTTAAACTGATTACGCTTTCTTCCTCTGTTCTCTGCTTTATTATATATCCTCTCACATCTCACTGTAGTTTTTGATGTTCTCTCAACTTCTATATCGATTTTGTGAATTAGTCAAAACATAACCTCAAATTTGCCCTAGGTTTAGAGCAAACAGCAAACCTATTTTTGACACTAATTTGGGCCAGTTGTATATAACTTGCTCACAGTCTTTCTACGTTATTGTGCTCTGATAAGGTGTTATAAGAAGCAATTTCATTGTTAGTTTAATTAATTTTAGTACTTAACTGTATTCTTATCAGATTCATTCATAATAGCAATGGTTTGAATTATATTAACACGAGTTACAGAAAATGTCATAAATAAAATATAATACAAAGCTAACATAGGCTAACAACTGAACATTGAACTTCTACATATATTTTATTTGGAAATATACTAATGTTATTGTTGTCAAGAAATGTTATACAGCGTGTTGAAAATAGGCACAGGGCACATCCTCAATTTCTTGACTTCTTAAATTCTCATAACATCTGTTTTACATGTATCTCATTGGTAGTTGTAGTACTTTCTGGGCTTGCTTTTACATTCTAAGTGAACATGACAGTTGGTTTTTCTATTAATAAAGCACCTTTAACTTCACCAATGTTCTCCCATGATTTGAGCCCATCACTATTGAATAGAAAGTGGGTTTAGGAGAATAAAGCCTATAAAGTAAATAGCGTATTATCCTAAGTAACACTGTTTATAAAATGTGGTAGTATTTTAATAATATTTATATTATCGTAAATTCTGACTGTAGTGGAAAATAAAAGTACATAATATTTTATTTTCGATTAATTTAAGACAATACACAGTGCTATAAAGTGACTGAAGAAGATTGTGTAATGTTGACATCAGAAACATCAGAGGTGATAATTTTGAGCTAACGTTTAGTAGAGTGCTACCAATATACAGACTTCATCCATCCATCCATCAGCCTTTGGAGGTCCACTGCTGGACATAGGCCTCCCTTAACTTTTGCCACTCTGACCGGTTCAGAGCCTTTTGAATCCAGTGGATTTATCCAGACTTAATTATTGTCAAATAATAAACTAAAAGGATATGTGTGTTGTCAATCCCAAACTTAACAAGAAATTTTATAATAGTTAATAAATAGCATAAAACCAAACCATTCACAGTAGCTAATTGCAACAATATTATTTTAAATTAGTTTACATGTTAATAACACTTGCTTGTTGCACCCTTATTAATTATGTTGCATTTTATATTGGAGACAATAACAGTGTACTTCTTATGAAAATTACTATTGATTTGACTTAATGGAATGCCTTAACTTTTACCAATTTCTGATACTATGTTTGAGATGACAATTCTGTATTCAGTCAAGTGAAATATCTTCTCCTTATGGGAAATAAACTTTGTTCTAGGGCTAGTTCTTTGGGCAAGGAATGAAAAACTGATCCAATATTATTACCAAATCTGGTCTCACCCAGCCCTTTAAATGTCTCCATCCAAGTATTCTGTTATTGACTCCGACACATTCTTATGCCTGTTAATTTCTGTTGCAGTTGTGTCCTGCATGTTGTGTTTAAACCATAGAAGTGGTGCGTTAAAATTATATAATTGGCATTGTCCGGCGTAAGGTTGGGCTAACGAAACGTGCATCTTTCATTCCCGTATGGCTGCGTATGTAAACCGTACGATATCGATGATGGCTGGCGACGGGCCCCACAACGTTGCATCGCTGAACAATGGGACGGTGCGCGTGAACATGTCCAATGTGGACTCACCACTCCAGATATTTGTGAGAGCTAAGAAGAAGATCAATGACATATTTGTGGAGATTGATGATTACGTCAAGGATGCTGTTGTTTTTATGCACGGTGAGTGATAATTAATGTTTTTCTTTTACTTCCCATACCTATTTTATATTGGGCGCAAATAAACTGACATATTAAATAAAATATTACGCTTACACTTGTAATTGATGAACAGATAAGAACCAAATATAAAATATCTAGCAATAACAGGCTGTAAATCTAATCTGATAGGAACAAACTCAATAGCTAGTCCCGTATAAATCTCATATAATTGAGACAACCGGCCCCAGGTCTAATTTAACTGCCCCAGTTTAACTGATACTCCAGTAGTTTGTTTTTTATATTTGGACAGGCATTGGGTATTAATAATTTGTTCACTACTACTAACTCATACCTACATAGGGTGTAAAGTTCTGTATAATTGTTTCTTAACATTGGTTAAGGCAAGAAACTATAATATCATGATTATATTGATTTTCCATTAAGCAATAATGTGTTGTGTATAAGGGTATGTAATTTGATTATAGCAAGCTTACAGTTTAAGCTGTTACATGTAAAAATGAATGAAGTGGGTCAATGTGCTTGAATACATATTATCTGTTCCACTTCACTCTGTTATGTAATTACTGAGCCTAACACAACTATTTGTTTAAATATATGTATCATTTTAAATGTAAAGAGGTACATACTCACAATTCTTATTTTTTGTACTGATATTTGGACCCAAGGTTATGGATACATGGATACATGGATCAAGGTTATGGCCCAGGGCCTAGGTTTACATTTAAAATATGTAGTGTCGGCGTTGAATGAAATACATATAATATTTTACATAGTCATGGTACATTGTTATATATATGATATCATGGTGCAGTTGGTCTTTGCACCCTCAGTGGAAAAAAGACAAGATGAAAATTACAATTTTGCAGGAGAGCAAAAAACTGTTAAAATATCAGTAGGTGGTCAAAGGATTATGAGTCATTACGATTTCTTGCACCTAACTGTCAAGATTAATGATAAAAAAAATTGAGCATATGCTTTTGTCCCTCTTTCCAATCATAATAATATCTAAAATTCAAAGTAACACGACTTTTGCTTTTTTTCCACTGAGGGTGCCACATATTCTAGACTAGCCAAAAGATCAAGTCATACCACCAAATAGTTTTATTGTATGTGTAAGCAAACTACAAAGCATTCACAGTTCATACATTTAATTTAAATGTTTATAGTAATTTGTATAAGTTTGTAGTAGATGTTTATTTATATCCTACTCACACTTCCAGTGAATATTGAAACAAACAACACACTGTGTTCTATAATTGTATGTGCATTTTGTATTCATACATTGTTTCATATTATAATAGGCTAAAGCTTAATTGCGAGCTCAAGGCCAGCCTTAAATGATTGATATTTTTAAATTGCGACATTGATATTTTTAACTTCAAGGCGAAAGTTATGCTTTACCCTGACTTACCATTTTCACTTACCATCAGCAGGTAACTTATAAAAGGTAAAATAAGACGAGTTAGTACCCTGAATATTTTTACCTGTATGTTCTAAATTAATGGAGATGATGACTGACCTGATGACTAGGGCTTACACACAACTAAATCTTTATCATTATGCACCAATCATTATTTGTGAGAATTTCATCTTATTTCACAAGAAGGCAGCAGAGTTTACTGAAGTATTGAGACTACCAACATTTAAACTGTGTTTTACTTACCTTTCAGCTGTGTCAGGTGAGAATGGCATTGCAACAGCACAAGATGTCTCGAACGTGGAGGGGTACGTCAGCAAAGTGGAGGCCATACGAGAAGTGCTCAAGCGGGATCACATGAAAGTGGCTTTCTTTGGCAGGTACATATTAACAGTTTTGCTATTTTTATACGATATTATTGATTTGTAAAAATTTTTGTCCTGACAGTCCTGTCTGACTGACTGCTCTATCATCGCAGAACCCAAACTACTGAATTTAGAAACGTGAAATTTGGAGAAGGGATTCTTTTTACCACATAGGCATCCACTAAGGGAAAATGTATTATATTGATATTGGAATTTATTTAAATTCATTAAGGTGAAATAAAAAATACAAAAGCAGCCAAAAATTTGAAACTTTTTAGAATTTTGTCTATAAAATCATGATGGAAAAGAGTTCATTTTAATATACATTAATTGGATTCAGAGGTTTAGTCCTTTTTAACGCTAACGGGCTTCCACTATAATGTAGATTATTATTATTTGGTGAGATACGGAACTACGATGTTGAACGTGGTGCAAATGACTTGTAGGACAAGCAACGGCAAAAGTACGGTGATAAACGCCATGCTGCACGACAAGATATTGCCGAGCGGCATCGGGCACACCACCAACTGCTTCCTGCAGGTGGAGGGCTCCGACACCGACGAGGCCTTCCTCCGGACCGAGGGCTCCGAGGAGAAGCAGAACGTGCAGGTCGGTTTACATGTTAATAGGCAGTAGTGAGCAGAACTGAAATCAAATAACTAATAATCCATCCGACTCGAAGGACCATATCTGGCTCGAAGGACCATAGGAAGGCGTGTCTAATAAGTAATAATATTAGGTCTTGGTACTGTTGATTGGCAGTAACAAAAATAAGAAGTGAAGATCAAAAAAAGAGAACTTCATTGCGCGCACGAACATTAAATACACAGAACCTAAACCTAATCTATCATATTACCTAAAAACTATAAAATAAAACAGGATTTGCTAAAAGTAGTCAACATCCCTACGTAATTCCTTTTCCTTCTTCTATACTGATTGATTGCTTCAATATCTTCAACATGTAAAGCTCAATGCATAAGTAATCCCGTCCCGTACGGGCCACGCTCCGTCCGGGATTCCACTGCGTATGCACTATCGTATACATTTTCTATGAAACTATGTTTCCAAAATGCAATATGCATTGGGCTTTAATCTTATCATGCGAGTATGTGTACTTGTCTATTTGAACTAAACTTGTTGTGCCTGGCAGTCGGTGAGCCAGCTGGGGCACGCGCTGTGCGCGTCCCGGCTGCAGGAGTGCTCGCTGGTGCACGTGTACTGGCCGCGCGAGCTGTGCGCGCTGCTGCGGGACGACGTGGTGCTGGTGGACAGCCCCGGCGTCGACGTCACGCCCAACCTCGACGAGTGGATCGACAAGTACTGCCTCGACGCGGACGTGTTCGTGCTCGTCGCGAACGCTGAGAGCACGCTCATGGTCACGGTTAGTGTTCAGATTGCCGATGGAGAAGGGTCCAGTTTTTCTCAATTAGATGATTATTTTAAAGACAAGACTGCTTGGACATGAGTTTTATGAATATAGATTGTAGTAGGTGATAAGTGCTATCTGTAACTGTGAGCAGGAAAAAACAACCCCGGTAGTTTCTTGCTGCTTCTTCTCCCGGGCCCTCTCACAGTAGGGCCCTGTTGAAGCATTGGCGTAAATTGCATGACTTTCAAAAATTGTTTGTAAACCAAATCAATTTTGAATAAAAACATTTGATTTGATTTGATTCTCTAATTGCGAGTTTTTAATGGGTAATGGTTTGGTTACCAAGCGATAAAAACGGAGCGTTTATTGATTCATTCTGCTTGTCTATCTTCCTTCATGTCATGGCCATGGCCATTTTACTCAAAATTATTAGTTTTGTAAAAATTAGATATTAATGTATTCTATGACTGTATCTAAATAGAAAATATTTTTTTTCTTATGTAGTAAATTTGAATTACAGGAAAAGAACTTCTTTCACAAAGTGTCGACTAAGATCTCACAGCCGAACATATTCATACTGAACAACCGGTGGGACGCGTCCGCCTCCGAGCCAGAGTACTTAGATCAGGTGAGGCCACAATATATTGCCAATCTTAGCGTTCCCGTACTCATAACACAATAACACACAACACGATGGTGATCTTTGATATTCTGTTGAAAAAAATAACCTCCACCAATTGCTTAGTACCCTAAAACATAAATGCAATACTTTAGCCATTGGTAGTAGCCCATTTATATAATAAATTGTCAATCTCATTGCTATACAGCCGTTTTCAATTACCTTCTATCTACAATAGCCTCATTCGAAAGGCTTGATAGCTGGCAAAGCTGGACGATTTGAGGCCGATAAGATAGAATATTAAATATGGAAGCGAGCCGTTACATGTGTGTGTGTGTGTGTTGCAGGTTCGGTCGCAGCACGCCAACCGCTGCGTGGACTTCCTGTCGCGCGAGCTGCGCGTGTGCACGGCCAAGGAGGCCGAGGAGCGCATCTTCTTCATCTCCGCCAAGGAGGCGCTGCTCACGCGCATGCGCGAGCGGGAGAAACCCGTCTCCTGTGAGTACTGCGTCGCGCCCCGCCTCTTGTTACCCTGGTGTTCCTGATGTTATAGCCCGTACACATGTATTAAGTAGTTAACTAAATTTTAACTAAAAAAGTTACTAAATTGTCTGTTTACACGTATTTAGTACACGTATTTACTTAAAATTTAGTTATCTACTTAATTACTTAATATGTGTAAATCTGATTTTAGGGGAAGTAGACCTGGCAAATGACTAACAAAATAGGGTTTCTGTCCAAATATTAAAGCTGATACCGGTATTAGATTGGAACTGATGAACAGGCTTTATTAAAGAAAACTACCTGGAATGAACCTATGCTTGTATACTTGCAGTAGCAGATGTTTCCAGATTGAGTTAAGGATTCGTTTGTAATAGAAATTTTAAGCAACGTTCATTTAAAAAATACTAATAAACACACCACTTAATCTGTACCGAAATAAGGCCCTGGCTATGGATGGGTTAAAAAGGTATATTTATGTTATGATTATATGTTTGTAAGTCAAGTACATAATGTGGGGCAGCTCCCATCCTGGCGGACGGGCACCAGGTGCGCTACTTCGAGTTCGTGGACTTCGAGCGCAAGTTCGAGGAGTGCATCAGCCAGTCGGCCGTGCGCACCAAGTTCGCGCAGCACTCGCGCCGCGGCAAGAGCATCGCGCACGACGTCATGCAGGCGCTCGACCAGGTCTCTCTCTCACTCTCTCTCTCTCTCTCTCTCTCTCTCTCTCTCACACACACACACCCACACACACACACACACACACATAGTTTTAAGCTGACGATCTGAAGTTCGAATCTTGCATACATCTGGCATATACGACCCGTGTGGCGCAATGGTTACCATACCGGATCGCCGCACCGAGGGCCCTGGGTTCGATTCCCAGCGAGGCGGAAATTTGAATGATTAGTTTGAATTTCTGTTCTCGGTCTGGGTGTGAATGTCCTTGTCTAGGGTGTTGTCCATGGCACCCACGATACAGGGAATCCTAGTGTGGGGCTATGAGTGTGAAGCGTTATTTATTATTTTATTTATTACCTATTTTTCTAAGGTACCTGTATATTAGAAATATCTTGTTGAAAATTAAGATTTTAGCTAAAAAAACTGTGCGCGTATCAGTGTACAGGATTGTATTATTTAAATGAAATGAAAGCGGTTTTTATTACGCTCTCGAAAGTGTCTGTCAATGCACATTTGCCTAACCCCTCAATGTGTGAAAAGTAGAAATAATTGTCTTCTAATGAATACACTAAGTGGTTGTTCACACTGAACTCGCGGGCGCGGTCGTGGTAAACGCTACATACATGTGAACACTTTCATAGTAGCTCATATGTTTGATATTTCGCGACCGCGCTCGCGACCGCGCCCGCAAGTTCAGTGTGAACAAGCACTTAGGCGTATACGGATAGTGCATAGCAACAGTGAGTTGAAAGTGGTGTGTGTGTGTGTGCAGGTGTACAGCAGCGCGTGCGAGCTGAAGTGCGCGAAGGTGGAGAAGCAGCGCGTGCTGCACGAGCAGCTGTCGGCCGTGGAGGAGCAGCTCACGGCCATCACCAGGCAGATGAAGGACAAGATCAACCGCATGGTCGAGAGCGTTGAGCACAAGGTCATTAACTCATTATACAAATAGATGGATTGTCCAGGACCATTAGATGTAATATTTTTAAAATTCCAACTTTGATGCAATGGGTGCACGACTGCACGGGTAACGGCCCCTAGAATTATAGTCCGTTTTTACGTTAGGTATGTGGTGAATAATCTTGGAACTATTTTTTATTGAAATTTTATTTAAAACAAAATGGAGAGTAAACAAATTAATTTCAGGATTACATAATTATTTAATTTTTTTTTTTAATTCTGTGACTACCTTATTTTTTAATTATTACAAATTAAAATATCAATACAACATTAGATTCAATGGAAAAACGGATTATTTAGTTATTTTAGAAGCTAGACAGCTGCTTTTGCTATTTGTGAGTTACATGAAATAATTGTCGGCTGTGAGTTTGGAAGCTATTATTTTTCTTTAGTTTTATGAAATGTCTTTGATAGTGATGTCCATGCACGACGCCGACTACTTATCACCAGGTGGGCAAATCTGTTCGTTATTTACACAAAAATAATGTGTGTGTGTGTGTGCAGGTGTCGCTAACCCTGAACCAGGAGATCCGCCGCCTGTCGGCGCTGGTGGACGAGTACGACACGCCGTTCCGTCCGGAGCGCGCGGCGCTGGAGCAGTACAAGCGGGCGCTGCACCGGCACGTGGAGGCGGGGCTCGGCTCGCGGCTCAAGAAGCGGCTCTCCTCGGACATCGGCCACGAGATGGACGACGTGCAGAGGGAGATGGCTGGTGCGTACTACACTCCCAACACTGCTACACTGCGACACTGCTCCTAGGGATACTAATAATATTTGTATTATAAATGTGAAAGTTTGTTAACATCAAACGCAAAAAGTACTGAACGGATTTTCATGAAACTTTAGCACATAGGTACACATTTAGAAGGTGCGAGAGTGCAGACCACACACCTCCACAGTAAAAATATTAAGGTAGCTCAGGGCGGGATAGGAGATTAGGTAAGCAGGCACAACTCAGGTTCTTCATGGTATTATTTACTTACAAAGTATAAATTATCATTTACAACTCACTATTAGATTATTTACATGAATAGATACGGCTATAAAAACAATAGAAGTATTCAAAATAAAATAAAAGTATGTACATCGTTCCCGAAGGGAACCCAGCTGACAGATCATTTTTATTTTCAAGCCAAAATGTCAATGTTTAAAATTTAAAAGTAAAATGCATCTGCCAGCCAAGGAGTATTGAACGAGGCATTAGTACATCTCGTTACAAGGGAAGTATCTGGAATGAGCAAGAGTGAATAGGCTTCTACTAAGTTAGTGTGCTTTACCATCCAAGGCTTCATTACTGCTTACCATCAGGTGGTTTTGTGGTCAAGCACTAACTTATTCGGTATAAAAAAAATGGGACATAGGGTATTTATTATCCCGGACAACGCGGGCAAGGGCGCGGGCAGACAGTTAGTTTTCTAAAATATGATTTTGATAGTCAACTTGTATCTTTCAGACACAGTATTTTCTTATTTATGACTCTTTATGAGGGTGTGATATTTAGCGTGATATTGAACGATCACGATGCGTCTAATAAAACCTACTTTGTTGCATTGTTATTACTAGTATAATAGATGACACAAACTGGCTGAAACCATAACATTTTGGCATCGGCTTAGTCGGGCAAAAATTGTCTCAGTAATGCTACAATCATTTAAACATATAACGTTACTGGCTGCCCGGACAGACTTGGTTCTGTCAAAAGTTTTTTTGTTTATTAAAACCTTCCGTGTGCCTTAAAGAACATTGTAAGCTATCCTATCTTTCAAGTTGGATCAAACTGCACACGGTGTGCAAATTTGATTAAAATCGGTTCAGTAGTTTAGGAGTCCATCGCGGACAAACATCATATCGTATTAAGATATAACATGTGGTTGTGGTCCCCAGAGCGCATGTACAACATCCTCCCGGCGCACAAGCGCGCGGCGGCGGCCAACTACATCGTGCCGCACCAGCAGCCGTTCGAGGTGCTGTACCGGCTCAACTGCGACAACCTGTGCGCAGACTTCCACGAGGACCTGTCCTTCCGCTTCTCGTACGGCATCACCGCGCTCATCCAGCGCTTCCAGGGGCGGAACACCAACAAGATCGCGCTGCACAACCCGCCGCAGTATACGCAGGTCACTTGCACACATTATAATAATATTGTAGGTAGGCTAGGACAGAAAAAGTTCCCCCTGTTTTATCTTGTCAACAGATTAAAAAAAAATGTTGTGGATAATTTAATGACATTTTATTGTAATGGCACTGATCTGTTTTTGTGGGTAACTAAGTATTAACCGATTCGTTGCTGATGGCACTACAGGCGTGTTATCAATGTTTTTAACTTGTGGCATCAGCAATGAATCAATTAAGTATATAAAAATTTCAGATATACATTCAATCATAAAAGAGTAGAAAACACCTGCGAATCATGCAATTTCATCGGCAAATTACGGTTGAATTTCGATTTTCGACAATAGAGAGAACGCTCGTCTATACGTTAATACTCGATAGCGAATCAATAGTAATAAGGTCCTTTGAATACATAAATCCCCCTCCGCCAGATCCCCCCGGCGATAGGTCCGCCGGGCACGTCGACGGAGGTGGTCCGCGCGAGCAACGGGCCGGCGGGCGGCGGCATGGGCCCGCTCAGCGCCGAGGAGTGGGGCATGGTGTCCAAGTTCGCTCTCGGAGCGCTCACCTCGCAGGGCACCATGGGCGGCTTGCTGCTGTCGGGACTGGTGAGTAGCTAGCAAGGAGCTTACAGTAATCTGAAGGCCACACTTTCAAAAAACTGATCAAGTGACAGTGGATTAAAATTTGGGCCCGGGGGGTGAAGTTGCTCATCGACCCCCTAAGAGTGGCTACGAGTTTTAAGTCAAACGTCAATCAGGCCTGTGATTGATCGAAATTGTTCAGCCAATGCGGTTACAAACATTGAGTTATCCTGTTGATGGATTTCCCTTTTCATTGATGGAGTTTAGGTTGCAGTGGTGTCAAATTAGATCGAGTGTGTGTAGGTATTGGCTAGATACGCTGCAAAGTACCTTTTCAAAACAGTAATTATTAATGTTTTTGGTGCAGATTCTTAGTGCAGATCGTACATCAGTTTGGTCCTTCGAGCCGGATCAAGTAACTTAATCGAGTCACCTGCATTCGTAACTTAACATTGTAACTCAAGAAGAGGTGGTATTAAAGTAACAATCGTCAATATATATTAGTTACAGCAATAACATTGTTAATTGCAGTTATTAAAGACGGTGGGGTGGCGCGTGGTGATAGTGACGGGCGCGCTGTACGGCGCTCTGTACGCGTACGAGCGGCTGACGTGGACGGCGAAGGCGCAGGAGCGCGTGTTCAAGAAGCAGTACGTGCAGCACGCCGGCAAGAAGCTGCGGCTCATCGTCGACCTCACCTCCGCCAATTGTAGCCATCAAGTGCAGCAGTGAGTCACCTCTTGTGTTTGTTGACTGATGTTATATCTTTAGGGGTTTTCACAGATGCTCAATTTAAAAAGAAAAAACATGTTGATCGTACCGCATTCTTGATTTGACTCGCGCTCTGTCGTCACTAAGACCAAGGCCAAGCGCATTACCAATTCGCGCGGCTTGTATGTCCACCGCCAATCCGCACTGGAGCAGCGTGGTGGAGTATGTTCTAGACCTCGTCAAGAGGAGACCCGTGCCCAGTAGTGGGTTATTTTGTGAGTTGAAGCCATATGTTCTTTGAGATACTGTCTTTGTGGACAACACCCTTCACGACCTATCTGTTGGTAAGTGGCAGCAGTCACCGTCTTTCACGCAAATCTCTCTCGTGGTGTTGACGAGACGTGCATTAAACTTAATACTATTATGATTGAATATCGTAGAAAAACAAATATGTAACGTAAGAACGTTTAATAGCTAAGTAGCTGGTTAGTAACAACAATCTGTCACGATATATCAATGTACCCACATTAGTATGTCATTATCAATTAAAAATGCACAAAGTGGATATCTACAACTATATTGATATACATATATGACAAATACGTTGTGTAACGTTCCCAGGGAGCTGTCGACGATGTTCGCGCGGCTGTGCCGGCTGATCGACGAGGCCACGACGGAGATGGACGAGGAGCTGTCGGAGGTGCGCGCGCACATCACGCGGCTGGACGAGGCGGCCGGCTCCGCCAAGAAGCTGCGCAACAAGGCCGGCTACCTGTCGCACGAACTGGAGCTCTTCGAGGATAACTTCCTCAAGCACTAGTGCAGACAGCCAACCGGTACGCTTTGTGATCATTTTTAATACTGTAAATAATAATATAATGCTACACACTCATACGCCCCATGACCCACATTAGGATTCCTGTCGTGGGTGCCATAGACAACACACACTCAGACCGAGAACAAATTCAAACTTATCATTGAGATTTCCAACTCGCTGGGAATCGAACCCAGCACCTTTGGCACGGCGCGGTATGGTATGGTAACCATTGCGCCACACGAATTGTTAAATTATGCTGTTACATGATGTTCAGATTATTTTACGTTTTGTGCCTACTGCTTAGATTTTTGGTTGAATTAAACCATATTTCAACAGAAAGCTTAATTTTCTGTTTAAATAACCATCATAATAGCAACGTATTCTCGCCTGTTACTAAAGTAAAAGTTCGAACTTTTCCCGCCCACGTTTTCGCTACCGGCACTTTCAAACCTGTGTTTTTACTATAAATACAGTTTAAATTTGATTATCTTTTGTTGAAATTTGATTATATTATTGATGACCAATAATTGTATGTAACTTGCGTAAGTATGTTTAGTTAGAGTGTGGTAAAGTTTGAACATTGATTTTGTTCCAGTGAGCTGACATGGAGCGCGGTGAGACGCGAGCAGCACGCGTCGTGTCCCAGCGGCGTGTCGGCGGCGGGTTGAAGTATTTATATAACATAACGTTACTCGTCGATACAGCTATAGAGCGGAGACGGCGTTCTGAACGCTAACCCACGTTCGTAACGAGACGGACACGCTACAACCAAATAAAACCACGTTTATTTATCAAGTATCGAATGCTAAAAGTATGTTTAGTCAACTTTGCTCCTTACAGAATTTGAAATCATGACAATTATGTTTCGGAAATGTTTTGTGCTCGTTTTTTAAATTGATAAAGAACGTATTATATTTGTCGCTGTTCGACAATGGCACGTTTGTTACCGGTCGAAACGCTCCTACTTTCTGCTTGACATTTTGTACTTGATGTTTCCCCAATACAATGTTGCGTTAGTAAGCCCTGTTAGTAGGGAATGCGGACGAAGTCAGCTTTACTAACACGTCACAAATATATCGGGAGCGTCGCGTATAATTTAGTAGTGGAAATTATATTGTAAGAGGAGTGTAGTACACTTCAATCCCACCGCCGGCGCTAGTGTCGCCAGCGGCGGCTGTGGGGGAGAATGGGGCAGCGGGAAGAACTGAAGGAATCGACTCGGGCAATAAAAGTCGTCTAATACGATATAAATAATGGTATTAGCTAGGGTTGAGATAGTTCCCTCGAAGGCGATCGCGCGTCCTGCATATTCTCAAATGTATAGTCAAATCTAATTATAATGTACATTTTTGTTGTTATTTTATTATTTTATTTAATACGTTTTTCGTCGCAATGAAATCACGCCGGACGGTGGTCTATAAACTTGTTGAAACGTTTGACTTTTAGTTGTTAATCACTGAGTTTATTGAACTTGTTCACGTGTTGCAATATTTACCTTCGGTCGTCGTGGTGCTAAAGCACGTGTTACGTGACATTACACACTTCTCTGTAAACGTGACATGTATCCAACTGTTTATAATACTAATGTTGTTATAATATTGTTAGGAGTTCTATCTATAATGTGGACATATTGGAGATATAAAATATTACCTTATATTGTCTATGGTATTTTGTAAACTAGATGATTTGTGTGAGCAGCATGATGTATGTTATTAATACGATGGGCCTTTTCGATAATTCTTTTTCACTAAATAGTTGTTATTCATATCATAAAACTAATTTAAAATTCATCTCATGTCGTATTTTGTCTATGGTGTTGTGTCAGCTTATTAACAAAATACTTTTTACCAAAATACCGAGTATGTAACCGTAAAGATTTGGTTTGACTATTGTGGCTCGGGCAATCCTGGCCCTCCGCAGACATTGCGCTAAATTTAAACTATTAGTAATTTAATTACTTGAATAAATATGCAGCAGGTCCGCAGTTCACAGGACCTTGTGAATATAACAGTTGTTTTGAAAGGGCTCTGCGCACCTCTAGGAGCAGGAGCAATGTGTCTCCGTTTAGTTACCAACACGACATTACTGTCACATTGTAGAGGGCAGCGTTGGCAATGTGCCTTGTTACACCCAATTAGTATTTGTATTACGTATAAATTGCCTAAAAATATTGATTACTTTTAAAAGAGACTTTCCAGCTGTGATAATTTTAGTGCTTATTTAAGAATTTTTGATCGAACGTGACGTAACCAACTGTTACTGGGCACATGGTCAACGTTGCCGAAGTGAACTTTGAATGATTTCCTGTTTCTTTTTTAAGTTTAATTTATTGTAACTTATTGTTCCGACAACGGAGTATGGTTCCGACCTGCGTCGCCCTGAGGCCGGCGTTGAAATGAAGAGGATTATTTCAAAATTGTAATTGCAATATGCAACATTACTGACATTCTACGAATTAATTAAGGAACAAGATAAATTGAAAAATAAGATAGAATAGTTTGAGCGAGCACGCAACAGCGCACGGAAAGATTGAAATTAAACTCTTGTAGAATTGTTTACGAAGTTTTGTGATGCGCTGTCCTGCTCGCTCGTTGCCGACAAATAATTTGATACAAAAATATCGTTAACATGGTTCAGACCTTAGCGATCATTAAATTGTACTTGACAAACGATAAGTAAAGAATATATTTAAGAAGTAGCAGAACAAGAATAATATTAGTAGCATTTAGCAGCTCGCAACGTCAAGGCCATTGTGTAGCGGACGATCCATGACGGCGTCGAAGCCGTACGTTGTTGAAAATATACATTGGTTTGTTAACATGTTTTGATACTGTATAAAGGAATTGTTTGTAAAATAAATTATGTGCAAAGAAATGAGGTTAGCTTGGCGATAAAACTGAAGAGATTTGAGTAGAATTTATTTGATTAGACACCTGTATGTACTCGGGCAATGTGTCCACGGGTGTAAGTCAGGGGAGTGCTCGGGAGCAATATATCTATAATACTATACAATAACCATGAGTTCCTGACTCGAAACGTACCAAGGATTATTACCCTTACCGAATAGCCATAGTAAACCGGTTGTATTAGCCCATATCCTTGAATTCCTGAATTACGCCAGTGCACACGTTGAGGGAGCACGATAGAATATGAAATTTATTTTTAATCAAGCAGATTTAATTCAATTCGCTTGCGGGAGCTTTATTCGCGTTTGTACTGCACTGGTAATGAAATGCAGTTCCATAATTCATTGTTTTATCGTTTCATGGACGGCGCCGCGGCGAGGCAGAGCGTCATGTCGGTCACTCGACGCGTTGCTACCATGCATCCGTTTGTGTTAGATAGTTCTGTTGTCCAATGTAATTAGTCGTCATAAATAGGTGAATTTCTTATGTAAATAAAACAAATAAAGGATTCCTTTATAGTAAATATTTGGTTTTATTCAACTAATTAAATATCAATGTTCATATAAAAATAGAGTAAATACAAAATAGAGCTATGAGATCAAGCTTTCCCGTTTACTTATGATTCTTAACTAATTGGTATAGTAACACATTTGTTAGTTCTACTATAAAGGTAGAAGTTATTCTTAAAGCCGACTGACAAGTTAGAGATATTACAGACTCCATTGTCTTACTATTAAATGCCGCTTAATGTACAATATTGCGGCCTTAAGAATACAGTTGGAGCTTTATAATATAAAAACAAGTGTGTAATCAGCTACACGGACAGACAACAACAAACATACATATGCACAGATTATGAACAGATAACTCCATCCAAAAACAACCGTTAACGCCTTGAGTGTTCGATATTATTTCAAATGTTCAAGTTGGTCGCCGCTCGGCAACTACACTACTACAGCTGGTGAGACGGACTTCAGATGCTACGTATCGCCGGGCGAGTACGTCAGTATGTAGTCAATATTCATTTTGCCTTCCAAGTGTTCCGCTGTGAGTCTTCTTGGCGAGAGCTGAAAATAAAGGAACAGAGCTAATTAAACTACTACTAAAAATCTCTTCTAGTAGCGCATTGATTTAATAGCTGGTACAGTTGTTAAACAAAAAATGAAATAACTCATTTTTTTTTGGCCCTGATCTATTGGGCTACATCTCCAAATATAATGTATAAATTGAGTGTAATAATAATAACGGACTAACAAGTGGTGCGTCGTCCCGGAAGCTCCCCCGGCGACAGACGACCATCCCGCCGCTCTCCGCCAGCCCGTAGTGACGCACTATGGCTCGCGCCGCCCCGTCGTCCGCCGCCCCCAGCCACGCGCGCACCGCTCGCAGCGGCACGGGGCGCCCCCCGCTACTGTACGCCACCGATATGACTTGCAACGCGCGCCTGCCACGAACACATTATTTATTATTGCCCACATTAAAAAAAATTATGTAACTATAACTGAACAGTCTGCATCTTGTGACACGAGTTTGGCAATCCACAGACTAACTTGCGTGTATGCTCAAAACTTCTTTAGAAGAGGACGGTAGTCAGACATAAGCTATAACTTGAGTATGTCTGAACCGAGGTCTACCGCATCTAATGATATATTTGAAGCACTTCATAACACTACTTTAGCATACCTATACGTGAACTAAGCTTATTATACTTTTAAAAATTTTTAGTATATTAAACTCACCTCTGTAACGTGGGCAGCAACAAAGCGACAGTGCAGAAGGTGAGCGGACACAGCTGCTGCATGTGCCTGCTCACGGTGGCGTAGTGGCCGCGCAGCGCCGCCGCGGACATCTTGTATGCCAGCCGGACTAGTGGCGCACTGCAAACATATACTATACTATATGGCACAATATAGTAGTTGACCAACTACTGTCCTTTTGAAGTGAAAACTTCTTTAGTACGGGGGTGACTTGAAATGAAACGAAACTGTCCAGTGGAGACTAGAGATGAGTGGAGACTAGAGATGAGTGGAGACTAGAGATGAGTGGAGACTAGAGATGAGTGGAGACTAGAGATGAGTGGAGACTAGAGATGAGTGGAGACTAGAGATGAGTGGAGACTAGAATTGAGTGGAGACGAGTTGAGTTGAGTTGATTTTACATTCGTCTCATTATCTTGAAAACAAAATTTTTGAAGGTTTCACTTCTACCACGTGTGAATTGCACACATTTTAATTTTTTTTATATAAAAATTTACATTGTATGTGATCATGATAGTCATGTTCTACGCCTACATTGTCAAAAACATATTTTCCAAAACAATGGACATGGAGATGGTAGAAGCTGGTTATTTTAAAAGTTTTGTTCTCAACCCAAACAATACATGGTTGTGAGAATCTGACTTTAGTGTGTATACAATTTACAATCTGAACTGAAGTCCACATGTTCCTTCATCAAAATTACTTACTGCCTGACATAATCACTCAAGCGCCGGAGCCGCCACATGGGTGACTCATCATAGAGAGTTGTTAACACATACAATGCCTCCACTAAACTCCTATTTCTTTGCGGCTGTTCATCTTCCTCCTCTAAGCTACACTTATCCATATTTTTTATGAGAAAACTCATATTATGTGAGTCTGAATTTTTCATTTCCAGTTCATCATGTGAGTAGAGGCATGTTTTCAGGCACTCCAGGAGAAAGTTTCGATTGAGGGTCGGAGAATAGTCATTTACGGGTGATTCACATAATCTGAAAACAATAATAATTTGATATTTAGATAAGGTTTCTTTGAATGAAGAATGTTAATATAAATATTTTCTAACAAAATCATGGGAACTATTATTTCAACATTTCAATTGTTATTTATTATGATTTAATGAAAGAATTTCAGATAAAATATTTAGTCAGTTAATGTAACATGCATTTTATTCTCTAAAAATGGTCACTAGATAACAACAAACCATAGTTGTATTGGTAAATAACACTTACAAGTATCCATAGTAAATGTGGAACCTTATCATGGGCTCAAGTAATGTGATGCGGAGCTCGGGAGGCAGTTCCTGGATGATCATGTCCTGGCGAACTGCTCGCAGACGATCTGCCACAAAATTATAGATGACCAGACTGGACACATCTGTTCTTTTTGTCACTCTGTAAGTTAATTATAACAAAATATAAGAAACTTTTAAAGAATTATTAAATTACTTTGGTAAAGACAAGTTGGGAGTAACCAGTGTGTGACAGCAGTGCTTTCCAGCAGTGGGACAGCCATGGGTTGAGATGGCCTTAACTTTCAAAACATCCTAACCTATATTTAGCCCTTTACTATTATTTATATTTGATGACCCATGTGGCGCAATGGTTACCATTCTGGATCGCTGCACCAAGGGTCCTGGGTTTGATTCCCAGCAATGCGGAAATTTGAATGATGAGTTTGAATTTCTGTTCTCGGTCTAGGTGTGAATGTCCTTGTCTAATGTGTTGTACATGGCATCCACGACACAGGGAATCCTAGTGTGGGGCTATGAGTGTGAAGCATTATTATAGTTAGTACTTCAAGTAATATGAAACTTACTCAAACAGCAAGTAGGTAACAGTTTCCTTCAGTACGTGGAAGGGTCGCAGGAGGTGGGGTACTGCCAGGTTGGTGTCGGCAGCGGGCCTGGAGTAGCTCTTCACCAGCTTCTGTTTCTTACCAACAACCTCCAGGACATGAACCATACGCTCCTTTTTACGTCTGTTTACAAAACAAACATTGCTTGTAAATTTCTAAATTGCACGCATTAAGGTACAAGAGAAGACATCTCAAACAAAATGTGTGTCCCCGCCGGGAGGTTCTATTTTCAAAATTGAGCCCCTGTTCTCCTTTTAAAATCGAACGAATCCATTGGAAATTGAAGCCGCGCGGCGCCAATACATTGGAACATACATTGTGTTCGCGGTATAGTAATAATACTTCAATGATTGCACGACATTAAAAATGTTTATAAAATTTGACTCAAAAAAAAACTGTGAATCAGAATGCCATTTTAAAATGCTAAAGATTCTGATTCTTCTTTACTTAAATTGTCACCGATTCTTTCTTTTATAAAATAGACTATTCTTACAAAGTTATTTCTTCATCAGGGCACATTGAAGTGCATGTCCCTTTGATTGCCGTACATGTTGTGACTGTCTTATCTTCAACAGGTTCCGTGTTAATGTTGTTTACAAAAAAGTCCATGTATGATTGCGATGATGGTTTTATTAGATTTGCCATGGTTTTCTTATAATAAAATAAACAATCTTCCCACACAGGCTACACATTTCTTTCTTCTGTTGTTAACTGATTACGGAATGACATGACGATGACAGTGACGTCTTATGACAATATTTTATACAGAGTATATAAACACTACGTTATTTTACAGATAATTCAGAGATGTCCACAGACTTTGACAGATTGTCCACAGAGCATGTTGCGGCATGATCTCTTTCAAGGAAAGATTCTTGCCATGCTTGCCTTGGCCACATTGCCTTTGATCAAGGGCTGACGCTGGGACTTCCGACGTGTATAAGCAGGTTTGTAATTTCGGAACATGCCTCGGATGTCTACTAATGAGGATCCGTAACGTTTTTAGTTGAGAATGCAGATTTATAGAGCTAAGAAATCCTTAACAGACAGTGTAATAATTTTTGTTCTACGACAAAAATTGACGAAGTTATGACCAAATTACTAGCGAAGTTCACTGCGGGCCGCCGCGGTAGGCTGTGACGTCACGATACCGGTGGCCGCCAGTTAGCCGTAGCCGCTGGCAGCGATACGGCACGTAATGTTTTGTTTGGATAATTTGTGACTTTGAAACAAATTAAGTGTCCGATTTGTGCCTAATTCACCTTTTAACTTTGTATCAATATTGTATATTGCTTAAACGTTCAAACACTTCTATGAAAACGCCAAAAAAACTATTTTTTAACGTGCCGAAAAAGCCAAAACTTCGTAGAAAATGGTATTCCGTTGTAAAAAGAGATAATATATGATTTATCTTCAATAGTAACTGAGCTGGGGAACCATATCTTTAACTTATATAAATTTCGTAGTTGTATCTATATGTATAGCCATAAGCCAGCTGCGGTTCGGCTCAGTAACATTTTTTTTCAGTGGGAGATGGCTCCTCGCTGCGTCTATGGAGCCACATCAAAAATGCTACGCTATGTTTGCAGCCTCCTTTTTGAGCAGCACAGTCATGGAAATCCACCTTCTCAACCGTCCAGCAGCAATACGCTTTACTTTTTAGGGTTCCGAAGTAAAATCGGAACCCTTGTTTCGTCATGTCCGTCCGTCCGTCTGTAATTTGGCATGGACATACACCTTTATTAAAACTCCAGAATCGTGGAATAAAATACTGAAAAACTTTTTTTTCAGGGTACCTCCCCTACACAGGTGTGAGGATGAATTTTTATTCATCGCGTACCCTGTAGTGTGGGATATCGTTGAAAAGGTCTTCGAAAAATATTATGGATCTTCTAGGACCATGTTTGGATTTAGGGGTGCGTTTGCGAAATATTTGCCTTTATAGTGCTAATTTTGGTCGAGACTCGAGCCCCTACTACTACTCAACGGATGATTTGTAACGATGAGTGAGAGGGAAATAAAAGCGGCCAAGTGCGAGTCAGACTCGCCTTTGAAGGGTTCCGTAGCAGCAAGTAACATAATGATAGGTAATTTGCGGTTTACGATTTATGACGTATTAAAAAAACTACTTACTAGATCTCGTTCAAACCAATTTTCGGTGGAAGTTTGCATGGTAATCAAATGTACATCATATATATTTTTTAGTTTTATCATTCTCTTATTTTAGAAGTTACGGGGGGGTGGGGACGACACATTTTACCACTTTGGAAGTGTCTTTCGCGCAAACTATTCAGTTTAGAAAAAAAATATATTAGAAACCTCAATATCATTTTTGAAGACCTACCCCACACATATGGGTTTGATGAAAAAAAAATTTTGAGTTTCAGTTTTAAGTATGGGGAACCCCCAAAATTCATTGTGTTTTTTTCTATTTTGTGTGAAAATCTTAATGCGGTTCACAGAATACATCTACTTACCAAGTTTCAACAGTATAGTTCTTATAGTTTCGGAAAAAAGTGGCTGTGACATACGGACGGACAGACAGACAGACATGACGAATCCATAAGGGTTCTGTTTTTTGCCATTTGGCTTTGGAACCCTAAAAAAACCAGCTATTGACAACCAATATTTAGGTTTCTGTCATAGATCAGCAAGTGTAGGGATGCACTATAAAGAACAAGTAGGTTAAAAAGTCATCCGCAAAATGATCTACATACCTATACCGAAAACAACATTCGTTTATCAATAAACTATAAATACTTCATTCATAAGTTCTGAATACATCCCTGTATGTATACTTCACTTTCATTCTTTCTTATACCTCGTTTACATTCAGCTCATTTGAGCAGGAAAGTAGGTAGGGAAGTGGGCAGGACGAGTATGTGAACACGATACTTCTCATGCTCCTACCACTGCTACTCGCGCTGCCCGGCGCTGCCCAAAAGAGCGGTTTTTCAGCCAGTGTTGCCAATGCTACGGCAATTACCGTGTTCTACGGCTTTCAGGCCAAAAAATCACAAAATCTACGGGCTACGGCTGGAACCCTATTGCCGTAGCAAATTCTACGGCTTTTCGCAAATTTTCACAAAGTCAATTTTATTTATTGTTTTGCAAACATTTAACGAATGTTAAACTCTTAAAACAGCGCCACCAGGCTTATATTGATGTTAATGTAGGCTAATGAAAAGTATTACTCGTTTTGTGGGCATCAAATTCACCGATGACCTTTTTTTTTAGTTCGAGCGCTGAACCGATGGTATATATTGGCGTAATTGGATTGCTACGGCCCACACTTGATCCTTTCCCATATAAACACGGCTTTTTTATCTAATGGGCTCCATTGACGATGCGATCGATCGGTGCGATCGATTGCACCGATCGATCGGTTCAAAAGTGCCACTTATAGCGGTAACATACACTACCGATCCGTCGGTGCGATCGGTCGGCAACGACGGATCGCACCGATCGATCGCATCGTCAATGGCGCCCATAATGTACACGGCCTTCCAAAAATTTTCATTGGCAACACTGCATTCAGCACCGTCGCAGTAATATTTCGACGTCTGCCATTGCCGAAAGTCGAAAGCGATGTGAGTGGTAGGGCAGTATGTAAACACTACACTTCTCTCGATCCTGCCACGGCAGTATCAAGGGGATTATTGCCGACAGCGCGAGGAGCAGCGGTAGGGGCTGAATGTAAACGAGGTGTTACCCCTACCTACTACTATCAGCTTAGAAGTTAGACCTAAAGATTCCTAATAAATACCTACCAACAGTCAGAAACAGCTTAACATTATAGTACTTTGTAATAGTAACTGTTTCAACGGTTTCCGAACAACATTATGACAAATTCAAGAAATATGTGACAAGGTACTAAAATGTTAAGCTACTTCTGATGATGACCGTACACGTAGATAAATAAACAGCACCTTTACCTTTGTGGTTTCCAACCACGGATTTAGCGCTGGTGAACTTAGAATGATTACCAAGGTAATCAAAAACCATGAAAGAATCCACTTTTGGAAGTTTATCTGATTGAGCTTGAACAAAATCAGCTTCTATTTTATTAGTACTTAGGTATATTATGTACGTTTTATACTTAATATTAAAAAATAACAACCCTCCATGTAATTAAATTGTCAACTATAGTGACCAACTGCGTCAGATCGGCTCCGTCGAATCATGAAGAAGGAGTGCCGGTAGCCGGCTGCGCTCGGTCCGACATAATGACGTCACACGGACCCGCGTACTTTGAATTTTTGCGGCCGGAACGGCAATGTTCATTACTTAATATCTTCGTAAGTAATGGTCCGATTTGGATAATTCAAAAAGATATATCATTCTTACGCCATAAAGAATCACGTGGATAATAGTTCTATTGAATTTGCTACAACTTTACTGATCCTCATTGGATAGTTTAAAAATAATAGTAAAGTAAAATATTTTTTAATTTATTTTCCACCAAATATCACACATCAACAATTTTAGCTTTAAGTTCCGTGAGTTCTTTCGCATGCATCCACTTGATTCCCGTTGCTGAAGCAGAGCTCGGCGGTCTTGAAATACACCTGAGAATAAGGAAAGCACATTGAGACAAACACCAAATACCTAACACCCATTACTCATAATCTTAGTCTATTGAGTTACAACTTACTCAATCTTCTTCCCAAAGAGATTTTCCAGTCGCACCTTCGCGAAGAGCCAGGGCCCCTGGTTCTTGTGCTCCTCCTGGCAGAAGGCCACGCGCGCGCGCTCGTACCGGCAGAACTCCTTCAGCACGATGTCGTAGGGGAACGGGTACAGCTGCTCGATGCGGCACATCGCGATCTTTTCTTCCAGTTTCTTTTCCTTGCGCAGTTCGTCAATCGTGATCGCAACTTTGCCGGAACAGAAAATTAGTTTCTGGACACCTTCTGGTTTCTTGCTCGCTGGACCACTTTCTCTGATTGCCCTGTAATGCAACAACGAAACGTTTTTTGGTTGATTTGGATAGTAAATTGCAACTCATTAAAAAAATCAGACACCAGCATTGCAGCACAAAGGTACAATCAATTTAACATCAAGAAAGAATGAACAGAAAGCAGAGAGAGAGAGAGAGAGAGAGAACGAAAGAAATAATCAGGTTTTACTTGGTACCTACATTAAAATTTTTACCACCTGATATGACTTTGCTCTTCGTGGATTTCGGTTTGGCCTAATGGTTATGGGCGCCATTGACGATCGCACCGATCGATCGGTTCAAAAGTGCCACTAATGAGCGGTAACGATCTTAACATACACTACCGATCCGTCGTTGCGATCGGTCGGCAACGACGGATCGCAACGATCGATCGCATCGTCAATGGCGCCCATTAGCTGGTAGAGAATGCAGTTAGTATAATGGTGGCCACTCACGGTCAGTTCATCGCGTCAAATGGCGTGATATACAGCCAAAATTTGATCATGAATATGAAAAACTGATGGCGTGATATAAAAATCTGTATGTCCAATCGCGCCATTTTGACATATGTCATTTGGAGCCACGCCAAATGGCGCGACCGTGAGTGGCCACCTTTAAGCTGGCCATTTTTACTTTAATACCTATTTTATATTGTGGTCAATAAAGTTTACATAAATAAATAAATATGAGTAATAAATCATTGTTAACCTTTGGAAGCGAGTTCCCGGCAGGAAGTCCTTGAAGGGTGACCTATAGAAGGGGTGCTTGAGTCCAACTTTGGGTGTCATCAGTATGAGCGGCTTGCGGAAGGGCATGGCGATCTGCCGCCGCATGAGGTGGAAGTAGTTGGCCGGCGTCGTCACGTTGCACACCAGCCAGTTGGCGGCGCGCAGCTGCTTCACTGGGGATGTATTGATTGATGGGTTACTTAAAAAATATGGAAGCTATCCTACACCAAATCGAATCAAGTCTAAAGTTAGTTTTTCAGTTTACTGTAGAAGACCCCTTACATTCCAAATCCTTGTCATCAAGGTCGGGCAAGTTATCCTCATCGTCATCGGCTTGCTGTAAATATCTTTCCACTCGCCCAGAGGAGTGTTCTGGACCCTGCAATATTAATTAAATCTGGTTAATTTTGTAGCAACTGTCAACAAAAAAGTGGCCAAGTGCGAGTCGGACACGCCCATGAAGGGTTCCGTAGTAGCAAGTAACATAATATAAAAGTTCTTGTAGTTCGTTGTAAAGTTGTAACAGACAGACATGACGAATCCATAAGGGTTCCGTTTTTTACTATTTGGCTACGGAACCCTAAAAAGACAACTAAGCTGTGTGTGTGTGTGTGTGTGTGTGTGACGTACCGCGCCGTCGATCCCGTGCGGCAGCTGCACGACGAGCCCCGACTGGCACACCCACTTGCTCTCCCCGTTGGCGATGAAGGTGTCGAACACGGGCTGCGCGGTGTCCGCGAAGTCCCCGTACTGCGCCTCCCACAGCGTCAGCAGGTACGGGCTCGAGTACGAGTAGCCCACCTCGAAGCCCAGGATGCCTGGTGGAGGGGGGTGGGGGGAACACGAGGTTATACAACAATACCTGCCTACATTGATACTGCAGTGTTAATATTAATAGGCTTGTTTCCAATAAGAATAAATCCGATGGCTTAGAGTTTCTAATGATTAACCATGATAATTAGTAAACAAAAATTCAACTTTTCTATTAAAATAATAAAAGATTAATAATATTTTTGGAAAATAAAATCGACAAATTGAGGCGTTTAATCATGTGACATTAAACACTTATCAGAGAAGCGCATGGAAGCATTGGAAGCGTGACGTCACACCTCGCGAAACACTACGTTGTAGCTGTCATTTTCGTATAAAGTGAACAGGTTATTTGGAGTTTTCAGCAATTCTTGTTAAATTAATACAGTTCGTTTTTAGTTTAATCTTGAAAGACAGGTATAATTTGCCATGGAATCAGGATTTAACAAAGCAGACAGTAGTAATTTGCCCAAAATTGACGCCGTTATGCTTGGCAAATTTTTTGCAATGAACACCGACTTTTGTTCATCGGAATTCCGCAATGATAAAACTTCTGTGTAAGTATAATGTGAAGAACAAACAAAGTCTTATTTAATTAGCAGTTACCAGTCAGAGAGTCGCATTTACCTACTATGGAATTTAAATATATAACTGATTTTGAGGTTAGCGAATACAAAGTTTTAATAATATTTTAACTCAAATAAATCATAAAACCCTATTCAAATCATAACATTTTTTTTACAGCAAGTTGTAGTTGTGTTTAATACTTACATCAAAATGATCTTCACAGAAATAAATTGTGGAATCAGTTGATAAAGTAAGAGCATCTTGCCTCCTTGCCATATTTAACCACTTTCTTCGTATTTGTTTATTGTTTGGAACGTATATGAATAATTTGTTTGGCGTTTTTATCGTTGTACTTTTACATTGGGGCACTATACAGTTTTAGTAATGCGAGGAATTCATTATTTATTAAAAAACACAATTAACTGTCATAAACAAACACGGCTGTTTCGCGAGGTGTGACGTCATTCAAGACGCCATGACGGTCTTGGCCTTTTTCGCGGTCAATTTCAAGTTCATTTCTAAAAACTCAAAATACTAATGTAAAATGTAATGTAATGTAAAATGTAATGTAATTTTTCTTAGAATAATATATTTTTGGGGTGAAATAGATGCTAAGCTATAGTTTTAAACTAATTTCCAAATTTTGTCAACTAGCCTATTATGTAGGTAGATTTAGGATCGCGATGACTAATGATAATTTTTCCCATCTTCCCTGCTCTACGCCCATATTTTAAAACATGGTTGGTTATAGTTACACATATTTAAATAATAAAGCTTTTAGGGCACACATCATTACAAATACTTCCAATCCTTCATCCTTCACTAATTAGTATTACTTCATTCACTTCATCCTTCAATAATCAGTATGGAATTAGTACACTCTGATTCATCACCATTTCACTTAGTACAGTCGGCCGCAGAAGTAGCTTAACATTATAGTAGTTACTTTGTAATAGTAACTGTTTCGACGGTTTCCTAGCAACATCTATGACAAATTCAAGAAATGTAATGTGACAAGGTACTAAAGAGCCCGTACACAAAACTGCGATTCGATGCGATGCGAATTCGCAACGCAAAAAGTTGCGACACGAATTGTTGCGATGCGATTTCGTGCGGCAAGGCGTGTCCCATCCACGATAAGGTGACCATTCTTTTGACGACCGTTGAAAACTAGGTCGTGATATGGATCGTAAAAAGAAGTGTGCACTTTTGTTACTGCTTAGGAGATACAGGCAAAAGATACAAAGAAGATTTTGGGTTCATCCATTTATTACTATTATGAACGCCGAAGGGAACTATTTTCATCGAAAATATGAATTTGTTATTAAAAGATTTGATTTTTAAATGAAGAATCTTAGAAGAAAAAGAAAAAACGTTTCATTTTAAGGTAACAAAAAAGATTTCGTATTTTCAAAGTGATCTCAAACTTTATTTGATGTGTGTACGTCTTGCCAACACGCTGTCTCAGAGCCGACTTAAAAGTGTTGTCAACAAGTATGACGTAACATCGCAGGAATGCGCGATGCGAGTTAATTCGCAAGTTCTTGCGACGCGACGTGCGAGCTCGCAGGTTTTTGCGATGCGACGTCGCATCGCAGTTTTGTGTACAAGCCCAAAATGTTAAGCTACTTCTGCGGCCGACTGTACCTAAGTAGTATAACTTTGAGAATATCCTATCCAATGTGAACCAAACAGTGTCGACTAACCGAACTCGGACAGCGAGGAGTTGTGCAGGCTGTACTGCGCCTGGTCGGGGTACAGCGTGTCCAGCACGCGGTACGTCGCGCCGTCCACCGCCTGGTGGTGGTACACGTGGTGCCTGCCGACCACCACAACCACAACCACACCGGTCTTGTTCATATATATATACACAGCACACACACACATGTACAATGGTTGCATGGACAGTTGGGAAAGCGAGATCTTCCGTCACACGAAACTGATCTTACTGTAGGTACTGATCTAGTCGAAGCGCTGTATAATGTAAGCGATGCAGAAAACTTCGGTAGCGTTATTCTATAGCCGTGACGTCACCGTGTGACGTTTAGTGCGCTGTTGCCACAATCCACTTGTCCATAAAAAGTGCTTGTTAATTAGGTATGCATTAATAGAGATTCTAAAGAATCCCCCCCCCCCCTCTGAAAAATTTAAATTTAAATTTGCCCTACCCTGGGTCAGAAACTGGATATTCGAACTTTCAAGTTTCGCTCAATACCATTGCAACTGGGGTACGAGATAGTCCAAAATTTTAAATATGATGCGACAACAAGTGTATTAAGTGTGTGTGTGTGTATGTGTGAGTGACCTGTGCGCCATGGTGCCGCGCTCCACGTCCTCGCCCGTCAGCCGGATGTGGATCTTGTCGCGCAGCAGCGAGCCGTACGCCAGCGCCTCGCCCATGGCCCAGTCCGCCACGCCCTCCTTCACCTGCCACCACACACTGGCACTGTCACACACCACCTGCCAGCCCGCTCAGTGCTCCCTGCCAGCCCACTGAGCCCACTCCCAACACTGGACATTGGCGTCCGACTCACAATGTGAAGAGGGAAGACCATAGAACATCAGACACATAGAACACACTTTCCACATCTTGGAGATCTTAATGAAGACGTGTGCAAGTCGTCATATTTCACACATCGAAGAGAATGGTTCTAGTTATTGCTAGGCGGAAATTCTACAAGTTACTAACTATTGTTATGGGCCCCATTGACGATGCGATCGATCGGTGTGATCCGTCGTTGCCGACCGATCGCAACGACGGATCGGTAGTGTATGTTGTGATCGTGAACGATTTGCTTGATCGCAGACGATATCGGCGATCGCAACAAAAATCTATGCAATCTTGAATATCGCACCGATGAATCGACAGTGTGTGGACCTTTGCGATCACCGATGCGATTTTTGTCTCATTCTGATGCCGGCCGCCACACCGCACGCATCGCATGCCTTCAATGCCTTGGCTAGTGCGTTACGTACTTGTTACGTAGGTACTACGTACCTATCAACATTCGATGGACGAAACAAATATTTTTTTTGCCGTATTAACTATTAGGGCGGCTTTAGAATACTAAACCCAAACCCACGCTGGATGGGTGTCGTAAGAGGCGACTAAATCCGGCCCGCTGGTGGTAGGCCCTCGGAGGGATTATATTGGTAATATTGATTTTAATTGTTAATTAATACCATTATTACTATTGTTATTACTTCATGGGGTTCGCTTTTACTTTTACTTTTCGCTTTTACCTCTGGTGTTGCTAATGTTCATGGGCGACGATAGCCACTTACCATCAGGTAGATCGTCAGCTCGATTGTCGGCTATTTCCATAAAAAAAACTTCGTGGACTTATCGAGGACCGATGCCGCGATGACAATTCAATATTAAAAAAAAGAAAGAAAGAAAGAAAAACCTAGTTAAACGCTTTATATTAGCTTTAAACAGTTAGACTAAGACTAAGTTTGGAAGACCAAACTTCGTAGACCTATCGAGGACCGATGATAATTCAATATTTAAAGAAAAAAGAAAGAAAGAAAGAAAAAAATGTTCGGTTATGTTCGGTTTACACGTATTAAGTAGTTAACTAAATTTTAAGTAAATTAATACGTGTAAACGGATAATTTAGTAGTTTTGTAATCAAGTAGAGTTTTATTTTTTTCTTTTGTAGCCGAATCAAAGTTACTGCCACATAGCTAAGGAAAAGAAGTTCATTTTCCATTTTGTAGGGCACGTATTGAATTATTTGAGCACGTCTTTATCCTTCCGTGTCAAACAAGTAAATGTTTGATAGCGATCGATCGTTGCGATCGATCGTTGCGACCGATCGTTCGTGTATGAGTGGCACTTTTGAACCGATCGATCGGTGCGATCGATCGCACCGATCGATCGCATGTCAATGGCGCCCATTAGACCGTTTATGTATTTGAAAAATTAATGCTTGTGTGGAGCTGTCTCCCTTTCACAATACGTATTTTTCAAAATAGACAAACAAAAAGTAAAGCTATTTACCATTTTTTCTCTATTGGCTAATATCCTGTTAATCCCCTTGTGCACCTCGAACGCCCACGGCTCTGGTGGTTTGCAAAAGTGCTTGGAAATTGTCGAAATTGTTGTTTCACTGATGCCAGTATCTTCAATCTGAAAGGAATTCAATATGCTTTGATTTTGCTTACTACTCTGATCTATGGGGTTTACTTAGGATGGCGCGTCCCACGTACGTCCACTAGGGTTGGCCAGGCTTACTATTTCAATAATCCCTACTTAATATTCTTGTATCTGTCTAGCAAGAGCTCATGCGTCCACTGACTCGACTAGGGATGGCTGCTTACTATTTTAATGGCCCCTATCGTTAATCGAAGGACCCCTAATTACCATTCCTGTATGTTTCTGTCCAGCAACAGTTGTTATCGAGCTGCATTCAGAGGACGTCAATGCGGTGTACGGCTGTAGAGTGGTCTCTACAGCGTAACGCTAGATTTTAAGAATGGTTCGTCGTTCCAACTACCTTTTTCGGGTCCCTAGCCTCAAAGAATCCGGTCCAGGGCGTATCGATCCAGTCCATGATGCTGAGCTTGGTGATCTTCTTGGCGAGCTCGAAGTGTTTGTTCAGCGTATCCATGTACTCCTTCTCCCAGCCCTTGATGTCTGCGTCGTTGACCACGCCTTCCGCCTTCAGCTTCGCGCCGTATATTTGATCGACTGTAGGTAGGTACATACATGAGGCAGCAGTGAGTGGGAAGAGTTTATAAAGTAGCGTCTACGAAGCACAAAAAGAGAGTCTTCCTTCAAACTTTCACCTTTCGAGTGGATCGTCAACTCGTTTGCCAGTTATTTCCATAAAAAATATGTTTCGAATGACATTATCCCAATGATAATGGAATGGATGCTGGTGGGAAAAGTTCTTTCACTGCACTGTGAGATTTTACGTCTTATGATTTCACTTTGCTTTCCGAAGTGTATGTAATTCTACTTCACTAACCCTTGTATCCTAACACTACTCACAAGTATTACCACAGCCTGTACAAAGTGAAATAAACGCCCCAACTCAGAGTCACTAACGGTTACTTAAATCACCCCAGTCCTTAGTACAGAATTTGTAGGGTGATTCTTTACTAAGGAGCGAAAGTAACCGTTAGTGACTCTGATTTGGGAGGAAAGTCACCAGTCTTCATGCTCTTAATCTTCTTGTACATGAAGGGCTGCGTGAACATCGGCTCGTCCTCCTCGCTGTGGCCGAAGCGGCGGTAGCAGACCAGGTCCAGCACCACGTCCTTCTTGAACCGGCAGCGGTACTCGATGGCCACGCGCGCCACGTGCGCCACCGCCTCCGCGTCGTCCGCGTTCACGTGGAGGACGGGCGCGTCCACGCACTTCGCCACGTCTAGTACACCGAACGATATAGATTTCCGTCGGACATAATTACGGATAGATCTTAACCGTAGCAGGTTTGACGGTTCAAATGAATTTGGTTGTACAAACCAACTAGTTGCATTGTTGCTATATTTTATTGGCAACGCATATAAGTCCATTGGCAGGGTAGATCCAGGATTTTTGTTGGGAGGAAGGATATGGGGGAGGGTTAAACTTAGGTAAGGAGCGCCAACAATGGAAGCTTTTTTGAAACGTAGCGGTGTACATACGGTGATAAAATGGCACCATTGATCTGCGTCTTACCTCAAGAGTGAAGCCTTAAACCGATTTTAGTTGTTAGCAGTACATTACCGCTTACAGATATCTATTGCCAATATACCTACTTATGATTAAGATTCATTGCAACTGATAAGTCTGATGATTGCCATACATGATTTCATCTTTAGCAACAGTATGTAGCGACTTAAGGTCAATGCATAGGTACGTAACGGGTTTTTACCCTGTACGGGATGGGAACGGGTCATAAATATACGTGCGTGCCCTGTTCCCGTTCCGTACGGGATTCCGCTGCGCACTATCGTATACATTTTCTATGACATGATGTTTCTAAATCTTCACGTACGGGCAAAAACCGTTACTTATGCATTGGGCTTTAGGTAACCTTTAGTTGTCACCCCACCTGAGCAATAGGGCGAGCTGCGCGCGAACCGCGGGTCGGTGGTGTACCCGATCTGGTTGTTGCACACGATGTGGATGGAGCCGTGCGTGGTGAAGGCGGGCAGGTTGCCCAGGTGCATGGTCTCGTACACCACGCCCTGCCCCGCGAACGCGGCGTCGCCGTGCATTATGATGGCCATCACCTTGTGTTATAAATAAGTAATGCTTGTATTTTACAATAACGCCTTAACGTGAGGGTAACTTTACCCTTTGGTAGCGTTGGGGCGAAATGTAACGGACGTACAACAAACAAAATATACTATGTAGTTATTGTATTGCAATGATGCTGCGCGAGTCGTCCAAAAACGTTGGCACTTGTGGAGTATCGGACAATTATTGGTAGGTACGTTGCAGCTCGAGATATCGCGGGCGCAAGACTCGCAGGCCTCACAACAACTGATAGCGAGCAATTGTATAGTATAAAACCAGATGGTAAGCGGGAATAAATACAAGGATGGTAAAGCGCACTAACTTAGTACAAGCCTATTCACCTATGATAAAATTATATTGTCATTAGGAGAAAATGATTATAGTCCTTTGAAAATAACCTCAGAACTGTATAATGCCTTAAAAATGTATAAAAATAATAAAATATTTGTAATCCCGGTATTAAATAATCCTCACCTGAATACTGTAAAATTAAATTACGAGATCAAATTAGTATGTAAGACTTTTCAAAATTGCACATTTATTGATAATGATACATATTTAAAAAACGATAGGCAGTTTAAAAAATTTTTATGCACAAAATTAAACCACCTTATAGACACCATAGACTATGATTATTTTTTTATTCACAATAGACAATACTTATACAAAACTACGTATGGAGTAAGGAATACGAGTGGCTTAAATAAATCTGATTCTATGAAGCCGAAAAAGGGTACGATAGAATATTATTTTAAAAGAAAAGAATACAATATACCTCATGTGTCAAATATCGAATCTCAAAAAACTAATTTAATTTCAAAAAAGGGAACTATTCCATTTTATTTCCCCAAAATTAAAAAATCATATCCAAATCCTACTAGTACTCCCTCAAACCAACTAAATAGACGGTTTTTTCTTTCGCAAAAAAACGACTGATTACTTTAGGGTTCTACACCAAAACATTGCTAGTGTAACATCAAAAATAGACTTATTAAATATAACGATCGCGGAGCTACATAACGAAGGTAAACAACCAGATGCCATATGTTTGACAGAGACATTTCTCCAAAGAGACTTCGAAAATACTATTAATATCAATTACTACAGTATGGTATCTAATTTCTCGAGAAACACAAAACGAGGAGGGGTGTGCATATTGCTTAAAAAAGGTATTACTGGTAATAAAATCCAATTTTTAGACCAATTCGCAATACCCTATATATTCGAATGCTGTGGTGTTGAGATTGTAGAGTGTAATTTACTACTTATTTGCATTTACAGAACACCCAAATCTGACGCAACTATTTTTCTAAACAAGCTGGATGGACTTCTGTATAATTTAACCATGAAATATAAAAAGAAAATAATATTGGCTGGTGACACTAATATTAACACATTGAAAACAAACAATATAACACGTTATTTTTCTGACATAGTGAAAAGTTATAATTTAATTATGCACGTTACTACACCAACCAGACGTCAATCATGCATCGACCATATAATTAGTAACATAAAAGATAGTTCCATTAGCATACTTCCACTAGGTCTATCTGACCATGAAACAGGCCAAATGCTACAGTTTCGTACCTCATTTGAAAAATCTCCAACACAAACCGTAAATGTTTTCAAAAGAGATTTCAGCAGATATAATATAAAATTATTTAAAGAATATATTAAAAGCTTGTCGTTTTCTGAAATGTATGAGAAAAGTAATCTTAATGATGCATTTACAATATTTCACGAACTTGTCTGTCTATTATTTAAACTTTGTTTTCCTAAAATTAAAATTAAACGAAAAAATTGTTACCAAAAACCAAAATGGATAAGCAAAGGTATCAAACTAAGTTGCAAATCAAAAAGTCAATTAAGAATAAAATTTTATAAAAAAAAATCAAATAGAAATAAAATGAAATATTTACAGTATGCGAAAATTCTAAAAAAATGTATACAAAATGCAAAATTTAATTCTAACAAAAAATACATGTCAAATAACAAGAATATCTGCAAATCATCGTGGAATATTATAAAAGAAGAGACATCTCAAGTACCGTACAATGACATTAGTTTCTTACAACACAACAATACTAAGGTGGAAGATCCGATAGAGATAGCGACATTATTTAACGATTACCTTATTAACTTGACCAAAATACAAAGTAATTCTAACCAAAAAACTGATCAACTCAACTTTCTCCAAGGTATAAACTGCTCATTAAAAGAATCTATATTTCTCAAACCTTGCTCGGAGTGTGAAATAAAAACCTTAATAAAATCGCTAAAGAATTCAAATGCAGTTGGCTACGATGAAATCTCAACTAGAGTAGTTAAAGAGTGTGCACATGAACTTGCACCTCTGATATCGTATCTTATTAATCTTTCTTTCGAAGAGGGTACCTACCCTGAACTATTAAAAAAATCTGTTGTAAAACCAGTACATAAAAAAGACGACAAATTTACAATGGATAATTATAGACCAATAACCCTTGTCCCAGTATTATCAAAAATATTTGAAAAATGTATGTACAATAGATTAAGTAATTTTTGGACAAAATTTAATGTGATTAGTGCAAATCAACACGGTTTTCAAAAAAATAAATCTACGACATCAGCTGCATTCTCATTGACTAATGAAATCATAAAAAACCTTGACATGAAAAATAATGAAGTGGTGTTATTCCTTGACCTATCAAAGGCGTTTGATTTTGTTTCCCATAAAATATTAATAAATAAATTAGAAAAATCTGGAATCAGAGGTCCAGCTCTAAATTGGTTAATTTCATATCTAACCAATAGAACACAATGTGTGGAAGTTACTAGAGCGAACTATGAAAATGATCTTATCCAATACAGGTCGACATACAAACACATGGAAACAGGTGTACCACAGGGCAGTGTACTTGGGCCACTCCTCTTTCTAATTTACATAAATGACCTGTCAAATTTAACACCCCACCATAATATACTTTTTGCGGATGACATTTCTATAATAATGACTGCTAATAAGCATACGGACATTGAAATATTTGAATCGGACATTAACAAAACTATTGACATAATAATTAATTATTTAGGGAATAATAATTTGAAAATTAACTTGACAAAAACAAATTATATACATTTTAAGACCAAAAACAAAACAAATATAGATTTAAACATCAAGTTTGAACAACAAAGAATAGCAAAAATAGAGAGCACCAGCTTCCTAGGTATTAATATTGACTCGTATTTGAGCTGGGAGAATCATATTAATAAGGTATGTAATAAAATAAATAAATTCCGATATGTCCTGCATCGCCTCCGCAAAACTGCTTCTAGAGAAATAGCATTAATGGCATATCATGGATATGTTGCGTCAAACTTAAAATATGGTATACTGATATGGGGAGCCTCCACTCATATAAATAGAGTTTTTCGGGCTCAAAAAAAATGCGTCAGAGCATTGGAAGGTCGGCCACCACACGAATCTTGCAAACCCCTATTCAGCAAACTAAAAATACTCACATTAACAGGTATTTATATTCTCGAAGCGTGTTCCTTTGTAGTTAAACATAAACACAATTTTTTAACTGCCAGCCAATTGTACCCACGAAACACTCGAAACCCTCATCGACTGGTATTGGGCAAACCACCACGTACCTCACTACTCCAGCGTAATGCGTACGGAATGTGTATAAAAATATGTAATAAACTGCCAGCAAGTGCGAAAACAATGCCAGAAAGGCTGCTTAAAATTAAATTAAAGCATTTTCTATTAAAATCTGCATTTTACACCATTAATGAATTCTTAAATTGTAATAATATAACATTGTAAATTAATTAATATAATAGTGTACTTAATAAAATTCAATTATCTTGACATGTATAAATAAACGTATATTGTAAATAAATTAATATATAGACTAATGTAAAAATGTAATATTGACAGTTATAATATAATAATATAAACGTAAACTATTATTACAATGAAATTTGCATGCCTTATATGGTGGAATGTGGAGCACATACTGTTATGATTTAATCTTAAGACATTGTTACATACCCACTTTCAAGCAAATAAATGAATTTGAATTTGAATTCACCTGGCTCAATATGAGCCCAAAGTAAGGTGTATAAGCAGTAATCTGTTTTGCTTGGTGATTGGTGAAATTTTTTTAAAGGCGGTTCTGCATAGAAATATCCACATACTGTAGTGTATGTCATTTGTGTTAATGAGATAATCCGGAAGAATTTAGGTATTGCGTGGGCCAGAAGATGAGTGGTAGCAAAATATATATTGCGTTATCCATTTGCTGCTTAATTCTTTTAAATCTTTGATTGGTGACAGTTGTAGTAAGATCCAGAACAGTCGGTGTGTTAACTTGAATTATAATAACATAGGACCTTGCAGCTTACAGCTGATCGAGGAGTAAGTAGTTTTTGGTCCAGTAGCCTTGATAGCCTTCTCATAGTGATAGCGAACGGACCTTGTCCCCATTGCTGTCCCCCTTCCAGTACTGCTCGGCGCGCGCCTTGCCCACGACGACGGGCGACACCACCTCCAAGTGCGACGGGTTGCAGCTCATCGACACCTTGATGTACTTGTTGGTCTTGCGGATGAACCGGTGGATGTAGGTGCCCAGGTGGTACTTTATGTCACCGGAACCCTAACGGTTTCAATAGTACCTACATTAACATCCATTACTAAACACTACAAGCAAAGACTTGCATGTTGTCCGAGATAATATTATCCCACCAAATTAATTTCATGCAATAAGTTGCCAAGGCCCACAAGCTCATAAACACACTATCCAATTTTAGCAATTTTATGAAGAGCCAGACTAACGCCCCAACTCAGAGTCACTAACGGTTACTTTAATCGCTTCTTAGTAAAGAATTACCATACAAATTCTGTACTAAGGAGCGATTTAAGTAACCATTATTTACTCCGAGTTGGGGCGTAAGCTGTAACTTAAGTATATCAAGCTCTACAAACTTCCATGCACTATGGTAAAAAGAAATTAGACTAAATGTTGTGCAATAAATATAGAACTATTTATTGGCAAACGAAACGGCAACTAATTGTAAACATTACCGGTTCCTTGGGCTCCATGGGTTTGAACTGCGCAAAGATATCTGTCAGCTGCTTCCGGCACACGTTCACCAACATGTTCAGCCGGCCTGACAATCATGAAACATCTGCTCAGAGTTTGACTAAATTACTACTGCACCCGCGAGCATACATATACATAGAATTATCTGCTTGTGCCTTTGCTACCCTTTTTAAGTTTTAATCGACTTCAAAAAAAGGAGGAGGTTCTCAATTCGACTGTATTTTTTTATGTTTTGTTACCTCAGAACTTTCGACTGGGTGAACCGATTTTGATAATTCTTTTTTTAATCGAAAGCAGGTGCTTGTCATGTGGTCCCACATAAGTTTGAACGAGATTTGACTAGTAGTTTCTGAGTAATTTTGAAGTCGGTTATTTTTTGTTAGTAAAATTTTATTTATTACTATGTCTCTCATGGACAAACAGCACTGACATAATTTTAAAGGTTCTATCATAAAGCTGAACTTTTCCTACTTTACGGAGGTCGCATAAGTCGACTGCGCTTCCAGTATGTACCATGGAGCTATGAACTAGGTATATGAAGCGCCACACTGCGACACAGCAACGCGCGCGTCACATTAGCATCGCAGTGTGAGCTGTATGAGTCACATAATGCGGGAACCACGAGGCACATTGCATCCTCACGTTTTGACCAAACCTCATCATTACGTCATCGTTTGAGGATCTTGTAGCGTAGTCGGTAGCGACCCTGCCTGAGAAGCGAGGGGTCCCGGGTTCGATTCCCGGCCGGGGCAGATATGTGACACATAAATATTTGTAGTCGGGTCATGGGTGTTATTGTAATGTGTTATATATGTCGTCATGCCAGTGTGTAGGCATTTATTGTTAATTATTATTATAACCTCGATGCTGCATGGCCATGACGATGGACTCCACCCCGAGTTCGGTGCTGGTGTCCACGATCTCCTCCAGCATCACGATCATGGACTCGCCGCCCTCCAGCCCGAACCGCTTCTCCGCCGGCCATTTTGTTGCGAAATACTTCTCTAAGCTGGCAAATGTTACGTGTCATAAAAAGATGACGTACAATTTGTTATCAGCTAGCTAGATGCTAGTTATGATCATTAATGGTCACGACAAAGTTGATTACTAATCATCAGGTAAGTTTTTACTGCAGACTATAAACTGAGTGAGTTTTTCGCAACTAAAGATATTGATCACAACCACAATTTTCATCAAAATTAATTTTCTAATTATATTGCACTGAATTCTTGATACTCCTGGCTTCAACCTCCGGACCGCTATGGGCCGAGGATCTCTCATCATAATTAAGGTTGTTCAAAGCGCACTGCATCTTGCTACTCCAGTGCGGTTTGTTGGTCCTTTACTTAAAAGCCTACACCAAGAAGTCAGCACTCACAAAACAGCCTTGGTCAAGCGCCTCATGATGAGCCGTTTCTCCTCGACGGTCTTGTCGAAGGCGCCGGGCGTCTCCATGCGCTCGCGGATGAACTGCAGGCAGTCCAGGTCGTACAGGTGCATGTACTCCACGCCGATGGAGCCGCAGTATACCGTCTCCAGCCGGTGGATTATCTCCCTGGCAAATATAATAAATATTTAGGTATGTAGTATCTCTTCAAAAAAAGAGGTATTCTAGTGGTGGTCTCGTAAGATCACTCGCACCCTAGTCCCTTCATACAAGAATCTTATAACTTCACCTTAACCATGAATTAAAATAGGCTCCACTACCAGTATTATAAAGCTAATCATTAAAAAAATATCAGGTACCTCATTGATGTCTTCTATAAATTACCTTCTAAATGAATAAATCAATAGCATATATTGTAGTGTCTTAGGCCGTTTCATGGATAAGCTCAGAATTTGGTGGCTTACGATTTAGTGGATTATTTTTGAATAAGCACATAATATGTTGCAATGTACATCCATGTTACATACTATTTTAATAGTTAAAACAGAATTTGATAAGATACCGTAACGTTAATGAATCTTCTTTCCCACCAATAAAAGTTCTATCTGGTAACTTGAATACCATGTCCATGTGTTTCTCACCTGTGGTAAAAAATCACAAATATATTCAGAAATTAAGACATCGGGGCGAATAATAGGCCCGAGTTTTATTACTATGAACGTTATAAAATGGAGTTACAATGGAAAATGATCCATTAATGTGCTAGAAACAGGTAAAACGATTACAAGAATGGCTTGAGATGCATAGAAGTATCGCTTGAGAGCCAGTTCTTTCTTTCTTTTTCTTCATCTTTCTTGGCCGGCAACGCATCAGTGATGCCTTTGGTGTTGCTGATGTCCATTTGGTGTTGCTGATGTTCATGGGCGACGATAGCCATTAGGCTTACAATCAGGTAGATCGTCAGTTCGTTTGCCGGCTATTTCCATAAAAAGAAGGTAGACATAGCGTACACAAGACGGTCCCCAGTTCCCTGGCGACGATGCGACACTCCAGCCCCTTGAGGTCGAGGGGCGCGAGCTGCTTGTTCACCAGCCAGCGCGCGCCGATGGTCAGCGACAGCGGATCGGTCTTCGCTAACAGGTGAGCTCGGGCCTGACCAATAATAGAAGATGGAGAAGGTGAAGACGATGAAGATGAAGAAAAACATTTATTTCCTCAACAAAGTTCAAAAGTTCAATGTTTTGCTTGAATTTGATGTTGTGGAGCTCGTAGCCCGTAGCGTGCTTTGCAAACAAAGTGCCGATGAAACCTTATCTGGGTGTTACTGATGTCCATGGGCGACGGTGACAATTGATCGCCGGGAGGTTCGTAAGATCTTTATTGGCTATTTACGAGTATGTTATAAACAAAGGTCCTTTCGAACAACTTTCCGAAGTGATATGTGTGCTATGAGCCTATATGACATACGTACCTACTTTATAATAATACTAATTCGAATAATTTCCAGTAAGTACTTAGGTAAGTGATACAATAATAACTGACGATCATAATATTAGCACAATCAAATCAAATAAATGATTTGAGTCGTATTAATTGTGTACCAATAAACGTAACTCTACCTGGTAACTTCTTATTAGATTCTGCACGGCCAAATGCAGTTTGATATTCTCTTTCTCCGCTTTATCGTCCGCCTCTTTCTTCTGTTTTGGTTCTGGGACAGAAATTATATTATTTATTATAATTACCAGTAATTATTATTAGTGCCAACTTTCTCTGATTTTGGAAATATGTATGTACCTAATATATAACAGGTACGTCAATTTAATGTTTTTATACTCACTGACTGTTGTAGGGCTAAATTCATCTTCAAATTCTTCTATTTTCAAAACTGGACCATTCAGACTCTCGTAAAGACCATCCCAGGACTGATAACAATAATTTTAAATTATTAGTTTCATTGTAGTCTTCGATCAACTAGCGAAGTACCTACCAAGTACCAGCCTTGAATTGCTTATACTCGTAGTTCGATGTAACACGGAGGGCCTATCGTCTGTGCACTGGTAATAAAGTCGGGACATGAAGCAGGAAGAAATTCGTACATTGACTTGTTATTACCTGTCTCTGTCACTCCCACGTAAATATAATGCGGTCTCGCTCGCACAGTGACATGTGACAGCTCTATGCGAGCGAGACGCATTATATTTACGCGGGAGTAACAGAAAGTAGCTTGGAGAAGGAGAAAGAACAAAGGTAAAGGGGTCAGCAGTCCATCAGATATTAAATTGACTGGAACTGCAGCCCCAGTGGTTAGTCGTTTCGGCCACAGGTTGTTCATTATATGGCACATAAGGAAAAACCATGTGACAAAATATATTTTTTAAAATACACTAAATAAACAATGATAAAGTACTCACAGAGTCAATTTGGCCTTTTGTTTTAGCCCAGTCTAGGTACTGCGCTTCCAAGAAGTTTGCGTTTGTCCCGCTAAGAAAAGATTCCGCTTTCGATGAAGAAACCCTTACGATTTTATTGAAACACTGCAATGTTATTGTTCAAAGTTAGTGCAGGTTGTTTTTAATATTTACATCTTTATCGAACATGTTGTGTTAAGGCATGTTAAAAGCTAAAACGCTCTATGGTTGAGAATTAAGATTAATTTATGTTATATTTTTGCATCATTAAATGGTATTGTAAACAATCATAATAATTGATCTCTACTAAACTGTAAGTACTCACAACTGGATTACAAGGTCGACATATTTGTGCAGTCTTTAGAAATTGGAAAGCTTTTAACAATGCCATCACATAAACCTATTGTTTTTACTTTTATTAGCGTGATTTACGTAACAATTATATTCAAAACAATATAAAAATTACATTCAAAACAAATAAATCAAAATATCAATAAAATAATGACAAAGTTACTTCTTTGAAATTATTTTGATAGAAATCAAGTTTCAGTTTGGCAGCACAGAGTAAGTACTTAATCACTACGTTTTTGGCAGATGTGGGAAAATGGCCAGACATTTCGACAGAAAATCTCTAGAAAACGTAGTGATTAAGTACTCTGTGCTCTATATGAAGAATGCACGCAAGGGAGTCGAGTTTTTCTTATTTCATTATCAGGAGACACAGTAGTGTCATGCACCAAGTACACTCTCAACATTATTTTTGTGTGACCACTACTACTCGTATATGTAGTATCTTTTCTCAAGACCTACGTAAGCAAGCACTCACCAAAGAACAATGCCGAAAAATTATTTTTATTTTTTGTAGCGTCTTAAAACGTCAGTTACACCGAAGCAATTCAATATTTTTTTACGTATTTTAAAATTAATATCTGTACCCGTATTACCCAGGGTAAAATAATTTTAATAATAAGTGATGAATTGACTATAATAATAACAATGATGTCGATATTGTCCATTTTCATGCGGTAAAAATGTTACCATTTCATACTTTTTTCCTATAATGGTAGAAAATATATTTTGATAGTCGTACATATTTTCTGATTTTAATTATTTCATATTGTGTAAAGTGAGTAATTTGGGCAACCTTTAATAAAAAAGTAACATTCTGCTTGAACATTTTTATTTTTATATTTAAAAATATTTATTTTCGTCATGCTCATGAAATTCTTTTAAGTAATTTAATCTTTCAGTAGTAGTAAAATGGCAACTTCTGAATCGTTTTTAAAATTGACGTTGACGTTTAGTGATCAAATCTTGACATCACATACTCTTCCGGCATCGTTGTTTTGTAATTTTGTTGTGTACCAGGTACTCTATGTATAATACTTCTATGGTTATAAAACATTCAATATCAAAATACTTTGGTTCTGGGGTGTGCCTGCTGAAAATTCTTATATATCTAAGCTCAGAAATTAATGCTGTATTTTTTAGATTTTTTTTTATTTCAAGACGCTTATGTTGAAAATGAAATAAAACTATGTATGGCAGTTGGGCATTGTTCTTTTTAACTCCATACATAATGATACTCAACTGCTGTAGACGAACGAAAAAATGCAAATTCATGATTGAGTATTTTCAGTAATGATATTAGTATTAACAAGTATTATCTAATTCTAAATCAATTCAATAGCTTCCGTGTGATTTTAGAAACAGGCAGCAAGATAAGAATGATGATCTAGGTAAATCACTTTAAACTTCTAACTAATTGTTGATTGTGCAATGATACGAAAATAAATAAAAAAATATTTTAAAATTTTAAATAATGGTTACGGCCGAATTAGGTCAGCTAGCTAGACCAGTGGTAATCAACCTTTTTTTCATACCGGCCGCAAAACAAAGGAATAAAAAAAATTGGTATAGATTTCTTAGGTTTTCGCTATTACTTTAAAATAAAATAACCCCAGATGGGCCAACTACAAAAGCCTAGCGGGCCGCACGTTGAGTATAGCTGCTCTAGACAAACACAAAACCATTAAAGCATGACATCATTTAACATAAAAACACAACTAATATTGAAAATGTTATTTATTGCCACTTTGCCAGTTCATTTCAAAGTTAAAATATTAACAACATATCACCAGTATCACAACAACTTGTAACTACATTTTTGCAACAACATGGAATGCTAGTCCTATGCTTAGGAATTTAGGAAACATACATAATTAATTATATATATGTAGGTAAAAATAATATTTAGGTATTTGATTCAATATCACACATTATTATGTACATAAAATGGTGTTGTTGCAGTTATATCATTACATTATTTTATACAACCTACTGTTATACACAGATAAAATATATACAATCTTTTTGAAATGCGCTATTTTGTACTGCAGTATGGCAATCATAAAATAAGTTTTTTATTTGTCTTTTTTAACTTCCAAATTTCAAACGAGTTGATAGTAAATAACAAGTTTAAGAAAAAAAATGTTTTTATATAAATAAATTCTAAATAAAATAAAATGAAAGCCTAAACTGTCCATTCACAGTTACTCGTTAGTATACATAGAATATAGACATTCGATGGCGTTAATAACAATTTATCATCGCTATCTTGCATATCGAACAAGGATATGCATCAAGTGGATTGATAAAATAACGAATATGGAAGATAAACGCACGAAATAATAGAAGAGATTAGTCGCGTCGCGTTACTAGAACGAAGTTCCTTGAGACGTGAACTAAACACCCATTCATTCAAAGTTTTTATTGATATATAATTAGCGTAACATTTACAAATGTACAGGAAATATAAAAATAAGTTATTGTTCAATTTTGTTCCTTGTAACTACATTACACAGAGAAAAGTGGAAATGACGTGTTTATGAGTATGGAAAACGAGCTTTGAAGTACAAAATGGTCTAACTCACCCGCTATTTATATTTCAAAAATCAAAATGCATCTCGAAATATCATAAAATCTAATTCTATGCCTTAAGTAATAAGGTTGACATTGTATTGATAAGAGAAATGCATTTAATGAATGAACTACGCATACAGTTGGTCACTGTGTCCAGCCTATTTCCCATTTCCACTTTTCTGTGTTTTTGCTTGACACACAAACTTACAGACTGACACAGTAAATTCGTTGCAGCGTGAAAGTGTTTACGTCATATATATAAAAAATATTATACTGTGGTTTTGTTGACGAAAGCTAAAAAGTTTTCTGTATTCTCCTATATACATATGTATGTTGATCGCACATTACAATGACAGTACACTGCTACACACAATTCTTACAATTTTTATTTTTCAGTTTCATCACTGACCAACAGGGTGCATAGTTAATCGATTTTTAAATAATGCATATTTTTCATTTAAATTAGGTGTGTTATTATCATAGATGTTTTTATTTTCGCCGCCGTACATAATATAGCACTAGCATTCATCAGGTTAAATATTTATTTTTATTTAAAAAAAAACCTTGACACCAAATAACAGTGTCATTGCTTGGATGTCGCGTCATTGTTATGTACAATCTTTAGAAAAATAATTGTTCTGATCTACATTCAAGAGCTTAAATATATTGGAGTTGTTCGACAAACCATTCACTTCAGTAACTCTCTCGATTGCAATTCAGCTAAACCTTAAAATATATTATTATTTACTTACATAAATATCCCGTTTATTTTGAGCTAACATTTTATTATATTACTTTTTATTAGTCACCTAAGGATACGATTCTTCGAGTCGCTTCTTACGAGCTAATAAGGCTTCTAGGATAGCTTAGTTACCGATTTTTAATCTGCCTTTTTGGCTTTCTGTTTCACCTTGTCTTTACCGGCGGGTTTGGACGGATATATCACGAACAGCGCCAACTGCACTGCACATAACAGGAATGCCACTACATTCTGGACCTGCGAAAACAAGAAAATAAAAATATGTTTAGTAAAAACTTTTTCAAGCCATAAAAAATTAAAAAGTTGAGTAAAGACAAGACTACATTGCCAATCCCCCTCAGGTGGCATTTAAGACAAGCAGTAATTTATTATAAAATAAATATTAAAAAGTATGTTCTGCTATTTATTTCGAAGAGATGAATTAATTATTAAGAAAAGCAAGAATATGTACTAAATACATTCGTACATTCGTGAATAATGTTATGTGCATTTAAAATATGTTTTTTCATGAAAGGACGGTGCAGTATTGAGTGCAATTTTAATAGAAATTAACATAAAACATAGCTCTTTAATTGTATAGTTGATAAAGATAAGATAATTTTGCATGTTCTAGCACACTGTCTCTTTACTAATGTAACAAGGAACAGAACTGTCAACCTCTTCTTGTTCACTATGTGTAAGTTTATAAAACAAGAAATCAATTACATAGGCTCTATTCAATTGTGATTTTATTATTGGCAACCCTGGCAGGAGCTAGAGCCATAGGTTACCCCTAACGGACCTTTTTTTTTAACGTGTGGAAAGACCTTCGTCTCATCCATCCGGCCACGGGAAGCCGGGGTCAACTAGTTTCTGTTAACCGAAAATACTTGCCACCATACAACACACAGACAACATTAATGTATATTAACGCGTTCATAATAATGTTTGTTAAGATTATTATGAATAAATGAATAAATAAATAAATAAATCAGTTCAATCATGTTATTCTGTCGCGTTTATGATTTCCAAATAGTATCTTCTGGCTACCGTCAGCACGCGGCATTTGTTGTGGAGTTGTAAATAATGACTTATTAGTCTTATTACTGACAATCCTGCTACAATACTTTCTTTTAATAATATGTACAGTAAAACCAAGTTATCTGTGAATTGAAGGGAGGCGCTGTCGGACGCATTGGACCAATCATTGGACGCAATTCGAGAGGTATACTGACAGATGAATAACCAACAAGTACTTATGAATGACTTTTTAACATGGCGGCATTAGTTCCAATTTTCGCCATTTCACAGATAAGTTGGTGGCACTATACTAATCAATACATGCGTTTACAACAAAATATGATAGCAGTCCGATCCTAATATAACTTAAAAGGATAATCTGATTATCGCCGCAATCTTTACTATAAAATATGGCGACGATATCACGGAGAAGTAATGACAGTACTACCGGGTAACAATTAAATCCTTTAATTTGCTTATCATGTTGCTACATCATCAGTATATTAGCTTTGTACCGACATCGCGACATGCGCGAGTCAATACTTATGATAATCTCATTACTCGGATTGTAATCTAATCAATTTATTCTAAAGTATGTATCGGTGGTATCCATCGATCGATAAAACAGTATCGCCGCTAATCAAAGGGGAGGGGGGGGGGGGGGGCGGTGGGGCGACGGCCTAGGGCTCCAAATTTGGAGAGGCACCACATTTGGGGTGAGGACCAAAAAAAAATTCTTAAGGAACGTTCCAGTTGGTTCAAGAACAAAAAGCTTGATTTTGATTTTCTTATGTGGGCGCCACACTCATCTTGCCTGAGGTGTCAGTGGCCCTAACGCCGGCACTGCCGCTAATAATTACCACTATTTTAATCAGTGGCGTAGCGTGGGCTTCCGCCGCCCGGGGCCGACCGAAAATTTGCCGCCCCCCCCAGTGAACTTTGCCGCCCCCATATTATTTAAAATGTTTTTTTTTTATTAAAAATGCACTTTTCTTGTTTTTTTTTCATAGCACAATTTACATTAAATTTTAAATAAAAATTAATATAAATGTATATTTTTTTCTTCTTTAAAAATATAGTTAGAGTGGCTTGCCGCCCCCTCTTCATGTGCCGCCCGGCGCCAGGGCCTCCCCGGCCCCCCTCCCCACGCTACGCTACTGATTTTAATAATATATGATAGTTATTTGACAGATTTGTTCTGTAATGTAATTAATTTGTCGAATACTGACCTAATAGGACCCAAATGTGGAAGTGGGCTAGAACCAAAACCACGTATGCGCATAAAGTCATTTATTTATTATTTTCAATTGTACAAAAATGATACGAAATCCATTGTATGCTAGCCTATTGGCTATTGCTATCACAAAAGTTTATTGATATGTAAACGCGTTTACAAGGTGAAGTAAAATCCTACTCAGCCAATAAGTTCAGCAAAAAAGTTGTACAGTCACCTGCAAAAAGTAACCCATCTATTACTGTGTGTTTATAAAAAGATGGGTTAGTTTTCTTTGCAGGTGACTGTACCTAGTACTTGGATTTACCACTGAAAATGATTCTTCGCGAAACAAAACGTACATAATAACGGTTCACACGCTTCACACTAATAGCCTCACACTAGGATTCCCTGTGTCGTGGGTGCCATGGACAACAGAAATGGACAAGAGAACAGAAATTCAAACTCATCATTCAAATTTCCGTTTCGCTGGGAATCGAACCCAGGACCCTTGGTGCGGCGATTCGGCCGATTGCGCCACAGGGGTCGTCAACCCCTCATCCGATACATTACCAGCCAAGAAACAAGAGGATAGGAAAACCAGACTTACGACAAGGAACTTGTTCCTGAGGATGATGCCGTACAGCAGCCAGCAGCAGGTGACGACGGCCCCCGACAGGATGAGCGGGAACGGCAGGCCCTCCGTGCTCTTGTTCTTGATTATATCTTTCTGCAACAACACAACCAACCATACTAAGTTAGTGGCCCTTTGCCCCTCGCCACTTGCCATCAGGTGGGATTGTATTATAGTGATAAGAGGTGGGTCGGATGGCCGATATAAAATACGTAATTAATCACTTTCCGTATGATTATATTTGGGCAGAGTAACACCTTACACCTGTTGCTGTCACCGAATGATCTCGGCTCCACGTTACATGCGCTTATATAGAAAAATCAGAGTCAATACAGTGTCTCATTAAGACTTACTTGGTAGTGTTGCCAGTAGTTTGTAACAATAGTCAAAAGTCCGTGTAAAAGTGGGAGAAAATATTACTACTCGGCGGCGTGTCGGATATTAGCAATAACTCATTTCAGCCCCCTGTTTATGATTAACTTTGTACAATGGGGATTTAAGTATCCCATCCCATCCATCCATTAAGAGGTCTTTCAGATAGTGACCCATTTGAACTAATAATTAAAATTTAGCAAAACTCTTTTAGTGAATAAATACATAGATAAATTATCTTTTAGTCATTTCAGTACATGGAAATGTGAAACAATATGTGTGCAAATTAAGTAAATTTATATATTTCAACGAGTCCTTATCTTTTGATGAGGACAAAATGGAAATAATACTGGAAATGGACAAAATGGTAATGTACATTTAACTCATCCAGACAACGTTGATACAATTTAGCAAAACTAGGTTCCTTTTCACTGCTGGCCCATAAGTAACCAGTGTTGAACTTTTTTTACGATTTATTTATCTACTCTAATGTGGTGCTCTAAAAAACATAACCAGTATACTCACCAAACCGAACAGAGGCGAAGCTATCAAGTAGAACATGAACGCCGTGATGATAGTCCCGAATCTGTTCTCAATGAGCGCCGGGTCTTCCATCTCAGCGTATGCTATCAGGCCGGCCGACAGCGCGCCGCCCGCGCCCACCTGCGCCCACACCTTCATCTTCTCCGAGGAGTAGTTGAAGTACACCATCACGTACAGGATGTTCAGCGCCAGACCGATGAAGTTCACTTGGATCATCTTGTCGTCCCGCAGGATGAAGCCGAACTTCAAGTTGAGGATGCTCCTGGAAGTGACCCTTGTTTTAGATGCTGGAATGAAGCGGGAAATACTTTCTGGCGCACTGCCTTGATCAGTAAGCATTAATTTGAAAATTGGTTAAATTTTTTGCATTTGTATTGAGATGAGTTGAGAAAGGTTCAACAAAACGTTGTCCGGATATATAAAGATACTAGCTGCCCGGACAGACTTCGTTCTGTCAAAAGTTTTTTTTTTAGATGTAAGCTATCGGCTATCCTATCTTTCAAGTTGGATCAAACTGCACACGGTGTGCAAATTTGATTAAAATCGGTTAAGTAGTTTAGGAGCCCATCGCGGACAAACAACGTGACACGTAATTTATATTTATTAAGATAAGATGTAAAATTACTAAATTACTAAATAAGCAAATAATAAAGGACCTAGCGAATAAATTTGTGACATAGCATTAGGACTTAGGTATCTTCACCGTATAGGAATGATGAGTAGCAGTGGGAGATTGAAATAAAGTTATGTTAGTTATTTTTTGCGGTATTTTTATATAGGTTGTTACTGGGTCAAACGTTGACGATAATGTAAATCATAGTCTTAGAATAATAAAATCATAGTTATCAATGCTTCTTCTGATTGCTTTAGATTAAATCTGTATTTATTACTTGGATTTTTAGTTCAATTCATGCATCTAATAGTCATCCAGTAGTCATTTCTTCGATGTCGTTTACATTTGCAATTGCATAATGAATTACCTAACGGTAATTCACTAGTTGATAAAATTGGCGTGATTGAAGAAACTAGATTGCTGTCGTAAGCGCAAGACTGAATGAGCGTACCAATTGATATGGCCGTTTAGATCAATTAGCCTGTTTTGTGAACTAGAATATAGTTTCAAGGCCTCGCAAATATCTTAGTACTTATAGTCATCGTTACGTGCCAACAACTTTAAATATGACCTTCGACACGTACATGCCGTGGATTTTAAAAAGTTTTTGTAGCAATTATTTTGAATTGTTATTAATATACTGGTTTATTTATAGTTATCCTTTACTAATGTATCGGCACATTAAATGTGTAGTCTGTGAGCCATATTATTTTTGCTTAGCAAGTCTAGGTTGCTCAGGTTTATCATGGATTGCAGTCCAAAAATATGTTAACATGATAGATAATAGTTTTAAAAAGATGTTTGATGATAAAAAGATGTTAAGGAGTCAATACAATGCGGGTCCACCAACGTTACAGTGCCACCAACTTATCTGTGAATTGAAGGGGGGCGCTGTCGGACGTATTGGACCAATCATTGGACGCAATTCGAGAGGTAGTAAATGACAAATGTCTGAGCACAAAGAACTTATGAATGAACTGGCATTAGGTCCAATTTTCGCCATTTCACAGATAACTTGGTGGCACTATAGTTGCCTATAACTTACATGACAACACCACCGATGAACGGCAATATCGAGATGCCCTTAGTGTTGCCCTGCTTGTAGATGTCGTAGCAGATGAAGGAGCCGGCGAACATCTGGCCAGTGGTCACCACGGCCGCCACGTTGCCCACCAGCTCCTTGTAGGGTTGCAGTACATCCGCCAGAGCGTCCATTGTGGATCCTATAACAGAACACCCTGTTTAATCGTTCACACAGACGCTACTTTCAACATGTATCTAAAAAATAAAGCAGAAAAATAACAAGGTGGTAATCAATGTAATGGTTACTTATTTGTACGGCAGACAATGTGTGGGCGCGGCTGGATCTCTTGCAAAAAATGAGCCGCAAAATAATGGATAGCTCGTGCCTCGTGCGAGCGACGCGCGGCCCTAGCGAACTAAATAACATTATTCTGTTTCTTTTGCCTAATAAAATCGTATAATTAAATCAAAAAATCCATTGTTCATCTTTGTCATCAATATTAATTGAAGAGGACGGTGCTTAAGAATCACATCCTCGCATTTTATTGAACGAAACGAGTTTCAATTGGCGCGGAGATGAACAAGTGCGTCACGCACACACCCACAGGACTATTGACGTCATGGACTGCGGTTAAGGACAGTTTCTGCAAGTTGCCAATGGCCGAACAAACCATAGGGGACCGGGAGGTAGCTCCCCGGGATAATGAGGCTGGACTGGATATACACTATCCAGTCTATACTCTATCCTAACTCTACACAGTTAGGAGCTAGGATATTAGTACTTAGGAAATTTGTATATTCCACGATCGTCGAAAGTTCTTATGCCCTAAGGAGACCTTATATCTGCTTATTTGTGGGCGCGACAACAGTAGGGGGAGTTGGGGCACCCTGATACGATTTTTACTTAGACCCATTAAAAGACGATCTATTGACAGTAACATCCAATTTAATAATTATAATATATTCAATATATATTCAGCTAACTTGTTAAATTCAAATTAACCGTTAAATTTAATCACAAAATGTATTAGAGCCTATTTTCTAAAAAATGAAATTTCCCAAGTAGCAAAATAAAGTTATATAAATGGTCAACGAACGTCTTAGATTAACTTTCAGTCAGTCAAAATGGTTATATTACAGTATATTAGACGTCTATATAACGCGGGTTTGGGCGCACCTTATATGACATTTACATCGTGTAAGGGTCGTTTTGTCGTCGCAACGGCGTCAATTACGTTACGTAAAACTCACATAGATGTTGCAAGTGTGACTAATATGTTTTATAATAGTGTCTAGTAATACTCCTACATAACTTTAACCGTATATAGATGTAAATAAAATTACAAAAGAGTCCTGTTATGGTTAAACACACAACATCTACATGATTTTTTTTATGCGAACGAACAATATTTTTTCTTCTTGAAATACTTTATAAAAAGTTAAGCCAAATGTTATCATGATTTTCATTTATTTAATATAAAGAAAGCCGATTGTGGTTGAAGATGAGGAGGGTGATGAAATAGTGGCCATTAAATTTTTTCGAGAATATGTATGGACATCTTTGTTCATATTTTAATGGGCCTTCAAAATATTGATGTTTTAATATTGTATATTAAAATTATATATATGAATTGACTTTAATAATTTCCGCCATATTGCAATCAACACACTGAGCGACCGCTTTACGACGTGTATATGACTACTGGTTATATACATGTATTTTATTCAACTTATGTCGTCCTGTCGTCCACCATTACGGTTGCAATTAGGGTTCTATGGAACAGAAAAATATGAAAAAAAACCTTTATTAGTAGTTCTGTTTTTGAAGTGAAACTTCTATGCTCTGCTACTACTTTATCTAAGGAAAATTAGCTGTATTTTAGGGTATTTCAAATTAAATAAAATCGCATACATCCACTTAATGTTTATTTACTAAGCTATAATAGAATTGACATAAGCATAAGAAATCTTTTAAAGAAATACTTTTCAACACTTTTCCAAAAAGGTCCTTCGGTACGATTTAGGCGCCTGGTTGCCTAAGTCGTATCGCCTATAGCCTAAGTGGTAGGTACTAATGCTGGGTACTGCCTAAGCGTTAAAAAATATACGGAACCACCTTGATTTTTGCTACTTTCTTTTTGATTGGGACCGCACGACAATGTCTTTTCCAGATTAATTGTAGGTATTTTTGATATTTTTAATGATTTATAATTTTTGTTTACTTTTCTCCTAAAACCACCACTTTTGTTAATTCTTTTCCACTTTCCGGGATCCATAACTATTAATTAAATTAAAAATGGCTTCTGAGTCATATAAAAGTTACTTATTATCATTTAAATAATTACATGAATTATAAAAGTCATATAAGAATAAACTTATTGCCTAAAAGTTACATAATGATTGAACTAAACGCCTTAATAAGACTTTTTTATAATAGTTTATTATACAATCATTATAGGACAGTTAATTATTTAAGCGTTACATAAAAGTTTCCAAAATTACACAAAAATAGGAACTCCTGACTATTATCTGACTATAACGTTAACTCGACTCAAAACTTTATCATGTAAACGTAGTGGCAGATACGTTTATATTACGTCATATAAATTCGTTGAGACGACGTTTACCAGACGTATTTATATGATTTAAATTATATATAACTAAAGCATCATATTGAATACCACTTTACAATTATTTGGTTGCCACAAAACTGAAACAAAACCCTTATACGTCTTTTAGTTGTATTATATGACTAGTTTGCTACTTGGGTTGTATCAATGTACCCCGGTACCCGGGGTAGATTGATACATTATACTGAGGCACTTGGATTCATTAAAATATTTCTACAAATTAAACAAGTCATTGATTTTTATGACATTTACTTAAGTACTAATTGTAATAAATACTTTTCGCGGTCATATTCAAACAGCCCTAACTCTCGAGTTATGCAATTAAGAACAATAATTTTAACGTTAATTTGCAAGTAATATCTATAAGTATTAGTATAGTATTAAAAAATTTAGTATCAATGTGCTAGTTTTTGAAGTATGTTAAGAAAAATGGAAAAGATAGTCAACTTTTTTACTTAAATTACCATAAAATAATATAAAAATAAGTATCAACAGCACTTGCATCAATGTGCCCCTGCCTATTACAATCGAAATAAATATTTTATAAAAATTAAAGCAATAAATAATCAAAAAAATTAAGTCTATATAATGTAATGACAGATATGTTCTTACCAAATGTCTTAATATGACACAGGTAATACTAAATAAATTAGAAGAATCACATCCGTAAGAAAACTACGAAAATTTTGTTGGGAACATCAGAAACAGGTTTATACGTGCCAGCCGCTAGTCGTTGAGTGCACGTTGCTCCGCACTGGTGTGCATGTAGGATGTATAACTACCTTCTTATTTGTGGTGGACGGCTCTTCTAAACGCGTTTCGTTTTCGATTAATATTGACTGTTTCTATGTGCCCCATGTATCAATATACCACATCTCCCCCTAATCGATGCAAGGAGCATAATTTCCCAAAAAATTAAAAGGCAAAAATCTCGAAAACGGTGACACTGTATGTAGGTAATTTTTAAAATCTGGCAGGTCAACCCCTAAGCTATCTTTCCCTTAATTTTGTCATGCTACTTATTATGGGAAATCCAGAACCTACATAGATTAATGAATTGGAGAATTTATTAGATATTTCAAACAAAGGGATGACCCCATCACAGGATAACGACACAATACCCTTGCCCCTCCTCAAATTACATAAATACAAGTACAAACTACAAAGTACTTAGCACAAGCAGCTACCATACGTCACGCACACACCCACAACTTGACGTCACTAATGACAGATAATCGGGACTATTAAAGCCAAGTGGCTGCAAAACTGAGCAGTTTGGAGGGGATCACAGATACATGACATAGGTACGGAATGAACAAACCATGAAGATAAAGTTTAAATTTAAGAATATTATGGCCAGCTACATTGTAAAGTATGTGATAATGTGCAAATAGGAACATTATCTCAGCTGTATCATAAGTACCCATTCATAAATAAATATTTGTACATGAAAATTTTGTAAACGTCAACCGCTTTCTCTTTGCTTTGCAGTTATACACAATAATTATGTGTATTGTAAGCTGATACTTTGACTCAGTTGCATCACTTGGTTGGCCACAATCTATGCAATGATATTGATAGATATTGTGCTTATCCATTCATGCCAAGTTGTTATAGTTAAATCATAATAATTAATAATAAGTATAAGGGTCATTTTCAAATTTGTGGCCAAAAGCACTAATTATGATATCATTCTCGTTAAGTAAATATTAGCATTACTCAAATTACTCTAATCGACTACTCCCTTGAGGCCCCTTGAGAGCTTTTTATAATTACTTGTTATCGCTGTAAATAAAAGAGATATGACGATAAAACTACCCTAAATCTCATTAGTGTCACTGGTTCCAAAGGCTCATTTTTCATCTATTAGTCTATAAAACAAAAATGCGTCCAGGAAAATGGAATTTTATTTTCGCAATGTTTAATATGTTTATATAAGATTCATAATTAATTATTGCTACAATTTTGGGTATGAAAAAAATAAGATTTCTTAATATTTGTAATCAGTATACATTTTAAATATCATTTATGTAACCGTAGCCAAATGCTTTAATATTACACAATTATACCCTGCTATACCCCGCTTCTCACCCCGCGTGGTTCCCGTGTGCTAAGTCATCTCCGAACAAGCATGGTGGCCTGTCATTTACTTCGTTATTTTTTTGAGAAAATCTAATTATCAGGTAAGATTTGGGAGAGTGTACCAAAACTGTATCATTAGTGTGTCAACAGATTAAAGTCCATAGTTATGTGTTGTTTTATTTTTGATTTATATGAATAGTCAGGCATTACAGGCATACATTTTTTTCCGTGTTATGCTATATTCTAGAACATTCTATTTTGTAGGTAAATGCAAATAATACTGAAAACCTCATTCGTGTCACTCTCATTCGTGTCAATTGAGCAGTCACACTAATGATATTCAGTTTCGTACAAATGATAAGTTTTGTTACCCGACTGCCAGGAAGGTATGTATGCAGGTAATATTATTTATTACCTCATGTCTTCCAAACTGCTAAACGGATTTATATACCTAATTAAGATATCGTTGGATTCGTCTTGATAACCCAAGTGTTCTTAGATAAGTTACATTAAAAAAACAAATATGGCTGTGAGATGCCATTGCTTGAAGAATCAAAAAAGAAAAAGAAATCAAATAATGCAATATGGGTATTATATTAAACTAAAGAGCTCACTTAAGGATTTCAAAAAGGTATAAGTATACGATTGTTATTTTTTGTGCAGTCGGGTATATTATTTTGTTTAATTTATACTAGTCTAATACTAGCTTTTATTAACCCCCTTTCGTTCGCATTTTGTATGTTCTCTATGTATGTTCGCAGTATGCTTTTATTGACCGTTGAATATGGTGTACAATAAAGTGTAATAAATCTATATCTATACTTCTATACTTATATGTATACATATAAAGCTGGAGAGTTTGTTTGTTTGGTTGAACGCGCTAATTTCAGGAACTACTGGTTCAAACTGAAAAATTATTTTTGTGTTTGTCTTTTTCATAGTCCATTTATCGAAGAAGGCTATAAGCTATCGGAGTTTTGGAAGTTCATCTCCCAAGGGGTTAAAATAGGGGCTTGAAGTCACTTTCATACAAACCAACTTCGTCAGTTTTATAGTAAGTTATAAACATGAAAATTTTATGTAAGTGTATAGTTATTAACAAAAATTTATTTTAAAATATTTTTTTGGAAAAATCATCCCTTCAAGTGTTAATTTAGGGGATGGAACTTAGTACGTAATTTCGTAATTTTTGAAATTAAAAACATGAAAATTGATATAATTATTAGCTCAAGATTAGAAAAAAAATTAACAGTAATGCATTTTTTTGGAAAATCATCCCCAAAGAGTTAATTAAGGGGGTGCAAGTTAGTATGGCAACTTCATCAGTTTTGAAGTAAAAAGGGTGAAAATTTGTATATCAGCTTTTGTATATACGTTAGGGAAAGGAGGAGGCGGAAGAGGAGATAGAGGGAGAGGGAGAGACTTAAAGTTAGGGGGATGGGGAGGGGGAGGGGGAGGTAGAGGGAGAGGGAATGTAATGGTCTCGAATTTGTTGAACCTACCAAAACTATGAAAGTTAAAATAACAAATTACATTCACTGATTGTTAGGCGATACGAAGTTCGCCAAGACAGCTACATAAGTAATTAATAAACTTGCAGTGTATATATGTTCGGGTCAAATCTTACAAGTAATATTTGATCCACTTCCCGTGGTTCTTAAAACTTATCGCACACTTTTGCAAGTTGTGATATAAATAACATAAAAATTAAAAAAATATATTTTAAACGCAAACTTTTAACAATTTTAAAACCTTGAGGCACTGCTGTATGCTATCCATTAGGTTTACAGTTACTATACAATATCCATAAGTGCCTCGACCTTTTCAAATTTGAAAAGGTTGTCTTTAAAGTGAGTTTTTTAATTTTAATTTCATTTTGTTATAGATAAAATCTTATACATATTTGGATTGATAAAAATGGCGAAACAAAAGAGAGCAGAAGAGTTAGAGAGACGAAGAATAGCTAGACGAGAGAAATATAAAAATATTAAAAATAATCCAGAACTGAGCAACAAAAAAAAGACAGAGTTATTTAAAAAGAAAAGAAGCTAAAAAATTAAAAGCATTAACGAAATGAGCCCACGCGAACAACGGATGCAAAGAAAAAAATGAAGTGTTCCAAAAAGTATTATAAAAAGAAATTAAACCAAAGAATTGCAGAAAATATTACATTCAGTGAAGTAAGTAGTGATGATGAAAATATGACTCCTTCTGTAGATCCGTTGAACGCAATAGAACGAAAAGAAAAATCTAAACCAAGTACTGATGAACAAACGCTGATGAAAAAAATAGGACACTAAAAATGCAGCACACAAAACAGAAAGAAAATTGATATCACTTTTAAACAAATGCAAGAATAAAATTTTTACAAAGACAAAAAATCAAATCAACAAATGAATTAAAAAATGAATGGTTTGTTTGATTGTTGGGCATCTTCTAGTGTGAGGGTATGAGTGTGTAAGCGTTTATTTAATTGTATTAATGATTTGTCATCATTGAGCAAAATTTATAATAAATTAAGTAATGATAATCTAAATAAGGTTGTTTTAAGAATTAAATAACGAATAATTAAAAACCATGTTATTATCATTAGTGTAACAAGAGTTCTCATCAGTAAATCACAAAATATCATTAGAGGAATTTGTTTCTCATTTGTGTCACTCAAGAAGTTGATTTATGCGTGTTATTGTTAAATAAATAAGTGGAATCTTTGATTGGCATATGTTTTTTCTATATAGGAACGCATCTAAACACTAAAAAATACCAATATACATAAAAAAACAAATTCATGAAATTGCTACGTTTTTGGCTCCAAAGTTGAAAACGACCCATAACTTATCCATGACTTCATTACTGCTTACCATGAGGTGGTTAAGGTAAAGCACTAACTTAATCGGTATAAAAAAAAACTTATAAAAGAGGAAATTTTAGATTTTTTTTTTGTTTGAAACAAAAAACTACTGTAGGTACCGATTTAAAAAAATATTTCAACAATACGATGCTCTATTGTTTTTGAGTAACGTACATAATATATTATTTATTTACAGAAATGTTTAAAATTTATATTATATATTTTATTTAAAAAATGAGGGATCTAATAAAACCAAAGCAAAGCAAAGGTGGTTACTAGTAGTAAATATTAATAACAATAATTACATTTAACTTGGTTACATACAACTGTAACTGTAAGTCTGCTGTGTGCACTGTACAGATACAATGTAACCTTGTTTGACAAGTAACAACATCAAGGTCATTGCTATAATTACTGTCTACTAAATGTTAAATTATCAATTCATGAAACAATATTCAACTATTAAAATTTAGTCTTTTAAGAAGTAACATTTTAGGACCATTTTGAACATTAGTCCTGTCATAACACATTAAAATCTGCAAAATCCCCAATAAGTTAAGCAAGGAATGTGATTATAGGAAATTAAATACATATGTATTAGAGCCAAGTAATTATAATGATTTATGGTACTCAGGCTGTCCTCCTAATGAGATCTGTAATTAGCTTAAAAATCATATTGTTTACTAATCTGACTCAATTAATAAATAAACACACACATTATATTTACACTACAATTACTTCTGTAATTATTAATAAGTAAAAAAACTCACAGTAACATTATTTTCAATAAAATTTTGTTTAATAAATCCTAATAATAAATCCAAAATATATATTTTCCTCAACAAAATTTCCCTCAGACATCATATCAATGTAATTATTGTTGATCACAATATTTATACAGGATGTGCTGAAACATATTTTCAGAAACAAGGTAAAACTGCTGTTTAGGCTCCTATTTATAATTACTGGAATTTGATTGATGAAGTTAGCATTTTTGCATTATACTAATTGTTAAACAAGTAAGCATAAAACATGTATATAGCAACTACATACACAGTTTAAAATTAAAATCTAAGGTTCAGATGTATTATTATTTGTTAAGCGAATAAGGATTATTATTAGGCTATTGCAAATTGCAACCTTTGATCTACTAACCTATAATCAAAGGTGTGCCTAAAGTTGATGTCACAAACAACTATAATCAGAGAATAGATATTGATCTGCCAAATATTACTTCTAACAGAGCTATGGTGCCACAACATAATATGAAGAATTTTACATAGTCCTACTACTATACAAATCAGTATAGTTACTATAGTAGGATTAGTAGGGTTGGTTTGCAGCCGATACAAATAAAACAAACAAACCAATAAAATCGTTGTCTAGGGTTTTTCACAAACTGATATGAATTTGTACACCAAATGCGGTTTAGACAAACTACTCATTATGGTATTTGTTAATTCTTAAATAAATACATATTGATCGATAACAATTATAAACTCCAAGTAAATGTGGAAACAAACAAAATTAAATAACACTGTCATCATTCAAACACTTTGCAATGACAACCTTTTTTCCAACAAGTGATTTGAAACCTATATCTTAATGTATTATTTTGCCATAATGAATAGTTTGTTTAAATAAAACGCATTTGGAGTACAAATTCATGTCAATTGGTGAAAACGCTAGAAAACGATTTTAATGGTTAGTTTACATTTGTCTCGCTGCAAATCGACCCTACTATAAATGACAAGATATAACCTCATACATGAAAGCAATGAATGAATAGCTACCATAAAATTATTACTTTTCTTTACTAATAATCATTTATTGAGAATATGTATTATTAACAAACAAAAAAATTCACATTAATTGAACTAATACTAACAAAAAATAAATTACTGTAACTTACACTAAAAATATCTTAAAATACTATACTAAAAAGTATATTTACAAGAGATAAAATATGTCATCCAAAATTCAAAAAAATACTTTGTTATTTACATTATTATTATTACACAATTATTATTATTGCACAGTCAGAGTGAGAAAAAAATAATTATTTCATAAGCCTTATTAATATTACTTACGTTTTATTTATATTTTATCGCAGAATAAATTAAAAACTCAGAAGTTTTGTACAACAGTTGTTTAAACTGATTAATTTAATAAATATAAATTGATATAAAAAAAGATTTCTGCGACACAAATGACCACATCAGCTCGTGGCTCAACTTTAAATGACATTTGACAAACAAAATACAAATGACAATTGACAAGACGTCAAGAGACAACAAGACTGACTGACTGTTCTGGGCGCGTTCCACTAGACGCTCACAACGCTCACAACGATCAAAATCTCATACTAATTTGATCGTTGTGAGCATCTTGAGCGTCTAGTGGAACGCGGCCTCTGAATATTCGTAATCTGCGTTCAATTTGATGCATTATTTTTTGGTTTTATCTGTATTTGCATTTTAACCTCTAGCTTTACTTGTCTGTGACTACGTATAAGTGTCAATCTTGACATTAGCAATTTCCAATTTTCCTGAAATTTTCCCGAATTTACGAATTTTGAGCCATCTCGATCTATTTTAAGACGGATGAGTGATAAGACAAAGTGAAATTCTTCATGAATTAATCCTTAAAGTAAACCGTTTTGTCATGGGCTTCACGGCATGGATATAAAAATTGTCCTATGAATAGTGCGGAGGTTTCGACGAGGAGTTGAAGTTATCGTAGAATATGCAATGGAAAAGCTTATGCCTGAGAGGACGATGGTTGTGTGCGGTGCTGCTGCTGCTGTGTGTAGCAGCGGCGCAGAAGATCGGTGATCCGTACAAGATCCTCGGCATCCATCGCAGGGCGACTCTGCCTGAGATTCGGAAAGCTTACCGACAGCTAGCCAAAGAGTGGTAAATAACTTATAGACAGAAGAATTTTATTGATTTTGGTATTTGACTAATACATTTCTTGATATTATCCTTTGGGTCTATTTCTGTAATCATAATATATTTACTTATATGAAAGGAGCACTCTGATATGTTTTGTCAAACATATTCTTCTAGGGAAATTAATTATCAAACATTAAACAAACGCTTCGAACTCTTCAATTGGTTTTATACTTAATGTTGCACAATACACTTTTTAACCGACGAAAAAAAAAGGAGGAGGTTCAATTCGACACATTTTTTTTTTTTATGTTTTATAAATATTTCAATATGTTATTGGTAAGGACAAAAACTGGTTATAATTTTATAGAAACAAAGATACTCAAATATTAACCATTTATTATCTATACTTATATGCAGATAGTTTATTGAATTATGTATACCTTGTTACTTGATTTTTTTGTGTTCCTTGCTGATCGTAAGAATTATCATGAAACCAAACCAAATACCCAAGTATGTACATTATGATTGATGACTTGAATGTTATTTTAACAGGCATCCAGATAAAAATGAAGACCCAACAGCTGAATCTCGGTTTGTGGAGATAAAGCAGGCATATGAATTGCTCTCGGATACGGAGCGCAGACAGGCATATGACCTGTATGGTATCACCAACGAGGATGACCACATGTACAAGACCAGGCACGATTACAGCCAGTATGCTAGGTTCAGGTACGCTCGGTTCATTCTATTTTCTTTTGGTATGCTCAATCCTTAGTTTGATTGGGGGGGAAAAAAGAAGTTTTTGGTTAGCGACATTCGTTTAATTTTAAAATTTTACAATGAATAGGTACTGCATGCTAAGAATATGCATAAATGATGAATAATGCGAGTTCTTAAATTGTGTACTATTCAATATTCATAGTTTAACATCTCAATTAGTATGAAATGTGATGATTATGTATACAAATTTAGGGATTTTGGACGACTGGCGCATCCTTTAGCCTCGTCCATGCAGTTAAAAACTGCATTGTGTGCAATTTTCTACTACAAAACATCACAATGTTTTATGATAAATATATTTCATTGGTTTACACGCCTGAAAATGAATCTAACCTTTTAGAATTATTGTTTTCCAGAAATTCTTGCTCATGAGATCTGATTTGGACTTCTTCATTTGACTCAGTAAAATGATTAACTTATTGTACTCTGTTAACTTGTGGCGACAACGCGCACACGTCACACGGTGACGTCACGTCGCCCTGAATCACGCTATCGAAGTTTCTACGATCGCCGGCATATATACAAATGCTCCGACAAGACCAGTTGGGGCTCGGCCGCCTCCCAGGCAACACACCTCGCCTGGCGGGAGATCTCCCTTTGCCAAAAACTATAGAAATTAAATTCAATATACTATGCATTAATCAGTGATCCCTATATGACTAAATAATTTTGATGATGATGAATGCTGCTAGCTACTAGCAATAAAATTAAAAAAATGTAGATACGTTATACCCTTACAAATCAACCAAAAAATCTGTAAAATATGAATAAGAGTTTTAGATCCTTGGAAGCACTTTATTTGTGCTAATGTTTGCTTGTATTTTGTTTCAGTAGTGACCCCTTCGAGTTTTTCAATTCCCATTTCCGAACACCGGACCAAGACATTACATCATTCCATAAGCTCTCAGTGACGACTCGGTGAGTGAGAAAAATGTCTTTAATCACCTATGATCAACTTAACAAATGGTTACACATTTAATCTAAGTGTCAAACATCTATTTGTGCACTATTTTATGATACAACTTCTTGTAAAGAATCAAATGAAATGAAATGTCCGAATAATTTCATACTCTAATTAATTTTATGCAGTTAGTTCAAAGGGAATTTTACCTTGCCTTTGCAAAATCTACGTAATCCCTAACATGTAAATAAAAAATTATAGTCTAAAAAACACGCTGAAAGTATGAAATTATTGTATTTTCATCGCCCTTGACCTCTATGCAAATTTTCAAGCTGATCAGAGTCTTGAACCTTGAGTTGAAAGATTCCATTACATACATACATACATACATACAGGTCAATCTAATTAAAGCGTGTTAGTAAGCAGTAGACGTCATTCACCAGGCATTTTGAGAACAACATCCTGGAGAAGTCGGTCCACACACCAGCCCTGGTCTTATTCTACACGGACTGGTGTTTCGACTGCGTGCGGTCCGCGGGCGCTTGGCGACGGCTGGTGGAGGCGCTGCAGCCGCTGGGGGTGACCGTGGCCACGGTGCACGCGGGGCACGAGGCCGGCCTGGCGCGCCGGGTGGGGATACACGGCGTCCCGTGTCTGTCCTTTGTGCTTAACAGGCATAATTATCTGTATAAGGAGAGCTTGTCGTCGTTGCCGAAGATTTTGGGTGAGGAGTAGTGATTGTTTATCTCACTGTCTCATTTTTAAGTTTATCACAAAACTTTTTGAATGAAGTGGGTCTTGATTTTTATTTAAAACTGATGGTAGCAGGCAGTGGAACTTTTTAATTTAAATAAATACTTGTGTTTTTGTTGCTAGATATAAAAATATATAATACTAGCTGCCCGGACAGACTTCGTTCTGTCAAAAAATATTGCAATAAAATAATATTGCGACTATAAATTGAGATGTAAGCTATCCTATCTTTCAAGTTGGATCAAACTGCACACGGTGTGAAAATTTGATTAAAATCGGTTAAGTAGTTTAGGAGTCCATCGCGGACAAACAACGTGACACGTAATTTATATATATTAAGATACTTAATTTAATGATGTCACTGAGATCCATAAATTTTTATGGCTAAGTTAAAATAACTAAGTTAAGTTAAATCAACTAAGCTACTAAGTAAAACTACGGCTGGCCTTGCAGTTGATCTTTATCATAGGAATTTACCGATTCAGACCTACAAAAGCTACAAGGTATGCTTGAAGTCATGTTACTTGGAATTAAAAAAAACTGCTAGTCCGTCATGATCGTCGTTTGTTGAACAGAGTTTATCCGCTGGAAGTTCCCGTACAAGCTGGTGACGAAGCTGACGGACGACAACGTGGACGCGTTCGTCAACGACTTCGAGGACAACCGCGTGAAGGCGCTCATCTTCGAGGAGCGGCCCAACATCCGCCTGCGGTACCTCATCGCCGCCTACCACTACCGCGACCGGGTGGCGTTCGCGTGAGTTACTCTTCATTTATATTCATTTTTAACCAACTTCAAAAAAAGGAGGAGGTTCTCAATTCAACTGTATTTTTTTTATGTTTGTTACCTCAGAACTTTCGACTGGGTGAACCGATTTTGATGATTCTTTTTTAATCGAAAGCAGGTGCTTGTCATGTAGTCCCACATAAAGAACGAGATCTGACAAGTAATTTTTGATAAAAAATAAATTAAAAAATAAAATTAATATAGTTTAATACAAGAAAATATCTTTGATACTATTTAATATATTACCTATTTGCTTTATTAAACGTTTTTGTAAATTGAATATAAAAAATAGCTTTCTGCACTGCATCTTCACATAAACATTAAATATGTCAAATCTCAGACTTACATTCGTGCAATACTCTTGAAATGGAGTACTGTAATGTGAGGAGTTCGGGTAAAAAGAAACGACCGTTGCTCGCCAATTGTTGTTTAATATTAAAGCCATAAAAGTACTTCATAACATTTAATGTTACATACATCACAGTACAACGTTTCTTCATACATGAACATTGTATGTAACGTATGTTCTGGTGGTTGTGTGTGTGTCAGGTTCGTGGACCTGTCGTCGGGCAACACGGGCGGCGTGCGCGCGCGGTACAAGGTGCAGCGGCACGTGGACAGCATGGTGCTGCTGAAGGAGGACAGCGCCGCGCCCGCCGCCACCGTCAGCACCACCGAGATCCCCACGCAGACGCTGCGGCAGCTCGTCGAGGCCAATCAGATGCTGACACTGCCGCGGCTCTCGTCGCAGGTGGGTGTTGACAGGCCCTCGTAGTGTCGTAGTGTCGTAGTACAAGTAGTAGTATGTAGGCTCTAATGGCGGGGTAGGTAATAGGCATGATGACAGTGAGTAAAAATTGAAATGTATTTATTTTATTTATTTATTTATACTAAACCCAATTAAATATTTCCCAACAATATAGAACAGTATTTCAAAATCTGTCATCATGCCTATTAAGTAAGGAGGCACAATTCCGATTTTTCCAAAGTATTGTATTGTCTTAATACATAGTATCCAAATTAACAATAATGCACTGTTAAAAAAACTGTAAAAAGTAAAAGTATTCGAATATATGTTTATACAAAATCCCATCCTCCATGGGAACCCAGCTGACAGATTCATTTTTGAAAACCAAATCCAAAATTTTAAAAATTTTGAAGAAAATGCATCTGCCAGCCAAGGAATATTGAACGAGGTATTACACCTCGTTACAACATAGCAAGCCTTTACGACGACCCGTGTGGCGCAACGCAATGGTTATCACGCCGGATCGCCGCACCAAGGCTCCTGGGTTCGATTCCCAAGGCGGAAATTTGAATGATGAGTTTGGATTTCTGTTCTCGGTCTGGGCGTGAATGTCTTTGTCTAGTGTCCATGGCACCCACGACACAGGGAATCCTAGTGTGGGGCTATTCCTTTTCTCAACGGGATGGACTCGGGCTACTAATGCCGATGCCGTTGAATCTTTTCGTTCACTCTGGCCTGAAAATGTTGTATTTTAATTTGAAGTCACTTTCCATCTCCTTCAAAAATTTTTGTAGTAAGTGTAGTTAATTTTCAATGTTAGCTGGCCTTGCTCGCTCCTTAGTCACCTTAATTTATAAGTTGTTAAAGTTTAAAAGTTAGTTTGTAGCCATGCCAATAGATGGCGCTAGTAAAATGAATACTAAAACACCCTGTTGAGATTTCTTGGAAACTATATCTAAGGTAGCCCTCATAGTTCTACAACTACACGCCTCAAGATTTGGATCGCTCCTTTTCTAATTTTTGAGATGGCACTCTTTTTAGTGTCGTATAAATCAAAATTTTGTCAAGCCGTTTTATTTGAGGACTATGTTGATTCTCTAGAGTTTAGAGGAATAACTTGTATTGGTTGTTGCCTCGGATAATTAAGACTTTTTCGGGAGTACACGTAAATTTTTTGTAAGAAAGGTATAGAGAGCGATGAATGCATTGAAGGGACGGCCGACAAATAAAAAATCATAATTTTGCGTGGGTAGACGCAATTTATGATTTTTCTTTATGATTTCTCTTCTTTGTTTTATGGTCATCTTAACAAGCTTATAAAACTATGCTGGAATGATTTTTGTCACACCACAAACATGACTTCCTTTTCGCAACGGGATGGACTCTGGCTACTAATGCCGATGCTGTTGAATCTTTTCGTTCACTCTAACCTCAAAATGTTGAAGACATTTTAATTTGAAGTCACTTTCCACCTCCTTCATCAAAAATTGTAGTAGTAAGTGTTGTTAATTTCCAATGAGTAACTATCTTCTAGTCCAAGAGTCTCTTAAGGCATGTAGCTGGGCGCTCATGTGATCATAGATATACCCTAAGTTGTCTTCTGTGCTTAATACCAAGGGCAATAATTCGCGGATATAGACTTGGATTAGAAGATATTGGATGTGGCTGGGTAGCTCTCAATGATGCGAAACTCTTCTGTGCCAGGCATGCTGCTCTGCTTCAAGCACAGCAGCTTGTCACCTTCGTTAATTTTCTCATCAGAGTCTATTTTTTCGATTTGGCCTCAAAAGGGCATCCAATTTCTTATATTTCCCTCAAATTTGAATGTCTCCAAACGCGTAAGTTTATAATTTCTATCATTTCTCGGGTGCTGTCTCCCAGGTACATGAATCATGCTTTGCTTGTATGGTAAGCCACCTTAATTTATAAGTTGAGTTGATATCTTCTGCGCCATTTTCCGTAAGAGATTCAATTTCTCTATCAAGGCTGTCTTGGTTAGCGGCAATTTCTTTGAGTTTATATTTTGCCTGAGAAGGTGAATTTTGTAACAAAGAGTGCTTCATCATAATTAATATATTAAAAGAAAAGTTGCTTCTAGAGGTTCGTTATGAAGTTGTCATATTTTGACTGCGATCAAACGAAGTTAGTTTGTAGCCATGCCAATAGATGGCGCTAGTAAAATGAATACTGAAACACGCTGTTGAGATTTCTTGGAAACTATATGTAAGGTAGCCCTCATAGTTCTACAACAACGCGTCTTTAAGATTTGAATAATTGATCCTTATAAATTTTTGAAATGGCACTCTTTTTAGTGCCGTGTAAATCAAAATTTTGTCAAGCCGTTATAATTGAGGACCATGTTAATTCTTTAGAGGAATAACCTGGTTGTTGCCTCGGATAATTATTATGACTTTTTCGGGAGTACTCGACTCGTTTTTTTGTAAGAAAGGTACAGAGAGCGAATGAATGCATTGAAGGGACGGTCGACAAATAAAAAATCATAATTTTGCGTGGGTAGACGAAACGCGAGGCCCGCAAACATTGCTTCCCATGAAACCGTAGGCGCGGCAACAGCCTAGTTGGTAGTGATCCTGCCTGCAGTGCGAAGCAAAAGGTCCCGGGTTCTATTCCCGGTTGGGGCAGCGATAGCGATAGGCCGCCTGTTGTTTTGTACTTCCATCTGTTATATTGTATAAGGCGATAATTGCTTGAATGGGTTGTTTTGAAATAAAAGATGTGCAGCTTGCTCAACGATCTATTGGACACTAGTTGTGTGTTGACAATTACATACGTTATAAGAATGCGTCTAACACCATCTTTACTGTTATTCTTGTACGATTGTATAATATGTGGTGTGCAAACAATAAAGAGTTATGTATCTATCTAACGAATATTTAATTAAAAAAAAATATGAGTGTGGACTACTACTGGATCTACCAATAAATATCATACACACTTGTGAATTTAAAAGTAAATAGGTACTTAGTATGGATAGCTTATCGTAATTTTCAATTACTTCAGTATATTTCCGAAAGTTACTTTCTTAAATTTTATGGAAGCAATTTACAATTTTTATTTTATTTTGTACACAAATTGAAATTAACACATCTTAATTAATTAAGTTATAAGGACGCACAGTGTCCATTCTAAATACAGTGAACATAGCATGCAAAAAAGAAAAACGTGATAAGAAATTATACATTAATTTTATTGTAGAGCAGTAGCAGTATTGTATTGCCATTTACAACCTCAGGACTAGGGACTCGCTTAAAGATCTCTTTAAGGAAATTAATTGTTGTAACTGGTGTCACAATACATATTGGATAATGTTTTGTATGTTAAGAAATATTGCAATAGTTTTCTTAAGAAGAGTGACATCCACAATATTAATACGAGGTTTAGCCTAAATTGATTGTACCAAATAGAGTTTAGGCTATGTAAAATTGGTGGCTCGTTCATGGGTACATGTGTAAAGATTTATAATAAAATTCCATCAAAATTTACAGAAATGCCTTACCTTAAATTTAAAACTCATATTAAAAGCATTCTTATGACGAAAGGATAATATTACAAATTAGATGATTATTTTAAAGACAAGACTGCTTGGACATGAGTTTTATGAATAATTGTAGTAGATGATAGGAGTTATCTGTAACTGTGAGCAGGAAAAAAACAACTGGTAGTTTCTCGCTGCTTCTCCCGGGCCCTCTCACAGTAGGGCCTTGTTGAAGCATTGGCGTAACTTGCATGACTTTCAAAAAGTGTTTAAAAACCAAATCAATCCCTAATATCCATCCATATCCATAATATTATAAATGTGAAAGTGTGTTTGTTTGTTTGTTTGTCCGTCTTTCACGTCGCAACGAAGCTGTTATATGGTATGCTTTTTGTGTGTGGAGATAGTGAGGAGGGTGGAGAGTAACGTAGGCTACTTTTTACTGCGGTAAAACATCCCCATGGGGAGATCGATATTTTGTTAGTTGCTAGCAGTGACGGATTAACCCTTAATCAAATTAAGCAATTGCCTAGGTCATCATGTCTGGGGGGGCACCGGAAGAAGCACAAAAAGCACAAAAAAAAACCACGTTGACATACGGATAGCGGGGCCCACAGGCGTGGGTTGCTTAGGGCACCAAGGCTGCGTTCCAGTAGAAGCTCACATCGCTCACAACGATCAAAACGCGTTCCACATGGCGACCACGGTCGTCATGGTCGCGGTGAAAACGTCATTGATGACGTCATTAATTTCGCTCACGGCACGCTCAAAACAACCCACCTCACGAGGTGGGTCGAAGTGGTCGAATTGCAGTGTGGCCAGATACGACGAAGTTACTCTCGCCAGTTTTTAGACCTGGCAACACTGGGTAGAAATGGATGGTGATAGAAATTTGGCGCAATTTTATAAAAGATGAGGATGGTGATGGAAAAAATTACTGTATACGATTCGACAAGAGATACTTTAGTGGAGTATTTTCTCCAGCAGATGCTCGACGTGGGGTCACAAGTTGATATAAATATGTTAAATTATGTAAATAATTTTAATGCTTAATTCACTATACATATAGCCATGTATACATTTTTCCTCGTCGGTCAATATCATTAACATAATTAATATGCAATTTTTTATTATATTAATTTGTCTTTTCATAAAAAAATGTTTTGTTTGTAGATATACTTTTTTGCTAGTATAAAAATAAAATTGATAACTAAAATTGGTAACGTTTATTTATAGCTTAAAAATTATAACATGACCTCTAATCTAAGTTTCAGACTTGTCTTATTCTCAACATCATAGAGTACATTTTGTATCAACGGCTAAAACGTGTAACTACTCTGTGGCTTGAACGCTCACGTCGCTCACTATACCCGTTCCACTTGGGTGTATGATTGTAACGCTCACAAGCTAATGGAACGGAAAAATCGCGGTCGTGAGCGTGGCCGTTGTGATCGTCTACTGGAACGTAGAGCAAGTAGTCTTAATCCGTCACTCGTTGCTAGATATTTAGTTCCGGATTTTGTTAATAGATGGCGTTAGTAAAATTCATTTGCAAGTTCTGAATCACGCTATCAAATGATACATCGCACCTTTGGTGGAACAAGGGCACATCTTACAAAAAATCGTAAAATGACAAAAATTAAACAAAAAAATATTTGACACCTGCAAAGTACATGGCCATATTCACAAATAAATGGGTCGTATCTCATGCAAAGAACAAACACTTTGAAGCAATACAAAGACGAATAATACGACTCGGAATGCAAAAAAAAAACTTTAAAATGGCTCTGCTGTAAAATTACAAAAGTGCAGTTGAGCCCTTGTTCCACCAAAGGTGCGACATGTAAATTACTTAATCAATCTGTACCGCGGGCGAAGCTGCGGGCAATAATATGCATATACTCGTAAGTCAGTAGTCAATTTTCTAAAGACCGCGGTCGTGTTCTTGTTTTTATTTCTATTTTTATATTATCAATTATGTAATTTAATACTTTTTATTAGGTTACCCACCCACACTTCATACTGTGTCAATTCTTGGTGAAAGCTGTGTTTGCCTGTAATTGGTTTCGCATGTAGCGTAATGACATTTTGTTTTGTATCTACACATTGTTATTCATGTAGAAACTGTTGGTGAACCTTAATAAATAAAATAAATGTCCGGTGTCCCACAGAGCGTGCTGGACAGCGTGTGCCCGGTGGAGTGGCGCGCGGCGCGGCGGCGGCTGTGCTGCGTGCTGGTGGCGCGCGCGGGCCGCGGGCGGGCCGGCGGGGGCGGGCTGCGCGAGCTGCGGCTGCTGGCCCGCCGCGCGCCCGACCGCCTGCGATACGCGTACGTGTACGCGCACGCGCAGCCCGAGTTCGTGAATGCGCTCGCTAATGGATCCGGTGAGCTTTTTGCCATTTGTTTTTTGTTTAATGGATATGTCGTGTGTTTGAAAATTACTTAGTCTATGTAGTGGACAATAAATTAAAATTAAAATGTGTGCAATTCACACGTGTTAGAAGTGAAACCTTCAAAAAATTTGTTTTCAAGATAATGAGACGAATGTAAAATTTCGGGAAGATGATAATCCACTCCACTCCACTCCACTCAACTCAACTTAACTCAACTCAACTCAAGTCAGTCTCCACTCATTTCTAGTCTCCACTGGACAGTTTCGTTTCATAAAATTTCAAGTCACCCACGGGGGTGACTTGAAATTATTGAATTTAACAATTTTTGAAGTGAAAACTTCTTTAGTACGGACTAAAGAAGTTTTCACTTCAAAAATTGTTAAATTAATATGTCAAGAAAAGCTAAGAATAATTCGTTTATACGTGTTTGAAACATACTTTTTATTCACTGTCAACATGACTGTACACTGATTTAGCCATATTGTGTTTATAAAAATTGTTGTGAACCTACCTATCATATTCATTTATTGGTCGGTTGGATTGTCGCTTTACCTCTACCTGATCTCTCGCACCTTAGTCAGGTGGATATTATTTGTTCGTAATAAATCATCGAGTTGTATATGTTAAATCGTGTGTTTTCATAGGTATCGATATATCGGAGCTGGAGCATCGCATCGTGGTGATATGGCGGCGGGAGGCGTCGCGCATCCAGTACGAGTGGCTCAACCAGAGCTGGCCCACGTGCGCCCAGTGCGCGCCCGACGACCTGGATGGAGTGCCCCGGGGAGAGGAGGCCTTGAGGTCAGTTGTGATACTTGTGATCAGGACCTAGTGGGGACATCAGAGCTGTTGATTTATGTTGTTGAAGGGCCAAGGATCTGGTGAAGGAAGACTTGAGAGAAAGGCTGCGTAAAAGGGCCATGGTTGAGATCCGGCTCGAAGGACCAAAGTGTGAGAAGCATGTCATTGTAGCAGTAATTGATCACAGTAATATAATTTAAATTGCGATAAAACATTGTAATAAAAATAATAAAATTCTAAATGACGATACTTGTTTTATGTCCCGCGGTTGAATGCTTTTGATATACTATCATTCACATTATTCAAATATTTCTTTGTATAAGCCGCAGTGGTATAATTGATTCAAATTTCCAGATACCATGAGAGACTGAACGAGACTAAACGGGCTCTGGAGCAATTAGTGAAGAGGCTGTTGAAGCCGACTGAGGTGGTGCCCTATGAGGCACATGTGCAGGTACAGGCTGCAACCCTTGTTTAACGACTGCTATAAAAATATAACAACGAGAACCAATGGCTTAACGTAGAGGACGAAGCAAGAAAGTGCTTAAGAAATTATTCCACTAGCGGTCACCCATCCAACTACCTATCAATTCGATAATTATATTATCTAAACTGATATTATAAAGAGGAAAGTTCTGATTTTTATGTTTGTTTGTTTGTAATGGATAAACTCAAAAACTACTGGACCAATTGCAAAAAATCTTTCACCAATAGGATTCTCTATTGTTTCTGATATTGGCTATATTAAAAAAATAGGAATGTAAACGAAAACCGAGGGGCATTACTAGTATTATAGTAGTAATAAGTATGCGTACTGTAGTTTGTCTCCACTGTATATCGCACCCTTAGAATGAAAGTGACCTAACTCAAAATTCCTGTAATTTCTGTTTTTGTTATAAACTTACCTTAAAATGCGTACCCTAAAACCCTGTGATGAAAAAGCGCTCGAATTATGAGTAAGAAAAGGACAACCTAATAATCGGTCACTTTCATTGATCGCTCTATTCATCGATATATACTTTTTTGACAACTTTATTGCTCATTTCCCACAAATTACAATTTTTGAGTTAGGTCACTCTCATTCTAACGGTGCGAATTATATCAATCAAGGTTCAATGTGTGTGTGTGTCAGGAGCTGCTGGACGAGGCGGCGGTGGGCGCGCTGTGGGCGGCGCTGGGCGCGGCGGCGGAGTGGGCGGAGCGCGCGGCGGCCTTCCTGCGCACGCGGCGCGCGCTGTCCGCCGCCTCCGCGCTCGCCACCGCCGCCGCCGTCATCGCTGTCGGCTACCTCGTCGCGTATAAAGTGTACGTATGCCGTATGGACACTGTTGTGTTGTGGGTGCTCTTCAGTCTTCACTGTCCACCGTGCCTCTTAGCGTGTTAGTAGATGTGGCCGACAGAATTAAATCTATTGATGTGTCAGAAAAACCGCCACCCAAGTTACGCCACCGCAGCCCACGGCTGCTTGAAAGTTACGTAACGGTTTTGGTCTATGCATATACATTTGCTAATTGTACGTTATATTTTGTAACATTATAGTGAAAAAACGACCAAACCAAAAAAAAAATCTTTTGACAAATAGACGAGAGAAAAGGTCATAACTGTTTGCTTGAAACCTGGCTTCTACTCATTAATGGCCGAATACTTAGCGCGGGTCTCTCTTGACAATACCTAGAACATATACTCCATCACGCTGCTTAGTACGGATTGTGGAGGAATTTAGCCTATTATAAGTAGATTCTGTTCACACACCAGGCGGCTGGAAGAGGAGACAGTGCAGCGCGAGCGCGAGGAGCGCCGGCGACAGAACGGGAGCGCGGGGGGCGCGGGGGGCGGCAAGAACAACAACGTGGCGCCCCCGCAGGTGCGCCTGCACGAGCTGCGCGCTGAGAAGTACAACGGACTGGTCAGGTGAGATGACGTCACACGTCACACCGCCTGACACTTGACACCTATCAAACCTTGTAAATTTTCATGTCAACAATGCGGCCAATGTGAGATGTGAAATTTTAATTATAAATCATATTTATGCAAGTGAATATTTTCATTTCATTTCATCATAAATTAAAAATAAAAGGATACAACATACAAACACGCTCAAGCAACGCACACGTATACCCTGTTCACGAACAATTTCATGACCAATTAAAAATACTGTCTAAATAGGGTGTTATAGGGGTTTAAAGGGTGTTGTTATAACAGTAGTAATAAGCTTTATGCTTGGAAAAATCTGTTTGCTGAAACACAATTTCCAATAAAAAAAAATCTTGGAAAAGGACTGGCAAAATACTTAATAGTTTCATGTTTAGAAATGTATTGTTAAATAGTGGAATGTAGTACATATTGTTAATTCCGTTGCAGACTGTTGAAGCCGGGCTGCCGGACCATCGTGCTGCTGGTGGACATGCAGAGCAAGGTGCAGCTGCTGTCCAAGTTCCACAAGATCGTGTGGCCGTACCGCAAGTGGGTTGATTGTCTCTTATATAGTTTACATGTGCACTTTATAGGAAAGGAGTGTCTATCTTTACAATTGGCTATTAGACAATTTTTGGAAAAATATTTTAAAATTTTCGTAGGTTTATTTTATACCTCTTACAATATTTATTTTTTCAAAAAAGTGTTATTTAGTAGGAATAAAAATAACTTTTAATCCATTAATTTGAAATTCGCGCGAAAATAGTCTGCCATCTGTCACTTGCTGGCTGTGACGTCACATTTCTAATAACAACAGTTTATGCTCTAACTCTGAAGATATTTTATGTGAAAAACTTACACCTTTTTCACTGGAATTGTGAAAATGACAAGCTACAAGACATGTGCAGTGCCTATGTGTAGAAGTACTACAATTAAACCTGACAAATTGTTTATACCTACACGTTTCTAAATGCCCTCGACGTCGAAAGCAGTGGTTACAATTAGCACGTCGAGACCCATAGTTAACATTTGTTATATCAGCAATATTCTTTTGTGAGGACCACTTTGATGTAAGTATTTAGAAGAAATCAACTTAGCCTCTGATTTACTAAAAAAACAAATTAAACCCAACCTAATATTGTTCATAAACATAACCTACAAGTAATTTAAAATCATTAGTAATATGGTGTCGTTATGGGGACGTTGAGGAAAAACTTAGAAAAAAATCCCCCTGTGACCACTTAGCAAGACTGACCAATTTTACTTTATTAATTTCAGTACATACAAGGAGGTTTTTGCATTCCGAAACTCGGTAGAGCAAAAGTCAGGGTTACACGCAAAGAAATTTGCGACCATCAATGAATCAACTTGAGGCAAATTTGCACTGTCAGCTTTTATATAGCCTGACTCCATTTTACAAAACCTCTCAAAAGCACAAATCAAAATATATATTATTAATTTTCTCAGTAAATTGCACACGATAATCGATGTAGTTAGTAGTACACAACGCTATATTTTCGGAAGTGTGACGTCATAACATGCTCAATCATGGCCGCCCGCGTTTCGGTTCTCGTGTCCACAGGTAAAAAACCTCAAATCTATTTTTCAAAAGTAAAAATATTTACAATTTATTTTCATGCAAAAAATGTATTGTTTAATTAATGTTAACCAATATGCAACCATATTTAACACATTTCATATTTTACCGTGACAACTGTCAAATAGCCAATTTCGAAGCAAATTTTAAGCGGGTATTACAGAATTTGAACATAAAACTTAAAAAATTATTAGACAGAAGTTTTGCGCACAAAAATAAATTGTTAAATGTATCTATCTTTCAATATATATATTATGCATTACTCTGAATATATTAGTGTGTAAAAGTCTAAAATTAATTTCAAATTAAAAACAACTTATTCGTTCCTGTATCAATGATACAATTGTGTCTGTAAATTTTTTTTAATCTAACACCAAATACTCTTTGACAACTTCTAGGCAACAGATGTGACGATAATGCAAAGTTAGAACATTGCAAACGAGCTATGTTGTGTAAGTGGTGTATGTTGTGTATGTGGTGTACGTCGTGTTAGGAACAAGACGCTGGTGTTCGCGTACCTGTGCGTGGAGCGCGGCGTGGAGTGGTTCCGGCGCGTGCTGCAGCTGTCGCTAGGCGGCGGCGAGCTGCGGGTGAACGCGCGCAACTGCGTGGGCACCGTGCTCGCGCTCAACCCGCACCGGAACTACTTCTGCATATACCACGCCAAGCACCCCGAGGGCGCCAAGCCGCATAAGGTCCGCATCACCTCACTACACTCAGCCTCACTACACCGCACTACAGTGCCTCCAACTTATCTGTGAATTGAAGGGGGGCGCTGTCGGACACATTGGACCAATCATGGCACGCACAAAGAATTTATGAATGAACCGGCATTAGTACCAATTTTCGCCATTTCACAGATAACTTGGTGGCACTGTACACGTCTCATACCCCGTTGAGACACGCGCGCTACGATCCGCGAGCCGCGTGCGTCAATGAACGGTCACAGTGACGTCAGGCCGACCGAATCACGCTATCGAAGTTTGCATGATCGTTAGCATATAATTATACAAGTACAACGCTCCGACAAGATCAGTAGGGGCTCGGCCGCCTCCCAGACAACACCATCTCCCCCGAGAGATCTGCCTTTGGCAAATTGCTTTGTCGATACACATTGACATCTTGTGTATGTGTTTTGTAGACACGCTAACTGACGGGTATGCGTGCGGGCGTGCAGCTTAAACTGCCGTTTAACCAGTAAATGTATATTTAAAAATAGTGTCAGTGTCGATACAAAGAAAAGAACACACTAATATTTTCTGTCGAATCTGCCTCTAACATGCATTCTTGAATAACAATCTAAATAAAATCGTAAGTTGTTAGTGCAACCCACGAAAATCTCTTGAACACAAGAACAACAGTTGACCTGCACGCTTACACTTATAGCTTATTTATTCTAGTGGATCTTGACTGAAAATAGTCGCAAGTTAAAACAGTGTATATCATTGTATTAACGACCCGTGTGACGCAATGGTTTCCATGCCGGATCGCCGCACCAAGGGTCCTGGGTTCGTTTACCAGCAAGGCGGAAATTTGAATGATGAGTTAGAATTTCTGTTCTCGGTTTGGGTATGAATGTCCTGGTCTAGTGTGTTGTTCATGGCACCGACGACACAGGGAATCCTAGTGTGGGGCTATGAGTGTGAAGCGTTATTATTATTGTATTCGTATATCGTAGCGTATGAGCCGCATGACGCGGTCGCTGGGCGGCGGCGGCAGCGCGCGCGCGGCGGACCCCGAGGCGGGCGCGTTCATCGGCTTCCACACCGACCCGGATTCCTCCTCCGACGAGGCCGACCCGCCCGTGCTGCTGCAAGGTGACCACACACACACACACACACACACACACACACACACACACACACACACACACACTACACTACACCCCTGACACTATTACTACAAGTAGGATGTAGCTAGAGTTTTACCCATTAAAATAATCAAAGTTATAGATGGCTTATAAAGAGTTTTGTTTCTCTCACCCTTATGAAAACGATTATATAAGATATAATCTTTGGAGGGGGAGAGGGAGCGGGAGGGAGAGGGAATTTAATGGTCTCTGATTTGCTAAACCTACCAAAACTATAGAAGTTAAAAGTAACAACAAAGTACATTCACTGATTATTAGGCGATAAGAAGTTCGCCGAGACAGCTAGGGTTAAATATTTATTTAATGATGCCAAAGAAATATAACTTCTCACGCACGTACATAAGTACACATATTTTTTTTTATTTAGCTATTTGTCTTTAGATACCTTGTATTTTTCGTCACCACAATGTGTTTTATCGTCACCACAGAGAACCTTCTGGACGGGCTGGAGAACTGGCTGGACCGGCTGTTCGAGGGCAGCACGCACCGCTACTACGTCAACTACTGGCCCGACATGACCACCAAGTGAACAGCGGACTAGCGGACTAGCGGACTTGTAGGTACATCGTCACGTCACACTCGAGTTTCAAATGCATGTACACTGCGTCGGATATGTTATAAAATTTTTATAAACGTTAAAAATCTGATAGGTCAACACTGTTATCAGAAGACGGGTAAGTCGGGGTAAAATTATGACAATACACGTCATAATAGTAATAATAACATATTATGTGGTACCCCAAGATACTTTATTACAGAAAACCCGGCGTGTGCTAATACGAAAAACAATTTTTGTATGTAAAAATAAGAAAATGGAAAATGTGCTTAATGCATTGTTTTAGTGGTCTCAAACCATCTTCGCATTATTGCGCTTCAAATGAGACGATTTTTGGGCATATCGGTTGGATGGTTTCAAAGTGTATACAGGACATCCGTACAAACATTTTTTGTGTTTTATATATAAAGTGTTGTTCTATCAGATTTTTAAGAGTTTATAAAAAATGTTACATACTTCACTTTTACCCGATGCACTGTGTGTCAACTGACAATAGGAATCTCATTGCGCCATCTTGTTTTTCACCTTTGTGATATCTGTGGACGGTCGGAGGAAAGTCCTACCTGAAGCTGGTATATCCTTGGTCTGCAATGACCTGTCTGCTCATATTGTAAGTTGTCTTATTCAGTACGAACGACATTCTAAGTAGCGTAATAAAATACAACCTACTTGTCGGGTAAACTTTGAAACAAGACAATCAATCCTATGTTTTGTTATATTATGTTTCCTAACATTTCTCCAACAATATGTATATTATTTAGCTTGATGTATGAAAACTGTATATTACTGACTTATCTGTGAATACACTGTCCCCCGTATTCAAGAACAATACTATGAGGTCTCACAGTGCTCACGGACGCATAGGGTGATTGATTCAAACCATTTCGTAAACAATACTTGATTGAAGTCCTTCGCTGTGCGTTTGTCAAAATTGATAAAGTAGCTGCTGAGCTACTTTACCGAACGCATAGTGTTTGTTTGACTTCTATCAAAATAGAAAGAAAGGATCGATTTTTTGTATTGTTATCTTTGTCTTTTGCCTGCGTCAAATGACTAGAGTGAAGTTTGCCGCATCAGATGGTAAGAATCCGTTGAGGGCTGTATACAGCTCTGTGCGTCCGTACAGCCAAGTGATACTTAAGGGTCGGCTGTGAAACAGATGGCTTGCCATGACGAACGCACTGAGAAATGCCTTACTTCGCATAGTATTGCTTCATTACTTATACAAGTATTGTTCTTGAATACGGGGGTGTATACTGTATTTCAAGGTAATGTCACTTGTTGTAAATTTTATCGAGAGTAACTATGTAAATGAGTGTTTACTTACACTGTACGTAACAATATGCGATATAAATTTTATTTTAATGTCGCCAGCATTATAAATTGCTGTCTAACTACATAATTATTATGGCGCCACATGCATTTCTGAATTATCCTTTTGAGTTTTTTTCACGTCTCAGAAGTGACCTCTCGTGTGTATAAAAAGGTATTTTTCTTGGTATAATAAAATAGTTTTTCAATGTGGCGCCTTTCGTACAGTAAATAATTCATCGTTGTAGATATATATGGACCAATAAACATCTCATCTCGACGAAATGTGTTCCCAATTATACATTTGACTTGTATAATTGTATATTCCGGCGGCAAAACCTGCCCTTAACTCTGCCAATATCCATTTTTCTTTAAAGCAAATATTCTGATACTAATAATAATTATTAAGTAGCGTAATTTCTGAACTATATACAGCCCAAAGTTTTGTCTTAAGATTTATCCAAGTACACCTTTATAGTGTTATCTGAAATTTTTTCTATTAAAAATTATACTCGATGCACAGTAATTTATCCTCATTAAATAGAATTCAGCTTAGCAATATATACGACTACGTAATGCAGATTGCTCTGTAATGTTTTTAGTAGAATTTATTCTCTTACGAACTGTAAAGGGCATTGAACCTAGTTGGTATACCTACAAGTACCGCCATTTTGAAAATTTTTCGTTTCGGCGGCCAGTCATGAAACATGTGTCAATCGACGAAGTAAGTGATTGCAATCAAAAAGTATACAGTGATGAAATGTCGTAAGTGATAAACTTTCTGAGATATTTGAGTTATTAATAATTATTTTTATTTTTGAACTCAAATATCTCAGATAGTATATTATTTACGACACTTCATCACTGAATACTTTTTGATTGTAATCACTTACTCCGTCTATTGGCACATGTTTCATCACTGGCCGCCGAAACGAGGTTTTTTCAAAATGGCGAACTTCTTGGTATGCCAGGTTCCATACAAAAATGTTCGAACCCCTTTTGGTTCTGTAACATTTTTCCGATAATAACAGTGTGGGTTTTAAATATTGTGGTAACATTCTGAATAGCATAGTCTATGTGATATGTATTTGTCGTTCCGTGAGAGTGGATGTCGTTTTAGTTTATGTAAAGTTAAGCAAGGTTCAAATTGTCTGTACTTTAGCCTGTCACTTGTATGTCAGTCACATGTTCTCTAACTGTCCAGGACTGCAATTTTATCTTTAAACATTTATTTTATTAATCATAATATATCCAATCGACTGTACTATAACTATTTATGTTGTGTATGAAACGCAAATCGTAATGTTAAACTTATTGTTCAATGTAATAGTTTTATGTGACAGGTCGCTTAGTGGTTGGGTTAGTCAAAGCATGGGGAAGTCTGAACCACGTCAATGTAAATAACGGGATGAATAGCGCCATTTTCCATAAGCTCGTATCTGATATCCCATAACGATGTCAATTGTTATATAATTATTATTTGCAAAAAAAGTGATGCTATTTATTTATGGGATAAATTTTTGATTTATTCCTAAAAATTAACAGCTTTGACGTAAAGTTCGATAATATAAGTTTTCTAACATACCTTTCTGGTGACCTCTGTAATGGTGACCTCAGAGAGATTCACCTTATACTTTATGTTGACGGTTACAGATGACTCATGCCAAGTATTATAGCGGGAAGTCACTCACATTGACAGATCTTAGATATGAGCCTGTTATAGTGTGATTGTCGATAAATTACTTTTAATGTTAAGAATTATCGGTTTTATTGGACCTGACCGGATTGTTATAATATGTGTGAATACGTACAGCGTGCGAATATTTTGATTGTTTACGTGTTACAAAATTTTCGTCACAATTAATTATAAAATATCGTTATAGCGATGGTAAACATTTAAAGTGACCTTGCCCTTAAGATTATGAAACGGTATGCAGACCATTTTCATGTGTTTTTTCTATGTTAAATAGCAAGTGGAAGTATCTAATCACTTATAGAAAAGGTTAAAGTAATAATAGATTTGAGTATACAAAATAGAGTACAATTTTATTGTTACGTACTAAATTAGTCAACGTAATATTCGGTTTACACGTATTAACTAGTTAACTAAATTTTAACTAAAAAGTTACAAAATTGTCTGTTTACATGTATTAATTTACTTAAAATTTTGTTATTTAGTTATTTACTTAACTACTTAATACGTGTAAATCGGACTTAAAGGCGGGACGTTGGTTCATTCGCACGGTCACGGTATGTAGTCGCAATGGATATTATTACACACGACGCACCTCATAGGTTTAATGACATATAGGTATTTACGTGTCGTGGACGGCACACGTGACTTTTGAAGTTGTCGACAACGTGTAGTCTAGCTTTAATGCACGGACCTAAAAAAAGACGGACGTAATCCCAAGAACAAATTCAGTGAAGCACCCATAGTAATACCAACTCTCTATTCGTACAAGTACACGCACCCACACATTGACACCATACTGCGTCAATCGCGAATCAAAAATTACGCACACGTGGTGAGCGGGCGGCCATATTGCTATGCTTCACTCTCGGTTAGACGAGGTTACGTCCGACTTTTTTTCAGGTCCGTGCTTTAGTGGTTATAGTTCTTTAAACGCGTAGCTTCTTTGTATCATGAAGACTAGACGAATACTGTTTTAGACGTGTTCATGTATTTGTTGTTTAATGTGTTCATGTGTTTTGGTTCGGCTCGAAGGATCAATGGTTTTGATACTTCCATCAAAATAACAGGCATAATTTACGAAGGTTTTATATAGAATCCAATTATTTTGAGTGTGGAAGTATGGTGATTTTGAACTCGAGATAAAAATCGATTGAAAAAACACTTTAATCAAAGTAACAGGAATTTACGAAGGTTATATAGAATCGAATTGAAAATAACAAAACATAATTTTAAGGTTTTATTAAACTAAAGTTGATTTCATGTTAGGACGTCCCAATTCAGAGTCACTACCAATTACTTAAATCGCTCCTTACTACATAATTTATAAGGTGATTCTTTACTAAGGTGCGATTAAAGTTACCTTTAGTGACTCTGAGTTGGTTTGGTACGTTAGTGTCCAGCTGTGCACATATTGTGTAGACCACGACACGTAATGACCACTTTACAACTTTTAAATCTTTATACTTTACATAGTGCAATGGAATCTCGCTTTTCAGACGCTATATATATACTGCTAGAGCATAGTAGTCATAAGTTAATGTAGGATGACAGTGTAACATCAGTGCCTGAACCGAAATTGATGAAGTTGTAGTCGCGTGGAGTTTTAATATGATTCGTTTTGTACCTTTGTACAAGTCCGTGCGTTATGATTAGATGATAATTATGTGTTTTCACATGGGCAGCTCGGATTGAAATTGTTTAATGTAGGCTAAGTTCAATATTATATCGGCATGCCCCCTTATTCATACTAGGTTATATTTACACAAGGAAGCAATGTAACCTTTCGACTTCCAAAAGCTTGCCATTGATGCCAAAATATAACGACATTCAACTTTGTGTAACTTAGTAATTTTAAAATGTATTCCTAAAGTATTAACATTTTAAATTATAATAATTGTTTATTGTTAATAGCTCTCTTATTAATCAATGTATTTTCGTTGTTCATACAAATATCGATTATTCAATGTTATACTAGTCAATATTGTATTACCAAATAATAGTTCAATATTTTATTGTTAAGTTAGTTGTAATAACTGTAAATAAGAAACGAATTCGTCAAGGAGCTACGGCGACTCGGGGATGGACAGGGATAGACACAAAATCCTCATTTCGCACCGCACTATTATAAACAATTTTTCTATCGTCTTCATGGAGAGATCAACGTTTTGCTGTTTTAATGAATACCTTTATACTGTACTGTACGGTACTGATTTAGCATACTAGGACCTCCTTCCTCTCATTCTAAGGAGTTGAAATTTAACAAATTGCGTTAGTTCTGATGACAACGCATTTTTGTAATAAACACGACCTGATTCTACTCTCAGGTTGTGCTCCTGACTAAGAAACTAGTTAACGGTTAATTGCACAGTCACTTTATTGCTTGATACGTTGACACTATGAAACCGTGTATTTCGTTTTTAACGTATTAACTTGTTGCCTTTTAGAAATACATTAGTGTAGCTGTAGATAAAACGCATGGGTAAATTTCATGCTGTATGCCATTTTTATAAAATTATATTATATACACAATATTTACACACACGATTTATTCTATCTGTAGCGAGGGTAAAAATTGTATTTTTTGCATTATTATTTTTGTCGTTAAAATGAAATCATTGTATCGAATTATGTATGTTGCATTTTAAATTGCTTCGATGTTATAAGACGTATTGAAATGTTTGAAATTGATGTTAGAAAATGATTTATAATCTGTGCTTTCGCTGTTTTATGGTTCGGGTATATTTGTACGTACAGGCATCAGGCATGGCGAATATAATTATCTTGTTAAAACTGGGGTAACTCCGACAGTAGGGATATTAAATAGTGATCAGCTATACATTAATCTAATAGAATAGAAACTAAATATCCCAGTTTTCTATAACTTGGACGTGCTATGCCATTATGCTAGAATACCTCACTGCCGGAATTACACCAGAGAACTTATTTAAATACTTCTCGTACCCTCTTAGTGTTCAGTATCCGAAATGGGGTATATTTGTTCCGTCTACAAGTGTATTGATGGCATGCGCTCACAGCTTGCGATCGTACTGTCACCTGCAGAGAAAAGTAACCCATCTGTTTACAACGCAACAGGCAACGGAAACGTTGCTGTTCGTATATTTATAAACAGATGGGTTACTTTTCTCTGCAGGACTGTACCAACGTTAGGTCATCAATACATGAGTATTGTCAAGGTGGTAAACTAGTGTTAATAAAGCACGAAGCTTTGTTTTTATTATTGTGTATTTCTGATAAATATGGAAACCGAAATTGAAGGTCTTCTTTGTACTTAGGATTTTCAATTTTGTTATTATGTTATCGAGAATTCAACTGGATTTGACTTTGTATTCTTTTGTTTAGGAAAACATAATTATATTATACATATACACAGAACTATAGTCAACCACTCAGTTCCAGAAGCAAATCACGACCATTTACATGTAAGCATGCATTATGAACTTGGTGTTGCCATATTATGTTTAATTTACCACCGTGTTGGGTGTCTGTATATGGGTTGTTGTCAGCTTTCCTCTAAACTAAATTTATTTTTACTCTTAAATTATGTTAATGTTAAGAACACTATATCTAAAAATTCTTTATCTTTATTCCAGTATTGATTTGTACAATAAATATTAAATATTGGTATTGATTTCTGAGTTTTTATTAAACACCTAATTCGATCCGCCATATTGTATTAGTGCTATTTTTTTTATAATTACTGTTAATTCTGGTTCCGCATCCTATAATTGTATAATTAAACTGGTTTTAAGTGGGTTGCCATCACCACATTTCACAAACAATTACATTATATTAAAAAAAACCCTAACACGCTATAGACTGTTTTGCTTCAAAGATTTGATTTTAACAGATGTTAGAACAGTTGAACTGCTTTTTAAACAAGTTATTTATAAAGAAACTTCTAATAGCACCTTGAGGATACAAACTCTTACAATACATATAAATAGGTAATGTGTTGCCACAATAATAGTTTAATTATAAATTTCTATGAGAAATAACATTAACTTTGCTTAATTTCTATCACTGCTTTACCTTAATAAATAATTTAAGTGTCAATTTTATTATGAACAGACATAATACATAAAAAGAGGAATAGAAATAAAATGCATCAATGTAATAATAATTAAATAATTATTTGTACAAGAACTCAAAGTTACATTATTTTCTATATAAGTAGTCTACTGGAGTCAACCAAAACATTTTCAGCTGTGTGTTTTGCACATGATTTTATAACTTGTCTTACCTGGAACAATATAAATAAATTGGATAAGTTCATTGATAAACAATTTATATTATACCTTGCTAGTTGTTGTATTACACATATTCCAATTATTCTCATAAAAATAAACATAATCTATGCTAATATTATACAGAGGAAAGTTTTTATTTCTTGTTTGTAATAGATAAACTCAAAAACTAAGGGTGTTACCAGACCAATCGATCGATCGTCGATCGACGACATCGATCGATGGTGGAATCGATTAGTCGACGTCGATCGATAGTTTCTACCAGACCAATCGATCGATAGTCGATCGACGGCATCGATCGATTGTAGAATGGATTAGTCGACGTCGATTGATAGATGCTAACAGACCAATCGATCGACCGCATCGATTGATGGTAGAATAGATTAGTCGACGTCTATCCGTAATAATAGTACGAGCAACATCGTACTGGCCAAGAATAACGCGTCCTCTTCTGAATACATTTCGAGAGAAAATGATGGAATATAGCCGGAGTCAAACGATTAACGTCGACCGACGGTCGATCGACTGATCAGTCGAACGGTATCGGTCGATCAATTAAAGCTACCTGACCTATCGATCAACGTCGACCGATGGAATCGATCGATTGGTTAGTCGAACGCTATGCGTCGATCAATTAAAGCTACCAGACCAGTCGATCAACTTCGATCGACGTCGATCGATGCCGTCGATCGACGATCGATCGATTGGTCTGGTAACACCCTAAGAGACCAATTTCAAAAAATCATTCAACAAACTAAAGCTACATTATTCCTGAGTGATGTCGGCTACATTTGATTGTTTTTAACATTTTTTACTTTATCACAAGTAAAAATGTTTGACGCCCAGCGAAGTAGGTAAGGGTCAGCTAGTTTAAGCTTGCAGATACTGGGAACACCGTCCTGGCAACACTGATGTAACAACAGGCTAGACCAATATGTTTCTGACCAAGAAGGAAGCAGGACTGCAACACCAAATTTTAACTGTCCTTTCCAAAACTGCAATTTTATTATAATATGCAGTGCACAATTTTTGATATGGCTTGAATATGTGAGAATAAATGTGGTTATTCTGACCATAACCACATTTATTCTCACTTCAAGAATTTAGACAAAGATTATAATTCAGTGGTGCAAGTTGACACCAGCCTGACTGGTATAACCACAACACCATGCATTAGTGAGTGTTCATACTGAACTCGCGGGCGCGGGCGCGGGCGCGGTCGCGGGCGCGGTGGCGAATTCGTGTTCACACTGGCCGCCAGGCGTTTGCGCGATTGTGACATGTTGTCAGAGGTTGAAAACATGGACGACGATCTTTTTTTAACCGAAAATTCATACCTAAAGTTCCATTTAGGTACTCACCCTCCATATCAGGAAACAATTCAGCCATTTCCTTACATAGTTTATTAAGAATGTTTCTGTTCATAAGATGCCTGTGTTTACTCTGCCAAATCTGAGTTCAAATCAAATCAGTTCTAGCCTGAATAGTACTAATAAACTCTTCTGTATTGAAGGACATGATCTTAGATGAAAGAACAACCCTTTAATCTGGGGACATAATGAATTCATGTGCTATCGTTTCTAGCGACAAGTTCAAAATGGTTGAACTTACCTGACATAATCGCGCGTTCCGCCGCTAGTTCAGTGTGAACACACTCATACATTCTCATGCGTTTGATATTGCCGCTAGCGGGCCGCGCGCGGTTGTCGCTAGCGTGCCCGCTACTTACACCGCACGTGCGTTTTGTATGTGAACACTCTCATAGTAGTTCATATGTTTGAAATTTCGCGACCGCGCCCGCGACCGCGCCCGCGAGTCAGTATGAACAAGCACTTAGTATTTAGTAATATACTACGGAAGACTGACTTGGACTTGGTTAAAGCTACTTACACTCTATAAAGATTTTGAAAGGAGTAATATATTGTATTATAGCATTAGGAGTCGATAAAACAAAATCTAAATATTCCTGAAAGAGTTTCATACCTCATCATTTAGACTATAAATAAATATCTAGGCAGTATTCTTCTTTTTAGGGTTTAGTTCATATTCACAGTTTGCATATGCTAGCCCTATGCCGACACCCATGCCGGCTATTACGGGCCATCTCCGTCTCTTCAGGAACAATAGGGATGTAAGTGCTCCAAGAAACACTCCACTGCCTGAAACAGATGAAAATATAACTTGTAGATAAAGGTGAGTGACAATTGTTACAAAAATTATGGTTATACATATTTATATTTATTAGTATTTCTTATACTATTAGTATTTCTTATACATATTAGTATTTATTATATTATTAGTATTTTTTATACATATTCATATAAGTTAGCAGATTAGGATGCTTCAACTATACATGGTGCTCCAATCCCATCATTTGGAAGCAAAAGAGTCTTCAGTATAAAAATATGTATAAATAAATACAAAGTGAGACTTTACAATTAAATTACGATAAATTAATTAATGTTATATGTAAAATTAAAAGTAGGACAAGAGCAGGCAGCCCAACTAATCATGGGACCATTGTGGTGTGTGTGGGATATGGATTAACAATTATTTAAGTACCTATCACAGAGGACTACAAGTAACATTTAGTTGGATAAATTTTATTGAAATGTATCAGATCACTTAACATCCACTGCTGGGCAGTTTATGATGTTTTTTCATAGCTAATTAGCTAACATGACAGGCTAACTGTGTGCAAGACATAAAATAATCCAAATTAAACTTAAATAATACAATAATCCAACATTCATTACAACTTAATGATAAACACACCTATTAACACCACTAGTATTTAATAATCACGTGTTTTTAATAAGTAGAAATCTGTATTGTCTTTGCAGTGAACCTAAGACTCAAAATTAAAAAAAACAATGAACTGTTGTAATGAAAATAGATTCACAAATTTTTTCTTGGTTAAAACATTATTAAAGAAACATTATGATATTTATGGGATCAAAGAAATTAAATATGTTTTCATGGAAATCTCTAATAATAAGTACCTGTTTTTATAATTCCATCAGTAAGACACATGTCCAACTTTGCTGAAAATTCATCTTCGACTTCGTCCTTCTTTCCTTTTGCCATTTCGTGTTTTTTTCTGTTGTGTGAGCAAAATGCAATAAATTATAGTCTAAACGTTGCAGAATGAATAAAATAGTATTTAAATAGATATTAATACAGTGATATCAGCTAGCTTTTACATAATTCGGCATCCGAAGAAAAACCACTTCTTTCATGACATAACATGTGATGTGACATTGACAGTTTTATTGTCAAGAGTTCGTTTGCCCGCTATTTGCAAAAAAAAATGTGACAGGCATTGTTGTCTCTGGCTCTACAGCTGATTTTGACATCTATCAAATCTGGCAGTTTGTACTTTTGGCAGTTGGCAGTAAAACTGTCATAATAATTAATAATCGAAGACGATTATATCTTTTTACAAAAGGTCATGAATTAAGTTAAAGTAATATTTGTAATGATTTATATTATTATACATTTAACAAAAAGACAAAATTAAAGTCAATAAGGTGCTGAAATACATGACATTGTTAAAATTAGGTACAAGTCGCAATTTACAGAATTATTTTTGGACAAATTGGTGAATGACAGTGTTAATTTTCAGAAGTAAAATGTAGGAAAAAACTTGACGAAAAATGTCTCAAAGGATATGCATGGCCGCCAGGCCTAGAGTGTGGATATTTCTACGACAGTCAAGTACATCTCCAGACATTAAGTCGGTACCCACTCCGAATCCCCGTAAGATTACCAGCGACATGGTAGGACCGCCAGACCCCGTGTCTAACTTGAGAAAAGTGATATTTAAGCAACCAAAAGATGAAAGTACACTCGAGAAAAAGTACAGAAAACTGAGGAGCGAAGTGCAAGAATGGAACCAGAACTTCTGGACGCAGCACAACTCAAGGTTTTTCCAGGTGCTTGTCAGTGTTTATATAATCCATAACAATAGAAAATGTATTTGTGCTATGTTTGCCTGAAATTTTTGTGGTTAAGGCATTTTTATGCAATTACTTGAGAGTGTTCCATTCGTGTCCTAGAGTTCCCTGCTTGATGAATCCTGTGGACTTTAAACTTTGTTGGAACTTGTGAGTCTCAGATCTATGTTCCATCTACATATGTATCAAAAGTTGATGATGTTGTTTCCTGTCTGCCTGAAAAGTGGCTAGCTACCACTTTACTTTAGTGAAATGTTATTAATGTATTTTAGTAGTAGTTAGTTTATTAGTCAAGTCACTCCGGACACTAGTGAAGCGCAGGCTGCACCGGCTACCGGCAATGTACTTACTGATTTAAACTTTAAAAAATACATCTTGTTACGATAGAACTAACGACTGCGCTGCGCCGCGAATGCGATTTTTATTGTAATCACTTATCTACACTCTGAGACAAACTTAACTCAAGCCAGATAAAATTCTAAGACACTAATGTAAGCTTAAAAAAAAAGTACATTTAGTGTTATTCAGAGCAGTTATCCCATACCACCAGGATGTCTGTTATTTGTTCTATTTTCTGCTATTAACAAAATAAAACCTGTAATTTTCATAAAATTAACAGATTATCTTGTTTGTTTCAGGAAAGAGAAGAATATCTAAAGAATAACTTGCCAGAGGGAAAATCAAATTTGACAGCTGATGAAATGAGTGTGTTTTACAAAGCATTCTTAGACAAAAACTGGAAAACGCACATCAATTATAATATACAATGGTACAAAAAGAATATTACATTACTAGTATTATCCGTTCAAGTAAAGTTTAGGAGATTATTTAAAATTAAGGATTCAAAATAAATTATATTTTAAAAATGTATTTAAATTAAAATATAATATTTGATAACGCAATATTTTATTGTTTGATTAATTTCTAAGAACTTGGACCTACTTCAATATTTTTTCTTTTTTTTATAATATTTAGTAATAAAAAAAAGAATTTAAATATGATATCAAGTGATTATGAACTGTGCTACTGGCCAAAAAGAGAAAAAAGTAATTTATGTCGGTCACTGTGATGTTGGTGAAAATGTCACAAATTGTCATCTTTTACTACATTGTTAATTTGTACAATTTCAGTATTGTGTTGAAAATTCATGGTCAAAATGCTAAGTTTTAAATGTTGAATACGATATCTATACCGAGGTTACAATGTATATAGCTCTCAGATGGCTTGTTGGTTTGTCTTTGACCATGTGGGTGGCTGTGTGTTGCATTGACTTGTACAGTGAAATTAGCAAACAAAACCAATACAAAGGTTGGTTCCATCACAGAAGAAATAATAGTACATAATTATATAATAGGTTCCATGCAGATCTATTGCAAGCATCTTCACTTTATTTATACCTATTATAATGAAGGTGAAACATAAAGGGTTACAGTAACTGATTGATTTCTCTCATTAGACTGATATTATGAATTAAAAGTACATTTTATAATTACCATACATTTTTAGTAGGGATTCTATTGTAGTTTGTGTGGTGTAAATTATTATCTTCATAACTGATGTTTCTACATTATCTTGGAATGCACATGATTCCTGTCACACAACACCTGAGTGCAACAATAGAACATTTATTTGCAGTTATGATTACATATAAAATAATAAAATGTAGGTACCTACTTTAAAAAATGGAGACATGCAGTTATATTAGTTAATTTGTATAAAATTTCACTTCAGGTTTTGTAGTTAACCTGTTTAGGACTGAAAATATAACAGATACAGTAAATTTAAAGACTGAGGCAAATGGAAGAAAACCAATAATATCTAAACAGCAGGACACTGCTGTGTTACATTATGCCATGTTCTTCGCTGGTGCTCTGGCGGTCTCCATATTCAATAGGAAAAGAGAAATTATACTCTACACGAGAAGAAAATTTGTACATATTAATTTCTGTACTTCAAGGATTGTAAGAAACAGTATGAAATTTAAAATAACCGCTTTAAACGTTAGTGTTGCTATAATAAAATATATACCAAAAATTTGGGAATATTGCAAAAGAGTAATAAAAAATTATTTATTGAAAAGAAAAATACTACAGAGTCATCACAGAATAAACTTGGAATTACTGAAAAAAATCAAAGAATATGCAGAAGAAAGAAAAAAGTTGGGCCAACTTCTAATAACCGCAATTCGTGAAAACAAAAGTATTAGAATGCGTTATCAGATTGAAACGACAGCTAAAAACAGACTCTTGCAGTATATTGAAGATACTCAGAAACAAATAAAGGAAAATCGTTCTAAGTATATTAGTTTTCAGCATTTGTATTTAGTAACACACCAAGAAAATGTTTTTCTTAAAGCTCGTTTAAAAAAGGTGTGTAAGGAAAAAGAGGAAGCAGAAAAAAATCTTTTTAGCTTGGTAAATGAAGTGTATCAGTCAAAAAATAATGATTTAAAAGCCTATTGTAGTCGCTTCATAGTCGGGACTAGAGAAAATTTATTGAATTCAGATGTTCACGAAGAAATACAAAAATTCTTACAGAATAGTTCCGCATCTTCGTGTTCTCATCATTGTCAGAGCAATGCCCCTGACCATTTTGACTTAGAAACAGACACGAGAATAACTGAAATTTTTCCAGAAGATGAAACTCTTGTCCCACCACTTGTTTCTGATGCTCCAAAGTTCAAAGGACTTCCCGGTGAATGTATTTGGACAGTAAAAGATAAAGATGGTATTATTGAAAAATTATACGAATATGATTATGAGACTGACTTTGATAACGGTGACACAATTAGGAGAATTAGAAAATATTCTGTTTATCATGATAAAGACTGCCTTCTAGATTTTACGAGGTTGGTTTGATTCATATTGTTTGTTATTTATTTCGAAGTTTCATTATGTATCGGCCGCACTCAGAGTCACTTAACGGTTACATAAATCGCTCCTTATTATATAATTTGTATAGTGATTTTGAAATAAGGAGCGATTTAAGTAACCGTTATGTGACTGTGAGTGAGGCCGCATGACATTAAAATAGGTATCTGTTAACAAACACTTTTTTACAGTTCTAAAACGGCGGTTTATAACATAAGTGCAACAACTATTTCATTACAACAGCAGCAATACTTAAAAGTGGAATATCCAATAACGCATCAGAGATTTCTGACGGGATCGCAAGCTTTTCAAAAATTTCTACAAGATAATCAAAATCTTGTCCAGCTTCCAACGACGAAAAGACGGGCGTTGCTCTATAAATAAATTTATACTGATATTTTATTTTTGTAAAGATGTTTAATTTGAGAAAATAAATTTGTATTGAGTTTACTATATTATAATAGAAATTCCTTTCTTTGCACTTGGTAACACTATAATGACAAACGTCATTTTCAAATGTCATATGACCTGTCAGAAACTACAAGGGTCAAGGTCGTCAAGGACTAAGGAGTTTATTTGGTAGGTATGTAATGTAAACAAAATGTATTTATTTACGAATTTTCAGTATCCGTAATCGGATTAACACTTTATTACAATAAAGTAAAACTTGAAAATAAGCAAGTAAGTAATCATTGGTTTATCGTTACACCGATCTTCTTAAATGTTCATTGACACCATGAAGTTTTCATGCTCATAATATTAATAAAACGTAGTGATTAAGTAGTTTATGTACTCTGTGTTATTATTCTAAAAAGAACGTATTATCGTATTATTAACGTATCGTTTAAAGTGTTGCCATTCTGAAGAACGTCGATTCCCTTAAACCCGTTATACTTTTCTGTTTCATGACTAACGAAAATCTACAAAAACTCTAAATAGGTATAGGTATAAACCTATCTACTGTAATGTCGAAAAATCTGCAAAACATTGATTTATCCTCACACACATGGAATCATATAGAAAAAGAAGGATTAGATCTTGATTATTCTTTGTCGATACCAAGCTTAATAGCAACCAGTTTATTCGAAGAACTTGACGATACATTGGAATACTTTACTGGTGACCTGGCTCAAATAAAGTGAGTAAAATTATTTAATATTCTTTCTCTTGTTACTGCAACCCAGTAGCGTAGCGTGGGGGGGGGGGGGCGGGGGGGCCGTGGCCCCGGGCGGCACATGAAGAGGGGGCGGCAAGCCACTCGATTTATAAATAATAAAAAAAATATACATTGGAATAAATTTTATTTAAATTGTAATGTAAATTGTGCTATAAAAAAAAAACAAGAAAAGTGAATTTTTAATTTATAAAAAAATATTTTAAATAATATGGGGGCGGCAATGATCACTGGGGGGGGGGGGGGGGGGCGGCAATTTCGGTCGGCCCCGGGCGACGCGGGAGCCCACGCTACGCCACTGCTGCAACCTAACCTACGCTTTAACAATGGCATTAGGTACATCTGTGTCATGGAGTCAGGAGTATGTATGTAAGGAGAGCCATCTCTGTGTATGAAAAGTGTCCGTCCAATAACGGGTGGCGCTGCGGTAGCCTAGGACAAATTTTATAACTCAGAAAATTTTACTCTGTCTACAACAGCTATGTTAAAGTTATTCCGATGCCAGCATTATTGTCGTAGGGTGGTAGTAGGTACTGGAACCTCTATTTTCTGTATACAGCTGGACACTTTCAAGTTTCCCCCATAAGTAGGTATATACCGTAAATGCCGTTAGCGATATAAACTTGGAGGGTTATTCGACACATCAAAGGATTTTAACGCGGTTTAAGTTCACGTAAATTTCTCTTGGCTGGAACATTAAAATGTACCTTCTTATCGATTTTTTTTTATCTGAACAAATTCTGAAATGTGTCTGTATACCTACGCTTTTTAAAAATAAAATAATGGATAAGGATGCAGTTTATGTATGTTGTTGGATATTATAGTTTACTACTTTATTTTTAGGATATTTGGTAAAGTGTACCCTTTACCCCGTCAACAAGTAGCATACGGCGACCCTGGTATCAGGTATACTTACTCCGGCATCACGGTACCAGCCTTGCCTTGGCCGGCGCCTGTTCTAGCGATTCGAGATTTCCTCTTCAAGTTAAAGGGCATCAAATATGACTTTGTTTTAGTTAACAAGTAAGAATTGATTTTGGATTTCTGTTTCGAACATCGACATTTGTACTACGTTATCCGTGGATGTTAGTAATTCAAGTGATTTAATAACCGTCTACTCTTTCTCACACTAGAGAACCGGTTTCATAACCGATATATATAGCTTACATTACTCACACAAAACTGCTACAGTTTTTATCTTGCTTAATTTAATGCTGAAAATTCAATCTGTCTTTTTGATAGCATAACGCTAGTTATTGCAAATTATCTCCGTCGTATTATATATATGATTGAAAAGTTATGATAAGCAGTCCGGTTAACAACAACAAGTATAAACTTATCTTGATTTTTATATCAGATACAGAAATGGTAACGATCATATGGGTGAACATAGAGACAATGAACCCGAGCTAGATCCGGATTACCCCATAGCATCCGTTTCTCTAGGCCAAGAGAGACCGTTTGTCTTGAAACACAGAGACGCAAGGAAACCAGGTCAAAAGAAAAAAGATATTCCGCCTGGTAAGTAAATACTGTTTATTACTTTAAATCCTCATACTTATTTATAGTCACAGAATCGTCGATATTACGCAACTTATAAAACATGTATCGCAAAAGCCTTGCTTCGTACGTGACCGTCTGCTTTGCTTTAACATTGACGTCTTCCTCTTGAAAAGGGTTTTCGATGACGGTACTCACGCGCCGGCCGTAAGTCTCACAACCTTCAAGAAACTGTAAGCAGTCCTTTATTGTGTTATCTTTCACAACGATCAAGTGTTTCGAGAGATTTTCCAAAAATGATAAGAAACATCGCTTGGCGTAAAACCATGTATCGGTGCCCAGACGTTTATTGAATGGTTCCAGTGATTTGATAACTCTTGAAATACCAAACTCGTAGTTACCTTTGGCGCAATATAGAGTGCCTATTACAAGATTCACGATACATAAATGGTAAAACTTCTTTTGTGGATCCTCAAATATTTGTTGCTCTTCTTCTTTTTCTATTTTACGCATAATGTCTTCCGCTTCTTCGTTCTGTGATGTCATTATATAAGATACACATAAGTTGGCTAAAACCACTGCGCTTACATCTAAAATGTTATCATACTGTTTCTTAACAATAGGCTCATAGAAACTGGCAGCTTCTTTGTACTTATTTTCTTGCATGAACAAAACATGAGCAACATTAAGACGCCACACATCTGATTCATTGCAAAACTCCACTGATTTACGAAATATTTTTTCTACTTGTCCATAATTTTCCTGATCCCAGTATATTTTTGCTTGAGCCATCACAACTGGAATATATCGCTCCAATGCTTCTTCATACTCTACAACAGCTTTCTTGACTTGGTCATTATCGCCTTGAGAACGACTTTCTTGTACAACTTTAGTTAATTTTCGGAGCTGTTCTGCATGTTTTGAGGCTATATCTTCGTATTTCTGAAAGGCCTCTTCTGGCGAAGTTTGACTTGTAATAACGGCATCCAGAAAATCATATAAATATGGGGTGAGATACTTGTACGTAAACTGTGCATTCTCAGCTAACACATCTGCGGCTAAATCGTAATACTCAAACTTGCAATAAAGAAGTAGTAAGTTCGCGAATGTTTCTGTGGGAAATGGATCTTGTTGAAGTAAGAAATGTAGTTTCTCAAAACCATCAGTGGGTTTTATATCAATCGAAGTAAGCGCTAAATTATGCAATGTTACAGCATCTAATTCATGTTCATGTCTTGGAGGCATGTCTGCTAGCGCTTCTCTCGCTGCTTCGATGTTTTTCAATTGATATTCAATAGCGGCCTTGAGATTAAACACTTCTGTAAGAGCCGTTTCATGTAACGTTAGAGTATTCCCGACCGACTTCACCTCTGATGTTTCAGCTTGCATTCCCACAGCAAGCTCTGGATGGTCACGAATCCCTTTCTCAATAACAAGAGTGATGTGTTTCAGGGCCTGAGGATATTCTTTAAGACGGAAATAACACAGTGCTACATTGTAATGCAGATGGGCGTTGAAGCCCAAAATAGTCAGACTTCTTGAAAATTTCTGTAATGCTTCCTCGTACTGATTTTCTTTGTACAAAAGACATCCCATATTGATGTCCTTATCGGGATCGTCTTGTGGATATGAGTCTAATAAACTTTTAGCAGTTATTATATCTTCTTCTCCATATTTGATCGCTGATTGTAACTTTATAACTTTTCTTTCCAACTCGGGTGCTGTAATTTGCATGGTGACTTTGTAAGCCTCATCGAACATGGAAGCTTCGTATAAAGCTTGCGCAAAATAAAGTTTATACTCTGGTACATCGGGATGCATTGCTGAAAGCTGTTCGTAGCAATTTGCTGCTTCCACAAATGATTGAGTTCTAAAATAGCAGTATCCAAGTAACGACAATCCCGCGCGATTAGGGTTAAAATTTATAGCATCGTTAAGTGTTTTGATTGCGTCTTCATATCGTGATTCCTTTATCTGTGAAAAGTAATGAATAATTAGTTGTCTTACATTATATTTTACTTTTTGACCATTACATTAGATGTCAACTACTGGACTTAGGCCTCCATTTGTAAGCGCTACTGAGCCCGTTTCAGTTCATCCAGTTATCATATCAGTAATGAAATCTAATTTGTTGATTTAACAGATAGTGACAGTTGTCGATATTACAAAATTATTTTAAAACTAATTTGACTATAAGGACAGATAATCTGAATAGATTAATTGAAGTAAGTGGGACTACAGAATGTCACTGCAGGCAGGCATGCATGCATCCACCGAGTGGCGCTGTGAACGATATCTCTGAGATATTTGTGATAAGTTTACACACGGATACAAAATTCACACGCAATATAGGTCGATTTAAGTGTGCCAACTTGGCGTTTATACGTATATATAGTAGGTATAAGTTATTGCATCTCATGTACCTATTTATCTACAATGGTTGGATTGTTGAGTAACGGCAAATAACCAATTAAGTTATAGTGTAACAAATTGTAAGTGTAAAGAAAATTTAATGGCTTTCATTTAAATTCGACCTATTAGCGGCCAGGTCACGGATCCTTCTCTCTCCTCACGATGTTAAGGAGGCCTAATCTTAGTGCCGGAAGTTTTTTTGTACAACTCAAACTCCTCCACTATGACTTAAGGAATGTATTTAACGAACCAACGACTTAACGTGCTCTGCGAAGCACGAATGCACTCGACGTTTTTTCTTCTGACCGGCCCATCGCAAGCTTTCCCAAAAATTAATATTTGCATACAATATGGCGATTTTCAATCATTACTTAATAATGTAATCGCGTTGCCGTTAATCTAATCTAAGCTTCCTCGTTACGGAACGCGCAGTTTGTCGATATCTGTCGTTTATCGTTATTGCGAATCGTATCTTGACGCGGAGTAATTTATTTCCTCATGGGTTTGGCATCGATTTGATGGATTAACGCCACGGGCTTGGCCGTTACATCATTACAATTTATCAACTACCTATTTATGCAATAGGTACCTACTATAATAATCAGTTATTAAAATTAGTGCTGCTCATCCATAAATATAGAAAAACTTAGAAATTTTAATAAAGTTCAAATTGACGCTGATAGAATTTTAACCACATTTTTTGACGTTGAATGATAGAAATATTTTTTGGACTTATTTGCTCATCGTAGACGCTCATTACCTACCCTAAAATTTATTCAAAGTCGGGAGTGTCGGAATGGATTAAACCAATATTTATTACATTGCTTACCATTGTGTAGATCGTTTTAGTGTACTGTCCGTCAGATATTTGCATGTAATCCATTTTCCTTTTTCTTTTCAACTTTTACCTTTGTACTGCGTGTGTATTGCAACGACCGTCATGATGACATGTAATGTTTGTTGCTGTTGTCGTCATGGTTACCAACAGTCACACACTTGGTTAATCGGCCAATCGAACTCTTTTGTAATCCCATCTCGCCACTGACCTATATAAGTGTATACTCTTATGACGTCGTATATCCTATAGAATGTCTGCGGTCAATGTACTGCACTGGTGGAGTAGAGGCAATGTTGTCTGGTTATTTTAGACATGGCTCTGTACTGTATTTTAGATAGATAATCATAGATTAATTATAGCTACCACCCTCCTAAAATTAGTGAAAGGACTGATGGTGCTGATACACATGCTAGTTTGCTGTTTGAACACGAGGTGTAGGTAGAAGGGGGCAAGCTCTGAGCGTGTGGACGTGCTTGTATATGTACAGGCAGTCCTCGTACTTACGGCATGTTAGGTTCTCGAAATACGCGACGTAAATCGAAACGACGTAAGTCGAGACATATTTTTTCATATTATGTTTACATGTAAAACTCAAGGGTTAGGAATGTTAGGATCCACACGGACTCGAAATTAAAAAAAAAACTGCATTGATAACAAAGGATATATAATACATATTTTATTATCTAAAGTAAGTTCTTAAAATAATTATATATGCACTTATATGAAATTGCTAGTTATTTTTCCTATGCCGGAAATCGAAACAAATGACGTATGTTTGAGGAATAGTGTCAACTGTCAAAACATTGTTGGACGTAACTAACTTGAAACGACATAAGTCGAGGACTGCCTGTATTCCATCCATGTGTGCCACTAGCATGCTAGTTTCTAGTAATTCTAGTATGTGTATCTGAGACCAGAATTATTATAAAGTAAATGAATCGATTTAGATGCTTTGCATTCTTTTCAGTGATCATTAATTTGGAGCATGGGAGTGTCCTGTTTATGAACCCACCGACTAATGAAATATGGTATCATAGTTTGCCAACCCGCAAGAGATTAACCGGAGCTAGAATTAATCTTACTTTTCGAAAAATGCGTAACATAATCTCTCATCATAAAACCAGAAATAAATAAAAAATAATGAAAATAATTTTAATGTTTTAAACTCCTCCCTACTTCTTCCTCTAAGCTAAAATATAATACGTCGTAGGCCATATTAGGGTAATATTGACCCAAGTCCCAGTTCTATGCTGATGGACTAGGATTTCATAAGAAGTGACAAGAGTCGGCATTCCGTATAAGTGGTAAAGCTTCGCGTAATGATTAATTAATAACAATATTAAGTCGTTATTATTATTACTATGTTTACCACCTCTGCTCGTTTGTCGGCTATTCACACAAAAAAGTCAATAAACAGACATCTATAAGAACATCGTCTGTATGGAAAATACTGGAAAAGCATATTTCAATATTTTTTTTTGTAATGTGCTCTGTGATTGATGTTAATGTACAAAGTTTTTGTCAATCTGGCTGTGTAGAATAAAAATCATGCCTTTAGATAAATAAAATTGTGTGAATGGTTGACGTCTGTTGTCATCAACGACAAATGACAATGTCAAACAAACTGTCAAAATAAAGGTGATGGATGAAATGTATTTGTCGATTGTTTTGTAAATTTTTAATTAAATAAAATTATAGTTTATTGATTCTTCATCCTATTGGAATACTTATTAAATCACTCCCTTTGCTGTAAAATAGGTGCTGCAAGGTGAGTGCTTGTGAAGTTATCATTTTTACTATGTACGTGTTTATCGACGTATTCTTTTGTGAACTTATCTACGTTTTCAAGAACGGTGGAGATAAGCTCAGCCTATATAACGCTGGCCGTTCAACGGCCGTTAGTTTGTACTGCAATAGGCCCTGTTTGTGTTTTCGTTACATTTTCCATCGGTATCCAACTGTGGACTGATGGCTCTGCGGAGGTGGGGTCGCATATTTTAAGTGTAGAGTCTACACTACACTACACTGTAGACCTTGGAAAATCGCTTAAATACATCGAAATACACTTAAAATTAGAAATAGATAGAATATTAAGATTATTTTAATTCATTCATAGTTACTGTTTTTATGTACTTATTATTACTGTAACTATAATTATGTTTTACGGCCCAAATCTGCAACGTTCTTATAAATATATGGCTGCATCCAAGATGCCATCCCTGAGGATTGACCAGAGCGACCTGAAGTGCAAGAATGGATGTGATTACTTCGGGAATCCGCAGTGGCAGGGCTACTGCTCCAAGTGCCACCGGGAGCAGCTACACCGACAAAGACGAGCTGGTAAGTTATACATATGTACTTTATAGTTAACTGTTGGTAATTATTGTACTGTTGGTACGAAATGTTACATTTTATACTAGTCTAGTGCCGATAGCTCTAAAAACGGTAAAAAGTGGAAGAAAATTATAGTAGAATGAAACCTATTGCAAAAGGAAGAGAATATAAAGAAGATTATAGGAAAAATAAATTACGGGCGATCTGAGGTCGGGAAGGGGGGGGGGGGGGGGGAGGGGGGGTTTAATGGAAAAAAATGGTTTATCTCGATTTCCGGAAAAACTACAAGTCCTATTGAAAAAAGTTGAATGGCAAAGTTGTAGGTAATAAAAAGATCTACAACTTTTGTATTTACACTTTCGTACATAACCTCAAAATTTATGTGAAAAATTAAAAAAACCACGTTTTTGGTTTTTTATTTTTATCTTTTACAAAAAATATTTTTTTTTCACGAAATTTGGTGAAAACTTACCTTTGTATGTCCTTAACATACTGTAATTTTTTTGATTCAAAAAAATATTTTTTTGATTCAAAAAAATATTTTTTTTCACCTTATTTTGACCTTAAATCAAAAAAACACCCTTATTTTCAGTCGAAAAATCTCACGTCAAAATATCTTATTTTTTTTAAAAGTCGGTAGTCCTTTTGTTCGTTGGAATCTCTACTTTCTAATGGTATATAAAAACCTATACTACTATGGTAAATGTTCTCAGAAAATGCAATGAAACGACTACTATTTTCGCATGTTTTTTGCAATCTCATATGCAATCAATGGAATCCGAAATTTTTTTGCGAAAATAGTTGTGCGAAAAAAGTGTGGAGTGCGCAAGGCCTGTCAACTTGCAATTGTAAGAGAGAGAGAGATGGTGTTACTTTTTGATGTTAACTAGCACAGATGGGTCTATCCTTACTTTTGAAATTATTCATTTTTCTTAAATTAATTACATAATAAGCTGACTGACCAAATACAAACTTTTTTACTATCTACCCATAAACACTTATATATTACATTAGTACTTGGAGTGATTGATTGCTTCGTAGCTCCTAAATGAATGGACCAATTTTGATGTGATTTTGTTTAATCGAAAGCTTTGTCTGTAATAATGGTTCTAATATATGTTTGGTCTTGGAAATAAAAGCAGTTCTTTGTCTCCGAGATACACTCAGTACAATATGAGGGGTTTATAAATTTTAAATATGTTATAGCAATAACGTTGTATTTAAAATTCATATGTTATTGTTATGTCTTTTCCTAAACTCACCCTGACTTACTCAAATCCAACATGAGTAAATGGAAAACATGTTTTTCTTTATTTTATAGAAAATAATATCAAGATTAATGAACTTCACCTTGGTCAATCCAAAGTATTATCACCATATTTGTTTGATAAAAAAATTTTGACATTACATCTGATAATGTAACTGTTTAACTTGCCAAGGTTAATGCAGTAAAGTAATGATAGATTAATTATGTGTTTCGTAATAGTAATAAAACTGTCGTACAATTTTATATCAGCACTAGCTGCCCGGACAGACTTCGTTCTGTCAAAAGTTTTTTTATAAATTGAGATGTAAGCTATCCTATCTTTCAAGTTGGATCAAACTGCACACGGTGTGCTTTGATAAAAATCGGTCAATTAGTTTAGGAGTCCATCGCGGACAAACAACGTGACACGTAATTTATATATATTAAGATTATTATGAAAATACTCATAAATGTCTGCTCATACTCTATTTTGGAAAGAAGCAACTTGTTACTAATTTTAATAATTTTTTCTATACATAGGCAGTTCAGTGTGTCTATAAGCCCTTTGGTAGTAATACATAATACACAATATGAGGGGTTTCCTGGACTAGTTCCCTCGTATGTCGTCGCGGGAAGAACGCCAACTGATATCAGTATCTTTACTCGCATTATCTAAGATTATATTATTTATTGTATCCCTATAACTCTATGTACACTAACCATAGTAATTTTTTTTATATAACTACAATTTTTATTTATAAATCAGATGTGGTATTCAAATTCAAATTCAAAATCATTTATTCATGTAGGTATCATTGATACACTTATGCACGTCATTCGGAAAGGTGCTTTGTCATGGAGGAGAAGAAAAGCCGAAAGAAACTCCTCAGCATATCTTTTAAAAATAAAATACATTGGTATATTTCTTACAAAAAAGTATCACTAGCCTGTACGGAACTGGTTGCAGATCTGGTCATTTCCATGCGTCTTTGTCATTTATGTACTCATCTACAGTATAGTAGCCTTTGCCTAAAAGTTGAGATTTTACATGTTTCTTAAACAATTCCACTGGCAAATCACGTATTAACTTTGGGATTTTATTATAGAATATTATCTGGTGCAGCTGTTTGTTTGTATGTTGTTTCCATAAAAAAAACTTGTTGTTAGATAGTAGTTGAATTGATTGATTCCTTCAACATGATCTGTTTATTTCCCTGTGTATATTTTCGAATTTTGCCGGTAAATTATATTTAAAAAAATATTTTAGGGTTTGATCAACAACCATTGTTGTCCATTAAATTCTAAATTCCCGCCAGTTTTAAATTTCCTGATTTCTTCGCCTTCCTTGTCTTTTCTTGCTTGTTCCTTTCGTGTTAGATGATATCCATGGGAGACGATGTCCATTTGCCATTAGGTGATTTTTTATTTGTCGGCTAACATAAAAAAAAAAATTTACGGGAATTTCGAAAAAATCAACCAACCCTTATCAAATGGCTGTCTGGCTTACACATTTTGGAAATTTCAGTTAGTAATTTTTCTATTACACAACATCTTACACATCGGTGGAACGGCAATCCACAGTAAGATCCCCTTGTCTTAAAGAATCTAAACACCTTAATTCCTAACATTCCACATCACTGTAACGTTACCAGAGAAAGCGGAGAAAGCAGAGAAGGCAGAGAAAGCATCATCAGGGACACTGCCCAAACCGGAGCCCAAGAAGCCGGACCGCGGGCTGAAGCTGGCCTCGCACTCCTCGTTCTCTAAGTTCGAGGAGAAGAGGCTGCGGCAGAGTGAGACCCTCAAGAAGGCTAACCTGCTCAAGTTTACAGTCTTCAAGAAGAGCAATAATGCAGGTAAGGGACATTATGAAGATATCTATTGTGATGAAAATAATGACTGATTTTCAATGAGAGATGTTATATTTAAGGTTTTGTACGTCATGTTTAGCGACTAAAGTGTTTAATTTCCTTGAGCTTATTAATCTTATAATAAAGCTCATAGTTATTAGTTATTAATCTGGTGTTGAAACACATTTTTCGTTCTTAATCCCAAGATACACTCTGTATTACTTGATAGGTAATCTTATACAGAATTGAAAGAAGATTGAAAACGACCATATTTAAAGACCTTACAATGTACCTACAGTGTAACTTAACTTACAACCCCAATCTGTGTCACTCAGAAGAGCAGGAGCAGTCCTCGGAGCGCAGGCCTCCGCAGTTCAAGGTCCCGGCGCAAGTCCTGGAGGGCATGAAGGCTGACTTTCGCGCGCGCTTCCCGCAGCTGCCGCAGACCGTGGACCGCGACGCCCGGTTCTTCGTGCACACCTTCATCACTGACGTCATCAGCCATTGCCATACCCTCACCGTTGATGAGCTGTCCGAGAGGGTGCAGCGGCAGTATCAGGTGAGAGACAGAGCGTTCCTTTATTTGTTTCCTCATAATTTTTTAACCGACTTCAAAAAAGGAGGTGGTTCTCAATTCAACTGTTTTTTTTTTATGTTTGTTACCTCAGAACTTTGGACTGGGTGAACCGATTTTGATGATTCTTTTTTTTTATCAAAAGCAGATGCTTGTCATTTGGTCCCACAAATTTGAGCGAGATCTGACATGTAGTTTTTGAGTAATTTTGAAGTCGGTTATTTTTTGTTAGTAAAATTTAGATTATTGTCCCAACGGTTTACTAAAGCGTACTTGTTTTTTGTTATAATTATAAGCCAATGGCTAATTAAAAATGGTTGAATTGTTCCAGCGCTTCATGAAGTACATGGAATCATCGCCGAATTACTCCACCGTGGACGCGGAGACGCGCGAGAAACTGATCGACTTCGTGGAGAAGCACGCCATGACTTACTTACATGAGTGAGTTGAATATGAATATGTCAATTGTATTGGGGTGGCTTAGAATACTGACCTCAATCCCATGCCGATATACAAGGGTGTCGTAAGAGGCGACAGAAGCCGGCTGGCATATTGTTAATGCTCGTTAGTTCATTAATATTATTATTTTTACCTTTCCGCGGAGCCGGCTTGGTTAGCTACATCGCGGCGTGTATGTGTGGGTGGATGTATGTATGAGCGTGTATGTGGACGTTGTTTGTGCGTGTACAGTCAGCAAAAGAATTAGGTATGCAAGGCATGATTTTAAAACCTTCTATAATTATTAATATTACAGAATGCTACTGTTATTATCATTATAAAATCATACAGTATGTAAGTAAGTATATTGGTAGCATTTAATAATGATAATACCACAAACTGTACGTGTGTGCGTCTTTACGTACGTGTACGCGTACGTGCACTGCTCTCGTGCAAACGTTACATGTGTATGCACTATGCACTATGCAGCCTGCCGTCGGTGGTGTTCTCCCCGTGCGGCACGGAGGACGAGCGGCTGGACCGCTGCATGGCGGAGCGCATCCAGCAGCTGGGCTGGGTGGGCGAGCGCCAGCTGGAGTGCCGGCTGGACCGCGCCAGCGCGCAGTGCCGCACGCTGCTCTACCGCGCCATCAACGGTGACTGGACACTACCTGGACACCACTGACAGATATTACACTTACATTGAACAAGATGGTGAACTAAGATGTCATTGCGCGCAAAACTAAACTGTATTGTATTGGAATAAAATCCATTTACGAACAAATTATACTTAGTGGTAAAACGAGCCACTTGAGAGGCACTTTTCTCTATTTTGAGGGTTGCAAGTATAGAAAAAAAAATTTTTTGTGATGCAGACAGTGTTATATCTGTTAACCTTTTTGTTTTTAGCCATATTGGGATGGCTTAGAGCTCTTTCAATTTAGACGTTTCGTGTCGGACCGCTACAGTGCCGAAGCGGTGCGTTTGTCGTATGGCGCACGGACGGTCGTTTGTTTTCATACAAAGCGCACGGACACGGTGCAGCAACAGTGCGGGGTCGGTACCGCGAGCGCTCGTCGACAGGACGGCAACGTCGCAAACTCCACGTGTTTATGTCGCTGTTGAATAGTGCGGTGACTAGACGTGAGAAGTAATTTCATCGAATTTTCATGTTTATTATTTCCTTAAAATGGATGATATAAACGTGGAAGAATTTATAAATGAAATTGAAATTCAAGTAATTCGTTGAAACATTCTCTAGATATTCTGAAGTAATGAAAAAAATCGCTTGGATCTTGTTTTAACCTAGGATAAAGATTATGGAAATCGCCGAAATTACATGTTAACGAAAACATCGGTGATGCTGAACAGAAACCCCCCAGTAAAAGTACTGGGGCGTCGTTTTTGTTTCTGTTTGATGGTTTTCCACTAATAGTAATGTTTCTTCGTCAGAGTCCATGGCTTAACTGCTGTCAATTAAATTTAAACAGCACTACCATACAAACACACGGCAGTCAAATACGCTTTCAATTTAGGCGTTTGGTATCGGACTGCTACCGTACTGCAGCGGCACAGCAGCGGGTTATAATCAGCGGTAAACGGTAGCACGGTAAACGTGCGGCAGCGGTCCGACACGAAACGTCTAAATTGAAGGAGCCCTTAGTATAGTGATCTATGCCGGCATACTGGGTCGTTGTAAGAGGCGACAGAAGCCGGCACACTCGGTGAGGAGGCTTCACATGAGGGTTATTAATATTGTGTCAGTAATATTATTATTTTTCTGTGAAGCCTGTCAGGCTAGCAACTAGCTACCATCCTCTGGCTTGAGTCAGCGGTCAAACAACTCATCGTGCACCGGCTTGGGAGCCAGTTTTATCTTTCTTTTCCTTTCGTCCATTTCGATGTCCATAGGGTCCACTTACCATCCGATCCGATCTAATTTGAATCCGATTGATTGATTGATAAATGCATTTTCATCAGAACTAAAGCAGTATGATCGGGGATGTTGACACTATCAGTAAATTAAAATAAATTTATGTTTAAAGTATTGAGGGAAATATTTAAACACCTAAAATATTATTATTTTGTCGAAATCAATCACAATAAATTAGATATGATTAATTTAAAATGTAAAAAAGTACTCACTGTCACGTGACCTCATACGCGATTTTGAGCTTATGACGTCATTGTTCGTATTTTATATGCAAGTTCAACAAACTTCAGTCGACCGATAGTATTGAATATCGACTAGTGACGTCACGTGACGGTTTTGGTGGGTTTTTTAATGATTTTTATTTATCAATTTTTGTTTTTGAATTGAAGATTATTATTTTTATATTTTTGTCGTGAATCTTAACGTTCTACATATAAAATCAAATTGAATCCTAAAATTAGTCAACATCCCTATTGACCCACACAAACAAGATAAGCTACATAAAACCATTTAATCAACCAGTATGTGTGTGTGTGTGTGTCAGAGTTGCTGGGCATGGACAGCGCGCCGTCGCCGGGCGGCAAGCTGGCGCGCGTGCGGCGCGCGTGCCGCCACGTGCTGGCCATGTGCGGCGGCGCCTCCGCCGACGACCTGCTGCCCGCGCTCATACTCACGGTACGCCTTGATATACCTACTTCTTCAATTTCAATTCATTTATTCGTATAAGTGTAGGTTTTACAAGATGTTTTTAATTTGTAGTGAAGTGATTAATATGTACACTTCGTCAGTTTTATTGACATACGAATATGTTAGTTTAATAGTTAATTCAAAATTAAATAATTCAATATAACTATATTATTATTATTAGAATTTTAAATATGTAATTTTAACATTAATTAAGTATAATTTTTATAATTTGATATTGGAAATAATATTGTTATGACATGTTACTGAGTTCAGTAACAATATTATTTCCAATATCAAATTATAAAAATTATACTTAATTAATGTTAAAATTACATATTTAAAATTCTAATAATAATAATAATAGAATGAAGTTAATAATATAATCTAGTCACAATTACAAATACACACTTAATATTATTTCTTTCTTGTATGCTGTCGTTGCCTATAAATTATTGTAGCACTTACCATGGTCTTCAATGTGAAGTTTAGGTGATCGTGTTGTGTAATAATGTGGTGTGCCGGTGTGATGGCGTGGTGTGGGCAGGTGCTGAAGGCGAACCCGCCGCGGCTGGTGAGCAACATCAACTTCGTGACGCGGTTCTGCAACGCGCAGCGCCTCATGACGGGCGAGGGCGGGTACTACTTCACCAACCTGGTACGTTGTCTCATGTCTGGTACTAGTCATAAGTATAGGTTACATGTAGGTGACAAGATTTTACAGTTTTAAAGAATTCTTTAAAATTTTTAAAAGAGTTTGTAGTAGACTGTTTTTTTTTTAAATTAAAATCCGAGAGGCGATTCACACGTTTATTGCATAGAACGGAAGGCGGTTAAAACGTCACAGTTACCACCATACAAAACATTAAAAGTAGCATATCCGCTAAACCACAGATTATCTTACACTAACAGGTTATTATAACTAAAAAACTTAGAGGATCTATAACAACTTTGTTATACAAATATTAATTTTTATCTTCTAACAATTACATTAGCGATGAAAATGAAAGGACGTGTCTATCCATCCTTTTGAAATCATAACATTCTGCACTATAAGAATTACTCTACCCTCCAAAGCATATATTTTTACTACTAGCTGTCTGTCACCCATTCAACTACCGATCGTGACCGCAGCAGCATAACTTGATCTATCAAATGATCATGATGATTTGAAGGTGGTGTGCGATGGTGTATGTTAGGGTTGCCAATCTCAAATTTAAAAAACCAGGATTTAAAGTTGGAGAAACCAGGACAATTCAGTTTGAAAACAGGACGCAGTAATAGAGTTGCGAACCGTGAGGCCGCCCGTTACGTAAGAATTTTAAGAGGTGCGCGAATTTTAAAATTTAAAAACCCAGGATGCTGCTTAAAAACTATTCAGGACGTCCCAGGACACTACAAAAGCTAGGACATGTCCTGGGAAAACAGGACGGTTGGCAACTCTAGTGTATGTATGTCTGTTTGTGTGTTGTAGTGCTGCGCGGTGTCGTTCATCGAGAACCTGTCGGCGGAGTCGCTGAGCATGGACCAGAAGGAGTTCGACTGCTACATGGCCATGCCCGCCTCCATCGGCGGCAGCGCTTGGGTATGCTGACATTTTATTATAACGGACCTTGGTCATGCCACAGAATACATAATAGTACCTATTGGTACAGAAGAGTCACTCCGCTAAATCATTTAAATAAATAGCGACTCTGGCTTCGACACAATAAAGTGTAATTCATTTCGCACATCGCTAATCGTCAAAAGACGTTAACATCTAGACGTTGCCTCTCTTTCTAATCATAACTCTTATCCTCTCTGACAACGTCAGGATTGTCTTTTTTGTGATGATATATTATGTGATAGATTACGAATATATATATACACCATACGGGATTCCGCTGTGTATGCACTATCGTATACATTTTCTATGAAACGATGTTTCCAAAACTTCACGTCCCGTCCCGTACGGGAAAAAGCCCCGTTGGGCTTAAGTAAACAACTGTCTGTAAGTAGACGACTTGTCGTTTTCCGGCTGCGGGCTTGAGAGCCAATTCCTTCTTCTTTTCTTTCATCCCTCTTTTTAGGCCGTCAATGTCTTTGTAACTGAGGTCCATGGGTGACGATAGCTACTTAACAGTAGATTGTTTGTCGACTCTTTTTTTAATAAAAAAAAACCCATTATATTATGATTGTGTGTGACACGAGCCACGATGTTGTTCACGTGCAGGCGGCAGCACTGTCGCTGTGCGGCGCGACGCGCGAGGCGGACGAGCAGCGCGCGGCGGCCGAGCGGCTCGCGGCGGACGTGGAGCGGCTGCGGGCGGACGCCGACCAGCTCGCCGCCAACGCCGACACCTTCGAGGTCAGACCGACACACATCATTCTACATTCAAATCGACGCTTGAAAGGCAAAAATTACCAAGCGACATGTTGGGCGATATTGAATTTTAAAACTTATAAACATCACTAAGAAGTTTTATAATTCAATATCGCCCAACATGTCGCTTGGTAATTTTTGCCTTTCAAGCGTCGAAATATTTTTATTCAAAAGTGGTTTACATTACAAGACACATTATTTAAAAATTAAATATTTTTATTCAAAATTGGTTTGGTTTACAAACACACGATTTTAATTGTTAATTAATACCATTATTGCGGTTTTTGTTTCTCCGTGGGATTCGCCTGGATAGCTACCACCCTTGAGCATGAGTCAGCCGCCAAACGACTCGTAGTGTACCGGCTGGGGGCTTGGAGTCAGTTCTTTCTTTCTTTTTCTTCTCTCTTTCTTAGCCGGCAACGCATCAGTGAAGCCTTTGGTGTTGCTGGTGTCCATGGGTGACGATGGCCACTTACCATCAGGTGGATCGTCAGCTCGTTTGCCGGCTATTTCCATAAAAAAAACTTTTGAAAGTCGTGCAAGCTACGTCAATACTTCAACAAGGTCAGTAGATGCAATGTAGGTATTATGTTGCAGCAAGAGATCAGCAAGAAGGTGCAGGACGTGCTGGCGAAGACCCCGCTGCAGCTGCAGCCGCGCCGCCCCCTGCCGCGCCTGGCGCCCCCGCCCGCCGCCGCTCTCATCGACCTCGGCAGCCCGCCGCCCCCGCCCCTCGCGCCACTCAACCCCCTCCAGGAGGCGCCGCTACCGCAACGCGCCGACACACAAGAACAGGAGGTAATAGTTAGCGAATGGCCTTGAATTTGATTTTCGGGCCGTAGGCGTTTGTGATGTTATTATTAAGTCATCTATGCCACCAGCAATACAGTGCAATCATTATCTTATATTCTTTTGCTACAACCTAATAAGTACTATTATATCTTCTCTGCTACAATTTGATAAACTTCGAGTTCAGCACCTTTTGGATAATTATATTGTGAGAGCCTAGGATAGAGTCAAAATAGCTAGATATTAGGGATCCTATAGCCAGGAATCGTAAACACATGCTCTGCTCAAACTCTACATAATTATGTATTTTGTTATTATCACATAAAATATTTGTTGGATAGATTTCAACGATCCCCGAAATCAAGGCCGCGGACGAGCAGTCTCCCGTGCACACGTTCGAGCCGCGGAAGGACGCGTACCACTTCGGCACCCCGAAGCTATCACCGTCGAAGTCGCCGCTCCTGGACCAGGCGTGGGGGATGAAGCAGACCAGCTCGCTGGAGCTGCTGACGCCCTCCCCGCTGGGCTTCGCGCCCTTCGACCGCTCCATGGACGAGCTGCTCACGCCGGAGGAGTTCGGGCCCGACCCCGTCGCCCCCGGCCTCAGCAACATCAACTACGACATCGACCTGTCGGACTTCAGCGGCGACAATAGCCTGGCAGAGGACACGCCGAAGGAATCCCGGAACCAGTTCAGCCCCGACGGGGTGAGGCGGGAGTTCGACCCGTTCGCGCCGCAGCCGTCCCGCGCGGGCTCCAGCGCGCTGCTGGACAAGTTCGACGAGTTCAGCCTCGTGGACGCGGCCGGCGCCGGCCCGGAGGCGTTCGAGGTGGTGCACCGGGGCGACCCGTTCAGCCCGCCGCCGAGCGAGCGCGACCCGTTCAGCCCGGTGGCGGCGTCGCTGCTGGACGGCGGCGGCTCGCCCCCCGCGCCGCTGCTGCCCTCCCCGCTGCAGCCGCAGACCCCGCACCCGTCCAGCTGAGCCCTCAGCGCTGTTATCCAGTAGCCAAATTATTCGCCCGGTGCTATGGAGCTGTTATCGATTGTTCTTTCAAAACAAGTGCTTTTAAAAAGGAGGCAAAAGCTTTATATTATGAGATAGTTTTTAAACATGTTATTACATGTTTCCTGGGTAACTTTGTCCGTTAATTTGGAGGTAGGATCTGATTGAAGGAATTTATGCCAAACAATGTTTGCCATGGGATTGTTTATAAATTATTGTGTAGTGTCAAATAAACCAAAACCTGGTTAATATTGTTTAAATATAGGGTGATGTTATTGATTACGCATATTTCAGTTATAATAATTTATTATTTAAGATGTCTGTGTCAAAAATATAATGCAATTACAATTCTAATATTATGTATCACCAGTAATAAAGAACAAGGAGTCCATTTGTTCTCTCATTTAACTGAAACCAACCACACAGTTATTACAAAAATTTATTGAACCAGCATAACCATAGATTAATTACCTAAAGATATATAAAAGTATTTCGATATTCGAGCCATATTATAATGCAAAGTACAAAATTTTGTCATAGTTTGTTTTCAATGTGACGCTTTTTCTTCAAAGTTTATTCATATGAATAAGCATGAATTTTATACAAATTAAATGAAATGAATTAAATCTAATTAACAAGTAATAATGATACAGAAAAGTGTGATAACAATAAATTAAAAATGGTAATAATGTCTGAATGAGGCTGACTGTGCCCAAACCATATTATTTCACTCCTAGTTGAATTAGAAATCTGCCGCTAGTTGAAGATACAAGTGGGACCAACGGACACTCTTTAGTGTTGGGAGGGATAACAAACAATTATATTTACATGAAATTGTGAGATGGTGTTATTACAGTCTTATGTGATATTTCAATTCTGTGAATACAAATACAGTCAGCGCACATTAAGATGAGATTAAGATACCCCACAGTGTAAACATTCCAGTGTCTTGTACAATCTTAATGTCATTAAGGGTATATGATAAAGCAATAATAAAGTTTCTATTACCGTTCGAAAGGAAGGGTACAGTCTGATCGTAAAGATTTCTCGTAGCGTGTATGCCCACCATTATAAGGTGTGCATCTGAACTGAGGGCCCACTTTTTTTTTCTTGGCGTAGCGAATTGAAATTTATAGAGGATTTAGTTAAAAATAGTTAAAACTTAAAGCAAACACTCATAAATTTCTTAAACGTGAATTAAAGATGTTATGGGCAAATGTTTTGGGCCCTCAGTTCAGATGCCTACAGAAAGTGGCATGGTATAAATCTCAGAAAGTACTACCTCTGTGTCAATAATTATTATTTTAGAATTTAGTTAAGAATTTCTTAAAACGATTGATATCATTCTCAACTGGCTAGAGAATAACATTACAGACTTATCGCAGTTTTACTTGGGCCCTCAATCCAGACGTTTATGAACTGAGAGCCCAGGCGAAACATAGGTTTAAAGGAAGAAAAGCATAAATGTACATTGGAAACCTCTTAGATAACATCCCTATGAATTAGTTAAAAAAAGAAATAGTGATAAAAAAGTAACGGCTGAATGGTAAAACGGCTTCGAATTTTCGGATAACCTCTAATCTGAGGGCCCAATACTTTCGCCTTTATCGACTAGGTGCAACCTCTTAGTTTGAAATAAATTAGCTGAAAAGTTTTTACTAATTTTTAACTAAAATTTTACATTCGGTTTTTTGTTCAAAATGCCATACTTTACGAGAAAATTAACTTTTCATTTTTAGTAGGAAATAATTTTGTAGGGTAACCATGATATATGTAGATTTTTGTATGCTTTATTGCCTTTATTGGCAATTGAATCTACATGGTCTGAAAATGTTAATTTGGAATCCATAAGAATGCCAAGATCTCTAGTATTACTTACTTTGTTTAATTTTGTTTTGTTAATTGAATACACATAGTTTATTGTATTTTCCTAGTGAAGGAAATAAATGAAAATTTATGTATATTAACAGAACCCTGTATTAATAGTACAGAAGTGTAATAAATAAGACTTTCTCAATTTACAAAACTGAGTTAATTATTTTCCTATTCTGCAATCATGGTTACCCTACAAAATTTGTTCCTACTAAAAATGAAAAGTTAATTTTCTCGTAAAGTATGGCATTTTGAACAAAAAACCGAATGTAAAATTTTAGTTAAAAATTAGTAAAAACTTTTCAGCTAATTTATTTCAAACTAAGAGGTTGCACCTAGTCGATAAAGCCGAAAGTATTGGGCCCTCAGATTAGAGGTTATCCGAAAATTCGAAGCCGTTTTACCATTCAGCCGTTACTTTTTTATCACTATTTCTTTTTTTAACTAATTCATAGGGATGTTATCTAAGAGGTTTCCAATGTACATTTATGCTTTTCTTCCTTTAAACCTATGTTTCGCCTGGGCTCTCAGTTCATAAACGTCTGGATTGAGGGCCCAAGTAAAACTGCGATAAGTCTGTAATGTTATTCTCTAGCCAGTTGAGAATGATATCAATCGTTTTAAGAAATTCTTAACTAAATTCTAAAATAATAATTATTGACACAGAGGTAGTACTTTCTGAGATATATACCATGCCACTTTCTGTAGGCATCTGAACTGAGGGCCCAAAACATTTGCCCATAACATCTTTAATTCACGTTTAAGAAATTTATGAGTGTTTGCTTTAAGTTTTAACTATTTTTAACTAAATCCTCTATAAATTTCAATTCGCTACGCCGAGAAAAAAAAAGTGGGCCCTCAGTTCAGATGCACACCATTATAAGGGCTGTAATAACCATCACACAATTATGGCAATAAATAAATAAATAAATGATGGATAGTCGCAATTGAAAACAGAACAACCCTATGTTATTGAATAATTCAGTAAAAAAAACCAGATTGGTGCTGTTCAAATATAAATAATTTAAAATAATTAACTCCTGCCAATTCTAATTAAAGCTTAAAATGTTGGTGACGCCTGGCCTGCTGGCAAGTGGTATACTATCACGGGAATATTCTTGTAGATAACACTTCCTATTCAATAAACATCAGTCCTAAGAATACACTATGAGCTACTCACTGCATCCTAATATTGCTTATTATCATACTTTGTGGTATCCTCCACTCAGGTAATTATGTTTGAGAGATGCCCTCTCTTAGCATTTAATTTAGCAAATATTTATCAATCACATTTGGAGCTTCAGTGTTTACAATTTTCGGCAAAATATTAGATTTCCCTTCACCTAGCGCACAGTTGCAGATTATTTATAAATTAAAAATAACGCTTCACACCCTACATTAGGATTCCGTGTCTTGGGTGCCATGGACTACACACAGAGTCAAGAAGACTCACACCCAATTGAGAACAGAAATTCAAACTCATCATTCAAACTACCTCGTTGGGAATCAAACCCAGGGTCCTGCCCTTGGCGTGGCAATCCTGCATGGTAACCATATGGCGTAACCTCAACCAGGACCGCAGTCATCTTTACGTACGCACATGCATTGTTACTCCAAGGATTGAGATGGAAAATATCATTTGTAAAAGTCATCTATCTGCTTATTACATGCATGAAATGTAAAGTCACTTGATAGCAAAAATAACTATTGTGGCTGTGGTACTTCCACCACTGATGTCTCAAAGTTTTAAGAATATTAAATGTTACTAGGACTATACACATCTCATAATAAACCTCTAATTGTCAGGAACCTTGGGACCATGCCATCTCAGTCCTGACAGGCACACTAATTATAGCAATAATATAAATTGCTCAAACCCTTACGAAAAATAACTTTAAGCATATATACAAATTATTAAAATTTAATGAAAATCATTTGTTCTTTTAGGAAATTAAATATATCACTTACACAATACATATATGGGAGAAAAATGAGACCATTTGTTGAACTGTCCAAAAGTTTTGTCCGTGATGCTACTCACTGAAAAACAATTTCTTCTCCCAACTTACACTAAACACATCAAACACACATTTACATTTAATAATCATAGTAATGAAAAAAACATTATTTTTGGCTTACATTGATTTTGATTGATCAGGTAATTCATACAAAACAGGTCATAGTCCGGTAATCAGCAAATGTCACACGAGTATTCACTTAAATTTCATACAATCGAAATTGTGACATTGATCCCGAGGTTTCCATTATCTGCAAACAATTGGGCTAAGGAAGTATCAAAAACGAGGCAATCAGAATTCATTATAGCAGAGGAGACGCCTTCATGAATTGATCGAGGCATGGCTTCCCACGTCAGTCTTCTACGGTGCCCGTTCAGCTCCAGTCTGTATGCAAAATTCTCCGCTTCCTTTCTCGATCCTATAAGCTGGACAATCGCAAAGAACTGTTGATGTCCATCAAACTTTTCTTGCTTTTCTAGTACTAGCATGAAATGGTGATTGAAGCAGGACTGCATCATGACCCAGTCCACAGCACCGGGCAGGTTTATATCGGTCGCCAGAAAAACTATGTCCTCGCCTTGAAGGGTCGTAATGCTCTTGTGGGACATCATCAGATGGGGCATGACCTGATCGAGGCCGCCCTGCCACTTGCAGGAGGCGCCGGGACAGGGGCAAGAGTAGGGCCTGAACTCGCACGCCTCCTCGTGCTCGGCCTTCTCGGTATGAACCAGCGTGACGGTGCAGCCCGTGTTGGAGTGCTTGCAGGGGAACATGACGTTGCTGGCGACCTTCTCCATGGCCAGGTTGCGGATGTTGCCGAGCGGGCCGCGGCATGTCGGGCAGCAGTTCAGCTTGGGCCGGCAGCTGGAGCACACGAGGTGCCCGCTCTGGCACTGCAGGATCGGCGGCAACACATAGTCGAAGCACACGGGGCACTCGAACAGCGAGGCGAGGTCGGCGGACATTGCGGTGGGCACGTTCACGAGCGCGGGCACTCCGGACGCAGAACAACTGGAACCGCTAGCTCCGCGCCTCTGTTTGTTTGTGCTCATGTCACTGACATGCGCACGTATAATTCCTGTCAGCCCCGTTCGGCTCTCGGCTATTATTATGGTAGTGGTAGACGTTACCTAGATCATTTGTAGCCCTCCTCCGCTGATGTTTTCCGTCTTGCTGCAGGGTTGTAGTAAGATTCCATCACAGCTCTCACGGCCTGCGTTTTATTTTCAATGGTAAATCTGATTTGTGTCACCTATGCATTAGAGTAATTGTGTTCTTGTAAAAAAGTACACAATGATTTAGGAATGTTTGCTAATAATATGTAATCGCAGGTAGGTAATGCACTTATTGCGATGTTGTAGGTCACGATAATAGGATGCGATTCATTTTAATAATTCTATGACAATTTTCGTCGCACTAGTCAATGATTTTGGTAAATGACGGATTGACAGGCCAACCAACCAATCGAAAATCATATGACAGATGGCATGGCAATGATGTCATTTGGCACTGCAATCAGGTTTGCCAACAACACAATAAGATAATGCGCGCACGAGAAACATTCTGAGAAGAACTCATATTTTATCCGAAAAATATTCAAAATTACCGGTATTACGAGAATTAACATCGGAAAAAACTATTTAAATCAATAAAATATAATCCCTCCGAAGGTTCCTACCATCAGCGGGCTGGATTTAGTTGCCTCTTACGACAACAGCGTACGATTAGAAATGAAAAATTAAATGTTGCACTCGGGGACTGCCGCGGTAAGGCATAGCATTTTTATCAATATAAATCATATCTTATCATATCATATGCAATTAAAATTATTTATTTATTTTTTAAATTTTACGCGTACTTACAGCTATTCACCAGCAACTGCGCTATTCACTGTTGTACATAGGTACACCTATAATGTGTCCGGTCACCGGTGTCGGAGCCTTTAATGGGATAAAATATGATCAAATTTATCGACAAATCACTCCTCATATGTTATTTTTCTCCAACCATAGTGAAATAGCAGCCATTTAAATTTTTGTGTACCAAAAAAAGGGCCCGTGTATTAATTTAGCCATAACTTAACATTTGGTGGTCCTAAAAACACTAAAAAGGTCTTAATTTGAAGCTAAAGACGTAGTTAATTAATTAACATTAAAATTTTTATCAAAAATTATCAATAAAGTACAAAAAAAAAAATTCAGTTACGTTCTTTTAAACAAATTTGACTTTTTTTTTAGTTTTCGTGATTTACTGAAAAATCCAAGCCATTAACTTATTTTTTTTCAGTTTTAGTAGATACTAGGGGATATTTTCTAAAAATAAACACCAAAATGGTAGCTCTAAGTTAAACAGTTTAGGAGCTATGAGAATTTGACCAACAGCAGGTAACTAAAATCCTGATTCGGTTAAAAAACATTCTGTGAATTTCTACAATGGACGAGACCTTGCATTGTCGAAGCCTATTGTAGTGTTATTATATTAGCAATTATTTTTTATTTCTCCCTGCTGCCGGATCACATTATTAAAATTGGATCACAGTAATATTCAAATTGTCATAGCTCCTTAACTATTTAACTTAGAGCTACCATTTTGGTGTCTATTTTTAGAAAATATCCCCAAGTATCAACTAAAAATGAAAAAAAAATGGGTTAATGGCTTGGATTTTTCAGTAAATCACGAAAACTAAAAAAAAAATCAACATTTTTATAAAAGAATGTAATTGAAAGTTTTTTTTTGTACTTTATTGATAATTTTTGGTAAAATTTTTAACGTTAATTAATTGACTACGTCTTTAGCTACAAATTAAGACCTTTTTAGTGTATTTAAGACCACCAAATGTTAAGTTATGGCTAAATTAACACACAGGCCCTTTTTTTGGTACACAAAAATTTAAATGCCTGCCATTTCACTATGGTTGGAGAAAAATAACATATGAGGGGTGATTTGTCGATAAATTTGATCACATTTTATCCCATTAAAAGCTCCGACACCGGTGACCGGACACATTGTATACATATATGTATACCTACATGTGCGAGCTTTGTACAGTCGTACTCGTACCATATACGTGCATGTACAGTCACCTGTGTTAAGCGAACGCTCGGCCGAGCTACATGGTAAAAATCTATGCAATAGTATAAAAATATAAATCTTTAAAAAGTCAAGTGAACACCAGCCTGAATTGCTTCACATATTATTCTAAGAGCGCCATATGTTAATGTGATATCTAAGTATTTAAAACCGGGACAGCTCAAGAAAACACCATGAATTCAGCCACAACTCCATTTAATCAGACGAACGAACTCGCGGGTGGAATTGTAACTACCAAATCACTACTACCCTCGTATTGAGTCTCATGCAATATACTACAGTTAAAAACACAGGAAACTTTGATGTTAACAGTTAAGTACGTGTCAAGTAGCGACACCTAGTGAGTAGTGACGGAGTGGGAGGTGTTAGGTTTTATTTTCGTTACGGAATTTCTTGATTCGGTCGCCGCGTTCAAAGCCCGCGATAAAAGCTATGCAATAGTTTAATAATCTGACTTCTGAGCCGCCCCAATACGGCTAGAATATTGTGCTTGAAATAGCCGTCAAACGACTCGTCATGTTCTGATCCAAATCGAGAGCTAGTTTTTTACTTTTTCACTTTCAAGTTGATGGTGAAAAAATTAACCAAAGCCAGGTAATTGCTGAAAAGTTTAATAACTATTTAATAGGTTTGACCCATCAGAGTGAACATAATAATAATAATATGATTAATAACACATTAAAGTTAAACATGAGCAATAGCATTTTTCTTCGTCCATGTAGCATAGACGAAATTAAAAAAAATATAATGGCTTTAAAAAATACAAGTTCTGTGGGATTTGATGGAATATCGACGAAGGTGATAAAATATTCCTGTCATGAAATTGCACCGATTATCGCTTTCTTGGTTAATCTTTCATTTGAATGTGAATCCTTTCCTAGTATGTTGAAAAAGTCGGTTGTAAAGCCCTTACATAAAAAAGGAGATACAAAATCAATGGCCAATTATCGGCCTATTACTTTAATTCCGATTATTTCTAAAATTGAAAATTTTGAAAAAGCAATGTGTACTCGTATACAGAACTTTATTACACAAAACAATATTATTAAAAGACAACAATATGGCTTTCAAAAAGGAAAATCCACTACTCATGCATGTTATCATCTTGTAAATCAAATAATTGAAATTTTAGATAGTAAAAAACGCGCGGTTGGTTTAATTTTGACATGACAAAGGCATTTGATTTTGTTTCTCATACAATACTGATCGATAAATTAGAAAAATATGGGATACGTGGCAAAGCATTAAATTGGCTGAAAACTTACTTATTGTTAGAAAATAGACTGCAATGTGTTTCAATTACGGGACGGACGTAAAATGAAGTAATTGAATTTGAATCAACATATAAAGAAAACAAATTTGGTGTGCCTCAAGGAAGTGTTCTTGGTCATCTTCTATTTTTATTGTATTTAAATGATTTACCAGATGTAACTGACAATCTGTGTATTCTATTTGCAGATGATATTTCTATTATTTTGACATTACCTAATGACGCTGAAAAAGATATAATTGAAGCTAATAATACTATACATAACATAATCCAATGGCTCAGCAATAATAATTTAATTGTTAACCTAACCAAAACGTGTAATATAGTACAATTCCTGACCAAAAACAAAAAAGAAATCCAAATTGACTTAAAATACAATAATAATCCTATTACTCTAGTAAATCAGACCACATTCTTAGGCATAATTATAGATAATAAGTGTAATTGGAAAGCACATGTTGAGAAAGTGACGTCCAAAATAAACAGGCTTGTATTCGTATTTCATAAACTTAAACAAACATCATCAAGGTCCACATTGCCGACTGCCTATCACGGATATATTGCGTCTGTACTTCGATACGGTCTTATTATTTGGGGAAACTCACCAGACATAAATAAAGCTTTTATTGCACAAAAGAAGTGTATCAGGGCCATTTGTGGGACACCACCTTGGGAATCCTGCAAATCCTTGTTCCGCGAATTAAAAGTGCTTGGGTATTTCTCACCAAATTCCGAAATTTGAGTCCCGAGTCATTAGTGCCGAGTCATATGCATTAACTACATAAGTCTTTTTTTATTTCAATGTACGCTGTCTATACCACTATTGTATAAAAAGAAAACGTATTACCTCTTAAGAAAAAAAAGATATGGCTACTTTTTTACCGTGAAAATCATTCCCTCACATTGTCCCTGAGTACAAAAACGTTACTAAAATGCCTATTTATATCAAATGTATCAATGTTCTTAATAATAAAATTATGCTAATATATTAGAAAGATGTTTGTAATTGTCTATAAAAGCTTCCATCTTACAACAACGAATTTATAAAAACGATAATTAGATTTTAAATATGTCCCGCGAAATAAAATCATTCCCTCACCCTATTACGAATATTCGATTTCTGAATGTGTCGAACGATATTTAGGAACGCAACCTTAAGTTTTTAGTACATGGCAACACTCTCAAATGATTCAAGATGGCGATTTCTTCTCAACCGTAGGTGAGTTCGGGTAAAAAAATATTATGTGAAAAAATATTAAGAGTTACATTTATGACGATCATTACCTCACGTTACATAAATGTACTAAGCATTATAATATCTATAATTATAATTTGTTGGTTTTATGCGTCTTTGGGAGTAGAATGCATATTCGAAATGTAACAAGCAAATTGAGGTTATGTGCCGGTGTTTTTGTAGCTTTAGTTAAAAATCGTCATTCCCTCACAGTCATTCCGAAATCATTCCCTCACTAAATTTTACACTACTAACCTCATTTTTTTATAGATATGGAAGACCAATACTCCTAAATAGATCTCTTAAAGCAACTTTATTGATCTCTGCAAAACAATATCTAAGTTTACAAAAAAAAAAGAAATTTAAATGATATCTCAAATTTCGGAATTTGGTGAGAAATACCCGCTTACATTGCCCTGTATGTATATATTAGAGTTAGCGTTATTTTTAAAACATAATGAAAGCCTTTTTGCTAAAGCCAAAGACTTATATCTATGTAAATAACATGCGTAATCCATTGGGGAAAAGAATCAATACCACACTTTATCAAAAAAATAGTTATGTGATGTGTGGCAGAGTTTTTAATGCTTTGCCGAGTAAAATCAAATGTTTACCGACACCAAAATTTAGGAACGAATTGAAAACCTGGCTTACAAAAAAATGTTATTACTCTGTAACGGACTTCTTCATATGCCGGTCACTCACATTCGCGCGAATACGCGAACCCGCAAGTGTGGGACGACCTTCGCGAATGATTATGCGAAGTTTTCGAGACATTCGGGGTTTTCCAAGCTGTGTCGGTTTTTTGTCGCACATCAAAGCGCGCGAACCTCGAACCTTCGTGTAGTCTCCCACACATTCGTGCGACAAGTTGCGCACACGACTAAAAAGGTGATGTATCTCTTAATTTTTCGTGGTTCGTGGCGTCTAATCGTACTACCATTTATTTTCTGTATTGAAAATTGATTTGAATGACAAAAACATAATAACAACAGCAAAATTGAACATTCGTGAACAAAGCTTAGGAGGAAGCGGAAATGGGCTTGTATACTCATATGCGAACCCATTTGCTTGACCGCCCTTCACATATGTGCAAACATTCGTAAAAATGTCAAACATTTGCGCACATGTGAGTGGCCGGGGTTAGATCATGACAAATAAAATTATAAAAAAATTAAATGACTAGAAAATTATTGACAAATTATAATATTAATATGAATGTAATAGATATTTTATATTGTGTGCTAAAATGTAATGTTAATTTAATGTAATATAATGTAAAATATGAAATATGAATGTTAATGTAATAGATAAATTAAAATTAGTATTAAAATTATTACGATTATTGTACACCCGTAATGGGTTCCTGTTGAGAATATTTCATCCCTGTATAACAGCTTACGTGTACCAACAGAAACAATAAAGATTATTTCTATTTCTATTTCAGGACCAAGAGGAGGGTCTCTGAAGCGGTGGACCAGTGGTGGACCACTAGTATTTTATTAAAGTAACTTAGTCATTCAATGACTCATACTCATACAATCATTTATTTGGAGCGACCTGTGAAAGTGGATTTAAACCTTTGACCGAATAACGATAGTAAAATGTCACTTGATATCTTGCGCGTGATTGCGGTTAATTTATAAACTTCACGCTATCCGTATGTATATAACTACATAGTTACATACGAATATAAATTCGTCTACTATGAATTTATAAATGTACTAGCTTTTGCCTGCAGCTTCGCCCGCGGTAGCGATCGATTTTTTACAAATCCTACTTACTTACTTTTATTTAGTTAGATGTTTAGTTTGATAGCGTGATTCAGAAGTTGCAAATGAATTTTACTAACGCCATCTATTAACAACATCCGGAACTAAATATCTAGCAACTAACAAAATATCGTTCTTCCCATGGGGATGTTTTACCGCGGTAAAAAGTAGCCTACGTTACTCTCCACCCTCCTCACTATCTCCACACACAAAAACCATACCATATAACAGCTTCGTTGCGACGTGAAAGATGGACAAACAAACAAACAAACACACTTTCACATTTATAATATTAAAGTATAGTATGGATCTACCAGTGAACGATGTACGTTAGTGTATTAGTTCATTGGGATCTACTTCCTAAGGAAAGAAAATACAATATCGTGTATTTTTAAGGAAATAGCCACCTGATGGAATTAGGTGGCTATATCGTCATTCATGGACATCAGCGACACCAAAGAAATCACTGATACGTTGCCGGCAAAGAAACAGAGAAGAACAAGAAAGTAATAAGAATGTCGAATCAAATACAAATTTCCGATAAATAATAAGACGACGAGATATCTGAAAGATGGTAGAGTGTTGATAAATCAATTGATCTCGATGTTAATGACCATGAAGGCAATAATATCAGCATTATAACTTATCATAATATTGTTTAAATTCATAATACTGTTTAAATTATTATATCTGCTTGTATCCATTTTTTTTTTCTCTATGTTCAATAGTTCCTGTACTATGCTGTTTGTATTTTTCAAAACCACAAAAGGTGAAACTTTGTATTTATGTTATTTTTATTGTGCCTTTTTTTTTAGTTTCCATTTCATTTCTTTTCACGTTTACATTTTTTGTGCATGTGATGTTTACCTTTAAGTGGTGGTACATTTATTGTTTTGTTTATTTTACGGATTAGATTTAAGATTTAGTAAAATGTAACTACTTACCGTTGGTAAACTTAATAAATAAAATAAAAAATAAAATAAAATAAAATAAAGTGGGCTGTGGCCAGGTACCAGAGTATGAGTCGCAGGTGGACATGCAGGACATGTTGGGAAGAGGAACAGCGCCGATTGGCTGAGACCAGCACCATTGCTCCTTTGTATAATATAGTGTATTTAGATTAATAGGTTTAAGCATTGAAGTACCTATAGTAATAATACTTCAAGTGTATTTTATGTAAATATAAAAAACGCCTCATTATCTATTTAATCTAACGATATCCTCTAATATAACATATACCTAGTCTACTTTAACGATATTCTGCAATCAGACGACATTCTCTTCGTTATCAAATAATTATAATTTTATTATCTTTACAACGCACAGTAGAGCTATCTAGATTCTAGGGCGATTCGACATGCATAATAAGACATAGACCTATATCTTGTATATACCTGGGAAGGATCCAAAGAAGGGAAAGGGCGTGATACTTACTTAAATAAAGGTACTGAACTACATACATTTTTTTTAAATAATAAGTACCTACTTACGTGTTAATAAATTTGAGTTTAAATAAATTTTATTTTAATATATTATCCATTTACGTGATGCTGATGTTGAGCGATATGGTTAAGATTTACTGGCGTTTTATAAAATTATGACGATAACTAATGACTGTAATATTTACTGTAATTTTTTTTAAACTATTTGAAATAAATATTTCAATAAAAAGTAGTGCAAAGATTGTATGATTAAATAAGACTCGTCCAAAAAAATCTATGCACTAGGTATGCAGTATGACTGTAATCGAATAGTTACGGATCGGAGACCGAAATGGACAAAAGTTGTCTTGGAGTTGATTGGGGATGGCTCTTCCAGACAATGTTTTCCATACGAGATGGTTTAATGCGTAACCTTAACGTAAAGTATGTTTTTAGGGTTCCGTAGTCCAAGCGGAACCCTTATAGTTTCGTCATGTCCGTCCGTCCGCAGCATGGCGCAGAGATCCTAGTGCTAAAAAGCTGTAAGGCATGGTTATACATACATTTTACATATTTTTTAAAACTTCAAGGTCGTAGAATAAAATATTAGAATTTTTTTTTTCAAGGTGCCTCTCCTATCCTATAGGAAATGTGGGGTTGAATTTTTTTCTACTCTACCTCATACTGTAAGGTACTGTTGAAAAGGTCTTCCCAAAAATATGTATTATGAGTTTGGAAAGAACATTTTTCGATTTAGGAAAACTATTACGGCTACTTAGTGCTTGTTCATACTGACTCGCGGGAGCGGTCGCGGGCGCGGTCGCGAAATTTCAAACATATGAACATTATGAACTACTATGAAAGTGTTCATATACAAAACGCACGTGCGGTGTAAGTAGCGGGCACGCTAGCGACAAGCGCGCGCGGCTCGCTAGCGGCAATATCAAACGCATGAGAATGTATGAGTCAGTCCGCAGACACCGGACCGTGCACACACGCATTGACTACCTGTACGCACACCCGTTCTCGCACAGTGGTTCTCAAACATGTATAAATGTATACGTTGTGACGTAGAGTTTAGAGACGGAGTACAATGTTCAGTCTGTCAGGGACGTTTGGATTTTCTTTGCGCGGGTATAACAGAAGGCGGATACCGGAAGCTAGGAGATCGTCGCAACACCTGGAAGTGTCCATCCTGCAAAGGTAGTGGTGCTGCCAGTCCACACCTTCTTCCCGGTAGGAAAACACCAGCATCATCCCCCACACCTACTGATATAGAGAATATTGCTATGGAGTTGAAAAACATAACCTTACAGATGGCCTCGCTCCCAGCGCTGACGGCAAGTGTCAGGGTTATACAATCAGACTTAGAAGAGTTGAAGTCACTGAAGGCAGACATCGCCGATATAAAGCTCCTAAAGCCGGATTTGTCTGAAATGAAAGTCTCCATGGAATTCATTCACAACTCCGTGGAAACGCTGACGAGCAGAATTTCTGAAATTAGTTCTGAAGTACAGGGACTCCAAAAAACCAAAGAAGATCTTCAGCAGTTACAACAGAGGTTCGATAACTTTGATATCCGAATAAGGGAGATGGAGCAAAGGTCTCGCCTAAACAATATAGAACTAAAAGGTATTCCAACCACTGCTTCAGAAAATCTCTTCGAAGTTATGGACAAGGTTGGCAACCACATCGGTTTCAAGATACCAAAGGAACAGATAAATCATATAGCGAGGATACCCATGCGGAACAAAGAACATAACAAGACAATCATCGTCTCATTGCACAGCAGGTATTTAAAAGAGGACTTTGTCGCCGCCGCGAAAAAGTGCACTATCTACGCGACGGACCTAGGCTTTACAACTAGCAATAGAATATTTGTCAACGACCATCTGACGCTAGAGAATAAGATGTTACTAAATAAAGCAAAAAACTTGGCAAAGGAGCGGGGGTTTACATATGTTTGGGTAAAAGGTTGCAAAATTTTTGTTCGAAAAAACCCCACCTCTCATGTTTTAATTATAAAGTCGGATTCGGATTTAAAGAAAATTGTTTAATACATAATATTTTTGCAATATTGTATCTAAGTTTATTAACTTTATTATGTTCTTCTAAAACCTCGCTTACAATAATCTGTCCCAATAGTTTGAGAAACTTTGACTCGCTTGCACTCGGTTACCGCGCTTTATTGCAAGTCATGTACTCACGCATCTTACTCATTCTATCGCATGCTAAGTTATTACACTGGCCCGCTCACGATCGGCCGACCATTTGCGTTTACTTTATATTGTATTGCTTGGCGCGCGTTGTTTACGCTACATACCCTACTTATAATTTGCTTGTCTCAAATCATTTTAATTGTTTTCATCATACTTCCTATTGTTTTGCGGCAAAAATCTTTACACATATTATAATTCGCTGCTTGTTTAGTTTATTATTAATTGTGACTATTTGTAGCCTACAATTTATCATTCCAATATGGCTTTAAAAATTTATTATCAGAATGTCCGTGGACTACGGACCAAAACGTCCACGTTTTATCGAAATATCTGTCTTAGTAATTACGATGTAATTTGTCTAACTGAAACATGGTTAATCGACGGTATCAGAGACAGCGAATTATTTGATGAGCGTTACATTGTGTGGAGAAGGGACCGCGACTACGTCAAAACCAACCAATCAATGGGAGGCGGAGTTTTAATTGCAACTCGCAAGGAGCTTGCCGCACAACATCAAGGAGAATGGTCCTCAAACGCTGAAGACTTGTGGGTATCAGTAACACTCCAATGCCGGAAACCTATTATTAAATACAAGCTGCACATAGGCGTTGTTTACATTTGTAATCAAGGTACGGCTTGTTCATTGGCAACTCAGCTAAGTACCTTCTCCGAAAACCTCCCAGAGAAAGCCTTGAAAAATCCATGTGACAAATTTTTAATAATTGGAGACTTTAATTTACCGAATTTATCATGGGTACAGTCAGCAGACTACACGTACACTGCTACTAACATTCAAGGTTCACATCAATTTGACTTCTTAGACTGTATAAATATTTGTAATCTTTCTCAGTACAATTTTATTCAGAACGCTAACGATAGGATTCTAGATTTAATATTTTGCAATAGCAGTGTAAACGTCACTCGTTGCCGTAATCCATTATTGCCGGAAGATTCACACCATCCTGCACTATGTATGTCAGCCGAATTTGTTCAACTACACACTCTTAGACCAAGTTCTTACACAAAATACTTATATAACTACGGTGACTACGAATTAATCAACAGTAAAATTAACGATATAAATTGGCATCTCGAATTTTCGAGCAGAACATTAACGGACGCTGTGAATTTTTTCTATGCAGTTTTAAATGACATGAGAAGTGCTCACATTCCAGCTAAAACAATTAACCCCTCACAAAAATATCCTCCCTGGTTTAAAACTCCTCTCATTAAAATGATAAAAGAAAAATTTAAATTTCATACTAAATACAAAATTTATGGTAACCTTTCCGATTATCAATCATTTGTTGCACTTAGAGATCGCGTTAAGGTACTGGAAAATGAAATGTTCGAAAAGTACATTTCCTATATAGAAGAAAGTATATCTAAGAACCCAAAAGCATTTTGGGCTTATATAAAATCTAAAAACCAGCACAATACTTATCCGGCAGTAATGAATCTCGGCCCTAACTCGTCAGATAAAGGGGAAGAAATATGCAACATGTTTAGTGAATATTTTCAATCAACATTTTTGGTTAACACACATGCTGATTATGAAACTCATTCCACAGACTACTCTGCCGAAGCCATTGCAGATATTGCTGACGTTGAAGTCTCTCAGCTAGAAATACAAAAATTACTAGAATCTTTGAATACCAGCAAATCAGCTGGTCCCGACGGCATTCCTGCCGTATTCATTATCAAATGCGCAAAGTGTTTGGCCCTCCCTCTTGCACTATTGTTTAGACGTTCCTTAACAGAAGGCATTGTCCCCTCAATTTGGAAGTCAGCATATATCACGCCTATACACAAATCTGGAGCGAAAAATAATATTGAAAATTATAGGCCTATCTCCAAGTTATGTCTTTTTGCTAAAGTTTTAGAAAGAATTGTATATAAACAAGTGCACGCCTGCTTAAAACATACATTTACCTCAGAGCAGCACGGTTTTATGAAAGGAAGATCAACAACCTCAAACCTTATCTTATGTGCTGATTATTTATCTCAACATATGTCAGAGCCTGCACAAGTAGACGTGATATACACTGACTACAGTAAATGCTTTGATCGAATAGACCACCTCATACTTTTACGCAAGTTACAACTGGTTGGTATAAGAGGTAACTTATTTAGGTGGTTTACCTCCTACATACACAATAGATCACAGACCGTGGCTTTAAGGGGGTTTACTTCTTCGGCTATTTACATCCCATCCGGCGTCCCTCAGGGATCTTTGTTGGGCCCTTTGCTCTTTAACATATTTATAAATGACATTTCTTCATGTTTTATATATTCTAAAATACTTTCATACGCCGATGACATGAAAATAATGTGCCCGATTAAAAGTATGGAATGCGCGCAACGTCTTCAAGACGATCTTTATAGATTCGAAGCATACTGTGCTGAGAATAAGTTAGATCTTAACGTTTCTAAGTGCAACATATGCTCGTATACACGTAAACCCAACCCTCTTATATTTAAATATAAATTAAAAAACTCTGATATACCTAGGGTTAACTCGATCCGCGACCTAGGGGTTACTTTCGACTCAAGACTTATTTTTGACGTGCACGTTGACTCTATGGTCAAAAAAGCATCGAAATCCCTTGGCTTTATACTACGTATGTCCTCTGACTTCAAGTCAATTAAAACAATAAAAATACTATACTGTTCTTATGTAAGAAGTCAGTTAGAGTACGCATCTCAAGTCTGGAGCCCGGTCTATAAAACTTATATTGCTCGAATCGAACGTCTGCAGAAGCGGTTCTTATCTTATCTACAATTCAAAATAAAAAAATGTGTACCCGGTTATTTCAATCGTTGTCGAAAATTTCATATTCTCCCGCTGCAAGAGAGAAGGCGAATTGCAGATCTTGCTTATCTTCTAAGTATCGCAAATGGTTCGGTCGACTGTCCTGAACTGCTAGAGCGTATCGGTCTGAGTGTGCCCTATGCCTTCCTGAGGAGACCTTGTTCAGTGTTTATACCGAGAAGCAAAACTAAGTATGATTACCACCGTTATTTGTTGCGAGCGAGCAGGTTTTTCAATGAGACCACCAATATATTAGATGTTGATCTGTTCAACACTTCAAGTCATCGCCTAAAACGGCTTATGGCCGCACAATTTTTTGAGGACAATCAGAACATTTAAGTAAACATTGTAAGCCTAACATAATATTTTTATCTTGTATTCTTTTTAAGTCTGTGTCGCTATCTGTGCATGTGTCTGTTTTACTACTTTTCTTTTAAACTATCTGTGGAAACTTGTAATTGGCCTTCAAGTAACTAACTACTCATTAATTCTCTTTTGTATCTAGCCGTAAGTTTCCTGTAATAAATTATAAATAAATAAATAAATATAATTACTTTTTAACAAAAAATAAAACCAACGAAAAAAAAAACTGAAAAGCAAAAAATAAAATAAACCATGATCCGAAATTAACAGTAAGTAAATAATTTTGAGACCGTGCCAAACAAACAACCAAAATTAATTACATAAAGTTCATATTATGAGGGCAGCGGCATGCGATGCACACGGCAGCAGCAGCGCGGCGCACATCTTTTCGCAGTTTGTTTTTTCATTGGTTTGGCACCGCCTCAAAATTATTTACGTACTGTTAATTTCGGATCATGGTTTATTTTATTTTTTGCTTTTCAGTTTTTTTTTTCGTTGGTTTTATTTTTTGTTAAAAAGTAATTATTTTTTAATTTTTAGTTGCTATAATACTTACAATTAATAATTAATCATTGATTTTATGAATTATAGATTCAGTTACCAGGTATAAATGTAGTAGGTGAAATATCAATCATCCCCTATTTTCGTGCCTATAGGGGTAAAATTTTGTTTCGAAATTTAAACAAGAGTTACTTCAAGGTATACACTTTTCAATAAAAAAAGAATCATCGAAATCGGATCATCCAGTACAAAGTTATTGGGGTTAACGGGTACAAAAACCGTAAATTCCGTGGGTGAATAATCAATCATCCCCTATTTTCGTACCTTTAGGGTGGGAATAAAATTTTCAAAAAAATATGGGACCAACTTCAGGACATACCCTAACCAATAAAAAAAGAATCATCCAAATCGGACCACCCTGTGCCGATTGCTGCGTGATCATACAAAAAAAAAAAAAAAAAAATATACGTGTCGAATTGAGAACCTCCTCCTTTTTTTTTCGTCGGTTAATAAATGAGTGTGTTCACACTGAACTAGCGGCGGAACGCGCGACTCACTCGCGATGTCAGGTAAGTTCAACCATTTTGAACTTGTCGCTAGAAACGATAGCACATGAATTCATTATGTCAAACCTACCTACATAGAATTATTATTACTAGCGTATAGAAGGGACACCGCGAACATCGGGCACGGGGGTGTGCATTGCAGCCGGCCGGCTGCATTTCATTCTGTCACTCAGCTGTCACTCGGCTGCGCTCATTGCGGCCGCATGTCAAAATTGTTTACGAAAAAACTGAAAAAATGCCGTCGTGCGTAATAAGAACGTGTCACAATTGCACGACAAAAAACAAAAAAGATAATGTTATCACTTTATCATCAGTAAGAAAACAAAATCTTAACTTAAATCAACTAAAACGAATTTAATTAAATTATTGAGCAATGTTCCCGCCATTTTGAATGAAAAAATCATAAGGAGCGTTTGAACTTGGCAAGCCACTAGCGTGTTAATGGACTAAATAAGCTTGCCGACGCGACGCTTGTGACCAATTTAAAGTGTTGGATTTTTTGACACGAATCAATGGTAATTACGTTTGAAATCGTTTAAACGCTTTTGCACGTTAAATAAAGTTGGAGTAAGAGCTTGTAAAGATTTGGAGTCGGTGACTGCTTGTCTTGGTTCGACAAGTGTCATATACAAAGTTACTCTATGGCAAGTGTGCAAACGAGGCTTCTAGTTTGAAAAGAGAACGGAGGGCAAGCCGGCGGTGGAACACACATTTTGTTTGAGATAGCTTCTCTATGTACAATAATACCTCAATGCCTACCTATTAGGTTTTCAACCTCTGACAAAATGTCACAATCGCGCAAACGCCTGGCGGCCAGTGTGAACACGAATCCGCCACCGCGCCCGCGAGTTCAGTGTGAACACTCACTTAGAGTTTGCAAGTTAACGATTTACAACTACGGTTCTCTACATAGCGCGTGGTCCAACACGCACTTGGCCCGTTTTATTGCGTATATCTTCACTTGTCACTTTAGTGACTTTAGTGTTAAGTTTACACTAGAGTAGCGTATGGAAAAGGCTCATAAAATGTCTGTTTATCTTCACCGATCTACGCGTTATAAATAAACAGTGACGCCTTTTACGGTTTGTTTAGCAACTAGTATCAAAACAAATACCAAATTCATCTAATTATTTTGTAATCATACGCATACGGCATTGTTCGCAATCTCTTAAAGGCAAACAAGTGGAGTACACAACTACATACAGTTGATGCAGCGTCGCGTCATGATTGTTATGAATCATGATTACGAAATGAAAGCGATGTCGCGTCGGTCACGTTACGTCTGTCGAAGACCGGAGTCTTGTAGATTGTTACTTTGTTAGTCTGTGGTCGAAAACCGGTGTTGATAGTCGCAGTGTGGATGTCGATGGAATTCAGTGCGCGGGAAAATTGACGAACTCCGGAATTTTGATAATTATTGTTTTGTGATTTGCAATTATTAAGAAGTGTTTTGCAGTGTACGCTGGTAGACAGTTTTTGCTAACAATTTTTTTTATGTTCTTAGATTAATTCCAGAAAAAAACACAGGATACATTTGCGGCTTATTTCCAGGTAGGAATTTGTATTTATCAATTAAAAGAATAGTTTAAAATATTTTTTTAGTAATAACATTATTAAAATAACAATTTCAAACTATTTTTTAACACGTTGGTACTCAATTTATATTCACATTTTCTCAATTAAGAATTTAGCTTTGTGAAATAATTTCAATTGATCATGAACATTTCGTATCGTCAGAAAAAATATCATGGAATGGAACCCCATAGTTTCGACATAAGTGTCATCATAACCATAATCGTCTTAACCGTTGGTCCGCGGCAGTTGACATGTAATTTTACATGGATAATAAACTTTTTTATAAAAATTATTTTTTTCAAGGTTATACTATGCACTTCCAGTCCTTTACTACATGTAAAGTGGGGATAACTTTTTTCTCGCCCAACCCATGGTATGGTATCGTTGGATAGGTCTTTTAAAATATTATGCGTTTGCGAAAATTATTTTTTGACGGCTCTGTCCGAACGCAGCTGTAAATTAAAAAAAAATTGCCCGTCGGCTTGTGTTGATCCTATCTGGTTAAGCAACAGCAGGCGCGGTCGGTAGTTGGATGAGTGACCGCTACTAGCAAAACATTCTCGAGCGTTTCCGTGCTTCGAAAGGCCCGTAAACCAAAGCCGTCGGCCCTGGTTGTTATTCTTTGATAACAATCGTTCAGCCATGTCGGACGCCTTCGGGAAGCATGACAACTTCTGACACTGGCCATTAAACCCTCCACCAATTCGCACTGGAGCTGCAAGTAATCCGTGCTCAGTAGAGGGCCGTTGTAGACTCTGATGTTATTCTCGCCACGCCGTCAGAGTTTCGACTATCTGAGAAATCACAGTATGCTGGCTCATACATATAGAGTGAAATCGCTGCAGTATTGTATTGAAGGTTTCAGTAAAGGGATTTAGAGGGGAGTATACGGTAGAATGTAAAGAGAAGCAGAATGTCCAGTTCCCTTTACCGTCTCTGATAAAAAAGCTATGAAGGTATTCTACATACAGTCATCATAATGTTATCATAAGATTTTACTTAATTCAGAGATGGGATGGCCAGTTTTTTTGTTAGGAGCACCATGTTACATGTTGATGAAACATGTTAGGAATGTGATGAAAACGACAAAGTTAATATTTATGTAAATATGGTTTGAAATAAATCTAGTGCCAGTTTCAAGTTTTAAGCAAATAATGTCTGAAGTACGAGTATGTACGATTGTCAATGATAAAGAGATATGTGTGCAAAAATAACCGGTATCTACATAATAACCTACTTGTTTGTTGTTTTAATATTGAGTATAGTAACGGTAAATAATAATAAACAATAAAATAGTTTCTGGCTCACTCGATCAATAACTCATCATTATTCGATGAAGTTAAGTTAGGCTAAAATAACCATTATGCCGATTCCCAGAACCCCGCCACCAAAGGCGATGCGGGAGTGCCGCTGGGTTGTTTAGTGGGTATACCGGGAGTGAACACCTTCCCCGGGAGTCCCACATACCCCTTCCGTCCCCCGACGGGAGGGGATGCGTAATGCATTTTTCCCAGCGAAAAAAAAAATAAAAAAGGCTAAAATAACCATGACGATTTATGATAATGGTGACCTAGGTTATAGAGTTGGTTCAGAGAGAGTACGAGAGGGTACGCTTAGAATTGGTTCTCGACAAGGGAATTTATTCCTTTACGGATAACATCTCCGTCAATATGCATGCGCACCACACTACGCAACCTTCTGTCTGCGTGAAGTTGTAAAGGCCGATAGGGCGATAGGCCAACAGCAGCTGTTTATTCGAATAAAAAATGCATTACAGACATGAAATTTTATATGTACGCATATATTGCATTCAAATATGACACCTACTCATTCTAAACTCCAATATACATAAATGATAAAACAGATAAACCATTGGGAAGGCCATTCTCTAAAATACAAACTCGAAGTGAGTCTCGAACTCGAACTTCAAACGACTAAAGATAGGAATTTTGACACTCATCGCGGGTTCCGCTGTCGAGTTACAAAACAGAATAGCCTTGGTGGAATAGCAAAAACACAACATTTTAAAACTTGTTTTAAAAAATATTTTTAATTTTATCTGTAAATTTGCAGTTACTATTTACAAGTAGGTATGATGTTTGGTTAACGAGTTCGTTTCTAGGAAACAGTAAAATTGAAACAATTATAAGGTATTACAAGTATCGTTATTGGACGTTTAGTGTTTCCCTATGACTTAAGAGGCCGCACCCAGTTCCCGTTGGTTTTCACTTTTCAATCGGACTTACTTTGTTGCGCAGTTTCCGCAGTTCCGATTTACATTCCATTGTTTACTGTTCAGGCTGAAAATTAAAGAGTTCGTTTTTAATTTGAAGAAACAACAATTATTGTTATTATAAGATACAATAACGGCGCAGTCAGCAATTGGATTGATGAATTCCATAGTTTCACGCGAAGATATTTTAGGTCCAGTTCTTTACGACTGATGCAATCCCAGCCACGACTGTTTCATACATGTTATATTAATGATGTCAACTACAAGATTATCCTGTTATCAGTTTTCTACAATTGGGGCCGATGGATTGATGTCGTAATGTCGTTTGTTATCAATGCGTCACGCGGCTGAAACGGATGTGCCGAATCCAGCGTAACGCGACTGTCATCTTATTGTAGTCTAGTATCGACACTTCGCATTACGGGTATTAAAGATATCGACTTTTTATTGTTTTCCACGCCGCGGCGCCGCAGAGCTTGAGGAAGGGACATTATGCAATTGAAGTATGAAATGACCTTACGGCATAAAGATGTTTTTCATGGTGATGTTGTGAAAACAGGTAATATAGCAAGACTATAGTGACATAACGAAGGTAGATCTAATTTTAATCAGCAGAACTTAACCCATTCTTAACAACAGCAGTAATTGACAGGGGAAAAGTGGGTGATAGAGATTGAGAAGAGGATTTTTTAATGTTTCGATACCTAAGTTATTACATTAATATTCTTATTAAAATAACTTATATTCAGCGCTCAAGCATCGTCTTAGCGTCCGCTAAACTAAATATTTATATAATCTCCTAAATTAATGATTTTTTACTCATATCATAATATTCAATTCGCCATAAAAATTACAAGCGATCACCGAGTAAAAATAAATTAATGCGTCTTAAAACTCTATGTATTTTAAGTATAAATAATGATGAATAATTACCTACCAGTTTTCTAATTTATCTTCATATTACGATCTTTGTTAGCCTGTCTTCATTTATCTATTCTGTACTGTCTGTGTTTAAACGCGATAATCTCATAAACTTCGTGGATTTTCAAATGATATTTACTAATAGATATCGTGATTCACGAGGAATATTTAGTTGTACCTACTGGGTAAACATGAGTGAATACTGAATATGATAAAGAAATGAACGAGTACCTGCAAAGGGTGTGCGGTTACGTTCATAATTTGAACGTAATAATCTAAATTTTACTAACAAAAAATAACCGACTTCAAAGTCTCAAAAACTACATAGTTGTCAGATCTCGTTCAAATTTATGTGAGACTACATGACAAGCGCCTGCTTTCGATTAAAAAAAGAATCATCGAAATCGGTTGGCGTGATATTGAGTTATTCGTCAATTTGTCGCGCACATCTTAACACAAATTTACGACTTATGTAGTTTTCTCATGGATGCCGTTATCAGATCTCAATAAAATTTATGTGGGACCACATGACAGCCACCAGATTTTGATTAAAAAAAGAATCATCAAAATCGGTTCGCCCAGTCCAAAGTTCTGAGGTAACAAACATAAAAAAAAAAAAAAAAAAAACAGTCGAATTGAGAACCTCCTCCTTTTTTGAAGTCGGTTAAAAATCATGACGTTACTCAACTGGGGTCGGTTTTCCATTGTACAATAACATGGCACTAGGAATCTGTGGACGCATTTCCACGGATTACCAAGAAAAAGGTCTTTAAAATACATAAGGGTGCATTTTCTTCGATCGTCACCGCATGCGAGTGCTATCCGCACGTCGTATAACTAATGAAAGTCATTATAGGTCGATACACCTACCAATAGCTCTCAGTGCGCCGTAACGACCAATAAAATCTGTCGGTATTAATGCAGGCATACGTGTACTCGTGTATACAGAGCAGAAATCTTTAGCACCTCGCATGCGGGCCTCATCGAATAATAAAAACGGTTACTCGCATGCGGATTCTAATGGCATGCGGAACCGAAATCTGCAGCCCCTATGAGAATTCAACGGCCAATAACAATGCGCCCTTAAATGAAAGTGTGTTCGGCAAGGAGTTTGAAGCTACAGATAAACATGCTTATAAGTAGCACAGGAGCATGCGTAAAGGTTTGCAGCTTGCTACCGAATCCAATAAAATGACTGTGATGATTAAAAAATCCATCATCAGAATTGAATTATGCTAAATGTGGGAATATTTCCATAGGTAGGTATAGTAATCAGTATACCCAACATACCATTTTAAATAAAAAAAGAATTTTCCAAATCGGTTGATATTTGATTTGATATCGGTTTATTACAGACCTGCAAACCTAACTTAGCTTAGTTTTAACGAACTTGATAACAGATTTGTGATAACGTTACTGCATAAACACATTACGCGGCCTTTCGCGTTATTCTATTAACAATAGAAATATAATAGAATGTTTAATTTAGATACAGTGTCCTCCGCCCATAGGGTTGCCTGGAAGACTCTACTATAGCGAATATACCTACATAGAGACCGTTAGCTATGTGTTTATCCCGTTAATTTATTGTCTTTTTGTTGTATTTTTATTGTAAAATAGATCAAATTTATGTACACTTCAGGCACACCACAGGGCATGTGTCTTTCGGCTCTCTCAGCCATAGCTATCTCAGTTATAGATTATAAGTATTATTATGTCTTCTATGGTTATTAGGCCTGCGGCGCACCCCTAAAAAGTGCTCTAGAAATCAAAAAACCGATCATAAAAAGGTAACCGCATGGAACTTTTTTTATTCCATTATTTATCGTATTTGAAGAGATCAAACTTTACAGAAAACTTATTCAAGTATTCATCTTTGATGTGAAAGTATTAGAATAATTAATTTCGAAAATTTATAACACAACTTTTCAGTTTGAAAAAAAAAAACCTCCTTCGAGTAACTTTATTTTTTCAAAAATTCGCTATTTTGTTGATATGCATTTTCAAGAATTCGGACTAGGCTTACATTTCCAGGAATATGTTGGAGATAATCGTGTAAAAATTTCATTAGATAAAATTGAGTGCTTATTAAGCAATCGCGAGTTGAAGTCAAAATTTCCGTATTTTAACGTATCTAGAAAAAAGAGGTTTTTGCCATTTTTAACCATGTTTGGCAAGTGTAAAAACGGGTAAAAATTAACTGAAGGTGCCCCAAGACATAAATAATGGAATAAAAAAAGTTCCATGCGGTTGCCTTTTTGTGATCGGTTCGGGGGTAAAAATGGGGGTGCGCCGCAGGCCTATATACCAAGACCTAAAATAAACAATCGAATGCGAGTCAATGCAATACCGTCCCTGGCCATATTATTAGGGACACTATTCATGTTCTGCTTTAACTGCATTTTTGAATCAAATAAATTGGTTATACATCCCGGATGTAGAGTCATGTGGGCAATTTTTATTAAGACCTCTGAAAAATAGAAAATAACAGAATAAATGCCTCAGTTTGTAGAATGGTTTTTTGATAATGAAGAATGCATTTTTATGCATAAATCAGCAAGTTACCATGAAGTCTAAAGGGCAACTGGTTTCCTGAGTTCAAAAAACAAGACTATTTCACCAACTAACAAATTCATCAGCCAAAAGGTCAATAGAAAATGTATAGATACGCACACGAATTGCACAACGAATTACTCGCAAGTGGTAGGAATAAAAAAGCGAAGATATTCACTCCCTCTAGACGAGAATGGCTGCGGAATTCAGTGGAACTGATTGTCACGTCCGCGACGGACGGCACGAAAGTGATGGTCAGATTGACACGTGACGTCAAGCCGGCATGCACTAATGGCTTGTTTACGTGATCCCGGATTCCATTCCATTGTGCGTAGTACAAAGAAAATGACGTGGGATTTGTGGGAACCACAGACATGTGAAACAATTTATTGGAACGAAGTTCCTTAACGCGCGTTGCGAAAGGGGGCTAGGCGGAAAATTTTGTGAGGAAAAGTTGTAACGACACTTTTTGCCGTCGTAGTTTTTTTTACATAGAAAACAAGCAAATATTTTCGTTTCTTGCAGTCAGTACTAGGATAAAAACATGCAAGCGAGTGTGCCAAAACAAATCTGGGGTATTGAATTTCTCATCGGCTTTGTTCACCTAGTAGCAAATTTTAATACCCCAGATTTGTTTTGGCACACTTGCTGCATGTTTTTGCTATCCTAGTACTGACTGCAAGGAACTCTGTTCCATCCGGGTGTCCCTTGACACCTCTCAAGTTTTTTATATCATGTATTTCCTACTTACTTAATATTATAAATGTGAAAGTTTGTGAAGGTGTTTGTGTCTTCTTTTTACCGAACTGCTAGAAAGAGTTGTTTTTCACAACGTTTTTCTAAGCTGTTCCAAAACGGCAAAAAATTGTCATCAGTCATCACCATTGAATGGATTATGATAAAACTTGGAAGTTGGAACACAGAGAGTCCAGGTCTAGGACAGGAAAATCGGGTAGCTATCCAGGCGAACTCCATGGAGAAATAAATAAATAACATATTTACACAGTTTCATTATTTTATTATATAATATTTGAATAAAAAGTAGTGCCAAGATTTTCTACTAAATATTATAAAACTCTACTAAGAAAAGAATTAAAGTAACGACAGATCCGCAATTATTTGCGATGCAGTAGTTTTTTCTGTTATCAAGTCTCGTGTACTAATTCCAAGGCGAAATTAGCGGAAATTACAGGGAATGAGCGACATTGATTGGCGGCGACAATGAAGACAGAGCTCTTTAATTAAGTTTTATTCACGATTTCTGATATCCGGAAGCAAACGTAAATGACAAGGGTAATTTCAGAGTACCGTAATGCGGAACTTGAAAGTTAAGAAAATACATTTTGTTAATTTTATAAAATTAAAGAAAGTAGCTTCAAAATGAAGCAGATTAATATAAAATAGTAAGCAGTTATGGAAGTGTCGCTTGAATGAGTTGGAATTGAATTCTGTATTATTATTTTTCAGAGAACTCAGGAAATTATTAAAATTCAGGGAACTTCTCAAATAATACATATTATGGCGATAATATTATTATATATAACGACTCGTCGTGTTCCGGCTGGGGGCTTGAGAGCCAGTTCTTTCTTTCTTTTTCTTCTCTCTTTCTTAGCCAGCAACGCATCAGTGATGCCTTTGGTGTTGCTGATGTCCATGGGCGACGATAGCCACTTACCATCAGGTGGATCGTCAGCTCGTTTGCCGGCTATTTCCATAAAAAAAATTACAATGTTTTTTTTTTTGGTGAAATTTTGATTATACCAAAAACAGTTGACAATTATTATCACTTGATTATTCGGTCGTGTAACCGATAATAACCTAAGGACTTGTTTCACGATCTCCAAGTAGAGTCTTGAATAAGCTGTTCGCCGGTTAAAGTGACGTTAAAGTGTCATTTTACATACACGAAATGTCAACTTAACCAACGAATAGCTTACTTCGGACTTACTTGAAGATTGTGAAACAAGTCATAAATGTCATAATTATACTAAAATTGTGTGGAAAACCGCTACAGGGAATTCTCGTGACGTCAGGTTATTGTGAGCGAACTGTCAGTGGTACCGAGTAAAAGTACACAATAATAACTAAAACGTCATTATAACGAAGCACTGTTATCTTAATCATTTTAATGAAGCTAATCATAAATGTACTTAGAATCAATAGATTTAGCCACGGGGCGAGGCCACACATGAGACAGAGAATTTATGTCTTTCTGAAATAGAAATAGAAATAGAAATAATCTTTATTGTTTCTGTTGGTACACATAAGATGTTATACAGGGATGAAATATTCTCAACAGGGACCCATTACGGGTGTACAATATTATAATCGTAATAATTTTAATAAGTACTAATATTAATTTATCTATTACATTAAACATTCATATTCTATATTACATTATATTAAATTAATATTACATTTTATCACACAATATAAAATATCTATTACATTCATATCAATTTAGTAATATTATAATTTGTCAATAATTTTCTAGTCATTTAAATTTTTATTTTATAATTTATTTATCATGATCTAGGAAGAAGTCCGTCACAGAGTAATAACATTTTTTTGTAAGCCAGGTTTTCAATTCGCTCCTAAATTTTGGTGTCGGTAAACATTTGAGGTTATTTTAAAAGAAATGTAACAAAATTTAACATGCAGCCTAGAAGACTGCTAGCCGCCATCGTACTTAAACTTATAATACTTAAACTTACTACGATTTTCTGCTTAAAAAACAAACTGAAACTTTAAATCTCCAAATAGCCAACTCACTCCTCGAGTTTGAGCTCATTTGATTGGTTTTATTTCATAAATCGCTGTGTTAGAAAACATATATACATCATGTACCTAATAAGTTCCCTATGGATTCCACAATGGCTGAACTAATTCAAAAGCGTTTGATGAAATTTTCAAGCAATCTAGCCCAGTGGTGTAATTTTGGTTCTTTATTACGACTACCGGTGTAAAGTGGCGATGTCCACTAAAATCCATAGTTAAGGTGGGCAATAGTTATTTATAAATATTGCCACATTTTTCAGGGGCAGCTTCCGCTATGCAGCTTCAAAATGTTGGAGTAACATCCCTCCGCCCGTAAGAAACCTGCATAACGTTCATGGTTTTCGAACAAAATTAAAAACATTTATATTAGCTCATCAGAAAAGTCAGGAAGCTTTACTACATGACACAAGTGCTATATAATAAAATAAACTGATTTAATATAATGATATGTAGAATACACTGATATAATATAATATATGATTTAGCATAATATGTGTGTGATCACTTCACTTCTATTCAAGCCGTGTAATTAATTACATTGTTTATTTTTAAATTTTATTATATTAATTCTTAAAGTAAGTTGTTAGGTAGTAGACATTAATTAGTATACAACGTACTCGTATGCGGCACAGACCCGCCGTGACACCACTCGCGGGCCTCGCGGAAGACCAGCGCTGGTTGTCTCTGTACAACTAGCATAACGCTGAGCGAGACCCGTTTCAGATTAAATAATATTCTCATTAGCTTATATAATTTAGATGTAAGTCCTTTATTGTATTTTTAATCTGAATAAAAATGTTTTCTTTCTTTCTTTCTTTCTCACTTTTAAAATGTTACACCGAAAAACAAGTTTATTGCATATAATTACCTTTCCAAATAGAGGAGACACTGCGTCATTATAAACACCAAAGACAACAATAGTAGGTATGTCAGTTTGCTCGTATTAGCTGGGACAATTGTCAATACATCAGCCTTTTTATAGAGCTTCAGAATTTAGGGGTGGATAAAATAGGTCAACGTTCTAGAGCATGTATAACAAACAATGTAACTAGGTACTTCTTGAATATTTCTATTGTAGAAGGGTAGATCAATTTCATGGCTTTTTTCAGGGTTTTCAATGGGATTACCTGCTAAGGTAGGCAATAGGCATGATGGTCCGATTCTATGAGAACTAGTGTCCGACCGAAGCTTCGGCTTCGGCTTCGGCTTCGGCCACCTTCGGCCAAAAAAGCACCTTCGGCCAAATCTTCGGCTTCGGCCAAAAATTTGCCGAAGGTTTGGCCGAAGCCGAAGGTTTGCTAGTTGTCAAATATTGAAATTTACTGAACGATGCTAGAGCGAGACGGAGAGTGTGCAGAGCAGCAGAGTTTCGCCGCGCCGCCGCACCGGCCCAAACGAATCGCAGTTAGTAAACTAAACGAGTCAAAACAAGTTTAACTTAATTATCCTAAGAAATTACTTATAAGTATTTAATTTTCTCAAAAATTCCAAAAAATTATATATTATGTAAAAAATTGATATTGAAAAAGCGTTAAACTTTGCTCAATTATTTTATAGAAATATTTTGTGTTCGTCTGATAATTAAAAAAATGTGACTGATTATTTGATTATTTTTGTTAAAATTACTTTAAGTAAATAAATATTTAATTAACATTGTATATTTGAAACTTTTATTTTTGACAATATTTTATTACCTACTTGTATATGTTGGTCACTCGGCTCGTTATTGGGCTAAATCTCTAAAGCTCTCACAATATGTATCTAGTATATTCTGAGATCAAAGTAACTATTATATTTCTCAAGGTCAATGACACCTTCGGCTTCGGCTTCGGCTTCGGCCGAAGGTTTTGGTGAATACCGATTAATCGGCTTCGGCTTCGGCTTCGGCCAGAATTGCACCTTCGGTCGGACACTAATGAGAACTGTTAAGAGTTTAGCGTCCATATCCTGCCCAGTTATTGTCGATTATCGCATTGTATGTCGCATTGGAAACATGTCGCAGAGCGTCTAATTCACTAGGGAAAATACATACAAAACCAGGCAATGATTACGTTGAGACAATCAATGTATTCTTGCGTCGCCAGTCATGCGCGTAGGCATCTCGTGTGGGGACGCGATTACATCTTACTTTCTTTTTAATGATTAAATAAACTTGTCTCCTGTCTTCTCGTGTTACAGAACCTTAATAAATGGTTATAAATAGGTATATTTTTCACTGTTGGTAAGACGTCTTTTAATTTACAAATATAATTAGGGTGGTTCTACAATTCCACCGAATATTGATGTAGTGGTCACCTAGACGCTGGACTGAATTACGGCAAAGTGCTACGAGCTTAAAGACGCTAATATTTTAATCGGACGGAAACACTGAGAAACAAAAATGGTTGGAGAGTTGGTTCATTCTCTTATTAACAATTCGATACTTTTATATAGGAAAGAACTCCTTCTCTGCGGAAGAACTGCGGTGGTTGACAATAGGTACTATGACGAATCTTGCTTTACTTTTTGAATGTCAATATAAAAAGATAAACATCTTAATGCTATTCGAATGCACTTTCAGTGCGTTGCAAATAAAGTTGACTTGTATACAGTCGGTCCAATTTAGATCACGATTCTTGTTACATAAAATATCTGTCCGTATCATTTACAGTTATTTGTCATGTAAAATTATCTCCCGAGTGTACACTGTACAGTAATAGTGTGCGACGTGTATTTGCATACTTGCCGCTATCTGCAGGCATGCGTTTACAGAATGGTTTAATAAGACGCAAGAACGTACTATTGAGACAATTTAACCTTTTTATATGTAGGTAAGTAATAAATATGGTTGTATGTTTTGAGCTTTAACTTCTAATGGCGGAATCAGGATTTTTGATCGAGATTAGTTTTCAGTGTCCTTTTATCTTCACCCATCTCTTAATTTCAATCGTGGCGCCCCTATAAAAAAAGCTCGCCAATGTCTACGCTCCGCCCGAGGCCACCGCTGTTGGTGCCCCTCTAACCCTTTGTCACTTAATCGTACGGTCGATTTTTGATCGTACAGCGAGTCTCACAACTTAAAATTGTTCGAAGTCAGAATTAGAAAGTTATGGTAACCCGATGAAAACTGAATTTTATCAAACCGAGCTGAGAGCTCAGGCTACACTTAAGTATTCCTAGACAAAATTGACGATCAAAGATAAACAGTAGAAAATAGTAACAGTTCTATAATACATATTTGCATATTACCGTGAATAATATTGTAAAACATATGGAGTTAGAAAATTTTATGAGTATGACTTATGAGACATACAACGGAGCTACCTACTAATAATATTATTTATGATACTATATTGAAGTCATGTGTCATAAATATAGTATAATATAATAATGTTATCAATACTCACCAGAACATTGCTTTAGCAAATCTAATTTCAAGTGACTTGGCCGCGAAGCAACAACTTCTCTTTATTTCGATCAGATATTATTTAACTCCCTATTCCATAACTTTTTAAACCCATAAAATCCATTTATACAAATTTATTTAACTATAGTATTTTTTGTACCGACAACAGTAGTCAATGATAAGAGAAAGTTACACTGGCTTTAGCATAATTGCGTGCTCAGCTCTTTGGTCGAACAACATTGTTGATGTAATAATTAATTTGTTGTTTATTCAAGATCAATGTCAAGCAAAGCAGCGTGTTTTTTTAATTGGATCTCCTTAACGTATTTTGTTTTAGTAACCCGTAAGGACTGTGTTATTGTTGATTTAAAATATTTATATTTATACTAGCTGCCCGGACAGACTTCGTTCTGTCAAAAGTTTATTTTTTATTTTGAGATGTAAGCTATCCTATCATTCAAGTTGGATCAAACTGCACATGGTGTGAAAATTTGATTAAAATCGGTTAAGTAGTTTAGGAGTCCATCGCGGACACACAGCGTGACAATTAATTTATATTTATTAAGATTACATAGTTTGGAATATGGTAGAATGTGCTTTTATTTAGGTAAAAAAACTGAAAACCACCCTTTTTACCAATATCTGTAGTTTATTTAATAGTGAGTAAAAGTGAGAATATAATATTGTGTATTCACAGGCCGGGGAGTTCCAAATGGCCTAAAAAGTGTGAATTTCACGTCATGCAGCCATACAGATGTGATTGTAAAATACGTTCCGTGAGAACAAGTCTAGCCTTGACGTAGTGGACGTACCGTTCCATTGTCATCAGTAAAAAACTTGGTTTTGAGGTTGAGATGAATACATCTGATAATTATACAATAGTCGTTTATTTCATTCAAGACGTTGTACTTATTCAGAGCCCTACGGACCGGAACACAAATAGTCGAGATGCGTGCACATACCAAGGTATACAAACAAACAAAGTCGTTATGGCTATTTTATATTTCACTTTATGAACTGCAATTGAGTAAAATTGTAACTGGTGCCTTACCATGAACTCTAATAAAATGTGTCATGTTCAGGACAGGTCAGCTTGTAGCTAAAACCCGACAGGAGTGTATTTTGTACCATGAACGTTTACCGATGACCTGCAATGCCTCTACTTCTGTCCTGCATCTTTAGTCTATGACATGCAAGGTACTTGATTTGTACTAATTATGTTCTGAAATAGAGCGTTTTATCGGTTTACCGGTTTTCAAATGAATGCGTAATATTGATGTTTTTAAAAGTTTAAAATAACAATCTCAATTGAAGATTTTGAGATTTGTTATAAATACTTAAGTGTTGTGATTTATTAACCTTTCGTTCTCTAAAATTACCAAAATAAATTATCGCTAAGTGATGCTTACATTTTTGAACGTAATCTTACACCACTTGACACTTGACACAGTGACAAAGTCTATAAAAATGTGTGAATTATGCCGGTCACTCACATTCGCGCGAATACGCGAACCCACAAGTGTGGGACGACATTCGCGAATGATTATGCGAAGTTTTCGAGGCATTCGGGGTTTTTCAAGCTGTATCGGTTTTTTGTCGCACGTGAAAGCGCGCGAACCTCGAACCTTCGTGTAGTCTCTCACACATTTGTGCGACCAGTTGCGCACACGACTAAAAAGGTGATGTATCTCTTAATTTTTCGTGGTTCGTGGCGTCTAATCGTACTACCATTTATTTTCTGTATTGTAAATGGATTTTAATGACAACAACATAATAACAACAGCAAGATTGAACATTCGTGAACAAAGTGTAGGAGGAAGCGGAAATGGGCTTGTATTGTATACTCATATACGAACCCATTTGCCTGACCACCCTTCACATATGTGCAAACATTCGTAAAAATGTCAAACATTTGCGCGCATGTGAGTGACCGGGGTTAGGAGCGATAATTTAAAAAGCATAAGTACAATGAATGTTTTTAAAATTTTCCAAACAAATGAAATGTATTTGTTTTGTGATGATGGTGTATTTGAAATTCGCCATGGCTGCATCCCGTCGTATTTCATCATCATCAACGAAATAGCCGAAACAGGACACTAGATGTTACTTTCGGTGAGCTGTAATATTTTGACGTTAAAATATGCCACTTTCTGATGTCAATACGTCAACAATCGCGTCATGGTACACGAATTGCAGGGCAGAAGATCATTTTTGAAGTCACGTGACCGCTGCCCTGTTACGGTGACGTGGTCGCTGGCTGCCCTGTGTTTTAGCCAGATCATGGTAGGATATAGCAGGACAGGCCAATTATCGGCTAATATTGACCTGTTTTAAGAGTTCATGGTAAGCCCCCTGGTGCCTTACCATGAACTCTAATAAAATGTGTCATGTTCAGGAAAGGTCAGCTTGTAGCTAAAACCTGACAGGAGTGTATTTTGTACCATGAACGTTTACCGATGACCTGCAGTGCCTCTACTTCTGTCCTGCATCTTAGTCTATGACATGCAATGTACTTGATTTGTACTAATTATGTTCTGAAATAGAGCGTTTTACCGGTTTACCGGTTTTCAAATGAATGCGTAATATTGATGTTTTTAAAAGTTTAAAATAACAATCTCAATTGAAGATTTTGAGATTTGTTATAAATACCTACTTAAGTGTTGTGATTTATTAACCTTTCGTTCTCTAAAATTACCAAAAAAAAATATCGCTAAGTGATGCTTACATTTTTGAACGTAATCTTACACCACTTGACACTTGACACAGTGACATGTCTAAATGTCTATTAAAATGTGTGATTTATAATGCCGGTCACTCACATTCGCACTAATACGCGAACCCACAAGTGTGGTACGACATTCGCGAATGATTATGCGAAGTTTTCGAGGCATTCGGGGTTTTCCAAGCTGTGTCGGTTTTTAGTCGCACATCAAAGCGCGCGAACCTCGAACCTTCGTGTAGTCTCCCACACATTCGTGCGACCAGTTGCGCACACGACTAAAAAGGTGATGTATCTCTTATTTTTTCGTGGTTCGTGGCGTCTAATCGTACTACCATTTATTTTCTGTATTGAAAATGGATTTTAATGACAACAACATAATAACAACAGCAAGATTGAACATTCGTGAACAAAGTGTAGGAGGAAGCGGAAATGGGCTTGTATTGTATACTCATATGCAAACCCATTTCCCTGACCACCCTTCACATATGTGCAAACATTCGTAAAAATGTCAAACATTTGCGCGCATGTGAGTGACCGGGGTTAGGAGCGATAATTTAAAAAGCATAAGTACAATGAATGTTTTTAAAATTTTCCAAACAAATGAAATGTATTTATTTTGTGATGATGGTGTATATGAAATTTGCCATGGCTGCATCCCGTCGCGTTTCATCATCATCAACGGAATAGCCGAAACAGGACAATAAATGTTAGTTTCGGTGAGCTGTAATATTTTGACGTTAACATATGCCACTTTCTGATGTCAATACGTCAACAATCGCGTCATGGTACACGAATTGCAGGGCAGAAGATCATTTTTGAAGTCACGTGACCGCTGTCCTGTTACGGTGACGTGGTCGCTGGCTGCCCTGTGTTTTAGCCAGATCATGGTAAGATATAGCAGGACAGGCCAATTATCGGCTAATATTGACCTGTTTTAAGAGTTCATGGTAAGCCCCCTGGTCTGTCCACAAATGTGCGACGGCCACGCGACAGTGGCTTTGTGACATGTGAATATTGTCGCTGCGACATGCGACATTTTGTCGCACGTGGAAATGATATGCATTTTATACAAATTTGCATCCGCACTCGTCGTTGTGCGACGTAATTGTCGTGCCGCTGTCGCACTTCAATGTAATTGAATGTCGGTCTTCAGTGACTTCTGAATCGATTTAACGTCGACCACAGATCTAACAACATGAGAGAAGTGACGCGAAGTGCCTTAATTGGTTCCTCACATTGAATCTGTGAAACTTCCTAAAAGCAACTTACTTCTCAGTAGAATTAACAGGAAAACTCTGTAGATTAGCTACGAGTTTTCTGCGGCGATAACAATGGACGTGCTTAACCGCGGGAGTAGATTTCGCCGTTTACGATTTACGAGTGTATAAATGTGCGGTTTACACACGTTTTATAGTCGAGCTACTATGAAACAGAACTGCGGTGTAGTGACTGATCATGAGTTATTCAAAGCTCGCTACCGTCCGTGATTTTGTTTATGAGATTCCACGCATTTTTTGTGTGATATCGTGTTTATTAATTCAGTTACCTAATAAAAATATGGATTTCAATAAATTTGTTACAGCTTGGGTGGAGTTCAGAATTGGGAAATACATTAAAAAGTCTATGTTAGTAGCACATACATACAAACCTGTAAAAAAACCTCCATACTTAAATATTATCATTCTATCCTGAGGGAATAGGTTCATCCCCGCTACTAAAAGTAGTAAAAGTACCCTCTCTTTAATGCTAGATATTAAATATCAGTAAGCCAAACATCCAAATCTATTTTAGCGTGAGTGAATAAGAAACATCCACTTAGTTTCACTATAAAATTGGATTAACAATGTCAACGTGAACAAGAGCAAGTATCTTTAAAATCGAATCCATTATTTCCGTTCGTTGAGGAGTTGCATATTTTAACTCCAAGATGCACTATCAGACCCTAAGTTGGTTAATGATGTACTGGTTTTGCAGTGTCAACGTTACTAATACCAAATATGTATTTTTTAATCCTGTTTAGTAATTTCCACCCGTTCAGGAGTTACACTGATGTACGGGTTTTGCAATGTCAACGTTACAAACACCAAATATTTTTAATGCTCTACAGTTATTCCCAACCGTTCAGGAGTCACATATTTTGTCACATATTTTGGTATTGCAATGTTAATATAACTAACAAGAAAAAAAAAATTATCCTGTTCAGTTATTCCCATCTGTTCCCATCGTCCCAAGAGTTAACTATTTGATCTCTAAGACAGATTTTTTCTTAAATCAGGATCAACTTGACAAAATTCCCTATATTATAAAAATTCAATCGACAAATTTGCTTCATAAACAACGAATCCATTGACGAAAACTAAATTTTTCCTCTTATCCCTCGAGAATAGACCTACTTTCTGAGATAAAAAGTATTCTACCCGGTAAGTTAGGTCAAAATCTACCCGTGTGTTTTATCCATATTTTGCGTGATAGAGTCACAAACATCATAACTTTCACATTTATAATATCACATAGGATTAGTAGAAAGTAGGGTTGTAGGATTAACATAACATTTATATTTTTAAATGTACACGTATACAGTATAGGTATCTATCTATATTTCATGTATAAAAGAAAAATCGATTTACTTCTGTTAAGTCTTCTGCTTCATTTCTTTAAAAATAAAATGCTTCAAAAGACTGCTTTGTAACTTTGTTAAATTTTTTTACATTTACAGATCACTATAATATTATTAATATTATTATGTTCACACTTCTATAATAGGTAACATTTTATCAGTTCGTGGAATTATTTGCGTGATTCCCACAGATCGTATCACACACTGATATCTTCTTGTACCTGTTTATCTCATGAGAATGACACCCACTTGTTAGTTTTGTTGTTTTGATAACAAAGTAGTTTACAGCGTCATATCTGAAAAAATGCTTCTAGAATTGTGCCGGTTCTTACTATGGGAAACGCGGGAAATGTTCTTATAGAAAACAGACAAATGATGATGGATTGTCATAGATAGGTATAAAGTTTTTGCCGATCCGTGTCGATAACTTGAAGAGATAATTTGAATCCTTATTTTGTTTGTTGATACAGTGAGAGGAAGCTTTTGGCGAGCACCACTTTTCTGTTTAGGATTTATTGATTGATGGAACTACGAAGACTTCTACTTACCTGTATAGGTATGTACTTACACACAATTTATAAGAATAAACTTACTCCGTAGTAGGCTGAATCTTTGCGATTGATTGAAATAGAAGCTACTTAACACTCTTTTGTTTTGGAAACTTTTTTCTAACTGGGAGAAAAAAATAATCTCTGATTTTCGTACAGATTCGAATCTATACTGAAACGGTGAGGTAAGTGATTATGCAATCATTTCTATTAATTGACAACCCATAAATAAAACTAGAACGCTTCTTGCTTCAAAACTGCCACCTGTCATCGAATCGAATTGAACGATCCAAACATTTCCACTTGTCGTGGGTAATTTGGACGATAATCGAAAAATAGCAGTATTCCATCGGAAACGCGCCATAAAGTTATTTGTGGAGAATGCCACGCTGTGCCTAATAACATTACAGCGGTGATGTGCGCGACAACGGGCAATGTAACATTACTCAGTATTAAATTAGATGATGTCACAGTTCCAACATAAAATGTTTGTACCCTGTGACTTCTCAGGAATTTAGGTATATCTCTTGAGATGCTCTACTCGACACTGCTATTGTTACGGAAGCAAAGGTTATGTACACCTAACCTTAAAAGGCCTTTGCAAATCTCAGATAGTATTGCTATCGTACGCCAGACAGCTCTTCAGATCAGTTGTGGTGACTCAGTACCTATCAGCGAGAGATCTAGGTTGCTATGTTGCTAATAACTAAAACGTAATACTGCCTTCCTCTTATAAAGTTTGATTTATATTTATTTAATAATTTTAATATCTATTAAACAAAAATGTAATGATTACCATACCGGACCGCGCCGCCGCGCCGCGCCGCGCTGTGCCAAGGGTCTTTGGTTCGATTTCCAGCGAGGCGGAAATTTTAATGATGAGTTTGAATCTTTGAATGTCTGTTCTACCGAACCTAGAGAGAGTGGGCTGTACCCACAGGGGCAGGACGATGATGACTTCGTTACCTGTCATTACTTGTATTTACGCACAGATAAACTAACTTCTAGTGTTAACATCCGTTTCATTCAATAAACAATTCCACGAGTGAGTCACTTAAGACATGTAAGATAAGACCTAAATACCGCAAAACTAACACGTAAGTTTGCTACCATGCGGTGTTTAGGTGCGGTGTTTATTCGCTTCACTTTCAAATAGTAACCGCCCTCGCTTTGCTTCGGTTTTCCTATTTTTTATTTACACCTTGGGTTACATTATTGGAGTTCTATTATGGATCCCTAATATATAGCCTATGTTCACCGGAGATAGTGTAGCTTTCTAACAGTGAAAAAATTTTTCAAATCGGTTCAGTAGTTTCGGAGCCTATTCAATGCAAACAAAAAATCAAATCTTTCCTCTTTATATATTAGTATAGATTAACCGTTCTAACCATAGGTTCTAACTTATTACAAAAAAAAAAATATATATAGGCTTTTCTTGTAGTAGACGTGACACTCTTTTAAGTATCGATTTTTAACCGACTTCAAAAAAGCAGGAGGTATCCAATTGGACTGCATTTTATATGTTTACTAGCTGCCTGGACAGACTTCGTTCTGTCAAAAGTTTTATTTATTTATTTTGAGATGTGAGCTATCCTATCTTTCAAGTTGGATCAAACTGCACACGGTGTGCAAATTTGATTAAAATCGGTTAAGTAGTTCGCGCGGACAAACAACGTGACACGTAATTTATATATATTAAGATTACCTCAGAACTTTCGACTGTGTGAAGCGATTTTGATGATTCTTTTTGTAATCGAAAGCTGGTGTTTTTCATGTAGTCCTTAAATTTGAGCGAGATCTGACGAGTAGTTTTTGAGTTATTTTGAAGTCGGTTATTTTTTTCTTGGTAATATTCAGATTATTAGGCAACGGTTATTAGGCACTTACCACCAGATTGTCAGTTCGTTTTTCGGCTATCCTGATAGAACTTTGATAACTCAATATAAAATCGCGTAGTTATGTCTTGCTACACGTCTGTATCTCAATAAACTATTGCGGGACTGTGTGTATGTATTAGGGCCTTTCTCTACTAACTGGAAACTTGTCTATTGACAGTTGTCCCAACCCTATTTTTCTAGAAAATTAAAAATGTAATACGTTAAGTCGATAGATAGTTATAATTTAAATACATATAAACAAGAAACCATTGTAATTTTCCCTTATTTTTCGAATTAAAGGCGATTTTGTAAAAAAATGCGACAGAGGACTGTTTTGCCACCCAGAGGACTGTTTTTTCCACCCAGAGAACAGTTTATGTCAATGTTTATATGAAGAAAAACACAATATTAATTATTAAATGTAATCAAATAAATTCTCTTTATTGAATACTGTATCACATACAGAATTTAAATTCTTATATTTATCAGGAACAAATTGCGAGTTTAGCTCTTGACTTTGAGGAGAAGGTGAACCCTCGGATTCGGGCGTATTTTGTCGTACAAAATTGTTTGTAATTTCTTTCAAAGCTTTTTTTTTTGCGCGATAGGTAGCACAGTGCTTTCTCCATTCTTTAGTTAAAGCTTTGTGTTCACGTCGACTCATATCTTTAACTGGCTTTCTTGTACCTTTTTCCTTCTTTCTTTGGTAGTTTCGTCGTTCTTTTTCCTTCAATTGCTCTCTTTTTACAGGGTCATTTTTTAGCCGTTGATATCTTTATCTTTTTGCACTTTGTTTCTGCTCTTTTATTTCTTCTTTGGTTTTAGGTTTCTTCTTTGGTGGCATTGCGGCAATACTAAAACCATAAAACATACTTTCAATAATTAAAAAAAACCGTAAGGGTTTAAAAACAGGTAGTTACTAGGTACGTATTATTTTATATTCCAAAATCCATAATAATAGAAAACAAAAAGACCTGAATTAGCATAACAAGTCAATGTAAGAAAGAAAGAGGCTATCGACAAGCAGTAGGTTAGTGCAGACTATAAAGAATATTAATAAAATACACGGACGTCAAATAAAACAATCCTCTAACACATTGCATAGTCCTTTGTGTTATAAATTTGCAGAGGACTGTTGCACAGAGGACTGTTATTTTACGTAAAAAATGTCATACCACGTATCAGTTTAAATATTACTTCATAACTCAGAAACAGCTATAAATTATCACACTGAGCAATTTTTTTGTTAAATAAATATAATTATAACACATAAAACACCGTAAAATAGACTTACCAGAGGAATGTTCACTCAACACTACAGAGACGTGGCTCCCACACAGGCGCGGAGTTTTCACTGCGCAAAATGGCGGTGACATGTATAGCATGGCGACCGAGCAAACTTCACACTGTTAACGTTCGGTTTCGAGGGAAATGTAACCACAATAGTGTTTAATATTTTTGTAGCGCGATATTCAAATTGTGACAGAGGACTGTTGTCAAAAGTGTATGGACAAAATTCGAACACTAGTTTTTAGTACTAAAAAATTATCTAAAATTATAATTGTTTTTTGTTCACCTACATTCAATATTCTTTAAGTTTATAGAGTTATAAGATGTTACATTTTTAAATATAAGTAATAAAAACCGAACCGAATCATACTCGATCAGGAATTAGGACATGACAGAGGACTGTTTTTAGTGGCTTTTAGACCGAATTTTTGAAATGATTATGATTCTAAATATTGATTAAGCTTGGATCCTTAAATAACAGGTTATATATTATGTATTTTAATAAATAAAACTATGAATTAATATAGCCAAAGTAAAAAAAAATGCGTGGACCATGATTTTCCTGTTAGTAGAGAAAGGCCCATTAATTAATATAGAATTTAAGTAACAAAATTACACTAAGTATGAAAAGAAATCAGTAGAAAACGTGGCATCAGCGACCCGTGATGTTTCGTTTAAAGAAATCAGAGGTGCTGAAATCGAATAAAGTTAATGATTTAGTGTTCAAGGTGGCAAATAAATAGTAGCAAATTGGCGAAATGAATGCCTTCAGACAATTCAACTAATGGAACCTGCGGGCCCGGTCGTGGCTAGATTAATTGTGCTCAATCACGCTAGCATGCAAGCGATGGCCATCGCTAACTTTTTGTCATTGCTTATGTTTTATACTTGATGCACTCAAGATAAATGAGTTTTTTTGGAGGGACTTCTTTGAAAAGATACTTTATTTTCTCTGTACCTCAGAAACTATATTTATGTTGTATGATGATGAAAGTAAGTTATTTTACTGGCTTTCAAATTGGCTTTAATTTTTTTAATACTTACGATGGATCGTGTGTTGCTGTTGTACGGAGATTCTCCATAATACAAGCTGCGCCCTGCGGCTGTTACCCGTTGGCCGTGGTTGCGGTATCTGGAGTAAGAATTTCTTGAACAGACGGACAAAAATTTCAAAATATTACGTTTTGGTTTGCTTATAAAGAACGAGATTAAAACAGGTTTAAGATGTCATTTGTTTCATATGGCTTCGGATATTCCTTTCTAGCATATAAATCTGCAACGACAATGTAACAACTCATAAAAAAATGTCAATGTAAAAGCGTTTATTTATTTCGTCTATTCTATACTGACAGGTAGACCACCCAGGGTCGGTGCAGGTGGAGGCCGAGCAGAGTAGCAGGACATACAGGTGGTCTAAGATGATCGTGGACAGCCAACGGTGGTGCCGCCGTCTCCAAAACATATATTAAAGGTCAGTTATATAAATCCTTTGCATATTATTACCACAATCATAAGCTCAAGGGTTTATTTTACTATTTTACCATGATACGGGTACCTACTCATGTTCACTCAATGGATGGTCACAAGCAACTGGGTCAAAATATCGGTGAAAAAAATGAATACGTGACAATTTTTTATGTACCTACAAACCTACATATAATTTTAACTCAATTTTCTTTAATTCATTTAATATAATTTGATAAATTTTGATTTTAATTTCAATTGACAGGTTTTGCTTTAATTGATTTTGTAAATTAATTTTTCATTTAATTTTTGACATGATTTGTTTTAATTTGATTTAATTTATTGGATTTTTTTTAATGTGACTGAATATCAGTAGTACCCGTAAAATATGTTCAGTCCACGACGAGTTAAGTTTAAAATCATGTACCTGCTCAAGGGATTATCTTTACGTTAGAAGAAAATCGAGAGCCTCTAGCTAGACTATAATGTCTATAATAGAGAGACACTCAATAAAAATATCATTGATCACTATAAGTTAATCCAAAACGATAACTAGGTACCTACACTATATTCCCTGTAAACATAAATTTAATTTTATAAATATTTATGTGCTGTTTTTGCCTAAACGATCAAATAAATATTATGCGAACGTAGGTTTAAAGTTCAGTAGACAAGCTAAGTAGGTAGTAATTTTATCAAATAAAAAATACTTCACAATGCAAACTTAGCTTGAAATAATTTTCTTTGAGAACGCATTAAAGCTTTAAGAATGACCGTTTACGCTCATTAAGCTGACAGCTAATGGTACAATGATTGCGATAGTTGCAGTGGCCAAAGAAATAGTAAGACCTTGAGATCAATCTGTTCATCTTACGTCTAGTGACAGTAGTGACCGTTCATATTGAGCCATTAAAGTATCGATGGTGTTCATAACTGAATACATTTTTTTGGTTGGATAGGCAACCTATTCTGGTGAACTGGGCTGAGGCCATTACTCAGGAGATGTTAACCATAATTATGCCAAGTTTTTAACTTTTATTTTTGACGGTTTATCATCCATGATGATGAAATTGAGTAACCAAATCGCTAGTTGTATGGCTCTAAGGGAATCATTCAGTTAGGCGTGTTTGTATTGTTGAGTGTTTAAGAGCACGTGGCACTTGATTTCTACTCGTCTCTATCTAATATGGCATCAGCTATAAGGACAGAAACAAAATACAGATGAAAACACTCAAAACAAATGAAGGTAAACACGATAAACATTTTTTTACCAGAAAATTATTTACTTACGTTCCGAAGCGTAAGAAATAAAAGACTACCGCTGAAGTATCATAAGTCTCGTAATGCCTGAGGGGCATTACATTGTTACACTAAATTCTTTTCGCATTAGATTGTTATGTACGTACTTATTTTGCCATAAAAAAACAATCCGAAAAAATTGCAACTTCAATGCAAATGCAATTCAAGAAAATGCAACTTTCCTTTCGCGTTTTTATGAAAACCCTGAAAAAATCGTCAGTCACAACGCGAGTCTTCTTACTGAACATCGAATATCCAGATAATAGGGAAAACCCAGGTAGTTATTTCTACGCCAACATATACGAAGGAACCCGTGGCAATCGCTGTCAGCGACAAAAACTGTTCTACTGAGTGGGAAGTGAAAGAATTACATTAGTGTAGTTGTGCTCAATACATAATGAGCTTTATAATGCATCGGTAGATTACATTAAATGTTACTTGATCACTTTATTCATTTCATTACAAAGGATAACGTTATAGAAGTACCTATACACAGCTGGTAGTGAATGCTATTAGCATTAAGCTTTTTGTAAGAGTACAAGTTTTATGAATTTCGAGTTTATTGTAAAATTTATAATGTATAAATTAATATAACACGCATTATTACGAAACATCAATGCTGCAATGGCATTAAACATTTTAAATGATTCCAGTACACATAACATTATGTATCGGTATTTCGATCCAGTTACTTGGATTATGGTCAAGACGCACTGTGGTGGTGGATTAAAAAACATTGGCAACAAATGGATATTTTGAATATCGGTAATAATCAGAGTGGCTGATATCTGGATTGAAGAAAATCGATTAGATAACCTGACACTCCTGACATTATAAAGCTAATAATCATGAAATTACTATATTGGAGCAAGTGCAACATAAATGTAAAATTTCCCATGTTATCATTGTATCACTTGGAGATAGTGACCGTTAAATGATCGATTGTTTGTGTAGCACATTATATTCGTATTTAACTTGCATATTAGATAAACTATATTTCAAACCGAGGCATAGTCTTTTATTTCTTCAGCCATTTATATGAATGATCATCATTACAAAAAATAATTGATAACTTTTGAGTACATGTAGATATCTGAATCCTAAATTCCTAAATACAACTTAGAAATCTCTGGTATCAAGTTGCATGCAGTTTTAGTTCTATTATTAAATTTGTAAAGATACTTATGTGGCTAAACAAAGGTTTTCTGTGATTTCAGATGCTTGTGCTACATCGGGATGTCATAGTCCAAGCATTTGGTGTGATATTCTTAGTATGGATAGAGTCCAAATCATTAGTAGAGGGAAAGAATTTAAGCACTTTGTGTCCAATCGGCTTCAAGCATGCCTTCGCCGAAGATCGAACAGTATGTTATAGAAAAAAAGATCCAGAAAACTTTTCGGACTTATATAAAGACTGCTCCCATAATAACTTTTCCTTGGAGCTGTATAGCAAACTGGACATCGACAAATCAAATGCTGTGTGGAGTGAGTACAAGAATGCGTTCCCTGGAGGGCCGTTCCTTGACACTCGGTTCACAGATCGGTTACACTACGAATTAGATTCTAAATACAAAGTGACTTATCAGAATCAAAGTATAGAGCTGGAGGAAGACTTGTGTATAGTGATAGATCCAGTGCAGAGTTACATGGCTGTAAGATGTGACGAGAAGCATTACAGATATTGTTTTGTCGAACCGATGGTGGTTAACGACGATGACAAAGTAAAAAAGAAGTGCGAAGATTTGGAGGGTTCGTTAAGCTTTTCCAACCCAGTTCCTACATGCCTGACGATCTTGTCTGGTACCACAGAGAGGAGAATGTTAGGATCTAATGTTACTGTACCAGTTAGGGCGACATGGAGTCAGGCACAAGACTTGTGCGAGAAAAAGGGTGGTTCATCTTTATTGAATAGAGGGTGGCGATATGCCAATCATCCACGATTGTTTAACTTAAAAAAACCTAAAACCTATCCATTAGGTATCATCATGACCTCGGATCACTCTTTGTTACGGTACCACGCATCTGGTGATCATGCTGAGGTAGATATTTGCTACTTTTCTTTTTCGTAAAGTTCTAAAAATTTAATTCTAAAATTAAAGCCACCCAATACAACAGAGTTTCTATCAATCAATCAATTACTTTACTTAAATTATTGTTTTTCTGTTAATTTAGATCCCAACATCGGAATGGAACTTTAAATATCCAATTGAAGGTACTAATCTGCTTGGAGCCTTGACTGAAAATTTATGGCACCTTGTTGATTCTTCCTACATCTTCTTTGACGTCATCTGTGAACGCACAATTAAGTCTAGAAATCTCAGTATAGAACTTATTGTTGATGAGTAAGTTAAAAATATACGTAATATTTAACCCTTCAGATTAATGGTCCCGGTCAAAACTTAACCGTAAGAAAATCGAAAGAGACAAGTTATCAGTATTAATTATTATTCACTTATTCAACGATTTTTAATATTAATTTTCTTATCTTTAATACTTGTTGAAATTTTGTTGTGATCAAAGATGATATCAAGATAATAGTGCTTAAAGATTTAGTTAGTTCGCCAAGGATCGTGTCATACATGGTCTAAACTCAAAGAAGCAAGAATCTAGAATATTGATATTTATTTCAATTTCACTCATTACTTGATACATTTTACTTACAGAGAAAATAAATTAGTTGTACATGCATCGGATCACATTGACTCAGAGGACCTTTACTGCTTTACTGATTCAGAATTAAAGTATCCAAATATAGTTAAAGCTCAACCAAGATCTGACAACAAATTTATATTAGCGCCTGAATCCAATGATGGTTATTACTGGTGTATATACCGGGATCCAATTACAAGAAAATCAGTAAAAACCAACAGGGCCCTTTTTATACGTGAAAAAGATTCCCTGGTAAATGTATATGCAATAAAATTTCGTAGCAGTAAAGATAACAAAAAGGATAATTTTGAAAAGCGTCACATAAAATGGGAGAAGCATTTAAAGGAGTACATATACTACACAACTAAGTATCTCCAATATTTCAATAAATTTCCCGCAGATAATAATACTGAAGAGATTTTAGACAATTTCAAAAGATCTAACGGAGATGTGGAAATAAGGAATGAAAAGGTGATAAGAAAGATTCAAACTAAACGAAAATACTTGGATGGAGAAACAGTTCTTTGTCATGTGGATTTGTATCCTGAAATGAAAGCAGTGCCACCGGGAAAATGGGACAGCGTGGAAGTCTTGTATATGAGACCTGTGTATAATTGTAAGGAGTTACAGACGGAATATGGAGAGACAGTTCCCAGAATCCCAATGGGTAAGTTGTGGAAAAACTAATAAAATGATAATACATTTCTCAGAGAATTTTGAATTCTCAATTCAATTCATGTTTGCTTCTATTTTAATTTTAAAAAGATTATGATGAACCTGCTATTCCGATTAGGTAGTCAATCATTAAAATAAGTTAGATATGAATAATAATATTTAGCGATTAAGATTATTAGCCATTCTTAAAATTGTATTATATGATTATTGTCACGGTAGGTACATTTGCCTACACTATTAATGGTCTCGTCAGTGATCTAATTACGCTCTCCGAGATCAAGGGTTAAGAGGCAATGATTACTTTGTCGTTCATCTATGACGGATTGTTAAGACGAGACTATTGTAACAAACGAAGTATTTTCCTTAATTTTTAAGGAAAACCCTAGTTCAATCACAGTTATTAATTTACCTTTTGGCGATAAACGGCAATATTGAAGTAAGCGTGCCTTGCTTGTAGATAATAGCAATGAAAGTAATTTAATGAATATTGTTTACCAACTTAGATCTATGTAATTGCTTTATAACATAAAGGAAAATAACTAAAAATGTTAATAGCAAAGGGGACCTGCTAAGAAGGGTCCCCTAGCAGGCAGCCATGGGGCCTCATGGCTGAACCAATATTAGTGTATCAATAGTCCTATTTGAGGTCATACACTATAATTTTCTTAGTTTTAATCGGGGGATAATTAGGTCTCCGCGATATTTTCTTGTGTAGTAATTAGACTTGGGACATTCTTCTGTACAAAATGATGTCTAATTATGACAACTAGGTCCTCTATTAACTCGACTTAGTCGGCTTATAATATCACTTATTTACTGACTTAATTACCTAATTGTTTTTAACTTCATGATCGAAGTATTTACTTCCTACTATCTATTGTGTTTTAACTGTTTCTAAGTTCCTTAGACCACTGAAAGGGTAATACGATCTACGTAACTATACTAATAAAATCTGAAATAAGCTTCATACATTACTCGTACATAAACTTATATAATATCGACAAGATTGCAACGTAATATTTTTGTTTGTAAAAGTTTATTTGAATTATTTCGAGCAAAAGTTGTTTTGTTTTCAAGGGGATGCCGTCACGGTGGGTTGTGTGACGTACAAATGCATCGGCGACTTCAACGATGGTGTGCAATGGGTCGCCACCGCCAGGGAGGGCTGCGCGCGATCCACCACCGAAGGAGTAGTACTCCGAGTTGATGATGACGCAGCTTATCGCGTGAATACGACGCCAACAGTCGTGAGTTTGCTAACCTATGAAACCTAACCTTCTTATGTGATAAGCTTTATCTGTAAAAGTCAATCTCTTACCAAACTGAAACGAGGCCAAGCTTCTGACTTATTTTCTACAAAAATAAATGCTTACGAACTGCAGAAAATAAATAAATAACGCTTCACACTCATAGCCCCACACTAGGACTCCCTGTGTCGTGGGTGCCATGGACAACACACTAGACAAGGACATTTACACCCAGACCGAGAACAGAAATTCAAACTCATCATTCAAATTTCCGCCTCGCTGGGAATCGAACCCAGGACCCTCGGTGCGGCGATCCGGCATGGTAACCATTGCGCCACATAGGTCGTCAAAAATTGATTTCGTTCTCATTCCAGTTTTGATTATTGACGTTGTACCTACCACAGACATTGTATCAAGTAAACAACAAAACTTAAAGAAGTAAATATGTAATGAATCGTCATAAAAACAGCTTTGAATTACGCTGTATCTAATGATATTGTATGCTGTATCCATCTTATAGTGCATTTTCTTCATATTTTCGTGCCACCAATATTTAGATTTTGGACGGAAAACTCAAACGACACTTCTGGCAAATCAATTCCATTTTTATTAATAAATGGTGTAGAAGAAGGTGGTCTTTTTATGTGTTCTAACTTTTTTCCTCTACCCAAAGGTCGCCTGAAAGAGATCAGTACCTGAGCGATAAGGTCGTCCTTTGTATACCTTATTTTATTTGAATATGATTGTGTTTATTATTGTATTTGGTGTACAAATAAAGAGTATTTGTATTGTATTGTAGAAACATAATTCTTAAAATACCATTGGATACCTAAGATATGCAAGATACCGAGATAAGATTAAGATCCCAAAGTTTTTATCCCAACAGGCCAATGACACAAGCGAGAGCTCCGAGGAGTATGACAGCAAACGACCATGGAAGACCACCACCACTACCACCACAACTTGCACCGAAGACGACACCACCACCGAAACTGTAATCACAGCCAATATAACGACTGAGGAAGTTATAACAGTCACCACTCCATGGACAACCACTGAAGCAACGTCAGTTCCAACGACACCTGCGCCGATAACAGTAAGTCGAAAGTAGAATAGAAATCGTAATACCATGATATCATGATTATTCGTGAGCCAAATAAATTAAATTTTACGTAATATGATTGATTACAATCATCTCATTTAAAAATTCATTCGTAGTTGGTTCAAATTGCCGGCAGTTATTTCTATGCCGCTATCATTTTCTCTTTTGTCTCCTAACGATTTCTGCTTTTTCTTATTCTTTTTATTTAATCTGAATTGAAGAATAATGTAAGAAGGCATTGAAGTATTATTACTAAGCAATATTTTTTTATTTTAAAATGGCGACTTTTATCTCGTAGTTTTCTATTAACTATATTATAGGTATCACTTACACGAAGAGTAGTTTATTTGTTTATTTGTTTCATCCACAGCCTGAAGATCAATTGCAACAAGTCATGGATGACTTGGACCGGTTGGTCAACGATTCAGTATCCATGGATAATATCACTACAGTTTTCGGCCAGGTCAGTGTGGATTCAGAATCTATATATATAAAATTGAAAAGAGATACACTGATTAAACAAAAAATCTCAGAAACTACCGAACCGATTATGATGAAATTTGGCAGGGAGATAGCTTATGCCAAGGAGACGTCAGCTAAGAACGGATTTTTGGAAATTCATCCCCTAAGGGGTAAAAATACGGGATAGAGGTCATTTTCATACAAACCAACTTCGTCAGTTTTAGAGTTATAAATATGATTTTTTTTATCGAAGTTAATAGTAATAAACAAAAGTTAAATTTTACAATTTTTTTTTGAAAATCATCCCTTAAAGGGTTAATTTAATGGATGGTACGTAGTAGGCAACTTTGTCATTTTTTAAGTTAAAAACATGAAAATTTACATATTAGCTCCAGACTAGAAACAAAATTTGTAAGTATTATGGTTTTTTGGAAAATCATCCCCTAAAGGGTTAATTAATAGGGCGCAATTTAGTATGGCAACTTCGTCAGTTTTGAAGTAAGAAGGGTGAAAATTTGTATATAAGCTTATAGTTAGACACAAAAAATAACTGCATCACTGTTTTCTCAAAATTCATCCCCTACAAATAGGGGTTGGAGATCATTTACATACAAATCAACTTCGCCAGTTTTAGAGTTATAAATATGATTTTTTTTATGTAAGTTTATAGTAATAAACAAAATTTAACTTTAACACATTTTTTTGGAAAATCATCCCTTAAAGGGTTAATTTAATTGATGGTACTTAGTAGGCAACTTCATCATTTGTGAAGTTAAATACATGAAAATTTACATATTAGCTCCAGATTAGAAGCAAAATTCAAAAGTTATGTGGTTTTTTTTGGAAAATCAACCCCTAAAGGATTAAATAAGCGTGTGGAAGTTAGTATGGCAACTTCGTCAGTTTTAAAGTAAGAAGGGTGAAAAATGAAAATTTGTATATATGCTTATAGTTAGACACAAAAAATAACTGTATCGCTGTTTTCTCAAAATTCATCCCCTAAAAATAGGGGTTGGAAGTCATTTACGTACAAATCAGCTTCGTCAGTTTTAGATTTATAAATATGAATTATTTTATGTAAGTTTATAGTTGTGAAAAAATGTTAATTATAACAAGTTTTTTTGGAAAATCATCCCTTAAAGGGTTAATTTAGAGAATGGAACTTAGTACGCAAGTTCGTCATTTTTGAAGTTAAATTCAAATTCAAATTCAAAATCATTTATTCATGTAGGTATCATTGATACACTTATGCATGTCATTTTTTTAATTTACCAGCTTTTCGGAAAGGTGCTTTGTCATGGAGGAGAAGAAAAGCCGAAAGAAACTCCTCAGCACATCTTTTAAAACATGAAAATTTATATATTATCGCCAGATTAAAATATAAAAGTTGTTTTTTTGGAAAATCAACCCCTAAACGGTTAAATAAGTGTGAGTAAGTTAGTATTGCCACTTCGTCAGTTTTGAACTAAGAAGGGTGAAAATTTGTATATTAAGCTTATAGTTAGACACAAAAATTTCCTAACTGTATCACGATTTTCTTGAAATTCATCCCCATAAGGAGTTAAACGAAGGGGTTGTAAATATTTAAGAAACTACGTCAATTTTGAACTCAGTAATGTCAAAATATTTATTAAGCTTATAGTGAGAAAAAAAATTAATGTAGAGAACATTACGGATGGGAGGGGGATGGGAGAGTGACAGGAAGCGTGAGAGGGACTGGGATCGGGAGAGGAAGCAGGAGAGGGTGCGGAAGAGGGAGAGGGGCAGGGAGCGGGAGAGGGAGTGAGAGCGGGACAGAAAGCAGGAGAGGGACCGGGTGCGGGCGGGAGAGGGACTGAGAGTGGGAGAGAGAGGGACATGAAGCGGGATAAGGACCTCGAGTGGGAAAGGGAGAGGGACAGGGAGCGGGAGAAGGAGAGAGAGTGGGACAGGAAGAGGGAGAGGGGAGGGAGAGAGAGTATATGTAACTCTTGAACGAATGGAAACAACAGAACCGTTTTGAAGATATTTTTTACTGTTTAAAATTATTGTCTGCCTGTCTATCTGTTTGTCTGTCCGGGCATCACTTGAAAACCCTTGAACTTATTCGTAATATACACGTAGGTTTCAGTATGTAAATTCCTAAATATTAGTACTTCAATATAAATGAACCTGTTTTTAAATTTTCTTCTGTAAGGCGTACAAATATGATAAATAAGCATAATTTCCGCGTGTGAAGCCGCGGGCAACAGCTAGTATTTTATATTCCTCAGAAAACAAGTGTTGTTTGAGATCGAATGCTGTGCTAAGAACTCGTATCTTCGTAGTGTTTTCAAAATACCGTGAAAGTGATTCCATAAAATAGATACAGTATAAGTTTGAACTCACAAAATTTGGCGGAAGGCACGGCTTGTGGGGGACAAAAAAATGCGCTGTGATTGGCTATTCTAATTCATACTTGGATTTGACGGGTCAATATTGGTCGACGCTATTGTCGTGAACTTGTAAATGCAAGTACGTGTTGGCGCACGTCAGGTGCCTTGTATGCGGTATCTAGTGGGGGTAATCTATGGTTAAAAGCCAGGAATTACTTTGACTTTTGAACTTGGTATTTTGCAGAATAATTTTAGCTTCATCTTTAAGCTTGCACAAAAATATGAAGACAATTATATCACTGGAAATATATGGAGGTATGGGTAAAACAATCCTAATTTTGTAGTTTGCCCAATGGAATCCCATGTTGTGTTTCAGGTGAACAACATTCTTGAAGTAGATGAAGACCTAGAGATCCCTAGTCGCTTGTTACATTTGCTAGATAAGCTAGGGTCTGCAGTGGATCTCAACGGCACCCACACGGCGACGGCCGTGAGCTCCAACGTCGCACTCCTAGTAGCCGATGCAGATCCTGACAGACCCATCCGTGGTTTGAGGATAGCAACTAGAGAAACTGACCAGTTCACAAACGAATCCTTCGAAATTATGACCCGTGAGTAAACGTCTTATGTTTTTGAAACTTATTGTGTATAGAATAAATAGGATACCTTAATGTTGGTCTATTTAGTCTCTTTTTCGTTACTGTCAACCGATAATAGATAGCTTAAGAGGTAAACATGAAGATCAGCAATATTCAAGAAAGAAAATTGTTGCTATTTCAGAATGGGAACCACAAAAGGCAACCCATTATAATTTCGTGTTCCGGCTTCAATATCTTACGATATTCTATAAGTGTAAAGGACGACATCCATTTTGAGTCCAGCCAACACCTCCCCTGCTTGTGGTGCACCCTTATGGAAAACGGACCAGGCTATGGTATGGTACCTGATCCCTTTTGTTGGAGATCGCTGGGCTTTGAACCTCTCAGATTAGAAAGATTCCGACGATACTTATAGATGGTGTCCATAAAATTTCAACTGACGTGTCCTTCTTCGTATTGGCACAGAAGAAATACGTATAAAGTATTAGTTAATTTATTTTGTTTGTCAATTTTGTTTCCAGAGGTTCCAAACTCGACTACATTGGATCTGGGCAACAACGAGGCCGTTGTCCAGCTGCCGGTGTCAGTGGCAGAGTCCACCCGCCGCATCAGCTTCGTAGTATTCCGCAACGATCGCGCGTTCCGCCCGCCCCCCGGTTCCAACCCCCACCAGCTCGTCAGCGTCAACAGCCGTGTGCTTAGTGTCAACGTGCAGAATCTCACGCAATTTGAAAAAGGAGAGGTAAGATACTTCTACAACGTGGTCCTCTGTTTTTTATTAAACTCCATCAAAAACTATGATAACTTGTGTACTATATTATCAACTTTATAATTTAAAAACGATTTTTGCAGGTTATAGATATTCATATAAGTCCAATCATGGCAAACGTTTCGAGAAATGAAAGTCGTACCTGTGCGTACTGGCACTTTACGGGCATCGACGAGACGAGCGGTTACTGGTCGCAGGAGGGCTGCTCCTTCATCCGCGCGGCGCGGCCTGGCCTGCTGGACACCTGCCGCTGCACCCACCTCACGCACTTCGCTGAGATCTTGGTGCCCCGAACCGTCTTCTCCGAGAAAAACGAGGACGTACTCGAAACCATATCCATCGTCGGATGCTGCCTCTCCATTTTCGGATTGACAATGGTGGCCGTCACGGCTATCCTGTTTAGGACGTGGCGACGAGACTTCAATAATAAAATATGGCTCCAATTATGCATATCGATCTTATTTATGTCCATCTGCTTCTTAATCATCGTATTCGTAAGGTTCGACCACTACAACATTGGGTGCATGCTTGTTGGTATCGCGTTGCACTACTCGGTTCTTTGCTCATTCTGTTGGATGTTGGTCGCTGCCGTGATATCGTATCGAAGATTAGTCCTGGTGTTTACTAGAGAAGCTTCCCATAAGTTGTTGAGAGCTTCTGCATTTTCTTACGGAGCTCCGTGTGCCGTGATTGGCGTTCTTCTTTCTATCGCCCCGCACTCTTATGCGGGACGCTTCGAGGAGAAGACTCCGTCGGGTTCCTTCTGCTATCCTTCCGGCCTCGGCCTCTGGCTAGCGGTGTATGCGCCCATAGCGGCAATGCTTCTCGCGAACTGGACGCTATTCGCCTTGATAGTTCGCTCCGTGTTTGCATCAAAGAGAATTCAGAGACATGGCGACACCAACGAAGCGCTCAGATGTGCTTCTGTCAGTTGCTTGCTAGTGTTTCTGTTTGGGCTTCCTTGGATCTTTGGGCTTTTCGCTTACAACATAGCGGCTGCCTACTTATTCACTTTAACAGTGACGTTCCAGGGTTTTATCCTGTTTCTGTTTTTCGTTTTGGGAAACAAAAAGACGAGAGACTTGTGGCTCAATAAGCTAAAGATTAAACAGACTCGCAAGGTGCCCGTGACGTCATCTACATTCACCAACAGAAGCACTGGGTACCGCGGCGTGGTCCCTCCCTCCACGATCGAGGGCCAGGTATCTAAGCCGAGGTCCTTGACATCGTCCGACGATTCTAAATTTTCTTGACGAAGGCCTTACATTACAAAGCCAACGAGAGGCCGATAATGTATACTTTATTTATACTCGGGCAACTCAGGCCCACTATCCGCTTTTCCCCTTTCAGCTGCTTGGCCTGTGACCCTGCGGGTTTGATGGTGGCGGCAATGACAGCGTTTACATTGTGACATGTGCTCGCAGGGTGACTTACCGAAACAGCGCTGCGTAGTAACGTAATTCGGCACGTTATTCACAGAAGGTCTTGTCCGATACCTCCAAGTAAGTTAAGTAGACTGCATTACAGCCAGGATGGTCTTCAGTGATGTGATATCCTTCAATAGCCTGGTAACATAGACGATGTCGAAAGTGAAAGGGGACGGCATATGCTGCTCCTTGACCACGAACCTGGACACGTCGTCATTCTTAGTCATCTTCAGGTCAGTCACCTTCAATATACTGATGTTGTCCTTGAGTTCCACCTCTCTGAAGCACTTGGGAAAGCAGCCCCTTGCTACTGCCTATCTCTTCTTCCTTGAAGTTCAACTTGCAGATCTGTAAGATGTATTTCTGTGGTATCGATGGCATGTTGTATAGATGTCAAGAACTCTTTGGCTAAACGCTGATATGTGTACTTTAACACGCCTATAAGTATTCCCGCGCAATGCCAAGCGCACAAATATTTAGTGAGTAAATGTGTATACTGAAAATGTCTTGTTCTATTCAATGTTCCTGTCGATGGGCCGCCTAGTCCAATATTTACTTTCATACTAGATCATCATTTATTTTTATCAGTTTAAAAGAAAAGGTTTAATTATCTCTCTTTTGATCCTTTATCACAATTCTTTTTACGGGTATAGTTCTCGATTTGTGTTATGCACTAGGTAACTAAATCAGGTGGAGTATGATCTCCCCGCCTTCTTATTGCATCAGGGACTGCGCTAGTCCTTAGTCCTAACTACTTATTTTTTGATGTTGGTTAAGTTTTCTTTTTGGATTCTGAGTATTCGACATTTTGCAGTCCAATTGCGCCAACCCGGATATGAAATATTATGGTTTGATGTATATTTGAAATGATATGTATAATATAAAACAGTTTGAAGAATCCTTATACTATTATACACACAAAAATATTTTGGTATTAATAGAAGTAGTGAAAAATAGTTTTTAAATAGGGATGTTGACACTATTGATATTGGAAACTTTTAATTGGCCATTTCTACCTATGTTTGTTATTATTTTTCATGTACCTAGCTGTTAGTTTCCCGAAAAGCAAATAAATAAATAAATAAATAAATCAGTAAATTAAAATAAATTTATGTTTAAAGTATCAAGGAAAACATTTAAACACCTAAAATATTATTCTTTTGTCGAAATCAATCACAATAAATTAAAAATAATTATTTTAAAATGTTAAAAATAGTACTCACTGTCACGTGACCTCAAACGCCATTATGAGCTTATGACGTCATTGTTCGTATTTTATAATGCAAGTGCAACAAATTTCAGACGACAGATAGTATTGAATATCGGCTACTTCACGTGACGTTTTTGGTGGGAAATTTGAAAATGATTTTTATTTATCAATTTTTGTTTTTAAATTTTTATTATTATTGTTTTTATTAAATTAACCACTTTTTATAAAATCAAATTGAATCCTAAAATAAGTCAACATCCCTATTCCAGCGTCTCTCCTACGATACTGGAAGGCGCTAAAATTGAAGATAATATCTGTACAATATTTTTATGTTAAATACTGCTGTTAAATGATTTTCCTCTTCAGTAGTGAACAAGCAATTATTATTATAATAATATATTATTTTTGAGTAACTCTACTATTTAAGTACGTTTAAATGTATAGAGCACAATTAAATTATGTATTATTTAGTGTACAGAACAAAATATTTCAATAGATAACGACACAGACATGTTTGAATATGTAGATTTGCTGTAAGAATCGAGGCATTTATTACTAGTAGTAACTATTTAATTTAGTTAAGTCCTTATTACAATAATAAATAATGTTATTTATTACATTTGTATTTTATTTATTTTCAAATATTTGGGTGGGGCGCGGTGGGGTATAGTACTCAGTGTCACGTGACCTCAAACGCCATTTTGAGCTAATGATGACATTGTTCGTATATTATATGCAAGTTCAACAAACTTCAGTCGACCGATAGAATATCGGTTAGTGACGTCACGTGACGTTTTTGATGGAAAAAATAATGATTTTTATTTTTAAATTTTTGTTTTTAAATTGCAGATAATTATTTTTATACTATTTTTGTCGTGAATATTAAGGTTCTATCTATAAAACAAAATTGAATCTTAAAATTATTAAATATCCCTATTTTTGTTGAAAATAAAAAAAGGAATTGTAGGTCTGAACACGCTCTACAAGTTTGTTAATAAACATTTTTTCGATATCTATCACGAGAAGAAAGAAAATAGCAAAAAACAAATTTCACTATGCCTAAATTGGTTTTTTCGACCAATATTATTTTGTTTTGTTGATATTTATTAACACTAAATATCAACAAAACAAAATACTTACCCTTTTCAATGCGTACACCAAATCTTCCCAACAAAGATTTTAATATAAAATTACATTCTTGTTCAAGTACATTGCAAAACTCATGTTCATGTCCTTTTATAGATAGATGCAGTAATATAAAATATTTAGGCGTAGTTATCGATCAAAATCTCAATTGGAGTCAACATATTAAAACGGTTGCAGATAGAATGAGAAAATTAATGTGGGTGTTTAAAAAGCTACGGGGTATTGCAAATGAAAGTGTCCTTATAACTACCTATAAAGCCCTTGTGAAATCGGTTCTTGGTTACTGTATTTCCGTATGGGGTGGAGCTGCTAAGACGTTTCTACTTACCTTGGAAAGAACTCAAAGAGCTTTACTAAAAGTAATGTTTAATAAACCAATACGCTTTCCATCATTTACACTGCACAATACGTATACTTACTACTCGCCAGATCTACATCCTAAGCTGTTTAATGAGAACTCATCGGACACTTCCATATCAAAATTACATAACACATAAACGTAGAACTCCCGCCGTCTGCCAATTACCGCGATGCAATTCAAAATTTAAGCAGAAACAATATTTGTTTATGTCCTCTTTCCTATACAATAGATTCAATAAAAAATTTAATATCAACCATCTAACCCGGTTTAAAATAAAACAATTAATAACATCACATTAATAGAATTAAATTATGAGGAAACTGAAAGATCTGGTCTCTCTCTAATATAGCAGGTAAAATTAGCACACGCACATACGAACTCATACACCTACACACACAAACACACACACACACACACACTCACACACAAACACACACACACACACACACACACACATTTGAAATATCAAAATGTTAATGTTTGTATTTTATTGATTAAAACTGTATACTGTCTAGGTGGATGAGCGGGGTACCTGTAACACAGGTGGTGAACCAAGTGCAGGGCCCTTGCGACTTGTGAATGTAATGTGTTTTTATCAATAAAATATTTTGATTTTTTGATTTGATTTGATATCTCGATAACGATGAGTGATGACCGATAGGTGAAACATGTACAGGACCTTAATAATTGTAGATCGTAAAAAAGCATAAAAAATCGTATCTTAACAGAGAACCGAGTTATTGTGCTAAAACTGAATGAAACTCTTTTTTTAAGATGCCGGAAAACGCACATAGGAAATCTTGGTCGACAATTTGAAGTTAAGCTTTTCTAGACCCCCCCCCCCCCCACCCCACGTAATATCCAAAATTCAGCCTTTTCTAACCCGTTTTTTCCGACGTAATGACTGGGAGTCATACTTATAGTCTTATACACGTATGTACAATATATGCGAGTGGACAATAATAACGAGGAAAATCATATTAATTATTATGTTAATTAGTAATTATATTTGGATGATTGTAGTTATTGGTAAGAGTTTGAGTCGCCAAGTCGTCTGCAGGTCGACCGAGTGTATTAATGGAAATGTCAGTACTTATTTTTATTTTATTTTATTTTATTTGGGAAACAAACAGCATTCGTAATACAGATTCCACCATACAGATACAAAAAACATAAAGCATAACAGTTTCCACTGAAACATTTTAACATAATAATAGTTTGGAGCATTAGTGGAGTTTATAAACCAAGAAGTGATTTTAAATACAACAAGAGAAATCATAAAAAAAACAAAAACGTGCAAAAATAGGACTAATCAAGATCAGTTAAGATTTGTCGTATACCCCTCCTATAAGAAAATAAAGATGCGTTAAATGGATCCATATTTTGAAGGTATTTATTATAAAACTTGCAAGACCGTGATATAAAAGTGTTCCTAGAATGGTTCCTAGCCGTAATGGTGAGTATTATTACATATTGTTTGCTGTTTTTTGCGACTCAGTCTCTTTTTATGATATATTCTGCAAGATTTTATTCAATTTGTTTTTGCATTCAAAGTGTAACAGTGGATAGATATTTATCAATTTATTTACTTTATTGTAGACGACACTTGCTAGATATTTATAGTGACGCCTTGCAAGCGTATCGACTTGTCGACTGCAACGTGCTGCTCGTGTGTAACAGCGCTTAGTTTAAAAAATAATGAATACTTAGTAAACAGAAAGTTTTAGCATTCAATGATAATTTATCCAAAAAAGGCTTTACATTTTATGCCTGCTACATCTAGACACGCGGTCACGTGTCAAGTCAATTTCTAGCTAACAGAATTGGCGAGCAGCAACGTGTGTAATATTACACGAACCATTTGGAGCCACTTATAACCACCTCATAACTCAAAAACTATTCAACATAAACCTATAAAATTTGGCTCATTTATTGAGACAATTTCATAAACACACCTCAAACGGTTATTTAGATATTAACGTCCAAAAATCGACATTTTTATCACTGACCTATAGATCAAAACTCTAACCCACTTCCAGATGACCTAGAAAGTTAAAATTTGGCATCCAGATAGGTAGTCGGGTGAATACAAAGGAATAAATCTGAAAGTAGTAAATTTTTATCATTTTATTATAATTTTTCAAAAAATTGATTCTATTAGAAACACTTACAATGCCTGAAATTTAAGAGTAGCAATCAAAATTGATGACATCTGGTCATTATGTGGATTCCAAGGTGAATATATAACGAAACATATCAGTTTTAGTACTTTCTGAAGCTTTCAACGGGGGGAAGATGTTCAGTGTCCCAAGTGTCTGTGGAAAAGGGCACAGCACGTACGTATATTGATGTGAAGATTAGTGGTTCGTCAGGAGACGTTATTTCCAGTGTATTAAGTCGTTTCATTTTTAATGTGTGAAAAAATATTTTTCTCTAATCTATATAATCTAATAAATACTAATATAATAGAGGGAAGATTTGATTGTTTGTTTGCATTGAATAGGCTCCGAAACTACTGAACCGATTTGAAAAATTCTTTCACTGTTGGGAAGCTACAGTATCCCCAGGTGACATAGGCTATATTATATTTCCAAAAATTAGGGATCCTTACTAAAACTCCAATAACGTATCCCAAGGTGTGAAAAAATAAGAAAACCGAAGCAAAGCGAAGGCGGTCAGTCGTTTCTAATAAGAGTATAATCGACTATCGTATTTATTATTATTAGGATATTATAATTGGGATTTAGTATTATTTATTATTTCAATATTTAGCGGACATCAATAGTGGAAGATCATTACTTATAAATAATGAAATAATAGGTACCGTAATAATAGGACCACGGCGCACTAACTACAGATTTAGTTGAAGAGCACTATAACAGTTCATGTATTAGGTAACAAAATTAATCAGACTCGGTAACGTTATGAATAAGTACTTACTAATCTCAGATGAAAGAATAATAAGAATTTCTGTACAAAAAGTAATGATATCCCATCAAAAACATAAATGTAAAGTGAGAGTCAATTTCAAAAAAAGAATTGAGATCTACATGGGTGCCAATTTCTGTGTAGAAAAGCCTAAAATTTTAGTCACAAGAACATGTAATTCTTGTATTGTAATTCTAAAATTGAGATAAACCGTTTTTTACCCTTAACCCCCCCCCCCCCCACGTCCCGACCTCAGATCGCCCGTAAATTATTTTTCCTTTAATTTTCGTTATATTCTCTTCCTTTTGCAATTTACCGTTTTTGAAGCTATCGGCACTGGTCTGATTATACTTCAATGCATCGAATATCGGTTGTTAATCGTGTCACAATTACAGATGTGTGCGTGGCTACGTCATCGTGTGGCCGTCCATGCGGCCGCGGTCCTCGCGCTCACGGTACTGAGCTTCACCCTCATAGCATCCTCAGAAGTTGAGATTCATTCGTCTGTTATCAAGGCCAGGCCATGTCCTCGTATCCTTTAAAAGAGTAATGATAAATTTTTTATTTTATTTTTATAAAACTGAAGTGAATTGACTAACAGTTCACTTCATCCAAAGTTCATAACACAACGACGCTCTTTCCCTCGCTAAAATATGACTGACGACTTTCCTTGCTATTTGAAAAATATAAAAATTAAGCTGAATATATTTGGATATGATACACATCAGATAAATTATTTTTATTAACTTTCTTATGCCCTCACCCTCAATTCTCGAAATCGCTCTCGTTAGATCTCGTAATTTTGTGTTATGATTTTCAGTATGAAATGAATTGTTGGTATTGTACACTTTGCGACTTGTGTTCATTTTGCGTTTTGTACATTATGCTCCGAAGGGTATTGCGCTACTACTCGTAGATTCACGAAGCTCCCACGTTGTCATGATTATTACGAGATTAACCTAATGTTGAACTAATTTTATTAAATATTAAATACGATATAAAAAATAATGGTATTATCTTTCCTTGAAATTTGCCTGGCGAACAACTACCACCTTCTTGTTTGATTCAGCGGCTTGAGCCAGTTCATTCTTTCTTTCGTCTGTTTTCTTTCTTGGCCGGCAACGTAAATGTTGCAATGTTCATGAGCGGTGGTGACTACTCATCATCAGGTGGCTCGTCTTGTTTGTCGGCTATCTTCATAAAACAAAAATACTAATACTCGTCAAAAGTACGAACTAACTACATCAAAATAATCTTTATGAATGTAATATTTCGCAAACCTGATCATTGTGCCATAAACATTTTTTTCATTCACAATGCAAGTAAAGCAGGCATTTTTTGAATGACTGCAATTAAAATAAAATTGGTAATACATGGTCCTTACACAAAATATAGTTGGGTTTGATAACAAGAGCTGGATATGTGAGTACATACAAGACAAAATAAACAAGATAATCATTACTAGATCAAATAGTAAAGATAAGAAATGGTGTCCCATAGGCTTCGAAGCAAGTTACCTGCGAAAGCAAAATTTATTCGTATGTTACAAAATAAAAGGTCCAGAAAACTTTTCTGAATTTTATAAAGACTGTACCAAGAATTTGTTCTCTTTGGAACTGGATAGAGAGCTCAGTTTGTCAGCTAACAAGTCAATTTCTGTTTGGACTGAGTATAGGAATGTGTACCCTGGAGGGCCATTCTTTAATACTTGGTTCATAGAACGGGTGCACCACGAATTTGAACACGAATATACATATCAGAATAAAAGTGTAGAGTTTGTAGATGACTTGTGTATTGTGGTAGATCCGCTGCAAGGTTATATGGCGGTGAGATGTGACGAGAAGCATTACAGATATTGTATTGTCGAACCGATGGCAACTGACCACTGGCTATTGGAAGAAAAGTGCAAAGATTTGAACGGTTCGCTCGCCTTCTCCAGCCCGGTTCCTATATGCCTGACCGTTATTAAACTTGGAACAGAAGGCGTCGGCTTGTATGAAACTAAGAAGCCGGAAAAATTATGTAAGGAGAAAGGTGGATCCTTACTAACCCAAGGCTGGCTCTACGCCAATCATCCTCGATTTGAAAATAAAAATTATCTAATGAAATATAATTCTTTGTACGACGCACAAAAGGTAGGTAAATGTATTTAAAAAAAACCGATTGCTATTTATAATAATATTGACATCTTATAGATACAAATATAAAGTATTGTTGTTGCTACTAGTTGCTTGTAGTCACTAGAAGGCGCTTCGCTTCAAAAAACTTACGCACTCAAATTTTTTTTTTGATTGATAAAAAATCTATTTTTTACCGTTTTGAAATATTTATATTTTACCGTTGGTTTGAAAAAATAACACTCTATTAGCCCCGATGTTTTTCAAAATCAACGGCTTCCATTCTTGGCTAGGAATATAGATTTTTCAAAAATCCATTGATGCAGTTTTAGTTTTTATGATAATCGGGCCGAGAGTCCCCTGATTACTTTTCGCAATTTCTCAGTGATTAGAAACTGATTGTTTGCTTGAATTTTGCGTCAGTATCTATTTGTTTAATGTCAACCAAGCAGTGATTATAAAAAGTAGTTTTAACGCAAATGTACCGTTCTTTTCAAATTTTTGCACCGTGTATCACAGTGTAAACCGCGTTGTGTGCAAATTTCCGCTAGAATAGATTCATTATGTATGCGTACTTCAGCTAATGAGCTATTAGTTATCATCGAATAAAATGAAATAATCTAAATTTTACTAACAAAAAATAACCGACTTCAAAATTACTCAAAAACTACTTGTCAGATCTCGTTCAAATTTATGTGGGACCATCTGACAAGCAGCTGCTTTCGATTGGAAAAAGAATCATGAAAATCGGTTTACTCAGTCGAGAGTTCTGAGGTAACAAACATAAAAAAAATACAGTTGAATTGAGAACCTCCTCCTTTTTTTGAAGTCGGTTAAACAAGAAAAATACTAGAATTTAGCTTCTTTTACTTTCATGTTTAAACATAACAAAATACTTATGGCAATAAAAATTAAGTAACTACCTTATTTTTTAAGGACAATAACTAAGCAACAATTTTCATTGCTGGTATAAACGGTTTTTTAAAATGTTTGTTTTTTGTTGAGTGACATTATCAATTGATTTATTATTCCACTCTACTAAAAAAATATTTATCGACTAATACCTATAGATTTCTTAAATGTTGCTTCTTAATTCGGCAGCCCGAAACGAGAGTCAATTAATAAATGTTACATATAACTTATACTATTTCCAGGTACGATCCCCTAATACAAACCATAATGATGGTTATTATAAATATTTGATTTACAATGCAACGCGGATGAACATTTCTAATTATTATTTCACTGACATCATCTGCGAACGCATGGAGCGTTCCGTAAAGACACCATATGTTAAAATGTAAGTTGTTTATTACATATTATCTATCGGCAAGATGTAATCTGCCTGCATGGTCATCATTCAAGATTACAAGCTATAACTGTGCTATTGCCCGAGCATATATTGTGACCACGCTGGCCAAGCATGGTTTGGCATTATACTTGCTTTTCTCACGATGTTCTTCACCGAAACTACGACTGGTAAAGTTATTTTTAACTTGATAAATTTATTTGTTTTAGAACGAATAACAACACAATACTATCTTTTTCTATATATTATGATGAATCAATAATGTATGTGAAATATTGTTTAAATGATTCGCCATGGCAGTCCACACTCCAACTACAAGCGTTTCCTGCATCCCAAATTAACTTGCCAAAATATGATTATGGATACTTCTGGTGCGTCTACAGAGACCCGATTACTTATGTCATAGAAAATACTAATAAGGTTCTTTACATCCGAGATAAAAAGTTAATGCTAAATGTTTATGCTGTCAAGCTACAAATTGTCCTCCAAGGCAAGGAAATTTCCTGGGGGCGCGAAGAAGTTATGCGGAAGACTTACAAAGATTACATTGGAAACGTATTTCATCTGTCACTTAGTGATATGAGAGTAAAGGCGTTTTATTCTGATGGAAGAACGTTTATGTTCCATGTAACGATCCCTTCAAGAAGCAAACCAGAGTTTCCACGGTCATGGGGCAACGTGACACTGTTACAGTGGAGACCTCTTTACTATTGCAATGAACTAAGGACCGAACACGGAGAGATAATTCCCCGGAAGTCAATGAGTAAGTCAATTAATAGTTTAGAGAAGGAGAGTGGTACCCAGCCAAGTAAGTAACATGAACCTACCATCGGGACACGGGATTAAACTGGGAGCTGGGACCGGAGAGAGCTAGCAGGATGTACCGCGGTCAGGTTGACTCCAGCATGGATGGAGCCACCGCTGCACCGCTCCGCTCAGCCAGCTGCACCACTTTATTCGTGCCCGTTTGCCGCGTGACATTAAGGCGAGCGTATTCGACCGTTGTAGGCATTTTGTTCACTGCCCTTTACCCCGCTCCCCTGAGTGTAAACTCGACCGCCACGCCGTGAGCCGGCCGCGCGCGGCTGTGAGGTTAATGACCCCGTGCGTAGCTGTAGATCCTACATAGCCTAGTTGGTAGTGGACCTGCCTGCGAACTGCGAAGCGAGGGGTTTCGGGTTCGATTTCCGGCCGGGGCAAATATTTATGTGACAGATAAATATTTGTACTCGTGTCATGGCTGTTATTGTGATGTGTTATATGTGTAGTACATGCCACACCCGCGACACAGGTAAATACTTGTAACCTACTGCGGGGAGTGTGGAAGGGTTTTATTATTATTATTATTATTATTATTATTAGTAACTGCTCTGAGTTGGGGTATAAGTATACTTTATTTTGATTTATTCATTGGAATTTTAGCTGTAATAAAATAAGAGTAATGATAATTTTAGCTTATCCAGTGGAGACTAGAGGTGAGTGGAGACTGACTTGAAATTTTATGATACGAAACTGTCCAATGGAGACTAGAGGTGAGTGGAGACTGACTTGAAATTTTATGATACGAAACTGTCCAGTGGAGACTAGAGGTGAGTGGAGACTGACTTGAAATTTTATGATACGAAACTGTCCAGTGGAGACTAGAGGTGAGTGGAGACTGACTTGAAATTTTATGATACGAAACTGGCCAGTGGAGACTAGAGGTGAGTGGAGACTGACTTGAAATTTTATGATACGAAACTGTCCAGTGGAGACTAGAGGTGAGTGGAGACTGACTTGAAATTTTATGATACGAAACTGTCCAGTGGAGACTAGAGGTGAGTGGAGACTGACTTGAAATTTTATGAAACGAAACTGTCCAGTGGAGACTAGAGGTGAGTGGAGACTGACTTGAAATTTTATGAAACGAAACTGTCCAGTGGAGACTAGAGTTGAGTGGAGACTGACTTGAAATTTTATGAAACGAAACTGTCCAGTGGAGACTAGAGGTGAGTGCAGACTGACTTGAAATTTTATGAAACGAAACTGTCCAGTGGAGACTAAAGGTGAGTGGATAACAAATAAGTAGGTACTTACATACAAAATTGACTAATATCATCTAAATACTAACAAAAAATAACCAACTTCAAAATAACTCGAAAACTACTTGTCAAATCTCCCTCAAATTTATGTGGAACCACATGATACGCACCAGCTTTCTATCAAAAAAAGAATCATCAAAATCGGTTCACCTACAAATAAGTAGGTACTTACATACAAAATTGACTAATATCATCTAAATACTAACAAAAAGTAACCAACTTCAAAATCGAAACGAGCTTTTTTTTCAAAATGGCGGACTTGTAGGTATGCCAGGTTCCGTACAAAAATCTTCAAACCCTTTGGATAAGATATTTTACAAGTATGTTGAGAATGATAAAAAGTATAAGAATAATTTAAAATAAAATACCTAAAGATACGTAAAAAATAATAAAAACAAAAAAATTAAAATGTGTGCCATTCACACATTTTAGAACTTAGAAGTGAAACCTTCAAAAATTTTGTTTTCAAGATAATGAGACGAATGTAAAATTTCGGGAAGATGATAATTGTAGGTTTTACTATTCCACTCCACTCCACTCCACTCCACTCCACAAATTTTGACTTTTGACTTTTTTGCCTTTTTTGACTTTAGACTTTAGACTTTTTTGACTTTTTTTGACGTTTTTGACTTGACTGTTGACTTTTGACTTTTTTGACTTTTTTGACTTTGACTTTTCTTACTTTTTTCACTTTATTGACTTTTTTGACTTTTTTGACTTTTGACTTTTTTGACTTTTTTGACTTGACTTTTTTTACTTTTTTTACTTTTTTGACTTGACTTTTTTGACTTTTTTGACTTTTGACTTTTGACTTTTGACTTTTGACTTTTTTGACTTTTTTGAATTTTGACTTTGACTTTTTTGACTTTTTTGACTTTTGACTTTTGACTTTTTTGACTTTTGACTTTTTTGACTTTTTTGACTTTTGACTTTTGACTTTTTTGAATTTTGACCTTTTTGACTTTTGACTTTTGACTTTTTTGACTTTTTTGACTTTTTTGACTTTTTTGACTTTAGACTTTTGACTTTTGACTTTTGACTTTTTTGACTTTTTTGAATTTTGACTTTGACTTTTTTGGCTTTTTTGACTTTTTTGACTTTTGACTTTTTTGACTTTTGACTTTTTTGACTTTTTTGACTTTTGACTTTTGACTTTTTTGAATTTTGACCTTTTTGACTTTTGACTTTTGACTCTTTTGACTTTTTTTACTTTTTTGACTTTAGACTTTTGACTTTTGACTTTTGACTTTTGACTTTTGACTTTTTTGAATTTTGACTTTTTTGACTTTTTTGACTTTTGACTTTTTTGACTTTGACTTTTTTGACTTTTGACTTTTTTGACTTTTGACTTTTGACTTTTTTGAATTTTGACTTTTTTGACTTTTTTGACTTTTTTGACTTTGACTTTTTTGACTTTTTTGACTTGACTTTTATGACTTTTTTGACTTTTGACTTTTGACTTTTTTGAATTTTGACTTTTTTGACTTTTTTGACTTTTGACTTTTTTGACTTTAGACTTTTGACTTTTGACTTTTTTGACTTTTGACTTTTGAGTTTTGACTTTTTTGAATTTTGACTTTTTTGACTTTTGACTTTTTTGACTTTGACTTTTTTGACTTGACTTTTTTGACTTTTTTGACTTTTGACTTTTGACTTGTTTGAATTTTGACTTTTTTGACTTTTTTGACTTTTGACTTTTTTGACTTTGACTTTTTTGACTTGACTTTTTTGACTTTTTTGACTTTTTTGACTTTTGACTTTTGACTTTTTTGACTTTTTTGACTTTTTTGAATTTCGACTTTTGAATTTTTTGACATTTTTGACTTTCGACTTTTTTGACTTTTGACTTCAAGAAGTTTTCACTTCAATAATCATTTTTTCAAAACAATTTTCCATTTATTTCATAACGCGCCTAAATAAGGTATAACTTCAAAAAAGAAAACTGTCTCTCAAGCTCCCAGCCGTCACGACGAGTCGTTTGGCGACTGACACATGCTCAAGGGTGGTAGCTATCCATGCGAACCCCATGGAGAAATAATAATAGTAATAATGGTATTAAATTTAAAATCAATATTACCAATATAATCCCTCGAGGGGCCCTACCACTAGCGGGCCGGATTTAGTCGCCTTTTACGACACCCATCCGGCTTGGGATAGTATTAGATAATAATTGTGTAATTAGCACTTGACTTATACCAATACCCAAATACTATAATAGTAACTAAAGTATAAAAACGAAAAATTTTTATTATTTCAAATTACAGCAGTGTGGATACTTTGGACAGTACCTAATACGTAATATAAGTTCAGAAGGCGCGCGCGCCAAATTCGAAATTAAAATTAGTGTCGGAAATTCGACAACGTGCGGCTGCGATGCCGATTAGCACAGGTCCTACCTCGAAGGCGACTGGCGCGAGAGTAAAATTGAGTAAATTAACGCGTCGGGCGTTTCGTTGCTCGTGGAAAGGGAAAAAATAGAAATTGAAAGGGAAGTTTTTCAAAATTTCAAATTATGATCAGAAAGAAATATTGGTATCTATAGGACCTATACTGTGGTATATTTTTTATTATCTGGAAGCGATTAAAACGCGAATAAAACGCCATTTTTATGCCAGATTAGACCCCACTTTGTGATTTATTTCTATCCAATGAAATAATTGCTATCGTGTATCAAGTATGAGGGAACGAAAGAACAAAGACTGTAAAATAACATATATTTTTTTTAGAATTGTATTATGTACCATTTATGAACAAAACACCTTCAAAAATACCATTTCTTGGGATAATATCGCCTTAAATCAAAAAACTTCATCAGGTTGATATTTAATACATATATGTCGCAGATAGGTGGTCCAGAAAATAATAAACTGTGAGCGTTTTCATCATTTTACTTAGAAACCCATTGAAACACATGTTTTACACTTGCTACTAATTTAGTACGCGATTACTACTGATACACATGGCTCTGAACAGATTACTATGGCGCTCGAATAACATAACCAATCGCTAATGGAACGCGGTGAAGTCGGATTTACATCGCGGTGCGGCATTCAGGGTAACCAACCATAATTCACACGTCGCATTGCACACTCACTAGTCCGGTGCCGATAGCTCTAAAAACGGTAAAAAGTGGAAGAAAATTATAGTAGAATGAAACCTATTGCAAAAGGAAGAGAATATAACGAAGATTATAGGAAAAATAAATTACGGGCGATCTGAGGTCGGGAAGAGGGGGGAGGGGGGGTTTAAGGGAAAAAAATGGTTTATCTCGATTTCCAGAAAAACTACAAGTCCTATTGAAAAAAGTTGAATGGCAAAGTTGTAGGTAATAAAAAGATCTACAACTTTTGTATTAACACTTTTTTACATAACCTCAAAATTTATGTGAAAAATTCAAAAAACCACGTTTTTGGTTTTTTTATTTTTATCTTTTACAAAAAATATATATTTTTCACGAAATTTGCTGAAAACCTACCTTTGTATGTCCTTAATATACTGTAATTTTTTTGACTGAAAAAAATATTTTTTTCACCTTATTTTGACCTTAAATCAAAAAAACACCCTTATTTTCAGTCGAAAAATCTCACGTCAAAATATCTGATTTTCTTAAAAAGTCAGTAGTCCTTTTGTTCATTGGAATCTCTACTTTTTATTGGTATATAAAAACCTATACACTACTATGGTAAATGTTCTCAGAAAATGCAATGAAACGACTACTATTTTCGCATGTTTTTTGCAATTTTTTTTTTTTTTTTTTTTACACAAATAAGTTAATGCTTGACCACGATCCCACCTGATGGTAAGTGGAGATGTGGTCCAAGGTGGTGAGCACATTAACTTAGTAAAAGCCTATTCACTCTTTTCTTGAAGACATCCACGTCATAGGTAGGCGGGAACGCCGACGCAGGCAAGTTATTCCACTCCTTTGCAGTGCGTATAACGAATGACGAGGCAAACCGCGCCGTCCGTACTGGTGGGATATTCACGACAAAAGGATGGATACCGGCCGTGCGTCGTGTCGTTCGGTGGAGAAATGGAGATGGGGGAATTATGTCAAACAATTCCTGTGCACACTCTCCGAAATATGCAATCAATGGAATCCCAAATTTTTTTGCGAAAATCTCTACTTTCTAATGGTATATAAAAACCTATACACTACTATGGTAAATGTTCTCAGAAAATGCAATGAAACGACTACTATTTTAGCAAGTTTTTTGCAATCTCATATGCAATCAATGGAATCCGAATTTTTTTTTGCGAAAATAGTTGTCGTTTCATTGCATTTTCTGAGAACATTTACCATAGTAGTGTATATGTTTTTATATATCATTAGAAAGAAGAGATTCCACCGAACAAAAGGACTACCGATATTTTGAAAAAATCAGATATTTTGACGTGAGATTTTTCGACTGAAAATAAGGGTGTTTTTTTGATTTAAGGTCAAAATAAGGTGAAAAAAAATATTTTTTTCAGTCAAAAAAATTACAATATGTTAAGGACATACAAAGGTAAGTTTTCATTAAATTTCGTGAAAGAAAAATATTTTTTGTAAAAGATAAAAATAAAAAACCAAAAACGTGGTTTTTTGAATTTTTCACATAAATTTTGAGGTTATGTAAAAAAGTGTTAATACAAAAGTTGTAGATCTTTTTATTACCTACAACTTTGCCATTCAACTTTTTTCAATAGGACTTGTAGTTTTTCTGGAAATCGAGATAAACCATTTTTTTCCCTTAAACCCCCCCTCCCCCCTCTTCCCGACCTCAGATCGCCCGTAATTTATTTTTCCTATAATCTTCGTTATATTCTCTTCCTTTTGCAATAGGTTTCATTCTACTATAATTTTTTTTTCGTTTCAAAAATTATAGGCACTGGACTACACAGCCATCCCGGCTCCACAACTTGCCCGCGCCTCCTGCGCTTACTAAAACCCGTGTGATAAATCCGCCAATCGCTGGCACCATGACCTATCTCATCAGAAGCGAACCATCACAGCCGCATGGGTGCTACTCTTCGCAAAGGGTATGACTGTGCATAGAAAACAGTCCACGTGCACTTCTCGCTGGTTCCGGCAAAACGCGCTACTGACTGGTCAACACACGCAATACCTGCTCGATCGCAGTCCATCAGTACACACTGTACCCAGTTGTGCTCTCCATAAAGTACGTTGTGCAATGCTAATGCAAATTAAACTCGGCCATAATAACGACGTTCTACTTTAGCGTCCGCTCAGCTCGGAGGCTGTCAGCTGTCTAAAGAGTGACCGCTGGTGGCTGGAAAGTCAATAGCTGTTCTCTGTGACCCCCGCTACCGCGTGTACTCAAATGACAGTTGACAATTTGCACGGTGCTGCCATCTTCAACTTCCGAATACACCCAAGCTAGTTCCGGCTTCCCGTTCCATTTTATGATTTGATATTACTGATTTCCGACATATATATATATATTATTCTTTCTCACGTGTATGATCAAAAGAGGGCTTTTATAAAACTAGCAAAAAAGCGGTGCTTTAGGAGGGCTCGCGAAGTTTTCTAACTAGTAATTTTGAAGGCAGTTGTTTTAAAGATAATTAACTTTTAATTAATCGATTATTAACATGGGCTGTAACGAGGTGTAATAATACCTCGTTCAATATCCCTTGGCTGGCAGTTGCATTTTTCTTCTAAATTTTTAAATCTTGACAGTTCGGTTTGTTTACAAAAATGCAACTGTCAGCTGGGCTTCCCATGAGGAGCTTGGAAAGATATTGGTTGTTTATTTGGATTTCCTCGTTTAATTCCTTAAATGTGTTAATATATTATGTGATTAATACTTACCAATTTAATAATACTAGAACTGTGTGTTGGTATTACAAACACAATTATAAATTACATTTATTTATTGGAACTACATTTTATTTCCGGACCTACCCAGCCCTGGGAATTATTAATACTTCTTGTGGAGGACGTATACCCTCGCAGGGCTTCTGTAAATAATGATGTCGTTAGTAATACAATTAAAATCTAATTAATGAAAATTATATTCTGTTAAAAGTGGATAGAATAATATTTTTATGATAGATAACACGTCTAGAAATAAATAGAAAATACTATATCAAAGCCAAAACTTATAAGTGTAAAAGTTTCTCAGTAAAGTGTACTACAAGAATGCAAAGATTGTGGAATAGTATTAGGGCTCGCTTCGCTCGCCCTCATAAAACGTTAGCATGTTCCAACAGGTAAAAGGAAAACTATCGCAGTTAGGTAGATAGCAGTTAGATAGATAAGTACTGTGTTCTGTGTAAGTAAGTTCTGTGGTAGACGTATCTGTATCAAGTTAACGAGTAATGGTGATTGCACATATATCCGCACCGTACGCACCGCATTTGTATGAAATCATATGAGAGTCCGGTGGCGGATGACATATGCGGCCGCGTATGTTTACATATGTATGTGTGATAACCATAAGAGTCGCATTATGAAAACTGTGTGCGGCCTGGCACGATCTTGCCGGTTTTTTTTTTGGCAAGATGTAAAATTCAATTCGGAGCTATAGTAATAATAGTTCAATATCCGTTGAATTATTATTTTGTAAACATCTAAAAGTGCGTTCCAAGTAAGAGTTCGCCTATGACATTTATGCCCTTATTTGTCATTAGGTACACATATTAAAACCCTATTCTATGTGCATTGTATTCCAATAAAATTTATTGCAATTTTCAGCACATCGTGCTCGACCTGAAATTCACAAGATGGGGCATTTTTGAGACAAATGATTTTGAATTCAGCCTCCGTACCACAAAATCATCAATTTATTTGATGCGATACAGGGCAGTATTCAAAAACCGGGCAAGTGCGTGTCAGGTCACGCGCAATGTTAGGGTTCCGAAGTAGTAAGTTTATCGACTATTAAACATTAACTACACATAGCCGTGATAGTTAGTGATAGTACCATGCCTCAAACAGACAGACGGACGGACGGACGGACGGCGGGACATGACGAAACTATAAGGGTTTCGATTTCAGTTCGGAACCCTAAAAACTATCGCAAGTGACCTAAGTACAGGTCAGGTTGCAATGGATGGCGTTTCAGATGACACCGTCATGCTGGGCTGCGTGACGTACACGTGTGCCGGAGACTTCAATGAAGGCGTGCAGTGGCAGAAGGGCGTCAGGGAAGACTGTAAGGTACCCTCGCAATTGCCTCAAACGTTACATAAATTGAATGTATGTATTATCGAATACCTGAATTTACATATGTAATTTGTAGGTATATATAGTGTTATGTACCATAGGATGTGATTACCTACTGCTGAAACCAAAATAATCAAAAGTTAAAAAATATAATATAAGTGTAGCTACAGTGAGACAAATATGTGATAAGGAAATCCTACATCCTATTGTGACGTGAGTGTCAACATAGATGTAAAATATTATTATAATATTGAGTGCATAAATTATTTTTCTGTGTTAAAATGGAATGTCCGATCCTCAGACCTCAACGCCGGAACAAATTGTAGTTGATCTGCAGCGCGTGGTTAACGAGCCGGTACCTTTGGATAATGTTACTGCAGTTCTACATAAGGTCAGTGTTACTGGAGGTCACTACCTCACTACCTCACTACATGTACAAGATATCTGATTGATGTTACATGACAGATGTAAAGTATGTAGTCTTGATAGTAAAATTATTATAATTTCTTTGAAAAATCTCTGAACTCTCAAACAACGTATTTATCTTTTTGTTAACCGAAAACAAAAAAAGGAGGAGGTTCTCAATTCGAGACGTTTTTTTAATGTATGATCACGCAAGACTCGGCAAAGAAGAGAAGAGTTACTTACTACGGAAATTATTTTTTCCTGATACAGAATAGCCAGACCAGCAATTATTTATTCGAATATAGATTCAATTTATCCGTCACATCTTATCTTAAACGTAAAGAGTATCTGAAGTTATACAAACTTTCACCCTTATCTTAATGCTTTAAAGAATGTGGCAAAGTTATAAGAACGTCGCAATCTGATAGAGAAACCCTACAAAAAGAAGTGATGACGAATTCTTTTTCAGGTGAACTACCTTTTAGAGACAAAGAAGAAATTGAAGAATCCTGGACGTCTGTTGCATTTGTTGGACCAGTTGGGGTCCTCTGTGAAACTGAACGAATCGCAAAGGGTGGCGGCGACCGTGGGCATCAGCATATCGTTGATAGTCTCCGATGTTAATTCTAGTAGACCCATGTGGGGGCTCAAGATGTTTAGCCAATACAGCAGCAATTTTAGAAACGAATCTTTCGAACTTATGAGCAGTAAGTTACTTGATAGTAACTTAGTAGATTTTGACCAATCCTTAGAAATATTGCACGGTATACGTCCGATATGGAAAGTTTCAATAATATTATAAACGCAAAAAAGAAGAAAATTCTAAATAATGTATTTTATCATTTAATATTATAACCTAATATATGTTAGCGCATGTCAAAAAGAAATAACTTTCATTCAGTTCCAAAATCTAGTTCCACCTATCCCAACGACTTCATTGCTATTTAAAGTTTGTATCTTATTTTCAGAGGCGCCACATCCGTCTACTTTATACTCGGATAGTAATGAAGTCGTGGTGGCGCTGCCCGCGTCCGTTGCGACGTCCCCGGGCCGTGTTAGCTTCGTAACGTTCCACGACCACGGCGCTGCTTTCTCTTGTTTTGCCAACAACTACGAGGGCGTCATCAACAGCAACGTGATCAGTGTCACCGTACAAAACTTCACACAGTTTGAGGAAGGAGAGGTAAGCACTGGTCTTGTAAATGGCGTCTCGATTAGGTCATACCACACCAATATTATTGCGTAGGTGTATTCTCCAGTTCCGGTAGGATATTCTGACAATCATTTGTCACCATAATATTTTTTTTTATCAATCTTCATTTTTCTTTTTTGCAACCTATATTAATTGCTGTCAATTTATATAATTTTGCAGGTAATAAATATTTATTTTAAGCCCATAAGAACAAACATCCGGAGAAATGAAAGTCGTACCTGTGCATACTGGCACTTTACTGACGTCGACGAGACGAGCGGCTACTGGGCGCAGGAGGGCTGCTCCTTCGTCCGCGCGGCGCGGCCCGGCCTGCTGGACACCTGCCGCTGCACCCACCTCACGCACTTCGCCGAGATCTTGGTTCCCCGAACTGTATTCTCCGAGAAAAATGAGAACGTCCTCGAAACCATATCCATCATCGGATGCTTTCTCTCCATTCTCGGATTGACAATGGTGGCCGTCACGGCTATTATGTTCAGGACGTGGCGAAGAGAGTTCTGTAATAAAATATGGCTCCAGTTGTGCATACCAATATTTTTCAGGTCCATCTGTTTCCTGGTGATCGTGTTCGCTAAGTTCGACCACTACAACATCGGGTGCATGCTTGTTGGTATCGCGTTACACTACTCAGTTCTTTGCTCATTCTGCTGGATGTTAGTCGCTGCCGTGATATCGTATAGAAAGCTGGTTATAGTTTTTAGTGTGGAATCTTCCCATAAATTGTTGAGAGCTTGCGCGTTTTCTTACGGAGTTCCGTGTGTTGTGGTTGGTGTTCTTCTTTCTGTAGCGTCAAACTCCTATGTGGGAAATTTCGAAGAGACGAATCCGTCGGGTAAATTCTGCTATCCCTCCGGCCTCGGCCTCTGGCTAGCGGTGTACGCGCCCATAGCGGCAATACTTCTCGCGAACTGGACGCTATTCGTTTTAATATTTCACTCCGTGTTTTTATCGAAGAGGGTTCAGAGGTATGGCGAGTCGAGCGAAGCACTAAGATGTGTCGCCGTCAGTTGCTTGTTGGTGTTTGCGTTTGGGTTACACTGGGTTGCGGGGCTCTTCGCTAATAACATAGTGGCGGCCTTTTTCTTCAATATAACGGCGTCACTCCAGGGTTTTATCCTTTCTATGTTCTTCATCTTGGGGAATGTGGAGACAAGAAAGATGTGGCTCAATAAGATTAAATCGACACGCAAAGTTTCCGTAGCATATTCGGCAACGATGAATGAAAATTCTAATGTATTTATTATTCAAAGGAGAATCTAAGTAACAGTGAAATGGTTGTGTTGGCAGACTTTTTATTTACCTCACGAGAGCCTGCCGTAAGCGCGAACAAAGCCATGCGTGTTAATGTCAAAAGTCTGACGAATTCGAAACATGTTCAAATGAAGTACGTAATATCTCAAAGAAATTACCTCGAAATTAATAACAAATGGGAACCTGCATATTCTGGAAATAGACGGCGAGGTTCCGTGTGAAGAGTATAGCGATTCATGTCTCATTACCGTGTATTTTGTATTTGTTTACTTCCCAAATGTCACAACATAATTGATATTTACCGCCATTTGCAAATATAATAGCATCCTCCGACAGGGTGATTACTTTTGCGCCACCCTATATAAAAAAACTTTGTAGAATCCTTATCGTCGCAATCGTCGTGAGTGTGCGTTTGGCGACGGACGTACCTCACTGCGCGTACGAATATTTATTATTCGCGATTTGCGCGGCGATTGCCGCTGCATGCTACAATGGCTATGGGCTCCGAACAGCTCGTAGCCAATGAAGTTTTGGCGTTTCTACAACACGCCATTGATACAATGGATGAGATAAGCATCATTCAGATCTGTAAGACTAACTTCACGCGTGAAGAGATCGTTGATGCGAAGACTCTGCTGTACCAGTCGCTCGGCAAGATCGACCGGATGCCATCCCGCAGACAGGATGAGAAGGGTGAGAAGAGTCTCCAAGATATTATCAACCTTCTTAAGGAGACTGATCCTGATGACGTGCCGTCGTTCGTGGCAAGGAACCTCAACAAGTTGCCGCCCGTCACGTTCGATCACGTCGACGTCACCAGGCTACTTAAGGATGTAAACATCCTGAAAACGAGTCTGGCGGAGGTGGTGCTGAAGCTGGAGGCCTCCCAAGACACCATCGGTGATCTACGCGCTGAAGTAGCGACATTGCGCAATGCTTTGGCGGCAAGTAGGTCACTAGAAGCCAACAACATCAACACGCGTCGCGGGGTGCAAGTAGCCTCGTCAGCGAGTTTCGAGTCAGCGAAACTTGACTCATCGCCGGTCACTGTCCCCGCACGAGTAAGCAGTGACATGAACGTTACCCGTCCCGCACCTCCTCCCGCGAAGGTGTCGCCTTGCATGGTTACGTCTACGCCTCAACGTAACTATGCCGCAGCTGCAACCCGTCAGCAACCTGAAATTCGCGTACAGAAGAGGGCAGAGAGGGAAAGCGGAGTCTCCCGCAACGAACCCCCTCATAGTACGGTGCCCATTGGTCAGCCGGACAAAGATGGCTTTATTAAAGTGGAGAAGAAGAAGAAGAGGAAGCCTCTTTGTCGTAACCAATGTGGTACTGCACCGACAGGACACAACCATCTCTTGCGTCCCGCCATTCCAGTGACCCACATTTACGTCTCCCGTCTTCACTACACCACGAAGGTCTCCGACGTCGTGGAGTATTTGGAGAAGAAGACCAAGTGCCGGGCGCTGGTTGAGAAATTGGACTCGCGCAACGCAGTGAACTTTAACTCGTTTGTTGTGCGTGTTCCAACCGAGCTCCTGTCGGACTTCATGAAGGAGGAGCTGTGGCCAAAGGGGGTCGTCTTCCAAAAGTTCCGTGGACGTCGACGACCACCGGGAGTCACCGGAAGCGCGTCTTACTTCGCGAATAAGTGAATTAGTTCTAAGTATATAATATTATTGTATGTATGTTAGTCTGTAAGGTATTTATGCTATGGGCCTCGTTGCCTGAAATAAAGATTATTATTATTATTATACTTTCATACACACAAAAAAATGGTATTAATAGAAGTAGTGAAAACTAGTTTTAAAGTTTCAGCGTCTCCTGTGTCACTGGCGGGCGCTAAAAGTGTAATATCTGTACGATATTAGTGTTACTGCTGTAGTTCTATGATATGATTTTTCTCTTCAGTAGTAAACTAGAAATTATTAGCTATGTTATTTTTGAGTGAATCTAATATTTAAGTACCTGTCTATGTACAGAGAACAATTAAATTATGTATTATTTAGTGTACACAACAAAAGAACAAGTGTTGGAATCTGTATATTAATGTATGTACAATGGCTATAAGAATAGAGGCATGTATTACTAGTAGTAACTATTTAATTTAGTTAAGTCCCTATTACGATAATAAAGAATGTAATTTATTACATTTGTGTTTTATTCATTTTCAAACAGTATTTTGTGAGTAGTTACGTTATTATTAAACTAAAGTTATACCTTTTACATGAACAATTGGTATATACCTATATGTATAATGCGAGTGGCCAATAATGACGAGGAAAATCATATTAATTATTATGTTAATTAGTAGGAAATTATATTTGGATGATTGTAGTTATTGGTAAGAGTTTGAGTCGCCAAGCCGTCTGCAGGTCGACCGAGTGTATTAATGGAAATGTCAGTAGGTACGCCGTAAATGGTGAGTATAATTGTTTGCTGTTTTTTGTCGTTTTGTGGGCGGCATCTTGTAAGACTATTTCGCCACTTTGCAATAGTATTCTTTAGCAACATACTTGCCTACGTAGCGATAGGTTTAGCCGTAATGAATAGTATCAGGCGGTACTTTACAAACACCCTGACCCTAATTCACGTAACTTTATGACGCATCGATTGAGTTGCAGTGACGCTGCAATCAAGTTGCAGTGACGCGGCAATCAAGTTGACGTTGGTTGACGTTGTTTGACAGCGCTCGCGAAAGCTACGAGAATACCGAAAGTGTTATTTTGATCGGAACGTCACTGCAACTGCACTGCAATCGAACTTCTTAAATTACGTGAATTAGGGTGCTGATCGTGTTTAGGTACAGTCAGAAAAATGTATGCAGAGCATGATACAAAAAACGTTCCGTTTTTAACCGACTTCAAAAAAAGGAGGAGGTTCTCAATTCGACTGTATTTTTTTTTATGTTTGTTACCTCAGAACTTTGGACTGGGTAAACCGATTTTGATGATTCTTTTTTTAATCGAAAGCTGGTGGCTGTCATGTGGTCCCACATAAATTTTATTGAGATCTGACAATGGCATCCATTAGAAAACCACATAAGTCGTAAATTTGTGTTAAGATGTGCGCGACAAATTGACGAATAACTCAATATCACGCCAACCGATTTCGATGATTCTTTTTTTAATCGAAAGCAGGTGCTTGTCATGTTGTCCCACATAAATTTGAACGAGATCTGACAAGTAGTTTTTGAGAATTTGAAGTCGGTTATTTTTTGTTAGTAAAATTTAGATTATTGTGTTCTGTTGTTAAATCCTATTATTAAATGATATTATAACAAATGAAGTATGCATTTCAACCAAACTCTTTTACAGTCTCTTGTACAGTCATGTTCATGTTATTACAATAAATCTTTGTGCAAACCCTGCCTGGGATGTGAGCATTTCTTTTTATAGTTTATAAGTTAATGCTTGGCTACAATAATATCTGGCGGTAAGTGGCGATGTTGTCTTGGGTGGTAAGACGCATTACTTACTTAGAAAATGATGGAGCTGTGGATGAGCTGCGGCAGATCCCTCCACCGCTCAGCTATTCCTGATGGTACTTGCGCTAGAAGGGAGGGTTTGCCTGTCGGCCTACATTTCCTCCTCTTTCTAGAATCAACAGTAAAGCGTTTGTTACTGGGAAAATGGAGGTCGTATCATTTATGCGACGCATTTTTTTTAAATTTCGTTTACGAAGCTTGCTGTGTGCATTTAATGTTTCAAAAACCGGGCAAGTACAGTCAGCGTCAAATAGATGTAAGCGGTTAGGGCAGTCAAATTGATCTCACATACATAAATTCGTAAAGATGTACGCAGTCAGAGTATTCATATAGTTGTCAACATCTAAAGTAATCATTAGAACTAAGCAACATAGTTTCCAAATACTTGTAAGCCTCCAGGATGTTCAATTTTATGTTTGCGAACAAAACGGTCAATGGTATCTAGGCACTGATAGTAATACAATTTTCCTTCAGAATTTTCAATAAACAGAGAACTACATATTTCTATAATAATGATGTATGTCAACTTTTACAAGCGTGCACTGTAACACCTTACGATATGGTCGATTTTGCAACAAAAACGCAAAGGCTATTTTGTTTTTGTCGACAGCATGTAAACAGTTGTAAAATCTGAAAATTGCAGCTCTTCGTAAATAGCTTTTGCAAACGATAGTGTCCCTTGCAGCGGTGACGCCATTTTTGACAATATGGAAATGGCAAAGGGGATAAAATATCACCTTAAGAAAAAATCGGTACCTTTATTTATTTTCGGGTATCTTTATTTATTATTATTAATTAGTGCTAATCATTTATTTCATAAAAATCAGTAAATTACAACGTAAAATAATGGGATGTTTTATCGCGGTAAAAAGTAGCCTACGTTACTCTCCACCCTCCTCACTATCTCGACACACAAAAAACATACCATATAACAGCTTCGTTGCGACGTGAAAGACGGACAAACAAACAAACAAACACACTTTCACAATTATAACATTATGGATATGGATATGGATATGGATATGGATGGATAGTAGGGATTGATTTGGTTTTTAAACACTTTTAGTGACTTTCAAAGCAAGTTACGCCAATGCTTCAACAAGGCCCTACTGTGAGAGGGCCCGGGAGAAGAAGCAGCAAGAAACTACCGGGGTTGTTTTTTCCTGCTCACAATTACAGATAGCACTTATCATAATATTCTACTACAATCTATATTCATAAAACTCATGTCCAAGCAGTCTTGTCTTTAAAATAATCGTCTAATTTGTAATATCCTTTCGTCATAAGAATGCTTTTAATATGAGTTTTAAAGGAGAACCCCGATTTCCGGCCACGAATTATATGTGTTCTGTGGTAGGCATAAGAAAAGACAAGAGTAAACTATATACCTAAAAATTCGTCTTATTTACTAGATAAACACGTTTAAATCTGAGCCTCATCTGCATTTAATAAATGAACAAAATAATACAAAAAAGTTTTCATAAGTATTTACCTCATTACAAACGATTTTATAATCGATTAAATCGATTTTATAATCGATTAAATCGATTACATATATCGATTAGGGAACTTAATAATATATTTTATGAATTATTTATTATTCATTGTAAGTACAAGATTAATTCCTTTTTTCCTTTTTTACATGTTTTCTTATTCATTATATAACTAAACTATGTAATATATTTATAATTACCATTAAATCGTTACGCTAATTAAAAGACAATTCTAGTATTTTGACATCGATTTCGAGACATTTGAATCGATTGACAACAAAGATCTCTGTTGTAATCTAACCTATCTAATGTCATTTTGGTTACCATAGCAATTATAAATAACACCATTGTCAATAATCTTGCATCTTTTGTGTATTTTTACTATTAAATTAATATTTTCATCGTATTTGCAGTCCTATTTACTATTGAAACATATCGAAACGCACACAGTTATTTTAATTTTCTATTGCATTCGCTTTCGTACTAGTGTTTTGGTGAATGTGTTTTCGCTATAACTTCTGGATTTGTTGTTGTTTTTTAAACAAATATTGCGTGAATATTGGACTCCGAGATCGCCTGTTTTGTGACTGACCTTTTTCTGAACACTGAATGACGTACCCTATATACCTCTAGAAGAACAGTAGGATGCAGACGTTGCAGTACCCATACAATACGTATACCTACTGCACAATTTCTAGACGAAATATTAATATAATATTATGATGTGATGATAACTAATAAAATCCCTTTAAAACATGAAATAGCTTTTATTATTAATAATATTCACCCACCTACTTGGTTTCAACCATTACCTACTGTTTAAGTAGTTGTATTTTGTTAGTGTTTTTATGTAACTTTAATTTTTACTGCGTCTTATGATCATAATTATTCCTAATACTGTCAATATTAGAGTAGGTGTTTGGTTTGAGGTAGTAAGTCCCTAGTAACAGGCATAATATATTGCTGTGAGTGACATGAGTGTGACATAACCATATTTAGGTGGAAATTGTAGGATTTCATTAGTTGGCCATTGCTAGCAGACGTGAAAATTGGAGAAATTAAAGCTTTTACAATGATCTAATTGACCACCAATTTTCATTCTTGTCTAATCTGGGCCGGTGTCTCTATGGAAGATGGGGTTCTCCTTTAAAGTAAGGCATTTCTGTAAATTTCGATGGGATTTTATTATAAATCTTTACACATGTACCCATGAACGAGCTCTACCAATTTTCATCGAAATTCATTCAAGGGTTTTCATGTGATGCCCGGACAGACAAACAGACAGACCGGCAGACAGACAATAATTCAAAAAAAATATTTTTGTGCTCTAATACGTTACTGAAGTGCTCCCTAATCGAAATTTTGTAAAAATGGACAGAAAAATTGCCTTTGAGTTTTATTATTAGTAATATAGATAGCGCATATAACCAACACCGCAAACCCATTGTTTGCGCAATGGACTGTAGCCATTTGGCTTTTTGTACGTACCTACGTAGATTCAGTCGATTTTGAAAAGAGAACGGGGCCTCTATTTTGAAAATAGAACCTCCCGGCGCGACACAAAGGACAATGCCCATCTGTGCCCCAGAAATGCCCAGATAAAGTATATTACAAGATTGCTCTAATAAATAAAAACTAGAATTATGTTTATTTTAAATCATATGAAGCACTGGATGAAAAATTAAAAATTAAATGAAATTAATAGAAAATTAAGTTCCTAATGAAAAACTAATAGCAATGCTGTCTGTAAGCGTAAGACCAGTAGGAAGTTATCATGTTTAATGTCCAATATCTTTTGAACCGGTGCTTTATATGACATTAAATCTAGATATAATAAAAATACTGTTAAAAAGTAATCATATGACATAGAGCTGCAATTTGGGCATTGCATGGCATTTCTGACTTTCAGCTCCATACTAATATGGGCATGGTCCTTTGATCACGATGTCTATATACGTACTTCAATGCATCGAATATCTGTTGTTAATGTGTCACAATTACAGATGTGTGCGTGGCTACGTCATCGTGTGGCCGTCCATGCGGCCGCGGTCCTCGCGCTCACGGTACTGAGCTTCACCCTCATAGTATCCTCAGAAGTTGAGATTCATTCGTCTGTTATCAAGGCCAGGCCATGTCCTCGTATCCTTTTAAAGAGTAATGATAATTTTTTTAATTTATTTTTATAAAACTGAAGTGAATTGACTAACAGTTCACTTCATCCAAAGTTCATAACACAACGACGCTCTTTCCCTCGCTAAAATATGACTGACGACTTTCCTTGCTATTTAAAAAATATAAAAATTAAGCTGAATATATTTGGATATGATACACATCAGATAAATTATTTTTATTAACTTTCTTTTGCCCTCACCCTCAGCTCTCGTAATCGCTCTCGTTAGATCTCGTAATTTTGTGTCATGATTTTCAGTATGAAATGAATTGTTGGTATTGTACACTTTGCGACTTGTGTTAATTTTGCGTTTTGTACATTATGCTCCGAAGGGTATTGCGCTACTACTCGTAGATTCACGAAGCTCCCACGCTGTCATGAATATTATGAGATTATCCTAATGTTGAACTAATTTTATTAAATATTAAATACTATATAAAAATAATGGTATTATCTTTCCTTGAAACTTGCCTGGCGAACAACTACCACCTTCTTGTTTGATTCAGCGGCTGGAGCCAGTTCATTCTTTCTTTCGTCTGTTTTCTTTCTTGGCCGGCAACGTAAGTGTTGCTTAATGTGTTACTAATGTTCATGAGCGGTGGTGACCACTTATCATCAGGTGGTTCGTCTTGTTTGTCGGCTATCTTCATAAAACAAAAATACTCGTCAAAAGTACGAACGAACTACATATATCAAAATAATCTTTATTGATGTAAAAGTTCGCAAACCTGATCATTGTGCCATAGAAATCTTTCATTCATTACAATTTTATTATAATACGAGTGACCGCCCTCGCTTTGCTTCGGTTTTCTTCTTTTTTTTACACCTTGGGTTACATTATTGGAGTTTTAGTAAGGATCCCTATTTTTTGAAAATATAATATAGCCTATGTTCACCGGGGATAGTGTAGCTTTCTAACAGTAAAATAATTTTTCAAATCGGTTCAGTAATTTCGGAGCCTATTCAATGCAAACAAAAAATCAAATCTTTCCTCTTTATATATTAGTACTAGCTGCCCGGACAGACTTCGTTCTGTTAATAGTTTTTTTTTTTGAGATGTAAACTATCCTATCTTTCAAGTTGGATCAACCTGCACACGGTGTGCAAATTTGATTAAAATCGGTTCAGTAGTTTAGGAGTCCATCGCGGACAAACAACGTGACACGTAATTTATATATATTAAGATAGATAAAATTACATGCATAGTCCTTACACAAAATATAGTTGGGTTTGAAAACAAGAGCTGGATATGTGAGTACATACAAGACAAAATAAACAAGATAAACATTACTGGACCAAATAATGAAGATAAGAAATGGTGTCCCATAGGCTTCGAAACAAGTTACCTGCGAAAGCAAAATTTATTCGTATGTTACAAAATAAAAGGTCCAGAATACTTTTCAGAAATTTATAAAGACTGTACCAAGAACTTGTTCTCTTTAGAAATGTATAGAGAGCTCAGTTTGTCAGCTAACAAGTCAATTGCTGTTTGGACTGAGTATAGGAATGTGTACCCTGGAGGGCCATTCTTTGACACTCGAATCACAGATCGGGTGCACCACGAATTTGAATACGAATATACATATCAGAATAAAAGTGTAGAGTTTGTAGATGACTTGTGTATTGTGGTAGATCCGCTGCAAGGTTATATGGCGGTGAGATGTGACGAGAAGCATTACAGATATTGTATTGTCGAACCGATGACAGCTGACAACTGGCTAGTGAAAGAAAAGTGCAAAGATTTGAACGGTTCGCTTGCCTTCTCCAGCCCGGTTCCTATATGCCTGACCGTTATTAAACTTGGAACAGAAGGCGTCGGCTTGTATGAAACTAAGAAGCCGGAAAAATTATGTAAGGAGAAAGGTGGATCCTTACTAAACCAAGGCTGGCTCTACGCCAATCATCCTCGATTTGAACATAAAAATTATTTAATGAAATCTAATTATTCTTTGTATGACGCACAAAAGGTGTAAATGTATTTTTATAATAATATAGATTGTTATTTATAATAATATTGATATCTAATAGTAAATAAATAGAAAAAGAAATTCCTGGCTAGGAATATATACATAATACTAGCTGCCCGGACAGACTTCGTTCTGTCAAAAGTTTTTTTTTGTTTTGAGATGTAAGCTATCCTATCTTTTAAGTTGGATCAAACTGCACACGGTGTGCAAATTTGATTAAAATCGGTTAAGTAGTTTAGGAGTCCATCGCGGACAAACAACGTGACACGTAATTTATATATATTAAGATAATAGATTTTTCGAAAATCTATTGATGCAGTTTAAGGTTTCACCATTATCGGGCCGAGAGTCCTCTAAGTACTTTTCGCTATTTCTCATAGTGTTTTTCCTATGTCAGGCCAGTCAGGCCACGCTCAATGTATGTAGGATTCTAAGTTGCAAGTTTATCGACTAAAACAGTTTAGCCAGCAGGGGTACACTTGACTCTTCCAAAATTAGCACTTTATAGCGAAATATTTCGCAAACGGACACCTAATTCTAAAAATGGATTTAAAAGACGCATAATATTTTTTGAAGACCTTTTCAACAATACTCCACACTATTAGGGTACGCGACGAATAAAATCCTCACGTTACGTGTAGGGGAGACACATGTAGATAATATGTATATCCATGCCAAATTACAGCTTTCTAGCACTAAGGGTCTCGGCACTTTGCTTCGGAAAGACGGACGGACAGACGAACAGACGGACGGACGGACATGACAAAACTATACGGGTTCCGATCTTACTTCGGAACCCTAAAAAGTAAAGTTTTAACGCCAACTTTGATCGGTCCATGACAATCTCGCCTGGACGGATTTCTGTAATTCTAGAAAAAGTTAAGAAAGTTGAGCGGAAAATTTAAGAAAACTTAACGTTAGTTGAGCGAAAGGGAAATGGAGAGGGAGAGGGATGAGTTGTTAGTCGGTACGAAGTTTGCCGGGTCAGCTAGTAGTATAATAGTTATTTATTGAAATTACGAATGTATTATACATTATGCTATACTTATTTTCTACTAGCTGACCGGGCATTTGTTACCCTACGGACTACGGTAAAAAACATTGCTTCTTAATTCAGCAGCACGAATCGAGGGCCAATTAATAAATCTTAGTTACCTATAATGCTATTTCCAGCCGTCACCTAATACAAAACATAGTGATGGTTATTATGAGTATTTGATTTACAATTCAGTGCGAATGAGAAGTTCAGAATATAATTTCACTGACATCATCTGTGAACGTATGGTGCGTTCCGTGAAGACAGAATACTTTTTTATTGAAATGTAAGTTGTTTATTATTATAGGCAAGACATTATTGAAGGCAACGTATCGATTCCATATGAAATCTGCTTGCATGGTCACCATTCAAGATTACAACCTACCCACTTACCCACTGCCCGAGCATAGTCGGCCACGCTGGCCAAATGTGGTTTGGCATTATACTTGGTTTTCTCACGTTGTTCTTCACCGAAACTAAGTACGACTGGTAAAATAATTTTTAAATTGATAAATTTATTTGTTTTAGAGCGGATAACAATACAAGGCTATCTATATATCACCTTGGTGAAACAATAACTCTCTATGATATTTATTGTTTAAATGATTCGCCATGGCAGTCCACACTCCAACTGCAAGTGTTTCCTACATCCTCAATTGACTTGACACCATATGATTATGGATACTTCTGGTGCGTCTGCAGAAACCCGATAACATATGAAATAATAAATACTGATAAGGTTCTTTATATCCAAGATAAAAAGTTAATGCTAAATGTTTATGCTGTTAAGCTACAAATTGTCGTCCAACCCGAGGAAATTTCCTGGGGGCGCGAAGAAGTTATGCGGAAGACTTACAATGATTACATTGGAAACGTATTTCATCTGTCACTTAGTGATATGAGAGTAAAGGCGTTTTATTCTGATGGAAGAACGTTTATGTTCCATGTAACGATCCCTTCAAGAAGCAAACCAGAGTTTCCACGGTCACGGGGCAACGTGACACTGTTACAGTGGAGACCTCTTTACTATTGCAATGAACTAAGGACCGAACACGGAGAGATAATTCCCCGGAAGTCAATGAGTAAGTCAATAAATAGTTTAGAGAAGGAGAGTGGTACCCAGCCAGGTAAGTAACATGAACCTACCATCGGGACACGGGATTAAACTGGGAGCTAGCTCCCGGTCCTAGGACCGGAGAGAGCTAGCAGGATGTACCGCGGTCAGGTTGACTCCAGCATGGATGGAGCCACCGCTGCACCGCTCCGCTCAGCCAGCTGCACCACTTTATTCGTGCCCGTTTGCCGTGTGACGTTAAATCAAAAAACTTCATGAGGTTGAAATCGCACGTATGTATGCAAACAATGAGTATCTTTCTTTTCTCATGTGTACGATCAAAATAGGAATTTTAAATTTGAAAATAAAAAGTTCGAATGTTCCATTTTTAAAAACGATGTCATGTGTCGGACGGACTGACGGACATGACGAAAGGGTTCCGAACTGAAGTCGGAACCCTAAAAACTCAGGGTGTTACATATAGATGGCGTTTCAGATGACACCGTCACGCTAGGCTGCGTGACGTACACGTGTGCCGGAGACTTCAATGAAGGCGTGCAGTGGCAGAAGGACGTCAGGGAAGACTGTAAGGTACCCTCGCAATTGCCTCAAATGTTACATAAATTGAATATATGTATTATCGAATACCTGAATTTACATATGTAATTTGTATATAATATAGTGTTAACTATGTACCATAGGATGAAATTTCCTACTGCCGAAACCAAAAAAAAACAAAAGTTAAAAAATATAATAATTATATGTGTCTACAGCGAGACAAATATGTGATAAAGAAATCCTACAAAACGTTAAAGTGGTGCTAACGTATAGTGGTATGTACTCGTATATTGTGACGTGAGTGTCAACTGTTAACATAGATGTAAAGTATATCATTAAATTGAGTGCATAACTAAATTATCTTTCTGTGTTAAAAATGAATGTCCGATCCTCAGACTTCAACACCGGAACAAATTGTAGTTGATCTGCAGCGCGTGGTTAACGAGCCGGTACCTTTGGATAATGTTACTGCAGTTCTTCATAAGGTCAGTGTTACTGGAGGTCACTACCTCACTACATGTACAAGCTGAGTGTACAAGATATCTGATTGATGTTACATGACAGATGTAAAGTATGTATGTAGTTCTGATAATAAAATTATTATGATTTCTTTGGAAAATCTCTGAACTCTCAAACAACGTACTATTTATCTTTTTGTTAACCGACGACAAAAAAAGGAGGAGGTTCTCAATTCGAGACGTTTTTGAAGTGAAAACTTCTTAAGTACGGGGGTGATTTGAAATTCGATGAAACGAAACTGTCCAGTGACAGTAAAAAGAGACAGACACAAATTCTTAAGTGAGATAGGAAGCATTGTACAGGGATAGAGGAGTGGTAGGGGAGGGGGAGGGGAATTGAGTTGAGCGGAGTTGAGTGGAGTGGAGTTGAGTGGAGTTGAATGTTTAAATTCGAAATTTTACATTCGTCTTGAAAACAAAATTTTTGAAGGTTTCACTTCTAACACGTGTGAATTGCACACATTTTAATTTTTTAATGTATGATCACGCAACAATCGGCAAAGAAGAGAAGAGTAACTTACTACGGAAATTATTTTTTTCTGATACAGAATAGCCAGACCAGCAATTATTTATTCGAATATAGATTCAATTTATCCGTCACTATCTTATCTTAAACGTAAAGAGTATCTGAAGTTATACAAACTTTCACCCTTATCTTAATGCTTTACAGAATGTGGCAAAGTTATAAGAACGTCGCAATCTGGTAGAGAAACCCTACAAAAGAAGTGATGACGTCTTCTTTTTCAGGTGAACTACCTTTTAGAGACAAAGAAGAAATTGAAGAATCCTGGACGTCTGTTGCATTTGTTGGACCAGTTGGGGTCCTCTGTGAAACTGAACGCATCGCAAAGGGTGGCGGCGACCGTGGGCATCAGCATATCGTTGATAGTCTCCGATGTTAATTCTAGTAGACCCATGTGGGGGCTCAAGATGTTTGGCCAAAACAGCAGCAATTTTAGAAACGAATCTTTTGAATTCATGACCAGTAAGTTATATAACTTAGTAGATGTTGATCAATCCTAAGAAATATTGCCAGGTATACCGTGCGATGTATATATGGAAAATTACAACAATATTATGTACGCAAAAAAGAAGAAAATTCTGCATAATGTGTTTTATCATTTTTAAATGGAAGAATGAACATTATTATATCCTAATAATTTATATTGGCGCATTCCAAAAAGAAACAACTTTCATTCAGTTCCAAAATCTGGTTATACCTTTTGCAACAACTTCATGCTATTTAAAATTTGTATCTTATTTTCAGAGGCGCCAGACCCATCTACTTCATACTCGGATAGTAATGAAATCGTGGTGGTGCTTCCCGCGTCCGTTGCGACGTCCCCGGGCCGTGTTAGCTTCGTAACGTTCCACGACCACGGCGCTGCTTTCTCTTGTTTTGCCAACAACTACTACTTTGTCATCAACAGCAACGTGATCAGTGTCACCGTACAAAACTTTACACAGTTTGAGGAAGGAGAGGTAAGCACTGGTCTTGTAATGGCATCTCGATTAAATGATACCACGAAGTATTTAAGTACTCTGTGATCATACCAATATATTTTTTTTTTTTTTTTTTTTTTTACTTACGATAAGTTAATGCTTGACCACAATCCCACCTGATGGTAAGTGGAGATGTGGTCCAGGATGTTGAGCGCACTAACTTAATAAAAGCCTATTCACTCTTTTCTTAAAGACATCCACGTCATAGGTGGGCGGGAACGCAGACGCAGGCAAGCTGTTCCATTCCTTCGCGGTGCGCACAATGAATGACGACGCAAACCGCCTCGTCCGTACCGGTGGGATGTTCACCACGAAAGGGTGGATACCCGCCGTGCGTCGTGACGTTCGATGGAGGAACGGGGAAGGGGGAATTAATTCAAATAATTCCTGCGCACACTCTCCAAAATGTGCCCTATAGAAAACCGAGAGGCTGGCTACTCTGCGCCTGTGCTCGAGGCTTTGCAGATTGGTCTTAACCAAATCTGAGTCACCAATGAGCCTCTTCGCACGCCTCTCCATCGAATCCAAAGCAGAAAGGTAACATTTGGCTGCACCTGCCCAAATATGAGAACAGTACTCCACACACGGCCGAACCTGAGCTTTGTATAGCGTTAACAGTTGCTTTGGTGTGAAGTACCGCCGGACCTTCGCAAGGACGCCAAGTTTCCTTGCACCAACTTTAACTTTGGATTCGATGAACCGCCCAAAGTTGAGCTTGGAGGATATCTCAACTCCTAACAACTGAAGGCAGTCGGTATAATCCAAGGGCACATTCTGAAAAGTAGGAGCCAAGGTGAGCGGGCTCCTTTTGGCGGTGAAGAGACACGTCTGTGTTTTAGTGGCGTTGAATCTCACAAGGTTGGCTTCGCCCCATTCGGACACAGCCCGAAGTGTGAGATTCACACGTTCCACCATCGCCTCTCTTTCTGACTGAATTTCATGCCTACTGGCCTTGGAACTCGGTAGGTATCTCTCTACCACTGTGCTATCATCTGCGTACCCATAGATACCGGGCATGAGCAGGTCATTAATGTGTAGCAAGAATAGAGTAGCAGAGAGAACGGACCCCTGAGGAACTCCGGCATTTGTAGTCATCGTTTCTGATGAACTGCCATCGACTACAACCCGGAAAGACCGGTCACTCAGGAAGTCCTCTACCCAGTTGATAAGGCCAGGGCATATGCCGTAAGCTGGAAGCTTGTTTAAGAGGCTAGCGTGCCAGACCTTATCGAAGGCCTTCGAGACGTCAAGGGAGACAGCAAGCGCCTCCCCATTTTTCTCGAGGGCCTCGCCCCATATGTGTGTGGCATACGCTAGAAGATCCCCTGTTGACCGGTTTCGGCGAAACCCGTACTGCCGGTCACTAAGGAGATCATTTTGCTCTAGGTATGCCATGAGGCGCCTATTCAATGTACGTTCCATAATCTTGCAGAGTATGGAGGTAATTGAGATAGGCCGATAGTTGGTGGGGTCAGCACGACTGCCTTTCTTGGGCACGGGCTGCACGTTGGCAAGCTTCCAGGATTTAGGCACTGATCCAGTCTCAATTGAGAGTCGAAACAGACGCGTCAGCACAGGAGACATCTCGGGTGCACAAGCCTTTAGCACAACCGCTGGAATTCCATCAGGTCCACTGGCTTTATTCACGTCTAGACACCGCAGAGTTTTGAGAACCTCTTTGTTAGTAATGCGGACTTCTGACATAAAAGTACCGCAGTGAGGTATTATAGGTGGTACGTTGTTGCCAGCATCTAGACGCGAATTTTCGGCAAACAGAGATGCAAACAAGTCTGCTTTCTCTTTAGCCGTGTGAGCCAGGGAGCCATCCGGTTTTACCAGTGGAGGCAGTGTAGGCCGACAGAAGTTAGTCTCAACCGCTTTGGCGAGTGACCAAAAAGCTCTACTGCCAGCCGGTTGGTCAGAGAGCTTTGCGCCAATACGTTGAATGCGGTTAAGACCAGCCTTCTGTATTGCCTTTTTATAGGACTTGGCGGCTTGGTTAAAAGCTTTTTTCTTGGAACTGATATCCGGAGCTTTGCGGTCTCGAGCGTCAACCCAAGATAGGTACGCCGATTGTTTGCGCTTTTCAGCCTGAATGCATTCGGCGTTAAACCAAGGGTGAGCTTTGCCACCGGTGGGGACGTCAGAGAAAGGGATGAAATATTCCATCGCCTGACGTACCACATCGGTTATAGCATCCGCGCAGCTCGACGGATCATCCGAAGAGAAGCAGACCTGCCGCCAAGGATAGGATGCAAAGAAGTGCCGCATCTCATCCCAATCTGCTGACCTGTAATGCCACATTCGCCGGGTACCACCGCAATCGTGGTCAGGAGGGCAATATGACGATACAGATTTCACCAGACAGTGATCAGAGGTACCCAGTGGGGAAGAAACCTCCACTGTGTACCTGTCTGGATCGGTTGTCAGCAGAAGGTCCAGGCAATTAGCTGTGTGGCCATCGACATCAGGCACCCTAGTCGCTTGCTTTACCAGCTGAGAGAGGCCTAGCGACGTGGCAAATTTCCACGTTTCTCTCCCTGCATGGTCAGTCCTCTGGTATGGGAACAGCCAGTCCTGATGAACGGCGTTAAAGTCCCCCAGAAAGACTAACTGAGCCGTAGGGTGCTGACGAAGGGCCTCATCAGCTGCCACACTGAGGTATTCAAATAGCCGAGTTGTCTCCTGGTCACCGCTGTGCGATCGGTAGACACAAGAATATAAGATCTTGTCGATTCCTGTGTCTACTAAAGCCCAGATAGTAGAGAAGGTGGAGTCTTCAAGGTGACGGAGGCGCAGACAGCAAATGTCGTTGCGAGCGTATAAACAGACTCCAGCACGAGGATGAAAGTTGTGCTCTATGGTGTATCCCGGATAGTCCAGGTACGCCACGCTGGACGGACAACTAATCTGCGTCTCCGTCAGAAAGAGCAAATGCGGCTGCGCAGTCTCGAGATGGTGGTGGACTGATGAGAGATTAGAGTGCAAGCCTCGGATGTTTGTGAGGTGCACTTTAAGTGAGGGGAAGTGCAGCCGCTGTGAAAACCCATTCTCTTTGCTCTTACCTTTCATTTAAAAAACTGATCGCGGAGTGAATAGGATGGGGAATGGCAGTTGAACGAGGCGCTGCGAAGGTAACCAAGTGACAAAAAATTTGTGTCGCTATGTCATTGGGGCCTTAGCTTGGAGACCGCGGGGACGCCCGAACCCCCCCGGAGATCGCCATCAGGTCCCCTCATCCGGTCGCCAACCGGCATGATGGAGCCACTCCGGGATTTTTCGCAGATGGCGGGGCAGCCTTTCGTGGGTGGCTGTCCCACTACTTGGGCCCCCAACTGTCTACGGTCGGCCAGCGGTGCACCGTGCTTCGGATCCCGCTGCCCTCCACAGCTAAGCTCCCGACACAGCAACAGAAACTCGTCACAACCGGTCTCACTACGCAGCGCAACTGTTCAGACCCATTCCCCATACGGCTTCACCAGACATCATGCCGGAACACGACGAATCGTTTGGCGGCACGGCTTTGTCCGGTGGGTGGTAACTGAAAGCCGGCAGCCGATGTTATGGCCTACCACCAGAGTTGCTACTCGTTTAGCACTACCCAGGGGACACGTGTAGGGTATTGTGTATAAAAGTAATCTCCTACGGACGCGAGCAGCACATCCCCCGTATAAAAGTAATCTCCTACGGACGCGAGCAGCACATCCCCCAAAAATTATTATGTAGATATAATTTTGACAATCATTAGTCACCATAATTTTTTTTATCAATCTTCATTTTTCTTTTTGCAACCTATATTAATTGCTGTCAATTTATATAATTTTGCAGGTAATAAATATTTACTTTAAGCCCATAAGAACAAACATCCGCAGAAATGAAAGTCGTACCTGTGCATACTGGCACTTTACTGACGTCGACGAGACGAGCGGCTACTGGTCGCAGGAGGGCTGCTCCTTCATCCGCGCGGTGCGGCCCGGCCTGCTGGACACCTGCCGCTGCACCCACCTCACGCACTTCGCCGAGATCTTGGTTCCCCGAACTGTATTCTCCGAGAAAAATGAGAACGTCCTCGAAACCATATCCATCATCGGATGCTTTCTCTCCATTCTCGGATTGACAATGGTGGCCGTCACGGCTATTATGTTCAGGACGTGGCGAAGAGAGTTCTGTAACAAAATATGGCTCCAGTTGTGCATACCAATATTTTTCAGGTCCATCTGTTTCCTGGTGATCGTGTTCGCTAAATTCGACCACTACAACATCGGGTGCATGCTTGTTGGTATCGCGTTGCACTACTCAGTTCTTTGCTCATTCTGCTGGATGTTAGTCGCTGCCGTGCTATCGTATAGAAAGCTGGTTATAGTTTTTAGTGTGGAATCTTCCCATAAATTGTTGAGAGCTTGCGCGTTTTCTTACGGAGTCCCGTGTGTTGTGGTTGGTGTTCTTCTTTCTGTAGCGTCAAACTCCTATGTGGGAAATTTCGAAGAGACGAATCCGTCGGGTAAATTCTGCTATCCCTCCGGCCTCGGCCTCTGGCTAGCGGTGTACGCGCCCATAGCGGCAATACTTCTCGCGAACTGGACGCTATTCGCTTTAATATTTCACTCCGTGTTTCTATCGAAGAGGGTTCAGAGGTATGGCGAGTCGAACCAAGCACTAAGATGTGTCGCCGTCAGTTGCTTGTTGGTGTTTGCGTTTGGGTTACACTGGGTTGCGGGGCTCTTCGCTAATAACATAGTGGCGGCCTTTTTCTTCAATATAACGGCGTCACTCCAGGGTTTTGTCCTTTCTATGTTCTTCATCTTGGGGAATGTGGAGACAAGAAAGATGTGGTTCAATAAGATTAAATCGACACGCAAAGTTTCCGTGGTATATTCGGCAACAATGAATGAAAATTCTAATGTATTTATTATCCAAAGGAGAAACTAAGTAACAGTCAAGTGGCTGTGGCGGCAGATTTTTGTTTACCTCGCAAGGGCCTCCCGTAAGCGCGAACAAAGCCTTAGGTGTTAAAAAACTTACCATCAATGTGTATCCTTGTACAAGTGACGTCAGTACCTATACCTCTATCATTGTGTTAGATATTATTAGCACAGCTATAATTGTATTAATATATTAACTTATAATGGGCAAGTACTTATGAGACTGGCCACCTCATTGTTAGAAAAAGGAATAAAAAAGGGTATGATGTAATGAGCTGTCAGAGACATAGGAATTATGGAGAAAAATATAATAGAAACTAGGGATTTACGCAACCGATTGTCTGTATATTATCTTAAAATAAATGTCTTAATAACATTGTATCAAGAAGTTTTTATTAATTGGTGATGGCTATTATTTGACCTGGTTCAGCGATAAAAGCAGTCACAACTATAGATCAGGGGGTAAAATTACGTTTATTGATGTGAAACATCTTTACGCGAGGGGTAAACTTGGTTTTTGACTTGGCGATCGTGGCGACGCATCTCGATGTTTCAAATCTGTCAGCCGTCCCATGACAGCTGTTATTTAATAACTAACAATATACCTACCAATTGTGCGGTGATGCACATTGTGATAATTTTTATCATACAACGCGAGGTTTAGTAGCCATCGGTCTTGCATACAATCAAATATAACCCGAAAGCAATTTTTTGTGGAAAAGGAGAACCCCGATTTCCGGCCACGAATTATATGTGTTCTGTGGTAGGCATAAGAAAAGACAAGAGTAAACTATATACCAAAAAATTCGTCTTATTTACTAGATAAACACGTTTAAATCTGAGCCTCATCTGCATTTGCTAAATGAACAAAATAATACAAAAAAGTTTTCATAAGTATTTACCTCATTACAAACGATTTTATAATCGATTAAATCGATTTTATAATCGATTAAATCGATTACATATATCGATTAGGGAACTTAATAATATATTTTATGAATTATTTATTATTCATTGTAAGTACAAGATTAATTCCTTTTTTACATCTTTTCTTATTCATTATATAACTAAACTATGTAATATATTTATAATTACCATTAAATCGTTACGCTAATTAAAAGACAATTCTAGTATTTTGACATCGATTTCGAGACATTTGAATCGATTGACAACAAAGATCTCTGTTGTAATCTAACCTATCTAATGTCATTTTGGTTACCATAGCAATTATAAATAACACCATTGTCAATAATCTTGCATCTTTTGTGTATTTTTACTATTAAATTAATATTTTCATCGTATTTGCAGTCCTATTTACTATTGAAACATATCGAAACGCACACAGTTATTTTAATTTTCTATTGCATTCGCTTTCGTACTAGTGTTTTGGTGAATGTGTTTTCGCTATAACTTCTGGATTTGTTGTTGTTTTTTAAACAAATATTGCGTGAATATTGGACTCCGAGATCGCCTGTTTTGTGACTGACCTTTTTCTGAACACTGGATGACGTACCCTATATACCTCTAGAAGAACAGTAGGATGCAGACGTTGCAGTACCCATACAATACGTATACCTACTGCACAATTTCTAGACGAAATATTAATATAATATTATGATGTGATGATAACTAATAAAATCCCTTTAAAACATGAAATAGCTTTTATTATTAATAATATTCACCCACCTTCTTGGTTTCAACCATTACCTACTGTTTAAGTAGTTGTATTTTGTTAGTGTTTATATGTAACTTTAATTTTTACTGCGTCTTATGATCATAATTATTCCTAATACTGTCAATATTAGAGTAGGTGTTTGGTTTGAGGTAGTAAGTCCCTAGTAACAGGCATAATATATTGCTGTGAGTGACATGAGTGTGACATAACCATATTTAGGTGGAAATTGTAGGATTTCATTAGTTGGCCATTGCTAGCAGACGTGAAAATTGGAGAAATTAAAGCTTTTACAATGATCTAATTGACCACCAATTTTCATTCTTGTCTAATCTGGGCCGGTGTCTCTATGGAAGATGGGGTTCTCCTTTAGGCTGCTTACATACTAGCGTTTGTAAAGCGCTTCTTGCACCCAATGAGCAATCAATGAGTTACAAAAAATTATAATTTTACGATGAAGAAAATTACTGATAGCTTATCATGGAATTACAATGTACTAAAGTACCAGAACAGACAGCGCCAACAAAATTTGTGTAGCGTCGGGAGGTTCTGTTTATAAATCGAACGAATCTATTGAAAATTGAAGCCTACTGCAGCCAATTCATTGGGCCAAACATCGTGTTTGCGGTGTCAGTTTTATACCCCAGTTAATAATACTTCAATGTAGCTTATCAATTTTTTTCCTACCTCTCAATAAGAAGCGCTATCGAAGTATTATAAGGGGTCCCCGAGACGATCAAGCGCACTTGACAAGTCTTACGTGATTGAAGGTTTCACTTGATGAGTGACTTGACGCCCATTGACGGTTCTGTCAAGTCCGATCAAGTGTACTGCCACAGTCGCCTACCAATTTGTGCCCATTAAAGTCGTCGCATAAAATGGTTTCCAACGCAGATATGGCATTCCTTGCCATAACTCTAGCGGTAACTGTTAAAAAAAAAAGAAAAAAGAAAGAGACGATGGTGTAAGGAATGGTATAAATTGAGACATCGATTCACTCATGAACATTTGCAAAGAACTCTTCAAGCAACTGAGCCGGATGATTATAAAAATTTTCTACGAATGGACAACGATTCTTCTGAAGCATTGTTGGAGCAATCGACCTTTTATTTTATCGGCAAACTCCCTACTTTTGACTTTCCATAGTACAGGAAAATCCCTGTACAGAGATATCAACAAAAGCCCAAAATCACGTTCTGTAATAATGTCGGCGCTTGTCGCCGAGGCCACGTCTAGGTCCTTTCGTCATCCGCCATCTTCGATGTTCCGGTCGAAAATGAAAAAAGCTTGTCAAGTCACATCAAGTCGCGTCAAGCGCAGCCGCATCAAGTGTCGTCAATCAAAATTTCTGTCAATTATGGTCAAGCCGTAGACCGCTTGACGGTACACGTCAAGTCAATGCAGTAAACGATCAATATTCGGTTCAATCACGTAGACTTGTCAAGTGCGCTTGATCGTCTCGGGGACCCATAAGTTATCGTATCAGGTTTAATTGATTGCAGAAGATCATCAAATTTGGTTATTATCATTCGTAAATGTCTTTCTATTTTTTATATTTTTAGTTTGTAGTAAGAAATATTAATTTTCCTTAACAGATTGAGCAAGTCATTGACTCAGATGAAAGAAATAAAAGGCAGATGGAACATTCGCAAAGAAATGTAATGGGTCCCCGAGACGATCAAGTGCACTTGACAAGTCTTACGTGATTGAAGGTTTCACTTGATGAGTGACTTGACGCCCATTGACGGTTCTGTCAAGTCCGATCAAGTGTACTGCCACAGTCGCCTACCAATTTGTGCTCAATCAAGTCGTATATGGCATTCCTTGCCATAACTCTAGAGCGGGCTATACACCTTCAGTTTTAACTGTGCGATTTAACTGTACAGTCGAACTGTACAGTTAAATCGTTAGGTGTGTAGAACAAACAGTTGAACTGTACAGTTTTAACTGAATCTAATCAAAATATGAATAGATAAATCTGTACAGATAGAACTGTACAGTTAAAACTGAGAGTGTGTAGTCGAAACTGCGCAGTTTTGTCAGTTTTGTCACAGCGAGCGTGAAGTGAACACGTATCGACCTTGCTATCTGCCTTTGCTATTTGCCTTTCATGAGGTGTTATAGCATTTCTCAATATGGTGTCTTGCCTTTTTATTAATGGTATCACTAATGACAGCAGATGCAAATATGTATCTTCATTCATTCTCAAATAATTATTGAAATCTTTTGGAGTAATTCTCAATTCATTTATCAAGGATGTGTGTGAATACGATTTTCTCAACAGAAGCCAGTGTTTACACCACAATTCAGGTTTTTTTCGTTTTCTTCTATTTTCTTTTAACACACACATTAGCCCTACGATCGCTAAAGCGTCGTCTATGGAGGCCATGATGATAAAAACTGAAAGATCGTATATTTTTACTTGATCGTGTGTAGGCTGTATGGACCTACGTTTTAACTGTACAGTTCAACTGTACAGTTAAATCGCACAGTTAAAACTGAAGGTGTGTAGCCCGCATAGCGGTAACTATAAAAAAAAAAGAAAAAAGAAAGAGACGATGGTGTAAGGAATGGTATAAATTGAGACATCGATTCGCTCATGAACATTTGCAAAGAACTCTTCAAGCAACTGAGCCGGACGATTATAAAAATTTTCTACGAATGGACAACGATTCTTCTGAAGCATTGTTGGAGCAATCGACCTTTTAGGCCAGATCCTCATTATAATGCCGTTCACAGTTCGGTCTCGGTTTGATAAAATATTATGCAGTATAAAATATATCTATGTGTGCATTCATACTATCCGTGACAGTCAAGTTTCGCTCCAATTGTATAATTTGTATGTGATACGACTTTGCCAGATGACTTTACCAGACCGAGATCGGATCGAGAACGGACTGTGAACGGCATTATAGTGAGTATCTGGCCTTATTTTTATCGGCGTACTCCCTACTTTTGACTTTCCATAGTACAGGAAAATCCCTGTACAGAGATATCAACAAAAGCACAAAATCACGCTCTGTAATAATGTCGGCGCTTGTCGCCGAGGCCACGTCTAGGTCCTGTTCGTCATCCGCCATCTTCGATGTTCCGGCCGAAAATGAAAAAAGCTTGTCAAGTCACGTCAAGTCGCGTCAAGCACAGGCATATCAAGTGTCGTCAATCAAAATTTCTGTCAAGTATGGTCAAGCCGTAGACCGCTTGACGGTAATCGTCAAGTCAATGCAGTAAACGATCAATATTCGGTTCAATCACGTAGACTTGTCAAGTGCGCTTGATCGTCTCGGGGACCCATAACGAATGACGTGAAGTCACTTTTTCGCTATGTGTGCGTGACAACCTTAATGTCAACTAGCAGTGGCACCGTATGGATACGTAATTCTTTGTGTGTGTGAGGATGCCAAATGAAAATCACAATCTCCAGCAAATTTTTAAATGTTGTTTGACATATTTCCAACTTAACACATTATGCACAATTAAATTGGCAAATTATTTATTACTAGTGAACGTTTTTGCTTCGATTCGGTAAGCAAACAGTCGATAAATGTAGGGATGGTATTCTTTAAATTGTCGTGATTTTTTTATTTGTGAACCGATTCAAATAAAACAAACACTAAATGTCAACCCAAGCTCATTAGAATACGTCAGTGAAAATCGAATCTTTCATTATGCCGTCCTGAGAAACAAATAGTGGAACAAATGCATAGAAAAACAGTCAAAAATTTAAGTTGTAGGTATAATTATATGTGATAATCATAATTGATTTTAATTTCATCACTAGTTATCAAAAAGTACACTTATTAAAATATATGTAAATGTTCTTTTAATATAAAATAATACTTAAATATATTTCATCATCATCATCCTGCCCATTTCCCAATTTTATTTGGGGTCGGCGCAATATGTTTTCGTCTTCCACACTTCCCTATCAGCCGTCATCTTTACACTAACTCTCTTATCTTTCATATCATCTGTCACACAATCCATCCATCTTTTCTTTGGTCGTCCTCGACCCCTTCGTCTATCCATATACTTAAATATATTTAATTGTTTTAATTAACCTATGGACTTTTTTAATGCGGAATAGGTTAGTGTTTGACCACAAAACCACCTGAGATGATAAGCGGTAATGAAATCGTGGATGGTAAAGCACACTAACTTAGTAGAAGCCTATTCACTCTTGACTTGAAAACACCCACATTATAATCTGACGGGAACACCCACTAATTTTATCCCTCTAAGCCTTTGTACTATCTATCTTGTGTGTATAATATCCCAGCGTTAGGTGTTTATGCATTGGCTGTATTTCCTGATTTTTAGGTTTAAATAAATACAAATATTTACTTTTTTAATAATTTTTTTCCATATAAATTTATAATTCGACCACTGTTCAAATAGCTCATGCATATTTCCCCAAATTTAGGGTAACCGATTTTCACATAAAGCTGGTATAGAAATGAATAATTGTCGAGGTTTTGTGTTCCCAGTAAACCGCAAAAATATTATTATAAATACATAATAAAATAATGAACAGACACCTCTGAAAAGACATTCCATCTTCTTTTCTTTGATTTTGCGAACTACTTTTACATAGTTTAAAAATGCAAGACGGCACTAAAACTGATAAAATTATTTTATAAATTTTGACAATTGCGACTTTCATGCAATTTGACGCTTTCTTTAGTAGTGACACGAGATTGTATTAGTTTTTTATTTTGTATTATTCGTGGTAGGCTTACGTCGTACTCGAACGACGTTATCTGCCTTTTATTCTTTCATCTGAGGTCATTAATAAAATGTCGGATGAGCGCATACGTCTTTAAAATCCTAGTGCGGTGTTAGCCTAATGTCAAAATTGCTTTATTTTTCTATAGATGTGCATGCGTTTAGGCCAGTAATTTTTTGAATCATTGATTTTAGTCATGGATTACTCTAACTGGATACATAACTTCATAGTGGTACCTGAAGATCGATGACATCATAATAATATAAGAATGACCATTTTGATGAAAAAATGAAAATATGGCGATATGTGCGCTTCACATGTTAAGCTAGAAGATGGAAGTGAATTAATTATGACTGTTGTGTACATTTCACCTAATAAAAAAATGAATGATATCACATTGACGTACTATACATAGACAGGCTATCTCAAACAAAATGTGTGTTCCACCGCCGGCTTGCCCTCCGTTCTCTTTTCAAACTAGAAGCCTCGTTTGCACACTTGCCATAGAGTAACTTTGTTTAAGACACTTGTCGAACCAAGACAAGCAGTCACCGACTCAAAATCTTTACAAGCTTTTACTCCAACTTTATTTAACGTGCAAAAGCGTTTAAACGATTTCAAACGTAATTACCATTGATTCGTGTCAAAAAATCCAACACTTTAAATTGGTCACAAGCGTCGCGTCGGCAAGCTTATTTAGTCCATTAACACGCTAGTGGCTTGCCAAGTTCAAACGCTCCTTATGATTTTTTCATTCAAAATGGCGGGAACATTGCTCAATAATTTAATTAAATTCGTTTTAGTTGATTTAAGTTAAGATTTTGTTTTCTTACTGATGATAAAGTGATGACATTATCTTTTTTGTTTTTTGTCGTGCAATTGTGACACGTTCTTATTATGCACGACGGCATTTTTTCAGTTTTTTCGTAAACAATTTTGACATGCGGCCGCAATAAGCGCAGCCGAGTGATAGCTGAGTGACAGAATGAAATGCAGCCGGCCGGCTGCAATGCACACCCCCGCATCCGATGTTCGCGGTGTCCCTTCTATACGCTAGTAATACTAATTCTATGTGATATCATTTCATTTTTACATGACAGATTATTTCCGTATAGTCGCAGAGGTTCAATAATTTTTAAAACCGATAAAGATAAAATACCTTTGATTTTGGCTGGGGATTTCAATGTTAATTTTGCAAAAAATGAATCAATGCCATTAATTACATTCCTCCAAGAAGAATTTCAACTGGAAATTAACAATAATCCAAAAGAATGTACTACAAGACATGGAACAACAATAGATGCTGTATTTATTAGATATCTTGGTAACGTTATGTCTAATACTTTTGTAACATACTTCAGTTATCATCGATCAATTGTCACAGCAATACCGTCAGAGACAACATCGAATATAATTATTACTGAAGTTACTGATGATAATAATTGAGTTGGTGCTTGAGTTGTTATTTGAATTAAAAAAATTTGTATACAAAGAAAATAAATGTTTATTAAATAAACTGTCATCATTTTCTGGAGAAAATTCGTAATATTGTATTTCTTCATCATACCATATTTAGTACGGCATGCCTAGGTATCTATCAGCACCACTGCCGGCAAAACAGCGTATTTGATTAGTATAAATACAGATATAAGCTATGTTAGCATAAGTAGTTAATAGTAAGTAGTCATTAAACTAACTACTTCGGAACCCTACATTGCGCGTGGCCTGACACGCACTTGCCCGGTTTTTTAGAGTTTACAATATAATTGTCGAATGGATTAGAAAGTCTTACAATTTTGAATCGATTTGTTGCAAAAATTGGTTTCCATCGTTAACCGATTTTTTTGTACATCTCTAGTGTCACTGTGATTACAAACAAATAGAATAGTTTATCGACTATTGACAAAGATATTTTACCTCTTTTTTAATACATATAATATCATTGACTATTGACTTAGAATAGTTTATCGATTCTCGCATAAAGACATGTTTTTATTTTACATTTTGACTTTACATAACCATTTCATCCTTAATTTAACACGCGCTCTAACGGCAAAGCCACAGCATTTCTAGGCATGCCATGCCATGCCGTCGCGGAATCGCTGCTAGAGCGGGCGGGCGCCTCTTTTGTCTCACTTGCCTCGGCATTCCGAACACTGCCAAAGCATTCCAAAAAATGCCGATGATGCCGCGGAATATCGACACGATATGCCTTTCAGCAAATTTATTCTTGTACCCACAATGAACATAGAAATTCAAATCTTATCGTCAAAATATTTTTCTTTTCGTCGCATAAAAATACCTTGCCATACCTCCGCCGCGCAGCGCCGTAAATACATGCCGTTAATGGGCGCAAGCTGTGCATTATAATATCTCTACTCGGTTGGTTATCTATATAGGACCAATGAGTCGTTTATTAATCAGGTCAGCCTTTACCGCCGACATCTAGTATGTAGACAGGACGGTTATAAAAGGTTCTAACATAAATAGACAGTTGCTTAGCAACCCCCTCTTATACGCGTCATTACCTTCTTGTTCCGCCGCGTCACTGTGATATTGTAAAAACATTGCCATTCCTTCGCTGTCAGTCATTTACAACACGCGCAAAAATGTTTTGGGGTATAAGTCCAGCACTCGATTTGCAAGAAGAGTACCTTCGGCGCGGTGACGAAAGCTCTTACGAACTTAACTTTTTGGTTGTCGGAGGATCCGATGCCAGGCACCTGATCAAAACCTTGTCGCAAGCTTATCGGCATAACAGGCGATACATGAATATCTTCGTGGTGGACGGATGTACAGAACTCGTCGCTCGGCAGCTGCTTCTTTTATCGCTAGCGTTGGAGAAAACTACGCGATGCGGTCTTTTAGAAAAGACAAGACGTTTCCTCGAAGTGTACGGAAACCTCCTTCTACGGCCGTCTACATCGAGGTACCTGATCGCCAAAGCTAGACAGTTGACTGGTATGGTGACCAACTTGGAATACATGAGCTGTCTTCTCCCTGGTGTATCTTTGGAACAGTTAAAATATCGCGAGCGAGATTATATGGAAAATCTTTTTAATTTTTGGACTACAGGTAACACTAACCAGTTTAATGCCTGTGAATTATGGGAGCATAGAATAAGGCACAGTCTCGGAGTAAGATATGATAATAGGGCTGGAGTTTATGACTGGGATTACCATATGCGCATGAAGGATATAGGAAGCCAGATATGTTACCAAGAGTACAAACATTTTAGAGAACACGGTGTCGCATTCACTTGGTTAGAAACTGAAGTCTGTCGACCGAACGTCTCCTTAGTCGCGGGAGTTTATAAATGTGGAGACAGATACCTTCATCGGGGTTATCTCGGTGATATGGTGACCTCGCCGTATATAGCGTACGGGTTGGACTGTGATGATAAAGACATGCTAAAATCTTCTCACGGCGTAAATTTTAAACGTGCAACAGATGTTAGTGAAAGAAACGTAATGCGTTCTCTCTATGAGTTGGAAAATCGTCGAAGATTTGACGTGAATTCTTTTAACTTAGATACAGAGCAGAATTTAGGGGCGGTCGTTATGAGCGAGCTCGATGCCAAAATATCGGAGTGCGGTCCAGAGGCCCCTTTGCTTCTACGCGAGGATCGGGACACTTACATAAACGTTGATTATGGTAAGGTTCATTTTTTGTCTCTTTCAGCTTTGGATCACTACCCTCATAAACCGCAGTTCCAGGGGTTATTTCACGGAGTGTTCGTGGGTCACAATATGCTGGCTAGAGTCAAACCGAGCATGTGGTCGATGGCACGCGATGATGCGTTTGTTATAATGGAGTCCCGGAAGTACATGGTGGAGTTAAAGCGGGATGACGTTAAGGCTTTTGGCGAGCAGATCCAGCAGGCCGCGGTCGCGGGACAGCTTGAAAAAATTGCATCGTTTGATCCGGAAAAAGACGATTTTGCCAAATTTTTGATAAAGAGACAAAGTTAATGTTAATGACATTTTTATGAATGGGTTTTCTTTTATTATTCTATTTTAAAATTATTCTAAAGTTCTTATTGTTTTACTGGTATAAGACCAACTGTATTTGTAAAAGTGGGTATTTGTGTTCTGTTGTGATTTGTTAGTCTTCTCTAATATCATTAAGCATAATGTCATTAAGCATAATAAATGGCGTTAAATAAGAACTCGTCTATGTTTATTTTATTACAGTCACGGTCCTACCGCTGGGCTTCATTTTTTGCTCATAATTGCGAGTTTGTAAGGAAAACCCTGCTACCATAATTCGTTCTTTCCTCATAACACGCCTGGCAGTGTCGATTTTGCGTTGCCACGGGGAATGAACGACATTATTAAGCCAGTTTCCTCCCACGCATGGAGTATTTAAGTAAGGAGAGCCATCTCTGTGTATGAAAAGTGTCCGTAACAGTGCGTCCAATATTGGGTGGCGCTGTGGTGCGCTATGATTAAACTTAGCAAACTTAACTCCGCAGCTCCGTCTACAACAGCGTCAACAGCTATGTTCATATCGTACTTATTGCGACGCCAACGGTAGTGTCGTAGGATGGTGGTAGGTACTGGCACTAATTCTATTTTCAGTAAACAGCTGGACATTTTCATATTTCCCCTCATATGAGATGGCTCTCCTTTCCTCTAAACCCCATGCTCCCACGCAAGAGCTCCTGAAGCCTTAGTGCGAGTTTTACGTGACATAACGGGCTCGCTACGTTAATGCGAGTTGGCTATTTGTATGGGATCGAAGCAGAGCCATATTATAGCGGCAGTGAAAAGAAAACGGTCCCATACAAATTGTAGCCAACTCGCATTTACGTAGTGAGCCCGTTATGTCACGTAAAACTCGCACTAAGGTCACTGTTCGCTGGATGAGGCAGTTGCTGTCTATGATAAGAGTTTAACGATATTTGTAAATTTTTTACAATGGATGGGCATAGAAGACGGTAATCACTTAATTATGGAGCAAGTATGCTTGTTGTAGCTACTATTGACGTTGATAAATCTATACTAATATTATAAAGAGGAAAGATTTGATTGTTTCTTTGCATTGAATAGGTTTTGAAACTACTGAACCGATTTGAAAAATTCTTTCACTGTTGGGAAGCTACACTATTCCCGCTTAGGCTATAGGCTATATTATATTTTCAAAAAATTAGGGATCCTTAATAAAACTCCAATAATATAACCCAAGATGTAAAAAAATAAGAAGACCGAAGCAAAGCGAGGGCGGTTACTCGTATTTTATAAATAAGAGTTTCACGGTAGTGCCATTGTGCCACCTTGAGAACGAGTTAGTGGCGCGACGAGGAGAAAGCCCCAAACATGCAGCTCTACCCTTCCCAGGTATGAGCCAGACTACATTTGCCTCTTATCACTAGGTAGTGGGTGTTAAGAAATATTGGGGAAATAAAACAATGAAAAAAATTTGTGTCATCTATTTTCTTTCATTAATAATATGTTACATTCATTCAATAAATCATATAGCAAATATATTTACAAGGTCAAAATCAAACAGAAAATGTCAACGTCTCAACGTTTTTCGTTTAAAATTCGTATTTTATATTACATAATAATATCACTTAATTTAACATTTTCTAAGTTAGTAAGGGCGGTAGTGATGTCATGGGCCCGAATCATCGTAACTTGTGGTGGAAATTATTCCCACGTATGGTGACGTCATTAAATTTAGTAACCGGCCCTTGTATCACAAAAAGCTTTTCGAATTAAGATGCTCACTCTTCGAAAACCTTATATTCTCCAAAACGTTTCAAAAGACGATAGCGATAACGACGCAAGTAAGGTATGCATGCGGATTTTTTTTTATTGTGACTTCTTTAGGTTAAGTATTACCTTTATCCTTGCTCAAACCTTTTAAACTGACTTGTACCTACTACAATATATTCACCTAAGGATAATGTCACTAAACATTCATTCGGTATGATAAACAAATTAATGAAACATAAATTCGGAACCTTCTGGAGAGTGTAACGGGGCAGGATTTTTTTTGTAATTATAAAATAACTGTTTTTAATGGTCTTAAGCCTACGATTAAATTACGACTTAGTTAAATATTACTAGCTAGCTACGAGTGTCTATCTAATTGAATACTATCCGGCGGGGGTAATCTGTGACGTTGAAAGAGACGGGTAGAGTCCGCACCCTCAGTGGAAAAAAGCATAAGTCGTGTTACTTTGAATTTTAGTTATTAATATTATTGGAAAGAGGGACAAAAGCTGCTTATGCTTAAATTTTTTTAATTTTTATCATTAATCTTAACGGTTTTGTACAAGAAATAGTAAATTCCATTACTTCTTACTGATATTTTACAGTTTTTTTGCTCTCCTGTTAACTTGCAATTTTCATCTTATGCCTTTTTTCCACTGAGGGTGCGACTGACTAGGTATAGAGATCACGTTACTGTACTTTGAGTCAATAATGCGTCAACTAAACTTTAATCATTATGCAATCTAAAAATAATCAGCGATCGACATGCATTCTTCGCTTGAAGCAGTTAAGGCCGAATGGGCCAAAAACAACTACCATTCAAAAAACGAAAAAAAAGCAATTTTGCTAGTACCGTCACTTATTAATCACTTAATTTCCTAATATTAACTATGATTTAAAGATGGCAGTGTTCAAATTGTCCATGTTTGAATCCTAACTATTTGTGAGATCGATTGAACGATGGCGTGAATGGAAACCTGACCAGATGAGGCGATGAAGTGTAATAGTTTGGTAGGCCCTTGTATGGTTCACTCAGTTAGTGCAATCGCGTGCCTGCATATCAATCCAGAATTATACATCGCACCAAGGATTTACCGGCGCTACAAGGCAGTGCTGGCACAATGTATAACTACTACGCGTTTCCTTAAAGTTTGCCCTTACCTCCCGCCCCGTTCCTCGTACCGCACCTCATTTAGTACGGACAGCAACGCTACCCGCGTATTTTTGAGGTCCGGTGCGGCGAGTACGTTCTTGAGTTTGTTGTTGATTTTGATGTTACTTTCGTTAAATTATTTTTCTATTGATTTATTTTACGTTCGTTGATTATTCTCGCTACAATGACTAAAATAGAAAATGTTTTACACAGTGGTAAACGTAATTTGTTATTTAAGCCAGTGAAATTTTTTGATTACTTTTTTGTCTACAGTACCGTTAGCTGTGAAATCGTAACGGTCGACGAGAGCAAACTTGAAGGAAACGCGTAGTAACTAGTTGATTGTGTAACCAGCGCCGAAGCCATCTCAGAAGGTGAGTACAGGCGGCTCAATGCGTTGGTTGCGAAAAATAGTCAAAGGTATGTATAGTACTGTTATAGCATCTTACAGGCCTTAGTTATGCTATCAATGGTACACAAGAGTCGCGAAACCGGGGCATTTCGGTGTACAAGATGGGGCCAAAAATGAAACATTAAATGCGTCGTGGTTGTACCCTAGCCTCACATGGCATAGTTTCGGTGTCTGTTGATTGTCTTACCTACACACAAACGCGTTCGCCTCATCTAGAAAGTATCTTTACCTAAAAACGTTTTCTTTATCTTATATTATCGTGTTAATCTAAACATACACTTTTATCTAATACCACCAATCGACTTTCATTAAATATTTTATCCTTTCGGTGTGTGTAATTAGTTATCACTTACAGCTATACAGCTATTATTTTTTACGTTTAATTATACAGAGTATACTATAAGATTATTATTATATTACATGTCTTACCCTGGTATAGTATCTAGCGGTAAGGGTTGTGAATATTTACTTATATTTATTAAAAGAAACCATGGACAATTAATTTTTTAGTCTTACATCTAAGCATCGGTTTAATTTTATTCCTGAAGGATGACCAAATACGTTATTCACGGTTTTAAATAAACCCGAAAGCATTGCCTGACTTGTTGATCTCAATTAATTATACGTTCTATCTATACCACGCCTGCCGATGAAACGGTTGCTATCATCTTTTTGTAAAGGACATTATTACTGATCCATACACCTCATGTAAACAGTGTATTTAAGATTTTCATGCATTTATACGACGATATCTACGTCATAAGTATATATATTTTATCTTGCTTGACTACATTTAAAAACTATAATTATGTTAGAAAAAAGGAATAGATATAACTTAAAGAAGGGCGTTAAACAAAATTGCTAAGGAGGGGAGTTACTACAAAGGGCGCTACTTATTAACGAGACTGATTTTATTTTTAACGATAGTCCCGTAAAATATTGTAAAAAAATGGATGATTTTCTCAACGTGAGAATAAATAGCAACGCACAATGACAATGACACAACGGTCGCACATGACAAACAATGTAGTCCTAGTGAGAACCGTTGCGATGTTAGTGTTACGATGATTCGCGCAAGCACAGACCACCACCGTGAGCAATGGCGATCCTGGGCGCCGTTCGCAATTGACGTGTTAGGCCGACGCGTACAAACGCGTATGCGCGTTCGCGATCACAATGTGACCCGTTATGAAGGTGAACAATGTGACCCGTTATGAAGGTGAACAATGCACACAGAGCCGACGGCGCGGCGGGCCGCAGACAACATATTATTTTCAATTGTTTTTCCCTGTTTTATTTGGATTTTTACTAAGAAAAAAAGAGCCAAGTAAATGTAAGCTTTGTTCGTTGTCTGCGTCCCGTTTCTTACATAAGTAATTTTATTAATAACTTAAAATTTTTAAACACAACGATACAACATACGTATGACGAACAGTGCTCCTATTATTCAAATCAATTTATTTGCGACTAATAAGTACAATAATAATTTACTCGGAGTAAAGAGCTTTTAAGTAGGTAAATATGGATATATTATTAAAACTATTTGAGTGAATCAAATCATTTAGATACTCAATACAAAAGTAAGCGAGGGTATACTAGTCAAGCAACTGTGTGCATTGCTTCGTACAGCGACCGCACACACCTGTTTGCTGTTCCTGAACGCGCGCACACAACGCCGTCTGGGCTGGCGACACTCGCACGACACTCGACACTCGACACTCGACACTCGACACTCGACACTCGACACTCGACACACGACACTCGAGTACTGAGACCACTGAGCATCGACACACTCGATCAGACACGCGCCCGAATAGACCGATGTATCGTTCAACATGAATCGCACGGTGTGATGTCGTTGTTTCAGTGTGGGTAGTTGATGTCACGTAGAATTAATAAAGTTTAACAATTTTCCATACAGATAACAAATATACAATTATTATAAATATTAAACTAAAGTCATTCGGTTCAAAATAATCGATATCTACTGAAAATATAGTATTTTTTGTGACATTACCAATACAATTTAATCAACACTCATACACAAATATCAATGTGAAGCAACATTTATACATACATACATTATGTTAACAATATATTTACACATTCCAACAGAGTAATACTAATTACCTAAACGCGGTCCTGGTGAAGAAAGCTATGTTTCGGTATTACTTAATTAATTGCGTTGACGTGTATTTCAAACAAAATACGAGTTAAATAAGTTGTGGCAAAGCAAAGCAACAACCCATAATTGTCCCACTGTTGGGCTCGGGGTCTCCTCTCAGAATGTGAGGGTTAAGCCATAGTCTACCACGCTGGCCAAGTGCGGATTGGGAGACTTCACACACCTTCGAAAACTTTTAATAGTACTTTATAATTTGTAGAGCAAGCCCAAAATCGCCGTCTAATGCATTTTGTTTGCGATTTTTCAGCTCATTGTAATCAATTTGTTCGTTACTGACAAGTTGCCTGGTGGAGAATGTCAATAATAACCTGGATCATAGGTTTAAAATAAGGAGTGAATAAATAAAAAAATAAGTTTTTTTACTTCTGATGAGTTAATGTACCTACTGTATTAATCACACGCACGGACCTAAAAAAAAGACAGACATAATCTCAAGAACAAATTCAGTGAAGCACCCATCGGAATTCTAACTCTCTATTCGTACAAGTAAACACACACACATTGACACAATCGGTGTCATTCCGGCGCCGGACCGCACTCGAGTCATACGGACAACGGGAGTTGTTAAAGAATATTAAAAATGCCTTTGTGTGCTGTTAAAAGTTGCAAGAACAATAGTAGTTCAGTTAAAAAACATAAAGGGATCACCTTGCACAAATAAGCTTGTCATTTAATCACTGATTTCTTTTATTTTTCCGTAAGTTATTAACAAAACAAACTAAAAAAAATTGTAACCACAAAATCAGCCAGTGTTGCCAACAATATTGCTTAAGCAAATACCCAGAATGTGTGGGAAAATTATAGTATGTATAATGCTCGAGTTTCTTACTTTAGTTTAAAAGTATATATTTTTGGGGTTTCGTACTAAATGACAAGGAACCCTTACCTATAAGTTTGCCATGTCTGTCCGTCTGTCCGCGGCATTGCTTACAAACAAACAATATTAGAAAGCTGAAATTTGGTACCGATCAATGTAAGTATGTATATTAATTACGTTAAGATAATGGTAGATTTGGATGGGTGACCGCTAGTGGCAAAAATTTCTTGAGCGTTTCCGTGCTTCGGAGGGCACGTAAAGCCGTCGGTCCCGGTTGTTATCATAAGATAACTGTTATCTTAGGGCCTCCGACATGGCTTAACGACTGTTCGTTAAGCCATGTCGGAGGCCCTCGGGCGGTTTGAAAACTTCCGACACTCGGGTTGGCCACTAACCCCTCCACCAATCCGCACTGGAGCAGCGTGGTGGAGTGTGTTCTAGGCCTCCTCAAGAGGAGAGACCCGTGCCCAGTAGTGGGCCATTAATGGGTTGAAGCCGAATGGTAGAACAAAATTGGAGAAATTTTAGGTACCTCCCCTATAAGTGAAGTGGGTAAACCAGTGTATTTAATCTGTCGTCAATTAATAAAATTCATTAATCTTATCAAATATAATAATTTGCATTTATTGAATGTGGTCAATGTGGATTTGACTTTTCATCATATTTCCAAAATGGAAACTGTAAATAAAACACTGGAAAATAAACGTCAAGTTTACAAGAAGTTGACTCTTCATAAAGGATTTTAGCGTGCCAATTATAAAAATACTAGCTATTACCCGCGGCTTCGCCCGCGTATTCAAAAATAAGTAACAATGAGTTGTTTAACATACATGACACATTCATGGTGCAAGAATAAATAAGTAACAGTTCCAAAATTTAAAAGGTACTAAGAGGAACCAAAATATATCAATAAATTTATATCAATCCATAGATCCTTTACGAACTTATAGCAGAACCAACACATTGTTACTTATAATATGGAGTGATTCAAATACATAATGGAGTTTCCATTGGAATAAGATATTTTACCGCGGTAAAAAGTAGCCTATGTTACTCTCCAGCCTCATAACTACAATATCTCCCAAAATTCATACCATAATATTGCTCCGTTGCGACGTAAAAGAGGGACAAACAAACAAACACACTTTCGCATTTATAATATTAGTATGGATATACTTATAAAATATCAGTTTGTAGCGCAGGTGTGTAAATAATTTTGAAATTTTCGGCTTTTCTTCTCCTCCATGACAAAGCACCTTTCCGAAAAGCTGGTAAATTAAAAAAATGACAAATGGTAAATTAAAAAAGTGTCATGAGAGTATGTTATTAAGTTTGGTTGTATGTATGTTTGTTTATCTGCGGATTTTTCAGAAACTCCGATCAGATTGCTACAATTATTAAACTTACGCCCCAACTCAGAGTCACTAACGGTTACTTTAATCGCTCCTTACTAAAGAATCACCATACAAATTCTGTACTAAGGAGCCATTTAAGTAACCATTAAGTATTAGGTCTGAATTTATGCCACTGTCAAGTTCCATAACCATGAATTCAGACAGGAAAATAAATCTGTTCATCGCTACTATGAAAAAAATGCACACTTGTAATTTTTTTACAATAAAACAATTATAAAAACAGTTGAGAGCGTTTTATTTTCATTTTCATAAATACCAAGATACTTATATGTTTTTTTATCAAAAGAGGCAACCTTGGTCTAATAGCTTTTACTTCAAGGTTACAATGCCGGGCGGAGCTGTGAAGTTAAAACAACCTTATTGTCCGTTTACCGTATTAATTTAATTAAAATTTAGTTATTTACTTAACTACTTAATACGTGTAAACCGAACATTACCGAATAAACTATTCAGTAAGTAATACATTTTGTGTTTGAATTTACTACTAGGTACATAAAGAAAAAATGGGGAAAATGTTCATATTGTGGTAACCCCAAAATTACGCACACGTAGTAAGCGGTCGGCCATTTCTATGCTTCACTCTCGGTTACACAAGGTTACGTCTGTATTTTTTTTAGGTCCGTGATCACACGCTATCTGAATTCTGTCTGACTTAATTTCACCTAGATGGTCCAGGACAGAGACCGTAGAAAAACGGTATTCATAACGCAAGCTAATCGTATGAGACTGGTTATTGGATATCGCGACCATAAATGTTGCATCACTCTTTGCGACTAATACTGCAAAAAAAAAATTACGCATAACTTGCCCCTTTTTCACCCAACGCCCTTTAAAAAGTTATCTTTAAGTTTAACGCCCCCACTCGCCCATTCTTTGTACATAGCTTTCTTTATCACCACGACGCCGCAATTTGTACATTCATAAAAACAACACACTTAACAATATATTCACAAGGAAACAACCTTGTAAAAAGTCGACATCACATCAACGTGGAGTGCCCCGCCCAGTCACAGAGTAATGCAATAATGTCTACCCTGTACGCGTTAATATCTATTTTATTTAACTTAAATATACATTATCCAGTTTCTATGAGATTACATCCGAACATTATGTCCGAATGGGTATCCGAACATTGTGCTGAATGACGGGGACCAGCGTTGGCGCAGCCAACAACACGCCGCGAGTCGCGACACATACTCAACCGGGGGCTAAACAGAGTAATATTAAATATTCTCAACGTGCGTTAACATTTAATACAAGTGTGCTAACTTTTACTTTAAAATGGGTAATATTTCTTATTTATTATCAGAATATAGTCAGTTGCACAAAGACATTTAAATTGAATGTCTGTAATGTGCAAATATTTTAACTCTGCGATTCTGAAGTCGGCGAAGAGCGATGTTGCACTTGAGTTTTGATAATCATACGAAAGTATATTCATTCTCGTTAAATGATGACTTCCAAGTGTTCCGGTGCAAGACTAGTTTTGTTTAGACTGGCAGCCAACTTCAGAAGAGCAACGTCAAGTTACTAGCACTATATAACCGTGTTTATAGCTCCAGTATTAGCTACGCCAGCATTGGCCGGACCAGAGCTAGACGAATTACTTTAACTATTCAATAATTTAACTTTAAGTTATCTACGAGTTATATTCATGGCATCGCCATCTAGCCTAGCGTAACCCGAATGAAACAATAACATCCTAGACTGTCCCCATAAAATAAACCGTAAACTATACCATTGGAGTGTGGAGACACGGTGACAGTGACGAGACGTAACGAGACGTGACGCCGGCGCCGCGCCGACTGTATTTAAATACTAACAGTACTAACTCCATTACGAACATGAATACGCTAATATTTAGATTGAACCGCGTTGCATCTCGTCTCAGTTCACATTCACAGTTCACAGTTCAACATACAACCGTTACCATCGTCGGTGTAAATTCGTTTATGTTCAATAAAATACAATCAATAATAAATATATCGTATCATACATATTTTGATAAAACTCGAAATAACTTTTATTCACATTAAAGTTATCTATTTATTTAGAATTGTATTTAATAGCTAGATACAAAAAAAATATTAGTGCACGGTGTCACGAGATCGCGTAGTATCAACTAGAATACGTTGTATAGTTGTATACTGCTGTCGAAAGCTCCTACGTGGTAAGTATCTCGTACGGTAAGTTGGTGTTCATTAAATTACTAAAGTATTGTGAATAAATCGCGAAGTTGGGCGCATTATTCGGAGAGGTGATACAGATGACAGCGATTATTCTCTCCGGGGACGGTTGCAGTGCCCGCCTTCTCGCGGATTTTCGTATCGGCGAACGAAGACCGGCGTGACGCCGAAATGACGCCGATGTGACGCCACCGTGACGCCGCCGCGCCGTCCGTCCAACCGAGTTGCGTCACGTTAAATCTTCGTTTACGAATACGGTAGCTCAATTTGTTATACGCCTATCTAATTTGCAACTTCTACTTGAGCCTCGCGTCCGAAGTCCGACGAGCTCGACGCGTCCGGGACCTCGTCACCGCACAGTACTTAACGCTACGTACAACGATGAGTTCACTTACGATTACATAGAGGGCGCCGCCCGCCGCCGCCGCTTATTAACCGAGATAAAGAGTAAAGCGTATCGATTTCGAACGAACTACAACACAACATAGGGGTGCAGGGGCGGCGGCCGGCGCGTTGGGTAACACTAGTCGCCTATAATAATCATCAGTCATATCGTAATATACCTGTGCATAAGTTCAATTATTTACATTCGACAAGTAAACCAGTGCACGTGCGCAGCCGCATTGGTCCGCAAGCTATTGCGAAAATCCGCTTTGCGATGAATCGACCAACGCGTGATATTGCGCGGAGGAGCATTTCAAAAGAGAACTGGACCTTGATGTAGACATCTTTCGACTATATACAGAGTGAGACAGATAAATATTTGGTGCATTGGCGGATTTTTGCAATTCGTGCAGCTGAAAGTTCAGTTACGGTAACGTATTGCTAGCGGTGTGGGTCACTGCGGTCCAGTGCGGGTCGCTGCGGGCCAGTGCAGGCCAGTGCGGGCCACTGCGGGCCACTGCGTGCCACTGCGGGCGAGTGCGGGTCAGTGCGTGTACTCGGGGAAGGCGGCGGCGAGGGAGGGCCGCTCGCTGCCGGAGCTGCGCGGGGAGCGCGGGGAGGGCGGGGAGGGGAGGTACTCGCGCGACGGCAGCGCCTCCTCACTCGCCCACCGGGCTAGCTGTTGTTGAGCTTGAATAAATTCATCACTAGAAAATGATAGAGAAGAGGAACGAGGAGTCGAGGCGCGTCGCTCGGCGGCGGGCTCCTAGCCTATGACTCGTCGTCGATACAATTTTGCCAAAATGTATGTTTGTACTACGAATTTGATACCTTATCATTAAGAAAAAGTGTAGTTTGCTCTTGACTTGATTGTTTTATACAATTTGGCCGTAAAAACAATATTTTGTTCTGTTTTTGCTTTAATAAATTAATTAAATTTCAAAATGCCAATTTGATAAGGGACTTGTTTTTCAATACGAATTGTATCAAATGTGGGAGATAGCCTAGACTTGTGAATTGGTGAATCAAAATGCTTTTACCTGTACCGTCCTTTTCGGTCAGCGTAAAAATAGTGCATTATTGTTAACTGCTAATAGTTATAATCTGTGTGTCAATTATTATAATGCCTCAACCTAATAAGGCTAAGGAGCCCGCCAGCACATTTTTAATACATGTGAGTAGTTATGTAGTGCTGCAAACAAAATAGTTAATTAGAGTGTCACATATTTTATTTAAGTAAAATATACTAACTTTAAGTAGTACCTATCTATGACTATGTTGTAACAGGCTCACAGACTATAAATGTGTCAGGTCACTATTCATGGCCAATAACTATATCTGTATGTATTCGCTAACATATTGAGTGGTATCTCTGAATGGCAACTAATCGTATTGAACTTGAAGCCCCTTTTAAAGCAACTGTGATTAAGCGAAGCCCCTTTTGAAGCAAACATATGATTTTTAGTGCACATTTGTTACAAGATTTGGCAAAACTAGTGATTGATTACGACAGTAAGTTGGTTGGACAATTAGGTAGGCATTAAGTATGTAATTGTTTACCAAATTAAGAGCCGTATTACAATTTCTAATGTTTTATTGGTGCAAATTAGATTGCTATTGTATAAATTTCGAAATGTCAGCCGCAATTATTGCCATAAATATAATGTTGTTCATTTAATTTTCCATTTACGGTTTATTTAAGCTAAGTTGATGTTGCCATGTCGACGTTGCGGTGGTACCCGTGAAGCAGTGGGAAGCCGACTGTGCAAAAAATGATAGTGTTGTGTATGAAGGCATGAATACATTCTCATTCATTCTAGATTCATACACAGAACGTGTCCATTATGTCTAATCCGTTGAGACATAGTACACAAATCAGTTAACACAAAAATTGGATTAGCCCAATTATGTAGAATTTTAGTAGTAAAACATCACTAACTTATTGAAATTTTATATTTAGGTATCTGAAAAGTATGTGCACGTTAAAAAAATTTAAACACGTACAAAATGTATCGAAAGCATCACTTTTTTCTGAGACTCGCGCCAATTAGCAATACGGCTCTTAATAGTAGACAGAATTAGTCTAAACTAGATTACTAACCTTCATCGAATGCCGTGAAGCCAGCAAGAACGTGTGGTTGTGAATAGAGAGAGAGAGAGAGAGTAAAGCGGCTTACCATACGGCTGCTCGGTTGCAATCGCTTAAAACTCCTCTTTGGGTACCCCGTGATTCGACAATTTGATTTAAGGAAATAGCCGGCATACGAGCTGACGGTCCACTTGATGGTAAGTGGTTATCTTCGCCCATGGACAACAGTGACACCAAAGGCATCACCGATGTGTTGCCCGCCGAGAAAAAGAGCGGAATAAAGAAGGGAATAACTGGCTCTCAATCCCCTAGGGCCTAGCCGAAACATGAGTCGTTTGGCGGCTGACTCAACGGGTTGTAGCTAGCCAGGAAGGGTTCAGCAGACTCGGACAACTTTCATCATGATCATAATTACACTGTCATGTCTTCGGTTACCTGTGAAAATGATCTTGAGCATCGCTGCAATCAGTTCACCTCCTGTTACGTACGGCGCGGCGGCGTCGCAATCTCTTGGAACACGACGGACTAACCAATGCCGATTACCTTTACAGACTGCCGTAAGGGTAAGCACGCATTGCGAATTTTACTGCCGCGATTTTTTTCTGACGATTTTTAAATCGCGTACTACATACATAAACCAACACGATTTTTTGTTTCGCAAGTGCGTGCAGCTTCATACAATTTTCATATCTCACAGAATTTTGCGGAAAAAATCGCGCGGTGAAAAATCGTAATGCGTGCTAAGCCTAAGTCGCAGTCGGTCAGCGGCGGACAACGGACTCACCTCTCGCTGTCGGGCGCGTCCCGCAGCCGCTCCGTGTCCGCCGTCTCGTAGAGCGCGTCGTCGTCGGGCGGCGCGCGGTGCGGCGCGTGGTGCGCGTGCAGCGGCGCGCCGCCGAACGTGTGGTGGCGCGCCGAGCCGCGGAACCGGCCGTACCCGAACCGCGCCTCCTCCTCCGGCCCCAGCCGGCCCCGGCAGCGGCTGCTGCGGTTTGGGGGTTTGGTTTTTTATACGAGACGCCGATTTGATTTGGAGTTTTACCCGTTTTATAAAGATGTCCAAATCAACCAGCAACGAAAACGATAACCGCTTTTGTAAGTGAGGTTGTCAAGGAGCATAAACATATTCAAGAAGTAAACGTTGATGGTTCTTATTTAAAGGCAGCATAAGCTCCAAGCATCGTAGCACACGACTCTGAAGACTAGACGGCGCGATGACTGTAGCGCGTAATAACAGTAGCGCAAGGATCACAAAATCATCATCTATCTGATGATAGTTCACAGAAGCTGATGAGGTGATAATGGGCATGGTGAATTGCATGCAACTTTCTATTCGCTTTTTACAAGTTATAGAAAAATTAAATGACCAACATTTCCTTTGTCCTGCTATTTTAGTTGAAAACCTAACGACCTTTATGAAAAGTGATCACTTCCGTCCACAGAAATCCTCAACAAACTAATCATTCAATAATTTCAAAATAATTTAAAACTTACGATGACACTTCTCCCGGCTCGATCCTATAGTGTCTCTCGGCCTCGGTCTCGGACATCCTGATGTCTTCCGAGCCAGAGGGACTCATGTGTCTGCTGGAGTGATGCTCCAGCTGTCTGATCAGGTCTTCCAGATTCCTGATTCTGATGGGTCCACATTGCGGGCCCTCGTCTTCTTCTTCATCACCGGCGCGCTGTCTTCTCAGCTCTGCCTCGTGGATCTTCTCAGCGCTGGGCGCTCGTTCTCTCTTATACTCGTACTCCTGCAGCGCCCGCAGGTCGCCGGACCCCACTGCGGCGCCCGCGCTCGCTCTTTGCGCTGCCGCTGACTTTAACGCCACTATTATATTTTCATGGTATCCGTTCAAATCCTGAAAAGACCATATTGTAACTCTTTTAATCTCTGTTAATTTGACGTCAAGATAAGCAAGAATCCTTGGACACTTGCTTATATGTTAGTCAAATTAATAAAAATCACATTTTGCATTACCTTGCTTATTACCTTAAACTTATATTCCATGTCGGCCACGGCCCCGGCCGGCTCCTGGCCGTCGGACTGGCTGCCCGCCTCCAGCTGCTCCGACTGGGAGTCATCGCCCCACTTGTCCTTGCCGTCCACTGCGCCGTAGCCGTGCTTCTTCAGTATCCCTTTTTCTGGCAGCTTGGCCATCGAGTTCGGAGCAACGTCTATAAATGCTATATCTTCCTCTCCTGAAATGTTATGTACATTTTTTGATGTTAAATTACACTAAGTTTTAATTTTAGCCAAATTTTTCTGCCCTGTATTCTTTGTTTGGCCTTCATTAAAAAATAGTTTTTTTTTATTATTATTTGATACTTTGTCAAATCGAATGTACCTAATAATAATTGTTACTTTTAAAATATACTAACCAGAATGTGTTGGCTCATCCTCACTGCCCGAGTGTACTCGTTTCATTTGCTTATGATCCCTGTAAAGTAATAAAACCCATCGATGCATTGTCCGAATAAATGATTGTATCCCACGAAATATATCAGATCAGTCTAGCAAGAATGGATTGCTAACGTGCTCATGGCATGTTTCACTTTTCTAAGTCAGAAAACTATTCATTAAATGAATGCTATCATTATCATAATTTCTATTTTTAAAAGCTTTTAAAAATGATTTGTCTAGATGAAGTCGACTGAAAAATTATGGTAAATCATTGGAGGACAAACAACGGGATAGTCATTCAAAGAAATATTGGATAGTTATTTAAAGTCAAATTAAAATCAATTTTAAACTGGTGAACATTCTGCAATTTCCAATTGGCAACTCACGGATATCTGCTAGTGGTGCCACCTCCCGACATGTGATTCCCCTGTCTGAAGATCACTCGCTGGGAATCGCCGCGGCTGAGAAATTTGGAATTGCTACTTAATTTTGGATTTGATATTTCATTTATTTTGATCATTACGATTGGTTATTGTCAAATATTTCTTTCTATCAAATTAAGCGTAACTTAGCTATTTGAATTTACAAGAGTTAACCGGTATAATACTTTGTTGATCTGAAATGAAGCTTGGCTGTCTATTGACTTTTACATTCGAATTTAACATGAGTGATATTCAGTTTTCTAATTTCTAAACTATGAAATCATTACAGGTATAAAAATCATTGATTAAATATAATTTAGATTCAAGATTTAAATATGTACTGCATGAACAAAAAGCGTGTTTATTGAACGCGTGACTATATACTATACTCAGATACTGAATGTGTGAATGTAGTTGGTCACACTGTATCACACGGCACACCACTCGTGATGTAGCAAGGATTGCTTGCAAACTTCTAAGTCAAAGCATTATCGAATGTAAGCTTGGTGTGGGAAAAGCGAAAATCGTGCGCACGAAAGAAATGTGGGCGTGAGACGCAATTTTCGCGCCAAGCTTTGACGTACCTTAAGAGGTTTCTGTTTGAGTACACCAGATCCGTTTAGAAGAGAGAACAGAAAAGTAACTTTGAAGAATATCAAATAAGGTTAAAATAAAGGGTAACGTATTCTAGATGTGATAAAGAGGCCAATACTTCTCAGAAGCGGTACCTAATGTTTTTGTCAGTCTAGATTACGTTTGTAGACAATGTTGGGATATAAAGAAAATCATCTGCCAAACTGATGATCTTTCATTTTGCAAATAATAATTTAAATATTTTTTTTCAGATGAACTGAAATTTCAGTGAGTTGGAACAGTCATCAGTATGGCAAACATTGAAGTGTAAATAGGTAAGTGTGTATTTGGTGTTAGGAGAAGTAAAAAAAGAACTACGCTGGTAAAAGAAGTTTTAAACACAATTTAAATAACATTTAAAATACACTAACAAAAAACAAAACGTTGACTAAAAATGAGACGAAATTGTTAAGTTAAAAAGAGATTAGAGTAGGTATAGTTATTTTTGTAAATAAAGAAGTCTAATTGACGTGTTTTAGCTGATAATTCTAAATTGTTATATTAAGAGTTGCATACCTGAATGTGTTATTGAAGGAGTGCATCTTGCCTCCGTCAAGGGAGATGTCCTCTTGTGAGTTGTTAGAAGCGGTGGAGCCACCAGCGAAGCTCTTCGCAATCGGTTTCTTCACGTAAGGGGGGTCGTACTTCGGAAGCGTGCTCTTTTTCCTGATGCAGGCGTGGCGTGGGAACGCACACTCAGATCAATCGATTACGTTTACAACAACGAGCACAAGGAATCGAATGCGGAATCGAGAACACCTCCAGATTTAAAAGGGATCACAAATTTTGAATTCGTGTTTTCGTTTCCGATTATTATGAGAGATTTTCAAACTGAGGAGGGAATGGAAGCTGACGTGAACTTTGTCTAATGTGAAAATGTTGTCATTCCGGTATTGATCTTCTTTAAAAAAAGATTCTGAATCTGTTTCTTCATTAATGTATTACCTACTCATGAAAACCTACTTATAATGTAAAATGATAATGGAATTTTGGAAAAAGTTACAGAGTTGAAACATCAGTTTATTGGATGTTTGAATTCCATAACATAACAAGTTTAAAATGTTTTAAGTAGAAGTTATCAAAATTTTATCTAATTAAAAAGAAATTATACGTCAGCTTTCACTCCTATACTCCTACATTTAAATTTGAATTTACTAACCTTGTTTTGGACTATAATGGTGTTGATATGTTTCAGTAAATTGACCTTAAATTAAATTTGGTATTTAATACAGTTCAACAGAAAGTATTGCCATAGGCTTCTTCAGTAACGTTTAATCATTCTAATACCGTTTTTTAATCGAATCCATCAACACCATTAAAGTACCTAATGAACAAGGTTTCAATTTAATTGGAAAGACTGGCGCTTTTGGATATCTCAATCAATTCAAATATTGATTTAATTTTTGGAAAGTACATTAATTTATTTAACTTTTCGTTTCATTCCTCATGGGAATTGATGTTATGTGGAAACATAATCAAAATATTGATCTTAACTTAAGTGATTATGGCCTTTTTTCATTAAAAATATATAAAATTATGAATGCTTAGTTGTGCAAAAGTCTGAAATGTTTTGAAATACTTATACAATAATATTTTAATGTTTTAGTTTGAAATTTTTGAAAAATAATCATGATTGTAGAGGAGTTCAAAATTAATATTCTTAATGCAAAATGACCATGAATTCTTAAATATAACAATAGGCGTTGCTAACTAGATAGATAGCTGCTTGAAAGAAGAATCCGTGCATCGCACATTCGCTTCTCGTGCAAAGGTTAACATGTAGTATGTAGAAATTGTGGTAATGGCTGATGAATGTGAATTCAGAGTGGAGCGTTCTATATCTTCACGAATTCAGAAACATTATAAAGGTAATTAATGATTTAATCATGTAATTTAGGTACATATAATGTACACACCTCGTTACAACTAAACAATTATATCGGCCATGGGCCATCCACTCGATGAAGTAATGGTAGAAAATACTAGCGCGAAAACGATTTTGCGGTTAAAGATAAAATTTAATGCATTCTCTGAGTGGGTGGCGTCGACCTTATGGAAGATATAGACGCTATCGCGCCGCCGGGGCGCTGTCGCGGGCGCCCGGCGGCGGTCTCCGAGCAAGAAAGGAAACGAAAACGAGTCACAGTTCACATAAGCCAATGCATACATCCAAGAGCCCAGAATCTTAAGGGTTTGAGTCGAGGTGTCGCTCGAGTACAACGTGGAAAGCCTTGACGGCATGCAGCGAGGCGGCCGGACGGCGCCGCCTCGCACGGGCGAGTGGCGCGTGTGCGGTGCGGGCGGGCGGGCGCGGGGTCGCGGGGGGCGCGGGGGGCGCAGAGGGCGCAGGGGCCGGGGGGCGCGGGGGGAGCGCGAGCCGCACACGGGGGCGGCGCGGCCCGGCCGCCGGCGCTCACACAGAACCACAGATCAAATGCAGTTGGGGCGCGCCGACGGACGCCGACGCGCCACCCGCCAACTAGCTCTACGACCACAAAGTATACGACAGTAAAAAATGTCCAAGTAACAAAACAAAAACCAATCTCCGACTTTAAAAACAGAAACACCAACGCTAACTTCTAAGGTAAACATACAAGTATACGAGGGTGACGAGTTAAATTTCTTCTTAAGACTACCTTTGGTCTGTTTTCTGCTCACTAACCTTAGGCACAGGGAGAAGTTTTTGTGTACTACGACTGACCTGTAGCAGAGAGCGCTCAGGGCAAATACTATGAATACCCCCCCTACCACAGACATGAGCACCGCCACGAGGAATACCGTGTTCGATCCGTGGTAGTTCTCTGCGCCCAAAGAAAACGAGGTGAGTACGCGCAGGCCGGCAGTTCGTTGAGGTCGCGTCACGGGGACGGGACGTCAGCGACGCGAGCGGCGCCGGCGAGCGCGCGGGACACGACACGACACGGCAGGCACGAGCGACGGATACGGACAACACCGAGTTACCATCGTTACCTGAAGCAGTACGCCATCCAGGCGAACCCCACGAACACTGACAGCACGACCATGAGTAACAATATCACCATGATCATGGTGCTCATCTTATTCCCCACGTGTTCACCTGTAAGAGAGTCCCGCGCGTTAGAGCGCCGGCGCCGCCCGCAGTGCCAGCCACGCCCCTCCGAGCATTGCCTCTCTAGCCTCAAGTCTCAACGTTCCCCACCAAGTGTGGCGAACCCGCGACAAGCTCCCACGTATTAATTGGAAGCAACAACCATCTCACGAACAATAATACATCTAATCTTCGTGATATTTTTGAATTTAGAAGAGCAGTGCTCGGATTAGTTTGGCCAATTATTACATCTTGGGATCAACAGAGAACAGGGGGGATATTAATAGAAGCAAGACACACCTGAAATCATAAAAGTCAACAGTAGTTAGTGGTTACCTATTGAAGTTGAAAGAGGAATGAGAAAGAAAATAATTGAAACGCATCAAGAGAAACATATTAAACAAGAAAACATTGAAAGATATAAATAAAACAGTACAAAGAAATGAGGATTTTACAGATGATTCTAAGTTAAAATAAGTCTGTATCGCTATAATTTGGTTACAAAAACTTTTATTTCAAGTTTTATTACTTTAAGCTTTTTGCGGTCGTCAGTTATATTGACATCATTAATAATTATTATTTTATAACTAATAGCTGTTTTTTACATCATTGTTTAATATTTTATATTCAGTAACTATAATTTCCTTTTCTTTATTTAAAAAAATTTTATCGCAGCCATAGCATCTTTACTGAACATTATATTTCTTGTATCTTTTTTTTCTAAGTTGTTCAGAATCTTCTTCTTATAATATTACTGACTTATAATTATTGCAATAATTTGTAAGTTCAGGAGTATGTTATTTTCATTTTCTTCATCATCACGCTACGGCGCTGTAGCTACCTCAATAAAGACAAAACATCATAACAAATCTAAATTTGTTCTTCCTTCTTCAGTCTGTGTTGCTAGGTAGGGGAGACCGAGGGGTTTTGATACAAAGGTGATTTGAAATTTGTGATATTATTTGGTGTATGAAACAAAATGTCAAAATTGTTTCAACTCCCCTCGGTCTTCCCCTAACCATAATCATAGAATCATAATTCTAGGTTACATTACCATCGGTTACTTAGAATTCGACTGTAAAAGCAAAACTTAGCAGATGTTCATAAGATTCAGTACTGGCACCGACTCACCATATGGCGTTTCCTTTTTGGTCATGTTGTAGGCAGCCTTGGTGGAGTTCTCCGGGACCCAGGGCGTGGGAGACGGCAGCCCGGTGTCCATGAGGGAGCAGTCCGGCCCGGTGAAGCCACGGTAGCAGACACACTTGTTCGTGTTGGCGCAAACCTGAAACGTGAAATTTTATTGATGCCTTTTAAACTTTGAAAGATATGAATTTATTCTGATGGTAAAATATTTTAGACGCATAAATGGTCGAGAGTAATTTTGATCAACTGAGTAATTTGATTTTAAGATTTTGTTGATGCCAATGTCAATGCGTCACGAGTAGGACTGAAATCTGTAGGACATGTATAGCTAAATGAAAAATACTTTAAAACCAGATCAAGAATAAGCAAAATATAAAAACAAGATTGCGAGAAAAAAGAATAAGAAAAAAGCGGGAAGAGATGATAGTACCTGTTTAACAAGTGTGACTTATTAAAAATGGTGAAGCGCAAGCCAGGAATTGGAAGAGATTTAGTGCCTAAACCAAGCATTGACTACATAGGTAACGAGGTATTTGAGGAAAAGTTACCGTTTCGATTGATATGACTCAACGCTGTTCAAATTGGGAATTGACGGGAAAACTCCGAACATTTCACAAAATGTTTCCTACCTTTACTGTATCAGAAACGGAATAGTATGATACCACAATGATTAAGATTTTCTACGACAAGAATGTTATGAGAAAAGTACATTGTCCGCTGAGACTATACAAATATCAATCGAAACAATACAGCAAATAATATAAGCAACAACCCATAATTGTCCCACTGCTGGGCTCGGGGTCTCCTCTCACAATGTGAGGGGTATTAGGCCATAGTCTACCACGCTGGCCAAGTACGGATTGGTAGACTTCACACACCTTTGAGAACTTTATGGAGAACTCTCCGGTGTGCAGGTTTCCTCACGATGTTTTCCTTCACCGAAGCAAGTGATAATTAACTTCTAATACGCACATAATATTTGCAAATAATATACTTTAGTTTATTTATTTATCATTTCTCTCAAGGATTCACCGTCTAAAAGACGATTTAATGTTAGACAAGTCTCGAGTACTCTCGAGAGATGCAGGATTATTGTTGTCCGGAAGTTTAGTCAAGATATATTGTATAAGGGGTTTTGAAAATAAAAAAAAATCCGTAATCGTATAACTATTACGCTACATTTATTTTCGTAGATAATATTTAGGTAAAAATTAAACAAAGAATATAACGTTTAATATTATTAACAAAACTAATGACGTTAAGTCTTAAAAAAAAAACGAAAATAACTAATTAGTAAGGATTAAGAGTCACGCCATTATGATCTGCAAGTAACATTTTATAATGATCAAAGAAAAGTGTAAACCGATTTGACTTTACTAATGAGACCGTAATCGATAATATCCACATTGATCCAAACAATACACCAATCGCCATTATACTGAAACCTGGACCTAAATCTAAAACGTAAGATTTAGCCGTACCTACAGTCACTGTCACAGTTCGGAAATCACGTTGGAGCAATTTCATTGGGCGTACGAGCTCTGTACGGTCGGCGCATAAACCTGATTAGACTCGCAGAGAGTTGGTAACATCCACCCACAGTTAGTGCTCACACGTGGCTTCTAACTACGTACCGTGTACAGTGTACACCGACATCTCGCCAGTTAGCGATCTCACTGAAAGTTACCACTAGTTAATGCACTGATTACGGATCGGAGAGCTTGTCATGAATATCAGGGATGTTTAGGTTATCATTAAATAGTTGTTAGCCCTTAGATTTTTATGCGTCCGTGTAGATTTCAAAGTACCTACAGGATAGAATCGGATAGATTTTGGATTTTAAAACTCAGTTCAATGAATAATCTTTCACTAAAACTGGATTGCAAAGTAACTTTAACACGAAACAAACAAGTTTCCTGGTACTTTCAAGATGAAAGTAGTGAATTATGAAGTAGTGAAATTAAAGAAAAAGTCATTGTACTGGTATGTGAACAGGAAGCTCCTTAAGAAAGAAAAGATAATAAAATGATACAACCCATGCAATGAGAAATTATTTGTAATGGATGCTCACCCCCTTCGCTGAGCATTCGTTGTTGTGCTGATCAGTGGGGCACTTGGTGTGATCGATGAACGGGAAGATGGAAGTGCAGGACTGGTTGACGCAGACCAGGTGCTCCCCGCACGGAGTCCCGTCCTGCACCAGCCCCATCGCTCCGATCTCCGGGTGCTCCGGCAGCCCAGTCGTCGCTCTGAAAACGTTTATTAGATCAACAGTTGGAATTAATCAGGTAGGAGAAACTTTCAGAGAATGTGAAGAGGTATAGAAGTCTGTTCTACTGATTTGTTATTGGTGTGATGTCATCCAGATATACTAGGTATTGTCACACCGACCATGGATGGGTGACTATCAGAATACCCACGTAGCAACATGATGAAATCGCCTAAACGTCTTGAAATTATAATGCCATAGTTACTAAATAGTCATCAACGCTAAATGCCCTTGAAGCAAAACGAAGGCTAAGGTGAGTAAGACAATCTGTTGTAACAACTGCTGCGTGTTGAATGTAAGAAAGAGACAAAAGTTTGTTTTAAAGAGAATAATTAGGGAGAGAGTCTATGCGATAAATTTCGATTCACATAAACGTTTCAGAGTTTAATTTCAGTGGCAGTTTGTGTTAAGAATTAACTTTGGAATATGGTCAGCACTCACTTGCACTCGTATTCGTTCCCCTTGATGGTGATGAGGGTCCTGGTGTAGTACTCGTCCATACCCGGAACTACTGGGTTGCGGTTCCCGGACGCGCATTGCAATGATCCGCATTTCAAGTTCCTGGAGTAAACATAAACCTCCATTAATATCTTCCCCTAAATTGGAAGATACAAAATTTATAGATGTCAAGTTTTAAAAGGAGTAAAGGATGCTCAATTACATTTTTGAAGGATGTTTACTTACTCCATGTCACATTTAACGTAGTCGCCGTTGCTGGCTTTGCCGCAATGTCCCGTCACCGCGCCCTTGGAGTTTAACTGCTCGACGCACTGGGTGTCGGCGCCGATGGTGCCCTGGCCCCAGATCTTCTCGCACTGGGTGGAGAGCGTGGGGCACTGGCCGGCGAAGCAGTACCCCTTGCCCGAGGCACAGGACTCGCCGTTCTTGCGGTACGAGTCTACAGGACAGGAGCCTGAGAGCCCGGTGCAGGTCTCCTCCAGGTCGCACTCGTTGGCAGACTCGCGGCACGTCACTCCGCGGGGTTTCAGCTGGAATTGAGTCAATCATTTTGGTGCCTTGATGGCTCGTTTACAGAACTTTCACTTGGTAAATTAATTTCATGGAAAAGTGCAGAAAATACGTATAATAAACCCACATCATTTTCATATTGTATTTGTACGATGTATAATGATTTTGAGTGCATGTTTTTTTGTTTCTTTAATCTATTGACACTTATCTATTTACTAAATCTGTATACTCTGTTGACTTATGTAGTTGTTACGATTGCTTTTGACAATTTGTACTGGAGTAGATAATTATAGTGATTCTAATCTCTACTTATATTGTTCAACAATATGCTACCTGATGAATTATGAACGCAGCAAGCTTCAAATAAAAACGCTCGGCTGTCTGACTGATATGACAGAATATTTTCCATATTGTCTTTTACACTACTAAACAACTATTCTGTATTTTGTACTCCATATACAATGTTTTATTTATTTAGCCCCTATTCCCGAGTAATTATATTAATTTCATTACTACCTGACATTTCTCGCAGCACTCTCCCGAAGCGCACTGGGCCTCCTTGGTCAGTCGGCAGGTGAAGGGGTCGCAGCACGGGTTCAGGTTCTGACACTCGGAGATGGTTCCACAGTCACATTCCTCGCCTTCGTCTAGCCGCCCGTTACCGCACTGCCGGTGGACTACCAGCTGGGGAGACGATGAACATATAATCAAGGTCTAACAAATTGTTTTGAAGTAACAAGTAGAAGTTTCGCTAGCACCATCCTTGAACATATGACAGAAACTGATACATTCAGGATCTAACACATCCGAGAACAAAATTACCAAACAATTCGCCTTCCATAAAGTTAAGTCAAGTTTATTAGGCAGCAGGGGGAAACACCCGTGCATTCTTATCATTTAAATAATCCCTTGTGTGGTTGTAAGCAGCGTATATTGCTTAGTTAGGAGTTAACTTGAAATTCAGAGCTTACAATATAAAACATGCTAACTCTGGTGTTCCCCCCCCCTCCCCTCTCCTCCTCTTTACACCCGACTGCCTCTTGACACGCCCTTGGACTTGTGACGGGCGGCTCGTAATTTAATAGTGAAAAACGAATTTCATCCAAGTAAATTCGTAAAATTACATTAAAAGAAACTTAGGTATCTTGTTTAAGGAGCAGTGTCGTTGTTTATTCACCGTTTACCATTAGCATGGTTAATATTTAATATTATAACTTGGAAGATCTAGTAACACAATGTTTACATTCCTTTAATATCGTTAGGTACTCATAAAGTGTGATAGACAAGTAAAAATAAACATGAAAATGTTAAATCCATTGTTTTTTAAGTAACCGCGGATTGTTGCAAAGTAGACTTATGTATTCTGTGGTAATACCATTGAGGTATTACATAGAGTAGACATCTCAAACAAAATGTGTGTTCCACCGCCGGCTTGTCCTTCGTTCTCTTTTCAAACTAGAAGGCTCGTTTAGACACTTCCCATAGAGTAACTTTGTATATGATACTTGCCGAACCAAGACAAGCAGTTACAAACTCCAAATCTTTACAAGCTCTCCATTCTCCAACTTTATTTAATGTGCAAAAGCGTTTGAACGATTTTCAAACGTAATTACCATTGATTCGTGTCAAAAATCCAACACCTTAAATTGGTCACAAGCGTCGCGTCGGCAAGCTTATTTAGTCCATTAACATGCTAGTGGCTTGCCAAGTTTAAACGCTCCTTATGCTTTTTTCATTCAAAAATGGCGGGAACCTTGCACAATATACGTAATTTAATTAAATTCGTTTTAGTTGATTTATGTTAATATTTTGTTTTCTTACCGATGTTAAGTGATATCATTATCGTTTTTGTTTTTTTTGTCGTACAATTGTGACACGTTCTTATTACGCACGACGGCATTTTTTCAGTTTTTTCGTAAACAATTTTGACATGCGGCCGCCATGAGCGCAGCCGAGTGACAGAATGAAATGCAGCCGGCCGGCTGCAATGCACACACCCGAACCCGATGTTTGCGGTGTCTATTCTATACGCTAGTAATAGTAGTTCAATGGGTAATACTAACTTAATAACACAGATAATTAATGTACAGTATTTTTTGGCCTTTGGTCTCTGGGCTATAAGCACTTTCATATAAGTAAGTTCGTTAGTTTTTCATCTAATAATTCAAAGAAACGTATAAACTAGTTACATATATAGGAAACCTAACATCAAAATATGTTGCTACACAGGAACAATAAAAAGTGATCGCGGTTCAAAAATAAAACAATCCACAGGCGCAATCATCCCCGATAAATAATAATATTATGTAAACGTGCCAAATCGAAGCGGGAGTGGTGGTGCATTATCATACCGTACTATGTAAATTTATTCCAATAAACTCGTCCGAGCCCGCTGCTGTTATTATATATTCGCAAACGAAGAGATAATTCCGTGCGCGGGCATCCCGCATTACCATAACTTTTATTAAAGGAGTGGGTTGGCCAAGGAGCGCGACCGGCGACAAACAATGCGGCTCTTCTGATTAATTTTCGATGTGCAAATCTATTTTGCATGCGAATCGCCCAACGAGCATGACTAGTGACCTGAGAACGACGCTTTCAAGAACCAGAATCAAAACCTCCACTAAACGCCCTAGTTACAACCGAGCCGAGGTGTCGCCGTAACTTTTAATGCTAAGCGCTAATTATAAATGAAGTTGTATCCCAGACCCTAATGGCTTTTAAATTGAGACCTGCGGACCGGCGACGAAATTTAACAAGTTTAATTGATACAATTTCGAAATGGCACTGCGTCGGTTTTAAAGTTATTAGCCTGTTGAAACAACACGAAATTTCACTGGCCTTTTCATTTGCGTTTGTTTCGAACATCGGTTGTATTTTAAATTTTCATTAAAACTTCCCCATTGGTAATTATTATTTCTGTCCGCTGGTAACAATCGTTGATGAGGATTCGGCGATTCAATTTACGGTCATTATTCAATATTTGTTTTGGCCCTCAAAACCGCTAACTACCGCGACTTAACTTACCGAAAATCAACAACACTATGAGAATAAGCCTTTTGCGTTTTTGTTTTCTGCTATAACATTAATATGGTTTACTTTATTTACCTGCATATGTATTATGATACAATTTGAATGCTAGAATATTTTTCTGTGCTAGAATTTGTCCCATCAGATCCGTGCTTCTACAGTCCTTTATATTTACAGAGTAGAAAATTGATATCAGCAAAACATACTAAAGTTTTTTGTAATATCAGGGTTTTGTAAAATCAGATGTAACTAGTTTAAAAACTAAATACATGGTTTTATAGTGTCAATGTAGATACTAAAGAAAAAAAGCGGCCAAGTGCGAGTCGGACTCGCCCATGAAGGGTTCCGTAGCAGCAAGTAACATAATATAAAAGTTCTTGAAGTTCGTTGTAACTTTGATCGAGGTAAATTGCGGTTTACGATTTATGACGTATTAAAAAAAAACTACTTACTAGATCTCGTTCAAACCAATTTTCGTTTGAAGTTTGCATGGTAATATACATCATATATTTTTTTTAGTTTTATCATTCTCTTATTTTAGAAGTTACGGGGGGGGGGGGGGGGGGACACACATTTTTCCACTTTGGAAGTGTCTCTCGCGCAAACTATCCAGTTTAGAAAAAAATGATATACGAAACCACAATATCATTTTTGAAGACCTATTCATAGATACCCCACATGTATGGGTTTGATGAAAAAAAAATTTTTGAGTTTCAGTTCTAAGTATGGGGACCCCCAAAATTTATTGTTTTTTTTCTATTTTTCTGTGAAAATCTTAATGCGGTTCACAGAATACATCTACTTACTAAGTTTCGACAGTGTAGTTCTTATAGTTTCGGAGAAAAGTGGCTGTGACATACGGACGGACGGACAGACAGACAGACAGACAGACAGACAGACATGACGAATCTATAAGGGTTCCGTTTTTTGCCATTTGGCTACGGAACCCTAAAAATTATGCTGTTATTCGATACGGAGTTCCTTCGCCTGGAGAAACACACGAAAACAGGGCAAAGATAAATAAAATCGTTTAAAAAGTAACACAAGTATCTCACCTCATTGGGCTTGTTCAACAAACACAGGCCTTCCCCGATCCGAAGCTCGTTGATGTAATCGTTCTTGGAGCAGTCGGAGAACTTGTAGGGCTGCACGTTCTCCAGGCCCACGATGGACTGCGCCATGATGCAGCCGTGCCAGTCGCGGCAGAAACACTGCTCGCGCCCGTCGTCGTGGCCCATGCCTGACAAACACAGTAAATGGTGGAGCTCTGATGGAAGCGTAGGTACTCAGACTTGGACTTTGGTCAGACATCATTGAAATACACTAGATGACAGACACTTTGTTCATACGAAAAAATTAAAAAAATCATGTTGATTTAGGACCATGATTTTTGTTCTGATATTTGTGAATAAAAATGTTTTTTTTTGATGTAATGAAACCTTTTTAACAAAACGGCTAATATAAAGATTGATTTAGGCACATTTAGGTACATTTAGGACCATTGTTCAGATTTTAAGTATGAACAAACCATGGCCCGTAGTTTGGCCCCAAAACCTGCTTCAGCTAAGAGCGTTGTCCTATCTAATATTTTAAAGTTTATAAAAATTTTACATGTATTCACGTTTGACTGATATAACTTGATATTTTTTTAAAAGAGGGTAGTTGTAAAGAGCTTACCAATGTTATGTCCGATCATATGCGCCATGGTACCGGCGAGGAGGTGTGGCTCGTACGTGTTGGTATCGACGGAGATGCCCACGGACTTGGGGGTGCACATCGTATCCGGGACCGAGATGCCGGACTCGCCGCCGGGGAACGTCAGCCCGCTGAGACAACAGAGACAACTTATATCGATAATCCATTCGAGTGGCACTTTTTGTGTATCAATAATACCTACATCAATACATTAGGTGCTTGGTTTTTTTTAAATAGCCGGCAAAAGAGCTGCCGATTCACCTGATGGGTAATTTATCATCGCAGATGGACAGTAACACCAAGGGCATCTGATGTGTTGCCGGGCAAAAAGAGATTCAGGATAGTCATATAGCTTCATATTTCTATGTTGACTTGAGTTTAGATTCATTTTCAGAATGGTCACAGACACACTTAGCCGTAAAGCGGTCTGAATTGTAAAGACTATTCGTGTTATGAGCCGGTCTAGACATAAAATGCTCCGACAAAGCATTCGGACAACAAATTCGAAACATTACTACATACGTTTATTTTATTGATGTTGTGATGTGGATAAATATGCCGCCGTTTCTACTTTTATTACGTCGCTCTTTACGACGCTGAAATATTATATCTTTTCCAAAAATAGGCCTCTACCATAGACAGTAAAATGGAAGGTTTGCGGTATTCATATTTTTTGTAAAGAATTTCAAATAAAATTCTTATATGTCTAAACATATAAGAATATCCTAAGATAGGATTTTTTGATGCAAGATTTTTGTATAAAATACCTACATTCGGTCCAATAATGAACGTAGAGTAAATTATTTGAAATTTTTTGTAGACTCAAAATAGGTTTAATTCGGGAGTTCGAGAGTAATAGTCAGAAAATACAACCATATAACGTCTTAAATTCTTTTCTTAAGACGGTATAATATACCGTACCCAATTGATATTATATTGGTATTGTATATATACTCAATTTTTGTATCAATGTCGTTAATCTCGAAGTATGGAGACGGAAAATCCAAGGTATGAAAGTTAAAAGTTATGTTTATTGTAAAATTGTAATAAATCTTAACACAAGTCAGCAATGAATAGAAACTTCTCAACAAGCTCAGATCGCCGACGGCATACACAAATTGTAACAGAGATAGCGAACTACGCAGTAACTTCGCAGAACTCGCTTTCGAAGTGTATTCGTCAGATTTCAAAGAGTATTCGACGAGTTTCGAGCTACGTAGCGCTGCAAAGTTTAGTGATACGTATTACGACTGTTGAAGCTGTTATGGCAAATTGGATAATCATTCATTATTAATAATGACAGTTATAGAAAAAATTTTGTTATTTAAAAAATTACAAGAAGGATACTAAAACGAAACCAACCAATCATCGTCCGATTATATACAGAATTATCTACAACTTTAGTTCTCCGCTATCCAGGAGTGAAAGATTAAACAATTTATTTTCTAAATGATTTCCACCTCTAAACCTAAAAGGTAATCTCTATTAAAATTCTCAGGCACTCATTAATCTGCGGTTTAGGTTCGTAAGCAAGTCTCGATCTGCATTCCAAGACTAATCTTTGCAGGCGTCGTGTCAAAGACACATTTACGTTAATACTTAAGAAGCTTTACTAGTTGAAAGCAAAGAAGATTTTACTATTTGAAAGTAGAGAAGATTTACTATTTTAAAGTAGAGACGAATACAGAAAAACTAGTTGAAGCTCGGGATATTACGGATGAGACGTGTTTCAACAGTTATATAGTGGAATAAGAGTATGAAACATAATTCCTTAAATCGAGGGTGCAATTAATAAGATATAAAGACAAGAACATACAGCCAGATCGAGAACGGAAATTGTAACACATCGTAAGGAATCGACACCAGGAGAGGTAGATACGAGTATGTCACTAGCGCGCCGACGATGAAGAGCGTAAGAAGCTGTCAATACAAGACGATACGCACGCTTTTGTTGTTATCAGAAGTGCTTGACATTTGACATACAGCGTTAAAATGCCTTCGTGTATTATACCAATGTGATTGGTGTAGTGAAACAAAAGATAAACGTGTGTGTGTTATAGCTCTTTTCGGAACAGATTTTTTGGTTGATTTGTAAGGGCATACAATTAAGGTACCTATATTTTTTTAAATATCATTACACCAGGACCCTTCGAAAGGCGGCCTGGTAATCTCTACGCCACGCGGGTTGGCGAGGGATGTATTTTTTTGTAATTTCTTAGTTTATTTTACCGAACAGATTAATCAGTTTAACTTTATCGTTTGATAAGATTTGATTCATCAGCTTAGAGAGTTAACGTATTAACATAAGCAGACTGCCGGCGTTGCGGAATTTGAGGCTGACGCTTTGTAAGTAGCGCGCTGTGAACGAAACTTAATTACGTTGAAACCTGAATTGCTTGTTCAAGGGATTGAAGACTGAACAATATAAGCGGTTTTCACTTAAGTAATTATACGGTAAAATTCTTTTGATATTAGGTGCCCATGAATAGAACGTTACAATTTAAAACTGCAGCATTCTCTTAGTGTTTAATTATTTTTAACAGAACTTCGAACTGCTGCCTTATTGTTCACCACTTGCATAGAAAAAGTTAATATACCTACCTACTTTTAATATTTTAAAGTTGCACCTCAGTTTATCATGATGCCTTTGGTGTTGCTGATGTCCATGGGCGACGATAGCCACTTACCATCAGGTGGATCGTCAGCTCGTTTGCCAGCTATTTCCATTTCCATAAAAATAAATTTTATCATGTGGAAATGTGTGCTTCTTTACAAGTTTGAGTGTAGAAAAACAATATTGTAGTACTGTGGCATAATTATGTATCTCATTATCATACCTGAGCAATTGCGTGGTGTCCTTTTCGATCTTGAACAGTTTCCTCGCGGTATAGTCGCTGAACTTCTGTATAGCGCGAGTGATGTCCTGCTTGCGATCTATGTCCGCCTGGTCGGCGCTCTGCCATGACTCGATGTACACTAGTGACACTCTCGTGTTCAGGGTCCGGAAGTACTGTTAACAATAAGCCATGGATACTTACTTGGCAGCCAAAATGTCTAGACCTTTGTTTAAAATGATCAACAATGCAGGTCCCATACAAAATTTCCGCGAATAACTGTAGAGGCATCTACGTATAATATTCCCAACATAGTTTCCCTAACATGCCATCTAATCCAAAGATTTGGATTAGCTAGGAGTGTACAGAAAATATAACATAAATCAAATATTATGCTGGTCTTAACATTTTATTCAATTCAGAGACTAATAAATTCGTTATAATCTGATGTATTACTCAGTAAATGCTAGTTTTTTAGGTTATAGGTACGTCAATGTAGGTATGTTATTTTTCGAAAACATCTAATGTGTGAAAACTTAATAAGGTTAGGTAAAATCGAATCAGAAGGGTCCAAAGCCACACTGAAACTGTTGTCGTATATCATCATATTGTGATAATCTTGCTGTAGTATCGTTAAGTTGCAAGACATGATAGATTCCGCTATAGACGCTGTCCATATTCGAAGCATGAAAGGCAAAAATTACCAAGCGACATGTTGGAAACTTTACACTAGAGCATTTTAAAGTTTTAAATTTTATAAAAAAATCGTAAAAAATCCCTGAAATTGCTTTTAAGTTACCAAGCGACAACAAAACTCTTCCTAGCATCAATCAATCATTATGATCAATCGACATAGAATTTTTTGTTAATTTAGTGATGTTTATAATTCAATATCGCCCAACATGTCGCTTGATAATTTTTGCCTTTCAAGCGTCGAATATGAACAGCGTCTAGTTCGTCAGTAACAGAACAGAGGTACACAATCGAAATATTTTAAATCGCGTCGTTCAGTTTGCGACCCGCATTTCGAGCGTGCGATACGAGGCGAAATTTTTCCCACCTCATCGAGAATGCAAATGCAATTTCGTTTTTCGTCGAATCTTCTATTCGTTTTGAGACGTGATTAGAGGTATGCGGGGGAAAAGTTCTAATTCTCTCGCTTGTAAAAACCAACCACACAATATGAATGGGAAAAGAGGGTACGAGACTCACTCACTCAAATAAACATCTTCGCCGCCTATAGCTTTCTAAATACTGAATAATTTCTAATATAATTAATTTTTCATTTATTTATTTATAAACTTTATTGCAAAACCTACTAGCTAGGTCTACAAAGGGCGAACTTAATGCCATAGGGCATTCTCTCCCAGTCAACCCATGGTGTAGGTGAGAGGTTGTGGTAAGTGGTAACAATAATTATTATTAAACAAAGGTTATCTGTATTATATTTACAAAAAAACAAAGTATTTTTTTATAAAGCCAGTTCTGAGAATTTTTTTAGTATAGTATGCGTGTGAGAAAAGCGAAAGAGTATTACAGGAAAGTAGAAGATTACGTTTAGAAAATATATGAGACGAAAAAGTATTCTTAGGGTGAATTAAAATGTTTGGTAAGAGAATATAGAGTAGGAGAGAGGTAGAGAGGTGCACAAGGTAAATAATAGGTACGATAATTTTATTCATTGTAGTATCAACAACCATTCAGAGACTATAAAAATATATGCAAAAAATATGAAGTTCGTGTAATTACTTGAAAGCACGTTTTTAATCATAATAAACATAATTTTAATGATCTAGATTCTAGAGAAAAGTTAGTAAGAAATAACAATTTACATGAATTTTATGATTTTTACGCCCCAACTCAGACTCACTAATATTACTTAAATCCCTCCTTAGTAAGGAATTTGTATGGTGATTCGTTACTAAGGAGCGATTAAAGTAACCGTTAGTGAGTTTGAGTTGGGGCGTTAGACAGTTGTTAGGAACTGACTTTAAGATCTATCTATCTAAGATAGATTATTGAGAACGATCTTGATGGTTCAAATTAAACCAAAATAACCACATTAACTTACCAGATCAGCAATATTAGCGACTTGTATCGCGTCATGCACGACCTCCGACCGCGTGCTGCCGTTCCTCCTGTCGAACATGGCCTTGTCGATCACCAGCGCGGTCTCTATGTACTTCGTGGTCTCTCTGACGTCACGTCTCCGCCTGTTGAGAGACCGGAGCCCGACGTTGTGCCACCAACGCCAAGTCTCCTCGTCTGTTGATGATAATGTTTCTCTGGAAAGGAAGATTGAGAAATTTAGTAGGTTTGTCTGCTTTTGGGTTATGGAGAAGTTTTGGGGTACAATTGGCCTTTTTGGAAATACTTTAAAAATCAGATATTTAAAGAGTTAAAGATTTATTTATTGAACATAAAACACATGTACACAATTGAATTTGTTCGTAAACAACTGCTATAGTTGGTAAACTGTGTTGCAATAGTTTACGCCCATACCGCCATAACCATATTGGTTATTGCAAGTAACTCCGATTAAGCGAAAGTAGATAGAACTCAGCCGCATACAACAACCTAGCTCAATTTAAGGAAACCGCCTCGATTAGCACTATTGACCTTTTCCATTAGTTGTTTCGATATGTTGTATGATAATGCTAGAGATGGATGAACACGAAGTAATGAAGACTGAATCGAGGCTCCAAACTCGAGGCGCGGCTCATTGGTATGTACAAGCTTACTTGATGGACATAGCACGGATAAAGTTGATTAAAACAGCGCAGGATTAGCAGGGGTCGAGACAGCTGATAAAGGAAGGTCTTAATCGTTTTTAAGTCGGTTTCCTTCCAAACTGCGGCGAACAGCCTATATTTGTCAATGCGGATTATTTTTGACTGACAGAGAAATAAATGAACGCTGCCTTTTTGTTTAATTTCTTGCTCGATGTGATTTGATTAAAGGCAAATTTTCTGCTTCTTGACAATTTTATTATGTAGACTATCTGATAAGCACATAACTTGAAAAATTGAGGTACAGAATACAATCTCCAGTCGTCCGTGCGGAAGGCTGATCAAACCATCTAGCAGTTATCACTATTATCTATGGCTGCCATTTCTGTTTTACTTAACCCATACCGGGTTAGTATACGATAACGATATCGTATCGGATAATGTGAAATCGCTTTATCGCAGTGAATTATTCCTGTGGGCTTTTCCGGAATGTGGCGGGTGCGTGCGTGCCTCAAAACATTTGCGTCGGAAACGCGCTTCCTTACAGAATGCCTTTGGACGTTGCGTTGTTTTTCTTCGACTAGCCTCTGACTTAAGCAATTCATTACTTTCAAGGTAAAGTAATGGACACAGAAATGTTTTTTTATTTGGCATTAATGTAAGTAGGCACTACGTTTTCGTTAAGCCTTAGGAAACATAAAGAAATCAACATTTATAATAAGCCTCGAAAATATTTATATTTGTACATGGAAGGTAGTGGAAAAATAGGCGAAGAAATTTATTAACACAATAGGTCCGTCCATAAACAATAATTATGTTTAACTATGTAGTTGTTCTCGCTGAAACATTTAAATAAGTTTGAGGTAAAATTGAGGTGTATTGAATCGGGTCACAAATCATAAAATATTATGTTAATTTAAAAAATTTAAACAAAACCATTCCATACGAACATTCAGTTGACTATAAAAATTACGAATCTAAAGCAAGGTCTAAAGCAACGAATCGTCGATTCAAATAATTATCTCAAAGCTGCTTTAAATATTTTAGTGTAGATTAGTGACAATCTTTAAAGAAAATCATATTTCTATCGTTGACCACAATCTCTGCTTTATTACGGTCTTCAAAATTGCAAATCATTGGCCGCACATTTCAATATGGGTCTGCTCTGCGCACGCCGCGCCTCACGCCCGCGCCGGCCACGGTCGTCAAAGGCATCATTAAAATATCCTTCGTGGCATCAAAGCATCAAATAATCTCTTATCGTCGGACGATTGGATCCGGAGATACGTTGTAAATTCATCGTTAAACGCCTATTTCAGGATAGATGGAGATATTTTGATAGCTCGTGGGATTTCCGAATCAATGCCCCAAACGCTCAAAGGACATCTCTTTGATTGTAGGAGATTACGTCTGAATGGCCCGTGAATTTGTGGCGCTGACAGGATAATTAACGTTGAATCTCTCCTAGTATTATTTTAGAAATCGTATATTAATATCTACCTAAAATTTGTTTCGATATTTGATGCGTCTGTTTTAATGTTGTAATATTATATGATTAGGCTTTTAAAATAATATTAGGCATGTCTTATTAAATGATGATTATTATTAAAGGATAGATTGCTACAAAATAAATATCTAAAAGGGATATAGTCTACTCGATAAGTTCAAAATGGTTGAAATTAGAGATACTGCTCTTAAAAATACGTGCGATAGCTCATTCTGTTCGGAATGATGTCTAGAAAAATGTTTCGGAAGCGTTTACCAGCACGTAAAAAATTGCAAAAGTTATTGACAAAATAAAGTTGAAAAAAAAAGTATTTTGTTTTTGGTAATCACTTCGAAACTATTAATATTTAAGAAATTTTAAAACAAGATTCTTAAAGTAGAGGAAATTTCCAAACAATGACTCGCGACTCTCGGAACTCTATCTCCATTATTTATAACTTTAATTTAACGCTGAAAATGGGTCTCCACGCTGCATTTTTAGGTTGCGCGTGCGGCGTCAAAACCGAGTTCGTCACACTCAATAATTTTTTAAGGTATTAATTATTAATTAAAAAAAATAAAAAAAAATATGGTGTATTCGAAACACTTCAAAGAATTTGCACCCGTAGGAAATTTTGCTTAAAGTTAATTTTTCAACAAGTTAGACGATTGTTAATTAACTAAATTTTCTCGAACTTCCATTTTCATTGTACATTAAAAAAAATGTTTAAGTAATTGTCCTATAAATTTTTCGCTTCGTGGAGCCCTTCTTATATACATGCTTAACGAGATCACGTCATAAAAGTTTAAAAAGTTTTAATACTTTGTGTATAATAATTTTATAAGTTGAACAAACAATTTTTTCGTTTTTTTATCGAATCGAAATTAAAAAATTGAAAAATGTTTTTATCTGTACTTTGTTATACATCGTTGTTTTTTTTATTTTTAGGTGTTTCAGAAAAAATATATAAAAAAGTTGAGAATTTGTTTATAAAAAATTGTTAAGGTCAAAAACAATGAAATTGTTGATAAAATTTTTTTTTTACATTTCTATTAAAGATGGTTAATTATAATTTTTAAGAAAAAAAAATTATTAACTAATTATTCAAACAATAGAAATATTAAAAAACAATTATAAACAATTAAATATCATTATTAAGAAAAAAATTTTTTTTTCAAAAATCATAATGTTTTGTAAAGAATAAGATATTAAGAAATTTTTTCTTGAAAGCATTGAAATAGTCTATTTGTTTATAAAAAAAAATTATAAAAAAATGAGGGAATTTTTTTTTTCAAGTCATTAAATGTCTTTTATGAATGCCAAAACGATTATGTAATAATAAATTGAGAAAAAAATATTTTCAATAATATTATTTGGATTTTTCATTTTTTGTTCAACTTATAAAATTATTATATACAAAGTATTAAAACTTTTTAAACTTTTATGACGTGATCTCATTAAGCATGTATATAAGAAGGGCTCCACGAAGCGAAAAATTTATAGGACAATTACTTAAACATTTTTTTTAATGTACAATGAAAATGGAAGTTCGAGAAAATTTAGTTAATTAACAATCGTCTAACTTGTTGAAAAATTAACTTTAAGCAAAATTTCCTACGGGAGCAAATTCTTTGAAGTGTTTCGAATACACCATATTTTTTTTATTTTTTTAAATTAATAATTAATACCTTAAAAAATTATTGAGTGTGACGAACTCGGTTTTGACGCCGCACGCGCAACCTAAAAATGCAGCGTGGAGACCCATTTTCAGCGTTAAATTAAAGTTATAAATAATGGAGATAGAGTTCCGAGAGTCGCGAGTCATTGTTTGGAAATTTCCTCTAATTTAAGAATCTTGTTTTAAAATTTCTTAAATATTTATAGTTTCGAAGTGATTACCAAAAACAAAATACTTTTTTTTTTCAACTTTATTTTGTTAATAACTTTTGCAATTTTTTACGTGCTGGTAAACGCTTCCGAAACATTTTTCTAGACATCATTCCGAACAGAATGAGCTATCGCACGTATTTTTAAGAGCAGTATCTCTAATTTCAACCATTTTGAACTTATCGAGTAGACTAATATCTTATTGAATACACAGAGTACTTAATCACTACGTGATTGAAGATATTATCTAAGAAGCTTGGGGCATACAGATTAGTGAAGAGACTTGATGCCAACCCTAAAGTGTCAGACATTTAATGATGTGTGATAATAATGATAGCCTTCGATAAGGCTTAAAGACTGCTATCTAGCGGACAAATATGTAGGTACTAACGTCTTTACGTGCCGTTCGAAGTAGGTAAGCGCTCATGAAATTCTGCCATCAGGGCTTACTCATTTAACTTCCGAACTTGCTAATCCAGTCAATCTATTACAGAATGATACCAATTGACATTTTTTTTTTATTTTTTTTTTATTTGAAAGTTACAGACCAATGTACCTAGATCTGTAGTCATAAATATTTATTTTTGTTTCGTTATTTTTTGTATGTGATGTTTATTTTTTTGTTAAATCTATGTTCGTGTTTAGAAGAAAAAAACGTTTTTCTTTCTTTCTTTCAATTGTAAAAAACAATATAGTAAGCAAATAAAGCTACTAGTTGAATACGAGAATTATTTAGAATAGGGTCCAGAAAAACAGATTTCATATTTCTTATCTACATAAGACCGGCTTCGCACAACAAATCTACATGATCCAAGTTGGGTTTCAGTTTTTTTGGGTTGGTTGGATACATCGATTATTGATACAGCAATACAATCGGGGGCCTATTGTGAGTCAAATCCGCGGAGTGTTCCGTATAAATCATTCAACTAAGCTCAATTTGTAGTCACTTTGGGCAACTAAATTTGGAAAGTTTCTTTGTATTCGGTGTGGTGTTGGATAATGTACGGCCTTGATCTTGGACAACAGATGCATACTTTTTTTCGTGACGATGTAACGATGAGTTTACAACAACCCTTCTATTTCAAGATAACTTATTAAGAATTTTGATTTTTTCATTATATTTTTAAACTTCGTAGTTCTTTAATGATATGAAAATCATACTAATATAATATTATAAATGAAAAAGTTTGTACGGGTTTTTGTTACTCTATAACGCAAAAACTGAACGGATTTTCATGAAATTTAGCACACAAGACACGGGAAAAACCACAGGTAGAACACTAGTTGAGAATGAAAAATTCTACTACAAAGCTGTTACAATATTATATGTAATCAGTGACGGATTAACCCTTAATCAAATTAAGCAATTGCCTAGGGCATCACGTCTGGCGGGGCACCAGAAGAAGCACAAAAAAGCACAAAAAACCACGTTGACATACGGATAGGGGGGCCCACAGGCGTGGATTGCTTAGGGCAGGGCATCAAGTAGTCTTGATCCGTCACTGTATGTAATTCGAAAATTGTTATTACAAAACTGTCGAACTCGACAGAAAAACGAATAAAGGTGGCTGCATTAAACCGAGAAAATCAGTTGGTCAAAGGGGAAACTTGAATTGAATATAATTTCCCCCCACACAGCTTCCCAAGATCCAGTAAGTATTTGCGAATATTTTTCCCGCGCGGCTGGAATTCATTAGGAACTTTCCATTGTGGTGATGTTGCTTCAGGAGCTGGAAAAAACGACTTCCGAACTTTTGCCTTGCATTATTCACCCGCGTTGTGATTTATCGTCGAATTATGATTCATAGTGACTTCCGCACCACTAGCCTGTAATAACTATGTCCCTGTCTATTGAATTTACTGTTTTTCCTCTGACTGAAACAATAAATTTCAATCGATATTTAATGGGGGTTTGACACGAACTTTTAAGTTTTATAATTTTCTACTTATGCTTGTAGAAAGAAATTAAAAGGGTGGTAGGTAAGCTAATACATAGAAGTTGCCAACTTGTGCATATACCATGATAAAAAGCCCAGCGTCCTTCAAATGATGGTATCTGACACCTTCGTTCGCAGGAAGGTGCACCAATAGCTAGGAGGAATGCTTAAAGATAGAAACAATACACATAGGTTCATATATTACAACCGCCCTGTAGCGGCTGTAGGCTGTAGCAAGGAGATTAAATGCGACGCCCCACGATCCCCAGACGCGAGCAACGTGTCTCTGACACGTGTCCCGGCCACGTGACGGGACTTGTTTGTACCGACATGAGTCCCGTCGCTATTACCTTTAAATTAACCTTATATAGACCGAATATACAAGGCCTCCAAACCACAGATTAACCTATTTTAAAGTTATATTGACAGATTATACAGGGCATCTTAAAACCTCAGATTATAAACACTAGAAGTAATTTGGCATAATTATGGCGACGTTTAACGACAACAAACTCTCTCCTGGACTTCTTAAATAACCAAATTTTTAATCAAATTCTATTAATAATTGTTAAATAATTTGGAATAATATTATTGTCTGATCTGATTATTGAATTATCTACTGGATAATATGTAATTATCCCAAGTTCATGCTGATGGTGCGGTGATGTCTTGGTGATGAAAGTAAATGCAACTCACGCTATCGTTCCAGGGTCGCGCAGTCTCTCGATGAAGGACAGGTGCTTGGTGCGGCGGGTCTTCGGCCGGTAGTCTAGCTTGTTGGCGCAGCCCTTGTTGGACTTGGTTCGCGCTTCGAAGATCACATGAGGGTGTTTCTGCTGAAACAAACCGATCCATACATTAAATGCTGTCACGTTATTTGTAACTGGCATACAGGATTATGTTGCTAATTCGTAAACATGACAATAATATAATATTTACATTCTTAGCGTAGCGTATTGTTCTCTATTTATTCAATGGTTCGAAAAATTTTAATATTTTACATCGAAATTTGCAACTTAGCATTAACGTTTGCAATAGCCTTAAAATAAGACTGTACTCTCAATTTGTAAGTTTTTCTAGCAAGCGGCAGTGCGGTAGTTTAGTAGTCAAGTGAATTTAATAAACAAACGTAGAAGAATAGGTTCCTAAAATTATCCATCCATTTAAATAGTTAATTACTTAAAAAATATTACAACATTACTTTTTTCTGATTCTATTTATGTATAATTTAATCAAAATACTGTGTTTGAATAAGATAGGTAGATAATAAATTTTAATACCGGCAGGTTTTCTTAAAAAGATGACATATGACTCAAAAGATGGTGGCTATCGCCGTGAAAAATAGCGCCAATTTACCGCAAACACGGCTAAATTGGACGTTTCCCGCCATTTTCCCGCGCACCGCCGGCACCGGTGGACATTTCGCGCCTTTATTTTAGATAACTAAAATGTTTTTTTACTTTTATAGGCTAATATATTACTCTGATATTCTGTAAAGCCCGCATAAAATTCTTAAAAAGAAGAATCTTACACCAAAAAATTTTAACGTTTATTATTAATCTTCCTTCATATTTCTTATTTAAAACTTGGTGTGGTGGAGTATGCTCCAGGCCTCCGCAAGGGCCAGACCCGTGCTCAGTAGTGGGCCGTTAATGGGTTGAAGCCAAGCCAAGCCAATCATCTCTATTCTAAGGATAGTGTCATCTCCAAAGGAACCACCAATCGCTGAGAAGGAGATGTCTTTAGTTCTACACATTTCAAACTCTCTAAGCTAGACATCCTCTGGACGTAATTACTTTATACTCGGCTATATTGTATGTTCATCTCCATACGTATCTAGCCGCGCCGGGAGAGCGGAAACTTAATATGCATTTTCCCATTTACACACAACTCCCTCTTAAAACTCAAAGCAAGCTTCCAACTATCTGTGAAGAACTTCATAAGAGTAAGTACGATATGTATCTAAGTAATGGCATATAACGCACTCAGGTAACGTATACGGGTACAACTTTGCTGTCTTTATAAATGTGTGTGAGCGTAGAGTAATGAGTATAAAATTGCATGACTATACAAATACATAATTTATATTTAGCTCTTTTGAAATGAAGTTGTAGGAGTTGACTAGTAGAAATCTTCTTTAAATATGAGAAGGGATATGAATGTTGCTGAACGCTTGAAGCTTAACACGAACTTTACCATACCCATGCAAGCTATTGTACCTACTTAATATTGTAATATAGGACTGAACTCTTCATGAATCAATCACTAATGTTCACTCATTCAACTCAAGAGAAGAGGGCGTCCAAAGTATGTTAACATACTGTAAGAGCGTCATGTGCAATAGTTCCAAATATAATTCAAATATTATATTCGGTAATATATTTATGCCGCTGCTCCTCAGACGCTTTCCATTACAATGAGAAACAAAATGTATCGCGATCATAACGGTTGTACGCGCGGCCTCCGCTTACTCAAATGTCTTGGAAAACGACCACAATACTTCCATTGTAGCAACCCAAAAACAACCTTATTTCTCAAGGAATAAGATCGGTAACAACTGCAACCTCGACACTGCAATATTGTAAAGCCTTTTCATACAAAGTATAATGCTACTTCTTAATAAATTGCTCCTAGGTGTTGCATGCAATGTTAGTTACGCTGACATATTAGAGCTTTCAGCTTTATAGCAATGAAAATACAGCGGAAAATTGCTTATTAGCAGGCGAGGACAAAGGAATTTTGCGTTTGAAAGGACGCTTCAGTATGCCACTGTGGTGCCTTTGTAACTACAAGTTTTTTGATTCATTTACATTTCAGTACGTTTGTAGTTTTTGTGAAAAATGTGCTTGATACATGTTTTTGTATTTTGAAACGTGTTCTCCTGCATAAAAGTTGAATTTTATTACTATCATATTGTTTTTAATTTGTAAAACTTGTTCAGTATAACCACAGAAGAAATAATAGTACTTATAATAAGTAGTACAACTTATAAATAAATTATTTTATTGAAGTTTATATCAATTCATGAGCGTAATGTTTGATTATAGGTACATATAAATAATGTTATATTGCATAATTATCTCTTACAAACACACTCGCGCAGGAAATACTTTAGGAAACACACTCGTGTTTTGTGATTACTCAATCAAAGGCTTTCGGGCAGTAAAACTTAAAACTTCTGACACTTAGGTTGGAAAACAATCTCTTCACCAATCTGCACTGGAGCAGCGTGGGGAAGTATGTTTTCAGCTTCCTCAAGAGAAGAACTTGTACTAAGTAGTGAACCATTAATGGGTTAAAGCCATGGTTTTATAACGCGACAAACTTCTTAATCGATGTAGTACTCCATATTATACTACACATTTTGAAATTTTATAAAAACCATCTTGATCACGTTAGCTTTCAAACAAAATAACTGCATCATAATCGGTCCATTCGTTTAGAAGCTACGATGCCACAAACAGACACACACAGAGACACGAATTTATAACACCCCTCTTTTTCTAGGGGGAGTTAAGAAAAGATTTACAATAACTGGGTCATATTATGTTACGACAGGCCAATTTATGTTTTAAATTACATAATGTGTGTATACATATCCGGAAACGCCGGAACTCATTATCCATGGACCGTAACGGGTCCGGTGGGGCGATCCAACACTTGTAATATTGGGGGCTTGGCCCCAACTCTGGGGACATGAACTCAAAATTGGCCGCTTATTGGGTCAACGTTTGATGAACTTCCTGACAAATGTTCGAAGGATGCCCCACTAAATAAAAGATGTTGGTTTATTGTATCTCTAGGGATGTAATATTATTTTAAGGTAAGAATAAAAAGCCTATCAACTACTCGTACCGGATACAATTACAATTATAAAACAGTTACGTCTAAAATGCTAAGGTTGCCTTATGGCAATGCTTTATGATTTACATTATTATTGTTTTTATTAAATTAACCGCTTTTTTGACTTTGTCCTAGGTTGCGCAACTTACTTACGCAGTACTTAAGTTTCTTTGTGTATGCTTTGTTTACCTGTACTTGGTTTTACATGTAACTTAAGACGCTGTTTTTGTAATAAGGAGATTTATTCATTGTAAAACTGTTGGTAAACCTATTAAATAAATAAATAGATATCATGTATCATGTACCATACTTTTTTCGAAATATGAATCGTTCATCAATGAATGTTAGGATCATACAATTGCTTTTTTTTTAAATATAGACAACACTAACAACATTTTTCATTATGGAAGAACCCTTACCTAAGGTAATCGAATCGAATCAAACGAGTAGCTCGAGCACGAATATTTGCGTGAAAGTATTCGTATGGTTAACGTAAGCAATTTGTATGGCATTTTTTCAAAAGCGCCCCTATCGTGCGTTAATGGTACTAAAATGCCATACAAATTTGACAAATTGCTTACGTTAACTATACGAATACTTTCTCGTAAATATTCGTGCTCGAGCTAGAGGTGTCACAACGAAGTTTTGTGTAATTTCCGCTAGAGGCGTTCTACGGCAACGCCTTTGTAAAATACTCTAACACGTTTCATCTGAATATGAAAACAATTAACCAGTATCCGTTTTGCAATCAACTACTATAAGTACACAAATAAGTAATTTCCTAGCGCCAGAATTGATGTTTTGTATAAACTTTGAAATTAATTATCTTTTGGCAAAGGAAAACATTGGGAGGCAAATTAAAAGGCACAATATCGTTGTATTTTAAGATACATCCATATTATTGCTGTGTTTGTTTATTTTAAAATATATCCTCATGTTCAAAATAGATTCAAAAACGAATTCGAATAAATTACATGTTTGTCTCTTCAAAAACATAATAAAAATATAACTACAGCGGTCACGTTAGTAAATGATTTTAAATTTGAAGCATCGAAAAACATACAAAATAATTATGATATTATTTAATATTTTTATAAATTGTAAATACTTTTTACTTCGGAAAAATTTTAATCACTTGCGTGTCGTCGCATTTGAATTTTTCGTACCAAGCCAGATTGTCCGTTGGTCAGTTATTTACATAAATGCGAACTTACATCCAAGCAAGTGAAAAAAATATTTTCAATATGCAAATTTATCGTAAACATGACAACTGCGTGTATATTCCGTACACATATCGTACTTGCAACCAGCGTTGAACCACTAGGCTATCACTAGTACAAAACTACTACACAATTTAAAGCACTACAAAAACAATTTGTCTCGAACCAGATAGCCTAGTGCCGATAGCTCTAAAAACGGTAAAAAGTGGAAGAAGATTATAGTAGAATGAAACCTATTGCAAAAGGAAGAGAATATAACGAAGATTATAGGAAAAATAAATTACGGGCGATCTGAGGTCGGGAAGGGGGCGGGAGGGGGGGTTTAAGGGAAAAAAATGGTTTATCTCGATTTCCGGAAAAACTACAAGTCCTATTGAAAAAAGTTGAATGGCAAAGTTGTAGGTAATAAAAAGATCTACAACTTTTGTATTTACACTCTTTTACATAACCTCAAAATTTATGTGAAAAATTCAAAAAACCACGTTTTTGGTTTTTTATTTTTATCTTTTACAAAAAATATTTTTTTTTCACGAAATTTGGTGAAAACTTACCTTTGTATGTCCTTAACATACTGTAATTTTTTTGATTCAAAAAAATATTTTTTTCCACCTTATTTTGACCTTAAATCAAAAAAACAACCTTATTTTCAGTCGAAAAATCTCACGTCAAAATATCTGATTTTTTTAAAAAGTCGGTAGTCCTTTTGTTCGTTGGAATCTCTACTTTCTAATGGTATATAAAAACTTATACACTACTATGGTAAATGTTCTCAGAAAATGCAATGAAACGACAACTATTTTCGCAAAAAAAATTCGGATTCCATTGATTGCATATAAGATTGCAAAAAACATGCGAAAATAGTAGTCTTTTCATTGCATTTTCTGAGAACATTTACCATATTAGTGTATAGGTTTTTATATACCATTAGAAAGTAGAGATTTTCGCAAAAAAATTTCGGATTTCATTGATTGCATATGAGATGGCAAAAAACATGCGAAAATAGTAGTCGTTTCATTGCATTTTCTGAGAACATTTACCATAGTAGTGTATAAGTTTTTATATACCATTAGAAAGTAGAGATTCCAACGAACAAAAGGACTATCGACTTTTTAAAAAAATCAGATATTTTGACGTGAGATTTTTCGACTGAAAATAAGGTTGTTTTTTTGATTTAAGGTCAAAATAAGGTGGAAAAAAATATTTTTTTGAATCAAAAAAATTACAGTATGTTAAGGACATGCAAAGGTAAGTTTTCACCAAATTTCGTGAAAAAAAAAATTTTTTTGTAAAAGATAAAAATAAAAAACCAAAAACGTGGTTTTTTGAATTTTTCACATAAATTTTGAGGTTATGTAAAAGAGTGTAAACACAAAAGTTGTAGATCTTTTTATTACCTACAACTTTGTCATTCAACTTTTTTCAATAGGACTTGTAGTTTTTCCGGAAATCGAGATAAAGCATTTTTTTCCCTTAAACCCCCCCTCCCCCCCCCCCCCCTTCCCGACCTCAGATCGCCCGTAATTTATTTTTCCTATACTCTTCGTTATATTCTCTTCCTTTTGCAATAGGTTTCATTCTACTATAATTTTTTTTCGTTTCAAAAATTATCGGCACTGGACTAAGAGTCCCAACAAACTCCAACAACTGCGAAAAACGTCTAAGAAAATGGACGGAAAAAATATTGATGGCCAGGTAGGGCCGTTTTGCCGGGGCTTATAAATAAGGTCCAGGTGCGTCCGAGGCGAATGCAGCCACTTTCATGTAAGTTATATCACTGTTAGCAGGTATTAGGTTGTGGTTAGACAGACAGAGCTTTAATCTTGAGCTAAATTATGGTCTATATGAGCTTCTGACGCTATGTTCTGACGTAGTAATATAGTAAGAGGTTGGTTGCTGCGAGAAAGGCTTTTTTATGGAGATAGCCGGCAAACGAGCTGACGATCTACCTGATGGTAAGTAGCTATCGTCGCTCATGGACATCAGCAGCACTAAAGGCATCACTGATGCGCTGCCAGCCAAGAGAGAAGAAAAAGAAAGAAAGAACTGGCTCTCAAGCCCCCAGCCGAAACATGACGAGTCGTTTGGCGCTGACTCATGCTCAAAGGTGGCAGCTATCCAGGCGAACCCCATGGAGAAATAATAATCGACGTCGTCGATATGTGCATTAATAAAGTAAAACACATCCTAACAAGCACTGTATAAGCACGTAAGGTATAATAGTAGATTGAAAAGATTTGACGTTTATAAGTGTATTGAACCTAAATGTTATAAATGATTTGAGTTTAATTTTGAATGACCAATAAGGCTGACAATAAGGATATGAAAGCATGATTTCTTTTAGAGTAAACGAAGCGATAAAACCGGCATCGCTTCAATCTCAGGCCGTGACCTAAACTAGTTTCTCCAGAACGCTGTCTTATCCATCTTTCGCGGAACAATCGAATATAAATCGCGGGGCTTTTAGAGTGCACTCGATTTGCGCGGCTCTTGTTTATTTATTAACAAAAGGGATATCGATGGCGGTGTTTGTGTGACAGATGGCGCGCCCGACGGTCGCGTGTGAATTCTAAAGTAATCCTTGTTATACGGAGACGTTTTCGGGTTCCGTGTAACCGCTGAAATTGCACCTTCAGTGGAAAAAAAGCATGAGTCGTGTTACTTTGAATTTTAGTTATTAATATGATTGGAAAGATGGACAAAAGTGCATATGCTCAATTTTTTTCAAATTTTTATCATTAATCTTGACGGTTTTGTGCAAGAAATCTTAATGTCAATCCTTTGACTACATACTGATATTTAACAGTTTTTTTTGCTCTCCTGTAAAATTGCACTTTTCATCTTATGCCTTTTTTCCACTGAGAGTACGAAAGGTATCCTTATGTAATAATAGTAACGCTACACACTCATAGCCCCCACAATAGATTTCCCTGTGTCGTGGGTATACACACAACCAGAGCGAGAATCGAAATTCAAACTTATCATTGAAATTTCCAACTCGCTGGGAATCGAACCCAGCACCCTTGGCGCGTCACGGTATGGTAACCATTGCACCACACGGGTCATCCCTTCGTTGTCAATTGGAATCCTGATATGATTAATGGTGTGTCTGTTGTAACACTTGATTTTCTGCGAATGTAAAGGATAGGTGGAACAAGTCGACATTTGATACATATCTTTAATGAGATATGAGTTTAATTATCGTCTAGAAAAGTAATTTAATTCTAAACAGTAATCTTATCTGTTTGTAAAGGTGAAGGAGAGTACGGCAGTTGAAATGAATTTCTAAGGGGCGTCATGCGACTTATTAAATTTAAAGGAAAATTAAAAGAAAAAACCCCTTGTTTTCAAAAGTACCGAGCCGAGAATTTTTCAAATTTTACCGAAAATCTTGTAAAAAAACCGAAGTAATCAAAATTTGATCGTTTAAGTCTAACTACTTATTTATAAGTACTATTATTTCTTTTGTGGTTTAACATTATTTATAGCACAGAACCCTACCCCAACCGAGTCCTAGTACCTACTTGACGGAGGTTTATTTATTTTTAATCCCTTTACCGAACCTACGCAGCTACGCTCAGTCTTTCGGAGCGTAAATTAATTTAGCGTGTCCCGTAAGAAAGCCTTAAATTCCCTTTTTTTCCACGTTGTTGGTAACCAGCGTACGCTGAACCGTCCCGTCTGTTTGTCACTGTCACTATGACGGATCGCTATCGTTCGATCGGGACACCCCGGGACCAGCCGTGCCCTCGGGTGAACCCTAAAAAATTAAAGGTGATTTCCAACGTGATTTAAGATTCCAATCGTAATGTCACTGGAACGAAGAAAACAATTGAATTGATGACAATAATACTTTAGTTGATTTAGGGGTCAATTGGTCACCCCAAAAATTTGTTCTAACTCGTCACGCGCCAAAAATTTATTAAATTACTATAAGTACTATTATTTCTTCTGTGGTTATAGGAAATAGTGATGTTGTTAGTACAACAGTGTCACAAATGTTTTCATGTTTTACTCGTTATGTTGTACACGATAAAGAGTTTAATACTCTTTCAAGAGTATCTTTCATAGAAATAATATCTCCATTACTTACAAATTAAAACATTTAATCACTGTTAAATTTCAATCACAGGTTGTCAACTGTATTTATGAATCAAAACATATTTACGTACGCGTATTATGATACAGTGCAGCAATGGTCAGTAAAAATTCAGTATAATATTTTTTGTGGTAATGCCAGAAAATCTTGGTATGTTCTCCTTTTCAAGAATGGCGTACATCAACAGCAAGCGCAGTACAGTTTATCTGCGAGATATATCGCTGCGTTTTATCGCCGTTCCCAAAGTGATTTTGAATGGCGCCAATCATTCTTACAAGGGGTTTTATTGAGAGGTTCGAGGATATCTGGAGGGCTGAATTAGAGCGGATTTTATTTAGTTTTTAAGGAATATTGGATTCCATGTATTTGCATCTTTCAACTCTCCGTACAATTTTTGACATATCACGTGTATAACAAATTAAATGCAATGGTAATTGTAAATCAATATAAATCAATATATTTCTCAAACCTATAATCCTCTAACCCTATTGGTTGCGAAATTACCTGCAGAAAGAGGGATCCTTGGACGGCGCAGAAGTTTACTCGTATGACATTACAAGTACATACTTTACGTTCAAGAGCCACAGGTGTTTGTGATTACCTATAATAGTGTACTTGCAATACAGTACAGGTTGATTATTTAATTTTATGATATATATTTTTACTTAAAAAAACTTAAATATGAATTAACGATTGTTACGGTACACTAATCAATCTTTTTATTTGTTTCTACTCCATAAAATCAAACGTCATTATCACCACGAAACTGGATCCTCAAACCCTATCGTATAAAACTATTAAACCGTTTTAATTCCAATTAGCAAAGCCAGTTCGGGGCGAGTCCGAATGAATTTTTAAGCGAGCCATTGGAATGTCAAACAATGCCGTCTATTTTCCCGTGCATTAAGTATTCAGTGTGCTCTCGTTCCACCGCGTCCCACCTGCAGGGTGCAGGGTGCAGGGTGCAGGGTGCAGGGAGCAGGGAGCAGGGTGCAGGGAACTGGTACCCGAACTGACCCTGTCAAACTTTACACAATCTGATTTGCATCAGTATGTTTGATTGGTATATTTATTTTTAAAAACTGCGTTAAATGATTTGTTGACTCGAAGTTTATTTCCTGGAATAGCAAGCCAATGTGACGAGAGAAATAAATTTCGGTAATCTTTATTAAAAATTTATTTATTTTTCTTTTCTGATATTAGGAAACCTCTGAACATCCTATTTATTTATAACGCACACGGGAATTTAACCACAATCTAATTTACCAATCTTATCTACCTCCAGTCCAGTCTTTGTTGAAATAACCAAACTAAATTAATTGTCCTTGAAAAAAATTACATGTTATTGTTTTAAATTGCGAGATAAGCGTTGTAGCAAGGATGCTACATACGATACTACTTCTGTATTGGTAAAATAATTTTATAACTCCCTGAGATTGTTGATAGTGATCGCCAAAACGGGTACCCCTTACAAAAATTTATGTGACAATAATGTTTGTTTCCTAGTCTTTGTCGTAGGAATTGCTGGGCTGCCAAACAATATCAGAGATTTACGATGTATTAACTAGATTTACAGTGCATTAGATATTCAGTGCGCCTCGCTCGCTGGCCTTACGTTTCAAAACTTTGCTCGATCTAATTTGCATTGGTACAAGTTGATGAAGATCTTCCGAACGGTGCATTCAGCTACGAATATATAACTAGGGATTACCTTTAACTAATGTTTTAACCTCTTGTGCTATAAGATGTTAGATTAATATTAGTTTCTAGGTTTAGATGTAATCTTTGAGAGCATTAGTGGCTCTGCCTCTTGATATAGTTCCAAGGTTTATTCCCGCTTATGGTGATAAATCTATTTCTTTATAATCCTAGTGGGAAAGTATGAAAAATTAATTACTTTGTATCTCAAATCTTTGCGACCCTGCCTGCGAAGCGAAGGGTACCGGGTTCGATTCCCGGCCGGGGCAGATATTTATGTGACAGATAAATATTTGTGCTCGGGTCATGGGTGTGATTGTGATGTGTTATATGTGTCGTCCATGCCACCCGCGACACAGGTAATAACCTACTGCGGGGGGTATGAGTGTGCTAGCGTGTATTATTATTATTATTATCGGAAAGAGATTTTCTTCTCAGCTTTTTAGCTGGTTCTACTGCCACATTTACGGGTCGAAACCAAGTAAATGCAGCGTGTGGTGTGTAAATTAACCTTTGTTTACGGTGTTATGGGATGCTAAATTATTTTCATCTATTTGCATGAATTTTCTTACTATTCTTCTATTCTTATTATTATTATTATTATTTTAAACGTATTATTTCCTTGCGAAGGTACATAAAAATATATTTTTTATTTCCTACTAACATTAGCATAATCTTTTTTATCAGCAATGATTTGTATCATTGAATCGCTTGTCAACAAATAAAACAACATCAGTTACAAATATTTCAAGTCTGTTATGCAAATGAGTCGTTGGCTCATCCGCCCACCTCAAGTTTCGTGACTCCTCCACCAGAAGGCGACTGCATAAATATTCTAGAAATATGGCGCCCTTTACACAGCTGATAAAGAGGCCGTAAATTAGCCAAACGAGCCAAATTATAAATCGCTTACCGCCTCGGCTCACTTCACTTGTTTTTATAAAGAAACATCTTTAGTCGAGGGGCTTTTACGGAGCGCTTAGAGAAAAAGTTGTGGAAGAGACTTTTCTAAGTGGCTAATAGGTCGTCTATTTACGGGACGGTACACTGTACAAAGTAAAAAACTACATGATATTATCGTCGCTTCTGCTTGTTTGGAATTAAGTCGAAAGTGTTATCTGCGCTACGTCAAATTTTTAGTTTGCTATTATTTATTAATTAATGACGTAGGAACTAATGTTTGCGTAGAGGTCAAAATTCAAACAGTTTGAAATTTTGACATTTTCATGTTTTTATCAAGATCTTCAATAGCTACCACACAAAATACGGTTGATATACATGGGAGAACATTATTCCTAATCTTGACCTTATCTTGTGTCTTTGTCATTGTCCATATTATTATTTTTTTCTTTTTCTTTCATTTTAATTTTTTTCAGTTCATAATCGTAGTCCATATTGAATTTAATGACATTGGAACTGTGTTTTTAAAATATTAAAAATTCTGGCAACACTTTTGTAATTTTTGTATACGAACTATAAAATTAATTTGTAGTGTGGTGCAGAGAATTTCGTAGCACGTAAATTACATAATTAATCTTTTTAATATAGAGATTGTTCACAAATTTAGGGTAGAATTTTACCAAAATCCTTTTTAGATCACATTTTATATAGTTAAATTTTATACCTACTTTTCAAATCTACAACATTTTTTTTAAACAGAGGAAATATTTGCAATTTTAAATGTAGGTACATTTAAATATTTTAAGTAATTATTTATTTAAGAAACCGGTACGTAATTAAAGAGGTATAAATCAAAAAAATTACAACCTTTGGTACTTATTTAGGTATACACTTTTTCGAGTTTAATTACAAAAATATAAATCCCAAATAGGGTCCAACTCGCAGGCCGAAAATAACCGCCTTCGGTATAAGATCTAATAAGATAACGAAGATTAACGGCCGCCGTTTAAATTCAGAAGCGGGGACTGTGGCCCATAGATCACGTTCGAGAATATTCGGGGGCAAGAGAGGGGAGGGGAGGGGAGGGGAGGTTCGGATTGGAAAAGTGTCAAAGTAAAGCGTTAACGTGGTAAGTAGGCAGTTTGACCCAATACTTGATAACATTTGATTTTGTAAGACAAGACTTACCGATTTTTATGTAGAATATATTATCCGGCGATGCTTTGTGGAAATCCATGGTTATTAAGTTAGTATTAGTCTACGTTGCAACAATTCGCGATTGACAAGACCTTAAATCATGCGTAGCACCTGCCTCCTAAAATACCAACATACAAAACATACAGTTGGTGCAACACCTATTTGGCCCCGGAAGGTATCATCAGCATCATGAAGGTAAGTTAACTCTACGATGGTTTGTAAAAGTGACATAAGCTGGATGGCAAGACATTAAAAGCAATAACGTAAACGCGCCTATTACCGCCCCCCAAAATTTGTATCCTATTACCGCCAGTTTTTTTAATCACTATTTTAAGGCATGTTGTAGATTCCAATAAAGTTGTAGCGTAAAAATATTTTAGGTATGTATATTGAGAAACAAAAATAATAAAGTTTGTGTGCGTAAATAATCAGCAAACATAGTAAATAGCCAATAATTGAGACGCGGCCGCAACAGACTTCCGCGTCATAGTGTTGTGCTCCCAGCTACATAAGAACACCTCGTTATTACTTAAGAGAAATTAACATAAATAAAATGTGTATACGTGCATGCCAATATGTAACATAAATATAATAAAGAATACATTGGTTTTCTAGATTAACATCTAATACTACCGTTCTGGCCATGTCTTGTCGCTTAAATCGAATTTTACATTGGAGCGGTATTAGAAACTTAATTTTTATAAGCTGCTTCTATTAACGTCCCATGGCGTTGTTAGATGTTTTACAATAGTTAGAATTTTAGCTTTTATTTCTTTTAATACATAATTTTAGATGTTTTTTTTTTAACTTGTTTGATTCTAAAGAGTATATTAGATAATTGGATCAATTAACGCCATACATTTTGTCTCATGGATTTTTGCCTGTTATTGTTTCTTTTTTGGTCGGTAATAGAATCTTCATACTTAATTCTATTACCGACCCATATGGTCTTATTTATAAAAGTCTCTTATTGAAGGACTGGTATGTAGCGTACTTTAGTTAAAATGCTGATATCGTAGTCCATATTGAATTTAATGACATTGGAACTGTGTTTTTAAAATATTAAAAATTCTGGCAACACTTTTGTAATTTTTGTATACGAACTATAAAATTAATTTGTAGTGTGGTGCAGAGAATTTCGTAGCACGTAAATTACATAATTAATCTTTTTAATATAGAGATTGTTCACAAATTTAGGGTAGAATTTTACCAAAATCCTTTTTAGATCACATTTTATATAGTTAAATTTTATACCTACTTTTCAAATCTACAACATTTTTTTTAAACAGAGGAAATATTTGCAATTTTAAATGTAGGTACATTTAAATATTTTAAGTAATTATTTATTTAAGAAACCGGTACGTAATTAAAGAGGTATAAATCAAAAAAATTACAACCTTTGGTACTTATTTAGGTATACACTTTTTCGAGTTTAATTACAAAAATATAAATCCCAAATAGGGTCCAACTCGCAGGCCGAAAATAACCGCCTTCGGTATAAGATCTAATAAGATAACGAAGATTAACGGCCGCCGTTTAAATTCAGAAGCGGGGACTGTGGCCCATAGATCACGTTCGAGAATATTCGGGGGCAAGAGAGGGGAGGGGAGGGGAGGGGAGGTTCGGATTGGAAAAGTGTCAAAGTAAAGCGTTAACGTGGTAAGTAGGCAGTTTGACCCAATACTTGATAACATTTGATTTTGTAAGACAAGACTTACCGATTTTTATGTAGAATATATTATCCGGCGATGCTTTGTGGAAATCCATGGTTATTAAGTTAGTATTAGTCTACGTTGCAACAATTCGCGATTGACAAGACCTTAAATCATGCGTAGCACCTGCCTCCTAAAATACCAACATACAAAACATACAGTTGGTGCAACACCTATTTGGCCCCGGAAGGTATCATCAGCATCATGAAGGTAAGTTAACTCTACGATGGTTTGTAAAAGTGACATAAGCTGGATGGCAAGACATTAAAAGCAATAACGTAAACGCGCCTATTACCGCCCCCCAAAATTTGTATCCTATTACCGCCAGTTTTTTTAATCACTATTTTAAGGCATGTTGTAGATTCCAATAAAGTTGTAGCGTAAAAATATTTTAGGTATGTATATTGAGAAACAAAAATAATAAAGTTTGTGTGCGTAAATAATCAGCAAACATAGTAAATAGCCAATAATTGAGACGCGGCCGCAACAGACTTCCGCGTCATAGTGTTGTGCTCCCAGCTACATAAGAACACCTCGTTATTACTTAAGAGAAATTAACATAAATAAAATGTGTATACGTGCATGCCAATATGTAACATAAATATAATAAAGAATACATTGGTTTTCTAGATTAACATCTAATACTACCGTTCTGGCCATGTCTTGTCGCTTAAATCGAATTTTACATTGGAGCGGTATTAGAAACTTAATTTTTATAAGCTGCTTCTATTAACGTCCCATGGCGTTGTTAGATGTTTTACAATAGTTAGAATTTTAGCTTTTATTTCTTTTAATACATAATTTTAGATGTTTTTTTTTTAACTTGTTTGATTCTAAAGAGTATATTAGATAATTGGATCAATTAACGCCATACATTTTGTCTCATGGATTTTTGCCTGTTATTGTTTCTTTTTTGGTCGGTAATAGAATCTTCATACTTAATTCTATTACCGACCCATATGGTCTTATTTATAAAAGTCTCTTATTGAAGGACTGGTATGTAGCGTACTTTAGTTAAAATGCTGATATCGTAGTCCATATTGAATTTAATGACATTGGAACTGTGTTTTTAAAATATTAAAAATTCTGGCAACACTTTTGTAATTTTTGTATACGAACTATAAAATTAATTTGTAGTGTGGTGCAGAGAATTTCGTAGCACGTAAATTACATAATTAATCTTTTTAATATAGAGATTGTTCACAAATTTAGGGTAGAATTTTACCAAAATCCTTTTTAGATCACATTTTATATAGTTAAATTTTATACCTACTTTTCAAATCTACAACATTTTTTTTAAACAGAGGAAATATTTGCAATTTTAAATGTAGGTACATTTAAATATTTTAAGTAATTATTTATTTAAGAAACCGGTACGTAATTAAAGAGGTATAAATCAAAAAAATTACAACCTTTGGTACTTATTTAGGTATACACTTTTTCGAGTTTAATTACAAAAATATAAATCCCAAATAGGGTCCAACTCGCAGGCCGAAAATAACCGCCTTCGGTATAAGATCTAATAAGATAACGAAGATTAACGGCCGCCGTTTAAATTCAGAAGCGGGGACTGTGGCCCATAGATCACGTTCGAGAATATTCGGGGGCAAGAGAGGGGAGGGGAGGGGAGGGGAGGTTCGGATTGGAAAAGTGTCAAAGTAAAGCGTTAACGTGGTAAGTAGGCAGTTTGACCCAATACTTGATAACATTTGATTTTGTAAGACAAGACTTACCGATTTTTATGTAGAATATATTATCCGGCGATGCTTTGTGGAAATCCATGGTTATTAAGTTAGTATTAGTCTACGTTGCAACAATTCGCGATTGACAAGACCTTAAATCATGCGTAGCACCTGCCTCCTAAAATACCAACATACAAAACATACAGTTGGTGCAACACCTATTTGGCCCCGGAAGGTATCATCAGCATCATGAAGGTAAGTTAACTCTACGATGGTTTGTAAAAGTGACATAAGCTGGATGGCAAGACATTAAAAGCAATAACGTAAACGCGCCTATTACCGCCCCCCAAAATTTGTATCCTATTACCGCCAGTTTTTTTAATCACTATTTTAAGGCATGTTGTAGATTCCAATAAAGTTGTAGCGTAAAAATATTTTAGGTATGTATATTGAGAAACAAAAATAATAAAGTTTGTGTGCGTAAATAATCAGCAAACATAGTAAATAGCCAATAATTGAGACGCGGCCGCAACAGACTTCCGCGTCATAGTGTTGTGCTCCCAGCTACATAAGAACACCTCGTTATTACTTAAGAGAAATTAACATAAATAAAATGTGTATACGTGCATGCCAATATGTAACATAAATATAATAAAGAATACATTGGTTTTCTAGATTAACATCTAATACTACCGTTCTGGCCATGTCTTGTCGCTTAAATCGAATTTTACATTGGAGCGGTATTAGAAACTTAATTTTTATAAGCTGCTTCTATTAACGTCCCATGGCGTTGTTAGATGTTTTACAATAGTTAGAATTTTAGCTTTTATTTCTTTTAATACATAATTTTAGATGTTTTTTTTTTAACTTGTTTGATTCTAAAGAGTATATTAGATAATTGGATCAATTAACGCCATACATTTTGTCTCATGGATTTTTGCCTGTTATTGTTTCTTTTTTGGTCGGTAATAGAATCTTCATACTTAATTCTATTACCGACCCATACGGTCTTATTTATAAAAGTCTCTTATTGAAGGACTGGTATGTAGCGTACTTTAGTTAAAATGCTGATAAGCCTACTATAAGTTCCTGTGTTCATAAATGTTCTATAGGCCAAACATAAGTTTTTAACCGACTTCAAAAAAGGAGGAGGTTATCAATTTGTTTTTTTTTTATTTATATGTTCGACCAATTTGGATGATTTAAACGGTATTAAATAAAGGATTGCTTCAGGGTGGTCTCATTAACATCATGGTGAGGATCTTATGATGGGTTCTGGACATATAGAGTGGAACACCTCAACGGTTCGTTGACATCTCAGGGTGTAATGATGTGAATTGGAGACGAAATATGTAACTCCTCAACGGATTGGAATAATTGAACCGTGTTAAGAGGTATATTTTGTTGTTGGTAAATATTTACACAGCAAAATCAGTACATCATTGACCATTCTATGGTCTGATGATGTCCCTTGGAGACAAAATGTGTAACTCTTGAATAGGAGAATCGGAACCGTTTTTAAGAATTTTTTTGCCAATAACTTTATTTTTGCAAAACTAGTACCTACATCATAGACAATCTCAGGGTCTGATGATGCGATTTAACTACTAAACCTTGTTTTAAGATACTAACCTCCATCTTATAAAATTTCAGTAGATAGTGTTTTTAATAATATGTACTTGAACTACATTATTAAGAAGAAAGCTCAGTTTTTAATAATAATTATTGATCTCAAATGTATTATGTAACCAACTTAATAAATATTTATTTTGTTTTGTAATATTTGTTTTATTTAATAGTATGGAAATGTGTTACTTTTTCAGTGGTCGGTAATAGAAACATGAAAAACGGTAATAGAAACAACATCATCTCATCGGTCGGTAATAGAAGCAGCCGCTATTTCAGATTAAATTATTATTTATTAAATATTATGTGATTTAACACTAAATTTAAGTGCTGAATATCATAGAATATTTAATTATGATAAAGAATAAATTAAAACGCCTGTCCTAGCATAACGGCGTATATCTAATTTTCTGAATTTCATCCAAAGTCAGCTTAAACTGGCGGTAATAGGAGCGTTTACGTTAATGAACTAATTTAAACAAATATCTGTTTAAATAATATACCTGTCCGTCTATTGGATGAGTCTACAACGTGTATTGTACATTACTCAGTACAGCACTAACAAATAGAAATATTTATTAGCTGACAAACATTGGCCAAATATTAGCACCAAAATTAGTTTCCACGTAGCCAATCCAAACTTTATCCGGCTCGTTCTAAAGTTATAAATCACAGTTCAGTTAAAGTTGTGCACTTTACCAAATGACGTTCAGGAACCACTGAACTCTGACCTTTCTCATAAATGCCAGGATTTGTGGTTGCATTTCTGCAATTCACGTTGAGTGCTAGAACTAATATTACTGGTGCTTTTTACGCTGAGCCAGCCAGCGGTTTTAGATAGATTTAATGACTAGTGTGTCTAACGGGTTTTTGATTGTAATGCAGAACCAATAGCGAACGACCGTGTTACTTCAGATGTTACATTACCAGTGTGGGTATCCTGTAGCTTTTGTTCGTATGTAAAAAGCCAAATAAGCTCATTGAAGTATAATGTACTAGAACAGACATCGCGAACATTTGCGTCGCACCGGAAGGTTCCTTTTTCAAAATCAAGCGCTCGTTCTCTTTTCAAAATCTACTGAATTCACTGAAAATTGAAAGCCAATGGCTACAGTTCATTACGCAAACATCGGTTTCGCGGTGTCGGTTCTATACGCTAGTAATAATAGTTCAATGAATGAGCTAAGCATTATCAATGCCTTCAAAATTAAATGACTTACAAGCAGGTACTTACATTTTCTAGGGTTAAGATTGTGCGAATCATAATTTAATATGTATGTTCCATGATTGAATAACAAATAATATATAGAGTCATTAAGTTAGCGCATTCAATGGAAGTCCCTTTTTAACCGACTTCAAAAAAAGGAGGAGGTTCTCAATTCGACTGTATTTTTTTTTATGTTTGTTACCTCAGAACTTTGGACTGGGCGAACCGATTTTGATGATTCTTTTTTTTAATCGAAAGCAGGTGCTTGTCATGTGGTCCCACATAAAGGACAATGCCCATCTGTGCCCCAGAAATGCCCAGATAAAGTATATTACAAAATTGCTCTAATAAATAAAAACTAGAATTATGTTGTTAATTTTAAATCATATGAAGCACTGGATAAAAAATTAAAAATTAAATGATATTAATAGAAAATTAAGTTCCTAATGAAAAACTAATAGCAATGCTGTCTGTAAGCGTAAGACCAGTAGGAAGTTGTCATGTTTAATGTCCAATATCTTTTGAACCTTTGCTTTATATAACATTAAATATAAATACTGTTAAGAAGTTATCATATGACATAGAGCTGCAATTTGGGCATTGCATGGCATTTCTGACTTTCAGCTCCATACTAATATGGGCATGGTCCTTTGAACGAGATCAGTGAAGTCAGTTATTTTTTGTTAGTAAAATTTAGATTATTAATTGCAAGGTTTTACAAATACGAAAAATTCATTTTGTGTGTCAGCTTCGGCGAAGGAATAAACTCGTTACAAAACTATAAATCAGTTACTTGGCGTTACCTGAAATAGGTAACAGATCAGGAATTCCATTGTCCTAGCGCTCGACCTTCGACTTTCCTTTGACAAGAAAATAAATAGTAAAGGGATCGTATAATGTAGACGGGATTTAGGGCGGTATTCGTAACGTTTCAGTGGAAGCTTTGCTGAAATTTTTACTAATATTGGGTTTTGTGAAATGTCAATAATTTACCCTCTTATTCACAAAAACAAGCAAGGTTTTAGAAGGCTTGTAGAGTTTTATTTCTCTCTTATAAAAACTATGAAGACAATATAAACATAATTTAAACGTTTATAAATAAGGCTGTTAGTCTTTAACTTTGGTTTGCTGGCCGGCCTCACTGGCCAGTGGCCAGTTGTCCCGGGTTCGATTCCCAGCCGAGGCAGATAATTATGTGACAGATAAATATTTGTACTCGGGTCATGGGTGTGATTGTGATGTGTTATATGTGTAGTTCATGCCACCCGCAACACATTTATTTTTTATTTATTATATTAATTTGTTACGAGGGCGGATGTAAATCCGCATACAAGCAAAACATGACTCTGCAATTGGCTGGCTTCAACCCATTAATGGCCCACTACTGGGCACGGGTCTCTCCTCTTGAGGAGGCCTAGAGCATACTCCACCACGCTGCTCCAGTGCGGATTGGTGGAGGGGTTAGTGGCCAACCCGAGTGCCGGAAGTTTTCAAACCGCCCGAGGGCCTCCGACATGGCTTAACGACTGTTATCTTATGATAACAACCGGGACCGACGGCTTTACGTGCCCTCCGAAGCACGGAAACGCTCAAGAAATTTTTGCCACTAGCGGTCACCCATCCAACTACCGACCGCGCCCGCTGTTGCTTAACTTTGTCGATCACATCGGATCGACGCAAGCCGCCGGGCTATGAGCGCTTCAATTCAACTCTGCAATTACTTGCATCATATTATGTAGAGTCATCTTTTTTGAAAAGATACGACGACGCGACCTATGTAGGTATGTACTACATACACACAGTACAAATAATATTTTGTATTAAATTGAAATTTGAGTAGCGCCATGGGACGCCGAGAGCTGGCAGGGGTTACGGAGAGAAGCGGGGTGTTGCCAAGATACACACGCCCGTCAGAGGGCGTAGATACGCTCTGTAATCTCACTGCTCTCATGTCCCATTAGCTAGGATTTATGTATATTAAAACAAATGTGACTAATAATAACATTAATTTGAATGATTGAATGAAATTGGAGTAAAAACGCAGTATGGGATATAACAATAACTTTAACCAGTCTCATAACAACCATTTCAGTTTGTCTGTGAGTTGTTGCACACATGCACAGAAATACAAAAGAAACTAAAACATTAATTGGTGTTAATGTGAAATAACCCTTTGTCAAATTGAATTACAGTCGACTTTCAAGTGCAGAGCTGATCTCTAGTACCTTAATAAACGGATAAGCAACATGGATGTAATTATGTGCAACCAACAATGCTTTAAATAGCACCCGTTTCTCTCTTGTGGCTTGTAAATTAGTTTTGTTCAGACCGCTATCGACTTCGCTGGACCAACTACATAACTAACTATACCAATGAAGTGCTTGTAGGTTTGAAACTACTTATATATCTAACTACACTTATGAAGTACCTGGTTGTTGTTTCGTATGATACAACATGGATACAACATGTAAAAGTTGTAAATGTAAAATGAATTGCAGTGAACGCTTTTGTCAACATAATATGATTATGTAAAAAAAATTGAACATTTATTTATTTCTTTATTTATTGCTTCGCCATGTGCGTTATAACAATGCAAAATAGATAAATTGTTCAAAGAAGTGTCTCTTCTGCCAGCTAATAGCTAATCTATAATTTTTGTTAATTGTGATTCTTGATTTGCATCTTCTAAGAAACGTATCTTCCAGCAGTTGTAATAACATTTTAAAATTCTCGTAAATCATGATTCTAGTACGGGCATAATGAAACTGCAGTTAACTCTAAAACCTTCATACTTGGAAGCCTAACGACGTGACATGGGGTCTGACACGCACCCGTGACACGTCGTCATCTTCCTCAACGTGACACATGTCGTACATGACATGTCACGTCAAGCCACGCTTCTGAAGCCTTGAACGTAGTACGAATGGCTACTTAGCTATAGGCATTTAAGATCGCATCGTGCCTTTCAGATGAATGCAACTATTATGTCTTCTGTGATGAATTCAGTCATATGTACTCAGCAATAAATATTTTCGCTACCAATGCTTCCTTTATTCATCATCATTTATTATGTAGAAAGTGACTAAAATAATATTGTTAACGGTGAAATTTGGGTTACCTCGAGATTCCCACCCAACACCTTAGTACCTATTCATTCGGTGTATACGAGGTCTATAGGTCTTCAGAATCCCATAAACTTATCCTCAGGTACTTCCAAATTACATTTATCAAATCATTTTCAAATCACTAAAGATTATCTAGAAACCATCACGAAAGAAGCGATATTAAAAAGCTCTTACTCCACGATATACAAGTTGCGGACCTCTCCAATAATAACACGATAAATTACCCTGTCCACGTGTGACTTACGGCCGCCCGGGCCCTAACAAATTATTATCGTGTTATTTTTTACCTAGTGGACATTAATTCACCGCTGTACTAGATATTTCTCTTTTATTGGACTCGCAAGGGTTTATTCATTTGCCCGGTATCTTTTTATGTTCTGTTTTTTATTATTTTATAGACAAGTATATTATTTTATGTTTAAGGAAATACTGGGAATATAACACTATTGCGACTTTAGTAACAGTGTTAAAATCTATAGGCATATCTATACTATTATAAAGAGGAAAGATTTTATGATTGTTTGCATTGAATAGGCTCCGAAACTACTGAACCGATTTTAAAAATTCTTTCACTGTTGGGAAGCTACACTATCCCCGGGTAACATATGCTATTATTATATTTGCAAAAAATTAGGGATCCTTAATAAAACTCCAATAATGTAACCCTATGTGTAAAAAATAAGAAAACCGAAGCAAAGCGAGGGCGGTTACTCGTTATATAATATTTTAAAGTACCTATCACCATAACACAAATATTCCACTGTATGGCGTAATCGATAATCATATTTACCTGTATTTTAATACATGTACTTCCAAACTTCCAAGTACGAACTTTTGGAGGATCTTCTATGAGTCTAATTGATATGCATACATGAGTACTATGAGGAATAGGTACGCTGGACGGTTTCTCTAAAAAGCAGACATTACATCGCAGCACACAACGTAAGGCATTATTGATGATTAGGTATAATAAAGGTCTGTTTCATTACTTCATTGCATGTCGTTAATATATTTATGAAATCGTTCAAGTCACCGCACAAAACCTGTCTCAAACAAGACGTAAACAAATCATCCACATATTATTCAAAGAGCACCACACAAACAATATGCAAATTGCCCCACTCGGTACTTGGAAGGGTTGAGAGCTCGTAAAGAATTCAAAATATGAATTAGATAGGGGATGTTCCTTCAGTTAGCTAGGGATAGGGGTTGTAATATTCTTTAATCGGGGTGAGCTGTTTAAATTCCGCGGTTGTGGATTTGCCGCGGGCGCTTGGGGAGATAAACATTTGACTGTTCGTGTCATAAATGGTTTATTAACACGTCTGTAACATGAAGTGAATGAAATTTTATTATCTCTTCTATTTTCTTTCTTGTTTGGTGGAGCAGCTTAGGGGAGATTATTCGTTTTTTTCATATAAATGCCCGATTTTATGATACAATCCTGATGTGTTCTCGACACATTTTAAGTGACTTTAAATAAGTTTAGTTGGCATTAGGACTGTTTAAAAATTGTCTTAAAGGCAAACCACACGTTTACGTATAGTAATAAATCTGAAAGGTTTTCAATACCTAAAAGGTTTACTTCACATTAAACGTAGACTTGTGACGAGGGAGCATGAGTTTATTCTTAAGCCGCCTTACGATGCAGATTATCTTGCAATTCATCTCAAATCGTCAACAAATAGTAGAATGACAGCAGTTGGCGCCCTGAAAGCAGCTATAAACACGGGCAAGCGGTGCCAGTCACATTTACTTGAGGAATGCCCCAATAAATAGCGGATGTCTCGCCCCAGATCATTTCTCACGCCCGCCCAACTATATTTAACCCGTAAATCGCTGTAAATATGCTGCGATGAAATATTCTTAAAGGAAGTCACTAAAAAACTTAAGCACAGCTTATTTCTTGTATGTAAGATGTAGGAGTAAGAAATAAAATTGTATTAAAAAAAGCATTGGTGTTGAAAACCTAAAGATTACTGCTTATTATGATCGGACCGTGGGTAATGTGGATATAGTCATATAGATTTTGATACCGGGGTATAGAGTAGCAGGTTAAATGCAAGGCACAGTCTTAATACTGTTGAATATAAAGTACCTGTTGCTGTATAATTTAAAACTTTTTGTTTGTATTTAGTCAAGTTACAGTTCAAAAGGGAGCCATGCTTAGCCATGCATCACTATTTGGGTTGGTATAAAAATTCAGCATTTCATTATAATTATCAAGTTTCATTTTTTCAAGTGACCTTACAGCTCCAAAGTTAAACATAGCAAAGTTTTTCGAGCAGACATAATTGAACTATTCGGTTTTCCGATAGGATCAAAACGGATCAATTCTATCGAGAGACTGATCCTTTGCGCTTCAGCGGTCAGGCAACGATCGAAGCACCCACGCTACACAACTGTTATGGCCTACACAAACAAGAAGATTTGGTGTTTAACGCCGGCTTGGACTTGCCAAGTTTTGACAAACAACCGTCCTGTCTAATCTTTTGCGGCTACTTCACGACACGACAACGAGAGCTTATTTCTGTACTAGATACCGCCCGCGGCTTCGCCACACAACGGGAACGTATGACGCACGTAGAAAACCTATACATTCAAACATTTTCACTAAATTTCGCATTTATAACATTAATAGGATTGTATAATTTGTGTACACACGCAAAATGTAATGTATGCGTGCGAGTGGCAAAGAGCTTAATGCTACCTTAATGATGCCTGTAAATGATGCGGTGTTAAAAATATTGTATAACTTCAATAAATAATAAGTAATAAATAACGCTGCACCTTCACACTCATAGCCCCATACTAGGATTCCCTGTGTCGTGGGTGCCATGGACAATACATTGTCCATGGGACATGGTCCAACACATTGGACATTCACACCCAGACCGAGAACAGAAATTCAAACTCGTCATTCAAATTTCCGCCTCGCTGGGAATCGAACCCAGGACCCTCGGTGCGGCGATCTGGCATGGTAACCATTGCGCCACACGGGTCGTCGATGTGATGTGTAATGTGACAACACCAGTTGAATTATAAAGTCGTGTCGTTGGCTAGTGTCGCGTCGTGAACCCGTAACATTCCCGATCCGGTGGGTGGCGCTGTGCGATCAAGAGATCAGGGGGCTTACCATGAACTCTTAAAACAGGTCAATATTAGCCGATAATTGGCCTGTCCTGCTATATCCTACCATGATCTGGCTAAAACACAGGGCAGCCAGCGACCACGTCACCGTAACAGGACAGCGGTCACGTGATTTCAAAAATGATCTTCTGCCCTGCAATTCGTGTACCATGACGCGATTGTTGACGTATTGACATCAGAAAGTGGCATATGTTAACGTCAAAATATTACAGCTCACCGAAAGTAACATTTATTGTCCTGTTTCGGCTATTTCGTTGATGATGATGAAACACGACGGGATGCAGCCATGGCGAATTTCAAATACACCATCATCACAAAATAAATACATTTCATTTCTTTGGAAAATTTTAAAAACATTCATTGTACTTATGCTTTTTAAATTATCGCTCCTAACCCCGGTCACTCACATGCGCGCAAATGTTTGACATTTTTACGAATGTTTGCACATATGTGAAGGGTGGTCAGGCAAATGGGTTCGCATATGAGTATACAAGCCCATTTCAGCTTCCTCCTACACTTTGTTCACGAATGTTCAATCTTGCTGTTGTTATTATGTTGTTGTCATTAAAATCCATTTTCAATACAGAAAATAAACGGTAGTACGATTAGACGCCACGAACCACGAAAAATTTAGATACATCACCTTTTTAGTCGTGTGCGCAACTGGTCGCACGAATGAGTGGGAGACTAAACGAAGGTTCGAGGTTCGCGCGCTGCGACAAAAAACCGACACAGCTTGGAAAACCCCGAATGCCTCGAAAACTTCGCATAATCATTCGCGAATGTCGTCCCACACTTGTGGGTTCGCGTATTCGCGCGAATGTGAGTGACCGGCATTATAAATCACACATTTTAATAGACATTTAGACATGTCACTGTGTCAAGTGTCAAGTGGAGTAAGATTACGTTCAAAAATGTAAGCATCACTTAGCGATATTTTTTTTGGTAATTTTAGAGAACGAAAGGTTAATAAATCACAACACTTAAGTATTTATAACAAATCTCAAAATCTTCAATTGAGATTGTTATTTTAAACTTTTAAAAACATCAATATTACGCATTCAATTGAAAACCGGTAAACCGATAAAACGCTCTATTTCAGAACATAATTAGTACAAATCAAGTACCTTGCATGTCATAGACTAAGATGCAGGACAGAAGTAGAGGCATTGCAGGTCATCGGTAAACGTTCATGGTACAAAATACACTCCTGTCAGGTTTTAGCTACAAGCTGACCTGTCCTGAACATGACACATTTTATTAGAGTTCATGGTAAGGCACCAGGAGTTAGGGAACTGATGTGGTATTTTCCGCGGATTCGTGACGATGAGTCATACTAAGGGTACTCGTATGATGTCATATTCAAATGTAAAATGATTTATTCATGTTGAAAAGACGGTTGTGTCGATCAAATTGTTTGTATGAGTCAATTTATACTAAGTCTTTAGTTCAGTTCAGGCTATTGGTTTATTTTTAGGCTTCCGAATGAAAAAAAACTAAAAACGGAACCTTTATAGGATCATTCGTGCGTCTGGGCGACCGCCTTTCACAGCCAATTTTCTCAGAAAATACTGGAACAAATGAGTTGAGGTACTCATGTACTTTTTAGTGACCCAAAGACGAAGGTATAAAGAAAACAAATGAATTTGAAAAAAAATTAACGAAATACAAAAAAACCGTTTTGTAAAATGTGGCATGTCAAATGAAAGGATCTCAAATATATTTTTGTTATAGTTCTACAATGGATAATTTTAAAATTATTGAAGAAAGAACGAAAATTGAAGACGCAAATTGACCATTTCCCACCTTCTTATGAGGCTAGAATTTTGAGAAAAATACAGAAAATAGTTCTTTACAGGAAAACCTATAACAAGTATATGGTTTTAAAAAAGGGAAAAATTGAATAAAATAAGAAAATAACGATAAACACATAATCAACGTACGGAATTTATGCTACGTACCCTCTTTATGCTAGTTTGACTCGCACTCAAGATAACACAAATTAAATCGTATCTATGTAATTTCAAATGAACAATTAACCATCTGAACATAAAACATAATATACTTAAAACACGCCATCATTACCCGCCCGCATGGCAGTTAGCTGAAGTACAAACAAGAATGTTCATTACTGCACTGGTCTGCACCAGTGAAGTTGACGCACAGAGGGCGCGGTGCAGCAAAACTAATTTGAGATAGCACGCGACCGCGGACTGGATGAGCCAACTTCACTGCGGCTGAAGAAGTTTGTCACTTAATGAACCGTGAATATTGACAAATAGAGATGATTTATTGCAGTTCGTTAGTGCTTGTCAGTTTTTTGGGTCCCGGGTTCGATTCTCAGACCAGGCATTTTTAATTAAAGTTATACATACCTAAGTACTATTATTTATTCTGTGGTTATATTTATTATTTATTTAATGTTTCATTTATATATCAATTTATATATCATCACGGGCTATGATTAAAAAAATCCTCCAATTGACGTCAATTGAAAGGGATTGTTATCACATAACAGAAACACAATAATTTATTGTTTTATTTGTATAATTAATATTAATTTGCATTTTTCAGCTTAGGTTAGTAAAAAGAAGAACCTCGTATTTCTGTTAATCATAATATCTTCGTAGAAAAATTGATATCGTCGTGATTTCATCAGGTTTTTTACTTGGTAATTTTTTTGGTAATTTAATAAAAAAAGCGTAACGCAATTCAACAATAACATACTTATGAACGGGTTAAATACTGTCATATCATAAATTGTTTTTGAATACCATCAGCACCAGTGTTTAATTAAAATCATATTTGTTGCAAACCTCAAAATTGTAAATTATAGTTATTTAAGCTTAAATTGTTAACCAATATTTTGGTATTGTATACTTTTAATTTCAATGTAATTCAACAGTTAATTTCAAAATAATTATAACGGATCAGTTGTTTACTTCATTTATAAATACTTTAAAAATTTAATCGCGCAGGAAATTATTTTCGTTGAAATAATGTTTTTACGGTATTATTTTATTTTTCGCCAATCTTTAGCGTAGTAGTAGCGTTTTCAAATAAGGCACTTTAGTTCTCATCTCATCTCCATCTAGATGATAACGGATGTATTTTTTGAGATTGATTTACCCATAGATTTCAAGTAGCAGCAGATATAATTGATGTGTGTTATTCCATTCAATATAATCTAAATTTTACTAACAAAAAATAACCGACTTCAAATTCTCAAAAACTACTTGTCAGATCTCGTTCAAATTTAAGTGGGACCACATGACAAGCACCAGCTTTCTATTAAAAAAAGAATCATCGAAATCGGTTGACGTGATATTGAGTTATTCGTCAATTTGTCGCGCACATCTTAACACAAATTTACGACTTATGTAGTTTTCTCATGGATGCCATTTTCAGATCTCAATAAAATTTATGTGGGACCACATGACAGCCATCAGCTTTCGATTAAAATAAAAATCATCAAAATCGGTTCGCCCAGTCCAAAGTTCTGAGGTAACAAACATAAAAAAAAATACAGTCGAATTGAGAACCTCCTCCTTTTTTTGAAGTCGGTTAAAAAACAGTGAAAATTTCATTGCAGACCTCAAATCCATATTTCATAAAAAGCAGCTGTTTCCAAATACTTTGTCACTATTATACCCCAGTAATGGACAGTGGGGAAAATATTTATGGCAAATTAACTTTATTTATTAGTTTTTCCGTATTTACGAGTTCGAAAATCAGTCTCCGATGTTCGGCCGCACAAGAGATTTATTGGTCAAGTTTCGACCATAATAATCTAAATTTTACTAACAAAAAATAACCGACTTCAAAGTCTCAAAAACTACATAGTTGTCAGATCTCGTTCAAATTTATGTGAGACCACATGACAAGCACCTGCTTTCGATTAAAAAAAGAATCATCGAAATCGGTTGGCGTGATATTGAGTTATTCGTCAATTTGTCGCGCACATCTTAACACAAATTTACGACTTATGTGGTTTTCTTATGGTTTCCATTGTCAGATCTCAATAAAATTTATATGGGACCACATGACAGCCACCAGCTTTCGATTAAAAAAAGAATCATCAAAATCGGTTCGCCCAGTCCAAAGTTCTGAGGTAACAAACATAAAAAAAAAAAAAAAAAAAAAAAATACAGTCGAATTGAGAACCTCCTCCTTTTTTGAAGTCGGTTAAAAAGGCTTGAAAAAGGTTCGTAACAAAGTTTTCTTGTAAAGGTTTTATAAGGAAATTAACTTGTAATTAGTTTCCTAAGTCACCCATACCTGCCGCCTCTAAGTGGGTTTTCACACAATGTTGGACGTATTATTGCGAGAACTTTTTCTTTCTTTTCCATTTTGACTGCCTTTTTCCGGCCATTATGCTGGAGGTAACTTCATTTAGTTGAGATTCGTAAACTTAATAATATATTTCTGAACACCTTAACTAAATAGCACACAGTTATATCATGGTCTGAAATAAGATATAGAGCGCTAGTTAAATTATTGGATTTATTAAATTATTAGTTAAAATCCGACGTTTTGAAGGGGGTCAAAATCATGTTCAAAGATTCCGTTACATACATACTAACATACGTCTGAAGCTAATAAAAGCGTATTAAAATAGGACTCACTGTGTATCAAGTTCGTAATTGTGAAACCATCTATATTCTTCATGTTTAGTTTATGTTTTACTAAAAAATACTGTCACTTTATTATAGTGAAAATAGAGCGTGGATGGTTTATACCTTTAACTAGGAGGGACCTGATGCCATAGACTGTTCGGGTGTACGAGAAAGAATAGTAAGCTAGAATTCAAGAATGAAGCCGCTTACATCCATGGACCCAATCCAATTGATTGATAGCCCAATTCATCAAATTCTCGTCAAAATTGCTCAACACTTCAGAATTGCTCAGTCGCAGATTGCGTTCGATTGACTTCGGGTACGATAGGATAATTGCTGAAGAGTATATCCCAATAGCCGACCATTAGGCTCTCGCCGCGTCGTATTGGACTATTTCAAATTCGCATACAGTATAACCATTAGGTGCTAGAAAATGTTTCGCTGTACACTTTTTTATTTACAACGTAATATTAAACAAACTTATTTCTAAGGAAATAAGGAAGGAATAAGGAAAGTAATGCATTGGTGGTGCCTTTGATGCTTCTACCATTCCTAGGAAACGACGACCTACCTCCTATTATAGTGGATCTACTCATTTGCCGGCTATTTATATTAAAACTAGCTGTTGTCCGCAGCTTCGCACACGGAAATTTGCTTATCACCCCCCTGGGCTTTTCACCCCCTTGAGGGTTGAATTTTGAAAAATCCTTCTTTAGTGGATGGCTACGTCATAAGAGGAATACGTGTGCGTTAGCCCTAAGGGTTTGGCCTGTGCGTTGATACATCAGTCTAGATCAGTTTTGCCTTTTATATAGATAGATATAGCCTTCTCTATGTTGGATATTGCCTTGTACAACGTGTACAATATATTACATCTCTACACACAGATTAAACAAGGAAAAACCCAATTCTAAGTAGGAATCCATTGTAACATATCCATTTCTGATAACCCTGAATGTGTACCCTATCACACGTAATAAATCCTGCGGAAAACAGACCGGCCATCCAGTCACAGCGCACTATCTAAATAACTCTGGTGATCTATCGTGCGTTTGTGACAGAACTCCGCAATTGACTGAGTTTGGTTTAACAACGTCATAATGTACGAGTATAACTGATCAATATACTATCTGCAACCCTTATATAATAATTATACATGTGAATGTGTGAGGATGTATGTATTTATGTTACTCCTTCACGGGAAAACTACAGAAGGATTTTGATGAAATTTTGAACACAGGTAGACTATTGTCTGGAATAAGATACAGGATACTTATTTTCTCGGAAATCACAGGAACAGCCACGCGCAGAGAGTTAGTTTTTACGTATATGATTGGTACGAATAGTAGTTAATAATATGAAGAGTGACAGAGAAAGGAGAGTGAAAAGTTGTCATACTGACAACTGGTGTTGAAACAAAGTCAATAACATGGCCTGTAATTAATAATAATAATAACGGTTCACACTTATAGCCCCACACTGGGATTCCCTGTGTCGTGGGTGCCATGGACAACACACTGGACAAGGACATTCACACCCAGACCGAGAACAGAAATTCAAACTCCTCATTCATATTTCCGCCTCGCTGGGAATCGAACCCAGGACCATTTGTGCTGCGATCCGTCATGGTCAATTGCGTCGCACGGGTAGTCATGTAATTAATCCAAGTTCACAATATTTTTACAATTGCCACTACATTAGATCAACAGCGATCCAATTTCACAGAATTTAAACCTCGGCTTCTCATCGACAACACACCTGCCGACACTCAGCAGGGTACGCGCACAAATGTTTACCATATCACTAATTCAATCCAAACGCCTCGTCGCGACGCTGTTTAATTCGAGTGGGAAATTAGATACGAATCCGAGATGCGGCCGAATGTTTGATTTGATTTAGCCATCGTGTGGGGAACGACTGGGATCTGATGATGGTTACCGTTTTTACTCGGTTACGGAAGAACCGACCCTTTCGAATTAGCTCTTACGCTCATACGTCCGCCTCGATCAAATTACATTGGTGTATTTCTATTTATTTTGGATTACGACGTTACTTCTGGTGTCATATTTGATTTAATTATATTATGTAAGACTTACTGAGAAATAAACGAATGTAATTGGTTAAGAATATATTTATTTATGAAAGGAAATTTTAAGCTAAAGTCAACCATGCTACTTTATGTAAAAAAATTATAAGCTTCTTAAGTATCATTTATACAAAAGATAACGCATAATTTAACAGTTATGTTCAACTTAACAATGACAAGACGTACGTAACTATATTAATGATCGAGAAAACGTTAAAATGGGAGGAATATAAGGGAAACGAAGCAATTTCGCCATAATTAATCGGTCGAAACCCCACAGTAAAAAACATCACACGAACCCAACTCATTTCCGTAAAATGAATAATGCACCCGCAATTTGCTAGTCGATTTCACGGTCAAAAGTTTCGGGTAACTCGGCTAGTTTAACCGAAAATTGCCCTCCGCGAAGTTAGTTCTCACTTGTTAATCCGCAACTTTAAATTCGTGGCGACAAAAACAATCGCTGGGTGGGTGAAGGGCGAAAAATTTTACCGGCTCGTTAGCCACGTCGGCGGCCAACTTTTGGGTGTTTTACCCTAAAAACGATTGGCTCGCCGAAGTTAGGACTTCTGGGCTTGGAACGTGACAGCGCAGGGAGGTCAAACGTGACTGGTTTTTGTGTCAGTCGAGCTTGGATAAATGTTTGTGGATCTTATTTCTTGTAAGATTAAGATTAGGTAGTGAAGAGTTGGAGCAGCGTGGTGGAGTATGCTCTAGGCCTCCTCATTAGGAGAGATCATGCTGAGTATTGGACCATTAATGGGTTCAAACCAGACGGCGCCGGTGCAGAGTTACACTAATGGAGTGTCTGATTTTCATACTTGTAACGTTTATTTATTTAGACTGTAACTGCTCTAATTAAAGATAAAAAACATATCAAACGTCCATAATTTATTTTGTCTCAAGCCCACACAGCCTATACATACGCAAGAAGAACTACGAGGTTTAAAATACGATTAATATTTCTCATGAAAAACGTCTCAAGACTAAAAGCAAAACGTAGCTTCACGCGTAGCGCTTACCGGCTTACACAATCAATTTTACAACACCGTCACACCGTTCCAATATTTCAAACTTGCCAACTTCAACCCGCAACCTGCCATCCTAATGATATACTACCGTCAGTATAAATCTACATACCAGTAATGAGACCCGCGGGCTTCTGACATCGTTATGTAATCAGCAGTTGAATTATGTGCGCGAAGTCACCGAACGTAATTTCACAACTTATAATTGCTTCGCTCAATGTAATCGGGACAGGTGTAGGAACTATGCGCACTGATGATGTATACTCGTATGTGTAGGGTTGGACGATTTATCGAAAAAATACCAGGAACAATATCGACACACTCATACACTCATAAAACGAGGTCGTGAAAATACGTCAGGTAGGTTAGGTTAGGTTTTTTAGGTCAAGTGCTTCAGGAGACATCCAATAGAACAAAATCGTATTTGAATATTGTTTCATCAAACAAAATAGCCAGGTCCCGCGCCCCCTTAACGTTGTACGATCGTTTCGTAAACTGAAATACGCCTTTTCATTGAACACCCTCTTTCTGATAACATCTCACGAACAATATCTACATCGGACATCGACAAACATAATAATATACGACTTTGTTTGACGTACTAAGGTCTAAAATTAAACAAGAAAATGTAATTTTGAAATTTTTAAACTGGCTTCCTGTAAAGTAGCAATTTTACAGATTCTATTTTGTTAAATGCGCGTGAGGCGTTAATCATTTATGCATTGTTGGCATACCCGGATCGATGACATGGAGAAAAATATGTACCTATAAATACGATTCTTCTCGATAAATAATCGACTATACAGCGGCTGCTCACCACTCACAGATGGTCCGTCTGCTTTTCACCCGCCCTTCAGGCTATAAAAGAGGTCTTCGTAGTATCCAGAGACCAAAATTATTGTCCTACTGACACAGCAAAAAGGCTAAAATCCCTGGCAGGCCGCCAGCGCTGCTGTATCGATGTCCATTATTCGTAGTTTTCTATCGACGCTTCTCTCGCTAATTTGCTGTTGTTTCGATATTATATTCTAACAAAAACAAAAAGATCCTTTTCTTTATTGTTAGCTTTTGAAGTAGAATATTTTACTAAAATTGTATCTCTATAACAGATCTTTGTGATAAATATCTCTGCACAGAAGCACAGTGATTATCAAAACATTAGTTGATCACCCAACGCGTAGTTTATTGGCAATATTCTGGCTTTCAAGCTCACAGAAAGCTTACAACATACTCCGACAAAAGAATTTGTAACGTTGAATATTTCTTTATTATCTTGGTTAAGAGCCAATTTCAAAGCGAAGCAACAGTCAAAGAAAAATTCGAAATTAAATTCTATGTTAAAGACATATACACTAATGGCTTTATTCGATCGCTACAGTGAGCGAGGACTATTATGTCAACGAGATCTAATTCTAATCAAAATGTGCTGTGCGTCAATTTATCTAATACCTTTAAATGAGCAATTCTTGTATATATTATGTACCTATCTACCTGAATCTCGGAAACGGCGCCTAAGATTTTCATGAAATTTAGAATACAGGGGGTTTCGGGGCGATAAATCGATCGATCGATTCACTTATAACGTCAAGCATTAACATATAACTTTTATAAAAAAAAATCATTTACAGATCCTATTATTTTATCACTCGCTATTTTTCATCGAGGACGTGTCGACAACAAGTCTCATATCGGTGACGTATTAATAACGGCCCGAGCGGAACTGGAGTTCCGTAGCGATGTCGACTGGCGACTGGCGACTTTGTTGCTGCGGAAATAAAAAGTCAACGAAGCGAATTCGCAAAAATTGGCGCTGAATTGCGCGAATATACGGTATACGAAATCATTCTTAAAATATTTTTGCCTGTTATTTACTGGTATTTTGGTACTAGCTATTTCCAAAGCTCGGTTCAGAAAATTTTGTGTTGGAATACATGGAAATGTCACGAGATAACATACTTATGATCCGAGAATAACAAACATCGGTTAAAGCCATCACGAACCCAATAGAATATCTAACTTTTGGGGCACTAATGTTCGGTTTACACGTATTAAGTAGATAACTAAATTTTAACTAAAAGTTACTCTTATAAATTATCTGTTTACTTAAAATTTTGTTATCTACTTAACTACTTAATACGTGTAAACCGGACTTTTGGTAGAGAGCATGCTTCTGATGACTTTTAGTCAACAAACCGACAATACTTCCAGAGAGATCTACTATACTTATTGATAATTGCTATAAACCCGAAAGCAACAGCGGTCCTACCAAATTCAAAAATAAAAACATTAAGTATTTTTTTATTTTCATTCCAAGGTTATCCATTGATTGTCACGAGAATTCATCGCGTTTCATTCCTGATTGACAAAAGAAAGAAATGAAATGAAAGAATGTAGACAACGCAACAAAATAACGAATTCCCGTCCGTTCGGGGAATTCGGAACCGACTGAAAAGTTCTGTAAATTGATACTTCGCAACGTTACGGATGATTCTGAATCCATGCCACTTTGAGCCGAACTCACCTGCTCGCATTTAATTAAGCTTTTTTTCGTAGTAAACGATACGCTCCAGTCTCTCTCGTAACCAACAAACCAGAAAGATAATTGTGTTCATTGATTCGTATAAAAGAAATATCCATAAGAATAACGTTTTATGCTTCTCAATTACTGACGACACGGTCGTGATAATTCATGACATATACGTAAATAATAATTCATTTTAATGAAATAACAATATTATAATATAATTATGTTAAGAGATAAGGTTATTTCATTTGTAGTTATTTAAAAATTTAATCTGAAAACCTAATACGTAATAACAAGGAAAGCGATAAGCAAAAGTTGCTTGATAAAACAATGTTTAATTAACAACTTATTATTGAAGGTTACGTTTAGATAAGTTTTTCGAAGCAAATTTTGGACGGAAATAAAATTGTTTACTGCATAGTACTGGCGTAGCACTTGCTACAGGAACGTAGCACTTGCAACGTGGGTGTAGCACTTGCTACATGAGCGTAGCACTTGCTATAGAAACGTAGCACACGTAGACTTCTGTAGCATACTCTATGTAGCACAGAAGGAAGTTGTTTTATTCAACGCAATGGTTTCACAAGGAAGGACAGATTCGTTCCTAAAAATTGAATTCTGGTTACAAATATTAACAAAATATTACAAACATTAACAAAACCGAATTAAAATTTTGCAGTCGGTTACAAATGTACTAGTGTGAGTAGTTTACAAAAAAACAGTTTTATTTAACCGATCTTAACGCTATTAATCGTTTATTGAACAAATCAGTCCCAGCGATTATTAAATAACAAGCTTTACGATCATATTTATAAATGCTTATTCAGAACGAGATGAAAAAGTAGAAGACAGCTCGAGATATAATAGTCGGCATTCCGCTGAACGAACAACAAAAGACAAAGAATGAAAAATGTTAAGACTCGGTGGAAAATAATCCGTGGGGAATGTTATTACTTTTCAAATTACTCGTGTTAGATGTTATATTTATTTGGTTGACATCATTCGTGCCGTGAACAATCTTCCGCTCGCTAACCACGTTGGAATGGAGATAATATAGCTTGTCCCAATATTACGCAAGGTTTGAACAAGGTGTGCAGCGTTTATTTATTTATTACCGACTTTAAAAAAGGAGGAAGTATTCAATTCGACTGTTTTTTTATGTTTCTTACCTCAGAACTTTTGACTTGGTGAACCGATTTTAATGATTCTTTTTTAACCGAAAGTTCGTGCTTGTCATGTGGTGTCACATAAAGAGCGAGATCTGACAAGTAGTTTTTGAGTTATTATAAAGTCAGTTATTTTTTGTTAGTGAAAAGATTATTTACTGGTTACAGGTCGCATGTATTGAACATGGTAGCAATATTGATTGGACCATACTTCTCCGAAAAATAGGCTGGTGCATTGACTGCTGTGGGTACCATGTACTCATGTGCAGTTCCATATTCCACCTGCTTTTTATTTCCATTATAAAATCACAATATATAATTTTAAACTGTGTTTTCGAACTATGTTAGGATTCACCAACATAGCGCGGATTTTTCTTAATAGTTTAAATGTACACAAAAGTTTAATCGTCACAGTGTGATAAACGGCAAAAATGTGTGAAGTTCACCACATTATGATATTTTTATTTTAACCAATTATAAATATTTCTTGCTTTCAATAATAGAAATTGTGTATAACAATTTTTATCACATAGTTACCTAAAATATAATTAGTTATTTACATCACTCCTAAAATATAATTATAACAAAACAAAATTTCCCTGCCAAAAGTAAACTCGTTATACTACCCCACTTTTAGCGAACCAAATACATACTTATAAAAGTTATTTATTCTGAAGGAAAAACGAATGAATTATTCAAGATGGCTCGTTAAGTATAATGAAGCTACTCATCGCCGGACAACAATGTTGTACAGAACCGAAGTACCCGTGTTTTATAAAAGAAAAAGAAACAAATGTAATTATCACTTTCATAATAAAATATTACATTCAAGAATCAAAGTGATTCATTATTAAGGACGCTCCAAAAAAGATAAACCTTCTAACTAAAGAGTGGCAAATATTTTAGTTATTCTTGACTTTAAAAATAGGTGTTTCCTATTAGTTTCTTGAATAACTGCACAGGTAAGTCACGAAAACTTTACCACATTCAAACAGCAAACACAACCACATCACATTACTTATAGTTTTAGTAATATTTATGATAGTAATAATAATAATAATAAAAAGAAAAGCCGTAATTCTCAAACGTGCAGACTTGTTAGGAAAATTCTTCAAACTGATACAATCCTCATTCAGCATAGCTCAGCACTATCCCTCCTACAAGATCACGCATGAGAGCGTGATCTGTCCTGCAGAACCTAAGTTACACTTAAAAGATCCGGCCTAGGCCCGGGTATCTTAAAAGATCCGGTGGAAACCGAGAAAAATAAAATAATAATAATAATAATAAGTATTGTCAATATAGTGATGTATCATGATATATCAAGGACCAACTTATCTTTACAATCGCTGATTAAAAGGTAATCTGAAGCACTGCTATTATCATTAGTTAACTGGCTACAAGCGATTACACGGAGTATCCGATGTTAGTTACATTAATTTGACACGTCTGTTATTACACATAATTACCGTGAGGGTATTGGGCGCGGAGACGATATATTAACATTCGAGTGAGTGGGAGTAATCAATGGTTTGCGTGATTATACCGCGATAGACTGGCTATCGGGATTGGTTTAACACACTGACTATTGCTGAATGTCGTTATAATGTAGATATGTGGGTTTGGAACCATTTATAATACATTCTGTTATTAAATAAATATCTCAGGTACATATATTGGTAAGTCTTAGTTTCGCTTAAGGAAACCTTTTTTTATGTAACTATCCGAAGCGAGCAGAAGAGTCAGCTGATATTGCGTGAGGTCACCGTCGACCATGAACATCAGTAACGCTAAAGGCATCACCGATGGGATGTTGGCCAAGAAAGAAAGAAGAAGAAAGAAGGAAATAAAAGAACTGACTCTCAAGTTCGGCGGCTGACTTAAGCAATAAGGTGTAAGCTAGCCAGACTTTACGCAAAGATAATAATTGCGTAAGGAAAGATCTACCGCCACGCGGCGGAGGCAGGCTTCTGTCCCTCTACGGCCAAATTATTACCTTTACAAATGATAACCGTTTAACGATTTGTAACTATGTTGTATCTGGAACTTCTTATTATTTTAACAAATTTATTCAAAAATAATTAAAAATGCGTAAGAGAATTTGAAACACTGAACTTCTCATCGATTTAATACGAATTAAAATTAAACAAACATACCTATAAATCATCGAAACCCTCTTATTGTTATTAACTAATAAAATAGGTTCAGGATTGAAATAGACTTTCGTAACTCTCATCCCTCTATTGTCTCGGCACCCTCAACAATTGGACTCAATACCCAATGAACATAACCCGTCGGCGCCCCCCTAGGCGCCCCCCGCATGCCGCCCAGCGCCCACTAGTCCGCTAACAAAGCCCGCGCAAGATAAATCGGCTACTGTCTTCATTGTGCTACTAATCTCTCAGTGATGTTAATTTTGAAATTATCTACACTAATAATATAACTGTAACGGAGTGAATCTGGGCTTCAAATATTTTTTAACAATGTACTGTAGGTAGACATTATAATTATTATCATATTCATTTTTATGAATATGGAATACAAAATAATTATAAATTAAATAAACAGTTTTATTTTCAACAAACCATGTTATCACGTCAGTTTTAAAATAAAAAGATTTTCTTTTTTATAAAAAAAGTCGATGTTACAAATTGTTTTTCATACTTGTTGATTATGGTTTTATGGAATGTTCAATAATTTAAACCTTATGGAATAACAATTATCATATCCCATTTATCTTATCACCAGAAAACTTTTATAAAACACTTTATTTGTGCTTGTTCATATTTTTGTGCAAGCATTTATAATTTAAAGAAATTTATAAGCCAAATACAGTTGACAAAGGAATTTAATATTTTATTTTAACTCTCACGAATAACGTTGTATACAAACCGTAAAATTTTATTTTATAATTATTTGACAGCTTTTTACATTTAAAGTTACAAAAATACGATTGAAATGTCACGCTAAACCTGGTTAATACGGTGTAAAGAATAAATAGTCAAACATTCATGATACAAGACTTACCGTCAAAGAGCCATTCGTGATCATCATTCTTGTAGAGTCTCCATCAAAGAGCCCAGAAAGCGGACGCCTGAAGGGACGAGTCCGTGTCTGTCACGACTCACGGTGGACATTTGTCACGCGTGAGATTATCCGAGATCCGCGCATATTCCACACGCGTCGAGATCCACATGTACGATGTTGGAACGTGCTGTTATAATATTGCATAAGGCCTCGTTTTTTGCTATGAGATTGTCATTTAAATTCTCCCAATCCGTCACTGACACGTCAGTCTAATAGACCATAAACTGGGAATAATAACGTAATAACCGTAATAATAATCGAAATTTAATCTATACATTAAAGTGTGTGGTGTATTTCAGCTACTTATTAACTTTATTCTATTTCTTTACAAAAAAAATATTTATTTTCACGTGTCATTTTTACTTATAGTGAGATTAGTTTGTTCAAAAGTTTAATCTATTTTGACGGAAATTATTCATTACCCTAGAACAAAAACCTCTAGTGAAGCGAACGAGCCATATTGTCTCATCCGTGTCTATCACGACGGACATTTTGTCGAACGTGAGATTACCCATGTTTATAGCGTCCGTCGACCGCCGTCCGGCGTCCGCCGCATATAGTCAGTCACGCGCCGAGATTCTACATGTGCGACATTGGAACGTGCTGTTGTGTTGGGCGCGGGACATTCTGACACGGATAAACATATTTAGTGTATATAACTAGCGCTCCGCTCCCGACTTTGCCCGCGTTTTCCGTGATAATAAGTATCCTATATCCTACTCCAGATCATGGTCTATCTTTATACTAAATTTCATGAAAATCTGTTCAGTAGTTTTTGCGTGAAAGAGTAACATACATACATCGTATATCCATGCATTCTCAAAAATTTTTAAATTTATATTACGAGTAGTAGGAAGTTGGATTCTGATTGAGTATGATGTAATCTATGTATGTTGTTTTGTAAGTCTACTTTTCAAGAATCAACAAACAGTTGCAAATTATACAGTTAATAATAAATTTTGAACTTCTAATCCTAAGGAATGCCTTGTAAACTTACGTAATAATGTATAAAAGTGCGAAAAAGGTTTAGTTGGCACGTAAATAAAACCTGACGTAATGATTCTTGCCGTACAATGAATCTCACTCACCAACGTCTCCGTAATCCAATATGGCGCCCGCTCCTAAGGGAATTACAATCCGCTCCGGGCAGTGTAGTAATTAACTGTAATAACGCGTAACGTAGATAATGAGATTCCGATCGGTAAATGAAATTTCACTGCTTATTTTTATATGTAAGTCAAATTAAATATAGCCTAGGTCCGGTCCGTGTGGGTTTTACACTGTAATTGTATTGGCTTAGCATTAGCGCTCACAATGAGATTTCAATCCGTATTTATAGTTCACGGAAGAATTAATAATATTATATTATTCAAGATAATATTGGTAGAATCAGCTAACAAATTCCTATAAAATTATCTTATGTGTTGTTAAACATCTTAATTCATAATTATGCACAATATCCTACAATCAAAATGGTAACCTTAGGGATGCCTTAGGTAGAAACAGGGAAATATTTAAAACGGTGGCAAATATAGATTCTTAGTTAGCAGCGACGTATCGATTTGGTAAAAAACCAAGTTCAGTTTGAAAATATATTTGGCATTTTTAAAAGATTTATCTGATAGCTTCATGTTTACTAACATAATTCATTATTTTATGAGAGTAGCACTTATGTGGCTTCACCAGGTAAAAATTAATGGAAATAGTAGCCATAGCATCATTTTAAAAATGATTAATATGCATCAATCCATTAATGGAATTAGCTGCAACTTGAGCTCACGAGAGAAGACAGTGCACGTGCGAGTGAGACATAAAATGTATAAGAAAGAGATAGCGAGACCATTGAACCGTTCATTGCAGCCCGTACCACATTAATCACTGGCATGACTCGCTAGTTCCAAAGTTCTTTACAACGTGTGCAGTTGTCAGACACCGGAATTTCCAAACCACACTATTTCAATTGAATCTATCGTAACGTTATTATTGTAGCAATAAATCATGCTTTTATCAGTAGTAAAGTAATCAGTAGTACTGGACTAAAGAGGTAAAGAGAATCCCTCGTAACAAAGTGCAACTCGTGGAAATAAAGCGAGTGCGAGCCAAAACTCGAACAGAATTAAAATACCTAACTACTGTTTGAAGACTACTAGAAAAATAAATATTTCGACTGGAAACGTTTGACAAATTAAATTCAAATTAAAAGGCATCCGTATCAATCAAATGCCTTTTGAATAATATTGTGATAAATATAAAAAATCAACTGTATCTATCAATCTTTTAGTAGGTAATTGTGTCCTTGTTTGAATATCAAGAGTCTATTTAGCTGTCACCTTTCTATGAGCATAGAATATTAATAATTCAATATTAATAAATATACCTAACGTATTCATTGTCATGGTATTTAATTGAAAGCATATTAGTCACGAGTAGGTATAACAGTATTTAATATGCACTAATTGGAAAACACACGTGCGGATAGACCTATGACTTCAAACTGTATTAATAATTTTATCTATGCTTTAAACATCGACGTGTTTTCCAATTCGCGCATTTTAAACTACCGCTACTAGTCACGCCTGCGATCTGATATGCTTTCAATTAATTACTAATGCTCTTGTCAGATCACGTTCTGAAGTTATGCTTATATTAAATCTAGCTTGCTAGTTGATTAATTTTCAGTATACAACTATACGTAGACGATGAGGATGACGACTATTCGTCGTAATGATCGTTTAAAAATATTTTAACCGATTTAAAAAAAGGAACAGGTTCTTAATGTGGTTGTATTTTTGAAATGTTTGTTACTCACAAATTCATTATTGAACAACTGGTTAGGAAAATCCTGTTTTTCAAGATCAATTTCTGGAGGCATTTCATCATAAGAGTTGTCATTCGAGTTTTCATATAGTTGTTATGAGTTGTCTTACGGGTTGTCATACAGTTGCCATACGAAATGTCATATGAGTAGACGTTGAAAAAAGAGCATCTTATTCATGATAATTGTTACATTATAACCGCTTGAAGGTTGCCTTGCAGAAAATACTTTGTAGGCTCAAAGTCCCATCGCCTCCATGTCTTTTATTTTCTACAATGTATAAATTTCAGAAACACGGGGAAAAGAGAAAAGCAACAAAAAATTCAGTTAACTATTCAAAGTAATTATTCAAACGACGTCAAGGTGACAAGTAGTTGACGGTGACCGAAATGACAGTGAATAATGACAAAAAGCGTGGCATGGTAATATTTTGTGTACTTAATTTTATTCTTTAAAATATACTGTGCCTACTGTGATGATAAAAAGGCGAAAGGACACAAGGACTCTGTAATTCTCATATCTGCGTCGGTCAAGTCGCAACTCATAAATACACGTTATTTTTTAAATTTTAAGCCAGATTTAGCTTGACCATAATTTTAGTTACCAAATAAATAAATGTATTTTTTTATAAATATTGTTAAACCTTTGTTAATACATTTACTTGTCAGTCAAATAACCGTAATAAATATATTGAATTCGATAATTTGAAAAAATGTATTGAAAGAAGTTGCACCTAGTTATGTAAAAGTTAGGTATAACTATATCATAAGGATGGTTCAGCTCCTCCAGTGCTCCAGTGCGGATTGGTGGAGGGGTAAGTAGCCAACCCAAGTGTTGGATGTTTTCATGCTGCCCTTGGGCTTACGACAACAACCGGGACCGATGGCTTTACGTGCCCTCCGAGGCACGGAAGCGCTCAAGAAATTATTGCCACTAGCGGTTACCCATCCAACTAACGACCGCGCCCGCTGTTGCTTAACTTTGTCGATCGCTTAGGATCGACGCAAGCCGCCGGGCTATGAGCGCCTCATACACCCCGTTTATTGAGGATTGTATACGCAACGTAAATAGCTTAATTTATGTTTTGCCGAAACTATTTTTAATTGTAATAAGAGAGGACAAAATTTAAATATTCTCACCGTACGTAAATTAGAAATTCGCACCTAATTTCCATTTCAACAATATAGAATTCTGTTCTGAGTGAACCGTAGGTACACACTCGACTCGCGAGGTCCTCCACAATGCAAATTCGTACGAATTCCCAACTAATATTCAGCTATTTGTATGAAATTCCGAACTACTAATATTACTCGCAGACTTAATGAGACATTCCGTATGTTTTTACACAATAACATTATATTAAATGTGTTCGCTAACGACATCGCTTGCATGATATTACTCACCATGACCACAGTTTCTGGACCTCTGTATTGAATGAGAATACTTATGATGAAGAGGTCAAGCAGCAACTTATATTAAGTTTAACAGGCTTTGATATTATCTATACATTATAATTGAAGTATATCTGATCGATGTTCGTGCCTAGAAGATATTCGTAAAACTTTTTATTAACGAAATAGGTTTTGTAGTTTTGTTTTGCTATGTTGATATTATAAGTTTAAAAACTTCTTTATTCCGATGTTATTTCTAGTATTCTTCTATAAAACCATTCTAACAATACGTCGCAAAAATCAAGCTGCAATTCGCAAACGAAAATTTAATTTCGCGGTCAACATCCGGCCCATTTGCAAGTAATTTTATCAATGAAAACGACCCACAAAAAAACTATTGACGTCACTTGCAGCCCAAACATATTTTATTATAGTTTTAACACAATAGCTGTAATTTATTTATCGCCCATCACTTTCAGTCATCACTCCCTGTCAATAACCCCTGAGTGATGGTTCTCTCATCATCGCGCGAGCACCTCCGATGTACCCAAATCAATTTAATTAATTGCGTACATTCGAGCTCCGGCGAAAACAAATTAAATTTGGCGCTATAGTCTCATGAAATTACATTTAAATTCAATTTAATAATGTAGATGGATAATTTATGTAATAGTGACGTGTTAATTCGTGAAAGGGTGAATATTAAACGCCCTTGTGACTTCATACGAGTAGTTTGATGTGATTTTATTGGAAAGGTCGCAACTTTACGGTACAGTTGTTTTTAGATCTTGTAGCAACGTTTACTCAATCGTGTACATTGTGTGTAAACTCTGTTAAAGATAAGACACATAGTCAGGCACGTCTGAAGAATACGTTATTATTTAGAAATAATTCACTTAACACTTAATCTTTTTGTTGATTATTACGAGCGAAAAATCGGAAATATAACAAAACACAAAATAAAGTCCTTAGCGTTAGTAAAAAATCGAGTAAACAAAAAACAATGAAGTCATTTAAACATCGTTCGACCGTGTTAACTGAATCGTAAGCGTAATAAACAAGCGAATTAGCAGGCGGCAACCCGGTGTAATCGAATCCCGGTGCAGATGAAAAACAAACAGCGCGTAAATAACGTGTGTTTGCATGAACTTGCAATAACAAGATGGTGAAGTTAGATTGTTTTGATAATTGGCTGGATTATAAATCCGTTCGTTATATTCAAAACCGGAATAACAATCGTTTCGTTGTTTTATTTTACTTGACTTCTGATTTCACTTAGAAATATAAAACAAATAATTGTAAGATTCGCAAAATTAATTTTAACTATATTTTGAAATGTCACATTATAAACATAACTAAATTATCTAAGACTTTTTTACATCATCAATCAAGCCCTAACCTAATTACTAAATAACATTAAATAAATTCCACTGGGTCACAAATATATTGGTTACCGAGAAATGTAGTCATTAGGTAAGGCTAACAAATCACAATTTACAAATTGTACGCTTTGGAATTATGATTATAATATAGAGAAACCAGGTCGAAAAAATATTTACTGGGTTGACTAAATTAAGGTAGATTGCCAGGTTAAAATATGGGTGTGTCAGCTTAGAGGTGTAAGCGGCTTTGAGTCATGATTTATGGGACGGCAAGGGGTAAAAATGGCCTACGAATTGCGTGGGTTATAATCATTTTTATTAACACAAAGACAAATAAATTTTATGAAGGAGCATGATAATATGACCTGACGGACTGAATAGCCGGCAGTCCTCACTCGGTTCTACCCTACTTAACGCGTTCACGCAAATTGTGGACTGAAAATCCTTACATACTTTTAAGCCACTGTACCTAGTTGAAAGTGTTAAGTGTTAAAATATCTCTTTAAATTAGTTACGAAATAAATAGTTTACTAATTATAAAGTTACATTAAAATTAGCTCTTCAATCAGAAAACTCTATAAGATCAGATTGAAGTATATTAACAATAAAAATTGTTTCCCATATTTGAACAACGATAGAAGTGATGTCATTCAAGTATACCGCATGATGTACGTAATTGGACTGTGTTCGTTAATTTTCAAAATCATAGGTGGTTCGACTTTGTTCGTAGCTTCTCACGCGGCATACGTACCAAGTAGGTTTATGCTGTTACATTCTCGGACGTCATACATAGTGAGAATTATATTCGTAGACCTTGTTCATAATGTACATAGATCGTTGGATCGTGTTTGAATCCTCTATGGAATACTAAATGTTACGATGATCGTAGATTATTAATTTTAAACGTCACAAATTCGTATATACGAGAATATATGTATTTGAGCCGTATTGGGGCGGCTTAGAATACTAACCCCAATTCCACGCCGGATGGGTGTCGTAAAAGGCGACTGAATCCGGCCCGCTGGTGGTAGGGCCCCTCGAGGGATTATATTAGTAACATTTATTTTAATTATTAATTAATACCATTATTACTATTATTATTTCTCCATGGGGTTCGCCTGGATAGCTACCACCCTCGAGCATGAGTCAGCCGCCAAACGACTCGTCGTGTTCCGGCTGGAGGCTTGAGAGCCAGTTCTTTCTTTCTTTTTCTTCTCTCTTTCTTGGCCGGCAACGCATCAGTGATGCCTTTGGTGTTGCTGATGTCCATGGGCGACGATAGCCACTTACCATAAGGTGGATCGTCAGCTCGTTTGCCGGCTATTTCCATAAAAAAAAATATAATATTTATCAGTACATTTATTTAGATATTATTATTTATTTATTTATTTTGAATATTTATAACTAAATAAACATTACAGATTGTCAATCCAACTTGTTTACTTCTTCTAAATCCTCTGACTGTCATACGAAATACAGCTGGCATAAAAAATATTGTAGTATGTTAAAGGCTGTGCATAGAGTGCCGCAAGCGGCATTGTGTCGCACTCGGTTCTGGAACCGTAAGTTTTGCGGCATAATAGTGACACTGTCTAAACTTTCGTAAGGAGTATGCATGGCGAAATGTTTCCAATAAAAGTTGTAGTCATTATTAAAGAGACTGAAATTTTATGTCCAGTATAATTTTCTTGTAGAGCCAGTGGCTTGGGAAAAAAATGCCAACGTTCAGCTTTTGCCGGGACAGCACAATATCTCAATATCTTTGTATGGCACAGTTTCTGTCACGGCTCCGGCGCGTCCAACGCGAGCTTATCGTCCCAAGCTGGTTTTAACACCATCGCACCTCCGGCTTGCTGGCTGGACTTGCCGCGCCTACGTGGCCTTACATTGCACTCTAGGGGCAGGACAAGACTACGTGGAGTCGGTTTTGCAGCGATTCGTATCTTTTACTAATTATTGTATTGTATTCTCATCTACTTTCATTGCATCATCATCATCATCTTTGCAGTGATAGCCTAGCGGTAGAACGTTGGTCGCCCGAACGAAGGGGCCTGAGTTCAAATCCTGGCACGCACCTCTGATTTTCAAATATTATGTGCGTATTACAAGTTAAATTATCACTTGCTTCGGTGAAGGAAAACATCGTGAGGAAACCTGCACACCGGAGAGTTCTCCATAAAAGTTCTCGAAGGTGTGTGAAGTCTACCAATCCGCACTTGGCCAGCGTGGTAGACTATGGCCTAACCCTCGCTTTCTGAGAGGAGACCCCGAGCCCAGCAGTGGGACAATTATGGGTTGTTGCTTTGCTTTTGCTTTGCTTTTATTCTCATCTACACTACACCATGGGTTGACTGGGAGAATATGCCTTATGGCATTAAGTTCACCCTTTGTAAACCTAGTTTGTAGGTTTTTACAATAAAGTTTAAAAATAAATAAATTAATAGATTTTATGCTATAAATAAGACATGCATCACTGACCGATAGATCGCCGCCGTAGAATGGATGGATGACGAAGGTCTCGTTGCCGATGTGGATGACTCCAGACACGCCGTTGCATGTGTGAAAGGCCGCTGATGCCCCGGGATAGTCCTTCACCGTGCCATGGTAGTAGCAGTGCTCGATTTCCTGTCAAATAACGAGATAAGAACGAGATAAGAGAGAGAGAGAAAAAGAAAATGTAAGACGAATTACAATATGACAATAATATTAGGTATAATATATTTTAACGTCCATCATTAAACAAAATAACTGTCGATATGGTATTCGTACCAAATCAAAACTTATTTCATACCGTTATGCGAATAAACTTATATTTATTTTTCAAATTATCTAAAATGTATGTAAAAAATCTGTCGCTCACATCGTTTTCTCACATACAACCTTCCCACCTTTCCTTTCAGAGGTCTTTGGGATTTTAAATTAACATCAACATAATTTATTCCTTTGCAAACGTAATTAAACCCCTTCCAACGTTTAGAAACGCCCGCAGTGCGACTACGTAGTCACTAAATTCTACTGAGATGGTACCTATATTGACTTCTAAAAAGGAGACAGAGATATGCTAATTAATACAACACAAGAACTCCAATATTGTTAGTGATTAACATAGTTATAATCTTCATATATCATGTACAATTACGTTATTAATGCCCCGATTAATCTTAAATATTATTTACTAGTAAATTTTCTTTGTCCCTAATTATCGTTCTGCCATTATGTCCCCATCCGCCTTATTTATTTTATTGCCATTTACTGTCATTTTTTTTGGTACTGCCCGGTCTTAAAAATAATCAATCTTACAGACGTACTTTTTACTTTATACTTTTTAAATTAATCACCACAAAATATCGCTTAAAGTATTCTTGAGAAAATAAGACGAAGGTTTTGAATTTTCCAGCAATAACGGCGCAGCGTCCATAAAAAATGGTAAATTCAATAATTTTTTCCTCAGTGAGGGGCAATTTCGTGCTCTGTGAGTTCTTATAATTTGTCATTCACGAGTATCGTCCTTTCAGCGAAGAGCGATATGACAGTGTGGCCACTAAACAGTATGGATAATTATATATTATTAATAATAAGAAGTTAAGTATTAGTCTTTAATAATATTATTAAGTAATTAATTAACCTTAATAAATTAAATTCTTGATATTTTGAAATATAATACATTAACTTTTTCAATACGATCAAATCTGTGAATTAATTGTTCCAAATGGCATTATGTAAAAGTGGTTCTGATGTGTTCAAGAATCAGCATTTAATAAATAGATTTAATAAAATTGAATAGAATTTTTAACATACCAATGATGTTAATGTAATATGAACATGCTTTTTACATAGGAGTTACCTAGAAGCATGGAAACCAAATACATACTATGCTGAGGTAAAACACTGGGCTCAGTTTAATTTTAATAAAAATATTCATTATATCCTTTAATTTTCAAATATTATGTGCGTATTATGACCTAATTAATTAATTATCACTTGCTTCGGTGAAGGAAAACATCGTGAAGAAACCTGCATATCGGAGAGTTCTCCATCAAGTTCTCAAAGGTGTGTGAAGTCTACCAACCCGCACTTGGCCAGCGTAGCCTATGGCCTATACCCTTCACATTGTGAGAGGAGACCCCGAACCCAGCAGTGGGACAATTTTGGGTTGTTGCTTTGCTTTTTTTTATTCATCATAATCAAAAAGTGGTCGCTTGAGTATATTTTGCTTAAACAATAGTTATAACATTAATAACTGCGATTCAGCGAACCCAAAGCCTATTCAAAATCGTCACAAAACTTCATAATACCTTACTATGAAAGGACAAGCGCATTACCGCTGATTTCTTAGCCCTCTTATAAAAGCCACGTCGCAATTACGTACGTTCTTTTTGCTCTCCGCGGCGAATGGAACGAATGAAAGACCGGACCGCAGCTACTTGTGAGAAATCGAAAAGGTTTCATTCATTTGAGCGACGTAGATGGAAAGTCGATTTTACCGCGGCTGAAGAGAAGACCTATAACTGCTTTTTATTTTTACGATACACAGTCGCACGTGAGAGAAATTTAAGTGTATCGTAAAACTGCTGAGCTGCTGCCAGTAATCCTCCATTAGTGTAAGGAGGAAGATATATAGGATAATAAGAGATTGATATAGATACTCACATGTTATACGCTAATATTTGATCGAGTTGTACCTATACGTTTATTTAGGTTTTCCGAAAGCAATCGAGAACGATCGTGCTTAATATAAATTGGGATTAAAATTATACTAATATCAAGGATAAGATCATAAATAAATCTCCGTCACTACGGATTATCCAATATTCTCAGTTAAGTGAGTAGTTATCAAAACATTTTAACAAACTTATAAAATTCGAGCTGTGGTTAATTTAAACTAATACGAATACACTGTGACCGATCCCAGTAGTCCTTCATGACCTGTGTTTACTGAACTCCAAATAGCCCCAAACCGAGTGTTTCGTAAGCCCATAATCCGTCGTGGAGCTTGATTGCCAACAAACACTCGCTAATGAAAAACGTGATGTCCGCACGGCACGCGGCCGAAGATTGCCGAATGTTATCGAAGGTTACCGATCGCCGATATGCCGTCTATGCCGAGCGAGAACAAAGTTTGCCCCATTTGTTTGCGAAATGCATGTTTGTTCGCATTTTAATGACGAAGGTTTTCCGTTGAAAGATGCAAGGCTTATGTGTATTTAAAAGCTTTTATGCAGTGAAACTTTTTTGAATCAAAGGCAAGTGAATATTTTACTCACTTTCCGCTGTTTGACTGAATTTTGTTTCTCGAAAAAATGTGAAGACATGCCAGTTGTAAATAAACTTCATGGAATTGGATAAAGCATCTCTCTTATCTATAGTAGGGTAACGTGAAGAACAATAATTATGACAGATAAGAAGTCAAACAGTGTTATTAAAATCAGATATGTATGTATATCAATGTATGAAAATAACATGAAATTAAATGTATTATAACAACACTCACGTTTGGGCTGTCTAATTTGTCTTAAAACGTATTCCTTCTTAGATGACGGTCTCATAATAACTGATGAGTCTGATAAATCAACAACCAGTTGACCAGAACCAGTTGCCAACCAAAAGAAAACTGCGATAACATTTTGCATGGAACATAACGCAAATTAAATTTAATAAGGCCCGGTGCCAGTATTAAAGGCATGAGAATTGATATTTATATTATTTAAATCAGGTCTGTTTATAATGGTTACCTAAGCTAAGAAAGAGATGTACTCCCAACTCCAGTGCACACTTAATCACAGAACGGAAAAAATAAGTCCTCTAGGGTCATTCCATGAACTACGGGCTATTTCCTTTGAATTTCCTGTTACAAGGGTTAAATCGTGTTCGGGTCGTGTGGTGAAAAACGGCGCCGGCCAACTTATCGTACAGATAAGGATAATAACAACTTCCAGATAAGTTTTTAAGGTCGTAGCTTATAAATGTGATCTTGACTAGACCTTTTTGTTTAAGCTTTTATTGGGTCTTCATTTTCAAACAGAATTACATGTTATCCTGCTAACTAGTACTTAAACACTAACGGTCTTATTCATAGTAAACGCTTAACAAACCTTAGCTATTGCACCGTTATAATATGTTTTACCTTTGTCATTTTTCATAAGCGTGAAAGAAAAAAACACTTAATGAGCCTTTTTTAAATTTTCTTGTTTTTATAAATAAGGGGGTAGCAAGATATTTTTGTTCAAGCAAATCTCCTCCTCATTCATGCTATGTTGATATAACAAATATCGAAAATATTTATATTGTAATTGAATTGTATGTCTTATCTCAACAGAATAATTATATTATATTTTTGTTTTATGTTTTGAATTTGAGCTGAATTTATAAACTGACTACCGACTAAATGTTGAATCCCATTACAGTTATCCCACAGTTATAATAACTTTAAGTAAATAAAGATCATGATTGCTTGAACTGACCTTCATAGATCAAATCAATCGGGAGTCATATAATCAGACCCAAGTTTGTATACGAAGAGCACTTACATTTATCATTGTTTTATTATATTCTAGATTCTAGACACTCGCAAGCTTCAGGTTGAAGCGAATTTTGTATTAAAATAATGTAAATCTTTAAGCTACCGTACAGGAGGCTGGGGCCTTGTGTCTTGTAACACAGGTATTTAAATACCTTACTCAAGCGCCAGCTGAAAGCTCCCACAAACATCAATATTGTAAAATTTATTATATTTTATGCTGTTTGTGGTGAGAAATAAAATTTCATTATTATTATCAATCTAATACCTTTAAACTTTTTGTAATTTATTTTGTTCATTTCTTTAGTATACTTACTTTTCTTAAGTAATTAAGTAAGAACATAATGTCTTGTAAGTCCGGTATGGGCGTAAACAATTGCAATACAGTTTACCAACTATAGTAGTTGTTTTCGAACAAATTCATGTGTGTACATGTGTTTTATGTTCAATAAATAAATCTTTGAAATCTTTGAAAATCTTTTAAACGAGCAATTCTTGTATATATATTTTCTGATCTCGGAAACGGCGCTAATGATTTTCATGGAATTTAGTATGCAGGGGGTTCGGGGGCGTTATGTCGATCCAGCTAGGATTAATTTTTAGAAAATGTCATTTTATCCGTGTTTTCAGGCAATGAAAAACTGCTACAATAGAGTATTCCTGACATCTATTGGCGAGTAGCAGCACTAAAGCTACTTCAGTACATAGCGTTGTTTGTTAAAAAAATACAGTACAAAGCTCTGTCATCCGGGTACTTAATATTAATCTCCAAACTAGTTTTGACGAGAATCGCTCATGGTTGTTGGCTCATTGACGGATACGGCGCGGGCGGGATGGAAACAAATTGTCGGGACGCCCCTGTCCCTGCCCCCGGCAAGGGGAGAGGGAGGGGAGGTAAGGTGAGGAAATTCAAATTGGATTGAAGGAAGTTTAGATTGGATTGAATTTTCTTGCCACCTTGTTTAATTTAAGGGCGGATGGCCGATGCGGGGAAAAATTTCGTCGATCGAGTGTTCGCCCGCCGGGGCGTTTGTTCCGTGTGATTGGTTTGCACGCGTGCATTGGGATCAGCTTTGAATAAAATTTCGGGGCTCGAGTAAAATTTTCGTAAAGAAAAATGGCCGCGGTTTCTTACGAGAGTAATATTAATACATACATTGTACGGAATACCTAGTCATTTTTATTTACAAAAAGCAACCGCACAAGAACATTATTTTTACCAGGTACCAGGTAATTCTCGTGTTGCCCGTATATTATTGAATATACGGGCATTATATAAAAAAATTCCTTAAAATATGTAGCAGTTTTTTTTTGCAAAACTGTAGATATTCATAAATTATTCAGATTTATGAACAATCATATTATAATTTTTCTTATCTTTCTTCCAAAGTTTTCCAACAGAACAGAATCTTGCTCACATCTTTAAATCTACCTAGGTTAGTATTACGAGCTGCAACTAATCAAATTGCAGAGCACTAGTGAGCCAGAGAAACAAGTTTTCAACTGGAGTGTTGTGTCCGTCACGTGTCGCGACACAGAGACTTGAGAGGGCGCCCGGGTGCAGCACACTCCTGCAGACACCGACTATTAAGTGTCCTTCGAGAAATAGGACACTCAGTCTGCTGGATGGTTAGTAAAAGTGTCCTAGTTTTATTATTGAAGGTATATTCTTTATTATAGTCGATAATTTAACTTTAGATAGATACTAAAGAGCGGCTCTACTTTTTTTTTACACAAATAAGTTAATGCAAATAAGTTAGTACTCGAAATTGAATGAGCCATTACGCAGAGTGGCCCATTACATATTTTTTCAAGGTGACCTTGAAAATGAAATATGCGAGTATTTTGCTTATGATATTCGTTATCAGCGTGTCGAAATACATAGCTATACCAAAATTCAGATCAATCGAAGGTATGGGCTAAAAGAAAGTACAACCATATTGTTGCTTGCATGAGAAAAGCCTTAAGTCCCTGAAAAGCGCTTTGATGACAAAGTTAGTAGATCTAACGATAATGGCCTCAGATCGTCCAAATCCCAAGGCCGCGCCCCACGTGCCACCAGAACACTTTGATTCAGCGGGTATGTGACGTGAAATTTTTCTCAGACGATTAAACTCGAGCCAAGTGGCAACACGAGCACTCCATATTTCAAGCCAGCCATATATCATGAGCGCGGGCTGCGTTTCATTTTTCTTCACAACGTCTTTAAAACTCACCTAATGTTTCATACTTTGACGTTTTGTAATTAACGTCCTGTAACTTGTGACGTGAAATGACTAATCTGGAACAAAGAGCTGGCTGCGTTGATCACACGAAGGTACACAATCACACGTGTTGTAAAATATTTATTTATTTTATATCACGCTACGTCTAACATATGTATGTATGTAGGTGTCCCCAATTCGATAGAGTAGTTAAAAAAAGAATACAAAAATATAATATAAAAAATATAACAAGGAAAAGTCCGCTTGATAGTGAGAAGCGGGCTTGATATAGCCTGCTTTAATACTAGATATTACATTTGTGATGGTACGATCTACAATTTTCTACTCCATTGTATAGCTAGGAACAGTCAAATAGTATTGATTTAGGTGGATGGCAATGTATATTACAATATTATGTGGAGCGCCTTTGATCAATCTTCTAGTCTTGCGCAACGCATTGGTTGCTTAGCGAAGCGAAGTCTTGTACATAGAACAAGCGAGAGGTGTGTGTGATGCGGTATGGCTGAGCGAGCACTACACTATCATGTAATTGAAGATGGTGCTGAGCTGATATAGGTCAGTAGGTACTATACGCATCGCTACCTCACGCAGTTTGCATGACCTGCTATAGTCAGAAGATCTTCACATCACATTACATCTCCAGGAAATCTTTTATCTTTAACTAGTCGTACTGACGTCAATGGTAACAACTTCATTGCTTTTTCGGCTAGCTATTATCATTTTTTGGGTTAAATGAATGACATTTAATGAATTTAATAATTTTTCTTCCCACATCCTCGTTCGAACTGTCGGCAAGATAACAAAAAGCATTACAACTCAGTTTCTGATTGTGCTTGCCTTTGATATTTGGTGTAGGGTGACGGTATTGTTCGTGTTGACTAATGCGATATCATTTCGAAATTATCACGTCAAAAAATTAATACGGTAATATACACATTAAACGGATCGGTCGAAGTCGTAAAATAAATTTTCGTAAATGCAAAGCGGCAAAGGACGTCAAATACATCCAAGCGGAAAAAATTGTTATCTCATCAAATCTCTCCCTCATGGGGATCGGGATTAAATGATCTCTCGACAAAATCTCGTAATAAATCCGTCTAAAGTTTGTATTTCGAGTTTGATTTTCGTCACCGACTGACATGGTTGTCACGTAACCCACAACAACAAAACCCTGGTTGTCATGGACCTGTGAAGTCTGGACTGTGAAACCAATGGTTCGCTTTTAATGTCTGACTCTGGACTTAGTTAACTTAGGTAGTCTTTTGTTATCTGTTCTGATGAACAGGATATTATTATTAGGTATTATTAAGCTTTGTCAAATTAAATGCTAAACGTATTATACTCTCATTTCTCGTCCGCATAACCTTACTTTACTAGTTTTAAAATTTATTTGCTAGTGAAGCCCAGATAAATTGTGGTGAAACGGTTCAGTTCTGATAAATATAGAAAATCTTATAAAAATGTTAATAAATTAAATAAATTTTAAAAATACAAGACACATTTGGTTTATTAAGTATTTGTTTTCAAAATATTAACAAAGAAACAATGTTCGTATGGTGGTTTTTTATTCATCGCAGCGTTTTATTTTCTTTACACAGCTTTGAATGCACGAATAAACGTGAAAGCGGGCGACTGACCAACAGAAAATGTCCTTTAAAAGCACATGATCCAATTTCCGGCAAAAGAAGCAGAATAGGGCAAGCTCGGGTTTTCAGACCAACGTAGAAAGAACGCTGAATATCCTCCGATTAAAAATAAATGTTAAGAAATTATTTATGTTAAAAGCTGAAGTTAAAGTGAAAATCACAATAGATAAGATACAAATACAAAAGATAATTTCTTAATTTCAAAACAAAATATACTTAATTCTTTAAATTAAATAATTATAATTAAAATATGATAATTTTCAGAGACCCTCCATATATATACCTTATAATTTATAAATTTATACACATATAAATATATTTCATACTCGAAATATAAATAAAGTTTAACAGATGTGAAACAGCGATGAAATAATCAATTGAACAATTTGTTATATTCCATTTACATGTGTTTGTGCACACAGTTTATTCGTTGTTGTTAAATTAAAATGAAATTACAAGTTTTTGGACATTTTAATCAAATACTGATTCAAGCTAAATTTGACCCTGTATCAAAATTTGTTTCTAGACCTGAAAATTATTCGAGAATTAAACAATAAATCAAACGAAATCCTTTTCCAAACTTTCTCCATTTATTTTATTACATTCGTGGAATTGGGTAATCTCTTCGAAACAGATATTCTGTTTCATGAAATGAAGCTCTTGTTCGATCATCAAATATAATAAAGCGAAATTAATGTTTGCATTCCATTCGTTGTGTTGCCGATACTACCTACATATGTTAATGCACACATGCAGGGAATGACATTTTATAAAGAACAAAAAATATAAATTTTACTTGTATCCTAGTCAGGAATCTAACCCATTACAGCATGTCTATTTGTTTAATGTTTCGTACACGAATGCTTAATCTGTCACACCTGATCACGTGTAGAGAACTAGGTGACCCAAAGACCAAATCATAATATTCCTCATTTATTTTTACGGAGCTCGGATCTATCTTCTTGAAGAGGTCTAGAGCCTACTCCACCTTGTTGCTCCGATAAACAAAATCGATAAAAATTGCCTTTTTAACCGACTTCAAAAAAGGAGGAGGTTCTCAATTCAACTGTATTTTTTTTTAATGTTTGTTACCTCAGATATTTGGACTGGGCGAACCGATTTTGATGAATCTTTTTTTAATCGAAAGCAGGCGCTTGTCATGTAGTCTCACATAAATTTGAACGAGATCTGACAACTATGTAGTTTTTGAGACTTTGAAGTCGGTTATTTTTTGTTAGTAAAATTTAGATTATTAAGATGAAGCGTCTTTCTAAAAATAACTATGATACATAATAATAATATTTTTATATTATATTCATTTTCTAAGCAATAAATCAGAAACCATAGCGAGTCGTTCGCTAAGAGTACCTACTAACGCTGGTTGAAACAGATCTCATTTTCCGGGAATTATCGAAAAACAATCGAAACCTCGGCCCACCGTCTTAATCCGACGGCCTTAAAAGTTAAATTTCCCCAAAACTCAATTAAAACCAGTCTGACTCTTAAACGTGTAAGTGATGAAATTAGTAGGAACACCATGCGATTGGGAGATAGTGAGACATGTTTTTTCTTTCACAACAAATTAACTGCGATTTTGTTATCGTCTTTTTTTATAAGTGTTTTTGTTGAAGCAATCTTTGTATTGTGTAAAATTTTTATTTCAAGCCTGAAACAAGTAAGTCTACGTAACACATGGAAAGAATATGATTGTGTAACATTACAAAAGACGTCCAACGCATCGCCAGTCTCGATGGAAAGCTCTTTGCCGCTTTATTCAAGAACCTCATGTTATATTATAATAAAATTGAACAACAAGCACGATCGACCTCAATAATACTTGTTGATAAGTGGTCACAACTGCCAAATTAAGGGTGCCAGAAACTGACAAATAACTAAGCTTTAAATCTACCAACCCTTATTATAAATTTGAAGCATCTAAATATAAATAAACTAAATAAGAATGATTAATAAACACTGATCTTTCCACAAAGGCAACATAAAATACAAAGACTTTACTAAATATAGGTGTACGACATCCATCCTTCAGCGCTCTTTGGGAAGTGTCCCGTCTTTCAAAGTAACTAATGATCCTATAACCTGTCGGTAACTGTATATCACGGCCTCAAACTGTCTAAGTTCTGCGGGCTCTCCATAATTTCGCTGAAGGTTGGTGGGTTGGACAGGCCAGACATAGACGACCTGTGCCAAATAAGATTGACTCCCTTTATCGACACTGATGGTTTTAGGGTTCCGCAGCCAAGCTATAAAGGACCCCTGCAATTATATGTTCGTTAGTATGTCAGTCGCTTTAATCGGACACGAGTCGTATACGTAAATATATTTATTTTATAAAAGAGTATTAATCTCAAAAAATATGTTATGATTTTTTTTATTTTAATTATGATTTTAATTTTGATTTTAATGAAATTAGAGATCATGATTGCATTACGAACATGAGATACAGTGTAAAACATTCGTATTAATAAACGTTGTTTTAAACATTTTATCCTTCTCCTCTTACAAATTACTGGTAACCGCGTCATTTAATTGTACAGGTACCATTTGCTAGATATTATTTATTGTTAGTTTCCCATTTTTTATTTACTTACATATTGATAGTGCTCTTGTTAAACTACATGTGTTCATCTTTTAATGACGTCTAATTTTATATTTAAAAAACACGTGTTCGCTCAGGCTTCGCTGGCTCGTCGGCAGTGCCAGACTCGACCACAAGTGACCCTTCATCCGAAAACCGTTCAGAACTGCTAATTATTTCGTAGTTCTAGTTGCAAGAGCATCTCTCAAATTGCAAGTTTATTTAATACTGTTTTTACAATTTAACTTAGAGATTTTACTAACACGTAAGCAATCAAAAGTTTTCAGTTTTAATTATAATATTTAATTATTATTAATACGGCACATTTCTACATGGACAAATCTCTGGATCGTGATTTTCTATATGTACACATCCGTTACTATTTTTGCAGTTGCACATAGATCTATGTCTCAGGGAAAATTATGTAAGCCGAGTATGTTTATATCATTTTTTTGCGACAGATACTTTCTAATGACCATATTTACAAATACAGCGAACGCCAAAAATTACAAATCCATATACGAGTAACACAATATATAATAATGAATCCCTATTTTCCTTAATCACGGCATCACGCGTGAACGGCTGGACGGATTTCGCTAATTCTTTTTTGTTGTGTTTGTTATTGTGAGAATGTTCTTATTAAAGAAAAAAATAAGAAAGTGGTCCGGATATTTAGAAAATTTAAGAAAACTTAATGACCATATTAACCTTTGTAATGTAATCTTAGCAACATAACTCTTATTTTATAACTGTCAGTCGAGGAAGAGGGAGAGGTTGAGGGAGAGGGAGTGGGAGAGGAAGAGGAGGGAGTTGTTAGGTGGTACAAAGTTCGCCGGGTCAGCTAGTTCTTCATAAAAATAATGAATCCGTGATAATGAACTGTCCTAATTAAATATCACCCCGACACATTAAATCACGATTTGGCTCTAATATCTGAACGTCTGTCCGTTTAAAAAAATATTAAATATTTGTTAATTAATGTTAAACCGAACAATTTATGTCGGATATATGTGGGATAATTAACTAATGACGTAAATGAATAGCAATAAAATCAAAATAAAAGCAAGTCCTAATGCTTTCATGTACCTATTATGGCAATTTTATATACTTGTACAGTACATATATCACTTGTGCAAATAAAAACATTGCTAAATATACGTAATACGTAAATGACTGATTTTTATTTGATTTAGTAAACTTTTCAAATATACATTTGTTTACTGTACAGAAAAAACTCCGTTCGTCGTTTGAATTTAGTCGACAAAAATAACTTCAAATAAAAACGAATCAAATAACAGGGCGCGCTCCATTCAATCATTCGGGATTCGGACTTAAATTTTAATAAAGGTGGGCCTTTATTTATCGACATTTAGATAAGTCCAAAAAGTTACTGTTCGTTTGCCATGCACGGGAGCAGAATATAAATCAACTTTCACTACTACTACTGACTCTTGTGATGTATTGAGGTAGTTTTGACGACCTAGCCTAGTTGGTAGGGTCCCTGCCTACGAAGCGAGTAGTCCCGGGTTCGATTACCCGATTATTATATTTATGTGACGGATAAATATTTGTACTCGGGTCATGGGTGTTATTGTGATGTATGTGTTAAAGGTATGTGTCATCCATGCCACCCGCGACACAGGTAAACCTACTACGGGGGTATGAGCAGTGAACGTAAGTATATTAGTTCATTGGGTATGAGTATGTTAGCGTTTATTTATTAGTATATTTTACTAGCTTTTGGCCGCAGCTTCGCCCGCGGTAGAGATCGATTTTTTACAAATCCCATTTAGGTTCTTACTTTTACTTATAATAGTTAGACTTCGTTGCCTATGACTTAAATAATTTACATGTATCATTTGATAGCGTGAAATGCAAATGAATTTTATTAACGCATTCTATTAACAACATCCGGAACTATCTAGCAACTAACAAAATATCGATCTTCCCATGGGGATGCTTTACCGCGGTAAAAAGTAGCCTACGTTACTCTCCACCCTCCTCACTATCTCCACACACAAAAACCATACCAAATAACAGCTTCGTTGCGACGTGAAAGACGAACAAACAAACAAACAAACAAACACTTTTACATTTATGATATTAAGTATAGTATTTATTTTAAATGATTTACATCACCATTAATACTGTAATGCGATAATTTAACAATAATAATGTAAGTCCTCCGCTCTCTCTGGTCGGCAACGGATCGACATGGGTAAGGCACTTACCATAAAATCATAATAAAACTAAAGAAGTTTTCATTCCTAAAACTTCTTGCTTCTACAACTGTCAGAGGATCAGTGACCGTCAATAACGTACTAATAAAAGAACTATTATGTCTTCCGTGGTGCTATTTAGAAGAATTAACCTAAATCCTTTATTGCTTTGTTTTGTTTTGTTTGATTTTGATTGTAGCACTTAACACTTGTCTCGTAGGTGCTTGCTTCTGACTATCAAGTGAGGCGTTGTTACATAGTTCTGCGGGCGGAGCAGACATTTGTGTAAATAATACAGGGTACGCTAGTTTGCACTACTCACTACTCTGTAATCGTCCTCGACTGCATCTATTTACTTACCGTTCTAACTTCGCTCTCAGCTCCGTTCGCGAGGTATTGCGTTTGTTTCAGGTTGGGTGCTAGCAGTTGTCTGGAACAAACAAGAAAGTATTAAATTTCAAATCGCACAACTCCTTTATTTCAATAAGTTTTAAACGTACTTAATTTGCATGTTCAAAAAAATGGTTCTCTGTAAAGTCGGTTTACGGACGGTAGTTTAACGTGACAACGTCATGACAAAGCTCCGCTCCACCCCGCTCCGCTCCACTCAACTACGATTGCCTACGGCTCGCCTATGGCATCGCCTAGGATACGCCGATCGTAGCCGATAGTGCCTCTATCCCGCTTTTGCCGCTCTCTCGCTCGCGGAACGCTACATATTTTCAATTTTCATAGATGCGCCCGGCGCTCATCGTTTTATTAGACGTTATCACGTCAAAAGAAAGGTTTAAGATTCGTAATGCTTACGATGTGTACGTAAAAGGAAAAGTTGTTGCATCGGGAGCGTTTAATAATATAATTGGCTGTTACTTTTTACACCGATGCGATACCGTCCAAGAAAGAAGAAAGGAAGAAAATAATCAGTTAGCCACGAGCTACAGTGATTCGTCATGGGATTGAAGTTCATTTATAAGATTACGCCAAGCGACCTGCAACAGAAAGATGCTGATTCCATACGATTCAATAAAACACCACGAGGACTTACATCAAAGACAAATAGAGTCCTATAGTATTTTTATTTCATTTTAAACGGTTTTATTTAGCTTACCCTGTTTGCATGGGTCAAATCTTGCAAGCCTAATTAGACCTACTTCCTTGTCCTAAAGAGTTGAAATTTTACGCATATAATTCTGTATGCTGATTTATGCATAGTCATCAGCATGTCATAGTCATTGTTCTGATCACAATGTATTTGTGATAATCATATTATCATGTTTAGCTCCAGATGCAACTTCTCAACGCTAACAGGACAGTCACTAATTCACTACCTGCATACACTTAAAAACAGTGTACAATAGACCCGCGGTAATCCGACATTAACAGGACAGTCACTAATTCACTACCTACATTCACACTTTAAAACTGTGTACAATAGACCCGCGGTAATCCGTCATTAACTGGACAGTCACTAATTCACTACCTACATTCACACTTTAAAACAGTGTACAATAGACCCGCGGTAATCCGTCATTAACTGGACAGTCACTAATTCACTACCTACATTCACACTTTAAAATAGTGTACAATAGACCCGCGGTAATCCGATATTAACAAGACAGTCACTAATTCACTACCTACAGTGGTGTACAATAGACCCGCGGTAATCCGACACACGTTTTGCAGAGCGATGACTGCCTTAGGCCCACTATAGTCCAGAATTTTTTAAACAAGAGTACGTTGTAAATCTTGTAATTCAAAGAATCTATTTGAACTTTTATAAATTGAATGTTTATGTACTATCAACAGTGACGGGCGTGTCGGATTACAGGGAGCGCCAGATAAGACAGGATCCGGATGACCGCTGTATTTAGTTTTAAACTATTAACTTGTTTCTAGTTATATTATTTGTTATTATGTCATTCTTCGTTTTGAATAGTTACATTTAGGTTGGCAGTTTGGCACAAACTTCCCCGCATGAATAAAGATGCTTTAGCAGCTAATCTAATAGCTATCTAGTGAACGCAGTGCTGTTTGCGCTAATAAGCAACCTCGGATGTCCGGGATCACGTTCGATGGCCACCACATTAATGCTGGCGTGCATGCTGCATCATAATTTTGTTCATTCAGCCCTAAATCGCGTCTGACTTGGAAGCACAGCGCTTTAAGTCTGAATTGTTTCCTAGATTATCCTTTGCACCTGCGTTCGATTCTGTGAGACTTGGATGGGTTGGTTTTCATGTTATCAGACTTGTGGATGAATTAGTTTTGTTGGTGCTTTAGTGAAGAGCTCTGAATTGGATTAAAGATTTATCCCCTAGTCGGATAGAAATGAAGTATTAACCTATAGTAAAAAAACCGGGCAAGTGCGTGTCAGGCCACGCGCAATGTAGGGTTCCGAAGTGGTACGTTTATCGATATTACTCATTAACTACTTATGCTTACAAAGCCGTGATAGTTTTCATTATAAATTCATCATATAAACTAATTTGAGATTTTTTGTGGGGGGGGGGAGACTTTTTGGGGGGGGGGGGGGGGGAGGCGTAGCACTTTAAATCCAACTACTTCGCAAACGGACCTCTAATTGCAAAAATGGTCTTAGAAGACTCATAATATTTTTGGAGTAACTGTAACATTCTAAAATACTGGGCTTGTTTTTTTTCTTTTTACTTTATTTTAGGCAGTCGGGTTTTTTGTTTTTTTTTAATAAATAATTTAATCTTTATTACTTTATATCGCTTCTCGTACGTCGCTTGCGATGCAACACATCAGTTAAGCGACGGATCGACGAATCCGTCGGAAATGCCGCGGTAAACTAATTTCGCTGATAAGTAATTTTTTTGGGGCAGCGTTATTTGGTACGTTGTGAGTTACGAGCTGTAGCGTTTAGAGTTTGAGGTATTTATTGCTTGTATAAATACAAAATGATGTTATAATCAGTTACATTAAATACTTTAATTCTAACAATGTAACATGTTTATTCACATAATTTTGTATTTCATATCGATACTATGGTTCAATTAATTTTTTTATTTTATTTATTTCAAAATCCACAGTTTTTGACAGTTTAAATACAAACAAAACTTATAGGTTTTTCATAGGTTTTAAAGTCAATTACGAACTTACTTATTTTTCTTAGTCACAAAGTAATCGGTGGTGATTAGGTAAAAAATTAAATGAAACAAAAAACCTTGCCTGTATGTGGAACTGTGTGTGCATGTTTGTGTGTGTGCGTATGTTTGCATGTGTGTCTGTGTGTGCACATGTGTTATTTATTCATATAGTGATATTTATTATTATGATGTATCTTATTTATACATGTTATATATGTACCTAATTAGTGCTTACTATAAAGATATAAATGCCTTTATACCTAGTTTTCGTTCAGACAAAGTACCTTGAAAATTTCACGTTTCAACAAGTTTTTTATCAATGACAATTATTTCAATCATCTTTAGTCAACAGTTTTAGCTCAATACAATAATTTAACTATTACATACAATAAACTCTATTTATAAACAGCTTCTACCAGGACAATATACAAGTTGAACATCTTGGGTTATAATGAGACTGCTTGAAGTAACTTGCTTCACAGAATTAACATTAGCTTAATATTTTGGACCGCTTCCAAACGCCCCGCCTTCAACTTGTGAATTGGACACAAACTTTTCTTAGAGATATTTCACGTATTCTTTGCCCCGGGGCGAGCTTATGAAGATTTCAGCAGATTTTCTCCAGGAAATATCCATTACGATGATTTTGATGCTCGTCCTTTAAGTGGAGGGAGCGAGAAAGCTGTTATGATATTCTGAGTTATGAGACTTATGAGATATAACATAACAACTGTTCAGTTTGATGTCGATAATTCAATTTGATAAAAATATAATATTAAGTGATTAAGATTCAGAACGTATTGCAGAATTATATAGGTCGCTAAAAACATTACCTGTAGGGGTGTACCCTGAAAAAATATTTTTCAATATTTTATTCTACGATTCTGGAGTTTTGATAAATATGTATATCCATGCCAAATTACAGCTTTCTAGCACTAATGGTATAGTATAGGCGACTGTGACAATTTACCATCAGACACACCAGGCCCGTCAGCACTATCTATCTATTACATCTATCTATTACGTCTGTCTGCTATAAAACAGGAAGGACATAACGTCATTGCCTTTTCGGATACTCAGCAAATCACACTTTTCTGTAAGGTACTTTCGCCCGCTTTTGATATAGCCCTCACCAAACTAGACTTCATCTCCAGTGACGATCGGATATCTAGGGTCGTAGTTAAGCATTCATTTATATTGAAAAAAAAAAATCTACAAGAAGTCGGCTTGGATTGAAGAGGGTTTAATCCCCAACCGATCTTTTGTAGAATTATCTCATTCAACTACGAAATCACCAGAACGTGGATAGATCTATTTTCGCAAACGCTAAGCTGTTACATTGTTTCTGCAACAACACTGTGAGATAATTTATGTTTCCGAGCTTATCCCCTCCTAATGTATGATAATACTTGGCTGTTGTGTTGTTTCTATAAGTACGACCATAATAAAGATATTCACCGCGCAATTAAGAAGCTTACCTACTCTTTTGTTATTATGTGAGTACACTTATATGCCACGACCGCGAACAGATAGCAGAAATAGCGGAGTGGTTTGAACGAAAGACGTTTTTATGTGGAGAAGAAGTTTGGGAACCTTGTCAGGCCACGCGCAATGTAGGGTTCCGAAGTATTTTTTTTATAGAGATAGCCGGCAAACGAGCTGACGATCCACCTGATGGTAAGTGGCTATCGTCGCTCTTGAACATCAGCAACACCAAAGGTAACACTGATGCCTTTGCCGGCCAAGAAAGAGAGAAGAAAAAGAAAGAAAGAACTGGCTCTTAAGCCCTCAGCCGGAACACGACGAGTCGTTTGGCGGCTGACTCATGCTCAAGGGTGGTAGCTATCCAGGCGAACTCCCTAGAGAAATAATAATAGTAATAATGGTATTAGTGGCAATTTAAATAAATATTACCAATATAATCCCTCCGAGGGTCCTACCTATTCATGGGGGTTCTCTAATCTTAGTGCAAGATAATATTTCTTTTAAAGACCGAAAAGACATTGTTAGTTTATCTGTTGAACGCACTATTGAACTGGCATGTGTGGAACTGGAGCGGTTTTTTATAGTCTGTGTATATAGGCCCCCCTCTGGTGACTTTAGTATTTTCGAAGATACACTGGAGGATGTACTTAAACGGTTAGTCTCTAAAAAAGAAGTAGTGATATGTGGTGACTTCAACGTAGACATCTTATTAGATAGTCCTATGGCTACTAGGCTACTAAGTTTGTTTAAATGCTTTAATTTAAATCCAATATTCAATGAGCCAACCAGAATAACTGACACTACAGCTACATGTTTAGATAATATCTTTTGCAATTGTGAGATTTTAAATAAAGAGATATTCAGTAAGTTGAGGTCAGACCACTGCGGACAAAAAATTTCGTTGTATAATTCTGTTAATAAGAAAAAACAATTAATAAAATGTAGACCAATAACTAAAAAAAAGATTTCAACTTTTAAAGAGAAAATTAAATCAAAACTACAAACGCATTTAACGTTACAACAAAGAGATCCAATTAAACTATATAACACATTGTCAAATAACATAAATAATGAATTTAATCAAATTTTCAAGTTTAGGTATATAGATATAGCTAAAAATAGTAAATTTAGTGATTGGGCTACTGTAGGTATTTATAAAAGCAGGAACAAGATGTACGATCTCTATGCCGAGAAACAATACAATTTTTCTTCATCTTTTCAGGAGCATGTAAGAAATTATTCAAAAATCTTTAAAATAGTTTGCATTCAGGCGAAATCAATGTACATAAAGGACAAGATTATTAACTCGGATAACAAAATAAAAACGGCTTGGAATATAATTAGTAGTGAGAATGGTAACGCAAAGTCCTGTGATTTCAGTTACGAACTGTTGATTAATGATAACACAATCACTGCTGATAAAGACGTGGCAAGTGAGTTTGAAAATCACTTCCGTAATATTCCTATAACGTTAACTAGTTCATTAGCTTCTTCGCCGACGGAAGCACTTTCTATATTAAAAAATCATGTTAATGAATGTAATATTTTATTTGAATTTAAACATATAACCACTAGAGACTTAATTAACGCATTTCAGTCTCTGAAGGTAAAGAATACCGGTGACTTATGGGGCATTTCGGTAAAAATAATACAGCATATTATAGATATTATAGCACCATATTTGGTCATAGTTTTTAATAAATGCATAGATCTAGGTATCTTTCCAGATCTTATGAAATGCAGCAAAATTATACCACTTTTTAAAACAGGCGAAAAAACCGATATTAATAACTATAGACCAGTTTCTATTTTACCAACTCTTAGTAAGATTTTTGAAAAAATAATATTGAATCAAATGCTGTCCCATTTCAACAATAATAATTTATTACATCCTGATCAATACGGTTTCACTAAAGGCCGTAGTACAACCGATGCAGGGGCTAGGCTTTTAAAGCATATATTTGAAGCATGGGAATCATCACAAAATGCCATAGGTGTATTTTGTGACTTATCTAAGGCATTTGATTGTGTTCAGCACGAAACATTGCTGTTTAAACTTGGCCACTATGGTATAAAAAACAAGGCCCTTAGCTTGATCGCGTCTTATTTGAGTGATAGGATACAAAAAGTTAGTATAAAAGATATTAAGTCATCGGGGTCACCGGCTGTGTTGGGTGTACCGCAGGGCTCGATCTTGGGTCCGTTTCTTTTTCTGGTATACATTAACGATTTACCACATTATGTAAAGAACCAAGCGGATATTGTACTATTTGCTGACGATACATCATTAATATTTAAGTGTGAAAGGAATAAAGTAAATTTTGACGACGTAAATAGTGCTCTTTCGCATGTGTCGCGTTGGTTCACTATCAATAATTTGCTTTTAAATGCAAAAAAAACTAAATGTATAGAGTTTGTACTACCTAATGTTAAAAAAGTTAACAAATCTCTCAGACTGAATAATGAAATATTGCACATGGAGGAATCCACGGTCTTTTTAGGGGTGACCTTAGATAGTAAACTTCAGTGGGGCCCACATATAACAAATCTCGCGACTAAACTCGGTAGGGCTGCTTATGCTGTTAGGAAAATAAGGCAGTTTACTGACGTCGAAACTGCTAGGATGGTTTATTTTGCATATTTTCACAGTATTATGTCATATGCCATCTTGCTGTGGGGCAAAGCAGCCAGTATAGAACAAATTTTCATACTACAAAAAAGAGCTATTAGGGCTATTTATAAACTTAGATCTCGTGAAACTTTGCGTGACAAGTTCAAAGAAATAGGTATACTTACAGTAGCCTCACAATATATCTATAGTAACGTGGTTTTTATACGGAATAATATAAGCGCGTATAAACAAAATTTTGATATCACTAATCGCCAAACAAGAAAAATGCACCAGTTAGTAACGCCATCTTACCGTCTTTCTAAAGTGAAGCGATCTTTTATGGGCCGTGGTGTACAGTTCTATAATAAAATCCCAAAGTTAATACGTGATTTGCCAGTGGAATTATTTAAGAAACATGTAAAATCTCAACTTTTAGGCAAAGGCTACTATACTGTAGATGAGTACATAAATGACAAAGACGCATGGAAATGACCAGATCTGCAACCAGTTCCGTACAGGCTAGTGATACTTCTTTGTAAGAAATATACCAATGTATTTTATTTTTAAAAGATGTGCTGAGGAGTTTCTTTCGGCTTTTCTTCTCCTCCATGACAAAGCACCTTTCCGAAAAGCTGGTAAATTAAAAAAATGACGTGCATAAGTGTATCAATGATACCTACATGAATAAATGATTTTGAATTTGAATTTGAATTTGAATTTGAATTTACCACCAGCGGGTGGATTTAGCCGCCTCTTACGACACCCATCCGGCGTGGGATTGGGGTTAGTATTTTAAGCCGCCCCAATACGGCAACAAGTAGTTAGTTCAACTGTTACTCATCAACTAATATAGCCATGATAGTTGTCCTTGTAAATTCATCATACGTATATAACCTATTTTTGAGAATATTTTCACTTGTTCAACTCCAACCGTTTAGCCGGCAGGGGGGGAGACACTTGATTAACCAAAATTAGAAACTATACCTAAGGGATTTTAGTTCGATTTTCCACATAAAGCATTAGAACAGCAAAATATAATAGTTAGTGAGCAAAACAACTTTTCTTATTTAAGTTATCAAGTCGTTAAGAAGATGATAGATGAAGGAGAAACTAACGTTACTGTGGAAAGTTTACAGCCTAAATTATCTTTGTTTGTCCTGTCCTTGGTATTTGGAGGTCGGGGGAGTCGCGTGGAGGAAAGTCATTATCTGTTTTTAACCGACTTCAAAAAAGGATGAGGTATTCAATTCGACTGTATTTTTTTGTTTATGTTTGTTACCTCAGAACTTTCAACTGGGTGAACCAATTTTGATGATTCTTTTTTCGTGCGAAAGCTGGTGCTTGTCATATAGTCCCACTTAAATTTGAGCGAGATATGAGTTGAAGTTTTTGAGTTATCCTTAATTTTACTTTTTGTCACGAATTATTTTTAATTCACAATACTATTATCACTATAATATTATAACTATTATTTTTATTATTTACCTACCGGATCCCCGGCGTGTGCTACTATATATAAAATATAACTCGTCTTATGCATTGTTTCTGAGCCATTTTCAGATTATTGCCTTTCATATGAAACCATTTTGGCATCATTTGGATGGTTTCAAAGTCTTTATAGGACATCCGTACAAACATTTCTTATGTTTTATATAACTATCGTATATAGATTTTATTTTTGCCGATGTTATTACTTTTTGAAGGGTTATATAAACTTTGACAGGATTAAGTTCGTTATAAAGTTTTAAATGATGTTTAAGGACAGGCGGTCGAATCTTTTTTCACGTTTTCGATCAGCATCACTAAATAGGTAATGATTATAATTGATAATATTATGTTGTCCTTCCATTTCCCTTTTATAATCTGCTTACTGTATTTATTTATTGTATTTGTAAATTACATCTAACTCTTTACAATGTAAATCATATTCAAAATACCTGAGCAAAAGCAGTTACGTCACAGTTCCTAAACAACAATCATTTCCATGTGACAGCACATTACAGGACTTACGATTTTAAGCCCATCATTATAACTCACAAAATCCAACACGACATACACACAATTGCCATAATACATTCGCATCTCGTGAGATCATTTCCAGGAGTCGAAAATCCATGTTAATACCCTCCGAGGTTGCCTTGTGGTATGCTAATTAAGTCATTACTACTTTAAATAGAACGGTTTTAATGTGCGGAGGGTGTTTACGCGTTCTGAAATAAGTGAACGTGAGTGTATCATGCCAATTGACGACCCGTGTATACCTACTATAAAATGCTATGTACACTGTAAAATGCAAAAGCCCACAGAGTACTTTGTTATAATATACTGAAACAGACCGCCGGCCGCCACCGCCGCGCGCGCCACACCATTCAAAGGACCTTGGTTCAATTCTCAGCGATGAGTTTGAATTTCTGTTTTTGTTGGTTTGTGTATTCTTGTCTTTATATGTTGTCCATAGCACCCACAGGGTATCCCCACGTGGGGTTATGAGTGTGTAACGGTATTATTGGTGGAATATGGAATATTAATATGGGGAAATTCAGTTTCAATAAATAAAGCATTCATAGCACAAAAACGATGTATTCGAGCAATATGTAATCTAAAGACAGAGGTAAGCTGCAAGCCGCTTTTTAAAGACCTTAAATTACTTACTCTGCCTAGCATGTACATATACGAAGTATCAGTATTTGTAAAACGGTACCCAAATTTGTTTGTTAAAAAGAAAGATGTAATTGAATTTAAAAGTACACACCAGAATAAATTATGGCTACCAACTAGTAAAACAGTGTTGAGGTCTAAGGGTGCTTATCATATGTGTGTAAAAATATTTAATAATATTCCAGATAATTTTAAACAATTACCGTTACATAAGTTTAAGAAACAATTATATGAGTGGTTAGTTGACAAATGTTTTTATAGTACCAAATCTTTTATGAAGGAAAAATATAAATAATATTTAATAGCAATAATAATGTACATTGAATTAATTACGTATATAATCTAAATACCTATTACCTCAATAAAACTTGACATGCACAACTGAGAAAACAATGTAATATAATGTTATATATTTTAATAATAGTAATGATATATATATATAATTGTAATAATAATAGTAGTATGATAGTGACATTAATGTTAAGTTATTTAAATATCATGTTAATACATTTTAATAAATTTATATAAATTTGCACACCATCAACATGGTACATTGTGAGCTGCAAAAATCTAAAATTAAGACCTCTATGTTAACCACAATTTTTGCAAATAAAATATTCATTCATTCATTCATTCATAAATTTATGTTTTTTTAAGAATTGTCGCTCATATTTTTATGAATGTCAAAACCTATTTGGGGCCTAAAAATTGATAAACTATGAGTTTGAACGTCACTTGCGAAGATCAGAAAAGTTGGCTTGTTTAAAAACAGACACTGAAAAAATTCGCTTTGGTGTAGGTATGTTGTTGCGTCGGCACTTTTAAACAAAATACATTAAAACATGTGTATATTTTTTACAAAATCATAAATCTCTTACAGCGTCATCTAAATTTGTTTTATTTACCTCTGTTCTAATCAGATGTTCCCGAAACAACATACTTCATATAATTTTATTATAACACGTACGCGAGATAGAATCCAAATTCAAATTCACGCCGCTCCAAGCGAAACTGAGGGATGCTTAATTTTTTTCAGGAATAGCACCCGACGATAAGCTAATCTGGACATAAAAACAAACGAACCAGTTACAATAAAACAAATGCGAGCCCACAATGCAAAACGTGAACCTCTGCTGTTTTCATGCAAATTATCCCGCGAATGGAATCGCCGCGCGCGTTTGTCTCTGAATATGCATGCAACGCCATCTTTCGGCTTATTTTGCGAGTTATTTTCGACGTATCTTTCGTCATGCGTTTAAAACGTTTGGACAACGAAAAATATTAGTGCATTCAACTGTAAAATAACATAAAATTATAATTTTAATTGAAAATAATGAGTACAAAAACGATTTTTATAATAACATACATAAGCTAGTTTTTGCCTGCAATTTCGTATGCGTAATCTTGAGTGTAGTGACTCTATTTAATTATTGTTCTTATGATTTTCCATCCTTAATTTATTATTTTAATTGTTATTAATTGTTTATTGTCTGATAAAAATCATCACCATAGTTTCAAGTGCCGAAGTTAACTTTGTTGTAAACATAAATCTCTGAAGCTGAGTTTTAATATTATGTAAAACTATAATATGACATAGAAACCACAAACTAAAATTTCGGAGTGCTTTAGCTCTACAATAACCATAGCCCCGTTCTATTCAAAATTTACGGTATATTCTGTGGTCTGGGGTTAAATTTGGGATAAATTAAATCAGGTGACGTCAGAACGGTTATTCAATCGCTTGTGACGACGCGGCGCTTCCGTGAAGTACGTGTTCAAGTTTGAAAAAGAAAAATTTATTTTGTCGTAAATGATTTGTACTTTATGTCATATTGAATAAACAATTTAAAGAACAGCGATGAAAAAGGGTAATATTCTTATGACATGGAAAACGCTCGACTCAGCTGGTTTCCATAATCTGAATTTAACCAAGAAAAAAATAACTGACTTCAAAATAACTCAAAAACTACTCGTCAGATCTAGCTCAAGTGGGACTACAATATGAAAAGCACCAGCTTTCGATTAAAGAAAGAATCATCAAAATCGGTTCACCCAGTCGTAAGAGGTAACAAACATAAAAAATACAGTGGAATTTAATACCTCCTCCTTTTTTGAAGTCTGATAAAAAGATGGAAATTAGTAGCATCGACATCATGCATGCACTATGAGACTAGACTAAACTATGTTGTACTAAACTCTGAAACCTCCATTAGGGATTCGGCATCACAACCTCTTCCTTAATTCAGCGGAATGTAACACAAACAAAATTGACGGTCCTGTAGCCTAGTTGGTACCGACCCTGCTTACTAAGCGAGGGGTCCCGAGTTCGATTCACGGCCGAGGCAGATATTTATGTGACAGATAAATATTTGTACTCGTGTCATGGGTGTTATTGTGAAGTGTTATAATGAAACGCCTGTTTTCACAATTTGTCTAGAAATTACGGCATTTACCCCTTTCTGTAGCTCGAGCACGAATATTTGCGAGAAAGTATTCGTATGGTTAACTCGAGCTACTGATTGTTTTCTTTAAGTAAAACCTGCGCTTGATTTACGTAGGCTAATAAATTATGTATAATTTCCGCTTCCGGTCGTGCCTTGTTCTGTCGACTCGATATCGCTGCGACTAATGAGGCATACATGTATTGCGTAAAGCCGGGATAATCGCCTTGTATATACCGTACACGTATATTGAACGCTCAGAGAAACTTATACAAACATTGTATGGATCGCTCTCGTTCGAAATCACATCATGCTAATATAATAAATGTGAAAGTTTGTATAGGAGGATGTATGGATATTTGTTCCTCTTTTACAGAAAAACTACAAAGCGGATTTTCATGAAATTTTGCACACAAGTAGACCATAATCTGAAATAACATAAAGAGTACTTGTATTCCCGGAAAATGCGTGAAAAGCTGTGGGCAGGCGCTAGTTAGACAATACAGAGAAGTGAGCACCGAAATAGCGAATACGATTAGTGATTTTAAACTCGACTCACTATTGTATGTGTTCATTTAGTTCGATCATCTGGTAGTTTTACCTGGAAAGCTGGTTCATTAAAAAAATTACATGCATAAATAAGTGTATCAATGATACCTACATGAATAAATGATTTTGAATTTGAATTTGAAAAGTTTTCCGGGAGTTTGAAAATTGGTATCTTCATTGATTTTGATGTGCTCTTTCCGAATTTCAACTTTGTCGCCTCGTATCTTTCCCGTTCGCGCCGCCATGCGCCATATCGAAAAAAATGGCGCCTAATAGCAGTTTTTCCAATAGTAAAATTAAATTCTAATATGGCGGCGTGGCGAGAGCAGCAAATATACGAAAAGCTAAAATTCGGAAAGAGTACATCAAAATCTATGAAGATACCCATTTTCAAAACTCCCGGAAAATTTTCCAGGTAACCCCGTTTTTCGAACTAATTGTGCAATAGAAATATGTGCACATTACTTTATTATAATGCGTGTATTGGTAGGTTCATAACTTCATACTCAATATTATTGTAACAATGTTTCATAACGTGACTTGCTGCATGAGTTAACTCACTCTCTGTGAGAAAAATTGTCGAAGTTGACTACAATATCTATGGAAATTGTCAAGTAATGGAAGTTGGGGACGCGCTCTCTTTTTTTCCATTTCTTTCTCTGTTTTCTTCTGTCTTTTGAATATTTTGATAAGAAACAAAAAATATAAAGATAATTTCTTTTCAGGTACCTAGATTATGCACCAGTACAGCCAGTGAGATAAATAATTCAAGCAATTGTTTGTCATAAGTGAATCAAATCAAAAAACTCTTTCGGAGCAAAAGATTTGAGTCGAGATTATAAAATCCACAAAACACGAACATTTTGTAGAATATAAATGGTATCTAGAATATTGTTTGTTTAACAGATATGACTTGTCTTTATTTCTCCACAGAAAAATATACAAACTTAAAGAAATGTTTACCTTTGCATTTCTTTTAGTCTGCATAAATATTTTTCAGTGAACGAAGTTCATATTAAATTCTATCAACAACTCAATTAAGGAATGTAAATTCTTTTAAGATGCTTCTTTTAACTTTGTGTTGTTTATTTTAACATAAATAAAATTAAAATGTAAAAGTCAGTATCTTTATCATCGTTCTCACAACACAGTCTTACCGCTAGCCTCGGATCTTAACCAATGATATTTAAAAAAGTATAGATACGTTATGCCGTTACAAATCAACCAAAAAATCTGTTCCGAAAAGAGCTACAACATACACACGTTCATCTTTTGTTTCACTACACTAATCACATTGGTGTAATACACGAAGGCATTTTAATACTGTATATCAAATGTCAAGCCTTTCTGACAACAACAAAAGCGTGCGTATCGTCTTGTATTGACACAGCGAGTACGAGCAGAACGGTCAATTGCCTGTGCTTACGCTTTTCATCGTCGGCGCGCTAGTGACATATCTACCTCTTTTTTACATTATAATATCATTGGTCTTAACTTACAAACTAATGAGTGAAGGCTATAGTCTCCCCGCTGACCGGGTGCCCCGGTGTGGTGAAATTTGTGAACCTGTAAAGCCCGTTCTTATATTCTTCTTCAATGAATCAAGGAGAATTAGGGACGTAACACGCATATAAATTTGAAATAAGTTGAGTTTAGTGATTTGAATTGAATTTTTTTTGCTAGGTATTTTATGAAAATTGAGGAAAGTTATTGTTTAGTTGATCCATATGTGGCATAACTTTGAAATATGGTAATAGTAGTTATTCAAGTTGCCAATTCCAGTAAACGTAACAACGATTTAGACAACGATTTAACGTTGTTTTGAAAATACCTCCACCACGTACATAAGCAATTTATACTTTCTTGAAATCCTAATAAAATTCTAGATCTAAATTACTTTCCCTTTGAGCCATCGCTCGATGCGCTTGCTTTGATAGCTTTGAAGTACAAAATGGGATAGAACAAGTTCATATTAAATTCGATTTGGCCTATTACTTTATTGCGAATGTAATTCCAGTCTGTGTTTTTGTGTTTGAATACATTTTTTTATTTGAATACCCAAAAGAAGGACAAATGGGTGACCTAAAAAACTTGAAGTGATGTGGTTATTGTTACTCACACTTGCACTCACACATTCAAATAATTTGTGTTTTATTTTACATGAGATAAAATAATGCTTGATTTTAATCTTACCTCATGGTATTTGATTAGAAGGGGGCATACAAAAGAGATTGGCTTTGACTCAAAGATGGACTCCTACACTCTTAAATTAAAAATAATAAGTCACATAAATAATTGTTTGTAAGCTCATAATATTTTATGGAAATAGCCGACAAACGAGCTGACGATCCACCTGATGGTAAGTGGCTATCGTGGCCCATGGACATCAGCAACACCAAAGGCATCACTTATGCGTTGCCGGCCAAGAAAGATAGAAGAAAAAGAAATAATTTATAACGCTCTTCTATAGAAATAATATACATATCTCTATCGATGGTACTGATAATCAGGTTTTACTATCTAATATCTGTAATCAGCTCTGATCCAACCAACAAAGGTTATTTTGGTTTACATGATTACTGGAGTCCACTAGGACAAGTTTACTACTGTAAGGGCACAATTTAAATAAAATCAAAATAAGATAAGTCCTTAAAAATTTGTAGCTTCGTAACTTATTTTAGTTTTAGATTAGAGCCGGTCGTTTCTATGTTAAAATCGTCACGTTCTTTATAAAACTCAAAAGCATTTATAATTTAAATTCAGATAAAAAGTTTCGTGTAAAAAAGAGAGAAAATTTTTAAACTGAAACATTCCATATTTACTTCGAACAACGTTCTTTTTTCTAGTTTGTTACATGATGTAAAATAAAAAATACAAAAGTTACCCTAGCGTTACTGTGGAAATAAAGTTACATTTAGATGCCGTAAAAATTCCGTAGTTCTCGACTGCTTCGCTTAATTATGTTAGAAATGGCATGACACGAAACCAGTGCCATCTATATGTATAGCTCACATGGTAAGTAAAGTTTATTGATACACTCACCGAAAGAATCCCTATGCAAGACATGATGCTGTAAGTATTTTCGACCACGCTCACATATCACGTCGCTCGCCCTTAAATAAAAATATTTGAATAAAACCTGTGAATAAAACCGATTCACAAATGACCAAAGATGTCAGTTCGAATGACAGACAGATGAAGACAAAAGTGAACAATGACATCTGGTGAATTCAAGGGAAAACCGCCCTTATTATCCATCGTGTTTGAAGACAATGGTCGTTAATTGCTTGTCAAGTCGAGCGACCCAGGATTTCGTCGTGTCGAGGCCTGACAGGTTAATCCCTGGGCTTTAGTCGAGTGTGGGTGGTTGCTACACTGCAAGCCTCGAGAAAATTATTTCATGGTAGTTGTGAATATTGAATAGTAGTTTGAACACTACGTTACTGTTCAAATACGGACTTTTCTTCTACTTAATAGACGATAATCGAGTATCCTGGCTCATAGTTTTTAAAGATAACAAACTGGAAATTGAACGTTATGATTGAGAATTTCAAATTCAAGTTCAAAAAATCCATTAGGTTACAATTTATTTACTGAAGTTAGTAAAATTAATAATTGTGCGTTAAATAATTTATCTTAATTATTGGCTTCTGACAAAATTTTATTCATAGTTCATGAACTAACGATGTCTGTACCGAACAAGAATATTAAACACAATCCAGATATCAATTTGAGATTCTCTTGTGCGATAGAATCGAAAACTTATCAGACGGTTTCCAACGTTTACAGACAACAATAGTTGCTCTCATTCTTACAATGTTTCTTTGATCTTAACTCTAGGGACAGCTTTCAATATTCTTCCAATTATGAGTTTTAATTTTAAAATGAGAAAATATACTAAGTTAATTGGATGCAGTTGATCTGATAAAATTGAATTACAATAAATTAATTAGTGTACTTGTATATCAAAATTAATAAATACATATATATATTGTGCAACACAAATTGTAATATAGCATAGAATATATTGTCAGAAATTCAGAAAGTATCCTAGGGCTGACTGATTCTGACACTTACTTAAGAAAATGCTGTGCATGCCTTTAATTTAAGTACATATAAAAAATGTTTTGGTCTATATCATAATAATGTATATTATGTACCTAGTTGGCGTGCCTTAAATAAATAAATAAATAAATAAGTAACAACAAAAATGACTTATATTCGTAATACCTTTTTTAGGGTTCCGTAGCCGAATGGCAAAAAACGGAACCCTTATGGATTCGTCATGTCTGTCTGTCTGTCTGTCTGTCCGTCCGTATGTCACAGCCACTTTTTTCCGAAACTATAAGAGCTATACCATTGAAACTTGGTAAGTAGATGTATTCTGTGAACCGTATTAAGATTTTCACACAAAAATATAAAAAAAACAATAAATTTTGGGGGTTCCCCATACATAGAACTGAAACTCAAAAATGTTTTTTTCATCAAACCCATACGTGTGGGGTATCTATGAATAGGTCTTCAAAAATGATATTGAGGTTTCGAATATCATTTTTTTCTAAACTGAATAGTTTGCGCGAGAGACACTTCCAAAGTGGTAAAATGTGTCCCCCCCCCCCCCCCCCCCCGTAACTTCTAAAATAAGGGAATGATAAAACTGAAAAAAATATATGATGTACATTACTAAGCAAACTTCCAACGAAAATTGGTTTGAATGAGATCTAGTAAGTAGTTTTTTTTTAATACGTCATAAATCGTAAACCGCAAAAAACATTGATCAAAGTTACAACGAACTACAAGAACTTTTATATTATGTTACTTGCTGCTACGGAACCCTTCATGGGCGAGTCCAACTCGCACTTGGCCGCTTTTTTTGTACTACTTTCACTTAGAAACAGCCATCCGCGTGCGCTTTTCTAGATAATATAGAGGTAATCATGCAAATATCCCCCTTTGAAGCCGTCGAGTGCCGAGTGCACTGCCTCACTCTCAAAGGACACCCCACTCGAAGATAATTTAGCGAAAAATCATAGAAATAAGGAACTGCGCTCAGAGACTCCACTGGCGTTGTCTTACAGTAGACCTTTAATTTTAAGTGAAAGAGCGCTTTGTACGTGTCTTTCTTTGTTATAGAAAGAGCAGTAGATAGTCAACCTGGTTCGTCACTGACATTGCTACTTGTAAGTATCAGTTATCGACCTCCTACTATCAGTACTCACCTTAAGCTAATGGCTTAATTTTTGGAGATTGTAATAGACTGGCCAATAAAGCTGTTTGAGGATATTCGCTTTACCTCAGAATAGAAGTGGTTATAATTCTCCCTATTAAATTTTATTTCTAGAAGATTTGATCGTCTTATTTCTGATGTATTTCTCTCTTGGTCACTACTGGTCTATATGACCTTTTTAGGTCTCGTGTCACTGTGTGGTAGATGCTCTTGTAACTTGTACTTGTTTTTTACAGTTTTGTTTATAGGGAGAAGTTTTAGGTGATGTCCGTCTTTCTTTACAGTTTCTTTCCCGAATACATAAAATCCGAATCACCGAATACTATCATCACCTTCTTGGCAGCTGTCCGGAGTAGGTAGATAGAAAATCTCCTGAATTTCGTATGCATGTGTGGCTCGCTGGTAAAATGTCTTGTGGTATACCTAATGTCTTAATTATGTCTTCATCTCTTTGTATTACGAGTATATTTTCAATTATTTCATATCATACTTAGGGTGGATTCGACCAAACAAGAGTAAATCTTAATCTTAGAATAAATCGTCAGTTAATCGAGAGAAAATCAATTTTACGTTTTACCATCTACAATTCTAAGAATAGTGGGCCTATTCGGGAATTGTTTCTATACCGCCGCTTCGCACGGAATAACGGAGCTATTCGTAGAATAATGTAATGGCGTCAGTCAGTCCAATCATCTGATTTCTGTCACCACACGACAAAACTTGACAATTCCCTCAAACAAAAAACAAATAAAACGTTTGACAGCTAGCTAGCTTACATGACAGCTACTTTTTCACACTATAATACGGCAAAATCGAGTTGACATGATGTATGCTCTTACGCTATCCCGTTGTAGGACAACATTTATTTGCCGGGTTTCATTTTCGTTCACCATTCACTCTGCTATTCGCGTATTGTTATTCGTAACGCAAGTATACTATCGATTACGTGGAAAAACCGCTATGTATTTACTCGAGATTATAATCATGGAATAGATTATTTCTCGTATAGTTACTCGTGTATAAGTTTAAGTTTGGTCGATGGATAATAAATCAGTATAGTAACAAGTGTAACAACCTTCACGTGTTTTACTCGCCTCCCCAGTAAAGTCTAAAACACCTCATCCCCGGAGAATTTAGATCCTAACTTTGCCTTCTTCTAAAAGGCTTTTATAGATAGGTATTGGAGTAAATCACTCATTAAGATAATATTCCTCGAACGTGATGTGTACGACGAGTAGCATAATCTGATCTCAAATTATGTTATACTTTCCTCATTTAGCCTCCAATAATAAAACAGCTCACATCGCTTAAAATGTCTTGCTAACGTTGCTAACAAATCATACGAGAAGACAAATCTTGCCTCTATGTAGTGTAATCCGGTCACACACTACTGCTGGAGCGGTGTTTGCTGAACACTCCACGAATGAGCCCCGAGTAGTTCGTCATCGACATTCGACATCGACGTTCGTCATTCGACATCACGAAGCTTTCTTACAAATTACTTTAAAATAAATTGATACTTTTTATACATTAAAAAAAATATCATTGTTATTGTTATTGCCAATACATTTAAGCGATCCCGTAACACAACTAACTAGTTGTGATTTGATCTGTTCATAAAAAAGTCTCCTGTACTATTCCGGAGATACCACATACCTCTGTAGTATTTTTTTTTGAAGTTAAACGTATATATCGACGATATTTGGACGGTATTCAGCTGACGATCCACCTGATGGTAAGAGGCTATCGTCCCCCATGAACATCAGTGACACCAAGGCATCAATGATACGTTGCCGGACAAGAAAGAGTGAAGAAGAGTAGTTTGGAGGTTGACGCAAGCAAGGCGGTCGCGGTGGTAGCTATGCAGGCGTACCTACTCCACGGAGAATAAAAAAAAAATATCTAAAATGGTTTTAATGTACCTACTATTAAAATGAATATTACCAATTTAATCTCTCCGAGATTAGCGGGCCAGATTAAGTCGCCTTACGAACCGTATCTAGCGTGGGATTGAAGCATTCTAAACCAACCCAATATGGCTAAAAGTATCAAGATTTCATGCTTTTAACTAACCGAGCAAAGTCAAGCCAGCTCGCTAGCTAGCCGCTCTATAATAACGCGTGTACGAGCGTTTCCTCATTTTTCTAATCTAAGCACGCCCTCTGTGTGCCTTGCTCTCGAGGTTTCATAGCAGACTGCATATTAGCCGAGTTGCTACTGGCTTGCAGTTGTTTCAGCGAAATGTTTATTTTGCACTTCAATAATTACTGCAGCTGCATGTTAAGTAATGCCGGCGTCTATTTTTAGGTGTCATAGGTTTTTTATGAGAATAAAAAGATGATGGTGGTGTAGCTTAGACAGTAACTGTAGTATAGTACTTTTATTGACTATTTCTTGTGAGCTGGAAGGCTATTCAGGAAGACTATTCTCTTTTGTAACTTGACAGCGGAGTTTCAAAATTGACGTTCGAGTTTCTAGGATCACTTCACTTCGCAAGTGCGTACTAGATGATTAGATAATGACATGTCAATACGATGCAAGTTCGCTTTTGTTTTGTAACTTGACAGCGGAATACACGATGAGTTTCTAAATTGAAGTAAGAGTTCGAGGCTCCCTTCACTTCGCAAGTGCGTACCAGATCAGATAGATTCTAATATTCATAGAGAATCACATATCAAGATCTCGGACTCGAACTTCAATTTTGAAACTCATCGCGGATTCCGCTGTCAAGTTACAAAAGTGAATAGCCTTGGAGGTCCTGGCTGATCCGAGCTTCGATTCCAGCTTACGTAAATAATTAATTAATGGAAAATATAAGTTACGTTGAGAGCTATGTAATGTGTGTCAGTGTAGTGATAATAACTTGGACGACAGTTCTCTTAACTTCACCTCGTCTCTATAACACGTATTCTCTTATGATGCCAAACCGAGGTAGACATCGTTGCTAAAATTAGTGTAAACATAAACATGCCTTAGGTATTACCCCTTTCATCTTGTTACACTTCACGGAAACCGCATAGCAAATCGAGTCGGTTGACTAGTGGGCTCCGAGGTAGCAACGTGGTAATGTGGCAACATGGTGACGTGGCTACATGGCAATATCGCAACATGGTGACGAGGAAACGTGGCGACGTTTGTTCGGTCTCGGCGCAAATTAACTTGTTAATATTTGCCTGCGACACGCGACACACGACGGGCGCGACCACGGCTCCGTTAATTATTTCAGTTTATATGCCGTTGTAGTTTCATACGAGGAGCGTCTTAACCGCCCGTTTGAACTATACTTAGAATTATAGCAAAAACGATTTATTCAGTAAAAGTGCGCATAAATACAAAGAAACAAGGAATTAGATATTTATGGTTGGTTTTTATTGCGTTATAAAATGAAAGTAAACAAAGTCATAAAATTAAATAAATAAACGGTGAAAGCTTGAAAATAAATAATAATATAGTTAACACTAAAATATACACATGGTCAATGACGTTAGATAATGGCAATTTACAGCTGCAGCGAAAGTTTTCATAATGTAACTGCTCATACGTTTTAACGCGTTAATTACCGTATTATCGTGTTATTACGCATTTGTGGCAAAAAGTTAGCAAAAAGGCGCGCTAAAAGAAGTGTAGCCGTTTTAATGCCATTACACTTTAAGCGATGCGGGCGGTGGTTTCTTCGACATATCAAAGAATTGTAGTTCTGTTGGCCTAACGCGCTAAGTAAGGTAATTCAGACGCAACCGCTACTCGTGTGAACTGCGTTTATACCACATTATTTATGGTGACGGAAGTTCTCAATGTTGTGTTTATTACACCATTACAAGGTCCCATGTTAAGGCTTAACTTTAACATCTAATATGTAATACAAGTTTAAACATGCGCACAGTGGTTTTGAGTTAAGTAAGTTTTAACTTAGTACTTACGTGTTTTATGATAAAATCAACGCAGTATAAAATAATAGTGCTAAAATTGTTTGAATAAATCAATAATCAGAAACTCCTCGTCAAAAAAATTATGGCAACTTTTATATTCCAAGACATATTCCAAATTAAAAGTTATAATGGCTGACAAATTTGGATCATACGGCTGATTGATCAAAGGAATCCGCTTGGAGCCATTCGAGTTCGTGGTCGTAGCGTGCGGCCTCGAGTATAATGAGTTTTTAATTAAAAGTGTTATGAAAAATACATAATTATGGTAGGTACACAATTAACTTCGCGTAATTTTTTTTTAACTTATACTTTATTGTTATACTAGCAACAAGGACTAGGATATTTTAACTATTGTAACAATTTTCGTATTCTGATCAAGTCTTTTCTACAAAAACCCTCCTCCATTTCGGCAACGGCAGAGTATACCTCATTTAAAAAACGTTAAAAGAACATAATATACATTTTATATTATAAATGAAGAAAAATTAAACAGGATTCCAATTTAGGTCCAACGAAAACAATCATTTTTGTCGTAAAAATATTCTGCGTGCCCGTGCATATTTCATCATGTTCAACAATTTTTTTCCCTGGAAACGAACCTTTGATCAATAATGCCTGTCTTTTGTTACCTATTATTTGTATAACATAAAAAATGATACAAATCCCCATCAATCATGACTACATGGCATGTCTCTAAGCCGTTCACACTAAGTTACTAGTCGTTTATTCAGTTATTTATCTTACTTCTGCTTAACGATAATAGCTTTCGTAAGCGGAAAATGCCACATACGAGGTCTTTGTGGCCATTATTTCAAGGAGACATATTTTATGATCATATCCTTAAAATAGTGTTGTGTGTTTATTTCTTATAGCATTTTGAGTGTATCTGTGTATGTGAGAGTGACTTAAGAGAACACTATTTCAGACATAACAAACCCAAAAAAGCGGCCAAGTGCGAGTCAGACTCACCCATGAAGGGTTCCGTAGTAGCAAGTAACATATACGTAATATAAAAGTTCTTGAAGTTCGTTGTAACTTTGATCGAGGTAAATTGCGGTTTACGATTTATGACGTATTAAAAAAAAACTACTTACTAGATCTCGTTCAAACCAATTTTCGTTGGAAGTTTGCATGGTAATGTACATCATATATTTTTTTTAGTTTTATCATCCTCTTATTTTAGAAGTTACAGGGGGGGGGGACACACACTTTTTACCACTTTGGAAGTGTCTCTCGCGCAAACTATTCAGTTTAGAAAAAAATGATACTAGAAACCTCAATATCATTTTTAAAGACCTATTCATAGATACCCCACACGTATGGGTTTGATGAAAAAAATTTTTTTGAGTTTCAGTTCTAAGTATGGGGAACCCCCAAAATTTATTATTTTTTTTCTATTTTTGTGTGAAAATCTTAATGCGGTTCACAGAATACATCTACTTACCAAGTTTCAACAGTATAGTTCCTATAGTTTCAGAAAAAAGTGGCTGTGACATACGGACGGACGGACAGACAGACAGACAGACAGACAGACATGACGAATCTATAAGGGTTCCGTTTTTTGCCATTTGGCTACGGAACCCTAAAAATCAGACAATTGTTCACGAGTATCAGAATGTAAGCAACAAGACATTGATTAACAACCGTGGATGTATGTTTGCGTTCTCTAGAGTAGTAACATATTCAAATCTTTGGTATATTGAATTCAAAGATTAAGCATGTTTGCATAGTTACTCATTTTAAATTACATTGGAGTGGCGCCCAACGTGGGACCAACCAGTTACGTCACGTTAAATTAGATTGGAATCGATTTCGCGGCATGCTCGGCCACTTGGACCAATTGCGTGTTCCTCAGATAAGTAAGCAAACATCATAAGCGTTTATAATTTTAATGGACAGATGGACATTTATTACCAACATTGTAGTAGGTATTTTATTTTATTTTATTCTTTTCGGAAAGCATACAGTGATCTTAATATATTACTATAAGAGTTTAGAACTAATAACACCTTTTAGCTGCATTCGCATAGTGATTCTAGATTCCTAACTTGTTTGTTTACAATAAAAATTGAAAATAAAGAAGAAATAATGTAACTAAAATATAAGATTAATTATACATATAGGTAGGTAGATTATTTGCTCATAAAACACAATAAAGATCAATATGAGTTACGTGGTCGACATGGAAAACCAGTTTTACTCGTATGTTTAGATTCAGTATAATAAAATGTGAAAGTTTCTGAGGATGAACCACGAAACAGATTTTCAAGAAATTAAGCATACAGATAAACCATGATCTGAATTAAAACACAGGGTACTTATGAACTCGAAAAACATGGGCAAGGTACGTATATAATAATTACACATCGGTGTTAAATATAACAAGAGTAAGTAAAAAACACATCAAAAGTAGGAAGTAAGAAGCATTCACCAAATAATGAAATCTTTTGTGCAGGAAAATCCAGTTCAAATTACCAATGAGGACTGAGATTTCGCCGAACACGAGTAATAGCCAACAGTGTAAAGAAACTTGATCTCAAGTTGGCAAATCTGCGAATTAATATAAAAATTCCTAAGTACTTCGTTAATACTTCGTTAACACTACACTAATTTCTTTCAACTTTAAAAGATATTCAAGGCCACCAACGGAACGAAACAGAACATAAAGAAAAAAATAAGCTCTAATTATAATTCTACGCAGAAATTCCTAAGTCATTGGGTTTTGGAGGCAACTGAAAAAATAATCACCACGGGTGAAAGTTCCAAACCGAACGAGTAATGAGAAGAATTTCCGAGGCGTCTAGCGACTTCGGGAACAAAAAAGTTGAGGGCGGAAAAGTTTTTCGATCGGTAACGTGAAACCAAAAACTTCGGCGCGTAGTGATGCCAAGTTTGGACTTCGTTGACCCATTTTTTTGACGACTCAGTGAAAGTAGATTTCTTTGTATCGGCTGTGCATTCTAGAGGTTTCCAAGTTTGGTTAACTTACTCCTGTCAAAATGTTCGTAATTTTTCATTGTTCTGATTGAATAGTCTTTTGATTCGGTTTGAGTTTCAGGGTTTATGATTATTTTTTCAAATGTTGCCTGCAGTTACATAATAATCTAAATTTTACTAACAAAAAATAACCGACTTCAAATTCTCAAAAATTACTTGTCAGATCTCGTTCAAATTTATGTGGGACCACATGACAAGCACCTGCTTTCGATAAAAAAAATCATTGACATCGGTTGGCGTGATATTGAGTTACTCGTTTATTTGTCGCGCACATCTTAACACAAATTTACGACTTATGTGGTTTTCTAATGGATGTCATTGTCACATCTCAATAAAATTTATGTGGAACCACATGACAGCCACCAGCTTTCGATTAAAAAAAGAATCATCAAAATCGGTTCACCCAGTCCAAAGTTCTGAGGTAACAAACATAAAAAAAAAATACAGACGAATTGAGAACCTCCTCCTTTTTTTGAAGTCGGTTAAAAATAATACATACAATACGAGCTCAACAGAAATACCAATAATGCGAAGTAATTAGGTATGAAATGCTATTAAACATCAAATTAGGATACCTTAGTTTTGGAGCAAACATTTTGACGAAACGTACGCCGGTATTTGAAAACTAGTGCTAATGTCAAATTAAGAATTTCCATCTGATCTTTCGAGGCAGACGGATGAAAAAAACCAAGAAATATTATATATTCAGCTTTCATAAAAAAATGTTGTCTTGTCAAGGAAGCTTACATCTGAGCCCACATAATTCATGTCCGATACAGATATAAATTATTTACCTTGTTGCCGTGGCAGTCCTGGCACCCTACAGCGACGGAATAAAAAAATACTAAGACGATGACGAATACGCGGCATGAATATTGTTATGGTAATTTATTTTTTGTGAAAATGAGATTTCCGAATTTGACCAAAGAAAAATTTTACGTCATTACTCACTAGGTAATCAGGTCAATGTAAATAAATGTGTTTGTCTTGTAAAATATTTTCTCGCAATTAAAACAATTACCTACTTTCTAATTCTTGTGTTATAAATAAATGAGCAACCGCCCTCGCTTTGCTTCGGTTTTCTTATTTTTTTACACCTTGGGTTACATTATTGGAGTTTTATTAAGGATCCCTAATTTTTTTCAAAATATAATAGAGCCTATGTCACCCGGGTATAGTGTAGCTTCCCGCCAGTGAAAGAATTTTTCAAATTGGTTCATTAGTTTCGGAGCCTATTCAATGCACACAATCAAATCTTTCCTTTTTACAATATTAGTATAGATTATTATATTAATTACATTCCTAAGGAGAACTTTGTGGAAACCATCAAAATAGGTTTCGTAGAGTTTAGACGACGACTTTAAAAATCCCTGATAGTTTGATTTACATTAAACATAGCAAAGAACACTATCGATTTAGTCACCTTTCATACAAAAAAAACTAGTTTAACATCGGTTCATCCATTTGGAAGCTACGATGCCACAGACAGACATACAGATCCTTCATCTTTCACTCTTTATCTAGAAATTAGCGCTTTTTTCTGTTATAAGTAACATAAATGTTGCCACTACCTGTGTACCAAATTTCATGAAAATCCGTTCAGTAGTTATTGCGTGAGAGAGTTACAAAGTTTCATCTCTTTCTCTCTATCTCCTTACAAAATTTTCACGCTTTATAAAATCAAAAATAACCGACTTCAAAGTTACTCAAAAAATACTTGTCAGATCTCGTTCAAATTTATGTGGGACCACATAACAAGCATCTGCTTTCGATTAAAAAAGAATCATCGAAATCGGTTGGCGTGATATTGAGTTATTCGTCCATTTGTCGCGCTTACTTAATACAAATTTAAGACTTATATGGTTTTATCATGGATGCCATTGTCAGATCTCAATAAAATTTATATGGGACCACATGACAGCCACCAGCTTTCGATTAAAAAAAGAATCATCAAAATTGGTTCACCCAGTCCAAAGTTCTGAGGTAACGAACATTAAAAAAAACAGTCGAATTGAGAACCTCCTCCTTTTTTTGAAGTCGGTTAAAAATTAGTAGGACATAGCATTGAAACGTTGCAAGGGGAGACTCAAACTATGGAAGAGACATGATACCATCAATGGTAAACATGTCAATAATTATTATTGTTATAGTTTTAATTCTAAATTAGTAAAACTAACTCATTTCTCATTGTTACAAGATTATTAAAAGAAAATACACTCAAATAGAGATTCCAATTAACATGTCATATGTATCATGTTTTCAACGATTTTGAATACGGCACGGGGTGAAGTATGGTAGTGAGTATTTTATATCCAGAACATTTTTATTAACTCGCTACATTCAGAATTTCAAGCACCCGCACTCATACTTGTAACATAAATTGTAACTGAGGCTCACCGTGAGAGTATTCCTGTTGAAATTAAATAAAAATCGCAATGAAAGTCTGTAAGCGGGCCATTTTATTTCGTATTCTGATTTGTGAATTTATCTAATATATTTTTAAGACGTGGTTTTAAACTTAACTCATCAAACATCATGAAGCAAAAATAACATAATTTGAAATTTTGATAGGACCACGTCCGTTGGGTCATTGTATTTCACCATCATCATCGGGTCTTCGGCTATTGTTATAGATTATGTATTTTATTTATTTTTTCATTATGTAGTATGGAAACTTCAAGTATGGAAAATTTCCAAAAAAGTTATGTTTCGAATCCAGGGAAATAAACCTAAGACTAATAATATTGTAATCACTTCATTTATTTTTCTTTTAAACATTTGGCAAAACATAAAGTTTTCAACTTTATCCACCATACAATCTTTCATTATTAACTTCTCTTAAAATATTTATGTATCAACAAAACCACTGCAGGGTTCTTCAGTTCTTCTACAGTCTACATTTTTAAGTAAATTTAAATTATTGATATTATTATTCATTTTACGAAACGCATCAAATCATTTAAATACATGCGTGTATTTTGGAAGATTTACGCAATACTCAAGAAAAATTTTCTTCGCAGACAACGGCCTTAGGACACTTTTTTTTAAATCCGCACCTGATTCGACAACAATTTATATCATCATAAAAATAAGAGCATATTGCCGTTAGGAGCGGCGATAACGTTTCTTGAATGTCGCGTCTAGGGACGCTCCCTTAGTGTATCTATGATATTTTTAAGCATTATTGTAAATTTCCCGAGAAGACGGTATAGAACCTGCGTACGCCGTTTGGGACACGATGAGTTATGAGTTATGACGGGTTCTTTTGTTTTCCAATCATCCGCATTTCCCTCGAGGCTGGTAAGCTGACAGCTTTGGGCCGACAAAGCAAAAGAACAAAATATCTAATTGACTTAATAGTACGTTATTCTACGTCCATTTTCTATAAGGGTTACTCGTTTGGAGCGTGAAAAGAATAAATGTTATAGGTATGTACCTATGGAACAAACCCTGAAACCATAAGATATTTATTTCAGTAATTTTGATACGATATTTTTTTTAATAATGAAAGGATTTCACCAATCACATGTTTGTTTTCCTTTTCAGAATTCCCTGATATTACTATTTAATTTTTATTGGTTCATACGTATCCCCAATATTATGTTTTAATTCCATAATTACATATATCAACAAACATGTAAACAACAAAATTTCCTACGGCGAAGGATGTGATTAGGCAGAAGTGAACAACTCCCAGTGAGAGAATAAGAAAGGATGGAGGTAAAGTATTGACCCTTGGGGAACGCCCTAAATTCAAGGAACTAAAATATTGGAATATAAAGTAAACAAGCTTGGGAAATGCATATGAATCAGGGTTTTACAGGTGAGAATAGGTGTACAGGTACAAATTGAAATTTGTCTTCAAAACACTTATGTATTTTGCCTACATTTTACATTCAAATGCTTATTAAAGATCTTGTAATTGTTAGGATAAAGAAAATATAGTAACTGTAACATTATAATATTAGCATTGATATGAGACAGGTATACACATGAAAAAACTGTATTTTATAAAGTCCAAATAAATTAGATGAATACATTTGTATAGAAAAATGTATTACGAGTAATACCTACATTAATATAAACGGCAGCTTCGATTCCATTTCAAAATTTTCTTTGCGGACTCGCATTCAATCTGAATTAAGGTCGAAAAAATTGAGGTCGGAACAAATATACATTTTCATTCATTAACGTTATAATAAAACCGCTGCCACAAATTGAATAATAGCAGCGCCCTGCTCTAGTTTACGTAGCAACCTGATCTGATAATATGATGTCAGTTTGAAACAAAGTAAACTATATCAAAACATTCACCATTGTATTATAAACTAAACTATAATAACATAGAGGAACTCCTAAAATAAATTACACACACACACACTTGCGTCTATAATAAATAATAAGAACGATGACATTAAAGAAAACATGCAACAGACATATTGTCTGTATATATGTCTGTTGCAAGTGTTCTAGATAGAACGTAAACTATTTTATATGTTTAATGAGTGGTCTCAATCACTGTTGTTACTATTATTTAACGGTAATAGACAAATAAAGATTTTTGTATTTTTAACCGACAAAAAAAAGGAGGAGGTTCTCAATTCAACTGTATTTTTTTATGTTTATTACCTCAGAACTTTGGACTGGGCAAACCGATTTTGATGATTCTTTTTTTAATTGAAAGCTGGTGGCTTTAATGTGGTTCCACATAAATTTTATTGACATCTGACAATGGCATCCATGAGAAAACCATATAAGTCTTAAATTTATATTAAGTATGTGCGCGACAAATGGACGAATAACTCAATATCACCTTCATTTATCATTCTTTTTTTAGTCGAAAGCAGGTGCTTGTCATGTGGTCCCACATAAATTTGAACGAAATCTGACAAGTAGTTTTTGAGTAACTTTGAAGTCGGTTATTTTTTGTTGGTAAATTTTTGATTATATTTATTTGTATTCACTAGCGCTCTGCTCGCTATTGTTCCCCTTTTCCGGGATAATATTATCCCTTTATCTATCCTGATAATGGTGAGTGATTTTCATGAAAATCCGTTCAGCAGGTTTTGGGTGAAAGAGTAACAAAACTCCTTACAAACTTTCACAGGATTAGTTTGTATACGATGGGAAGGATACGTATTCACTAATAAGCAATGATATTATAATGTAAAAAAGAGGTAGATATGTCACTAGCGTGCCAACGATGAAGAGCGTAAGAACATGCAATTGACCGTTCTGCTCGTAGTCGCGCTATCAATACAAGACGATACGCACGCTTTTGTTGTAGTCAGGTCAGAAGTACTTGACATTTAACATGCAGCGTTAAAATGCCCTTGTGTATTATAATATCAATGTCATTCGTGTAGTGAAACACAAAATACGAGTAAACGTGTGTGTGTTGTAGCTCTTTTCGGAACACATTTTTTGCTTGATTAATAAGGGCATAACGTATCTATATTTAAATATCATTGCTAATAAGGACCAAATTACCGCTTAAAAAGATTGTGACGTTTACTTATTGAAAAATGTTATTATAAAGTATCTGACGAAATAAAAAGTGCCTGGTTTGCGGTAATTATCAGGATATTAAATTATTTTTCAATGATTTCAGGTGGATTATAATTTGTCACTGTCATTAACTCGACGGCAAAGGCATTATTTTCAGCTTCAGAATTTACTTTTAACATCATAACGCTTTTAATTAGTTAATTATCAGGAGACGACCGAGTTTAGTTAAAATTACTTTAGTGATATTACTTTATTATTATATTTTAATGATTGGAACTCGATAGCGATAGCATCTTTCATGTGTAAATCTTTTTTATCATAAAAGCTCTAAAGGAGGTCAGATCCTTAAATCATAAATATTTGTACCATTATTTTGTTAACGATAAAGGTCTCTGAGATTATTACGCCCATATTCAGAAATAACACTATGAGGCCTCAGTGTTGCGAGTGTATAGTGTCATTAATTTAAACAATGCTTGCGAGAAATTTTTCGATATGCGCTTTTCAAAATATATGTACATTACTATGACCGCTTCTTCATTGGATGAAATGAGAACAAGAGCTGTATAATTCAAATGGTGCTGCCACACTGCAGTTATAATACTATGTCACTGTATAATATAATATCTACAATAATAAATTATTACATCCGGAGCAATACGGTTTTACTAAAGGTCGAAGTACAACTGATGCCGGAGCCAGGCTCTTAAAGCATATATATGAAGCATGGGAGTCATCTCAAAATGCTATAGGTATATTTTGTGACTTATCAAAAGCGTTTGATTGTGTTGAGCATGATACTTTACTGTCTAAACTTAGTCACTATGGCGTGAAAAACAAGGCCCTTAACTTGCTCGCTTCTTATTTAAGTAATAGGATACAAAGGGTTAATATAAACGATGAAAAGTCATCAGGGTCATCTACTATGATGGGTGTACCGCAAGGTTCGATCTTAGGTCCTTTTCTTTTCCTGGTGTATATAAATGATTTACCATATTATGTAAATAACCATGCGAACATTGTGCTGTTTGCAGATGATACATCATTAATATTTAAGACTGATAGGAATAAAAATAATTTTGACGATGTTAATAGTGCTCTGTCGCATGTCTCACATTGGTTCACTGTAAATAATTTACTTTTAAATGCAAAGAAAACCAAATGCTTAGAATTCGTGCTACCAAATGTAAAAAAAGTCCATAAATCTCTTTAAAAAAAAAGTCCATAAATCTCTTTGTTACCTCAGAACTTTCGACTGGGTGAACCGATTTGATGTTTTTTTTAATCGAAAGCTGGTGCTTGTCATGTGGTGGGACCACATGAAAATTTGAGCTTAAATTTGTGGGAGATCTGATGAGGAAGTTTTGAGTAATCCCTAATTTTAAAGTCGGTTATTTTTTGTCAAGAATTAGATATCAATTGTTAGATAGATAACTCTTTATTATTTGCACACCACAGAATAAGCAATCATACAAGGAGAACAGAGTAAAAAAGAAGTACAAAACAACAGGCGGCCATATCGCTTCGTAGCGATGTCTTCCAGGCAACCTAATTGTTGTTCTATTACAACTTAAATCAGTTCACATCGCAGATTCGAACGTTCCAAAGATTTTACTTTATTAGAACACTTTCACAAACAATAAATATTTTGACAATGAATTTCTTCGTACTTTATTAAATCCGCCTTTACTCGAATATTTTATGTACATATTTGAAAGCAAGGTTGATTTCGTTTTCCCGATAACAAAATGGAGGTTCTGTTAAAACAACTCAACTTTATTTACTTGCGAGAAGCAAGTTCCTTGGAAATACATCCTTCCAGTTATCGACAACAATTATAAGACTAGCTGAGTAATCATTTCTTTGAGAACTATTACGCAGTACCTACATTATAACGAAGAATAATTTAGAAAGCGGGTTCTGCTCGTTTGTTGATAATCAACGTAGAATTAATAAGAAAATGCTTTGAGATTGCTCGAGTTTATAATTGTATTTTGACTGGTGCCCGTAAATTCGACCTATTTTATCGTTTATGGGATGAATTTTCATAAATTCTTTCTTAGAGCTCCTCCTCACTATGATAAAGGACCTTTAAACTAAATTTTATGTTACCTGGTCCATTGGTTTTGGCTGTCACTTAACTCACTAAAGCCACTGTTAGTGTTTTATTAAGTAGATAGAGGCTTTTCGAAAAATCTTGACAGGAGTAGGTACTTAGAGTAATTAAATTTTGTAAATTAATAACAGCTATCTTTATTCCTATTATGATATTTCCTATTTCAACGCTACGCTATTGAAAGTACAAAGAAAGTATTATTTGGAAATTCAGTACTTCACCTCGCGCATACAATAACTTGAAATCTGTGAATATAAGCACCAATGCAAACAATTTAGATAGAGGTTTAAGAACATTTAAAAACAACCACAGGGTTAAGCTGAGTGCCATAAGAAAAAACATATACAAAATACCCGCAGAAAACAGAAAGCACAGAAAGAGGCGTAAAATCGTTCACTATAGCTTAAATAAAGCTTATTTGACGTGGATGTCTACAAAAAAAGAGTGAATAGGATCCCCATTCCGAAGGAACTGGATTTTGAATGAATTGAATTTGGAAAATGTAACGTTCATATTAATTTAACATACGTACGTAATGTTCTTATTTACAGGTGCAAAAGCGGCAATAAATATATTTTTACGTGCTGCAATTAAGTCATTAAATCGGCCATTAAGCCGATTGCGAATCAAACGCCCCATTGCGCCATCGATCTATGGAGATTAAACGCATTAGCATAATTCAAATACGGTAAAACCATCATTGTTGCATGAGGTATTATTAATTATTTATCATATTCAATATTCATCGTCTTTTTCCTATGGTTTAAAGGGCCTCCTGACTATATTAATGATACAGGGCGTCCTGAAATATTACAACAAATTAATAATTAGTATTAGTTAGATAGATAGATGTAACAAATTACGTTGTTTTTGTTTAAATTCCAAGAACAAGATAGGAAGAGAGACGAGTATTAATAACTATAAGAATTTAAAATTTTCTTCAGATGTGGACAAATATCAGAGTGCATAAGTCAATATACCTACTAAACTGGCGTAGCTGTTTTAACAGTGATGGCGTGGAGTGGTGTGAAATCCCCCACTCCCCCGCGACCTATTTAACGAATGTAAATGAGCAATATTTTACGTAAACCCAGGCAATATTTGTAAGAGTAATAAGCTGATAAATTAATTTTAATATAGTAGAAACAATGGTTCGTTTGTTCCATAGGTAATCATAGCCGACCGGACGTGGGTTGCAGACGAAGTTACCTACGTTACTGGTTTAATTAATCCGTCTGAAGAGCCGAGTTCAATTCGAGTTTCAACTAATTGAACCTCAAGGCTTTCCACTAAAACTACTAGCTACTGCACCTGACTTCGTTTACGTTGACTTAGATTCTTCATAGAAATGTAACTCGTGCTTGTAACGTTTATGAAAGCGAAATTATGTAGGTATCTATTAAAACACTTAAGTATTCCTATACTCAATCTCTTTAGATTAAAGACATTAGTTATATTAAGATGCAAAACAATTAACTATATTTTACATTTATTCAGTAATGCGAATCGAAAAATAAACTTAATAATAATAAAATAGACTTTAATTCCAATTTATATACAACAATATATCAAATGCATTGTAAATAATCAAATCACAATAACTGTTTGAATAACGATACAAAAAATGCCATAAAAAGATAAAGAACTCTTTCAAAAATTTTCGTTTTCAGTAAAATTACGCGGGCGCAATCCATCCTTAATACACCAAAAGAACAGTTACTTTATAAAACTGCTTAATAAAATGATTTTTACGACCTTAAACTACTAACCGCCGCTTAAATGTAAATGCGTCCATTAATTTAATTTTCCACTTTTGCGACGATAAAATCGGACATTTCAATCGTCCGACACGCGATACTGTCTCTTTTATCGTTGAAAATTTACATAATTGCCGCAATTGTTCCACCTTCCTGTCTACTTTTATAGCTACTTTTAATTGCTTTTAGATTCTGCAATGTTCGTACCTAGGGCCCATACCTGAATCACGCTGTTACTGATAGCAAATCAGCTTTGGTCTCCTGTAACCAAACTAAAAACTGAATCAGGTCGTCTCTAATTCCTGAATCTATTCTATCTTATTTTGGACCCAATTTATTTTTTATTCTCTTCAACTTTTTTCAACACACTGACAATGACATATTAGATTCGAAATCATAATAGAAATATGATGTTCAACGTGTGAAGACTCAATTTGAAGTAATATCTACACCATCACATACCTACCTATATTTATACACCCATGTAACGCAATGCACAAATTTTTCCTAACTTAAATTAAATCTCCTTATACAAGTCCGCTGGCAGATTTTCCTATAAGGAATAAAAAGTGCCTGTCCAAATTGAGTAGGTACCAGGTTTTCAAATTTAGCCATTCCACTCACAATCTCTGCTATAACTTCAAAAGTATATTTTTCGTTACAAGCAAAAAATGTGAAGCAATTTACATTTGAACATACGAACCGACTTCTTTGTGAGCCAATCAAATTGCCAAGCGAGAAAACTCCATTCCATGTTGTTGATGTTTTATTAGGAGCCTTCTGCGAGTGTGAAAAATCTGACAGTCTTTGTACAAAGCAGACTGTTGAAATTAACAACGGGCAAACCCGATGCCTTTTTGTTTTCTGGTTCTGTGCGGGCGTGAATTAGTGTTTCCCAGTGTCGTGCTTTTACAACAGGCACGACAGTCTACAAGAATCTACTTAAAGCTACGGTTAAAATTCGTGCAAAAGTATAAATGCTCTCTACGTGCTGCTGTTTGCTTGGCTTTGATATTCACAATATTAATTATTTACACAAATTTTGTAACTCACATTCAGTTAGTTTGTACTTAATTTTTTTAATGTTAATTTTCAAGCATCATTTTAACGTATTTAAATCACAACCATGCTAAAATGTAAACTTTCAGATTTAAGTATAAATCTACGGCGATGCCTTTTCAAAGATGATAATCTTAATATATATAAATTACGTGTCACGTTGTTTGTCCGCGATGGACTCCTAAACTACTGAACCGATTTTAATCAAATTTGCACACCGTGTGCAGTTTGATCCAACTTGAAAGATAGGATAGCTTACATCTCAAAAAAAAAAAAAATTGACAGAACGAAGTCTGTCCGGGCAGCTAGTTAAGTATTATATTCTTAAGAAAACTTTATAATAAGGATATCTTCAAAGAATAGTTCCTCTCTGCTTCATCGTTAATTATGCAAAGTTTCATCTTTCCTCGACAATGGTTTAAAGTGTTATCTTGATAATTATCATATAAATTGAAGGATATTGGACGATAATGTCTTCACAAGTAACTTGAAAAGTAGTGTTTCATATCAATTAAAATAGATACTTTAAGAGGGTCTGTTTTGGAATAAAAATATGATTAGGTAATATGAAACCGAATCCAAAGTCATGAATTTCTCTGCCAATTCTTCTTTTATTTATACTAGTTCCATGGCCTAGGAAAACACAAATAAAGATGAATAGATTGATCAGTATTTTTTCTTTCTAAATAGGTAATGTTAATAGTATCATGGGTAAAAATATTTATCACGGTCCTACTCTTCCAGTAGATGTAGTACCGATAAAATTTCATATTTTTATAACGACGGTCCAATTGATAGAACCACAGGCAAAACAATTGCCCATGGATCGACCAGTAGAACTTGGCGATTGGACCACGGGCAATAAACGGGTGGTGGTCATGTGGCACCTATAGTATTAAAGAGTTCAGAGAAGGTGCATTACAAAATTATACAAGAATTACTTGGACTTCTCTCATAAATAGTTCAAGCGAATTAAATAATGATTAAATGCGGGTTTCACTGAAGTATTGTTAAAGCTTGTTATAATTCAGTATTCAGTGTGTCGTTTATTTCAATCAGTTAAAAATTTACAAGATATTTGAATGTAAAATCTCGCTTATACATTTTTTCGGGGTACCTACCTATACGTAATACCTTGCTGCCAAGCGTTACGTAGGTATATGGAGCCTCGATGACCGCTTGAGACCCGAAGCAGTAGGTACCTACTCGGCGGACTTTACGTCCAAAAACAAACGTTAAAACAATTCACATTTATGCGGAAACTGTTGTTATGTCACCACAAAATATACCATTAATGTTCGCTATTAAAAAGTTTGTCCATAAATCGCGACCCATTACCGTCATTCTCGAGTTCAGGATGTTGTTGATTTTGTCCCCATAATATTTCAAGCACTAATAATTATTTATGTATAGATGTTATTCTGACAAACTTTAAGTCCACACATAACTAATATACTGCAGGTGCGATGTAACAGTAAATACATTTAATATTCGCAAGCACTGTGCGTAATAATAATTATTCCCCTTAAAAACGGGCGAGAACTCGAAAGTCGTCCAACTGTTGGGGTGAACGGAAAACAAGTCTTACGACAAAGTTGGAGCGAAGATAAATGGTTCCAGAAAGTATTCCTGATAACCAAAGATGGGAAGGTTTTCGTATGTTGTTATTTAACGAGAAATGGTGCATATATTTACAAGGGTGATAATTATTGAAGGCAACATCATAATCAATTGAAGTAGAAATTGTAGTTTAAATTCATTAAGAAGCGCTCATAGCCCGGCGGCTTGCGTCGATCCTATGTGATCGACAAAGTTAAGCAACAGCGGGCGCGGTCGGTAGTTGGATGGGTGACCGCTAGTGGCAAAAATTTCTTGAGCGTTTCCGTGCTTTGGAGGGCACGTAAAGCCGTCGGTCCCAGTTGTTATCATAAGATAACAGTCAGTAAGCCATGTCGGAGGCTCTCGGGCGGTTTGAAAACTTCCGACACTTGGGTTGGCCACTAACCCCTCCACCAATCCGCACTGGAGCAGCGTGGTGGAGTATGCTCTAGGCCTCCTCAAGAGGAGAGACCCGTGCCCTGTAGTGGGCCATTAATGGGTTGAAGCCAATTCATTAATAACTAAATCCGAATGAAGTCTCAATATCGATATAAGACAATATTAAATTACACTTTCAAGTTATATCCGTTTTCATTAGAACCAGTCATTCGACATATTAGAAAAGTGATAGTATTTGAGAGAAGTTATTGTACTCACGTGTTGAGTTCCAAGTCCAATCTGAACTTGTGGTTGAACGCTTTGATGAGGAGTGACGTGCGGTGGAAGTGCTTGCCGGTCTGAAACAAAGAAAATCTTTCATGAGTGTATTACGTTCTTATAAATTATGAAGCGCTTTTTCCAATGGATTGTATCGATCGACAAAAAAAACACATCTCTCTCTCTCTCACACACACATAACACACATGTTTCGTATTCTATTTCATTGTTTCATTTATAATTCTTATTTTCTTTTTTTTCTTTTTGGCCAGCAGCTCATTAGTGATGCCTTTGTTATTGCTGATGTCAAGGGACGACGATAGCCACTTACCATCAGGTGGATCGTGAGCTCGTTTACCGCCTATTTCCATAAACAAATCTTCAACAATCCTTCGAACAATTTTTTTCGAGCTATATTGGTCGTTAGAAAATGATGAATTTTGTTTGGACTAAGATTAAATCTGATAAAACACTGCAGAAAGAAATACCTATCGATCAGAGCGGAATGTTCCGTTAAATTCCACTAGCATTAATATTTTATTGCGTTCAGAAAAATAAATATTTAAAAATCCCCAGTATCAAAAAAAAACTTGAGAGGTGTCAAGGGACACCCGGATGGAAAGAAGTTCCTTGCAGTCAGTACTAGGATAGTTTTTGCTATCCTAGTACTCGGGCTTGCTTTCTATGTAAAAAAAAAACTACGACGGCAAAAAGTGTCGTACCGGCAAAAAGTGTCGTTACCAAATTTTCCGCCTAGCCCCCTTTCACAACGCGCGATAAGCTACAGACTCCGTATGTAATGCCATGGAAAAATCTTGAAATCCCATAGAACTGAATTGTTAGGATTAGTAATAATAAAATTATTATTTTCCGTCACTCTAATAGTATATGTAGAACGTGTTTAACTCTACTTTTGTTAAGAATTTTATTGTATGTAATTTTATTGTATGAATATTATTGCTTGGATTTATTCCCTTGACCTATTTAGGGAATTTGTTTTCGCATTTAAGGCTACGTTACAAGGGTGGCTGGAGGGAGGTAAGGGTGAGGGTATTAAGATGTAGGTTGAAGGGCGTACTCGTTACGGTTCTTATATTATTAATATCTAATAATAATTTACTGAAAATGGCTCAACCCATTAATGGCCCACTACCAAGCAATGCTCTCTTGAGGAGTCCTTTTGCATAGGTACTCCACCAAACTTCTCCAGTAAAGATTGGTGGAGGAGTTAGTATAGTCGGAAGTTTTCGTACTGCGCAAGGGCATCTGACATGACTTAACGACTGTTATTTTATGATACCAACCGAAACGACGGGTTTAAGTGCCCTCCCAACTGACAGACGCGATTTCGTTGTTTTATCGCATATACCTAAAACGAAATCCAAATCACATAGAGAAAAACGTGGTAGAGTTGACAACTACTAAATTATTATACTTATCTAGCACAATAGTAATTGTAATTACCACATCAATAGAGAGTCCTATCTCGAGTAAAGTCCGGTTAGTAAATTTGTGAATAATAAATTTGTCATGACAATATATTCAAAATTCATATTTATCTTACGCAATATACATTGAATGTTAATACTAAAGAAGTCGCAGATCTCGCTGCACTCGTCGAAGTAAAAGTGCGAGTGCGAATGAGTGTAGCAAGATACGGCGACTAATATAGTAACAAGCTACGGGCAAGATCATGTCATGTTGTTCACTTGGGCACCGGGCCTAATGCCCATATTCTTAAACAACATTGCGAGGTCTCACATTGTTTGCGAGTGCATAGTGTCATTAAAACCATTTCGTAAACAATGCAATGCTTGATTGAAGTCCTTCGTTGTGCGATTGTCGAAATCAATAAAGTTGCTGCCAAGATACTTTACCGAACGGATAGTTATGGTTTGACTTCTATCAAAATAGAAAGAAAGGATCGATTGTTTGTACTGCTATCTTTGTCTTTTGCATGTGTCAAATGACTAGAGTAAAGTTTGCCGCATGAAATGAACCAATAAGAGTGCTGTATACAGTTCTGTGTGTCCGCACAGCCAAGTAATACTTAAGAGTCGACTGTGAAACAGAAGGCTTGCCGTAATGAACGCATTGAGAAATGCCTTACCTCGAATAGTATCGCTTCTTTACTTACCTATACAAGTAATATACGGTTGTAAGTCTTCGCCTTAACTGTGGCCCACGTTACTTCATGAGGTTAATAAGCGACGATAACCAATATAGTTCAATGTTTGAGATTGTAAGGTCCAGTTTGTGTTATTAAAATTTTGTTATTGTTAATTATTTAGGGACGCATAGATTGTTCCTTTATGAAATTAATAAACAGGAAGGTTCTTCATTAAGTGTTAATAAGAGTCGATGAGAGCGTTGATATTAAATTTAATAAGCGAAATGTATTGTGTGTGTATTTTATAATGTATAGTCTGATATTCATTTTCAAAGTTAATCTTAAAAGGGGCGTTATCACTAAGAAGAAAAGACAGCAAGTTAAACTTCTCAGCAAATCGTCAATTTGGTATTTAAGTAGGTTTCCTTATCTCAAACGAGTATTAAACGATTAATAAATGATGGCTTAAGCCCATATTCGCTAACTGTGGAGTGTGGGTTTCGGTTTCGGTACTTTTATCGACCAAAGTTACAGAAGTTCTTATTTTAAGTGTTCCTGCGATATTCAGATATGCTTAAACGACGAAGAAGTCATTCGATCACCAAAACTACGAAAATACAAAACCAACTTATTAGTCGTAGAATACAAAGTTGCCTAAGGGTGGATTCGACCAAACAAGAGTAAATCTTAATCTTAGAATAAATCGTCAGTTATTCGAGAGTAAATCAATTTTACGTTTTACCATCTACAATTCTAAGAATAGTGGGCCTATTCGGGAATTGTTTCTATACCGCTGCTTCGCACGGAATAACGGAGCTATTCCTAGAATAATATAATGGCGTCAGTCAGTCCAATCATCTGATTTCTGTCACCACACGACAAAACTTGACAGTTCCCTCAAACAAACAACAAACAAAACGTTTGACAGCTAGCTAGTTTACATGACAGCTACTTTTTCACACTATAATACGGCAAAATCGAGTTGACATGATGTATGCTCTTACACTATCCCGTTGTAGGACAACATTTATTTGCCGGGTTTTATTTTCGTTCACCATTCACTCTGCTATTCGCGTATTGTTATTCCTCGCGCAAGTATACTATCGATTACGTGGTAAAACGGCTATGGATTTACTCGAGATTAAAATCATGGAATAGATTAATTATTTCTCGTATAGTTACTCGTGTATAAGTTTAAGTTTGGTCGAATCCACCCTAAATGCTGTTATTACATAATTCGGTAAATATAAAACCGTCTTTAACATTCATAATTATTCATCACAAATGTTTGAGTAATGAGATATTTGAGCAAAAACTCAAAGACGGGGAACGTTTAGAGTAAGCGTAATAAGACTCAACATAATAATGCGTCCTCGACTCATCTAATCAAGTCTTAGGTACAACAATTATTCTGAAAGACTTTCTTTTCAAAGGACCAGCGCGTTTGTAATCAAATATGTGTGTAGAAGAGGCATTAAATTTATGTTTATACGTGGTGGTTTGTTTTTCACTGCTACGAAAGTTGTCAGATAATAAAAAAACATTAGAGTGTACCTACTATTATTATTATATTATTATTAGTATTTTCAGTTCTCAATTGTAACATTTTAAAACTAGTCTCACAATATTGCCAACGCGAACGCTTCAAACTTTGTATCGCTAACTCAAGGTTATCTTCAATATCTCAAAACTGCGACAGAACATCTCCGATGCAGAATAGTAACTCGAGAATTACAATTTAAGGTGCTGCGTTTGGTGATGAAGTTGTAACAAATCGATTTTGGGTACAATTAAGTACTGTTATGTCTTCTGTGTTTTGGGTCCAATCAGTTATGAGTAAAAATTGTTTTTTATTCTTCAATTGTAATTTCAATTTTCAAGCCGTAATTTGTTGTTTTTTTTTTTGGTCGCCAATGTAAATTAAATTTCGAAATAAATAAATTAAAATCAGAACCGTGATAAATGTGATAGTTATTAATTTAGTAAAAAATTGTGATGGATTGAAATATTAAAATATCTATTTGTATAATTATGATTTCATCTCCACGTGCAATTAAATACTTTCAGTTTATCTTCTAGTACTTTCATCTACAACTTCATTTGAATTGAAAAAATTGTTATTGAAGCAACAAACTGTGAAGTATGTGTCACTACATAATAAAATATTATTGTCCAGCAACATTTCCATTAATAACAATCCTAATAAAAATCGTTATTAAATAGCCGGTGATCCGAGCTAACGGCCGTGTTATTTATCTTCAGAAAGTCGTGGGCAAAAAACTCCGAAGCGAAGTTGAGTAAAGCCGGAGTTTCATAATTACGTTGGCACGCTCGCGAAATCCCTGTTTGAATTGTAGCAGAACTAAATGTGCGGCAAAATAATTGTTATGAGAACTGTTATTTTCTTCTGCTTCATTATGTTCGCGCGTTTTTTAAAAGTCGTTTTGAATAGTTGAAATAAAAGTATGGCGCAACAATATTATGCTCGAGGGTACTTGCACATGTAATTTATTCTGTTGGTCTTTTGCCGAGTGAATTTTTTATAGCACGTGAACTGCAGTCACCTCGGAACGAGTGCTATTTTTAGATGCATGTGTAATTTTGGTATTACAATGCTATTTTTAGATTCTTTGTTACTATGCTTTTAAGGAATTTAAGTTTATCTTAATTATAACTATTCTAATTGTGTATGAGCAAAGATATTTTTATCTAGACAAACTTAATATTATAATGAAGGACCGAATAAAAAGATTAGTATTATTTTGTAGACAATAAATGCGTATACTTGGTATAATTTGTAACTATACTATTGACACTTTCAATTAGTGATGTCGGTAATGTCTGTATACTATTTCGATTCGATTGTATATAACAACTGACTTTATGTTTACTAGATCAATTTTTTTCATGAAAAAAGGGAGTATCTAGACCAATACGCGTACAAGTAAGTGCAAGACGAGATAAGTATAGTCGTACACCCACAGCCAAACCTTCGTCTAGGGATGTCTAATCCTCTGTGGCTCAGGTGTTGCACGACACAACACATCAACGCCCAAGAGCCGAGCGCAAACATTTATCAGTCACGTAAACGGTTTGAATTATCTTAATTGTAATAGCTATCGTTATTTTTAACGCTTTTATTTTGCGTACCTTGTTTATGTGGATCAATCTTGCAAGCTTAATTAGACCTCTTATATAGGAGTTGAAAGGAGAGACCCATCTTCCATAGAAACTCAGGCCCAAATAGACAAGACTAAAAATTGTTGGTCAATTAGATCATTGTAAAAGCTTTAATTTCTCCAATTTTCACGGCTGCTAGCAATAGCTTTAGTTCTGATAACAATAAATTTTTGTGCTAAGCATTTATTTAGAATTTCAATAGAATCCAACAGAAGTGGTCGTTTGCCTTGCCTGTTGTTTAGCAGGGGTCATAGCGAACAAAAGAAGATGAGTTGGACTCTTTCGCTACGGGACGTAATACCAACTAATCGTATATATTGGACGGGTATTTGATCTGGAGTAAAATAAGCTTCAAAATAATCAATTTGAGTAAAATCTCCGTGCACTTACAAAATCAACGAGATCTAAATTTTATGTAATTTCTTTCTTCCTTACTGGTACTGGTTTCTGGGAATTTATGTACACTTAGCGAGTAGCGTTGGACAAAATTTGATTCGGATTCGCAGTTCGTGAAGGATTTTTTTCGAGTGACGGTTAGAATCATAGTAGGATTGAACTGCGTTGACGGGTTGCAGCTGCCTGTTGAAATGGAAAGCAGAAGTTTAAATAGTGTATGGATATAAAATAATATTTACGAGTACCTTAACCCAACATAATATGTTAATACAATGATGATAAATGAAGAACATAAAAGTAATTTAGTTTGTCCCTCTCTTTTTAATTGTCTAGACATTAGCTGAAAACTGCTAAGCCTATTAAGAGCGCATCATCATTGACATACTACAAACAGATTGAAATTCTATAAAGCTAAAATTCTCGCAAAAAGAAACCCGTTATATGGTTACTAAGAATAGCATTTTATATTAAGCTTAAACAGCTAGTGAAAAGAGATATGCGCAGTAAACACGGCGAGCCTCAATAAAACAAGCAATTCACTTGTAGATAAAGCTTCGAGAAGAACAGAGACTCTAACAAGATGCCATCGATATGCTTGAGATATTTGAACGGCTATTGCTACTCCGTTTAACAGAAAATATTTTCTTTGGATAATGGTTAATATTAGTTAAAAATGTATTTTTATTAAGTGCAAAGCAAAAATTGTGTCACATAATTGCGTGGGAAGTATTATCTAGATACTTCTTTCTTGAATCTTGCCTCACTTTGTTAAATTCTGATCACATTGAATAACTTTTGCTGCTCGAATTATCATATTGTTATTGTACTTACTGAAAAAAATTGAAGTGTAATACAATGTAACTAGTTGGTACTAAAATTCCTTTAAGCAAGCTTTTAGTTCTTTTATGCAACAATATCCGAAGTTGATATGCAAGAAGGATAATGATAATAAAAAACAGGGTAAAACTTTTACTGGCGCCTGAAACTCGTAAAGGTAATGTGATTTTTATCGGTTAACTTTAAAATTGAGATTTTACGCCGTAGATTTTGTGGGTTTCTGGATTTATACACATTTTTCATGTAACCAGAATTGAATTAACTAATCAGAATTACTGAATTCAATAGGTAAATAGAACCTCTCGAACTCCGACGAATAGCGATAATCATGAAACCGAGTTAAGCAACTTTGGGTGTGATCCGGCGTTGGATGGTCTTCAATTATGATGAGAGACCCTTGGAGTAGACCATGTGTTAAAGCGACGAGAGGCTTTGAGTTTAACGATCAATTTATTAATACAACATATCATATAACACTTCTGTTTGTCGTGCATGACGTGGTATAATAGAAATATTCAACGTAAAGTATCGACGCCTCGAAACATTCGATAGGGACCCATGTTTGCTCTGCAAAGTACCCACCGAGGGTTCACAATCTCAGCCATTATTTACGTACGCCCAATTTAAATGGCTCTTTAGCAACATCCTTTGCAAACTGGGGTCCCCTATTCACATACAAATATACCCAAAGTGACCCTCGATGACTCCCAAATGTTCAGTTTGGAAACGCGAACATTGAAAATGATAAAAATTTCATATTGATTGAGTTTGGATTTCAGAATTTTAGTCCTGAAACTTTTTGAGTTGAAAGGGGAAAATATTTGTATAACGTATAGAAATTAATGTTGTCACGAGAGTATAAATATAGAGACTGAGATCCTTTTGGGTTATCTTCGACAAGTATCTCAGTGAATAAAGTAATCTCTATTAGGTAATCCTAATCATTGTGAAAATATTATGAGAGGTATAAAATAATAGATGTTCACATAATTTTTATAACTTTACATTCACTACAATGAGTGAAGTCTTGAGAGAGATACACAAACTTTGAATGAAACTATTTTAAGAATTTGCCACTTGTATTTCAGAAAAGTAGTATAATATGTAGATTCCGACAACCGGTGCGTCAATGAGATTTTGGAGTATCCTCATATTATGCGCATCAAAAATGATACACAACCTTACTTCGGGTATCTTTCAAAGATTTCCCCAGCGAAAAAACATCCACCGAGAATAGAACAAATTACTTTGACATCCTATTGTTCAATTGTTGTATTATATTTTTATCAGGGAGCCAATATAGCGCAGCCATATCTCAACTGGCCACTCTTAGCTAATTAAAGGCATTGGCCCCAGTTTGCCCCGAACCCCGGATAATGTGGCTCGCTCCTGAATTGATTTCGGAGCCGCCCTGGCGCTGTTCGCCTCCAACTACGGAAATTTCATTATGTTTAGCATACAGACATTAGCATTACCTAAGTCTGTAAGATAGTGGTGAATAGCCATGTTGCTTTAAAGTAGGTACTTAGAAGTCTTGAGTACACAGTCACCTGTCGTAGCCAGATCGAAGGATTGATAAACTTGTAAAATTATAACAACAATAACACAACAGACAAGGAGCATTGCAAAAGCTTTTTGCCGTGTTGTTTTTCCCGTGAATATAGTTCCATTGTCAAATATAAAATTTCATTGCGGGAACAAAAAAGTGCTACAATGCGAAGTCAGAAATTAATTTCACATCTCGACACGGGCAGCCGACCGCAGGCCGCTGTGTCGTTGCCGTCCATGCCAGGGATAGCAAAAACCACAGCCGGGAACAATAAAAGTAATAATATAACCGAATATATATGCTAAGAAATATGGTAACAGAGGGAAGATAGGGAATGCACTAGGCCGTCACATGGTAAATAGGTAGCCGATAAACGAGTTGACGATCCACCTGATAGTAAGTGGTTCTTGGATTCACGATTCGATTCTTATACAGAGGGAATTATGTTTTTTTTTGCTGGTAAAATATATCATTCCAAATTAAACAATGTCGACGTAAGGCGACAGATTTTGATGTATTCCATTCCACATTAGATGTACGACCCATAACGCGAATCACACATAATCTTCATAATCCTCCATCTACAATGCAAACATACCAAAAGAAATGCGTACAAAGCAGAGATCAAAGAATGGAGCAAAATGTAAGATTATTATTTGATCTCACGTTTTGCTCCATAAACCGTGCAATAAATATCCGAAAGAGCCGCGATACAAAGCGGGAATTTATAGAAAAGGGCAAATTTGTGGGAGAGTGCACGGCTCACAGATAAGTAGCCGACGCTTGCTTTTAGCCGATATTGCCAGTACCGCTAGGAGGGAACAGGGAATGCGTAGAGACTTTACTGTTATTGTAATCAAAAAGAAAAAAATACCAGCCAGTAAATGGTAGAAGAATTTTGATTTGGGTCACCTGGAGTGAGATTTTTATATTCAATGCAAAGAACAGAAGATACAATAGGATCAACTTAATTCCCGTGTAAACAATCGTGAAATGTTATGTAATCTTCTGAATGTAAGTTCTTATATGAATGAAAATAATAAATCAATCAACTATCACTTTGGTAAACAAATGATGATGGGAAATTTGCATACTTCAATGTACTTCATAGCCGCAGACACCCATAGAGACTCGACCTTAGCACGAAGCTGAGTAGATACACAAATCAATTCCAAGACAGTTTGTGGTTGAGTTGATATTGATGCTCATGCCACAGAAACAGTAATAATAATAATATATTCCTCATTAAATTTAGAAAAACCATATCAATAAAAATGTATTCCAGGTATAATAAACAAGGACATAAACGGACAGCATCAAGGAGACGTTTTCGTTTATCGATTTAGCGGTTACCTGGACTAAATATGGTTATTACGCTAAAATTAACCGTAAGCCTCACGTGATAAAGCCGTTTTTATTTTGAACTACTTCGCTGTTCGTGTAGCTTTGTCTATTAAATTGAATTTATTAAGATTACATGTATTGTCTAATCTTTTGTTCCCATTTCATCGTCTGTAGCTACACAGTCGCCTAGATGCGATTGCTCTTAGCGATAAGCATGTCTATTGTCTTCGCAGTCTTATAGCATTTAGCTGTTCTTTCATGTTTCAAGCTGTATCTTATTTTAGTATTAACATTTTGCTTTATTTTATAATGTTCACTAGAAAAGTAACAAAGTTAAATATTTTTAGCATGCTATTAATCATAATTTCTTGAAAATTTCTAGATATTACGATTAAAATAGGTTTTGAAGATATATTAGAACTGGGCACCGCCGTTCGTGATTGACGTATCTAGGTACTATCCGTACAGACGTGTATGTGCGTTCGCGATATGTGAAGGAATAATTATTATTGGTTGCTAGCAGTAGTGTTAATTGGTTGTCGCCATTTTTGTGATCTTTCCTGGACGAAAATAAATGTACAAAAGTGCTTTGTAATACAGACGTAATAATGACATTAACTACAAATGCGGGCAAGCAAGTGTCTGAACACTTCTGTTGCTACTTAGCAGCGCAAAGAGCATCCATGTAAGAACACAAAGATATGCAAAATTTTCTTTTATTTGAAATGTAACAAAGACAATGAAAAATATGGGAAAACAGTACAAATAGGTACAATAGGCAGTGAGCATTACAACTGTACAATATTCGCGTTATATGACTTTTTCAATTTCATTTACGCGACAGCGACGTACAAAGAGACGTAGAGTGTGAAAAATCTCACAACCTGACAACTTCACTCCCCTGTCTCCTCAATCGCTACATTTTAATATCTTAGCATAGTAGGTACTTCGTGTGAAGAAGTCATTCTCATATTGTTTTGTTCTTTATACTCCGAAATTAAGTGACAGAAATCTGACTAGTGCTCTCAATTTTTTGTAATCGTTTTGATTACTTTCTTCTCTGTAGATCTTTATACGAACGTAGAACCTGGTAAAAGGAACGACTGCGTACGATAAACGATATAAGTTCTCATGTAGTAATATAGTTATGGACGTGTTATAAAGTGTACTTCCTTCTGGACCTCCTGTCATGTCAGGTACATAGAAACTATTATTTATCAATTATGACATCCAAAGCATTGCGTACGTTAAAATACTCACATTGACTTATCCATTAATTGTGACCTTCATTATTTAATTTCTTTCGCTCTCCACAATATCTTTAATTAAAAAAGCTGTATTAAAAATACTTTATAATTCAAAAATTCTAAATTCTTTATTCATGTTCGTTAAGTACAAGTATAGTAGTAGCAAAATTCGTTAAACACTTAGGTATACAGGCATTTTTTTAATCTACCGGCATTTCGAAAAGGATGTAAGGATTGTCAATTAAAAAATAAACAGCTGCAGAATAACTACAGCGAGAATGAGATGGATGAAGTTTTCTTAATCTCCTAAGTATACAACGGTTTTAATTTCAGAACAATAACTCTTCGGAACACATCTTAACTTCCGTCTTGCATAGTAAATTCCAACTGCAGAATCACAATTTCGTCGTAAAGCATAAATCATGACGGACATTCCTCTGAGCATGAAACAATAAACGTCAGTGACAGACTGTTTTTGCGAGGATTTAGAGAAACATTGCTCAGGAATACTCGGTAAGAAATTGTGACATTGTTATCCAAACGAACGTGGGTGAACGAATTCGTGCTTCTTTGAAGATCATAATATTTATTGGCAGTTGTGCTGTTGCGTCGTCCGACTATCCGTTTTATTGTAAAATTATTTCACGAAAACCTCGTTCAACTATAAGCTTTTTTTGGATTTGCCCTGTTCGAATATTAGTAGGTATATATTCCTCTTTCGCTCGGGACGCAAAGTGCAGTGGACGTGTTTTTTGCTAGTGCCTTCAAACAGATAACAACTAAGTAATATTGTGAATAAAACTTGTGTGCATCTATTTATCCCTCTCGCACGCAGGCCAGATCACCGGTTCAATACCGTGCGTCGACAGTCATAGTGAACAATCATAACGTTTACCAGCACCGTGTAGCAGTGAAAGTACGTGCCAAAGTGTACTCTGTGATGAGTGTGATAAGCAATACATAAAATCAATCCACCTACAACGCGGACACAGTGTGAAGTGTGTGTAATAACTATTAAGCGATTCGTTTCGCTCCTGCCCGCTGTTTGTCTGTCGCGACAAGCAATACTCAAAATTATATTATTAATGCTACTGGAAGTGCTCCTACAATTTTATTTACGAGAATATTACCCGTGTATCATTCAAGCTGATTCTGATTACGGGTATAGCTTCATTACCTATTTGAATATTACGGAGTAATATGCTGCAATCCCCATCGGAATACAGTGACCAAAAGTACAGTTCGGATCCCAACTTATCACTTCATATGACTACAACGCCGCAAAATAAAAATAATATTAATTTCCGTATTCAGCGACCGCGACGCCGTGAAGAGTGCGGCGATAGTGACGTCAAGAAAGAAATTTTGGAGCTAAAAAGCACGCTCAATAAATTCATAGAAGCTCAAAACGTGTCTCTTATAAGCTTAAAACAAGAAATTACGGAAGTAAAGAATCAAATATCGAATGTCTATACAACAAGTAAGGAAATAGAAAGTGCTGTAGATTACTTAGCCGAAAAGTTTGATAGCGCCAGTAATAAAATTGAAAAACTTGAGGAGTCCTCTTTGTTCTTCCAAAATCAAATATCCTTATTGCAAACAAAAGTAGAAGATTTAACGCGCCAAGCATATCAAAACCAAATAGAAATTCGTAATATTCCCATTTCAGCGAATGAAACACAAGATGACCTCATCCTACTAGCCCAGAAAACTGCTGCTGCCGTCAAGGGTTGTATAACCTCACAAGATATAACTGATATTAGACGTTTACCTGGAAAGCAGGGTACAAAGCAAACTATCCTAGTTAACTTGAGGGGTCCAATCGTAAAAAATAACTTACTCAGTGCAATAAGAAAATTTAACACCGAGAACAGCAACAAACTGAATTCTACACATATCGGTATCGGAGGATCTCCTTTCCCTATCTACGTATCTGAGCACTTAACCCCCAAGACGCGTTTGTTGTATTTCAAGGCGCGGGCTTTCGCAAAAGAAAATAAATATAAATTTTGTTGGATATCTCACGGCAGAGTGTTTCTAAGGAAAGAAGAAGGATCTGAGGTTCTACTAATACGGGAGGAAGATAATATCCCAGTGACCAAAAATACTGAAAATAAATAGTTTCCATAATAACAAATTAGTATAGTAGTGTGCCTTTTTTTCTAAACTAAATTATTATATTTCGTGTATTTTTCTTCCTATTTAGGTAATAGTGAGTATCAATACTCTTATTGTAACTTCCTTTGATTAGATACTGGAAACATAACTAATGTACTTCTAACAAATATATACCTATCTAGCAATAACATAAATTGTCGCACATTTCTTTTTTAGGTAGTAGAGAGTATCAATACTCTTGTTATATCACTATTGTAACTTCTTTTGTTTGGATATTGGAAATATATTGTAACCTAATCAATGCATACCTAGCAATAACTAAAATTGTCACTCATTGATTTACATAATTTCTCAAAATACTTTCTTTTCGTTATGTTTTTATATCTGTGGGCATATTTAAGATATTATAATACAAACATATAAACCCTTTATCGGTTAATCCATTTATTACTACATACTAATATTATTTAACATTATATTATAAAAATAAAATGCATGTTTGTACTAACTTTGTCTACAAATGTGTTTCTTAATAAAATATTATAACATAAACCTGTAGTACAAGACTACATTTTATTTACTACCATATTATAATCTACCTAACAACTTTAACAAAATGATAATTAACCTACTCATTTAACTTAAGGTTCATCTATATAACTATATAAAGCTAACAAATGTTATAACAATACTTATTACCTACATACCTAAAATCTTTAATAGTTAAATTAAATTCCACTGAAATACATTGTCACTTACTTGAAATCTAAACTGTGTAAACAAATCACCATCATACAAACGAGTGAAACAACACTTATTTTGCAAGTATTTTGTTTAACAATTCTTTTGCTCGAATACTCACAAATATCAAATTGCCAAGGACAAATGTATTCAATTTAATGTTTTGCTTACACTGATGTTAGTCATAAAATCAATAAAATAAAACACTTCAGTAATACAATATAATTGAAAGAATTATTTTTAACACATTACAACATTATTTTTAACTTTTTGAAAGTTGATATTAGGTATATATATTAGGTATTATAGAGGTATTATTATTTATACCTCTATTTTAACCAAGACCAAAAATGGTATTACTCAGAGAAAATTCATTAGCAAATGACTTTGAAGAATTCCTGCAACCTTTATCAATTTCATGTGATCCGAATGTCTGTAAAAATAAGCTTGATGAATTTAAATGTGTGGGTGGCATCAAAATTATAACACAAAATATTAGAAGTCTATCAAGCAATTTTTCAGATTTTCAATTGTTAATGCACCAAATTAACATAGAATATGAGGTTATCATATTAACAGAGTGCTGGCTCTCTCGGCAGTGTCCCATTCCTCATTTGGAAGGGTATTTATCTTTCGCGACCAAAAATATAACGCTTCAGAACGATGGAGTAGTAATATACGCAAATAAAAATTTAGAAAATATCTCATTCGAAGAACCTACACTCCTTGATGCTAATTGTGCAGTTCTTAAAGTGGGTCGGGACATAGCAGTTGTGGGTATATACCGTTCACCCTCATACGCGAACATTTCACGGTTCTTGACAAGTCTTGAAAAAATAATTGCTTCGTTATCTGCTTTCAAAAATGTTGTCATTATGGGAGACATGAATATCAACATAAACGAAGGAGTACAAGATAACAACTCACAAGAATATCTCACAATAATGTCTTATTTGGGTTACCTACCCTGTCACTGTTTGCCAACGAGAAATAACAATTGCTTGGACCATGTGTTTGCAAAAACAAATAGTGACTGTGTAACCCTTGTAGCTGAATCTACCCTTACAGACCATTACTCGGTAATTTTTTGGTTTCAGAGTATGGCACCTAAAATTTGCTCCAAAAACACTTTTACCAAATTAGACATAAAATCAGTCGATAAAGAGATGTGTCAAGTAAACTTTTCCCCAGTTTTTGACACAACAGATCCTAACGAAGCTGCAAACCTATTGATACTACCATTAGTTAAAATAATTCAAAATAATACTAAAGTTTTTAAGGTGCCACGTAGGAAAAGGACTATAAAGCCCTGGATGACACCAGGCTTGCTGAGATGTATAAGTAATAGGAACAAATTACATAAAAAGCTGAAATTGGATCCAAGTAATGTTATCGTTGAAATAAGCTACAAAAGATATCGAAATTATTGTAAAAACCTAATACGGAAAGCTAAAGCTGACTATGACAAAGGTGAGATTGCAAATGCTGGTAGTAATAACAAACGTTTGTGGAAAGCAATAAAGAATATTACTCACACAAACAAAACTCCAGACACAGCTCATGGTCTATTGTCACTCCAGTATTCGGATGGTGAATCAGTAAATTCAATAAATAAATTCTTTGTAAACATTGGTAAAAAGGTGGCAGAAGAAGTAATGGCAAATAAGACTAATAATAGTTATATATCGCAACCATACAACCACTGTCTCAATTCTATGGTTTTCCTTGATACCGACGAGTCTGAAGTAGAATCCTTAATTATGTCCTTACGTAATGATTGTGCTCCTGGCTGGGATATGATTCCTACGTCTTTCTTAAAAAGATACAAGCATATTATTCTGCGTCCTATAACTCACGTCTGTAACTGTGCCATAGCATCTGGTATCTTTCCTAAAATATTTAAAAAATCTATTGTGCACCCAATATACAAGAGTGGAAATAGAGAACTTGTAACAAACTATAGGCCTATAGCAATTTTGTCAGCGTTCTCAAAGATCCTAGAGAAAATTGCCAACAAGCGTTTGATTAAATTCCTAGAGACTAACAATCTTATCTCAACCAGGCAGTATGGTTTTAGATCTGGCAGGTCCACAGCGGATGCTGTTCTTGAATTAACTGAGCATGTATCCAATAAATTGGATAAGAGGGAGAAGGTCTTGGCTATATTCTTAGATATATCCAAGGCTTTTGACACGGTTCATATCCCTTTGCTTATAGACAAGTTATCCTCAATTGGAGTCAGAGGAAAACCATTAGATTTTTTTAAGGATTACTTGAGCGATAGATCACAGCAAGTCAAAATCCTTGATCAGTTAAGCGATAGCATGGATACAAATTATGGAGTCCCGCAGGGAAGTATTTTGGGTCCAATTTTATTTCTAATATACATTAATGGACTGTGCAACCTAAACTTGAATAGGGGTAAAATTATTACTTTTGCTGATGACACGGTATTAATTTTTACAGCATCTACTTGGGAGGAAACTTATATGGCAGCACAACATGGTCTCAATGTTGTAATGGAATGGCTACATAATAATGTGCTCGCCTTAAACGCCACAAAAACAAACTACATTTCTTTTACAATGCGTAGTACTAAAAATCTCCAACAAAACAATTTCACTCTTAAAGTTCACCAATGTCTGGATAAGGAGCCTCCATGTTCATGCCAATCAATAACAAAAGCTCAATCTGTTAAATATTTAGGAGTGACTGTTGATGAAAAATTGAATTTCCACGAACATATCTTTGCTCTAACCACTAAACTCCGCAGACTAATTTACATTTTCAAAAACCTACGACATGTAGCTGATTCAAACATCATAAAAACTGTTTATTTCGCTCTGTGTCAATCATTATTACAGTACTGCATAACCTCATGGGGTGGGTCAGCAAAAAGTTCATTGATAAATCTTGAAAGGGCCCAAAGGGCTATATTAAAAGTCAGCCACTTTAAGCCTTTTAGATACTCAACAAATTTACTATATAAAGAATGTAAAATTTTATCAGTGAGGAAGCTTTTTATATACCAAGTTTTGTTAAAACAACATACTTGTCGTTCATTCAATTCCCAAAACCAAATCGAACACAGGAGAAAATATCAAGTTTTTAATGTTCCAGCTCAAAAGTCTGTGTTTGCTCAGCGATTTTACCTTTTTTTGGGTCCGTTTCTATATAATAAAGTCAGTCGTGAAATGCAAATAAGTAACCTAACTTCTTACAAATTAAAGATAACAATTAAAGAGTGGTTATACTTAAAAACATATGAGGATATAGAAGCTATTCTTACTATAACTAAATAACTTGTGTTAAATTACTTTTCATATACTCAATCACAACACACATACATACACGCATGCACATGCACACACACACACACACACACACACAACAAAACACATCACAACACTCACAAACATAACACATGCACTTGCATGTGCACACATAAAAACGCAGTAAAATTATAGCATAAATACATTCGCACACTTACATACACACATGCTCACACGCACACACATATGAATGCACATAAAAGTGAGCTAGCAAGCTCATGTGCACTATCACATTTTTTACATTTTAATCGGTTTTTATTTGCATGCTCTAAAACAGTTTTAAACCTCAATTAACTATAATCATTTATCATATTGTTATGACAGCGAGTGACATTTTACCTATGTAGGTGGGTATGCATTTCTTACCACATAGTTTAAGCTCTCTATACTGTTTTAAATCGGTTATATCTTAGTTATTATTTCTTAGTTATTCATTTTACACCACCGCTTGTAATTTTTAAAGTTTCGCTTTGTTTAATACATAGGCATACATCTAGATTCATATTTTTAAATGCAGTGTAATAATATCTACTATTAAATAATATTAAGTCCCGTGGGTTAAAGAGCTGGTGCCAGAAATACAGGCTTTGATCCTAGTTCAGGCATCAGACAGTTATGAAATAAATGTTAATGTAGACAACTATAATTGTAACACTGTCAATAAATATTTTATTATTATTTATTTATTATTTATGTATGTGTCAAATTTTGCCAGGTGAATAAACACTACTTGCCCTTATCCTACGAATTAAAAATTTTCGCATTGCTTCAGTTCCGATGACAATTTAGTTATTGGTAATAATAATAATACTAGTTGAGTAACGTTAAATTATAAACAAAATTTTAGTTTACATGCATTGTTTTAGTTTGCTTTTATTGACACCACTAATCGGTCCAGCAGTAATGGGTCCATAGTCTACAAATTTTGTTTTATGTAAGCACACAGATAAATGGAATGATACCAAAACCAAGCAGAGTCTAACTAAAAATTACCGTTTCACCTGTTCCAGCGTCCGTGTGGAATCAAAGCTTACAAGGTAAATATAGCCCACTTTCCAGTGCTCAATTGAGCTGAAATTTTATTTATCTGATGACCGTGCAGTATAGCCGGAACTCTGAAATTACCTTTATTAAGTTTCGCCTTGTGTTTTGTCTTGAGTAGTACTTTGATCTTAAATGCAATGCAAATTATAAATCCAGACAATGACTTCCATAAAGGCGTGTTATTAATCTCTAATTAATCATTGCACACTCAAACGTGTCACGGAAAACACACATAAGAATCACATTACCCGAGTACAAATATTTATCTGTCTTATAAATAACTGGCCAGACCAGCACGAACCCGGGACCCTTCGCTTCACAGGTAGGGTCAACTAGGCTAGGAGTTGTTTTATTATCTTGTAATGATTATTGCAAGAAACTAACATAAAATAAAACTACACAACCTCAGTCAATTTCCTAGCCACGTGTTGTCTATACCCCTTTTTGTATAGTCCTAAAACTTCTTGAGCTGGCTTACAAAACACAACGAGAAGTAAAGTTTTTCGGCAAGAACTGTACCAGTGTTTACGTGTTTTTAGGTAAAACGCTTTCTATGTCCATCTTGGGTGAGATTTGTACGGGTTTTCCTGTTGTAATGCATCTCGCGGGAGACTTTACTTTTTATCCTTTTTCCCCTTTTCAGTTGGATATCATACTGATTGTTGCGGGCGATTTTTAAAATGAAGAGTTGTTTTAAAATTGTGTCTGAATTTTGGACTGAGTATTTGCGATGGTAAATATGAATGTTTGAAACATTACCTTGGTTTCTGATATAATATGCTGTATTGTTTTTGGAATTGCAGCATGAGTGCATTGGGAGAAATTATTTACTGTCTATGCGGAAGTGTGAATTAACGGAAGATGGAAAGTGGAAATGCATTCATAACATAAATAATTTTATACGCCTTGATTACCACAGCTTTTTTTCTTTCATATTGTGTTCATCTTATAATATATTTTTAGGTTGCAACTTGACGTGTTTCTAAACGTAATTTCATCCTGGTTTTTAACCGACTTCAAAAAAAGGAGGAGGTTCTCAATACGACAGTATTTTTTTTATGTTCGTTACCTCAGAACTTTGGACTGGACGAACCGATTTTGATTATTCTTTTTTTCATCGAAAGCTGGTGGCTTTCATGTGGTCCCATATAAATTTTATTGAGATTTGACAATGGCATCCATGATAAAACCATATAAGTCTTTTTGTATTAAGTATGTGCGCGACAAATGGACGAATAACTCAATATCACGCCAACCGATTTCGATGATTCTTTTTTAATCGAAAGCAGGTGCTTGTCATGTGGTCCCACATAAATTTGAACGAGATCTGACAAGTAGTTTTTGAGTAACTTTGAAGTCGGTTATTTTGTGTTAGTAAAATTTAGATTATTATGGTTAGGGTTATTGTTGGCAATCGTTCAGCTATGCCCTCTGTATGGTCTCTGACAATTGAGTTAGGTACTAGACATTTACAAAATGTGGTGTTTCAGCGCGGAGGTATAAAACTAAATAATTACATAGATACATGGCTTCATTATCTGGAACGAGCAGTAGGAATACCTTAAATAATAATAATAATACCTTTACCTTTGACAACACACGTGACTTAACGTTACGTGAATTACAATCTGCAATTTGAATAAAACAAACCGAAAGACACACAAAAACCTTTTAGTTAGGTATAAGAATTTTATCGTTATAATCCAAAATATCCAACCTTGTATTAAAAGATTCGTAAACGTTTACGACGTCAATATTTGCCGCAACTCGCCCTTAAATCCTATCTCACTGATTGAACTATTACCTTTAATGAAATGTGCGTCCAAGTGAATTATGTGTCCTAATCCCACGAAGACTACGCGGCTGATCGTTCAAACCATCCAAACCTTCCAACACCCACCTAACCTTTACGCTTAATAAAACCCTTGCTGCAAGCACTTAAAGTTCAATTTCGTGTGATCAGCAAATATTTTGCTTGCCGTTAACTTGTACCTTATCGTAAGGGTGCAAAGTCGGATTTTGCCTAGCGAGAAGTGAAAACAAATTTGTGACGGTTAAATAGAGCGATCGCATTGAACATTCGATTTATCCCTTGCGTTTTGCGAGTTTCGATATCGCGTTCCAGTTTTGTTGATCGCGTGTCCGCTGAGACTAACGGGTGGTTACACATCTTCACTTTCGATTAATATCGAACATCCAGCGGTACCACACCTAGTTACTCAATTGTCACGCAAAGTGTTACTTACAAAATTGCTTTATAATATTCCACGGATATTTCCTATAATATCCCATACACGTTTAGCTGAAGCGCTCATAGCCCGGTAGCTTGCATCGATTTTAAGTAATGGGTGCGGGTAGTGCCTTGGATGATTGACTGCTAGTGGCAACATTTTCATGAGCACTTTCGTGCTTTAGAGGGCACCGTCGGTCCCGCTAGTTATCAGAAGGTAAAACTCGATAAACTTTGCTGGAGGCATATGGCCAGCATGCTACTTCCGACACTTGGGCTAGCTACTAACCTCTCTACCAGTCTGCAATCTCTTCTGGAGGAGAAACAAGTGCACAGTAGTGAGCCAATAATGGACTTAAGGCATGTCCAGCTGAGAATGTGATTAAGCCGAGTAAGGGTCTCCATTGCATCTAGTCAAGGCCAACCTCACCAGTTCGTAGTACACCCTGGCTACTTTTGGGGATAGTTGGACTATGTACTTTCTACTCTAGACTCAATGATATTCAACACGGTAGGATAATTACGCCTGGCTAGTCACAATTCTCCTAAAACCGGCCTTTGGCTGAAGCATTTTTTATCCTTGTGGCCCACATTGGTGACATGTTTGGGTGCAGCTAAAGAAAGCCAAATAGTTTAAACTAAAAAATTGTAAGTAATAATAGCTGTACTGCCTTGCAGCTTCATTATAAACTGAAAAAGAAAATAATTTACTCGAAAGGTCCTTCGAATCATTCAGCTAAACCACATTACGAAGTGTTTGTTACGGTACAGTTCACTATTTACATTTTTCACGAATCTACACATGCGTTCAAACGGACTAGATGGATAATATGATAGCATTTACTATCCATTCCAAACTCAATCTAAACCCCCTAACAAAAAGCTCGAATTGCACTGACAAGGTGGTAAAATGAACAAGACACAATTGAAAACATGACGTACATTCTGAACCTTGTGTTCTTAGCAATAAGGTCGTTATAATGAATCGTTTTTATTTCAGCACGGAGCAGGTGTGTTGAAACACGAAACGCATTCAAGCATCCTCTCACGACGTGTCCATTCGAGTGTGAGGGTCCTTATTGGAAAAATATAGGGAAATCACATCGACCCGTGTTCATTCGTCTATCCCCGCGTAGCGAATCGAGTTGTCATAACAAACGAGAATCGAGAACAAACACTGCCTCGGAGTTAGTGTTTGTCGTACAATGGCGGACAAACATAGGATGTTGTTCGACAAAAATAAACCGTTTCGAACGACTGGAGATACTATAGATACCTACTGTTTTGTTGCTTTGTTTTGTTGAAATGTTGGTTAATGATGTGTGATGAAACTTATTTTCCTATTTATTTAACACATAAAATAAGTTAAATCTGACGAATTCCAAGATGGTTAGCCCAATAACTTAGTGAAGTATTAAAGCTTAGCCTTTCAGTGAAGCACAACAGTTCACACAATACATACATAACCCGGTAGCTCAATGGTTTTTGGACCTGGAGGGCTATTCTCTAAAATACAAACTCGAAATCGAAGCTCACTCAAGTGAGACTTAAAAGCGAACTTGCATCATTTTGATATGTCCTTCTCTAATCATCTGATGTGAAGTGAGTCTCGAACTCGAACTTCAAACGACTAAAGATAGGAATTTTGACGAGTTACAAAACAGAATAGCCTTGCTGGTCCTAAACGTCTTTCAGTTCATGTCCTGGGTTCCATTCGGCACAAGGTAAAACATTATGACACAGACGACACTTTGTGATTGTTGTCTGTAACGGAAATCCTAAGATAAGAAATATTTTGCAATAGTGTGAAGTTGTGAACCCGTGTTTAAGCCTCGAAGTCACCTAAATTTAAATTAATAAATGCTTTCAATCATAATGTATAGGTACATAATAATATGTATGTTGATCAGTTTCAATATTCCGTCTTTTAAAGGGTTTCTAAAGTATATTTTTGTTAAGGTCCAAGTAACATACAATTCGAAACAGTTTGTTTGCGTGAGGGTTTGTTAAACACACGTTACTACCGCGCTATTGACTCTGATAGGCCTGCAAACTTGTAGTTCAAGTCGGTTTGTGTACGGTAAACCGGATGTACGAAATTGGCATGATACTGAAAATTAAAACTTAAGTATTGGTGTTAAGGCTCAAAATTTGTAAGCATTCGATAAAAATTAACGTTTTAGTTAAATATGATATTGGTAATTTTACTGATTTACTGAGGTCGGGCAGGTCTCTTGCTATTTTCAGAAGAGTATACTATACAGTATACAATAAATCTGTACAACTCTATACAAAAAACGTCATTAATTAATGAATTATACATACATTTGTGAAGGTTACCGAGGTAAATAATAAAAAAAAATTACACACTCAATACTCATATCCCCGCATGTGGTTATTACCCGTGTCGCGGGTGGCATGGACGACACATAATACAATAACGCATAAATAACACATCACAATAACACCCATGACTCAAGTACAAATATTATTTTATCTGTCACATAAATATCTGCCCAGGCCAGAAATCGAACCCGGGACCCTTCGCTTCGCAGACAGGTTCGCTACCAACTAGGCTAATAAGAATAAAATATAGTAAGTTTATTTGACCAATGGTACAAAATTATTATTAATTAAAATGTAATTTATATATAAATAATTAATAATTTATAATTAATTAAGAAGCGCTCATAGCCCAGCGGCTTGCGTCGATCCTATGTGATCGACAAAGTTAAGCAGCAGCGGGCGCGGCCGGTAGTTGGATGGGTGACCGCTAGTGGCAAAAATTTCTTGAGCGTTTCCGTGCTTCGGAGGGCACGTAAAGCCGTCGGTCCCGGTTGTTATCATAAGATAACAGTCGTTAAGCCATGTCGGAGGCCCTCGGGCGGTTTGAAAACTTCCGACACTCGGGTTGGCCACTAACCCCTCCACCAATCCGTACTGGAGCAGCGTGGTGGAGTATGCTCTAGGCCTCCTCAAGAGGAGAGACCCGTGCCCAGTAGTGGGCCATTAATGGGTTGAAGCCAAAATGTAATTTTACATTAATAGTACAATTGGTTGCCAAGTTTTCATAAAATTATTATTAAAGCCATATTGATGCCATAAGAAACCTAGTTAGTATCGCCTCTCCCAACCCGTCCCTTAACATGGGAGCGAAATGACTGGAAAAGTTCTAAACATTTCCTTTGTTACATAATAGGGACGATTCCACTAATGAATAAAGCGTTTTAGCTTGTTTTAATCTCTTTGCCAGTAATAATTAGTGTGTCCAATTAGCGTAATTGAGTCCAAGGATGACGTGAGTCCCACGGGATACGGGGTACTTGAACTCATTATTAGATTTTCAGCTAGTTCGATAAGAGATAAATGTATTCGCGAATAAAACTTAACGATAGCAAACGAACATTCGAAAACAAATCAGCGCGTTATTAACAAGGAAGGGACAAACAAGCGCCATCTATACATCACACGCATTTTTATTACACGTCAGTAAACAAATAATAAATATTGCCAGGTATACCTTAACACCGCTTTACAAAATTGAAAACGTACCCTAACAATAAAGAGATTAGGTTCAACATTGCACTAATCGACCCGAGTCGCCTTGAATGTGCGCGTTGAAGGAAAAATGATTTTACTAACCGGTGATTAGGTTTATTTTTCTTCGATACTTGTAGGGTAAATGCTCCGTAGCGGTGCCGTGAAGTTGTCAACATGATTTAGTGACGGCAGGGAGGATGAAAAATGGCGGTATCGAGACACAAATCATCCAAACGCCTCTTGGCACAGTGATGGAACGATAGGTTTAGGATTTAGCGGTTATCTGCGTCGGACAGCGAAGCGGCCGAGTTAATTGATAGCATTTGTCATAAGTAATGAAGTGGCAACAGGAATCGTCGGGACCGAGCTGAAAGGGCAACTGAGTCGATGGCTGTAGAGCGAATCACTTTTGTGATTTATTCACAACTGTGTGCGGTAGAATAGCTTCTGTGCCGTGTGTGACAGGATGCATCCAGTTGAAACTGTTCATATTTTCATATTGATGACTTTATTTTGCACGAAAAAAAGATTTTTCATCCAACTTCTTTAGATGGGCGATACTTTTAAGTATGGTTTACAACTTATTCATAACATTGATTAGGTATTTCTATGTCTCCTCAATAAGACCTTAGCCTTGAATTCCGTGATCGGTGGCGTTCAGTGGCGTACCACGGTCATGGATAATAGCTTAATAACTTAGGAGCAATTTTCTCCAGAACAGAACAATGGATAGCAACTATCGTTTTATAATTATTCGCTGTTCGCTCACAGATTGAAGTGGAACGTTAAGTGTTATAGACCAAGCACATAATAATAAAGTGAGAAACGTTATTAATTACGATCGGGACCAGAGAAGACCTCAGTGTCCATTAACAAAACAGGATCAAGGCGTTCGGGGAGCTCGGGGAGCGGTAAACAATAATATTTGTTCAGACAAATGGAAATAGGAATAGAGCGCGCCCTCTTGTTTCTCGCTGAATAATCGATAATGGTAGCTCATGTAGCGCTGCCAAATATTGTTAAACAATTATTCTTTGGTATATTCTCGTTCTGATAGATTACTATATTTCTATAGATTACTATATATGTACTAGTGGCCCGGACTGACTTTGTTCTGTTAAAAGATTTTTTTATGTTGGGATGTAAGCTATCCTATCTTTCAAGTTGGATCAAACTGCACACGGTGTGCTTTGATTAAAATCGGTTCAGTAGTTTACGAGTCCATCGCGGACAAACAATGTGACACGTAATTTATATACCTACATTGAAGTGTCTGTGATTTAAAAATAAGCGTGTCTTCACAAGTGTTTCTAGTGTTACATGATATTAAAACACAAATAAATTGATTTATAGAGGAGGCTATAGGGCAAGACATGGGCTAGTTTTTATCCCGTAATTTCCACGGGATCGGGATTACGCGGGAACTCCCACGAGAACGGTCACTGGCACAGCTGGTCCAAACTATATTTTAGGTATTTCCTTTTTGGCCTTGGTGGCATATCGATTAAGGCTTAATAAATTAATGATCATTCATCATCAATCATTAAGCCACTGGTGTTGTTGCTGTACATGGGTGATGGTGACCACTAATCATCAGTTATAATATATCTTTAAACATAAATTGATTGATATAAAAATGGTTATTATTTCAAATAACCCAAAGGAGCATTGTGGTTTTCAATTTATTATTGTGTTGTGTTGTCGGGTTTTGAATATATTTTTTTTCTTGATATACATTATTTAAACCTTGTTATAAAGTGAGTAACTATTATAAATTCAGGATAATATCCATGGAATCAATTTTAATATAAAAGTAATTTTAAATTCTTCGTATTCATAATCCTTCGTATTGTCCACGAAAATCTTAAAAACGTGTGCGTATAAAAACAAATTCAAATGTACAAATTTAAAATCATTTACTCATATAATAATTATTCATATACCGTGTTTTTGCATTACTGTTTCTATAGGAGATATTAAGCATCATAGAAAATCATTAAAAAACATCGCACTTTTTTGTAGTTTGAAAAATAGAAAAGCGTCACATAGATTGTTTTATCAAGCCTGCTCAACAATTCTCTTGAAACAAAGATGTCGTCTGTATTTTCTTTGGTCTGTTTTCCAAACGCTCCCATTTAAGATCTTCTAATTGAACTGTCTTTCAATTGCTAGCAACTATTGAAACGGACAATTTTTGTTCAGAACTTCTAAAGGCAATGTGACTTTAGTAACAAATAAAAGCTTTGGGTAGAAAGTAATGTTTTTATTTATTTCAAGATGCAATATGGATACGAAATTCCTGTCTTTGTGTTATTCATAACTAATATGGTAATAATACCATATACGAAAACACAAAAATTATGGTTGTGTTTCTTTATAATAAAATAATATCTACCTATAGTAAATAATACATATTTTTTAATTTAGATCTGTAAAAAGTATGCACAGGTAACCCTAAGGTTAACTGCGTTATTTATCCGATTTGTAAGATGTCTTTTTAATAATTCATCACATCCATAACACGACATTGAGGACACAAAATTAATAACATGAAACCTACAGACACAAATCCACTTACTCTGTGACAAATTTCCACTGGAGGCCGTACTTAATGCCGATTACTCGAGTCAACAGACCAAAAACTCCGCCTCAGTATGTAGGAGCGCTTGTAATGTTTCGGAAAATTACGTTCTATCATCCTCAATTACAATTACGCGCTCATAGGTCGATGGAGGCACCGAAAGCGATTGGATATTGTTATATTGGGAAACGAACCACTCGGCTATTGTCAATCGTAGTGTATGAAGTGATCAAATTCATCAAATAGCTGCAGAATGGTCGCTCGTGGAATAATTATTGAGTGCTGAATTTGATTTTTTCGGAAAACATCCTTAAAAAGTACAACGATCGAATAACATGAAACCCTTAAACTTAAAACCACGAAACTCCAATAAGCGTTGAAAACAAGCTCTCTTAAGAATAAAACCAACCAACAACGTATAAATCTCGCGCTATCGGTGTTTTAGTCTAATAATTCACGGCTAAGTTAGTGCATCTATGTAAAGTTCTCGAAGTCTTGGGAAGGTTTTTCTTTAAGGTTTAACTACGAACACGTAGCGTGGCGCGAAATTAAAAATGTGAATAAGACCTTCGTTTAGTGAAATAATTCTTGACAAAAAATAACCGACTATAAAATTAGGGATAACTCAAAAGTTACTCGTCAGATGTCGCTCAAAGTGGAACCGCATGACAAGCAACAGCTTTTGGTTAAAAAAATAATCATCAAAATCGGTTCACTCAGTCGAAAGTTCTGAGGTAACAAACATAAAAAAATACAGTCAAATTGAATACTATTTTTGAAGTCGGTTATTAAGGTCGATAATACTTGTATCGTTTGATAACCAGACTTCGTCTCAACTAACTGGAAAAACTTATTACCTTGGGCTTTCAATAATTTTTAAGTCATTTGCAAATACTAACCAGATATTATGGATGGATAAAATAAAATGATTGAAAATGGAAAATATGATAAGAGAAACATTTTTGTCTCACGAAAAATTCACGGGTAATCATATTCAAGACGCTTCATATTATTATGGTCTAGGTCACTTCTCTCTATGTTTTACAAGGTCGTTCATTGCAAAAGTGATATATTGAGGTTTATTGCAAAGTCATTTCTAAGTGCTCTAATCTTGCAAACAATGCGTCGGTAACACTTTTTTGTGGTACGCTAATTGCTTACAGACACTTGCGACATGCTCAGGTCTACTCAAAATGAGATACAGCCATCGATCATACTCCACAAGTGAGGGTTTGACCCCACAGCATGTAAACATTTCGAGGAACTTAAAAGCGCGTTTTTTCAGTTTCCCCAGAAATGTTGACATTAGAATTCCATGCTGGATTCAAATCAAGTTACCAAACGCAAAAACTGATTTCCAAACTGTGCTTTCAAATCACCATGTATAATAATCAACTGTATTTTCCAACCATCTCTATTTTCTCCTTCATCGCAGACTTTCGTGGAATAGGGTCGAAATATCTACATTAATTTTTTCTATCATGGATATCCATAAAATATATTCAATCTGCAAAATGTGGAAAATGTAACAAGGGTTATCATTTGGCTTGTCTTACTTCGACTAGCCTCGAGGAAATTTCTTCCAGCAAACAAGAATCGTGGCTTTGTCCCTCATGCGCTAGTAAGTGGAGGGGCGACAATGGTGATAACACTCCGTTGCGTTTCCCCAGTCATAATAATATAACAACGAGACCGCCTAAAAGAATTGCATTGAAGTCGCCACCCAAGGTCGACTGCGGATTGACTCGTGACGACGTCAGAGACGTGGTACAGGATTTATTACATAGTGAAATGGACAATCTTTTTTTACGACTCAGCCAACATATACGTTCATCAATTACGGCTGAATTAATACCGATTCAAAAAGAATTGTCGGAATTAAAGTCTTCTTTAGCATCAGTAACTACACAATGTGACGACGTCATCACGCAACAGAATAATTTTACGGTTACCGTGAAAGATATAAAAGCTGAAAATGCCGCCCTTCGGGCAGAAAACAGTGAATTGATGACCAAAATAAACCAGTTAGAGCAGTTTGCCCGCGGAAACAATGTGGAAATCCAGTGTGTGCCGGAGAAAAAAAAATGAAAACGTTATAAGCATCGTTAAAAGTATCAGTCAAGCCATCAATTGTGCTATTAAGGATGAACACATATTAAGCTGCAGCCGTATAGCCAAAATTAATCCAAAGAGCACCAGACCTCGCTCCATAGTAGTTCGATTTTGTTCACCAAGGATCCGTGACTTATTCTTGGCTGCTTCAATCAAATTTAATAAAGCCAACTCCAAGAATAAGCTCAATACTTCTCATATTGGGCTGAGTAGTGAGAATACTCCTATATTCATTGTAGAACACCTCTCAGCTTCCAATAAGGCACTCCATGCAGCAGCCAGGGCGGCAGCCAAGGAGAAGGGATACCTGTTTGTATGGGTGCGCAATGGCAAAATTTATATGAGGAAAACCGAAACTTCAGATTATATTATTATTAAAAATCTTAATTCTCTGAGCAAATTGGAGTAATCATTAGTGTATTTTCCTCTTAAAATTTATAAGTAGAAAATTCTTATATTGTGTTAACTTGTCTATTTTGTTTTATTGTTTTTTTTTTTTTTGCTTAGTTAGGTATGTCAAATCTTACAGTATATTATCAGAACACGCGCGGTCTTAGAACCAAGACTCACACATTCTATCGCAATGTTTGTTGTTTAAATTATGATATTATAATTCTAACTGAGACGTGGTTAAATAGTAGTGTTTTAAGCAGTGAAATTTTTAATAATAACTATATTGTATACAGAAGGGACAGAGAGTCATCCGGTTTTCATCCTGGTAAGGAAGGTGGGGGCGTAATTATTGCTGTTTCAAGGCATATTAATTCTACTAGAATGAAAAATTGGGAAAGTAAATGCGAAGATATATGGATACGTATCGACCTTCCTCATAAGGATGCAATAAAATCAATTGTGTTTTGTGCGGTCTATATGCCTCCTCCGATACTGTCCCCAGTGTTAGATACTTTCTTGCAAAACTGTAATAATATTCTAGAGATCTGTGAATACCCTTTATGTATAATGGGTGACTTTAATTTGGGTGGCATACAATGGCAACATGTGTACGACTCAGTATCAGAAATTAAGTTATCTAATGTTGAACAATCACTTGTTGATTTTGCCTTTTTAAATAGTTTAAAACAATACAACACTATTGTTAATCAAAATAACAAAGTTCTTGACTTAGTTTTATGTAATCTAAATTCTTGTACTGTTGATTCTGTTTGTGATACCCTTGTTAATGTTGATACATTTCATCCGCCGTTACTTTTGACAATTTCATTTCTCTCCAAGCACATGCTAAAATATAATAATAATATTAAAATCCCAAACTACAGGAAAGCTGACTATGACAAAATAAATAGCTACTTGGCTGAACAGGACTGGCGCGATCACTTTTCTAAATGTGTGGATGTAAATGACATGTTGAATACTTTTTATCAAATAATCAAATTGGCTATTACACAATTTGTTCCCTTTCATGCACCATCGAATAATAATAAGCACCCAGTTTGGTTCAACCGAGATTTGATCAAAAGTCTTAAAAGAAAAGATATGATGAGGCAAAAAGTTAAAAAGTATAAAAACCCCCTGGATGAAATTAGGCTTAATTATTTAAATAAATTATGTGATAAATTATTATTGGATTGTTATAATTCTTATATTAACAGCGTGGAGGATATGATAGGTAAAAACATAAAGGGTTTTTGGTCGTATATGAAAGCCAAGCGGAAAGGTTTTAGTACATATCCCTCAAAATTCACCGATGGCAATGTCGACTTCACTACTGGTGAGGAGATATGTAACCTCTTCGCTGACTACTTTTCTTCTATGTACAGCTTTAATGATCAATCGTGTACGGGTAAACAACACAGTCAGACCGAAATAGACTTTACGGGCAGTTGTTTGGCCTCAGTAGAAATTACTCTAGATGAAATAATTAAGAAAATGAAAAATCTGGATAGTAACAAGGGAGCTGGTCCAGACGGGATACCCGCGGTTTTTGTAACTAATTGCATGCACAACCTTGCTGAGCCTCTGTTTTATATCTTTAAAAAATCTATAATTTCGGGTACATTTCCTCAATGTTGGAAATCAGCTAAAGTTATTCCTCTCTTCAAAGATGGGGATGAATGTCTAGTTTCTAATTATAGGCCTATTTCTATATTATCGACATTTGCTAAAATTTTTGAATCTCTTATATGTCCTGTTATACAGTCACATATGAAACAGCAATTCTCTATCCACCAACATGGTTTTATTGCCTCGCGTTCAACAAGTACTAATCTGGTATCTTTCCTCGAGTTCTTGATCGATGCTGTCGACTCAAATAAGCAAGTAGACGTATTATATACCGATTTTTCGAAAGCATTCGACCGAGTTTCACATCCACTGTTAATATATAAGCTATCGAAATATGGTTTCCATGGGTAATTTTTGAATTGGCTGCAATCTTACCTAACCGGACGATCATTTTATGTAGTGTTAGGCGGATTTGACTCGGGACTTAGGGATATAAAATCGGGCGTACCGCAAGGTTCACATTTAGGACCAGTATTATTCAATATATTCGTAAATGACATTACTAACTGCTTTCTTAATTCGACACCCTTTCTTTATGCTGACGATCTCAAATTGGCTAGATGTATAGAATCAATTGATGATGCAGAACTGTTACAAGATGATATAAATAGATTGACTGATTGGTGCCTATACAATAAAATGACACTAAATGTCAAAAAATGTTTTCATATAAAAATTACACGAAAATTAAATTATATTTCTACTTCGTATCGCATTTCGCAAGACTTAGTCCAAGAAGTCGATACAATCCGAGACCTAGGTGTAATAGTTGATCGTAAACTAACATTTGTCCCACACATGAACTTTATTATCAAAAAAGCCTCTAACATGCTTGGATTTGTCATACGGCAAGGAAAAGTATTTAAAAGCCTCGTAACGAAAAAAATCCTTTACTACTCACTAGTTCGCAGCATACTTGAATATTGCAGCACTGTTTGGCGTCCTCATTTTTCAGTTCATATTTTAAGAATGGAGCGAATCCAAAAAAGATTCCTATGGCACATAGCTCGTGGAACTACTTTTGCAAGGAAATCGGTATCCTACAAGGAGAGACTAAGAGAATTTAGGGTTGTCTCTCTAGAGGATCGTAGGGATCAAACTGACCTTATGTTTCTTTATAAACTCTTAAGAGGCAACCTTGATTGCCCACAACTCTTACAAATTATAAACTTTAGAGTGCCTTACAAGTATCCACGTTGCAAAGTAACTCCTTTGGTTCCTCCGTTACGAAGAACAGTGTTAGGATCAAACTCACCAATACATCGCCTCAGCAGGCTATATAATCAGTTTGAGGATTTGGATATTAGCAATACCAGCATCTATAAATTTCGTTCTCTTATTAAGATCATCTGCCAGCGAAATGTATCTCCATCTTAATGATCAAAATTTTTCTAAAAGATATCTGATGTAATAAGATAATAAAATTACATATATAATGATAAATCTATTTTGTTGTTTTATAAATATGCAAATACTCGTATGTCAGTAGTCAATTTTCTAATGACCGCGGTCGTGTTCTTGTTTTTATTTCAATTTTTATATTATTAAGTAATTTAATACTTTTTATTTGGTTACCCACACTTCATACTGTGTAAATTCTTGGTGAAAGCTGTGTTTGCCTGTAATTGGTTTCGCATGTAGCATAACGACATTTTGTTTTGTATCTACACATTGTTATTCATGTAGAAACTGTTGGTGAACCTTAATAAATAAATAAATAAATAAATAAATAAATCTGCGATGGCATGCGGTAATATGAAGTACGGCCATATCCACGATGATATAAGATCAAATACTAATTTACCTTTATCATAACCATAAAAATATATGATCGGTACTTTTTCTCTCCACGTCCGCACATCGCTTCTATTCGGACAACACTCTAAACATCTTAGATAAATAATGTCGGTAAAGCTCTAGATTTATCACTTGCTCGGTGAATCTCGTGTAAAAAACTTGTTCCCAACACATTTTCTTCGCTAGTTACTGCGCGATGTTAATAGTTTTTTGTTCCTCAGTATATCTTTGGATTAAGTGCAGCGTTTGTTTTCCTTGCTGCTATACTGCGATTTTGGTTTACATGTCAAAGTGCTTTTGTGGTATAAGAAAGTCCCAATATAGTATCATAATACGTAGTTTTTATTCGTAACGGTAATATCTTCAACCGAAACACAATAATATGATTAAGTTATGATGGTACTTGCAAATATAATATTGTAACACTTTTTGTTTTAAGTGGATGCTGTTATCGATGTGATCAAAAGTGTATTTAAAAACTGCATTATTTTATATTCAGAATAAATTGAGCCTCTATCTACACTAATGTTATTAAAAGGTAAAGTTTATAAGCTTGTGTGTGGGACATCATTTCTGGAACTACTTCAATTTCGATTCCCGAAATCGAACCATTTCAAAAAAAACTGGGAATCTAGTCAGTTAAACCTATCATTTAACCGTGGAACTACCAATTGCATCGTGGTAATGTTACAGTTAATGCACCTTAAGGAGGCGAAGTAAATTTAATGAAGTATCAAGAACCGTTTCAATGCAATGTGGTTGTAACCTTGGGATCATTGCTACTTTGGCCACAAAGTGGATATTATTTGTAAACGTAGGACAAGGAAATCTGACCACGTGAAAATCTCTCACACAAATAGAAACCATTGCCAGGTTCTACATGACGGATAGCCTAATCCTTTAAAGCGAATCCACTGCGCGCTGAATCCGTCTACGTCCAAGTCAATTATGAAAAGATTTCGTATTGGCGGATTTCACGCAGCATCGATCAACATCAAATTGTTCGGTGGCAGAAGCAAAAGGCGCGTTAAAATTACACGGTGCTTTTTAGGCCTAGTACGCAGTCATGTCTAACAAGCCCAATTGGAATTTGAAATCCAGGTTTTAAGTACAGTTTTCGATCACGTGATTTAAATTGGTCTTTGCCTGTTCAATTATAGAGATCAGACTAGATTACTGTTCTTAAAAACGTTGTATAGTAATTTGCGTGAAAGTAGTTACGTTGGAGTTTGGGGTTGGTAGAAAACACATTTTAAAAGATTTTAAAAGCCGGGCATGATACAAAAACATAGACCGTAAAATATGATTTATTAAATATCATAAATAAACAATCTGTGATAGCTGGAATTATCGAAACATTAACAGCATGAGAAGGTTTACAATTTACAAGGTATTACAATCAGAGCCATTAATTGAATCAAATCTGTGAATTAAATCAAATCGAATAAGGATTTGAATCAAAACCACTTCAATTCAAAAACACTTCAACTACTTCCTATAACCCTTCCGTCATATCAGGTTGTTAGTGAATAATCGAGTTTGAGACTTCAATCGAACAGAAGACAGCGCACTATCGAGCGGGAACTAACGTTGGCTGAAAATTATATAATTTATAACAGATCAATAAGTGTAAATATCAGATTACTGAGAATGGCGTGACTTGAAATTTTTAGAATCTTGATTGAACGAAGCGGCATCGTCGCGTTTGCCTATGCCTATGTTTCATTGTGCAGCTTGCATGCAGTCGTTAAATGAACCGCCGTGGGTAGTAGGCCTAACCTTTTTACCAAATTTTTAGTAAATTAAATGTACCACCATCTTTGGATTATATTGACCTACTGACCTATATCATCTATCGTAGTAGATATCCATTTAAGTTCATAAATAAAAGAAATTCTACTTATTGAGAGAGGCAGGAAACTGATCGAAATTATTCACCTCATAGTGCGTCTATGATTGAATTTGCCCCCCTTTTCTCCTTTAAGAGGAAAATAACATAAAGGGGGAAATAATTACGGCACGTTTCCGATAACGTGGGGTGAGTTAGTAATTAAGATAGGGGGATGAGTTGTTCTCTCAGAGGTGCGCATTTCATTCTGTGACGCGGCACTATTTTTGCTTTAGTTACGTTACAAAGATCGTTATTGGAATCGGTGTCATGTTCTCATAAGCTTAGCACCTTTAAATTCTATTTTATGAATTTAAGTTGAGAGGAATTCCTGACGTAAACTTTTTAAATTGTCCTCCTTCTAGTCTTTGCTATTGCTTTGGAAACTTTAATGACTTATTGTAGTGTTTCATACTGTGTCTTTATCAAAAGCTGTAAGTTGATTCGAGCAACTTTTTTTCCTTCTTTAAAAAAAGAATTATCAAAATCGATTCACCCAGTGGAAAGTTCTGAGGTAACAAAAATAACAAAAAAATACAGTCGAATTGAATACCTCCTCCTTTCTTGAAGTCGGTTAAAATAGTTCATCCCAACATTACCTGTGATTTTATTTTATATTTTGTAGTTTTAATAAATATGTAGCATATTCTACTCAAATCAGCTTTCTATTACTAAAGGGCGCTGCTCTACACTTCGAAGAGACGGTCATGGTGAAACTATAAACCGTAGTCAAAACCGAACTCTAAAAATAAATCGTTTACAAAAATAATTTTTAAACGCCCAAATTAATATAAGAACGACTGAAAAATACCGTAGAACTCCAGATATAAGTCGAAATGAATAAAACGGTGCGCTCCAGCACAGTATAGGAATCCCAGTCAATTAAAACGGAATATCAGCCATTGAATACCTACCAATCAAAAAATATTTTTTATCCCCGAGAGCAGGGTTCTGTATAAAATAACGAAAGAAGTCAAGTTACTTAAAAACATGAGCGATAGATTCTACTTTTAGGAACGTATTAATTCCTTGTGTTACCAATCTCGTAATGAGGCGTATTTGTTTTGCGTACGCTGTAAGTAACATCAAGTTCTATTATGATGGTATTAGGGTTCATTTTCCGTTTTGATCTGTCTGAATAGGGATGTAGTTATTACACGAGCGAAGCAAAGTTACCAGGTGTGATTTATAGGGACACGAGGCTTTGAATTAAATCCTCGTCATAATTTCATGTGGAGTGCCGAAGGGAGCGTCGTAACGGATTTTCGTGGTTAATTACAAGGGGTTATTCGATACCGTGTATTTGTTTGAAGTAATTACATTTGCCGCTCATAGCTCAGTTCATGTCGATATTACGATTAATAAAATTAAGATTGCCTTTTTATTCTTAAGAGAAAATTGTTTTTCGTACTCTTACACTTTCGTTAATTGTATATGAGAAATCATACACATTTTATGCACTTGCCAAAAGTGTAGTGCCATTATAACGATAAAAATCTGGGCAAGTGCGTGTCAAGCCACGCGCAATGTAGGGTTCCGAAGTAGTTTTATCGACTATTACTCATTAACTGACTAACTACTTATGCTAACATAGCCATGATAGTTTTCCTTGTAAATACAATAACCTATTTTTGACCATTTTTTCACGTGTCCAACTCCAACCGTTTAGCCAGCGGAATGGTGGGGATTCTAAGGACCCTAATTCCAAAAATAGTCTTTGAAATCCCATAATATTTTTTGAAGACCTTTTCAACGATACTCCACCTTTTAGTACGTGAAAAATAAAAATTTCATCTTCACGTTACCTGTACCGCTACAGGTATGAATACAATTAATGTTATATACGTTTGCTTCAAAAACTCTATTCTTCAGACGTAGCTGGCAACAGCGGTAGCACACTGCCGCCACGGAAACCGGGGCACCAAGCATCTAGTTTACATATATTAAGATGTTGTAGGCCCTCACGTATTACCCACAAATTGCCGAGGTCTTTTGCCTAATAAATTGGCAACAGCGACATCTGCCGCCTTAATTACATGCGAGATTAAAGGCCTCGGTACGTGAGTTAGCATAACAAAATTACTATTGAAAATCTGGCTACCAAGTTTCTAGATGGTGAGGACAGAAACATTTTACTTACATAGCAAGTTTAGCGAGCTATTGCTCAATTAGTCAACTATAAACTGCTTCGTTACCGCTTTAGAATTATAATGAGAGGTACAACATTTCTGTATTTACGAAATAAAGACGACCCGTGTGGCGCAATGGTTACCATGTCGGATCGCCACACCGAGGGTCCTGGGTTCGATTCCCAGCGAGGCGGAAATTTGAATGATGAGTTTGAATTTCTGTTTTCGGTCTGGGTGTGAATGTCCTTGTCTATGTTATGTGTTGTCCATGGCACCCACGACACAGGGAATCCTAGTGTGGGGCTATGAGTGTGAAGCGTTATTATTATATAAAGGCTTTATACGAAAATATCATGATTATAATTACGAACATAACATATTTGCAAAATAATCTTTTACTTAATATTTTTGATTTGCTATATTTGTATACGAGATTATGATATTTATTAGTATATTATTATTATTATATTAGTATATAGTAGTATATAAATTAAAGTTATATAAGTATTCTATTAAAATAATTAATTTATAGTTAAGTATACATATTATTTTTTATTATTATGTATTATTATTGTCATATTGCACCTTTGTTTAATAATTATTGTTACCACCTACCACAACCTCTCACCTACACCATGGGTTGACTGGGAGAGAATGCCCTATGGCATTAAGTTCGCCCTTTGTAGACCTAGCTAGTAGGTTTTGCAATAAAGTTTATAAATAAATAAATAAAATTTGTATTGAGGACTGGCTGACCCGGCAGACTTTGTACCGCCTAGCAATCTCTCCGTCTCTTATTCCGTCAGTCGCGCCAACCGTCAAACGACTGAATATTTCTAACGGCCGGTCTCAATAATGTACTAACAGATGGAAGACTGTGGATAGGGCTGTCATCTGTCATATTTGTAAATTTTTCAGAGGCAAAAATTGACAAATATGACAGATAACATACTAATGGTAGCCCTATTCACAGCCTTCCATCTGTTAGTACATTATTGAGACCGGCCGTAAAAAGACAAAAGACATCAAATGTTTCACATGTTTCACAAATGAAACAAATAGCAACAGGGGTTTTAATCCGTAATAGCGGTTTAAATTTTACGTAAATTTAAAATAACAAAATTGCTAAAATAATTTACTTTATTCGTAAAAACTCCGTAACTCTAATTAAAAACTATCAGGCAGGATATACAACTGGGCCGTAGAGAAATTTATTTCATTTTTGTGCAAGGAAACTAGAAAATTCTCATACAAGAGACGAGCCTCTTTGGTCTTTGGCCTCTAATTAAGCCGACAGATGACTTGGAGGGCGCTTCACGACAAGAATACGATTTGTAGGGCATTCATAGTGAGGTATGTCACCAGGGTTATACTATTACGAGGTGCCACAGATAAAAAATTGTAATTTCACGTGCTATAACAGGTATGTATTCTACAGATATGCATACATGTCTGTGCAAATATCCAACTACAACAGTATAAGTGATGACATAATGATAGTAGTTTACAAAATTTTTAACATGACAAAATTACTTTGTTATTTTTGAACCTATTGTTTTGTAAGATTTTATAACTTTCCTAATAATTGACTCGGTTTTATTTAGAGGGTAGGTTAAAACAATTGGGATTGGTTTAAATTATATTACTGTACCTTTAGTACAGTGACGTGAGTGAGTATTTCCTTACAATATTAATAAAATGTGTTCAAATTTAGTATGTACGTTTGGAAAACAAAACATTTTATTAATTCATACACGTATTCCATAAATGAAGATCAACTAATACCAAGCGGGCAAAACAATAGGCAGTTACTTCTATACAGAACCCATTCTATAAGGGCGCAGTGTTAACTCAATATTCACAAAACTGGGTTTCTTTGACGCTCGAGTACGAGGAAACCCAATGAAAATATCCCACGCAAAAAATACAGAGCATAGAAAAAGGTCTAAAGAAAAATTTTAACCGAATAGAATATTAAATAGTTGTTTATTACTGTAGTTCCAATAAAAAAATCGTAATTTGCTTCATAAAAATAAATTTTAGCGTCGAAATTCTCTGTATTTTCAGCGGTAACAACTTTATCAAAGAATATAATGGGTAGGTAGGTATGGTTTTATTAAAATGTTAACCGGACAAATATGCGTATATTCTGAATTATCTAAGGAAAATTAAATGTTTATTTGCAGCCTAGCTACATCGTTAACAAAAATATGCTTAGCAATTTTCAACCCTATTCAGCGTCACGTAAATTTTACATTAGATTAGCGCAGATATGCGGTTGTGTGAGAGAAGTAGTCATTCTGCGCCTTAATGAGATATAAGATCGATGCTTCCAATGAACACTACTCTAACTTAAAATTATGACGATTTCGTTGTTTACGTAAATCGCTTCAGTATTTTATAAGTATTAAGCACCCCATTTTTTTTAAATATCACAAGAAATAAAGAAGTTATGAGGTTTACATAACGCTAAGTATATGTAGGTACTTCAGCAATCGTGTGGGTAGACACACCGCTATCAAATTCTCCTTCTGTAAACCTACAATATTGGAGTTAGCGTAGTGTTCATTGGAGGCATCGAGATGATATTTATCAATTACCTTAACCCATGAAGGTCATTCTAAATTTTGATCTTTATAATGATATAGTCATAACGTAACTATTATAAATTAGAAGAACCCTTTAGAGAAACGCGATAGTAAATATTATGTTAAAGGAGCACCTGATTCAAATATCCATACTATCCATACTAATCCATACTAATATTATAAATGTGAAAGTGTGTTTGTTTGTTTGTTTGTTTGTTTGTCCGTCTTTCACGTCGTAACGGAGCGATGTTATGGTAAGATTTTTTGTGTGGAGATAGGTAGGAGGCTGGAGAGTAACGTAGGCTACTTTTTACCGCAGTAAAACAACTCATTCCCATGAAAAGATCCATTATGATGCGTATTTGTCCATACTTCTATACTTCCACTAGCTATTACCCGCGGCTTCGCCCGCGAGTTCAAAGGGAAGTAACAATGAGTTGTTTAACATGCATGACTCTTTCCTAGATATAATAACATAATAATTAATAATAATTCATAAATAAGTAACAGATCCAAAATTTAAGAGATACTAAGAGGAACCAACTGTATAACCTATGACCCTCCTCGACCTTCCAACTATAAGTATAGAAATTCATACATATATGATACTAGCTATTACCCGCGGCTTCGCCCGCGTGTTCAAAGGGAAGTAACAATGAGTTGTTTAACATGCATGACTCTTTCCTAGATATCCATACTAATATTATAAATGCAAAAGTGTGTTTTTTTGTTTGTTTGTTTGTCCGTCTTTCACGTCGTAGCGGAGCGATGTTATGGTAGATTTTTTTGTGTGAAGATAGGTAGAAGGCTGGAGAGTAACGTAGGCTACTTTTTACCGCAGTAAAACAACTCATTCCCATGGAAAGATCCATTATGATGCGTATTTGTCCATCCATACTAATATTATAAATGCGAAAGTGTGTTTGTTTGTTTGTTTGTCCGTCTTTCACTTCGTAACGGAGCGATGTGATGGTATGACTAGCTATTACCCGCGGCTTCGCCCGCGTGTTCACAGGGAAGTAACAATGAGTTGTTTAACATGCATGACTCTTTCCTAGATATAATATCACGCATGTTAAAAAACTCATTGTTACTTCCCTTTGAACACGCGGGCGAAGCCGCGGGTAATAGCTAGTAGAGTAATAAGTTTTTATAAAATATCTGAAAGTCGTGGGTTCGGAAGGATAGATTCAAGGACGACATAATATGTATATGTAAATCCATGCCAAGTTACAGCTTTCCAACACTATCGGTCTCACCCCAAACTGCTACGGACGGACAACACGAAACTATATGGGTTCCGTAATGACTACCTGTGGCGCCCCTTCATATCTGGCGCCCTGGGCGGTTGCTCAGTCACGCCCTACTCTAACGCCGGCACTGTTTTTTCATTATTTTCTTTTAAACTCAAAGCTAGAATGATAACTGGAATAGAAAAAGTTGCAGTTAGTCGATGAACATTTCTTCTTTGAAATACTTAAGAAATTCTTAGAACGAGAGTCCTATAAAATAAACATAGCAGATTGTTAACGATATTCTTAAAATATCATCATAGTTAAAAAAGTACAACGCGTTAAAGTTGCCAAGAACTAGTAAAAGAAAATAGTCTTTATGAAGAACTGCTTACTTTGATCTAGTCACACGGTAGTGTCCCTGCCAAGACAAACGACTCTACCTACTTTTTGTCGAAGTGTTTTGTCGTATTCTCGGGCCCACATAACTTCGGCCTAAATATTTCTGGAGAGCTCAGTCTCAAAATAGAAAGCAGCAGGTTTTGTAAAGTCAAGGCGTGCAGTAATGCCTTGTAGTTTTTTAACAGTAAATGCATTAAAAAAGCTTGTGAGTCTTGGCAGGATATTTTACACGAAATGTTTAGCTTGGATGCTATTTACTTACCCTTGCGCGAGATCTTGTGCCTTGCTGGTAGTCCGACCCAAATCGCCCCTGTAACAAAACATTTATGATTACATTAAAAAACTAGTCAAACAAAGCTATCACCCATGCAATAGTAATAAAAAATAGTAATTAAGTTATGAATTACTCTTTGCCACTTCCTGTAGAAAATACAAGAGTTATTTAAGATATGTATATGAAAAGAATTTCGAAAATAACAAAATATTAAGGCATCTACATCCTGTGCGGCTGAAATTAATATTAATAATAAAGTAAATATTACAATATTCAATATTACAGCGTCGTTAAGATTATATAACGATGCAAAGCATTATCTCTTTGCAAATCTATTAAAATAATGCTATAGTGTAACAATTAAATAATTGAATGTCCTTATATTAAAATCTACATTTTACAGGATCCCATCAATTCCTTAGGATCCCATCATCAGAAATATATGGAAAATTATATTATGACCGTTCTGGAAGTATACCCTTTGAATATATCCCACTAATTCTATTGACATCCTCATTATTATTATCAAAGTTAAATACGTCATAACACATCAAAAAACTATTCAAATTATCGCCACTCTTGTCCGCTCTTTGTCAATGTTTCCGACTAAATTGGACACCTCCCCCGTGCTCATTTTACTCCTGATTAAATTCGGACCCCTGACGCATTTCTTAAACAAGTGTAAATGGATATGGCAAAATGGATAATGTTATTAGAATGTCGTGTGTATATCGTAAGGCATTCGGATGAAAGAAAACATTCGAGTTGTTTTTTTTACCGACTAGGAGGTATTCAATTCGACTGTTTTTTTTTTGTTTGTTACCTCAGTACTTTCGACTGGGTGAACGACGATTTTGATGATTCTTTTTTTAATCGAAAGCTGGTACCTGTCACGTAATCCCACTTCAGTTATTTTTTTCTTGGTAAAATTATTATGTTTCAACAGAGCTATAATTGTGTTTAATCGTGATGTACATTATAGTTATTGAATCGGGCCCTTCATTCAGGAGCTTCCCACTTGTTTTCAAGACATCAGTCTTTTATTTACTGCTACACTTGGATAAGAACAGTAAAGAGCAAAAGCCATTGTTAGCTGGCAATACATTAAAATACAATACAATACAATATTCTTTATTGTGTACCTACACTAGAAGTACTTAAAATATTACAGTGCAAGTAGTATTGACACAATAGACGGTCATATCTGTAATAGCGATTTCTAACAGACAAGCTAAAGCAATGTGAAGATTGAAAATAAATTGATAAAATGCTGGTAAATTAAAAAAATGACGTGCATAAGTGTATCAGTGATACCTACATGAATAAAAGATTATTTCATTTCATTTCATTTCATTTCATTTCATTTCGATACAATACAATACTTTTATCAAAACATAAAACATATCAGTACTAACAGTATTGATAAGAAAAACATCGTTATATCAAAACAATACTGACAGCATGTTTTTTTATGATGTTAAAAAGTTTGGAAAAGGAAATTTTCCAAATTAAGTAATATTAATTTTTTACTGCTTCAAAAGTTACAACCACATGCAGAAGCTGAAAGTGGATCTTATGTGGCTCAGTCCATTTTTCATAAAACTTGCCTAATAAAACTTGGCTACTAAAACTTGGCTACTAAAACTTGCCTACTAAAACTTGGCTACTAAGCTAAGTATTGCTAAGTATTGTTTAGGGGGTTATCCATTATGGGGTAATGGGAATAACGTTCTTCTCATTCGCTACCTTATTACCGTTTAAGATGAAGATGTTTGAACGCCACTACTTCTACACTAATCTTTTACACGTATTAGTTTCAAATAGTCACAGTAAAGCCAGTACCTTATACCCCAAACAAGTACGACGATGTCATGATACCAGAAGTTGGTATATTCACTTAGTTTGCGACAGAACAACTGTTCGCGACGAGCTAGTTCCGCTGTACCCACAAACGGTGGTTAACGCTCTACTTCATTTCGAAATTCGGCGACAGAACGATAAACTTGTTAAGGAGGCGCATTCTAAGGTTTCTAGTCCCCGCGATTCCTTCCGTGGCAAACCTTCTAATATCATAAATGTGAAAATATATTTGTTACTCTTTAACAAAAAATCTACTGAAAGGATTTTCGTGATAATTCTTGACAAAAAATAACCGACATCAAAATAACTCAAAAACTACTAGTCAGATCTAGCTCAAATTTAAGTGAGACCACAAGACAAGCACCAGCTTTCGATTAGAAAAAGAATCATCAAAATCGCTTCCCCCAGTCGAAAGTTCTGAGGTAATAAACATAAAAAAATAGTCGAATTTAATACCTCTTTTTTGAAGTCGGTTAATTTACACACACATGTACACATGGTTTGAAATAACTTGTAGGGTATTTATTATCCCAGAGAACGCGAGTAAAGCCGTGTGAAATACACGTGCCTGCGTTGCAGCATACGCAGCTGTGTTCTTTCATATAATGTAATACAAAGATGACGACCATGTAGCATAGTTGGTAGCGACCCTGCCTACGAAGCGAGGGGTCCCGGGTTCGATTCCCGGTCGGGGCAGATATTTATGTAACAGATAAATATTTGTACCCGGGTCATGGGTGTGATTGTGATGTGTTATAAATATGTATGTGTCGTCCATGTCACCCGTGACACAGGTACGCCTACTGCGGGGGTATGAGTGTGTTAGCGTTTTTTTTAAAGTCAACTCTATACCACGCTGCGTAGTGCTGCGCTATATGCGGCTTAGCACACGCTCAGTCTTAGCGGCTGACTCCAGAACATGGATCTTGTTTCATTATGATTGAGTGCGGAATTCTATTTCAAAACGACGTCCTTGTGAGAATTTGGGAGGGCTTTATGACTTATTCAAGTGTCTGAAATTTTTATTTTGCATGTCATTTGCCAAAGATTGAATGTACATTGGTAGGATAAGATACCCTTTTAATAATTTTGCCTCTATCTACCTCTATGCAACTACCACCTGCGTTCGAAGTAGCGTAACTTTATCGATCTATTCACAGCACAAGTTCTTGAAGCAATCGTAGTTGCTACGTCGGCAAGGGATGTCGAATTGTCGCATCAATCTTTCCCACTGATCTGCCTGTTGCATTGCGTGATGTAGACATCCCTAGGCGTCTGAGAAAGTTGGCGAAGCCAGCAAAGTTATTTCCCGCGTTATTTCTATCTGCGGTCACCTGAATCCTCTGGTAAATCTTTGTGGATGGATTACTTGAGACAACTCGAAAGCTCCGAGTCCGGCATTATTAAGTTTCAAGAATGAACGGGTATGGTCACTTTGCTTGCTAAGAAATATTTATTAATAATTATCATTTAAAGGACTAACGCCCCAACTTAGCGTCACTAACGGTTACTTCAATCGTTCCTTAGTACAGAATTTGTATGGTGGTTCTTTACTAAGGAGAGGTTAAAGTAACCGTTAATGACTCTGAGTTCGGGCGTTAGTGTTTTTTTAATTTAAAGTGTAAGGAATACAAATTCCTCATTTTGAAAGCTATTAGGTATCACTTTCATAACTACATAATATACATACAGTTATCAATAACGTAAGTTCTTTAAACCAAAGCTTTGGTACTTTAAACAGCACCATTTAGAACAAGTTTTGAAACTATAACTGTAACACTATACTCGCTTGCAGCGCCGCTGAGGTTTCCACATAAGAGTTAGTAGTACCAAATTCAATTACGCCGTCAACGCATTGTTAACTTTACCGCGATTAGTTAAACGCTGCTTCCACAGTTAACCAGCCCTGGCTTACGTAGAACCGTCGCGGTGTATGAACTATGAACAAGTTAAGAAACATTTTGGGATTATAAAGCTATTGAGTTTCAAAGACATTTTGATTTGTTTAACACTAGAGTTAGCGGAAGGTTTCTGTCGTTGGTGGATGCGTCCTTTCATATTTTCATGTCGATGTTTATGTTCGATTGTAATGTGTCTTCAAGTCAAAAGTGATTAGACTTCTACATTGTTACTTAATATTAGGTGGTTGTAAATATTTTGTTTGTTCTGGGAATAGCGATGGATTTTCTTATTTTTTAACCGACTTCAAAAAAAGGAGGAGGTTCTCAATTCGACTGTATTTTTTTTTTTTTTTTTTTTTTTATGTTTGTTACCTCAGAACTTTGGACTGGGCGAACCGATTTTGATGATTCTTTTTTTAATCGAAAGCTGATGGCTGTCATGTGGTCCCATATAAATTTTATTGAAATCTGACAATGGCATCTATGAGAAAACTACATAAGTCGTAAATTTGTGTAAAGATGTGCGCGACAAATTGACGAATAACTCAATATCACGTCGACCGATTTCGATGATTCTTTTTTTAATAGAAAGCTGGTGCTTGTCATGTGGTCCCACATAAATTTGAACAAGATCTGACAAGTAGTTTTTGAGAATTTGAAGTCGGTTATTTTTTGTTAGTAAAATTTAGATTATAATATTCCTTAACTTCAAAACTTGTAAACCAATCAACCAATTGCGTGAAAACATAGTTATTCAGAACAATTTTTAAACGATCCATTCTACTCCACAAATGCTAAAGCTTCAAAATCCTTCAACGAACCACATGCTGCTTACACCAATTGGCAAATGTGACAATATGATAACTATTTAGCTAGGTATGTATTTTTACACGCTTTATATTAGTTATCATCTGAAATCGTCAAACTAAATAAATTGTAAACCCGCAATTAATAGCCACAACAACTAAGAAAAATAAGAAACTGTTTTCGAATAACCTTTTAAATTTTCTAAGCAAAATGGCCGATGTTCATGAGTAGCCCGCCATATTTTACAAAGTTTTGTTGAGCAACTTGCATAAATTATCCGACATCAAATAGTTGGGCTGTCTAATAGTTTGTAAAGACGTTGTGGTGAGCCGCTGTGTTTCCCTCCATAAAAGTTAGAGTTCTCGCAGATTATATTAGTGTTGAAGATGGTTTGGGTTGATTTAGATGTGTTTTACTATGATTTAATCTTATTTTAATTAAGCGACGTACTTGAAGATTTAAGGGTACCTGACATGACGTAACCAAGCCTTACTTTTATTAAGTAAATGTGTCGATTAGTTAAATATTTATAATTAGTAAGGCAAAATTTGTACTTCGTTTTTGTAGAAGGTGTAAACCTCAGATTATAAAACAAAAGATTTATAATAATTATGAGGTGTAAATATACAACTTTAACATGACGTAAATGTATTATTATACAGTTTATACGTTACTGTACTCAGTCTGTAGTATGCGCAAGTAACAATATGAACAAGTTTTATTTTCAACTGAGGTATCTTTAAACTTTGCTTCGAATCCCAATATTCGAATGTTGGTATGTAGTTTGGCACAAATTGGATATCTTTGAAAGTGGCCAGGTTTCAAGTCTTATGTAGATGTCACGCAAAGTTTTGCCGTATTCGCTTAACTTTCAAGTTGCAGTTACTGTAGGTACGTTTATAATAGCTCGCATGGATTTCGGTCAATTTAAGTAAAACCATAATGAATTATACATTTAAACCTTAATCAGGAATCACACTATCTAATGTTGAAAACTGTACAAAAATTCGTTTGGTATTTTTTGAGTTTATCGCGTTGATAGATACAGACAGACGCGGCTGGGGGACTTCATTTTTAGGGTTCCGTAGCCAAATGGCAAAAAACGGAACCCTTATAGATTCGTCATGTCTGTCTGTCTGTCTGTCTGTCTGTCCGTCCGTCCGTATGTCACAGCCACTTTTCTCCGAAACTATAAGAACTACACTGTTGAAACTTGGTAAGTAGATGTATTCTGTGAACCGCATTAAGATTTTCACACAAAAATAGAAAAAAAATAATAAATTTTGGGGGTTCCCCATACTTAGAACTGAAACTCAAAAATTTTTTTTTCATCAAACCCATACATGTGGCGTATCTATGAATAGGTCTTCAAAAATGATATTGAGGTTTCTAATATCATTTTTTTCTAAACTGAATAGTTTGTGCGAGAGACACTTCCAAAGTGGAAAAATGTGTGTCCCCCCCCCCCGTAACTTCTAAGATAAGAGAATGATAAAACTAAAAAAAATATATGATGTATATTACCATGCAAACTTCCAACGAAAATTGGTTTGAACGAGATCTAGTAAGTAGTTTTTTTTTAATACGTCATAAATCGTAAACCGCAATTTACCTCGATCAAAGTTACAACGAACTTCAAGAACTTTTATATTATGTTACTTGCTGCTACGGAACCCTTCATGGGCGAGTCCGACTCGCACTTGGCCGCTTTTTTTAATATGTATGGATACATAATGTATGGCTTGACTAAATAAATGGTTCAATATTTTTTATTTATCCCGAGAATGACTACGGTGGATACTAATAAATGGCAGGTTGGACCAAACTTTGTCTTGCGTATCTTATTAGTTTCAAATCTAGATTTCACAAATTAATAAATTGTTATTTGTATTTTAATTGTTAATAACACCTTGCTATCCATCGTTTAGAAAAATAAAAGTTAAATTATAGGTAAAATTGTTAGAAAAGACATCTAAGGAACCAAAACAATAAAGTGGACTTTCCGTGTTTTATTTAAGTGGTTAACGCCAATTATACCTAAGTCATATAAACAAGAATTTTATAACAGGACCCCGTAAAATATCCGAAGTAATTTTTGGAAACTGTTAGACAAGAAAGTTATTTTGATGTTCAATAATTTACGCAAGATGTTTGGCGAAACTCGCCAAATTTATCGAACGTCAACCGAAACTTTCTTCAACTCGTTTAGTAAGCTAGTCGCCATTTTAGTTTCAACAAATTCGGTTTTTCTTTGAATTATTTTCGCATGTACATTTCTTTTATGTTTAGTAATTTACTATATAATACAATCAGAATTCTCAATCAAGATTATTATGTCAGTACGTCGAAATCTTAGCTAAGAGAAAAGTTTTATTAAGTTGCAACCAGCTGGTTTTACAGGTACCTACCTACTACAAACGAAAAAATTGTCTTTAAATGTTTTCATTTATCTAATTGCTTTTCAATTTATCGAAACTATAATATAAACGTTGCTTTAGTTATTAGATTAATGTAAATAAAAAAATAGTTTACTATGTATCGTTGATGTTATTGAAAGATACACTATAATTATAATTACAGCCAACAAACTCTGTAACCGATATAATTTAGACTTTGTGGTTCCTGTTGACATAAGTGGTAACTGGTGGCAGTTAGAAATTGAAAAGTTTCAGGTGAAGAAGAAAAGTTAAAGCTAGACGACGCAATAACACCGAAAGCACATATTTTATCCGCTTCTGGAATACCTCCAAATTCACGCGTCAATTGAAAGGGGTGCTAAGTTACCTCTCAAATGCTTTTTGTGCATACGAGTCAGATGAAAAATACTTTGTTGTATACTGGGACCTAAACGCGCACTGAAGGCATGCATTTTCGTGAACTATGTCGTTCTTTTTATTTCTATACTGTGACAGAGAACTTTACATTTATGTTAATTTAAATATTTTGTCATAATAATATTCTAATTATTATTATAACTCAATTAAATATGTTGGGTAAAAAAAGAACTGCTGACCCGGCAAACTTTGTACCGCCTAACAACTCCCCCCCCCCTCCCCTTCCCCTCTCCCTCTTCCTCTTCCTTCTCCTCTTCCTCTCCTTCCCCTCTCCCTCTCCCTCGACTGTCAGTTATAAAATAAAAAAAGTTAGATATGTTGTTAAGGTTACATTAGAAAGTTAATATGGTCGTTAAGTTTTCAAAGATCGGACCTCATACTACAGTTATGAAACAGACTTTCCCAACGCACCTAACCGTAATACTCATTGTATTAGTCGATAAACGTATTACTTTAGAACCCCACATTGCGCGTGGCCTGACACGCACTTGCCCGGTTATTATTATACGTTAACGATTTAAAATGGTTAACCATCTTAATAGATTTACTGATAAACTACTTGAGTCAAACAAAACATTTTGATAGGTCATAAATACATAAATCTCCCGAAATTAAATTATTTTTCTGAAATACAAAGCATCTTTAATTTTGGAGAGCCCTTAAAACATTTCTTTGAAGCGAGAGCCCTACGAAGCAGCGAGTGTATTTTAACGATCCGATACTTTTAGATATAACTAGTAACCTGACCTTGTCTCGCTTCAGCAAACATATTCTTTTACACACGAGAGTCCGTTGTCCGTGTAGCGTAGGTTTTTTAAAGATAACAGCAAAAATAAGGTAAACTCAACAAAGGAATGAGCTTCTAACAATAAAATTCATAAGGTTACATAACATGGAAAGATAGGAGAGAACTATAGGGATTGAAAAATTCAGTTGAATTGAATAGTACTAGTTTATAACATAGTAGATGAATATGCTATATATTTTATGTTTTTTTGTTTATTATGACCAAAGAGCTGTTTATTGGATACTGTTCATGGCCATTGAAGAATATTCACTTTTAGCTCTAGCTGCTTTGTAACCAGATCCGCTCAGATTAATAAATATTTTTGTAATATTTATTTGTAATTTTTTTGAATCATGTGCTGAGGAGTTTCTTTGCGGCTTTTCTTCTCCTCCACTGATCATTATCTTCCTTATTTTCTCTATTCGAAAATAAGGTTATTTTACTCTCCGGCCTTTCAAATTTTCTATTCCCAATCAGCAGAAAATGAAAGCCTTAAGCGAACTTTTCCTCTGTGCCTAAGGCCCAGACGGTATGCAAACAGAATTAGTCTCTATAATCGAATATCGGGTACCTTGTTTGTTCATGGACCAATTACGAAACTTGGCGGCCGAGATTAGATGGGAAAACACATTGAGAAAAGTTAAAACTGAAATAAATTGACCCCCTCTGCTCTGTTAACAATGAAAAATTACTCATTTTATAATTATCGTCTAAACGTCTAATGGTGGTCACTCACGGTCGTTCCATCGCGTCATTTTTGGAGCCACGCCAAACGACATATGTCAAAATGGCGCGATTGGACATACAAATTTTTTAAATCACGACATCAGTTTTTCACATTCACGATCAAATTTTGGCTGTATATCACGCCATTTGACGCGATGGACTGACCGTGAGTGGCCACCATAATAGAATTAGTGAGTGGTTTTCCCCATGGAAGACGACAATGCCCTAGTAAGCACTTGGCTTGTTGCATGTGCGGATCATAATATGATGTTATCAGCGTATCATTACGCACACATATTTAAAACTATTGAGACTCAAAACGAAAGCCGAAAAAGAACATTTAAACGAAATTATTCTAACATTCCTTGACCGCAAAGAAATATTATACACTATTTTTGCAAATATTTTTGTACTGTCAGAACAGTACAGGCGGTTTAACACTTCAAAGGGAGATTTTCATAATAATCGTAGCCGGTCAGGCTCTTGGAAAAATTCTTGGAAAGACATTTTGACTTAAGTCAATATTACTGTAGGTAATACAAGAACCAAAAACTTTATAAACTTGTGTATTTTGTGTCAGCAGTAACTTATTTTTATTTAAAACCTGAAGTAAAATATGGACATATATTATAAAAATGTAATATTTTATCTCACAGGGAAAAAAAAGGAAGGAAAAGTTTTAAAAATGATGATTTATTAAATTAAATCATGTACACAATTATTAAAAAATATTAATAATTTTCTGAATTTGGCCCCTTATATTTATTATAAAATTTTTGGGGAACTTTATTATTTATCATATTACATAACACTAATCTTATTTCTTTTCTTTACTATGTGCATACTGTCGTCAAGAAATGATTGAAGAATTCCTTCATACAAATTTTTTAAGTTTAAAAGTACTGAAATGATATTACAAATATACTCAAATACTTTCATGAGCGATTCCTGCAACAGTTCCTAATTACTTCAATACCTGGAAAAGGTGTTGATCGATCTTAGCGAGTTTAAACAACTTGGAGCCAAAGTTAAATTGGCTTCAGACGAATATTTGTGAACTAAACCGTTACCATTGGAATGTTCCCTTTATCGCCAGACCGGCTTGCTTGAGATTGCATAATCATACCAAATGGTTATTTATTTACAGCATGTAAATCATAAATAAATAAATAAACGCTAACACACTCATACCCCCGCAGTAGGTTACTGCCTGCGTCGTGGGTGGCATGGACGACACATAATTATAACACATCACAATCACACCCATGGCCCGAGTACAAATATTTATGTCACATAAATATTTGCCCCGGCCGGGAATCGAACCCGAGACTCTTCGCTTCGTAGGCAGGGTCGCTTCCAACTAGGCTACAGAGTCGTCAATGCATTGTGTTGATACCCTGAACAGCATGTCATTGTGATACCGGGATAAGCCTCTATGAATAAGTGGAACAATTAATAAAACATCTCACGGGACTGTCCAATGTCGCCTTCTACCCGTGTACCCATAACAAGTGTGAGTGTCTTCAAACCATGAGTGACTTTTACTAAGTTCGATCGCTTTACCATTACATTTTCATCATCCTTTTACATTACATTATCATCAGGTTTTGTCTTCAAGCATTGGCTTATTTAGTATGATAAAAATAGCCGACTTTAAAATTAGGGATAACTCAAGAGCATTTAGTACAGGAGTGTGCGAGGGCATATTGTCTAATTTTTATCATCAAGAACGTTACCTATTATCTCTTCGCTATTCAATCTAACTTACGTAAAGTCACGCTCGAGATTGCCAATAACGCACGATCTCTTTATTAAAGATTTGTAATATCTAATAAGATTTCACGTGTTCGGCAAACATCAAAGGATTGTTTACTCGCTCCGTGAACAAGAAATTTGGAAGCAATCAAAACTTTAACGGTACGGCTTGCTTTTGTCTGTGGATGTGTAATAAATTGTGTTAGTTGTTTGCGTGTAATGTAATTTCAAAATACCTAGTTACTGAGATACGGCAGCTGAAATTAAAGAACTTAAAATTGGTATTTCATCTTTGTCCCGAGTTTCAAAATTATGTACTCCTACAATATATTAATATGGATACTTGTAATATGATAGAGGTTAAAGTGCTTTGTTCATCTTCGAGTCTCAGTCACCTGTCAAACTATTCTTGATAGCTCCGTTCGACATAAAGATAAGGTTCCTTATTATTCTGCTCTGCTACCTTATCCGATAAAATGTACGTTGAACGCTTCGTAATTATGGCAACGCATTGGTGTATATCAATAGTCGGCAATGATTAACTTGTTTTGTTACTTCATTCAATAGTTAGAGCAAAACCAACGCTCATAAAACCCCTAAATAAAATAGCTTCACGAGGTGGTCAGTGATATTTTTTTTTATCTTGTCTTCTATCCCTTTCCGTACGCTCAACAGCTTGAGGATAGTTTTTCATAAAATGAGGATATACAGAGCCATAGTCGAATAGTATATGACAGACATATATGACAAAATTGTAACTGTAATAGCCTACTACTATAATACTATAAAAATGTGAAAGTTTGTATATGTCGGTGAGGCCACGAATCTCCAGTGAAGGTCCAGGGACGGACCTCTTTATTTTACAACGCTTGTCCGATGCAGAGGTTGACATATAAGAAACGACATGTCATATTTAGATGAAGGAACTGTCGATAAGATGGAACGGATGATCACAGTGTGTGTGGAGTGTGTGTGAGTGTGGAAGTACTTGGAAATATTGATGTGAACGTTAGGAGAATTGGAAATATATCATGGAGCAAAGTAAAAGGAATATTATTTCATAACCAACATCGTAGAATACCCTTTCTGCTTTATATACATGTTTGTTACTCTCAAGCAAAAACTGTCAAACTGATTTTCATGAAATTTAGTACATAGGAAAACCATGATCTGAAATAATGTTCGGTTTAGACGTAATAAGTAGTTAAGCTGTTAACTAAATTTTAAATAAAGTTTATATAAATAATTTTTACTGTGCGTCCACACGTAATAATTTAGTAAAGCTCTTTAGTTTATAATATAATTCTACTTAACTACTTAAGCATTTTACTAAATTACTTAAGCATTTTACTAAATTTTAACTAAAAAGTGCCTGTCCAAACATGTTAAGTAATAAGCCCCGCCCACCTACTTAACAGAAAGTAGAAAACATTCTAAATTACTTGTCTACTTGATTACTTAACTACTAAATTACTGAACTACTAAATTGTCCGTTTATACGTATTAATGTAGTTAAAATATAGTTAACTACTTTACTTAACTACTTAATACGTGTAAACCGAACATAAGACATAGGTTATTTATTATCCCACAAAACGCGGAGAACGCCGCGGGCTGAGCACACGTCTGCAATATGACAAACTGTTATTACGTGCACCGAGCCAATGTTTGATTAGTCCAAGAACATCGTGCTACGCTTCGCGCGTTAACGCTTAATTCAGACATTGGGTACAAAACAAGAAGTGTCTCGAGGGGGAAACTTCTCAGCTAATAGAAAAACTCCTGCTTCTTCCACGGCATCATTAATCACCATTATCCAGAAAGTCGTGCTACAGAAAAATACTGCTTTCACCGCCTTTATATCTGCTTCGCGCTTTCAGCCAATCACTTAAATATAACGCTCGAAATGTATTGACAAAATAAAATATAACGTTATTTCATAGCTATAGAATACCGACGTGCGCGGTGTTAGCACAGAAGAAATAATAGTACATGTGTAAGTAAAGAATAATATACGCAAAGGCAATTGATGAGAACCACTCTGTAGACGCATTGTTGATCCTTTGCTTGTGAAACACCTTTAAATAATAGCATAAAACATGCCGCTATTAAAATGTAATCAGAATTTTATTGTTTCAGAGAATTCATAGTGATAGAACATTGTAATGTATAGAAAAATATTTATCAACTAAATATTTTTACAGTTTATTCTGTGGCGTATCATAAAATGTTCCCAGCTATTTAGTTACGCAGTCGAAACGTTAGCTAAGAACAGAATCAAAGTAGGCGGTTCATGGTCAAAACATAAAATAGACGTAAAATTTTCTTAATTAATTGTGTACAGTAATCGAAGTTTTTGCAGTAATCGATACTGAAAACGTATCATGCACCTTTCAAACTGATTACTTTTAGAAATAAATAGTATTTTAGTTTTATTCCTGTGATGCAAAATAAGAATCATTGGGGAAACCACAACATATTCAGTGGCCCAATAAACGAGCTGACCTAATTTAAAATTTCAATCTTCGTTGACGCACAACCGAATTACGCTTCGTTGACACGGTTACGCACAACCGTTATAATTTATTCCCATAGTAATAATTATAATGGACACGAAAATAACGGTCATTCGCCACATCGAACCAACTAGAACCGAATCGAATCTGAACCCAGCTCGTCTCAGGGTAAATTTTAACTGAGCTAAAAGTCGCTTAGAGTCGTTAAAAAAACATTTTCAACAATTTGCAATTTTCCAAAAAGATACTCTTCGTTGCTTAATTTGGATAATTTAATATTGGTTCCGAAAATCGGCAAAGTATTGCCTTTGAAAAACTATCCTCTGATGAAAAATGATGACGATGATGGTTAGCTGGTAGAGAATGCATTAAGTATTAAGCTCGCCAATTTTACCCTGTTTTTGTGGTCAATAAAGTCTAAATAAATAAATAAAAAAAATGAAGAGCTCTGATGTTTACCTTCTGCGTGTTGATCTCTCGTGTAGAGATGCCCATCTTCTCGTGGTGGCGCAGCTGCACGGGGTAAATGATCTGGTAGTAGTGCGCGCCGATGTTCCGCACCAGGTCTTGGTTCTGTCTGTACTCACGCAGTAGTCGCTCCACTTCTCCTGAGGACAACGGAAAAACTAAAGTCTCGTATATATTTTGTACTGGAATACACAAACACATCCCGTAAAGTTTAGAATAAAAACTGCCGGAAAGATATAATAAAGTCAAATGTCGAAAAGTTACAGTAGTTCTAGAGACTCTAGATGACATAAAATCAGTTTTACGTCTTAACATTTGATTTATTCTTATCAAAAAACTTATGGGGTCTAGAATTACTTGCACCAAACATACATTCTATTCAATTTTTTCGTCATAAAATTATCGAAAGTAAACAAAAACGTCGAAAGAAAACATCGACTTTTCATAATTTTCTCAAATATTTGAGCGAACTAATAAGAACTTTCCAAGCGTGGCTATGGCCTTAATAAAGGTCACTACGAGAGGAGACTCGAGCCCAGCAGTGGGGCAATCATCCGTTAGTTAGTTAATTTCGTTAGTTAATTAATCTGTATTAACATCTATGTTAATATAGATCTTAAATATTTCTATCATACGCGGTTTGTTCCTTCCCCATTTAAGTATTTCACTTCAATCACACGCGCCCCGCGACGTCTTCACTCGTTTGAAGGTGTTGATTAATTATATTTGCGAGCGGCAAACACCGTGAAATTTGAATAACGTTGTTCGCAGAAACCAATTTTATTTACCCCTTGATCTGTGCTCGGTGAGTACATTACCGTAATATATTCAATTTCATAGCACCAAATTATTTCGACGTCCCGAATTATGCTTTGTTCTCGAATTCGGTCAACGGATCTCAATGGGTAGTTCTAGACTAGACTAGACTGAGATTATATTTCTATTATAAGGAATATAACACGGCTCGTTCCCAAATACGTTCATCATTGACTATTCGGTTTTGATAACCATTGGTCAAAGATTAACAGATTTAGATATGCACAACAGCCAAATCGTGATTCAGCATTTAGTTGGAACGATTGTGCACGATGTTCTGATGCTTACATACTCGTAAATACAGATAGAAAGGTAATGAATCGCATAGCCCATCAGCCTGTGTCAATAGTGTGTCAATATATCGTACATCGATTGATGCTATCACGCCAAGCCTCCTGTTTGACTTCACTGACGTCTGTTCTACCTCGTGTACCCGTACCCCGACGGTATACGTGCATAGTGAGAAAGTTTTAAAAATGCAAGTTGAGTAATAGCTTGCAAACAAATACATCCCAGCACTAACAAAGAAAAATCCTCTTTTATAAGTTTGTCAACTGCTAAGTTAAATCATTATAACTTTTAACAAAAAAATAACCGTTTTCAAAGAATCAGTCTTCGAACAAGTAATAAATTGAGAACATCATGAACGTATGTATTCGAATCTCGCTCTTTAAATGGGACCACATGACAAGCACCATTTCGAATTTTGAATTCGATTTTGAATAAAAAAAGAAACATTAAAATCGGTACACCCAGTAAAAAGTAATCCATACTAATATTATAAATGTGAAAGTGTGTTTGTTTGTTTGTTTGTTTGTTTGTTTGTCCGTCTTTCACGTCGTAACGGAGCGATGTTATGGTAAGATTTTTTGTGTGGAGATAGGTAGGAGGCTGGAGAGTAACGTAGGCTACTTTTTACCGCAGTAAAACAACTCATTCCCATGGAAAGATCCATTATGATGCGTATTTGTCCATCCATACTAATATTATAAATGTGAAAGTGTGTTTGTTTGTTTGTTTGTTTGTTTGTTTGTTTGTTTGTCCGTCTTTCACGTCGTAACGGAGCGATGTTATGGTAAGATTTTTTGTGTGGAGATAGGTAGGAGGCTGGAGAGTAACGTAGGCTACTTTTTACCGCAGTAAAACAACTCATTCCCATGGAAAGATCCATTATGATGCGTATTTGTCCATACTTCTATACTTCCATATCCATCCATGAGTTTTTTAACATGCATGATTTATTCCTAGATATAATAACACTAGCTATTACCCGCGGCTTCGCCCGCGTGTTCAAAGGGAAGTAACAATGAGTTTTTTAACATGCATGATTTATTCCTAGACTAGCTATTACCCGCGGCTTCGCCCGCGTGTTCAAAGGGAAGTAACAATGAGTTGTTTAACATGCATGACTCTTTTTCCTAGATATCACGTTACGACGTGAAAGACGGACAAACAAACAAACAAACAAACAAACACACTTTCACATTTATAATATTAGTATGGATTATTATTTTTAATTATTATGTTATTATATCTAGGAAAAAGAGTCATGCATGTTAAACAACTCATTGTTACTTCCCTTTGAACACGCGGGCGAAGCCGCGGGTAATAGCTAGTAAGACATAAAAACACACACACATAAAACACACACGCATAAAAAACAGGCGAATTGAGAACCACCACCTTTTTTTGAAATGTTCCACAATATATTAACCTACCATACTAGGCCTTTGATAAGTTGTCACGGAAAATTCAGCTACAGACCGCTGCAGTTTAAGTGTAAGAGCCGGTGTCAAGATCTAAGCTGTAGTGAAGCCAGTAAGTCGAGGTGTGAGTCGGGTATTATGGGCGGCGGTTCAATGTAAATATTTATGCGGCTCCTGCTTAACTACTCAATTTAGACATTTCAGTCGCAAGGCGGAGTTTGTTTGAATGAGGTGGAAATGTCTAGCTTTGAAAGCGAAATCAAGTTTAATCTTGTTAGATGAGTATGTGTGCGTAAGTAAGTTATGATAGAATTGACATTGTGAAAGTTACAATCATTTAATGAAATTCCCGTGTGCAAATGTTTCATGCTTTTGACGATAGCTGTATCACCAACGCTCAATGATTTCATGATGATGCCCAAGTTAGGAATTTTGGATCTTTATATCTTTTGTAAATAATCATTTCAGTATAGTAATTTTTTTTGAGTAGTGTAAGTTAAGTTATATTAAGTTATTAGGGTTCCATAATTCAAACGGAACCCTTATAGTTTCAGTCAGTCTGTCAAAAATATGGGTCTGTAAATACCATTTTTCGATTCAAGGGTCCGTTCACGAACTATTTATCTTTAAAGTACTAATTTTGGTTAGGAGAGCTTATCATGTTGATCTCCTTGCCTGATACTTTCATAGCACGCTCATGGTATCATGGTATGAGGTCATTAAATAGTACGCTGTAGTGGAATCTCTTTAAACTTATTTGCCCAGTTATTCATAAAAACAAGTAAACATATCGAAGGCTTAATTAGTGTTTTGTTTCTTTCGACCAACGACAATGATAAAACAAAATTTATAAGGGTGCAAAATAGATTAAATACTCGTAAGTTTGATAAGCGTTTATGAATAAGGCCAATGATGTTGAAATGAAAATCGATTCACTCGTAATTGCCTAGTACATACTAGAACAAGGCAAACCATCTAGTAGGTAATACGGTTGCGAACTATGTCTGTGGTTGCGAATTTCAGCAATATTCAATATTCGCGACTGAAATAGATAATTTAACATTGTATGACGCCCCTATCAATTAATTATTGTGATGATTGACAGCACTCTGAAGCGGCTTTCAGCGCTGGGGTGTGACGTCAGGGAGTTCTTACATTCGACGACACGACAACGACATGGTTTAAGTCAGTTGTAAAATATAGTTTTATGATTCCACGCCACTTGAAACGACAAAGAAGTCTACGTTACAATCAAAACTATTTTTAACCGACTTCAAAAAAGGAGGAGGTTCTCAATTCGACTGTATTTTTTTTTTATGTTTGTTACCTCAGAACTTTGGACTTGGCGAACCGATTTTGATGATTCTTTTTTTAATCGAAAGCAGGCGCTTGTCATGTGGTCTCACATAAATTTGAACGAGATCTGACAACTATGTAGTTTTTGAGACTTTGAAGTCGGTTATTTTTTGTTAGTAAAATTTAGATTATACATAATCTAAATTATTACATAATCTAATCTAGATTATACATAATCTAAATTTTAATAACAAAAAATAACCGACTTCAAAGTCTCAAACACTACTTGTCAGATCTCATTCAAATTAATGTGGGACCACATGACAAGCACCTGCTTTCGATTAAAAAAAGAATCATCGAAATCGGTTGGCGTGATATTGAGTTATTCGTCAATTTGTCGCGCACATCTTAACACAAAATTACATATTTGATACATATGACATATTATTTAATACATATGACATCGTTGTCTTATGAAGAAGTGGCTTTACTTGGGAGCAAAACTAGTTATCTATACTAACTTATATATTCGGCTGGATCACATGCGACTTTTTTACACTTAACTGACTTAACTCAGATATAATATGACATTAGACAGTCGGTGTAGGTGAAGAAACAAATAGTTCGAAAATTACTTATCAGTAGATAAGAAGCAAGAAAAAACTGTGTAGCTTACAGATAGAATGACACGTTTATTATTATTACCATTTTATACGTATTTTATGGCACTAATTATAATGTAAAGTTATTAGAATTTAATTTTTCGACTAAGGCATGAATTTTGCTACACCGAACCGGGCACGAGCCGTGCCCCGAACGAGGCACAGACGAGGACGGCACGACGACGCGGACTTCGAGTGTTTATGCTAGACCGTGCGACGTCCGCGTCCAAGCCTCGTAAAATGTTAGTGAAGTTGCTCTTGCCCGGCCCGGCTCGTGCCCGCACGGTGTAGCATAATTCATCCCTAACACGTAGGCTTCGGTTTCTATTTGTAAACAACTAAAATTGTTGATAACATCAAGTTTTAGAAAAGTTAATATTTTGTGTTAACGCTCACTTAACGTGCCAACCAATTGGTTAGAATGGACTTGGCACCGAAACGCAATTACAACTCCTTAAGAGTACTTGGAATATGTAACTTGAAAGATTTTAAACATAAAATTTACGATAACATTGTAAAGAATTCTCTTCTTGAGTTATTTAGTTTGCTTATTTGAAATAAAAAAAACATATCATTTGTTACTAAGGGGTCTTTAATTTACAAAAAATTACTTTGTATGAATCATATTAGTTTTTATTTAATCAACCAATCAAATCAATTTAAAGTAGAAAAAATAAAATAATATCGTATTATTTTTATTCCACAAAGATAAGTTCATATTACAATGATCATAATATTTGCAGACTTCGTTAAATTTTATATGTATTTCCTGATAAATCAACTTTGCCTGAGGATATGTATAATTGCCTCATACCATTAAGTGGGGCTGAAATCATGCTCTTAATTAAATTTACTAGCGTTGAATTTATCTGTTGATTTATCAGGATATATATTCAACATATACAATTAAAATAATAGGATATACAATTTAATAAATATAATAACAAAATTTAATAAAATTTATTACATCATTTTCAACTACATGAAATTTACTCGTACGTTTTGATACAACACTGAACACAAAAAAACATACAGACCGTTTTCGTAGGCTTTTTAAAATACTTTATAAGACTGGTCGGTTCTCGGCGAACTAAAAAAAATCAGTGATCTGAAAATCGAATGTTAATTTTTAAAAAAGGAAAACCAGCGAATTGTTTAAAGAGTCGACTTGGCACCGAAATGCAATTTAATCGGCTCGGATGCACTGGGCTTCGGTAATGCGACGGTTTTTATTCTGCGGTGTACAGACGACAATGCAGTTGCAGGTCTGTTCAATCAGCTATTTTTAACTCTATCCGAGAAAATAGGGATTAAATGCACTTGACTACCCGAGACTATACGCCACTTTTTTGTATTTCATACCGATATTTTGACCCAGTTACATGAATTAGGTAGGTACATATAGTTACGGAAAGACTGCGGTTGCGGAGGGAAACTCTTGACATAATTATAACCCTGTCAACATTACGACTTGATCATTTTCCTGTTTCTAACCTATTACGACACACGATACAACGACTCAGCAGATCGTGAGCTCTCATTACAATAATTAAATAAATCCTTGACAAGTCACTCAGCCAATCTTTACTCCGCACAACAGAGGTATGTACGGATAAAATATTCAACCATAGCATTGTCAATGCTACCAATTACAAACCAATTGATATTCTATCGATTTTGTTAAAAAAAAACAATTGTTTAAAAGTACGGCATTCATTGCTACTGGTCCGCTTGCCGTTGTTTTTTACTTTGCCTCTGTAATGCAAATTAGTTGTTTGAACAAAGCCAGTTACATTGGTTTTTAAATTGGAATAGTATAGGGGTGTGGAATCGTTTTGTTGGCAAAGATTTTCTTTAGAAACTTTGGAGGAAAAAGTGTTTTCTTTTATGAAAGAATCGACGCGTGCTATATTAGTTATAGATTTTATAATGAGATAGGTAATAGAGTAATAATCGAAGATTAAAGCTCTAACTCTTTACACACAGTGGAGATATAGGACGGTCTTGAGTTGACATTAACATACCCTTTTCTCATGTTTTGTTATGTCGCGATTTTTATAGGCAAACATAAATATACTTATAAAAAATATACTTGCAAAAACATAATATACTTATAAAAACTACTTACCGCCATGGTTTAAGTGTAAGATCATTTAATTTTTTTAAACATTATCTATCATTGTCATTTAAGTGTATGGCCTAGCCAGAAAGTCTGGTGAAGAGGATCCTTAGCTCCGCAGGTAAGATATCAAATTAACATGGAATCGTGTACGATTTCATTTACCCGAGAATATTACTCTATCCATATAAATCCTCCAAAGTAAAGTTGTAGGTCGAAATTTTACCGCTATTTTAGAACATTTTTGGCCAGAGTTCATTAGGCAAATGTACGTTGGTCGGCTTAAATTGAAAACGAAAGATCGTGTGGCAGGTTTCTTTTGAAGAATTTACATAGGGTTTTTGAAAATACTTACATTGGTTTTAGCATATTCACAAGTTTTATGATTGAACTCGAATGTTAAATAGTTTTTAATAAGTATAACTCGTAAAGTCGAAAGTGAAAAATGAAGGTTTGCACTTTTGTATGTAACTAGGTAGGTGAAAACAACCTAGCGATCCACCTGATGGTACTTGTAAGTAGCCACCACCACATCAACAAGAGGAAGAACATCACCTATGCGTTGCCGATCATGAAAGTAGAGAGAAAATTAAAGAAATAACTTTCTTCCTCTACAAGACTAGTCCAGGAGAAAGAGTCAGTTCCGTTTGGGTTCCAATATGATCTAGTGAATATTTTGAGTTATTCAAACAACAATACGTGCAATGACAATCGTAAATCAATCGTCTGCTCTACATACAGTAATTATACGAATCAGCTCATTCGGGAATCGTTTCACAAGACATAATGGGGGTTAAAATACATCATGATGTAGAATAATCGAGCCGCTGTGTACTGAGGGCACAGCACTCGGATAATTCAATTAAACCCTGGTCCAATTCCATTAAAGTTTGAAAGCGTATTCATGGGAAGTAAATCTTTTGTAATGCGCAGAGGCGCGGGTTCCCGCGATTCGTAGCTACGTGACTAATTGAGTTCGCTCAGGGATGAGGCAAATTATTTCTACTATTGACTTTCGGCTCAGTTGATTCGGATTTTGGATTGTGTTGACTTTTTATTTTATATTTGCTGAACCTCGTTAGGCCGTTGATTTTTATGCTTTATCAGACGATGCAATCGGAAGCGTTGTAGCGTGTCTAGGTGAAGTCCGACACCTTGTCTTGATTGCGAGTGATCGATCAAGGTAACAAAGTTGCGAGTTTGAGTTGGTTGAGATGTTGGATTGGGTGTATGACGGCTAGTAGCAGATCCAAATAATATCAAGTATTGTAGATAATATTCATGTATGCATAAGGTTGATGTTTGGCATTTGGACCTTAGTGATCAACTACATCAAACTAGATAGACAAGATGCATTAGTCTGCAATAAAAAACAAATGTTTCCAAATACATCGATTCAGTAAAAACCTAGACTTGCCGAGAAGACGGCCATATAACCTGAACTTATTAATACCAGCACAATATACCCCAAGCTATTGTGCCAAGCTATTAGACCATTTTTAACGCGCGATACTCACAAGAACAATATACTTTTTCACGCAGTACTGGTAATTAAAACACAATGCGACCCTCTCGTGTGTATAACGATAAATCATGCGTTGACGACACGTCCGAGGGATTGTGAACCTTATTACATTGTGTGAGGGACGATATTATAAAAACAACACGTAAAGGGATTTTGTTTTGTTACCGTACGTTGTACGAATTACCTAAACCCAAAACTGTCAAATTTTGGGCGGAATTGTGATTAGTATGCATGAAATAAGAAATAAGGTTCGGAAATATTTCATCTAATTTTCAGGTATTTTAGGGTACCGTACCCAATTAATAATTCTGATGTCCATCAATCCTTCTATTAAGGTTATATATACTATTGGACAGACATTTAAAAATTTACAGACAATATTGGTACTGATAAAGCTGTCGTAACGACAAGAATACTTTTTGAGTTATCCCTAATAATATTGTGTATTACTTGACTTCGACTACGTTGATGATGACTGTTCTCATTTTATTACTTGTCGACGTATTGAAGTAAGTTTTTTTTAATATTACAATATGATACGTAAATATTGTACAGTCTAGTGGTACGTTACATTTCGTGTGGGAGTTCGACTTAACCGAGGCCCATATTTTAATAATTCCTAAGGTCAAACCCACACTTGGTCATGCTAGCCGTAACAGATGGAAAGTTTTAAACATAAATTGATTTTGACCGTTTATTAAATAAAATTCGAGCCGAAACTCAAATATTCCGTATATATTTGTGGTTTCTGTCAAGTTTTATCAATTTTAAATTCAGTTGAAATACCAATTACACTATAATATTTATAAATAATCAGTGAAACCTGCTTATATAAACGGAAATATGTTTATGTACGAATTGCCACAATATTAATTATTTTAATTTTAATGTATGGTAAACATTGCGCAACGATCCTTGTGACGCAATGTATACCATACTGAATCGCCGCGCCAAGGGTCCTGGGTTCGATTCCCAGCGACGCGGAAATTTTAATGATGAGTTTGAGTTTCTGTCTGGGTGTAAATGTCCTTGTCTTTGTGTGTTACCTATCGACGGCACCCACGACACAGGGAATCCTAGCGTGGGGCTGTGAGTGTGAAGCGTTATTATTGTTATTTCGTTCCAGATTATGTTAAAAAAGTAACAAAATAACTCAGGGAATTATTTTAAAAAGTAACAAAAGTAACCAAACAACAATTAACTGAACTGAAACTCAAACTGGTAATATCACAATAATATCTTATACTTTGTAATAGTGTTAAGCATTGAGTAATCAAGTACTCGCTTCTTACCTTTGCTTTGTGCTTCGGCTACGAGTTACTGAGCTACGATATTGCTGAGAGCTACGAAACCACTACGAAGCGCTACGAAAATGCTAAGAAAATAATGAGACTGCTACGAAATATTTTCCGGTAATCGGTAACCATTGATAGCGTATATTGTTACGGATGTGACGTCAGTTCTACGCCAGCCAATCAGACCTGCCAACACTGCCAGCCAATCAAGCCGCCATATTAGCCACCAACCACCAAGTAAAAGTGGGGGGTGTTTTAATATAAGCCAACGCCAGCCAATTTCTGTATTATTCTGTTGTGATTAAAAGATCTTGTCTGATGAAAATCACGATCACTACATCACTACATTTTCTGTTTTAACTGAAAAGTCTTGAAAAAGATTTAAATGATAGACACGATATAATATTACATCCTTATAGAAGATTATATCTATTAAGACTCCCCCCTCCAAGGTTTTAAGTACATTAAATAATTTAAAATACATTATTATCATACAAACACTTCTAATCACACTAAAAAGACAAAAACCACATGCTAAAAAGCCATGAATAAACTTTTACACTTTACCATATTACGCCATAAATATCTGCATGGATGATGTTGGCAAAAATTTTGCAATTCATGCCATCATAATATATCAGCACGATACTTAGGATGTGAATATTGGAGGAACCGCGGTTGTTGTAGATGTGCTATGCATCTTTCTTACGCTATGGCGACACTGCCAGCTGTGCATAAAAGATAAGTACGGGTCTTTTTTTATACCGAATAAATTTTGAAGTTGTAATTGTCTGTAGAGGAATTAAAAACCGAAGTTCAAAATATTATTTTAAATATTCACCATAACTCGATACAAAAGGCGACACGAAGAGAATTCAGTCGAAGAATAAATCTGTGCTCACATGAAAATGGGTCTCATTTTGAGCAATTCATAGGTTAAATATGACTAAGTGGACTATTTTTACTTTTACTTTATTTAGTTTTGATAGTTTAAATAGGATCTTTACACGAAAAAGTTTTCCAAGTAACTCATTTTTCTTGGTTTTCCCTTAATTTAAAATACTATGTTGATCAACGGAAATTGATCCTTATGAATGACCCTTTAGGTTGGCATCAAAAAAATACCGAGTTCGATACCCAGCTCAAGCAACTGAATTTTGAAAAATATTTATTTAAATGCAGTTTTAATTATTTTTGAAAATAAAGGAATGTTTCCTTTCAGTAAAATTTGCCGTCATCATCATTCAGGATAATTTTCCTCCAACCATCATCTTTATTTTCCACCCTGTATAATTAAGTAGCTCAACTATAATTAAAAAACAAAAAAAAAATCGTATAGAACTACCATATTTCAATTCTTCCGTTACTTTATTTTCATAATGATAATGAGAATTGTGATGTTATTAGAGTACAACTAAATAATATAGTTAACCGAAATTATATCTAGTGCCGTACATTTATCATCAACCATAAATGAAATATGGATACAATTTTTAATTTTCGAATACAGCCAACAAACAGGAACCAATTTATCACACCGGGAAATAAACAAGAGATCGAAAAATTTATTGCAAGTCGGAAAAATATATGCGGTGATGAAACATTACTATTAATTACGCGTGGTCGGCATACATTGCACCATATTTTTGTGGCCGTATATTGACCAGGATAAATATTATACTAACATAATTGATATTTTAGTCGCTGGTGCATTATGTCCTTGTACAGTCAGCAAAGGAATTAGATAATTATGCATGTTAATGTTATTGTTTTTTTTATGCCTTAAGCAGGCAAACGAGCAGACGGGTCACCTGATGGAAAGTGATAACCGTCGCCCATGGACATTAGCAACACCAGGGGCGTCACCAATGCGTTGCCGGCCTCGAAGAAAAGAAAAGATCCGCTTCTTGAAGGACCCCATGTCATAGCTTAGCGGGAACACCGATGCAGGAAGTTTGTTCCACAATTTACACGTCCGTGGCAGGAAATTACGTGAAAACCGAACTGTGGACGAACGCCAGATATTTAGGTGGTGTTGATGGAACCTGGTACGTGATGTACGGTTATTTATTTGTTATTTTCATTTTAAAATCATACCACATGTTTATAGGTTTTTTTTTTGTTATTTTCATTTTAAAATCATACCACATGTATATAGGTAGCATTTAACAATGATAATAATAATAGTAACATCTATACAAATAAATAAAATTGGAGTGTCTGTTTGTAATTTGGCATTTGGCATTTGGATGTATATACCTACGGTACATATACCAAAACAACATTTTTTACAATTTTTGTCTGTCTGTTTGTCTGTGTTCTTCGGCTAATCTTTGAAATGGCTGGACCGATTTTGACGGGACTTTCACTGGCAGATAGTTGATGTAACAAGGAGTAACTAGGCTACTTTTATTTCAGAAAAAAATAGTTTGTTAGGCGATACGAAGTTCGCCGGGTCAGCTAGTTCTGTAATATTAATAATTATAGAAGGTTTTAGAATCATATCTAATTGTTTTGCTGCCTGTACCTCATCTCTCTTGTACTGCATGTCTGCTTATTTGACTTGAATTCTTCCTATTCCGACGTCGGTCAAGCGAACCAATATACACAACATACGTAGCTTGCAATCTATACTTCACACTGCAATATTAAGTAAGCGATACACGCGTTGCAACGTCGTAGTGTGTGGCTTCATAGCACTAATGTATATTGGAATGCGTCAGTGTAGGAAGAATTCAGGATTTAAGATGATTATCACAAAATAATATGACAGTTTTCTAGATTTACTAAAAGCTTTTACATACATTACACCATACATAGAGTAATTAATATGAATCTTAAGGGATCCAAAGGAATATTTCAGACTGTTCATTTATACATACATACTAAATAATTAGCTCGTCCCTCATCCATCACTTATCATCATAAACCTAATGAAATAAACATCGCATGATAACTCAAGTTCATCTAACGCTGACATTCACATTGATGTATCACAGACAGTCATTGCGATTGTGCGTTCATCTTCACGTCATACATCACGCCACGCTGTATCATTGCCATATGGTGACTGGTTTTGCCTTCATCAAATCTAATTGGCTCAACGCATACAGGAGTAGAGAAAAGGTATCGATATCTCTAAAACTAAGAATCCAGAATATTTCAAACCCATGTGTACATAATCTAAATTTTACTAACAAAAAATAACCGACTTCGAAGTCTCAAAAACTACTTGTCAGATCTCGTTCAAATTTATGTGGGACCACATAACAAGCACTTGCTTTCGATTAAAAAAAGAATCATCAAAATCGGTTGGCGTGATATTGAGTTATTCGTCAATTTGTCGCGCACATCACGACTTATGTGGTTTTCTCATGGATACCATTGTCAGATCTCAATAAAATTTATGTGGAACCACATGACAGCCACCAGCTTTCGATTAAAAAAAGAATCATCAAAATCGGTTCGCCCATTCCAAAGTTCTGAGGTAACAAACATAAAAAAAAAATACAGTCGAATTGAGAACCTCCTCCTTTTTTGAAGTCGTTTAAAAACACCTAATTTCCCCTCCCACTAACTAATTTCAAAGTGCGTTTTAGGTCTTTGGCGACAACAGTTGTTAAGGGTGAGGCCAAACCGGCGTATTTTTTTGAGCTGTCAGTCGCCAAAAATTAGTCGCGTGCATTCGGTGTCATACTAGGTATATATAGTCCTGTTTGTACCACACGGCGGCGCAAAATGAGCTTGGACCTTAGAGGCTTGGACTTAGTATGAAACTGACTCAATTCACGCGACTCATAGCTCAAAAAATACGCTCGTTTGGCTTCACCCTTAAAATACTCGTATAAAGCAAACTCTGTTCAAAATTTAGGTAAATTTCATAATTTTTTATCTTGTTATATTTTCATCGATATCTAAAAATAAGTTAATAAATATTTTATGAAGGCAGAGCGCTAGTATTATTATAATTATTTATTCACAATCAGAATATCTTGTCATATTTATTTAGGTATGTAACTTAGTTTGCGTGTGTGTATACATTGCAAATAAAAAAAATATTGAGAGAATAAAGATAGATAGAAAACAACTTATAAAAGAGTTAAAAATACTTTGCATGGCGAAAAGTTCGTGTGGCGATAGAAGCGCCTTCATTCAATAAATTCCCACAGGCGGAAAAGGACAGTAGGAAGTTTAAAAAAATTTACACATTTTAAACTTCGAAATTTTCTCAAGACTTGTTCGTTTTCGTTCATTCGTTCAGTGTTCTCTTCTTCGTTCAATTCTCACCGTGCATATGACAAGGACTTAAACTTTTAACAAGAAAACCTGGTTTTATAAAGAAGTTTAGCTTTCAACTTGTTTTAACGGAATAATCTCCGGTCGTTTTAAGAGGCGAACGAGTGCGAAAATTTTTACAAAACTTTTTATTTTTAACCTTTTTTTAAAATAAGATTGAGGTTGCAATCCTTTAATGAATTCCGCGGCCACTGGCATTCTACAGAACATATTGTCATCTGTGTACAACTAAGTTGAGTATAATGCTGCGTATTAGTTAAAATACAGGCCAAGTTTAAATAAATAAATAAATAACGTTTCACACTCATAGCCCCACACTAGGATTCCCTGTGTCGTGGGCGCCATGGACAATACACTAGACAAGGACATTTACACCCAGACCCAGAACAGAAATTCAAACTCATCATTCAAATTTCCGCCTTTCTGGGAATCGAACCCAGGACTCTCGGTGCGGCGATCCGGTATGGTAACCATTGCACCACACGGGTCGTCCAACATGACAACACATGGTTTAACATGAGCTGTAAATAAAGGCAAGTTCTTTTAACGTCTGGTGTTGAAATTTACGGACAGCCTGTTAGAGTTCAATCTTAATATTATTATTACGTGTTAGTGCTTGTACACACTGAACTCGCGGGCGCGGGCGCGGGCGCGGGCGCGGGCGCGGGCGCGGGCGCGGGCGCGGTCGCGGTAAACGCTACATACACCGCGCGCGCGTTTTGGTGTGAACACTTTCATAGTAGCTCATATGTTTGATATTTCGCGACCGCGTCCGCGAGTTCAGTGTGAACAAGCACTTATTTTCTAACATAACGTTCTATCTATGAGTATTCATGTATTACAATAGAGGCAATTACTTAAATTATTTTCTTAAGTTCATCAAACAGATTTTCTGCGTTACATAATTTCTACCTTGATCGGACAAAACCCACGACACATGCCATTCCTGCCAAACTTGTCTGCCGGTACTTTTAAATTTAATCAATACTCACCAAACTCCGGCGTATGACGATAACTTGCCGATATTCAATCGCCTCGTGATTTGCTACCCATGTGGTTCCCTGAATGTAAATCAAGCGTTCAAGTACACTATGCACACTGTTGAACGACTTTTAATAATTCACACTTACACATTAAAACCTGGATAGTGGGATAGTAGTCAAGCATTAACTACTAAGATATAAAAAAAACCCTCCAGCAGCTTATAAATAGGTAACGTGAATATGTAAAACAGCTAGTACCCGAAAAATATCTTTTGTGACGTAATGGTTATCATGCCGGTCCACTGTTTGGAGGGTCCTGGGTTCGAATACTAGGGAGATAGAATGAATGGCGAGATTAAATTTCTGTTCGCAGTCTATCCTAAGTGTAGGGTTATTTGTTTATTTATAATAGTTTATTATAGTATACGTAGTCAACATACATAAACTGATATCAACAAATAGTACAGAATTTGTGTGGTGATTCTTTACTAAGGAGTGAATAAAGTAACCGTTAGTGACTCTGAGTTGGGGCGTAAGAAAGCTAACTCCTAGTTACCTCCCCAGTGTGTAAACACCACGGTCTTTTACACGTGACACGGCACGTAAACCAGAACGACATTTACATACCGTGTGCCACACAACATTTTTAAACTTAGTAATATCGTGACGAGAAAATTTAGTACAACACTTTAAAATTTTAAGTTACGTCGGCTTCAATCCGTTAGCGACAAGCCGACTAATTTCACAAGTCCTTCCATGTAACTGACAAGATCTAGAGTACCGCCTAGACACCACCTTACAGTACGGATTGGTAGTTTGAGTATTGGAAGTTTTTCTACCATCTAAAGTTGTGCGATGGTAAAACTGCTGTGATGAAACGACAAAAGAGCGAGAGACCGACAATTGTCGCGATAATGGTTCAAGAACAATCTGGTTTCAACTTTACTTACAATCAATCAAATTTTGATTGAGTAGTGAACTCAATCAATGAAATCACTACTCAATCAATCAAATCACTACTTAATCAATCAAATCACTACTCAATCAATCGAATCTCTATATTATACTGTCTAAGCATGCAAAATATTCAGTCGAAGCATCAATGTTGGTTCCGATTCCTCTAAAAGCCGAAACAATTAGAACAGCAATTTGGAGTTGTTCCAAATATAAGTCGATGACGTCCATATTTAGCCACGAACAAAATCACGCCATCTACCCCAACTGAATGGGAGTTTGAACCGATTAATTGGAATTTTACGGGCCCCATTGAAACTGTTTTTGGCTCACACGATCCTAAATGCAAAATGAAAATCCTTATTGCCTACGACGGAGCGCCGTAGCTAATCTACGCCGTAGACTCACTACACTAGTAGCGTAAACACAAGGGCATGGTCGTACTGCTGACGAGTAGCGAGTATGTCCGATGCTGTTTAATAGTTTAAGGGGAAATTGAAAGCAAACCATTGATTAAGAGTTGACAAAATTAATTATAAACTGACACTGATGTCACTTTGACTTGATTGGCATGACTTGACTTGATTGACAGAGATTGATTGAGTCAAACAAACTACAGCTCAGTCTGGGTGCGTTCCACTTGATGTTCACAACTATCAAATAACCCGACAAAATTTTACTAAGTTAATGCGTTTTACCATTCATGACTACATCGCTACTTACCATCAGGTGGGATTATATTCAAGCATTAACTTATAGGGTATAAAAAACCCTTCAGTCGTTTCATTTAACGACCACGGTCGGCCGGCCGTTATGGTCATTATGGTCGCCGTGGTATTGGAGGACCATGGTACAATATGCTCTAAGCCTCTTCAAACTTCATAGTCTACTAGTAGATAACTAGCGTGTGTTACTACACAAAAAAATTGTATGGAAGAAGTCAAAAATCGAAAATGTGCCTTGTTTTTGTGGTCTCAAACATTTTTGTATCAAATGAAACCATTTTCGGGCATATCGGTTGAATAGTTTCAAAGCCTATAAAAGACATATAAAATAAAATTTATACATAATTAATTAAATACATTTTTTGTATTTTATATAGTTGTCCCAAATTATATTTGTGTAATTGTAGTTCAACATTAAAATAAAAAATATATATTGAAAAATCGCTTATCGCCTCTACATTGGTTGTCGGCAATGATACAAGTGAATACATTATCGTAGCAACTCAGCAATGTACCGAGCACTAAATGGTATGCCATTGATTTCGCCAGCGTGCAGCTTCATTCAGATGTTAATATCGAGGCGTAAAATCCTATTTGGGTTTGATTCAAACGCATGAGGTAGTTTCACTTGAAGTTTTAAATGTAGGCTTTTGGTACATAGCTGAATGAAAGTAGCGTCTGAACCGTAAGAACCTCTTCAGACTTTGCTTTGAAGTTATTCATCACCTTGGTAACTTATAAATAAAACGCTATAAACGCTAACACACTCATACACCCGCAGTAGGTTATTACCTGTGTCGTGGGTGGCATGGACGATACATATAACACATCATAATTACACCCATGACCCGAGTACAAATATTTATCTGTCACATAAATATCTGCCCCAGCCGGGAATCGAACCCGGGACCCTTCGCTTCGCAGGCAGGGTCGTTACCAACTAGGCTACAGGCTCGTCGAATAATAAGAAAACACTTTTTTCGATGGTTTAAAAAGAATTATTCATGTGTAAAAATGCTTTCGGAACGTCGCCCAATAAATAATACCCACAACAATAATATGAACAAGTGTTTTAACACAAACCACAGTGTAATCAAAATAAATGAATACCACACAGAAAAAATGTTTTATGAGACAGTTTAAGTACTAAAAATCATAATTTCACAAATGCACTTAAATTTGCTTGCTAAAATAATACGGCAATATGCTGAAACAATACGTAAAAAATCCTTTATAACAACTGAGGTACAATCAACATATTCAAATGGTTTGTTTAGTTCTACGACGGTTACAAATATATTATACGCGATACAAAGCGTTCTTGAGGCTTAATGGTGGGCGGTTTGTAATAAATCTGAACTCGCATGGCAAGGCTTTCAGGGGGAAAGGAATGAATGGACAAGAGGCTTTGTGGCAGCGATAGTGTAGTGTAGTGCCGGCGCAGAACTAATAGAAGGGCTGCCGTCGGAGTGCCTTTTAGCCGTGGTATACCACGAGTACTGCAATACACCGCTAATACAAGTATCTACTAACGATGGTTACTCTATTTATATTGATGAAGAAAAAGTGAAAGGTGCACAGAAGGGCAACCGTTTCAATAAACAAGCGATTAATAAATTAGTAAATGAGAAAAATGTTCATTTTAAAAATATGCTCATGACAGTAATTTGTTTTATAAATGCTTGCTAAAATGTTCGTGGCGCCGCGCAGGGTCTTGGGTTTGATTCCCAGCGAGGCGGAATTTTGAATGATGAGTTTGAATTTCTGTTCTTGGTTTGGGTGTGCATGTTGTTGTTGTCTTTGTCTTGCTCATACCCACGATATAAAAATAACCAAAAAAACAAATGAATCTTACCGATTAGGATCTATGCCACAGATAGACACACTGTGCTTTTACAAATAAACTTATTACGCTCTCTTATCTTCGGAGTTAAAAATATAAATAACTTAAATACATTTGCCAGCCTGATTCAGTTTCAACTGGATTCAACAGTCTTTTCTTAAAACCAAAATGGGAATGAACTAGCTACTGATAAAAATTGCTTTACACTTTAACTTTTAAACTTACACTTTTAAACTTTAAACTTATCTGTTGTTACTTTACATATCCAGAGATTATAAAGAAATAAATAATTAATGTGCTTGCTATTGGATTTAAATCATGTGACGTTGCGATACACGTCTCAATATATGCCTAGCCTAAGTATATTAAGAAAACTTTTATATTCAATAGTCGGATAGATATGAAAAAAAAGAGAGGAAATACGAAAAAATATAACTGATATTATTTCCATGACGTTCTATAACCGGTTTACCAGAAAGAAGGAATAATTTACGTCAGCGGGGCTTTAATAGGAATGACCGAACTCATAGTCAGCATTAGGTAGACGCCTCACTGATTACGAAGGAATGTAGAGCGAACAAAGACGTTTATTCAGCATCTATTAAAATCTATACATATAGTGGAATACATGACTCGATGGAATAACTTACAAATAAGGTGTTGAAGAAAATTAATAGAGTGTCGATAGGATTGGTAGTTTAGTATCATCGCTCGATACACCGAGAAAGTGAGCAGCGAAGAACCGTTTTGTTTCAGTGTGTTAAACGTTAAATTATCAAAATAGTGTTTGATTAGTGCATTTGTACTTCTAATGTACTGAAAATACCGTCCATATAATAATTCTATGCTGACTGAAATCAATAAAGATGTTAAGTTTTATTGAATGTAAACAAAATACAAACAGATTATTATAAAAAATAAGTAAGAGTTAATTTGATTTTTAAAGTAACCCAAAAATAGTAACTTTTCATAATATCGATAAGAAAAGCGATGCCTATGTCCTGGCAACATTTGTGCATTTTGAGTTGTCAAACTGGTCCGTCGAATTATTACTGATTCTACTATATATACCTTAATCTGACGCGTTCGACTAAACCCCGTAATCCATTTTTAGACTCCCCTACTACTAGCTAACTTACTTACCATCATCTTATTCGTCTGCATTTAAAATACTCATGAATTCTATTCGCTCGCTCTCAAGACATCGCATAGCATCGCTAATCTCCTCAAGCTGTCAAGGAAGCAGGGTCCTTGCAATGGCCCAGCATACAACCGACCCTCGAGCCGTTTACTTTTTAACTTTTACTCGGATTAAGGATTTTATACAACCTAACCGGGTTACCGCTGAGAGCTTAACGTGTAAAAGTTTCGTTGTAAATTGTTTTCGGGTAACGTAAAACGGAATTTTACGGTTAAATTGAACGAATAATGTATAAAAATATTACTACACGGTGTTACACAAAATTTCCGACGGTGTTTCGATGCACGATTATCTGAAAAACTAGCGCATAAATTTTCATGGGTTATGAGGAAAGATTAATGTATGTGAGTTATACGCTCTCCGACACACACGCGGGTGTGACTATAATGTTGTTATTCAAAAGCAGTTTAGAATTTGGAACTGTTTCTGTCGATGTTACCTACAGGACTTATAAGTGCTATTATATTTTCTTCTGTGATACAGGTTACACGGCTACTGCGTTTGCGTTTTAAGCGTTAATATTCTAAGATACCTACCGTCCGTATCTACCGTCAGAATCAAGAATGCGCAATTTCAGAATAGTTTGATTTTTTTAGTATCAACACCTTTTTATCATCTTTTATAGACAAGATATTAAATATTTTGGCCATTGTTGTGTATTTATGTGAAATTTCTTTATCGACGTTGTGGAAACGGGGTTACAAAAAAAGGTTTTTAGGAAAAAAAATGGTGAAAGTTTCTACGTCCACGGTTGCCCAAGACATTGCCGTAAAGAAGTTGTACTTCATACGTACTCGTATGTATATCAATTTATGCATTCACATATTTCTCAGGTTAAGCGCGTAATTACAATAAATCATTCAAATCCATATCAAACTACTCTAGTGTACCTACTTATTTTTTAATGAATAATCAAAATTTTACTAACAAAAAATAACCGACTTCAAAGTTACTCTAAAACTACTTGTCAGATCTCGTTCAAATTTATGTGGGTCTACATGACAAGCACCTGCTTTCGATTAAAAAAATAATCATCGAAATCGGTTCGCGCAGTCCAAAGTTCTGAGGTTACAAACATAAAAAAAATACAGTCGAATTGAGAACCTCCTCCTTTTTTGAAGTCGGTTAAAAAGCAAAATTTCAACAACAACAAAATAAACGCGTGTAGATAATGGCTTCAACCCATTAATGGCTCACTACTGGGCACGGGTCTCTTCTCTTGAGGAGGCCTAGAGCATACTCCACCACGCTGCTCCAGTGTGGATTGGTGGAGGGGTTAGTGGCCAACCCGAGTGCCGGAAGTTTTCATGCTGCCCGAGTTATCTTAAGATAACAAGCGGAACCGACAGCTTTACGTACTTACAAGTAGTACCTGTAGGCAATATAATACGACAATCTACACGATAAAGAAACATAATCTTAATATATATAAATTACGTGTCACGTTGTTTGTCCGCGATGGACTCCTAAACTACTTAACCGATTTCAATCAAATTTGCACACCGTGTGCAGTTTGATCCAACTTGAAAGATAGGATAGCTTACATCTCAAAAAAAACTTTTGACAGAACGAAGTCTGTCCGGGCAGCTAGTATTACTATAAAAATGTTGAATGCACTCGGAAACCATTATTGAAATATCTCTAACAATTTCCTTTACAGCTTGACAAAATTTTTAAAAGCCTAAGATTGAGCTGATACAAGTTAAATTTCTTGATAAACAAGTTAGATCTTGTTCTTAATAAAATAGTTTAAAAGTTTTTACGTCTTTCTGTTGAAAGTTAGCGCTTGTCGTATGCACACTGAACTAACTCCGAGAAGAATAAACGCTGAAACTTTTGAAATATCGTTATCTTAAGTCTTTTGAAATATCTAGCTTGCGGACCCTTCAGCTTAGAAGTTCTTGATACTTTTAGAATCTGTGGTATCTTTAAATAATGGACGATGGTTTGATACAGGTTTTGTTTGAATTATAACAATCATTGCAAAGGTTGCAGCAACTCGAGATTTACTTAATTTAATTCACTGTGTCTGTTACTCCTGAATGGCATGTTACAAAATTTGGAGAGAGAAAAAATAACGTATAGTTTTTTCTGCTGTCTTTTGCTTTTTTTAGCTTTCTAACAAGTTTAAGAACCTTGTTGTTTTATGATAATCGAAATTATATACGTACATGACATGAACGATAAAGTGGAACCACATGTGGAGAAACAACGTTGTGTAGTCGTGTTTCTAGACGATATCTAAATAAAATAAAGTATATTCATAGTGTTACTTCGCTTCAGGTTTATTATTAAACATTAGTTTCTCAAAAACACGATTTCAAATCCAAAATGAAATAACTATTAGTCATCCTGTTAAGAATTGGACAACCTTTTTGAAAGTCTACGAAAAACATATTTATTAAAGCTCGCTCAAAGTAAACAATATCAAACGACACGCGTGAAGTCTGCATGGTTTTTCAAACGGATTTGCATATCAATTCCCACTCTACGTATAAATATAATACGCATACGACACGCTGAACTCAACCTCGTTTGTACTACAAGCGAACACGAAGCGAGCGATGTCATATTGAGCATCGCATGTGGCTTGCATGCCATCTTGTAAAATAATTTGCATGTCAATGCATTCAGCATGTAAATTCGAATGCCAGTCGAACGCTTAGAACGTGACTCGTCTTGCAATCGATAATGAATCGGTATAACAGAATATGGCGCCGGGCTCGAGATAAACTCACTTAAGAACTTCCGGTGCTAGGTCTGCTAGGTTGATTTGACGGGACTTACATTTTTATGTAAATATCTATCAAACGAACAACGATGCAACTGATTTATGGATATCATCACATGGATGTACATGGACACACCAGTAATAGCAAACGCATTTACGGTGGACGTAAGAGGCGACTAAATCCGGCCCGCTGGTGGTAAGGCCCCTTGGAGGGATTATATTAAAGGCGATGATAACCACTTACCATCAGGTGGATCGTCAGCTCGTTTGCCGGCTATTTCCATAAAAAAATAAAGCAAGTTTTTACAATAAAAGGTTAAAAACCAAAACTACAGTTACACTGCCTTTAAAATAATACAATTTTTGGTTTAACAACTACAACAGTAGGAAATTAATACGTAGTACTTTCGGTCAAAGTAATTGTTTAAACGGAAATAAAACTAAAACTACACCAAGCCTTTTATGAGCAGTCTGAAATTAATAGTTTATACTCAGAGTAGTTTAAAATACTGTAAAATATTAAAAGAAAACGTGAGGAGACTTCAACAGTTCACTTCAGGACAAGTACACTTGGCATTTCGCAAGGGAGAAATAGAATACTCTGGCAAAACCCTAGAGCCTTCCAATGTCTCGAATTGATGCGGAAGAAATTGTCATGCGTGGAATAAAAAAATTAAAAATAAACTGAACATAAAAGTCATGTTCAAACTCCTACTTTCTCTTCTTACCCGAGAGTTGTGACGGGTTAAAAAATATTTTTTTTAAATTATTAATTAATCATATCCTGGACTGAAATTTTTTAGGCAATCCATATGCAATATATTTAAGGACATATTAAACTTAATATAAAATAGGTTTCATCGATTAACCAGCTCGGTGAAGGTCGTTCTATAGCGGGATCTTAGAGCATTCTTTATGCTGCGGACGGACGAACGGACATGATGAAACTATTGGTTCCGTTTTGATTACAGAACCAAGAAAAGTATGTAATAAACACACACATTAATTATTATCAACTGGTAAACTAAAAGACGATACGATGACAGGCTGAATGATGTGCGAAAGGGTTTAACTCGATTGATCGTTACAGCAGAGGTCTCAATTAGAACATGCATAATATTCAGTACTCCGGCCACGCAACAGATGGCTCGACAGTTCAGAATTATTACACAGAACTAGTTCCGAATTCAATCTAAGTTCAAGTTCTATAGAATAGAATTAGGCGACTTGACACTATTAAGTCACCAGGGTAATCATAATGATTACACTGAGATTATCTTCTTCCTTAAGAAGATAATTTTCTCAGACGGTTAAGTATCTTGTATAATATATTCTAAAGTGTTTTATTCAAATTAAAAATCGCATGCCCCATACTGGGTTGGTAAACCTGTGTTACAGGGTAACCCGTTCATCCGCCAAAGTAATAATAACAATGTGAAATGCGTAACGAACATATTAATACATTATGTAGAGCTGGTAGAGCTAACTTTACACTATTTATATTTAAAGCTAGCATAATATGTGAAAGTGAGAGCAAAATCATTTAGTATTTAATGGACAAAATATTTCCGACGATATTTTTTATATTAATACAATTAAATTGCAATCTTGAATCTTATATAAAACATAAAACGTATCTAGAAGGCTTAACATAAAAACAAAAAAGCGGCCAAGTGCGAGTCGGACTCGCCCATGAAGGGTTCCGTAGTAGCAAAATATAAAAGTTCTTGAAGTTCGTTGTAACTTTGATCGAGGTAAATTGCGGTTTACGATTTATGGAGATATTATAATATGGAGAGGTTTGAGTCACTGTCCAATAAATTACAACTCAATGAGGACAAAACCTGTCGATGTGCTTCGTCGGTGCAGGGGGAAAGCATCATGCAGACTGAACCTATCAGTACAGACAAAAAAACTATTGTTATTAGTGACGGCATAGGGAAACATTTTGGGTCTATAATGAGCTACTACATTACACACCCAGTACTAAACTTGTGCTCACCGGGAGCCAACTTTGAGTATTTAATTAATCAGATTAATTCAAAGGACTTAGATAGGAACACTTCCATAGTACTGATGATTGGTGATAGTCTGGACATTAAAAAGTGGCAAATTACTAAGTGTATAAAAAAGTTATTATTATTAAATGAGAAAACCAAATGTCAATTTGTAATTTGTGCATTTCCATACTCCAATAATTTAAGCCATACACAAAATGAATATATATATAAACTGAATAAATCTTTGTACAACTTGACAAATGATCATAGGGATGCTATATTGTATTTTGACAGAAATAAATTTATTTCATCATGTAGGGTATCTAGGGATATTATTTATCTGCCAAAAAAATATAAAAAACAATTAGCTAAATTATTAGCTTACCATCTGAATGATGCTGTTACAAATAGGGTAACAAAGTCTATTGACACATTTATTGAGTGTGGTAGTAGTACCACTATTTCTATTTTAGACAAATGTACTAATATTTGTACAAGTAATAATTTAAACTAGATAAAAAGACAATGGATAAGCCCTCTTATTTAAATATAGTTCATCAGAATATACAAGGCTTAACCGGCAAAGAATTAGAATTAGAATTATTTGCTGAACATAGCAATATTAATGTATTATGTATAACAGAGCATTGGATACCATACTTACAAGGTCATGTTAGTTTGAATAATTATAGATTGTCAAGTGCGTTCTTTAGAAGGACTGCTATTCATGGGGGTTCTCTAATCTTAGTGCAAGATAATATTTCTTTTAAAGACCGAAAAGACATTGTTAGTTTATCTGTTGAACGCACTATTGAACTGGCATGTGTGGAACTGGAGCGGTTTTTTATAGTCTGTGTATATAGGCCCCCCTCTGGTGACTTTAGTATTTTCGAAGATACACTGGAGGATGTACTTAAACGGTTAGTCTCTAAAAAAGAAGTAGTGATATGTGGTGACTTCAACGTAGACATCTTATTAGATAGTCCTATGGCTACTAGGCTACTAAGTTTGTTTAAATGCTTTAATTTAAATCCAATATTCAATGAGCCAACCAGAATAACTGACACTACAGCTACATGTTTAGATAATATCTTTTGCAATTGTGAGATTTTAAATAAAGAGATATTCAGTAAGTTGAGGTCAGACCACTGCGGACAAAAAATTTCGTTGTATAATTCTGTTAATAAGAAAAAACAATTAATAAAATGTAGACCAATAACTAAAAAAAAGATTTCAACTTTTAAAGAGAAAATTAAATCAAAACTACAAACGCATTTAACGTTACAACAAAGAGATCCAATTAAACTATATAACACATTGTCAAATAACATAAATAATGAATTTAATCAAATTTTCAAGTTTAGGTATATAGATATAGCTAAAAATAGTAAATTTAGTGATTGGGCTACTGTAGGTATTTATAAAAGCAGGAACAAGATGTACGATCTCTATGCCGAGAAACAATACAATTTTTCTTCATCTTTTCAGGAGCATGTAAGAAATTATTCAAAAATCTTTAAAATAGTTTGCATTCAGGCGAAATCAATGTACATAAAGGACAAGATTATTAACTCGGATAACAAAATAAAAACGGCTTGGAATATAATTAGTAGTGAGAATGGTAACGCAAAGTCCTGTGATTTCAGTTACGAACTGTTGATTAATGATAACACAATCACTGCTGATAAAGACGTGGCAAGTGAGTTTGAAAATCACTTCCGTAATATTCCTATAACGTTAACTAGTTCATTAGCTTCTTCGCCGACGGAAGCACTTTCTATATTAAAAAATCATGTTAATGAATGTAATATTTTATTTGAATTTAAACATATAACCACTAGAGACTTAATTAACGCATTTCAGTCTCTGAAGGTAAAGAATACCGGTGACTTATGGGGCATTTCGGTAAAAATAATACAGCATATTATAGATATTATAGCACCATATTTGGTCATAGTTTTTAATAAATGCATAGATCTAGGTATCTTTCCAGATCTTATGAAATGCAGCAAAATTATACCACTTTTTAAAACAGGCGAAAAAACCGATATTAATAACTATAGACCAGTTTCTATTTTACCAACTCTTAGTAAGATTTTTGAAAAAATAATATTGAATCAAATGCTGTCCCATTTCAACAATAATAATTTATTACATCCTGATCAATACGGTTTCACTAAAGGCCGTAGTACAACCGATGCAGGGGCTAGGCTTTTAAAGCATATATTTGAAGCATGGGAATCATCACAAAATGCCATAGGTGTATTTTGTGACTTATCTAAGGCATTTGATTGTGTTCAGCACGAAACATTGCTGTTTAAACTTGGCCACTATGGTATAAAAAACAAGGCCCTTAGCTTGATCGCGTCTTATTTGAGTGATAGGATACAAAAAGTTAGTATAAAAGATATTAAGTCATCGGGGTCACCGGCTGTGTTGGGTGTACCGCAGGGCTCGATCTTGGGTCCGTTTCTTTTTCTGGTATACATTAACGATTTACCACATTATGTAAAGAACCAAGCGGATATTGTACTATTTGCTGACGATACATCATTAATATTTAAGTGTGAAAGGAATAAAGTAAATTTTGACGACGTAAATAGTGCTCTTTCGCATGTGTCGCGTTGGTTCACTATCAATAATTTGCTTTTAAATGCAAAAAAAACTAAATGTATAGAGTTTGTACTACCTAATGTTAAAAAAGTTAACAAATCTCTCAGACTGAATAATGAAATATTGCACATGGAGGAATCCACGGTCTTTTTAGGGGTGACCTTAGATAGTAAACTTCAGTGGGGCCCACATATAACAAATCTCGCGACTAAACTCGGTAGGGCTGCTTATGCTGTTAGGAAAATAAGGCAGTTTACTGACGTCGAAACTGCTAGGATGGTTTATTTTGCATATTTTCACAGTATTATGTCATATGCCATCTTGCTGTGGGGCAAAGCAGCCAGTATAGAACAAATTTTCATACTACAAAAAAGAGCTATTAGGGCTATTTATAAACTTAGATCTCGTGAAACTTTGCGTGACAAGTTCAAAGAAATAGGTATACTTACAGTAGCCTCACAATATATCTATAGTAACGTGGTTTTTATACGGAATAATATAAGCGCGTATAAACAAAATTTTGATATCACTAATCGCCAAACAAGAAAAATGCACCAGTTAGTAACGCCATCTTACCGTCTTTCTAAAGTGAAGCGATCTTTTATGGGCCGTGGTGTACAGTTCTATAATAAAATCCCAAAGTTAATACGTGATTTGCCAGTGGAATTATTTAAGAAACATGTAAAATCTCAACTTTTAGGCAAAGGCTACTATACTGTAGATGAGTACATAAATGACAAAGACGCATGGAAATGACCAGATCTGCAACCAGTTCCGTACAGGCTAGTGATACTTCTTTGTAAGAAATATACCAATGTATTTTATTTTTAAAAGATGTGCTGAGGAGTTTCTTTCGGCTTTTCTTCTCCTCCATGACAAAGCACCTTTCCGAAAAGCTGGTAAATTAAAAAAATGACGTGCATAAGTGTATCAATGATACCTACATGAATAAATGATTTTGAATTTGAATTTGAATTTGAATTTATGACGTATTAAAAAAAACTACTTACTAGATCTCGTTCAAACCAATTTTCGTTGGAAGTTTGCATGGTAATGTACATCATCTATTTTTTTTAGTTTTTTCATTCTCTTATTTTAGAAGTTACAGGGGGGGGGCACACTTTTTACCACTTTGGAAGTGTCTCTCGCGCAAACTATTCAGTTTAGAAAAAAATGACACTAGAAACCTCAATATCATTTTTAAAGACCTATTCATAGATACCCCACACGTATGGGTTTGATGAAAAAAAAATTTTTGAGTTTCAGTTCTAAGTATGGGGAACCCCCAAAATTTATTGTTTTTTTTCTATTTTTATATGAAAATCTTAATGCGGTTCACAGAATACATCTACTTACCAAGTTTCAACAGTATAGTTCCTATAGTTTCGGAAAAAAGTGGCTGTGACATACGGACAGACAGACAGACAGACAGACAGACAGACATGACGAATCTATAAGGGTTCCTTTTTTGCCATTTGGCTACGGAACCCTAAAAACGCAACATTAAACCTTGTGACTTTATTAAAATAACGCCATCTTGTGTCAAAATTAGAACTATTTAAAGGCACATCATTAAAAATATCTTTCAGCTATAATGCAATAAAATAAAATAATATGGAAATGTAAAAGCGAGTCAATATTATAAAGATAGCAGCCTCGACCGAGGTCAGCCTCAGAACGGATAATAGTATTACCACAGAAGAAATAATACTAGATACTTATATTAAGTAGTATTTCCACAGAAGAAATAGATAATAGTACTTATAATAGGTATCTAGTATTACTTTGTACTACCATTATTTTTAAATGTTTCTTTTCTCCAGTTTCCTTTGATTGCATTTCCCGTTGCTCTTATTGATAGTAGCAAGTACAGTGCATTAAATGATTTTCCCCGCTTTTACCCGCAAATTCATTTTAGTAATGGGTTTTAGAAATGTATTGGGGATATGTCTACAAAAGACACATATTCCATATTATATAGCAATTCATTGTGTCCCTGGCATAAACATACACAAAAAGACATCAAAAACGACGTAAAGCCAGCATAAAAATTACTACATACCTACATACTAGTATAGAGGGTCAATACAATCTATCTATTTTTCTTTCTTTCTTTTTCTTCTCTCTTTCTTGGCCGATTGCCTTTGGTGTTGCTGATGTTCATGGGCAACGATAGCCACTTACCATCAGGTGGATCGTCAGCTTGTTTGCCGACCATTTCCATAAAAAAACATATTACTAGCTGCCCGGACAGACTTCATTCTGTCAATTTTTTTTTATTAAAACCTTACGTGTGCCATAAGGGAGATGTAAGCTATCCTATCTTTCAATTTGGATCACACTGCACACGGTGTGCAAATTTGATTAAAATCGGTTATGTAGTTTAGGAGTCCATCGCAGACAAACAACGTGACACGTAATTTATATATATAGAGGTATATAAGATAAAAGGCAAAAGTGATTAACTGATTTATCAATGCACAGGCTAGAAACTTAAAATTTCGCACACGTATTATTCTTATGACGTAGGCATCCACTAAGGAAGGATTTTTCAAAATTCAACCCCAAGGGGGTGAAAAGCATAATTTCCGCGTGCGATGGTGCGGGCAACAGCTAGTAGATAATATTTAGGGTAATCATACGACGTAAATATTATTCACTGTTCCTTTATATTATTCTCGAGGGTATGTGGAGTAGTCCAATTTGCACTTGATCATTGCTCATTATATTGTGAGAGAAGACCCGAGGTCAAAAGTAGAAATGGAATGGAATGATCATCAGAGTGTATATCAAACGAGTTTAGATATTAATAGGAAATATCCTACTAATATTACGACGAAAGTTTGTTGTTGTTCGAATCGAATGTTTGTTTGGTGTTTGTTACTTTCACGTAAAATCTGCTGAACGGATTTTCATGAAATTTAGCGCACAGATAGACCATGATCTGCAATAAGACATAGGGTACTTATATATATCTACTTATACTTATATTTATATATGTTCATATACTTGGATATAATTATTTTATAAATGGGAAAGTGGCCCTGATTGAGTATTATTTTCATTACGCTATGAAAACAGATCGAACCCTTCTGAACTTAAGCTAAAACCACTTGAAATTCCCGGGTAAGTAAATCCGAAGTTGTCAGAAACTGTTAGCAGTGGCGCGCTGCAGATTGGTTTCGGTTAGTGAATTACTTCTCATTTGCGCGCTGATCTTGGTTATTGGCGTCCTTAAGATTCCATTTTAGATGGGTTGTAGGTATACAACTCGATATAAGTATCTAAACGAGCAATTCTTGTATATAAATATCGGAAACGGCGTCTACGATTTTCATGAAATTTAGTATGCAGGGGGTTTCGGGGGCGATAAATTGATCTAGCTAGAATTCATTTTTAGAATTTTAAGTTTTATCCGTGTTTTCAGGCAATGAAAAACTGCTACAATATCACTGACTCTTCCTGACATCTATTGGCGTGTAAAAATACTATTATTATTGCGATCACCTAACTGCTTTAATGACACAGAGCTACTTCAGTAGATGACGTTGTTAAGCAATATTAAAATACCGAGCAAAGCTCGATCATCCAGATATTTTTAAAAGAAAAGGTTCAAACTACTTCGAACTATTATTTCAGGAAATAAACGGATAGACCTTAGTATATTTTTTGTAAATTTCTGGTTTTTCACAGTATACATAATTTCCGTGCCCGTAAAACTATCCATGTACTCGTATGATCAGATAATAGTATGTCAAATGTACCGACCAGATATAATCTAAATTTTACTAACAAAAAATAACCGACTTCAAAGTCTCAAAAACTACATAGTTGTCAGATCTCGTTCAAATTTATGTGAGACCACATGACAAGCGCCTGCTTTCGATTAAAAAAAGAATCATCGAAATCGGTTGGCGTGATACTGAGTTATTCGTCAATTTGTCGCGCACATCTTAACACAAATTTACGACTTATGTGGTTTTATCATGGATGCCATTGTCAGATCTCAATAAAATTTATGTGGGACCACATGACAGCCACCAGCTTTTGATTAAAAAAAGAATCATCAAAATCGGTTCGCCCAGTCCAAAGTTCTGAGGTAACAAACATAAAAAAAAAATACAGTCGAATTGAGAACCTCCTCCTTTTTTGAAGTCGGTTAAAAATAGGTAATATGGACTATACATCTAAGAGGGTACCGGTAATAACGTTGGTAATTATGTCTATTTGATGTGGAAGAAAAGATCCAAATTTAACACTCTCTAAATTAATGATCTACATATATTAAAGTAATTATTCACACGGTAAGAAACTATTATTGACGAGCGTTAAATGTCGCAAAACAGACTCCTCGTAAAAGCGTACTTAAATTACTGCCACTACTAAAATTTTAATCACTACGAAATTAATATTCGATGTCATAAACTAAGTAACACAAACCTTTTAATATAAAACGCACATAAAAAATGTATTATGCAAATATTTCTAACAAACTCCACAAAGTTGCCACATCAAAGCGTCGCTTTAGATTTTATAAACTAGTTCGAACCGGTTCGCGGCGGTTACGATTCCGGTTTTAGCCGGTTAGCTGCTGGTTTATGAGTGCTTTTTGAGCGAGATACGCAGCTTTGTGAGTGCTCGTGTGTCGAATGCTTTGAAACTGTGAAAATAACGCGGTTTTCTCATTTGGTAGGGTTTCTCTCGGTTAATGATCCCGTCTCCTCGATGTGTCCTTGTGGATCTATTTGTAAGGCTCGGTCGTTCATTCATTTCATTCAGACGAGCTTGTTAGGGAACATTATGTGGAATTAATTAGATCTTACTGACATCATGTGATTTTGTATTACGATTTCTGTAAGGATATAATATGGGCAAGAAATAATGTACCTGCGCGCTAATGGCTGGTATGTGGCTGGTTCATTAAACTTATCCATTACTTCATAGGTAGTATGTACCTTTAAAAAATCAGTTACAAAATAATATAGCATGATCTTTAATCGGTAGTAAGGTGAACACACAAACATGTATACCCAGAGTATATATGTCTGTGGGTGAACATATGTTATAAGGCATTGCAAACGGTAATATTTAAAGTTTGACTCAAAACTAATTCATATTTTACGACGCTAAATTGATAGCAAACTTAGTTTTGTTAAAAAGGAAATTTAGATTTAGTTGTAGCTTCAAAGCATCAGTTCTACTTAACAAAGCATTATTCATTTGCATATACATTAATCCCTATAGCAAATGATCAACAAAAGCACTACAGAATCCTATTAAAGAATAGTAAACAAAATGATAGTGTTTGAAAATTTAACCTGATACGTAAAGTTTGTAGAGTCAATGGTAACAGCGCAGCGTCGCAGGATATCCCGGCGTTCATGCCTCGATGAGATTTTAAGCGCTGCACGAGTATAGCCGCTTGTTCATTGGACGATACGACAACGATATCTTAAGTACACTGTCGATGTATGCACAGAACACGCAAATTATCAGGTGTGCGTGCAAAGGCGAGAAGGTGTAAGTAAATTTAAATAATAAATAAATAAACGCTTACACACTCATACCTCCGCAGTAGGTTATTTACCTGTGTCGCGGGTGGCATGGACGACACATATAACACATCACAATAACACTCATGACCCGAGTACAAATATTTATCTGTCACATAAATATCTGCCCCGGCCGGGAATAACCCGGGAACCCTCGCTTCGCAGGCAGGGTCGTTACCAATTAGGCTACAGGGTCGTCAAAAGTATTGCACCAGTAAATTAATGTTATAGTGTTAATTGCTCTCTGCCTCGCCCTTGCCTGCGTTTTTCGGGATAATAAGTACTCTATGTATTATTCCAGGTCATGGTCCAGCAAGGCTATTCTGTTTTGTAACTCGACAGCGGAATCCGCGATGAGTGTCAAAATTCCTTGCCAAAATTGACACTCATCGCGGATTCCGCTGTCGAGTTACAAAACAGAATAGCCTTGCAGCTGTGTAATTTAATGAAAATCCGTTCAGTTGTGTTTGCGAGAAAGAGTAACAAACATTTATACAAAACTTTTCATTTATATAAATTTTACTCGGTCTAGGAATATTTTAAAACATTTAATAACTGCAGTGTCGCACTACTTGAATGAAAAAGTCGGGTCGTCGTCGTGTCGTCCATTGAAAAAGCGGTCTATAGAGAACTATGTACAGACAGTTTGTAAATATAACCGTAACGACATTGCATGTTGTATGTTGATGGTGTTCTCGGTTCAAATCTTACCTCCTTTGATTATTATGATGTGATATGTTAACGTTAGATAATTATGGGATACGTAAAATCTTATAAATGTTTATTCACGGCAACGTCTTATAAGTTTATTCTCAACTGAGGTACGCGATAGATATTTTTTTAGTTATTTTATAAGTAGGAGTTCCAAAAATTATATGTATGTTCCAATATCAAAATAACACGCATAATCTAAACTGTGACCATTTTACATGTCAGTCTCGGTTTTCATTATAAGTACAATAACTTTGTGAGTTACTGGGTCACTGTACCAGGATGTCAGTTTGCCGGGGTGTTTTTTTTAAATAAAATTTATTCGCGGCAACGCCATAACTCTAAAGCACACGGCGCGATATAAACGAGCGTTTCCAGGATATCCTGAGTTGAGCGCACCGCGCACCGCGCCATAACCGAGACTCGTAACGTTTTTTATTGTAATCGCTTTTTCACTCCGTTGTGGAATACTTTTTACAATTTATTCCTCCTTTTATTTTTCCCACATATTGCTTTATAAAATGATTGTAGGTTAGTCTTTATTTGAACGGACTATCCTTTATCGGGAATTATTTTGAAGGCATATTTATGGCTATATTTTTAGTGACGTTACGGTTAATGTGTAAACTCTTAGTTCCCAAAGTGGTCCAGGTAGACCCCCCGGGGGTCGACGGGGGGGGTCTACGTTGGCGTGTCATAAAATTACCTAATTAGCCAATCAATTCTCACTTTTTTCGAAAACTATTAATCTCTTTATAATATTAACTCAGCTGTTACGCAAATTTCCTAACGATCTAATCTTCACATTTTTGTTGAGTTTTGGGAATATGGTATCCAAAGGCAGCCGACGCGTTGGCGATCAATAAGTGGCAAGCATTTATTACTACTTAGTTTTATTTCTATGATATAAATATTTGAACAGAAATATACAGCAAAAAAATACAAAGACTTGAACGTAGTCAATCACTGGGATATTAAAGTATTGCCCAAACTCCTTTAAACTAATACAAAAATTGCCTGGGACGACTTCACATAATCATTAAGGTACTGGCGTAAAGTTTTACGAATCTGTATTTTAATCATAGTTAACATAAGGAAGTTTTAACAGAATGAAATAAAAATATGCTTAGGGAATTGCATGCATTATTAAGAGAAAGCGTAACTTTTAATTTCATTCTGAAAGTTTCAGTTCCAGCAAAATTTTTAGTCGGAAAGTCCGAAAAAATTGAAATGAATTAGTGTTACACTCACCGACAGGACTTTCTTCATTCCAAAACGAGTCGTCCAGTGTATAATCGGCTTCTGTAACAAACATAATTCACTATTAGTTTGTTATATAACAAATTACGCCCCAACTCACTGAATGACGGTTACTATAATCGCTCCTTAGTAAAGAATCACCATACAAATTCTGTACTAAGCGACCCAGAGTCACTAATGGTTACTCCATTGGTGACTCTGAGTTGGGGCGTTAGTGTGTAACGACTAATTGTAAACAAAGTTAGAGAATCAAGGTTTTATGTCATAAAAAACTTGTTATTAAGTAATTTGTATTGATAACTATGTATCGTATTTGCTACGCTCAATTTACAGGATTTGCTTTGCTTGCTTTTGCTTTGGGAATAAAATTGTTACACATTTTTTATATAGATATATTTTCCTGAAAATCGGTTAGAAAACACTATAATTCTTGACAAAAAATAACCGACTTCAAAATTAGGGATAACTCGAAAACAACACGTCAAATCTCGCTCAAATTTAAGTGGGACTACATAACAAACACCAGCTTTCGATTAGAAAAAGAATCATCAAAATCAGTTCACCCAGTCAAAAGTTCTGAGGTAACAGACATAAAAAATACAGTCAAATTGAATACCTCCTTTTTTGAAGTCGGTTAAAAAGTGACTTTAATGTGCTCGTCTTTCCAAATCGATTATTCAACCAAGTAAGCCAAGGTATTAATTATTAAAATATTCATTAATCGCATCAAACTCCCATAGCATCGGGTTAGTATTGTCAAAGGGATTCACCTCAATTTAGTCAATTTTCCGCACAAGTAAACAGGAATAGAAGGAAAATATTTATAATTAACGTGACTGCTAACAAATCAAACAACAGACCTATTCCGGTGGCGCCCCCTTCCCGTTCTCTGCCAGTGCCGATGAGTGTTAATTAATCCGCGTTTTCTAAATAATACCGACAACTATTGTTAACTTCGAATAAATTGAAAATCGTACCGTTATTTTTTTCATAAGGTCAAAAATGTCAACAGCATCAGATAGCACAATGTTATTTATTGTTTATAACACCCGTGTTAAATTTCACTGTACAACTTTTAATAAATAAACTTAAATTAAAATTTAGAAAACCCCGACACTTTTATTGACACTAAATATAGCCAACAACAGTTTCAAACAAAAAAAACTAGATCAAAATCGGTTCATCCATTTGGGAGCTACGATACCATAGACAGATATACAGATACATAGATCCACATATATACAGATACACAGACACACAGATATAAAGACACGTCAAACCTATAACACTCCTCTATTTTCGTCGGGAGTTAGTAAAATCGTCCCCGTGCGGGTCAGGGTACGGGCCATGCAGGGATCAGCAAGGCTATTCTGTTTTGTAACTTGACAGCGGAGTTTCAAAATTGACGTTCGAGTTCTAGGATCACTTCACTTCGCAAGTGCGTACTAGATGATTAGATAATGACATGTCAATATGATGCAAGTTCGCTTTTGTTTTGTAACTTGACAGCGGAATCCACGATGAGTTTCTAAATTGAAGTTAGAGTTCGAGACTCCCTTCACTTCGCAAGTACGTCCCAGATGATTAGAGAATCACATATCAAGATCTCGGACTCGAACTTCAATTTTGAAACTCATCGCGGATTCCGCTGTCAAGTTACAAAACAGAATAGCCTTGCTGTAGTTTAACGACTAACTATAAACTACTTACCTTGCACTTACTACTACCCTAGCAGTTCTTATTATTTAGTTAGATCTGAAAGTAATGATTTTGTCTTTTCTTTTGTTTTTATCTGAAAAAAATTGTCTTTTTGTTTGTTTGTTTGCCTGTGAGTTTGTGCCCGCTAATTCCGGAGACGGCTTACCGATTCGGATGCAGTTTTCACATAATTCTATTGTTATAAGAATTGAAATATTGTAAATAAAAAACTTTTTGCATTCAAAGAACCTCGTTTATTCATTTTTTGAGCGGGGTCAGAGTACATGTGGGTATTGGAGGATGCGTATTGTTTTACCGAAATGAAGCGAGATCAGCTACTATATAGCCATATAATACATATAATATTTCTGAAAACTACCCCAGGTACAATATCCATTATTCGTGAAATCTTTCCACTTTAATTTCATTGATACGTCATGTTCGCAAACAGCAGTTTAATTCCTTTCCATTAAAATAATAATATTCATCGCATTTTAAAACGGGTTTTTAGTATTATATTATATTTTAATTTAAAATATAGTTATGCTAACTATTTATGTATCTACCTGTATGCCTTTTCAATATTTGAGTACTTTATTGAGTATTGTACTCTATACTAGTTCTAAGTCGTTTGAACCCATCGGATCCTCTGTTGTTTTCAGGCCTTCAGTCCAGGTGCCGACTGCCGTGCTATGTGGTATGTGTGTGCGTATTCCTATCAATCATGACGAGAAATAAGCCCACCTGCTGGACTATAGCTTTATTACTGGGGTCATTTTCAATGATATAATTATGTTAACCTGTACTTTTAATAAAGTTCATGCAGTACCAAAAACACAAATGGTTTTGTTCATATCAAATCGGATAATACTCTTTGCAATGTAATGTAAACTTTCACTGAGCTATAAAATAATAAGTAAAAACGAGCATTGGGGAAGCAACGAGGTGTTTATAACTAAGGCCGTGGGATTTTTCCGTTCATCGCTTACAAATAATGTAATGTAACCATACATGAGCGCATGAAGCATGTGTCATACTACCACAAGCAAATCTTTTATTTTAGGGAAAATCTATTTTTATGTAAACTTATACGGTCTCATTACAGAACGAGGTCTATCGTTAGTCCTGGTACTAAACCTCCTTTGAAGCTTGGACTAAGCAAATTTTATTATTACAAGATGCGTTTTAACGCTTAAGCCATTGCCTAACTATGATACTAAAGCCTCAGATGAAAGAATTTTGACAATTGCGACGTGCATTGCGCGATGCTTTTTGACGCTTTGTGACACGAGATTGTATTTGATTTTTATTTTGTATTTACCGTGGTAGGTTTACGTCGTATTCGAACGACTTTACGTGCCTTTTATTTCTTTCATCTGAGACTATAGCTAAACCTGCGAGCCCCCTAGTTTAACGTTGGACTATTTCACAAATGTCAAAGTCAGTTTTGAGGTTGTTGTCATGTTTATTTCGAAATTGTTGAAAAATATTTATTAAAATGTTTTATTCAATGTATTTTGTACATACTGAAGATATTTTAATATTCAGTATCACCTGACAGACAAATAGGTAGGCATAAAAATCGTGTTGTTATGGATCCGTTTGCCGAACTGAGTGATGAAGATATTTGATGTAAATATAGTTACCAAGATGTTTACAATGAAATTTGTGGATTTGGTGCGAGAAAATTGGACTCCATGACCATCGTGGAAATCCATTTGTCCTCTGAAATTCCAGTAATTTGTGCAATACGTTGCTGGACTCGCCACGAAGTAAGTATCTATAATATTTATTTATAATGTTGTTTACATACAGTACCACTGCAATTATAACGTAGCTGTAGCATTATTTTATGAAAGTGAACTAGCAAGTGAGAATTCTGTCCACCTGATGTTAAGTAAATACTTCTTTCTAAGGTTTGTCGTATATTCTGTTGCTACTCCTATTGTGGGTTATGAGAAATGCATAAACATTTATCAAACTAATTCCAAAACGAACACAAATATTATCATGTTGCTTCACACTAGATATAAAATTAGTTGGTGATATATTTCTCTTCCTCACTCAAACCTTGGCAGTACCCTTACTATGCTATTATTACCTATTTACTCCAATGATAATAACATTGTTTTGTTTTTATTATTTTAGATTCAAGATGATGCAGTTGATTTGCAAGGAGTTGCTGAGCCAACTAAAGGGAGCCGGAGCAATTGCAAAATTATCCCATAGATTCAAAATTTTATATTGCATTGTAATGTTTTTTCAATTCATATGAAGGAATCTGTTAATACCTGAATAATGAATAATTAATACTTAGATTACGACCAGAACTTTTATATATTACCTAAGTGTACTAATATTAATAAAGTTTTGCTTATATTTTAGTAATTTGTAGATTGTTATTGATTTTGTGAATTTTACGAATTGGGATGAGTCACAATATTTATTACTTACAATACACTCTGCTGCTCAAGGTACAATTGTTCATAATAGCACTTATGAACCAAAGATCTCAACAGTGTAATAAATTTCGAAGCCAACTGGATTTTATTTTAGTTAAGATTGGTTTTGTTTACGTAAAATTATGGACTCTTATTAATACGCGCGAGAAATCCACACGCGTACATTAATTCTTAAAAAATACATGTTTTAACATGTAATAAAATCCACGACAGCAACAATCAATAGAATTGATTGAAAACTGTTTAATTATTTATTTGCAATAATATTTACGCTCTTAATATTAATAATAGACGTGTTCCATTAAATATGTCAAAAACAATAAACAGCATCGTAGTATAAATTGTAGGCGACGCAATTTAATATTGCATTATAATAATGATAAAGTTCGCACTGAACTGCATTTTGTATATTTTGTACTATTTAATTGTAAAAATTAAATAAAACAGAGCGCGGCCGAGGGACCTCCTTGTCGCAGCTGCTACTGGCAGTTATCTGAATTTATGGAACGTCGTAATCGAATAAATACTGACGTTTTGAATCAGTTTCGTGTCAAACCCGTGTCAGTTATGTCAGCATTTTCAGCCAAGGGTGAGCCAAGGTCTAAAATTGAAACCAATAGTACTAACAAGTCAACGAGTATTTTGCGTTTTGTAATAAACTTTGGTTTACAGTATGTTACTAAAGTCAGTATCGTACCAAGCCTGGACTATTTAGTCATGGTTTAAACCTAAACTTTAGACCTCGTCTTGTAATAAGGGGGATATTGTTATATTAATTTGGTAGGTATTGATAATTATATTTTTTTTGTGGATAACAGTTTAGCTCTTATAATAGCAAGGGCAAAGATAAACGCTAAACGCTAACACACTCATACCCCCGCAGTAGGTTATTACTTGTGTCGCGGGTGGCATGGACGACACATATAACACCAGAGTACAAATACTTCTATTTATCTGTCACATATACATCTGCCCCGGCCAGGAATCGAACCCGGGACCCCTCGCTTCGCAGGCAGGGTCGCTACAAACTAGGCTACAGGGTCGTCAAAAAGATAAAAAGAAAGAGATAGAGCCATCCGTGTGATTATCGACTGAGACAAATGTTTATATACATAGCTATTTGATCTAAAAAACTGATCAACGATTGTATGTAATCTTCTATTTCGCCGTCTTTGAAGACCGAAATAGAAAAACCTGAACTTTTCCTTGTAACATTAACAAACCCCCAAACTAAGTAACCCACGCCTAAAGGGATAAATAAATGGGAAACATTTCAGCGGACCACACACACACACAAATACGCACGCGGTATACATACATTTACGTATTGACAGGCTCACTATCTCTCATTCGAAATGATAAAGAATCCCTTGTCGCTTGAATGTTGATATCAAACAAGCGGTTAACGAAAAGGTCTTTAAACAATATGATGCTGAAAATATCACCATTTACTTTTACGGCGCAATGAGGGACCCGTTTAGTTTACTCGACAAATGGTGGACTTTAAGTTATGAGATAAGAGCGAGTTGGTATAAAACCGGTTATTTTCTGCATGTGAAAACATCTACGCGTTTTTTTATTATAAAACAACTACGGGTCTACTCTGTTGGCTATAAATATAATTTAAAGATAATATAGTCTGTAAAACGTTATAGAAAGCTCTCAAACTCACAAAAATATGAAATTGAAAGCGATCTACCTGTATGCTTTCCATGAAAATCTCTAGCAGCTTTTGCGAGAAAGAGTTATAAACATCCCGTCAAACCTTCGCATTTAAATATTACGCCCCAACTCAGAGTCACTAACGGTAACTTAAATCTTTCCCCAGTAAAGAATCACCATACAAATTCTGTACTAAGTAGTGATTTAAGTAACCGTTAGTGACTCTGAGTTGGGGCGTTAGTCGGATAAGTAGGATTACTCCAATGTTTGCCTTACCAAAGCACTTTTATATCCATTACATGGTCCCGATATTTACTGTGGGCTACTAAATTTAAATTGAGAGAAAAATAACGCAAGGAAAAACACTGTACCCTTGTTTATACTGCCGCTGGTTCTATGCCGCTATGTCCTTTCAATAAATTAGTTTAGTAAACGTTATTTCAAGGCCGTCAGTGGAATTCAATAGAAGTAGAACAAAATGAACAGGATTCAAATTCATGATTAAAGCTTTCTAAAGTAAAAGAGTTTTGAGTTTGTGGTTTTGAGGTAAGAGTATTCAAAATTATACCCAGACCCAGACATTTCTAGGCTCAGCAAGGCTATTCAGTTTTGTAACTTGACAGCGGAATCCGCGATGAGTTTCAAAATTGAAGTTCGAGTACGAGATCTTGATATGTGATTCTCTAATCATCTGGTACGCACTTCCGAGGAGAAGGGAGTCTCGAACTCTAAATTCAATTTATAAACTCATCGTGTATTCCGCTGTCAAGTTACAAAACAAAAGCGAACTTGCATCATATTGACATGTCGTTATCTAATCATCTAGTACGCACTTGCGAAGTGAAATGATCCTAGAACTCGAATGTCAATTTTGAATCTCCGCTGTCAAGTTACAAAACAGAATAGCCTTGTAGTTCTCCTCTCATGTGTGATTTTTGTGTGTTTTCATGTATAAGTCCAAGGCCCCCTGCGTTGAGTCCAGCATGAAAGCTGCACTCATTTTGGAAAATAATATTCACTTCCTTCTGACTTCCTTAGCAAAAGATTACTTTTATTAACCATGTAGCTTGATAACTTAAGGCACGTAGTGAATTCAAACTTGATACACTCAGTAGGTATAATATTTCAGACTCACACGTTCACATTTCGAAAGCAACACATTATTTCTAACACGCACTTAACTTAAACATGTGTATAGGAATTGCAATGAAGACCTCACCAGACAAAATACTCGTGGCAAAATTGTTTTTGTAAAACTATTTACGGTGCAATACTCATTATCATTTTGTCCGTAACAACTCCGTAATGAAACTGATCTCCATTAACCTTTTAAGTTCCACTGTAGGCAAAAACTTCCTTACGGCGAAATTTCGCCTGCCCTCAATAATTAAAACTAACTGCTTTGGGTTTACGAGTCAACTACGACCCGGAAATTAAGCCCATTTTATTTATGGCCAGATATTATAGGATGTAATTTTTTGGTAGCTTTTTGTACTTTATTTTTGTTTAACATCATTGTTCATGGTTACACTACCTGTCTAAAAAGTATTTTAAATCATTTTACGGGTGTATTTCCTTTTACCCCATACATTAGAGTGATCTGAATTTTGGTTATGCTATGTATTTCGACGCGCTGATAAGGAATATCATAGGCAAAATTCCCGCATATTTCATTTTCAAGGTCATCTTGAAAAAATAACGATTTTTAATTTTTCACGTTTCTTTGGCTAAATATTAATTTAAAAAAAATTTCGGATAAAGTTGTAGTCCATAAGTATTTTGTAAAAACAGAACATTATTATAATCTTATTTCGCGCTCGTTCGATTCCAATAATTTTTTTTTGTATTTTTTTCAAATCTGCAATGATTTTCAAAGGTTGCCAGAAAAAGGCCAGTTAATTTTTGTGTTTCTGGCATATTTTATTAAAGTTTTTATTAAAGATTTTAGTATGTGTCTGGCTATAACGTACTCGTAAGATCACTTTGCCAGATGAACGGAATCGATGACAGATCTTCAAAAACATGGTTATCGTAACAAAATATACGCATGTTTTTTAACAAAATTACTGTTATTCATGAAAAGCCTAAGCCGGTGACCATAGAAGCGTGAAACTTACACACAAATTCCTTATAATATAGCGTGGTAAAGCACCAATTAATGATTTTCAAAATTCATACACTTATGGAGGTTTTACCCCCCATAAAAGCATTCTATAGTTTGTTTATAAATTCAATAGATAGAATTATAATAAGTATAATCAAACATACCTTATTGACAGCAGTATCAGCATATTAGTATTTATAATTAAATTAATGATCGAAAGTAAATTAATGACGCGTCGTGGGAAACAGCAGCGTCAAGTATTATTCTTGATGATTGTTTTGACGTACATTAATAACAATGGTCGGCACACTAGGCTTTATACTATCGCCAAATTGGTTATCGACGTGGTTATGACGTCGTTGAATGGAGTGCTGCGGTGAATTATCAATTTGTTTTCACATCGAAAAAAGTTTACTAATCTTTTAACGAAATAAAGATCATCAGAGATACATACATCATCATCATTAATTGATTGATTGATTAGTACACCCCAATATCCTGGGGTCTTCCATAACAATGGGTATTCCATAACATTTGTGTAGTATTGCTGGAAAAAATAATAATTAGTAGGTATTTATCCCACTCAAAGTTGGTCACAGTACTTTGCTACACCTGGGGCCTCTTGTATTTGTGTAAATAGCAACCAACCTTCCAACCAGAGTTCAATTACTGATAATTGTTATACTGCAAAAGGTGTACTTGTCTATCAGTCAGTAACGGTAGTAATAGATTTCAAAAGAACCAGTAATACTGTTAGAAAAATACTACATAGATACGAGTAAATTAAAATCAAATTACTTTTGTATCCTTATTGTTGTTTGAGGGATTCCAGAACCTTTTTAATTACTGTTCCAAGAACTTTTTGCGATGCGAACTTTTCAAATAAACATCAGTGATTAGGCCGGTAATTACCCGGAAGCCGGCCGGAACATAATTTATACAAAGTTAATTATAATTTATGACGTGCCTCGTGTGCGCTGCAATGTATGTGTACCTTTGTGAAATTATTACTAATGTCACACGTATTAAAATTATTGCTTACATGTCGTTTAAAAATTAAAATTGTCGTTTAAAACACCTTAAATAATGCTAATGGTTTATTTGAAAGGCCTGATAACCGTTGGGGATGAAAAATCCTTGAATGGCGACCTATTACCAAGAGGAATTTAGGATGTACTCTGCCTCGATGAACTAATATTAAGGTAGGTAGGTATATTAAACAGTAGTTTTAAAGGTTGATAGATGAGCAGTTATCAAATGTAGAAATAGAATAATCAAGAGAGTCAAATTAAAGTGACCCTTTGATAAATATATTTACGATCGATTTTCGACTGTCAGCTGCCTTTAGTTAATATTAAAAACCTTGCGCAATTTTAAAACCACAACGAAGTAACAATGATCTTGGGGCTTTGGGTCAATACAATAAGCAATTTTTTTCCCTCGCCGCAAAAAGGGGGCGAGAGAAATCTACGCGATTCGGCCGCTACTGGAATACAAATGAGGTTTTGCATTTGCACTGCAATTACCCTATCTAATGTACGTAATTCGTCTGATGTCACGTTGGGATTGCGTGGAGGGGATGTGAAATTTGGCGAGTAATTGCAAGAAGTATTTTTGAGTTAAGTGTTTCGGATGTTTAATACCCTATACTCATGTAATATCATTCGCGCATCCAGCATGGTCGTCAAAGCAAATTTTCTGTTTAGGTATAATAATATCTAGACAGCAAGGTAGCCTCTATTCGAGGTAGTGTATACTAATTTAGAATAATGACTGATTATTCCAAGCTCAGATCTCTCAGCGTCTAAGCACACCCTGTCTAGTAAGTCAAACTCAGAAAAGAGAACTTTGTCAGCTTAAATCCATGCAAAGCAAGCATGCAACAACCCATAATTGTCCCACTGCTGGGCTCAAGGTCTCCTCTCACAAAGTGAGGGATATTAGGCCATAGTCTACCACGCTGGCCAAGTGCGGATTGGTAGACTTCACACACCTTTGAGAACTTTATGGAGAACTCTCCGGTGTGCAGGTTTCCTCACGATGTTTTCCTTCACCGAAGCAAGTGATAATTAACTCCTAATACGCACATAACATTTGAAAATTAGAGGTGCGTGCCAGGATTTGAACTCGGGCCCCATCCTTCGGAAGACCAACGTTCTAACCGCTAGGCTATCGTTGCTTAAAGCTTAAATCCATAGATTCGTTTAATCATATATCCTGCTGCTGAACTTGACAACGTTATGGGAAACTCGTGACTTTAGGTTTCCTCATGTTTTGAAAATGTAAGGCAAGTGCAGGTCTCAAACCGAGACCCATCTTGTGCAACGTTTTGAAGTAGAATACAAGCTTATTTTGACTTATGACTGTGTATATAGACAATAGTCATTACAAATCTGCGTCGGACAGTAGGCAAAATTATCATTTCATCAAATGGGATGCGTTATTACGAATTTGGTCGACCACATTCCATCCAGTGAATAATTTCTGTTCATGCGTCATTTGCAGTCAAGTTTTCATTATCTCTGTACCTGTTTTGTTTGGGATTTGTCCATCAGTAAGCTGCAATTTCGCGCTTGGCTTTAATAATGGAATCAAAGTGTTGTGTTGTTCTATTTCGTGTATAATTTTGGTATAATTTGGTATAACATTTTAATTGTTATTTCAAAATTAAGCATTGCCACTGTATCAGCAGTAGCAGCTATTCATTGTTATTGAAATAGTTTCAAAATATTTTGTGATTTTATCCACGAATTTATACGTGAATAGCAACACAGTGACACATAAAAACATGATTTTTATATTTTGGAAACACATGTTTATCAACATTATTTTAATCATAATCTACTAATATTTTAAATGTGAAAGTTTGTACCAACTAAATACCGAATTGTTACTGACATATTTAAGTGGAAATGAAAGATCGGAAACAAGAAATATGTAAGATGGACAAACATACCTAACACACCTTTTGTGGTTTACAAATTGCATTGTCTTTTTATCATAAAAACAGGAATACATTTTTGAAGTGAAAACTTCTTTAGTACGGGGGTGACTTGAAATTTTATGAAACGAAACTGTCCAGTGGAGACTAGAGATGAGTGGAGACTAGAGACGAGTGGAGACTAGAGACGAGTGGAGACTAGAGACGAGTGGAGACTAGAGACGAGTGGAGACTAGAGACGAGTGGAGACTAGAGACGAGTGGAGACTAGAGACGAGTGGAGACTAGAGACGAGTGGAGACTAGAATTGAGCGGAGACGAGTTGAGTTGAGTTGAGTTGATTTTACATTCGTCTCATTATCTTAAAAACAAAATTTTTGAAGGTTTCACTTCTACCACATGTGAATTGCACACATTTTAATTTTTTTTTTGTAAATGTAGCTAACCTAACAATGTGTTCAAATCCGTTGCAAATTTAACGCCCCAACGCAGAGTCACTAACGGTTACTTTCATTGCTCCTTAGTACAGAAGCACCATACAAATTCTGCACTAAGGAGCGATTTAAGTTCGGGTTCGGAGTAGTATAGTATTGGGCATTCTGCCCCACTTGTTCGCTCAGGCGTCTGCCTTCGCGTCGTGGGGCAGAATGCCCAATAAGATTTCTGGTAATTAGGGCTTATAGATACATTTTTTCCACTGTTTCACTCTTCTATACGCCTCCTCCACGCGGAACAGAATGCCTGACACTGTTTCTGGTAGTAAAGCGTTATACTGCGTTGTCGATGGATGAGATATTCAGTCTACTTACTACATACGCTAATAAATGTTAATGTGATGAGTATAATTACTCATTATCAATCAAACTACCGTCCACTCAAATCATGAAATTTGTAAAACAACCACAATCGCTGAGTTTTAACACAATCTGTGAGGAAGTTTGTAAGGCTGATTCTCGTCATGGCGAATTATTGCCTAATTCAATACGTTGCATCATATGCGGGCCTTCCAACTGTGGAAAAACAAATTTGTTAATTGGTCTCCTTTTACATGAAAATGGCTTGAGATTTCAAAATGTTTATATTTATTCGAAAACTTTACAACAACCGAAGTACATATTTTTAGAAAATGTTTTAAATCTTATACCTGTTATTTCGCTTCATAAATATCAGGGAAATGAGGAAGTATTAAGGGTTCAGGACGCAAAACCAAATTCAATTATTATTTTTGATGATGTTGCTTGTGAAAATCAAAATAATATGCGTGATTACTTTTCGATGGGAAGACACAAAAATATTGATGCTTTTTATCTGAACCAAACGTATAGTAAAATTCCTAAACAGTTAGTTAGAGACAATGCGAACTTGATTATCCTTTTTAAGCAAGACGAAATAAATTTAAAACACGTTTATGAGGAGCATGTTAACACAGATATGACATGGACAGAATTCCGCGAAATGTGTTCAGAAATTTGGAAAGAACCCTTTAATTATGTTGTAATTAATAAAGATTGTTCTAAAAATAAAGGATGTTACAGAAATAAATTTGACACTTTTGTGGTGTTTGATTAAAACAAAAAATATTTAAATAAATTACTTTTATGAAATCGTTATTCTTTATACGACGCTCAATCGATCACTATCTTGCTATCACTATGGAACAATCAATGAAAAGAAAAATTGTGAAGGCTGCAGCAGCTGTAAAGAAAAAAGTAAAAATTATGAGGAATATTGACATCGATAATAAGCAAGCATTGGAGACAGTTTTCAAGCCTGTGACTAAACCTCTCAACTTAATTGCAAACGCAAATAATCATTCTCTCCTTCCTACTGTAGACGACGAAGAAACTAAAACACCATCCATAAAAAGCATTATTCAAGAAAATGTTACCCCTAAAATTAACACTGCAAAAGTCACCGATCCAGATGAATCTCAATCTGACGCCGAAAGTGATTATTCATATCAATCAATTGAAGAAAGTAAACCAGATCGCGATACATCATCCTGGTCAGTATCATCAGAAGCATTAGAAGATATTCCATTTGGCGTCAGAATAGAAAACGGAAAATTAATGTTAGGTTCAGCTTGCGTAGCAATTGGTGATGATTATATCACAGTAGCTGGACGCAAATATCATAGTACACCAGGTATAAAACAGTTGCTGCTAAAAAAAGACGTTGATTTAAGTTTAGTCACAGACAATGATATGCAAAATTATAAATCAATGTTACTTGACACCAATGCACATCGACGGGACTGTGATCCAAGTAAACCAATAAAGAGTAATAAAGGACAAAAATATTTACAAATTGTAAAACCCCTATTTAAACTTCAAACACAACACAAAGGAAAAGGTCTACCTTTAATGAAAACATGGAAAACAAACATAGATTATGTGTATTGGGACGATCCAAATGAATTGGTGGAGAGGTTGAAATTATTAATTGCGTCTCGAGATGCTGGCAATACTGGATTAGACAATGAAATTATATCAATTATTGAAGAATTGCGTGAAAGTAAAATTATAAATAATTAAATAAATGTTTGCTGATGATGGATGTTTTTTCATTACACTACTAACCTTCGAATAAAGTACACTTTCAACATGAATGTGGATAAATTCGGGCACTATATTCATAAAAGAATGCGTCTGTCTGAACTATTTGACGTTTATGATAACGCTTTAACAAAAACAGAAAACGGAGAGTTTGATTTAAAATCGTCAAGACTTAGAGGAATTAAATTACCCATAGAAGCAGACGATGCTGTGAATAAGGATTATGTTGATAATTTTCAGGATAATTTGATAAAAGAATTACATAAACTGAATGAGACATTGCGTTCACAAACCATGACACATATTCAAAATTTTGTTCAAACTACTATAAAAACAAAGATATCAGACGTTTTGGCTCATTTGGAAGATAAGTTTTATACCAAATCAGAAATTGATAAATTACTTAAGAAATCTTCGTAATGATGAAACAACAAATAGTTAACGAAATACACAAACAAGCACGAAGAAATTTTCTTCGAAGACCTGTTATTCTAAAGGGAATAGATGACTTATGGCAAGCCGATCTGATAGACATGCAAAATTTAACAAAGTTTAATAAAGGTTTCAACTACATTTTAATTGTGATTGACTGCTTTTCTAAATACGCTTGGGCGGTGCCAATCAAATCAAAAAATAAAATTTGTGTTACCAATGCATTCGAATCTATATTATACAATAGTCATCGAAAACCGATTAATTTGCAAACTGATCTAGGGACAGAATTTTATAATAACGTATTTCGGAATCTCATGAAGACAAACAATATAAACCATTATTCAACTTTTTCTACCAAAAAGGCTTCGATTGTCGAACGATTAATTAAAACTATCAAAAATAAATTATATAAATATTTTAGTTTACATGGAAGTTATCGTTGGTTAGGATTACTAGAAGTTGTCTTAAAAAAATACAATAATACGAAACATCGTACTATCAATTGTAAACCAATCGATGTAGATAAATCTAAGGAACCTCTAATTAAACAAAATATTAAAAAAACCCACAAATATATATCATCCAGGAGAGGACCAAAGTTTAAAGTCGGTGACTATGTTCGAATAAGTAAATACAAACAGCATTTTGAGAAAGGGTATACTCCGAATTGGTCAACTGAACTATTTACGATAAAAAATATTAATAACACAGTTCCAGTTACGTATCACTTAGAAGATCAACGTAAGCAAACTATATTGGGAATATTTTACGAACACGAGTTGCAAAAGACTAAATATCCTGATGCTTATTTGATTGAAAAAGTTATAAAAAAGAAAGGAAATAAGCTGTTTGTGAAATGGTTAGGTTTAAGCAATGATGAAAATAGTTGGATTGAAAAAACTGCAATTCAAGACTAAAATTGTTATTAAATAAGAAGTTTAGTCGTATTTGTTTCATTGCAACTTTGGCGATGCAAGGAGGTGGGCTAGTTAATAGTATCATTAATAATTTACCGTTTGAACTTCATTTGCCTGGTTATAATTACTGTGGACCTGGCACAAAACTTCAGAAACGTTTACTACGGGGTGATAGAGGGGTGAATAAGCTAGACGACGCTTGTATGCAACACGACATAGCATATGCAAAACATACAGACCTACCTAATCGTCATAAAGCTGATTTACAACTTCTAAATATGGCAAAACAACGCCTTAAGTCAAAAGATGCTTGCAAAGGCGAAAAACTAAGTTCGTGGTTAGTGAGTAAAGTTATGAAAGCCAAACTTAAAACTGGGGCTGGCGTCAAAACGTTTAAAAGTTTTGTATCTAAAATAAGATCAAAAATCAAGAAATTTAAACACAACGATAGTAAATCTTTAATCGACGCTGCTTATTCAGCAGCTAAAAAAGTATTTCCAAATAAAAAGAAAATTCGAATACCACGTGTAATACCCATACCAAAAACTGGAGGTATTCTACCTTTGATTCCAATTTTTGCTGGTTTATCGGCATTAGGGACCTTAGCTGGCGGTGCAGCTGGCATTGCGAAAACCATTAATGATTACAAATCCGCTCAGCAAAATTTGCAAGAAACACAACGACATAACAAAGCTATGGAAGGTGTAGTATTAGGCAAGGGTCTATACATTAAACCGCACAGAAATGGTCACGGATTATTTATAAAGCCCTCAAAAAACTGAATTGTAAGCTACCTAATCGTCCTCTAAGTAATATAGATATAATAGAGTACGCATGTGACATCCCCCACTTCAGAGGAGTTTTTATGCGAGATCAATTACCAAGAACACCAAAGGAGATCGAATGTGGTATTGTTAATTTGGACGAGTCTAAGAACAAGGGGACGCATTGGGTGGCTTATGTTAAAATATATGACTATTGTGAATATTTTGATAGTTTTGGCGATCTGAAACCGCCTAAAGAAATAATTCGTTATTTTAAGAATTGTAATGTTTGTTATAACTACACAAGATATCAGTCATTTAATACAGTTAATTGTGGTCATTTATGCTTAAAATATCTATGGCAATTTTGGAATAAAAATGTATAAAATATGTATCATTCTTTTATTTTCACCATTTGCAATATGTCACTCACTTTGTCGATAACAGGAAATTCGTCAAGTTTATCCACGTACTATCCAAACACTCTGCAATTAGATGGACAGTATGAATGTGCTTTATTGCATATCTCAACATTTAATTCCATTCCGAATATTGATAAAACTAACAATAAGTTATTCTATGGATCTAATGACGTTATTGAAATCCCTGAAGGGACTTATGAATTACAAGATATCAATGATTATTTAAAATCTGAAATAAAGGATGCGTCAATCAATCTACAGTGTAATAACAACACATTGAAAGCAATTTTGTACTGTACAAAAGATATTAATTTTTCTGAGGAAAATACCTTTAGAAACTTGTTAGGGTTTAAAAAAGAAATATTGAAAGCAAATAAATGGCATGTGTCACAGTTTCCAGTAAACATTTTACCAACAACCGTGATCAGGGTTGAATGTGATATCGTAAGCGGCTCATACATAAACGGCGAATCAAGTCATATTATTCATGAATTTGCACTAAACGTACCACCTGGATATAGGATTATAGAAATACCTAAAAACGCAATTTACTTCCCCGTTTATAACAAACGTTCATAAAGACACAGAGGAATCGGACATTGTAAATTATATAAAGAATAAAACGAATGAATTTGTTACATTAGAAAAGATATCAATTAAAAGAAAATGTGAACACGATGCATATAAGCTTTTTGTATCCCAAAGCAATCTCCCATTATATTTGGATGAGAATCTGTGGCCACAGGGGATTATCTTTCGAAGGTTTGTGCACTTTAAGCATAAACAACCAAGCGAAACACCTGTTGGGTTGTCGAATAACAACATCTGATTATGGATAAGAAAAATATATGTAAGATGGTGACCTTCAACTGCAAGAGCGTAAAGCGCTCTGCAAAATATATACAGGAACTGTGTAAAACTTACGATATTATAGCGTTGCAAGAAACATGGCTTATGCCAGATGAAATATCATTTCTCGATACAATAAGTGACGACTTCAGCTCCACAGGTGTATCTGCGGTGGATACGTCGAATGGTATGCTACGGGGTAGACCATATGGAGGTGTCGCACTGCTTTGGAGACGTAGTGTTTTTAATAATGTGTCAGTGATACAATGCAATAATTCGCGCATATGTGCTATAAATGTGATGTTAAAAGGCAATTCGTTTTTAGTGTTCAGTGTATATATGCCAACGGATGCAGTGACAAACATAACGGATTTTACGGATGTGCTGAGCTCTGTAAGTGCTATTATTGACTCTTATGGTGAAAGCTGTGTATATATACTTGGGGACTATAACTCACACCCTTCACAGCCGTTTTATCATGAACTCTCTCAGTTTTGTATAGATCAAAAATGGTCTTGTATTGATACAGAATTTCTAGGTTTAATGTCGGATACATATACATTTTTGAGTGAGGCCAACGGTTCTAAGCGATGGCTCGATCATTGTTTGGTAACTAAAGCTGCCAAAAGTACAGTGCTGAATATATTTGTGTTAAACGATGTTTTGTGGTCTGATCATTTTCCTCTGGTAATGGAATGTACTTTAAATACATTATTGCTCAAAACACCAGTTGTAAGCGCCTCGGGTAGTAGGATTTGTTGGGGTGAAAGAAGTCGGGAGCAAATAGACACATACCAGAGAGAATGTCACAATAGGTTAAAACATGTAGACTTCCCACATCAGCTTCGTGAGTGTAGCGGCCATGCGTGTAATGACTTGACTCATAGAGAAGTTATTACGGAGATGTACAAAACCGTAGTACAGGCGCTAAAGGAAGCCTCCGTAGTCGGTAGTGAGAGTACGGAACGTATCAAAAGGAAACGAGTGATAGGTTGGAACAGACACGTCGCTGAGGCTCACGGGGAGGCGAGGCGTACGTTCTTGTTATGGCTGGATCACGGTGAGCCAACCACAGGGCATATTTATTGGGAAATGTGCGAAGCTAGAAAGGTTTTCAAGTCACGATTAAAATGGTGTCAAAACCATGAAGAGCAAATTAAAATGGACATTCTGGCTTCTCATCATTCTAAAAATGATTTTAGGGGGTTCTGGAAAGCCACTAATAAGATGAATAGGCAGCCAGCTCTTCCCGTGAGTGTCAATGGCGTGTGTGAGCCCGGCGAGATTTCCAATCTGTTTATGGATCACTTTTTTGTCAAATCACCGCGGGGGCCTTCTTTATCAATGATTAATGTTGAGGCCGGCAGGGTGATGGGGATTCAATTTAAGCCGAAGGAAGTGGCGCACACTATTAAGCATATGACCAGAGGTAAATCCCCGGGCCATGACGGCCTCAGCATTGAACATCTTCAATATGCGGGGCCACATCTACCCAGAGTGCTTGCTATGTTGTACAGCTTCTGTATGAGTCATAGTTTTATGCCTAGCGAGATGATGCGTACGATAGTTGTACCTGTAGTCAAAAATAAAACTGGTGATCTAGCTGATAAAGCCAACTATCGGCCTATCTCATTGGCAACTGTCATCTCGAAGGTGTTTGACGGCATGCTTAACACACATTTGAATAAATATATTACCTCGCACGATAATCAATTTGGATTTCGTACCGGATTGTCCACAGAAAGTGCCATTTTGGGTCTTAAGCATGCCGTCACATACTATTCTAGGCGTAAGACACCAATATATGCCTGCTTCTTAGACCTGTCGAGAGCATTTGACCTGGTTTCTTATGATATTCTATGGCGAAAAATGGAGGAATGTCATATACCGCCTGAACTCACCAATATTTTCAAATATTGGTATAGAAACCAGGTCAATAATGTTCGATGGGCAGGCGTCTTATCGCGTTCGTGCGGGCTGGAGTGCGGGGTGAGGCAGGGGGGGTTGAGTTCACCAACGCTCTTCAACCTGTACGTGAACGAGCTGCTTGGCGAGCTCAGCAGCACCAGGGTCGGCTGCTACATAGATGGAGTTTGTTTAAATAACTTAAGTTATGCAGACGACATGGTGCTGCTGAGTGCGTCGATTTGTGGCCTCAGGAAGCTGCTCGCCATTTGTGAGGCGTATGTGGGGAGGCACGGTCTAACCTACAACGAAAGGAAAAGTGTATTGATGGTCTTTGAGGCCGGGAGTAATACACCAAATCAAGTACCACCCATCGTGCTTAACGGTACACAATTAGAACGGGTGTTCAAATTTAAATATCTTGGGCACGTATTGACTCCCGACCTAAAAGACGATAGCGATATTGAAAGGGAACGGAGGGCGTTATCAGTAAGGGCGAATATGCTGGCTCGCAGGTTTGCGCGCTGCTCTAAGGACGTAAAGATTACGTTATTTAGAGCGTACTGCACAACTTTTTACACCTGCAGCCTGTGGGCCAGGTACTCTCAGAAAGCCTATAACGCCCTCCGCGTTCAATACAATAACGCGTTCAGGGTGCTTATGGGGCTGCCCCGTTTCTGTAGTGCATCAGGTATGTTCGCGATCTCACGTGTCGACTGTTTTTATGCCACTATGCGCAAAAGATGTGGCTCCCTGGTGCGCCGGTTGCGGGACAGCTCCAACAGCATCCTGAATATGATCGCTAGCAGGTTAGACTGCATATATGTGAGACATTGCTGTGCTGTTTCAAATGGAATGGCACAGCGGTGACTCACAAAAATTAATTTTATTTTTATTTTATTTTAAGTAGGTATCTAGGTTAAGCACTAACATAGGTTATAGGTTTTGTAATACTAACAAATATGAGTCTTGGTTACTCGAAATAAAAATATTATTATTATTATTATTATTATTATTAACCAGAGCAACATAAGCTGCATTAATATTAGACTTTTAGATATAAATAATCATTTAATAAATTTACGTGGTGAAGAGGTACAGCTGTATTTACATCTTAGAAGAAGAAATGATTGACTATAATAAATATACGCAACAACCAACTACACGTATCAGTTTGACTCAAGAAATCAATCATACAAGAGGTCGTAATAAAAAGAAAATAAAATTAACGAAAAGCAATAAGGCATTCTTAAAAGCGATCGGCTTATTAAAATGAATATTTTAGACGTTTTATCGACTCCGTCTTACGACAATAGTGTGGAAGGAATTGAATATCATTCTTACAAACCCTACATTACTAGTTTTAATAGAAATGATGAAATCCGCATACCAATCAATCAACAGGATTTATATGTACTACCATCAGCAAGCACCTTGTATTTGGAAGGGAATGTTATCGTTAAAAAACGAGATTCTAAGGATCCTGTCACCAGTGTTCAATTTACAAATAACGCTTTATTGTACTTATTTCAAGATATAAGGTATGAGCTAAACGGAGTGGAGATTGATAAAATAAAGAATGCTGGCGTTACGACCACCATGAAATCTTTAATATCAATGAACGAAAGTGAATCTAAGATAGCTTATTCTTGGGGGTGGAATATTGATGGTATAAAAAATGGAGGTAAATTTTCTGCTTCTATACCACTCTGTAACATAATGGGCTTTGCAGAAGATTTTAAAAAAGTTGTGATAAATAGTAGACATGAACTAATATTACTAAGAAGTAACACAAACTTGAATGCTGTGAAACTCAATACCGGTGAATTTGTAGAAGACGTTCAAATAAATAAAATTATTTGGCGAGTACCACACATTAAAATATCTGACAGAGAAAAGCTTAATTTTTTGAAACTGTTAGAAAGAGATAAACCGCTTCAAATGATATTTAGAAATTGGGATCTGTATGAATATCCAGCTTTACCTAAAACTACAAAACATACTTGGGCAATTAAAACTTCGTCACAAATAGAAAAACCAAGATATATTATTATTGGTCTACAAACAAATAGAAAAAATAATGCAAGTTCTGACATGTCTCAGTTCGATCACTGTCTTCTTCGCAGTGTTAGAGTCTATCTCAATTCAACATACTTCCCTTATGAGAACCTAAATGTTAACTTTGCAAACAACAACATTGCCTTATTATACGAACAATATGTTAGATTTCAACAGTCATATTATGGTCGTCGTCCAGAGCCCTTGTTGAGTGAAAAACAATTTAAAGATTTAGCGCCGTTATTTGTTGTCGACTGCTCTAGACAAGTAGACAATTTGAAGACAGGTCCGGTTGTGGACGTTAGAGTGGAAATTGAAAGTGATTCTGATATACCAGATCAAACCGGCGCGTACTGTCTTATATTAAACGACTGTATAATTGAATATAAGCCACTGAGTAATACTGTAAAAAAATTATCATGAAGCAGGATACCATCATAGTGGATATTCAAGGATTTAAAGATCAGTACAATAATTTTATAGTAAAAGAATTAGCGTTCGCAACACGTGATTATACGCAATTATTCTTAATAAAACCCCCATATTTATTCAAATATTTAACAACTGATGAAAAAAGACAAGTAAAGTGGCTGGAAAACAATAGAGGTATTCATTGGAACGAAGGACATATTGACTATAGAGAATTTCATCGTATAATCGTTCCCTATCTAGAAAACAAAAATATCTTAGTGAAAGGTTTGGAGAAGGTTATGTGGATAAAAAACATTTGCGAAAATTGTGAAGTGTCAGATCTTGGTGAAGATCAGTGTCCTAACATGTTTGAATTGCATAAAAAATTCTGTGATAACAATTTAAATTGTAATGTACACACAAATCATTGTGCTTTAAAAAATGTGTTATGTATAAAAAAGCATTTAGGGTGGCACTAAAATGTTTTGTTTTGGTTTTATAAATAAAAATAATTTCTTCAGTAAAAATGCATTTTTATTTTTTAAACATAATAAAATAATATCTTACAATAACAATAGTATCTTTATTAAAAATCATTGTCTATTAAAGATTTCGATATTTTCTTAACTAGCGATTCTGTATCGTCCATAACACTATCCATGGCATCCTTAACAATGTACTGCGCACTTATCACAACGTTCTCACTTTCACTATCGCTGCAGCTTGTTTGAGAATTGTTGTTGCAGAGATCAATAACAGAAATTTTTATTAACCTAATGCCTCGTCGTTGTAATCGGCTCATTACAAAAGATTGGGTAGCGTTATGTTTTTTCAAAGTTTCTCGACGACGTTGCTTGGACTTTTTCTCTTTCGTTAGTTTGTATTGCTCGGGTTCACAGCGATTCAGCTCGGAAAATCCTTCGTAAGGATCCTGAGCATACTGGCTAAACACAATCTCTGAATCAGATACCTGAAAAAAAAAATTATCTATTTTCAAATCTGATGTGCACACACAAAAATCACTAATATTATATCAGATTCAAATAGTTACTTTACTTACCGTGCACATGATTATTATAATAACACAAGTACTAGGTATAATACTGTAAAAACAACTTCTCAATTCTATTAATATTCCGTAAATAATAAAAAATAAACTAACTATCAACTTTATATATATTCAAATCAATCCAAAATTGTTAACTTAGCATTCAATCAAGGATATAGATTAGTTGTTTGAAAATCACTCTTTCAGATATAGTTTTATAGTTCAATATATTAAAATAATTTAGTATGAATTGTAAACTGCAAGTCTGCATAAATATATCATACCTTCTCATAAAGTGCGATGAACTGTAACATGTTATAACATGTCGCGTGTATCAATAATACCTACCATTCCGGAGCATTATTATTATTATTACGCAAGTATAAGTCATTGTCATGAATTGTGAAAGCTAAATATTTAGGTATTAAGAATAAAATACAAAAAAAATATCAAGGAAATCCTTCTAAAGACATAGGTAGAAGCCACCTTCGGTAAAAAAAAAACTATAATATTATTAGTTTAAATAGATCAATAAAACAAAGTTTATATTTAACAAAGGTTGTTTATTTATAAGTATATAATATTACATAAAAACTTACTAATAACTTCTATAATTTACAATCTTATTTATGTACATTTTTAAGTTGTAATGAAACTTGGACACTGACTGAATACAAATCATAGGTTACTTATAGTTATTACAAAATCAATTACAGAAATGTTTGTTAACTTTATTATTTTTTATATTTACCTAAGTACATATTTTACTAAGAACATTTACATAATCTCTACATATTATATCTCTACATATCTATAAATCGTGATCCACTAAGAGGTTGATATTTGTTAATATTAATTTCTAAATGTGAATTATTTAAAAACGTCCATCCACTATCTCTTTCTTGAAACTCTTCAATTTTTTTTAATAATATTATTATAACTTTTTCATAGGTGGACTTGAAACTGTAATTTAAATGAATGATAAAATTTTTTGTCGCAAAAGATTTCAACTCTTGTAGATCATTCTTCAGCATTAAAAAGACTCCGAAATATTCAAAATTTATTTTAACAGAATAATGTTTTTGAAGCGAGCTATCTATTAAAGATTTAACTTGATCATGAATATTTTTTAAGAAACATTCTGGGTAAATATTTGCTTCGGGTTTAGTTGTAGTAATCCGATAACTTGTAATACGTCCTTTGAAGCAGGAATGTATAATTTCAATGTTGTCATTGATACGAATAGTACTATTATTTTTATGTCTGTTACTTCGCAAATGGCTAATCCAACAGCGTGAATTCACATCAATGTTGCAAACCGAACAGATTGGCATTTTTAGAATCACAATAACAATAAAAATTATTATATACCTAATTCAGAAATATTGAGTTAGCTGCTAAGTATATCAGACTTTATTACCAATTACTGCCGTAGGTCTTCAAAACTTCACATCTTCAATTGCATCTCTCAATCTCTCATCAAAGTGACGTGCTCTGGAATAAGATACGAACATAATTTAATAACACATATTAAATAATAATTTTAATACACTTTTAATTATTTTGTTACGGGAATAAATCTTTAACAACAGATACAAAAATAATCACTAAGACACATCTACAATTGATTTTGTAATAGAATAGATCTAAGAACATTAATATTATTTTAATGTGGAGATCGAACCAACAATTAATACTTAGCCCACGAGCAGGGCGAGGAGATAATAATATTAGAAGCCACTTTGTCATTCATCATAGAAGGGATAATTTCTTTTAGGAACCGCGAAAATACTCAATCCGATAAAAATAATGAAAACTATCATAGTAATATGAAATAACAACTAAATACATACCCAATATTCACAATAAAATAATGTCGTCTCTGTTAATTATGTCCAAATTATTAGCATTCCCTCGTTAAGTAGGTATTTCTATACCTGCAAATGTAGTCAACAAATAAAATATTTGGTTCAAACCAGCACCTCTGCTGCCTCACATTTCATAATAAGTGATGGTCTGAAATAAAAAAAAAAACACAAACTTATTATAATAATACTGATAATGACAACAAAAATTTAATGAAATATAATAGAATATAATATTTAACATAATAGTTACCTTATAATAATTTTGCTATCGATTTTACCATTATTATAAATACCTATAACTTGTACTCAGTAATCGAATTGAATATAAATTAAAATACACATTTTGCGTGCAAATAGTACCAATACCTATTGTGTTTTGTCAAAACAAAAGTGTCGTGTTCCATCCGGTTGCAGTACTTAACGGTATTTTGCAAGATTTTCATTTCGATCAGGGTTGACATCCAAATGTAAATAATTATGTATTATTATTACCTATTTACTGGAACAAAATGTTGTATTTATTACTTAATTATTACATACAAAGTTATCTACGTTAAAAATAGGTATAGAATATTTATTTAAGAGTGCTAATGGTCTGTTAATTTACCGGATTATTCAATATTTTCTCGATATGTAATTACACAAATACAAATAAAAAGCGACCAAGTGCGAGTCGGACTCGCCCATGAAGGGTTCCGTAGTAGCAAGTAACATAATATAAAAGTTCTTGAAGTTCGTTGTAACTGTGATCGAGGTAAATTGCGGTTTACGATTTATGACGCATTAAAAAAAAAACTACTTACTAGATCTCGTTCAAACCAATTTTCGTTGGAAGTTTGCATGGTAATGTACATCATATATTTTTTTTAGTTTTTTCATTCTCTTATTTTAGAAGTTACAGGGGGGGACACACTTTTTACCACTTTGGAAGTGTCTCTCGCGCACACTATTCAGTTTAGAAAAAAATGATACAAAAAACCTCAATATCATTTTTAAAGACCTATTCATAGATACCCCACACGTATGGGTTTGATGAAAAAAAATTTTTGAGTTTCAGTTGTAAGTATGGGGAACCCCCAAAATTTATTGTTTTATTTCTATTTTTGTGTGAAAATCTTAATGCGGTTCACAGAATACATCTACTTACCAAGTTTCAACAGTATAGTTCCTATAGTTTCGGAAAAAAGTGGCTGTGACATACGGACGGACAGACAGACAGACAGACAGACAGACATGACGAATCTATAAGGGTTCCGTTTTTTTGCCATTTGGCTACGGAACCCTAAAAACCCAATGAAACGTAAATAACAAGTCCTTTTAATCATATATTTTTATTTTTACAATTTAAGTTGGAATGTTTTAAATTTATATCGTTTGTCAACCCTAACAAAAATATCATATTTTTCAACACAATACTTGTGATTAATGCACACCTATTTAAAAGTGTTATTCAGCAATACGAATTTTTATTATTACGCAGCTAATTTGGTTATGGATGTCACTTCCACATATTTTAGTGTAAAAATGGAGTCATCAGTCTATACATAGTACGTAACATGTATGACAATTATTTTGGTAGCCCTAAGTCTTTGTGTTGCGTTAGCAAATAATGATTCTAGAACATTCTTAGTTATCATTTTTTTACAAATGTAATACGTACAAATAAGAAATGTCTAATTTGTGTATTATTTTTACTAAACACACTTACATTTCATTTTACCAAATTTACATGTCTTTTCTGACTTATAAGCTAACGTTTTCGGAGCTCGGTACATCAAATTCGAGCCTCGGATAGGAACAAAGTACTCCTACAACGACTACAGTGCAACCAGCGCCGAGTGCCTCCACTCTGCAGTTCAGTCCATCCAAACAGTGGTTGTATTGGTAATTATACTTCAAGTGGCTGACATTTAAAATGTAAGTCTTTATAATTTTTATTAATTTTCATATTTTACTTCAACCAATTTATATTTCAGATACAACATGTAGCCAAATACTTTGACATTTTTCACTAAATTAATTTACTCATAATTGTTATAATCGTCAATAGATTAATTATAAGTGCGAGTTAATAGTTTTATTATTACTAGTTCATTCCAAGTAGATAAACATTAACTTAACATTTTATCCTTTTTCAGTATAGGTATTTCAAGTAATAATATCTAATTAAAATTTAACAATTTACAGGTCGGACTCTGAGTGCGATCAACGCAGCAACTCTACAGATGTTGAACACAGTGCCGAGCTCCTGCGGAAACATTCTACAAGCAAGCGTAAATCTACGAAGAAATCGCCTGCCATTATAAGGTAATCATACTAAATTTACGTCTACTCGTTATATTTAAATTATAATATTTAAAATTTTGTACTTACGTTCGATATATTTATGTGGCGTTGTGGTCAGTAGTTGATTTATTATTACACACATTCATTTTCTGTTACTGAAATAGTTTATGATATATAAATTATGGGAGATATTTTTTATTTATTTTGAAATAACCAGTAATAGGCACTGGTTATTGCTGCAAATGCCGATCAAGTTTATATTTATTTTTGTTCATGATTTATTTTAATATATTTCACTAATCTTATGATTGCAGAGTAAAAATTTATTTATTCTTCGGTAAACTTGACTTTGAGGTAGACTATATTGATTCTTAATATTATTTAATTGTTACTCTCACTTACAATTAACAACATTTTATTTACATGACCATGCAGTATGTAAATTAATACAATTTTTGTATTTATTGTGTTATTTTTCGTAATGATTTTAAAAACCGACACCATCAGTAAGTTATTTTATGCTTATACGGGTTATTTATGTTTGTTACAGAAAAAAAGGGAAGACTGTGGACATCTTCAATCTTAGTCGTGATGGCGGCAAATCCAAAGATCCTCCATCGCGCGTGCTGTCCACGTACTTCGTCAACAGAGTTGCAAACGGCAACGAACGTCGGGCGATCAACACAACGGGGGACTACCTTATCGATTTGAAAGTCTACCAAACCAACGATGCGCGCAATACTGATGCACAAGAGCTTTGGAAGAAAGCGCTAGTACGGATAAAATTCCAGACTCAAGACGATACACCGCAATGGCGTAAGCTTCAATCTTTGGTGCACTCGGTGGATGAACTGTGTGAGGACCATCCTACATTTATATCAAATGATTGTAACCTGTAATTAACATTAATATTATAACTAGGAATAAATAATTTTTACATATTGTTTTGTTTCCTTTCTCAGCTGAAACCGCGTTATTTACAACAACAAACAGTTATTTTGCATTTCTAATTATGAAATTTTAATGAAGCTTTCTGTCCCACATTACCAGAAATCTTATTGGGCATTCTGCCCCACGACGCGAAGGCAGACGCCTGAGCGAACAAGTGGGGCAGAATGCCCAATACTATACTACTGTTCGGGTGTAAGAAATTTTATTGTAGATCGGCTCTAAATTTTCTCAGTAACCTCTCCGCTATCTATTGTAGGTCCTCTCGCTCGCTTTTAATAAGAAATATACCTCAACAATAATCTTGGTAATGCTTGTCACATAATTTGCCATTTTCATTATTATTTAGGGTTGTTAACATTAAAATGTTTTAAATATATAGAATTGGGGCGACTTAGAATACTGAACCCATAAAGAAAATAAATATAATAATTATATATTGATTTCATTAATACCTACTTGTTATATAATTTATTCTGGTCGCTAAAAAAGTAAAGAAAAAACACTTGTTCCAATCCAAATAATAAAACAACTCTCAGTCATTAAAACGTATAAATTTGAAATAGGTATCAAAAAACTTCACATTGAAGGAAATTATGTCGCTATGACGAACACCATAATGATAATGATAATATTATTAGAGTGAATTAAGTGTAAGGAAATGGAAAATGTTTTAGAGTTCTCCAACTCCATATAGCTAAGGGTAAGGGAAGACTCAGAATTTAATTATTAAAATTACCTTATTTAATAATACAGGATATTACTGACAGCCCTAGCCAAAACGTTCCATTTTACGCATTTGGTGTTTACTTAAATGTAAAATTATTGTAACAGAATATTGTTCGAAATAGCTCTCGAAAATGGAATGAAAAATGTAAAAGCAAAAGCGAGTACATTCTCAGTTTCCTGCAGTAATCACTTGGCTTTTAATCTTTCAACGATTGCGAAGTAAAATTGTGACTTGACAGAGTGCCGCCGTCTATCATTTTATATACTTACTAGCTGAACGGGCAAACGTTGTTCTGCCAAAAATTTAGGGGTAGGTGGATGAAAAATAGATGCTGTCCGATTTTCCACCCTAGCCGTTTCGGAGGAGTTCAACTTCAAAAAAGCGTGACACGAGAATTTTAGATTATATAAGTACCTACTATTATTACTTCTTTGTGGTTATATTCAAAACAAGTTTGCATTGTCTCAACTCTTGCTTTGCATTGGTAAACTTGTTCCTTAGCGCACTTAGCAGTTAATGTTAAGATGTTATTTTTAACTAATTTGATTTTTATTTGTCATTAAACTACTTACCTACTTATAATGTTACCTCCAATTTCCAAAAATGTGCCAGTGGAAAGTGGAAAAACTTCACACATATTGCACAATTAATAATTATTATATTTCTTTATTTCAGTCTCATTCAATTTTTATAACGCATAAAAAGCATAACTTCAAAAATTCAATCAACCATTACAATCGTGTGACATATTTTATAGAAGTAGTTATTGAATATTGTGGGACATCAGAAAAAGAGAACGATGCTAACGAGAAAGTTATTTAAAAACTAATTGCTTGTGGATAAAACTACGATGAAAACAATTTACAATGCAAATAGCCAGTGAGGTCTCGAATATTTATTGAACATAATTGAAAACAGTAGTGATGGGATATTATTGCATTAATGAATATTTTAGTCCCGTTTTGTGCAAAGCTACTATAGATTGACAAAAGAAAACGTTTGTTTAATTTATTCCTACTTATCTATCAGCCTTTTGAAGTTCACTGCTGGACATAGACCTCTTCTTATTAAAACCACTCCAACTGGTGCTGGACCCTATCAATTCCCTGGGAACCGTGTCTGTATCTGTCTACGTTAAGTCAATCCATCTCGTCGAATGGTAAGATGTATTCCTTATTACAAGACGTGGAGCCATTCGAGGACATCAAATAAAAGGTTATGTAAACGAAAGGCTGATAACTTACAAACTTAATATCATGGTTATTCTCAAATAAACTAACACTTTGGCATCAATAAAAAATTGTTACGAATATTTAGGGAACAATTTCATTAGTATTTTCAAATATTTATAAGTTGATAAGCAGTATCTAATTAGTCTATTTCTAGTCTTATTCTAATTAGGCGAATTTCATGAACGCGCAACAGCATCGCTACTAACACTTGTTAGTCGCATTTGCAACGCGCTACAGAAGCGATGCCAACGCACTACTAACGCGCTACAACATCGCGACTGTATCGATTCAACGCGCGACCGTGTCGGACGACATCGGTATCTTGCAACTGTAGCGATCGCAGTGCCGTTACTGAATCGCGTTTGCATCATAACAGAAGCGCGTTTGTATTGCCACTGAATCTGGGCCCGTAGGCCCATTGTATTTGATTATATGTTGAAGTATTTAGAACTAAAACTACGCATACAAATAATGTATAATTTCTAATATTCCAACTTTCTACGCAATCCCCGACATTTTGTCTACCGACGTCAACCAAGACTTGACAGCGCGCTCTTTGTTCGGAAATCGAATTACGATGTCCAATATTGATACAATTCTACTAACAAAACGAACCCAACTACAAGAAGGATAGTAATTTGATTCACAATCGATATCGTCGTATCTTCTGTTGATGCCATCGCAATCAAGAATAAGACCTCTCATTTTAGGGCTCCGTCAGTAAAACGGAGGGACACATAAAGGTTCTAGATTGTGAAAATTAGTGAACGAGACGTGCCTTTTCTTTTTAAATGTTTTTATTTATTTATTTGTACTTAAAAGAAGTTTATTTTATTATTAAAAAAAATTGTTTTTGTGCTGTTGGTCGCTGAGGAGATACCTGCTCTGGAGTCATGAGGTCACCGTTATCATAAAAATGTCTTCGAAACCAAGTCAATTTGTGAAACAAGATATTTCATAAGAAGTTAAAGTACTAATTCAGCATGCAATATTTAACTCATACATATTACATGCTAACAAATCTTGTTATAGGTAACAAAAACGTTACATAAAGCTATTTAATTTATAAAACATTTATTAAACAACAATTTTCATGTTTTACAACAATAAAAATGTTTACAATCAAACATTCGTTTTTCTTGAAGAGAACGTGAAAAGGAATAAATTTATTGTTCCCTATCGACACTCAATTTCATGTTTCTCAGTTGCCTGGCTGCCGGGGTTGGCGATCAAAGGCGCTGCGGTATTTGGATTCGTTTGCTCCATTCATATCTACGCATTTTCATAATAGCTTTCATGCCTAGAACGAATTATTTCCATTGAATCTGAATATGAAAGAGAGAAATATTATTCTATGTTCGAAATATTTCCTTCAAACCATCGCTGAACGAGCTTCGGTAAATTCTAATAATACGTACTTATTCTTGAGAATCGATTGAGGCATAATTAGGTAAATGATGTATTCGTGATATTAATCCCGTCTTAGTAAAGTAAACTCGTTTTGTAATCAGGATATTTATCACAGGATATATAATGCTCTGGTTTTTTGTACCAGTTGTTTAACGTCTTGTCCAGATGGAAAATGAAATAAAACAGGAATCGATTATGTTTGTAAGACATTCATATTTGTAAAATGTTTCAAACTCATATTTCTGCAACACTTCTGTAGATATCATGGTCAATCTTAAATATGATATTTATCAAAAACACTCAAGCTTAAAGACAATAATTTCCCCAGTCATGAAATGAAATCATCGCATTTCTCGCTTGACATCTGCGGTATCCAGCTGAAGAAGGAGAACGTGAGTGTTCTTAAGATTTTGCTATTTGTGATGTCTGCACATCTATCCCATTCGCAACACAAGATGTAAATAAGTTATATAAAAGACAGGACATATCCTCTACATCCATATACGTCTATTAAACAAAAATAATAAAATGAAATACTGTTCTAGTGTAGGTGCAACCTTAACTAAATAAGAGGAAGTAAAATCTTATATGCTCCGACACCGTAAAAGAGATTATAGGCATACCAGTGATCGAGGCACTCAGGAAGGCAGAAGATAGAGTGGCATAGAAGCAGCTTGAATCAGCTCCGCCACCAAATCTTATCAGAACGGGCACGACCTTCAGCAATAAAGAAACCGACGAAGAATAAATCCCGACAACATAATCGCCCTGCTACTCGTGTCCAACGCGACATACATGCCGAAAAACAAAATTTCGCTCTCCGGTTCACTCCGTTTTTTAAATAAATAATTAAATACGGCACGTGACTTCGGGTGAACATGGCGACCACAATCTGATGCTTCGCTAAAATGGCTTTTTGAGCTAAAACTCATTTAATGCTCTCGGCCTTTTACTGAAATTTCGTTAGGGAGTAGTAGCCAATAGAGTAACGGGCCGAAGGAATGAGGATGAAATTTTCGTTGTCTTCGTAAAATGTACCGGTATTGAGGCGATTGGTACTCGTATTATTAAAATTTCAGGTATTTTCACCAAACAAAGTAAGACAAAGCTTAGCAATTGATTCACAGTAAAAATCTAAAGCGTAGACTACAAAAAAAAATCTGTGACTGTCGTGTATTTAATACAACTTTTCAACATCACCATGATGTAATATGATTACCGTGCTTATAACATCGCAATTCATACTCACTAACGTCACAACACAAAATCTTCACAACACTATAAATTAATTTACCTATCCAAAAAGCATGATTTAAGCAAGTTTAAACTTACAAGTCACAAGTAATAAAGACGGCAGTCATTGAACTAGTTTCCTGTAATGCTTTGACTTAAAAAATTAACACGTCATAATAAACAATTAATGCGATTAATTTTTTTCACAAAGTAATGAATTTGCTTTTGTTATAGGTATTCCACAAGGCTCCACCCTGGGTCCACTAGTGTTTATTTTATACAGCGTTAATATCCGTTTCCGATAAACCCGACTTCGCCATTTAGTATTATGGGTTGAAATTTACAAAGTGCAGTGACGACGCTCCCCGCAGTGCTGCATAATGCATCAGCGGGTGTTACTCTGGATGCTTTTAGTTGGGGTATAGTAATTAATGTAAAGTGAATAAGTACTAACATATTTAAATGTAGCTTCTTCTGTGACTTTAATTACTGTAACGTCATCTTTAGGTTCCTTTCTTAAATGTTCTATTTTTATCACCTGTGTTTATGTCTAATCTTTAGAGCCAGATTTCACGGAATTTATTAGCCTCAGGTGACATATAAGTCCAATATAATAAATTTAATAGTAATTGTTAGTATGTTAATCTGTATTCGAGAGCTAACTTCAGTGGCAAATTAAAATAGCCAACTGCATTATGTTATGTATCCTTTTATTTTATCAACTTTAATTTTAGTTTCGTTGTTCGACAGCGTGTGATTTAATTTAAAAAGTCTGAGCAAAAAAGCTCTTGAACTGACTCTTCATTGCAAAAGTAATTTTCACTTGCTTTCAATGTTGAACTGGCATTAATGCTTTATACTTGATAGGTTTTTTACCGCTATAGAAGCAAACAGGAATTCATTTCAGTAAATGACTTCTATTCAAAGAATAAATATTTTGTCTCTTCTAAAATCTATAAATTGCACTTACTTGAACTTTGCTCAGACAACAGTCATATGTACTTAGATGACTGAAACTTTGTTAATACGAAAAACGGCTAACGTTAAGATTAATTTAAGACAATTATTTTTGTAACCATCATACACGTTAACCGCGGATTGTGGCAAAGTAGACAAATACTAACTAAGAAGTATCGTTATGTGTCGCTGAGTAAGTAATTGCTGAATTTGACTCCGAAACTAGTATACTAATGAAATGAGTAGGTGCGGGTGGTAAGTAGCCTGGTGATTTGTGACCGAACGCTAGGTCGGTTATCGGAAATGTATGGAGGCTATTGACAGTACGCAAATACGTGCTTACATCGTAGCTCTGAATAGATACGACCGAATTTACTAGCTACTAAACATTGATGGAACGATGAACGTTACAATATTTAACTAATACGAGCAACTGCAAATTCTAAAAGTTACGGTTAGTAAAACATATTTGTTGTTACACTCTCATACTAATACATAATTGTAGTACTTCTGTACTACTCGTAATACTAATGCTTAGGGTTCCATGTGATGCGATTGCCATGGATGTGAAGGAATTGTAAAAGAATTTTCGAATACAGGACTGGGCTATAGAAATAATGTCATATTGAGCAGTTTAAATTATTTCACTCAGGTCCTCTCCCCATGTCGAAAAGGAATGATGGCATGCCCAGGGGCTGTTACTTAATGACTGACAATGACGATACCTTTCGCTTTCCAACTTTGTCACCAACAAAACAAAACAAAACAACACAACAAAAGATCTTTCTTTGTTGATTTTAGGTGGAGGATAACAACAACCAGATAAAAATATTTGCCGTCATACAAGAATAATGTTCTGATTACAATTTACATTGACATTAACTTTCCATAACCATTGATGCATCGTTCGTTGACCAGACGAAAATAGAAAGGACCCTTCTGTTTTCATAAATTTATTCTGTTACATTATTTTATTCATATAAAGATTGAATCCGACAGATGATTGAATATGAAAAGTCGTGTTATTTCGTATTGGATACAAATGTTGTTTCTAAGATATTCTTACACCATTTTCTTCGATACATTTAGGTAGATACAAATATATTCTAGACATCAAAAGATAGGTATTATATCATGTAAGATTAACAGTCAACGATACATATAATTGCTAGGCCAAAAATATTACTGTGTGTAAGAAAATTATCATTACAGACATTGTACAAAAATCCGATGTTCCATTTGGATGATTTTTTTAAGTAAAACTTAATTATTTTTTCTTAAGATAACACTAAGAAAAATAGACTTTGTTTCCGTAGAGATGTGACAGAGACAAGAAGTAAAATACAGACCAGAGCCATGCTCTAACACACCATTTACATTGTGATAATAAACCACTTCAACCTTCTAGCGGTTTAGTACCCCGCCCCACCCTTTTCATTTGTACTGTGTATTGTTTAGGGTGACCGTGGTTTTACCGTCGACAGGAAAGGATGGAATGCCAATAGATATATGGGAAGTGCTGGCATGCTTGAAATATTACATTACGGCTCTTCTGGACTTACCATGCCCTCACTAAAATAAGTCACTATACTTTCAAAGATGTCTATGGCATCTTTGTATTCGATTTAAAAACAATAACAAACTTCTATGCATATAATAAAAAAACAGATTCTGGTCGATGTATGTGATTGTAGTGTGTACATTTTACATGAAAGATAAATTGAGAAAAAACATTATGATGGATATAAGATTCAATACAAATTATTTTTAGAATTTTTGTGTATTTTTTTGACCTTTGTTTCTGCTAATCTCTGGAAGGGCTTAATCGATTTCTCTACAAAGATTAAAATAAGTAAACATTTTCTCAGTCGCGTCTGCAAGAGTTATAAATGACAATGTATTGAAAACCAGTACGAGTATATTTTTAATAACTGCTCAGAAACCACCATCAGCGCAAAACTTTGCTAATCCCCTCGAGAGGCCAACCCTGAAACCGCTGCCACAATTTCATCCGGGATCTCGGTTAAAACCTGTAATTACATCGCCGACCCGGTCGAGGTGGGTCGGCCGAGTACACCCAGTACGAATAGAAATACCCGGATATGAAATGACAAAAGGCGTATCGGATGGCGTCAGTTTTTTTACTACGTGCTAATATTGTCACAGAGATTTTGTAGCTAGCAGTAAATCGTTCGGAAGTCGGATGTTTTCTTTAGCCGTATTTTCGTCCCATTGTCAACTGGAATCGTTTCTGTATGAGTGAAGTGATTTTTAGGGTTGGATTTAGAAGGGTTTATGGTGATTGTGAATTGTTGGGAAGAAGTATGTAACAGGTTGTTTAATGTTAGACACATTTTGGTGCTAAAAATGGAACTTGATTTCAAAATTATTCCGTTCTTCAAGGTGTTTAAAGCCCCTTGACCTGGACGTTATATTTTGATATAATTTAATAAGTCTTGACTTGTCAGAATAAATCGGTAAAGCCGTTTTGATAAACGTTAAAATTAATTTGTAAACGCGACTACAGTGCCCCTTAGCGCTATACTATTATTATTTGCAAAAACGTGGTTACAATAATCTAAATTTTACTAACAAAAAATAACCGACTTCAAAGTCTCAAAAACTACATAGTTGTCAGATCTTGTTCAAATTTATGTGAGACCACATGAAAAGTGCCTGTTTTCGATTAAAAAAAGAATCATCGAAATCGGTTGGCGTGATATTGAGTTATTCGTCAATTTGTCGCGCACATCTTAACACAAATTTACGACTTATGTGGTTTTCTCATAGATGCCATTGTCAGATCTCAATAAAATTTATGTGGGACAACATGACAGCCACCAGCTTTCGATTAAAAAAAGAATCATCAAAATCGGTTCGCCCAGTCCAAAGTTCTGAGGTAACAAACATAAAAAAAAATACAGTTGAATTGAGAACCTCCTACTTTTTTGAAGTCGGTTAAAAAGCTGGATGTCGATGTGATGAATCACAATATCTGCTTCGTTACATCGAGAGTTAAAACCACAGACTGAATAAAAAGAACGAGCTGTAAGGCAATTAATTCCCATCACTAGTAACACGAAACTTAGTTAAAACTCGAAAAAACATCGCTTGATTGAATTTGGCGGATATTTCTTCTGTTATTTCCCTCTGCAGGATTAAAAGAAGATATCGTAATCCGATCTGAGAGGAATCTGTTTTATCAGATATTTATTGGGAACTTTTAATTAGAACGGAAATTTTATTTGAAATCCGTTCGCTTTACTCTTGTTTCAATTAAAATGGATGGGGCCACTGACTTTATAGATGTATCGATAGAATGAACATTGAATTAAACACTTGGACATAATATAAGCGATCCACTGCAACGCTTCTGTCTCTCCGTGTCAAGGTAAAATTGATAAAAATATTAGTGTCAGCAATTAATATGCTTTTTAACCGACTTCAAAAAAAGGAGGAGGTTCTCAATTCGACTGTTTTTTTTATGTTTGTTACCTCAGAACTTTGGACTGGGCGAACCGATTTTGATGATTCTTTTTTTAATCCAAAGCTGGAACCTGTCATGTAGTCCCACATAAATTTTATTGGGATCTGACAATGGCATCCATGAGAAAACCACATAAGTCATAAATTTGTGTTAAGATATGCGCGACAAATTGACAAATAACTCAATATCACGCCAACCGATTTCGATGATTCTTTTTTTAATCGAAAGCAGGCGCTTGTCATGTGGTCTCACATAAATTTGAACGAGATCTGACAACTATGTAGTTTTTGAGACTTTGAAGTCGGTTATTTTTTGTTAGTAAAATTTAGATTATCATGGATATGGATACACGATTGATATCTATCGATAACAAATAATAACTGACGAAGCAACAGGAGATTCATGGTAAACTGTCACCGTCGCTCATGGATTATGCGAGACCAAGGGCGTCCCAGATTCGTTGCTACCACAAAAGGCAGCGGAAGACCCGCACTACTGTTTCTGGTTCTCTAATACTCTGCAACATGACACAATGTTAATTCCAAGTTTGATTTAAAAAGTAGGGTTATAATTAGGAATTATTCCCCAAAAATATAGGAAACTTAAAAAATTACAGTGCGGAACCATTCTCCATACAAGTATTATTTGCACTTGATAGGTTTCAACTAATTATAAAGGTAAGGGCAAAAACTGAACATCGCTCGAAGGAATTTGATACTCAACCCTCTCTCTCTTGCTGCTGGGAAATTATTAAAAAAAGCGATTTAAAATATCATGAATATTTTGTTATTTGACCAAAAAGGTGTGCAGTCTATTCGCACAAAACACATAGAAACTGACAAGGGTAATAAAAATTATCACATTAATTATTAGGTGCTTTTAAAGGGGTTCGTTATCGGAGTTCACGAGACCCGGATGGACATCGGTCTCAAAACTTTGGCCGATTGTTGTGGAAGCCCTCCGAACCGCAATTAGGGATCGTTTTGACCACCCGGGTGAATAAAATCTATATGTCAATCGATAATATCATGTGATTCAAGATTAATGGAGTCAAACTCCAATCATGAATCTCATGGGAAACCTCAACTCGTATAGACTGAACTGAATAAATATGTGAAACACAAAAAAATAATTTAAACAAATATGTGTAACTTACAAAATTATAACCTGATGTTCTAAACAAACATTATTAGGTTTTTCGTATAGTCCAGGCGTCCTGGGTAATAGATACTTTAAAGTACTTAAGTTATCAAAAAAAGTTGGTCTATGTCTATTTTCTATAGATACGCTATGTTGAGTTTTGTCTTAATAATAGTACATTGGGTCTTACTTACTTTTTGAAGCCAATTAAATTAATGATTCTCAGGAGGAAAAAATAAATCACATTAAAATCGATAGACGTGGGATCGTTCTATTTATGTGACCTAATGAAGAGCAGGTACTGTATACCTACTGCAATATTAATAGATATTAGCTCTAAATGATACAGATTAACTTTAACGCTATTTATTTTAATCGTAAATAATCATTTGTACAAAAATAAATACAAAATATTGAATAATCAATTTAGGTCCTAAAGCAAAGTATGGGCCAAAAAAATAATCATCCAACATAAATTATTACAAAAAGTTATTTTTACCCGACATAACATGTAGATCCTCGAGGAAAGTGATCCTTATTGGGATTCCCAGTAATTATTAGGTATTGCTAGCTACTCCTTAATTGTGGTTATTTTTATCGTCTCTCCGAAACCCTACACATAAGCCCAATTGAGAGACAAAACAGAATCCAGCAACATGGATAAGTGGCAAAATGGACTTGTTTTTGTTCATAAATAAACCAATAAACATATATCTTTTGCTGCTTAAATAAGGCATCCATAGATAGTTTATGGGAACGCGAAGATCAGCAGTTCGCTATAGGCTGTGAAAGATAATCCTACGTTAGAGCAATCCAAGCGATGATTTATGAACAACACTGGGACATGAAATACTCAATATTTAGAATTGTTTTACTTGTGCATGTGGCACGGCTTTCATTTTTACAACACACCTATTTTAACTTGAAAACTAAGTACTTAACAATTCTTTCGGCATTTCATCTCCTCCATGACAAAGCACCTTTCCGAAATGCTGGCAGATTTAACGAATTACGTGCGTATATTAGTGATACCTGATAATGAATGATTTTGGCTTTGACTTTGAATAGAGACCAAGTAAAGATAAACATATTGATGATCATATTGTATCTTATTAATTATTTTTGACGTCTCTCATTGATAATACATTTTTTTAAATATTGCATGTTTATTAAGCGGCATATTTTTTGGTAAAAATATGTGCCTACTAGATATTATTTAAATTAATAAAGAAGCAAACAAAAACCAATCATTGGAAGAAAAATAATTATCGTCTTTTTTATAGAAATCGTGTTATCAATTATATTTTCACACAAGCATTAAATCTTACACAATGATTTCTTACAATAACATTAGAGGCACAGAAGAATAGTACTTTTATAGAGGTACGAAACATCTTGCGTCTTACTAAAGCTATAAAATATACTTATAATCAATATACCTTTCAAAATAATTGAACGTTGTTATTTTCTGAATACATGTTGATATTACATTATTATGTAATAAAATATTATTATATTTTCCTGTCACTATTATTTATTCTTTCAACATATTTTTTAGAGATCTCGGCTATCATTTTCCGTTTCGTTGCACGTCATAATCTTAATCTTAATATATATAAATTTCGTGTCACGTTGTTTGTCCGCGATGGACTCCTAAACTACTGAACCGATTTTAATCAAATTTGCACACCGTGTGCAGTTTGATCCAACTTGAAAGATAGGATAGCTTATACACATAAAAATAAAAATTTTTGACAGAACGAAGTCTGTCCGGGCAGCTAGTATACCTATATGAATTACGTGTCACGTTGTTTGTCCGCGATGGAGTCCTAAACTACTTAACCGATGTTAATCAAATTTGCACACCGTGTGCAGTTTGATCCAACTTGAGAGATAGGATAGCTTACATCTAAAAAAAAACTTTTGACAGAACGAAGTCTGTCCGGGCAGCTAGTAATATATATTTTCTTACCTCCCTCGCTTATAATTATACTCCTCCATAATTATATTATTAACGTAATGCTAACCTTAACTCGCCAAAAGCGCTACCCTTGCAATTTCCACGCCTTTACTACTCCTATCACAATTAAGATAAAGGGCGTTGATCGCTCGGACGAGTCCAAACGTTATCGTGGCAAACTCGTGTTAAAATAGAGGATTTCATCTATAGTAAGCAATTTCTAAATTACATTTGGAAGTTCAAGGTGGTGGTTAATCGCGCGTTGAATCGGGTCGTTTTGTAGGCTTTCTTTACTGGCCCTCGCTAGGGGCTTGAAGATCTAATGGAGCATTTTATCCGGAATGGATTGTAATTTGAACACCTCATAGCCCAATAGCGTGCCGTACGACAACAATAAACATGTCAATAAACATGTCACTTTGAAAAGTGATAAAAAATGAATAACCGACAAAGGAATATACGAGCCACCATTGTAAATAGTCACCGTCGCCGTTAGACATAAGTAACATCAGAGGGAGCATAGATTCGTTGTTGGTCGAAAAGAGAGAAGAAAGAAATAAAGACAAGTTCTTAAGAAAGGGAAACAAAGAACTTTTTTTTACTACATGTAAGTTAATGCCGCCTGATGGTAAGTGGGGATGTGGTCTATGATGGTGAGCAGATTAAATTAGTAAGAGCCTATTCACTCTTTTCTTGAAGACATCCACGTCATAGGCAGGCATCCACATCATAGGCAGAAATCCAAGTCAGGCACAAAGTTCTTCCTTACTTAACAAAATATTGGTATGAATTTACTTTGCTTCAAAATTACAAAGCTAAAACCGAAACTCATTGGCTATGAATTTGTAACATGAATTTTAGAAATTCAAATCTCAGTTTACATTTTATTCGGGGCAAGCCAATCACAAAACATATCAAAGCGCTGTTTCCAAATTAGATAAATTTCGAATAACGTTATACCCAATTTTGTTCGTTAGTCTAACCCATATTATAACGTATTAAGACCGAAGTTACGTAAAGAGTTTAATAGAAGTTTTCCAATTTAAAATGCAAAAGCCTTTCCAGTTAGACTTTATTAGTTTAATCGCTCCACTTTTGGGCCAGATTTATTGAATTTTGAGATAGAAAGGGCGTGCTTAGAAGAAAATCAACTTGGACTATAACAACTTTAAGTACATAAGAAAACCCTAGTTTTCTGTGATATTGTATTGAATTTTGGTTTCTTCGTATTGCTATTAATAGTATGGATATTAATTAAGTAGTAAATCTTCAATTAATTACTAAGTATAATATTAATCTTTTAATTTCTCATTTAATTCCCACGCTGATCAATTGATTTATGAGAGGTTTCATAGCATTCTGAATAATATAAATAAATTTATGTGAGTTGTATGAGAACTATTAATTTTTTATTCATATCAAATGTCAATACTCATATACAGTATGATTAATTATGTAGTTGTGAAGAGATTTTTAGGAAATAATGCGCTTAAAATGATAACTATGCAAAATTTTTCATACAAATACATGTAAATAAAAGTACTACAGTTCCAATATTTAAGAGTAATTTCTGGGCAAAACATTGACTACGGAAAACGCTGAATACGGAGGCAGATCTGCCCTGATTTACTGACTACTGACTGTTAACTGCTGTAGATATTCATCAGCAGCATACACAATCTTATCATGAGAGACCACGCAAAAGATGCAGTAATGTATCCAAGTATACCATTAACCTACTATTCAGCTGTTTTAGAGTACATCGGTCAAGGTTGGCCATTTGGCAGCCAGCCAGTACAGCATTCAAGATTGGAAGCCACGAGATTAAAGCCAACTAGTGAATGTAGCACGGAACACCGCTACGTGACTAGTATTCGAAGAAAGTCGAAAAGTTAATCAATCGAAAGTAGAATTTTTCTTTCCGAACCTTCGTCATGATTACTGAATTATTAGTAGAAACCGGGCTGTTCACTTGGAAATGTTATCTTTTTGTGGGTAACGATCGGTCCTAAACGTGTAGCACATTTACTTTATTACTAAATAAAATAGTGTTCGATGCGCACACCAAATGATGACTTTTATAGGAGCATTTTGGATACCTTGGGTTACATTACTGATATTTAGGTAAAGATTTCTAATTAAAAAAAGTTCAGTCAATGTTACTCGCTGATAATGTAGCTTTCTGTAGGTGAAATAATTAAAATCGGATAAGTAAGGTAGTTAACTTTTATAATCGACTACAAATAATTACTTTTTAACAAAAAATAAAACCAACGAAAAAAAAAACTGAAAAGCAAAAAATAAAATAAACCATTTAGTATTATAAATTAGGATCCGAAATTAACAGTAAATAAATAATTTTGAGACCGTGCCAAACAAACAAACAAAATTAATTACATAAAATTCATAATATTATGAGGGCAGCGCGGCAGCGGCATGCGATGCACACGGCAGCAGCAGCACGGCGCACATCTTTTCGCCGTTTGTTTTTTCATTGGTTTGGCACCGCCTCAAAATTATTTATTTACTGTTAATTTCGGATCCTAATTTATAATACTAAGCGCCTCTTTCACAATCGTCAAGTAAAGTCATAAGTAGTTACTTGCTGAATAACGTTAATCGGCAAGTAAAAGTCACAATTAACTTTTATCAGTTTCAGGGCCTCTTTCACCACCATCAAGTAAAGTCCCGAGTAGGCTAATTGCCGATTAAAGTGACGAGTAACTATGCATACGCATTTCACAATCGCCGAATAGCGCTACCTGACAAGTAAAGTAGCCAGTAACTTACTTGTAAGATCATCTGCCAATTAGTTTGTTTAACTGACGAGTAAGACGAGTAACGGTACGTGCAGTGAAGTAAAAAACATTTACAGCTAAGAATAAATATAAAAAGCTATTTATAAGTATATTTATTTGACAAAAAATTATTAAACCTTTACTTATTTCATTTATAGATAATCAAATAGACGATTTCGAAAAATTTGCACGAAAAACACCAAGAATTTGTCTAGTTATTTTTATTTATTATTATATTTTCGACTCTCACACCCGCGTACAAAATATATACATACAGGGCCAAAAAAAATTATATAATAAACATAAATATATATAATATATAATAAATAAACTTACATAAACTCTACATAAATAAATACTTGTAGCGGGTGGAGGATTACGCCCTGGCAGGGGAGACCAAACGGCCGGGGGTCAGGGCGACAGGCTGAGAAACCGACGGACTATCCTAGCCGAGTCTAGCAGCACCGCTTTCTGCATCTTGGCTGCGAGCGAACTGCCGCGGAACCCCAGTCGCCTCATATGGTGAGCGAGGCTGACTGGGTTCAGCCCATTCGCAGATATAACGATTGGGATGGTTTTATTGGACTCCACATGCCACATGCTGGAAACCTCGTGAGCCAGATCTAGATACTTTCGTTTTTTCTCTGTGTCCACTAAAAACACCCTGGACTGTGCCCGGTCCATCAGCACGATATCAGACTTATTCGCCAGAATCGTCCTGTCCGTAATGATGGACCGGTCCCAATAGAGCCGAACTCCGTCACGCTCGAGTACTGGCATCGGTGTGTACCTATAATACGGCACTCTCTCATCCAGGAGACCGTACTTCAGAGCAAGCTCTTGGTGAAGGATTTTGGCCGCTTGGTTGTGTCTGTGCAGATACTCAGTGTTAGCAAGAGCCGAACATCCCGACAGCACATGCCCGAGTGACTCGCCGGGATGGCGACAAGCTCGACAAATGTCGGTAGTGCCATCCTTCAGGATGTACTTTCGGTAGTTCTTATTATTATTATTATTTTAAACAATTGATATTAAAATATATCTTTGTTACAGAGTAAAGTTAGCACTTTTTTCTCTCTTGATTATATCCATGTTTTACTAATTTAATATCGGTCAAAACTCTAAACTAAAAAACTACCTGCGAATTTTAATAACACCAACTTATACAAAACCTTTGTAGTAATGACGGACGGACTGGCACTTAACCGATTTGACACGTGTTTGACATCTGGAAAACACAAACTGACCGAATGATGGAACGCATTATGACAAATCATTCAACTAACCGGCAAGTTGTTACTCGGAACTACATTTTATATTGTGAAACTGATGAAAGTTAATTGTGACTTTTACTTGCCGATTAACGTTATTCAGCAAGTAACTACTTATGACTTTACTTGACGATTGTGAAAGAGGCGCTCACAATATAAAATGTAGTTCCGAGTAACAACTTGCCGGTTAGTTGAATGATTTGTCATAATGCGTTCCATCATTCGGTCAGTTTGTGTTTTCCAGATGTCAAACACGTGTCAAATCGGTTAAGTGCCAGTCCGTCCGTCATTACTACAAAGGTTTTGTATAAGTTGATGTTATTAAAATTCGCAGGTAGTTTTTTAGTTTAGAGTTTTGACCGATATTAAATTAGTAAAACATGGATATAATCAAGAGAGAAAGAAGTGCTAACTTTACTCTGTAACAAAGATATATTTTAATATCAATTGTTTAAAATAATAATAATAATAAGAACTACCGAAAGTACATCCTGAAGGATGGCACTACCGACATTTGTCGAGCTTGTCGCCATCCCGGCGAGTCACTCGGGCATGTGCTGTCGGGATGTTCGGCTCTTGCTAACACTGAGTATCTGCACAGACACAACCAAGCGGCCAAAATCCTTCACCAAGAGCTTGCTCTGAAGTACGGTCTCCTGGATGAGAGAGTGCCGTATTATAGGTACACACCGATGCCAGTACTCGAGCGTGACGGAGTTCGGCTCTATTGGGACCGGTCCATCATCACGGACAGGACGATTCTGGCGAATAAGTCTGATATCGTGCTGATGGACCGGGCACAGTCCAGGGTGTTTTTAGTGGACACAGAGAAAAAACGAAAGTATCTAGATCTGGCTCACGAGGTTTCCAGCATGTGGCATGTGGAGTCCAATAAAACCATCCCAATCGTTATATCTGCGAATGGGCTGAACCCAGTGAGCCTCGCTCACCATATGAGGCGACTGGGGTTCCGCGGCAGTTCGCTCGCAGCCAAGATGCAGAAAGCGGTGCTGCTAGACTCGGCTAAGATAGTCCGTCGGTTTCTCAGCCTGTCGCCCTGGCCCCCGGCCGTTTGGTCTCCCCTGCCGGGACGTAATCCTCCACCCACTACAAGTCTTTATTTATGTAGAGTTTATGTAAGTTTATTTATTGGTATATATATATTTATGTTTATTATATATTTTTTTTGGCCCTGTATGTATATATTTTGTACGCGGGTGTGAGAGTCGAAAATATAATAATAAATAAAAATAACTAGACAAATTCTTGGTGTTTTTCGTGCAAATTTTTCGAAATCGTCTATTTGATTATCTATAAATGAAATAAGTAAAGGTTTAATAATTTTTTGTCAAATAAATATACTTATAAGGTTAGCTGTAAATGTTTTTTACTTCACTGCACGTACCGTTACTCGTCTTACTCGTCAGTTAAACAAACTAATTGGCAGATGATGTTACAAGTAAGTTACTGGCTACTTTACTTGTCAGGTAGCGCTATTCGGCGATTGTGAAATGCGTATGCATAGTTACTCGTCACTTTAATCGGCAATTAGCCTACTCGGGACTTTACTTGATGGTGGTGAAAGAGGCCCTAAATGGTTTATTTTATTTTTTGCTTTTCAGTTTTTTTTTTCGTTGGTTTTATTTTTTGTTAAAAAGTAATTATTTTTTAATTTTTAGTTGCTATAATACTTATAATTAATAATAAATTATTGATTTTATGAATTATAGATTCAGTTACCAGGTAAAAATGTAGTAGATGAAATATCAATCATCCCCTATTTTCGTACCTATAGGGGTAAAATTTTGTTTCGAAATTAAAAATAAAGTAACCTCAAGGTACACACTATTCAATAAAAAAAGAATCATCGAAATCAGATCATCCAGTACAAAGTTATTGGGGTTAACATGTAAAATTTCCGGGTAAAAAACGGGTGAATAATCAATCATTCCCTATTTTCGTACCTTTAAGGTGGGAATAAAATTTTCAAAAAAATATGGGACCAACTTCAGGACATACCCTATCCAACAAAAAAAGAATCATCCAAATCGGACCACCCTGTGCCGATTTCTGCGTGATCATACATAAAAAAAAAACATATACGTGTCGAATTGAGAACCTCCTCCTTTTTTTTCGTCGGTTAAAAAAAGAACTATATTTTTATTCATCCCATGATTATCAAAGTTCAGTTTTGATGATGGGATACATGAGTAATTGAGGGAATTTTTTAAGTCTGTAAAAGTAGTTTACCTTTATAAACGTCGATAAATCTTATTTACTTATAGATAATAGATAATAATATGAACTATATAACATGAATTGAGACTATTAATTTTGTAAGTGACTGAACAGAAACATTATCCATTCTAATAAATAAATTCTAAAATAAATAAACATTGAAACATATTTCAGCGACATAATAAATCCAAACTATCTTACCTATTATATTCCGGCTTCAATTTTAATAACCTACACCTTTCAACGTGACTAATGAACGAAAATGGTTTAGTCTGTTTCCAGTTTGAAATCGTAATTAGTGCTTCCAATTAGGTTAATTAAGTTAGAAGACAAAGCCAGCTTCCATCGTCATTATAGGAGCTCTGCAGAATATAATTTTTATTGCCAATCCGACCACGGTTCATTTGTTGCTACGACTCCGTCACTATGAACAATTTTGAAGGTATTTCTTTTGGGTCATTATGAAAATCAAATGAGGGTATTTATAACTTTGAATTATGTTAGGCCTTGAGTTAATTAGTTTAAGAGTTTGAATTTTTCAGACAGAATATTACGTTAAAATGATGGATAAAGTTCCGGTTGTAAAGGTTGATTGTATTATCTAGTCCAGTCAACTTCTCTCTCCACTCAATGTGACATGACGAGCTAGCCAACAAACTAATTTATCTTTATATTTTAATTTCTTAATCAGCAGGGTTCAGCAACTTTCTAATTTTATTGATGTCAATGACAATGATAAAAACATTAAAAACACCTTCCATCAGGTCTTGTTTGCTTTTGGAATCGGAACTTTTGCGAATAGAACCTTTGAAGAATAGAAACTTTTCCGAATTGGTCCTTTTGCAAATGCGGAGGTTTTGCAAAGGTTCCATTTGGGACCTTTTGCGACTAAACAATTACTAAGCGGTTGTTTACATTAAAACACACAGAAACAATCTTTCAACGCTTTCATTTTCTTTTGATGTATAGAGTCGTAAAAGAAAGTCATTATAATATTACAAGAAATATAATATAATGGAGCAAAACCTATACTCCTGAAGCGTACAGTAACGCAATCTCATCCTGTAAGTATTTCAGATTTATCTGTTATCTTAAGATAAGCAACAAGCGACGGCACGCGACGGTGCGTGCCGCTCGCAATCTGCGTATTTTTGGACGCGAGCTCGCGAGTTTTACGACGTCACGGAAGTTTGCTTCTTACTCGCACTTTGGAAGTTTAGGGAAGTTTACTGATTTACGAGTGATTCCTGTTACCTATCTTTTACTGCGAATGACAAGTTTTTTCTTTGCATAAAGCTATTTAAGCTGTTTGTCTGTGAACTGACCCCATAGTGTTAAACATCCATTTCATAGATAAAAATTCACTGCGACTACAGGCAATTTAAGAAAAAATACCGTTTTAAGTATTGGGCGTAGTGAGAAAAGCGTAACAAGAAAAACTAACATTTCGAGAAAATAATAAATTGCAAACTAAGATTTAGCTCTTCTTCAAGTCTTTGCAAATATATTGACTGAAAAGAAATAATTGGATGGAGAAAAAATTTATAATAGGTACGTAAAAGTATCCGTAACTAAATGTTACTGAACAAACCAAGAAAGCAAACTACAAAGGGGTTCGCACAAAGTTATGAAAAATACAAGCATTCAAAGTTATTGTTTCAAAGAAAGAATCCTCAGAAAGAAATAAATCCCAGACTAGAACTAAGCAATTCATTAGGCAAATGGAACAAAGTACTCGTAATTCAAAGTTACAAAGTAATTGAGACACAAGTCCACACAATCACAATAGATAAACACAAGAAACAAACCGTGGCTCACGCGACTGTGCGTGCTTCCTGCTATTTGCCAGCGAGAAGGCACTTGGCACGCGATTTTTGGACAAACCGCTCTTCCTAATGAAACAGGCTGGTTTATCAGTAAAACACCGTGAGTACCCAGATTATGGTTACGAGTATTTATGGCTTTATTTTACGGTTGCCTGAGCTTCCGAAGTATTAGATAAACGGAAACTTACCTGTAGTGTATGTGCGATAGCATACATACACTGTCTCGTGTGGCTTTGTATTATGGCAAACGTCACTGTCACTTACGAAGTGGTTACGTACTCTGTAGTCAATGACATGGCGAAAGCCGAATGGGCGTACGTACAACAGTAGAGGTGCTTTATTATGTGGGCATTGTCGAGCCAGTCAAACTATAATTATATTAATACACATCGGATCTCCTACACTACCAGGAAGGCTATTCAGATTTGTAACTTGACAGCGGAGTTTTAAAATTGACGTTCGAGTTCTAGGATCACTTCACTTCTCAAGTGCGTAATAGATGATTAGATAATGACATGTCAATATGATGCAAGTTCGCTTTTGTTTTGTAAGTTGACAGCGGAATACACGATGAGTTTCTAAATTGAAGTTAGAGTTCGAGACTCCCTTCACCTCGCAAGTGCGTGCCAGATGATTAGAGAATCACATATCAAGATCTCGGACCCAAACTTCAATTTTGAAACTCATCGCGGATTCCGCTGTCAAGTGACAAAACTGAATAGCCCTGCTGTTTCTTATCAAAAGTCGACAATAGACTGTTATTGACTAGTAACCCGCCCTCGCATTGCTTCGGATTACCCGTACCTCCGAAACTTCTTTTTGATTAATGTTGAAAGAGTTACCTCCGACCAAGCATCCCTCATACGCGCCTAAAATGGTCGATACAAAAAATACGCCAATAGGGCGTAATATTACAAACGAGCGATTAGTTCTCCGGAAATTCCCCTGTGGACGGACGGCTGAATTGCTCTCGTAATTTTATTAAATAATGCCGTTTTGCGCCGTTCCGACGTGTACAAATGCAGCTGGTCTTAAAAAGAAAAAGGATGGGATCACATTTCATGTGTAATTAGCACAATAAAACATTATCTTATTAAATTATCAAATATTTCATTCATATTGAAATTGTCAACCATATTTATGCCTCCATTTTGTCAGTGTTGCCAATATAACAGTTTTGATTTTCCCTACCGTAATGACTGTTACACACTTTGCCGCTGGCGTGATTGGCAACTTTTGAAGCCGCCGGCTTTGCAGCACAAATAAGCCATATTCCTACTCGGCCCTGTCCTTGAAAAATTTGCCTACACCCGCGCGGTACTTAAACGCGCTCGTCCACTGACAGTATTTTAATTTTATCAAACGACTTGAGTTCATTTGTAGTTTTGTAATTGTAAATATTATATCTTCTATTTTAAAAATGAAATCAGTTGTGAATGAACTCCCGGATATCTCGGAAACGGTTCGTCCTAAACGATGTTTGACACGATTCCCATCCCCCCGTGCATACCCCAGTTCCGATTACATAAACCTTGCTGGACCCATCGCTAACCCCCACCCAAATTTTCAACAATTTTTTTTTTTGGAAAAACCGGAAATCCCGGATATCTCGGAAACGGTGCGTCCTAGACGATTTTTGACACGATTTCCAATCCCATTTGAGGACCCCCAGTCCCGATTACATAAACCTTGCTGGACCCACCCCTAACCCCCCACCCAAATTTTCAACAATTTTTTTTGGAAAAACCGGATATCTCGGAAACGGTGCGTCCTAGACGATTTTTGACACGATTTTCAACCCCCTTGACAACCCGCAGTCCCGATTACATAAACCTTGCTGGATCCACCCCTAACCCCCCACCCAAATTTTCAACAATTTTTTTTGGAAAAACCGGATATCTCGGAAACGGTGCGTCCTAGACGATTTTTGACACGATTTTCAACCCCCTTGACAACCCGCAGTCCCGATTACATAAACCTTGCTGGATCCACCCCTAACCCCCCACCCAAATTTTCAACAATTTTTTTTTTTGGAAAAACCGGATATCTCGGAAACGGTGCGTCCTAGACGATTTTTGACACGATTTTCAACCCCCTTGACAACCCGCAGTCCCGATGACATTAACCTTGCTGGAGCCACCCCTAACCCCCCACCCAAATTTTCAACAATTTTTTTTTTTGGAAAAACCGGAAATCCTGGAGATCTCGGAAACAGTGCGTCCTAGACGATTTTTGACACGAATTCCAACCCCCCTTAAGAACCCCCAGTCCAGATTTCATGAACCTTGCTAGACCCACCCCTAACCCCCCAACCAAATTTTCAACAATTTTTTTTTGAAAATGGGTGGGGTCTTTATTTTTTAATATGTTTTCGTCTGAAATTAACAAACCACACATATTATATTACCTATTATAAAACTAATATATATTATGATAAAAATATTAACAATCAACATTGAAAGTAATAATAGTTCAATTACGATCAACAAGTTTTATTTAGGTTTAAAGAAACTTATTCTCATATTTAAGATACAGTCACTTACATGAGAAACATATTTTTAGAAACACAGTAATAATATGTTGCGATCAGATTTTGGTAGACCTAAGTATAATCGCCTTTATCTTTTTTCTCAACGTCCTGTCACAAACATTTCCCGAAATAATGCGACATGTTTTACGTTGCAACACTACGGCGGGTGGGAAGAACGGCGGGGCCGGGCGGTTCTGGAGACAACGCGCGACTAGCAATGACAGCTAGATGTGGCTTCTAGTTTATTATTATTCTAAGCCTCCGACAATCCTCCTTGATTATGAAGAGAGACCTCTGCCCTACAGTGAACTGTTAATGCATTTACCCCAAACCATTGAAATATTTAACTATTTTATTTTTATACTGTGAAAGTTCGTGGAAAGGTAAAAAAAATTACATCGCCCGACGGAGGCAAAAGTCGATAATGGAAACCGGTGACATAATCAAATAAATAATTCCCGCCTCAGAGGCTGGAAATGTCAACAATGTATTCAAAAAATTTGTTGATGTGAAAATCTGTTATTTTACGGAATTAAGAACATCTTATCATTACAGAATAATTTTCTTACTTTTGCTAATACACTTTTAGATGTCGACAAATTGTTACATTGTGAAAATTGAGAAACATGGCGAAAGCGACATTTAAATTAATTTTTTAAACATTTTCAGCAACAGTTTCTATAATTTCAGGAAAGGCAGTCGGCCTTTGTACACCTCTTCATGTAATAACTCTTTGTTTTTTACATTCGTTCTTTGTTTCCCGCTCATTCATTCTTCGCTGGAGCAATATTTAAGGAACCTTCTAAATCGCGCCTTTCACTGCTGAAGAGATTGTCCGAATGATCTCTAAGAACAATTCTTTTTGGAAATAATGCAGCAGCGAGCTTTTGTCCTTCAGTGAACTGTTGACTCAATGCGCTGGATTTTCGGGTGATATTTTCCAAATTTAAACTTGTAGAAATAACGTTGCACGGCAAAAACACGTTAAGGATCCACGTTTTCCCTTATAAATAGATATATCCGCATAAATTCTATAGTAGACACAATTTCCAATACACAATTGACAATACTATTAAGTTACTAATGAACTTGTACAGACAACACCCGCACATTAAACACCACGGACAAACATTTTAGGAGTGTCCGAAATATACTTGATTTTATAAAAGTTTACATTTTTTCGACCTCCAATTTGTTTTACACCGCAATCCGTTGTTATTGCGTCCGAAGTTGCCGCTTCACACTCCACGGAGTGCGTTGTTTTATTGCAACGCGCGCCCCGTATTGTATGACAACACCTTTCTTTTATTTATTTACTGCCCTTTCGGTTTTTCTGTTCTATTATTTGAATGTACGTGAAATTGAGACGTTTTCGGATATATGGAAAGCAATCTTTAAATTTCTGACGATTTAAATTATGACATATGAAATTTTGTAACTATTTTAGTATTATTTTTTTGTATTGTCATATCATAAAGAGCCGATGATAAAAATATCATACTAAAGTATGAATATCCCATTTAGAGCAATTTCGATTATACCTTTAAATATTTTTATGAATAATAATGATTAATAACAATATTATCAATATAATCATAATGTGTTTGTAACGAAATGTTTAATAACTGAGAAAAGAAATTGAAACTCATCATTGAAATTTCCGCCTCGTTGGGAATCGAACCCAGGACCCTTGGCGCGGCGATCCGGCATGGTAACCATCGCACCACACAGGTGATACCTCCGATACGCTTCTCTGAGAAAAATGGCCTTGCTACTGATCAGTAAAAACGCCATTGAGATTCTGTGTTACGAATTACAAGCATAACGCATAAGGTAACGGAGAAAGTTTGATTTTATTCCTCATAAAATTTCATACCGCGGGCTTAAATATGAAAAGCGATACTAAAGGAGTTAAACTCCAAAAAAGTTTGTGACTTAAGGGCAAATAAATATTATATTTTTTAAATATAATGTTTTTTTTTATTTTTTATATAACTAATATTATAGTTGACACCACTCCCCAAATGATTCTATATTTTTTTACACAACCCAAGGTAGGATTATGTTTAACCCTATGTTCCTTTATCGACTACTAGATTTTCGCAGTGACAACAAAATCCCAATCAATGATCATGATCGAGTCGGTTTTAAGTCTATACTAATATTATAAAGAGGAAAGCTTTGTATTTTTGTATTTTTGTATGTTTGCAACGAATAAACTCAAAAACTACTGAACCGATTTAAAAAATTCTTTCACCATTAGAATGCTACATTATTCAGAAGTAACATAGGCTATATTTATTACTAGAAAAAATTAGGGATCCTTGCTAAAACATCAGTAACGTGAACCAAGGTGTGAAAAAATTTGCTTAAAAATTTCTTTCATCGCATACGCTGCGGAAACTATTGACGATAGAACAAAAAAATGTTCTACAATATTAGAGAACATATCAATATCTACAAAAAACCTCGCGATACTATATGTCCAACTATTGTCGTTATGTCACTATAACCACTTTTTACATTTTTAAAGTTAATAAAAAAGATGACCAAAATCAGAGCATGAAAATCATACCTTCGTATTAATCCTTATCCAAATAAATCATTTCATATTCAAAACTGTTTCAGTACCTATAGATAACTTTTTGAATTACTCAAATCGGACATTCCGTTCAGAAGATAATACGAATTAAGGAAAATAAACACCGCCGCGCCGCCGCGGCACCAGCAATGACCAGTGTAGCCCCACGCAAAGCAGCTTAGCGTAGGCCTTTATGGCTTCAACCCATTAATGGCCCACTACTGGGCACGAGTCTCTCCTCTTGAGAAGGCCTAGAGCATACTCCACCACGCTGCTCCAGTGCGGATTGGTGGAGGGGTTAGTGGCCAACCCGAGTGTCGGAAGTTTTCAAACCGCCCGAGGGCCTCCGACATGGCTTTACGACTGTTATCTTATGATAACAACCGGGACCGACGGCTTTACGTGCCCTCCGAAGCACGGAAACGCTCAAGAAATTTTTGCCACTAGCGGTCACCCATCCAACTACCGACCGCGCCCGCTGTTGCTTAACTTTGTCGATCACATAGGATCGACGCAAGCCGCCGGGCTATGAGCGCTTCAGGCAGTTCGTAGGTCTTTATACTTAACCAATAAAATGTAAATAGATGTATGTATGTACAAAAATGTAAATAGAGGAATGTAAAAAAAATGTTCAAGTAAAAAAATAAACACATTACGAATAAATTACTTGAGTACATAAAACTTAAAAAACAATTTTGATAAAAATGTATAGTATGTTATAAAAAAATAAAAATGGGTTGGCAAGTACAAATTTACAATTTAAAGAAAAAAACTCATAAGTAAGTATGTCCTATAAAAAGATAATAAATAAAAACAAATAATAAATAATAACGTTTCACACTCATAGCCCCCACACTAGGATTCCCTGTGTCGTGGGTGCCATGGATAACACACTAGACAAGGACATTCACACCCAGACCGAGAACAGAAATTCAAACTCATCATTCAAATTTCCGCTTCGCTGGGAATCGAACCCAGGCCCCTTGGCGCGGCGATCCGGCATGGTAGCCATTGCGCCACACGGGTTGTCAAAACATAAAATCTATAAGTACTATAATAAAACTCAAAGGGCAAATTTTCTGTACATTGAATATTTTTTAAAAATTTCGATTATTGAAGTACGTCTTAGAGCACAATTTTTTTTTATTATAGTCTGTCTGTCCGGGCATCACATGAAAACCCTTGAACGGATTTCGATGAAAATTGGTAAAGTTATTTTATTACTAATACTCCGGGTCATATTTTAGGATACTTTTTATCCCGGAAAATTAAAAGTTTTCCCCGGGAAACGGAATGAAAGTTTGTATGGAATATTTTTAAAACATCAACTGATTTGCTTCTTTGCAACAAATGTTCCTTGCTTAAATTCATGGAACATGTATTCTTCAGTTTTTCAAAATTTTGCAAAAAAAGAAAATAATAATAATGTGAATATTGCTTATTTTTCATAACCCGCTCCTGGTCCGCTCCGCTTCATATCCCTTGTGATTTTATGGTGGGGTTTAGTATTAAGTTAATGAATATAAGTACTTATATTATATTCACCGTTTTTTAAATTTTCTTCTGCAAGAGATATAAATAAGGTAAAACATAATTTCCGTATGCGAAGCTGCGGGCAACAGCTAGTTTTAAATAAATGTATATTCAAGGAATATCCGGAATCCTCGAAGTAAAATAATATTCGATCTATCGATCATGCGTCAATTCGAATATTTCATAGCAGGTCAACCCGGTTACTCATTCGAGTGGACTGTGAGTTTCAAAATTCGGCAACATGTCAGGTTGGAGCGGCTATGCAAACCGTGGAATCGAATCGCTGTGTTTGAAATCCAATTTCCGTTGCTGCGTAATAGCGTTTCAAAATATATAACTTTATGTAAATATAACAGTTATTTACGTGGAGTGTAAGTTTGAATACTGTAGTGGGGAAAATACTATTTTAGATGGTCAAAAACTGCTTGCAACTTTTGACAAGCTTGTTGTAATTTCATGCACAATCATGGGCAACGGTGAAAAATAATCTAGGTAATTAAATATATAAATCTAATTTCTTTTAAAACTGTTGTATTTTATTCATTTAACATTAGGAATATACCTAAGAGAACTAAAAATGCAATTTAATTAAATTATTAATTTAAATAATTTACACTTGATCCCTTATTAAATATAACGCCACCTAATTACGTTTCACACTCACATGGTACTCGAACATAATATCTTAATATATTTTAATCAAATATTGCACACCGTGTGCAGTTTGATCCAACTTGAAAGATAGGATAGCTTATATTTCAAATTAAAAAAAAAACTTTATACCTAGCGAATTCTGTCCGAGCAGCTAGTATAAATATAGAATATAAAGTCATCATAAAATTCTGCCCTGCTATAAATTGAACCCAGGACCCTTCAAACGGGGATCCAGCATAGTTTACAAAGCGCCACAAGTCGTCAAAAACAACTCTGTAAATTCCACCAGTTTTTCAAAAACAAAACCAAAAGATTTACATGGCTGATAGCCTTCTTCTCTACACAGATTTGAAAACTGTAGCTTTTCTAAAGCAATGGAAGCAAAAAGCGTCGCACGATTTGTCCATCGAGTATGATGCCGTGAAACAGAATTTTGTGACCACACTCTGTGTCAAATTAAAACGGAATAAATTCAGTCTTTACAATGTAAAGGCGTCAATCATTCACGTTTTTTTTGAAGTCGGTTAAAAAGTAACTCCATAGTTCATAGTATATTAAAAATAGCTCTTAACCTGTACTGTCATGTAATCTTATTATTGAATAGCTTACATCTCAATTTATAAAAAACTTTTGACAGAACGAAGTCTGTCCGGGCAGCTAGTATATAATATATTCCATGACCAAAAAAATAATAATATATTCCATGACCAAAAAAAAACTAGAAATACGTGTCAGTCATTGGGTCAGCCATTTTACAGGATCGTTCCGCGGATGTTTGTTCGCTCAACCGTACTCGTATATCTCGTAGATTTAAAAAATGCATTTGAACATAAGTTTACCTGTACGAGTACGATTCAGAGGAGTGGTAAGAAGAACTTTACTTGCTCCAAACAACAGTGTTAACCATAAATTATTTAACGTCTAATTATTTTAACGTCGATGCAAACTTTTTTTCATTAATATCCCCAACAAACGGGCAGACAAACACTAACAGAACAGTAAACTAATAGTAATGATGTCACACCGAAGGCATCACGGACGAGCCGCAGGTGGAGAAGGAAGCACGAAATTTTATTATTTTTATTGGAGTTTAACTCCTTTAGCTTTAAGCCCGCGATATGAAATTTTATAAGGGGAAAAATCAAACTGTCTCCTTTACGTTATGCGGTATATTTGTAATTCGTAAAACAGAATCTAGATGGCGTTGTTACTGATCTGTAATTGCCTACATTTTAGATTCTGAACTATAAAATAAATGAGGCAGATCGGTGATAAGCGCACAGGAGCGACTGGATTAATTAAGATTCTAGAATAATTATTCCACAGCCAACGAACCAACTATAATCTTCCAGATTCCTAGATGTGATTCGTTATGTCTTATCTCAGTCATACTTGGGAGATTAAGAATTACTTTATAATATGTGTATATGTATAAAGACTTATAACGTTACTAGCTGCCCGGACAGACTTCGTTCTGTCAAAAAATTTGTAATAAAATAATATTGCGAATATAAAACTGAGATGTAAGCTATCCTATCTTTCAAGTTGGATCAAACTGCACACGGTGTGCAAATTTGATTAAAATCGGTTAAGTAGGTAGTTTAGGAGTCCATCGCGGACAAACAACGTGACACGTAATTTATATATATTAAGATTACCAATAAATATATGCACATATTAATACAGAAGGTAGGTACAACATTCACCCTTTATCATTCACTTACTCATTAACTCGTTCATCATTCACCCCACATTATTCACGTCTATTTACCTCACAAAAATAAGGATAAATGTATGTCGCTTAGCAAGCCTTCAGCGCTGTCGTCCTCTGACAGCTCCACAAAGTTGTTTTAAACTTCCCCTCCGTTTCGAGGAAGACTAATTTCACATTATCGATGTGTGAGGGCAGCACTGAGACTTGAAGTTATAAATTCGAAACTGTAATGCGTCTTACGTGAGAAGGTTGATAATTTAAGCAGTTTCAGAAGTTAGGTTTTTCAAACATACTTTTAAATACTATTACAGAATGGTTTTGCTAAAGTAAAATCTTTGGGCGTACTATACATTTTTTTCTGGCGAGGCCGCGGTTGGGTAAACTCCGTTCTAGTGACTGAAGCATGAGTTATACAAGAATTATTGATACATTATGATTTGAAACATGTATTTTTAGGCACCACTACTATCTACTACTAAAAGTACTACTACTACTATTACAACGGCAATATTATTTCACAAAGCAACATTATTTTCTGTCAAATTGGTCTAGTACATTAGTGATTCGACCATATTTTCACTAGACTACACCATATCAGGAGGCCACCATAGCAAATTAATTAATCCTTTGTTATCTGAATTCAGCGATTGATTTCCAACCATTTGCCAACTATACAGAATAAACTGCAAGGTGACCCGTTTCCATTTTGCCCAGTTTCGAGTATTTCAGTAGAATTCATACCAATCCAATAATACACGGAATCCAACGTAAAGCTTCACGTTGTGTTAATTTAAGGCAGTAATATCGAAACATGATTCGCAGAATATGAATTTCATTCGATACGTTCGACCCAGTGTATCGCAAAACAGTCTTAAGGCGCGGTGTGATCTCAATATTCACAAAACTGGGTTTCTTTGATGCTCGAGTATGAGGAAACCCAATGAAAATATCGCAAGCAAAAAATACAGAGCATAAAAAAAGGTCTAAAGAAAAATTTTAACCGAATAGAATATCAAATAGTTGTTTAATATTTCCAATAAAAAATCGTAATTTGCTGTACAAAAATAAACTTTAGCGTCGAAATTCTCTGTATTTTCAGCAGTAACAACATATTATTTTTTGAGAATATAATAGTCTATTAAAACTTTAACCGGACAGATATTGAATTTAATGTGTATATTCTGAATTATCTAAGGAAAACCCTCAAATTAAATGTTTATTCGCAGTCTAGTTACATTGTTAGCAAAAATATGCTTTGCAATTTTGAACCCTATTCAGCGTCACGTAAATGTAACATTAGATTAGCGCAGATTGTTTGTTGTGTGTGTGAGTGAAATCAACGTTTTTAAATCGTAGTCATACAGCGCCTTAAGCCCTAAATCAGAGTCACTAATATCTACTTAAATCGCTCCTTAGTGCAGAATTTGTATGGTGATTCTTTACTAAGGAGCGATTTAATTAACCGTTATTGACTCTGAGTTGGGGTGTTATACTCATGGTAGGGTTTAACAATAGAACTGAAGGTTACGGATAAGGTGATTTGGAACAGATTCACCGTTCATGGAGGCAATTTATTAAAGATGCCTATAATTTTGTGATCACCTTATTTATGTACCTTACGTTATCTAACCTAACGTTTAACATTACGTTAACCGATAGTAAAACAAGAAAGGTTTTAAAAATTAATCAAAAATCTTTAACTATGTATTAAAACTCTTTAATTAAGTAGCCTGCAGGGAATAATGCATACCTTTGTACATTTATACCTGTATACTCATACATACTTGTTATATAGTTTTCGTTGAAAGAATCATGAGAACGCGATATTAAATAAAGCTTGCAGCTGTGACTTGACATATCAGCAAAATTAAGTAATCTGGTGATTTTCCGCGCGCGAGGATGGTAATTCAATTTGCTTCGGAAAATACGAAAATATATTTAAATCTTGAGCAAACGGGAGCGGATTTAACTACGTGTTATTAGCAGCCAGTCTCTGCGCATCTAAGGTTTAGGGTCGAGTTGGTTAGGGTAGGTAAGGTTTTTTTTTTTTTATCGAAACCTTAAAAAGAGGGGCAACGCTGTAAAGCCTGCCAACCCCGCCCTGGCTAGCACTAGCCACGACGTGGGTCTGCTGGATGCCCAGCTACAGCTAGAAGTGGCCAACAGGGCACGAGTCCAACTAGAGTTGGAAGAGCAGGTTGCCGCTAAGGAGGCACAAGCACGCGAGCGCAGGGCCAAGGCGGACTATGGTACGTCAAGCGTCTCGTATGCAGATCACTCCTTAGCGGAACTAGTGAAGATGGCCGAAGAGGACCAAGAGGAGATCGTCACCGTTGCCTCAAAGCCCTCCAATCTGAAGGGGACCTTCCAGAAGGCCCTAAAGTGCCGGGCTGCCAGCCTTCGTGGCATCATCGGCGAGTTGGTGCAGCGCACAACCACCGATGAGGTAAGGCAGCTCCAAAAGAGGGTGGACTGCCTTACGAAGGAGGTCAGCGAGCTTCACACGAAGCTCGCTGAAGCTGTGAGACGGCCTGTGCAGGCTCCGCCTGCTGTGACGTCGGTGGATCTCTCCTCCTCCAACCTTGAGGCAACCATCCGCAAGGTTGTGATGGAGGAGAGAGCCTTCACGCGGGCCTGCTTTGCGGGCATTGAGGATAGGCTCCTGCCCGAAAAGCGCGTCAGGCCGCCGTTGGCAGCGGACAGGGCTGCTCCTGCCTCTGCCCCTGCTCCGGCCCCTGCCCCGGCCGTGATGGCTCCTCCCCCGACGCCTAAACCCGCAAAGGGCAAAGGGAAGGGGAAAAAGACGGTGGCTCCGCCGGCTACGACCGGGGTGACTCCACCGGCTACGACCGCGGTTGCTCCGTCGGCTGCGACTGCGGTTGCTCCGTCGGCCACGACTGAGGTAGCGGCGGCCCCGTCCCAGAAGGAAGACGCCTTTCTTCCCTCCAGCACTCCGTCCAACGAGTGGACTGAGGTGGTTGGGAGGAAGAAGAGAGGCGCCAAAAAGGCAGTGCAGCCTGTTGCCCCTGCCCCTGCTAATGTCCCCTCCGGCTCGTCCAAAGGGACGAGCAAAGAAAAGGGGAAGAGCAAGGGGGAGAAAACGGCCCCCAAGCCGAGTGGGAGGAAACTTGTTCCCCCCAAAACCGCGGCCGTCGTAGTGACGCTCACTCCGGAGGCCGTGGAGAAGGGCGAGACGTACGAGTCCGTCCTGAAACGGGCTCGTACCAACGCCAACCCGGCCACGTTGGGTATTGGCCTGGTGACGTGCCGCCGGACCCAAACCGGAGCTCGACTTTTCGAGTTTCCGGGGGCCCAGGGCGGCGCCAACGCGGACCTCTTTGCAAGTAAATTGCAAGAGGTCATAGCGGACGCGGCTAAAGTTGCCAGGCCAACAAAGACCGCGACATTGGAAGTGACCGATCTTGACGACTCGGTCACAAAAGAAGAGGTGGTAGCGGCAGTTGCCGCCACAGGAGGCTGCGACGCGGCAACAATACAGGGCGGGGCCATCAAGCCTGGTCGTGGTGGTCTGGGTGCTATTCGCCTGGAGTGCCCGGTCGTCGCGGCCAAGGCCGTAGTGACCAAGAGGCGGCTCCCCGTAGGGTTTTGTGTGGCTGTGGTCCGGGCACTTGAAGACCGGCCTTTCCGCTGCTTCAAGTGCTACGGAATAGGACACACCAGAGCTCTGTGTCCATCCCGAGTGGACAGGTCGGAGCTCTGCTGCCGCTGCGGGGAAGCGGGGCACAAGGCGGCAGAGTGCGGTGTTGCCACGCCGCGCTGCGCAGTGTGCACGGCCAGTGGCCGTCCAGCCAGCCACGTGATGGGGGGGAGGAAATGCAATCCTCCTCCAAAGAAGGGACAAGCGCAGGCGCCAATCCGTCCTGCTGCTGCCACCGCCGCTGTTGAGGCAGTCGAAGCCTCGCAACAGGCCGCAGAGGGCAATGCGATGGACCAATAATGACAGTGGTCCATCGCATTTTACAGGCGAACACCAACCACTGCAGAGCGGCCCAGGACCTGCTGGTGCAGGCCATGGCCGAGTGGTTGGTGGACGTTGCGGTCGTCGCCGAGCCCTACTCTGTCCCTGGCCGCTGGCTAGGGGATAGGGACGGCTTGGTGGCACTTGTGGCGCGGTCTTCCTCGGACTCCCCTCCCCTCTCGCTCTTAGAGAGGGGACCGGGATACGTGGCCGCCGCGTGGGGAGACATAGCTTTTGTCGGGGTCTATTTCTCCCCAAACCGGCCACTCGCGGACTTCGAGGACTTCCTTGGAGTCCTCGCCGCAGTGGTTTCGAGGGTGGCGCCACGTCAGGTCTCCGTCCTGGGAGATCTGAACGCCAAGTCGGTAGTTTGGGGTAACCCAGCCACCGACGCACGCGGGCGGGCGGTCGAACTTTGGGCGGCCTCCTCCGGGCTCTCCCTTCTGAATAGAGGGGAGGTCCATACGTGCGCGCGGCGGTGGGGTGGGTCAATTGTGGACGTCACTTTTGCCTCGCCCGCGCTGGCCGCGCGTGTGAAAAACTGGCGGGTGGACATGGTGGAGACTTTCTCGGACCACCGCTACGTGCGGTTCGAGATCTCCACCGAAGGTCCCCGGAGAACGGCTCCTCCGGGCCAATCTCCGTTTCCTCGGTGGGCCTTCGTCCATCTAGACAGGGAGGCAGCGAGGGAGGCGGCCTTCGTCCAGGACTGGCTTTCGCCTGCCACAAATGTCGTGGACGTGGACACCGCCGCGGCACAGCTGAGGGGGTCGTTGACTGCGGTATGCAACTCCAGCATGCCTCGGTCTCGTCGTCCGCCTCCCCGACGCGCCGTTTATTGGTGGTCGGAGGAGTTGGCGGTGCTTCGAACTGCCTGTGTGGCGGCTCGAAGGGAGTACAGTCGAAGCCGGCGGCGGCGAATACGCGACCCGGCAAATGAGGAGCGCCTTCACGCCCTGTACGTGGAGGCAAAGCAGGCCCTCAGAAATGAGATGCTTGCCGCCCAAGACTCGGCGCAGGCTGAGCTGCTGGAGGGTCTCGACGGTGACCCTTTTGGGAGGCCATATAAGGCGGCGCGGAATAAACTGCGTCCCTTCGGCCCTCCCGTCTCGGAGACCCTCGAGCCGGCGGTGCTGGATGGGGTCGTACGGTCCCTGTTTCCAGGCAGGGCCGACGCTTTCACCCCACCAGCAATGGACCCTCCACAGGGCTCGGTTCAGGAGGAAGAGGAGGACCAGGAGGCCCCTTCTCTCACTGGGGCCGAAGTTAGCACGGCGATGCTTCGCCTTCGTGCTAAAAAGACGGCCCCAGGGCCAGACGGCGTTCCAGCGAGGGTGGTGGCAATAGCCGCCACCGAAATGGAGGAAAGGTTTCGGGGCCTCTTTGATGCGTGTTTCGCGTCGAGGAGGTTCCCGAAACCTTGGAAGGAGGGGCGTTTATGCCTCCTCCGAAAAGAAGGACGCCCGGCGGACTCCCCCTCGGCATACCGACCCATCGTTCTTCTCGATGAGGTCGGTAAGATGTTCGAGGGGATCATCGCCGCCCGTCTGAAGGACCACCTGCGGGTGGTTGGGCCGGACCTGTCGGACGCTCAGTTTGGCTTTCGACCTGAGCGTTCGACAATAGACGCCCTCGCCCTACTAAAGGGTGTGGTGAAGGAGGCCATGGACGCTGGGGACGGAGTGTTGGCTGTGTCATTCGACATAGCCAACGCCTTCAACTCCCTTCCCCATGCGACCGTCCTCGAGGCACTCCGGTTTCACGGTGTGCCTCAATATATGAGGGACCTCCTGGCCAGCTACCTGGAGGACAGAGCTGTCCTCGTGGTAGATAAAGCTGGCCAGGTCCGGCGATATCCGTTGAGTCCGGTGTTCCGCAGGGCTCAGTCCTAGGACCTCTCCTGTGGGACATCGGGTTCGACTGGCTTTTGCGCGGGACCCTCCTCCGTGGCACGAGTGTCATCTGCTACGCGGATGACACTCTCCTCACTGCCCGAGGAGGGAATTTCGGTGAGGCGGCCAGTCTGGCCTCGGCGGGTGGATCGCTGGTCGCCGGTAGGATCCGCCGCCTTGGTTTGAGGGTGGCGTTGCATAAGACCGAGGCCGTTTTCTTCCACGGGCCTCGGCAGCGCCACCCGCCTGACGCCCACATCTTTGTGGAGGGCGTCAGGATCGAGGTAAAGACCCAGATGAAATATCTGGGTCTTACGCTTGACGCCAGGTGGCGCTTCAGTCCGCACTTCAGCGGACTGTCGTCACGGCTGCTGAAGGCAGCGGGGGCCCTCTCATGGCTGATGCCTAATTTGGGAGGGCCAGGCGGGCGATGCCGGCGGCTGTACGCCGGCATCCTAAAAAGCATGGCCCTATACGGGGCGCCTATCTGGGCAGACTCCCTTCAAAGAAGGGAGAATGCCACTGCCTTGCGGGCGCCCCAGAGGGCCATCGCACAAAGGGTGGCGCGGGCTTACCGCACTGTAAGCTTCGCAGCGGCGTGCGCTCTGGCTGGCACCCCCCCTTGGGAGCTCGAGGCGTGGGTGCTAGCCAGAGTGTACGAATGGACGGCGGGGCGAAGAGCACTCGGGGAGCGCCCTGCCCCTGAGGTACGCGAGGCTGTTCGGCGGGAGGCGAGGGAAGCCGTCGTCCGTCATTGGACGGCGGACCTTGCCTCCGCAGTTTTCGGCCGCCGAACCCTCGACGCGCTCGGGCCGGTCCTGCAGGACTGGCTCGAGAGACAGCACGGTTTCCTCACCTTCCGGTTGGTGCAGGTGCTGTCCGGGCATGGCTGTTTCGGGTCGTACCTCCACCGAATCGGGAGGGAGGAAAGCCCGTCGTGCCACGACTGTGGCGCGGCGGAGGACACGGCACAGCACACCCTCGAGGTGTGCCCGTCGTGGGCCGAGCGGCGCCACAGTCTTGTCGCGGCGGTCGGGCCGGACCTCTCGCTTCCCGCTGTGATTAACGCCATGGTGGGGAGCGAGGAGGCGTGGGTGGCGGTCGCCTCCTTCTGTGAAGAGGTAATGTCACAGAAGGAGGAGGCGGAGCGCGCGCGGGAGGACGATCCTCTCGCGCCGCCTCTCCGCCGGAGGAGAGGCAGGAGAAGGCGGGTGGTCAACCACCCCCTCTCCCCCCGGTGATGAGCAGCGGACGACAGGCGCGGGGGCGCCCTCGCCCGCATTGCACCGCTCATCACCCAGCCGAACGAGGATGACCAAGCACTCAGTCATCCTCGAGCCCCTCCCCGTCTGCGGGAGGGGCGTGAAGGGCCCGCCGTTGTAAGGCGGGCAAACGCCGGCGGGGAACTGGAAGTAAAGGCTATGCCGATTCCCAGAACCCCGCCACCAAAGGCGATGCGGGAGTGCCGCTGGGTCGTTTAGTGGGTATACCGGGAGTGAACACCTCCCCGGGAGTCCCACATACCCCTCCCGTCCCCCGGCGGGCGGGGATGCGTAATGCATTTTTCCCAGCGAAAAAAAAAAAAAAAAAAAAAAAAAAAAAAGGTAAGGTTTTATCGACGTTTAAGGTCCGAGGGGAGGGAGGGGACACTTGACTCGAACCAAAATTAGCACTTTAGAGCCAAATATTTCGCAAACGGACCCCCAATTCCAAAAATGGTCTTAAAAGACCCATAATATTTCAACAAGACCTTTTCAACGATACCCCACACTATAGGGTACGCGACGAATAAAAAATTCATCCTCACGTTACCTGTTGGAGAGGTACCCTGAAACAAAAATGTTTTTCAATATCTTATTCTACAATTCTGGAGTTTTAATAAATATGTATATCCATGCCAAATTACTATTAGGTAAGGGTTGAGACCCAAAGCGTTGAGACGCTTTGCTTCGAACAGACGGGCGGACGGGCGTACAGACGGACAGACGGACGGACGGACATGAAGAAACTATAAGGGTTCCGATTTTACTTCGGAACCTTAAAAACGGTACCTTTATGACCAAGTGTAAGAAACCGGTTAATTTAATTACTATTAAACATAATAATATACATAAATATATAGGTACTAGCTGCCCGGACAGACTTCGTTCTGTCAAAAGTTTTTTTTTTAATTTTGAAATGAAAGCTACCCTATCTTTCAAGTTGGATCAAACTGCACACGGTGTGCAAATTTGATTAAAATCGGTTAAGCAGTTTAGGGAGTCCATCGCGGACAAACAACGTGACACGTAATTTATATATATTAAGATTAAGGATCAAAATAGTAATCAATAATACAATCGTTAAACCCAACCACAAAATTACACAAGTAGATATTATGGGTTCTTTTAACGCTAAAACGTTAAATATTAACGCTTAAATATTAATCAGTATACCTACTATATCTTAGTATTTCTTAATTGTTTTCATTAATGCATCACTGTTTAATGTCGCACAAAAACAAAGAACCACCTATCCAAATACTGTTAGTGTATTTTTAGGTGAAGTGCTGCATTAAATAACACGAAGAAACGCGCTTCCCTTAACTTCGCTTGTTACGACAGAATAATGGCGCTAGCGATTGGGTCGCGACGCTTCGCAGCACTTGCTTCGTAAATACTTGACGGCGTTTGGTACAATTTGTTCCCCACTTTATTCATACTGCCGCTGCTCACATCCTTGCGTTTATCGTAGAGTTGAGAAAAATGAGCTCCGAGCCCCGGACTCGAGCTCCGAGTCGGGGCTACTGAGCCTTCAAAGCTCGAGGCCTAAGGGCTCGCGAGCCTTAGAAGGCTCGAGCCCTTAGGGTTCGAGCCTTAAGGGCTCAAGAGCCTTCAATTGAAGACTCGAGTCGAAGCTCGGCAATCAACCGATACGCCTATCTTTTTTTTTAGACAAACAGATAAAATTTGAAAAAAGAAATTGCAAACAGATAAAATTTCTAAAAATAAATTGAATGGGATCTATAAACTTTTACTAAAAGGTTTTTTGAAGTGAAAACTTCTTTAGTACGGGGGTGACTTGAAATTTTATGAAACGAAACTGTCTAGTGGAGACTAGAAATGAGTGGAGACTGACTTGAATTTTTTTTGAAAAATGAGAGATGATTTGAGAGATGACAAAGAGATGACAAGTCTCTTAGCACAGGTGTTTTTCCGACAGTATGGAAGGTCGCTCATGTGGTGCCCTTATTCAAAAGTGGGGAAAGACATCAGATAAAAAATTATAGACCTATATCTATCCTTCCAATCTTCGCTAAGGTATTTGAACTTTTACTTTGCCCCATTTTCACCTGGCACTTCAAATCACTTTTTAATTCTTGCCAACATGGGTTTGTTAAAGGCAAATCGACTGACACGAATCTTGTATCGTTTATCAATGCAGTTTCATTAGAATTAGATAATCGTTCATCAGTCGACGCAATCTACACAGATTTTAGTAAGGCCTTTGATAAAGTCAATCATATGATCTTGCTTCAAAAACTATCAGAACTTGGATTTACTGAAACATTGTTACGTTGGTGTAGTTCGTATCTTCAGGATCGCAAGTCAAAAGTCGTAGTCAATGGATACTCGTCTGATCTATATACTATTAAATCAGGAGTCCCACAAGGGTCTCACCTCGCACCTCTACTATTCAACGTCTTTATAAATGACATTGGGGATTGTTTTCATCACTCGCGCTATTACTTATTTGCAGATGACTTAAAATTCTTTAAGTCCGTGAACAACCCCACGGACGCTGTACTGTTGCAAGATGATTTAAATCGATTGGTAAAGTGGTGTGACAATAACGGCATGGACTTAAATGCGTCAAAATGTCATTTAATGCGATTCTCCAGGAAAAAAGATGCTCCAAACTTTAACTACAAAATCAACTCCAAGTCATTAGAATCAGCCAATACTATCAGAGACTTAGGTATAATTCTTGACAGTAAATTAATGTTCAATGCCCACATAGACTTCATTTGCTCTAGAGGTCTCAAGACCCTTGGATTCATCCTTCGCAATAGCAGGGACTTTAAATCGCCAAAAATTAAAATCTTACTTTTTAATTCATTGGTTCGAAGCAGACTGGAATATGGTAGTGTTGCTTGGAATCCCTTTTATGATGTCTGCAAGAAGAGAATTGAGGCTATACAAAAGAGATTCTTATGGCACCTGACATATTCGCTCAATCTGGGTCGCGGCATTAAAAGCTACAAAGAAAGATTAAAACACTTTAATTTATCAACACTTGCTGATCGGAGGTGTAAAATTGATCTTATATTTCTCTACAAGCTTGTCAACGGCAAACTGGACGCACCCGATCTACTTTCGCTTTTATCATTTTCATTCCCATCACAACAGCCTAGAATCTCCAGACATTATAACCTATTTTCGCAAAGTATGTGTAAATCAAACTTAGGTCTTAATGCACCTATCAATAGAATAACACGATTATTCAATAACGTTTCAAAAGCCAAGGACATTGATCTCTTTTCTGAAAACATTGTCAAGTTTAAAGGAAGTTTGTAGTTGTCATTTGGTTATACATCTGTAAACAAACAATTGTAACATAATTAACTTTCTTTTCAAATAATTTTATATAGTTTTAGCCATCTCATTGTGTTTTTATTATTATTCTAACTATCAATATTTATTTAACATGACTGTAATTTTCAAATATTAACACGAGCACAGAATTCTAAATGTTTCGTTTCACTTCTTATTTTATCATTGATTATATTATTATTGTGATTGATTATTATCTTAAATTTTTAATTATTATTTATATCTACAAAATTTCTAACGATTTTAAACTTAATTTAATTTTATATTAATTCACATGAAGTTGACATTTAACAAATTTTTGGTTATATATTATAATTTTGTGTTCCATTATCAGAATTTAAATTGGAATTGTATAATGAATGAATTTTTTATTTTATTATTTATATCTACAACATATTTTAACGATTTTAAATTTAATTTTAATTTTATATTAATTTACATGAAGTTGACATTTCATAATTTTGGTTATATAACTTTGTGTTTCATTATCTGAATTTAAACTTGAATTGTATACTTGTATTACGATTTTGATTGACATGTATTCATTCTGTTATTAACGATATACTCGCCCTATGTGGATGTAGTCTACGCCTATAATTATAATGACATTAAGATAATTTACTATTTGTTGAATATGATGTGCTAAAAATAATGTTTGTTATGTTGGCGTTCAATAAAATAAATAAATAAATAAATAAATGAGTTGAGAGATGAGTTGAGAGGTGAGTTGAGAGGTGAGTTGAGAGGTGAGTTGAGAGGTGAGTTGAGAGGTGAGTTGAGAGGTGAGTTGAGAGGTGAGTTGAGAGATGAGTTGAGGGATGAGAGATCATTACTAAAACCTACAATTATCATCTTCCCGAAATTTTACATTCGGCTCATTATATCTTGAAAACAAAATTTTTGAAGGTTTCACTTCTAGTACTATGTGTGAATTGCACACATTTTAATTTTTCTTAAATATCTTCGACGCACGGCCATCGCTCAGTTAGTTTTATTATAATATACATAAAATCTCAATATTCATAAAAATATTATAATAAAAGTCTATATTAAAGAAACAAAATATAAATCAAAATCATCATTGAATTTTGTTCCCAAAATCTACATATCTTGTGACGTGACGTCATACACCAATAAATCGTATTCGCGCCACTGTGATTCGCGCGGTATTTTGAACTTGCTTTTGAATTTGGAATAATGACGACGCGCCGCCGCCACGATGCGCTTCGAATGGCGTTCAAAGTTTAAGTGATTTATGAGTATTATTTATTTATATTATTTTTTAATAATTTGTTATCTATAGTATGTTGAGTTATTTTGAAGTTGGTTATTTTTTTCTTGTTAAAATCCAGATTATACTAACTACATATTAATAAGTTTGACGACCCGTATTACTTAATGGTTATATGCCGGTCCACCGTACCTAGGGTCCTGGGTTCGGTTCCCAGCGACATTTGAATGATAAGTTTAAACTGTTCTTTTAGTCTGAGTGTGTTATCTATGACACTTACGACACAGTGAATCCTAGCGTTGGCTATGAGTGTGTAACATTATAAATGATGATGATGGAAGAAGATGATGATGATAATGACGAATGGTGATTAAGATTATGAATGGTGGTGATGATGATGATGGAGGATGATGGTGATGAATGATGATGATAAACTATGATGATAAACTATGATGATGAATGATGAAGATGAATGATTATGATGGTGATGATGAATGATGATGATTGTGATGACTGGTGACGGTGATGATGATGATGAATGGTGATGGTGATGAGTGGTGATGATGATTATTAATTGTGATGATGAAGATGACTGATGATGACAACGATGAATGACAATGATGATGATGTTTCACATAAGAATAGGATGTACCAAGATTATTATTATCATTAGATGGCGTTGTTACTGATCAGCCATCCAACGCCATCTAGATTCTGTGTTACGAATTACAAACACATCGCATAACTAACGGAGAAAGTTTTATTTTACTCCCCATAAAATTTCATACCGCGGGCTTAAATGTGAAAATCAGTTAACTCCAAAATTCGCAGCGCGCCCTAATTCAAATTTTGAGGTTAAGGGTTTTTTAGGGTTCCGTAGTCAAACACAGTACGTTTTAATTAGGGAACCCTGGAATTACAGTAAATATTACAAAATGAGCCCTGAAGACAAAGCTCGAGCTTCGACTCGAGCCCTGGATGCAGAGCTCGAACCTCCGCCTCGAGCCTTCATGTAGGACTCGAGGCGAAGGCTCGAGCCTTATTAGAGGGCTCGAGCCTTCAATGAGCTCTAGACTCGGAAGGCTCGAGCCTTTTAACAACACTAGTTTATCGTCCTTATGTTTCTAAATAAGTTAAAGCAATAAAGGTATTTTTCATCGCAGGTTAAAGCCACTGGTATTAGTAAAAACCCACTATTTTTTATTCAGTATACTAATAGTCTCTAAATATTTATAGTTAAAATATCAATATGCAATATTATTATTATAATAACAACTTACGAAATCGATTTTTGGTAAGCTTAATTGACAATTACTTTAAAAACTGTTATAAAATTTGTAACATCGTGTCTGTCATATACCGTCAACGTTCATAAAAATGTATGATTTTTTAAAATGCAGGCTTTATCATAAATTGTAATCGATGGCCGATATACTACGGATGTTGTAATGAATATTCATAGCTGCTCTTACACAAGCGATTTTCCACATTAAAATACCTTTACAGCCGAGCAATTATTTTCTGGGTAGGCATCGAACACCAATTCAGTGGCACGGCACCCTCTCGTCTCAAAAATATTGCTATCCAAAAATAAACTTGGAAGGTATAAACGATCCATTTCACTGGATCATATCCGGCACGAATTTTATTAATTCATGGGCATTTTTCCAACAAAAAAATATAGGCTTGCCAGTTGTCTGTATAAAATATTTACGTTCATTCTGTTCCGTCATATGAGACATCCAATTTACTTGAGCCACTCCCCCCTGCTAGGAAATAGGACTTACAGGTAGACAGGGGACGACGTAAGGATTATTTAGGTATCAAGATAGCCTGGTTACAATCGCCGTGCAACGAGCTCTCCGCTTCTTCATTACGGCGGAAGAAGAAAATTTGATGTAACAAATATTATGATCCCCGTGACAAGTTGTCGACTTGTCTCCATGGGTTATGAAATGTTATAACTTGAGATGGGTACGGGATATTTTACGAAGATTTTGTTATGTGTTCTTGTTATATTATTTTCTCCCATGAATAAAACAAAGGTTTTCAAAAAGAAAAATATATTTATTAAATGAGAAGTAACGAAATTAGCAATATAAAAGAGCTTGAGGTTTTTCGATACAAGATAAGATTCTCAGCAAAAAAAAACCTGAACAATCCAAAGTTATCGATATTGTTGGTAATGGTAATGAGTAGATGCATCGCTCGATGAACTGGTAACTAAATAAGAAAAAAGAAGAAGAAGTCTTTGAATGCATTTCATGATAATGTTAAACACATTATAATCCTTGCTATGATAAAAAAAGCGTCCAGACCAGGTGAAGTAGGTAATGTGCTGAAGAAGGCCCAGGGCCGGTTGGAGTGATCCTAATTAGGGGAAGCCTTTGTACAGAAATAGAGTTTATATAACTTAAGATCCCAAAGTTCAGGATTGAATATGGCCATCACCGTCATACATATTATATACAAGGTAGTTAGGTAAATAATAATGCTTCTGATGTCATTATAAATACAATCCCACCTGATGGAACAGATGAAGTCCAAGAGGGTAAACGTCATAGCCATAATAAAACAACAGAATAAGGAAACAAGTAAAACAATGATTTATCGAAATACTTTTTCAGTCCTAAATTCAAATCTGGAAGCAAGCCAATTCGCGCCTGGGAGACTATTTTCTAGCGCTATATCAAATCAATCGAAATGAAATGGAATAGGTGTAATAAATATAATATTATTACTTTCCCGGAATGGTGAAGCGTGGAAATAGAATTTAACATTCAAGTTTGATATTAGGATTGAATTCTTGCCATGGTTCTTTATTCCTTTTAATAAATAAAAACTTTTACGCTTATTACAAAAAAATATTTTAACTACCAGTGATAGTTTCATACATTTTTCATTCAATGGTCAAGAGGGTTTTTTACTAATTATACTCGTAATTTACAGTTTTAAAGTTAAGTAGTTTTACACAAAAGCCCAAGATCGAATCTTGCCGTCCTTAACGGAAAAATCTGCATTTCAAAGAGTTTTTCATAATTATTATTTTTATCGATTCGCCCTTGATAAAAATAGTGGATTATATCTCTAATAATTGACACCTCATAATAATCTTAACCCAAACGTGGTTACATTATGTGATTACTTTATGTGTGTAAATGTGTTGTAACTGTTGCTGTGTTAAGTTGTGAATGTTTTTGTATCTGTTTTCTGTGTTCAGTGTTATATTGTGAATGTTTTTGTAACTGTTTCTGTGTTCTGTGTATTTTATGTTACTAACAATAGTTTATAAGAATTTTGTATTTACTAACATCATATGGATTTTATCCGAAATAAAAGTTAATTATTATTATTATTATTATATTATTATTATGGATAGCGATAGTGGTATAAATATATTTTGTAGTACCTTAGTTTCTGAATTACTCAAAATGAACGCTTCAACTGCACCATAACATTACACTTGATAGCACAACGAAAACTTATAAAAACATTTTTGAAATTTTAAAATGCTGAATTTTTCTGCGTTACATAAATACTTTCTATTCTTCGCTGGCGAAACGTAACATTATTTTAAAACATACGAATACACCTATTTGAACTCCGAAAATGTTATCATTTTCTTAAAAGAATTCGTGTGAATAGCTGGCGAGCGGATTTAAGATAGGAGTCTTAGCACGACTACGGTTGTAACTAAGCCGTGTGAAATATGACCTCCCACGTTGATTACACCTTTCAAGAGTGTTTATTATCAAGTTATAAAGGATGTGAAGAATCTGATAATTCCCGGGAACAAGTTTTCTGTAGGTTATTTCGCTTTTATACAATGTGTTCTTTTATAACAATTACACTTACAATTTCATTTGGGCGAACAAAATTGTAATTAATGCTTGAGCCTTTTGCATAAATAAATTGAGGTTTTTATATACTCACAATTGGGATCATAAGTTTGGAGATGGAATAAAAATGTATACCCAGCGACACATATAACATTGTATACTTATCAACCAAGGATTTAAAGTAAACAAAATCTTGTGACACTAAAATGATAGAAGCTGCAAAACGATTCAACGCTCTCTTCATCGCTTGAAAGTACTAGCCTGCTATAATCTACAGCTGTGTTAGATATTTATATTATCCATGTAAATAAACGTGAAATAGCAAGCAATTTTGAACAAGTTATTTTAACTTGCTTTTTTAAGGAACGTTTTTTTTTAATAATAAATTAATCAGTGAAAGCTGCAACCAAATGGCTTAACCCGTTTTTGACATTGGCAAGAACAAATAAATTGATATTGGATTTATTGCATTACTAAATTGGGGAGTTAGTAGCATAAGTTTTTCTCGTATATCTTTCATGTACAGACATCGGAGTTAGTTATCATCACTATGAATTCCACTGATTTTTGAGCCTAACCTAACCATGTATCTCCATTACGTATTACTTAGGCGTTCTGAGAACCACGTCTGCATTTAAAATACCATTGTATCACGTACGAAACCGCGAGCTCATGCAGCTGTGGGCTGACAAAAGCGGTCGCGGAAGAGGTTGGCGTGGAGCCAGCGCTTCTGTAAATTTTGAATTTCCCCTTCCAGTCAGCTCTGTCAAGGCAATAGAACATAGTCTATGTATATGTCACTTAAACACTGAATACTCGGCTGTAATGTAATGAATAGATTATTTTACTCATAGCGTTCAAGGCCTATGCAGACAAGGGCCAATGCTCGACATTTGTGATAATCAAACACTTTTAACTATAGTGGAGATCCACTAACGCACAGTAGATCTTAAACCAACTACCAAATTTCTCGTCCGCCAGGACATCGACGCAACCGACGGACAGAACGGCTATGTTTTGAGAGACGATAGACATTACGAGTATGTGCTAGAAAGACTTTTGTTTTGACCTCTGCGCACAAAATTAAATCTGACAATAGTTAGTCATAAGTCATAACTCTGCGCTCGATACTCGATTTAATTTTTGCTGAATATCATATTTTGCTCTGTGTAATTTAGATATATAATAATTATCCTATAATGGAGACATAGCAGCAGCAAGCACGGTCTCCCTTTCGCACCGCGTGCACTCGACGTTCCCGTCGCATGTGGTTTTGTGTATAAGCATAACTTATACCAGTATATATAAATCATTTCGAATTTGAATGTAAATATGATTTTCATTACTATCTCGTGCAATTTTAAAAAGTGATACTGCGTACATTTGATATTTCGGATGTTATTCTCAAGTACCCGATTTGATTTTATCGTGTAAATAGCTTACGATTGCCACTGACACTGACCTGTCAGTGAGTGGTCAGTGGCCACCGTTGCCCGACAAAAGTAACATCAAAGTTATTATCGAAACGTTACCGGTCAAAGAAGCGGAAGAACATTAATATGTACGTGAACTTTATCGCTTTTCTATGTACCTGTTTAATAGAGATTTTCAATTAGACTAGAATTTTGAGAGTTCCACCCCTAATAGAGTAAAATGAGGGATATTTGTTTTTATAAAAATCCGTCAGTTTCATTAATAAATTCATGAAAGTTTGCAGTTAAAAGCAAATAATTACGGAGCATGAATTAAGATTGAAAGTTTGTTTCAAACATATTTTAACCAGATAATGGATGCCAGATGATTTCCGCAAATCAAATAAAAAAAATAGGAACCCTTTAACCTGAAGACTCTTAACAGTTCGTCCGAGAAGTTTCGTCCAGCAGTTAGGTAACTCTGCTAACTTCTAACTTCGATTGTAGTTACTGTAATTAAAATATAAGTTACTTTTGCTAAGTTAGTACACTTTGCATAAGGCTACGTAAACTTACGATAAGGTGTACTTAGTAAGTGTAAGTAAGGGTGTTGTGTATACTTAGTTAGTTAGTTGAAAATCTGTTTTAAATTATGTTCCTTTTTACTTCCATCGATATAATGTTTCATGTCATAACAATATTTGTATTGATATTGCTATTTTATATTCTAGTCAGATTCTATAGCGAACACGGGTCTGTACTCAATAGCCAACCCAATAGTTGGAATAGTTAAAGAGCCAAGGGCCTCTGATAAGGCTTAATGCCTGTAATATAATGATAGCAACCCAACCCGACCTTCTGCCATCGCAAGAACGCATTTATTACACCAATTTTTATAATAGATACGTCAATTACTAAAGTAATTGAATCTATGTAAATGAAGTAATAATATTTAATAGAAGAATGAATTTCTACAGAATAAACTTTGTATGTAACAGTGATTAAATATATGTTTATTAGTTCTTTATTGGAGTTTAACTCCTTTAGAGTCTATTTTCATATATAAGCCCGGGGAATGATTTATGGAGACTGAAATCAAACTTTCTACGTTACGTTAGGTAATTCCGTTATGCGTTAGTTTTGTAATTCGTAACACAGAATCTAGATGGCATTGTTGCTGATCAGTGACATCATCATAATGATAATAATAATCTTGTTACATCCCATTCTGATGATGTGGAACATCATGATCGGTGATGATATCGGTGACGATATCATCGAAATCATCATCATCATCACTGTCGTCGTCGTCGTCGTCGTAAGTCGTAAGTCGTAAGTCGTAAGTCGTAAGTCGTAAGTCGTAAGTCGTAAGTCGTACATATACGTATGTCGTACGTACATAGTTTTTTTTTACTTTCTTTTGATAAACTCAACCAAAACGTAGATTTTACTTCTTGTTAGATCACGGTTGAATGGACTCACGCCCATACTACTACCGTATTACTAGAAACATGTATTTTTGTTATAATAATGACCGTTATTTCTGAAACTATTCAACCCTAAACTCAATATTCGCCACGAACGAAACCTCAAATAGAAAATGTAGCAAGAGAAAACGTTTAATGAATTCACAATGAAACTTGGAGAGTACTGTACCACCGCTAATTATACTCATTAGTGCTATCCGCTAATCCTACACTGAAGGAAAACAAACGGGAAACAAACCCCGCATACGTAATTGTTACGTTAACAGAGATAAACAAATGTAACAAGACCTGCATTGTTATGTTAACAGAGATAAGTAAGTCAACGAACTGCTTGTTAATTATTTTAGGTACTTTCTAAAACCGCGATAGGTCCTACGATGGCACGACGGGTCCTAGAATTTATAACCACTGGCAATGGTTACAGTGTATCTCAAGGAAATGTATAAATAAGTGCACAATTTTATCAATCAATCAAGAGAGGGATCAACCACTAGGGGGAGGCCCCTAGTGTGACGTCACATATTGTGAAATTTTACACCCCGAAATTATTAATTCCGAAATAAGTTTTACTTCCATTAATTGTTTTTTTTTAAATATTTACCTATACATACCAATTATTTGATTTTGAAATGTGACGTCACGAAATTTAGGACCCTCTCCCACTCCTTGTCACACAATCGACCCCCCTCCCCCCTAACGTGTCACATAATTTATGGTTGAACTAGCAGCTATAAAGATTGATTAAAGCCAATAGAGATTTTAATTATTATTAACTCAAACAGAGGATACAGAGAGAGAGAGATAATTCTGGCAAATCTTTCCCATCACACTCACCATTACCATCTAATGCGCGTTATTTTTTACTACTTAACAACGCTTAACATCGACTAAGATAAAACCAGCCTTAACCCACAGACGCTACGGTTCATTTCCGGATGCGGATCAAAAGTCTATCCTTCTCAGTTTTGCAAGCAGTTTTTATGTATTCAATAGGTGTCCTGATGACACATTGGGCTGACAAATACGAGACGGCGATAATTCATAGACGCTTTTACGTGTGAATTTAGCGTGGAAACGGAAGTTTCGTTGGAAAGAAACAGAAAGTGTTTTTACGTGAAAAACACTTTTATGTGCCACTGAAGCCGAGGTTTAAGAAGAGGTTCAGATCTGAGAATGTTTCTATAAAAAAAAGGTTTATGTTGATGAAACGTACTATTACAGCAATATGAAATTTGTTTGAAGTTGCGAGTAGCGTTACGATTAATGAAGTATCCAGGCATATACAAATGCATTATAGAAAACAGAAATTCATGTCAAGTTCTGTTACAATCTCTTACACACTCTCATCCTTGCATTATGAGAGTTACTGCGAGGCGTTGAGGTGTTATGAATTTTTACTGTCACCTTTACTGGGAAACAACCCTCCAACAACTTACTAACTACCAAATAAACTCGAGAGTAAAGTCATCCTAAAATAACAAGAACAAAGAAATAAACGAACTTCCGATATTCCAACAGAAACACGACCTAATAACATTAAATATTTTTGGTGCCCGTAATAAAACGCGCGGTCAAAGGGACCCCGCTTCACTCACAGAGGACAATAAAACTAAATTTATATCTTCATAAACGAACAGTTAAACTTAATAAGCTAGAGCGACACGGAGGCTGAGCGGAGGCGGATAAAAATTTACCCGAAATTGGTAACATTTTGCGGGTTCAGCAGAATTGGATAATCATAATTTGTAACTTCAGATTAAAAAAGTATACCTCTCTTGGATTCTAATCAGTTTCTCGGCTTAAGATGCCTATCTGCTGACTAAAGAACAATTTAATATTATTTTTAACTGTAACTCATAGTACATGTTGCACATAAATTGGACTATCATTCAGATACGTTATGCATTCTGCACACGACGGTAATTGCAAAAATCGTGGTCCTGGATAAAATGCGTGACCACGAAATTAAACTAAATGATGTTTTTTGTGGTGGAAGAGTTGTTTTGACTGCCTGACTTTTCGTTGCAATAACTAATGCGCTAATTTGGTTTAATTCCCAGATATAAATCTGCGACCACTTACCATCAGGTGATGCACTACATACTAGTACATACTTAGTATGACATATTACTGCATATGTACTTAGTATGACGACACTGTAGCCTAGTTGATAGCGACCATGCCTGCGAAGCGTGGGGTCCCGGGTTCGATTCCCGGGCGGGGCAAATATTTATGTGACAGATAAATATTTGTACTCGGGTCATGGGTGTGATTGCGATGTGTTATATATGTCGTCCATGCTACCCGCGACACAGGTAATAACCTACTGCGGGATTATGAGTGTGTTAGCGTCTTTATTTTATTTCGCAATTTTATTCATTTTAAGCAATTACGATTTCAAGGATTAGCCGAACTGACGTCCATTTAACGAGAATTCAATAAACACGCGTACAAAATGGTCAACATTCAATTCAAACACATAAAAATATTTCACATAGCCACTCACTTCGTTTAAATTTTAATATTCCAACCCAAAACATTCGCTTCCACGAAATGACTCGAGTGGTGGTCGTTTGCGTTCAGAGTACGGCAATTCCAAAAATAATACGATATTGGACATCCACTTGATCCGGAATAAAGTCGGTGATTCGGTAGGATTTTATCCGCCTTATATATGTTTAAAGGTAGTGTTCCGGCGATTATAAAGTTAACTTTGAGAGATGAATCGGAAATAATGACTGAGAGAAACCATAAATTACCATAAATTATTATTATTTAGACTGTCAACAGAAAGTACTCATCACAAATAAACATCAATCGAGTGTTTTCCCTTGTATTTTATGCAATTACGTTTATGTAGAAAAAAAGGATGCGTGTACTTTTGTACGCGCGTGAGATACTTCTTTGGCATCATTAAATAAATATTTACTTATTGTAATAATTATATTATATATAAGTAAACTATACTTCTGAAGAACGTTATTAGTATAAACAATAAAATATATTTTAATAAAAGGACATTATTATGTTCAAAAATGTAACAAATACCATTTGATACTTTCGGTATAGGATCAGAAACTGAAACCCTAATTTATTCACAGAGGTTTTGACTATGTAACCGATAGTCCGTACTGGCGAATTGTAGAATACCTTATAATATAAATGTAAAATAATTTGTAGAACAAATACTTAAATTACGAATCACAACACTACTTTATGTTTTTCTGTGTCTGCTTTTGTGTCTATGCCATAAGTGGATACAATTTAACAATTTATTTTTATCAACTATTACAAACTTAAAATTTCTTATTACGCAGATTGTTATGCAATTTAAGCAGATGGAGAACCTATATTATTATGCCAATTTCCCTTAAGTAATGCAATACATACAACAATTATTCAAAGAAAATTTTGAAAACGGTCATCATAAGAAAAAAATATCTGAGAAATACGGGAAGCAATGAGGAAGCCATGAAACAAAATTATATCCGATAACCAAAATACCCTCATCCGCACAATAAACCCTCGATCCCTCATCGAAGACAGATTAAATATCCGCATTAAAATCATAGACGTATCCGGAAACAACCACTTACAATGAAAATAAAAACGATATTCATCACTTCTGATTTATAGGGCAACCGACGACCGACAGACCCCTGCGAAGCATAGCTGGGGTTAGATCTACATACTCGTATGCTATAAAAGACAACAAATGTTTTATGGATGTCCTCTATAGATTTTGAAACCATCCAACCGTTATTACACCTAATGGTTTCATTTGAAAGACAATAAAGCAAAGATGATTTGAGACCACTAAAACAACGCATTAGGCATTGATGGAATGTGACCGTAACGCAGTGGAGCGACGATAAGTACTAAAAGAGAGTATGAATGTTGGTATTCTGGCATTCTGGCTTCTCCCTCCTCAAAGGAGGCCAGACTTTTGTGTTCATTGCTGTTCGTTTTAGGTTTGGGATAAATTCTAAATTGATTTAAGACGTAATATTAATCGTACTTGAATAAGTTACAAGAATCATTTAAATTGTATCCTGATCAGATAACTACATCAAATAATAAAATTATTCATGTAATAATGTCCTCCAGTTCCGAAATAAACCGAGTGATCCCTCAATCAGAACGGATTATATCCGGCTTACAATCAAGTCCGTGTCCGGATACGATCATTTTGCAAAGAAAATAAAAATACTTTCCGGACTTCAACTTAATGTGGCTTATCCGATCCTCTAGGATGGTGACCGATTTTATACTGAGTGGCCTTTTAGTTTTTTAACTACTAAACTTAACCTGTTCCTCTAACCGTGGTGAAATAATGGGGGTTCCCGCATCTTCTTTGACTGCAACGCATCGGAGATTATTTTGGAATTACTGTGATAAAGTGATTTTAATATTAAAATTACAATAAAAGTTAAAAAAATAAAGATAATATGCATTCTGTAGCTGATATCCAAAAAATAATTAACGAACCTGACCTCTCTTTCTAACTATTAGGGCCTTTAAATTAAGCCACGTTATTATTTTTAATACATAACAAGTGTATTTTTTTAAATATGTAAAAAGTGGGTAAAATTTTATTTTCTCCATGTAAAACAATAAAGACTAGACTAAGAAAAAGACTGACCCATCAGATATCTTCGCGTCTTTCCAAACACTTGAAGACAAGAGGCACTTGTCACAGCCTACATAGTCGAGTATAAAATCAGAAAATTCTTCTATGTTTTTGAAGGCATATCGAGTGGAGGGGGTTGTGGGAAACTTTTGAGATTTTAAAGATAGAATCAGCAGTATGGAGTGGTGATATTAATATCAGTTGAGTATCATTATAACATGAGCGAACGGAGAACATTGGCGGTCGGCCAGAGGCAAGTGCCTAATATATAGAGCTCGGGTACCAGTGAATTTAGTGTATGCACTAACTTGGTGAACTTCGAGAGGTGAGCTGGTGAATTCAGGCGGAGAATCTTGGCAGAGAGCTGTTCAATTGTATTGCGGTTTGCAAGTATTTCATTGGGCAATGAGGACGCGAGTGGTTAATTCTATATTCTCGATGAGATCTGATGGACTTACGAAACGTTATAAATTGGAACGGAGTCAGCCACCGTAAGGGGCGTTTTGAGCGAAAATATTTTCAAAATTAGGTTACTTGAACAATCAAAGCGAGCTTGCAAGTCTTCGAACCTTTACTCATCCGGTACGGGCGGGACAGGTCAACTACGTTATCTATCGGAATATTACATTTTCTTGCTCCAAAAATTGTTTGTGCGATAGCCACCGTGCCATGAACAAACGACAAGCTCGTTTAGGAGTTTCTCGGCAAAATTTAAATCCATCAGGCTAGCTTGAATATTTTTATCAAAACTCAAATTTTAAACTTTGTACTACAGAAAAAATACTTTATAATGTCATCCATTTTTCTTCTTGTTTCTAAACGAGTTTAGAATTCATACGTCAAATTCTTGTTATTGGTTGATGCTACTTCTTGATAATCTTCCACCTACAGTGTTACAATTTTGTGTGAAATAATAGTTACTCCTCAGTTCAAAGTGCTATCTTCTCACCAGCAAAAGACAGTGTAGGTGATCCTAATACGTCAGCAGCACGAAGCAGGCAGCAGCGGCAGAGATAGATGGCGCTAGGTTCCCGCCCGCGCGTCGGTACTGCATCCGGGGCCGGGGCGTGCTCTCAATTCCAACGTAATGATTAATTTATTGCTGTTTACGCGGTATTTGGACAATGTTTGTTTGAGAGGTTTGAGAGCACTAGTTTATCAATTGAATTCATTATTAACATTTGTTTCGCCAATAATGAAGATTTTAAGTCGTGATCTTGGTAAAATAAAGTACAATTATACAACACTGCATAATAAATGACAGTTGTTAATTATAAATTATGTCTACTGTACACTGTTGGTTATTACTAAGTACCTACCAGTTATGGGCTCCGACGACGATTCCTTCCTCATCAAGAACCCCATTTAAACATAAAACAACTATTCCACAAAACGACGCATCTCTTCCACTCTGTATTGCAATAAAGAGACATATTAAGATATAAACTACTTTTAATGTTCGTAATAATAAAAGCAGTGTTACAGTTTTCATAAGACACACTCTATAGTTTTACGATCGTTTTCAAAAACGAGTGTAATGGGTGGGTCGTAAAGTGAAGATTGTATCTCTGAGGAAAATGTAACAATAAGTCGAAACGGAGATAAATCTTGATGGATACGTGCGAGAGGTCTCAGAGAAAAGTTGGCTTCGTTTTATTTCAAAGGTTTTAGTTCACATCCAAGCTTATGGTCTTCCAAGCTCTTGATGATAAGTGATCGATTAAGTTAAGTGACTTTTTGCGTAGACGAGAAACGAGAAGATAAGCCATTATGATAAATGGTCACCGATGCCCATGGCCATAACAAAGGTGTTGCCGGTCAAGAAGGAACACCCGATTTCAGGAGGAAGGTGTTAATTCGTCAGGCAGGTAAAAAAATTTACCCGATGCCCGAATGCTGTCCAGCATCAGACTGGCACAATACTCTCCTCCATTCTTCAGCAGAGTGTACATCTCAAGTAGGAGAGTAAACTTGAACTGCATTAGATGGAACTTCCTTTGCTTCCCCAAACTCTTTTTCCCAAAAGTAAAGATGATAGTTAAAGCAAAAGTGATTACTTAATTTTTAAAAACTACTAAAGGTTTTTTTTATTTTATTTTTTATGGAAATAGCCGGCAAACTTGCTGACGATCCACCTGATGGAATGTGGCTATCGTCGCCCATGGACATCAGCAACACCAAAGGCATCACTGATGCGATGCCGGCCAAGAAAGAGAGAAGAAGAAAAAAAGAACTCGCTCTCAAGCCCCCAGCCGGAACACGACGAGTCGTTTGGCGGCTGACTCATGCTCGAGGGTGGTAGCTATCCAGGCGAACCCCATTTTATCCTTGAATTGTATTAAAACCAGACCTCAATCGCACGTAGTAAACGTTGCTAAGCAAGTTCTCAGGGAAAAATGTACCTACTTTAAATATTCATAAACAAAATTGATAACTCGAACAAAATTTCTTAACTATTTCCGATGTTCACTTTATCGATAATTTCACCCGTCCCTAGCGGATGTTGCTTTCAATGCCGCTACTTTGCAAGCTTTTAACTCAAAGTCGAAACAGCCTTTTAACGAACAAAGTTAAAAAGTTCGCAGATACAAGTAAGGTTGCATTAACGCAGTTACAATTACTGTGGGGTAATTTTACCCTGTCTACGGGGGAAAGGACAGTGTGTTGTCAACACATTAGCCGATTAGGGGGCCTTTGTAAACAGCCAAGCTCTACTTTCTTACGCTCTTACAATTTCGTACTTAATGCAAATGACGAATGAATTATAATTTTTGTGTCATTGGACTTCTAGACTCTATATTATAATAAATATAATTTCAATGGAAAGATTCCTGGAAAAAACATTGCCGCATCCAGTTCCACGTAGTAGGAGATTATTATAAAATACAAATCGTGAGCATCCATTGCCTTAAAAAAATCATCAATATTCATACATACAAAAGACAAAAGTCATTTGAGATTATCAAGAAATCAGATGACTTGTATCATTACTGTATTCATTCGTAACCGTCGTATTTAAGTAACGTTCCAAGGGGGCAAGTGGGAAGGAAAGGGTAAGAGGTGATGAGATTCGAGATTTCCTACAAATTGATCACACGGCGGATTGCAATAAGCGTCCAATGTGGCTCAACTTGACCGCTCATAATCCCTAATCGGGGCTGCCAGACCTAAAACTCCGGTTATCGGACTTTGACAAATGATGTCTTATTCGATTTTCCTTAATTGCCAAGGGAACATGGACTACAATTATGACGTCAGCAAAAATTCGCTGTACATAAGTGACGTCAGCGGAAACAATATATTGATTTCTTTTGTTCTCGGTCAGCATTTTATTACGATAACATGTATAAAGTATACAAAGAACCTTATAAGTGATTTAATAACTATCGAACCGATAGTAATTAACTTTATTAATTTTGCTTCAACCTATGAACATCCATAGTATGGATTCCATACAAGAACTTACTTTCAATACTCAATACTTTTATGCCATAAATATGTAGTAACATGGTACATAACACACTCACATATCACGTTCATCACAATAATAACCCTTAACTTTAATTTACTATGAATGAGAACTTTACTTTACTATTAATAATAACGGTATAAAGTAACCAAATATAAGGTTAAATAAATAAAATAACGCTTCAAACTCATAGCCCCACACTAGGATTCCCTGTGTCGTGGGTGCCATGGACAACACACAACATAGACAAGGACATTCACACCCAGACCGAGAACAGAAATTCAAACTCATCATTCAAATTTCCGCCTCGCTGGGAATCGAACCCAGGACCCTTGGTGCGGCGATCCGGCATGGTAACCATTGCGCCACACGAGTCGTAAATGTAAGTGTCATGACTCATGTGTCTGGTTAATCATATTTAATACGATCCTCCTTTGAAACCTTAAAAGTGCAGGATTTAAATTTATCCTTTTGTGGGAGTTCTTCGTTCAATGCACTATCAGTGCAACCAAAGATGTGACAATTTGTAATAATTTATCGATAAACGCGTCGCAGACATCCCTAGTCAGTTGCAGCGGATGTAGCTTTCAGAAGCGCTACTTCACAAGCTTTTTAACTCAAAGCCAAAACGGGATCTTAATGAAACCAACAAAATAAGTAATAGTAGAGCCGCGATATCTTTACCGCATTAAAAAAAGCGATTTCATTAAAATTATAAAATGTATTTTAATTTATGATTTTAAAATCTCAAAGCGAAATTCATATACCTAATGTTTTATGAAATACGCTTGCTTATTACAAGTTATAACTGTCCTGCTGGCTATAATTGATGTCATTTGATGGCAGAGGGCCCTGGGGACAGACCCTTACTTACATCAATAATAACAGAATTCCCACCGCTGGGACCGGCTCTCCTCTCAAAATGAAACATAATGTAACACCTTGTAGTTCATGGGCATTAACGCTGACAGCGAAGGGTTCGATTCCTAACCGGACAAAACAATGATGTGACATAAATATTTACCAGACCAAAGAGTCTTGAGTGTTTGTGATGTGATCTACGAGTTTATAAAGAACTAGTAACCGCCCTCGCTTTGCTTCGTTAGATTAGCCTAAAGAGTTCACATGTGCGACATTTTGTAGTCCTTTTATACGATTTCGCAACAACAACCCACGTTTTAGTGAAAGTACTGGTATTGTCACCGTATTTCTAACTCCCGACGTATCCATGTCTGTATCTATCTGTCTATCTGTGGCATCGCAGCTACAAAACAGATGAACCGATTGTTATCTATTTCTTTTTGTCAAAAGTGTTCTTACTCGTAGCTATGTTTAGTGTAAATAAAACTGTCGGGGTGTTTTAAATTTTCATTTGATTATTGTGGTAGGCAGTGATAACCAACTTCAAAAAAGGATTAAGGTTTTTCAATTTGTTGGCATATATTTTTATTTTATGTATGTTTCCCAATTACTCAATGCCTGGACCAATGTTGAAGATTCTTTTTTTCGAAAGGATATATTTCCATACTTTTCTGATGATGCGATCCATGAGAAATTGAAGGAAATATAATTATGTTTTTCTAAGGCAACCTTTGAAGTCGATTGTTTTTGAAGTGAAAACTTCTTTAGGTGCGTTGGGCATTTGTGAGATGGAATAAAACCAATCAGCTCGCGAAACCGTCAGCATTTAAATCGACACATACCTGTAGCGCCATCTCTGAGAGAAATACAGAACTATAGTTACTTAATTTACAGCTCGTATCAATATCAAGGTTTAACTTTACATTACTTTACGAGCCCTTGGCAGCCATTCTCTAAAATGTAATGAATAAAAAACACTTCATTTAAAAGTATTTCCTGCACAACAAAATATTTCCTGACGAAATATCAGATAAAAAAAACACACACGTAATTGTTCAAGTTTTCACTTCTGTTGGCATTCCCGGTGTGCATTTTCTTGTTTTTTTTGGTAAAATTTACTCATGTCATGTAGTTGTCGCATAACTGTCACACGCGAGAAGAAACACTTCAGCGAAAATACTGTAGAAAAATATTATTAAAATAAGCTCATAATTTATTGTTGAAACAAAATGGCACCCGGAAGCGATCCTGTTTTGAACGAGGCGAGTGTTTTTTTTTTCATTTCTACTCTTTGCTTTGGTAGTTACCAGAGTAATTAAAATAACTGCGAACTCGGGATAATGGTAACACAGAGAAGAAATTGACAGAGCCTTAACATACATTTTGCTGTAATAATTTAAAATTAATTTTGAATCATATTAATTTTTAGTAGTTTTCAACGCTACTAATTAAATACTAGCTGACCCGGCAGACGTTGTACTGCAACATGTTTTATATTTATATAAGATTAAATTAAAAATATCACTAATCACAATCAAATTTGATTTTAATAGCATACACCTCCACATATGTCGAGGTATGTGTAGGCTATTCAAATCGGTCTAGGAGTTTTTGAGTTTATCCATTATAAATAAATTAAAAAATCAAAACTTTTCTCTTTATAATATTGTATTGAGGTTTTCCTCTATTCGAGTATTAACTCGATTAGATATTATTATTTCTATACAATATTATAAAATGTATAATATTGTATAGAAATTTTTAAACTTAAAGTTTTTTTAATGATTTGAAATAAGATAAAAATCCTTAGATTATTTTATTCGTAAATATTAAATACATACTAAATATTTTTCTTTTCAAAAACAAGTTGGTAAATTTACTTTATACAGGATTTGTATATAAACATTCACATGGTGTTTTATTGTTGCCTTCGAATGCCTTGGACGGTTAAAGCAATTGAAAACCATGTATGTACCGTAAATAAACGAATAACAATTTCAGGATGTCATACAACTGGGTCAAAATATCGGTAATATAAAATACGAATTGCATGTACCTGTTGCATTTAAAATATTATAGTAACATTTTTTTTATATTTTAAAATATAGAATTCCAAAATATACTTACATCAACCGCTTTTTACATCGTTTTTATTTAAAACCGTGAAACTATTTTGTATACCTCGTGCATGGCGTTTAATAATCAATCCGCATAGTTCCGGCACTAACATCTGCTGAAAGTTTAATTCCCAACTTCATTTCAGTAAGAAAAATAATTCATCCAAGAACATGAAACGTCTATATGCACACTACTCTGTAGAGCGCTGCAAATTCCGAAACTAGGACGTGTTTGCTGAGGCCATTAACAAATTCGCTATCCAGAACTTTGGAAGAAATTCTGCATTTCACCTGGATTTGAATGTTTTATCTACTTGAGTGAAAGTTTTTAACCTCCCTTTGTGCTATATCTTGGGAATTAACTAGTGTAAGGTTAAATCTCTCTGACGTTGAGTTACTAACTAGAATGTTATAAAACGAAATATTTCATTGCAGATCATAGAATTATTATTACTAGCGTATAGAAGGGACACCGCGAACATCGGGCACGGGGGTGTGCATTGCAGCCGGCCGGCTGCATTTCATTCTGTCACTCAGCTGTCACTCGGCTGCGCTCATTGCGGCCGCATGTCAAAATTGTTTACGAAAAAACTGAAAAAATGCCGTCGTGCGTAATAAGAACGTGTCACAATTGCACGACAAAAAACAAAAAAGATAATGTTATCACTTTATCATCAGTAAGAAAACAAAATCTTAACTTAAATCAACTAAAACGAATTTAATTAAATTATTGAGCAATGTTCCCGCCATTTTGAATGAAAAAATCATAAGGAGCGTTTGAACTTGGCAAGCCACTAGCGTGTTAATGGACTAAATAAGCTTGCCGACGCGACGCTTGTGACCAATTTAAAGTGTTGGATTTTTTGACACGAATCAATGGTAATTACGTTTGAAATCGTTTAAACGCTTTTGCACGTTAAATAAAGTTGGAGTAAGAGCTTGTAAAGATTTGGAGTCGGTGACTGCTTGTCTTGGTTCGACAAGTGTCATATACAAAGTTACTCTATGGCAAGTGTGCAAACGAGGCTTCTAGTTTGAAAAGAGAACGGAGGGCAAGCCGGCGGTGGAACACACATTTTGTTTGAGATAGCTTCTCTATGTACAATAATACCTCAATGTTGCAGATGAATAAATTTTAAAAGTTTACTCGTAACTTTATAAATAGTTTCAAAAATGAGAGCAGGAAAAAATTAAGAGAAGAAAGAAAACTAAATTCAAAGTTTCTTCCTATTTATCAAAAATATTTAAAAGTTTTGCCACTAATTTTGTAGACGCTATTTTACTTTGCAAAATATAATTTTGTTATTTCAACTCTCTGTCACTATTATTCACCTAATATTTTGGATAAGATATAAGGTAGGTATACATATGTGTACATGTTTAATAAAGCTAGGTACTACACGCAAGTACATAGTTATAAACACATACTTAATATTCATTCATAAGCGTCACTAAAATCCTAACCACGATGTATTTCTGTTGGCAAGTATATTGGCATTTGTCTTATATCTAATAGACTCGTATCAATCGATGGATTGGATTCAGATTGATGACGTTATTATAATAGGTACTTGAAGATATTATTGCAAAATATACCATCCCTTAATTCAACTTTTGGAAGTTGTTAATAATAACATATACATAACAATAGCACTTAATCAATTTACGATATTTGTACATGGTCAATTGTGATACAGAATTTTTAATAATAGTCCACGAGAGTCAGATTTCCAAGTTTTGTGCGTATATTTTCTTATCTATAATATTCAAAGCTGACCTTTTCAATCAATCGTAATACAATTTTTGATTGAGATGATAACGCAGAGTCGATTAGTGAACTAAAAAGTTGGGGAAGCGTAAGTCCATTACAACGTAAAATACTCACAAAATTACAAAAGGCAAGTTAAGAATTCTCCGCAAAATCTGACACTTCCGAGATTATAGACGCAAATTAACTCTTTACTTTCTAAAGGTGGTCCGTATAAAATTTACCGTGTCTTCTTTCTTCATAAACTCAACTTCATAATTTATTTCTGCTTTTGCGGCCGATGCTTCATATACGAGGCTAAACTTTTACGTTTCAGCCCCGATTGCAGCTTCTATGCAAGTTTAATGCACTCAATTTCATAGAAAGCGGGAAATAGTATACTCCTGTTTACTGTTGGATGAAGAGTTCATTTAGTTTCAGCTTTTCTTTTTCAGTTGAGGAAGTAGAAATGCGAGAACCTTGCCTTATTTATATTAAACTACCTAATCGACGCACAGTTCACCTAGGTCCTTTAATAAGTTTCTTCTGGGTAATAAATATTTTATGTACAATGTACATATATAGGATGAAATTCAAGCTCAACAGTGCACAGTGGGCTGAAATGGAAGTAATAGTCTATGTATAAAAGTCATATCCAAGCAATTTTGTCCTTAAAATAATCATCTAAGTTGTGATAACCTTCGTCATAACAATGTTTTATTATGAGTTTTAAATTTATAGTATGGTATTTTTCGATATGTATTGTAACACCACGGTTAAAAAGATTAATTTCCTCTGCTTTTTGGAGGAGGAGGTATTTATTCAATTCGACTGTATTTTTTATGTTTGTTATCTCAGAACATTCGACTGGGAGAACTTAAATTTGAGCGAGATCTGACGAATAGTTCTTGAGTTATTTTGAAGTCGGTTATTTTTACAACAATTATTCTCATATTGATCAACATCTGCACCCGAGCCAGCAACAGACCATAGGACATCACTAAAGTTATATGACTAACTCATTTTAGTCGTTTGTATCAATCCCAATTCCCACTGTACGAGACAAATAAGTTATACAGTCCACAATAGTACACGTATCAAGCGTGGTGAGGACATTAATGGCGCTTTGTCCGACGTCTTGTTAATGGATTCTCTTTAGAGATAATTATGTGGAAATTAACAGGCTAGCTAGGGTATTCGGTGATTTAACGTAATTCTGGATGCAGCCAGCGTAATAATACCAAATCGTCTCAATCATTAAAAGTATAATGCCTACTACATCTGTGTATGGATGCAAATAGGTTACAGTTATACTTCATTCTTTATTTTCTTTTATATCGACTTTTATTAATCGTTTCTTATCGCAAAATTATTTATTTTATGCAGCAATTACACATTTATATTTGGGCTGAGGATCCAATTTGAGATTCCCTTCACTTCTGTTCTAAATCAAAATAAAAATATTTATCTAAATAACAACAAAATACACACACTAAATCAAAAGGTCAACAACACCTTTGACGTTTTCCAAAAGCTCAGCATATTATATAAAAAATATTTCAACATGCCCTCGTCATTAAAATACAATACCATCAACAAAAAGAACTCAATGTGAACACATCTTTATCCATCGTACACTGGAATCGCCCATAAACCAGTGTGAACGACTGTAGAAAATAATGGAAAAGGTAGTCTTAATGCATTTAAATGTAGCCAATGGCGGTAAAAGCACGATTTCCGATGTAAACTACCTCGCTTTATACTCAAAGGCTTAATCCACGCAACTCCATTCGAGAAAACAGTTTCTTGACTTCATTTTTATTTTAAGGTAAAGGTTAGGATGAGACATGATGTTATGAATGATATTTTTTTTAATTTGTAATTAGTAAATTGTATTTTTATTGTATAACTCAAACAAATATTTTCATTTATTTTTAAGGTATTTTTTTGTAAAATGCATGTACGTATTAATTTATTCGATAGAACAGTTTATGTCTTTCCTCCGCATAAATTTCGTGTAAAATATTAATGTTAAATGTTTATTATACTCGAAATACTTTATAATGGACATTTAAATGTTAAATGTCATAAAAAAGATTTTTAACTGAGTTTTTTGTATCACTATTATAGTATAATAAAATTATAATAAAACAGATTATATTATGATTATATTATTGTTTTTGCGTAATATAAATATAGAATATGAAACATGTTCTTGACGACTCTCACCATCAACCATTCTAAGAACCGCTTCAGACTTCGTACGTCGAACTCTTGTTTCTTCTACTGTCGACTTCTTCCACCGTCTTCTGCTCTTCAGTCGTCGTCAAACAGGTATTTCGTTTTAGAATCCAAACGCTTTGCCCAAAATCGAGGCAACGGTAAAGCGTAGGAATTCTAAAACAAAAAGTCTGTACATGTCTTTTTACGCTATCTTCTTTCTTCCTCCATTTATATTACATAATATATTATTAATAATTACATGGTACGTATGATACCAACTATAAATGTATTTTATTTATTTATTACACTTCATTGTACACTACATTAATAACGTTCGCAAATCTTATATCTATTTATGTTTTGTATGCATAGAAAGTAATCTTTTCGCTAAAGTTATCACTAGATAACTTCAAAATAACCTTTGGGAAAATGATGAAGATAAATATACGAGTATATATCAAAAATATGACGCATTTTATTTTTCTTACATTTAGACAATTGCATTTATTTAGACCATAGAAATGGAATTTAATGTCAATTTCAATTATAAGTTTTACGCCCTTAAATAAATACGTACTTACATTTTGAGAAATTTTCCGAATTCTTCATAATAATAAATGTAATTACCTGAAAGAGAAAAATAAAATTATTATGTGTTTCGTTACCGTAAAATATCTTATCTTCTTATTATTTTTCGCCTACCACAACAGTGACGGATGACAGTTATTTTTAATCTGTCTTGCCGGCACTCCTGTCAATCTTGACGCCTGTCATGAAGAGGGCGCCACTATCGTCTAGTAATTCGACTCGGTACAACGACGCTGTCGGCGCGCGCGCATCAAAAATCAATCTCAATGTTCAAAAATCTAAATCGTGTGTAATCGGGCGCGAACGCGTGTATTTTCATCAATCCATCATCAGCAGTGCCGTGTCATCACTCAAACCTATCACAAACCTCATCACATCGGGTGGAAGATCATCGAGGCGTACACGCAGCAGACCAGGTAGGTGCCGTGCATTTACCTAACTGTTGTGGCCTATATCAAATAACCACAAAAGATTGTAATCGTGGACCCGTCAAGCGGTCTGTCCCAGGGTAACATTAAAGCCATCCTGATTTCGGTGGATGCGTATGCTACATTATGCAATTTTACATAATTATACATACATATCGCATACACATTGTGTCCTAGTCGAGTCTAGCTATGTGTAGGTACACCAGTGTGGTTTCACTATCATTTTTAATTTTTCACATCTGTATACCTGAACAACCATAGCGCAAGCTACGATCATGCCACAACGTACACGAATCCATCACTGAAATGTGAAGACGAAAGATGATCATGAAATGAAAGGCGGGGAAATAGCTAATGACTTATCTTTTACCTCACTTTCTTTAATCTTAAAACCTCCCTAATCATCAAAAGTAAACCTTAAGATATTCCACAAATTGGATATTTCATGAAATTCAGATAAACGAGATGAAAAGGAGCGGTTTCAGAATCCGACAATTACGAGCTAGACAGTCAAATGAAATTATAATTTTATACGGTCCGTACTTACTGCGGCCTACGGAGTACGGATTAGTGTCGAGCAACTTTGTCGACTCGACAAAATCCTATATTTCACTCGCTGCTTCAAATTGGGTTAACGGTGTTCGATCAATAATGCCGAAGATTGAATTTGGTGTGGTACTGTACGCCGACGATTGCTTATTAAAGAAATGCATTATGGTATCTGGTTTGAAACGAGGCACAAGCATTTTGTACCGATGCCGACGCGGCGACGCTGGTATATCAAGTCAAATGTAGAGCTTGAATTACATGTTCTTATGACTAAAATTTTAGGCTTTTCTACACAGAATTTGGCACCCATTTAGATCTCAATTCTTTTTTTTAATTGGCTTTCATTACACATTTATGTTTTTGATGAGATTATATATACTGATTCAGCCATATTTTCTAAACATTTCAACATAATCCTAATGGTAAGCTGTAATTGTAATGTAAAGTAATGGTGGCTAGCCAGGTTTATTTATACTGTTGGTTTATATTGCGATAAATGAATAAATAGGCGATACAGAGCCCAACACGCTTAATGCATGCGCTGTTTATAATGGCTGCATACTGAGTTGAAAAATGGAATCACATATAATGCGTGTGTTAATGTATGGATAAATGAAAAAATCTATTTATTTTTATTGCTTTCTTAAAAACCCAAGTTCATAATGGGCCGTTACTAACCGCTAGCGATACCTTCACCTGATAACCTTGTCCGGTAATATTTTAGCACCATTACTTATATTTTATGGGGTCATTTGATGGGATGCCTGATAATTTTAACGATTGGAAATTATTTCCGGTTTAATTTATCTTTGTGGCTTCTTTTATTTATTAGTACTAGAGGCCGGTCTTTAGGAGTAAAATTGAATTTGTGACAGGTTACTTCACAATAACATTTTTCAATGTTCTATTTTCTTTAATATTTTTAAGATACTTATATAGACTTAAAAATAGAACTATTTTTAAGGCTGATCACTGAAGTGATTGTCTAGCCATTACCGAAATTACAGTTTTAAAAGGATTTACTAACTTCACAGAATTTGCTGGACGAATTTAAATTTGACATATTAAATACAAATTCTTATTTCCGTCGCAAATGGTAGGTACATAATCCGATGTTTCTATACAATTTACATTAAGTAAGAAAATCTTATTCATGCAAAATAACGGTAGCTCCTTGACGATAACGACTGAAACTGACGTCTTATAAAGCGCTCCGCGATACAGAAGCGTTTGAGAATTTGTTGATGTAACTAGCCGACAAGCGATCTTGCCTTCAGGCCATCATAATCCAGACCTGATGGTAAGTAGCTACCACCACCCATGACATACCAACGCTAACAACACAACGGGGTGGAAGACAGAAAAAAACTATGTGAGTTTAACCGTCTTTAAAACGAAATTTACTACTATCTATGAGAGCATCTCATAATATATTACTAGCAAACTGAAATTGCAAGTAAACATTTTACGATTCATTCTAGCTCTAAGACTCGAGCTCAGCAGGAATTATTGATTGTAATTCTTGATTGACGACCCTGTAGCTTATTGTTAGTTGGTAGTAACCACGGGTTCCCGGGTTCTATTCCCGGCCAGGGCAGATAGTTATGTGACAGATTTGTACTCGGGTCATGGGTATTATTATGATGTATTATACTTAGGTAACTCGCTAAGTTTTGAGACAAGAAAAACTATACAAGATATTAACAATATTTATTTAACATTTTTTCGAAACACTCTGAATGAAGGATTCTCTATGCAAAGTTCCACTAGTCTTGATTCGATAGATCCGAAATTGCGACTTGCATTTGTAATCGAAAGACCTGCATTTGTAATCTGTTTTACACTAACAATATTTTATGAATAATCTTGCACATTCCCTGCAATATAATGGTTGTCAAAGACAGTATAAACGGAAGGCCATATTCCGTCCGTGGCTCCGCTCCGGTCGGAACAATATAGCGAGATTGAATCCCCGCGCGCTCGAGCGTGGAGCTAGCGTCCCCTCCCCCTCCCACTCCCCCTCCCCCTCCCTGCGTCTTTACCTTCTTTTATACCTTGGCGGTATAAGTATCGATTCTAAATTTAAATATACATATTTTAAGGTACATATTTTACCTAATGAATTTTTTGCTATTATAGACTAGAGTGTTCCCTCTTGACAATTGTATCAGATTTAAATTTATAAAACTTATTATTTATTGTTATTATTTTATGGAAACAGCTGGCAAACGAGCCGATGATCCACCTGGGTAAGTGGCGGTGAAAGAGAGAGGAAAAGAAAGAAAGAACTAGCTCTCAAGCCCCCAGCCGGAACACGACTGTAGTGTATTAGTATAGTAGGGCAACAGAATAATCCCACATGTTACATTTATTAAAGGTTTACACCTCAACGACGAGTCGTTTAGCGGCTGACTCAAGCTCAACGGTGGTAGACTGATAGCTATCCAGGCGAACCCCATGGAAAAATAATAACAGTAATAACGGTATTTTTTATATATGTAATCCCTCCGAGGGGCCCTACCACCAGCGGGCCGGATTTAGTCGCCTCTTACGACACCCGTCCGGCGTGGGACTGGGGTTAATATTCTAAGCCACCCCAACACGGCTAATATTAGAGATGTTTATTAGATCATAAGTATTTTAAATCAGATATTCTCTTACAGTTTGTGCGAAAAACTCTTAGGCGCTCCACCCACTGAAGACGCGTCCCGCCGCGGTGCGCAGAGCGACGGATAACACAACTGCGCGCGGGGCAATTTCCCGCGCGGTGCCGCGTCGGCAGTGTGAAGTGCTAGGCGTGATTTCTATACAAATTGACATAATTGCATACAATGGTAAAATCTGCCATCCCGCGCACCGCGACGGGGCGCGGTGCAGTGGGCGGAGCGCCTTATTGTTATGTAAATATCAGTGATAAATTCAACTGCGTAATCCATGCAATAATGAGTAATTTTGTAGCGATATTAAAGAAAATGTTTTTAAGGTATAATGTATAAATCTATACCTACATAAAAATCTGTAAAGTAACACGTAAATCAAAAATTTTGTATGTAAGCATTTATATTATACCAGTCGCAACAGGAAGAACAGTGCGATTTTAAAGTTTGACATACAAAAACGAATAATGCGATATTTTATTAACATAATTATTTTTATAATAATTGATTTTATCTTGAAGAATCTTATTGTACTTTAGATAACTTTCAGTACATCGAACCAAAATTTCAGATGACGCTCGCTTACGTCCTTGACTTTAATGTAGATACCTAGTATGAATATATGTATAAATCTGTCGAGAGACTAATATTGATCCCTCTACTTTATTTTTACTGTGTGTAGATAAGTACGAAAATCATCCAAAGTGGTAGCTCTTACGGTAAATGTATCAACTTATCTCGACCGGTGTCTCTAGAGGAAACTATGAATTTCATATTTCATCGCCAATATTTTAAAGCGTTTTAGTTTCCTGTATATACCTTGCGCTATCTTGATACAAATCTGAACTGATTTCTTATAATTAAATATTAACGGTATTTCGCCAAGACTTTCGATAGGGATGTCACAAATTTAATTATGCTCTAGTATTTTCTTTTACTATCACGCAAATCTATCTATAACTATATAAAAGGCAAACTATATAACTATATATATATAAAAGGCAAAGTGATTGACGGATGTAACACCGCACAGGCCAAACCGTTAGGGCTAGAAACTTAAAATTTCGCACACGTATTCCTCTTATGACGTAGGCATCCACTAAGGAAGGATTTTTTAAAATTCGTCCACCAAGGAGGTGAAACAAGGAAGTGATAAGCATAATTTCCGCGTGCGAAGCTGCAGGCAACACCTAGTTTAAAATATAATTTGATTTTATTATATCAAAACTTACAATTTCTCTACAGCGAGTTTATTCAGGTTCCCGGATATTCTTGTTATAATATCATTATGTAGATAGTATCAGATGTTAGTTTGCTGAAAACCATAGTTACGGAGCTATAATTAATCTACTTTGCAACTTGCGAGCATTATATACAACCTCGACGCGTAGCACCTTCCTCCTTTACAGAAAACAACCACTTGTGATAAACAAAATTATACCAAGGTATATTTTTAGTCACAATATGCCAGCTTAAACATTGTATTTCAATCCTAATCGAATCATTTCACCATGAGCACCTAATAAGTATAAGATGACCCTATGAATGCTGTCGGCAAAAATAATCGTCATATCCTAATCTCGAATACGTCTTGAATATACTTAATTAGACGAACTATTAACACTTTCTTCAATTTCCTTGCTCGATTTGATACTACCTAATTTAAGTATATTCATTCCCAAATTCAAGCACCAAATAAACTCGATACAACATATTCAATACATTTTGGTAAACTTCATAACCTGACAAATTTAATATTCTATAGCGAACCCTTCTCCTTATCAAAAGGCTGCGATTAAAGTCGATAAAATCCCAACAGGCAACCCTATCTCGAACGACGAGCGGTATTCGCGTCACGTAGCCCACCTTGCGGTTGCGTATATGAAGTCTCAATTTGAGCTTATTATTTTACTTCATAACACTAGCAAGAGTTGCGGCTTGTGACGAAAAGCAATTTACTATGGCTATATCCGCCCTTGAGACAAGCACTTTGTTTTTCTGAGAATAATAATACTAATAATAAATAAATAAATAACGCTTCACACTCATAGCCCCACACTAGGATTCCCTGTGTCGTGGGTGCCATGGACAACACACTAGACAAGGACATTCACACCCAGACCGAGAACAGAAATTCAAACTCATCATTCAAATTTCCGCCTCGCTGGGAATCGAACCCAGGACCCTCGGTGCGGCGATCAGGCATGGTAACCATTGCGCCACACAGGTCGTCAAATGAAGCAGACTGATGAGAAGAATGAGCAGACAAACACTTAAAAGATGCTTAAAAGCATCATCGACGCATTGCCAGTCTTGCAACTGCGGTATTCTGTCTTGCGGATGATTCTCAAATATAATAAAAAGAAACATAGAATAGTTGGAACAAATATTTAAATTCGTGAATTCTCGATGAAAAGGCATAATAGACATGCTGTTTAGATTCATACATAACTCATTGTTCTCCAGGGTTTAAAATTCAGTTCACACCCGGCATTATTAAGTTTAAATTCGACCTACTTTCAAAGCAGTGACGAAAATGTAATTTTATTTGTAGATATATCCATATCTAACGATGAATGACGAATCAACACAAGGTCCTATGTACACAGCAATCGGTAACAAATAATACGATAATAATACATTCTGTTCGCTGGTCGGCCATTTCTAACGTAGTCGCTTAAATAAATTTTTCTCGTTTGCTTTTACGGGTATACAATCACTTCAACTCTTTTTACCTGACTGCTAGGAAGAGTTATGTTTATCGCACCTATATTGTATGTATGTATGCCTGTAATATTATTTATTATCTCGTATCTTCCAAACCGCTGTGAATCAGGAGGTTGGTGAGTGCAGGGGCAGCCTGGCCGCCGTGAGTGTGTCCGCGGGGTTTCGGTAGTAAAACACGTGACCGCGCTGACTCCTCGATGTTTATTGCACTAATTTGTATTGCTAATTGACAGGGTTTTATTGGTGTCAGACGCTAGCTAAATCACGTCTTGTACGTGTTCACGGGTGCTGTGCGCCCAACTAGATCTCACGGTCTTGGCACAAGGACGCTGCGCCAGCACAATGTACGAGTACTCGTACACGCTGAACGGATTTATATGTATAATTACGATATCGTTAGTTTTGTCTTGATAAACAAATGCCATTTATGGTGACTGTAAGATGCCATTGTTTGAAGTATCAAAAAATAAAAATAAATCGAATAATGCAATATGGGTATCAAATTAAAGAGCTCACCGTAAGGTGAACCATGATAGCTTGTTTAATAGCAGGCAGGTTTTTTATTTTTTTAGTTTGTACTAGTTGAATATCTAAGGAAACCCTAACTTTTATGTAATAAAATTTCGGAACATTGCACGTTTAGTTTCGCCTCTTTTTGACTTTTCTTTTTTTTATGGATTAAATTATGCGTGACAAAAACAGTGCTTTCCCGCAGGTGTGTGTGAAAAATCAAAAATTCTTTGAAAAAACAAAGAAAAGTGAACCTTCCAAGAGAAAAGCTTTTATGAACTTTGGACTTATTCACAGAATTCTGTCGAACGCAGAGCCGTTTAATATGGACCCTTGCTTAAATTATCTTGCTTTATATGCTTGTAAACTATAAACGAGAAGCGAACGAAAATTAAGGACTGCACAAACACAGATAGTCACACAGTTTGTGTGTGTGAAGGCGTTAGTACACAAATAGATGTAAAGTGCATATACTCTTATGTAAATGGCTAACAAAGGAATAGGAAAGCTACTCGTACTTGATGGTCACTGCCCTCCATAAACATTTGTGTACCTTAGATATAAGCGAGAAAAACATTAAAAAATACAGTCGAATTGAATTCCTCCTCCTTTTTTGAAGTCGGTTAAAAATAAAGCGTGATTACCACTTATTATTATTATGTTATTATATGTAGGATTTTCAACTAAACCAATATCTCTGAATCTTTTTCAAAATAAAATATTTTTTTAAATAACATTATTGCATGGTAGCAACATAACTTTAAATAATAAAATATATTTCTATCAACTATGAATACAATTTCATTGTCATTAAAATTTCATTCATCATTCATTCACATGAATGATTTTATCGTCTTAACCATGCCTACATCAATCAAGCACTGAATCTTTGCTCCATGACAAAAATGATACAATTTCTCGCTACTCGCTTTTGGTTATCCCGTCCCTAACCGAACATCAAGCGAAAACTTGAACTAATCTCGAAGGTTATTCACTAAATTATAAATTCCTACCCATCCACTATTTCAAAAACACATTTCAAGCTGACAATGGACGACCTAACTCGGAGAATCGCCCAGAAAATTGGGGAAACCATTTTAAAAAAACTTTTCACCCTGCAGCGAAACGACGTAACTCCGCTTCGGTTTTAAATGAAATTGGATTTACTTGTAGTGTGATAAAGTGCAATTTGGGTCGGTAGTTTAATGTGACGTGGGTGCATTATCTCGGAGAGGGTTGGGAGTCCCCTCACGTGCCTGCCAGTCGGATCACGTCTTCGGAACGTTTATTATTCAATAGCCAAATGTAATAGACTTGTTCATGTCACAATATATTTTATCAACGGCTGAGACGCCGGAGCGGAGGACTGATGAGATTAATATGATTTTAATATGGAAACAATACAAGGAAGTACATCCACATTAAGTACATTGATGTAGACGAATTGATATTCAAACAAAGCTTTATTACCGTCATATTGCTCTACATATAATTATAATAGTTTTCCTGATTACTATTCTATGTTATAATATTGGTTTAGGTGTACCTATAGCTCGATTTTTATTAGGAGACGGGAAATCATGAACTGGAATGTCTTTATCTCATGGGGTAATTATTATTATTATTTCGAATAACGCGGGCAAAGTAGCAAGCTTAGCGCTAGTTCTTAAATATTGTATCCGCGACATACACGTCGTGCTTGTTCACACTGAACTCGCGGGCGCGGACGCGGACGCGGTCGCGGTAAACGCTACATACACCGCGCGCGCGTTTTGATGTGAACACTTTCATATTAGGTCATATGTTTGATATTTCGCGACCGCGCCCGCGCCCGCGAGTTCAGTGTGTACAAGCAGATAGCCTTTTTATCTAAACAAAATTTGTTATCACACGTTACCAAGTGTTTATTGTCAGACGAATATTGTTACACAGGATTATTGTAACTTGATAATCGAACTCAATCAAAGCATGGGATTATAGCGATCCCCGGTGATAATCATGGACATATTGTGAGCCCCGGGGGAAACGAATAATCAGATGGTATTGAGTAACGCCTTTCCCGATAAATATTGCTCGGTGAGAAAATGAACGGATATTTTTTGAAGATGATACTCGGTCACTGCACACTGCGGTTGTTTGAGATTTTGAAATATTCGTAATCATTATATTAATTTACGTGAAGCAAAAATTTCTACCCTTTTTCACACTACCATGCATTTGACACACACATAATATGAAGTAACCCTTACGGTTGAATTCTGACCACAAAACGAGTCTCTAGTAGGTAGATAATAAAGAACTAGATGTAAGTTGGAATACTATGACTATGCAAATATCGCGTTTTCAATAAGTAAAATGAACACTTCAAATTTTTCAGTCTGTTTATTTAGAGATGCCTTCTAAACTCTTTACCCACCTTTTTACTAAGAGGTTTGATAAAAATATACTTGTACTTTAAACGTAAATAATCCTCTAAAGATGCATAAGGTCAAAGAGCTTACTGTGACCTACACTGCATCAGTTACTTTAACCGGTTTATCTTAACCCGGGTATTAGTTTAACCCGTGGATGTATGGTCGCGGTCTCGGGGCCGACCGGTCTTATTAGTTGCGGGCGGCAGCGTCTTATATAAATAGCGGATGTCTTGGCTAAGTAACTAGTTGAGGCTTTAACGTTTTACTGAAATATATTGACTACAGGCAATTTCCGCTGCAAGCTAAGCTGTCGCTCTTGCATCACGTCTCGTTTACTGTCATCCATGTCTCCTTCATAATAATGCTCCATTTTGCTATTAAATATATAATGTTCTATGTAATTTATATTCAAATCAATATAAATCACAATATTAAAAACTGTGTTTTCTAGTTCGCTGAAACGTCGCGTAATATTTGGGACATCCTGTATAATTACGTAACATAAGCCAAATCCTTTTAGTATCAGTTTACAAGTATCAAAACCACACACATGAATCAAGTGAGTCAAGTGTTACACTACCCTTAAAGTGTTGTTTACAATTATAATAATTTAGGTATGTGTTCACTTGTTCTATCCTGCTAATATTACAAACGTGAAATAATATTTAGGATATTGTAGTAGGGTAGTACGATAAATTATAATTTATCAGAGATATTCATACTATGTGTTCACTTGCACTTTATATTCACGTATTTCAAAGTACATAGTACATTTTAGGTACCTCTCTAATTTACAATAACATTAAGGGAAAATTCAACAGTGCGTATTAACCATCCAGATATTTCAGCAAATGATCTTGTTATGCTACTCGGGGCCCTAATGGCGCGACACAACCAGATTTATGTATTCGAGATTATACGTTATCGTATTACAGAACACTCAGAAAACTACACATGTGAATACAAAATACAACAAAACTTTTTGTTGTATTTTGGAAATTAGGGAACATATTTTTGTATGTATTACATTGATAAATATTGTCATCATTTAAAGTTAACCTTGGCTATAATCCATCTAACCATTAACCGGCCAACATTTTGAGGAGACATTGAGAATACTCTACCATGTTACATGTTTGTTGAAAGTGTTCTTGCCACCCGAAAGCAAACAACATGGCTAGAGGCTAAAATACACCACGAACAGTAGTATCTTTTGATTACGTTGACTTAGAAGCTTGATTAAACATGTCTTTTAGTAAATCTTAGAGATTTTATTGATATTTTGATGTTTTTACATTTATCCGACAAAGTATGAAATTATTTACTTTCCACGGCTAACCAAAGTCAATTCCCGTGACAATTCTCACCGATTGATCTCTGACAGAGAAAGGAAATACATTACCTGTTTAATCAGATTCCATTCTGTGTCCTGGCGTCACGCCAGCCGCCGCCGCCGCGAGCGAGATGTCCGCTCCAACCGGACCGTATTGGAGTGGACGTGATTGGTTTCTCGTTTCAACCGAAATCGACTTTAAAGGTTTACGATGTACTAGAATTTGGAATCACTAGCCATTTGTAACTTCGATCAGTATTTCGGTTACGCGACTTTTAAATTTAAAGTTATTTGACATCGATTTTAATATCATTAGGTACTTTTTGGTATTTTAAGGTGAAGAAGAATGTAAGGTGCGTGGAAGGGAACGTAATGAGTGAGTGTGAATGTAGAACTAGGCTGAATGACGGTTTGCTGAGACGAATGGAATGGAAGGAAGAATGACTAACTAACAAGACAAATAATTTGACAACTGAATCAAGCAAACGGGTGGTAGCTATTCAGACGGACCCCATGGAGAAATAATCATTGTAATAACCGCTATTAAAATAAATATTACCAATATACCAAAACGAATAAAACGAACAAATACGAATAAAATTAGCGTTCACATACTTTCACAATTATGATACTAGTACAACATAATTCTATAACAACATAGAGTACCGATAAAAAATTAGATTAACATATGAATGGAAATTCTGATATTGATATATTACTGAAGCAACGGCAAATCGAATCAAGTTCAGTCATTCGTAGACTCTCGGTTCAATTTACGAACAAGAAATTGTCATGACTATCTTTCATGTTATACGGTACGTACGGATAACGTATGAATGGAATGGATTGGAAGATTTGAGCCATTTTCAACCACTATCAGATGAAAAAATTATTCAAGATTTTGATAGGTACTAAATAGGAATTAAAATTAGTAGATCAATGTTATAATTAAAACTTGTTATTGTCCTTAAAGCACCACATTATTTTTAGAATAGTATTTAATTTATTCAAGAACTTCATGTATTAACCATTTACGTATCCTAAATCAATATAGCCATAAATGTTAACGAAACAAAGCCAGCATTCATTATAATAATACTCTGTACATGTACAACAATATCTGCTATCACGATCGGTTGTGGTCGCGTATATCAAAGGCGTCATTGACTTGCCGTCGAATATCAATTTCAATAAGGGACGGTTGAAAGGAGCTCGTTAGAAGCGATTGGTGTGTAGGTTGCTAGACTTGCTAGACTTGCTAGTCTGTCTAGATCCTGAATTAGCGTACCTAAACTACATTGTCTTTGTGCTAATGATGTTTCGTGGTATTCCGTCTGATTCTCCTTGCCATCGATATTACACCTATAAATATAAATAGTTATATTCAGACAGCTTTGGAGCATAAATTGATTCTGTGTATTGATGGAATAGATGTATTTTTTTCTTAAAATTTTGTGGACGGATTGTAGTACGAAAGAGGTAGTAGACCATATCTTTTCAACCCGTGAAAAGATTGCAAAAATTACAGAAAAATGTATGTCATTTGTTTTTAAGGAAAATATGTTTTTGGTCTAAGTTATTATAAGTGTAGGAAGAATAAAATAAGTAAAAAAATTATTCCGATCTAAACTTTACAGTTCTCTCAATGTGTCAATCCCGTTATCAATACATTTACCATAAAACGTCGAATACATTTCCAACGATACTTGTTGATAAAGAGACATTTTATATCCTCTCAAGCGCAACAGATTCCAGGCCACCAACAGGCTCACACACAATTGATTCCCGCACATATCGGATCCAATGTAAATAAATATAAGCCAGTATCCTTCAAACAAGCTTTGAAAGATCCTTGTTCCTTTAGATATATAAAAGGGAACGGCATTTTTTTAAAAGGGGGTAAGCCAACATGGAGATTGTTACCTCCAGGCTATGTTCGCGTTCCTTTGAAGCGCATCCTCGGTCTACTGAACCAAATTCGGTTTAATCTTCTTCAGGATAAGTATCACTTTCGCTTGACTGAATATTAGGATCAGCTGGACGACAATCTTTAAGGTTTGTCCCGTTTGGTAAAAGATCTAGTGCAATGCCTTTGTCCTATACTAACCGACTTTGTGCTCGGGATATTCGATACCTTAGAAATTCATAAAGAGAGAATATTAATTTTGATATATTGTAAATTTGAAACAAAGTTCTGAATTCAAGGGCTTTTATTGAAATGTTAACTTATCACTTATGAATGTTCTGCCTGTAGGAGATTAATTAAAAGTTAGCGAATAAATTTATAATGACTTATTTACGTACTTATCCATCTCCGCCGTATCGTTTGGGCATGTCCATAATAAGTTAACACAGCCCGAGTTATAACAACCTTTAATGTTGAAAGGTAAAAATGTGGAAAAAACGGCTCAATGATAAAAGAAAGATTTTCATCGCAAAACTTTGATGATTGAAAGAATTTTAGGCAGAATCCTAACAAGTACGGAACCTATCAAAAGAAACACGATAGGGTCGCATTGAATAGACATTTTTTGTACCAATTGGAGCAGGTATTATGGCTTCGATCTGGTTTTCAAAAATTGAGTTTTCATAAGATATTTACTTAAGGAATTTAACCTTATTACTTTTATTTACTTTAAACATTAAGCTATGGAGTAAGCAATAAAAATAAGAACTTTTGTTTATTACGGAAAAAACACGATCAATAGCACACATATCTAACGCTAAAATTTCTGTATCACTATTGATTTATCTGTATGATTGTTAAGCAAAAAGTAATTTTTACTAAATTATAGAACAATTCTAAAATTTTATTTTTGCGTGACAAGTGGCTACGTTTAAACAATGTGTGAAAGTTTATACACAGCGCCCCTGAAGCAACACCTTTTGATCTTGAAATATAAAAAAATTAAAATGTGTGCAATTCACACGTAGTAGAAGTGAAACCTTCAAAAATTTTTTTTCAAGATAATGAGACAAATGTAAAATTTCCCCTCGCCCATCCCCTCACCTCCCTCTCCCCTTCCCCCTCCCCTTCCCCACCCCTACCCCTACCCCTACCCCTGTACAATTCTTCCTATCTCACTTTACAATTTATGTGTCTGTCTCTTTTTACTGGACAGTTTCGTTTCATCGAATTTAAAATCATCCCCGTACTAAAGAAGTTTTCACTTCAATAACAATGTAGCCTTAGTTTTGTATTTTGTTATAACATCAGTTTTCTGTTACAACATCTATCACGAGTATTACATCTACCATACAAACGATTTTATGTATGACATGTATTGCATCTTCCACATGTGTACTAAAACGACTGTTCTTGATTTTCCTGCCTCAAAGCGAGCATGTCAAAAATATTTTCTGTTGATTCGCCCCCAAACATCGCAGTAATAATGAAACTCACAAATCGAGTATCATCTGAGCTCCAAATGGCGCGCATTACCACAATGGCTAATGACTAGTATTACCGTAACTAGCATAAGGGGGAATGGAGAAACGGAATTTGCGGGGTTCGTTTATTTTCCTCAGTTAACACTAATAGTAATGGCAAATAGTGTGAGTGGCAACTCATGCTTAGGGCCGATGCGGTAAAAGTAGTCGTAAAAACTATTATTTGCCAACTAAAATGTTTTATTACATCGTTATTTGAAGTAAAGACACAATTTACTAAACTAACTACAATATTTTGAGTGTAATAAAAAAAAATAAACGCTTACACACCCATACACGCACATACATTACACACACATTAGGTTTTTATCTGATATAAATATCAGAGTACAAATATTTATCTGTCACATAAATATCTATGGCCGGAAATCGAACCCGGGACCCCTCGCTTCGCAAGCAAGGTCGCTATCAACTAGGCTACAGGTCGTCAATGAATCAAAAATCATTTTTTTTATTATTATTTAATTATGGATATCTATTAAAGATACTTTGAAGAAGCGGATTGAACTTCAGTTGAACGCTTTCTAATTAATACCACATGTAAAACCCGTCTACGCTAATATTCTAACGATAACACTAATTAGAGCTACATTAACACTCGCATTCAATGTCTACAATTATTTTCAACTCACGGAATTCACTAACGTTAAAAAACAATTTCAAAAGTTAAAATGTTTTTGAGATTAGTATGCTTTTAAATTTTGATATTAAAATTGCGAAAGTTTGAGTTGGAAAATCCTTGATATATATATGTAAACACAAATGTATCACTAATTAGAAGTCGAATTTTTATGCGTAAAAATTTAATAATTCAACGTAAATTAGCAACAATAATTTAACGTAATTTTTCGCGAAGAAAGCATGGAATTAAATGTGCTGGATTTATCATTTAACGACAGTTATTAGATTTCAGGAAGCTTTTTCAACCCAATATTGGCACTACTACATGCCACGGGTCTTTCTCCAGAGGAAACCTATTGCATACTTAACTTCATATAAGTTGCGATTATTATAACTTTAATTACCTAATAATTTAATTTAATGGTTTGGTTGCAATGTTGGCGAACTAGTTAAGAAACGGTTTCCCAAAATCTGCTGGCAATTGTGAAAGCTTTAACTATGCCCTCAAAGTTTCGGATATCTATGGACGACAGTGGCATAGCGTGGTCTCAGTGGTGTTCCTAGGCCGTCAGAACAAGGCAAGCCTAGTTGTGTCGTATAACCCAGGATTTCGGGATCTTTGGCCCGACAACACAGAACACACCATTTCATACGTATAATATACCAACAAATAAAATGATTGTTAACAGCTGCAGTGTGATGATAGCAAAGCAGTGATAGGAAGCTGGACTTTTCGGCTTGCATGTCTGTACCGCCACTGCGTGGTTTACCTTGTCGGCTATTCGTACAAATGTTTATGGACTTGCAATATAATTTTTGTTCTAAAAATGCTGCGACGTGGCGTGCAGATAATTTTCCGGCCTCAAAAGCACTTTTAACTCAAACGAAAACAAGACAAGTAAAACTCGCAGCATTTTAACTCCCAAAAACCAAATTGAAATAAACAAATCCAGAACCAAATTTAGAAAATAATTAAGAATTATAACGAGTTCTGAATTAATTTTAAGTTGGGGTCCGGTTTAGCGCGTTCGTAATTCGAGCGTTCGAGTTTTGCAGCCTTTGTTCCTAAATCAAACTGAGATGTAAACTTCTGCACACAACACATTGTTTGTTTGAATGGAATAGCGTGTTAATAATAAGGAAATCATTATATCCGTCTTTAAAACCGATGTAATTTAAGTGCAGGCAAAATTTACGTAAGCCTACACTTGGCTGCACTAAGATATCTTATATCGCTGGTGGCAAAGACAAATGCAACATCACCGACGCCCCTGACTCGAGAAAAAATAACTATTTATCTATCATAATATCTGCTTCAGTCAGATATCGAAACAATGAGAGAAATTTTTGTCATATAAAATTTTAAAGAAAAAAAATGACTTTGGTATAGTCTCTCAACCTTACGATCGCACAGTGCCGAACATTGCGTTTTCTGTGATTTTTAGACATTTGAGACAGAGAAAAAAAAACAATTTGTTACAAAATGAAGCCGCATTGAAACATCAACAACTATCCTCACTTAAAATATTAACGATCACACATATTAACAAGAATGTCAAAAATCTCAGTTTTCTAAATACCATTCCTAACACAGAAGCGGAAAACGAAAAATTCTAGATTACTTCGTCATTAGCTGGAAGCAAAAAGGCCATGCAACTGTTATTAAAATATATTATGTAAATTAAAATTCCATTTATTCTAAAATTCTAAAATTCCATTTATTCTTAAGAAACATTGCATTATTTTGTAATCATTCGGGATTATACCGCCCGCCCTTCGGACCGGATGCTGTAGTAATTTCCGTTGTAACAGCACCTCGCCAGGGATCAAATGAATAACTCGTAACAGAAAAGATCTGCATTTCAATTTTAATATAGAGGCCTTCATTTTAATATAGAGGCATTAAAGAAATTTTAAGTAATAAAATTAAATACTGATACGTAATTTCAATTCATTGCTATGTTCACCTATAATAACAGGATCTTGATGTTGAATATTATGTAATTATATGTATCATAATGTGGACCTTAAATAAATAAACATCAAATTAATTATATTATTATTTTGTATACAACTAAAGTACTTTTACCGTCGTTCATAAAATTTTATACATATAACATGGATTTAGTAAAAGCTAAAATTATCCAGCCCGCCTGTTAGGCCGGATGCTGCAGTCGAAGGGCGGGCGTGATAAAGTTGTCATTTCCGTTTCATACCTCGCTGGGAACATATTTCAAATTTAGTTTACTTTTAAGAAATATAAATTTAGCTAAGATAAAAGTAATGTTTAGAAAAGAAAAATTACTAATATTATAAACATGAATTTTTGAAGTTATTTTGATGTTTTTTTTTCATCACGCGTTAATCGTTATCCGTAGAGTGCTTGATGGCTTGCCTTCTTACTCCATCTTCTCTTTCTCATTTCTTATCTTCTCTACTCCGAATTAGTAGAAGGCAAACGCAGACAAAGTGGAAAAGTCAAATTAACGATTAATTTAGTTACTGATTTAATCATTGCAACTTCAAATTGCCATACTAAACGCTTCAATAGTAAATTGTGCTGAAAAATAACATCTTTCTTATATCTTCAAAACTTACATGAGTACAATTCAGTAAACTCTATAAAAAATATACTAAATAATATTAAAATTCATGTCAAACACATTTATTCAGGCTCAAGCCACCATAAATATCCTTTTATGTCGTCGTCGTATTTGACTGCGGTTGTAAAGATTACGATGGCATTTTGAAGCAAGGTGGTTTTATTAGCAGTTTCCCGTGACGCCGGTAAGTGGGACAATCATCTCATTCCTTAACGGGCCATGACGGTTCGGTAATGTTTCTGAGGGTAGTTTAAAATTTTGGCGGTTATCTCAGTCACTGTAGGTAATTTACTCGGTAAAGGTGAGGTTGACTTCCGCTCGTTATTATTTTAAAGTTGGAAATAAACAAACCTGTATTGTATGTATTTTTAACCGACTTCAAAAAAGGAGGTATTGAATTCGAGAACCCCTGAAACTTTCGACTGGGTGAACCGATTTTGATGATTCTATTTTTTTGTCGAAATCTGGCACTTGTCATGTGGCGGGACCACTTTAAATTTGAGCTAGATCTGACGAGTAGTTTTTGAGTTATTTTGAAGTCGGTTATTTTTTCTTGGTAAAATTCATATAAAAATATCAAAGTTTCAAGCATAAACTAAGTGTCTTCAAAAGTATAACAATATGAAATATTTTTAGTGAAAACCTAAAAATACGTGAATATTATAATCTTACTACATTCTCTCCCAAATAAATTCATGTCCTTGTATACTATTCAAAACTATTGTAAGATTGGAAATGTCAATACTACGTGACTGTACGCCAGTTGCAGCGCATCTGAATTCTTCAAAGTTCACATAAGATGTTCAACGCTCCCTACGTGCAATAACAGCTAAACCTGAAAATATGCCACGGGTACGTGATTCTCCAAGCATGAGGCACAATTTAAAATACGTGTTTAGGGTTGTCTATTGAAATGACCCAAGACATTTCACCATTGAACAACATATGTCATCACATTTATTATTTAAAAGAAAATATACGTAGATTTTACCCTTATTTTTTCCCTACTTTGTCAACTGTTTTTCTTTTCTTTTGAGTACAGTACTATTATTTCTTCTGTGAGTGCAGTTCAGTGTTGTACTGGTTATCTCATTATAATTTATACTAGACTGTTAATCATTAAAGATAAAAAGGGTATCGTATGGTCTAAAATGTAGAATTAGCTAATGCATGTAGCGAATAAGAAAAGTTTTCAAGACTTGTAAATTCGTAATTGTTTTCATTACATTTTCAGTAATGATTATGTTAAAATTTCGACCATTGGGATAACAATCATCATCATAAAACTGTAACTTGTGTGTTTACAGTAAAAATTATTTACAATCTCTCATAACACAAATCAATTTTTATCTTCCTTTGTCGAGGTCCAAAAATTGTATTTAACCTACTATGTGTATTATTAAAACTTTCGAGTACATTCATCCTAATCTGAAAAACCAACTTTGAAATCATTGGACTCCTTTGATATATTTATAATATCATCGTAATCTATGATAGCTAACGTGAACGGAATCGTAAGTGAGTACGTTTGCAGATTTCTCATTCGTGAGTGAGCGAAACGAACGTTTGCTGACGTCACAGATCGCGTTTGAATTTGAATTGTGGTTTTAGAGGCACATTCAGCATTTATCGCTCGCAGGAGGGGGAAACATTTTCATCGGTCGCCTTTTAAATACATTCGTTTGGGGTAACGAAAATAAAAAGTCTGGAGTGATGTGATTTCCCATGACTCTGTAAGTCGTAACCGAATGGGGTAGGTTCACAATAGCTACCCAAACTTTAAACTTAACTCATCGTGGATTGAACACATTTTTACTATCGGCGTTTTAAATATCGGCGTATAAAATATATATGGTGAGTACCCATACTATAGTAAAAAACCCAAACTTTACCACTTAAATGATATGGGATTATCTACAGTCAAGCAAATTTTTCACCGAAAAGCTACAAAAAAAGCAACAACCCATAATTGTCCCACTGCTGGGCTCGAGGTCTCCTCTCACAATGTGAGGGGTTCTTAGGCCATAGTCTACCACGCTGGCCAAGTGCGGATTGGTAGACTTCACACACCTTTGAGAACTTTATGGAGAACTCTTGCGTGTGCAGGTTTCCTCACGATGTTTTCCTTCACCGAAGCAAGTGATAATTAACTTCTAATACGCACATAATATTTGAAAATTAGAGGTGCGTGCCAGGATTTGAACTCGGGCCCCTTCGTTCGAGAGACCAACGTTCTAACCGCAAGGCTATCACTGCTTTTAAGCTACAATACATCGTTGGAATCACAGTATTTTTAATTTATAATAATTAATTGGTTTTCTACGTAACTTTTTTAGCACAAATATAACCGAGTGAAAAGAACCACTTAGCACACAAACATATGATGTGATGTGACAACCACAAACATGTGATGTGACAACCACAAACATGTGATGTGACAACCACAAACGTGATGTGACAACCACAAATATGTGATGTGACAACCACAAACATGTGATGTGAAGTGAAGCGGGGTATCGATGGAGGAATTCCCTTCCACCTCAATTTATCAAATCTTTGAATACATTTATTTTCATAAGATTCCATCATAATGTAATTTTCGTTTCTAGCCTCATTACAGTCTACGGGTTTCACAGAAATAATGAAAATGTTTGCGTTAACTTAATTGAAATTAAACACATTGTTACACCGGGGCCTAATTGGAATAATTTGAAATACGATCTAATTTTGTAGATTTAATAACATGTAAAAGAAACGAATTTTGTTCGTTACGGCGCTAGTACTAAATCAGAAGCGGCTCTTGGCTGCGAGATGAGGTAATTATGATAGTCTGGCAAAGAAACTTCATCAAGGGCCACTTAATAAGAATTTTACATTTTCGAAGGTAACATAACCTGAGGTGGAAAAATATATTAATTTCAATCTGTACGAATAAAAAAGGGCATCGCATCTCTCAGTTACCTACACCAACGTTTTCAATTTTCATTTCCAAATCTTTCCACGTACACTGGCCTCTGAGATGGTTTCGTAAAGCAACAATGTTGAATTATTATTTATTACCCAGATACTCGAAATGACCATTGAACTTTTCCCCAACCAGGAAAAAATGTGTCTTTTGAAGTAGACCGTTTGTTTTTCACACATTTTCTAAATATCAAAACTTCAATAATTTCAATATTATTAAACCTCCTTCAAACACCCTAAAACAACACCCACAGCAGTAGGAATAGAAGAAGCGGCCTTGTAAGTAATAAAAACAAAGGGTGCAAACTTTCACCAAAACAGATTCAGCACTCATTAAGGAACAACAATGGAGCGTGTCACATCGGAGGCCTCGGCCACGTCAAGAAGACGAGGTCGTAATGAATCACGCCTGAAACGCTCCGCTGGTTATTATTTCCTTTCGTCAAAATATGGACATAAGATTGCGTTCGTTCTTATTTATGACTCCGGCTATTGATAACGTCGGCACTCGGCTCCATTCTCCATAATTACACATGATTCTTTATTGGTGAATATCTGCCAAGAATATGAGTTAGCACGAACGAAATGGATCGTCGGTCTTATGAGTAGAACAAGTTTTGATAATCTAAGTTTTATATCATACTCAAACTCGAGTATCCTGGGTTCAATTCTTAACTTCTGATGACCGTTTATTTATTTATTTATCATAAATACGAGTATCATTCTCAAGTGTTTGAATCATCAAATTTCTGCTCATTTAACATAGTCGATAACAACAACTTGTCATCGCTACACAGCTTATCGCTAAGAATATGCCGTATATTTTACAAATCTCTTCGCTCCGGCCAAATACCTTTATCTGGTTACCCGTGCATTAAACCCAAAATTTCGCTCAATACAATGTAATTCCATTCGGCATCCATTCCGAGAGATGTCGCAGATAAATATCGTATCAATCCAAACGCCACCGAATTGAATTGGCCTTCTGAAACGAAATTCGCTTCGTGACGTGATGTAAAATGCACGTTGCACATGCCGCGTCAATAGGTCGCTGGAATGAAAGTAAAGCCTCTGTCAAATTCCCGCTTTTATATCGGCCGGGAATTAAGGTTTTGTATGTTAATGGCATGTTAAATGAGAAGTGCGACTGTGTGCGTAGGCGGTGGTCATTGAAAGGTGAAACGTCAGAAGTGTGTATTAACCCGTTGTCCTAGGTGAGCAACACAAGTGACGTGTTCTAATTCGAGTATTTTGTAGTCTTTGTTTATTATGATTCGCGTCACGGTGTTTTCATCGCTGACACGGGAAAGCGAGTAAAAAAGGAGTCCACGGTTGTAAAGATTTACAACCGTAGAATCCTTTTTTTACTTTGATTGAGTAGATACTCAACACTGCAATTGAAATTACCTATACATCTTGTTGATGATAATCAATAAAATTAAAATACATAGCTCTTTTTATTTGTCTCACGTCTTTTCACATCATTGACTTGCGACGGGCATCACAAATCAAACGGTGCAACATGCGTTATCATGTAAATTTCATCACCGCTCATATCGGGAATTTCCACAATCACATTTAAGGCTAAATCGACATGTCAATCATAAGACGGAAGTTGAGGTTAACGATGCTTTTGAAGGCTTTTCCACCAATTTGCGTAATCGAAATGTTGGTGATTGACAATAGCATGTCGGATAAAGTGATAAGTGGTATGATGATAATATGATAGATGGTTTCGCGATCGTTCTTACGTTTTTTCGGTAACGTGGGTACTTTTAACATATCGTATAATTTTTATCAAGTTATAAAAAAGCATGCCATCATAATGACGAAATGAATACATAAATAATACAGAATATGAGCTGGAGATTCTCATTAGGGTTTGAACCATAAGAACCCTTTGCTTACTTTTATTTCAAGTTAAATTGCATACGAAAGAAATTAACTGTATAAAACGGTTAAACTAGCTAAAAGTTCCGAAGGAATATAATATTATGTGCTATCAACAGAGACAATCTTTATTTATAACCCACATACCTACTTCTAATTAAACCACGTAAAACCATCTCTTACCTCCACGTTGCCTTAGCTTGCCGCAAAGTCTTAGTTAAAGCTAGGTATCCTTAAGTTTCCTTAAAGCCACAGTTTATGGCAACGACACATTCTCGCTCGACCGCACATTGACTTCCCACATTGCATGTATGAACATGAATGTGGCACGAACAACGTAGTTACCGCTCAAGTAACCGCCAAATTACGGTATTTATAGCCTTACTGCCCTCAAGTATTTCGGGGATAATCTTACTTGTCGAACACGAGTTCTTGGACATACAGTATGTACGACAAGAGCGTGACCGGCAAATTTTAATGAAAACCTTAGAAATATCAAACGATTTAATTGTAAGTTTGAATATAACTATGTAATACGTCATAATAATATTTTAATATCGACGCTAGACAGCAAAAACCTGCAAATACCAAATTGTTCATCACAGCCGAAAAACTTTTTGATCTCTGGAAAAAAATCATGACTTCTTTATTTACTAAAGAAGTTATGAATTTTTCTCTGTTTAATAGAGAAGTTATGATTATTATTTTCGAGAAATCAATAAGTTTATCGGCTGTGATGAACAATTTGATCTTTGCGGGTTACTTCGTGTTTGCTTTCTAGCTTCGATATACAACTATGAAAATATAAACGATGTTTTACCGTTTTTCTTCGTCTTCTTTTAGCAAGGTTAAGCGACTTGCCTTCGACGCTTTTATTCCTCTCTATTTATCGATCAGATAAGTGTGGGTCAAGCACGATGACCCGCTAGTCTCGCCGTAAGATAAACCCAAATCTCCTCCCATAAAACAACTTCATGAAGCTAAACAATCAACAATTCAGCTGCTTTTAAAATCCCCACGAACTTGCTGGCAATAGCCGCTCCTCTACGAAGAACTTATGCCATAACGCCAACAATTCTGGGTTTTTATAGCTTTTGTTTAAAGCTTTACCCGCTTAAAACTTACAAATGAACCGTGGTTTTCACCAATAACCTCTTTCAGACGTAACATGTTAAATTAGTAGTAAAACAATTCATTTAAAGAGATATCGGGCTTTTATCCAGAGAATTCTCGTACCCAGTTCTGATTCAATTCAATTTAAAATAATATTATTCATATAGGTATCACTGATACACTTAAGTATTTTTTAATCAACCATCATTTTAAAAGTTGCTTTGCCACTGAGGAGAAGAAACAGCAAAAGAAAAGAAACAGCACATCTTTTAAAAATAAAAGGAATTACAAATATTTATTTCAAAAATATTCACTAATCTTAGCAAAAGTGGTTCCTTAGACTGATTCCTTTATTAAAATTTTCGAACTAGAAAACATAAAACTATACTGAAGAAAACTAGGTATCACAGTGCAGAGCTTTTCATTGTAGACATTTTTTATTATTTATTTACTTAACTATCTTCTCTATATTATTTTTGATACATATGCCAAATTACCTACAAACAAAATACAACCTGTAGCTCGAGCACGAATATTTGCGAGAAAGTATTCGTATGGTTAACGTAAGCAATTTGTCAAATTTGTATGGCATTTTAGTACCATTTACGCACGATAGGGGCGCTTTTGAAAAAATGACATACAAATTGCTTACGTTAACCATACGAATACTTTCTCGCAAATATTCGTGCTCGAGCTACTGATCATAAAGTAAACGCTAATAGTATCAAACCAATACGCTGCCTAAACCGATTAAAATGTGGAGGGCCTTGGTTTTCACTTAGAGAATCTGCTCCTCCTAAAAGCGCCCATAAAGAGTCTCTTATTAGTATAAAAGCTTATCAAAATTCATTTACCTGTCCAATAACGTTGTCAAATATCCGCATGGCGGCGGCCACGCGAGTCAGACCGGCTAAATATTAAGAAAGGAACTCGTCCAATTTTTTGGGCCGAAGTTTTTCCGAAGTTTTTCTATTTCCCCGACCAGCGTGATCGTATCGTGGATGCCAATCATTCTCCGACTCCAAGGAGGTATTTTCATTAAAATTTTCTTATCAGATGCGAGAAGGATGAGATTTTTCTTGATAAAATTTGCAATGTCTCAGAGTTACAATAACACAGTTATAGTAAGTTATCTATATTAAACCAAGTCGTGTTAGAGATCAGTAAGTGTAGTCAAAAGGAAAGTTATAAATTATCAGAAAAGTTAATTTCAAAATACAAATACAGACCAGACATACAACAAACACAGACCAGTAGGTACACAGAAAATATTAGACTAAATATTTCCTTCGTCCTTTTACTTATTACTTGACTAGTGTGTTACATCCACGTACTTAGTGTTGTACTATTTCAAACCTTTGAAAATAAAATATTACTTAGAATATCTCATAATTATTTTAACCTAAATGTGGCTTATAGGCGACACAATATTATTTCTAATCTAGTATAGTTTGTCTCAAACGTACACAGCAAAGCTGCCCAAAATTGTCAGTTCAACTATCATGAACCAATGACAATAGGCGATCGTTACATCTTGTTCATCCTCGGTACACGTGATATATTACATACTCATGATACCCTCATTCGGAAACGTCCCGTGGAAATGCGGGAGATTAAGTGGAATGTCGGGCGGTAATTTTTGAGACTTTCGTGCGTGGGATCCAATTACACTCCTATTCATTAGGTACAATCCCACTATACTTATACGAGTAGTATCGACTTCAGCTCACTCCTCACCGCTTGAAATAAATCTTATTCTAACGAGATACAATATGATGTATAAGTCGAAATATACAATTTATAACTTTTCCAATCAATACATTAAGTTTCGGCTGGCTTGGATATACATACTAGAATATTTAATAGGGTTATTGTTTATTATTCGACTTAAATAAACTGACCAGTTATAACCCGGTACTAAACTTATCCACTCAATGTTTATATTCATGCGTAAGACTCTCAGTCTTCATAATTATAATGTTAAGGTCGAGGATTTCATAGACAAAGTGAATAATTTTGACCGGCGATTATCTCGAGAGCTGGAAAGGCTGGCTCAAGGACCGACTCACGAGGGTTTCGTTTAATTAACGGAACCCTCCAAGCCCTACACGGATTTAATTGGAGAAATTTTGTTGCCGCCTTAAATGCGTCGAGGTGTTATAGTTCTGATTGTCAGAAGTTGGACTTTATCCGGCTCGAAGGACCACTCACGCTGTCGCTGGACGGTTAGTTAATTGTTCGTTAATTGTGGGTTGGCAATTTTGCAGGTTTTGCGTTCTCGTTTCTGGTATGTTTCCTTTTACGTGTATAGCATCTTTAATTTAAGGCAAAAGCATCTGAATATTTCCTATTACTTATTTCGTTGCTTATCCAATAGTGAAATCCGAAGATATCTAATATGATGTCAGAATATGATCAAGTAACTTATATCATAGTTTAATTAAACTAATACTAGGTACTTAAAATAAAATACTATTACTTACAAAATAAAAAAGATCTTAACTAACTACTTAATTAACTTAATTAACTACTTGACGTATTTTTATTTTTGAGTCTTCCGAACTGAACAAAATATTGCTAGTTTCACGAATTTGGACTCCAGTCTACATACCTATTTATATTTTTGGTTTAATGAACTTTAAAATTTATTATTGCTAAGTTATTTTGCCTGATTGACAGAAAATAAATCTGACATTTGGAGTTAAATCTCGTATCTTCAAAGCGCAGTTGATGTTTCACCGCTCTTAAGGATTTCATCTATTTTGCCAAACATATTTGGTAAATTCTCAGCAAGCTTAGTAGCTGCTGATATTTGAAGGAATATTTGGGTCCGCGCAGACTATTTTATTTTAAATAATATACTTGATGTCGAATTATGTAAGTATTACTAAAAAAGAAACGACCGAGCTTCGTTATTTATAGGAAAATTATGAATACCTTTACGATTGTAGTAAAATGTAATATTTTCTCTCCATCAAATCCGAAGTCCTGACAATTTAAATTAAAGTAACCTGAAATAATGACCCATAACTTATTTATAAATAAAAAATAGGGGTACTTATTACAAATAGACATGGCTGTGGAATAAACAAACAATTTTATTTAGTATATTTCAACAATTTTTTGTGAAACAGGTGTTCAAAATTTTCAAAATATCTTTACATTGTCAACAAAATAATATTGTCTGATTTATTTAGTAATATCTATTTATATATATAAACATATATAAAACACAATAAATATTTGTACGGATGTCCTATAGAGACTGTTGGATGGTTCCAACCGATATCAATTATGGCCTCAAAATGGTTTCATTTGAAAGGCATTAATCTGAAGGTGGTGTGAGACTACTAAAACAATGCATAATTAGGCTTATTCAGTCCGTTGATAAAGTAGATTTTCCACTTTTCCCACACAAGGGTTTGAAGATAATAATGTAAAGATAGCTTTGGCTTGATTGGTTGTTGTTATCTCAAATAAATAAATAAATAAATAAGATAGCGCACCAACGTCAACGTCAACACCAAAACAACAAAGATCAGGTAAATAACTAGTTCGTAAATTTATTTACTGCGAAGGGCTTATACTTATTGTACTTATTAATAAATCTTCAAATGGGCCATCCATAAATTACGTCACAAATTAGGGGTCGATGTAGCGTGACATTGTGTGACAAGGGGTGGGAGGTATCCTAAATTGGGTGACGTCACGTTTCAAAATCGAATAATTATTGGTATGTATAGGTTATTATAGGATTATTATAGGATTATTATAAATATAAAAAAATTGAAATAAAACTCATTTCGGAACTGCTGTAATATGTGAGGTCACATTAGAGGGGGGTGTTCTCACAAATGTGACCAGCTGTGACAAGGACGGGGGAAGGGGTCAAAAGTCATGAAATTATTGTGACGTAATTTATGGATGGCCTCAAAGACTGAACACTACGTTGTTATGAAAATGAGATAAGAAATCTTATTTTAAAAAGTTTTTCGTATATTTTTCACCGAAAATCTTTACATTTGTATTCAAAATGGCGGGATCTCTTATCAAGTGTAGTTATATCAGTCCCGCAATGAGATAGCTTTTAGAAGCTTTGGACGCGCTTTTAACTTGAACGCTACTGTTCCATTTTGTTTCTTTATTTAAAATGACGCTTTATTTTCTTGTTTATTTTTGGAATCGTTCTCGTATTTAAGAGATACTAAATAGTATCTCGTCTTAAAATGTTATTGTGTTTGCCAGTGTGCGATAACTTTAAAATATTGGTTTAATATTTATATCCCGAATAAAAGGTTCTAAAAGTATTTTTTGATAATTTAGATTCGTTATTGAGCTTAAGTTTAGTTTTCTGATTTAGAGACGAAATAATAGAATAGTAATACTAGCTGGAAGATTAATATCCACTATCAATCTATAAAAACATAAGGACATATTTAATTTTATCTACTTAACCCAGTAGTACTCAACCCATTATGCGATATTGAGTGTTTTGTAAGTAAGTCACAGCTGTGATCATTTAACATTAGGCTCACCTGCGCCTTTGTCATTAATATATAATTGATTGATAGCCTAAATATTTGGACGTTGGTCACCTGAACATTACAGGACTTTGGGTTCAATCCTGCTTCTGAGTCGAATTCGTTTAAAAATACTTATATCGGTGAAGGAAAGCATCGTTAGGAAACCTGCACACCCGAGTGTTCTCCATAATATTCTCTAGGGTTTCAAGTCTGTTTCACTTGAGCAGCGTAGCCGTTTCCTATATTATTACATTGTGAGAGGAGACCCTAGCCTTGTAGTGGGACAGATATGGGATGCGATAAAATGTGGACACTATAATTACTAGACAATTATTTTGTGGTTAGATTTTAATATTGTGCATCTATTTTGGTAAGAAAAACAACTTCTTCGTAATTTCTAACCTAAAAAACAATCGCTTAAACAACTTTGTGTTTCCTAAGCTGTTTCGCTTTAGTGACTTAAGTTGGCAATTATTCGCTAATTTGAAGTACTGACAGTACATTGCCTAAGAAAGTCGAGCAAAAATGAAGAAAAACTCCTTTGATTCGCCTAATTTATGGCGTGAATTTCGCTAGAGGAAATGAACTTCGCGAGCTCTCCACCATCGTCGGCAGACAAAGAGTAATATTTATTTTTAAGGTATAAGTTTTTGTGGCATGGGTCTCATTAATCAGAAGGCTTTAACCAACTGATAGAGTAGAAGGTTGTAGGTAACTTATAAAGTTTTAAATTTAATTGAATGCCATATTTAATTTTAATTTTAAAGGTCTAGGTGGTGTCTAATTGCTCTAAGAATATTTTCAACAGGACACAATATCTGAAAAGTTTCATGTCCATTCTTAAGTTTGAACCTGCTTATCAACTAATCCTTTTCCAAAACATTATCTACCTAGATACGAGTAGTTTGCCCTTCAATTCGCATTCACAGCAAAAGTATTGCTTATTGATACACTTATGGATTGCTTTCCTCTTGGGTGCTACGAGTCATTTACACTCACTATGCTACGCGAGTATTATGTATTTCCTTAAACGCCAATGACTTTTTACCATCAGTAGGCTCGCCTGCTTCTCATTATAAAGCTTTACCAAAAATATTAATCGCATTTCGCTTATCTTCAAAGATGTGACAAGTAAATAAGTGAATGCGGAGGGGATTTATTATGTAGCGCAACTTTGTATCGGCTGCGAACGATATAAATTTATATTTCAGGGCTTAAGACCATCTGAGGTTTAGCGTTGAAATATTGCAGAGATTCGTAAATTGTATAATCCGCGGGAAAGCTGATGTTTGGGTTCGCAAATGTTTTAAGACTATCCATCACTCGCTTGCTAGATTAAAATAGGAGGAAGGTTGTGACGTCGCTGGGCTGTTATAATGTCTCGTTATTAATATGAGAGAATTATTTTTTATGTAGGATTCAAGAACATAAATAACAACACAAATACAACAAAACCGACAGCAAAAAGAGCAAACATAAATATACTATCATTATATGCTCTTCCAGATAATAAATTGCAAAGAAAATAATCTAAATTTTACTAACAAAAAATAACCGACTTCAAAGACTCAAAAACTATATAGTTGTCAGATCTCGTTCAAATTTATGTGATCCCACATGACAAGCGCCTGCTTTCGATTAAAAAAAGAATCATCGAAATCAGTTGGCGTGATATTGAGTTATTCGTCAATTTGTCGCGCACATCTTAACATAAATTTACGACTTATGTGGTTTTCTCATAGATGCAATTGTCAGATCTCAATAAAATTTATGTGGGACCACATGACAGCCACCAGCTTTCGATTAAAAAAAGAATCATCAAAATCGGTTCGCCCAGTAAAAAGTTCTGAGGTAACAAACATAAAAAAAAATACAGTCGAATTGAGAACCTCCTCCTTTTTTGAAGTCGGTAAAAAATATTTTAGAAGGATAATGTATAATTAATTAACGATAACACATTAAATAGTAAAAACTATTTAATGTGTTATCGTTAAGTATAAGTTTCAGATATTTACAAAAAAGCCATATAAAATTTATGATAGGAATTATAAATGTGGATAGGAGTATGTAAGGAATGGTCTATAATAGGGCTATGTAAATGGGAAGTGATCAATATATTGCAAAATATATTGTAGATAGTGTAAAGGATTAAAAGACCGGAAATGAGGGATTAAACAGCACGTAAGAAAGAATATGAGTAATAAGAATAATGCGAAGATGGATTGGGAGCCACTTGAGGTTAGCGCGAAATTCAGAAACGTGGTCATATTTGCGGAGGCCAAACATGAATGTCATAGATAAGTTATGGAGCAACTCCAGCTTATTTCATGTTCCTGTATTTAATCATTTTAAAACCATTCTATTAAGACTCAGACTTTATTTAATTGCGAATTTTTTAGTCTAATAACAAATTTAGTAATTGCTTTCAGTTACTGAAAGTAACATTTAAACAGATTCCATCAAATTTTTTGTTGGTGTAATCCGTAAATTATACAGCAATTTAGTGGTCAACAGTAAAAAGCATAGAAAATTATATTACCACAAACAACTAAGAAACGTTAATCCATAAACAGTTTTGATATTGTTCCAGACCGCCGACGAGACATATAAAAAAACTCTGACCCGACAACCGCCTGTATACGTAATGAAAATCGCTCGTACACTTTGAAGGGGGTCTTAAAACATAATAAGTCCCGGCCCGATTTTTTGCGACATCTTTATTGCAAGGAATATTCTGAGAGCTCTCGTTATAATGAAACCCGGTATTTATATAGCGTCAGCTAAGTTCCCAGTGTTTGAACCGGCGGCATTTATATTGTGCCAAGCGAGTGGAGGCTCACCACATAGTACATTAGCTTTGTGTGCCGTTAATATATAAATTAAATATTAAAAAGGAACGTGAATTAATGCCAAGACTATCACAGTATAATAAATTACATTTGTTAATGTAGTCAAAGCATTTTCACATTATGATCGGCCGTTTCTTGGTGGTCATAGTAAGTCATATTATCATGTCATGATATGGTATTGGTTCCGTTTTGGCTATTTCGCATGTATTAACTGAATTTTGATAAACGTGGCACCAATCTACAAAGTGGAAGCATATCCAAATATATGTTACATATTATAGTATAGCCTTTAAAAAAACCACATCTTTTCATAAATAACGGAGATCCGAGAACGAAACGAATTGAGAACCTAGTCCTTTTTTGATTTGGTTAAAATGATATACAGAAACAGAATAAGGTACTTAAAGTTTAGGTACTAATAAGTATTCTGTGCTTAAAGTTGTATTTGTTCGCCGTACACAGCCTACAGTCTGTTTTAATATTTACTCCTCACTAGTTGACGTCATGTTGAAGTGACGTGCCTCGGTTGGCTGTCACTCCGCGTCACTCAGGAGGTCAGACGTACAAGAAATTTTCGTAAATGATGGTTTTTGGTTTCTTGTCAGTTACAGCGATAAAGCTAAATAGTAAATGTTGTTTATTGTTATTTCTTTTTACTCCTAAATAAGTTAAAACGTTGGAGAGGAATTTTACTGTTTGTTAACTGATTTTAATTTTAGGATTCCGTAGTGGTAACAGAATCCTAGTTTCGCCATATCCGTCCGTATTGATGTTGAACTTTAATAATCTAAATTTTACTAACAAAAAATAACCGACTTCAAAGTCTCAAAAACTACATAGTTGTCAGATCTCGTTCAAATTTATGTGAGACCACATGACAAGCGCCTGCTTTCGATTAAAAAAAGAATCATCGAAATCGGTTGGCGTGATATTGAATTATTCGTCTATTTGTCGCGCACATATTAACACAAATTTACGACTTATGTGGTTTTCTCATAGATACCATTGTCAGATCTGAATAAAATTTATGTGGGACCACATGACAGCCACCAGCTTTCGATTAAAAAAAGAATCATCAAAATCGGTTCGCCCAGTCCAAAGTTATGAGGTAACAAACATAAAAAAAAACTGTCGAATTGAGAACCTCCTCCTTTTTTGAAGTCGGTTAAAAAATAACCGACTTCAAAGTCTCAAAAACTACATAGTTGTCAGATCTCGTTCAAATTTATGTGAAACCACATGACAAGCGCCTGCTTTCGATTAAAAAAAGAATCATCGAAATCGGTTGGCGTGATATTGAGTTATTCGTCAATTTGTCGCGCACATCTTAACACAAATTTACGACTTATGTAGTTTTCTCATGGATGCCACTGTCAGATCTCAATAAAATTTATGTGGGTCCACATGACAGCCACCAGCTTTCGATTAAAAAAAAAATCATCAAAATCGGTTCGCCCAGTCCAAAGTTCTGAGGTACCAAACATTAAAAAAAATACAGTCGAATTGAGAACCTCCTCCTTTTTTGAAGTCGGTTAAAAAGGTATAGTATAACCAATGATATTATATTAAGGTAAAATATCTGAGGGTAAAATATCTTTGGGTATAACGGACATTTAAGTCATAAAATGCATTTTATGACTTAAATGTCCGTTATAAATGCATTTTATGACTTTCTTTCTTTTTTTACTAAAGAAATATTAGATCATAATTTTTTATATTAGATCTTAATTAACTTATATGAAACATATTCATATTTTTTATTATTTCAAACAGATATTTAAATTTGTTGGTTATGTTAGCTATTCACTTCAGTGATGAAATGAACTTAGCAAAGGAATATTTACTTTTGATTTAAGTAAACAAAATTCAAAAATGTAATGAAAGATTAAAAAGGAATAACATTTTTCCTCGAACTTTAAAACTCTAAAAGAATTTATTTTTGTCAAATGAAATTTTAATGTTGTTTTAAATGAAATTAATGAATTAAGTGAAAATTTAATCGTTAAAAACACTTGCTAGTTCTCTTTAGGCAAAATACTGTTATTACCGTCACGACCCAGACCCACGTCAATCTAGATTACGCTACGTGAACTTTTTGCTCCTTTTTGCACTAAAATACCTACATGACTTGAGGCTTAAAAACTTGAAAAAAAAATAGTACCTCGACAAAATTTTGAAAAGAACGCGATGGAGAATCTTATCACTTGCTAGCAATCCTTTATAGACAACCTATAAAGAAGTTAAAAAAGTTCATACAAAGATGTATATATATTCCTATATAGAAAAAAAAGGCATATAACACAAAAAAAATTAAGAGCCACGTCGCCCTTACAATCCACTCAAAGGCATACGACATGGCTTCACTTTTATCTATTTTATCTCTAAGCATTAAGCGTTACTTATATAAAATGCAGTGTTAGCACAAAAGAAAATATAATAGTACCTACTTATGTATTAGATACTATAAAATTAATAGTTCACGCATCGAACCCTTTCGAAGATAGATGTATCTATAGTTAACAGTACTCACGCTAAACACGGCTGCACGCTACGATATAGAAATAGTGTAACCAGACAGCTGCTACATTGCATGCACCTAAAACGAAATCCTTTCTCGTTGCCGCGAACATTTCGCTTTTTGTTTCAGCCGAGCCCGTATCGCTAACTGCAGTGCAAATTAGGCCAACTGGTTTCAGTGCAGTCGCACCGGCATACGGCATGTACGCACGCCAGCACAGAGCGTTCTCAATTCAATTCACTTATTCACTTTTAGCGCATTCGCGAAGTGGCACCCAGAACACGCTAATAAAATGTATTTCAAATGTACTAATAATATTTAATATATTTATATGACGCTGACTTTGCTGCAACCGTCTTGGAGCTAAAAAAATTCTGTTTTTTTTTTTCATTAGTGACAAATGAGTAATGTCACTCGCTTATTGTCTTCAGTAACTTAAAAGACGTCACTGAGCTCTCTGGCCCAAATAAGCATTACGCGTTACTTCTGCGTCTCTGAGACCCCTTAAAAATGCGTAAACGGTAAAAGATATTGATTTGAAGTAAAACAATAACTTAAAATTTCATTTTGTAGCACAAGAAAATAAATTTATATAACACTGCATTGCTTTTAGATTTAGGCATCTTTAAGCTGTCGATACAAATTCACTTACAAGAATATTTAATCCTTGGAGGCTGAATATTTCGTGTAACGTGGTAGGCGGCGTGGCGTGGCTGAGTGCGCGGGATTCCTCAGGGTGTATTAGGATTCAGTTTTGAAAATTGTAAAATGTTGAAAGCGCTACGTTATTTGAAGAATCTTTTTGGTATTTGAATTTAAATTTTCATTTATTTATGGTATTGTTTAACGTTTTATTGGCACAGGAATTTCTAGATTTTTATAAGTATAAAGACAATACAGAAAAAGAATTAGTGTACCTATTTTTTTTAAGACGACCACATGATAAAAAGTTTGCGTTACACGAAAGGTGCGAACAACACGTTGTCGGACAAGAAATAAGAGAGAAGAAAGAAGTAGCACTCATGCTCCCAGCAGGAACACGACACGAAGTTTGGCGGCTAAATCAATCAAACTGAGTATATTTATAAAGAGAAAGAAGATAATGTCTTAGTATGTATCAAATGGACAGTGAAGCTAAACACACACAGATGATAAGAATGTTCTTATCATCAGCAATTTTAATAATTACTATTATTATTATTGCTTTTTATCTCGTTAAAACTCTTTCTCATCCATTTACACAATCTCACCAAAACTCTACGATCAAACTCTTAACCAACTTAACAAGTATTTTTATTCATTTGGATCGCTATATCTCCAACTCTTAGAACGCGAGAGAGCAACTAATTTCACACACCACATACAATTAAAACAGACTTCATTAAGCATTGAACGGGCAATAACAGGGAGAATTACCCGCTAGTACTTTACGCTACCCCTAATGGGGGTAATGAAGACGTACGACTCACCCTTAAGTTCAGCGATAATGCGAATTAGTGCGTATTTGTTTGGCCTTCCCTCTTCCCTCTTACAGCTCGGTGGTAAAAAGCAGAAAAGCCATTGTTTATGGACTGGCACTCTTTGTTGTTAGTGTAATTATTATCGCAATTATATTGAAGACCCGTGTGTCGCAATAGTTACCATGCCAGAGCGCCGTGCCAAAGGTCCTGGGTTCGATTCCCGAATAATTTCTGTTTTCAGTGTTGGTGTGTTTATTCTTGTTTTTGTGTTTGTTTGTTTGTAAATACAGACGTGGAAGCCGATAGCCAAAAATATTAGTAATAAATACCATTTTAATTTATTTTATTGATTTTTTCAAAATTTCACGATAATCCAACAAGATATTTTATAACATCGATAATATAGGAAACAATTGGGAACTAAATATAGACAATTTATATACGTCACTTCATGCTTTATGGATACTTTTCTTAACATCTATTTTTTTCTATTTTCATCAACGACATACTCGTAGAAAAAAAATGTACTCTATTATTTCAATCTGCAATAGCTTTCAATTGATTTATTAACCTGGACTAGATTTCAATACTGAACATCCATTTATTAACATTATACCATGTCCTTGACGGCATGTAAAGTAAATTTCATCTAGTTAGATTGATATATTGCCAAGAGGCGAAAGTGGCCTTCACCTATTGAATATTGGACCTGATTCAAGAGATTTATGTCCAACGTCGAATCTTACAATCAAATTAATCAAATGAAAGTCTCTCACCAATTATTATAATAGTCATGAGGAGGCTACACTTTTACTTTACTTTTGTAAGGCTTTTCTAGGGTTCTGTAGTCAAAACTGAACCCATGTACATAGTTAATCACGTCCGTCCGTCCGCTGCATAGCGCACCAAGACCCCTAGTGCTAGAAAGCTGTAATTTGGCATAGACATAATATATATTTATTACGTCAGCAAAATAGAATATAATCTTTAAAAAATCCCTCCCCTACAGGTAAAGTGGGGAATTTTTTTTTTCTCTTCTACCTCATGGTGAGGGGTATCTTTAAGGTCTTTAAAAAACATTATAGCTTTTCCAGGACCATTTTTCGATTCAGGGGTCCATTTGCAAAATATTCTGCTGATTCTTAAACTGCTGATTTTGCTTAAAGCCTGTCAGACTTTAACAAAACCCAGAAAACTTGTAAATGTACCGAAAATAACTATCATTCGATCATATTTATCTTCATTACTATTCGCAGTAACCGATAGCACTTTTACCCTCATTAACGAAGTATATCTCTGCGTATAAGTATAACACATTTTCTATACCTAACGCGTATGTTAGCCGCTCAACCATGTTACAGCTTTATTGTATCCGTATTTTTGTTTCAATAACAATTTTAACGTTTATGGGCACGCATCGGACGAGCACTTACAAAAACAAATGCAATTAAAAGCAAAGCCGTTTATTTCAAAAACGTTTTAAATGGATTAACCGACGTTTTTATTTTTACAAGAGCTTTAAATAAAATACTAACACGGCTAACACCCTTGAATTAGAAACACTTTCAATTCATAATTAATATCAGTCTTCATTCATGTCTCTTCCTCCGGCTGTATGTCGTATGCGCCATACAGTCACAGAAGACTTAATAGTACTTATAATAGCATAATAGCATATAGTATAATAGCATATAATAGGCTTAAAGTTTTGCTTAGCTTTATATTACACGCAAATATTTTTTGTATATAAATATTATTTATTTACATTTCTAGATTTCTGGTCACATTACCATCTAGCTATAACTCTGTGACAAAACTGTATTTTGCATGATTAGTGTTAATAATGTTTTTATGATCTTAAGTTATTCAAAATTTACATTATCATTTACAAACACAATAATTAAGAATAAAATGTAAATAGTAATAAATAGTTACTCATAGTTACCAAGATTATTTTCCAGCTGCTTCTTTACAGCAATAATTTTTTCAAAGAGATTGAACTCGTAGTACTCGTATTAAATAAATTACTAATATTTACTAGGGAATTAGTAGTAATTATTAGTTAAGGTGCGAGTTCAAACCCTGGCACGCACCTCTAATTTTTCAAATATTATGTGCGTATTACAAGTTAATTATCACTTGCTTCGGTGAAGGAAAACATCGTGAGGAAACCTGCACACCGGAGAGTTCTCCATAAAGTTCTCGAAGGTGTGTGAAGTCTACCAATCCGCACTTGGCCAGCGTGGTAGACTATGGCCTAATACCCCTCACATTGTGAGAGGAGACCCCGAGCCCAGCAGTGGGACAATTATGGGTTGTTGCTTTGCTTTGCTTTTATTAGTTAAGATATTATGTAATTAGTGCGGGAATTTAAGTTTATAAGGGTTTATGCATATTAATCATGTAGGTATAGTACCTAATAGCAGAGTAATGTAATGAGATTATTTTCGTACTCTTGCTAACCTGGCTTAAGATATTTGGGTCGTATTTCTAATTACTTTAAATAAAAAGTAGAAAATACTTAAGGATCTTTGTTATTTAAACATTTAAATACAGTATTTAATTTTGTCACTTCAGCGAAGTCCTTTTAGGTTTAAGCTTTAGACTTTGAATGAAATTAAGATATTTTGTCTCTAGTCTATCTATTTTGTCTCTAGTCTATCTAGATTTTTGGCAGCTTTTGTTTTTATTTTTATTTTAAAGATTTTTTTAAACGAAAATATAAAGGGGAAATTAAAGGTTCTTTAAATTGGCATGCTTTGATTTGAGAACCGAAAGGAAAAAGCAAATACGCCCCAAAAAACGCCCCAACTCAGAGTCACTAACGGTTACTTTAATCGCTCGTTAGAAAAGAATCACCATACGAATTCTGTACTAAGGAGCGATTTAAGTACCTAACCGTTAGTGACTCTGAGTTGGGACGCAAATATTGTTTACCATCACCAAAGGTGACCAATTATAAATTATACCCAGGTTATAAATTAATGTAAACCAATGTATTCAGTTTTGTTTTTAATTCAATTTGTTGTTAAGTGGTCGTTTTATACGTGCCCATAAAACGTGAAAATTTATATACAAAGAAAAAATCCGGAAAGCTGAAAATTGAAATATTGCGTCCATTGTTGTAACTGTTTTATAAAACTAATGCAATAAATCCCTTTGGAATTTTTTCGTTTGTATATTCACAGCTGACTGTGTTCCGCTGGGTTTAGAATGGAAACTGCGGAATGATACTGCATATTTATTTACTTTTCTACAATGTATACAATATTCATTTTGCGATCTAACTCACTTTTTGAAAGCAATTTTGTTTTTACAGGCGATGCCATGCCAAAGGAAAGAACAGCAAAAAAATTTACAAGAATTGCAAAAAACATGTTGCATTAATTATTGAGCCTTCCTTTACAATTCGTAAATATAAAGAAAAAATATAAGTTTGTTTTGTAGTCATAGTAAGTTATTCTTTAAATTTATTTAAAAAATTTAAATTTATTCCTTGTAAAATTAAGTTATATAGCTGTAATATGTCTGGTCCTACGAATTATTTTTTCTCTTTAACCGTGTGGCAAAACAAGGTAAAATTCGAAAAGAATACCTTACATACCTGAAATGTGTTTTTGTAGATTGTATATCATTAATGGTTATTGTATTTCACTAATGTGGGTATATCACATTAAAAGAGGCCCATCAAAACGGTATTTTTAAACATTCAGAGTGGCGTACCGGCCGCGGCGCACCTCACGACCGCAGCTACGCGCTTGCTTAAACGTCATGACGTGCGAATTATGTTAAACTTGTAAGGAGAACCCATTTATATGTTTAATTTATACGCAGAAGAGCTATGCTTTTATACAGGTACCTATTTAGCACTGAATACGTCAGAGTTTGATGTGTAACCGTTCGAATTTCACGTTATGTCTCTCATCTCGACATTACTTCTGTTGAGCTTGATGTTTATTAATTGAACTTAGACATAAATAATTATATGAATTAGAGAAAGCTAAGGTTGACTGGCAGAAAATGCTTTTAACATTAAAGGTCTATGTATACGGAAAATGGACGGGGCACGCACGTATATTTATACGTCCACGTTACGTATGCATCGACCTTAAATTCACCTTTTGTATTCTTTATGTTTTAAAGTGCAATAAAGAATAGGTACAGCTCTAAGAACCGACAAGACAGATAAATCTATTACACACGTATAATGTATATACGAGTATACTTGTTGACGTCTGCTCGATATAAAATTGAACTTCTAGCTCTCTTAGTTCAATACCAACTGAGATACAGGTCCATCTACCCCGTCGTTTTACTCAAATAACATTTCCACTGGATTGCTATTTCTATGTACCTGCCGAGTTTAGCTGTCTAGTTTTAACTAGATCCCTCTTTTATAAAGGTAAGTCGCGCATTTGCCACAATTATTTTAGTTTTGGTACATAATACACTTACATAACCCAAAATCACGCTCTAAGATACCAGGTATCTTATAAAGGTTTCCTCTTTACAATACTTCCTATAAATGCTAATACAATGAGCTGAAGGTAAAAACAAGAAAGGAGAGGAATACCTAGTTCAAATAGGTATTATCTCAACGCCTAAATTACGAGAGTTCCTGTTGTCTGTTCTTTAATCGCCTAGCGTCCGAGCCATATCAACGCCGGCACCGGCCTATCAGCCGGCGATCGTATTGAAACTAAACATCCTAAATACTACCCAGCTACCTCGATCTTTTCTATTATTTCACAGCGCTATAAAACATGTAACCAAAACCGTTCAAAACTATTCCCCGCAAGTCCTGTAAACTCTCACGGATCGGTCCCACCGGCCCGATGTATTTGGACGGGTTCCAATTTGTGCAAAACAATTTAGCTACCTTTTTCTTTAGTTTTTACGTCGAAAATATTTTTAGCGGCCTCCGACCGAACGGAGCTGGTCTTTGTTGTGCCTTTTTCTTGCTGCCCTGTCATTAGTAACCAACTTCAGTGCCATGACTTTAGCTGTTAAGAAGGAAAAGCTTTTCATTTGTGGAAAATTAAAGATCAGTATTGGATTTAAAAAGCCTTCGAAATTTTAGACATAATAGGACATTTTTGTATTAATTTTTGTATGTATGTATAAATATTATTAAGGCTATTCTAGTTCCTTATTATATTTCTACCATAGTTTTTAATCTTAATGTTAATATATATAAATTACGTGTCACGTTGTTTGTCCGCGATGGACTCCTAAACTACTTAACCGATTTTAGTCAAACTTGCACACCGTGTGCAGTTTGATCCAACTTGAAAGATAGGATAGCTTACATTTCAAAAAAAAACTTTTGACAGAACGAAGTCTGTCCGGGCAGCTAGTATAGGTACCTATAGAAATTACGTGTCACGTTGTTTGTCCGCGATGGACTCTTAAACTACTGAACCGATTTTAATAAAATTTGCACACCATGTGCAGTTTGATCCAACTTGAAAGATAGGATAGCTTACATCTCAAAATAATAAAAAAAAATGACAGAACGAAGTCTGTCCAGGCAGCTAGTTAAAGACTATATTTCAATTTCGAAGCACCTTATGTCAACTTTACAGAATTACGAAGTTGAATGCAGCAACGGGACTTGTTTGTAATACAGATGTTAAACGAGGATTTATTTTAAGGTAATTAAGAAGTTTAATTTTAAGGTGAGGTAACGGTAATATAATAACTTCAACTTACCAATCTATTAAAATTTACCAGCAAAACACATACCTGAAAAACAAAAAACAAGAGTTTTTAAGATTATTAATTTAGAGCATTAAAGTACTTCATTTCACTACAAAAATTATTTGTATTAATTTCAATCTGTCTTGATGCCGAATGTCGATCTTCAAGTTAACAGTCAACATAATGTTAACCATTCATTTTCGCATATTACAACCCATACAACAAACTTGATGAAAGCTAGAGGCTACACGCTTCAACATCCTGATTTGAAAGTGTGATGATGGGAAAATACCCAAATATCCAGATATCTGTCGAATCAGGATTATTGTATTAAACCATATCAAGGGGATTTACGGATATTTATCGGAAGCATAATTAAAATTACCATGCGCATTTTTCCGTTGTGGGAGGGAGGGAGGTGCCAAGCATATCTTAAAGTAATAACAAAAATTATTTTAAGTTATAATTATATAAGTTGGCCATGAACTCCTTAAACTCTTTACCAACTAGAAAAGGGCCGATGATTTTTAGTAGCTAAGTCATTTCTTATTTTTTTTTATACCTACGCTACACTTACAGCCTCACATTAGAGATTGTATCTTGGGTGCCTTATAAAACACACTAAGACAAGGACACTTTCTAAATTGATTCATCCGTCAAGCCGCTACGATGCCACAGACATTACAGACATGACAGAGTTACAGACACACACAAGCCAAACTTCTAACACAACTCTTTAGCATAGAGAGATTAGAGAGTAAAAAATGCAATAAAGTAAATTCAAACCTTTGAACTACTATTACTGTTCCCGCAAGTAAGATATACCGATAAAAATCAGGTGTTTGGTACAGGCCAATGAGAAAAATACACATTTATCAACCGTTACCGTCGGAGGGCCCGCAATAATTCTATCCCACTCCGCCATATTTTATCGAAACGAGATATTTACGATAAATATCCCCTGTCCCATTCAATTTCGGTAAACATTGAAGGATTTCAAACGGCGGCTTAAGTGGTTACCGCACACTGAACTCAGAATCTTGATAATAATTATACTATTAAATATTAACCTGCGTTGAAACCAGTACTGATGTCAAGCGAAAGTATGTCATTTTTAACCTAAAATTTATTTCAAAAAGATGTAAATTATACTACTCTCAATTACATTCTTAAACAGAAATACAACAAAAATTAATAGTTTAAAAACTAAATAAACATTGGTACGTACCCCATAAGAACTATTTTTATATGAATTAAAATGTATTTATTTCAATACCATTGCAAGTTTAGTGGGCACTCATCTTTACAAGCGTCTTTATCCAGATTCCTTTTAATTATAACCCGGAAAGAAGATAGCTGCCGAGCGAAAAAACAAAATATTTTTACTTAATTGGAATTTCATTTAACCGGAATTTATCAAGTACACCAGTCCTTCCTCGGAATTCATTTGTAAAAGTTGAACGTTCCGCGAAACGATAATATTTATAAAGCAGTTTTTATTTTCGCAAAAATATTATTTTTATCTTGAAACTGTAATCTTGGAAGCCGTTGCATTGCAAAACTAGTGTTGATGCAAATATAGCAATACCAAAAATTACATACATTTAATTACTACTCACAGGCATTGTTTTTTTTTTAATTTCACTTATCTAAAAACACTTGTTTTATCAAGACAAATCTAACGGTATCTTACTTACATATATATATAAATAATTGGTCTAGAGGTTTGGAAGACAATTGAGGTAATAAAAAATATTACACGCATATATATACTACATACATACATACTACATACATACATACTACATACATACATACATACAAGATACGCGCAAAAAACATAACCCTTCCTGGCAGTTGGGTAAAAATTAAAACCACTCACATTACGGTTGATTTAGTAACATACTTTTCAGATATTTGTTAATAAGAAAAAATTAAAAGTCATATAAACGGCTAATGCTAAGGTAACCATTATTGTCTGAGCAAAACCCGAGCCGTAGCATCGCCGGCTTTACTTCCAATATCTAAATCGACGAATCAATCTAAGATCTTACGTGCTATACAAATGTGAGTTCAATTCCCATTCTCTCCGCCTAGCTTCTATCTTTTATCAATATGCAGAATTTCTATCAGTCTTTTGTAATGTTCGCGTTCTGAGAACATTAAATTCAGTTTGAAAACATCTTCAATCGACATGCCTTCCGCTGCATTAAGATCTAAATGCGGTGTCATCGCCACGAGCGGCCGCGGGCCGGCTTATATCTCTGGTTAGTATACAATAGAGCCAAGAGCGCTCAGACTTTGCTGTCGCTGATATAAAATACGAATGCTTTCTTGCTAAATCGCTCAATCGTAATAGATTTAACGTATTTATGTATTTAACTGTTTATCTTTTTTATAAAAATAGCAGAACAAGAGAACAGAAGTAGACGCATCTGATAGTTATCTTAGTCACCCATGGAAGCTCAGATGAAAGAATAAAAGGATGGAAATTCGTTTTGTGATGACGGGCTTACGACAACTATCCCAAAGGCTACTGATACCATGTTTGATCTTTTGTAGCCGATGTAAGTCAGTTATGTCAATGGTATTTTCAATAAATTATTGAAAAAAAGTTGTCGGTGAGCAACCTCTTTGGTTCTACTACGATCGACCGATGCAGATGCTGACATACAAGAAATATTTAGAATAAGGAATATGTCACTCAAGCAGAGATCGAATAATAATTCGAATCACCGACCTAATTTATGCCTAGTTAGCAAGCGGTTAGTTACACAAACGCTTGATTCTATTTAGATTTAAATCAATATCAATAATACGTGTCAGGCTGTTGGCTAGAGGTTCGTACTAGGAGCGGAGTGCGGTGTCACATGCGGTAAGCTACATTGTACTGACATTGATTTAGTAATGTATGCAATAGAATTATAGCGACGTTATTGCAGATAACCCGTGTTTGTAGCTTTGTGACCAATACAAGGATGTAAGGATTCGCCAAGAGATTTTTAAATTTACTTTTATCTGGTTGCAATAACTAAGGGACCCCATCGATCTAGTATAGGTATGCTAAGTTCCTGTGCTCGTGAACCACGCTGCAAAGTATTTATAATGTGTACGGTGGATTTTATTGTAGTATCTATTATTTCTTCTGTGTATAAATACTATTTTTTCTTCTGTGGTAGTATTGAACAATTCAAAGAAAACAACCCTTTTTAATGGAGAGTTGGTGTTGGCCCTAGTGGCCTTTACAGCTTCATGCGGACAGATGAGCGAGACTGTGGAGACTCAGCCGAGAAGACGCATTATAAGAGGTGGGAGTGATAGCACTAGATTTCGAATAATCTAAATTTTACTAACAAAAAATAACCGACTTCAAAGTTACTCAAAAACTACTTATCAGATCTCGTTCAAATTTATGTGGGACTACATGATAAGCACCTGCTTTCGATTAAAAAAGAATCATCAAAATCGGTTCGCCCAGTCCAAAGTTCTGAGGTAACGAACATAAAAAAATACAGTCGAATTGCGAACCTCCTCCTTTTTTGAAGTCGGTTACAAATAGGGGTATGTGAACGTATAAGGGCGCCAGTGGGTTTCGGATCTCGGCTTAGGACGTCGCCTGGTAGAGAAAATCCTATCAATGCATTCAAAATCAATGCAGAATATACTCTACAGGTCTCGTAAATTATCTGCAGATGTCGTTCCACGGCAGTTGCCACTAATCAAAGTTTCTAGTAACAATCTACAAACTGCACGCAAACTAAACCACCTGTTCACAGGAGCACTAACGTGACGCACTAACACGCTAAAAGCCGCTTCTTCACATTATTTCACACACTAACTACCGTCATTATAATTGAAACGGAGCGGTGATTACCGGTGATCCGACTAATCGCGCTCTTTACCGCCCGACTGTTATCCGGCTATCCGAATAATAACTAGATAATATCGCCAATGAGATATAACGGTATGTGATTACAAAAGACTTGCATTTGTTAGCTAATCATGTAATCATATGAGTTTGTATATAAAATTAATTATGAGCAGAACTGAGTGTTTGGATTTAACAGGCTGTAACAAAGTTAGTGCGTCATTTCTATTAAAATAATCTTAAATTAAAATTTAAAAGAACTCCGACAGTTGTATTGACACTAAACATTCGCGCATACCTAAGAACCAATGATATTGTAGGATATAAAAACCGGGCAAGTGCCTGGTCAGGCTATGCGCAATGTAGTGTTCCGAAGTAGTAAGTTTATCAACTATTACTCATTAACTACTTATGCTAATTGCTAACATAGCCGTGATAGTTTTCCTTGTAAATTCATCATAGAACCTATTTTTGAGAATTTTTTTAACCGACTTCAAAAAAAGGAGGAGGTTCTCAATTCGACTGTATTTTTTTTTTTTTTTTTTATATGTTTGTTACCTCAGAACTTTGGACTGGGCGAACCGATTTTGATGATTCTTTTTTTAATCGAAAGCTGGTGGCTGTCATGTGGTCCCATATAAATTTTATTGAGATCTGACAATGGCATCCATGATAAAACCACATAAGTCGTAAATTTGTGTTAAGATGTGCGCGACAAATTGACGAATAACTCAATATCACGCCAACCGATTTCGATGATTCTTTTTTTAATCAAAAGCAGGTGCTTGTCATGTGGTCCCACATAAATTTGAACGAGATCTGACTGACAAGTCGTTTTTGAGACTTTGAAGTCGGTTATTTTTTGTTAGTAAAATTTAGATTATTACTTGTCAACTCCAACCGTTTAGCCGGCTGTATGGGGACAGTTGACTCTAACCAAAATTAGCACTTTAAAACGCCAATAATTTCGCAAACGGACCCCTAATTCCAAAAAAACAGACACGTCAAACTTTTAACACCCCATTTTCTCTTCGGGGGTTAATAAAATAACATTGAATTATGTCTTCTACACAAGTACTAGAAACTGAAAAAACTGCAAAATCTAAATACATTATTCCCAAATAACAAAAATTAACACTAAAACCGCAACTAATCATATATGTAGCCAAATATATTAAGCTACAGGCTAATCTAATTAAGGTACAATGGTAATATCCAGCGATTCCGCTAATCGAGCACTTCACCGCATCGGCTCGGATATTACCTGACCATTGCGGATAATACTGGATAATATCCAATAAGGTAACGTTGTAATTATTATTCATCTGCGTTTATTGCGAATTTCGAACGTCGATTAATATAATATATCCGTAAATAGAGAAATTTTGTCGAAAAAAATGTGCGTGTTAGTTTACATACGTACGATGTGAAACGGTGAAACTTTATAAGCTTAATTTGGTTTTGTCCTCTTAGTTTTTTTATTACTTTTTTGACATTATTTCCTTTTTTATATATTTTTACTTTTACCAGCTCAAAGGGACTTTAAAGCGGCCTTTCATACTCCGCCATAGTTTAAAACAAGCGATCTAAACCTACGGAATAACGTGCCCTTCGACGCTTCTTGCATAAACGAATATGACCTAATTCAGTGAAATTCTTCACAACAACAATATTGCTTAAATTCACCAACGACCTACATAAATATTCAAATCAATTAACATGTTTAATGAAATAACAACAAACTGCGATGTTTAAACGTCTCAAGGTATACTCAATAAAGTTCCATTTTCACAACGCAGCCATAAAACAAGGATCAAAAAACATTTGTAGCGCTACGCTGGCGCAAAGGCGTCAAAATGACAAAAGGTGGGATTGCCTCGCGTACCTGCCGAGCCACAAGAACCTCTCATCGGCCATCGACAGCTCTCAAGAGATAACCCTTTTTCATTAAGGGCCCTACATGACGTAAGGACTCCTAGAGGAGCGCTCTTCATACCGTATGTTCTTTACAGACTATTACACTTGGATGGAAAGCCAGAGACGTGGCGCATTTTGTATTGTTATTTCTAAACGCGGATTTTTGCTCTTAAAACGTAAGGTTTTTCATTTCACACCAGCTCTCAGTCATATAACAGTCCCACTGCCGGATCTTTATAAATATGAGCAGTTACCAAATTAACCTTCGCTTGTGAAGTGGCAGTGACCACAACACCTTTTTAATGATATCGTAAATAATGTTTCGAATACCATTTGCTCACAAAGTTTTTCTTCTTCCAAGATTTCGATTTTCGAAAACCTAGAAGCCCATAATTCGAATGTAGGTTACATAAGTAACAGATAAAAGAAATAACAAATACTTTGATGGCAAAATGAGACATGAAAAAGGAGCGACCCGAGATCTAGTGTGTATTTCTTGTCATATAAATCACTTTCCGTGCTTGGTATTTAATCTGTGAGCAAACATCTGATAGACACGGTTTCTAACAACCAGAGGTAAAATCTAGATTTCTAGAAAGTGAATGGCAAAATCCACCTTGCGTTGGGTTCAAGCTGACTTGTTGAACATAGAGAACTCCAAAAGGGACCTTTAAATTGGTGCAATACAGCAATGAAGGTTATATTTCAAGCATAGGGCTTAAAATATTTCCTTGATTGAAATTGCCTGCGTCGGTATTTCCGTTTGATTATAATGCGTGTGTGAAGTGTGCAAGAGTGAATAGGCTTATACTAAGTGCGTTTTAACACCCAGATGAGATTGTATTTAAGAATTCAACCAGAATCAAATCAACCTTTATAATGTCGACTAACATAACTTCAAGCATGGCATCCAACATGTTAACCAATATTGCGTGTAATATGTGTGTAATATCAATTTACATAGTAAGTAATCACAGAACAGGTCGCTCATTCATTACGTAAATTATACAACGGATATTATGAACCATGGAGCAAATATAGAATGGATATAATATTGTATACTGAATAACGATCATCAGAATATAAGCATCACATAGTTATACCCAAGTGATGTAAATACACACAACACATATAAAAATATATGCCCTGTTGCTGTTTTTTATAAAAATTAAATCCGTGAAGCCTCCCTGGCTACCAACCACACTTTTCCTTGATTCAGGCGCCAAAGAATTCGTCGTGTTCCGGCTGACATAAGGTACTTAATTTGGTATTACGTCCATGGGCAATGACCACTTACCATCATCGTCATCATTAGGTGGATCATCAATTTCTTTGTCAGTTACTTACATAAAAAAATATTATTGAATTAGTAATAAATATCACTGTAAGAACACTTATCACTTTATTCCCCATCCCTTCCAAAGCATTGCAGAACTGTTGTATTGCAAATTGCGGCAGTGCGGCAGAATTGTTAGACAACACTCAAAACTTAGCAATTTAACGCCACCACATCGAACACTCAAACTTTTATTTTTATAAGCCTGCTAAGTATAGTGGAGAGTATACACAAAATAAAAACGGTCTAGTTCAAGTGTAACTCATAGAGTATGGTTCCGTATTGTGTATTTATTCAGATGTATTTTTCATTTCCTGTAAAAATTTTAAAGATTATTTGTAATTTTAGGTTTCGTGATATCGAATAAAAGGGGATGGAGGGAGATCATTGAGCATATTTTTAATATTTATTGGCATTGTAAAATTACAAGGATTTTATGACTTTGATAGTTATTATCGTCTTAATTTCCTATATTTTTACAACTGGCAGAACCTTTAGGGAGTATAATAGCACTAAAAATGTACAGGATGTCAAAAAACACTCATTATTTACCCTCCCTCAACACTTCCAAAGCATTGGAAAACAACAGAAAGATTGTCAGACAACACTCAAAACTTAGTAATTTATTGCCGCTATTTCGAACATAGAAACTTTTATTTATAAGCTCGCTAAGTATGGGGAGAGTAAACAAAAAATGTAACTCACGATTCTAATTCCCCGCTTCCTCCGACCAAAAACGATTTGCAATTGGAAAGTCATTTGTGTTTCAATTAAGAGGGCAGTCTAAGAATGGGGTTTTGTCAGAGATTATGGGAAGCTGAATTGCTTTCTAAGTCTCTGTTAAACGTTTATAAAAAATATTGCGAATAAAATATATTTTTATTGTTTCAAAAAAACACATTTAAAAGGCTTCGTAAGATAAGATGGTTTAAACTCATCGACGTATATTTTTAGATTAGGTACCGGGTCTAGAAATAATGCTAAATTAATATACTCACTTCATGTGTCTCACAATTTAAATCTTTCTAAAATCACGACACAGGCATTATTCCGCTCTGCAAGCCAACTAAGCGGGCCTCTCACACATTTGAAACTATTGTGATAAACTTTCTCTTCTTAATGTACCTACGCAACAAAGTGGTATTAATTAAATAAAAAAATAAGCGTGCTGAATTTGAACCTAAATACACGTAATAAACGAAGGGCGACTTCGAACCACAAGGCCATCATTCCCCGTCTTTGAGTCACGCGCCTATCGTCCGCTAAAAGTGTGGCATCTGTCGAGTTATACTGACAAGGTTAAATTCCCTCGGGACACCTCTTAACCCTCAACTCACTCCTTAAAACAATCAAATTTACCGTGTAAACTTCAAATAATAAAGCGTCAAGAAATTAAACATTTCAGTCGGACAGACAGCAGGGAGCCATGAACGCTTGGACAATATTGCTTTAAAATTCAATTTTAAACAGACTGAATTTCATTAAATTCTATTTTTCCGTTTACAAAAGACAGGGTTTTTGAATTAGCAAGTTTCGTAGTCCATTCCGGGTTGTAATGCAAATCGTGCCTTTCCTTTACTCGACGGCGGCGAGACGGCCCCGAAGTTTTCATCCTTGTTTTAATCAACTGATTAATGGCGAATACTTTGACAAAAACAAGGTATACTTTGTCAAAGAAAAATAATTGGATTATTATGAACAACGAAATAGGTAAAACTGTCAACTGCGAAGAATTTAATGGGGAACTGATATTGTAACATACAAGTTTATTATATTAACCTGATGAATCAATAGACCGTTAACACAATACTGATAAGATCAACAAACGTAAGTATGAACTAAATAATAAGTCGCTTTGATAAAAAAAATGGCGCTACACAGCTGAACTTGCAATTTAGACTTTATTTTGTGCAAGTCACAATTAGCTTTCGATTAACAAACTCATTTCAGTTCGGAAGATCGTTGAATTCTTATTTTTTTTCCCGTATTTTCCCTTAGCAAATGGCTTTATAAAAAAAAATACACACATTTCCGCACATTAGACATCACAATTCACATCCAAAGGCAAAATTTTTTATCTCATAAGAATAAATAATAATAAATGTTCGTGTACAAAACGTGGGATACGCCGTCACTCTTAAACTACGAGGACCTACATAACTTTATCGACACTTAGTGACCATCCGAAGTGAATAGTAGTTCCTACTTGAACAACATCGCACTTCGCAGATCATACTTGATAACTTCCTATCATCAGAGAGAAAACCGCAAACGTATTGGAGAACTGTATTGTGTGGAGTATTTATGGATTATTGTTGACTGCAGTTATCAACACAAACTTTGTCAAGAAACTTTGACAGATACTTCGTAGACAGCTCAAGTCTGTATTGCTGAGGAGTTTATTTACTTTTCTTTCTTTCCTTTTGCTTCATTATTAAATACCGATGAGGGAAGAAGAAGAGAGTTGAGTTGAGTTAGCTGCTGACAAAAGTATGTCATTAAATCATGCCGAATAAACAACAAAGGAAGAAGAGCATAAGAACGCCCTCAAACTTTTAAAATGTAAATTTAATGCCAACCCTATCTGCTAATATTTCTAAAGAAATATTCTTAAAAGTTGTCATTTCCAACTGAAAGCAACTCCTCGAGATATAGGTCACCAGTCAGGGTTGTAACAACTTCAAATCCATTCAAACACACATTTCCAAGAAAACTTTCAACTATTACAGTAACAGTAACCATCTTAAAGCCATTAACGTCTTCTCGAGTGTAATTCCGCAGCCCTTGAGATATTAAATCCTTGGAAATCTGACAAATATTGGACAAATGAAGTCGGGATGAATACCAGTAATCGGCTCACTCGGCGCTAAGATTAAAAATTCACAGTCAAACTAGAGGATCGTTTTTAATATCTATTAGTCCATCGCCATTCACTCTCAGCTTGGGCTTCTGGGCTTACAGAAACAAAGAAACTTATTAATGTTTGTAGCCATTGTCTGGAGCGTGAAACACCGCCAGCGTAAGCTGCAACTTCCATCCTAAGCCGATGTGAGACGAACGTAAAGAGAGACGGCTCCAGTTGACTGGTCAGCAACATCTACTAAAATACGGTTCCTATTGTCCGTCTTGAGAGGATATTCTTCTTGTTTCAGTTTGTTTTCACCAGAATCTCGACGCATCGCTTTTGTCAGCTAAATTGTGTTGATCGACGCGGGTTTATTACGGCATTGGCTAAATACTGAATGGAGGAATTTAATTTGATTCTCGGGAAAACATAGCATTCATTAAGGCCAAGTCTTGTAGGCAGCACAAATTATTAATAATTGAATGTTTTTTTATTATAATAAAATTGTGATGTATAATTAATTAAATAAAATGTAGTTTAGACTAAGCTCCTTTCACCCATACATTACACAAGATTATTAGTTATCGTGAGACGAGTACTTAATTGTATAGATTATTGTCGTAATAACTCTAAATTATTTAAATTATCTAATATCTAAATAATTTAAAGTGAAATAGTACGACAAAGTTTATTGTTCAGTTTATTTTTATATTTGTAATCAAATAGCAAATAGTTACCGAATTTAGAACATCTTCATATTATTGTTGCGAAACATGTAAAGTACCTACAAACGATGTATTTGCAGTTTATTCCAACTTCAGTTCAGTTCTGTTGCATTAGTGTTTCAACATGATTTTAACCGACTTCAAAAAGGCGGTATCCAATTCGACTGTACTTTTTTATTTTTGTTACCTCAGAACTCGACTTGGTGAACCGATTTTGATGATTCTGTTTCTAATCGAAATCTGGTGCTTGTCATGTAGTCCCACTTAGAGCGAGATCCGGCAAGTAGTTTTTTTAGTTATCCCTAATTTTGAAGTTGGTTATTTTTGTCAAGAATTATTTATTTATTTTCTTCTTCGCTTCAAGAAACGTATCTAATTTTTACAAATAAATCATTGTATCGATTTAGGATCTATAATTAATATTGAACATAAATACTATCGTAGTTACTTACACTTTACTATTAGTATAGGTCATACTAGAAACATTAAAATACATCAAGAAAATTCCATTACATTTCAAATATAAAATTCACCCATCAGACCAAGTGAGTGAAAACGACATCTCTGAGATAATCGTCAGTAGATAGGAGCCAAAGTGGCGTGAAAGTTTTCACTAACGACGCGAACAGATGTTACGGATGGTAGTGTTAAAAAACATGCCAGTATAGCACTAGTTGCTCCCAGCAGTTTATTTCCACAACATTATTGTTGAAGCGGCGGCCATAAAGGATAATACACGATTCGGGCTAACGAGCTAGCGTAAACGGGAGGTCGTCGTTACCCACGTAGGGTGGCCACAATAAACCCCAGAAAGGCATAGTTTGGAGGACGTTTTATTGATTGTTAATTGCTACGGATTTGGGGTTGTCCACACGGCGTGCCCTCTTGACGGATATTTGGGATTATCTGCGAATGGTCAACAGTCTTTAATTCGGTTTTGGTAAATACTCGGGGACAGGACAAGTAAATAAAACTAAACAGCGATTAATGTTTACTTTAACTGAAGTGTAATCAACGTATAGGGTGCTTAGGGCGAAATGTAGCAAATATTATCGCGTAAGTTAATATTTACGTACAGAATTATTTGAAAGGTCGCGACTTTTTTCCTGTGTTGCCTGAATTTGAAATCATCTAGGTTTTACATTTTTTAAGAACAGTTTATTAGCTTAATATTTTAACTTTAACTCATCCTGGATTGTAGACATTATGCTGTCACACAGGTTTTCACGATATAAACATTACACGTCTATTAAATAATATAACTTAAGCTACTTACATTTTTAGAAGCTGCGAAACAATAAAATGTGTCTTTAGCAAGCAGGAGAAACACGTGGATTTGGTGTTACAATTCTAAGTGTGTATAAATTCGCAAAACAAGAAGTCCACATTATCCAAGAGCACAACGCACAGTGTATTACATCGAAAACAAAACATACATTTGTGAAATGAAAAACCAACATGAAAAATTTAATTAACAATAGCTTCCATACAACAAAAAAGGCGAAAAAGCACACGAATTAACTCGTTGCTCGGTGAAGTAGCTGAAACATTTTTTCGATGTGGATCAAAGCAAAATAAACATGTTCGCAACACAAAGACACGTCACCCGCTGTATCTCAAAAGTGACGTCAAAGAGGCCCGACATAAAAGGGGACTTTCCTAAAAAATGGTTCGCGTGGCTTCGACAGAGTCTTACACCTATTTTTTTGTTTACCAACCAACATTGCTCATACTATTGTGTTTGAATTGGAGGTCAAAGCTAACGTTAGGACGATGTTTTAATGTTCATTGTATGTAAATGTTTTTACGAGAAACTTATTACTTTTTAATCCAACTCTTATTTTCTGAAGCAAAAGTCCTACTAGGACTTCCAATCGATAATCCCTTATTCTGCTTCATAATCCCGGATTGTATTACTGAATTAGATATTTTTTTATATTTGCTTAAGACGGACATGTTTTTGTTCTCGTGTTTATGACTTTTTTGCACAGTGGGTCTAAATTTAATTACCAATATAATGTTGTTCCTGAAAAACATTAACAATATGGCATTTTTAACTACATATACCTAGACTCCGAGGTGTGATTTTTTGTATAAGTTTAAATAAGTTTTTATTCGAAGTAAGTTTGTTACAAACGCTTTTAGAAAGTCACTCTACGCCACCGCGATCGCTTCAACAAATCCCTACCGTGAGTCATCCCGGGAGAAGTTGTAAGAGAGTGCGTGAGAAATGTTTTTCTTGTGCTTCATAAATATAAACTTATGAAAATATGCAGTATAATACAAATCAAATGTATAATTTTGTGAGCAGTGTCTCGTATTGTGAGCTTTGTCTAGAGATTAAATATTTTATAGAAAATAACAATGTTATTATTGTATATGCTGATGATGTACTAGAAATAGATGTACCTACTAGTTGTACGATGTACTAGAAAGATCAAAAAATATACGTCTCTCTCTATCACGCCCTAATACATGTGAAATATGTAGTTTATGTTTTTAATATTGTGAATCTACCTAAAACACGCAAAACTAACATAACATTATTTCACATGTAAGTGACGATAAAATAAAATGTAATACCCGTTTGTAGTACCATTCCACGCTCCCAAAAATTTTGTTACAGGAGTTGTCCCAGAGACCTCTACGATATGGCCACATTATGATCTCACGTGTATGTCCATTTTTCGTTCACGTTTATGACGTAATAAAATGTTTTTCTCCTTCCCGCCTGTTGTTAGCAAGTAACGCGCTTTAGATGGCCTTCGTAATGATTGGTGTAAAATTTATAGGCCATGACTTCGAAAAGCGCTGCGCCGTAACCTTTGTAGTACTCGGTTTACGGCTTCAGGCTTTCGATAAAGCAACTTTCTAAGAACTTCTGTATTTGCAGATTTATCATGAGTATAAGCTATTATCTACACAAAGTCCCTGATGATAATCTCATAGGAATGCACATACAAACTAGATTTTTAGAAAAATTTCAAAAGCTCAATTTTTATTTATTTCACCTGATATTGGATTGGAGCTAGTTAAAAATATCATTCCAGTTTTTGTGTAAATTCTTCAACTATGGAAACGTAACAAAATAAGCTGATTCAGAAACAACAATTCGCTGGGCATTATAATAAATATTATACAAGGTTAAGCGCATGAAATTTTACATTTTGTTATCTTAATGCCTGTAACCGTTACTACCCTATGGTGTGTAAAATCCAGTTTGACGACAGTAGTAACATTGAACACTGAATGGTACCAGATTCAGATCTTGAATCTAGAAAGTTTACAAATAAAGCGTTACCTTTAAACGAGCAATTCTTGTATATATATTTGTATATAATATAATCTGAGTCTCGGAAACGGCTCCAACAATTTTCATGAAATTTAGTATGCAGTGGATTTCGGGGGCGATAAATCGATCTAGCTAGGATTCATTTTTAGAAAATGTCGTTTTATCCGTGTTTTCAGGCAACCGGTATGTGTAAGAAATACCACAGTTTGTGCGAAATTCTTTTTATCCTGGAAACCGTATCTTTTCCCGTTGAATAACTAATACAAGTTAGTATGGAGGGTCTGCCAAAAGTTTAGTAAATAAAGTTTGATAGGATTTGTACATAATAGACAAACTTAAAAAATAGTCAATTAAGAATCTGTAATATAAAGTTTTTCTGCAGAGGCGTATCCATAAAGTCTAATCCCTTTCAACCACGGTCTATACTAGACGCGTAAAATAGGTCGCGAATGCGTTTCCGTTGAAATGAGCGGAGACCCGCGAGCGAACACACCCTGGAACCTCGCTGTGAATACACGCGTGAGCTTACCGCCTGGTTAATGGTGCATTGAGGTACATAGAAAGATTAAACATACGTGTACATATGTAAAACTTGCTTTTGACGAACTATTTGATTACTTTGATGACAACATTATGAATGTATTCATGAGAAGCTGAAGCAATCCCTAAAACGCCACACTAGTATTTCTGTGTTTTTTTTTAGCACCCGAAAAAATTGTTATAAATTTGACGTTTATCTGTGGCATCGTAGCTCCCAAACGGATGAACCGATTTTGATCTAGTTTATTTTTTGTTTGAAAGGTGACTTAATTGTTCTTAGCTATGTTTAGTCTAAATAAAACTGTCGGTTTTTTTATTTTAATTTAATTATGAAGGCGAAGACAAACGAAGTATTACCCCTTGCTATCCTGAAAGGAGACCTGAGTCTTACAGTTACTCATACAAATGTCATATTGTGTGTACACGGTATTTTTTTTTATTCGCATAAAACTAACCCCGGTCATAATATAACCCGTCCCGTGCTGAAGCGCTCTACAGGTTAACGATACCGGGATATTTCAATAACGTTCAAATAATAATGAGAGTTCGGGCAAAGTTACCAAGTCCCTTGAGACATTGTTATTAAAATTAAATTAAGGCAATTTGTGGTTCGCAAGATTAAGAGCCTAATAAGGCTTCTAAATATTTAGGTGTTGACGAATTTTGGATCCGACCGGGTGGATTAGGCTTTGTGTTTGATATTGATGAAAATCGAACAAACATTGTTTGCCCAGATTAATTTTATATTGATGCGGAGAAAGTGTGGGTCTCTGTGAACCCTTTCACTCTCGGGTAAACAAACCATTTCTGCTTTTAGTGACTAGGCTGTAGTATGGTTACAACAAATTAAACGCAAATTGTTTCGAAGGTGGTATTCATAGAAAGTTTATATAATATTAAGAGCACCATCACATCACATCTTACTTCACATCATCGGTTTTTGACCGGGTAACATCCGGGTATCATCAGAAAAACCACCAACCCAACGCCGGACTTGGAACAGAACTCATTTTACATCCTCGTCTGCTACAAGTAGGTATGTACGTACTTACTCAGAGTCTCGTAAATTTTATAGTAAATAATAAATATGTATTCAAACGCTACTCACTTATAAAGCTTCACACTCATAGCCCCACACTAGGATTCCCTGTGTTGTGGGTGCTACGGACAACACACTAGACAAGGACATTCACACCCAGACCGAGATCAGAAATTCAAACTCATCATTCAAATTTCCGCTTCACTGGGAATCGAACCCAGGACCCTTGGTGCGGCGATCCGGCATGGTAACCATTGCGCCACACGAGTCGTCGTCGTCTTATAGCCCCACACTAGGATTCCCTGTGTCGTGGGAAGCATGCACAACATACAAAGATACACGTACCCAGAACCGAGAACAAATATTCAAACACATCAATAGTAACTCAACAGTTTGAAAATCTTTAACATGACAACTAATAACCTAAAACTCCCGTAAAATCTATTAGACACTACATTCGCAGCTTTATCTGTGCAATATCACACTCATAAAACAAGGAGAACATAGACGAGAATTACTAAACTGTTTCGAACAAAGTTGCTGCATAATGTAATAATAAAATAAACTTGTTTTAATTAAGCGAAACAAATAAGTACCTCTCCAATAAATAGACAAACTGTTGTACCCTTTATCGTTCGCCAAGTTTTAAATGAAACACCGTGTACTGTAGCTACGAGTCTTATTAATAAACTCTTAATACCCAGCTCGAAACCGACATTGAAGTGCGTTTAGGGAGCAAGTGAATTTACGGGAAGAATTATGCAAATGGCCGCGCAACTTCGGTTGTAAGGGGTAAATGTTATTGTATTGGTTCGCTTACATTTGTAGGTTAGGAGAGTAAACACTATTTATCTGCGTTTTGTTCCTTTTGTTAACGAACTTGTCTCTTTATAACTATGGGTGACGCCCGTGATGCCTGAAGCCACCTTCAAATGGCTTCAAACTGCTCAGAATGCATGTTACTTATTCTAAATTTTACTAATAAAAAAAACCGACTTCAAAGTTACTCAAAAACTACTTGTCAGATCTCGTTCAAATTTATGTGGTGGTTCCACATAAGCATAAGCATGACAAGCACCTGCTTTCGATTAAAAAAAGAATCTTCGAAATCGGTTGGCGTGATATTGAGTTATTCATGCATTTGTCGCGCACATTCTTAATACAAATTTAAGACTTACATGGTTTTCTAATACCGATGCCATTGTCAGATCTCAATAAAATTATATACATGACAGCCACCAGTTTTCGATTAAAAAAAGAATCATCAAAATCGGTTCGCCCAGTCGAAAGTTCTGAGGTAACACACATAAAAAAAATACAGTCGAATTGAGAACCTCCTCCTTTTTTTGAAGTCGGTTAAAAAACGTCTTCTGTGGGTTTGAAGAAAATCAAGGAACGCGAGAGACAGAACATTAACGAATGAACGACAGAATCGATAAGTAGGTATACACTCGCGCAACACGGGTAACACAAAATTTAATCACTCACACGAATGTCCAACCCAGAAATCGACTACGGAACCCTTCCGTAGCAATATCATTAAAAACAAAGGAACGGCACCCCCTTAATGTTATTTGCGAATGTTTGGAGCATTCACACTGAACTGTCAGTCTTGCTATCACAGAATAAATTATCACGTAGTTCGCTAGCCCTGAACCGATCCATTAATCAGCCCCGCCCTGCATCGAGCAATGTACAGCGTCCATTACCTTATTGTCGGCAGGTGGCGCTGAGTGTACGCACGCATTTATCAAAGTTCGTCGAGATGAATGGACGGACGTGTTTCGGAGCGGAGTCGATCTCTTATGACTCTACCCACTTTCTGTTCTTATGTTAAATATGCATGCGTATATTAGCTTCACCCTTAGTTTCGTCATGTCTGTCCATCCATCCACAGCATAGTGCAGGGACCCTTCGTGCTAGACATCTGTAATTTGGCTTAGAGGAACATATTTTTAATGAAATTAAATATTATGTTGTTATTTAAATCACCAACCTAATAGTGTTGTTGACCAAACAAAGGAAGAGTAAGGCTGAATGAAAAAGAAAAGTTAAGTTGAAGAAACATACTACAAATAAGCCTATCGTATCGGCACTATTCTTTGCTACTTCTATTTCCCACAACGAAATAGTTTCACTAAAGCGGAGTCCAGAAACCCGCAGAAAAGTTACATAATACTGCTCAAGGCATTACCTCAAAAAGGTCTACGGAGTCAACCCAAATTGATTTAACATCTATCTTGTCACAGTCAACATCGTTGGTTCCCGGAGCACAGCTCAAACATTAAAAGGTATATCATGAATAATAAATAAACAAACGAAATAGGATATACTTTTATATTCATGAGACTTGCGCCGGTTCCTTTTATCAAATGATCGACTGAACCTAATTTGCTGAACCCGGAAAACAGAAGGCCGACAAATTGTTACAGAAATAAGGATGTGAGAAGCATCATGTGCTTACGTCTTTAAACCCGCTCAGCAATCATTTGGCGAATATGAGAAAACACAGGATCTACCAGTCCGCAATCACGCAATCCTTTGGGCTCTGCAAGGCTATTCTGTTTTGTAACTCGACAGCGGAATCCGCGATGAGTGTCAATTTTGGCAAGGAATTTTGACACTCATGGCGGATTCCGCTGTCGAGTTACAAAACAGAATAGTCTTGCTGCTTTGAATAATTGTCAGACTTTCACGCTAACTTCTTATTCTATTCAAAACTCTAGGTAGTATTTCTTGGATGATATTACTTCACACTGCAGTAGCATGTCTTGTTGCAGATATACGTGGGCTTCGGTGACCACTTACACAATCACGCGATCCTTGGCTCGTTTATTGGTTGAAACTTTGAAGAACTTTTATTGAATTTGTTATTAAATTTCTTTTATTTTTTAGTTAATTATATGCCCGTAGGGAAGCCCTGCCGCACTTCTCAAATACCGCTGTAGCAACAGCCTGACTTTGAGTAAGATCTTTGATGGGTGTGAAGGCGGTTAATGGTGGTCACTCACGGTCATTCCATCGCGTCATTTTTGGAGCCACGCCAAACGACATATTATGTCAAAATGGCGCGATTGGACATACAAATTTTTTAAATCACGCCATCAGTTTTTCACATTCACGATCAAATTTTGGCTGTATATCACGCCATTTGACGCGATGGAATGACCGTGAGTGTCCACCTTAACAAACAAAACAAACAAAATAGAGAACTTGACAACGTCACGTCTCAAATACGTTTACCTGTTTTACATTCGTTCATAACTGTAAATAGCTGATGATTAATAACTTAGTTAAACCTATCTTTAGCCACTTTCTTGAATACTGATACTCAGTAAGCAAACGTACTTCATTACCAAATAATCCATCCAGCATTCTTTATCAGGCGCCGTTAATGACTAATTTTACCAAAGAATTAAAATTAAAGTGTAACGAGAAAAATCTTTGTAAATAGATACTCTAGATCTGAACTTTTTACGAGAATCGTACCGTGTACCAAAGTTGTCGAGGAATCGCCGAGAAACTTACATCAGTCCCTCTAAACCATTCAGACATATAAAACTAGATAACAAAACTTAGGTTAAGTACGTATCGACTTCACGTAGAAAACGAAAAGGAATACACTAGATACGGGCTTATTGAAAACCTGACCTACTTAAGACAGGTAAAAACTTGAGGCAGTCCGTAACGAACCTCAAGTTTCAAAGAGAATTCCGCTCGGAGAAAAAAAGAGTTGGAAGCGTGTACTGTCGTTCTAATGATATGTCATACTGACATAGTTCAAATAAATGTATAAATCAAAAGGTTTAACTGCACTGCTCCGTAATTTTTTTAAAGCATATAAAAAAAGCCTAAGCGATACCAGATTCAGCATAAGAGGCTACCACCTAAGAAAGTTATAAGCAACTTAAAAAACTTAAGGATAAAAAAATTAACTGCTTTCAGAATGAAAAATTGACTTCCTACTTATTAATTTATTTAAAGTATTTTAATTAAATGTTATCTTAAGTCAGTGATACCAGTTAAGATTTTGATGATGAAAGTTTCTCCAATACAATTTGATTTGACCCTACCCTATCTGATACAACCGTAACCTTACTCCTAAAGGATCTTTGGCAAATAACGTCGATTTTCTTTTCAGAAACTAAATTCACAATGAAAAAGGCTAATGAAATTAAGCTCGGAGCGAAGACCTCACAACAAAGCCTACTGCAATTCAAAGGTATACTTTTGTAACTAATTTGCATAGAATTACGACAAAATTTGCTCATTACCTTATCGTTAACACGGCTGATTCAACTTATTCCCATTTATAAAATTACACGGGACTATACTTAAAGAAATTAACGTATTTAACAAAAATCGGGACACAATAGTATGCACATTGCTAAATAATAGCACTAGTAATATGCTATACCTACATAGTATTCATACATATTATAGTATAGTATATATTCTGAGAAACTCTTTCCTTATCCTTTCAATAGCCAATCAACGAAGAACTTTAGACAAATCAATCGGGGTGTGCCTGAGACGCGTTCAAAAATCTATATGCAAGAGCGTTGAGGATCAACATTTCACTTCACTTTTTCAATAACGAACAAACTTATGGTGTAGCGGCCACTGCTGCCCAATGCCCATAATATTTCAAATCCAATGAAACTGGAAAACACGATAACTCAATGTTTGACCAAATAATACATACACTGTATAATAACCAAAAGATACGCGTGAAAACAATTACTCCTTTCTTGCAGTCAGATAAAGAGAATTAAAATATTCGGTAATATTTTAAAGAAGGGCCCAAACATAAAATAACAGAAACTAGGTGCCACTGTTCAAAATTTCCAGCAGAAAAGATTTTTCGTAACTAAATTGAATTATATAGCTAGCTTAATATTTACGCAAGAAACTTCTCTCCAGGGCGCGTGCCAAATAGCTACTTACAGGGCAACTTGGACCAATAAAGCGTAATTTAGTGTCAGCACACCAAACATTGGCAAGACAAACGATTGTCGCCGAATCAGTGATGCGAACCTATTTTTCCAATAACAATCTTGCTTGATCTTTGAGAGCGACAAAAATATGAAGGGACTGTACCTAGAAAAATAAGAAATCTATTTTGTTGTTTTTTCTGTAAGCAGGCAATGAACCGAATAATTGGATTAGTGATGAACTGACGCGTTGCAAACCAGAACCATATTCGTCTCTCTCTCACACTGCAACCGAAATACGCAGAAAATATCTCACGGACGATTTTTCTGTACTCTAATTATTTGAATATTATAACAATCACTCCATCCATTCGTTTATCAGCCTTTGGAGGTCCACTTCTGGACATAAGCCTTCCTAACTTAGGCATTTCTGACCCGGATGCCTACTGTCTTCTTGAGGTCGTCAGTCCACCCAGTCGGGGGACGTTTTCAATCAATCAATCAATCAAATTCTTTATTTGCAGGATAAGGTTATTTTACATAGTTCTTATAACAATGGTATTCCGAAAGGTGAACACAACTCGAAGACGAAACTTAATATCAACGGTTATCGGTCGGCTTATTTCATAATCTATGTCAGTTACCCTCGTTCGTCTACGGATTAAGACCTTTCCAAAATCTACTCCGCGACTTTGGATTAAATGATAAGCAATTAGCATATCGAAACTGTATGTGTATGTGATCACTGGCAACACACACTGCTTGAACACCTTCGACTTCAGGCACTGAAGTAATTAAGACAACAAGATCCAAAAGTTGGATTCTACGAGGGTAAATTTACTCATTTGGATCGCTAAATATCGTTAAATGTATTCATCTACAACTTCGAGAGCCGCGATATTAGAAACAACCAATAAGAGATATAACATGGATATTCGATAGGCACTGTTCAAGTGAGCATTGTACTAAGTAATAATAATAATAATTCATTTATTCATCAAGAATATGTTTACATATTATGTACATGGTGTGGGATAATACATTTTTATGGTATGTTGACCAAGCTAATGTTCGTCAGCTGCCTAAACTGGGCGTAAGCCTGTAATATAGGCAACTGAACTCTCCCAAGAGGTATCAGTTTACTATAAAACGTTTTAATTGATACAAGGTAAGTACATAAACATAGTTTTTGATGTTCAGTTTAAGTTAACAAAAAGCAGTTTTAACAATTTAAGTTACCAAAATGAGCATGCAATAAAGATAATAACAAAAGCGAAAATCTGCAACCTAGTGTGTGTGATGTGCGCGTGAATCTTGTGTGTGAGTGAGGTGTGTGTTTGTGTGTGTGTGTGAGTGTGAGTGTGAGTGAGGTGTGTGTGTGTGTGTGTGAGTGTGAGTGTGCGTGAGGTGTGTGTGTGTGTGATTGTACTAAGTTCCTCGAGGGAACCTGCCAGAATTACAATCTGTATTATATTTTGATCACTTATAAATTCAAATTCAATGTTGGTAATATATTTCTGTTTTTCATTCACAATTTCCCGTAGCAAATATTTGGAAGTCATATCAATTAATCGGAGCTGGATCAAATGTGTTTCAATTAGCGAATGCCTGTCCCAGTTCAACTAAATCTCTACATCTCTATTCGTTAGATTGGCGATTTTATCTGCCTGTCATTCTGGCAATTTTTTGTTACAGCTACATATGTATACTAAATTGAATTTGTAGCTATTTTTCGTTTTAGATAATGAGTACTTACTGCTTTATAAAAACATTTTATGAGAAAATGAGAAAGATGTGAATTTTACTATGAAGGTAATCGTGATATGTGTCCATCTCAGCAATCTTGAACACAATTACCAATTCATTGCCATTGAGGTAATACATAGAGACGCTATCTCAAACAAAATGTGTGTTCCACCGCCGGCTTGCCCTCCGTTCTCTTTTCAAACTAGAAGCCTCGTTTGCACACTTGCCATAGAGTAACTTTGTATGTGACACTTGCCGAAACAAGACAAGCAGTCACCGACTCCAAATCTTTACAAGCTCTTACTCCAACTTTATTTAACGTGCAAAAGCGTTTAAACGATTTCAAACGTAATTACCATTGATTCGTGTCAAAAAATCCAACACTTTAAATTGGTCACAAGAGTCGCGTCGGCAAGCTTATTTAGTCCAATAACACGCTAGTGGCTTGCCAAGTTCAAACGCTCCTTATGATTTTTTCATTCAAAATGGCGGGAACATTGCTCAATAATTTAATTAAATTCGTTTTAGTTCATTTAAGTTAAGATTTTGTTTTCTTACTGATGATAAAGTGATAACATTATCTTTTTTGTTTTTTGTCGAGCAATTGTGACACATTCTTATTACGCACGACGGCATTTTTTCAGTTTTTTCATAAACAATTTTGACATGCGGCCGCCATGAGCGCAGCCGAGTGACAGCCGAGTGACAGAATGAAATGCAGCCGGCCGGCTGCAATGCACACCCCCGTGCCCGATGTTCGCGGTGTCCCTTCTATACGCTAGTAATATTAATTCTATGTTCATTGCATTCTTTATTCGTGAAATAGATAGAACAAGATCTGTGTTTGCACTTTCACTTTGAGCGTTCTATTTTTGTAATGATTTTCACCCCTCTTCAATTTCAATTAAGTTTTGACATATTAGCACAACCGAGTACCGGTCACAACCTCAAGGGTAGGCGTCGTAATGTTTTTATTTGAGTTTTTCACATGTCAATATACTGAAATATACCCCAATGTTTAGGTTTTGTTTTGCTTAATCATACCTTTATGCATCGCAGAACGGTCGCAAGGTCACATTCATGAATATTTTCATCGAGAGTATTTTATTGAAAATCAAGTCGATTTGGAACAAAGAATTGTTTTTGTCGTGTGTGTGTGTGTTTTACATATGTACATTTCCAACCTTAGGAGTCAATTAATCGCACCCTACCCCTACATTAACTGATCATACTCAATTATCTTTGTTTCCACCGCTGATCACAGATTCACAAAACGTGCTATTGTGATGCAACCTCTGATCTCGATTCCGAATAGTTTAAATTAAAAAGACACAAAAAGTTGCCAAACGAAATAAAATAAAATTTCATCGAATTTAATTTAATATAATATAATCTTCCGTGAAAAATACGTGATAAGCGGAAACCGCCGTGAATTGCTACATTATTTCACAAAACCGCTAAATTAAAATCCGATGTTTTCGGTATTTAATTCAAGGCACATTTTTGACGTTCCAACACGCGGACCGTTTCGTCGCATCCGTGATTCGGTTGCAAAAACCGCGCAGTTACATTTTAAAAGTTCGGAGCAATTAAACTTTTTTCCCCTGGGCTGCAATAACGTGTCTCATTGTCAACAAACGACAAATAACTAAAGAATAAGAAGTTATAAAAAAACAGTTTCTAAAAATTAGTAAAGCTTAAATTTAATTATCGTCCTATTACTGCAAATACCGACAATCTGCAAAAAACGCGTTCTGAGAAATTGACAATTGAAAGTTTGAATACTTTTTTATATTTTATGATGTTAAAAAGATGCATTGTATTTTAAAAAAAGCTAAAACCTATGTTATCTTGTTTGCTATTTTATTGCACAATGCATGTAGACTGTGTTTAAAATACATTAAAATAACGTTAAAAAAATATAGTCTGCCATATAACTGTTTTTTCCTGTACAAATATAATCTTGTTTATTTCTTGTCCAAAGGCATCAATATCTAAAAACCAACTTAAAACGAATTTATTAGATATATAATTTACCTACAAGCAACAGGACAATTAAAAAAAATAGCAAGTTTTCGAGTTATTTTTATTTTATTGAAAAGATATACGGTTTTACCTGCACAACATTTCGGGATTCCTTACATATGGTGCTTTAACCCCGCTGAATATGAATGATTTCAGGGGTATTTTTAAATTTATTAGTTTGTATATTAATTAATACAAATAAAAATATAACTTGTTGCATGATGTTAAAGTAGACTAACCGTTAGTTATTTACTGGCTAAAAGGGCAATAATAGTCAGTTAGTGGTTGATTAAAATGAACGTAGAAGTTTTTTACTGTATTATATTTATATTATACTAGCTGCCCGGACAGACTTCGTTCTGTCAAAAGGTTTTTTTTTTTATCATGAGATGTAAGCTATCCTATCTTTGCAAATTTGATTAAAATCGGGTAAGTAGTTTAGGAGTCCATCGCGGACAAACAACGTGACACGTAATTTATATATATTAAGATTTATATCTGTATTATTATTAAATATGCAAAAAACCATAATAGGCTAGTTATAGTTTTTACATGTACATAAAAATATGAATCGTTGCATTATAACACACATTTCAGTTTTTGCCTGTACGTAAATGTTATTAAATTAGTGATATGTTACGTTACGTAAAAGCTATCTTTGTAATGGAGGATCGTAACGAAATATTGGTTTTACCAGTTTGTAGGTATTAAAAAGCTTATTCTTAAGGCCTAAAAAAAACGATTTTGACAGAAAGTCACATTGGCGGTATTTGCAGTAATAGGACGTTATATGAGTTCTGCAAGCTGAATAATGTTAACAGACAACAAATAAAAATTAAATAATTATAAATCATTAGTACAGAGAACTTCAACGAGAGAATTTAGGTCCCTTTTTTAGGGTTCCGAAGGACAGTCGGAACCCTTATAGTTTTGTGTGAGTACCTACCGACAGTCAAATGACAGCGAAATGGGGAACTACTGACATACGTTTTAATATTAAATAAAGTTATAAGTGAAGGAATATAAGAAATAAAATTTTAATTTATTCACATTGCGTTTACAATAAGCAAATAGTTTCTTAACTTATCGCGCCCCGTTCGCGGTGGAACATATCGGACACGGATTTTGCATTTTCACTCACCCGCCTGTTTCGCTATATGACAAAGATGACAGTACATCACTTGTTATAATCCTGACATACTTCCCGAGTTCTCTCGACGTTCATTATTCTTTTTGTGCATATTCGTAATTCACTCCGACATACATGTGGTTCTGTAGTTAAACTGAGTATGCAATTCGTCCTTCTTTACCACTAAGTGAATGTGGAGCGGTCGCAAACTTGCTGATGTATCTCTTCTTCTCTTCAATGAGATTCTTAACACGTATTAGATGATTACGATCTTTGTACGTTTTTAGGGTCTTGCATGACCTAGGAAATATTTGCATTATCGCAGTCGATATTTTTATAATCACTTACACCTAAAGTTCTGAGATATACGACATACTGTTTTATAGCTATACTTTTATTGAGCAAATTGAGGAATCACATGTGTTTTAACATTCACATCTGCAATTACGTGCGAATTGAAATAAAACCTCGCCCCTAATGTTTTAAATTTTCTCACATTGAGAATTAATATCAATTGTTTCGCGGAAGGAAGAACATCAACAATGCCCATTTGAATTCTCCGCAATCCAAATCCTACAATGGATTCCCCACAAACGACGAAATTTTTGCTAGACAAAATGATAAAAATATTTTGAGAAGATTAGCATAGTTACCTAAAGAGGCTAAAGAAAAGAATTTCACAGGATCATCAATAACGAATTATTACCGTTTGACTAATTCTACAGCATCATCTTCTATTGTTCCTTTATCAGGTCCTAGTTTTTCTTCAGCTTAGTCTAATTGGCCTCTGTCACTGTAGTGATCGACGAGTACTAATAGAGCGTCGTGACTCGCCAATGTACAATATTACGGAGCTTCAGCTTCTGAACGGGAAAAACAATAATGTAATGTTTTTGTATGACAGTGCTGTTAGTGGCCGATAAATGAACTGATGGGTTGACCGGGCACTACCACCGATGTCTTAAAGTTTTAAGTGAGAAACTGTTTTCCGAAGAAATTAGTTTCATTTTCATTCATATCTAGACACGCGGAGCGTGTCAAGTCAATTTCTTAGCTAACAGAATTGACGAGCAGCACCGTGTGTAATATTACACGAACCATTTGGAGCCACTTTTGACCACCTCATAACTCAAAAACTATTCAACATAAACCTGTCAAATTTGGCTCATTTATTAAGACTTGCAAAATACATACGTCTTCCAAATTTCATAAACATATCTCAAACGGTTATTTAGATATTAACGTCCAAAAATCGAGAAATTTAACACTGACTGACCTATAGATCAAAACTATATCCAACTTCCAGGTGACCTAGAAAGTTAAAATTTGGCATGCAGATAGGTAGTCGGGTGAATACAAAGGAATAAATCTGAAAGTAGTAAATTTTTATCAATTTATGATAATTTTTCAAAAAATTGATTCTATTAGGAACACTTACTTAAAGTGCCTGAAATTTAAGAGTAGCAATCAAAATTGATGACATCTGGTCATTATGTGGATTCCAAGGTGAATATATAACGAAACATATCAGTTTTAGTACTTTCTGAAGCTTTCAACGGGAGGAAGATGTTCAGTGTCCCAAGTGCCTGTGAGAAGTGCACAGCACATATACATTTACGTGAAGATTTGTGGTTCGTCAGGAGACGTTATTTCCAGTGTATTACGTCGTTTTATTTTTAATGTGTGGAAAATTATTTTTCTCTAATCTACAAGATTACACCACAAAATTTTGTATTATTTCCGTAATTATACCAGTTTAAAGTAATTCGGAGTATTGTTTCAAAATTTATTGTTGCACGATGTCATCGAACATAAACAACTTATCTGTACTATAATAGTATAAAGAGGATAGATTTGATTGTTTGTTTGCATTGAATAGGCTCCGAAACTACTAAACCGATTTGAAAAATTCCTTCACTGTTGGAAAGCTACACTATCCCCGGGTGACATAGGCTATATTATATTTTCAATAAATTAGGGATCTTTAATAAAACTCCAATAACGTAACCCAAGGTGTAAAAAAATAAGAAAACCAAAGCAAAGCGAGGGCGGTCACTCGTAACTAATAAGAGTATAGTCGACTTTCGTATTTATTACGATATTATAATCGGGATTTAGTATTAATTATTATTTCAATATTTAGCGGACATCAATAGTGGAAGATCATTACTTATAAATAATGAAATAATAGGTACCGTATTTCGGACCACGGCGCACTAACTACAGATTTAGTTGAAGAGCACTATAACAGTTCATGTATTAAAATTAATCAGTAACGTTATGAATAAGTACTTACTAATAATTTCTATACAAAAAGTAATGATATCCCATCAAAAACATAAATGTAAAGTGAGAGTCAATTTCAAAAAAAAAAAAAGAATTGAGATCTAAATGGGTGCCAATTTCTGTGTAGAAAAGCCTAAAATTTTAGTCACAAGAACATGTAATTCAAGCTTTACATTTGACTTGGCTAGTTTTCTTTAGTTAGCAACCAACAAACCAAATTAGAGAAGAGTGTCATAAGCCATCAACCTAACAGATTTGTCGAAGCTAATTACATAGATATAATATAGCCTAGGTAGGTACGTGAAAACTAACCAAGTCAAATGTGGAGCTTGAATTACATGTTCTTGTGACTAAAATTTTAGGCTTTTCTACACAGAAATTGGCACCCATTTAGATCTCAATTCTTTTTTTTTTTTTTAAATTGACTCTCACTTTACATTTATGTTTTTGATGGGATCGATTTTATTTGTAGCAGTAGGTACCTACTCTTTAGCTAAAATTATAACACCTTTTTTTGGATTTTATGTCAAAATATAAATGATCTTCGAAAGATTTAATCGCTTTATACATTTTTCAAAAAGGTTTACCGCAATCAGGATTCTTGGTCTCAAGATGAGTCGAACCTTCTTTAATTTAAAATGACAGTTTACAATTTATTCCTTATCCTGATTACTTTCGTAAAGAAAGAATTTCTCGTTTCCTTATTACTTTTTACAAATCAATATCTAGCTATGATTGATAAACCTTCATGAGTGGACATTTTCCGGCCCGATACGTCACGCCCACGTCACCTAGATGGACATGATTGGCTCACTACACAGCATTGGAATAATCCTCACAGTGACGCGGCGACTGATGAGAGATAACGTAATGGATTATTGTTCCAAATTATCCCACACGGACATGCTTCCACTTAATGAGCTTTAGATATCGGCAGTTAGCAAATATCTTTATGGCATTGTGCTTCGTGTTAATAGGATTTTAACGCCTGTTAGGGTGCTGAAATATTCTCTCTATAATTATCAATTTACATTAGTCGATATTAACATTTAATTTTAATCTAGTAATTAATTAATTTCCAATAAGTAAGGAAACTGATAGCCGTTTGTGTCGATCGTAACCTAAGTTAACAACCGAGTTATGAAAACAGGCGCGGTCAGTAGTTGGATGAATGACTGTTAATGGACGGACAGACATGATGTATGGTTCTATGTATCTATAGTTTTGACAACGGAACCCTAAAAATTACCAAGGCTAATAATAATAAAAGGGATTTTCTGTACAATTTTTGTTACCGTGTATTACAGATGTAATTGGCATTGATACAATTAGGCAAGTACACGTAACAAACGCAGAGCTAAAACAGCAATAAGATAAATTAATGTATTATTTCCCAGTATTGAATTTGGAACGGCTCCATAAAATGAGCGTCAGATGATAGAGGCGTGAACATTCTGGATTCCGCTGTTACTGCTCGCTCACGCCTCACTCGCTGTCACAGCGGCTGAGTGATGTCTCTCGCATCGGAACACGTGTAGCGGTGATTTTAGGACGGACCATCGGACGGTTTACTCGGTTGCGGAAAATTCGCTATGAAAATTAAGGGGATTTTAACACGTCAGTTTTATGTAACAAGTGTTTTGGGGTGTATATTAATTTAACTACAAAATTCTTTATTTTATCCTTGAAAAATATATTTTGTCTAGTCCCGCGAGAAAATTACATAACTAATATCTTTTGGTAAATCTTAAAATACAATTTGAATTAATTAAGTTATACTCAAAAATACATTCTAAACCACATCCCGTTAAATCTTAAGATTAATGTTTTGTTGCGCATTGCATTTTGTGTTACGCCGGGCGGTATCCCCCCTCCCCCCGTCCGCTCTCTTCTTTTCAAAAGTTGCCAATTGACAACAGTTCATTGCGCGACAATTGAGTTCGCGTCGTCGGTTCTATACACTAGGAACAATAGTTGAATCCTTCAAACCGATGTAACTAATATACGTATTTAACAGTTGAGTGTAGTGTAGGTACCTCCAGACGCGGCGAGCAGGCCGTGCGCACGGAGCAGCGCCAGCAGCAGCAGCGGCAGCAGCGGCCGGCGCCGCATGCCGCGCGACCCCGCGCCCGCGCCCCCGCCCGCGCCCCCGCCCGCGCCCGCGCGTCGCCGCCGCTCGCCCCCGCGCTCACCCTCACCTGCGACAAACATAACCACTTTTAGTTCACTACTGTATTCCAATGTAATTATTTTATCGGATCCCTGGTGTACTAAGTTATAGGCTGAGGCGTTTTGATCAGTAGGGCTATTCTCTAAAATACGAACTCAAAATCGAGGCTCACTTTTCGTTTGACAATTGGACATGAGCTTCGACGGTGACGTAATTCGATGATCGAATAAATCCCTTACCGAATAACAAACATGTCAAATCAGCCTGAACAAGTCGTTTTTCTCACCGTCGCATTCTACACTGCGACGCCACCTGTAATGTCGAGTTTTATAGAATAGGAACTTTGAAACTCATCGCGGATTCCGCTGTCGAGTTACAAAAATATCCTTACAGAATAGCCTTGATAGTATCAGATTAATTGCCTTGCGGTTCCAGGATTATCTTTCCACAATAACAATAACATAATGTGACATACGTTCATATTTAATAGACGAACTCTTTTATTACACCTGTATATTCACTAAAACCTGTTAACAATTCTTTGTTACTATGCTGATTTCAATAGCATTCTCGATTACACAGTAAATCTTACATTCTATAAGTAGATTTCCTCGCCACATTAATAACAAGCGAAACCGATTGCCTGGCATTCACTCTAAATACTAATGTACAGAAAAGCCCATTAATAATTTATAGCAGGTTAAACTCTCGACCGCACCTAGCGCTGCTCAATTTGCTAGCAATTCTATGAAACAGTTGTTACACCATAATAATATTATGAGCACTCTTTGCCTTAAACAAGCAACTAGAAAATGTATTCGCACATGTCTGTGTCAATGATAGAAATGAAACTGTGAGAAAGAAAACCTGGATGAGCTCTATTTCGTTATGTCTTCTACAATAAAATTCAAAATTCAAAGTAATTTATTCATATAGATATCATTTATACACTTACGTCATTTTTTATCTACTAGTACCAATATTTATTTGATTATTTCATCTTTATTGTAACTAGGTAAGTCGTAAAGTTAGTTTCAAAGGTCAGAGCTAATGCCAACCCTAATGTCAACCCCAGATCACCAAGGAAATGGGAGAAATTCATCCAATTCAAAATGGTGGGTTTGTAGTCAAGCATATGAGAAATGGTTCTTTACCATTTGCCTTATACTAACTACAATCAGGCAGTGTGCTACGGAAGGAACTATTCACAGTATTTGTCTAAGTGACCTAATTCGAAGTTATGGTATTAAATAATGCAAAGGATAAACAAAAACAAAATTTATAAAGAAATGTATAAATTGTCTAGATTGACTGAGAACCAGTGGATCACCGACCTAGGTCCTAAAATATCCATGAATGACCTGAAGACAACCGTAGCATTTGGCCGACATGTCCAACATTGGATATGAAAAAGCTGATGGATGAATTATTGGATTGGTTAGATAAAATATATTATGAACAAAGGCGATGCTAAGCATTCCTACCGCTTATACCATGATTGCTCAAGGTCAACGTAGCAAACATGACATCTGATCACATGCTAAATGACTTAAGGGAGCGAGAGAAATTTATTTGGCCAGTAATAAGTAGTGATTGATAGTACCTACACAAAAATCGATAGATAGAAATAATGCAGGAATTTCCTCCGAACGTTGCATTTGACTCCCAAACCCCAATTCCCGGCTAACAAAGCACGTGAAGATCCCGAGTGTGCAGGCATCATCGACGAACGAAGGTCGCGGTGCGCTGTGCGCCGTGACGCAGTGCTTCATTTCAATTGCAAAGCGTGCTATCTATGACATGACACCATTCCACCTGACTGTACCGCGTAACGAGGTGGTGCAGCCGAGAAAGTGATTTATGCCGCACTTTTTGACATTTCCTGCCAATTTGCTGATTAAAAAGGACAGTCGAGTCGAAAAATACTAATTCGCAAAAAAAACACCAAACATTAAAGAATTTCATTTCATTTTGGAATCAACAGAACCACGATTCTCATTAAAGAGATCGCAAATGAAAAATCGTCTCAAGAGTAGACGAAGCGGTGGTACGGTAATGAGTTTAAAATTTGTTATTCTCTCCCAAGACGTTCTCCCTTTCTCAATTGTGAGCAATTTGAAACATAATAATTGTAAGCAACTGTCAAGAAGCGAGCAATGAAGTAATAATGACTAGGTGCGCCCAAATAATATTGAAGACGACGGAATAGGCAAGTATTTAATAACAAATTGGTTAATTAAATTAGTTACGTTCCAATGAAAACGGTCCGCTCTGTTTCATCGGGCGGGCACTTTAGATTTTTTTCTTTTCATGGACAGATACCCGTAGCGAGTTTTATCTCCGTGTAAAGAAAGATACAGATAAAAGCGAGAATAGAATCTGTATATCTATCGCTGGCGTCGCCATTCGCACGGAAAAAGCCATTGTCGTTGCTGAAACGTACCCCCGCAGAAACTGACTGAGATAAAAATACATTCGATATTATTCAAACAAACAAAAAAGAAGCTTCGAAGTATTTGCTTTCATTGGTATGATTTTGTTGAACTTCGCAAAAAGATTTGTATTTGAGATTTTGTAATCAATAGAGTAATTAGAGATTTGAAAGGAAAAAGAATTCGAAATGAATAAAATATTTTCCTAATCTATTTTTGAACAAAAGTCGTAGGCGTATTCAACAATCCAATTATTGCTGAAAAATCTAAACGTAGTACCATTAAAAATCTCATTAAGACCCAATCAGTACAGGAAAATGAAAGTAAATTAATTTGTGAAAATCTACGAAGCTGAATAACATTGTCGTCGTAAGTATAAAATTGTTTTAGGTAAAATTATATAATTGTCCTTGGAAATGCTTAACAAAGTGGACATAAAATATAATCTTAGAATAAAACACAGCACTTTGATATTTCGGTTACTAATAAAATGTTACGGTATTGTATCAGTTTCATTATGCATTATTCTAAAATAATTATATTATGTAAATTAAACTGAACGGCCGGGAATCAAACCCGGGACCACTCGCTTCACAGGCAAGGCCACTACCAACTAGGGTCGTCGTACATAAAAAAATATGAGAATCTTGTTACTAACGTTAATCAATCAACACAAAGAACATTTCAAACGGTACGTAAAACAGTATCAAAATATTCGAAGGAAAATCATCACTGTCTCCCCACAAGACAGCAAGAGGGAAGCAAAGATGTATCTCATAACTCCCAGGAGCAAAGAACTTTGTTTTGAAGCCAAGACGAATCTAATCAGAGGAAAAGTTCTAAGTGTTACAAACAAAAAGAATTCCGTTTGTACAAAAGGAGAAGTGACGAAAATAATTTAACACCTCTACATTTGGAATGCTGCTTGTCCTTTATAAGTTTTTATATTTCTTGTTTGTCCTCTGATGTTGACCTGTTATAATAACTTTATGTAGTACTCGAGGTTTAAGAAGTTTGATAAAAAGACGCCTTGGGGCTTAGGTCAGAATTTTGACACGGAGGAAAACTACATTACATAAAACTGTTGTTTTCTGAATTAAAATTACTTTAAATATGGCAACACTGACAATAAGATACCAACAAAAACAATTATTGCCATATTTACAAGAAACTTTAACTCCTCTACAATTTCCACAGCGAATTCTATAAAGTAGCAGAATTGGAAATTATACATTTTAACGCCAGACTTATCTGGAACAAAAAAAATACCTCAAAATTCCTTTTCCCTTAGAAAAAATCCACATTCGGTTTCCAAGTCATCTATTTAAAAATGTTATCATAGGATAACAACAACTTGCAATGTCTAACTACTCGTATGTATATCCTCTTTCAAACCACGAAAGAAATAAACTTTTCACATCGACGGTCACCCGCCAAATCAATTTCTGACGGTTCCCGCGTTGCTTTAACCGCCAAATAGGAATAGTTCTGTCAAATATGTCACAGTACAATCGCTTTAAACAACTACCCACACCTATATTCTGTTTAAAAACATAATTATGTCTACATCACGTAAACATTAAATTTAAGGTAAAGCAAATACATAAGATACAATTATCCAATTAAAACAGTTGGCTCTTCTGACTGCTTCCTAATCCAATCTCACAAAAAGTTGCGAAGCGGCGATTTGTGACGATTTGATAAAACGCCGCGTAAAGTGTCGACCGATCGCACTTTATGGGAAAAGCTGAAAGTTGGGTGTATCTTACCCTGATACTATCAAGACGATAGTGCCGTAGCGAGTCGGCCATGTACGAGATAGTTTTTCTTTTTCTTTACAGTTATTTGTACTTACAGTCTTGCAATATGTAGTCTATAACAACCTAACGTAATTTCATTTAACTATTGAATCGTTTGCAATATAATCTAAATTTTACTAACAAAAAATAACCGACTTCAAAGTCTCAAAAACTACATAGTTGTCAGATCTCGTTCAAATTTATGTGAGACTGACAAGCGCCTGCTTTCGATTAAAAAAAGAATCATCGAAATCGGTTGGCGTGATATTGAGTTATTCGTCAATTTGTCGCACACATCTTAACACAAATTTACGACTTATGTGGTTTTCTCATGGATGCCATTGTCAGATCTCAATAAAATTTATGTGGGACCACATGACAGCCACCAGCTTTCGATTAAAAAAAGAATCATCAAAATCGGTTCGCCCAGTTCAAAGTTCTGAGGTAACAACCATAAAAAAAAATACAGTCGAATTGAGAACCTCCTCCTTTTTTGAAGTCGGTTAAAAATTAAATTGATCCAACGACTTTTAAGGGAAAAATTTAGCCGTATAACATTATTTTAATATACAAATCGGCCAATAACGGTTGCCTGCCTTGAATATGTAAGTGAGCTTTACTGCCCAGGACCATATTATATCCATTTTAATGAGAAAAAATTTACTTAATACATCTAGTTTTTACCGCGATCGCTATGATTCAATTTAATTAATTCACCAGTTGAAACACATCCACATCCAGTAGGATGTGATGCGAAATTAATTAGATTATATCATACATTTTATATATATTTTAATACCTATTTACCTATTAATTCACTGAATATTCTCCCTTGTAAATTTCTCACGGTAGTACTTGACTCGTGAAATCGAGATCAGGTTTACGAATACATTTGCTATTCCTGCAGTACTTTGTTTGTATTGCTGGAACATCATGTTTGTACTGCGAGGCGAGCTGGGCGCGAGGGAGTGTATATTCCCACATACTGTATTAGTATTGGGTGCTTGAGTTTGATAGTTCAAAGTTTAGCTTTCAGAATAACGTAAAGAGAATGTGTTATGCGGCGTGTGCTCGTGTGTGAGAAATCTAGAATAATGGGGTTAATACTTAATTTATATACGAGATAAATAGTAGGGGAGATAAAATAGAACCTTGGAGGATACCCGTATTATGTCATACAATATATACTGTGGGAGTTTCTTAAGGATATAAAAAGTGTAACAAGATATTATTATGAGGTATTTTTATATCTCGTCACTTTAATTAAAAGCTATTGAGGTCAGATAACAATCTACAATAAGTACTTTGAATTTCTGAAGATTTTACTGAAGAAAATTTTATACGTATTCATGAATAATCCCAGGGATTCGTATAGAGCTATCTCAGTCGTAGCTTGGACTCACAACTTGTATATTGATCACACAACTGGATTTCCCAATTCGTGTTTCCCACCAATTGAGCCACCAGATGGGAATAGTCGATGTCGCCTTTGGACATCAGCAATACCTTAGACCAATGCATTGCCAGCCAAGACAGAAAAAAAAGAAGAAAGAAAGAAATGGCTCCCCAGTGAAAAACAAAAATTTTTGGTAAACACACTTCAACAAACAGCTTCTATTCTGAGACGAGATCTAGCCCAACTGTGGGTCTACATTTGGAATATCAAGCAGAAAATTATTAAATCAAAATCATGATGATTGTGTCTGAATTACCCACTTTACGCCAATTAGCGATTTACGTAACTTCCAATTATATTTATCTTTACTGAAGTGATGTTTACTAGTGAAACAGCGATTTAAATTTAAATTTTATCAGAACGATAACACGATTTCCAGGAATAGTCAATTAAATAGCTGAATTTATATAATTTTCACTCGGCATTACAGATAGTATACAGATAAAATACGATGCTATGAATAAAATATTATATTCGCGAATCTCAAAACAGAGCATAAATTTGAATCGAAATAAAATTTAAATTAAGATGTAAAGAGCAGATCTGAGAAAAATGGTCACTGTTCTCCCCAAGGCCATCAGTAACACCTAAGGCATCACTGGTCATAAAGCGGCAGAGGTTCAATAATTATGACTCGGACCAGTGTTGCCAATGCTACGGCAATTACCGTGTTCTAGGGCTTTCAGGCGGCTTCAGGCCCAAAAAAGTCACAAAATCTAAGGCCTACGGCTGCCCTACGCCCTATTTCATTAGCCAATTCTACGGCTTTTTGCAAATTGGCAGCTGTGGACACGGCCCACAGTTGATCTTTTTCCATATAAACACGGCTTTTTTATCTAATGTACACGGCCGCCTAAAAATTTGCATTGGTAACACTGACTCGGACACTGATTGGAGCTAGATAAAAAGCCAAGTATCACCATGCATAGGTATCGTCAGGATAAAACAAAGTGATGCAGCCTCAAAATCTTCAACAGAAGGGAGTTAACGATATAGTCTCATACGGTGTTCCAAAGGAGCTCCTTGTCTTAACTATATATTTAAAAATAAAAAACTGACACTTATTTTCACCGAATATAGCCAATAACTAACGGCCGGTCTCAATAATGTACTAACAGATGGAAGACTGTGGATAGGGCTGTCATCTGTCATATTTGTAAATTTTTCAGAGGCAAAAATTGACAAATATGACAGATAACATACTAATGGTAGCCCTATTCACAGCCTTCCATCTGTTAGTACATTATTGAGACCGGCCGTAACTCGATGACGTTAGTCTACGATCCGAATTAGAGGCGTTTCTTCAGCCATCTGCTTACCGGATAAAAAATATTTTTTATCAAATATCATAATAAAAATGCGAATGGGTTGCCTAAAAAGATATGTTTAAGGCTATCATTATAGATTAATTGGAAGCCATCATTAATATTCAGGGTACTTTTACTCTAACCACATTTTTTTCCACCTGTATATAGATTAATGATACAACATATTTTTACGTGAACACATTTTTTTAGCCAACCCATTCTCGATACTTCTCTTTACATATTATATTTGATAAAAAATATTTTTTATCCGGTAAGCAGATGGGTGAAGAAACGCCTATAATTCGGATCCTCTACTGTTCACTTTCAAGCAGAAAAATCCGCATCATAATCAGTCCATTCCCTTAGGAGGTACGATGCCACAGATAGACACACAAACGAAGACACGTTAAACTTATAACACTTATATAACTTTTTCGGGTGTTTAAAATCGGGTTAAAAAAATAAGAAATTCCTTTCATCGTTCATCGCTGTCGATCGCTCGCACAGTGCCGTGACGTCGTTCGTGCTCGGTGTTTCGATTTGTAGTAACTGCTAAAACTTCTACAATTATATCGCCAAACTCGTCAGGAGGAGCGATAAAAAGCGAAGATAATCAGAGTATCAAGGTTATTAGCAAAGTTCGGCCTTTTGTTAACTCGTAATTGTGAGCACTGGCAGTTCTTTTTTACTCTGATATCGTTTTTAAAAGTTACGGATACGTAACATTCCTAATAATGGGTCGTTAAAGTGTATTAAAACCCCAATTTCTGTTTGAAAATTGATACTTGTTACGAAAGTTGACTCAATCATTTATTCGGTTCAAGCTGGATTTTCTGATTAAATCATAGATGTATTATTCAAAATTCAAAATATTCAAAATATTTTATTGATAAAAACACTTTACATTCACAAGTCGCAAGGGCCCTGCACTTGGTTCATCACCTGCGTTACAGGTACATTATATTAAACTTCGGAAAATTTTCACCAATATGGCAATGCTAATAGTATACCTACAGTAAATATCATGCAGCACATCGCAACTTATCGAATAGTAATAAAGTAAAGAATCTCACTTTACAATAGCCACTAAAATAGATAATAACACTGATCAACTAGGTCATTAACAAACAAATCTAAATAAAATTAGTTCAAACAAACATTCCCACATGGACACTAGAAGCCAAGAGTTACGCTGACAACTCAACTGCCTTAGAATCACGAACAACAAGAAACCATTTTGACAGAAATACCTGAACCGGCCAGAGCATTAGCATAAACCTTTCGTTCCACAAGCAATGACTAACAACTTCCTTGGACCGTACTTGTGATACATTTTACATAATATTTTTGGAGAAATTATACATTTAAACGGCATTACAACAAGCGAGTCTATATGAAAACGGTACGTTGTTCACAGTATTTCACAATATAATTCCGTGTGGTTAGAGACGTGCCAATCAAAAGTGGTTAAATATGAATATTATACGAATACCAAATAAGCTAATTCAACTGTTTCATTATTTCTTTACCACGAGAAATGAATATTCATGCCGAAGTATTCAGTAATGTTTACCTGCTTTATTTTTACCCGTCGACGGCGGAGGCCCAACGGAGGATTATTTTTCAGTCTGTAGGTTCAATGTATTCATATTGTATGTTCAATGGTTTAAACAGAACTTAAATAATACTTAACATCATTCGACAAATTTGAAAGGAAAATCAAAAAATGTGTGAATGTTCGCTGTGATAGGCAATGGCGATGAAAGTAATTAAAAAAAAGTTGCCTTGTTGAATGTCAAATAAAATAGCACTTTACATCAGCACTAATTTTCAGTTTAAAATTTTTACTTATTCAGGTTTTATAATTACGTATTAAACTTTTAAGTCTATAGTGTCCATTTATTCATACGTAAAACTATCCGGCTTGTGATAATCGTAATCAATTGACCGTATAGATAAGTTGAGGCGCAATTGGTAGACGAATGGATGATACAGAACAACAGCATTGTTAATAAATAATATAGATAATTATAAAAGTTTTTAAGTCAGTTCGCTGCTTACAAAAGACATACAAACGATATAAACATTTAAATGACAGATTATTCTTTATTTTTGAATCTGCTTTGGCAACATGCGAAGTCTCCATTAACAATCCTCCATCGTTTGTTTTCTTTCTGCTGCGTCGTTATGGCAGGTGTAAAAGTATAAATAGCACACTTTCGGATACAATTTGTCAAAAGCGACACCCCATCCCTAGCATAGGCAGAACCATTAGCAGATTGAGCGCGATACCGTCTGACACCGCCGCGCCGTGCTGATTTAAAGTGCCGTTCGCTCTGCGCCAAGCATACTGGTGTTTAGAGTATTCTAAATAAATGTTTCGTGTGTTAAAATATCAATAAAGCTACGTATCAATGTATCTATGCAGCATGTAGTCGTAGATTAGATTGGTTGACAGTTGCAGTTCTTGTTTAGTTAGCGTTATTGACCATTCCTGGTATATTGGTAGTCTTGAAGATAGGCAGTAGCTGTGTAAACAACTAAACAAGGAACACTAATAGAAGCTCTTGGGCATTGAGCACAGGAAGCATATACCTAGGTTCCAAGAAATCCAATAACGTTTACACTCAAATGCTTAGGTACACATTCACATCAATGCACTTCGATTTCAAAGACGACATAGACATACAAAGATTATAAGCATAATGTCACATAAACGTAAACTGTGTAAGGTACAGATTCAGGAATTACGTAATAAATCATTAACTGGGGTTTCACCTTCATATTTTTTTGTTTTCATGTAACTAGCCTGATGATCTACCTGTAGCTCGAGCACGAATATTTACGAGAAAATATTCGTATGGTTAACGTAAGCAATTTGTATGGCATTTTTCAAAAGCGCCCCTATCGTGCGTAAATGGTACTAAAATGCCATACAAATTTGACAAATTGCTTACGTTAACCATACGAATACTTTCTCGCAAATATTCGTGCTCGAGCTACTGATGGTAAGTGGCCACATGGACATAAGTAATACCTAGTTATAAGCCTAAAGGCGTCACAGCGTAGCCAACCAAGAAAGACGAGAGAGAAAAAACGTTTCTCTTTTCCAATTAAGATCACTGAAATCAAGATTTCAAAGAAAGAATAATCTACGTGACGTCACAAATCTCTGTATGACCCAGTTCCAACGTTTGTCTATGTCACAGGTCACGGGCGCGTAGAGCAGCAGTGTTAAAAATAGAATTAGGTGCGCTTCGTATTGCGGTCCCTTGCCTATCAAGGCGTTCGTAATTATTAATGTAAAACAATAACTTTTATTTTTACACCTAAAGTAAAATATAAACATCGTCAAACTACTATTAAAGTGAAATATTGTGCTTTTATGTGATCGCGTAGGATTAATTACATTGCGATTTTGCAAACAAGATGATTATGTTTCGGTCGCAGTGACGGAGAACCATGATTAATGTGGGTCCCCTGCATCATTTTATACTGGCAATGAATCGGAGATACTTGGCTTCAACTCGTTAACGGTCCACAATTGAGCACGGGTCCTTCTTCTTGTTAGAACTCACGCTGCTCCAGTACGGATTGGTGAAGGTGTTAATAGTTAACCCAGATGTTGGAAATTTTCATGCCGTCCGAAGGCTTCCAACATGGCTTTACGACTGTAATCTTAAGATAACAACCAGAACCGACGGCTTTACCGGCTTGACCACGCCCGCTATTGCTTCTCGCCCGATCACTTAGGATCACAAGCCGCCGGGCTATGAGATACTCTAGGTTATGCCACTCTCAACCATTTCCCAGTTATGAGACTTCTATTTATAAATAAATATTCAAAAAAAATATATAAAAGGAAAAGAATGAAGTCAAAATCACTACTTATTTTCAGGAAATTTATAAATTGTCAAGTACGGACTACCTACTTAGTGATTTATAATACGAAATATTTTCGCTAAAAACTCTTCCAGTAACTGAAGTTACCCTCTAAAATGCATAACGATTTTTGAATTCAATAACGCTGTACAACTTTGAATAATTCTCTTCAAAGTTCAAATCAAAACGGCGCACAATACAAGAAGCACAACTCAAAACGGTCGGAATCAAAGGCTATTAAAATTTTCTACATGACTGGTACAAAAGCTTGTGAAGTGCAGACTTAATAATGAGTACCTACCGACAAATGATTTAGCTGACCGAAAAAATTATGAAAGTAAACTTACAAATAGATATTTTTATAAGCAACGCATAAAATGTAATAATTATAACAATAATAGCATGGACATTTGTCACATAAATATTTGTCCCAGCCGAGAATCGAATCAAAGATCCCTTCGTAAACAGGGTCACTACTAAGTAACTAAACTACGGGGTCGTCTAAATCAAGTACTATTAGAGCGATGATCCGTGCAAATTTTACTTATCGCTGGTCCAATTTAATTCAAATTTTTCTACATTTTGTAATTATTCACACATTATTCGTTATGTAAAATTTATTTTTTTCTAATTCTTAATTTTACTCGTATCATTAGTACCCTATAACAATATTCGTTTATGTTAATAATGTTATAGTAAGTCAATATCTCCTTCGTCAAATAACCTTCCTTTGATCTATAATAAGCCATAGAAAAGATATCAAATTCTACTTCTTAATTAGCTGCAAATATACACGCAGCGAGCGAAATCAAGTTTATTAGTCAAAGAAGGAGGAATTCCTCGAAATTCCACATCAATTGTCAAAGCAAACAAAGCATAGTTCACATTGTGCAGATATTATCCAAATACCTACGAATATTATCCAAATACACAGGATAATATCCGCGCTACAAAACAGGCAGTAGATACTAAACGGAGGTTACAAGCTAAATTATTTGAATGCAAATTTTAATAGCTTTATGTTACTTCACTACTTAAATAATGATCTCCATGGTTTGAGGAGTCTACTGACGTTTACCGACGTGCACTCGACCAGTATAGACTAAGCTTTCACTCTATCATCAGCACCATCCCATCAGGTAGCATTGCAAACAAACGTTAGGTAACTTAAATGTAAGTAAAAGAAGTTAACATAATATTATTATAATATGAGAGTATTATGGGCGCTTTATAGTTTTGAATTTTAAAAAGTTTGAGGATGTAGTTACCATTACTCAATAAACTGGTATTGGAATTTTATCTTCTTTAATCATCGCCTTGATGAAGCATCTTTTCGAAATAAAAAAAAATATCTGCCAAAGTGTATCTGTGACCAATTCGAATTCAGAACAGAAGTTACTCTAAACAAAATTAGGTCAGTTTTCAATTCACTCACAAATGATAATAAAAAAATAATCTATCAAGTTTATGAAAAAGACGATCTTTGAAATATGAATAAAAAATTATAACTCAGCGACTTTTCCTCAAAACCGGTGCTAAAAAAGTTGCTTGTATACGATCTTCGTAAAAATCACGTCGCCTTATGAAATAAATATGCATTCTACGCTTACATTTTCGTAGGACAACATAAATTTTATTCGTTTCTCCATTTTCAGGCTACAATAAACATGGATAGCAGCTGTGTCTTTGTTGTCCTTTATCTTTGGTTTAAAACAGTTTCTTCGAGAATAATATTATTTCAATATAGACATAAAACATTCTGGTACAGTTTGGAAGTGCTAAGGACATTTTGCGAATAAGATATTCTGCGAATGGGACCTTTTGCGCACGCTGGACATTTCGCGAATGGGACATTTTGAGCCTAAATCGCTCAGAGGCGTCTTTTAATCGACAAAACTAAACTAAGTTGGATGCGGATGGCCTTTAACAGCTTCACGCTGACTCTGTGGTTGAATTAACACATAACTTACGCTGTATTAAAATAACACTATAATTAACATATAAATGGATAATAACATATTAATATAATGACATACCTTTGGACATTTACGATGGAATTTTGACCGCAGAACGGGCTAATTGATTGTCCTTCTTTTGAGGTTGGTAGTTCGTATGCTATCCTCATCACATAAAAAAAAACACTCGGATCAGTGGTTTGTTGGTCGGATACAAACCCACAAACCATAACTTGACATCATTTAATACAGCTGCAGCCAGCAGAAAGCCTACCCTATACCTAACAGCGTTTCACAAAGAGTAATTGACAAAGTCCGCAAGTTTTCCCACCAACTGCTTCATTTTATCTCAATTATTATGCGCTTGGTGCAGGTAAACTTGTCCCGGAGGTGGAGATTGAAAAAACTTGCGATTTTAACAAGGAAAAGTTGTCAAAGGTTTCATACAAACTTTTATCTAAGTTAGTAAACATGGGTTGGATTCTGTTGACTTAATTGTCTGGTGATAGTAATATACAATTTTAATTGCGTCAAAAATCTCATAAATAAGACTTTAATAATTATGAAACATTCAAAAGTTAATTTATCAGGTCAATTATTAAACAAAGAAAGAAAAGTAATTTAGTTGTAAACAAAACTCTTAATCAAGATAATATTTTTATAGAAATACTGGTGCGTTCTTCCAAACATAATGGTAACCTTTACGATTTGCGGAAAAATCATCGAAAACATTTCATCGAATTACATTTAATCGAACACATTTCATCGAATTACAATTAATCGAATCGACATTTCATCGAAATCACAATAAATCGAATGATCATTTCATCGAAAACACAATTAATCGAATTAACATTTCATCGAAAACAATTAATCGAATGTCATTTCATCGAATGACAGTTCATCGAATGACAATATATCGAATTACAATATATCGAATGACAATATATCGAATTACAATATATCGAATGACAATATATCGAATCACAATTGGCCGAATCGAATGATATAATTTTCATATGATCATAAATAAATATTTTTTAATTATTTCAAACGTCACACATCCTTGGAAGGCAGCACTAAGACGTAAGCAGCATGCAACATGCAGCAAGCACAGTTTCTGTCACGGCTCCGGCGCTGCGGGGCTCCGGCGGTCCCACGCGAGCTTATCGTCGCAGATGCTTTTAATGCTCACCACCGCAGCTTCGGCTTGCTGGCCGGCTGCGCCGGCCAGCCTCAGCTGCTGCGGCGAGCATTAAAACCACCTGCTTCTTAGCTCGCGGGCCGCCTCGCCCCTCCGCGCCTACGCGGGTTTACGTTACACTCTAGGGGTAGGACGAACAAGACTACGTGGAGTCGGTTTTGCAGCAATTCGTTTCTGTCACTAACGTAAAAGTTTTGAAAAAAATGATTCAAGGAAGAAAGTAAACCTAAAATTTTTATGTACAGAAAAATATTAAATTGTTATTGATCAAAAAATAAGACATACAAAAAAGTTATAAAAAGCTTAAAATTGTTTCTGTTAATAATAAAATATTTTAAACGAGAAAAATTGCCATTCGATGACAGTTCATCGAATGGCAGTCCATTTGATGAATCGCCATTCGATGATTTGCCATTCGATGAAATGACATTCGACGAAATGATATTCGATGAAATGACATTCGATGAAATGACATTCGACGAAATGATATTCGATGAAATGACATTCAATGAAATGACATTCGACGAAATGTAATTCGATTGTTTGTCATGCGATTAAATGGTTGTTCTACGTAATGCTATTCGAAGAAATGTCAATCGATGACTTGTTTGTTCTACGTTTTGTTAGTCGACGAAATGTTTTTTCGATGTATTGTGTTCGGCGAATTGTAATTCGATGAAATGTTTTCGATATTTTTTCCGCAGACGAACCTTTACAAGCAGTAGACGTATTCGAGACAGTATCTTTATACTCTTTTACTTTCTGTCTATGTACCAAGTAATAAAATAAATGTTCACGTTTATTTTAATACTCCTTATTTTTTTTTACTCCTGAATTGCTTAATCTGTGCTAAAATCTGCTGAAGTTTTAAAATAAATAGTAGTTCTCTCTAATGTAGTGAGTATAAATATTTTCCAAATCCGTTTAAATCTTATCCACTATTTCTTTGGAAATGCTTGAGAAAAATTTACTAATAAGGGACTAAAGTGATAAGAGTATTGAGAGGAGAAGGGAAAAATATTAGAAACTGCATGTATTAGATATATCTATCTAGTAATTGGGTTATGGAAATTCTCACCGTTATCAATGGACACCAGTAACACAAAAGCATCATCGATGCGTTGCCGACTAATAAAGAAGAAAGAGAGATCTTGCTATCAGGCTTCCAGCCGGAACACGACGAGTTGTTAGTCTTTTTTTATGCCTTAAGCAGACAAACGAGGAGACGGGTCACCTGATAGTAAGTGATCACCGCCGCCCATGGACTTTAGCAACATTAGGGCGTCATCAATGCGTTGCCGGCCACGAAGAAAACAATAGACCCGCTCTTTGAAGGACCCCATGTCATAGCTTAGTGGGAATACCGATGCAAGAAGTTCGTTCCACAGTTTATACGTCCGTAAATAGTTATTCGTAGTATTGTATCGTCTTATCTGTACCTCCACTATCAAAATATTCCCGTGACAAATAACAGGCAGCCCATTTCATCGAATGTAATATATCTGATACATACGATATATGTTACATACATGAACATGTGTCGTCACATCCTTTGATAGTGTATCTGCGATTTCATTAGTCGCTAGAGTTATGTGTTTTAATTTAACACCTCAGAGCCTAATCCGATGACTTCACTGAGTTATAGAACCGTGGTGTAGCAGAATATCTATGTTATTTGTGCTGTATATCGTTGTGTCAACTTATTGAAGCAATACAGTTCAACGCGAAGCTCAGTTTCGATTCGAGATCGAATTAATTATTATTATTAATTATTATGTTCATTCCATACGAGGTAACCTTTTTCGTGAATCACTCATATTTATTGTCAAAATCTATAAATAAATGGGCTAAGAGGATTCAAATTCTCAGTAATGAGTAAGGTGAGTTTTGTTCCAAGTATTTCATTCTAATGAGCAGCTTATTTCATACTAGCACCCCGCCCGCGGTTTTACCCGCGTTTCACTATATTTTATTTCAAATTATGGTCTACTTTTGGGCTAAATTTCATTAAAATTCTTTATATAACTTCCTCATTTATAATATTAAGTAGTTGGACTACATTGACGTCAAAAGTAATTATGTAGACATGATAAATAGTCGCCGCTGGCCAAAATTAACTTACAAGTTACAATTAATTTAAGGGGTTGACCTCCCAGCGGTCAATATTCCTGAAAATCTATTTATAGTAGATCCAAACTACCTGGGACTCAGCCGGATCAATACAGCTGTTTATCTCGACTTGTTTTTCCTGTTATAAGTTATATTAAATTCCTTGAATAATTTTACACCAATATCTTTTCGTTTATTCCTCTCCACAGTAAAAAAATTTTCGAACCAGTAAAATTTTCGACCAACCAAGTTACCATAATACTACGTAATGAAACTCCCAATATAACCACTGATATAGCTTACAATATTCCTCATGCGTTGTCTGTTGACAAAGGCTGGAATTTGCGAGTCACTAATACGATGTTATGGGATAGCTTGATTGAGAATACAGGTTCCGGGAATATTCCGAGCGAAACCGCGACGCTCGGACAATAGCTGCGCTAATGTCGGACGTGCACTGACTCTACATCGGGTTCGCTAAATGTTTCGATGACGCTACAATACGCTACATCTCTACCTATCACTCTATTACTATTTTTAAACGGTTTCATTTAGCTTGACCCTTGTATATTATTTTTATATGTTTACTAGCTGCCCGGACAGACTTCGTTCTGTCAAAAGTTTTTTTATTTAATTTTGAGATGTAAGCTATCCTATCTTTCAAGTTGGATCAAACTGCACACGGTGTGCAAATTTGATTAAAATCGGATAAGTAGTTTAGGAGTCCATCGCGGACAAACAACGTGACACGTAATTTATACAGGGATTTTTTGAGGTTGTGCACAAACTTTACCAAATGATTCTATAGCATTTAATAAACATATCTTATACAGGTACTAGTGCATTATAAAGCTTAGTTTTTAAGTTATTGGTAATTCCATTTAATATGTGTGTACATTGTAAAAGGGTATTTATTTGTGCTATGTTGCCGCTCAGTACGGTCATAATCATTCAAACTATACTTGTTTCATTTTAAATGTCATGTCATTATTGGCTTGACTTGTCAATAAAGGCCCATTTAGACGGAGAGCTTCTCGTCTCGAAGAAGCCACGATCGAATTAATAAAAAAATATTTCTTACATTTGCACCTCTCGCTATTTGACGACATTTCCTAGCAATGGAATATTGATTGTAAACTTAACTCCAATGACAAATCTCGCACTCAAAACGTTTTCAACCGCCTTGTATGATACACGTATGAATTTGAAAAATGTAAGTCGAATACAACTCGAGATTGTCGTAAGTAATCTTACGTACAATAATAATAATAATCCAATAGAAGATGATATCCGCCATGTGCACCACGCAGCAATACAATAATGTTTCTCAAAGGGGCCTCTACGTGTTGGACCTATGTCCCCACGCAAGCCGTCCAAAATACCGGGTCCGCTTACATCTTGGACCCGAGATTCAAATTGAGATACATAATAATAATCCTTTATTTCAGATATAATCCATAATCCATATTTTGTTAGTATGTTTGTCTTACAAGCTAATGTTAGTAGAAATAATCAATTCAATAAAATACAATAATAAAAATAAAATGCAAATAATAAAATCACATTAATATTAAATAATCTAAATAAAATCACATTGCTATAAAATAATAAAAATAATCCAAATAAAATCCAAATAATTGACAATGTGTACCTAAATAGACGTAGGAAATTATCGCCTTGATCGATAAGTTACGAATGTCATATGAGATAATCGTAGGTGAGAATTTAGTTCTTTCCTGTATGTAAACATTTGATATGATAATGTTATGGTGATTATTACTAGTGATAGTAGTGTACGATAGATACTAGAAAGTCTCCGTCTAAATGGGCCTTAAAGTAAACAAACATGGTAAAACTTTTTGAACCCGTGTTATTACCTATTTGGTTTTCAATAGATCACTGGCCGCACAGAACGAAGTCGATGAGAAATAATTATTGTTAACGTCAAGAAAAGTTAACTCATGTCAAAGTTTCATATCAATCATAATGCGACGTTGCCAGCTTGCGTAAAGAGATTTCACATTAGGCAATTTACGTTCAAGTATTTAGTTTGTATGAAAATGAAAAATAAAAAAAATAAAAAAATTTCAATAATGAATCCATAACGAAAGATGACCAATTTAATGGACTGAATATCAGGCCGAAGTTTGTGCACAAAGTCAGGAACACGGTGTATATATTAAGATTAGTACTGAGTATTTCTAATGGAGACTTCTAAAAAGAGGAACTGTATTCGACCCATATTATGTATCTCGTATTATGTATGGAATTTTGTATGTCCGGGATTTTCTCAAGTTTTGATATATTTTTTTATCGAAGTAGCCAACAAATGAGCTTACGATCCACATAATGTTAAGTGGCTATCGTTGCCCATGGACATCAGCAACACCAAAGGCATCACTGATGCGTTGCCGGCCAAGAAAGAGAGAAGAAAAAGGAACAAAGAACCGGCTCTCAAGCGTTGTTTGGCGGCTGACTCATGCAACAGGTTGGTAGTCACGGAAAAATAATAATAGTAATAATGTTATTCATGAACTATTAAAATCAATATTACCAATATAATCCCTCCAACGGGCCCTACCACCCAGGCCGGATTTTGCTGCTTCTTACGACATCCATCCGAAAAGGAATTGGGGTTAGTATTCTTAGCCGCCCCAATACGGCTAAATGATTACAATTTCCGATACAAGCACTATCACAAAAGTATATTAAAATTTTGCATACTTTGTTCCACTAATGTGCCACACTACATGGAATGTTACCATTCAGTTAATGTACACAGATAACAAAGGCATAATATAACAATGCTACAATGTATTTATAGAGCTGCTGAATTATACCGATAATCAATCAGGGGCCGAACAATTATCTAAAGGGTATACATCTATGTTAGAGCTTTTTACCTGACCTTAACCCTTCCCTGACAAGGGTCCCGAGGACGGATGGATTCATCCCAACGGGTACGACATATCTCTATTTACGCCGGTATCGTACTCCTTAACTTCGCAACTTATTTTATTGGCATGACAATAAAATAAAACTATGTCTTTCTTCTCACCTTTATTATACTCCTTGTATAATAGGCGGAGCGCTAAAATTATAATTATATTTCCGTTTTGTGATGAAAATTATACGTTTTGAATAAATTTTTACATAATTTATAATTCCAACATGTGCTTATATAATTATATTTAGTCTGTTTAGAGTTAGCATCTAGGTTCCGGCATGTAAAATGACTGAATACTTTTCTGGTATTGTCAACATGTAAAACGGGATTACATGCGTAGGTATTATGTTTAACGCTAGGATACGAAAAAAGTAAGAAAAAGATTAGCACTCTCCAACAATTAAGTTAGTATTAGTCTACTTTGCAACAATCCGCGTTTAACATGTATGATGGTATATACTTTAAAACATGCGTGGCACCTCCCTCCCTCCCACAACGGAAACATGCACTACAATAATTAAACGTATATACCAACATACATACCAGCACCAACACGTGTTTCGCCCCGAAACGGAGCATCATCAGGGTAAGTTGACTCTACGATGGTTAGTCGGAAAGTGAGCATCGTTCACTGAGCGTGGCGTATTTATACCCAACTCGCCCACTGATTATCTAATGATGTTGTAATAATTAGTAATTAGTAATTAATTAATTATTCAATCAATTAATCAATCGATTAATTAATTAATCAATCAATTAGTGATTCACGCCGGCAGGAACCGGGTCTGACGTAATCTGGTGATGTGTACTGTTGAAAATCCTCAGTAAAGGCGAGTTGGATACATTTATTTGTTCATTCAGCAGTGTAAAACTTGGATTATTATTATGTTTTATTATTTCTAACTGCTCTAGTATACTTAATTTAAAACCCTTATCAGATTTATGTAATATATTATATGTATGGTTACTAGTTAAACTGTGACCTGATTCTATTAGATGTTTAGCGAAATTAGACTTATCCGCGTGACCATTCCTGTACGCGGCCATATGTTCCCGGTAACTCACCGGATGCTCACTTTCCGACTAACCATCGTAGAGTCAACTTACCCTGATGATGCTCCGTTTCGGGGCGAAACACGTGTTGGTGCTGGTATGTATGTTGGTATATACGTTTAATTATTGTAGTGCATGTTTCCGTTGTGGGAGGGAGGGAGGTGCCACGCATGTTTTAAAGTATATACCATCATACATGTTAAACGCGGATTGTTGCAAAGTAGACTAATACTAACTTAATAACAATGGATTTCCGCAAAGTAACGCCTGATACTATTAACTCTCCAACAAGTTAAAACTTCAATCATTTGTTCACTAACTCCACTATACACTTCGCTTTGTACTTTTTATTGCATCAATGTAAAATTTTATTAAAAACACATTAATTTGTTAAAACTTGAACATATCTCATTACTAAAATGAATGAAATTGAAGAAGAAAGAACTACAAATAATATCTTTCTTCTATCTTTACAAACACAAGTACTGGAGCAAAACCTTTCAGTCTAAACCTCAAACACTCCAATGTTTCAGCTTCACACCCGTTTTATAGAAAACAAACAAATTCCATTAAGCCGTAAACAATTAAGGCTGGCAGCGTAGGAAAGTCATTAGTGAGCCCAAGAACAAACTTAAAGAATTGCCCGACGCCCGATGTGAGCGGTGAGGTTGCCAACCTCGAGGAAATTTTGTGTTGTTCTATGAATTCTGTGATGATTTAAACTTGATGGAAACATATGAAAAGTAGTTTTTATATTATGTAATCGCTATACTCAAAAAACAAAAAAAAAACTTTTATTTCTCTCATACAACAATCTGTTTATACACAATGGGGGCATCCCTTTAAGTAAATATATACCTGTGTCAGGATGCCCCGCTCTTTCTTAGACTAGATTACTTCAAATAGACAAGTGAACTAATACTAAAGATATAGAACTAGAAGAAAACTAGAAGAATACTCAAATGTTGCCATTGCAAAAGTCATTCAATGTGATGAGTATTATACACTAAACGAAAGTAAATTATTCGTAATTTATATAGAACAGGAACAGTCTGTCGAATCTACTAATAGTCCAGTCTACTAATAGTCTACTAATGTACAATGAAGAGCGAAATGTAAACGAATAGAAAAACTGACAGCACATAACATTTTAACTCATTTAAATCCCACATAAAGTGATCTTTTAACGAGTAGGAGAAAATTGTAAACAATTTAATTTTACAGTGAACAAATGGCACAACGAATAAGTTAATGAAATAACGCACAATATGGGCATTGTGTTGAAATAAGATAGATCGATGGATTCCGATAGCGATCCCTTTACAAAAGCGACGGTTTCGTTGGAAACAAGTTCTAATAAAGCATTCGAATTCAAATTACATTTCCAAACTTTTTACCTATACCCGGCCTACCTACTGAAATACCTCAGCGAAATAATACCATTTTGTTATTGTCTATAATACTAATATTAAAAATATAACTGGACCTAAACTAAACAGGGGTTTAATAATTTTGAAATTTTTCACAGTAATACACTCATAGCCCTACATTATAATTTCGTGTCATGGGTGCCATGGACAACATACATAGTACAATTACTATGTAGCTCGGTACTTTTTGGCTCGCGGTGCGGTGTTGGCGTGTCCTTCCAATATAAAGGGCGTTGGTTAACTGTATTGTTCCTACGCTGCAGAAAACAATGAAGGTTTGAAATTATCTAGTGTCGATGATCCCTAGGCAGATTATACTGAAAAATACATAGATTCGAGCCTTCGAGAAACGAAATTGAAGTATATGTGTACATTTTGATTGAGGGTTCGTTTTTATCTCACCACAAAAATTCTAAAAGTTTGTGTTGTACAGAATTTGATCCCAAGTGTGAAGTGGGTGTGAGATCGGAGTGAACCCTTCAAGGGTTGAAAAATCTCACAATTCATTCCGACAAAAAATCACTAAGAACCTCGCAATTTCATACTCGTAATATCGACTAATAATGAATACTTAGCATAAAATTCTCAGCAATCGCAGCGACATATTGCTCTGACGAGGCGAGCCCGACACGTGACCCGACATAATCACGGGCGCGTCTTAAGTACGGAGGGACCGCTCCAAGTATTGAGACGTTAGCGTTTGTAATGGTTTGTACCACTAACCCTGACAAGGTAATGACTGTGTAACACTTACACACTACTGCCCTAGGTTGTACTGTATTTGTCGCTTAATACAAAACGCCGTTGATGTTTTGTTTTTATTATTATTATTACCTCAATAGAATCTCGGGTCCAAGATGTAAGTGGACCCAGTATTTTGGAAGGCTTGTTCCACACAGGTCCAACACGTAAGAGGCCCCTTTGAGACTGTTTAATATTATTGTTGTGTACCACAGGGCGGATATCATCTTCGATTGCACAATTTGATACATACGAAAATGATCTCCGCGATGTGTACACTTTAAAAACACAAATTTACGCTGTTAATTGGGCTATTGGCATACAATAAAATAATAAATATAACAAGACTAAATTACTTAGGCCTTGTTTCACGACCTTCAAGTAAGTCCGAAGTAAGCTATTCGTTGGTTAAATTGACATTTCGTGTATGTAAAATGACATTTTAACGTCACTTTAACCGGCGAATAGCTTATTCAGGACTTTACTTGGAGATTGTGAAACAAGCCCTTAGACTTAGGCCCGTAATTTCAGTAGCAGTTTAATCTATGATTCTGAGTTTAAACTATCTTTGTTGAACCAAAAACGATAGTTTAAACTCAGAATTATAGATTAAACTGCTATGGAAATTACGGGCCTTAATAAGGGGTAGACCTTATTTAACGTTTTTAACGTATTCAACAGCATCGGCATCGACGGTTTACGTCTGCGCGTTTATCAATTAATTGCTTATCGCTTGCGCCACACGCGATCGTCAGGCACAGTCATCTCAATCCGTGTTTGTAGGGCGAAGAACCACCCACAACCCTCTCCCCCTCCCCCTCCCACTCCCCCCTGGGGTCCTGAACGATTCTCTCCGTAATCAGTATTACTTGTTCTGGCTATAGTTTCACATTATCGAACACCAGAGGTCGTCTGGATTTTGACCTGAAGCGATCCTTATATCTGATTTGTGAAGTATTTGAGCTCTAATTCGTTTTAGTCTAAGAAATGGGTTAGGTTTGTAAGCGAGTCTTAGTAGTCGAAGTTTCAATATTGATTAAAAAGTAATAAAGGACTATTTTTTAAGAAGTTAAGGACTGTATTAAGTGTACAACAAATACGCCACCTCAAGTCTATTCTCTTCTTGTCGTAGTAGAGATTCAATCAACTACAACAACTAAGTAAACCTATGTTTCGCGTGGCCTGACACGCACTTAGCCAGTTTTTTTTATTATACTTACATATACGATATGAAAAACCTTATTTTATACTTACGTATTTTTCTATGTTTGTAGAAAAAAAACAATGTTTTTAGTGCTGATGTTGACTTCGTAACAGAAGCTCTCAAGAAATTAGATTTGGATTGGAAGGGGAATTTGGATACTTTTGTGTTTTACTGTTATAATATACATGAACGTGTATGCGGAAATCCTGCTTTTCCTAAAGGATCAAAAGCTTGTGTATTGGTTAGTAAAATGAAGCCTTCGATATAATAAACAGACTACTCACAATCCCAAACATTAGATATATCACGATAATGATTATGAGTTCCGCCGGAGAAACGGCCAGAATTTGGGCCAATATGATATCATTATGATACCCTTTTGAAGATGTTATATTATTATGGTTTATTTTATCGATAAATGTAACTAATCTTCCGGGAGAGTAGATATAGAGTAAATCTATACAACTTTATAAGTGTTTTAGGGATAACTTCATACGCGTACATTTATTAGTACATACTGTATGATAGTGTTTAATTATTTTTCGATAAGTCTTCGATTATTATGTATACGCAAACGAAGAAGGTATCTGAGAAAACATGAAAATTAATTAAAAATTCCTTTCCATTCAAACATACAACAGCAATTACAGCAACGGACGTCGACTCATGCAGATGGCGCTGTTATTTCACACGCTTAAACTTAACAACAAACCGAATAATTAATTAGAGACATTCGATGTGGAGGACTAACTCCAACAAACACTTGTGTCGTTTGTGATGCGTGTCGTTGCCCTCGAGTTGCACTTAAGTAATTGCTATGCTAATGGTAAAGCAGCATCCATTATTGAACGGAAAGGTTCAAAGGCACTCATGGCACCAGAAGATATTTTTGATATTGTTATACACTCATAGGGTATACGTATAAACCTACTGGGGTCCCGTTTCAGTCAGTTTAAAGTCATAGTACACAGATACGTAGACAGATTTCAATTTTTAAAACACACAGAATTTGAATCTAGATAACCCATGGGGAACACCGATGCCTTCGTTCAAATCGGCGGCTTTCTCTTGATAATCATTTATAAATAAATTAGAGTTACCAAGGAGCATGGTACCGTGGGAAATCAAAGGAGATTGTAGAAAGTACCGATGTCATTCTTAAATGATTCACTGGGATGCAGTGCAACATCAACCTCGGATCGTAAGACGAATGGACAGCTCTTAGTTATATCCCAACGGTATCAGTGTTACCAGTCTTCTAAAATCAAATATTAAGGTATTAACGCGTTCGGTACTTGAAAATATTGGTGTTTGTTAAGCGATGCGTTTATGTCCTAGATTTACAATGTGGCTATAATTACTATCAAACGATCGGCCTATTACCGGCTTTTAGCACAAAAAAAAAGTGAGAAATTCAAATAAATTTCATTTAATTCCATCACATAAAATCAAGGCCGTAAAATTAATATTTATTCAAGAAATATGTAGGTTACACGGCTGGCCTATCAAATCCAGATTCTTTCGCTCGACAAAATTAATGCGAACTAAGCTATGAGCTTGTTTATAGCTTACTAATGTATAAAATGGAAGCGCTCGTAGCCCGGCGGCTTGCGTCGTTCCTATGTGATCAACAAAGTTAAGCAACAGCGGGCGCGGCCGGTAGTTGGATGGGTGACCGCTAGTGGCAAAAATTTCTTGAGCGTTTCCGTGCTTCGGAGGGCACGTAAAGCCGTCGGTCCCGGTTTTTATCATAAGATAACAATCGTCAAGCCATGTCGGAAGCCCTCGGGCGGTTTGAATACTTCCGACACTCGGGTTGGCCACAAACCCCCCCACCGATCCGCACTAGAGCAGCGTGGTGGAGTATGCTCTAGACCTCCTCTAGAGGAGAGACCTGTAGTAGCATAAATAAATGTCAATGCCCTCTGTTTATGTAACGCTCGATTGAGGTAACATAACACGCAAAACTAAATTATATTATTAGGTACATGTCAAAAATTAAATCAGTATGAAATCAAGTCTCGTGCGCATCATTCGTATGTTCCCTTCATACTCACTAAACCTGGACACCGTCATTATACCAGTTACCAGGTCACACCTGAACACACACACCCTCATATTGGTAGCCTCCACAGACCTGTGCCCAGTAGTGGGCCATTAATGGGTTGAAGCCAATGTATAAAATAAACCAAAGCACATACAAGCAAAACAAACTCCATATTTAAGATATATTCGGTGAGCTCACCACCGAAGCGGTGCAATTAATTCACTCGGCTCGTTGTGAATGCGAGCGTCGAACAACAGTGTCATGTTCTTAAAATTGTAGAGCAAACGCAATCAACTGCCGAGACTCTTTGCTTATGGCGTAAAACATGGGATGAAGCGTATAATATGGATGGATGGTTTAGAAGCAATATGTATCGTATTCAAAGTAATTCACAACTTATTGAGGGGTCAGTAGCCTTAATAATTGTGAGCGATAGACTTGTCCATAGATCAGTAATAAAATTTTCAGTGTTATACGTTTGTTTTTTTTTTCATTTTTAACCGTCTTCAAAAAATCAATGCAATGGTTTTATAATAATTTTTATTATGTCGTTATAGGGCTCACTTCAATGACAGTTTTAGTTAATTTCGGTCAAGTCAATGTAAATTTTAAAGAAGTGGTGACTAAATAGGTAATTGACTGCACATTTGCTACTTTCACGATACTAAGGCCCGTAATTTCAATAGCAGTTTAATCTATCATTCTGAGTTTAAACTATCGTTGTTGAAGTTCAACAACGATAGTTTAAACTCAGAATGATAGATTAAACTGCTATTGAAATTACGGGCCTTAGAGTGTAACGCTGGAGGAGCGAGTATGTGAGTGTGAAAGCGTTATAGAACCGGATATTCTGTACACATAAAGAATGAATTTCGTAATGTGAAGTCTGACAGGTGAAACGTGAAATGCGCTACACGTGCCCCGTTGGGCCAACACACCACAATGATAATAATATAATTTATTGCTTACGTGGTGTGAGGGTGAAGTCATTCAGATTGAACAAATTCTTAATGCTAAGTGTTAAGGTTTCATCTTGAAAGAGTTCTGTGAAAGATAAGTTAACATATATGTATTACGCATAAGTGTGGAGTAAAATAACCACATGTTTAAATTAAGAAATGTGCGTGTCAGCTCCGACGCACGACTGGAGTTTACTCCTGACAAACGATTATAAAAAAACAAGATAAGTAGCGCACGAACGTAACGCATAACGTAACGTAAAGTAATGGAATTTGATTTTACTCCCCATAAATTTTCATACCCCGGGCTTATATATGAAAATCGATTCTAAAGAAGTAGTAATCTCCAATGATATAGAATTTGAAACAGATAAAACTAATAACTATTATTAGTTAAGTAATAAGTAAAGATTAACACTATTACATATTATACATATACTAACACAGTTTATTATGCATAAGTGTGATAACACATACACGCTGGTTAATGATGCAAGTTAGGGGAGGCCTATGCCCGGTAGTGCCGGGTAGTGGTAACTACGTCACAGAGACAAACAGTTTTTCTCTTGAATAAAAACACCAAAACCTTGGAATAAAAATGCGTTATAGACGTTTTATAGATGCCACAACAAGTTGTTAGCTATTTTATCGCTCGTTTTATTAGATTTTTGGACTTTAAAGAACATTATTATGTACCTATCGAAATTTTACTGCATTTGTTTCAAATCTCTACTCAACGATTGATTACTTATTACAGATAAGATCAAATTTTGTGAAATTCACCTGAATCGTTTTTCATAAATACACAATAATGTAACTAATTCTCGAGCTCTTTCTTATTCACGTTCTGTTACTATTAATCTGAATGAACCTACGAGTAACAAATTCCTTGCTACTGTACTAAAAAACAAAAAAAAATCCCACGAAACACGCAATCATACCATTCAATTCAAACCCACCGCTTGTAATTGATTTGAATAAATTGAATTGAGCGCACTAACAGTACGTCTCCCGCTGCCGCCTGTCATTCGAGCCGCATTCAGGCTTGATTGCGCCTGTCCTGACCCCATCAAATGCAGTAACGTAAACAAGTTTTTCCCTATTGTATCAAAGAGATTCGCCTTTTGTGTAAGAAATAATACAGATCGTATTTTGTCGAGAGGTTGCTCTCCATTCTGTACATCGCGGTTTACAATGTAGATACCTATATTCGAATGCAGTGAGTATCCTGTCTGTGAGAGCTGAGATTAAAATATTCTGTTGTGCAAGCGTCAACCGAGCACCCGAGAAGACTCTTTCAAATATTAAAAAAAGTTTCAGTGAATGGATGTGGCTTTTGTTATGTTCAGTGGCTTTACGCTTCGATGGACGGAAGAATTCGGAGTTATACTAAATAATGCAATACTGGATGGAAACGGGAAGAGCAGTTCTCTTTATCACTTATTCGAATGAATGAGTTCATAGAAATGTCAGTTTTCAAATTATATTAACTGTCAAGTCGCCGGTCACTTTGATTTCTAATGCTGTTTTTGTTAATGTCTTAACTGATTTTGCTTTTTTACTTTTTACTTTTGTAAATGATTTTTTATTGGGTAAGCGATAAAGTACCTAGTTGAGAGCTCGAAATATTTGCTTAAAACTATCCCTCGTTTTCTGACATTATTTTAAATTAGGTACATTATTTATTGTTACAAAATATTCAACGAACCTTTAGAAATAAAAACAATTTATAGCCTATGCCATAAAAAGACAGATGTAAAACGCAGATCCGTGTTCATGTCAATTCGTAATAAATATACTAATACGAATTTACATATTCATAGAATCACAAATAACAAACAATGTTCCAACTTCAATACATCTCCCACTTTGATTTGATGATAGCACTAAAATAATATTTTTGACAAAGCACGAAAACAATACGACGGAAGTCAGAATATCGGGAGAGAATATCAAGATGGATATTTACGACGGCGGATATCAGCAATACGTCACTATTTCACTGGTGCTTAGTATCATTCTAACTGTTCACGACAACCATTTACTTTTGACCTTCGACCTTAAAGCATTTGTTCTCAGCAGGCGCTTATTTAGTAGGTTTAGTAAGTAAACATTAAGGGTCGGCACACACTACATGTGCTTCTTGTATCAAGTATTTCTTTTATATCATAATAAAATGTCCTCAGAGAAATAAAATTATTATCTTTCAGTTACAAATTGCGAAGGTTTTTCTAGTTTAAGGGACTATCCGAACAAACACAGATACTGAAATAAGAAATACAGAAATTGCATTACCGTCTCAGGAAAAGTTGTTCAACGTGATACACATAATATACCTATTAAAGGAAAATCAGCATTAGCTTTTGACAGGACACATCTGTCGGGTCAAATACTATAATAATTATAAATTGAAATAAAATGTATCTCAAGGAAACCACGGTGTCCTAACAATTTTATGTTGAACGACCCTTAAAGGATGTCTTGATACGTTGGTCGGATGGTGTAACACTTGGACGGTATCCAAAATGTCCGAAAAGGCTTTCTTGTAGTGACATAACACTTTTCGTTATCGCCGTATTAGAGCTAAAACCAACTAACTCGACCATTTTAGGGAAAAAATATTTTAGAGTTATTGCGTTTTGAAAGTTTGTACGAATTTTTTATATGATTCCGAGGACGTACAGGCTCATTTTTTTCGTATTCTTATGCTCTAGAATCTGTAGATTACAACCATATTCACTTTTGGTATAGATATGGAATAAATAATACAGTAAAGACCTAAAACTGTTGCAAGGTACCTCAGTTAGTTGGTTCTACCACTCAAGTTTTATGTGGTTAAACAAACTATCTCTGGTTATCGTGTTTTATTACAGAGATTTATTTCATATCGAACTATGAATTTAATGCTAAAAACCACTATCCGTGGTTGTTGTGTTTTGTTGTCTTAATCTTACACAAATATGTACGTAAATAGATAGAAAAAAAACATTTATATGAATAGTTAGACGGTTTTAATGGTATACAACATTGAAATATCGTCCAAATTTTTCAGACCTAAGACGTTTTAAAATGACTTAATCGTGTTTATCACAGGAAGATTATGGAATTTTAAGTACTATCTCGATAAAATCACTTTTAGAGTTTGTAGTTTTTGCAAAGTAAGCCAATTTAATTGGTATTACCATCGGATCTAAGCGACTTAGCTTTAAATTTGTTTTACCATTCGAAAGCAGAGATTTTTCTGAGTCGAATGTAAAAAAGTGTTTTTAGCCCAAAAATCGAGATAATTGGTTTTAGCTCTAATACGGCGTTATGTACATAATACAACGCAAACACTTTTGGTGGTACGTTCGATTCAATCTTTATCTTAGCATGCTTACAACGAATAAGTAATATTTTGAGTTTAATACAGCCATTTTAAACTATAAGTATTTTATAATAAAAAGTTTATTTATTAGGAAAATTTGCCACTAAAAGAAAGTTACTTAAACCTTAAGGATGGAAGTAGACTTAAATTTCCTCCTAGAACCTCTTATTTATAAAATTCGTTGAAGTATGTAATTTAAATATATTATAAAGAAAAACTAGCTGCCCGGACAGACTTCGTTCTGAAAAAAACTTTAGGGGTGGACCCTTAACATTTAGGGGGATGAAAAATAGATGTTGTCCGATTCTCCACCGTATGCGCGCTAAGATTCACGAAAATCGGTCGAGCCATTTCGGAGGAAATCAACTTCTAACACCGTGACACGAGAATTTTATATAAAAAATATTACTTTCCTAACAACTTCCCTTAGCAACAGACATACCCTATTTTTTGGAAGATTCTTTGCCTTATTTACTTTCAACTTCCTTTCCTTAAGCATTTCCCAATAATTTTTTTCTGACGCAATGATCTAGGCAACTCGTCGCCACTCTTTAATTAAATTGGCGCCCAACGTGGGACCAACCTGAATGTAGCCGATATAATAACCGAGTGTATAATATAATTTATTCCAATTTTAACTGTTTATACAACGTTACACAGTAGAAGCTAAGTGATCGAGATGAGAGAGTCACTGAAAATAAATGTATTCGCGCAACACGAAAGCGAGCAAATGAATTAAATTAATCTGACGTACGCGCTTTTACCGCCATTCATTTATTACTAGCGTTACTCGGCGACGGCTCTGTTGTAACGTCATTTTTTACCAGTTTATCGGGTATTTACTTCTGAAAATTCCATTCGCACTTCACACCAATTTAGTTCAAAAACTGATATCGCCCAAAAGACGGAATTTGCAGTTACATTATTATTGAATTCTGTACTACAATAAATTATGAGGAATATTCATAATTATATCTCTACTGTAAAGATCTCTTCAGTAACGATAATGTGAATAATTGTACACACATGTTTGAATGGAGTTAAGGAGTAAATATAGCGTACCCCCATACTGAAATATTTATCGAATAATGACATTTATTACGTAAATCAAGTGGGAAATCTTGGTTTAAAATATACTTGTTTGATTTTATGTCTTCTGCGTAGTAAATACAAATTTTGTAATAGGTACTTGCAACATGTTTTCAAAAATTTCATAAATTATAAACATACAAAATTCAGACAGTTTAATGACAAACAAAATAACAAAATGAAGATTTAACTAAGCACGCACAGTACAAAAGATTTAAATTAAACTTAAATTCATTGCCATATTATGGAGTTTAATAAAGATAAATCACTATTATTTCCTCGTGAGCCTTATATCTGCCTAAAATCGAATTAACCTTACTGAAACGTGCCAAATGGCCAGTCGCTAACTTCAACATTAATAACCTTTAAACCGGAATAAACTTACTAATGGGATAACCTTATTTTGGTAACAAAAATAAACTTTATATTATGAAAACTTATTGTAAAATACATTTTTGCGTTGCACATCTTTGTCAAGGCAAGTCCCATATGATTTCGCGGGTAGATAATTATTATCAGAAAATCACTGTCGCATCCTATTATGTCATCTTAATATTCTTGAAAATCGTTTCGAAGTTGTATTCATAGGCAGCACTGCACATTTATATTGCGGTTCCGATAGGATTTTAATCATTATATTTATATCGTTACAAATATGCGTAAAAAAGCGGCACTTAATAAGAGAGCTTTCTCATTTATCATTTACAATTTATCTAAATACTTTTTAAGTGAATGAAGTCGTTTATTTCTTCCTTTCATTAGTCACTGTTGCATAGTAGACATGTTATTTTACCTCAAAAATTATGATTTTTAAAACTGGAAACTTTCCCAATAACACCAAGAGTATAGTGTAGGTAAAATCGAGAGGTGAGAGAATGTAGGCATGCAGAATGTTTTCAAAGCATTAGTAGATTAAAACTCAACGCTGGAGGGAAATAATTCATTACAACAAACTGTGCCGTCTGTTGCACTTGACTCATCGTCGGTGGGAAACGAGAAGCGAATATTTTGTAAGATTTAAAAGAATGAGTTGTCGTACTCGCTATTGAAATTTTGCTTTAATTTTCGGTCAGTATAGACGTTTCAAAGAGAATTTATATCCTTTGTAACGGGTTACCTATTTATTTACTATTTTTGTCTGCCATGCCATTCGATACACAGGGAATCAGAACACGAGAGTTAAGTTTTTCTCACTTCAAATCCGCTGTGAAGCAAATCATTATCATGGTCAACTAGGACATCTATTATATCAGAAAAACCAACAAAATGTATTATAATATTATGTAATGTATGTTTTCCATAAGTGGCTTAAAGTAAGTTATGCTCAAGTTCAATTTGAAGTTGATCACCAACTTTAGGTACTTTAGCGAAATCTGCGACATCCTATGACTGCCGAACTTCTAGATTCGATCCGTTTTATCAGACTGGATCGCTGTTTAAGCGCTTAATTCACAATGACAGAACCAACGTAATTTTCAGCTTTAAGAACGATATGAATTATCTGTCATTTGATTGAGATAGATAGAGTTATGAAATTAATTTGAAAGTTTTTATTAATCTAGATTAGATCATGTACATTCAGTTTACTTTTGCAGTACATAATATTTTTACTACTTTTGTTAACCCCCAACGTAAAAAGGGGGGTGTTATAAGTTATAGTAAATAGTAGTAGTAGTTATAGTGACCTAATTATGTGTGTCTGTGTCGTAGCTCGTCAAAGAATTATAGAGTACAGTTACGATATTCAAGTACCAATTTTATCGCTTAGTGATCTCTGTTCGCCTGTGATAAGACAACCCTATCCCTGCGTCGCTGCTGTCTCCACGGTACAGTTGGGTGTTTACCCGTGTTTTCACTTCGAATCACTTTTGCTACGAGCTTCCTGGCAATGTATGTAAATAAGACACGGCAGAGTTTGCGAGTTTGCCACGTAAACGGCAAGTAAGCGGTGAACAAAACAAATGTATGAAGATGTTTCATTCTTATTTGAACAATTTGTTAATTTATTGAAAAAATACATACAATAAAAACATATTTGTTAATTTTTTTAAAAAATACATACAATAAAAACATTATAAACGATAAACCAAACACAAACAGCGACCTTAAGACTGGCGTGGTACAAAGAATTTAATAACAACAGAAAAAATTAAGGAAGTTGTAAAAAAATAGTGCCATAAACAATTTTAAAATTACCGTCGCGTCGGCACGAGCAACTCCGTCGTATGATAATGAAAAGCAAACATTAGTGTTATGCAAAGTGACCTAACTTTCAGAACGAAAACAATCCCGGCTCTTTTACAAAAGGTCAGGTGTTTTGTCAAACTAAGACCTTCACACGTGTATTACGTTTTAATTTAAGCTGAGTATTTTAAGTTTAAAAACTTCCGTAATAATATTGATAATGGAAACTAAAAATAGGCAGTCGAGGGCAATGCCGCCCACGGGTGTTTGTGAAAACCTATGTGGTAAAATCGTATAGTCTATATTTAAATTATGTTCCTGGAGTTTAAGTATTGTCAAGATTGAATTAATCTGCAAACTGGAGCAGCATGGTAGACTGTGCCTTATTCTTCAAAGTATCGCTGCAAAATCGACTCCATGTGCTGTTTGTCGCATGCTGGTCACATGCTACAGATAGACCCTTAGTTCCCAAAGTGGTCCAAGTGGACCCCCAGAGGTCCACGGAAGACTCGACGGGGGTCTACGTTGGCGTGACAAAAAATTCAATTAATTAATTAACCAATCAATTCTCACATTTTTTTTTCGAAAACTATGAATCTCAATTTAATCTAAACTCAGCCGTAACACATTTCCATAGTTAGATCTAATCTTCACATTTTTTGTCGAGTTTTGGGAATATTGTAGAAATGTAGCTGCAGGGGTCCACCAGAACCAGCTAAATTTTGAAAGAGGTCTATGAGAAAAAAGTCTGGGAACCTCCGCTACAAACATTAAGGGTGTGAAACGTTTGAATATTACATTAAATATTTGAAAATTTGATCAAAATGATAGATCACATGAACGTTATATAAAAAGAGCAGTATACAACCTTATAATAAATGTTATTAGTCCAAATTGAAGATCACATAAATATAACATTAGATCACATGAAATTAGGTCATTTTTTTTTACAGCGTATGAAAATAGAATAGAAAATAGCATGTGAACGTCATTTCAAGTCATATTATATATCTGTTATTATACCTTATACCAACTATTAAACACCCCAAATATTGTACTAGGTTCATGTGTGTTACATAGTAATGTGTTACTTGTTTTGTTCATGCCACCATCGACACAAGGTATCTTACTGCGGGAGTATGAATGTACAAGCGTTTATTTTTACCGTTAGAATTTTATTGTTAATGATATCAACTAGAGCAGGAAAATGTCCCTTTGTTTCTTAGCTGTTTTATCTTCATCGGATTTCATAAAGCATATTGTTTTACAGCATGAAATAATCTCTTAGAACTCTCTCTTTCAGAACATCGTGACAATGACAAATCTCCTTAGAAAATCGGAGAGTTACTGCTAGTAAAAATAGTGCATATAAAATTAGGACCCAATCACCAGAGTAGAAAGCTGAATATATAACCTCTGTTCCATTATCCATAAATCTTTATTAGCGTAGACAAAACCTAGTAATTTGTCTTTACTATAAAATACCCTTTATTTTATATAGCGGATATTACTATATTTTTGAAACAAAAACGCTGAACTCGCACTCAATTTATGTAACGCATATTATCATATTATATAGAAGCCTTATATTACTTTATGTAACCAGCTCATAAAATTTCATTCTCCAATAACAATATAAGTTACTACAAGTGGGGATTTCTCTTATAGATCTTCAAATTTATTAGAGTGACTCGCGTTCCACGTTGCTTTTACGATGAACAATAACGCCCCAACTCAGGGTCACTAACGGTTACTTAAATCGCTCCTTAGTACAGACTTTGTAAGGTGATTCTTTACTAAGGAGCGATTAAAGTAACCGTTAGTGACTCTGAGTTGGGGTGTATGGGAATTGTTTCACTACATCAAGCAAAAACTTAGCAAGGGCTTATGATGCAATCAAAAAATTGATTTAATTTACACTGCTGTCAAGAAATCAAAATCATGTTTCCAATTTCCGTGATTCTAAATTTAACACACATACCCAGTATTACATCCCATCTATAACAACCTGTTATTGAATTATTTAACATGGGGCATTTTGAAGGGGAAGTATTTAAAAAGATAAAACATTGAGGTATATATAAGAGAAGACATCTCAAAAAAAATGTGTGTCCCCGCTGGGCGGTTCTATTTTCAAAATTGAGCCCCTGTTCTCATTTCAAAATCGAACGAATCCATTGGAAATTGAAGCCGCACGGCGCCAATTCATTTGAACAAACATTGTGTTCGCGGTGTCTCTTCTATACGCTAGTAATAATACTTCAATGCTATAAAACAGTTTTATATCTTTAGCACTTAGGACTTTCTAACCCTAAACTCAGATCATATGAAATTTTACGAAAACATAATGTAGCAGCCAGATAAGGATAGCAAATAATATATAAACCCTGCTACTATTATAACGCAGAAGGCGTAGGTCTGAAGAAAACATTTATTTCCTATCTACCCCGGCTACTGAGATACTGCGAGCTGCATATTGATGCGAGATAATTTGACGAATAACGTCTTCATTTAGAAACATGAATCAGCTGCAAATATCATCAGCGCCGCATCGTGTTCACACGCAGACTATCTTCATGCATTCGTCGACCATCTTCGAGCAAGTTTCTTCAACGCCGCAGTCGCTTTTTCCGAGTTCTTCTTGCTGTTCCTGAGATGTGTTCCGCGCCGTCGCCGCCCGCCGAGTGCGCGCGCGCCCGTCCTGCTCGCTTTTATACGGCCGTCCAGCGCAGCAACTGCGGGAGGCCGCACACGAACCTGCGCGATCGCCCGGCGACCGACTCATCGGCAGTTAGAGCGCGACAGAAATATTGCGCGTCTCGTCTCTCACTATTAATCGATTTACTATAATGTTTTGCTATTATTATCACATTGTCATTGGTCTAAATTCTTGTATTTTAATTGGCTAAGAAAATAAAATTAATTACTATTGGTAAATTCGTAATGTAGCCGGGAGTATAAATATAGGCAGGGTTCCCTCAATAAAACATTCCCATTCGCTTACTCAATCAAGACCAGTAGTTTTATTCTGACCTTCTGAGCATTCTATACTTTTGGAGTCTGTTAATGGTGGACCCATACCACCACCATTATAGTGGTGACCCCTGTCCGAACACGAAGAGGAGGACCCCTGTCCGAACACAAGGAGGAGGACCCCTGTACGAGCACCGCGGACCAAAATCCCTGGAGGAAAATCCCTGCAAGAAAATTAAGAAAAATATCAAGAAGGAAGATCCACGCATCGGAAACCCTATCAAGAGCTTCGAAGGACTTCAGTATATAAAATCAGCGTAATCAAAACGTCATTATGGAGCGAGAAATTAAGAAATCCGACGAATCGACATCAAACCCGGCCAAGGGACAAGAAATCGCTAGTATATCTCTGTCGTTGAGAATACCACCGTTTTGGAGAGATAAACCTCGACTTTGGTTTGTCAGTTTTGAAGCCGCAACGAACGATTTGAAGAAAAGTCAAGCACAATTAGCACAGATGGTTATCGCCCAACTTGAGAAGCAAGACATCGAACAAATTTCGGACCTGTTGTACAACCCACCGGCAACCGACCAGTATAATTCGCTGAAAAATCGTCTGATTTCTGCATACGAAGAATCCGACAGTCGCCAGCTACAGAAACTTCTATCAGAGATAGAACTTGGAGACCAGAGGCCTACACAACTCCTACGCAGAATGCGTACGTTGGCGCGAGATAAAGTCCCAGATTCGACGCTACGGCTAATGTGGGTAAACCACCTACCCCCACATGTTCGATCGGTACTAGCAGTGAGTGAAACATTCAGCACGCAGACGAAGCTCGATGAACTGGCACTCCTGGCGGACAAGATGATGGAAAACAGCAACAGCTCACACATATCGATGAACGAAGGCACTTCAACCAAGGCCAATGATACCCAGTTTCTTCTCGAAGAAATTCGGAAGCTATCATTCGAAGTCGCCGCGCTCAAAGCTTCCCAGCATCAAACCTGTTATCCGCAACAGTACAATCAGCGCAATTACCAACATCGAAGATCACCTTTTCGTCGTGACCGCTCTGCAAGTAGAAGTCGAACAAGCTCAAGAACAAGATCTCCTTACTGCTACTATCATCGACGTTTCGGTTCCGAGGCAAGAAAATGCACAACACCGTGTACATTCAACATTGAAAATACGAAGTCGGAAAACTAACTACTACGCTTGATGCGACGGGATCCGGCGTAACAGAAAAGTCCTACCGTCTTTTTGTCACCGATAAAAAAAGCAAACTTACCTTCCTTATCGACACCGGAGCGAATATCTCAGTTTTACCGCTGAGACAAGGACAGAAGATGAAGCCACTGGAATTTCAACTCTACGCCGCAAACAATACGACGATTCCGACATATGGAGAAAAATCAATGGAACTAGATTTGAACCTACGCCGACCGTTCAAGTGGAGATTTATCATCGCTAAAGTCAGTAAACCAATCATCGGTGCTGATTTTCTTCAACATCACCAGTTGATCGTCGACATCAAAAATAGAAGACTCATCGATGGGAAAACCAATCTTGCATCTCAGTCTTTCGTCCAAGCAACCAATCTACCCACAATAAGAAGCATAGATGTTCAACAATCATATCACAAGATCCTTGAAGAATATCCTGGAATCACAAGAATAACTTCAATGAAATTAACACCGAAGCACGACGTTGAACATTTTATCGATACCAATGGACCACCACTACACTGCCGTGCACGTCCAATCGCACCGCACCGATACGAGCAAGTTCGAAAAGAATTCGAAAACATGATCGAGCAAGGAATATGCCGTCCAAGCAAAAGTCCTTGGTCATCACCACTTCACGTCGTACCGAAGAAGAACGGAGAATTACGAGTTTGTGGAGATTATAGAAGACTGAACTCTATTACCACTCCTGACCGCTACCCAATACCGCGAGTCAAGGACTTCACTCATCAACTGTCAGACAAGACTATATTCTCCACCATCGATCTCAACCGAGCTTACCAACAAATAAAAGTACGTGATGAAGACATAGAGAAAACAGCAATAATTACACCAATGGGATTATTCGAATTTCCAAGAATGACTCCAGGATTGAAGAACGCTGGTCAAACCTTTCAAAGATTTATACACGAAGTACTTCATGGACTCGATTTCGTTTTCGCATTCATTGATGATCTACTTGTTGCAAGCCCTGATGAAGAAACGCACAAAACCCATTTACGCACCGTGCTACAACGATTAGAAGAAAATGGAATCACAATAAACCCTTCAAAATGCATATTTGGACAACAAGAAGTTCAATTTCTTGGTTTCACAGTCAGTAAGGAAGGAATCAAACCGCCTACTGAAAAAGTCAGAGCAATCATCGATTACGCGAAACCAAAAACAATCGAAGAATTAAGAAGATTTCTTGGAATGATAAATTTCTACAGAGATCACATACCTAAAGCCGCTGAAATTCAAGCACCACTTCACGCCTACCTTCACAACACGAAGAAAAAAGATAAAACATCAATCGAATGGAACGATGAAGCCACGAAGGCATTTAAAGCTTGTAAAGTTGCGATCCAAAATGCAGCTTTACTCGCTCACCCATCACATGAAGCAACACTTGCTATCTTCAGCGACGCGTCCGATATATCAGCGGGAGCTGTACTTCAACAATATATCAATGGGAAATGGCAACCACTTGGCTATTTTTCGAAGAAGTTCTCCGATACTCAACGTAACTACAGTACATTCGACAGAGAGCTACTCGCTATCTACATGGCTATCAAACACTTTAGAAAAACGTTCGAGGGTCGAAACCTGATCGTTTTTACCGACCACAAGCCATTAACATATGTACTTCAGAAGAAACCATCACCATCGGAAACACCACGACGAGCAAGACAACTCATTTTCATAAGCGAGTTTACGACCGACATACGTCACATCAGTGGGAAGGACAACATAGTCGCCGACGCACTCAGTCGCACACCAATCGACAGTGTAACGTGCCCTACATCAATCGACTATCACAAGATCGCCGAAGCGTAAGACAGAGATAGCAACAACATCAAACAACTATCGAAGCAAACTAACTTATCCATGAAGCAAGTTACAATGCCGATGACTCATCTACCTATCTACTGTGAAGCCTCAACGTCAGTCATGCGACCATACCTACCAGAAGAATGTCGTCGCGAAGTCTTCAATGCAGTACATAACATCAGTCATCCAGGTGTTAAAACAACAAGAAAACTCATCACTGAAAAATTCTTTTGGCCTTCAATGCAAGTGGATGTTGGCAACTAGGCGAAGCAATGCATTCAATGTCAAAAATGCAAAGTACATAGGCATACATCAAGCTGCCTAGCTTCATTTCCACCTACGGAGAGATTCGAACACCTGCACGTTGATATCGTTGGACCATTGCCTACGTCACCGCAAGGATATCGATATCTCGTAACCATGATCGACAGAACAACAAGATGGCCAGAAGCAATACCAACCGATGATACTTCAGCCGAATCCATCGCAAAAATAATTTATGAAAACTGGATTACTCGTTTTGGATCACCAAAAACCATCACAACGGATCAAGGAAGAAACTTCGAAAGCAACCTATTTCTTAAACTCCTTCAAACGATGGGAATACAGAAAACACGTACAACGGCATATCATCCGCAATCAAACGGAATAGTCGAACGATGGCATCGTACATTGAAGACCGCACTCAAAACTCGTTTATCTCAACATAAAAAGTGGATTGATGAGCTACCTACAGTGCTATTTGGACTACGAGCAACACCGCGCGCAGACACTAGTCTTAGTGCCGCTCAGCTAACCTACGGCCACAGCATAAGACTACCGTGTGACTTCTTCACTTCAACTTCGTCAAACAATCAAGAAATGAATTACGATTATGTCACTCAACTTCAAGAAACAATCAACAAAGTCTTATCGTCGCAACGCATATCATCACATGAAAATAAGAAATCTGTATTCATTCATCAAGATTTGAAAACATGCAATCAAGTTTTTGTCAGAAACGACGCGGTGAAAAAACAATTTCAACCTACCTACGATGGACCGTATAAAGTCTTAGAGCGAGATAGCAAGACTTTTAAATTACAAATACCCGGAAGGAAATCTACAATAATATCGATCGACCGACTAAAGCCTGCCTATATTATTAACGAGGATACTTCAGAGGACTCATCATCATCATCAGTACCATCTCAACCTCCAGCGAGGAAGCTTGAAAACCCATCATCTACAACATCAACTCATATCAAACCTATTTTGAAAACTACAAGATATGGACGAGTCGTCAAGCCTCCGGTACGCTTTCGCTAGGGGGAGAGTGATGTAGCAGCCAGATAAGGATAGCAAATAATATATAAACCCTGCTACTATTATAACGCAGAAGGCGTAGGTCTGAAGAAAACATTAATTTCCTATCTACCCCGGCTACTGAGATACTGCGAGCTGCATATTGATGCGAGATAATTTGACGAATAACGTCTTCATTTAGAAACATGAATCAGCTGCAAATATCATCAGCGCCGCATCGTGTTCACACGCAGACTATCTTCATGCATTCGTCGACCATCTTCGAGCAAGTTTCTTCAACGCCGCAGTCGCTTTTTCCGAGTTCTTCTTGCTGTTCCTGAGATGTGTTCCGCGCCGTCGCCGCCCGCCGAGTGCGCGCGCGCCCGTCCTGCTCGCTTTTATACGGCCGTCCAGCGCAGCAACTGCGGGAGGCCGCACACGAACCTGCGCGATCGCCCGGCGACCGACTCATCGGCAGTTAGAGCGCGACAGAAATATTGCGCGTCTCGTCTCTCACTATTAATCGATTTACTATAATGTTTTGCTATTATTATCACATTGTCATTGGTCTAAATTCTTGTATTTTAATTGGCTAAGAAAATAAAATTAATTACTATTGGTAAATTCGTAATGTAGCCGGGAGTATAAATATAGGCAGGGTTCCCTCAATAAAACATTCCCATTCGCTTACTCAATCAAGACCAGTAGTTTTATTCTGACCTTCTGAGCATTCTATACTTTTGGAGTCTGTTAATGGTGGACACCATACGCCACCATTACACATAATATCAACATCGCCATATCAATATCAATGGAATCACTGCTTTCATAATAACGCTTATCGTATCTTTTATACTAGCCAGACCTGCGCCAGCTCCAACAATCGCGAATCGTAACTAATTTGTAGTAAATCACGCAGAGCAACCCGTTTAAATATCGAATCGTACATCCATATTTATTCTGCACCATTACCTTTCAATGAAGAGAGTTCCCTACTCAATTATGTACTCGAACATTGCCAAGCGCCGTGTATGTAGTGGTTTGAGTGATACCGTTTACCCAAAATTGGTAAATTACAACCAGTCCTCCGTACATACGATTCCACATCGTTACATACATTGTTTTAATGTACTCGCTTGCACATAATTCATGTAATTACATTCGGACCCGGTACCTTTTTATGAAGAGAACAGTCCACTCAGTTACGTATTTAAACGTTTGGGAACAGATATTAATTTGTTGCGGTTTGTATTTTACCTTTTACCCTAAATGGGTAAATTAGGACGGTTTGTCTGTACGAAGGTAATTACAGATATAAAGTTCGGAAATATTACTCAGGTTTTGGTTTATCGTAACGATAATTTAATAATGTGGTAAAGCGCGAATTTATTGTTTTAATTTACTAATTTTCAGCAAAATAATTATGAAAAGCTTACTTGACTTCTTTGACTAAACAACTATATGTAAACCTAAATATATTTGTATGTTCTGAATTCTTAAATTTCGAATATTAAAATGAAATGTCTACCTAATTTGAAGATATTCCTATAATATTTATGATATGTTATTGTTGTTCATTTAAGCAGAAACCAATAAAATAATAAATCATTCTCTCTTGAATGAATCTTCATTATCGAAAACGTTTTAAAGTAGATGCTTTAAAATGTAAATTGACGTGAGAAACAAATTAGAAAGATCATTACCTTAAACTATGTCTTATAATATTTTCTCGAGAGTTCAAACTAATAATATTCCCTAAATTACAATTAATTTATTATTAACTCCACTCCCTTCCCAAGCCTCGCATTCACACGCATTAAGACACCGAAATATCATACATAGCTACGAGAAACAATCATGACAAAAGACCTCCACGTTCGGGGGTAATTTACGAGCGCGGGGCCCTTTGCGCCCTCATTTTATTACCCTAGAGGTCGCTGTGATACCACACCAAAATCATTACCAATAAATGTCACGTGGTCTCTAACGGTGTGAGGTATGGCGGACCTGAGAACGAGATGGCTGCTAGTTGATGTAATTATTTCAGTGAGTAAGGACAACATGAGAACACCCATTGTTCCTAAGGGGTCGGTAAACGCGGTTGCATTAGCTAAGATAAATGTTGGGTGACATACAAATGTTGTCATGTATAGGAGGCAACGTAATGATACTGTTAAAATGATTCAACTTATTTTTTTTTTAAATAAAGATTCTACTGGCGCGTCTTGGTTCATGGCATCTCTCTCTCTTATGCCTCTCCAGTGGGCAGCCTCCTCTGACGTGTAAAAGTAAAAAGGGTACTCCCAACTTGTCAGCTAATGCTCAAAACAAGTTTTATGTAAATCATAAAACGAATAAATTAATAAAACGGCGCACATAAAACCGTCAACGAGGCAGTTATTATCGATACACGGCATGTTTTCAACTAGTACAAACATTAGACCCGGACAATAGATCGAACGGCGCATAAAAACAGGATTGCTGACGCATATTGAATGTCCACAAAACATTGCATATGAAAACAAACAAGCCATTTCAATATCGGCACACTGCACGTATTTTTGTACATACATTAATATTTGATACCGATAGCACCTGCGGATAATGAGGGCAAATGATTTTAAACTTATATCATCGCGGACACGTAATATTTTAAATGCAACCGGTATGCACTATTCGTATTTTATAATACTGATATTTTGAACCAGTTACATGGATCGTAGTTATAGCGAGATGTACAGTTCGGCATTTTATAATCTAAATTTTTACTAACAAAAAATAACCGACTTCAAAGTTACTCAAAAACTACTTGTTAGATCTCGTTCAAATTTATGTGGGACTACACGACAGGCACCAGCTTTCGATTAAAAAAAGAATCATCAAAATCGGTTCGCCCAGTCGAAAGGTCTGAGGTAACAAACATAAAAAAATACAGACGAATTGAGAACCTCCTCCTTTTTTAGAAGTCGGTTAAAAATAAGGATTGTGAGTACGTGGGTACCATTCTCTGGCACTACGACACACGCGAACATTGTAACATGTATAATTCATTTCTTAACTTAATCTTTACTTTAGTATAAATATGTTGTGTGTGTGTGTTTAGCCAGAAATATGAAATGTCTTCTTTTTTTCTTTTCTTTACTCGTTGCGTTTGAAATAATGAGAGCAAAGTTATCAGTTATTTTTATGAGAAAACTAGCTGATTCAGCAGACGTTGTTCTGCACCATTTTATTTTTCTAAAATAAAAGTACCCTAAGTTACTCCTTGTTACATGAGCTGTCTGCCAGTGAAAGTCCCGTCAAAACCAGTCCAGCTATTTCAGAGATTAGCCAAAACAAATAGACAGACAGATAGAGAAAAATTGTAAAAATTGTGGTTTTGCAAATGCCCTTAGTAAAAAGGGGTTTTTTTAATATTACAAACTGACACTCCAATTTTATTTATTTGTATAGATGCATAGCATTAACTCATAAGATATAAAAAAATTAGATTTATCTGTTATTCTGATGAGGCTTTATTCAAAATTTTTATTCATGTAGGTATCACTGATACACTTATGCAAGTATTTTTTTAATCTACCAGAGTCTCGGAAAGGTGCTTTGTCATGGAGGAGAAGAAACGCAGCAAAGAAACTCCTCAGATATTGTTATTGACGACCGTGAAGCCCAGTGCAAGCCGGGTTGGCTGCCTAGCAGAAGACATGCATGGGATAAAGATTTATTGTCGTGTATTTGTAAATACCTAATTGTGACATACATGGCACCCCATTACAAAAAGTGCTAGAGTTCTATGGCAGTACTAGAATCTTTTTTTTAATTTTCAAAATTAATTAGATATTAGATACGTTAACTGACGTTTTCCACCAATAATGTATACATGCATGTGTTAGTACTTAAAGAGTATACTTTAAGTAAAAATTATTGACATATACGCGGACAAATTTTGTCATCATTTTAAAGGATTTTTAAAATAATCTGAATCAAGAAAAAAGATGACTCCATTAAAATGTATTTGTAATTACTAGTAATATTGCGCAGTTGTAACAGTTGCCTCTCCTCGGTTGAATATCTTCATTATTTCCAAACGTTCGTAATTAAACAGGTGATTTCACATTCATAACTTTAAAGTCCAGTACAATTTGTACCTAACGAACATGCAAATTAAGTTCAAGTTTAAACGCCACCAGTTAACTTATCAAGTTCACATACAACGCGCAACGAAACAATCTCCCAACCCGGCTACAATATCCGTAGCGATTAGCGCTACGACGTAGCAGAGCTACGGCAATCGCTACGATGCTACGCCTATATTGTTTTACTAAATACCCCTTTTATGCTTCGACTAAACTGCGAGGAGATAGTTACTTTGGAAAATGTGCTCTTACATGCAATGAACCCCTTTCAGCTAAGTAGATATAATGGATAACGCCCATTTGTAGACAGTAATTATATTTTCGCTGCTACTAATATAGGTAAATTGGTAAATAATTATCGAGACGGAAAATATTCACAAGCGTACTCGTGTTGGTATGCAATTCAAATGAAATATCATTCCAGTAAAATCATTTTGATTATTCTGCACAAAATTTTGTTTACGGAAAATTTTAATGCATGTTCATAATTCGCTACACGACTATAATATTCAATAGTGCCATACTTTTTTCAAAAATTTTGAAATTTTGATATTACAAAAAAATATAATTGATTATTAATTAATATGTACCAACAATAAACTACAAGATAAATCTAAAAATACCAAAAAAGGTGAGAAAAAGTAGTAACCCAGGTTCAACATAGCCTTGATGACAAAATAGTTAAATTATTGCACTTTGGATAATAATTAATAATTATTGGTAATTTAATAAGCGCCCATAATAAAATTATCTATGCTACGCCGTAGCACTAATTGCTACGCAACTCGTACGGCTACGCTTACAGTAAAGGCCTTAGGTTAATTGCTAAGGCTTTCTACAGGCTGTAGCGACTTAATGTATGTAAGTTCGCTCGCGACGCGATCCTGTCGTAACATGGTTTAATATGTTTGTATTTCAACCTTATATCAGAGTTAATACAAGGTGTGACAATTTAAATAATTAAACAAAAAAGATACAGTTTTTAAAGCAATTTTTGTGGGTAGTAAAATGCTTTAAAATATTTATTTAGTAATAAACCTATATTGTACCAGATTGTTACTTTTTGAATCATAATTAATGTAAAAATTGATAGATTAACAGGAAAATAAGTATTGTGTGTATAAACCCGTATCTTTTATAACTATTTTACAAAATGTTCTTATTTCATTGATTTAAGCTGTTATAAAAATTAAAAGCTACGAATGAAAGTTTGCTACTTTATTTAAAAAAATCCCGAAAATAAATATAAAACATACAATTAACATACGTGTTTATTGAACAACAACTCTTAAAAATGTTCAAAACCATGAGCGCAGTTTTTTTATTAATATTATAATTAAAAAAAAATAACATTAATGTGTAAAAAACCTGCTGCTTACCGATGGTCACTATAAAACATTAAACACCACATTACACATAGTCCTCGAGCGATCAGTAACCAAACAACCTTGAGAACGTATCAAGAAGTTATCTCACTTTCACTTCCTTAGATCCATCCATCACATGAAGCCGAACTTACTTCTAAGAGGGATGCAGTCATTTCGCGCGTACCACATACGAATCGCGTGTCATAACCCAGCGCGCATGCCGTCCGCCTCCGAGCGCGGTCGGCCGGCGACTGCCGCGGACATGCTCGCTGCGCGCTCCCCGCCCCTCCACTCCGCTTGCGAATTTCTACCCTGTTACGTAACTATAGCTGTGTTTCGGAGCTTTCTCAACGGTATGACTTGAAAATCACCGCGTTGCGAATAATGCGGTCGAATCGATGATTTGGTCTTAATATTTTTTTTTTCTTCGATGTTTAATTTATAAAATATCTTCACTACTTTATTTACAAAAATAAAAATAAAACATGTTGAACTAAGAAAAATTCTCGTAAAAAAACAATAAAAATCCTTGAAAAATATCTGCAACATAATTTAAAAAATTACTAGAGCCCGATATTGTCAATTCAGATAATTGTCTACGGAAATACGGGGAAAATGTTTCACGTGAGCGCGAGCCGCGCATGCGCGCGGGAGCCCCGCCCTGCCCCGGGACAGCTTGCCCCTATTTAATATTTTAAACTTTCACGGACAAATTGAGCAAAATTCAAAGCTATAAGTTCGATAAACATGAAGCACATTTGATAAAATGTATATCGAGAGCATCTTACTTGAAATAGGTAATCTTAGAGAGATATGCAAAGTTTTTCCATTATAATTTTATATTTTGTTTCCCACTATCATTTTCATTTAATTTTTTTTTCTTGATTCTAATTAGAAGTTTTGGTCATGTATATTAATATCAACTAAAAATACCTAGACTAAAAAAACAAATATTGGAAATTTCATTTATTGGTCTTTTGATGTGTTGAAATATGACAAACAATTATTATGTTGGACGTGAATTAATACTTTTACGGCCGGTCTCAATAATGTACTAACAGATGGAAGACTGTTGATAGGGTTACCATTAGTATGTCATCTGTCATATTTGAAAATTTTTCAGACGCAAAAATTGACAAATATGACAGATGACATACTAATGGTAGCCCTATCCACAGTCTTCCATCTGTTAGTACATTATTGAGACCGGCCGTTAGGCGTATATAAAATTGTAACTGGTAACAATTTAAAAAAAATCCGGATACCTTCTTTCACAATATAAAATAAAACGTTATAAAAAAAATAAAAGAGAGAAAGATTTTTTTTCATCCAATCATATGGGTTATCGATGAATAGTACTTTACAGAATATTACGTTATGGGTGAAAACCATCTTTCTATTGTCGAATCAGTTTGCGAATTATTAAACTTTAAAGTGTTGATATTTATTAGAACATCACTCCTAAATCCTAAAACTAAATGGTTTGTTTTTGATATGAGAAAAAAATAAACACAATGGACTTAGCGCGTCCAATTTCAATTCAATGTAAATAAGCCATCACAAGTTAGCAAGATCCGCAATGGGCAATTAAATATATTTCTGACATAAATGTCTTCAGCAGCTAGGAATCGAACTAGGGACATTTCGTTTGGCGAATATTGTAACAATTGTACAGTTGTGTAATTTAACGTTACATCATTTATATTTTTCATCGAAATTTTAGCGTTTATTTTTTATGAATTCTGTTGCTGCTTTTATTTAACATTTTTTGCTACAGATACAAAATAACAATGACCAACAATTACATAGATAAGAGTATTTCTCATTAAGATATTCAAGTAAAATAACACGCCTCGCTAGCGCCTTGTATTTTTCGGGCGTCTCTAACTTTAATGTAGGCATCCGCCGTAAATTCGGTGACGTCGCGAACTTAACATCCGCTTCAAGAAATAAGAGAAAATCATCAAAAACTACCAAAATCGCCAGAAATACGACCGTTTTGAATACAAATTGAATGACTTGTTTTTTTCTTTCAATGCAGTGACCATAAAATAAAGTTCGAGAGAGCGTTATGAGGTTTTATTTCAGTTTTCGAGATAGAATTCTGAGCCTACTTACTCGTAATCTCTAATTAAATTGCGTTTAAATGTGAATTAATTTATACGTCTACATTCCGACCCTCGCTATAAGATCAATTAAGTCTTGGTGGGTATCAATCCTAGTTAAAACCGAAACAACACAAGATAACAACGGATTTCTGCTTTTCATTGAACTATTTGATATCGATCTTAGGGCTTAGTTATGTATATAAAAATTAACTTTCAATTTGTATTGTATGTTGGACGCAACATACAAATTTTTCCATTCCAGTTCTATAATAATACATTTAGTTTGTACAAACGAAACAAAATATTCATCAATTTAACAGTTCTAAAATGTTTAAATTTCAATAAAGATAATCATGATACGCTAGACAATAAGGTATCGCAAAACATAATTGGGGCTTACACGACAAATTTTATTATGAGTGTCACGTCCGGTGCCATTTTCTGTTCAAATTTAATTAAAACGTGATGGTGATAAGAAAGTAATAGGTTTAACGACAAAAAATATAAACAATCAAAAGCTTATTGGAGCCATTATGTATAATGTTTGTTACCATTTCAATCAGAATGTTGAAATGAAACTCTAGTCTAATCAAACAAAACCTAAATCAGTCTTACGCCTCAACTCAGAGTCACTAACGGTTACTTAATCTCTCCTTAGTAAAGACTCACCATACAAACTCTGTACTAAGAAGCAATTTAAGTAACCGTTAGTGACTCTGAGTTGGGACGTTAATAAAAAATAATCAGCTATCTTATAGAGCCACATATTAGGGCCACACTAATACATATGTAATTAAATTATAACAAAGATTACCAACTGTAAAAGGTAAACTGAACATACACATAATTTAAATTTGTGTGTTAACAATATTATTTATATGAATAATTACAGTCACTTTAATTTTTGTTTACTACCTACACTGAAACTTTTACTCATGTTACAAAACATCACAATGAACAACTCGTAATAAATGTTCAAAAGTAAAAGTGATGATCAAAAGTAAAAATCTGAAACCAGAAGCTGTTTCAAAAGAATTGAATAAAATCTAATTTCCGAACTAAATTTCCGAGGAGCTACAAGCCTACGCTATAAAAACACTCTCCCTTGTCCATTTTGGTAGATAACGAACACCATCGATCATTTCGGCAAATATTTGGACATCGGATTGTTTAAAATGTCGCCGGAGAGAAATTTACTCGGGAAATTGCGCCTACAAATAATCTGTGATCTGATTACAGGCTCTTGATAATAATATTACACGGAATTCAATTCTTCGCATTTTTAAATTGTTCGAGCGCTCGGCTCCGAGATGGACATCTGAGTCTGTAAGGATAAAAATCATATTAGGGCTCCGTAGGATCAGAACCTTGTTGAGCTGATCAAACATTTTTTCCCAAAATATGGCCTATATTCACGTACAGCGCACGTCATACGTACGCTATCGTCAATTGACGCTTGTTTGCACTTAATTAATTATACTAGTTTAATAACTAAATTTTTTAATGAAAAAGAAATACTTAACTGTAACTGTTTAATATTAATTTCATTTGAAAATTTATTCTAAAAATAATGTTAACTCCAAAACTACCGTACTAAAAAAATAACAAACAACAAAAATACAAAACAACATACTTATATGTAGATACTCCTCCACTCACACAATAAAAACTAATCGTACGTGTACACGGAACAAAAATAACTCTCTTCCATTCCTTATCCGAACAACATTTGTAACGAAAACCGCCATCTTAGTTGCTACGCCATTAAAACCGAAAAGGCACTCAACAAAAATAGATAGAGTCAAGAGAACACAATTAATCAATCCGACGATGCAAAATCGTGTGTAACATCCCCCTGTATACCACCCACTATACCCATTAACCGTAGCAACACTACGACTGTGCAAGCGATAAAATATTTTTTTTTCCTTCAGAAATTGCTTACAATTTTAAGGGAAGAACTCATAGAAAGTTATTGTTGTATTTTTTATTAGAAGACTATTATTTGCCTTAAAAAAGTTCAATATTGGTGTGACACTTGGGGCTACAAAAAACATTCACTACTACAAAAATGTGTTTATCTTAAAGAAAAATTGGGGGTTCTGTACGAAAACCGAAGCAATGCGATGGCGGTTACTAGTAAATGATAAATATCTGACATCTGTTTCAACCGCGTGGTATTAACATTATGAAAGAAGCACAATTAAAGCAATCAATAATTTAAGTAAGTAATTTGAAATAAGTAATTCAATTCAATTTTAAATATAAATTTAAGATTACATTAATTTGCATGCACTTAACTAAGACCTTCAAATATATACTCTACTGCATTAAAATAAAGATTCTATTCTATTAATATTATACTTAGATAAAACTATAAATGATATACGAGTATTTGCCGTATTTGCGTCGCTGGTATATTTCAAAGGTGACCATGCAACAAGTGCCTTAAAGGGGCCGAGGGATGTTAAGTGGAAAAGAAGTCGTTATTGCAATTGTTTAAATCATTATACTCCCTTTGATGGGCGATTCGGCTCGTTATATTTGATCAGCATTTTTAACGACCTACAAACAGGCAGAAAATGCAGAAGAAGCGGATAACAAAGTTAATTTATACGGATTATAATGATCTGGTATTTCATCTAACCTTTGACACTGTTTATTTGAAGGTAAAGTAATGTAAATCACGTCAAAAATAGCTACGAAAAATCGGCTACAACAAATTAATTTAAAATTAAAATTTTCTACAATTAGAGCATGTACATACACTATTACATTATGACATGTATACGCATGATTGTCCGCCAATCACGTGGGCACGCTAGGAACTCCTAATAGTTTGTAATCAAGAAAGTTTGAATTAATTAAAGGGGCTAGTGACCAACCCAACTACGAGTATTAGGGATCGTTAATGAGTTCCAAAGTCTTTCCAACACATCATAATATTCAGTCTTAAGTGCAGGACCGCTCATAGAATTTTGCTTCGACTTTCGACTGTTATATACAGTGTTTAAGGCTTGTCATATCTGACCACCTATTCCTTAACTTTATCGACACCCATTGATAACCCGAAATTGGTATTACCAAACTTACTCGACACCTAACTACGTATTTAATAAGGGTTTCAGTCCTTACACTGAAATATAAAGCCTAAGCGAGACTTGTTGCTTACTTTAGCACTCGTATAACTTCCATTAAATATTTTAAACAAAACCTACACTACCAAACAAAATGAACCACGCATTAACTTGCAAAACAGACTTTACAATCCTCAGACAAATCCAATATTTAACCCGCCGAATGAAATTTGTCGATCGCTTACAATCAACGCAAACTGTGTGGGCAATGAACAGCTAAAGCGAGGGTTCAAGCAGACGTGCAGTTCCATTGCCGCTGCAGTCCGCTGCCGGCGACTACGGAAATAGAACTTTCGCATTTCTGTGGAACACGTTATTTCCTTTGATGCTGCTCTCAACAAAATTGAACATGTATAAAGTATAAACATGCATGTCCTTATGAGGACGTGAGCATATCGTTGGCCATTTTATGCCTTTTGTTCAAAATGCATTTTGAAATAAAGAAACGAAAAATATTTGCCTCTTACCTACGAATTGAGCATGATAAAATAAATATAATAGTAACTTAAAAAATAAATTGCTTAAAAAATATGACATAGTAAATTGGAGAATTTACTACTCAATTTTTTTGAGGCCAATCAGGTAATTCGAGTTTCTTTTATAATAATGATAATCAACAGTACTTTTGGTAATCATATAAAAAATTTATGTTCTGAGATATAAAATGCAATTGTATTAAAAAACATTATAACTATATTTTCTTTCATTTTTCAATAATGATTACGGCTGTAAATTGACTACCTATTGGGAGAAGACTCGTTTCATTTAAAAAGTTTAAAGACAAACTAAAGTACATAAAGATATAAAAACGTTGACCAAAGTCCAATGAATACGGAAATGAAAACTTTGAAAACTATTTGTGCTTTTATTTCTTCACAAGACTTTAGTCGAAGCGCTGTTTCCGGCATGTTGAAATATCTATTTAAAATTGTTTAAACTCTATCGTCAAACTTCTTCTTTTACTTATACATAATATGTAGTATTGTGTCGTTCTCTGCCAATTTGAATAAAAACTGTAATATTATTCTAATTTTTTTACTGCACTATAATATAGTTGTTTATAACAACGATGCCATTCTGATATAATTGATTTTTATGATCTACAACCGAATGATCAAATGAACCATACCAGTGAAATTGTACACTGAAATACTCAAACTATTACTTATAAATGACGTAAGCAGGACTTTAAAATTTTCAGTATAGTCATAGTCTACTTAATAAAATGCTAGCGGCCACTGACTACAGACAACAGCCAGAACAAGTAGACTTAGAACAATTAAATATGTAAATGAGTTTCTTGTGTAGTGCAGGGAAGTACTAATAGTTTTTGAAAGTTTATCCCCTAAAGTGGTAAAATAGAAGGTAAGCGTATATTGTATTAGCGTTAGTATATTGGTACAGATCCCCTGGCACTACCGCAGAGCACTACTGGGAATGCCACATTTAAAATTTATTTAAAAACAAAAAAGCAAGGCAACAACCCATAATTGTCCCACAGCTGGGCTCGGGGTCTTCCTCACAATATGAGAGAAAATATTAATTTAAGATTATATAATCTAAATTTTACTAACAAAAAATAACCGACTTCAAAGTCTCAAAAGCTACTTGTCAGATCTCGTTCAAATTTATGTGAAATCACATGACAAGCACCTGCTTTCGATTAAAAAAAGAATCATCGAAATCGGTTGGCATGATATTGAGTTATTCGTCAAATTGTCGCGCACATCTTAACACAAATTTACGACTTATGTGGTTTTCTCATGGATGCCATTGACAGATCTCAATAAAATTTATGTGGGACCACATGACAGCCACCAGCTTTCGATTAAAAAAAGAATTATCAAAATAGGTTCGCCCAGTCCAAAGTTCTGAGGTAACAAACATTAAAAAAAAACCAGTCGAATTGAGAACCTCCTCCTTTTTTTGAAGTCGGTTAAAAAGAGCAATGTGGCAAAGCAACAACCCATAATTGTCCCACTGCTGGGCTCGGGGTCTCCTCTCAGAAAGCGAGGGTTAGGCCATAGTCTACCACGCTGGCCAAGTGCGGATTGGTAGACTTCACACACCTTCGAGAACTTTTATGGAGAACTCTCCGGTTTGCAGGTTTCCTCACGATGTTTTCCTTCATTTGAAGGAATGTGGCAGCACCACTTGAATCATAGTTGTCGTGACAACGACATACATAACAACATATTCAAGATGATTTACAGCCAGCAAAGATGATATGAGATATCTATGCAGGGGCCAGGGCATGATACAAAAACGTTCCTTAATGCTTAATGTTACAAACTGTTTGTGTTATTATTCATGTTAAATGCAACCTACACGTAAGGTATGAGTTACCATTGGTAGTAAGACTAACTTTCTGTAACATTTTTTTATAATGCCCTGAATACCTATTTCTCTTGCTGTCTGTACACCGGGCTCCGGCGAGAGCGGAAACGTTACGTTGGGTTGAGAACTTCTTAACATTTATTACTTCAAACACATTTGTCGAGTTGGTAATTTATTATAAACACTGTCGCTTGTCGTATTAATTCGCATGAATTGATAGTTTAGATTTGTTGCTGGCACTCTTTTAGAATCAATTCTCGATATTGTTTAATAAGTTTTATTGTTTGCCACCGTTTACATCTAGTTTGACTACTTGATCATCTTTATTCCTTTGTCCAGCCAGCTATACTCAACTATTTCATCAACATGTCATAATTTATTATTCCACATATCGAGTTAAGACGACCTTGCACATTTCTAACGTCTTCCAATCAAAATTTGTGAACCTTTGTGAATCTTTGCTACAATCTTCCCTTATTTACGAGATGAATCTCATAAGATTAATTCCTTGACATGTCACTTCTTTCTTAGTCCTTTTCTATCCATTATTTCTCTGCACATACCAACTTTGTAAATGCTTTTCCTAAAAAAGAGTGAAAGTGCATAGATTTGATGCTACAAACCAATTTTTGACGATACAGGCCGGAAATCGAACCACGGAATACAGCACCTGGAGCAAACAGAATGTCCACAGAAGACAGAATGTCCATTTGTCTGACTCCTAACTTTATAGTTATACTCATATAGTACTTAGGTCGGTTTTTAGTACAAAAAAATATGGATTATGCTAAATTAATTTTTTGATTAAGCTATTCTATGAAAGCTTAAATAGACAAAAGAATAGACAAAAGAAATCGGAAAAATATCCCAAAGAATCTGTTTGATTGACTTCAGTCTTCGACAATTAGTATGAAGTATGAAGGAAGAAAAGAAAGCTATAAAGTCATTAGAACACTTAGAAGGGAGCCTGCAATACACTTCTTGGCAGACATAAATGCTCTAGCGAGTTAGTTCTATCTAGAGAACTTAAACTGTATAACAGGATACTTTTCCTCCAACTACCGTCTTTATTTTCCACCCTGTATATTACAAACTTTTTTTAACAAATAGGGCTTTCATAACAGTGGAAAAGCAAACACGTATTAAAAATAACTTCAATCTGCCACAGTTCTTTGTGTCATGAAGCATTTAGTTATACGTGAAAAGATTTACCACGCTTACTAGCAATCACTGTATGATTGATTAGGTACTTACGCCCCAACTCAGAGTCACTAACGGTTACTTAAATTGTTCCTAATTACATAATTTGTATGGTGATTCTTTACTAAGGAGCGATTTAAGTAACCATTAATTACTCTGGGTTGGGGCGCTACACTCCTACACAAGTGTAAATTTTTAAATCCATAGACCCTTTCATTTTCACCAATAAAGAGCTGATGAACCTTAAAACGCATGAACAGATCTTCATAAATTGTAGCTAAGAACGATCTCGATTACATGAGCATTTAAATAAAAATCCGCATTACAATCAGTCTATTCGTTTAGGAGTTACGATGCTACGAACAGATACATTGACAAACTTATCAAATCAAATCAATTTTTATTTGCTTGAATGTGGGTATATACATTGTCATATTGTTCATAATAAAAATTATAAATAAGTAATACTTATAACACTTTTTGTGTCGGGGGTTTATAAAACAGATAGGATGTAACCGAAGATACAGTACCTACATCGCAAATCGCAATGTCAACAGGTGACTCTTGTAAAGTCGTAAACCACATTTTATGTATGTGCCCGGCGTGTGTCCGCTCGCAACCATTCCCGGGCCCTTCACCTGATCATAGGTCGAACACGTTAGAAACTGATTCCATAGACCCTTTTAAATAAGACATTCAATAAAGGATCATTATTATTTGTACCGCATGTTTGAGTTACGTTCTCAAACTTCTACCATTGGGATCAAACGAGATTTGCGCTTTTTGTTTTACGTATTTACCTCAGGAAAATGTATTTACGCATTTACGAAGCTGTGGAGGCAGGTAGGTGGGAGTCGATCTCAAACCCACACTCCCCTTATGATTCCGAAAATATATTTTAAGCTTGTTTTATGTCAATAACGAAGCTGACTAGCCACCACAGGGGTCCATCGACTATGGAAAAGTTTATACCGGATACCGGATGACGACTGCCGGATACATTGATTTCCGGCTAAGAAAAAATGGGGATGCGGGGACCCATATTATTTTGCCTTTCTGATTCTGCGACTACAACACATAATAACATATAAAATTTTATTTTAGAAAGGAGAAAAAATCCCTACCACCTTGCATGAGTACAATCGCAACCAAATTACAGTACAGAAATGACTTACACCAAAGTCTCATCCGTCCTTCAGCAGAATATCAAACCATGTCGAACTTAAGATGAATGGAGCCTCACAGTACGCACTAACAGATTGGATGAATTATATATGGATCTCAATTATTATTCTTCTAAAACATATAATCGTTTGATAGATTAAATGATTAAATCATTTTCAGCAACAAACATAGTAGCAGTCAGAAAAGAGCTATTGGCGCTACAACCCGATTATAACATAAGATCTTATCCAGGCCATCCCGCATTATGTAATGCTGATGTTTTATAGCGTGGGGCCGTTACCGCCCTGTTTCCGCTCCATTGCTCGCCAAGTCAACTGGCTGATGTGTGTAGTGACAGCAAAAGCGTCGCTGGACTCATTGTACTGCGGGAAATGCCCGGACGGGACAGCCACGGCGCGATCCAAACTCGAGTTATTGTCCTAGGTAATAGAGCATGTTTTTGTTTGAAGGCAACAGAATGCATAAAGATCCGATGCATGATAACGTTCACACTAATAAGGGTGTGTTGGCACTGGCTTTTTACCCCTATTTAGTTGATTTTTTATAGCGCTACGGTTCGGTAGGTTTTAAGTGTTGTCTTGGATGGAATCCATTCATTGCTGTCTGAGCAAATGAACTAGTCATCTGATAAGAAAATATTTTAATTGTGACTGTATAAATCTATCCAAATCTGTAAACTAAAAGGGACAGCGGGAGTCCTCTTCATTTAGTAGGTTGAAGTGTTTTAGTTTTTCAGGGTTGGCTGTTTCACATGTACTAACTAATATGTATACTTAATGGATTCAAAATCGATTTCGTGTGTGTTAAATCCGCCAATCCATACGTACTTGGCCAACTTGGTGGATGCCTTTACCTTTGACATTGTGAGCTGAAGATAGCAATGGGCAGTTGGAGATTGTATTGTACATCAGTAAAACCCTCATACTGTGTTTGCTTTCAATATCAAACTGAAAATCTCTTGCTTCCCATAATAATTAACAATACTCTCATGAACATCATTATTTTCTTCCGTTTTAAAAAGGTGCTCTATTACGGACGAATTCTTCGCACTTGTATTTTAGTAATACCTAACGGCAGCCCGGCGATTTATTAATGAGAAATCTCTTCCCGAGTACATACAATACATTAATAATCTTAATAATGATATTTTTATTTGATAGATTTTAAATAATATTATCACTTTGAAATGAGCAGATGCAAAAACTCCCAAAGACTTTTTTCTGCTTACAGGTAACACTAACCACATAACTTTGATTAAGTATGAAACCAGCATTTAACTTTTAAAACGACTATTTGTTTCTTACAGGGACCGGTGAAAGGGGCAGACAGGACGGCAGTAGCCATATCTATAAAGAAGATACTTTGTGAGCGCCTGAAGACAATGGAACAAAATGTGGAGGCATTGTCTCAATACAAAGTGGTGCTGGACGATGACCCGGGAAAGGGCAAACAGGCAATAAAGAGAACAATTACGTCGCTCGCGGCCGCGCGGCTCTCGACGTACCCCGGTTTTGTTAACACGGCTTAGCTCACTGTATCGGCATAGATATATTGGTTGAAAGATCATCCTAAGTTAGTATTTCTCAAAAATTTTAAAATTGTTTTGTAAATCAACAATAAAAAGTCGTTTAATAAAGGATGACATTTACAGATAATCTGCATTGGGAGTGTTCATTCATAATCACTATTGAAAATTTTAGGAAAACATGAATTTGCATCTTGAGTTGTATTAAGGTTCATTATACTTCTTGCCATCTCATTTTACAATTACTCTAACAATTCTATGCCCTAACATTACTTCTGCTTACTAACTGTCACTCAATTACTTTTAACGTAACCGATTATTATTAAATCAAAGTCTCTCAGAACTCTCAGAACTCACAGAATGCAAAACAACCTTCAAATGTTAAGGTCGGTCTCCTATTGTGCGACCATCATTTAATATCAGCGACTGTAGCCTCAAGCATGCACCTTTAATCTTCTATAACGGATAAATACCAATAACTTATCTGGCCGTCCAATGTTTAACCTGCAGACTTTTATGGAGGCTTTTACGGCTCTAATAAATGGTTTTTAATTTAAAAATTTTAAAGCCTTCCCCATATACCGGAGGACTATCTACCGCGATCGTAACGGATTTGTGAAGCTCGAAATGAAAGCAGTTAGCTTTCGAGCGCGGCTTTCTTCGGGTGGACGTAAAGAAAAAGTCAATATTTTTAATTGTAATAAAACTGGGATCAAACACGAAAGTGAAATTGAATATGTCTTTAAATATTTTTATGTTTGTTTTTATTAATATTTATATTTATTTATACAGGCCAAAAAATTATTATTACATGCAAGTCCATCTGAATTCACTGTACAAAAATTATAACGTTTTTTACATTTGGCTCTTAGCAAAACAGGCGCTAAGCGACGCGACTGTACAATGCGTTTACATAATCGTTAAATTGTTTTTATTTATATTTTAAATTATTTGTTTACTAACATTAGTTGTAAGTTTTCACCGATACTAACAATTATGGACTTGATCCGAATTAAATATATTATTATTATTATTATTATTATTATTATTATTATTATTATTATTATTATTATTATGCGATTCTCTTAGATATTTCAATCTTCTCCAGTAGGTACCAATAGCAACGGCAGACAAATCACTAGATAAAGAAATCCTTTCAAAGGACGTTACTAAAATAGAGAGACAATATTGATACGTGAAAAGTAAAGGGCAATTTCTATAAATGCTATTTTTAGGATACCAATAAAATACCAGAAACCTTACAAGATCATTTCTGTCCATTTATACCTTTACCTTTACCACGCCATATTCTATTCAAAGAATCTATAAAAAATCAGGGCTACTGATTGAATTTTATTCATCGAGTGTATTGCAAGTCAAGGCCAACTATTTTAAGATGAACTGACTATGAAAATAGACATGAAAGAGTTGAAAATAGAGTCTACCGATGTACTACATCATGCCGGTGAGTTGGATCCTACGCAAATATAGCCTCACAATAGTGAATCTATTTCAAGTATGGAGTAGAGATATCATAACCTGTATTTAGGTAATTAATGAAATGTTTATGTTTGCCTTCAATAACATAAACCATCAGACCTCTCACATATGACGATACCATTTTATTGACTGAAGGAAAATGCTTCTACGCAATACCACGCCTATTGTAATAACACGCCTTTTTGTCGTATTATAATTTTATCTTTACGCAGTTATTATAAACAGAAACAGATACATAATTATGAATTATAGAGAAAATTTATCAGATACAATTACGGGTACAACTATTGAGAGACAGTTTTGTTTTTGTACCAATATCACATTTCGATGTTATCTTAACCGACGCGACGGATGGGACACAATGCCGGCATCTTACCCGGGTAATCCGGACTGAAAGCTTCGTGGAATTCCAGTTTTAGAATTCCAAGCGCGCTCCCACACACGTGCTGGAACAATGCTATATCATTTCATGAAAGTCTTGTGTAACTCTGCGAGGGATGAAGTAAACCAAATGGAAATAATTCGAGAGCGATTATAATAATTTTTGAAATCGATTAATTTCGAGATCGCAACTATGCCAATCCTCGACGTATGCGGTCCTAGAAGAAAAAACAGCCTTTTCCTACGGGTAAGACAGACGGCATTTATTACTTCTTATGGTGATATCAAACTCATGTCCAAGTAGTCTTGTCTTAAAAGTAATCGTTCAGTTTGTAATAGAGCTCAAAAATTAAATAGTTAATTGAATTGTCAGGAAATTTTGTTACTGTCCTAAAACAAACCTATGTGCTACCACTGATGAAATAATAGTACTTATAATAGGTGCTACTATAAAGGCTTTACCAGTTAAAGCAGAAACGTGTTTATTTCCTAAAAAGCTTGAAATTTGTACGATTTATTTAGCACCTTGTTTATATGAAAGGACCGACATCAGCATGAATTCTATGAAAGAATTGCTTTTAATATCCAGGCCGACAAACAATTTTATTTTCGAACACAAGATCTATTCCAGTAACAAGATTACTATTAAGGATGCATAAAACGCATGGAATTAAATTAGGTCGAGCGAGTTCCTATGATTAGCGTAGCGATACCCCTTGAGAACTACCCGCAAAGTTTACGAGGGCGTTTCAGTAATAAAATTAACTCCGAGGCTGTGTCCGTGTGTTTAATACGAGGCCTTTTCTACCCTTTTTTAAGGTCCCGTACATCTAGGAAACGGAACCCTAATAGCTCTTAGAAATAATAGAAAATTTTTAACTGTTATCCCTTCTTATCCACCGGAACGACAGGAATAATATGACATTGATAAACACTTTGAGTGATGACATTTTTATTTATTAAAAAATGTAAAACGCTCCATAGATACTTTTACACAATATTCAGTAAGCAAAATCACATTATTAAAATGTTTTGCAGAACGTACGTCAACCAAGATTCCATCTAACTTGTCGCACAGATACGAGTATGAAACAACACGAAAGACCTGAATAGTGATTTAATAAAAAAAGAATTACAAAGAAACGGATGAAAAGACGTCTCAAATCTCGAGTACTTGGAAATAACAGTAAATCGTGTTCCACAAGTATGGAGCGCAGTCAAAACACAATGCTGGCGACCATAATATTCACTTTAATACAAAACTGTACGAGTGGTACGTATTTACTGACTCGCTTGTTGCGGAGTTTAATTTAATTTTTAAAGAACATCACTGACGTCCTCAAACTGTCACATTGTAACGCCGAGGAACGTTTAGAGATATTATATCTGAGTTCCTTTTATGCGAAGATAAAATAGTCTGTCAGTCGTTTCTTCATTTAATTTTACTAGTCAGAAATGATGACTAAAGAACACATTTTTATAAGTAAAAAGATAATTAGTAGTGAAGAATAATATTCAAGCACTTATTTTATTTGTACATATTGAGTACATGTAAGATACGCACGAAAAACATAACCCTTCTTTGGCAGTCGGCTAATGGACTATACCCAACGAATGGTGGCTGTAGGATATCTTGCTTGGATGTGTACGTTATTCACAAGTATTAACAATTAGTCGTTAGGGACTTCGGACCCCGAATATTCCAATGTAACACGGAAGCGAAGAATCTACTACAACCACTATCGCTCACTATCAAACTAAGAATCACATCCGAAGATGTTCCTCGGTCGATCACTGACGAGGCAAGACGAGCCATGAGCGCGTTCGGAACAATTGTCTTGTTAATACGTATTTATATTTATTTATTGGGATTTTAGATTTTATATTTCGATGTACTAGTTTTCGAAGGCGTCGCGACAATAAACAAGACTATATGTGCATAATACGTATGTATATGCTAAGTCCAAAACGATCTTAAATATGACTGTATGAACATTAAATTAATAACATTTAGTGAACTCTTTAAAAGACTGAAGATTTAAAAGATATACTACTAAGAGATAAAATTTTTGAAGTTGGTCCTTCGAACACTTTTGAAGTAATTTACGTAGTTCAAGTTTTTGTCTTAAATCTTAATTGTAAATTGAATTCTGCTACCTACTGGTTGATAAATAGCCGGGCGATGAACTGTCGATCTATTTTTCGTCTGTAGCCGTCTTTTCCGTCGCCGACATGCAATCAGTAAATTTCCAGAAACTCGTAACGGACGCGAAGGCGCTCAACCGTAAGTTCGCAAACATTTAAACCTTCATTAGGTGTTTGCATAACTCATAAAAATGTCTCCTTAAGATATTTTTAAGGAAAATACTCGGCGCTTGTACGGAGGTTATTCGAATTTAAGTGACAAAACCTGATTTCTTTTAATTTTTGTTAGAGACTGAAAAAAAAACATGCGATGAATTTTTGTATTTCAATACTCGTGGCTATTTCACACAATTTGGATTCAGACTTTCATCAATGATATTATATGTCATATTCTGAGGTCATATTATGTGAGTGTTATGTATAAATCAGCCCACATTTATACTATGACCTAATGTTCCATTGAATCTATCAGAAATGTCATAATCTGACAGAGCTAACACCTCCAAACAAGATGTTAATCTGACAGAGCTAACACCTCCAAACAAGATGTCCTAAATCTCATATGTCTCTATTGCTTCTTCAACCGATATCAATGTGCGAATCAACACAAGTATTCTTGGCTAAATCCTCATTCCAACACCTCTCTTATATGACGTAACTATGACACAGAATGGTTAATTACGTAAAGAAAGTTTACCACCAGCGTTCTCCCATCCAACTATGCGCCATCGTACTATGAACGCTTATCATAATAATACATATTTAATTAAGTATAATCTGTAATATCATCATATTACATTAGTTATGCATAATTCAAACTGTGGCATCTACTCAGATGGCTATTAGCTGTAATTAATTGGAATAGGTCTGTGTCATCAATCAAATACTCACGTGTTTCGGATAGCATAGCGAAGCTGAGCGCAAGACATGAATCTGTAACAAAACAAACAAATATTAACTTGGATGAAGATAAACAATTTTGAGAAAAGCTTGCACACTCTCACATCCGCTCAAGAAATCCGAAGTTGCAGATGACATGGGTATACACAAAATGAGACATCACAAACAACCACGCTAGAAAACCGGCGAAGTGCGTGTAAGGCCACGCGTAATGTACCGTTCCATAGTCGTATGTTCATCGACTATTATTTTTAACTTATAACCCATGATAGTTTTATTTTTAAATCCGTTTTTTTATCGTATTAATTATAATCTGTGCACCCTACCCTTCTCGCACTCATTACTGTGTCCTCCTCCCAAAGGTTGTCTGGAAGAGATTGCTCTATAGCGACAAGACATTTAACAGAAGGAATGGCCCGGCCCACCAGAACGATTCACGATAATTCAGCCATCTTTAACAACTATGCTTATGGGTGGTCAAACTGGTCAATCACTTATGTCAGCACTGAGATACCCTATAAAGGGTGGCAAGTATTTAATTACATACCAAATTTAACATCATCAACCTTTAATCAATCTAATATTGATTTATGATGTAAGATATAAAGATATTAACATTATGTAATTACAGTACGTCTCTGTGAATAATTGGCGTGCAGCCGTGTGTGCCTTATTGCATAATAATAATCTATGTTATCCATCTTATTTTAATATCTCATTGCCATCAATAAAAAACGCAAAGTTTTCTAAGACAGTACCAAGGACATGTCAAGGCATTCCTCGAGCTAGCCTGACGTCTTAAGTAAAGTAATGAATGTCCAGAATGCCCGTCGATGTCTGTAAAATTCCTGCGCGGCTGTTCGGGGCCCGCGGAATGCCCAACTCGGAATGTTGTTTACACCTCGCGACCTGCGACCGGGCGGCGACCGGCGACCGGGCAGCGACCGGCGACCGCCCGCCATCGTCGATTAGGCCATGTGGACATTAACATATCTTTGGTTTTATATACAATGTGATTTGGATTTATTATGTACGATTTTATTTGGTTTTAAATGGACACTAATAACATGACTGTACAGTGTACACATTTTCATGTTACTATTAGGACGTGAAACAGGATTTTTTAAAATAATAATCACAATAAATTTTATTTCTATGACATTTATCATAAATGTCCGGTTTTTATATTATTATTATTATGCCACATCTCTCGCTACGACGAGCTTAAAGCTTAGTTGATAGTAACGCTGCCCAAGATCTCGTATTCGAATTTACCAAAGTAGTTAATTATTGATTTAAAAGTTTCACTGTATACTGAATTCGAAAAAATATTTTGAATATTTATGAATTTATATTCTTTACACCAAACTTCTTCGAAAAGGATGTGAAAGTGGACGGGGACGCAATTTGCGCTAATGTAATATGCTTTATATAACCCAATACTACAAACTTCATTTTTCAATAATCAAATAAAAAGAGTGATATTAACGCATGTAACAGAATCGCTAACACACCTTACACAGATCACCGCAATGCATGAAATAAGCTCTGCGATGAAATTAACGTTCGGTGTCCGTAATATAACTAATTTGAATATTCGCTATATTGCCACGTCATGGCTTTAACAATCTCTCCCCGTGGACGCGTTAAGCGATATATTTTAAAGAAGAAAAAACAAATGAAATTTATAAGTAGGTAATACACATAAAGCAATTTCATTTGTATTAATGACTAAAACTCTATTCAAGTAGGATCAATACTTTTTGGGAAAATCGTGGACATGCAAAAAGCTTATTTTTTTTTAATGTGACAAATATAGCAAATGAGCTTGCAGTGCCACCATCTCCTGACGCTCATAACCATTTTTAGGGTTCCGTAGCCAAATGGCAAAAAACGGAACCCTTATAGATTCGTTATGTCTGTCTGTCTGTCTGTCTGTCCGTCCGTCCGTATGTCACAGCCACTTTTTTCCGAAACTATAGGAACTATACTGTTGAAACTTGGTAAGTAGATGTATTCTGTGAACCGCATTAAGATTTTCACACAAAAATAGAAAAAAAACAATAAATTTTGGGGGTTCCCCATACTTAGAACTGAAACTCAAAAATTTTTTTTTCATCAAACCCATACGTGTGGGGTATCTATGAATAGGTCTTCAAAAATGATATTGAGGTTTTTAGTATCATTTTTTTCTAAGCTGAATAGTTTGCGCGAGAGACACTTCCAAAGTGGTAAAATGTGTGTGTCCCCCCCCCCGTAACTTCTAAAATAAGAGAATGATAAAACTAAAAAAAAATATATGATGTACATTACCATGCAAACTTCCAACGAAAATTGGTTTGAACGAGATCTAGTAAGTAGTTTTTTTTTAATACGTCATAAATCGTAAACCGCAATTTACCTCGATCAAAGTTACAACGAACTTCAAGAACTTTTATATTATGTTACTTGCTGCTACGGAACCCTTCATGGGCGAGTCCGACTCGCACTTGGCTGCTTTTTTTACTAACAAACCTTCAATGAGACAGTAGGAGGGAATTTAATCAGTAAGTAGGTCCCGTTAGATACATACAATAATCTCAGCCAATTTATTAACAAGCCAAGCAAAAACCACTTTGTTTCTGTAATTGTTATTCTTTTTTTCCAGTACCAAATTTTAAAACTTTTTTCAAAGTCAAAGACGAATGGACGAATTTCAATTCACAGCTTATTAAATTTGTCTTTAATAAAATTTTAGTAGTCCGTGTTAACCTTGGCAACACATTAATCATTCACGTTACTCGCTTCTCGCTCGTCGCCGCCGCTGCAACTAAGTACAGTGTTCATTGAGTTCCAACAATAGATTTATTGATAACGCTGGTACAATAGAATCGAAACAATTCATCACAATATTATATTGGAGTTTATGTTAACGATGTGGTATAATTCGTGCTATAATTATATCCAGATTCAAATTATTCCAGGAAGTAATTTTGGATGTCATAATGGAATCGTTGAGATATATTAAATGTAATAAAACAGATTGCAATCAAGTCACATTTACGTGGAATGGTATTAATGTTGATCATATTGTGTCTAATATATCATCGACGAATATTATTGGCATTGGAATTTTAGGTATTCAAATTTCCGTTTATATTTTCCTGGTAAATGCGAATACGTACCATAATAATTGCATATTAATAATAACATTGTTTATTATTTTATTTCAAGGTTGAAGAATAGTTTGGAGATATAGATTTCTAATACATATGATAACAGCCGTCACCGCACATCACGGTGTACCAGCTTCCATCAACACCTCCTGGATACCTGGCGTTCGTCCACAGTCCGGTTCTCGCATAATTTTCTACCCCTCACGTGTAAACTGTGGAACTTCCTGCATCGGTGCTCCCTTCCAACTATGACATGGGGTCATTTAAGAAACGGGTCTATTGTTTTCTTCGAGGTCGGCAACGCATTGGTGACGCCCCCGGTGTTGCTAATGTCCGTGGGCGGCGGTGATTACTTACCATCAGGTGACGTCTGCTCGTTTGCCTGCTCATGGCATAAAAAAAATCGTACCTGCGTGCCCTCGACAGTTGGAATCATTATCGACTGTGCCACTGGGGCGTGGTCTAATAGTGTATTAACTGTAAATTGTATATTCTCATTGGTTAGGCACTCGATGGAATGTACATAAAAGGCTATAAATAGCCACGTGGGCGGGATTGGTTCATTAAAATTTTACCACAAATTGTATTTGATATCCTTGTTCTAGGAATAACTAACCCTAACCCAAATTTAATAAGAACACTATTATATAGGGTTGGAATTTAGTAAATAAGGAGGGAGTCCTGGGCGCTAAATGAAATGAAATGAAATTTATTCTAAGATCGTTTTTATAAACGCTTTTCTAAAATTAAACTCCGCCTATATTTTCCACAGATCCCTATTAAGACTGGTACGGGAAGATGAAGCAGCATGTTTCTCACAAGTACAGACGACACTTATCAACAAGCTCAAGCTAAATTGCCGAAAGCTAGCTAGCTTATGATGCCTAAACGGACAGTCCTTTCTTACTTTTTTTAGAATTTCTATAAATCTGGTTTGCTTGAAAAATTTGTCTCGGCAAACAGATCCATACAACTTATTTGTACATACTTATCCTTGTCTTAACGGGATGGAAAAATCCTAGTGCACACCCGGAATTATAGTTCTAGAAGGAATACAAGTATGTGTTTATTTATTAATATTGTCATTGATTGGTACATAGTTTCCAAATTTCACGTCACTTAATTTCAACCCAAATGGGAAGATGAACCTGCAATAGCTAATTTATCACTGTTCTCTTGAAAAGCACACAAAAATACATTCATAACACACAAGTACGAGTACATACATACACAAAATTCTGAAGCGTGAAGTACTGCGGAACAAAACACACTTTGAGTAGTCATGTGTATTGTAAGGGCGCATTCACATTCGGCGGTCGACGAAAAAAAGGGAAATAGCAAAATATTGTCCATGACCTTTTCAATTGAGCCAAAAATTATAATGTATAAGCAATAAAATGTTTGTTTATATAATACCTGCAAGCCTATCTAATTGTAGTAATTTTCATCTCAGTCAATCAGCCAGTTTTCTCAGCAGTCAAAACTATATTAACAAACCTCTTAAAAGAACTTCCATACCGGCTTTTATCTCCTGTTCCGCGCGAGTGGAACCATCCCGGAATGATAAGTATTTTTATGTTGACCCCGTAAGTTTCAACTAAGCTAAGTATCATTTATAAGTATACATTGTGATAAACAAACTCAAAAAGACTGACAAAACTAGATCAGATGGACTATATAAATAGTAAACCCTAGGTACGAAATGTTTCTAAAAATTATTAAGTAAGTGAAACTTCTATGAAGACGGGGTATTATATTTTTAAAAATATTAAAAACAAACATAAAAAAATACAGTCGAATTTAACCTCCAACTTTTTTGAAGTCGGTTAAAAAGGAAGCAAGGATCCCCCACTAATACTGACTCCGACTCTGCGAACGGAACTCGTAAAAAACATTTCAGAGTCCACTTGGCAAAGAAGGGTGGTAGCTATCCAGATGCGTAATAAGCCTTATCATAATAGTACCACTGGAATTACACTGGGTGGTATCCAACCACCTCCAACAGAAGGGACCGTTCACCATGGCCTAGTCCGGTTTTAAGCGGGATGCACTGCGAAGAGTTTGGTTGGAACCACTTACACTTAAAAAATACATTTACTCGTATACCCAGTGTAGTTGAGTTGAAAATTCAATACCTGACCCATTGACAACAAAACGAAAATATAAAATACCCAACTGGAAATATATATAAAATACATACAAACACTTCATTCCTATCAGAGTCCACCGCAGTGTTAAAAGTGGGAACAAAGGCGGACGGGTGAACGCTGCCTTAGCGCACCGCGCCACTCACTTGACCCATATACCGCAGCGGGGAAAAACTTGCGGATTATCGAATGTGGCAGTTGGGCGGGCTTAATAATGTAAACCCGTGATTTGGGGATCATTCCGCACAACCATAATTAAATTATGTTTTTAATACCTACATCTTTTATGGAACTAGGCGACAAACAACCTGACGATGCCTGATGGTAAGTGGCTATCATCACCCATGAACATCAGACACCCAAGACATCACTGATGCGTTTCCGGCCACGAAAGAAAATGGAATTCAATAATATTTGCGAGTTGCGATGCCATCCAAATTATTTTTGCACTTGCAGTTACCCTAACTCGATTCATGAAGATTACAAATTACATTACAAATTAGTTGGTAAAAGATAAAATGTACCGATTTGGAATGTGTGTTGTAAAATAATTGGGATACTTTTGAAATCAGGAGATAATTTCTCCAAAATATCTGTAAAGGGAAGTGCTCGGGTATTTGATGAGTAATAATTCCACCTCATGCAATCAAATCCTTGTACAATCCTTAATCAAACGTTATATCAAAATGACGTTTCGTGATCTATGTAGTTAAACCATAGCCTCCAGCGAAAAGCTCCTTGACTCACCATTTACCACTTATTAGCATATACTTATTTATATAAAAAACAATTCAGTCGTCCAAATCGGAAAATCTATTCAAAAAAATTAAACAATACCATGATTTACAACGATGAATTTCGGAGTTTGTGTCAACCTCAGTTGAGTAAATCAAGCGGTAAACAAATGGGATCCCTGATTTGATTGGTGAGTAATGAGGACGTGAGCGTGTCAAAGATAAAAAGGATTTACGTACAAAGCACCTTGTAACAGATATCCGGCGGCGGTAAGCGAGAAAAATCAAATATAGTAACATAGAGACAAGTGGGTAAAAAACCCTAAAAACACCAGCGCCACGTAATTGCATTTCGGACTATTCTTCATGCTTTGTTTGGACGATGTTGTTTTGAGTCTCTTTTGTTTACGGGCTATGCGTATAAATACATAGTATGAAATACTCGCTATTTCCCTGTATCCATTCCGGTAACATTTAAAATAACACTGGATTTGAAGTGGTACAATACTAGCTTTTACTTGCGGCTTCGCTTATATTATTATGTCGTTTTCATACAAAGTTTCAGTCCATTATTTTACACCCTCCACTACTAACGAGTATTTATTTTTATACATTCTAATACAAATTATGTAGAACATTACACATTAATTTTTCAACTTATGCTTGACATTTTTTTTATCCACAATCATTTCGAAAATGTGCTTTATCATGGAGGAGAGTAAATGACGAACAAATTTATTAACAAAATCAATAATTATTTATTATTGTACCACACTCCACACAGAACGTCTATACTGTCTATAAACAACATTAGTGCCACTCTATCCGTTACATTTATCGGTGCGGCGAGTAAACATCTCAAAGTGACTCTTTTTAATTTTCCGCCTCAATTGTTTCTTCTGTCTTCAAAGGATGCCACTCTTAGACGTAATAGTCGAATGGAGGGACCAGGGCGGGTAAGTACCTACATGCGGAGCGGGGAGAGAAGGTTAAGCAGGCTTTTTACGAATTTGTGATAAAAATCGAGTAAGACTATTATTCATCTAAGGCATCCATTAATTTGTATTTCAAGGATGATTGATACTTCGTCTTAAAGCACTCTTAGTCCAGTTAACTGACGTAGATAAGACGTTTGGCTCATAGATTCTGTAAAGTTAATGTTATTCTTGTGAGAACATTATATAGATGTTGATTATGACTTTGACAGTTGAAGAGCCTGACTAAAGCCGTCGGCTCTAAACTGACGGCGATAAGATTAAGAAGTTTTTATTGAAGAAAACTGCACTTAGAGCTAAGAAATACATATAATTCACAAGAAAATATAGGATGAAGCGATGTGACTGTGATAAAACTGCTTTTATTTGCAAACGGGTAGCCCGCAGCCGACACAGCAGTTTGCGAGCTAATCTAAAATTCATATTACTCCACACTGCTTGGCACTTTCACCAAATTCGATCCCCACGAATTCGTTTCAAAGAATTGGGTCTTGGTATAATGTAATTGGAACATACTTCGTCTATTTTTATTGATTTTTAGGGTTCCGTAGTCAAAACGGCGCCCTTATAGTTTCGTCATGTCCCGTACGTCCGCAGCATAGCGCAGAAACCTTGGAAAACGATTCAATTGAAAAAAAAATCTTAAGAAAATAAATGTAGTAATTTTTTTTTATTACGAGTCACCGCCCGCGCTTTGCTTCGGTTTTCTAATTTTTTTACACCTTGGGTTACATTATTGGATTTTTACTAAAGAACCCTAATTTAAAAAAAAATACAATATAGCCTATGTTACCCGGGGATAGTGTAGCTTCCCGACAGTGAAAGAATTTTTCAAATCGGCTCAGTAGTTTCGGAGTCTATTCAATGCAAACAATCAAATCCTTCCTCTTTATAATCTTAATATATATAAATTACGTGTCACGTTGTTTGTCCGCGATGGACTCCTAAACTACTTAATCGATTTTAATCAAATTGGCACACCGTGTGCAGTTTGATCCAACTTGAAAGATAGAATAGCTTACATCTCAAAATAAATAAAAAACTTTTGACAGAACGAAGTCTGTCCGGGCAGCTAGTATTAGTATAGAAGTATAGATAAGTTGCCAGATATCCAGATAGCCATGAGTCCAGATAAAAAATATACTAACTATTATTATCTATTCCTGATTAATTCCTGATTTACCTGTGTGCTAAATTTCAGAAAGACTAGCAGACATCCATACACTTTCCCAAACATTCACACTTATAATATTAGTGGAAGTGGAAGTAGAATGTAGGATAGTACCTTTACGAAGATATCGCTCACCTAGTAATATATTGACACATCTGCAAAAAATGCAAAATAGAGTACCTATATGGCATACGTGTTTAAAAGTGCATAATCTACATAGTGGTAAAACGGCACAACGCTAGTTTGCGTATTCATCGAAAGAGGTCGTTAGTGTCATTATACGAGTACCTTGTTGTTTCCTCCCGCATTCACGTAAAACCATTTTGATCCTCGTTTCTGTAAAATGTGAAAATCGTAGGTGTAGCGTAGTGAGTGATATTCTGCACTAATACACAGATTACACAGCCACATTTTTTTGTTACCACCATAGCGAATATTCCATTTGAGAGATTGATCCTAGTTCAAGCGAAATACAAACTGGGTTGAAGCAAACTGCTTCACGGTCGAATTAACATTCTATACCCAACATCAAGCCGGTGAATTCGATTACAAATAGATGCTTCTGTAGTCTGTAGCCGGCATCTAACAGCCTTCCGACTAAACTGATAATCCGTTTAAGTTATGCATATACCTACTTATTATTTTGGTTGTCACTACTAGTGTATGCCTACTATTAAATTATTTATACAATCCAAAATGTTATGAATACAGTCAAACAAAATGTATCTGCCTGGATTAAAATATAGTCTCAAAGTATAACAAGTAACAGGAATTACTATGAGGAATAATAAACGAACAAGGTATAAATGTGGTATCGTTATAATCTGTTCAGCGGCAGGTGGCAAACAGCGACACAGCCGATTTGTTTTAGCCTGTTTATCTATAGCAAAGCCATTAAAAACCTTGCTACAGCTTCAAAGGTAATAATTATTATTATTATTGCATACGAGAATCAACTGTTGTCTTGGAAACCTCCCACGTGAATGGAAAACTCTGATCAATACAAAATTTACAGGGTTACGTACTCAAAGGACCGTCTGTCTTTCTGTCGGACGGAAGTCTGTCTGTTCGTCCGTCTGTCCGTCCGTCTGTCCGTCTGTCCGTCTGTCCATCTGTCCGTCTGTCCGTCTGTCCATCTGTCCGTCTATCCGTCTATACGGCTGTCCGTATGTCCGTCTGTCTGTCTGTCCTTCTGTGCGTCTGTCCGTGAAGGGTATGTATTAAGGTAGCCTGTATAACAGCAAGTACTAAAAATTTTGCACGACGTTCATATCGCACCTTTGGTGGAACAAGGGCTCAACTGCACTTTTGTAATTTTACAGGAGAGCCATTTCAAAGTTTTTTTTTTGCATTCCGAGTCGTATTTTTTGTCTTTTTATTGCTTCAAAGTGTTTGTTCTTTGCATGAGATACCTACGACCCATGTATTTGTGAATATGGCCATGTACTTTGCAGGTATAAAATATTTTTTTGTTTAATTTTTGTCATTTTACGATTTTTTGTAAGATGTGCCCTTGTTCCACCAAAGGTGCGATATGGTGACGTCGACTTTATTCACCCGAGTTAATTCACCCAGTTGTCTTAAGTCTAATTTTGGTGTACTTTTTTTTTTTTTCTTTTTTTTTATGCCTTAAGCAGGCAAACGAGCAGACGGGTCACCTGATGGTAAGTGATCACCGTCGCCCATGGACATTAGCAACACCAGGGGCGTCACCAATGCGTTGCCGGCCACGAAGAAAAGAAAAGATCCGCTTCTTGAAGGACCCCATGTCATAGCTTAGCGGGAACACCGATGCAGGAAGTTTGTTCCACAGTTTACACGTCCGTGGCAGGAAATTACGTGAAAACCGAACTGTGGACGAACGCCAGGTGTTTAGGTGGTGTTGATGGAACCTGGTACGTGAAGTACGGTGACGGAAATCAACCGCAGGTATTAAATCAAACAGTTCTTCAGAACACTCCCCGTTATACAGACGGTAGAATACGCATAGCGAGCCTATGTCTCTCCTCAACTTAAGCGACTCTAATCCGTCTGTAAGCTTGGGATCGTCGACAAGACGAATGGCTCGTCGTTGGATTCGGTCAAACGTGTCCACTTGGCCAGCTGGGGCTCCGGCCCAAAGATGAGAGCAGTACTCCATGTGTGGTCGAATTTGAGCCTTATAGAGCATCAATCTGTGCTTAGGCATGAAGTAATGTTTAGCTCTATTGAGCACTCCCAATTTCCTTGCAGCTAGTTTGGCCTTACCAACCAAGTGGTCCCGAAACTGAACTTCATTCGAAATGTCGACACCAAGGATCCCAATACTTTTGGAGATGTTAAGAGGAGTGTTCTGGAACCGAGGTGCCACGACGAATGGGGTTTTCTTAGCGGTTAACGCGCAAACTTGTGTCTTCTCGGGGTTGAACTGGACTAAATTTAGTCTGCCCCATTCCGAGACCCGCTCCAGAGATGTCTCGACTTCAGACACAAGTTCCTTCCTCTTCTCCTCAATCTGCACCCGAGAAAGATTTGCTCGGCCTGTATAGCGAGCATCACCCGTACTGTCATCAGCATAGCAATGCATGTTCCTGATGTCAAGCATATCATTGATATGCATGATGAACAGTGTAGGTGAGAGCACAGAGCCTTGAGGGACGCCAGCATTTATGGGCTTCGTGTCCGAGCATGCTCCGTCAACAACGACCTTGATGCTCCGCTCCGATAAAAAACTGGCAATCCATCTGCACAATTTCTCGGGTACTCCATAGGAAGGCAGCTTAGAGAGTAATGCCTTATGCCACACCCTATCGAAGGCCTTTGCAACGTCCAGACTTACAGCCAATGCTTCTCCCTTGCTCTCAATCGCTTCTGACCAGCAATGAGTAAGGTATACTAAAAGATCGCCAGCCGATCTGCCGTGGCGAAAGCCATATTGACGGTCGCTAATCAGCTGGCGATCCTCTAGATACCGGAGCAGTTGGGTGTTTATTACACGCTCCATTAGTTTGGAGAGCAGAGAGGTTGTCGCGATTGGTCTGTAATTGGATGGACTTGATCTATCTCCTTTTTTGGGGATAGGGTGGACTAAGGCTACCTTCCATGAAGACGGCACGATGCCGGCAGAATAGGAAAGTTGGAAAAGGCGCGTTAAAACCGGGGTCAACTCCGGAGCGCACGTTTTTAGCACAACAGCAGGTATACCGTCCGGCCCATTCGACTTGTTGATGTCGAGGGAAAACAGAGCTTGACGTACGGCATTCTGAGTAAAACGCACGTCGGGCATCAGCTCACCACACAGCGGGATGGTAGGCGGTGTGTTACCCCCGTCATCACCTTTTTATACACCTATGCACCCAGGTGATTTAAATCTACTGGCCGCAGGTGAATTAAGTATACTAAAGCGGTAGACCTAAATTCACCTAGGTGATTAAGGCAAGCTACACACGAGCCTACTGCCGAGGTGTATTAGTAAACTTAATTCACCTTATAGTGTGAGGCTCACTTAGCAAGGGTTTCTATGAACATATTTTATTTCATTTCTGTTACAAGTCTCAGTGGATCGTCCGTGTAGTATAATGTTAACAATGCTGTCGATATGCAGCGTTCCCGCGGACGTCGTTACGGTGCCATTGATTCATGAATTACAAAATTCTCAACAACTATAGCGACAATTCAGTTGCAGCTGATAAGTAAATAATGTCATTCTGTTTTTTAACAAAATATAGCTTCAGTCATTGTTAGTAATATAAAAATTACGGTAACGAAATTGATTAAGTTGTACTCCTATAAGTGTTTATATCAGGGAAGGCGATAAATAAATAAAAATTGAATAAATAAAAAATATAACTTGATGTGAAAGTTAAAGTAAAGCAGGAGAGCGCATTCGAGAGATTAGACGCCCCGCACCGCGTAAACGAAGTAAAAACTAAACAGTCTATCAAACTACTCGACAATACTAAAAAAAACAATGTAGTGAACGAGTAATAAAACATTTCACAGGAATTACAAACACGTTGTTGCTTCATTGTGAGTTAAGAAATAAAGGCTAACACACTCAAATTCGAGCACTAACATTCCTTGTGTCGCTAGTGGCATGGAGTATACAAAAATTTTACGATACAAACATTTCTCTGTCACTAATAAAATTATCTGTTTCGGTCGGTAATCGAATTCAAGCCCCTTGCTCAGCAGGCAAGACTAACAACGATAACAACCAACTGGATTACCGAGTATAAATATTAAACTGTTCCTTAAAATACCACACTGCCATTTTACAGTTATAAGTACAGATTTATTATACTAAGTAGAAAAGTTATTATAAATCAACCTTGAGCCTTTGGGGAGCCGTTTGAACCCTAAAAATTGTAATTCTACTGACTTCATACGTAAATTGGACAGATCTTAAGTTAACCCATCACTGCATTCGAATTACGGCCTTTAGGTGCCTAGGGAGTTGAATATTTTATTTTGTGAGGCTTCGTATCAATCATGTACGTATTAGATAAATAAAACATATTCACAACCAAAGTAGATAACAGTGGCTTCAAATTATTTTGGGTTCTCTTCGTCTCTATATAATTAAAAGGGATGTAGAAATACTTCGTATTACTTCAGTGTGGATTAAGGGATTATAAAGTTTAGAAACCATCAAGAAATTTTCCACTAGCGGTCACCCATCCAGCGACCTACAGACCGCACCCGAAGTTCCTTAACTTGGTCAATCAGAATTGCTCAGATTAATCGGAAATACCGATTGACACAGTTTCAGTTACAGTTTAATACACTTTAACCAATTTAGCTTGAATTAATCGCATCTAAGGGTCTACGAAAAGGCAACATTTTAACCGATACCTAAAACATTACAACATGGCCTTCAGAGTCGGACAGCAATTTTCTATCAGTCCAGTCCATCTCGTTAGTTAGTCAATCTCTTCAAACTCGAATTGAAAAAGCCATTAAACTATTTTTTTATTATTAAAGGAGTCTGCATGACCGTGCTATAAGCGTATCAGGCACGGAAGACAACACGATACGCTCTACTAAGCCACTAAAACGGTTCAACACCGTCGTTTATCTATACATTCTTTTATCTTATATTTATCTATCTATACATTTTTGTCGTCAATTTTCGACGTTCCGTACATACTACGCATGATACGCGACGGTCGCGGTGGTGGTCGGTGACTGCACGGTCTAGTCTAATAGAAATAGTGTCATACCTACTTCTTAATACAAAGAATATGGTTTCATCTGACACTAGCATTATGTTTGGTACGCTTTAGCAGGGAAACTCATTAAAGCAACAAATTATAACATCCGTTTTGGAATATAATATTACTGGTTTAAACAGCAAACGCATTCCCAAAACTATTTACGAAAGTTTCCTCATTCGTCTGCCATTTTGTTTGTATGAAAGCACTAGTTTTAATGAGAGTGGCACAGTGGTCGACAACTTTTCGTATTCCGTGTCACGCGCCACACAGGTGGCGTGGATGCATGCATTTAAATCGAATATTACACCGGCTATCCGGTTACAACCGGCTGCCAATACTCAGATGCACGTGGGGGCACGTGTTGAAACGTGCATAGACTTTAACCTTCATCATTTCTTTCATGAATTATACGTTCCGGCTGTTAGTTGCTCATTTGCGCATCGATATCTTTACGCTTCACACTCATAGCCCCACACTAAGATTCCCCGTGTCGTACCTGCCATGGACAACACCTAGAGACAAGAACACTCACACCCAGATCGAGAACAGAAATTCAAACGTCGATCAAGGCGGAAATTTGAATGATGATCAAATTTCCGCCTCGCAGGGAATTGAACCCAGGATCCTTGGTGCGGCGATTCAGCATGGCCATTGCGCCACACGCTCTATTTATTGATGGATACGTTGGTGGTCAAACAGTGATAGGGACCACTTACAGGCAGTTGGTTTGATTGTTTACTTATCGGCTATTTATTTAAAAAAAACAGTACCTGGAAAAATCAATACCATGAAGAATCACTCATTGCCATCGAAACATTCTGCTGATGATTTTAATCTCAATATTTGGACATTCTGCTATCAAAACTCCCGCTTAACCTTACAGCATTGTCTCAAAGCATTTGTCACACTAATAAAATACAGTATCAAAGTAGTATATCACCGATAAGGGTACGTGAATACATCTTCCAGACAGTCGGTTATTACGGCCGCTCGGGGGCAAGGAGTGGCAAGGACCCGCAGTGGGGGTTTGAACAATGACCTATTGCCTGTTCCATATCTGAGCCGCTGTAACATGCCCGTTTCTTCAATCTGCTACGTGGAGATAAATTTATAGTTACCGACTGTTCTTATCTGTAGACGTTTCATAAATTTGTTTTGTTTCAGGATCGATATGACTGGAATGCGAGTTACTACTCGATATCAATATTTGGATAACAATTGTGCAGTGGCCTTAATTGTATTCAATCATGGACAGATTCGACTCTGATTCCTAAATTTTTAGGATTCTGCTTCTCAAAAGGAAAAAAACGGAAAAAGCTATACCAAAGGCATCACATAATAAAAAAAATGAAAAGTGCGAGTTAAACTCGCTTGGAGAGGGTTCCGTACGCTGATTATGTATTTACCGTTATTTATATATTTTATTTATTTTTGCCGTTTTTTTAAAACCATAGACTTCTTAAATATAGATTTTCCTGTAATATTTGTCGTATATAATTATTGTTTTTTTTTTCAAAATTCTAGCGTCGGTAGTTTCGGAGGGGAATGGTCAATTTTTGGCTGTAATTTTCGTTCTTTCTTGAATAATTTTAAAACTATCCATTATAGAACTATAACAAAAATATATTTGAGAACCTTACAACAAGCTCTTTCATTTGACTACCACACGATACGGTTTGCAAGATCAAAGTTTTTGTTAAATTTTGATGTAAGTAGTTAATTTTTTTTTTCAAAATACTGTTGTTTACTTTATACCTTCGTCTTTGGGTCACAAAAAAGTACATAATTACCAACAACTCATTTGTTCCAGTAGTTTCGGAGTATTGGCTTTCAACGGCGGTCGCCCAGACGCACGAGTGATCCTGTAAGGATTCCGTTTTTCGTTTTTTCGTACGGAACCCTAAAAAACCGTTTCCACAAAAAACACCTGACAAATTGCATCACTAATTTTTAGTACACACTTATCATCAATAGCAAACAGGTGCAGTTAACGACGATGGGTGCAATCTAACCGGTTATAGCACCCGGTTATAGCGCGGCCGGTATCTGCTTTGTAATGTTCGATTTAAATGCATGCCCCAGCGCCACCTGCCGAGCACGTGTGGCTGCTATAGATTGCTAATAGTGAGGAATCAGAAATACAACACACTTATTAATTTTTGTTATAAACAAGCTAGCTTGGAGAAATTTTTGTGATGTCCAAAATCAAAATCATTTATTCATATGTACACTGGTATCATTGATACACTTATGCACCATATTGTCCACGAATTGTGTACTGCTAGGCTATAGGAAGAAGTAACAGGGTCCCACTTAAGCAATTCGAAAACTACATGCATCACTAGCCATTTACGTATTTGCAGACTTCGAACGACTTCAGCAAACCCTCAGCAGGAGTCTTTACAACGTTATATCACCGAAATAAATTAATAACTAATTTCTAACCTGCACATAGCTTTTGAAAATTAGAAGTGCATGTAATACAGCACTGAAAAAGATCGACGTTTAAACTATTCTGCCATCACTGTTTCTTTACAACTTCTAACTTACGTAGCCCAGCGACGGTTGATGCAAGGCATAGGCGCATAGGTAATATACCATTTCCTGATTAGAACTCCAACAGGACACAGAAAAGGTTGGGACACAATTAAGGACCGACCAAGTCCTTACACTCCGAAATTAAGTCGAAGGACTGACTTGAAACTTGAGAAGAACTCGTAACTTTCACCAACCACACGCATAGCATTATAACCAATTTATTCCGTAAATTGCCTCTCAGAAAACGAGTCCCTCGACATTATAAAAAGGTTCTTTATATAAACTGTATCCTAGCGAGTTAAAATTGACCTATTTTTATCCCGGATCCGAGGACCGGAGACTTCCGGTTGCGTGTTCCGGTTATAAAAACGTTGTAGACGACATGTAAATTTAATATTTCTAAGGAAAAAGAACTTATACAGTATAACCATGGAGTATAACAGTTTTCAATCGTCCAGCGATTTTTTCTAGTAATAGTCGTGATCGATATATCGTTATTGGTTGGTCTGTTATTTTTCTGCATGGTATTAGAATATCAATATTTTTTTAACGTCTATTAAAACGATGAGCGCCGGGCGCATCTATGAAAAAATGTAGCGTTCCGCGAGCGAGAGAGCGGCAAAAGCGAGAGAGAGGCACTATCGGCTACGATCCACGTATCATAGCCGATGCCGTAGGCGATCGTAGTCGAGTGGAGCGGCGCGGGGCGGAGCGGGGCGGAGCGGAGCGGAGCTTTGTCATGACGTTGTCACGTTAAACTAAACGTTGTCCGTAAACCGACTTTACAGACAACCATATTTTTACGTTAGTAAACAATCTGGTTTCATCGTCATTAAATCACATACGTGCATTCAATTATACTTGTATTCTCCAAGTGATTAAATTCGATCGTAATCGTTGTTGAAAAATAAATAAATAAACGCTTACACACTCATACCCCCGCAGTAGATTTTTACCTGTATCGCGGGTGGCATGGACGACACATAATATGTAACACATCACAATAACGCCCGTGACCCAAGTAGGTACAAATATTTATCTGTACAAAGACAACAGGCTCTATAATTTAAAAACACTATTATTTATATTCTAAGAATCCACCTCGATATGAACTAAGCAAAATTTATTATCACATGAACGTGAACGACATATGAAAAAGTACTTTACCTCTATATGAAACGCATGAATTACACACAAAAGTAATTTGGGCTCATATGAAGCACGATTCGAAGGGAATGACAAACGCACAAAGCCTACGTAGGTGTGTACGTGCGAACGAATCACATTTAATTACTAGCTGTTCCTCGCGACATTGCCCGCGTTCCTAAATCTTAGCTAATACCAGAACTGTAGTCTGTAGACACTATTAGTATCTAATAATACTTGGACGTCTTAACTAAAACGAAATCCAATTAGGTATTATTAAAAACTTGAACGCGTTTCAAAATAATATGTAAAGTGCGAGATCCAAGAAATATGTATATACCCTTATGTGTTTAACCTATATACATATTTCTAAGGGTAGGGTACCAGTAGGTACCATGAGGGCCAAGAAGGTCAATGATAAGCACATATTAGTTACACATAGTAGATAATTATAATATTTCTTTTTTCCTGTGTGGGTAGTTGCAACATAAACACGCGTTTTTATTGTGCTCACAGTTTTTCGAGATTTAAAAATATATAAGTAAATTTTTTTATATGTTGTGTATGCAATAATAACTTGCAAAACCCACCTGCATTCACTGGTTATCACATCTCTCTGAAATATTTCACATAAAGACTAAAACTTCACTTCACTGAATTTTCATCATGGAGGCCAAGCTTGCACAGGGCATGGAAGCACTTGAGAAGCTAATCAACTCCCGTATGGGTGAGTACGATGACAAACTCCAGAAAGCCAGCGCTGGATCAGCACCCACACCCCAAGACCTCTTATCATTATCAAGTGAGTTCTCCGACTTTAAGGCTCTGGTGTGGAAGACATTCAATGCCATGAAAATCCAATTTGAACTCCTCACACTTGGCTTAGATAGGCATGAGAATATCCTACGGCGAAAGGTACTTCTGTTCCATGGTGTTCCTGAGAAGCCCAATGAAAAAACACTTGACGTTGCTCTAGAAGTAATATCACGTCAATTAAAGTTGACAGATGTGGCACCGGAACATCTACAAGTCTGCCACCGTCTGGGCTTCTCCCAAACCAAACCCAGGCCCATTCTCGTGAAATTTCTAGTCATGGAACATAGACACTTGGTTTGGGACAGTAAGACTGAATTAAAGGGCACCGGTGTAACAGTTACAGAGTTTCTAACCAAATCTAGGCATAAAGTATTTATGACCGCTCGTAGTCACTTCGGGGTCAAGCAGTGTTGGACAGTAGAGGGTAAGATAACTATACTTCTTCCCGATAAAACCCGACGGAAAATCGAATCTATGAGGGAGCTTGACTCTTTAATGTCTCAACATCCAACAAGACTCGATGCTGCTACGGAGGACAATAAAAGCTCGTCAAGTGCCGCGTCTTCTAAAGCTGTCCTGCAGCCTCCAAAAAAGACACGAAGACGTAATTAACTTTTAGAGTACATATTACTTTTCTTCTTTTTACTTTCCCGCTACAAGTAGTTAGCATACATCTTTAGTTATTAACTATGCGTCACTGTCTTTAAGGCTCAGCGTTACCTATGTACATACTTAAAGACGCTCCTTTTATGCTTTAATATTAAAACACTTGATGGTACTTTTAGAATTGTATAAACACTTAAAATTTTTCGAATTCCAAGCATTGTATGAAATTACGAATTGCAAGCAAGATCCGTCCGACTGACATTGACATAAAAGTTGACACTTTAGTTAGCGTGTAAATGTAAAGCCGTGTCAAGCGCGTGTCAGTCCGGCGCGTTCGGAAACCTGTACCTAGTTGGTTTGTATTACAGTAGATAGAACAAAGTAGTATTTTGTAAGTCAGTCTTCAGTGAGTATAATAATTATATTAATTTAGTTTTCTCTTTTGTAATTTATGTTTTGTAATTTTCTTCTTCTTTTGTTTTGATACTGTTTATAAAATATATTGTTTAGTTTATATTTTTTCCACCATACCAGTGCGCAGTGAGTTTTAGCAGGTGATATTGCATCTTATTTTTAGTTTTGTTTTTAATAAGTGCTTTTAGTTTAGGTATAATACTATTTATTACATATATATTATAGGTATATTATATTACTTTATAGTTTATTTGTATTGCTCATAATTATATATTGCTATAAAATACGTACATCTTTTATTAGATTAATTTAATGGATAATTTAGAAGAAGTTGTTTTTGATGATAGTTTTCTTACTTGTTCGTCTTCGGAAGATAGTTTCGTTAGCGTGGACAGCGAGACTCCTGACGTTATTACACTGCATGATCAATTATCCTCCATTCGTTCCGCTCATCCCAATACACTGAATATTGCGCACATAAATGTCCAGAGTGTTCCACGGCACTATTCTGATCTTCTAGCATCTTTTAGCAGTAAGTCTCTTGACGCACTTCTAATCTCCGAGTCCTTCCTCAAACCGTCACTTCCCTCTACCCAGTATGCATTACCTGGTTTTGTTCTTGTACGTAACGATCGTACAGGTAAAGGATGCGGCGGGGTTGCAATTTACTTGCGTAATGATTTCACATACAAAGTCGTCAGGGCGTCTCCCTCTGAGTACTCCGAATCAGCAGAATTCCTTTTCCTTGAGGTAACAGTGAACAACACTAAAATATTGCTCTCAGTATTTTACAGCCCGAACTTAACAATTGACTATTTTGACAATCTTGAACATGTGCTCAGCGATCTATGCCCATTGTATGAGCACATCATTGTAATGGGAGATTTCAACACATGCTTATTAAAAAATGATGGCCGTACAACTAAACTCACTTCTCTAATAAATTTTTTCAACCTGCAACTTTTACCTCTATCCGCTACCCACCATTTTCCAAATTGTGTCCCTTCTCTTTTAGATCTGATGATTGTCTCACGTCCTAGTAACGTTGCTTCTCACGGACAACTTACATCTTCCTTCTCTTATCACGACTTGGTGTATCTTTCTTACCGCATTCGGGCCCCCAAACCTCTTCCTCAATATCTTTTCCTTCGTAGTTATAAGGGCATCGACTTGGAGGCATTGCAGCAGGATGCAAAATCTCTGGATTGGTCACACGTGTTTTCAAGTGCAATTATCGACGACATGGTGCAGGGATTCACTAACTCAATCCTTAGTCTGTTCGATAAACATGCTCCGGTCCGACGTGTCAAGATTAAGCACAGACCCACACCATGGCTAACAGATAAAATCAGGCATGCGATGGCTCTTCGTGATAAAGCCAAGAGAAGGTGGAGGAGGGTACCATCCGAGAGTAATCTGATGCGCTTTAAAGAATTACGTAATCGCTGCAATCGTCTGTGTAGAGAAGCAAAAAGACGCTACTTCCATGAATCTCTCATTAATCGTAGCTCCACAGATACTTGGAATTTCCTAAGATCTGTTGGCATTGGTAGGTCTCGGGCGACTGTGCGTAAGGATTTTAGTTTAAACGACTGCAATAACCATTTCTCTCAGTGCCCCGTGAACCTAGATCCTTCTACTAAATCAACTACTCTGCAAACACTATCAAGTCAACCGAGACCAAGCCATTCCCCATTTAACTTCGAAGTCGTTAGCGAGGAGGGCGTGAAAAAGTCTATCTTGGCCATTTGTTCTACTTCCACAGGCTCTGACAATCTATGCTCAAGAATGATAGTACTAATCCTTCCCCATGTCCTTCGTGTCCTTACTTTCATATTTAATAACTCCTTGTCAACCGGCTCGTTTCCCTCAGCCTGGAAACAAGCACATGTAGTCCCTATACCCAAAGTCTCGTCTCCTTCGTTACCAACACACTATCGCCCCATTTCCATCCTACCGTTCCTATCTAAAGTTCTTGAGCATATTGTCCATTCTCAATTATCTTCCTACCTGATAGCAAACTCCCTTCTTAGTCCGTATCAATCAGGTTTCCGCACTAGCCACAGTACTGTTACCGCTATTATTAAAGTTACTGACGACATACGGTGGGCTATGGAAAATAAGCAGTTAACATTGTTAGTCCTATTAGATTTTAGTAACGCCTTCCCCTCTGTTGACTTTGACATCCTTCTTGCCATCTTACAATCTATCAATCTCTCCCCTTCCACAATAACATGGTTTGACTCCTATCTTCGGGGCCGCTCGCAACGCGTCAAAATTGACAATAATTTCTCTAGTACATGCAATCTGAATGCGGGCGTGCCTCAGGGTAGCGTGCTTTCTCCCTTACTGTTTTCTATTTTTATAAATTCCGTTACTTCCATTATCAATTCTAACTTTCATCTCTACGCAGATGATTTGCAGATCTACCACCACTTTACTGCTGAACAAGCTGTTGCCGGTATAAGTATTGTTAACAGCGACTTAAGCCGAATCAATGACTGGGCAAAATCATTTGGACTCGCTCTTAACCCAAACAAATCACAGGCGATCATTATAGGAAGTAAATACGTCCTGAGTAGAATAAATATATCTTCGCTGCCTACCATTACACTGAACGGTATTCCTATTCGCTATACAGACACTGTGAAAGATCTAGGCGTGATTATTGACTCTAATCTCTCGTGGCGTGCTCATGTCAGTGAGGTTGGTCGTAAGGTGCACTATGCTTTCCATTCGCTAAAATGCCTCCAAGGATTTTTGCCTCTTAAAACTAAAGTTTCCCTCGCTCATACCCTAATCCTACCTGTCATAGACTACGCTGACGCCTGCTACTTAGATGTTACAGAGGAGCTCCTAAATAAGCTTGAGCGCCTGCAAAATTTGTGTATTCGATTCATTTTCGGAATTGGTAAGTATGACCATGTTTCTCAGCTTCGCAAGGACCTCAAGTGGCTCCCTATCCGCCTTCGCCGAAACACTAGGATATTATGTCTGCTTTATAACATCCTGCATTCTCCATCATCCCCGACTTACCTGCGCGAAAGATTCTCCTTTGCTCGTCCATCTATCGCTCCCTGCCGAACTCACCTAAGAACCCTTCTTACATATCCCCAACACAAAAGTTCTTATTACACTCATTCCTTTTCAGCTCATGCAGTCACACTATGGAACTCGCTCCCGCCTAATATACGTGATTCAAAAACTTTATACACCTTTAAGAAAAAAGTGCGAGAACACTATTTATCTTTATGTTAGCTTAATAAATTGATTTAATTTTCCTTTCTTTATTCTATTTCTCTCTCATTATGTTGTACGTAGTTTTATATATTTATATATGTTAATATATATTATTTATATATTTATGTATTATATATATTATATTTATTTATGTATTATATATATATATATATATATATATATATATATATATATATATTGGTAGGTATGTTTATTATAAGGTATTTTATGTTTATTATATTTATTCATATTTGATTATTACTTGTCTTTATTGTGTGCACGCTATCTACCTTTCTGTCACCTCTCCAGTCGCAGGTCTGCTGGAAGAAATTTCATTAGAGATAAGCAGAACCTTTGTACATTATTTCTGTAATTGTTTTCCTTAAATTTTTTATGTGTACATAAACAATAAAATAAAATAAAATAAAATAAATTTCTTTATTAAGTAACTAAAGAAATTTCACGGTCGATTTTATGAGGAAGGTCGTAGCTAGCTAGGCGGGCAAAATACCCTACCACCATCCAAGTGCCAACGAGATGAATTTGGATCGGGGTAAACATTCACCATAAAATCATCCATTGTTCTTGTCGTTGATATTGACTAGGTCTCAAGAACTAACGGAGCCCCTGATATAGCTATAAATAGTTAACTAATATTTCAATACCTCTCGCTTGAGACTTCAAACTATCATATTTTCTCAGGAGAATCTCTACTAATTCTCTCAAGCACGTCTCTTAAGGCAACTGAGAGCTGTTAAGATCTCGAGCTTATTATATTTATAGTTACAGCCGGTTTAAATTGAGTTTAGAAGCTGAGAACAGTGTTCTTAGTGGGATAATAAAAGAATATGACTATTATATCTGTCTATCCCCTACTAACCTTCAATTAGACCATAAATTAGAACTACGCACTAAACGCTTATTATAATCTTTATTATGTATTTTGTAGTAACTTTTTCAATGAATAAAAAATAACATTACATTTAAAGTACGTCTAATAACGATTTCAAGACTGCCTCGACCGACATTCAAAACAGAATAGAATGATCCAAAAGGTTTTATAAAACACCAAGTTATCCAAAGAATCTGTAGACTTGTAGACCATAGCTGAAATAAATGGCCTAAATTTTTTTGCAACAACGTTCTTCATGACAACATTATACAAGCATTTCACATAAATGATTCCCGAAATGATCCGAAATCAATATGGGAAAATCTTCGCTACGCAGGCAGAAACAATACAAACTGTGTTTATAGTCGCCTAAATGATAACAGAACCAACATTATTAACTCAAAGAAAACAAACAATAACACCCCTTTCTTAATGTCGTTCATGAAAAAACTGTCATGGTCCTGAATGTAAAAGGAATGACAGATACGTACATTTTTTCCGCTTCATCCGTGCCACGTCCCGGCAGTTCGTTGCAAATGGCGCTTGTACAACCAGCGACACGCGTCGACGGTTTTCCCTTCGACTGCTAGCGGTGAGAGAGCGCGAACCACGTCGCCCACCGTACTCGGACCCCAGACATATGAAACCGTATTGTTAACTGGCTCTCTTCGTGACAACACTTGGGACGATAAAAATTTTATGCCGACGCTCCTTTTCTCGAGAAAGCGCGCAAAGATATGTCTAATGGTTCGGTTATGAAAGTTTTGTTTGATCCGAGAATGATGGGTGTGAGATGGTAGCTGTACTTTCGTATATTTTATGTGAGTGTTGTCGCGAATCACCTTTTCGTTATTGTGGCGCTGTTTAGGGGTTAAGAAAGTTTGTATAACTTTATCCTTAGTGTATCATCTTATCGAGCTGGCTTCCCCTTTTGATACACACCTGTTGGCCACCATACTTTTGTAACAACGCCGTGTTATCTCTTTTACAAATCTTGTCATCCGAAAGGGCCATAATACAAATATGTAAGTATTATTATTATTTAAATATATATTAATAGGAGAGGAAGTATTTATTACGCAGCCAATATTTGTACTTTTTAGATATCGACAGAATTCATCTAAAATATTTAATGGCTATACTAAAAGTACCTACTCATGAATTAAAACATTTAATTTCTCATATTATACTTTACAGTAAGTATTCTACATTCTCAAGTGGTCATAGCCCGCTACTTTATACTCTTGTTAATCGGGCAAGTTAACGCTACAAGTATTAGTAGCTGACCGCTAGAGAATAAGTTTTGTGAGCGACCGCATTCCTTTTCATATTAAGATAGTCATTTGATGGTAATAATTTGTCACCGTAGTTCATAAACAGCTGTAAAACTAAAGACATCACATAATTGTTGACGTCTAAGATGGAAGAACGTCTAAGATTCATCCATTATTCGTCCATTAGCGGTTCCAGCTGTTATAAGCACAGAACAAAAGCAGTTATTAGGTGTGACTATAATTCACCTTCGGTTACCATACTTTTATAATTGAAAAGTTTACCTCACAGTTTTAACTTTTAATTATTACTAACAGCTCAGCCATGATTTAGATTTTGGCCGGTTCCACACTTAATCGGATTACGGAATTTGAAACACTATACTTTACTACGACGGATTATACCGAGGGTATAAAATCGGAAAATCAATTCACACGCTTTAATTTTACCCACTGTTGGGTATTTTAAAGAAATATTTTATAGTTGAAAAGATGTACTCAACACATATTTATAATTTACAAATTAATCTGTATTAGAGAAGAAATTGCTTATTTACATATCAAAAATGTTGCGTGTTCAAATTTCTGTAGAGATGTTGTATCTGATTGTCCTTTGTTTTCTCTGAACAGTTGATGAAATTTTAAATTAATTATTTTTCTTCTTGTATTCGGCCAGTTGTTGATTAGGCGCGAACATCTTCCCCCCTCTCAACGACCTGGGGAGTTGAGGACATGCTTCCCTGGACACCGCAGAGAGTGGACATAAAGCGCCCTTGGTTTGGTTGTTAAAACGATGGCCACACATGCGATGCCGGCTGCTCCAGGATAAAGTTTTGATACTCATATGCCACTTCAATAGATGTAAATTAGGTTTCTTGAGGACAAACTCGTCGTCTAGAAGTAGTTTCCCTTGATTGACTCGCCACTTGTATCTTTCTTGCAGCTCACAGAAGAATTCGTTACGCCATCTTTACCGGAAATGTTGCTTTGTATATTCAATTTGTAGATATATTGAGGCTGTTATTCTTCGTCTCCCGTAAGGCTCTTCATGGCATAGAGAAGAATTATTTACCGATAAGGAAGTGCCCATGAGGCAAATGAAGTAAATCAGTAGGTCTGATGAAAGTAGAGTGAGGGGGCTAGAGTTAAAAATTACTTCGATTTGTACAAACACAGTCGATAATTTCTCGTACGTGAAATAATATTAGATAGATAGTAGTAGATAGATTATTAGATAAAAGAAGTAATAATATAATTATGTTTTGCATACTTAATGCCTTCTCAAAATACAAAGACGTGCGGAGAATAAGCCGGTGAGAGTTTCAACGTTATGCACTCATCGACACCATCATAGAAGATTGAATCATTGTTATCGATGGATTAATATCATGGTTTGCGCCTACAAAATTCCGACCTATGTTGCAATAAATTTCACTTGGTTGACCTATGCGACAGATGAATATTTTTAAAAATAAAATGAAGACATTAATTTGCTTAGATCAGATGCAAGGTCCAAGTGTACGTTTAGTTAAATGGACGAATTATCGAAGTGACTGTAGGCGTAAATGAGAAGGTAAGTATGTAGTTGTTAAAATAAAGTAGTTAGTTAAATTTTAGTTAATTAGTATTTATATGTGAGTATTTTGAATTATAATTATGTATACTCAATTGTAGAATTATGTATGACTTTTAGTAAATAAGTTAAACTTTTATGTAGTGTAGAAAGTTTATTAAATAGTAAGTAGTACTTAGCTATTTACCTATAAGTAGTAGTAATAGAGTTACTTAGTTGCATGTGTAGAAATTATTATTTTATAATAATTATTAGTTTAGTTTTCTTTCAGCTAAACCATCAATAGAATAATGTTGCAAACGCTTTAGTAAGCAAAGAGGATAAAATAACTTAGCAAAATTAGACAATATTGATCGTTTCAATATCAAAGATGTACATTTATATTTTTTAGAGACGTCAGCGACTGGATCCCATTTAAGGCCTAGTACACTGGAATGTGAAAATAATAGATGTGTGAATAATGAATATAAAGATTGTGCTGAAAATTACCTTTTCATCTTTACGTTCTTCAGATAGTTGTAACTAGCATCATGTGCGGACTTATGAAAATTCTTATTTTTTGTATTACAATATTTCCCCCCCATGGGGCCAGCCACTATCCAACCAAGATGTGTTTCTTGTAGTATTGGTTGATGAGGTCCTAATTTAAACCTAGAAGAACATAGCAGATCCCAGAAGACGTCGGCACCAAGAAGAATATCTATCTCAGAAGATAAATGGAAATTGGGGTCTGCTAATTGGATGTGATTAGGTATTTCGAGATGTTCAATATTAATATTAACTTGAGGTAGCCTACCAGTAATTATAGGAATGATGTAACATTTTACTGGCATGCTGAAATAATTGTATGAAGATTGAATGAATAAATTGGAATATTCAGTGATTTTAATGACAGAGTTGTTTAAACCAAATCCACGATGAATATCAGTTTTGATTTTAGGTAAGCCAATTTTAGAACACGCAGCTTCGGTAATAAAAGAAGACTGGCTACCGCTATCCAATAAAGCCCTTAATGTATATGATTTGTCGTTATTAATTACCTCAACCAAAGCCGTAGACAGAAGAGCTTGGTTTGAGGTCACAGAAGACATACTGACGACACTTGATGAATCCCTAACGTTGGTAGGTTCAGAAGAAGAAGGTAAGTTATTTTGTCTAGGAACAATATTTGACGAAGGCAATGATGTAGACGTTTCTAGACGATTTTGTTCTGATTTAGGCGTTGGTAAATGTGATTGTGGTTGTATGCAATTAAAAGAAGTTTCTTTGTGTAAAAGTGAATTATGTTTTCTTTTACAAATGCGACATCCACCTAATCGGCATTGAGAAGCCCAATGACCACTACGAAGACAGTTGCCACAAATTCGCCACTCATATACTTTCGCAATCCTTTCATCCACATGTAGTGATTTGAACTTTGAACATTCATAAAGTCTGTGATTTTGTTTGCAGGATAGACAATTATAATTATTATTCTTGTAATTAATTGAATGAGGCGAAGAAGGTTTGTTACTAATTGAGTGTGGCGAAGAAGGCGAAGTGACAGTAAATGATTTAATAGAGTTATGACGTTTATCCATTTTATTAGGTTTACTTGCATTTATTGTTTCTAAAACCATCGCACGCTGGCGTAGAAAATCAAAGAAGTCGGATAACGTCACACTGTCCTGGGTGCTCCTAAATTCCTCCCATTTTCTAGCAGTTATAGAGTCAAGTTTAGAGAAGGTCATGTATATAATGAGAGAATCCCAATAATTAGTGGGTTCTTGTAATGAATTAAGCGCACTTAAATTCTTGGAAATTGCATCTATTAAGTCACGTAAGCATTTTTCAGATTCTTTAATTATAGGCTCAATCGAAAATAAACCCTTGATGTGTTCGTTAATTAAAAGACGCTTGTTATTATATCTGTTGCAAAGAAGAGACCACGCGACTGAATAATTTGAAGATGACACGGTAACCGATTGAATGACTGCACTAGCGGATTCTACCAGATAACATTTTAAATAATGAAATTTGCTAATATCGTCGATGGTATCGTTATTATGAATCAATGATAAGTACATGTCTCTAAATTCCAACCGCTTACTTGGATCACCGTTAAATGGAGGAATCTTCAAAGGTGGTAATTTTAAATTAATATGACGTTTAGAGTGGTCTGAATTACTTGCACGCACAGACGCAAATTCCTGTTTAGATGAATTTTCAAAAGATTGAATCAAGTCTTGTGCCCGTGAGATTAAACTAAAAAATCTATTTTCGATTGTCTCTCTTTCTGTTATTTGAATGTCATCATTTTTGTCTAATGATTCGATTTTAAGTTGTATTTCCTCAAAACTATAAGATAAATCTTGGAACTTATTTAATCGCAAGTTTAATTCATTGCATTGACTTTTGTTTAATTGGCTTTCGAAAAGAGGCGTTAAATATTTTTCGAAAAGTGTTATTCGCGATTTAACACGTCCTCTTTGAGCAATAAGTTCCTTTAGTTCAGACATTATGTAAGCGCAAACGATATATTACCACAAGAAGGAACAATGATTCAACCAACCTCGAACTCCCGTACAAACCGGGCGGGAACGATAGAGCAGCACGCAGTTAACGCCGCCGCTGCGCCGCTCGCGATGCAAGTCGGCAGATAGAAACGATAGATGTCGAATGCCGCGACCGATGCGATGCAATTCTCACCGATTCACTCCCAGCAAAGTTCTAGAAAGTCGGCAAATATGCTTTGAATAAATTGATAAATACCGTTTACATGAAGAAAAGGAATAATGAGGAATAATATGAAATAATATGACATTTCTTTTGAAACAAATGAAGTAAAAGATTATTTGACACGTAAAAATATAAAATATCGCTTATTTTGCGAAATATGTGGAAAACTTATTGAAAATGATGTATTTATAATTAATTGTTTTATGTATTATTGAGATTTAACGAAGTATTTTAGTAGTATATAGAAGAGATGATTATAAATTGTGCAATTTTATATTATTGCACACATAGAAAATGTTGACGTACTAGAAATGTTATGGACGTAAGTTAGCACAAAACGAAGCAATTGAAAAGATAGGAATGGGCTATACTTCCCTCGGTTTTGGATTGTTTCACCTCATATATATTCCTCCGGGATTTATGGCCTTCCAAAGATGTAGAAATTAGCACCGTCTTACTTCCTTTATAGTAGGTACGTCGATCACGTCGGGTCACCAAAATATGTTGGGTATTTTAAAGAAATATTTTATAGTTGAAAAGATGTACTCAACACATATTTATAATTTACAAATTAATCTGTATTAGAGAAGAAATTGCTTATTTACATATCAAAAATGTTGCGTGTTCAAATTTCTGTAGAGATGTTGTATCTGATTGTCCTTTGTTTTCTCTGAACAGTTGATGAAATTTTAAATTAATTATTTTTCTTCTTGTATTCGGCCAGTTGTTGATTAGGCGCGAACACCCACTTCAAATATTCTCCTAGAGCAGAAACACACTAGACTATTTTACAACTTAAAAATTGTTTTAATTTTTTTTTTAATTAGAAATATTCGCCTAGATCAAGTTCGCACTACCTAGTAATTAGACAAATTAAATGCCTAGCCTAGCATAGAAATAAGCGAAGCGCTAGTAAAATAAGTGGGCCTAGTATTAAAAGTTCCGCTCTTAAAAATATTATTTTTTATATTAAAAACAGGTCTGGCAACACTAAAGTGACGTAACCCTGCAAACCTGCTTGGCAAACACACCAGACCTGCAGGTGAGCCGTGGAGCCGTGCCATTAGCTCCAGACATCACCGAACTTACACTTCAATGGTAAACGTAAAATGATCTCATTTATTCAAATTCACTGTGACACGAAACGGGAGTGCATTTGAAAGCAATAACTCTAAGAAACCGCTTCCCGGTTTAATTTCGGTTGTTGACAACGCCGCGCCGCGCCGCCATTGCAAGAGCAAATAGTTTGAGTACACATTAGACTGTTTCATTAGTAAATGCTTTATAACGCAAAAGAGATTATGTCTTTGGAGCGACGAGCGTTTTGGAAATTAATCAACGTTTTGAAACTGAAAGATTACTTTTGTTTACATATACCGCGGTAAGTTAACGTATACATTGGCCTTTACTCTTTCCCCTCGTTAAGGGGATTGCCTTGCCCGATGACCTTGAAGATTTGGTCCCTCTACTAGTATTTTTTAACTAAGCGCCATCTACCGACCAACGACTATACTACAATAAAACTAACTGAAGATAAAGCAAGGAAACATGTGGCACAGAGTTGTCATCGTTCTTGCCTATTTTTGTTCGCTCTCTGAGAGATTTTCGAATACATTTTGTTCCTATAGTTTTTGTAGTCTTGTACGAGTATCTGCCTACATGATAATAATTTATTTATTTTGAACTACGCTATGCACTATGCCTGCTGAAATAGCTTTCATTATACTAAATGATACATTCTGAAGACTGATGATGACCAGGTAAGTACTGATCAGTTTTCAGTAACGGGAATAGTTAGGATGACCTAGCTTTCAACATTTATCTAATTGAGCACGGGTGCTACTACATGAAACATTCTGAAGGTCTGATGATGACCAGGTATATACTTATCGGTTTTCAGTAACGGGAATAGTTAGGATGACCTAGCTTTCAACATTTATCTAATTGAGCACAGGTGCTACTACATGAAACATTCTGAAGGTCTGATGATGACCAGGTATATACTTATCGGTTCTCAATAACGGGAATAGTTAGGATGACCTAGCTTTCAACATTTATCTAATTGAGCACAGGTGCTACTACATGAAACGTTCTGAAGGTCTGATGATGACCAGGTATATACTTATCGGTTCTCAGTAACGGGAATAGTTAGGATGACCTAGCTTTCAACATTTATCTAATTGAGCACGGGTGCTACTACATGAAACATTCTGAAGGTCTGATGATGACCAGGTATATACTTATCGGGTCTCAGTAACGGGAATAGTTAGGATGACCTAGCTTTCAACATTTATCTAATTGAGCACAGGTGCTACTACATGAAACATTCTGAAGGTCTGATGATGACCAGGTATATACTTATCGGTTCTCAGTAACGGGAATAGTTAGGATGACCTAGCTTTCAACATTTATCTAATTGAGCACGGGTGCTACTACATGAAACATTCTGAAGGTCTGATGATGACCAGGTATATACTTATCGGGTCTCAGTAACGGGAATAGTTAGGATGACCTAGCTTTCAACATTTATCTAATTGAGCACAGGTGCTACTACATGAAACATTCTGAAGGTCTGATGATGACCAGGTATATACTTATCGGTTCTCAGTAACGGGAATAGTTAGGATGACCTAGCTTTCAACATTTATCTAATTGAGCACGGGTGCTACTACATGAAACATTCTGAAGGTCTGATGATGACCAGGTATATACTTATCGGGTCTCAGTAACGGGAATAGTTAGGATGACCTAGCTTTCAACATTTATCTAATTGAGCACAGGTGCTACTACATGAAACATTCTGAAGGTCTGATGATGACCAGGTATATACTTATCGGTTCTCAGTAACGGGAATAGTTAGGATGACCTAGCTTTCAACATTTATCTAATTGAGCACGGGTGCTACTACATGAAACATTCTGAAGGTCTGATGATGACCAGGTATATACTTATCGGTTCTCAGTAACGGGAATAGTTAGGATGACCTAGCTTTCAACATTTATCTAATTGAGCACGGGTGCTACTACATGAAACATTCTGAAGGTCTGATGATGACCAGGTATATACTTATCGGTTCTCAGTAACGGGAATAGTTAGGATGACCTAGCTTTCAACATTTATCTAATTGAGCACAGGTGCTACTACATGAAACATTCTGAAGGTCTGATGATGACCAGGTATATACTTATCGGGTCTCAGTAACGGGAATAGTTAGGATGACCTAGCTTTCAACATTTATCTAATTGAGCACAGGTGCTACTACATGAAACATTCTGAAGGTCTGATGATGACCAGGTATATACTTATCGGTTCTCAGTAACGGGAATAGTTAGGATGACCTAGCTTTCAACATTTATCTAATTGAGCACGGGTGCTACTACATGAAACATTCTGAAGGTCTGATGATGACCAGGTATATACTTATCGGTTCTCAGTAACGGGAATAGTTAGGATGACCTAGCGTTCAACATTTATCTAATTGAGCACAGGTGCTACTACATGAAACATTCTGAAGGTCTGATGATGACCAGGTATATACTTATCGGTTCTCAGTAACGGGAATAGTTAGGATGACCTAGCTTTCAACATTTATCTAATTGAGCACGGGTGCTACTACATGAAACATTCTGAAGGTCTGATGATGACCAGGTATATACTTATCGGTTCTCAGTAACGGGAATAGTTAGGATGACCTAGTGTTCAACATTTATCTAATTGAGCACAGGTGCTACTACATGAAACATTCTGAAGGTCTGATGATGACCAGGTATATACTTATCGGTTCTCAGTAACGGGAATAGTTAGGATGACCTAGCTTTCAACATTTATCTAATTGAGCACGGGTGCTACTACATGAAACATTCTGAAGGTCTGATGATGACCAGGTATATACTTATCGGTTCTCAGTAACGGGAATAGTTAGGATGACCTAGCTTTCAACATTTATCTAATTGAGCACGGGTGCTACTACATGAAACATTCTGAAGGTCTGATGATGACCAGGTATATGCTTATGGGTTCTCAGTAACGGAAATAACGGATGACCTAGTTTGATGACCCTGTTTTAATGTTGCCATTGTGACTGTTCCTAAATTACAATAATTAATTAATTCTATAGGAAATAAGGTTAGGGGGGGCGTAAAGAAAACTGCAGAGTTTAGGATTTTTAAATATCATCGTTATATTAATCCTTTATAGATTGGGAAGTACAAGTAATACGTCTGTATCCTACCAAGAAGATATCGAGAAGAACAGCGTGTGACTAAATGAGTGGCCTTTTATAAGGTTGGATTGAACATCAATCTTTACTTATACTGATACTTAGTTTTCGTGATTATATTTTCTTAGTAAATAATCTACATATGATTTCTTTGTATGTAAGTAAGATTAGCAAATGATATTAAATTAATTGAAAAAATAATACAGACATTGTTACAAATTAAAGGTAGCAAAAATTTTGTGAATATGAAATGAAAAGTTACATCATACAAGTTCACGTAATTAAAAATAATAAATGCATTTCATTTCATTTCATTAATTGAAATGGTGGAGGAGCAATTTATTATTATTATCTATTTGTTCTATTCATCAAATGAATAAAAAATACTAGTATACAGATGGCAAATTTTAAATTATAGTTGCATAAATTATTGTTAGTCACTATAATAATTAATTATAATATAAAAAATATGTGCTTGTCTAAGAAATGTGTAGCTTATTTCACCTAAATACATGAAATTTGACACATTTATTAAAACCCCTTAGCTTAATTAAAATTTAAAATTTCATAAATGTGGCTAAAATTGTTTTTGATACATTAACGGCTGGTCACGGCTAGACTGAAAGTTAATGATAATTAGTGAAACAAGTGAATAAGCGATTCCACTGTGTAGAGTAATTTTACAAATAACAATAGGTATATTCATTATCTATAAACACTAATAATTTCTAGACAAAAAGTAATGATATCTTATCAAAAACATAAATGTGAAATGAGAGCCAAGTTAAAAAAAAGTATTGAGATCTAAATGGGTTAAAAAGACAAAAATTTTAGTCACAGGGACATGTAATTGAAACTTTCAAAGCACCATGGCCGCCTATTTCTTATATTTTGGAAAAAAGTAAGTTAGATCTATAACTCGTCTTCCAGATATATTTTTTGTTTCTGCTTGTGATTCTTCTTCAATAATCAAATCTTGTAAATCTTCTTCATCTTGTTCAACCTAAAACAAACAAACAATGCAGTGTCAAATTAAATTAGCTAGGGAAACTATCTAATATCTAAAAAATACCACAGTGTAAGCAAACAGACTAAGTTACCGGCAAAATTTGCTTTGCCCCCTCATCAACTTTCGTCCCAGACAGATCATATGTTTCTGTTAACGACTGAAGTTCCTGATTTTGTAAATCTGAGTTTTGCTGGTTCCTGAACTGCCTGAAACATAATAACTTAAGTGAGCGAACGTAATGTTTTTGCTGCTACAGTCAGTAATAAGCCATACACAAAAATTCAAATGAGTCCAAACACGATGGTTCTACGATATGCCATCACTGAGATCCTTTACCCACCTTCGGAGTCCACCATCAGGTAGGTGACATCATCAGTCACCAAGGTATCAATGAGACCTTTCAAAGGAGTCCAAGCACGATGCTTCTACATAGTGACGTCACTGAGATCCTTTACCCACATTAAAAGTCCACCATCAAGTAGGTGACATCATCAGTCACCAAGGTCTCCATGAGACCTTTTAAATGAGTCCAAGCACGAAGGTTCTACGTAGTGCCGTCACTGAGATCCTTTACCCACCTTCGGAGTCCACCATCAGGTAGGTGACATCATCAGTCACCAAGGTCTCCATGAGACCTTTTAAATGAGTCCAAGCACGAAGGTTCTACGTAGTGCCGTCACTGAGATCCTTTACCCACCTTCGGAGTCCACCATCAGGTAGGTGACATCATCAGTCACCAAGGTCTCAATGAGACCTTTCAAATGAGTCCAAGCACGATACTTCTACATAGTGACGTCACTGAGATCCTTTACCCACCTTCGAAGTCCACCATCAGGTAGGTGACGTCATCAGTCACCAAGGTCTCCATGAGACCTTTTAAATGAGTCCAAGCACGAAGGTTCTACGTAGTGCCGTCACTGAGATCCTTTACCCACCTTCGGAGTCCACCATCAGGTAGGTGACATCAACAGTCACCAAGGTCTCAATGAGACCTTTCAAATGAGTCCAAGCACGATACTTCTACATAGTGACGTCACTGAGATCCTTTACCCACCTTCGGAGTCCACCATCAGGTAGGTGACATCAACAGTCACCAAGGTCTCAATGAGACCTTTCAAATGAGTCCAAGCACGATACTTCTACATAGTGACGTCACTGAGATCCTTTACCCACCTTCGGAGTCCACCATCAGGTAGGTGACATCATCAGTCATCAAGGTCTTAATGAGACCTTTCAAATGAATCCAAACACGATGGTTCTATCTAGTGCCGTCACTGAGATCCTTTACCCACCTTCGGAGTCCACCATCAGGTAGGTGACATCATCAGTCATCAAGGTCTCAATGAGACCTTTCAAATGAGTCCAAGCACAATGGTTCTACGTAGTGCCGTCACTGAGATCCTTTACCCACCTTCGGAGTCCACCATCAGGTAGATAACATCATAATTCACCAAGGTCTCCATGAGACCTTTCAAATGAATCCAAACACGATGGTTATACGTAGTGCAGTCAATGAGATGCTAATACCCACCTTCGGAGTCATCATCATTTAGATCTCCATCCGCCGTCAAACGAAATTCTCAAGATAGCTAAAACGTTCAAAAAATAAACACACTAAAAATAATGTACTCAATATACTTACCAATAGTTTTGGAGACCTCGGTCACGTGTTTCACTTTACATTTTCATACAATATTTAGCCACAGTCAGTCTTACTCTATGATAGGGTCAATAAACTAAACGAAATTATAATCTACTTTACATATATTTACAAACTTAATTTCTATTGTTCTTTTACGAAATATTTATATTTGTACTATTTACAATATGACTTCATTCAAAAAATTTTCAAAACGTGAAGTTTTAGTTTTTATTAGGAAAAAATAACGCGCGTACAACCCACCCGTCACAAGAGTCATCGAGACACTGATCGAGCACGCGACGCAGGGCTTAGCGGGGGCGCTCCAGTGGGGTACTGGTGAAGTTTTGGGTTTTTATTCATTATTTAAAAATAATAAAAGAATTAAGAAAAAAACAACAATACAAATTGTGAAACACGTCATTACATATTTTTTAGTACAAAATTCATGCCGAACTATATATCCGTTACAAAGAAAGTTTACAATTTAGGTTGAAGAAGGACCTATTTAACAAAATTTTTTCCCAATATTTGGGAGAGGTTATTAAAATTTTAAACAATACAATATCATTGTGATGACCTTCAGTATACCATATATTTTTTATATGGAAATCGCACAAAAGGATTCATCTGCAGTCTTCTTCAAACTTACAGTGTTTTTGAGATTTGAGCGAGCCAATCCCCTTAACAGATGTGATGGGTTTAAGAGTTATATCAGATAAACTGCAAACCTGCTTCCTTTACTAAAAGTAACCCCCTTAATCATAAAAACAAGTAAAGATATTTATAGAAAGTTTATAATGTGTTTTGTTTCTTTCACTCTTATAAAAATTGATAAGATTATAACATTGCAATAGCTAAAATACAGATTGGTGTATTACGCGTTATTAATAAGGTAGAGGTAAGATCGGTTCTTACATTTAATAAAACTGAAACGAATTAAAGTAACACTAAAAGTCACGCGAACGTTAATTAACAGGAACAAAGTCTGAATCTAGTCTAGGACATCTACTTTACCTTAGAATCAAAGTTAATTGCTACCCCATCCCCTGCTCTGCCACCCTTAAATGTCAACGTGTGTAGTATCTTGCTGCAATGCGACTTGATAAAGTTATAAAATAAATTAAAATGTGTGCAATTCACACGTGGTAGAAGTGAAACCTTCAGAATTTTTGTTTTCAAGATAATGCGACGAATGTAAAATTTCGGGAAGATGATAAATGTAGGTTTCACTAATCTACTTCACTCCGCTCCGCTCCGCCCCGCTCCGCTCCCCTACCCCTCACTCCCCTACCCTACCCCTGTACAATGCTTCCTATCTCACTTTAGAATTTATGTGTTTGTCTCTTTTTACTGGACAGTTTCGTTTCATAAAATTTCAAGTCACCCCCGTACTAAAGAAGTTTTCACTTCAATATAATTTTGTAGTCAGCAAAATATATAATGTAACATAATACCTGAAACAACAAAAAAACTACACAAAAGTAGGCGAAATTATCCATATATTTTGGCTTGAGAGTCAGTTCTTTCTTTCTTTTTCTTCTCGCTTTCTTGGTTGCGATGGATGACGATAGCCACTTACCATCAGGTGGATCGTCAGCTCGTTTGCCGGCTATTTTCATAAAAAAAAAGAATTAATAAAGATAATTTATATCTTTTTGATATTAAACAAAAGAGCAAACTAGTATAAATTTAAAAATTAAAAAAAACCCGCCAGCTACCAAGAAAGGTACTATGATATCCCTTTTTGAAATCCTTATGGTGAGCTCATAACCCTTCCTGGCAGTCGGATAAAAAGAAACATTGTAAAAAGATACACATCCATACCATCCAAGAATCTTATAGCAATCTAGAAAACACGCTTCGAAGACGTGCCTGAAGACGAATCACGCGACATTGGATGAAAAATTTCGAATAAGCATAGGCTTCATTGATTCCTTAAGAGTCGTAGCCACCTGTATCTGTGTGAAACTTCAATATGCTTCAGATATTCATACTTAAGAATAGTGAGAAGTTAAAATATCGCAACCTACTCTATGGTGCGACAATTTCCTTTCCACTACTTGTACTTATAATTACATGAACTTATTCCCCGCTATGTCTCTATGAATAACTTCCCAACTTCTAAGTAACGTAGTAACTATTGTTTCGTGTTTTTGACAAGTTTAAAAGACATTATTATGTATTTGCTTCTGTGAGCTTCTACCGTCTGTGTATTTAAGTTGGTAATTAATTAAGTTTCGCTTACCTGGTATAGATCAAATATGATTTATGTTTGACATTATTATAGTCACCTGTTATTGGTCATATTGCTTGCATGTTATATAACTTGTGTAAAAGGTTTTCACCGTTATATTTAATTGAATAAATAAACTATTATGTTATATCTTGCGATCACTCCTTACTTCTCACTAAACTATGGAACCCTCTGTATCGTGTCACGTTGTTTAGAAGGTACAAATTGTTACCATCAAAAAAATGACCAAAATCATCTGATTACACTGTCTTTAGAAAAGGTAAGTAACTCATAAATTTTCTCTGTTCATTTTCAGTCAATCATCCAACTTCGGATGACATCAATATCTTATATTAAACTACAACAAAGAAGAAGTTTATGATACTATAAAAGTACCTACATTCTGTTTCATCAACTAAAACAGTGAATACAAATTTAGAAACAAACATAACGTAATTGAAGAGCAAAATGTTTCTGCATTATATTCTACTACCAGAATTACCCGAGCGGAGATAATTGGGATAGGACAAAGCAACCACTCAAAACAGGAGTACACTAATGACCAGTTTGAAAATACCTTCCGCTGAAACGTGCGCTCTGCGCTAGACGGATCAAGATTAGCTGGCTGGTGCCATAATGAGGACCAGTCAAACTGAACCGTCGCAATGAAGCACGCGCAAGGATCTGTGGATCAGCTCTATTGGTAACGGTAGTTGACAGATTGCTTATTGATACTGTCACCATGATGGAACTGTTGAAATTATAATGAGTACGATAGGTACTATAGCGAAGGTAATTTTATATTATAGTCACCCAATTCGCCAGTTATCAGAGATGAGATACTATCGTAATTTGAAGTTATATTATCATACAAGTCCCTATCTAGCCTTAGGCGATACTAACATATCATTATTATGATTTTATTCATGTAAATACTGGACAACATAACAAACACCCATCACTCAGAAACTAAACTCATCGACTCCTTCTTTGATCAAGAATAAATTAAAGGTCTACTATATTATCTCAGGCTCATTATATTATTTGATTTATAAACTTATTAACAGCGAATAATCTAAATTTTACTAACAAAAAATAACCGACTTCAAAGTCTCAAAAACTACATAGTTGTCAGATCTCGTTCAAATTTATGTGGGACTACATGACAGCCACCAGCTTTCGATTAAAAAAAGAATCATCAAAATCGGTTCGCCCAGTCCAAAGTTCTGAGGTAACAAACATTAAAAAAAAAAATACAGCCGAATTGAGAACCTCCTCCTTTTTTGAAGTCGGTTAAAAAGTAACTTTCTTTAAACTATTATTAGTAAACCAAACGTGTTAATTCTATAATTGAAAACTTTTTTCAGCCATCCGGATTGCAAACCGTCACGTTCATATGTAAATGTTGCTATACCTACTACTGTTAGCTAACGTGTAACCCAAGGAAAACTAATTATAGGACTTGCAGAGTCCCCCGGGAATGCCCTGCATTCGCGCGGACTCCACTCCATCGGTACGATAAGTAAAAAGGTTAAACCGGATAAAATTCCCGAATAAAGTGATTGTGCTCTCAAATGAGAGGCTAATTTAAGAATCTGCGTCATAAAGGCATTAAATATTTAAAGAGCATAATTCGACAAAAACTTATTTATTATCCCAAACGTACAAACGCATCATTCGTTATACATCATATTATATACCTTATTGCTCTATCACATTTCAATTTGAAACAGCAAGTTGTAAACTATGCGAAAACGCGTCAAAGGTTAACTCCAGCAACTAGTTAACAGTCCAAAACTATTTGGTCTCTAACTGAATAGATTCTAAATTCATACCAGCGAAACTCTGCGGAGGACACAACAACCAACATTCCCTTTAAATACAGAACGAGTTGGCAAAACTGTCAGCTTTTATACGAGTATTTAAAATCAGAGCAAAAATAAAATATGGTTGTCTGTAAAGTCGGTTTACGGACGGTAGTTTAACGTGACAACGTCATGACAACGCTCCGCCCCGCCCCGCTCCGCTCCGCCCCACTCCGCTCCGCTCCACTCAACTACGATCGCCTACGGCTCGCCTACGATATCGGCTACGATACGCCGATCGTAGCCGATAGTGCCTCTCTCGCTTTTGCCGCTCTCTCGCTCGCGGAACGTTACATTTTTTCATAGATGTTTTAATAGACGTTATCACGTCAAAAACTCTTTGAAATGAAACACCGGAGAAAATGGTTTTAAAAAAGAAATTTTTGGGTGTCATCATTAGAAATCATTGATATTTTGTCTCGTACGGTAGATTCATCAAATGGTCCAAACTTGGAGATTAGAAGAACATAGATAACACGTGTGAGGGACTTATTCATTCCCCAAGTCAAAACCAACACCCTTTAGAACACATGCGGCCTATACCACCCAATTTAATCCCGATGATACTCATAAATAATGTAAGGGTTCGTTACCTGCCTAGAATCACACACTGTATAACATTGTAGGGTAAAATGGTTATATTAGTTTCAGTTGCATTCTTTAGCATCCATCTATAAGCGAATTCAACAATTCCTTCTTGGCCAATAGTGTATCGGTGATTCGTCTGATGTAACCCATGTCTATGGATAGTTTACTACCAGGAGACCTTAGGAGGCATTAGGCTAATTCCCATAAAAATCGTCTGCTGAGCCAGCTCGTTATTATAAATTACTAGCTTTTACCCGCAGCTTCACCCGCGGATGAGATTGATTTTTACAAATCCTACTTACTTTTACTTAGTTAGAAGTTGCCTATGACTTAAGTCTTAAGTAAACATGTATCATTTGATAGCGTCATTCAGAACTTGCAAATGAATTTTACTAACGCCCTCTATTAACAACACCCGGAACTGAATATCTTGCAACTAACAAAATATCGATCTTCCCATGGGGATGTTTTACCGCGGTAAAAAGTAGCCTACGTTACTCTCCACCCTCCTCACTATCTCCACACACAAAAACCATACCGTATAACAGCTTCGTTGCAACGTGAAAGACAGACAAACAAACAAACACACTTTCACATTTATAATATTAGTAAGTAAGTAAGTATGGATATGGATAGTATGGATAGCATTAATTTTCGTATCAACACTTAATAAGCCAAAGTTCCCCTGTGGGCGGAGTGAGCGAGTTCTTAACTGGTAAACAGAATTCAAATTGTACAGTCATTAAACTGACTACATTAATCACACCACGAACTTGCGAACATGCGTAGTACGGCTTCGGTTATTGTTCCTGGAGGGATCAGTCATCCTAAACATGCATTAATTTTAACGACTTCAGCCTTCAGCGTACCTCAAACTTTACCAAGGACAGTAGAAAATGTTTAATGTATGCTTAGAAAAATATGAAATTGCTGGTAGTTTACCGCCCCAACTCAGAGTCACTAACGGTTACTTTAATCGCTCCTCAATAAAGAATCACCATACAAATTCTGTACTGAGGAACAATTTAAGTAACCGTTAGTGGCTCTGAGTTGGGGCGTAATACCTATAAGACCTAAAAGAAGAAAACCTAAAAAGAAAAAGAGCATGAGTACTGAGATTTTCTCTTGAAGTATTAATGATACGATTGCAAATTACGTAAATTAAATAAATGCTATCCCATCAAAAACATAAATGTAAAGTGAGAGTCAATTTCAAAAAAAAAAGAATTGAGATCTAAATGGGTGCCAATTTCTGTGTAGAAAAGCCTAAAATTTTAGTCACAAGAACATGTAATTCAAGCTCCACATTTGACTTGGTTAGTTTTCACGTACCTACCTAGGCTATATTATATCTATGTAATTAGCTTCGTCAAATCTGTTAGGTTGATGACTTATGACACTCTTCTCTAATTTGTTTGTTGGTTGCTAACTTATGAAAACTAGCCAAGTCAAATGTAAAGCTTGAATTACATGTTCTTATGACTAAAATTTTAGGCTTTTCTACACAGAAATTGGCACCCATTTAGATCTCAATTCTTTTTTTTTTTGAAATTGACTCTCACTTTACATTTATGTTTTTGATGGGATATCATTACTTTTTGTATAGAAATTATTAGTAACTACTTATTCACAACGTTACTGATTAATTTTGTTACCTAATACATGAACTGTCATAGTGCTCTTCAACTAAATCTGTAGTTAGTACACCGTGGTCCGAAATTTGGTACCTATTATTTCATTATTTATAAGTAATGATCTTCCACTATTGATGTCCGCTAAATATTGAAATAATAATTAATACTAAATCCCAATTATAATATCGTAATAAATACGAAAGTCGACTATACTCTTATTAGTTACGAGTGACCGCCCTCGCTTTGCTTTGGTTTTCTTATTTTTTTACACCTTGGGTTACGTTATTGGAGTTTTATTAAGGATCTCTAATTTATTGAAAATATAATATAGCCATTGTCACCCGGGAATAGTGTAGCTTCCCAACTGTGACAGAATTTTTCAAATCGGTTCAGTAGTTTCGGAGCCTATTCAATGCAAACAAACAATCAAATCTTTCATCTTTATACTATTAGTACAGATAACAGATAAGTAGTTTGTGTTCGATGACATAACGTGCAACAATAAATTTTGAAACAATACTTCGAATCACTTTAAACTGGTATAGTTACGGAAATAATACAAAATTTTGTGGTGTACACGCCATACAAGATTAGAGAAAAATAATTTTTCACACATTAAAAATAAAACGACGTAATACACTGGAAATAACGTCTCCTGACGAACCACTAATCTTCACGTAAATTTATATGTGCTGTGCACTTCTCACAGGCACTTGGGACACTGAACATCTTCCTCCCGTTGAAAGCTTCATAAAGTACTAAAACTGATATGTTTCGTTATATATTCACCTTGGAATCCACATAATGACCAGATGTCATCAATTTTGATTGCTACTCTTAAATTTCAGGCATTTTAAGTAAGTTTTTCTAATAGAATCAATTTTTTGAAAAATTATAATAAAATGATTAAAAATTACTACTTTCAGATTTATTCCTCTGTATTCACCCGACTACCTATCTGCATGCCAAATTTTAACTTTCTAGGTCACCTGGAAGTTGGATATAGTTTTGATCTATAGGTCAGTCAGTGTTAAATTTCTCGATTTTTGGACGTTAATATCTAAATAACCGTTTGAGATGTGTTTATGAAATTTGGAAGACGTATGTATTTTGCAAGTCTTAATAAATGAGCCAAATTTGACAGGTTTATGTTGAATAGTTTTTGAGTTATGAGGTGGTCAAAAGTGGCTCCAAATGGTTCGTGTAATATTACACACGGTGCTGCTCGTCAATTCTGTTAGCTAAGAAATTGACTTGACACGCTCCGCGTGTCTAGATACATACCCCCGCACTATGATTCCAAATAAAATAGTGAATATTAATTAATTTTCTCTCTCTCTAAATTATTTAATTAATTTTCTCTCTCTCGAGCTCTATTCGCTTCTTGAATTGACCGTTTGGTCGAGCGTTTGTAAACAGGTAGAATGTATGCTACAACTATTTACCTGTCAAAGCCCCTAGAATTAATTACACTGAAATTCAAAGTAACTTTCTACGTACAAAATCTCATCACTTCTCGACTAGTTCACTATGCACGGTTCCTCATCACTTTACCGTTTATTTTAGTTTTAAATTAAACTGTTCAGTCTATAAAAACTAAGTTTCTAGCTTTCTATGATATTACCGGGTTTTTAGGGTTCCGTAGCCAAATGGCAAAAAACAGAACCCTTATAAATTCGTCATGTCTGTCTGTCTGTCTGTCCGTCCGTATGTCACAGCCACTTTTCTCCGAAACTATAAGAACCACACTGTTAAAAATTGGTAAGTAGATGTATTCTGTAAATCGCGTTAAGATTTTTACATAAAAATAGAAAAAAAACAATGAATTTTGGGGTTCCCCATACATAGAACTGAAACTCAAAAATTATTTTTTCATCAAATCCATACATATATGTGTGGGGTATTTATGGATAGGTCTTCAAAAATTATATTGAAGTTTCTCATATAATTTTTTTCTAAACTGAATAGTTTGCGCGAGAGACACTTCCAAAGTGGTAAAATGTGTGTCCCCTCCCCCCTATAACTTCTAAAATAAGAGAATCATAAAACTAAAAAAAATATATGATGTGCATTACCATACAAACTTCCAACGAAAATTGATTTGAACGAGATTTAGTAAGTAGTTTTTTTTTAATACGTCATAACTCGTAAACCGCAAAAAACATCGATCAAAGTTACAACGAACTACAAGAACTTTTATATTATGTTACTTGCTGCTACGGAACCCTTCATGGGTGAGTCCGACTCGCACTTGGCCGCTTTTTTATATGTTACCTGTAAAACCCAATTTCAGGCCAAACTAATTTGGACTAGGATAATCTAGTTTGCCCTGTACGATTAGGATAAACTAGTTTATCGTCGGTCTAAAATTGGTTAGAACCGAATTGTTACGGATTTATATTTTTATATGTTACCTGCAAAACCCAATTTCAGGTCAAACTAATTTGGACTAGGATAATCTAGTTTGCCCTGTACGATTAGGATAAACTAGTTTATCGTCGGTCTAAAATTGGTTAGAACCGAATTGTTACGGATTTATATTTTTATATGTTACCTGCAAAACCCAATTTCAGGCCAAACTAATTTGGACTAGGATAATCTAGTTTGCCCTGTACGATTAGGATAAACTAGTTTATCGTCGGTCTAAAATTGGTTAGAACCGAATTGTTACGGATTTATATTTTTTCAACAGATCTTTGTCCTTAAACCTCATAGCCCGGTGGTTTGTTTTGATTCTATACTAAGATCGGCCAGTTAATTAAGATTGTCCTATGCCAAACTAGTTTGAGCACACTTTATATTTTGCAATATACGACGAAATACTAGTTATCCAACGAGCTTCACGCAATGTATATAAAAGTTAGTTTTTTGTTAAGATATACTGAAAATAATGTCGCCATTTCATTTCCTCAGTGGACACTTTTACAAAACGGAAAGCAATAACTGATACAATATCTAAATGGTTAAATGATTCATAACTTTGAATTTCACTTTGTGTTAAAATACTATTGTAGTTATAAAACCCACTTAATATTTCAGTGTTCAGAGCTAAATGAACACACATTAATTGCATCAGATTGTATCTGAAGTAAGTTGCCAACAGAATAATAAATGTAAGCAAGTTGCTTGTGCTCGCAACTTGCTCGGACCTTAAAGACAAACTAAAGCCAATAGCATTGAAAGCTCCCGGAAACTTGGAAGTACGTTCTGACAAATTGTAAAGGATTAAACTTGTATTAAGCTCTATTTGTAGAAAGCTTTGAGGATGAACGGAAGAGGAGCTGCAGTTGCTTGCATTTGTCGATGACTTTATTAATAACTTTACAACTGGTGCAAGTCTACATCAATAACAAAACTGTATCCGGACTCGATCTGTGCAGTAGCTAAGTACTTTTGTGAATATTTTAATGTTGGTGAGGTCATATCGAGAGAAAACTAAGATATTTTTAAATATTGACGTCTGTAGTGGTCCTCTCGGAGGGATTATTTTGGTAATATTAAATAGTTCACTGATACCATAATTACTGTTATTATTTTTCCGTGAAGTCCGTCTGGATAGCTATCACCCTCGTGTTTGAATAAGTCGTTCCGGCTGGGGGCTTGAGAGCCAGTTCTTTCCTTCTTTTTTTTCTCTCTTTCTTGACCAGCAACGCAGACCTGTGGTGTCGCTGATGTCCATGGGTGACGATAGCCACTTACCATCAGGTGTATCGTCAGCTCGTTTATCGGCCATTTCCATAAAAAAAACATATATTCCTTGTCTTTCGATGTTACATGTTGAGTCATGTGACACAAATAAAGGTCTACAGTAATAACAATTTGTGATTGACTATTGTAGTTCTGTTAGAGTTGAAACTAACTAACTGCTGATAGAAAACAATGGAAAGAGTTGGAGGAGGCTTTTGCCATGAGGGACACCGAGCTGAGAGACATTTAATTCTTTAAAAAAATTGTTTATGTAGTTTAAATTTTTGTTTTGTATATTTCTTAAAAAATGTTCAATCATAAAAACTGTAAATACTGTTTCGGTAATAAAAGGCTAAATTATTATTATTATTATTGAAGTTCTGTTTATGGTTTGAATTTGTAACATGTCCATTGACTGCTGATCCAATATAATGGATTAAATTCGACGCCACATCAACTTACATAAGATGTTGCTAACTCTACCGTACAGTATTACTTGCGTCTATTATTTCAGTCTGTTGTTCAATTTTGTAGCTTTTTGTTCTTTTGTTGTTCGCGAATTCCAATAAGCTCCCACCTCGATAAAATAATACATTTGAGTCAATTCACAACACAACCAACACGACCTTAAATACAAATTGAGCATCAAGCTCGCCGTCCAAAGTTACCGACAACTTGAGGAAGTATCATCCGAATTACAATGTTACAAATTGTACAGAATTAAACTTATATTCACGCGTAATTTTTCTCGTGATAAACCTTAACATTTAATTCAAGTATGAAAGTATCACGAAGTAAATCTACGATATTTATCGGTATATCGAATAATATATAAACTGTCGAGCCATAGTTAATGAATCCATCTGAAAGAGTAATGGGATTTACATTAACGTCAACACAAATATTCGTATTTCGTAGTACTACAAAATGTGCAGTGCAGATGAAAAAATACGTAATAAACTTAAATATGCATAGGCATTTGTATAAATATTTAAATGAATCGTTTATATCACTCGAGAGAAAATCCACTGAAATCAACTTCCTCTAGATCAAAAACAAAAGGACGGAGAAACACCCATTTAAATAATTAAAAAGAAATGACATGAAATGAAATGAAGTGAAATAAAATAATCTTTCATTCATGTAGGTATCACTGATACACTTATGAGCCTTATTTTTTTATCTACCAGCTTTTCCAGCTGATGAAAGGTTTATTATTATAGCAGTGATAGCCTAGCGGTAGAACGTTGGTCGCCCGAACGAAGGGGCCTGAGTTCAAATCCTGGCACGCCTCTGATTTTCAAATATTATGTGCGTATTACAAGTTAATTATCACTTGCTTCGGTGAAGGAAAACATCGTGAGGAAACCTGCACACCGGAGAGTTCTCCATAAAAGTTCTCGAGGGTGTGTGAAGTCTACCAATCCGCACTTGGCCAGCGTGGTAGACTATGGCCTAACCCTCGCTTTCTGAGAGGAGACCCCGAGCCCAGCAGTGGGACAATTATGGGTTGTTGCTTGCTTGCTTTGCTTTGCTTGCTTATTATTATAAAATATTAAAAAAAAAACAATTAAAGTACGAAACTACATCGTTCGTTCCATTTGGAATTCACATCCACCTATTGTATTCATATTCTACAAAAGCATTTTTTTAACTGTAGGCTTATATTTCCTAGTCTCGCCTCACTTCGCAGCCTATCCATTAAAATAACACGCCTGTGGTTAGTATAAGATAACTCCCATGTATCCATGCTCATCAATCCATCGTGGCATCGTGCTTCTATTCAAATGAAACGGGGATAAAAAATAAAAAAAATGCCTATTTCAGGGAGAAAGGGGTTAATCGTCAGGGGCAGCCTGGAGGCGCGACGATAGTTAATATTACCTCAAGTACAACATAAACAAAGGTACGTTTGCATAAATCAATAATGACGGAGCGCGTGTGAAAATAATAATCTGCCCTCGAGTCAAATTGCCTATCTGATGCTGATAACACTCATAGAAGTAATAATAATATCATTATGGGATAGTCGCATGTGTGATAGGGATCGAAGGATGGATTCAGTAGTGGTAATTGTGAAGTAGCATATAAAGCATTTTGAATAAAACGGGTACCTACAATTTTTGCATTATATACCCATGTTTCTAAGTAGACAGATGGCGTGAGGTGTAAGGGAAAAAATTGTATAAATGTAAGTTCTGTATGTCTACGACTGTATTAAAATTTTAGTAAAAGTATTTTACTCAATGACCCTGTAGCCCAATTGGTGACAATAAACTTTATCAACAATATGTCCCTAGCTCATGACATGTATGTATACTCTAGATTTGTGACTATTTGTGTTAGCGTTTGTTATGATCATGTCACTCGCCACACAAGAAATTAACACGACGTACATGTAAGTATAAACAATTATTTATAGGTCAATTTACAGACAATCATTTGAGACACAAGACTTCCTTAGACGCAATGTACAAAGCTTTGCTAACTACGTCGTAGCTTTACAGTTCTCATTAGGCGTTCACAGCATCGCGAGAGGTGCTATGCTAAAATAGTGCACAAGGATAAACTCGCTATTAATTATTTTCTCAACAGAGCCGCAAACTAAGGACATGACGTGTCTACGGCGAAGCTACAAAATGTACAGTCGGCAAAAGAATTAGGCAAGCAGGGCATGCAACAAAAACTTTCGGTAATGTTTAATATTACAGAATGTGTTATTATCAATCTATATACGCAAGGTATGGTGTAACTTTCTGTAATATTAAACATTACCGAAAGTTTTTGTTTCATGTCCTACATATCTAATTCTTTTGCCGATTGTACATACCTGCCACATTTGTCATGCTGCAGACTCGCTCCTCGTAAACAACACATTACAACGAGTTTATGGGACTTGTCACGAAACTATGTACTGAATTATGGAGTCACGCAAATTTCGCTTTATTGCAATATGTAAACTGCTGTTGTCGTAAAATATTTATTCGTACGATAGCTTTTTAATTCACCTTAAGCAATATAAATTACATCATAGTTAATAGTATCAGGCGTTACTTTGCGGAAATCCATTGTTATTAAGTTAGTATTAGTCTACTTTGCAACAAGCCGCGTTTAACATGTATGATGGTATATACTTTAAAACATGCGTGGCACCTCCCTCCCTCCCACAACGGAAACATGCACTACAATAATTAAACGTATATACCAACATACATACCAGCACCAACACGTGTTTCGCCCCGAAACGGAGCATCATCAGGGTAAGTTGACTCTACGATGGTTAGTCGGAAAGTGAGCATCGTTCACTGACCACTTGTTCACTTTCCGACTAACCATCGTAGAGTCAACTTACCCTGATGATGCTCCGTTTCGGGGCGAAACACGTGTTGGTGCTGGTATGTATGTTGGTATATACGTTTAATTATTGTAGTGCATGTTTCCGTTGTGGGAGGGAGGGAGGTGCCACGCATGTTTTAAAGTATATACCATCATACATGTTAAACGCGGATTGTTGCAAAGTAGACTAATACTAACTTAATAAATTACATCAAGTCACGCAATGATTGGCAAATAAAATGTTGAATTACCAGAAGCGTAATCAGCCTCACTCCTATACTAACTGTGGATTACGATCTTTCGATTACTGATCTTGTTGGAAAATACTGCTATAAAATGTTTTAGGCTTATCGTCGTTTTAAAATATTTTTATTCAAATCTAAAAATGCAAATTTGCAAGCGATGTGAAAATTATATCTGCCTATATACCTATGTATAGCAATTTCTTTCAGGCAAATTAGATTCCATGTGGTTGTTTATCAATTAGCAAAATATAAACTCTTTAATCAAACCTATGGTCTGCGGTACGAATAGACCCAAGTCGGATTCCTACAGGTACTACAATATTATGTGAGATGTAAAAACTTATTCTCGCTTATTTTGAATATCTCACGAGCAATGCATTAAGGAGTGTTGATTTTATTGATTTTTATGGAATAAAACTGATTGCGTCAGTTTTTATTCAAGAAAACCTGAAAATGTAATCCTCTAAATCCAAGAAATCCTTGCCTACTGAAAAGTAAAATAACTGGCGCTTTTTATATCCTGTCAATGTATTTAAGTGAAGCGTAAGGGAAATTTATTCTAAATAAAGAGAGAAGGATTGATGAGACGTGGAGTACGGCTCAAACATTTATATCGTCTGCTTTAGAAACAATAAACATTTATGGCCGCTCGGTAGGGAGACCATGGCTCTGTTCTGGGACGGATTAAATGTTGTATTATTTAAAACAAAACAATGTGTGTACCGTGCATCTACCCGAGGATATCCTGCATATTATATTGTCCGTTATTTAGTCGAAAATTATTTGGTTAAATATCTTGACATTTTTATTAAACTTTAAATTGTATGAGTTAAGAAAATAACAGTAATAAGTTTTAAAAATAGTTAATAAAAAACAGAAATTACTTTTATATAAAAATATGATAAAAAGACACTGTAAGATTGTTTACTCTTTAGGACTTGTAAAAAATGGACAGATGAAACATTGGTTCTCACATTGTGTAAGAGTTTATTTATTAAAGTAAACAGTTTTATTTAGCTTGCCCTATTTGGAGCAAATCTAATTTAAACCAAACCTCATTAGACCGACTTTCACTTATCCTAAAGAGTTGAAATTGTACACATTGTTTTAGTTCTGATAACAATGCATTTTTGTGATAAGAAAGACCTGATACTACTCCCAAGTTTGGCTCCAGCTGAGGGAGCTCCTTAATGGCTAACAGCACAGTAACAATTATTTTTTTAGTTCTTCATTCACACGCACAAACACACAAACACACACACACACACACTTAAGTCATTATTGTAATAGATTTAAGTTATATAAATTTGTATTCCTTGCTTCTCCGAGGTGGGCGTAAATAGCGGCGATACAGTTTAATACTATTGTCAATGTTTACGATCATAATTATATATTGTAAAACATAATTATACTGACACTACAAAACCGTGTATTTATTTTCTTAAACTATTAACTTGTTTATTAATACAACATTACAAAATTACAAGAATGTATAAATAACTACTCAGATTTTGCAAATTTAAACCTCATAAGAATCACATAACAAAATGAGAGGCACCCTTGCCAAGTCGTGAGTTCATGAGGACCTGTAAAATTGACGACATCCGATGGAATTCACTGTAGCGAACTGTTTACGACTCTACAGTTAGTGAAGATATCTGATTTTGTAATAGTTTAAAATAATAAAATATTATGACGTTCCCATGGCAACCGTTTAGCGTTCGCTGAACCGTGTTCGATACAGCTGTGCAGACAAATTATTGTATCAGGTTGTATACAAACTCATACAAATTATTATATCTAGCTAGTTAATTAGTTAAAAAAATACTACTAAATTTAAGCAAGAGCGAGCGCCGTCGATTGTAGAGTAGGTGAAAGTGTTTTGCTAGTGGAAAAAATATCTTAGGCGTTTTCGTGCTTCAAAACGCACATGAAGCCGTTGTTCTCGGTGGTTAACTAACAGTTGCTAAGCCATGTTGCAGATATGATGCTTGCTTGCTCCGATACTTGAGATGACCATTAACCTCTGCACCGACCAGCAAGAGGATAGACCCATGCTCATAGTGGCCAATGGGTTGAAGTCAAACCAGCCAGCTACAACCTTTGCGTAGAGATTATTATCACCAATATCCTTATTAAGCCATGAATACATTTTCAGGATTTGATCTCTTCGCACCTTCCCTATTATAAAGGTGCCCTTGGCTCTTTCCTCTTATAATCAAGTATCGCGACACATCATACAAGTGACGTCTATCAATAGACCCACCTCTATATAATTACATGCTCGCACCGGAAGCGTGACACCGGAAGCCGCGCCGCTCCCAGCAATTCCTAACAAAGCCTTTTTAGCTCAATAGGGAAATACCCAGTGACAAGTATAATTCATTTTGTAGGTGCTGAAATTGGAGTGTATACCCTACATCCATCTTTGAGTTATATGTCCTTGTGTTTCATAACCTAATTTAATGTACTTTATATTCCAAATATTAAATTAAAATATTTAATGAAAACACTGTTTTCTAATTTTTGGGTCACTCTATTTAACCGTCGTGAAATATTTTTACACGTTTAGTATTCCTCTCAGTTTCCGATAAGGTATATTTTAGTGTCTGTATGCAGGAATGGCACTATCTAATCACTACAATTCGGATATCTGGACCATTATAACGTGAGTAACTTTTAGGTAAGAGGGAATAACATGGAGTTACATGTCCACTTGAACCACTTAAATGGAATTTGACACGATCATAGTTAAAATACAATCTTTATTTCATCCGATCGAATCAACGTACGCTAACCATTACCGGTTTTCATCTTAAACAGTCCTCCAAAGGTACTGAAAGGGATATTTTCTATATAATCGTGTACGTCCCGCTTTGCCTCGTCATTCGTTATGTGTACCATGAAGACGGAGCTGCAGACGTCGGCGTTCCCGTCCGCTAATGATGTGGGGGTCTTTGAGACGATATTGAATAGGCTTTCACTAAATTGGGATGAATTTCTCTTGAATGTTACTGAACTGGATCCACTCATTACCTTCAGATGGGATTGTCAGCAAACATGAATAATATGTGTACTAAGCAAAGTTTTACTTAAAATAATTTAAAGTTTTCTTTAAAGAGCTTCAAACAATAAAAAAATAGCGTAAATATCCCACTTTTAAACAGACAAACCAACTGATAGCAAATCCATGGTCGATGATAGCCACCAATGCGCTGCCGGCCAAGAATGAAAAGAGAAGAAAGAAGGTACACGGTCTCAGGCCCTCATCCGGAACACGACTAGGAAGAAGGAAGAGTGTCACCAGCTAGGTCGGTCTTTTTACAGAATAGCTGATAAACGAGCTGACGATCCACCTGATGGTTAAATGGGTATGGTTGCCCATGGACATCATTAATACCAAAGGCACCACTGTTGCGTTGCCAGCCGAAAAAAAAAGAGAAGAAAGAACTGGCTCTCAAGTCCCCAACCGGAACACGACAAGTCGTTTGGCAGCTGATTCAAGCAAAACAATTGGTGGGATGTCTTGTAATATTAACGCCAATATTACATGTTATACCGGGTATCTGGTAAAATTAGTTTCTTATGCACAACTGTTCAGTAAAAACCATTCAGTTGAAGGTTTACTCGAATGACCACAAACAAAATCAACCAGTTTCATTAAGTTCAAATAACAAATTTTAATTATACAGCAACATTGAATGCAAATTAAATTTTCCGTTATGGCCATTACCTGTTATAAATTTGGTACACAAATGTGAAAGAGCAGGTAATGTTTATACTATTATACATTGATGTTATTAAATTACTGGTTGGAATGGTCTATTAAAGCAATTCCAAAAGTGATTTAAATGCCACAACGACCATGACATCAACATTTTTATGGCAGTAGCAAATGAATAGACAGGAGGCCACCTGATGATAATAAATGCTGACGCGTAATATCAACTAAATCTTATAAATCTACAAGTGGCCCGTAAAAAGAACATAAGCTACACAGGGACCTGACACCACCGAGGAATGTCCCACCGTAGCCAAGTCCAAGAGTCGCCATTCATATTTTGGAATCATGGTTGAACAGACCACCGTAAAGTTACATTTATTATACATCAAAATATTGCTTGTTAGTTGTTACATGACTTATGTCATGTAGCAACTTAAGATAACATAATCTTATTTGAGGTCAGTTACAAATGCTTCGTCCATAACATCTGTATCTATATGAAGATGTATAATAGTTACTGTTGATAAATTAAAGTTAATAAAAATACTTTTAAAATAGATAGGGCTACAGATAGGCCACCAGCTACAAATACTTTATCTCCTTAAATTTTATACATACCGCGATAAGATTTATATTTGACAGCGGGATTAATTGACAATTTCAATTCGAAAATCATTTGTTATTCATTCAATTAATTTTAACCACACTGCGAACTAAAATTATTTACAACAATTTTATGATACGAGTACAATGATTTTATTTGTTATGTTTAATAGAATACAAAGAAAACGGGCAAGGGCGTGTCAGGTCACGCCCAATGTAGGGTTCCGAAGTAGTAAGTTTATCGACTACTACTCATTAAATACTTATGCAACCATAATAGTTTTTCTTGTAAATTCATCATATAACCTATTTTTGAGAATTTTTTCACTTGTCAAATATTTCGCAAACAGACCCCTAATTACAAGATTGGTCTTAAAAGACCCATAATATTTTTGGAAGACCTTTTCAATAATACCCCACAAATCATCCTCAAGTTAACTGTACTGTAGGGGAGGTACCCGGAAAAAAAGTTTTTCAATATTTTCTACGATTCTAGAGTCTTAATAAATATGTTCATGATTACAGCTTTCTAGCACCAAAAGTCTTGGCGCTTTGCTTCGGACAGACGAACGAACGGACAGACGGATGTGACGAAACTATGAGGTTCCGATTTTACTTCGGAGCCCTAAATTATAAGTAGTTTTAACATTATTTAAGACAACTTTTATTTTGAAATGGACTATCAAATATATCTGGGGGCACGGCAGTGCCCCCGCCAAGTCGAGCAAAAAAGCGGCACGGCCGTACCATCCTTTTCTCGAAGCAATTCAGGCCATTTTCGACCCCCTATAACTTCCTTGTGGATAAAGCTAGAAGTCTGAATTTTCAGCTACCAAGCAGTCATGGTATAAACACGCTATACTTCAAATTTCATTCAATTTGATTCAGTAGTTTTAGAATTATAACTAGTCAAAGTTACTTAATTTCGTCACTCACTGACTGACCGATCATCAAAACTCTAAGGCACTTCTAGCAGACATAGAAGCTTCAAATTTGGAACACAATTAGTGTTTAGTGTATAGATCAAGGAAAAACTAAAATATTTTGCAATTTCGCTCCAGTTTTCTAGATATATCAACTGCATAAATAACTTTGTAATCCTATATAAAGGTATAGGATTACAAAGTTACATTTGCAGTTAATGAATCACTGTACCTGTATAACAAAGTTACATTTGCAGTGAATGAATTAGTGTACATGTATATAATATGTGTAGATAGGTATCTAGATATAATGGAATAATAGGTGTAGATAGGTACCTAGATATAATTATGTTCAAAGATAACTTGTAAAAGGAAAAAAAGTAGGACTATGTACAAAGAGAAATGAGATGCCATCAAAAACATAACTTGTAAAAAAACCCAAGTCTCGCAACTCAGTTCTTCTACCGTAAAAACTTGTGAGATCCATGTAATACCAAGTCGGTTAATTTATTCAGTTCCTACTTAACGTTCCTTCTGTCTTAAGTTATTACGTACCTAATTAGCTAACCTAACAAGTAACAACATCTTATAGTGACCATATCAATATTGAAAATCTTATATGTTTTAAACTGCGAATATAGAAAACATAGAAACATAACTCCTAGTAAAAACAGATAATTTTTCGGTACGTCGGCAACTAGAATGAAATGTCGGGAAAAATCGGTAATGATCGATTTGTATAGCGCTTGCCCGCTCTCCGACCAACGAAAGGTCACAGGAGGATGATGTTATGCGAAATGAAGAACAGCAAATAATTATCATTTAGAATTTGGATTTTTTTTTATTAAAGATTTATAATATCATGAAACGGTATTGTTTTAGTAATCGCAATCAAAACATATTTATGATTATTTTCAATTCCTCAAGGTTAAGGTTGGGTCTTACAAATAAAAATATTTTAAAAACCGAACTGAAAACCACAAAATAATAATAATATTGTTTATACCAAAGATGTACGAGTATAAACCATAGACAGGCTTTTCTGAATAAAAAGTGCGCCATAGCGCGGGGATGTGTCTGCAGTAATAAATAAATAAATAATAAATGGTAAGGTGCCGTTAAAATATAACATCCATATTTAATGACGTTTCTAATATATGGACTACGGGCAGTGACGGATTAAGACTATTTGATGCCCTAAGCAATCCACGCCTGTGGGCCCCCCTATCCGTATGTCAACGTGGTTTTTTGTGCTTTTTTGTGCTTCTTCTGGTGCCCCCCCAGACGTGATGCCCTAGGCAATTGCTTAATTTGATTAAGGGTTAATCCGTCACTGACTACGGGTCTGTCACCAAGTGTTACACAAAAATTAGATCTAATATATAAAATTCTCGTGTCACGCTTTTTTGAAGTTGAACTCCTCTGAAACGGCTTGACCGATTTTCGTGAATCTTAGTGTGAATATCGGCTAGGGTGGAGAATCAGACAACATCTTTTTTTCATCCCCCTACCCCTTAAAATTTTTTTGGCAGAACAACGTTTGCTCGGTCAGCTAGTAATAATATAAAAATAGGTAGGCCGATTTCTAAACTGAAAAAATAATTAAGTATTGCTTGTTATACACTTAATAATATCAATTCAGGCTGCCTTTCATTTCTTTGCGTCTATACTTGAGGGCCTGCATACACGTATTATTTTTCAATTTTGAAGTCTGTTTACCTATAATATTCTATTATTATTTAATTTCTCCGTGTAATCGTTACGGGACCATCTTCGAGCTTTATTGAAACTAACGCACAACAAACACTACAGATACCTATAAAATTTGAAGATATCCCTCGATTTCCGATTTCAGACTCATAGAAGTCATCATTACCTAAATGTATGGAGCATAATTATTGAGAGTTTAATTGATTTGTTTGATGTTTAGGGTCCCAGTTACATTCCTGTCTTTCTAACCGAACTGCCTTTGTCTATTCTAGCCTGCGCTTTGTTTTCCTTGACGTGATAACGTCTATTAAAACGATGAACGCCGGGCGCACGCACGAATAAACATGACTCATTGTCCCGTTCCGCGCGAGCGAGAGCGCGGAACAAGCGATAGAGAGGCACGATCGGCTACGATCGACCGAAGCGCTCAATTTTATGTATAAAAGTATGCCATCATTTCATCAATGTTGTGTCATGACGTTGTCACGTTAAACTACCGTCCGTAAACCGACTTTACAGACAACCATTTTTTGGGAACCTATAACCAGACGATTATACACCATGCTGAACAGTTTTGAATGTATGTAATTTTTTATCACAATCAAACAATTACACTATTCAATGTATGTAGCATTATTACAATTATTATAAGTGTTACGTACGGACAAACCAACTGGACATTTGCATATATATAAAGTAAAGAGCTGATTCCGTAAAACTCCGTAAGTAGTAAGTAGGTGCACTAAACTTAACATAACTTGAATAACTATTTTTACAGACAATGATGCCTCCATAACGCATACGCCATTCATTACGTTCGAACAGAAATGAACGATATTCATTGCGTTTTATTATAACTAAAACATATTTTGTAAGCAACTATCAAGCAATGTATAGGGAAACATGACGGCTGTCAATATTTGTCATTATTTAAATAAAATAATAAAAATCCACGTATTTAGGACAAAATTCATTTGTGAAATGTGATTCTAGTGTTCTTTTGATGAACACCTACACGATTAATACACCATTTCACTTCATACTTCGGCATTTTCGTAGTAAATATCTATAAATGTTGAATGTTTGTTACTACTTCTCTGTGACACGACCAAACAGAGACTGACAGCTCGTCTGGTGTAATTTTTAGGCTCCGCCTACTTTGGTGTACTTTTACGTTGGGTCATTTTCTAGCGTAAGTTAGGTTTCTATGTTTTATATATTCGCAGGTTTTAAATAAATAGATCGACTTGGCAATCGCACTAAACAAATATAATATGTAGGTAGATATTACTTGTGAGATACATTGTGTTTTCATGCGATGGTCAAGTCGATCTATTTATTTAAAACATAAAAGATTTTCAATATTGATATGGTCACTATAAGATGTTGTTACTTGTTAGGTTAGCTAATTACGTAATAACTTAAGACAGAAGGAACCTTAAGTAGGAACTGAATAAATTAACCGACTTGGTATTACATGGATCTCACAAGTTTTTACGGTAGAAGAACTGAGTTGCGAGACTTGGGTTTTTATACAAGTTATGTTTTTGATGGCATTTATATTAAGTATTGTAGCATACGCATCCACCGAAATCAGGATGGCTTTAATGCTACCCTGGGACAGACCGCTTGACGGGTCCACGATTACGATCTTTTGAGGTTCTTGATATAGGCCACAACAGTTAGGCAAATGCACGGCACCTACCTGGTCTGCTGCGTGTACGCCTCGATGATCTTCCACCCGATGTGATGAGGTTTGTGATAGGTTTGAGTGATGACACGGCACTGCTGATGATGGATTGATGAAAATACACGCGTTCGCGCCCGATTAAACACGATTTAGATTTTGGAACACAGAGATTGATTTTTGATGCGCGCGCGCCGACAGCGTCGTTGTACCGAGTCGAATCGCTGGACGATAGTGGCGCCCTCTTCATGACAGGCGTCAAGATTGACAGGAGTGCCGGCAAGACAGATTAAAAATAATTGTCATCCGTCACTGTTGTGGCAGGCGAAAATTAATAACAAATTGATATTTTACGGTAACGAAACAAGTATGTTATTTAAGAAAGATAAACTATGTTATTTTTAACCGACTTCAAAAAAGGAGGAGGTTCTCAATTCGACTGTTTTTTTTTATGTTTGTTACCTCAGAACTTTGGACTGGGCAAACCGATTTTGATGATTCTTTTTTTAATCGAAAGCTGGTGGCTGTTATGTGGTTCCACATAAATTTTATTGAGATCTGACGATGGCATCTATGAGAAAACTACATAAGTCGTAAATTTGTGTTAAGATGTGCGCGACAAATTGACGAATAACTCAATATCACGCCAACCGATTTCGATGATTCTTTTTTTAATCGAAAGCAGGCGCTTGTCATGTAGTCTCACATAAATTTGAACGAGATCTGACAGCTATGTAGTTTTTGAGACTTTGAAGTCGGTTATTTTTTGTTAGTAAAATTTAGATTATACTTATACACATATTCTGAAAGATTCTGCAGCGTTTGCCGATTTACAACATTATCTCGCACAAAACTTATCTCGTTGTACACCTACAGCCGCTGTCATTCCACTGATAACGCGCGGGATGCGATGGCCTCTGATAACGGCGATAAACTCGCGTTCACTGCTAGTAATCGTCTAGCCACTATGAGCAACGTAGCCGTCGTCGTGGGCGCGGCCAGCAACCTCGGCTACCAAGTATTAAAAAAACTGATCAAACTCTACAAAGGAAAAATCTATTTCACCACCGAAGATGAATCCACTGGCTACAACATATACGAAACACTCGCAAAGCACGCCGTAGAACTTGAATATTTCAGAATGGATATCACTTACACGAAGAGCATAATAAACTTCAGGCATCATATACAAGACCGGGATGAAAGAATAGACTTGATAGTGAACAACACAGACTATGTACCGGAGAAGAATCTGTCTCATGCGGAGATTGTTAGAAGAACACTGAGCGTGAACTTCTACGGCTACATCAATTTCGGGAAGCTTATTTATCCTCTATTAAACGATAACGCTAGAGTGATAAATGTGTCTGGACCAGCGGGACTGTTATCCACAATTGAAAATAAAGATTTAAGAAATAGAATAAGTGACCCGTCTCTAACTGAGGATGAATTAGTAGCCGTGTTGCAGGATTATGAAGAAGCAGCCAGATTGGGAGTAGAGAAGACCGAAGGCTGGGGACTTAACGTGCAGGCTGTGAGCAAGGTCGCGCTAAACGCGGTGACTTTTCTCCAACATAGGGAATGGTCAGATAAGGGTGTAGTGATAAATTGCGTGAACCCGGGAAACACATCGAGCCGCGAAGTAAGAAAGACATCAAAAGTGTTCGAGAATGGCGCGAACGCAATATTGTATTTGGCGTTTGAGGCGCCTTTGTCGTTAAAAGGAAATTTCGTGTGGAGTAACTTCAATGTTATAGCGTGGAACTCAGATCCTTACGTCGAAGTAACTACCGTGTGATTCGATGTGTGATGTATCGTGTATTCTGTTCATCAAGTGGGAAATAAAGTGTATAGTGAAATGGATTTTAATGATAAGTATTTATTTCTTATTAATAGATAGATAGATTTAATTGATTTTACTAATTAAAAATAAATTATTTATTATTTGGGGAGTTTTTATTTTTGTACTTAAACTTATCAAATCTGTCATTATTCTGTCTTCTAGGCATCACAATCAGTATTTTGACTTGCAGATTAAATAAAATTATTAAACACATTATTTAAGTCACGTAACTAATGTTACTTGTAAATGAAATGAAATGAAATGAAATGAATTGAAATGAAATGAAATGAAATGAAATGAAATGAAATGAAATGAAATGAAATGAAATGAAATGAAATGAAATGAAATGAAATGAAATTAAATTAAATTAAATTAAATTAAATTAAATTAAATTAAATAATCTTTTATTCATGTAGGTATCCCTGATACACTTATGCACGTCATTTTTTTAATTTACCAGCTTTTGGCAAAGGTGCTTTGTCATGGAGGAGAAGAAAAGCCGTAAAGAAACTCCTCAGCACATCTTTTTAAAAATAAAACTTATATTTATTACAAAAATAGGTATTCTCTAACCTGAGCAGAACTGGTTGCCTAGCTGATCATTTCCAAGCATCCTTATCATTTAAATATTCATATATGTTATAATAACCTTTGCCTACTAGTTGATTTTTTACACGTTTCTTAAAAGATGCCACCGGCAAGTCACGTATTTGCTTTGGGACTTTATTATAGAATTTTATACCGAGTCTCATAAAAGAACGCTGCACTTTAGCAAGACGGTACGAAGAGGTAGCCAATTGATGCATCCTTCTTGTTTGCCGATTTGATAAGTCACAATTTTGTTTGTATGCAGTTATGTTATTCCGTATAAAGACTAAATTACTATAAATATATTGGGAAGCTACTGTAAGTGTACTTAATTTCAACTACTTTTTATATTGATTGAAAGATAAAATATAAAAGGTAGAGTATAAGCCGTTTATAATATAATCTAAATTTTACTAATAAAAAATAACCGACTTCAATTACTCAAAAACTATTTGTCAGATCTCATTTAAATTTATGTGGGATTACATGACAAGCACCTGCTTTCGATTAAAAAAAGAATCATCGAAATCGGTTGGCGTGATATTGAGTTATTGGTAAATTTGTCGCGCACATACTTAATACAAATTTAAGACATATGGTTTTGTCATGGATGCCATTGTCAGATCTCAATAAAATTTATATGGGACCACATGACAGCCACCAGCTTTCGAATAAAAAAAGAATCATCAAAATCGGTTCGCCCAGTCCAAAGTTCTGAGGTAACAAACATAAAAAAAAATACAGTCGAATTGAGAACCTCCACCTTTTTTTGAAGTCGGTTAATAATCAACACTTCCAACATTATTTGAATAATAAAATGTCCCAACACGAGATCACAGCAGCACGGCATACCGTGGGCTCAGCCCCCCATGTCGTCATCCACATCCTCTGTGGAACGCACTTTTCACGCCCGAGAATTCGTCGCGGATCGCCCAGATTCCTGTAATATTTTGTTTCGCGCAGCGCGCGCAGCATATCACGTCGGGGTATTTAAAGCGTTTTTTATAGTTTTATTACGTTCAGAGTACATACAAATAATCTTAACGTATTATAATCTAAATTTTACTAACAAAAAATAACCGACTTCAAAATCTCAAAAACTACTTGTCAGATCTCGTTCAAATTTATGTGGGACCACATGACAAGTACCTGCTTTCGATTAAAAAAAGAATCATCGAAATCGGTTGGCGTGATATTGAGTTATTCGTCAATTTGTCGCGCACATCTTAACACAAATTTACGACTTATGTGGTTTTCTCATAGATTCCATTGTCAGATCTCAATAAAATTTATGTGGGACCACATGACAGCCACCAGCTTTCGATTAAAAAAAGAATCATCAAAATCGATTCGCCCAGTCCAAAGTTCTGAGGTAACAAACATAAAAAAACAGACGAATTGAGAACCACGTCCTTTTTTTGAAGTCGGTTAAAAATACTATCCATGTGAGAGTTACCCTAAATCGATCATAATCATAAATAGTATTAAATGTATTATTGGCTTTTAACAGAACTAACTCGCGGCGCCAAAACTCACGTGTAAATTCCTCAGTAGGTTATCAATACGAATTATCCGATAACATGTATGTTCCTGTAATAATAATCATATAATGTTGTTTCACAGAGTTAAATGACAAAAAGAATGTGTAGTTGATTAATTTGTAGGTAGAGGAGTGTTATCAACTGAGCCATAATTCATATCTATGTTGTCGGTAGCTTGTTCCAAGTCTATCAGCTGATTAATAGTTATGTAGTAAGTATGAAGTTTAATCTGTTTGATTTTATATCACCAATTTAAATAGCACTGGTTTTTATTTTTAACCAGCTGACCCAACCGACTTATCGTTATCTTAAATGTTACTATAAGTCCCTCCATATCTTATTTTAATCTTACTCTAATCAGCACTCCACATCCTAAGGTTGTCTGAAAGAGATCGCTGTGTAGCGATAAGATCGGCTTTTGTGCTTTGCATTCTTGTCTACTTCTAGATTGAATGTATTATTGATTTTCAATAAACAGTTAAATAAATAAAAACTTGTATGATTTCGGTTGATAAATGACGGAGTCTGAGGTAATCCCCTCCATTTTTTAAGGCGGTTAAATCCATACTATATATAAAATTATAAATGTGAAAGTGTGTTTGTTTGTTTGTCCGTCTTTCACGTCGCAACGAAGCTGTTATATGGTATGGTTTTTATGTGTGGAGATAGTGAGGAGGGTGGAGAGTAACGTAGGCTACTTTTTACCGCGGTAAAACATCCCCATGGGAAGATCGATATTTTGTTAGTTGCTAGATATTTAGTTCCGGATGTTGTTGATAGATGGCGTTAGTAAAATTCATTTGCAAGTTCTGAATCACGCTATCAAATGATACATGTTTGATTAAGTCATAGGCAACTAAATCTATCTAATCTAACTAACATAAATAAAAGTAAGTAGGATTTGTAAAGAATCGATCTCTACCGCGGGCGAAGCTGCGGGCAAAAGCTAGTACTCAAATATTTCTAAAAATGTTTAATCGCAAAGACGAAAATATTCCCGTATTTAAGTGTATTTATAGGATTTAACTAGCTTTTTAACCTTGTGCTTTAAACATAATAAAATCTGACTACGAAACATTCTAGCGATGTTTTCAAAACAGAATGTTATGTTACTTAATCGTATGTAAACGATTTGTCTCAAACTCCATTCCAAATTCAAAATGTGAGTGAATAATACTCAGTGACAGAATATTATTTTTCGCGTAAGGTGGTCATGACTTTCGTATTGTTTACAGCAAGACTATATTATTAATATTATTTTATTACAAAAACACATACAAACATCACCTAGTTTACATTTTCACATTATTACCTATGTTGCACATATTACATAACACATAATGAATGATTTACTGATTTATTAAACAGGTCACAAAATTAAAAAATAAATAAGGATCTGGCTCTGGGAATGCTTTGCAACAATTTCCAAAGGTCAATATAATGTCCTAATACTATCCAGCCACGGTATTTACGGCGACCTGCCAACAAACAATAGCTCAACTAAGAAACAAAAGGTACCGCGAGGACTCGTAATTACGCGTCAAGCGCACTTCACTTTGAGGCTCGTGTATAATTATAATCCATACACACCGAAATGAAGTCGTTACAACCAACAATGGTGCTCGTCGGACTCGGGTTTCCTCGCTGAGGCTTTAGGGTCAATGTTTGTACTATATATAGAAATTTAGCGATGCAGGTTTCATAAAGTAAAAAATATGGGAGGAAAAATCGGCCTGATTATCTGTCCTACGAAAAGTCTAACGTGACGGGAAGCGTTAAAGCTTCATTTTAAAAGTATTCTTAAAATATTAATAAGGTATTTATTCTTATTCACCAGCAGACTAAGCTAATGGTTCGTAGACATGCTAGTCCAACATTATGAAAAGGTATTCGTATACTCAATATCTATTTATTAAAAATGTCAGCTCTTAAGCCAAAAATAAAAACGTATTTTGAAGGTATCGAAGTCAGTTCACTAATCCGAAAGCTCGTCTCTGTCCATTACACAACTGATTGACTGAACAAAAAGTTACTTAGCGGAGAAACTTCGATTAATTAACTTCTTAACTGGCTGAGAGAAAGTTTTTAACGGCACATAGCTACTTACAAATGGTGTCCACATTTTAAACTGCAAAAGTTAAAATTAGAATTATTATCCAACCTTTTATTTGAAAGTTGGTGTTGTTAAACGTTAAACGTTTTATTTAGCGAACCCTGTTTGTCTATGTAGCTCAGATCTTGCAGACAGAGACCTAGGTACTTCCTGTAATCGTAAGGACAAGCTTATTTCTGCTGACAATGTATGTTCGTAGTAAGTAATAAGCATGACCTTGTGCTCTGACAACTCAGCTTTGGCTTCAGAACGGGGAACACATGAACGGTTATCAGTACATTTACTATTTTATTTGCATTAGTACTGACATTGTACATAAAACCTTGTGTTTAGTTACTTAATAATAATTTTCTAAATATTTATGTGTAAAATGTTTTATTACAAAAGTTTTAAAAATACACTGATCCAACGCAGATTGGTGGAGAAATGTGTTGGACGTATTTAATTCAAATCAAATCAAATATTTTTATTCAAAATTGGTTTGGTTTACAAACACTTTTTGAGTCATGCAAGCTTCGCCAATGCTTCAATTCGTGCATTCAATTATTACATTTCAATACTATTTTCATAACGTACTATATTATATTATATTAAATGCTGAACGACTTTATTCATTGAAGTACTAACACTCCAACGTCTACACTACATTTCTACTTACACTCAGTCCTTTCAACTTACTTATTACCATTCAACTTGCTTTGTACGTAAAATGCTTTGAAAATCTAAACGGATACGTAACTTGCAAATTCTTAGTCCTTTTTGTGCATTCCTCCGCTGCATTTTAACTAACCGAACCACCGATGCTGAAAATTCTGTAACTTAGAAATTCTGCTAGGCGAAGCGTAAACTTTATTCATGCTCTTATAGACAAATGACTGGATAAATAAAACAAAGAAGTAATAGAAAAGAATCAAATACTCACTATTTATTCCGAACCATTTTTAATACTCGTACGTTGGTCCTATGCTTATAATCTGGACACAAAATTTAATATGGCACTATTATTACCCTGTATACCGGTAGCGACCCTGCCTGCGAAACGAGGGGTCCCGGGTTCGATACGGCCGGGGCAAATATTTATGTGACAGATAAATATTTGTATTCGGGTCATGAGTGTGATTGTGATATGTTATGTGTCATCCATGCCACCCGCGACACAGATAATAACAAAGTGTAAGCGTTTATTTATTTATTATTACTATAAATTAATTATTAACTATTCATTACACAATTATTTCACATTATTGTAAACCTTTTATTTACAAAAATATGTTTTAAGCTTGAGTAACTATTGGCTAAACGCCATGCCATTTTGTTCTTAAAGGTTGACAGTCTACGTCTTGATTTCGTTGGTATCTTATTACTTATTCCAACACAATTTCAACAGACATTTTTGAGTTTATCTGATATACCCTATGAATATTTCAGTTGCTGGTTTACTTCATTAAATTTATTTGATTATAAAAAGACTGTTTTTATATGGGTACATGTAATTTGAACAAGAATAAAATACAATTTGTATAAGGGATTTGCCAAATGGTACCGCCAGGAACAGATTAACAAACGTGCGTTTTAAGTTCGACAAAATAAATATTTTTACCTTAAAAATACGTTTATTATTACAGTATATTTTAGCCGTATTGGGGCGGCTTAAAATATTACCCCCAATTCCTTACCGGATGGGTGTCGTTGGTGGTAGGGTCCTTCGGAGGGATGATAATATTAGTAATATTGATTTTATTAGTTCATTGTTACCATTATTACTATTAATGGTTCTCCGTGGGGTCTGCCTTGCTAGCCCACACACACAATGATACCACGCCGTAATTCGGTATCGATAATCCATATTTACAATATCGACAATCTTTATTTAGCTAAGTTACCCGTCCCGGGAAGACTGGTAAGAATGATCTCCGGAAAGAAACAGCTTGTTAAAAGTTTAAAATTGAAACGGTACTGCATTTGTTAACTTCTGAAGGACGAGAAACATGGAATATCAGAGTTTTAAAATTATTGACTTTACTTTATACTGAGATGAAATTTTTACAGGTTAAATTAAATGATCATTTGCATAACAACTTTTGAAGACTTGCCTAAACTAAAGCCCTCACCAATCCCGGCGAGGAAGCATGGTTGGCCTTTAGTCATGAGAAAAGAATAATTCCCAGCAGTATGCAGTGGGTTCAAATCATTCTAAGAGGATACCATAACCAGATAAGGACTGTTACGATATCAAATACGATAGCAAACGTTACGATAGCAAATGCATCAAGTGATGTAGCACCTTTACTAAATACTAATACAGTTTTGAGAGTAGAAAGTCACCTACATTAATCCACGTCTTAGGAAAAAGGCAACCAATTAGCCTTGCTAATCGAAATGGAAGTGAGAAATGTTGCCAATCACCCTTAGCTACAGCGAGCGATTGTTACGGATTTCGAAGATACAATCTTTTTATAAATTATTTTTTTAATAAGTAACTTACACCTTGAATTTACCATTAGGTCTTAATTAATTATTTGATGTTTAATGCTAATTCAATTTAGCTGTTAGGTCAAATCGCATCACAACACTTGATTATATTTGGGAAATATTCGTTATCGTTTCATTAAGGTAACATTACAATGGGAATTGTTTATTTTAGTATTACACTAGTAAGTAATGAAACAAGATTTTGCTGCAAGAACAGAATACTTACATGAGGAATTAACAAAAACAGCAATTGAATTAAGATGGCCCCTGACGTGTCCACTTACATTTGGAGACGCAATGCTAATAGAAATAACTCTTAGAAATATATAAGTCGCATTTAACTCTCTTTCTAAATTAAATATAAGTAAGAAAACTAGGGCGTGTAAACTTATTTATCGACGAGTAACCGCCCCCGCTTTGCTTCGGTTTTCTTATTTTTTACACCTTGGGTTACATTATTGGAGTTTTTATTGAGGATCCCTAATTTTTTGAAAATATAACATTGCCTATGTCTCCCGGGGATAGTGTAGCTTCCCAATAGTGCAAGAATTTTTCAAATCGGTTCAGTAGTTTCGGAGCCTATTCAATGCAAACAATCAAATCTTTCCTCTTTATAATATTAGTATAGATAAATTTATATTATGAATTGTTATTTTTACATAGCCAGGCTTTTGCTACACTTCACCCAGGGTTAGTCAGAATGAAACACTGAACAGGTAAAGTGTAATGAGCAAACTTCTGAACCTTAAGTTATGTATAAACTCACTTAAGATAATAGATAACAGCTCTCTCAGACTTCTAAGAGAGCTATTTCTAGACTGATAAAATAAGGTTTATGGCGAAATTAACTCTTTCGAACTACGGAATATTTGGTGAAACCGGTGGAAGCAGTTCGTTTACTACAAAAATAAAGTGTTTAGGTTGGCTGCGGCCGCTTGCCGCTCGGAAGGCAATTAGCGTAACAAATCTCGCGTCAATCCCACGGCCGCAGTGAGAGATGCCTCCGATCCACTGTTCCAAATGCTTTAAACTTTTGCTCCTTCGTGATGCCAATCCAATGTCTTTTATAGTTTACTAGCAAACCCGTCCTCACTTCGCTTCGGGATAAATAGTCCTCGTTGAGTACCACATGTACGTATGTACGATAATCGTGAATTCAAACAGTCGTTACGGATCATCTTCTGATGAGTGCCGTCATGATTTAACATGATGGTTAGATGACAGAGACGATCGACGAGGTGCCATTGCCTTGTCAAATTCAGTTTAGCAGGGTGCTATGGGCAGAAGAGAGTTGGATTCAAAGGCAAAGCTTATATTACACTTACCTCAGAAGTCTTTAAATACAAAGACATACCACAGGGCTAAGGAACACAGAGCTCAAAGCTTGTTAGTAAATTAACGTCTGAGGATCCCACCACGAATGCGGTAAAGCAAAATCGTTGCCTTCTTAAGGACTCTTACCTCTTACTCTACCTATTATTTTTTCACTTTTCACTTTAACTGTAACTAAGTACGTACTTTTGGATTTTTGAAGTCTATCATCACCAAGAATATCAAGTACCCAGAGATCACATGTCATGTATGTATCACAATTACTACTGTTCAGTATTAATTCGGCATGATATTGAGTTTCTTCAACTAGTACACAACACACACCTCTAAGCTTTATTACAACATTCACAGCGTACTTTACGTTAATGTACTAAACATTTCTCTTAGATACAACAACCTAGGCCATTAAATTTACATCCCTCATCTGTGCCAAACATGTCTCATTTTTACAACTATTCTGCAGCGACCATCAGTAGGTACAATAATAAGTAATAATAATATAACTCAATATATCTGTTGAATAAACTCCATTATCTGTGATAATTTAAGACCCAATAGCTGATTAATTTGAGAACTAGGTGGAACAAAGTTTTCCATAATGCTCTCCAAGAGGATTAAACAGTTTAGACGGCACTTACACAAAGTATCAACTTCATATTTATTGAACGCTAATATTTCGCAGTAGCTTTAACTATGTAAGTACAGTTTACTAATTATTTATCAGCGACTTTAACTATAGACAGTTTATATTTGGTAACAATATTAATTATAATGAAAGTTAAAGCATAATAACTATAATATCTCTGGTTTTAACAAAATTACTGAACAGAATAAGACAGAAACGTGATTAAGAAGAAACATAATGAAGAATATCTAAATAGTAAACAGAAAATTTAAAAATATGTAATAACAAAGGGACCAAAATGTTTTTGAGGTAGGTGCTAGCAAAGCTGTCGAATATACAACTGCAGATCAATAATGTATCTACGTGCTGACTCGAGCCTAGTCACCAAGAATAAAAGGCAGTGCCGTGAAATAAAAGTCCTTTCCCACAGAACATCTGCTTCGGTAACACTCAATAATGTAGTAAGAACTTTCCAAAGCCGGAATATAAAGAATATTTAAAATGTTGCTCGAAACAATACTAGGTATTGTTTGGCTTTTTCGTTTCGTTTCAATTTAATATAATATGTATAGAATTATTTTAAAGGTCATGACTTGTGCAAATGTTTAAACAGTTGATTGGTTTTGAATAATTTGAGATATCTGTATCTCTAGAGTGCAATATTAGGCATTGTAAGTCCCCTTAACAAAATCAGAAATTTAAAGATAACTGATCTCTATATTTAGTGCCTCTGGCTACACGGTAGCAACGCCTCTAGTTTCGTGTTTTCCAGAAACTTCAAATAGTGGATATTCACGGCTGACCAGCCATGAATGTTACTCGGTATTTGTTACGCGGAGGACTGGGAATATTACGAGTATCTTGTTCGCAATTTAGAGACTTACGTACGGTTGATGTTATTATTTGTTCAAACGAACAAGTAATATAGTACAGGTTGTGATGTTAATCACATAAATGTGGTGAACATGACGCTAATTATACATTTTAATCGACTTCAAAAAAGCGGCCAAGTGCGAGTCGGACTCGCCCATGAAGGGTTCCGTAGCAACAAGTAACATAATATAAAAGTTCTTGAAGTTTGTTGTAACTTTGATCGAGGTAAATTGCGGTTTACGATTTATGACGTATTAAAAAAAAACTACTTACTAGATCTCGTTCAAACCAATTTTCGTTGGAAGTTTGCATGGTAATATACATCATATATTTTTTTTAGTTTTATCATTCTCTTATTTTAGAAGTTACGGGGGGGGGACACACATTTTTCCACTTTGGAAGTGTCTCTCGCGCAAACTATTCAGTTTAGAAAAAAATGATAATAGAAACCTCAATATCATTTTAGAAGACCTATTCATAGATACCCCACACGTATGGGTTTGATGAAAAAAATTTTTTTGAGTTTCAGTTCTAAGTATGGGGAACCCCCAAAATTTATTGTTTTTTTTCTATTTTTGTGCGAAAATCTTAATGCGGTTCACAGAATACATCTACTTACCAAGTTTCAACAGTGTAGTTCTTATAGTTTCGGAGAAAAGTGGCTGTGACATACGGACGGACAGACAGACAGACAGACAGACAGACAGACAGACAGACAGACATGACGAATCTATAAGGGTTCCGTTTTTTGCCATTTGGCTACGGAACCCTAAAAAGGAAGAGGTATTCAATTCGACTGTATTTTTTTATGTGTGTTACCTCAGAACTTTCGACTGGGTGAACCGATTTTGATGATTCTTTTTATAATCGAAAGCTGGTGCTTATCATGTGATCCCACTTAAATTTGAGCGAGATCTGACAAGTAGTTTTTGAGTTATTTGGAAGTCGTTTATTTTTTGTTAGTAAAATTTAGATTATAAAAGGCAAAGAAAAAGTATGTTATGCGTGTGTGTGTTAAATGCGTCGCACTACGCGTAATGTTTATTTTACATTTTTAATCACGCTTAATGTTAATAATGTTTTTTTATCGTCCTAAAAACGACACGAAGCATGCTCTATCGGGCTCTATATTTTTGTATTACGGATTTCTTTATTTTCTGCACCTTTTAGTAAAATACACTTTACTTATGTTGTTCTGCCCTGTCTCCTCTGTACACCATAATCCTGCAAAAACATAAAAAACCTCTCAGGAAACTGTTTTTTTTTTCTCGATTCTTGGAAAACATATTTTCCTAAATGCCTTCTATAACTTTTACTGATACGTACTTGTTGTGAATTCTTTGTTTTAAAGATATTGCATATAGATATTATTAATAAGTGTATGAATTACATAAAAAATGTTTTTGTCAGTGGGGACATCGTTACAATAATAAATGTGGCGTGAGAAAAGTAAGTTACACAAACCGATGGTCGCACTAATGACGTAAGTTTTTCTATTTCAACTTGCCGCAATATATAAACCCTCTTCAGTTCTTACTGTTTCATAACAACAACTGGGTATTCTCGATACGCACCATGGATTCCATATATTTTTAAAAAAGGATCAGTATTTTCAGATGGGGAAGTTTTAAAATGATTTTTTTAAGTTTATTTTGTTTTACATAACTTTGTTTTTAATTTATAGACTACAGTTGTATTATTATCGGTTTCACAATGATATTATAACTATCCAGCAGTTAACTAAATTACTATCAATGTAAGTCCTTAATAATTGAATCTAAAACATATTTCGCAGGACATAATTATTAATACTTTTTACCTAAAACCTTACCTATGGACAGAACTTATCAGTGGCCCCTCAACGTCAGCTGTCAAACTGTAGCAGTCGTAGGCCACTGGCGAGCTATTTTGGGAGTGTTAGTGGGGGCCCCATCTTCCATCTGCCTACAAAGAGTCCTTGAATATTTCGGTCACATCGCTCGTAAAGACGGAGGAAACCTCGAGAAGCTTGTCGTCACAGGCAAGATCGAAGGGAAAAGACCTCGAGGAAGAAGCCCAATTCGCTGGACAGACCAAATCCGCACCACATTAGGTAGCAAAGTTCATGAGGCCATACACGCAGCCGGTAACAGGAAACGATGACGCAACGTCGTCAAAGAGAAGGTGATCCGTGGAGGGGGTCACGTCCCTCAGCAGTGAGGACAACGACGCGAGGAGGAGAGTGGGGGCCCCTACACACTGGGGGCCCCGTATAATTGATACGGCTGATACGGCGGTAGCTACGCCCCTGGAACTTATCATAAATATGAGGTCTGTCGACAAAATTACCTACATGGAGTGTTCAGCCACCTACAGTTTCGCGTTCCATAACCACAAATAAACGTGGTCTTCATTAAACGGTCAACACCGGTACGTCGTCAATGTTACATATCGCTGCACGCTAAACTCAACCCAGTATACAAATTGTTTTACCGACACTTAGATTCTATATCGCGTGCGCTGCCTGCCCATGTTCATTTGACAAATTGCTGGCATTGAATGCACTAGTATTTCTAGCCTCGCCCCAAATTGACCCGCGCCATTCCCACACTGTATCAGTGAAAACTGTCTTAATTTTCAGGACACGCTTTCGTTCGTTTTAATTAAGTTTACAATTTAGAATAATCTAAATTTTAATCATAAGATTAAATGGAGATTATTATTGTATACTTGTACACTGAATATTGCGTTACCTGTTATTTTAACCTTTATGTTATACATAAGTTGGTACTATTATGTCTTCTGTGGTTATACATAAATGTTATATTATATTAATATTTCTACGAAGTTTAAAGCGATATCTAGATAAACAAATCAATGGATATTTCGTTGAAAATGAGTACATAAAAACAAAATCGGTGTTAAACTTATCGTTATATCCGCTCTCTATCACAGAGTACTGACATAATAATATATCCCATGCTGTCATACTAGGGTGTCGTAAAAGCCGACAGAAGACGTCCCGCTTGGTGGTAAGGCTTCACATAAGGTTTAACATTTTATAATATAAAAATGTTTGTCGGATCGCAGTGAACAATCAAATAACATATTTTCAGTTATCAGCCATTCGAAACAGTGGAATGAGTGACAGAATATATCGATAGAAACGTAGGCATCCCTTTCTGATAGTTAGTGAAATTTATATGAAAAGTCCAAACATATTAATTCATGGATCAAGATGCATATTTTTTCGTCCCCTAGTAGAAAAGCTTTCAAATGTGCACTTCACCGTTAAAATTTCAGTATTAAGCTGCTTTCTCCCTTATTTATAATAGGTATCATACCTTAACGTACGAGCGAGTTACTGAACAGCAGTGCAACAAACTCATTTTAGTTTAATATACTTCTTTGGCCGCATATCCGATACTAAATGAAAGTCTAAAAAGTCCTGCACGTAACGTATAGCAGTCTACCAGAAGCCTACTATTAATATGATTACAAAACTTCAATTACGCCGCATTGCAAAATCATTCTGAACTAGATTACAAATTCCCCGGCATTTTTACTGGGGCTTTACCGTATTTCGCGTAAAAGCCTACATCGGGATAAAACTTAATACGGAGGCAATGACTCTCAAGTTTACAGCGATATCTACCATCCATTAAAACTTCAGCCGCCACTCGGCGCGGTTGTGGGAAAAATGAAGAACGGGCAAACTTGCTGGCTCCGAATAGGGTTTTTATAACTTTTTGCAACTAAACCACATATGTTCACCTGGCTGTGTCTAGATTATATACACACAGACACACAGACCGTGCTTTATGACGTTAGCTCGATGATTCACGGCCTAAATTAAAGTTAAATATTTATTTTATTCAATATTCATATACGAATCCATACTTAATATTATAAATGTGAAAGTGTGTTTGTTTGTTTCTACGTCTTTCACGTCGCAACGAAGCTGTTGGTTTTTGTGTGTGGAGATAGTGAGGAGGGTGGAGAGTAACGTAGGCTACTTTTTACCGCGGTAAAATATTCCCATGGGAAGATCGATATTTTGTTAGTTGCTAGATATTTAGTTCCGGATTTGTTAATAGATGGCGTTAGTAAAATTCATTTGCATTTCACGCTATCAAATGATACATGTAAAGTAAGTAAGTAGGATTTGTAAAAAATCGATCTCTACCGCGGGTGAAGCTGCGGGCAAAAGCTAGTAGATGATAAATTTTTATTGATCAGATTTAATTGTTCAATCCAAAAAAGCTTTTGATTTTCAATCCAATAAAGACGCAGGAATCAGAAATTGTAGAGTAAATAAAAGTTCCAGTATTTTCGAAGCTATAAATAATATATAAATTTTAATATGTATATCTAAATAGAAATATGGACCGTTCATCATTATCAAAAATATTTTTATTACAAATTATTTCTAAAAGTACAGTTTCAGCTATTTCTTACTTTCCTTTAATCCTCAGAAGACGATTTCTTTCTCACAAATAATCAGGTTTAATACCTGAGGTAACATATGAAAAATGAAAATTGAAGCACCTCGTATTTTGAGGTTATGATGTAGAAAAGTACTATTATCATTCTCATTAAATACGAGTCATTCTAACACATTTGCATCTTACATCGTCCCTTACATAAACTCACATATTTATATAACACAATCATTCATCTCCCATTCACCATGTCCACAAATACAGTGGGCTATCGGCCCTAAGCCCGCCCATTGTCACGCAACGAAGGGTTTACGGAACATTGTTAGTCGCCGGTAGTCAAATTCAATGTAGCATGTTTTGTATTATTACAATAAGTTTATAATTATCCATACTTAATATTATAAATGTGAAAGTGTGTTTGTTTGTTTGTTTGTCCGTCTTTCACGTCGTAACGAAGCTGTTATATGGTATGGTTTTTGTGTGTGGAGATAGTGAGGAGGGTGGAGAGTAACGTAGGCTACTTTTTACCGCGGTAAAACATCCCCATGGGAAAATCGATATTTTTTTAGTTGCTAGATATTTAGTTCCGGGTGTTGTTAATAAATGGCGTTATTAAAATTCATTTGCAAGATCTGAATCACTCTATCAAATGATACATGTTTACTTAAGTCAAATCTAACTAAGTAAAAGTAAGTAGGATTTGTAAAAAACCGATCTCTACCGCGGGCGAAGCTGCGGGCAAAAATCTAGTAATAAATATGATAGGTGCAATGTTAAAATCAAATTACCAACATACCGGCTAATCATTAGAATCTATTAATAAGAAGAAAAATCTGCAGATACGCAAAGAGCTATCAATTAAAATTACTGCTCTATTTATCCTTATCTAGTAAGCTCGCACTAAAATATCTGTCGTCTCACTTCGGTGCAAGTAACATTCGTTGGTCTTTAGGGAGGCCAAACGAACAAAGTCCTGTTTGTACCACACACCAACGTATATTGAGTTTGGACTTTAGTATGAAACCCACGCATTTCACGCGTCGCACAGCTCAAAAATACGTTCGCTTAGCCTAAGTGCTTGTTCACACTGAACTCGCGGCCGCGGGCACGGGCGCGGTCGCGGTAAACGCTACATACACCGCGCGCGCGTTTTGATGTGAACACTTTCATAGTATAGTAAGTCATATGTTTGATATTTCGCGACCGCGCCCGCGCCCGCGCCCGCGATTTCAGTGTGAACAAGCACTAACTCAGAATGCTTATTTTAAGCGCGTGTATAACTTGAAATACTCAGTGGACAAACACACTAAGCCGGCACAGAGACACACAGCTCAGTGCACAGTGGGCACCGACGGCACCGACAGCGACTTAGCTTCAGTTGCACGAGTAGTTGTCAAACTTTGCACACGTTTAACGAGATTGCATTCACGTAAACGCATCTGCGCGAGGTCGGGAGTCAGCTCTGAATTTGGGAAGTTTCCTCAAGTTACGGGCACTCGACTCGTTTGTATTTGTGTGCGGTGATGTGAATCTTCTTATAGTTAAATCATGACAACTGCCACGTGAGACGTGACCCGGTGCAGTTTTGAAGACAGAGGTTAAAGCTAAGCCAGAAAAAGATTCGGCAACGTTCACACGTCTTTGAATGCTTTGTATGGAGTTTGTATTATGATTTAAAATATTATTATATTTAATTGTATAGCTGATATTTTGAACGAAAAAGGTACCTTTTTATAACAATATTTCGACATAGATCGACATAGACCACAGTCATGGCGAAACAACGCTAATTGGGAGAAACTCATGCGTCTGGCACTCCACATATTCTACTGACATAAAAGCCTTTCAACCAGCTATTGCGATCGTATAAATAAGGTGTAAAAAACTGCCAAGTGCGCTGGTTTCCTAGTGATGGGTTCAATGAAGAAACTGATTATTTACTGACGCCTTTAAATTAACCAAATGGGAGACAAATAAATGTTCGTATAAGTTTAACTGATAATGAAATGAACGTTTTTCAAACTTCTACTGATTCCTTAGCTTTATTTGAGCAGTAAGCAATCATTCGCCATCGGCTTATAATGGATCTTGCCGCTACTGGAAACTTTATTTCTAGTCCCTTATTAATACACAAAACATTTTGTCTGAGAGGACATGTCACGTAAATCAATTCCAGTTTAGTTTAGTGTAGTTTCGTTTACCCATGTCATTGAACTGCTTCACTAATTTCCTTTTCCTTCTTTAAATAAAATCTGTTTAATTTTTTCCAGATTAAACCAAAACGAATAAGTTCATTCGTTGCATGCAACTTCTGTATTTAATTAATTTATTCATTAACAGTTAACTATGATTCCAGTTCCACTGAGTTCAACTTTTATACAATGTACGGATTTTCTTAAACGGACCAACTTTTAGGAATCCAATTAAACTGAGGAAACATTAATAACACGCTACAGTAAACAGTTCGCGATCATTGAAGTATTATTACTAGCGTATAGAATGGACACCGCGAAGACAATGTATGTTCCAATGAAATGGCGCCGCGCGGCTTCAATTGCCAATGGATTCGTTCGATTTTGACAGGAGAACGGGGGCCCAATTTTAAAAATAGAACCTCCCGGCGGGGACACACATTTTGTTCGAGATGTCTATTCTATGATATTATACTTCAATGTTCGCAATCCGGGTTTTCTGTAACTTGTTATATTCCTTACAATATTTATTGTTTGCAAAACATGTTTACAAATCTCAAGCTCAAGTTGCATCGCGATGCGTTACGCGCGGCTGCGTTTGAACTCGCACTCCCGAAACTTGTCGAGACTCGTCGAAACTCGTTAAAACTCGCCAAATTACTGCACGTGGCCGCTTTTCGACGTGGTGACTGGTGACGGTATGTGAATGCAGCATCGTTAAACATGTTGCGAGTTTGGTAACTGTCGTTAAAAGTTTAAAACGATATTGTCTTGACGTCGACAACTTCACAATTCCAGTTCGGCCAGGAGGGTTGATATTTACCTACTGTTTAATTAGATGACACAGCTTTTACATTTCGGCATCCTAATGACGTAATGTCAAGCCTTTTTGTCTATAGCGGAAGGGTGGTTGAGAAGGTAACGAGGTATTGTAGGTTTTTTAGGCACTCGATATTGTGAAGAAATTTGGTTCTCAATTAGGTTGTATTTTTTATGTTACAGAACTCAGAACTCCTTCATTTATCAACCGATTAGGAAGATTATTTTTTTAATCTATACTAATATTATAAAGAGGAAAGATTTGATTGTTTGTTTGCATTGAATAGGCTCCGAAACTACTGAACCGATTTGAAAAATTCTTTCACTGTCGGGAAGCTACACTATCCCTGGGAGACATAGGCTATATTATATTTTCAAAAAAATTAGGGATCCTTAATAAAACTCCAATAATGTAACCCAAGGTGTAAAAAATAAGAAAACCGAAGCAAAGCGAGGACGGTTACTCGTGTGGAATAATTTTATAGTAGACTGTAGTTATTGTTATGAAAAATTTGCATTGCGGTACTGGGTGGAGATTACCTATTAATTAATAAAATACTGAAGATGTTTGCGGCTTGACAGCCAGCCAACGGCTGATACATAAATATTTATAACCATTTATAGGTCGATCGAACGAAATAACAAACACTCCAGCTTTATTCATGGACATTAATTAAATCCGATTGTGGCGTTATATTCGGTTATTGAATCACGGTTCCGGTAAGCAGCCCCGGTTTAAACTTTTAACCTCGTTTTGATGTTTACATAATATTTTCAGATTTGGTTAAAATTGTAACAACCTTATAATGAAAATAAGTAGATACGTTTTCAGGTATGGTCGTACATAATCGGAATAAAAGTTCCAATAATGTTGCACTGCATTGGAGAGTATACCTGCCTCAGTAATACCTCGTGTTCAGTTCCCAAATAAGGCAAATATTTTAGTGCCAGATACGTGTTTTATCGGATCTTTTTTATGTAACTAGCGGATAATCAAGCTCTACCTGATGATAAGTCCTTGTCACTGTCGCCATTGAAGATCAGCAACCTGCAACCAGCAACCTACGCGACCATGAAAGAAAAGAGAGAGAGAGAAAGAAAGAACTGTCTCCTAAGCGGGAATAAGATGATTCATTTGGTGGCTGATTTATCTAAGAGGGTAATAGCCTCCAGGCAAGCCACAGGACGATTAGGTATATCATACCAGTATTATGAACATAGTCACAATATTAATAACGCAATCCTTATATGAAGCTTTACCACCAGTCCATGCCACAAGTCAGTTGCGCAACTTGCGGAAATGGGGAGTGAGTATGTATGTCAATTCATTAAATATAGCGCTAAATGCTAAATTCTATTGTATAGTTTTGAGTGTGTCGTTAAAAATATCTTACTATAGGAATGTGCTAAAGCAACGCAGCCAGAGTTACGGTTCAATGTAGAACGACATAAAATGCAAATGCCACTAAATCCAAAACAGAGGAGCTGTCTCAGCGCAGCACGTCCAACACGTCTACACATCGGACTAACTTTAGGAAGTTTAGAGAAACGTCGAGCAACCGAATCACAGTGGTCATACGTAACGAGCGGGCGTGGCGGGCGTGGCGGCGTGGCGGCTTGTTCCACCGGAATGAGGTGCTAAACACCGCCCTGGGCCGGTTTGCACCGGATAAAACTGGATAACACTAGAAATGGGACGTAAACTGTCTCGTTAGCGCTGCGAGTTTACTAATGCAGGTGAGCTCGGTCAGAAATTTTCTGAAGTTAATAAAATGAACGGAATATGCTCTGTTATTCCTTTAACGTTTACTTTCAGTTTGAAATGTTGCAGAACGAAAATATCAAAATAGTCGTTTTCTGACATTATTATTTTTGCTCTCGTGCACCACAGCATTGATATTAACATTGCCGTACCTCTTAAGTTATCTAACTTTACCTTTCAAATAATCTCCACATGCTTTTCAGGCATGATATACTCTAATGATGGTATCTACTAAAGACAGCGAAAAGTAGTAGTAGTACTCAGGGAAAGATGCTTTGTTCTTATCAAGATTCTCCTATGCAAGCGTATTTTAACCGACTTCAAAAAAAGGAGGAGGTTCTCAATTCAACTGTATGTGCACCGATTTTGATGATTCTTTTTATATTCTAAAGCTGGTACTTGTCATGTGGTACTTATTTTTAGAAGAATTTTTTTAGAACTCAAAAACCACTCGTCAGATCTTGCTTAAATTTAAATGGGACTACATGACAAGCACTAGCTTTCGAATATAAATAGAGTCATCAAAATGGGTATACCCAGTAGAAAGTTATGAGGTAACTAACACACATAAAAACCAAAAAAATACAGCCCTCCTCCTTTTTTGAGTTGGTTAAAAAGAACTGTTAATCAAAATGTGTCAGCGCAACAAATTGACTGCGATGAAGTCGCTGGCTGAATATACTCGAAGCATTAAACAAAATAAGTAATGTGGACGGCCCATCGCTCTCGCGAAGGTTCCATTAGAACGGAGCTTTCTAGGAAAAGTTATATCATAATAATGTAGTGAGCTAGTTAGTATGATCAATCGTGTGGCCCAGTGCGCTGAGCCGGGACGGCCGGTAGGGCTGCTACACTTTTTAAATTTTTTTACTAACTCTAAGATTAAAAAACAAGACGTATGCAAGCGCGACGGTTGGTAGGAAAAATGAATGATTGAATTAATTTATAGATAATATGTCGTTTAAATCAAATCAAAAAATTTTATTCAAAATTGGTTTGGTTTACAAACACTTTTTGAAAGTCATGCAAGGTACGCCAATGCTTCAACAAGGCCCTAGTGAGAGGGCCCGGGAGAAGAAGCAGCAAGAATCTGCCGAGTTTGTTTTTCTCCTGCTCACAGTTACAGATAGCACTTATCATAATATTCTACTATAATCTATATTCATAAAACTCATGTCCAAGCAGTCTTGTCTTTAAAATAATCATCTAGTTTGTAATATCCTTTCGTCATAAGAATGCTTTTAATATGAGTTTTAAATTTAAAGTAAGGCATTTCTGTAAATTTCGATGGAATTTTATTATAAATCTTTACACATTTACCCATGAACGAGCCTTTTACATAGTCTAAAATTTGGTACAATTAGTTTAGCCTTGTTCCTCGTATTAATATTGTGGATGTCACTCTTCTTAAAAAAACTATCGTAATATTTTTCTTAACATATAAAACATTATCCAATATATATTGTGACACCACAGTTAAAATATTAATTTCCTTAAAGAGATCCCTAAGCGAGTCCCTAGGCCTGAGGCTGAAAATGGCACGGACTGCTCTTTTCTGTAAAATAAATATAGACTCAATATCTGCAGCTGAGCCCCACAACAACAGACCATAGGACATAACACTATGAAAGTAGTAAAATAAACTAACCGTGCTGTTTCTACGTCAGTTAAGAGCCTCACTTTCTTAACCGCGTAAGCAGCTGAACTCAGTCTCCCAGCCAAGGCTTCAATATGAGGACTCCATTGTAACCGTGAATCTACAGTAAGGCCAAGGAATTTTGTTGAATTTACAAGGTCAAGTATTTCCTTATTTATGACTATTTGAGTTGGTAGGTTTACATTTGGTAAAGTGAATTTCATACATTTCGTTTTACTAGCATTTAACATTAGGTTATTACATGTAAACCATTGCAACACTTGGGAAACAGTATTATTTACATCGTCAAAACATTTTTCTCTCCTATCAACTTTAAAAAGTAATGAGGTATCATCTGCAAACAATAAAGTTTCACACAAGTCCCTTGTGAAATAAGGAAGATCATTGATATATATTAAAAATAACAGTGGTCCTAATATTGATCCTTGGGGCACTCCCATAGTAATGCCGGCCACGCAAACATCTCTCGGACGCAGTTAGAAGACAAACGGAATGAACTTGTGTCTGAACTCGAGATATCACTCGAGCGGGTCACAGAATGGGGCAGACTGAATTTAGTCCAATTTAACCCCTCAAAGACACAAGTTTGCGCGTTAACCGCAAAGAAATCCCCATTTATCGTGGCACCACAGTTTCAGAATGTTCCCCTAAACATCTCCAAGAGCATTGGGATTTTAGGAGTCGACATTACGAACGAAGTCCAGTTTAGGGACCACTTGGAAGTTAAGGCCAAACTAGCCTCAAAGAAACTGGGTGTGCTCAATAGAGCAAAGCAGTACTTCACATCCGAACATAGGTTGCTGCTCTATAAAGCACAAGTCCGACCTCATATGGAGTACTGCTCCCATCTTTGGGCTGGAGCACCAACTACTCAAGTGGATCCCCTTAACCGGATTCAGAGACGGGCTGTTCGTATTGTCGATAATCCCAAGCTCACGGACGGCTTAGAATCGCTGGGATTACGTAGAGATGTGAGTTCTCTGTGCGTTTTCTACCGGCTGTACAATGGGGAATGTTCTGAAGAACTGTTTAATTTAATACCGGCGGCCAACTTCCATCATCGCTCAACGCGCCGCAATGCCAGGTATCACAAACACCATATAGATACCTGGCATTCGTCCACGGTAAGGTTCACTAGACATTTCCTACCGCGTACGTGTAAACTGTGGAACGAACTACCATCGACGGTATTCCCACAGTGCTACGATATGGGGACCTTCAAGAAGCGGGTCCATCACTTCCTTCTTAGCCGGCAGCGCACTGGTGGCGCCTCTGGTGTTGCGAGTGTCCATGGGCGACGGTGACTGCTTACCATCAGGTGGCCCGTCTGCTCGTCTGCCTGCAAATTAAATAAAATAAAAAATAAAAAAATAAAAAAAATAAAAATGTGTGCTCCCGGGGACTCCTTGCCATTAATAACTACTTTTTGGATACGGTCGGATAGGTAGGATTTTATAAGGCCAACTGATTGTGTTGAGACACCATAATGCCTAAGTTTATTTATCAGAATATTGTGATCAACGCAATCGAACGCCCTCGAGAGATCACAAAGTATACCAATGGCATCCTGCTTACACTCCCACGCATCAAAAATTTGCTTAAGGAGTGCTACACCCGCATCAGTGGTATTTTTTCCTCTTTAAAAAATGTTATACACATAATACATCATTTCATATTAGGTTACTAGAAAAAGAAAATAGCATTTCCTCTAAATGGCGTATTTCCTGAGATGATATTATATATACCTACGCTTTCTACTAGTTAACTCCTTGCGCAAACCGCGTTAAAGAACTACGTTCCAAAGCCTACACAACGCCATTGACAGCCCTGCGGACAAGGCATTCTATATAAGGCATACTTGGAAAATCGCCGGCATCCCATCCCCGTACTGTCAATAATTGATAATGGATGACGTCATTATGTCAGCCGTGATTGATTGGCTGTTCCGATGCCCGCCCTGAGTTGAATTAAAAAAAATACCCAGAGGCATCCGATTAAGTGTTCAATGAAACGCGCTAAAATGATCACTACACTGATTGATAAACTTACGATGAGAATATCGATGGCCATCCTTCAAGCGTGAGTGAGTAATATTTTTTACCTTTATTATTTTTCTAGAACGAAGTCAGTTAACAAAGCAAGCATGATGTTTAGTGGCCTAATATACTTGTATTACAAATAGAGGATTTTTATAGTATATAGCAGCTAACTGCCTCATTTTAGGCAAATTCGATATTTTTATTTATTTATTTATTTCTTAGGTAATCCTACAGCGTTTCCAGAATTACTTATTGTATACAAAACAATTACTTAAATGCTATGGCCAAAAACGGATTACACAAAAAATACTATTAAATTTTTTTTGAACAGTTATTCTTGAAGCCGTGCTTAAAAGTAAGTGTGTGTGCATGTGTGTGAGTATGTAAGTGTATAAGTATGTGAGTATGTATTTTTATTTATTATTTTCTTGATATACAAATAATATCATTGTATATAACAGTATGAAGGGTGCCTCAGTGATGAAATAATCTGACAAGACAACAGTGGATACGTCTTGGGTTAATAATTCAGGTGTAAAGAATATTAGGTACTGCGCAAAGGTACTACCAACATCAAAATAATAAATAAATAAAAATCGAATAATTATTTATTTTTTAGGCCGAATTCGATCGTTATCTATATTTTATATAATTATATCCGTATGTTATCTATATTATATCCATCTCTGCAGGGCTATTCACTTTTGTAACGTGACAGCGGAATCCGCGATGAGTTTCAAAATTGAAGTTCGAGTCCGAGATCTTGATATGTGATTCTCTAATCATCTGGCACGCACTTGCGAGGTGAAGGGAGTCTCGAACTCTACTTCAATTTAGAAACTCATCGTGTATTCCGCTGTCAAGTTACAAAACAAAAGCGAACTTGCATCATATTGATATGTCATTATCTAATCATCTAGTACGCACTTGCGAAGTGAAGTGATCCTAGAACTCGAACGTCAATTTTGAAACTCCGCTGTCAAGTTACAAATCTGAATAGCCTTCCTGATTCGAACGACTCGTTCGAATTGTGTCATGTTTGTGACAAAATTAAAAATTTATGACATCGTTGTAATAAAATCTTTAGTTGCATTTCACACACGCATTTTGTTTTATTCGAAATTCATTCATCAACCATTAGAGACAGAATAACCTATTTAACATGATATTTAACAAACAATTTATAAAATCTGGTTGCGAAATATCCTGCGATATATTATCAACACATTCACGTCATGTTTCCGTGTAGAGGTTAATGGTGGGTACACAACGAAGGCGCTCAGACGACGATACTCTGTGTCATCACGTAAAAACAGCCTCGTAACACAATCTATAAAACGTATTCAGATACGTGCTATATAAAAATGAACCTAACAGTAATCTTTCATCCGACATCCTCCCCGAAATGAACATTAAACTTTCATACTCACTCATCACTCCGAGTCGGCTGCAAGACAAAGTATAAATCCCGAACTACATTTTTTAACACGAACCATCACAATGGAATTTAATTTTTCTTTCCTTCTCTCACTCATTAATTTTATTACAAACGCGGCTCGGTGTCTCGACTCTAATCAATCAAGTCGATGTTGACTTTTAAAAAGACTTCTGGAGGGAGTTCAAACTTCGCATACAATATAACATTAAATTATTTACGACAACGAATCTGTTGTGAAGGGCCCTTGCTAACGTCATTAGTGCCCCTAAACTCAATTATATTTTTATTTATTAAAAAATGTTTTAGCGCAAATGTCAAACGCAGGGAAATTATAATGTCTTTCGAGTACAGTTTTATTTTGTTTTCTCTTGTTTTTTGTGTACGAGCGTGTCACAATACATCAACTGTCGATAATACACATACGCCCGCGGTGATAGATTAGTTCCTTGTGGTCTCTGTCGGCTTTTAAAGATCGAATAATATTTATTCACTGACATTTATTATTTTACATTGAACAGGCTACATTTAATAGGATCCTAGATTGATTGACTTTCTTGGTCTTAGATGCTCTGGTATATTATACGGTAATATAATAATACAAATTTTAAATAAATTTCTTCAGTAGATAGCAAGAACTACAATGTTAAAGTAGCGACTCACCGGCTTTCTTCCCGCGCAAGCTAGGCTCCATTAGACAGCTGCATTATTGAAAATAAATCCTGAAACAAAATACACAATTATATTTTATTAAGCATTTACAATGTTCATATAGTAATACTATTTTGTGCAGCTTTCAGAGTCGGTTTGTCTGTTAGAAAGAAATTTCTTGAATATTATTTATTTAAACTTTTGAACCTTACAAAAAGTAAAAGGAACAAAGTGAAGCATTCTCTGCCAGTCAACCTTCAGGAAGTATCAAAACAACGATATTAGTATATTAATATTAGTCAATTAATAAAGTGATGGTGTTAAAGAATTAAAATCATGCATAGAAAAATATGTGTGATTTTAAAATGCGTAAAGCTACAAGATTAGTAGAAAATTAAAAGTAGATATTTGTTAACTCGCACAGTCAACACAGCGTCAATAAGAAGAAAAAAATTACTATTATTCTTATTTAATTAAATAAAATACTAAAAATGAAGTTTAATTAATTGAGAGCTTGTACTTTGGGTGGTTTGGTGTCGTTGTGTGAACAAAGTAACATTCCAAAGGAAATAAAATCGATTATATTGAGCTATACGTGGTTAAGTTAAAGTAACGCTTTTTTCTCCACATGTAAAACTTCAAGAATTTTTACCATAATACTTCAACGTAAAGCATCGTATCTTCAGCGTCGAGGTGACTGCTACAATTCCCAGTCTCCTTGTAAATTCGTACCGAGTAAGAGCAACACCAATGTTTACGATGTCCTTAATAAAACTAGCATCTGAAGGTAGTAAAAATTTATTTCATTGCGCTATTACTGTACGTGAAAATTCAGTTTACGACTTGTACACTTCGTGTTGTACAGTTTACGTCTGCGGACATCCAGGTGTGATGATGGTGGGAGTTGAGCACGATATAATGTGCGTGCGCATTATCTAAATTTAACGCCTATTATCTAAATTTAACGCCTCAACTCAGAGTCACTAATGGTTACTTAAATCGCTCTTTAGTCCAGAATTTGTATCTTTACTAATCACACTTACATGACAAAGAATAAATTCCATAAACGCCGCGGAATTTATGAAACGATAACGTTCATATTTATATCTCTTTCTTTACTAGAAATCATAATCGTCTTTAATCGTCTCCAAAATCATATTCCTTTAAAGGGGTCACAATGATTTTATGGACATAGGTAATATCCTCTCACAATTGTATACGATTTATTTCCATAAAAGAATACGAAGTACATATCTTCATAATATTACGATCAAAAGCAGCAATAAAATTCCGAAGAAGGATGATGACACAAAATATCATGATGGTGCTTCATGAAGACACTACGGTTCGAACAAATGATGATACGGGTTCATCAAGCCGTGTTTCATCACTATTTTACTTGCAAACACTAGCAACGCTTTTTTTTCTTTCCTATAATAGATTTACAATAAAAATGAATAGTCTATCCCGACCACATCATGATCGTATTGCGACATCGGACAGTAAGCCCCAGCTGGACCACCAACGTAGTTCCTGCGGTGTCTGTCTGACGAGCGGGGTGGAGGTCGTGGCGTAGTGGCGGCACAAATAGGTCGAGTGGAAGCCGATTTTCAGCGCTAACCAGTTTAAGAAGTTCGAAGTACATATATTGGTATACTGCAGATCATGGCAGCTCGTATCAATCGTAAGCGATCGACCAATCGCAATCGGAAAATTGGGTAAGTTGTATGTTAGTACAATCCAATCCTCCTTTTCTTTATTCCCTGTTAAACTTTTTCCTCCCTACAATCTCTATGTTTTACTTTATATATCACTACTATAGTAAGCTGCTTAGACAGATTTTTTTTCTCTCTTGCTGTTATTACATTTTGTGTACGCGGCTACCCTTCTTTAACACATTTTTATTCCTATGACTGATGGGTTGCCAGGAAGAAATCGCTATGTGAAATAAAATGAAATGAAATCATCTTTTATTCATGTAGGTATCACTGATACACTTATGCACGTAATTTTTTTAATGTACTAGTTTTCGGAAAGGCGATTTGTCATGGAGGAGAAGAAAAGCCGTAAAGAAACTCCTCAGCACATCTTTTAAAAATAAAACTTATATTTATTACAAAAGTAGATATTCTCTAACCTGAGCAGAACTGGTTGCCTAGCTGGTCATTTCCAAGCATCCTTATCATTTAAATATTCATCATAATTTAATGTCATATGCAGCGATAAGGCTGCCTCATGATGTTAATTTTCTGTTTGTTTGAACTTTCTAAATGTTCAATGGTACACTAAAAATTAAGAGTTGACTATGTATCAAGTATCTATCTACATTCATAAAATGCAAGCGCTTTATGATACCTTCATTCTTTTAACACGCACTCGAAACTCAACACAGTATTGTTAAAAAATACAAAAATTATGTCGAACCCTTTGTATTTAAAATGTATTTCAGTTTGCTGCTGTCAGTAATTGAATAAACACAGATTCACTTATAAGGTGGAATAGTTGGCTTGGATTTGTAAAAGATATTACCAAAAGCTCCAAGTTTCTAAATTCGTGATCAGTCCAAAGTCGGGACACAAATCTCACGTATTTGTTCTGTAGCAGTCACTTGAAGCGGTATATTTATTCAGCTCTAACGAGATTTATCGTTTCTACAGTCTCAGAGCACTTTCCACTTTCCGTACAGTTATTAGTGAAATTTGAAGATCGCTTCGTCTGTATCGTAGAGCGAGAATACTACAGACGACTGATTAGCGTGCCCATGAGACAAAAAATACATTTATTTCAAGAACATTATTATTTAAATTATAAGAGAATTATTTAAGATTTTACAACACCGCAATTGCTTCGACGCAGACATCGACAAATATTAATGATATTTTGTCTCACTCTTGCATAATTACTACCTTTCGTGTGGGATTGAAAGAATATTACAATGAAGATTTTTTATGATTATGATGTTGAAAATACTATACTTAACATAATGAAATGAATATCAATCAAAACTAATTTGAGAATCCATCAATAGATGGCTAATAATTTATTAGTAATAAATAAAAGATTAAAGTTTACATATTCTCTGACTCGTATGCAATTACTTAATTCTTCTGAAATATTTTCTGCCTAGGGTATGTATGCCGGTACATAGTAACAGTTATATTTAAAACAAGATTTAAAACAGACAATTTTAAAAAAGATTTTTATCTTAGCTCTATTAAGAGTAAAGTCAAGCTTTTTCAGTACCTTATTTCACGATATTATTCAATGTAGCCGTATATTTTTTGTAATTTATAAACAAAAATAAATTACATAATTCCCAGACTAAAGCTTACTCAAATGGAAAGTAAATGAACAAATCATCATAGTTGCCTCACTTTAAATGAGTATTAAATGTGAATATGTTAGCGAACGCAACATCGCATCGATATAATCAAATGGGCGCTCGACAACAAATATGTATCTAAGCTAATATCACAGTTCAATCAAACATTCACCACAACATTAATGGCAGAGATCAAAAGCAATCAACCATATTTAACGCTACTACGTATCCTACGTGTTGCTTGCCAGTTTCAAAGACAGTACGAATCAGTAATTAAAGCCTACATATTTCAACATCTTCATCCGAATGCGAATACTGTATGCACATCTATTTCTTAGCTATGCACGTGTTAGAAATTATTACCTTCTTTGTTGCTGGACAGTTTCTGAGGAAACTTTATCATAGTTCTCCGCGATCTTATCAAAGGTATCGAGAATTTGTCCACTACTGAACAATCCTGTGAAGTTTGCAAAAAATTTCCCTTACGATGTGAGACAGGAGACTATTTTCATGTAATGATGATGACGATTATGTTAACAAATCAGAACAAAACCTTGGTAGTGTAGATTAAGATTGGATGAAGTGAAATGTGAATGTAATTATTTAGGTCATTTCTATACAAAAACGAAGAGATCGCAACAGTCAAAGTATACGCAAAATTTTTCCCAACCTTTCAAAGTAAGTCGGTCTGTAGATCCAGATTTGTTTGGTATTAAGGTCCGATAAATTCCGGGCGGCAGTTAATCCTGTACAAGTGGCGCCGCGTGGCGACACTAGTACTAATTAAACTTATCCCGGATTCGACGCGGACCTGGGACAACCTAGCGGAACAGGAACTCAATGGAGCCGATAATTCGTATTTGCGCTGAGTCAATAATCCGCCTACAAACACTACAGAACAAATAGCTTTGAGTCGATGTAATTTAATTTGATTTCATCGAAATTTGTACTGCTAGGAACTGTGCTCAAATAACTTGTTAACGTATGGCTGAATGAGTTTCTCGTTGTAACCCAAATATTCTCCTTTTGACAAACGGTAACAAGAATAGTCCAACAGATAATCGTCAACTTAAAATAAAAAATAAGCGCTTATACACTAAAATCCTGAAAGGGCGTCCAGTTTTATGAGCAATTACTTTAAGCGATCTACCGAGAAACACCACGCTGTCGGTAGAACTTTTGTGTTTCAAGAGGCACGTCAAGTTAAAGTTAGCTAAGAAAAAAAAAGCTAAGTAAGATTTGGCTGTTTGATAGTTCAACGCCCCAACTCAGAGTCACTAACGGTTACTTTAATCACTCCTTAGTAAAGAATCACCATACAAATTCTGTACTAAGGAGCGATTTAAGTAATTGTTAGTGACTCTGAGTTGGGGCGTTAGTAAGATAGCTTAGCTGTCGTTTTGCCTTCGGGCTGCATAAAAACTTCCGACAGTCACTAACCTCTCTATCAATCTAGACTACAGCTGTGTGATGGTAATCCTGTAGACTTTTGAGGAAAGAACCGTGCCCTATAGGGGCCATTTACTATGTCTTATAAACAGAAGAACCGCTAATTGCCCGACAACTGACTTACACATACTTTGACTTGTTGCTATGTACTTGCATTCGTAGGCGTCGACCGACTCAGTAAATACTCCAGTATGCAAACGACGATGTAAATGAAAAGGTAGCTCCCGGCCATTAATATGTAAAAGATAAAAAGTAAATTTATTATCTCGCCTAAGAACTTGGGACGTTACTGCGCGAATAAAAATATTAAAAGAGTCTGAATGGAAGATTTGCGCGAAGTTTTATCATGTTAATCTACCTTTGTACTGACTGCGATGGGACTCGCCGATGGCCGGCTGCTGATTTATCGCTGATGGGCGAAGTTCCGCTATCTCGGTTAGAGAGGGCGCTGAATTAATTAATTTTTACTAAGAGTTCATGGAAGTACGAACCCTCTTTCATGTTGCGAGTTCTTAACCGGTTGTTGTTTGCCGTGCATATTATGCACTCGCCTTTTTAATGTTCACGCAGCATATTGACCAAGATTGTGGTTCATAACTTGATCGGGTATATTATGATAGGTACGAGTAGATAAACAGTTGGTGTTACATGTATAGCGCGTCGGATCAATGTGAATATTTTAAGAAACACTTAAAAATCAGATAGAGCCACACTCCTATCTGTAGTAGGGTAAGTAGTTACAGGTACAGTTCTGTAACAGGGATGTTGACACTAACCGTAAATTAATATAAAATATTTAAAGTATTGATGGTAACATTTAAACACCCAAAATATTATTCTTTTATCAAAATTAATCACAATAAATTAATAATCAATGATAAAAATAGTACTAACTGTCATGTGACATATGTAATATTAAACATTACAGAGGGTTTTAGAATCATGCCATGCACAATTAATACAACTACTTAAAGTGTAGCAGCTAGTACTTAAGATCCTGTACCAATTTCTCTAGGTGTTACAGGAAGAAAACAGTAGAAAATGGGATATAATAACATAGTTCGGTAATACCCAGGGAAAGCTAATCAAGTGGGCAGCCACTGAATACGAATCGACGCGACATCTGGCGGAATAAATGTGGAAATGGCTCGTAGCGGTAATGTCTAATATTACTCGGAACGCGGTACGTGAACCGAGGCTATAGGGTCTTAACCATAACGCTAGAGATTGTTTATTCTAAAACACAACTAAATAAAATGTATATTTTTGAGCATGAGTCAGCCGCCAAACGACTCGTCGTGTTCCGGCTTGAGAGCCAGGTCTTTCTTTCTGTTTCTTCTTTCTTTCTTGGCCCGCAACGCATCAGTGATGCCTTTGGTGTTGCTGATGTTCATGGGCGACGATAACCACTTACCATCAGGTGGATCGTCAACTCGTTTGCCGGCTATTTCCATAAAAAAAAATACAAATATACGCGCCTAGTATAAATTATATTAATATTCACAATCGTTTATTATTGATACCCTTATGGATGTATTTTTCATTCTACAATAATTTTGATAAAGTGGTACATAACTAGCAAACTACCAGTAGACCAAATATGGTCAGTGGTCACTGGTCACCGCCATATGCAGGGATAGCACCAAAAGAGTCACAGACGCGTTGCTGCCCGATAAGGAAACTGTGTATCTGCTTGTTTTCTCAATCATTACTCATACTTTAAATCAAAGAACACCTTTTCCGCCTATATCATAGATTGAAAATTATTATCATCTTTAAATGCTTTACAACAAAGTCGACTTGGTTAATGACCTTTACATACATTAAAAAGTGAGCAAAATAACTACGAGGCTGAGTTAAACTACGAAAAACACACTCTACATAAAGTCTGAAACAAGCACACTCATTAGCATACGTTGCATAACATTTAAACAACGTTGTAACCTAGGTATTCATACGTGTAATGCAACACGACTAACGACTACGACAACAATTTGTCGAAGCGTCAGCAGCGCGGCATTAATTTGTCTGAAGCAACTTGCGACAACGACCTTGAATTACGACAAAAATCTATCGATCTTGGTGCTAGCAACTTTCATCCTTGTCAGTTTGATTCGACTCTGGTTAGTATTTATGACAGGGTGATTTATTTTGTACACGATGGATTAGGCGAACAAAAGGATGCTTTAATTCATGATTATTATGCATACGGGAATATTACGTGAACTAATAAAGCAAAATTAGTATTTAATGATAAATACAGATAAGGAAGCACTTGGCCATTTTAGCATATAAATAGAATTATTAGGTAATTTTGTTAGGCTTAATCTGTAATTGCCTAAAATTATAATCAAAGAAGCATTTATAACTTTTTCATAATTCATGTCCTAGAGGGCATAACTTAACGTTAAACATAAAGGATGGTGCGAATAAGAGTGTCTTAGTGCTTTTTAAATCTAGTTACATAACTTATCAAAATAACGATCAAGAAAGTACGAGAACATCAAAGAACTGCGATCCTATAAGACGATGGTTAAATAAATGCCTGAGTAGCTATGACCATGAAACAAGAGGTGACCCGGTTGTAAAAACACAAAAAATAAGGGGTAAAAGGTTTCCCGTGTGTGTCGTCCAACGATGTCATACATACATTGAAGCCGATGCGAATTTGCGTCGCTGCGTCGCGGAAACGATCAATCAACACGAACTGAAAACAATATACCCGCGGCGAAGCTCCACTGTTTGTGGAATATCTGGTTTATTGAGATATCATACTTTGCCGAACTTTAGATATATAGATACATAGATAGGTAAGAGATGAAAGTACAAAAAAACAGGCGGCCTTATCGCTACATAGCGATTTCTTCCAGGCAACCTATAAGAAGGATACTTAAGAAAAACATAGAGGGCATCGACTTGCATAAAGTCTTAACTTTACCATCACAGGTTTTACTTACGAATTGTGGGAAATTTAATCACGCACAGTGCTGTTATGCTCACTGCCTACACTCATCGTTCTTTATCTTAATATCATATAAATTTATGTGCCGATATTATGTGCCGAAAAGGAAAACATGAAGCATTGTTATGAAGAAGCTGTGTGTACTTATCTGTGGTTCCTTTGATTGTCTGTGCTAGACTACATGCAACGCTTAGTTTATACCATGGAAAATATGGTTTATGTTTTAGCTATCAGAGGTCGCCAGCAAATGACTGAGTTTTCTTGAAATAACCGTCATCTTATTTTTATAGCGTTGTGTACTATCGCCAAAGGCGGTTGAACATCTTAAAATATTTAGCTCAAAGAGTCTTATATATTATACTTTGAAAATTAGTCATACCGATCATTATTAAGTTGTGTGCCTACCTGAGGTACCTACACAATCAACGGCACCCAAAATTAAGGTGCAGCACATTGAGGTATAAGTATACATAGAGAAGACATCTCAAACAAAATGTGTGTCCCCGCCGGGAGGTTCTATTTTCCAAATTGAGCCCCTGTTCTCCTTTCAAAATCGAACGAATCCATTGGACATTGAAGCCGCGCGGCGTCAATTCATTGGAACATACATTGTGTTCTCGGTGTCCGTTCTATACGCTAGTAATAATACTTCAATGGTGCAGCAACTCTTATTTTGGTTTATTATGAACTTAAACGATATTCAAGACTGCCAGTAGTAACTAATATTTTCACGGAGTAATAAAATGCAAACAGATTCAAATGTCGTAACAAAATATGAATAAAATGTAAATGGATGTAATGTTCTGAAATATTTATAAGTAAAACCTTATTTTTCTTTTTATCCGCTATTCTGTGATGAATGGCGATCAATCAAGCTGCTTTCAGCTGAAAACAATATAGCCACTGCCGCGGAATTGAGGCCTAAACGATTGTTTGCTTAGTACCTTTCTATTATTGGGAAAAATGCTCTAGAAAAGATGACCTATTTATAACTGTTAATAACGATCGTTCTTAGTTATAAACTATTTACGATGCAACACACTGCACAGATAAAATAATTACAACAACCCATTATTATTAACGCCCCAACTCAGAGTCACTCGGTTACTTTAAAGTTTAAACGCTCGTTAGAAACGAATCACCATACAAATTCTTTACTGAGGAGCGATTTAAGTAACCGTTAGTGACTCTGAGTTGTGGCGTTAGAGACTTCAATTCAGATTGTCTGTGCTTCAGGTCCATAGATTTATTCCATTTTTAATTCTTAAACCACTTTTAATTGAAACAAAATTACGTCCAAATCAAGAAATGAATTCAGGATGTAAAGACCCCAAGTTTAAGGTCAAGCCAATATGGAATCTATGGTGTCAGATACATCCTATCGCAGTTCCCTGACCCACCAAGTTTAATCCCAAAGGCCCTGATGCGGACAGGGTATTTAACTTCGATTTATTCTAGAGATTCATGACGTAACAATCATCTACAAAAAAGGAAACAAACAAGGAAAAAGATTTGTTGTGGACGTACTCTATGATTTCTCCGACCAAACATCGCAAATTGCATTGTAAAACATATCTCAGCGATATTTGAGGAAGGAAGGTTGCGAGTGGAATATATCAAGACAATATCCAAGTGCGGAAACAACGGAACTAAAATCGTTGCGAGAATACGCAAATTGAATCAATTTTTCGTGTGAAATTATATTCTCAAAGGGGTAGGAAAATTCGCGTTAAGTTGGAAGACGGACGACAAATGGAAGTGTGTAATGTATCGCGGAGGTGCACCTTGAAACTTAGACTGTGCATGTTGAAATTTTATAGACCTATATCCTCCTGAGGGTTGTAGCTGAAAAATTATGGACTGCAGTGACCTGGTCAGTCACTGCAGGTAGGTATCTAATACCTGTAAATGAGCAATTCTTGTATGCATATTGGCGAGTAGCAACACTAACTCTAAAGCTGAGAAGATGGCGTTGCTAAGCAATAATAAACCGAGCAAAGCTCGGTCATCCGGGTACTGTATTCTAATCTCTAATACATGTCTGTGATTCTAATACTGACCCTAAACATATGCCGGCAAAATAGGGTGTCATAAAAGGCGATAGAAACCAGTCTCGTGGTGGATTGTAAGGCTTCGCATAAGGATGTAATATCATTAGTATTATCAAACTTTAATATTATTACAGCTATTAAACTTTATTAGGTGGCTCGTCTCTTTTTATCACCTATTCTCACAAAAAATCTACCAAAAGCACCTGTGTATGCACCAAAATGAACGCCATAGATAGGAAAATCTTAAGAAATAACTAAAAGCAAAGAAGGATAAAAAGTTTCAAACCTGCTCATAAAACAGTAATAATGTACACTATAGCTAACGCTGCTTTTTCTCTAGTTATTTTTTGTCTTGCGGTAAATGTTTATGAATCTTAAAACAAGACTAACAATGATGTTATGGTGTAGATGAATACATCAATGACAAGGATGATGGAAAATAAACAACGCCGCAGCCGGTTCCATTCGGCAGCCATTGTTATACTTGCAAAATGATATTGTAATTAGTGTAGTTGTTGTTTTCAAAAGATGCGCTGCGAAATTCCTTTTTCATTCTTCTGAAACTGTAGTAAGTAATATCAAAATATTTTCATTTAACTTCAACAAGAATTACGAATGAAACAATTAAAGAAAAAATGTATTTAAACTAAATTCTGGTATTTTCTATGATCAAACTTTCAGTGTTATTCAAAAGTTATTTCCTTTCCATTACTTACCTCAATGTCTCCCATGAGAGTTATAGCTTCTTCATTCAGGAACTGGATTATTTTGAATATAACATGTAAATCTTATAGACGTGAAGCGAAGTAAAAGAAAGAACGGATATCCGTTCAAACATGACTATCTCAAAGCCGAAGAGACATTTTATTACCTAATCAAGTTATTCCCGAGTTAAGTTCTTTTCCACACTCAAGCTTACATAGCACACTCAAGATTCTCATATAGGGAACGGCAAAAGTTTGAACTCGGTACAAAGATTTAAATGACACAAACGTGTCTTCCACACGGAACCCTCATTAAATTTCGCCACACGGTAATTTATTTTCCGACCACATCCGAAATTACTTTACGCAGTCAACTCTTAAATGAACAAAAGCAGTCGCTACGTAAGTACAATTTTCAGGTCTAAACTCGGAAATCAATCGACGCAACTTGTTCGCAGTCCGCATTTATCGCACGGGAAATATAACGCAAAATCAGCATTTCAGTTGGTGCGGGCTGGTTGACGCAAAACCGCAGTGGCCGCGGCGCGGAGTCGTGTCGTGTCCGCGGCGTGCAGTGCGCATTGTTCCCCGGACTCCGGACTCCGGACTCCGGACGGGTTGTCTGCGAGAGTCCCGCGGGAACGCCGTCCCCGAGTGTTTCACTCGGATTCTTTTGTCGAGGAAACTCTTTGACAGGAGGACCCGGTAATACTCCCCGGCATGATATTTTTGCATATATAATGAGCGTAAGCCCCGCTCCCTACGTTTTAGACATTTTGCCGCCAGATTACTCGTACGCCGAGCGATTATGTTTATTTTTTAAATATGCAGTGCACACGTTCGGCTTGTGAAACTAATTTCGTCGTGCAAGGGAAATATTAGTCTAGATTTTTCGTTTTTCCGCTCCTGAATTCTGCAAACTGAAACCTTTATAACTTAAATTAGCTAGCGAGCACATTTTATTTTGTATTTTATGTTCTACGTGTTTCTTAGAAAACGTACTCAATTTTATCCTATTTATACTCAAAGAGTTAATTTAAGTATGTCCATTAGTCACACTGGAGTAACATGGGGACGCTCCTAATTCTTAATGTATCGACGAATGACTTAATAATGTGTATTTTGTAGATACTGTTACTTACAAAGGTTTTGATGACATTTTTTGCATAAAAAGTTGGACCTGATATTAAAGCTTCATTCTTTTAAGCAGGTACATCTGTAGCAAATAAGTAGGTTTGGCCTCATGGACGGAGCCTATACAACCGTGCCAATAATCTACTCCCAACGAGGTACGAACGTATACGAGGTCTCAATTTATTTACAATCCGTTACCTGCAAAACAAACAGAGACAAATTAGGAACAGAAGCTCCAATTATCTGTAATCACAACTCGGAAAGAACGACCGTTTTCCGCGTCACGGCGCACAAGTTTGCGCAATTAATCACTATATAAACAATATCGCAGAGGGCGCAGGTATCGCTATAAAATAACAATAATTATACCATCGCCGGGCCATTAGTTGGCAACAGTTTGAAATCGAATAAATCCAGAGTGCGTCGTGTTGTACGTAATTGGTGCTTTGCGTAATTCGAAACTGAACCTGGGGACCTATTCTTGCACTTTACATATTATCTATCGTCGCGACCGCAATTCGTGTATCTAGGTCAAAATATCAGCATAAATAGTGAGTATTCGTTAGATAGGTACAGTTACTTATGTACCTCTCTTTGTAAGGTATAACGTTTATTGTTTTATTGATATGATATGCATATTAAAGAGGGCACGATACGTTTTCGGTCCTGGTTGCTTTCGTCACAAGAATGGGTAAATCAGGAGGCCTCAGGGTGTCATAAAATATTAATGTAAAGTGGAATAATACTAGGCACTGGAGGCTTTTATAAATTAGTATTCTTAATCAGCAATAGATCTATATTTTGAGAGTTTCCACAGTTATTTAGGAAGAACAACTCTGAACTAGTTGCGGTTTCTCACGGGTTCAACTTGCACTTCCTCAAGTATTATGCTATCAAATCGATATTCAGTGAGCAATATTTATTTTAATAATGTAAATATACTACTATTACTAAACCCTTGTTTTTAATTTGTCACGAATGAGCCGTTACCTTTTCTGAGAGTTACAAGCAATAAGGGAATAAATCTTTCGATTCATTATAACTACTCATTATGTCAGAAAGGCTAATAACTTAGGTAAAAATAAAAGGAACCATTTAAAATTACTTATTTTCCAAATATAGTAATACTTAGGAAGTGAAATAATAATATTTACCTATACTACGCTAGATCAATAAAACAAAGCCAAGCGATAAATAATTCGCTTTTACGCTTTACTAATTTAACATTATTAAACAAACAACAAAGTAAAAAATCTCTACAAAAACACATCGAAACATACACTAAGTGCACACAGGAGCTTGAAATCTCGAAAACAAAACACTCTACACCTTTTCTTTAAACTCCAACCTGATAAGCACCTCTCATAAACGCCAGCTTAATTAGACACCAACACCCCGATACTCGTGCGTTTTTTTCCATTGGAAACACTGAAAGTAGGGGGCAGGAAAGGTCTGGTTAATCTGGTCCACTCGATCGAACCGCCGATCTAACGTGAGCCGTCAAATTGTGTGAGATCGCTGGGGCGCAGTTGTTCTGTGTGGGATCGGGGAGGGGGCGGAGTTCAATCGGTTCTGGTGGAAGTTGCTTTATGGGGAGCTCGAAGCTACTCGTACGAAGTTATAACGCACTGGCTGAGATAATGGATCGAGAATAACTCTGTAATCATATTTATTCGCGCCCGCGGAAGGTTTTACGCGGGAGGTGTGATCCGCATTGCGAGTGCGTACACTTGTCCGCATGTAACATAATGAAAAAAGGAAATTTGGAACATGGGAAATTTATTTCAACGTATGATATACATATTCCGCTTGATATGTTAATCAGGCGGGGAACAAATTTTTTACATGTCTGATATTTAAGGGAGATAAAGGACGGAGGGTGCTGGGATGAGCGCCAACATGACGCTGAGGTTGCTTTTGGACACTTCTAATAATTATGAAAGCCCCTCCATAATTATTTATTCAACTTCATTGCGGATAGAACCACAGGCATCATCGACGGGGGGCAAGATATATAGGAGTCGAGAAAACTACTTATTACTAACTTATTATCAGTTATTTCACGGTTTATTCAGGTTATTTCTGTTTCAGTCTTGTGAGAAACAAGAAATGGATAAGAGTTTCCTAAGAATAGTATGCACATTGCACAATCTCGTCCATCTTTCATTTTACTAAAGGGTAATCCGAATTAGTACCTGTCCCACGCACGATTTTCTGCAACCCTACTGGACGGAAATAGTTGTACAATTTACATTCATTCAACTTTATAATTATAAAGTTTAAAAAATTACACTGAAGAATTTACACACTCCCACTGATTAAAAACAGCCTTAGAACTTAGTTCACATCATTACCGATGGCACCCAGAGGATTAACGAAGATTTGATATGGAGTATACGTACGTAGATGTGAACTACAAACTGTAGATATGAACGAAACTTCTGTTCTGCACAAATATTATTGCAGGCTCCCGAATTCCCCGTCCTGAAAGTTATGGAAACATCTGGTTCCATTGTTGTTCTAAAGGAAACTTAACGGATTCTCAGGGCATCACTCTAAAGTAATTTGCTGCTCGGGATTGAATTTAAAAATCCAGTTTCACACGAATCCAGTGTTAATCCCGACACCGTCATCTCTGAATGCTTATCTTCCATCTCTCATATCTTATTCAATCGATCTGTCCTTTCCCATTTCCGAAAAGCTCCTTGTTTTTAAAGCGAACTCAAGTTTGTGATTGTGTTGTTCCGCGCTGATCCCTTTGCGGTGCTTAAACTTGCTTCGTTTCAGGCTGCGTTCTAAACAAAGTTGTGTGTCGTGGTCGTAAGGTTGTTTTTTGTTTGTGATGTAACTGACATATCGTCAATTTTACTGACATAGTTATCGTTAAGGAGGAGAGCAGTGGAAAGCCTGTTGTTCAGATTGTCGCGTCTTAACATCATATTTTCGATCGTATCTCCTCATTCGTTACGACTTCGTTTGTGTTGAGGCTGTCAAGGTTATGGGTTGATAACGACTCACGAAACAGGATTATCTAGCTTTTATTGCACTGCGACTAGAGCGATTTCATGCTACAAAATAAGTAAGGCATAATAAATAAGTATCTCAATTGTATTTACACTGTGATATATAATATGTTAGTCCAGTAATTAATTAGCCTTACAAAGCCTACATTTAAATCAGTTTCAAATTACATGGCTGGAGTCGAGCTCCGTCAAGGTGAGGACTATTATAATGGATTGATTAGTTTGAAATTAATTACGAGATGACGCTGGACCAGTACAATACACCGAACTTAGTAAGTAACGCTATGTATGATTGTAATTTTACCACACAATAGTTGAAATTAAAACACAAGAAAAATACGACGAGGAATAATACGAAATAACTTAGCTACTCACAATATTTCTTAAATTATAAATAAGCTCGCGCCTATAGTAATAAGCGCTCAAACTTCGTTACCTAATTTCAGGCACACCAACAAAGAGAGGGAAAGTTGGAATGGCTTCGCACAGTTCAAGTTAAGATTTATAATTTTCAATAATTAATTTCTCCATAAGACAAACACTGTCCGTGCCGCCGCGTCGCTTGAAATTCGGTCGTCGAACATCGCTAACTCTGACTAATTTATTACGAACTTAATAAAATCTTTACTTCTTAAGCATGCAGTCCACCTGGAGTAACACCGCTGCTGTTTCGGACTTTCTTTCATTTATAATTTTGTAATATATTTGGATAGCTTGGATAGCCGAGTAGCAATACTACTACCTTAACCTTAACAGATACTCGTATTAAAAGTATGCCGGACATATACATACATAATATATGGGTATGTGTCATATGTTAACCGAGTTTGGGTGCGGTTGAAAGTTGGATAGATGATAGCAGATAAATTATCTGTCCGTGTTTAGCGTTCTGGTGTTTGTACGGTGTCTGTAAAGAAACTGTTCCGGAGGCCTTAGAGAAACAAGAATTCCCACTCAATCTGGGTTAGATATGCTTCAGGCTTCGCAGATTACGACAGGTAATCCGCGAACTGCAAAAACTCACTAACGGGCTGATGCTTCTACTAATTAGTAATTCTACCCTACCTACCTGTGATTCCCGACCTACTCGTATTTGACGTGAGTGGCGTATGTATAATGTGATATTTGTTTTAGACCTAATTAATTATTGTATTTTTACTGTATTGATAACATTAATGATTTTTTAACATGTTTGAATTTGTTTGACATCATTTGCTATCGATTTGTATGACGCATGTTATTAATTAGTAGTAATTGCACGTTAATAATAACGTGTATAGCGTTATTATTAAAATACAACAGATATACATAACTCAACATTATTTAGTACTTTGCTGAATACAACATACAATGTCTAATGTATAAAGAACGATCCACAAATGCCAAGGAGCTGTTTTCGCAGTGAGTCAGTGAGCCAGTCATATTCAGGTCACATTGCAAAGAAATCAATGTCCCACCCACGGGCGGCTGTCAGGAACGCATCTGTCAGTTCATGCGATTCTGCCGATATACAGCGGAGATATTTGGCATCTGTACTAGCACTGCGATTGATTCTACTTTTCTAATACAAAAGAATATAATATAACGACTTTGAAATATATTTTTATTTCTTTTTAAACAAAATATTCATTGATATCCAGTATCAACTTTTTTGAGTCAAGACGACTATTAACCCGGGTTCGATTCCCGGCCGGGGCAGATATTATGTGACAGATGCATACAAAACTCGGGTCATGGATATTATTGCGATGTTATATGTGTCATCCATGCCACCTGCGACACAGGTAAAAAACATACTCCGGGGGTATGTGTGTGTAAGCGTTTGTGTAAGCATGATAAATTATGTCAGTGATTGCATACATTATGAAATTGCAATGAATTTTGTTATAATCAGAAAGCTGCACGGCAGCAATTAGCTAAGCTAAGCTAGGGTTCGCTGTCTGTAAATAGCTTACTCCTCAACGTAAACTCCTCTAAGTAAGTTATGGCTATGTGCGTATGTGCCTTGCGTACACGTGTCTCACCACGCACAGTCAACGCCATGCTAAAATTGTTTTGTCATTTAATATTGATTTATTAGTTTTATTTGCAAAGTATTCGATCGGGAATGTACCAGTCTTATTTCCGTAACTTTGATTTGATGCATACAAAACTTAAAACCGCCTCTGGCCACACGTGATAATGTAGTATTGTACTTTGTGGTTATAATTTATTAATACATTTTTTATACCAAGTCATTTCTTACATCTTCTCATCATGCCTACTCACTCTTCAATCACAGAACAATACACATGCTAAGAAAGTCTGAAAAAAAGAGTAATTAAAAAAAAAATGTTTCAGTTTTTTAAGCTTATTTTTACACACATAATTAGACAAACACACACATACATATCGGGTATACTGGCACACTCAATCAAACCAAAATCGATAAAAGAATACAATAACATTTCTAAAATAGTTTAGATAAGTTTGACTTTAGTCACAGAAGAAATAATAGGACTCATAATAAGCTTTAGTTAACTACTGACACATCTCAAGTCAAGTACAGTTGATGTTCCCGCTACTCGCCAGTCGCCGGCGATGCAACCCCCACCGTTCAGTGACGCTCGGCCCCGTGACGTCACAGCCGCGCCCCCTCCAGCGACTGTGACCTGTTTTCGTCATCTGCAGTTTGATTTCCACGCAGATGTGACGAATTGGACTGGCACGCTCATTGCGCGTCAACTGAACATATTTTAACTCAATAATTGGACGCCGAGAGTTTGAACGTTGTTAAATTAAAGCCCGAATGTTTAGTACAATTTTTCGAATGATTGGCTCGGTCAATTGCTATGTACGTTCAAATTATTGGACTCGCCAATGTTTGTACTGCTTCAAATTATTGGATACCGATAGAAATTGTACTCGTACTGTCAGGGAGAGGTGCAATCAGGTAAATACCGGATAATTGCAGTGTAGCTGAATCTGTTGGACACCTTTGAAGTGGAGAAAAGCAATGGAGTCGTTCTACAAAGTTACCTACAAAGTTTAATAACGATCGCAGCTTGTGGTCGTTTAAAAAGGAGGAGACTATCCATTCTTTAATGGTACTGATGGTTTGATTTGCTTTGTAAAGTAATAATGGCCACTCGATTAATCCATGCTGAAGCTGTGTGGCGAAACACTCAATGATGAAAAAAGTCCATGTCGCAAATGAGTTGCATTGAATGCTTAACAAAATACACATCGTGAATCTATGAATTGAATGTATTTGCTGCTTATAGTCGGATATCGATAAGAAACAAACAGATCCTTTGACAATTTACTGCACCAAGAGACAGAACAGGAGAAACAAGTCGATCCAGTGTTTTTATGAAACATAACTTAAATACCTTTGTGAACTTACCACCCTGCACCGGTGGCAGCGGTGGCACCGACGCTGCAGGACGCACCGCTGCACTGAAGTAATTCAATTGTGTATTCGAGTGACAATTTTATAGCTATCTGACTAGCTGCGCTTGCTTTGTCCACGTTCGTGCTCGTTGCAAGGACATTATGGATTATGCTGTTGTCGATAAAGTTTAGGTATTCTAGCTTTACGGTTCGTGTGTAACGTTAACGTGTTGTTTAACTGGTTTCTTTTATTGGTAATAGATTGGAGAAGATTCTAACATTGCAATGTATTTACGCACACATGGAAGAGCGGGAGTTATATTATTAGCAGGAATCACAATTATTTTTTTGAGTTATGTGTATTATAAGTAATAAGAAAACATCGTGATGGAACGAGTTTTCCAAAATATTTTCAAAGACATATGGCTTCAACCCATTAATGGCCCACTACTGGGCACGGGTCTCTCGTCGTTCAAAGTCATATAAAGTCTACTAATTCGCAATCATAAAAATAAAAACATCCGATTTCGACACTTGGATTGGAAACTAATCGCTCCAATCTACACTGGAGCAGCGTCATGCAGTATGCTCTAGGTCTCCTGAGTTATGTGGGGAGACCTGTGGCCTGTACTGGCCGTTAATGGGTTGAAGCGACTTCCATATCAATAGCAACACAGTATGTCCTTTAGGCGAGCCCGAAAATTTATAGTGACATTTTGCAGCCAGCCGATATTCCGAAGTGACGAAAATTGCAATTTCCTAAACCGTTCATACATAGTACTCTTCCAATATTCGACACGATTTTAAATCGTGGGTACTACATACTTTTAAAACCTGAAATTATATTCTCACACACATTCACATAGGTACACATACGTGAAAGAACGCACTCGCACAATGTTTTTAAAAATTGCGTAGGTTTTAGGTTTAGTTTTTTGATGCTTTATCTATACGTCTGAAGCCAAACTCTTCTTTTTTCTAGTTACTGCATAAGAAGCCTCAATTCTTTCAATGGCTTTGTCTAAGTTTATAAATAAGTCATTTTGCATGTTAAGATTTTTTTTAATTTTAAACATAATTTTACTTAATTTTATGTGTTTTGTGTCTGGTTATTACAAACCATGTGAACAATTTTATGTGTCCAAAACAAGACAGTGAACATCATAATTATGTAGATTAATATTGTATTGGTGAACATGTGTTATACAGATCAACGGTCACCCGTGTACAAGTTGTACAACAGATCAGTTACACGCGACACTGGTCAACCTGTCGATTGATACAAGCCGAAAGGCATGAGCATTCTATACCTGAAGCGGACGTACTCGTATGCAGCCAATGTCCATTCAGTGTCGTGTCACGGCCGCCCGCCGACCTTACCCGCGCTGAATTATTTATAGCTTACTCTGTGCACCATGGTGGCTTAATTAACTGCAAGAGCTTCGAGCCAAGGACACAGGAGCAGTGATGTTCAGTTCAGTTGAGTACTATACTGCACTGTTCAGTAACGGTACCACCGCAATGGTAGAATCATGTTATTGCATAACTGATTCAGAATTTTAACGGATAGAGTAGGTATGGGGTATAATTATATTTTTTAATTAGAAGTTCATATAACGGACCACCATCGCCCATAGACGTCAGTAACATCAAACGGCATCATGGTAACATATTTTGACGTGAACACAAAATCCGTTAGCCTGTGAAAAAAAAAAAAACATTATTTACTAACATTAATAAATAATCTTCACCTTATAACGTACTGTAGATAAATATAGCTCTAATAAATAATGCACGCTATTCCCCGCATCAATCTCTGTACGCGAACCATTGTAATATTCATCTTTTCAAGAACATCTGCATGCATAAATCTGAGGCAATCGTAGTGGAGAAGCAACGTGGCGGAAAATACTCAAAATATAAATGAACGCACACACACTCGGCTGGGATTGTCGGATGTGACGTCGTTTATTACGTCACAGCACAAACATGTAGTTTAAGAGAAAATATTCCATTATACGTTTTCTAAAGCAAATGACAGCTTTTCCACCTATTTCAAAGTTATATACCTACATACAGTTTTGGATATCTGATTTATAACTATAATAATTGATAAGACTGGGAATGGAGCAATAGATAATTGCGTCTAGTGGCAGTAGTTCGATTGTAGTATACCTCTAATTACGATAAACCGAAACTCACGAAATATCAAAACACAGTACTATATAAGTCGCAATATTTCGTTGCACTCGTTGACATATTGCGCGCTCTTTCGCACTGATACTGCCAGTACTATATTACTTACTATAAAGCATAGGTGCTTATAAAGTCACTTATATTTGCACGAAACAAAATATTCTACACTATTATCTTTGTGTATCATCAGATCATCTTAATAAAATCATCAATAGTGTCATCCAGTTTACACAATTACCTAGCCCAATAAAGACTTACGAGTTGTAACATAACAAAGAAATACCATTTATTAGTAATTTATGTTGGGCGAAAGCACCAGGACACCAGCAAATTAAGATTTACGTCAGTTGACTCACGGAGCGGCACCTTCTCTAATTGTTATCATTTATTAATAGCTCGGACGTCTCCGGAACCGGTCCATCGTGATTGCGACGGCAAAACAAAGTTATTGAATAATTTACTTGTATTTGCCAAATAATTGATCAATTATGTAATTTGTATTGTAAGGATTGATATAATTCGTTTACAGAATGCTCCAAGACTGGGTTGGTTATCTTTATTGATATTAAAGTAGTAAATAAATAAATAAACGCTTACAGACTCATAACCCCCCCCCCCCCCCCCCCCCCCGCATTAGGTTTTTACCTGTGTCGTGGGTGGCATGGACGACTCATATAACAAATCACAATAACACCCATGACCCGAGTACAAATATTTATCTGTCATATAAATATCTGCTCGCATAATCAGGGTCGATAAGCAGGGTCGCTACCAACTAGGCTACAGGGTCGTCTATCGTCCATGTTTTTGTTTTTAGGTGAATTTAAATGAATTAGCAGAAGAGCCACTGGATTGATTATAATCTATGGTCGCCATCGGCCATAACCACCAATAGCATTAACAATGGCGGTCTGTGGCGGTGCTGAACAAGAATACCTACTTACTTTCTTTTTCTTTTCTCTTTCTTGGCCTGCAACGTTATGCCTTGATATCACTGGTGGATCGTCAATACGTTTGTCGACTATTTCCATAAAAAAGAACAGAAAAGAAAGTAACAAATAACTGATCAATAAATATTTCAGAAACTTAATAAGAATTTTCACACACGCCTCTATAGTATGTAGTATCTGTATGTCATTCAGAGCACGCACATCAGTCTTATAAGTTACGATACCCGTATTTGCCAATCAATAATTAATTATGACTTGCTCTATAGTTAAGGCAAACATCCCTCGGATAGATTCACTCAATATAAGTTCCAATAAGTTTTACGAAATATTTTCGGAGCTGTATGAAACGAACTATCATCTGAAAATATACAGCGGAAAATGGCTTGATAATAAACGACAATTTTTGCTGTACATTTACGTATCTATTATGTTCAGTACGCAAAATTATCACCAAATCCGAATAATTATGTCAAACAACGCACACCTATAAACCAAGTCTGTATGCGACAGTTGACAGCAGTTTGCAACAAAAGAGGTGTGGCGCACCGCAGCGTTTGACTGTCAATAGTTCCTACCACGAAACTGGAGAGAACACGCCTGTTACCAACAACCTGTACAGTGTAGAGTGTACGTACAACCGATACCTTCTATTTGGAACACTCGCTGCTTCCTGGCAAACAGCGTTAAATCGAGCGAGCTCGTTAAGTGAATCTGCTGCAGGCTGCCTTGACAGATAACTGGAAGCATTCCGAATCAGGCCACAGACTTAAAATTGAATTGTGGAGTTTAAACCCAATACCCTATACCACTATCAGTGCTTATCCTGTCGTAAATTTTCCGCTTGTGATAGTAATTTGGCCATTATCGTGACTGAGAATGACGGTAAATGTAAAGTTATCGACGTGAAATGTTGATCGTTGACAGTAATCTCAAAGTTTAGGAAGAGTAATGTCAATCGTAACTTATCAACTGAGTTAAGCAAATGCGGCCGCGATGGTTTAATGATCGCACATCATGTATCCGCTTTAAACTTTTTCGTAGTCAATGCTTGACAACAATTTCATGTGATGAACTTCAATTATTTTAGATTAGTCGTAAGGTACACATATAATAAGTAAACACACGATTAGACATCTGAGCTATAGAAAACACTAAAGAAATGTAGGTATTACTTTTACAATGAACTCGTTTGAATTTTTAAATTTAAAAACAATGATTTCTCTCATAAATTTTCCAATCAACAACTTCTTATACTGTCCCTTTCATTTGCAATACTCTAATATTACCTTCGCAACGTCCCCCCGTCAAGGTAGGTGCAGACTATTTCAGGCCGAGATTTCTCTGCTTGCACCGTTTTAGCTTCATTCTATTTAAATCAGTCGAAGTGAAAGTGTTCCGAATATCAGTCAATACCATCCGCGTAATAATGAAAAATATCGATGATGAAGCAACCGACAACAAAATAAAAACATCAATTTCATAATGAATAAATAATTTGTCACAATTCCCACCAGAAGGAAATTACAACATTAAAATAAGTAAAAAGAACTTACAATCGTTACGAGAAAAGCATGTAGTGAATTGATTTTGGTAACTGTATAATATGCGCGCAGCGAGAAACCCAAATTTGCGAAAACGCAGATAGCAGCTAGGAACACGCCGGGGGAGTGCTTAGCGAACTTTTATTTTACGACAGCTACTTACACACGCGGCCGCGGCCCAGGCGTGTTTTTGCGGTGGTTTTAATAATTCCACCGGATTTCGTCGTGGTCGCGTCTGAAGACATATTAGGCGCTTTTTATAAATATGCAAATCTAAAGTTGCTCACAGTTCTTAGAAGGAAGTGAGGATTTTTCAACGTAAGTGTTGCAGCCTTGCGAGTGTAAAAATGTAAGAGCTGGAGATAAACAGCGTTGAAAAAGGCGAGACAAACTCGGATTTATGTTTCTTGGTTGCTCAAATTTAGGAGTAGAAAGAGGGGATATAAAGTTTGAGCGACGTATAAAGTTTATCCCCTAGTTTAATTTAGTTCCACGACCAGACTGGTCTGTTTGGACGAGTCCTAGGTATACCAGGAGTACCAGGACAAAAATAAAAATATTTCGTTACATTGTGTGGGTTTATTGCTAACGAGATTATCAATTTATTATGACAAACATGAACCATCCTCCGCAAAAATTTCTTCCACATTAAAGATAAAATCCATTACGGACTAAAGAATGCAGTGTCAAATTCGATAAACTTACCCGTCAAATATACAACGGGACGAAGAGACTATTCCTGTCGAAATAAAGACAAAATGACAACTTTCGTCAACAACAATAAAACGGGTGGACAAAGATAGAAAGTTTAAGGATTGTGCCGTGTTCCACGTTTAGATAATAACAATAATGCGAGGTTACCTTCAGTAATTTAGTTCGTGGATAATTAAATAACCTTGTTCAGAGCTCGCCCTCGTTTTAACTTTGCACACAATTTTGTATATTCTATAATGGTTTTTAATTATTAATGAATATATTGTATGTACAATATGTATATAGCGATGTAATATAGTAGTATATCTTTCATCATATAAGCACGTTCTAGTTTAGTTTCAGGATGAGTAGTTTAGTTTGGTTTGATTTTTATATTGCAGATTTGGGCTTTGGTGTTATTTCCTTTACGCTTGCGATTCATAATTGATATAACTAGGCAATGTCTTTAATGTAGCTAGTAAGAAAGTTAGTTAAGTAAAATAAAGTAAAGTTGATGTTTCCACCATCCAGTGTTTGTGACCATTCACCATCAAGTGGCTGGTTCATCGTTTGTTGGCTATTTACCTAAAACAATCGTTTTTCTTCCTGTTTTAACTCCCGTCGTTTTGAAGTACAATTAAATACAATACCATTAGGTTGCATGTCGCTGCAAATTGTAAGACGTCACTACTGAAGCGCTGTGCGATCCTCCCGGCTTGAAGGTATCCTCTCGTTAATATTACAACTGCATAGAGTGAAGCGAACCGCTCCCAGCCCGACGGTTGTATCAATCGTAAGTAATCGATAAAGTTAAGCTATGTCGGGCGGGATCCGACAGAAGATAGGAAAAGGGTTTTTATGACCAGTTCCTCTTCTACTATCAGAAATAAAACTTTAGATTTTAAAATTGGATTGATAACCATTATATTTTTTGTTGTTTTAGAAATTGCTATAGGTATCCATACTTTCCATCTTTAAATTTGCAACTCTGCAAATCTGTAACTCGACAGCGGAATCCGCGATGAGTGTCAATTTTGACAAGTAATTTTGACACTCATCGCGGATTCCACTGTCGAGTTACAAAACAGAATAGCCTTGCTGATCCAAGTAATTCTCATATGAAGTCGTCACTGCGCGCATCTGTCAAAAGTTTAGAACGAGCTCATTCAGAGATTTCATATAGTTATCCATTCCTCATCTGGAGCCTAAGCGTAGTATCAGATTATACTTATAAACATGCATGATTTTGGGAGCAAAAACAATAAAAAAAAATTGTGTGGTTTTATGAAACCACGGTAAAAGTGAAACATAGAAACATTAAAAAATCCTAATTAATTATTAAATTATAATTATATATTAATTCATTTTATTACATAATTTACTATAGGCGCCGCCATATTGGCCCTGGCTGCTCTGACGAGCCTTTCACTTTATCCCTACTTCGCGGCCGACCGTCACGCGACATGCAACACAGAGACGAAAAATTTTGAGACGATGTAATAAAAGTTTCACTTTAATAAAATTTTTACTCCTTGATTCAACCCATACACACTAACAAAATACCAAAGTAGGAAACTTAAAAATATAAATATATATAATAGTAAAACTACAGAATTTTACTTGATGTATATTATTATAGTTTCTTTCTTTAAATATAATAACTAGGGAATCTTATTGTTCTGATAATTACGATGCAAAACAATGTTCCCGCATTGATGGCTCCAGGAGGTATTCCGTTATAAGACAAAGGCTTGCGAGTTGAGAGGTGCTCTTTATCTATTATGTACTTTACCATGTAATATATTTTTATTGTTAGGGAACTAGTAAGGTTCAGTTCACGTGATTAATATCTTTTGTTACTAAACTACACAATAACCTAACGTGCTATACACGAACATAAATTATAAGTAATGTTTTATAACCATTTTTATCTATGCAGTAACTATAAAATTAAAGTGTTTTATATTATATAACAATTATATTTAATTATGTTACGTTACAAAAATGAATGTTAACAGCAATAATCTTGAGAAAATATGTTTGTCGAAAACTCGTGTAAGATAGTATGAGATATTTTTCTAGATAAAAACATTTTATACCAAAACTGTTACACCAAAAAGCTTAATTGGAATCCATAACATTTGTATGTAAAAAATAACTTCATTGGAAACCATGCTAAAATTTTAGATTCACTGTTGATCGTGTAGCGCACTACGTATGTACTACGATGTGCTACGAACCTCTACGCTTTGCTACGAGGTTCTACGACATGGGGTAGACGTAGATGTTACGACATTGCTAATTATATTGAGAAAGGGCATGAATTCTACCAGATTAGTAATTATAACCGCCATTCAACTTCACCCTGTCCTAACGTCTAACATTAAAATCATACATGCATTCTATCATTTCCAATTTTCAGAATTTGCGGAATGAATAAATCAATGAGATAGTAATTCACAAGTTTTATTTAGAATGCAATATTTTTTTTGTCTTATCATGATCGAATGTTTTTCTCGAAATATTCTCGAACCATTATAATTATCCCTTATTATATTATTACTAAAAACTAAAAATGTTATAAAAATTATAACAGTAACAATAGTTCTACACTATAACCGTTGAACCACAAACGCATCATAAACTTAAATATTCAAACTTCAAAAAATCAAAGTCTACAAAGTCTAAGCAACGCTCAACATAATACTGCCAGTTAAAATATCCGTTAACTTTCGAAAATATCCGTAGATGAATTATTATTGGCCTTCGAAAATTTAATCACGAGAGTGACCTGCAATCTAGAACGTAACTTTGTGTACCGATGTATGATTAAGATGTCTGCGTGATGGCCGCCAAGCAATTAGTGCGAGCCACATGGCGAGCTATGCCTGTGACGCTACGGAGCTACAGAGCTACGGCATCTGCTACGAAGCTACGATTATTGCGGTCTGCGTAGCTGGTTGCTACGAAACGTCACTTTGATCATAACACCGCGTTAATTTGGACAATCTAGCTTGTAAACCATGTTAACGGTGGTTTAAACACAATTTTAGTGTATTATTAAACTTATATCTGTGGTTGCTCGTGGTTACAATGTTGCTACGAGTCAATTGAAATTAATTGGTCGAAAACTATTCTTCTGAGGGCGGTGTCTAAGTTCAATTTACTCGGATCGGTAAATGTTTCATTTCACCTCGTAGTGTTTGTAATTAAAATTAAATGTACATTTATATGTGTATGTCCATTATCCATGATCTATGCCACCCGCCACACAGGGAATTGTAGCACAGGGGATGAGTTTGTGTGCGTTTATTATTATTGATTGATAGTGTTAGATCGTCTAACATTTAGTTAAGATAACCTATCTGTATTATTGTAATATAATCTGTGGTTTACCAGATATGTTACTTTAAGTTTGGTATTAATGTCTGTCTTGTATGGCTGGTAACAGTGACGTTGTAACTTCCTCTCTTCCGTTTTCCATGTACGAAGCAATAAACGTATGTGAATCGCCTCTCGACCTTTTTTAATTTACAACAGTCCACTTGCATATTCTTTCAGATAGGTTTATTTATAGAATATATTTTTATTAAAATATTATTATAATACATCTAGTATTACGGGTGTTTCGTGGTCTTACCATTTTTACCTACTAATACTTTTCATGCAGTTCTTGTTCTTAAAAATGCATATCTGTAAAAAATATATTTTGCACATAACGAAAATGGAATGATCTATTAATTATCGTAATTCATGTGTACACACGAGTAGTTCAATTCAATTACTTTACCGTAAACAGAATTCAAGCGTAAGTTCCAAACAATACGGTCCATGAGAACTAGTTAACTAGGCAAGGAGCAAACTAATTGCCTCTTGTTAAAATCTGTTGGCCGAATCTGGAGTGTAAACAACGCACACCAATAAACAAATTAGCGGAACATTATAAGGTTTTCATTGCATCGTTAACTGGCATGGTTAAACGGTGTGACGAGGTTGGCCGAGGATGCCCGAGGATGGCCGAAGCGGGCCGAGGCGAACTCCCCAGGGACGCGGTTTACGACCGATTTTATGGCTGCGAAGGTAAGGGATATATTTTAGACGTCTATCTTGATTCACCCGGCGATTTGCATCGCGATTCGAAACATGTCAATACGGTAAGCCGGCCGCCGCCCGCCGGCCGCCGCTACTGAATACGCGATGTTAAGCTTTTGTAACTGCTACCTTTTGTTATCTTTAGACCTACACCATTTTATTTATACAATAGGCTATCGGAAAGCTGTTCTACATTTTGTTGAATCGGTAAGTGATCATATATTTTTATGTTTCATAATGTAGGCTTAGGTTTTCAGATGTGACCATTCTATTTTAGAATATTTTCATTTTGATGAAAACTTCTATCCAGCTTTGACCACATTGCCAAATTCTTCCACGTCTTCGTATTTCAGTTTCAAGATCATCTGACCTTCATTACTAAAATAGTTCATTACTAGAATCGGTCCATTTGACTCTTCATTGCGACTATAAATCCTCTAGGACGCGCGGGTGGTCTGGTTGAAATGCATATCAGCACGAAGTATATTTATGATAACACAAAATGATTTATTTTGTAAACAAAATAGTTTTACAGTTGATGATCGAAAACTTTAGTACGCAGGGGATTTCGGGGGCGGTAAATCGATCTAGCTAAGATTCATTTTTAGATCATTTTATCCGTATTTTCAGGCAATGAAAAACTGCCTACAATATTATTGACTCTTCCTGAGATCTATTGGCGTGTAATAATACTATTATTATTGGGAGCAATTAACTGCTTTAACGACACAGAACTACTTCAGTAGATGGCGTTGTTAAGCAATATTAAATACCGAGCAAAGCTCGATCATCCAGATATTGAATATTCAAATGTGTACCTTATTCATACTATACATGAACCATTCATGCATACAACGGATCGCCATAACAACAGCTATCGCAAATACAAAATCAGCGCGCCTGCAATGTGCACTTAACAAACTCTTTAGTGAACCGCGGTCGGGGCTAGTGGCGGTAGTGGCTCGCTTTATGCGACTCAATCACATTGGATCGCTGTATCGAACTGTGGAATAAAAACGTATTCACTAAACATGCAGTTGGAACAAGAATATTTTACCTTCAACAGAATAATGGTTCTCTAAGTCCTTCGTGGTGTAGCTTTTAAGTACATGTTTTATTATTTAAAACCTTAACTTACGTAAAATTACTGAATTGTGCGGCTTCGAAGTCAAAGTTAAAATAATTTATTCACATATTCGGAAAGGTGCTTTGTCATAAAGGAAAAGAAATGACAAAAAAAGAAATACTTTTAAAAATAAAGTGGTGAAAGTGATTTATTTTAGTGTAAAACTATGTACTTAGCCACGATGCCCCGGCTAAATGTATTGCTTTCAACATGCAACGCACTTCCCTGTTCAGGGGAAGCGCACATTTAAAATACTAGTGTTCTGTCGCGGGTTTGCCCGCATTTTCCGGGATAATAAGATATCCATATCCATAATAAGATATCCCATATCCTATTCAAGACCATGCTCCACCTTTGTGCATTTTATGAAAATCTATCCGGTGTTTTTGCGTGAAATAATACCAACCATTCTCACAAACTTTCGAATTTATAATGTTAGTAGGATTAGTAAGATTGTAAGAAATGTTTCCGATGTGTAGTAATCTTCCAATTACTTTAAAAAGTTATATGAGACTACAGAATGGATAGGAAATATATTTTGTTATATCGTCACGTAAAATATTGTTATTAACTTGAACTCTGCGCTGAATAGCAACCGTCGCGGTGCCCCGCTGATAATGCTTACATAATATCCTTCATTTTGTTCACTTCATCCTAGTAGCCGAAGAAAACAACACTTAATTATGTAAATACAGAGGAGGCGGTCTTATTGGTATAGCGGCAATTTCTCACAGAACCTTATCACACGAGAAATTATTTTGAGATTATCTAATAAGCCTTACTAATATAATGTTAATGCCTTACTTAAAACATTAATTTATAAATTATTGATATGCATACATTTATTTATTTAAACTTTTGAACCTTACAACAATGTAAGAGATACAAAGGCGGACAAAAGCATTCTCTACCAGTCATCTTTCGGGAAGTAAGAGAAACATCAGTGGCGGTTTTGTGAAAATAATGAAGAGAAAAACAAAACACTTATAATATAAATTAAAATAAACCACTACACCACTACATACTGCAGACAATACATCCATAGTACACATTTTTAATTTATAACGTCATTGCATATTACGATATATCGTGAGACAAAATAGGTGTAGGACATGCAACGCTCAACTCAGGTACGGGGTCAGTGTCATAACATTTGCATAACAACCCATCGTGCGGTCGCTTACCGCTGCGCCGCTCGTACGATACCTCGCTCCGTGTCTCCAGAAACCTACTGACGTGGAGAAAATTAAGAATCAGGACACCATCTTAATACGAGACACGCCTACGTCCTATGTGGAAAATAATGTTTTTTATGTTAAGAAATCAAATTGAAAGCAGTTTGACGATCATGTAGATCGTTAGGTGATGTGCCCGAGCTAGCTGTCTTAGTTTCTATTCCCAGCGAAGCACGTTTTTATCTAATATACAAAATTATCTTGTCACGCTTTTTTGAAGTTGAACTCCTCCGAAACGGCTCGACCGATTTTCGTGAATCTTTGCGTGCATATCGGCTAGGGTGGAGAATCGGACAACATCTATTTTTCATCCCCCTAAATGTTAAGGGTGGTCCACCCCTAAATTTTTGGCAGAACGACGTTTGCCGAGTCAGCTAGTGACATATAATATTCCTTTTCGACTTATGGATATTTTGTATATATTAAGATCACGATTATCAGATGGGGTTCCACCTGGTGGAAAGGGGTGATATAGTCTGGGATGGTAAGACGCACTAACTTAGTAAATTGGATGTCTTGATAACATCCTATACCTAAGATATTACAATCGAACGGAAACACCGACGCGAGCAATTTATTCCAATCCTTTGCAGTGCGCATAATAAATTACGAAGCGAAGCGCGTCGTTCTTACAGGAGGAATGTTAACGACGAAGGGATAGATACCCATCGTGCGTCAGGATGTTCGATATTTGTGACGTCACATGACAAGTGACACTGGCACCTGTATTTAACCCCAATGGAAGGAACTGTGTGTGATTATACTGATTATACACGTGTAACAAATATGCTACATGATAACGTAAGACACAAATTAAGAGAAAAGTAAATTTCATTATCTCTAATGTCTACACACACATGACCACTCCACACACTGACTTACACTGACACCATGGATCCCTTGTTTACTTTCTCTGTACCCCATTTCAATTTGTAGTTCTGGGTCGACCACAAGAGTCCCTAGAGAGGTCAAAGAAAGTAATCAGAGAGTTATATTGGGTAGGAATCCTATAGAGAAAATGCCATACTGGAAATGATAGTGAACCATCAAGGCACTTCTAACAATAACGATTTTGTCAAATTATCAAGAGTGCCTGTAATCGAATAGTCCTAACCCTAATTCAGACCTCACATCAAGAACAAAGGAACATTTTTTATTACCTAAATGTCTGAAGCGTCTCAAGTTTGATTCTCAGATGAAATATATTTGTATCATAAAGGTACAAATCGTTTTTCAGTTTTTTTTTTTTTTTTTGAAATCCCAGGGTTTTTCATTTTTGTGTTAATGTTTAAAAAGTAACAAATAAACAATATTTAATTTATAAATAATTAACTAGTTAGTTATATTCAACAAACTAATGCATACGTCAGCGGGTTATATGAACTAAATATATAGCGAGAACCATTCTACACTGACCCAGTTTAACACGTGGTTTACGTGATTACAAATACGGTTATCCTAAATTGACGCACTAATTGTATGGACGTATGAGCTTTAAAACATGGCGCCCAAGATATACTATGTTAATAAAGATAATAAAATATATAATTATAAGGTGAAGAATTTGATTACGGCGGTTAATATATATTTATAATTATCACGTGATATGGATGGCGTTAATTGAGCTTATAACTACTATCTAACATGGTATCATTTTTTTATCATAGGCGTGCAATAATTATTGTGACAAACTAATTATAGACTAATGCAACGATATATCGGTACTGACATAGAAATGATATACTACAGTAAACTGGTAAAATGCCTTCTACAAAATAAAGAAGTATTTTGACTCAAGAAACATTCTTAAAGAACGTGAGTCAGTGCGAGTAATGTAAAATAGAATTGTTTACCTCGAAGGAACAATACGAGTCAAAACGCAAGAGAAACCATCAATCAACATTGCATTAAACGCTCGCACACAGCGCTAAACTTTATCCCATTTCGTATCTCATCAAATGTAGCGCACCTATGTCTAGGTATACGTATATGTGCACGGTTGGAGTCGGAGTCTAGATTGTAGCGAGCTTAGATGAAGTTTCAATGGACTACTCGGTAGTCGGCACATACATACATCACACTAGCTAACTATACACCTACATGTACCTAATAATTAATCCGCTCTGACGCTTCCCTCGTATCACTCAGCGAATGTACCAAATGTGTCTCATTCTCCTAAGATAATTGAAATGTTAGGAAAAGCTCCCGACATGGAATGTAGGCAGTAGGGTGAGCTTAACGTCATCCGTCACGACATGCATTCAACCCGATGAGTACGTATTCAGTGATAAAATCTTTCATGCGATAAAATGTAGAGGAACTTTTAAATTTCGCTACGAAGCTTTACAAATTCATGAAGTATATTGAAAATAAATAGTGCCGCATAATATGAAGCCTCGCTGATGGAGTTTTAAAAGTGTTTGTAAATTTTTTATCTCGTTCGAAAATGGAACGCTCGCATGAATCGAAAATTGAAATGTGACAATCATCCGTTTCGAGTGCCAATTAATTCCGATGGAGGTTTACCTGCATGACATACGTAATCACTGGCTCCAGTGCAAGTGGCTCGGGCTCGGGCGCGTGTGCCGTGGGCTAGGTGTCCGCGAGGGACGTACGAGTACACATGGCGATACTGACCGAAAGCTGAAGGCGCCGCCGTCGGCGAGGGGCGAGGCGTCCACACAACAACACAACACTCACACACTAGCGCGTCGAGGCCGCTTGCGCGTGCACGCGTCGCGCAACATGGCCGTGCTCGTGCCGCGGCAGCTATCGACCGTGCGCCGGCCCGCGCCGCCCAGCGACTGACGCGCGAGCGATGCGCGCGCACCGGCCGGCCCGGCCCCGCGCCCGCACCCCGCCCGCCCCCCGCCCGCCCCCAGCCCGGCTCCCAGCAAACAGCCTAGCTCCGGCAACTTTCGGAAAATTCAAAAAAGCTAACCGTACTCGTCAGTCCATCATAAAAATTAATTGATGGACTTACCTACGATCTTTATGGAGCAATACATTAAAACAGATAGTTGGGCGGATTTTTCAGGACTTTTTCAGGCTGGAAAGTTACTACTAATTAATAATTTTTCAATTAAAAGCTACATTTCATTGAGTTGTTTTAAGCTAATAACAATTTTATGAGCGCAAAATATATGAATACAATATAGAGCGACGGAGGTCGCCGCCGCCGTCGCCGTGCCGATCTGAAGTTGAGGTCCCCTGGTCCCACGTTGAGGCTCGTCGTCGTGTTTATTTTCGGCCGCGGGCGAGGCGAGCCGGGCGCCGCGTGCCGCTGTGTGCCGCCGCCCGCCGTCGGCATGGCAACGCACCCCAGACGCCGCCGGGCTGCGCCGAGGACGGCCGACGACGCCCGATCGCCCCTCAGATACACCGGGAAAGTGCACCTGAAATTTTCAAAAAGCCTTGTTAGATTACTTGGATTCTGCACCTAATGGGGAACGTAATTATTCATATCTGCAGGCATCATTAGTGCATATAGAGGTTTTAGCTCTTTTATTCGGACTGTCTTCGAATGTAGCGTTTACGGCTGACCTTGTACACATTTTTGCCGGTGCTCGGGTATAATTGTAGCTTAGTAGAACAAAAGTAATTCTTGTGGAACTAAAATTAAGGACGTTTCGAAATTTATTAATTGAGTTTCTTATCTCATAATTAAACAGTAAGTAAATTTACTTTAAAAGCGGTGATAGTTAAGCGGACAGCAAATTCTCTATTTGTTAATTATAAAGGAGACGTAATCATGGCGTGTACCTACTTTCAGCCGCCTACATTGTAACATTAACAGACAGTTTTATTCTTCATTATGCATGATGTACTTACGTTTTCAGAAATGGGATTCAAAATTTGGTACTAGGCCAGAACCGGGAATTAAATTCGACATCATGCGTGAGCTTAGAGAGGCTATGAATCAGTTTCTTTGAGCTGCAAAAATCTGGTGGGAATTCCTCCCGCTGGCGCTTTATGTGTAGAGTAGTGCCGTAATTTTACCCAGACGTGGGCGGTAGGTATTAATTTTCTTCAGTGCTGCCGGATGGAGTATGGGTATATGAAGTTTTTATAGAGATCGGAACCACATCCAATTGTAGAGAGGTGTTAGACACGTATCCCCGAAACCCTAAACGGTTCACCGTTAAGTTGGAAGACGTTTTCAAAATAATAGGATGCAAAAGATTTGGCATTAAAAGCAATGGCGAAACATATCACACCTCTACGGTATGCCGAAATATTGGCATCATAGCGCGTTCCCTGGAAAAACTTAATACGTATGCCTCACAATGGGTGGGTCTTAACATGAACATGGACCAGATGAAAATCATGTGAAACTTAAAATGTCATACCCACATCGGTTGTTGTTGCTCTGCTTTCAAAGTTGTAGACAGTGATATTTACCTGAGACAAGTACCTAATCCCACTGGGTTAGTCCAATTTCGGGAAAAAAGTCACTCGTAGAATACTAACTATGAGGCATCCGGAAAAAGAGCGCTTCAAATGGTATTTAAGGTTTCTTCGGAAATTGGTCTAATGAATTTAAGTAGGTATGGTTTTAAAATATGGATAAGTGCAACAGTGAAAACATACCTAATTAAAGACAATAGGCATATCAAGGAGGGATAAATTCAGCATTGCATTTTGTATCGGAAGTCTTGGTGAAACCCAACGCTGACCAGCGTACAAAGAGGCAAAAACACTTGAAAAAGGACACCATGAGTCCAATCCAACGTGGATGGAACTTCATTATTCTCCAAATGGATGACGTGGGCCCCAACTTGATTAGTTTCTTAAAACACTAACCTTTACAAATTCAGTGGAACACACAGAGAGAACCGAAGTTCAGTTGAACCCATAAACTGCGAAATAAATAAGTCCAATTAACTAACATTTTTTTATAGCTAGCCGGTTCAATACTACCCCTTATCCTATTTCTAAATATAAAGATCCAGACTTTTAGTACTCTTTATATCTAATTCTAATTTAATCGAATTTTATTGTATTTGAGATTACAGAGAGAATAACATATTATTATATTCATATTTTGGTCTGGATATGATGGATAGTAGACTTTATACTCATCAAAACTCTACGTCACAATGCTGCAATGGTGCCCGAGCGACAGATGCCCGCATAAAGAACCACGAAACTTATATAAGTGTGGTAGCACGCAAAAATATTTACAAATTGCAACTTTGTATGACTAAATACCACAAAAATAAATTTCTTCAGATTTTAATGATATTATACCTATGTACAGTCGGCCGCAGAAGTAGCTTAACATTATAGTACTCTGTAATAGTAACTGTTTCGACGGTTTCCTAGCAACATCTATGACTCTCTAAAATGTTAAGCTACAGGAACTAATTGGGGTTGATATTTTTTATTATTTTCATTGGGAACTCTCATATTTTCGCGGAGGAATCGCCAACACCTACCTACCTAGCTACCTAGTAGCCAATTTATAAAAAACAATGCTCTAAGGAGACATTACAAAAAGAATATTTTTTATTTATAAAAGTGTAACTTCTATGGCCAAGAGCCATCTAATCACAGTATACTGTTAACCCAACTTACAACAATACAACCAACGCGTTTCTAATGTTTCGTTTGACTTTGCTCTTATAATTTGATGGATTTTATTGAACCGAAGAAGCTTCTAAGATTAACGGTTAAAACTTAACGATTAAGTTGTTTTTCCTTTTTCCTTATACAATTTCAAATTTGGGTGAATTTTAAAAGGGTTAATCTGAAATGTCTTGAAAAGTACGGGAATACGGGACCCATAGTATTCGAATTTTATTTATTTACACACCAACAGCATTACACACAGTTCTTAATATAAGTTTTGTACAAGTAAGCACAGTAGTTTGTGTGCATGCCAATTACAGGCATGAACAGCATTCGTTACAGACAATGTTAGAGGGTTTCTTCCGCGACCCTATAAAAGAGATCGGTCCTTGGGTTGAGTCCGAGGACTCGTGGGTTTGGCTCTGTGGCAGTTGCTACCTTGCTACACCGCGAGGCCTGGGAATTATAGCTTCCTCTTCTAATGAGTCACTGTTGCCAGACTTCATGCTATCTGATCGGTCTTGTCCTACCAGGTGGAACTGCCACTTGCCGTGATGGAAACCTAGCAGGAGCTGACCAGTGGAAGGGAGCGGCGCGACGGAGCTTCAGGACTAGGGACCGAGACCGCTCTCATAGCTGATGCACGCTTCCCAGCAGAGTCACGGGTCCCTCTCTGTCAGTGGGGGGGGGGGGGCAGAGTCCGATTTCAGGCGTGGACGCTTGGCTTCCTGTTCCTCCCCTTTTTCAGGACTTCTCTGTCTTCAGGCCCTGATGAACGGGGGTAGTTGGATGGCGTTCTCAAGCGCACTCCTTTCCTCAATGGCGAGTTCGGGTGCTTTCTATCCTCTCAGCGCTCGCTGCATGTGCTTGAAGTTGCGGGCTAGGGCGGCCAACGCATCTTCAGACAGGAGCCCGAAATCGGTGAATTTCGCTGCGATCACTCGATTGCGCATTAGGCGATCGCAGGCGATTGTTGTCTCGGCACGTCCAGTTCTGGGCTTGAGGAACGCGAGACGAGGGGCTGCACGGACCAGTTGGTCCAGAGGGACAAGGGGCAGAGACTTGCGGGGCTAGAGCGTCTCTATGCCGGGTAAAGTTTCTCCAGGGAACCTGCCAGGATGTACATGTGTAACGAACAGAGGCCAATAAAATATACAGTGGAAAAAACCGGCCAAGTGCGTGACGTGCGTGTCAGGATTGTCAGGCCACGCGCAATGCAGGTTCCGTAGTTATTATCGAATATTATTCATTACCAGCTACTGTTAGCTTAAAACATAGCTGTGATAGTTTTCGCTTTAAATTCATCATATATACCAACTTATCATAATTTAATATGCTCCTGTCGTGTATTTTTTTTTACTTGTCCAGCACCTATATTCAGTAGGGGTCGCAAAGCGGGTTCCCGATTTTTAGGGTTTCCTACGAAAAAAATCTCATATTGGAACCCTTATCACTCACATATATCACAGGATCACTCGATAAAATACGCAAAAGTAGACTTTTTTATGGAAATAGCCGGCAAACGAGCTGACGATCCACCTGATGGTAAGTGGCTACTGTCGCCCACGGATGGAAATCAGCAACACCAAAGATCACTGATGCGTTGCCGGCCAAGAAAGAGAGAAGATAAAGAAAGAAAGAACTTATAGACACCTGGGTGAATTGACTCAGGTGAATAAAGTCGCGACGGCGCCGATTTTAATTGTACAATAACCGGGATTTTCAGTTTTTAACCGACTTCAAAAAAAGGAGGAGGTTCTCAATTATTCAACTGTATTTTTTTATGTTTGTTACCTCAGAACTTTGGACTGGGTGAACCGATTTTGATTATTCTTTTTTTAATCGAAAGCTGGAGCCTGTCATGTGGTCCCACATACATTTTATTGAGATCTGACAATGGCATCCATGAGAAAACCATATAAGTCTTAAATTTGTATTAAATATGTGCGCGACAAATGGACGAATAACTCAATATCGCGCCAACCGATTTCAATGATTCTTTTTTAATGGAAAGCAGGTGCTTGTCATGTGGTCCCACATACATTTTAACGAGATCTGACGAGTACTTTTTGAGTAACTTTGCAGTCGGTTATTTTTTGTTAGTAAAATTTAGATTATTAGTAAAACGAAAAAAAGCTGCGTGCATTTAATATAAGTCATCAATGAGGAACCGTAACGTTTTTAGTTGAGAATGCAGATTTATAGAGCTAAGAAATCCTTAACAGACAGTGTAAAAATTTTTGTTCTACGACAAAAATTGACGAAGTTATGACCAAATTACTAGCGAAGTTCACTGCGGGCCGCCGCGGTAGGCTGTGACGTCACGATACCGGTCGCCGCCAGTTAGCCGCTGGCAGCGATACGGCGCGTAATGTTTTGTTTGGATAATTTGTGACTTTGAAACAAATTATGTGTCCGATTTGTGCCTAATTCACCTTTTAACTATGTATCAATATTGTATATTGCTTAAACGTTCAAACACTTCTATGAAAACGCCAAAAAAACTATTTTTAACGTGCCGAAAAAGCCAAAACTTCGTAGAAAAAGGTATTCCGTTGTAAAAAGAGATAATATATGATTTATCTTCAATAGTAACTGAGCTGGGGAACCATATCTTTAACTTATATAAATTTCGTAGTTGTATCTATATGTATAGCCAGCTGTGGTTCGGCTCAGTAACATTTTTTTTCAGTGGAAGATGGCTCCTCGCTGCGTCTATGGAGCCACATCAAAAATGCTACGCTATTTCTCCTTTTTGAGCAGCACAGTCATGGAAATCCACCTTCTCAACCGTCCAGCAGCAATACGCTTTACTTTTTAGGGTTCCGAAGTAAAATCGGAACCCTTGTAGTTTCGTCATGTCCGTCCGTCCGTCTGTAATTTGGCATGGACATACACATTTATTAAAACTCCAGAATCGTGGAATAAAATACTGAAAAACTTTTTTTTCAGGGTATCTCTCCTACACAGGTGTGAGGATGAATTTTTTATTCGTCGCGTACCCTGTAGTGTGGGATATCGTTGAAAAGGTCTTCGAAAAATATTATGGATCTTCTAGGACCATGTTTGGATTTAGGGGTGCGTTTGCGAAATATTTGCCTTTATAGTGCTAATTTTGGTCGAGCCCCTACTACTACTCAATGGATGATTTGTAACGATGAATGAGAGGGAAATAAAAGCGGCCAAGTGCGAGTCGGACTCGCCTTTGAAGGGTTCCGTAGCAGCAAGTAACATAATGATAGGTAATTTGCGGTTTACGATTTATGACTTATTAAAAAAAACTACTTACTAGATCTCGTTCAAACCAATTTTCGGTGGAAGTTTGCATGGTAATCAAATGTACATCATATATATTTTTAAGTTTTATCATTCTCTTATTTTAGAAGTTACGGGGGGGGGTGGGGACGACACATTTTACCACTTTGGAAGTGTCTCTCGCGCAAACTATTCAGTTTAGAAAAAAATTATATTAGAAACCTCAATATCATTTTTGAAGACCTACCCCACACATATGGGTTTGATGAAAAAAAAAATTGAGTTTCAGTTTTAAGTATGGGGAACCCCCAATATTCATTGTTTTTTTTTTCTATTTTGTGTGAAAATCTTAATGCGGTTCACAGAATACATCTACTTACCAAGTTTCAACAGTATAGTTCTTATAGTTTCGGAAAAAAGTGGCTGTGACATACGGACGGACAGACAGACAGACATGACGAATCCATAAGGGTTCTGTTTTTTGCCTTGTGGCTACGGAACCCTAAAAAAAACAACTATTGACAACCAATATTTAGGTTTCTGTCAAAGATCAGCAAGTGTAGGGAACTATGCACTATAAAGAACAAGTAGGTTAAAAAGTCATCCGCAAAATGATCTACATACCTATACCAAAACAACATTCGTTTATCAATAAACTATAAACACTTCATTCATAAGTTCTGAATACATCCCTGTATGTATACTTTACATTCATTCTTTCTTACCCCTACCTACTACTATCAGCTTAGAAGTTAGACCTAAAGATTCCTAATAAATACCTACCAACAGTCAGCCTCAGAAACAGCTTAACATTATAGTACTTTGTAATAGTAACTGTTTCAACGGTTTCCGAACAACATTATGACAAATTCAAGAAATATGTGACAAGGTACTAAAATGTTAAGCTACTTCTGATGATGATCGTACACGTAGATAAATAAACAGCACCTTTACCTTTGTGGTTTCCAACCACGGATTTAGCGCTGGTGAACTTAGAATGATTACCTAGGTAATCAAAAACCATGAAAGAATCCACTTTTGGAAGTTTATCTGATTGAGCTTGAACAAAATCAGCTTCTATTTTATTAGTACTTAGGTATATTATGTACGTTTTATACTTAATATTAAAAAATAACAACCCTTCATGTAATTAAATTGCCAACTATAGTGACCAACTGCGTCAGATCGGCTCCGTCGAATCATGAAGAAGGAGTGCGCGTAGCCGGCTGCGCTCGGTCCGACATAATGACGTCACACGGACCCGCGTACTTTGAATTTTTGCGGCCGGAACGGCAATGTTCATTACTTAATATCTTCGTAAGTAATGGTCCGATTTGGATAATTCAAAAAGATATATCATTCTTACACCATAAAGAATCACGTGGATAATAGTTCTATTGAATTTGCTACAACTTTACTGATCCTCATTGAGATACGATGGTTATAATACGCATCGGTACGAGTCTGACGACTCTGACGCGTGACGACTACCCAGTAGCGTAGCGTGGGGGGGGGGGCGGGGGGGGCCTGGCCCCGGGCGGCACATGAAGAGGGGGCGGCAAGCCACTCGATTTTTTAAGAAGAAAAAAAATATACATTAAAATTATTTTATTTGAATTTTAATGTAAATTGTTCTATGAAAAAAACAAGAAAAGTGTATTTTTAATTAATAAAAAAAATATTTTAAATAATATGGGGCGGGAAAGATCACTGGGGGGGGGGGTGGCAAATTTTCGGTCGGCCTCGGGCGGCGGATGCCCACGCTACGCCACTGCGACTCTACCCCCAAAATCCCGAAATTGCACCACTATAGTTTACCGAGTTTAGCCGACCTAGCGACGACCGAACGAATAGCGCGGTCGTGCCGCGAATATTTTTGAGTTTTATTTTGATTTTGATCTCAAGAGTTCTACAATTTTATTTCATGTTCATTAAAATTGTTGCTTTAAGTATATAATTTAATTTACTATTTCTCAGGATTCTCCTACCCAACGTATCTAAGTCTAACACTACATTTATCAAGATTCTTAATAATAATTACTAACTCTAGTCAAATCCCGAAAATACCGAAAAACCCGAAATACCGGGATTTATCTGGAGTCGGTACCGAAAAAATTATGTTTTGCTTGAATAGTTCGGTATTGCGACCTCTAATATTTAGCTGACATGGGAAGACATTTAACTTGACTACAAAATTAGGACTTTAAACGCCGAATATAAACGAACCCCTGATTCAAAAAAAAATTACAAATATAAAATTTCACCTAAAGATGGCAATACCAAGGCTGCGTTCCAGTAGAGGCTCACATCGCTCACAATGATCAAAACGCGTTCCACATGGCGACCACGGTCGTCATGGTCGCGGCGAATACGTCATTGATGACGTCATTAATTTCGCTCACGGCACGCTCAAAACAACCCACCTCACGGGGTGGGTCGAAGTGGTCGAATTGCAGTGTTGCCAGATACGACGAAGTTACTCTCGCCAGTTTTTAGACCTGGCAACACTGGGTAGAAATGGATGGTGATAGAAATTTGGCGCAATTTTATAAAAGATAAGGATGGTGATGGAAAAAATTACTGTATACGATTCGACAAGAGATACTTTAGTGGATTATAGTAGTTTCTCCAGCAGATGCTCGACGTGGGGTCACAAGTTGATATAAATATGTTAAATTATGTAAATAATTTTAATGTTTAATTAACTATACATATAGCCATGTATACATTTTTCCTCGTCGGTCAATATCATTAACATAAATATTATGCAATTTTTTATTATATTAATTTGTCTATTCATAAAAAAAAATGTTTTGTTTGTAGATATACTTTTTTGCTAGTATAAAAATAAAATTGATAATTAATTATGTAACGTTTATTTATAGCTTAAAAATTATAACTTAACCTCTAATGTTTCAGACTTGTCTTATTTCCAACGTCATAGAGTACATTTTGTATCAACGGCTAAAACGTGTAAATACTCTGTGGCTTGACCTTGAACGCTCACGTCGCTCACTATACCCGTTCCACTTGGGTGAATGATTGTAACGCTCACAAGCTAGTGGAACGAAAAAATCGCGGTCGTGAGCGTGGTCGTTGTGATCGTCTACTGGAACGTAGGGCAAACAGTATTGTGACATTTGTCTGTAACAACAAGTGACATTGACATTTTGATTTTTGACTTTTGACATTATTATTTTAGGACTCAAGTTTCAATAAAAAATGCACGGTTCCCGTGCGATTGTGATGTGAAAATAAAATCAGTTCGCTAAAGTACGTTTAATAATTTTCCAAAATGTCCATAATAAGAAGCGGTTTACAAAAATTAGCAAATATTCTTCACAATGGACATGGTAAGGTTATAATCCAAATAGATTTATTTACTCTATTTTGTTGGTTAACAATTGTTTATTCATGTTAAATTTATATTTTCAGGGGGAATTATGTCAAGATTTATTACAAACCTCGCTCCTAGCAGTTACACAACATCGAATGAAACTAAGGATGTAATAACAACATGCAATAAACTAATTGAAGAGAAGGCTTCACGTAATTTTGCTATTGTACATCTACTGGGGAAACAGTGGCGTGTAACAGACGGAGACCTACTAGTCGTGGAAGGCTACTGGCCACCTAACATTGGAGATAAAATTAGACTGGACAAAGTTCTTCTCGCTGCCACAAAAGACTTTTCACTCATTGGAAGACCACTAGTTCAGCCAGGTTTGGTTAATGTGACTGCTACGGTCATTTCAAAGGGCCTGTCGCACACAAGAACACATTTCAAGAAGAAGAGGAGGAAGCAATTTATGAGAATTAATTTTCAGAGAGCTCAACAGACTATGCTCAGAATTAACTCTGTAGAAATAGCTAACAGAATCAATGAACCTTCAAATAATGTGTATTAGTTTGTGCTGTATAAGTTATATTTAATTAGATTAAAAGTCATGTTTTCAAAGATATTTTATTCTTTACATCAGAGATTAAAACCAAATAATGTTAAAACTGCATATAAATTACAGTAGTTAATTATTTTATTTATTTTTTATAAACGCTTACACACATACCCGCGCAGTAGGTTATTTAAGAGTGTCGCCGGTAGCATGGACTACACATACAACACATTACAATAAATCCTTGACTGGAGTACAAAAAATTATCTGTCAAATAAATATCTGTTCCGGCCGGGAATTAAACTCTGGACCCCTCGCAACGCGGGCAGCGTTGCTACCAACTAGGCTACAGGGTCTTCAAACATAAATATATGCATTTTAATTTAACAGATAACAATTTAGAATATTAAAATACAGTTTAAATTACTATTTGTACATTATGTTCATAAATCATACTGCATTATATAGATCAGCAGAGGTTCTTGCAAATGGTAAAATATATCTAACCATAAATAAATTTGCTAAATTTTGGTTTATCTTTTGAAGATCATAAATTAACTAAATTTAGATTATCACAATATTCCTGAAAGAACCCTTTATGCTCTTCTTTTAGAAATCTCTTCATACCTTTAAATAAATATAACAATCTTCTGTTCTCAAATAAACTTGATAATATTTTAACAAATGGTGCATATTGACCTTCTTTTTTATAAGTGGAAATTGACACCTGAAATTGCTTATATTGTTCAGTATCCAAAAGTGTTTTGACCTCCTTCACAAAATCTATTAGGGAAGTTGGGGCGACTCGTTCATCTTTTGTACAACAACCATCTCCATTGCTGTTCAGGTTTTCTTCAAACCCAAATGCTTTGATCTTTAATTTTTTCTTTTTAGCCAATACAGTACTGTTTGTCTCTGCTAGACTTCTTTTATGAATTGTTACTAAAGAATCAGATATTTTTGACACTGAGTCACTGCTACTTGCATCAAGGGCACTGAATAAATCTTTAGTTTCTTTAGGCTTAAACTCATTGACATAAGCCGATGCTTTGGCATTTTTGTAAAAATCCATGGAAAAGTCGGCATAAACCTCATTTGAATTTGGGTATTGACTAACAGATGTCCTATTTACTGTCTTACTTATAGCTCTAGAATTCACAACAGGGAATGACACTCCTGTTTGACTGTGATGATCATTCTTTCTATCAAAAATATTGGATTCATGTGGAAGTAGGGGTTTTAATTTAGGTGCTGGTAAAGTGGACTCTGCCGTTTTGAAAAATCTACAGATCTCACTCACAGTCTCTCCAAATTTATTAGAAACGTTTATATGATCTCTCAGCCATGCAGACAACTGACCCTTTAATTTTGGACTGTTAAATCTACTATCGCAGAGTAAAATGGCACCATAATCATTCTGATGTCGTATTACTCGTCCAATGGCTTGATTTACAGCTCTGGTTGCTTCTAATGAATACCATTCATCTCCTGATAAAAAATCCTTTGACTTTGATCTTAGTTCTTCCAAATATTTCTTTTTCAATATTATTCTTGGGTCCTTTAGAGGAGGAAAAGGCAAACCAGTTATGATAACAGCTCTACCATTCATGTCTGCAAAATCTAACCCTTCAGACACTTTACCTCTGCAGACAGCCATGAAACATGCTCCTTTGGTGCTTGGATCATTTATTTTACTATAGAAGTCAGTCATAATTGCATTAAAAGTATCTTTCCGCTGTGGCTCTACAAATATTGGTTTTATATTATTGATGCTTGACCATATCCCCTCTTGTTGCCACATTTCTTGACATTTATTCATAATTGGGTATGATGGGAAGAATACTAAAAGACCATCAGGGATTACACGACAAAAACTAAGAATTGTTCTACCCAGTGAAGTAATATACTTTGGATTGTCCCTATTTTGATAACTAGAGTTTAGTTGAATACAATCAGGTCCTTGACTGATAATTTTGACACATATTTGACTACTCTTGACTATGTGAGGATTCTCTAACTGTATACCAATTGGTATACCCAATTCTGATATTAGTGGTTTTAAAGGGGCTAATGTACCACTAGTTAACACTATACTTCTTACATTTTGTTCAAGAAGCTGCTTCATACCAAAACCTGGACTGAAACACCAATAGCTTAAAACTCTTTCAGCAGATTTTGAGGTACCAGGTTTCAGGGCACCCCAGCTATCTGTCTTCTTATTGTTACTCTTCTTATCTTCTATCTGAATGTGTACCTTATAGCAGAGTTTTACTCTCTCTTTATGAGCATATGTTGTTCCACTAAAAACAACATTTAATAAATCAACTATCTTTTGCAAACCAACACCTTTCTTCTGGAATGGCGACGCACTGGCTGTGGACAGATACTGAATAAGGTTCTCTATTAAAGTTATAACAGACATTTGATTATGGTCTCTTATCTCTGCTTTAGAAAGAAGGTCAAATATAAAACCGCCAGGAAAAGTAGAGCCTTCACTGCCAATTTCAATTTCATCAATAGCTTTTTCTAATGCCAGCATCATCTCTTTTAATATACAAAGATCATCACATGTAAAATCTTTAGGTTGATTAGTATCCACGGACTCAATTTGATCCTCAGTGCTTTCACTGAATGATCTCATTACATGTGTGATTTCATCAATACACAGAGCAACATCTGTTGTTCTTATCTGCAAAGATGCAGACTCCTCACAAATCTTCTCAACATTGTGTGCTTCATCTAGAATAACAATATTATTCATCAACTCCACCCCATTAGCTTTTCTTGACTTTGGGTCCAGTAAGTAGTTATATGGCATGAAAATTATGTCAGCGTCTTGCTTCAGTTCTTTAGACAGGTAGTAAGGACAGCACTTTAGTTTTTTGCCTACCGACACAAGATCTTCAATATCTAATATTTCATCCCCTTTCACAGATCTGTCCTCCTTTTTATTCTCAACGTTATTATAAAAGAAACAAGTGCGTGATTTAACTCTCAGCTGACACATATGCACTTTATTCATATTATTGGTTTCCTTAGAAACTTCTGGGTGAATGCACATTTGGTCCCTGGATCCTAAGACAGTCGCTTTGACATGCCTGTAACTTGAGCGTTTCAACTCCTGCATGGCTTGAGTCAGCTGGGAATGGGTTCGAGAGGAATAAATAATTTTTGGCATACCCCATGAGGTGTTGTCTTTTTTACCTGCGCCAGACTTTAAATTTTCTTTCAACGTACCACTGAATCCACTATGTTCAGAAAAGTTACCGACTTGTGCGTTCATTTGTAACTGTGCCTTTTTCACTAGTAGCCACGCTAATGACGAACAAAGTAAGCTGAGGGTTTTTCCAGTGCCAGTAGGCGACTCGAGTACAGCATTGGTATTATTTTGTAGACTTTCAATCACCTTTTCCATGTACGCCTTTTGAACATCGTAGGGCTCAAAAGGAAAGCTCACGGGTATACCTGATATCATTATATCAGGCATTGTAAAATTTCATTTGTTGTCTCCCTTTTTTATCACACCTACTTAAAGAAATTCAATAAAAAGCTTTGTACTTATTTTCTACTTTCTATTCTACTAATTAAATTGTGATTTTGTCAATGTCAGTTTTCCGTTTTCCCGCTCAAATCTTGTCAAATCTCAATTTTATTCTCCATGGCCTATAAGCACTCTGTCTCATGTCTGTGGTAGCCACTCTTGTGAATAGACTATGCATTTGACACAGAGTAACTTTTTTGATCTTGCTTGCTTGCCATAGAAGTCATAGAACACGGCTTAAAGCTTGAAAAGCTGCAAACATAATATTATAAGCCGCGGCTGACCGGACGCGGCTGACAGCCGTGGCATAGTGTGCACTGACTGTGCACAGTCTTTGAGACGTGGCTTCCGGAAGCGTTCCAATGCCTGTTCCACAGAGTACTATCACGCCTATTCCATAAAGAACTGTAGACGAAGAAACATGTCGAGTAGTGAAAGTGAGGGCGATTTTCTTGAATTGGCGGCGGCTGCTTTATGTTGTCCACCAAAAAAGAAAATAAAGAGAAGCGGTTGGACATAAATAAATAATTAAAATAAATAATTATAAAAATAAATAACTTAATAACATAAATAATTTTGCGATGACATAAATAAAGAAAGGATATTTTAGCTATTTCCTCTCAAACTTATTGTTTTTTGAAGAATATTTGTTATCCTTTAATTTATAATAATAAGGTAATTCCCTGTTGCGAACATACTCAATAATTCGTTCGTCCATTTTTAATAGATACGTACATTCTTCCTTCTGACACAGAGTACTAATGCCACGTTGTGATTAAGTACTCTGTGCTAATGCCTTCTGGGGGGCTACCATGACCTTTTATGAAAACGCGCAGTTCCCAGTCAGTCCAAAAGCAGCGCTGCTTCTGAATCACTGGAAAGTCGTACCATGACATCATAAAAGGTGAACGAAAAGTGAACGATTATGCTTGTCTGTGGTCTGCTGTAATGACATAGTTTTTGTTTTTTTTTCTTCCATTTAAGGCATTGGCGTAAATACGCTCAGCCAAAGACAAGTAATGACATAGATTTACTACTAAATCTGTGTAATGTCATGTCCATGGATATATTACTCTATCTGGATCACAGACTTCGTAGTCGTAAGTATTAAATCTAAGGTGTGGACACCCTACAATTATGAAGGACAACGTTAATCCAGCCTGTGATTGCTCGAATATGTTTATTTAGTTGTAACGTCGCGTCTTAAAGTACCTCTTCGTAGTTTGGGATCCAGTTAGACTATTATATCCATGGTAACCAATGTCAATAATTGTCAACTGTCATGATTGTCAGACGAATCACAAATGTTTTGACTTTAGACTTTAGAGTTATCAGTTAAGTAGTTGCTGTTATTATTTTACTTATATGCATTGATTTTATATTTTTCTCGTTAAATATAAATTTGAGAAAGATATTAGAATTGGAAATTGGAAAAGAAATATAGTCTAATGGCTTACCGAATCATAATATTTTACATCGTAAGGAAACCTGCATACGTAAACGAGCCCTCTCTCATTGCGATGCCCGTTGGTCAATCGGATAAAAACTGCTTCCTTCATTGAAGTGAAGAAGAAGAAAGAGGGAGCCTCTTCGTCGTCCCGCCGTGCCAGCATCTTACGTCTACGTCTCTCGTCTCCATTACACCACAAAGGTGTCTGATGTCGTAGAGTATTTGGAGAAGAAGACGAAGTACCTACCGGGTGCGGGTAAAGAAGTTGGACTTGCGCAACGCTGTCAATTTCAACTCCTTTGTTGGGAGTGTTCCAACAAAGCTCCTGTCGACTTTTCTGAAGGAGCTGTGACCGAAGGGGGTCGTCTTTAGAAAATTCCGCGGGCGTCGGCGACCCTCTGAGTCACCGAAAGCGTGTCACTTCGCTGATAAAAGTATTAGTTATAAGTTTATATTGATAATATTTATGTTAGTATGTAAGATATTTTTGCTACGGGCCTCGTTGCTTGAAAGAAAGATATAATAATATTATTATTAAATCTCAAAGGTATATGAAGTTTCAAATTCAATTCAATCATACTTGGCCTGTGTGGTGAACTGCTGAATGTTTTGTCCTGACCCCCACAATGTGAGCAGAGACAGGGGTAATCATGGGATAAGATGACAATAGTTTTATATTGCCCATGTTGTTTAAATAGCAAGTTCAAAATTTATTTTAAGTTTTAATACGGTCAAATGTATCACTTTCTGGACAAATAAAAAACAACAAAGAACTTAAGTGTTTATTTCATTTCCAAATCATTTTATACAACAAATAGTTCACATCAGTTATTGATTATTATTATAAAATAGTCATAAAAAATTGGTTTTTTCTCCCATTACCAGTATCAGTCAACTAATATGATTCATTGGGGTCATCACCGCTCAATAGACCATTGTGCCTTTTTATAATGTTGTTGTAAAAGTAGTACTTCGTGTGAATTTTTTTCTAGGTCTGCTATTCGTGTTTAAAACTATGGCCTTAATGCATAGCCACTGTAATCTGAAATAAATATAAAAATTATTTGCATACCTTTCTACAGATTGTATTAATTAAGTAAATGGTTCATTTAACATCGTTCTTGTAGCTTACAATTAGGATGGTAATATATTGGAATAATTATTCCTTATGTAAGAATCTTGAATCATTGTTAATAATAATGATTTTTACAATAATTATATTATTGTTTAATCTTAGCTACAAGATTAATAATTGTTACCTACTTAACGTTTAAAATATGCACCAATTATGTATTAATTGAATGATAATTCTTTTTTGCTTACATAACTTACATAACAATACATGAAGTATTGTAAAGTATAGTTAATACTTTGAACAAGCACAAAAGTACCCATTAAATATTATGATTTATGCCACTTTCAACATAGATGGTTGTGTGCTTCAAAATCCTCAGTAATGGCACCATCCTTGACACTGAAGATTAATATTTCGTCGTCATTTCTCGACTAATAGTGCGTAAGTTTCTTTTCTCACTTAAAAATATGCTTTTAACTTACTGTTAGTAAGAAATTTAATTGGAATGTCGTATATAATTCATTTAAATAATATTCATATATAATACATATAAATGCAATATTCAATAATATTGCATTTAAGAGGTATAAAACAGCTTAACTCGATAATTCTATATTAGAAGATTACAATACAATTCCTAAAAAGCTGGTCTGATAGTAACTTTTTTATTTGACGTTTCGGACGAGCAATGATCGTTCAACAAACGCTGAAGTAACACGTCATGGTACGAAAATCTATAGAAAAACAAAGGTGAACGGTTTTAAAATCAATGACGCAGCAGCCCTGCGGCAGGCCTGCTAATATCGATGTCATGGTACGATAATGCCGCGCAGTTCAATTTCTGTCCTGCTTTAAGAGCTCATGGTTAGGCCCCTGACGCATGGACGCGTTCCGCACCCCGTGCATACTCTATGAAATACCGTCCGCGGACGTTTTCGGCTGACAAAAACATCCAGCGCGCCAGATAGCTCTCGGACGTCAGAACGCCTCAAGGTAACTCAAGGTCACGTCCGCGACTTACCTCCGATAGTCTGCACAGCTCAGTGTACATTCATTAACTAGATACCTATTACGTCACATCCTTCCTCAGCCGCGGCTGATAGTTTGTTTGCAGCTAAAGGCTTGCTTAATGCTTATAGCTTGTAAAAAAAATACAGCTTTGAATGCTGTGATTATTACTGTATTAATTTACACTTTGCACATCCTATCCCAGTTGTGCGGTGATAAGAGATATCCGACTCACTTTGTGAAAAAAACTCACAATCAGAGTAGGAAAACACATCCGGAATCGGTATTTTATCCATGGGTATTTTATAGTCTATAGTCGTGTCTTACTAGTCTATGGATCTCTCTCTACTTTATGTACTCACTTTAAGTACTCTGTGCATCATTCATCACTGTCAAGTGTCATCACAACACAACTGTCATAATAACGAGTTTTTTAAGATAACCTCAACATCAACAAAAATAAATAATTAAACTTAATGTTACAAACAAAATGAACGTTTCTATAAAACAAGTCTATACATCGGTGGCATGCAACCGGATTCCGGAGATAATAGATTGGAATAAAGAAAGTCTAATATGTTTTGGTGCTTCCAATGCTGTGGTTGTATATGATACGGTATTGAGAAAACTTCATAAATATTATTGTAATTTATATAAAATAAAAGTACAGAAGTATCAGATATACTTGCTATCGTTTCGGTATTAAGGATATGTCTACTTCAACCCATGAACAACAAACCAAACTTTTTATTTCTGTTTTTAAGATAGCCAAAACATAATAGCTTTCCTTTTCACATTACTGTCCTTTTACATGTTAGTGACCAGCAGCCAATAAACTCGTATATTCCTTCCTTGTTAGCTAGCAAATAATTTGTAACACTTTTATGCTACATATGTTGATTGAATTTACATCTTGATTTATTTTAATTTCTAAATTAAATTTCTATATGTTTGAATGTTTTTTTCCAGAAATCAAAAGGCAAAGATCCTCTTACAGTTCTCAGTCATCATCGTAACAAAGTGAACTCTGTCAAATGGTTAATAAAGAGTGATGGAAGCTCAACAGAATTCATATCCTGTTCAGCTGATAAAACAGCGGCAATATGGTCCTTGGAGAAGGGAAAGTGGGGAGTTACAAGTACTCTAACAGGGCACGGTGATGGAGTGACTTGTCTACATGGTGTTTACACTGATGGTGATGACTTGGTTGTATATACAGGCTGCATTGATTCACATATCAGGGTGTGGGAGAGAGTTAATGGTTGGTATTGCTCTTTCTGCCTTTCCACCTTAAATTTTGTATATGCTCATAGCATGTTGATTTTTTTTGTCTGTGCCTGCCTTTGTGTATGTATATGTTCACCATAACAACAGTAGAAACACAAATTAAAATAATCTGAATTTTACCAAGAAAAACCGACTTCAAAATAACTCAAAAAGTACTCGCCAGATGTAGCTTAAATTTAAGTGGGACCACATGACAAGCACCAGATTTCTATTAAAAAAAGAATTATTAAAATTGGTTTACCCAGTCGAAAGTTCTGAGGTAACAAACATAAAAAGAAAAATACCTCCTCCTTTATTGAAGTCGGTTAATAAATAGTGTTAAGACAATTTGTTGTATGTATTAATGTATATTATGATGTATTATGTATGAACCTATGAAGTTCACTGTACTCATACTGACAAATTTAAATTTATTCCAGGTGTAACATCTCTCAAACAGTCGATAAACCTGCAGTCAGGCTTGTGTCTGACCCTGCACGCACACGTCTTCCCTACGGTCAACAAGCCTGTGCTGTTCTGTGCGCTGGACGACCACAAGATACATGTGTTTGCTGGTGATGAGGAGTACCATAGAGTTCACACATTGATAGGGCATGAGGACTGGGTTCGAGGGTTAGATGTATTGGATGTAGGTATGTGAAATTTTAACCCAATTATTGTCATGAAGTGAGTACTCACGGTCGTAATATTTAAACAGTGGAATACAATAATGTAACTTGGCACATTTGATTCAACAGTTTTTGTATTTGATGACATTACAATATAATTATTTGAGTTTGTTCGGCACAATTTACTTCCATCGAACAACAATAAAAATTACCCAATTTTCACCTCAATTTCATATCACTGTACTATTGATTTTTAAACAACTGAGTGTGAATTTTTTTGTTATTTCAGACGACAACACAGTGATGCTGGCATCAGCGTCCCAAGACACATATATCAGACTGTGGCGGATCCAGCTACACAGGGAGCAGAGCATGGTGAATGGGATACGAGTGGAGGAGAAGGTGTTCCAGACGTATGGAGCAGCGTGGTCAGTCAAACTGGAAGCCGTGCTGGCCGGGCATGAGGGCTGGGTGTACGGGGTCCAGTGGTACCCCAGGCAGTTCGATGGAGGTACTTTGCTGTATGCATATTTATAAAGAATCTTCGTCTCGGCGTTTTAACTAGTTGTTATTGTGTTGAGGTGTAGAAAAAGTAAGTGCAAAAGTCAAAAGATTACTTACTATGTTTCCAAAAAAAAGTAAATAAGTCTAGAAGGGTAATCCCTAATATTATGATGAAGAAAACGATAAAATAGGAGAATCGTATTTTGTGACGAAATTTCTTTCCATGTACACTTTTGAAACATTTTTCTTGTCACATAGCTGGTTTAGTTACGGAAAAATACTTCCTTCTTTGTAATAACCGATACTCTTCCACATACTTCCAGTGAACAAGCCAGTGTACCGCCTCCTGTCATCATCGCTGGACAAGACCCTGATCGTGTGGGAGCCGGAGGGCGAGGGCGCGTGGGTGGAGCGCGTGCGCGTGGGCGAGGTGGGCGGGAACGGGCTCGGCTTCTACGGCAGCCGCTTCGGGCCGGGGGACTGCTTCCTGGGTCACGGGTACAACGGCTCCTTGCATATCTGGAGCCTTGATAAGGTAACATTTCGTATAAATCACTTTCATAAAAATACAATTATTAGACATAAGCTAACCACTACTGTGGAAAAAATTTTGGAAACATGTTGAGCAAGTTTATTTGGTGAGGTTGAAGTGATGATGAAATTTGGATTACATTACATACAAGCTTCTAATAATGAAAATCTCGTGATACAACGCTACATGCGAGAAAGTTTTAAAGGAATTCACTGGATATACTATAAATATCAGCATAATTACGGTTGTAATATCATGATTTCAAAAAGACGTCAATAGGCTTCCTTCCAAGTATTTTCTCAATATAATACGTATTACGTCACTCTGTGCTCCTATGTCCTACCCACAATAACTTGATAACAGGAGACAAGCCAATGGCAGCCGCGGGTGGTGTGCGGCGGTCACTTCAGCTCGGTGGAGGACGTGCGCTGGGAGCCGCGCGGCCGCTACCTGCTGAGCGCCGCCCTCGACCAGACCACGCGGGTGCACGCGCCCTGGCGGACTCCTGATGGTAGGTAGCTAGAGTGCTTTTCACACACGCTTTCATCAATTTACACACACGCTATCATCAATTTACACACAAGTTATCATCAATTTACACACAAGTTATCATCAATTTACACACACGCTATCATCAATTTACATTTTACACACACGCTATCATCAATTTACACACACGCTATCATCAATTTACACACACGCTTTCATCAATTTACACACACGCTTTTATCAATTTAACCACACGCTTTCATCAATTTACATTTTACACACACGCTATCATCAATTTACACACACGCTATCATCAATTTACACACACGCTTTCATCAATTTACACACACGCTTTCATCAATTTAACCACACGCTTTCATCAATTTACACACATGCTCAGTGGCGGGCACAGGTTTTGGCTTAAGGGTAGGCACAAAAAAAATCAAAAAAATTAAAAAAAATCAAAAAAATTAAAAAAAATCAAAAGAATACCAACGTTCTCAAGCGTCGCGCCCAATCGCGGAAGCTGTTGTCATCATCAGTGAGTTACCTAGCACCACCCGCCGCAGCTTATCTGACGGACTTATCGGTGAACAAGACTGGACCTCGCGTAGAACACCTAACGGGTTGAGTACCTACTCGAGAGTGTGATCTGTATGTGAATAAATGAAAATGTGAATGATTTTATACCTACTAACTTTATTACTAGAAATCTTAAGTAACCTAAGTTACCTTCACAATACCTACCTAAATTAATTACGTATGCTGTGTTTGCCTGTTATTGGTTTTTCATGTAGCTTAAAACATTATGACTGTTTACTTAAGTTTAATGTATTTTACCATGTGAAAAACTGTTGGTGAACCTATTAAATAAAATAAATAAATAAATGCGTCATATGAATCTGATGCTATAGTAATACTATTATACATCCCTAATATTGTAATTGTTGTATAACATTTGTTGGGTTAGTTAGCCCATGGAACTAAAATATAAATTGATAATTTTACCTGTAAATCTTGCTTTGACCGTCTTGATCGCCGCCGTGCAAGTGTTGTTTTCGTCTGACCACGTCAAAATATCCAGTAATTGATTGATAGAAGACAAGTCAATTAAAGGATATCCAAAGTGGCCTTCAGTCTAATTAAGTTTAATTTTGGTACACACCTTTACTCCTCAGGTGAAAGAATTTCATCTGAGCCTTATTATTAATTTTCATTCATTCAAAAAACGCTTTTGAAAATGTATCATGTAAATTCACTAAACACACAGAGTCTTTACAAACTTCACAAGAATCCGTAATCACAATATTGCTCACAATTACTCACTAATCTATTTAATTTATTTAAAACACGAATTTTAATGAGACAAGACTCGTGCAAAACAAAACTTTCAGAAAGTAAACAACTCAGTATCGTGAACTTTCGTGAAGTTTCGTGTTCCGAACTCGTTCGGCCTCCAACGTACGTAAATTTTGCAAGGTGTGAGCGAGTCAGCGAACAAACTGCGAAGATCGTCGGCTGCTAATATTGCCAGAGCGCATTATTGAAATAAGTATGTAAATCGAGTAATTTAATTCAATTTTAAAGAAAATCCATATAATATTACTTAATTTAAAATTGTTTTCATATAATAAATTGTAAAACTTTTATTCAAGAAGTTTGGAAGAATATTTTAACTTTTTTATTTAACTGGCCACCCTAGGCAATGCCTGTATAGCCAGATTAGCCAGCCTGTTAGACTGGATGAAATTCCGTTGCGTCGAGAGATAATTCTTATTATTACCAAATCCCCAATCCGTGGCCCTATGGCCACGTTTAGTTCCTGCCTTCACCGCACCGCAGCATGGCGGCGCTGTGTGTATGATCAATTATAAATGAATTTTATTATTAATTAGTGCATACGATGTGTGTAGTGTACGAGTATTATAATAGTGTGTTGTTATTACGTAATGATATTCACATATCAGATATTTTAAGAGGATTCTATACTTTTACTACCTAATTCTAATGTAATGTTGTAAGCGTAAAGAATTTCCGACTGGGTCCTGGGCCTCGAGACCAGGGTAGGCAGTGCCTATGTGCCTACATTGAAAAACCGCCCCTGCACATGCTGTTATCAATTTACACAACGCTTTTATTAATCTACATATTAAACAACTTCATTAATAAAATATTCCTGATCTGCTACAGGCTACATAGAATGGCACGAGGTGGCCCGCCCGCAGGTGCACGGCTACGACATGTCATCGCTGGCGGTCGTGTCGCCGACGACGTTCGCGTCGGCCGCCGAGGAGAAGGTCATTCGGGTGTTCCGCGCGCCGCACAACTTTGTGCACAACTTCGCTAATATCACCGGTGTCGCGCTTGAGGGGGAGATCGGGGGTTAGTAGTGCTATTTTTTTTTTACTTGACAAAGTTACCAAATTAGGTATAAGTGTTACACGTAGTGAAACTTCTTTGCGACATCTTTTTGTTTTTCAACTTTACATAAGAACAACAACCGTACCCACAGATTCAAATGTGCTGTATTATGCATTTGATAGAAAGAATTGAAAAGCAACTTAGAATTGACATGACTTGGTCCAATAAGTGGGTCATTAATTACACATAAGTGTTAATTTAATACAATATTAATTTACAGAGACAGGCCCCGAGGGAGCGTCTGTGCCGTCGCTGGGCCTCTCAAACAAAGCGGTGTTCAGCGGGCAGGACTCTTCAGCGGACGAAGACAACGATGGATATTTTGTACCCGTTGAACTAAACGGTAACTTGTCATTGCCTTATTTATAGACATTTAACAGTTATTTTTTTTATGGAAATAGCCGGCAAACGTGGTGACGATCCACCTGATGGTAAGTGGCTGTCGTCGCCCATGGACATCAGCAACACCAAAAGCATCACTGATGCGTTGCCGGCCAAAAAAGAGAGAAGAAAAAGAAAGAAACTTAAATCGTATTTGCCGCGACGAGATAGTTTGTTACGTTTAACTGAATTTATCTGAGGGAATGAAAACCAGGCTTTACAACCCTGTGTTATATGTTTAACATGTAGGTATATGTCTGTCTATAGCATCGTAGTTCCTAAACGAATGTCCCGAATATGATGCGGTTTTTTGTTCGAATGCCGACGTAATCGAGACGGTTCTATGTATAGGATAAAAAAAGCGGTCGTGAGCATTGAGGTACTATACATAGAGAAGCTATCTCAAACAAAATGTGTGTTCCACCGCCGGCTTGCCCTCTGTTCTCTTTTCAAACTAGAAGCCTCGTTTGCACACTTGCCATAGAGTAACTTTGTATATGACACTTGTCGAACCAAGACAAGCAGTCACCGACTCCAAATCTTTACAAGCTCTTACTCCAACTTTATTTAACGTGCAAAAGCGTTTAAACGATTTCAAACGTAATTACCATTGATTCGTGTCAAAAAAATCCAACACTTTAAATTGGTCACAAGCGTCGCGTCGGCAAGCTTATTTATTTACGGCCGGTCTCAATAATGTACTTACAGTTATAAAAATGTAGATAAGGCTGTCATTAGTATGTCATCTGTCATATTTGTCAATTTTTGCGTCTCAATAACCTTCGGTGGATAGAAAATATATACCGATGATATTGATCTACCGTTCGGAGGGCCAAGTCATACCGTAGGTATGTTGGTCCATACAAAAATAAATACTTGCGTCTCAATAACGCTTTGACAGCTAACTGTTGGTAATAAAAGTTACCAACTATCGGAGTCTTTCACATCGCTCGATTTCGACGGATAATTGGTAGATTTCTCATATTGTAAAGAAAATTTATCAAAACATCATGGATTTATTAATCAGTGATGAGTGATAATCAATTTTGTGAAGCCTGTGTATTTGATTCCGCCTTTTTAATACGGTTCCAAGATCGCCGAAATTGTCCTCGTATAAAATATACTACATATATGACTGAATTGTGTGAATGCAATTTTGTTTATAACTACCTAGATTCAGATTAAACATAAACCATAATCTAAATTTTGTTTATAACTACCTAGATTCAGATTAAACATAAACCATAATCTAAATTTTACTAACAAAAAATAACCGACTTCAAAGTTACTCAAAACCTACTTGTCAGATCTCGTTCAAAATGTGGGACCACATGACAAGCACCAGCTTTCGATTAAAAAAAGAATCATCAAAATCGGTTCGCCCAGTCCAAAGTTCCGAGGTAACAAACATAAAAAAATAGAGTCGAATTGAGAATCTCCTCCTTTTTTTGAAGTCGGTTAAAAACGGCAGTGAATGAGAATTGATAACAATTCCTATCTTTCAATTTTTGGGTAAGTAGGTATTTTAATAAAACAAGAACAATAAGCTTTTTAGATTTATTTTGAAATTATAACAAAAACATTTCGCCTTTTCAGAAATAATGGTGTATCCCTGCTACATCAATAGCTATTGGCTACTATTTTGGCCTTATGAAGAAAGGTACTTCATCTTTTGTGAAGGGTCTGGACTTCATCTGAAAAGAAACTTCCTTTAGTACATTTGGCAACAATTTTTTGTTTAAAAGCAAAAAGAAGCAACAACCCATAATTGCTGGGCTTAGGGTCTCCTCTCGCAATGTGAGGGGTATTAGGCCATAATCTACCACGCTGGCCAAGTGCAGATTGGTAGACTTCAAACACCTATAAGAACTTTATGGAGAACTTTCCAGTGTGCAGGTTTCCTCGCGATGTTCATTGTGTTCCTTCACCGAAGCTAGTGATAATTAACTTCTAATACGCACATAATATTTGAAAATTAGCGTGCCAGGATTTGAACTCGGGCCCCGGACAAGTAGGAATAAACACTTCGTTCGGGAGACCAACGTTCTAACCGCTAGGCTATCACTTCTACAATTACAACAATTTACAATTACTACAATTTTTTGTTTACTAAACATAATAATATATTTTATTTTAAAGTCAATACTCACGGTAATTGTCGAGCTATGTGTTTCATTATATAATCCTAGTTTATTCATAAAACTAATTAATATTAAGTACTAAAATTATGAGAAAATACACGTTGTTTATATTTTGGGTAACCAAGCGACATAAACGAATGTCAAATGACAATAACATGTCATCGTCGTCCGGGATACCCATGAGTGATAAACGTCAAATGCTGCGTTTTGTTACTAGTGAAGCATTGTTCCAGGTTACACATAACATTATTTTATTAACTTCATCCGCGAAATTTACAGTACATTTGGAACAAATTATCATTTTAATATTAAAATGAAATAAGTTTATAATCAAAAACACTGAGTTCCATTTTATGATAAAAAGTGTAAAAAAAGTATAAAGTATAAAAAAAATATATTGTTATGCGAAAACGAAATTTTCAGAGGGACATCAAAACCAGAGGGAGAAATGTCACTGAAATATTATCTGCCGATGATCTTACTTTTTTTTGGTTACTTTTGATTTGTGAGACGGCAGTTAGCGGGAGATCAATGTTTACTTTTTATCTCTGATATGTACCAGAGTTCCACTGCCAGTATAATATTGAGACCGGCCGTAAGTCTATTAACACGCTAGTGGCTTGCCAAGTTCAAATGCTCTTTATGATTTTTTCATTCATAATGGCGGGAACATTGCTCAATAATTTAATTAAATTCGTTTTAGTTGATTTAAGTTAAGATTTTGTTTTCTTACTGATGATAAAGTGATAAGTGATAACATTATCTTTTTTGTTTTTTGTCGTGCAATTGTGACACATTCTTATTACGCACGACGGCATTTTTTCAGTTTTTTCGTAAACAATTTTGACATGCGGCCGCAATGAGCGCAGCCGAGTGACAGCTGAGTGACAGAATGAAATGCAACCGGCCGGCTGCAATGCACACCCCCGAACCCGATGTTCGCGGTGTCCCTTCTATACGCTAGTAATAGAAATTCTATGGTCGTGAGTTAAAATTTTAAAATGTATAGTAATTTCCCAGCGCCGCCGACGGAGGAGACGCTGATGCAGCACACGCTGTGGCCGGAGGTGCAGAAGCTGTACGGGCACGGGTACGAGGTGTTCGCGCTCGACGCCAGCGCGGACGGCGGCCTGCTCGCCTCCGCCTGCAAGGCCACCACGGCTGAACACGCCGCCGTTATCTTATGGTGAGATGTAGCGCCGTCCTCGTCTAATGGCTAGCGGAGGAGCGAGACAACGTGTCAGCGCTGCTCGCCTCCGCCTGCAAGGCCACCACGGCTGAACACGCCGCCGTTATCTTATGGTGAGATGTAGCGCCGTCCTCGTCTAATGGCTAGCGGAGGAGCGAGACAACGTGTCAGCGCTGCTCGCCTCCGCCTGCAAGGCCACCACGGCTGAACACGCCGCCGTCATCCTGTGGTGAGATGTAGGGCCGTCCTTGTCTAGGGGCTAGCGGGGGAACGAGACAGTAGACACTGTGTTTAACTGATACTGAATCTATCTTTGTTTATCGGCAAATCATCTGTGATCTGTCGTCATTGGTGATGTCCATAAAGCGACGGTAGCTACTTATTTATTTATTTAAAACTTTATGCATACAAAAATACAGATGACAAAGGCGACCTTAATGTTAAAAGCATTCTCTCCCACTTACACTTACTATACCTACTTACCATCAGATGAATTAAACCTACGTACCATTATATGGATCGTCAGATCGATTAGTTTAATAGGGGGAGACAGTTGTCACCTAGGATAATGTTGGAACAAATTTCCTTTACCTCCTTTAAAATGCATCGTGTAATATTGTAATCCTATAGTATTGTCTAATGACCTAATTACTAACGCCCGAACTCAGAGTCACTAAAGGTTACTTTAATCGTTTCAAAGACCATACAATTTCTGTACTAAGGAGCGATTTAAGTAACCATTAGTGACTGAGTTGGGGTGTAAGAAAAATAAACTACCAGGGAAACAGCAAGCTGGCAGCAGATCCAGAAGCTGACTTCACACCAGCTGACGGTGACGCAGCTGTCGTTCGCGCCGGACAGCCGCCGCCTGCTGTCCGTGTCCCGCGACCGCCGCTGGACGGTGTACGAGCGGGAGCCCTCCTCCGACACCTTCCGTGTGGCTGCCAGCACCGACAAGAAGAACGGTGTACACACCAGGATCATATGGTGCTGTGCGTGGTCGCTTGATGGTGCTGCGTTTGGAACCGGATCGAGGGATGGAAAGGTAAGTGCCTTTTTAGTTGGGGGCCATCCATAAATAACGTCGCTTTAGGGGGGGGAGGGTCGATGTAGTGTGACAAGGAGTGGGACGGGGTCCTAAATTTCGTGACGTCATATTTCAAAATCGAATAATTGGTATGTATAGGTAAATATTAAAAAACAATTAATGGAAATAAAACTTATTTCGGAACTGCTGTTTTAATTTAATAATTTCTAGGTGTAAAATTTCATAATATGTGACGTCAATCTAGGGGGAGAGGTCTCACAGATGGCTGTGACAAGGAGTGGTGGAGGGGTCAAAAAGTCAAAAGATGGCCCCTTGGTTAGAGAGGATTAGAGAAGGTGTAAGGTGCTTCCAGCTCCATACTTAGGAAATTAATGTTTGGAGTTTTAAAACTATTGTTTTGGGACAGAAGCAGTCAGTGTTTTGGGTACTAATCAGATAAATATTTGATGCAGAAAACTCCTTCAGCATCAAATACGACTCGAGGAGCCCTACAATTTGTCGCTTCTGACATATCATAAGGATCGATTTTATTTTATTTTGTTGGCCCCAAATACAAATTGACCCCAAATACGTGGTGCTTGATCCGGTAATTTGTCTCTGTCTTTCTTCTCATTTCTTTTTAGACCGGCAACACATTGGTTTTACTGATATCGGGTATTCACTTATCGAATAACAGAGTATATTTCCAGGTGTGTATATGGTCCAAACTGGAGTGTACCAGTGACAGTACCCTCAAAGACTACGGCCTGGTGGGGCGGGCGCTGGAGGTGGCCTCGTCGGTGACGGCGCTGGCGTTCGCCCCGCTCGCCCCGGCGGCCCCGCTCGCCCCGGCGGCCCCGGTGGCTCGGGTGCTCGCGGCGGGGCTCGACACCGGCGTCGTCAGACTATACAGCTTCACGGATGACTGGACGTTGTTGTACGAAATGGATAATAGGTAATCTTGTTATGTGAAGATATCGTCTACAAACCCCATTTTAAGAGTAATCGTTTTAGTTTTTATTTTTTATTAAATTCTAAAGGGCTTTGTCGCTAAAGCGATTATGACGCTCTGGTAACAACAACAAGAAATTCTTAACTATGATCCTATATTATTATTTCTGTTCTATCTATTATGTACTAAGTTAGTTTTACAGTTGTAAAATATCATACTTTATTTTATTGCCGATTTGGATAATGTTATGACCTATTACTGCATTTTAGTTGTATTTCAATTTGAGAAATGTTATTTACAACGAATTACAGATAAGGAACTACCTGTTGGATATTAAAAAAAATCATACATTTATGTAAACTAAAATTGATTTGTTTAGATTATAATAATAATAAACAATAACAATTTGTTTCAGCGCCGCTCACCACCTGACAGTGAAGCGGTTGACATTCAAGCCGCAGACGGCACACGATCGAGACATGCGGCTGGCCAGCTGCGGCGCCGACCACTTTGTTAGAATATACAGTGTTACCTTATGAGATATATAAATATTTTATATTTATACACTGCGTTTTAATACTCGATAAGGATTGATTGAGAAGACCTTCAGCTCAGGTGGTAAAGTATGTTGTTGCTCATTGAGAGAAGGGGTTCGATCCCATTCACGGCACACATCAAAGTGACACAACTCATGGGGTTTACTCAGGCTGTCCACAAAGAGGATATTGTTTTAATGGGTCCTTCCATATATTAGACAACGAATCAGAACTCTAATGGTAATGTAATTGATGAATATTTTTCTGGATCTTACATTCAAAACCTTAAAATGTTGTCGTGGGAAACCTAATCCCTCTGGCAGAACAGGAGTGAGTCTGTAAGTATGATGATACTCTTTGGCACTATCTCATTCATAAAAATACAACTTAAGTTTTTAGAAATATATTGTATAAGCTTGTATATGTCACAAAAATATCTGTATACACATAAAATATCCATAAAATGTAACAATAAAAATACTAATTGATTTCAAAGCTATCTGCTATATATAGATAGACGGCATATATCGTGTCATACAACAATATATATTGGAAGCACCCTGCGGGATTTGGAGTCGAACACATATTTAAAAGTTTTACTAGAATATTATAAAACAATTTCAATAATATCTCCTGAGAATAGAGCTTAAAATAGAATTTTTTGTACAATAAATTGTTCAGAATACGAAATTAATACATAACATTACAGCAACATAAATACATTCTCTTACAATATATCATTTTCTTGGCCTCATATAAAATTTCACGCAGTTTCTGAAACATGAGCGAGAACCGCTTTATAAGTGAGCATTATCTGTTACACAGAAATAATAAATGGATAAATCTCTTACACATAATCAAATTACACAGTGACTAAGCAATATTGCTTGACTTATAAGTTATAATTCATAGTTTGGTCAAGTTAGCTCAAAAAATAGCGGTATGGTTACATTTGTTTGCACAGGACCTGAAAATTGGTATAAATGTTGGGAATACCATTACCTATAGATGTAATTTGAAAAGTCCCCATTAATCTGCAGAAACATAATATTCAATGTTAAAATACGCAAATATGAGTTTAATTGGGTTTTATGAACTTTCAGCCAAACGATAAGTTAATCTTAAAATGAAAAGATAATATGCAATTATCTATAATAACAATTGTTCTGACACTTTTTCCTTAAAATCACTATGCAAATTATGTCTATTTCGACAGGACTAGTCAAGGTAACAGAAACATACTCCATATACTATACATTCAATATAATATCCATACCTCAGTTGGTATTTACTGCCTTAGATACAAGTCCCGGGTTCGTTTCCCGGCCGGGCCAGACATACGCGACAGATAAACGCTAGTTTTTGTTTCAGACAAAAATGTTTGTTTAAAATAAAAATCACAAGTTACTGTCGATCTACCACTATCGTTGTTCCTCATCAGACTGTTTTCAGCAAAAACAATTATCCTTCGACCATCACACCTTTCTTCTTCTTGCCTATCCTGCTGGGGATGGCCCGCATCTGGCTGAGGAATCGTTCCACCTTATTTTTCTTTTTGCTCTTAACATCGGAGCTGATGTCGATCATCGACGCGGCGTCGGTGAGGTTGTATGGTGGCAGGGGCTCGGTCTGGGCGCTCCGGAGTGCGCTGGGGAGGCTGGTGACGGAGCCCGACTCGGTGGCCTTCGGTATTTCAGGGAGCGCCAAGCGATGCTCCTCCTTGTGGGGTGTGAAGCGGGAAGTGGCCTCCTGCGAGACGGGCGCGGCCGCGATCTGGTTGTACTGCACGTATCCGTTGCTGTTTGACTGCACCTCCTGGATCCGCAGGACGGAGGAGTCACTGGACACTGTCCCGTTTCTCAATCTGCAATTAATTAGCACGAACACGATCCTTATTTGGTAAACACTGTTACAATGTCTTTTTATCGTAATTTGTAACTAAAAAATTAGGCTGACAGAAAATAAACAAAATTTAAAGACAGGTTATAATTAAAGCTCAAACAATTTTTTTTTTAACTAGTTAGCAAACGAGCTGATTTCTGTTTACTATTAATTATTTTTTTTATTAACGGAAAAAGTTGGTATTACTATAAATTTGTCAAGTGGTACCGTACCTGGGCACTGGTTGGCGGGGCGGCTGGTGCAGGGTGTCGACCAGCTTCCTCCAGAACAGCTGGTTGCCGGCGCCCTGCGGCGAGTACACCAGGTTGTGGTAGTGGGACAGCACGCGCGGCAGCTCGCACGGACGGTACATTATCGGGACCAGGTTGCGCAGGTCAGACTCTGCCAACAACCAATATTTACTATGATACCAATACAAATGTAATTCAAATTCTGCCAGAGTCAATGACTGCTCACAATAGATTATGATATGAGCTTTAGCAACTTGCTGATAATTGCCAGCAAACATGTTCCTTTAATGATTTGTCTCCGTGTCACAGCATAAGAATATCAATATAATTTTGTTCACCACTTGTGAACAAATAAGTGTTCAATGGTTGTAATAATAGTCAAGTTGTATCACATATTTAGTGACTCACCGACGCCGTGCGCCTGCGCGACGCTGGTCAGGAACTTGAGCGCCGAGGTCTTGAAGAAGTCCGGCGAGTACACGAGGATGATGCGGCGGCAGCGCTCCGCGATCAGCCGCGCCACCGGGTCGAACCGGGTCGCGAACCCTGGCAGCAGGTCGTCATCCGTGCACAGCTACACCAGAAATCAACATTGATTCAACTCTTATATAATACACAACGAACAAAGACATGTAAAGGCAGCATTTACGAACAAACTACCTTGTTACTAAAGTCTCAATATAATTTATTTGAGGTGTTTTGTTTGATATTTTTGAACCACCACACACCAGACCACATTAATTAAACTTTACTTATATAAATAAAATTAATCAACACTTTGTTGAAACTTGCATTATTAATCATTTTTAGTAGCATAATAGTGGAACAGATAGCGATTAGCGGGTCTTGCCGGGTCTCCACAAAAGTTATAGTATTAAAGTACTCTGAGGCCGGAGACCTAGCCATGAACTGTTAATATGACAAAAAGTTTCATGCACCAGGTTGTTTGTGGTTACTAGGCAACGGTTTGTTTGCATTTATTCCACATCGAGTTTGAATGCAGCATAAGAGGATAGTATGGTATACCACAATAATTGTCTGATGATGTACCTTCATCCCATTCTCCCGCAGCCTGGCAAGCATGGCATCAACAAAGTCCCGGTCCTTGGGCGAGAACAGCACATATGCATGGTACTGCTGTGGACAGTTGTGCTGCACGTCTTGGAACGTGATGAGATCATCCTCAGCAGGGTCTATCCTAGCAAGATCATTGCTGGGCGGGGGAGCTGGAAACAAACATACAAAATCACTTTGCTACAACTTTACCCTACCACTACAAAGAAATCTAGATTTTCCTTGCTAAGTCAAGAATCTGGAATGATGTTCATATCAATAGAACTTAGGGATTTTAAAATTGGGTTTAGCAGCAAAATACCATAATAATACACTTTACCACTATTTACTAATATGGAAAGGCCATAAAACATCTGAAGAGTATTCAATTATGGAAGATGTACTATTATAAATTACTCGTACGTGAATTGTCAAGATAAAACAAGAAAATTAAAAAAACATGACATACCTATGAGCTTATTATTCACAGCAAGCTCTAGCAAATCGTCATAAACATCGAATCTATCCAACAGCTGCATGTAGTGCAGCAGCCGGCCAACGCTGGCATCGTTGTCGCTCTGCTGCCATATCTCAATCACCCTGCCCACCCGGTCCGAGTGTTCCTTTATACTGGCCTCTATTTGTGTTGATATGTTCACTAGTGACGCTAGACCCCGCCAATCCCTGGAAATAAACTTATATTAAAAAGACCATGGCCACCTTCATCAAAAAATTAAGTGAAAGTTTAAGCAAACAGGAACCTCAACCCTATTAAAGTACATGTCTACAAATACTAAGACAATGTCTATTGATGCACATGACTGTTGATTGGTGTTCGCAATATTCTGGTCACAGTTTAACTACATACCTACATCGTTTACATAATAATTTATTGAAGATGCTTAATAATTATATTATCTTAACTTACCATACAAAATAATAACATTTATTTATATTTTAGAACAAACACTACACTGCCTGTGCTGATAAACATTAACATAAATACATCAAAATCAACAGAACTTTTTATTTTCATGTACAATTATATCAACTGAATACAGCTGGAATCTTGAAATACCTAAAATTACTTTAGGGACAATGTTAACGTAAAAATACACTTGACAGGGTACACCGTTTCAGTTATACTTGGTGTACTTGATTCAATGCTTTTCTGTATAAAATTACCTTTCTAAAGCAATCTTACGTACCTGTATCTTGAAATACGATCAGGACAAACATTTTTCAGAACTTTCGTTGTGTTTAGAAGAGAAGATAACAAATTCCTTGATTCATTTGAGAGTCGTGATAATGGAACACTATTTAGGTCTATATCTCCGTTCATTTTGATGATGTCGTATTACACAAAGATCACAGCCACCTGCATTTGTTTTACAAAAATTTGTACCACTTCTTTTCACAGAAATTCGGATTATTCTAATAATTTAATGCATATACATTGTTTTGTGTACTCAACTCAACCAACAAAGTTGTGAAAAAACTAAACCACAGATTAAAGAAACTTTTAATTTTTCCCCAATCATGTACAGATTACACAACATTTTACTTGTCTATGATAAAACTTCTTTACTCTATGAAGTTGTGTATAAAAAATAAAAATGCATTGTGTATTTTATAGGTAATTATTTTTCATTAGGTATCCTTTACAAAGAGTATAAATAATAAAGGGGATCCTACTCCTGATCCTCGACTGATTTTCTTCTTTGGTTCATTTATGTATTTATGCACAGCACACACGCTCTGGCAGAATGTCCCTTTCCACATGCTCTCGGTGCTCCATTGTTTTCAGCACCATGAGATTCTGCATGAGTAAAAGATGAGTTTGAAATGGATTTATTCTTCTCTGAATATAATCGAATACCTTCAAACGAGCAATTCTTGCATATATATATATATATATATATATATATATATATATATTTAATACTAGCTGCCCGGACAGACTTCGATCTGTCAAAAGTTTTCTTTTATTTTGAGATGTAAGATTGTAAGCTATCCTATCTTTCAAGCTGGATCAAACTGCACACGGTGTTAAAATCTGTTCAGTAGTATAGGAGTCCATCGCGGACAAACAACGTGACACGTAATTTATATTTAATAAGATATTTATCTGACTGTATTTTTAGAAAATGTCGTTTTATCCGTGTTTTCAGGCAATGAAAAACTGCTACAATACTCTTCCTGACATCTATTGGCGAGTAGCAACACTAACGCTACTTCAGTAGGTGGCGTTATTAAGCAATACTAAACCTAGCAAAGCTCAGTCATCTGGATACTAATAATAATATAAGCAAAAATCTGCCTTCATAGAAGTACTATTTATACAGTAAAAGAGAATAAAACGTGGATACAATAAATAGCAATATCTTTTTGTGTACTATTCATATATTTATACATATAAGTTATTGAATAACATTTAAAAATACATTTGTTTTTATTACTATGTTATGGCAGGTCCTCTCTCTTGTATCATAGCTTTATTCCTCCTTAAAAACTGACTAGGATCAATTATGTCTGGGTTAGTTTCATCAGCAAAGTCATCTAATCTCCTTCTAAGAAGTTCTTTCAGCTCCTTCACACTGCTGCCATTCAGGGCTGATATGCCAATCACATCTTGAAATGTAATTATCCGATCAGGTCTGACCTCTTCAGGCATTGAAGTAATAATATTGTCTATATTTGCTAGTGACTCCTTTACTTCTTTAAATATATGATCAGCTCCTTCTAAATCCATTTTATTAACTGCCAATACTGCTGGCTTGTCTAAGAGTTCCTTATCATAAAGTTCCAGCTCCTTATTTAACAGCAATACTGTCTCTAAACATGTCCTCGAGGGATGCTTAGGGCTCAACTGAAAACCTTGCACATCAGCTATAAACAACAAAAGCTTTGTCCTTTCAACATGCTTTAGAAACTTATGTCCCAGACCTATGTTCATGTGGGCACCTTCAATGAGACCAGGTAAGTCAGCAATGGATATTTGTCTCAAGTCCTCGAACTGAATTATACCTTTGTTCGGTTTAATTGTTGTAAATGGAAAGTTGGCTATTCGAGGCTTCGCTTTTGATATAGCCTTTAGCAGAGAACTTTTACCAGCATTGGGGAACCCTACAAGTCCAATGTCAGCAATTAGTTTTAAGTCTAATCTAACATGATGAATTTGTCCAAAGTGTCCCAAAAAATTGTTGTCAGGGGCACCACCAGGGCCACCTCTTGCTAGAATAACTGTTTCACCTTCCTTGTCTATGGTCCCTAACACCTTTCCATCTTCTCTGTATATTGTTAGACCGAGCGGTACCTCCAGTTTCACATCAGCTCCAGGTTTCCCGACTATTTTAGTTTTCCGGCTATCTTCGCCATGGCCTGCTCTTACAGTGTTCGCGCGGTGCTTGGTCATTATACTCTTGAGATTAGCATCTTCTTTACCGACACAGTAAACGCAACCTCCTTGACCACCGAGTCCTCCATATTTTGGTAATCCTGTACCGCCAGTACCCCCTTTTACATGAAGTCGTACAGTATCAAGAAACTTTGTTTTGAGGTAATTCCGTGACCGTTTTATTTCTTTTACAGCAAATAAAGTCCTCAATATGAAAACCATGCTGATACTCAATTAGGTATTTACCACCATTCTATGATATTATAAACCAAAGTTCTATTTATTTTGAAAGTTGATTTGAAACATAACCTAGAAATCCTAGAATTCGTCTGTAGTATTATGTCTATGGTCCGAACTTCTGTCAATATTCTGTCATAAAACCACAGACACAGAGTAAGCTTAACCTACCTACTTGTTTAGATACGTATACAATGGAGTGATGGAGTATTGAGGTAGAAGGAGGGCAATCTCATACGTAGGGAAAGTTGAAAAAGTGTCTTACAGAAAATAGAGGTTCCAATAATGGTAATTTCTTAATGGCGCTAGTGTGTGACAAGTAGATATATGAACATGGCTGTTGTAGACGGAGTGAATTTTGCTGAGTTACCTGTAATGAACCACCTGTAATGAATGGCACTAGTGTCCGCCAAATAAATATTCGAACATAGCTGTTGTAGACGGCACCGCAGCACCATCCATAATTTGACGCGTTTTTACGGACACTTTTCATATACAGAGATGGCCTTCCTTTCTCTATCTTTTATGTGTTAACTCACAATAAAATTGACAATCATGTCTGACATAATCTTCTAAGGGTTTTCACTTTCACTATCGGCTTCTTTCTATAATTCGTTATCTTATCACTACAAGAATAACTATCCTGAGCTGCTCGTCGTAAAATATAAACTATGTCAATATACAACTTATCAATAATATTTCTATGGTCAAGTTTATTACACACAATATAACAACATTCACATAAATTATAAGGAATTTCAATTAGTCTTAATTGGTCATTACATAATTTACTATAGATGTCAATTTGTTCAGTAGATCGGTCTCCCCATCGTATTTTACTACAGGGGTTGATTAAATTACTTAACAATTTAGGTTTATTGAAGTCCAAATTACACCTTACTACTAACGGGAAATAATCTGACCACAACACATCATATTCCACATGCACATACATAATGGTTTGCATGGCAGCGTTAGTGACCACACAGTGATCCTATGTTCATATCGTAGTTTTTCCGATGCCAGTGCAATTGTGGTAGGATCATGGATATAATACAGGGATTTTTTGAGGTTGTGCACAAACTTTACCAAATGATTCTATAGCATCTACTAAACATATCTTATACAGGTACTAGTGCATTATAAAGCTTAGTTTTTAAGTTATTGGTAATTCCATTTAATATGGGTGTACATTGTAAAAGGGTCTTTATTTGTGCTATGTTGCCGCTCAGTACGGTCATAATCATTTAAACTGTATTTGTTTCATTTTAAATGTCATGTCATTATTGGCTTGACTTGTCAATAAAGGCCCATTTAGACGGAGAGCTTCTCGTCTCGAAGAAGCCACGATCGAATTAATAAAAAAATCTTTCTTACATTTACACCTCTCGCTATTTGACGATAATTTCCTCGCAATGGAATATTGATTGTAAACTTAACTCCAATGACAAATCTCGCAATCAAAACGTTTTCAACCGTCTTGTATGATACACGTATGAATTTGAAAAATGTAAGTCGAATACAAGTCGAGATTGTCGTAAGTAATCTTACGTACAATGTGTACTTAGATAGACGTAGGAAATTATCGCCTTGATCGATAAGTTACGAATGTCATATGAGATAATCATAGGTGAGAATTAAGTTCTTTCCTGTATGTAAACGTTTGATACGATAATGTTATGGCGATTATTACTAGTGATAGTAGTGTACGATGTACTAGAAAGTCTCCGTCTAAATGGGCCTTAAAGTAAACAAACATGGTAAAACTTTTTGAACCCGTATTATTACCTATTTGGTTTTCAAAAGATCACTGGCCGCACAGAACGAAGTCGAAGAGAAATAATTATTGTTAACGTCAAGAAAAGTTTACTCATGTCAAAGTTTCATATCAATCATAATACGACGTTGCCAGCTTGCGTAAAGAGATTACACATTAGGCAATTTACGTTCAAGTATTTAGTTTGTATGAAAATGAAAAATAAAAAAAATAAAAAAAATCAATAATGAATCCATAACGAAAGATGACCAATTTAATGGGCTGAATATCAGGCCGAAGTCTGTGCACAACGTCAGGAACACGGTGTATATCCATGAGTAGGATGGTTGTATTTCTGGAACATCTATTATCAGTATACAGCTGGACACATTCAACTTTACCCCATATGAGATGGCTCTCCTTGTCTCTACCCTCCATAATTTGAAATCATCCACATTCCACAGTTAAGATATGTAATTAAAACGTTGTGTATAAGTACTCTGTGGTAGAATTAAATTATTCTTTCTATTCTCTAAAAAGACGTTATCTATAACTACACAATCAAGTCGAAAACACCCAAAAACTCTCAAGAATCCAAGAACCGTGTTTAAAGCTTGCTATTAAATTATATTCCCTCAGATTTTACAATATAAATATAAATCTACTAGAACAAGTATCCGAACAATATTTACAACGAAACGGAAATCCGTAGCGGGAAACATGACAATAGTAAAATCTCAACTTCCGATTTTTTTTGAAAATTTGGAAAATCTTAATAAACATTTCATAACTTTAAAAAAAAAAATATCTTCGATATCTATACGATATAATTATGATTAATATTGTTTAATTAAAGTTTATTACGTAACTGAATATTTAAAATATTTGGATCTATTAGCACAAAAATATTCGTAATCTTAAAACAAAATTACATATTCATCGTACATTTTACTTTAAAATAGTGCTTATTTGTGTATTTCACTTTCTATTATTGCAAACGTTTTCTTGATATAAAAAGAAAATAATCATTAACTTTCATTTTAAAAAATTTAAATAAATATGTCTTAGCTGAATAATCAGGCGCGAAAGCTTCGTCACAGGAACGCATGGCGTTGATTGGATGGTAATTTCGAAAGTACCAACCTAACAAATTGAACAATTTGGCTATGTTGTCAGAAACTCGGAATTATTACCAGTTGTGTAGGCAGGTAAAATTCGTCGCTTTTCTGAATTTAATTTATTTTTCTTTAATGGTTTTCAACACGAAAACTATATTCCGTTTGCGAAAATAATACCTGTGAAAGTGTTCTTCAAAGTAAATCAAATTATTGTAAGTATTATACAGCAGTTTGAGTGTTTTGTGAACTTTTCTCTAAAAAAGGTTGTGGTTCTGCAAAAGTAGTAGCACAAATTGATAGAGTGCGATACTCGCGAAAGAAAAAAATGTAATGATTTCATTGATAGAAATAATTTACAGTAAAAAAGTATTTCAAAAAGCTTGCAATACAAAATTTTGTTACAACTTTAATAGGTTCGTGTATTTTTCAACAAGAATGGTCATGCAAGTAAATTTTTAGTTCACAATATTTTATTTTTACTTGCGTTGCAGGTGGTGAATTAAGAATTGCGAGAGATAATAAAACATCTGTAATGGTTTCGACATCAGTCTCGACTCTGAGAAATGGAGAGATATCAATGTAATTCACTTCAAAACTTTGATGATCCGAAAACGGAAATATTGAAAAAAAGATTATTAAAAGCAACAAATTCCACAACTGTAGGAAATCTATCTCAGACTAGCTCGCAGCACAATGCGCTACTGAATACGTTACGCGTGAGTTAAATATTACGCTGTGAAATAAGTACAAGTGCGGTCGCCCTCAATGACATTGTTTACGATGTTTCAGGCGCCAATATCGAGCAGCATGATCGTCTCCTCGGTTCAGGCGCCGCAGAGCTCTATGCCAATAACACATAGCTTAGTCACTCACTCCATTGCACCGGTTAAAATTCACGCTAACAATTCGCCCTATCCACTTCAGTTGTCCACTGTTCACGTGCCGGTTCAGATACCTGGCTCCACTTCCAACATCAACGTCCCCGTTCAGATTTCTGGGGGTACAAGTAGTGTTCCCTTACAAATTGCACCCGTGAGTCTTCCCATACAAGTGTCAGGAACCACAACGGTTCCAGTTCAGTTGCCTGCAGGTGAAACAATAAATGTTCCCCTGCAGATCCCCTCTTGCAATCAGAACACTCAGTTAATGACATCGACATTGCCATCCATGCCAATTTTGAATACTTCAAATTCAATAATTCAAGTACACATGGGGTCAAATGCTAGAGCCACAAACTTAGATGGCAGCACAGACATGAGCCTGTCAACCTCAAGCCAGTTGCAAATACATGACTCGACAGGAGTTCAGATGAAAATGACTAATGCAACCTCGGTTTCCCAAATGCAAATGGGACCAAGTTCTACTGTTGTGCAAATTCCAAGCTCATCTAACAATCCAATACAATTGACTCTGCCAAACTCTGCCAACACGGGTGTCCAAATGCGAGGAGCACCAAGAACAGTGCCTCATGTGGTGTACATCCAGACACCTACTGGTTTGAAGCCAGTGACCAGTACAGATGTGATCAGTCAGGCCAGCACTAGTGGTAACCCACCACAAATTATTGTGAGGAGACCTGTAAGTATATTTGTATTTACAAGTTAGGATATGAAAATTAATCTAACAAATTGACTTGTTTCCTTACACATTTTTATGAAAGGTTATTGCATATTGTTTCTTTGATTACTTGTATCAGATTATTAATGTACAAAAAGTATTAAATATTTCTTGTTGGCCTATAGTTCCCACTATTTTGAGATGTTTTCTATATATTGTAGATAGGATGAGAACAGCAGTTCAATATGATCCTAGTAACTTATAGGTTTCATTCTTATTATCACTTGTTATTTTTTTAATAACATTTGAAATGAAGTTGATATTTTCTCAACTTTCTGTTTTATTAGTCCTGCTGCCGTTAAAACTGCCGTGAGCTGTAGTGACGGTACATTGAGTATCATTAACACAGATTGCAATCTTAAATCAATTTTAGGCATATCAGTGCTTTATTGTTTAAAATTGAAATAATTTTAAAATAATAAAAATATTATTATATAACTAAAAATATAATTGAAATTAGTTTGGTTCCTGTACTTAATATTGTAAAGTTATATGAAGAAAATCTTAACTAGTTTTATTAATGTTTTTACATTTTTGTTTAACTAAATACTAATGAGAAAATTTATATTTCAGGTGACAAGTAATGCAAATATTCATTTGATATCAAATGTTACTAATAAACCCAACATCGCTCCAAAAATAACTGGACCAAATAAATCATCCATCCTCACTTCTGCCAATCCCAATCAACCAATTGTTATTCAGAAACCAAAAACAACTGATAAAATGATGGTGCCAGTCAGCATTGCTCCTAGCAATTCCGGCAAGCAGATTGCATATTTAGGATCAGTTAAAAAGCCAACCACAAAAAACATATCAGAAAACCAGTCTATTCTCATATCGAGCAATCAGGCAAATGTAAATTCCAACAATCAAAAATTATTCCTCACACCAATGACCATGCCTAAAATACAGAATACCAAATTCATCTTGCCTGTAACTCTACCCGCTACTATGGCTTCCAAAGGGCCAATAATAAATCTTCAAATTGCAAATGGTCAGATACAAAATGATCCACAAGGAAATATCACTGTTATGAGAGATACTCCAATGGAATCCACAGATATGCCACCTCTTCAACCTTTAGCTAAAGTTATGGGTACAGGTGTTAGCATCAATGGAAAAGATAACTGCATACCACAGAGTCCAAAGGGGGAAAAGACATTTGCTATTTCTATCCCCGGATCTAGAGCTGAGCCCACCGGAGAGCAGGGAGAATATACACTATCGATACCAGAGACCAATGCTTCCATGAACGATGATATATATACAGTGTCAATAGCGGATGACGAAGGTGGACAGACTCGTGAGAAGTCCTTCACTTTAGCTATTCCAGAAAAAAGCAAGAGCTTGTTGAATAAAAACATAATTGATAGGAATGACTTGGGGCCTATTACTATTGCAGCTCCTGCGATCTTGCGACGTTCTAATTCAGATAACAGTGAAAGAAAAACTAGCAACGCGAACATCAAAAGACGAATATCCCTTTGCAATGAAAGTTTTTCAAAAGGATTAAAATTGAATTTATCTCAACTGAATGTGGACAAGGCTCAGCATCTTATTGAGACGGATCTGAATGACGATCACCGCGTGCCATCGCTGTTCTGTGATGAAAAGCTAGATAAAGATTTAGAGGCTAAAGTAAATTTAGGGGACTCTGACCACGAGGACTACAAGGAATCTAAAGTCGAATCTAATTCAGAGACAAATAATGACGTAATTTACTATCAGAATGTGGAAGGTTACGATAGAAGAGATTCATCAAAAACGAATCATTCAATAGAAGAGCGGAAGGACCGTCGCGAATCTAAATCAGAAGACGATCCTCCGGGGTTAACATGGAACAATGGTATAGCGCAACTTCAAGGCAGCAACCTACAATTTCAGACCAATGAGTTTGGGTTAATAGACCTTCTCGATCTATCTGATCATGAAACGTCCACGTCGAATGCGAACGTTAAATATCATACGCCACTAAAAAAACGCATGGAGAGAAACAGCAGGGACAAGAAACCTACCTCTCCGGAAGACTTGTATCGATGCGACGGTTGCGGATGTCACGGCATGGCGGCAGAGTTTATAACTCCGAACTTCTGTAGTTTAGCGTGTCAAAGCGACGTCCAAAAGATAAATCAGAAGAAGAAGGACAAGGAGAAGGCTGAAGTAGCTAAGAAAAGAAATAAAATGAAGAAGCTGCTGGTAAAGAAGCAGCTATCAGAGTCAGACTTGATGTCCGACGCGAAGGACGATAAAGTCGCGTTGAAACATTACGACTCGGCGCCGCCCGAGATACCGGAAGCGACGCTCCTGAAGATGACCGAAGACTTGGTAGAGAACGAGAAGTACCCCTGGATGTGCGGAAAGAATGGGTTCTCGTGGATGCGGTACTTGGACATATGCAAGGCGAAGGCGGCGCCGGTGAAGCTGTTCAAGGACCCGTTCCCGTTCGGTCGGAACTTGTTCAAGGTGGGCATGCGGCTGGAGGCGATCGACCCGCAGCACCCGTCGCTGTTCTGCGTGGTGTCGGTGGCGGAGGTGCAGGGGTACCGCATGCGGCTGCACTTCGACGAGTTCCCCGACATGTACGACTACTGGGTGAACGCCGACTCCGTGGACATCTTCCCGCCGGGCTGGTGCGAGAAGAACGGCCGCCCGCTGAAGCCGCCGGCCAACTACAACGCCGCCACGTTCTCGTGGCCCTTGTATCTAAAACAAATGCGGGCGGTTGCAGCTCCGAGACATCTTTTCAATCATGTCACGACAACAGTAAGTTTTATATTTTTTAGTTGGAATATATTTTAATATGTTTTCAATAAATTTATTGACTTGCACACAATGTCAAATTAATGTTGATCAAAAATAATGTGAAACAAAATTAATTCAATATTCAATAATTATTATTCAATATTTATTTGTAACCAAATAAATATCCAGTGTTAAATACAAATGAATTAATTCTGTTTCACATTATTTTTGATCAACATTAATTTAACAAAGTGTGCAAGTCCTTATAATTGTCATTATGTACTTCTTTCTGCTGACCCAATAATTTGTCCATTGTTGCGAGTACATTAACAACATGCAACTGTAAGTCCATTAATCCATTATAGATTTTACTTTCTTATGTTTTTCATGTCAAAATATGTACTATTATTAAAGACTAAAAATCTTTGTTTTACGTTAAATTACGAATTTTAGTGCAACTAATCTTTTTCTAAAATCAAGTAAAATCATGAGTAAGAAAGGGCCATACCGGCGGTAGAGAGGGCCAAAAATGTCGTTACGTAATTAATGAATGGCCCCTAATAACATACGGATCGTCAACAGATGGTGAAGCCGAACGGGTTCCGCATCGGCATGAAGCTGGAGGCGGAGGACCGGCAGAACGACATGGTGTGCGTGGCGACCGTGGCCGACATGCTGGACAACCGGCTGCTGATCAACTTCGACAGCTGGGACGACATGTACGACTACTGGGTGGACCCCACCTCGCCCTACATCCATCCCGTCGGCTGGGCAGAGGAGAACGGCGTCGCGCTCACGCCGCCCAACTGTGAGTACCACCGCACACACACACACACACACACACCACACTGCTCTCTAATATACATGGGTAGAAATAAGGGGTATTTATCCGAACGGAAGAAGAATTCCGACAGTAATCTGACACGGTGATAGTATTCACCTGCCTGAATAGCTACTGTGTAACGTTTGCAATGTTGTAGAGCCAGTTTACATGAAAAGACCTGTAAAGTTGAATCTGGAAAATCTTTTAATATTCCATGTAATTTTTAGATATGATATTATGTTATTCTCAAAACAAAAAAAAAACAAAGTTTATGACGGGATATTAAACCAAGATTTTAAGTAAAATCGCAATGCTGGTAAAAGCAATCTGCTTTAGGGGATGTTAAGGACGTAACATTTTTAACCGACGAAAAAAAAGGAGGAGGTTCTCAATTCGACACGTTATATTTTTTATCTCAAAAGCCCAATCAAAAATACGGATAAGTATATATATTTTTTTTGGAACCGATACATAATCTTCCCCCAAAATTTATTAAGTAAAATATAAGTAGGTATCCGGATTGTTCCGCCCACCGTACACTGTATGTTCGGAATACAGAACTTAGGCCGATTAGTAATGGCTTTCACATTTTAATATTGAACCATTTCTAAAAAGTTCGTCTTTTGCCTTTCAATAACTAAACGTCGCTGCATACGTAACGTGGACGGGGCATAATTATACGTGCGTACCCCGTTCCCGTCCCGTCCGTGCTCCCGTGGCGTAAGCGCTATCGTTTACATTTTCTATGAAACAAAGTTTCCAAAACTTCACGTCCCGTCCCGTCCACGTTACGTATGCATTGACCTTAAAACCCACATTTAGAACGGGAAGAGAAGAATTGTAGCCCTGTAGTTGGTAGCGACCCTGCCTGAGAAGCGAGGGGTCCCGCCCGGGTTCGTTTCCCGGCCGGGGCAGATATTTATGTGACAGATAAATATTTGTACTTGGGTCATGGGTGTTATTGTGATGTATTATGTGTCGTCCATGCCACCCGCGACTCAGGTAAAAAACTACTGCGGGGGTATGAGTGTGTAAGCGTTTATTTATTCAACTTGCTGATATCAGCAAGCAGTTTTTTCTTTTGAAAAATAAAACTCAGAGAAGACATAATGTCTTGAGATGAATCTGAAGGTATCGCTATAAGAGTATAGCGGATTCAATACGTGAACCATCTCTGACCATTTAGCAAAAGCTAAGCCTGAAGAGCACGTAAGTCGTACCGCGTTGCCCGGTGAAGCACTAACCTTGCGCGTCGACGTGTTCAGTACAAAATGTATTTTTGTACGCGCTAACAGAAACTTGTTTTGTTATCAATGTCTTTGTGGCCTCGATTTGTGAACAAGGATTTACGGAACTCTACCGCGACCGCGACGAAAGATTGGGAAGCTTGTGCGATACTAATATTAAGCTTTTTTTGGTATATAAAGCTACAAAATATACGCAATTTTTTTTTTCTTACCAGTTGGTCTATTTCTTATAACCTTTAACACTTGACTCTAACCAAAATTACCACTTTAAAGCTTTCGTAAACAGACCTCAGAATCCAAAAATGGATCTGCACCCAAAATATTTTGAAAAAATTTTCATCGATACGCACATTGTGGCGTAGACAAGAATAAAATCATCCCTACTTTACCTTTTCGAGAGAAAAAAACAACTCTGAACAAAATAAAATATATTTTATCCTACCTATCCTTTTTTTTATATTGTTTGTTTTTGTATAATTTTATGTATATGTATATAAGTTAAACAGGGGAAGGGAGGGGGAGGGGGACGGGGTTAAATATTTAATTATGCCGAAGAAGTATAACTTCTCACGCGCGTACAAAAGTACATGCACCCTTTTTTTAATGACCTTTGTAACTTGAAACTTCATCCAATCTAAATAAAAGCTTTTAAAAATGAAGTTGCAATAGATACGACTATAAATGTTATAATAGTTGCTATAAATAGTTAACTGTGCCAGGAATACAAGTGGCTTGGCGCAGGATAACCAGAATTTTTAATAATTTCATCACCGTGGTCGTATACAGTTTGCCATAGCTACGTTGTACAGTCGGCCGCAGAAGTAGCTTAACATTATAGTACTTTGTAATAGCAACTGTTTCGACGGTTTCCTAGCAACATCTATGACAAATTCAAGAAATGTAATGTGACAAGGTACTAAAATGTTAAGCTACTTCTGCGGCCGACTGTACTTTGAATAGAATTGATCCAGTTTACAGACTTTTAACATTCAGAATAACATATCGAAATAAGTCCTTCAGACGTCACGATCAGCCACAAATTTAAATGTACATAAATCGTAAAATTGTGGCTGTGCTTTGTTCGGGTTGGGCTCGCTCTGTATTCTTCGTGCAGTAGTATATATTGCAATATACTGTAATCAGATTCCAAAAAGTGTGCAATCTAATTTGGGATTCGTTAATTTGTGGGTTGCAAAGAACACATGAACGGCCGGTATCCTCGTTTGGTTTTCCATATCAATGTAGAGATGTGCCTCGATGTGACCCGGACTTAGTATCTTTTATTTGAAGGCAGAATTATTATATAAAAATTTTATCGGCAATGAATTGTTTTTTATTAGATATTACCGGCCCGCATCACCAGTCGGTACAACAGAAAAATATATAAACCAAACAAACTTTCTGGATGAAATCTTTTAAAAATGATGACAAAAAAACTCTCGAAGTCTAATTAGTAGGCGTGGTACTAATGGCGTACACATAACAGATATTATATTATCTGTATATGCTATTTTAAGAGCCTATTTTGTTTTCGTAATCCTCTGCCGTACTTGGTTACCGTGAGCTTGACGACGCCAGGTTACCCCGGTGATAACAGGAAGACCGTCGCTCCGAGGGGTCTATTTACGGATACTTGTATTATTTATTTGATCTTGATTTCTTCAATATTTAATCATAAAGAAATACGCTCATGATTTGTGACTCTCAAAAAAGTAAGTGTTCAATTCTCTACTTTCTTGTAAGATTAAAAGTGTCATTTAGGTGTTTATTAGATTTTCTTGTTTCTGGGTTAATTGCATGAGGCTTGGCATGTGTGTACTTGTACATTGTAATATGTACACTTAATTAGAATTTGTCTTGAGTGGGCAAGAGTTTTGTTATGCAAGTAAGTTAAGTGTTATACATATCGTAAACAAAATTCAATGTTAACACGTTTAAGGGTAAGATTTTGGTGATCTGCTAGATGTGTAATTTATGTTAATAATTTTCATTTATAATGAACGATGCTGTTCACTATAACATATTAATTAACCAGGTCATACAAGTTCTTTGCCTCGGACCGACACGGGAATAAAAACTTCAGAAACCCCAGAACTTTACCAGGTATTAGCAGTTAGCACTCACTGCAAAAACAAAATCTGTCTGTTATTCATGCTGATTCCAACCTTGAATAGAACTCCAGCCCCTACCCATAAATAATGTATTTCAGTGCCCATAAATAATATATTTATAAAACAGCGCGTCTGTAGCATCTAGCTACCACCCTCCCTAGGAAACACTACACCTCGCTAACGTACCATTTATGGACTGAGCAGACGAAGGATAATTCGCGGAGTACTTTGGCCCAATCATAATGGCCTGTAGTAGATGATCTACTACAGGAAAGTTCTACGTACAAATAATCCTCCGTACTTGCGAAGTTTTTCGAATAAACATTTTCGGACATGAAGGACGGCCTCTATTAAATAATGTTCGTACACCGCATCTATCGGCTCTCAGTTTGTGCTCAGATGCATTCATATTCCGGTACGGAGAATTGGTATTCCGCAGACAAAAGAACCTGTGTAGACCACTTGACTTGGACGTCCGTAAGTGGTAGTAGAACTAATTACATCAAGTACTCTCTGCTATCAAAAAACCAATCACTACAGGCTACAGCAACATTTGACAAGAACGGTGTAATCGAACCACTTGCCAAGTAAAGCTAAAATCTTTCAGTCTCTGGATATTAAACCTGTATGTTTTATTTTGTTCACGAAAACAAACGCTGTGCAATAAAATATGATTATGGTATACAATACTTGTGACTTAAGTTCGTTTAGTGCATTTACGTCCATGCAATACTTGTGACTTAAGTTCGTTTAGTGCATTTACGTCCATGCAATACGCCATAGACCACTTTACGCACCGTATTGTAATGTACTATTTTATATTTATTCATAAATAAAGACAATATTGATAGATATTATATGGAATTAGTTGTTACTAATAGGCACAGCTATATATTTAGTACATCCTGAGCCGCATAACTCAATAACGCAATCAAACTTAATTATCATAATGAAACGTGCTCCAAATGAACAACATCCCTGTTACTTACTAATTACACGGTGAAACGGTTTGTACGTACGTGTGGTCTATGCTGCGGTTTATCACGGCTTCGTCAATAACAATATATTTAATTTATTGACATCAAATTAATCAAGTAAGGAATTTATTTCATTTTAATAATTAATGGTAGACACGTTATCACACTCTACGCCTCTTTTGTTAGGTACGAGTATGTTGTATTATAGTCGACATGCAAAAAATATTTAATTTTTTTTAGAGAAAATGAGTCCACTCTACAACGTGTGAATGAGATGATTACTCAGTAGAGTGAGAATGAATGACAAAAGTAACAGTCTCTTAGAAGTGTTATGCTTGTTTATTAATGGCTCTGTTAAATGTAGCATGTTATGTAATGGATGTTTCTTGTCCGAATTCTTCAGAACAAAAATGATTTCCGAATCGGTGCTAGTGATAGAAGACAAAAATGTGGAGTTGGTTGTTAATAATTATGTTCATAAAATGTTGAATGATGAAACCTTTTTCACGTGTAATGGTGTTGCTCCATTTCTTTCAATCGCTTATCGTAGCTACTTATCAAACTGAATGAATCTTTACAATACTGTACGATTTTTTGTAGTAAATGAACAGTCGGTCGGAGTGGTGGTCAGTGGTCGCTAGTGACCACTGCGACCAGGCGAATAGATAATACTTGGAAGTAGTGAATTAGTTTGTTAGCTCTTCGACACTGTAACCAAAATACGGTAAAACACATGGTTCATTTTTATACAGAAGCTATAACTCCAGAATGGAAGGAGGAAGCCCCGCCCCAAAATAAATGTGGACATTCGAAAATAAAATGTTTATATTTCTCAGTGTGAGTCAGGTGTCTCTTGATGAGATAACACTAAGTTGTGTACATTACATAAATCTGTACCCGAACGCGCCGCGTTTGTTGCGTTTAAATATATAATCGGTCGGCGTGAGTACATTGTTTACGTGTGTTTATGTGTAAATGACTTACCGTATCAGTTAGCGGCGACTCGCCCGCTCTCCCGCCTGCTGCCGCGGTTAACTTCCGATATTATTAAATAAAATTATGCTTCTTCATATTAATGCTATCGGCATTCGGCATCCTACTCGACCGTTTGCGGCATATATCGTGGTTTATTTGGTTGCAGTGTCTTTAATCTATTGTGTTCTTATGTTTAGCCACGCTGTGTCTAATTGGGAACATTTTACCGTGTAAGTGTACAATTAATATTAAAATTGACATCATTGTAATACAGTTATTTGTCGAACGTTTATTGACTCGTTTATAGCGCGAGAATAGTGAAATTAGTCCGTTGTGAGTGATTGACGATGAAGTAACACCAGGCGAGCTGAAATTTAAGTGTATTTCAGGAGTGCATCAGTGCTTCTGAGGGCGCGTTAACTATTTGATCGTGGTTATAGTTAAATATAAGTTTTAGTCAGTTCCTGAACTCATGGATCCGACTGCGTTGTGACTTGTGTGGCTCGTTCGGTCCTGCAGTCGGCAACTTTCCGAGTCTTATTAGAAGCATTAGTTTGATTATAACCTGATAATGGCATTAATTATATTGGAATGTTGTTACGTGTGCCAATTCCAAGATTTATTACGACGACTATAGTTGTAATATCTTGTATATTGAATTATAATTTCACTGCCTCGATGCAATCTGGAGTTTCAATAATTTTATTATGAAGATAGACATTATTTTATTAATAACCAAATACGTAATGCACAACAAATACATAAAAACAGGAGAAAACATGTGGATTTTGTCGCGTTATTTTTTAAAGTACGACACAAATTACTTCTAGTAGGTCGAATTAAAAAAAAAGTTATATGAACTATATCACTCGAATGCTTCACGGATGAATAATAATGAAAAATAAAAAAGTATCATTATTAATAACCGGGCAAGTGCGTGTCAGGCCACGCGCAATTTAGGGTTCCGAAGTGGTTCCGAAGTAGTAAGTTTATCGACTAATACTCATTAACTACTTATGGTAACATAGCCGTGATAGGTTTCCTTGTAATTTATCATAATATAAACTATTTTTGAGAATTTTTCACTTGTCCAACTCCAACCGTTTAGCCGGCAGGGGGGGGGGACACTTGACTCTAACCAAAATTAGCACTTTTTAAAATAAAATGTTTCGCAAACGGACCCCTAATTCCAAAAATGGTCTTAGAAGATCCATAATATTTTTGGAAGACCTTTTCAACGATACCCCACACTATAGAGTTTTGATAAATGTATATCCATGCCAAATTACAGCTTTCTAACATGGAAAATAGATGCTCCATACTTTCTAACACTAATGGTCTCGGCGCTTTGCTTCGGACAGACGGACGGACGGACATGACAAAACTAAAAGGGTTCCGATTTTTCTTCGGAACCCTCTAAAAACACAATCAAATAAAATATTGTCGTGTTCTTAATTTTTCCCCGTAGTTATAAAATGATATCAACCGTCATTACCATGACAAAATTCAAACGATAAAGTTTCGTCGTATCCGCTCAAGTTGAATACTTGTCCGGGTTTAATATTATGATTATTTTATGCATATTTAATTGAGACGTTGCCATATCGTGTGCAAAATACATACATTTTATCATCGGAGTACTAAGTTAATTGAAATGCGAAATTTATTTCATATGATGATAATTCGTAATGATATAATTATACAAAATGTATGTAATGAGTCAGCATGTGCTCTGACTATTTATAGAAGGTTAACAGTCATAATACTAATTTAATTTACTAAATATTCTTCAGTATTATGATATTGTTATTGTCGTTATTGTTTGCGATTTATACTTTTTTTCGTCTCTACCAAGTGAATTAAGATTCGTACTTCGGTCCCTTAATGCGGTAGTGGTAAACAACAGTCATAATTTTAGTATGTTAATTTAATTTAGAGGTTTTTTAATACATAAATGTGACCAATGAGAATCCAGACGTCGATTGATGACAAGTGGCGCGTAGTGTCCAAATAAAGATAGTACGACAAGCAACGAATGCGTGGGTCACCGTCTTTCTCCATTGTTCCCCATGGCCTACGTGACTTCGTAGTTTGGCGACTGCGAGTACATACCACATCATAACCCATCAATCGTTTAATATAAAGCAAATCATCCTGTGCTTTATATTAAACTATTAAACGATCAGATGATGCGTCTGCGTTCCCGCCCACCTATGACGTGGATGTGTTCAAGAAAAGAGTGAATAGGCTTTTATTAAGTTAGTGCGCTCACCATCCTGGACCACATCTCCACTTACCATCAGGTGGGATTGTGGTCAAGCATTAACTTAAGTAAAAAAAAAAGAAGATGGCTTATGATGTGATATTTTGTGTCTGGTAACAACAGGAACTTATTGTGCAAGAATCCTACTGCCTTGAGTGTGTAGCGTTTAATGAATATGTTTGTTTGTTGTCAGTTTACAAGGAGGCGGAGTCGTTCTCATGGGAGAGCTACCTGTCGGAGACCATGTCGACGCCGGCGCCGCCGCGCGCGTTCAAGACGCGGCCGCCGCACGGCTTCAAGCCGGGGATGAAGCTGGAGGTCGTCGACCCTAGGGTGAGCTGCTGCTTGCTGCATGCTGCTTGCTGCATGCTGCTTGCTGCATGCCGCGTTAACTTTATATGACGACACTGGATATGTCTTAGTCACGCATGAGACATCTAACTAATAAAATCAAATAAATATTAAATAATTTCATGCATCATTTCAAATGCAATATGTATAATGTTTTTAATAGAATCTTCTATTTTGATAGAGCTAAGGATTCGTATTAGTGATGGGCTCACCAAGGGTTTTGCCGATTAGCCGAGTAGCCGACTAATCGGTGAGAAAATTGCCGACTTATCGGCCGACTAGTCGGCAATGCTGATTAACCACTTTGGTCAAATATTTATGAAGCTAAAAGAAATCGATTGCTTCTTCATAAAGCTGAAAGTTTGACATTTCTTCATCATATTTTAATACTGACTAGAAAACATGCCGAATAGTCGGTTTTCCAGACTGGTCAGTGTGTAGTTGGCGCATCTCTAATTCGTATAAATAAACCATGTTGGTGTTTATTTTATAAAATTAATAATATGTACATATTCTAAAAACATATTACACGATTTATATTTATCGTCACATTTTATATGCACATTCAAAGTGTTAGCAATATCCGGCTCCCATGGAAGAGAGAGTGACGCGGACGTTGAAACCAAGAGTTGACCGTTTGTTGTATGGACATTGGACAGGTACCGTTCCTGATCCGCGTGGCGACGATCAGCGCGGTGAAGGGGCACCAGGTGCGCGTGTCGTTCGACGGCTGGCCCGAGGAGCTGGCCAGCTGGATGGACGACGACTCGCCCGACATCCATCCCGTCGGCTGGTGCCTCAAGACTGGACATCCCCTCGAGCCGCCGCTCAGTGAGTTTGTAGAAAATAGGAGCATTTGGGGAAATAGGATGCATTGGGATATTCTGTTTCATAGAATTCTGTTGAATATTTTTGCAAGATATTTATTTATAGGGAAGTTTAAATGAATACTGTACATATACAGTAACAAACTCCCTTAACTTTGTCATCAAATGGTAGAGTCATTTGGATTAACTGCTGAACAACTGAATGATTAGAAATATTAATAACAGGACTAACCTAACCTACATTGACAGCTGTCCTAAATGTGTATCAGGGACCTGTAATAAATAAATTATTTGGACGTTGATTTCCACAGTACTTTTTGTCACTAATGTCTGTCTAAAGGGGATTCACTACAACTTCATTTGCAATAATAATAATAATAATAATAATAATAATAATAAATCGTTTATTTCCACCACAAATACAATCAGTGTTACATATAGACTCTTTACTAATCTAAGTTATAATACTACAGTATTTGTGGAAGCTGGTCCCTATATTAGGTTTAAAAACCTGTGTCACAGGAAACCAGGCCCACCGCTACAATAGCCTTACAAATTATCTTAAAGAGCTGTATACATATCATTACATAAAAAATCATACCATGTGTATAACAAAAAAGTGACGTGTCCCCCCCCCCCCCCCCCCCAGCGGCGGAGGAGCTGCGCGTGTGCGGCCCGTGCGGCGTGGGCGGCTGCCGCGGGCTGGGCTCGGTGCGCGGCGGCGCGCGCAAGCAGCACGCGGCCGCGTCCGCCTGCCCGTACCGCGCGCGCGCGCACGACCCGCCCGACCGACTCGCCAACGTCGCCAACCTCGCCAACCTCGCCAACGTCGCCAACCTCGGCATGCAACGGTACACGCACAATACTATCACATACCATACACACATATACCACATACCATACATACACGCCCGACCCACTCGCCAACGTCGCCAACCTCAACATGCAGCGGTCGACGCACAAAACACCATATCGACGATTAAGAATCAATAGCGTCTATCTCAAAAAGTCAACTTTACAGGAGACAAAATAAAAACATTTTTACTGTTCATTGATAAGGTTACTGAAAATGTTTATCTATACTTCTATACTAATATTATAGAGAGGAAAGATTTGATTGTTTGTTTGCATTGAATAGGCTCCGAAACTACTGAACCGATTTGAAAAATTATTTCACTATTGGGAAGCTACACTATCCGCGGGTGACATAGGCTATATTTTTGAAGTTGATTTTTTTTTTCTTGGCAAAATTCAGATTATATACAGATACTTAAGGACACAAACCTTAGTGGGTAACACGGTGATACACCGACCAAATTTTTACTCATTTGATTCCAGACGATCTATGTCAATTTCAGCATCGTTGTTTTCTTTTACAGATCACACAGTAAACCTAAATCCATTCATGCAAGTACTCCTACAAGTGATGCGCCCAAAGAAAAGTACGTATTGTTACAATTATTATCACATCCATTTCATCATGTCGGTCTTTGTATATTGTTGGTTCTAAAACTTTCCCTTTATTTTTTTATCAGGCTGCCACGCGGGCGACCGCCCAAACATAAAAGAATCGAGGAAGTCGCCAAAAACGAAGCTGTAAGTAATATAGCACATTTTTATGCATGTAAACTAAAGTAAGATCTGTAGTTCCAATCCTAAAGTCGCATCAGTCGGATCCCTTCGTATAAAAATTATAGCTTTAAGCTTTGCTAAGACCTATTTCATAAAATCTTACGCCTCAACTCAGTCAGTAACGGTTACTTATTGTTAGATCGCTCCTTAGTACAGAATTTGTATGGTGATTCTTTACTAAGGAGTGACTTAAGTAACCGTTAGTGACTTTGAGTTGGGACGTTAATGTCCAAGTAAATGTAAGCGATAGTTTAGCGCGCTCTCGGCATTTTGTAGAAGCGATGGTTGCTACGAGTATTAGGTGGTTGGTAATTAGGTCTTGATAAATTATCAATTCAGTATTCCTTAATTCTAGTAATGTAAATCCAGTATAACAAACTATTCACTTGCAGACCCCGTCGTTGGCGTCGGACGACGACTCGATGTCGTCGAGCGGCGGCAAGCGGTGGCGCGGGGCGGGGGCGGGAGCGGGGGCGGGGGTGGGGGCGGGCGCGCACTCCCCGCGGGCGCCGCGCGCGCTCATCGACCGGCACGTGGCCGAGCTCGCGCTGTCCGGCGACCCCGCCGCCTGGACGCAGGTATGACACTACTTTGATAAAAGGACGAGATGTACAACTAAAAGCTGAGCAGTTTGTATAGATTTAAAAAGAAATTGTCCCAGTCTTTTTGCCGATTTAGCTGTGCAGATTCGATCAAACTTGTAAAAATTATGTCTTTAATACTTTAATTTGTTTGAATGTTGTCATGTTAACGACGCTTGATATCTTAATAATACATTAAGTTCACACTAAAACTTTCTCTGGGCTCTGCGTCTGTTTTATTATTAGTTTGGTTACATGTCTATTTATTCGTCAAATTTTCGAGTGCTAGTAAATCTGGTATAATGTACTATTTGGTAGATTTCACCCTGAGTACGCGTGTTTCCAAAATTTCTAGCTAAGGAGATAATTTTGTAGGCTTTGAAAACCCTACAAAGGAAATTTAATGGTTTGTTTACATCACATTCCAACCCGAATGTGACTGGAGTATAGTGTTACACTCACAACACCTGTATTGTTTGTACACTGTGCAGAAGGAGGTGTCGGCGCTGGTGTCGCGCGTGGCGGGGGGCGCGGCGGGCGCGGCGGCGGCGGCGGCGCGGCTGTCGGGCGCCGAGCTCGTCATGGCGTCCTGCGAGGAGCTCGTGGACTGTCTGCGGCTGCGGCTCGGGCCCGCCATCAAGGTTAGCGCACTTGGCTACAACCATAGATTACCTCCAAAAGATACCGCATACAAGGCAACTGACGCGCGCCAACATGTACTTGCATTTGCAAGTCGACGACAATAGTGTCGACCATTACTGTCCCGTCAAATCCAAGTATGAATTGGAAATAGCCAATCACAGCGCATATTTTTGTCCCCCGCAACCCGCGCCTTCCGCCAAATTTTGTGAGTTCAAACTAGAAAAATTAACTTATGCGGAATCTATGGCTACAACCCACTACTAGAGCATACTCCACACAGGGACACACGGTGGCACAGTTTAGAGGAACCAAAAAGATTGGCAAACACAATGAGGATGTGCCGTGGTTTGTAAGTAACTAGTCAACAAGCTGACGATCCACCTGATGGTAAGTGGCCACCGATTGGACATCAGCAGCACCAAAGGTAATGCCTTTGCGTCGCCAACTAGATGATGTCGTTGTAGATGTTATTTCTTGTATTATAATTTGATGATTGCATCTTAAGTGTTAATTATATTATTTGTAGGTGTACGGGGTTGTGCAGCAGCTGCGGGAGGCGCTGTCGTGATCGCGGGCGGCGCGCGCGCTGCTCGCCTGAGCCTGCCGCGCTCCCCCTCCCTCTCCACCTCCCCCTCCCCTTCCCCTTCCCTAGTGTACATAGCGGTGTATATAACGAACTGGAGACTAGCGGTGACTTAAGTAATTTAAATTATCTTTACCGCTCATCTATTCGGAAATAATACATATGAAATGGTAAATGACAATTTAAAGTCCCTTGAAAACTTATTTGCCATTCATGTGTGGGCGGTAAAGCATGTGAATAGAAAAGGACAATATTGAAGAAGTATTATTATTTAATTTTTTAAGTGAAAAAGTATCTTATTTTAGTGAAGTGGACTTGACACTCAAATAAAGATGACTATTTTATAAAATTTATTTTAAAATCTTCCTGTTTAAGTGTAGGGTCAATTTTGTGACAATATTCATTATTTAAGCTATTGTGTTACCTATTTTTTCGCTTTAATGATAATATTGATTAAGCACAAATAATGTAATGTGATTTAGATTCAAGGTTGTGATCGTATACAATCTTCGGGTATCAAAATTGTTTTTCTAACGCATCATCAAAATTAGGATATTTACTTTGGATGTATTATATTACCATTTTCAGAGTGACAGGATTTCTTTATTAAATCACTGTAATGGAACCAAAGAATATAATTATACTGACAGTTTTATATAAAACCTTGGTCTATCAATACTGTACTTTTAGTTGTATTTATAATAATATTTATTTTTAACACGTTACATTGTTGATGATTAAGGCTATAGGAGATGCTCATTGACATTATACTCCGTGAATGTCTAGGCGAAAATTAATAAATAAATGATTCGTTAATAATTTCGCCGCCAATTCAAGTTCTTTGTCCATACTATTTGAGAAATAATTTCCAGTCAATGTTTAGTTATGTAGGTAATATTATATCTTCTGTGGTTATGTTTGTAGATAATTATATTATACTATATTTATGTGCAATTTACTTATAGTAATATAACAATAATTGTAATATGCAAGAAAGGTGTTTTGATAAGTTGTTGTCTGACCGGATATCAGGTTGTAACTGTAAATTTATTTTCAAGTGAAGAATTTTTTTTTTTTTGAATAATCATGTGACCACTAAAAATAAAAAGGAATTTTATTCATAATAACGTAATATATTTTTGTGCTTCTGGAAGACATGGAATATTTAGTCAAAATACCACATTTGGAATGTCCAACATTTGTGTAAATATTTTTTGTAACTTCAATCTTAGTCCATATGAAATATGTAATCCATTTTTTATTGATTTGCCGTCCTCCAAACGGAAATGATAATATTTTTATTATTAAAGTCATGTAAAACATTCAGATGAAAACATTGAATATGTTCCCGATATATAAAAATACCACAATGTATTCCACAAAGTTTAAAAATATTTTCAAATTTTAAATAATGTAATATTCATTTCGCATTATGATTTTAAAGAAAAAATATTCAAATTTAATTATTTTCGAGTTTCCTCTTAGTTGCTATCTTGCTATGTCTGACAAATGTAACTACAATATATAACATAATAGGTTTGAGTTGCTTTTGTATGCTGAATAACATTAATTTTAATTTGTTTTTACTTTCGAGGGATTATCGAAGTTTTCTCTTATAAATGAGTTTGTTCATTCGATCCCATGTTTTATAATATGATGTATTGATGTAAATATTTCGTGTTGCCATCAGTTAGGTACAATATGAGATAGGACGTGAATTGTTTATTGGTGTTTACAGTAATTTCATTAACTGCCTAATGATAGTTCGATGTTATAATGACAAGTAGCTATTTGTTTTATGTTCAGTGCAATTTAATTTACAAACAAATTTATCATAGAATGTAATTCTTATATTTTATGAAACAAGTAGTTAGTTATAAGTATTATTGATTTTATTTCAAATTTCCTAACTGCCATTTGAGTTTATTATTTAATGACTTTTTAATCATTGCCCCAAAAATTTTATCAAAATCACGAATCATAATACAATTTAACAAAAAATAATCAGGTTACATTTTTTCACATAATATGTCCTTATTATCTAAATTATTTAAAGCAAATGTTAATCAAGCCTCCATCAAAATAATCAAAATGTTTTGAAAACTATTGCTGCATCTACAAATCTGTTATTGTGTTGTCATAATGATTCTACTAACAATGTTGCACTAATACTTTTGTACCATTTGATGCATCTTTCCATTGTGATAAATTATTATAATTATGTAATTGTTTGTTGCAAGTGATACATATCCTAACCGATATAAATATCTTGTCTTTTGGAAGTTTTAGTAGAATTATGAGTATGACTAGTCTGCTGTTTGTATCGAGATACAAGTAAATGAACAGAACCGCGGCTTTATGAAATCGAGCCGAAATCGTTACTATTTTGTTATGTTGTAAATAAACTTGTTTGCATAGGTTACTACACTATTTTTGCAGTGGCCATGTACAAAGTTACATTAGTGTATTTACATCGATGTTTACACGTATTGTAGTGTTAAGAAGGTGCCATTCTCACTGGCACAGACTATTATTCTGTTGTTCTTTAATTTAATAAAAATTTCGGAAGGAAATATATATGTATTTTGGTTCCTATGTTCCTAATTCCTAAGCTCATGTGAAAATTAAAACGTACAGTGAAACCAACTTATCTGTGAATTGAAGGAGGGCGATTGGACCAATCATTGGACGCAATTCGAGAGGTAGTAAATGACAAATGAATGAGCACAATGAATTTATGAATGAAAATTGAATGAAATTATGAATGAAAGGCATGACTTCCAGTTTTCGCCACTTCACACATACAGTACGACCAACTTATCTGTGAAATGGCGAAAATTGGAAATAATGCCGTCCCATTCATAAGTTCTTTGTGTTCATTCATTGACACTTACTGCGTCTCGAATTGCGTCCAGTGATTGTATATAATGCGTCCGACTGCGCCCTCCGTCAGTTCACAGATAAATTGGTGGCACTGTAATGCCGCCATGTTAAAAAGTCATTCATAAGTACTTGGTGGTAATTCGTCTGTCAGTTTTACTAATGACGGTCAAGTGGAGATTAGTAGACCTCGTACACCTTCGAGAACATTATGGGGAACTCTCAGGTGTGCAGGTTTCCTCCACCGAAGCAAGTGATAAATACAACCTTTTTGTGAGAGCAAATAAATAAATAAAGTATTATTATAAATTACTTCTAATACGCAATACACACATTTGAAAATTAGAGGCTTCGAACTTCGGCCCCTGCGTTCGGGAAACCCAACGCTCAAACTGCTATGTTATCGTTGGGAGACCGAGACGCTCAAACAAATGCTATCACTACTACATAATTATACAAGCTATTGCTGGTAGTATTATAGGGTGTATATTATGTGTTTGGGCTGTAAGGGGGCTCAAAGCTGAACTCTGTTGGATGGCTCCGACTCCAGAGACTGTTGATGCTTATGGGCCTGCGCCCAAGTTTTCTAACATTATGCAGAAAATCGTAGCAAGTTTAAGTACGATGGTGGGTAGCAGCTGCTTGTTAAATGTTATATTTCTTTTAAAATAACCTCAAAGAAACGTAAATTCTCTGTCTCATGTACGGCCACGCCGATAATATCCTATATAGTCCAGTCATCTTAGGAATTCACTGCGGAATGAGAGATGCCCAGCTGATTTTTTTGTATTAAGTTGTATTTTGGCATTCTAAAACTTGTCTCAAAACCTGCATATGGTAGGGTGACCGCGTCTATTAAAAATTTCAGGACAAAGATCACAAAAATCGGTTTTTTGAAAATATCTCATTTCCTATGAGTTTTTCGCTATTTGTATCTTGATCAATATTGTAGAAAATCAAATTCCCTACAACTTTTGTTTCAAAAAATTTTTATACGTTGAATCGTTTTCGAGATAGAGGGCGGAGAGCGCGCGTTTAAAGCACAATGTAAAGTCAACCGGTACAGTCCCGGTCAAAACATGCTATATTAAGTTTATTAATTCTATCTATCTAACAGCCTTTTAAAGTCCACTGCTGGACATAGGCCTCCCCTAATTAGCGCCACTCCGAGCGATTCTGGGCCCTCTGAGTCCACATCATTCGAAGGACAGATAACCAATGGGGTTGCAAAGTCCTCGAATGGCGGCCACGTCTCGGTAAAAGGAGCACTGGTCGCTGCCCGACCAGGTGGACTGATGACCTAAAGGAGACAGCGGGAAGCCGCTGGATTCAGAGGCCCAGGACCGGTCGGAGTGGCGCCAATTAGGGAGGCCTATGTCCAGCAGTGGACTTTAAAAGGCTGTTAGATAGATAGAATTAATAAACTTAATATAGCATGTTTTGACCGGGACTGTACCGGTTGACTTTACGGCTGTGTTCCCAGTAGGCAAACTGTTAGCGGCCGACTGAGTGAGCCGCAAATTTGTGGCGAACTGAAATTTGAGTTAGCTGCAAACTCAGATCAATTTGCGTGCGTCGCAAGCAAACTGTTATGAGTTAGCCGCTTATTTAGGTCGACCGACTGAATCTTCACTTTACTATTGTTGTACAAAGGGATTGGTTGTGTTGGTCATGATGGATATTTTAATGAAGTAATTGGTATCTTAGAGGCGCTGAAAGAGGATAAAAACTGTTCAGCTGTCCGCATGAACAGTTTGCGGCAAACGGACTCACTACGCCCGGCGAACAACCATATCGCCGCCGCCGACTGGAAAAGGGTTTGCTGTGAGTTAGCCTGACTACTGAGACAGTCGGCGCGCGTAACGCTGCAAACTGCGAATAGTGAGCACAAAACTAGCAAACTGTGGACACTCCATTTCAAATATATGGAAGGGCGTATTAAACCGATACGCCGCAAACTCAGTCGGCCGCTAACAGTTTGCCTACTGGGAACACAGCCTACATTATGCTTTAAACGCGCGCTCTCCGCCCTCTATCTCGAAAACGATTCAACATATAAAATTTTTTTTATTGAAACAAAAGTTGTAGGGAATTTAATTCTCTACAATATTGATGAAGATACAAATAGCGAAAAACTCATAGGAAATGAGATATTTGCAAAAAACCGATTTTTGTGACCTTTGTCCTCCAATTTTTAATAGACGCGGTCACCCTACCATATGCAGGTTTTGAGACAAGTTTTACAATGCCAAAATACAACTTTATACACAAAAAATCAGCTGGGTATCTCTCATTCCGCAATTCTTACCTAATTTTGACTAAAATGACTGGACTAATATGGATCCTACGAATCTTGATAAGATGTAAACAGCTATTTTATGTACTGTTATGTCTTCTGTGGTATTACCTAAAGTTATATTTAATCTGCGATTCGATATTTCGTATGTCAAAGTGACAGCTGTCCAAATTATTATTGTATCAATTAATTGTCTGTTGTATTCTTGTATGTATTTTATTCTGTGGCAACTGGCAACTGACAACTCGGAGTTCGGACATCACATCGGGAAATTCGGGAATAGCAAGAAAAGAGAAGTCAATTTCTGGAAAGAAGTTACTTTCTTTTCACTAAAGTAATAAATAAAAGTGTTCTAGCGATAACCAAGGTACCGGCGTAAAGTAATTTATTGTATGTTTCGACATTTGGGTTCTAAATTATTCTTTATCTACGTAATGTCACACCTTTTGCTGCTTTGGTTTCATTATTTACTTACCAGTTACCACGCAAAGCAAGACGTTGTGCCATTTAGGTCGGAATATATGAGCTGTGTTTAAAGTAATCAATGTAATCAAAACATTCACTGATTAAGTTTTTTGTTGTATCGCATCAAATGAGGTTTTTGTGCTACTTCAGGCTACTTCAGTTTCGCTACGGCATTGCATGGTTGCGCGAAACAGACATGTTTATTACAGATATTTGTGTGTCTTTAGAGTAAACATTAATTTCTGCTTTGTTGTAGTGGTTGATATGTCTCAAAACTCAATATGATGAAAATATTTACTGAAATAATGAAGTGTGTAGAAATTACAATGTATTTTATTTATTGTATTATTTTATTATTTATTCGACTGTTGCTTTCATTCCACGACGCAAAAGGATATTGCGGAGTAGAGCAGGTTCTACATCAAACGGATGCAAGAGTGATGAAAATTTTACTGGAAATTTCTAGTTTTTTAGTTTAACAATGTGCTCTTAATTGCTAAAATGTTAAATTTAGTCATTTGCATTGTGTCAAAGAGAAATGATTTCACATAGCAGTGTATTGCAGCTACCTCGGTGTGATGTTGGAGCGGCACCATGAGCAACCAGCACACATACCTGTCGGCGAACAGCAGCTCTAGCTCCCGGGTGGGGGACATCGAGCATATCAGTAAGTGCTCCATGTGTGAAACACCATAGTAGAGACTTCCACCTATAGGTAATAAAGAAAAATACAAGTACAAATACAAATTATCTTTATTGTACACAAAAATGACAAATGAAAATACACATCTTAAAAATAGAATGTAAAAGTTTAAAGCATAAGCAGGTGCCTCGCAGTGAAGTACTGCTTAGCCCGGTTCTTGGCCTCTAAATGACACCAATACTGCAAACTGGTATCATTATCTTTTTATGAAGCCCTACTGGCTAAGTAACTACCCTCTTGTTTGAATTATCAGCTAAATTACTAGTAGTGCTCCAGCTAGGGGCTTTGGCCTCAGCTTTCTTAGGCAAGAGACTACAATAATCATGTTGCTTTTTTTCGAGCAGGTCACCTCTCCGAGCACATAGGGTCTCTATGTCTGTCCTCGGAGTACTCCGATGTAACGCTGGTGGTGGAGGGATACCGCATCCCGGCCCACAAGGTCATCCTCGCTGCCAGCAGTGACTACTTCCGTGCTCTACTGTATGGGGGCATGAGAGAGGCTAATCAGGTATTGCACCGTGTTAATAATAATACTTCAATAGAAATGAAATTAAGTTAATACTTTGAATTTGAATAAATAATCATCTTTATTACAACACCAATAATAATTAGTATCACACGTCAATAACAATTAGGTACCCCAGATTATGTTCAACCTACATAACTTTATTTTTTTGAAAGTGTAAGTGCTTGTTCACACTGAACTCGCGGGCGCGGTCGCGATATATCAAACATAATATGACCTACTATGAAAGTGTTCACACCAAAACGCGCGCGGTGTATGTAGCGTCTACCGCGCCCGCGCCCGCGAGTTCAGTGTGAACAAGCACTAAGGGCAACATTTCAAAATTTAAATATAATAATATGTAATGTATGATGTGTACGTTAATTTAATTTATGTGTAACTTTTTGTTGTTTTCAGTCTGAAGTAGAGTTACAGGCACCTCTACAAGCGTTTAAGGCTCTGCTAAGATATGTTTACTCTGGTAAGTGTCAACATTTTGTGTAAACATATGTATATCAAAATTGGTGTTGTAACTACACTGTGAAAAGTGTGAAATTTGTACTGGAAGTTATTCCAGGACTGACTGAATAACTAAAGCTAAGTTTTTAACTGTAGAGGATGAGTTTTATTGATGTTTTGAAAAAATATTTTAATCTTTCTCTCGAAAAGTGTGCTTACATAATTTTAAATACGGCTAAATTGTGACAACATTTCAGACTATAAAATTGGTAACTTGTTCATGGGTCAAATGTGTATCTGGCTTCTATGTCACCTGATGTTCGCTTGTAGGGCACATGGGCCTGTCCCTCCTGCGCGAGGACACGGTGCTGGACATGCTGGGCCTGGCGCACCAGTTCAACTTCCAGGAGCTGGAGGCGGCCATCTCGGACTACCTTCGGCAGGTGCTCGCCTTGAGGAACGTCTGCGCTGTGCTTGATGCAGCTAGGTAACCCTATATATAACTATACATATAACAACATATTTAGAGTGTCAACATGGGCGGAGAGCCACCGCAGCGTTGTTAATACGGGCCTCACAGTGGACGCGTTCTTCACTTCTCTTCCAGTGGCGAAGTGCCCCAAGCAGGCTTTGCATCAATATTTATTGAGGGGCCCCTGCTCCAACTTAAAAAGAGGTGCACACAGTAGCAGCGTTAGGGCGGCAGGCGAGCCTTTTTCAGGGGCCACATTTTGAAATGCAGTGAAGTACGTCGATAAAAAGCGCGTGGTTGGTCATTACAGGGGCTATTAGCTGCTAGTCGGGGCCCCTGTAGGATGGAGGCCCCATATAATTGATAAGGCTGATACGATGGTAGCTTCTTATAATTTTATTATAGAGGCTGTATGTAAAATTGTAAATGTGCATTGAATGGTATGGTCAATAGCAAGCTGTTATAGGTTGAGTAATTTGCGACAGGTTGTATGGGCTGGATGCGCTGATGGATTACTGCTACAACTTCCTGGACAGGAACGCCACTGAAGTGCTTCAGCATGACTCCTTCTTGCAGCTGTCTGTTGTAAGTACATTCATGTTTAAGCTTGTTATCTATAAGAACTAATTTGTTTCAAACAAATTGTGTTTATAAGAATTTTAAAATGTAATTCATTTGCAATGATCAGGAAGCATTGCAAGGTCTTCTGGAGCGGGACTCGTTCTTCGCGCCGGAGGTGGACATCTTCAAGGCGGTGTGCAGCTGGTTCAACGCTAACCAGCAGTGGGTGAAGGCCGACGGCGGCTTGATGCAGGTATGTCAGAGTTTAAGGCTGAGAATGTAAGGTTAATTTAATTTCCTACCCGTTCAAAATGCAGTGAAAACAAACTTCCTTAATCATAAACACTTAATAAACTTATTTTAGCTAATGCACTGATATAATAATTTATGTTTTATCTTCATCGTTTATCATAAGAGTAAAAGAAACAAAATAGGCTTGTTTTTATGATTAAGAGGGATAGCCTAATGCTGCGGCAACATTAGCGGACGAATATTCGTAATCAATCGTATTGTCGTGGTAAAAGTCACTTTTACCAACGGTGATTTGACTGTCACTGGTGAATCCTGCTGCTGTAGCCGCAGCATAACATGTGTTATGTTATATGTGATCGTTGGCCGCAGGAGAAGATCCTGAAGTGCGTGCGGCTGACGCTGATGAGCCTGGAGGAGCTGCTGACGGTGGTGCGGCCCGTGGCGCTGGTGACGCCCGACATGCTGCTGGACGCCATCCAGGAGAAGACGCAGACCAAGAGCACCGACCTGCGCCACCGCGGCCTGCTGCGTGAGTACTGAGCTCTACCTCAACACTGCACTCTGTATTTTATCCCAAGCGCCACTGCGACTCGATTTGACATTTTGTAGCTGTACCCGTTTGGGAGTTAGATCTCGTCGCCAGCTCTAAGTTCCAGTTCTTTGACTTGGTTAAATGGGTTTAAGTAACTTTCTAGAATGCGACTTCTGAAGATGTGGATGGCTGTTTCCTCTGCATGTTTCCCAGTATGTTATTCCTTGTGGTGTCAGTCGTCAGTCAGGTAGAGACTATCATGATCTGTCCCGGGGGCAAATGGCTACCACTGACAGTATGTACCTACACACCTACAGTGTATGTACTGTATGCAGAAGTTTGAAGATTTATTGCTTATCTGACTCCATCCTGGATATACGTACTAAAATCGATATAAGATTGATTGTAAACGCACGTACGCACATTTGGTGGGAACTGGCCCTTACGATAGGGTCGATACGTTGGTGAATCTGCTACTGTCATCTGCTACTGTTGACGTACATCCCCTACACCAGTGCCGGAAGAGAACGTGGCGACGCCGAAGCGCGGCGCGCGCGTGATCTGCGGCGACATGAAGTCGGCGCTGCTGGATGGCGACACGGAGAACTACGACATGGAGCGCGGCTACACGCGGCACACCATCTCCGACGCGGCCGACAACCCCGGCATCGTGGTGCGGCTCGCGCAGACCACCATCATCAACCATCTGCGGCTGCTGCTGTGGGACCGCGACAACAGGTACACTACACTAGTTGCTGTTGGCCACTAGGGCCTTTACAGCTTCACGGGGTCACGGGGACAGGACACTAGGTTAGGTTAGGTTAGGTTAGTATGTTCTCCTTCATTCAATTGCTCATGTCCATAGGCGACGGTGACCACTTACAATCAGGTGGCCCGTTTGCTTTTTCGTCAGCCCCTCAGGCTATAAAAAAATGTAATGTATAGCAGACATAGTAATTTAGATTTTACTCATTGCCGGTTGATAATTTTACTGTAAAGGTACGCATGATTATACATTTTGTATGTCGATATATCAGCTGCGTGAAAGATTGGTTTGAATAATTAGTTAAAATTGTATCCGAAAAGACACCATAAAGGGTAGTCAGTGACCATTGGTGTATGTGGCAGGTCTTACGCGTACTACATCGAGGTGTCGGTGGACCAGAAGGACTGGGTGCGCGTCATCGACCACAGCAACTACTTCTGCCGCTCCTGGCAGAACCTGTACTTCGAGCCGCGCGTCGTGCACTACATCAAGATCGTCGGCACCAGCAACACTGTTAACAAGGTTCGCGACATTCTACACGCATGCCCCAACAGAGTCACTAACGGTTACTTAAATAGCTCCTTAGTAAAGAATCACCATACAAAATATGTTCTAAGGAGCGATTTAAGTAACCGTTAGTGACCCTGAGTTGAGGCGTTACTCTCTTATTGGTTTTATGCAACTATTCGAAGCAGCGTCACCTTGCGATATCTTAGTATATCTATTTTTTGTCTTGTATATGTTGTGATAGAACAGTTGCTGAAACAAAATCATAATGTTTTGCGAACTAACGGCCACTTTATCCATTCTTTAGAACCAATAAGAGGTCATGTCAACTTGTAGTTAAAACTAACTATATTTTTATTATCTCTACCCATTGTATACCTCATTACAGTTCCGAGAGCCTATTTCTGTCATAGATAAGTTAATAAAATAAAAAGAAAAGCACTATAAGAAGGGACTGGTAATAATGACCGTGTGTATGTCATTTCTTAATATAAATTAATAAAAAAATATAATGATGTAGCATTGTGTATGTGTGTGTGTGTGCAGGTGTTCCACGCGGTGGCGCTGGAGGCGCTGCACACGGCGCGCGTGCCGCCGCTGTGCGACGGGCTCGTCAAGCCGCTGCACAACGTCGCCACCGTCGACCTCTCCGCCGTCGTCATCGAGGGGATCAGGTCAGCATCGACTAGCGAACATACGTTTCAATAAGTGTTATATCGACCGACTTTGTGGACCGACTTACCAAAACTGACACGTGATTTCGAGAGACAGTTTCATGTATTGAAATGGGTTTCTTGAAGTTAAAAATGTTATTGGTTTTATTTTGTGCAAAATGCAAAAAAAATTTTGGTCCTTCGAGCCGGATAAAAAATTCTTTTTAGATAGATTCATGATGCTTTATGCGTACGAATTAAATAAATGCCGTCGACTTTATTTACCTGGGTTAATTCACTTAGGTGTCTACTTTTAGTAGACTTTATACACCAGGATGCGTTCATGTAATAGTAGCGTCTCAACTGTGAAGCACCAACTGACATAGTCACGTAACGTTACCGCAACAGCCGTTCCCGCAACGCGCTGCTGAACGGCGACACGGAGCACTACGACTGGGAGCAGGGCTACACGTGCCACCAGCTGGGCTCGGGCGCCATCGTGGTGCAGCTGGCGCAGCCCTACCTGCTGTCCTCGCTGCGGCTGCTGCTGTGGGACTGCGACTACCGCCACTACTCCTACTACGTCGAGGTCTCGCTCAACTACTGGCACTGGGACACCGTCGCCGACCGCACGCGGGACGCTTGCCGGTAAACACTAAACATAAACAACACACAGTAAAGTAATAATGTACAGATGCGCGGTATTAGAATGAACATTTGAATTGTACATTATTCAAGAATTTCATTATATTGTTTTCGGATTTATAAAAAGTATATTGAGCCATGTAAGACGTAAATATTTTACGAACCCCGTCAGAGCGGGGGCCCCTCAACAAATTCTTATGCAGGGCCTGAGTAGAGCAAACAGTGCCACACTACAGATAAATTGTATATATACGTAAGATAATGTAAATAACGTCACAACATTGTGTTTGACTATGTGTGTGTGCGCAGGTCGTGGCAGGTGATCTACTTCTCGCCGCGGCCCGTCTCCATCATCCGCGTCGTCGGCACCAACAACTCCGTCAATGAGGTAACTTTTATTACGGTTCCGTAGTTGACCCGGTACCTTTATCGTTTCGTCATGTCCGTCCGTCTGGAAAGACCCCTTTGTGATGCTCTAGATTCAGTCTATCCAACCTACAGTGTATGGAATTCTCGTACATTAGCTAATAATTAAAGACAATGAAAGCTAACTCTGACTGAAAGAGATAAAAGAGAAAGAAAGATAGCACTGGCTGGCAACGGCCGCGGTCGGTAGTGGAATGGATGATGGATGTGATGTGGGGCCAAATCAAATCAAATCACTCTTTATTGGGTCAAGGCTAATATGGGCCAAGGGTCGCCATTTGAGGAGCAGGGTCCAGCAGCAGATAGGTTGCGGTTTAGGGCAGGTCTACGCCGTAGCCATGGATAGGACTTTCTCGGAGAGAGTATCTCCGAGAATAAGTATTCAACCACAGTTTAGGTGTCGAGTGAGACTTCTCATGCCCTTTCCTTTATTAATCACTATTTATATTGTACATGGACGTGACTAGATTGCTTATGCTAGCTTAATTAATCTTACAAATTATGTTTATAAATCACTAAATAAGAGCGTGATAATATCGATAATACGTGAGAATATGATAGTCTTCCGTATCACGCCTCAGCTAATAGCAATAAATTTTCGAGCGCTTCCTTGCGTATTGCTGAGAATAATTATGTGGTTCTTCGATTCATAGCCTAAGTTCCATGTGGTTGTTGTCTGTGTATCTGTAGGTGTTCCACCTGGTGCACCTGGAGTGTCCGGCGCAGGTGGAGGAGCGCGAGGCCGGCGACGACCCCGCCGCCAAGAAGCAGCGGCCCGCCGAGCGTGAGTGTCCCTCAACACCCCTCCCCACCCTGCTTTAACCACCGCCGTACACAGAGCTTGTTAGCAATAATGTAATGTGTAATGCGCTGACGCAATATGCCTTTCAAGTGGACATGATTATTGGTTTGAATCGCATCGCTCCGCACAGATGAAAAGGCGTTATAACCACGCTGAAGTAGATGAAATTTAAATAAAAATGAAGGTCAATAGACGTAGAACTATGACTGTAGTCCAGGTTATTTCTGTTAGTTGTTCACTGACCACTGAATACTGAGGTGCACTGCATGGATTTTACTTTATACACTAAAGTTTATATAGGACTTCACCGTCGTCTGCGGACATATGACACAATGACATATGACACTTACTCTCACATGGGAAACATTGAACCAGTGGAAGTACATAGCGTGGTGCTAACCTTACACTACTTTAGCAACACTACAACGTTACTATTCCATAAACACTTTGTAATGCACAGATATTTCCTAACAGCAAGCGACACAATTGACGATGATACTGTTGTGAACGCAGCGGGGGCGGAGGGGCGCGCGCGCACGTCCTCGCCGCCCTCGCCGCCCTCGGACGCCGGCAGCGACTGCTCGCGGCGCGCGCTGCCGCCCGCAGAGACCGCCACGGAGGCCGCCGAGCGCTACGAGGACTGACGTCACCGCCGCCCCCCGCCCCCGCGCCACACCCGCCGCCCCCGTCCCGCCCACACCCGCGACTACTACGCCAACACCCGCAAGAGGGTATGGAAGCGACGCGCGACCTCCCTGCATTGAATGCAGTGCATTCAGTGTGAATACGATCTGTAAACGGTTGCGTATTCGTTGTGTCGTAGCGCGTTGTGGGTTCTTTTACACGTCGTTAGTGATACATTCACATAATATGTGTGACGTGCTTTGCTCCTGCTATAGTCGTTTGGCTTCCAATTGAGTGGAATTTACATTCAGTGTTTTGTGCTAAAGTGCTTTACTGTTGCGATCACCGTCATGTACGATGTAAGAACGTGCACCGTGTGGCGACGCCCCACTCCTGTGTTATTTCTCATTGCATAGCATTTGCATTGAATATGTTATGGCCATTCAGCACGCCGACGAGCTGCGAGAAGCGGTCCAAGTGTGGCCATGTTTATGTGTTTCAATAATCTAATGTTAAGAATACCAGTTGATCATAAATATTAAGATAAAATAATATATTGAATAATTAAAATAAATCTTTCACTGCATCATTTAAAATATCATGTATAAATCTGTACAGCTATATATTTATGTTATTGTTGTTTAAATATGGATTAAAAGGCGATTTTAAATGCTAAGAGGTTTAGAGGAGATAACAGAAATAAGAATGAAAATATTTTTTCATTGGAAATCATTGCAACCAACTGCATAATCTGGCTGTTAAATTCATTAATACGATCTTTAGAGGCCTATGTGATATACGAAAGTGAACCATGGTGGCATTCGATACAGTGGGGTTCGTGTCGTATCGCATTGTTAGAGCCGTGACGTAACGTGACGTGACGTGTTCTGTTTATTCTATCGTTACACAATTGCAATTAAAATGTTTGTAGCTGTAAGTTAGTGTTTTCTAGTCTGTGATCTGTTTATTTACAGTGCCACCAACTTATCTGTGAAGTGGCGAAAATTGGAACTAATGGCACGTCATTCATAAGTTCTTTGTGCTCATTCATTTGTCATTTACTACCTCACGAATTGCGTCCAATGATTGGTGCAATGCGTCCGACAGCGCACTCCTTCAATTCACAGATAAGTTGGTTTCACTGTACCTTCGCGTCTTGATGTAGTGTGTAAGGATATCAATTGTTTTTACTCTAAACATTCAACCTGTTATGATCACATTTATTTAAGCACTTTCCATTGTGGAAAGTGGTCTTTGCTCATTTATGTAATCTGTATTTTCATTAAATTGATACTAACTTTGTTTATTGTCTTAATTTTAAGAATTAATTGTAATGATATATTATTTGTGTACTGTGGTCTGGAGGTCACATTCGAATTTTTGAAAAATAAGTTACTGAAATTCGGCTCCAATGTGATATATTAGATAATACACATTATACTCCCGTACATGGAATTGAGATGCAGCATTTTTAGGTATATTTACTTAAAACTAAATACTTGCCTGTAAATTCTAAAATTCAATCTGGAAAAGTATTCATGACGCTCGATATGGCAGCAATGAAATCATGTCAAACATTTCTTAGTTTTTTTTTGTGCATTAAGTTTTTAAACCACGAAAAACAATAATTGTGTGTCAGTTTTTGGTGTACGGGAGTATAGTGCTTAATTTTTTCATTTAAGAAGCTGGAACATGTTTCGGAGATTAAGTGAAACAGGTTCATCGCACTCTTAAAACATCGTGGTTTATGCATTACTTTTAAATTACTATTGTAAATGTTTAAAATCGTTTCATTATTTGTGTATCGCTATGTGCGTAAAGATGGCGATGTTTTCAGTTAAACTGAAAACAACCAGTTAATAAAGTATGGCGTGACGATGTAACGGTTGTCATTGTCGTATTACATATCTAGAGGTGAGTGAACAGATGCTGAGTGCTGTTTCAATAATCTCAGCTGGGTACATGAGAAGTGGACATTCGAGGAACTGTGATAGCTTGGAGTTCGGACCGCGCCCGACGGACGCGCCGCTTGTTGCGTCCGGGAATTATTTTAATTTTTGACTAATTGTATTACGAGTATCGAGATTTAAGGCAAAGATTATAGAAGCTTTTAATATGTTTTAATAAAAGTAATTAGATTTGAGGGTGCGTTTTATTGTTCCTTGGAATTACTTCCGAAATTGGTGTCGGCTGTCGGTAAGCAAAGCCCCCACATTCCACCGTTGGTTGGTACGCCGACTTATATTTTTTTACTAGACTAGAGTATCATCAATCAAGGTGGATCTTTCCATCTTGTCGTTATCCTGATATCCCGTCAGGATGTCCCCAATGGTGGAATTTCAGAAAAAAAAAAACTGTAAATCTTAGCCAGCAAAATAACCTTGGAAGTACTACCGATCAATTTCGAGTCGGACTCGCGATCTTAGTGTTCCGTACAAACTTGTAGAACCAAAAATCTGCTCCAACGAAAAAATGTTAGGTTTGCCATTGCAGTATACAAGGTTGGAATTTTAAAAATATGTATTAACTGTCGTATTTACATGAACCTAAACATATTTTTTGACGTGATAACGTCTCTTATAACGATGAACGCCGGGCGCACGCACGAAAAACCATGACTCATTTTCCCGTTCCGCGCGGAACAAGCGATAGAGAGGCACGATCGGCCGAAGCGCTTAATTTTATCTATAATATGCAATCATTTCATCAATGTTTTGTCATGACGTTGTTTGTGATGCAATTGTTATTTCCGAATTTACGATTTTCATATTTTTCTCTTCTCTTTTTCCCGCCCTGCAAGTGATCTGGATCTGACCTTTGTTGCTAATTGTCATGGGCGACGGTTATATAGCAGTTGAGGATTACACGAATGGATTCTTGAAACGATGGAAGGAGAACAAGTAAAACACGTGGATTTGATCAGAGTCGCTTTATTGTCATTCACAAGTGCATCCACTAGTCCCTACTGGCGTCCGGCCGCTACCGCCGCGAGCCCACTACGCTACGGTACGTACGGTGATACATGGCTCTAATACATTAATATTGTGGTTAAAACTGTCGTTTTTGAAAAATACGTAAATAATTGGTTAACAAGCAATGACAGCACGATTAAAGATTGTGTGTACAAGTTTGTATTACTTTCCCATGTTTTATTAACAAAAAGGTAAATTAAGCTATACCTCCAATTATGGGACGTCCTTGAAACATACTTGGATGATCAATACAATTGTATTGTATTTTAAGTTATTGTTACTTGTCAGTTTACATAATATACATACATGGTAAAGAAATATAAATGTTAAGTGCGTACGCGGGCCGCACATACAAACCCTCCTCGGCTTATCCACGAGACCGAGGAGTCTCCGCCAGACATACAAACAGACTAACAAAAACAACTAAACTAATCGACTACTTACAGTAACCTATCCATAAGCTCTGCTATATTGGAATGTTGTTCTCGTCGTTGGCGATTTAATTGTATCCATATGATAAGATACTCACGAAAAATTATTTTTGCCAATCTTCTTATTGGAAGTTACAAAGTTTACTAAAAAACAGAATCTATTTTGAGTCTACGAAGAAAGTCTTTTGTATCTTATCTTTAAGTGGATTCCCAGGAAGTAAATAATAGATTTAAATCGCCAAGCGACATTTTTACCCTACCACTGCATATCTAATGATCTTAGCAACAAAATTACATAAATTATTTTTATAATTTTTACATAGGTAGGTATAACATACTAAGCAACTGATGGCAGCGGCCAAGCTTGCAATTGCCATTACAATGAATACATCCCATTTCGTCTGCCTTCTCTTGAGGAAATCATTTATACAGTAAATAATAATGAAGGTAACGTCATACTACACTATATACAAATATTGTAATAGCAAGGAAATGTGCGTGAAATAAATATATTTCTAGATGTAGGTATATTAAAACTAATTCAAATCTAAGCTTAATTTAATAAAGTCTTGTTAGTATGATTTTACTCTAAATACAGTATGTATTTTATTTTAACGACGACACATGTACCTACATTATGTACGACATAAAAACGATGGACAATGTAAATTAGATAATGTGCGGTACATTTCCTGTTTTGTTATATTTTGTCAGTCGACTTTAGGCAAGTGAACATTTCTGGAGGAAAATCAAGAATTTTCTATTACCTTACTTTATTTATATCGACATGGAAATAGTTAAATTCGAACTTGTCTGAAGTAGTATACAAGTGGGTTGCTACTCTTGGGGTTGAATTGCAATATCAACTTACACATAATACATTTACGAACATTTTTAAAATTAATGTATTTAAAGTTGATTGAATGACACCACAAAAATATCAATTTTATTGAGTTTCCCTTATAATGTTCACAAGATCCAAATCATAAATTCATAATAGTACAAAATTTGTGCGACATGTAGATACATTATATTTAATTATTATATTGATTTTTTTTATTTATTCTATTATGATATATTATGATTGCAATTGACTCCATAAACTGACAATAATGTCAAGTACTTAATCATTTCATTACACAACTTCACTTTTAAATTCCAGCTTCGTCCCTGTTAACAGTACATATGTAATCTTTAGTTTAAATAGTTTTATATTAAAATTCTATATTTAATTTCATGTCCTTATAAATTTCAAAGTTCTATTATAAAATTTGTGCTTCGGACCACAGTCGAGCCTCGCTCCGGCCAGCTGCCGGACTAGCGCACTTAACACTATCATGAGGAATTTAAAAAGGAGTGTAAATTAATGTTGTGTGTGAGTTACGTTTGTTTACTATTTCTTATCGGTCTACTGTGTGCAGTGTGCGGCGATACACAGAACAAGGCCATGATAATATTGATCTGCCGTTCAGTAAAATTAACATATTTAGGTACTACCTATAAGTGAAGTATACCTTTAGTTACGTATTTTGGAGTTGACACTTAGATAACAATGTTAAATTTAAACTGATATTTCAACTCTTATATCTTTCTACAGTTGGATGCATAAAGATGAACATGTGGACTGAATTTATTTTTCATAACTTATTTTCTATACAAAATAGGTATTAGGTCAGACTGAAAATGCTCCTATATATAAAGATCGTGTCTACCTCCGCTAGTGACCTCTACACAATTCCTATGTCAAGTTGTGCATTAATAAAGTTGTACAGACTCTGCTTTATGTTCAAAAACAGATTAAAATATTTAAAAACGTCACTAGGTTTATCTTAAGTAAGTAATAAATAATAAAAATACGGTATCACGTCAATATTTACATACATTGGGTACACAAGTCGATAAAAGATACAGTATCAATTCCGGCTAGGTTACGAAGGGTACGTACTGTGCACACCATGCAGTGTACGTCGCACGGTGCGGTCACACTCACTGCTGCTTATGTTATTAACTTATAGTTTTAGCTTTGATAAAAATTTAAAACGTAGTTTAAGTACTCTGTGACAAATGCTTTAAACGTAACGTGATAGTGTTTTTTATGGGAAAATTTAAACAATTAATTTATCATTAAAGTCACCATTAGGTTTAATAATCTCGTCGTGAAATCACTTGTAAGCTATTCTACATTTCAATTCGAGAAAAATTGTTATAAGCTATTGAATAACGGCGTCATCATCGACCCCTGAAATCTCGCGTTTACTCAACTATTCTGTTTTAGCCGCTGCTGGCGGCACTAGCGGTTATCCCAAATCATTGTGAACCACATGCCTGGATATGTCGTCGCAACTCTGCTGGGATACTTCCTTCATTTGCCTCATGTAGACGTACCGCGTATGTAGCCATCGTACGAACAGAAACGCACTATATAAAATCGAGAAAACTGTTGCAATAAATAGTTTAAAAATTCACTTTAATCCTATCACATGCTCTGAATCTGGCTTCACATCACCGACATAAAATATTAGATATCTAACTTTACCATAAGATTCAATTCTACCGGCTACATAATAAATAGAGGTACGATATCAATATCATTGAACAATATTAAAGTATTCATCTTCTACTATTCTTTGTTACCCTACTAACATCACTTTTACCTACCACATATCGTAATTTATTACATTTTTTACCATTGGTACACATGTAATACTAATATGGGTGCGAATGAGCCAGAGATAATTCTACTAAGAGATTCGCTTGCAGCATAACGTAGTTTCAAAGACGTCGCCATTATATTATTTACATTGCGGTTTTAAATACAATACATTTTAAAATATACTAGACCGCGTTAAAATCCGTAGGATACTCCTGAATCGTTACTATACATTTACTACACTTTTATAAGGCATAAAATGGGCATCAATGACGTTACAACAATGATTTTAGTTAAGAGTGATGATACAAGTTTAGAGATCTGATGTTCAACGACGGTAGAATTATCCCCGGCACTTCGCTTCGTCGTCCAGGTACATAACGATATATTAAGTACGTATATTAGCGCGGTGGCCGACTTCATGCCACATGCCAACTCACACATCATTATTATAAATACAAATATCTTACTTTACTTTAAAAGTATCGAAATAATCCATTTTCGTCTGACAACACTGGAGTTTTATTTATCGAAAACAGACTGAACGTAAATGTTATTTTAAATACAATATTTCCTTTTTAAAGAAATGATAAATAAAAAAAAAACAGCTACAGTAATTGTTCCCCATGCGAGAGTGGCAAGCATTTTGCACAATATATTATCTATGTAACATATAAATAGTTAAATATAAAATAATTAAATAAATTAATAATTCGTTGTTAATATAACTTAAATTAAATTATAAACTAAAATGATAAAGTCAATTCGTTTTGTAAACGGGAAGCACTAGCGTACGTTCAATATACACAGTTTCATAAGTAATACTTAAAAATTATTACGCTTTTATTGTATCTTCTAGTGTTTTGGGTTACATTTCTTCTTTGTATTGTATGATTGCTTAAATTACCGACATTGTGCTATTTTTATTTTAGACAAACAGTGGCGTCTGGTGGGAGAAAGCGTATAAATCATTCCTCCTATATTCATTTTTGTGCAAGTTACCATCGATACGGAGTCCGAAACTGTAACCATTGTTTAGAAAGAACTATTTTATGTAATACGTTCTTTTAAGAATTCACTTTTTTGTGTAGTTATCATCTGCGGATTTCAAACTATATAAAAACTTCATAAGCAAATAAACAAAGAAGGAAAGACGTACACAGAAGGACCACTTCCGACCACACGTGTCCTGGGATACACACAAACGTAATGTATTAACCGGCCAGTCTTCGTTACTTCGGATCCTATCAAATATTTACATCACACTCCCGTCACCATCACAATAAAATTAATACAACGATATATCGACCGGAATAAACAATAAAAAATGGCAAAGATTCAAAATAAGCAATTCGAGACTGCTCCTCAGTCTATAGTAATAAACGTTATCAAATATTATAATTACTTCAATCTTGGCTCGAGTACCGGGACAAGACATACTGTCTCATGTTCAATGTTGCCAGGAAGTGTCTGCCTTGTCAAATACAGATAAATGGCGTATGTAAAAATAGGAATATGGTAAGTTCAATTTACACGACCTAAACTTAATATTAACCTTTTTCTTTTAGAAATGGGACACTAGCATATATGGGGTGATCGAAAGAGTTATCCAGAACAGGAAATCACAACACTGGTCACATTACGAAAACAATACATCTCGTCTCCACCAGGCCCGCTGGTCCTTCGAGCCGGATCCCAACCTAACGCAATCAGTTGTGTGCCGCCCTCTTCCCCTGCATGTAGCCCTCCCAGCGGCGCGCGGTGTTGATGAGCACGGGGTCGGGGTCCAGCCCGGCCAGGAGGTAGAGCTGATTCACGTGCGTGGCGTGGTAGTCCCAGCGCGCCACGTTGGGGCTCACCCCCAGCGTGAAGTGCCGCAGGTCGTAGAAGCTGCCGCTGCCCGTGTCGAAGAGCGGCAGCAGCGTCTTGAGTGACGTCATGCCGTCGTCGAACATGCGCTTGGCCTCCGAGATGGCGTTCTCGCCCTCGATCACGTGCAGGTCGTACAGCCCCAGCAGCGTGTAGATGAACCCGTTCAGCACGAACAGCGGCGGCGTCGTCGGGTACTCCTCGTACCTGCGATGCAAATCAATACTATTAATTATTTCTTGACGTTTTCATTGGAATCGATGGACATTTTTAACAACACACTTTGGACTATGAAATCACAGAGTTAAAGCTGAAAAACGACCTAGGTTATGTCCCCATAGGCGACGACCACTTCCTAGTATGCAACTACATAGTTTGCTCAATTCAACGCTGATGTTTTGATTAATGGTATTGGGGGTCGCTAATGTTCGGTTTACACATATTAAGTAGTTAACTAAATTTTAAGTAAATTAAGTAATTAAGTAGAATTGTATGAACTAAAGAGTTTTACTAAATTATTACGTGTGAACGCACACTAAGAACTATTCACTTAAAATTTAGTTAACTACTTAATACGTCTAAACCGAACATTAGTCATCATCCGACGACTACATTGAGCAGTGGTAGCACGTGGCATGTAGTACCGACACTACGCACCAGATGTAGTTGGAGTCCATCCAGACGGCCTTGACCCCGCCGGCGGCGACGGGCACGTCCAGCAGCGCCAGCGCGCGCCGCGCCGCCCGCAGGCAGCGCGCGTCGCCCGAGCGGTGGTACACGCGCGCCAGCAGCGAGATCGCGTGCCCCTGCGACATCGCCGAGTGCCTGCCCAGTGCCCAGTGCACACCATTACAACTATTATTGTTACAAGAATCGGAGGTCGAATATACAATCATTGCTCCTCAAGTTTTAGTTGCTTCTAAGATTTACCCATAACAGTTAGCCGTAAGCCGCCCGGCTATGAGCGCTTCCACAGTTTAGGTACGTGTAAACTGTGGAACGAACTTCGTGTATCGATTTTCCCCCTAAGCTATAACAGGAGGTCCTTCAAGAAGCAGGTCTATCGCTTTCTTCTAGCCCGGCACCGCACTGGTGACGTCCCCGCTGACTTGACTCACCATCAGGTGCCACTTTCTATATTTTAAACTGTAGAAACCCTTGGTTAACAAGTATGTTCACAATTTTGTAAATGTAACAAACATTGTTTGTGCGATGAAAATGAAATGCATGTTGGAAAGGTCAAAGCCATCAGTCCGCACGGTGCATGCAAGGTTTGCTTGTTGCTCGGCGCCAGTAGCTAAATGTGTGGCTCGCGGGACATGGCGCCAACCGCACTCAATGAGGTATGCAAGGTATGGGAGGCATGTCATGTCGCTACATAAATGGGACAAGGCGTGACTTCTAAGTGGCGCTAGATGCTATTTTAAGATCAATTCAAATTACACGCATATTAGTAGGTATAAAACGTATATATCACGTGATCATGGTCACGGCTTAGCGTTTAGCAATGGCTATGGCCATGCAATCAGGCCGAAACATTGGCGTGCAATCGTAAGTACCCATATTCGTAAAATTGGCAAATCCGCGATGGTAAGTTGAAAACTATAAGTAACGTAACCATTTAATAATCCATACGCGCCGTTAGCATCACCCCGACCTCACCAACACGTCTCACCGCCAATAAATATGATGTATACCGTTACACGTCTATTAATACTTCCTATCCTGGATCATATTCATTTAAGACATGTTTGAATTCCTCGTAAAGCGATAAGTATAGCTTAGAAAATTCATCCTATTCACCTTCATTTTAAAGTTCCATTTCCCCCGGCGAGTGCGCGGCCCCGTTAACGAGAATAATTAAATCGGCGGACATGCGCGCGCGCAATAAAATCGGGACATAAACCGCAATGCGCCGCGACACGCCGCGAGCCGCGAGCCGCGATACTAATTTATTACATCGAGCCATCTGCTCGCCGCTATTATAATATTCATTGAGGTTCATCCTGCTGCGTGGCTCGCCGATTAAATAATAGCTTGCCGGATCTATATCTACACAAGTAAATAAAAAACAGTTCAGCGCATTATTATCCTTTGTATAACCTCTAACAGATTTTCTTTTATTTTGTTTGGGAGCCGTTGCTTGGTGTTATTAGTAAACATTTTTGAGAAGTTATTCTGAAGTCCCAACAGGAATGGGGAAGCTCAAGCTTTTTGGCTGAACTTACAATTTGGCATAGTTGCTACTTTCGTTGCTCTAGTAAATAGGTACGCCTGATTCGACGAAAAACTTAACCGTGACAATTACGATAAGAAGCTAATATTTCAATGCCTTCCTAGGAGTTGAATCGAAGTGGAATTGACGTCGAGAAGGTGTAATGTGCCTTTAAAATAACCTTTAAAATAAATAAAAATATATGTGGTTTCTTATTACTGTCTGCGTGCTATGTAACATATCGAACGATTCCCCGTGCCCCACACCCCCCACACCGGTCGGCCGCAAACCAAATGTATCGCGTTATCTATTGAACTACATTAGACTATCACTGGGAACAGACAGATCGACAGGGTTGACGTAGCGTACGGAAGTATTAGCTGCGCCCATATCATCGCCGACAAAGCAGCCGGCGATCCACCTGATGGTAAAACAGCGTCGTCCACGAACTATAATATAATACTTATAAATATAATATATAAATATAATACTTCTTCTGTATAATAATATGAGTTATACTTGGAGTTTAACTGCTTTAGCTGCTTAGAATCGATTTTCATATTTAAGGCTGCGGTATGAAATTTTATGAGGAGTAAAATCACTTTCTCCGTTACGTTATGCTTGTAATTCGTAACACAGAATCTAGAAGGCGTTGGATGGCTGATCAGTAACAACGCCATCTAATGATAATAATAATCTTGATACATTCTATAATGCTATTCTGAATTTTTGATGATGTGAACATCATCATCCGTTGTTCCTGATTTGACGATTGCAAACTAGATGGCGGGCGTTAAACTCCAGTCGTGCGTTGTCCACAATTTATTTTTAGGAATTTCAAATGAAAAAGCATTGCAGCCTTTTTCCGACCCGTGCACGCGTTATATTGTATATTTTTTTTACCGATTAATCTCAAATAACAATTTTGGTATCTGAGCCATCTCAAAATCATAGTGAAATTAGTCCAGCTCGGCGTCCATTGAAGCAGAGACAAAATATTAACAACTATTTTACAAAAAACAAAATGAGTCAATCTCATGTTGATAAACTTCAATCATGAACTGTATTAATTAATTTTTAATGAACGTTTTCCTTTAACTGATAATCTGGCAGCCCTACGAGTACATTGCTAGAGGAGATAAGCGGCGGCCAAGTGGCGCGCCGACCTCGCGGTCAAACATACGTAATACGTAACAAATCCGTGTACAGGAGATACACTACCGATATAGATATACATACATACATACACTTCTTTCCGGGTTCACTGTTACATTTGAGCTCTACCCAATGAAACTGTATTTCTGCTGTCCGGCGAAATTACTACTATATTTCTATTTGGTATGATTATTTTAGCACTTTAGGAGATGAATTTCCAAAAATATCTTCTTAGTATTCCCCTAAAAATATTAATATTAATATAAGGAACCACCCAGTACAAGTTTAGGCTGAACGTGTGTGTGCTTTGCTTGTCAATCAATAACAGTTCGTTTTTTTAGTATACTCTAAGGTATGATGTGTTATATTGAGGTCAATATGACACGACCTTGTACCTTATCTCTAAGACGTAGCACCATAAAAATGAGCTGCCGACGGTCCAACATACGGCCGGTGTTTATTTACTGGACAGATAAGTTCATAGAACATAAAAAACAAATAAAGGTATTTTATGTTTTATATACTTCGTAACCATTTAATTTTTTTGCGGTTTCTGGTCTATAAGAAACAAAACCGACTGCTTAGGTCCTTAAGACATTATTTCACGAAACAGGTAAACTCTTGAACTCATATTCCACGATTTAGCTAGGTTTAAGAGCGACAATGTCTGCGACATAAAAGTGTCACAGAAAAATATCTTTCTCAGGTCCTAAGAATTATTAGTGATATGTTAATTACATTATGTATGCCAACCGAAGACCACGGGTTCGTAGCGAGCGTGCGTGCGTGTGCGTGTATGCGCGTTGTCTATGTGTATGCGTTTTGTCTATGTGTGTGTGTGTGTGTGTGTCACTGCACTCACCAGCCGGGCGCGAGGTCGGGCACGGCGGGCGCGACGCGGCGGCGCGCGGGCACGGGCCAGCCGCCGCGCGCGCGCTGCGCCGCCACCAGCCAGCGCGCCGCCGCCAGCACGTGCGCGCCGTGCGAGCTGGACGACAGCGCCACGCCGCCCGCCGCGCCGCCGCCGTGCAGCCACAGACCCAAGATCTACACACACGTGACACGATGCTCCGTTAACATTCTGCTACTACTAGGTATGGCATTAGGTACGCAGGTATGGCATACAGAATTGAAGACCGATATCGAACAACGTCTGCGGAAAAATCATCGAAAACATTTCATCGAATTACAATTCGCCGAACACAATACATCGAAAAAACATTTCGTCGAATAACAAAACGTAGAACAACCAAGTCATCGATTGACATTTGTTCGAATAGCATTATGTAGAACAACCATTTAATCGCATGACAATTAATCGAATTACATTTCGTCGAATGTCATTTAATCGAATGTCATTTCATCGAATGGCAAATCATCGAATGGCGATTCATCAAATGGACTGCCATTCGATGAACTTTCATCGAATGGCAATTCATCGAATGACAATTCCTCGAATTGCAATTATTCTTGTTTAAAAGATTTAAAGATTTTATTATAAACAGAAACAATTTTATGCTTTTTATAACTTTTTTGTATTTCTTATTTTTTGATCAATAACAATTTAACATTTTTCTGTACATAAAAATTTTAGGTTTACTTTCTTCCTTGAATCACTTTTTTTCAAAACGTTTACGTTAGTGACAGAAACGAATCGCTGCAAAACCGACTCCACGTAGTCTTGTTTGCCCTACCCCTAGAGTATAATGTAAACCCGCGTAGGCGCAGAGGGGTGAGGCGGCCCACGAGCTAAGGAGCAGGTGATTTTAATGCTCGCCGCAGCAGCTGAGGCTGGCCGGCGCAGCCGGCCAGCAAGCCGCAGCTGCGGTGGTGAGCATTAAAAGCATCTGCGACGATAAGCTCGCGTGGGACCGCCGGAGCCCCGCAGCGCCGGAGCCGTGACAGAAACTGTGCTTGCTGCATGTTGCATGCTGCTTACGTCTTAGTGCTGCCTTTCAAGGATGTGTGACGTTTGAAATAATTAAAAAATATTTATTAATGATCATATGAAAATTATATCATTCGATTCGGCCAATTGTGATTCGATATATTGTCATTCGATATTTTGTCATTCGATATATTGTCATTCGATATATTCTCATTCGATATATTGTCATTCGATTAACTGTCATTCGATGAAATGTCGATTCGATTTATTGTAATTCGATGAAATGTGTTCGATGAAATGTAATTCGATGAAATGTTTTCGATAATTTTTCCGCAAATCATCGGACAAACCATCACCCAAGTTACAGTTTAACTTATACTGGCATTAACAAGGCAATCGTTGGCCACACTTGAGTAATTTCACTCTTATCGCGTTGTTCGAATTGTTGATATTGTAGGGACATCATATTTTATATCTAACTCTAATCTCCAAACTACTGTCACGCGTTACAAAAAGCAGCGATGTGTGTAGCTCTAGGATATAGTATGTTGAAAAAATATCAACAATATCTCTAATTTCGTAGAAATTACCTCGAAAATGACATCCAAAACATTATAAAACAGGTTTTTTTTTCGATTAGACAAATCTAAAGCGAGCTAATGTAAACGGCGCAAGAACTGGGCTCCAGGTGTTCATGCTATTACTTTTCAGTTTGCAGATGTACACAAAGCAAAAGAGATAGGTATGCTTTTAACTTTTTTATATGATGCCCAGCATATCTTGACTTACAGTGAACTTGTTCCGAGGCGCCTTCCGCTTGGGCCGGTCGAGCAGCGCCCAGCCCTTCTGCATGTCGACGATGAGGTCGCGCGTCAGCCGCCGCCAGCGCGCCTCCGTGCCCACGCCGTAGTACGTATGCTCCTCCTGATCAAACAACTTTACACTTTACCTACCGAATACCGACACTATCTCTATTTAATGACAAACAAACTATATACTCTTACTACTCAATAATTTAACTACATCTACCCATATGATAGTAGTAGCAGGTAAATTAACGACAACTGTAACATTGTGAATGTGAAAGTTATGAATAAACTATGATGATTATGATCTATCTATGTGAAGTACTGCAGTGGATTACATATCATGTCCTGAATCACTACAGGGAACTACTCGTTACCCGCGTGTACCTACCTGAGCGTAAATAAGCTGCGTGCTGGTGACGTAGTGCAAGTAGAACGTCTCCTTCTTGTCCTTGTGCTGCAGCACGACCGTCATCGAGGAGTTGGGCTTCAGCAGCAGGTCTATGCCGAGTACGAAGTCCTGCGCCAGCCCCAGCTCGAGCCCCACGCGGCTGGCGGCCGCCGCGCCCGTCGAGAACCGCACCACGTCGGCCTTTAACTCGTCATCGTACTCCCGCGTCATCACCGCGTCCTCACTAACCACCCAGCTGGCTTTATGCTTGTCGCCGTCTTCTATGACTCTTACTCTCGGCGGCGGCTCCGTGATGTTCTTGCTGTAGTGCGCGAGGCCGAACTGCGCGATCTGCGTGGGGTAGTAGAACCCGCGCGGGTCCCACTGCGTCGACACCGGCACGCCGTCGATCCCGCTGATGCACTTCACCCGGTCCCGCACCTCCACGTTGTAGTTCTCGAAGGTGACGAAGGTGCCGCGCGGGTCGTACTTCTTCTTCGGGTGGTACACCTTGCTGTAGCTGTGCGACCACTCGAACCTCTCCACCCCGTCCGTCGATGTTATTTTGCCGTAGATCTGTCGATTTAATTTGACTTGAGGGAAGGTGAGGGATGTCAGACTACAGAGAGACTTTGTCGTCCCGACGACATCTAAGTACAGAAATATAAGAACTTTCGATGGTGACAATAATAAATTAAAAACAGGCAGCCACATAAGTCTTCTTCAGCCGGTAATTGAACCTTGGACTATCGCTTCTAAGTCAGTCACATGTACTCTCTATTTACCCAAGTCACAGTAGTAAAATAGTCTATGCACACTGGCCATTAACAGTTATTACATTAGTGGCGAGTGTTGGTACTGTAACCTCTAGCCGCTCGCCGCTGGTACAGGCGTACACCATCGCATGACTTATTCAAATAACGTTGAAAGGCCACGAGTCCAGTTTAATAATAAGTTCGGAGTAATACCCGTCATGCGATACGTAACTATTACGGGTGTAACTGTACTGGAAAGAGTGGAAAGGAAATCAACTACCTAACTCTAGTAATGGACATTAACATCAGCAGCTAACATCGTGCTTTACACGATATACTAGTAATACAGGCTACAGCACCGATTATTAACAATACACAGTCCTTAACTTTTTCTTTCTTTATCTTTCTCTAATATCATGGTCTGCAGCGATGGCGATGTCTTTGGTGTTGCTGATGTCCATGACTGTCCCTTACCATCAGTTAGGTAGGTATACCCAAAGCCATCGTGTTTAGAACGAAGTACAGCGGGCCAATATTGAGAAGTCAAATGACTTAAAATATGAGTATAAAACTAGGCGCCCATAGTTCCGTCCGCATCACAATCATCTGAGGGATCGCATAGAACGGTTTCGATGATACGGATAGAAATGTGCAAAAAAAAACACAAATAGGTTTACGAAAATAAAGTCCCTAACTTAACGTAACCTAATCCTATTGATTGATTTTTCCTCGCGCTGCCGAGCTATCTCTCACATCGCTGGTGGATTCAGTGAATGCCAGTTGCCCGCAACTTACCCTCGTACGTTACTGACGGCTCCCGGCAGAACACTCACCTCAAAATATTTCCTAATGAAAGAGAAGGGTATGTAGACCTCTCCGTCGAGCGCGTCGCGGCGGCACGCCACCGAGTACTCGCCGTTGATCGAGCACTCGATGTCCTGGTCGCGCGCCCGCTCCCCGCCGCCCGCGCCCGCGCCCGCCCCGCCGCCGCCCGCGTGCAGCGCCGAGCCTGCTGGGGAACGTGGTCCATGATGTTCGATTGGTTGAACAACAGTGTCTCCTATAATTAACTATTCGAAAATATAGTTCATAGTCGCAATCGCGAAAATGGATTCTACAACAAACTGTGAACTTCTTCGACATGGGGGTAACCTGTTTTCGACATATTTCATTTGAGGTTGAGCATATAAGTATGTGGTAGCGTAGGTATATAATATAATTATGCAGTCCTCGATACTACAATACTACAACGGTGTAGGGCACAGGGTGCTGTGCTACCGGCCTCATAATATAGCATGTAAGGTATAAAATACCATATTGACTCAATGCTGTTCCTGACTTCTGTTATCTCCGTGATGAGACATAAATCTTGTCAAACTCTTGGCGTGTGAACCGCAAGGTGGGTTCTGGTTGCCAAGATTTAGACAGATAACAAAACATGTTGGAACATTTCGCAAAAAAACTGGATATTTTATATGTATAACGTATAGGTATAGGAAGCGCAAGGTAAGAATAGTAAGACGTTTCTCCATCCTCGCAACACAATTGACCATCATTTGATTATGCAAAATAATGTATTGTATGCTAGAGTACCAGTTAATCGACTTGTGCAATTTCTTAATCATGTCTTGTTCTATATTTGTGATCATGATAACGTGACTTTTAAATTAATTTCAAAACTATGAGGAATAGCGAAAAGTGGTAAAAGGAGTCTCGGGGCCGATTTTGATGAAAACTAAAACTGCATCATTAGATTTTTGAAAAATTATTAACCCTGACCAGGAATAAAACCCGTTGATTTTGAAAAAAAAAAACTCACCAACACCATTCGATAGTGTTGATAACAAGGATCAATTGAATTTCTGGGAAGTAATGACATACGGCATCGCCAGCGAAGTCGAAACTCGAATGATGAGTTTGAATTTCTGTTGAATGTTCCGTTTTGGTCTGGGCCTGTGTGTGTTCATGTTTTTGTGTGATGTCCATGGCACTCACGACACAGGGAACCCAGTGTGAGTCTATTAGTATGTAGCGTTCTAGCACTGACCGGGCCTCATCGTGAAGTCGCCGCAGCGGCTCCAGTAGAGCGTGAGCAGCATGACGAGGCCGCAGAGCGCGACCAGCGCCGCGCGCAGGTTGAGCCGCACCACCATGGCCGGCGCACACCGCCAGCGCCCGCCGCCCGCCGCCCGCCCGCGCTCATAGCACCCGCCGCCCGCGCGCACTCCTCCACCGCATGGCCTGATCACCACTATATTTTACTGTGGTGTTCGAAGGATCAATTATACACACATATCACTCTGTAATAGATGACGTAGGTATACGCAAAGCCGCCGCACGTCTGCGTTGTCTGCACTCGCTTGCAGCTAGCCACAGATTGACGGCTGGTGTATAGGACACTACAGTTGGCTTCCTAAAGGACTTCCTAAAAGATATTGACGTGTAATCGCAAAGAAGGACCTGTGGTATGTATGTGACCTACGACAATAATACACCGAACATTTATAATATTCCATTACATCAGGCCATCCAAGATTAAGAGCAAAATTAACTGATACTTATAGGGCTTCAATTTGTAATATTGATGTATACAGGGTGTTCCGTAAGTAGTGGATCAACCGAAGGTGATAGATAGCTTGAAGGTTGACCTATCATATGTCAAAAAATTACCTCAGTAAAAGTGTCACCGTCTTCGAGATATTGACCATTTTTTAAAATTTAGAAAATTCGGCTCCTTTACCCTACTTTTTCCTGTTGAGTCCACAAATGAGCAGATATTTTGATAATTTTTTTTTTCTAGAGCTCTCAGATAGTTGCTTTATAATTATCAGTATGTAATATTGTTGAAATTATTAGGGAACGCTGGGAAAGCAGCGTCTAGTTTGGATATTTTTGTTTTTGATTTTCTTCGACACAATTTTGATGCGAGGTGGTTGAAAAAAAATGTACTGGGCAAGTATGCCCCGGTATTTTAAAAACTTGTCTGTTTAATGCAGATTTTAAAAAGGTACAATACAGACCACTTTCATAGGGAAAATTTTCAAGTAAAAGCCATTTCAGTGTCAAAGGTGTGAATTTAAATCAAAAGTAATTTTATTGTTTACTGTTATGGGATGAAGTTTTACAATGTTTTTTGCTTAATATTACGTTACGTTAAATTAATGCTCTAATAAATATTTAAAATAATGAATTTTTTCCGATATTCCGATACCTTATAAAGAAATTAAAAATTAACTCAGAATTACTTGAAAAATATTATTTATTTCAAAAGTAATGCTACTATTTACTGTATTTTAATACTAGATAATCAGCAAGCCTTTTCAATTATTGCTTTAAGATTATTTTTGTATGATAAATTAAATAAAAATAAAAATTTTACTTACATTTTTTCTTATTTTTTTTTTGTTGAATATTCATACAAAATAATCTTAAAGCAATAATTTACAAGGCTTCCTGATCATCTAGTATTTAAAAAAACAATAAATAATAGCATTATTTTTAAATAAACAATATTTTTCAAGTAATTTGTAATTTCTTTATAAGGTTGGAATATCGGAAAATAATCATTATTTTAAACATTTATTAGAGCAATAATTTAACGTAACGTAATATTAAGCAAAAACCATTGAAAAACTTCATCCCATAACAGTAAACAATAAAATTACTTTTGATTTAAATTCACACCTTTGACACTGAAATGGCTTTTACTTGAAAATTTTCCCTATGAAAGTGGTCTGTATTGCACCTTTTTAAAATCTGCATAAAACAGAAAAGTTTTTAAAATACCGGGGCATACTTGCCCAGTACATTTTTTTTCAACCACCTCGCATCAAAGTTGTGTCGAAGAAAATCAAAAACAAAAATATCCAAAGTAGACGCTATTTTCTCAGCTTTTCCTAATAATTTCAACAATATTACTTACTGATAATTATAAAGCAACTATCTGAGAGCTCTAGAAAAAAAAATTATCAAAATATCTGCTTATTTGTGGACTCAACAGGAAAAAGTAGGGTAAAGGAGCCGAATTTTCTAAATTTAAAAAAATGGTCAATATCTCGAAAACGGTGACACTTTTACTAAAGTAAATTTTTGACATATGATAGGTCAACCTTCAAGCTATCTGCCACCTTCGGTTGATCCATTACTTACGGGACACCCTGTATATTTTTTAAGTCAACAGCCAAAAATCTAGTAGACACTTAAACAGACTATCTTATTATTATTTGGGATATGGTGCTTGGGACAGTCATCCCGAGGACCATTGCAACCGGGTTTGATCTATTGTAACCATATTCTTTTAAGAGTTAGATCTGGTTACCAAGTCCTACTGTTCTGAACAATCATAGGATTTTGTATTATTTTTGTAGTTTATATTTTTAACTCTTATATCGTTTTAAAATAAAGGTTACATATATTACATTTCATACAAATTCATATTAATCATAAAATTTAATTTATAAACAAAATACAAACTTAAAATTGACCACCTTCAAACATAGCCCTCAAAGGTATGTTTTTTTGACTTGTCAACTGATTTATGCCTTGTCTATACTAATATTATAAAGAGGAAAGCTTTGTATTTTTGTATTTTTGTATGTTTGCAACGAATAAACTCAAAAACTACTGAACCGATTTTCAAAATTCTTTCACCATTAGAATGCTACATCATTCATGAGTAACATAGGCTATATTAATTACTAAAAAAAATTAGGGATCCTTGCTAAAACATCAGTAACGTAAACCAAAGTGTGAAAAAATTTGCTTAAAAATTTCTTTCATCGCATACGCTGCGGAAACTATTGATGATAGAACAAAAAAATGTTCTACAATATTATAGAACATATCAATATCTACAAAAAACCTCGCGATAGTATATGTCCAACTATTGTCGTTATGTCACTATAACCACTTTTTACATTTTAAAAGTAAATAAAAAAGATGACCAACATCAGATCATGAAAACCATACCTTCGTATTAATCCTTATCCAAATAAATCATTTCATATTCAGAACTGTTTCAATACCTATAGATGACTTTTTGAATTACTCAAATCGGACATTCCATTCAGAAGATATTACATAGTAAAGGAACTACGTGACAACGTGATTGTACGAGTAGCGACAATCATCACCGGCCCCGCGGCCGGACAGCTCGCGCATGTTCCGCGGATCCCGATTATATAACACGGGGAGGGGAGGGGAGGGGAGTGGAGCGGGAGCGGGAGCAGGAGAGGGAGAGGGAGAGGAAGAGAGAGAGGGAGAGGGAGCTGGAGAGGGAGAGGTGGAGGAGGTGGGGGATGGGGAAGGGAGAGGGGAGGGGAGGGGGAGGGGGGAGAGGGAGCGGGAGAGGGAGGACACGGAAACTATAACGGCTAAGAACGGCTGTACCGATTTTAATGATCTCTGATTTGTTACATTTTTTGGCGATACGAAGTTCGCCGGGTCAGCTAGAACAGATATATAAAATGATAATACATAACTGCAATATAGGTTTTAATTTGTTCTTGGAATAGTAACTCAACTATGTGCATTGCAGTTACATTCAACTCAACTTGGCAACAGTGTGTGTATGTTGAGGAATTTTACTCAGTCACATGTGGGTATTTTCCTGATGACATAATTGCATACAAATGATGTAACCACAGCAAATAAATTTGTGTCCAATAAGACGGACTAATCTATAAATATGGTGGCTTACTAGTCTTACTACTTATGTTTTTTTAATGGTGATTTACAATCTGACCTTTGATAAATACAAAAATGCACCAATTAATATTAATACATTTATGTGTATACTAGCGCTCTGCCCACAGCTTTACCCATGTTTACCGGGATAAAGAGTAGGATACTTTTATATCCTAAGTTCTAATCTATCTCTGTACCAAATTTCAGCAAAATCGATTCAGTGGTTTAGGCATGAAAGTGTAACAGACAGACGTTACTGTCACATTTATAATAGGGATGTAGGGATTGTGGGTATGACTAAGAATCTTTATGAGCATATGTGTTTGCACAAGTAAATTTTTGTTAAAATTAAGAGGCTTCTGTATATTGCTGGAGTATGGAATGAAAATAAGTTGGGAGCACTCAATACTCTTTTTTACATTTCAATGGCACCTGTAAATTAGTTTATATCTCCAGTATCCAAGTAACAATATTAAAGAATGACTTCAAGTTGTAAGCCCTAAAACAGTGTATACGGCTCGCTATCACCATCCTAACTAATGTTTATAAAGATGGAAGTACTCTTTATTTCTTAACCAAAGCATTAGGTGGTTGGTTATATTTCATAGTAATGATTTCCTAGCCTCTTAGAAAAACAATATTGTAACTATTTCGAGATAGGTAAAACTATTTTATTAAATTAGCAGTGCAAAAACCAGATTTGCAAACTTAATAATATGTTTGCAAAACTGTACGTTATTAGTTAAATATTTACAATCTGAGAGAAATTTAAGAAATGTACAGAAATATATAATAACATAATATATGTACGTAACAATGCTTAGTTAGGAGTAAATCGTATTATATGGTCAGAATCTTGGCTTCCAACTCAAACAGGTTCTTTCTAATTGCGTGGGCGACATTAATGTTATTCCAACGCTAAGTACTTATTACATTAATGGGAGGGTCGAAAGATACAAGAATATATATTTTTCATGATGTTTTACAGAAATCATCTAAAGATATTCATGGAAAGACTTCAGAAAATAAAATAAACACTCACTCTAGTCAGGCTAGCTCATTACATTTGGCGATATATCACGTAACTACACCTGCAGGAAACACCACAATCACATTGTAATTTAAACATACGACTGTATTGTACGTTAGTCGCTTTAATAAAACTTTCACAAATATTTTGCTTCAAATATTTACGGTAAAAAAGTTGCTACGCGGTCAACGCACTTGCATTCGTGCGTGTGCTGCAGTTTTCTTTGACAATTTTGACAAACAGAGCAGAGCAGACGCTTTTGAATGACATTGACTTGACAACACTGTCATGACTTGGATTTGTCATTTGTCATCATACCACCCCTACGTTCCACTAGACGATCACAACGATCACGCTCACGACCGCGGTTTTTCCTGTTCCACTAGCTTGTGAGCGTTACAATCATACACCCAAGTGGAACGGGCACTTCGACCCACCCCGTGAGGTGGGTTGTTTTGAGCATGCCGTGAACTGCCGTGAGCGAAATTAATGACGTCATCAATGACGTTTTCACCGCGACCATGACGACCGTGGTCGCCATGTGGAACGCGTTTTGATCGTTGTGAGCGATGTGAGCGTCTACTGGAACGCAGCCCACTTTTCAATGAGTGACAGCGACATTTCCGTCATTAGTCTATGGTTAAAGGGCGCGTTCCATTGGACGCTCACAACGCTCACGACGATCAAAATATCATACTAACCCTACGTTCCACTAGACGATCACAACGACCACGCTCACGACCGCGATTTTTCCGTTCCACTAGCTTGTTAGCGTTACAATCATACACCCAAGTGGAACGGGCACTTCGACCCACTCCGTGAGGTGAGTCGTTTTGAGCGTGCCGTGAGCGAAATTAATGACGTCATCAATGACGTTTTCAACGCAACCATGACGACCGTGGTCGCCATGTGGAACGCGTTTTGATCGTTGTGAGCGATGTGAGCGTCTACTGGAACGCAGCCTAATTTGATCGTTGTGAGCGTTCAGCGTTGTGAGCGTCTAGTGGAACGCGGCCAAAGATTCGTAAAACCACAGATTATACTACTGAGTAGGGTAGGAGAAAACATGGTTGGCCAACGATGGTCCGCTCGTCCACTACCCAACCCAGTGAATCGAGTCGAGAGTTTTGACCACAGACATGTGTTTTGACCATACATGTAGTTACCTGACTCAGCCACGGCGAGGCGTGGCCGCATATTAGATGGAGAATTTAAAAGAAATGCCTACAAACTATGCTACAAACCGATAAAAGTTTCACTTGCATCGTGGTTTCATAAAACCACACAATTTTCAGTTTTCTTTTGACGTGATAACATTAAGGTGTATTAAAACGATGAGCGCCGGGCGCATCTATGAAAAAATGTCGCGTTCCGCGAGCGAGAGCGCGGCAACAGCGAGAGAGAGGCACTATCGGCTACGATCGGCGTATCGTAGCCGATGCCGTAGGCGATCGTAGTTGAGTGGGGTGGAGCGGAGCGGAGCGGGGCGGAGCGGGGCGGAGCGGAGCTTTGTCATGACGTTGTCACGTTAAACTACCGTCCGTAAACCGACTTTACAGACAACCATTTTTTTTTACTTTAAAGTTAAAATTTTTGAAAATCCGCAACGCGCCCTTATTCTACTTTGCGACATATACTGATTTTTAGGGTTCCGTAGTCAAAATGGAACCCTTATAGTTTCGTCATGTCCGTCCGTCCGTCCGTCCTTTTTTTTTTTTTTTTTAAATTAAATAATGTAATAAGTAGTAGTAAGTACTGTCTGTAACTGTGAGTAGGAAAAAAAAAATCCCGGGAGTTTCTTGCCGCTTCTTCTACCGGGACCACTCACGGTAGGGATTTGTTGAAGCGATGGCGTTGAGTGACTTTCGAAAAGTGTTTGTAACAAACCTACTTCGAATAAACTAATTTCATTTCAATTTCATTTCATTTCATTTCATTTCATTTCATTTCGTCCGTTCGTCTGCAGCCGCAGAGACCCTTAATGCTACAAAGCTGTAATTTGGCATGGATATACTTATTTATTAAAACTACAAAATCATAGAATAAAATATTTAAAAATATTTTTATAATGGTAGGTACCTAATTACCTATCCTACAGGTAACGTGGGGGTGAAATTTTTTCCTCGTCTACCCCATAGTGTGGGGTCTAAAGTCTAAAGTATCTGTGTTGTGGTATTTTAGCACGTCTGTTTTTTCTGAGTTACAAAATAAATATTTAAAAATGGAATATGACAAAGTATGACAACTTCAAATTCAGTAGTTTTTGGACTAATAAGACACAGCAATTTACACAATTTTATAAATTAAACTAAAATATATATATTTTAACTTATTAACAAGTGTAGATTAAGACTATGATTTCGAAATTGTTTAGACCATTGGTACAGTCGCCTACTCTGCTGATTATACGGAGATATAGGGGCCCAGTCATGTTGGTAACTAGGAGATTTGGTGGTTTAGTACCGCCTGACCAATACGATACTCCCATACCCAAGAGACTGCATATTACGTATGCAATGAAAGTGTACTGGGAGACTATACCGCTGTTCATTACGACATTAGTGTCTTTATCTATTTGTTTCTCTGCTATAATGTGGGCTTGTAATAACAAGGTACTTGTATTTTAAACAGTGAAGTAAGTCTAATCGGCTGTCATTGTAATATATTTTCGGTTACAGGTAGACGTGGTGTTCACTACCCACAATCGGCGTAATATATCTCGCACCATGGACCTACGAAATCCGTCGGTTCACAAGATAGTCATTATCAACCAACGCTACGAGCCCTGGCCGGAAATGCAGGACGTCCTTGACAAGATGGTGGCGGCGGAGAAGAGGGCGCTAGTGCGCATGCAATCGTGTTCACATGCTTAAACCCTGGAGACTGGATTACAGATCAAGTTTTTTGAACTACACTTTCTAAATGATTGTTATTTACAAACAATATAAAATTCTTGTGATTCTCAATCTATTATTTATTTATCAGGTAAATACCTAATGCGGGGGTATAAGTCTGTTAGCGTTTATTAAGCGTTTTATTTATTTATTATATGATTTATTCATATGTAAATAGATTTGCAAATGATATGAAAATAAATAAAATTAAGAATACGAACATTGGTAATAAAAAAGCAAAAATGTTGTGTTATGTGAATATCAGTGAATAGCAGTGATAGCCTAGCGGTAGAACGTTGGTCTCCCGAACGAAGGGGCCCGAGTTCAAACCCTGGCACGCACCTCTAATTTTCAAATATTATGTGCGTATTACAAGTTAATTATCACTTGCTTCGGTGAAGGAAAACATCGTGAGGAAACCTGCACTCCGGAGAGTTCTCCATAAAAGTTCTCGAAGGTGTGTGAAGTCTACCAATCCGCACTTGGCCAGCGTGGTAGACTATGGCCTAACCCTCACATTCTGAGAGGAGACCCCGAGCCCAGCAGTGGGACAATTATGGGTAGTTGCTTTGCTTTGCTTTGCTTTATGTGAATATGACAAGAAAACTTACATCATGCAAAGTCACGTAACGAAATGACATGTATCAGATTCTGGTACACATAATAAATTATAGTAATTGTTTCGGGAGCATACAAAAAGCCCTTCAGAGCATAATGTACAAAACGCAAAATGAACACAAGTCGCAAAATGTACAATTCGCAAAATGTACAAAACGCAAAATGTACAGAACGTAAAATGTACACAATGCGCAAAATGTACAAATCGCAAAATGTACAACAAGCACTAAGGCCTCTTTCACGGCGACACGGAACTTAAGTTTTTGAAGGGATTTTCTTTTTGATGCTACCAAATGTAAAATTCGAACATTTATTGCCCGTGGTCCGATCGCCGAGTTCTACTGGTCGATCCATGGGCAATTTTTTTGCCTGTGGTTCTATCAATCGGACCATCGTTATTTATAAAAATATAAAATTGTATTGGTACTAGACCGGATTGGTACTGGAAGAGTAGTACCAAGATAAATATTTTTACCCATGATACTATTAAGTGCCCTACCTCACCGGGACGCCATGGCGACGGGAGAGGGAGGGGAAGGGGAGGGGTTTGAGGGTAGGGGCAGGGGGAGAGAGAGTAGGAGGGAGAGGGAATTTAATGATGTCAAAGAAGTACAACTTCTCACGCGCGAACATAAGTACACGTTTATGGTTTTTGACGTGATAACGACTATTAAAACGATGAGCGCCGGGCGCATCTATGAAAAAATGTAGCGTTCCGCGAGCGAGAGAGCGGCAAAAGCGAGAGAGAGGCACTATCGGCTACGATCGGCGTATCGTAGCCGATGCCGTAGGCGAGCCGTAGGCCATCGTAGTTGAGCGGAGCGGAGCGGAGTGGGGTGGGGCGGAGCTTTGTCATGACGTTGTCACGTTAAACTACCGTCCGTAAACCGACTTTACAGACAACCATTTTTATTTTACTTGTGGAGTTTAAGACTTTTTTTCATGCATCATTTCCGTCCGGCATACAATGTCCTCATCCTATAATGACTGCATTTATGCAGATAAAGATGTAGCGACTTGATAGTTAATAGTGATTTTTATTTTAGTTAAGTATATTTCGATTATCCAATATAGAACCAACTTTGTTGTAAGTAAAATGTGTATAAGGGAAAATATTTTGTGGAACAAATAAGAATTATTGTATCCCTAGTTTGTATTTCAATTGAAAAAAATTTGATCAATATTTTGTGTCATTTATGTAATCGATGTGAACGTGGGCTTTCTTGCACATTTTGCGATTTGTACATTTTGCGAGTTGTGTACATTTTGCGTTTTGTACATTTTGCGTTTTGTACATTTTGCGAATTGTACATTTTGCGACTTGTGTTCATTTTGCGTTTTGTACATTATGCTCCGAAGGGACAAAAAGCATGTTAAATATGGTGATGCAAAATAACTAAGTAGTTGAAATAGCATTCATTTAATTACATAAAACAAGTCACTTTTAATACATTTAAACGTAGGCACAAGACAAGTGTAACGTTACACTAGAATTTTTCTTTAACGTTAGACATTCACAAAAACATTTTCGGCTTGTACATTTTGGGTGGTTCACCAAAACTTGATTTGTCCTTACCAAGAAGAGTCCTCACCAACAGATTACCGGGCGAGAACGGGTTTCTTTTATAGAACAGCTTCTTCAGCATCGCGTTCCTCATTGTATTGTCACCTTCTGCTAATCTCTTTTGGGTTTTATAAGAAAACTTTAACGGATCTGTTGTTTTTTGCATAGCCTTTTCATGGATCTTTTTCCAGTCAAACAGAGATGGCTCCGGCTTATCTTTAGAGTTCTTATCTTTCGTTCCCGTAGAACTTTGTTTTGGTGATGAGTCCTTCGCGTGTTGTGCGGGCACTTGCATTTTGTTCGTAAGCTTTTCTAATAATGATATCTTTCTTACGCTTTGCGTTCCAATACTCTTCACTTCTATTTCTTTCAAGCAGACCGGTACTTGCGGTGAAACATTTCCGTAGTGAGGGTCATAATAATTGGCACACATCGTTGTCGGGCTATGGATCGGAGACCTGCGATGCGTCAGCATATCTTGCTCGTGGTAATGTCTTCCTCGTGAGTGTTTCATTTTCTGTTCAATATTCATAGGTGAATAGCAAGCTCTAGGATCATGATGAGCACAGCATTCGTACTGGTATTGATGGTGGGGGACGGGAGGAGGGTGGAAATATTCATGCCCATGCACGTTATAATTCATTATGTGCTGTTGATATGGTGACGCCGGATGTGATTGTAAAGTGGATTTTGGCTTTGGCTTTACAACGTCCATGCTGCTATCACTTTCAGTAAGTTCTTCTATTGCGTCCGACCTATTCCTTTTCAAAATTCCCATTGATCGTAATATTTTTTTAAATTTATTACCTTTTTTCTGTAATTTAACATGAAAATAATTAGCTACATATTTTAATTAACCAAGACATCTTTCTGTAACTGACTATAAACATCCCTTAGAGCTAAACAGACGCGTGATATAGAATACGAGGCTATTATATGATTTAAATATATCTCGTGTGTTGATAATTGTAATTAATAAATTATTTTATAGTACCTTATGCACAACAGTTGGATCGCTGCTATACTCTGATTCAGACACAGATTCGGTCGTTACTTCCTCACCACTTCCCTTTTCAAGTGCGGTATCAGAATAACTAACATTCGTAGCATATAGTGTGTTAGCAGCTTCTCGTGACCCAATGGCTTCACAACTCTTAGAATGGCATTTTAATACTCTGGTGCCTACTTTTGCATCATGTTTAGATACCTTGGAACTGCTACAAGCACTTTTGGTTGCAAATGTTTTTGTGTCTGCGTTTTTGCAAAATTCCTTTTTCTTAATTGAGTTTGGATTCTGTGATATTAGGTTGTGAATTTCCTTTATCAACTTCTGTGTCTCATTACTTGCATCTTCTGAATTGTTAGTTTTATTTTTGATATCATTACTTCCATAGGCTCGCTCTTTTGAGTTATTGACGCATGCGGTGCAAGTAAAACTTGCACTAGGTACTGCAAATCCATTTTGCATGCAATTTATTGGACAAACGGGGAGTAAAGGATAACAGCAAGAATTAGGAAAAGATGGCATAAAAGGTGGTAAACTGCAGTGACCAAAATTGTTATTATTATTAAAGCTATTGCTTTTAATTTGTGTTTGTATTTCATTTATATTGGTTGGTGCCTCTGATTGAGGAGAATTATTAATCTTTTCACTTTGTGATGATTCTTTCTTTAGTTCCTGTAAGAAACTTTGTAGAATATCTTTGATTTCATTCAGGGTTTTGTCTGTTTTGTCTGCTGATACATCTGTTGTGTGTGTGTTTAGAGTTATGTCATTGTTTACTCCAGCCTGCTCGAGCACTGCTACTGGATATTGTAAGGTACTCGTTGTCCCTACACATTCTTCAGCATAAGGTTTTGGATTGCTTGAGAATGGTAAGTTTTGTGTGCCTTTAAAATTTCTGTTATGAATAAAAACTTCTGATGACATTTTACTGCAATTTTCTTCATTTTGTATTAATGATTTTTGCTGCATTTTTTTCAAAAGTTTCAATTGTTTCTTCAGATACATATCATCCTCGTCATCTTCAGTTTGTAATTGAGCTTGCAGATTTAACCGTGGCCTTTGTGTTCGAGGAGATGGTGGTACTTCTCTGTAGTTACCATTCATCATATTATCTTCTACAAATTTCCTTCTAGATTTCGGACTACACTTTTCTTTGACAGGGATGACATCATACATTGTAGAATCATTGTAATAATCGTTTGCATGTTTTCTGTGATTCTTGAGATGTTTATGCTTTTTGGAACTATAAAGACGTGTGTCACAGATACTTCTTATATCACTGAGATCGTGACTACACATGAATTTTGATTCTCTATGCCGTCGATGTTTTACGTGACAACAGGAACATAAGTCACTCCCTTCCTCTATTGTTTCTCTAATTGAAAATTCTTGATCCCGACAAACAGGTGCAGAAAATTGACTGAAGTCAGATTCTCTTCTGCCGAATAATTTTACTGGCCTGTATTGGCGTCTGATTATATCTGCTATAAAGTCCTGATCCAGATTAGGGCGTGAATGAAACTTACGTCCATGATTTCTATGATCTCCACACATTTGTTTTGCATGATTGTGTAATAACTCAGCATTAGGGTCGAAATATTCTGTCTTCTTTCTATTTCTTTGGCGATTTACTTCAAAATGACCGGGATTTTGGCGGGTACAATTTCTAGGTTCATTGAAGGAATAAGAATTGTACGTGGGTAAATCAGCAGGCAAGGTTCTCGAAACCACATGTGTCTTACGCCTACGCAACCTTTTTTCGTTTTCTTCTATACGATCTAGTATATGGGTAACATTACTTTTTCTTCCTTCTTTATAATTATTTGAGTAATTTTGATTCTGCATGTTATTTGAAGTCGCTGTTTCTATGCCTGCTTCATCGTCACGAATTATTAATTTAGGTGTTGATCTGTTATTGACTGTTTTGTTGCATCGATCTTGTGATATTTTATGCAGAACCTCTGTTTTTGTCACTTTTATTTTTTTCGTATTTGTATCTGTATCTTCTGAGTCTAAGTTATCCTTCAATTTTAATTTAGACTCAAGAGTGGCTAAATCCTGGCAATGTTTGCTAACTGTATTTAATTGTTGTTCAATTCCATTTATTTTTTGCTTTAAATCTAAGACACTGAGAGATATGGAAGAGTTAGATTTAATATCTGGCTGGGATGATGAACCTGAAATAATTAATGAATTATTGAAATTATTTAATGAATTATTGAAATAATTTAATAATTGTTGTAATCGTAAAAATTTCAATTATTGGCGATTATTTAGAATATTCTGTACCTAGAGCTCGTCGCAGAAAATTTTTGATAGCTCGGTAGCGTCTGACGGTGCGAGGCGAAATGCGGCGGCGCGGGGTCCGTCGGTTCATCACCCAGCGTCGCCGCGGAGACCTGAAATATATCAACAACTATGTCATACTGCTCAAATTATAATAAAGAAAGGCGGTTCACTCACTGGAAACACAACTGTGACATTAGAAACATTAAAAGTCAGCCGAGGCAAATATCGGGATTTCTCATTCGAAATTTCTCATTTCTCATGACGATCACTACCATTCATAGCCTGTCCCTGTAAAATAACATGTTTGAAGGACTCTTTCATCCTTGTAACCATTTTCCTACTACCTAAGCATATTATTTACTAAATATAAATATACTTAGTATTTATAAAAATACCTTTAAACAAGCAATTCTTGTATATGTACCTATATAATATTTTCTGAATCTCGAAAACGGCGGCTACGAGTTTTATAAAATTTAGTATGCAGGAGATTTCAGGGGATATAAACCGATCTAGCTAGGATTCATTTTTAGAAAATGTCGTTTTATACGGTTTTATCCGTGTTTTCAGGCAATGAAAAACTGCTACAATATCATTGACTCTTCCTGATTACTATTGGCGTGTAATAATACTATTATCATTGGGAGCAACTAACTGCTTGAACGACACAGAGCTACTTCAGTAGATAGCGTTGTTAAGCAATTCTAAAATACAGAGCTAAGCGCGGTCATCCAGATATTAAGAAAATTAAAAGGCCATCATCGCAACCCTCTTTTACATTCTTTGAGTCAGCTTACAAAATAAAAGAACGTTAAAAGTTGAAAACTTTGCGGATATCTAGACAGACATTCATTCATACCCATGTTTCTTTAATTGTATTTGATTTACGAAGCAATGCGAGAGCGAGTTGCTAGTAAACTATAAAACTGTTTTTTATTTCGCATTTCCCTATACTTATTTATAAGTACCTACTATTATTTCTTCTGTGCTATTACTAAAGGTAACTAAGTAAACTAACTTAGTATCACTGTAATATATTTTTGCTACCCGTTTTCGTTGTTTAGCTTTGCGAGCTGATGCAGTCAGCGCTACTTAAGAGTCGATACGTGAAAGTGTTGTAAGACAAAGCCTTTAACAATGTTGAGGCGGAGTGCTCGCTCGAGCGGCTGCCGGGCCCTTTACAGTCACAACTCACACTGGCCGTTTGTAGCGGACTAGCGGCCGCCGAGAACATAACCACTAGCTGTGTTTTATGCACAACGTTCATAAACAGTAGCTCGATGACTATTCACAAGTGATGTATCGAACGTCTTCTTTTTTATTACCACGGATGAAGAGACGTCGATTTGATGGTACGTAATGGACGATAGTGCCTCATTGGCATTACCGTCGAGTCAGAAGTGATGATTGTTAAATGACTGCTATTTTTGAACCGAGCTACATAATGTGTCAAAAAGCTGGTGAACTACTGACTAAGTTTTAGATGCGAGATCTGGTTCTTTTTAGGGTTCTGAAGTAAAACCCTGTTAGTTTCGTCATGTCATCCGTAACGTCCATCCGTCCGTCCGTCCGTCTGTCCGTCTGTCCGAATCAAAGCGCCGAGACCCTTATGTACTAGAAAGCTGTAATTTGGCATAGCTTGGCATAATTGGCATGGCTCCCCTACAGGTAACGTGAGGGTGAATTTTTTATTCGTCGCGTAACCTAGGTAGTATCGTTGAAAAAGTCTTCCAATATTATGGGTCTTCTAAGATTATTTTTGGAATTAGGGTTCCGTTTGCGAAATGTTTGGCTTTAAAGTGCTAATTTTGGTTAGAGTTAAGTGTCCCCCCCTCCCCCTTGCTGACTAAACGGTTGGAGTTGGACAAGTGAAAAAATTTCTAAAAAATAGGTTATATGATGAATTTACAAGGAAAACTATCACGGCTATGTTAGCACAAGTAGTTAACGCGTAGTAGTCGATAAACTTACTACTTCGGAAGTCGGAACCGTATATAGCGCGTGGCCTGACGCGAACTTGCCCGGTTCGTGCCGCCGTTTTCTATATTCTGTCAATCGATATTGATTAAAGTTCAAGAAGATTCAAAGAAGTACTCAGATACATACAATATCTTTGACTCAGGTAGGTACTAAGTAGATAATAAATCTACAAGGGATAGCAAATTCTAGCATCACACTAACCGATATTATTAAAATTTGTTGTAAGCAGGAAAATGGTCATTTCGAACCGTCATTTCCATATTCACTGGGCTAAAAATTGATTTTATAATTACACTTAAAAATAAATAGTTTTATTTTCTGAAACGTAAATAATGTTTGACTTTTAAATTTCATTTATTAATAGACATCAGTGTCACGAATTTTTCATAATATTATGTGCTACTGAACCGACCAAAGAGATTACAACAGTAAATTTAATAAAACTATTAAAGAGTAATTTTTTTGTAGGCACTGACTGTCTTGCTTGGTGCCGTTTGTCCTGAAGCGAAGCGAGGTTCAGTGAACTAGACTGACTATGAATAAAACTATAATTTGACATTTGATCACCTTGCTCTTGAAGTTATAAGGACATAACTGCAATCGTTATACCCAAAATAAAAACCAACTTCATAGTGGAAGTAGGTGTGGCCCGCAACCATCTTCAAACATTTTTAAGTAGCTAGTCGGATTAAACTAAATAACTTCAAAAGTGAGCTTTTTAAATAATTCGAAAACATCAAGTTTGCGTTAAATTCAGTATCTTCAACGTTAAATTTTCTGCTCTAATTATGAATTCGGTGTTAAATAAAGTTTTTCTGTCTTCTAGGACGGACATAAATGAATCATACTCTAGAATTCTGCAGTCACAAATAAAATAAGCTCCACAGATAACGGTCGAATTTGCTTTTATTTCACAGTTCGTTATTCATTGTTTGCCCTCCCGGTATATAAATACGAACTTATCTCGCTACCTTACAGTGCAATAGATGTATCGCGCAGCACCGGCGACGGAGCTATACGCAGCGCCTAGCCGACCTAGCCATGCCTTAAACGCCCTTGTGTACGTAGCCAGAGAGTTCCAAACGGCTCGAGTAAAACAGGTTGAATGACAGCGCCGCTGGGTATACGCGTCGCATCCGAGCGATCGCAACTCGCTCCATTGGAAGTCGGGAGAAGGAGGTCAGTGTGCGCGGAAAGTGGGTCAGGGCGGATGCACCGGGCGGCTCGGCGGCGTTCGGGGGCGTTCGGCCGCGCTCGAGGTCGCTCGGGGGCGCTCGGGTGGACTCGGCGGAGCATGCGCGGGACGAGCATCGATCGCCGCCCACGCGGCGCAGCGCTCAAGTGCTCCGCGAGTCGCGACGCGAGTCCCGGGCTGTGCCCCTCGAAGATGGCGGCGTGAGCGCGCGCCCGCGGCCTCCGGCGGTCATGCCGCGATGGCCAGAGAGGTAACCGCGTCGCGACCGGCGCCTCCGCCGCGCTCTTACGTAATCGGTGATCACTGACACGCCCGGAAACATGGTTATTATTGCCGTCTGTGGCCGTGCTCGTTCGCAGCCGCCGCAACGTCCCGCGCGGCGCCGCGGCCGCCCGGGGCGGGGGCGCAGCGCCGGTGCACCGTGCACCGGGCGCCGGGCGAGGCGGTGGCGGACGCCGCGCGGCTCCGCACGAGGCACCCACCGCGGTGCCGCAGCCGGCGTCTCGCTCGCGCGCATTGCGTCCCACATGCGCGCGTCCCTTTCCCTCTGCCGTAGCCGCTGCACATGCAACCTGCGTTACTCAAACCTGTACCCAATTATACAGTGTCCTCATCTGATAACCTCTACTTAGCAGTCCTCGCCATCGATTACGTCGAACGCTCCTTAAGTTTGGACTCGGTTCTGTCAGCAGATACTTAATCCATTGCATGCAATCGGGACAGGCACTTCAGGACCATGAATCTTTACTTGAGAAACTGCTTCTCCAAAGGCATTCATGCAGTTTCAATATCAAACCAAAAAAAACCGTAACAATTATAAGATTGCGTCCTTTAGTCGTATAGAATTTTGTTGTTGTTTCATATTTTGCGAGTTTGTAGCATAGGTACTGCAGGAGAAGATGATTAATGATTGTGCGATGGCATGTTATTGTGGGGTACAGCGGTACAGCGCTAGGGACTCGGGATGTCGGGATATCGGCACATGCGTCCTCCCCGGCGCCGCGGCCGCCGCAGCCACCGTAGCTGCGGAACTGTCCCCTATTCCACTCACTGATCTATGTAGTGGGAGAAACGTGTATGTTTTCATATAGGTACACGTATATTTGCGTGTAACTACTGTAACAGAACCAATTTTTATACGTCTCGAAATTTATCACAAAATAACGTTTGCTATACCCACGTAATGTGGATACTGGATAATTTGGTGTAAACTACTTATTATGTACTTACATACAACAAACAGTGAATAGTTTGCGTATTTTCATTTTTATTATACGGTTTAAACTAATGAATAACCGACCGATTTCATATTCACACGGTATTTTAGTTTTGTCAAGATTCGGAAAAGTGTGGTAGGATCCGATAGGTGGCACTGTAGTCAAATTTTAAAATAAAATCTTTGTAACTATAGACTGGACTATCTGACTTAATAATACCATAATAAAATAATGAGGATACATTGACCATAGTGGACCATGCTGGCCCACGGTTGGCTTGGTAGACATTTGAATTACATGACTGTTTGGCATGTTAAGCATCTTATGATCAAGTGATAAATGCAAGCCATAGTTGTAATGTATTATGATCATTCTCTGATGAAACTAGGCCCATTTGAAATTGATTACATCTATGAGCTAAATAGTACCAAGGAGGTATACTGGTAGTTTGCCTCATAATTTCACGAAGACACCTTTAGAATTCACTCTAGGCTCCTCGGAGGCCCCGTCTTCCGAGGGAAAGAGATGTATAGAGCAATGGTTTAAGAAGCCATCTCGTCCATCAGATGGTAAATGGCCACTACATGGACATACATACGTTTGTGGCATCTGTGGCACTTGCAGTATACTACAATTTGAAATGCCTTGTATTATGTACTGTTATCGACAATGTTATCGATATTTTTTAAATTCCAACCTTGATGCAGTGGGTGCACGGGTAAACACGAATTATCCGTTCACCCATTGGTGGGTGAAGATAGTGGGTGCACGGGTAACGGCCTTGCTAATCTATGCTCTTTTTAAATTTTTATACCAGCGGCATCTATCTACATATATTTTGCCATTCATATTCAAATTTAATATATTTGTATTTGTATTTTTATTTCATTAGCCTACATTCTAATGGAAGGTACGTACCCATATTATTGTTTATGTAAATAGCCGCCGAGAGAGCAGTCCAGCAACCAGATGGTACCTAAGTGGCCAACGTAGCCTGTGATCATCAGCAACTCTAAAGGCATCACCTATAAGTTGCCAGCCAAGAAATAAGCAAAAAAGGAAGACGAAAGAAAGTACGGAATCTCAAGCCCTAATCTATCTATCATCTACTTTTATATCTAATGAGCAGTACACTTGCTTGAGACGACGTTGAATAACAAATAGATGCCAACGGTATTACCACATAATCTGAATTTTATCAAGAAAAAGTGGGATAACATCAAAAAAGAATCATCAAAATCGGTTCACCCAGTCGAAAGTTCTGAGGTAACAAACATTAAAAAATACAGTCGAACCGAATACCAGGAGGTATTTTCTTTGGAGGTCCTTTTTTGAAGTCGGTTAAAAATAGGAGATATTACTGTGCCAAATGCCCGAAACTGTATAAACTTGGGTCTTTCGTAGTCCATTGTACTGGACAGTGTGAAGACCATAATACTAACACATTAATGGTAGTACCACTACTGTCGTACTCAGTGATGGACTCGGGGTTCGGGGTTCGGGGTATCCCACACGCCCACACCGTAAACGGTAAGGACACAGTCCACGCTAATCGAGAGCAGATCGGCACACTACACATCTTTAAGAATGTTATGGACACTTTCAGGTACCTATGCTTTAATGTCGATTCTTTCTTATCTATGTATAAATACTGATTAATAATAATTTTTAACATGAACTTAATTATGCCAAAAAAAATGCGTGCAGAATTCGACCCCAAGCTCCCCATGCAAGAGCTGACGCAGGTGGCATGTGGACTACAAGTTTAAGGCTTTAAAGACATGAAAACAGTCTGGTTGACAAACGGCCGAAACAAAATTACAAATAAGGGACTTAGTACTCCGAAAATGTTTAAAAAATACAAAATTTTACAAAAACCTGTAACAAAAAACTTTTCTTGTATATTTTTGTCATGTTATTTTTCCCTTGGCATTCTTGTTCCGCTTTTAGAAAAACACTAGTTTGCAAGTCAGCCTTGGAACGAGACACTCGCCGTCAAGGTTAGCTACGAAGGCCGGTTCAGAACATCAACTTGACTCGGACTTATAACTGAAGAAACGAGATTATAAATAACGTAGTTATTTTTAACGATACTGAGCAAGAAACGGGTGTCTCTTTGCAAAGTCAGTTGATATTTTTTTATAGAAAGGGAGAGGGAGCTGCCGGGTACTTTGAAATAATAAAGTAGAGGGCTTATAACAGTAATAGATTACTTATAATAGATTTGTTATTAATCTGTAAGAAAGCTTTTTAACCCCCGAAGAAAAAGGGGTGTTATAAGTTGGGCTGATCTCTATGCCTGTCTGTGGCAACGTAGCTTTCAAACGGATGAACCGATATTGATCCACTTTTTTTGTCTGAAAGGTGACTTAATCGAAAGTGTCCTTAGCTATGTTTAGTGTAAATAACACTGTCGGTGTTTATTTTTTTAATTTAACATTATTGTTGATATAGAGCCAAAGATATTTTTGGGATATTCCTGTACTCGCCAGCAAACGACCTTTTATGTAAATAGTCGTTAAGTAAATATTCGATAAACGATAAGATCGCCCAATTAATGGTAAGTGATGACCGTCGTCCATGGACATCATCGGCTCTTTGCAATCGAAGCTGGATTCTGTTTTATAACTGAATTTCCAACATACGATAGAAGATTTTATGTCAGTTCTGGGGCCGAGTTATTCAATCAGGCAAAGAACCTTGAAGCCTTCAACAGAAAAACGCGAACGCGATTGCCTCAACCCTTTTTTAGTTTACAAGAATGCACTTAATTTAATTCCAGACTGGGCATATCTGTCAGTGTCTTCAGCATTCTCTGACCTCAAGACTCTGACCTATCTCTTATATCTTACTTAAACCTATCTCCAACAGTCTTACCTAGAGGCTCGGCAATGTCGGCATCCTGTCAAGAGCCAGGCGGCGGCGAAATGATCTGAAGATAAAAATATAGCAAGACGTTTAAAAACGAAGTGTTGATAAGGGAAATTAGATTTTTTCCAACATTTTTCTTTCATCTTCTACTAAGCTTACTTACTAAACTGACAAAGAAATGGCACATTTTCTTCTTTCATTTTGCATCCTTTATCGTTTAAAGTAGATTTTCAGTCCACTTAACTATACTTTTCATTTCCTTTGATTTCCTAACCACGTATTAAATCATAGTTGCAGTAAGAAGGTATGGTTAAAAAATGCTGTACGAATCAGAGACGCTGGCATCCTTTTAGAAGTATTTTTTTAGTAATCATTGCGTGTTTGTAAGATTTATAAGCTTATGCTTATTATGTTGTTAGTTTCCAAAATATTAAAACAAAGAGTACCTAAGTATTATCTTGTGATAGCCTAGTTTTACTGTTGCTTGGAATAATTTGAGGGTAAAAATAGGAAAGTATGTTCAATATTTAAACCTTATAAAAAAAACCATTAGAATTGGCTTCAACCCGTTATTGGCCTACTACCGACATGGGTTTCTCCTTTTGAGGAGGCCTATAGTATACTCCACCACGCTGCAGCGCTGCTACAGTGCGGATGGGTGGAGAGGTTTGGAGGCCAACTCAAGTGTCGGAAGTTGTCATGCCACGCTAGGGTCTCCGACATGGCTTAACGACTGTTATCTTACATCAATCACTTAGCATCAAGAGAAGAATTAGTTTAGTTTATTTTTAAATTTAAGTGATGGAATAAATAGCTAAATCATAGATTACCGTTTGATACGTGGAAACAGACGGATAAGGGTGATCTGAACAGAACGCTAAACCACGTTTACGACGTCTGCCAGCGCTCGGACTAGACGTCGTAAACTGAACCAGCTAATCCATAAAGCATTCTCTATTTTCAACGCAACCAATTGGAAAATGCTTGGCTCACTGCCAATATCATACGATAAGTAGTAATCTAACCTCGTGATGCAAGGGAGTTAGGATCGAATTCTGCATGACTCTCTAATTTTCAAACTATGTGCATATTAAAAATATTAATTGCTTGCATAAGTGATAGGGAAAAGTTTTGCAAACAATGAAACTTGCACGAAACAGTTCTCCATTTCGTTCTTAAAGATGATTGAAGTCTTCTGATCTGCTCTAGCCGTGATGGGGTGTCTCTCCTATGAGCCTTCTCACTATGAGAGGAGACCCGAAGCCAGCAATGGATACAGACATTTGCAAAGACAACGATATTATAACTATCATAATTGCCCTTAAAATTGCCTCCACTACCCAGTAGCGTAGCGTGGGGGGGGGGGGCAGGGGGGCCCTGGCCCCGGGCGGCACATGAAGAGGGGGCGGCAAGCCACTCGATTTTTAAAGAAGAAAAAAATATATACATTAAAATTTGTAAGTAATAGTATTTTATTTTTAGTTGTATTAGTTTAATTAAACTATTGCCTATTTGTACTTGAAGAATCAACATTCTTTGTTTAATAATTTAATAATTTTATACATTAAAATTAATTTTATTTCAATTTTAATGTAAATTGTGCTATGAAAAAAACAAGGAAAGTGCATTTTTAATTAATAAAAAAAAATTAAATAATATGGGGCGGCAAAGATCACTGGGGGGGGGGGCAAATTTTCGGTCGGCCCCGGGCGGCGGAAGCCCACGCTACGCCACTGCCTATGTTTGGCCTTCAACCACAATTTAATTAGCTTAAAATCGCCTTTGGTTAAATATCGATTACATAAATGCCACTAACCAGCTTATATCTAGGTGGTATCATGTGGGTCTCGCCAGCTCGCGAAGCGGCTTATCACTCCGCAGCATAAGTCGAGACTGACTTATGCTGCGGAGGTAGAGGTAGTTTCCGCTATGCGGCATCAATGTGCTGGAACAATATTGTAGTAACTATCGAACTGTCAGGAATCTCGTTTTATCGTCTGTTTAGATTAATTCGGTCATATAACTACATCAGCGTAAAAACGTCTCAAAACGTCAGCTGAACAGAAAAATGACGGAAGATGCACATTGAATACCAAGTAACGAGTTGCGAGATTTATTGCTAAAATATTTGTCTGTTTGTCTATTTTTAACCGACTTCAAAAAAAAGGAGGAGGTTCTCAAATCGACTGTTTTTTATGTATGTTACCTCAGAACTTTGGACTGGGTGAACCGATTTTGAGGATTCTTTTTTTAATCGAAAGCAGGTGCTTGTCATGTGGTCCCACATAAATTTGAACGAGATCTAATAAGTACTTTTTGAGTAATATCGAAGTCGGTTATTTTTTGTTAGTAATATTTAGTCTTCAAAATACTTGGACGGATTTTTTTATTGACTTTACATATAAATACATTGAGGTAGAAGTCACAATTTATAAACATACGTGTACACCGCAAATTGACGAATTTGACGAGGTTGATATAAATTAACAAATTCTCATGTGATATTGTGATACAATAACTAACGGAGTTTTAGGAAACTACGTGTATTCCAAAATGTAGGGTTGGTTTGGCGAGCAAGGAAGTATTAACGTAAGAAATCTGCAAAGAAAAGTATGAATGCAGATCAATGGTTTGGAAGTAATCATCAATAAAAACACTATTCACGAATATTATCCACGAATATATTATTATTACAGGTCAGTGATGTTATGACCAACATCTTTTTTGGAGTAAATAGCTTATGAAATATGTCTGTGCATTTTTTCTAAGCTGACTTAACAGTGTAACGGAACCAAGAATAACGGTACAAAAAATATTAATTGAAAATGTATTTAATTACACCTCGATAGATTTTCTTATTCATATAGATTTAACACATTTTTGGAGTTTACTCCTCAAGAATCGATTTTCATACGAGTATACGAGTATAAGCTCGGGGTATGAAAATTTATGGGGAGTAAAATCAGACTTTCTCCGTTACAATACGTTACGTTAGTTCGCAAATTACCAACCAAGAATCTAGATAGCGTTGTTACTGATTTGACAATTTAATATAACTACCAATCAAAAATCTAGATGGCGTTGTTGCTGATTTGACGATTTAATATAAATTTAAATGTATTAAGCATGCTTTCAGTAATATAAAAAAATTGTGTGTGTCAGCTCTGATTAGAGATACGAGACGTAACATCCATAACGTAACGTAACGTAACGGAGAAAGTTTGATTTTACTCCCCATAAATTTTCATAGCCCGGGCTTATATATGAAAATCGATTCTTAAGGAATAGTAAATCATTTACTAACTCAATTAAACTCATTTACTAACCTATACATTTTATAATAGTTCGATTAATAGTAAACTTCAGTCGTGCATCGGAGCTGACACACACAATTTTTTTGGTATCAAAGTAAAAAACTGGCTGTAAAGCCAATTAAAATGTTTACAAATCATAGTGATAATATGTGATAATATTCCGAAAATACATATTTGTTTTCCTTCATTTGAATATAATAATAGTAGAGTTGTATATATTTCCACGTTTATCGCATGCAACTATCTCGGACCCTCTTGTTTCGCTCCATAATTGGAGCAGGTTGGTCTAATTACGAGTGAGGCGAGGAATGTGGGCAGGAATGGCGCTCCGCCCGCTCCGCCCGCGCCGCCCGCGCCGCTCGCGCCACATTCTTCCGGAGCATTTGACAGGAGAGGAGGGTGCTCCATGACTTTGATTCCCTAGACAACGCGACGGGTCTTGTGATTTTTATTTATATACTTAATTAACAGTAGTGTCTTCGGAGCCTTTTGTTTTTTCAACAGTGAGTACAAGACTTTGACCCCAACGCTTGGTTTTAATTTTATGCGTATTATTAACCAGTAGGTAATGTTCCCCGGCAGTTAGTACTTTGCTTTCCGTCGAGAGACTTTTAATACCTTTTTATACACACGAAACATGGTGAGATGTATTTTTCTTAATAAGTAAATTGACTACCGTGCCACCTATACGATTTCTATCATAATGATAACGTATGCTTACAAAATATATTGTGAAGGAAAAATATGAAATTTCATAAGTGTGATAATGACAAAAGCAAAGCTAAGCGCAACAACCCATAATTGTGTCACTGCTGGGCTCGGGGTTTCCTCCCACAATGTAAGGGTACAGGCCTTAGTTTACCACGCAGGCCAAGTGCGGATTGGTAGATTTCACACACTTTTGAGAACTTTATGGAGAACTCTCAGGTGTGCAGGTTTCCTCACGATGCTTTCCTTTCACCGAAGGAAGTTTATTAACTTACGAATAACCGCCCTCGCTTTGCTTCGATTTTCTTATTTTATTACATCTTGGGTATATAACCCAAAATATTGGAGTCTATTAAGTATCCCTAATTTTTTTGAAAATATAATATAGCCTATGTTACCCAGGGATAGTGTAGCTTTCCAACAGTGAAAGAATTTTTTAAATCAGTTCAGTAGTTTCAGAGCCTATTCAATGCAAACAAACAATCAAATCTTTCCTCTTTATAATATTAGTATTGATAGATAATACGCACATAATGAAAATAAAATGAAATGAGGTGCGTGCCAGGATTTGAACTTGGGCCCCGGCGTTCGGGGGACCAATCTAACCACTAGGCTATCACTGCTGTTAACGACAAATCGTAATAAACTATTCTAATTTAATTACTTACAATACAATAAGTAGTACCATTACGATAAATCGCAAAGCCTCTTTCTTATTTCAACCACCTTGAATACACATGATTAAAACAGATATTATTGCTAATTACAGTAGGTATACAGTTTTTTGGTAACAATAACTCTATTTCGCAATATGATTATTTATTTAACTTATAAGTACGTATGTTAGTTAATAAGATAAATAATAAAAATTAACTATAACAATATTAGACCTACTCCCAACTGTTTGGTAACAAAAAGCAATGGAACTAAATTAAATTCGATGCTGAAAACCCACGTTTGATGGTTGGTATGGCTTTAATTATGGAATAGGTTGATGAACTTTCGTTATCCTTCCAGCAAATGTGAATTTTTCTTCTAGTTGTAAAATTCATTTACGGTGAATTTCCCGTGGTGCTGCGTAAAAGCAAGTACATAATACTCGTACATCATCGCAAGAATCACGTTAACGTCCATTGGCCGTAGCACGTGGTTGTCCATAGATTAATATTGTATGTGGTTGTCTGTGGCCGAGGGTCGAAGGGCCTCGGGTACAGCGGGTGGGAGGTGGGAGGTGGGAGGCCGGGTGGGGTGGTAACCATATAATTGGTACGAGGGCAGCTGTCACAATGACACCGGTGTTGATTGTCATTGATAGCGACCGGCCAGCGACCAGCAATCATTCCGAATCATATTCCGCGGGTTTTTTGTTACCTGACAGCTCCTGGCTTCGATCGAGTAAAAATAATCAACCAAATAATAAGCTCAATGCTTTTGTTTATGACGGATTAATTACGGTTGGATCACCAGTTTTTAACCGACTTCAAAAAAAGGAGGAGGTTCTCAATTCGACTGTATTTTTTTTTATGTTCGTTACCTTCGAACTTTGGTCTGGGCGAACCGATTTTGATGATTCTTTTTTTAATCGAAAGCTGGTGCTTGTCATGTGGTCCAACATAAATTTGAACGAGATCTGACAAGTAGTTTTTGAGTAACTTTGAAGTCGGTTATTTTTTGTTAGTAAAATTTAGATTATTAGGGTTCCGTACGAAAAAAACGAAAAACGGAACCCTTATAGGATCACTCGTGCGTCTGGGCGACCGCCGTTCTCAGCCAATTTACTCTGAAACTACCAGTAGTTTTGGTCCAGACTAAATGAGTTGAAATTTGGTACTCGTGTACTTTTTTGTGACCCAAAGACGAAGACGACGGTATGTAAAACTACCTTATATAAACAAAATATATTAGGTAAAGCTCCTTCAATATTCAATAAATTACCTAAGATTATAAGAACGACAACCAACACTGAATTTTTTTAACAACGACTGCAAAATCTCCTCCTTGACAAGTGTTATTATACAATTAATGAATACATGACGGATAAATTATAGCGCATTTTTATTATTATTATTAATTTTGATTATTTTTATTATTGACTATTATTATATAATTAAATTATTGATTTGTCATACATTTAATATTTTTCGTTATTGTTTCTTAATGTATAATTATTTTAATAGTGACCTAAGCTATTATTGTACGCCCATATGTGGCAGGGATATAGCGGATATACCTATGTAACATACCTGTGTACCTATATTCCACAATAAATTGTTTTGAATTTGAACGTATAAAGTAATCAACTATTACGTACTACGTTATTTTTCTATTTTATTTATTTTTGCCGGTTTTTTTTAAGACCATAGACTTATTATAGATTTCCTTGTAATATTTAAGTAAAAAACTATGCTTTGTATTTTTTTCAAAATTCTAGTCGTCAGTAGTTTTGAAGATAAGGGGGGGGGGGAATGGTCATTTTCGACTTCTATTTTTGTTCTTTCTTCCATAATTTTAAAACTATCCATTGTAGAACTATAACAAAAATATATTTGAGATCCTTATTAGCCCTTTTATTTGACATACAACATGATACGGTCTGCAAAACAGTTTTGTTTTAAAATATTTATTTAAAAATATTTTTTTCCAAATTCATTTCTTTTCTTTATACCTTCGTCTTTGGGTCACAAAAAAGCACACGATTATCAAATTTCAACTCATTTGGTCTAGTAGTTTCGGAAAAAATTGGCTGTGAACGGCGGTCGCCAGGACGCACGAGTGATCCTATAAGGGTTCCGTTTTTCGTTTTTTTCGTTCGGAACCCTAAAAATGAAGCTGCGAGTCGGGCAGCAGGCCACCTACGGTACCGCACTCCGGCTACAGAGTACCGCCAATGGATTTGAACGGCGAACGGCGGAAATTTTAAACAAAGTTGATAAGCCAAGGAGAGCAATATGTTTGCAAATTTATGTTAATTCGTTCATGCCACATTAACATGGCAAAAAGTGGTAGGGCTTCTGATCAGCGTCCTTTATCTAGTACGACTTATCGTCAAACGCTCGCTTCTCGAGCTTATCATGTTTTTATTTCTCAGGTACTACTACTACTAGTACTAGGTACTACTAGTCGTTCTCAGAATACTTCCTACTTCAAAAGATAGAGCGCTATATGTGCAAAGTTAATAAGCTCTAACACCACAAATGAACTACTAAGGTTCTTATTTATGTACTACCCTTATTGTAAGTAGTAAATTTATACATACTGATTAAATATTCTTAAATGTACCTATTCATAGAAGAGTAAATCTAACGATAAGAGATAGGTACAAGTACAACGTGTAGCAACATAAATGTTTACTGCCAAAAACCGAAACTTTATTAGAGCGCTGTTACAGGAATTTTATGGACTAATCTCTATTGACGGGCACCTAATAACTGGCTCCGTCGGTATCGGTTGGCAAGCGGCGCGGCCGAGCCACTCGGAATACATCTAAACACCTCTTTCATATCTAGTCGCCCAAAAGTGCATCATCGGCGTTGCTAATTTCGAAGATGTTACGACATCGGGCACGGACGGGCGCTGCAGTGCGGGACTGAGGCCCGGCGGGGCGGGTGAGGGCGAAGGGGTGCGGGGGGGTGCGAGGAGGTGCGCGGGGGGTGCGGGGAGGGGCCGCGACCCGGTCACGAGTCACGAGTCGCGAGCCGACAGCGCGGCCGCGGCGCGAGCCTGCGGTGCGCGCCGCCCGCCGACCGACCGACCTAACCTCTAATTGAAAAACGTGTTAATTCTCGCTTTCCTTACGCTGGTGACTGGCCAGCCCCGCGGACCCTCGCAGCGGCACGGCGGCATGGCGGCGTGCAGCCCGCGGGGCGCGCTGTGCGCGGTGCAACTGTGCCACCACTGTGTTCAAACAACGATGTCGCTGTATTGTGCTTGCAGCTGTCACCTTTACGGTTTTGCACTTCGATATGTTTGTTTCATGGTCTTATTGAAGACGAAGAAGGTTTATTTTGTATATCGAAGTATTCTGTCGAACATAAACAGTGCGTAATACTATACTCGCTACTTTACTATATGAAAATATCAGCCGGATTGGGATATTATTCATATAAGTAGGTAGTTTTACATGTAATAAAATATTAAAGTAAAGATCCTTAAGTGAAACTTAATACATTTTTGTGTCCCGAATTTATTTAGTTACGATATTTGGTACAAACAACAATCCTACAAACTAGATCAGTAGACTTGTTTCATTTAAAATGATCCCTGACGGGGTGTTCATGGCTCATGCAGCTTCTTGAAGGCCGACAGAAGGCAAGCCGCAAGACAGTAACGCTCGCGTGTGTTCTAGATGACCGACAGCGTCCGTCGCCGGGACGATCACTATCCGAACCGAATGTGCAATACGAGTAGAAATGTGGACTTGATGTAGAAACAGTGAAGTGAGTGCGTCGCAAAGATGATTGTCGAAATACAGGAGGTAACGCTTGCCCACTGCCCACGCCCACTGTCCACAGCCCACGCCCACTGTCCACCGCCACGCGACCACATCGCACCCGGAACGACCCCGCTCATCCGCTTCACTCCTGTAGAATCGATGCAGTTTTGTTTATATTTATACCATTACCGACATAACAATACATTAGTGTTCAATGCCATGTTTAGGGCTTCAGCTGAGGTGTTCACTTAGGATATAGTTTGTTTAGTTAGCGACAAACGAGCGGACGACATTTAAAACAGCTGCCATACAGCAGTAGATGTAATTAGTTGTATGAAAGTTTGTAGGTGAAAGCGCTTCCATAATTAAACCACTTGCTTTAAGTAACACGTCTTAAGTTATAATATATTCCCAAAATTTCTAGCAAATCAACAATGTGCGTGGTTAAATATAAATCTAAATATAAATCTAAAAGAACATTTATTACAAGACGCTATAAAAATGTGTTTGTAGTGCGATTAAAGTCCTATAAATGTAGAGCACTAAAACTCTATCAACAAGCGAACTCGAGTAGAGCAGCATCGACAGGTCTCTCTTTCTCAAGATCAATGTAAAATAGGCCACTGAGGTGCCCCTGGTGCCCCCTGGCGGCCCTGGCGGCCCTGGCCACCGCTCACAACAAACTGCTATCTGCTGCATCGTTTTACTCAAAACATACTGAACTTTTAATGGATGTGATTTTATGATGATAAAATTAACTTACTCGTAGATTCAAACAATAAATAAAATCCTTCGAAAACTAAAAATCAAAACATATCAAAAATTTAGAATCTTCTGTAATCATGCGATTAAAAATGACGTATTTGGAACAAAATTTTAATAGGTTCTGATTACGATACTACAAATAATTATATTATTTTTAAAACCTATCGCCACTAATACTTGTGCCGAAATTTTGAAAAGTGTTATTGACTATGAAAGATGTTTATTTCCGACCTACCTCACATGCTGGCGAGCAACCTTCTCGTAGCTCCATCCTTGACCAGCAGGAGGACGAACTCCAGTTTAGATTAAAGATCGTGCAGGCCACTAGGTCAACGCACAGTGCGTGCGAGGCGCGGGGCGTGTCAGTGAGGGGCGCCGCGCGGGGCGCGGGGGTGCGCGGGGGGGGGGAGGGAGCGGGGGGCGCGGGGCGGGGCGGGGGCGCAGGTCGCGCGGGCGTTGCACCGCTGCAGCCAGTACTGCCACTACGGCCCCTACGGATGCCGGCTACGCACTACGCTCGTAGCATCGTAGCACCACTACGCCGTAGCGCTACCGTGGACCTACATCAATACTAGAAATGCTTTCATTTAATATGTTTCGTCCTGTCAGTTAATGAATGGTGATGAGTTGTTGACGCGAGACGCGAGCCGCGAGACGCGACCCGAAAATGATAATTACCTGTAGTACAGATAGTTAACATCTGATTCGATGCATATTCGATTGTAACGAAACGTTAGGCACTTGCCAACGATCCGAACATGTAGCATGCGACGTGTAGGTAGGTATCCCGCGACGTACGGAACGAACCGATGCATAAATATGTGTACAGTCGACTTGTGTGAATCCGTAATGAAATTGTTTTCAGAACAGCTTCACGACCGAGACAATATAACGTGAACATGATCGATTGTAACCGTTTAGAGACACGTCACTGAGTGTGTACTGTGTACTGTGTAGTAACGATGACTGTAGTAAACTTTGCCGTAAGTGTTGTTGTGCGACGATCAGATTTACCTCACGCGTCACAGAACATCATCACCACTTCATTAGATACTTCAACTCATCGAGTGATCAATCATTTAGTGGTCCTTTTGCTACGACTTGCATGGAAACTTCTGAGTTATTTTACATTGCATAACACAAGTAAAGTTGAATGTTAGTATCGCCGTAGACGAGGGCGACGTGGATGTGTGTGTGTGTGTGTATGTGTGTGTGTGTGTATCGCGAAGTGCTTTTAAATCCAACGTTTATGTAGAGCGGTGGGTGAAGTGTAAACTTTGTTTGCAGGAGGTTAGAGGAAAGAGGCCTTTCAAGATATGGGACAGTTCGCGGAACGTGAGGAAGGGGCTAGTCGTCACGAGCTTTGAGGAGCTCATACACAGAGGTGAGTCTATACACTGTACACTGCTATCAGTCTATACACTGTACACTGCTATCAGTCTATACACTGTACACTGATACCAGTCTATACACTGTACACTGATACCAATCTATACACTGTACATTGATACCAGTCTATACACTGTACACTGATACCAGTCTATACACTGTACGCTGATACCAGTCTATACACTGTACACTGATACCAATCTATACACTGTACACTGATATCAGTCTATACACTGTACACTGATACCAGTCTATACACTGTACACTGATACCAATCTATACACTGTACATTGATACCAGTCTATACACTGTACACTGATACCAGTCTATACACTGTACGCTGATACCAGTCTATACACTGTACACTGATACCAATCTATACACTGTACACTGATATCAGTCTATACACTGTACACTGATACCAGTCTATACACTGTACACTGATACCAATCTATACACTGTACACTGATACCAATCTATACACTGTACACTGATACCAATCTATACACTGTACACTGATACCAATCTATACACTGTACACTGATACCAGTCTATATAGTACACTGTACACTGATACCAATCTATACACTGTACACTGATACCAATCTATACACTGTACACTGATACCAGTCTATACACTGTACACTGATACCAATCTATACACTGTACACTGATACCAATCTATACACTGTACACTGATACCAGTCTATACACTGTACACTGATACCAATCTATACACTGTACACTGATACCAATCTATACACTGTACACTGATACCAATCTATACACTGTACACTGATACCAGTCTATATAGTACACTGTACACTGATACCAATCTATACACTGTACACTGATACCAATCTATACACTGTACACTGATACCAATCTATACACTGTACACTGATACCAGTCTATACACTGTACACTGATACCAATCTATACACTGTACACTGATTTTTATTTATTTATTTATTTTATTGAACGCCAACATAACAAACATTATTTTTAGCACATCATATTCAACAAATAGTAAATTATCTTAATGTCATTATAATTATAGGCGTAGACTACATCCACATAGGGCGAGTATATCGTTAATAACAGAATGAATACATGTCAATCAAAATCGTAATACAAGGAAAATTCATTATACAATTCAAGTTTAAATTCAGATGATGAAACACAAAGTTATATAACCAAAATTATGAAATGTCAACTTCATGTAAATTAATATAAAATTAAAATTAAATTTAAAATCGTTAAAATATGTTGTAGATATAAATAATAAAATAAAAAATTCATTCATTATACAATTCCAATTTAAATTCTGATAATGGAACTTAAATTCTGATACCAATCTATACACTGTACACTGATACCAGTCTATACACTGTACACTGATACCAGTCTATACACTGTACACTGTATACCGTCATTACCGGACAGGGTATGGAAGATTACATCTACTGGGTTACTTGGTCATTTATTCCAAACACACTAGCACCTGTCCTAAAGCTTCATGAACAGACACAAAAATGAGATCACTCCGACAAACTAGAACTAAACATAATCAAATCATTTATTTACCTGTCACATAACCTATATACGTACTTTCAATTGAACCTTAGGAACGCCTTTAAAAAATAAAAAATAACTGTTATTTTAAAAATTGTTATGAATCCTATTTTTAGCCGACTTCAAAAAAAGGAGGAGGTTCTCAATTCGACTGTATTTCTTTTTTTTATGTTCGTTACCTCAGAACTTTGGACTGGGCGAACCGATTTTGATGATTCTTTTTTTAATCGAAAGCTGGTGGCCGTCATGTGGTCCCATATAAATTTTATTGCGATCTGACAAGTAGTTTTTGAGTAATTGAAGTCGGTTATTTTTTGTTAGTAAAATTTAGATTATAATTAAACAACCCGGTATATCTCTTTAAATTTTTATGTGGATGGGAGTTTGGATTTAATGAAAAATATTTTTATTATGTTGTATTGTTGAAGATGGCAACAGCAAAATATCTACTGCACCTGGTGTTTTTAATTACTGATTTCTGATATCTAACATGACGGGGTAGTTGATTGGATAAGGTGTAAGTTACATCAAAATTGACTTTTTTGCATGAAATAAGTTAGTGTTTGACAACAATCCCAATTACCATCAGGGTAAGTAGCGATAAATCCAAGATGGCGAACGCACTAACTTAATAAGTCCCTATTTCACTCTTCTCTTGAAGACACCTACATTATATGTGGACTTTATTATTCCTTCTTCTTTCTTAGTCTGCCTCCTATTGGTCGCTAGGCTCCTTACAGCCTAGCTGGACGCCAGTGGTACTCATGCAAGACTACTGGAGATCTTTAGATGCCTTGCTAGATACGTCCTTCTAAAGGCAACTGGCAATTGTATTGACGTGCATAGATTGCATCTCTCCAGGCAGCTACAACTGAATCTGCTTCTTCCTTCTATGACAATGCATCTAAAATGGAATTATAATGTTTTGCGGTTGCTCAGATTTTATGGTAGGGTCAATAATATAACAATAATAAAATAATAAACAAACGCTTACACGCTCATACCCCCCCCCCCCCCGCGGTGGGCATGAACGACACATAAACACATCACAATAACACCCATCACCCGAGTACAAATATTTATGTATCGGGATTCGAACCCGGAACCCCTCGCTTCGCAGGCAGGGTCGCTACCAACGAGGCTACAGGGCCGTCATATTTTTAGGGCGATATATTTTTCATTGCTTAAGTGCATAGATAATAATCAGTAATTGTGTACGCTGTAGTTAGCTGTGCATCTTTGAGTCTTTAATAATGTTACTGTCTAACATGTTTATTTAGCTCAAAATACAAAATGACCTCTTAAGTGGTTACAATATATTTATACGTATGTACAAACTTGCTCAGGTTTAAAACTGTCCTCTCGAGGGCGAGGGCCCTTCAGCCACGCTCGCCGTCTTGCCATTCCGAGTGCTACGCCGTAGCGTCGTAGCGCCGTAGCAACGTAGCGGTGTAGCAACATTCCTTGATGTGATTTTTCTACAATTTAAAATGATGGAAATTTTATTCTTGGGCTTTTTACCTGATGACTGTCAGGAAGGGTAATGTTTTTCGCGCGTATCTTGTATGTATGTATGTTTGTATGCGTGTAATATTCTTTATTACCTCGTATCTTTCAAACCGCTGAACGGATTTATATAATTAAGATGTCGTTAGATTCGTCTTGATAACTCAAGTGTTTTTATATAAGTGGAATTTAAAAAAAAACAAATATGGCCGCTGTGAGATCCCATTGTTTGAAGCATCAAAAAATAAAAATAAACCTGATAACGCAATATGGATATCAAATTAAAGAGATCATCATAAGGAGTTCAAAAAGGTATATCATGACAGGTTTTTGATAGTAGGTGGGTTTCTTAAATTTTTAAATGTATACTAGTTTCTTAATGAAATCAGATATTTCCCGAACAATTTAGTTAAATATTCAAGCAGGGTATCTGTTTAGACGACACTACGGTTATGAAACGATATACCAGGGACAGGTGTGAAGTACTTCCTACAATTATTTATTTTATAGACAAATTTGTTTCATATTTAAAAATTACTTCAAAAGAAACTCATCATTGTATACGAATAACAAAGAGCGTGCAGTCCGTAGTCCTGTCATTGTAGAAAGTACTTTCGCACTTATATTCTTTTCTCCGACACTGAAACCGAAATACGCAGACTATGTTGCAGATGATATATAATAATATAATATGTGAACCAACCAGATAAAGTGGCCTACCTTCTGCAAATTACTCAAATTTATTGAGAAAGTGTTCGAAATAAACCCAATAATATTCAAAGCCACTAAGCTGGGTTAATGCAGTTTTGTACACACATAATAATATGTTTATCTTAACATTCAAGTGACATGTTAAATTTGGCTATCTAATCTCTTTTAGATAAAGAACATTTGTAGATTAATCTCTATTTTGCAGCGAATAAACACCAGTTACATATAAATGTTACTTTATTTTGTGAAAAGTGGCCAAACTTTAAACTAAGAAACGAGTCGCCAGAAATCATTATTATAAGCACTATAAGGTTAACGGGCCGGCCGCGCGGCCGGCGCCGTGCGGTGCGGCTCCCGGCGTACTCGTACTCATACCAAAAAGCCTTGGCCCAGTAATCGGTCAGTAATACTCACTATGCACTAACCTAACCTATATGTTAACACGCACCCGGTGCATTACGGGCACAGTCGTACAATAAAATGTAAAGTTTGTACGTCCGCGTCGGGAAATGTATAGAAAGAGTCCAAGTGCCCTGGTGCTGGCAACATAAACACCAACGCACATAGACTAGTCGTCTTTTTACCCATTTTTTGTGTTTGATTGACGACATTTTAAGTCGATAACCGATTGAAAAATCCAACTTGCATCAACTTTGCACATTTTATAATGTAGACAGACATATCAACTTTATGAATAGAGCGAATAACAAGTTTATTACAAGCGATACCCAATAAAATTAACAATATAAAAGAGTACGGAAATGTGTTTTTATGCATGTCGTGCATTCGCCCGCGCGGCCGCGCCCGCGATGACACCGCACGCGGAGTTCCAATTTCATTAAACAGAAGCAATTGTTCACGCGACGTAGAATAATTAGATATAGAGGCGGCGGAACCTTTCATGCCTAATTAGAAGCATCACGCCCGCATCGGGGCTGGCAGCGAGACACTCTGTAAATCGTTTAGCACCAGGTCAATAAAATTTTCCGCTCAGCCTCTCGCCTGACCTGCTTTCGTCCTGCAGCCGCCAGCCTAGTTCGGTCTAGCCCCGCCTTATAAGCACTCGTATTGAAATAGAAATCTTTATAACGCTGAAGTGGTTTCGTGTCGCCATTACTGGACGCTGCCTTAAGTTTTCTTTTAAAACTCCGGCGGTTGAAATGGAGGAATTTTATTTCGGATGACGGATTTCTGAATAGGTATCGCTGCTGGCTCTAAAAGTTAATTTATCAAAGTATTTTTACATCAGGACGAAGTTTTGAATAGCTGCACTGCAACTGGAGAGGAGTAAAATATTTTATTTCCGTTTTCGTCATAACCGAATGTAAATTATTTGATTACGTCATCAATGTTGCATTAGTTAATTATGGTAAAATAAAGTGTGTATGAAGGCAGTGACTTTGTGCTTAAAAAGGTTACGGGAGCTAGACATGCCTACATCTTCAGGACTTTGGTTTACAGGCCTGTGAGATGCTCCCATGCCTCCCATAAGATCACGTGAACTGTTTGCTTAGAAAAAAATATTGTTTGATGATGTTTGTTGATGAAGCAGTGATAGCCTAGCGGTTAGAACGTTGGTCTCCCGAACGAAGGGGCCCGGGTTCAAATCCTGGCACGCACCTCTGATTTTCAAATATTATGTGCGTATTATAAGTTAATTATCACTTGCTTCGGTGAAGGAAAACATCGTGAGGAAACCTGCACACCGGAGAGTTCTCCATAAAAGTTCTCAAAGGTGTGTGAAGTCTACCAATCCGCACTTGGCCAGCGTGGTAGACTATGGCCTAATACCCCTCACATTGTGAGAGGAGACCCCGAGCCCAGCAGTGGGACAATAATGGGTTGTTGCTTTGCTTTTTTTTTGCTTTGCTTTTTGATGATGTTTAATTTGGCCAGTTCCTGCAAAAGCAATGAGTAATTTCACATTATCATAATCACACATTTCGTGTAGATAATCTACAAATCCATCCACTGTTAGCGGTGGTTTCAAAGCTGATTTCGACTACAGCCATGCTTCACCACTCCTATAGATTTGAGTTTCCACGGTTCAGTGACTTATGTAGGAACCCCATTACCCGAGAGCACATATACATATATGCACTCCGGTATTACCAGGATGCCACAGTTGGAAGCTCGAGGTCATGAAATGGTGCTATTCCCTAGCAATGATAAGCTTATCGTTATTTAATTAAAGCGAGTAAAATGAAAAAAAATGAAAAATGATTTATTCAGCAACCCTCATTACACACAGTTTCAGTGCACTAGCTCCCACACTAGGATTCCCTGTGTAGTGAGAAGCTAGGATTCACTCTCTCGTAACAAAAGTGGATACACAGTCAAATATGTTAAATTAGTTAACTAAATGTGTTGTGTTGTGTGATGTACCAGGCAAGGAGAAGCTATCGGTAGCGGCGGGAGAGCCGGTGCGGCTGGTGCTGGAGAGCGACGGCACGCAGGTGGAGGACGGCGAGTACTGGCGCACGCTGCCGCCCAACACCGTGCTGCTGCTGCTGCGGCCCGGGGAGCGATGGTACCCCACCGGCGTCGACGTCATCAAGGCCGGTGTGTACTACTACACTACACCCATGACAACACTATAGCTATAGCGTATATTGATACAAACTAAATAAAACTTGTTTAAATCCGATCTTAAAAAGAAATAATATAAGTACCTAATACCCCTTATATTCTGGAATTTAAGTAGATGTTACGACCATTATGATTAATTTATTAAAATTAAAGGGCAATATTTCAAGTTATTTCTATATCGTTAATACCTATTATTCTGTAATGTATTTGTAACGACATCAAGTAATAAAATGATTTTCATCTCGTTCCAGCAATATCAGCGATACCAAAAATAGTGTGCGAGACTATCCACGCGCTCGAGCTGCACGATGAGACACCCTCATGGAAAATCATGGACAACAAGGGGCGAGTCACGGTGGTGCTGCACTGGGATCAGCGGCCGCAGGCGTCGCCCGCGGCGCGCTCGCCCTCGCGGCAGGCCAAGCCCGACCGGCGGCCCTCGCTCGTCATCCAGACCTCGCTGGACCGGCCGCAGCCGCCGCCGCCGCACATCACGGTCGTGAACCACGACGAGCCGGGCCCCGCGCGCGGCCGCCTCTCCCGCGCCTCCTCCTCGCTCGACCACCACGTGCACACCTCCGAGTGCCGCGCCGCCGCCGCGCCCGCGCCCGCGCCCGCGCACCCCGCGCACCCCGCGCACGCCCCGCTGCAGCGCCCGCCGCCTGACGAGTGCGACTTCCACTGCTGCGCGCTGCACGAGGAGGGACGGCGCATCGCGGTCCACAAGAGCGTGGCCACCTCGCCGATCCAGGACGCACAGCCGCGGGCCTCGCCCCAGGGCCGGCCGAAGGGGCACGTGCGCTTCCTCGACGCCGAGTCGGCGCGCCGCGGCGGCGAGCGAGACTCCTCCGAGAGCGAGACGGAGAACACGCTGGTCGAGGATGAGGCGGTCACGTCGGAAAAGTTTCTGCTGCTGATCGACCAGCTGAGCGTCGACCAGAAGCGACACCTCACGATAAAGGACATCGGCATCATCCTCGAGCGGCTCAGCTCCAAGATCCTGGACGTGGAGCGGCTCGACCGCGAGTCCGAGTCCGACGACTGCTACAACTGGACGATAAAGGCCACCATCCGGGGGGACGCGCTGCGGGAGCTGGGCGTCATCTACAACGGGAACTACTACGCGATCAGCGAGCACCCCGGCTACCGGGAGGAGAACGAGGAGGCCGGCGACGAGGGCGAGGAGGAGGAGGAGGAGGACCGGCTCTGATCGGGCCTGTGCGGCGCCGCCGCGCCCGCGGCCGCCGCGCTGCGCCTCGCGCTCTGCCGCGTCGCCGCGCGCTGACCGCCCCGCGCGCCCGCCGCACTGCCCGCACTGCCGCACTGCCCGCACAGAGGAGGGAGCAATCGCGTCTCCCTACATTAGTATTTAACTCGAAGCTCAAAGTGATCGGAGATCGTGGTGATTAATTAGAGACTTATATGAAATTGTGGCGGCCCCGACTCGCGCCGCCCGAGCGGCCGCGCGGACCGAGACGCCGTCGATCCCTAGTTAATAATAGCGGAATTATTGTAAGAAAAACTGACTTCCTATCGATTATTAAGATGATAACGTAAGCGCAGTCGGTCGCCACGGATAGTATATTAGGTGTATGTATCCAATGTCACCGAATAACAGCACGAGTATTATATAGAGATCATCGTCAATGTTCTTAGCTAACGGACAGTCGGACACGACGAGTGCAGCCTGCGCAGTTGCGAGCCGACAGTACATTTTGTTTCAAAATTTCTTGTACATTTCTTTCGACTGGTTATAATCGCCATAATATAGGTAAATTCACGTACGTTTGGCCTAACTGTTTCATTTCATCAAGTTTCTTCCACGTGAACCATATTTCTCTCTCTGGCAAGGTCATGACACCATTAATGTAGTCAAAAATGAATAAATAAACAATAAATATAGTGACATTAGTATATTATACACGTGGTATTGTATAGTGCATAATCTACTCGCCGAGGCGGGTGTTCGCTGTTGGGATGTTGTCGCGGAGGATGAACGAGTGCGGGTGATGGACTGCTCGGGACATGCATGTATTACAAGTTCACGTCACCGACACATCAAACCGCGTACTACCAACTCGATGTTCACTCTAAGACGGATGAGGCAATGATTCAGAGAGAGCACATAACGTAATATGAATAGATATAATGAATTATATTAATTAATAAATTGAATGTTATGAAAGAGGTTGTAACTAAAATACGATTTACCGTCATCGCATCTCGTCATCGTGCCAATGGGTATTGGTAGTTGTAAGTCGATTCTTGTATTAAATAGCTCTATGGTATCCTAGTATAATGTTTTTAATTTTTGTATAGTACCGAAGCGTGAACGACTCGCGAACTAATTGTATAATATGAAGAAATTTATTGAGTTCGAGACCCCGCGGGGTCCCATGAATTGTATAGTTATTTAAGATGTAATATTAACAATTATTATTATTGAAGTATTACTGGAAAATGAAGTATGGTGTTTAGTGCCGGTACCGCGATACCGGAGTGTCGGTGTCGGTGTCGGGAGCCGCTTGGCTTGGTATTCCTGCGATGCCCCTATGTACTTTACATTCATTTGTTTTTCCCAACGATGGGTTCGATGCGGTTCATGAAAATCTACATTTGATTTTTTATTATTAATCTCTTCGCACAGCTTACTTCTCAATTCATTTTAACGCAATGAAAGATAAAATTATTTAGCAGATTACTTTAGTTTCAACTATTATGGAATGATAATTATTTCAATGTCCTCTTCCATTGTGACAAAGTCCATTTTAAAGTTGTACAACTGCTACTTGTAACAAACTAGGCTGGTAACGATTGGTTGTATTAACATTTTCTGGATGAATTTAATATAAATAGTTATTTGTGTTAAATTTCGAAGTGAATCGAATGTGTGGGTTTGATTGGGTGTACGTAATTAGTGATTGAAATGTTTAACACTGCGGTAATAGCAGCATTTTATAAGAAATCAATTTTCATGAACCGATTTACATTCCAATTTTGATCTTTTGATACATTATAATCGTAATAATTATACATTGGGTTCTAAGGTTTGATATTGTGACTTGTCTTAAAATTAATTAATTTCTAATATAAATTGCTCTCGCTATAAATTTTAGGAAGCGAATATCTTAAAGCATGTGGCTAAGTTTTACGAAGGAGATCCTTCTCAGATCACAATACAATTATTTATTACTGTGGCTCATTTCATTAGACAGGGAGGTGAACATAATGTATTGCTCTTATAGTCTGTATAAAATAACAGGTATTGTAAATTGTAAGTTTTACATTTATCATTCCAATATGAGTGGTTGTTAATTCTTTTGTTAGTCAACTATTACATTTTATTAAATTGATTATTCCCATGAAGTATGATTGCGAAGACAGATCTGAGATCAAATTATTTATTTTCGAGTATTAAACTTAAGTTTAGAAATATGTGTTTCATAACTTGGACATTGATAGTTGCTTGTGAAATAATTTTATATAATTATATTTTAAATAATTTTATTTTTTAACTCGGGTAATATGTTGTAATATCGACATCGACTGTTTACTGAGCGGAGTGCATTTATAATGGGTAATGTTGGCGTTGTTTGTAATACGACGTTGCTGATTGATACTATCACATATGTACATATTCCTTCACATGGAAAGTTTTTGCGTGTAGGGGTATTATAGAGACGTAGGGAACGCTCACCAGGAGCCAAAGCCTGCCTCTCTATAATCGCACCCTCAAACACGGCAGGTGTGGCTTCCATGTCGTTTAGATTACCTCGTGTATGTGGAGTCGCGATTCGTTTGTACAGCTAATGGTGAGTCTATGGAGTTACGGTTCGTTACGCACATTATTAATATAGTTAAAGACATTCTGTTTTAATATTTTTATGTGTATAGTAATAATGAAGTAAATCGTAAAAAACGCAACCGCATGCGGTTATTTCTAGCTTTATAGAAGATGCGATTGGGAAATTAAGACGAAAAAGTTTAGGATTTTTTAAGCAATTATAATTATAATACTATCGAAAAATAACCCAATAATTATAATGGAGTGTGTATGTAATGTGTGGATAGAAAACGATTAAAAATTACGAACCCTTACTTATTGTGCAGGCTCCTAGACTATAAAACGTATTAATAGACATTATTGCAATACAAATAATTAAATGTACGTAACTACGTTATCAATGAACGTGTGTGGATTCGTGAAGCAATTAAATAAAATTACGAATTTACTTGATTCGATAAACTTAATGAAGTATTGGATAAATAGAATCACTTAATTTCTCAATTGCAGTGTACACACTCCGACGCAGTCCGCTGCTCGACGCGACCGATTTTATATACATGTTTAATGTTTATTTAATAAGGGTGCAAATAATTAGTGTATTACGATTATAATACATTAATGAACTCAAGTAAAAGGTGCCAAAATTATACTGCCAAAAATAAGGTCGTTGTTGAATACTCACTGCACTGCCATGCCGTATTAGAAACTAATCGACCAGCGGGCCTATTATGAACTTTTATAAAACCATTCATGTTCCAGGAAATTCATTTATCGGGCTTGGAACGACGTATGATTGGCTAAACTAAAAAAAAGATTTCCACTTTTAAAGAGAAAATTCAATCAAAACTACAAACGCATTTAACGTTACAACAAAGAGATCCAATTAAACTATATAACACATTGTCAAATAACATAAATAATGAATTTAATCAAATTTTCAAGTTTAGGTATATAGATATAGCTAAAAATAGTAAATTTAGTGATTGGGCTACTGTAGGTATTTATAAAAGCAGGAACAAGATGTACGATCTCTATGCCGAGAAACAATACAATTTTTCTCCATCTTTTCAGGAGCATGTAAGAAATTATTCAAAAATCTTTAAAATAGTTTGCATTCAGGCGAAATCAATGTACATAAAGGACAAGATTATTAACTCGGATAACAAAATAAAAACGGCTTGGAATATAATTAGTAGTGAGAATGGTAACGCAAAGTCCTGTGATTTCAGTTACGAACTGTTGATTAATGATAACACAATCACTGCTGATAAAGACGTGGCAAGTGAGTTTGAAAATCACTTCCGTAATATTCCTATAACGTTAACTAGTTCATTAGCTTCTTCGCCGACGGAAGCACTTTCTATATTAAAAAATCATGTTAATGAATGTAATATTTTATTTGAATTTAAACATATAACCACTAGAGACTTAATTAGCGCATTTCAGTCTCTGAAGGTAAAGAATACCGGTGACTTATGGGGCATTTCGGTAAAAATAATACAGCATATTATAGATATTATAGCACCATATTTGGTCATAGTTTTTAATAAATGCATAGATCTAGGTATCTTTCCAGATCTTATGAAATGCAGCAAAATTATACCACTTTTTAAAACAGGCGAAAAAACCGATATTAATAACTATAGACCAGTTTCTATTTTACCAACTCTTAGTAAGATTTTTGAAAAAATAATATTGAATCAAATGCTGTCCCATTTCAACAATAATAATTTATTACATCCTGATCAATACGGTTTCACTAAAGGCCGTAGTACAACCGATGCAGGGGCTAGGCTTTTAAAGCATATATTTGAAGCATGGGAATCATCACAAAATGCCATAGGTGTATTTTGTGACTTATCTAAGGCATTTGATTGTGTTCAGCACGAAACATTGCTGTTTAAACTTGGCCACTATGGTATAAAAAACAAGGCCCTTAGCTTGATCGCGTCGTATTTGAGTGATAGGATACAAAAAGTTAGTATAAAAGATATTAAGTCATCGGGGTCACCGGCTGTGTTGGGTGTACCGCAGGGCTCGATCTTGGGTCCGTTTCTTTTTCTGGTATACATTAACGATTTACCACATTATGTAAAGAACCAAGCGGATATTGTACTATTTGCTGACGATACATCATTAATATTTAAATGTGAAAGGAATAAAGTAAATTTTGACGACGTAAATAGTGCTCTTTCGCATGTGTCGCGTTGGTTCACTATCAATAATTTGCTTTTAAATGCAAAAAAAACTAAATGTATAGAGTTTGTACTACCTAATGTTAAAAAAGTTAACAAATCTCTCAGACTGAATAATGAAATATTGCACATGGAGGAATCCACGGTCTTTTTAGGGGTGACCTTAGATAGTAAACTTCAGTGGGGCCCACATATAACAAATCTCGCGACTAAACTCGGTAGGGCTGCTTACGCTGTTAGGAAAATAAGGCAGTTTACTGACGTCGAAACTGCTAGGATGGTTTATTTTGCATATTTTCACAGTATTATGTCATATGCCATCTTGCTGTGGGGCAAAGCAGCCAGTATAGAACAAATTTTCATACTACAAAAAAGAGCTATTAGGGCTATTTATAAACTTAGATCTCGTGAAACTTTGCGTGACAAGTTCAAAGAAATAGGTATACTTACAGTAGCCTCACAATATATCTATAGTAACGTGGTTTTTATACGGAATAATATAAGCGCGTATAAACAAAATTTTGATATCACTAATCGCCAAACAAGAAAAATGCACCAGTTAGTAACGCCATCTTACCGTCTTTCTAAAGTGAAGCGATCTTTTATGGGCCGTGGTGTACAGTTCTATAATAAAATCCCAAAGTTAATACGTGATTTGCCAGTGGAATTATTTAAGAAACATGTAAAATCTCAACTTTTAGGGAAAGGCTACTATACTGTAGATGAGTACATAAATGACAAAGACGCATGGAAATGACCAGATCTGCAACCAGTTCCGTACAGGCTAGTGATACTTCTTTGTAAGAAATATACCAATGTATTTTATTTTTAAAAGATGTGCTGAGGAGTTTCTTTCGGCTTTTCTTCTCCTCCATGACAAAGCACCTTTCCGAAAAGCTGGTAAATTAAAAAAATGACGTGCATAAGTGTATCAATGATACCTACATGAATAAATGATTTTGAATTTGAATTTGAATTTGAATTTAAAAAGTGTCACGTGACCGCTTTGGTGATACGAATTTGACGTTTACACTGGAACATGGCTGGAATTAAGAGTTCCTTATAGACCGCCAGTACTCGTAGCTAGCGTTATTAAAATATACAAACAATAACATAACGTAATGGCTATCGAAAATCGTGTTCGAGATTTTTGGCTTAGGGATCTCGTAGAACCCCTAAGGTTCAAAGATCAGTAACTTTAAGTAAAAGACTGCACTGTATTGCTCTTTTACTGGAATATTTAATAAAAATATGGCTGTGAAGACAACCCACTAGTGTTACATGACGTGTCGGGGTGTGTGCACGTGCGCCGGCGCGCGGCGGGGGCGGGGGCGGGGGAAGGCGGGGCGGGGCGAGGGGCTGCCTTCATTACATGGACTTTTACATGGGCTGTCGTCAATTTAAGTAGTTATTGCAAATGCAGATTTTACTTTAAATTGTTTATAACCTATCTATAACCTAAAGACTGCACTTGTTCGTTTTTATAAACAAAGGTTTAGTTTATTCTATCCATGATTCTGTCGGTCTACCGTGTATCAAATAAGATAAATTCTGCCTCAAGCTGGCTACGGTGCAGGTGGCTCAAAATTATTGTAGGAACGGTTGTCGTTGCTACGGTTACCGTAGCATACCGTAGCCATTGCTACGACCGTAGCAAACATACCGTAGCAAAATGGATAGGTACCATAGCAAAGATAACCGTAGCAACGGTTAACGTAGCAAAGACAGTCAAGTAGCAACTATCCCAATTTATAAATTAATCCAAAGCGCTTGAAAATCCCATTCCCATGATTACTTTGAATTAAAAAGTACATAAAATACTATTATCACTCCTTTATTTCGTCGGAAATCATAAAATGGAACATGGTTGTATTCGGATGTTGAAGAATTGTCTACTGCCATCTTTAACATCCGAATACACCCCTAGCTAGTTGCGGCTTGACGTTCCATTTTATGATCTTCGACATATTGATAAATTTAATTTTTGTATAAACATTTTTAAGTCAATCAATTACTTTCGAGATAATAAGACGGATTTTTTAATCCAAATAATACAGAACAGCAACTGCTCATTAACCGACAGACTGTGTATGAAGGCATCCTGTGCACCGCCCCACGCCCCACCGCCCCACCGCCCCACCGCCCCACCAGCGGCTCGCGGTGCACCGTAGAACCAGGACTGATGTTATTTGTAAGCTTCACCGTTTACCTGTACACTACCTTTTCGTTTCGTTCGTCCGTTCGTGACTAAATAACTATCCGAATACACCCGGATGAGATGCTTGATCGCAGTTTTGCAGACATTTATTAAATCTGGGCATGTACTGTGTATCAGATTCTGCATTCAAATTCCAAGATTATATTTCTGTACCTACATTATAGGGTGGCGCAAAATTCATCACCATATCGGAAGATGCTATGATTTTTGCAAATGGCGGTAAATGGCAGAGAATGCTTTTAGCATTAAGTCCGCCTTTTGTTCCATTACTTGTTTAAGGTTCAATAAAGATTAAATAAATAAATATCGATTATTCTGCTACTACATTTTTTACATAAATCACAGGTATTCTGGGGCAGTAAAAGTGAAATCTTTAAGTAAGAAAGGTATAATAAAGATGATTTGGCTCTACCCTCAATAAAATACTTCAAGCGTCTTATTCGGGCGCCCACGCGCAGTCTAGGTGTTATTACGGTGTAGTAGATCGAGTCCTAATGGATCAGTTTTATAGGTTTTTTTTTACTAGCGATGACAATGTCTTTTTTTAATGTCAAGTGTTAATAACTACACAGCCATAAAGATACGTAAACATTGAATGTTAGTAAGGAAATATATTATAATCGATACAGTTAACGCACTTAGGTGAGTCATTCCGAACTTATAATAGTGTTCGATATTTATATTTTTAGGTTAAACTGAACCATTTCCTACGAAACAAAGCAATGTGTGTTGTGCAAAAACCAAACTTCATTGTAATTATAACGTTTTGTTAACGTGTGTGAGTGTTTATGTTGTAAAGTCGTTCAGACTACAATTCGATATGTATTTTGTAAACGGAGTGTCAAATTAAGATGCCAAATTATTTATAAACTGTTGGTTAAAAACCTTTATTCTTGAAGTCTCTACACCCTACACTTACATTTTATTTTAATGAAATAATAAATATTTGGACGTTGGTCGTCTAGGTCATAGACGATATTTGTTTTAACCATAAATTGAGCAAAATCGAAAAGACGTGACTATTTAGAATAATCTTGCAACCCTCAACTTAATATAGCTTATAAAACAATTGTCAGCAATCTATGGCACCGTAACAGCTCTATACAAATGGCATTTTCATTCGCAATAAAAAATTGCTAGTATTGTAATAGCCATATTGCATGATAGTTAATATTGGTTATGTTTTATTTATTTTAAATCTCAGATTTTCTAACAAAAGGTTTTAAATAAACTCGATTTGATTAGTCGATCTACCTTGACTCGAGTGCCAAGTTGAAGCTCATGGCAGCTTTCGATTATTTGTTAAAAACTGTTGCAGCATTTTACAGACAAACGTTTTTAAGGAGCAATACCACTACGAAACTCGCACAATAGTCAATATTTGACGTTTAATATCAGTTGATATTGTAAAGTCAATAGTACTTGAGATTAAAGTAAAAGAGACTTCAAGAATTGTTATAGTTAATTTTCCCTGTACTATTAATGAGTAAATGTGAAAATGTGTTGATGATTTTATACGAGCCGGATATGCGACGTCCCAGACGACGGGGGCAGTAGCAGATTTGTTTTGTTACATTAATAAAGTACCCGTAAAACTTCACTGCCACTAATTTAAAAATAAAAATATTGGAAATGATCCGCTCCGTGTTTCATTGTTTCTGATTTAGCATCCAACCTGCATCGATGCGACCCTGGAGTGGGCCCTTCTGGTTGCCGCAGGAGTTGGTGGGTAATTATTGTATCTGGTTATTTTGGATGTTTGTACTTTCGTTACTTCTTATTCTTCTCCATTAGTTCTTACAGTAGTACGCATTAAGATTAGTGCGGATTATATGGGGTTAAATAACATGAACATAATTTGTTAAAAGAAAGCCCCATAATAACAAAAACCAGTGCAGAACAAGTGTGAATACAAAATATTTATAATAAAACTACCCTCGGCTACCTTCATGTTGAGATAATAAGGAATATGTGTGGACCAATGAGTACAGTCACCTGCAGAGAAAAATAACCCATTTGTTCATAAATATACGAACAGCAACGTTTCCGTTGCCTGTTGCATTGTAAACAGATGGGTTACTTATCTCTGCAGGTGACTGTACTATTAAATATTCTGTGGGGTACAAAGTAGATGTACGAATACAACCTAGACCTTTTTATGAACTTCACTTAAAATATACAGAAGTGACAGTAAACTTCAACGTTTGAAAAGTCACTTCCACAGAGTACTTCTTCAAACACGAAAGAATGGAGTTACAAAGTAAATAAATTACGAATAAGATAATAATTATTGTAATTCGGAGTATAAAACATGAAATTTTCGTTCCTAACTAAGTGTGTGAAATATTAACATTACTTACCTACTTCAATTTCTTTAAAAATGTATTCGAGGTACGAGAAATTTCTTAAAATATTTAGGTAATAATTTAATTTTACACATTCTGCCTTTTATTCTTTCATCTGAGATTCTGCCGTACTAACTGATATAACGTAGTGATTAAGTACTCTGTGAAGCTAAGTTTTAGCTTAGCTGATTTTCAGTGTCCTCCTAAATTTATTTTAGTCAGAATCTCTCCTATTCATTTAACAGATATTTTCGAAACGCTCGACAAAGACGGTTACATTAATCCACACTTCACAATGTATAAAACTTGCTACATAGTATGAAAGTACTGAAAAATATGCCATTATAAGTTACACATGACTCGTGCAGTATACCATAATACATTCTCTACAGGGGCCTATTAATAGAGGAAGTCCTTCCCTTACAGTCCTGGCGACAATTACAATAGGACAGGCGAAGACACGAACACCTGCAAACAACGTTTTAAGGGGGTCGAAACATTCCTACGCAGAATCGCGTTTAACTTAGGTATAAACATTTTTATTTATAACGTCATCTTTATTTATAACGTGAAAAATAAAAATAACTGAGGTACCAGTGTCGTGGTAGCTCAAAGAAACTTTGCTCGGTGGTTTGCAGTAGGCGTCAATTTTTAACGTCTGCCAGTATCAATTTCAAATTGTTTACAATATTCCCTGCAACAAGTAAGAATCAGTCATCAGACTGTAAAGTGAGTCCAATTTATACGTACTGCAAAAGCTTGTATCGGAGAATTGGCCCATGGGATAAGCTAGCGGATATAATAAATATATTATATTATACATATATGCGTACACTGTTACACAGTAATACTACTCTATTGTAGGTATACATTTTGTCTATCAGAAAATAAGCAAAGTCTGGCAGCCCTGGGCTCTTCAACCATTAATATCTATATATTATATGTAGCAGCTATCTATAGGTATAGCTGCTGACAATAAAATAATATGTATCGTAATATATAAGTATTCCTGATTTTTAGGAAACTCACCATCCCAGACAGAAGTTAAGATAATCTCGTGCATACCGATTGACGTAACAGATTTGCAAAATAAGATAATTAGCTTGGAACGTCAACTTTTTGAGGCCAATAACTCCAAGGGAGCGACGAAGCAGATACCTGTCTGCACAACGCTGATTGAACCAACGCCACGAAATACAAACACCGTTCTTTCGTGCCAATGTAGTAGCGTGGTCAAGCCGCTCGGTTTAGGAGATGACAATAAAATGTCCTCACAATATGACGATGGATCTTCTAAAACAAGGAAATCAACGGTTTCCTTTCTTTTCCCGACCATGTCGAGCACTGGGTTGCAGCAAAATCAACCTTACATGGCAACCGAAAATTGGATCGAGAAAGAGTCGATAGACACAAGCATCGTAAAAGGACATCGTAATAGATTTTTTCGCAAATGTAAAAAGAAGAAGTCTGTTAAGAAGAAAGACAACCATAAGACTCCACTCATTTATTACGCTACTACTGAAAACAGCCCATTTACTAGTTATGGAATGTCAACGGACCTGCCTTTCCTAAGCTACCCGAAGCCAACAGTAGACAATGTCTTTAGTAAAACTTACTTATCCAATGTTATTCAAAGACATTTTGATCCGGAACGAGTCGTTGAGGAATTTTCAGACACGAGTCATTTTACCTCACCGGTGTGCAGAGACTATCACAGCCCTGGCCATTGTCCGTACGACTCAGACGTGTGTTCGTGTTGCCACGGTCGTTTCCAAGATGTTGATAGATACATAGGCAAAAACCAAAACTTCTTCATTGAACCGATCACCACGCACTTGCATAAAGAATTTAATAAAGATGTCTATTACGATTCAAATCTTTATGATATAGTACCCGTTAAGGAAAAAGCGGTTAAAGTACCAAAGGATGAGAAGCTTGTGATAAAAGAACCAAAGCGAGCCATGGACATTCGATGCTGGCCTGAAATAGCGCGAACCAAACCACGATACCAAAGTACAACAATGCACAACCAAACGAAAATACACACCAAACATAAAAACAACAAGAAACCTACATTTCACTTACAAGGCAAAGATAATATAAAAATGAAAACGCCAAATCACTACAGCGATTATAAAGTAGATAAAAGAACGGGGCCCACTGATACTTCCAAAAGCTTTTGCATAGATTGCAGTGAAATTTACCCAAAGCCACGGTTTGCGTCACATAAACCTGATAAAGCAGAAACGGAACCGGTAAGAACAGTTTTTCGAAAAAATGCAGAGTGTTTAACAATAGACGTCAGTCCCAAAAATCTCACCATTACTAGAAGCATACAGATCGACATAAATTCAACAGAAACAAAAACCGAAGAGACATTAAATCAAATAAAGAGTATATTGCAATCAGTCTTAGCAGAAGTCAAAACAAATCCTCAAGTAAATAATTTACCAGAAGCAAAGTCGAAAAAAGATGCAATCATACAAAAAGGGCCTTCTCAAAGTAACGTACAAACGTGCTCATCGCTCTTACATAGTTTTACTTACAACAACTCGTGTAATACTAACCCTTATCTGCAAACTTGTTCTCGTCAGATTGCCTCACCCTTTTGCTTAACAAATATCCCTTACCAACGTCCTAACTGCACACAAAACTTTCCTCTGCTCATCCAAACACCTGGACATCAAAAATGCGGATGTTTCTATAAAAGTAGCAGTCACAAAAATACACCAGCTCAGAAGCAAGCAGCGAATACGGCTACCAATACCGAGATAGATAAACAAGAGTCCCAGAGTGGTGAAACAGAAAAGCTGATAAAAGAGATATACAAATCTATTGCACTAACTATGGACTTTCAAAAAGAAACTTCTAATAGTGAATATGACGAACTTAAATCGGTAACAAATAATTACACCGATGCATCTGACCCTAAAGAACTTCACAGCACAATCGTTGCCATGTGTGACGCGCAAACTGGGCATACCATGAATACATTCAGTACAACAACTGTCGGAAGTAATTACAAAGCAGACTCAAAACCTGATGCATACCGAAAAGAAGTTGAACATTATTTAGATTATGAGAGTCAATCGACGGAGCATGAGTTATTAGAAACTGAAGAGAACAACAGGAGTAAAGCGAACGTGGCATCAACGATCAGCGAACATTATTCAGAGGAACTGACCACAGATGATGAGAGTGAGGGGAACGTAGAAACAACGGAAGATGTAAAGGTAACAACTGTTTTATATATGGATCCCAAAAATTACGCACGATTTGAACTTACTGCCATTTGCATGGTAAAGTGGTGCCGTATTTGAAAATTACCAATTTTTTTTGCCTCAGTTCGCTTGTTTGGAACACGATATGGTAGGAATATTGATTGGACCATACTGCTTCGAACATAAACTGCTAAGCAATGACTGGTTTGAAAGCCACATGCCCTTAAGTGGATTTCCTATACATAAAACCATATTCTATGTGCTATATATCCCAATTTTAAATAAACAGTTTTTTAATTTATTAAAATCTTGCGTAACTTTTTGGGTCACCCTATACTTTTAAAATAATTAAGGTGTAGGTAGATAATCACAAATATTTATATTTAAACCTTTAGTTGCAGGATAAAACTGAGAAGAAAGGTTTATTTAAGAGGATGTTGGGATCCGTGAAGCTTTTCAATAAGAGCAAGCAAAAGGAAACTAACGGGAATAAAAAGCAAGAGTTCACGCATAAAGTTCATTACGAGAATGTGGAAAGCGATTCAGATGATTATCAAACAATATACAGTGAGAAAACTAGGCCACAGCAACAGTTTAATAGGAGGCGTCATTACAAACCAAGAAGCTACGCGACGTACAGACCTGCGCAAGAAAAAACTGCGCAACGAATAAGAAACAACAGGCGATCGCCTTACATGGAACAGGAATACAGAAGGCAATGGAACGAACAGCTGATGTTCCAGCGAAACCCGGGGAGAAGGTACTCATCAGAGCGGCCATATTCCTTTCAACAATCACCGGTGTACTGGCAGAACTACGAAGCTCGGAGCGCCATGGTGGACCATCGTGTGCCATACCAGACCACATACAAGCCCACCTACAATACACCTATCAAACCCGCGGTTCACAAGGTGGAGCAGCGGACGTCTCCATTAAATGTGGTGGACACAAAGGAAGCCAAATCAAAGTTTAGTTGGTTAAGGAAACACAAAATAGGAATATCACAATGCGGAGAGCAGTGGAAAAAGTTTATATTAGAAAACTAAATTGAGTGTCGTATAAATGTTATGTTATGTCAACAAATTGCGCAGTGTTATGTATTGTTGTATTTAGTTTCGTAATTGTCTTTAAAAATGATGATCAATATGTGATAATATGTATCAGACTTAGACAAAGTCACCATAAAAAATTGCTGAAATCATTTCATTTTCATAATTATGTATGTTGTACACCAAAGACGAGTATTTCTACTTTAAGTCTGATTATTCTAAGTTGTTTATTTTTGTATACCAAATACTGTTTTAATTTTGAGATATTTTTTTTCGAAGTTTTACGCAAAATTGTCTGTTTGTATGTCCGTACAAGTTTTGTTGTAAACAGGAAATAAAACACCGAATGCTACACTACGATTGTATTTCCTTTGTGACTTGTGCCGACAGCATCATTAAAGTGGATCCACACACAAATAAGTTAGGCTTAAGTATTGAAGTAGTACGAGTGAATGACTTAGTTAATCTTGACACCTTGCTTCTCCAGCGGCTTGTACAGGTAGGTGAGGTCGTCGATAACGAATCTGTAAAACAATTACGTATTTAGATGTGCAATATGTTCAGAAATGTTTATTGAAACCACAGACATGTATATTGAAACTCACTGCTGATGAAAGATAGCAATAAAAGGTTTATATTCCAGGAGGGGGGAGGGCTAAACTTCTCAATCTCCCTCTTAACGCATAACAAACAAGAACTTCTATGGACAAAAATGGGTACGTAACTACGTACTGGAACTAGAATCAATTAAAACGTAGTGATTAAGTACTCTGTGGAATCAATCAAAGAGGGAGAAGACCCCCTCCCTCCCCTCTTTGCGGCCATGAGTGTTTGGAAAAGGGAGATCTGCCGCCAGGCGAGGTGTGTTGCCTGGGAGGCGGCCGAGCCCCGACTGATGTTGTCGGAGCGTTTCTATATATGCAACCGATGCAGAAAACTTCAACAGCGTGATTCAGGTGGTCGTGACGTCACCGTGTGTCGCCGTGTCACCTGTAGAAGAGCAGCGGCAGCGGCGCCGTGGCGAGGTGCCAGAGCGCGTGCGCGTCCCAGCCGCGCGCGGGCGGGAAGTCCAGCAGCTCCAGCGCCAGCGCCGCGCCCGACAGCAGCGTGAAGGCCGCCAGCCGCCACACGTGCCGCCGCCCGCGCGCCCACTGCGCGCCCGCCCACGCCAGCCACAGCAGCGCGCCCCCCACGCCTGACAGTTGACAGTTCACACCAACAACATTATGTACACTAGTCACTACTGTACTGGACTCCAGTACCTGAGGAGTGAGGACGGATCACGTGACATTCACTTCTTGCCTGATAAATATCGATATCCTAAAGTCCGGTTTACACGTATTAAGTAGTTACCTAAGTAGATAAAAACTATAGATATTTTAACTATAATAAATAAGTGAATAATTTTTAGTGCGCGTCCAAAAAGATCTTTAGTTCATACAATTCTTCACAACCTACTTAATTACTTACGCATTAACTAAAACGTGCCTGTCCACACGTGTTAAATGATACCTAAGCCCCGCCCACCTACTTAACAGAAAAATAGAATTTCTAAAAATCCATACAAAATTTGACATTTATAATATTAGTAGGATAGTATCTGTATGATTGGTATGGTGACTGACCGAAAACGAGGTTGACCTTCATGTTGTAGTCGTAGTCGATGTGGCCGGAGTAGAGGTAGTGCGCGTGCTCCGCGTAGTACCAGCCGCTCAGGGACAGCGCCGCCGCCGTCACTTTCCTGCGCTTGTGGAACATGCTGCGGGGATGCAAGGGTCCTAATGTTACTCCAAGCACACTGCAATATATGAGTGTGTCTCACTCGAAGTCGAGTAAATGAGTTGTAGAGAATTGACCGCTTTAAGAATTGTAAAATAAGTAAATAGAAGTCTTTGAATTGATGAGTTAATTTTGGACAACAATCGTACCGGATGGCAAGTGACGACGTGATTCATAAGCTGCGTATCCACTTGAGCAGCCTCGTGACGAGCTGCCTCATCGCGAGCGTGCCGCGGGCTGCGGAAGCCGGAAAGTCCATGCGTCTCCACTTGAGCCACATAAAAGAGCATCGAGGCAACAAGCCTCAACCCGAGCCACAGTTGTCTCAGTTTCGTACAATCGTCTCCACTGAACATACGGCTCACACTGAGGCGCCTTTGAGCACGGACGTTGACCGACATTCAAGTCTAGTTCAAGTCGCGGCAAACCTCGACTCACGGCTGCCTCGACCCGCGGCTGCCTCGACCCGCGGCTGCCTCAAATGGATACGCGGCTTTACGATTCGACGGCATGTGAGAGCTCTAAGAACAGTAGGTACAGAAGCGGGTCTATCGTTTCCTTGACGAAATAATGACACCCCCGGTGTTGCTAATATCCATGGGCGGCGGTCGTTACCGTCCGTCTGCTCGTTTGCTGCTGAAGGCATAAAAACCAGTATATTACCGAACAATGGCGGCCACAAAGAGCGCCATGACCATGGAGAGCGCGCACGCGTAGTCCATGAACTCGGTGTAGGCGTTGTCCCGCGCGTGGAATATGATCGACCACGTCCACGCGTTCATGCAGATCTGGAACAACATCGATCACTTGTTCTTTTGCTGGCTACTGCGAGACACGAGCCTTTTTCCTCGTAATAATTTAAGAAGGCATAAGGTATATTCCACTTGCCGCCTATTTGTGGATAAGAGGCTGGCATAGTCGATCATGCGGTTCCACTGGTTCAATCCAAGTGTTCAATAAAGTTTTAAAATTAGTGGTACTTAATAACTTAATGAAAGCGGCTACGCTATAGCTTTGAATGTTCATAGAAACGCTTCTAATAAATATGTACCAGCAGTCATGCATAATACCACTATACAAGCGTTTTATCTTAAATTGCTCTTTACACAATACACATTATAAGTATAGTTTATAACCCCAGCCACAAATCAAACTTGGGACCTTCCCTCCACTAAGCTACAAGGTTGTCTGTACTAAAGCAACAATCAAAGCTTCTATGAAGCATAAAACTATGATCACATTATAATGCTGTTACTAACACTTATTATATGCTATGTCTACTATCTTTATAATTCAGATTGCAATGGTTGTAGTGTGTTTTAGTAGGTACGGTGTACACATACATGCAGTGTGTAGTTACCGCAATGAAGATGTGCCAGAAGAGCACGAGCGGCGCCTCGGCCACGGGGAACTGCTTGATGATGAGCGCGTGCATGAACAGCGTGGTCAGCAGGTTGAGCAGCGACGCGAACGCCGCCGCCGGCTCCTGCACGCCCAGCAGCCGCTTGAACGGCCACTGCACACATACAGACAGACACCATATGTTATTGCTGTTACATTATCATTTTATTATAGGTACTATATTAAGTACCCACTACAGGGGGGTACCGGCGACTTTTCATAATGATAGAGAATTGGAAGTTCTTTTATCTCCGACATGATGGCTGTGGCCAACATTGTTACATTCTCTCGAAATAATGGATCATGGAACTTTGTTACAAGGCTTTTTGGTGGTCACCCACTTACAAATCGCAGCCGCAATTACTTATTTCGAATAATTACTTGTAGTTGTCACAATAATAACGGACAATCTTACTTTCCCGTGAAACTTGGGCGTGTCGTAGCCGCGCTCGTGGAAGCCATCCACCGTCTTCCACATGCAGTGGTAGCTGCATTCATCGAAGCAGTTCCACAGTAACATAAGGCTCCATTTGTCCTGCAGCTTCAATGCCTTTGGCTGAAACTCACCAGCTGCAAGGTTACATCAATTTTATATAATATCAATCAGTCATCATATTATATAATAGGTATACAGTAGCGTAGCGTGTGGGGGGCCGGGGGGGCCATGGCCCCGGGCGGCACATGAAGAGGGGGCGGCAAGCCACTCGATTTTTAAATAATAAGGAAAATATACATTAAAATTAATTAATAAATAATATAGTATAGTTCAAGATTTTAAATGTTTATTTTCTTTTTTAAATTTAAAGCTGAAAACAATTTACATTATACAATTTTATTTTACAAGTTTTTTTAAACTGGACAAGTTAATGCTCAATTGCAATACCACCTGATGCTTTTCTCACATATCTCCCTTAAAAGAATTACAGCAATTTTTGCAAATGTTAAATTTTTAGTTAGTGTACATACCTAATTGACTTTTCCATGGTAATTCTCATGGCTATTATGCATATCCAATTTTGGCTAGTAATGGATGATAATGTTTTTACAGTTTCAGATTATCCAATTATTTTGCAATATTTTAGCTACAGATTTTAGTTTATTTCAGAATTTTAAAAGAGACTGATAATACAATTTCCACGTAGAGTCAGGCAAGTAGGCTAGCACAAAGTTAGCCTAATTTGTTACTTGAAGATTAGTGCTTCTACTGAAATTATATGATTTTTTATAGGATTTGGTTATCATTTTGTAAATATTTCTTATTTCAGATACTACTCGGGATTACTCGGATTACTTAGGAATTGGAAGTCAGAGTAGATATTGATAGACAGGAAGATTCTAAGTTGTAAGATAAAAAATTACATAGGTACATAATTGTTGTTAACATCACAGAGTTGTAGGGCATAAATAAGATAATATTTAGTCTAATATATAAAAATCTCAAATGGCTGGACCGATTATTATGAAACTTTTTTTGTATATTTGGTAGATATTAGAATAGGTCGTAAAGTATATTTCGTACCTCTAGGTGACTAGGGTGCCCCTATTCAGATTTGTAGAACAACGTTTGCCAAATCAGCTAGTATATAACAGTATTGTTTTTAAAATAAGGTACTCTAATTTATTGAAAACTGCTATTAATAAAAAATACATAGTTTATATAAAGAAAAATGAATATGAACGTGATAAGTATTACTTTTATATTTTAATGTTGTAAACTTGTAAAAATCCAAAAATCCTTAATCTTAAAGATAATGATGTCTATCAAGTGCAAGACCATGAGGATAAATATTGTTAAACTCGAGTTTTTAAATTATGTACTTACATTTCGTACAGTTCGCTTTAAGACAGTTTTTAACACAGTTCTGGTAATAGGGGGACCTATCCCCATCGCTACATAAAACTAAAGGTGTTATTTGAAAGAAAAGAATAAATATTAAACAAATAGACATTTTAGTACATTGTCCTTTCACTAATCTCTCATTTAAAACAAAATACCGATAGAATTAACAGTCACAACTCGAACTAAACAATTTTACCGGCACCAGTACACAATAATAAATAAGCAATAAAAATAATTATTCAAATGCCAAGTTGATAAAAATGATAAAATTGATAATGGCTGTCTTCTGATAACGCCGATAACGGTCGATTACACAGAGTACTAAAACCATAGACGTAGTATTATGTCTATGACTAAAACACTATGGTCAATTATTTACAGATTAAAGTAAATTGAAAGTTTTATTATAGATTGTGTTATCTATTCTCGAAAAGCATTCTGTCAAATTGACAACATTGAACATGTCAATGGAGCAAATTTTTTATCTGTTGAATTGATTGAAGTCTGTTTGTGTCGCAAGATCGGATCGGAGGGAATTGTTTCAATTTATTTTCGGCGTTTTTCTTTTCTTGTTTCATATGTGATTTTCCGTGGCGTTATTTTATTTACGATGGCTTTGTATTGTGCAAGTTAGTATTTTAGTATTAACCTTTATTGAAATTCGTTATTGAGCCGATCCTTGTACCGGTGGATCCTAACGTTGTTTGGTTTTTGTACTTCATAAATAGTATTTTCACTAAATAATAAAGTTTTGTGTCATTTTAACTCTTCACAGTAACATATTGTGGCTAAAGAATATTATATTTAAGGATGCAACTTGAAAATAGGCGGTTTTGCTTCAACCCTAAACATAACCTCTATTTTTTACTTTTTAGTATCAAATGAGGTTCCTGAAGTACCAGTTGTATCTCCTTCGTCGGGTGCTGTATTTGAGAAGCGGATAATTGAAAAATACATAATAGAAAATGGAGTTGATCCAATTAATGGGAAAGAGTTGAGGGTGGAAGATCTTATTGAAATCAAAAGTAAGTAGCCTTAGAATAGGTTTCTTTTTCAGGTAATATTAAATTCATAACATATTATCGTTTAAGATACTTTATTTGCATGATCTAACATTCACGTGTTTTTAAGTCAATTCGGCTACTACATTGGCCAAAAATATAAAATAGCAGAGCTTGAAACAATCTGATTGTTACTGAAGACATAGTTATGTTTGTTAGCTCCACCAATAGTGAAGCCGAAGCCTCCAAGTGCGACTTCCATCCCGGCCACTCTGAAGAGCATGCAGGATGAATGGGATGCCCTCATGCTGCACACATTCACTCAGCGCCAGCAGCTGCAGACGGCCCGACAGGCAAGTCATTGTCATAGTGCAATATAGTCATGAATAGACTCATTGGTTTAATTTAGTCATGATTAGGAAGCTAATGAATGGCGAAATTGACTGCCCCAATATTCTAAAAAGAATAAAACTAAACGTGCCGTTGAAAACACCAAGACAATCGAAACATCAGCCACCGTTTGCATTATGCACAGCCAAAAGTAATCTCGGTCATCACTCTACTCTTAACAGAATACAGCGGCGGTACAACTCTCTGGCCAAAACTACAGAAATTGACTTATTTAGTAACAAAATTTTAACTTTTAAAAATTGTGTAAAGAAATCTCTAAGCAGTAGTCAGCATTGAACTTTTTAATTTAAGTTTGAGTATTTAATTTTAAATAAGTTAGCTATTAAAAATATATAGAAATAGTTTTTATGTTATAATTCTTCGTCCACGATGCATGCCGTGGTAACCTATAATTAAGGCAACATTTAGTTCTTAAAATATTTGTATGACGTATTTTTGTAAACTTAATGTGTGTCTTGTTGGTTATCCATAAATAAATAAATAAATAAGCTAGGAGAATCTTTCAGTTAGTTGTCTTATCCATTATATTAATGCTCGGGAGTTCTTTTTCTTTCTATCTTCTTGTTTGGTTGGTTATTTATGCATGATGTCATGCCTTTGGTATTAATGATGTCTGGGCGACGGTGGCCACTGATGTTCAGGTCCACTGCTTGTTTGTCAGCTAGTTCCCAAAAAGTAATCAATTTAATACAAGATTTGTTATATTGTTTTATGTTTTTGGAATACATATATTTGGATATTTGATTCAATATAATTTGTTTGTATAATACAATACGGTCCTGTAAGATACATTATGTAGGCAGAGGCATCCATTACACTAATATTGTGATGTCGAGTGAGGTCTGTGGTGTTGCAGGAGCTGAGCCACGCGCTGTACCAGCACGATGCGGCGTGCCGGGTGATCGCGCGCCTCACCAAGGAGGTGACGGCGGCGCGCGAGGCGCTCGCCACGCTCAAGCCGCAGGCCGGCATCGCCGCGCCGCAGCCGCAGGCGGTCAGTACACACACACACACACACACACACACACACACACACACACATAGAAAGACATTCATTTGATATACTGATACTGATTGACTCCTAGTTGTTTCACTACATTATTTTGACTTACATACAAAAATTATAAAATGGAAATGTTGTTAATTGCATTATAGCTGACCCCCGTATTCAAGAACAATACTTGTCTAAGTAAAGAAGCAATACTATGCGAAGTAAGGCATTTCTCAGTGCGCTGGTCATGGCAAGCCTTCAGCTTCACAGTCGACCCTTAAGTATCACTTGGCTGTGCAAACGCACAGAGCTGTATACAGCCCTCTTATTGGTCCATTTGATGCGGCAAACTTCGCTTTAGTCATTTGACACAGGCAAAAGACAAAGATAACAATACAAATAATCGATCCTTTCTTTCTATTTTGATAGAAGTCAAAGCAACACTATGCGTTCGGTAAAGTAGCTCGGCAGCTACTTTATCGATTTTGACAAACTCACAGCAAAGGACTTCAATCAAGTATTGTTTACGAAATGGTTTTAATGCCACTATGCACTCGCAAGCACTGTGAGACCTCACAGTGTTGTTCTTGAATACGGGGGTGACACTGAAACTATCTACTTGTTTATGTAATTTCTTACTGCTTAAGTTGAAAGTAGGGATTTGTTGAAGCAATGTCATAGTTTGACTCTCAAATAGTGTTCAAAGTTTTAAAACCTATTTTGGATAAAAAAGTTAAAATAATAATTCTCCATTATTATTGTAAGTAGTGTTGTTAAAAGGCTCGAGCCTTCCGAGTCTAGAGCTCATTGAAGGCTCGAGCTCTCTAATAAGGCTCGAGCCTTCGCCTCGAGTCTTACATGAAGGCTCGAGGCGGAGGTTCGAGCTCTGGTCCAGGGCTCGAGTCGAAGCTCGAGCTTTGTCTTCAGGGCTCATTTTGTAATATTTACTGTAATTTCAGGGTTCCCTAATCAAAACGTACTGTGTTTGACAACGGAACCCTAAAAAACCCTTAACCTCAAAATTTGAATTAGGGCGCGCTGCGAATTTTGGAGTTAACTGATTTTCACATTTAAGCCCGCGGTATGAAATTTTATGGGGAGTAAAATAAAACTTTCTCCGTTAGATATGCGATGTGTTTGTAATTCGTAACACAGAATCTAGATGGCGTTAGATGGCTGATCAGTAACAACGCCATCTAATGATAATAATAATCTTGGTACATCCTATTCTTATGTGAAACATCATCATCATTGTCATTCATCGTTGTCATCATCAGTCATCTTCATCATCACCATTCATCATCAGTCATCTTCATCATCACCATTCATCATCATCACAATTAATCATCATCATCACCACTCATCACCATTCATCATCATCACCGTCACCAGTCATCATTATCGTCATCATTCATCATCGCCATCATAATCATTCATCTTCATCATTCATCATCATCATTCATCATCATAGTTTATCATCATCATTCATCATCATAGTTTATCATCATCATTCATCATCATCGTCCTCCATCATCATCATCACCACCATTCATAATCACCATTCGTCATTATCATCATCATCTTCTTCCATCATCATCATTTATAATGTTACACACTCATAGCCAACGCTAGGATTCACTGTGTCGTAAGTGTCATAGATAACACACAAAGACAAGAACACACACTCAGACTAAGAACAGTTTAAACTTATCATTCAAATGTCGCTGGGAATCGAACTCAGGACCCTTGGTACGGTGGACCAGCATATAACCATTAAGTAACACGGGTCGTCAAACTTATTAATATGTTAGTATAATCTGGATTTTAACAAGAAAAAAATAACCAACTTCAAAATAACTCAACATACTATAGATAACAAATTAATAAAAAATTATATAAATAAATAATACTCAAAATCACTTTGAACGCCATTCGAAGCGCATCGTGGCGGCGCGGCGGCGTCATTATTCCAAATTCAAAAGCAAGTTCAAAATACCGCGCGAATCAGTGTAGTGGCGCGAATACGATTTATTGGTGTATGACGTCACGTCACAAGATATGTAGATTTTGGGAACAAAATTCAATGATGATTTTGATTTATGTTTTGTTCCTTTAATATAGACTTTTATTATAATATTTTTATGAATATTGAGGTTTTATGTACCTATCTATATCTATACTCTATACTAATATATAAAGAGGAAACATTTGATTTTTTGTTTGCATTGAATAGGCTCCGAAACTACTGAACCGATTTGAAAAATTCTTTCACTGTTAGAAAGCTACGCTATCCCCGGTGAACATAGGCTATATTTAAAAAAAAATAGGGATCCTTAATAAAACTCCAATAATGTAACCCAAGGTGTAAAAAAATAAGAAAACCGAAGCAAAGCGAGGGCGGTTACTCGAATTATAATAAAACTGTAACTGAGCGATGGCCGTGCGTCGAAGATATTTAAGTAAAAAACCTTTTAGTAAGTTTATAGATCCCATTCAATTTATTTTTAGAAATTTTATCTGTTTGCAATTTCTTTTTTCAAATTTTATCTGTTTGTCTAAAAAAAAAAGATAGGCATATCCGTTGATTGCCGAGCTTCGACTCGAGTCTTCAATTGAAGGCTCTTGAGCCCTTAAGGCTCGAACCCTAAAGGCTCGAGCCTTCTAAGGCTCGCGAGCCCTTAGGCCTCGAGCTTTGAAGGCTCAGTAGCCCCGACTCGGAGCTCGAGTCCGGGGCTCGGAGCTCATTTTTCTCAACTCTAATTGTAAGTCTGTATGTGTATGTGAGATGTGTTTGTTTGTTTGCAGGTGGAAGGCGGCGCGGCGGGCGGCGGCGCGGCGGGCGCGGCGGCGGTGGGCATGTCGGCGGAGGTGGTGGCGCGGCTGCAGGAGCGCGCCACGGCGCTGACGCAGGAGCGCAAGCGGCGCGGCCGCACCGTGCCCGAGGGGCTGCTGCCGCCCGACCAGCTGCGCGCCTTCCTCACGCTCGCCTCGCATCCGGTCAGTACACTGCTACCAGTACACTGGTACCAGACGAGAGAACAAATGCCAATTTGTTTACCAATTTCTTCTCCTCCATGACTAAGCACCAGTAGTGATAGAATCGAAAAAATAATAATAAAAAGTATTTGCCACACCTTGTCACCACAAACACTGTACACTGAAGCTTTGGAATCAGTAACCGGTCACATAAACACATGAAGTTGTCAGAGTTTTACTGTGAGGCAGCTGCTTTGATACTATTATGCTACTTCTCTTGTGCTTAAATCTCAAAACTAACTTCTTTTAGTTCTTTAAAATTTTGTTTTTATAGTTATTTTATTGATTGCATGTTTTATAACATTCAACACATTATTGTCTTTCCTGCTGACCGCATTTAAATGGTTATTTGCATTAAAAACTAAGGTGTTAATTTTGCATCACATTCGAATAAATTACTCTCCATGTGACAATTGTGCATCGATTGGTTCAGGGTCTGCACTCGGCCAGCGTGCCCGGCATCCTGGCGCTGGACATCAACCCGTCGGACCACAGCCGGCTGCTGACGGGCGGCAACGACCGCAACGCCACCGTCTTCAACAAGGACACGGAGCAGGTGGTGGCCATCCTCAAGGGCCACACCAAGAAGGTGACGCGCGTCATCTACCACCCCGACGAGGACACCGTCATCACCGCCTCGCCCGACCACACTATACGCGTCTGGAATGTGCCTACGTGAGTTGGAACGCTGACTTGATTGCTATTTCATATGCAAACCGCGGACAAAATGTACATCACGAACCCATAAAGCTCACGATCATACATGCCACAAAAATGTTCGCCTTGCCAGGGAATCATTAACGAGGATCGACTCTGTGACCCTCCCGCACAGACTGTGTCGTGAATTTCACTAAATACACAATATGAACCTACTGCTAACACATTGTTTTACTAATGAAGGATTGCATAATAGCATTGATAAACTGCAATTCTGATTCTACTGAAATTTTAATCCAATCAGTCCGAAATAAGTTGCAGTTATTATGGAGAAAAAAACATGTAGCTATATGCGACCTACATCACTACCCAACTATTGAAGTTAATTCCGCTCAGATAAAATAATTGGCCAGTGTTTTTAGTGCTACCATTTCCAAGTTATTGTATTTTTTTTTTATATATATCTTATAAGGTAATGCTTGACTACTATGTTTGTATGCAGGTGTCAGACGTCGGTGATCCTGCGCTCGCACGACGGGCCGGTGACGGGGCTGTCGCTGCACCCCACCGGGGACTACGTGCTGTCCACCTCCACCGACCAGCACTGGGCCTTCTCCGACATCCGCACTGGTGCACTGCTCACTAAGGTCAGTCGTCCAGCTATCAAATACAAATTGAACTCGAATTCAACACAATTGATAGTGTCTATTAGTACCTATTTTGTCCTGAGACTTTCAGCTCAACAATCTTTAGATATAGCATTATCTTTTATCTAATGGTAATATAAAAAAAAGATCTTGATTGGTCCAAAATGTCGTTCACCAAGTTGGTTTAACATAATTTTATGTGTATGTAGCAATGGTCCTGTGAATATTTCAGTGCGTAATGGTAAGATATTTTTTTTGTAGGTGAGCGACTCGTCCGGCGTGAGCCTAACGACGGCGCAGTTCCACCCGGACGGGCTGATCTTCGGCACGGGCACGGAGAACTCGCAGGTGAAGATCTGGGACCTGAAGGAGCAGAGCAACGTGGCCAACTTCCCGGGCCACGTGGGGCCCGTCACCTCCATCTCGTTCTCGGAGAACGGCTACTACCTGGCCACGGCGGCGGAGGACGCGTGCGTGAAGCTGTGGGACCTGCGCAAGCTGAAGAACTTCAAGAGCATCCAGCTGGAGGAGGGCTACGCGATCCGCGAGCTGTGCTTCGACCAGAGCGGCACGTACCTGGCGCTGGCCGGCTCCGACGTGCGCGTGTACCTGTGCCGCCAGTGGCAGGAGCTCAAGGTGTTCAACGACCACACGGCCGCCGCCACCGGCGTGCGCTTCGGCAAGAACGCGCACTACCTCGCCTCCACCAGCATGGACCGCACGCTCAAGCTCTACGGCATAGAGTAACACACCACTCTACAGCCTACAGCTACAAGTCTTATTGTATTGTTTGCCTTTGGGCTGTCGGCGGAGAAGCTGGTGCGTTCGGTACAAGTTGTGGAAAGTTGAAAGTGGTCAAAAGATTGGCGGGCACGATAGGTTTAAGAGTTTTTATAATGTTAATATAAGTTAAATTCTTTGTGACTATGGAAGTTAAATCCTGTGTCCATGTACTATGGTGCAGTTGGCGGTACGGATCTTGAGCGCTTGGCGAAAAATTCCGCGCATCGTAAACTTGAGGTGAAATTAAATGGTCATTCAGTTAACGCAAGACGTGACCGCACGCTCAGAGAACGAATTATGACAAGTGGTTCTCTAACGTCACTTGACGGGCCAATCACATTGCACGAGATGACGCAGGCCGTTCCCGGCAACGCCCACAGTGACCTGCACGCGTATTTCCGGTTACGTGTTCAATACGAGGCAGTAGTGCCTCGAAACGTGCACGGGTTTGTCACGCTAATTCTGTTTTCAAACTCGTGCTGAATTCGAGGCCTGAGTCCCCCAATCGCCGTGTTCAATACGAGGCAATACTTGTCGTGATTATGGCAACTAAATGTTCAATTTCAATTCAATTATGCAACAAAACTACACTTCGTCATAAATGTCGACGGAACCCCTATTTACGGGTCCCTATTTCCGCGTAAAAAAATATATACGAACCTAACCCATTCCATTTTGGATTCCTATATATCGGCTTCGCCCCAAAGCCCCCCTTTATAGCAGGGCTTCATCTAGATTTGCGCGCGAACTTCATGCATAAGTTACATGCATCGCCATGAACACGTGTTTATAAGAACAGTTTGAACCCGTGCGCGATTGGAGGACGCGTGCCTTGAATTGAGCACGAGTTTGGAAAGAGAATTAGCGTGATAAACCCGAGCGTGTTTCAAGGTAGTACTGCCTTCTATTTAACATGTAAATGTAAACACGCGTCCCGCACCTCATAATGATATCGCCAAATTAGCCCGAAAAATCGCTTCTACGCAGGTAGGTCTGTCTCAGCGCTCAACATCCGTGCCGCGTGCGCTTTTGAGTTTGTTTGGTAAGCTGTAAGTTATTTAAGTGACTGGTATAATTTAGATTCCATAATATTATTTGCCATCTGAATTTATTTTTCTCTGTGTATCACATTAACATATTACATATATTTCAATCAAAAGTAAGTTTGAAATTACAATATCTGACACACTTGTACTTTCTAATAATTTGTAAGATACAAGTTAAATAGGGTTAATTTTGGAATGATTGATAAATTTTTATAACACCGACTCACTACGCATTGTACCTAATTGTCCCCTAAGTGTAAATTATAGAAATTGAATGATATCCAAGGGTGAAGCCCATTCTCTTAACTTCAAATTCCATCCATCCATCCATCAGACCCTTGGAGATCTACTGCTGGACATAGACCTCCCCTAACTTGCGCCACTCTGACCGGCCCTGAGCCTTCTGAATCCAGCGGATGCCCGCTGTCTTCTTCAGGTCGTCAGCCCACATGGTTGGGGGGCGTCCTATGTTCCTTTTTCCGAGACGTGGGCGCCATTCGAGAACCTTTCTTCCCCAACGGTTATCGGTCCTTCATACTATGGCCAGCCCATTGCCACTTCAGCCAGCTAATTCTTTGAGCTATAATAAATAAAATAAAAATTATTTATTTCAGGCAATTTTAGCCCATGTATCCCACTTGAAATTTAAAGACATACTGTTAATATAAGTTGATATATCTGGAGGCCTAAGTGATATACAGATAGGTCGCAACAGGTGTAAGAAAGATATGTACACAATTATTATTACAGTCAGTATCAATATACCTTTTACAGCAAGTTGAAAATGTTAAGTATGTTTAGGCAATATCTTACATACTTTTTCCTACAAGTTTTTCAGTTGTGTGACAGTCAGTTGTACTATGTCATGTGTTTATTTTTATTTATAGGTAATTTGTAAGGTATCATTTGTCACCTGACATTTAATAGTTGTTAAAAATTGAGTTCTCAATTTGTCAATACTTGCAGAACACCAATAAAAATAATGAAATCATGGCGGGTTTGTTTTAAATGTTCCACTGATAGGGTCTATTTCACCAGTTGCACACCAACCTGCAATATAGTTCGATAATGAGTGCATGGTTGACGACCCTTATAGCCTAGTTGGCGGCAGCGACTCTGCCTACGAATCGAGGGGTCCGGGTTTGATTCCCGGCCGGGACAGATTAAAATATTTGTACTCTGATCATGGGTGTTATTATGATGTGTGTAAACGTATATTTATGTTGCAGTGTTCCCCAGTTATTGGCCTTGAAAACTTCGTTTTATTAGGTGGCCAGTGGGATACGATATGAACATATTAATAATTGGAACTCGATATATACATCAATGAAACATCACTTTCATGTTATGCATTTTTATTTTAATAATAATTTACATATAACATCGAGTTTTAAGTATATACACATTATTTATACAGGAATATTAACATAAACATTACCGAAATAGTGGTCTTTTCACAATAATAACGACGCGTATTGTATTGTATACCTATAATATGATAAATTATACTGCAACGTCAATACGTAGGCTTCAACAATTAAAATATAAACGAACTAGAAACTAGGGTTTTATAGTATTATAGGCCTCTGTAGACACGATGAAACGGTCGTTAATGGACGCAATACGGTACTGGGGTCCTTGTACTATTTACTATCAGATTTATTTAATTATCAAGTGACGCTCCCAGCGCATCTTCACGCATCAGGCATTGCGTTATAACGACCGTTAAAGCGCAGTCTAGACAAGGCCTTATCAACAAACAACATTTCCATAACCAGTGCAGAATGAATCACATGGGTGATGGGGCTTCAACGTGAAACCCGGTAAAGGAACCGTTCCAATACAAGGCAAATTTTATTAAATATACAAACATTCAGTAATATTCAGAATCAATACATGTGGAATCACAAGTAGCATCACTGCTAATATACAATGTTTAAACAAAAATTTCATTAGCACGAAACATGACACAGACAACAATTAATTGGAAAATTTAAATGTATTAACATAATTTGCATAAATGCTTTACAGACCTTTATGAAACATTGTGTATATTTAATGACCACGACCGACGAAACGAACACTTTAAAATAATAACATAAGTAGCTTTATGTCTAAACTTACGAAGTTATGTACATATCTGTTTATGTATCCTAACATTTATCAAAGTATAGCTGTTCATCCCTACTGCGTTATCGCCATCCGGTTACCAACAAAAATCGATGAACTTCGCCGTCACAGTAATAGGTACCAAATCATTTTGTCATACATTTATGACGCAACTAACACGCAATGTGTACGTAAATAGCGTGATTTGGATGATTGGCTCCCACAACTATCGTATCACAACTTGAACTTTGACAGCTAAAATGATAATAATGGCCATCAAATGACATGTGTTACAGGGGGCTGGTCTATCTATATGCAATAGCATGCATTTACTGAAGGCGACCTCAGTAGGCCAGTAGGAAGTCGAGCGTTCCAAGTTGGTGTTATGAGGTGTATCATGTTAAGTGTGTATCACGAAAGGTGAAAAAAAAATCTACTTAGCCTTCTAACCACAGCTACTAACTAAACATAATTAAAATATCTATGGATTTAACAAAGCACTATCATTCAGCGATGCCAACCAAAATACAAATTAAAATTCGTTTTATATTATTTTATATTCGTTTATTTTTGCCATTTTTTTATATTTATCTGAAAGATGTGGATCACAGGCTGCTGCCATTATGTTGATGCTTATTGGAATTTTATAACACAAATTGCTAACGTAATTAAAAACTCTACACATAAAAATTTCTTATTTTTATACAATACTAACGATAATTTATATCATATAACGAGAACATAAGTAGAAATGTTATCAAACGAAATTATTATTAACCTAAAAATATGAACTAAACATAAACAATAGATAGGTACCTACATGTTCAACAAGTGAAACTAAATATATGGCTGAAACCAAACGAATGCATGCGCCGTATGTATCAGAGCCCCTTAAATATACAATAACATAACAATGTATGGTTATAACTGTTGTAAGTAAGTTTCAGGTCAAAGAAGACATACAAGTTTAGATAAACTTTATTCTCAAAAACACTTCTACTTGTATTATTTTTGTACGATATGTAAATTTCGGCGCAAACGCTATTTTGGCTTTATACACAAATATGGCAAATTTACGCATATAGTAAAATATATATGACACAATATGTTAAATTTTACTTTAGCAATACACACTCAAAAATGTAAATATTAACGACTGGGTAGTAAGCCGAGCCGCCGCGTCTAGCAGCTGGCACTTCGGTTCCGTAACTTCGCTCTCAGAAACTGCACTGAACAATAGAGTTACAAGTCTTTAAGCATAATGCAAAGGCCATTTAAATACTTATCCTCTAATTAAATATAATCGAATACATTAATTATTCTCCCAAATTGTGATCCTGCACTTATTGTTAGGTTTTATCAAAATGCAGATAATTTCTCTATAAATACAATTAAAATTCTAAACCCTTCCTCAATAAAATACTCCTTAATTAGAAAAAAAAACACTAGTTAAAGATGCGCCCACCGCGACGGTTGACAATATGATTGATTCAGTCGCAATTCAAAGTGTTTTCACTAAAAAGTAGTTCTGGTCTGTTGTCCTTTCGAACATAAGGTTACATTGTAAACTGCTCTTATGTAACGGTCCAGAGCCTCAGGGACCGGCCGCGCGGCCGCTCGCTGGGAATACCGCATGTCCCGTTCCATGGCCCACTTTATATACAGTAGAACCAATACAATGGAGATCTATAGGATATATCTTTGTCCAAGTCCTTAGCTCACTTCACGTTATTTGCCCAGGACTCGACAGAATAAGCTCTATGTTAGTCATCCTTAACGTCTTTAAAGTTTCGAGATATTTAGCATAAATTGATCGTTGGCGCCACGAGCTGCATAACCCGGTATCGGTCTTTGACCTCGCAGCCGTCAGACTTGTTTGACTGCGAACGAAGCATGACGCGACGCGCGCATTTAAGGGTCACCGTGGACGAACGGAGTATAAATAAAATTTAAATTGGATATTTATTCTGCATATGCTTGAAATTGAGCAAAACAAAGTAACACAGGGGCCTAAATCGGGTTTATTTCGAGCATCCATTGAATTACGGTGATCGTGAGCGACATTCCACCCGTCAGCGCCGACTGTCAGTATCTGATTCATCCAGATACACCTACTAGTCTACAATATCTTATCCTATATAAATAGGTCACAATTCCTACACAGAAGCTGGTACCGATGGACCGCGATTGATACGTATTAGTGGCTAAACCTCGAAATCCAATTACTTATATTAAGATGGAAACCTTTTCTGTCATTACTAAGAAGTTTACCCATTACACAGATACATTAAAAGTAATTGGATTCCTAGGTTAAAACCTAACGCAACTCCAGTGTATCGCAAAAATCATAATATTTTTACCGGAGTCGGTGGCGGCTCAGCAAGCGGGCGGAGGGCGAGAGGGCGAGGGGGGCGAGGGCGCCGGGCGCTACACGGCCAGGCGGAGCAGCAGCCGGCGGCGCGCCGCGGCCTCGTCGGGGTCCGCGGGTCATGCGAAGATCAGCCACAGCACGAACAAGATGGCCACCCACAGGAAGATCTTCGATAGAAATTGCTCCTCGTCGTATTGGGCGGTGCCGCGGGGGGCTGGAACAACACACATATTTTTATTGATATGAAAATCTGCGGACGGTAATGACTGACTGCAGCACACTGCACATCGATAGCCGATCTCGAATGTGCCCGTAATTCCACCATTGGCTACATTGGCTGACGACATGTTGGACATGTACAAAGGATAGATTTAAACAAGCTCAACGACGGAACTCAGGCCACCACCACACTGTCCATTGCAGCTTCACGCGGACAGAACGAAACCCCTTATACTACAAGGCTACGTCTACGAGGTTTCCATCATTTTGAAAGCTACGTACCAGCGCTGGGCCTTGGGTCGCCGAAGTTGAAGGTAGAGGTGAAGACGCCGAAGGGGAAGGCGCCGATGCCGAAGGACATGTGGAAGCCCTCGCCGAACCCGAAGCCCGGGAAGCCGCCCGTGCTCTCGGGCTCCGTGCGCTGCCCGGCCGGCCGCGGCGGGACCTGCTGCCCACGCAACCAATATACTACCAGTATAGGACTTCACTAGAGAGTCAACACATGGAGCCTAGTTATATCTACTCTATTATGAATTTGACGTAGGAGCGACGTTTTGAGGACTTATAGGACCTGTGCTAGTCCGCTTTCGGGCGGGTATGTATTACTGTAATACTATCATTAAAAAAAAATGGTTGTCTGTAAAGTCGGTTTACGGACGGTAGTTTAACGTGACAACGTCATGACAAAGCTCCGCTCCGCCCCGCCCCGCCCCGCCCCGCTCCGCTCCGCTCCACTCAACTACGATTGCCTACGGCATCGGATAGTAGCCGATAGTGCCTCTCTCTCGCGGAACGCTAGATTTTTTCATAGATGCGCCCGGCGCTCATCGTTTTAATAGACGTTATCACGTCAAAAAACAGAAGTCGTTTAGCATTTTTATACCTTTCTAGATCCTTAATGATTTTTGGTATTTTAAATCCGGTAACAAAACACAAACCAACAAAACCGATCACCTTCGGAAACGACCTTGGTGTAGGTATCCTCGTATGTCGCGCATACGATTACGATAACAATGCTACGTAATACCGAATAATACGAATTAAATGGCTTTTGTCGATCGGAAGTGACGGGCAAAAACAACAACCTAAAATGTTTTGTCTGCTGTGAGATAATGCAGGCCTGATATCAAATGCTTTTGCATCGACACTCATGATTCAAGAGTCACCACCCACATATGTATCGTTAGTGCAAACGGTACCTGGTACCTCCAAGTAGGCAAATATATTTCCAGTTGACACAAACAGATTGGAGTTACAGAACCTGAACTCAAAGTAGTCTATTCAAAACTGGTTCTCTCTATTTTATAAGCTATCTTGTCAGCAAGTACAACTGAAACTGATCTCCACTCACATACACAGTCCACAGTTTATTGTAATCTTGAACTCTAATGAGTGGCCGTGAGTCGTGACACACACTGGCATTTTTACCAAAAACTTTTTCAAAAGTTGAGCTTACCTTGTTTCTGGGATCCTCTTGTTTGGTGTTTCCCCTCCCATACAGAGGTATGACCTTATCCCGGCTGATGGCAGCCTTGCACACCGGACACACCTGGCGGCTGGGGCGGGTCTCCAGCCACTGGTGCAGACACGGCCAGCTGGAGACAGTACCGCGTATTAATTCTATTTACTGTTTAGAATTTTTTTATTTTTTTTTTATTTATTTATTTTTTTTGTACACACATAAATACGTAGGACATAAGATGTGAAAAATTTTGTACAAGGGCACTTTATTTATTTGTAAGCAAGTAGAATTTGAATTTTGTTTTACATCTATGAAAATATTCTATAAAAATTCAACTTCTGTATAAATACCGGTTAACTGAAGGAGTTGATGACATTAAATTTTTATACTGAATAGTATTAAGTGATTTTATACACTTTTTATTTAATGTGAAATCTCAATAGAAAATTTAAACTGGTTTTGGATTGATTAATAATTTAATAGTAACAACTTTGGTGGTGACAGCAGCCACTGCAATGATTGTTGGAAGCTAGAGCAAAAAGTGGCCAGATTATATTTATTTTATTTATTTGTTTAATTTTTTATTTTTATTTTTGAGTATGAATGAACTTTATTCATACTTTATCCAGGCTTTAAACAAAAACAAACGAAGAAAAGAAAAAACCAATTACGCGCAAGTGAAGCAGAGAATAATTTTAAATGCTCACAGCAGTCCGCCTGCGAATACAGAACATTGTAGACTAAAAATAAAAAAAATAAATTAATCAAAGTATGTGCTATTAAGCTAAGTCCTTGACCTAATTACTTTTTCAAAAATTATAGTTATTTCAATTGGAATAAAGGCGATATCCTGTTGCATTTAAAATAAATACAGTGGACCCCCGGTAATCCGACAATCATTTTGCAGAGCAGTGTCGGACTATCGAATTTGTCGGATTATAGAGTACTGACTAAGACCCCCTATAGTCCGGAATTTTTAACAAAAGAGTACCTTGTAATCCGACAAATTACAATAAACAATGAACACACGCTAGACCGCACCGCTATCTCATGTAGACAAATTCAAACTAAGCAATCAGAATTAAAACAACACCCTACGCGTCGAGCACAATAGTGGTGGTGCGTACAAGTTATAACTTGTTCAATCATGCATTAGCGAAGATTGTCAAAAAAATATTCAATAAAATAAATAATAGACCATGTCGGATTACAGGAGGAGCCGGATTAGACAGGGGCCGGATTACCGGGGGTTTACTGTATATTATTCCTACCTCGCAATACCTCATATTTATGAATAAATCGTTTCTCTCAATAAACAATTATTGTGGCACCAATTCCATATTTGTACCACAAATATTAATAATTATTAACAAATATTATTTACACCAAAAAATAGTTATTGAACTGTTTATACTTTATATGCCCATGTCCTAGTGTATCTGTATAACCAGTCTGCAGTCTGTTGCCCGCAATACACATGCAAGTGTATGAGAATGTTTATTTAGTTAATTTCAAAATAAACACTACAGTTGCATTCCAAGCACTGATGTTGGCAAGACATAACAAAAAAACTTTAATCTGGTTTAATTAACATAATATGAGGGGAGCAATCTTTTTGCTTAAATAAGTCCATAGTGTAATGTTTGACTGTGTAACATGTAGGAACTCAAGCAAAGTGTTTATAAACATTTACAGCAACTAATACCAATGCTCAGTATTGTTAGTACAATGATAACAAAACAAAATAGCAAGAAGTTGGTGCGTTGCTGCGTACCAGAAAAGATGGCCGCACATACTGACGACGGCGTCCCGGGCGGTGTCCAGGCATATGTTGCACTCCAGCATGCGCTCGTCCCGCTTGTCCTCCTCGCCGCCCGCGTCGCCGCCCGGGGCAGACGCGCTGGCCTGCGCCTCACTCGTCTCCGCCATCACTGTGTCACTATATCAACTATATGCGATACTGATCACTGACACCCTTCACCTGGTATTACGTCACGTAAACCTATTTCACGCACACTTATTGCAATCGCAAACAGAGACTATATCAATTTTATTACCGTATTGCTGCAAGCACTCACTGATTTACATTGGCAAGGTACTTATGGCTATGTCCACTAATCTAATATCTCAATATATATTGAGAATTAGATGCTTTAATTCCAGAACATTACAAACGATTTTATTTTGCTTCGCGTTTGCGTTCTAGAAACCAAAACCTGAGGCGTAAAAATGAAAGAACATTTTTCATTTCATTGTCGACTTCACTTCTGACTTCACTCCATCAGTCTTGACGTGACGTTTCACGTTAACCACAGAGCAGTGTTGCCAGTTAACTTTTTCTCGAATAGCCTTGCCGGAGTGCGCGTGTAGCCCCGATATAGCCCCAAGTAGGGTTCGAAGTATAGCAGCTAAAAAAAAAGATCATCGGCAGTCAATTTCATATAATTTTGTTGAGAAAGCCAAGCCCAATGACCTTTTTTTTAGGAGACCGCTGAACCGATACTAAATATATTGGCACCACTGGACACGGCCCACAGTACATTAAATATAGATCGGCTACGTGTAGCCAACGGATAAAATATGATAGCCGCTCGGTAACGGAGATAGCCCCATTGGTGCTTAATAGCCCCATCTGGCAACACTGCCACAGAGTACTTATTTTTAACAAAGTTTGATAACTATTGCAACGACTGACGTACGCAAAGTACTTAAACCATAGACATAATACTACTAGACTAGACAAGCGGGCCTTGTTTGCGTCACGCTATTAGAAAGAGACCAAGGAGACTCGCGTAACTCGTAAGTAAGACAAGGATAGGTTTACCTCCTGCCTTTCTTCGCAGCGTGACGGTTTCACTTACATATGCTCAGAAACCTTGGTAAGACAAGGATAGGCTTACCTCCTGCCTTTCTTCGCAGCGTGACGGTTTCACTTACATATGCTCAGATACCTTGCCTAGTCTAGTAGTATTATGTCTATGACTTAAACACGTGACGTGACTGATGACGGCACAGTGAAGAAACACTACCATGGAGCATTGATATAAAGGAGCGCCAACTCAGAAGGGAAAGTTGAAAAAGTGTCCACTGTTTACAGAAAATTGAGGTTCCAATAATGGCCATTTCTGAATGGCGGCGCTAGTGTACAAATAGAGAACTGAACATAGCTGTTGTAGACGGAGTGAAATTTGCTGAGTTATCTAGCTGTGGCATTGGGTGAATTCGCGTTTTTGTATTAATTTGTTTTTTTTTTTTAAAGTATGTGGAAATGCGTGCAAAACCAGGAAAAAAATTTGCACATAAAATTTCCTTTCTAAGCCTACAAAAGTCCTCAAAATTCGCTAAGCAAATCAAAAGTTATTGGCTCGTAAAAAAATTTAGAAGAAATGGTAATGATATTTAGCAGCCTGGTAATGACTTTTATTTAACGGTAATGATTTTTTGTTAATGGGAATGACAAAAATTTAATGTTATTCAAAAAAAATAAAGTAGACCCCCGGTAATCCGGCCCGTGTCTAATCCGGCACCCCCTGTAATCCGACATGGGCTATTATTTATTTTATTGAATATTTTTTGACAATCTTCGCTAATGCATGATTGAATAAGTTATAACTTGCACGCACTACCACTATTGTGCTCGACGCGTAGGGTATTGTTTTAATTCTGATTGCTTAGTTTAAATTTTTTAATTTGACTAAATGTGATAGCTTGCGGACTGGCGTGTGTTCATTGTTTACTGTAATTTGTCGGATTACAAGGTACCCTTTTGTAAAAAATTCCGGACTATAGGGGGTCTTAGACGGTACTCTATAATCCGACAAATTCGATAGTCCGACAGTGCCCTGCAAAATGATTGTCGGATTACCGGGGGTCCACTGTACATAAAACCGTGTGTATTATAGCTATGTCTTTATGTTGCATTTGAAGATAAAAAATATAATAAACCACTAACTAGAGTATTAATGGTAACGAGATTGGTAATAGTAAATGACACAATTCTAAATATGAATAATTATTACTTTGGAAATAAAATTACCTCTGTTAAAGGGGGGGGGGGGGGGCATATGAATTTGAAATTTTGCGGGGAATGTTTGTTAAAATTATAAATAATATAAAAGATGTGATAGTCCCTTATTTAGCTAGGTTAGTAAATAAATGTGTAAATCTAGATACTTTCCCAGATCTAATGAAGTACAGAAAGATCATACAGAGTTTTAAATCTGGGGACAAAACATACCTTAATAATTACAGATTTTTATTTTATACCTATTTTTATTTTACCTACGGTCTTCGAAAATAATTAAGTTTAATTAAACGCTCAAGCACTTCAGCGCTTGTAATTTACTCCACCCTGAGCAATACGGTTTTACCGAAAGCCGTAATACAACAAATGCAGGTGCTAGGCTTCTCAATTTTTCTCTCGCATCTCGTTTTTTTAGCATTTAGCAGCAAATTATTTGTAGTAAACCAGTGTGATAAACGAGACAGAGCACTGTTTACATCGTCAAAATTCATTTTATTTCTATTCGTCTTAAATATAAGGGAAGTATCATCAGCAAACAGGACAATCTCTGCATATTTCTTAATATAATACGGCAGATCATTTATATATACTAGAAAAAGAAAGGGGCCTAAAATCGAGCCCTGAGGTACACCCATAACAGATTGAGATCCCGATGACTTGGTATCATTTATACTAACACAATGGATTCTACCCTTCAAGTACGACGCAATCAAGTTGAGTGAATTATTCTTGATACCGTAGTGACTAAGCTTAAGTAGAAGTGTTTCGTGCCCAACACAGTCAAATGCTTTAGACAGGTCACAGAATACCCCTATGGCATTTTGTGAATTCTCCCAGGCTTCAAAGATGTGTTTAAGAACCCTAGCACCTGCATCTGTTGTACTTCGGCCTTTGGTAAAGCCGTATTGTTCAGGGTGGAGTAAGTTATAAGTGTTGAAGTGCATCATAATCATAATCATTTATTTGCTATAAATGTGGTAGTACAGTGGTGGTATTTTAATACAATATGGTTTTCACACATTTAGCTTTTCCAAGCATGCAAATATTTAAAGTATTATAATTGTAACATTTTATTCTAATAATAAATTAAATAAAATTGTAAATTAAATAAAATCAGCAATTGTTTTAATATAATTTTTTCAAAGACTTTACTGAGAGTAGGTAAAATGGAAATAGGTCTGTAATTATTAACGTCTGTTTTATCCCCAGATTTAAAAACCGGTATAATCTTACTATACTTCATAAGATCTGGGAAAGTACCTAGATCTACACATTTATTGAATATCCTAGTTAAATAAGGGGTTATCACATCTATTATATTATTTAAAATTTTGACAGACATTCCCCATAAATCACCCGTATTTTTAATGAGCAATGCACGAAAGGTTCGAACTATTTCCAATGAGGAAGTATATTTAAATTTAAATGAAACACTACATTCATCAACGGTATCTTTTAAAATAGAATGTGCTGCTGTCGGGGATGAAGTCAACGATTTTGTCAACATAACAGGAATACTAAGCAGGAATATTTTGAAAGAAATTTTCAAATTCATTAGCCACCTCTTTATCAGAGGTTATTTTATTTTGACTAACTAATAATTCATATTTAGAATCCATATTAGAATCGCGTAAATTTTTACTACCAATCTCGTTACCAATAATACTCCAAGTGGTTTTTATCTTATTGCTTGATTTGACAATTTTTTCCTTGATATGCATAGACTTAGCCATAATACACACGGCTTTAAAAATTTTTGAATAACATGTAATGTTCAAGGAAATATGGAGAATTGTTGAATTGTTTTTCTCCCTATACTATCAACACTATTTAAAGTTCACTTCATTTCTGCGAAAAAAAATAAAAATAACTAATAGTTTGATCATAGGTTTTATTTTAGTAACACCTTAACAAATAACAAACTTTAATGTCGAAAACTAGCCGGTCTTCATATCGTACCTTGAAAATCAAACCGTCACTAAACGAAAAACATTATTTTTCAGGCATTCGCTTTAAAGTTTTGATCAAATATTGAGTCTCAGAAAAGGTTCTTAAAAGTGCTTTTGGGGAACTTTTGTTATGAATTGCAGTTGGTTGTTTAACATTCTTTTAGATCCTAGTTAAATTTAGTTATAACAATAGGACTTACAGGAGAAATTTACAGGTGTATAAAAAAGTCTCTTTTAGTGTCACTATTCTACATATGAATGAACAAAAAAGTAATAGTGTCATATTTTATGACCACAACCTATTGTTTTGTCCTTTGATATCTATAGTATTATTTAAATAAAAACAATTATAGATAAATGAGGCTTTATTTCCACAACAATAAACGTCAAATTAAATCAAAACTAAAAAGATCTCAATATCAGAATCAAAATAAAAAATCGTAACGATTTCGAAACAACTTCTTATAAAAAATAGCGATCACCTCAGTCATAAACATTTTGAATAAATAGTTAGACACTTAACATAAATCAAAAATAGTGCATATTAATTTTAAGTAATAGTTTACACCTTGTTGGCGCAACTAAATAAATAAATAAATATAAAATTAAGAAATGCAATTTTAAATAATGACATTAATGTATAAATTAATGTATCAAATAAAAATCAGCGTAAATAAAGGAATATCGTCATTAACCTAAAAAATGACATTATTGCTTGATATCTGTCAGTAAATTTTGGAAGAATAATTGCAGAAAGATTGTAGTTAATCAAAAAAATACGCGAATCTACTCAAATTTATGTCTAACTTGCCAAAATCGGTGAGAGAATATTGTTACAAAACAAAAAGATACACTTTTCTATAATGTCGCTCGTGCTCTCACCACCACTCACCACTGACACTACTGTTCTTAAAACGACAGTTTGCTAGTGAGATGGCGTACGCGCTCCCACTAAAACCGTAGTGACACTAGTGCTATGTAGCGAATTATAATGGTAGTAGAACTATAGGTGTCTTTACATTTTAAAGTTTAAGAGAAATGTAAACAGGTAGCGTTTATAACTAAAAACAGCCAAATTTCGTTTAGTGACGGTTTGATTTTAAAGGTGCGATATATTTTTTTACTTATGTACTAATTAAATTATATCACATGATTTTATTGGTGCAAAAAACAGCCATTTCAAAATGTCAACAAAATAATATTATGTGAGCCACGAATTACGTTATCGACAGCCGGAGGACTCAAAAAAATTGTGTGTGTCAGCTTCCCTCCGACGCACGACTGGAGTTTACTCCTTGCGATCGATTATAAAATATACAGATTAGTAAATGAGGTTAAATTAACGCATTTTTTATATTACTGAAAGCATGCTTGATACATTTATTTATATTAATTATTTAATTTTACATGACATAGTCAAATCAAAGTAACAACGCCATCTAGATTCTTGGTTGATAATTTGCGCTCGAACATAACGCACAACGTAACGTAACGGAGAAAGTTTGATTTTACTCCCTATAAGTTTTCATACCCCGGGCTTTATATTATGTAATAATAATATGTTTCGGTAACACACTTTAACAGCATAACTTTGACCGGAAAAGAATTGTAATAGATAAAACAAAACTCGTTTTTTGCTTCTCCTGTAAAATTTACTTTTCTCTATTACCACTTTGTTCCCCGGGGGCGTCGATATATGAAAACCCTCAAAAGAATAGCTTACTTTGCCATGTCTAGTTCAGCGGGACAAACAAAGTAATGACGATTGCAACCCGAATCAATCAATTAAACAAATCAAGAACCGCGTATTTCCCCCAATTATATAACATGTCGCATCGCTGATATGATCCACTGCATAACGGTCACAGAATTTGTGCAGCATATAATATTGTCCCACAGCCCACTCCGATTTGGATGGATACAAACATACATACATACCATTGAAAGAAGTGGGACGTAGTCACTTTTCAGACGAATTTTGAACACTAGCTACTTAACTAATGTCTGCAATGTATTGAGTTATTGTTTACTGCACCGAGTGTGGTGTGTGATATGGCTCAAAGCACGTAAAAATGCACAAAGTTACATTGCACGTTTTACAATACGCATTGGTGCGTTTTCCACAAAACGCACATCGCCGCCTTCGTCGTTCGGGCTGACTTCCGGCGACCATTTCGTATTGTGCCGGAAAATGCGCAGCTGTTATGGGCGGAGCCACCTTAAGTAAGGGTGGGGGTGAGGGTGAGTGTTTTGCTACTAACTGCTGCACCAAAGATTTACGAAAATTTCGATGGGTAAGAGTAGAATTACGCTTGAACAGTATGTAAGCGTTAAGTACACTAACATTCAAGAGCCGTCTAAAAAGTTTTTTGTACCACACTTGATTGCGACTTCTTTCAATGGGGTATAAGGCAATCATCTGGTCTTTACGGTCCACGCCTCCCATACAAACACTGTAATCCGCTACAATGGACGGCTTCAGCGTATCGCCATCCTTCACAGTTGCTAGCCCGTGGTATGTCGAGATAAGAGTAACGCATTTCCTATCTCGCCACACTACGAGATCCACATCTCCTGAAGTGCAGCCATATAATTTACCTACCATCATTTGATTCTGTAACGTTGCGAGCTCCGATGGTACGAATGTCCGATTCACACGCAGCGTGCCTACGCAATCGAACCCCCTAACTTTCAACTCTCGCGCAAGTGCGGGAGAGTTGTAATAATTGTCCATCCAAACCGTATGGCCCTTATGCTCAAGACCATTTAAAAGTCTGAGCACAAGTGCCGCTGTGGGTCCAGAAACCGGATCTTCCGGTTGGTTTGGTGTGTCATGTCCTGCGTGGACGCAAAACCTCCACAGATAACCCGTCTGGGATTCACAAATTTCATAGCTTTTTATACCTAATTTAGCTGCTTTGTTATTGATGAACTGGTTAATGTCTAAGCAGCCCTTCCACATAGTCAGACTTTCGTCTAGAGCTATGTTTCGTGACAAATTATACAATTGGGGGAACCTGTTATTTAGATGGTCCAAAATTGGCTGCGCTTTAAATAACCTTGCCTCAGATTGTGTCAATACCTCGGTCTTGCAATCGGCATTATTTTGAAAATGCAGACATCTGCTCAACAGATGGAAACGACCATAACTCATCACTGAATTGAAACCGACAGTACTGAAGATGTCCTCATTAGACGCCCAGTAATCTTCTAAACGTGATTTTACTACAACCCCGGTAGCCAGGATTACAGCAAAATACACGTAGAGTTCGTCTGGGTTAGTGTCAGTCCACTGAGTGATGCGGCTGGACGGGCACATGGCGCCCTCCTCCAGCATCGCCGTTGCCAACTGTTGAGCATACTTGTTAGTCTCCGCTGCAATGTGTTCCATTATTTCGCGATCCCATATAGCAGTAAATGCTTCATACGGGCTCACATATGGGACAGTGGGACCACAATTACTGTCGGAGAAAGGTTCTCTTCTCAAATCAGGGTCGATTTGAGATTTCGAGAATGCTCTCCACTTAAAATCAAATTTGGAGCATGGCTCCACGACGGGAATCGGCGCCGGAGTCGGGGCGGGATCAGGCTGTACGGCGACTTCTGCACAGGAATTTGGTGGCCAAACGAAGTCAGTGCCACTCAGCGGCATACCTTCTTCCTGTTCGTAATACAACCGCGCAGTCCTCAGCACCACCGCAGGCGCCGACATTTCCGCCTCTACCTCGTCGTCATCGTCAGAGTCCTCTTCGCTGCCTATATTATAAATAATGATTTTTAATATCGATTATGACGGAACACCAAAGCAAGGCTGAATAACCTCTGATCAGTATAAAATATGCACCTACCATAAAAATAGAAGTTTGCAGTCTCGTCGTTTTTCGAAGGACGTTTCGACATTGAAAACGTGGATGTGGGGAATCTGTAAAAAATGTTAGTTGAGTTATGACTGGGATGGGAACTCCCGACCTAAAATGAGTTCGAATGGGAAATGAAATATCATGTCATTCATATAAATTATACTCATAAGCATCGTTTCGACTTGACGACTTCGTTGCCTTCCTGATTCCAAAAAAATTTTTTTTTACCTTCAATACTGAGACAGATATAAAAACTTTCGAAACTTACAAGAGTCGTTTTTTGCCATGTGATGGGGTGGATGCCGCTCCACGGCCACATTCAATGTGCCTGCAAAGTTTAAAAAACTTTAACATTAAGTATGACAAAGAGTAAGAAAATGATATTGTTTGAGAGAGCACAACTATAATAATGTAACGATTTCCATAATAATATAAAAAATGTGAGAATAAAAGGAACTGAAAAAACATAAAAAATAATATAAAAACATAAAAAACTGAAAAAGATGTTTAAAGCTTATGATAAATAAAAAAGTTATGTTGCTAAAAAAGTTATGTTGTTGTTGTGGGCAAATGTTTTGAGGCCCCAGTTCAGATGCCTACATAGAGTAGGGGAGCCCAAGAGGGGATTTTTGGATTTACTCCATATTTTGGTGTCAATAATTGTTATTTTAGAATTTAGTACAGAAAAAAATTATTGTATGTTACTCATTTGACTGTTTTCTTAAACTGATTTATAGCAACCATTCTTAATATGATGTGGCTAAATAATTGATTGTATCAAGCTTAGCGCTGATGGTAATGGCTGGATTCTAGATGGTTTTCTCAAATTGACATGGTTGAAACACCTACGCAAGTAGAGAATATGCTACATAATTCTATAAAACATCATAATAATAATGAGAATGATTCTGATATTTGTGATGATGAAAGTGATATCAGCGAGGAAAGTGAGAGCAGCGAAGAATCAGATTTTAATAAATTGTTTAAAAATGTAACATGAGCCACAGAGAAAGCTACAATATTTTGTAAATGATAAAAAAATGCAAAAAAAAAAATGTTAATTTGAAGTGTTCATACGAGTTGGAAGTAGATGGCCTTTGATCCAAATGAGCACGCCCACCACGCTTGCGCACTCCTCGCCTGATGGCATCACCACGACCACCACCACCTCCAGTTAAAGCACCTCGACTTCCTCTTCCGCCTCGGGCTTCACGTCTTCCAGTTCTTAAGTAAAAATAAAGGAAAAAAAACATGTAAATGAAAGAACTCAACATACAAATGAAAAACAAAAAAAATTAAAAACACTTTTTCTTTTAAAGAAGCACACTTTTAATATGATACGAGCACTATTATGTCTGTTTTTTTGGCTGATTTACGAATTTAAGTGAAAATATACAAATCGTATAAAAATAAAGGCTATTGCTAGTCTTCCTGGTCTAAGACTTTTTTTTATGCTTTTAGCAAGCAAACGAGCAGACGGGTCACCTGATGGTAAGTGATCACCGCCGCCCATGGACATTAGCAACACGGAGGGCGTCACCAACGCGTTGCCAGCCTCGAAGAAAACAACAGATCCGCTTCTTGAAAGACCCCATGTCATAGGTACATAGTTCGGAGGGAACAGTTTACACGTAGGGTAGAAAACTACGCGAGAAGTGAGAACCGAACTGTGGACGAACACCAATAAATAAATTGAGGGTTGGCTTTAGAAACCTGCGGCATCGGTATCTGGGTGATTTTAGCTTTAATCGATAGGCAGTGATGCCCCTAATCATAATCTAGTTGGTTTTTGTGAGGTACTGCGTCGTTTTTTAAAAATCTTAATTTTAATTTTTGAGGTTATTTCCAAAAAATACAACAAATTATGTTACTTAATTATAAAATTTATGTTATTAGGTATATTTTATTCTATTATATATTATAATTATAATAATTAGGAGTTCATTGGAAAGATTGGTGGCCCGGGGAAGGTGGTCAGTCGACCTAGATGAAATTTGGAAATAGGAAAATATACAAGAAAGGTTTTTTTACATTTCATAATATACATAATGTAATTTGTATATCAATTTTACTGTTTATGTCATAGTCTATTAAATTTATTTATTACATTCTAGTTATTTTTTTCAAAATTGGTGACAGAAACGACTTAGTCAACCCCGACCCCACGTGGTACTAGTCTGCCCTACCCCTAGAGTGAATGTAAACCCCGGAGGCGCGGAGGGAGAGCAGCCCCCGCCCGCTGTAATAAACTGCAGGCACCATGTGAGCCGAAGCGGCTGAGGCTGGTCGCCGCAGGCGACCAAAAAGCCGAAGCTGCGTAGGCGAGCATGGAGTGCCTGCAGTTTGTTACGCAAGGGCGGAGGGGCTGCACTTCCCGCAGCGCCGGAGACGTTTGGAAGCCCGTTTGTGTATCAAAAACCCCTAAATTCTCCTTAAAAGTGCATATACTGTAACTTTATAACTATAATGATTTGTAATTTTTTTTATGAAATTGGTGCGTTTTGTGTGTCTACCCATACGGAGGTCGTAATTTTATTTCTTCCTCCACCACCGGACATTAATTTAGACTAGTTTAAGACAAATATTGAGCAGTTTTCACAGATTTAACCTTAAAATAAAAATAAAAAAAACTCAAAAACTATGTGTTTCCTCACTTAGCCCCTTTAAGGGGGAGGTCCTTACCCCACCCCCTACCCTCCCCCCCTAACTCCACCCCCCTCCCGGTGCCGCAGGTTTCTAAAGAAATACCTAAATTGATTACTGACTTACCGTCCCATTACTTTTAAAAAAAACACCAAAAATTTCAGTAATAACACACTCAAATTCAGTAATAACACACCACAGAGCGAAACGTAAAACGTAGTGATTAAGTACTCTGTGCCACAGAGTACATACATAATCACTCAACTCAACCGTCAGTCCGTCACAGAGTACTTAATCACTACGTGTCAACCGTCACGGGCGTCACGAAGTCGGAACTCACAAAATGACAAAACTCACGAATAGCAGTGTTACCAACTCTCAAAAATATTTATCCCAAATAATACTAACATAAATCAAAAACCCCTAAAATCGCCCAAATTACTTGGAAATCCCCAATTTATTTTGGAAAAATAGTAAATAATAATCAAAAAATTATATTTATTTATTTATAAATTATGCATGTATCTCTATTATTAACAGTGATAATAATTAACTTTTTTGCTTCTTCATTAATTGCCATTTGATTCATTAATTGGACTTAAAAAATCTTACGAAAAATCAATTCCAATTACAATATCGATTTATTTTGCAAGGTAAATTCACAAATACTTATTTTGTGATTTTCCTTTTTCCAGATTGCAGATTATTCTGATATCCTTTATTTAAATGCCAAAAGTCCCAGTCTCCTTTGATTGGCTAGTTCGTTCCAGGGCATCTCACATCTTTATTTTGATCAATAAATAAAAAATATGAAGAGTCACAAAACCCCTAAAAATAACCCTAAACATATAAGACCCCTAAAAAAATCCCATCACAGTTAGCGTACGAGCACATGAATACATAATGTTAACTTCATACTAACGCCACGCGCGAGGACACTACTACATGCACAGCTATGTGTGCGTGACCTATCACCGACAAGACGGGGCAGCGTGCGCCGACCAATCAACTAACGCGCCGGCGCCCGCTAGGGTACAGTAAGGTGACAAGTTCAGGTGTGCCAGCGGCGGTGACACGGGCGACGTTTTGTGACGACGACGCGACGTATTGTTTTTAAAGATGCCAAACTGTTGAACTGTTTGTTTAAATACCTAATGGGAAGAAAACCAAATAGATTTCTTTATTTGTATATCCAAAGGATTTTACAAGTAATAATAGTACACATTTTTATGCTTATTAAAGAAGACTAAAAAAGTATTTAGTTAATAAGTAGGTACCTAATATCCAAAATAATTAAAGTGGCGATAAGGTTATTATTTATTATTCTTATCGTTTAAGTTCGGTTTACACGTATTAAGTAGTTAACTAAATTTTAAGCAAATTAATACGTGTAAACGGACAATTTAGTAGTTTAGTAATCAAGTAGAGAAGTAATTTAAAAATTTACCAAAAAAAATATTTTTAAAAAATATTTACCTATTCATACCAATTACTCGATTTTGTAATGTGACGTCACGAAATTTAGGGGGGTCCTAAATCCCACCCCTTATTACTGTTTAAATAAAATATTTTGTTTCGAAAGTTTTTTTTTCATTTCTAACAATAAACTGTAAGTACCTACTTAATATTAAACAAACTGTTACATAGTCAACCATTTCATCTTTCAAAGCTACACCATTTTTTATATACCAAAATTTTAAAACGGAACACATAATAATAAAATAATGTCCACACAATTACTGTCCATCCGTCTGACCGTCTGTACTCATTGCAGACTCTCGCTCGATACGTAGGTACTTGCCCGTTTTATTTTTATTTTCAGTAACCAAGTGACAACCCTATGAAAGTAGGTATGAATTTTTGTGTCTGATAAGAAGTTAACATTCTGGTTGTTATTTATTCATGTGGTACGAGACGAGTACTGCCCAGTGTTACTAGAATATTTTTTCTCGAATAGCCTTGCCAGAGCGCGCGTGTAGCCCCGTGATAGCCCCATCTATATTTTATAGATGGGCAGCATATAGCCCCATATATCCATGGCAACATTTGTTTGTTGAGTTGTCACTTGTCAGCATCTTGTCAAACTAGAATCTAACCCCGGTCACTCACATGCGCGCAAATGTTTGACATTTTTACGAATGTTTGCACATATGTGAAGGACGGTCAGGCAAATGGGTTCGCATATGAGTATACAAGCCCATTTCCGCTTCCTCCTACACTTTGTTCACGAATGTTCAATCTTGCTGTTGTTATTTTGTTGTTGTCATTCAAATCCATTTTCAATACAGAAAATAAATGGTAGTACGATTAGACGCCACGAACCACGAAAAATTAAGAGATACATCACCTTTTTAGTCGTGTGCGCAATTGGTCGCACGAATGTGTGGGAGACTACACGAAGGTTCGAGGTTCGCGCGCTTTGATGTGCGACAAAAAACCGACACAGCTTGGAAAACCCCGAATGCCTCGAAAACTTCGCATATTCATTCGCGAAGGTCGTCCCACACTTGTGGGTTCGCGTATTCGTGCGAATGTGAGTGACCGGCATAACACAAACCACAGAGTACTTAATCAATTAACAGACACAAACGATCCACGAATTGAAACTTCTCTCCACTTCTCTCTCTTTGGCCACAGAGTACTTAATCACTACGTTTTATCTTTATCTGCACAGAGTACAAGGATATTCACTATGTTTATCTGCCTCTCTGCAATAGTTTGTTGAGATTTGTGTTGGTCATTTCTTTTCAATACCCATATTTTCAATGATACAAATAACATTAAACTTACAAGAACAAATCTTTAAAAATAATTCAATATTGATTAAAGTTGGTTGTGTGTCATAACATATTTATGGGTAAACGAGCGCGACAATCATCACAAATTGGTAAATGTGGTCTTTTGGAAAAATATGATAGAAAACTACTGTGACGTCACAAACGGGATCAGCTGAGGAGTTTGGAATTTGGATAAAATAAAAGGGAAATAAACAATAGGAAGATGGGTGGTGCGGTGAGCTCCGGTCGGGATAACAACGAATTGATTGACAATCTGATGGGTGGAAATTATATTCGGACAAGATCCGTCGAGAGAGTGTTTAGAGCCTTGGACCGAGCCGACTACATGACGCCGGAGTCGCGGGACCAGGCCTACAAGGATCTGGCATGGCGAAATGGCGCATTGCACATGTCATCGCCCTGTATTTACAGGTAGGTCATTATTGTCTAGTTTCCTTAGTCCATAGTTTTTGTTTGTTCAAAATGTCCTTGTCCTATAGTGAATAATATGTTATGTACTCCTATAAACAAAATCAGGGTATTTTAATTATTAACACGGCAAGTATTAAAGATATTTATAAATTAAAATTATGATAATTTAAAACCCATCTATTTTCATCAATTATTCATTAAATATAATCAACAATAGTTTGTATTTGGTCATGTTGAACCCTTGATAATAACAGTGATCAATATGTCTCCTTCAAAGTGTGAGGACAAGTGTGTTTATTATTGCACAACATTACTATGTTGGAGGCAGTTAATATGTTTATCTTGTTTGTATATAAATAGCCTGGAGTCAGTCATCAGTGTGATCTAATGATATATACATATGTAATGAACAAGTTGTTTGTTTTCAGTTCATTATAAAGATATAGCTACACATTTTAAATATTAATAGTATTCAGTAATGTATGGGTTCTAGAGTTCAAGGGTTATAGATTTCATTGTGTATAACACATATTGAAGATTGTACTGAAATAAATTATTCAACTCTACTACTATAGTGTAGTACTGCCTACACCAGTAGTGTTGTAAATCTATTTTCAAAATATTTTTTAGGAACTTAACATTAAGTGTGTATAGATAAGTAATATTGAAGTGACAACTATGTAGTTGGCCTCAACTCATTAACATCCCACTTCTGAGCACTGGTCTCTCCTCTTGAGGAGGCCTAGAGCATGCTCCACCATGCTGCTCCAGTGTGGATTGGTGGAGGAGCTGTATGTTTATAAGTGGCAAATATATCTTTATATGTATTGACATTAGCTACTTTAGATAAGTAAGTATTGAATAGTGTTTATTTAGTTACAGAATTGTTGTATTATATTTGTTAAGAAATTATTCAGTATCTGCACAGAATAGATAATCATGCCTTCAAAATATTGTTGGGCTTGTTATCAAACACTAATAATAATCGGAATACACTGAGCAGGCCTTATCAGATGTAAATTGCCTTAAAAACAATATTAAAATGATGTCATTGTAATCTTATGTTCCTCACTTAAATTCATTATTTACCAATCCGTCTCCCTTGCTGAATAATGACTGAGACATTGGGTATATGCCTCCTCTTGATGTTAGCTGGTCATTTCACCAGATTGTTGCCCAGTGTAATATTGATGGTAATGTTTTTACATGCTTTACATTTAATATGTTTTCATTGCAGCGCTGGAGAAATTGTTAAGAATCGGGGTTCTCTTTGAATCAGCAACATTAAAGTGACATCCTTTGTGTTACATAATGTTAATGGGATGTGGGAACTGCGCCTATGCAATGGCTCGGCTCATTTGTTGGTTGTTTCACTGAAAAAAACACAGTTAATTATTTTTATACATTAATACCCGATCAATGTGCTGACAGGTCACAAAATGTTCCTATTTACGTATCATAATAAATAATAATGTAAGTGCTGTATTTATTGGATTATGGCTGAATATCTCCTTTATCAGTATGTTTAAGAGCCTCTGCACATGGCATATTTATATGGCTTTTTAATTTTTAAGGCTCTGAGACAACAATCTATTTATATCTTACAAAATTAATAATAACAGGTAAATATTTACTTAATAGTGTGATGATGTTGTAATGGAGAAGTTTACACTTCACTGCCAATATTGTCATTGAGTGACTTCAGTGAGTGTAATAGCCAAATGTTTGTAATTGTGTGCAGTGAGGTGATGGAAGGGCTGGAGCTGAAGCCGGGGCTGTCCTTCCTGAACGTGGGCTCCGGCACCGGCTACCTGAGCACGCTGGCCGGCCTCATCCTGGGCAGCGGCGGCATCTCGCACGGCGTCGAGGTGCACTCCTCGGTCGTGGACTACGCCAACAAGAAGCTCGGCCTCTTCATTTCCAACTCGCCCACCCTCGACGAGTTCGACTTTTGCGAGCCCCAGTTCTATGTTGGTGCGATATTTTTATATTTTACTTCAGTGTTCACTTTTATGATTTAGTTAGTGTGATATTTTATGAAAGTAGTTAGCAAAAACATGTAATTGAAGATTAGAAGCATACATGAATTTGTATCGAATCTTAAATGAGTAATTCATGTAGGTATTTAAATTTTATGTTTAGTCTTTGGAGGCCCATCCATAAATTATATCACACTAATTTCATGACTTCTTGATCCCTCCAACCGTCCTTGTCACAGCTGGTATAAAAAAGTATAAAAGTAAACGTTTACTGGGCCTGGGTCAGGTAACGGGCTGTGCCTGACGCCGCAGCAGCAGCCCTACGACCGCGTGTACTGCGGCGCCGCATGCCCCGACGAGTACGAGAACTACTTCAAGCAGCTCATCAAGGTAACTTATACACTGTACGAGTATAGAGCCAGTTGTTGTACATCCATTGTGTAGGACTCGCTCTATTCTAAACTGGATTTACTCGTACAACACGTTATAGGTAGGTATACATTGAAATATGTAGAAGGTGATGTGAACGTAGTGTGACTAGTGTGACGACGACACCATCACACTATCATGCCTGGGTAGCGACCTTTAGCTTGTATCGTTGTTGAAAGCTTCGATAGAGTGGTTCAGGTGTATGGTGTGAGTGTGTGACGTGATGTTGGGTGTGGCGGCGCAGGTGGGCGGCGTGCTGGTGATGCCGCTGCACGACACGCTGCTGCAGGTGCGGCGCGTGGCGGCCGACCAGTGGGTGTCGCGCAGCCTGCTCACCGTGTCCTTCGCCACGCTGCGGGTGCCGCCCAAGGACCAGCGCCTCGACTACGTCAGGCTCGGTAACAACACTTGCATGCTCATGGAATATGGCTGCCTATTTTATCACTTTGATAGATCGGACGAAGTTTAGGATCCTTTTTGAAGTGAAAACTTCTTTAGTACGGGGGTGATTTGAAATTTTATGAAACGAAACTGTCCAGTAAAAAGAGAAACACATAAATTCTTAAGTGAGATAGGAAGCATTGTACAGGGGTAGGGTAGGGTAGGGGAGTTGATTGGAGCGGAGCGGGGCGAAGCGGAGCGGAACGGAGCGGAGTGGAGTGGAGTAGTGAAACCTACATTTATCATCTTCCCGAATTCACATTCGTCTCATTATCTTGAAAACAAAAATTCTGAAGGTTTCACTTCTACCACGTGTGAATTGCACACATTTTAATTTTTTTTTTCTATATCGATACTTCGTAAAACTGAGATAGAAATTTTTATTCCATTTGGTATTTCTTATGCCCCATCTCTCTCCTCTGGCTCCATATGCGAGCGTTATCATTAACATAATATCATCACCATGTTGTTGTGGTTGCGTTGCAGAGGAGCAGGCCCCGCCGCGGCTGCAGGTGGTGGCGCGCGGCGCGGTGCGCGCGGGCATGCGGCGCGGCGTGCTGCGGCGGCACCCCGAGCTGCGCGACCCGCCGCCGCGCCGCGTGCCGCCGCAGGCCTGCCCGCGCCGCATCTGCATCCCCATCGAGCCCGGCGGCGCCGTCCGTCAGTATACTCTACAGATATACACTCTGGGCACTCGGCCCAGCGTGCACAACACTAGCTCACGCTCATTGGAAATATTCTACATTTCAGAGGAAATATTCTCCGTTTCAGAGGGTCTGGATATTCTACACGACTTGGATGCGGAAACCGGAGCGCAGGAAATGAACGCGCTCCTGAGCCTCGTCATTCGAATGGACCAGAACAGGGTCGCGGGGGCCATCCGCTTCGATGGGATGGACTCCTCCTCGGAGACGCACTCGCACTCCGACGATTCTTCGGATGAGGGCTGGCCCCGCAGAAGGCGGTCCGGGGCAGCTGGAGGGAACGACCGGAGATCCCGTCGGCCGTCGGGCGCGGAAGGACGCTCGGACACCGATAGGTCGGACGAAGGTCAGGGGTCGTCCAAGGACAGCAAGGCCGACGGCCGCGAGTCGGGCACCACCAGCTCGGACAGCAGGACACCCAGACGCGACGGCAGGTCCGACCGAGGTGTAGACGGCAGCGGCTCGAAGGACCGCAGCGGCCGCAAGTCGGACCGGACCAGCTCCGACGACAGCACGAACACGAGGAGCAGGCGAGGCCGCCGAGGCCCCGACGATGATAAATCTAGCAAGCCGGACAAGTGTCGAAGGGTGGGGCCCCCGGGTCGGCTGTGGGCCTTCGAGTTCCAGGCCACGGAGAGGACCCCGCAGCCGACCACGAGCTCCGGCGCCGACAGGAGCTCCGATACCTCGACGGCCACCTCGGAGAGCGGCGACGGCAAGAGGAGCAGTAAAACTACAAAATCACGACGGGTAACTACTTCACTTCTAATTTCGATCTAAAATTCTATCGATTAGCGCGATTGTCGTTATTAAACATTGAACTATTATCACTATCGTATAGAACCGACACCGCGAACCCGATGTTTGCGCAATTACCTGTAGCCAATTGGCTACAGTTATCAGTGGATTTATCATATAGTTGATTTGAAAAGACAAGGGGGGCTGGATTTTGAAAATAGGATTTCTCAGCGCGACACCGATTTTGTTCGCGTTCAGTACATTATACTTCAGTTATTAAATTACAAAATCATATTTGGTATTAATTATATCGGTACCATAACATTGCAGGGATCGTGCGACTGCAAAAATGTCACTGACATAATTCCATCGGAAGTGGAGCTGTGCTTCCGCAGCAGCAAGCTGCTGCCGGGGCCCTCGGGCGCCAGCATGGAGTGGGAGGAGACCGAGATCGAGAGCAAGGAGGGGCAGGAGGGGCAGGGGGAGGGGGAGCAGGCGGAGGGCTCCAAGAGCAAGGCCAAGCGGCAGAAGCTGGACAGCGGCATCGGCGAGAACACGGCCAGCGGCTCCTCGCCCGACAAGTCCAAGGCCGAGCAGTCGGACACGGACGAGCGGCCCGCCGACAGCGTCACCGACGACGCGGCGCGCTCGCCGGACTCTGCTGCAGGTAACATTCACTGTCTCCGCCCCCACGCGCTCATCTAACACTTTCACATCGTTTATCCTAAAATATCGTATACTTTTCTTGTTCAAATACCAACGGTATTTATTCTTTGTGTATTTTCAAAGTATTTTCACTCTCATTCGGTAAACATTACGATTACGCACAGCGAACCGGCGGCGCGTTCACAAGCGCACGCGCTGCGACGCGCGCGCGTCCTCGTCGTCGACGGAGGACGGCGAAGCGAACGGCGACGGTGGTGCGGGAGGTGCGGGGAGCGCGGGCGGCGCGGGGCGCGCGGGGCGCGGGTGGGCGGGCTGGCGGCGCGCGCCCCGCCGCGGCCGCGGACACGACGCGCGCCGCGTGCGGCTCTCCATCGTCATGAAGCGGGCCATCAAGGAGCTGCCGCTGCCCTACCCGCTCAAGAAGTTAGTACATGATGCATTTTATTATTAATGCAGTAATCGAATAGGCATGATGACAGTAAGTAAAAATCACTAAAACTATGTATTTATTTAATGAAACCCTTTTAATGGATTACAAAACACGGATTTATCGTATTATTATTAGCGAGATTAACAATATTTTTAATAAATAAAACTACAAAATACGGCAAGCCGCCATCTTAGCTAAAACGCCAGTCAGTCTCAATTAGCGCGAATTACGTCACACGCCTTAAAACAAATGAATATCACCATACTAATATTGACGGATTGTCTTTTGTTTTCCTGATAACTGACGTCACTACCACGCCCTGACACTTTGAAGCGTTTTGGTGCGAATTTTAAACTTATAAATTGAAATGTATTTATTTTATACTAAACCTTATTTTTTTTGCGGAAATATGATATACGTAGTAATTATAATATATTTCCCCACAATATAGAACAGTATTTCAAAATCAGTCATCATGCCTCTTCCAGGCATAATGCGAATTCCATTATCTTCCAGGTACGTTAGGCTATCTCGTCTAGTAAGGGTCAAAACACATTTATTCGGCTCCATTCGGCTTTTGTCCATAGTAAACAACGATTTTGTATGGAGACGCGTACGCATTCTTTCGGCTTTTCGGCGCCGATTCCGCTTTCGCGGTAAACAAGTAGAGAACGACGACAAATGTGTTTTATCTTTCGGACGCGTACGCCGCGTACGACGTCGAACGCGGCGGAACAGCGCCGCGCTGTAGGTAGGTACATGGAAGATTTTTGACTCCTTGGCCTTGTCGACAGGTTGCGACCTTCATAGTTCCCGTATAGATTATACCTACTAACGTGTTCGGACGGACTTCGCAGCGTATTCAGCGCCGTACGCAGCCGTTCGCATTCTTACGACGCCGTAAGCAGTCGTTCGCATTCTTACGACGCCGTACGCGGCTGATAGAAGCCGAGCCGAATAAGTGTAAACAAAATCATTCGGCGAAATGCGAATGGCGCCGAATAAATGTGCGTTGACCCTAAAGGTATATAAGTTTTGACCCTAGAGTTATAATTATCTGGTTTCTCGGTCGAGTTAAATTAATAGAACAAAATTAAAGGTTAAAAAAACTAATGACTTATGCATGCATTAACGATAAAATTAATTGAAATTGTTTTACCCCCAGGTACGTCAATTTAGGCCGCTGCTTCGAGTTCTAACTCCCGACCGTGGCCGGCCGCGGCGACACCATCTGGCCGGCCATGCTGCCCGTACTCTCCTTACAAACTGATCTGATCGCACTCCCTCAACACTGGGAGGTATATTATATCTGAAGAGACACCTACGACCCGTATGGTCCTTGTAACATCCTTTATAAGACCATTAGACTTGCTAGACATAATAATGTTAGAACATAATATTAGAAATGATGCAATGCTAGTGTTGGTCGACTCTATTAATTCTTATTATTGCCTTTAAAACTGGAGGTTATTTAAAGGTGAAACCTTTAGTTTTACATTCTTAACTATTATCTTATACTATCAACTATATTTAATTTGTTATCGATATGATGATGTAATTTGTAATGTAAGCGAATGATGTGCCAGACTTGCAGCTCATGTGCGGTCTAACTGGAGAACCATATTTAAATGTGTTGATTTAGCTTTTGAGACCTTGAGGTCTTTATTAAACCTAATGTGCACTTTACCCTTTATGATGATACACAAAATGGGGAACTGGTAATTTAAAAAAATGTAACATTTCTATTTAATTCTCGGTACCTTTGTATAGATTATCAGAACGTGTAGCACGCGGTGTATCTGTGGCGAGATCAATATCACTGTCTGCATAATACCTGTCATCTGCGACTTAAGGGTCCTTTGTTTATCGCCATAAGATGATCCTTTACAATTACAATTTTTGATAGTGTCTTAAAATGTATATGAGGTGATGAATGTCGTGTGTGCTGTGTAGTGAGGCTGTGGCAGTTTCAACTTCTCTTTCATAATATTTTTATTGTAGTTCAGCTATTATGTAAATTTAAGGGAATGAAAAAATTGTAAAAAATTCACTTAGAATTTAATGTAGACCGTTGATAATTTGGTTATGTTACGAGTAATATAGTATATTGAATGTATATATGAGTATTGGAGTATCGACTATCTATGGTCGAGTGCAATGGAATGTACTGACTCTGAACTCTATATCCTCTTCAATAGATTACTATGACATACGAACGGATCAATTTAAATATTGATACAGTTGATAATAAAATAGTCGTTTATAAATTCTATCGACACCATAGATTAAGTAGATCAGAGGATCGCTCCTCGCGCCTGCTTCTCTCTTATGAATTGAACAATCAACAGAACAACTAAATTCAACAGAACATTTTACGGAAATAACATACATCTTTGTTCTTAAAGTTAGATTATACTTATCATTTTAACTTGCAGGCTCAGTTGTATTAAAGTAGGAATAATGGGAGCGGTTGTTTTGTCTAAGTGGCCAAGTCGAATTATCTATTTGCGTATCGGTTGTTCGTTGTTGTAAATATAATTAAGTTGAGCCCCTTGCGAGTGGCGCGATGGCGCGTCAAGCATAATTTTATAATTATAGGTTGTTGTTAGACTTACCGCACTCGCTACAGCTTTACTTGGAAGGGAAAGCTTTAAATACTGCCGTTAGCCCGTGACTCGTATGTGGCCGGATAGTTCATTGCGGTCGTGCCTGACTGTTATGTTACGTGATAATTTTATATGTAATGTGTTCGTTGTGTTGGCCGCGTCGTGCGGTGGGCGGGGGCGGGGGCGGGGGGCGGCGGGGCGGCCAACATCAATAGAGACTGATGCACTTTGAGGCAATATTCACTAATAAAATATAAGAATGCTGCCGCAAAGTCAAATCTCGGGAAGTTACGAAATGTCAATAATATTCCTTAAGATTTTATGATTCATGTAAATATAATATTTTGTTTTTGTTGCTAGTAATTAAAAATTTATTAATATGCAATACTTGTTTTATTTTTATTACAGTAGGTTAAATAAACATCGGAGCCCATAAAAATATACTCTTTATTTCTTAAAATAAATACATTTTACGAACAGGTGAGTACCTTGCCGGTGGGTGCTTATTGGGTTACTGCTGTGTTATATACAAAATAGAGTTCTCAGCTTACAACGTTACATAGCTACAGTGCAGCAGTGCAACGACTTTATTAATGGCCTTCGACTATCTTCGTATTCCTTCGTGTTTTGGCTGGGGTCGTCGGGGGAAATATGACGATAGGCTAATAGAGTTGTCGCACTGCATGTGGGTGGGGCTGCGGAGTGCGGTGCTAGCACCACTTGCCCACCGACTGCACCACGCCGTTGACCCGCAGCGGCAGCGCGGCGGGCTCCGGGTACAGCGCGTCGGCCGCGGGCGCGTCGCACGCGCTCAGCCCGTTCAGCGCCTTGCGCGCCGGCCGCGGCGTGCGCGCGCGCTCCACCCGCTCCACCCTCTCCCCCCGCCACCTGTCCCCCGCGTGCGTCCGCTTCACCGGCCGCTTGCCGGGCGACTCGGCGTCCCCGCTCTTGGCCTCCGACGGCGGCCGGCTGGCTGTCTCCGACTCGCTCCCGTTCATGAGCGAGTGCGCGCTGCGCGCCTTGTGCAGCGAAAGTCGCAGCGGCTTGCGCGGCGGCGTCGGCCGCGACTTGGCGTCCTCCCGTCGGTCCTCGCTCCTCCGATAGTGGCTCAGCCGGGAGCAGCTCTCCGAGCCGTAGTCCAGCCGCGGCGAGCTGCTGTACACGTCGGTGTACACGCCGGCCGGGAAGTCCGACTCGGACTCGAACTCGGAGGACTTGGCGCTCCTCGAGTGCAGCTTGGACGACCGCCGGCTAGACTTGTGCGCGTTCTCCAGAACCTTCCCGTCTATCCTGTGGTACATGTAGTGCCGCTCCGACTCCAGCTGCACGTCCTCGGCGCTCTCGTTCTTCTTCAGCTTCCGGAGCCGCTGCGACCGCTTCAGCTGCTCGATGATCGACAGCGTCTTCCTCTCGGCCCAGTTGGTCTTCTTTATACTCTGCTCTATTCGATCTGCGGCCTTCCTTATCTCGTACCGGCGGGGGTCGTCGGGGCCGACGCTCGAGTGCGAGTGCGAGTCCCGCACGTCCAGGTCGCTGTCCGAGCGGAGCTGGTCGTCGACCTTGGACCTGCTCAGGCGCTCGTTCTTCATGCGCTCCTTCTCGAGGTGTCTTTGGTTTCTTTCGATCATGCGAATCGCGGCGTCGGTCTCCGCGCCGTAGTCCACGCGGTCGTGGATGCAGTGGTGGGAGAGGGAGTGCCGCAGCCGGTGCGTGCGGTCGGGCGCGGGGGTGGAGGCGCCCGACGCGTTGGAGCGCGGCCGCACGACGGGCAGGTTGGCCTCGCCGCCGGCCAGCCCGGGCAGCTTGGCCACGATGGCCGTGATATCCGGCCCCTTCTGGAACACCTGCACCTCGGACTTGGCGCTCGGCTTCGGCTCCGTGGTGATGTTTATGTTGGTCACGTTCTTTTTAGTTTTGTTCACCGTGATGCAGCTATCGCTGCTGCTCACTGCTTGAAGCTGAAAATAAAAAGATGGAACTGAGATTACAATTTACAATCGTAACTAACAGTGGCGTAGCTAGCCCTAAGGAGGCCCCATATAGTCCGTGAGCCAGATAGTATTTTTTGTCAGTCATTTCCTCTCAAGCGATAACTCGTGAAATACTTCAGAGAGTTGAATTATATAGCATGGTGAACGTCAGCTGCCGCTCCAAGGGTGGGTAGGGGGGCGGCAGCCTTTCAATCATGTAAAAAAAATTGTTTTCAGTCATTTCCTCCCGACTGAAAATTTGTTAGATGATAGATAACGTAATTATTTAAAGGTAAAAAAAAGTCAGCTGGCCATACCGTGGTGGAATATACGTCAGCTGGGCACGCGAACATGCAAAAAAAAATTTTTTGTTCAGTGATATCCTCTCACTTGAAAATGCGTCTGATGATACTTTACATGTTATTTTGAGTAAATAAAAACGTCAGCTGGCTGTATGTTGGTGGAAAGGTCGTCAGCTGATGCAGTGAATGGTGGAGCTCAGAAGCCACCAATTTTCAAAATAACTGTAGTTACGTAATTTCCTCTCACTTGAAAATGTGTCAGGTGATAGTTTACGTGCTATTTTGAATAAACAAAAACATCAGCTGGCTCTAAGTTGGTGGAAAACCCGTCAGCTGACGAATGTAAATAAGCGATCGGCGCTCACGCCTGGCTTCTGAGCTCCACCATTCACTGCATCAGCTGACGACCTTTCCACCAACATACAGCCAGCTGACGTTTTTATTTACTCAAAATAACATGTAAAGTATCATCTGACGCATTTTCAAGTGAGAGGATATCACTGAACAAAAAATTTTTTTTTGCATGTTCGCGTGCCCAGCTGACGTATATTCCACCACGGTATGGCCAGCTGACTTTTTTTTACCTTTAAATAATTACGTTATCTATCATCTAACAAATTTTCAGTCGGGAGGAAATGACTGAAAACAATTTTTTTTTACATTATTTGAAAGGCTGCCGCCCCCCTACCCACCCTTGGAGCGGCAGCTGACGTTCACCATGCTATATAATGCAACTCTCTGAAGTATTTCACGAGTTATCGCTTGAGAGGAAATTGGTCAGGAAAATCTGTCGCTAGCTCACGGACCAATATCAATATTTGTTGTGGGGCCCCCTCAACGTCAGCTGTCAAAAGGAGTGCCAACTATAGTGGTCGTAGGCCGCTGACGAGCTTTTTTTGGGAATGTTAGTGGGGGCCCCTATACGCTGGGGGCCCCGTATAATTGATACGGCTGATACGGCGGTAGCTACGCCCCTGGTAACTAACCAAAACTTGTAGGTACCTACTTAAGGTATCCTAATTTTTTATACTTAGTACTCTACACATTATTTGCACCTTTTTTCTGAACGAAAAGTACCAAATTGGTATATTTATCTACAGCTATAAAAATATCAGAGCAATCAATCTATATCCACCAGCAATACGTATAAATCTCGCATGGTGGTAGGCAACCTATCTACCTGTGTCTTGGATTGGATTACTTCATTTATGAATGCCGAGGTTTTCTGAGGTTATAGTATGACATGGGCGATGGCAGTACCTGTGTATGTCTGGCCAGCAGCTCGGCGACCTGGTCCTCCAGGTAGGAGATGCGGTGCGTGAGGCGCGTGTTGTCGGCGCGCAGCGACTCGTTGGCGCGCCCCGCGTCCTCGGCGGCGCAACGCAGCGCGCCCAGCTCGGCGCGGCACGACGCCGCCTCGCTCTGGAAACCACTACGCATCTTGAGATCAATGGCACAATGCACACCTATGGAGCGCACGGCCAATACTGCCAAACGGCCACCCACAGCAGTATAATGCGGAGAATGACCGAGTTTTGCATGCAGTCACGCTTTGCTTTTGTATGTGGATATTTTAAACACAGTCAGTGGCTGTATTCTAAATAAGTAACGTCTCTTACGTAAAGTTAAAACGAGGTAATGAAACCGACCTTGGCCGCAGCAGGCGAGGCGGGCGAGGCGTGCGGCCGCAGCAGCACGAGCCGCGCGGGCGCCGCGGCCGCCACCGCGCGCCGCAGCTCCTCCTGGCCGCAGCACACCACCGGCGTGCCGTTCGCCTCCACCAGCCTGACGATACGAGTACGAGATAGCGTTAATGACTGGAAACTGAAACGTCTCCATACGACTTTCATGACATTTGGCGGGCTTATGAACGGTGATGCCGCTGGAAAATACGAACATTATACCTTACCTGCTAGCCACTAAATAATTACCTAGATTAACTAATAACGCAAAATAGGTAGTAAATGATTCCATTTAGGTACCTACTAAGTAGTAGCTAGTATACATTTCCGTATTTTCTCAAATCAATGCTAACTAAGCTAATGCTCGGTGAACAATAATTATCTTGTTAGCGTCACAATTCGCAGTACAGCGTCTACCAAACAACACAATAAAAGAGCGGATGGCTGCAGACAGCGCGAGCGGCTCGCGGGGCTGGCGCGATGGCGTAGTCGCGGTGAGAAATATCGCGTAATTGTCGAGCAAACTCATACCTGCATTTGTTGTGGAATAAACGATTTACTGATACGGAATTATGGACAGATGCTAAGATGCCGCAATGTAATGTGGAAAACAATAAATCAGTTTGCACTTAAAAGTACAAATACGAAATGTGCTGGTGGCACGTTTGGAGAGCGAGCGCAGCCGTCGGCCCTCGTTATCTTTAAATAGTCGTCGTTAAGTGCAAAATGTCGGAGGCCTTCGGGCCGCAAAAGAACTTTCAGTAGGTACTTTTGTTTTGTTCGATCGCTAGCCCTCAAATGATGTACTTTGCGCTAGACCCTACGTATACCAATCCGCATACTCGCTACATAGGGGATAGGATTCAACGTACCTACCTACAGTACTTACAGTACATTTCTGATTTCTCCATAATTACGAGGAAAAATCAATGTGTTTTGGTGCGACATTGCCAGCAAGTCTAAGGACATTTTAGTCTGATGAGCAGGAATGTTCTTCAATAAAACTAATTGTCCATTTTAAAAGACTCAAGAGATTTTAAATATTAATACTTATTGTTTAATCTGCGACTCGGTACTATATCTACAAGTTACAGCCTTGCCTTTATCAATCAATTGTCACTCGACACAACTAACGCTGTGAGTGTGGTTGCATCTGTCCGTTCAAGCGCAGTTTTATCGCCGATGGGCCAGCTGCCATTGAAATGAGACTTGGACAAATAACTTTCCGCAGGCGTCCTCGCTGCGAAATAATTTCTTCCATTTGCATTATTAACTTCAATAAACTTGCATTGCAACCAACGACCGACGATATAATGCCATTGTAAAAACCGGGTTTGTTCAAGAGAAATAGCCCTTCAGAGGCTACAGAATATATACAGTTAAAGAAGTTACCAATTGGTATTACGGCTTTCCATTCATATTTTCTCGCACCTTTTTTCAATATCCATTAGTAGTAGGTGAGACTTACACATTATGGTAGTGTGTGAAATGTTCATTGTGAATAGATAGGCGGTACCTACCTTAGTTAGTGCAATATTTACTAGTTAAAAGAAATAAAATAAAAAGAACTAGGTAAGTATTAATTATTACTACTTACTAACTTTAGTCTCGCGCGACTGCTACAATTTCAATAGATTCAATTTTCAAAGAAATAAATGAATTGGATTGGTAATTATTGAATTGGTACAGGTAACCCTTCGAATAATAATAAACAGATAACCAATAACGTTCGTTTTGGTTTAAAATTTAACGATAACGCGCTACCGATGGCAAACATACCTTTATTATTTATCAGACTGACAGAACTACCTACACTAATTTAAAGTTAGCATGTACACCTATTAACTTAATCTGACGTAACTCGACAAAAACCCCATAGGCCCACGGAGGTTCTCATCGCACGCACTGCAGATAGGTAGACTAGATAGCATCTGACGGAGGCGACGCCGGCGTCTCGGGTCGAAGCCCTTGCACTGCTCACGGCTCACGGCTCACGGCTCACGGCTCACAGCTCGCGGCGCACAGCTCCCGCCAGTCACGGTTCACACGCCCTACAGGCCCTCTGTGAGATCACAACACTGCGCCTGTCACCTACTGCCTAATTAGCTCATTGTGCGCCGCCAGTGCCGCCGCGCCGTACTAACGGAAGGGTTTCACAAGTGCTTTCTCGCTGCTTAACGGTATCTACCTGCGTATAAGATAGAGCTTCGTAAACACATACCGCAGTTCTGTGTGTTGGATAAGCTGTCCCTGAGGAATACGAACACTCGGTAGCTTTAGCTGTGTAGCGCGTAGAAGCCTTGAAACATCTAGGAAACATTCTTTAAGAACTAAAATTATCCTCGCACAAGTCCCACACCTGCAGTTCAAATAATGTCGAAATCTGCTACCGTGGAATACGTCACTAGAGACTACTCATGGTTATAGTTTGTGTTCACCTGTCTCCGGGCTTGACGGCCGGGTTGTCGGCCCAGTCGATGACGGCGCCGGGGGGCCGCGCCGCCGCGCCCCAGCCGCCGTCGCGCACCTCCGCCGCCACCAGCGCCGCGCACCCGCCGCACTCGCGGACAACACTGGAACAAAACAAACAATTGTTACTAAAAAAATATGTTATTGACAATGGAAAAACTGGAGCGATCACCAATTGATCGGAATCCAGTTGGTCCACTGATTGGACTCACTGAAAATCAGCACCGTAGCCCAAACTCTACAGTATCATACCATCGAAATAAACGTTATCTATGTTATACCTAGGTGTTGGATATTCTAGAACAAGATATTTTTATTTAAGCAATGTACCACACTTGTATCTAGCTTCCACTATATCCTTCCTTTTTCTCCCGGGCGCACTGAAGTTATCGCGGTTTCGCTCTAGCGAATGTGAAGTTAGTTCCTGTTTGACCGTCGTAAGGTCTCCGCACCGCATCACCGCACGCGCAGTTTTCGCTGTAGATACGTTTGCAACTTCAAAAAACCGCTTCATATAACCGCTTAAAAACTTATCAAGTGATCTGTGAATCTAAACCGCTGTAATTTACCTGAACTGTATGGTAAAATTACGAAACTGGAGTGAAGACGAACCTGCCACGTGCCACGAGGCGGCCACCAGAAAATTCCAAGTAAGTGCGCCTTCCTATCCATTGGTTTCCCTTATCTCATTGATTTCATCCAATTATAGTTTAGATACAAGCAAGTGGTACAGAGGCTCAACATATTATCATAAAGTATTACGGTTCCCCTGCTCGACCTGAGTTACTATCGAAGGAATTATAAAAACGCAAAACCCGCAAACCGTTTTATGGTTGTAGATTTTGACCAGCAAATCATTTGTTACACCATAAAATTTATGGTCTCTTCGAGCCGGAGCATATTATTAATTAATGGTAACTTTGAGCCGTATATACATATGTATAATTAATATTTATCATTAAATTATATAACCGCATATCTATTATTTATTTAATATATTCACAGATCTGGTCCTTCATCATATATACTTACAGATATTTAAATAACATCGCAAATCTTACGTGCTAATAGCAGTCAGTTAAGTCAGGAATAGTTATAAAATATTGTATTTATTCCGCATTTATATCTATTTCCTTTACCTAAACCGCATTCCCTTTAATTTCCCGCATAACTGGTAGCTAGAACACGTAATTTTGAGTTGCATTACGTATTGATTCAAGTATTTAACATAAATTTGTTAATTGTTTCATAGTTGAAGGTGTGTTAAAATATTATAGCACGCCGCCGCGCCGCCCCGCACACGAGATTCATATTTACCCTCTTTTATCGGAGATTCCTCACCCGCACGTAGCAACAACCGACTATTGCAGTAGGGTTGGCGCTATCGCATACCGCGACGGGTGTATATTGTCAGTACTTGGTTAATAATACGAGTAGTTGTTATTATTCTTTTATCTTATTCCGCACCCGCATTAGCAACTTTTCATTGATTTTACCGCATAACCAGTACTTGACGGTTTAATTACACCTCGTTATTATATTTGTTTTCGAATACTTAATACTTAGTAGTTGTTATTACTAAGTATTTTTGTCTTATTCCGCACCCGCATTAGCAAATTTTCGTTGATTTTACCGCATAACCATAGTACATTCTAGTTACACCTCGTTTTTATATTTGTTTACGGATACTTAATAATACGTGTAGCTGTTATTACTAAGTATTTTTTGTCGTATTTCGCACCCGCATTAGCAACTTTCGTATATTATATAATATACAATTCATTTATAAGTTCCGTAGAATTTCAATCGAAATACGTTTTAAAACCGCAAATCGCATTCATTACATCTAATTCAAATTAATTTATTCTTTATTTTTCGTTATGGAAAAGAAGTCTAAGGCAAACGAGAGTGCCGCAATGGACAACCCTGAGCTGCGTTTAATAAAAGCTAAACGCGACGCGTTCTTTGCGCGTTTGCAAACTATTTATGATTTATCGCAACACGCACTCACAGATGAGGCGCAGCTTGATATTTTTATGAGTAACGTAACTAATTTAAATAATTTACGCCACGAGTTTGAGAAAGTATTGGATGAATACAACAGACAAAATTTAGCAAGTAATCCTGATTATATAATTAATTATCAGAGTTGGATTTCATTTGAAGAAATGTATTGTCACATAAAGCGTGTTCAAGAACAATGCATCGCAACAACTCAGCCTATTCAGGAAGTAAAGCCGCATATTTCAAGATCGACACCTAAATTACCTCCTGTTGAATTGATGACATTTGATGGGGACATACGCAACTGGCCATTGTTTTATCAGCAGTTTAAAAGCGTGGTCCACGACAATCCGACTTTAACAGATGGTGAGAGGATTGTTTATCTTGTTGGTAAATTAACTGAAAAGGCTAAATGTATTTGTGCCGGGTTACCGCCCACCGCTGAAAATTATTCCGTTATTTGGTCCGATTTAATACGTAGATATGATGACCCGCGCGCATTAGCTTCCACGTATCTTAATCAATTATTAGACTTCAAACCGCTTAGTAGTAATACCGCAGCTGGCTTCGACAACTTTATAAATATTTTTAACGCATCGGTTGAAGCACTCAAGCAATTAAAGCTGGATGATTTGACGGACTTTATTTTCTTTCATATCGCACAACAAAAATTGGATTCGGAGACTGTTAAATTATTTGAAATTACGCATCGAGATAATAAAATTCCATCTTATAAAACTTTGATAAATTTTGTCCTAGAACAAAACAAGGTTATTTTGCATACAAAACAAAATATAGTTCATAATTCCGTTTCAAATAAACCGCGCAAAAATTTTCCTACCCCGCAGATGACTAAGGCTTTTGTTAGCCGGGATGGTCCAAGTCATAAAAATTGTGCGTTGTGTAATGATTTAAATCATGATCACTTGTATAAATGTTCTCATTTTGTTAACAATATGTCTCCGTTTGAAAGGTTTAACTTCATTAAAATTAACAATTTTTGTAATAACTGCTTAAGTTCAAAACATAAATCTTTAAATTGTTCGTCGAACCGCAATTGTTCCTATTGTCCAGCCAGACACCATTCATTATTACATTTTAATCCTCCGCATAACAATTGTAAAATTGGTACAATTGAAAATCAATTTAACGCACCCGCAACAAATTCCGCTCTCGCTCGTAAATCGCACCGCTTCGAGCGCAGTGATAAGGCGAATGTGCACTCAGACTCGTCGCACTCGTCAGACGCCGCGCGACCGCATAGTGAATTGAACCTTATGCACCGCTCTGATAAGGGTCCCGCTTCTCAAACTATCGCACCGGTCATCAATACATCGACTTGTAATGTTGCTTGTGACACTCGCTCCGCAACCACTTGTACGTTGTTGGGCACCGCAAAAGTAATGGTTTTGGATAAATTTAATCGCCCGCATTATGTTAGATGTTTAATTGATCCAGGTTCCCAAAGCGATTATATTACCCTCGAATGTTGCAAGCGGTTATCACTTCCTATTTCGACACAGAATCGCTTTGTGGAAGTTCAGGGTATTGGTGGAGTATCCCAGAAGATACACGGTTCCACGGACGTTAAATTCACATCGAGATTTGATAATGGGAAACAGTACTTTATTCGACCCGCAGTGATTGATAAAATAACCGGTTGTTTACCGGACGCTCAGGTTAATGTAGCTTCTTTACCTTTCATAAATTCAATACCGCTCGCGGATGATACATTCAATGAGCCTGGTCCGATAGAAATGCTTCTCGGAGTAAATATGTATTGTCGGATATTGCTTTTTAACAAACTCATTAGTGATGTGTACGATGGTCCGGTCGCGTTGGAAACTACTTTAGGCTACATCATTTTGGGTGACGTGCCCGTCGTAAACGCGTTGTCAACGTCTCGTACTTTTTGTGCCTTCAACCGCAGTAAGAAGATTTAAATTTTTTGTACGCATATTGTTGAAGTCACCCGCGCCGCGTTACGTAAATTATATAATTAGGTGTTATTAGGTTATTACTATTTAAAATAATATGTAAAAATAATATATAAAAAAAATATAAAAGTTATTCTATCCCGCGTTTCACCTGATGACTGCATCAGTCCAGGTTTTTATATACCGCAGCATCCCGTTTTGTACACTGATTGTAATTTACAAAACGATATTTTTCAAATTATTTTGAATTTCCGCATCTTTAAACTTGCATTCTTTGCTGATGTAAAATAGATGTACCTACTTGTGTATTGAAGTACATCCACCGCACCGCAATTCTCAAATAATTTTATTTCGTTATAATTATAACGAGCCGCTAGAGACATAATTATTATAAATACAATCGGGTTAATTTCTGTCTTCGGTCCTCTCCGTCTCTTGCTTTACGCACAAGTGATGGGAGAGAGATCTATATTCCCTTGCAGCGGATATATTTGAGAGGGATGTGTACATGAACGACCTAGCGTCCTCCGCCTCGTCTCTTGAGGAGTCCATTGATGCTACAGATCAGCTCATTATACTATTTAAAGAGGCTTCGATTTAGTTAAATGGACGAGTAACTGTCCGGAATTAATCGCACATGTACTTTAATCTCACCACCACCACACTGAAGCTGTTTCCTTTGAAGGAGAAAACAGTTTTAAGATTTTAGGTCTCCGCTAGCAGCCTGATTGTGATCATTTTTGTTTTTCTATTCCGCAACCGCAAACTTCTCGCACCAAACGCGCTATTCTCTCCACGACCGCACGTTTGTATGACGTGTTAGGTTTGGTTGGTCATAACATTTTATTTTGTAAATTATTAATTAAGGACCTTTGGTTACTTAAGATAGACTGGGATGAAGCGCCACCGCAACATATTTTAGATAAGTGACATTAATTTTATATGAGTTACAGCTCATTTCCTCTCCGTTTATATTTTTTCCACATTCTGGCGTTCAAAACCCCGCGGACTGTCTATCCCAAGGGTTACTTCCATCCCATTTTATAAACCATGACCTATGGTTTCATGGACCCGCATGGGCCTCATTACCAGATAATGAGTGGCCTATTAATTATACCGCATTCAACGCAACTTCCTGAAGAAAGAACTACTTTCTACATTACTTGCAACGCACAGGAAGATATTATATTTGTGAATTTTAGTTTGAAAATTTTCATTTGTGAAATAAATTCCTTAGGAGTACATTCTGCATACTTCGGTTTCTTAAACCACTCCCGCGCAATAACATAATTATCTCAGACGACTTAGATCGGACTGAGACGTTTATTATACGAAACATTCAACGCACTTCCTTTAGCGAAGATATTATCAATATTGAAAAGGACAAACCTTGTTCTACCGCTTTACGCAAATTTTATTGTCAACATTTTATTGATGACAAAGATGTTTTACGAGTTGGTGGTCGCTTATGCTATTCTTCGTTAGGATATTTCACGTAAACATCCCGCTTTGCTTCCAAGATCGGAACATATAATTAATTTAATTATTGATTCTTATCATCGCCAAAATTGTTACACAGGTTCACAATTATTACTTTAATTTTTGAGAAAAAGTTTTGGATTTTTATTTCTTTCCGCACGTAATATATTACGACAACGCATACGTAAATGTATAGATTGTTTTAAAATTAAATCCTAAACCTTCAAATCTTATAACTGTAGGAACCATTGTTCTTTTAAATGTTGATAACGCACCGCCCCCTACAGTGGCCGTTAGGAATCATAACGAAAGTTTTTCCCGGTAAAGACGGTATCATACGTGTTGCGGAGGTTAGGACGAAGAATAGAGTTTATGAGCGACCAGTTGTGCGGCTTTGCCCACTACCCATTGAGTAGTTATTTATATTACAGCTATAATTATTATAATTATTATGTTATAAGTATACATAATCCCGCATCTATATATCCATATATTTAGTTATTTATACCGCTATTTATATATTTTTTCCGCTTTGTTAAGAATTTCTTTGAAATTTATTATTTGTATTGAAGGAGTTGGATTCCTTCAAGGCCGGGGGAGTGTTGGATATTCTAGAACAAGATATTTTTATTTAAGCAATGTACCACACTTGTATCTAGCTTCCACTATATCCTTCCTTTTTCTCCCGGGCGCACTGAAGTTATCGCGGTTTCGCTCTAGCGAATGTGAAGTTAGTTCCTGTTTGACCGTCGTAAGGTCTCCGCACCGCATCACCGCACGCGCAGTTTTCGCTGTAGATACGTTTGCAACTTCAAAAAACCGCTTCATATAACCGCTTAAAAACTTATCAAGTGATCTGTGAATCTAAACCGCTGTAATTTACCTGAACTGTATGGTAAAATTACGAAACTGGAGTGAAGACGAACCTGCCACGTGCCACGAGGCGGCCACCAGAAAATTCCAAGTAAGTGCGCCTTCCTATCCATTGGTTTCCCTTATCTCATTGATTTCATCCAATTATAGTTTAGATACAAGCAAGTGGTACAGAGGCTCAACATATTATCATAAAGTATTACGGTTCCCCTGCTCGACCTGAGTTACTATCGAAGGAATTATAAAAACGCAAAACCCGCAAACCGTTTTATGGTTGTAGATTTTGACCAGCAAATCATTTGTTACACCACTAGGTATATTCAAAATGATTGCTACTTGGTAAGACATTTGTTTCCCCCGACTTATGGACCCTCAACTCCATAGCGATAATTATTTTGTGCATTTGCTGAAACGATTGAAACTGTAAATCTATCAACTTTCGGACCTTCAGGGTAGGAATAAAATAAAATAAAATAGGACCAACTTCAAGACATACCCCATCCATTAAAAGAGAATTATCAAGATCGGATCATCCTGTGCCGATTGCTGCGTGATCATACATAAAAAATATACGGGTCGAATTAAGAGCCTCCTCCTTTTTTTTCGTCGGTTAAAAAGCATTTTTCTTTCTAAAAGTAATCTGTAGAATATGCTGTTATATAATGTCAAAATACGTAAATATTCCATATGGCCATTCCTAGCAGTTTGAACTTCAACCCGGTTTAAAAAGTTAATGTTGGGGATAAGGCACAATTTATGGTGCATGCAAGGCCGTAAACATCGTTAGCGGAGGCTGCTCGGAGCCCGGGCGGCCGGGGTCCGATATCATCGCGTGGTGCGAGCGGAGCCCGAGTTATGGCGTGGTACTTATTGTTGCGGCTCGCGGCTGCGGCTGCGGCTCGCGGTCACCGCCGAGGGCAGAGGGGCGAAAAGTGCACTGACCGTTGGGAACCCACGCTGGATGGATATTTTAGGATCAGAATTTTGACCATATTAAATATTTGTTACGTTTTTAGGATAGAGCGTTAATGTTTGTCTCTACAAACAGCTGGTTGTGGTTGCCTGCACTGGCTGCACTTGGTTTTAGAGGTTCTAGGTAGAGTTGCAGTTCTTAGTCTGGTTGTTACATATACATTTTTTTGTATTTCTGATTATAAAAACACATCACTCTACCATGTCCATTTCTGCACCGATACCCTACTTAGACTATAATGTCTCCTATATGCAGATGACCTAAAGCTTTTTATGGAGATTCAAACCAAAGAAGACTGTCTCTTGCTTCAACGCGACGTCGAAGCTGTGTTAAAATGGGCTACAGAGAATAAGATGGAGTTTAATCCAGAGAAATGCTCTGTAATGACTTTCGGTCGACTACGGCAACCACTTGAATACCAATATAAGTTGGATAACAACTTAATATCCCGATCAATGACTTATAAAGATTTGGGAGTAACGTTCGACCGAAAGCTCACCTTTCACGACCACATCACTGCGGTGGCTAAGGAGTCATTTCGACGCTTGGGTTTCATCTTGCGGAACTCAAAAGACTTTAATAATATTGACGTAATAAAACTTATTTTTTGTACTTTAGTTCGAAGCAAACTGGAGGCCAGTGCATGTATATGGCACCCATACGAGAGTACGTATGCTCTTATGTTGGAGAAAGTACAAAAGGCATTTTTGAGGTACTTATACAAGCGCGCGTACGGCTACTACCCTTACATGTACCCTACTCGATTCCTTTTAGGCTGCCTTGGTTTTAATTCCCTAGCGGTCAGAAGATGGCGAGACCAAATATTATTCATGTGTAAAATTCTCAGAGGTACAGTGGATGCTCCAGAACTACACGAAAATCTGTTAAGAATATTTGTTCCAAATAATTATCTGAGAATTCGTCGAAGCAGGAGGCACAGCCTGTTTGTAGTCCCATCGATCGTCTCGAACAGTTGCTCGTCAAAAGTCTCCCATACCGCGTTCGCTTGCTGCGCTCAATGCTCTCCTTGACGCTAAGCCTCAATGTGACATTTTTGTAGATGAATGGAAGGTGATTTTGACAGAATGCCTGCAATATTGCGAAATGAATGCGTGATGTATGTATGAGTATTAGAATGTACTGACATAAGAATAATGGATATAATTTTAGTTTATTATGTAATTTATTTTAGTGATTGATTTTGATTTTATTTTCATTTGACATGTGTTATTATTATTATTGATTTACATTATTATTATTAATTTATATTAGTGATTATTACTGTTTGTTATTTTTGTAATTGTATTCTTAGTTATTTCTTTTATATTTTAATTTTATAAATTCATTAGTGTAATTGGCTTTGCCGTTCTACTGAATTAAAATAAATAAATAAATAAATAAATAAATAAATAATTCTGTATGATAAAACCCGAGTAATATCATTCCCCTATTCGCATTACCGTTTCTCACCTTGGGCATTGAGTGTGATTGTGCCATTGCAAATGCGATCCAAGGCAGGTTTTATATTGAGTCGTAAAGAGTCCACCATAAACTGTGTCTATCAGCTCTCTGGGTGTATGGTATGGTGAGTATGGTGACCCGAGCCCCGCAGCGCTGCCCGCTCGCCGTAACATCTACACCTACGCGGCGCGCCGTGTCCGGAATGCCCTTTTGTTCTCTTCGCGAATTTGCATCCGCCGCGATGCTTCTCGCCTTTTTATACTTATTTATTTTTCCCGTTTAACCAAGTACCTACGTCGGTATCTCTTGGAGAGATTTATTCGTCTATTGTCCTCTGTATTAAAATGGAAAGTAAGTAAGCTACAAAGTTAGCGAACGGTCAAACGAGTGACAGTCATTTGTTAGTCATCTGTTCAGTAGATTTATTTGATGGATTTGATTTCTACTTCTAGGGTTCCATAATGAAAACGTTATGGTTTCGTAATTTACTTATGATAAACTTTAGTCAGTAGGTACAATAATAGCATCGATTTACCCTACACTCTTTGGTCGGGCTGACAATTTTCCCAATAAGTAGGCACCATATATTGAGGTTAGGTCATAGCACAGGGTCTTAGAATAATAATGCCAGGGTCATAATGAATTGATAAGCGCAAACTTGCTTCCGATATCATCTTTACGCATAAAAATAGAATGGTGAAGCCGCTACATATTTAAACATGCAAAAAAACGATTCCCACGCTGGCCAAGAACGTGAGTGCAGCGAAGCGATCGAAAACAGAAATTACCTGCAGCCATACACGGTACACGGGCAGTACGGGGCTACGGGCAGTCGGTCGGCCTGCGGTTAGCTTGACCTATCGCACCCGCAGACCCCGCAGTCGTGTTCTCTGCTACACTGCTTGCGATACCAGCGCTATAGGGTCCCGTATAGATACGTACTAACAGCCGTTCATAGCCGCGGGCTACGCTGAACGATGCAGCGTTTGATTGGCAGCTTACATCGCTCCGAGGAGCATCGTTCATTCGAACAGTATGTCGAGAATAGCTCCATACACTTGATATACTACTGTAAAATGATGTTGAAACGAGTAAACGTATTTTGTAATGCAAATGAGTATTTTACGCTATACTACTCAGTACCGTAGAGAAGTACCAACCTAATTAATTTATACAGGAATTTCAGTTTTATAGGATCGTGATTCGTGAGCCTAAGAAAGTGTCGATGTCAATCTTTGTGCCGAAAGTACCGGTATCTTGTGGCTGTCTTTGGATGGCTGCAGACAATGCAGACGTCATATGATTAGTCACTCCAATGTCCAATATGAGAATGCAAAGCAAAGCAAAAGCAAAGCAACAACCCATAATTGTCCCACTTCTGGGCTCGGGGTCTCCTCTCACAATGTGAGGGGTACATAGTCTACCACGCTGGCCAAGTGCGGATTGGTAGATAGATTAGTAGACGAACATGAGAGTACCCATTAGATTTTCCACAATAAAAAGAACAGCTTCTTTTCAGGTAGTCGTATCCGTTAAGTTTAAAATAGCATCAGCTAGAATATCGGTGCTACCACTACACTACCTAATCGTTAAATCGAATACCAATAATATATAGGTAAATCTAGTATATAAATTCTGGAACATTATTTATCTACAAAGGGCGTTCTCAGGCGCTACCATAATATTCAGTACATTTTATGGCTTTAGATGGTAGAGATTATTGATTAAATCGCGCCAAATATGGGGCTTTATCGCTGCGCCATAGTGATCGTAAAATGTTAGTTTGTGCACTTTAAACCTTACTGCAGATGGAAAAGATGTCATTACTGATTTTCTGATAGCCGTCCGCCTTGTACGTTCAGCCGCAAAGATTACTTTCATTGTGTGTAGAAGATGGGCCATATAATAGATATTTTTCTATTACATTCTTGTTTGGAATTCTTATGATTACTGTTGATAGGTCAGGTTTCAAGTGTGAAAGCGACAGGAGTCCAAGACCTAGTAAAGTGATTATGTCAGTGACTCTATGTGAATGTGTCTTGACTCTATGTTTAAACTTAAAATGTAGCGACAATCTAGACACGCGGAGCGTGTCAAGTCAATTTCTTAGCTAACAGAATTGACGAGCAGCACCGTGTGTAATAAAAATTCAATGTAATAATCAATAAAAGTATTCATTTTGTTGAGATAAAACTGTACGTACATGTTGATCGCGGGCGGGATGGGTGGATGGACCTACTAATGCGTAAATGCAATCAACTCTCCGTGCTCGTAAACATTAACAGCGCTTAATCTAAACTTTACGATAGCAGATTGCAGCGGAACAAAATGTATGAAGATGGCGGTCGTTGTGACGTCGAGTTCCGCCGCCGCGGCGCCGCGCCGTGCCCGGGATGGGACGGCATCAGTCGGTCGGTGACTTGGTGTCCCTTCCAGCACTCAACAATTCAACATCGTCTAAATAGGAAGATTATTCAGAAAGCAATTATGTATTTGCATTGTATCTGCCTTTGGTGGCTTTCTGTGTTTTGTGTTAAAGAAAAGAACTAAGAGCCTTTTTAAAACATGTTTAATGTTTTAATTAAATTACGGAGCGGAGCTATGTAAGGTGCACGTCTCACCGCAAGCGAGTAACTACCACTTTTAATAGCATTACACACAAGCACGTGGATTGTTCATTTTTGATGATTACTACACATTAAGCGACAATAAATTTATGATTGTTAACGGTACCTTAAAAATTAGCGTAAATTGAATCATCAATATTTTCTATTTTGAACTGAATTAAGTCTTTCATTTAGTTTTTTACAAGTATTTACTTAATTCAAGTTTTTTTTCCATAATATCTTCTATCTCTTGTCTATTTAGGACGATGAGGTGTTCATTTTATCGAGTCGGGCAACTCAAAGGGCCGGCCGGAGGATCCTTTCATTTGCCGGTTTTCAAATTTATGTGCCATATCAAAACAAGAGAATTAAGCTCGTACAACCGTATGGTATGTATGTAGTTGATGGGTTATTTCACTGAGCCCGTACTTTGTATCTGGTTTTATTAATGCAGTTTACGCCTGTCTTGTTTTAATGATAACTGTATGTTGACATATTTCATAGCTTATGTTAGTGCATTAACGCATGTATGATGTGTTACTGTTGGATTATTTGTTATTTATGCCGTTAATCATATAAGATCGTACGATTATGCTGTTAATCATATTAGATAGATATATTCTTAAAGCGCGTCATAAATCTGTAAATCCTGTAATACATTTTTATATATACAGTTTGTACAATAAGAACTTCCACAAATGATGTAGGTCCGATTGTGGCTGGGAGGCGAGGAGGCGACACACATTCATCAACACAGATTGGAACCGCTAGGTTACAATCTGACAACCGCAAGACAATTTTGGTGGTATGGCTCTTTGTATGAAGGGGTCCGAGCGGGTCACTGTGCCCATGTCTTTTACGGAAAGCTTTCACTTGGTGGCTCACATTCAGAATTTTTTTCGTCGTCACAAATTGTCCCTTTCATTCGCTTAGAAGAAATTTATTTTGACATAAACATATTATTTTCCGATCGTGGTTGATTGTTGATGTGTTCATTAAATATCCATGACACGGAGAAATCTATTACGGGTGTGTGTGTGGTAAAGTTCATTTTAAGGTCGCTACATACGTAACGTGGACGGGACGGGGGTGGGACGTGGAACGGGCATAAATATACGTGCGTGCCCCGTTCCCGTCAAATCCGTGGCGCCTCCGTGGCGTATGCGCTATCGTTTACATTTTCTATGAAACGATGTTTCCAAAACTTCACGTCCCGTCCCGTCTCCGTCCAATCCACGTTACGTACGCATCGACCTTTAATTTATTTCGGATGTGCCTAATGTTAATCATAGATAATATGATGCTTTAATTACGCAAGAACAATTACTCAACGGGTTTAAATTGCTTCATTCATCATTCTACAAAAACACAATTTCCGACATATTTTAATGTCTTGATTTCCGTTTTCTTGCCCGGTGGCTGTGCCACGTTACAAACGCCCAGCGGCTATGTGCTGGGCGGCCTGTGCCTGACAGCAGTGTCAGCCCCTTTGTCAGCTATCGATACTATCCGATACCCGTATGAAAATAAATTAATAGCAAATAATTATTGGTTTCATAGCATGTTCTGCAATTGCTGTTCACTGGCTATCATAATTACCGTCAGAGCACAGTACAATTAATGGGAAACTGTAATGGCTAATGAAAGGAAATCCATCGTTATCGAATTAGGGAAGAACTAAACTACGTTGCATTGCAACAGTCCGAATATGAAACGGCACATGCCGTACGGCGTATACATAAATAATTCCTGCACGAGTGCACAATCTACTATCCTCGCTGGGTTCTCTGTCGCGGGTGGCAACGACAACACAAATTAGACATCACTATAACACCCATGACCTTAGTTACATTTATGTACTATTATGTCTTCTGTGCCCGAGTACAAATATTATCTGTCACATAAATATCTGCCCCGGTCGGGTTTCAAACCCGGGCTCCTCGCTTCGCAGGCAGGGTAGCTGCTATCAACTAGGCTACAGAGTCAAATTCAAATTCAAATTCAAAATCATTTATTCATGTAGGTATCATTGATACACTTATGCATGTCATTTTTTTAATTTACCAGCTTTTCGGAAAGGTGCTTTGTCATGGAGGAGAAGAAAAGCCGAAAGAAACTCCTCAGCACATCTTTTAAAAATAAAATACATTGGTATATTTCTTACAAAGAAGTATCACTAGCCTGTACGGAACTGGTTGCAGATCTGGTCATTTCCATGCGTCTTTGTCATTTATGTACTCATCTACAGTATAGTAGCCTTTGCCTAAAAGTTGAGATTTTACATGTTTCTTAAATAATTCCACTGGCAAATCACGTATTAACTTTGGGATTTTATTATAGAACTGTACACCACGGCCCATAAAAGATCGCTTCACTTTAGAAAGACGGTAAGATGGCGTTACTAACTGGTGCATTTTTCTTGTTTGGCGATTAGTGATATCAAAATTTTGTTTATACGCGCTTATATTATTCCGTATAAAACCACGTTACTATATATATATTGTGAGGCTACTGTAAGTATACCTATTTCTTTGAACTTGTCACGCAAAGTTTCACGAGATCTAAGTTTATAAATAGCCCTAATAGCTCTTTTTTGCAGTATGAAAATTTGTTCTATACTGGCTGCTTTGCCCCACAGCAAGATGGCATATGACATAATACTGTGAAAATATGCAAAATAATCGTCCAGAATATATACCGGTCCCATGTTTTACGCATCAATTCTGCAATGGGCTCAGGTACAGGTATCACTTAATCACGTCAATATTCTACCATCATCTGCCAGAACCTATTACTGGTGCTTATTGTCATGGAGGAGAAGAAATGAGAGAAGAGAAGAAAGTTATTCGAACGTAATTAAGTACATACATAGGTGTAGCTGCTCTATAGATTACCGCTTACGTGATCTTCCGTGCGGATCATGTACTCGATGTGTGAACTTCCTACGTAAATAAATCCGATACAGTTATGATGGAGCGCGTCATTTGATTCACCTGCACCGGTTCACGAGTCGATTAAGCAATTACGATTTATGGGAGGAATTTTTCAACGACGCGGAACGCGAGAGTTGCCGCGGGCGCGACTCTCCCAGACACGTAACGTGAGCCCGCTCGTTCGGGAATGCTACCAGACTCCTTCCTACATCGGAAGACGGAGGAGATTAATTTCATATAATACTTTGTCATTATCTTTCTGCCCATTTCGAAATCAAATTTTTGATGCTCTAATTTTCCCCAATCAAATTAATGTTCGAACCCAGTGGACATAACGACATCATAATTCACACAATCATCTGTGTCGCCTTTTGATGATTGATGCCCCCGTAGCCTAGTTGGAATTCTGCTCACAAAGGATCGGTTTCCGGGTTTGATTCCCGGCTGGAGCAAATGTTTTTATGGCAGACATAGCTGTTCTTGGGTCACGGATGTTAGTGTCTCTAGCGTTTACTTTTTCTTTCTTGTTGTAAGTAGATATTATTGTGACATATTATTTAGATAAATGAGATTTCTGTAAAAGTCTAAGGAATATTCAGTAACACACAATACGTCAGTCCATACAACGCGAAAGTTGGATAATAGATTAAAATTGTAATGTCACTTCCGTGTGTGTATTGTGTTGCGGAACTGCGGAAAAAGCTAACAGCGCATTCATCGTAGGTAGGTATTATAATAATGTGAAGTGATTTCCATCTTCCACGCGGGTCATCAGCAATAAATGGAGACAGCTGCTGGCGCCGCGGCGGTGCTCGCCTGGCTCACGTGATATTAGATTTATTATCATCACATTGACTGAGTATCCAGCATTACAAACGACACGTTTAAGCACATTTTATGCTTGATTTTTGGAAGAAGGATAATAGGCACCCAGACATCCCTCCCGACAGTCGACACTACTGCACTTGGACATGTACCTATCGCTTGTAAAGAGCGACGACTTTCAAATGTAGAGATTTATTTAACGATATTCCCACCGTAATTCAGTAACATATAGGTATTTCGAGCAGGGGAACTTAACTTGTACATATTTTCTGTTTTCTGGAAGTTTTAGAGGCTGTCAAAAAATGAGACTGGTTTCATATTACGCGTCTTGGAAGCTATTTCTGACCATATCATTGTGAGCTGCGTCAGACTAATTGTATATGTATTGTTTAAGCCGATAAAAAATTGATAATTATAATTAACCCCTTACCGCATACGAAGCCATTTATGGCTTCGTAAGTTTGTTATTTTTTTACAGAGAAACTAATCATTAAATTATAGTAAAAATTATTGTATCATGTGAAGTGGTTCTTCGTAAAGCGAAATGTATTTTTTTTGTCTGTGGTAAATCACTTGTGTCAAAACTTTTTGAGATTATTTCGTAAGGCGGCCAGCAAGTGAAGTGCAACTTTTTAGTGAAACTTTTAACAGTGAAAAATAATGGTAACAAAGTGACTGAGATCTTCAATAAAAATTGTTATATACTCTTAAAAGTATCGACTACGATAATAGTAAGTTGTTTTTGTGTTTATCTTTATTTTCTTCTAATTTTTGACCTGTTTTTTGCAAGCACCAAATATGGCTTCGTATGCGTTCCCGTCAAAATACTGCCCGGCAAATATGGCTTCCTATGCACTCAAACTTCTTTCTAATGCTTTTCAGAAATGGATCCTTCACGCTTTTATGGCTCTTTCAAGCATGAAAATCCTACATTGGCTGATGGTTCTTCGAGCGAAGATGAGATTACTTCCGATTCTGACATCTTTGCCGGAGATAATAATAATAATAATGCTTCACACTCATAGCCCCACACTAGGATTCCCTGTGTCGTGGGTGCCATGGACAACACACATGACAAGGACATTCACACCCAGACCGAGAACAGAAATTCAAACTCATCATTCAAATTTCTGCCTCGCTGGGAATCGAACCCAGGACAGGACCTTCGGTGCGGCGATCCGGCGTGGTAACAATTGCGCCACACGGTTCGTCAAATCACGCAAATGGTACAAAATAATTTTCTTAGACATGCTGGACCTATGCATGGCAAACGCATGGCTTCTTTGGCGCAGGGTCAACGACAATAATTACATGCCACTGTTTGATTTTAAAAAACGAGGTCGAACAGCCAGCCTTCTGGGAACACCGACGACGACAAGAGCTGGAACTAGCACTTCATCAGGCCGAGCCGTCACTCCATCAAGCATGCCTGACTCTCCAATATCCTCAAAAAAATACCCCGAAAAGTACCAGCCAGAAATCAAGATATACCACTGACGTCTGTACGAACAAATGGCATAGACCACTTCCCATTGGGGTAGAAAAAGTTCGTCAGATAAGTCAAAACTGCTGTAAGCAATGCAGTTACACAAAATGTGAATAATGTGACGTGTTTTTATTCTATAATGACAAGCGAAACTGTTTCAAAGATTTTCACAAAATGTAACTGCTATGCATACGAAGCCAGATATGCCTTGCTTGATTTTGACTAGAATGCATACAAAGCCATATATGGCACTTTCATGTAATTTCATAAATAATGACTGTAATATTTTTTTTTTGGCAGATTTAGGTTCAATAAAGATAATTAAACACATTTTCACCTCAAAAAATTTTTTTACTAACCTACTTCATAATCCATGCAGTAAGGGGTTAATACACCTCAATACTGCACTACTGCACTTCACACCAGCGCGAGCCGCGAGGTGCCAGTGTGCACTCTACATAACTACCGCGTACCAATATCTAAATTGTCGTATTGGGGATCGCACTTTCTATAATCAAGGGGCTCCGGGTAACCTGCGTTTCGGCACCGAGCTACAGATTTTCCCAAAGATTATGGAGCAGAACATTAACATAGAAAGTGTGTCGATCCGCCCCCAGAACAATGGCGATTTCGTCACTATTGTAAAGTTGTAACAATTACTGGCGATTTGTCCGAGATCCTATCGCGATCGAGGCGTCGCGTCGGCGTCGGCGGGTCCGGGCGTCCGCGGCTTTCCGCTTAAATAAGCCATTAGAGTGAATTCACGTCACGACACACTTTACACGGCCCCGACTGTTTCGCGAGCGGCGCAGGGGGTGCCGCGGCTGCCACGAGAGCGTGTATCAGACTGTGTAATTACGCTAAATCGTTCCCAAGATAACGACTTGCGAATCAGGAAAATGCGGCTAAACGGATTGTTAAATAACTTATCTGTGTTTAATGGTTGAATGGATGGAATAGGTTTACGTGAGAGCACGAGAGCCGGGACCGCGGGAGCCAGCACCTCGCGCTGCGTTTGCATTCAATGGGCGGCCGATTAAGATCTTTATCGGGCTCGTATTGTCTGCATCTTTTTCTAGCTGATATCAATAAATATTACATCTCGTTTATTAATATTTTTTGTGCTACATTTAACAAAGGTCGCGGCGCTCATTAGTTTAAATTATTTCAAAGTAGTTTTTAGACCAACGCGACCGAATGATGTTTTGCTGGCTCCAACTGACGCATCCATGCCTTAGATTGCACGATAAAACCACAATTAAGTAAATTATTTACATTAGTCTTTTAAATAAGATTCAGTATGGTGTTTTTAATGCAAAACTTAGCGGGACAGCCAGTAATGAGCGTACCCTGCAGACCCTGCTTATGCTTATTATATAAATACTTGATACATATTAATTTATAAAAAACCGGGCAAGTGCGTGTCAGGCCACGCGCAAAGTAGGGTTCCAAAGTAGTACCTAAGTTTATCGACTAGCCGCCGTTGACCGTGACCGGCCGTGACAGTTTTCCTTGTAAATTCATCATTTAACCTATTTTTGAGAATTTTTCACTTGTCCAACTTCAATCGTTTAGCCAGCAAGGGGGAGGGGGGGGGGACACTTGACTTTCACCAAAATTAGCACTTTAAATTATATTGTACGATTCTTGAGTTTTAATAAATATAATATGTATATCCATGCCAAATTACAGCTTTCTAGCACACTAGGGTCTCGACGCTTTGCTTCCGACAGACGGACAGACGGACGGATGGACATGAGGAAACTATAAGGGTTCCGATTTTACTTCGGAATCCTAAAAATGTATTTGTCGCAGAAGCGTGGCGTGTATGATCGCTACATAAAAAGGCGTTTCAGTTACTTTTTTAGAAGCAGTCGTAGAGTGTGTTTCAGTTTGTAGTTAACTTAATGGCAACGGGTTTTTGTGCCCTGTAGACTGTACGCTGCAGTAGCTAGTGTGTGTGGGGGTGTGTGGGTGTGACTGACCTGTAGAGCGTGGCCTTGTGCGCGCGCGCGGCGGCGGCGTCGGCCTGCTCCATGAGGTGCGCCAGCGCGCGCGCCTGCTCGCCCAGCGTCAGCAGCTCCAGCTCCTCGCGCCCCACCTGGTACTGCAGCTCCGCCTGCTCGATGCGCGTGTCGATGTTCCTACCGCCACACACATTACCGTCAAATAAACTAAACGTTACGATATAAGGTTCAAGTTTCCGGAACATAACATCGATTCAGAATCTTTTCTGCAGAAAAGTACCGACTCCACTATAGACTTAACCAGAATACAAGCGATGTTGTATTTTTCTGCATCTCGGTGTTTTTGTTCGCTTGCGGTTTGCAGCTTGCAGCAAGAAAAGCACATGTTAACACTTACTCAGTGACATGAGTCTTGTCGAGCCGCCGCCGGAGCTCCTGGATGTTGGCGCGGCGCGCGTCCAGGTCGGCGCGTACGGCCGCCGCGCGCTCCTCCAGCGCGCGCCGCTCCTCCGCCGAGAGCGCCGCGCCCCCCGCGCCCCCAGCGCCCCCCGCACCGTCCTGCCCCCCGGCCCCGCCCCCACCGGCGCGGCTCGCGGCCGGGGACGTCGCCTGCGCCGCCAGCCGCGCCGCACTCAGGGATGCGCTCAGCTGCTTCTTGAGACTGTAGCAGGAGAAACATTTGACCGCGTCATAGGACTATGGTTAAGGTTATTAACAGTGTGTAGCTCCAGCAGCTCTAGACCGGCCCTTACTTCTGTATGAGGGTGTCCTTGTCGGCGAGCGCGCCGCGCAGCGCGTCCAGCTCGCGCGTGACGTCACGCGCGCACGCCGCGCTGCGCCGCCGGGACCCCGCCAGCGACACCTCGATACTCGCCATCTGGAAACAACACTCATGTAAGTAGATGTACGCAGTACTAACTAGTTTGGATATGATTTAAATATTATTTCAGAGTCTGTGGTTGTTGTATTTTAAACAACACTTAAGCTTTTAATGCTCCAGACGCAACTTTCAATCCTGCAAGTGGAAATATAATATATCAGTATTCAGAAACGTCTGTTTCGTCTTCAGTGTGCCGTAAGCCGTTAATGCAATCTGCAGTTTGTTGATACAGCTTGTAGAGGCCACTTTACACCAGATGGACTAAACCGCTCTATCCCGCTCTATCTGCATACTGATCAGTATATATAAACTTCGTAAAGTGTTTAATATTTTTAACACGTTAATGTCACAACGACATTAACAAAGTTTATACAAATAGTTTAAGTACTTTATCTCAGTCCAGCCATACTCTATCCGCCAGTCCTGGAGCTAGGCGGAGCAAAGCGATGCAAAAAAACTGAAAACTTATCGAAGTTGGCGCAGCCGTCGGCGGATTTATCACTTTACTTTGTTAATTCCTCAACGTTACGTGGCGAGACGCTATCTGTGCGGGGCTATGACAAATCGCTCCATTCCAACTGGAAAAATTGCTCGGCCGATAGTAATGATCTACGACACACGGCTCGGGCGAGCTCGCGGCTCGCGTCTGCTGCAATTATATCGTGCTTTTATTACGATGCGGGAAAACAGATATAATACCGCTGTGCTTGTTTCACGCAGTCACAAACTTTATGGTTAACTACAGTTAGGTAGGTAAGCTAACTAATGTTTAATGCTTGTTCGGAGTTAAGTAATTTTGCACGTTATTGTATACATATTTAGTTTCGTCGATCATCACTAGATGGCGTTGTACCATCGGCTGAATCACGCTAACGAAAGTTTAATGTAGATCCTATAAGTGTCGAATGGAATAAATATTTTTTTGTACTCGCTTGCACATTGTTTCATTGTGATTTGCAACCCTGGGAACACTGGACAATGCTTAAAAATGTTAAATGTTTAAAAAAGAATAATTACTGTACTTTTGGCTTCTTTATTATAAGAATTGCCAAATTAACATACACGTATACCATACCATTACGAGTAAAATAAAATAATAATGTGAATAGATAACATCGAAGTATATCGGAGCCATCTTGAGTATAAAGCGGAGTTCAAAGCTTCACTGTTCAAATAAAAATATCAGTGTTATATTATAACTCACCTAAGCTTTCTGATATTAGAATAATAAGTTGATTAAATCAGATCCGATCAAAATGATTTCATCGGTCATAACATAATAAAATCATTATACCGTCACTTATTTATCTTCGAGTATTATAGATAGATATCTTAGGACGAAGTTCCTTATATTTTTATCAACACTATATTTATGGCTTCGATAAAATTCTTATTACATAGATGCATTCGAGATAAATGACATGAAATTACAACGTTTTAACATATGATCGGGAAAATAAATGACACGGCATTAATCTCATTCGGTCACACTTAATTCATAACCGTTTGCGAAGCGTGGATGCGCCGCGAGGTTCCCGATAATTATATCATCCGTCAATGTTATCGGGAACCGAACCCAGGATGCATCAATCTAGTGCTCGGGTCGAAGCCATGCGGCCGCGCGGCCACGGGAGAATTAGTGGCGCTTTTGAAAAGAAACCGTTGGTCGTTAGTGGCGACTGGCGACTTCCTGCGGGCGCCGGGCGAGCGGAGCGCACGGCTTGTTCCACGTGAGGGCGCTTCGTTCCTACGAAAGCTTTGATTTTCCACACGCATATTGATTCAGCGGGCCTATTATGAACTTTTATAAAATCATTCATGTTCCAGGCAATTCATTTATCGGACTTGGAACGGCGTATGATTGGCTAAAAAGTGTCACGTGACCGTTTTCATAATACAGATACGAATTTGACGTTTACACTGGAACATGGCCGGAATTAAGAGTTCATAATAGACCGCCAGGTTGAATGTTTACAGACAAGATTCACACTGACATCGTTTTGATTGATAGCTTAAACTTTAAAGCTAGTAGCTATTAGCTAACTTGTAGTGCACAGTCAGGACTTGTAGAGTAAAGGACTTGGCTCGGACAGGGAAAGCTCGTGAGTCTTAGCAAGCTAATTTATATGCAACGGTTTTGGTAGCATATTGAAATTCTCCATGTTTCACTATGTTGCATATAGTCATGGTAAACGAAGACAGATAATCAAAGACGATGAGCTTATCGCGTTGTACATCGCACGTTATGGCCAGCCATGGCCATGGTCCGCTGCAGCGCTGCTCGAATAGAGGAATGTTTGAGCTCAGCGTCTATCAAATTATGGACATAGTTAGCAAAACGGAGCCCGTTCACCTTGGCTCCCACTTTCCGAAATGTATCCCTGGAATGCACCGACCGCCTACAGTTATTGGGAGTCGAAGTTTCCTCGAACCTTAACTATGGGCGGTTCATCGAATCCAAGGCGAAAGCGGCTGCAAGAAAACTCGGGGTCCTTGCAAGAGTGCGGCAGTACTTCACACCGAGGCAGATTTTAACACTGTATAAAGCTCAGGTTCGCCCATGTGTGGAGTACTGCTGTCACATTTGGGCCGGTGCCGCAAAATGTCACCTTTCAGCCTTGGATTCGATGGAGAGGCGTGCAATGAGGCTCATTGATGACCCAGACTTGGTGGTAACCAACCTACAAAGCCTCGCACACAGGCGCAGAATAGCCAGCCTCTCGGCATTCTACAGGATGCATTTTGGAGAGTGTGCTCAGGAATTGCACGAACTAATTCCCCCATCCCCGTTCCTCCATCGAACAACCCGTCGTACGGCAAGCATCCATCCATACGTCGTGAATATCCCACCGCTGCGAACCAGGCGATTCGTCTCATCTTTCATTGTGCGTGCCGCGAAGGACTGGAATAGCTTGCCTGCGTGGGTGTTCCCGTCTACCTACAATGTAGGTGTCTTCAAGAGAAGAGTGAATAGGCATTTATTAAGTTAGTGCGTTCACCATCTTGGACTCCATTGCCACTTACCATCAGGTGGGATTGTTGTCAAGCACTAACTTATCTTATGTAAAAAAAAAAAAAAAAAAAAAACATAATGATCACAAGAAGTAACGGTTATTTGGTAATATACTTTATTCGGCCCGATGTTTTGAGGTTGTGATTCGGAGTAATAACTAGTTGTTACGCTACGATTAAAAACATCTCTACACGTATAAATTAATATTTAATTACTCAAAAACAAAATAATTCGCATGTTTGTAATATAAATAGAGTTTTAAACACATATCATATACGCCGTGTGCCGGAATCTTGTGCACAATCTCAGATGCCAAGAAGCCATTGAGTGATCTTATCCGCAGTTTTGTGGAAGCTGTAAAGTTACAAGGTAATATTTTAAATGGTTATTTACAGAGTAGAAACGTGCGTGGCTTACTCATTTTGTTACTACTGTGATAGCGGTGAATCTTATTCTTTAAATTCTTCGTTCGACAGACATGTAGAGTTCTTATGAGCTAAGCTGCAGATTATCTGTGTCGCGGGTGGCATGGACAACAAAAACGACAAAAAAGACATTACAAACCTACAAACACCCATGACCGGCCGAGAATCGAAGCCCCCCCTTGGTAAGCAGAGTTCTACCAAATAGACTACGGAGTTTGTCATAATAATTCTGTAATATATTTTGTGTTACATATTATTAATGCCTCAACCCATGAACCATATGCACCGAGGAACCAACCTCTTCGGTGAACATTACAATTGTAACAAAAAGATATTGTAGATAATTTATAATTCTTAAGAACTAGGCTTTGGTAACGCTCGCGCTCCCACACCCGTGAAACACACGATATGACAATACCCGCGGCGCGGTCTACCCCGTCTATCGCCAACATCTAAACAAGTCCAGTTTGTTTTATGCTGCTACTGCCTTCTACAAACAACTCCATCTTAATTAACGCCTGTTTAGTAATGTAATGAGTGAACTCTTAATTTACAATTCTAAAAAAATAGTTATATTCTTTCCGTTTACTGTTCTTAATTCGTTAATTTTTTACGCGTGGATGGTTGGGTCACCCATAGAACATATTGTTGTGATAGAGAAGACATTCCTACTCTAAATTAATCTCCATTCATTACACAAACCTCGTGCGTGGTGCTACGCGCCTAAATGCGCACCTACGAGTTAAATAAAATCTTTCCCCTCCCACCTGACGGATAGGCAGGGTAAAAATTTGAAGTGGGTTAGATTGAGGTCATTATTATTACAATCCTTTGAAGCTTTTTCCATATATAATTATATACTTATAACAACTTCATGGTGATGATGGTGGTGATTCGAATTCAGATTTGCCATTCTTTTAGAGCACATAGGTACTTCACCTATGCAGTCTTTAACAATTGGCAAGTAGATATACCTACCTGCCTACTATTAAACTTGGGCTAAGAAACTGTTGGAAACGTGCCGTTTCTGTTTTGTGTTCATTCTGTGGTCAACGGCATGGAGTTGCAGAGATATGGCAAATTGTTTGATATAGTTTTAATGTTAGCTCCCACCCATTGTCTATTAATGCGGTGTACATGTTTTATTTATTTTCTCACAGATTATCTTCGGTTCAGTTTTTATTAGTATGTGAGCCGAGCCATAACATAAGTTCTTTATGAGTTGTTTATTAGCTACTCATTACAGATTAAAATTCGCCATTTATCGAACCCATGTTGTGGTTGCTTGTGCGAACAATGCTTGTTTTTGGGTAGCATTTTCGGGTAGCATGTTTTTGTCTTATCCGGAAAGATAGGACAGTGAAATGTAATATTCGCTACATTTATATATCCTACTAGCCGTCAAATATATACACTGAGCAAATATGATCTAAATTCTAAATCAACTGTTGTAGGTAAGTTTGCTGTAAAGGCTAAGGAACTGTATTGTTGAAGCATGGTATAAAAAGAAGCTTCAGTAACTTCTCTATGCTTGCGATGCGATGGCTCTCAATGCGCAGTCCCCAGGATAACATAACTATAAGATTCCTACACGTTCAGTTTATCTACACACCATACCGCACACCGCAACTCGCGCTCAAATGTACCGCGTAATTGAGCGCCAATTTGAAGTCAAGGATTATTGGTTTAACCCATACGAGCAATTCTATGTCATGAGTGGACCGAGCTAAGGACGGTATTCTCGACTAGTTCTTTAATTAAACTAATTTGGCTGGAAGTCCTCGCTCCTCATGGCGCTGCTGTAATTAAAGTCGGCAAACCTGCATTTCCTAGTGCGTTTACTTTGTATTTTTGTAGAGTTACGAACGTGTTGTCCGATGGGAAATGTTTGTTTTGATTTAAAATAGATACCGTTAAATAACAAGATTTTATTCTACCAATTTATCAACGCGATAAGTATATATAGGTATCTGTGTTATGAGCTATGATGCAGACCATTTAAACGGAGACAAAATATTCTGTATTCCATTGTGCAGACGGACGGACGGATCAATGGACATGACGAAACTATAAGTTCTGTTTTGAATACGGAACCTTAAAACGTCACCTGTAATGAAATATGATGCACAAAAAATTTAATTGATACATTTTCTCTGCGGTTTAGCTAATAAATGGCAGGTCTGCTGGAAGAAATTTCATTAGAGATAAGCAGAACCTTTGTACATTATTTCTGTAATTGTTTTCCTTAAATTTTTTATGTGTACATAAACAATAAAATAAATAAATAAATAAAAATAAATGGGAGCTGAGCTCACTGACCGCCGCCCGCGCCGCTCGCGCTGCCTCGCCGCACGCTAATGCTGCGGGTTGAAACAATAAACCTAAATTGCTATTACCATTATGTCAATCACCATCATGTCCTAGGTCTAGCAATACACCATTTAAATAAGGGTTGTAAGTGCAGAGATAAATAAGTCGCTGTTTTTTTGAACTACGTAACTATTTTTAATGAGTTTTTAGCGTGTAATACGCAAATATTACAAAGTTTATTTCGAAAAGTTATTACTTATTAAAAAGTAAATGGTATAAATTAAGCCGATAGATAAGTATGTAATTTTGCGCGCTTTTGGAAAATAAATTTTCATACACCTACCTAAGAGTCGTAGATACATTACATTGGAACTTAACTGTCGATTTGATACGAGATGCTACAGCACATAAACTAGAAACTACTTTAAATGCACAGTAATAATACTTTAATGTTTAAATGTATTTTAGAGTGAGGTGAGAAACAAGTGGACCATATCACCTCTCACAGTAGATATTACATTTGCAAAGAAAACACGGAATCCAAAACATAAGGATTTCATTTAAAAATAACCGTAACAAAAGGCTCTACATCCCTTCATGTAGATTGTAGAGCCTTATTATTATACAAGTTACGCAAGTGATGTAAGTGATGTAAGGAGCTGGTCACAGTGGCCACTCACCTTGGCTTCCAAAGTCTCGAGGTTGCCGACCCCTCCGGTCTCCAGAGCTTGCTGTAACAAAACACGCGCATTGTAAATATGTTAATGTTTTTAAAAAGTTTCCGGAACATTAAACCCCGCGGCCGGCGGCCCGCCGTAACTGTGTCAACGGCGCGGCGACGCCTGTTGTGGCCTTTTACAGAACTGGGGGCTTACCATGAACTCTTAAAACAGGTCAATATTAGCCGATAATTGGCCTGTCCTGCTATATCTTACCATGATCTGGCTAAAACACAGGGCAGCCAACGACCACGTCACCGTAACAGGACAGCGGTCACGTGATTTCAAAAATGATCTTCTGCCCTGCAATTCGTGTACCATGACGCGATTGTTGACGTATTGACATCAGAAAGTGGCATATGTTAACGTCAAAATATTACAGGTCACCGAAAGTAACATTTATTGTCCTGTTTCGGCTATTTCGTTGATGATGATGAAACACGACGGGATGCAGCCATGGCGAATTTCAAATACACCATCATCACAAAATAAATACATTTCATTTGTTTGGAAAATTTTAAAAACATTAATTGTACTTATGCTTTTTAAATTATCGCTCCTAAGCCCGGTCACTCACATGCGCGCAAATGTTTGACATTTTTACGAATGTTTGCACATATGTGAAGGGTGGTCAGGCAAATGGGTTCGCATATGAGTATACAATACAAGCCCATTTCCGCTTCCTCCTACACTTTGTTCACGAATGTTCAATCTTGCTGTTGTTATTATGTTGTTGTCATTAAAATCCATTTTCAATACAGAAAATAAATGGTAGTACGATTAGATGCCACGAACCACGAAAAATTAAGAGATACGTCACCTTTTTAGTCGTGTGCGCAACTGGTCGCACGAATGTGTGGGAGACTACACAAAGGTTCGAGGTTCGCGCGCTTTGATGTGCGACAAAAAACCGACACAGCTTGGAAAACCCCGAATGCCTCGAAAACTTCGCATAATCATTCGTGAATGTCGTCCCACTCTTGTGAGTTCGCGTATTCGCGCGAATGTGAGTGACCGGCATTATAAATCACACATTTTAATAGACATTTAGACATGTCACTGTGTCAAGTCATGTCAAGTGGTGTAAGATTACGTTCAAAAATGTAAGCATCACTTAGCGATAATTTTTTTGGTAATTTTAGAGAACGAAAGGTTAATAAATCACTACACATAAGTATTTATAACAAATCTCAAAATCTTCAATTGAGATTATTATTTTAAACTTTTAAAAACATCAATATTACGCATTCATTTGAAAACCGGTAAACCGATAAAACGCTCTATTTCAGAACATAATTAGTACAAATCAAGTGTCATAGACTAAGATGCAGGACAGAAGTAGAGGCATTGCAGGTCATCGGTAAACGTTCATGGTACAAAATACACTCCTGTCAGGTTTTAGCTACAAGCTGACCTGTCCTGAACATGACACATTTTAATATAGTTCATGGTAAGGCACCTGACTATTAACTATACCATTTTCTTGAAACAAGTAACTTTAATATGAAGGTGGTAAAATATTTTCATTTTGTGTAAAATAGATAAAATATTTACTGCGTTCACAGTACTTCGGTTACAGAGTAGGAAAATAAGAAACAAAGAAAAATCATTATTTTTCTGTTTATTTAGATTCTTTTCGTTTTATTTCATTTTACTCGATAAACAAGAGGGGGTAGGAGGGGAGGCGGAGGCGAGGGAGAGAGAGAGAGGGAATTTAATGGTCTCTGATTTGTTAAACCTACCAAAACTATAAAAGTTAAAAGTAACAACAAAGTACATTCACTGATTATTAGGTGATACGAAGTTCGCCAAGACAGCTAGTGTCAAATATTTATTTAATGATGCCAAAGAAGTACCTATAACTTCTCACGCGCGTACATAAGTACACGTTTATGTTTTTTTTTTAATTAATTGTATTCTTAACATGGCCATTTTGTAGTGTTGTAAGAGCTAATTTAAATACTTAAGTATCTACTTAATAAAAGCAAACTTAACCCAAATCGTGTAAGTCGTACGGTCAATCACATTGGAGCTTAAACGATCATTATGTAACAACTTGTACCACCGCATCACAGTAAGCCGATCACACGCGTAAAGCAAACAACACGTCAAGCTGCGCCCGTATTGTGCGGCAGTGTGTAATGACACGTAACTATGTATAGGTTCAGGACTTAAATTGCATTTGATATTTGGCACACAATAACACCGAATAACCTTTAGGTAGATTAAATTGCAAATGATGGGTCAATACGTTTATCTGTATCAGTACGCGGACCGCGCGGGATGGGGGCAATGGTTTCTCCTTGTCACATATCTACGTATGTATAAGTCCAGCCATCCGACAACCGCGCCATTCTTGTCAGTAAACACGAATGCCACCATAATTAAAATTTCACTTTGCATTGTTATTAGAATTTTGATTAATATCTGTCAACGTATCATAAACAATGATCCATATAACTGTTGTTGTATAGTCCACACTTAAAAATATGTAAGTTATGCGGAGCAAGTGAGAATAATGTGGAAAATGTTGATGAACGAACGTCAATTACTGGTTAATTAATGTATTTCTGCTAATCGAATGGAGAAAACTCTATTATGTTCTACTAATCAATTTTTTGTAGTGTTGTAGCTGCGCGTGCGCATGTTCTGCCGCGCGTAGAACGCGGTCGGCGCGGGCGCGGGTGAGGTGGCGCAGCCTCGTCCGCCTTTGTCAATTTCTCGTTACGGTTAGTTGCTGATGTTAGCAATAAACTGATAATTATGATTTACGATGCGAAATGTTATGTTGATTGACTAGCCTGCCTGTAGTCAGTTAGCGGATCACTGCCGTGCATTGACTATATTCTAATTTGTAACTTATCAAACGCTCGCACTATCTAGCTATCACGCCGCGGTTTCAGGAAGGTAGCAACTTCGGTGAATGTTAGAGATTTAGTTATATCACTTTTTATACTATTTTTCTTTATTATCAACCAAACACTACATACCTATGAAAGTATGAAAATGTGAACATTGATTGTTATTCCTTGGGTAAGGATTCCTTATATTGTTAAAGAAATCAGTTAAAAAAACTCAGAAACGTAGTGCCATTCCCAACATACACATGATTGTATTACAAAATTTTTAAGTAAAGTGCAGACAAAACAAAAAGGATCTTAACGAACACGGGATAGTATGTATGTATCGCAATGCGATGGTGAATTTGTGACCTTACAGAAAAGGAAATGGTTTTTAAGGAGAACTGACTGAAATGCTTCGCGAAGTCAAAGTGTGTATAGTTGCGTTGTTAGAATTTGACGCGTTTCCTAGAGGCGAAGCAGGAAGCGTTTAATTACTGGTTGTTAACATTCCCGCTTCGGGGCTTTCATTGACTGCCTCCAGCGACCGGGAGACATTTCGTACATGATTCGCACACTTTAATCTTCGGTAAAGTTAATATTTTATCACGATACATTGCACGTAGTGATCGGCCGTTTAAACAACAACCATACAATACTGGAAATGAATAAACGGGATGTGATGTGATATTTCTTGTCATTGTCCGTATCGATGAGTGGATAAACACGGAGGCGTATTGAATGTAAGCGCATAATTTTGCACACTTAACATGGATGGATACCTAATAGTTGTTTGTAATACTAGTGCGTGGGTGATGAAACTAATGAACTAACAACCTTCGCAACACCTAAACTTCATGATTCTCAAATTCACTAAGAATATACACTCTTGCATTTAATTAAACAGTGTTTTGTTACTTATATTGCCGATTTAAATGTGGTGTATTTAAATCGGCAATATAAGTAACAATTGAGTAACTGGGAGGACCAACCCATACATTTTGACTAAGATGTAGAGTTACTCGTAAAGGTTGTAGAGTCAGATCTTGTAGAGTTAAAAGCTTGGCTGTTCATGAGATCTAATAACTTTTTATCATAAAAAAACGTTATGAGACTGTAAGTCTCAGCAATCTATATAACATGAAATTATTTTGGAAATTTATATAGTTAGAGAAGACACCGCGTCGCGCTGATACACGCAAGCCTCAAGCAATCAAGTCATAAATGTGCACGAATTATGTTTGTGCCGTTCTGCTCGATCATTCGAGTTTGATGTAAAATAAATACCGTTATTTATAGATACTATTCGGCATCAATTTAATATAATATGCGTTAACCATTTATTGGTTGAGGCAGTTCATGATATCTGCATAAATTTATACAGTTCGTATAAATTACAATATTAGGTATATTGTTATTTTAAAATATGCAAATGCATATTTAATTAGATATTTATTTTGTTACGATCAGTTTCTTATATTTGAGTTATAGTTTCATTACATGTGTGTGCGTTACACTGTGGCCATGTGGGCACACAGCCAGTTCTTTCTATTTCCTTCTCTACTTTCTTGGTCCATGAGTAGCGGTGGCCACTTACCATCCAGTGGATCATCAGCTCGATTGTCGGCTATTTACTCAAAAATAAAAAATAAATACAAATAAGTATTTACTTATTCTATACATTGTCACAGACTCACAGCCATTAATGTGAGGGAGCTGTAGCCGATAGGATTCCATATCCTGGGTAGGGCGGTCAAGTACAAATATAAAATCAGAAACACCTACGACCGGAGAACAAACAGTACCTATCTGTCTAAATATATAAGCACCAACCGCGGCGGGAATCGAACCCGGATCCTTCGCTCGGCGGGTAGGATCAATACCAAGTAAACTACATGTTAAACTAGATGGTGTGTACGGAGTATGGGGTACTGACCAGCGAGGTGGAGCGCTGCGTGGTGTTGAGGTCATGCTGGCTGCGGCTGCGGGCGCGCTCCTCGCCGGCGTCAGAGAACTGCCCCGACTTGCGCGAGCTGCAACACACCACCCGCGTTAGTTCATGTCATACACCAGTAACACCACACATGAGCACGGGAACCGCTCGGTGATCGCCTCTTCGACGCTGTGAAACATAAACGTTTAATTAGGTATCTCAGCACCGCGTTTTGACAGGTTAGGACTCAGACAGAGGTCAAGAGTTATACTGTACGCGGTAGGTGTTTGGTACCTCCAATATTCCGAAGATCTACGCGCTGGCTTGAAAACTGAGTAATTATTATCAATCAATCTTTTTTGTCATATGGATACGCCTTACGCCTGGAGCGTGAGTGCCACCACTGCCACCCACTGAGTGGTGTTTGCTGTTTGTTTATTTTCCTGTAAATGGTTCTATATATTACGACTTACGATTTATAGCTTGCTGACAGCACTAATCGACTGCAATACTTTACCGTCATATATAAATGAGTACCTCAGTAGTCGGATAGTTTTCTATCAACAAACGGAAATTAGTCCCTAAAATTATACGGTTGAGTTTGGAATAGTAAATTTTAATATTATTACTTTATTATTGTTTAAGCAACTTATACATTTAAAGATTTTTGGTACATAAATGTGAATGCGACGGCATTCCCTGAGATACTTACACCAAAGTGAAAAACCTCATTGTTCTACCGGAACACGCTGACATCGACCATGACAAGGATATAGCGGGAGTCACTGAAACGTTGACAGCAGAAACTAAAAGAAACTACATGACACTGGACATTCTGTCGCAAAACAATCAAGCGCAAGATGTAATTATGAAAGTGGTCCGAGCGACGGCCTTCGTGACGTAAGAGCGTAATTCGATAGTGACAGTGTTACAATTCAGCAGAAACCCGGTCGGGAACCTTGAGACACTGCAGCACTGCCTCGGATGTTGCCGAGACACGCGGCTCGCGTTACAGCCTGTTTACTAAATAAGACGTGCCTGCTACCTGTTGACTGGTGGCGGCTGGTGCCCGATTACCGAAGCAAAATGTTCTCACACAGTAGCTTCAGATGAAATGATGAATTCAGCCATAGGCTTTGGTGTCTAAATATATTTGTTACTTAAGGATATGATTAGGCCCTGGATATTTTGTGATAATATACAACAATATTATAGCACTATTTATAATGTTTAATTATGTTCAGCATCTCAACTCTACATGGATAACGTATTTGCATTTATTTAGCGTTAGCATATTTTACATTAACTCACGAAATGTTAGTAACAGGAGTTTGAAGTGAATCACTGATAATTGCACGGTATCTACTACTGAGTTACACACAACACCTGTCGTGTTAGGTTCTGAACAGACCAGTGCGGCACTGTACTGCAGCTCCGCAGGTCGCCCGGCCCGTTCCCGGACCGTGCATAATTGTAACGAGCTTAAGAAATTGTTTCTACATAACTGATACGCTAACAATGTATGCTTGGAGAATTGTGAAAGTGGTGGAACTAACGGATTAGTTTACTTTTCTACACTTTTTATACCCAATTATTGCGAACTGCGTTTTATTGACGCACGCAGTAATTAAAGTAAAACGTCGAGCCTTTTCTTAATGTTACGTAGAGGAAAATTTATTTACACTGGTAACGTATTATTTTCGTCCATGAAATGGAAAATATCTTTGACAAGGTTAGACAGACCGAGGCCGGAGGAAGCGAGTACGTTCCCGAGTCAAAAGTCAAAAGCCTTGTGACAAATTTTCAAGAGTAGGGCCTCCACTCCATTTACGGAACGTTTAGATCAATCAAGGGGCCCCTGCATTCCGTGGAGGGAAGCTTTAATATCTCCTATCACTCGAATTCGTCACTCATTATTTAGCGCCGCCGGCAGTTGCCCACCGGCTGCTCATGAGTCGTAAGAGCAAGCTAACGCTAATAAATCGATTTTGGCTCAAGAGCGCGATCTCAGATCTTACAAATGTAATTTTTACATACGATGTATTTCACATTTTTCAGCATCAAACCGAATCTTGAGATCTTAACATCGGTTTATTAATACGAGCCTAAATGCCGAAAATATTTGGAATGGCATCCTGGCGCCACCACCCGGCCGGGCGGCCCACGCTCGTCGACGCTGTACCAGCTATGTATGTACATGATAATGGGCCGCCTCAGCATTCCGCATTCCGTCGCCTGTCGCGTGACAAACCCGCCTTTATGATCCGCGCTGATACTGACATTCAGTGATTTCATTAAACAAATTAAATGCCAAACATAAACATGATAATGTTGATTTTAGTTATTGAATAATTTAAACGTTATTTACCGATTCCTAAATGTAAGCTGTTCTGTACTGTAGGTGTGGTCAAACTGGTCAGTTTGGTTTTGATTCTCTATAATCAACGGATCCTTTGAGGTTTCACAAAATGGTACATTTGTAACACAAGACATATTGCAACAAGACTGGCCTGTCTTGTAATTCTTGGTAAAAATGGATAGTTCAAGGAATACGATTAGGTATGTAACTTTGGTGCGTAGGTGACTGCGAACACGATCAACAAATCCATTCTCATTTAGAATCCTGCGTGAGAACAAGGTGGACCTTTATAAAATGTACACAGTATGGAAACTGGGAGCATACCTGGTGAGCTTGCGGTGTCCGCGGCGGCCGCCGCTGATCATGGACAGGGTGCTCATCACCGCCGACATGGCGCTCCGCCCTCGCCCTCATCACACCTGCAATCAAAACCTTTTATTACTTTCAGTGGCGTAGCTAGCTAGCCCTAAGGAGGCCCCATATCAATATTTGTTGTGGGCCCCCCTCAACGTCAGCTGTCAAATATAAAAGGAGTGCCAACGGTTGTAGGCCGCTGCGCTGGCGAGCTTTTTTGGGAGTGTTAGTGGGGGCCCCGTATAATTGATACGGCTGATACGGGGCGGTAGCTACGTCCCTGATTACTTTCAATAACACGACATTATAGCATGAAGAATTAATTAGTATTAGGTAGGTAGATACTGTTCGTATAATTGAAAAGAAATTACCAAACTTTTATAAGCTCGATGATAGACTTCAAGATTTTTATCTTATTTATGAAGTTATCAAGTGACTGCTATGAAATACGTCCCATAAATTATCACCTATTAAAAACATTAACTCGTTGTCGCTTTTTATCGCCATCGCAAAAACTCGTTATAGAGAGGAGAAAAGTTTTTTTGTTTTAATTTTTGCTACGAAACCATTACGCTTGGCTTGATTGAAATTGATCCGAACGCGCGACATCGATTACCGCCGGGCTGGATGAGCCGCGGGTCTTGTTTCTCGGCAAAAACATCGCGCCCGCACCGGGCACGCTCAACACCTTGTCCATCGACATAAGTATACACTATAAACTGGCGCTTTAATACGTTAAAACTTTTAACGCTAACTTTTAACTAAGCATTGAGTCACAATATAAGCAATCGGCAGTTACCTCTAGATGTACACTGTCCAGACTACGAATTACTGCGAGTTTGGGTTCCAATTAGTGTCCGAGGGCCGTGTAGTGTTTGTGCACAGCGGGCAGTCTTGATCTGGCGGCCGAGCCGAGTACAGCGCAGACGTGCGCTCTGCCTATACATACATACCTTACCTATTACAGAGTAAAATGTGTGTATTACTGACCCTCTAAACACCACAAGTGGCGACGACGGAAAAACCAATAAGGAATTACCAAAACATTGATGGAAGAAAAAGAAGGATGATGCCCTTGCTTGCATATGTTCGGGCAGGCAAATTCCTTACGAATATGTTCTATTATATTCGTATTTAAGTAAGTAAAGTGTATTATTACATTACAACCACATAATGTATATGTGGGGATACCTAATTGCGTGCACTTAAGTAACAATTATTTGAGTGTCAACGTTTTAAGAACTCGGCTCTTACTTCCAACTTACAGTGGTACTTTACCACTGCCATATGCCAGAAAATGGTTGTCTAAGCATCAAAACTAATTAAATGATTCGAAGGCCATGCAAATCATTTTGTTCACAAAGGGCCATGCCTCAAGTAATTATTTCAAATAGACCATAAATTTCTTATGATATTGCTGTAGGAAATTGTAGTATGTGAAAGACTAATTTATTTCGTTTCCTATTTCAAATAAAGCTACCGCATCACAATAACAATATCCTTAGTTTTGTTTGTATTTGGTGGGTGTGGTGTTTAGAGGGTCAATAATACACACATTTTACTCTGTAACAGGTAAGGTATGTATGTATAGACAAAGCGCACGTCTGCGCTGTACTCGGCTCGGCCGCCAGATCCAGACTGCGCGCTGTGCACATACACTACATCCCTTCTTTATTTTATAATAATTGGTTTGGTTTACAAACACTTTATGAAAGTCATGCAAGTTACGCCAATGCTTCAACAAGGCCCTACTGTGAGAGGGCCCGGGAGAAGAAGCAGCAAGAAACTACCGGGTTGGTTTTTTCCCTGCTCACAGTTACAAATAGCACTTATCATCTATTACAATCTATATTCATAAAACTCATGTCCAAGCAGACTTTTCTTTAAAATAATCATCTAGTTCGTAATATCCTTTCGTCACAAGAATGCTTTTAATATAAGTTTTAAATTTAATGTAAGGCATTTCTGTAAATTTATAAATTATAAATATATTGCAAACATCGAGATAGTATAGATCTGACAGTAACAAATTCTTTAATATCCAACGTGTATTTTCTTTGTGTTATTCATTATCATTATTGTTGTTTACCATGTGTTTCCCATTTCTGTACATCGCTTTCACCATCAAAACTCACACCTCTATGTGAGGGCAGGGTTAAAGTTTGGTGTCCATCTGTTAGCCTCAGGTACTTATTATTCATCTAGGTATATATTTTTCTATAAGTACCCAATTTAGGATCTGTAACTCCCTTTGTACTGTCCACATATTGTTTCCCTCTTTTCTTTAATTGAATTATAGACCTGTCAATCCCTGTCTCTCACATTACTGTGTTATTGAAATTTCATATTTTATTGAAAGCTTCATAAAAAAAATATCTTACTCGCATACCAAGTCAATTGGAGATACATATAACAAATATAACTCTTGTAAGTACATCATAATTGTATGTTTAACAAACATCAAATGTAGCATTGGAGGTAGATTAACCCGAGCCATGCACCACAGTCGTCTACTTCAATAAAGTAACAACACAACATCTGAAAAAATCTCGAGTAAGTCCCTCTATTGCTACGGCTCTCCTAGCTGATACGCACACACACAAATACAACTACAAATTTCTTTCTCGAGTCTCACTCTCCATCTCGTATCAGTATCATTCAGTATCATCATTATTTATAGGTACTCGACTGGTACATGACTTACAGGCATTTCCCTAACAATATCTTTGTTTCCAAGACTAAGTTAGAACAAAACTTAAATGTTTTTTTGGAAATCTCTCAAATATAGCAAAAGTTACTATTATTATTATGATTTTTAGCCCTGTTTTTTTTCTAAGGTAAGAAACTCCAACAACACTCTTTATTTATTTCAAGTACGTGTTGGTTGCTGCTATGCTCATAGGTTAGCATCGTGGCTTTATCTGTAACAAGAGCAACACAAACCAGAGCATCTTTTTTTTTTAAAGCTCGACCCTACCTGAGCTATCGTTTAAATTTTTTGGGGGTACTTCATTTCATGTTGAGGGTAGGCCACAAAATTTGGAGGTAGTTCGAAATTTTCAAACGTAAATATTGAGAATTTGAGTCATTTAACGAGACTTAATTCATGATATCAATATAATTGTCTACAGTTTAAACAACTCACCACAACTCAACTTCAATTCGTCAACTTTAAGCAATTTTCCTATGTGACATTATTTCCATTTCTTGTCACTAAGGAATTCAAACCACTGGCCACCTATTCATTTAATACTTAGCTATTTTATTCTACCAGTATTTACACTGTTAAAGTCACAGGGATATTTAGAATAGGAGCGATAGAATCTCTATTAATTTTAAAAAATAATTGCTTGTGAAACTACGATCACAGCTGACCAATTTTATTGTATCTTTAATTATCATGCGAACTTGAGTATTTTCTTCATTATATTAACTCTTGGTTCACTATCAATTTACCCAGTTAAGTAATGATTCTCTTTGAATTTGGTTAACCTGTCATGTAAGAATTAGTATGTAATTTAACGACTTTTAAGTTATAGTTTTTATTATTCACCAAAATCATAGGAAAACGAATTCAGATCACCTTTGCTTCCCAGGGGAGTTTTCAATCGTTGAACAGCACTCTGTGTGAGGATGCTTTGTGAGTTGCCACTCCTGCGTGCACGGTCAAACCCACTTACACTTACATTCGACTTATTGATGTGGCCACTCCAGCTTCTAGATGGAGATCTAGTGCTTCTAGCTTCGACAACATCAACGTCACTTTAAGCTTGATAGATCTGTAATACAGAAATATACGACGAGCCTCGGACCGCATTGTTTCAGAGATAAATCTCTAAAGTTGCTTCTTAGCACTGTCATTCATCACATTTTTTTAGTAACCTCTTGGCTAAGTCTGACATAAATAAATCGAACCAGTTTGTTAACGCATATTCAATAATTACAGTATGAACCTTGCCCTTGGTAGGTACTTTATTGTATAATTTCGTGAAAAGTATGGAAGCTGATTAAAATAACCTTTTGGTCATTAGCCATCACTTGCGTATTTATGTCGATTTTACATGAAAAGAACGCAGAGAAACACCTAAGGTGTTTTCGCTCTGCAGATGGTTCAAGTTGGATGCAAGCCGGAAGCAAGAGTTATCTCACTGAAGGCCTGTCATATTAGTAATAAGTTGTATCTACATAAAATAGTTGAGTACAACTTCGTGTTTTATTGGACTAGCCCTATTCTATTTCTCAGTGTCTCATTGTCTCTTTACTATGGAGACAAAATCATATGACATATTTCCTTTTTTTTTTTTGGCAGCTCAAAAATATTACCATTTACATTGCAAGTAAAGATATTAGATAAATCTTCTGAGTCTCTAATTGTTTATTGCCACATGGATGAACCTTTATTTTTCCAATAATAATAATATATCCAATAAATTATTGCGGATTATATTATCTACGAATTGCAAAAAAAAATTGAATATAATTATCATAAAAGTCGAGTCCGTTACCATGAACTCATAACTGCTGTCGTTTGTCATCATGTATCATAATCTGCTCAAACATGACTGTGATACATTTATGTGAACGTATTATGTTCACATAATACATAATATTATACTTTTCTGTAATGTATTATTATAAAATAATGAATCGTCAATGACGCAAGTATGTCACTGTACATTACATACGTGATCAGATTCAAATTTACTTCAAAAGAAGTTATGGAATGTTAACACATTAATGGAATAAAATATACCATACCAATAATAACTGTCTTACTTTTGATTCCTTACATAACACTTGAATCCTGATGCCACATTATATCTTTACTTGGTATTTGCGTTTCATATTGATTGGGGTAATTTTCTGAAAACCTGCAATTTGTTATTTCATCCCACGATTTCATATCAGTGAAATGTGGCCGATTATGATGGGAATCATCTCCATCAGACATCTCAAATGGTGTCTTATGAATCATATCCAACAGACATCTTTGCCTTTCAATGATATTCATAACGGCATATCCATAAAATATTAATTTGTAAATATTTGCAGCCACTGTGTATGTGCATGGCTTTTTACAAATGTAACATTTTTACAAGTGTAACCTGATTGCGTAGCCTTAAAACATTAATTAATAAATGTTTGCGGGCACCGTGTATGCATGGCTTTTTACAAATGTAACATTTTTACAAGTGTAACCTGATTGCGTAGCCTTAAAACATTGATTTATAAATATTTGCGGGCATCTTTTATACATGGCTTTTCCTTATGAAACAGTTACATGACTGCGTAGCCTCAAAACATTGATTTATAAATATTTGCGGGCACCGTGTATGCATGGCTTTTTTCTTATGAAACAGTTACATGACTGCGTAGCCTTAAAACATTGATTTATGATTATTTGCGGGCATCGTGTATGCATGGTTTTTTCTTATGAAACAGTTACATGACTGCGTAGCCTTAAAACATTGATTTATAAATATTTGCGGTTATCGTGTATGCATGGCTTTTTTCTTATGAAACAGTTACATGACTGCGTAGCCTTAAAACATTGATTTATAATTGACAGTATATATTACGGTATATTATACATATACCACTTGTATACAAAATACATTACAGTATAATGTATAATGCTCATCAACTCGAATGACTTGCCATAGCAGCAATTCAATATATCGATTTGTTTGGCTTATTCCTCAGAACTCCCAGTCAAGTACCTATTATACTCCGTACCTTCATTTATTTTATGACAATTGTGGTAGTTACCCAATAAGTTGCAAACTTTTTTCGCAATTTATTTATGTTTTAGCTATAAAAGCCTTACAATATCTCTGACATTTTAGACTGAACTTTAGTATTCTCCATAGTACATCCATCTTAAATTTTAATATATCTTTAATAGGAAATACTCATTACATTGAATAACTACCGCAAAGGCTATACTTCAATATCTTTAATAATTTGGTTGAACATAAAAATGTTCCACGTCACTTTACCCAGAACTTTTGTTTTTTCTTCCCGAAACAGCCATCCTTGAGCCATAACGAAAATTTTTGAATCAAACATAGTCAAATCGGTCAAGCTAACAAGAAACACTAAAGTTCATTTGTATTTATACAAACAAGAAGCAATGATATATAGAAGCAATAATGACAATAATAACGTGCTTCTTTCGGGCACTTTTTGTATACAAGGTACAGTAGCATTCTCCTTACGGCTGTCTTTAAATTTGCGTATTTACTAGTGATGGAAAATATCGCTACTTTTATTTCACTATCATGTCCGTGAAGTTATTTATTTTTGTCACTGTTATATCACCCGTGACAAATCACGACCGTTATATTTTATCAGTGACGATATTGTCACAGTGGGTGCATTTTATTCCGTCTGTTACATGTCGCAGTGAATTACAAGTACCTACATAGTTCAATCAAAACCTTACCCTGTTTGCAATAAGACTTATTTCATTTGAAGTTTTTGTAACGTCGCGTTAATTAAGCAAGTTGAAAAAATTTAGTCAAACTAAAGTCTAATGACGTTGAGAATAAGATGCAATTTCACTTAAGCAAATTCTCTCTTCTAGCTGGTGGCACTGTGTCGCTCTTGCTCACGCACGGCTCAAGTCACAAATGTTGCTTTCTCTCTTTCGCAGGATGGAATTCTGTGAATTATATGTAGCTTGGCCGGTGGCCAGCGTTAAGTCACAGTAAAGGGAATACTGTGGTGGAATCACTCTCGCGATAAATGTAACGGACGGTTTCGTTGCATGTCACTGGTGTGACAAATGAAGTATATTGTAACAAGTGATATATCCAGTGATAAGTGAAATGTGCCATTCCTAGTATTTACGGTCATGTTTAAATTTGCGTGCCCCTTTCGGGTCTTTTTGTACTCCAGGTACATTAATATGCTCCTTACGAGTCTTGTTTCAAATTTGCGTGCCCCTTGCAGGCCTTTTAGTACTCATGGTACATTAGCAAGCTCGTTACGAGTCTTGTTCAAATTTGCGTGCCCCTTGCAGGCCTTTTTGTACTCAAGGTACATTAGCAAGCTCCTTACGAGTCTTGCTCAAATTTGCGTGCCCAATACGGACTTAACACTTGTAACGGGACAAGTGGGATAGACCCGTACAACCTGCGTGAACCTTGACGTAGCTATAGTTAATTATTTTATCAATATATTTAATTTAATATTGGCTTTAACGATAAAAATATTAACATAATTGATGCTTCAATATTACTACGTAATACGGATTGTAAGGTATGATAACTTTTTACATATCATGTGCATATGCACAACACACTGCTTGTAGCTACTTTACAGGTTCTTCCTTAATATGGTTGTATAGGCATGATCGTTAAGTGAACTGTATTGGCGTGATCATAATAATTCTATTGAATTGCTAATTAATAAGCAAAATTACATCTAAAACTTGTTAAGATACTTATAATCTTTTAGATTCATTGCAGAATGGTATTTGAAATTATGAAAACATTAACCACAGCATTATATTAATAAGTGGGGTAGATTCTTAATCGTTTCTTTCTAAGTTATTGTAAGTGTACGAGTTAACAAACACTCATACATTGTGCTTAGCCCAGCGGCCTTGCACCTAGCACGTACTATTAACCTAGTTGGGGGCGCAGACTCAGCTCACGTCTGCCACAAATAAAAACCCTGTTAATTAGCAAACTATGTCAGTGCAATAAACAACTACAGTCAGCTCCGTTACGCGTTTTTACTCCGAACCTCCCGCTGACCCACTCGCTGCAGCCACGCTACCCCTGCATCCCAACGCCTCCTGGTTGTACGAACTACGCCGTACAACAGTAAGGGTAACGTGGAGTTTCACGTTTTTATTAATTACCCACCAAATACAAACAAAACTTAGGATATTGTTATTGTGATGCGGTAGCTTTATTTGAAATAAGAACGAAATAAATTACTCTTTCACATACTACAATTTCCTACAGCAATATCATAGGAAATGTATGGTCTATTTGAAATAATTACTTGAGGCATGGCCCTTTGTGAACAAAATGATTTGCATGGCCTTCGAAGTATTTAATTAGTTTTGATGCTTAGACAACCATTTTCTGTACAAATATGGCAGTGGTACTTTAGTTGCCGAGTTCTTAAAACGTTAACACTCAAATAATTGTTACTTAAGTGCACGCAATTAGGTATCCCCACATATAAATTATGTGGTTGTAATGTAATAATACACTTTACTTACTCAAATACGAATATAATAGAACATATTCGTAAGGAATTTGCCTGCCCGAACGTATGCAAGCAAGGGCATTACTCCTTTTTTTCTTCCAACAATGTTTTGGTAATTCCTTATTGGTTTTTTCCGACGTCGCCACTTGTGGTGTTTAGAGGGTCAATAATACACACATTTTACTCTGTAACAGGTAAGGTATGTATGTATAGACAAAGCGCACGTCTGCGCTGTACTCGGCTCGGCCGCCAGATCCAGACTGCGCGCTGTGCACATACACTACAGTGGGTAATTAATAAAAACGTGAAACTCCACGTTACCCTTACAAACTTCGAAAGAAACGATTGAGAATCTACCCCACTTATTAATATAATGCTGTGGTTAATGATTTCATAATTTCAAATACCATTCGGCAATGAATCTAAAAGATTATAAGTATCTAAACAAGTTTTAGATGTAATTTTGCTTATTAATTAGCAGCTCAATAGTATTATTATGGTCACGCCAATACAGTTCACTTAACGATCATGCCTATACAACCATATTAAAGATAAAGGAAGAACCTGTAAAGTAGCTACAAGCAGTGTGTTATTTTGTAAAAAATTTGTAAAAAGTTTATTATACCTTACAATCCGTATTACGTAGTAATATTGAAGCATCAATTATGTTAATATTTTTATCGCTAAAGCCAATATTAAATTAAATATATTGATAAAATAATTAACTATAGCTACGTCAAGGTTCACGCAGGTTGTACGGGTCTATCCCACTTGTCCCGTTACAAAGTGTTAAGTCCGTATTGGGCACGCAAATTTGAGCAAGACTCGTAAGGAGCTTGCTAATGTACCTTGAGTACAAAAAGGCCTGCAAGGGGCACGCAAATTAGAACAAGACTCGTACGGAGTTTGCTAATGTACCTTGAGTGCAAAAAGGCCTGCAAGGGGCACGCAAATTTGAACAAGACTCGTAAGGAGCTTGCTAATATACCTTGAGTACAAAAAGGCCTACAAGGGGCACGCAAATTTGAACAAGACTCGTAAGGAGCTTGCTAATGTACCTTGAGTACAAAAAAAGCCGGCAAGGGGCACGCTTGAAACAAGACTCGTAAGGAGCATATTAATATACCTCGAGTAGGTACAAAAAGACCCGAAAGAGGCACGCAAATTTAAACAAGACCGTAAATACGCAAATTTAAAGACAGCCTTAAGGAGAATGCTACTGTACCTTGTGCACAAAGAGTGCCCGAAAGAAGCTCGTTATTATTGTCATTATTGCTTCTATATACCATTGCTTCTTGTTTGTATAAATAAAAATGAACTTTAGTGTTTTTTATAGCTTGACCGATTTGACTATGTTTGATTCAAACATTTTCGTTATGGCTCAAGGATGGCTGTTTCGGGAAGAAAAAACAAAAGTTCTGGGTAAAGTGACGTGGAACATTTTTATGTTCAACCAAATTATTAAAGATATTGAAGTATAGCCTTTGCGGGAGTTATTCCATGTAATGAGTATTTCCTATTAAAGGTATATTAAAATTTAAGAATGGATGAGTACATCCATACAACATAGTATGGATAGCCTCAGGGATCTCAGATTATTTACAATAAAATACAATTATATTCCTTCTCATTACAAGTTTATATTTTCAATGTTTACATTATTACAATATTTTGCTATTTTTCTACTTTGACAATGAATGACAATGGTGTTATTCTCAAATACTATGGCAACCAATATAGGGTTGCTCATCTACTATGTACAAATGTAGGGTCGCTACACATTCATTTATAAAAATAGGCTTACAATAGTAATGGAAAATACTAAAGTTCAGTCTAAAATCTCAGAGATATTGTAAGGCTTTTATAGCTAAAACATAAATAAATTGCGAAAATAGTTAGCAACTTATTGGGTAATTACCACAATTGTCATAAAATAAATGAAGGTACGGAGTAGGTACTTGACTGGGTGTTCTGAGGAATAAGCCAAACAAATCGATATATTGAATTGCTGCTATGGCAAGTCATTCGAGGTGATGAGCATTATACATTTTACTGTAATGTATTTTGTATACAAGTGGTATATGTATAATGTACCGTAATATATACTGTCAGTTATAAATCAATGTTTTAAGGCTACGCAGTCATGTAACTGTTTCATAAGAAAAAAGCCATGCATACACAATGCCCGCAAATATTTACAAAATAATATTTTAAAGCTACGCAATCAGGTTACACTTGTAAAAATGTTACATTTGTAAAAAGCCATGCATACACAGTGGCTGCAAATATTTATAAATCAATGTTTCAAGGCTACGCAATCAGGTTACACTTGTAAAAATGTTACATTTGTAAAAAGCCATGCATACAAAGTGGCTGCAAATATTTACAAATTAATGTTTTAAGGCTACGCAATCAGGTTACACTTGTAAAAATGTTACATTTGTAAAAAGCCATGCATACACAGTGGCTGCAAATATTTACAAATTAATGTTTTAAGGCTACGCAATCAGGTTACACTTGTAAAAATGTTACATTTGTAAAAAGCCATGCATACACAGTGGCTGCAAATATATTTACAAATTAATATTTTAAAGCTACGCAATCAGGTTACACTTGTAAAAATGTTACATTTGTAAAAAGCCATGCATACACAGTGGCTGCAAATATTTACAAATTAATATTTTATGGATATGCCGTTATGAATATCATTGAAAGGCAAAGATGTCTGTTGGATATGATTAATGAGACACCATTTGAGATGTCTGATGGAGATGATTTCCATCATAATCGGCCACATTTCACTGATATGAAATCGTGGGATGAAATAACAAATTGCAGGTTTTCAGAAAATTACCCCAATCAATATGAAACGCAAATACCAAGTTAAGAGGTGATGTGGCATCAGGATTCAAGTATTATATAAGGAATCAAAAGTAAGACAGTGATCATTGGTATGGTATTGGTATATGGTATTTTATTCCATAATTATCCAACATTCCATAACTTCTTTTGAAGTAAATTTGAATCTGATCACGTATGAAGTGTACAATGACATACTTCCGTCATTGACTATTCATTATTTTATAATAATTCATTACAGAAGAGTATAATATTATGTATTATGTGAACATAATATGTTCACATAAATATATCACATATTTGAGCAGATTATGACACATGATGACAAACGACAGCAGTTATGAGTTCATGGTAACGGACTCGACTTTTATGATAATTATATTAATTTTTTTTACAATTCTCAGATAATATAATCCGCAAAAATTTATTGGATATATTATTATTATTGGAAAAATAAAGAAAAATCCATGTGGCAATAAGCACTTAGAGACTCAGAAGATTGTAGTATTTTCATCTAATATCTTTACTTGCAATGTAAATGGTAATATTTTTGTGCTGCCAAAAAATAAAGGAAATATGTCAAGGTTATGATTTTGTCTCCATAGTAAAGAGACAACGAGACACTGAGAAAAAGAATAGGGCTAGTCCAATATAACACGACGTTGTACTCAACTATTTTATGTAGATACAATACAACTTATTACTAATATGACAGGCCTTCAGCGAGATAACTCTTGCTTCCTGCTTGCATTCAACTTGAATCATCTGCAGAACGACAACACCTTAGGTGTTACTCTGCGCTCTTTTCATGTAAAATCGACATAAATACGCAAGTGATGGCTAATGACCAAAAGGTTATTTTAATCAGCTACCATACTTTTCATGACATTATACAATAATAGTACCTACCGAGGGCAAGGTTCATACTGTAATTATTGAGTATGTGTTAACAATCTGGTTCTATTTATTTATGTCAGACTTAGCCAAGAGGTTACTAAAAAAAAATGTGATGAATGACAGTGCTAAGAAACAACTTTAGAGATTTATCTCTAAAGCAATGCAGTCAGAGGCTCGTCGTATATCTCTGTATTACAGATCTATCAAGTTTAAAGTGACGTTGATGTTGTCGAAGCTGGAGGCACTAGATCTCCATCTAGAAGCTGGAGTGGCCACATCAATAAGTCAACTGTAAGTGTAAGTGGATGTGACCGTGCACGCAGGAGTACCAACTCACAAAGCATTCTCACACAGAGTGCTTGTCAACGATTGAAAACTCCCCTGGGAAGCAAAGGTGATCTGAATTCGTTTTCCCATGACTTTGGTGAATAATAAAAACTATAACTTAATTTCGTTAAATTACCTACTAATTCTTACATGAAAGGTAACCAAATTCCCAGAGAATCATAACTTAACTGAGTAAATTGATAGTGAACCAAGAGGTTAGATAATGAAGAGAATACTCAAGTTTGCATGATAATTAAAGATACAATAAAATTGGTCAGCTGTGATCGTAATTTCACAAGCAATTATTGTTTAAGATTAATAGAGATTCTATTGCTCCTATTTTAAATATCCCTGTGAGTTGTGACTTTAACAGTGTAAATACTGGTAGAATAAAATAGCTAAGCATTAATGAATGGGTGGCCAGTGGTTTGAATTCCTTAGTGACAAGAAATGGAAATAATGCCACATAGGAAAATTGTTTAAAGTTGACCCTTATAATGCGCGTAGTGAGTTGTTTGAACTGAATTATATTGATATCATGAATTAAGTCTCGTTAAATGACTCAAATTCTCAATATTTACGTTTGAAAATTTCGAACTACCTCCAAATTTTGTGGCCTACCCTCAACATGAAATGAAGTACCCCCAAAAAATTTAAACGATAGCTCAGGTAGGGTCGGGTTTTTTAAAAAAAAAAGATGCTCTGGTTTGTGTTGCTCTTGTTACAGATAAAGCCACGATGCTAACGTATGAGCATAGCAGCAACCAACACGTATTTGGAATAAATAAAGAGTGTTGTTGGAGTTTCTTACCTTAGAAAAAAATAAAATACGGCTAAAAATCATAATAATAATAGTAGCTTTTGCTATATTTGAGAGAGTTCCAAAAATCATTTAAGTTTTGTTCTAACTTAGTCTTGGAAACAAAGATATTTTTAGGGAAATGCCTGTAAGTCATGTACCAGTCGAGTACCTATAAATGATGATGATACTGAATGATACTGATACGAGATGGAGAGTGAGACTCGAGAAAGAAATTTGTAGTGAAGTTGGGGATGTGTATGGGTGATGCATATGCGCACATATTATCATTATTCACTCAATGGATATGCGTATCAGCTAGGAGAGCCGTAGCAATAGAGGGACTTACTCGAGATTTTTTCAGATGTTATGTTGTTACTTTATTGAAGTAGACGACTGTGGTGCCTGGCTCGGGTTAATCTTCCTCCAATGCTACATTTGACGTTTGTTAAACATACAATTTTAAACATTGTTAAACAGACTTAGTATGCGAGTAAGATAATTTTTTTTATGAAGCTTTCAAGAAAATATGAAATTTCAATAAGACAGTAATGTGAGAGACAGGAATTGACAGGTCTATAATTCAATTAAAGAAAAGAGGGAAACAATATGTGGACAGTACAAAGGGAGTTACAGATCCTAAATTGGGTACTTATAGAAAAATATATCGATGAACAGATGGACACCAAACTTTAACCCTGCCCTCACACAGAGGTGTGAGTTTTGATGGTGAAAGCGATGTACAGAAATGGGAAACACATGGTAAACAACAATAATGATAATGAATAACACAAAGAAAATACACGTTGGATATTGAAGAATTTGTTATTGTCAGATCTATACTATCTCGATGTTTGCAATATATTTATAATTTATAAATTTACAGAAATGCCTTACTTTAAATTTAAAACTCATATTAAAAGCATTCTTGTGACGAAAGGATATTACAAACTAGATGATTATTTTAAAGACAAGTCTGCTTGGACATGAGTTTTATGAATATAGATGTGGGATTGGTATTTTATGCAATATGTAAGGAATGTAAGGTGCGTGGAAGGGAACGTAATGAGTGAGTGTGAATGTAGAACTAGGCTGAACGACGGTTTGTTAAGACGAATGGAATGAAAGGAAGAATGACTGAGTTGTGGACGGAACGTTGTGAGAGACAGTTGTGTGCGCGAAGACGAATTGTAATTGTATCGGTTGATTTTCTTGTAAATCGTGTATTCTGCAAGAAATAAAGAGTTGTGGTGTCGAAGCCGGTGTTTTCATTGAAGAAACACCACAAATTTTGGGGGCTCGTCCGGGATCCACGCTCCGGAAGAAGTTTTCAACGAGCTAATCGACGCGTTAAGACGTTACGCGAAGTTTAAATTTGAATTTTGGCCGACGACGAATTCACAAATTCTTCGAGAATCATGGCTAAAACTACCTCGGAACAGGCGCACGAGCAGTGTGAGGCGGCTGGATCCTCAAGGGGAATGTTTTATTTCTCGGAGGAGTTGGTACCGAAGTTCAGCGGTCTCGACAAAACGTACCCAGTTGCGAGGTTCATCCAAGATGTCGAAGATAACACGGAGATCTTCGGCTGGACGGCGCTGCAGCAATTAATAGTGGCCAGACGTTCACTGGTGAACACGGCGGCATTATGGCTGAAGGCTGAAAAACCATTCAAAACGTGGGGGGAACTGAAGGCGGCGTTAATCAGAGAGTTCCCTGATACCTTGGACATCAAGACGGTCCATGAAATGATGTCTACGCGCGTGAAACAGCACAACGAATCGTTACTTGACTACGTATTAATCATGAAGGAGATGGGTAAGCGCGGAAAAATGCCCGACTACGTCGCGATTAAATATATTATTGACGGCATAAAGGACGACGAAACGCATAAAATTGTTTTATACGGAGCTACGACGTACGCGGAGCTGAAAGAGAAAATCAAAATCTACGAGCAGGTAAAAGAGAAAATTCGGGAGCAGCGTAGTTACCGGCCAGCAGACGCAAGAGTACCTAAAACAAGTGTAAAATCATCAACGGCATCAGTTGGCGATAAAAGACGGTGTTACAATTGTGGCGAAGTGGGTAACCACTTGTCTGCAAATTGTCCATATAAAAATGAGGGTAAAGGAGTGAAATGCTTCAAATGCAATCAATTCGGTCATTTGTCGACTCACTGCAATAACCGTTCAACGACGTCACAGGTGAACAAGGCCGCGATTGCAGAACGAAGTTCCAGTCGGTTCAATTCGAGTCCGTTCAATCAGTCCGGTCAGTATGACTCACATCCGGCGAAGCGAACGATGTGCGTCGAGATCGAGTCCGGAACGACGAGAGAAAGAGACGGCGATAAGTATGGCGGTTCACTTGCGCAATCTAACATGGCGGCTTCATGTCATTGCCGACAAGAGCGAGACGTGTGTCATTTGTCAACGTCACCGCCGTCACTGTGCGTGAATGACAGATCAAGTGTCAAAGACTTGTGTTTACGAGAAATATGCGCCGGCGATGTAAAATCAAATGAAATTAAAAAGCCTTTGAAAGACATTACGATTTGCGGGAAAAATATAAGTGCGTTAATAGATACCGGCAGTGATGTTAACTTATTGTCGTACGAGTTTTATAAAATATTAGAAATACCAGTGTTTGAAATATGTAAAGTTGTGATGAAAGGTATTGGATCAAACAATATTGTTTCGTTAGGACGTATTATTACTAAAGTTTGTATTGATAAAACTACATATCATGATGTTGAATTTTATGTAATTCCGGAGAATAGTATACCGTATTCCGTAATTATTGGTCAGCAGTTTTTACAAAAAGTTGTAATGTTTATGGATAGTGGCGATGTTTTGTTATTACCCCGTAACGAGTGTTGGCTACGAAATATTTCATGTTGTGTGTCTAATGTCGAATTTGATTCTCTAGGTACAGGTGTTAGTATGGGTACACATTGCCAAATAAGACGTATGGTTGAAATGTATACACCTAAGAAGACGAAGGAAGCACCTATCCAGTTGCGAATCATTTTGAAAGACGATATACCAGTAGCTCAACGACCCCGACGTTTGGCATTAACAGAACAAAAGGTAGTAGAACATCAGGTCCAGGAGTGGCTCCAGAATGGAATTATACGGGTGAGTTACTCGGAATATTCTAGTCCTGTAGTTTTAGTTCGCAAAAAAGATGGAAATACTCGTGTTTGCATTGATTATAGACAGATTAATAAAAAGATGGTTAAAGATGAATTCCCAATGCCTATAATTCAAGATCACATCGATAAGTTGTCGAATGCTAAGGTGTTTAGCACATTAGATTTGAAGAATGGATTTTTCCATTTATCTGTTCATGAAGATTCGATTAAGTATACTGCTTTTGTAACACATAATGGACAGTATGAATTTTTGAAAGCACCATTTGGTCTTGCTGTGTGTCCTAAAGTTTTCACTAGGTTTATTAATATTATCTTCAGGGATTTAATAGCGAAGGGTATAGTGTTAATATTCATAGATGATATAATAATTCCTTCAGAGAGTGAGGAACAAGCTGTACAACATTTAGAGCAGGTTTTACGTGTAGCTTCAGAGTATGGACTGGAGATTAATTGGAAGAAGAGTCAATTGGTATGTAAGAAGGTAGAGTACTTAGGTCATTTGATTGAGGATGGTAATGTTAGGCCATCGCCAGATAAAACGGATGCTGTGGTTCGATATCCAGTGCCAACGACAGTAAAGCAGGTGCACAGTTTTGTTGGGTTGACGTCTTACTTTAGGAAATTTATACCTAATTATGCATCCATTGCTCAGCCGTTAACAGACCTACTTAAAAAGAATGAACCTTTTCAATTTTCTGAGGAGCAATTAATAGCTTTTAACAATCTTAAGTCGAAGTTAGCAAGTAATCCAGTATTAAAGATTTATAATCCTAAATATAGAACAGAGTTACACACAGACGCATCTAGGATTGCCTATTCAGCTATTTTAATGCAGTGGAATAGTGAGGATGGTTGCCTACATCCCGTACATTATATGAGCCGTAAGACGAGTGGGGCGGAGGAAAAGTATACAAGTTATGAACTTGAGGCTTTAGCGATTATTGAAGGAGTGAAAAAATTTAGATGTTACTTGTATGGAATAAAATTTAAAATCGTTACAGATTGCAAAGCCTTCGAGATGACGCTGCGTAAAAAGGATCTTACAACCAGAGTGGCACGATGGGTGTTACTGCTTGAGGAGTACGACTTCACAGTGGAGCATCGAGCTGGAGAAAGAATGAAGCATACCGATGCGCTCAGCAGGAATCCATTTATTGCATTGAATGAGATAAGTTTGCACGATAGTATCAAGAAGGCTCAAGAGCAGGATGACGGTATCAACGCTATTAAGGAGGTGTTACAAAGTAAAACATATCAAGATTATTGGATTAATAATGGTTTATTAGTCAAGGGGTCGGAAAAGAAGTTGGTTATAACAAGAAGTTTTGAAAAACAAATTATAAGCCGGATTCACTCTAATGGTCATTTTTCAAAAAAGGAAATGTTTGAACTACTTGAAAAAGATTATTATATCAAGAATTTATCACAAAAAGTAGAAGATTTTATTGTGACATGTGTTCCATGTCTATTGGCAAGTCGTAAAGAAGGAAAGCAAGAGGGATACTTGAATCCAATTGAGAAAGTTGATTCCCCATTGCATACTCTACACATTGATCATGTTGGCCCATTCACCAGAGATGAGTTTCAACAGTACTGTAAAAGAGAAGGAATTCAGCACATTAAAATTTTAATTTTACTTGTTTATTTAAACATTTTATGACGTTACGGGTTAATAGGGAGGTAATGCCATTATTCCAGAGGTTATTTCATGTTTATTTTAATTGTAAATTGTTTAGTTATAAGATGTTTAATTAGTTTTAAGATGTTTAGTTGTAAGATTATAAGGTACTGTAATGTAAAGAGTCTGAGGTCAGCCTCATGCAGGATGGCCGAATGTGGGATTGGTATTTTATGCAATATGTAAGGAATGTAAGGTGCGTGGAAGGGAACGTAATGAGTGAGTGTGAATGTAGAACTAGGCTGAACGACGGTTTGTTAAGACGAATGGAATGAAAGGAAGAATGACTGAGTTGTGGACGGAACGTTGTGAGAGACAGTTGTGTGCGCGAAGACGAATTGTAATTGTATCGGTTGATTTTCTTGTAAATCGTGTATTCTGCAAGAAATAAAGAGTTGTGGTGTCGAAGCCGGTGTTTTCATTGAAGAAACACCACATAGATTGTAGTAGATGATAAGTGCTATCTGTAACTGTGAGCAGGAAAAAAACAAACCCGGTAGTTTCTTGCTGCTTCTTCTCCCGGGCCCTCTCACAGTAGGGCCTTGTTTTAGCATTGGCGTAACTTGCATGACTTTCAAAAAGTGTTTGTAAACCAAACCAATTATTATAAAATAAAGAAGGGATGTAGTGTATGTGCACAGCGGGCAGTCTTGATCTGGCGGCCGAGCCGAGTACAGCGCAGACGTGCGCTCTGCCTATACATACATACCTTACCTATTACAGAGTAAAATGTGTGTATTATTGACCCTCTAAACACCACAGGCCGAAGTTTGATTTTTGGTAGAAGCCGAAGATTTTTACCGAAGGTACCGACCGATGCCGAACCGATAGTTTGAGGTCTTCCTTTCGCCTTATTATCTAGGTATTTGATTGAATTAAATTCTAGCAGAAAACCGTTAAGTAGTTTCTGAAATGGAGATTTTTTTTGTATTGTTTAAATAAATAGATTGTATTGCACTTAAAAGAAACACTACAGGCTACTCAGATATTTTTGACTCAAATCTCCTAGATGCCAAGTTGCCAACTGACACCGAGCGAAGAATATGCTTCAACACCTTCAAGGCATATCGATTTCGGTGTAGCTTAAATATCATATTGCAGTAACCTAAATAAAATAGACAAATAACATATTTGTAAATAGTGCATTTTTTATAAGATGCAATTCTATAGCGCATATAATTTTGTAAGCAAAAAGCAATCAGTGCACTTGGTGGAGAAAGAGAGTATTAAATTATTTGTAAGTGGCCAAAATGGTAATAATATTAATTTAAATAAAAGGTAGTAATAACCTATCTTAACACTCTGCACCGATCCGCAAATTATAGCTCGTGGCATCTATATCCAAAGAAATACTCGACCCGTAAACAAAACGCCATCAATATTAATAAGTACATTCGTGTGTTATCGCAACAGGTTCCTTGTCCACGTCGTCGGTCAACAAACCGATTAAGTTATTAGAAAATATGAATGTCTGGTCGACGGAGCGGCGCAGTAACGGACCATGGGACCACACACCTGACACTGGCGGAAACCCAACTTTTCCGACTCTTCGAACGAGGGATTGTGATCGTACAGGACACACGTGGTACTTAACTTCGCTCTAGGCCTAGAGCCTTTTCGCGGCTTATGTCGATCTCAAGAGATCGACAAAGTTTAGCAATTTCCGACACTTGGGTCGGCCAGTAAGTAACCCCTCCACCAATCCGCACTAGAGCAAAGTGGTAGCGTATGCTGTAAGCCTCCTCAAGAGGAGAGACCCGTGCCCAGTAGGGGACCATTAATGGGTTGAAGTCAGCCAGCCATTAGGAGCCTTTAGGTCATTTCCAAGCTTATGTCATACAATGATTGTTTCAGTTAAAGGTTACTTTGTTGCGGATATATTACAGTTTTTATAATAAGTTTATTATTTTTTACTAAGTCAGACATTTTACGATCATTGTAATAGCGTCGCGTCACACCGCGGCCGTTTGTGGTATTGGCTGGTGTTTACACAATTTACTGGCGGCCGATAAAACAATTATTGAATTGCGCAACATTCGATTCTGGTAATTACATAAATCCTGTGATTGCTCCGGCAACCTTGACTTGACTCCACCGTCAATAATACTGATACACTATGAGTCAACATTTTTAGCTAAATTGTGGTTTATTGTAATAAACATTTGAGTCAGGAAATATTTAATACATACTTGTATTAAATGTATATGTCCTGTATTATAAAACTAAAAATAATGACTTTAATTAATGTTTAATAACATAGTAAATTGGTGTGCTAGAGCCGCTAGAGCCGCTAGAGCAGATAAGGTGAGTAAATTTTTTTCGCCTTGAGTTGAGGTTGGCCTCCTGTTGCAGGCACGCATTACTCTTTGTAACTTGCGCGCTAATGTTGGCTTTGTTTCTATATTATATTTGAAGGGTAAACATGTGATGCAACGATTATAATTAAATAACCCTAAGAAGCGCTCATCGCCCGGCGGCTTCCATCGATCCTAAGTGATCGACAAAGTTAAGCAACAGCGGGCGCGGTTGGTAGTTGGGTGATCGCTAGTGGCAATTTCTTGAGCGTTTCCGTGCTTCGGATGACACGTAAAGCCATCGGTCCCGGTGCCATGTCGGAGGCCCTCGGGCGGTTTGAAAACTTCCGACACTTGGGTTGGCCACTAACCCCTCCACCAATCCGCACTGGAGCAGCGTGGTGGAGCATGCTCTAGGCCTCCTCAAGAGGAGAGACCCTGTGCCTAATAGCAGGCCAATAATGGGTTGAAACCAACCCTAATCGATGCTGAAATTTTGAGTTTTTGTAAACGAGTGATGAATGTCATGATGCTTAAGGGCCTATTCAATGAAGATGTGCTTATATATAATAATAATATGTAATAATATTAGTATATTAATATATAGTTATAATATAGTATATAAATAAATATAATAATAATATATAATAATATATACCTAAAGTATTGTTTTGTCTAAAGTATGTTGTTGACTTATGTCGCGCATTTAGTCTGGCCGAGCTTCCTTCATGGGAGAAAGGAACAAAGGACCAGACTGAAATATCAGCGCTGTGCTGCCACGGCTCATGTTGTGCAGCACAGCTCATGCTGAGTCTGGGCCTGTTCGGGGGTCACGCTGCAGCACAGGCACCACTTAGGCTTAATTTTAGATGTATTTTTTTTTTCCATTTCATTCCTTTGTTTGTGCTCGTTACCCTCGAATAAATGCATTTCATTTCATTTCATTTCATTTTCATTTCTTACTCATATCATAATGGAAATAATTGCAGACTTAACAGTGGTTGCATACTGGTACCTATACAGCAAAGTACTGGTACCTGCAGTGAATGGCGCACCATAGACTATCCATCAGAATGATTGACAGCACTCGCTCGGTCGACGCTCACCTGTAGCTCGAGTACGAATATTTGCGAGAAAGTAACTATTCGTATGGTTAACGTAAGCAATTTCTCAAAAGTATTCGTATGGTTAACGTAAGCAATTTGTATGGCATATTTTTAAAAGCGCCCCTACCGTGCATTAATGGTACTAAAATGCCATACAAATTTGAGAAATTGCTTACGTTAACCATACGAATACTTTCTCGCAAATATTCGTGCTCGAGCTACAGGACGGTTCAATTATTGCAGAGAAGTATTGTAATGGACACCTATTAGTGACGTCACAGTAATTGTGATGTCAGGACCCGACCAGCGCACGCGTGGCCCTTATACGTTCCCCATTATTCACTTTACAAGTTATGTTGTTGTAGCCAACGGAATGATTACATTATTGTAAAAGGTAAGAAGTACGGTGACAAGGCTTATTTCTAATATTAGCGAAGCAGTATTACTTAATTACGTTACTGGGCATGGCATCGCAAATCTTGCCCCTTATAATACGCAAAGCATTCATTACTGGGGAAAAATGTAGAGCAATTAGTATAGACATCAAAATATGAAACTCTACACTACTTACTAGGTAACTAGCTATTTTGCGACGACAATTACATCTTTGTCGATCATTTGCATGTGTACGACACTAAAAAGTTGCATTAGTTCGGTTGACCGGACTAATAACCCAACTACCGACACTAGATCAATAATATCGATAAATACGGATCACCGATCACCGTACGTGCCGTACGATGAGTAGATGATTAGGAGATTGGACGCACCCAGCGCGGCGCCGAGCCTGCAGGCGGCTGCGGCGGCGGCCGTGAGCCCCACGCATCGCCCGCACCGCCTGGTGCGTTAATCATCCTGAGCTAACATTGCACATCCATTGCCAAACCTACATGAATCACCGCACTGTACTAGCACTACCCAGGCAAAACTTAGTCGTTACAATTGCAGTTAATATCGATAGGCTAACTAACAAAAGCTATATAGAAAATTTTAGTATAATAATGATGGCTCCAAGTCATCCCAGTTACTTTTAGCATTTATTTTATGACTTAGTTTAAGCAAATGACAGTGATTAATGTACCGGATTTAACTAATATTGTCCTCGCCACACCATTAAACACTCTGTCACAAGGTGTTCAGCAATCATCAGCCAGCGAAGTATCAGTCGCTGATGAATGGCTTGCCGCTCGCCGCTCGCCGCTCTCGCCGTAATTACACCTGGGATGCTGCCCGTACACCAATAACTCCCAGCTATGTTATGCTCAACAACTTTCCACTAGTTAACTTACATGGCACGCCACTAGAAAAAAATGCCATAAACATCAATAAACTATGAAATGTAGAGATGTTAGCTTAGCATGGATTCCGTTTCAGTGTCATTGTTTAAGCTGCGGTGGAATTAACTCTTACGCAGAACCCAGTCGACTTATCTATGCTAGATAATTATTAAACTTGTGATTCAGTTCGGAGAGTCCAAAATACGAGCACTATGTTTTATACTTATACGCCAATAAAAACGTATAACATCTTAGCTGTCACCAATGATGTTGTATGTATAGGGAGGGCTGTCACCTTTCTCAGTTACATCGGCCGCTCTATCATCGCACTGGATGTTATCTCTCTCAGTGGATCGTGTCATGCAGTGCAGTTGGCACTGTTGGCAGATGACGCGGACGGTCGCGAAGCTCGTATCTTATCCTGCTAGATAGCATAATGGCGCGTGAAACAAAACTGTATAACATAATTACAGTCCGCTCGAGTCTCGACCGTCGCCGGCTAACGGAGACAACTGTTCTGTAATGGCCGCCGTCATTGATGCTACTTATATGCTTGTTTACATTACCATTGTTATGACTTATTCCTACAGTTATTGAACTATGATGAGTTACACATTCGTGTATCTATATCATTTAAAACTTCTTTCGAATGATTTAAAGAGTACATACACAAGTGTTTTGCCAAATTACCACAGCAGTGTATGGTGAGATTTAAGTTAAATTATACGTAACTATGTCTAGGAACAAAGAGTAGAAATCTTAATTAAGCAGAAAACAACAGTGAATGCAACAAGTTATAAATGATTAAAGTGGGAATAATAATAACAAACGCTGACACACTCATACCCCCGCAGGAGGTTTCCCTGTGTCGCGGGTGGCATGGACGACACAAATTAGACATCACTACAACATACATGACCCGAGAACAAATATTTATCGTCACATAAATGTCTGCCCCGGTCGGGATTCGAACCTGGGACGCCTCGCTTCGCAGGCAGGATCGCTACCAACTAGACTACTTAACGTTAACGGACTTTTGAACTTGTACAACACAAAGTATTTTTTAATAAACAAATAGTTTATTTCAACATACAATTCACAATCTCACAAGTTAACGGGTAAACGTCAAAGACGGACAGACGGACCGAATGTTTACCGCGAACCTCGCAGAGAACTCTCGCACCAGTTAGATGCCAAATACTGCTGAGCAAAAGCATTTAAATTCTTTACACTCCTGTACCCGGTATCACTCAAATGTGTTTATAATTACTGTAGTTTGAGTACGATTATGTTCTCGTCAGTTCATGACGAAATCTTGCACACCTAGCTATCGTAGCTACAATCTTAATCGTTTTATTTATTTATTTTAACAAATTTTATGTTGGAAGATCTAATTATTTAGTATTCACGGCTTAGATTGAAACAAATTATAATTTTAATGATGCCAAAGATACAGCTAACCTAACCTAACCTAACCGTTTTTAAAAAGTCAATGGTAAGTTATCAGGTTTTTATCTATATTTACAACTAGCTGTTGCCCGCAGCTTCGCACGCGGAAATTATGCTTATCATATTATTTAGTATCCCTTACAAAAGAAAATTTAAATACAGGTTCATTTATATTGAAGTACTTATATTTAGGAATTTACATACTGAAACTTACGATACAATCACAGATCATTCCTCCGGGAGCGGGTTTGGAATAGTAAACAACATTAACATTTTTTTTCTTTTCCCTCTCCCTCTCCCGCTCCATCTCTTTCTCTCCCCCTGCCCTCTTCCTCTCCCACTCCCTGTCCCTTTTCCTCTCCCGCTCCCTGTCTCACTTCCCCTCGCTCTCCCTCTTCCTGTCCCACTCCCTCTCCCTTTCCCGCTCGAGGTCCTTCTCCCACCACATATCCCTCTCCCTCTCCCTTTCCCGCTCGAGGTCCTTCTCCCACTTCATATCCCTCTCCCTCTTCCTCTATCCTCTTCCTCTCCCGCCTGCACCCGCGCCCTCTCCCGATTTCTGTCCCGCTCCCACTCCCTCTCCCGCTCCCTGTCCCTCTCTATCTCCCTCTTCCGCTCCTTATCCCTCTCCTGCTCCCTGTCCATTTTTAACTTAAAAAATGACGAAGTTGCTTACTAAGTTCATTCCCCTAAATAAACTCTTTAAGGGATGATTTTCCGAAAAAAAAATCTAAGTTAACTTTTGTTTATTACTATAAACTTACATAAAAAAAATCATATATTTTATAACTCTAAAACTGGCGAAGTTGATTTGTATGTAGTTGACTACCAACCCCTATTTTTAGGGGATGAATTTCGAGAAAACAGTGGTACAGTTATTTTTTGTGTCTATCTATAAGCTTATATACAAAATTTCACCCTTCTTACTTCAAAACTGACGAAGTTGGAATACTAAGTTTCACACTCTTATTTAACCCTTTAGGGGATGACTTTCCAAAAAAACGTAATATGTACTTCCAAATTTTGTTTCTAATCTGGAGCTAATAAGTATATAAATTTTCATGTTTTTAACTTTAAAAATGACGAAGTTGCGTACTAAATGAAATCCTCTAAAGTAACCCTTTAAGGGATGATTTTCGAAAAAATCGTGTTAAAATTAACTTTTATTCACAACTATAAACTTACATAAAAATTTTCATATTTATAAGTCTAAAACTGACGAAGTTGATTTATACGTAAATGGCTTCCAACCCCTATTTTTAGGGGATGAATTTCGAGAAAACAGTGATACAGTTATTTTTTTTGTCTAACTATAAGCTTATGCACAAAATTACCCTTCTTACTTTTTAAAATGACGAAGTTGCATACTAAATTAAATCCACTAAATTAACCCTTTAAGGGATGATTTTCCGAAAAAAATTGTTAAAGTTAACTTTTGTTTACTATAAACTTACATAAAAAATTTCATATTTATAACTCTAAAATTGGCGGAGTTGATTTGTATGTAGTTGACTACCAACCCCTATTTTTAGGGGATGAATTTCGAGAAAACAGTGATACAGTTATTTTTTGTCTCTAACTATAAGCTTATATACAAATTTTCGCCCTTCGTACTTCAAAACTGACGAAGATGCCATACTAACTTTCGTACTGTTAATTAACCCTTTAGGGGATGATTTTCCAAAAAAACAACTAAAAACTTACAAATTTTGTTTCTAGTCTGGAGCTAATATGTAAATTTTCATGTTTTTAACTTCAAAAATGACGAAGTTGCCTACTAAGCTCAATTCAGTAAATTAACCCTTTAAGGGATGATTTTCCAAAAAATATATTAAAGTTAACTTTTGTTTATTTCTATAAACCTACACCAAAATTTTCAAATTTATAAATCTAAAACTAAGAAAGTTGGTTTGTATGAAAATGACCTCCATCCCGTATTTTTACCCCTTAGGGGATGAATTTCCAAAAATCCGTTCTTAGCTGACGTCTCCTTAGCATAAGCTATCTCCCTGCCAAATTTCATCGTAATCGGTTCGGTAGTTTCTGAGATTTTTTGTTTAATCAGTGTATCTCTTTTCAATTTTATATATATAGATAGATAAATTAAACATGACATAAATAGCTCAAGTCTTTGTATCAAATTAGATAACAACAAACTTCTCTTAATAGTAATTACTTAAGCTTGGCATTTCACAATAAGCAATAATTCGGCGGAATGGGCTTACCACCCAAAAATTTGGGACATCTTCCTTGTACCGTAAGTTACATTCAATTACATTGGTGGGCCAGTGCGGCCACTTATTACATGTCACAAGTTCGTGAGTACGTCGCGGCATCGAGCTCAATGGGCTAACTAGCCCATCGCGCGTTGCGTCACACTCGTAAATCAAACCCATGTCGAGCGCGCCGTGTTTTGCGGCAAATAAATGCATTATTAATATCATTGGAACGTCTCGTGGTGATTTATTGGCTCGTGGATCCGATGCCAATTAATTCCGAGCCTCATCGATTGCGATAATCTATTATGTGGACGCTACGATGACGGACATCTGTGTTTTAACCCAATGACGTTTTAAGAAAAGATTCGATTTGGAACGATAACAGCGTAAAAAGAAGAGTTTTCACGAGATAAAATGTTATGACTTACTGGGTCAAAAGAACAAAAAAATATTTACATTTCCAAAAAATATTCCGATTTCTTTTAAAACGTTATGTACCTATTGTATTATGTAAAGAAATAACTAATCGTATTATGCAGTTAACCTATTAATGCTTATGCCTGTAAGCTTTTTCCGTCATTTTCAAAATGACTTAGAAGAGAAATAAAAGTCGGTTGTCTAATCACGAGGCACGGAAACTACTTACGCAAGTTTTACGAAGATTAACATATTTCTCACGTGTTAAATCAAGTTTCGCAATCAGTTACGACAATTGGCAACAAATATCACCGCATCAGCAGCGAGAGCAGCTGACGTGCTGGCGCCAGCGCTGAGGACGACGTGAGTGGGGCGGAGCACTGGCACTCCGCCCGCCAGCACCGGAGCGTGCCTCGCCCTCACCCTCACCAAGATGCCGGAACAAGAGATGATTACAGATCATCCACAAGTGAAATTTTCCCGAATGAAGCTTTATCTTTACCTTAGTTGATCGAAGCTTAACAGATACTGAAAACTAAAAAGGAAAAAATGAAATTGTCTTCGTTTTTGCATCAAATTAGTTACGTCTAGTGTCAGCTCCAACCTAACATAAACACTCGTAAACTGTTCCAAAGCTAGATTACGGCTCGCAAACGTTTGATTTCTGAATATATAGAGTGCATGCCGATTGCCGGCATTCCTACTCTTGCTACATTTATACCTGATATAGAAGTCTGCTCAAGTTTAAAACATCATTCAGGTAAGCTGCAAGAATGCTGGTACCTATTTCTCAATCAATCTACTCACTGTTCGAGTGTTTTACAGTAACATAAATATGTATAACAATTTGAGTTTCATTGTTAAAAATATTGATTCAACGTAAATCTAAATTCGAAACTGGTTGCATAGAGTTGTACAAACGTGTATTTGTAGCTTTATCTGTGCATCTCAAGTCATCGTTTTCGCGCCACGGACAATAGAGATCTTGTATTCGGTATCTTTAGTTTATACAACAGTACAGCTTAATTAATAGAAATAACAGGGCCATTATATTTATCTTGATTCAAATGAATAAATAACGCTGCTGCACACTCATAGCCCCACACTAGGTTTGGTTGTATCGTGGACGTCGTGGTTGCCACGGACAAAACACAACGAACAAGTTTAAACTCATCATTGTCCTCCTGCTGCGATTCAGCCAAACCAACCTCGGCGGTCCGTCATGGTAAACATTGCGCCACGTGGGTCGTCAAATGTGTCTAATGTCAAAATAAAGTGCTGTGTTTAGTTAATGGAGGGATAAGTTTTGTCATCGGCGACGCATAGCATCGTTATAATAATAATAATAATAATAATAATACTTTATTGACATATTTTTTACATTAAAGTGTATGAAGCCTCTGATCCCCGAGTTAGTACGAAACTGTGTTTCGGGTAATCAGCGTCCTCTCCCAGTCTTTCAATGATGTTCATAACAATATGTTCAATAAACAAAAAAATATGTATATGCAGACGTTAAGAAATTTTTAAGCTAATATTTAACAGATAAAAAGAAAACAACTAATAAAGATGTGTGTATGTGTGTGGAGTATGTATGGTGTGTGTGTGTGTGTGTGTTAGTGTGTGTGTGTGTTAGTGTGTGTGTGTGTGTGTGTGTGTGTGTGCGTTTGTAAACATGTTTATCACATCAAGATAACATACTTTCTACGTCATCATAATCCATTTTGCAGAGCCAGGTAAGAATTACTTTTTTAAATCCATATTGTGTCATTTTCTTTACTTTTAATGTTTTATTAATTTTATTGTATAGGCGGGGGGCAACCACCTCATAGTGTCTCCGGGCAAGTTGACTACTGGCACGCGGAACTGGGCAGCTAGCTACACGCTTAATTGTTTCAGGCAAAAACGGCACTATCTTAGTTCGCCGAGTAGGCCGCCGTCACCGTGAGTGCACGAATGATGTATGGACAGGAAACAGAGCTCGAGCTCATCGATTGCAATCCGATGATAATCGCATGATGAGGGGAAGTCATTATACATACTCCTACAACATTCTCACAACTGTATCCGCTTGCCTTCGATTTCTCTATGGTCGTTATCATTGCACTGAGCATTGAGGTATTATGTGCCAACTGCCAACAATATACCTATGTACATGTACGAGTACGTTATTAGAGCAGACAACACACGAAGAGTTCTTTCGCGTTACAAGTTGAAAAGTTCCGTGTGCTTGAAGCCTTCAAGATATAAGTCGACTTATATGTCGTCTCGACATGCAATATTCTTCTTAAGTGAATTTCCGTCATCGGCTTGCACAATTGTTTGAGACATTGCTGGCATAGTGGAAACTCGTAATTGGCCTTCAAGTAACTAACTACTCATTAATTCTCTTTTGTATCTAGCCGTAAGTTTCCTGTAATAAATAATAAATAAATAATAAATAAATAAATAAATAGCATATAATAAGTCTGTGTGTAGTGTTTTAGAGATGAGAATCAGTTAAAACAATACCAACTGAAAGGAGGAGATACTTTCTAGAACTCTAGAACTCTGAACTAGAAGAAGGTAGTGAATAAATGTGTATGCTCAACCGGAATAGTGTTTTGTATAATATAAACTGTGAAAAAGTGAATGTAATGGATGGGATCGTTTATTGTTAATGAACACCTCGGAGTAGCCGCGATCTACACAAAGTGGCGAGGCGAGGCAGGCGAGGCAGGCGAGAGGCAGGGCGAGCGCGGGCTGCCACCAAAAACGTATCCAACAACAACAATGAGGCCCATTAAATCCAGGACGGCTGACGGGGTTTCGCTTCGGAGTCACGAATCGAGCGCCGCACCGGGGCCGCGGGGGAACCGGTCCGAGCCACACCAAGCGACCGCTCAGCTGACTCTACACTTACAACTTTTTAGAATTTTTAGTTGTTTCGTAAAATTTATTTCAAATATCTGTACTGTGGTCTTTGACTTGTGGGATGTGACCAGTAGTCAACCCAGAACTCAGGAGTCAGCTCATGATGTAGCAAGTTTACTTAAACTACCGCGAAAAATTTGCCGTAGTTAGTATGGTTGATAAAAAATGGCTAAAAACAAGAAAATATTTACGACAACTAATGACTCAACAATTTCAGTATTGTAATAAATGTTAAACAGCCACTACGGGGTTGTTTTATCCATATTAATAAATAGACAAAAACAGTGTTAGCAGCGGCAGCGGCTAGGCTGTCAGGTCGGATTCTACGTTTTTACATCGAAGCATTTCAGTTCAACAGTAGCGGAAAGTCACGGTCACGTAGTCAGTAGTCACGGAGCACGTGGTCACGGCGAGCACCGCGACCGGTCACTTATCAGCTGATACCCGCTAGAATTTAATTAGTTGCCAACCAGATGCATAATTCATGGTGTAAACGGACACTGCAATTAGAAGGTGGAGGTTGTTGCAGATGAGATGATAACGGGCTCACCGCACCGGTATAATTTATACAATTTATTCTTATTCATATTTTCTTGATCTATTAGTGACTGAATTTGTTTTTACGTTTTATTGATACAGAAGGAGTTATATTTGTATACGATAACTGTTACGATAAAAGTAGTTTCGTATAGTGTGGAAGACGGAAGTGTTTCTTTTGCCTTCACCTGCGGCGTGCTGCAATCAGCCTTATCTTAGGATGGCGCGCTGCAAGGGATTTCCTTATTGCAATATTGTGTTCATCCCACACCGACCCGATAACAATCGACCCGAGTCCCGATAGGCGGGTCAAGGCCCTCGTGGACCTCATAATTATTAGATACCTATTCTCAGTAAACAAAGAAGTAAATAAGTAAGGTTATTTGATTCCTGCAACCTTCGAACATTTTACGTCCCATTACCTTTTAGGGCGATCTGTAAGAGTTACGATCGCATAGCGTTTCTTACACGTAATTAATTACGAAAACAATGCGCGAGAGGAAGCACGTAGAGGATAAGTAAAGTGCGTTGTTCCGGTGAAGGAGAAAGGGATGTCGCTTTTGTCAATTTTTACAGAGAGAGGTCATTCATCACTGACGGCCGATTTTGACGCGTGCTATTTGTCAGTCTTCCGCAACATTAAACAATTTGTTTCAACACTGTTTCTCAACAAGGAGATCGAAATGAAATTCACTAATGAGGCAGCGACATTAGACCTCGCTTTTTAGTCGAACTTTTTACGGTTTTCAATTAAACTACGCGGAGCCGTCCACGGCAACAAAAAATTGGCAATGTCCGTAATTTAACGGGCTATTACTTTGCTGTTACAGTATCAAGATATTATTCAGAAAAAATGATCAGCGGGCGGCCCGGTGCGGTGGCCGAAACGAGAAAAAATGACTGCGGAGCGAGCGACCCCAGCCGGCCCAGCCCCACCCTAAATTACCCAAATTATGCGCTCTGAAGAAACTTCGAAATAAACTGACTCGAGAAATTTTAAGTGCTACAAAGTATGGAGTTGCGGCGTCGAATATCTTTGAATTATTTTAATTGATGCGTGATGCTGAGCAGGCAGTGTGAAAGGGATCCGAGGAAGATAAGTGTATGCAAATTGTTTAATTATATGTATACTGTGAGCAGTGCCCAAAAAATGCGAAGAAGTATATAAATGAGATACCGTCCATGTTCATAGACTACGGTAAAGATTATCATACTACACATGACTAGTAACTTTCTGATACGAATTTAATTTCCTGTTAATAGGTAGGTACCACTTGAATAGGTATGCATTTAAAAAATTCAAAAGAAGTTTGTCGCTTAAATAACTTTTACTTGGAATTTAAACAGTTTCCGCGAGTAAAGAACTAATGGTATACGTATGTATGACTATGTATGCACATTATAGAACCATTAGCTGCCTAATAATAGCCGATATGGGTTGCGTAATGAGCCGAGGATGTCGTGCCAGTTCCGTGACCGTTTCCCAAACAGCGCCGTTTGTCAACTTCCGTGTTGCCACTTTCGAATGCCTGATACTTTGATAAGTCCGGTGTTTATAATAAAATTATAATTTTAAATTAGCATACATAATAGTATGTTTTAAATTCTTATGCGTGTAACTCAGATGAAAGATCTGAGGCGTGTAAAAAGACGAAGTAGCGTTTCAAAAATAGAATATGTTTTTAATGTAATTCAGGTATGTTTCCTGCTCTTTATTCCTGTACTATGTATATTCGATTGCAAGCGCAATTTCTATTAGACACAAGGTATAATGGAGTTGTAGTTTAGATAACAGTTTATTAACTTAATAAAATGAAATGCGCGCGCGGCAAGCGAACCAGGCATATAATAGGACCGGACCGCAGGAGGTGAGGGACTTTCCACCAACTTACTACCTATGTACCAATAGGTACTATTATGCCTTCCTTCTGTGATACTATCGACTAATTTCTGGATCTGCCAAACAGACTTAAACAATTCGTTTTGTGAATGACAGCCACATTCATGAAAAAGGCTTTGCTGGCAAAAAGGAATTGCTTCAGTGGTACGGGTTACAGGGGTACAGGCTATGCTAGCTTGAAAATAAAATAAAAACTCGCCTTCATAGTGCACTACAAAGCATTCACTGTTGCCGTTGAGAGCTCCTCTGTGTGAAGCCAATCTTGGAACTAGCAGCCAGTTTAAGATGAATTTGGAACGGTCTACAAACGACGAACGATTAAACAGATAAACACACAACCGATACGTTCCTACATTCTCAAACACCTTTCGAACTAACTGTACATAATCTAAATTTTACTAACAAAAAATAACCGACTTCAAAATCTCAAAAACTACATAGTTGTCAGATCTCGTTCAAATTTATGTGAGACCACAAGACAAGCGCCTGCTTTCGATTAAAAAAAGAATCATCGAAATCGGTTGGCGTGATATTGAGTTATTCGTCAATTTGTCGCGCACATCTTAACACAAATTTACGACTTATGTAGTTTTCTCATGGATGCCGTTGTCAGATCTCAATAAAATTTATGTGGGACCACATGACAGCCACCAGCTTTCGATTAAAAAAAGAATCATCAAAATCGGTTTGCCCAGTCCAAAGTTCTGAGGTAACAAACATAAAAAAAAAAAAAAAAAAAAAAAATACAGTCGAATTGAGAACCTCCTCCTTTTTTGAAGTCGGTTAAAAAGCTGAGTTTAGGAGTTCCACGATCCGCGGTCCTACGATAACAATGTTGGGGCTATGGTAATCAGAGAGTACCGACGCCGAAGGTAATTGTGGGCAACTGTCGGAAGCCGCGGTAATGATGCTGCAGCTAGTGGGGCTAGCCGTTCCGCGGTGCTGTGTTGGAGCCACGTCATTATCCGCCGTACTATTGCAGTAAATATGGTCAATCAAACCGTTGCTTACGTACCTGTAGCGGCTGTAGCGTTATATACTCGTGAAGGAACCTGTTTAATAGGAGTTTTGACAAGCTTTTGTTGCCTGAAAAGTAACAAATAATTACGAGTAGGAACCAATTTGACGTAAACCGATGACAACTAGGTAAAACAACTTGATTGTCTTAAAATTACGTTTCCAATACTCCTGCTGTGACATGAGTGGAGTACGATGATGACACTCCACTACTAATTAACTACTAATGTAACTAAGTGTATTCCAGAGTCTTGGGATTACACTTGATTGTAATATTTATTCAAAATATCGACTGAGAAAAATGTAGAGCTCATTGCTCATAATTATCTCGTTATGTCAGCTACAAAATTTTATCGTATGAGTTACGTGAACCTTATGGCCTCGCCCAAATATTATAGCAAATACCTACATATACAGAAAAACGATGAATCAACTGGGGCTACACTAAAAATATAGTAGATATACCAGTTTTGAGACCAGTTTTGTTGATTCATTTTTTCCGGCCTATATTATTTTCAAATTATATTTAGAGGTAAATGTCAATGATCTTTACATAAGTAGGTAGTAACTATGCATTGTGTATGATATTATGCAACAATGATTTATGTTGAAGTTCAAATAATGGTGATAAGATTATGCGTTTTAATATTCTTAGTTATTGAAAAAGAGTTTGCATGTAGAGTAAATAACAATTAGATATGTGATTTGAGAAATTGTTGGTAATTCGTCACATACAAGTATTTTATTACCTCAGTATGAGTCACTTCCCGACGTTAACTCTATGTTACCTGACTTGAGCACGAGCATGGAACAAACGTACGTTTATTCAAATACCCTCAATAGTTTTTATATTTTCTTTGTACAAGTTTGGAACGTTAGCGCAACTCTATGCTCACTGTTATTTCCTATATTATTGTTCATTCTCATGTAAGTGAATTGTATTCTTTGTGAGAGTAAAGTTATCTCAAACCTCATGTTATACGAGTATATCTATCGATATTGGACGTAACACAATTTATTATAATGACCAAATTACTCTTGAAGTACAAATGTACAATTATTGCAAAGTAAACACTACTCACTTGTCCTAAGCCAAAGGGAAATTACTTTTTGTTAAAAGTCGATCAAGGCTTTTATGACGAAGCTCACATAAAAGGAGATTCACCGGAAAATTTCACGACCGATTTAGAAGCAAACGCGGCTTTTTAAAGCTGATTGCGACCAGTAAAACAACTTTGATGTTTACTCTTGTGCTAATAAAAGTACTAATTGGGTCTAAACTTTTACGATAATAGTATCAGAGCACACAATATTAATTACAAAGCGATTCGATAACAGGAATATTACCGTGATTGGAATTCTCTGAATGGGCTATAGAGTGAGATTATATAAAAATACTTAATATATATTTATGGTTATATTTATAACAACACAGCGGTTACAACTCCAGGTTTCAAATTCAAATTCAAATTCAAAATCATTTATTCATGTAGGTATCATTGATACACTTATGCACGTCATTTTTTTAATTTACCAGCTTTTCGGAAAGGTGCTTTGTCATGGAGGAGAAGAAAAGCCGAAAGAAACTCCTCAGCACATCTTTTAAAAATAAAATACATTGGTATATTTCTTACAAAGAAGTATCACTAGCCTGTACGGAACTGGTTGCAGATCTGGTCATTTCCATGCGTCTTTGTCATTTATGTACTCATCTACAGTATAGTAGCCTTTTCCTAAAAGTTGAGATTTTACATGTTTCTTAAATAATTCCACTGGCAAATCACGTATCAACTTTGGGATTTTATTATAGAACTGTACACCACGGCCCATAAAAGATCGCTTCACTTTAGAAAGACGGTAAGATGGCGTTACTAACTGGTGCATTTTTCTTGTTTGGCGATTAGTGATATCAAAATTTTGTTTATACGCGCTTATATTATTCCGTATAAAAACCACGTTACTATAGATATATTGTGAGGCTACTGTAAGTATACCTATTTCTTTGAACTTGTCACGCAAAGTTTCACGAGATCTAAGTTTATAAATAGCCCTAATAGCTCTTTTTTGTAGTATGAAAATTTGTTCTATACTGGCTGCTTTGCCCCACAGCAAGATGGCATATGACATAATACTGTGAAAATATGCAAAATAAACCATCCTAGCAGTTTCGACGTCAGTAAACTGCCTTATTTTCCTAACAGCATAAGCAGCCCTACCGAGTTTAGTCGCGAGATTTGTTATATGTGGGCCCCACTGAAGTTTACTATCTAAGGTCACCCCTAAAAAGACCGTGGATTCCTCCATGTGCAATATTTCATTATTCAGTCTGAGAGATTTGTTAACTTTTTTAACATTAGGTAGTACAAACTCTATACATTTAGTTTTTTTTGCATTTAAAAGCAAATTATTGATAGTGAACCAACGCGACACATGCGAAAGAGCACTATTTACGTCGTCAAAATTTACTTTATTCCTTTCACACTTAAATATTAATGATGTATCGTCAGCAAATAGTACAATATCCGCTTGGTTCTTTACATAATGTGGTAAATCGTTAATGTATACCAGAAAAAGGCGGTACACCCAACACAGCCGGTGACCCCGATGACTTAATATCTTTTATACTAACTTTTTGTATCCTATCACTCAAATAAGACGCGATCAAGCTAAGGGCCTTGTTTTTTATACCATAGTGGCCAAGTTTAAACAGCAATGTTTCGTGCTGAACACAATCAAATGCCTTAGATAAGTCACAAAATACACCTATGGCATTTTGTGATGATTCCCATGCTTCAAATATATGCTTTAAAAGCCTAGCCCCTGCATCGGTTGTACTACGGCCTTTAGTGAAACCGTATTGATCAGGATGTAATAAATTATTATTGTTGAAATGGGACAGCATTTGATTCAATATTATTTTTTCAAAAATCTTACTAAGAGTTGGTAAAATAGAAACTGGTCTATAGTTATTAATATCGGTTTTTTCGCCTGTTTTAAAAAGTGGTATAATTTTGCTGCATTTCATAAGATCTGGGGGCTTACCATGAACTCTTAAAACAGGTCAATATTAGCCGATAATTGGCCTGTCCTGCTATATCCTACCATGATCTGACTAAAACACAGGGCAGCCAGCGACCACGTCACCGTAACAGGACAGTGGTCACGTGACTTCAAAAATGATCTTCTGCCCTGCAATTCGTGTACCATGACGCGATTGTTGACGTATTGACATCAGAAAGTGGCATATGTTAACGTCAAAATATTACAGCTCACCGAAAGAAACATTTATTGTCCTGTTTCGGCTATTTCGTTGATGATGATGAAACGCGACGGGATGCAGCCATGGCGAATTTCAAATACACCATCATCACAAAATAAATACATTTAATTTGTTTGGAAAATTTTAAAAACATTCATTGTACTTATGCTTTTTAAATTATCGCTCCTAACCCCGGTCACTCACATGCGCGCAAATGTTTGACATTTTTACGAATGTTTGCACATATGTGAAGGCTGGTCAGGCAAATGGGTTTGCATATGAGTATAGAATACAAGCCCATTTCCGCTTCCTTCTACACTTTGTTCACGAATGTTCAATCTTGCTGTTGTTATTATGTTGTTGTCATTAAAATCCATTTTCAATACAGAAAATAAATGGTAGTACGATTAGACGCCACGAACCACGAAAAATTAAGAGATACATCACCTGTTTAGTCGTGTGCGCAACTGGTCGCACGAATGTGTGGGAGACTACACGAAGGTTCGAGGTTCGCGCGCTGTCATGTGCGACAAAAAACCGACACAGCTTGGAAAACCCCGAATGCCTCGAAAACTTCGCATAATCATTCGCGAATGTCGTCCCACACTTGTGGGTTCGCGTATTCGCGCGAATGTGAGTGACCAGCATTATAAATCACACATTTTAATAGACATTTAGATATGTCACTGTGTCAAGTGTCAAGTGGTGTAAGATTACGTTCAAAAATGTAAGCATCACTTAGCGATAATTTTTTTTGGTAATTTTAGAGAACGAAAGGTTAATAAATCACAACACTTAGTATTTATAACAAATCTCAAAATCTTCAATTGAGATAGTCATTTTAAACTTTTAAAAACATCAATATTACGCATTCAATTGAAAACCGGTAAACCGATAAAACGCTCTATTTCAGAACATAGTTAGTACAAATCAAGTGTCATAGACTAAGATGCAGGACAGAAGTAGAGGCATTGCAGGTCATCGGTAAACGTTCATGGTACAAAATACACTCCTGTCAGGTTTTAGCTACAAGCTGACCTGTCCTGAACATGACACATTTTATTAGAGTTCATGGTAAGGCACCTGAGGGCCTAGCCAAGACACCTTTCTACAATTGCTAACGCTTGAAAAATGTATGGAGCGAACGATAAGTCACGTGATCAAAATGAACGAATAGAAAAGTCGTAGCCAAATACACAAGGTTATCGAAGCGTTCGAGCGGATAGAATGGGACTTATCGTTTCTACAGTGTCTTTCGCTACATGCTAGCCATGTTGCTAGTTTTGACATTTGCTTACGATTTTAAGCGTCGATTGCGTACGCTTATCAATCGTTCACTAGAACCCAGTAGAAATGCGATAGAAACGCTAAAAAATGGCGTCTCGTAATTCGGCTTACGAAGTACTTGAAAGTTATTTATTTACTTTCAAGTGCTTGGTGAGCTTGAGTAACTTGAGCTGTAAAATTTTACAGTTTAAATGTGTTGTGACTTTAAATATGTTGTGGCAAGCTCATAATAAGGTCGGTAAACAAATCGCAAATATGTACTTGTAGAAAATAGAGGAAATGCGGGATACGTAGTTTGAATAGCGATTTCGTCTAAACAAGGTAATCAAGGTCAAGAGTTACGAGAAATAGGCCAATTAAAAGAAACTACGATAATATAGAAGGTAAAAGCTAGATTCCCTCTTTACGTGTTGTAATACATATGTCAGTGTTTATGCACATTATAAATTGTACGTTTGTATTGTAGATGTTGTGCACTCTTAGTTTCTTGGCCACTGGATCCTACCAGCGTATATTGTTTATAATAATCATTGTTTACAATGTAACTTGTAATTTTGAAACTTTGCTTCCAATCGCAGAATGTTGAAACCATGGACATATGCTCAAGCTGGATCGACGACTTTGTAGAGGTACCTGACGCGATGACGTTCAATTTTGATAAAACGTCATCGATGACATCATATCCTAATGAACCAAACCAATCACAGGCCGGATTGAGGTTGTCCTTCATAATTATAGGGTATCCACACTAACATACTTAGAAAGATTATGTCCTATTGTGATATAGTTCGTCAAAATGTTTTTTGTAGATCATTTTTCTATAGGTAAAAATTATATTTTAATAATACTTTTTATTAAAATTTCTTCAAAATTACCGAATTTAAATTGCAGTTAGAGCAAACCTGAAAAGATTGCACATTCAAGATTGCAGATTCCAGTTATTCATTAATGAAATTTAATGAGTAATATTTAATGTACAGAATTATGTTATTATTCTCCAATTTAAGTTGCTTTACGTGTTTTTAGATTTACGATAGCAAACCCACCGATCCTCTGCTGCTCATGACAATACTGATTACCTATAAACAAGACTCGGGAAGGGACTGGGAATTATTCAGTTAGGAAAGGATATTAACACGACTATCACTGATTTTATCGACAACAGTACAACACCACATTTTATGCAACACAAACAAAAACGACGAGTACCTACGACGACCACAATCTTCACAAATCCCCGATGACCATAATCGCCACTCTGAAAAATTGCATTGATTTTTTGGCGCAGTGTTGCAAGCTACCACACAATTACGGTACCTATAACATTCATCTTAGATGTTTTTATATCATTATTAGCTTTTGCCCGCAGCTTCGCCCGCGGTAGAGATCGATTTTTTATAAATCCTACTTACTTACTTTTACTTAGTTAGACTTAGTTGCCTATGACTTAAGTAATTTACATGTATCATTTGATACCGTGAAATGCAAATGAATTTTACTAACGCCATCTATTAACAACATCCGGAACTAAATATCTAGCAACTAACAAAATACCGATCTTCCCATGGGGATGTTTTACCGCGGTAAAAAGTAGCCTACGTTACTCTCCACCCTCCTCACTATCTCCACACACAAAAACCATACCATATAACAGCTTCATTGCGACGTGAAAGACGGACAAACAAACAAACAAACACACTTTCACATTTATAATATTGAGTATGGAAGTATGGATAAAAAAATCATAATCAAATGCATCAATGAAATGAAAAATGTTCATTAGGGTATGACACTATGACGTATAGGCTTTTACTAAGTTAATGCGTTTTACCAGCCATGACTGCATCACCGCTTACCATCAGGTGGGATAGTAGTCAAGCATTAACTTATAAGATATAAAAAAGACGTCATCGAACGTCAGATACCTCTACAAAGTCGTCGATCCAGTTAGAGTATATATCCATGGTTGACACAGTCGATCCAGCTAGAGTATATATCCATGGTTGTCACAGTCGACACAGCGGAGCTGTGACGTAATGTCAAATGTGACGGTCTTCGTTTGACATACATTTTGACACCACAAAGAACGCTAACCATAGACTATACCCATGGTTTTTTCTCTCGACACTGTAGAATGAGCGTCAGACACTATTAAGTGCTCTTGGCTACCAAATTATCGCTTTCTCCGATCGCGAACGTTTAAGCGTACGCAATCGTAAAAATAGATTAGAAACGAAGCGTTTGTGTTTTGGCTAAGGGGGCTGGAAAGATACCTAGATCTATGCATTTATTAAAAACTATGACCAAACATGGTGCTATAATATCTATAATATGCTGTATTATTTTTACCGAAATGCCCCATAAGTCACCGGTATTCTTTACCTTCAGAGACTGAAATGCGCTAATTAAGTCTCTAGTGGTTATATGTTTAAATTCAAATAAAATATTACATTCATTAACATGATTTTTTAATATAGAAAGTGCTTCCGTCGGCGAAGAAGCTAATGAACTAGTTAACGTTATAGGAATATTACGGAAGTGATTTTCAAACTCACTTGCCACGTCTTTATCAGCAGTGATTGTGTTATCATTAATCAACAGTTCGTAACTGAAATCACAGGACTTTGCGTTACCTAGGTTATTAAAAGATGTATAAACTGCATATCCATGAGTTCAGCACAATATTCTCGAAGGTCCCGTATGGATTTGGATCCTTCGTGGATTATTAAAACACACCAGAAGTAAGCACTCAGGATTTAACCCCCCCCCCCCCCCCCCCCCCCTCTTCCATTTAAAACCGCCATGCGCCACCCGGACTTCATAAAGTTTAATAAGTCAACCTGTGAAGGTGTAAAATCGCACTAATTAAGTCGTTAATGCTTTTTAACGTCGGCGCCGCAGCCGTGGCCGCAGCGCAGCTTTCTTGCAAGCTTTCTTGAAACATTGTAACTCAAAACGTTGTGATTTACTTGACGGTCCTTCGGGACTTAAGTGTAGAAATCTAGAAAAGCGATAATTTTTTTTTTTAATAAAAAAGATTGTTCTATAAACCTTTTGTCAATTATGATCCACCTAAAGGAGTCCACATGTACATATCATTTTAATACCTCTTAAACATGACACCACACCGAACACGACCGTGGTTCACAGATAGCCATTCAACTGTCCACGATACACGACCATTAGTGAATGCAAATTGTAACGACACCAGTGAGTGGGACACGGGACTGATAAGCCGCACTGGGTGCGCAGTGAACTCGGTGCGGCGGCGGAGCGTGGCGCAGCAGGTGCGACCGGGTCGTCGGAGCCCGACCGTGACGTGACCGCTCCCACGACTCCGGAGTACTCGCGAAGGGTGTCCACTGTCCGTCTTATCATTGCGTAACTCTACGCTTTCGGTGTGTAGGCAATAGCGGACGACTGCGCGCCCGACGCCCGACGCCCGAGACGTTAGCTTGCAAACATCCATGAGAAACAACTCGATGATGAAATTAGCAGTGTGTTAATTGCATGCTGTTAACACGTTAACATGTTCTACACACAGATATAGGTTCTACATACATAGGTGGGCTTTAAAATAATAATAATTACAAACTGCAGGTTAAATGAAAGAAATTACCTAATGATTAATCGACTTCACTCTATTGCAAAATGAGTTTTTAAGCGTTATTATATTTGTAACCCTAAACGTCTTTTCAAATCAAACCATGTACCCACCTGTAGTATGTATGTAGAGGTAATTAGTTGGACTTAAAATTAAATTAAATCTAATTATGTTGGTACTTCATATTTGTTTAGTATTCTCGTTGAGTACTTTTTACTCTTCCTGACCTTTTTGGGATTAAAAGTCCTAGTAGCAGACGAAATGAAAAATTTTAGTAAAAAATTGATTTACAGTTCAGAAAAGCAGAACATACGAATGCGCAGTGTCATTACATTAGTACAGATATTACAATTATGATCGATTGAAAGTGAAGATATAATAATTATGTAGTGCTACAAAAAGGCTAGACGAGTACAATTATTGCGGGCACCGGCTGTAAAACATGCCGAGCTCCACAGGTTATTGTATCCAACTTTCAGATCACCAGCCTGCCTCTCGCACACTGTCGCTAGCTGTGTTGGTTGGTGTATGTATATAGTAACACCGGGGACGGGACCAATGCGTTGCCTGCCTAAGTATAATATAACCTGCATTCAAACTTTGACTAATTTCACATAATATTAGCACACAAATCTTTCACTCCTGAGAGGAAGGAGCAAGGAGAGGGAGATGCACATTGCACAGCCGGCCGTGGGAACTTGGCCGTAGAAAGGGTTATCGCAATTATAAAATATCGGTTGTTCGCTCGTGTAACGCTAGAGATTTGTTGCAAATAAATAGCTAACAACAAAGTATTGTGTTACGACGAGTTTTAACACTCGAGCGAATTACAATACGAATGTTTGGATCACGGCGTTTAATTGACAACCCTTTTTGTAGAGCTGCAACCCCTCTGTTGGTGCGCGTTAGACAAATGACTCCTTCTGCATTGTCAGCGGCCGGGGGCCCGGGGGCCGTGGATGTCAGCGTCGGCAGTGGAACGGTCTCAATCTCAAAGCCGTGTCAAACAAAAAATTCTTTTGCCGCTTTCTTTTGAATAACATTTCGTTATAAATTGGTTCACGGAGCGGCCGGGCGATGGGCGGTCAGAAAAGGGTGGAATTTAATAATTACGGGAAGGTACAGTTGCGGCCTGCCGGACTGCTGGTAAACCTTGCTGGGGTTTAATTAAATGCTTAAAGTCCTGTACTTTTTAACTGACATTAAAAAAGGGGAGGTGACTTACTGCGTTTCTTTTTTTTATGCTTGCTAACTGATTTCTTTGAGATATAAGATAATTAGTTAATTACTTTTCTTATAATCTGGGTTACCTAAGGGATTACATTTCGAGAGCACTGAAGTATTTAAAACTAAAATCTTTGATGACTCGGAAATTATAGGATAAGTACTACTCTCCATGAAACAAAAAAAAAAGAATTAATATATCGTAAATATTTAAACCGTAGTTAATTCTACAGCCGTAGTACATTAATTCATTCGATAACAACAATTCAATAAATTGGCTTGCTGCACAAAAGCTCTGCAGCCTGCTGCTACGTTAACAAAAGCCGGTAACCCCTGCTCCGTGTGTCGAAAATAATTATTAAATCGTACCGTTTTGTGAACGTTATGTCGCTATACATCTCTACATGGTATTATTGAGATTACAGTCGGAACAGGGGCTATTGTCAAAGTCCATCAAACGCAACCCCGCACCCCGCGCCCCGCGCCCCTCGCCGCACCGCGGGGGAAATGCAATGTCATAAAACTGAACCGGAGATTATTTTTGGGCGTGGTCTATGTTAAGCGATTAAGGGCCTCTTTCACCACCATCAAGTAAAGTCCCGAGTAGGCTAATTGCCGATTAAAGTGACGAGTAACTATGCATACGCATTTCACAATCGCCGAATAGCGCTACCTGCCAAGTAAAGTAGCCAGTAACTTACTTGTAACATCATCTGCCGATTAGTTTGTTTAACTGACGAGTAAGACGAGTAACGGTACGTGCAGTGAAGTAAAAAACTATTACAGCTAACCTTATAAGTATATTTATTTGACAAAAAATTATTAAACATTTACTTATTTCATTTATAGATAATCAAATAGACGATTTCGAAAAATTTTCACGAAAAACACCAAGAATTTGTCTAGTTATTTTTATTTATTATTATATTTTCGACTCTCACACACGCGTACAAAATATATACATACAGGGCCAAAAAAAATTATATACCTAATAAACATAAATATATATACCAATAAATAAACTTACATAAACTCTACATAAATAAATACTTGTAGCGGGTGGAGGATTACGCCCCGGCAGGGGAGACCAAACGGCCGGGGGTCAGGGCGACAGGCTGAGAAACCGACGGACTATGTTAGCCGAGTCTAGCAGCACCGCTTTCTGCATCTTGGCTGCGAGCGAACTGCCGTGGAACCCCAGTCGCCTCATATGGTGAGCGAGGCTCACTGGGATCAGCCCATTCGCAGATATAACGATTGGGATGGTTCTAGTAGACTCCACATGCCACATGCTGGAAACCTCGTGAGCCAGATCTAGATACTTTCATTTTTTCTCTGCCTCCGCATTCACGAGGTTTTCGTCATGTGGGATGGTGATGTCCACTAAAAACACCCTGGACTGTGCCCGGTCCATCAGCACGATATCAGGCTTATTCGCCAGAATTGTCCTGTCCGTGATGATGGACCGGTCCCAATAGAGCCGAACTCCGTCACGCTCGAGTACTGGCATCGGTGTGTACCTATAATACGGCACTCTCTCATCCACGAGACCGTATTTCAGAGCAAGCTCTTGGTGAAGGATTTTGGCCGCTTGGTTGTGTCTGTGCAGATACTCAGTGTTAGCAAGAGCCGAACATCCCGACAGCACATGCCCGAGTGACTCGCCGGGATGGCGACAAGCTCGACAAATGTCGGTAGTGCCATCCTTCAGGATGTACTTTCGGTAGTTCTTATTATTATTATTATTTTAAACAATTGATATTAAAATATATCTTTGTTATAGAGTAAAGTTAGCACTTCTTTCTCTCTTGATTATATCCATGTTTTACTAATTTAATATCGGTCAAAACTCTAAACTAAAAAACTACCTGCGAATTTTAATAACACCAACTTGTACAAAACCTTTGTAGTAATGACGGACGGACTGGCACTTAACCGATTTGACACGTGTTTGACATCTGGCAAACACAAACTGACCGAATGATGGAACGCATTATGACAAATCATTCAACTAACCGCCAAGTTGTTACTCGGAACTACATTTTATATTGTGAAACTGATAAAAGTTAATTGTGACTTTTACTTGCCGATTAACGTTATTCAGCAAGTAACTACTTATGACTTTACTTGACGATTGTGAAAGAGGCGCTAAGTAGAGTTATGTTAAGCGATTTAACGGTTGTTTGTCTTATATTACGCAAATAACTGTGGTAATTGGACTGTGTTGAAGGGTGAGTGAGTTAGTTATTGTATTAGGGAGGAGCTTTCGCCAAACATGATTTTAATTACGTACATCATTTATCACATAAATTATGACGGCATTTCATTTTAAAAATATCACCACAATTCATGCAACTCTTTCAAAATATCCGAGAAAACTATAAAATATGACTGGATTTTCATTTTGTCCATTTTCTGACATCATAATTGAGGAATACCTTCGATGCATATAATAACCGCTGCCTCCCGTCACTTACATCGTTTAATATAGATGTTCCGTGACAATACGATAGTAACAGTTTATTTATATCAAGTAGTAAACGTCAGCCGGTGATATTGTCGGCGGTCGGCGGTCGGCGGCCGAGGTGTGCCACATTTACGATACCGCTTCGTTAGTTGTACTTGTTATAGCAGTGGGCTGTGGGCCCCAACATGGCCCCAACCGTCATCTCCACACATTTTCGTCTCTATTCCCTCGTAGAGGCCACATAATACGTTAACGCGGAGTGAATTATTTAGTTCTACTTCTAGTGCGTCGTCGTCGTGAGGTCTGGCCGAGCTCGATTGCGCTATACGAGTGCATTACTCACTGGCACTTAATAACCGCTTCCTACGCGGGATGTGAACTGAAAACCATTTGTTACAAATACCCAATTTTACCTATTTAATTTTAATATGTACCTAATTTATCATGATATCTATAAAATAAACATATTAATGAACATTAATTGTGTGTTTAGAGGTGTTGCAGTACCCTGTACAGTGACCTCAAACACCAAAAACACACAGAGTAGGAAACTCTAGAATCAAATTACTTACAGCACGCAACCAGATCAAGCATCTTCCCTCAAATCGAATTAATTGATGTTCAACACGAAATCTTTGTTCAATATTCCGACGTTACACTTTTCTTGTTTGATCGCGGAAATTAAGACTTCATTGTGACGGTGCACGGTGCAGCGGTGTGTCTATTGTGTTTTAAAGTCTTTACGTGTTTTGCTACAAGCGATTCACACATTTACCACATTCATTCATCTATTGTTGTGTACCAAAATACCTCAAGTATAATATAGGTACATTATAATACTTACTTAAATTTAAAAAATAAACTTGAAACGTGTGTTAGGTAATGTTTACATGCTCGCGAGCCAATTCTTGCCAAGACAATTCTTGTACATAGCGTGTTGTCTCCGCCCTCGATGTAATGTACAAATGTTTATGTTTGATGTTTTGAATAAATTAAAATAATACGTTGTGATTTAAGTAACAGTAAATGTTTCAGATGAAATAGTAGTAGAACAACTTAAAGCGCCCTTCCCAGGAGTTCTAGGGCCGCCACTATAGCACCTCTTACGATCCAGTGTCTGGATAGTAACACCATAACAGTTATATCACCGATACTTTGGCCAACATTGGCTGCTCCGCGCGTGCCCCTATTTAACTTTGCGCTCATGTGGCACGTGCGTAGCTTGCCTCAGGGATACCGGATAACTCTCCCCGCCACTGATCCAACTTCCAACCGTGCTCGCAGTTATTTACAAACTACTTACGTCTGTATGGCATATCGATAGTTTCTTATTAAAGGTAAGTTACCGAAGCAGCACGCTCCATTGAGGGCCATCTACTCGATACAGTGCAGCTCATTGTGCCCCCGCCCCCTTCCTCCTCCCGCGCCCCCATTGTCACAAGCGTCCATTGTTCCAAGCCTAAGCTGTCGGAACTATGCTCTTTAAGCCTTTAACTAAATCATTCATTACTTTCAACCTAAGCTTGGTAACGAAACAAAGAATTCTTTGGTCTAATTAGGTAAACATCAAGTTACACAACATCATTACCACGTCTAGAGATTTACATAACACTCGATACGTAATTACAGTGCTCGTGTATTGGTCTTCACATGTAACCCGTGACTGTTCAATTTATTCAACTGGTTTTAGCTTCTTGCAGCTTGCGTCCCAGAAGAGTTCTCGTTGACATACGTCACTCCAGGTTTAGATGAGAACTTCATTGGAAACTCAGTAGTCAGTACCCTCACGATATTTTCCTCCGAACCCGAACCTACCACAAAATATTCAATATTCTCACGAAAAAATGTTAGTATCAGTCCCCTCGCCACTTTATCTCGAACTTAAAATAGAAATAATTTAGTAATGTTCTATGTAATCAATGGGTTGATGGTTCGTTGGACGCATCCGTTAAGGTTTATAATAAAGTAAAGCCGTAACTCATTCACTCGTAATCTTGGATTAAATTTATAACAAATTGACCGCTTGGGCATGAATACACCCATACCGGATTATCATTTCTAACTTATGATCTACAGCTCGATTGGAATTCTTTAAAACAAAGGAAGTGGCTGTTTTGGAACTTTTCGATATAAAAAAATGTTTAAATTGCTTGTTTATTACAGATAAAATTAGTATTTTGGAAATTGCAGTACATAATAAGTAATAGTACTTTATCGTTTTCATGTTCTGACGGCCACCTGCGGCCCAAGCCAACCTCCAGCTCGCGGGGCGCATTCACTGCAACTGTCGCTGGGCTCTCTGCTGGCCAGTGGTCATACTGGGCACGGTACTCATACATCCTGGGAGAGTTTTACAGTACATTACTAGTACAGTTACAATCAGGTTGTCGTCTCCTCGTTTGTCGGCTACTTACATAAAAAAGCGGCCAAGTGCGAGTCGGACTCGCCCATGAGGGGTTCCGTAGTAGCAAATAACATAATATAAAAGTTCTTGAAGTTCGTTGTAACTTTCATCGAGGTAAATTGTGGTTTACGATTTATGACGTATTAAAAAAAAACTACTTACTAGATCTCGTTCAAACCAATTTTCGTTGGAAGTTTGCATGGTAATGTACATCATATATTTTTTTTAGTTTTATCATTCTCTTATTTTAGAAGTTACAGGGGGGGGACACACTTTAGACCACTTTGGAAGTGTGTCTCGCGCAAAATATACAGTTTAGAAAAAAATGATATTAGAAATCTCAATATCATTTTTGAAGACCTATTCATAGATACCCCACACGCATGGGTTTGATGAAAAAAATTTTTTTGAGTTTCAGTTCTAAGTATGGGGAACCCCCAAAATTTATTGTTTTTTTTTATATTTTTGTATGAAAATCTTAATGCGGTTCACAGAATACATCTACTTACCAAGTTTCAACAGTATAGTTCCTATAGTTTCGGAAAAAAGTGGCTGTGACATACGGACGGACGGACAGACAGACAGACAGACAGACAGACATGACGAATCTATAAGGGTTCCGTTTTTTGCCATTTGGCTACGGAACCCTAAAAAAAGAAAAAACCGCACACAATTTTACTTTTATGAATGAATGAACTTGTAGAAAAGTAATAAATAATTTTTAACCGACTTCAAAAAAAGGAGGAGGTTCTCAATTCGACTGTATTTTTTTTTTTTTTTTTATGTTTGTTACCTCAGAACTTTGGACTGGGCGAACCGATTTTGATGATTCTTTTTTTAATCGAAAGCTGGTGGCTGTCATGTGGTCCCATATAAATTTTATTGAGATCTGACAATGGCATCCATGATAAAACCACATAAGTCGTAAATTTGTGTTAAGATGTGTGCGACAAATTGACGAATAACTCAATATCACGCCAACCGATTTCGATGATTCTTTTTTTAATCGAAAGCAGGTGCTTGTCATGTGGTCCCACATAAATTTGAACGAGATCTGACTGACAAGTCGTTTTTGAGACTTTGAAGTCGGTTATTTTTTGTTAGTAAAATTTAGATTATAAATTAAAGAAAAGTATTTAAACAACTGTCGGCGGCCGGCGCGGCGGATCCACGCATAATAAACCGCAGAACAAAAGAGCTCAACGCGCTTCCGCCGCCACCGCCGCCGCCGCCGACACCTGGGACAATATTAATTCAGCCTGCTACCGTACGTAACCTAACAACTATGAATATTATTACTGTCATAAACATGTTATAATACTTTACTCAACGTGAGTATTAAATAACTTCCGATTCTATTAAACAATAACAAACAAACTACATATTTAGATATGTTTCTGCGTAAACACTTAAATAATTATCGTAAATATCTCAAGGAACAAACAAACAAGTCTAGATTTTTTCACATAGTATTAAATAATAAGTTTTTAACTGTACAAATCGGTCACGCTCCGCGCTGTTTGCGAAAGTTCCGGTAGCGACGTATTGTGCGATATCATTTTTTTGTTGGAATCGGAATAATAACGGCAGCTGGCGGCCGCCAGATGTCGCGTCGGCGCCGGCAAATTGGGATCTACAGAACATCTTACATTATTATATTAGTGCCTTGCACCACTAGAGTACTTTATAGCACAGTATCAGAGTTTCAACTGGAAGTAATCGCCCATCAAAACAACATTCTGAGAATGAAAGTAGCGAAGCAGGACATTTGTTTACCTTGAATGTAGTCATTGGCGTGTTTCGAAGCAGTTGAAGAAAAAATGTGTTAAAATTATAAATTAGAATACATATTTTACTGTTGTGGAAGACAAGTGCTCGAATGATGCCCACGCCTCGGTAAAACGAACTTAGGATGCCTTACAACCAGGTGAACTGACAATCTGAAGATGTTAGCTTGCACATGTTAGGGGATGATTATGTCCAGCTGTGGACATCCAAAGGCTGATGGATGGAGGACTTATAAGTATCTAATAAAAATGTAACGTTGCTAAATATCTTTGGAAAATTTAAGGAAGCTTCGTAAGGGATCATACAATTTCACCTAATATTTCAGACTTCTCTTTAAAAAACGTCTTGCATTTGATTGGCGTTCGTGCAACCATCACTTCAGTACGCAATATTTGAAATATTGTTCTTCCTCAATGATAAAACAAAAACAAAAGCATCATTGTGTTAAAATGAAACAATAGCGTCAAAACCCACACGCTGTCATTCTCAGCGCCACAAAACACCCTGGGAGGCTGGCGTGAGGCACTGCAGCAGGCAGCACGCGATGCGGGAACACGCGTCACATACGTCACAGTGCATACATGATACAGCTCATCATGTACTCGTAGTTCGTACTCCTACATAATGTGTGGTACGTAGAAACTGTACAAACGATCATCATCCACCTCCAATACAGAAATAAGAATTTATTTAAATATTCATACTCATGATTTACGATGCTGTAAGCGTCAGTCCATAAATATTCTGTAACCTCCAGAGATAGCGGTGTTTAGGTTGAAATAAACATAAAACCTTTGACCGTTTGAAAGTGGTATCTTACTCGTATTATAACTGGATATCAGTTTACGGCTGCACTGGGCCCGGCGCGTCGCATTTCACTGCCAAGTGGCGATGTAGGATGTAGTCATGTAGGATGTAGGACTGGCGGGTGCCGACAGTCGACACTACCGACGGGTCACAGATGAGAGCTGCACACGCAGTTCCCACTAGTGGCACTAGTCGCCAGCTCACGCACGCTAACGTCGAGGAAGTTCTCATTTATACGCTCTATTTGTAGTGGTTTCACTCCTGTTTTAGTTGAAAAGCAAAGATAAATCATTTCCCGATAAAATATTTGGTTGATAAAATAATGGATTTAATATCAATTTCAAATGATGTTCAGAAGAACCAACCAACCAAGCAGTGCCATCATCATCATCTACCAATATTTCTAGATGCTTATCACCACGCTCGTAATATCAATACAAAAGTAAAAAAATGTTCTGAACGCTCACCAAATATTCAGTGGAACGCGAGTGCAACAGGTCTCCATATAAGGTTCCTTAAACGCTCAACTAAAGTCAATTCACAGGTAATTTTAACTCAAAGCCGACATCTTAAAGGAAATTGTATCAGTATTTTTCTTAACGAAATCCCAAGAATCGTCGGTCATGTAAATAAATAAGGCCTTAGCGAAAAGAAGTGTGCGCAAGTATTTTTTATATCAGGTACAATGAAGGCGTAAAAAGGCACATAGTTTTTAACCGACTTCAAAAAAGGAGGAGGTTCTCAATTCGACTGTTTTTTTTTTATGTTTGTTACCTCAGATCTTTGGGCTGGGCGAACCGATTTTGATGATTCTTTTTTTAATCGAAAGCTGGTGGCTGTCATGTGGTCCCACATAAATTTTATTGAGATCTGACAATGGCATCCATGAGAAAACTACATTAGTAAAATTTGTGTTAAGATGTGCGCGACAAATTGACGAATAACTCAATATCACGCCAACCGATTTCGATGATTCTTTTTTTAATCGAAAGCAGGCGCTTGTCACGTGATCTCACATAAATTTGAACGAGATCTGACAACTATGTAGTTTTTGAGACTTTGAAGTCGGTTATTTTTTGTTAGTAAAATTTAGATTATTGCATATTTTGTAATTGGCCTGTTACGTCGCATTTTACGTCGCTGTATGGTACAAACAGGACTTTAGTATGAAACCGAATGCAGAGTGAATTTCGCGACTCATTTTTCGTGACTCAAAGCCCACAAACAAACGCACGTTATTATCTATCAGACTGACTGTCAACAACCCCGAAATTTACTTAACGTAACTTATTTTACTTGTTGATACAAACCAACCCAAGCGTCACAAACGGTGGCGTTATGAGCGCTTCACTTGCCTCAGTTGCCTCCCAAGAGTTAATGTGATGTTCGCGTTATGAGTATAATTAGAGTAGGTGAGACGAAGGTAATATTTCAGTGGCAGCTAACAACATAACGAGGTCTGTGCGACATTAGAGTTGTGTGACGATAATGATGGAAGAGGCCGGTCACACTCACTTCATATTACTTCGTTTTTTATGGACTTACGCTGTACACTTTATAAACGACAAATTAAATGCGTTGAATAAATACGAGTACATGGGGATTTCTTCAACTCGTGAGACAATCTCAACGCATGTGGTAATATCTATCTGTTGATCAAAACAGATAGAAGAAAAAACTGGTCACGTCTAAATGAAACGAAACTCGAGCGGAATACGTTCCTTTTGTAAATAAATGTAAGAATATGTATTTCTTCCTTTGGATAAAATACGTCTTGTCTTCTAACAATTTTAAGGAATGTGTGTGAACCGAAGCTATTGCTACTTAGCCTTTTCAATATAACAAAAGTTAGCATTTCTGATTTCTCCAAAGTTAGCCTCAAAATCAGAATTCATTTATTTACGATATATGCCTGTCACCTTTTCTGGTCCACCAAACTGTGCACCATGAATGTGCATTGCTACCAATAATATGGGTATCACTGATAAACTGGCGCATCAAATTTTTAATCTCTTTAACCGTATTGGACAGGTTTCGTAAATGAGAAAAACGGCATAATGTAATTCATCTAGGCTAGGAGTGCTCGGCTCGGACCCTGTTTCGAATCTACGAAACACGCTGGAACATTCCGGCATCGTACCGCCATGCTGAGTACGTGCGGTACGTTGAGCCAGCGCGCTCTCTTGTTAATTGCAACTCAACTAGAGCGATTAAAAATGGAATGACTTACGGACTGTACTGTGAGGTGGTCGAGTTAATGGAGCGACTCTCGCTGCGTCGCGCCCACTTTCCCCGTTGCATTTGAATACATCTCCCGCTATCACCGATCTGGTTCATGATACACTTGGATCTGTTCCATATGTCACGTAAGGGAACGTGGCTGTTGGGTTAGGACGATGTGTCAACGCTACTCTAAGCACGCTAATCTTCTCGAAATCAACTATGATAGTGGCCAAGTGTAGAGAGCTTTTAATTAGGTTTATAGTATTGATAACTTTATCATTAAATACGGTTGTTAGGTAATTTAGTTCTTAGTAAAGTCTGTTGCAGTAACTTATTAGATTCAATCATGGTCGACATTTACGCGTTTTACGTTTATATTTATATCGATCACTCATCCAATTCTCGACCACGATTACATCGTTTTGTTTTATACCAAATCCTTAATTTATGATTTGTGAGTGATAACAAATGCAGAACGAAAAGGCTACGGGGGTGGCGACCTTGTTTAATAACTCTACCACACTGGCACGGTAATCACTGGGCATTGTACGGTAAGTATTTCAAATCAGTTGATGAAAGTGGAGTTCTAATGCAACTAACATTAAAAAACTACGAGTTTTCTTCATTTCCTCGGTTTTCTTAAATTCAATTGATAAGAGTAGTCTGTTAATATTTACTTAAATCAAAATTATAAACTTCGTGTATAACAATTTTTAAAGTAAGTAATTAATATTCAGAAAAATCAATCAAAAGTTAATCTTCTTCTTTCCGTCCACAACTTCAATTACTTAAGGTAAGCAAGAGGTAGGCCAGAGCATGGACAATGTTTATATTAATTACTGTACAGGAGCTATAATTACAGCGTCCCTACATATATGCTTTCTAACTAAATGCGAGTATCCGCCCGCACTCCCGCGCCCGCGCGCACGGATCATTATTTTCCTCTCCATTATTTTCGCCTGCGGCTTTCTTATTTTAAACATACATTTACATAAATTTTCGTTAGTAGAATATTTAATTTATAAGCTCCTTTATATTTATTACATGATTTATGGAAACTGTTACCGTTTAAGAAGATATTTTTATGAAAGCTAATTGGACATTTATTTTGTTTCATTTCTTCTCAATCTCATTTTGATTTTTGTAAATTTTTATTATTGACGCAACTGAATAGATATAAAGTAAACACCGTTCAACAAGTTTTCGATATGTTTTTCGCTGTCAAAATAATAATGCACTTACGTGAAACAACAAATAGATCGAGCGCGTCGGTTCTGGTTTAATGAACACCACACAAGCACATCGTAACACGAAACACAATGGCACAGTTCAACTACAGGTAAACAAGGCGAGCGCCGGAGAGGAACGGGCGAAGTTCGTAGGGTTCGCGGAGTTGCCGGGAACGCGTAAGGTGGCGTAAGTTCGGTGCGCCGAGTGGCCGGTACAATACGACCGTCGAGCGCGCGCCTCCACTGCCGACTTGCCTTGCCGAGTCGCGCCTCGCGGTTCGCGGCCGCGCGGCCGAGACGAGCGCGTCTTTCACCCCGCAAGCCTTTGTTGTGGTGGTCTAGTGCTGGAGTCGGCGAGGAAAATTATTGTATGTCTTTATTGAACTGTATCTGAAGGTTCGTATCGTTCTTGTGCTTTGTGATGAGTTATAAGCATAGATCGGAATAGGAAGTACAATTTGGGGTTAATGACCTCAAACAATATGTATACTAATGTGGGTAAGACTTGTGGATTGGGATTTGTTACGATTTATAACTTGAAACGATTAAAATATTTTTAGGACAAAAAACAAAAAAAAAGAAGAATCATCACGAAGTCACCACGAAAAACGCATTGTTTGTATTAAACGAGTTCAGAGGAATAAGTTGAAGATATTATATCCTTATGGTAGTTAATCAGTAGATATTCTAATACGTTAAGATTTTTAATTGTATGCTTTTTTATTATTAGTGTTTCATAACTTTCATAGTACCAAAAGTTATTTGCGTATTCGTCCATCCAAGTAGACCGAGTGGGAATTAGCCGTAAGGAAATTTTCGTAGAGCACATTATACAACACTTTTGTTATGCATACGGCAGACCGACTCCTGGTCTAGCCCGAGCCCGCCACGGCCGCGGCCGTGGTGCGCGTGCTACGCTATATGTAGAGTTCTAACATCTCACGCGCGGATTAAGACATGATTTTTCTTAAATGTATTAATTCACATCATACAGTTCGTTTTTAAATTACTATTAGTAACCTGCCCCGGCTTCGCTTGGGTGAAACGACGCCCTAGCGTAAGATTAGAAAATAGTATACTTCTAGGCTTCTAGCCATATTAAGGCGGCTTAGAAGTTAGAATACTAACACAAATCCCACGCCAGATGGGTGGATATCGTAAGACGCAGCTATATCTGGCCGTTTTGGTGATAGAGCCCTACCATCCCTTGACTCAGCCGCTAAACGACTTGTGTGTTCCAGCTGGGGGTTTGAGATCCAGTTCTTTCTTTTTCTTCTCTCTTTTTTGGCCGGAAAGATCGGCAACGCCTTTGGTGATGCTAATGTCCATGGGTAATGATACCATAAAAGACAGACCTGTAATACTTAAGCTGTCACAGACTTATTTTTGGACCTTTTCATCACGATATCTCGTTTACAATAATAGGTACATGTTTACGTTATCATCAGACATCATCCATGTAGCTCCATCTCGTTGTAATGAACTTATGGCGGCGAGTAGGTCCGCGGCGACGCACTCGATGGGCAGCTTAGTGACATTGATTGCATAGTTTTACGGCCAATTACTCGCCAGTCGCCGTCGATCTTATCTGCTCTTCTTAGAAATGGGATTCCATCTCAATACTTGCTCGTTGGAAAGCTAATCAAATAAACTAAGCTACGTGTTTGATACTCGTACGACTCGTGCCCTCATCCAGGGTGAAGGCATTATTGATTAGTACGATGGTAGAGCAGATATTATGTTCAAGTTCGTCAAGATATATTGAGTACATTTAACTTACACATTACAGTTACACCATTGTTTTTTTATTATCTAGCATAACTTTTTTAGAGAACTCCATTATTTCATAGCGCTTTACTAATACATACTTCGTATGGTAGGTATTTCTATTTTCCTGTGATCAAACATCTCTGTGTCCTATCAATCCCTCAAAATGTAAAATGTGTTTTGTACAAGTAGTTTTAACAAAATTCATCCAATGATACCTATTTCATACAAAAAAGAAGTGTAATATCATTGACTTTATCATTCAAAGCTCACCACGAAAAATACTTTCGTTTCGTTCCTTATTTTTCTACGGACAGTAGGTAAATTCTTAATTGAACAAAAAGCAGGGTCCGTGAAATTGGTAGAGTGGTGAGTTGGCTGGCCGCGGCCCGCCGCCCGCCCGCGGTCCGCGCGGAGACCGGATGAGTCACGGCCGCACGCGACGAGTGACGACCGCTCGCCGCTCGACTGCCCCGTCGAAATCGGGAGACGAGGGAAAACTTAGATACAGCGGATGCACTACATACATAGCTAATGGCTTGTTCTAATGGCTCCTAACAATTCGTGTTTCGACTGAAATATTGGAGAGCCAGTGATAAACGGTCTTAGCTCCGTTTCTCTATTGACCGGTACCTAACGCTTTTCTGGTCGCTTTTCTTTTCTGATATCTTTGATGTTACAGACATGCATGGTGCATGGGCGGCAAAGACCATTTAGCGTCAGATGACCAGTTTGCTCATTTATCGATTCTTATAAAAATCTCTCCAGATTTTTCATATAAGATATTTGAGCTGCGCTACTACAACTCTTGGGCTGAACTTATTTCCCAAGCTTCCAAGAACGCTTTATTAATTTAGTATTTTAAAAATTCTACTCACATAGTTATCTATTCTTTATTTTTTAATTCACTCCAAACTTACACTAACATTACAGGCCAAGCTTAATGGGTTACAAACGATGTTTGTAGCACAATGCACATTGAATTGTAATGGTAGTTCAGCATTGAACCACCGCCGCGCCGCGCCGCACTGTGCCTACGGTCCTGGATTCGATTCCCAGCGAGCTTAGCCAGCGAGGCACTTTGAAAGATGTGTTTGAATTTCTGTTCTCAGTTTGGGTGTCTGTTTTTGTCTTTGTTTGTTTTTCATGGCACCCACAACACAGGGAATCCTTCTGTGGGGCTATGAGTGTGTAGCGTTATAGTTACATGGCTCTACTAACAGACGTAACTAAGTGGCAGTTACACCAACCACCGGCAACTCGTCCAACAACACCAAGCCCGCACCACATAACTTTACATACTATACAAAGATAAAAAGCTACTCTACAATCGACAAATCTAAGGAAATCTGGGACTGTTATAACTAAGTAGGTACCTACCTATAACCATTATAATCGGCACGCAACATTTTTAACAACATTCATACCAATATACTTCTTATTCCCTGTACTCATGTTTGAAATTTCTAAAACAGACTACGAGTACGCGTGCTATGTGCGTAAATGCGTGTGTTTTTAGGGTTCCGTAGCCAAATGCCAAAAAACGGAACCCTTATAGATTCGTCATGTCTGTCTGTCTGTCTGTCTGTCTGTCTGTCTGTCTGTCTGTCTGTCTGTCTGTCCGTCCGTCCGTATGTCACAGCCACTTTTTTCCGAAACTATAGGAACTATACTGTTGAAACTTGGTAAGTAGATGTATTCTGTGAACCGCATTAAGATTTTCACACAAAAATAGAAAAAAAACTATAAATTTTGGGGGTTCCCCATACTTAGAACTGAAACTCAAAATTTTTTTTTTCATCAAACCCATACGTGTGGGGTATCTATGAATAGGTCTTCAAAAATGATATTGAGGTTTCTAATATCATTTTTTTCTAAACTGAGTAGTTTGCGCGAGAGACACTTCCAAAGTGGTAAAATAAGTGGTAAGTGTTCTTCTTCATTTTTTGCAAAATCTTTTTCAGCTAGGGCTGTTCAGCTTTGGAACTCATTGCCATTGTCCATACGCCGCGCTCAATCTCTAAATATTTTTAAAAGATTAATTAAAGCGTACTTTCTTTCGTCATAACATTGCAGACCACCTGCTATAATATTTATTGCCTGTTTGCTACTTTTATGACACTATGTATTATATCTGTACTCTTTCAATAAGCACTCGTACACCACTACACTGTCTCTATATTAATTTGTCCTCTTCCCTAAGGTTGCCTGGAAGAAATTGCTTCTTTAGCGATAAGGCCGCCTGTTGTACCTACCATTCTAGCTATACCTTTAAGTTATTACTGTATATTGGTGTACAATAAAGAGTATTGTTGTTGTTGTTGTTGTTGTTAAAATGTGTGTCCCCCCCCCCCCGTAACTTCTAAAATAAGAGAATGATAAAACTAAAAAATATATATGATGTACATTACCATGCAAACTTCCAACGAAAATTGGTTTGAACGAGATCTAGTAAGTAGTTTTTTTTTAATACGTCATAAATCGTAAACCGCAATTTACCTCGATCAAAGTTACAACGAACTTCAAGAACTTTTATACTATGTTACTTGCTGCTACGGAACCCTTCATGGGCGAGTCCGACTCGCACTTGGCCGCTTTTTTTATTTCTATTCCGTGCTATTAACATTGTATTAACAGACAGGCGGTAATCGTTGTCAATATTATGAAAATGCCTACAACGTAACAGGCTGTAGAAATCGTTGTCTGTTATGCGGACAGATAGACGGATCGCCGGACGCACAACGTGTTATTGTTTACTTGATTTATGATAACTACCGTATTGTAGAGATGCAAATGAATTCACAATCATCGACTGCTTCATCACTCAAAACGGAGTTTTTTGATGTACACAGGTCGATTGCGTTCCTGCATACATATCTGCTAAACCTTGCTGACCAAGATGTCTTAAGAAATTCCCAATCTAACTCAGACCCGCAGAGCTTCTTAATGCCGCTCCAGACGGACAGTCTGAAGCCATATGCACTAATCTGATTCAGTGTCTATAATCTATTACCTAAGCTCTTTCTGCGGTGATCCAATCTCTAATCCTAACTCCCGACACTAATCATGAAGCTAATAAGTTGATGTGTGAGCCAGGTCTGGTCAATAAACAAGCCGTACAAATTTTGATAATACTAGAATGACTCATAGATTTTTATTTAAGAATATTGTACTTTTAAAAAAGTTTTATCCTAATTATTTACCAAGTGGCCTCTTTACGCGAGCGAGGTTCGACGACGCGACCTCACGAATCCATAGCGTTTAAGTACCTACTTTGTGCGCGAATCGTCACACTCCTTAGAAGCACGCACGCCACCGCCACACCACTACCACCGTTCACCACCGACCGTCCGACCGTCCAGTTCACCTACATAGCACAGCAGGTTACACGGGCTAATGTAATGTTGTCGCTACCTTACTTGTTAGACTTGTTACACAAAAAACATATTGCTATTCATATAATTTCCATGTTGTATTGTAATGCGTACATTTGTAGAAAATCGCGGAAAACTTCTTTAACAATAACGCTACTATAAAATAGCTGTTTACCGTGCAATATAGTGTGAAACATAGCTCCTGTCTACGGTGTCTCCTGAGGAAATAGTTTTAGATACTGAAGAGGAGTTCAGTTTTTGGAAAAGTTAGTGATAGAGTACTGGACATTCCTCGAAACTATTCATTTATCTTACGACTTACGACAGCAACGTGAACCAATTTGCTTAATAAACACTCAGCAGTATTAAAGGTAAAGCTTGACTTCAGGACGGAATGTAATTAAATAGTAGAGACTGCTGATCTCTGCATATCTAGGCTTATCTTAATATACATAATATATAAATTACGTGTCACGTTGTTTGTCCGCGATGGACTCCTAAACTACTGAACGGATTTTAATCAAATTCGCACACCGTAAGCAGTTTGATCCAACTTGAAAGATAGGATGGCTTACATCTCAAAATAAAAAAACTTTTGACAGAACGAAGTCTGTCCGGGCAGCTAGTTATATTTCTATAAATTGAGCCATCTAAATGATTTAGTTAGGTACCTACTATATTATGGTGATCTAGATAGAAATGAATTACATACATATCATAATTCGTGCACCGGAATACCACTCATTCATTCACCTTATAGGGAACGTTCCCAAACCACGTGACCCATTTTTTAGCATTTTTTACCCCCCTCCCCCCCCCCTCGGTGACCAACCGTGGTATATGAGAAGACCCCCCCCCTCCCCCCCTAGTTTTCACGTGACAAATTTTTTTTTGCAGACAGTTAAAAATATATAAATTATCTATTGCAGAACTATAATAAAATAAACTTGACAAGAGAGTTTCGTCCGTTGATTATATATTTACCGTTATTTTCCTATTTTATTTATTTTTGCCGTTTTTAAGACCATTGGCTTATTTTTCCTGTAATATTTAAGTAAAGAACTCTGTATTTTTTTTAATTCAAGCGTCAGTAGTTTCGGAGATAAGGATAGTCAATTTTTGGCTTTAATTTTCATTCGTTCTTGAATAATTTTAAAACTTTCCATTGTAGAACTATAACTAAAATATATTATTTGAGATCCTGACAACAAGCCCTTTTTCCCAATTTAAAAAAAGGAGGAGGTATTCAATTCGACTGTTTTTTATGTTTGTTACCTCAGCACTTTCGACTGGGTGAACCGATTTTGATGATTCCTTTTTTAGTCGAAAGCTGGTGCTTGTCATGTAGCCCCACATAAATATAAGCGAGATCTGACAAGTAGTTTTTGAGTTATTTTGAAGTCTTATAAACGTTATTTTGAAGTCTTATAACGTCTTATAAATCGATGAACACTGGCTGCACGCACGGAAAAGTGTCACGTTCCGCCTGAGCCTGAGCGTGCAAGCGAGAGCACAGAACAAGCGATAGAGAGACATGATCGGCCCAAGCGTTGGCTTGTGACACATATATCTCTCTTCTCGCGCAAAAAAATTGTAATTTTCAATTAACTCCTTCTTAGTATTATACAAAATAATGATAATTCAATGATAATATTTCAATTCAATTCCTAAAAGTATGCAATTTTTCATCAATGTTTCTTTACGACGTTATCACGTAAAACTATCGTCCGTAAATCGACTTTACAGACAATTTTTTTTCAAAATTCAGTTGTTTACTTTATATATACCTTCGTCTTTGGGTCACAAAAAAAGTACATGAGTACCAAATTTCAACTCATTTGGACCAGTAGTTTCGAAGTAAATTGGCTGTGAACGGCGGCCGCCCAGACGCACGAGTGATTTTATAACGGTTCGGTTTTTGATTTTTTTCGTGTCGGAACCCTAATAATCAAAATTTTACAAACAAAAAATAACCGACTTCAAAGTTACTCAAAAACTACTTGTCAGATCTCGTTCAAATTTATGTACAACCACATGACAAGCACCAGCTTTCGATTAAAAAAAGAATCATTGAAATCAGTTGGCGTCATATTGAGTTATTCGTCCGTTTGTTGCGCACATACTTAATACAAACTTATATGGACTTATATGGTTTTCTCATGGATGCCATTGTCAGATATCAATAAAATTTATGTGAGACCACATGACAGGCACCAGCTTTCGATTAAAAAAAGAATCAACAAGATCGGTTCACCCAGTCCAAAGTTCTAACTTCTGAGGTAACAAACATAAAAAAAAACAGTCGAATTGAGAACCTCCTTTTTTGAAGTCGGTTAAAAAACTATTTTGTAAACTATATCGTGTGACGTGTCGTGTCACTTGTGGCATGTCAAATGAAAGGGCTTGTTGTAAGGATCGCAAATATATTTTATTATTTGATAATTTTAAAATTATTCAAGAAGAAGGTAGCCGAGCGTTATGGTCTGGGATCAAAGCCATTCAAGGCAATTTCTGTGCATCGTCATCGTCGCCAGAATCGCGATACCTTGAAAGTGCGGTGCCAGCTCAAAACTCGCGTTTTTTGGATTTTCTCTGAAAGTTTCATTCTCAGCCCTATGGCGTTTTGGAACAATGTAGAACAAACCTAGAACAACCTTCAAAATGTTTGTAACTTCAAAGTGTGGCGCCAACTTCCTGTAGGTGAGTAAGTATAGCTCGAGAAAGTGGGAGATTCCCTTAGTGGATACTGACCACGTGACAAAAACCTAAACCCCCTCCCTCCCCCCTGTGACCAAGCGTGGTGTTTTGCAGACCCCCCTCCCCCCCCTAAATGTGTCACGTGGTTTGGGAACGTTCCCTAACATTCTCTACCAAAAACTATTAATTACTTTAGTCCAATGGCTTCATAATATTGCGTTATAGTAGGTATTAGTTTTCCATTAATTTAATTTTCTTATCTAAAATTAATTTGTGTTGTAATGACGTTCCTATATGAAATCAATATTCCATAACGATTAATTCACGGGTCAATTATCAAAGGCGGCAAAGTCCGGTCAAAGTAATTTTACGTCAATTACAAAAAACGAATAACATAATATTTCCATAAGTACAATTTTAATATTGTTTATTTTAAGCTGTGTTTTAATGATTTATCAAGTTGGTTAACTTAGATTCATGAATAATGTAATGGACTTTACCACCGTTTGTTAGTTACCAAGTTGGTTAGTGTTACTCGGAGAGAAAATAATTAATGAATGAAAACATTTCACACTACACATACCTACTTCTGCATAAAAATATGAAATCATCAAACAATAACACACACGCAATGTAATAACATGCAAATACCACCGCTGCACCGTCGTTTCGGTGTGAAACTTCATATATGTATAATAAGAGATTCAGACAGAGGATTCACATTTACAGCCGTGAACAAACCTACGCGTTATTGATAAATATTTTTGCTTATGCGGAGTGTCGGTTACATTTTCACAGTTCGTAAAATATGTATGTGAGATGAGAATCTTCAACCGGTCCCGTTAACCAATTAACGTTTAGAGAAGCACCGATGCGAGCCCGCGGTCTTGATAGCATTAGGAACTCGAATACCGTCAAGCATCGTGCACAAACAACTTTGGCAATATCGAGTAAATAATGGAGTAACGACTCCGTAACCGTCCTACGCGGCTCGTAATAGGACACTTAATCAATTCTAGGCAAATTAACACTTTCCATTTTACGAGGCCCTAGCATGGCTAGGAAATAATACGTGAAACACACACACCACCTCATACTCACTCGCACACACACTTACACATACAATCGCGTATTATATGCATAAATAAATTTATATGTACGCACATTACTGCGTTAAATACACAGAAATATGCTAATTTGCGGCTAATTGGCTAAGTGCCGTTATTCTACTCCTGCATGGCTCCACTTTATGCCAGTAAAGCTTCAATTATGGCAACTTATCCCTGGACAATTTTCTGCTCACATCAAACTTAATATTGAATAACAAAATTTAATATTGAGGATACTACAGATATAAATCTGTAAAGGTATCTGTTAAAAGGCGGTAGCCCAACTTAAAAGATGTTAATTTTTATTAATTAACATACAAATTGAGAAATGATGACGTGGCATTTTAACATATTAACATCGTCAAAAAAACGAACCAGGACGATCTGAAACTTTTTTATTCTTACCATCAGAGTGAAACGCAAATCAATACGTTTAAATTATACACAGATAATCTTAAGTAAAATCCTTAATGTCTTCTGTAGGTTTTCTCTTTTTCTTTTCTCTTATCTCTTCTATATTCATCATCACTGTCTCTGAATCTTTCACTCCTGTTTTTATAGCGTTTATTATCTTCGTCCCGTTTGTGATATTCTGTTTTATCCTTTTCCAGTTTTACCTTTTGGATTGCAGGTTTTGTACATTCTTGTTGTTCAATATCATTGTAATTGGTTTTACTTTCGTTCTTTTCGTAATGATCTGTAGATGAATCGATTTGTCTGTCATGTACTACCCCTGGTGGATACCTGATAAATGTATCGGACGATTTTGATCCACGATCCGTGGAGCGATCATCCCTTACAGAGTTTTCTTCCTTGTTTAAATGAACCTCTTTTTTTATCTTTATTTTCCTCATCCCAGAGTTTGATTCATGGTCGGGTGTAATTCTATCCGTGTTTTCTGTTTCATTATCCTCACTGCTATTAGAATCATCACCGCAATCGTCTTTTTCCTTCTTTGTTGTTACTTTATCTATCTCTCTATCATATCTCTTTTCTCTATCTTCATCATACATCCTTTTTAATTTTGTATTTCCGTGCTTATCGTGGTTTTTTCTTACTCTATTTGAATATCGTTCGTTACTGTGGTACTTTTCTTGATATTTACTACCAACATAATGGCTGTCCTTAATTTTATCCTTTGTAGTATTAAAACTTTGCTGTTCAGTTCGGGAATTCCTTTTACGGTCATATTCTTTATCACGGTATTTGTTGCGGCTGTCGTGCCGGTCATGGCGTCTATAGCTTTCTCTGCGGTTCTTTGAAGGATAATATGCATCTTTTCTTTTTGACTTTACATCATCGCGATCTCTATAATGACCAGTTTTGCTGGATTCAGATGTTGAATTATAATCCAGGTCAGAAGACTCATTGTGTCTTCTTTTTTTACTTTCATACTCTTCATGCTGTCTGATGTATTGCGATGTGTGCATATCTTTAGTGAAATTAGATGTATTTTTTTCTTTTGGTGAACTGAGTGCTTTGCTATTATTTTCAGCATCATTATTCTTCATTTCATTAATCGAAGTATGTGCTTGAGTGTACAATTCCATCTACACAAAAAATATAATATAAATAAGTAAAGATATGTTATCATATTATTTAATTGAATTTAAATATTACTTACTATGCCATGGCCCACAATAATGTTGAAGTACCTGCGTGGTGATGACGTCCCGCAGCACGTCGGAGTAGTTCCTGGTCTTGGCGGGCACGCGGTACTTGGCGCGCCGCCGCCGCATGTCGCGCAGCTCCGCCAGGATCTCCAGCTTCGACTTGGGCTTGCTCGTCTCGCCACCCTCATTGTTTGTACTGAACATATTCACAAACCATATATTTACAAAAGTAAACAGATACACTTCCTTAAGCAAGTGTATTCCCCAATTTGAAGGGTTCGTAGCTCGGCGCGGCGGCGGCTTGCGTCGATCGTAAGTGATCGGCGGAGTTAAGCAACAACAAGCACGGTCGGCAGTCAGGTGGGAGATCGCTAGTGACAAAAATTTATTCAGCGCTTCCATGCTTCGGAGGGCACGTACCTCAACATAGCACTTGTTGAGGCATGACGGAGGCCCTGCGCGGCATGAAAACTTCCGACACTTTGATAGACCACTAACCCAGTCTGCAATAGAGTCAAACTAATGTAATGGCAAAGCACATATTTCTATTTACCTTAGGAGAGCTAGGTCCGAGAGGTCGTGGCAGGATGGTACCTGGTTGACCACCGCGTCGTGTATGGCACGCCGCTCGTCCGCCGTGTACGTCGCCTGCAAGCGCTCTAGTGTGAGTGGCTGGGGGCCACCGCAGCCAGCTCCTTCAGTATGTCAAGGAAACTCTTCAGTTAGGATCATAACTTTATCAGATATTTGCAATTTTTAACCGACTTCAAAAAAAGGAGGAGGTTCTCAATTCAATTGTATTTTTTTTTTATGTTTGTTACCTCAGAACTTTGGACTGGGCGAACCGATTTTGATGATTCTTTTTTTAATCGAAAGCTGGTGGCTGTCATGTGGTCCCACATAAATTTTATTGAGATCTGACAATGGCATCCATGAGAAAACCAATAAGTCGTAAATTTGTGTTAAGATGTGCGCGACAAATTGACGAATAACTCAATATCACGCCAACCGATTTCGATGATTTTTTTAAATCGAAAGCAGGTGCTTGTCATGTAGTCCCACATAAATTTGAACAAGATCTGACAAGTAGGTTTTGAGACTTTGAAATCGGTTATTTCTTGTTAGTAAAATTTAGATTATAATAGCTTGTGTTAACTGATGCCAACTGGAGGTGTACCCTGCTAGCTAACATATGAGGCAAAAATAGACAATTCTACATAATATCAAAGAGAGCAATCTGTATTGTTCTTTGATATCAGAAGTAACCCAGACCTTTGTTACCCCCTACTATTCAAAAAATTAGGTATTCCATGTCAGTAATTGCATATCACTCAAGGAAGTAATACCAATGCATTTTTTCATATAAATATTAATACCATTTTGTATATATAATACGATAAAGTTTTTATTATAAAGGATACATTTTACTTAGCCACAGCCAAAGGAACCAATCAGAACTGTAAAATTATAAAAAGTATGTGTAATTTAATTTATTTGATATAACAGCATGTTTTAATGTTGTGAACATACCTGTGCTGAATGAAGGTTGGCAATAGGCCGCATTTTTTATTATCTCTGCAATATTGTCTCCATCTGAAATATGTTATTTATATTTTACTAGCTATTACCCGCGGCTTCGCCCGCGTGTTCAAAGGGAAGTAACAATGTGTTGTTTAACATGCATGACTCTTTCCTAGATATAATAACATAATAATTAATAATAATAATTCATAAATAAGTAACAGATCCAAAATCATATTAAGTATGGAAGTTTGGAAGTATGGATAGTATGGATGGATATGGTAGTATAGAAGAATGGGCAAATACGCATCATAATGGATCTTTCCATGGGAATGAGTTGTTTTACTGCGGTAAAAAGTAGCCTACGTTACTCTCCAGCCTCCTACCTATCTCCACACAAAAAATCTTACCATAACATCGCTCCGTTACGACGTGAAAGACGGACAAACAAACAAACCAACACACTTTCACATTTATAATATTAGTATGGATGTTCAGACCAATAAAGTTAGCTAATGCATAAGTTTTAACCCCTTTGTTCTAACTCAAGTAAAAACTTTCAAGTGATAAACAAATATAACACTTCAAAAATAAAATAAAAACCAACATCATCATACTCCTTTCCAATTCCATTCCTAATCTGTCATTCATTTTCTTCTGATTGAACTTACTTAATTTGACCAGGGTCATGGCACCAGGATCTATGGGGCTGGGCAGTAAACGAGCCCCCTGTGCATAGCCTTGACTTTTTAAAAAGCACTCATTCTCATGTTCCACTAATTTGTCTGGAGGTACTCTGTGACCTTCATCGTACTGACAAGCAACCATTGGTTTTTCCTGAAATTGTAAAATAAGTATTTAAGAATTTTTAAGAAATTTGAAGGAAATTATGCCTTAGTGTGTAAAACTGAAATTAAACCGTAATCTTTTTTATTACTTTACTTACCTACTTGTACAAAGTTTTGTAAATGAAACAACTTTGTATATTTATAAATTAAAGAGGAATATAGTTCCAGTGTACAGGTTCCTTCACTACCGACTAAGACCCTACCTACTCGTACTAAATTCCTTTACGATACAGCCAAGTTACAAATGACCAACAGTTGGCCCTTCACTTTGTTCTGAATTATTAATTAATGAGTAAATGAGGTAAATATAAATAAAAAATGTAACCTCTACTAAATGTTTTCGATCCCACTGCAAGTTCTGTAGTATCATAGTGACTTCTGTATCTACGTCCTTAAGATAGTTATGAAGACATGTTAGTTGGTTTTGTCTAGAATTAATATCCATATTAATTTTAATATTTCAAATTAGATCGGAAAAACACTTCTATTTTTTTTATAATTTTTCACTAAAATGACAAGTGACAGCTGAGCTGCTGACATGACTGATGACAGCTGACATGACAGACAAATCAGACAATGGCCCCATTCCACTAGACGCTCACAACGCTCACAACGATCAAAATATCATATTAATTTGATCGTTGTGGCGTTTTGAGCGTCTAGTGGAACCATAGACATAATACTAAAGACTAGACCAGGGTTGCCAGACGTACGAGAAATCTCGTAACTTTACGAGATTGTCCGTGAGCTAGCGACAGATTTTCATGACCAATTTCCTCTCAAGCGAAAACTCGTGAAATACTTCAGAGAGTTGCATTATATAGCATGGTGAACGTCAGCTGCCGCTCCAAGGGTGGGTAGGGGGGCGGCAGCCTTTCAAACATGTAAAAAAAAAATTGTTTTCAGTCATTTCCTCCCGACTGAAAATTTGTTAGATGATAGATAACGTAATTATTTAAAGGTAAAAAAAAGTCAGCTGGCCATACCGTGGTGGATTATACGTCAGCTGGGCACGCGAACATGCAAAAAAAATTTTTTTTTTCAGTGATATCCTCTCACTTGAAAATGCGTCAGATGATACTTTACATGTTATTTTGAGTAAATAAAAACGTCAGCTGGCTGTATGTTGGTGGAAAGATCGTCAGCTGATGCAGTGAAAGGTGGAGATCGCTTATTTACATTCGTCAGCTGACGGGTTTTCCACCAACTTAGAGCCAGCTGATGTTTTTGTTTATTCAAAATAGCACGTAAACTATCACCTGACACATTTTCAAGTGAGAGGAAATTACGTAACTACAATTATTTTACTTTAGGCTCTATGCACGCGCTCTTATATGTACTAATCGAATCAATACTCTCATATCTTTTTTGGATAGGAATCAATTACGTAAAAATTGATAAATATATAAATAAAAAAATGAAATTTAATAATATATAAATGCAGTTATTTATTTTCAATGAAACTGTAGTGTATAGAACGATATTTATTAATTATACATTTTTAAATTTCGTTTCAAAAATAATCATTCATTCACTTTGACTCGTGCCACTCTCATCTTTTTCTGATTCACTATCACTGTCATCAGAGCTGTCCATTGTGGCTATTTCTTCATCGTCATCTATTTAAAGATAAAAAATGAAGTATTTATATCATTTGTTATTTAATCAATATAAATAGAATAAATAAAATGTTACCTTTTTCTGGTTGGATAGTTATTTCAGTAATCGATGATGGTAATTGGTTTCCAGAAAACCACCTGAAGTCATATCTATTGTCGACTTCTTCCCATCCATAGTCTATGGTATGGGTATGGTCCATAGACTTGAAATCTATAGACTTGTATTCCTTGTTCTTTACACTACATTTTGTGTAAGTTTGAGCAAGACAGAAACAGACTATGACGCACAGTGACATTAAATGTGGCGCGATGAGGGAAATACGCTTTTAAAGATCATTAACATTTCACGGAAGTTTTTTCGATACGCTTTTAAAGCGTATTCACAGATGAGGGGACTTGGACGAAATAAAGGAGGGGGCCCAAGTACTTTCTACCAGTGGAAAATTTGAAAGGTGGGGCATATTACATTCTGTTTGAGAATGTACAAGAAGCGTTTATTTTGAGCAGCTACATTATATATAATATAATACTATACATCTACAAATACCCACATACACATGTTACGTATATCAATCAATCAAATATTTTATTTGTGAAATAAGGTACATAAGGATGATAACATTAATAAATAGCTCTCTTACTCTGCCAATTATTGGCGTACAAAATTGATTAAAATTATTCTAAAATTTGATTTTTCATAATTATTTATTAAAGTAAAATAACTGTAGTTACGTAATTTCCTCTCACTTGAAAATGTGTCAGGTGATAGTTTACGTGCTATTTTGAATAAACAAAAACATCAGCTGGCTCTAAGTTGGTGGAAAACCCGTCAGCTGACGAATGTAAATAAGCGATCTCCACCTTTCACTGCATCAGCTGACGATCTTTCCACCAACATACAGCCAGCTGACGTTTTTATTTACTCAAAATAACATGTAAAGTATCATCTGACGCATTTTCAAGTGAGAGGATATCACTGAAAAAAAATTTTTTTTTTGCATGTTCGCGTGCCCAGCTGACGTATAATCCACCACGGTATGGCCAGCTGACTTTTTTTTACCTTTAAATAATTACGTTATCTATCATCTAACAAATTTTCAGTCGGGAGGAAATGACTGAAAACAATTTTTTTTTTTACATGTTTGAAAGGCTGCCGCCCCCCTACCCACCCTTGGAGCGGCAGCTGACGTTCACCATGCTATATAATGCAACTCTCTGAAGTATTTCACGAGTTATCGCTTGAGAGGAAATGACTGACAAAAAATACTATCTGGCTCACGGACTATTATATCTCCGTACGATATACGAGAGAAAAACAAATCTCGTAAACTTTTTTACGAGATTTTAACAATTTCTATTATGTCCATGTCACAAACGATTAAGTCGATCGACTTACGATCGACGCACATCACTTGATGTATTACCCCATTACTAAGTCGTAAACGGGGGAATCCCCGTAAGGTGTATTTATTTTGTTGTTGTCCTTATTACACTAATGATTATATTGATTTTTTATCTTTTTTGCACCAAGTAAAACGTGGTAGGTCAATTTATTTAGTATTTTTACGTAGTCTGGAGTAAGAATTGAACGTTCCGACGCATTGCAACGTAATTAATCCGTGGTTAATTCAACATAATGAGCAGTGACAGTGAATCTTCATCAACTCCACCTAGAAAAATTACAAAAAAGGGAGGATGGACTGCAAAAAAAGCAGGTAACACAATTTTTCAACATCATTCGCAAACTTTTCGCGATGAGTGGTTAAAGAATCCGATATTTCGAGACTGGCTGCAGCCAGATCCAAAAAATCCCAAGAAAGCAAAGTGTGTTTATTGTTCAATTGTTTAGTTTAGTTTTATTATACCGATTAAAAAATATATAAGTAATGTATTTTTCATTTGACGGCTCCAAACTTGAGGATTACGATACCCCAGGCTAGCTAGTAATAGTACATAGGGTAAAAATTAAAGATTATAAGAAATTGTTAAAATTTATATTTTTTACGAGATTATGTATTGAAAGTACGAGATATTTGACAGCCTTGGTACGAGAAAAAATTTTCGCCATCTGGCAACCCTGGACTAGACAAGCGGGCCTTCTTTGCGTCACGCTATTAGAAAGAGAAAAAGACCAAGGATACTCGCGTAACTCGTAAGTAAGACAAGGATAGGTTTACCTCCTGCCTTTCTTCGCAGCGTGACGGTTTTACTTATATATGCTCAGATACCTTGCCTAGTGAGGCCTAGTCTAGTAGTATTATGTCTATGAGTGGAACGCGGGCAATGACAAGATGATGCGTTCCACTTGACGCTAATAACGATCAAAATAATCCTTCAGTCGTTCCATATGACGACCCATGACCATAGAGTAACTTTGTATATACGGGAACCCATGACAGTCGTAATGATTGCGACTAGCGACATGCGGCGATGTCACTAATGACGTCATTAATTTCGCTCACGTTGAGCTCATAACGACATTAACGACCCATCTGGAAAGCTGTGTCGATGTGGACTGTGTGTGTGTTTTTAAAAGATGGCGACCAAAAAAAATACTTTTTGATCCAACAAGAGATTACGTTTAAACACTAAAACAAATTTTTTTTTTTATATAAACAAAATTATTGATAAATAAATATAAAAGTTTATTATTAAGGCATGGTATTAAGGCTTATAAATTATAACATAACCTTTAAGTTTCTGACTTATTTTTAAGTTCACCATTTTTAATGTTTACGTCAATGGTTAAAACCTAAAACTCTCCATAGTACATTCTATTTGGGTTTATGATTGTAACGTTCACTAGCAAGTGGAACGGAAAAAAATAGTGATGGAAAATATCGCTACTTTTATTTTACTATCATATCCGTGAAGTTATTTATTTTTATCACTGTTATATCACCGGTGATAAATCACGACCATTATATTTTATTAGTGACGATATTGTCACAGTGGGTGCAGTTTACTCCGTTTGTTACATGTAGCAGTGAATTTCAAGTACCTACATAATTCATTCAAAACCTTACCCTGTCTGCAATAAGACTTATTTTCTTTTGAAGTTTTTGTTGAAAAAAATCAGTTAAACTAAAGTCTAATGACGTTGAAAATAAGGTGCAATTTCACTTATACAAATTCTCTCTTCTAGCTGGTGGCACTGTGTCGCTCAACCACTAAAGTCACAAATGTTGCTTTCTCTCTTTCACACGATGAAATTCTGTGAATTATATGTACATTGCTCCCAACTTATTTGTGAACGGAGGGCGCTGTTGGATGCATTGGACCAATCACCGGACGCAATTCGAGATGTAGTAAATGTCAATGAATGAACACAAAGAACTTATGAATGGGGTGGCATTAGTTCCAATTTTCGCCATTTCACAGATAAGTTGGAGCACTGGGGGGCTACCATGACCTTTTATGAAAACGCGCAGTTCCCAGTCAGTCCAAAAGCAGCGCTGCTTCTGAATCACTGGAAAGTCGTACCATGACATCATAAAAGGTGAACGACAAGTGAACGATTATGATTGTCTGTGGTCTGCTGTAATGACATAGATTTATACCTTGTTCACAAATCTTAGAGACTAAAATGACAACCTCTAATGTCAAAGTTCGAAATAATGATACCAGCTAAATTTGTGCGATCTACTTTTCCGGTTTTTTGAATCGTAAACTATGTATGTCGTAACGTAAGAATAGTGACATATTAGTAGCGACACTCATATCTACCTAGATATTTAGTATTTGGCTAAATAGTATAAAATTAACTGTATACCGAATGTAACCATAGCCAAATACTCGTTTTTGTAAGCAAAATAATTTATAAATTTAGTTAGTAAGGGCAAATATATTATGGATATATGAATGGTAATGGTTGCTTAAACTTGTTTTTATACTAGTTTTACGGACTCAATCAATAATCACACAAATAGTCGACCTTCCTTAAAAGCTGTGAAAATTTTTCCGATTTACTTTTCGGTTTATGGTCATCACTATTTAATTTGCACCCGAAACTGGTCACCCATGAAACGTCAATTTAGTCTCTAAGATTTGTGAACGGATTATAGTACGAAATCTGTCTAATGTCATGTCCATGGATATATTACTCTATCTGGATCACAGACTTCATAGTCGTAAGTATTAAATCCAAGGTCTGGACACCCTACAATTATGAAGAACAACGTTAATCCAGCCTGTGATTGGTCGAATATGTTTATTCAGTTGTAACGTCGCATCTTAAAGTACCTCTTTGAAGTTTGGGATCCAGTTAGACTATTATATCCATGGTAACCAATGTCAACTGTCATGATTGTCAGACGAATGTTTTGTTTTGAGTTTTGAGTTTTTGACTTTAGAAGTTTAGAGCTAAGTAATGTAGTTGCTGTTATTAATTAATTTACATAAATGCAATGATTTTACATTTTTCTCGTTAAATAGAAATTTGGAGAAAGACTTGTTATAGTCTAATGACTTACCGAATCATAATATTTTACATCGTAAGGAAACCTGCATTCGTAAACTAGCCCTCTCGCAGTGCGTTGCCCGTTGGTCAATCGGATAAAGACTGCTTCATTATAGTGAAGAAGAAGAAGAAAGAGGGAGCCTCTTCGTCGTCCCGCCGTGCCAGCATCTTACGTCTACGTCTCTCGTCTCCATTACACCACAAAGGTGTCTGATGTCGTGGAGTATTTGGAGAAGATGAAGTACCGGGTGCGGGTAAAGAAGTTGGACTTGCGCAACGCTGTCAATTTCAACTCCTTTGTTGGGCGTGTTCCAATAAAGCTCCTGTCGACTTTTCTGAAGGAGGAGCTGTGACCGAAGGGGGTCGTCTTTAAAAAATTCCGCGGGCATCGGCGACCATCGGAGTCACCGAAAGCGTGTCACTTCGCTGATAAAAATATTAGTTATAAGTGTATATTGATAATATGTATGTTAGTATGTAAGGTATTTATGCTACGGGCCTCGTTGCTTGAAAGAAAGATATAAATTTATTTTAAATTTTAATAAGGTCACATTGTATCTCTTTCTGGACAAATAAAAAACAACAAAGATCATAAGTGTTTGTTTCATTTCCAAATCATTTTAAACAACAAATAGTTCACATCAGTTATTGATTAATATTATACAACAGTCATAAACAATTAGTTTTTTTCTCCCATTACCAGTATCAGTCAATTAATATGATTCATTCATCACCGCTCAATAGAGCATTGTGCCTTTTTAAAGTGCTGTTGTAAAAGTAGTACTTTGTGTGAATTTTCTTCTAGGTCTGCTATTGGTATTTAAAACTATGGCCTTAATGCATAGCCACTGTAATCTGAAACAAATATAAACATTATTTGCATACCTACATACAGATTGAATTAATTTAGTAAATGGTTCATTTAACATCGTTCTTGTAGCTTACAATTAGGATGGTAATATATTGGAATAATTGTTCCTTACGTAAGAATCTTGAATTATTGTTATTAATAATGATTTTTATAATAATTCTATTATTGTTTAATCTTAGTTACAAGATTAATAAGTGTTACTTAATGTTTAAAATATGCACCAATTATGTAATAATTGAATGATATTTTTTTGTTGCTTATATAACTTAGCAGTACATGAATATTGTAAAGTATGGATAATACATTGAACAAGCACAAAAGTACCCATTAAATATTATCATTTAGGCCACTTTCACTGTTTTCAGTGTATTCATAGTAGATCACATTTTGGACTATGTATGCAGCACTGCACTATGTAGTTGATAAAAATACTTACTGTGATATTATTCTATCTATCTCATCAAATGTATTTGGTGTACGGATCCACTACTTAAACATAGATGATTGTGTGCTTCAAAATCCTCAGTAATGGGGTTCCACTCCATCCTTGACACTGAAGATTAATATTTCGTCGTCATTTCTCGACTAATAGTGCGTAAGTTTCTTTTCTCACTTAAAAATATGCTTTTAACTTAGTAAGAAATTTAATTGGAATGTCGTTTAAACCTAATTCATATATATAATATTCATATATAATAATAATACATATAAATGCAATATTCAATAATATTGCATTTAAGAGGTATAAACAGCTTAACTCGATAAATCTCTATTAGAAGATTACAAAACAATTCTTAAAAAGTTGGTCAGATAGTAACTTTTTGTTTGACGTTTCGGACGAGCAATGATCGTTCAACAAACGCTGAAGTAACACGTCATGGTATGAAAATCTATAGAAAAACAGAGGTGAACGGTTTTAAAATCAATGACGCAGCAGCCCTGCATCGATGTCATGGTACGATAATGCCGCGCAGTTCAATTTCTGTCCTGCTATAAGAGCTCATGGTTAGGCCCCTGTAGCTTAGCCGGTGGCCGGCGTGAAGTCACAGTAAAAGGAATACTGTGGTGAAATCACTCTCGCGTTATATGTAACAGACGGTTTCGATGCATGTTGATGTGTGAAATGTGCCATTCCTAGAAAAAAACGTGGGCGTGAGCGTGATCGTTGTGAGCGTCAAGTGTCACATGATTGGTCTTCTTCATATTCTGTGCTCACAGTGCCACCATAGTTCTTTAACAATCTGTGTGATCCTTTTTGACAGTAAGCTGACACCTGTCACTACAAATATCTGACTGTTTCTTTTTAACCTGTATTTCGTTTCGAATGCAAGACGTGTGCTTTTTGTGGAATAAAATAATTTCCTGAATGTTTATGAAAAATGGCAGATTCCGAGGTATTAATAAGCTATTTAGTGATTAATTTGATTCCTTAAAGAAAGCCTTATATGTCATTGAAAAATTTGTTGCCAGGGCCTGCAAAAATTGAAGGATATACCATTCAAAATACAGACCGCTAGTTTACGGGAGAGACGAGAAGTTCTGGAAGAGATTCAGGATGTTTTATCCACGCCCGGTAAGTCCATACACGCATGTGAAGTCACGCAAAATAAACTAAAGGCTTAGAATATAGTGTTTACATATTTTGATCCCGGGAATAGAGCTGTATTTATCCGGTCGGATGTTTGATCTCTTCCCGAATAACTAGGCGACACCTAGTTATGCACGAAGAAGTGCACAAAGGATGCGTTTATTCAATTACAAATAATAAAATATCACTATGAATACTGTATGTTTAGTACCCTAGGCTTTAAAGTGAGTGAAATCTAATATTGTTTCTAATTTAAAATATAGTAAAAAAACACTGAAAAACATTTAGAAATAGGCTGAAACTCAAAAGAGGTTAAAAGCAATCATTGTCCCCTATTATAGAGTATGAATTTTGCGAGTGGAGCACAAGTGGCACTGGGAATAAATACTATGCTTAGATAACACAGGTTTTATTCTTGTACTTTAACTTTACAATATTATCTTTACATCAAACTATTTTTCCTTCTATACATGTATGTCAATTTGTTGAATAATATAAAACCAGATATACAATCTTTTTTAACATCCCCTTACCTTCTGGCTTATGTTTTTATCAGCATAAACGCTATAAACGCTAACACACTCATACCCCCGCAGTAGGTTATGACCTGTGTCGCGGGTGGCATGGACGACACATAAAGCACATCACAATCACACCCATGACCCGAGTACAAATATTTATCTGTCACATAAATATCTGCACTGTCCAGGAATCGAAGCTGGGACCCCTAGCTTCGCAGGCAGGGTCGCTACTAACTCAGCTACAGGGTCGTCAAAAGGGGCATGTTTGTATATTACAAAAATATTGTATTGCTTTATTATTATATCAAAATTTTATGCTGAATTTTTAAATGAATACAATCCAATACCTGTTGAATGTTTACATTCATAAATTGTTTCTTCAAACAATTGTACATTAGTAGATTTTTTTTAACAAATGTGCTTCATTCATATTTCATAGCTCCTCTGATCTGTGTAGAGGTTTGTGTGTAATACCTAATTAAAGTTACCACAGAAGTATGCTGGTAACCCCCATATTCAAGAACGCAATGCAAACTTTAATGTAGATTCATCATAACTATGCTACATTAACCTCCATGTTTTGATTAGAAGGTATAACTGAGGCACACATTCGCTACGTCTGCCGGGTATTGACGCTGACGTTAAATCGTTACCGAGACTCCGCATCTCAATCCTATGTGCGGAATCTGCTGGCATACCTAGCTGCCAACCACAGAGAGTATACCCTGAAATCTATGTTGCCACTGCTACTGGAAATTTCTGAACAACTAAGGAATACTACAACATCGTAAGTAGTATTTTTACCATACCTTACATGTTGTGAGATTATTATAAAAACCCACTTACCCATAAACTTGTATTCCATAGGGGTCATCATGGTCATCTGATCTGGGCTTTCTTAAATCAATAGTTGAGGTTGCTCTCCACTGTGCTTATGTGAACCAGCCATAAGCAAATTATTTTCTTAATAACCACGTCTTATCAAACTTCTTACTTAATGCATTTCTCTATGTATCTTGTAATATCCATTTGCATGTCAAGTAATGATCTATGGTTAATCAAATTCTGTTATTTTATTCCAGTAAAAGCATTTGCCAAAGTGGACTATATGCACTGGGGTGGTCGGCGGTGGTTGTGGAAGCAGGACTGAAAGAGACCCAAGAGGATGGAGTGGACTACAACACCCTGGTCCTGGCGCAGGGCAAGCTTCTCGCTGTTGTTACAGCTTACGGCAATAAGAAGAGAAATCATAATGCTTATTGCTTGGTATGGAAAATGTGTTTTTATTTTATTTTATACTTTTAATGCCTGTAATTTCTTTAAGTCAATGGGCATAGCCGCATACGGATAAGAGCTTCTGGTAGAGTTTGGAACATACCATTAGATACTATGTTAAGATCTATAAACTCTTTATAATGTTTACAGAAATTAAGACACTGTAATATAGATTTAGCCTATTTAATGAATGAAGTTTTGTACATTCCTCTTGGCCAGTGTATCTTCATTGAATGGTGTTACAACTTATCTCTTTCCTCATAGTATAAGTGACGTGTATATTTCCAGCTGCATTCATCTTGGCGGGCCGTAGGCAAGGAGAAGCTGCGGAGATGGCTGAAGGTGTTGGCGGAGCAGCCGGCGGACGCGGGCCCGCACGTGTGCGTGGCCTTCTCCGCGCTCTGCCGCCACGCCAAGCAGATCGGGGATGAGGACATGCTCGCAGAACATAAAGTATGTTTGATACCTTGGCCATCGGGCTGGCTTTACTCAGACTAGAATTAACCAGATAGTGAAAACAATTCTGCAGACAAACATTAATAAATCCACAATCATAAAAAAATGCTTCCAATTCAAATATTCCCATCATTTTTCAAACAAACAAAAGATTAACCCGTGTGCTGTGTGCCATACCTAAACAGACCTAGGTAGGTGGCAGAAGCGTTACTGATGGTTGTTGTCGTTGTATTGTATGTAAGTATTTTTTTTACAGGGAAAAATGTTGGAGAGCTTAATAAAGAGCATGATAACAGTGAAGAGCCGGCCCAACGCCAACTACATCCAGGGCTGCGGCGACCTGCTGCAGCTGCTGCGGGCGGACGTGCGCGACGCGCTGCTGCCCGCGCTGCACAAGGCCATGCTGCGCAGCCCCGAGACCGTCATCCAGGCCGTCGGGGAGGTCATAGCCAACCTGGGAATATATATCGACGGCGTCGCTGTCGACATTGGAAAAAGTTTTATTGGTAAGTCGCTAGAAACACTTGAATTTGCAATTAGTAAACTTATGGTCATTACAGTAAACTGACACAAAACTGTAAACAATCATAATTATCTCATAACAAAATGTGATGCCAATGTTATTCTTTTTTAATGAAAATGAAAATCATCAAAACAAATTTTCAATCCAATATTTTTAAAAGGAGTTATATATTTTCAGTGAACCTGCACTCTCGCGACGAATGGGTTCGTGTGGAGGCGGTGCGAGCCCTGGGCAGCCTGGCCCAGCGCGTGGAGGATCCCGCCACGGCGCGAGCGCTCTTATCTCACGCCTTCGCCGAGTACAACGGCGCCAGCGGGAAGCTCACCTCCAGCGAAGAAAAGATTGCAGTCTTGAACGTGTGTGTCTAGTAACCAGAACAAGTCTCTTAGTTACTATATTTTTTTTGTGGAATACAACTTCAATTGCTATTCCTCTCCCAGGGTGTGAGCATACTTCGCCAGCTAGCGGTACCGGAGTCGGAGAGACCGAAGCTGCTCCAGGAGGCCGTCACGCAGTTCTCGCGAATCTTGGACAGCGAGTCCCACGAGCGGACCATCTGCGTGGCGCTCGACACCGTGAACCACTGGTTGGAGGCCGTCCCCAGCGCGTTGCCTGAACAACTACTTCAGTTATTTAAGGTATTCAAATTGATTGTAATCAAAGTTATAGGGATTGGTATCTAATTTTGGGTACAACTTAAGCAATATTGAATTCCATCCATTAATCCTAGTATTGGATTAGGGACAAGTCTCTCCTCTTGAGGAGGTCTAAAGCATACTCATTACTCAACCGCGCTCTCAGAACACAATATTGTAGTACTACAACATGTTCCCGTGGATGACCTAGGACCAACAATTTGTTGCAGAAGAACATATCGGCGAAGAACACGGCTCAAGGGGTCCGCATCGCGTACATGTCGCTGGTGGCGCGTGCGCTGCGCCGCTCGCCCGCCGCGCCCCCCGCGCCCGCCGCGCACCCCGTCGCCGCCGCGCTGCGCCCCGCGCTCGTCGCCGCCGTCGAGCGCGCGCTCCAGCAGCCGCTACAGGTCAGCATCTTTTTTACCAATTTTGGCAGTTTGCTAACTCAGTGAGTTTCCTCGTTAAAGGTTATGAATATATACAGTCCGCCTTCATTGTTAAGACTCTCGAAAATCTTCGTTTTTCTTGCTATTCCTCTTATTTGCTTGCTATTCCTCTTATTTTAGTTATTGTCCTTTTGGTCTATAGAGGAAAACAGCGGAATCTAAAAATTGCTAGCACTGTAAACCTCCTGTTGAACATTTAATGGTTCTTCATGTGTCAGGTGACAAATCTTTCATGGAAACGGACTTCCATTCAATCACGATGTATATGTCAACCAGCCTCTGGTGGTGAGCGAGGGCGTGTGCGCGATGCTGGCCCTCACGCAACTGGACGCGGCGTGCGAGCTGCCGGCGCAGGGCTCCGTGTGGGCGGCGCTGGTGCACCCCGACAAGCATGTGCTGCTGCACGACCGCCTGCTGGCCGCCGCCACCGACGACGGTAAGTCGCTGCTGCTGCTGCCGACAGGTGGCGCCACCGGTGACCTTGAATCACGCCGGGGTCACCACTTGATTGGGGTAGACTTGGACATTTTGTGAACTGTTCAATTCGTGATTCAAGATTTATCGTGGCCAACCCTGTTGACTTTAGTATAAATAATGAATAACCATAAAGTGCAACATGCAATCCATAATATTAAAACTTCGTTAGAAAGTGGCTGACTCATTATACAATCATGTAGTATTAGTAAAATCATGTGCTTGCATCTCTTAAATTATTTTATTGTAATTTTTTTTGTCACAATAAATAAAAATTTCAGTTATAATATTAATAGTAATAATGGATTTTTAGTCTCTGAAGCCCTACCCGGATAGTAAATAAGCAAAGCTTTCTGTACATTACGTGCATAATGTAATAAGTCACAGGCTTAACCGCTGCGCAAATTTAGACACTCGAAAACTTCAAAATACCAAACTTGTAAGTTGTGAAAGACGTTCTCTTTGAAGTCCGTTATTTTTTGGTAAATATTTGTTTATAAATTAATAATCTTATAAGTGACAAGTACATCCTTTTTCTATTTAAATTGTTGTGTTGAAGTAAAAATATTCTGTTTACTTGCATCCACAGTTAATTAGTAACTATGATACATTTTGAAATGTTTATGTTTGCGTAACGGTTCATTCTATAGCAATATATTCTTAATTTAAACTTATAATGCTTTAGAGTTTCAGGTAGCACTATAACATTTACCCCCTTATAGTCCTAATTCAGGTGGTGTTGCTATGCAGAAATTTATTGGAAAACTACTCCAGCATTGCCACCGACCGTTCCTCCCCCGCGTACCGCGCGCTCGTGCTGGCGCTGCTGGCGCCGGCGGCGGGCGTGCGGCGCGCGGCCGCGGCCGAGGTGCGGGCGCTGCTGGCGCGCCGCGACCGCGCGCCGCTCGCCGCGCGCCTGCTGCGCCAGCTGAGCGACGTGCTCGACGAGGGCAAGGTGTTCCTCAACAAGGAGCGCTCGCCCGCCGACGAGAAGGTGCCCGAGGTCACCGGCAAGATGATCCTCGACTGTGTGCACGCGTTCTGCTCCTACAGTGGTCAGTTCACTAGCCTAAGTATTGATTAAATTGGGCATTCATATCTTTACGGCTTTTCTTCTCTTACATCACAAAGTACCTTTCCGAAAAGCTGGTAGATTAATAAAGATTTTGATTTGATTTGAATAAAATTATTATCAAACAAATCGACGCTAGAAAGCAAAAACGTAGAAAACTACACTGCCGTCCAAACGAAGAGTGCAGTAAGTCGAGTTTTTGGGAAAATTGAATTTAGACCTTATCTGTAACTTCATAAGGTCTTAAATCTTTTTTTTTTTTTATTTATATATAAGCAGGCAGTCTTACGACTGGTTACGAATCTTACGAATTTGCCCAAAAAATGGACTTATTGCACTCTTCGTTAGAACGACAGTGTCGTTTACTACGTGTTTGCTTTCTGGCGTCGAAATGCAGTATTGAAGTAAAGTAACATCAACATGGTGTTTGTTAGACTACCCTCGTGCGGAGTCGGAGCGGCTGGCGCTGGCCGCGCTGCCGTGCGCGCACCACCCGCTGGTGGCGGCGGCGAGCCAGCACGCGTGGCTGCGGCTGGCGCGCCGGCTGCGGCTCGACCCCGCCGCGCTCGTCGCCGCGCACCTGCCCGCGCTGCACGCAGACTACATCGACGGCTACCGGCCCACCGAGGTTACCTTCCACCTACATACACTCCGTTCCGTTTGTATAGCCTTGAGAAACCTTGATTAACCGAAGCCTCAAAAATATCTAGGCCGACCAAAGGTGTCTGGCGTTGTTGACTTTTATCTAGCATTAGTGCCTGGAATTGAAATGTGTGTGTGTGTGTGTGTGTGGCAGATGATGTCGAACGTGGTGTCGACGCTGTGCCGGCTGAGCGCGGACGGCGTGGGCGCGGCGGGCGTGGCGCGCGCGCTGGCCGCGCTGCAGGAGCCGGCGCTGCTGCGCGTCACGCGCGACGAGTACTTCGCCTTCCTCACGCCGCCCGGACACCTTTACGACAAGAGCGTCATCCCCGGGTATGTCTCGTCTCGTCCGCTCGCTTGTTGTTGTAAATATTAATGACTTTAGAAAATCTCAATCAATTGAATCAAGTAGATTCGATTAGTAAAACGTTCAAATATAGCATAAGGCAACGAAAGATATGAAACGCGTTGCTCTACGCGACGCAAAAGTTTCGTCGCTCACCTAGTCCTTCCAAAACCTAAGGCGCTGATTTGTAATTTGAGGCTGGATTTGTGACGAGCAACGGTTAAAGTTGCCGCAGTTTGTGACCGTAAAATTGTATTGCAGCAATGAGGAGAGAGAGAAGGAGTCGAACCTGAAGCGCGAGAGCAAGGTGTACAGCTACAAGGAGCAGCTGGAGGAGATGCAGCTGCGGCGCGAGCTGGAGGAGAAGCAGCGCCGCGACGGGAAGATCATTGAGGTGCGTACTCCGCCAGCGGCTTGTGGCGGGGAGGGGGGAGGGGGGAGTTCTTGTTGCATTAATAATTATGATGCATTCCAAAATGATATTTACAAAACGTCTCTTGAACTTGGAACACTCGGTCGCAGGTACCTCTAACAGCGAAGCAGAAGGAGGCGGTTAAGGCTCAGCTAGCGAAGGAAAGTGCCATTCGAGAACGACTCACTGAGGTATGTTCCTTCAATGTTATAATGTAAATATTGTATGTACAAATAAATAAATATAAATACTGCCGATATGAAGGCCGCATCGTGCATTGTCTGTGGTTTTGATGAGCCAATCGTTAACTATTCTTCATTAGAATAGGAAAACCCAAGTTCCTCCCCCTACATGGAGTTTGGAGGCTGACGCACTGGCGAATTCGAATTGATAACTTTTTTCTTGGGTTATTATTAGTGCAACTGCATGGTAAGTCAGTTACACTGTACCATGTCGGAACCGTTGGCATGTTATATTGGTGTAAGTCGTTGAGTGAGTGCTGAGGGTATGTGTGTCGGCAGCTGAACGCGAGCGTGACGAGCGCGACGGCGCTGCTGATGGCGGTGGCGGGCGGCGGGGGCGGCGGCGGCGCGGGGGGCGCGGGCGCGGTGGCGCGGGGCGCGCGGCGGCTGCTGGCGGCGCTGCTGGCGGCCGCGCGCAGCCCGCTGGCCGCGCCGCACGCCGCGCGCACCTTCCTGCGGCTGCGGCGCGTGCTGCTGCCGCTGCACCCGCTGCTCGCCGACAACGTCGCCAGGACCACGCTCAGGTACGTACTCCGATTTCATGGTTTAAAGAAAATAAAAAAATTAATCTTGCTGCTTCTACATCAACCAAGAGGCCAAGGCCAAGAAGAGATTGTTACATTGCTTCCTTAGTAATGTAAGAAGAAACGTGAAATGTAAATGTCGGTGCAGGCTAGTGAAGCCGCAGTGCGACCTGGAGCCGGCGCTGGAGGAGGAGCCGCTGGAGCGGGCCACGCTGCACGCCATCCGCCACACGTACTGGGCCACGGTGGAGCCGCGCCCGCACGGGCCGCCCCCGCGGGAGCTCACCGCGCCCGGCTTCTGCTACGTCTTCCCCTTGCTCAAACACGGTCAGTACGTTAGCTGTCCGTACGTACGCGCGTGCGTTAACTAATGCACCTTAGGCTAGAGGCTAGAGGCATCTGGATAGCTACCGCCAAACAATTCGTCATGTTCCGGCTGGGAGGCTGAAGAGCCAATCTTTTCTTTCTTTTTCTTTGTCCATGGGCGACGATAGCTCCTATAGCTAGTTACCATCAGGTGGATGGTTGACTCGAATTCTGGCTATTTTCATAAAAAATAATATAGCGCGGCGATGCGTAGCCACGGCCTGTATCGCCACGCCAAAAATCAGGTTTATCCCTCGCTTATAGATGTTTCACATCAAAAGTAGGGTCTACAATAACGTCGTCAAGTTTTCTCAGTAATCGTATTATAATACATATTTTTGTAATGGACACACAGGTTTGTCGGCGAGCTTCACGCGCGGCGACGAGGAGGTGATGTCGATGGGGCTGAGCGTGGTGACGCAGCACGCGGCGCGCGCGGCCGCGGAGCCCCCGCCGCCGCACCTGCAGCCCGACCTGCTGCCCCTCGACCACATGTTCCGTCTGCTCATCGACCTCCGGGGTCAGTTCAACTTGAAAGATCCATTACTTATCTATTTGATTCTAATAATTTTAAGAAGAAGAAACATAACTCTGGTTAGATGAATAAAACATGTTTAGAAACGACTTCCGTGGTCTAATAGTTACCGTACCGGACCGCCACGCCGTTCGAAAATATTGAATGAAGAAATTAAAGGAAATTCGCGAAACCCCATAAGTAATTATGTATACTATGATATGCCCGAAAAGTCCACGGAGAAGAATGAACATTTCTGAATATTTATGTAAGTTGCAATATGAATTTTTCTAATCTCATTGGTCCATTCTCGTTGGTCTGATAACACACAGTGTTCTTGTCTTTGTTCTGTCCATGGCACCCGCGACACTGGGAGGGTTGTGTGAGTGTAAAGGGCTATGAGTGTGTAACGTAAGCTGCAAGGTGTAATGTGTGTGGTGTGGTGTGCGGTGTGCAGGCAGCACGAGCGGCGTGGTGGCGTCGGCGTGCACGGCGGCGCTGCTGGAGACGGCGCGCTGCGCGGCGCGCGCCCGCCTCGACCAGGAGGACGTGGGCTGCCTGCTGGCCGGCCTGCAGAGCCCGCAGGAGGTGTGTATGACGCAGGGCGCCCGAGCGGCGTCGATACAGCGTTGGCAGGCGAACTTTTTACCCGACTGCCAGGAAGGGTTTAGTTTTTGAAACGGTACACTTTGCTGCAGCGACGACACCGGTTCTGCATACCGCTGAGTGCGTGGGATCGGAGGTCACGACGGAACATCGGTATCCTTTTACCCCTTAATTGAATATTCCGTTTTGTGAATGTAGTGTATAATTTCCTTCCATCTCTGGGGACCCCAAATCCATAAATAGACTGTACAGACGAGTGACTCCTTCAGCATACGTAGCATAGCTGGAGCGCTCAAGCATTCACATATAACCGTTACATGCCCGTTTTAGGGTTTGTGTTGTGGGGCCCACCGATCCCCCTTGTACAATACAACCGCCGTTGAACTGAAATCGAAATTTTCCTAAATGTCTGCGGTTTTTAAAATGTGTTCAGTGGCTATTTAGGTGATGGCAGGCCTACGTTTGTCATATCGGTTCGGTGCTAATTAACGATGGCGAATGGCGTGCGCTCAGGTGGTGCGGGACTCGGCGCTGCGCGCGCTGCAGTGCGTGGCGGGCTGCCTGCCGCCGCTGCTGGACGAGCCGGAGTACGGGCTGCAGCTGGCGCTGCGCCTCTACGTCGCCACCTTCGACGTCTCCGAGGAGAACAGGTAAGCGCACCCCGTAGTATCGGAAACGTTAATTAATAACATTGTTACTATATTATTCTTCCATGGGGTTTGCCTGGATAGCTCCCACTCTTGAGTGTGAGTCAGTCAAACGACTCTTGATCCAGCTGGGGACTTGGGAGGCAGTTCTTTCCTTCTTTTTTCGCCCTTTCTTGACCGGCAACGCATCAGTGATGCATTTGGTGTTGCTGATGTTCATGGGCGACGATAGCCACTTGCCACCAGGTGGATCGTCAGCTCGTTTGCCGGCTAATTCCATAAAAAAAACAATAAGAAAGGATTGTTCATTTAATATCTTTCGTGCTTTGGCTACATCTGTTAGCTCCGTTAATGTTAACCGCGAAATGCGCTTTAATTTACGCATAACGCCAACATAAATTAGCGTTAATTTTAACGCGTTGAAATCCATGTTTCACGGCATTAACAATGCCATAATTATGTGACTTATAATGCGTTCGACTGTTGGCCACACCTGCGTAGGTTCATTATTATATTGTTAAACCGCAGTGACCAATCATTATCGGCTTCAACCGATAAGGCAGTCACGGGGCGCGAGAAATGGGCTCGCAGTCAAGCATGTTAGGCGCTCCACCCACTGAAGACGCGTCCCGCCGCGGTGCGCAGAGCGACGGATAACACAACTGCGCGCGGGGCGATTTCCCGCGCGGTGCCGCGTCGCCAGTGTGTTGTGCTAGGCGTGATTTCTATATAAATTGACATAATTGCATACAATGGTAAAATCTGCCATCCCGCGCACCGCGACGGGGCGCGGTGCAGTGGGTGGAGCGCCTTACTACATGAGGCTGGGTGTGTGTGGGGTGCGTCAGGCAGGTGGCGTGCGCGCTGTGGGCGCAGCTGCCGGGCGCGGAGCGCTGGGTGGGCGCGGCGGAGGCGCAGCTGGTGGCGCTGCTGCTGCGCGAGGTGCAGCACCCCGCCGAGCCCGTGCAGCGCGCCGCCGCGCTGGCGCTGGCCGCGCTCGTCGCCCGCGCCGGCGACCCCGCGTGCGCGCTGCCCGCCGTCATGCGCCGCCTGCACGACCTCTACACTGAGAAGCTGCCGGTACGCTGTCACCTCTTATGCCCGCCTAACCCGCCTTCCACTTTCCAAAAGACTTTCTTTTTGCCAACCTTACAACATCCTCAGACGACCAACACGAATATTGTGAAATCGTTGCACGCACACTTGTAAATAAATACAAATAAATATTCCCACTCACACGTTGTTACAGTAAATAAATATTGAGTTGAGGGCATTCATTTTTAAATTAGACGATCTCTACATCATTTATTCATCATCACCATTTGTTTACTTAGAAAAGAGAAATCTTAATTATTTTTTCATTTTCCATTTGGTTTTCACGCGGCCCCGATGACATCACAGGCTCAGGTATCCGAAACATTTTAGGCTCGCCCGCCATCATAGTATTTTTTGTTGCTACATTTTATTTTCATTGCATTTTCACGCATCGCTCATCATCATGTGATTATATTTTGTTGTTTTATTGAATGTCTTGCTGTAAAACATTTAGTATTAGATTGTTTATGTTGTTTGTAATCATTAATGTAATATTTGAATGCGACAATAACAGGCTTTGTATCCTTGTAAGTATACAATAAAATTGTAGGGTTACAAATAATAATGGAAAAATATTATTTTATGTGTATATTTTATTAATTAAAACTATAATTAGCATTTAAATATTTAATGAATATGTGAATTATTAAAAAATTATGCATATTCATTATACATCGTGGGAAAAGATTATACAAACGAGGACTGCGGTGCCTCAAAACTCATCACCTTGGTTCAGCCCGCTTCGCACACGTCGCACTGGATTATGTTTTGATAAGATGATTTTTAACCGACTTCAAAAAAAGGAGGAGGTTCTCAATTCGACTGTATTTTTTTTTTTTTTTTTTTTTTATGTTTGTTACCTCAGAACTTTGGACTGGGCGAACCGATTTTGATGATTCTTTTTTTAATCGAAAGCTGATGGCTGTCATGTGGTCCCACATAAATTTTATTGAGATCTGACAGTGGCATCCATGACAAAACTACATAAGTCGTAAATTTGTGTTAAGATGTGCGCGACAAATTGACGAATAACTCAATATCACGTCAACCGATTTCGATGATTCTTTTTTTAATACAAAGCTGGTGCTTGTCATGTGGTCCCACATAAATTTGAACGAGATCTGACAAGTACTTTTTGAGAATTTGAAGTCGGTTATTTTTTGTTAGTAAAATTTAGATTATCAAACAATGCGTCAGCGGGTAGCCGAGACTCGACAATATCCTGTTCTCAATTTTAGTCTAAGATAGGCTGAGGTTGTAGTATTGTCCACGCGAACCGGTCGCGCGGCCCGTCGCGGCTATAGCCCGGACACGGGCAGCCATCGCCATTCACGGCCATTCGACCTATGGCGGCCACCGAGGCAGCACACCAATCGCGATTACTAGATATTGTAGTTGTTGAGACCATACTAAATTCTTTTTATACAGTCCGCTAGTATTATTTAAGTCCTAGACCACCTTTGGGCACTAACATTTTTGGTCCTTCGAGCCGGATATCCCGCGCGAACAGTATTGAGTAAAATAATACAAGGAATGTATTGGACGTGCGCAGATAATCCCGGCGAAGAAGGACCAGTTCGGTCATGAGACGGAGGCGGCGGTGGACGAGTGGGGCGCGCGGCGCGGCGTGGCGCTGGCGCTGCGGGCGCTGGCGCCGCGGCTCGCGCCGGCCGAGGTGCCCGCCGCCATGGCCTTCTTCGTGCAGCTGGCGCTGGGCGACCGCCGCGAGCTGGTGCGCAACGACATGCTCGCCGCCGCCATGGCCATCGTTGACATGCACGGGAAGGTATTTATTTTCTTTCAACTCATCCATTTTTTATGTTTTTACAACGAGATATTGCATTAACGTTTTATTATAATAATAGTTACTAAACTAAGTATTTGTAGAGTATCAGTGTAACTCAGGTATTCTGTAACTGTAATCGAATTTAAACGTCTAATCTCTCCACGTTAATAAACGAGAGATTAAAATTAATTCAAAGATTGTACTATATTTCATTTTTTTATTGTACTTTACAAACAATTTTTCTTGCTCAAACTCTTCGCCTCAACGTGGCCTCAATAAATCCCTGCCATACTTAAGCAGCGATTGTCTTCTTGTCGTGTGTGTGCAGGAGACAATCGGCAGCCAGCTGCCGGTGTTCGAGGAGTTCCTGGACACGGCGCCCAAGTCGGGCGGGTACGACGCGGTGCGGCAGTGCGTGGTGCTGCTGGTGGGCTCGCTGGCGCGCCACCTGGAGCCGCACGACGCGCGCATCCGGCCCATCACGCTGCGGCTGGTGGCGGCGCTGTCCACGCCCAGCCAGGAGGTGCAGGAGGCCGTCAGCAACTGCCTGCCGCACCTCGTCACCGCGCCCGCGCTCGAGCCCGAGATCCCCAATCTCATGAACAAGCTCATGAAGCAGCTGCTCACCGCCGAGAAGTACGGCGACAGGAAGGTCACTAATTCATTTCTTTAATTACATGAACTTTTTAACTGAATATTCAATTGAATATACAATGACAGAAGTCTTCCTTCTGCGAGACAGGGCGCCGCGTACGGCATCGCGGGCATCATCAAGGGGCTCGGCATCCTGTCGCTCAAGCAGCTCGACGTCATGGGCAAGCTGACGGACGCCATTCAGGAGAAGAAGAATTATAAATATCGTGAAGGTAACACTTAATACTTTCGTAACAAGTACTGCTTGTTGTCCGACAATGTATTTGGTTGTATACAGGGTTTTTTTGAGGTTGTGCACAAACTTTACCAAATGATTCTATAGCATTTACTAAACATATCTTATACAGGTACTAGTGCATTATAAAGCTTAGTTTTTAAGTTATTGGTAATTCCATTTAATATGGGTGTACATTGTAAAAGAGTCTTTATTTGTGCTATGTTGCGGGTCAGTACGGTCATAATCATTCAAACTATTGTTTCATTTTAAATGTCATGTCATTATTGGCTTGACTTATCAATAAAGGCCCATTTTGACGGAGAGCTTCTCGTCTCGAAGAAGCCACGATCGAAATAATAAAAAAATCTTTCTTACATTTACACCTCTCGCTATTTGACGACAATTTAAAAAATAAAATTTCAAAAATAAATTTAAAAAATAAGATACAAAAAATAAAAAAAATTCAATAATGAAATCATAACGAAAGATGACCAATTTAATGGGCTGAATATCAGGCCGAAGTTTGTGCACAACGTCAGGAACACGGTGTATAAGATTAAAACTTATAATTTGAAATTTATTTGTTGATATTGAGTGTCGTCTCGTGTGTGTGTGTGTGCAGGCGCCCTGTTCGGGTTCGAGATGCTGTGCCTGAAGCTGGGCCGGCTGTTCGAGCCGTACATCGTGCACGTGCTGCCGCACCTGCTGCTGTGCTTCGGCGACTCGTCGCAGTACGTGCGCGCCGCCGCCGACGACACCGCCAAGCTCATCATGAGCAAGCTGAGCGCGCACGGCGTCAAGCTCGTGCTGCCCTCGCTGCTGCAGGCGCTGCAGGACGACAACTGGAGGACCAAGGCCGGTGCGTCACGTCACTTGCTCTCTGCCTTCCATAGCTTGATCCACAAGCTTTGCTAAATCTTCATTAAGATGGATTGTTTCCACCGCACTGGCGAAGTGCTGATTAAACACGTTCGAGAACTTATTTACACAAAGAGCTGAGCTAAGTGAGACTAGCAACACCAATATAGTAGATCAATAGTAGGGAAAAATCGCCATTCCTAAGTATCGTCGGCATTAGAGTCAGTTGTAGTGAGCCAGTAAGGGAGTCCCATCCGTTGATCCATCCATGTCAACGTAACGTGTTGGCGTCCGTGCGCAGGTTCGATCGAGCTGCTGGGCGCGATGGCGTACTGCGCGCCGAAGCAGCTGTCGTCGTGCCTGCCGTCCATCGTGCCCAAGCTGATCGAGGTGCTGAGCGACTCGCACATGCGCGTGCAGGAGGCCGGCGCGGAGGCGCTGCGCGTCATCGGCTCCGTCATCCGCAACCCCGAGATCCAGGGTTAGTCCCACCACTCTGTCTGCCCCTGTGTGAGTTCCGGATGACGTGACGTACAGTTCTGTACCGTGCGGTGTGTGGTGTGTGTGCGCAGCGATCGTGCCGGTGCTGCTGGAGGCGCTGCAGGACCCGTCCAACAAGACGTCCGTGTGCCTGCAGAAGCTGCTCAACACCAAGTTCGTGCATTTCATCGACGCGCCGTCGCTGGCGCTCATCATGCCCGTGGTGCAGCGCGCCTTCCTCGACCGCAGCACGGAGACGCGCAAGATGGCCGCGCAGATCATCGGCAACATGTACTCGCTCACCGACCAGAAGGACCTCACGCCCTACCTCCCCAACATCATCCCCGGACTCAAGAGCTCGCTGCTCGACCCCGTGCCCGAGGTATAATACAAATACACTTTATTTGTACACCAAATTAACATATAAGAACAAGTGTTCAAATAGTCTACAATTCCAAGTTTCGTCGCAGTAAGTTAAGCTTTCACTGATAAATGATGGACAAGCAACCAATAAGCGTACTCTTTAATTTACTTTTCAAGACTTTGCTACATAATTTGTTACCATATCATGCAATTGTACGCGAAATATATATTTTCGCGACGGCCACATGAATCGCAGTGATACACAACATGGTGCGCATGCGCAGGTGCGGTCGAAGTCGGCGCGCGCCCTGGGCGCCATGGTGCGCGGCATGGGCGAGAGCAGCTTCGAGGAGCTGCTGCCGTGGCTCATGCACACGCTCACCTCCGAGTCCTCGTCCGTGGACCGCTCGGGCGCCGCGCAGGGGCTCTCCGAGGTGGTCGCGGGCCTCGGCGTGCACAAGCTGCATAAGATTATGCCAGGTGATACGCTTACTACCTTGATAGCGACGTAGACATTAAACTTTGGTATTATTTGTAATCGTATCATAAACAGTACATGGTAAGGTAAGGTTCACACACTCTCTGTAATGGTCCATCTGTTTTTATGGTAACATATAGCCCGCTCCACCAATCAGTAATGAAATGCATAATTGTTCGACAGACATAATAGCGACGGCGGAGCGCACGGACATCGCGCCGCACGTGAAGGACGGCTACATCATGATGTTCATCTACATGCCGGGCGCGTTCACGACGGAGTTCACGCCGTACATCGGGCAGATCATCAACCCCATCCTGAAGGCGCTGGCGGACGAGAACGAGTACGTGCGCGAGACGGCGCTCAAGGCGGGCCAGCGCATCGTCACGCTGTACGCCGAGTCCGCCGTCACGCTGCTGCTGCCCGAGCTCGAGAAGGGGCTCTTCGACGACAACTGGCGCATCCGGTACAGCTCGGTGCAGCTGCTGGGCGACCTGCTGTACCGCGTGTCGGGCGTCACGGGCAAGATGAGCACGGAGACGGCGTGCGAGGACGACAACTTCGGCACGGAGCACTCGCACAAGGCCATCATGGCGGCGCTGGGCGCCGAGCGCCGCAACCGCGTGCTCGCCGGCCTCTACATGGGCCGCAGCGACGTCGCGCTCATGGTGCGCCAGGCGGCGCTGCACGTCTGGAAGGTACCGCCCGACTACACTCACCTCACCTACCTCACCTACCTCACCTTACCTCGACCTGTTAGTAAGTCACATGATCGGTGCAGGTGGTGGTGACGAACACCCCGAAGACCCTGCGCGAGATCCTGCCCACGCTGTTCGGGCTGCTGCTGGGCTGCCTCGCGTCCGACAGCTTCGACAAGCGGCAGGTGGCGGCGCGCACGCTCGGCGACCTCGTCAGGAAGGTACTTACTATATATTGCGCTACTCGTGTAGTTATATATCGCCGCACTCATTTGTTCGTTTAACTGAGAGATCGTTTGTGTTCGTGTCAGCTGGGCGAGCGCGTGCTGCCGGAGATCGTGCCCATCCTGGAGCGCGGGCTGCGCTCGGAGCACTCGGAGCAGCGGCAGGGCGTCTGCATCGGGCTCGGCGAGATCCTCGCCTCCACCTCGCGCGACGCCGTGCTCACCTTCGCCGACGGACTGGTAACTACACTGAACCATTGTAGCACTCGCCATTTCGATTAAACGAAACAAAATACTGCAACTACAACTTGTAGATGTTCGAGTTGAAGATGATTATTATCATTATTGAGCCACTTTATTTGGAGGCGAAGAATCGTTGATTGACGGTTGACGGTGACGTAATATTCGTTGTTCAGATCCCGACGGTGCGCACGGCGCTGTGCGACGAGCTACCGATAGTGCGCACGGCGGCGGCGCGCACGTTCGACAGCCTGCACGCGACCATCGGCAACAAGGCGCTGGACGACATCATTCCGCCGATGCTGGAGCAGCTGAACAGCCCCGACGCGAAGCTCGCGGAGGCCACACTCGACGGGCTCAAGCAGATCATGGCGATCAAGTCGCGCGCCGTGCTGCCGTACCTGGTGCCGGTGCTGACGTCGGGCGGCGCGGGCGGCGGCGTGGACACGCGCGCGCTGTCGGCGCTGGCGGCGGCCGCCGGCGGCGCGCTGGCCCGCCACCTGCCGCGCGTGCTGCCCGCGCTGCTGCTGGCGCTGGCCGAGGCGCGCGGCACGCCGCACGAGGCGCGCGAGCTCGACCACTGCCGCGACGCGCTGCTGCCCGTCGTCGATGAGGCCGGCGTCAGATGGTATGGACGACCTTCACCTTAACCAAATAAATAATAATAACTACTTTTTTTTAAATAAAATATACGTTTATAATGGAAATTATTTGGTGGAGTAATTTGAAATATAAATTGCAGCATAATCGACACCCTATTGGAAATAGTGCGCACGCCCGAGAGCGAGACGGAGAGCTCGCGCCGGCGCGCGGCGGCGGCGCTGCTGTGCGCGTTCGTGACGCACACGCGCGCCGACCTGGGGCCGCACGTGCCGGCGCTGCTGCGCGGGCTGCTGCTGCTGTTCGCGGAGCCCGCGCGCGACGTGCTGCAGATGGCGTGGGAGGCGCTGTCCGCGCTCACCAAGACCCTGGACGCCGAGCGGCTGGTCGCGCACGTGCCGGACGTGCGCCAGGCCGTACGCTACGCGGCCGCCGACATCGATGGCGACCTGCCCGGCTTCTGTCTTCCCAAGGTACCCGTTATTCCATGTCTATGATCTTTACAGAATTTTACATTAGTACATAATTGAGCGTCATGTGGTGTGTATGTGTTGTGTTGCAGGGCCTCAGTCCGCTGCTGCCGCTGTTCCGCGAGTCGATCATCAACGGCATGCCGGAGGACAAGGAGGGCGCCACGCTGATGCTGGGCGAGCTGGTGCGGCTGACGCCGGCGGCGGCGCTGCAGCCCGCCATCATCCACGTCACGGGCCCGCTCATCCGCATCCTCGGCGACCGTTTCAACTCCAGCCTCAAGGCCGCCGTGCTCGACACGCTCGCCGCGCTCATCGCCAAGGTACACTAATACCGATACCGAAACCGATACCGAAATATCAACATGCACATTTATCCAAACAGTAAAAATGGTTAGGTTAACTAACTTATAAATTTTATTTCCAATGCCACGAATACAATTAAAAGTAAAACAGACTTAAAATAGAACACAATTACAAAAAAAAAAAATATAAAAACAATAAAAAAGTAAAAATAAAACAAAAAATAAAACATACAGCTACAAAATTATTGCTAGATTATGCTTATCTTTTCAGCAATGTACAAATTTATGAATTGTTCAGGTGGGCGTGCAATTGAAACAGTTCCTGCCACAACTGCAAACCACGTTCGTGAAGTCGCTGCAGGACCCCAACCGGCCCGTGCGCATCAAGGCGGGCAGCGCGCTGGCGCAGCTCGTACTCATCCACACGCGCACGGACCCCATCTTTAGCGACGTGCACAACGCCGTCAAGACGGTCGACGACCCCGTCATCAAGGAGACCATGCTGCAGGCGCTGCGCAACATCATCACGGCGGGCGGCGGTCGCATGTCGGAGCAGCTCGCGCTCAGCGTGCTCACCACGCTGACGAGCCCCGCCATGCTGGCGCACCCGGAGGACCCGCCGCGCGGGCCCGTGGGCGGCTGCCTGGGCGCGCTGCTGCACTGCCTGCCGCCCGCGCACCGCGACGCCGCCGTGCTGCACCACGTGCTGGCCGCCGGCCACGCCCCCGCCGCGCACCGCGACCCCACCCCCGACGACTGGCTGCTCGCGCACGGCCGCTCGTGCGCGCTGCTCGTCGCGCTCAAGGAGACCCCCGAGGTGGTCTACACCGACCAGTTCCGCGAGAAGGTGGACAAGGCGCTGCTCGGCTACCTCGCCAGCGATAAGATCCCCATCGCGTGCAACGGCATCCGCGGCATGGCCTACCTCATGCGACACCTCATCCAGCAGGATCGACCGATTCCCCCGGCCATATTATCACAATTCGTTAGGGTGAGTGTTCGAGATCTCCCACTCCTGTCTCGATCGTCCAGATTGGCCGCCATCGGGCCATCGGGCACGTTCATTAAGCGTGTGACTGTCTCCTCAGAGCATGAATCACTCGAGCAACGACGTGAAGCAGCTGATGGCGCGCGCCAGTGCGACGCTGGCGCGGGGCGCGGAGGGCGAGCCGCTGCAGCTGGGCGGCGAGGTGCTGCGCGCGCTGCTGCCGGCGCTCGTCAACGGCACCAAGGAGAAGAACACGTACGTGCGCGCCGGCGCCGAGAGCGCGCTGCGGGCGATCCTGCGACTGCCGCAGGAGCCAGACTTTTACCTGGTAACCTTCACGATTAACTAGCTTCTTAACGCAATGGCTAATAAAAGTAACAAATATTAACTAATTTCTATTACTAAATATTTGTTACTGAAAAAAAAATGTATAATTATGTATGTGTCCGCAGCAATGCATGTCCCTGCTGGAGGAGGGCGCGCGCGAGGCGCTGGGCGACGTGGTGCAGCGCGTGCTGCGGCGCGCGCACGCCGAGGGCCGCGACGAGGAGCTCGACTGCACGCTGCTCACCTAACACCACACCCACACCCTCACCCACATCTCCTGTATACAATACAAACACTATGCAACATATTATATTATTATTAATATACTTATAGTTACTTTATCTGCGAGTTTCTCTTCTTACCTGTTTTAGCTCTAGATTCAGTCAAAATGGTTCCTTGACTCATTACGTGTTGTCTTTTTAAAAAAAGCTCGCATGTTTATTTTCTACATTTTGGACGTACCGTGCACGCAATGCACACCCGCTTGCGGGGACCCGTGCCGTATTGCGCCATTATTAGGTTGGACGCAGGAACAAACGGACATGAATCTTAATGACCTTGATAAAGGATACACTAGGATAGGAATCACTTCTTCAAGTCCACTCATTTCGTCATCAGCAGACAATAGGGATCATTCCCTCTAGTTCTACTGCTTAGTTCTATCGTAGAACTAGTGGGAACAAAATTCGTATCTACGTTTTGTTCCCACTAGTAGCACTGAATGGAAATATGAAATAACTAGCTACCCGGACAGACTTCGTTCTGTCAAAAGTTTTATTTTTATTTTGAGATGTAAGCTATCCTATCTTTCAAGTAATTTCTTAATCTTAATATATATAAATTACGTGTCACGTTGTTTGTCCGCGATGGACTCCTAAACTACTTACGGCCGGTCTCAATAATGTACTAACAGCTAAAAAAATGTAGATAAGGCTGTCATTAGTACGTCATCTGTCATATTTTTCAATTTTTGCGTCTCAATAACCTGCGATGGATAGAAAATATATACCGATGACATTGATCTACCGTTCGGAGGGCCAAGTCATACCGTAGGTATGTTGGTCCATACAAAAATAAATACTTGCGTCTCAATAACGCTTTGACAGCTAACTGTCGGTAATAGAAGTTACCAACTATCGGAGTCTTTGACATCGCTCGATTTCGACGGATAATTGGTAGATTTCTCATATTGTAAAGAAAATTTATCAAAACATCATGGATTTATTAATCAGTGATGAGTGATAATGAATTTTGTGAAGCCTGTATATTTAATTCCACCTTTTTAATACGATACCAATATCGCCGAAATTGTCCTCGTAAAATATAATGACTACATATATGACTGAATTTTGTGAATCCAATTTTGTTTATAACTACCTAAATTCAGAATAAACATAATCCATAATCTAAATTTTACTAGCAAAAATTAACCGACTTCAAAGTTATTCAGAAACTACTTGTCAGATCTCGTTCTTTATGTGGGACCACATGACAAGCACCAGCTTTCGATTTAAAAAAAATCATCAAAATCGGTTCGCCCAGTCCAAAGTTCTGAGGTAACAAACAAAAAAAATACAGCCCAATTGAGAATCTCCTCCTTTTTTTGAAGTCGGTTAAAAACGGCAGTGAATGAGAATTGATAACAATTCCTATCTTTAAAGTTTTAGGTAAGTAGGTATTTTAATAAAACAAGAACACTAAGCTTTTTAAGTTAGATTTATTTTGAAATTATAACAAAAACATTTCGCCTTTTCAGAAATAATGGTGTATCCCTGCTACATCAATAGCTATTGGCTACTATTTGGGCCTTATGAAGAAAGGTACTTCATCTTTTGTGAAGGGTCTGGACTTCATCTGAAAAGAAACTTCCTTTAGTACATTTTTGGCAACAATTTTTGTTTAAAAGCAAAAAGAAGCAACAACCCATAATTGCTGGGCTCGGGGTGTCCTCTCGCAATGTGAAGGGTATTAGGCCATAGTCTACCACGCCGGCCAAGTGCAGATTGGTAGACTTCAAACACCTTTAAGAACTTTATGGGGAACTCTCCGGTGTGCAGGTTTCCTCTCGATGTTCATTGTTTTCCTTCACCGAAGCTAGTGATAATTAACTTCTAATACGCACATATTATTTGAAAATTAGCGTGCCAGGATTTGAACTCAGGCCTCGGACAAGTGGGAATAAACACTTCGTTCGGGAAACCAACGTTCTAACCGCTAGGCTATCACTGCTACAATTACTAAAATTTTTTGTTTACTAAACATAATAATATATTTTATTTTATTACCAAATAAAGTCTATACTCACGGTAATTGTTGAGCTATGTGTTTCATTAAATATAATCCTACTTTATTCATAAAACTAAATAAAATTATGAGAAAATATACGTTGTTTATATTTTGGGTCACCAAGCGACATAAACGAATGTCAAATGACAATAACATGTCATCGTCGTCCGGGATACCCATGAGTGATAAACGTCAAATGCTGCGTTTTGTTACTAGTGAAGCATTGTTCCAGGTTACACATAACATTATTTTATTAACTTCATCCGCGAAATTTACAATACATTAGGAACAAATTATCATTTTAATATTAAAATGAAATAAGTTTATAATCAAAAACACTGAGTTCCTTTTTATGATAAAAAGTATAAAAAAAGTATAAAAGTATAAAAAAATATATTGTTATGCGAAAACGAAATTTTCAGAGGGACATAAAAACCAGAGGTAGAAATGTCACTGAAATATTATCTTCCGATGATCTTACTTTTTTTTGCTTACTTTTGATTTGTGAGACGGCAGTTAGCGGGAGATCAATGTTTACTTTTTATCTCTGATATGTACCAGAGTTCCACTGACAGTATAATATTGAGACCGGCCGTTAACCGATTTTAATCAAAGAACAATGCCCAAAAATTATTTTTATTTTTTGTAGCGTCTTAAAACGTCAGTTATACCGAAGCAATTCAATATTTTTTTTACGTATTTTAATATTAATACCTGTACCTGTATTACCCAGGGTAAAATAATTTTATTAATAAGTGATGAATTGACTATAATAATAACAATGATGTCGTTATTGTCCATTTTCATTCGGTAAAAATGTTACCATTTTATACTTTTGTACTCTAATAGTAGAAAATATATTTTGATAGTCGTACGTATTTTCTGATTTTAATTATTTCAACTTGTGTAAAGTGAGTAATTTGGGCAATCTTTAATAAATAAATAACATTCTGCTTGAACTTTTTTATTTTTATATTTAAAAATATTACCTTTCTCCATGTTCATGAAATTCTTATATGTAATTTAATCTTTCAGTAGTAGAAAAATGGCAACTTTTGAATCGTTTTTAAAATTGACGTTGGCGTTTAGTGATCACATCGTGACATTCGTGGCATTACATACTCTTCCGGCATCGTTGTTTTGTTGTGTACCAGCTACTCTATGTATAATACTTCTATGGTTATAAAACATTAAATATCAAAATACTTTGGTTCTGGGGTGTGCCTGCTGAAAATTCTTATATATCTAAGCTCAGAAATTAATGCTGCATTTTTTAGAATATTTTTTATTTTAAGACGCTCAAGTTGAAAATGAAATAAAACTATGTATGGCAGTTTGGCATTGTTCTTTACACACCGTGTGCAGTTTGATCCAACTTGAAAGATAGGATAGCTTACATCTCAAAATAAAAAACTTTTGACAGAACGAAGTCTGTCCGGGCAGCTAGTCTAATATATAAATTACGTGTCACGTTGTTTGTCCGCGATGGACTCTTATACTACTTAACCGATTTTAATCAAACTTGCACACCGTGTGCAGTTTGATCTAACTTGAAAGATAGGATAGCTTACATCTCAATTTATAGTCGCAATATTATTTTATTGCAATTTTTTTTGACAGAACGAAGTCTGTCCGGGCAGCTAGTTATATATATAAATTACGTGTCACGTTGTTTGTCCGCGATGGACTCCTAAACTACTTAACCGATTTTAATCAAACTTGCACACCGTGTGCAGTTTGATCTAACTTGAAAGATAGGATAGCTTACATCTCAATTTATAGTCGCAATATTATTTTATTGCAATTTTTTTTGACAGAACGAAGTCTGTCCGGGCAGCTAGTTATATATATAAATTACGTGTCACGTTGTTTGTCCGCGATGGACTCCTAAACTACTTAACGGATTGTAATCAAAGAACAATGCCCAAAAATTATTTTTATTTTTTGTAGCGTCTTAAAACGTCAGTTATACCGAAGCAATTCAATATTTTTTTACGTATTTTAATATTAATACCTGTACCCGTATTACCCAGGGTAAAATAATTTCAATAATAAGTGATGAATTGACTATAATAACAATGCATGATGTCGATATTGTCCATTTTCATTCGATAAAAATGATACCATTTCATACTTTTGTACTCTAATGGTAGAAAATATATTTTGATAGTCGTACATATTTTCTGATTTTAATTATTTCATATTGTGTAAAGTGAGTAATTTGGGCAATCTTTAATAAATAAATAACATTCTGCTTGAACTTTTTTATTTTTATATTTAAAAATATTACCTTTCTCCATGTTCATGAAATTCTTATATGTAATTTAATCTTTCAGTAGTAGCAAAATGGCAACTTTTGAATCGTTTTTAAAATTGACGTTGACGTTTAGTGATCACATCGTGACATTCGTGACATCACATACTCTTCCGGCATCGTTGTTTTGTTGTGTACCAGGTACTCTATGTATAATACTTCTATGGTTAAAAAACATTCAATATCAAAATACTTTGGTTCTGGGGTGTGCCTGCTGAAAATTCTTATATATCTAAGCTCAGAAATTAATGCTGCATTTTTTAGAATATTTTTTATTTTAAGACGCTCAAGTTGAAAATGAAATAAAACTATGTATGGAAGTTTGGCATTGTTCTTTGCATACCGTGTGCAGTTTGATCCAACTTGAAAGATAGCTTACATCTCAAAATAAAAAAAACTTTTGACAGAACGAAGTCTGTCCGGGCAGCTAGTATATTATAAAATGCTAATGTTAGAACGTGAAGACACGGTTTTCTCTATCACCACCAATTCCAATCGACTCCCCGTTGGGGTGGTAGATACCCCTTGGTCTCCTGTTGAAAGTAAGAGTTTGGTGGCGGGGGGTGGAAGAGGGTGGTTGTGGGGGGCGAAAATGTGAAAAAAGAAGTGGTCAGAAATCAGAATAGTCTGGCCAGCTAATGAATGGCCCCTATGGTTTCCCATAGGGATAATATTATTATTAAGACAAATATTATTACTGGTATCTTACTGAGAAACCTACTTGGGTGATGCCTTTGGTGTTGCTTATGTCCGGGTGCTACTGACTATAGCCACTTACCATCAGGTGGATCATCAGCTCGATTGACTATTTCCATAAAAAAAATGGTTGTCTGTAGTCAGTTTACGGACGGTAGTTTAACGTGACAACGTCATGACAAAGCTCCGCTCCACTCAACTACGATCGCCTACGGCATCAGCTACGATACGCCGATCGTAGCCGATATAGTGTCTCTCTCGCTCGCGGAACGCTACATTTTTTCATACATACGCCCGGCGCTCATCGTTTTAATAGAGGTTATCACGTCAATAACAAAAGGATTAGTAACATTTTAAATAAAAACTTCCAAGTTTAAAATGATTATTTAATTGTCTTATAAATGTGGAATGTTTAAGCATCAGCAAAACTTAACAATATAAGTAATATACTCCTTTATGATCTATACATTAATGGCTGCGCCGGAATGTGCCTTACTTAGAGCAGATGTGGCTAGTATTGAATTCCTTTGGAGTGTCGAAAAAACAGCAACCAGAGAGGTTGCTCTATGTGTAATCGCTTTTGGGCTTACACTTAAGTTCATATTATTATCATTTATAGCCTATGAGAAAAAAGTTTGAGTATGCCATCTTTAGAGATCAACAAATTCATGGGGTATTCTGACATGAAACTAAACATATTTTTAACTATATCTAAACATATGTATAAGTATTTTCTGACACACGTGAAGTTTAATTTTACAAGTATTGTCGCATTTTGTGTAACATTCTATTTACGTATAATGGTTGTGACACATTATTATACTAATTAGTAAAATAAAAAGTGATTGTTAACTATGCTTAGAACTCTTCCTTTTTAGACTTTTTTGTGAATCCTTTGCCCAGTATTAAATCATTACATTCCTGGCGGTTAAGATTCGACAAAGGAATGCGTTCAAACTCCTGGTCGCTATCGCCTAAGATAATAAGTTCTGGTGGAGCTCCGGTGATAAACTTGACTTCGACACGTTCATAGGATGGGGCGTCTTCCATCACAAATTTTTTCACTTCGGGAAGTCGATTAAGTGAACAGCCTCTGCACGTCTGACATAGAACAATAAAAATATTATGTTATTATGAAAAATCTCACTCAGTAATACCAGAACCAACTACCAAGCCATAGCCCATACACGGTCATACACCCACCTCTATACGTGCTGATACGATATCCGAAGTATCATAACTTGCTGTTCCTGCAACTAGTACACACATCAATAAAAATAAAATGTTCAAGGACATGGTATCAATAAAGTAATTAATATATTGCCTATAATTTCAATTTTCTATAATATTATGAATATCGTTTTTTGTAGCGTTTGTACTTTGTAGATGTTAGCTTACTGACAGCCGACAGGTTTGTCATCTGTCAGTGACGTCAGTGAGAGCAGAGTATGATGACATAACATGACATTGACAAGATTGATTAGTACTAACCATAGATATTATGTATCTATGGTACTAACCTAGAGTATATATCTATGGTACTAACTACGTTTGACACCATGGATATATTACTCTATCTGGATCACAGACTTTTGCAGAGGTGCCTGAAGTTCGATGACGTCATATCAGAATGACCATTTTTTGTAATCTGTCCATGTTATCTTTAGTCCCAGGATATTGTCAGTAGGAGGTCATTCGATTGTGATTTTTTTACAATGATATAAAAACATTTAAGATGAATAATGTGTACCTTGATGTTCAATTTACTCTTACCTACTTAATTTTGAAGAAATTTTAATAAAATGCATTATAATTTTTACCAGCTGAAGATTACCAATAGAAAATATTTTGAAGAACCATATCAAAATAGGACATAATTTTTATAAGTAAGTGTGGATACCCCACAATTATGAAGGACCACCTCAGTTCGGCCTGTGATTGGTTGAATGGTCATTCCGATATGACGTCGTCGGACTTCAGGTACCTCTACAAAGTCAGTGATCCAGATAGAGTAATATATCCATGCGTTTACTTTATACACTGTTTAATAGTTATATTTTTTATCTATGATTTTGTCTATCCATGATTCATAGTTTTTTGTATTGTAATTTCATAATTTGTAAGGTGTCAAACAGACAGCAAACTCGAAAGAATGAAAATAGTGAGCTGTAAACATGTTTCGTAAAATTAGAAATAAAGAGTAAAATTTAAAAGAAGATTAAGAGGAAAGTTAATTAAAAGAAGCTTAAAAAAGTTTTGAAACGTAAGATGGAGGAAAAACACAGAAAGTCCATCCAGAAGAACTTCACCTCCTTGGTGGAGCAAACAGACCTCGACCTGATGGTGTCAGCTCTGTATGAGAAGGGCGTGTTCTCGGAGCAGATGATTGAACCATATAAGGTAACACTTTGGTCTTATTAAAGAATAAATAAAGTGTTTGTATCTAAAATACTAACGATAGTTTCGTTACTAACATTATAGTGTTTACGTCCAATCCAACATAGCATAGACTTAAATAATACATATACTATTAAGTAGGTCTATGCAACATAGTATGCTTTGTGTATGTTTGTTTTGTTCTTATGGTGGACAGGATACAGCCAAGGATGCCCGATCACGAAAAAGGCAGTTGTACATGGATATAACGCGCCGCGGGCCTCGCGCTTTTGAATACTTACTAGAAGCACTGACAGAGGCGGGCCACTGGGGCCTCGTGCGGGACATGGATCCCGAGAGTGCCCTGCACTTCCCGGGCAGCAGGAATCCTCCAGGCTCCTCGGGCATAGGTACAGTTGCAAGGAATCTTGTCACATTTTCTTGTAACCAATCTTGATTGAACTGTCTTTCTAAACATTTATTTTTTATTATTAAAAACTTTTGATTCCTATAAATACATTATAAATATAATATTTTTTGACAGGTTGTTCACGGCCACATGAAAGTAATTTTCTCAGTATTAGTGCAGAAAAGAAAAAAAATAAAAATGTAATGGAAACAAATGAAAGTAGGTACAAACGTTTGTAAGTACTAAACACCAAAATTTGCGATATATTTAGCAATTTATCTGATGTTTTTACTCGATCTATTTAATTGATATTGTTGTTATATGTAGTTTATTTTTTGCATTCCATTGTTCATTTATTATTTTTATATTTCTATGACATTTCTGAATACTTATTTATTCCCTTTGTCCCCAGCTCCTAAACCGAATACAGGATCAAAACCGTTGTTGCCCGTGGTACCCAGCAAGATTCCCGAATTCCACATTGTGAAGTCCACTCAATTCTTTGAAGAGAATGGAGACGGTATGAAAATAATAAGAAGAAATATTATGCAATCACTTAATCTAATCAGGTTGAAAGGTTTAGTAAGCAACTGGTTTATGTTTTGTGGTACTTTATTGTGATTTCACACACTGTTAATGTTCTTCTAATGTATGTAATGTCCTTTAAGTTTAGCATTTTACATACCTCAGAAGCATTGATCAAGCATCAACATCTTTGTATAGGAGTAATTAATTGGTTTGGATGCAATTTATTTTCGTTTTGTCTAAATAATAATATATTTGCAGAGTTCAAGCTATACCGCACACGCAGCCGGCTGCGAGGCATCCTGCTGCTGTTCAGCTACACACAGTTTGAGGACGAGGCCTACCGCAGTGGTGCCGATGTAGACTGTCACAATTTAAAGTATCTCTTTGATGAGTTTGGCTTCAAGACACTCGTGTACAATAACCTCACACGACAGGTACGGTTACACACTCAAACTTAACAGAAACCCAGTAAATTGTAATTGACTTAATGTACAGTCAAAAGTCTCTTGGTAATGTGGTGTGTGTGCAGGAGACGCTGGACACGCTGAAGTCACTGCGCAAGGTGCAGCTGCACGAGGCGGAGTGCGTGTTCGTGGTGGTGTCGTCGCACGGCCACGAGCGCGCCGCCGGCTCCGACGTGGACGTGTGCTGCTACGACGGCTTCGTCAGCGTCTACCGGTTCATCGAGTTCTTCAGCAACAACAACTTCCCCGAGCTGCTCGGCAAGCCCAAGGTCTTCATCTTCCAAATATGTCGGTACGTGTCTAAACCTAAACTAGTTTAGTATTGTTGGTATAAAGTAAAGTAGAAAATATAAAGTAATACACATAATGGTCCGTGAGCTAGCGACAGATTTTCATGACCAATTTCCTCTCAAGCGAAAACTCGTGAAATACTTCAGAGAGTTGCATTATATAGCATGGTGAACGTCAGCTGCCGCTCCAAGGGTGGGTAGGGGGGCGGCAGCCTTTCAAACATGTAAAAAAAAAATTGTTTTCAGTCATTTCCTCCCGACTGAAAATTTGTTAGATGATAGATAACGTAATTATTTAAAGGTAAAAAAAAGTCAGCTGGCCATACCGTGGTGGATTATACGTCAGCTGGGCACGCGAACATGCAAAAAAAATTTTTTTGTTCAGTGATATCCTCTCACTTGAAAATGCGTCAGATGATACTTTACATGTTATTTTGAGTAAATAAAAACGTCAGCTGGCTGTATGTTGGTGGAAAGGTCGTCAGCTGATGCAGTGAAAGGTGGAGATCGCTTATTTACATTCGTCAGCTGACGGGTTTTCCACCAACTTAGAGCCAGCTGATGTTTTTGTTTATTCAAAATATCACGTAAACTATCACCTGACACATTTTCAAGTGAGAGGAAATTACGTAACTACAATTATTTTACTTTAGGCTCTATGCACGCGCTCTTATATGTACTAATCGAATCAATACTCTCATATCTATTTTGGATAGGAATCAATTACGTAAAAATTTATAAATATATATAAATAAAAAAATGAAATTTAATAATATATAAATGCAGTTATTTATTTTCAATGAAACTGTAGTGTATAGAACGATATTTATTAATTATACATTTTTAAATTTCGTTTCAAAAATAATCATTCATTCACTTTGACTCGTGCCACTCTCATCTTTTTCTGATTCACTATCACTGTCATCAGAGCTGTCCATTGTGGCTATTTCTTCATCGTCATCTATTTAAAGATAAAAAATGAAGTATTTATATCATTTGTTATTTAATCAATATAAATAGAATAAATAAAATGTTACCTTTTTCTGGTTGGATAGTTATTTCAGTAATCGATGATGGTAATTGGTTTCCAGAAAACCACCTGAAGTCATATCTATTGTCGACTTCTTCCCATCCATAGTCTATGGTATGGGTATGGTCCATAGACTTGAAATCTATAGACTTGTATTCCTTGTTCTTTACACTACATTTTGTGTAAGTTTGAGCAAGACAGAAACAGACTATGACGCACAGTGACATTAAATGTGGCGTGATGAGGGAAATACGCTTTTAAAGATCATTAACATTTCACGGAAGTTTTTTCGATACGCTTTTAAAGCGTATTCACAGATGAGGGGACTTGGACGAAATAAAGGAGGGGGCCCAAGTACTTTCTACCAGTGGAAAATTTGAAAGGTGGGGCATATTACATTCTGTTTGAGAATGTACAAGAAGCGTTTATTTTGAGCAGCTACATTAGATATAATATAATATTATACATCTACAAATACCCACATACACATGTTACGTATATCAATCAATCAAATATTTTATTTGTGAAATAAGGTACATAAGGATGGTAACATTAATAAATAGCTCTCTTACTCTGCCAATTATTGGCGTACAAAATTGATTAAAATTATTCTAAAATTTGATTTTTCATAATTATTTATTAAAGTAAAATAACTGTAGTTACGTAATTTCCTCTCACTTGAAAATGTGTCAGGTGATAGTTTACGTGCTATTTTGAATAAACAAAAACATCAGCTGGCTCTAAGTTGGTGGAAAACCCGTCAGCTGACGAATGTAAATAAGCGATCTCCACCTTTCACTGCATCAGCTGACGACCTTTCCACCAACATACAGCCAGCTGACGTTTTTATTTACTCAAAATAACATGTAAAGTATCATCTGACGCATTTTCAAGTGAGAGGATATCACTGAAAAAAAATTTTTTTTTTGCATGTTCGCGTGCCCAGCTGACGTATAATCCACCACGGTATGGCCAGCTGACTTTTTTTTACCTTTAAATAATTACGTTATCTATCATCTAACAAATTTTCAGTCGGGAGGAAATGACTGAAAACAATTTTTTTTTTTACATGATTGAAAGGCTGCCGCCCCCCTACCCACCCTTGGAGCGGCAGCTGACGTTCACCATGCTATATAATGCAACTCTCTGAAGTATTTCACGAGTTATCGCTTGAGAGGAAATGACTGACAAAAAATACTATCTGGCTCACGGACTAATGATTCAGATAACTAAAACAACACTCGGTAGTATGAGCTGGCTTGTGTTTATTTATTTTGTACGAATTTTCGCAGAGGAAAGCGTGAGAACCGGCAGTCCCGGTCATTTGAGATGGACCACGGCGGCGCGGGCGCGGGCGAGCCGGACGGGGCGCCGCGCGCGGCCGCCGCCCCCGCCGACACCGACACGCAGCGCGAGTACTCCGACATACTGATTGCGCATTCCACTGTGCCAGGTATGACCGCTACTTTTAATGTTCACCAACTTTGCTGGTAACATAATATGTTTGAAACAAGGTTAAATCAACCTGCAAAAAAAAATTTGTTTATTATTCAGTCCTTTGACTCGGCAGCATTCAGTAGAAAGGATTCAGGGACTCCTGTTAGTTGTAAAACTTGCATGAAAAAACAATATGTCGGTTACATGATTCCATTGTGTTCCATTTAGTGGGAGCTTAGCTGGGATGTGATTAGAGTTGTGTGTGTGCAGGTTTCGTGTCGTACCGCGACCCGGAGAAGGGGTCGTGGTACATCCAGACGCTGTGCGAGGTGTTCGCGGCGCGCGCGCACCAGCGGCACGTGCACGACCTGCTCACGCTCGTGGACCAGCGGCTCGAGGCCACCTTCCCCGGCCAGACCTCCTCCATCGACAAGTGGGGCTTCAACCGCCGCCTCTACCTGCACCCCGGACTCTTCGAGGACTGACCGGGACCGAACGTTACCTAACACACTGGATGTGTTGGAGAAAGAGTTCAAGCGAAACATCCAGTAAGGTGGTGCCAAAATGGGGTTTTAATTTTAAAGAAGTGGACGTAACGTGACAGTGACACGCGTTACAGTGCTTGGAAGGGCTTGAGAATTCGCGACAGCAGTGTGACAAATTATGTGCTTAATGATAGCAGTGGCCATCCCATACCAGACTGGTGTTCATTACTATAAAATCTAGAGAATCACTAATAAACTAATAATGGGATTATTGAGATCTTTAGGGTACGTAAGGGTTACGATACGTATAATAATGTGATATTAGGATGTAATAAGTAATTCTTACTTTTTTATCATGAATCTAGATACTTGGAATACTGCACTTGGTTGTTCTTATATCATTATGTAATGTCACAGATTTGTGATTTAGTTATATTATTTTTTCATCATATTATCATTTACGTCGCCACTGCGCCCTAGTTGCGGTGAAATGTAACAAATTAACTGAAATAAATGAAATGTAACAATACTTTGGAGTATGTAATTACCAATTTGAGCAAATTTAATTGTAATTTTGTATATGGCTCCCGTTAAACTTATTTACGCCCCAACTCAGTCACTAACGGTTACATGAATCGCTCCTTAGTAAAGAATCACCATACAAATTCTGTGCTAAGGAGTGATTTAAGTAACCTTTAGTGACTCTTGAGTTAGGGCGTTAGTGAATTAGGGTTATATTAATATTTTTAACGGGTTTATTTTTTATGCGGCATTGACACAGTTTATCGTCTAAGCAAAATTACCACAATGTTTTATCGTTAATTGAAGTGCATTTATTTTAAGTAGTGTTAAGATACCCAAACTATATTTTTGTAACTTATTGTTTATGTAATTTTAAATTTTTATCGAATTATAAAATAAAATAATAGATTAAAATGGGTTTCATTTCATAAAAACAACCTTTGCCATACATCTTTTATTAAAATAACAGATTTAAGGTCACTTACAAAAATATACATAGATTTGGTAGTCCAATCAAGATATTATGACTTATTTTACTAGGTATCATCACAACAATCCAATGTTGTTCTCACATGTGGTAATAGATCTGCATTCTGAAATTTCATCATTTTCGTAATTTCACAAAGTACGGAATTTATTTCAATTGGACAGGATTTCTCTAAAAATCAAGTAATATCAATACTTCACTGTACCAATACCAATACCACAGACTACTTTTCTCTTACTAATAAGCCATATGGACTACTCGGCTATTACAGATTCCGATAGTATAAAACATTAAGAAATATAATTATTTTTTATACACAGGACATGAATCAAATGCATGACAAATGTACTTATAAAATTCGATAGACTATACTTGTTTGGTTACACTGAGCTTTCAAATGTAGGGACAGAAGAAGTACAATAAACTAAACTAAGTACAAACCAAAGAGAGTGGAAGATGACGCCGCGGCACCGACCAATATTATGGGTTGAGTATTTAATACAAGTCCTGTACTAAGTCACTTAACGATTGCTTCAAACGCTCCTTACAGAATCACTACAAATTCTATACTAAGGAGCGATTTAAGTCCCCGGCAAGTGACTCGTGAGTGCGGCCGTAAGTGTGTTTCTTTAAATAAATTGGTCTAGAGTACACGTAAATATAATGTGTTAACGTACCAAACGGTGCCAACGGTCGCGGAGCTCGAACTGTTACGTTGCAGATAATTTAAAAAAAAATTAAATATGGGCTTCGGCTATGTAATAAATAAGTGTGTACTTAAGGAGTTATACTGAAACAATGCGGCCGCGTCTACTGATTGGCGAGCGAGGCGACGAGCACGCCGAGCCCGCCTAGGTCGGCCAGGTGCAGCGCGCGCGCGGGGGGCGCGGGGGGCGAGGGGGGCGGCGGGGGCTCCAGCCAGCGCTGCACGGGGCTGATGAGCGAGCTCTGGTACAGCCAGTTGAGCACGGAGGTGCGCGACCACCACGGCTCCACCGACTTCCACTCGTAGCCGCCCACTCGTCCCACGCCGTCGTTCCAGCTGCGCTTCTCCTCGGCGCCGGCGCGGTACCGGCTCCAGCGCTCGCAGCACCGGAGCCGCGCGACGGCCTGCTCCGCCAGGAGGTCAGCCTCGGGCTCGGCCGTGTCGTTTGTCAGCAGGGGCGCGACCGCGGCGGGGTACACGGTCGCGGCGGGGCCGGGGGCGAGCGGGGAGATGGAGGCGAGGTGGTGCAGCGCGGGCAGGGCGACGTGCGAGACGGCGAGCGTGGAGGCGAGCAGCGCGGCGAGCGCGGCGAGCGAGGCGAGGTAGGCGAGTGCGGCGGCGAGGCAGGCGCGCGCCAGGGCCGGCAGCAGCGCGGCGGGGCGCGCGGCCGCCAGGTCCGAGTACGTGAAGAAGCCGTGCAGCTGCGCCTGCTTCAGCGCCACCTCCCGCTCCAGCCACTCCAGGCCCGCTTCGAATGATTGCTCGCTCACGTACACATTCCAATCCTGATGGAACAAGTCCAATAAATTATTTTAACACTATGCTTCAGGAACCATTATCTCAAACGAAGAAACTTATTTAAAAAAAAATAGTACATATAACGCTTTATATTTCGCAAATAGATTCCTAAATTCAATCCATAATATATTATAAATTATCAGCTCGTAGGTTGTAGTATATTCAATAAGAGAGCCAACCAACAAAAAATATGACTTACAATAGCGCTGAGGAACTCGATTTCGAGTTTTTTGAGTTGGCTGAGCTCGAGGCCACCGGACGCCGCCCACTCGGAACATATCACTTCGTCATCTTCGCCGTCGTCTTGCAAAAACTTATTACTAACCATCTGAAATTGGTAAATTTATATCCTGTAATGCCATGAACAATCACTTCCCAAGAAGAAAGAACATAAATGGAGAAACTCTTAAACATATAAAGTATCAGTTTGTTACATGATACTACATATTTTGGATAGAAAAGAGATTTATAAATAAGTATATCTTGTGGTCTAATTATAGATTTGTCAATAGCTGATGTTAATGCGCCACCATGAAGATGATCGATGACCAATGGCTGTTTGACGTTTACAGATACTGATAATGATGTGTTGCCATGTGACTATTTCTTTGATTCAGGCAATCTATTGTATAGTTCTGTTATTCTATATCCATTAAAACCATTCCTAACCTAAGCACAATGGGTTTCAGAGCTAGTCATGCTGCATATAATTTACATATTAATGTGTAGTAAATGTGTGTAATGTGTACCAAGGAAACGAGGAAGAGGTCAGCGGGCGTGGCGGCGGCGAGGTAGTCGGGGTTGCCGCGCTTGAGCCGCTCCAGGTAGAGGATGGCCAGCACCAGCGCGCACGGCGACACGCACGCCTGGCGCGCGATGCCGGCCGCCGCGTCCGCGTGCAGCCGCCGCAGCGAGCGCCCGCGCTGCGCCACCGACCACAGCGAGCACGAGATCTCTACACATACCCAACACCATATTGTTAATGTAACGAGCCGACAACCAGTAGTTGGCCACCCGATGCGTTGGCGGCCAAGAGAGAAAAGAGAAGAAAGAAAAGATCTGGCTCCCAAGCCAGTAAGCAAACCAGCAGCATCGTGAGTCGTTTTGCGGCTGACTTAAGGAAGAGGGTGGTATTGAGCCAGGCAGGCTTATTAAAAGATACCAGAAATAATGTTAATGAATAAATAAATAAATAACTCTTCATACTCATAGCCCCATACTAGGATTCCCTGTGTCGTGGGTGCCATGGACAACACACAAGACAAGGATATTCACACCAAGATCAAGAACAGAAATTCAAACTCATACCTAGAACCTTTTTTTTTTTTTTATCTCCGAGGGGGAAATCTTCGAAAGATACCCGCAACCCAAGGTTGCGGGTTATGTAGGATTTCTACCTACTAAAACCCCCTCGTCAGCCATCCGCTGCATATGGTGAGGCACCGGGATCTCTTAAGAACGCACCGGTGCCTCATACCTAGAACCTAGGACCCTTGGTGCGGCAATCTGGCATGGTAACCATTGCGCCACACAGGTTATCATAATAATAATGATATTTATAAAATAAACCTTACGCGGAATCTTACAATCATAAAATACATCAATACAAAACATTTGCTCTATAACATTAACATAATTTTATTATGAATGTTGTAAGTTAAGACATAGGTACCAATTTATTAATTATAATTATCAAGTTCCCTGTAGTTTGTTCCTGTATGCTCTCAAGCTACTAGAAATGCCATTTAAGTTAAGCAGATGAATGTAATAAAATAGTTGAATCTTCATAAAACAAAAATATTTGATGATTAAACGAACTTACCTTTAAGTGAAGTTCAATCCCAATTATTCGAGAGCTTCGTTCGAAGATATTAGCATAGCAACACTTGTAGTAGCCACGTACCGCCCGCCATTTCGCACTGAATTTTAGAGGTAGATAAAAAATAAAACATGAAATTATCAATTTTTGTAGGGTAGATTTGTAAAACCTCACTTAGTTGGGGCGCTCTCCTCTTCGGTTCGTCTGTACTGTACCCCTACATACTCACCTATATTATCATGTAGTAACAGCATATAGCATAAGCAATCAATCATTACTTATAATAAATCAGTTATTACTCAGCATTCCGTTGTTTCACTAGTCTCCTCGTGGTCCAACCAGTACATGGCGACCCGAGCCAGTAACGTTAGAAGTTCCCCTTATAAGGAGTGGAATTTATAAACATTATCGCGTTCGGTGCAAGTGCAGTATTAGCAAGATGAATTATTACAATTTAAATCATTGTCTACTTTTGTCGCCGCGTGTGAAAGTAAAGTTTTGTGATCGTGAAATTTTGAAAAATGGGTTCCCAAACCAGTAAAACCGAAGAAACTGTGTACAACACCAACACAGCTTTGGGCATCGACGTCTCAAAGCACATGAGGAATATCAGCGGGCATGTGTCTTTGACAAATTGCATATTAATCGCAGTCATTACTCTCATGGCCATTGGGGCGCTGCTTATCCTGTATAAGATGTATAAGAAGTGTCACGGGAATCTGGTGCGGCGTGAAGTCAACGAGTTCGCTTTGAGGAGGTACGCCAGCATCCTGCGCCGTCCGCCTGCAGCTCTGGGCCAGTTGGGTGCGAAGCCGGAGGAAATCGTGTAATTAGTGCGGAAATTAGTGCGGTCACAGTGCGGTAAAGTGCGCGGCCTAATAAAGTGTAATAGAAATAAAAGTGTAGTGTTCGCGGCAAAATACGGATCAAAGGACTGCGCGATTTCCTAGAGAATAAGTATTCATCTATACTATTGTACTCATGTATTCATAGAATATAAGGTAAGACATGGTTAGTCTCTATTAAGGTATGTTTTTGTTATGGCCGAAGTATTAGAAAAGTTAGTAGAAGATTTAAAAGAAATACGTACATATTTAGTAAAAATTGGTGAAAAAAGAAGGCAAGGTAATATTTCTGTTTTAAAGTTAAGTGAAGCAAATATTTTGTATGGCCAATATAGTACCTTATTTAGTAAATTACAAAAGGAAATAAAAAGTGGGAATTTGTCGAGTAGTACAGTAAATTTAATTAATGAAAATTCTGCAGTTTTCATAAATTTATACAACGAAATTGTACAATTGTGTTCTGTTGCAAAGTGTAAGGAACAAGTAAGCACAATGGCCACAGATAATTCTAGTATTTTTGATTTAAAAATAGCTTTGAGCTTGCTGCCCGTCATGAATGATGACGATAGTGTTACAAAACAACTTATCGAAAATATTGAATATTACGAGTCTACTTTGAGTAAACAGGAATGTAAGAAACGATTAATTACTTTTGTATTGAAAAGTAGACTATCAGAAACTGCGAAGTTGAAATTAAATCGGTCTTATGATAATGTCGAGGATTTGATAAGGGATATGCGTAAACTATTACTTCCTCAGAAATCCTTCACCGCGATCCAGACCAAACTGCAGCGGGCTGCACAGAATGGCAAGTCAGTTGCAGACTACGGGAAGGAGATATGTGAGTTATTTGTTGATTTAACCATATCGCAAGCCGACGGCAATTCAAATGCCTACAAAGTTTTAAAGCCAATTAACGAGAAATATGCTATTAAGCGTTTTGCTGACGGCTTGCGTAACCCTAAACTAAGTACGATTATAGCGGCGCGTAACTACACGTCTTTGAAGGACGCCATACAGGCTGCACAGGACGAGGAGGTATCCACATCGACAAACTCTTCGGAAGTCGTTGGTATGTACAGGGCTGCTCCGGGTTATCACAGAAACAGATTTGGTTCTTATAGGCCCGCGAGGGCCCAGGCAAGCCGTATTAAATGGCAACGTGGATTTTTCGTGAGAAATAATAACGCGTCACGGAATAGATATAATACTTTTGATAGGCAAGGTTCTTATCAGGCGAATAATTGGCGAGGAAACAACAGAGGTAGGCCACGTCGAAGTCGAAAATCCTCTGCATTTTCGACAAGGAATGTAAACACCTTGGAAACACAACAAGGTACAGCTGAGTCAGAGGACCACACACTCAGCGCAGATTTGAGTCACTTTTTTCGAGCCTAACTATGTTTATGCATGCAGCTCTCTAAATAAAGTGTCGCTTCAAGTAGGCAACTACATATATGGATGGCTAGTTGATACCGGGGCATCGGTGTCAGTCATCAAGCGCGACTTGCTAACGTATTTACAAATTCCATTCCATAGAAAGAGAGTTGTAATTAGAGGAATTGGTGGTAATGTTTTTACAGAGGGCTATGTTGACATTCAATTACGTTATAACAATAATTATTTCTTGCACAAGTTTTATGTTTTGAAACAAATACCTTCTAGCACAGATGGTATTTTGGGACAAGATTTTTTGAAATCATTTAACGCGATATTAAATTTTGAATATAACACACTATCTTGACAACCGAATTTAACAAAAAGATATCAATTCCGTTAAATGTTCAACCGGAAAAGTATAACTATTTGACTATTCCCGCGAGAAGCGAATCGATTCATTTCATCAACACCAACGAAAAAGATGAATTTGTTATAGAATGTCAGGAATTATGCGAGGGTATATTCGTGGCTAGTACTATTATCAAACCGGAAAATGGAAAATTTCCTATAAAAATTTTAAATACGAGAGAAAGTGATGTAAAGTTGCAAAATATATCGTTCAATAAATCAAAATTAAATGATTATTACATTTGTCATTTCAGTAGACCAAGAATAAACGCGGATAGAGTCAAGCTATTATTTTCACATTTAAAATTAGATAACTTGAATGATGAAGAAAGAAAATCAGTTGAAAATATATGTGCCAAATTTCCGGATATTTTCCATTTACCTGGTGACAAGTTAAATATTACTTCTATATACGAACACACTATCGAACTAGAGCCTAATAGTACCCCTATTTATTCGAAACCTTACCGTTTACCGCAAACGCAAAAAATTGAGGTAGAAAAACAAATACAGGAAATGCTCACGGATGGCATAATAGAAGAAAGTACAAGTGCTTGGTCTAGTCCATTATTATTAGTACCAAAAAGGTCAGATTCCACAGCTAAAAAGTGGCGCATTGTAATTGATTACAGAAAATTAAATACTAAAATAAAAGACGATAAATTTCCATTACCGAACATAGCAGATATCCTAGACTCCTTATCAGGTTCTGTATATTTCACACATTTAGATCTTTTTCACGGATTTTATCAAATTGGGCTTAACCCTAACAGTAGACAGTATACCGCTTTTACACATAAGAAGCAATATCAATTGACTAGACTTCCCATGGGTCTGAAAACCAGCCCAAATGCATTTTCGAGGATGATGACTATTGCGATGTCAGGTCTTAATTACGAAAAGTGCTTAGTCTACCAAGACGATCTAGCCGTATTTGGAAGGTCCCTAGAATCTCACAATCAAAATTTGCTTGACATTTTTAGTAGACTTCGTAAAGTAAATTTAAAGCTTAATCCAGATAAGTGTATTTTTCTACAAAAGGAGATGTTATATTTAGGACATGTGGTGTCGGAAAAAGGTGTTTCTCCCGATACATCAAAAATACAAATTGTACAAAATTACCCAAGACCACAAAACACTCAAGAAGTTAAACGCTTTGTAGCTTTTATTAATTATTATCGCAGATTTATTAAAAACTTTGCCGAAATTGCCTTCCCATTAAATAAATTATGTTGTAAAAATGTCCCCTTTGTATGGACAGACGAATGTCAAGCAAGTTTTGAAATGTTAAAAAATAAATTAATTAACCCTCCCATTTTACAGTACCCAAATTTTGCGGATGACAATATTTTTATATTACAAACGGACGCGTCAGGAGTAGCTATTGGATCGGTTTTGTGCAACGGCGATGGTCGGCCTGTGGCTTACGCGAGCCGAAGTTTAAATAAGGCGGAAAGAAATTATCCCACTATCGAAAAGGAATTACTTGCGATAGTTTGGAGTGTAAAGCATTTCCGACCTTATTTATACGGAAGACAGTTCAAGATACAGACCGATCATCGACCACTAGTTTTTCTATTTGGAATGAAAGACCCGTCAAGTAGGCTCACCAAATTTCGTTTACAGCTAGAAGAGTATAATTTCACAGTAGAATATATCAAAGGTCGTAACAATGCAGCTGCAGATGCATTGTCACGCATAGTAATAACTTCCGATGATTTAAAAAGTATGAACTCAGGTTTACAACAGTTGAATGTAATGACGAGGGCTCAAAGAAAAAAATTGCAAGATAGTCAAATCAATCAAAAATCTCCGGTTATTAATAATCCTACTCCAAACTCAAGGTCTGATCAGCCGAGAGTCGTGGAAATTATTAAGAAACCGAAAATTTTTATTGAGTTGTCTTTAACTACTGTAAGAAAATTAAATAACTTGCGCAAACAGAATACTTTATTAGATTATTCAAAGTATTTTATATACGTACACGGAAAGTCAATTATTTATTTAAACCCAAATACTCGATCGTCGTTATCGCGAGGCGAAATGATGAGAGATTTGAGTTTGTTATGTAAAAAGCACTCTATAGAAGAGTTGTGTATAATACAAAATGAGAATAATAAAGAATTTATTGCTAGCATTATTGAGAAAATAAATAAATCGAAAGATTGGTCCGGACCACGTATATGCGTAATAAGAGGAGTTCAAAGAATAGATAATTTAGATGACAGACGTGTCATCCTAAATGATTTTCACTTATTGCCTACGAGCGGCCACTCGGGCATTAAGAGAATGACAAATAATATAAAGAAATACTATTTTTGGCAAAGTATGGATAAGGACATATATGATTACGTATCAAAATGCGAAACTTGCCAAAAACAAAAATATTGTGTAAAGGTAAAACAACCTATGACTATAACTAGTACGGCGCATAGTGCGTTCGAAAAAGTATATTTAGATTTGGTAGGGCCCTTGCCTGTAGATGACAGAAAAAATATTTATATATTAACCTTGCAGTGTGAACTGTCGAAATTCGTAGAAGCATACCCGCTACGAGCAAAAGATACGGTAAGTGTAGCAAGGTCATTCGTAGACAATTTCATCCTGCGCTACGGGATTCCGCGCGTTATCGCTACGGACCGAGGCACAGAATTTGTCTCAGACACAATGAAGCAGGTATGTAAACTATTGAACATTGATCACATTACGTCTACTGCTTATCACCATGAGAGCATAGGCGCACTGGAGAACTCACACAAACACCTAGGTGCGTATTTACGTACAAATTGCAAAAACCACACTAATTCATGGAGCGAGTGGATTCCTTACTGGTGTTTTGCCTACAACAATAGTGTTCATTCAGAAACCCAGTACACGCCACATGAATTAGTGTTCGGAAAATTATGCAACATACCTACAAATTTCTCAGGAAGCGAAGTGAGTCCCTTATACAATCTCGACAGTTATCCACATGAATTAAAATATAGGCTCCAAGTAGCCCAAAGGGATGCTAGGAATAATTTAGATAACAGTAAGGTAAAAAGAAAAATATATTATGATAGAAATATTAATCCAATAACATATAAGAAAGGAGACTATGTATTATTAAGAAACCCTTCCGGAGATAAAATGCAAACCATTTATCTCGGGCCGTATTTAGTTTTAGAAGACTTAGATTGTAACGTTAAAATTATGAAAAACGGCAAAGAAGACATTGTGCATAAAAACAGAACAAAGATTTTCATAAAATAAATAATGTATTCTTTTTAAATAAAATCTGATGGTATTGTCCCTTGCATACTTGTATTCCATTACAGTGGTAACTTAATATTTTATGACTAACCATGTACATATAAATGTATTATCATGTTATCTTACTTGTAGCATTACTGCTAATTTTGTATACCTACGTACTATTTTATATCAATTGTATCCTTTTAGTATTAGATGCAATGTATTGCAAAAAAAAATTGTACTCTGTATTTTTTTTTCTTTTTCTTTTATGGGGGAGATGTACTGTACCCCTACATACTCACCTATATTATCATGTAGTAACAGCATATAGCATAAGCAATCAATCATTACTTATAATAAATCAGTACTCAGCATTCCGTTGTTTCACTAGTCTCCTCGTGGTCCAACCAGTACACGTCATTCAGTTCAGAGATTTGCTGAGCTGTTTCATGTTTCACGACTAGGGGTGTAGTGTATATGACATTTACACTAGGGAGGGAGGGATGCTAATATCTTCGAACGAAGCTCTTGAATAATTGGGATTGAACTTCACTTAAAGGTAAGTTCGTTTAATCATCAATTATTCTTCGAGTTTCGTTCTCGATATTAGCATAGCAACACTTGTAGACGTTTAGAGAAGGTAGTCGTGAAACTAATGATATTATATTATTTTTAATTGTAATATGATAGCAATATTTTTCTCTTTAATTTCAATCTATTGAACAATATATTGGTGACAACAGTATATATGTAATACCGTATTTAAAACACACTCGGTAATTATGCTACTGATAAGTAGTTAACTGTATTTGCTATGAACATGACGAGTGTAATGTTAACCGAATAAAGTGGAATATCCACTGAATTCTGAAATTTTTATGTAAAATATTCATTAAAATATTTAAGGATAATAAGTAAATTACTTATATGAGGTAAATATAGATTTGGCAATATTATCGATAATATATATGGTATCCTTTTTATGTAACCCTTGCCAGTACTAAGAGAGTAAGTAATTTGATGATAATTGTGTTGACTGAAATTTGTTCTTTCCCGAAAGATCAATTTTTTTTTTGTAGCTTTTGGTCACACTACTACAGCGAGTGTAGCAACGAAAGCAGCAACTATGTCGCCAAACACAATTAATTCCAAACCTGTAAGTAGAATTAAAAGTTTCTATAAAAACACTGTTTTAATTAAAACATTATCTATCTATAATGTATATAAAAACATAAAACGTTTGTGCGGATGTTTTCTATAGACTGTGAAACCATCCAACCGATATGTCTTAAAATGGTTTAATTTGAAAGGCAATAATCCGAAAGTGGTTTGAGGCCACTAAAATCCATCGATTGATAAAGTAGATTTTCCATTTTTCCCATAAAACAATTTTGAACAGATTGTTAACACAAAAAACACTGATCTATAATTGTTATCAGAGATTTTATAAGTGTAATGGAACACACAGAGCATCCACCAGTCCTGTATAAAAAACGAAATCAATGTATTGACTTCTTTTAGAGTTTTGCGGCCGAAAATCACATGAAATATATGTGCTGTAAAAAATACTAAATTGAATAACATTGGATATTATTATGTTCCAAATTAATTAGTATTTAAGTAGTAGGCCGCAATGAAAATATTTTCTATAGAAAAATATATAAAATATAATCCTTATTTGTCTAGACTGATTTGAACAATTACCAAGGACCTGGGTGAACTGTCGTAACCTTATGATCTGTAGAATTAAGACTTGTGTGAAACAATAAGAGAAATTCTATTACAAAGTATTGTAAGGATAAAATTGTTTTCGTGGGGAATTGACGATACGCAAACTTCTGTTTTCCATCACATATGCAGTACTATGCGTAAGCAGTTGGGATGTTTTTCTAAGGGAAACAATATCCGGACTTGAATCTGGTAACGATAGTGTGATTAGTTAAGTATACATATAATACCTAAAATAAAATTACTCAATGTTAAAAAAAAAATTATGGGTGGAGGCCATTAAGAAACAATCTCATTGTTAAGTTTATAGGATGACAGATATATAGGCGGACCGCAGCCGCGCAGTCATAGCGCATATAATTAAATCAAACCACAATATCCTAAGTGTACCTCCGTCCTAGAACTGACACCTGCAACATTAAAAACAAGTAAGTAAAAAATAAGTACGTTGGGAGTACGTACTCGTATATTGTAATCCACGAGAGCTACTGGCAGACGTGTAAAGCATGCAATTGTACTTGTTTGTTGAAATAAATAAATAATAAATACATTATTGTTTGTCTTATTTTACAGTATCACTCGATGGCAAATTTAAACGATCATTTGTTGAGTATAATGTTGCCTTAGTGATAATTTCTGGTTACTTTGGAGGCGGAACCCCGTTGTTGAGACATGCACATACGGAGCATAATATTGTATAATTATACAATCTGCGGTATACATGCATGTTTTGCATGTATAGAAGATGTTTGTATCTCTAGCCTGGTAGGCAAAAATTAATCAATCGTCCGTTAGCACGGAATTAATCAAAAAATATCCAATATTCAAAAATTTTACTTTTAATTGAGCAATAAATAAATTACTAATACATTAAGCAATGGATAATACAATTAATCGTACATATACAGGGGGTATACAGTAGTATACCTACTATTTGTAATTTCATTATCATTGACCGGCAGGCCAACCAGAAAATAATTCACTCAATTAAGTTTATTTGTTTATTATTATTATGTAGAAAAGACAAGTATTCCGTACGCCTCAGTAAATTAAAAACCCGTTAAAAATATTAGCTATATTAAGCCAAACGGTATGTACATACGGTGTACAAATAGGATATAGCTTATTATTTTCTTCAATTCGGCTGAAATTGAACAACTGATCACATCAATTTATAAGAGTTTATAAGAACTTAAATTAAGTTTTCCTCAGATATTGAAATATAATTTGAAATTCGGAATTAGTACTCATAATTTCATATGCCAATAGGTATAGGTATCAATTTGTAGACATACATTTATTACTTTACTTTCAATCTAATTAAATCCATACTACATTGTACTTCAATGTCTGAATTGTTATTTTCTTTTTTATTGGAACATGTGCGATGTTATTGTATAATTAGGTACATTTATGCCAATTGTTCTACGCTGACATAAGAATGGTATGTTCCCGAATTTATCAACAAGACAAACTATCGTGAATCAATAATAGATTTGATAGATAAAATATCTTAGTCTTATTATTATTATAATCCGTATCGTGAGAACGTTTTAGAACTTACGTCTACGGCTGACAGTTTCAGGCTGTTTTTCTTAGGCTGGCTTTGTTGTCAGCATTGGCTACCTTTGTGTGAGAGTCACATATGCATAGTTCGACCAGCAGGTCGAACAATTTTTACGCTCCTTACGGCGGTTTTCAGAAATATTACTGAAAAGTTACTGTTGCTTAAGGGCCTGATGACAGGCTTAGCTGGTTATTGATTCGCAGACTTTATGATCAAAGTGAATTTAATTCACAACCCACGAAAAAAAAGGCATCACCAATGCGTTGTCGACGGAATAGACAGCTACTGTTGTTAAGGTATCACCGTCGGTATTGAGTACCACCGTTGCAGTGGTGCGGTTAGCAAAAAACTTTTAAAAGTTGATACTATAATAATTGTTATAACAACTTCACACTACTTGTGAACTTCAAAGTTCTGGATGGATGAAAGTAGTGCAATTTTCATTGTCATTATTGCTGGTAATCTATATATATAAAAATGGATGTTGCTAAGCGCTAAACTCGAGAACGGCTCGACCGATACGGCTAAATTTTTTTTTGTATGTTCCTTGGAGTCCACGGAAGGTTTTTATAAAATTAAAAAAAAAAAAAAAAAAAAAAAAAAAAAAATTGCGCGGACAATACTAAAACAATACTTTTCACATAAAAAATTGTTTCAGCATGTATGGTAGATGGTAAATATTCGAAACGGTATCCACGGGAATTAGTAGCAGAAATAATTAGGTACCGGGAGTAATGGCTAACCGCTATATCGTTGCCGATCAACTGCAGATAAAAGAAGATCAACAGTTGTAAAAGGAAATCAACAAAATATCGAAATTGATAATCGTTGCATTGTTCCTTATTCACCAATCCTATCAAAGACTTTCAAGGCGCATATCGTGATATGGCTGTGATTGGAGTTAGTGCTGAGATTTCTGTTGATGAAGTTAACCAATACCAAATGTGCCGTTACGTTAGTATTAATGAAGCAATTTCGCGCATTTTTCTCTTCCCATTCATGAAAGATACCACACTGTAATTCATTAAGCAGTCAACTTAGAAATTGCCCAAAGAGTATATTTCACTGCACAGAACGTACCTACTACAACGAGTTATTCAACCACTATATACAACCTTGACCAGTTTTTTTGGTATGTGTCAGAATGATGATTTTGCCCGAACACTGCTACTTAGCAGCGTTTGCAGTAAATGATTCCCATTGGGATCAAACCTCAAATGATGCTGTAATTTCTTTTAAACCTCAGCAAATACGAACATTGTTTTCTATAATTATATCGATATGCTTCCCGTCAAACCCAATTGATTTATGAATCAAATACAAAGATGATATATGTGACGATATCTTGCATCAAATGCGCACTAGAAAAGGGAATATACATTAACAATACACAGAAAAAATTTACAACGAGGCATTGATAATAATAGTTGAGGACATGTGCTTGATTATGTCAAACAAAGTATCGTCTCAATTAGGCATGGCCGTGCCGTTTAAGGGAATCAGAATAAATGTTCCGCTGTTGAACCAACAACAAAAATTTGTAAATGATGGAACTGGAGGAATTTACTATTTGGATGCTCCAGGTGGTACATCTTCATCTAGCAACTCATTGACCTTGGTAATGGCAAAATCCCTGTTAATGATTCGACTGGCTGCATTATATTTTTGTCAGTTTACTGAAAAAACAATCGAGCTCATACAAAACGTGTTCCCAAACATCTCTCAAAATTACAAAGATCATTTGTGGCTGAGCGTTCGTGCTATATTAGCTGCCAAAATTACGGATGTAGCTGAAATAAACTTCAAAATTCAAAATGAAATTGCCGGTGAATTAAAGACATACAAATTTCACATACACTATATGTGAATGATGTATGTGAACTGATGATCGTTAAATTTTCCGGGATTGACACCTCATAATTTTCAATGGAAAGTAGGATCGGTAGTCATAATGTTAAGAAATAGTAAATATTAACTTATTTTTGTAACTAATCGTCGTTTATTGTTGAGGTTTAGGTACTGTTAACTTTTGACAGAACGAAGTCTGTCGGGGCAGCTAGTTGAATATATTATTATTATTATAATGTACTCACGCGCGTCGACGAACGTTGTTTGCAGTAACAAGATGGAATTTTGCAGATGGCGAGAGAATCACCCTTGATTCGTGTAAATTGTAAACGGTGTTAGGTTTAAATGAACCTGTTACGTTTACATTTTATTGTGAATAAATAAATAATATACAGCCCTTGCTCGTTGAATAAAAATCCTTCGCAGTTTCATGCGAAAAAATAAGTACTTGTTTCAGTTCACCGTGTGCTGTGCAGCGTGACGTGAGTTCCTTTAGAAATATATACATATATATATTTATATTTTTCTTTTTTGTTTGAGTAATCCCAATCGTTGTCAAGTACTTTGTGTAGTTCAACGAAAACGAAGCGTGAAATATTAATTCCGTATGGAATATACGCTAGTCAGCTGCATAATGCGGTGAAGATTCTTTCTGGAACTCATTTACAATGCAGTGGGAATACCCCATAGGTAGATCCGATTAGCGAGTACTTTTTGTTGCAGTTGTCTGCGTAACACGGTAAGGATTCTTCATGAAATATATGTACAATGCAGAGGAAATACCCCCCAGGTAGATCCGATTAGAGAGTACTTTTTTGAAGTTGTCTACATAACACGGTGAGGATTCTTCATGGAATACATGTACAATGCAGAGGAAATATCCCTCAGGTAGATCCGATTAGCAAGAACTTTTTGTTGCAGTTGTCTCCGTAACACGGTGAGGATTCTTCATGGAATTCATGTACAATGTAGAGGAAATGTCCCTCAGGTAGGTCCGATTAGCAAGAACTTTTTGTTTCAGTTATCTCCGTAACACGGTGAGGATTCTTCATGGAATTCATGTACAATGCAGAGGAAATGTCCCTCAGGTAGGTCCGATTAGCAAGAACTTTTTGTTTCAGTTGTCTCCGTAACACGGTGAGGATTCTTCATGGAATACATGTACAATGCGGAGGAAATACCCCACAGGTAGATCCGATTAGCGAGTACTTTTTGTTGCAGTTGTCTGCGTAAAACTAATTCAAAAGTAATGCCAGCAGTAAACCCCACAGGAGTCCCCAAAGGACAATCCGATTATGTTTTGTATTTATATACTATTTCGATATAAATTCATTACGGAAAACTAGTACTAGTACATACTAGCGATGGAAGAACCTTATAGGTGATTATTGTTAGAAGGCACTTTTTATTTTTATTTAGAAGGCCTTCAAAAGAAAACGCGATTATATTTTGTATTTCAAATTCAAATTCAAAATCATTTATTCATGTAGGTATCATTGATACACTTATGCACGTCATCATTATGCACGTCGTATTTGTACACTAATGCAATATCAATTCCTTACAGAATACATGTACTAGCAATTAACAGGTACTTTTTTATTTGGAATCCATCAAAGAATAATCCGAGTATGTTTGTATTACATAATGTTGCATATAAGTTGATAAATTCCTTATGGAATACATTTATCAGCTTTGGAAGAACCCCCCAGGTAATTCCGGTTAGCAGGTATTTATTTGGAAGGCCCCCAAAGGACAATCCAGTTATGAATTTAAATAGTATTGTAATATATTTTCCATACGGAAAACACGTGCTAGTAATGGAGAGAATAAAAGAGGAATCCCTGAGGGTATTCATATTAAAATTATATATTCACTGATATACAACGAGTAACATAATATACTCACTTTGAGAAAGTACCTACTTCAAAATCGGCAACTGAATCGATTCCACGTATTTTTAATGTAGGTAATTTTTTGTCCCTAAAAGAAATTAAAATTAAGTAAATGATGTCACCCAATTCTTTAAACAGTCGAAACAAACAAAAATGAATTTTAAGTCAATGCAATAGGGTCCATTCAAGCATTATTATACTTAGCCACAGCCTCAAACACACACTGCCAAACGTACGAGTTGTACGACGTTAAAGAAATACACTACAAACGCAATAGATCAAAAAAATATTATAAAGAAAGTTCGCACACTTCCATACGTTTTCTCTCTTCCGCATATTTAAAAACAATCGGGAGGAAGCGAGACGTAACGAGAGTGTCATTCCCGGCCGGCGGTGTGATCGGCCCGGCGACCGGCGGCTTTTGTAATCTACGATTTAGTAAATTAAAAAGTCAGTCACACCGCACGCGCCGGCCGTATCAGTGATGGGATAGATTAGGTTTCCTTGATCAGCTGATTTGACCCAACTAGACTTTTTTCTGTGGGGACGTGTTTATTTCAAACATTCCATTAGCGGTGAGGATCTAAAAAATGGAATAATAGCTGCATGACGTAGTGAAAAGTGAAAAGTGATACTGTAGTATTAAATAAATTTAAACGACAATTACAACAACGTACATTATTGTGTATCGAACAAGGTGGTGGACATTTTGAAAATGTCATTATAAGACGACGCCGCAGGAGTTGATAGGAGTCTATGAGGATGAAGAGGGAAGCAACCAATTATTATCAGACCTGTAAGTTACCTACAGTAACTAAATTTAAATGGTTGTTTAATATTTGTAAATATTTTTATAATTCACAGCTTTTAAACACGCAGTCTTTTTTGTTTTGTTGTATTATTACTTAAGTCCGATTTAAACGTATTATGTAGGTAGTTCACTTAATTTTATGTGAATGATTTTTAGTGCGCGCCCAAACGGAATAATTTAGTAAAGCTCTTTAGTTCATACAATTCTTCCAAACTTATGCATTTTACTAAATTTTAATTAAAAAATGTCTGCTCAAACGTGTTAAGTGATAAGCCCCGCCCATAGAAAAATTTCTAAATCACTTGTTTACTTGCGTACAAAATTTGAAGTACTAAATTGCCCGTTTACACTTATTAATTTACTTAAAATTTAGTTATCTACATATCTACTTCTAAACAATAAATATTTCAATAAATAGGTATCTTATCATTTTAATGCCAAAACGATTGACATTGTATTAATTAATATGATTCAAAGTCGACAGTCCAAAAGCTGTAAAAAGTGATTGAAAGAGGGAATCAGAATTTGTTTATGAAACAATTTATCTTAGTACGATTAACTATTATTTTAGGCATATGTAGGTAATAATAATGTTTATGTTCAATAAAATCTTTGAATCTTTACCTAATTGGATGAGTTCAGTAAGTGATACGAGTATAACACCTAGCACTTAAATGAAATGAGTACTTAGGTAACAAACATGTGTTTAACAATGTCTAATGTACAATGTCGAATTCGTTTTCGTCCATCAGCTGTTACCGCCGCGCGCGCGCCGGCCCCCGCGGCCCGCGTTGTGGCCTGTGACGTGGGTCTCACTCTCATGTGTGCGTGAGTCTGTATTCTTGCTTAGAATATTATGAACATTCTTATTTCTTATTCTACGAGAACAACTAATTTCTTGAATAAACAATTATGAAGCTAATAAAAAATATTTCAGTGTAGGTATTATGATTAAAACTGAATAGGTATTCTAATTGGGGTGTTTAAGGGTGTACGTCATTTATGCATTCAATGTAGTGAAAAGTGACACTGTAGTAGGTATTAAATAAACTTAAACTTATTACTGACATTGTTAAATAATTTTGTTCTTTAATTTGAGGTTTATTAATCAATGAGTTCAAAATTGTTCACAGTCTACAGTACAAAGCCTGAAAAATGTGATGGAAAGAGAGAATCATAATTTGTTTACTATTTAATCTTCGTACCTACTACATATTTTATGTAATGATCGCTCGATCGCTAATAGTCAGCTGTTTTCGTCGGGGTGTACCTCACACACACGCGCGCACCGACCTTGTAGCGTTCGTTTGCTCTCATGTGTGCGTGCGCCGCTGGGTAGAATGTTCACACTTTTCGTTCGAAATGAGTATAACTTATTTCTTAAATAAAAAATTATTAAGCTATAAAACACAATTAAAAATACGTGGAATCGATTCAGTTGCCGATTTTGAAGTAGGTACTTTCTCAAAGTGCGTATATTATATTACTCGTTGTATAACAGATTTCTGCTTAGTAATTACGTGTAATTTCCTTGCGAATTACATTTGCAAGCAATTTTTAACCGACTAAAGTAGGGTTATGATTTTTAGTTACTTGCTGTATTCATCTGTATTTGAATACTGGAATTCACCTACCTGCTCATTATAAGCGTTGATAAATCGCTATCCAATCCAATCCAACGATTCCCTGTACGAATCCAACGATACACACTGTAGATCACTTTTACTTTGGTTAATTTTTCTTTTTAACCTTTTTATTATTTTACACAAGTAATTGATTTCTTCCTAACTATTTAAACTTTAATTTAAGCATTTTTGCTTTTAACTTCAATTTTGCGCCCGTGCGAAACAGCGAAGCACTGAAACGTGAATGACGAACCGAAGAGGAGAGCGCCCCAACTAAGTGAGGTTTTACAAATCTACCCTACAAAAATTGATAATTTCATGTTTTATTTTTTATCTACCTCTAAAATTCAGTGCGAAATGGCGGGCGGTACGTGGCTACTACAAGTGTTGCTATGCTAATATCGAGAACGAAACTCGAAGAATAAATCAGTACTTTGGGCAAAGAACCCATTGATTAATCAAGAACACATAATCTTTTTAACAATTGTTTACTAATTCACAAGTTGAGGAGGTGTGTTCTATGTTATAATAAAGTATAAAGCAAGGATTCACCAGTGACGGGTAGACTGAGGCAGGGCAGGGCGGGCAGCTGGCCGTAGTACAGGGTTTTGGAAATCCGCTTCAAGAACTCCTTGTGGTCACCCATCGTCTATGTGTTAAATTATATTACTTGTACAATATTGACATGATATGTCAGTTAAACTAATTACTATATTGTTCCTATCCCTGGCTAAGGGTGCACAATTTATTTTATGGCACCCTCCTGTAAAGTCAAGGGAAGTGACTTTCGCTGAGGATCAGTGTCAGTTTTAAGACAACTTGTAGCAGAATACACATCATTATAATATCATCATGAATATCTTAAGTTTTATGCAATCAATTATAATATATCTTTTGAAACTTTTCCACTTATTTTTATTATAATAATTACTTGCTACATAGGAGCGACAATTACTTATTTAAAAATCACTTTATTGATATAATAGAAAGACTAAATGTAGATCCCATACAAGTGTGCGGTATAAAATGTACATGGTATGGAAATATACTTCATAAAATATGTGTTGGATTTGTAAACAGATCACTAAAAACACATCTGTTGCATGCGTGAGTCATGCAGTATTGTAAGTCTTAATAAGATAATGGTGTTACGTCGTAACACGGGCCACGGCTTATCGCTACTCTGCTGCAGCAGAAAGCGGTTAAAAGATGACGTTATTGTTTGCTCGACGCAATTGCATGTGTCCACGTGAAACATTAAATAATTGCATTTTTAGATGGGCTCTGATAAGACAGTATGTCACTAACAAATCAAAGCCGTGTTAGACGTGGTATGGTAATTTAAGAGGTTCAGCCACGACATGCGTGACCTCGTTTAGTTTCTTACCTTGATCTTGGTTCTCGAGCCCTCCTTCTTTCGTTTCGACACATTTGACATAGCGACTGTATCGATTTCAGAAGTAAATGTTTACCACCGCGGATTTCCGATACAATTAATGTGAATTCCTTTTGGTGAAAACTGTATCTTTTTTTACCGTAAATAAAAAAACGGAGTGGGCTAAACACAATTATATGACATATTGACATTGACAATGACAATATTTTGACAACCAAGACCTATAAAATCCCAGGTTATACATTCCACAGACTTGTTAAAGTTGTTAATAAAACTATAACTTGGTTTTTGTTTCGTGTATGATAGAAAAGGATGGATGAAGAATAAGAGGATGCACACACAAATAACATTGTGTGTTAGCCGAAGTCTGAGCCGGGTACAATCCATCAGTCCGTGTAACTGTCAGTGTGTGACTATCTATATATATAAAAGAAAGTTGTCTTAGTTACACTATTTATAACTCAAGAACGGCTGAACCGATTTGGCTGAAAATTGGTGAGGAGGTAGCTTAGAATCAGGAGACGGACATAGAATACTTTTTATCCCGGAAAATAGACCTGTTCCTGTGGGATAAGGTAAAATTTTGTTATATGTAGTTGATAGATTAGTTATTTATACAGATTTGGCAAAGGGAGATCTCCCGCCAGGCGAGATGTGTTGCATGGGAGGCGGCCGAGCCGAGCCCCAACTGATCTGTCGGAGCATTTGTATATATGTCTTGCGATTGTAGAAACTTCGATAGCGTGATTCAGGGCGACGTCACGTCACCGTGTGACGCGTGTGCGCTGTCGCCACACAGATATAAAATAAAGCTCGGGGATGGATATAGGACACTTTTTATCCCGGCAAATAGACCTGTTCCTATGCATCCCATAGGAACAGGTCTATTTTCCGGGATAAGTAAAATTTTGTTATAAGTATGTAGTTGATGGATTAGTTATTTAAACCTACAGATATAAAATAAAGCTCGGGGAGGGACATAGAATACTTTACCCGGAACAGAATACCCGGAAAAAAGACCTGTTCCTGCGGGTTAAGGTAACATTTTGTTATTATAGTTGATAGATAGCTATTAGTCATTATTATAAGCGCCTTTTATGACTCCTTTTTTTACCGAAGTCAAAACCGAATTCTTCATCATACCTTTTGTCTTTTTAGAAATATTCAGTCGTTTGACAGTTGGCGCGATTGACAGAATATGAGAGGGATAGTGTGAGGGAGTGGGAGTGGGAAGAAAAGGGAGAGGGAGAGATTGATAGGTGGTACAAAGTTTGCCGGGCCAGCTTGGGAGCGTGAGAGGGAGAGGGAGAGGGAGAGGGAGGAGCACACAGAAACTGTAACGACTAAGAACGGCTGTACCGATTTTAATGATTTCTGATTTGTTACATTCTTAGGCGATACGAAGTTTGCCAGGTCAGCTAGTAACCGATGAAAGGGCGCAGATATTCATCCAATGTCTCGTGATCTTTACGTAATTTTTGAACAAACAAAGTTATTGGGTGCAAGTTTCGCAACCATGCACGCTCAAGATATTCCTGACATTTTGAAGTTTTCTTGGAATAAACTGCTGTTTTGGAGGTTTGAAGTTGGAAGTGTGGAAGGAAAAATGAATATATAAATCAGTCAAGAGTTGGATTTGCAAATGAAATGAAACGAAATGAAAAATCTTTATTCACGGCTTTTCACCGTACAGCATCAGGAAAACAAAAACAGAAACATCTTAAAATAAATAAATAAACAGCACAAAGAGTGTAAATAAATTATTATTGAACAAAAAAAAAAGATCAACAGAAACATTTTATTAGTTAGTTATGCAGTACATATACTAATAATCTAAATTTTACTAACAAAAAATAACCGACTTCAAAGTCTCAAAAACTACATAGTTGTCAGATCTCGTTCAAATTTATGTGAGACCACATGACAAGCGCCTGCTTTCGATTAAAAAAAGAATCATCGAAATCAGTTGGCGTGATATTGAGTTATTCGTCAATTTGTCGCGCACATCTTAACACAAATTTACGACTTATGTGGTTTTCTCATGGATGCCATTGTCAGATCTTAATAAAATTTATGTGGGACCACATGACAGCCACCAACTTTCGATTAAAAAAAGAATCATCAAAATCGGTTCGTCCAGTCCAAAGTTCTGAGGTAACAAACATAAAAAAAAAAAAAAAAAATACAGTCGAATTGAGAACCTCCTCCTTTTTTGAAGTCGGTTAAAAAAAAGGGATCTGTGCTTTGTCATTTGTCATGGAGGAGAAGAAAAGCCGCAATGAAAAGTTAACAAAGTTTACAAGTTACATAATATGTTCTAACCTATGTGAAACTTGATGCAGCATAGGCGTCTATAACATTAATATATTATTTTTAGTAATTGCATTATTTATAGTAATTTAATTGCAGCTAAAGCTTTAAAATTTAAATTTATTTCTTACTTAATATTAATTTTACAAAGAACTGTAAAATTTCATCAAAGTCAATGCATTTTTGTTTGGAAGCTATTGATATAGAGATAAACATGCATAATACATGCATAATCATAATAGGTAGCACATGTGAATGCGCGGACTAAGAGCTTCCGCCCAAAAACATTTTGTTAATGAAAATCCTGAGATAGAATGTTGCTCGTGCGCGCACCATTTATGCGCGCAATCATAATTAGTGTGTTGTTATGTCTATGTTTATGACGAAATGAATAAATTGACGTTGGTCTGTGGTGCACTCGTGTGTCATATGTGATATGTCAGATGTCATGTCCGTTTAGCAGTTTGGCTTGCTTTGTCAAACAAAAGTCAAAAGTTGAGAGATCGAGTGTTCGGCGAAATTAAATCTTGAGTCGATTAGAAATTAATTTAATTGTGAATAATGAAAGTTACATGCATTTAACAGTATAATATCTTACAGGAAGACGTTTTGAGTATCATAAGAAAAGTGTACCAAATATTATAGTTTATGTAATATTAATACAAGGAAGGTGTGTGGGCTTTGTCGTGAATATTGATTTATTTTATTATGTGAAGAATCATTTTTCAAACGATGTAAGTCGGATCATAGTGAGAAATATCGCCCTGGAGACTAAAGGAGTGATGTTCCTAGTGGAAGAGAGGCAGTGATAATGCATGACCAAGATGAAAACTAAAAGTTTCCTACTGTTCTCCACGTCCGTATTCGCAATAAGCATTTTTCTGATAGTATTCCACTCACAGCCGCCGGAGTCGATCCAAAACATAGTTACACAAACTCATCAACATATCAAAGACTTTCAGGTAAATATTGTGACAGTATTGAACTTCCAGTATTGTGTTATTCTGAGGCAGATTAATTTATCTACTTTCCTTGTTGTGTTTAGCTTTGTTTTTTATGATTTAGACTTATAGAGATAGGGTGTAGCTAACTGAGCTGACTCCCCATACTATTACTTCCTTGAGTGCTCTGTTGTAGTTAAATTAATGGTAACAATAGTTTATTTTATTTAATAAATTATATGCTAAGTAGAATTTATTAAGATGGATTAGTGCTAATACATTTGGAACAACAACATTTTCTGGCCAGCTGCACAGAGTGATGCCTTCTTCAGTAACACATGTCCATAGGTGAGGCTGACCACTTACCGTGAGGTGGTTCAGCTAGTATTTTGTTAGCTATTCACGTAAAAAAATTATGTAGGTAAACAAATTTGTAGTTGAATATACAGACTATATCTTTCAGCTACAGTGGTGATAAAGCAACGGTTGAATCATGCTATTAAAAATAATGCAAAGACTAATAATATTTACTTATCATTATGTCATGTACACACCAGCGTCCAGCAGTGATATCATACACTGACTACTGCTATTTTTGATATAACAAAATTTTGCAATAATTTAATATGGGGTGTGGCTACAGTACATTATGCAAGTATTGCAAGTGTTTTAATAACAAACAACGAATTGTCACTATTTATTTATACCGTTAAAGTTGCACATCTAGTTTGTATGTTAGGGTTGCAGGTTCTTAGGCTTATTATTTCCAGTCAATTCTATTACATTACACCTCCATGCACTGATGCAGTAGCGGATCCAGGATCCATTGTCCTTTTGTTGATGCACTTTATTGAATTTCTTGCACTGTTTTGTCAGAATCAGGAATACAGAAGTCTTATTTTTGGACATGGGACAAGATGTGAAATTCTGGAACAATCCCATAGTATGGCAACCTTAGTATACATGTACATAATTATCATGTGAAAATTGGATCAAAAATAAACTTGCTTATGTGGCAATATAAACTAAAAAATATAAACTTACAATATAAACTTAAAATAAATATTTATCCACTCATTAATTGGCAGCTAAAAAGTACACATGGAAGACTAGTACATAGCGGTTGAAATGAATGTTAATCACAACGGCGCAGGTGTCTTTGTCCCAGGAGAAGCTGCGCGATGTGGAGGAGCGGCACCTGGTGCAGGAGGAGCGCTACCTGCAGCTGGTGGGGCTGGGCGCGGGCGGGCGCAACGCCAGCGCCCCCGCCCCCGCCGCCGCCGCCGTCGCCGCGCCCTCGCTCGTCACGCACGCGCGCGGCGACGACCACGCGCTCGCCGTCAGCTTCGTGCGCGCCGCCGCACGCCTCCCCTATAACGTTCTCGTCTACAACTTGGGGCTGAAGCCCTATTCTTTGGCTGTGGTAAGCAAGCGCGTGCTAATTAAAAGGTTACTCTTATCTTAATCAATTCTTATCAATATTCAGTGCAAAGAACTGGTACTAAGAGATAACTGGTAATGTTAAGGAACTTAAAGTAGTGCTGAAACGGATTCTCTAGGTCACCACTATTTTTAAATGCCATAAGTGTGAATTGAAGATGTTTTATGAATTTCAATTATATTATAACACATCTACTGTTATCAGTACCCTGCTACTCCCTTCTCACGCCCTATTTCAATTTTATTATTAGTCACATTATACTCAATAATAATAATTTTTTGATGACAAATATTAATGTCACATAAATATTGTTCTCGGGTTATGGCCATCTTGGATGTTATAATGATGTGTTTTTGTGTTTATGTTATTTTATAATTATATTTGAAAGTGTACTTAACATGTTTTAAAGCAACTTAACATGTCAATTAAACTGTCGGCAGGTATCAAACTACTGCAACTCATCGAAATGCTCCATTGTGGATTTCGACTTGGATGCATTTCCCTCGCACGTCAGCGATGAGAGCATTTATGCGTTCCGGCCTCTTATCATACAGGTAAATAAAAATAAATCAAAATCTGCTTTATATTTACTAGATAATAACTGTTCATGAGGTGCAAGAAGCTGTTACATCCATGTCATTAGTCAATGTTGTTGTACTGTGTGTGTTACTTGTCTAATTAGTCGTCGCCCTCGTTACATCTTGCGTCAGTCCAAGAGTTCAATTAACCCCCCATGCGAATTGACCCGGCCGCAGCACACCATCTAATAGTACTTTACCTAATTTGTGCCGCCGCTCCTTGTCACAATGGGTCTATCGATCTATGTATCGATACCGTTCATGTAAAATAATTTTATTGTCCTTTTTAGGGTTCCGTAGCCGAATGGCAAAAAACGGAACCCTTATGGATTCGTCATGTCTGTCTGTCTGTCCGTCCGTATGTCACAGCCACTTTTTTCCGAAACTATAAGAGCTATACCATTGAAACTTGGTAAGTAGATGTATTCTGTGAACCGCATTAAGATTTTCGCACAAAAATATAAAAAAAACAATAAATTTTGGGGGTTCCCCATACATAGAACTGAAACTCAAAAATGTTTTTTTCATCAAACCCATACGTGTGGGGTATCTATGAATAGGTCTTCAAAAATGATATTGAGGTTTCTAATATCATTTTTTTCTAAACTGAATAGTTTGCGCGAGAGACACTTCCAAAGTGGTAAAATGTGTGTCCCCCCCCTGTAACTTCTAAAATAAGGTAATGATAAAACTGAAAAAAATATATGATGTACATTACTAAGCAAACTTCCAACAAAAATTGGTTTGAATGAGATCTAGTAAGTAGTTTTTTTTAATACGTCATAAATCGTAAACCGCAAAAAACATTGATCAAAGTTACAACGAACTACAAGAACTTTTATATTATGTTACTTGCTGCTACGGAACCCTTCATGGGCGAGCCCGACTCGCACTTGGCCGCTTTTTTATTTCCCACTGTCCTAAACAATTCTTCAGAATCTTCATCAACGTTTGTGTTATTGGGCAATGCTTCTTCTGTGTTGTCGCAGGATATTGGAGGCCTGGCCATAAGCCACACATTTACACATCACACGTCGTATTAACATGCACTGATAGTCACCCAGTGAAAATTAGATTGCAATTCTACATAAAGTTAGTTTTTTCCTTGTTAAATTAGTTTCCATGTACATGCCAATTAGGATGGTAGGAGGAAAAAACGTTGATGATTTTATCTAACTACGTTTTGTGTGTCTTCTCGCCTCTTCTGTGTCATGTAATCTACATTTAATTTTGCTGTAGGTATGACACATTTTCGTATCTCGGAAGATACGGTTTGGGAGTGTAAAATACTCTTAAAACATCTTCACTACACAGCAGTACATATCTTCGCCTGCGGTCCGTTACCACAATCTTACCGACCACTATTTACAGCAAAGCCTACCTCATTTCAACCCAACGAAGACTCATAAACGGTTTTACAGAGTTGTCTACAGTGCGTACACTTCTCCTTCGACATAATTTCGAGGGACAGCTAACAGCACGTTAATAAAAAATATCCACATGTGCCATAATCTAGCGGCAGGTACTCATATTGACATAGCCAGTATTGTAGATAAGATTGGTCCGTGTTTGTTTGTACAATCTAACTTTCAACAGGTGAATCACGCGACACTCGAATGAGTTGGACTTAGGCTCGGTTTTGCGTAACATGTCGTAAGTCCTCCAGGCCTCACAAACTACAAAGAAATTGATTATTACAAATTATAATAGTCACCACTGAGTGAATTATACATAATAAAAATAGTACAATAATTATATATTTTGTTTAAATATATAAGCAAATTAATATAATAATTTACTTTTGAGGCGTGTTCGTCCAGTTTAAATCTCATTTCTAAATTTTTAGCAATAATGAACTTAGAATCCTTCCTCATTGTCATGAAAGTCTAATTAAGTGCAAAATACGTATTTTAATATTTAAAGGTTCTGTCGGAGTGCCGAGTGTGATAAACATTAATCATTGTTGTGACAGCTCAGGTCCTCTAGAATTATCTCTTATCAGAGCCATCAGAGACATAAATCGATTTGCGATTTTGCGGTGAGCACGAACAGCGTACGTCGCGGACATGATTCACTCCGCTTTATTATGCCGCTGACCTGGTTCACGGTAATTGCGCTGAGAACTTCATGCTAATAGATCTGCTGCTGCTACCCTGCAGTACCCCGCTACCCGCTACCCGCTACCCGCTACCCGCTACCCGCTACCCGCTACGGGCTATTGTCTCTTCCTATTGTTTTGATTGATATGGGAGTAGCTATGCTGCGCGCCCTTGATGATCGTATTTAGATACTCATTTGTTGTTGGATAATTCTGTGGTAATTAAAATAGCTATAAACAGGCTCTCGCAGGGTGTGGAGAGAAATGAAAGCTATCGATTTTTCCAATCATCATAATATTATTTTTAAATTTCAGCTTGTCATTCAATCGACTAAAAATATTTTTGGAATATATTTGGCATTGTTGCCATATTTTTTCGATTCGTCATCTTTTTTAAGTTCATGAAATAATGGCTCCACGTTTGAAATAATTTTGAAGTTGTCGGACCGTTTTATTAGCCCAATTTTTTAGGTTTAATATTCCTTAGGTACGGCGTCGTCATGCGTGTCGATTTTTAATGGACGAAAATATAGCCAGATATTGTCGCAATCGATTTCAAAATGAAGAGCATCGTGCACGTTTTCCAGCACGCCCTGAGCCGCGTGGGCGGCGTGATCTACTGCGAGCCGACGGAACGCTGGACGGGCTCGGCGGGCGAACTGGCGGCGCTGTGGGCGCGCGCGGCCGGCGCGCCGCGCGGCGTGGGCGTGCTGGCGTGGCCGCGCCGCGCCGCCGTCACGTCGCTCACGCACCCGCGCATGTTCCGCTACTTCCACGCCAACATCGACGACTTCCTGTTCGTGCAGATGCTGGACGTGTCGCGCCTGCTGCTCGCGCCGCAGCCGCCCCTCGCCGACGTCATGCGCCCCTGGATCCAGTGCGCGCTCACGCTCGACTGCATCATGCCCATAGGTAATCATCGATAGTCGAGGCTAACTTTAATGAGTATTTTTAATAGCCCACGAGGGGGCCATCGTACACGTACACGTAGCGTTGCCACCGTTGAAAGATGCGGGAAGCCCGTTTGTTAGCCGGTTCTCGAACATTGCAACCAAAATAGGAAAAATATAATTAACGGTTTACTTGCGATTGCTCGTCTCTCGAACATTTAGACATATGAAAAGTTAATCCCAAGTATAATGAGTAGCGTTTACATGTACGTCCCCAGGTGCGCAGTCGGGCGGGTGTCGGTTCGACAAGAAGCCGCAGTACCGGTACTCGGGCTGCCACGGGCAGGACGCGTCCGCGCTCAGCATCGTGCTGGGGCTGCGCGCCGGCTTCGAGGAGGGCGCCTACACGCTGCACGGCGCGCCCGCCTGGCGCCGCGAGCCCGCCGCCGCGGCGCGCGCGCTGCTGCGCCAGCTCCAGCGGAACGCCACGGCCGACCCGCCGCCCACCGACCGCGCCGACCGCACCGCCCCGCCCCCCGCACCGCCCGCACCCGGCGCCGCGTGACTCGCCCGCTGTCCCCACCCTACTGTGCCATATTGACATCTCACGAGCTGCCGTCGTCGAGGCAACTTGCACGTCGCAGTTCTGCTTGTGTGGTGGATTATTGATTTGTTTCGGTCATGTAGTGGCTGGAATCGTAAATCTAAATACTCAGCTCACCTTTGGGATTGGGATTTACGGTGCCGTCCGATTGAGCGACCGATCTGACGGCGGTGGGAGCGGTCGACGGAAGTTAATAAGAGACGCTAAAGATTTGTTAATGAAAAAAATATTGAATGCTTGATCAACGTAAAGCTTGTGTCGCGGCCGTGCCGGCGCGCGTCCGGCTCACACGCGACGCGGACACCGGACACCGGACACCGGACGCCCGGACGCCCGGACGCGGACCTCGAGTGCTCCTAGTGTTAAAGCAATATCTTTTGCTCTACACTTGCTTTTTATCTTCATTTTCTCACCAAGAGGAAGATTATATTTATTTACGCAACATCACTGAACAATTATAATCTAATTATTGATAATAATTAAAATTTAATAATGTGTAAATATATAAAAAATTGTTTATCTAACGTTTAGGATATCTTTACGATACTTGCACGAGTCTTTGTATTTAGAAGTATTTGCACGTTTTGCGGCGCCGCCGCGCCGCCGGCCGGCGGTGCCCGTTTTCTATTAGGAAGGCTGTGAAAATTATTTCTGTCATGCAATGCGCATCATTTTTAACCGACTTCAAAAAAAGAGGAGGTATTCAATTCGACTGTATTTTTTTGTATGTTTGTTACCTCAGAACTTTCGACTGGGTGAACCGATTTTAATGATCCTTTTTTATTCGAAAGCTGGTGCTTGTCATGTGGTCCCACATAAATTTGAGCGAGATCTGACAAGTTCTTTTTGAGTTATCATTAATTTTGAAGTCGGTTTTTTTTTTTCAAAAATTATATTGCTCACTGTACATAGTGCTGACGCATACAATTGTATTACATGTGATAGAAAAATATTTATAATTTTGAACAAAACAGACTGTGGGAAGGGAAGGGACTCGACTGGCGGAGTCAGGGAGTCAGTCGCGTAGTACATTAGTTGGTTGTCGTTCGATTAGCTTTATTATGTACTCGGATGTAATTTAATGTTCTGTAGGTGTAATAATTGTATTGTTACATAAATTATCACCATCGCGCATTGTTTTCGTTTAAAAAAGGCGGGGTAGTGATATGAGTTGTCAGAATGTCGGAATCTGATGCCAGCCCGGCGCCGCCGCGGGACGTGCCGCAGCGGTACTCAATAGAATGTTTACTTTAGTTGTTAGTTAAGTTACGACGGAAGATTGTTGTTTTGTGACATACGTAAATATTTTGTATAATTTTGTATTACATTGCACAATTTTGAATATTTTTGTACAGTATTGTTTAGTTATATGTAGTAGTATTTCAGTAACCTCAAAGTCACATGAATTCAAGGCAATAAAAATTTAGCGTAGATTTACATAAATAGATATTTAACCTAAGCAGGTTATGTGAAAACAATTGAAATAATCAGATAGTCTCTATTAAAAAAAAATAACCTTACGTTTGATACGATACCGCCCCTAGCGGTTGACCCGTAGGTACGAGTACTCCACTTTGCTGCCAATTGCCATATCAACACTTTTAATATGTTATACGTTCGTGGTCAAAACTGATGTAACACTTACTAATTCTGTTTGCCTGTAGGGTCGCCGGCCCCTCGTTCGTGCTGTGATTTTTCCTGTCAAATGTGATATGTTTATTCTAAAATTTTATAAGGATGCCCTCGATTAACATCTATATTTTGTTATTTTGTACTTGATTTTGCATTTTTTTAAGATAATTACATTAAGTCATCATCTACTTTTAACTTTGATGGTCCCATGCGTTTTAATTGCAATAATTATAATAATGTAATGATTCTTGTACTTACTTTGTGGAGAATAGTCGTCAAATCCGTCGCTTTAATTAAATTTAATAAGTTTCATTAACATAAAAGTAACAACTCCGCCTCCCACGCCATGTACCGGTAGCACCCCCCCCCCCCCCCCCCCACCGCTCGCAACGCACCGCGACTACAACCAGTGTTGCCAATGCTACGGCAATTACCGTGTTCTACGGCTTTGGGGCCAAAAAATCACAAAATCTACGGTCTACGGCTTTAACCCTATTACCGTAGCAAATTCTACGGCTTTTCGCAAATTCTCCGGTCTTTTTTTATTTACTTGTTTTGAAACATTTTACGAATGTTAAAACCCATAAAATAGCGCCCCTAGGCAAATGATGATGTTAATTTAAGCTAATGAAAAGTGATTCCTTGTTTTGTGGACATGAAATTTACTGCCGATGACTTTTTTTTTTTTAGTTCGAGCGCTGAACCGATGGTATATAATGGCGTAATTGCATTGCCTACGGTCCACACTTGATCTTTTCCCATATAAACACGGCTTTTTTATCTAATGTACACGGCCTTCCAAAAATTTTCATTGGCAACACTGACTACAGCGGCCCCGCAGACCGCAGTACCGCCCGCGCCACCGCCTGCTCTAGCTTACACAGTACTAACCGTACTAGCCTTTTGGATGTTTTATGGCAGTATTTATGTGCCCCGTTTGTATCCATCATCATGAACTACATGTAGTTGTAATGTTGTCGTGTTAGGCCTCCTGTCCATGGCGCTTCATTTGACGATTGAACGCAACCTCCGTTATGAAATCTTTTAGTACGCAAGATGCAAGCGTCCACGTGGACGGAAGGCCTTACCGTGGACGATGCAATAAGTAGCACCGCGGGTCGCGCGCCCGCAGCGTCCACAAAGTACGGACTGTGCGCGGTTCATAGTACGAACTATTATTTTTCTTGTTATTTCGCTTTTAGGTTTGTTGATTTTTGTCAATTGGAAGGATTACTTATATAATTTACAGTAAAAACATGTGAACCTACCACTAAGTGTATTTTGTTGGATAAAAATGTAACAGATAATAAGTAGGTACATGTGTAAGTATATCAAAATTCTAATTGTTAGTTCGAAGTTGAATGCCGTCTCGGCAGTGACGTACTCCAAAAGTCCACACGCAACACTAGACCCACACGAGGCCTTCCGCGCAGGGGCGACCGTACCCAGTGCAGCTTCATTAAATAATGTCGATAATCATAAGTGTAACTATGCACTTGCTGAACACTACTTAAATCATATTAGGGATACCTGAGAAGCTACAACTCACCTGCGTGGGAAGACCCGTCTCGTTAGCTAGCTGACGGCGCCGCGGCGGTTCTTCCGCTGCTATTCACTGTCGGAGACGAGGCAGGAGATGAGGAGGGACTCGCCGCGCAGTTATCTATCGCTTCTCACCGTGCCCTCGCCACCATGGAGGATAGAGTAGAAGGAGGGCCATCTCATATGAGGGGAAAGTTGAAAAAGCGTCCAGCTGTTTACTGATTGTGAAAATAGAGGTTTCAATAATGGTCATTTCTGAATGGCGCTAGTGTATGAAAAATAGATATATGAACATGGCTGTTGTAGACGGAGTGAAGTTTTTTTGAGTTATACCACCCGTAATGAATGGCGCTAGTGTCTGATAAATAGATATTCGAACGTAGCAGTTGTAGACCGCATCGCCCCTGCACCGGAGCGCCACCCGTAATTGGACGTGTTTTTACGGACACTTCATACAGAGAGATGGCCCTCCTACCTTCTATGCTCCATGCTCGCCACCGCCAATGAATGTGTCCGATCTTTACTTGATAAGCTTGTTGTAAGGCGATGCTTACTGCGCATATCTTTATCGAAGTGAGAATTATTTATTAAAAGGTCGATTACGGATCTACGTGTTTATTATATTTGTGATTCCTCGTCTTATTCAATTTTTGTTTCCTACCTTCCGGTTTCCTCTTTTCCTTTTGTTTCCGACGTATAACTAATTTTTAAAGTATTTTATATTGTTGTATTCCATTCACTGTGAAACAAATTCACTCTCAAGTGTTGTACAAGATTGATTGTGAACACTTCAATGTTTGTGGTCATAAACGTGAAAGTTGTGCATGTCTAGTAATAAGACATGGGTGCTCACATTGCTCACGATATGTATTGATGGACGGACAAACGCGCCCTCTTCTAACAGCGCTACATCAATGAGTCGTCCGAGCGACGTCCACACAGCCAGCAGCCAGCAGCCGGGCCACTGGGCCAGCCTGCTCAACGCGTGTGGCGTGCCACAACCACCCTACCACACTGGGTGGCCAACTGCATAACTTACATGACACAGTAGCCTATGACACTTGTTGGTCGCTATCATGTCGGTCTGCTGTTCCCGACCTACATTTCTCACATCCAACAGGTTACCAGTCCGCCCTTGACGCCTGCTGAGCGTCTTCCCAGCAGATAGCGACGGCTGCTTGCACAATGATTAAACTTATAACCAGATATAATAAAAAACAAATATCGTCAATAACATATTTTATTCTAAAACACAATCACGCAATAAAATAATTAAGTCATCAAAACTATAAAATGCGGAATTTGAGTAAATCGTTTTATGTACTAAGAAATTCCCAGTTACCTAATAAATACAGGTAAGAAATCTATTCAAATATGTATTCTAACGTATGTATCAAGTATGTATCAAATAGTATTTATAATATTTGTAATTATTATTTGATATAAAGCAAAGCAAAGCAACAACCCATAATTGTCCCACTGCTGGGCTCGGGGTCTCCTCTCACAATGTGAGGGGTATTAGGCCATAGTCTACCACGCTGGCCAAGTGCGGATTGGTAAACTTCACACACCTTCGAGAACTTTATGGAGAACTCTCCGGTGTGCAGGTTTCCTCACGATGTTTTCCTTCACCGAAGCAAGTGATAATTAACTTGTAATACGCACATAATATTTGAAAAATTAGAGGTGCGTGCCAGGGTTTGAACTCGGGCCCCTTCGTTCGGGAGACCAACGTTCTACCGCTAGGCTATCACTGCTTATTGTTTATATTATTTGATATGAATTAGAAAAATTCATAAAGAGGTACAGATCGATTTATTAATACAGTAATAGTTACATAATTATAATTTATATAACAGATCTCACTACATTTAAGCACAATATGATAATGTAGATAACAACGCATATAATATACCAGGAACTAAAACGATGGTATGGCAACACTACCTACTGCGGACTACTTACAAGTTCACGTGTATTCATAGCTACTAATCACACACCACAATTCAATCAAACATTTTTTATATCATGTACAAAAAACAAGTTTATATAAATTTAAAAAAAAGGTCATCTGACTAGTTGCAAATCATTCTCGTGTTTCAGCCGCGAAGAAACAGATTTTAGTAGGTATTATATGGATGTAGGTATTATTTAGAGCGTCTGTTCTACACAGTGCCGGCTGAGAGCACACAGACATTTCATGCATACGGATTTGATATAGGATATATTACACTTTTACTTACAATAAAATAACAATTAGCTAAGTTAGAGGTATGATATAATTGTGCTATATGTATAATTTCTTCCTATCGTAACTTCAATAACCCCCATTTCGTAAAAGGCACATAAACAGATAAATGCTTAATAACTGCGTATTTAAACAATACCAGGTCATGTAACAAATTCTGAATATAAATACATAACTAAAAAAATTCGAATTGAATAAGTACAAAAATTTTACTCTTTTCAGCACTCATCATATTATTATCTTTTTTACTAATCAAACAATTATAATTATATTTAACTAAAATTCCATTTGATAATGGGTATGTAATTATAATAATAGGTAATGTTGGTCGATACAATACAAGCACCCCTCTGCCCAGCTGACAGATACATAACATAACTACCTTCATATTTATCAATAAATATGTTAAGTTGTCGTAACTTATAAAGCGTGTAAAAACCTCCATGACAACACTGTTCATTTAATAATAATTATAATACATTACAACTTTCAAAAATATAGATCATCGAGACCGTGTCCGTGGACCGTCGCATTATATCAGTGTGCATTAAAATTATTAATTGTATAGACCATGTTGTCAAAGGGTTTTGGTCCTAAATAAATTATTTACTACGCGATGGATTCAAAGCTAATGTGTTTTTAAAACTTGATCTAACGAAATGTACTGATATAAGACACGAAATTATCGATAATAATTCGAAAAATATAGTCTGCTATTTCAAAAATTAAAAAAATTAACGAAAACCAAATCTCGTTTGATCAAGTTTCAAAAAAACACATTGTATAACAATAATTTATTTGACAAGTTTTTATTATTACCTACTATAATAATTATTATATAATTTTATTTTAATATGTCATTAATTTCCTTACGCAATTAGCTAGGTACCTAAAGTTATTGAAGAAAATGACACTTATGTAATTTTGTGCTAAAATATACATATTTGGTTATTCATCATCACATGTAATATATTAGTTGATTCGTGATGATACACAGCAGAGCAAAATCATTGGACAGATCATCTTAAATATATATAAAATACGTGTCACGTTGTTTGTCCGCGATGGACTCCTAAACTACTTAACCAATTTTAATCAAATTTGCACAACATATGCAGTTTGATGCAACTTGAAAGATAGGATAGCTTACATCTCAAAATAAAAAACGGTATTACCAAGTTCTATATCTTATTTGGGTCTAACACTGACACGGTACAATAAAATTCAAATGAACTGTGAATTGTTAATAAGGCTTATTTACTAATTGTAGAAGGTAGTATTCTACCGAGTTCGATAATGGTTCGATATCAAATTCTCTTCAATAACATTTTTATGGCGATATATTTTTTACGGTCCCGAGAAACTGATCCACTTCAGTAGGGGCCGACAGCCGTCCATCAAATTACAACATGTTGTGTTTCTCTGTCCATTTGAAATCCACTTAGTTACTTATATTATTTGCAGTCCTTACGTACACAGCACACGGTGCGAGTCCCAGTTCCAGAAGAGCTCAATGGTGTTATAATCCCTTACATGCTTACACGTCAGTAAAACTCTTTACCTGGGCGGCAGAAAGTTATACACATGTGCCATGTGTTCGGATGGTCGGACAGAAGGCATAAAGTTGCCACCGCTCCTGACCGGGGCGGTACGCTACGCTAGGACATCCGTACCTACCAGGCTCCATGCCACATAGTTATATTCGTATAGTCGTGTGTATTGAACATGGGGTCGTTGGGGAAGGTCGACGAGGGTGAGGGTCGACGGCAGCGAGCTACTTGGCTTCCTTCTTCTCGTCGTCCTTGAAGAGCAGCGGCGTCATGCCGAGGAAGCAGCCCACGGTGATGCCCAGCACGCGGCCCTGCAAGCCGCAACAACACAACGTTACAACACTTGACTGCTAATGTTTTGCAATATTGTTATGCAAGCACTGTTAATTTATTGGTGGACTTCGTCCTCGCTCTCCCTAGGTACATTCCTTCTTTTAAAAGGAAACACGAGGTCATAAGTTACTATATTTAAGTTTCTATATTACTATTTACTGCTTTTGCAATGTTTTAGTCAGTCTAGCAACGAATGCAGGAGTATCTGGTTCTAGTTACAACATGGTTTTTTTGTGCGAGCGTAAAGTCTGCTATACCCGCGTCTAGTTGAGAATGACAATACGCAGATGCGGCCGACAGTTAGCGCGCTAAAAGGAGCGTGGCCGTGTTAATGGCATTACAGGTTAAGCGACGTTATCATTATAATGATCATCAACAAAGCTCACCATGTTGGCGAACCGGCGGCTGACGGGCATGTCGAGCTGCACGGGCGACAGCGCGGGCGCGCCCATGCCCAGCAGCGCGGCGGCGCGCTCCACGTAGTACGAGGAGCCGATGCCGATCACGTCGCTGAACGTGTTCCCCAGTGCCGCCGCCGCCATCGTGGACAGCGTGATGTACGCGCTCATGCTGCTCTCGATGCGGTCGCCCTGCACAGTGCACAGTCTTGGTCAAACATACCACATTGGATATCATTTTTTTAGCTTATATTAATTTCGTTGTAACTTCTATCTTTTGTATTTAAGCCTAGCTAGTATATTTAACATTCTCCGCAGATCAGCTATTCAAGAACGCAAGTTATTTCCGTGATGTAATCCCAAACACGGGCCACTCGTATTATCAGCATTACTGAAGAAATATACTACTAGGTTGACGCACCAATTGCATTGATAAAGTACAAGCAATAGTCCACTAGCTTGCCAAGTGAGGAATTACTAGACATCACAAACCAAATAGACATGAATAAAACATATAGTTGTCTAAAAGACAAAAACTATTCTTAAATCCATCCATCAGCCTTTGAGGATCCACTGCTGGACCCAGGCCACCCCTAACTTGCACTATTCTGACTGGTCTGGACCTTCTGAATCCTGGGATGTCCATTTTCTTCTTTAAGTCGTCAGTGCACCTCAAATGAATTATCATTATTTATATCTAACATACAATGAAGGCATGCATTAAATTGAATATCTAATGATTGTTATCTACAGGAGCAGGTGATAGTTTTCTTCCATTATAAATATTATAATGCACAATAAATATGACTCTAACGATAAATCATTGAAAACTACACCTAATATGTATTTATATCTTGATATAACATATTAAGTTTGACTTGGGATTCAAAATAAATAATTTGATGGTTTCATATACTCACAGCTATTATCATGATGAAGTTGTCTAAAAACCCAAAGCCAATGAAGGGTATTGAATTTGCTAGTGATACTGAAAACAAACAATACATGGTATACAAAACACTTCATGCGATGATCATCAATAAATATGTTGAGATAGCAAATAATTATTATATCAAATAAAACATATCTACCTTATTAAGACTTTAACATTTATTACTTTCAATGTTGTTATATATACTCACAGTGTAAGAGTTCCCTTGTAGAAGGCTTTGGTACTGTGGCAGCTGAAATATATTATGTGAGAAATAAATATAAATATCATCTGCTAATGTCAATTTATTGCAACTTTTAAAATACCTATTGCACCAATGACCTAATACTGTTAGAGCTCATTTTTGGTTTATTAATGATGAAATAAAATCATATAAAGCCTTTGGTTAGTTTTCAAATCAAGAATAAATCAAATTATCACGCTTTATTACATTACTATATATATATATCATAACTATTACATTGTTCCTGAACTATGTACAGTAGTGCTATATTTATACATCTCAATAAAGATGTTACTGTTGTGCTGCTTAAAAAATTAAATATAATAAATTCTTTATTGCTGGCAGTACTAATGAAATGCAGACAGTTAAGGTGTGTTCATTTTTAAATTAGATGATCTCCAGTTACTTATTTTAGTGGTTTCACATATTTATAGAGACATTTTTATAGAGAATTTCCACAAATACTTACGTCAAACCATACAGACATATGGTACAGACATGGAAAGGCATATTCAATTGTTTCAATGAAGAGATACCAGAAAATGACAAATTTAAAATGGAATTCAATAAATACACAAATACTTAATTGAAATAACAAATCAAAAATGAAATTTTATTTTATTTAAAATCAAATGATGAGTCAACCATGCAGACAACTACTTGTGTTGCTTACCATACTTTTTCTTCAGCCAGTCTTCTGGCACAGGGCAGTATGTGCCGGTGGGGTCCACGTCCCCCAGGGTGGGCACTTTGCTGGGCCTTCCCAATTTTGTCCTCCATCTCTGTCCAGCCAGTTTATCTATGAGCAAAGAAGTAAAAAATATTTACTATCATTTAGCCACAATGGAACAAATTACCAAGATTTTCAGACAAATTAAAGCATCATTCCTTACATACCTTCAAATTCTTCCTTAATTTTGTTCGATTCGTATTCCTGTAAGGCTGCAAATAGGACTTTTCTCTCTTCATCGTTTAAATGTAACACGAGTTCTGTGGCATGCAATTTTGTTAACGGGCCTGATAGTTGTGTGGGCTCTTCGAAATCCTTCGATGTGGGCCCCAACCCTAGGTAGCGAACATTTGTCGCTACTGGAGTGAATTTCATCAAATTCAAACATCCTAATGTCGCACTGTACCGTACATGTGAGTCCAAAGGTTTGTGGCAACAAACACTAGAATTTGAAATAATATTTAGACTGAATCTAGACAAAGCACGTATAGACTTCATAATTCACAAATCAATTTGAATCAAATGTAAACAACAGTAAATTTATTTTGGCTTTGATTTGAATTGAATCATTGAGTATAATGTGAATGTGATGGTGATCTTGACGTTCCGTTTTACATAAATTTTAAGTCAACTCAACTTCAACTGTCAAAATACATTACGATTATGTCAAAGTTAAATGACAAAGTTATGGAAGAAATGATTTAGGAAAGGGAACGAATATATAATCAAAAATTCAAAATTCATAAGTTTGATTCAAGATAACATTCTATTTATTAAAGTTCTTTTTTCCTTAATACTTTATTTTTAAAATTTGGAACGGAACGTCATATGTCAATGTCACTCAATCACTGACAATTGACATTGCTCTGAATGGGCGCGATCCACTAGACGCTCACAACGCTCACAACGATCAAAATCTCATACTAATTTGAAGTAATTTGATCGTTGTGAGCATTTTGAGCGTCTAGTGGAACGCAGCCAATGTCATAGGAATTATGTCATCATGCAATCTTATGTCAAGATAAAAAATGAAAACAGAGCAAAATCCCGAGTACTGTAATAATTTCACCGTATTTGGAATATTATGGCGTATTAATGTTATCACATGCAAAGGACTGGCCATATCACTTGTAGTTATTTGTGGTTTTAAGGGATTCCAAGCTCAGTGTTTTCAAAGTGTATGTGTGGTGCAATAGTCCATACATTTAAGCTGAACGACCAATCGACCATGCACAATGTTGGAAGGTCTAGTAGCATGGGTCTTGAACAACTACCTGGGGAAATATGTAGAGAACCTCAATACGGATCAGCTGAGTGTCGCTCTGCTGTCAGGTATGAATACAATTCAAAATATTGTCAGTAAACATAAATTGCATTTTGGTTCAAGTTTGCTAGATTATGATTATGTATTCACGTGACTATGATTATTTGTAAATATTTGGCTGCATCCTTAAAACTAACAAAGGATACACGTGCATTTGTGCAGATTAAACATATGTTGTGGATATTTTTTTACCTCATATTCAATATTCCAATCCAATAACCCAGTCGAAGTCCAAACAGTGTGATGGATTGACATGATATTGTGTGTGGAGATATTTGAAGAGCTGAAGAGTGATATAGGCTACTTCTTACTGTGGTAAATTATATTCCCACAAAAAAACTTATATAAATGTCACTCATAGTTACTTCTTTGGCCTGCAAGTAAAACTATGGGTATCATCAGATCTAGTCACTATATAAAGTAGCAATTTCTTGAATTGAATTGAGGTAGGCACGCCACTTGCACATACGGTATTGTGTTAAAAGTTGCTGAGAATAAATATAATTTAATTATAATAGCCAATTTATAACTTATTTTTATTTATACATGATATAATTAATGTAATGTATATGCTTTTCAGGATACGTGAGAAACAGGCGTTAGCTTAGAATTTGTCGGATTATAGAGTACTGCCTACTATTACTGCCCAAGACCCTCTATAGTTTGGAATTTTTTGAATAAGAGTACCTTGTAATCCGACAAATTACATATCAAAGAATCAATTTGAACTTTTATGAATTAAATTTTTATGTAGTATCAACAGTGATAGGCGTGTCGGATTACAGGGGGCGCCAGATTAGACAGGGGCCGGATTACCGCGGGTCCACTGTAATGCATTTTTGTCATCTCAATGTTACATGGAATCAATGAAATTAGTTATTACCTAAAAAAATATATTTAACATATATGTCAGAATATTATTTACGATAATTTTAGGTAAGGTAGAGCTAGAGAACTTGCCCTTAAAGAAAGATGCGCTCCGGCACCTGGGCTTGCCTGTGGAGATCAAGGCGGGGTTCATTGGCAAGGTGCAGCTGCACGTCCCGGTGCGGCAGATCCGCTCGGCGCCCTGGGTCATTGCCATTGAGAAACTATACCTTGTGGCTGCACCCGTTAATCTAGATGAGGTAACATTTATTTTGTAAATATAATCCTTACAAATAACAAAGGATGACTTGAGTTGTTCATTCATTAACATTTAACTCTACAAGATTAAATTTAAGTTTATATGTTTTGATTAAGTCTGTAATTTTTCATTTCAAACAGAATTATAATTAATTATTTATTAACAGAGCCTTATAATTTAAAATATTAATTTAATTAAGATTATGATCACAAATTCAATCATCATCATATTAATTTATTTTGTAATGATAATCTTTACAGTAGTCTTACTACAGTTAGTTAACTAACATTTGATCTTCAAAACATATTTGAAAACTGGCGCTTGTCATGTTGTCGCATTTAAATTCAAGCTCTGACGAGTAGTTTTGGAGTTATCCCTAATTTAGGAGTTTGTTACTTTTTGTCTAGAATTATTAGCAAATTGATGCTGGAAGATGTTGCAGATAGTATTTCAATTCAAATAAAACAAAAGTTACAATGTAGATTTTGTAATAAATTGTTTTTGCAGTGGGACAGCGCAGCGGAGGCGGCGTTCGCCCACGAGCGGAAGGTGGCGATCCTGGACGCGCTGGAGGCGCAGTGGCGCGCCGAGCATGAGGCCAGCGACGCCGGCTACTACGCCGCCTCCTACTCCTCCTGGCTTAGCTACGGCACCGGCCTGCTCGCCAACATCGTTGAGAACCTTCAGGTATCGCGTAACTCACTGCGACTAACATGCCTTTAGGGTGAGGCCAAACGAGCGTATTTTTTTGATCTGTGGGTCGCGTAAAATGAATGAAAGTTGAAACACATTCTGCGTCGCCGTGTGATACAAGCAGGACTTTTGTGTGAAACAGCGCAGCGTAAATTTCGTGACAAATTTTTCGCGACTCGAGGCTCGAAAAAATACGCTCGTTTGGCATCACCCTTTTGTTTGCTATTTACATAACATTTATGCGATCGATTTCTCAGTTGAAGCTGAACGACGTGCACATTCGCTACGAGGATACCTTGACGTGCGCGCCGTACGCGTTCGCGTGCGGGCTGGCCGTGGAGTCGCTGGCGGCGGAGTCGTGCGACGCGGAGTGGCGGCGCGGCTTCACGCCGCCCGCGGAGCCCTGCTCCTTCAAGCTGCTCGAGCTACACCACCTCGCCGTCTACTGGGACCCCATGCTGGTGCCCACCGGCATGATGGCCGATTGCACTATAGCCGAACTAACTGTGAGTCGGTCTTTGGTGTATTATATATAGACAATTGAATAGGCATTGAATGTTGTCATATCAGTTGTAGTATACTATAAGGGTCTCGTGTAACATTCGTGTACTGTCACTATAGGAACGAATGCGCGCGACGTGGGAGAGCGCGCACCGGTTCGTCGTGTCGCCGACGGGTGCGAGCGCGCGTGTGCGCCGCGAGCGGTGCGAGCAGCCGCTGCGGGACCGCGCGCGCCCGCGGCTCGCCTGCCACCTCACGCTCTCCGCTGTGGCGCTGAGGCTTACGCAGGTACCCGCACTTCACTTGTTTTCATTAAATCCAACATAATAATATGTCTTAAGAGAGTGTAACCATCTAGAGCGTTATGTTTGTGTGCAGCGTCAGTGGCGAGAAATGGCGGGGTGCGCTCGGGGGCTGGAGCGCGTGGCGCGGCTGCGGGACGTGCGCGCGCTGCGGCCGGACGTGCCCCTGCGCGGCAACGCGCGCGTCTGGTGGACGTACGCGCTGCGAGCACACGCGCCGCACCACCGCTGTGAGTCACCATCACATTTCGACAGTTCCCATCCTATGATTGCGTAAACTACTTTTACATTCTTTAAGATACTTTTATTCCTTTGCAGGGTTAGACCCGAAGCCGACCTGGGAGTCGTGCTTGGAGCAGGCGAAGAAGACGGTACAGTACGTGGACATCTGCCTGACCATTCTCAGCAACCCGGCGGGCACGCTGCCGCCAGAGAAGAAGGCCGCCAAGGACGAGTATGAGTGGGGAATGCCCCTGAACGTTCTCAAGCCACTGCGAGAGGTACCCGACGACCAGCACACCCCTGTTAATCGGCGGTTAAGAATTATTTTTTTAGTATAGCTGTGGTCCGTTGACAGATTGCGATGCGCAAAGTTCCCGTATCGACGCCGGCGTCGACACCCGAGCAAGCTAGCTCCGGGCGGAGCGTGCTGGTGCGCTGGTTCCCGCAGTGGTGGGGTTGGTACGCCCCAGCCTCGCCGCCCGCGAGCACGCCCCTGGGTAGTCCGACTGCGCCCGCCGCCCCCGCCGCCCCCGCGCCCCCGGCGGGCGCGCCGCGGCTGGAGGACGAGATCCTGGACGTGATCGCGGACTCGCTGGACGACAACACGCTGCTGCGGCGCGACGCCGTGTTCGGCCTGTTCGAGTTCACCCTGGAGAAGGGCTCGCTGGACCTGTGCACGGAGTCTGAGGATGAGACAAAGTTAGTGATATTCATTTGAATATGAAACTTTTATAGTGAAAAGTTTTAGTGCAATGTTCTATTAAAATCGCTCCCTAGTACAGAATTTGCATGGTGATTCTTTACTAAGGAGCGATTTAAGTAACCGTTAGTGACTCTGAGTTGGGACAATAGTGTCATAAATTAAAGGAAGACCAAGAAAAATATGAGTTAGTTGAAGTTATATTATTGTAAAATGACTGCTGTATACACATAGATGTGTATTACGTGTGTCCAGCGGTGTGGGTGGCGGTGTGGGTGGCGGCGCGGGCGAGGGCGTGGAGCTGCAGTTCTCGGCGGTGCTGGTGCGCGTGGAGTCGCGGCCGCGCGCCGGCGCGCACTCGCTGCACGTGTCGCTGGGCGCGCTGTGCCTGCGCGAGCGGATCACGCCGCGCTCGCTCTTCCCCGTGCTCGTGGCGCCGCAGGTATTTGTTGCACTACTATTAGGCAGTCAAAGTACCACCATATCAACACAAAGCATGGTTAATATGGCAATAATAAGTGACCCTAGTAAGTTACGTATGTAGCTTTCATGTCAGTGTTAGCTGAATGGAGAAAGCTAGTCATTGATCGATTGTGTTGAGCCAGGGCATGATCCGCGAGGGTCTGGGCGGCGCGGGCGGTGCGGGGGGCGCGGCGGGCGGGGCGTGGCGGCGCGCGGCCAGCCCGCTCGAGCCGGCCGTCGCCGAGCCGCTGTTCCAGCTGAGCTACGAGCGGCGCCCGGCCGGGCTGGCGGCCGACTACAGGTACGCCGCTTCATTATTTATGCACTTAGCATGCTTTTATTGGGTCCTTCTAATTAGAGATATATATTCAAATTCAAATTCAAAATCATTTATTCATGTAGGTATCATTGATACACTTATGCACGTCATTTTTTTTAATGAACCAGCTTTTCGCAAAGGTGCTTTGTCATGGAGGAGAAGAAAAGCTGAAAGAAACTCCTCAGCACATCTTTTCAAAATAAAATACATTGGTATATTTCTTACAAAAAAGTATCACTGCCTGTACAGAACTGGTTGCAGATCTGGTCATTTCCATGCGTCTTTGTCATTTATGTACTCATCTACAGTATAGTAGCCTTTGCCTAAAAGTTGAGATTTTACATGTTTCTTAAATAATTCCACTGGCAAATCACGTATTAACTTTGGGATTTTATTATAGAACTGTACACCACGGCCCATAAAAGATCGCTTCACTTTAGAAAGACGGTAAGATGGCGTTACTAACTGGTGCATTTTTCTTGTTTGGCGATTAGTGATATCAAAATTTTGTTTATACGCGCTTATATTATTCCGTATAAAAACCACGTTACTATAGATATATTGTGAGGCTACTGTAAGTATACCTATTTCTTTGAACTTGTCACGCAAAGTTTCACGAGATCTAAGTTTATAAATAGCCCTAATAGCTCTTTTTTTGTAGTATGAAAATTTGTTCTATACTATATGTTTTTTTAGATAATACATTACTTGGTTTGCCTTGCTTCGTGATTACAAAGTTGGACGGGTTAGGAGTTACGGAGGCGTAGCTTTCTTACCCGTAGATCGTTTACCGATTTTATGTTAGTGCGTATTTATATTAAAGCTTGTTTTCATTCGATCGTTTTCTCATAATCGGCAGGTTGCGGGTGAAGTCACGGTCGATCGAAGTGGTGTGGAGTGTGGCGGCGGCGCGCTGGGCGGCGCGCTTCGTGCGGGCGGCGGGCGGCGCGGGCGCGCAGCGGGCCATCGCGCACGTGCGCGACCACACGCGCGCGCGGCTCATGACGCAGTGGGACCGCCTCGTGCACCACCACCAGCGACGCCCGGTGAGCACAGCAACTAGGGCAACATCACGACACTGTTTTTAGAAAAGAAAAAAAGCACATCTATCGATCCACATTATACGCAGGGTCCGCGTGGCTCGTGGGCGGTGGAGCTGGACATCTCGGCGCCGCAGATCCTGCTGGTGGAGCAGCTGTGCTCGCGCGACGCGCCCGTCATCGTGCTGGACTTCGGCCGGCTGCGGCTGGCCAACGCGCACCTGCCCGAGCCGCGCCCGCCACCGCGCGCCGACCACGACGACGATGACGAAGGTATCGAGCGCCCCCCCCCCCCCCCTTCAACCCGGCCGACCGCGCCCCTCGCCCCACCCCTCGCTAATCCAACCTCGATGTGTGCAGAGATGTTCATGACGCCGTGCTCCACGCCGCCCGGCAGCCCGCTGTCCCCCGCCTCGCCGCCCGCGCGCCCCGCCCCGCCGCCGACCATCGACGTCGACCACCTGCACTCCAGCTTGTATGACAGGTATCACTCCCACTTCCCATCGATCATGTACAAACGGTATAACGGACTTCAATGAGTGAATATTATGTGAAACATTTGTAGGTACAACATCGAATTGAGCGACCTGCAGATCCTGGTGGGCCGCGCTCGCGACAACTGGAAGTACGCGCACACCAAGCCCACCTCCGCGCTGCACCTGCTGGACCGGTTCAGCATATCGCTGCAGGTCTGTGATGCCACTATATTTTCACTACAGTGTGTTTCGTTTATAACGCAATATGTTTGATTTTAAACTCATATTATCACGAATTTATATGGTCACGGTGGGCCGTGGGACCGTGATCCATGTAGCTTGGTCGAAATGTCGGTATAAAGTACAAAAATTCGGTGTACCCGTTTGCATTGAAATTTTTTTGTGATGCGATAGATGGCATTTAGAAAAAATCATAGCGTTTATTTCCATGTAAATAGCCATCCGATGATAAGTGGTAACCTCGCGCCGACATCAGCGACACCAAGAGCAAACTGGCCAGGCGAGTAAATCTCCTATCGACGTGTTTGTACACTGTCGGTATTAAACAACGTGAGAACGATCCCAGTGACCTCCACCAAGAGAGATCTAGTATCATACACTTGTCCACTTGTGTATCATGGTTCATGGTTCATCACAAGCAGGGGAAGTTGTAGGAATGCGTGGATGGAGCAACAACAACTTATGCGGCGTACATTATGAATGAAATGTTGTGTCGCGTGTCTTGTGCCCGCAGGCGGAGCGGCGCGTGGTGGCGACGAGCGAGCCGCAGTGGCCGCGCGCGGCGCTGTGCGGCTCGCTGCCCGCGCTCACCGTGCACCTCAGCGAGGCCAAGCTGGCCGCCGTGCGCGCCGTGCTGCACGCCGCCGCCGCGCCCGCCGCCGACCAGTGCGTTGCGTTTACCTCCCCGAATATAATTACAGTCTTCAGATTTTATAAGGCGATAATTGCTTGATCGGGTTATTTTTAAATAAAACATGTGCGGCTTGCTCAACAATCTATTGGACACTAGTGTGTGTTGACAATTACATGTTATAAGAACGCATCTAACAATAGTATAACGTTGATACCGGCTAGATGGAAAGAGGCGCCGAGCGGCGAGCGGGCGAGCGCGGCGGAGGCGGAGGAGCGCAGCGAGTGCTCCGAGAGCGAGCGCTCCGAGCTGTCCGCGCACCAGAACGCCACGCTGCTCGTGCTGCAGTTCGCCATCGACCAGATGTCGCTCGAGGTACTCTTGCGTATCCTACTGACAATGGGTCGGATGTCCTATCGTAAAACTTAATAAAAAATTATCAATACCAAACTTAGTTGTGTTGAAGCCGTCCGTGAGTTAGGGTATGCGTGCGCAGGTGCAGTCGCGCGGGCGCAGCATCGCCGAGGTGCAGGTGATGGGCGTGCGCGCGGCGCTGGCGGCGCGGCCGGCCGACACCTCGCTGTCGCTGTCCGTGCACTCGCTGCTGCTGGTGGACGCGCTGCAGACGCACGGGCCCGACTTCGAGCTGCTCGTCGCCAGCCACAAGCACGTCGGGTACGTACACCGACACACCCTCCCGCCTGTTCCCCTCACCCCCGGTCCCCCCGGTCGATAACGCTAACGGTCCGTTGTGTGGGCAGCATGGACACGGCGTCGGGCAGCATCCGCGGCTCGGAGCCCACGTCGCCCACGTCCCCCGCCTCGCCCGACGCGCGCGCCGCGCTGCCCGCGCCCACGCCGCTCGCGCTGCACCGCGCCATCTACAGCCTGCACCACGCGCACAGTAAGCATACCATACTACATGCCTTACGATTATACGGGAAATCAGATAGTTTAGAGAAGTTGCTGTACCTACCTGCGAGAAGTTAAGAGAAATCCTTTCGTCGACTTCAAATTTCGATTCTTAATTTACTTTATCTTTCTTAAACATTCCATATTGTTTTAGACTTTGAGTCGGACCGCGTCAGTCCTCCGCCAAACTGGCCGGGAGCCAGCTTTAGTAGCAGCAGCAACACGTACGGCACAGCGGATGGCGCGTGGGGTGCGTGGGGCGAGGAGGGCGGCGGGCGCTGTGGCGCGGGCGGGGGCGGCGGCGCCGGCTGGGTGGCGCCCGGCGTCGTCGACTCCGAGGCGCTCATAGCGATCGAGCTGTGCTTCGTGAAGGGCGACGGCGACTCGGAGGATCTGAGGATTGCTAATATTCTGTTCAACAACTTGGACGTCATCGGTATGAATTGCTTGAGTTTATTAATGTAATGACGACGAACGAGCGTAAAAGCCATATAAGCAAATTATATAACAGATCAGTCTGGTCAAAAGAGGGTGATGAAATTAAGTAAATTTATGCATGTGTTTATGTGCATCGGGATTAACCTGTTGTGGTAGCTGTTCGGTTCCAAATCGGTAAAACTAGGCGTCTTACTATAATACCGAAGTGTATATGTGACACCTATAGTAATATGAATAATTTTGAATGTTGAATAACTGAAGTATTGTGAATATTGTGATGGCAGCAAACCAAGAGACGATCGTGGAGCTGATCGGATTCGCGCACCGCGTGCTGGGTGCCGGCAAGCCGCCCGCCGAGCCGCCGCCCGAGCCGCCCGCCGCGCCGCCCGCCGAGCCGCCCGCCGAGCCGCCGGCCGAGCCCTCCACTCCCGATGAGCCTCAGGTTTAATTTTTTTTTTTCATTATGAATTCAAAGACCGGCCATACTTATTACTTTAACGATGAAATTAATGGTATTCGTAAATGAATATGAGTAAATAACAAAGTGTGTGTATGTGTGTGTGTGGGTGCAGCACGAGCGCGGCGTGCGCACGGAGATCACGTTCGACTTCCACCGGCTGGGCGTGCTGCTGGTGCTGGCCGCCAGCAAGGTGGCCACCGCCACGCTGGGCGAGGCGCGCATCCAGGCCACCCTCGGTAACGTATCCATTAAGATACCTATCCTTAACATATTTGGACACTCGCATCCTTCAGAACTTTGTAATGTATTCGAATTCGTCCCTGTAGACGGCCCCCGAGTGGAAGTGAGCGGCTCCCTGGGCGGCGTGCAGGTGGTGTCGCTGTGCGAGGGGGCGGGGCTGCACTCCCGCATCCTGTGCGCCGGCCGCACGCCCACGCACCACGACCACGCCCACGCCCACGCCCACCAGGACCACCTGGCGCCCGATGAGAAGGCGCTACTCTTCTCCATCTCCAGGACGGTGCAACCCTCTGATGGGACTGACCCGCCAGGTGATTAGCTCGAAAGTTCATGTTTATATGTACTTGTACCATCTTGTAGCTACGCCTTAATCGTTGGTGAAAAATAATCTTTGCATGACATTAATTATGTATTTCGCTAAAACACACAGCGTTGTGCTGAAGAAAGCTGCATGTGATAAACGCCTTTGCTAAATATCTATGGTAAAACTCACCGAATTCTCTCTGGTTTTACTACCTTTTCCGCTCACCAAAGGGCGCCCGTAAGTTTGGCGCCATTGTTGACAACCAACGTCATAGCGTATGTGAATTTTCGCCGGTAAACGTCAAAAATTTTCATAAGTTTTCCTAAGTTATATTTTTTCGAAAAAAGTATAGATATTGAAGTGTTTTTAGTGTAAAAACATCACACAGCGTCAGTTTTATACGTAAAGTATAGTTTTAGTGTGTTTTTGTGATGGATTCGGAAGAAAACACGAGAGTAAGTATGGGAGGTGACCAAAGTTCGAAAACTGGTGCTTCGGAGGGAGACCAGCATTCGAGGGATAAGAATTCGTATGATTCTTCATCTTCTTCATCCTCGGAGGATGAGAGAGGCATTGCGTCACCTCCACCGAATAAAAGACGGAAAGTGTCACGTAAGTACAAACAGGTTCAATCGTGTTCGGACCCACGTTTAGACACTGTTATTCAACAAGTTAATTACATATCACAATATTTGACACAAATTCCTCAAATTATGACAAGTACTTCGCATAACGTGCATACTCCGAGTCCCGAACCAATTCCATCGACATCAGGTCAGGAATTTTTGAATAGACCAACCGATTTATCATATCCTAACAACAAACTTTCTTTAGGTGATATCGAAACGGACTTTGATAATAAAAAGATTATTCCACCAGCCAATAAAGAACTTTTAGGGGAGTTAGCACGTTTGCAACAATTTGATACACCTGCATGGCAGGGGATTCGGTACAAAAAAGCTTTGCAATCTAGCTTAGCTCAACCAGGTTTTGTAGGTCTCAAAGTCAATGAGGAGTTGTGTCATTTTAACAAGAGTAAAGATTATTTAGCTTCTACTGAGCAATTACTAGCAGGGTTGTCTAATAACATTCTAGAACAAAGACAACTGTTGAAGTCTGGGTTACAAGAGTTAATTGACTGGGCTTCGGCAAATTCTAATACTTTAAATTCTAACACATTGTTTGACAAGATCACCACTCTATTTGGTCCAGGTTCAGCTACATATAAAAATTCAGAGACCACAATGCAAATAATCTGCGGTAAAAGGGCAGAATGTATTGAAGTCAGACGTGATAGAATTTTAAAAGAAATTAATAATATTAACTTAAAGACAACCTTACAAAAGATCCCACCAAGTCAGGAATATTTATTTAGTAGAGAAGCTTTACATCCTGTAATTGCTTCCTTAGGCGGTTCTCAGATGTGGTTGAACACGCCCAACTACTTAAAAGAGAAAAAATCTGTTCCAAGTTATCAAATATATAAAAAAAATCCTAAATCTTCTTTCAAAGCCCACAAACCAGAGAAAAGGCAAAACACAAAGTTTAGGAAGAATCAGCCCTTTCGTCAGTACAGTACACCTGGAGACAAATCCACCAACACCAATAATAAACAAACTTGACTGCCGGGACAGGAAATTCGAGGGGGGGTGCCTACAAAACTATGTCGATATATGGAAAAATCAAGGAGCAACCAATTCCATACTGAGATTAATTACCAGTGCTCGCATACCATTCATAAGGAAACCCCCACTACAATTTCCTGGCCATCATGTGGTAAAGAGATTTACCACCAAAGTAACAACGGAGATGACAAAGATGATTTTGAAATTAAAAAGTATGAAAATTCTAGAGACACCACCAATATTGAATCCGGGCTTCCTTTGTCGAATGTTCCTAGTAAAAAAATCAGATGGGGGGCTCCGCCCCATATTCGACCTGAGAGGGCTCAATGCATATGTAGCAGTAAAGAATTTCCAATTAATTTCTCAAATAGATGTAGCAAATTTTCTGCAAATAAACGATTGGTTAGTGAAGATAGACATTCAGCAAGCTTACTTTCACTTACCAATTGCAAAGACACACAGGAGATTCCTCCGTGTAATATACAATGGAGAGGTTTTACAACTAACAGCCCTACCATTTGGCCTATCATCGGCCCCAAAGATGTTTGCAACCGTCTCGAATTGGATTGCGGAAATCCTTCGAGCCCAAGGTTTTCGTGTAATAGTGTATTTGGACGATTTCCTTTTGGTCCACCAAGACCGAGATGCACTTATTTCTCAGGTTGCGGAAACTCTGAGAATGTTAGAAACCTTGGGATGGCACATAAACTACAGCAAGTCGATGCTGGTGCCTGCTCAGGAGACAGAATATCTTGGTCTTGTTTGGAACTCTCAGAAAAATCTTGTAACACTGCCAATAAAGAAGGTAGAGAAAATAAAAGCAATGATCACAAGAATGCTGTTCTCTGGAAGCAGTTCTCTCAAAGAAGCTCAGAGTTTATTAGGTTTGCTAAACTTTGCAAATTACGCGACGACCAAAGGTCGATTACGATGTCGCAAGATGCAACTTTTCCTGAGAGAATTCAAACAAAACAGACCCCGAGAAAAAAGAATTCTGCCTCTACCTGTTCAGCGAGATCTGAATTGGTGGTTGGCGACAGTAGGTCACAACGCAACACCAATTGCCAAAAGAAGTGTAACCCACTTTTTGACAACAGACGCAGCGGATGCGGGCTGGGGAGCCCAGCTGAACAACACTCTCCTATCAGGGAGATGGGCCCCACATCAACAACATTGGCACTCCAACATGAAGGAGATGTATGCAGTGTTTGCAGCATTAAACAGTCAGCGGATGACATTAAAAGATGCACATGTACTCGTGCAATCAGACAACAGAACTCTGGTAGCGTATATCAGGAACGAGGGAGGCACCCGATCCATGACCCTGCTGAGGTTAACTACCAGACTGCTGCAACTCACAGAGAGTTTAAACATAACTCTATCAGCCACTTACCTCCCAGGGAGGCTAAACGGAATTTCGGATCACCTATCAAGGGGTCGAAAAGTACCAGAGTGGCATCTTCTGCCCCAGGCCGCGGAGGCTATTTTCACAATGTGGGGCGTCCCAGACATAGATTTATTTGCGTCAAGGGACACCGCTGTCGTACCAAGGTATGTAACTATCGACTCAAAAGATGGCTGCGCATTTTATTGCGACGCTTTCAGCCGACAGTGGGACTACCAACTGGCGTGGGTGTTTCCTCCACCCAGTCTAATACCAAGGGTACTATCCCATCTGAACAGTGCAAAGGGAATATATATTCTAATAGCACCTCAGTGGACCAAGTGCTTTTGGCTACCAGATCTGAGAGCACGGGCCTTGATGGAACCAGTCCCAATACAGAACCTGAGAAACATGTTAATAGATCAGACGACAGGCAAGTGCCCTCCACAAGTAGACAAACTGAATCTACTCGCTTGGAAAATTGGGGGTGGTCTGACCAAGTTGCCCACTGGTCCACAAAAGAGCAAAGTTTACTAAAGAGTAGTTGGCGGACATCTACCTTGGTTACATACAATGCTCCAATTAAAAGATGGATAGCCTGGTGTGAAAGCAAAAACATAAGTCCTAAAGTACCAGAGGGTCATGATGTTGCTAGATTTTTAGCTAAATTGTTTTTGGAGGACAAATTTGCTTACAGAACTATTTTGTTGCACAAATCAGCTATTGCTACTTACTGTGCAACTACAAAAGTAGATATTTCAAAAGATTTTTTTGTTCACCAAGTTCTAAAAGCTATTGCTCTTGCTAGACCTGCAGTTAGAAAACTTCCAATATGGGACACAAGCAAGTTATTTAACTGGTTGAAAACATCAGCAACTTGTAAGTCATTATTTGACATATCAAGACGAACAGCTCTAATACTTCTATTAACCTCAGGTCGACGACTGCACGATCTCACATTATTAGAGGTTAGTAAAGAAAATTTCTTATCCTCGGAGGATGAAATCACTCTATGGCCAAGGTTTGGTTCAAAAACTGATTCAAAGACACACAGACAATCAGGTTGGATGTTGCGGAAACATCCAGACAGAAGAATTTGTCCTGTCAGGCACATTACTGAGCTAGTGGCACATTCTGATGAGAGACGAAGCTCTGATAAAACCATTACTAGCCTGTTTATTTCCCTGTCTGGGAAACTGAGACCTGCTTCAAGGACTATGATTGCAGGTTGGATACGTAGTATTTTCAAGGAGGCTCATATTGATGCTCCACCGGGCAGTATTAGATCTGCCGTAGCCTCCAGAAGTTGGTTGGAGGATAGACCAGTACAGGAGATCCTTAACAGAGGCAATTGGAAGAGCATTGAAACCTTTAGGAAATACTACTGTCGTCCTGTGGACAAGATTAAAGAAAACACTGATGTTGATTTATTACATGCAAATTTTATTAGTATTTAATTTCATAATTTGATACATTTTTCGTTTTTATTATTATTTAATTTCTTAAGTTTGAGTTATTACATGTTAATTTTATGGATATTAACAATGTGATTTAAAAGCTAATTACTAAATTGATCTCAATAATTGATCTCAAAGAATAAATTTATTTTTGTTATATGCTAAGTAAGCATGTCTCTAATTTGTTTTTATTTTTATGATTATAATGATAAATAATCCTTTCACCTACTGTGTATTTATTTAATTCATCATAGCGTATGTACATCTCACCAGCAGATACCAAACAGGTCTTCAGCACAACGCTGTGTGTTTTAGCGAAATACATAATATAACTGTTTTGCATTACAACAAAACAGGTATTATGTGTTGAATAAAACACACAGCGTTGGAGCAAGGTCCTTGCTGGTTTGTTCTGAAGACTCTATGACGTTGGTTGTCAACAATGGCGCCAAACTTACGGGCGCCCTTTGGTGAGCGGAAAAGGTAGTAAAACCAGAGAGAATTCGGTGAGTTTTACCATAGATATTTAGCAAAGGCGTTTATCACATGCAGCTTTCTTCAGCACAACGCTGTGTGTTTTATTCAACACATAATACCTGTTTTGTTGTAATGCAAAACAGTTATATTATTACATTATTTAGCAGAGCTATTTATTTGAGCTGAGTGTGTCTTTTTTTGCCATGTAACACAACATAATTTATTTCGTTTTGTTTTGTTTGAAGTAGTATAATTTTAATTTAATTTTGTTGTGAAAACTGGCGGAATAAACTTTTTCTGTTCTATTCTATTTATTTGTATAGTATTTGTATAGTATATATAATTTTTACTATTTATTTAATTTATGTATATTCTTAACATTACTGGTGTACACTGCGTTTGCTTGACTAATGCAATTCTCTTTGCGGGTCTGCTGGAAGAGATTCCTGTATGGAATAAGCAGTGCCCTAGTACTAAATTTTCTTTTGTAATTGTTTGTACTAAATAAATACAAAAAAAGAAAATATCAAATTTTATCATCTACCATGATGATGAAGAACACTTCAGATTTGGTTTTTACTAAATAAATACAAAAAAAGAAAATATCAAATTTTATCATCTACCATGATGATGAAGAACACTTCAGATTTGGTTTTTACTAAATAAATACAAAAAAAGAAAATATCAAATTTTATCATCTACCATGATGATGAAGAACACTTCAGATTTGGTTTTTACTAAATAAATACAAAAAAAGAAAATATCAAATTTTATCATCTACCATGATGATGAAGAACACTTCAGATTTGGTTTTTCTAGTCTAGTAGAGTGGCAAGTGTGGCGTGTGTCGCGGCTGGTAATAGAGTAGTTCCGTTCCGTTTGGGTGCAGTGGTGGAGGTGACGGTGAGCGTGCACGTGGCCAGCGTGTGGTACACGCACTCGGGCCCGCTGCTGCGCGCGCTGCGCTCGTGCCTGGCGCAGTTCCAGCAGTACCTGGCCAACCTGGGCCGCTCCATCCGCGCCGCCGCCGCCGACATGGCCATCGGCCTCGTGCACCCCCGCGGCGACTCGCTGTACGCCAACCCGCGGCTGGCCGCCTCCATGGAGGGCGTGTCCCCGCGCCGGCGCACGGCCAGCGTGGGCTGCTCGCTCGACGAGCCCGAGCCCGACCAGAGTATCGTTCTCAGGTACCATCTCATTGCTCTGTAGGGTAGTTTGCAGATTGTAGGGTACCATATTTTACATGCGTTTATCTCGTAAATCTGCCGTTTATATTAAATGCTTCATGAAATGGTATCTTTAAGGGAATAGGTCCGATAAGTTTGTTGCGACATTGTTACAATTGATCAGAGTCCTTGAGGCACGCTAACGGCCGGGTGGTGGGGTGGTGGGGTGGTGTGTTGCAGCGTGAGCGTGGAGCTGGAGTCGCCGGTGGCGGTGGTGGCGCGCGCGGCGCACAGCCCCGCCGTGTTCGTGGCGCACCTGGGCCGCATGAGCCTGTCCAACCGGCCCGGCGCGCCCTCGCGCGCGCACTACACCGTGCGCGTGCGGAACATCTCGCTCGCCTCGGTGACTTTTTAATTATTTACATTAAACATTATTTTTGCTATTTCACAGCGACGGTCAACATACGAGTAGGTACCTAATAAATAAATAAATAAACTAACTTTTTAAATTGACAATTCACAAAGTTAGTTCAGTGGAGTTGTCCATGTATATGATATGTCCAGCTGGAGGTGAACGAGGAGCAGCTGCGGCGGCAGATGGCGGACGGCGTGGCCAGCATGGCGGACATGTACGACGTGGCGCGCGGCCGGCCCGTGCTGCACGACACCGAGCTGCACCTCGCCGTGCACTACGAGGACCAGCTCGACGGACCCGCGGTGAGCGCCACGCACCGACACACTGGCACACGCTACACCTAGTAATGTATTATGATATTGATCGGTGTCCAATCGCTCCGTCGTCAGTGGTCCGTGAGCGGGCGCGTGGTGGGCGGGCTGCACGTGACGGCCAGCCGCGAGCAATACGAGCAGCTGCTGGACACGCTGCGCTGGGTGGGCGGTGCCGACCACGACGCCGCGCCCGCCGCCGCCGCCGCCGCCGCCGCCGCTGACACTGCGTCTGCGCACGCTGAGGTACCCGAGTTTCTCACTCATATACATGTTTACCTCTAGAGATGTAATTTTAATAGAATAGTTGTGTTTATAAAATATAATAATAATAATAATAATAATAAAACCGTTTATTGCCACACATAATAGAAATAGACATACAATGGAGGTACAAAAGAAGAAATCAACAATACCAAAATTATACGAAAAAACTTAAAACTAGACAAAAAACTTATACTAACAGTGTGGGCAAAGGAGGTGGCTCAGCTTCTGCTGACGCGGGACCTTGGTCGCGGATAAACCACCTGTGTTCATTGGATATGTATCGAATTAAAATGTCCATTAAGACTTTGTAACCGATTTTGTCTGAGTGTCTGGTCGTACTTGTGCGGTGGGAGCTTAGTGCGTTGATGTGTTGAGGTGTCGGCGGGCGCGCTGGTGGAGCCGGCCGTGCCCACGCTGCAGCTGGACCCCGCGCTGCGCGCCGCCGTGCTGGCCGTGCCGCCGCCGCACGCCGCGCCGCACTCCGCGCGCGCCGCGCCGCACACGCCGCTCACAGGTACCTGCGTGCCCTGGCTTCGTGTTGCCACTACCAAGTATCGTATTCTAATCTTCCTATCGATAATTTTCGATTTGCGTCCCCTGTCCAGTGACGTTCGAGCTGGCGACGTTCACGGTGGAGCTGCGCGCGGACCTCGGCGGCGGCGAGCGCAGCCTCGTGGCGCTCACCTTCCGGGAGTTCTCGCTGCGGCACGACCACCTGCACCCGCACGAGACCACGCTGCAGGTACCTACTGGGAACACCGGTGCTGAACGAGTTTGCCCGTGGGGATAGGATTTAAACCATGAACACCGTGTATTACCAGGTGTCGCTCCACTCGATCACGATGGAGGACCTGACGAAGGATCCGGACTCGAAGCACCGCATGCTGATGGTGTCGCACACGCCGCCGATGCCGCCCAAGGCCGTCTACGTGTCCAAGTCGTGCCCGGACTTCGTGACGGAGTTCCCCGACGACGTGTCGGTGACGAGCTCGCTGCAGTACATGAAGCCCAGCTCCACGTCGCTGCCCGGCGAGCTGCACGTCGCCGAGGGCACGTCCGATCGGGAGGTAAGGTCCTGCTGTGGCTCTCCGTGCACACTTCACACAATGTTTTAAGCATTAAGTCCGCCTTTTGTTCCATTAAGTAATGTTAATGTAAGGTTCAATAAAGAATAAATAAATAAATGTTCGATTCGGTACATTAAAGAGCCTCTACATACGGCACCTCAAACGCTGTCTTACGAGAAAACACCTCTTCCGCCTCGTCATTTACAGAGCGGTCGGAGGCGCTTCAAGAATACGCTGTGTGCAAAGGTTTGTAACTTGGCAGTGTTTGTTGAACAAGATTGCCGAATCGAAACACTCGCTGCATATATTATGTAGACTCAAACCAAACCCGCCCGGCTTCTTCGAATTGAAAATGACCATAGCAGCGTTATATGCATATGTTCCGAATCCCGTCCCGATGCATAAAAATAATGCAATGCTGATTTTGTAAGGTGCAGCTGGGAGGGCGCGGCGAGAGGGTGGCGCGCGGCGGGCGGGAGTGCGCCACGCCGCCCTGCTCGCCCGAGCAGCCCGCGCCCGGGGACTGCGGCGCCGGCAACCTGGTGTGGCTCTCCGTGCACACGCGCCACCACGCTCACCCGCGCTTCCACGACCTCTACGACAAGGTCACTCACCAGTCACCAGTCACCCTCCCTGTCTCGTGTCTTACTAGTGTGCAACATGTGAAATGCTATCGATTAATGCTTTATTTAACGTAGGTGGGCAAGTTGACGAAGGTGGAGTTCAACTGCTTGAAGCTGGTGCTGAGCATTGACAGCTGGGTGGCGGTGCTCGACTTCTTCGGCGTCGCGGGCGACGAGACTCCCGCCGCCTCGCCCGCTGCGGAGCCGCACCAGCCCGCTCGTAAGTGATACAAGCACCGATCGAGACCCGAGCCTACCTCCTAGTTACGCCATCGTTATGGACCATCACGTTTATCTTGGCCCAGCCGACGCGGGTGGGGCCGCGGTGGAGAGCGCGGTGGCCACCGAGACGGAGATGAGCGTGCGGTCGCTGTCGGTGGTGGTGGTGGGCGCGCGCGGGGACGCGTGCCGCGCGCTCGTGTCGCGGGCGCGCGTGCACGTGCGCGGGCACGCGGGCGGCGGGCGCAGCGTGCACGCGCGGCTGGGCGCGCTGGCGCTGGCCGACCTCACGCCGCGCGCGCCGCTCTGGAGAGACCGTCTCAGGACCAGGACGACGCACGCACTCACCATTGAATACCATCGGTCTGTGATTTTTATATTTTTAGTAGCCATAAGTACAATTATATTGTTTCATGATGTTCGGTAATATCTTCGTAGTTAATTTCATTCTGGCAATACATTCGCAATTAATATTTTGGTATGCATCATTTTGGGTTCTACCCTCCTATATTTTCGTTCGACGTGCGCAAGCGCCCGCCACGCCGACCGTTCAGTCTAGTCGAGTCGAGTTCAATTCGCGGTTCGGTACGCGACAGCCTGCAGTTACATAATTCGGTGTAACGCTGCAATTCGTTTCGTTCATCATCCTTTCGGTAATTCGGCTGCAAGGATCTTTCTACAATACGGACTACTGAGTGGAGTTGAAGTCAAGCTGGTGCAACGCAGAACAACAGTCATACCATCTCGGCGCCGAGGTATCGAGCGACGCCACGCGGCGGAATAAGGTTGGTGGATTCCCTTTTTGGTGTGTACATTTATTGATTGTTGTGTATTGCCCAGAAAGGGACACTTAAATCCCTATATTCGTTAAATCAAATACAGTCCGCTTTCGATTCGATTTATCACCACCATAATTTAGGAAACTGGGTTCAAAACCATTAATACTCGATTCCCGAGTATTCCGAGCCCAGGTATATGACAATTCACCCCACCATTCTTGGACCTTCGAGCTCGGATACAATATAATAATTTTCAGTATTTGAACCTAATTCGATCATTTTGTGTTGTCATAATACCTAAATTATAATTATTTCACCATCCGATTCTGTTAACAAAGCATTTTCGAAGAACGCCATCTTGACTTACGACTTACAACTCGACTCCTAACGTAATTCATTCGAACTCGACTTCGTTCATTTCATTCTCGTCGTAGTAGTAATTTACTTACATTTATTTTAAACAATACCTACCATACTTTCGTAAAATTTATCATTCGTAATAGTTTAATACTTTCGTAAATACAATATTGGATACTAATAATTCGTATAGGAATTATACCTCGTTGAATTAATTCGTATATCGACTTGGTGATATTCCGTATTAGTATTCATTCTCATTCGTCGTTCAGTATTAGTAGTTGATGTTCGTTGTATTAATTACTAATACCCACACTTACGGTTATTCGTGTCAATCGTAATTCGTCTTGTTCGTACAAATATTAGAAATAGATATTAAATATTTCACACTATTCGTTTCGTAAATAACTGTTTATTCGTATTCATTATTATGAAACTGTAAATGTAGGTAAATATCAGTGAATCATTTTGTTGTGTTGCATTCGAAGTGGCTCGGACTGGAATCAACATTTCAAACATAATATTCGCTCTCTTCGTTCATCGTTCTATCCATTTAGTAGTCACGACCACGACACGACTTTAGTTTACTACGTAGGATATTTGTTAATTTTAAATTTGTTTATTATCGAACTTTATGTACTTAATTGGAAAATGTTAACGCTGGACGCACGATAGCGTTTACAGCCAAGTTCAAATAATATTTTTATTTTCGCGTTTCATTTTAATTTTCCATAATTTTCGAAATTCTTTATTCGACACTCAGCAGTGTTTAAATTAATTCGTCCAAAAGAGTGGGTGTTTTATTTGATGCATCAGTTCTTGTTCGTGTTTGTTACATTGTTGGGTGCACGGTAGTGCGCCTAGCCAAGTCCAAATTTCTTTCGAGATTTTTTTGTTTGTTTAGTTGTTCTCAAATTTGAACATACTACACTAGGGCTACCACATAGGGCGCACGGTAGTGCTGAAGCCAAGTTTATAAAAAAATAAGTTTTTTTTCTTTGGGTTTATAATTTAATTACTTTTAGTTTATCGAAACATTTGATGCACGGTAGTGCATATAGCCAAGTCCATTCTTAATTAAATTTTATTTTCGCTTTATAATGGAACAATCTCCAGAGTACATTCGTTTAATTCATAAAAGAAATTGTTTAGAACGGGAACTCGACCTAATTATTCAACTCGGATCAGACGCAAAAAATAATCCGGGTTCTTTTCGGAAGTTCATGGTTTCATGCTATGATCTGGCTCGTATTCAGGATCAATTCGAACAGATTCAGACGGGACTTGAAGACATCGAAATTAAAGAAACTAAAGCGTTAAGCTCTGATCACGCTGATATTCGTTTGGCATTTAATGATTTAATTCGTAATATTAATTCGATAAAATTTGAATTCGATGAGCAAAATGTAAAACAATCTTTTAATCAAAGTTTTGAAAATAATAATAATAATCATACACCGGGTAATATTTCAGTACAGCTTCCGCGTTTATCGATTCCTCCATTTTCGGGAGATTATAAACAATGGAACGCCTTCAGCGATTTATTTACTTCTTTAATCGATGATAACCGAAATTTATCCGACGTCGCTAAGTTTCAGTATTTGTTATCGTACGTGCGCGGCGACGCTAGTAAATTGTTACGGGGTTTGCCTATTACCGATAGCAATTACAAAAAAGCGTGGAGTATTTTGGAATATAATTTCAAAAATGAAAGGTTAATTGCGATGCAACATATGGATGCTTTATATAAATTACCTAGTCTTAACACCCCATCCGCGTCCGGACTACGAATTATTTTGAGCGGCTTTTTGGAAAACACCGGGGCGTTAGAAGCTATGGGCTTCCCAATCGATCAATGGGACTTCATGCTGTATTATTTACTGTATCGAAAAATTGATGCATCCACTCGCCGTGACTTCGATAAATCAATCTCCACTAATCGAGTACCTAAATTTCATGAACTACAAGAATTTCTTGGTCGGGAAATCGTTGCCTGGGAAAGTTCGCGTGCTACATCACGGCCCAGTGCAGCCCATCATTCATCTTCATCAAAACCCCATACTACTTCAACTTTCGTTGCTAGCTCGCGCGCTGGTGATTCAAACCAATTTTATAAATGTCGTTTATGTAAAACTAATTCGCACACATTAATTTCTTGTCATTCGTTTAAACATAAAAAACCGTATGATCGTTTCGTTTTCGTTAAGCAGAATAAGCTTTGTTTAAAATGCTTAAATCCTATGCACGATGTAAATGATGCATGTTCTAAAATAAAATGCTCAATATGTGACGCGACACACCACAACACGCTGTTGCATTAAAGAGCTCCCCTCCTCAAATTCGGATGAGGGCGGTTCTACTAATATAGTTTCGTTATGTTCGGCTAAAGCTCAAGCACAAAAGAAAATTGTTTTACTTTCAACAGCCGTAGTTTCAATTCGTGATTCACACGGCACATATCATAAAGTTCGAGCGCTTGTCGATCCCGGTTCCGAGGCATCGTTTATTAGTAGTGATTTAGTCTCGCGCTTAAGCTTATCACGGCATAAAAGCAGCACGCCTATTCAAGGCATCGGTGATCTGGCGACTCATTCAAAGGGTTCGGTTACAACCGTCATAAGATCCCGACTAAATTCGGGACCTGAATTTAACTTTTGTGGTTTAATTTTAAATCATATAACCTCAAACAAACCTTCGCATTCATTCGATAGTAAATCATGGTCGCATCTATCACATTTGGTCCTCGCTGATCCTAACTTCGATTCACCCTCTGCAGTCGACCTTCTATTAGGAGGAGACGTTTACGACGACATATTCGTCGGTGAATCAATTCGCGGGCCTACCGGTACACCCATGGCGATATCCAGTCGGCTCGGTTGGCTTTTAATTGGGAAAGTCGATCCTAAATTCGTTCGCCCTCGTGTCGGTTCTTCGTATAATAATAATATTTCGTCATTCGTTGTTTCTAATCAAGATGATCTTGACAAAACTATTCGCAAATTCTGGGAAATCGAATCAATTCCAGAAATCCCTGTACTCTCCCCTGACGACCAATTATGTGAAGATATATTTGTTCGGTCTCACAAACGATTGGAGTCAGGTCGATTCGTAGTCTCACTTCCATTTAGAATTAAGTCAAAGATATTAAGTCATCGGGGTCACCGGCTGTGTTGGGTGTACCGCAGGGCTCGATCTTGGGTCCGTTTCTTTTTCTGGTATACATTAACGATTTACCACATTATGTAAAGAACCAAGCGGATATTGTACTATTTGCTGACGATACATCATTAATATTTAAATGTGAAAGGAATAAAGTAAATTTTGACGACGTAAATAGTGCTCTTTCGCATGTGTCGCGTTGGTTCACTATCAATAATTTGCTTTTAAATGCAAAAAAAACTAAATGTATAGAGTTTGTACTACCTAATGTTAAAAAAGTTAACAAATCTCTCAGACTGAATAATGAAATATTGCACATGGAGGAATCCACGGTCTTTTTAGGGGTGACCTTAGATAGTAAACTTCAGTGGGGCCCACATATAACAAATCTCGCGACTAAACTCGGTAGGGCTGCTTACGCTGTTAGGAAAATAAGGCAGTTTACTGACGTCGAAACTGCTAGGATGGTTTATTTTGCATATTTTCACAGTATTATGTCATATGCCATCTTGCTGTGGGGCAAAGCAGCCAGTATAGAACAAATTTTCATACTACAAAAAAGAGCTATTAGGGCTATTTATAAACTTAGATCTCGTGAAACTTTGCGTGACAAGTTCAAAGAAATAGGTATACTTACAGTAGCCTCACAATATATCTATAGTAACGTGGTTTTTATACGGAATAATATAAGCGCGTATAAACAAAATTTTGATATCACTAATCGCCAAACAAGAAAAATGCACCAGTTAGTAACGCCATCTTACCGTCTTTCTAAAGTGAAGCGATCTTTTATGGGCCGTGGTGTACAGTTCTATAATAAAATCCCAAAGTTAATACGTGATTTGCCAGTGGAATTATTTAAGAAACATGTAAAATCTCAACTTTTAGGGAAAGGCTACTATACTGTAGATGAGTACATAAATGACAAAGACGCATGGAAATGACCAGATCTGCGACCAGTTCCGTACAGGCTAGTGATACTTCTTTGTAAGAAATATACCAATGTATTTTATTTTTAAAAGATGTGCTGAGGAGTTTCTTTCGGCTTTTCTTCTCCTCCATGACAAAGCACCTTTCCGAAAAGCTGGTAAATTAAAAAAATGACGTGCATAAGTGTATCAATGATACCTACATGAATAAATGATTTTGAATTTGAATTTGAATTTCGGGATGGTGAGCCTTCCTTAGGTGAATCTCGTTCGTTAGCGTTAAAACGCTTAATTTCGATGGAACGTCGTTTCGCTCGTGATGAGCAATTTCGTATTTTATATTTCGATTTCATGCAGGATTATTTAAAATCAGGTCATATGGAGCTGATGTCAGGTGATATTGAAGGAGATCATTATTTCATTCCTCATCACGGAGTACTTCGGCCTTCAAGGTCGACAACAAAGTTGAGAGTTGTCTTTGACGCGTCTGCTGTGGCGAGTCAAGGAAATTCGTTAAATGACACTCAACTAATTGGACCGAAGTTACAACGAGATGTGGCAGATCTCATTTGTAATTTTAGATTTCATCGTGTAGCTTTCACCGCTGACATTCGTCAAATGTTTCGTATGATTTTGGTAGCTGAGGAGCACCGTAAATACCAATTAATTCTTTGGCGAACTAACCCACATGACGCACCGCAAGTGTATCGCTTAAATACCGTTACATACGGTCTTTCGTCTTCACCGTTTTTAGCTATTCGAGTTCTTCAGCAGTTAGCAGCGGATCATCAATCGGAGTACCCTGAAGCTGCAGAAATCATTCGGCGTTACACTTATATGGATGACGTCATTAGTGGTGCCGATTCTCTTGATTCTGCACTCAACCTCCAAAGTCAGCTCTTCGAATTACTTAAAAGAGGTGGATTTGAACTCAGAAAGTTCAAATAGTTCGGACTTCCTACAACGTCTTCCAGATTCGGCTAAGGATATCGAGTCTTCTACAGTATCCTTAGATGAAGACAGTTCGATAAAGGTATTAGGAATAGCGTGGCAGCCACTTACAGATATATTTTCGTATAATGTCAAACCATTGCACGACAAGGTTACAAAACGTGTTATTTTGTCTGAAACAGCACGCATTTTCGACCCTGTTGGTTTCTTGAGTCCGGTCATCATAGCTGCCAAAATTCTTATACAAGAACTTTGGTTAGCTGGTATTGACTGGGATGCAGAGGTTCCAGAAGGCATTCGTCTGAAGTGGTTGCGCATTGTGTCCGAATTTCCCGAACTTGCCCAAGTCCAAATACCCCGCTTCATTCCAACGCATTCGTGTCGTGTCGAACTTCATGGGTTTTGCGATAGCTCGGAAGCCGCATATGCTGCGGTTATTTACCTCAGAGTCATACACCCTAATCAGGACGTGAGTGTTCATATTTTGATAGCCAAATCGAGAGTGGCACCACTTAAGAAACTCTCCGTGCCGCGATTAGAGTTATGCTCTGCTTCTTTACTTTCTTCGCTATTTACTTTCGTTCGACGTTCGCTCGGAACCAGAATACCCATCGTCAATGAGGTTGCGTGGACCGATTCGAGTATCATACTATGCTGGTTGCGTGCTGCACCACATAATTGGACCACCTACGTAGCCAATAGGGTAGTCGAAATTCAAAATATTATCGCTCCTGAAAAATGGAGACATATTCGTTCGTCGGATAATCCTGCTGACAGTGCCTCTCGGGGTCTGTCACCTTCGCAAATCGGGACGCATCAGCTTTGGTGGTTCGGTCCATCATGGCTACTTCTACCAGAAGTGCAATGGCCGATATCTAATGTTGACATTAACCACACAAAGGTCCCTGAGCGTCGTCAAATACCAAAGGTCAGCGCTCATTCTGCTCATCAACTGGAAGAGCCTGATTTTATTACACGTTTTTCGTCATATCATAAACTTACAAAAGTTATTTCGTATTGTATTCGTTTTGAATGAGGAGGGTTGTGAGTGCAGGAGCCGCCTGGCCGCCGTGAGTGTATCCGCGGGGGTTTCGGTAGTGAAACACGCGACCGAGCTGACTCAAGATGTTTACTGCACTGACATAGTTTGCTAATTAACAGGGGTTTTTATTTGTGGCAGACGTGAGCTGAGTCTGCGCCCCCAACTAGGTTAATATTACGTGCTTGGTGCAAGACTGCTGCGCTAAGCACAATGTATGAGTGTTCGATAACTCGTACATATTGGCAACTGAGAGCAAAAGAAAAGAACTAAACTAAATGAACATACAGACTAAGTTGAGAAGACATTACATTGCATTACAGAAATTGCATTACAGAAAACAATACATTGACAATTGTAAACTTGTAAAATATCTTACAATAATAGTGGGAATAATTTGAACTGGTATATATTATGTCCCTACGTACGAATTCTAAACTCTAATGACAATCTGAATGTACATATGTACTGTAAAATGTTTTCAGCTATTGACCCCGAAATGGATGTTATTAAAACTAATTTTTCTTGTTGGCTGAGATGGCGGGGAGGCCGCAGCGTCTCCACCCGTGCTTGATCCCGGTAGTGCTTTGAGATCCGCTGACGACGGTACTCGTAGCTCTTCCAGGGCAAAATTGGTGGCACCGACTGTTTCCCGAGGCGACGATCGGGTTTGTTGGTTGCTACCCGTTGGTTCCCGATGAACTCGCTTGCACCTGTAAATAAGAATTATGACTAATGTTAAAATCAAAATTATAAGAGTGCCATATATAATCCAATAATGTGTTGTGTCACTGCTGGAGAACGGTTCTAGCTCTTGTTGCTTCATCACATTTATTTTTTGTTGGATTTTGTCAAACTCTGCGTCGTGTTTCTCTACGACGAAATGGAACGGCAGGGATGTGTTGATCAGTCTGTTTAACTGTGAGATTCGAGGAGTATTTGCATCTGCATCTAGCTGCCAGTATACTTGATTCGCGTAATTATTTTGTGCAATGATTGTAAATGCTTCTCCTCTTACAACACAACCAGGATTTAGCATCACAAGGCCGTTGCCACGCAATTGTTTAGTCACAACTCCAGCTGGACATATAATGCGAACGCTGCATTCTGTGCAGCACGAGAATAGCCATGTGTCTTGAGAGTGTAATTTGACCCATCGGTCGACACATGTTTTTACTTCCGACTGACAATATTGTGTATCTTCATTGTTATTCGTGATATATATATTGCAAATGGATTCGCCGATTGTCAGTCTATACATAGGATGATTCAGCGGGCATAGTTTTATATTGTTATTATGATGCAGACAAGATTGAACCTCTATCTCTGTCATTGGTATGACGGCGTCCTTTTTTATATTTACTGCTAAGAATTTCGTTCTGGTCGATGTATATATGGTACTTGGACCTCGTCTCTGAGGGATATCAATAATTTTATCTAGTTCAAAATGATCACGGTTGAGCAAGGGTATTTTTATCTCCATGATTAAAAACTTCTTTGTGACTTTTGCTTGGATGTGTAATAGTCCATATACGTCCCGAACGTTGTCGGCTGGTAGAACTAAATCACCCTGTAGTTGTCCCGATATTAACTTAAGTTCACGTTCTACTTGTTCCGGCGGTAAAAGATGTATGTTTAGTCTGCCGTGGTATATGTCGGTGACAGTCTCAATTAACGCCTCTTGGATTCTTCTTAAGTTAGACAAAATGACATCAGCTGATAGGAACAACAAGGTGTTGTGGAGCATATGTAGAGCCTTGCTTGTCTCACTTTTAAATTGATTCATCTCGAGTGCCACGCCTTGTAAAGTGTCGTTAATAACGCTGAATTGCTTGGTCATAATGTACTCATTTCTTTTCAAGATGTTATTTTCTGCTTCCAAAACTGATGTTTGATTTTGATATAACTTGAAAATATGATCTTCTCGTTGTTTAATGGTCTCAATGTCTTTCTCATATTTTTGTGCGAAACTGTCGTCTAACACCCCAAACAAAGTGTTGGCTAGATAACCTACACCGTTTATTAACCCTCTGCGTTGACGATCCAAGGGTTGAGTGTATAGTAATGTATTGTAATGGCGAAGTTCATTCCCTTCGTGTTCAAACTGTGATATTATTGGAGCACACGTGCTTTCGTTGTTGCAAGACTGGCTTAAAAATCGTACATAATTTTCAATTTTTTGCATGCTTTGCCAATAGTTTGTCATGTTGTAATAAACAACCATCTTCCACTGATCTTGTATAATTCGGACGTCGGATATCTTGTCGAAGTATAGAGTGTTATTGTTATCCAATGTGCTTACGTGTACCAATTGTTGTATTGATGGTGTTATACACATAAAAAATAGAACTAATGCCGATAGAATATAATTAGATATATTACGACGACGTTTCCGTTGCCTTCCTGGCGTATTTGAATTGCTGGTGTTGTCATTAGAGGACGATTGCTCGAGTTCTGTTCGCTCAGATACCTTCTGTATAGGTAAGGGCGATAGTTTAATTATTGGGCGTTTGATCTCTCCATTTTTAGTCTTCAATGTCACAGCTCTCACATACCCATCCTTGCCTGGATGGAGCTCTGTCACCCTTCCTAAAGCCCATTTACTTGACGGCATGCTATCTTCTTTGATAAGGACAATGTCATTCTTCTCCAGATTTTTCGCGGGTGTATTCCACTTACTTCTCTTCTGAAGGTGTTGTAAATAATCTGCTGACCACCGTTTCCAAAAGTCATTACGCAGTCTCTCGGTTAATTGCCATCTTGTCTTGATACAGTGTATGTTAACATCAGCGGACGGAGGGGATATAATTGGGCTTCCTATTAAAAAGTGTCCAGGTGTTAAATATCCATCTTCGGGGTTCTCTGATAATGCATACAGTGGTCGGGAGTTCAAACATGCTTCTATGCCCGCAAGTAGTGTAGAAAACTCTTCATATGTTAGTTTTTGCTCTCCTAGCACGCGTCTCAAATGATACTTAGTACTTTTTACTGCTGCTTCCCATAGGCCACCAGCGCTAGGCCACGCAGGGACGTTAAAATGCCATGTTATCCCCATCTGACTGACCTCAGATAAGAAGTCTTTATCAACTGTTTGACGCAATTGCTGATAATCTCTCCGCAGTATGCGCGCAGCACCCACGAAATTAGTTCCGTTATCGCTGTAAACGTCTTTTGGTGTTCCTCTTCTTGCACACAGCCGCTTGAACGCTGCAAGAAATGATGGTGAACTCAAGTCGGAAACCAATTCCAAGTGGACAGCCTTTGTAGAGAAACATACAAATACGGCTACGTATCCTTTCGAAGTTTTGATTCCTCGACCTTTGTTGGCCTTAATCTCGACGTGACCAGTAAAGTCCACTCCTGTATGCGTAAAAGGTCTAGAAGGAGTTACTCGTGCCTCTGGTAAATCAGCCATGATTTGACTTTGTTTGTGATGGGTAAAACGGTAACACTTTACGCATTTTCTGAGGACTCTTTTAACAGTTGTATTGCCCCCAATTACCCAATACTTTTGTCTTAGTACTGTTAACGTGAGGCTCGGTCCGCCATGGAGAGTTTGTAAATGCGTCTGACTAATTAATAGTTCCGTTAGTTTTGAGTCACTGGGAATAATTATGGGATGCTTAGCGTCATTTGTTAAAGCAGAGTGTTGTAAACGACCCCCCACTCGTAATATCCCATTTTCGTCCAGGTAGGGATTTAATTTTAAAATACTGCTTTTAGACGTCACTGTTCCAGTTTTCTTTATATGTATTATGTCAGCTCGAAATGTTTGTTCTTGAACGGCCTTAATTATAATGTTATACGCGTGTTTTATTTCGCTACTCAACAAATAATCCGTGTCACAAGGCGCATTATCAGCAGTGCTCACGGGGTCATATTGTTTGTAATCCGCTCCAGCTGATCGTGTCGTTACGCGATGACGCAGCTTTGTTATATATCGCCTCAAATAGCATAATATTCTTACGATGATTGTTATTGAACTGTATTTATTCAGCAAATCTTCAAAGAAAGGGAAGGTCAACTGTGACACACATGCTTGTTTTGCAGGCGTAGTTTTTCTTTCAATTTGTGGTAGGTCAATGCGCTCGATATCCAGAGTAGATATATCATTTTTAATGCATGCGGGTCCGTTCCACCACAGCGCGTGTTCTGTCAGCTGTGGCAATGTCAAACCCCTTGTAGCACAATCAGCGGCGTTGTCTTGCGAGCTGATGTGTCGCCAAGATGATGCCGGCAAAATGTCAGTTATTGCTTTCGTGCGGTTGGCAACAAACGTCTTCCAGCGGGATGGATCTCCGTGTATCCAACCCAGCACAACCAGTGAGTCGGTCCACCCGTAGATAGGGATGTCACGTCGCGGGAAAGCATTCAAAACCTTTGTTAATAACTTTGTTAATAGGACCGCCCCACATAACTCCAGTCGTGGTAACGTGATTGTTTTCCTGTGAGGTGCCAATTTGGTCTTGGCTGCGACTACTCTGGTTATCGTTTCTCCGTTCTCCTTAACTGATTTTAGATATATGACACATGCATAAGCCTTTTCTGATGCATCACAGAAGCCGTGAAGTTCAATAGGTGCCATAAGATTTCCGATCCACCTCGGAACAACAATCTGGTCAATACATTGTAAATCTTGACATAATTTGATCCATTGCTCTCGTATATCACTTGTTATTACAGAATCCCAGTCAAGACCTTCCTTCCATACTTGTTGAAAGAGAATTTTTGCTCGTATTGTAACGGGTGACAGCCATCCCAGAGGATCATATATTTTGGAAATCTCTGACAGTAATGTTCTCTTTGTGTATTTTGTAGCCATTTGTTGTTTATTATTGCAAAATGTAAACGTATCCGTAATTGGATTCCACCGTACGCCGAGTGTTTTGTTAGAGTTGTTATTGTTAAAATCCGGCTCGAAGGACCAAAATGAATGAGGAGGGTTGTGAGTGCAGGAGCCGCCTGGCCGCCGTGAGTGTATCCGCGGGGGTTTCGGTAGTGAAACACGCGACCGAGCTGACTCAAGATGTTTACTGCACTGACATAGTTTGCTAATTAACAGGGGTTTTTATTTGTGGCAGACGTGAGCTGAGTCTGCGCCCCCAACTAGGTTAATAGTACGTGCTTGGTGCAAGACTGCTGCGCTAAGCACAATGTATGAGTGTTCGATAACTCGTACACGTTTCATTAATAATTGTCGTTCAAAAACTAGACGTACTGGACCTCTTACAGTACCGGAATTACACGATGCTTCACTTCGTCTCGTAAGCATTGTTCAAAATATCTGGTTCGCCGCTGATATTCGCAGCTTAGAATCGATGAAGTCATGTTCGAATAGACTTCAGCGTTTAAACCCATTCCTTGATGAGCAGGGGCTAATCAGGGTGGGCGGTCGTTTAAAAAATTCTGAGGTAGAATTTAATACCAAACATCCGTTGGTTCTTCCTCCAGAAAGTCATTTCACTAAATTAATCGTCGATCACTTTCATCTAATTAATTTACATTCGGGTTTACAAGCCACTCTTTCGTATATCGCGCGTTATTACTGGATAATTTCGGCCAGACGTGTAATTAAAAAACGTATCTTTCTTTGCATGAAATGTTACCGTCAGCGACCATCTCTGCTAGAGCCTAAAATGGCGGATTTGCCTGAAGCTCGAGTACGGCAAGTACGGCCTTTCGTTAAAGTAGCCGTGGACTACGCCGGTCCACTTTTAACAAAATCAGGGACTATTCGTAAGGCTCACAGAGAAAAGTCATATATTTGCGTATTCACGTGTCTCACAACTCGTGCGTTACACGTTGAACTAGTTTCAAATATATCAACTGCCGCTTTCATGGCAGCTTTACGTCGCTTTATCAGCCGTCGTGGAATGTGTTCGGACATCTACAGCGACAACGGCCGCAATTTCGTTGGTGCCAGTAGTGAACTACGGTCATTATTTAATTTAATAAAAACTGAAAATCGATTTATTTCGCATTCGTTGTTAAAATACAAAATTACGTGGCATTTCAACCCTTCGGCTGCACCTCACTTCACTGGCATGGCTGAGGCTGCAGTGAAATCTATTAAATCGCATCTCGTTCGTATCGTCGGAAACACGGTCCTCACCTTCGAGGAAATGGCGACCGTTTTAACGCAGATCGAATGCACCCTAAACTCGCGTCCGCTGTGTCCGCTTAGTTCAGATCCAAATGATCTCGTTGCTCTCACTCCGGGACATTTTTTAATCGGTGAGCCGCTGAATTCATTCGCAGATTATGACGTAACCGAACTAAATGAAAATCGTTTATCACGTTGGCAACTATTGCAACGTATCGTTCAGACATTTTGGAATAGGTGGCACAGGGAATACCTGCACACTCTTCAACAGAGAGGTAAATGGACGAAGTCGAGCGAGAACATTCGAATCGGGGCGTTAGTTCTTATTAACGATCCTAATATTCATCCACTACAGTGGAAATTAGGCCGCGTCTCCGAAGCGTACCCTTCCAAGGATGGCGTTGTTCGGGCTGTTTTGCTTAAAACTCAACAGGGATATTTAAAGCGACCTGTACACAGGTTGTGTCCCTTACCAATTTCAGATTAAATAACCTTTAAGCCCCCTTCTTTTCATTATAGATTTAATTTAATGTTAGCTAAATGTAAATTTCTATTAGTATTAGTTTCTTGTTAACCTTCTCCCCTTTTCGACTTCGATAAAACTTTCGATCCTGGTTAAAATTACATTTTAACGGTGGGCGGTGTTCGGTAATATCTTCGTAGTTAATTTCATTCTGGCAATACATTCGCAATTAATATTTTGGTATGCATCATTTTGGGTTCTACCCTCCTATATTTTCGTTCGACGTGCGCAAGCGCCCGCCACGCCGACCGTTCAGTCTAGTCGAGTCGAGTTCAATTCGCGGTTCGGTACGCGACAGCCTGCAGTTACATAATTCGGTGTAACGCTGCAATTCGTTTCGTTCATCATCCTTTCGGTAATTCGGCTGCAAGGATCTTTCTACAATACGGACTACTGAGTGGAGTTGAAGTCAAGCTGGTGCAACGCAGAACAACAGTCATACCATCTCGGCGCCGAGGTATCGAGCGACGCCACGCGGCGGAATAAGGTTGGTGGATTCCCTTTTTGGTGTGTACATTTATTGATTGTTGTGTATTGCCCAGAAAGGGACACTTAAATCCCTATATTCGTTAAATCAAATACAGTCCGCTTTCGATTCGATTTATCACCACCATAATTTAGGAAACTGGGTTCAAAACCATTAATACTCGATTCCCGAGTATTCCGAGCCCAGGTATATGACAATTCACCCCACCACATGAAGAAAAAAATTACATTTTGTCGTGAACATCCGAACATTCGTTATACGCACCACGAAGGACTGGAATAACTTGCCTGCGTCGGCGTTCCCGCCAGCCTATGACGTGGATGTCTTCAAGAAAAGAGTGAATAGGCTTTTACTAATTTAATGTACTTACCACCTCGGACCACATCTCTACTTACCATCAGGTGGGATTGTGGTCAAGCATTAACTTATTTTTGTAAAAAAAGCCAACGAATGTTGTTGTAGCCTGAGCGCGGCGGAGGCGGCGGCGGCGGGCCACGACACCAGCCTGGCGCTGGAGATGGGCCCGCTCACGTACGTGCACACGCGCCGCTTCGTGCTCGAGCTGCAGGCCTTCTTCAGGGACTTCGGCCTGCTGCGCCGCGTGCTCGTGCAGGCCCGCCGGAAGGTTGGCCTTTGTTACAGTAACCGGCCTTGCAATACGGCTACAATTTGTGAAATTGATCAGCCAAGTTGCGTATGCTGTGATGTTGTTCGCTATGACATTTAATTGCGTTAGTTACACGTCAGGGAAGACGTCAAGGGCAGCCGGCAGCGTTGACTTGAGGTTCCGTATTGAGGAGGATCCGTATTGTGCAGGTGTCGAGCGTGGCGGTGGACCGGTCGGCGGCGGCGCGCATGAGGCTGCGCGTGCGCGTGTCGGCGCCGGTGATCGTGGTGCCGGTGTCGGGCCGCAGCCGCGCCGCGCTGGCCGTGGACCTGCAGCTGCTGCAGCTCGACAACCGCTTCCTGCGCGCCGGCCACCCCGACACCGTCAGCACGCTGCTGCACCCCGACAACCGTTAGTTCACCACACCGACCCCACCGACTACACCGAACACACCAATATCATCCCCACTACTAGTTGCGGTCCATCGGACTAGATTACTTCCGATCACTGTGTTCGGATTCGAATATCGAAAATATTTCTCATACGAACTATCAACCGATTAAGCCTTTTAATTTTTTTTTATTTATTATTCATTTGTCATTCGAAAATACTGAGTCTTGTCATCCAAAAGTTCTTTGTAGAGTAGAGAAAGTATTATAGAGTAGAGATGTGGTAGAGATTCTTCTTCTTCTTCTCTTTTCTGCCATGTAGCATGTACAGAAAATCGCCTTTTCCTCTTGACGGCCACAGCTACTTCGTCACCTAAAGCCAATTCTTCAAATTAAAAATCCTCCTTATTCACAACATTAGCACGTTATTTCCGAGTTACTGTCACGTTGCGTATGCATTAAAATCCACGTCAGTGTTTACTAACCACGTTCCGTCCACGTCCCGTCCCCGTCCCCGTCCCCGTTCACGCCCCGTCCCAGTCCCGTCCACGTTCCGTACACGTTACGTATGCAGCGACCTTAAGTCTCCTCCACACCCTATCAGAAACAGAAATTTTAATCCTTCTGGTTTGGTGGCTGATCGTTCACCTGCACTACAATATTCAGTCTGGCCACTAGTCACGAACATGTAGGATAAGTAACGTAACAATAATGTTGTTGTGGGCTTGCAGCGCACCGGTCGCTGCTGGACGTGCGCTCGGTGCGGCTGGAGGGCGTGGCGCTGTGGTGCGCGCGCGGCGGGCGCGGGCTGCGCGTGCGGCGCCGCGGGCCCCCGCTGCTGCCCGCGCCCGCCAGCCTGGCGCTCGCGCTCGAGACCAGCCTCGACGACAGCCACGACGGTCAGTTCCACTTCCAACACGCTTATAACATACCCATCATCTCCATGTATAACTTGAGTAACGATTTGCTACTATTAACTAAAAAAATATATTTTCTACTCGTTTAAAGTTAATTGAAATAAAATGTACAATTTTATGAAATAAACCAATACGAGGTGTTATGGTTGTCCACCGTCCAGTGCCGGACGTGACGCTGCAGGGCACGCTGACGACGCTGCAGCTGTCGCTGGACGCGGCGCAGTACAAACTGGTGCGCGGCGTGCTGGCGCACAACCTGGCCGAGCCCTGCTCCGAGCTGCTGCCGCCGCCCCCCGCCCCGCCCGCCCCGCCCGCGCCGCCCGCGCCCCCCGCCCCGCCCGCCGCCGCGCCCGCGCACCACGTGTGGCCGACGTGGTCCATGAAGCTGGACCTGCAGGACGTGATGGTGACGCTGCGCGGCGCGCGCGCCGAGCCGCCGCTGGCTTGCATCAACTTCATCAAGTCGCGGCTACTGGTCGAGAACTACTCCGACCTCAGCCAGGACATCGACCTCGTGTCGCAGGTACCACCCCATGTGTCACACACTGTATCACACTGATGATGCATCCTGCATCATCGAGCAACATCAAACTGTCGTGATATTCTGTACACAATAATATACTTTCTAAATATGTTTTGAATGTAAACAGAACAGAAAAAGTTTGATTTTACTCCCTATAAAATCTCATACCGCGGGCTTAAATACGAAATCGATAGATTATTTATTTATTTATTTATTTATTAAGGTTCACCAACAGTTTCTACATGAATAACAATGTGTAGATACAAAACAAAATGTCATTATGCTACATGCGAAACCAATTACAGGCAAACACAGCTTTCACCAAGAATTGACACAGTATGAAGTGTGGGACTGTGGGTAACCAAATAAAAAGTATTAAATTACATAATATAAAAATAGAAATAAAAACAAGAACACGACCGCGGTCTTTAGAAAATTGACTACTGACTCACGAGTATATGCATATTTATAAAACAACAAAATAGATTTATCATTATATATGTAATTTTATTATCTTATTACATCAGATATCTATTAGAAAAATTTTGATCATTAAGATGGAGATACATTTCGCTGGCAGATGATCTTAATAAGAGAACGAAATTTATAGATGCTGGTATTGCTAATATCCAAATCCTCAAACTGATTATATAGCCTGCTGAGGCGATGTATTGGTGAGTTTGATCCTAACACTGTTCTTCGTAACGGAGGAACCAAAGGAGTTACTTTGCAACGAGGATACTTGTAAGGCACTCTAAAGTTTATAATTTGTAAGAGTTGTGGGCAATCAAGGTTGCCTCTTAAGAGTTTATAAAGAAACATAAGGTCAGTTTGATCCCTACGATCCTCTAGAGACACAACCCTAAATTCTCTTAGTCTCTCGTTGTAGGATACCGATTTCCTTGCAAAAGTAGTTCCACGAGCTATGTGCCATAGGAATTGTACAAACTTCACCGATATATGTAAATGAAACTAGGTATCCAGAGCCAATTCAAAAGTTTAATAATTTCCTTGAACCTTATGTGAGTTACAAGCACAAGTCGTTAGCGTGATTCAGAAAACAATTTACTAACGCCATCTGTTAACAAGTAGTGAAACTAAATATCTTAGGTCTGGACATTGAATTACAACTACAAGTCGTTAGCGTGATTCAGAAAACAATTTACTAACGCCATCTATTAACAAGCAGTGAAACTAAATATCTTAGGTATGAACATTCCGCCCACCATGGACGGCAGTCCATCATAACAATCATACCATCATAACAAAATAACAAAAAATGCTCACATAAGTAAACAAACAAAAATATTCCTTTGATGAATACATCAGCAACTATGTGTAACAATATAAATCTTAAACACTGCAAATCAAGACACAAGACAACCTTACAATGCAAATCAAGTGACAAGAAAACCTTACAATTCAAAGCAAGTTACAAGAAAACCTTATAATTCAAAGCAAGCTACAAGAAAACCTTTAATCTTTTGCTACAGGTAAAATAATTAACTTAGATACGGGTCGTTTTATGATTGTGCCTTTACATTTCAAAGACACAACGCGCGTAATGTTATCCAAGCCAGTGTGCTTTTGTGTAATAATACCATAGAGCCATCTTGCTGGTGGAAGATCAGGCTCTTTCACCAGAACGACGTCTCCTACATTGGGCTCAGGAGTTTTGTGAGACCACTTATATCGATGATGAAACTGAGCCAAGTATTCTTGCGACCACCTACGCCAGAAGTCTTGCACAAGTCGTTGTGTGAGATGCCATCTCTTTAAAGTACTCACATTGGATGTCTCAAAATTGCAACCAGGAGGCAAAATAAGGGGCTCGCCTACTAAGAAATGTCCAGGCGTTAATGGTAGCGAGTCTTCAGGACTGCTACTGATCTGTGAGAGGGGACGAGAGTTTAGGCAAGCCTCTATTTGTGTCAGAACTGTTGTCATCTCTTCAAATGTCAAAGTATGGTTGCCTATAATTCTTTTGAGATGGTGCTTGGTAGATTTCACTCCCGACTCCCACAGCCCACCAAAATTCGGAGAGTGAGGGGGGATGAAATGCCAAGTTGTACCGTTACTTCCTAACCACTCAGCAATCTCACTAATGACGCTAGATCTTTCTTGAGAAAACAAAATTTGCAACTCCTTATTGGCTCCGACGAAAGTGGTGCCGTTATCGCTCCAAATATCTGAACAGTGTCCGCGTCGGGCTGTGAATCGTTTGAAGGCAGCCAAAAAAGCTTCGGAAGTCATATCACTGACTACTTCGAGATGTACAGCCCTAGTAGACATGCATACAAAAATACAGATGTAACCTTTAGTTGAGCGGTAACCGCGACCTTTCGTTGACCTCACAGAAATTGGACCGGCATAATCAACACCGCTTTTTAAAAAAGGTCGGCATGCGCTTGCTCTCGCTTCTGGCAGTTGGCCCATCAACTGCTGGTTAGTGCGAGCAGCATGACGAACACATATTACGCATTTCCTAACAAATTGCTTAATAAGTCCCTTCGCATTGATCACCCAATACTTGGTTCTGAGATAGTTGAGCATCAATTGTGGGCCTCCATGTAAGGTCTGGACGTGGGCATGAGAAACCAGTAGGTTAGTGAAAGGTGATGCGTGAGGAATGAGCACAGGATTTTTCATACTTTCTGGGATTTTAGCGTGGCGTAACCGACCGCCCACCCTGAGGACTTCATTTTCATCGAGGTAAGGATTCAGCGAGGTAAGTATGCTTTTATTTTTAACCTTTCCTTTCTTTAAACTTTCTATGTCATCCTTGAAATACTGTGCTTGACACAATCTTATACAGGTAAGTAACGCTTCATTAATTTCAACGGAATTTAACCAAGTAGTTTTAAGTTTATGTTTATTTTCAGGTTTCAACATCAAGAATCTTCTGCAATACGCGACAACTCGGGTAAGTTTAGTTAACGACGAATATCTGTCGAGAATGTCTACAGAATCGAAAGTAGCTAAATGACTGACAACTTTACTCTTTTTCATTTCTAATTCTGTTTCAGTGACAATCCCTGTGTTATAATGTACATCTTTATTTTTCAGCCAACTAGGACCCGATTTCCAGAGTTGCAGTTCTGCTAATTCGGACGGTGATATACCCCGGGAAGCACAATCTGCGGGATTATCTGAGGATTTGACGTGTGACCATTGGTCAGCATCCATGAGTGTGAGTATATCTGACACCCTGTTAGCCACGAAGGTTTTCCACCTACTAGGGTGGCTTCGAAGCCAAGCTAACACCACAGACGAATCCGTCCATGCGTGGACATTCTCCTTGGATATTCCCAATACCTCAGAAACTTCATGAAGCAATTTGGCTAGCAACACTGCTCCACAGAGCTCTAACCTTGGAATGCTCACTTGCTTGATTGGAGATACCTTTGTTTTGGATGTTACTAAATTAACATGAGTTATTCCATGCTCATTGGTGACCTTGGCATAAACTACAGCTGCATATGCATCATTGGATGCATCGCAAAATCCCTGCAGCTGGAGAGACTCCCCTCTGCGAACCCCAAGCCACCTAGGAATACAAAAATTGGTAAGCTTACTGAGACTATCACGATAACTAATCCACTCACTTAATAACTGATGTGGAATTTCGTCGTCCCAGCCAATGCCAGATAACCAAATTTTTTGTATGAATATTTTGGCTGTTATTACACAAGGAGCGATCCATCCCAGTGGATCGTATAATTTGGCAATGTCCGATATGACCCTACGCTTAGTCACTGGTTTCTCCAATGCAGGAAGTTGAACAGTGTATTTAAATTCATCCTTTGACCTTTTCCACGACAATCCTAAAATTTTTAAAACTTCATCTGACTTTAATTCTAAATTCTCTTCTGTTTCTGTTTTATCTATTTTGATTTCTTGTAACAATTCATCGCTACTACTGGACCACTTCTGCAATTGGAATCCACCACGACTAAGCATCTGGTTCATGTTATTATAAATCTCTTTCCCTTCTGATACACTTTCACAGCCAGTCATGAGATCGTCGACATAGAAGTCCTTTAACACACGATCTGACACAGAAGGAAAATGAATACCCTCATCGTACGCCAGCTGTTGCAGACATCTAACAGCTAGGTATGGTGCTGAGGATGTGCCAAATGTCACGCGTAACAGTCGGAAGTGCTGCATTTCAGATTCCGGAGTGTCACGCCAAATAATTCGCTGATAATCAGCATCATCATGGAAAACCTTAACTTGCCTGTACATTTTAATTATGTCGGCTACCAAAGCGATCGGATGACAGCGCCAACGCATAATTATGTGTCGCAGGTCAGGTTGTAGCGTAGGACCTACCATTAGGTCATCATTCAATGATGCACCGTTATCACCAGGGCAAGATGCATCAAACACGACTCTGAGTTTTGTTGTGCTCTTGTCACTTCTCAAAACTGCATGGTGAGGCAGGTACACTACACCTGGTTTGTCAATTTCTGACACGGGAATAGGTTCCATGTGATTTGAATCTATGTAGTCATTAATCACACTTGCATAATGATTTTGAAATTCTGGGTTGTGTAGAAACTTTCTTTCTAAAGCGTAAAAACGTTTGCGAGCGATGTTTTTTGAACCACTGTACTTGCAACTAGGGTCTTCCGACTTGAAAGGGAGTTTGACGATGTATCGCCCAGTCTCATCCCTTTTGGTGGTTTCAGAAAACATTTGCTCACATTTATTTTCCTCGTCCGTCAAATGATTTTTACGCCCCAAGGAATCATCAGATTCCAGTTCCCAAAACTTCTTGAGGAGATCATTCTCATTGATCTGAATGTGTAAGCTCATGATAGAGTTGTGACACTTCTCTGACCTATGGTGATTGGGTTGATGTACTTCGCCAGATAAGATCCAACCGAGCGTTGTCTTTTGTGCAACTGGCGCCCCCGGTGAACCCTTGATAAGACCATCCAATAAAATTTGGCTGTACACACCCGTGCCTAAAATCAGATCTATCTTACTGGGCATTCCATAAGACGGATCTGCTAAATCCATAGTAGAGAGTGTTGACGGAACATAAACTATTTTCCTTTCAGGAAGAATAGATGTAAGCTTACTTAACACATAAGCTTTGATGCCAACTGCAAAAGATTGGTCGAGACGTGAGTGAACCTTGAGTTCAACTAATGCCTTACACGGCAGGGTATCACTCATGTCATCACCCAACCTGGTTATACTAGCCTTCATCGGAATTTTCCTTAAACCGAGTAACTGAACAGCTGACTCCGATATGAATGAAGCCTGAGAGCCCTGGTCAAGCAGCGCTCTTAAAACAATAGTTGTTCCAGTTACTGTTTCGACTTCAACTAAAGCCGTGGCCAATAACGATTGGCTTCGAATATCCGAGAAGCAAGACACTACATTAATGGAATCGCTCTGTGACGCTGCTGCTGCACCAGCGGCAACGTTATTTTCATCTACTGACTTATTGTTTTCAACAGATTTTTGAACGTATCTGAGATGTAGTAAGGAATGGTGTTTTTTACGACAAATGCGACATCTGGAGGACTGGCGGCAAGAATACACTGTATGATTTTCACCTAAACAATTGAAGCATAAATTGTTGGCTTGGACAAACTTACGGCGTGCATTAACATCTTCAATTGCAAATTTTTTACAATTACACAATTTGTGCGACTCAGAACAAAAAATACAAGATGGTGTAGCAATATGAAGTGATTTAAAATTTTTACTAGAAGTAGTTTTTGTCTTAGCATCAAGGAACTCAAGGGACCTAAAACGATGTTCCATAAAATCAGTAAAATTAGATAGTGTAGGTAGTTCGTTAGACAACTCGCTAACCTTAACCTCCCATAATCTTCGCGACTCTGTATCTAATTTTGATGTAATTATATAGATTACAATTATATCCCAAGACTTTGTATCAATACCCAAATTATTTAAGGCATGTAAACATTCGTTAGTAGTGTCCAAGAGTTCCCTTAATGCCAAGGCAGAATCGGATTTACAAGCACTATGATTGAACAAGCGTTTAAGAATGCAGTTGCATAAATATCTTTTGTTGTTATAACGTTTTTCAATTTGTTGCCAACATTGGTCATAATTATCGCCCGTTGTAGGTATTTGACGTATTAATTGTTCCGCTTCTCCAGTTAAATAACCCTTTAGGTAGTGCAGCTTCTGTACTTCATCTAAACTGTCGTTTGAGTGCACTAGTGACATAAATAGATCTCTAAATGTTGTCCATTCCTCGTATCTGCCCGAAAACGTTGGTATTGTGATTTTTGGAAGTCTAACTGCTGAAGCTGACGATAATATTAATCCCTCGTTCGACGTATGTGCGACGCTACTTGCCTGTTGCCTGACTGTCTTACTTAAATTCTTACGAAGTTCGCATTTGTATTCTATGTAAATGTCCTCGGTCTTTTCATACGTATCATTTTTAAAATAGTCCTGTGTCTCTAATTCAGCCTCGTCATAGTCTTGTACAAGACACTGATGTTCATTTTTAAAATCAACCCATAAATGTTCTAAGTTCTCTAGTCTCGTTTCCACGTACGTATCCGTAATGCGCTCTCTTGGCGATTTTTTAAAGTTAATAAATGACTTAGATATTCTAACATTTAAATCATTCAACAATTTCAAATTCTTCTCCATGCTGATGGGTTAATATTAATGTAAACGATGAAAAAATTATCAATAGGACCGAATAGGACACACGGAAATCTCCAATTCAATCTTGATTATCAATAGGACCGAATAGGACTCAATAGGACACACGGAAATCTCCAATTCAATCTTGATTATCAATAGGACCGACTAGGACTCAATAGGACACACGGAAATCTCCAATTTAATCTTGATGTTAAGTTATAAGACAGTTTTAATCTCGATGTTAATAGGACGAAATAGGACACTTGAAGTTATAACGTCTTGTACACAACAGTCAGTCAACACAATACACAATGAGTAAGACACAATTTTACAGTACACAAGATAAGACAGTGTCTTATCTATGACACTAGGGATGAGGCATATATACTGGTACAGGTATAAAAACCCAGTATGAACTTGACAGTACGCAGACCGGGTATGTACCCGGCATACCCGGTCCGTACCCGATAGGTATGGTCGCCGGTCGGCACTCGGCAGTCTCGGTACCGCAAGATACCGGTCAACAGGTATGATGTATGTCTTTGTCTTCTCACTCACTATACAGGCGCTATAGTCAGAAAGAGACAAATATATCAGTTGCTTTTGTTTAGATTATTTTGCACGAACGAATGAAATGAATGAAACTCATCGCAAAATATAGAACAAAAATTTCATAGAGTCGCTTAGTTGTTTTTTTTATATATTTTAAATATGTTTAATTTGAATTTGATTTTTAGTATAAAATATATTTATTCCAAATTTCCTCGAGACCTAATATGTTGTTCAGCATGGAGTAGTAGGTATTATTGCTACATCGCGAGGGCAAGAATATTTTATACCGAAAGCAACCCACGTTGTATGCTCGGATCATTTTAAAGAAGATGACATGTACATAACTGGCAAAGGCATAAGAATAAAAAATACAGCTGTGCCAACATTGCAAGTAAATACCACTTGGTTTGGTTTATACCTTACTCTTCACCTTATTTTTGTATGTAACAATAATTGATAAAAAAAAATCACCTTTACGATAAGGGTGAAAAAAAAACACAGATGTTTCATACATTTTATCGAGTATTGTAGATTTTTAGAATACAAGGAATACCCGATTTTCGTGATATCAGGGTTATAATTTTATATCACGGTTATAATGTTACAGTTAACCCATGATGCCAATAGAGCGACTGTCAACATGCAATATAGTAAAAAACTGACCTATCAAATGAAACTGAATGAAAAGATTAAAAAAAAATTAAAATGTCATTTAATAAATTAAATTTACTACAAGGAAATTGAAATATTATCTTAATATATATAAATTACGTGTCACGTTGTTTGTCTGCGATGGATTCCTAAACTACTTAACCGATTTTAATCACATTTGCACACCGTATGCAGTTTGATCCAACTTGAAAGATAGGATAGCTTAAGTGTCAAAATAAAAATAAAAACTTTTGACAGAATGAAGTCTGTCCGGGCAGCTAGTAATGTATATAATGTCCCTACATCTACCTGGTGATGTTTCATATATGAAGCGGGCGAGGGTCCATATATGACTTCTATTTATCTCTCTCTCTCTCTCTCTCTTATAGTTGTCTCTTCATTACTGTTTTTCGTTTCATAAAATCCAATTAATCATAACGTTCCGAAAAAAGTTCACTTTAAAAATGTAAAATGTACAATTTATGTGTAATAAAAATAAATAAAAATAATGTACTATTTTAAATAAAGACTACTCTATTACTTTTATTATCGCGTTTTATTTCACTAGAAGCTGCATAATGGTGTGTAGTGTAGTCGAAGCTCCAAGTCCATAAGGTGTTTATTTGTTGCAATCGAAATTGAACCGTGATTTTATGAACTTAGTGTTTAAATTACCTTAATAAAATACGACTATAGTAATATGAATGTACTTTAAGACAATAAAGATAGAGGAGATTTTAGGATGGATGAAAATATTTTAAGATCGAAAATATTTATTATTTTGAATTGTTTCAATTTTCAAATTTTTTGACGTGATGTGATAACGTCTATTAAAACGATGAGTGCCGGGCGCATCTATGAAAAAATATAGCGTTCCGCGAGCGAGAAAGCGGCAAAAGTGAGAAAGAGGCACTATCGGCTACGATCGGCGTATCGTTTTGGATGCCGTAGGCGATCGTAGTTGAGTGGGGCGGAGCGGAGCGGGGTGGGGTGGAGCGGAGTGGGGCGGAGCGGAGCGGAGCTTTGTCATGACGTTGTCACGTTAAACTACCATCCGTAAACCGACTTTACCGACAACCATTTTTTTGGTCAGTTCGTTTGTGACTGCGGATGAAGCATTTGACCCTTGACTTTTTGGTGCATTTTAATTGTTTAGGTATCTTTCGTTTTCTATCGATTTTACATTGAACTATTAACTTTCCACGGATAGATGACGATTTATAAATTAATATTAACAATACATTAATTACTCATGCCTTACGCCATCAAACATACTAAAATCTAGACAAAAATAAAAAATATGTATATAGATTTTATTGGAAACATACATAAAAAATACCCATGACCTGAGCGAGAATGGATGCGAAATTTGCGAACCCGCGACCTCTGGGCTGTGACCTGTGTGAACGTGCACACTGTGCACTTATTAAATATACCCGCGTACCCGTTACCTTATCAAGTGAACCAACCAGTCGTCATCTATGAAATACCTATAGGTATTTTGATACCGGGTATTAGTACCGGGTATGTATATGGCGATACCCGTACCTGTGAGGCCGGGTATTGAATGTAGCGGGTATGTCTCATGCCTATAAGACACTTTAATGTTCACTTCAAAGTTATGAAAGTTGAGAGTACTTACAATTTGTCTTCACTTTGCACTTACTTTTACACTTTACAATTACTTTACTCACTGACTCACACTTCGACATCCGGCTCGAAGGACCATGTACAAACTTCACCGATATATGTAAATGAAACTAGGTATCCAGAGCGAATTCAAAAGTTTAATAATTTCCTTGAACCTTATGTGAGTTACAAGCACAAGTCGTTAGCGTGATTCAGAAAACAATTTACTAACGCCATCTGTTAACAAGTAGTGAAACTAAATATCTTAGGTCTCGACATTGAATTACAACTACAAGTCGTTAGCGTGATTCAGAAAACAATTTACTAACGCCATCTATTAACAAGCAGTGAAACTAAATATCTTAGGTATGAACAGGAATCTTTTTTGGATTCGCTCCATTCTTAAAATATGAACTGAAAAATGAGGACGCCAAACAGTGCTGCAATATTCAAGTATGCTGCGAACTAGTGAGTAGTAAAGGATTTTTTTCGTTACGAGGCTTTTAAATACTTTTCCTTGCCGTATGACAAATCCAAGCATGTTAGAGGCTTTTTTGATAATAAAGTTCATGTGTGGGACTAGATAGATAGATAGATTAGATTTAACTCCAAAAATTGTGACTACTCGTTTAAAAATGTTTGTGAAAAACTATTAAAAAAATTATTTTGAAATGACAAAATTAATGACAAACCAGTAAATATTTAAGTTGGTATTTTCAGTTATATAGGAACAATAGTAATGCACAATACCAATTTATTGAACGTGTTGTTTGGTGTGGCACAGTGTGTGTGTGTGATGTGTGTGTCATGTGTGTGTGTGCGCGCAGGAGCTCCTGGTGAGCGACACGCGGTTCGCGGCGGAGCCGGCCAACCGGCGCGGCAACGTGTTCAGTCACATCGTGCAGCCGCTGCCCGACCACCGCCACAGCGTGCAGGCCGAGGTGCACGCCAGGTACTACGAGTATATACTATCGCTATCACTGTTCTCATCAAGCTTATCTCATCAGCTTTCAAGATAATAAATGCAAACACAAATCAATATTACCAATATAATACCTAGAAGGGCCTTACCACCAGTGAGCCGGATTAAGTCCCCTCTTACGACACCCATCCGGCGTGGGATTGGGGTTAGTATTCTAAGCCGCCCCAATATGGCTAAAATTTATTAAAACAGAAGTATCTCTTTAAATTTTGGTAAAGGAATAGTTGGCTACGGCGTTCCAAACTCTCATTTACATCTAGACTGACGGTAAGCATGCAGTGCTTAGTTTCTGATATCGTTTGTTTCGGTGTCACCCATTAAACTGGACTGATGACTTCCAATGATGGTTTTGTAAGAGTAATCGTTAAGTTAAGGTGTGTGTGTGTGTGCGTAGGAAGCGGCAGGATTCGTCGGCGTACACGATCCTGGTGAACAACATGCGGCTGATGGCCATCCTGGACTGGTGGGAGGCGGCCGGCCAGCTGCTGCTGCAGCCGCCGCCGCCGCCCGCCGACCCCGACCACCTGCAGCTGTACGTATACCGTCACACCGACACACCGTCACACCGACACACCGATACACCTGACGCCAGTTCGGGTGGGTTGACAAAAAAGTATTTATTTCAAAAGTCAATATCAGCAAGTTTTAGTTTGAACCTAGCTCATGAAGTCTCCACTCATTTCGTCACCAGCGGACCAGAACAAATACACCCAACTCTAAACGATAGCGCTCCAGTAGGTGTGGAGTATTTTTTGTACAAGATGTTGCAAATAAGGAAATGTAAATTTTTATTCTACAATGTAGTTCGAGTTCATTGCCTCTCCTATTGTTAGTTCAGTGGCGTAGTACCTGTAGATCCCTTGAATGTGACAGCGACGACCTGTCGCTGGAGGGCGCGGGGGGCGGCAGCGCGGGGGGCGGCGCGCCCGCCGGCGACGCGGGCCACATGGAGCTCAAGCTGAACATCACGGACTCGCAGCTGGTGCTGGTGGAGGACGCCTCCGTCTGGGACACTAATGCTGTCATACTAAAGGTAGATTCGGAGTCTGCTCGATTGCTTGGCCTTGTGCATATTTTGATCTTTAGCATTTAATCAAATCAACTTCGGTGCAGAGTACGACTGTGATCACGTATCGCGCTAGCGGGGGTGGCGGGGGCGGGGGTGGTGAGGAGCCGGCGCTGGTGTGCGAGGTGAACGAGCTGGAGGTGTTCTCGTGCGTGCTGGGGCTGGAGGAGGAGACGGCGCTGGCCATCCTGGACCCCGCCGCGCTCACCGCCACGCTGCGCGACCGCCTGCTGCACGTCAGTACAGTCTTTTATTAACTATAAGCAAAGAGTGTATAGTTACACCGTATATCTGGCATAGTAAACGGTTCGACTCAATTTGTAACCAAACTGCGGCTACTGATCGATACTGATCAGTGTCCCGTTTAGTTGTGCGCAATATAACGATGTAACGCGCGGAACGTGACGTCCGCAGATCTCGACAGGCGCGCTCAACCTGCGGCTGTCGTACCACGACATGCGCATGTTCGCGGCCATGCTGCACTCGCTGCCGCGCCAGGCACGCGTCGCGCTTTCGGGTGAGTTACACACACAGACACACACGCACACACACACACACACACTGTTCCATTCACGTTCACTTTGCAAAAAGTCTGTTCGAGCACTCTATGAATATGCAATATCTATTCAAGATTATATTTGTGCAGGCAAAACAGAATCCCAGTCGCACTCGGCGGACCCGCCCGCGAACAGCGTGCACATGCACGCGGGCAGGCCGGGCGGCGGCGTGCTGGGCGGCGTGTCCCCGCGGCCGCGGCTGCTGGCGCAGCGCTGGGCGCGCCCCCCGCCCGCGCCCGCCGCGCCCGACCCGCCCGACCTGCCGCGCGACAACATCTGGCCGCTCCGCGCGTTGCAGGTATCGGGGGGATTCCCACGCTTGGGATAAATTACCATACTGTTGAGTAGAATTTTCATTAGAAAATGATTCATTAGTGTGCCGGCAGGCCGGGAGTCTGTTCGGTAATCGGCTTTTAAAATAATCAATTGGACTCCGTTGTTACTTCTCTCCAAACATTCGTTGAGGGTTGCAAGTGTGTCGCCAATCACTGTAGAATAATGAATACTAGATTATGCGGTTGGGGTGCAGGTGAACGCGGAGTGCGTGACGCTGTGCGTGATCGACGACTGCCTGGACTCGGACGTGCCGCTGCTGGAGGTGTCGCTGGCCGACCTGCAGCTGGACCAGGTACATGAGTGTTCCTCAGGTGACATCACCTTACCTCCTGGGTTTAACTACCGACCGACTCTGGAAGTCCCCGAAAGGGGGCCCTTGGGTCATTTTAGTTTGAGATAAGTTTCGTTAAAGTTGAAGCACGTTGCACGTTACGGTCTCAGGACCTGCGCAAGGTGGAGGAGTCGTTCGAGGACCCGCTGCTGGTGTCGACGCCGTCCAGCCCCACGGTGGTGGAGCGCGGGGTGGGCGCGGCGGGGGCGGCGGGGGGCGGCGCGGGCGCGGGCGGCGGGCGGCTGCGCGCCGTGCTGAGCGCCGACTACTACAACCGGCTGCTGTCGGGCTGGGAGCCGGTGCTGGAGCCGTGGCGGTTCGAGGCGCGCTGGGAGTACACGCTGTCGAGCGCGCTGGCGCTGCGCCGCGTGCAGGTGGACGTGGCGGCGGCCGAGACGCTCAACACGAACGTCACGTCCGCGCTCGTCGACCTGTGCCGCCTCGTGCGCGCCAACTGGGCCGCCGACTACTACGCGCCGCAGGTAAATAACACATTGAAACGTGCAATATGCAATGCAACTTACAAAATGAAGTAGCATTTTATAACATAAGTAAAATCCTACTGTATTGTGGAGGGATGCCTTTGATGACATACAATTTGATAGGAAATAATGAGCACGTCCGATCGTCTAGCAAGTTTATTTATTTTACGAAAATTTTTCTGGGATTACCTGCGTTTATTTTGAAATAAAAAGATTATTTTGTAAGGAAAGTTTTGTATGTTAGAGCACGTCGACGGAGCAGTCCCCGAAGGGCAGCCCGGCGGGCCACCGGCGCCGCTCGCCCTTCGTGCCGTACGCGCTGCGCAACCTCACCGGCCAGCGCCTCTGGTTCACCACCATCCTCACCACCTCCGACGAGTATGTTACTGAACCTCACTCCCCATCACTCCCCCACTCCCGTCTACAAACATACATACATACACAATACACTCAATATTAATAATTTAAGTAACTTAATGAGACTGTCAATACTTATATTGAAAATTTCTTTTGCAACGTGCGAAACTCTTGCACTTGTTCGTGAATGTTGTTTATGATGGAGTGCTTCAACACGTACTACGTCGTTAAAATATGTCACAAAGTGAGCATGGAGGTTGTTAGTTTTACAAGCGATTTTTATTGTTGAAGATTACACGAGATCGGCGAGACCCAAGAGTTCTCTGGTCCCGATGACTCGTGGATGTGCGTGCGCTCCGGCGACACGGAGCCCTTCTCGTTCGGAGCGCGGCGGGGGCGCGGGCGGGGCGCGGGGGGCGCCGGCGCGGGCGGCGGGGCGGGGAGCGCACCGGCCGCTCTGCACCGCGTGGCGCTGCGGCTGGACGGCTGGGGGCCCGTCGACCCCGTCTGCGTCGATCGCGTCGGCGTCTTCTTTAGGAACCTAATGCACATTGTGAGTTCCTCCTACCGTCCGATTTAAAGATTTTTTCTTTTTTGAAGTAAGTAAGCATCAGTGCGTTGAACCGTTACTTACGTGCAAAATGCTGACGAGGAGTAACACAAGATGTCGCATATAATAGTATAGTAACGCAAGTTGTTTCCCCCCGGCGGGCGGTCAGCAATCGGGCGTGGAGGCGCGCATCGTGCTGCACGTGTCGCTGGAGGGCTCGGCGCGCAAGCTGGTGACGGTGCGCTCGGCGCTGCAGCTCGTCAACAAGCTGCCGCACGCGGTGGACGTGCGCCTGCACCTCGCGCCCGCACACGCACCCGCACCCGCACCCGCTCGTGCGTCCCAACCCGGTCAGTCGCCGTTTATGTTTACACTACTTTAATACTCTCCTATGCATGATAGATTTTCATATTATTTGAGATACTTAATAGGCTAGTTATATAAATGTATAAAAAAATTCTGTACTATCCTCATGTAAAAATATCTTTTGAATGCCTAGCGATTTACAGACCCTTCCATTTTTTAGCTCGTTCTGTGCATGACGACTAACACTTGTTTTCACTTACACTAACTAGCAAAGACGCAAGTCGAGACATTGAAAACGTTCCAGAAGTGACTCACTTCATGTTTATTTTATTCAGGACATAGCAGTTTTCTTTAACTTAAATAAATCTTGATCATGCTAAATTGAAACATAAAAATATGACGTATTCCAGTAGTTTCGAATGTGGAAATGTATGTCATTTCCCAAAAAAAAAAAAAAATCAGCTTTATTAAGATTATGTAGGCGATGAGACAAACAAAACGTTATCGCATTTGAAAATATAGGGCTGTGTTATAGCATATATGTTTAGACGCGTCGGATGTTCGGAAGTTAGCCGAATAACGTAGGGTGATGATATGTGGCTAGAGTGGTGGGCGGCGGCGCGGGCGCCGGGCGCGGCGGCGCGGGCGCGCGCGTGCGTGGCGGCGCTGCGCCGGCCGCGCTGCGTGCCCGCCGCCACGCTACCGCTATACCCTATATTTTACAACTGCGGTAACTAGCGCCACCCATCATCTTGCTTACCTACTGTACACTGTGTAGCGTAGAAGTTTGCCGCAACCTTTTTCTGTTCTATAATATATTTTTCACGTTGTTGTAGTTGCCGCAGCTTAGTAGCTGAATGATTACACGCGGATAGTATTGTTACTTCAGTAGTTTCAAATTGTGTTGCATTGTTTTAAAATGTGTGTCCGAACTGAAGGCGTGCACAATGAAATGGGTGTTATTTGATTGTTTTCATTATTATGCTTATATTTAATAGCGCGGCAAGAGTTACAATTGCGTTGCTCATACAGCTGCTACTCAGTCCGAGTAGGGAGTTATATACCCAAACTATTGACACATCGAAAAAGCAAAGCCAAGCGAGCGACTTAATTCTAATTGGCCACCGTAACCGTATAATCTGTAAGACAGCAGTAAAGCCGTCTCCTTCAAACAACTTAACACGAAAGGCTTCGTACGACATTGGGTCGTGTGAATCTAATGATATTGGAGACGAATCCAAGAATAGAACGAATAGAAGTATATAATATTTGACATTATTATGATGTCGACAGCGCAATGGAGCACCGGCGGCGGCAGCGTGTCGCGCGGGGCGGTGGTGGCGGCGGGCGACACGTGGGCGGCGCCGCTGGCCGCGCGCGCGCCCGCGCTGTGGACCCGGCCGCTGACGCGCGCGCCGCCGCCCGCGCCCGCGCTGGCGCCCGCCGCCGTGGACTGGCGCGCGGCTGGGCCCGCAGGCCGCGCGCTGCTGCACTACGAGTGCCGCGCGCCGCACGGACAGCTGTACAGGTTCTGCTGCGTGATAGTCCGCGAGCGGTTCCCCCCGGAGCGCGGCGAGCCCATCGCGGGCCACACGCTGACGCTGGTGCCGGCGCTGCGCCTGGAGAACCTGCTGCCGTTAGAGCTGCAGTACCGCGTGGGGCCCGTCGCCGGCAACCTCGCGCCCGGGGACACGAGGCCCTTCCACGAGGTGAGCGTCTCGCATCTGTCACTGCATGGTGCTTTAGAACTTTCAGTTTGCTTTCGTTAACGTATATATGGTGTAAAAGCTCCAACATGTAAATGAAGCAAAAAAAATTAGCATCAAAGTAAGGTTATTGTACTTGCAGGTGAACGTGGAGGAGGGGGTGGAGATAAGCGTTAAGTTAGAAGGGTTCGGGTGGTCGAGCGCCTTGAGTGTGTCAGCGGGTGCGGGGGGCGCAGCGGGCGCGGGGGGCGCGGGCGCAGGCGGCGCCACGGGCTCGTTTGGCGCGCGCCTCAAGCTGCGCGACCAGCGCTCCCGCCGCCTCTACCTCAACGCGAGGGTCACTATCAAGAAGACCGACGGGGTCAAGGTGATTACTGATGTGGTTTCTGTGTTGTGGGTTATGAGAGTATGAGAGACCGACGGTAGAGAGAGTTTGGCAACATTACATATGGCATTATAATTTTAGAATATTAGTTAGTTTATGTCTTGGTACATATTTTAAAATAAAAATTGTGTCGTGTACGTGCCCGTATCGGTGTACGTGCAGGTGTCGATCTCCGCGGCGTACTGGGTGGTGAACCGCACCGGGCTGCCGCTGGTGTTCCGCGCGGAGGGCGGTGGCGAGGCGGCCGGCCAAGGGGCGGAGCACGAGGTGGCGCGCATGGTGGCGCCGCTGCCCTTCAGCTTCGCCGACACCGACCCGCCCACGCTGGCCGCGCGCCTCGGCACGCAGGTCGCGCCCAACCCGGAGGTAATGTTACATGCCATGATGCAGACGCGATTCCAGTCCTAGCTGGTCTGGGGCTTAAGTAGAATAGTAGGAGGAGGGATGGCCACGTCTATGATGAGTTCCGTGTGTCCAGTGGTGTTCGCCGTTCGGGCTGGGGCCGGGCGTGACGGTGAAGAAGCTGGAGGGCGGCGAGCGCACGTTCGCGGTGGGCGTGTCGGTGCGCGCGGGCCGCGGCCGCTATCGCCGCACCAACATCGTGACGCTGGCGCCGCGCTACCAGCTGCACAACAACACCGCGCGCCATCTGCAGTTCGCACAGAAGTGCACCGCCACCACGCTCGTAAGCATGCACTGATCGGAATTGCTTGCGTACTTCATTACATGTGTGTTTACATAATTAATACTAAAACATGTTATAGAACGATCCCGGTGCGATGGCGACCCACGTGTCGGCGGTGGCGGGCTGCTACCTGCCGTGGCACTGGGCGCGCTGGGAGCGCGAGCAGCTGCTGTGCGTGCGCGTGCTGGCGCCCGCCGCCCCCGCGCCGCACCCCGCGACTGCCGCGCCCGCCGCCGACTCGCTGGCGCCACTCACAGCCTGGTCCGGAGGCTTCCGGATAGACAGTGCGAGAAGCTTGCACGTCGCCTGCAGGTACCGACCCTACAGACACTCGACGATGCTGACTTCGTGATTCGTCACTAATATTAACATGCGATGGTGTACCAGGGAGAACGGCGGCGGGGGCGGGTACGTGGTGCTGCGAGTAGAGGTGGCGCTGGAGGGCGCCACGCTGCTCGTGGTGCTGACGGACGGCGACAGCGCGCCGCCGCCGCTGCGCATCGACAACCACTCGCGCGTCGCCATCATGTTCCACCAGGTACGTCGTCTTGTCCCCAGTCCCCAGCCTCACTCGGCCCCTCGCCGCTCACGGTACTTTTTAAAGGCAGCCGAGCCAACACCTAACAAAAGCATCTGGCAATAGAATTAACGATATAGCTAAATAGTGATTTCTTATAAATGACCTTTATTTATTTAGTTTTGAAATGTGTGTTCCGGCTGCACTCCGCAGGTGGGATGCAGCGAGGAGTGCGTGGTGGGCGCGGGCGCTCGCGTGCGCTGGGCGCTGCCCGAGCCCGAGGGCGCGGCGGCGCTGGCCCTGCGCGCGCCCGGCGGCCCGCGGCTGGCGCTGCCGCTGGACGCGCCGCCCGCCGCGCACCCGCTGCTCTACCAGAACTTCGTGTACGTCGCCTTCACCGCGTCCGCCGTGCCCGCCGTGCCCGCCGTCAGCAGGGAGAACGGCGCGAGCGGCGCGGTGTCGCCGGACTCGGACGGCGTGCTGGTGCTGGAGGTGCCGCCGGGCTCCACGCGCGTCGTGCTGGCGCGCAAGCGGTACGGCGACCGCGCGCAGCTGTGGCGCCGCGGGCCCGGCGACCAGCTCATCCACGAGGGCAGCTCCCCGCCGCAGCCCACCGACGCCACGCTCTCCGACGAGTCCGCGCTCTCCCCGCACGCCATGGTCAGCCATTTACTAATATCGCATTGTCATCTGAATCTTACCTAATTTAATCCATTACAATAATTGTGAGCACGCCGGACGCATATGTATAAGTTAATGTTGTGGCATTATTTTTATCACAGGTATGTATGGTAATCGTACTATAGAATCGATATATAATTTGACATTTCATACCGGAGAGTGATTACTATGATAATGTTTTTATAAGTTGTAAATGTGTGTAATGTGTGTATCGGGTGCAGGTGCTGGACATCGAGGGCGCGGCGCCGCGGCCGGCGCGGGCGGCCCCGCTGGCGCTGCGGCGCGCGGACCCGCGGCGCGCCTCCACGCAGGCGTGGCGCCTGCTGCCGCCCGGCCGCATGGCCTGCGCGCACGCCAACCTCTGCGTGCAGCCCGACGGCGGCCTCATGGGCCTCGCGCCCGGCAACCGCGTGGTGCTGGGGCTGGCGGGCGGGGCGCGGGGTGGGCCGCGGGCGGCGCGCGGGGCGCCGGTGCCGCCGGAGGAGAGCGTGGCGTGGCACACGCTGCGGCCCGGCTCCGGCCGCCTCACCGTGTCGCTGTCCGCCGACGGCCCCACTCGCGTCGTGCGCATCCACGACCACAACGATCCCGTGAGTGTTATTCGTAGCTTCGAAGCCGCCGCCGCAAAATAATAATATTAAATAATATTGCCCCGTTTATATTAGGAAGCGAGAGTGATGAGACTGCGACCCGAGGAGGACGAGGACGAGGCTACGGCGGGGGTGGTGGGAGCGGCGGGAGCGGCGGGGGCGGCGGGCGTGCGCGAGTGGGGGCTGCGCGTGTCGCTGGCGGCGCTGTCCGTGTCGCTGGTGGCGCGCGCGCCGCCCGCCGAGCTGGTGTTCGCGCTGTTCTCGGGCGTGCGGCTCGAGGTGGCGCACGCGCCGCGCACCGCACACTTCACGCTCACCGTCGACAACATGCAATGGGACAATCAAGTACGCACGGGCCCGGTTCATTATACTTACATAATATATTGGTCCTTTGAGACTTCTGCTGGAATTTTTTTTACTGGTACCCTTGTGTGCAGCTGCTGGGCACCCCCAGCCCCGTGCTGCTGTACTGCCTGCCGGAGCGCGGCGGGGCGGCGGGCGCGGGTGGCGCGGGGGGCGCCATGCCCGCACTGCACGCGGCGGCCGAGTTGACGCACGCGCCCGCGCGCCGCTACAACGCGCTCTTCTTCAACCACTTCGTGGTGGCGCTGCGTCCCATCGCCGTCAGGCTCGAGGAAAGGTATTTGTTACATGTCTTTCGTTGCTTTGGTGTTCTAGTTTACCGAAGCTCTTCTTTAGCTAAGGTTTGTCATACGTACCTACGTTTTTATTTGTCATGTTAAACTACCGCGGTGCTATTGGGGTAAATGGAACCGTGGTATTATACTTACATAGATTTCCGCAGACAGGCAATCATTTGAAACACAAGCTTAGAATGATATATAATCGCAGGCTCATCCTCCTGCTGTGGTCGTGGGCGGGCGCCGGCGGGGAGGGCGAGGAGTGCGGCGAGGAGGGCGCGGAGGAGGAGCAGGCGCGGCCGCACGCCGAGCGCGCCGACCCCGCGCCCCCGCTGCGGTACTACTTCGCCGTGCTCAAGCTGATCCCCTCGCAGGTACGACAGCGACGCCGCGTGACGCCGCGTGCCGGTGCATACTTTGCTTTTTCCATTGCGTATCCAGTTGGCAAACTTTTCACTATCGTCACGTCGTAATTGATTTTGTCAACATACTTGGACAAATACAAAATTAAATCCCTGCTTATTTTAATACTTTAGTTTATCCACAGATTGCTTAATAGTACCTATTGGTACAGAAGAGTCACTCCGCAAAATCATTGAAATAAATAGCGACTGTTGCTCCAACACAAAGTGTAATTCAGGTCGCACGGCGCTAATCGTCAACAGACGTTGACATCTAGAGGTTGCCTCTCTTTCTAATCATAACTCTTTCCTTTCTGACAACGTCAGGGTTGTCTTCTTTTTTGTGATGATTTGTGTGATAGATTACAAATTTATTTCAAGTGTACACACACGGCCGGCGTGGCAGCTCTTCTGAAATTGGCCCGACGCGTCGAACCCGGCACGTACTTATAACATCATACCAAAAGTGCGGAGTGCGCCAGGCCTGGTTTATCTTAATGACCATCAACAATAAGGAAAATAACCAACGTAGACTGGTTTTATAAGATACTATTTGTTTCGTTTCAATTTCATGAAGGTTGAGAAAACAAGAGACACATTGCAATATTACATTCAGCTTTGTATTTTCCACAGACTTCCGACAAGGTCAGATCAGTTAATGTGTTGTCTCCAGTTTGAGCCCCCCCCCCATAGTCCACGCTCGCACCGCACGGGTGGCTCGGCCACACTTGAGTATATAATGCTCCTGTAGCATATAACGTTCAATGGGCTGGCTTGTGTAGGGTCATCACATGTATGTTCCTTACACCTGACCTGACCTCTGCTAAAATTTAGCGTTAATTTTTTCCATTTCGAGTAACGATTATTTAAAGGTGTTGGAAAAGAAATAAAAGAATCATCGTTGCACACATGCTAGTATAAGAGTTGAGTTGATTGAGAGTTAGATAGACATGCACCTGCAATTTGCCAGAAGTACTTTACGATTGTGATAGTATTACATGATTATTTTGTTTGTGTTCTTCAAGATTTGTAGATCCTTAGTGCAAACTCGAAGGATCTAAATCTCCCAACTTCAGGAAGACGGGGTGTAGGAGTACATAGTCACGTACATTGGCGTGGCTTACACACTCGGCATTTATCTGACATCAATAAAGTCAATGTTTTACAGTAATTAGGAAATTACAGTGACGCCCCAACTCAGAGTCACTAACGGTTACTTTAATAGCTCCTTAGTAAAGAATTACCATACAAATTCTGTTCTAAGAAGCGAATAAAGTAACCGTTAGTGACTCTGAGTTGGGGCGTTAGTGCAATAAACATCAGCATTTAGCATGGTCGCGTGTTCTTATCATTGACATTATAACTTTATTTTGACATACTCACGTCGGCCATGTTACTCTTGCACTCGTCCTATATTGAATGTATAAAATACATCGTACACGGTACACGTACTGCATCCATAATGTCCAAAACAAAGTGTGTCGGGTGTGGCCGGCTGTGTGTAACGAGTGTGTTGTGTCGAGCGAGTAGTGTAGCCGGGCGAGTCCTCAGATCCGGCTGTCGATGTTCACGGCGAGCAAGCTGGAGGGCGGGCTGGGCGCGCTCAAGCGGCGGCTCGGCCTCACGCTCATCCGCTTCGAGGACGCGGCCGTCGAGCTGGAGCCCTTCGTGCGCGCGCACGCCTTCGACACGCCCGCCGCGCTCGCCGCGCTCGCGCTGCACCACTTCAAGGACGTACGTACATTCGTTTTGAGAAAACTGTTCACCGCCTAGTGTAAAATAAAAATAAGTTCCTCACATAAAAATACCCTTCCACCATGTATCGGAACCATCGGAGTAAAACTGAGAAGTTATTTTTTTTAAGGAGAACTTTGCAGTGGATGTCTGCCCCGCTCTGAACTGACTAATAAACTGCTAAAAAGTTTAAGGTGCTCTTTGTATTTGTGTATTTCGACCGTTTGCTCAAAGTTTGACGAAGGAGTTGGTCGGTTCAGGAGCTGAAGTGGCAGGCGGCGAAGATCCTGGGCTCGGTGGACTTCCTGGGCAACCCGCTGGGCTTCGTGGCGGACGTGTCGGAGGGCGTGTCGGGGCTGCTGCTGGAGGGCAACGTGTCCGCGCTGCTCAAGAACGTCACGCACGGCATCTCCAACTCGGCCGCCAAGGTCACCGGTACGTCTTTGGAGGATCAAGTAGCCAGGTGGTTTGCGAGGAAATAATTCAATTATAGGATTTTTGCGTTATGTGAGGCTGAGAAAATGACTTAATCAAAGTGGTTAGTGTTTTCCTCGCGCACTGCCCGCACTGCCTGGCCGCCGCCGCCGCACACAGTCAGTCTTCTAGTCCACATGGAATCATGTCTGGATGGGCTGGATGGTTTGTTGTTTGATGATTGTGATCCTAGAATATTGTCTGTCATGTTTTTCACTTGACATATTGGCCAGTAAAGCCCCGAAAATATGCCCGAATCGGCTGCATTCACCTTAGGGTGGGCACTGGGCGAGAACTCGGGACGCTTACATCGCGGATCACCAACACCAATCAATGTCCACTGAGTTGCGCGTGCAAATTTCTAAAAGTGTCGGAAGCTACGTTTAGCTCTGACGTCATCCAAACTTGGTCTGTGTGTGTCAGAGTCGCTGGGCGACGGGCTGGAGCGCGTGGTGGCGGACGAGGCTCACGAGGAGACGCGGCGCCGCATCCGCTCGGGCGCCGCGGGCGCGCACCTCGCTGCCGGCCTGCGCGGGCTCGGCCTCGGCATCCTCGGTACGTCACACACACCCACACGTACACGCACACACACACACACACACACACAAACTTCATACATTTTAGATGTTGTTCTACTCTGGGGGACTCAACTCGTTATTGACAAGTTTCATCCAGGGACACTGAACAGTTAACGTGTTCACTTGGAGCTAACTATATTTAACCGTTATCGAACTTACATCTAGTAACGTGTATGTGTGTGTGTGTCAGGTGGAATGACATCGCTGGTGAAGCACAGCTACGAGGGTGCGGCGGCGGAGGGGCTGGGCGGGCTGCTGGCCGGCGTGGGCAAGGGGCTGGTGGGCACCGTCACCAAGCCCGTCATCGGCGTGCTGGACCTGGCGGCCGAGACGGCGGCGGCGCTGCGCGACTCGTCCCGCCGCGCCGGCGCGCTGCCCGCCCGCACGCGCCCGCCGCGCCTCGCCGCCGCCGCCGCCGCGCTGCTGCCCAGATACTGCGCCGAGCACGCACAGGGTACGTCTCCCGTCTCGCTCTCCCGGTGGCTCTCGTCTTACCGGTAACTTAGCGAGGAGTTGAGTTAACGAAGTTTGGTTGTGTGCGCAGGGGCGGCCTTGCTGCACGCGCTCAACGGGCACGACTACTCGGAGCGGTTCCTGGCGTACCGGCAGGTGCGCGACACGCCGCACGACATCCGCGCGCTGCTCTCCGACACCTACCTGCGCATCTTCACGTGCAAGCACAGCACGCCGCAGGTCGTCATGGAAACGCATCTCAGGTGACTCATCTTTAATATTAATTATTATGTGGACTAATATTCGTCATGAATCATTTATGAAATTTTACAACTGTCCTCTTTACTCCCGTACGGTTCCGATATTGCCGACATCCTAAAGATAGCGTCCAGGTCTTAATATGCTACGTAACGAGTGATTTTGTGTATAGCTCCCAAATAATGTTCACACCATGCATGTTGGTAAGGGGACGTTCAATTCGATTCTCGCGTGTTTATAATACAAATGCGTGTTATAGACGTCCGCTAGGACTGAAATTTCACACGTGAATTTGATTAGAGATGTTCGTGGAGTAAGTTGCGATGCAAAAGGTCTGCAGACGAACCGTACGGAGAGGAGAGGGCGGGGTGCGGGGTGCGAGTGACGTAACGTGAGGCATGCCGCAGCAACCTGGTGTCGTGCACGGTGCTGCACGTGGACGGCGCGCACCTGGTGGAGCTGGGCGTGCGGGGCGGAGCGGGGGCGGGGGCGGGGGCGAGCGGCGCGGGCGGCGGCGAGGCGCTGCGGCGGCCGCGCGTGCAGTGCGATAGCGCGGCGCTGGCGGCGTGGCTGGCGCGCCACGCGGCGTACGCGCGCCAGTTGCACCACGACCAGCGCCACACGCTGCTGCCGCACACCGACCTCTGATCTACTCACCGCACCGACAGGACCTTAGTCTAACTTGTAACTCAAGTGTAACTTGTCCGAGGCGGTTGGGACCGTCCTGGATGGTATATTTTTTTAAAGTGATTCACTACATGTTCGACGACTGAATGGCCGATAGCGGTCGCTTCCTTCAAATAATAATATATAATTGAAATGAAACGTATCGTATACACATACATCCATGTATTAATATTTTGACTAATACGCAACATATTATTATCTTGTGAACATATCCCATAACATGTAATCACTTTAAATATAAGTATAATACAAATATTTCCTATTGTTAATTGGAATTAAATAACTTGTGTATGATATTACGGGCGGTACAGAAACGATCTGTGAAAAATTCCTTTAAAACATACTTACATACTCGCAGCCAACTAGCACGCCGCTTGTCCCGCGACACGAGTTTTCCTCTAGAAAAATAACAACACCATATTAAATTAATTTATTAACGTATCCCTTTGGAAACTGCCAATTATTATTGTAATTATAAGTAAATATTTATTGTTCAGTTAACTGCAGCCAATTGATGTACATTGTGTGGTAGCTTGTAGTTGGTGTCCGGCGACGCCGCGACGCCGCGACGCGCCGAGCAACTGGCGTCTTCGAGTATCAAATCGAAACCAAATATCAAGTTGTTTGTATAAGACAAGTTATTAAAAGTAGTTAGTCTAATATTTTTTCTTACAAAAAGTTCCAAGATTGTGCGGTCCTTATACCATAATGACATGTAATGTAAGTGTGTTAATTTAATGTAATTATGACTTATTACGAACTCTCGTTAACCCAGTGATAGGCCCCGGTACAGCCTCTATGAGAGTCTAGTGAATTGAGATAATACAAGGGCATTACACATATACTTTACTTAAAATCTGTTGTATGTTATTTGTATGTATATATTTAGAACAATTGGCAACATATTTATTTCAGTTTGTGTGAGTATGGGAATTGTTTGAGGCTGTTTAAATATTTAACTAATATTTACTAGCGTAGTAATTAATAGTACTTTAATTGATTGTATGATGTTAATTGTATGCCAAAGTCATAGCATAGGTGAAATCCGTGTGATGATTGTACACGTTCATCTCAGATGTAAATTGTACATGTATATACATATATAAGGGTATTGAACGCATGCAGCCAGAACCGTTGTAACCGCAGAACACAAACAGATATTTATTAATGCACACATACTTCTTAAGGTCCATGCACACGTAACGTGGACGAGCCGGGGACGGGACGAGATGTGAAGTTTTGGAAACATCGTTTCATAGAAAATATAAACGATAGCGCATACGCTACGGAGGTACGCACGAGATGGGAACGGGGCACGCACGTATATTTATGCCCCGTCCACGTCCCGCCCCCGTCCCGTCCACGTTACGTATGTATCGACAGTAATTTAAAGTATAATAAAGTAATGGTGTGTCTTAGTTATTATTTAAATTTAATTAAAGTTCCAACGTAAAGCACAATGTGAAGCTAATACGTACGGGAGCGCTGCGCCCGCGCAACTTGCCGAGTTACATTTCCAGATGTCAGTACATTGTTCCGTTACGTCCAGTGTTAGACCGATTGCTTGGTTTATGTTATATTGTAGGTGTAAACATAAGCGAAAGTAATCTGGATTGACAGTAAGTCGAACTTCTTGACGCGACATGCTAATGAGCTCGTATCGTTGCGTTCTTCTAGTTATAATAATTGTCTATTATATAATTCAATAGTATTATATAAATGGAAACGAAACAGCTGTAATGATTTCGTGTATTTTTGTACATTGTGTGCGAGAGGGGAGATATCAGAGGGGAGAGGGGCGCGGGGGCGCGGGGGCGCCGAGGAGAGTGGTGTGGGCTGTGACGGATTTGTTTAAAGTGCTCTTATCGGTTGTCTTTCTGTAGGTGTTTAGTTGCTAAGTGATGATTTTAACACATTTTAATTTTAATTATGGTTATGGTGGAATATTCTTTTATTGAATTCAATGTTAGCAAATAGTAATTCCGTTTAAAATTTGTCCGATGCGGGAGTCTGACGGCGAGCGGCTCCTGAGGGGAGTAGATATAAGAGGGGGGTATTAAGGATGCGCAAATGGTATACATTTGTTTAAAATTACAAAAATAATTAAACGCACTAGCGTTTGCTAATTAATTGCTTCTACATGTTGGGTTTAGATAACATTATTTTCCAGCCGCGTATGTGTGATATGGATACGCCAAAGCCACAAGGACGAAAGAATGTTAATATAAAGTATTTAGTTTATTTATTTATTTCGACGTCAGGTTGTATTAGACAGCGTAGTAGGTAGTGAACGCGACTGATAATGATGTTATTCCTCAAATACTTTATTCCGAGTTTATTACTGAGTTACTGACTATGTACTGTATAATTTGTTGACGATAGTGTAAATGAAGCTGTCAGGTTAATAATTTATTGTAGGACAATATTAAGTTTTCTATCGACAACGTGAGATTCGTGTTTAAGTTGAAATTAAAAGACTTTTTTGATAACATGTTTTTAATTGGAATATCCCTCGCTTTCAGCGCTATAATATAATTATAGCGGAGTCGGAGTACGTACGGCCGTACGGCGCAGTCGCAGCACCTGTAGGCTGCAGCATGTTGCAGTATGTCAACTATTTTACTAACTGTTACATTCGAAAAACTTGACCACTACTTGATTTACCTTGAGTACACCATCATGTCGACATTACAAAAACGTATCATACAACCAACCGTTATACCATCAGAAATTACTTCTTGACACTTTCTGATGGTGATAAAATAGGAAGAACTGGGTTCAAATGAAAACTTGATATTAACTTTTGAAATAAATATTTTTACGTCTTTTTTGTTAACCCTACCTAAACAGCGATAGACAGCGGCGTTGACGTTACAATTACAATTCAGAGTTTAATGGCATTATGGGTTCGTTTAATTCTTACCGACGCTAAGATCTTCACGATATTTATTTTTTGAGTCTTAAAAAATGTTTGACTTGAAAACTTGAAAAAACCGCGAGTGTGATAGCCAGCTAACGCGATCGCGCTAATACGCTTGTATACAAGTGCCGGAGTGGAATCAATAGTTGGACTGAAGAGTCGAGCGGCGCGGGCGAGCCGGCAGCCGGCAGCCGCCAACCGGCTCACAACTGTCACAAGTCAGAAGGCGAGCGGGAGGCGCGCGACACGCACGAGTCGACACTCGACACAGCACAGCGGAGGTCAGCGATAACCCCGTCACTCCGTCACTCGACTTGTTTATCAACAGCCGCGACCGCCGACCACACGCCCGTCGAGCCACCAGGACACATGTACGTATCTTGTCGTTTTTGACGTTCTTTTTAACCAAACTTAGAGGTCAGCAGCCCGTGTCGTGTCTCGGTCACGATGGGTGTTCGCAATCGGTTGTTACGGGTTCTCCTGGTCATTTCTTTGGCGAGCGTAGATTCTGCGACCTTGAATAATAAAAACGCCGATGCGAGGTGAGCTGACAACTCTGTATTGAATTAAAAATGTTTTTTGTTTTATAATGATAAATTAAAGTTAATATTTTGAGTTAAGTATTAATTTTACTTATTATCTTGTACTCGTAGTAAATTAACTATTAATAACGAGCGAGATCATTTATTTTATATCTATAAAATTCTAGTTTTTCGTAATCGTAATACATATAAATACATTTATTACTACCTACGAGTATCTAAAGCAAAAAAGTTACCTATAAAATAAATATTTTTATAGTTGTTACTTGTTGCTGTGGTCGGTAGGATTGCTTGTTACTCGGATGATGGTAGTCGATGTTTTCTGGTCAGCAGCAGCGGCAGCAGCAGCAGCAGCAGCATGGCCAGCGTGGACTACGCGGCGGTGCCGTGGGTGGAGCGCGCGCTGCACGTACCACCGCTCGACGAGATCGCCGACGGTACGCACCACACACCACGCACCACATTAACTGCTGCTAAATTACAGAAAACATCATGATCATAATCGTTTATTTGCAATAAATTTGGTGGTACAATGGTGGTATGTTAATATTATATATTTTTCACACATTTAGAAAGAAAGAAAGAAAAACATTTATTTCGCTCACACGGCACTGCAACAGATATAACAATATGCTTATATCTAAATACTATGATTAAAAATTAAATGCAGTGCCACGCAGAACGAACGGAAAAGGGTCACATTCAGCGAGGTCCGCTGTTTTTCAATGTGACCTGCGGCGTTGCGCGGGGCGCACGCAGGTGCGGTGCATGGCGAACTTGCTAATGCTATTTACAATAATTACATAAATACGGTGAACACAAAATAATAACTAAATTATTGCTACGTTATCTATCCTTTGTGCATAAGATATGAAAAACATTAAACAATTACAAAGCATATAAGAAACTATTTCTACATAAGGAAGGAATCTGCGGGAGATTACTCCAACACTTCGTGGCGTTATATTTAAAACTACCACGAAATGCTCCGGTCCTATGTAACGGTATTTGGAGACTGTAACTGGAAGCCCTTGTTTGATGGACAGTGTTAAGATTCTTGGACCATACTAACTTGTCGAATAGGTACGATGGCGATTTCTTTACGATGTCGAATAACAACGCCACAAAGTGCAGCTGCCTACGGTACCTCATCTTTAGAATGTTTGCACTGTTTAAATAGGGTGTCACGTGACTGCGTGGCGGGATATTGTAACAATATCTAGCGCAGGCGTGCTTGTCCAAGCATGCAAATATTTAAATTATTACAATTTTTATATAACTAACATAGCCTTAATTTTTTCAAATAATAATTTAATTAAAATTTTATTAATGTCTTATGTACCTAATAGGTGTGATAAATGTCAAGTTATTAAACAATTTAAATAGTACCTATTCTGTATAATGAATTTCTTTAGCGCCACAAGCTAACTAGTAACTAGGTAGTTAGTTAACATTTTTTCACAAAAAACAATGCATTTAGGCGCTCGCTTGGTACCTATTGTCTAAACATAACTTCGACTTGTGAATCTTAAATTCGTGATCCACATCACAAATGCTTCCCCCAGTCCTCTAATCTAAAATCATGAGTGTTCTATGTGACGTGTGTTATCACTGCAGTGTTGTCCCGCGGCCTGCGCGCCACGTTCGAGCGGGTGCAGGCGAGCGCGGCGCCCTGCCCCGACCTCACGCAGCCGCCCTACAACCTCACGGCGCCCGGTAACAACACATTTTACTATTTGTAACTTCATCATCGTCTACAGTAACACTGGTAAAGTCAATGCCGTGCGCTTAATATTGAAATAGGTAGTTAATCCCTACACAAAACCCTAACTTTAATTCCTAACATTCCGAACAACCTAATATTTAACAAACCGCATCTTCACAATAGTGTATCCTAATTCCAGTTAATCCTTTTAATTACTTTTAGTTATGACTTTGCATTTCACTATTTATTTTAAACCCGCATTTAATTTTATTAGACACGAGAAGAATACTATTTGATAAAATCTATATTTCTCATTTAAAAATAAGGGAGAGACAAAATGATAATAATTTAAAGATGAATAAACATTAAATGCCAAAATTAATTTCTGTTTACCATTAATTATTTTTTAATTGATTTAAATTAATATTTCCATAAAAAGTTATACTAACATAAGATTGTTTATCAAACAAGTTTCGTCAAAAGAAAATAAGTAGAGCAAGTAGGTGTACTTTTCTAGCTCTTTTCTCTAGTGGGTAGATGTAGTTTGTTCGATATAAATTATAACTTTAAATTATAATCGCCTATACATTACTAGGTAGGTACGTATGATTACGTCTTATGTTAGGTACATAATACGAACGATCGCGGCGTTATCTCGCGATGTTTAACAAGTCTTAAACACTGTTAATACGGTAGCCATGTTATTGTTGTGATTGAGAGATAGCGAGCTCTTCAAACATTCTTATCTGGAGCTCTTTCCAATTTATTGTAATAATGTTTTCTGGAATGACAATATTGATAGGTATCTACAGTTTATTGAGAGTTTAACTTGTTAACACGAGGCACACTTCGCACATTGATTGTTCGAACTACTGTTAGAAATGGTTCCAATGTCCCTGCTACAACGGCGTCCTTGAGATAACAAGAATGACATGGCGCAGGTGGCCAACAGCCTTTGTTAATGATAAGTGTCACAAATTAAAAGTTAGCACTTGGGTGCTGGTACTGCCGGTTTCTTTTTTTCTGTGTTGTCCACATCATCGGTGGCAACATCGAAGAGTTTTGCAGTAGAGTTTGTAAAATGTGTTACATAATTATCAATACTTGTGTATGGGTGTGACGTGTGTGCAGGGCTGTCGGGGTCGGGGCGCGCGCTGCTGGTGGAGCTGGGCGGGCCGCCGTACCTGGTGCCGGCGGTGCGGCGCGACAAGCTGTACGACCTGGCCGCGCTGCTGCGCGCCGCGCGCCGCGACCCGGCGCTGCTGCTGGGCGCGGGCGCCGGGCCCTGGCCCTACGCCGGCGTCAACTGCGAGGTAACCGCTGCCACCCGTTTACAGATACTTTACAAATCGCCATAAATTTAAGTTACGTTAAGTAAGAAGTAGGCATGACAAAACCACGCTGAAAAATATTACTCCAGCCTGATGCAGGGCTAAGGCCGGCGATGTTTCTGTTCACGTCACGAACGGCAAGCCGACCCTGGCTCATACGGCCCTTACAGTTTGCTGATCTTGCACGTACGAATATTTATGTACTTAACTACTTATATTAACCTACTGTATTTAAATACCACCTGTTCAGTAAACAAGTCGCTTATCAATAAACAAATGACATCACTATCTGAGTGTTTTTGCTGATATTGCACCTCTGTATTCAGAAAATAGCTTTAGGTATTTATTTAACTCCACATCAGACAAACAAAGTTAGCAAACATAAAAAAAATATGCTCAGTTTAGGGCATAATACGAAAATGGTGTCAATCATTGAGGGGGTTTCAACAATAGTAGACTTTCCCCTACATCTTTTTATACAAGAATAGCAATGTCTGATAGAGACGTATATCCCAGGGCATCATCAACATGTACATGAAGGACGGCGTGGTGCAGCAGGGCTCGCACATCGTGACGGTGGAGCCGGTGGGCGGGGCCAAGGGCAGCGCCTCCTACCGCCAGCGCCGCCTGCCGCCGGGGGAGACCCGCACGGCGCTGCTCGGGAACTACCTGCTCACGGACGGGGAGCCCGGCCCGGTACCAACCACCTGACACCCTAACCAATAACATTACTCACTTACAATAACTCATAGCTCGCGCGACTTGAGTCGTGGTCGGTAGTTGGATGGGTGACCGCTAGTGGCAAAAATATCTTAAGCGCTCCCGTGCTCCGGAGGGCACGTAAAGCGGTCGGTCTCGTTGGTTATCGTAAGAAGTCGTTAAGAACTTCAGGAATATATTTGTAAAAGTTTGCTTTGCTTTTTTTTGGGGACATCTTGGTGGTGATTCAGATCAGGAATAAACCGTTGAAAGCAATAGTGCAATAAGTAACATATTATTTAAATACAGCGTGGATTTAGAAATATCTCCGTCATTTTAGCATTGATCGATGTAATCTACAATCCATGTCCCCCGTGTCGCAGGTGATCAAGGTGGTGGCGGAGAAGCGCATCGGCCCCTCCAACTTCATCACCGCCATCCGGGAGACCCTCAGGGACCACTACGGGGACAAAGTCGTCGGTGAGACATACGTTTTGGTTACATTATTCAAGTAGCCAAAGTTATACGCCACGGTCCCTTTCCTACGTTACTTTAATTTGTCTACTCTATGATATTTCTACTTTTTTATTGATGACAATATATTGCCCGGCTTGACATTGATTTGCAGATTTTAGATGCGATTAGATGATCAAATGAGACTGCGCTCTCCCGTACGTACGTTCAGTCAGTGTACGTGTGTGTATGTGTGTGTGTGTGTAGGTCTGGGCGGCACGTTCCTGCTGGCGGCGGGGCGCGCGCGGCACCACGTGATGCCGGCGTTCAGCGCGGCGCCGCTGGCGTCGGACGCGGCCGTGGACGGCTGGCTGCACTACTTCGAGCACCGCGCGCCCATCTCGCACGTCGGCACGCTCGTCACCGGCGACATGGTATGAACACACTAGTCTACTTGGACGATATGCGTCGCAGGGAAATGAAGGAATACCTGATTTGATCAATTTACCAAGGGATTTGCATTCTATCATCTTATGGGATTTGATCAATTAAAGGGATGAAAAAATCCCTTAAGGAATTGATCAAATCACGGATTCCTTTGCTTCCCTGCGACATACATAATTATGTCCCGTATTTCGAAGGGAAAAATTAATTAATTCAGCTGAAATAATTCTACTCCTGTGTTCTTTTCCTAAAGAGGAAAAAGGAAGGGGAATTAGAATGTAACTTCGCATTTGTTGAGAAGCTATAGATAATAACGTGTACATATACTGTGGTGGCAGGGGCTGGACCTGCGCGTGCAGCACTTCCACGGGTTCAGCGCGCACGGGGACGGCGGCCACTACCACTACGACACCACGCCCGACGCCGCGCGCTACGAGGGGTACTTCGTGCCCGCCGCCGCCGTGCTGCGGGTCGACGCGCCCCCCCACACGCACGGCTTCGGCCGCGACTGACCCCACACCATATCTCCATTGATGACGGAAGTCCGCCATCGTTTATCCATTCCTATTTTTACAAGTGTAATATAACAGATTTTGTACAATATTTTCTACTAATTGTTGCTTATATTCTTAAGTGTTCTCTAATAAAGTTTTGTAAATAAAACAAGAGAAAATATTTGTATCTGTTTATAATAGTATCGGAGGTCTGGGGAAATTTACATACAACACGTATCGATTACGTAACAAGATGGCGGCGCGCCCGCTGTGACGTCACGGCTAACAGAGCTGCATCATGATAATATTACCTATCCAGTAACGCACACAGCCGGCGCCCGACGGTCTACAGGTCGCTATACAGGGATTAAGTTGAGGACGAGATAATATAAAATCATATTATGATTTTAGACACTATTGAGAATGTACAAATAGAAAACCAGTTCGCTTCATGACGGCCGCGCGGCCGGGTGGCGGCTGCCGGCGCTCGCCACTGCGCCTGCGCCTCGCCTCGACTAAAGCTACCGTTCTGTACAAACACCTCCAACTATATCCAATTTAAAACATTTCTTAGTTCGTCACGTTTCACACTCTTACATGGAATATGGAATAAAAAATTCAAATGACATACAAAAATACTTACGACTACCCTATGTACATGTACAACGGCGCAGCAGATGCTACTGAGACTACACTGAAGCCGACAGACCGATGAACGGGACCGCGGCATTATCTTTACGATAAAAAAAAGTTACAACATCAAGGACCGAATTTTAAAGCGACCAAAATATTAGTGCAGCTTATAACGTGATACGTGCCAATTATTGATAAATAATTACAATTACAAACTTCCATTAAACAACACAATGTGAATTGTAACATAAAATATTCGATTTATAACATTATTATTTATGGAACCTGTCAAGGGCTCCTTCACACTAGCGCTTCTATAGAGTAAGCGTTTAAATATAGCATGCGACAAACGTCGATTATAGTATACAGCGCCAGCGTGCGTTACGCCAGCAGGGAAGTGTTAAATCTTGTCATTTGAGCGTAAGTGAGAATGAGTTCTACGCCTGCGTCCTGATGTCGCGCTACTTGTAGGAACGCTTGCGCTGAAGAAGTGCTAGTGGGAAAATACGTTAAAGTACAGCTGGCAGTCCGCGCGCCCCCCGCCCCCCGCCCCGGCCGAGCTACTGCGGGTGCGGGGGCGCGTCACATCAAACGGGGGATTTCGACTACATGTACTTAATTAACCTAACAAATCCTAGTAGTAACCCTAAGGAGCGGCGCGAGCCGGCTCCGCACAGCCCGATATGTCGCTAGCCTTCTACTCGATTACTATATAATGAACCTGGTAGCGCGAATACAAGTTAGTCGCGAAAAATGAAAATGAACTGAAAGAGTGAATAGGCTTTTACTAAGTTAATGTGCTCACCACCTTGGACCGCCTCTCCACTTTCCATCAGGTAGGATTGTGGTCAAGCATTAACTTATTCATGTAAAAAATAAAACTCATTTTATACGTAGACTAGTATGGATTTCAATACAAAATGTATGACATAACTTCGGTTGGGAAGATACCTGTGCGTCGACCGGGGCGGACAGGCCGCCGCACCAGAGTTCTTCCGTTCTGCGTTCCGCATTCTTTGTACCGTTTGCAACTCTATGGCGACCAGTCAGGCCGCGCCGGTCTAGTGAACGCTTGTAATAGAACAAGAATACAAAGAACGCGGAACGCAGACCGAAGAACTCCGAACAACTGAACTGTTTCTGTCTACGCGGGCTCTTAGAATGGCCGCGGGGACGTGTCCCCCCCACCCCCACCCCCGCGGCAGTGGAATGCATTTGGCCATGACGGAAGTACTGTACTCCACGGTACAGTGAACACAGCGGCAGTAATACAATTGTTGAAGCAAGGAAGCGACTGATGTAAAATTTAGTATCCAAAAATAAACACATGAAGTGCATACAACCTAAGCCTAATGATTAAAATACTATATACAACACTAGTGGACTGTCGTTACATCACGTGTAGCGGCTGTGGGGCGCCAGCACAGTAGTGATGTTCGACACATCACCTGCACATTGAGCACTGTTCTATAAAATTGTAACATTACATAAATTATACATAGTATGATACGTCATTGAAGTGTCACTGGAATGACACACAACCAGACTTACGCCTCAACTCAGAGTCACTAACGGTTACTTAAATCACTCCATAGTACGCAATTTTGTATGGTGATTCTTTACTAAGGAGCGATTAAAGTAACCGTTAGTGACTCCGAGTTGGAGCGTAAGTGTTCTAACGGAACATTTATTTACCTCTCACCACCTAATTTAAAATTCATTCAGCATCAAGGGTGAGATCTATAAAGCGCACTTACGCCCCAACTCAGTCACTAACGGTTACCCTTAGTACAGAATTTGTATGGTGATTCTTTACTAAGGAGCGATTAAAGTAATCGTTAGTAACTCTGAGTTGGGGCGTTAGACTTGGATTTGCTCAGACAACAGTCAAATATGATGATTACTAACACTTTGTCTTTTTTTATTGTGCACCTACCCGAGATTGGTATTATTTTCGGCAAATGTCAGGAAAATGTTACGATGAAATTGGAAAAATTTAAAAAACAAGATGGCTGCCGAGATATTTAAGTTTAAAAAATTTTCAATTTTCGAGGTGACTTTGCGGGGTCGGATCGCGTTGGGTTTTATGAAAAAATTTAGTCTTATAAAACGGCTAACGTCAAGGTTGATTTAGAACCAATACTTGAAGTGACGTGTAAAAATACAACGTAGTGGTATGTTGTACCTTAATACTATTCTTACACCACATACTTTTGTAATTTGATAATTTTATCTCAGCAAAGTCTAAGCACGGTTTATGGATCCCGTCCTAAGCTAATTCAATAGTAGCAAATATTTCAACAAATAAATGATTATCTTACAACAATCTAAGGGAATTATATAATTTGTCACAATTATGAAACACTCACAGACGTATGGCATGCGTCAATAATTATTACTGATCAAACTAATCAATCATAGGGAGCCCCGCCCGAGCCCGAGGTCGGGTTGCCGGGAAGTGGAACCAATGTTAACAATTGTTACCGACAATAATGTAGAATCCACAACGTCGTCAAGACATGACGTATCAAATCGGTATTCAAGTTGCTCAGCTGGAATAACATTACAGTTATTCATAAGAATTGCTTTTTTTGCTTTTTTTTTTCAATTCATTCAGATTTATTATCGAATGTAGATTACCTAATATGGATGAACTAATTTAAATATTTCACAATTTGTGTTTTGTAAATGATCATTAACGGTTCCTTCATAAGTGAGTATTCACACTGAACTCGCGGGCGCGGGTGCGGTCGCGGTCGCGGTAAACGCTACATACACCGCGCGCGCGTTTTGGTGTGAACACTTTCATAGTAGCTCATATGTTTGATATTTCGCGACCGCGCCCGCGAGTTCAGTGTGAACAAGCACTAAGTGTATTGGATGATATATGGCAATGAAAAGCCTGTGCCTCCCGTTCGGTTTAACACATATCGCCGTAGAGCTGTCCGACGAGGGACTGCGGACCTCACGGGCCTCTGCCGGTATCCAGCCTCGTGGTGGCGGTCGGCTGCGGTCGGGAGCGGTCGGCTGGGATCGGCTGCGGTCGGCTAGGAGCGGAAGAAGCGCACGGCGCGCACGACGTACTGGCGGCAGATGGGGCACTCGGCCAGCTGCTTGGAGCACGCGGTGCATGCGGCGATGTGCCCGCACTCCAGCAGCACGCACTCCAGCGGCGCCGCCATGCAGATCTTGCAGCACTCCTCGATCGGCAGGTTGTCGATCTCTGCAACCGTGGGAGGAATGGATTTAGTAACTGGTGGCTAGGACACACGCAAGTCCCAGTTTAGCTGCCTACAATCTGTGTACAGGGTAGGAATTATCTATATACTTAATCAGAAACTTTTCCAGGCAGTCTATAATATGTAGACAGCCGCCATCCCTACTTTGTGATTACGAACGTGACCAGTGACCGTGTTGAGATGGCAGCGAGTGTGAGTGTAAGCCGTAAGGAATGGTACCGACCGTCCTTGTACTTGGCGTGCTCGTGCCAGAGCGTGGTGGCGCGCTCCAGCAGGTCGGCGCGCTCGAGGCAGCCGCGGTACTCCACGCGGTTCCTGGTCAGCAGCTCCTTCAGCTGCTTCACGGTCAGCAGCTCCAGGTCGGCGGGCGCGCCCAGTTGCTCGAGGGTCACGAGGCGGGGGGCGCGCGGGGCGCGCGGCGCGAGGGGCGCGAGGGGCGAGAGGGGCGAGCGGGGCGAGGCGGCGCGCGGCTCGTCCTGCAGGCTGGCCGTGTCCGTGTCGGTGGCGGAGTCCGGCCGGTGCAGCGCCAGCTCGGACGACGCGCGCACCGGCGTCGACGTCGCCTCTATCAGCACCTCCGAGTCTGCCAACATTCAGTCAAATGAACTTGGTGAATTTCATCATTCATCATACAGAAAGATCTACTCGAGAGGAAAAGTGCCGGACACATTTCCGCAGGTGGTAGCAGAGTTGGGAAAAATTTTGATGATCAAAATACAGACAAATTACAGATTATTAGTTTGTAATTATGATTACAGATTGCATGATTACTTTTCTTTTATGTGAATAGCAAACACTTCCAGTCCACACGACGAATTGTTTTGCGGCTGAATGACTGGCTGACAAGAGGCACACTTCGTGGTAAGATAAAACTTATCGATCACGATCGATCACGCGTGAGTAATACGCGTATTATATACATCGGGCTGCATATACCTTCTACCATGACGTATCATGAATGATTTAGTTAGAGGTGCGCGAGTAGCGGGTAGTGGGTACCGTTGGGCAGCGGGTCGGCGGGGCGCGTGACGAACTCCCAGCCGGCGTCGTCCAGGTCCTCCACCTCGAAGCAGTCGGCCGTGTCCACGCGCGCGCCGTCCGACGAGCTGCTGCCCGACAGCGGCCGCTCCGGCACCGGCACCGAGATGCCCGCCTCACCACCTGCCGACCACATCCCGTTCGCTCATGGTGCACCCTAGCACAACAACGCGTAAGACGTTGCGTTGGCGACATTTAGCTAGCTGGGTGCAGGCTCCCACCCTGAGGCCCTTGAGTCCAAATAGTTAGATGTCTTTTGGGTGCAATATTTGATGTTCCAACTCCAGACATCCTTGATGCCGGAGACCACATCCGAGTAAGTGGATCGTCTTCTTGTAAATTGGCTGCTAAAACAACAAATCGGTGTAGACTGTAGACCGACAGGCGACATTGTTTGCAACGTATGTTTGTGTATCCTACAATAGATGAGCATTGGGGTGGGTGTTACCCGGCGTGGTGGTGAACCTGCGGTCGGCGTCGCTGGCGGCGGCGGGGCTGGCGGGGCTGGCGCTGCCCGGCGAGTGCGCGTGCGACGAGTTGTAGCAGCTGCCTGCAACACCACACTACTGCTAGTATCAACAACGTCAGGCTCCCATGGCCTGCTTCACATTACTATGTTTATTGCGCCATACAATTATGTTTTCTGCGTTATGGATCAATAAATTCTGTAATCACTATAACATATTAAAATCTGTTCATAGCTCTTATCATAAAGGGAAAGTTTGTTTATAAGCAGCTTCAACTCCAAATGTAACTCGGTATCACAATAAAACTATTAACGAATGGAGACTGACGTGACATTCAATACTTCTGGTATAAATGTCTACCAATCAATTTTATTATCATTGAGAAATTGTACAACTTTTAAATATGAGACATTATCCCCCTTATTACAAGACGAGGTCTAAAGTTTAGGTTTAAACCATGACTAAATAGTCCAGGCTTGGTACGATACTGACTTTAGTAACATACTGTAAACCAAAGTTTATTACAAAACGCAAAATACTCGTTGACTTGTTAGTACTATTGGTTTCAATTTTAGACCTTGGCTCACCCTTGGCTGAAAATGCTGACATAACTGACACGGGTTTGACACGAAACTGATTCAAAACGTCAGTATTTATTCGATTACGACGTTCCATTATACTACGATGCTGTTTATTGTTTTTGACATATTTAATGGAACACGTCTATTATTAATATTAAGAGCGTAAATATTATTGCAAATAAATAATTATACAGTTTTCAATCAATTCTATTGATTGTTGTTGTCGTAGATTTTATTACATGTTAAAACATGTATTTTTTAAGAATTAATGTACGCGTGTGTAAAGGAATTAATTTCTCGCGCGTATTAATACGAGTCCATAATTTTACGCAAACAAAACCAATCTTAACTAAAATAAAATCCAGTTGGCTTCGTAATTTATTACACTGTTGAGATCTTTGGTTCATAAGTGCTATTATGAACAATTGTACCTTGAGCAGCGGAGTGTATTGTAAGTAATAAATATTGTGACTCATCCCAATTCGTAAAATTCACAAAATGAATAAAAATCTACAAATTACTAAAATATCAGCAAAACTTTATTAATATTAGTACACTTAGGTAATATATAAAAGTTCTGGTCGTAATCTAAGTATTAATTATTCATTATTCAGGTATTAATAACAGATTCCTTCATAAGATTGATAAAATTTAATTGAAAAAACATTACAATGCAATATAAAATTTTGAATCTATGGGATAATTTTGCAATTGCTCCGGCTACCTTTAGTTGGCTCAGCAACTCCTTGCAAATCAACTGCATCATCTTGAATCTAAAATAACAAAAACAAAACAATGTTATTATCATTGGAATAAATAGGTAATAATAGTATAGTAAGGGTACTGCCAAGGTTTGAGTGAGGAAGAGAAATATATCACCAACTAATTTTATATCTAGTGTGAAGCAACATGATAATATTTGTGTTCGTTTTGGAATTAGTTTGATAAATGTTTATGCATTTCTCATAACCCATAATAGGAGTAGCAACACTAGCAACAGAATATACGACAAACCTTAGAAATAAGTATTTACTTAACATCAGGTGGACAGAATTCTCACTTGCTAGTTCACTTTTATAAAATAATGCTACGGCTACGTTATAATTGCAGTGGTACTGTATGTAAACAACATTATTATAGATACTTACTTCGTGGCGAGTTCAGCAACGTATTGCACAAATTACTGGAATTTCAGAGGACAAATGGATTTCCACGATGGTCATGGACTCCAATTTTCTCGCACCAAATCCACAAATTTCATTGTAAACCTCTTGGTAACTATATTTACATTAAATATCTTCATCACTCAGTTCGGCAAACGGATCCATAACAACACGATTTTTATGCCTACCTATTTGTCTGTCAGGTGATACTGAATATTAAAATATCTTCAGTATGTACAAAATACATTGAATAAAACATTTTAATAAATATTTTTCAACAATTTCGAAATAAACATGACAACAACCTCAAAACTGACTTTGACATTTGTGAAATAGTCCAACGTTAAACTAGGGGGCTCGCAGGTTTAGCTATAGTCTCAGATGAAAGAAATAAAAGGCACGTAAAGTCGTTCGAATACGACGTAAACCTACCACGGTAAATACAAAATAAAAATCAAATACAATCTCGTGTCACAAAGCGTCAAAAAGCATCGCGCAATGCACGTCGCAATTGTCAAAATTCTTTCATCTGAGGCTTTAGTATCATAGTTAGGCAATGGCTTAGGCGTTAAAACGCGTCTTGTAATAATAATTTGCTTAGTCCAAGCTTCAAAGGAGGTTTAGTACTAGGACTAACGATAGACCTCGTTCTGTAATGAGACCGTATAAGTTACTTAAAGTAGGAATAAAATAATTTATGGAGCAAAGCTATAAAACAGTAAAACATCTGCAATTGTGAATAAAAAAAATAATTATACATATATAATAAAACATTTATATGTATAAATTCAGTAATACATTTCAGACACTCACAAGCAGTTTAGTGTTAAAATAGAATGTATTAGCATCCCGAGGAGGTGGCATTACCTCTGGGAGGCGACGGAGCTGGCGTGGAGTTATTCCGGAGGTCGAAGGCGGAGTTGATGAAGTCATTAAGGTTGTTGGTGAGCCCCTTGAGGGAGCTGAAGGGGCTGGCGCCGGCCCGCGAGCCGCGCCGCCTGTACGACGTGCTGTTTACATGTGTTATACATAGGCTTACTAACTCTTCTTTTTCTGAAAAAGAACCAAGTATGGCTTCAATAACAAGTACCAAACCAAATGAATTGTTGTATTACTCAATGGCATAGAGGGTTATCTTCAGCGATATAAAAATTATTTATATGATAATTATTGTGACACATCTACATGTGGTAATGTAATAAATATAGATTTCATAATTTTTATGAAAAGATCTGTGATGGATATAGCAGGTAGCACAGATGGTTGGCACTATGCTGATAAATTCTTCAGGCCTATTTTCTATAACAGAATCAGGTTTACTAACTACCTCATTCTGTTTTATTCTTGTTAGTGGCAAGGTTTCTTGGAAAATTTCCAATGGAATTAAAGCATACGAAAGTAAGAGAAAAGTTAAAGTAATACAAAGGTTAAATGAGATTAAGGTTGTACATAGCAGAATCTATTGTAGGTACATCTACAGCGAATGCAGCTGACAGTGATGGGTGATTACATTGTTAATAATGTTTCACTGAATACTTCAGATGGAGTATTGAGATAACCTATCTGTGTTCCCCCACAACACTCATGAAACATTATAGGGAAATACAAAAATGAGTCAGATAATACTTGGCACAGGTTCTTTACAGGCAAATTCATTATTCTGCTAAAACTTATTATTGTTATTTTAAATCCTCAAAATTATAAGTACTTGAGCGTTTAGGTTTTAATGAGATAATATTTGAGACAAAAAGTCATAAAAACACCTATTATTATAATTGTACGGCCAATAAGGTAGATTGCAACTAATGCTTTTTTTATATTTTACATGTGCCCATGTATTCAACTACAGTTAAAACCGTTTATGGCAACATTGTTTAGAACAACATACTGATTATATCAATGGTCTGGACTGAATGCTATATGATGGCCTTTTTAAAAATATTGCTTTTTACGACATTGCTTACTAGGACATACTGCATTAAGAGACCACATTAGACTAATGTTTTAAGAAAATTATATCTGTACAAACCAGCTCAGCTATATTGTAAACAATTTGAATAGGCACAATACAATGGTCAATGGATACTATCATAATAGGAAACATGTGTGGAGTTTAGAGTTTTTTTGTATTTCTCAGAAACAAAACATGTGCATGCCATAGAGTCACCACTTCATAAAAAAATATTTTGTACCAAGAAAACATCACAGGTTATTACAACTATAGGTTTTAACGACTAGATATGATTAGTCCCTTCAATGTCGTTATAACAGATTTTGACTTTTTGTGACTGTATAATAAAATATTTTCATTTTCTCTGCTATTAATTCTCACACAATATCTATTTTTATTGACTTTACACAATTTACTGCGCACTTTGCTCTTTGCACTTTTGCTCGCTGGAGCAGCGGGGCCACACACACATTCACATTCTCTCCCAGTGCATATGTACTATCAGCCTTTACTAATGTACATATAAGAGATTTCATTAATTACTTTTTAAGTTGATTAAGAAAGTTAATGAGCTGCATTGACCACCAACGATTGGTTACCAACTTTTATGACTTACATAGCCAATGTTTTAAAACTTTTATAATAACCACATAACTAAGATACTATAAAAGAATTAATAATTAATTTTGAGTTTTCTGAAATCCAAACATTGCTAAACCTATCATCACGTCATGCCTACAATAAAATGCAAGTCATGCAATATGCAAAATTGAGTGCCCTGAATGTAAAGTGAGGAGGTCATCAAACAAGTTTCAAGTGGGTGAGATTTTTCTAGAACATGTCAGAAGTGTCAAGTTATATTAGATAGTACGAACCTACACAGCCTCTGGTGGAGACATTCTGTCGCTGGAGGAAACACTGCAGATCCCGCACTTTGAGGTGGGTGATGGTCTGGCGGGACAGCGGGCGGGTGGACAGCACCCGGCAGGGCGAGCACATCGCGCCGCCGCCGCGCCGCAGGCAGCCGCTGCAGTAGTACCGCTCGCACTCCGTGCATGCTCGCTTCCTCTTGAACACGCTGAACTGCACGGCGCAGCTCTCACACGGCATCCTACTCCCGCGTCCCCGCACTATCATCGGACATACTCAAGTGAAACGCACTTCATTCACCATACACTCTCCCAAACTCATTACCGTGCACCACTATTCTCGGTAGGCGGTATGGTGACGTAAAAATATTTAAGTTTTATGGAGTATTTTTTAAAAGCTAACTAACTGCCCATAGCCATAATTGTGGTAGTGAAATGTTTTTCAAGACTAAATAATTTCATCACTTTGTCGACTACGTTGTACTGCCGTTTGCCCGTTTAGTGTCTACTGTCAGTACTGTCAGATGTCAGACTGTGTCAAATTGATCAAACAAACTTGACACTTGACAATTATTTGACATTGTCAATAGATTAAAAATGGCTAAACTTGTACAGATTATATATTAAGTTATTTCTGGCAACACTATGTTAAGTGGTCACTGTAACACCGGGCGATGTGTGCAAGGTGTTCCTAATGAGTAAAGATGCCGCAGTGCGGTAATGGCAATGCCAGCCATTATAGAAGATAAAGAAAGAATGGTAGGTTTGGCTCTCAAGCTCCCAGCTGTAGCACGACAAGGCGTTTGTCGGCCAGCCATCACAAGATTGGTGTGGTGGCTGGTGACAACCGTGGCGAGCCAGGTGGGCTATAAGGAAAGATAATACCAGTAATAGTAGTAAAAATAGTTACCTAGGTACGATATTACATTGGTAATTTAAGGTCAACCTAGAGTAGATGAAGTTTTGGGCAGCTAAATATTTGTGGCGAGCTATTTTTTATTATTTCCGATCCTGAAGAGTGGTCATTGTGGCGATAATCAGAATTCCTGAAATAAAATATTTTTTTATGAGTTTAGTTTGTGCCCGCATTTGCTGCATTTGCCGCAGTTCATAATAATCTGAGCCACGATTACCTACTGGATGCCCTACAATGCTTTATGACGTAATTTTTTCGAATTTTCAGGAATGCATAGTGCATACATCGCATAATTTGCAAGCACGTCGTACGATGCGCACGCGACTGCCGCGGTAGGTGACATAGATAATATTTAGTAATCCGAGAGCTGTTGAATTTGTAATGTCTGCATGTAATTTTAATTAATTATTTTCATCTAATAATTAATGCTAATAAGTATTATCTATCGAGAGTGAATGAGAAGGAAATGCCTGTGTTGTCTATTTCACTTCACACTTGTTCCACTTTTTTTATTAAAAAAAATCGACAAGCGAGCAAATGATCCACCTGACGGTATCTGTATGTCGCTATTTTCGCCCATGGACATCAGCGACACCAATGGCATCAATGACGCATTGCCGGCTAAGAAAGAGAAAAATAGAATTGGCTCTCAAGCCAACCTAAAGTCAAACAGCCACTGCAGCCCAGCAGTGGTACTTACTTGGCAAAGTGTACCTAATTCGTGTGTTTTTGATTAGATTTTAAATAATCTTTTAATTTCGCATATTTTTTACAATATCCTAGATTTAAAAGAGACCGCTGAGGACAGGATTCGAACCTGCGCGGGTAGAACCCATTGGATTTCAAGTCCAACTCCTTAACCACTCGGACACCTCAGCTGTGCAAACGATGATGGAACTGTGAGCATATTTACGACACATTATTTCAATGTACATATTATTATTATGTAAGTACCAATAGCTTCAACTCATGATGATAATAAATATTGTAATAAAAATAGATTATATTATTTTAATTAGGCCATTAACTCACCCCTCCTTGCCATTTATCAGAAGACAACAATATTTAAAACGAACGTTGAAATAACTATTTGAAGTCATTAATTTGTATAATGTGGTGCATTGCTTCAATTTCGCCAGCACTCACACAGCTGAGGTGTCCGACTGGTTAAGGAGTTGGACTTGAAATCCAATGGGTTCTACCCGCGCAGGTTCGAATCCTGTCCTCAGCGGTCTCTTTTACTATAGATTCGAACAAAATGTTTCGTCAAGGTAATGACAAGAAAAGTTTTTTTTATAACGTCTTTGAGCATAGGATATGGACCAGTTTTTTTTTATCATCAATAATCTAAATACTAACATAAAATAACCGACTTCAAAATTACTCAAAAACTACTTGTCAGATCTCGTTCTTTATGTGGGACCACCTGACAAGCACCTGTTTTCGATTAAAAAAATAATCATCAAAATCGGTTCACCCATTCGAAATTTCTGAGGTAACAAACATAAAAAAAATACATAGTCGAATTGAGAACCTCCTCCTATTTTTGAAGTCGATTAAAAATATTAAGTACGAAAATGACTATAAAACTGGAGGTACTTAATGGCTTTGGCAAAAAAAAAACAAAGTCAAAATTAGGTACTTTAAAGAAACAGTGGTGTAAGAGTATTGATCTTAAGAACATTACAAGGAAAATACTTACCCTAAATGTGACATCGCGATGTACGTGATCTGGTCAGATGGAGAGTTCCTTGAAACGGCGGTTGTGTGTGAATCACGCTCCTTCCGGGAACCGCGCGGCCTTCACCGCCGCTACAGTGGTTTTGGTACCACACTGTACTTTACGACACCGCCAAAGTATTAATCTATTCTGTTTATACACGTTACCTATTATTGCTCTAGCTCGATAGTTGATATCGTCAACGTAGTTGATATTTACCAAGAAATAATAATGTACCCAGACCCAGACAGACTACCTCTGGCGATATTAGAATAAACTCTGACTTCAATATGAAAAACAATGATTTTCTCCTTGAATTACTTAATGAAATGTTGTGAAAGAGAAAAAAAAAATGTTTATCTCACCCTTAGCCAATACACCAAAACAAATAGGGTTTGACATTGTTTACGACATTGTTTGATTTTAAACTAATTGACGACTTTTAAATAAAATTTAAGTAGGTGTGAATAAAATTATTGCGATACACATAACATCAACTATTTATTACCCTGTGTGTGTTTAATAAAAAAATAAAAATATATCCGCTGAGGACAGGATTCGAACCTGCGCGGGTAGAACCCATTGGATTTCAAGTCCAACTCCTTAACCACTCGGACACCTCAGCTGTGTGAGTGCCGGCGAAATTGTTTAATACTAAACATAATTTTCAACTACTCTCTTACAAATAATGTATTTCCTGAGGCTTGGAAACTCGCCTACGTTATCCCTCTTCCAAAAGTACCTAATCCTACACTCTGCAAAGACTTTCGTCCAATCTCTATACTTCCCACCTTATCTAAGGCTCTTGAAAAACTAGTTCACACACAACTTACTCATTACCTTGTCTCTTATGATCTCCTCTGCCCGTATCAATCAGGCTTCCGTAAATCTCACAGCACAGTTAGTGCATTGCTGAACGTCACTGAAGATATACGCCAAGCTATGGACAATAAGCAATTCACAATCCTCACCCTTCTTGACTTTAGCAATGCCTTCAACTGTATAGATTTCGATATACTTTTAGGAATATTGCGTGCTTCTAACTTTTCGCTATCAGCCGTAACCTGGTTCGAGTCATACCTACGTGGTCATAAGCAGTGCGTTAAGACGGATTCCTCCTGTTCTTCTTGGTCACCTTTTTCCGCCGGTGTACCACAAGGTGGTGTTCTATCTCCCCTGCTATTCTCTCTATTCATTAACGAGTTATCGAAAGTGATCTCATGCTCATTTCACCTATATGCGGATGACCTACAAATTTACCGTCATTTTTCGCCATCTGACGCCCATCTTGCCGTTCAGTGCATTAATTCTGATCTCAAAGTTATCAATGAATGGGCTAAATCTTTTGGGCTACTTGTTAATCCCACCAAGTCACAAGTCATCGTTATCGGCAGTCAACGGCTTCGGAGAAACCTACCCTCTCTTCCACATGTTTTCTATGATGGCACTTGCATTTCTTATAGTGATAAAGTCAAAAATCTTGGACTTATCCTGGATTCTAACTTCAGTTGGTCCCCTCACATCACGTCAGTAAACGAATGCATCATTTGATCCATTCCCTCAAGCGACTCCAATCGGTTCTTCCGTTCGACACTAAAGTCATGCTCTCGCAAACGCTTTTGCTTCCCATATTGGACTATGCTGACGTCTGTTACCTCGATGCCACTGAGGAGCTGCTTTCGAAATTGGAGCGCCTGCAAAACTTGGCAATCAGATTTATCTTCGGACTGCGAAAACATGATCGCATCTCAGAATTTCGCTCTAATTTAAAATGGCTTCCAATTCGACTTAGAAGAAATACTCACATTCTATCTTTTCTGTTCAAAATTCTCCACGATCCTTCCTCTCCGATCTACCTTCGCTCTCGTTTTCGTCCACTTCCTTCTGTTCCCAATAAACGTTCCTGTCACATCAAGTCTTTAGTTTTACCTTGCTCCAACTCCAATTTCTTTTTCAAGTCGTTTACGGTTAAAGCCACCCGTTTATGGAATAAATTACCTACTTCTATCCGAGACAGCCCTTCTGTTTTTGTCTTCAAGAAAAGGCTCACGGAATACTACTTATCTATTGCACACTGAGTATGTATTTTATTTATGTATTCAATATGTATGTATTTATTTATTTATGTATGTTTATTTGTATGTATTTATTTATTTATGTATGTTATGTATATTATATTTATATATATTTATTATTATAATCATAAATATAAAGTACGCATTCCATATCCCTCCCACATTTAATTTTTCTCACATCAAATGGGTTGGCTGGAAGAGATCTCTTTTAGAGATAAGCTCGCCTTTGTACTAAATTTCTTAATGACATCCTTGACATCCTGTGTACAATAAAGCATTAAATAAATAATGCTTGATTTTAATCCTCTATCAATAGGTATTGTTAATTCGATTAAATACTTACACAGATGCCATAGCTCACAGAATTAATAAAGCCACGGGGACGCCTTAAACAGCTGATCCAATAGAAGTGTTCGTGTCAATCACTTCATTAATGCGTTATACGTATAAAGTTAGTTATTTATTTATTTATTTTAAGGATTGCCAATGGAAAGTACACTACACCTTAAATCTAGATAGCAATTATACAAAGTTACAAGTACCTTCCCAATTATATAGGCAACCACAACTCAATATAAATATTGTTAAAACATGCTCGAAAGATACAATAATTGAAGAAAAAAAAAAAGAATAAAAATTAACTAACTTACTAACTATAAACTTGCATGGGAACAGGGATCCATACAGATTGTGAGTAGATACTTACAAACAAACTGTACTGTATCTAATGTGAAAAGTACCTATCTACATATTTCACCGAAACCATTAGCCAGGCAGAGCACATGAGCTACATTAACTATAGTGTCAATGAGATTTCATGTAAAATGTTTTCAAGACGAGGCAACATGGCTCGCACTATTAAAAGTTATTAGATCTCATGTAGAGCCAAGCGTGTAACTCTACACGCCCTAACTCTATACGCCCTAACTCTACACGCCCTAACTCTACACGCCCTAACTCTACACGCCCTAACTCTACACGCCCTAACTCTACACGCCCTAACTCTACACGCCCTAACTCTACACGCCCTAACTCTACACGCCCTAACTCTACACGCCCTAACTTCACAAACTCAGTATGTGGCTAGGCTAGGGCCGCATCGGAGTTTAGAAGTTTAGTTGAATTAAAGTCATTTGTACTTGCAAAAGATACGGCAAATAAAAGTCATTCTCAATAAAGGTTTTTGCACCGGTATTAGACAAACTACTTAGTATTTTCATTATAACTTTGTAAACTATACGTTCGGGAGAGCTACGTTCAAACCGCTACCTAGGCCATCAATGCTATTATTATTACTAGCAAAAAAGCGGTGCTTTAGGAGGTCTCGCGAAGTTTTCTACCCGGTAATTTTTGGACAGTTTTTTAGAGTAACATGTCATTAAAAATTCCGACATTTTTTCATTAAGATAAGTTATGCTCCATTCATACTATAAAAGTAATTTTTTTGCTTTCTTACAGATGGTGTTAGTAATACAATAAAAATGTAATGAAATTTTTTATAACTTCTATTTTTTAAAAGTGGATAAAGTAATATTTTTATGATTGATAACACATCTAGAAATGCATAGAAAATACTACGAGTATGTCTTAATATTCAAATGTAATTATTCTAGCCAAGGCTGCACTAAGCACTACCCTTCATAAAGCTTGCTACTACAGTTTACACTAAACTTACTGTGAATGGAGCTTCCATTCACGCAAATATATAAAACAAAATAAATCTGCGGAGTAAATAAATAACAAATCTATAGGCATAAACACAACATTCCCGTTTACCCGAGCAGTGCTACATAACGTTTTCTCTTAATATTTTCCGACAGCTATAATATTGCCAAACGAAGTTCGGTGTGAGGTACAATTTTCCTTGATACTTACCTTTTTCTAATACGGGCTCTAATACGTGGATTTAAGGTTTCTTTCAGGTTTTTGGGAGTGTCGCATCGAGAGAAGTAGGTTAACTGCGAGTTATTTTTTACAGAACTAACTCAGAGCGCCTGCTGGCTGCTTGAAGGAGCTTCAGTCGAGCTGAACAGAGGACGGCTGTGAGTGGTGCCCGTTACATTGTGAATGATTCTGGGAATTTATAAAATATATAGTGCACTTTTTATACATTAATGTTATTGTATTTGTGTATGATCTATTTCTATTCTAATAACACATGACAGATCTACGACGAGAGGCGAGAAACATGATTCCAAAATTTCATTTGATTTGCGGGTACAGTAGAATACTTAGGCATATCGTATCTATACCGCCATACATCGTGCTTATGCATTTTGGGAAAACAGTTCTGGGGGCACGGTTGTGCCCCCGCCAAGACGAGCCAAATGAAGCGCAAGGGCACTATCTACCTTTTCTCGAAGCGCTTCGTCATTTTTTTGAACCCTCATAACTTGGGTTTGGATTATACCAGATAAACAAAATTCGCGAGATATATATCAATAGTGGACTTATTAAACATATAAGTAAAGTTTCAATTGCATAGCTTTTATACTTTGTACTTTAGATTTTATTGATATCTAAAAATCGCCGATTTCGTCACTCACTGATGATCCAAAATTATTATTTACTTCCTGAAGTCTTAGAAAGCTGAAATTTGGTATGTAAGGTTATTAAGAGAGAGGTACACAAATAACAGAAAATTCTAAAACTTGGAACTTTTAGCCCCTGGAAGTTTTGATGCTGAGCCCGTTACTACAACAACTATAATTTGTATAACAGAAAAGTAATGAACAGCGAATATTTTTTTTACCTTACGTCCATGTGATGGAAGAGAAACGGCCAAGCCACATAGGTATTTTGACTAATGTGTAGATTTTGTGAAGTTAGGGCTTGTAGAGTTAGGGCTTGTAGAGTAGAAGGTTGGCTGATGAGATCTGATAACTTTTTGGTGTAGAGCTATATGGTCTCGTCTTGGAAACATTTGACATGAAAATGTGTTTGGTGGGATTATTAGTAACGGGCCGTTCAAATATTACGTAAGCAGATTTATTACAATTATTTACCCCCCCATCCCCCTTGTCAGAAAAAGTAAGCAAAGCTCTTATCCCCTCTCCCCGTGGTAACGTAAACATTTTTCAATTATAAATGTATTTTTTATATTATATTATAATAACTACCGATGACGTAATCATCATCTAGACTCGCCTACCCCCCATGTCATCCAAAATAAGCAAAGCAAAGACCCGCCCACCCCCCATAGGCCCATAGTGCTTATGTAATACTTGAACGGCCCCTAACTCAATAAGGTTTAAATCCTTACAACATCTAAATCTAATTTTATTATGACGTAAGATACTATTGGCACATTACTACGTATTTTTCTCATCATAAAATTGATAGCATACAGTTTACTCTGGCGTGGGTTTTCAGGCTTGTCGTGTTTAGTCATCACTAATCGAATTTTTATAAATTGTATGTATGTTGCAAATCTAGTACATTATTTATAATTGCATGGGATAACGTTCTGTTTTCACGTCAGCAAAAACATTGGGGAATTACCTGTACAGCTGCGTTGACAAAATCCATCAAAGACTAAAACGGTACAGTCAGCTAAAAATATAGATTTCTGTACAAAACAAAACTAACAATGATTTACATGTAGGTACACAAAAAATTGCTTAATCATGTGGAGAGTGATGTCTTCCAGGCAACTTCTGTAATAAAAAAAAAATAAGTAAGAAATCAGAAAGTTGGGATAGAATAGAGGTGAACAGAAAAGACGTAACTTCATGATAACATAGTATGGTGAAAAGTTATGGTGGTCACTCACGTCCATCGCGTCATTTTTGGAGCCACGCCAAATGACATATATCAAAATGGCGCGATTTGACATACAGATTTTTTTATCACGCCATCAGTTTTTCACATTCACGATCAAATTTTGGCTGTATATCACGCGATTTGACGCGATGGACTGACCGTGAGTGGCCACCATTATGGACATTGTCAGGAGCTGTTTGCTAAGTATTAATATTCGTTAATCCGCCTTCTGAAGATCTCTAAAGATTTATCGATAAAGGTATTGGAAGGTATAAGGGAATTGGTATGGTATAAATGTATTATTGTATAATGTACCAACATAGGTGTTAACGACAGTGGCGTTCCTAAAATATAACTTCATTCCATTTATCAACACCAAACATGGAAATTATTTTTTGTTTATGTAAGATTTACGAATCATCTGTTGTATCTCGAGTAGAATCAACCGCAGGTATCACCGGCCACCGACCACCGGCCACGGAGGCACGGGCGGTTGACCTGCTCACGCCGTGTTTTGTCTGTCAGCAAATAGGTAAGTGTTATTCGATATTCGCGGGCACTAAATATTTATTGTTCTTGATTTTGAAGTAATGTAAAGTAAAGTGATTTTGAATTAATTAATAGTATAGCCTCCATGACGACACTGAGATAGCTCACAAGATAATAACGCAGACACCCGCACAGATTGTCTGTGCTGCGGGTGTAACGGACAACACAAATGACATGGATATCGCAAGCTGTACAAGGAATTATTTATCTGTTATTTAAATGTCTGCCCTGCCTGGGATCTAACCCGGGACCCCTTGCCAGCGTCAGTACCAACGAGGCGACGGGGAAGTGAAACTAAAACTTACTGTCGTAGCTTTCTAAATGTTAAGATTCTTTAAAGGAGCGACACAAAATAATAAGACATAATATGTCTCCTCAGTTGTAACTGGAAGTAAGCACATCTTATACTATTTCCCGACATGAAATAAAATAAATTTCTTTTTTCAAGTGCGCCACAGCCGTTGAGTACATTGTAGAGACCGAAGGGTAGCTTGCAAATTCGATCCGATCATAAATAAAAAGTTTGTCAAATATAGAGTTTCATAAGGCGATCCTTCAAATAAGTTCAACTGCTGGAATATTCCTTGGAGTTTGGTTTCTATCTGGTGTGGGGCGCCGGGCCGCCGGGCTGCGGTGGGGGCAGGGCGCAGGGCGCCGGGCGCGGCGGAGGCTGGGCGGATCGATAAGGCAAGGGCTGGAGTTGTTATCAGCTATGTTTATAAATACTACAGGGGTAAAGTGAGGCTGGAACACTTGTATGACTTAAAGAAACATTCCGCGTCTTTTTGAGCGACGCCTATAGAGCCGCGTTAAACGTGAAAATAATTCTTTACTCGTGGTGTATTTTTTTTGATCTAGTATTTTTACGCCAACCAATAAAATTGTAAGGATGTAAGTGTTTCAAGAGAAATATTGAATAACAATACTAATACAATATATACAAAACTTATTTAATGTTTTTTATAAAATTAATCTTAAAACCGTGCGTGGTTTGCTGTTCGTTACATCACACATACACACAGACAGAATGACAGAATGACAGACGTATACACCAAATACGTAATTATATTGGTTGTGAACAACTCCAGACTTCGTTCACCATGTCAAGTGCATCATTATTTAATTTATGTACATTGTTTTTATAAAACTGGTTTTAATTAAGATTAGTAAAAAAGTGTAATTGGAAGAAAAGTGTCACGGTCACTGCTGACCACCCTCTGGCAATATTTAGACACTGCTTGTGCTTATCATATTATAAATACACATTTGTTTCCATTAACGATCATCGGTGTACCTTGTACTGTTTTAAAAGTTCTCTTTCACAAGAGAAGTACCGACTGTGTATGTATTTTGTATTTTGAGAGTATCATAATATTAAGCAGACATTTCCTGCAGGCTACTTGTCGCACCAAAGAGATTAATCATCCATTAATTAATTGGCCGTCCAATTTCCGACCGCCCCGCCCCGCCTCGCCCGCCCGACCCCATACCTCCGCGCCGCGCGCCTTGTGGCGATCATCAATTACATCCAATTAGTTTCTCTCTTTTACCTGTAATGTAAAAATTTCCTCAACGGAATCAGGCTTACATTATTCTCCTCAATCAGACTAACTTACGAGTATAAGCACGTTCTGCTAGACGGGAGCCTGGCTCTGAGGTAGAAGTTTTGTAGATTTAGTGCGTTAGACACCCGCACGCTTGAGACAGCTCAGTGCTCACAGTGCAGCTGCCCGCATCGTGTCCGTATCGAACCCGGTGCAGTGCAGTCACAACGAGAGGGCCCGTGACTCCCGTGAGTCACGCCCGCGGCCCGCGGCCCGCGCCACGACCGTCACGCGCGGCACGTCACAGCCCGCCAGTCGGATTCCTTCAGCTATTGTTCGCGACCAATGGTGCGTCAACAGTGTGTCATCGAAATATTTTCTGTCCCTACTGACAGGACGTCTGTGTTTGATCGAAATATGACTTTTACAATAAAAGATCATTCTAGGATTAACCGGAGGTTCCCCCCATGTCGTGACTATTGAAGCTGCCAGTTGCCACAAAGCCTCACAAAATTAATGTTCTGGTTTCAGGCTGATTTATTTTTGGGTTTGTTTAGTTGGCCAGTGATATCTCAAGAGACGCTCGATCTACCGTCGGAACTACTAAAACTTACACTGATAACAATGTTATCATTATTTCAAGAACAATGTAACACCAATCACATTGGTATAATACACGAAGGCATTTTTAACCGACTTCAAAAAAAGGAGGAGGTTCTCAATTCGACTGTATTTTTTTTATGTTTTTTACCTCAGAACTTTTGACTATGCGAACCGATTTTGATGATTCTTTTTTTAATCAAAAGCTGGTGCCTGTCATGTAGTCCCAGATAAATTTTCAGATCTCAATAAAATTTATATGGAAAAAAATACAGTCGAATTGAGAACCTCCTCCTTTTTTTGAAGTCGGTTAAAAAGCGCGCGTATCGTCTTGTATTGACAGAGCGATTACGAACAGAACGGTCAATTGCCTGTTCTTACGTTATTCATCATTGGCGCGCTAGTGACATATCTACCTCTTTTTACATTATAATATCATTGACGAAAACTTATTTTCCTACATCGTTGAATCCAATCTGTGTCAATTGAAATTTTGTTAGCTACAGTAACATGACTCCGAGACACGCAAGCTGCATCAGCTGCATGTAGGTTACAGACCTTAGCACTTTTAGTTCAAAAATAAATTAATAACATGGGTGAAGTTACGAACTGACGAATGCAAGAAACTAAACAACTAATAGGGCTGTCAACAATGGTTACTATATTGAATCACATTGGAACCTTCAATTTATTGGGGTACTAAACGAATCTTTGTGCAGCGTTCTAGTAGTAAGTAGGTAACAATATAGTACGACAAAATTATATTGAGAGCATCATTGGAAAACTAAAAATTGTAAAAAGCGTATCTACAACACTATGAGAGCGGCGGAACCCTCCTATTGTTAGTGTAACCCTACTCTTATTACTGATTCGACATTGCAACCACAACATTGTAAATATCGTAATCATTTCAGGTTTAATTCTATTTAAATCGTTTTATTAATTTCTGGTTGACTTCCAATTAATAGGATTACAACTGTAATTTTGTAGAAACAACTGTTTACGGAACGATAATTTTACTGTTGAATGTCTTAACTAAGAAGGAAAAGTTATAATTTCAATACAAAGAGGTGACAACCCTATCGCGGCTGAAATCTGTTCATTGCCTGCGTTGACTCAACTCTACCACGTCGCTGAATTAACATGTAATGTCAGTCCGATAATATAGCACGACCAGCAGCTACATCATAGGCAATCAATTAATTATTGTCTCATACGACACACATCTTGAAAATAACATGCAATGCATGCAATTCTAGTACATCGGCTAGGCAATCTAGCACTGATCGTATGTAATACGACACTCGAATTTACTCGTACCATACAGATTCGTTTGGCACGTGTAAGAGATTGCCTAATTTCGGTCATTTCTGCTGCATGGGAGTTGCCTACCGAGTACCGACAACAATTACATCGTGGGGACGATAACAATGTTTCAGCACGAGCTCGCACGTTGTGACGTAAGATGGTGGCGCGTTGCGGCCGTTGTGCTGACTGTTGACTGCTGACTGCTGACTGCTGACTGCTGGCGTAGCTAGAAAAGTTATTAATGCGACCACATTTATTTAATAGTTTATCATAGTTAACACTTAACAGATAAGCTAGCATTTAATGGAATCCGTGGTAATTTGTGGCGCTGGTTTAAGTTCTACGTTAGTAATCGTACTCAGAGGGTTGTTATTAAGGGATACGAGTCGGAATTTGTCTCAGTAACATCGGGAGTCCCGCAAGGCTCAATACTAGGACCATTACTGTTTATAATATTTATTAACGATGTAAATCACTGTTTTAAATATGCTAATATATTACTGTATGCTGATGATCTCAAAATTTATCATGTAGGTAATTGAAAACTCTGATGACCATGCAAAACTCCAAGCTGACCTGGATCGCTTTACAACCTACTGTATTGATTGTAAACTTGATTTAAGTATTAACAAATGTAAGACTATCACATTTACTAGGAAAAAGAATATTAGTAGCTTTCCGTATAAGTTAAATAATATAAATCTAGAAGTGGTTAATTCCATTAGAGACTTAGGAGTAACACTAGATAGCAAATTACATCTTATATAACTTACACGTGGATAATATAATAAATAAATCCCTTAAATTATATGGATTTGTATTACGCACAAGTATTAAATTTACACAACCCTCCACTTATCTGTACCTTTACAAAACATTAATACGTTCTCAACTTGAATATGCTGTGTCCATCTGGAATCCATTTTACACAAAATACATAGAATCGCTTGAAAATGTCCAAAAAAAGTTTCTTAAGAGTATGCAATATAGATGCTTCCATAACCGTTTATCATATATTCAACTTATGGACAACTACAAACTCTTAACCCTGAAAAATAGACGTACTCAATTAGAAGGTATGCTTTTATACGATTTATGTCATAACAGATATGACTGCACTCCTGTAATAAATAAAATATCTTATATCGTGCCTACTAGGACACATTGCCGCAACTTTACTAAATTATTTGCTACTACAAGATGCCGCACTAATGCTGGGGCAAACGTTCACCTTTGTATCGCTTAGTGGAATCTTATAATAAAAATTTCAACAATATAGATATTTTCGCAGTATGTCCTGGCAGGTTTAAAAGACTTTTGTTGGATAATTTAAAAGTTAAAATGTAATTAGAATCACTTCATCTCAAATCTTACTGACTTATTTGATAACTTAAAAGTCAAAATGTAATTAGACTCACTTCATTTTAGATCTTACTATAATTACCTACCTTGTTGTGACCACCTTTATTTAATTATGTATTATGTAAGCTGTGGTTAACGATGCTGGTTAGCGATATGTTAAAATTATGTACTTTATATGCGAATTATTATATTATCGTGTACTGTTGGTTGACCCAAATAAAGTGAAAAAAGTGAAAAAAAAAAAACACTTTTATGTATATTTAATGACAGCAATTTTTAATTTTGTTAATTTAAAGTTCCTTCTTAATTCTTATAAGAAAAAAAAAATAAAATGTGTGCAATTCACACGTTTTAGAAGTGAAACCTTCAAAAATTTTATTTTCAAGACATAATGAGACGAAAGTAAAATTTCGGGAAGATGATAATTGTAGGTTTTTCATCGAATTTCAAATCACCCCCGTACTAAAGTAGTTTTCACTTCAAAAATTTCAAGTCAGTCTCCACTCATTTCTAGTCTCCACTGGACAGTTTCGTTTCATAAAATTTCAAGTCAGCCCCGTACTAAAGAAGTTTTCACTTCAAAAGTAAAACTTTTAAGTTTAGATTACGTGAGGGACGAAGCTTTTCTAACCGACTTCAAAAAAGAAGGAGGTATTCAATTCGACTGTTTTTTCAATGTTTGTTACCTCAGAACTTTCGACTGGGTGAACCGATATTGATGATTCTTTTTTTAATCGAAAGCTGGTGCTTGTCATAATGGTCCCACTTATTTGAGCGAGACCTGACGAATAGTTTTTGAGGTATCCTTAATTTTAAGCCGGTTATTTGTTGTCAAGAATTATCTTATTTTAAGCTCAAAATGATGATATTATGTGGCCATTGTGGTCTATGGACAATGGACATGTACAATGCCTAAGGAATCACGAATGTTATGCCGACAGCCGATCCTAATAGAATTTTCACATCATGAGAAAGCTAATATATTTCGCAGGTGTGTGTCAAAATTATCCTCAGAATTGGCCCATGGAGGATGTAACTACATTTTTGGGGAGTGATGTTAAGAGAAATGACGTGGACACCGGACACCAAGTGGAACAGATAGCTTCTTAGTCAATTCAAATTTATGTCCATGGCTGCTGCCGTTTTGGCTGCTGTCCAACCAAAACAACCAGGACCGAAGGCATGACTTGTTGCATATAGATTGTGGGTACTTGGATGATACCGCGTCTCCAGTGTCATGTACACTGCCAGCTTCAAATGTTCCACGGCCACCTAATAAATCCCTAATTAACCAGATGCATGTTTAAGGCTGTCCTTTAATAATTCACATAAATACTTGTCATTATTTACAGTTTAGACTGTAAGACCCAAAACTCCCACACTTGCATACCCTGTGTTGTGATTGTTACATAATTACCAACGAAAACTTGGAATTATCCTCCTCATGAAACAGGCAGATTAGATACTTACCGTTTTATTAGATAACATATAATGACATTTGAATACGAAAGCGTATGTTGATTTATAAGATAACATATAGATACGAATGTATATTTGTATTATATACTATACATTAATTTTAGCGGAGAGTGTTGGTGGAGCGGAAATCACGCTCACGCAAGCGGAGCGGAGTGGCTCGCAGGGCGGGCACTCGGCTAGCGCTTCTCAAACATTTATTGACTTACAGATATAAAAAGTACCTAATAATTTATAAAAACAAATAAAGTAGGTAGGTTAGGATACACATTGCGTTGTTAAGTCTAAACTAGAAACTATAACAGTATAGGCAACGTAAGTAAGGTCCCTAAGGATACACACGTTTACACGGTTGAGTCGTGTCTAGGTTTCCTCCTAGGATATTATGCCTATTAGATATGGTCCTACGATGGTCCTACGCATGTCCTACGAAACTAAATAAAGAAATTGATAGTTGGATTATTATTTGGACTCTTGTATCAATCAATACATGATCATGAATGTCAATTTTGGCAAGGAATTTTGACACTCATCGCGGATTCCGTTGTCGAGTTACAAAACAGAATAGCCTTGCAGTATTGACAGACATTGGTTTCTGTATAACAAAACATACCTAATATGTTTGAGAATATGTGTTCGCTTGTAGAGAAACCTGTCGAGGCGTTTTATTCAGGGGCGGGTCATTTTATTATCGGTTGTTTGATGTGTTGTAAAAATATCATCAGGGGAACTTCGCTCGATGATCGGTGAGATGTTTCTGCTTAGGCGTATAACATACCATACCGCTGACCGCAGGTCTGTCGTTTCAGCCGCACCGTGTGATGTGGGCCTAAGTTAGGTTTGCATTACTTACAATTACTCCGTTTATAACGTTCAACTCCTTAATGGGATCATTAAATCTCTCAGCAGTTAAGAGATAGTATGTAGTATGTGGAAAAACTGGTACTTATTATCTTATTATATTTAACTTGACTGCACATGAATACAGATCGTTGGGCGCATTATATTATTGTTATGACGTTTAAGTGCCATATTTTAATTTAGGAAATATTTTATACCTACTAGTGGATTCCATACCACGCATATTCCACTACGCTAAAAAAAATTGTGTAGACGTTGACGTTGTTGCGCCATCTTTACTCTAATAATATTATCTTCAAATTGTTGTACGGGAAAAGTGGAAAATCGACTTTATTAATGCACTGAATGTGCCTAATGCGTTGTTTTAGTAGTCTCAAACCACCTTCGGATTACTGCACATTTTGAGGAATATCGGTTGGATAGTTTCAGAGTCTAAAAAGGATATCCGTACAAACATTTTTTGTGTTTTGTTTATATTAGATTAAATAAATTTATGAAAAAATTTCTACTTCAGTGTTGTAAGAAATAAATATTTCCACTTACAGGTTGTAACCGTAATAGGAGAGACACGTTTATGTTTAAAGTAGGCTCTATATCTGTATGCTTAGCAGATTTACGAACTGTTGTTGCATAAATAAAAACTTATTAGTTTAATTAGTTATTACTCCAAAGAAGATGATTATTTTAAAAAGACAAGAGCTCGGACATGAGTTTCATAAATATACATAATAGTAGTAAGTGCCGACTGTGACTGTGAGTTGGAAAAAATAACTCAGTAGTCTCTTCTCCTGGGTCCGTAGGGATTTGTTGAAGCAATGGCGTGATTTGAAGTTAGAAAAGTGTTTAAACTGAATCTAATTCGATTAATGAATTACTTATATTATATGTATGTAACTAATAATATTGTTTTAGTCTGTGACTATATATTGTGTATACAATACAGGAAAACTGTCAATATAATATTATACACCGGTGGCGCATGGCGCATGCTGGTCCGGTGTCCACTTTACGTAACCGTCACGTTATATCGCACAAGTGATCGGTGACGCGCCAATCGGATTGCAAGCGATAGGCCAGTGAGGGCAGTGAGCCTCCTCATTATACAACGATACATATCACACGGGGAAGAAGTATTCTCTAATGGCTATCGCCCATCACGACCGCGTCATGGTGGGATTGGTGGGACATGATTATCACGCATTGCTCGATGTTCTCACACGGGGTATTTTAAATGATATAAAAAATAAAACAAAATATGTAGGTAAGCACTTAACACTTGACACAAAACAAGTTATTATACTCATACTCGGGAGTATCTGTTCAAGAAGTGTGGGAGAGGGAGCTTCACGGGTAATCTTCTCACGCTTATGTAATGTGGGATGTGAGTTTGCGTAACGTTCGACCTCTTGGTGAGCTCGTCGATCTCGAAATCCTCGGGAGTGGCTGTGTACCGCGGTCTTCTTCTCTCCTCTCATGTCCTACCATGGGAACACGGTCTACGTGAAGGTGCCATAAAAGACGCTAAATCTTTTTGGAAATCATTGCCTTAAGTGTTACTTAACAACGCCATCTACTGAAGTAGCTTTAGTGTTGCTACTCGCCAATAGATGTCAGGTAGAGTCTATTGTCGCAGTTTTTATTGCCTGAAAACACGGATAAAATAACATTTTTTAATAATGAATCCTAGCTAGATCGATTTATCACCCCCGAAACCCCATGCATACTAAATTTCATGAAAATCGTTGGAGCCGTTTCCGAGACTCAGATTATACTATAGGTGTATACATATGTATGTATGTACAATAATTGTTGTTTAAATATATTAGATAGATTTAGGAGTATCGGTCCACTCCCACTACCTGTATCGATTAACGTGTATCAGACCAGAGCTGGAATGTGTCACCAGTCACCGGTCAGGCGGTCACCACGCATCTTCTCGTGTGACCGTCCAGCTCGTGTTTAAATTTCATCGGAACCTGGTCGCGGCTCGCGCGGCGGCACCGTGACGCATTCACACGGGTTTATTGCGATGATACCAATCATCGAACAGCACTAGAGTTGTTTTTCTAGAAGCCTTTAGAATACTTTGATGAATGATTTATGTTCAGTTGGGTTCATTAAATTTGGGTGAGGGTGTGTTTAAATAATATTATAGGGATTCTGCTATGTGGTTATTTACATGAAATATAACTTAATGTGTCATCTAATTTCAGTTGAACTGATTTCATAGCACAGTGAGTGTGACGTTTCCACTCTAAAAAGTAGCAGGTAGCGTTGACGTGAAAATTAGCACCTCACGCTTAGTCACTCATAGGTCACATAGTGTGGTGGAGCGGGCTGGCCGCTGGCCCGCTGGGGTTCCGGCTCGCAGCTGGAGTCACACTCCGATGTTTAATGTTGGTCACGCCGTCACGCGGCAGTCCGTGTGTCACTTGTGTTGACTTATGCAAACAGCCGGGACGGGTGCTTCTGCTCGAGCCGATGACACGAGATCGCACAAGAAACAACTGCATCGTTTTACTGTTTGCCATTCGCAAACAACGCATACGAAGCGAATTTTTGTTGATTTTGAATATACTTAAAAGTGTTTTTTTCAACGTTTTTATCGTGTAGAGTTTGTTAATAAAGACTCAAACAGTTTTATTCTGTGATCGTGAGTATGACCTATTGCATCGGTCAATTCGTTCACAAATCACACGATCACTGCAAAACGCATCAATGATTATTTATTTCCTACCTATGTGCCTGGTACTGACTACTCCTGTCCTCTATCCCTAACGACAGAATGACTCTACCGTCAATTTAATAATTGGGTCTCTTAATTTTAATTAAGTCCCTCACTGACCTGTCCTTTGATTGATTTTCTATGCTAACGCTATGTTAGTCAAATCCGCACCTCGGATGGTACTTGAAAGTTGGTGATTGAATATCACCGTGATGGCTGACTGTAAGTTATGTGCAATAGTAGAAGAGCAAGTTGAGACGTCGTGATGAGTGATGAGTGGTATCGCAAAATCCGCAGAATGCAGGTCGCAGCCGCGGGCCGGAGGCCGGCGCTTCCGCGGTGCGCGCCGCGCCGGGCGCCGCCGCCGCCACTCGCGCCGCAGCCCCCGTCGCGACCGGACATGGCGACGCCGCGCTGACGGACCACGGCTCACGAACTCCCGACACGATATCGAATCGCGAAACGCGTCAGTGCTGTGATACTTTCCACACCTGTGACTTACAACAACAACATGCGGTGAGTGCTCATCTTTTTCTTTACCTTCTATTCAGTTTGAGGATTTCCTCCCGCTTTTCCCACCGGCATTTTCCACCCGAAATTCGCCCGGGCCGATTCCTTCGTTAAATCGCAATTCCGATTCGGAAAAACGGATAGTGTTTACCCGCTTTTAGTGGCGCATTCATCATCGTTCGCGGAATAATTATGAAAACTTAAGTAACCAGAGGCAATTCATCGAGGTGGATTAAGTAAAATCGAAAGCCGATGTTGCATTATAGATAAACAATCGCTCGATGTAAAACGTACACGGGGGAGCGGTGGAGATAATTATCTGGAATTTCTTAAGCGCGTCGAGATATGAAACTCGTGGGCGGGTCGCGGGGGTTGAAAGAATTTCAAAGACGTTCTCGTGGTGATCTCGAGTCAGCAATTAAGTCGAGATGACAGAGCGGCGGGTGAGCCAGGACTCGCAATTACCTGGCTCTCGCCCGTGTCGAAGGCTGCGTGGCTGCGTGGCTGCACGGGGAATTTTAATTAGTGATGCAATGACCTCTGCGCCGCTTTTTGCATATCGTCCAAAACGCAGCCAGGTGCCGGTATCGCGGTACTGTGACGACTTCCTCCTTAAAGTGTTAAATCGCGGTTTCGGATTTCCTTAATAAGCTTCAACGAGAGAAGATGAGACGTTTACAGGTTAATGTAGTCAAAAGTATGCTTCAAGGATCCTTGTGAACTCGTCTGTCGTCTGCCGTCGAGGTTAATTTCAGATAATTGAAGCTCGTACCTAGGTCAAATATCAAAGGCGACTGAAGTTCGTTTGTAAGAAAATTAAGACAAGTAGCTCCGTCGGTCACCATTCTTCTGGGAAAGAAAAGAAATGAGACAATTCACGGCTAGTGTTATAATATCTGGTGGCCGGTGCTCGTGAGCGAGGACAATGCAGGCGAATCATGCAACACTTGCAGCTCACGGGCAACACTACAATGAGCTATTTGCAAAACTTTTTACAGCAACAATAGATTAAAGGTTACGGATGAACCGCGATGTCGCCGCCGCCCCGTCCCGGTTGTTCTTGACAATTTTACGTATTTGGCTAGCTTGTCTGACGATGAGCCTTGTACACTTTATTGTTCTGAGTCTGACATTAAACTGTAATACACTGTAATGTTTTGTCTTTATCAAAGAGCACGTTTATTTTCCGTGTCAAAATAAGTGTATAGTGCTTGCTACATTACCTGTACTATATGTACATACCTAGGTACCAGTTGCTTTTATAATTATAGCTACATTTGTTAACTAAGTAATTAATATACTTAATATGAATTTTCCTAATTTACTTCATTATATTTATGAATGTAGTTTGTACAGCTTTCCTTCTGCCATTTTTGAAGGGCTTTTCTAAATAGTAGAGTAGAGATTAGAAATGCAAAATTGATATTTGTATTTCATTACATTGTCGCATTTTAAAATACTTTAATATACATATATCTACCCATTTATTTAATAAATCAGCAGTAACAGACCGTACCTCAAACGAGCCTGAGATATCCATTACTTAATTTGGATTTACTGAGAAAGTTTAGATAAAAGTCGTAATATGACCCATCATGTAGAGTGCTAAGAAAAATACAATCTGTAGACAAGTGAGGCACACAGTCTTCAGTAATAGAAGTTCCTCGAATGAAGTCAACTAAGCACGCACCGGCAAATAACATGGGTGCCTAGGTATGAGATAAGCTTATTATACCATACCAATATTTAAAGGCTGACTAATAAATGTAGGTTCCAATTTTACGCAATATTGTTTAACCTGCATGCTTGATTACACACCGAGAAAAAACAAAACGTGAGTCACCATAAATACCATAATGCTAGTGTCAAAAGGCAGTGTTATTGCTGATAACGATCTATAGCAGAGAGCGCGATCTTTGGATACAACAGAATAGATTCTATTGGTACCTGCACTTTGGCCTGCTTAATGCGTAAAAAACTAGTCTATTATCCATTATCCTGATCGTCAGTCGCGTCGGGGCGAAATAAGGATGTAAAAGTGGCACTAAATAATTAAGTAGGAAAACATCCTCATACTCGTAGATCATTATCATCGATAGATAGCCAAGCCATTAACGCAATAGGATGCATCCGCGATTGATAGCCATAACTCCCATGGCGGAGTGGCGGAGCGACACAAGGAGCGCGGTTGGCGGGTTGCACCATGTGTAGTGTTGTGTAGGTCACGAGTCACGACGGACGGACGGACGGACGGACGGGTCTCGCCGCATTGTATGCAAATCTCCGTCGACCGGCTACGGCTGTGGCTGCGGCTGCCGGCTCACAACTGTGTTAGACCTCGTATCGATCACTTGCCAATTAATATGAACAGAACAATTGGGTGCGTGAGACCAGACATTGTTCAGACCGAGCGGTCCTCGGCAGCTTGTTGTGCAAGTTCGTTGCAGGGCAGATGAGAGTAGACAGCCTTCTGTTGAAGATTACCTTTTTACATCTACATCTAGTTGTAGATCTTTTTATTACCTACAACTGTACCATTTAACTTTTTTCCATAGGACTTGTAGTTTTGCCGGAAATTGAGATAAACCGTTTTTTACCCTTAAAAACTCACCCTCCCCCCCACTTCCCGACCTCAGATCGCCCGTAAATTATTTTTCCTTTCATTTTTGTTATATTTCCAATGGGTTTCATCCTACTATTACTTTTTTTGGTTTCAAAAATTATCGACCCTGGTCTATGTAGAGTCTACCGTGAAATGCTTTAACGTGTTTTGGCTTGCATTGTCAGTGTTCAGTGAATTAGATAGTTAGCTGGGGACGGCACTGGCCACTTACTACCAGGTGGTACGTACAATGTACATTTGCCGTCTTTCATCTACCGACCTACACACACGTCCACATTGTAAAATATCAGACTTGATGACCTTAAAATCAAATTTTAGGGGTACATACTCGTAATACTCCGTAATGAGTTATGTATTACGAGTATTGTATGCAAATGGTACTCTACCAAGACGAAGATAAAGCTTATTTAACATTATCTGTTCTTTGTTGTTACATCAAACTTATATTAATACCTTTATTGAAATATTCATGGTATTTAGTAAAAGTTAATAATATTAAATCTTCATTCTATCACCCGACCGGTCCGACAGGTTGTTTCTGCGGAGGATAAGAGGCGCCACAGTAATATACTTGCATTAGTATACAATATGTAGTTGTAAAGTCTAAAAAGCTATGTTTAGATGCGATAATTATTATCGCAGTCATTCGGATACTCATTTTACTCGTCTCTATTACAATACTCGCATAAATACCGGCCTTTGCTTTACATAGTGCATCCCATGTCTAACTCTATCACAGTATTTCATATTGGTATACGTTACGCTAAGAAACAATGGACTAAATTATGTTTGTGACATAATATATTTTATGTAGTTCAGCGGTTGTTTCCAAGTTTAAATTAAAATTGTCCTAAAATGGAGTCAGCTCAGTATGTTCCGTTACGACGTTATCTAATTGCCAGTAAATGACGTACAAAGTGCATTTGACAGCAGACGAGTTATTGACTTGACAGCTATTCAATCGTGTAGTCAATGCGAGTCCCTCCAATGCGAGTACATAACCTTTCGAACCGTCAATGTATTATACAATATAATAATATCTCAATTCATCTCATTGATCTCAGCACTCTTGTCCCCTTGTAATGTAAATTCAAATTCAAAATCATTTATTCATGTAGGTATCATTGATACACTTATGCACGTCATTTTTTTAATTTACCAGCTTTTTACATTAACATTAATTTAACATTAATCAAGTTGTGTTTATTTATTTTGTCTAATTTGTTTGCTCTTTTTACCCGACTGCGTGACGCAAAATAGGGTAATGTGTTTATCAGTCTATGTATGTTTGTTCCTATGTGGCGTTGTAGAGATCAAACGCGTTGAGAGATTTTGATGATTCCGAGTACTACTAAAAAGATAAGCTCAGTAGTTTAGAATGTTGGTAAAAGTAGTACTGAACAACAGGGGGTAATCTGTGTGAACAACTAAACCATTAACAATGATTATCAGTCGGGACCCATTTAAATTTTACAGGGTTGCTTGGGAAAAACAAACAAGATTTGCTTGGTTGAAGAATGGGTCCCAACTGTTAATCCTTCTATGGTGAAATTGTTCAGTATTACTTTTAAGAACATTCTAAACTACTGGGCTTGTTTTCTTTTTCGTTTTTTTACGCAGTCGGGTTTTTTTTAATAACTGAAAGCCATTTTATTGAAATCTGTTTTAATTCTACCGGTACTGTAGTGGACTGCTGGGCCTGTAGTCCTTCCGGATGAGATCAATGACCGTCAATGCAATTTTGTTGTAGTGATCGTGACCGCTTTTTAAAAATAAGTATTTTTGCTAATGCTAAGCTAGTCTTCCCTTTCGCAAGTATTGTTTCGCGTGTAATATGCGCAGGAATCTGCCATACACGGGCATTATACCACTGACGACGATAAGTCTATTATGCAATTAACAGTGCAAGCGCCGCGTGCGCACTGTTCGTCTTGCGCAACATAATTGTTTGCGCGCTCCGTGAATTGCGAATCTCTGGTTCCCGCGCGGCGTGCGCCCGCGCTGCCAGGAAAATATACTCAATTACTCATAATTATCAAAATGTCTACAGAAAGTAGTGGATACCTATTACTGTTTTCAAAGGATAAGGCTATTTAGGTAACCAATCGGAAGATTAGAAATATGACAGAGCAAGACTTATATTTTAACTTTGTCCAAGTAAGTTTCATTTAATTTAGACCGTTTTTTCGTTATTATTTATTTTATTTTATAATTTGCCGCTAGGACCAACATCATAATACAAGATTTTATCCTATTTTATTTTTAATATTGGTTTGATTGGCGATTATTGGTCGTTGCCTGTCTGCCAGGTGGGTGGAGGTTTTGGTTTTGTTGTCAGCCCGTTCCACGTAACGTGCCGCTTTACCCCTTATGTTCCGGACCTAAACGGAAGACGAAGTAAACCTATTATAGATTTAATAAGATATGTAGTGATTAAGATTGACAGTGCCTACGTGGGAGAAGATCTAAGATGATGTAGATGTAATTGACGATCACGTAAGAAGGAGCTAGCTGAATAAAAAAGATTCCGAACTACGACTAACGATCATGCATGAAATAATAAAAGAAAATAAAAGGTAATGAAAAAATTACATAATGATATGAACCATACTGTAGCCCCTGCCTACATCCAAGGGGAACCATCTATAATAATTAATGAAAATATATTTTTTTTTTGTTCGAGTAAAATGATTAAATAGCTAAACTCAGCAAGCTCTCGGTCAACAGTCGCGTGTCGCTCGCCAACGCTACATGTGTCCGCATCCCAATCAGCCGGCGTCACGTCGCGGTCGCCGTCGCCGTCGCCTGGCAACTGACGCCTGCCACTTTTACTCGTGACGAGAATACGCACGTAAAATATGTTCCCGCGCACGTACATCTGCATTAAGCACTGCATTAAGTAATTGTTTGATACTTCAGATCAGACAAATTTATGTATTGTAAATTAAGTACACGGAAGTATCAAACGCCTATAGTATAATATAAAACGCGGCCATATATCTTAGTGTTTTTATGGAATGTAAGTCAAATTAAAATTCAAACTCATTTCATCTATAGGTATCAATGATCCCTTTATGCACGTCAATTTTTTGATCCTACCGATTCACCACATTGAAAAGATGCTTTGTCACGGAGCAGATAAAGAGCGTTAGAAAAACCCCTCAATTTTGTTACAGCCGTTAGTCGACAGGTTTAAACAGAAACAGAGTAACAGCTTCACCGGCCGCGCGGCCGCGGCCCGCTCGCGCTGTCACCGGAGCGTCCGGAGCGCCTTCCGGCCTGCGGTTGCAGATCGCTTGGCGCTGCGCAGTTTTTAGGGTTCCGTAGCCAAATGACAAAAAACGGAACCCTTATAGATTCGTCATGTCTGTCTGTCTGTCTGTCTGTCTGTCTGTCTGTCTGTCTGTCTGTCTGTCTGTCTGTCTGTCTGTCTGTCTGTCTGTCTGTCTGTCTGTCTGTCCGTCCGTCCGTCCGTATGTCACAGCCACTTTTCTCCGAAACTATAAGAACTACACTGTTGAAACTTGGTAAGTAGATGTATTCTGTGAACCGCATTAAGATTTTCACACAAAAATAGAAAAAAAACAATAAATTTTTGGGGTTCCCCATACTTAGAACTGAAACTCAAAAATTTTTTTTTCATCAAACCCATACATGTGGGGTATCTATGAATAGGTCTTCAAAAATGATATTGAGGTTTCTAATATCATTTTTTTCTAAACGGAATAGTTTGCGCGAGAGACACTTCCAAAGTGGAAAAATGTGTGTCCCAAACCCCCCCCCCCCCCCCCGTAACTTCTAAAATAAGAGAATGATAAAACTAAAAAAAATTTATGATGTATATTACCATACAAACTTCCAACAAAAAATTGGTTCGAACGAGATCTAGTGAGTAGTTTTTTTTTAATACGTCATAAATCGTAAACCGCAATTTACCTCGATCAAAGTTACAACGAACTTCAAGAACTTATAAATTATGTTACTTGCTGCTACGGAACCCTTCATGGGCGAGTCCGACTCGCACTTGGCCGCTTTTTATTATTATTGGCACTCGAAGCGTGTAATCGCTCCGCGGCGATCAGGGTCACGCGCCCGCCTCAACGGTTTATCCCGTTTTTGGAATCTAGACTTCAAATTTAGGCAGTCACGTATTCGAAAGGCACGTAAAAAGTTCGCGTAATCTTTTTATATTTGCACGACGGGCTTAATTTTTATGAATATAGCGCATTTAGTTCAAGTTATATGCAAAGATATTAACGCTACACGCTTATAGCCCCGCACTAAGATTCCTTGTGTGGATAGCATGAACAACACACACGTACAAGAACACACACACACCCAGATCAAGATCAGAAAAAAATACAAATTTCTTAATTGCTGGGAATCGCACCCAAGACCCTTCGCCCGGCCAAGGAGGCGCTGAGCGGCGCGGCAGCCCGGCATGGTAACCGTAACTACCCCATGTCAGCATATTATCTGAGATCTTTGAGAGAATTTTGTATGTGACATTCGCAAATTTTGATGTTAGAGATCTGATTTATATAGGAGTCCTTGTTATAAATAATAAAATATGAATTTCATGATTTTTAGTAAATCTACCCTAACCAATATTAGGGGATGGTAGTTTGTATGAGTTTATCGTTTGTTGTCATAAGCAACTTACAAAAAGAAGTGAGATCCTACCATAAACCTTTTCATATAAAATGTTGCCCAGACGAGACCACATGGCTCTACATCAAAAAGTTATCAGACCTTATGTAGATTATGTATGCCATTATGTATTATGTAGAGCCAAGCTTCTAACTCTACACGCCCTAACTATACAAGTCCTCTCTTCACAAAGCTACAGTACAGCCGACGCCGCGACGTTTCTAGGTCGGCCTGAAGTTAGGCTTTCGGAAATTGTAATACTTAAGAGTTATTAGAAAGAAAGCTAGCATTGAATCGTCAAAGGAAACCCACTGAAGCATTATATTTGCGACCTGATTCGCAGGCTTAGCCGGCTTTTTGCGCTTTCGGCTGAATGGGCAAGTTATTGCTATAAGATACTGAACGTGCCGCGTGCCGATAGATAGATGGTCGGAGTAAAGTACCGGTACATTTTATAAGTTGATTATATCTTAAGTTAATACGGTATCATTCGATTAGTATCCACCGATCCGCACCTAATTCTGACGCGAATTAACTTAAGCCTTATATAGGGTACATCGAGTTTCTTTTTGAAGCATTTTGGTCAATCGACCATCGAGTGGGCTCGCCTGATGTCTGGGACTTCGTGATTTAGGATGTGCGCGACGTCAACAGTTGTTTGGCACACACCGCGCAGCGCTAATTGGACGCACATAACTATGTTTTGCACAAAGTGTAATGACTACCATTCATTACGAAGGCCGGTGACGCGGCGGCGGCGGCGCGGCGGCGGTGAGGTAACGGCTCGTCCTATTGGGGACGGCGGCGTCACGGTGGCTGCCACCGCCACTGCCACCACCGCGGCGACCAGCCTGAGCCATCGCCATGCTTCACACTTCACGCTGACAGATATGCGCAACTATTACCCGTTCGGCTAATCACATCAGTTTAAGCGATACATCAAATTTATTGCATGACAGTGTGATGTGTTTCGGTAAGGCCGGTAACACACTCGGGTGTTGCGATCGTAACACGGTGGCGGTGGGAATCGTGATCGATCAGACGATCTTAGTTTTATTATATTTACGCAACGTCAAGCTGGCCTTTAGTATAAATTGTCCTCTAGGCTGCTACTAGAGCTACTGCTAGACTAGACTGCTATTAGACGTATGCTAAAATTAGAAAAGCATGGCAAATTTTTATGCATTTTTATGTTACTATTATAATTCTATTAGTCTAGCAGATGTTGTTGGTTTGTAAATGTTAGATGAAGGAAATTATATTAAACTTTTTACGATTATATTTGTATGCAGTCACATCATAATATAAAAATATTGTTTAATTTAAAGTACTACTTAATTAAGCTAAGCTTTAGCTATTCCTTGTTTGTACATACTGTAAATTATATAAATGATTTTTTGGAATATTGCATTAATGATCCGTGCAGTTGTGGAGACATAAGATAAGGTAGCAATAAAATTCGGCAGAACTGTGCAATAGCTACTATCCCAATCGCAATAATACGATGTTACTATACACCAAACAAAAACCCCGGCCGAGCGCCGAGCGTTGCGTCGTCGTGTCGTGTCGTCGTTATATTGCTTCGAGCTTATTGATTGGTTCCGACAAAAACTGCCTTATACAGATGTCTATCGGCGAGATGTCTCATCAGTACCAACACTGACATCTATATTTTATACGGTTGCCGCATCTAGGCCATTTATTTGCTACTACCACCGGTTCACGAATCTTCTTGTTATTCGGGTATATTATTGCCTGCGGATCGAACCCGTAGTAACTATATCTCTACCAACAGAACTAGCGAATGTTTAACTTAAATCGTAATTGTACATGTATGTCGACAGTAACTCGTAGTTGATTTCTGTATATATGAGTCAAGTTATTTAAACTACAGTAAGTCACAAGACTAGACCATAACACCATAATTTCTTATGATGTTACTCCTTTTCTGGGCTCCGACTGCCTGTACTCAAAGACTGCGTTAACAACATACAGTGAAGATGAACGCTGTACGGTTCAGTAATAATTTTATTGGTACAAGTGAACTCGTAGAAGCCCAACACACTGCTGCACTGGGCTTACGACGCTTCCTGCTGAAGATACGAGTATGGTAGCGTTTGTACAGTTTCCGTTCATAACAGCATGCGGCCGACATTGTTGTTACATATACACTAGACTTACGTGCCCTTTGGTTCGCGATGCATACATAATTAACAATTTTTTCAGTTCAGTAATTACAGGAACACGCATCTTCGTGTGCTGACGATGTCTTGGACTACAGCTATAGCCAGTTGGTTTACTGTTATGCCTTTTTAACAGGTGATTAACGTCCTTGTTAACACATAATCTGCTGCTAGGTTTAAATTAGCTTAGCGTGCAGACTACTGCAGACCAACAAGCAAAAAGGTACGCAGTGTTCACACACATATGTTTTTGGCTTTCCGACTCGAAGCATCTGAAATAAGCCTAAATGTAATAAATCTTTCTCCCCAAGTTCCTGTTACTGCATGGTTTTGTAATTGTGCTGCTTTGCTCAGAAATGTTTACATCGAGCTTTTATCCATCCATCAATTAATTTATTGCTGATATCTTTCACTTGCGAGTTGACGCAAATCGGCGGGAGCAATTTGATAAGCAAGGTTTAGGTCTATTTTATCTATTCCGTTTCAAAGTGGTTTTGACGCTGAATACATTAATTCCGTTAGTCTGTAATATCAATTCTACTTCTTCTAATATAATATTAGGAACTTTACAAGATCTTTTATGTACAAGTCACGTAAATGAAACGAAAAGAAACACGGTACTTGCTACTGACGGCAGCTTTCAGTGTTTAATAAAATAATTGTATTTTTAATTTAATTTAAGTTACTTGTAAATTTGTCTCAAGAATTATATAAATAGATTAAAGTGAGAGTAACCTTGTAGCTCCGAGCGGTCCCTCAGTACGGCGCGGCGGCGACGTAAAAACAATTGGAAAATTAGACACTTTACCTTGCGAATAACAACCGGTTTAATTTCTTTAAACGTTAACTCTACTAATGATGAAATAAATTATCCGAGACATTAAAATATGAATCATTTTGGAGTAGCTGAGATGTAGGTTGTAGGCTGTCGACAAGGTTGGAGTGACGAGTGATGCAGGCGGGCAGGAGGGTAGAGGCACATGTATTTATACTGTGGTAGAGGCTAGGGCTGCGGGCGCCGCGGCGGAGGCTCTCACATTCAGATGAGGAGATAAGGCACGGAGCACACTGTTCGGGATCGGTGTCAACACGTGTCTCTGTCAGCTCAGCATTCACTACATTACACTCCATTATACATTAGAACTCTTCAAACACAACTGGTGTTTGATGACTTCATAGACATTGGTTAATACTGCGGTTTTTACTAACGATGAGGCATTAAAGAAACTAATTATCATATAAAATGACATGAAAACAAAAATTTGACAAAATGTGAAAAAAAATTGCAAGTTCTAAGTACAATATTCAAAGACACCATCATTCATCACCATCACTTATCAGAAATTAAATTTACAAATTAATTTCAACCAGGTCAATCTTCAAACTCCTAACTGCTTACTTGCCACTTTGTGTTGGGTACAGACCACACCTGCAGAAACAATGATATGGAGCATTACGCGTATTAGAGGTGTGATAGACTCAGGGGTGGCAAGAGAGTGAGCAGCTCTTACACAAAGATGAAGGCATGAGAAATGTATAGTGCCGTAATATGACGATAACACAAGTAGTTGCATCTATTTGCTATCTGCGAGCAGACCATAGACCGTACAGTGGTAGGCTAAGGTGCCGTCCTTAACAAAGATAAACACACGCATACACTCGCAACAAACGTGAGTTACTCAGCCCGATACTGTTACACGTATCGTGTTTCATTTTCCTCATGCATTCTCGATTCTTATTGACGACAATATTTTTATTGGCAAATTTGTGGTTGCACAATATACGATCATGACTCTGTGTCGCTCTACGTGATAAATATACTCATTACATATAATCTATACTAATATTATAAAGAGGAAAGATTTGATTGTTTGTTTGCATTGAATTGGTTCCGAAACTACTGAACCGATTTGAAAAAATCTTTCACTGTTGGGAAGCTACACTATCCCCGTGTGACAAAGGCTATATTATATGTTCAAAAAAATTAGGGATCCTTAAACTTCAATAATTTAACCCAAGGTGTAAAAAAATAAGAAAACCGAACCGAAGCGAAGAACCGAAAGCGAGGGCGGTTACTCGTAGTACAAAATTACGGTTTAAAAAAGATTATGTTTTAAAAACTTTGTTGTTTAATTATATTTAATATCTTAATTGGTTGAGGTCCACTGATCATCATGGACTTTCCTGAATAATGAACCAGGCTATGGGCAGGTCCTTCTTGTCAGGGGTACCGCCGCCCAGTTTAATTTCGACCGTACTGTTTATTAGTTCTAGAGTCTAGAACTAGTCGTAGAATCTAGACTCTACCTGCCTGATTACTTGACAACCTCTGCCTACGATCAACCGTGATTTTGAAGGTATTTCTTTGGAAAGCCCGTAATAACTGTGTGAGTAATCAGGTGATCCATCTACGTGTACGTATTGTCATGGAATTTGCAAGAGACATACATACAATCTTCAACGATAGGGATATAGCACATAAAAATGATGTAACGATTCGCCGACGGTTGATTATACCTGCTCAAACGATTAATTGCCCTGTGGCAAAAAGTGCTCGCAAAAACTTTAAATTATATTGATCTCAAAGTAACCGAATGAAGTCATGACCAAATGCAGTCATTCCTGGCTCGTATCAGTCCACTACGCGATTCTGAAGACGGCCACCGTAGATAATAATACTTGAACTGTGCATTCATATTCATACATTTCCCAGAGTTGCATCGTAATTTGAGTGGAACGTTGGTGGATTCTGCATATCCCTGAAGCCCTGGTTTTAAGTTTTTCATGCCCTTAAGAGTAGTCTGCCCACTTGCAATCAGCAACCGTTAAGCTTTTGTAAAAGCGCTTTTGGAAGCTTTGTTTGAATTGTAATCCGTCACTGCGCACTTCGATGTGCACTGCGCCCTCTGACGGCTTAGTCTCCGTGAGGCCGCAGCCGCTTACTAGACTGTCTGGCCCAACACCCTTGCATATCCGCACAGTATGGCTAGCTATATTAACAGCCTAGGCTCTGTATATTGAAGATGGAACGTTAAATACAAATCAACAACAATTAGGGTTGCCAACTTTCTAAAAGAAAATGTTCAGTGATATTATGCTACGAGTATTTAGAAGTTATGTTTGAAATAAAATAATTTTAATGTTTATTTCAAAGAAAAAGTTAGCCCTACATAGGTCAGTATGAGAACGTTTCGTATATAATCTGGATCTGCTAAACTCCGTACCACTACAAGTAGCAACTACTTAGTTGAAATTCAAGCGAAGTATTCTTCAAACACATTCAGATTCCGCGTGTTATTTTTAATAGTGGATTTGCATATTCGTTGCGTGTAAATGATTACGTGTTTTATGCATGAGTGTGGATGTTTTTATTTTACATTAGCTAGCAGTCGGATTGTCATATTTTGTGTAATTTGTGTAGTTGCGAGCTGTCGGTCCGAGTTGCGTCACTGTGCAGCTGTGGTTACTTGGTTAGACGATACGGTAGGTGCTGCTGGTGCTGACTGTACGGCTTGTGTCTAATTTAATATTTTAATCTATCTTATTATACTTAACATCTAACTTGTCAATTAACTTATGAAACTTTTTTCAATATTTAAAGTAAAGGAACAGTGGGTTAAAAGTCACCGATAAGGTAACTTGATCAAAGGTTATTATATTATTTTAATCATTATTATTACAAAACACCTGATTTTGATATTCTTATAAACAATTAGTCATTTTGCATATTATGTTATGTAGGAATTTCAGGATACGTAAAAATGCTCTGAAGTTGGGAAACAAGATGCGCCATTAGTTGGCAGCATTAAATAGATTTTAGGTCCTCGACAGCAGCAACTGTGACTGCCTCCAAATATGATAGGACCGACGTCCATGACTGCATTATCACTACAATTAAATCGTTTGTTGCGCACAAAAAAAACGTTACAAAAGATTTGTCCGACATTTTAACAGTTATTACTATACACTATTTAATAATATAAGTTACATAAACATACAGTTTTTATTAAAGTTGGAACCATCTCCGAGGGAACCCCAAGCAGTGCGTTCAATTCATCGAGCGCACCTCTCCACTTTCCATGCGCACTCGGCTTGCATATCGATAGCACGTTGGTATGCGTGACCACGTGCCCCGGAACGCATCGCCAGCGCCAGTGCCCCATCAGTGCCCCGCCAGTGCCCCATCAGTGCCCCACCAGTGCCCCGTCAGTGCCCCACCAGTGACCCGCTAGTGCTCAGCCAGTGCATCGCTTATAAAATGATAGCGTCTCATTGCTAGTACTTTAACGTTTACATTTATAAATAGCACGGAAACAGCCTTTGTTACGTCAGTAAATGAACTAAAAATACTGATTACCGAATCACATTTAACATACAAATGAACTCACAAGTTATAAAATGTACAGGGTGATTGCAATGGCGCTTGCGATTCGAGGACCTGTAGCCTAAATGTTCAGTAATGATCCTGCTTGAGAAGCGAGGCGTGCCGTTTTCGAATCCCGGCTGAAGCAAACGCATTTTTGATCACGTAATTATTTAATATCTGGTCGAGACGATAATGGAGTCCTAGTGCGGGGTATGAATATTGAAACCTTATTTTTATCTATTGAATACCGACACGACTGGAGTGGCGCTGCGCTGGTGATTTAGATTATAATAACATCAATATTTATTTATTTGTTTATTTATTTATTTATTTGTCCATGAACATACTAACATTACAGATTACTATTATTATTATTTAAAATTTATTATTATTATTATTTATTATTATTTATTATTTATTATTATTATTATTTTAAATTGATGATTATTATTTAAGAATATGTTAGTGTAGAAGTAGGTTGTACATAGAGAAAAAATCGATAAATGTCTCTTCCATTAGTGTGGGTACACACATACTCACATTCTTGTACGTTATACATTAATAAGTAATAGTTGCATTGTGCAACGAGCGACACTGTGCGTCGGATATTGACAGTTTGTTACAGTCGCCGGGATTGTGTAACTGCTTCCGACTGCTGACCACTCCACCACTCCACCACCAGCCACTACATAACTCACATTAGTTAATATCTAATACAGTTAAAAGAGAAAGTCATTTTAGTAAGGTTTTTTCAGGTGCTAACGACATGTCCAGTCAGACCTGGGCGTGTTTCTGTTATTTGTTTTCAATACAACGATATCTTTATTCTATTTCCTTTTGCAACTTACGTGATCTCTACCATCTATTGATCGTATTAACTATTACGGAGAAATGTGTTGTTATTTAAAATATACAAGCACAACATCACACATCCGTAGTTGAGATGGAAGCGCGCCAGGAGATGAGGAGAGGGACCGCTCGTATGCTGCGAGCACCGAGCATGCCAACTGGTTCACAACAATTATTGTTTCAAACAAAACTTTCTTGGAACTTCGTCTGGGTCTGACCCACATCACATCACATCACCTGCCTCGCCCCCCTCGCCCTCTCGCCCCACGTTTCTGGGTTCCCACTATTGTTTTAGTTATGGTCGAGTTTTTTACGTAACACGATAACATCTGAAGCCGAAGATGTAGTTAGTAAAATTGCAAACAAACACGGTCATGCATCGTAGATAAGTAACCAGTACCCGATAAAGGCCTACAACGACGCTACAACGGGCCTTAAGGCTTCTTCTCGTAGGACACCGTGAGCCCCAGGAGTCCTCAATTTCCTTGTTGGTTTATGACGAAAGTTATAATATTATCTTATGCCCGCGGTGATGCCTCATTTGTACGCCCGTGATCCGCGGGATGACAAGCGGGAGGTGTAAGACTATTTACAATTAGTTTATCCGAAGACTAACGATGTTAAAAGCCTTCGGGCTATGACCGCTTCATTGTAATTATTTTTAAAACTAGATATCTATTAATATAACACGATACCGTCTAAAGACACAATAAATTCGTTGTACGTATATGTTCACAATGCCCACACTTGGATCAACATTGGTTAATACGTAGAACTGTAGAAGCACGGGACAAACAGAACGAACTGACATGTCAAAACTGCGCGAAAATATTAGGTACGCGAGCCGACAGTTTCGGCGTCTGTTGTAAAATGTACGTGGTACATAATACAAATATTAGGTTTTCCACCTTAGAACATATTAATTGCCAAACACCTGTGGAACGAATTAAAACAAACGCTTGTTATCTAATAGGTACACAAACTGTCGTCACAGTATATTAAGATGTTTTAGCTGTATTGACTCGGTAATTAATAAAATTTCGTCATTTCATTAGATTGTAATTAATAAAAAAATATTGTTAGAAGAATTTTACACATGATGAGACAGAAACAAGATCTCAAAATAATCAAAGCGAATGACTCTTTGTCATAGTTAACGGAACTTGAAACTGGCTTAAATTGTGCTGATTGTCAGAGGTTACCAGTTAGTCGCTGTTCTAATGAAGTGTACAGTTCAGGATTAGCAGAACCGATGTACAGTTGCGGCCGCCACCGGTGCACCGCGAGCTGTGCGCGTGCGGTGACTCAGTCACTGTGCGTTGTTGTGACTCATTATGACATACTTTTACTGCATTGTTGGCCATCTCTGCCCTTGTCTAATAAAATGTACGTCTTTCTACCATCATTTACCAAGAAGAGGTGTCAACTGATCTTCTTAAACAATGTTCTTCGTAATCTACATGGTGAAGCGCTCGTAGCCGGTCTTCTGCCAATCGTAACAAATCGAGCGAAGTAACTTCGCGCGGCTGCTAGTGAATCTAGAAAAATTAGTTGAACGATTCCGCCTTTTTGAGGGCATATCGACTCCGGTTGAGATTGTTATAAAGCGATCATTGAACCATTTTGTAATTCTTCTTCTGTTCAAACTTCAAAGACAGACTTCTAACACTTGGGTCAACCGACCCCTTCACCATTTCTTACCAAGTATGATGAAGTGAGAAGTCCTTGCCTGATAATTCATCGTAGTTTTCATTTACTAATAATAATAAAATTCAGAGCTACGCAGCTACGCAGTCTGCACTATGTTGATTTTAAATAGGTATTAAGTAGTAAAATATGAATTACTGTACAAATCTATTCGGCCTTAAGTACTGGATTTAAGATAATTATTTATAATGAGTACTGTAATGTTGGTAGTTACCCCACAAGCCACGTGTCAACAGCGTTCCATGTCACAACTCCTCGGTACATTCCTCAACAAGAACGCCGTGGAGAATCTCCGGTATGCCGCGGCCGGTTTCTTCATCTTGTATTCTCAGCATGCTTGGTCATCTCAACTAATATTTTTAATATAACTTGTAATTCCTACTAATATTATAAATGTGAAAGTGTTTGTGAGGATGTTTGTTTGTCGTTCACGTAAAAAACATTGAACATATTTTCATGAAACAAAGCTAATAGGCAGACTTACTTATAGGGTACTTATTGTCGCGGAAACCGCGGGTAAAGCCGCGGCACAGCGCTTATGTTTATAAACTCATGAAAGCTTGTTTCAGTTCATGTTATAGTTTAGTCCTTTTCGAAATCGGTCTGAAATAACCACAAAATCTACTGTTTTCATTCAAATTCAAGATGAATGATGCACAGGTTTAGATGAAAAATGTGCGTATAAAATGCCTGATAAAATATCATTAATCATCTTTCCAACCCTCGAGTGTGTCTCAGTCGATCACTTAAGATGCCGCGCTGCCACTCGGCTGGCTTAATGCATAGAGCCTAACAGCAAACGGGGTTTTCAGCTGTTCTAGTGTACACTGTACACATGTAGACGAGTTTTATACATGAGCATTGAGCAGCTATTATTACGAATCATAGACGTCCCTCAATTACTCTTTCGGTACTGTAAAAAATGTATCGACCACTTTTCAATATCTCTCTCTCTCTTATATCTTACACGAAATTATTGCGTTTTCTATACGTATGCGCTACGAATATGTTACTGGCAAGTAAGAACTGTTTGTGAGTTGAGAGTGATTGAGCCACGTCGGTGAAGGCGTGGCGAATCGATCACGACCACAATGTCGAGCCTAATTGCTGATTATTCAGTATTTCGTTACGACTTCCGACCGGCCAAACGCTTACGATGACAAATATTTCAACAGCTGCTAGTATAAATTAGTTACCGATTGAACTTTTGTCCAATTCGACATAGGATTTTACGCAATATTATGTTATATTCATATAGATAGTTTTCACCGCATAATCTGGATATTTGTCTAAGTAGACCGACGGATAGCAGTGATAAATAGAGGTGCGCAAGAAGCTTCTTCCGATCTTATGTCGAAGCAAATCTCCCCTGCTCGAAATGCATGCTTTTGAACAACGGACGAGGCGTAGGAAGTATTAGATTCCTTCTTTTAGAGATTGCGGGGTTGCACACCACACGAGCAGCCCTATCTCGATGAAACTCGTGTTTGTATCGAATGGAACTGTTATCGTTAACATCTGTGCTTCGATTAGGTCTATGATTAGATCGGAAAACCTGCACTGCAAACCCAAACGAAAGACGAGCAGTTGTAACATCACGGGCGAGCGGGTGTCACACGGCGCTGGAAGCTGTTATAAAGAGAGTAGTGTTCCGTGACGCCGCCGCTGCCGCCGCCGCCGAGCGCACCTGTGGCCTGTTGGCCCACTTCCTCATTGTATCATAACTTCGGAAGGTCATCCTCAAAATTGTGGTTACATGTTCTAAATCTACCAGTTGTTCTCAGCTTATACGATCACTAATAATATTTAATTTCGCTATCATAAATATCCGTAAGGATGATTATGCTTTCCATAAAGATTTTGTAACAAAATAACGTTAAGTTGTAGTAATTGTGCCCGTAAATATTAAAACTTTAGTTATCTGAATTAAATCACTTCGTAAACCGTTTTGGGTGCTGAATATGTTATGGTGGTCTTTATGAAGCCAAAAAGATAAGAAAATGAGAAAGTTTTGAGAAGAAATGAGAAAGGTAATGATGCTCGTGTACAGTGATCTCATAAAGGTCACCATGATACAGCGTGTCGCAATCAACAACAGAATGATAAGACTCCCAGTGTGACTAACACGTATGAATCCGACTCATCTTCCTCACGGCTGTGAAGAATTGATTCCAAGAACTGTCTGCGAGGTCAAGCTTTTGTTGCAAGGAGTTAGCCTCATGCAGGATTACCAATGTTGAGAGATTATGTAATGTTTAGTAATATATGCAAAGTTGCAGTTAGGTCTGGTTATTGTTACTAGACGCAGCTGATTAGTACTTAAACAGTCGGATTAGTAAATCAACGTATGATTAATTAGTCATAATATGGAAGCCTAAAATTAAGCTTAAAAGCCTAGATCGAGTGGTCTAAAATTTTGATTATTCGACTTCTACCTAATCAGTAAGTTCAATCCCTTTAACAAAACCCTGAAACCGCGGATGTATCTGACGATTATCGAAGAGGTCACATGTAACAAAGTCGGGTCGGAAACCTATAGCCCTGAAGCCCTGCGGCCCTGGTGCGTACCACGGTATTTCTACTACTCTCAAACTTGCGGCGATTCGCCGCAGCGGCAAAAAATTGTAGCGCACGCTTGGGCTATGAGTTCTAACATGTTTAGAAGATGTCCTCCCGATGTGGACATTGTAATACCGAGGTTGACAGGTGTCAGTAACCATCTCTGTTGATGATTCATTCGCTGAGCATGGTCAGCAGTCAGCATGGTGCGGTATTATGTAACCGGAGTTGGGGACAGTATTGAAGCTGGCATCAAGGTGATGGCACTCGGGAATCGTCATTCGTCACCGGGTGCGTGGCGGCGGGTGAAAGTGCGCGACTTTCGCGGCCGCGCGTGCTCTCCGACCGGCGCCGGCGGCGTGCGGCGCGGCCATTGTTTGCGGGTGACCTTGTGGGTGGCTGTCCTGAGCACTTTGTTTTTCGCAAGTTTTGTTAGCGGCTGATTTCGGCTTTCGATTCGGTACTGCACCGAGCTACTGGGGTCTGGGATGATAAATGATGTTGCGCCTTCTCCTCTTCAATGTTAAAAATATTTTTTAACGGTATGTTATGATGTCAATAGTAGACTTATTAAACATATAAAGTTTCAATTTCATACCTCTTATAATTTAGATTTAAGTGCTATCTGAAAAACCCCGATTTCATCACTCATTGATGATCATCAAAATTCATTCGTACTTCCTGAAGTCCTAGGAAATCCGCTGTTGAGTTACAAAACAGAATAGCCTTGCTGGTATGTAAGCTAGTATTAGTACACAGACAATAAAATAAATCCAAAACTTCGAACTTTCCACCAACCTCTTAAACTAGGGGATGGAAGTTTGTATGAGATATCAGATCAAGCTTCTAACTCTACACGCCCTACCTCTACGAGCCCTAATTTCACAAACTCTACATGTTAGTCAAAATATGTGGCTAAGCGCTACGCAACATCCAAGCCACATAATTGAGTTGTTTCCTAAATTTTTTTTTTGTTATAAATGGAAAGTTCATATATAAGTTTTATAACAAAGTTATTTTAGTTTTTTTATATTCGCTATAATTTAAAAGTTACATCAAATCAAAAATACGTTTTTGAATCCAGTACCGAAAACACGCCGACAGTTCCCGAATAGACCCGAGCGCGCGTGTGACGTCACTTTGTTAATTGCTATTCATTGCAGCATACAGCTGATACTGTGATTTGACTTTAAACTGATAAAATCTTGATATTATCGTCAATATATTGATAAACATATTAAAAATGCTAAACCTTAAAAGTTATCGTGCTTGTTTTGTACCATTACGTGTGAATACTACAAAAAAGATAATGTTAAATGTGTACATTTATTCGGAACCTGTACATTTAATCCTATTTTCCTACTTAATGTTATAAATCTGAAATTTTGGATGTTTGTGACTCCATCACGCAAAAACGGCTGAACGGATATAGATGAAAGGCACACAGATAGTTTTTGACCTAACTTACCAGATAGGATACTTTTTATCCCGGAAATAGACCTTTTCCCGAGGAATAAGAGGTTAAATTTTAGTTTTCGTTCATAGATTCATTTTTAGGGTTCCGAAGTAAAATCAGAATTCTTATAGTTTCGTCATGTCATGTCCGTCCGTCCGTCCGTCTGTCCGTCTGTCCGTCTGTCCGTCTGTCCGTCTGTCCGTCTGTCCGTCTGTCCGTCTGTCCGACTGTCCGTCCGTCCGTCTGTCCAAAACAAAGCGCCGAAACCCTTAGTGCTAGAAAGCTGTAATTTGGCATGGATATATACATATATTTATTAAAAAAATTGAAAAGCTCTTCCAAAAATATTATGGGAAGACCATTTTTGGAATTTTGGGTCCGTTTGCGAAATATTTGCTTTAAAGTGCTAATTCTGGTTGGAGTCAAGTGTCCAGGGGGGACAGTTGGCTAAACGGTTGGAGTTGGACAAGTGAAAAAAATCTCAAAAATAGGTTACCTATAATATGATGAATTTACAAGGAAAACTATCACGGCTATGTTAACATGAGTAGTTAATGAATAATAGTCGATAAACTTACTACTTCGGAACTCTACATTGCGCGTGGCCTGACACGCACTTGCCCGTTTCTTTTATGAAACAACTGATGGTTTTATTTTATTAGGTTAGGAATTTTGCCACGTTGATCCTACTTCAATTCAATGAGGATTTGATGATGGGTTCTGGGGCTACAAAGTGGAACTCCTCAATGGTAGAGTAAAACGGAGCCGTGTTTAAAGATAACTACTACTACTATTACTATCATTAACATTGTAAAATCAGTAGGAACATCATTAAATAAATAAACGCTTCACACTCCTATGAGTGTGAAGCCCCTTACTAGGATACCCTGAGTCGTGGGTGCCATAGACAATACAAGGACACAGACCCAGACCAAGAACAGAAATTCAAACTAATCATTCAAACCACCTCGCATCGTATCGAACCCAGGACCCTTGACTCAGCGATGTGGCGTGGTATCCATTCGCCACACGGGTCATTGACCAAGTTGGTGTATTTCGGAGACAAAAAAATTTATATATTGTACCAGTTTTATGTATAAAGCGCGTACAAACCCATAACGCCGCAGTAGGTTTCCCTGTCGCGGGTGATATGGACAACACGTCACTATAACACCCAAGACCCGAGTACAAATATTTATTAGATATGGCCGGGAATTGAACCTGGGACCCTCGCTTCGCAGGTTGGATCGAATCGCTATCAACTAGGCTATAGGGTCATCGTATGTATGTACCTACTACTAGCATAGAATTTCTGTAGCATTGCATTGTGCATTTTTTTTATTAATCACATTCTTCATTTCTCTAAGGATCCATATCTGAAATTTACGCAGACGAAGTCGCGGATAGAAGCTAGTTGTATGATAAATGAAATATAATTTATCATACACCCCTGATTTCATACCCCTAACACCCTGCCCTGATTCCTCCCAGACACGATTTACTAGTAAACAGTGTAACCTTTTCTTTTGGTGTAAGTATATAATCAATGGAGAGTTTTATTATATTTAATGAAGAATAAATCATTTAACGTTTAAATTTACAATAAAATTACGTGGAATATCTTTTTGCACTAAATTTCGGATATTTTAAGTTAATTTACGTGTAGGAGCCGTTGAGACCGTACTATCGTGAAATTTCTTTAACAAAGTGACGTCACAAATATGGCGGTCAAAGGAGGTGGCCAACATCTGTATGGGCATTTGCCCCATTTGTGAAGTATAATGTACACATATTATTTTTACCTTAAATTAAAGCTTACAATATCTACTTTGATAATTTTATCAATAAAAATCTCTAGAACTCGGGATTCTCCTTTTACGGGCAGTTTTAGCTTTTGTAGTTTGACATTCTGCAAAATATATGTAATCGTGAAAAAGTGTTTTAAAGAGCGATTTTTGTATTAAATAAATACTATTTATTTTTTGGATAATTAATTAATATATGTCTTTTACTTTAATTATGACTTTATGACCTTATTCCTACAAAAAGATGTACCAGCAGTACTAAATAAAATATACGTATTAACTTGTCACCTACCTATCTGTAAATATTCACAAGCAAACGTAATATAAATAAAACTGCATATTGATATTATGAAGTGTTTCATTATATACATTTAGGTACACATATGTAAAAATTAAAGAATAAAATATAACAATAGTACCAAATAAGGCAAATAAGGTGATTCATTCAATTTTTTTTCAAATTCAAAATCATTTATTCGTTTAGGTATCATTGATACACTTATGCACGTAATTTTTTAATCAACCAGCTTTTCGCAAAAGTGCTTTGTCATGGAGGACAAGAAAAGCTGTAAAAAATCTCCTCAACACATCTTTTAAAAATAAAAATACATTGATATATTTATTACAAAAAAATATACAGCTTGTACAGAACTGGTTGCAGAGCTGGTAATTTCCATGCGTCTTTGTCATTTATGTACTCATCTACAGTATAGTAGCCTTTGCCTAAAAGTTGAAAGAAAAAATGTTAGGAGCCTATTATAAAATAGAACTTATTTTCTAAACGTACCTATTGCAAAAAAAACAGGAATATTGTACATTGCCGCGTGAACCTAATCGTAGTAAGCACTACTTAATAGTAAAGAAAAATGCTGTACCTGTACTCAATGATGTTGTATGTATAGAAATCTTTGCCTGTACTGCAGTGATCCATTCTACCAATATGGATTGCAGGTTTCTTGCTAAGGAAAATGTGGAGTGACGTGCCATGCGCTCAATATCAACCGCGCAATTAATGCACCTCATGGCAAAAAATCAAATACAATTAATATTTTGCAGAAATGAAACTGAAAAATATTATTTTGGCAAATGACAATATAGTAGACATTCGCACTTCTGTCAGCCAATTGTCAAACTCCAGTGATGCCGGTCACTCACATTCGCGCGAATACGCGAACCCACAAGTGTGGGACGACCTTCGCGAATGATTATGCGAAGTTTTGGAGGCATTCGGGGTTTTCCAAGCTGTGTCGGTTTTTTGTCGCACATCAAAGCGCGCGAACCTCGAACCTTCGTGTAGTCAGTCTCCCACACATTCGTGCGACCAGTTGCGCACACGACTAAAAAGGTGATGTATCTCCTAATTTTTCGTGGTTTCGTGGCGTCTAATCGTACTACCATTTATTTTCTGTATTGAAAATGGATTTGAATGACCACAACATAATAACAACAGCAAGATTGAACATTCGTGAACAAAGTGTAGGAGAAAGCGGAAATGGGCTTGTATACTCATATGCGAACCCATGCCTGACCGCCCTTCACATATGTGCAAACATTCGTAAAAATGTCAAACATTTGCGCGCATGTGAGTGACCGGGGTGATAGCAATGGAGGTAGTAAAAGTATATTTGTATACAATACAACTTATTATTATTGTTAATTTATTATAACTACTCACGGCGGAGTTCAGAAGAAAATTAAAATTCTAGTTATGTTATAATAAATGGAAAATATGTCTTTTCAGAGGACTAAAACCTTGTACAAAAAAACGTATTTTAACCATTTCCGGGGTAAATATTGGCCACCTCCTTTGGCGCGTTCGTAGCCACGTGATTTTTTTTCAACTTTTATTTCGTTATTATTAATATTAAAAATAGTTTTTAAGCGTTTTTAACAATGCCAATCAATATAATTTGTGTTTAAGATTTAAAATACATTTAAAAAAAAATATTTTTTTTAAAATGAACAACTCAATTTGACGATGTAGAGTTTGTGAAATTAGGGCTCGTAGAGTTAGGGCGTGTAGAGTTAGAAGCTTGTCTTTTTGTCAGTGCGAGCCTATGGTCTAGTCTTAATGTTTTGGTGGGATCAAATTTTAAGATAAATTAGATTTTTTACATAAATACTTACTAATCAGTATCTAAGCACTAACTAAGGTATACAAACTGTCCTTTGTCCTGCGGGTTCTTTTATCAAAGCCACCGTCGACTGTCGACGCGGTATCTGTTTAATGATTCCAGCGGCGGCGGCATGGCGGCATGCGGAGTGCAGGATGCAGCAACTTAGTTGTAATGCATTCATGTGCATAGTCCAGCCTGCTTAATTCTTTGAAGATTAGTCACTATAGGTCAATGAAAGTACTGTCGGGAGCAATCAAATATACTTTATTGTGCACACCAAAATAAAATAAATATAACAAAAATACAAAAGGTTAAATACGGGCGGCGGTCTTACTGCTATAGTAGCAAATTAGGACCGAAGATAGTGTTCCTTTACTTTAGATTCTTAAACGTCGGATCGATAAGGGTGGAGTCTCACAGGCGGACAGCATAAACAGTGAACGATTTTTAGTAATAAGACTTTGGTTGAATGTGTGGGAGTTGGAAGGTGAAGGGCACCTCGATTATCATTCCAATGAGTTCACGGGCAGAGCAAACCTCATGTGAATGAGTGATTTATTTATATCGTGCACGGAACGCCCACCAAGGTATTAGCTTCAAGAGTAGCTTTCGTATTGGTATTGATAGAACATTAGTTCTTCCTTTGATTGATTGATGATCATAACACAATTACTATATTTTCTATTGATATTGTTATTTATCATAACATCACTAGTAGAATGCGATATATCTATGGTAAGGTAAAATAGACGCCGTACTTAAGTGTGTCCTCTCTAGGTATACATGACTGTGTGTATCCTCATGTGCTTCGTATCTGGTCTTTAGATGGTATCTGTGAAGCTGTTTGTCATAACAAACGACGCAGCATCAGGGTCGTGGACAATTAGTATGGTGAGGACGTCGTCTCCATGTGGGTCACGTCTGCAGGAAGCTGGGGTTGTCCTCTGCCGGCCGCGGCTCAATGTCACTCTGTGCTGTCAGGCTGTCACCGTCGCGTCGCCGCCGCCGGTATCGATAACTTGTTATTCATGTTACAGACGTCGCTTCTCCTTACATGACGGGTCTTGCTGATGTCCCGCAGTGGCATTTTGTTATTTTGCTAAACGACTTGTCCTGTTCAGTTTGGAGACTTGAGATTCATTCCCTGGATGGACCGTTCTGTATGAATCTATATTCTCTAATTTACCGACACTGTAGTTCAAAAATTCAACGATTTTTAAGAGCTTTCCGGAATATTGATAGATCGAGATTAGAAAAAGGTATATGATTATCTGACTAGTGGTGTCTGAAACTATTTGTCTGACGGCAGAGTCAACATAGTCCAGTGCCGATAATTTTTGAAACGAAAAAAAATTATAGTAGAATGAAACCTATTGCAAAAGGAAGAGAATATAACGAAGATTATAGGAAAAATAAATTACGGGCGATCTGAGGTCGGGAAGAGGGGGGGAGGGGGGGTTTAAGGAAAAAAAAATGGTTTATCTCAATTTCCGGAAAAAACTACAAGTCCTATTGAAAAAAGTTGAATGGCAAAGTTGTAGGTAATAAAAAGATCTACAACTTTTGTATTTACACTTTTTTACATAACCTCAAAATTTATGTGAAAAATTCAAAAAACCACGTTTTTGGTTTTTATTTTTATCTTTTACAAAAAATATTTTTTTTTCACGAAATTTAGTGAAAACTTACCTTTGTATGTCCTTAACATACTGTAATTTTTTTGATTCAAAAAAATAGTTTTTTGATTCAAAAAAATATTTTTTTTCACCTTATTTTGACCTTAAATCAAAAAAACACCCTTATTTTCAGTCGAAAAATCTCACGTCAAAATATCTGATTTTTTTAAAAAATCGGTAGTCCTTTTATTCGTTGGAATCTCTACTTTCTAATGATATATAAAAACCTATACACTACTATGGTAAATGTTGTCAGAAAATGCAATGAAACGACAACTATTTTCGCAAAAAAAAAATTGGATTCCATTGATTGCATATGAGATTGCAAAAAACATGCGAAAATAATAGTCGATTCATTGCATTTTCTGAGAAAATTTACCATAGTAGTGTATAGGTTTTTATAAACAATTAGAAAGTAAAGATTTTCGCAAAAAAATTTGGAATTCCATTGATTGCATATGAAATTGCAAAAAGCATGCGAAAATAGTAGTCGTTTCATTGCACTTTCTGAGAACATTTACCATAGTAGTGTATAGGTTTTTATATACCATTAGAAAGTAGAGATTCCAATGAACAAAAGGACTACCGACTTTTTAAGAAAATCAGATATTTTGACGTGAGATTTTTCGACTGAAAATAAGGGTGTTTTTTTGAACTAAGGTCAAAATAAGGTGAAAAAAAATATTTTTTTGAATCAAAAAAATTACAGTATGTTAAGGACATACAAAGGTAAGTTTTCACTAAATTTCGTGAAAAAAAATATTTTTTGTAAAAGATAAAAATAAAAAACCAAAAACGTGGTTTTTTGAATTTTTCACATAAATTTTGAGGTTATGTAAAAAAGTGCAAATACAAAAGTTGTAGATCTTTTTATTACCTACAACTTTGCCGTTCAACTTTTTTCAATAGGACTTGTAGTTTTTCCGGAAATCGAGATAAACCATTTTTTTCCCTTAAACCCCCCCTCCCCCCCCCTTCCCGACCTTAGATCGCCCGTAATTTATTTTTCCTATAATCTTCGTTATATTCTCTTCCTTTTGCAATAGGTTTCATTCTACTATAATTTTCTTCCACTTTTTACCTTTTTAGAGCTATCGGCACCGGACTAACAAGAGGACGTGGTGGTAGAAAGTGGCGACGCCCTATGGGGACTATACGAACGGTTTTGTATCTAGATGTATGATCTGTATGATCTGCAACATTAATATTCATTGCCATTCAAGTCTCCGCTGTAGGTCCAACATTGAAATTTTGTAAATAAATTTGTCCTTTGATGATTCACGGTCTCTGTATACGGCGGTTTGAGTCGGTCTTCTCAAAGTGTTTGCATACCGCGACCTCCGCCGTGCCGTCGCCCGGCCGTCTGTCATGTAAACGAACAGCCGGATTGAAAGACAGACCTTCGAGGGTAACTTACATCATTACAGCGGAGGAAGCAAAACAGTTCCTCGTGACCCTCGTGCTTCACTCTTCTACAAAATGTGGTGAAAATATACAGTCATGTTGATCAATAATGAGAAGTCAGTGGTCACACGGTGGGGATGAATGGAGTGTTCATAAAATAACGTTTTAAGAATAATCGGAATTTTACCAAAAAAAAAAAAACTTAAAAGGAACGGTCTTCGAAAAACCAATATCAAAACAAGATTACAATAAAGTTAATGATACTATTTTATAAGTAAGAACTTAATTATAAGTAAGATCCTATCAGCAGTCAACGCACGTGAGTGTAATCATAGTTTTAATTACTGTTCGTAATTACTGCGTTTAGAAACGTGAAGTTTTCTCAGCGACATCTAGAGAGCAATTTATAGGACAGGGGCTAATCTCCACACCACGCGCCTCCTTCAAGTATACTCCTACCTGGTGTGTCTCTCTTTTTTTGTACACGAATAAGTTAATGATTGTTAACTTGATGCTCTGTGTGTAACTTTTAATCAAATTGGACATATGAATTTTGGTGCACACTGCAGATTGAATAAAAATGTTCCATCGAATTCTCGAGTATGTACATGTGACGTCAATAAAGCGTGTTGAAAAACCCAAATTGTTTTGGGTCGATTGGCGGACATGTCGTCGGTCGTCGGACCGAAGGTCTTCGGTCGTCAGTGATGGGGGCGCCATGACATCGCGGTAATTTTCCTCCTTCCGCGGACTGAGCAAAAATTAATGGTATCGGTGATCGTTAAAATTATTTTCCTGTACAGTTCGATAAGCGCGGCTTTCCTTCGGTTTACCTCCTCCTCATGTTTAATGTTCCATAATCAAGAGGGAAGTATGGAAGAGACAACAATATTGCGCTAACCCCAATGATATTATAAAACATCATTGGCTAACCCCAAATAAAACTGGGAAATGGACAGGATGATGACGATCATCATCATCATAATAATCCACCTTTTGTCTTAGAAAATTCTCTTAAGTACGTCTGCAAAACGCTTGAAAATAGGTATACAAAAGCCAGTGGCCTAAATGTAATCTAAATAGTTTTATAATGTTTCTGGGAATGGAATCCAGATAAGTGGTATTGATAGTGATTTAGGAGATAAGGTGAGACGCACCGTCTCTGCTGCGCCGGCGACGCGTGACTCACCGCGTGGCGACCGGTTCCTCGCTCATAATAAACTATTAATAATATTATTATTCATAATTTATTTATTTTTATTCAATCATTATTTAGTTGTTTGTATTAATGGTTAGTATTGTATGGTTTGAGAATATTAAATTGATAATAATAATGTAAAATATTTATAGTTTTTTTTTCTTAAATTAGCCTAAAATTATTCTGTTCTTCGTTGTAGTGATAAATAATGAAAATGCATAAAATTTTAATAATAAAAAATATATTCGCTGAGGACAGGATTCGAACCTGCGCGGGTAGAACCCATTGGATTTCAAGTCCAACTCCTTAACCACTCGGACACCTCAGCTGTGCGAGTGCCGGCGAAATTGTTCAGTTGTATCTATAACGTTTGTTACAAGACACATCAATAAGTATTTTACGCATAATTATTATCACGTGACAGTTCTTTACTCATCTGGTACAATCGTGAGCAAAACACTCTGCTTTTAAATTGCATCATTGTTAATAGAACAAACTTAATATTTGTCACATACTTGTGATGTGATCCGTGAATGTCGTTAAGTGCTAACAGCTAATATTTTGTTTTGGTTAAACAAAGTATTCAAAATGTTTCATTTATTTTATTACCATGGGACGTGTATTAGTATATGTGACATCGGAATATTTCGGGTGCTGATGTTCGAGTTTTGCGTCTTATTTCTTAGTTATACGTTATATTTCTTAGTAAAACTTATTTCGGAACTGTTATTTTAATTTAATAATTTCTAGGTGTAAATATTTCATGACATCACACTAGGGTGGGGGAGAGGTCTCACAAAAGTGACCAGCTGTGACAAGGACAGGGGAAGGTGTCAATCAAAAAGTTATAAAATTAATGTGACGTAATTTATGGATAGCCTCTCATCATGTTTTCGCTGTTTTTGTATTTTTTTCCTGCATTAATTGCATCGATATTTGCACAGCGGTGAAAAATAAAACGTACCTACTGATAAATATGAATCATAAATTAATTTAGTATGCGTGCGGCACGGCGGCCTAGATAAAGTTTAGTACCATTATATTGACACCGTTCTATCCTTTTACTAGTCCACGCGTTGCTCTTACATATATTAATTTTACGAGCAGCCTCAGTCTCCTGGCGTATGGCGGCCGAGGCCCGAGCTCTAGACTGCGGGACGACTATAAATTAACATTGATCTTTTGTTTATGTTATAAAAACTTCAATGTCATTTTATTGTTACAGAAATGGTTTTCCTGTTTGTACATGTACACTGTGTTCTTAAAAGAATAAGGATAAACTACGGGATTTCTGATGTACTTAAGCATCTTCACTGATGGAGCGAGTTCACTCTGATATCAGATTCTAAATTAACTCCATGCAATTTTTTAAGCAGTGTTAATTTCTCTTGTATGTTAATAAAATCGAAACCCCTATAGTTTCGTCATATCCGTCCGTCCGTCTGTCCGAAGCAAGTGCCGAGACCCTTAGTGCAATTTGGCATGGATATACATATTCATTAAAACTCCAAAATCGTAGAATAAAATATTGAAAAATATTTTTTTCAGGGTACCTGCACCTGCAGGTATTAACGTGAGGAATAATTTTTTATTCGTCGCGTACCTTATAGTGTGGGGTATCGTCGAAAAGGTCTTTCAAAAATATTATAGGTCTTCTTAGACTATTTTTGCAATTAGGGGTCCATTTGAGTAATATTTTGCTTTAAAGTGCTAATTTTGGTTAGAGTCAAGTGTCCCCCCCCCCTGCTGGCCAAACGGTTGGAGTTGGACAAGTGAAAAAATTCTCAAAAATAGGTTATATTATGATAAATTTACAAGGAAACCTATCACGGCTATGTTAGAATAAGTAGTTAATGAGTAATAGTCGATAAACGTAGGTACTACTGCGGAACCCTAAATTGCGCGTGGACTGATACGCATTTGCCCATTTTTTTTAAATTCATCGTTTTATATCATTAGGCAGGTATCTGCGAGTGAGTTCGTGCCGAGTTCATACCTATCTAATTAACGTCCGTTATTTTTAATTATGATTTTGTGCATTATGTATGAAGTATTATTATTCGCATAATGTAATAGGCAGGTACCTATTTTATGTTTATTGCTTCTTTGGTATAGGTATCTAAAATTCAAGTTTGCATGTCTGTTGCGCTTGATGAAGCGTATTATATTAACATATGTCGAAACAGCTTTATAATATCGACGGTTAAAAGGCGACTTGATTCAAGCGCCATTTTGCAAACTTTACAGGAGAGCGTTTTAAAGTTTATTTTTTGAGAAAAAAAATCATTGTTCCTAAAGTATACAATAAAAATTGACGAGTCTCCCCAATCATACAGCGGCATATTTTGTGCTATTTTTTGATATATATATAACAAATAAAAGGTGTTTTTTAACGGAGTTAGATGTTACTTGAGCCATTTTGCACAATTCTTTGATCAGGGCAGAAGGAATCAAAGTACACGATTACTATTTATCTGTTCAAAGCAAAATAATTCAAGTGTACAATGACTTCTTTAACAGATCAAGGATAAATGATTTAAATCACTCACCTATTTGTAAACTGTTCATGTATAAATGAGTTAAACCGCTCACCTAGTTATAAACTGTTCATGGATAAATGATTTATACCGCTCACCTAGTTGTAAACTGTTCAAGGAGTAATGACTCAAATTACACAGTGATGTAATAAGATTTAAAGCAAATTGTTTTAATCGCAAGATTTATTAAAATTTGACTTGGAGAAAATAGCTCAAAGGTAATAAAATAAATTTCACGATGTAGGGAAAACGACTGAAAGGACATTGTCAATTCAAAGAAAAGTAACTTAAATGGCATACTTTTAAGAACTTAGACTTTAAAGTCGATTTTATACAACGAAAGAATTAAAATTTAATAAAACAATGCTTTTCATGAATCTACTTTTGTTTTAATTATTCATTTACTTAAATTTAAGTATATTTAAACGTTGGTAACATTTGTAATAATCAGCCTTCGAATATTGGCACTACTCGTAATTTTTATAATTGTTATTAAGATAAAGCTGAAAGAATATTTTCATATAGAAAATTTGTGTGAAACCTCGCGCGACTACTAGTCCATTGAAATGTTACATTTTTTAGGCCTTACCTTGCGTTTTTTAGAGGACGCAATTTTATTTTTTTGTTGTGTAGGGGGGGTCAGTGTAAAGCTAAAACCCAGTTTGGGGGGTCGCCACCCTTGTCCCACAGCCGCCATCTTGAAAATAGGGGTTGAAATGGGTTTAAATTTTTAATTTTAATTGGGTTTAAATAAAAAAAAATTGATAACATTTTTTTTGCCAATTAAATTCTCTACAACTTTGGTCAAGTAACTTTTTGTCGTAAAACTATAAATAAAAAAGTTATTTGCGAAAATGTTCAGAAAAAAATGTATCCTTCTATGCATTATTTCAAGCTCTTGCCTGCTTTTGATGCCATTTAAATGTATTGAACTATTGTTGGATCTTATAGATCGCACAATTTGGTGGAAATAAATTTCAGTATTGCCATACAAAAAATAATCATTTTCATACAAATGTATCCTTCTATGCATTATTTCAAGCTCTTGCCTGCTTTTGATGTCATTTAAATGTATAGAACTATTGTTGGATCTTACAGATCGTACACTTTGGTGGAAATAAAATTCAGTATTGCCATACAAAAAATAATAATTTTCATAGAAATTTATCCTTCTATGCATAAATTCAAGCACTAGCCTGCTTTTGATGTCATTTAAATGTAAAGAACTATTGTTGGATCTTACAGATCGCACACTTTGGTGGAAATAAATTTCAGTATTGCCATACAAAAAATAATAATTTTCATACAAATGTATCCTTCTATGCATAAATTCAAGCACTAGCCGGCTTTTGATGTCATTTAAATGTAAAGAACTATTGTTGGATCTTACAGATCGTACACTTTGGTGGAAATAAATTTCAGTATTGTCATACAAAAAATAGTAATTTTCTTACAAATGTATCCTTCTATGCATAAATTCAAGCACTAGCCTGCTTTTGATGTCATTTAAATGTACAGGACTATTGTTGGATCTTATAGATCGCACACTTTGGTAGAAATAAATTTCAGTATTGCCGTACAAAAAATAATAATTTTCATACAAATGTATCCTTCTATGCATAATTTCAAGCTCTAGCCTGCTTTTGATGTCACTTAAATGTATAGAAAATGTTCACATTTTCGCTTATAACTTTTTTATTTATAGTTTTATGATAAAAAGTTACTGGACCAAAGTTGTAGAGAATTTAATTTGCAACAGAAAATGCTTACAATTTTTTTAATCAAATAAATAGTTTAAGAGATATATGGTAAAAACCATTTCAACCCCTATTTTCAAGATGGCAGCCGTGCGACAAGGGTGGCGACCCCACAAACTTGGTTTTAGCTTTACATTGACCCCCCCCTGACACATCAAAAAAATAAAATTGCGTCCTCTAAAAAACGCAACTCCAAATGTAACTTTTCAATGGACTATACGCGTGTCGTGGTTGTCGTGTTGTGATTTAAACGCCATTTTTAATGCAAGGTGAAAGGAGTAAACTGATTGAAGTACTATATTAGTTTAATTAATAAACTAACATAAAGGAATCAAGCGTGCAGACATTTATTTTTTGCAAAAAGAAAATGGTTCTAAATGATATAAAGACTTAAAACTGGTCAAGGAAAATTAGCACAAGTCATATTCTTCAATATACTAGTTCAGGTAAGATTGATTCAAGCGACAGAGATAATGTTTGAATGTTTAAGGCAAAATGATTTAAGTAACATACACTAATAAATCTGGTTCAAGCAAAAAGGAATTAACATCCTTAGTTTAATTATTTAAGATCAAGTAAAAAGAATTCAAATGCCGATACCATTTCATTCCATCCGAGGATAAATGGCTTAAACTACAAATAGTAAGAAAAACCCGTTTTTTTCGTGGGTCTATATACATGCTTTGAAAAAAACAACCAAATTCGCTACACTTGATACCGCGTAAGCAAAAATGATACCCAAATTGGTCATGGAGCCAAGCGCCAAAAAAGTGCTCAGATTAACCTCGAACCCGGCTCCATCGACGCGCAAAAATTCGCCGATTCCAATGATGTATATAACTCAATATCGCCCAGGATGGCGCTTGAATCAATTCGCCTTTTAACCGTCGATATTATTTTGTTTTGAAGTAAAATTACAAACAAAATTTTTAATCACTCCAAATTAATAGTAAATATTAAATGAACACCCAAAGTCTTAAACACATTTTGATTTGAATAGTTGTTCGAAAATCCGCTAGATAAAACATTGTTTACCAAACAAAATACATACCTGAACACATTTTATATGTGTCTATTAAACCCTTATTTTAGTATTCATGGTAAATAATAAAAAAGTAAACTAACTTATCCTTACTTTCCTTCCTTTTGTTCATGTTATGTAGAACATTTTTCATGACTGGGGCCGTAATTTTTACCGGAGCAAATCAATTTTGCTGCAAAATTTTACACTTTAATTTCCTACTTCCATGATAAAATTAGATAAAGTCTGTGATTGTTTTTCTTCATTATAAATATTCGGTATTAAATCATACGAACTTCTAAGAAAAATACCAAAAAATTATAAATATCATGAATCGCACCAAGTAACAACCCTCATTTATTTAATTCATAAATCACTATCTTCGGTGCTGCGGTGTGGAGTTTCCAAAATCTCCTTATTCTACGTCTGCGCTCAAAAGAGCATTTAGTACCGTACATACCGTATACAAAACCTATACCGTAAATAAATTAACTACCTGTCAAAATTTTAAACTCATCTTTTGAACTGTTTGGACTGGCCCAGGATAAATAAAGAGAACAAAGGTTTCGACGCACAGGATAAGCAGCAAACTAACAGCTGATTATGCGGTGACATCATTGTAATGTTCAATCTAATCTTTTATGGTTAAATCCACCCTAACAATTACCATTACCTGACTGTACCAATAAACAATACATTGGTAAAATCAACTTTATGTTCCTGAAATATTTTTCCTAACACTCATCCATAACAATCATAGTGGAAAAGAAATGATTGATAAATGAAATAGTTATTGCCCCTACGCAATCACTTTATTACGTGTATAAGTAATTTATAGCTTTATTACTAGCATTAGCTGGTGGCTTGTTTTCGATAACTAATAAGTGTTGAAGCCCGAATGTTCAACGGCCCGTGTACGGTAAGCAACTTAAGTGAGAATCTGAGAACAATAGGAGAACAATGAGGAACTGTAGTGTAGCTCTTCAAGTCTTCATATTTAATTATCTAATTGTAAGGCTAAATATAATGTGGTTTTCAATAATTCATTAATGATTATAATATTTTTCTTCCTGTGTATTTTTTGTGGGCATTCGCTATGAATTCGTATATTTATAACCAGAGAGCACAGATAACGGCAGTGTTCAGATATTAAATGTTCGTAATTAAATATAGAGTTTCTTGAGTTGCTTCCTCTCAAGGTAAACATTTTTTGCTTAGTAACGTCAGTAGTCATAGCAAGGCACGAAAATATTTGATACCCTACTAGAGCTGCTATGACAGATTCCGCCAAAATAATAAAATTATTCATGAATTTTTACCTCATTTCTCGATTGACTCAGTAGGATGGGTGAGTTAACTTTTTCACTGTAAGAATGTATTCGTACTTTAAATACTTGCGTAACACTCACACGCGCGATCCCGCGGAACGGAACAGAAAACGGGAAACTTTACAATATATTACGCATGTGAGTTACGATCATTTGTTATACTTACGATTTGCGTGCGCCGTGCGCGCTCCACGCATAAATACCTCCAAGGCAGTGCCAGCTCGTAATCTAAAGTTAAACGACCGCACTCACTGATTTTGTGAGTGGTGACTGGTGGTCTGTTCGCTTTATGAATGGAATCGTCAAATCTATCTTGCTTCCTACTGCTGGTATCCCTACAATTTAAGTTCCTCGCAAGTCGTTGCAGATTAAGACCAGTCGAAGACCACGGTCTTTTATATTCACGGTAGTTCCTCGGGTTAAGCTGGCTAATTCCGCAGCTTCTATTTTTAGACTCATATTATGTTAAGTTTATTAATTAATGTAGAATATCCGCTTGGCCGTTTTGGTTAAATAGTTTTGAATGAAGGGTTGAGCCCAGAAGGAATGTCGTAACTTGTGCTATGACAGGTAGCGTGTAGATACATAAGTAACAACAAATATATCCCGTAACACTAACACAGACGAAACGAGGCCACCTTGAGAATTAAAAAATATTTTTCTTTTATTTTTATATTCTTTCATAAATATCAAAAAAACATTAACAACCCTTTGCAGTTATAACATTGTGTGAATATCTATCGTAATTGGCGGACGTATTTGTAGTAAAAGTGAATCCGTCTTCCTACGTATCAAGCACGTAAGCTTTGTAGTTTAACTAAGAATGGAACGAAAATAAATTCTCAACAAAGCGCGAATAAAAAGAACAATTCTCATTGTTTTTGCTTAACAACATAGTAGAGGCTCGTGTCTAGTAACGAAGATAATGCGCGAACTCTTAACAATATATTTTAATAGTATTTGCTATGGTTATTGTTTATTCAGGTGTACTTTAGCGGAAATTTGTGTCGAGAGCATTGTGTGAGCTCACGAGCTCAGCGGCCGGCCGAGACGAGTCGATTCGCCCGATTGATTCGTACGAGTAAAGCGGCGTAAGTGCTAGTGGAGAGTGCTTTACAAAAATGTATTAATAGTTTTGTGCGTGACTGTACCTATGATTGCACAACGGAAAAGGTAAGAGGCTGTAATGTCGTTTAGTTTTCTTTTATCCGAGTTTACTTTATTGGATTCATTTGTATTATAAGAAACGTGGGGATTCTTAAATGGTATTGTTTTGGTTGTTAAATAGCGTTGGTCTACTTGCGACAGGACTTGGCATCGGCTAGGCTGCGAACTTCACTTCGATTGATAGTGATATGTTTATAGTGCTTAGGAACTCAACGATCCGGACCTAGTACCCGTATGTTATGTTATTTTAGATGTGATGAGAATCAAGAGTATGATTTATAGACCTTACGATGTTTCTTAAAGCTAACCGACTCCAACCAGCAAGGCTATTCTGTTTTGTAACTCGACAGCGGAATCCGCGATGAGTTTCAAAATTGAAGTTCGAGTCCGAGATCTTGATATGTGATTCTCTAATGTGAAGTGAGTCTCGAACTCGAACTTCAATTTTAAAACTCATCGTGGATTCCGCTGTCAAGTTACAAAACAAAAGCGAACTTGCATCATATTGATATGTCATTCTCTAATCATCTAGTACCTACGCACTTGCGAAGTGAAGTGAGTCTCGAACTCGAACTTCAATTTTGAAACTCATCGCGGATTCCGCTGTCAAGTTAGAAAACAGAATAGCCTTGCAGTTGTAAGATATTTGATTGGGTCGTTCCTCTATGTGATAACATCGCCAAGTACTGATGATTCATGAATTATTTGGTTAAGGTAGCAATATGCAACGAGTTACACTCGTGACAACAATGAGATCTGTCGCTTATCTATTAAAGAGTTACAAGTGTTCGGCCAACATCACCGGTTAGTCGTCAGTAGAGCAGTTAGCAGACTAGACAGGGTGATCGAGCTAAATAAGAATGCGATGGACCCGACACAGGAATGCTATTAGCCACCGCCGGCGCCCACTGCCGCCGGCGCCCCCCGCGGTCCGCACTATTGCGGCAGGTTACGCGAACTGCAACCAGTTTGACTTGTATCGGGAGAAAAAGATGGCGTCGGGATGAGTCAATCGGGTTCCATTATTTCAGCGGCCGCCAGTGGTTCTCAAACTGCGCAATGATATTATCGCAACCCGTCTGTCCCACGACAGGACCTAGGACTTGATCCGTACTGAAATGGGATTAAGGACATAATTAACCAAGGCCAAGATGACTAAATAGACGTTGTCAGAGGCGGCGTGTGAGCATCCAATTTTCGCGTTGGCTTCTAATCTCTATACTTATCCGAGCGTGACTTGCATAGTGAACATAGGTTTTGGGATTGCTTGATTATGCGAAGGTCCCCGTACTCTGTGAAGGCCTAATGGGTTGAGGTCTAGGTAGACAATGTTTGAACCATAACCATATCAGTGGAATATCAGACATAAAGTTTATACGCTAACGTAAAATCTCACAAAAATATGGCACGTTGGCTAGCCTGGCCGTGCGGTTGAGAAGCACTGGTATAGATCAGTAATGATAGCGGGCTTATGTTAGTATTACTGTGGTATTACTGGGTATGACGGCGAGATGGCGAGATGGCGAGAAGGCGACGGGCTCTCGTCTGTTTATTTTTAACCGCAACTCGCGACTCGCGAGTTCGTCCCAGCGATGTAACCTTGTTGGTAAACCCGCACTCACTTCGATTCACACTATCCGCACCATGCGAGGGTTGCGGAATGCGGCCTATGCGGGGCTCCTACATTAGAAGTTAACATACGTGACCGATGTTATCTGACTGACCTACTCGATTATATTGTGTCCAAACTCATGTTGCACTTTGACTGATGTATGTTGTGTTAATCATATTAGTAAGATTACTTACCATCTAAATAAGATAAAACTCAACTAGGCTTGATCGACGCATCGTACGCGTTTTCCCACAATAAAGTTTCTGCATACTTATTGTTAATTAATGTCTCGCCAATGAAATTGCTAGCAAATTATAATACATGTGTAAATATTATATTTAAAATAATACTCAAGTAGGAATTCATCGTATGCGTACTTAGACAAAATGTCAAGTTGATTATTAAACTAATGGGCGAAGTTATGCAACAAGCAGCGTGTGGTGAACCATCAATTTATTTGGCATGTCATGGTAGGTCCGCGGCCCGCGCGGTCGCCGGCCGGTCGAGCGGTCGAGCGGTCGTACATACTCGTACGAGCCGCACGGGACGTCCCACAATCATTTTAATCGTTACGAGGACGAGACAACTTGACGTCAATTCCTATCTCATAATATAATGGCCCGTGAACGTCCAATCAATGTACCTATGTAGCCACGACGCTAGTTATTTAGACATTAGAGAAACCCACTATGATTCACCATACGACAAATAAATTCCTCTCGATGTTGTTGAAATAGGTACTTTGGGCGGGTTTAGCTGATAAAATTTAATCTTAGCCGGTTATTTTCTTTAGATTTTGTAGTTTGTAGAAATATGGGACATATGGGAGTTTTTAAATGTAAATAGCCGAGAAAAGAAACGCGTCGCCTGATGGTTCGTGGTTGTCGTCGCCACGGACACACATCAAAAGGAGCACTTATGCATTGTCAGTATTGCCACCAAGAAAAAAGAGAGTTCCGACGAGTCGTTTGGCGACAATACGGCAACTATAATAGAGAGGGAAGTTTCATGCGACGAGTTTAAAATCAAATTTAGTATCTTAAAGCTTCACAAATTAGAAACAATGAGGAGGAATAGTTATTAACTTTATAAAATAAATATAATAATAATATAATCACTATTCAATTTCAATATTCGAAAGTCATACCTGTGTACAAAAAAGGTGATCCATTGTCAATAAATAACTATCGGCCTATTACACTGATCCCCATTCTTTCTAAAATATACGAAAAAGCTATGCATGTCAGGCTCCTTAAATTCTTTAACAGACATCAAGTACTTGTTAAAGAACAATATGGCTTTCAGAAGAATAAATCTACCGAGCTGGCAATATTCGACCTCATTGCCAATGTTACACATAATGTAACCCAAGTAACAAAATGTGGCCTGGTAGTGGTTCCGGAGCCAGGTCTATAACAGGCTAGTAAAAGTTTATAACCACGGAAAAGGGCCCATTTTATACGCGTACTTTTGCTAATAAAACACTCATAGAAGACTTGGCGAGCACCACTTACACCAATAATACACTTATAGTTGGACTACGCAGAACTATCTGCTCCCGCGAAGCCAACTATGAGCATCTAATAGAACCAGTCAGGCGTGTAACGTACTCCGCGCTTCTATTACTATTACTAGCTACTTCAAATATTTGTGAATTGTTGTTGTGCGGTTGTGGAGAAAAATAAAAAAATAAAATTTAAGTTCATCTATTTTGTATAAAATGTATTAACAAGTATTTCGCACGTAGTAATGCGTGCATACATGTTTGCACGGCAAACGCGTAAGAATTTTCGGTGAAGTATATTGTGTTTTACATCTCAATTTTTGTTCGCCTTTTGAACATGGCATATTAACTAAGTTGTGTTTAAAAATAATATTAGTCCTGACAGCATTGTCGCGCCATATTGTGACGAATTAGGGTTCCACTACATAAATCAAAATGGCCGAGTCTACAATAATACCAAGTATACTTACTCTTAGAAGAAACCACTGTAGAACTAATTCACTTATAATTCTCACATAAAGTGGACTTATACACCCCTATAAGGTCAAGTAACAATTGCAAATGGTTCTAAGTGCATTTAGTTCGATAGATTACTATTACAGGCGTATGACACTTATAGCGGATTTATAATTACTTCTTGTAGGCGATTATAAGTGTATCTTACTGGAGCAAGTTTTCTCAAGTGTATTTATACCTATGCAACACTTTTATAGGTCATCTTAGCTTTTACTGCGCCTATAATTTCGTTCTATACACGACTATAAGTCAACTTATAAGAACAGATGTACTATAAACCCAAACGTACTCCGCGTAGCCTGTTATAAGCTTGGTAGTAAAACCTGGAACCACTAAGAGAGAGGTACTAGTGCTGTGAGCCTGTAAACTGTGCATTATAGGAAAATTATGTTACTTGGGAAGTAAGAAATACTACAATACGGTTCTATTTTTCGACATGTCCAGTGCTTTCGACTTTGTAAGTCATGAACTTTTATTAAGAAAATTAGAAAAATGTGGAATAAGAGGACTAGCTCATGATTGGCTTAGAAACTATCTTGACAAACGTTACCAGCAGGTCGATATCACCGCTTTAAATGAAAAATCTATTGCCACATCTTACAAATCGCGCTTTAGACATAATGCTTGTGGAGTCCCACAGGGGAGCATACTTGGACCACTTCTTTTCTTGGTTTACGTTAACGACCTTCCCGAAACTATAAACCATAAGACAGTTCTCTTCGCGGACGACATATCTATAAGTGTCGTTACAAAATGTAAGGAAAGTCATAATGAAGAAGTAAATTTAAAAGCTACGTCAACAATAGAGTGGCTACAAAGAAATAATTTAAGTGTTAATGTAAACAAAACAAAGTACATTCAGTTCACTAATCATAATGCCATTCCATTAAAATTAAATATCAAATATAAAAACGAAATCATAGAAAGTGTAGGTTCCACAAAATTCCTTGGAATCCAAGTAGACAGATACTGCAATTGGAAAGAACACATAGAAAATACTTGTTGCAAAATTAGTAAATTTGTATACGTACTGCGTAGACTGAGCAAAACAGTTGATAATAAAATTGCAGTAATGGCGTACCATGGATATGTGGCGTCAAATCTCAGGTATGGCATAGTTATTTGGGGTAATTCAACAATGCTAAATAAATTATTTCTGTTGCAAAAAAAGTGCATTCGTGCCATAGTCGGTCTGGCTCCCTGGGAGTCATGTCGTCCAATATTTAGGGATATTAATATTCTACCTCTGCCATGCATGTACATTTATGAAGTAGCCATATTTGTGACAAAACATCACCATATTTTTGTAACCAGTAAGAGGTCTAGGCATCCCAATAAATTAATTATAGAAGATGTAACAAAAACAGGCCTATACCTAAGAAATTGCTATGGCATGTGTGTCCGTATTTATAATAAATTACCAGACCAATTGAAAGATAAATCCTTCAAGTTATTTAAAAATGAATTATTTAAATGGTTACTATGTAACGTAAACGCTCCTATTACCGCCAGTTTAAGCTGACTATGGATGAACTTCAGAAAATTAGATATACGCCGTTATGCTAGGACAGGCGTTTTAATTTATTCTTTATCATAATTAAATATTCTATGACATTCAGTACTTAAATTTAGTATTAAATGACACAATATTTAATAAATAATAATTTAATCTGAAATAGCGGCTGCTTCTATTACCGACCGATGGGATGATGTTGTTTCTATTACCGTTTTTCATGTTTCTATTACCGACCACTGAAAAAGGAACACATTCTCCATACTATTAAATAATAAAAAAACAAAATAAATATTTATTAAGTTGGTATAAAATATTTGAGATCAATAATTACTATTAAAAACTGAGCTTTCTTCTTAATAATGTAGTTAAAGTACATATTATTAAAAACACTATCTACTGAAATTTTATAAGATGGAGGTTAATATCTTGAAACAAGATTTAGTTATTCCAATCCGTTGGAGTTACACATTTTGCCATCAAATCGCATCATCAGACCCTGAGATAGTCTATGATGTAGGTACTAGTTTTGCAAAAATAAAGTTATTGGCAAAAAATTTCTTAAAAACGGTTCCGATTCTCCTATTCAAGAGTTACACATTTTGTCTCCAAGGGACATCATCAGACCATAGAATGGTCAATGATGTACTGATTTTGCTGTGTAAATATTTACCAACAACAAAATATACCTTTTAACACGGTTCAATTATTCCAATCCGTTGAGGAGTTACATATTTCGTCTCCAATTCACATCATTACACCCTGAGATGTCAACGAACCGTTGAGGTGTTCCACTCTATATGTCCAGAACCCATCATAAGATCCTCACCATGATGTTAATGAGACCACCCTGAAGCAATCCCCTATTTAATACCGTTTAAACCATCCAAATTGGTCGAACATATAAAGAAAAAAAAAACATATACGACGAATTGATAACCTCCTCCTTTTTTGAAGTCGGTTAAAAACTTATGTGTGGCCTATAGAACATTTATGAACACAGTAACTTATAGCAGGCTTATCAGCATTTTAACTACAGTACGCTACATACCTACAATAAGAGACTTTTATAAATAAGACCGTATGGGTCGGTAATAGAATTAAGTATGAAGATTCTATTACCGACCAAAAAAGAAACAATAATAGGCAAAAATCCATAAGACAAAATATATGGCGTTAATTGATCCAATTATGTAATACACTCTTTAGAATCAAACAAGTTAAAAAAAAACATGTATTAAAAGAAATAAAAGCTAAAATACCAACTATTGTAAAACATCTAATACCGCCATGGGGCGTTAATAGAAGCGACTTATAAAAATTATGTTTCTATTACCGCTCCAATGTAAAATTCGATTTAAACGACAAGCCATGGCCAGAACGGTTGTATTAGATGTTAATCTAAAAAACCAATGTATAATTTATTATAGTTACATATTTACATGCACGTATACACATTTTACTTGTGTTAATTTCTCTTAAGTAATAACGAGGTGTTCTTATGTAGCTGGGAGCACAACACTATGACACAAAAGTCCGTTGCGGCCGCGTCTCAATTATTGGCTATTTACTCTGTTTGCTGATTATTTACGCACACAAACTTAATTATTTTTGTTTCTCAATATACATACCTAAAATATTTTTAGGCTACAACTTTCATGGAATCTATAACATGCCTTAAAATAGTGATTAAAAAAACTGGCGGTAATAGGATACAAATTTTGGTAGGCGGTAATAGGCGCGTTTACGTTAAATGTTATTACTCAGTAGAAGATTATTTATGTGAAAATGTAAGAACTTGTTTTTAATTTCAGATTTAATACATTTTACTTATAGATTGGAAGTATAAAAGTTGACTGTGCACTTGACATATTTTGACAGTTTTAAATGTTATTAATTTGATTTGATTGTTATTTATCAATATTATTATAAAAGTTGACTATGCACTTGACATTTGATAGTTATATATTATTATGTTAGTAATTTATTATATTGTTACTGATTTAATCTGACATTAATATATTTAGTGATTTAATTTAATTCCCTAGTAAGAATTGTTTTAAAATTAAATTTTACTTGATGTTGCATGCTCACGAAAGCCAAATATGTATGAACGATTAACTATTTTATAACAATTTTTATAACAGCCTTTGTAACCATATTTGAAGCAATGAATAAATGATTTGATTTGATTTGACTATATTCGATTTTTAGGGTTCCGTAGCCAAATGGCAAAAAACGGAACCCTTATAGATTCGTCATGTCTGTCTGTCTGTCTGTCTGTCTGTCTGTCTGTCTGTCTGTCCGTCCGTCCGTATGTCACAGCCACTGTTTTCCGAAGCTATAGGAACTATACTGTTGAAACTTGGTAAGTAGATGTATTCTGTGAACCGCATTAAGATTTTCACACAAAACTCAAAAATTTTTTTTTCATCAAACCCAGTGTGGGGTATCTATGAATAGGTCTTCAAAAATGATATTAAGGTTTCTTTGGCAAAGGGAAGATCTCCCGCCAGGCGAGGTGTGTTGCCTGGGAGGCGGCCGAGCCCCGACTGATGCTGTCGGAGCGTTTCTATATATACTAGCGATATTTGAAAACTTCGATAGCGTGATTCAGGGTGACGTCATCGTCGCCACATCACCCCCCTGCTCAGACCGGAGGTCGATACACCTTCTCGTTGATTCAGCCATCTGTGGTCCTCTATCTTCTGTGAGTCGAGATGTGAGGTCGATGTGCCCTTGGAATGCCCTCTATCCGCGGTGAGTCGGGATGGGAGGGTGAAACGACTGATGCGGAGGGCGAGCGGTGCGCGCTCAAGCCGTCCGTGTAGCCGTGGGTGGGGGCAGTCGCTGGCCGGACACAGGAAGCGTCGACACAGTACGCTGCGATGCGCCCGGTGAGTCAGCGTGGCTGGTGTGCGGTCTGCCGAGAGGTATCTGCAGTCCGTCGGGTGTGAGCGGTGAGGTGAGGGGGGAGGGATGCCTGCTGCCGCTATCGGTGCTCAGGAGCGACGTGTTCTTGTCGAGGGTCACCAGTTTGGCAAAGGGAAGATCTCCCGCCAGGCGAGGTGTGTTGCCTGGGAGGCGGCCGAGCCCCGACTGATGCTGTCGGAGCGTTTCTATATATACTAGCGATATTTGAAAACTTCGATAGCGTGATTCAGGGTGACGTCATCGTCGCCACATTTCTAATATAATTTTTTTCTAAACTGAATAGTTTGCGCGAGAGACACTTCCAAAGTGGTAAAATGTGTGTCCCCCCCCCCCCCGTAACTTCTAAAATAAGAGAATGATAAAACTAAAAAAAATATATGATGTACATTACCATGCAAACTTCCAACGAAAATTGGTTTGAACGAGATCTAGTAAGTAGTTTTTTTTAATACGTCATAAATCGTAAACCGCAATTTACCTCGACCAAAGTTACAACGAACTTCAAGAACTTTTATATTATGTTACTTGCTGCTACGGAACCCTTCATGGGCGAGTCCGACTCGCACTTGGCCGCTTTTTTTTTACGTTTCATACTTATGTGAGGATACTCACACTAGGCTTCCCTGTGTCGTGGGTGCCATGGAGAACACACTAGACAAAAACTACGAATTACGAATAGTCCATTGAAAAGTTACATTTGGGGTTGCGTTTTTTAGAGGACGCAATTTTATTTTTTTGATGTGTAGGGGGGGTCAGTGTAAAGCTAAAACCAAGTTTGTGGGGTCGCCACCCTTGTCCCACGGCCGCCATCTTGAAAATAGGGGTTGAAATGGTTTTTACGATATATCTCTTAAACTATTTATTTGATAAAAAAAAATTGTTAACATGTTTTGTTGCAAATTAAATTCTCTACAACTTTGGTCCAGTAACTTTTTGTCGTAAAACTATAAATAAAAAAGTTATAACCGAAAATGTTCAGAAAAGTTATAAATGAAAATTATTATTTTTTGTATGGCAATACTGAAATTTATTTCCACCAAAGTGTGGGATCTGTAAGATCCAACAATAGTCCTATACATTTAAATGACATCAAAAGCAGACTAGAGCTTGAAATTATGCATAGAAGAATACATTTGTATGAAAATTATTATTTTTTGTATGGCAATACTGAAATTTATTTCCATCAAAGTGTGCGATCTGTAAGATCCAACAATAGTCCTGTACATTTAAATGACATCAAAAGCAGACTAGACCTTGAAATTATGCATAGAAGGTTACATTTGTATGAAAATTATTATTTTTTATATGGCAATACTGAAATTTATTTCCACCAAAGTGTGCGATCTGTAAGATCCAACAATAGTCCTGTACATTTAAATGACATCAAAAGCAGACTAGACCTTGAAATTATGCATAGAAGGATACATTTGTATGAAAATTATTATTTTTGGTATGGCAATACTGAAATTTATTTCCACCAAAGTGTGCGATCTATAAGATCCAACAATAGTCATGTACATTTAAATGACATCAAAAGCAGGCTAGTGCTTGAATTTATGCATAGAAGGATACATTTGTATGAAAATTATTATTTTTTGTATGGCAATACTGAAATTTATTTTCACCAAAGTGTACGATCTGCTGCCTTACCATGAACTCTAATAAAATGTGTCATGTTCAGGACAGGTCAGCTTGTAGCTAAAACCTGACAGGAGTGTATTTTGTACCATGAACGTTTACCGAAGACCTGCAATGCCTCTACTTCTGTCCTGCATCTTTAGTCTATGACATGCAAGGTACTTGATTTGTACTAATTATGTTCTGAAATAGAGCGTTTTATCGGTTTACCGGTTTTCAAATGAATGCGTAAAGTTGATGTTTTTAAAATTTTAAAATAACAATCTCAATTGAAGATTTTGAGATTTGTTTTAAATACTTAAGTGTTGTGATTTATTAACCTTTCGTTCTCTAAAATTACCAAAAAAATTATCACTAAGTGATGCTTACATTTTTGAACGTAATCTTACACCACTTGACACTTGACACAGTGACATGTCTAAGGCCCCGTTCCACTAGACGCTCACAACGCTCACAACGATCAAATTAAATCGATATTTTGATCGTTGTGAGCGTCTAGTGGAACGCGGCCTAAATGTCTATTAAAATGTGTGATTTAGGGCCCTCGCTCACGGCGACTTTTTGTAGCGATGCAGTAGCGATGCTGTCGCGCGTCCGCATCGATACAGTGGCGAAGCGGTCGCTAGCTGTGTGCCCTCGCCCACGGGCCCAGATTCAGTGGCGACACAAACGCGATACAAACGCGCTTCTGTCGCGATGTAAACGCAATTCAGGAACGTCACCGTGGTAACTGCGATCGCTAGAGTTGCAAGATACCGATGTCGTCCGATGCGGTCGCACGTTGCATCGATACCGTCGCGATGTTGTTGCGCGTTAGTAGCGCGTTGGCATCGCTTCTGTATCGCGTTGCAAATGCGACTAACAAGCGTTAGTAGCGATGCTGTTGCGCGTTCATGAAACGCGCGACAGCATCGCTACAAAAAGTCGCCGTGGGCGAGGGCTCTTAGGAGCGATAATTTAAAAAGCATAAGTGCAATGAATTTTTTAAAATGTTCCAAACAAATGAAATGTATTTGTTTTGTGATGATGGTGTATTTGAAATTCGCCATGGCTGCATCCCGTCGTGTATCATATGAGCAATTGGAAATTTTATGGGAATTTTTAAATTCACATAGAGATTTAGCAATGGGCTACAACAAAAGCGTGACTGCACGAGAAATGTCGCGTAGAATGTGGACGAACGTAGCGCAAAATTTAAATTCTTTAGTTGGTGCCAATAAGAATGCCAAAGGCTGGGCGGCTGTAAGTTTTTTTTTATCAATTATTTATTTTATTACTTAAGCCTTGTTTAGTTTACATTCAAACATTATCTTTCCTCTTTTTAGTACTGGGTGGATTACAAGGGAAAATTAAAGAGAAAATGTTCGGCATTAAGGCAATCCCAATGCCGCACAGGTGGGGGACCCAGCAGTATCCCGGCAATGAGCGACATTGAAAAAAAATATTTAACAATACTGGGTGAGGACTTTGGTGTAGGTCTCCCCGGTATTCAAGTCAATCCTTTGGATACAGACAGCACTCATGTACGTATGATGTTGTTTATATTTTCGCAATTTTGTCAATATTCCTAAATATTATGGTGCTATGTGATGATTTAAATGTCCAAGAGATTGTGTTGTTGTTTTCTACCTTTATCTGCCCTACAACACAGCTGAATTTTGACCACAATTTAGTTAAAACTATTTTTTACATTTACAGGTACCATCAACCTCGTCGCAGGCATCGCTGTCAATACTAGAAACGGTGCCCATGGTAATGGAAGAGGCTATTGTCGATGGATTGGCTCTACCAGTTTTACCTCAGGTACCTGAGATAATAATGGAGGAGTCAGCGTTGACAGAGACAACAACTAATCCGCCACCTATCCAGCCTGCGACGACACAGGGAACTTCTTATCGTGTTAGAAGGCAAAGGCAGAGGGCTGCACCTATGTCTCGCGATTCTGCAAGAAGGGCCCTTGTAGAATCGAGTCGCTCGAGGCAAGAGGCAACGGAAGAAATTGGCCAGAGCCTTCAAAACATATTGAACGCACTTGAGGAATCAAACCGTTTGAGAGAGCAGTCAGTACATAACATGAGAGGTATTTTAAATGTGCTCTCTCAAATGGTTGCTTTAATGGAAAGACGAGAGAATAATAATAATTAATGAATTAAACATAAATAGCAAATACCTTTTAGATTCAACCCCCTTTAGATTCAATTTAGATACGCACCATACACAAAAGTACATACCTACATACAACACACACACACACACATACACACACACACACACACACACACACACACACACACACACACACACGCACGCACGCACGCACGCACACGCACGCACGCACACTCCCATGCGCAACATTTTGGAATTTAAGTTTATTTTGCAGTGTTAATATTTTAATTTAATTTTTCTTTAATATGTTAGAATCTAAAAGGGACCGACCGAAAACCAGCTATTTTTTTTATAAAACTGTATGCAATAAATGTGTTTATTATTATATTATTATTATTATTAAATTTCTAACAATATTTTACCGCCTCTAACTGTTCTCTATACATCCTGTAGGTTCACTGTTAGAGAATGCTACTTAGGATTAAATCCACCAATTGGTACCACTTTTTGGGATTGAATAAAGATTAAATAAATAAATATAATACGTAAGAACATTAATTTAAAATTCAAATTCAAAATTCAAACTCATTTAATGATATGGGTATTTTTTAAATATTTACAGATATTTACATAATTACGTCACCGTGTGACGCATGTTCGCTGTCGCCACATATAATCTAATTGTTGTGAGTTGACCTTAAATGAGCAATGAGCCGGCGTCTAACGGTGATTCCTTCTTGTAGCTCAGTATTAAGTGAACGGCTTGTAGATGGCTCATTCCTCTGAAGCGGCCTGTCATCTTGGATGGTAGGAAGTGGTTGTAATTGAGCTTCTTGTAACACTTCTTCTGATGTCATCTCGTACACAGGGACATTAGCTCTATTGCAAATGTTATGTAACACAACACAGGCATTTATAATAGACGCTGCTACAACAGGCTCGTAATGTAGCACCCTATGCACAAGTAGGCATCTAAATCGTGCTTTAAGAAGCCCAATTGTCCTTTCTATTGTGTTACGGGTCCTTATATGCACCTGAGTATAATATGCCTCAGGTGTGTTCGGTACAGTATTTACAATTGGTGTCATCATCCCTTTCCTTAAAGGATATCCAGAATCACCTGCAAAAGGATAATTTTTAAATTATTATATTTAGATTTTCCTTATGGTAACACTTAATTTTAAAAAAGTATGTGCGTGTAATCTTCATCCCCTTCCCATATCTACTCCCCCCTTCAAACCGTCAATTTTGTTATACACAAATCAAACCCTTTCATTTAATATCCCACTCGGATAAATTCGCGGAATTCAGTAAATTCATCCCCTTCTTCATAACAACCCCCCCCCCCCCCCACTACTCTCTCAAGTCGCGCCTGAAGTTGTTTTACTTCAAAAATTATATTTATTTTATTTTTAACATTGTAAAAACTGTAAAATTTAAAGTACACACCTAGCAACCACATATTATTTAAATTTTCAACAAAAGGTTTCAACGGGTGGTTGGCCCATATAAATGCATCGTGTGTAGCTCCACCATAACTAGCATCTACACTAATTATTTCCATATCACTATTGCAAATCTGAAAAAAACAAAATAAACATTTTATAATTATGGAGGGTAAGGTGATGACCCGCGTGGCGCAATGGTTACCATGCCGGATCGCCGCACCGAGGGTCCTGGGTTCGATTCCCAGCGAGGCGGAAAGAATGATGAGTTTGAGTTTCTGTTCTCGGTCTGGGTGTGAATGTCCTAGTCTATGTTGTGTGTTGTCCATGGCACCCACGACACAGGGAATCCTAGTGTGGGGGCTATGAGTGTGAAGCGTTATTATTATTATTATTTTTCGTAAGATAAATACATAAGTCTGTATTTGGATAGTTACAAATTTAGTGGTGAACATATTTTCATTAACCTTTGGGTATCAATCGTTACATCCTCATACTATTAAAAATCTAATGATTGTCACCACGAAAACGAAGTATTCCATGTAAGTAACATTTCCTTTATATGAATAATCTGTGTAGTAATATTTTTTTATTTAAACATGTTTACTCACTATTTGCACATTTATGGAATGATACTGCTTTCTGCAGTAAAAACGTTCTTCATTTTGTACTGGCCGTTTAATTGCTATGTGGGACCCATCGATGCAACCTATCACTCCCGGCATCCCAAACTTGTTGTAAAATCTGTGAAAGGTATGCAATTAATTATTTTGAACAAAAAGCTATCTAACTTTCTTATTATAGTTGACTGTGGCAGGTAGTTTCTATTGCAGATATCCATAACACTTACCCAACAACATTTGCTCGACATTCATTGAGATTTGTTGGAAATTTAATATATTTTCTTCGGAAGTGTGGTAGGTTGAGACATTGGGTAACCTGCTTCACCACGGCCGACGAAGTTTGCTGTGCAACTGAATGTGCAGCAATGTCTCCTATGGGTCTTTGATAAGATCCAGTCGCAAAAAACGATAATGCTATTAAAACCTAATAAGGATAAAATAATAATTTGATTAAAAACTTAATTTTGATTAAATATGTTAGATTTTAGTAAGCATTCTTCAATTTATTGACAGTATAAATTGAAGAATGCTTGCTACAACTTTCAAGTAAATGCAATGTTACGTTTTTAGATGAAGACCAATAAGTACCTACTACATTTAAAATAGACACTAACCTTGACCTCAACTGACAAATCTGTTGATTTCTTAGGTTGTGGCATGAAGGGGCGTAACTCATTACATAGCTGTACAACTAGTTCCTTCGTCACCCTATATCGTTTGACGAATATGTTGTCGGCCATGTCGAATGGTTTAACGCTGTTTCGTATCATACAGCGATTAAGTTTGGCCACTTGCTTTTCATCATTATTATAATAATCCTCCTCTAGGAACTCCAAAAGTTCATCTTCGTCACACATCTAAAATTAGCAAGAGTATTATTTATTTTTATAATGTTTTTTTTTATAATGGTCTTAAATATCACAAAGTTATATTCAAACTGTTTTATATAACAATAACTTACCTTATAAATAAGTAATAAACGAAATAGCCGAAACAGGACAATAAATGGTACTTTCGGTGAGCTGTAATATTTTGACGTTAATATATGCCACTTTCTGATGTCAATACGTCAATAATCGCGTCATGGTACACGAATTGCAGGGCAGAAGATAATTTTTGAAGTCAAGTGACTGCTGTCCTGTTACGGTGACGTGGTCGCTGGCTGCCCTGTGTTTTAGCCAGATCATGGTAGGATATAGCAGGACAGGCCAATTATCGCCTAATATTGACCTGTTTTAAGAGTTCATGGTAAGCCCCCTGTAAGATAAAACAATAGTTCTATACATTTAAATGACATCAAAAGCAGGCAAGAGCTTGAAATAATGCATAGAAGGATACATTATTTTTCTGAACATTTTCGCTTATAACTTTTTTATTTATAGTTTTACGACAAAAAGTTACTAAACCAAAATTGTAGAGAATTTAATTTGCAACAAAAAATGTTAACAATTTTTTTTTATCAAATAAATAGTTTAAGAGATATATCGTTAAAACCATTTCAACCCCTATTTTCAAGATGGCGGCCGTGGGACAAGGGTGGCGACCCCACAAACTTGGTTTTAGCTTTACACTAACCCCCCCTACACATCAAAAAAATAAAATTGCGTCCTCTAAAAAACGCAAGGTTAGGCCTAAAAAATGTAACATTTCAATGGACTAGAAAGTAAACCCCATGTCCTTATAGGAATACTTTATATGTCGGTACAGTATTCAAAGTAAGGTTAAGATTAGAGGTAATTAATAGATCAATACTCAAAAATCAATAGATGCAAGGCGATGTAGAAGTAGATGTAGGAGGCTAGTATTTCGATACCTAAAAATTTATATACTTTTAATATCTTTATTAATGTTATATTATAATACGTATACTATCACTAAAAATAGAATGATTGAGTATAACAATTATGTTTATTAAGTATCTAATTTACATCGAACGAGACGTAGTTGGATGTCTTTTCATAACAGTCGATCACAATAGAAGAGGTAATGTAGTCATAACTCATAACTCAGCCAGGATAATGAATGAATACCTACTGAATAAATGAATACAATCGTTTTCTTTATCAACAGTATAATTTGTTTAAATAATTCATTTGTATAACGTAACACATCCAGAGTTTCAATGAGAAAATTAATCATCATAATGTAAACAAAATTATAGTATCTAATAAGATAGTATGTAACGATTTTACAACGTAAACAGATTATTGTCATTTATAGTATTATGATAATTATTATGATCATTACCATAACCAGTAAATTATATTCTCACTGCAGCGTAGCGATCGAATCTTTTCATCAGCGTTTGTATTGGTCATCTGTGGTCATCAGCAGAATGGCTGACTTCGCTCAAGTTAATAAAACCTTATTGAAACGAATTATTAATATCGTTCAGACATAACAAAATATTTTTTACTATAATACGGGTACTAAAGATATCTATTTTCACGATATTTATTTTCTGCTGTAGAAGAAATCAGCCATAGCAGAACATCAGGGACTAACCACTAGATCGAACTTCATAACCCACAGGTGATCTCCACGGAACGCCATTACATCCCACAGTTAAGTTTAGAAAATATTGTGTAAAAGAGGTCCAAGTTGACTGGACTCGAGCGAAGATTCAAGCGGAATTCGTCTAAGAAAGGATTGGGGACTGCGGCCTATCAGGCTCTAGCGCTGCTCAACCAAATTAACTTCATTGTATTAAAAATCATAGCATGTTTGAAGCATCACGATTCACGAGCTTCATTGTAATCTCGATGTCAGAACTCGGTCATCCTCGACCCCTGAAATCTACATACGTTACGAAAACAAAGCGGATTATTGCGTTAATATTAATTTTCTGTCGACGGGATTTATTAAGAGTTGCGAATATTCTGCATTCAATTTTTGTAATACATTTTCATTTTGTTTGTAACAACCCTTAGAAGAGCTCTTTGGGGGCTCTCTGGTTCATTGAACAGCTTATTGTACGTATACAATCTCTTATATGTAAATACCGAAAGTAAAAATCCAATTCATTATGAGAACCTACGAACCAATCTGATACGAATCCAATGGCAGACAGATATAATGTATCAAACGATTGTAGTTACAAGCGGCTTCGGCGTGCAAGTTGCAACGCATCGGCGACTCGTCTAGTGTTGCAGACGTGCACGGACGACAATGATCGTTTCCCATGACGTGGTCTGTAATCTGTATATGTAAGTAAGCCAGGCGGAGAGCACACAATTTGTCATCTGCTAGTTAATATTTGACTAGAGCAGCTATCTTATTCAAAATTCAAAATCATTTATTCATTAGATACTATAAAGCTTTAAGCAAATATTTGAAATCAAATCGTGCGGAACTGTGCGATGCGTGCGCAATATTGTGTTTTGAGTTATAAGTTACGAATGACGGAAGGCGTCAGGACTCATTTAAGGTAATTTTATAACGAAGACATTTAAATAGTTTTGTATTGTTAGTTTGGTACGAGTATGTACCTTAGGTAGTGTCTCAGAAGGTTTTCTCTCCGCAACAAAAAACTTCACGATTTTTATCACGCGGCATGCACGATTACGTACGGTTAAAATTTGGTTGTACTGAGCTGAAGTAAGAATCATCAATGCCCGTGGTTCGTGGGCCGTGGCTCGTGGTACACGTAAAGAGAGCGAATGTAAGGCTACGTGAGAACTGATACTGATTGCTCTCCGAGTTAAAATATTTGTGTACGGTGGCGGCGGTCCATCGGCGACCGACGTCATACAATACAACTCGTTTTGTAAATACATAGTTGTATGAATAATAGGATGTTTAGTGTGATTGTAAATAATTGTAATGCCTTTTATAGCTCTATGATTCACGGGTTGGATGATTGAGCAATATGTTCTTAAATCTTAGCTTTATCCAGATAAGTATGTAATTCATAGACATTGACACGTTGGTTTCACCACTACGGCGGTAAACTAGACGATGTTATTTTTCAAAATAAATAAACCTTAATAAATATTCTTAAGTAGATTAAGTAGGTATAAGTGTAACTTGTCAACTTTGAGTTGGATGTAGTGTACGAAATCATTTCCAATAAATCGTACACTGTTTGGTCGTTTAACATAACAGAAAAATTTTCTGTTCATGTCACGCTTCGACCAGCGATTTTTCAATCTAGTTAAAACGGACAAAAACGTTTCGTTCATGCAGCGATGCGGGCCGGGGCGGGCCGTTGCCGGGATCGGTGTAAAAACCCGGCCGATAAAAACCGGAACCGCAATTCCAATCAAACCCCCGAATTGCAAAATCGCAAAAAAAAACAAATGGGAGCGCGTGATGCTCTGCCATCAGTCACGGTGGCGCCGGACCGCTAGCCGCTAGCCGCTAGCTGCTCGAATTTATTTTTTAAGGTATTATTGGGTCAACGCTCGGCTCGGACCGGACCGGAGTCGTGCGGGTCGTGTCCGACGAGGAATGCGTGTCGTCGCCGCGTCGTCGCCGCCGCGGCCGCCGAGAATGTTTGTGGCGCTTCCGAAACACTCGAGCGAGAGAAACATCTCATTTTTTGCACGAAAGCGTTGCACCTCCGTCGGTAAAAAATGAGAGCGTGAGGATTGAGATGTTGTTGGCGTATTGAGATGTCGAAGATGAAAGAGTCCTCGTTCGTTGCACTCCAGGCGATCGGTAAATTGGGTAGGTCACCGTGTTCTCTGAGATCCATTGGTGCTTCGGCAAAAAATGTTTTTTGTGCAAAAATGTCTCAATTCGAAAGTGGTCGACTTCTATCACCTCAGCTTAGCTTTGTACGGACAGAAAAAATCATAGATGTGTTTTTATTGTTATTTCCTATGATTGAGTGTCATTTCGTCATTCATCCCACAACTGTTGTACTGGTAGTGGTATTGGGCTCTTTCGCGCATGTGACCGATAACTTCCGTATTTATTGCTATAGCCTATGCAAAGGTTTCATGAAATATCGTAACCTTTAGTATGAATCATTGTATCTATTAGAATTGATTGGAAAATTTTTGAGATGATATTTAGATAGACAACCGAAATCCGTGTTGTACATACCTAACAGCAAGAGAACCGCGTTTATCTATATTTATAAGTCGACTATAAATACTAATGTGATTACACATATAGAGTGGTCCGCAGTGACCTTTCAATGGTCATAGCTGGCCCACTGCAGTCCACAGCACGTGGGACTCGGAGCTCGGAGCCCGGAGTGGACGGCTGCGATCTAATAAATCAGATTTCGTTAATTAATTACCACTGACTTTACGGACACATTATATTGTTACATTGTTTAGCGACTTGTCGTGACTTAGGTTTTTTACATGTTGTGTCGTAGATCGTACAGGTACATACAAACGCATTTTTACTGACGTTTGAACTTTTACTGACGATTATTCTCTTCAGTCGTTAATATTAGCAACGTAAAAACAAAAATTACTCTGTAAGAATATGTATAGGTATTGATTGAGATTCGATAGACAATGACAATTTACCTTACAAACGTCTAGGTTCAAGCCTTCAAGGCAAACTTTCAACTCCTGTTTCAAGCTATGAATCAGTCACGCGAAAAAAGCTTTCATCTATAATATACGTACAGTATCAAAAGTAACGTAATATTTACCTAGCCCAGTGCCGATAGCTCTAAAAACGGTAAAAAGTGGAAGAAAATTATAGTAGAATGAAACCTATTGCAAAAGGAAGAGAATATAACGAAGATTATAGGAAAAATAAATTACGGGCGATCTGAGGTCGGGAAGGGGGGGGGGGGGGGGGGGGGGGTTTAAGGGAAAAAAATGGTTTATCTCGATTTCCGGAAAAACTACAAGTCCTATTGAAAAAAGTTGAATGGCAAAGTTGTAGGCAATAAAAAGATCTACAACTGTTGTATTTACACTCTTTTACATAACCTCAAAATTTATGTGAAAAATTCAAAAAACCACGTTTTTGGTTTTTTATTTTTATCTTTTACAAAAAATATTTTTTTCTCACGAAATTTGGTGAAAACTTACCTTTGTATGTCCTTAACATACTGTAATTTTTTTAATTCAAAAAAATATTTTTTTCCACTTTATTTTGACCTTAAATCAAAAAAACAACCTTATTTTCAGTCGAAAAATCTCACGTCAAAATATCAGATTTTTTAAAAAAGTCGGTAGTTCTTTTGTTCGTTGGAATCTCTACTTTCTAATGGTATATAAAAACTTATACACTACTATGGTAAATGTTCTCAGAAAATGCAATGAAACGACAACTATTTTCGCAAAAAAAATTCGGATTCCATTGATTGCATATAAGATTGCAAAAAACATGCGAAAATAGTAGTCTTTTCATTGCATTTTCTGAGAACATTTACCATATTAGTGTATAGGTTTTTATATACCATTAGAAAGTAGAGATTTTCGCAAAAAAAATTCGGATTTCATTGATTGCATATGAGATGGCAAAAAACATGCGAAAATAGTAGTCGTTTCATTGCATTTTCTGAGAACATTTACCATAGTAGTGTATAGGTTTTTATATACCATTAGAAAGTAGAGATTCCAACGAACAAGAAGACTACCGACTTTTAAAAAAAATCAGATATTTTGACGTGAGATTTTTCGACTGAAAATAAGGTTGTTTTTTTGATTTAAGGTCAAAATAAAGTGGAAAAAAATATTTTTTTGAATCAAAAAAATTACAGTATGTTAAGGACATACAAAGGTAAGTTTTCACCAAATTTCGTGAGAAAAAAATATTTTTTGTAAAAGATAAAAATAAAAAACCAAAAACGTGGTTTTTTGAATTTTTCACATAAATTTTGAGGTTATGTAAAAGAGTGTAAATACAACAGTTGTAGATCTTTTTATTGCCTACAACTTTGCCATTCAACATTTTTCAATAGGACTTGTAGTTTTTCCGGAAATCGAGATAAACCATTTTTTTTCCTTAAACCCCCCCCTCCCCCCCCTTCCCGACCTCAGATCGCCCGTAATTTATTTTTCCTATAATCTTCGTTATATTCTCTTCCTTTTGCAATAGGTTTCATTCTACTATAATTTTTTTTCGTTTCAAAAATTATCGGCACTGGACTAACCGTATTTGGGGCAAATTCAAAACAACAGATTAAAATAACATCGCTTTTGACACTAACCGTTTGCGTTACTGATTTGTCCCCTAACGACACGCTTGACTCCCGACTCCCGAGTGTCGTCGTGTATCCCTCAACTTTCACACGGAAGGCTGCGCTCGCGGGACAGTGGTCCGCATTATCCAATTGAGAACAACAGCGATTGGAAGATGACTACCGGTCGGCTGACCGCCGCCACCGCCGCCACCGCCGCGTCGCCATGCCCGCCAGTCGCCACACCGACCACACTGCTCGAGCGATACTATTTACAAACGATGTCTTTACCTCTACTTCGTAGAGATACCTCGTCAGAATACTATTCTAACTTTTATTTATTTACCATGTTCGAATGATTGATATTATGGATATTGATGATGTTAGCAAGTTATCTAACTGTTAAAAAATTGATTATGCAATAAGCATGCATTTTTCATAGAGACTGTACTGATTCCATCAAATTCCTTCGCGACAGATTCTGAAGCGAGAAATTTTCTGACTTATCGCTTTTAAGGGGAGCGGAGTTACAAAGCCGAATTATTGTGACACGATTCAGTTGTTGACATTCATTTCTGTGCAAGTAGAGCGGGGGAGCGCGGGGCCGGCGGGGACACTCGGCGGGTGTCACTCTTCATTCATACCCCAATTCACTCTCGTATTGGAAAGTGGAGTGAGGCGGTAACTGTCTGTCATTATCAATTGAACTTTCACGGCCGGAATGAGTGATAATGGAGATGATTTGATGTCCCGTTTGATCGGGCCGGTCCATTGTGTGGACGCGGCGATTTCATGCGGTTGTAATGTATGTTCTGCTATAACGCATAATTGCTTCAGGCGACTGGCGGCCGGTAGATTAGTTGATAGTCCAATTAGACTATTTTAGGTTAGTTTAGATTCAATTTTATCTTTTAGATTTTATCTGCTAAATTGATGATCCAACAAGAAATATTAATCAATCTCGTAGCACCTGCTAGTCTACTATTAATAATTTTATTCTCTCGTTTATAATAATGTGAATTTATTTTTCCTTTTAAACCGCGAAGTCTTGTTTATGTATTATTTATAAGGCTTAATGGGAGATGACTCGGATGTCGGTGGTGAAGTGGCGAGGTGGTCAGGTGATCGTTGCGGTCGACGACTGGCTGCTGCATGCTCACTCGGGAGTCGGGATGCAACAAACCGAATGCAAGCAACATTGTCGCGGTATTTAGTGTTAGTTCTTGCAGTGTGGCAATTCAAGAAAATTGAATGCGCTAGGACACGGCAGCGAAAACTTTTTTTAAATTTCACAACTTTTCGTAGCGTGTTCTCAAGCGTGAGGAAAGTTGAAGCCTTTGTTCAAAACCATACTGGTACTGATTGCTCATGCATAAATTATCCACAACACTGCAGGTTATGCATTATGTGTGTCTGATGAGAAGTAGGATCCACGATGTGGATTGCTTGGATCAAAATGAATCACCTCATTCATGTAAATCACACGAGACATGGCCACATTGGCCACACACGTCACACACGAATCTTATTCTTGTGACAGCCTACGGCGGTGTTTTATTCACGGTAGATTTAACAAACTGGAAGCAAGACGAAATGTCAGTAGAAACGGCACATCAATTTATAATATTCAGTTGATTATTATTCTGACTGGTGCAATTTACGCTTGGGAACGACATCACGTAGTCGTATTTTATCGATAAAATGTTTGAGTTCTTTAACAAAAATTTGGTTGTAACCGATGGTTCACCGAGCATCCACTTCTAGCCATATTATTATGGATATGGGTTCAACGCAATGTAAAACTAACGAGACATGTGATTGTTTCAGGTCAAAAGGCGACATGGCGTCGTCGTTCATCCTCTGGGTGGCGCTCCTCGCCTCGTGCAGTGCAGGTGAGTCGCAGTTCGTACACAACCGACACTTGTTGCCGTTGCCATGACGACGAGACAATCGCATCCAGTATGGTGAAACTCACTGCTGGAGGCTGCTTGGGCTGGTAACCTTCGGTTTGTGCCTGTCTGGCTAGCTACCACTCATCGATTTATTTATAGGTCGCCATTGATCAACTATCACACAGTTGCTAAGAGACATTGCATAAGTAAGCATGGTGTAGGGACTACAATCGTTATCTGATACGTAGAGAACTTGATAAAAAACATACTTTATTAATAGCTTAGCCTTAAACATAATCAATGTTGGTTATATTACTTACCTAAAATCGTAAACGTCAACATGACGTCTTATCTAAGAATTTCGCATTGACTCATCTAAAAATCAATAACATTTGTATGCCGCTCGCGTCAAAACATAATCCGTATTTTTTTCCTAAACATACGAGTACCTTGAAATTCTTCTGTTGGCTTTGGATACCTATAAAAAGTATTATTTGGACGCCAACGCAAAGTAAATGTCGGCTGAGCGTCCTGAGTGACCGGCAGCAGCCTCATACATCGAGGGGACGATTCGCTGTGTGTTTAGATGTGCAGTGATATGTCAGCTGTGGTCACACTGGCTACTGCTGGCAGTTGGCACAGTGCGGCCTGCGGCTGCGGCGTGCGGCCGCGGCCCGCGCCTGGCTCGCCGTAGATGACGCGGTACTTATCCAATTGAAGAGTTCAAGGCGAGCTAGTCTCGTCCGGACGTTATGCGGAACTCACCCATATTTTCACGTCTGTCTAACATAGCTCACATTCTTGAATAATAATAGTGCTCGTTAACAAAATATTCAGGTAATTGACATTGATTTGCAATAAAATATGATCTCCGTCGTAATTTAAATGCAGTAATAAACAAACAAGCACGCGCTCGCAACCCTACTAGACTTCACTTGCCTGTGTAGACTCTACACAGTAGAGCTCTACACTGTAGAGGCTGGCATGCCTAATTTAAATGTCAACCAGGGCTGGTAATCAAACCCGGGACTAGCTGAGTTTACAGAGCAGAGTTTTTTCAAAAACCCTAACCCAAATTAAACTAATTGATACATCCCATGGAATTAAAGTTTTAATGAGAGTATTAAGAGAACTTTGGCGCAACTTTGGACGTCTTAAAAGTTACAAAACACAGATATACCTTTAGGAAGTGCTCGTATCTCAGGGAAGTGCGAAGTGGTCGCGACCGACTGCCGACAGTCCGGCGACGTCGCCGCGTCAGCCGGCCCGGTCCCGTCCGGTAATTATCGGGTGCATTGCCGAGCGGGGCGGCCGCGCGGCCGGGCCGGGCGTCACATTCCGACGCGGCCGGCTGCGACAGAATATGCAACTGTCAGGTCTACACAAGCTAGCACTACTCGTATGTCTAAACTGTGCAAAGAAGTAGTCGAGTGGACAATGTGGATCCCGAAGCGCTTTGAGATGCAAATTGCGTAATTTTACGAAAATATTTATTTCTGTTTGCTTTTTATTTTACTTTTATGTACTTGTATTAATAAAATACAACAACCAAACGTTATCTCCATTTGTATCCACGGCAGAATAATTAGCTCCAAGTCTGTATGTAGGTATGTACATAATACCTATGTATAGATAGATACATTGCCATTTTGTGATTTCCCGAACTCGCCCTCCCCCTTTTTACGTAAAATTTTATCCCATCAAAAACATAAATGTAAAGTGAGAGTCAATTTCAAAAAAAAAAAGAATTGAGATCTAAATGGGTGCCAATTTCTGTGTAGAAAAGCCTAAAATTTTAGTCACAAGAACATGTAATTCAAGCTCCACATTTGACTTGGTTAGTTTTCACGTACCTACCTAGGCTATATTATATCTATGTAATTAGCTTCGTCAAATCTGTTAGGTTGATGGCTTATGACACTCTTCTCTAATTTGGTTTGTTGGTTGCTAACTAAAGAAAACTAGCCAAGTCAAATGTAAAGCTTGAATTACATGTTCTTGTGACTAAAATTTTAGGCTTTTCTACACAGAAATTGGCACCCATTTAGATCTCAATTCTTTTTTTTTTTTTAAATTGACTCTCACTTTACATTTATGTTTTTGATGGGATATCATTACTTTTTGTATAGAAATTATTAGTAAGTACTTATTCATAACGTTACTGATTAATTTTAATACATGAACTGTTATAGTGCTCTTCAACTAAATCTGTAGTTAGTGCGCCGTGGTCCGAAATACGGTACCTATTATTTCATTATTTATAAGTAATGATCTTCCATTATTGATGTCCGCTAAATATTGAAATAATAATTAATACTAAATCCCAATTATAATATCAAAAAAAAAAAATTATGTATATGCAGACGTTAAGAAATTTTTAAGCTAATATTTAACAGATAAAAAGAAAACAACTAATAAAGATGTGTGGAGTATGTATGGTGTGTGTGTGTGTGTGTGTGTGTGTGTGTGTTAGTGTGTGTCTGTGTGTGTTAGTGTGTGTGTTATAATATCGTAATAAATACGAAAGTCGACTATACTCTTATTAGTTACGAGTGACCGCCCTCGCTTTGCTTTGGTTTTCTTATTTTTTTACACCTTGGGTTACGTTATTGGAGTTTTATTAAGGATCCCTAATTTATTGAAAATATAATATAGCCTACGTCACCCGGGGATAGTGTAGCTTTCCAACAGTGACGGAATTTTTCAAATCGGTTTAGTAGTTTCGGAGCCTATTCAATGCAAACAAACAATCAAATCTTTCCTCTTTATACTATTAGTACAGATATAAAGTTGTTTATGTTCGATGACATCGTGCAACAATAAATTTTGAAACAATACTCCGAATTACTTTAAACTGGTATAATTACGGAAATAATACAAAATTTTGTGGTGTAATCTTGTAGATTAGAGAAAAATAATTTTCCACACATTAAAAATAAAACGACGTAATACACTGGAAATAACGTCTCCTGACGAACCACTAATCTTCACGTAAATGTATATGTGCTGTGCACTTCTCACAGGCACTTGGGACACTGAACATCTTCCTCCCGTTGAAAGATTCAGAAAGTACTAAAACTGATATGTTTCGTTATATATTCTCCTTGGAATCCACATAATGACCAGATGTCATCAATTTTGATTGCTACTCTTAAATTTCAGGCATTTTAAGTAAGTGTTCCTAATAGAATCAATTTTTTGAAAAATTATCATAAATTGATAAAAATTTACTACTTTCAGATTTATTCCTTTGTATTCACCCGACTACCTATCTGCATGCCAAATTTTAACTTTCTAGGTCACCTGGAAGTTGGATATAGTTTTGATCTATAGGTCAGTCAGTGTTAAATTTCTCGATTTTTGGACGTTAATATCTAAATAACCGTTTGAGATGTGTTTATGAAATTTGGAAGACGTATGTATTTCGCAAGTCTTAATAAATGAGCCAAATTTGACAGGTTTATGTTGAATAGTTTTTGAGTTATGAGGTGGTCAAAAGTGGCTCCAAATGGTTCGTGTAATATTACACACGGTGCTGCTCGTCAATTCTGTTAGCTAAGAAATTGACTTGACACGCTCCGCGTGTCTAGATTTGGTTTAAGTAAATAATACTAAAGTAAAACTGAGTAGGAAAAAACACCTCGGTAATTTCTTGCTGCTTCTTCTCCCGGGCCCTCTAACAGTAGGGCTTTGTTGAAGCATTGCCTTGCATGACTTTCAAAAAGTCTTTGTTTACACCAAACCAATTTTGAAAAAAATATTTGAATTTTAAATTTCATAATGTGGTATGGAAAATATTTTAATTTTAAATACTTCGAAATGGCTTTATCCCCTCCCCTCTTCGGAGGCAAGGGTATGTAGAGGTTTTGAAAACCTCCCCCTCCGGACCCTTATTTAATTAATGAATGATCCAGAAAATCTAATAATCCCGTAAATCACTACAACAAGTACCCACACGTGTTACGACATTATAATTTATTGAAGCTAGTGGGGCGGTGGAGCGTTGATAAATAAATTAGATTACGAATTATGTACGACGATGTCCGCGACGATCGTATTATGTACCAAAACGAGCTTATTATGTACCACAATGTACTCGCTCAATGAAGATTGTCTCGCCAATTATTTCATAATAATTTTACGGTTCGTTCGCGTTACAAATGTGTACAACTGTTATACGCGCACTGCGCGCTTCGTGTTTTACGAACATTTATTACATGTTAACGATATGACACTGAGTAACAACGTCTCATCATTGTTATAAAAGTATTAATAATATATTAACTACGTAGTTAAGGTTAATAAGTTAACTTAGATTTAGACAAAATATGTATTTCTTTCTATCTCTAAGCTGACCGACCCTCAAACACTCAAAATCTAATATTAGCATGGCCCTTGTTTAGAATATAAGATATATCGGGTCTAGCAGGACATAATCATTATTATTGTATCATACATTTATTATTCGCCTTAAATTAATCTTCTGTTACACAAATAGCCTCGTAATAGGACAGTTGTAACGCGCTGTCATGTCATAACGTACTGTAACTGTAACATGTTATTAAGTTGTCGTCGGAAGACTGCGCTCTGAATGAGGTTTGTTAGGTTAGGTTAGGTTACATTGACTACATTGTAAACTTCCTTGTCTCCTGAGATAGATGTTAATCAGTTAACGATGCGTCAGTATCTAGATGTGCAGTCATGTTATGTGTTGTACATTTCAATACACTTGCATGAGCACGGATAAGGGTGCCATTGCTGTAAACCGTCGCATTACATCAGTACACTAACGGTTCAACACGTAATTTCATAGACGTGGGTAATTTGTTGCACAAACAAGTTTTGTTCCTGATAATATCTCTTGTTCGTATGAAATAATATTAGTGGTGTTAATTTATTCAGTTTGTGTCGGTTACTCTTGTCGATATTCGGTATTCTAATGTGGAAATGTTTTTACTACAGTGCTATTATTAATTTAACTTTAAGTAATTTGAAAATATATCTAAATAATTGAATGTTTCTGACTTTATCAATAAAACATACTTGTGGTTGTCAGTAAAAGTTACTTACGTCACAGCATCCGCTGGACCGCGCATCTCTGGAATGTCTTACCATTAGGGATCCAATTTCCGAGCATGGATATCAATTTTGCTTTTTAGTCAGTCCTTCAATCTATAAAAATGCTAAAATGGATAATGATGATACTAAATAGAAGACTGGATTAAAATATGCAAACACACAGATTTATGGCAACGAATTGACGATAACAATAATATTTTTTAAATTATTCCGTATTTTCCGTAAATTAAAACATACGTATTAGATAAAAATATTAGTTGTCTTTATACTGTAGAAACTAGAAAACATTATACGCTGATAAATAAGTAATTTTGAAATTACTGTAGCTACTATCACTTGAGAGTTTTCTTTGTGCTTTTTGTCATTTCCTACGGTCTGTTCTGAAAGTCTGTTCTTGGTGATCGAAATTAAATCTTGAATTATAGATTCACATTTTGCTTTCTTCACTGGTCACGGGCAGGACCATGACGCTGTGAAGTATTTAATATAATCTGTGATTACGTTGATCGCTGCTATAAGCTAGTTATCGACAATAAGTTCAACATCGCGCACATCCTTAGCCCTCGGCGCGTTCAAATTATGCCAAGTTGGACAGTAAGCGCGACCGGGCGCATGCCGCAAGTCGCAGGCCGCATGCCGCATGCCGCACGCCGCGGCCGCACGCCGCATTACATCGTATTACAAACCACAATTTACATTCCGATCTCATCTTGCGGAATAACTGAATAAACTCGAGTGTGTTTTATTTCGCTACATCCGTTTTATGCTTCAGGTGGGATCGCTCATTTTATTATTTCTTATTCTGGAAGTGCCGGCGGGGCGGTGGGGGGTGGTGGGGGTAGTTTATAGAACCACTTCTGACACTGGAGTAACTGGGGTAACAACTGGTCCTACATACAAGAATGCAAGGGTTTTTCGTAATTTAATTACGAGAAAACGTATCGTAGAGTCGTTTTTTTAAAACTAGAGATCCATTCTGCGGTTCATTCAACTTCATTCCTTTACGATCTAGGGCATGCATAATGCTGGACAATTTAGTAACAAAGCACTTATTTGACAAAATATCTATAAGTAATTATTATTATCATAGTTGTAAAACGAGTTGTAATATTTGATTAAGCTGAGGCTCGATCAATAACGTACTCATACATTATAATTCAACAACTGCATTCGCGCAAATTACGGGTTTGTCAAAACATGTTGAATAGACTATAAATTAATGAGCTAGCCTCGGCTCCAAATGTCGGCTTTACCCTACCACTTGGCGCACTTGACGCACTTGGCGACCGTATTACTTAGCACATTGCTGTAATCAATTAATTATTTATTGAACCTGCCATTGGTTGCAGCATTATCATAATAATATTATACCTAGTTATGGTAAATATTTATTCTGTTTACAACTTTATATTGCATCGTTAAATTGTTTGTAGGTAACCTAATGATTTGTATTTAACAAAATAGTAAGTACCTATCTAAGCTGCATTATATATAATCAAACATTGTAATGAATTGTTTTAGTAATAAAACAAGTACAAACATGTACAACCAGTCCTCGTGGAAGATCTGAACTGCTCCTGTCTCGTGTCATGATCGTGTTACACGAGACATGAGCATTGTGTAACTTGTGGTTTCAAATCATTTTCCACCCGGCTAGTCTTTTGGATAGTAGCTAGTAGGTATGTATTATGAATACTACGTCCACCACATATTCAAAATGAACGAATGCTAACAGCTTTGCTGATACAAAATATCTGGAGAAATATACAACGTTTAGGTACCTACTAAAAAGCTCCCTCTTACTTTGTGGAAAAGTGTGTCGAACAAAATTCTGCGGGCATAAAGGATAACAAATAGGCATTATACACTATATAGTACAGAAAGCTCAATCTTTGGATTCAGATGAAAGCAAACCGGCTATAGGTATAACCGACAAATAGGCTACACAAATTAACCACGCGCATCGGTTTAATTGCACTTCAACGTGAACATGAATATACCGAGGGGACAACGGTTTTTGATTTTAATTATAAAATTTACAAAATACGCGGCCTATAACAGGTGATATGGAAGTAGGAAACGGGCAAGCATTTAATTTGGTGTTAAGTGGACTGTGGAAGTAATGGGGAGGCGGTAGAGATGTAGCGACAGAAAATACAGTTCACAGCGCGGCTGCGTTTGAGGCTTTGAGTCTTGTGACGAGGACGGTGTTGTTATGGGCTTCAACCCATTAATGGCCCACTACTGGGCACAGGTCTCTCCTCTTGAGGAGGCCTAGGGCATGCTCCACCACGCTGCTCCAGTGCGGATTGGTGGAGGGGTTAGTGGCCAACCCGAGTGTCGGAAGTTTTCAAACCGCCCGAGGGCCTCCGACATGGCTTAACGACTGTTATCTTGTGATAACAACCGGGACCGACGGCTTTACGTGCCCTCCGAAGCACGGAAACGCTCAAGAATTTTTTGCCACTAGCGGTCACCCATCCAACTACCGACCGCGCCCGCTGTTTTGATCACATAGGATCGTCGCAAGCCGCTGGGCTATGAGCGCTTGTTGTTATGCCTCGCTCGACATCCGTGGATGGTAATAGCTGTCCTGAGATAATAAAGTGTTGCTAGAGAAGTAAATATCCATCCTCATAGCCCTGCTAAAATGTAAAAGCTCTAAAGCTTAAGAAAAGCTGTAAAGCTTCTTTTCGTTTCAGTATAAAGATGTAGAGTCGCTGTCTATGACAGATGTTAATTAGTAGTGGTTCATGAGAATGTACGGATTCTGCCTTTAATGCGTGTTTGCTTAGTAGTCGTACTCGTTATAGCTACAGTTTGTTGGAGACGGAAAGTATTTATTCTCTACAATGTAATAGAGACTTACTGTATTTAGCGTCTCACAAAAGCTTCATCTTTATGCATAAAATACCCGTTCTTTTATCGTCCCTCAACTTTAATTCTACGACCTTCATAAAATACAGCATAAAATTCAGAGATATAGTGACGAACCTGCCCTCGTTTGTGAAAAAAGAATTGAAGAGCAAAAACTTTTTCTATTTCTCTCACGATTGACAATGGTTGTACATAATGTCTGAAGTAGGTACGAGCCGTCGCGCGTCGGTGCAGAAGTCAAGTGTACCTGCGTAGTGTAGCTGTAGGTATACGGTTCGGCCGAGTGAATGCTCGTTTTCCATTTTCTTTGACAAGTACGAGATGAATTCAAGATGAATTAGGTAGGAACGGGACAAGGGACAAAACGCGACCTGCGACGTTTCTCGACAAATGAGACCTTTTCCGTGCTCTCGTCTTTGAACAGAACTATGTCACCTTAGTTGTTTCTGAACTGTGCTTCTTATATTATCAACATCTAGAGTAGAACACTCTAGAATCTAGATGATCTTTTGAAACAAAGTTCACAATTTTTCTTTTAGCTGCAGTGTACTGACATCCAATGGTGCTAACAAATTCAGATAGGGTTCTTTCTACTGGTGTTTTGAGCGCACCCGGGATCATTACTTTACAGGATTTCTTTTTACAGATGTTGTATGGAAGCAAAGACCAAGTAAGGAGGAAATAATAGGTTATTAAAAATTACCTACGATGCATATTTGTAAGCGGCACTTGTGGAGCCATATAAGTACAGTTGCAGTGTGGCTGGGTGGTCGGTGGTCGGTGGTCGGCGGGCAGTCGGTTGGTGAGCAGGAAAATTGGAGGCGCCTATTAGTCCTGCGCGTAATGTTTTCCTCCATTAATTTAACGATCCAACCGGAGCGTGGCGCCGGCTGTCTCCGCAGTTTATTAGCGTCATTTCTCTTACAGCTGATGAAATATAAACTATGTAGGTACCTACTGATTATTGAGTTCTCGACCGATATAATACCGTTTGCGGTTGATCCATTGATATGAGTATTGAGTAGGCGCCAACGGATTATCCGCAGATTATAACGGCGCGGCCCCGTAGCTTAGTTGGTGGTGACCCTGTCTCCGAAGCGAGGAGTCCGAGGTTCGATTCACATTCTAGGCAGACATTTAAGTTACAGATGTTGGCTATAGGGTGGCTGTTGTATCATATTTATGTTGTCTATACTCTTTGCCACAATACCTCTGTGTCACAATACCTTTAAACTTCGAATAATTGAAGATTACTTACTACAATAGCACAAATTATACTGGTAGTTACGGTAGTTTTAATGGCAGGCAAACCTACCATTGAAGGACAAATAAAGCATATAAATCTAATTCTGTTCTGGGTCTCCACCGCTTAATTAACACCTCGTCCTACTCACAGATGGTATCGCCAGCCAAGGGATTTATGAGTACCTCGCTACCTCGTTTACCAGTAGGTATACTACGGCGTTCCCTAGCGTACAATCAATGTTCTACAAGTTTATCACTACTTATTATAATTAAGTCCCGTCGCGGTCGCGGCAGTGTGTCGTATCGCAAGGTTTCAAAACGAATGAACGGATTTTCAAACAGTTTTCACCAATGAGTATATGATGGTTCGCAGATAGATAGTGCTTCATGAATGAGGAACGTTTATGATGAAGGTTGAACAATGTTGGCTGAAACAATACGATATTTGTTGAAGATGTCGGTAAAAATCATGCCGGTTGGGAGCTTATGCGGCAGGGTTCGTCCTACAGTTTTCTCGTCTACCCCATAGTGTGGGGTATCGTGGAAAAGGTCTTTCAAAAATATTATGGGTTTGCAAAGAGCATTTAATTCAGGGGTCCGTTTGCAAATTTTTATAGCGTTAAATTTCCCTATCACCCATTTCAGTTGAACCCAGTATAGATGTATTTATTTTGCTGGTGAGAAGCAGCGGCAGGTTGCTAGCATTCAGTAACGAAAACCAGGTAAAAAAATAAACTATGTCTCTGGTACAAATCGCATGTATGTTCATTATTCAAACAGTGCCAATACTACGAAACACTATCAAAACAATGAGACACCGGTGAGCTGCCATTGTTCAATAACATTGTCTTTTGAGACAACGCTTTGCTCTACTGTTCGTTTCATTACATCGTTAGTAGGAGCAGGGTACGTTAATTTCAACAGGTCGGTAGGCGAGGGCGCAATGTACGTCCACCGTGCTCTTATTGTGGGGTAGCGACGCCGATCGCGGGGTCCGCTCCGCGGCCTGTCACGGGGATCGATAAGGGCGCGGCCTCACGCGACCGTTCACCTGTTTTCGTACTGTTTGGTAACATCCTGCCCATTGTCTGTAATGAGGATCTGTTTTGTAATTTTCCCTGCTTAATAATACTGTCTCGCAAATTAGTAATGCATTATTGCACCGAGAATATAGGTAGCCCGATTGTTAATGCCCTTGAACGCTCAATCGTCGTAGTATTGAATCTCAGACAGACTTTCTCAGGACAGAATATGCGATGAATTTATGTTATCGCATATTGGTTTTGTGTGTGATTGATTTCGTTCGTCTCAGTGGGTGGACCCGGGTACAACACCTAATCAGTGCGCTAAAAAAAGATTACTCATAGGAAGATGATGGTGACTGTTTGGTGGACCAGTTCCGGAATTGTACACCACAGTCAGGACAGATTCTTACCGAATGGCATAACAGTGACGTCAGATGTCTATTGCCAAGAATTGCAAAAAATGATGGAGAAGCTCGCAATTCAACAATGAAGACTGGTCAATCGCTCTTCCCAATTCACAAAAACGACAATAGCTCATTACGCATTGAATTTGAAAATTAAACAAAGAATTAATCATTCTTTAATTATGCACATTGCGGCGTCGCGTCGGTCGATCTCATCGTCTTCTTTTTAACACAAATTTTAAAGATTAATTCTGACGGTTTTATCAGGGAGAGAAACACTCGGTGAATAATTTAAAAGTTATAAATTGGAATCAAATCAAAAGAGAGCAAAAATATTCCAAAAGTTAAATTACTCTCAAAATTTTTTTATTTGTGACAACCGTGCTATATAATATAATAGATAAATATCAGTGAATAGCTCAGATCAATAAAAAGGCACTTAAATATCAATAAAATAGTGTCAGCTAAGCTAACCGTCAATTAATAACAAGGTAGGTGATTGTCCTCGTTTATTCTAGTTTATAGTACCGCGTCGTACAATGTATGTACCAGATATCACACGTAGCTACGTACCTAGTTAGCGGCGAGTTGATTGGTGGCATTGTTCTCTATAATCAAGCGGTCGACCATCCACCGTCCACCGTCCGCCGTCCGGCCGGGACTACACGACAGACATTCTATGTATTGTCGTGTATTGCACTGGGATAGTTCCCAGGGCAAGTTCCCTTAGTAGTCTAAGGGAATGTGCCCACTAACCGGATTAATATCGAGACATGTTTAAACAAATTAAAAACTGTGGACAATAACAGTACAATGCAAATATTATTGGATTGTTCTGTTTGTCAACTAAGTCGAATAAATGGATTTTTAAGCCATTCGAGTATCGTTTATGATCACCATCAAATATATGCCGAAAATAACTGGCTAAAGATTGTCTCATTTCAAGACCTTGGGAACAAGCTTTTGATGCTGAGAAGAGCTGGAGAGACTGCTCTTTCTTTCTCTTCTGTTTTCATTTTTGGGCAACTATGCATCACTGGTTCCTTTGATGTCCCTGATGTTCATGCCTCATGGGCGACGGGGGCTACCTATCATCAGTTGGCTCGTTCGCTCGTTTGTAAACTGTTCACATGCAAAAAATAAGCGCTTCTTAATAAGAATATTTTTAATACCCTTAATATAGTTAGTCAATATTAAATAGCATTCCGCAAAGTGTGAAGGCGTGTTTAGTTTGCCGTAGTTCATTAGCCGAGCGCCGAGCGCCGAGCGCCGAGAGCCGAGCCCCCGAGCTTCATTAGGCGGCTTCTAATTAAAATATATTGCTCCATATATCTCCCTCGTCACTATCCGTGTTTTGGCGCCGTCATGAATACTGAATATGGAAGCATGTTTTAGCGATAAACTACAGTAATTTTTATTGCGTATTTAGAAAATGAATTTTCTCGTCGATTACGTAATATTAGACAAAGAGTTTACAAACGTGTTGCAGATTTATTACTTAATCAGTAAGGTTTTACTTAAGTGGTTCGTCCGTTTCCTTCTTAGGAGACATTCTTCAGTGATGTCTTTATAGTAACCTAACAATTCAGCCCACCCTGCGTCATTTCTCTGGTCATTCGTCATCCACACTACAAAACCTGTTTGAGTCGTCCAACACTATCACATCAGGGCTGAGTCGCTGTTAAAGAACATACTTATTTTATTAAAGCCGAATGTAATTATAATTACAATGAGGTGCATAATTCTGTAGTAGCATGAATAGCGGAGGAGAAATGACGACTGTAAACACGTGCGGGACGTGACCGGCGACGCCGCCATTGAACCGAGATATCAACCACTTTATATCATAGAAATGTTTTCATAATGAAATGCTCAACATTCTTATAGAAAATAAAATATTTTTATTTTTATTTTCGCCAAGCGGGCCGTCTTCTGCTGCCTCGTACGACATCCGGTTCTGCTGGCATGGGATTGGATGGGATCACCCTGTATGTATGTAATGATATTCTCTCGAGGAAAAAATTTCGGGTTATACAATAACAAGGAAATTTTGTACAAAGTCAAATCACTTGAGTGAATTTAGGTAAATTGAAACAGATTGTCCGGGTCCCGCCCGCGTCAGAATAGATTTATGCATCAGCTGCATACTAAATTCTCATTGTCTTCAATCAAATCAATTGCTTTTATCGATTCCCATGTCTGTGCAAATCATTAACGGCAATTGAATGGTGATTGCGAAGTTTCTTCTTCAGTTTATTTCTGTGTCACTTAACCCTTTCGCTTTTCGCTACCCGAGGTCAACCCTGCTCGCTGGCGTGTCAAGGGGTATATATCGAATATATTTATTTAGGATATTATGCAAAATTATATTTTTATTTACAGTCTCAATTCTTTACGGAATGGTTCAGATACTTTTGATTGTATCACCAATACGTAGTCGTGACAGATCAATGATTTCAGTAGCAGAACGCAATTAAACAAATATTGTGTTTATTGCGTCAACGAATGACGCGCTGTTCTTGACTCGAGGCGAGGCTAACGTAATGAGCACATTTTAATGTTACTTTGTCAGTAGTATTTTAAGTAAAATATATTTTTTTATTAGTAAGTATTATAATTTTAAGTTAAGGCACAGAAGAAATAATAGTACCTAAAACGTTAAGGGTCAATGTTCAAGGATTATTATTCAGTTATTCAGTTCTTATGATGCTCTAAGAATATCTGTACTTAGAGATAACATTTATATAGTCAAATTATAATTAGATACCTGTTGTCTTGGTACTATTGGTTGGTGGTAAATAGCTGTAGCAGCCTTAATGCTACAGCTCCTAGGTGTTATCATTGATTGAATGGGCCATCGTTGCCCACGACGCGACGTGACCCGACCCGACGCCCTCGTTCGCGGTCACCACTCTTGTCCTTCGTGGGGCCGTGTCAACTGTCAGCGGCAACCGACAGACACTCTGTACACAACACCTTGTTTATTTTGCTCAATAAATTAAGTGCTGCCCCCACCGAGCCTCCTGTAGTTCAGGTTTATCTAGTTATAGGTATTGTCGGTAGTGGTATCAGTTGTATATTTTGTTCAATACAAATCAAATACCAGTGTGTACAATGACCTAGTTCAATGTGATCACAATGTAACACCACCGCATAATCTCAAACCGCTGTCAAAACTGCATTTTGTTCTACAGACCTATGTACATGTAATAATTTACTGAAACAGTCTCAGGGCTTATTGATATTATTGAAGATAAGATATTTTTTTTATTAACACTTGTTGGTATTGTGCTAAAAACCTGGCGTTTTAACTTTTACAGTTATCTTTTTAACCGACTTCAAAAAAGGAGGAGGTTCTCAATTCGACTGTATTTTTTTTTATGTTTGTTACCTCAGAACTTTGGACTGGGCGAACCGATTTTGATGATTCTTTTTTTAATCGAAAGCTGGTGCCTGTCATGTGGTTCCACATAAATTTTATTGAGATCTGACAATGGCATCCATGAGAAAACTACATAAGTCGTAAATTTGTGTTAAGATGTGCGCGACAAATTGACGAATAACTCAATATCACGCCAACCGATTTCGATGATTCTTTTTTTAATCGAAAGCAGGCGCTTGTCATGTGGTCTCACATAAATCTGAACGAGATCTGACAACTATGTAGTTTTTGAGACTTTGAAGTCGGTTATTTTTTGTTAGTAAAATTTAGATTATCTTAATCAAAGTAGGTACTATACAAAACAGGGTTGTTTGTAACTTAAAGTATTCCTGTTGGAGTGTGAAAAAAACTAAAATCCAACAATTTTGGAAATAATTTTATCACATAATTGGCGATGTAATTTATAAAACGAGTCCGAACACATACATAATTTCGAGGTGCCGTCTTTTTGGAACGAAGTTCCTCATCGCGCGTTGCGAAAGGGGGCTAGGCGGAAAATTTGGTAACGAAACATGGTAACGACACTTTTTGCCGTCGTAGTTTTTTTACATAGAAAGCAAGCCAGAGTACTAGGATAGCAAAAACATGCAAGCGAGTGTGCCAAAACAAATCTGGGGTATTAAATTTCTCATCGGCTTTGTTCTCCTCACAGAACACCTAATAATTAGTTAGAAAGGAGTTGTGGGCGTGGCAGGCGCGCCAAGATTATGCGCAAACGAGCACAATCCTCAAAAACACGCGATCGCGCTGTTTAGTGACTCGCGAGCTCCAACGGAGAAAAGTACTGCGAAATACTGTGACTAAATTACATAAAAATGCCTACATGTGCGGTAATTACTTGCCCTGCAAGAAGTGAAATGCTTAAAATAAACAAAGGAAGCGTTTCTTTTCATCGATAAGCAAAAAACTAGGATATTTTAGTTTAAATCTTTAAAAATGTCCTTCAAACGATTCTTTTCCCACAAAATATACATTGCGGGCTTCATGCGCTCCTCATTTTTAACACATCAAATAGAACGCGTAATGTATTAATTACATAGTAATAGCTCCAGCGTTGGGCGTAGTAAAAGATGACATCGATATTCGATAGATTCTTTCGAAGTTATATTATAAACAACGTTCTTAAATAATGTACATGTGGCCAGATAAATTTAATATTTTATGCATTGAAATATAGTTTGAAAGATAATGGAAGTATTTTACATCCTATTTTTTTAATAATATTTTTAATCCAATTTTTTATATCTTATAAGTGATCACAATCCCACCTGATGGTAAGTGGCGATGTAGTATGGGTGGTAAAACGAACTAAATTAGCAAAAGCCTATTCACTCTTGTCTTGAAAATAAGTAGGTAAGTATATATAATAAAATTTATAAAATACGTATGATGAAGAACAAATGAATCTAAATCTGACATACGTAGCGAGTTTCCAATATCCTATATTATTTTCCAATAATTATGTTATTTTTTATGGATTTAAGGTAAACCTTTATTTTACACATCTGTCGACCTTACGAAAATAAATACCGATAAAAGTTTATCGTCAGTCAATCCTTAGCTACAGTGTCACGCCCCTCACGCACACATAACGACCCTCGTGCGTATTTGTTCATTTTCGTAGTAGTAGTAGTAATGGAGGGGATCGGAACGGCGACAGCGGTTTCCATACAAATTACGCGCTATGCCCTTTCTAACTAATTATTAGATGTTCTGTGGTTCTCCTAGTAGCAATAGCTACTAGCTAATAGCTAATTTAATACCTTAGATTTGTTTTGGCACACTTGCTGCATGTTTTTGCTATCCTAGTACTGACTGCAAGGAACTTCGTTCCATCCGGGTGTCCCTTGACACCTCTCAAGTTTTTTTTTAATGTTGAGGTTCAGTAAGAAACACAAGAAGAGGACACACGACTGGTCCTTATACATTTAAATGTACGAAAGTAATTGTACCACGAGTACTCAATATGAATCACGTCTATGAATTAGGATAGGGGAAGTCAGTGAGCGGTTGGTTCATTTCCCGAAGTGTCACGTTGAAGCAGCACCGACGCCGCCGCCACCGCCGCAGCCCGCCGGCCGCCCATTGCCGAGGGCGAGGCCGACACGCGACACCGGCAGCCGCGCTCCGCTGCCGCCGGCCACGGGAGCTCGCGTCTGCTGGTCACTGCCTCACTGGTCACAGTGGTCACACACCATCGCACGCCCGCGGCCCGACAGCCGACAGTACAGTGGTGGCTCGTCGCACCTATCACTTTGACCTGTCATTTGCTACAACTCAACGTGTTTATCAGCGAACGGTTGATGAATTTGCGCACAGAGTCTCACCTGATTAATACGTACTAATTGATAGACAACGTTCCTACAGTGTACACCAGACGTTGAACTAGAAGCTTAAAACATTAAGAAAGGATTTCTGAAAATGTATCCCCTAAAATTAACTAATAAGTCAATTTCATTCGATTTCAGTTGACTTGAAATAAAGTACATAAAAGTTGCCACTAAAACATGCGACACAATCTTACGTCTATCTATTCGTAAATTACGAAGATCGTATTCTTAACGGTGATGATGCATTCTACAGGAGATCAGGAAGATATCGTTCAAAACAGTTTGTTTCAATTATTGATTCAGCCTGAAACAAAAGGTTAATACAAGGTAAAAGATTCTGAAAACATTCAGATCTAACAAATCCTGCCCTCCTCGAACTGACAGGCATGTCAGAAATTACAAATGGCCCCTCGCATCGACTGCTCCGGCCCCTCTGAGGGTTTACAGAAACACCGTGATCCCTCACCCTGCACCCTGCACCCACTCGTAGATCATTCCATTAAGTTCTGTGCTGTCCTTTTACAGAACGTTTTGTATAGTCTGCTAATAAGCATTTCTTATGAAAGGCGCAATCTTTAAAGTGAAATGAAGCTTTACAAATTGAAAGGGGTGGATGTAGAGTGCGTATTAGAAAGTAAGGGCAGTGATTTTATGTTTACGATAAAAAAAGCTTGGAATACCTACTACGAACATATACATTGGCACTAGGGGTAAAAAAATAGGTAGGTTGTTAATGACGGGGATGGTCGATGAATTAAATAAAATATAATTTAACCGTTAGGAACTGACTGAAACATTTTTATACATATTAGGTCACAGAAAAATTGGCAATGAAAAATAACAAAAAAACAAGAATATAAAAATAGTGCTCGCCTATTTAAATAAAGAATAATAATAAAATTAAAAAGCCTCGAAGTGAAGACGTCTTGGACGGCTGGAGTTTTGCCACGAGTCTTTGACGTGCGTGAACATAGGTAAACAATTCAAAACAATTAAACTATTCAACGCAATCTATGTTCATGTAAAGATCTAATATTTATTATTATTATTATTATTATTATTATTTATTTATAGACGAGCAGCTAAGCTGATGTGTCTATATCAGTTGTGCTGAAAAATCATTTTTTCTTTAGTGAGAGCTTCTCTGATTTCAACCAGCTATCGAGACGGTTTTTAAAAGCATTAATTGAAGTAGAGGAAACAATCTCTTTAGGTAACTTGTTCCAATTCCAAACCACTCTATTGCTTAGAAAGTTATGTGCAGCTGTTTTACAGGTCGGTACTCTATACAATTGTATTTGGTGTCCTCTGTATATTCTTCCATTATCTTTAAGGTTATAAATGTTCTGTATATCAGGTAAATCATAGTAATGGTTGAGAATTTTGTATGTTTCAATCAGGTCACCACGCAGGCGTCTTTCTTCAAGGGTTGTGAGGTGTAGAGCATGGAGTCGCTCCTGGTACGATTTACGACGTAGAACATGTGGCATCTTAGTGGCTCTTCTTTGTACATTTTCAAGTAAATTAATGTCTTTTTGGTAGTAGGGGTTCCAGATTTGAAAGGCATATTCCAGTAAAGGTCTTATGTAAGTTTTATAAATTTTTAGGAACACTCCAATTGTCATCATTTGAAAGGACCTCTTGATTACATAAATAAATGAATTTGCTTTTTTAACTATTGTGGATATGTGCTTTTCCCATTTCAAATCAGATGTGATAAATACACCGAGGTCTCTCTGGACACTAACTGATTCAATGACCTTCCCGTCTAAACTGTATGCCACTTTAGGATTAGGTTTAGGTTAAGGTTTATTTACCAAAGACTTGCCATCAGGTGGAATTGCACATATACAGTAACTTCTAATAATTAAAATAAAACTAAATTGATCCACCTAAGGTTCGTTCAATCAATTGGATAGTATTGCCAACAATGTTAAACGGTTAGTTAACAGATATGTCGGTAAACACGAAACACGGGCCGTTTGGCGCAGTGCCCGCAGTGCCCGCAGCACTGTGCGGGGAAGCCCCGGCGCGGCGCGATGGTAGCGCACTTGAATAACTTAGTTTCCTCTAGATTAGACTTTCTCAAAGTGGACGGTAACGTCTCCGTATGAGCCGGGACATGGAGACAGTTAAAAGGGTTGGCGGTTTATTAAAAAAGGCTACCTACATTTACACGGTAATTCTGTTCGAATTAGGTAGCAAGTTTGTCTTCATTTCATTATTAAAGAACTGACATTAGTAATCAGTTAAATTTTTTTACTAATTTTCGCGTAATTTTCGCAGTAGAGACGCAGTAAAGTAGTATGGTGGAGTATATGAAAGTTTGAGAGCCATTGCTTTACCACAACGATCCCGCGGGAGTCTTTATCTAAGTTATTGCTGCCCTGCTCTACTTTATTGACCATACTATAATGAGTTGAGTTATACTTTATTTCTCACTGTTGAGAGCACCCCAGTGGTGGAGGGCTACATTTCGCGAATCTGAATTTCTTCGATTGTATAGACTTTAGTATTGTTAGCTGCGTGTGTATTCAAAATATCTGCCAAATTATTACTGCGATAATCTTTTTTGCATTATCATTTCGTTGGACATATAGGAAAATATGTCTACCACATTAGTGAAAGTGTAATGTGACCGAATCATGTCCAACTTTAAATATTTCGACAATCGTGGGACTATTTTACCTTTTAGGATGGTGATATGATGTGAAATAACCATTGTTTAAATAATAAACGCTTATCCGCAGTAGGTTATTTATGGTTATTTATGGACAACACATAATATTATAACACATCACAATAACACCCATGACCCGAGTACAAATTATTTATCACATTAGTAATCAGTTAAATAAATACACATAAATATCTGCTCCAGCCGGGAATCGAACCCGGGACCCCTCGCTTCGCAGGCAGGGTCGCTACAACGAGGCTACAGGGTCGTCATTTAATTTAACTCTAAATGGACTCTAAATAATGAACAGTTATTCAAACATTGCACCCTAGAGTCATATAAAGTTCAGTTGGTGATCTTACGAGAGCACTCGGGCTCTCTATAGGATGAAGTAAGCGAATTTTGTTAATGAATAAACGTTTTCTCGTTTCAGTGCCGATGCGCCCGCTGCCCAACATCACCAGCGTCGAGTTGGGATTGAAAGAAGGTACCTAATTCTTTTTGTATATAGCCATCAAACGATTGGGCAAGCGTTAATGATAAGTGTTCACTTTTGCTCACGGACATCACCAAGATCAAAGGTACCAATACTACCAATGACACAAATCTGGCCAAGAAAGAAAAGAGAAGAAAGAAAGTATGCACTGGTTCTCAAGCTTACAGCCAGAAAATGTACGCAAGAGCCCAAATGCAAGAGATTGTTTGTCTGTAATATGTGTTCACCGGCACTTGCTGCTGCTGGATTACTGGATCATCGAATGTCAACGAAGAGCTACACTAACTTTGCTGGCTTGCTTGAGTCAGGAGTGAGCAAACTAATAATTTCTATAGGAAAAATTAGATTGTTTGCATTGAATAAGCTCCGAAACTACTGAACCGATTTGAAAAATTCTTTCACTGTTGGGAAGCGTAACTATCACCGAGTGACATAGGCTATATTATATTTTCAAAAAATTTGGGATCCTTAATGAAACTTCAATAATGTAACCCAAGGTGTAAAAAAATAAGAAAACCGAAGAAAAACGAGGGCGGTGACTCGTCTGTAATAACAACTAATCTGATAACGAAATGTTTCCAGGCAGCTGCGCACTGGGCGATGTGGTGTACATGCCGGGGGACGAGTTCCCCGGCGCGGGCCCCTGCGAGCGCTGCAGCTGCGCCGGCGGCAGCGTGGTCTGCAGCAAGCAGCGCTGCGAGCCGCGCGCCGGCTGCAAGGCCGTGCACCGCCCCGACCACTGCTGCCCCACCTACCAGTGTGGTCAGTACCCTACCCTCGCACATGACACCCTCCTCACCTTACTTCGGTTAGGACACATCACGATAACCGGATAGGATTAAATAGGTGCAGTCTAGCCATTCATTATTCCAAATTCAAAATCCTCAAAAGATGGTCTGAGATTTCACAGCTCGCAGATTGCTTCATTCTAGCTGAATTGAGCAGGTAAATGGAAACTTGATATGCTGTCTTTTGTTGTTGTTGTCTTTTGTTGTTGTTGTTGTTTGTCTTTTGTTGCGTTTGAAGCATGTTGGAATGCTTGTAAAAAATAACGTTCTAGAATTTATCACATTCGTATGATAATTTTTAAAGTGTTATCATCATAGCCAGTAATAAGAGTAACTTCGGTACTCTGATTGTCCATAATGCTGATTCACTTATGGATCAACAATTAATGCTGGTCTATTACTTTCGTTTATTATTTTTATTATTATAAGGTAACTGTAATATGATATATCATGGAGTATAGAGTATAGTATATAGTATAGTAAAGGAGAAATGACTCTTATCTACAAAAGTGTCCGTCAAATTGCGTTAAATTGGTGGCGCCACGGTAGCAACAGGGTAAATTTAAACTACAAAGGCAGTTGAAGTTTGGTATACAAGAAAGTCACTGTTTAACTTCAATCAGTCAACAACTGCTACATTTATGCCATACCCTTTGCCTACGCTAGCGCCAATTTACTGCTTATAGCTGCACACTTTCACCTTTCCCCCCATATGAGTCTGTTCTCCTTTACCTCTATCCTCCATGTGATATATTCACAGTATAGTTATATGATAAATCGATTGAATAGCTTGTTTCAGCGTTATGGGCATGAAAAATTACTGTAATTAACTGACATGAAACTCATTTTTCAATGACTATTTTCACCCGCAATGTCGTCATAGTACGTCAATATCGCACTGCAATACGTTTTCGTGACGTATTTTCCATAATTTCCGGTTTTACTTCTAGCGGTACCAATTGGTATTGATTACGGATTAGGAATAATTATTCGACCTGACGTCACTTGTTAATTGCTATACAATGTAGTCAGTCACAGAATAGAAAAATTATGTGAAATGTTATAGCTTTAGTTGCCATGAACTTATTTTTATTGTTTGATTTTGAAGATCCAAAGAAGTCAAAGGAATTCTTGATTCAGCATCGGTCTCAGTTACATTCCTGCTGCCCAAATATCGGGATGAAGGCAGGAAGCACCTTTGAGATTATTTTTTTATGATAAAGGTCGTATGTCGTTATATACGGGTATTCTCATCAAATTCCTGTCCTCTCCATTCTCTTCTCTTGGTGAACTTTGCTGAACAATGGATACGGTACTAGATCCCTGCTACTGGAAATCGCTGGGCCGTATTATACCCAGTATAATCCTGATAGGCAACGATACTTTAAGATTTTCAAGGCTAGCTGCCTTCTTGTAAACATAATGGACCATGAAATGATTTTACGTACTTACATGTTTCGCTTGCAGCATTGTAAAGCCGGTAGTTAAGTAGTTTCTTGTTATATTCGTTCACCCTTACCCTGTCCATTCCAGAATGCGAACAAGAAGGTCGTGTGTACGGCAACGGGGAGAAGCTGGTGGACCCGCAGGACCCGTGCAAGGTGTGCTACTGCCAGGGCGGGGAGGTGGTCTGCCGCCGCATCGCCTGCTTCGTGCGGGACGACTGCCGGCCCCGCCTCGTGCCGGGCCGGTGCTGCCCGGAGTACGACAACTGCCCTCTCAGAGGTAACATGATGATTTGAAACATAAATATTAGGTACGGACTTGGGTCTTGGGCTTTATTTGTATGCCAATAAGGTATTAATTCTAAACCAGGGTATTAATGAGAATTTGTGAATCCAGGGTTTCTAAACTGTCATTGAGCTGTAATTTTAGAAAGCCTTGGTTATATATCTTTTGTTACTGTTGTATATATTTTGTTCTGTAACAGAACAGAAAATTGCTTTATATCCTCACGACATAGAATTCTTTATTTAATACTCTTTTGTTATACAATCTTAAGAGCTGGTGAAAGTACGTGCATCATGACGTTAGAAGCACTATTCTGTTGTTCTTGTTGTTAGACAGTTTCGAGTATTTTAATTATTTTTGTAATGTTACTTATTGATTAATGGCACTTCACCTTATGAATTATGTTTTTATATTTCAGGAGTTACAACTCTTTCTGGCCTGACGCCGATAATCCCCAGTACCTCAGCAGTCGAAAATATTGATAGTGGTGCGCTGCCTTCACCGCCAAATGAAAATATCAAACAAGAGATCACGATAAAAGAAATAACTCCGGTGTCAGAAATCCCAGTCATCACTGATGTGAAGATAAAGGAAATTCTGCCTTCGCCTGCAATGGAAGTAGCCGAATATTCGTCCTCTAAGTCGCCCCTGATAACAAGAGAAGCTACTTCGGAGAAGAGTGTTAACGAACAAAATGCCAAAACTGAAGCTCCACCTGTTATTGAACCTTCACTTTCGACGGCGGCATCTTCCGAGTTACCATCGTCGTCAAGTAGCGATCCCGCCAAAACCAAAAGCTCAAACGATCCGTCTAAGATCAGTCTTTCTACTCAAGATACCATTAGTAGCGAAATTTATCCACCAATACTTTCAAGTATTGCCACGATGGGTGCTGGATCAATAATTCCTGATGCTGTTCCTGTTCTATTAACTACAAAGGCCCCAATTATTGAAGATGAAGATTTATCACCCATTGATCATAATCCTCTGTTTCCACCAATTCCTGATGATTTGACGGTTTCAAGTAATCATGAAGACGAAATAGTTCAACAAGAACAAAATTTGGATTCTGATCATATGATAGATGTTCATGAAATAGTAAGTGTATCTAGTTCAACAACACCAACCGAAGCACCTGCTGTTAAAGAATTACTAACAACTACAATGTCATCTACAACTGATTCCTTATCTTCTACTCAAGATATGTCCTCAGAAGTAAGTCTTTCCAAAGAAAGTATAATGACAACGGAATCATCAAAAGAGACCAGTTCAAGAGAAAATTCGATGCTTAATTTAAGGTCTGCTATACCAACAGAGATTCTTAGTGTTCCAGCATTGGTAGCCGAGAGTGTAACTGAAGAACCGGAAGAGTCTACTGGAATGCCTGTCACTGATGTCACTGATTCATTTGACTCTTCCCCAGAAATTATAATTGGACCTGAGACAGTGGATATACGTGAAGATAGTCTCAACATACCGGTTTTAAATGTTGAAAAGGACTTTATTAGTTCCACTGAAATCGATATTCCCTATTCAGATTCAACGTATAAGCCTGAAGATATGGATGATGTAACCAGTTCTCATGAATCTCAAGACCCAACTACTAATTCCATTTCCAAATCTAATGTTGGCACGGAAATAACGTCTCAAACTGAACTAAGTTCCATCCCTATTGAAACAAGTGACCAAAATCCTCATGAAGCTTCTGAAAAACTGGCGAAAGACAAGAATTCTACTTCAACTTTGGATCCTGCATTATTGGATGCCAGTACAACAACAAAATTATTGCCTGTGACTTCAGAAGAAATCACAGTCCCCAAGGTTTCTCCATCAGATAATAATGAGTCATTTGATAATGGAGAAACTACGGAATTCATGCTCACATCCTTTGGTTCATCTGAGAGTGTAACGGAACCAGTAGAGTTGATTAAAATTTCAACAGATAAAGAAAAGAGTTCGGCTATAATTGAACCGTCCCACGGGAGAAATAATAATGTACTTACCGATCTAATTAACTTAGTCGGCGACGTTGCATCAATTAGTGATCATACTGAAAGTTCAGAAATAGAACATCCTACAACTAGTCGTACGACTATATCCGATTACGAAGAATTACTACCAGTAAACTCTGGTTACAAGAGTAAAAATAATAATCGTAATCAGAATTCTATTACGGAGATACCATTTAAAAACAAGGCTCCGGTTGGTAACAAGCAAAAAGTGGTAGAAATTGAAGATGAAGATACCGACAGTATAACAGATTCTCCTCCACCACACGATAAGGTAGAACCAACTACGCGACGACCAATCATCGATAACGTATCAGATGATGTTAAGCAAGGTAATAAGACAGAAAAGATCGGTAAGAAAGACATTGAAATAATTACTCAATCATATGTTCCGACCATTAATAGAAGACCAACGAAGGTCGTATTGAAAAAGAGTAACGAAAAACCTGTATCTGAGGAAGTTACGACCGAGGGTGCTTTAAAAATTTCTACAGAAAACAACGTGAATCTCATCAGCGACACTACCGTGGCACCAGTGTTTGCCGGTTCCTCTTCCGAAACGGAGGAGAAACCAGCAGAGGACGCCGACGACAAGACAACACCGGCGCAGTGAAGGCCGTTCTAGTACCGTCGACGGAACCTCAGCTTATCAGCATTTTCTAGCGAATAAGTTTCGTTCTTGAAACTATAAGTTAATGTAGAGACTATTAGGATAGAATTTAAACCCAATGTAAGACATTGCATCTTCGATTGGGCTTGGATTGCTTCCCGGACGCGACCAAACTCCGCAACAAGGGAAATATTAATAACTTCAAAGTAAGTAGACGCCAGTTGACTGGTTGAATTTATTAATTGTATTAGCTGGACAAATTATTTATAGTTACTTTAGATTAGCGGAACGCTAGAGACGGTTCGGTGCGAGCAGCGCCGAGGGCGATGTCAATTTATAAAGCGAATCAATGGTAGCTTTTCGTGTTAGATGATAAGTTATTTATTTTAGTGAGAAACGTGAGTAGTAAAATTGATATTTAAGCAACCAAGCTAGTCAACATGTGACACTCGGCGGCCGCGCGGCCCCCGCCTCACACCTCGACGCCACGCTGCCACGTTGCCATCTCGCTGCTATCCGCGTGTACGAGTATATCGAGAATCGAGATCGTGACAGATCACCCGCTTAGATTAGTTCCTCTCAGATAAACAACCAACATAGTCGACGCAGTCATCGAATACAGAAGTTCCGTTCGTGGGCGGATTTGACAAAATTTGGTACAAAGAGATTTAATATTATGAATATTGAAACTTATGAAGTAAATGTAAGGTGTAGTTGTATATGTAAATGTAAAGTGATTGCACTTAGTCTTCGATCTTGCACAAGTCGCGGTAACGTAGCCCGGCGCACACTGAGGACCTTCTCATTTGTTAAATATTATATTCTAGTGAAGAGTCTTTATATTGTAAGAATCTTGAACTTGCCAAATTACTGTATGTTATGGTTTTCTTAGGCCTCTGTGGGTGTTGCTTTCGATGTGTATTTAATATCCGTTCCCGTTCCCCCGAGCTGTGTCAGACCCCAGTCTCCCCGCGCTCCCCGCGCTCTGTCGCCCCAAGTCGAGTTTGAACCTGCTCCTTGCTCCGGAAGACCTTATCTTTTCCCGAGCAATAAGCGCATGTGCTCACTGTATTATTTAATGAATATTGTTTTTTTTTTACAAATAAAACAAATTTAGACTGAAATTGTTGTTTATCATGTGTGAATCCTTTACGAATTTAATGTGCCGGAAATAGATTGATATAGATGGAAATAGCCGGAAAACGAGTTGACAATCCATCTGATGGTAAGTGGTTGTCGTCGCTCATGAACATCAGCAACACCAAAGACATCACTGATGCGTTGCCGGCCAAGAAAGAGAAAAGAAAAGAAAGAAAGGACTGGCTCTCAAGCCCCCAACCGGAACACGACGAGTCGTTTGGCGGCTGACTCATGCTCAAGGGTGGTAGCTATCCAGCCGAACCCCATGGAGAAATAATAATAGTAATAATGGTATTAATTAACAATTAAAATCAATACAATCCCTCCGAGGGGCCATACCAACAGCGGGCTGGATTTAGTCGCCTCTTACGACACACATCTGGCGTGGGATTGGGGTTAGTATTCTAAGCCACCAGTACGGCAAGAATTCTCCCAATTAGTCAGTATGAAAAATTGTGAGGAAAAAGGAATTGTTTCTCGGAAATGTATTAGTCTGGTAACTGATGGTCAGTACATAAAACGGTTACAAACGTGGTAGCGTATGTAAGCGACGTTACTAAAGCTTGCCAAATCCTAAAATTAGGTATAATTTCAAACATTGGGCACCGGCCCCAGTTAGCAATGACTAATACTTTAAAAGCATCAATTTAAGGAGATAAGCTTTTATATAGTTTTTTTTTTCTTTTTTTATATAGTGCCAGTAGATAAAATTATTTATTGAAGAAGGTGAATAAAATGACAAGAGGATATAAAGCGCCTTTGAAGAGATTCATACGAGTATGTGTAACTGCAGATAGTTACGTGCGTACAGTAGGAGGTTGAGTAAGGAGAGAGTACCTCGAGATTAACTGAGGAAGATCACCTTCGCTCCACGTAGAGGCTAGAAGTTAGGGCAAAGAAGCATTTATTAAATTAACAAAAAGATCACGTTTGTCGTATGAAAGCCCCACTTAAATATTTATTTTATTCTATTTGTTGTTATAGCGGCAACAGAAATACATAATCTGTGAAAATTTCAACTGTCTAGCTATCACGGTTCATGAGATACAGCCTGGTGACAGACAAACGGACAGTGGAATCTTAGTAATAGGGTCCCGTTTTTACCTTTTGGGTACGGAACCCGAAAAAGATAGATCTATTGAAAAAGTAGAGGAGAAAACGGCTCTAGCTCCACCTTGCTATTTTTTAAATTACACATAGTTTTGGTGGTTACTGAAAAACTAAAACTGATTTGTTGGCACTGCAATGCGGCATCCCGCAAATCTTTGGCAAGGGACCACCCATGCAGGGCCATAGTGGCCATAGCCGCGCGCTCTACGCCGGACGATTGTAGCTGCCCGCCATTGAGTCATTGACGGTTGCTGTTATAGCTGGTCATAACTCGTGAGCCGCATGTTCAACTGTATCCTACTGGCAAACGGGCACTGTAGGACACAACGTGGGTAGCGAATGTTCTTAGGCTTTGCAGTAAAGCAGCACGGTGTACGAGTATTATACTTTGCTTATATAAGCTCAAGCTTATAAAGTCATATGACTGCAAGGAGTGAAAGAGTCATCTGTTTTGAATGATTTACTAAGACGAATCTAAGGCTTATTTTGTTCTGTATTTATTTGGTCTAATTATTAATTTATTAAAGAATATTTTAAATCTGGGGGCACGGCAGTGCCCCCGCCAAGTCGAGCAAAAAAGCGGCACGGCCGTACCATCCTTTTCTCGAAGCAATTCAGGCCATTTTCGACCCCCTATAACTTCCTTGTGGATAAAGCTAGAAGTCTGAATTTTCAGCTACCAAGCAGTCATGGTATAAACACGCTATATTTCAAATTTCATTCAATTTGATTCAGTAGTTTTAGAATTATAACTAGTCAAAGTTGCTTAATTTCGTCACTCACTGACTGACCGATCATCAAAACTCTAAGGCACTTCTAGCAGACATAGAAGCTTCAAATTTGGAACACAATTAGTGTGTTGTGTATAGATCAAGGAAAAACTAAAATATTTTGCAATTTCGCTCCAGTTTTCTAGATATATCAACTGCATAAATAACTTTGTAATCCTATATAAAGGTATAGGATTACAAAGTTACATTTGCAGTTAATGAATCACTGTACCTGTATAACAAAGTCACATTTGCAGTGAATGAATCAGTGTACATGTATATAATATGTGTAGATAGGTACCTAGATATAATGGAATAATAGGTGTAGATAGGTACCTAGATATAATTATGTTCAAAGATAACTTGTAAAAGGAAAAAAAGTAGGACTATCTACAAAAAGAAATGAGATGCCATCAAAAACATAACTTGTAAAAAAACCCAAGTCTCGCAACTCAGTTCTTCTACCGTAAAAACTTGTGAGATCCATGTAATACCAAGTCGGTTAATTTATTCAGTTCCTACTTAAGGTTCCTTCTGTCTTAAGTTATTACGTAATTAGCTAACCTAACAAGTAACAACATCTTATAGTGACCATATCAATATTGAAAATCTTTTATGTTTTAAATAAATAGATTGACTTGGCAATCGCACTAAACAAATATAATATGTAGGTAGATATTACTTGTGAGATACATTGTGTTTTCATGCGATGGTCAAGTCGATCTATTTATTTAAAACATAAAAGATTTTCAATATTGATATGGTCACTATAAGATGTTGTTACTTGTTAGGTTAGCTAATTACGTAATAACTTAAGACAGAAGGAACCTTAAGTAGGAACTGAATAAATTAACCGACTTGGTATTACATGGATCTCACAAGTTTTTACGGTAGAAGAACTGAGTTGCGAGACTTGGGTTTTTTTACAAGTTATGTTTTTGATGGCATCATTATAATCTTGTTATCCCCAATGATAAATATTATCAGTCTTGCCACCTACCGCAACTTCTCACCATCACCCTGGGTTGACTGGTAGAGAATGCCTCAAGGCATTAAGTCCGCCCTTTGTAAAAACCTGTTTAGGTCTTACAAAAAAGATTAAATAAATAATTAATGTACACTAACAAAGTCGAAAACCAGTTCGAATTAGGGAAGTGATGTTTTCACGAATGCTTAAAATAGAATGTCCTTTCACCCACAAGGTACGGCGTTCTTTAGATGCAATAAGTTAAAACTTGGCATAAAGGCTTGCCTTTCTCCTGTAGCCCATCTGATCAATATTTTAACTACTACTGCAGGGAAGCACGCGAATTAAGTGATTGTATTCTTACGGGCGCCGCGCCGGCCGATGATCAATAGTTGCTTTGCTCAGTGCGGAGTGCGAACTGTTACGTACGAGTATGAGAACGTTTTAGATTGTGTGAGATACGTATATTGGAGATATTATGTAACAACGAACATAAAAGATGCTCATCTCGAGTGTAGCGTCCTCTATTTTTATAATTTGACCTACAGACTAGGTATAAGTTTCAATATTTTTTTACAGCTTTGAACAATAAAGTTTAATTTCCAAATAATTTTCTCTCAATTATTCCGTCTTCTGGGAGTGTGCAGTGGCCAGCGCAGGTGCCGGCGAGTGTGTAGCGGTGGCAGGTATCTGGTGCCTTTCTAAGTGCATCGTTCCGCTCGCCACCGCGCCGTGAACCGCCACCGGCCACCGCTTCCGCGACACGATCTCATGACGAGATAATGCCGTGGCTGGCTCCGGCCGTCGGGTATTCGGTTACCAGATGAAACAATTACTAATGTGGTAATACCTTATAGGTCACGTGGAGCCGCGAACCGCGAACACTTTGTATGTACAACTGTTGGTCAGACAAAGTTACTGTAATAAAGATAATTAATTATACCCGGATTACACAGTCAAGAAAAATAAATAATAGGGAGTTCACAATACGAAATTCAAAATGCCAAAAAGATCACTAACCATTATGATTTTGGTGAAAGAATTTGCATTCATGCATGCATTACTAAAGCTTGCAGCTTGATAAATTTAGGCGGCCCTGATTATCTCGATTTAGTCTAGGTCTCAGGAGTTACCTGATACCCGAGGACATACAGCTAGGAATGGCACATTTCACCTATCACTGGATATTTCACTTGTTAAATAAACTTCACCTTTTCACACCTGTGACATGCATCGAAACCGTCTGTTACATTTAACGGGACGGTGAATTCACCACAGTATTCCTTTTACTGTGACTTAACGCCGGCCACCGGCCAAAATTCACAGAATTCCATCGTGCGAAAAAGAGAAAGCAACATTTGTGACTTGAGCCGTGCGTGAGCGAGAGCGACACAGACACTAGAAGAGAGAATTTGTTTAAGTGAAATTGCATCTTATTCTCAACGTTATTAGACTTAAGTTTGTCTGATTTCTTTCAACTTGCTTCGTTAATAATATCGCTACCATTTGTAATCTTTACTCTGCGCGCCCGTCTCGCGCACGGTTTCGTTGATATTTTAAACATACCTAGTGATAATAGTTAATGAATGAATACTGTTAGTTAGTAGTATAGATAGATAATAGTCAGGGTCCTCAAACTTAGTACAATGAACAGGGAAAGATGACAGATATTATGATACTAAATAAAGACGCATGTTCATTACAAACAGTAAACCATTGCAAGAGGTTTTTTCGGTTGAGTAGCATTATAATTGTAGTTCCATAATATTTATACAGATAGCAGCACTTGTTCCTATTTTTTTCGTTCTATAGAGATGGACGCAACGCAGATAAATATTTATTTTTAGCTTAATAGCAATATTGTTTTTAAATATTTTTTTATATGTTATTCAATCGGAATGCTGAAAAATAAATGAATTAGATAAATGTTATTAAACATATTATTAAATACAAAATATAATGTTGTATTATAATAATGCAATGACCATAGACAAGAAAAATGTTTTAATTTTGTCTTTGGTCTCTCAACGTCAAGTTTAATGAATTTGACATTGTTGTTGATTGCGTTTTTCCGTGGTTTTCACCTAAAAATATAATTTTAAGTGAATTGTGTGTAATTTGAGTCGAATGCTGCTGTAATAGTTCCTCCAGTTATTATCATACAAAAATCCGAGATATTGTGTAGTGTTGTGCGTGGTTTTGAGTCAAGATTTTTTTTTCCTTGTGCACCTTGATTTTACAATATCTACAAATTATTATTAAGCATTGCTGTGTACCTGGATGCTCTGAAAGAAAACATAAATAAATTCAAAAAATTATTCAATTTTTTATTTCCAATGGTTCCTCCTTCAAAATACCATAAAATAAACTGTAGTATAGACTATAGAACTAGGAACATTTTCTATTGGCTAGTGTTGCCAGGTTGTAAAATTGGATTTACGGTAGATCTACGTAATTATGTGCTGCCTGGCAACACTGGTTGACTTTTAGTTCCAGAACACTCTATAATGGCGCCACTGACGCACATTTCTAATCTTAGGCGCGAAGTTTGGTCTCTATTTCAGTATATTACAAAGTACTCTGTGATAATAGTGTACTCGAGTATTGACAAGCCGGTTGACAGTGACAATTGTTGATTGAGGAGTTTTGACGGGCGGCAGTTTGACGGCTAGTCTGTGGTAGTTGCCAAGGACGCTGTCAGACAGATGGACCAATCCTCGGTCGCCATTAGAGTGACTTTTTAAATCGCTGCGTTAGGTTCTGTAGTCTGTGGTCTGTTCAGCCTCTTGTCTCTGTCAATTTGTGGCGAGTATTTATTTTTTCGTTAGATGGGACTTCTGAATTTGTAATTTCTTTAAGAAGGTTCAGGACTTGTTTATAGAATAAAATATTAAATCATTCCACTCCCTTGATTTTGAGTCTGTGGCTGGACCATAGCCGGAGGCGATATAGTCTGTGGTAGTGGGACGTGTCTGTGATTGATGGTTTTTCAGTCGGGGTTAACAGCGTAGAATTTTTCCCAAATATCGGGGTCTGCTATATTGGGAAATTGATTGGGCATAATATTGTTTTTTCATTGGGCAGGATAAAGTAGTCAGAGGTCCTGGGACTGACTGGCCAACGGGAGTTTAGCCATTTAAATTCAAAATATTGTATGGGTCAGCCCTCTGGAAGGGGAGAGGTCAAGGTGTGAGTGCAGGTCTGTGAATTAGTTTGCAACCTTGTTGAATTCGGTTCTCGAAATTGGTTGGGTTGTGGGAGTTTATAATAAATACATTTAGAGGGATGTCTGTGAGATTTAAGTCATCGTGGGTTTTTGTGTCTAGTTATGGGGAAGGAATAATTTTTTGAGTAGGGAATCCCCTTTTACAACGTCAACAAATCGTCGCCGGTAAGTTGACCGCTGAGCTTTGGTAATGACTGAATCGAGTCACTATCACTGCGAAATGTAACGGACAGAATAAAATGCACCCACTGTGACAATACTCGTCAATAATGAAATATACCAGTGGTGATTTTTCACGGGTGATTTAACAGTGACAAAAATAAATAATTTCACGGACTTGATAGTGAAATAAAAGTAACGATATTTCCCATCGCTACATACAGCACAACTTGTTTCATAAGAAATTAGATGCAATGCTTCAGCTGCCACCTAACATCTGATGGTCTGCATGTCCAAAACATTTCTACGTCTAAGAATTTTTCTAAGTACGAAAAAACACATAAACGCGCCATTGAACATTGAACGATGACCACACTTCACTAATATGTGAACGTGGGTAAATATTTGATCTTCTCATTAAACTGGAAGCGCCATTAGGCAGAACTCGTTGACGGCTGCAACCGGTCGCGCACCTTGACTGCTCTACACACGTGTCACTTCGGTTAAATTGTACACCAGTCGAGGATGTCACTTCTTTTTAATGATACTTCACTAGGCACATACCCAGTCATGTGTAGGTATTTATTCTGAAGTACTATTTCAAGGTACGAATAAGTGGCAACGACAAACAGTTGCAAGATTGTTAATCGAATTGTAAGTTGAGTGTAAAGGGGCCAACGCACACTAGGCCAGCGGGCTACAAGCCTGTCCTATTGAACTCCTTGTAAGAACCACTCGTACTTCATACATCCTTTCTTTCTCGCTAAGTTCAAACTAATAAACACAGTGTTCAGTTGCCAAGATACTCTATCAACTCTATGACCTATGTTAAAGGAATAACAATTAGCCGGAGCTTATGGGGAAGAAACGAAGTCTTAAAGTCTATTATATAATATTGTAGTAAATATAATATTAGATAAACCAATTGCTTAAACAGGACGATGTCCTTTTTATTAAACCACATTTCGGGAATAAATTAACGGTAAACCTTACGCTATGAATGTTATACGAAATGTCGATAATTATATTCAATATACAGTTATTTTTAGTGAAACTCAATGAAAATTTGCATAAATATTGTTATGTTGATCGAATAACGAAATTTTATGTTACCTATATTACGAAATTTCGGAATTCAATATATAAATTTGTATACTGGAGTTACACTATCTTAATTTTTAATATTCACGTTGTGAGGTTATTGGCACAATATTACACCACCTCAATCACCTGCTGAGTTTGGTTGTTTTTTGTTGTGTTTTTTTTTGTAATATTTCCAAAGTTGCTGGGGCCGTGAATTAACAAAGCGCAGTTATTTGCACTAATGCACTTCATAAAATATAATGCTCAAATTAAAACTTGAAACATTTTTAACTATCTATAGTCATGTGCGTACCCGGAGTACCCAGCTTGTGTGCCGCAAAGTCTTCAGTTGTTATCATAGGTTAACAGTTTCTAAACCATGTCGGGGGCCTTCGAACATGAAAACTTTGGAAACTTGGGTTGGCCCCGCCCAGCCCAGCCCCTCCACCAATCCGCACTAGAGCAGCGTGCTAGAGTACCCTAGGTGTACTCAAGAGAAACCGGTGCTCACTAATGGACAGTTAATGGGTTGAAGTCATCCTCTTGGTGGGGTTAGGTCTGGGCCCCCCCCCGGGGGTTGCCCGCCTTGTCGTGGCGGGGGGGCTTAGTAACCGTGGACTGGTCACCCACGGTGAAGCTAAGAGGCAACCAGGGCCGGCCTGTTTGGGCCGCCGGCTGGCCCGAGGAGGGCGCGCTCCCAGCGGGCTGAACAAGTCTACTGCGGACGCGCGTGGAGGTGGGACCGCAGAAGAAGAGGAGGTTCTCCCTATCTTCTGCGGCCGTGGAGGGATCGCAGGGGGAGAGGCGTGTTGGTATTACGGTGCGCCACTCTCCCTACCCCCTGCGAGCTGGCGGGGCCGTTCCGTCGAAACGGCACTGGTGGGGCCGCAGAGGAAGAGGCATGTCGGTATTGCGGTGCGCCGCTTGCCCTATCCTCTGCGGCCGAGGTGTGGTCGGTGGAAGAACCACAGACCTGATCTTCCACCGGGTACCAGTTATCTGGTACCCATGGCCTCCTAGTAGCAGACTCGGGGGTGCAGAGTCTGCTACGGTACTGGTGGAGGCCGAGGAGGGAGGCGCACATTACCATCTGGTGCGCCCATCGTGGAGGGCCTTCGGGCTTCCGTGATGGAGCCGCTTGTGGGCGGCTGCCGCCGGCGGGGTCGCGGATGTGTGCGGAAGCGTTCCCGTAACCCCGTCACAAGGCGGCGAGGTGGAAGATGGGGGGGTTTTTAGTGGGTATACCATGGGTCTCATTAGCCTATACGGGAGTCCCACATAACCACTCGGGTACCCCCTGCGGCCGGGTGGTATGCGTAATGCATTTTCCCCCCCGAAAAAAAAAAAAAAAAAAAAGGTCTGGGCATCTTTGACATGGTAATAACATTGCATTGCGTTACAATCGAACAGCGGCAAGCGGTGAAAACAAATTAGCATACCAAAGGTTTCATTTCTCTCCTTACAGTATACATATAAGATGATGTGAGTAAATACGTACGTACGTAGCCTTTAACTCAAATGCACTGGAACGTGTCGTCGATCGAGTAGGAAGTTATATCGAGACGAGCTCCAAGCTGCATTTATTATGTAAATAGTCGAAAAACCATCGCACATTTCATCAGTATCAACATTTTTCTGGCTCTTCAACATTACCTACGGCCGAAACATGTAAAAACATTTTTACATGCGGCTCTACTAGCTGCTGTACACAAATACATGTATTATAATGTACACTAGTGTCTTTCCAACCAACAGCTACTTACGGTATCGAAATTGATATTCCCAAATCATTGGTCCAAATTGTCATGTCTATAGATACTTGATAGCTCTATAGTAAGCGATCACGCTTCAAATTAAATCTATTGTAAGTGAAGTATAATTCTTAGTTCTGATAACATCAAAAAGTGACAAACAAATACCCGGTTTCTATTTCACTAATTTTGTCATTCCGCTGCTCCTGATTGCTAATCTATCAGCTTTGTAGTCCAACTTTCTTTTTTGTTAATAAACATTTCCATCAACGACTATTGATTTTTAGAATTTCATAGCACTTCATCGCTTACAACAACACTGACCGCAGAAGTAAACAAACCTCTAGCAGGTTTATAGAACAATTTATTTATATTATTTTAATTATTTTAATTTAATTATAATCGCTCCAAAATATAGAACACCATAAAGGCCCATTCATGACGGTGCGTTATGAAAGTTGAAACCAAGTTTGGTTGAATTTTAAGTTATTCTGTTGCAGAGTTTAAAGTATCCGCAGGATGGGTAAAGCTTGCGAAGATTGCTACACAAGTGACTGCAATTAATGTCGAGGTGGATTGACACGACCTTTTAAGGCGCTAACCAGGAGACTGGCTTAGGTCATTAGTACATCTTGCTTTAGACTAGTCTCACCTGGGTATGATCGTGACAGGTTTCGACAGACGACGACGACGATGCACTGGTGGGAAGCGGTTAGGGTTTCTCAGACCATAACCAGAAACATTCCTTGCCGCGAAATCTATTTCAAATTATATCCTCAAATTATTCAGCATAACCTCGCAGTGCTCCCAATTTCCCATCGTCCGCATCCCCAGCCAAAAGGAACTCTTTCCATAGGTGAACGTGTTTGTTTATAAGCCTACAAAAAATCTATTTACATAAAAAATCCATGTCACAGAATACTCATGATCGAGTTGAAGACTAATCATGCCATAATAAGCCAGTCCAAGACCCGATACCAAAGCATAAATTCTGTAGCCTAGAATTTTAACTATAATATTATACCTACATCTTGACTAAGGAGAATTTATTTATTATTTTACTAAAGACTTCAATTAAAATCCAGGTGGATTGACACGGCCTTTCAGAGCCATTGCCGTTAAATTATGCATTTAGGGGGCCGCCAGTGGCTCGAGCGAGTAGTTCGCGCGAGTCGCACGGTCCGCGACCCGCAGTCAGCATCGCACTGGACTTGATCCTCATCGGAGTGCGGTGAAGTGATGGGCCATTAAATAAGCGAATTTAATATTATGTAATATTAAACAAAAACATACATCAAATTATTACTATAGCGTGACATTTATTGTTCCTCTTGAGCAGTACGAAGAAGACCAAGACCCCAGCGTTGTAAAGACTAGGTGTGCCCTACTAGCCCGTAAACAATACGGATTGGAACTCTAACATAAGTGACTAGACAAGCATATTGTCAATTTAAATATATTCGTATCACACTGATCCTTTGATGGGAACCAGACCAAACAATTACTTAACACGTTAATGCCGCCGCGGCCGCCGCTGTTGAGGCCGTGGCAGTAACTTTCGTCCGGTGCGATCTAGACCGCGTGTCGCAGATAACAAGAGATTGATATTATGATTCAGACCCAATTAAAGAACGTTATATGATTTGATACTTATATTTCCTTCCTATGTCTTAACATTTTCGTTACGTCATTGACTAAAGACACACTGAACTGGTGGCCTAAGAAAAACATCACGATCACCGCCCAGGACACAACGCTTATTGGAGAAAGAAAATATAATAGAAATTAACATAATAATGGATAATACTTTTTAGACGTGTGATGTTTTCCATGCCGCAAACGTGAGCTGAAGGTGAACAAAGTTACTTGAGAACTTCTCGGTTTGATGTACGATGGGGTGCACGAGTGTAAAATCACAAATCTGGGGAGCGTTAATGAAATCGTCAGTCACATGAATTTTGCGATCGAAGTAAAACAGCAGAAACATGAATGTAGCGAATCCATTAGTTGCAGAAAAAACTTAAAATCACTGAATTGTGTTCAGTTGCTAATTGGATATCCATGACGAATCTTAACGCAATCAATCGTGAACGATTGAGGATTGAAACTACTCACGAAAGACGACTAAACGATTCGTTGCACATAACTAAATACTAATATGAAAAATAAAAAGTACTTAACTGAACTTATCCTAAATGAAGTAAAAATATGATGGGATGATAAATTTTTCGTAGCCCGAGCGTCAGGAGTTGCGCAGGCGCTAGTGAAAGTGAAGTGGCGAGCGGGGAGGCGGGCGGTGGTACCGGTGCACAGTGTCAAATTTTGGCTTAGTTGCGGTCATGTATAGTTTATCTGTTTTTTCGAAAGAGATTAATGTGGCAAACAATTGATAAAAATTCCCACAGTAAATTTCTGTATACTTTAAGAGAAATAATTTTTTGTGTGAAAGGTCAATGACCTCAAGGAAAATTTAATTATTTTTTTATTCCTAAAATATAATTGTTTTTGTTTTAGTTAGTATCTTAAATAATGTAACATTGTATTATCTATTCATACTAAAAAAAATAAGAAATGTAGCTGTAATATTATAAGACATATTTAAGATTTTTTTATTTCCACTTTTTATTGATTTATAATTTAATCTTGTTGCGGTCGCATTTTATTCTTCATTATAAATATGCACAATATTGTTCTTTATAATGTCCTAAAAATTTAAAAATTACAATAAAAGGGGTAGAGAGATAAAGCGTTTCTAAGTATTTTAGAAATTTCTATGGAAATAGGGTTGTCTAAAAGTAATCATAAAAATAAATTTATGTATATTTAAACAAACTTCGTTTCACTTGGTCACGTCACGCCATAACATGAGAACGACTTGAGCAATTTCATTTATCTTTTTTTACGGAAATAAAAAATAAAAAAAATTACGCAGAAATTTGGATAATTTCAGAAATCTTAACATCTGTTGGTCAGCTATCCATAAGTACTAATATTATAAATGCGAATGTGTGTCTTACCTCTTCACGCTTAGACCGCTAAACCGATTTAGATGAAATTTGGTATATAGACAGTTTGAGTTCCGGGAAAAGATATGTCTTTTATAAAACTATCTACTACAGAAATCATCCTTTAAGGAGGGTGAAAAGGGGGGTGAAGTTTATATGGGACATCAATAACCGCTGAATCGATTAAGACGAAGTTTGATATGGAGATAGTTTGAGTTGTGGAGAAGGATACAGCACAAATGTGAAAATTTCTAAAATGGTCAAATTATTGTACTCCACGAGGACGAAGTCAAAGTCAAAAGGTACAATGTCCAGAGGTCGTTATTTCGGTCCTCGTAAATGAGCACTGTTTTCCAATAACTTGAACAAGTCAAGATGAGTCAATTTAATTATTTCTGCCACTCGCTGACCAACATGAGGGTTGGCGCACTCATGCCCCTCTAACATTAAGTCACTCGGTCGAGGCCCGATATGACATCCCCAGAAGAATGGGTCAATATCTCCTGAGGCAAAGCAGCGCCATGGGTCTTTGCCGGCTCCATGACGCCTCACCACCGCTTCTCCGGACATTGAGTACTGATATTGGGTTTTAGCGTAAGCTTCACGAGGGCGGACCCCTTCCCAATACCACTCAATGTTCTTCATTGAAGATCTTTTCGTGTGAAAAGACTTGACGCAACGTTATATTGCGTATCATAAATTTTAAGACAAAGTTTTTGTTTTTAAAATTTTGATAAAAAAAATCAACCTTTAATATTATTATATTATTATTATACATATTACTATTATTATTACAATATATACCGAAATAACGATGTTATTGATGAACAGAATAAATTAATATCAATATTAAATTTTCATAGAAAAGTGACAACCCTTAACAAAACTTTCAAAAATTCATATCTTGTCACCCCTTTATTTTTATTAGCCAATATTTTTTATACAAATACGTTATTACATGTAGATTATTTCCACTCAAAAATAAAATGCGACCATTAAGAAACCGTCCCACAAAAATTTTTTTTCATTTTTGGTAAAAACATTAATTGTGTCATAACTTAGCGTGTTTTTTTTGTAGTTTTTGGCTAGGTTATAGATATGAACTTCTTTTATGAGAATATATTTTATTTATTCTCAAATAATGTACAAAAAAAATTATATTGCATTTCTATGATTTCTATGGTTTTTTCTCGATAATCACATAAACTCAGAAAATAATTTAAAAAAAAGCTTCAGTGTCTTTGTCAATTCTTTAAAATAGTTACAGCTATCAATTAAACACATAAACTATACATGACCGCAACTAAGCCAAAATTTGACACTGTGCGGTGGTGGGTGGCTATATGAGCGGGATGCGTGCGCGCGCGCCGCACTGCTCCGCGACCTGACAGGTAAGCTTCAAGTGATAAGTGCCGTGGTACAGCTGCAGCTGGTTAGCGTCACTTTCCCGAACGTGATATCCATCTCGTAGGCTTTATGTAACTTACATTTTATATCAATTATGACGTACGCTTCGAAAACAATCCTTCATCTTAGCTATTGGTTTTTAGTGATAAATCATTGCAATATAGTTAGTGTTCGTCGAAATGTTTATGTTTTGAGATAATGTAGCACGGAAGATCGTTAACCGCATGTTTTGTTATTTTCAGTTATTTTGTTAAATTAATAAATTTTGGATAGAAATCAAGGAAAAAGCTTTTTCCCTCGACTATTATCTACATCGATTTGCTTTTCTCCAAGTCGTGATTGTGTAGGCCTTATCGGTTTGTTTTTTCCCACAGTTGTGAAGTATCCTTCAATCATGAAGTCCTTCTTCGTGTGTTTGCTGGTGGTGGCGGCGGTGGCTGCGGCCCCGCCGCGCGAGGGCGCCGCCTTCAGCAACGAGGCCATCAAGCAGGCGCAGAGCACCCACCTCATCCCCAAAGATGCCGTCATCCAGAAGGTAACTCTCTATTCTTGATCTATTTGCCTTTTTGTGGTTTCGTAGGTCGATTTACCCAAAATTATTGTGATCGACGTGAGATTTAAAGGTGGTATGGTGACTATTTCAAAAACATCTACCAGCCATGTTATATTATGTGAAGGCTCTAAAGCTCTCGTTATTAGCTAAAGTTTGGTTAAAATAATTTGAATTTTATGTATTTATTTTTAGTTTATATAGTGTAAATATTAAGATTCTTTCAAGATTTAATTGTTATCGTTGTTACTATGTGCTAGTATTATTTTATATTTAAAAATAAAAGGTATATTTGAATTTCAATAATCTCAGAAAATTATTTATCCACACGTAATGATGGAAAGATTTCATCAACCATTTTTCATTTAATTCTGAGGATCTCTGTAAAATTAACATAAAGGATTTTTATAATGTTTACTCTGAAATATATGTTTTGAATTTTTTAAACTTACAATTATTTAATTTGAGGTCTTTTTTCATTTTAAAAATAGAATCTTTCAAAAAAGTATTATGTTGAGAAAATCGTAGAAGTTAATTTTAACTTGGATTCGTAAATATAAAGTTAATAATTTAAGGTTACGGATTGAATTTTATTGAATTCCTGGTCATAATCAAAGCGTGTTATTTTTTACAGTAAACAAATTCAAGTATATATTTCTGTAAAAAATTAAGCATCAACTCAACGTTAACTATGGATTAAAATTTATTATAGATTGCAAAGAATCAATAAATAAGGAATTTAACGTAGTTAATACCATCTTACGGCCGGTCTCAATAATGTACTAACAGATGGAAGGCTGTGAAAAGGGCTATCATTAGTATGTTATCTGTCATATTTGTCAATTTTTGCCTCTGAAAAATTGACAAATATGACAGATGACAGCCCTATCCACAGTCTTCCATCTGTTAGTACATTATTGAGACCGGCCGTTAGTCATTTAGTAATCAATTGTTTTTTCATGTTCTAAGTATATTGCAAAATAAGGAGCTTCGTAGCAAGTTTGTCTAATGTCGCGTTACAAAACAAAACGTTCGCCTTGTTTAGCTGAGATTGTGACTCAATACGAAACATTAAGTTTTGAAATAAACACTCGAGTGAAGTTGAAAGTGTATTCACTTTCAAAAGATGCGTTAACTAAACAAATTATAGTCTGTATTGTAACATCGCTCGTTTGCCTTGGCTTACTTACTATATTATTTTGTCTGTTTTGTTTATAATCGACTAAATAGTGTGGTAATTAAATTAATTCATTTAAGAACATCATCTGTAGCGTCATTTATGTAATCCTATAATAGATATTAATATCTCATCATTAACAACTTTGATATATTAAACAACCTAATGATTTGATCACCAGGTACAAGAGGGTGTGGAGCTGGCCGCCTACGAGTCGATCCCCGGCAACCAGAGGATCAACCTGTTCGAGATCCTCGGAGACCAGATCCCCTCGGAGGTCATCAACAACCTCCAGTCCCAGATCGACCATGTGGGGGACCACTAGATAGATTAGGAACCAGAGGCTATAAGTTAGGAATCAGTAACATAATTGCTTGACAACACAACGATGTCACCAGCTTGACAATATTTGAGATAAAAACGCACACAAGAAGATATTACACCAAAGAAATCATTTTCAAGAAACTTAATAAAATGTGCGATATAGAGTTCCATTGAAATATGAAAAGTATTCAAAGACCTAAATAAATAACTCGCTGACTGTGGTGATGTAACGAACTTATGATTATGCTCAAGAAATCTGAAGATTAGAGATGGGCAATAATGAATATTATTACCAATACAAGAAGTAAGAGGACGAACTAAGCAATTAGATGTGTTACTGATCCCGGGCGGCCGGCGCCGGGGCGGTACTGCCGGGCGCCCTCTGTTGAATAATGTTTAATTTATTGGTGTCGCAAGTACATAGTGAATGTGATATTATAACATCTCTTTTATACGTTTGTACATAAATTTTATTAAAATAATAAATGGTCCATGCGTCCAGCATTCTGGTTTTGTTTTATGTAACCGAAGTCAGCGGACAGCGGTATTCAACCTTTTCTTTGTTTCGAAGAGTGATTGAAATTTTGAAAATCTTGTTTACTCTCACCTCTCACACTATTCCACAATTGAGTTCGCTACATATTATCTTTTAATTCGGGTCAATATTTTTCTGATTTATCATTTTTTGAATATTAAGTTATCGAAATTCAACAGATGACAATCTTTGTAAGCCTGAAAGAAAGAAGAAAGCACTGTTTAAGACTAATTAAAATTTAAATTGAATTACACAGTTGTCATAGCGAGAGCAAGACCTAGATAAACTCAGGTAAAAGTAGTTTACAGTACCTAACGTGACATTGATTTACTTATACAGTTAACACACAAATGGCCACCATCCCAGTAGCCCAGTGATCTTGCTTGCGAGCGAGGTATACTCGTACGTTTAATTTCCGAACAGTCAAATAATCTGACACTTGACATTTTGTCTCTTCTTCCAATACAGGAGCTTCCGGAGATAGTTACCACACGTCATTGACGTTTATTTCCTTTCAACATTTTGGCTATGCAATTTAAACAAAAGCTACTACAAACACAAACTACAAACTAGCTTTTGTTCTAAATTCTGAGAGCAATATAGTATGCACTATGCACGAAGTTTTATCTCCAAAAAAATATGACAAATCTATAGTTAGTTTTTTATTCGGCTGCAGTTTGAGGATACCACGTGGCGAGAAACAGGTGATAGAGTCCGCGTCGCGACTTACGCTGTTATGCAATTATAATCAGAACTGTATTTGCATACAGACGGAAGGCTGAACCCAGACTGCGCTCAATATTTATGAGCGCTTTCAAAGCTCGAGAGAAAAGAAGAGTTGGTTGAACGTGAACATCGTCCCTGGGATGAAAAAGAAAAATGCGAAGCTAAGTAATTAATTTGATGCATTTTTTATGGAAAATAATTTGAAACAGTTTTGAAGTTTTAAAATTTTCATACGTTGTCTTTTAATAAGGTATTAAGTATTGTTCTTTTTGTGTATAAATGACAAGTTTTATGTTAAAAATATAATTCGTTATTGAAAAAACGATCTATTTATATGTTTACCACGTTCACTGCGAGACTATTTTTGATGGACTTTCAGCCAGTGCGAATGAGGTCTTTTCGAGACAAGGTTGAACTTCTTTACAGTGCGAATGAGAGCTTTTCGGCCTCATAAAATATTGTTTCTAAAAAACACCTTAAATATAGCTCAAAATTGAAAATATTTGCTTGAAACTTTACCTTTATAAACTTAAATACTCATAGTTTTTCAAGTTGAATCTAGCTTCGCCCGCAGTTGTGACATTTCTGTATTGAATAAATGAGAAAAATATTTATGTCATCGGTTCTGCCTCATATCGCACTAAAAAGAAGTTCGATGTGTGTCTCTACTAGTGATGGGAATAAAAGAGAAATGCAGGTGCGATAAAATTTATTTTTATTAAAGATTAATCAAAATGTTTTTGATTAAAACAAGGCAAAGAGTATGATTTATCGCACTGAACACAAAAAGTAACAATTTTTTAGTTTTTTTTTTTGCCGCTTGAGTACTGTTTAGTGTAACCCTGTATTTATCGTAGCAACCTACGCAGCGCTTGCGTTGAGTGCCTTTTTGAAGCGCATCTGCTGCTAGGAAATCCTGAAATGAAACAAATTAGGATTCTAAAGTACCATACCTACCGGCACAGATACCATTTTTAGTTTAAAAGTTTGTAGGGGAAAGTCTACTGAAGTTGGCAGACAGTCCCCCAACGATTGACACCTTTTTCGTAATAAGCCCAAAAATAATTATAAATTATTTAAAAAATCGAGCGAGTCGCGCGGACGAGAATCGTGCTTTCGTATCGAAACTTGTCGTACACTACGCTAGGATACGCGGCGCCCACGCCTCCCGCGCTAAACTCCGTTTTGAGACAGATTAGACCTCACTTCGCACAGTAGCGTAATAAACCAAAAGCACCTTTCCGAAAAGCTGGTAGATTAAAAAATGACGTGCATAAGTGTATCAGTGATACCTATATGAATAAAAGATTTTGATTTGATTTGAATTTCTATTCAGTGCGTATGAGGCCTCTTCAACCTCATATTTTATTAACTACGCCATTGGGCTTGACTTCGCAAGAGAAACAATTTTATGTATTTGTCTCTGTCATACTCAAAGAAATGTCAAAATACTCGCCTCCCGTACAGAGTGAAAGAGCGCGATTTTGACTGCAGTATCAGCGAGAAGTCACGCTTGTGACTTTTCGACCTCATAATGCCCTGAACGTGTTAAAGGACTCCTCCAGAATCCTACTAATGTTTGTTACTTCGAGTATTTGACGCAAAACGTACTGAACCAATTTCCATGGAATTTACACACAGGTGACCTGGAATATGGGTACTTTTTATTCCAAAGAACGTGGATAAACCCGCGGGCTGACCGTATAGTAAATGTTGAGAGATTTTTCTATAAGTTTTGATATCATCATTGATCCTATGCACTTCGTCTTAAAGATGACAACGTGTCCATAGTGGATAAGAGCTACTTAACTGATTTGGCTGAAATTTGAAATGGAGATAGCCTATACCCTAGATTAAAATATAGGCTACTTTTTATCCCGGAAAAGTTTAGGGTTCCCGCGGGATTAGCAAAAATCGATCTCTACCGCGGGCGAAGCCGCGGGCAACAGCTAGTAACAAATAAATATACCATCGATTTTTAAACATTGTTGCAATGCCTGTGTCGGAATAAATGTAAGAAACATTCTTTCTTTCTTTCTAAATTGTGCAAATGTTATGGCAAATAACGAAACAGTCAAGATTCTCTCATCATTTATGTATTTAATTATATGGGCTCTGTATCTCTCCATCAATGTTCTCGCACTAACTGCCTACAGACGTCCATATTACGAAAGGTTGATGCCACTGATGGCCAAGAAAAAAGTAGTGGCTAGTGAACTCTGTTACTACTGACTCAGCTGCTGTAACCGAAGCACGTGAAAGACATTTCGCGGTTGATAAAAGGAGGATAGCTAGCAGGGTAGGTGCCTGTTGGCTTACCATCACATCTTGGATGGCTCGTTTGTGAGAAAACGCTAAAACTAGTTTTTGCGCTCTATTATGTTTTTTATGGAAATAGCCGGCAAACGAGCTGACGAACAACCTGACGGTAAGTGGCTATCATCGCCCATGGACATTAGCAACACCAAAGGCATCACTGATGCGTTGCTGCGAGATGACCTCCGCCGATCAATTGTTCCAACACATTACATTACATTGCATATAATCCGACAAGCAGTTAGAACATCTCAGCGCGATGAACCATTATACTTATAAAATCGCCTCGTGTATTACAATGTTTATTTTTCCATGTAGGTACTATAAAGCGCAGGCGTCGTAATTCCTATATTATGGTTCATCATTAATCATTATGTTGGCACTTGGCAGGTATGTAACAGAGAGTTTAAGTAAGTATTACTTAGTATGACAGTGTAATACCTGGCGTATAATCGCTGCGATTACGTAAAAAATATAATGATGTGATTTAAAATATTAGGCTCGGCGACGTATGCGCCGTGGCGCGCGTTGCGGGGTTGTGTAACGTTGCGACACCGCGGCCATGCGCCACGCACCATGCGCCATCCGACCGCGCTCGAATAGTAATCAATTGATAGCCGAAAGGAGAAAGTCAGTTTAGACATTTGGCACATCTGCCAAGTGCCAAGTGACTGCGCCTTAAGGAAACATTTGTGGACACTGTATCACTTTCATATTTCGAAAGGCTGTTATTTAATTAGCAAAAGTAAGTCACCTTCATTTCTGGTGCACAGCTTAGATTCCTTTACTGTGACAGCACCTACCTACTGTAATGTTACATACATTATAATAATTCTATATCCGTCCTGTAACACCTTCACTCCAGAATGACGATGATGGTTATACTCTCTTATGGCAAACGAGCTGACAATTCACCTGATGGTGGCCGCTAAAGCCATCATTGATAAGTTGTCGGGCAATCAAGAGAAAAGAAAAAGAAAGAAAGAGTTAGAAATGTTGTAGCAAGCTGAACTGACTTGTTAGTTTTTACTCATAATTTCATCTCAGTCGAGGAGCTATACATTTCTGACCAACATTAAATAAACCAGTTCTGTTTGTGATTAACATAAATAACTTTCTTGTGTGTTCGGGTGGAATGAATATTGTTGTGAGGTCAGGGGCGCGGCCCATCCTCAGCCCAAACCAACTTCGCCAGTTCGTGGACCGTGGTGTACTCACACACCGTCTGATGGATTTTATTCTGAAGCATGACACGGTTATTTACCCGCCTCTAGCGAGCTACCATCAAGAAGCTTATAGGTAGTAATCTGGAGGCCACGCTTAGAAGAGGTACCTGAAGACTGATCACGTGATATTGTAGAATATCTGCGCCCTGTCATTGGTCGAAGTTACACACTGACTCTCTATGAGGAGCTACGAGTCTTGAGGTCAACGTTAAGCAGGATTATAAAAAAAGCAAAGCAAACATCCCATAATTGTCCCACTGCTGGGCTCGGGGTCTCCTCTCACAATGTGAGGGTTATTAGGCCATAGTTTACCACGCTGGCCAAGTGCGAATTGTTAGACTTCACACACTTTTGAGAACTTTATAGAGAACTCTCCGGTGTGCAGATTTCCTCACGATGTTTTCCTTCACCGAAGCAATTGATAATTAACTTCTAATACGCACATAATTTTTGAAAATTAGAGGTGCGTGCCAGCATTTGAACTCGGGCCCCTTCGCTCGGAAGACCAACGTTCTAACTGCTAGACTATCACTGCTATGCTGTCAAGCAGGCTTATGATGTGGTCGAAATTGTTCATCTAGTCATTTAAAATCGCTCTATTTTGATTGAAGTGTCGATGATGCAGTACCCGGCAGATCTTTCATTTCTCTTTAGCCGGCAACGCGTTGGAGATACCCCGGGTGATACTGATGTCGACAATGATGGCTCGTCTCTTCGTTTGTCCACTGTTATTTCTTTTTATTGAACATTGACGCAATAACTACTCTGAGAAGTTATATAGGTAGTTTCATTATTAATTGGTGAGTATTCTTGAGAGTTACCGTGCTTCGGAAGGCACGTAAAGTCGGTCCCGGTTGTTATCGTAATATATGATGACAGTCGTTAAGCCATGTCGGAGGCCCTCGGGCGCCATGAAAATTTACGACACTCGGTTTGGCCACTCCACACTGGAGCAGCGTGGTGGAGTTTACTCTAGACCTCCTCAAGGGGAGACCCGTGCTCAGTTATTGGGCCAATAAAAATAGGTTTTAACCTATTATGATGACTTAAGTTAGTTATATTATAATGACTTTAGTCATTGATGACGGTCTCAAGACCTGTTAAATTAATAATTACAACTATAGAATAGGTAGATTAACAACTGCAACTATAGAATAAGCATTTGTATAAGACGAGCTTTTTGATCATAGTCTTCGTAAGGCTTCGATCCTACGTTGCACCATTACACAATCATAATGTTAATGCCACGCGAAGGTTACATCAATATGTTCAGTCATCATTCGTCATATTTATACGATTTGAATTAACTACTAATGAACTATGAACGTGACTATCACCGAATAAATAACGTCACGACTTTATAAATCGAAAGTTTAATTTATGTTGTATATACCGTACCTACATTATAATTTTATCTTAAGCTGGCCATACACGATCAAGTTTACTTGCCAAGTTTGCGGTTTGACTTGACGCGGCATCCAGTTTGCATGAGATAGCCAGATAGCCACACCGTTAACTGGATGCCGCACCAAGTTCGCCGCAAACTTGACAAGTAAACTTGATCGTGTATGGCCAGCTTTATCGTCATCCATTACAAGTGGAGCCATCTCTTGCCACATAATGAAATTACATTGAATAGGCTCTATGTCACAGCGATAAGACAATCCATTTCCGGCCATTTGAGTTTTCCTGTTTAATTTCCAGATGGCACCATCTAACGTCTTTTTAAATATAATATTTGAAAGTTCGAGAAAAATACTGTCGATCGTATTATAAAACGCAAATCATCATGTTAAATTAGATGAACTCCATGTTTTCAGATAACTTAAAAGCTTTTACTCTGTATTACTATTCCACCTCTCGATCTCGAAACAGGTTTGTCATAAACGTTTTAATATTTTGTAAAGTACTTATAGGTCAAATACCTATTGGGTGAGCTGACCATCATGACGTAGGTACATACATTTAAATCATAACAGTAATTCTACTTGTGGCACTTTGCGTCACGGCGAAATTAACCGAACTGCGATTGACATAGCGCGGACGCCCGGTTTGGTTGTTAAGATGCTTTCAGGATTTGTCCAGGATTGCGACTGGATTTAGTAATCTCAGATTTCTTTAAAAGGTGTGTGGGATGGATATTTATCTGTACCAATACTTAAACGATATGGTTTATTCTACAGAATTGTTACTTAAGTTAGCAATAATATCTTAGAAGTCTACTATGAATATCATCCCTTCAGTTAAGCTTTTCAATGTTCCGTCTGATAACGTTAGTTGTTAATCGTATACGTAAAAATGGAAATTAAAAAGTCTACATTTTATTAAAAGTCGTGTAAAAAATGTAGACTTTTTCATTTCCATTTTTTATTGTGTCGTTTATGACGATAAACTAAGTAGTTCGTTTAAGCTACGTAACTATTTAATTTGGTGTGCGTTAAATTGAACGAGCGCGCTTAGTTTTATCGTTATAATGTTATGATATGACTCTAGTTGTCTCCTGCGAGATACATATGTAAATAATTCGAAAACAAAACATGTACCTATGTTATATGTGGAAGAAGGGGTATTCTATGCTATTGGTTATTCAATAGTATTCCTTTTACTTTTCTCCATGATATATTTCTAGTTCTCCTAAAGTTCACATCAATAACTGTACGAGTACTCGTACATTGTGCTGGTGCAGCGTCCTAGAGACCTAGTTGGGCGCACAGCACACGTGAACACGTACAAGACGTGACTTAGCTCGCATCTGACACCAATAAAAACCTGTCAATTTGCAATACTAATTTAGTGCAGTAAACATCTTGAGCCAGCTCGGTCACGTGTTTTAATACCGAAACCCCCGCGGATACACTCACGGCGGCCAGGCGGCTCCTGCACTCACCAGCCTCCTCATTCATTTTGGTCCTTCGAACCTTACTTTCGGTGTTTTAGCGGCTCCTTTGCGGCTAGCGTATCGGCTCAGTTGGCCTTCCACAAGCGGACCTCCCCAGCTGAGTTGAGAAGGGCGCGAAACCCGTACTGAAGCTGCGAGAGCACTGAAAGCGACCAGCGGCCAGCGATCTACAAGCTGCAGCGATCTACAAGGAAAAAACTTAACTGCCAGTAATCTACAAGTTACTGAAGAACGAAGCACAAGCAACGTTAACTGTGGGATAAGAAATCCGTCCTTATCTCAAGAAAAACATTTACATTCAACTTAACTGCCAGAAGAAAGCTGCTTGCTGAAGAAAGAAGCATTTTATCCTTCGTATCAAGAAGGTGAACGTATATTTTAAGAAACTGTCATTTAAACTACATTAATAATGGCCGACGCTGCTCAAACCCTCCTGCGACAAAAGGAAATTATTCAATTGATCCAGCACATACAAATCAATTATAATAAGGACTCTGCTATTAGAAAAACTGAGGAGTACATAAAGACGAAATTACAAAGTTTGGATGATCTATTCCAAGAGTTTGATTTGAACAACGAAGAGTTAATGTTACTGCCTGACAAAACCGGGGACTACTTTATAAAAAACATATATGAAGACACAAAAAATACATACCTTAACTTCCGCAAAACTCTATTATCCTACACAACAAGTGGCGTATGCAGTACCTCTCCAGCTGAGGAATTAATACGTGAACAACGAGCGAACTTCAGAGCATTCCTTAGACTAATCAACGATATTAACACTGCGGAATTAGTGGAAAAATGGGAATTAAAAGACGAATTACGAAGCTTACAAAGTCGATGGAAGAATATTGACACCTTACACTTAAAAATTGACATCATACTACAAGGCAGCAACCAGGAGTACGAAAATCAATATTTTGCATACGAGCACAAATTTAAGATGACTAAGAGGGCACTTAACCAAAAAATATCGGCTGTAGCTCATCAATACGAGGCCACACCGCAAATGGAAATCCCTACATTCCACGGGGATTACACTCAATGGCCTACGTTCCTTGACTTATACAAGAGCGGGATCCATGACAACCCTAGGCTAACCAAAGGCCAAAAGATGCAGCACTTAAAGTGTAAATTACGGGGTGAAGCTCAGCGTTTGGTTCAACATCTCCACGTGTCCTCTGATAACTATGATACTGCCTGGCACATATTAAACCATCGCTACGACAACAAGCAGATCCTGTTCACTAATCAAATAGAAGTATTTTTAAACCAACCCGCTATACAGAAACAAAGTTCAGTTGAATTACAAAAATTGCATGACATTACAATGGAAAGTATATACGCCATTCGTAACCTGGGTGTGGATACAACTACGTGGGATCCATTACTTGTACATCTTTTATTGAAGAAATTGGACCCTATTACAAGAAGCGAGTACTTGGAGTCTCGCAAAACGCCTCGTGAATTAGCATCGTTTAATGAGCTTATAACATTTTTGGAAGCCAAATTCATTGCTCTTGAGCCTATTTATGACATGAAGAAACAAGAGGAAATCACGACATCAAACTCCTTCAATAACATCAAAGAAAGACCTTCGTTTGGAGTTGGAAAACAGTCAATCCAACGAGTCACATACCCAGTCTCAAGTCCTTTTCATTGTGTATTGTGTAATAGCGATCAGCATGCACTGTACCAGTGTAAAAAATTTGAGTCGATGTCAGCAACCATGAAATTGAGAGCAATTACAAAACATCGTATATGCAAAAATTGTTTATACGTTCATGAATACGGCGTATGCAAATCTCTTAAACGATGCAAACTGTGCAACGAACAGCACAATACTTTATTACATGAGGCATTTATTAACAACGAATTTACAAATGATCAACATACAACTACGAGCCAGCAGAGTTCAAACAATGTCACGAGCAGCGGAAGTGAAACTTTACTAACAACGGTAAAAATACGTGTCCAAGGAAAAGACAAACAATACATCACACTCAGGGCTCTTCTGGATCAGGGCTCACAAACAACATTGATTTCTGAAAATGCAGCACAACTTTTGGGCCTCCCTAGACAAAATCTTAACGCTTCAGTAACCGGTGTGGGTACAACAACCCAAAAAAGCACAGGCAAACTACAACTACAATGCAAGTCGATCCATGATGATTACAGCTTTACGAGAGACGCATTAATTATGCCAAGATTGGTAAACGACTTGCCAAAAAATACTTTTGCTAAGAACAATTACTCACATTTACAACACATTAAACTTGCGGATCCTGATTATAATATAACTCAACCAATTGACATTTTACTAGATGCAAATATATACTCCAAAATTATTATGAATGGCCTAATAAAAGGATCTGCTAACCAGCCCATAGCCCAACAAACGAAATTAGGATGGATATTATCAGGAGCTGTGATACCTAATTTCAATTGCAACATCGTATTGAAAAACAGTGACATAGCCAACTTCGAGGAAATTGCACTTCACAACAATAACGTGACATCTCAAGAAAAATTTAACAAGCAACTGTATGCATCCACAAGTAATTACGTACACGACGGAAGGTGTGAATCACGATTACGTATGAAGAAGGGTATCAAGTACAAACTTGGCCAGTCTAAGCCACAACAACTAACAGAACACAGAAGAATGAAGGATTACACGCAATCAAATAACAAGAACAACTACATTTATAATAACAAGAGACACATCATCTCCCAGGGTAACGCCGCTTCAAGCCTTTCAAAATACAACGAGTTTACACGTATCTTACAAATACCGTGTAACATCAACTGTTTTAAAACAAAGCTACGTCAGCTGAAAACACGATCAGCTGGAATGGGTTGCAAGAAATTTGACACCGGGGGCATTGTCTACGCTGCACCTGTTTATAGCAATTATTCAATGGCGATGTAAAACACTAAATATAAGCAGTCAGCGTGGTTGTATTTTATTACATATTGACATACTGACCTCATTGACATCATCATGCCGACCACGTTGCTGCAACTCTTTTGAGGTCGGAGTGGAGATTTTAACATTATACCCAAACAGGCTACTGGAGATTAATTGACATAAGCATTTGACATTCTACAATCTACAAGACATGTGGATGAAGAGCTATGACATTCGTACGAAACGCATCGTACATCAGCAGCAGTTGACATTTTGACATTCTCCAGTCTACGAGACATGTGGATGGAGAGCCATGACATTTGTACGAAATGCATCGTACAGCAGCAGCATTTGACATTTTGACATTCTTCAATCTACGCAGCAAGTGGATGAAAAGCCATGACATTTGTACGAAATACATCGTACAATAGCAGCATTTGACATTTTAACATTCTTCAATCTACGAGACATGTGGATGGAGAGCCATGACATTTGTACGAAATACATCGTAAAGCAGCAGCATTTGACATTTTGACATTCTTCAATCTACGAGACATGTGGATGGAGAGCCATGACATTTGTACGAAATGCATCGTACAGCAGCAGCATTTGACATTTTGACATTCTTCAATCTACAAGACAAGTGGATGGAGAGCCATGACATTTGTATGGAATACACCGTACAGCAGCAGGATTTGACATTTTGACATTCTTCAATCTACGACACAAGTGGATGGAGAGCCTTGACATGTATGAACTACATAATACAACATATTAAAAGCATTTGACGGAAGAATCTGACATTGTACAGTTTCCGATAAGAAGAAACTGACATATAGCAAGTAGCAAGCAAGATCGTCGCAGAATACACTGCAATGGGATTTAACTTAATCACAGCTGATTGAAAACTCGCAAAACATATAAATGCATTACAATTGACATTCCTTTCGTTAAAGAATTGATGAATATGTACAAATCTACACACGTATCATGCAAATCGTGTTACTTACTTCAGTTGTCTTAACAAAGCTGCGTCATCGCATGACGGCGCGATCAGCTGGAGCGCATTGCAAGCAAAATGACACCGTGGGCATTGCTGAGAATGCACCTATTACAATTACTTGTTGCGAGGTGAACAAATATTTTTCTAGGTGACAATATAAAACAAAATCAAGGGCACGGTGACTTCCAAGACCAATCTTTTCAAAAGTGAATCCTTAATTACACTACAATATCGAACTGCGAGTGTGAGGCTGCTTACAACAGTCTACACAGTGACGTTAAGATTACTAAGGATTCAAAGTTGACAATTACTATAAAACAAACGCACTCAGGAACTTCATATAGCATTACGTCGACTGTATTTATACAAAAGAACAGGAAGACTGGTGGCAACATTACAATCAAGAAGATCGCAGGAATAAACCGTTGCCGCAGGAAGCAAACAGTTCCACGAGACTCGCTAGAAGAACGCAGCAGAGAGTTACGTCGCCGTAGGACCTCCACGACACGAGCAACGGGAATCAGCCGCGAGAGTGGACACTGCAACTTCCAGTTCTAACTTAGAATTTAACTTAGCAATATGTTAGCTTACAATAATTTACTACTGCAATGTTATGTTTACATTTAGATTTTACACATTTACGTTTAGATTAGGATTCCATAATTGCAACTTAACATTTACGCCCAAGTGCATTATTTACATTTTTGTTTACTATAATTACTTTTGTTACCAATCATTTTTACAATTTTCTACTTATTTTGTTAGCGACTATTTGTATAAATTTTGTTTGGTTTCTTTTCTTTCGGTGTCAGATGCCAGTATGTACGAGTACTCGTACATTGTGCTGGTGCAGCGTCCTAGAGACCTAGTTGGGCGCACAGCACACGTGAACACGTACAAGACGTGACTTAGCTCGCATCTGACACCAATAAAAACCTGTCAATTTGCAATACTAATTTAGTGCAGTAAACATCTTGAGCCAGCTCGGTCACGTGTTTTAATACCGAAACCCCCGCGGATACACTCACGGCGGCCAGGCGGCTCCTGCACTCACCAACCTCCTTATTCAATAACAATCCGTGATCAGTAATCGAATCCCATAGAATTCCCTCACGTATTTTTCTAAATAGACTGACACATTCCTTATTCTAAATATTTAGTTTTTCTTCATGACTTCTTGTACGACAGCATCTGCGTCGGCCGATCGTTGTAGAACCAAAGAGGTCACTCGCCGACATACATACATACGTATGAGTCATGCAAGTTTCCTCACGACGTTTTCCCAGCACATCAGTTTTCAAAAGGCCACGGTCGGCGCGTGCAGAGTCCGTCCAGCCCCCATCTTCATCATGCCATGTGAAAGTCAAAACACTGCGTTATTACTGGTTACGATGATGTAACTGCATGAGATGCTGCTGTCCTCGCTGAAGCCTTCATGAATGTTGGCTCAACATGTAGTGTATGCCTTGTCTGGTGCGTCTACGTCTTATTGGGGGTAAATGATTCACTGAAACACTGAAAACTGTTATTTATCAACCGATTTGGAAGGTTCTTTTTTAATTTCTATTTTTTCTGATGATAGGTTGGGATTCGTGAGTAATTGAGAGAACTCATTAAATACTATAACTAGGTATGGGATAGGAGGAAATTCTAATTCAGCATGCAATAACTAAGATACCTACTGCTACAGCTTAAATCCAATAAAACTAACTTCGTACCCCGGTATCGATTAATAGGGAATGATTTTCTGATGAGTTAAATTTCGTACTTTATTTTCCTACAAAACTGTCACGTAGTTCATTTAGCAATTACTTAATGGCCAAGTGTTCGCAACATATTATTTTGTCGATAGATGAAGGTACCACGGCATATCAGAGTGTCGGTGGCGCGGTCCGGGGGGCGCCCGGGCGGGGGCGGAGCACCCGCACACGTCGGCCGCGATAATTGCCGGCCAGTTAGAACTGCCAGGAACGCAAATCACGCTTCCAACGGAAAAAATGCTTTTAAGACATCTACACACTATCGCTTGAATAAACCACACTTTTTAATGATATAGAAGATACAGCCCAAACACAAGGGATTGAAAGCTTTTTTTTCGTCGTTTAGACCTAGCTTGCTTTCGCTGTTTCTTCTCCAAAAATGGTTGCCACCATTGTTTGAACTGTTGGTTGTACCAACAGCATCCCGATCAATGCATAACAATACCGAACAATGCATTTGCGACAGGTCCATATCACGGGAGATTTGTTAGTGTTTCCTGACAATGTGTTCAGTACAGGCTACATTTAACGTTAACGTTAAATACTTGTTAATTACGCATAGACAGGAGAGTGTGCATAAACAACAACCTAATAATGGTATTTATTTGTATTGAACTTGGTATACGCGATTCAGGTAAGGTTCATGAGAAGGAGACGAGATCATTGTCAGTGGGATTAACTTCAAGTCTGGGCAGGTATCTGTATAAGTCTGTATATAGTATCAAAGTAGAATATGTCCATGCTATCACAAGGGAAACAGGCTATCACAAGGAGGAGAAGGTCTCTGAGATTTAAAGAAGTTTTACCATGTTACCAAGAACACCTGACTTTGAATTTCCTCTCTTTACTGTGTTCTGCCGCGTAACAATTGTCATATAAGCAATTGTGCTCCGGTCGGAAAGGTGTGGGTGGCCGATGCAGGCGACTATTTGTCCTCAGGGCAATTCTCATTAACTATGTGTTAACTAACACGCGCTACTTACCGACTACAGCCCCTGCTACAGTCCTATTTGAGGTTTGCCACAGATGTCCGGGCGGCAGGGGATGGTGGCATTGGGAGCTTGTTTACACAGTGGCTCATCTGTTGTATGCTCAGTTGAAACCTTTCAATGTAGCGGTGGAGAGTGTGCAGCGGGCGTTAGTGGCGGCGGCGGGCGGCGGGCGGGGCGGGGCGGGGTGGGGCGGTGTCTCTAACGTACTCTCATTCCGTCGCCGCGGCCGACGCGGTACGTGAGACTCGATTAAACAATGCTTTTTGTGCTAATTAGGGCTGGCTATTATGGCAGGACACACACGCCGCGGCGGCCCGTTAGATTCCGAGACGCAACGCATCCGCTCCCCGTATGCCAACCATAATAAAACAGTTTATGAGCACGTCTGTGTGAAATACAATTATTTTTATCGCTAGTGGTTGTATAAGCCAATCTCCTTCGTACCACACTCTAGTAAGGTTGATCGTCATTGTTCAGGCTTTTCGTGGCTTCTCACGTGTCTTCTTACCGGAGAGCTTTCAAGATCCACTAAGCTGAATCTAGGCTTATGAAAGAACGACTCTTTCAAGATCAGTACACGAAATAAAATAGATATTTGTAGTATCGTAGTATTTGTGTTAACTGAATGACGCGGACGTCCAGGACACATTCATGTTCAATGGATGAAACTGTCACACGAGATAACAATGGATGTCGTGTCCATCCAGCTTCTGGACATAAAATTGCTTTAAAATTTGAAACGATCATTTATTCATTTAGTTAGGTATAAAATCAAGCATCGTTTTACTATTTAAAATTTAGTGCTACTGCTAAAACTAACATTTGTAAGCGAAACAAAATTGATTTGTGCTACACGGCAAATGGGTTTATTTTCTTGAATTCTCACAGGCAAAGCCGAGGGCGGCCGTCAGTTCATCATTAAAATTAAGTGGCAAAAAACTGAGCACATTTTATTACGGAGTTTGCTAACAATTTAGTGTCGTTGAGGATATCTCGCCGCATGCTTCTGATGATGAAAAATGGATGCCACTTGGAGCCTCCACGGTGCACACTAGGGTTGCCAATGTATTTACAGTGACAGAATAACAACAACACTAATCGGTCGTAGCCCTCATTGCCCCACGCTCCCATACTAGGATTCCCTGTGCCATAGCCCATAGGTGCCATGGACCAAACAAAAAGATACGATCACCCATACTCAGACTTAGCACAGAAATTTTAAACTCGTCATTCACATATCTGGCTCGCTGGGGAATCGAACCCAAGACCGTTCGAAAGGCGGTGGGGCATGGTCGATTCTTATTATGGATTATTGAATTTTAGTCGAAGTCAAGTCAGTTATAGTATAGGTTCAATAGCCTACCTACCCTACAGGGGTGGGAACAAGGATCTTTTAATCTATCGTTATTACCTACTACTATTATTATTTCTCCATGGGGCTCGCCTGGATAGTTACCACCCTTGAGCATGAGTCAGCCACCAAACGCCTCGTCGTGTTCCGGCTGGGGGCTTGCGAGCCAGGTCTTTGTTTCTCTTTCTTCTCTCTTGTCCGGCAACGCATCAATGATGCCTTTGGTGTTGCTGATGTTCATGGGCAACGATAGACTAGACTTTGAAACTATCTTACCGATTTGCCCCAAAATGGTTTCATTTGATAGGCAATAATGCGAAGATGGTTTGAGACCACTAAAACAATGCATCAGGCACATTGTCGATCTTAGACTTTTTCTATACACAAATTTGGTTGGTTAGAAGAAAATGCATTGTTAGCTATTGTACCATTTTTAACTGAAATAAAGTGTTTTCATTTTATTTAATTTCAATGTCACCGTGTCGCCCCTGGCGCGATGGCGCGAGCGCACCACATGCATGGACCGCGGTCATTTCCAACGGCATTTTAACACCGTTTCAATTAAAATCGTTAAATTTCGTGAAAAAAGAAATTAAATTACAATTTGTAGCATGTTGACAACCCCTGATGCTAGCGGTATTGTTGCCCAGTAATTCTATAAACTAATAAACACTAAGCTCGTTCAAAGGCAATAAGTTTTAATGGACAGCGACACTCACAATTAACGTGTGATTACGTGATTATTACAATTATTACTTTAGAAATTTATTTAATGGTTATGTTTTCCAAGAAAGTAATATTAAAATTGTCATGTGTAATAAATGCTAATGTTAACATAAAGAGATTTAAACGAAGACATATTTTATGTACCTACTTAGTAAGAAATTTTTCAACACAGATTAAACTTATATTATTCACAAGCCACAATGTGACACAGCAAAGACATGAAATCGGTCGTGTCTCCTATACGACCAATAATATAATTTATTCAGCGAGAAAAGGCTTCACACCGATTTATTATCGTCTTGGCACTTCTGCTACCCTTTTATCCGTATAGGACTATAGGGCTCAGAATACTGACTGACTGATGTTGTAAAAGTCGATTGAAGGCGGCTCGCTCAGTAAGGCTTTACACAAGGATTATATTATCAATATAAATGATTATTAAGTCATTCATATTATTACTCCGGTATTACCTATTATCTTTCCGTGAAGTTATTATCTTTTCCTAGCTGGAGTCGGCCGCCAAACGGCTCGTCGTGTTTCGGCTGGGAGTTTGAGAGCCACTTCTTTTTTTCTTCTTTTCTGCCAAGAGGCCGTCGACGCTTTGGTGACGCTGATGTCCATGGATGATGATGTGCATCAGGTGGACCGTCAGCTCGTTTGCCGACTAGTAACATTAAAAGAGTCTGAGCCAACGTCCTCTGGTCTTAATGCTACATGTAGGTATTTATGTATCTCAATGGATTTACTTGTATTGGTGGGAGGAGGGCACTCGGTTATGTATCAACTCGGTCAATCCAGAACATAACCGAGATAGAGTCATTAAGGTGGGTTCACCATTTTTTGGATGTCAAAGCGTGGGCGACGCTCCTGACTTTGTCGTCTCCTGTCTCCTAGCCATTGGCGAAGGTGACTTATTATCGGTGAATTATAAAAAAATCAAGGAGTACCGAATTAAAAGATCTAATATTACCGATTACTTTTTATTGGTGTTGTTGTTGTCTTTAGTTTTTCATCTTATTTCTGACATTAATAAAGGTAATAACTCCCACTCGATATTCGATCTACTATCGAATCGGAAACAACAGCTATGAAGACATATTGGCAGGAGGGATAACTTTTTTTAATGGAAATAGCCGGCAAACGAGCTGACGATCCACCTGATGGTAAGTAAGTGGCTATCCTCGCCCATGGACATCAGCAACACCAAAGCATCACTGATGCGTTGCCGGCCAAGAAAGAGAGAAGAAAAAGAAAGAACTGGCTCTCAAGTCCCCAGCCGGAACATTACGAGTCGTTAGGAGGCTGAGATCATGCTCAAGGGTGGTAGCTATCCAGGTGAACCCCATGGAGAAATAATAATAGTTATAATGGTATTAATTAATTACTAAAATCAATGTTACCAATATAATCTCTCCAGGGGCCCTACCACCAGCGGGCCGGATTTTGTCGTCTCTTACGACACCCATCCGGCGTGGGATTGGGGTTCTCAGGATATATGACATTCAATAATTATACAAATTACGCCTTTGTGCAATGCAAAATCAATAATAAGAATTGCAGAATATTTTACGTTTCCTAAAGGGAACAGTAGCGTTTCAATCTTATTCCATTGAAAATATTTTATCAAAATCATGGGAGTACATACAAGGATGTAGTTACATTTTGCATTGAGCAGATTGTCGAAGAACAATAACAAAGTGTAAAATTGAATGAATAGAAAATAACTATGCATGGATTGGATGACCAACTTAGAAGCTACGAGTTATGGTGAGTGTGTAGAGGGTGCAACATACATTGTATTGCAGGAGACGTGTTTTGTCGCGAGTGGCGAGCGGCGAGTTGAGGGCGAACACATTAATTGCAGCATCCGCACAATTACGCGACATCGTCCCTGCTGGCGCTGGCCGGCGGCTGCTGGCGGTGCTGCCTCGAGGATCCTCCGAGGCCCGAGCTCGAGGCTCAGTATCGTGCCGAATGTCGGGGAGGCCGCACGCGTCATGTCGCCCGCGCTCCTGGTCGCGCTACTCGTCTGCGCGTGCGCAGCAGGTCTGTCCACGCAAATCCGCCGGTCGACGACCCCAGTGATATATGCGAAGGATACCGCCTTGGAGAGCCCGCTTTTTATTACCTCTCCGGTCGGACGCGATTTCGTCGGTCCTTCCTGCCGGGCGGCCTTGGACACCCTCCGCGCTCCAGGTTCGATTCCTGCTCCGCGGAGGAAACGTGTTTTGCAGCCGTTGGGTGATTTGTACTCGTCTGGGAGCATTTGCAATGTATTTTGTTTTCGTAACGTTTTGATGGTTTGTGTCGTCTGTAGGTATTATATGCGAATATGGTATTGCGGTTTCTTAAATCGCGGTAATAACTTGTTTTTCTATAAAATTTTCTGGTTTGATACGTTTTCTTGACATAATCTGACATGCTATTCGCTTTGCAGATGGTATTAATAAATTGTTAATTCATGTAAAATCCTTACGTCAGACATAATAGTCTGTAATTAAACTGCGTTGCTTGATATAAAATAACATTACTTACATTCAATTTCTTCTCTCAAGTCCCCTTACAAAATTATAATGGAAGCTATCAGAGGTATGCGAACTGTTAAGCTAAAACTTTAATGCGAAGGTTAAGCTAAAAGGTAAACTAATCGGACGTAATTATTAAGTTCATTAACATAACGTGATTCATTTGAAATTCTAAGAGAATAATATTTGATTATACAAAGCTAACAAACCTTTCTTGTATGAACCTTCATTAGAATTGATTTATGATTTAATTATTAATTTTAGGGAAAGGGTAGATAGAGATGTCAGGGATCATAATATTTCAATTAATTTAGTATTAATCTCTTGGTGACAATCCGCATTATGTCGTTGGTGACATAATACATATACACATATCATAGTTATACATGTAGGTGCAACATAATTACTCATTGTACATCCTCGCCCGCATAGGACTAGGCGTTATTTATCATTCATACTCGTTTTACCAATATAAATGTTAATATAGCTAATATTGTATGTAACACAGTTGTAAGTAGCGAATGTTCCTTAAACAAGAGTTCAACGCGCGCGGGGCGTGGAGCATCTTTGTTTCGAGTGTCGAGTGTCGAGTGTCGAGTGTCGTGTGGAGTGTCGCGGTCATTATTGACAATCTGATGAGCATAATGCGTAACTGATACCGGCTGGGAGCTGGTTTGTGTATTTCGGTCCCACGGACCCGGCCTCCTGACGGCTTGTGCCTACGTATTTGTTTTTTATTAATCTAAGAACATGCTCACCCCAGGCGTGAAGTAGATGTTACCATCCTGTACAACTATAGTAGACGTTCCCGAGTTGACTTATCCATTATAGAAGCCAGACGTAATAAGTCGAATTAAAGTATTCCATGGAGCCGAATCGCTAACGACTTCGAAAAGGAGATGTAATATATCTGCCTTAATTTGGTAATCACCGATCTCCAAGTTTCCTTGGCTGTCTTCAGATCGCTTCGTTTGATCTACTCAGAGAATGAGCGGAGTCGGTAATTTCTAACTTGTCTCACATTATGCAAGGCGGGTCCGAACTTGACACCTCAATGTCATTCATGTGAGCTGAGTCACGGACTCGCGCTCCACTTACCATTGTCACATGCTCATTACCATAACAAGACGACTGAATGAACCTAATTTACCTTTTACCTCACTCAATTAGTATCTGTAGAAATTGACGCGTTGTGTTTTGAACCGTTCGTTTCCTTATTCTATTAATCGTAGAGTTTTGCAACGGTCACATAAGAAACATTAAAGCTATAATATTTTCCTTATACTTAGAAGGACGCGGTGGACTCTTCGACCCGTCTCGACGATTCTAAATCAAATATTTTGCTCCTCTTTTGTTTAGGTCTGATGTTTTAGGTTACTGTAATCTAATCTAATATTAATCGACTTGTGATTCTGTCCTGTCTAATGTTTCTCTATGTTCATCCTTATGATCATCTTTCATCTTTTTTGCCACAACGTTCCGCTATGTCCTCAAAATATATCTCATAATGATTTTATGACGCGTACCTAAATATTATCGATAATATAATGATAAAAGTTACGTAAAATTTGATACCTGTCTATAAAATATATTTTACGATGTTAGTATCGTCCACCCGCGGTGATAATGTATGCAAATGTATTGGTCCGCTATTCCTGTCTGTTGACAGAGACTTGCTTTTGTCATAGCAACTTCAACTTAATGCTGTCGAGATACACGTGTTGTCGTGTTGAAGCTCGCATCAACTTCGGTGTGATGCACTGTAGAGTGAGGTGTTTGTGAATGAACTCCAGTACAAATGTTTGTCCAAGCCAAGTTGCAACCGGAATATTTAATATTATGTTGAGGTATCCCAGCGAAAGACTTTGGTTTTAACGGTTGATTACGAGTTAGAGTAAAAGAAGTGACTTTTCAAAGAGTCGGATGCTTTACGTCCATGTACGACGATGATCGTTAACCAGATTTTATGCTTGCTCGTTTATTGAAAATTGGCAGGAGATCAGTTTGTAAAATCATTATAATAACGTTATTGAGCAAATGCCGGTTAGTTGCGACGATAAGTTATTTTTACGACGGCACCCGCATGTTCTGATGCAGTTTGTGAAATTATGTATTATGTTGCGTTGTCGTGTAGAAACATACGGGTGTAATGTGAATTGAGAAACACCAGGTTGTAAGGATTCACTTTATACCTTCTATTGAACCGAGATTCCAAAAAAAACCTGTTTCTATGTTGTAAAAATAGCAATCTGAGATAAAAGTGCTATGAAGAGTTACAAAAATATTCGGGAACGGTTACATGCCCCGTAAGGACATTTAAATCAGTCAAACAAAGTTTATTTTATTTATTAAAGTTTCACTGACACATTCAGACATTTTTTTCATTACTTCATAATAAATGAAGACTATATATGTCGGTGAGGCCACGAATCTCCAGTGAAGGTCCAGGGACGGACCTCTTTATTCTACAACGCCTGTCCGATGCAGAGGTTGGCATGTAAGAAACGACATGTCATATTTAGAGGAAGGAATTGTCAATAAGATAGAACGGATGATCACGTAGTGTTGAAGTACTTGGAAGTATTGATGTGAACGTTAGGAGAACTAGAAATATAATATCATGGAGCAAAGTAAAAGGAATATCATTTCATAACCAACACCGTAGAATACCCCTTCTGCGTCATATACGTATATAAAGAGACTATAAAGTCTCATTTAAAGTCAACACAAACTCCTCTTGTAATAGTCGTAAAAAATTGACAGGCGCAATTTTGTGGAAACAGTAATTGATACAGTACCCAGTTCCCAAATAGAGAGACAATGGTCGAAATGTGACGGTTCCCACTCGCGGGGTCATCGGTTCGTGTCCCGGGCGAGGCCCGCGGTCCGTTCCCATGTCGGGCGAGACGGTGAGAACCATTGTTCGCCCCTGGACCCTCATTATAAGTGCAACAATTACAAGACACGGTTCTCAGAAGACCTCGATAACGTTAGAAAACTATTTTATAGCGTTATGTCTTGTCTTCATTTAACTAATAAGAAAATCTAAATAACTCATACGAAACGTAATTCATTGAAATTATCCTGTTAGTAAAAGATATATACCAGAATATCTTGATATGAGCACCGTTTACTCGTGACTGCTTTTTTCGTCTCAGTGGATACTGCTCATTTTGAGGAGGAGGCAAAGGCGCCAGGTCCCTTCTCTCGGCAGTCTCTGATTGATTGTCATTGGTTATTTGTCGTAATGTGTGATGTGTGTCTGTTAGACATGTGCCGGTGCCATGTTACATAGTCAGTCAGTACTCAAGTTGCTTTGCCGGAAATACATCGCACATTCATCTTGGTCCTTCGAGCCGGATCACTCGATTACTGATATAAAAACTAAAATGTTTAGGTATATGAACACGAATAATATAAAATTAAATAAATCTATTGCAGATCGTTCAGACTGATAAGAAACAATGTTGCGCCGTAGCAATCATCGATTTATTTATCGATAAAGCAGATGATCGTAACGTTGAGCTGCGTCATTTGATACGACAAGCTCATCAGATGCGTTTGTCGGATTAGATGCGGATCGCTCGATAGTTTGAACGTACCAGTTTGTTTAAAAATCACTAGATATTTTACCTGTGGATATACTGAAGCAGTTCTAAGTAATCGATCAACGGACTGACAGAGGTCGACTGTTTGAGTTGTAACATCACATCAGACATAAATAAACACGTAGCATAACCTACAATAACGGGATAAGAGATTCATCAGTCTGATTTAAAAAAAAAGTCTGTAATTTTTTAGATGTGATGTGTGCTAGTAAACCTTCATACAAAAAATAAAATGTAGGTTAATAACATTAATTTCTGCCATTTAAGTATACCTATACTTATATTGTGTGAGTCGCTGTTAAAAGTGTGGCGGTGGGAAGTGGGAAAGTGCGAAAATACACACGAAAGTGTTGACACGGTAGGGTTGTCGCTTGTGGCATAGCCGAAAATATTATTTTTAAAACTATCTACAGCAGATTTTAATGAAAATACACATATTTAAACTACTAGTTTTCTAAAATTTTAAATTAATTGAATAATAGATATTCTGATAAATAAATTGCTTCATTCCACCCTAACAATTGAAACAAAATATTCAAAAATTCTATTTATAAAAAATAACATTTGATAACTCTGTAGTTCAAGAAGTAATAGTAAAATCACTTTTCTGTTGAAAATTATTTTTTAAATTTGCTTGCACTTACTTACCTTTACACTCGATATTTGTAGGCTTCAACAGGGTTATTCGACAAAAATAAAAAATTAAAATGTGTGCAATTCACACGTGGTAGAAGTGAAACCTTCAAAATTTTTGTTTTCAAGATAATGAGAAGAATGTAAAATTTCGGAAAGATGATAAATGTAGGTTTCACTAATCTACGTCACTCCGCTCCGTTCCGCTCCGCCCCGCTCCGCCCCGCTCCGCCCCATTCCGCCCCGCTCCGCTCCCCTATCCCTCACTCCCCTACCCTACCCCTGTACAGTGCTTCCTATCTCACTTTAGATTTTATGTGTTTGTCTCTTTTTAACCGACGAAAAAAAAAGGAGGAGGTTCTCAATTCGACACGTATATTTTTTTTTTTTTTTTTTTTGTATGATCACGCAGCACTCGGCACAGGGTAGTCCGATTTGGATGATTCTTTTTTTATTGGATAGGGTATGTCCTGAAGTTGGTCCCATATTTTTTTTAAAATTTTATTCCCACCCTAAAGGTACGAAAATAGGGAATGATTGATTATTCACCCGTTTTTTACTCGGAATTTTTACATGTTAACCCCAATAACTTTGTACTGGATGATCCGATTTCAATGATTCTTTTTTTATTGAATAGTGTATGCCTTGAAGTTACTCCTGTATAAATTTCGGAACAAAATTTTACCCCTATAGGTACGAAAATAGGGGATAATTGATATTTCACCTACTACATTTTTACCTGGTAACTGAATCTATAATTCATAAAATAAATAATTTATTATTAATTATAAGTATTATAGCAACTAAAAATTAAAAAATAATTACTTTTTAACAAAAAATAAAACCAACGAAAAAAAAAACTGAAAAGCAAAAAATAAAATAAACCATTTAGTATTAAAAATTAAGATCCGAAATTAACAGTAAATAAATAATTTTGAGGCGGTGCCAAACCAATAAAAAAACAAACGGCGAAAAGATGTGCGCCGCCCTGCTGCTGCTGTGTGCACCGCATGCTGCTGCCCTCATAATATGAACTTTATGTAATTAATTTTGGTTGTTTGTTTGGCACGGTCTCAAAATTATTTATTTACTGTTAATTTCGGATCTTAATTTTTAATACTAAATGGTTTATTTTATTTTTTGCTTTTCAGTTTTTTTTTTCGTTGGTTTTATTTTTTGTTAAAAAGTAATTATTACTGGACAGTTCCGTTTCATAAAACAAGTCACCCCCGTACTAAAGAAGTTTTCACTTCAAAAAATGCGTGTCAGCTCCAACGCACTGGAGTTTAATGCCATCTAGTTTGCATTGCTACTTGCTAGCTAGACGAAAAATATCTATTGGTTATTTTAATTTTTGAAGAATCGAATAAGTAGTTAACTTAATATTAATACGAGACTTTGTTTTTAATTACTCTCCTTACAAGTGTCAGTCATATAAATATATTTGTACAAAAAAATCATAAAATTTTTCTTCAGCCACGCGATTATATCTCGCGGGCCGATGCCATGTGGTGTGGGTAGTCTTTCTCCGTGACGTCATGCAGTCCAGACTCCAGAGGCCTTGCGATTTTATTGCGTAACTAGTTAACTACGACTACAACCTATATGGATGTCATTTTTGTCAGGAAAAGCAGTTCAGATAATAATATTAATTGCTGAATGCTGACTGTTGTAAACTGGAAGAAACAGTACTTGATCGGATCGCACACCTAAATGGTTCTTAGTATTATTTTCTTACTCAACGTATATTTCTCCCCAGCTCAACGCCCCAAACCAGGATGTTTACAATATTTTTTTCTAACAATAAGCTACTACATCGTAGAGTATATACAGTACATACGTAAGTTGATGTGATGTTTATTAATGTTCTTTTGTTTAATTTTGAATAAAACAAGATTATTATCTAACAACAAGTGGTTAGGTAAATACCCGAGCGACCACCAGGGGAGCCGGGTCACTGACTAAACAAGAGTGTTAACGAGGCGCCACTTGACTTGCGTTTCCTCATTTATTGGTTACCAAATTAAATCATCAAATACACTTATGCACACAAATTTTTTTTAGAGAAGAAATTACGAAAGAAACTCCTGTAACTATAATTATCCCATCAAAAACATGAATGTAAAGTAAAAGCCAATTTAAAAAAAAGAATTGAGATCTAAATGGGTGCCAAGTTCTGTGTAGAAAAGCCTAAAATTTTAGTCACAAGAACATGTAATTCAAGCTCCACATTTGACTTGGTTAGTTTTCACGTACCTATCTAGGCTATACCTAATATGTATTATATTTGTATAATTAATTATCTTTGTTAAGTCTGTTAGGTTGATGACCTATGTTACTTTTCTAAAATTTGGTTTGTTGGTTGCTAACTAATGAAAACTAGCCAATTCAAATGTAAAGCTTGAATTACATGTTCTTGTGACTAAAATTGTAGGCTTTTCTACACAGAACTTGGCACCCATTTAGATCTCAATTCTTTTTTTTAAATTGGCTTTTACTTTACATTCATGTTTTTGATGGGATATCATTACTTTTTGTACAGAAATTATTAGTAGGTACTTATTCATACGTTACTGATTAATTTTGTTACCTTATACATGAACTGTAATAGTGCCCTTCAACTAAATCCGTAGTTAGTGCACCGTGGTCCAAAATACCTATTACTTCATTATTTATAAGTAATGATCTTCTACTACTCATGTCCACTAAATATTGAAATAATAATTAATACTAAATCCCAGTCTGTTATAATAATAATAAATACGATACGATACGATAGTCGAATATACTCTTATTAGTTATAAGTAGTTTGTGTTCGAGATAACGTGCCATAATATATTTGGAAACAATACTTCGAATCACTTTAAACTGGTATAATTTCGGAAATAATACAAAATTTTGTGGTGTACATGCCATACAAGATAAGAGAAGAATAATTTTTCACACATTAAAAATGAAACAATGCAATACACTGGAAATAACGGCTACTGACGTCTCACTAATCTGTACGTAAATAATACGTACGTACACTGAACATCTTCCCCCGTTAGAAGCTTCACAAAGTACTAAAACTGATATGTTTCGGTTAAAAAAAATTAAGGGTGGTATTCCACTCCTTTTAAATATTCCACATAATGACCACCTGTCATCAATTTTGATTGCTGTTCATAAATTTCAGGCGTTATAAGTAAGTGTTCCTAATAGAACCAATTTTTTGAAAAATTATCATAAAATGATAAAAATTTACAACTTTCAGATTTATTCCTTTGTATTCACCCGACTACCTATCTGCATGCCAAATTTTAACTTTCTAGGTCACCTGGAAGTTGGATATAGTTTTGATCTATAGGTCAGTCAGTGTTAAATTTCTCGATTTTTGGACGTTAATATCTAAATAACCGTTTGAGATGTGTTTATGAAATTTGGAACACGTATGTATTTCGCAAGTCTTAATAAATGAGCCAAATTTGACAGGTTTCTGTTGAATAGTTTTTGAGTTGTGAGGTGGTCAAAAGTGGCTCCAAATGGTTCGTGTAATATTACACACGGTGCTGCTCGCCAATTCTGTTAGCTAGAAAATTGGCTTACACGCTACCGCGTGTTTAGATTGTTACTTTGTGATACGTGTCGTACATTACATAAGTGTAGCAAATGTAATTCCCTAGATTTAGGCGTGCCGTGAGTCAGCGCAGTGCAACGCGGCGGTCAGTTGGCAGCCAGAGCCTGGCAGCTGGGCTATCTGAGCTATCTCTGTTAGTGCCTTGGGCGAGGCGTGTTCACTCGTTCCCACGGCGGCACGGCTGCGGCACCCCGCAACGCCTTCCATTATCTAGATTTAGGCTCAATGTACATTCCCTTGTCACTAATCTTGTTTTCCGAGTCGTGAGCTGACACTTTCAGAATTGGGCAGACCTAGGATTATGTCCCAATACCCCTACGGTACCTTCGACGTATTTTATGTTCCCATGATGGAGTAATGAACACAAATTATGACAAGAATAGTTGGAAATCTCAGATGTTATGTTTTCTTAACCTATTATTGTACAATTCTACTAATACTATTAATATAAGAAAAAGGAGGATCTTTGCAATTGCAGATTACTGCGAAAATTGCAATCTTCTTACGGCAATTGTAAAATTCATTTAAAATATATTATAATAATATTACATCAAATCCCAACGGCTCGCAAAGGTGACCGGTATTACAACAGCATTAGATATCACTGGGTGTCTTGACACGTCTCGAACTATGTGCCGTGTGTACAAGATGAATGACAAACATTTTTATTCACAGAACTATACGTAGATGACGCAGAAATTTCAGCTTTAAGAAGCCGTGGATCGCGAGCGATTGGTGAGTTACTATTGATTAAATGTAAAACCTAACTTTTACTAAGGTCTGCAAGTTGAGAAACCAGGTTGATAAGTTTCTTTCATTTTATTCCCTCTTTCTTGGCGGCAACGTGTCAGTGATCTTTGGTGTCGCTGATGCTCATGGGCAACGATAGCCACTTACCTACCATCAGGTAAATCGTCAGCTCGTTCATCGCCTATGTTTATAAGAAATACAAATCTTCTAAAAGTATTATTACAAAATTTTCAGGTACCCTCGAACTTCCACCTGGTTGCATGTACGAGGGTCGATGGTTCGGAGACGGAGCCAACGTGAGGACGAGGGAGGTGTGCTTGCTGTGCGTGTGCTCGCGAGGAGCCCTGTCGTGCAGGCGCCGGGCCTGCGCCTCCCTGCCTGACCCGGCGCCCCGCTGCCACGTGTTGCATCGCCGGGGCGAGTGCTGCCCGGAGCTGCACTGTCCAGGTCGGCTTATCTAAATAAATCAGACCTTTTGTTGCTATTGAGTAAAGCAAGCTTAGTTTTCAAAGTAAACGACAGCGATTATATTATGATCGCTGTATTATATCTCATATAGTATGGATAAAATGGTGAATAAAATCTTTCAGTCGAAATAATTTGATATTAAAAGCAAAAACAAGCACAAATGGTCATCCCGTTGCCAAAATTGCTAGTTTGATATTTTTTTAAGTAAAGCTTCATTATGAAATAGATAAGTATCTAATGTTAAGGTTTAATATATTAACGACCTTGTAGTTGTTGACTTGATGTTGGCAGTGTTTTTAGGTTGGTTTTTTGTCATGCATAAAATTGTTTATTACTATAGGCTGGCTCGGTCCACTGCTAACAAAATATTTGAACGTTTCAGATAGAGTCATGTTACTAGAACACGGGGCATCAGCAAGGGTCGAAGACGACGACTACTCGGTCATCGCGACTCCTGCATCCATCAGGCATGGTATGCCGTTTCAAATATTGGCGTTTCTCTGACATATTTGGTTGACAAACGATTAATGTTTAAGTGTTTCCAGCGTGCGTGGAGGGTGGGACGGTGTACGCGGCAGGGTCGGCCATGAGCTCCAGTGTAGCCTGCGAGCAGTGCTTCTGTCTGGGGGGCGCCAGGAGGTGCGTCCGGCCGCGGTGCCTGCCCCCTCCTCCTGGGTGCAAGGCGCGACCCGCACCAGGCGCATGCTGCCCTCAGAGATACTACTGCGCTCATGTTACTACACATCCTCCTGACCAGAGAAACCCTCATGGTGAGTATAGTCATGTGTTCAAAAGTGTCATTGTGGTCAATAAAATTTTAATAACCTCGATCTTATAATGTAATGGAATTAGGCCCCACATGCCGCCCAAGCTCGGACAGAAGCCATGCGACAAAATCTCAGATACGCAGATTTTCACACGATGAATTCCTTTATCAGGATCAGATAGTGTAGGATTTTGCCCCTCTTGTGAGCTGTACATTGTAGGTCAATAATATTAAATTTTCCATTAAAATTGCTTTCAGATTGCGACGGTCCTGATGGGAGAAGAATTGCCGAAGGAGAACGAGTACTGAGTGACCCTGAGTCAAAGTGTACACATTGTTTCTGCTTGCGTGGATCAGTACGGTGTCAGCATCTGTCTTGTGCTCCGCCACTCTTGAACTGTACACCATTAGTACAGCCAGGGCAATGCTGTCCACATCAATATCAATGTGATCATTCGAAACATGGTAATTATAATATTATCCTAATGTGTCCAGCTAGTAATGTCCAGCGTTTCCATCTATCTATAATGATTTTGTAATTGATCCATCGATTGACATTTTATGGTACCTACTTTTTTATTACAGGAAACGAGCACACAGATCACGTACAAGCTTTACGGCAAAATGCACTGATACCTATGAAAATTGAGGACCGTTCTTTCCATTCCTCCAAGTCTACGAAACGTGAAACAACTGTCAAAGTATCAAATGACATCATTGAAGAAACAACACTCGCCGTACCCACTACAAAAGACACTTTAACAATTAACAAAGTTAAAAGAAAAACTGATGATATCCCAGTTGTTAGCTCTACTTCTAAAACAGTAAAAGAAGAAAACGTTTCTACAAATGCAACAACCAAAACGACAATTGATAGTACCACAAAACTATCCACAGTTGAAGGAGTGACCTATGCGCCTCTTTTTCAAGAAACTTCAGAAAATGTCACCACAGAGTACCCAGGAGCTACCGTGAAAATTATGATCAATGGAACAATTAATTGCACAACAGAGTTGTCTTCTACATCCATGTCACTTAACGTTACAAATATAACCGACACAGAGAAAATAAATCTTGAGAGTAAACCAAGAGTTCCATACATTGATACTAGTAATTTAGAAACACATACATTTTCGCCAGTTGACATAATCACTGATAGAAATGCTGGGTTCGATGAAAACGAAACCTTCACAATTAATGTAACAAGCTCTCTAAGGACCAATTCTACACACTCTACAACTTCTACTACAACAAATATTCCGACGAAACTGATACCAGGAAATTTATTTGAATCCCTAAACATTTCAAAAAAAACCAAAGAGGAATATGATTACGATTATACTGAACCTACATTACCGCCATCTTTGCCCAATTTAAAGTAATGTTTGTTTCTAATTATTGAATAAAATTATAATAATAAAATAATATATTTAAAGATATGTAATTTATTTTAATCTGTTTTCAGGATTATTCCATTTGTAGCCGCAGACGCCGTTGTCGAAGACGAAATATCTTCCAAAGAAAGTCTTACGTATCCTGCAATGGAAAGAGAAGATAAATTTCCAGTTTATTACCCTAGTGTCGAATCAAAAGATACAGCTTTTCCAACAAGAAGAAAAGATAGTTATAGCCCTACACAATACCCTGTGTTTTTATCGAAGAAAATGGAATCACCTCAATATCCTCTGACGCTAGAAGCAGAACACTCGGAAGTCGGCTATCCGGGCGTTACAAATGACCTATCGTCGTCTGTACACGAATATACTGTAACTGCTTCGCTAGGTAGTCATGTCTCAGAACTCAGTAAAGCCGAGACCAAGATGCCTACTACTAGTGCCACCTTCGAAATGGAAACGCCAGCAGTCAATCTGTTTTCACCACCGGTCGAAACGGAAGGTGCTATTTTTATGTCCATACTTTTAGAATTTAAATAATATTCGTTTATGTTTAACAATTTGTTATATTTACTTCAACCAATGACCAATTTCAGGAGGATTCATACCTAAAGGCCCCGGAATCATAGATGAATACTACGCTGTTTATCCAAGTACACCTTCGGGACCGGTGGTGCCACATTTGACTACTTCCATGCAATTGGATACCGATAAAGGTTGTCAAATCTACAACTATTCTTTTTTACATAAAATGCATGTCTTATTACAAATATTAACCTACCTACCTAGGTACCTACCTACCAATTTTATGGGAACCATCATAATCAAAGTCACTTAATAATACGTCATAACGTTCGTAATAAAATGTTGCCTGTAAAATTATATTTTTATTATGTTTTCAGGGGAATGCACTTCTAGTGATGGACGAAGGGTTCCCGTTGGTGACTCAGTGAACCTCGCTTGTTCAATCTGCACGTGCGCGTGGGGCGAGCTGCACTGCTCCCCGCGCCCCTGTCACACGCCCGCTGGCTGCAAGCGTCGACAAGCCAGCACCAACTCTGCAGACTTGTGCTGTGGGGAACTGATTTGTGATCAAGGTGATTCTCCTGTAGTTTTATTTACACCGTCATATCTATTGAATATTTAAATTTACTTCTTCTTCATAATCCTATCATCTGGATAGGATCTGAAACTAAACATTTCTTATATTGTATCAATATAATATTCTACATACAGAATACCAATAAAATATGATATAACTATTTCAGATAATAAAACAACACCAGTGCCCTTGATAAACGCACAGAAGTTAAACGTTAACGCGGGAAGCCAAAACAAAAGTTCACTTGCAGAAAATACCACTGTCTTCCACAATCATTCTGCTGTCACGACAACTTCCAAGCCTCCAGAAGTCGCAGGGGTGAAAAATGATTTTAGTACATCAGAAATACCTGGCACAACGAGCGCTGCACCTTCTAAAGCTCTTGAGAAAGTAACAACTATAACAGTCACGACAAATCCAGTGGATAAAAGCACTGAAAGCTATAATCACTCTCTGGATTACGAGGAGGAAGAAGACGATGAAGGATTTTCGTTTGGCAACGTGTTGAAACTTCTGCTCAGTGATAACTATGATGCTACTACCGCGTCGCCGAATAGAAAGAAAACGACTTCACTTATAATAAACACAACCGTCAGCAAACCAAAATCGACTACTTCGAGGCCGACGCCGCCAACCAAAGCTTCTCCTTTTACGATGGATTCATTCAATCCCATGACGCATCATTACACGTACAGTCCACCCAAAAACTTTTTACCGTTGAACAGTATCGATAGAATAGACCACTTGGTGCTCGGAGAGGCTACGGCCATCAAAACTACCGTTCGTCCTGTCACCACTACATCTACTTCTACACCAGCCACTACCACCCGGAAACCATCGACCACCACGAAGCCTCCACCACCGCCGCGCACCACATCAAGCGCGCCACAGTATCTGAAGGAAGCGGAACATCTCGTGATCAACGACGTCCCCCGGCCAGGGCCCGTGGCTAATTCACTAGGAGTAGGGCCCGGTCTGCTAAAGCTGGCCGGATGCAACATTTACGGAAGAATGTATCGAGTTGGACGTATCATCGCCGAGCTGTCCACCCCGTGCCAGGAGTGCAGATGTACAGAAGTAGGAGTTCAGTGTCGATCGTTAAACTGTTGAGAACGTTATTTTCACGTGGTGGGACTCTTAAAAGTACATTAAATTAATGTAAAGTGATTCTCTGACTGTTTAATAATAAGGATAGCGAATTGTCTTATGACACTTTTAGTGATAAAGTATATTTATTGAACTAAATGTTGCATTAACTATCGTCACATTACACTCTTTGGCACTGAATGATAAATTTCAATAGTTTCATTGAGCGTTTCTATATGTCAGTTTGTGTCTGTGTATTCTTGCATTTATATTTTTAAGTTGTTCAGTAATAAGTTTAAATAATTACCTATTATGCTAGATTATAGTAGCGGATAAAGGATTTAATTATATTGTTATGGGTAAAATAATTATAATTATATAAACGGCCTATAAACGTCAATGAAGGGTACCTACAGGCTTAGGTGCTGACGTGTAATAAGTATTATTAAATATATATATCCAGCTCAGGGTCAAATCTTGCCTGGTTGTTCTATGTGATTAGTGCGATTTAGTACGACTGGCTGAAAAATAGTTATTTGTGTATGTTGATATATTTCTTGTTATTTGAGGTACCTTCAAAATACCAGAAAAAAGAATTAACAACAATATGATAAAATTAGATTTGCCTTGATTTGTTATAGGAACATTATTGTGATTGCCAGTTTATTTATCTGTTAGAAGTGTACTTTAGATAATTAAAACCAGAAAATCGAGATAAATACTGGGATGTTTTATTATTTTATTTTCACACTTAGTAGCGTAGCGACTCACAGTCCGAGCAATGTACATAACAATGTATAAGAAAGAATACGGAGGACGGAGCCAGTTGGAGCCAGCGAACTTGCCGGAGTGTTACTTTCGCAATTGATAAACAGATGTCGCTACTAGGACTTTTATATCGTCCAGTGTTCCTAGCTTCGACCTTGTTTAGGGAGCGTCCCACAAAGTACAAAAACACTACCAATTTATTTTTTAAGAGTCCGGATAAATCCGGACAATTTTAGCGGGGTGTATTTATAGATGGTGCCATGTTAGAAATATAGCGAAGTAGGTTGTTAAAATAAAATGGTGCTGGCACTGCTGGCTGCTAGAGGGAAGCCGTTGAGCTGCTAAATTTCCTCCGGGATTTTTGAAACTTTTTGGCGGTGGCGATTTGGGCCAAATTTATTCATTCCTCAAATTCACCATGAAGTCCTTTAACATAAGTTTAATTCTGGAAAGAGGCCGGGCATGGTAGGTATCTTTGGCAATCAGTGACGTGCTGGGCTGTGCTGGGCTGTGCTGGTTGCTGGTGTTTATTTAATTTTCTAAAGAGCAAACTACATAAAACTAATCAGCTATTGTCACATAAAATAAGTACCTAAGACCTGCAGACATAGGATGGTAATACCGTATTCACGAATCAATAAAAAATTAAAACAACAGATTAATAAAACATAACTGTATTTTAGTCAGTTCCAAAGATAAAATTAAAACTTGTACAATATTTTGATACAAAACAGAAGTACAGTCGATTTCTCAGAAATCAATACAATATTTACACTTAAAATTTACAGCTTACATTATTTTACATTAGCTTACAAATTTACATTATTTTGACTAAACATTTCGCTACAATATTAAGTGAGATAATAACAAATAATTTATACAATATTTTGGTTATGCTGTATGTCGACAAAAGATAAACTTACAACAATGGAGACAGCTCATCAGTCATTACCTACATCCCTAGCACATTATCTAATTGTAAGAGTATTATTAAACGTAGACTAGAACAAACAAAAATGGATAATTTATTGTAACTAACATTAAGCGTGATTTGTTCCATTTCTTTGGTCACGAAGAACGAAGCAAATTCAAAGGAAATCCAATTTCGCTTTACAAATGTAAACAAGTACCTAAATCTAAAGCCAAACCGTCTTTTGAAACTCTGACAAGCCGGATGCTCCGACTAACTCAGAAACACACAGTTTCTTGAAGCAATTCGAATCGACACCATTTCCAACCATAAGTACGCTTTAGAAACTAACAAAATACTATAAATATATTTATATATATTTATATATGCTACGGGTAGTCATGATATCATAAAAATATATGCCAATATTTTATGGTAATGATTAAACTTCAAAATATCGACGTACAATATACGTATGGCGAGTACCATAGTGCAATATACGATAATTTAATTTAAAATCAAAACGTATATAATACATACTGTGTTAATCTTTTCAAATTCATACATCGTAAGACTTAATTGAAAATTTTGTATTTTTTTAAGTACTAATATATTAATTATAAAAAATATTCAAAAATTATTTGCGCCAAAAAGGCAATAGCAATTTTCGTAGGAAGATCCTTGTGCGTTTCTAATGTCGTGAATTTAGATTTACTCGTAATTTTCCTTATTGGCAGTGTTTGTTTTGTACTGATGATATTAAAATACCTTTTTTCTGTTGAAATTCCATTATTAGATATTTAGGTTTCATAAACATGACATTTACAGTAACAACAAGTTTTTCTCAAATTTCGTCATTATTTCTCATAACATCCCATAAGTAAGGTTGGTTAGTAGTTACACTAAGATATGTTATTAAATTCTTGGTAATACTAAATTAGGCCATCGGTAGCCCTGTTTATTTTCCTGCTGCAGTTTCCCGAACAGTTAGTTTTCCGAAACGCGTTATCTTATACACGACAAGTAGGTATCCTATGAACAACACAAATATGTGTAGACTAGTTTCCACAAAAGCACCATTAGGTAAGATTAACAATACATTTTGGACATTCAAAAAGTCGAAAATATTTTAAGTATGAAAATTATCACCACGTTGCTTACTCGTATAAATAAACTTCGATTTTTCATTATCTGAGTTTTCAAACTTCACAATCTCTGATAAACCTTGCGTTATCTTGTACGCGACAATTATGTTGTAGGCCCTCTTATTTCAGGAGGTACTCGTAACCTTCAGGTGTAGGGATCGACTTCGTACCAGACCACGTAGTGGACGACGGCCAGCAGCACGCCCGCCGCGAGGACGGCGGCCGACAGCACGCGACACACTCGAATGTGTGTCTTCTTTATGTTCTCACCTGGAAAATAACAAAAAATATGTTTAGTTTTTATTTTTTAAGTATTTTAACCTGTGATTTTAACGACATTTTTATAGCAACGAAGTCTGAAAAGTAATAAGACTATATCTTAGTTGATTAAAGTGGGCTTCTAATACTATTTACTATCCAAATAAAGTGCGTATGTAGGTATTAGAAGTTAATTGGTTAAAAAATTTGAGGAAAGGAACACTTGATAGTTGTCTATAATATCCTCAAGTGTTTGTAAAGTCCGCCAAAGCACATGGCCGGCGTGGTGGCATTGCCCCGTTATGTTGCAAGAGGAGACTTGAGGCCAGTAATGGGACAGTTATGGCTCGTCATCTTGTGATGAAGATGGGTAAAGAAATAGAGACTAATGTTTAATAGTAGTCACTAGTAGTTGAATTGAACATACAACACACTCCAAATTTGATTGAGTTTTTACTAGCATATTAAAGTATTGTGAGTAAAGCCAAGTACTGACCAGTGAACACAAGGAAGCCCAGCGGGATGCCAACGGCGGCGCCGAGCACGTGCGCGGCCCACGCCACGTGGTCGTAGCTGGCGCCGTCCTCCGGCACCCGCAGCAGCGCCCAGCAGCCTTCGGAGGCCCCGAGCACCACCACACTGAGGGGCCTGAACCACCACAGGGGTACGTGGCCAAATCTGAAAAGAAAAAAAAAAATTATCAATTTATTGTTAGGTATTTTTTTTGTCTCTAATATGTTTAGCGCTTTATAATCCCGACATAATTATCGTCAGCAGAACTCACCTCAAACAAACGTTAGGAAGATGAGCAGTGAGCAAAGCGTAAACCGCAGCGGATGCCCCCACCACACTAACTCGTGGCTGCAGGGCGCCAGCGCCCAGGGCACCAGCCGCCACCCCCACTGCCCACACGATGGCCACGCGAGCCCAGCTTTGTTCGCGTTCTAGGCGCCATCCGACCTTAAAAAAATTAGAAATACATTTAGAATAGGCGCAATGACATTAGTGTAATATATACGAGTAACCGAGATGAACCTATTCCACGGGACAGCTGCAAAATTTATTGAAAGCTAGTAAAACTATTACATCCAACTTTGATCACAACCTTTCTTCCACTAAATTATCAGTAGGCTAATAAGTTATTTTATATTCATTTGACAACTTGCTTAAAGTAGCTCAAAGAAAAGTGGATACTTACAGCTAGAGCAACCAGCGCGTTGAGTGCGAGATGGGCGGCGTTGGCGTGGATGAAGCCATAGGACACCAGTCGCCAGGGCTCGCGCCACCAGGCCCCGGGCGGCCACTCCAGCCACTTGCGGAGCGTGTCCGGACCGCACAGGTGGACCAACACCTGGAACACACAGTTATGTTAGAACGTACAGCGTGACCTGAGAAGAGCATTATGTTACGCGGTGTAAGTGATTAAACTATTTTACATCCATGACGCAGTGAGGATAAAATATGTTACTAATTTACTAAAATTTAATGTGAATCAAGTGAATCTTCATTGAAATGAATTAAATTGTTAAAAAGACATTATTTTAGAGATTAAAAAGACATTAGCATAGACAATATGAGTCAGGTGAGTACCTGCACTTACTATGATTATGATCATGGTGATGATGAAGTAAGGCGGCTTCAGAACTTCGAGAAGCTTCTCCTTCCTTTTCTGGAATTTCGTCTTCACCTTCGGTCTCAGCTTCTTTGCAATTTGTGGACATTTTGTGTGCTTCCTTATATCCTTTACTCCTAAAGTCAGGCCAGCCTGGAGACCGCTCTGCTTCTGGACGTCGGGGCTGAGCAGCCGCCTGTTCTCCCCCGGGCTGTTCGTTCTGCTATCGGTCAATCGTTCCAGTTCCTCATTCTCCACCCACGCCTGGGCAGGTGGCACCACGTCTGGCAGGATTCTCCTTCCCTGATGCACTGGCACCGGAGAGCCGCGTTCGTCGTTCAATTGCTCCATCTTAAAAATATATTTAAGGGTTAAAGTGATAACTTATTGGACGATGTTTAAGAATGCGGCCACCGTTACCTCGAATGTTACCTAAATGAGATTGTTATCTAAGATTATCTTGTATCGATGGGGTTCGAAGGAGCACTTGTCCTAATTACCTAGTTTGGCACCGATAACAGGATATCGGAAGCATTCGTTAAAATTACTCTAATATCTAATTTCTTCAATATTTATTCATACCTAAGTATTTAACTGTACGTAAAAGCTAACTCGGATTATTATATTTAAAACAAATTGTATGATTTTTACGACTACTCTTTAAATCTATATTTATTAAAAATAAAATAACAAAAAAATAAAAACCTCTTCGCAGTTTTCCGCATGTGGAGCCATGGTGCCTCTCGTCATCCGTCCAACTCATCTTCCACGTGAGGCGAGGGTTCCGGCACGCACCACACTACACCGTCCGCTGCATAGCTGACGACAAATGATGCCGTTTATTTATCTCCTACGAATTTATAGCTACTAACTATAAAGGAAAACCAGCTCCTATAAATAACCCTACTGATGAGGAATTCCCTTAAATTGATGTACAGGGAAATAAGGTGCTAATTAATTGTTGCGGTTTCTACTCATTTGGTGCTTAATTCTATTATCAGGAGAGATTATCCGAATTAATACGTCATGGGTAAAACTGCTTACGTAAAGGGTAATTAATCAAAATTATACAAATTAAACTGGCTTCAAACAAATAGTACAGCTGGAGAGAGCAGCAGGCCGCGTGCTCGGCCGTAAGGCTAAAAATCAATGTTCAATAAAAATGTTCGGAATTGTGTTGTTTTGCAAAATTTTTTTCAACATTAGGCGCTCCTTTTGCTTAGCTATGATCGGAAAAGACAAATAAAACATGTGAATACAAACGTAATAATTCAAGAAATGCAGAAGTCAGAAGATCACTAACAAATCATCTTTAAATAATAGAGCACATTTAGATGAAAGAAGCTTAAAAAGTGATCATAAATTGACGAGGAAAATAACTCGACGGATAATTAACTCGTCGGAGAAACTGGCAATTCAGATTGTAATTCAGCCACCACGCTTGCATTTTGCAAACGAAGCGGTGCGCGGCGGGTACTTCAATATCCCGCGACGGAAAACGAAATTAAAACTGAAAAAAATATCTTCAAACTTACTAAGGGCCTAGTATGATTGCTGTTGAAGCTGTTGTCTTAAAGTTTGTACCGTATATACGAGTAATATAATATGTAATAGAGGAGAAAGGAGTTTTCAAATTCAATTTCAAACAAAGGAAAACATCGCCAATAAAACTTCATATCTACCTAAGATTGTGATAATGTCCACAACGGGTTGAAACCACTACTATATTACCTTTATGTGCATGTGCTATAGCCTAAACGGTCTGGACACATCATTATTATCATCATCGTCGTGTGAGCTAAATAAAATACTAGTATATTATGACGGAATACTTGACGACCCGTGTGGCAATGGTTACCATGCCGGATCGCCGCACCAAGGGGTTCGATTCCCAGCGAGGCGGAAAGAATGATGACTTTGAATTTCTGTTCTCGGTCTGGGTGTGAATGTTCTTGTCTAGTGTGTATTTATTTATATTGAATACACATAGGAAAAGAAAGATGAGTCCCGTTTCTTTTATATTCTTGACGAGAATTCTAAATCCCTTACTGAGCGGTCTTTAAAAGTACTAATCTCTACTCAAACAAAAGATGTAAAGCTTGCTTTTAAGATCTTAAGCTTTCGAGCCCACGACAGAGATAAAGATGAGAGATTAGATATTTAGGTCAGCATAGATTGTACTGAAATATTCCTGCACAAGGCCGAAACATCAACTTGTATATCTTGTGTTTTACCTTTAATTACATTTATGTTCTTCTGTGCTTTAATGAGGAATTGAATCCAAGCTGGTAGAATGCAAACACGGAACTAGACACATTTTAAATCTTTACACTTGTGAGCAGTGTTTTTAATTTGATCTTTATATTACCTACTAGCAACTGATCAATATTGATCGAGTCCTTTCGAGGATTTGATTATTTGGGAAATCGTGGTGAATTCTGATAAATTTACATTAATATAAAATTTTGATTCCAAAAATTTTGACTTATATCTGTTTGACATCGACTGGTTAGGTTATGTTACAGAGTATACTCGTATGGATACAGAATATACTATAATGGACATAGTACATGTATCGACTAGTTAATTCATCTACAGTCAAAATTGAACTCCCCTCCCTCCACCAATCCGCACTGGAGCAGCGTGGACTATGCTCTAGACCTCCGAAACCTGATGTAAGCAACATAATTTTATTACCTATGTATTACCAGAACACCAAACGCAATTTTAAACTATTTACATCGACGACTGCAGTCTATTAATTTAAGGCCTACTGTAGGCCTGGACTGGAGATGCTACTAAAAATCCAATTGATAAAGAGGTTAATGAACTCCTATTGTCGGAAGTCCACAGGCAGCCCGAAAATGCTTCCGACAAAACTGAATGTGACAGGACTTTTAAAAATATAACGGAGCCACTACGATAGAGCAGGCCGTAATCGGCACGCAACTTTTATTGGTTTGTTTCTCATTTCCTGTTTGGCAGATCCAAGGGCGAAACGAACCTAAAGAAATTGGGTTCAAGGGCATTTAAATGGTGCAAAAAAAATTGTGTACCCCATGTTTTAGCAAATATATAGCGCTTTTATCTATCCTAGTATTGGAGGGCAGAAAAAAAGGCCTGGCGGCACTGGCGGAAAAGTCGTGGCAACATTCAAATAAAGTCGTGGCGTAGAGAGCCCAAAGATGCAGGTTTGTAGGTAATTTTTCACATTCTCCATTCGTACACTTCGTCACTTTCGATTTCAGCTTCGTAAGGGAGTGTGAAAACTGCATCTATTATGAGTTTGTTAACTTGTGATTTATTATTACATTAAACATAAATAGAACACAATAGAGTAGTAGGTCTATATTTAGTGCAACAAGTTACCAAGTTGGCAGTTCTTTAGCCAATGAACACAGTAGAACACAGACCACGGCCACCCACGCGACGCGTCTTTCCCTGACTCACCTATTGTCTCGTGGACTTTGTGACCGCACTTCAATACATCTGTGTAATTAGTGTAATTACATAACTATAATTTACCACGGCCGGTTGAGGAAAACACAATATACTTGAAATAATTCGTGGGTATTTTATGTTTTCCCAGTTTTCGTTGCCTATTGTATTATTCCTGGTATTTTTTGTAAATGACATAATATTCGTAATATCCGTTTGTATTTTCTACCAGTATCCTCTTCACACCCATGCAGCATGTGATAAATTTAAAGGGCATTTGCCATAGTATATACTTAAGTACCAGCGTAAATCGATACTTGATAACACCCTTTTAACTGAAAAACGGCACGTGACGCTAGTGGCAAAAATGTCCTAAGCGCGTCCGTGCATCGGCATCGGAGCGCACGTCAACCCGTCGCGTCGGCCCTGTTTGTTATCTTCTACTATTCAGTCCATGTCCAAAATACTTGGGTTGGCCTCCAGCCTTTCCATCATTAGCATTGGAACAGTGCGGTAGAGTGTTAGGTATCTAGGCTTCCTTACTTATGAGTTGGCGAATAGAACTTCTTTTAGGGAACACTCATTTCCATGGTATAGCAGCCTACTAGTCCAGCTGTGAGCGTAATTACCATTCTTTGTATCAGTACTAAAGACAATCGTAATTGTAAACATAGTCAATCTGTAGCTCGAGCACGAATATTTGCGAGAAAGTATTCGTATGGTTAACGTAAGCAATTTGTATGGCATTTTTTCAAAAGCGCCCCTATCGTGCGTAAATGGTACTAAAATGCCATACAAATTTGACAAATTGCTTACGTTAACCATACGAATACTTTCTCGCAAATATTCGTGCTCGAGCTACTGGTGGACACCAGCCCAGTGTTTCCTGATGGGATAACACTGGCGGCACGTTGGTGTCAGCGTGCACGGACAGCGCGTGACCTGTGCGCTTCGGGACTGCTAGAGCACAGATACGGTGCACGTGGCCACACAGACCACATACCACAGACCACACTCTAGTAAACACAAACACACAGTGAGCCGGAAAATATTGTCTTACTGAATTTGTAGGTGGGGAAATACGTTTCAGCTGCTATTTCTGTCGCAGGGAAGTATTATTGTCCAGTTCTTATTCGGAAATGAAATTATAGATATGTGATAGTTTCTTGTTTCTTGTCGAACTTTCAATCTTAGCTGCTATTGTTTTGTGATTGGTACACATATTGAACGACTCCGATCAAGTTATAAAATCATTTCAGTCTAAATATATTTTGTAATAAATACTTCAATTATGGATAAAAGCATCACGGGTGGTTCATGGGATACATTATCTACTCTGCTCTCATAACGCATGTGTGTGTTCTATTACAAGTATTTTAAATATTCATATCACAAGGTCAAGGTTTAAAGCGAAATTAATTTGAGTCGTGCGCGTTCTCGGCAATAAATAAGAAAATATTAAATTAATTACCTCTTTTATAGCATCAAAATTTATTACAAGTATGAGTAACCATTTAACTTTGGTATCTGAGTGGGCACATCGTCGGTTTTATCTTGCGCACAGTAACAGTAACTATTGGCCGTCAGTTGACTGCTGATTTTCCCATTCCATTTCATTCAGTGCTGGCGTAGCGTTAGCTTTCATCGCTACGCCATCGCGCCAGCAGTCCAGCACTGCTGCACTGTAGCTACGAGAGCAGTATAATAAAAAAAATCTTTTAAAAGTTGAACCGAATTAAAAAAGCGTGTATATGTATATTTATCAAATGTGGAAACTATACTTTTTTTGAAAACAGAGCAATTATTAAAAACTGTCTTTACTTTCTGAAAACGTTATGGGATTTCTCAATAGAAACCTTTAACCTTCGTATAGATCTCTAATCGCTTAACATCTTGAAAGATAGCATCGTTTACTGGTCCCACTTCAAAATAGTGTCAAATCATAATAATATGTTCGATACATAATCCCTAAACCGAGGAATTCTGAGTGGTGGCGATAAAACAGTCTCACGGTCACGTTGTCCTCTACAACACAATGACAATAATCAATCTCCGCAAACTATTTTCAATTATCCTCGTACTAATAAAATCTATATTTGTAACAATAATTAATCTGGGATTTACGAGTATACGCAGTTTCCTCGAGATAAAACAGAGGAAATGCACATGGTGTTGGGTGGTTTAAACAATAATTAACCTGGGATTTACACGCAGTTTCCTCGAGATAAAACAGGGAAATTGAACATGGTGCTGGGCGGAAATTTGACCTGTTGTATAATGGGAGTGGCAATAAACGTATCAAACATCTTTAAGAAGAAAGGTTCTCAAAGTTCTTAAACTAGACTAAAACACTTGTAAATGTTACCGCGTGTGCACATCTTAAGCACCCATTATTCTGCAGCCGGGCCAAGAGTCCGCTCTTGAACCGCCAGGGAATATAAACATAGTCTTGGCCTTGGCCCTACTCTTAGACTACGAGTTCTTTACTCTTTAAGAATCCTCCGCAGGTGAAAGTAAACAATTAACCTTGCTGCTTGCTTGCTCAGGTTGATCAAAACTTTTTTTTATTACCGACTCCACAAATAAGAAGTTTCAAGTGGAATCTACCAATAGTATTGGTTAGAAAGTAGTTAAGTGTATACCTAGTAGGTACATGCTTATGCACCGCACCTTGAAATGCATTTCATTTCGATATGGAAATTTTAGTCGTACAACGTGTTAGAAAATTAATTCCGAGTGTAGTTTTCGACATGCGGCGTAGAGCGCGTGGAAACAAAGGGGTCCCATTCATTATGATTCCCAGGGCATGGTGTTGAATTATATAATGCAAGCGCCATATCGTTAATGAAGGTGCAGCGGTGGCCAGGAGCCCAGGAGAGGACGGCCGACGGTGACGAGTGGTGTCACTGAACTATTGATTCACGCGACGAACAGTGCGTAGCGCGAGCCGACTTCATTTTTTTCATGAGCCCTTCACTGAAAACACTGATGCAATTTATTCAGCTGTATACAACCCCTTTTACTTTCCTACTCCTATCGTTTCCACGGTTTCAGACAGTTCCCGTGTCGGATGAAGTGATGTTGTCGTACGACATACATACTTAATTGTTATACCTTACACGTAACAGTACAATCGTAGTACCATCGTACGTCGTTTTTTGCAAAATCGATCGGACCCGCGTTAGATATGAGTTCAGTAAGTACATATCTACTGAAATGGTAACCATTACTATCCAGAAGTATTTTCTATTTTCTGTTGAAATTTAAAGATATCAGGATTTTCTTCTTTTTATATTGGCACCCATTTTTTTATTTATTGCACCAACATAGTAATGTGCATACAAAATACAGATAAAGTGTTACTTCAATTATACATTCTCAGAAGGTCGCGGTCATTAACAGAATATTGTTAAAACAAATTAAATTAAATTAGAATAAATTATTTTATTCAGGAAATAAAAGGAAAGTCATTATACAATTTATTAAAATAATAAAATACCTGCTACAGCAATAATCAATCTAGTGAATACCCGGAGTGTCTTACTACGCAAAAAAAATTGTACAGGAATAGTCGAAAATCGATTTCATGAATGGACCGAATGTGTCCTATACATTGTTTTAAACCATATTCGCATTATTGCATTTCAAATGAAACCAGTTTGGGGCACATCGATTGCGGTTTCAAATCGTACATTGGCACAAACATTTTTTTTATTTTATATTTATATACAACAGAACTACCAACTAAAATAAATAAAAACGATTATTATTATTATACAAGTCGAATTAATAATTATTAAAATCAAAATAAAAGTATTTAAAATTAAATAACCTATCATGAACATAATCAAATTATTCCGTCATTATTTGAACTGCTAAATTCTTAAATGCATGTTCATATTTTTAGACCGCGCCTGTGGAGACAAACTACATTAAGTATAGAACTTTCAAAACGGATAATATTAAAATTATACACGTGTAGATTATAATTAATATTTCTATTGAATATGTATGAAAAATGCCGGATTAGCAAACCTTGAATGCACCTTAAAGGAGACGATAGATCCTTGATGGACAGATAGCCAACTCCATATCGGGATTGCAAGAACGCAGATTGCAAACGTCAATCGATGACGAGTTGCATTCCATCGGGCCACAGTACCTTCACCGTATGTCGTACTATTTTATTTGAACGAACTAAGCAAGTTAACATCCATCAGGACAATTTAGTATTCCTACATTTTCTAGTGTCATGGCAGTAAAACATCGATCCTTTAGACGAGTAAACGAGTTAGTATTGGCTTGCTGAGATCCCGGGTTCGATTCCCTGCGGCCGGTAAAATTAACTTGTTTGATCTTTTTAATCGATCGTGGATGGAACGTTCAAAAGATGTCCTCTCTGGTACAGATTTGGTTATCCAGATATCTACGTAGTAAAGTAATCCCGCAGGAGAATGCAGGATGACGCATGGCCCAGTTTGAAATTCGAACGAGTCTAAATCTCTTGGCCTACATAGTAACTATCAGGAGCACGGTATTACTTGGGCGATACTGTTATTGAGTTTGTACATATACGAAACTACTTTGTAACAGTCCACACTCCACGAGCACATCATCCTATATGAGTTAGGTACCTATTATTATAATATTATTGTCATACATTGTGCTTGGGATTGTTGCAAAGTTAATAGTTATACTAACAAAGTAGCTATCTACTAATGTACTCTTGACATTTTTTTTTGTATATCACGCATTATTTATTTTTTTAACGATAAATTATTAATCGGCTTTTCACAATGATTGACAATAATTACTGAATAATAATGTTAAAACATTACTTACACTGTTCTCGGCTATGAATTGTATAGAAGCGTATCAACTATCACGATATTTACTCTGTATTCTATTAACTGCTGATAACAGCGAAATAGAGATGTCATCTCATTATCACTCCATTAAAACGGTGTCTTTGATAACATTACAATCTATTTAACCCGCACATGTTGTAATTCGCATTTGTTATAAAAATGAACTTTATAATCTCGAACATGTAACAGTTATTGTGCGCCCCATGATTGGACCGAGGTGGACATTAATAAGACCGGTGAATGTTATTTCTAGGGTCGTAGGTGCTTATAATGTTTCAGGTTTAATTTTCAAACATCCTGTTGTTTTGAACTTTTTAAATATTCCCACGTAGGAAATCATTATCAATATGTGCCTGTACGTTAGTATATTAGTTCATTGTGCCTAGTGCCATTCAGAAACCAGAAATAAATATAATCAAGCAATTTAACATGAATTTATAAATTGTTTTCCTTTATTCTGGACGCGCTGGCACGAACACTATAATTAAACTGATTTTACCCATATTATGTATGTTATTAATATTTTTGAACCTACTGTGCTACAATCATCCGCGTGTTGCGGTAAATTACATAATTTAATACCTTTTTAGTCATACATTGCACATCTTTATTTCCTGTAGCTGTTACTATGTGGATGAGTAAAAACCTATACCTGAGGGCGAAGGATCACGGCTGACCATGGATATCTGATTCTGTGAGACAAAATGAGTTACGGACAGTTTGCTGGCCAGTAGGGTTGCCGGGAACCCATACGGTAAAAACATTTCGCGATTGTTTCACGAGCTTAAAGTACAGAACCCACAGACTTTTAAAAGAACAGATCTCGCGCCATTGCATAATTTGCTGCACCGAGCACCACAAGACCCCTGCTACAAGGGCCCAACGTTGCGGTTTTTTGAAAAAGTTTTAATTGCAAAAACACAGTTTCAATTACAGAGTACTTTAAAAGGTAACGCTTTATAGTCTTTATATTTTATACTATCAATTTATCAATCCCAGTGATATAATTTAGTATGTACAGAACTGGTGTACAAAACTTCAGACTGAAAGCGTGCAAAGGTACAATGTGAAACTATAATTAGGAGTACAGACTGAATAACTACAGAACTATAAGCAACGTAGGTAGGTGATATGGATGCGGGATCCAGGGGGAGCCTCGACAAATTTCCATAGAATAACAGCCGCCTACATTACCATTCGTTAGTCGGCAGCCACCAGCCACGTCCGAGTTCCATAAAGGCTGCCAGGGGCAGACAGGTGGAAGGGCATTTTTGATGCAAAAATAATTAAGAGGTGGAGGTGGGTGGGGTCGCTTCAAAACATGCTACGGATGTGCTCGAACGCTACCCTTCAATTTTATGGGTTCTTAACTTTTCCCATAACTTGTTAGTTTTTGATCTCTTTCAAGAGATGCCGCAAAGTTGCAGTTTTTTTTTAATTTATATTTATTGACGTGATAACGTCTATTAAAACGATGAACGCTGGGCGCACGCACGAAAAAATGTAGCGTTCCGCGAGCGAGAGAGCGGCAAAAGCGATAGAGAGGCACGATCGGCTACGATCGGCGTATCGTAGCCGATGCCGTAGGTGAGCCGTAGGCGATCGTAGTTGAGTGGAGCGGAGCGGGGCGGGGCAGGGCGGAGCGGAGCTTTGTCATGACGTTGTCACGTTAAACTACCGTCCGTAAACCGACTTTACAGACAACCATTTTTTTGATAAAACTTTTATGTAGCTGTGTTATGACTAGCGATTTGGAAGTTGGTCTGCTCACACACGCCGCCTTTTTAAGTTTTGTGCATAAATTTATTTGCTGTTGTTAAAAGTAATGTCGTGATGTCGTGTCCTGAATGTCGTGGCTTAATACGAAACAGGTGTCAATCATCGTAGCAGTGTCAATAATAGGAGACTTCACCCTACTTGAAAATGTTCTCTAATGTTTTTCAATAGTGTGTGGTGTGAAGGCCGCACATCCCCACTTTGCAGTGTACGGAGACTGGAGTTGCAGGGACCTTGTCTTTTCTGGCGGAAGTAATTACTATTATGACAAAATATATTATTCCATTTTAATTTACCCGTCGTGGGAACCATTTACCATTGTTAACATTGAAATTCTTAAAATATAAATACTTATTATTTACATAGATAGCAAAACTCTGTACATTTATTTTATTTTTAAAATTACTATTTTTAAAATGACTTCCCACCGATAGCTAAATCCAGGGTCATTTCACGTCGTAATAGGGTTATCAAAAATTATCGGTCTCGTTAAATAACTCCAGAAATAGGTCACCAGATAATATCACATATGACTGTTATTTTCCCGTTCCTTGTGCCTGCGGCTTTACGCTAGTTTAATTTAACTACAGTGTTGTATAGATTTATTTATCCTTTTTCTTTCAATACGTAATTATGTATCTTTAAATAAGTGCCGTATTACGTATCAAATGAATTGGCTTGAACTCATTAATTGTCTACAGGGCACTTAAATACAGACACTCAAAAACAGGGTCTTAAATCTTTCCTCTTGAGGATACTTCATCACGCCGCTCCAGTTCAGATTGGTGGCGCTGGGCGGCCCAACTGTCGGAAGTATGCCGCCTGCCTCCGTCATGGCTTCGTGGTTTTACAGACAGGTAGATAGTCTAATTAGTCTTAGATTGATGGTCTGGCCCTTTACGTGCTCTTTAAGTGCTCAAAAATTATTTAGCCGGTATAGATCACATAAGTAATAACAAACCGTGCGTGCTATTTGTTAACCACAAGGTAAGAGTGCTTCTAAGGGTTTCGGAGGGCTAAATAGGCACATCAAATTATTCTCTCATTCTCACTTTTCATACAACAACATACAATTGTCACGTTGTCGGACTTAGTTTTCGATACTCTCAGATTGCATTAGTAAAATATAATGTAAAAAAAGCAAAGCAAAGCAACAACCCATAATTGTCCCACTGCTGGGCTCGGGGTCTCCTCTCACAATGTGAGGGGTATTAGGCCATAGTCTACCACGCTGGCCAAGTGCGGATTGGTAGACTTCACACACCTTCGAGAACTTTATAGAGAACTCTCCGGTGTGCAGGTTTCCTCACGATGTTTTCCTTCACCGAAGCAAGTGATAATTAACTTGTAATACGCACATAATATTTGAAAATTAGAGGTGCGTGCCAGGGTTTGAACTCGGGCCCCTTCGTTCGGGAGACCAACGTTCTACCGCTAGGCTATCACTGCTTAATATAATGTAGCCAGCATTAATGAATAATGATATATCAGTAGTTGTAAGTAAGTACCTACTTTACGCGGGCGCAACATACGGAACTGCCATTAAAACCCTATTAGAATACTTCTCCCAATAGACTCACAACACGTATGTAAATTATGTACCACAATATGCGCCTATCCGAACTTGTATAACTATAATAGGTACCAGCTACCCGTGTAAATTATACATGTGCATCGATCGATAGCCGATAGCCATAGCTTTGGCTCTTTGGTATGACAATGATTGCATTAATAATGTCTTCGATCGATTGATTTGATGAAGCTTGTTTGCAAATGGCATATTTTAGTATGTGAAGGAATACTATTGAGGGTTTCTTCTTCAGCACCTACCGCAAATAAAATAACATATTTTGTATTAAAAGCATTTATTGGTGGGCACGAAATACATTGCATTGGAGATTGCCTTAAACTCAACGATGTAAGGAGCCCTTTACACTAAACACGGATATAATAGGCTGTATGCAGATTATTGCAGATATGCAGTTCGTCAGATCCATCTGTACTTATAGGAGTTTTAAGCCTTGGATATTCTGGTTACTTAACTAAAACTACTATTAATTCCCGCCGAAACCGTTTTTGAAGTTCAAATTCAAATTCAAAATCATTTATTCATGTAGGTATCATTAATACATTTATGCACGTCATTTTTTTAATGAACCAGCTTTTCGCAAAGGTGCTTTGTCATGGAGGAGAAGAAAAGCCGAAAGAAACTCCTCAGCACATCTTTTAAAAATAAAATACATTGGTATATTTCTTACAATCAGTTTATCGCGCGGTCCCGATTACACGAACCATTCATGCTTCCGCTTATCAAATACCGCACTGTTTACCTGCTCCCGTATCCCAGCAAGCTACCTGCTCTATAAAGACCAAAACCAAACACAGTCATCGAACAGGTAACGTTAACTTCCTGTCCCCTTCAATTCTTATTGTTTTTATATTGTTTTTATACTGTTTTTATGAGGAGAGGATTACAATATTGTAATGGGAACTGACTAATAAGTAGGTACCTACCTACTCTGTCTGTACAAATATCACTTTGCTAATCACTCATTATCTACCTGTTTAGGAAAAGAAATAGAGCAATCACTTGTGCACAATTTGTCAACAATGAAAGTTCGGAATACTCACCCCTAAAGAGGAAACTATGCCATAGTTTCTAGTATGTAGAATATTATACAGGTGCAGTTAAATTGATAAGAATTACTTTTTTATTTTTATGCTAATACCTGCCGCTGTTTACCGAAAACAGCGAAAAGGATTGTCAGTTACCCTAAATACATTTACCTCGACCGATCGCTGCAATTAAAATAAATCGCTCCTAGTCATTGAAGTATTATTACTAGCGTATAGAACAGACACCGCGAACACAATGTATGTTCCAATGAATTGACGCCGCGCGGCTTCAATGTCCAATGGATTCGTTCGATTTTGACAGGAGAACAGGGGCTCAATTTTGAAAATAGAACCTCCCGGCGGGGACACACATTTTGTTTGAAATGTCTTCTCTATGTATATACCTTAATGCTCCTAGTACGCTTATCAACCCCGATAGGAAAGTACAGTAATTAACTTTTAAAGGTGACTAGGTTATCACTTCCATTGAATTTAAATCATGTAAACAAATTAAGCATGACGTGGACCCTTTTATTCTTTCATCTGAGGACGTGGACGTAAAAAAATTTGTAAAATAAAATAAAAAACATTCAAACAATACAAATTATGTACTAAAAACAAAATCACTATATAACGAGCTGCAGAAATCTAAAGAAAAATCTCTGTAGGAAAAATAATTTCAACCTAAGCCAAAGTCAATGCATGACACGTGAAAGGAAAAACAATTTGTGTACTGAAAAACGCACTCACTGAAAGCTCCCTTCCGCCGCGGCGCCACTTGACGAGCCGACCAACAACTACACGCACCGAGCACCACGCACCAACCACGCACTGCGAACCACGCACCGCTCGCAGCGGTACGCGCGCCGTGCGCCGTGCGTCGTGCGTACAACACCGCAACGCACGCCGCCGCCGCCGCCGCGCCGCGCTCCCGATAGACTATTGAGTATTGTCACCGTAAACAACGTTACTAGCAACTAACAAATACAATTGTTTCATAAAACACTTTTTCTCACTACTGCCCCTCGCGCAGCCCACCCCTGACAGTAATTTAATTAATCACGAGTTACATTGTACCATAAATAAATTAAACCACTACGTGTTATGAGTTATGACTCGTAGGAAACTGCCAAGTGTTTACGTTTTACGTAAACGACATGAGTTTACTTTTATGTCACCTTTTAGCGAATCCAAGTAATTAGACATAACATAATGTGATTGTAATTAAAATTAAAAATGGCAATAACCTTATTTCTGTGGTTATCAATCGTTTGTTATCGTTATCAGCACTAGCGGCGTATCACGATAATAATTATACAAATCGACACTTTTGTTAACACTAGGCACAAGTTTAGTGCGACAGGCGATAGCGCACGGACTGTCAGACTGTCACGGCGAAACGCCGACAGTGTAATGACGATCCGGCGATAGGAGAAGATAATGAACAGCTGACTGGGCGGGCCGCACTGGCCGCACTGGCCGCACTGGCGTCACGCGTTAGTCGCCGATGTTTATAGCACCCTGTGGCTTCACTTACACTTGGTCTTTCGACTCTTTCGTACATGATTTGAGGGTTAAAAAAGTGAAAGCATTATTCATCCTTGTGTAAAAAAATAAAGCCCCCTCATACTCACATTTCTACACACGCACTACGTAGGATAACTGAATTTCTGGTGACATTTGACATACTCAATTAAAACAGCAAAAAAAATACTAGTAAATACTTAATACTCTGACACTCAAAATCGAACTCTGAAAAGAACACTTTCCACGGAAACAGGATCACTGAATGGGTTTGATTATATTTAATCTGTGATTAAAGCAGAACATTTGTCGCATAGGCATTCTCAAAGTAATCCATTGACTACTATTAAATATCTGCATACAAGTCGTAAAAAATGTAAACATATTAGCCGTAGCCGGTATTGAGCGCTAATGCCGTGTTGTTAAAACGAGGTGACACGCATTCTGGTCGCAGGACGGAGTGCGGTGCGGTGCGGCTGTGGACGTGTGGACGAGGACTGCAGACGGCATCGTAATCTCATTAGACCCTTGATGCGTCACGTTATGTCGCGTCGCAGTGCATTGCTTACCACATTAACCAACAGAAACAATAAACATACTTTAGAGTGTCAACGATTTACCTAACTTAGCTTACTTGAATTACAATTTTATTTTATTTTAAAAACATTAAAGTTTAAGAAAGATGACAGTCTGTTGGGGTGTAAAGAAGCTTTATCAAGACGAAATGCTGAGTATGGTATGGCCCAAATACTTTTGAATTTAATACTGCAATCACTGTTGGGCTGGCGAATAGGGTGCTATTTCGTGTATACTTCGTCATGTAATCAGAATTTATTACAAATTCCCCCAGATACCAAAAGTCATATTTAAGTTACGTAACATAATCATAAAAAAATGTAGTTTATGAACAGTTCAAGTTCAGGCAGATACCATTTTGGCGCGCTATATCGATTGTACTTTGATCTTTGAAATGAAACTTTAATGATTAAGTAAGGTAGTTTAGTTAGTAGTCAACTCAATAAAGGCAAAAAATAGTATGTATCAACACAACCCGGTTAACATACGGACGATAAAAATACAATGTAAAACTAGGATTTAGGAAGTACCTAATCGCGATAACACCAAACTAGCCGGTTTAATAACCTGGTGGAGGGTGGCGGAGCCGGAGCCGCAGCCGCAGCGGGTCAACGCGCTGATAACCTCGGCTCGGCTAATATCTACTTAACTAACTCCACGCAGGGGTGCTGCACCTTTCATTGGTTTGCACTTCAACCTGTCCGGACGATTGAGCAAACGTAACCACAATGCAATGCTACGCAGTTTTGTATGCAGGGGATAAAACCCTAGTTGTGGCTTTTTCCCCTGTTCATGATGAACTGTGACCAGCGGGTAAGTCAATGGCATCACTGAACTTAACCTGGCGGTAGTCATGTAACTTTTTTTAATCTGCTTGTAACTTGGTAGATTTTACCACTACAACTACTTTAATGAAGAGTTTAATAAATTATTTTGTAAGTGATGGGTTAATTGCAACTTTTTGTACGAATTGTAGAGCTAGTTACCATGCAAAATTTGCTTCTTTTCAGATTTGTAATGGATGTTACGAGGACAGTTATGTGACCATTTCAAGTGAAGTGGTAAGTCTGGATTTTAACATAACATAACATTATTATGGTTTGTGTGTGTTTGCCAAAGGTTCCGTTGCTCTGCACTCAGCACTTGTGATAATGTTGACGACGCGTCATAATTGGGATTATTTAATGTGGGGTTATTTTATTAATACATGCGAGTAAATATTATATTGACTTTAATTGCTTAAAACTAGTGGCGTACACGTGTATCGTTAGTTTAGGGGATAGCTGTTAATGACTGCCCGTATAATGTGTAATATTAGGAGACGGGTTGGATAGATCGCTGCCGCGCTGCTGTGAATCCATATTTATGTATATTTCTGTTAAAAAGATAAATTGCATCTTACTATTCTTATTATTTCTCAAGAATCTGCGAATTCTCGGAGAATCTGCTCGTAGTATTTATGACAGTTCTACAGTGATGAATTTCATGTTTCATACCCGTGTATATCTGTTATCCATCCTCCAAATCCCTTTAATCACCCATAAGATTAATGTTAGACATGAACTTACTTAGATATATCGTGGTTTGCTTGAAGAACAGAACTCCTGTATGTAAATGTCTGTATCTGGTGTGGCTGTGTGGTCGATAACGTAATACGCTTAGAGTACGCGAGACTGGATAAACTAATTAATTTCCATCGATGGAGTGTTCGGGCGGTCGGGCCGCGCGGCCAGCTGACGCTTGACTCTCCACCTCTCGAGTGAGTTACGTTGTTTTTAACCGACTTCAAAAAAAGGAGGTTCTCAATTCGACTGTATTTTAATGTTTTTTACCTCAGAACTTTCGACTGGGTGAACCGATTTTGATGATTCTTTTTTTAATCGAAAACAGGTGCTTGTCATGTGGTGACACATAAATTTGAACGAGATCGGACAAGTAGTTTTTGAGTAATTTTGAAGCCGGTTATTTTTTGTTAGTAAAATTTAGATTCTGTACAAAATTCTCTACAAAAACAAAATTGTGTACTTTTAGCACTACAAAACAGATTGTACGACTCTACCAAGATATAAAAATAGTACAAATTATTATTGTTCATAAATATAAGTCTAAGTTCTTCTAGGAATGTCCGATAGTTAGCAGCCGCAAGCCCGACGGTAAAGTTGGTTCGCTTCCCTAAAACTCATCTTAATCCCCGAACAAACCCTCCCATTGTGTCGTCACCAGCACCATGCACAGGCGCACAGCACAATGCATCGTCTGGGACCTCGAGGCTCGAGCCGACACGAGTGATTACAATAAGTGCAGTTATATCGAATATGAAGGAGCAACCCCGATCGAAAAACACGGCTTTTAATTTTTTTCTAATTACATTTAAGATTTGCGCATATTTGAATACAACTGCAAACTTAATCTTGTTGCGAGTACATTGCAAATAATATTATTATATCTCAGTAATCAGTTGCAATAAACAATAATATTCCACCGTTAACCTGTTATCTAAGGATTACGAAGGGCGTAGGTGCTTGTTTACACAAATATATTAATTGCTGCGATGTAAATTGGTTCAAGTAATTTATTTATTATATAGCCTTTTGTCGTTGCCTTACGCCCGTACCTGAACGAGGCGCCTTACTTCAATCTTGAAGAGCATCAAAGAGCGTGTTCAAGAGTAAATTAATTGTGTTGGCAGTTGGTAGAGTTTGACACACTATCAGTACATAGAAGTGTCCGTACTACCCTTACAAATGGGTTTGGTTTGATAAATACTTTAACAATGGCAGACATGAAAAAAAATCCTGACCAACGAGTGTAAGGATACGTTGTGGTACCCAAACTATTCGAACTTATACAAATTGTCCAATCGATCGGAATACACAGACTCCTTTCTTGAATGGTTTTGTTTTGGTCTAAATTAGGACGACGATATTGTAGTGTGTGAAGCGGGTCACCGATTGTCTGTGACGGACGTCGGACGTCGGACGTCGCTCGTAAAACAAAAGACATGTGACTAATGTGTTTACCTTCCGTTTAGGATGGAAGGAGGAAACATTCGGGTAAACTCCGCTCTGCTGTCTGGGGACACTGACTTGTTGTTGACATAGAGCACAGTTAGGTGTTACCTATAACTGCTACAATGCCCAAGATAGGTACCTCTATAAACTTAGTTCGAGGCGTATTTTGAAGGTTAATGCAGACTTGTTTCGAATAATATATAAATTAGTAGCAGGAGGCATGGATAACACGAATAAGACCATAGATTAAATACGAATCAAACCCGGGAACCTTCGCTTCGCAAGCAAGTCACTAACTAGGCTAAGACCTCGTTGTGTATCGTGGATAGTAGTCGTTACCTAAGATTAAGCCGACTAATGATCCTTAACGACGGATTCACAAGACTATTATCCTATCAGCCACATTTAGAGAGTTGAGCCTAACAAAAGGCAGTCAACGAGCAGTTCCCAGCAGACAGCAGTCGGCAGCCATCGATCGCTCCACTCCTCTGTTTGTGGCTGTGCACTGTGGCTGTAACGAGCGCTTTTCAGTCTATCTGCATCCACTGCACCTTTTTGTTTCGAGTGCACTCATTGTTCGTATAATGCAAGTACTCGCGCTAGTACAGTAGGTACTACAGTAATCATGCCGTCTGGTGCGCTCGACCTTTTGAATTGAAAATATACGGCAACGAGCCGTGGCAAGCTTGGAACAAATCTCTCTCGCTGTTCGGATCGGACAATACTACTTAGTTCGTCTATTCCATTTTTGCACAGCAATATTTTTTTTAAATCAGCGAACTTTTTTTTTAAATCTATTTCAATTTTTCGTTCGACCTTTTACTACACTATATTATATTACTGTAACTTATGTAACTTGATGTAATAAGTATTATGTAACTTGAACTATTTACGCAACGCACGCCATGGAAGCAAAATTTTGTCCAATAACTTCAAAAATTGTCACACATTTGAGCTTTATACAAAACCTTACCTAATAAAACACTTAAACCTTCCTCATCAGCCAGCCTATCTACTGGTGAATATTTAATATCCGTTCAGTAGTTCTGAGATCTTGCATAAGTATGATTATGTTATGTACCATTGAAATGAATAAAATTGTGCTTATGGTACGAAAACCCCGTGCGTGATGGTACAGCTCTACAAAATATTAAAAACAAATACAGCAAATATGTCAAGCTTGGTGAAAGCAAAATAATAGCCATGAAATTACCCCATAGTTTCCATGTCGGGAAAACCTTGGAAACGATTCGCGTGTTAGCGTATTAAGCTCGGCCGGTTGACTCGAAAACACCGGCACGACCTAATTTAGCAGTCAGCTCGCGTAAACACCATAAACTCATGATTTAAAGCTTTATAACATGGCAGGTACGCACCGAAATTATTACCTACATAGTCTGGGCAGTACTCCTCTGTATTTCCCCTGATGTAATATACGATAGTTACAGTTCCATGTAATTCTGGCGTAGAGCGACAAGACAACTTGTATTGTATTTAGTTCTAAACACATTGGCGCTACGGATAGGAAATCAGCAAGGAATAACGGAATAACAACCGCCGCGGCCGTTTCTAAAAAATAATGCAATGCAAAAATAATAATATTACAAAGATAGATCAGATATGTGTACGATGTACGTGTGTGATCACTTGATCAACCTAGGTCCGTAGTCCTAATGGACTACGGTATTCGTTATTATATTCTACGGTATTCGTTAATACGAATCATTCATCGAAGTATTATTCGTAAGAAACCCGCTAACTGCTTTGCTTCCTTTTTAGGGTTGCGAAGTAATATCGGAACCCTTATTGTTTCGTCATGTACCTACCGTCCGTCTTTCCGTCCGTTTTTCCGTCCGTCTGTCCGAAGCATAGCTTTTTCAGGGTGTACAGGTAACGTGAGGATGAATTTTTTTTCGTCGCGTACACTATAACTAGTGTGAGGTATTGTTGAAAAGATATTTCAAAAATACCATGGATTTTCTAAGACCATTTTTGGATTTAGGAGTCCCTTTGCGAAACGCACTTAGCGGTTTTCGGTACTACAACCGAAATACGCTGAAAACTGATAGTGGCCTTGTGAGTAGTAATCAATGACCATGAAGGCCATTGCGTGAAGATGATCCATGTAACTGACTCGAAACATCGGTATGAAATACAAAAATCGTGCACTCATTTGCATTTAAAATGACAGTTTTACTCTACTACAATTCATTTTCTGATGCACCCTTAGCTAAGTTAGATTAGACCGTCTCAGCTGAGATGTAATCGACGAATACATAGCAATAAATTACTAATATCTTTTAGGGCCATAAATATCACTCGGGTGGTTGGTCAAGTGGAAACAGAAGATGTTTCAGTTAGTGAGGTCATCATACAATAATACTAATGCCATAAATTTTCTTTACCGTATGGCAATGTGACGTAGGAGCTATGGTTTATGGATAATAAAACAATCAACTCATAGCCCAACAGCGTAAATCAATCATAGTAACGACCATGATTGCCATAAGGAACATTGGTTAACGATATGGAAAATTTGCTCATTAATTGTTAGATTTGTTTGATTGTCGTAAGGTCAATAACTTTAGTGGCAAGTGTGGTAACCATTAACCGAATAAAAACTTCCGACATTAGCCACGACGATTAACCCAAATGGGTTAACCATTAGCGTCTGCTTCGCGCAGGAGCTGCGTGACTAGGTAGGCTCCATGTTACGTGTGACAGTACTACTCTAACCCGTCAAGCCATGTGTGATGGGATGGTTCGGTCTGTTGTAAAAAGTTTCCAATTTGTGTAATTTTCATTTTTTTTCGATCGTTGGTGCCATTGATTTGTTTCTGAAGTGAAGTTTGTCGTGGAACCCATCATCAGCGTCGTCACAACAACTGTACAGTAGGGTACATCAGTGGTGCAAAATAATATTAAAACCAATTCTGTTGCGTTGGCGATGCGGATTATTATCATCATAAAATGGGATACCTACGCATAAGTTTTGAGAAACTGCGATAGAAATAAGTAGGATACCTACTGTCTTATTTGTTGAATGGCAACTGGCAAGGGATTTTTTACCTGGTTTTCAATATAACTTAATATGTCCTTTAGAAGTCGTCTACGTAACACAATAAACGCACGCCGGTTTGCCTTTTCACAATTCAATTATGCACTTACCTTTTTCGTCCAATCTCCCGTCCCGCTCGTCCGCGTAGCGCGCGAAAAGGCCGGAGAACCCCATGAAGCAGCCAAACGCACCAAAACCACAAACACCTGTTGTGTCACTCCGCTAACGAACTGATGGGAATCTCTAATAAAGCAGTCGAGTGGTATAAATAGAGGATTGATGGTTGTTTACAAATAACAAGGGCGGCGGCGTGCGGGCGTGCAGGGCGCAGGGCGGGCGGCGCGTCGCGGCGGGGCGGCGGGGCGGCGCGTCGCGGCGGGGCGGCGGGGCGGCGGGGCGGCGGGGCGGCGGGGCGGCGGGGTCATCGGCCGCGTCGCGCGCGTTGCCAAGGCGACGGCTGGCGGAGGAATAGTTTGAAATGCGTTGCTCTCTTCGTGCGCGGCGCTGCTGGCTGCTGGCTGCTGCTCCGGCCTCACCTGGCGGATGCAGTTGCGCCGCCACGGTGACGTCACGCGAGGGAGGCTTCGCTCCTTACAGAAACATCTATTACCGACTTTACATCATTCCTCCTCCGCTATCTATTATCGACTAAATATGTCGACTTGTGAAGCGAAATTTTGGCACGATTAGTCTTTATAAGGAATGTTTATACCTATTTGAAATTTGTATTAAGTTTGTCGCCTAAAAAATCAGGATTGTAATAGGTATGTAGTGAAATAGAAAATGAAATCTTTCTGGAATTAAAACATAGCGTGTATTGTGTAGGTGCGGTAACAGAAATCTGCTAATGAAGCCCTTGCCCTTGTCAATTTAGAACTTGATTGAGTATGGTCAAGGTCAATTACTGGTTCCCTTAACTTTTTTTAATTCTTTAAATCGTTCCTGGAACCATTTATTCAGTTTAATTTTGTAAATAAAATTTTATTTTCGACACGCGACCGACTTTGGCGTAGAAAAATTCAGTCGTCACGACTGCGGTGCGTGCAACACGCTTGTTTACTGAATGTATGTTGTATCTGTGGTTTCAGCGTGTAGACTGTAGACTGGTGTACACTGTAGACCTACACGGGCTACACGGTGCTACGACTAGTGACGTTCCGGACCACCCCAACCAAAAGGAACGGATATCCGAACAAAATTCACATAATAGTATCGCGTTAAACTCTTCAAAGTCTTTTATCCATTAGATGTTTTTAATCTTATTTATTTTATTAAATATTAAAATAGTATTAATTAAATACCAATTACGTCCCTATTGCCAAATTGGCAACCGTTCATGCTGAGTGAGAGGTCCTAGGATCTATTCCCATCTGGGGCAGACATTTATGTGACGGATAAATATTTGCATATTACTTGTTTGCTGGCGGATGCCACAAAAGCGAAGGGCATAATTATATGTAGATAGAATGAATAAAATTTTTGGCGAGCATTTAAATAAAAATGATGAATTTATCAAAACACCAGCCTCGGACTTCCAAATCTTTTTAAAACTTCGAAGGGTGTCTTTAGCCATTAGCTGGTAATAATAACTTACTTATATATACTTATATATACTTGTAATATTTACTTGTTTATTATTATAAGTTACATCAACAAAGTGAACATTAAACATAATTGGATTCCTATTTGGGTTTCGTGTGGAAGAAATCCGCCTACGGTGTATCATTGGCATTAATGGATAATCCATGTATCCAGAAATTCTCCTCCCTAAATAAACACCTATTTATATTATCTGTGCTTACATCCTGGCTCCTGTACATCATCACGTTAAATATTTTTTTAGAATCCGGCCAAGGTTGCATTACCTACTGGTATGATGGTGTGGTGGCTAGCAATAGCGTCAAGTTTACGTTACTGCCGCCGTTTTTAATAACAGCGTCGAATATTACTCGTCGAGTTTGAAAGGTTTACACCACAGAGTACATTACAAAGTTTACACGTCAGCAGTAATCACCGATATCTTTTGTTATAGTCAAAATTATCTAAGATGCCCATAATGATAGCTGCCATTTATTAATATGAACTAACATTGTATGGGCGTCTTCGAGCGGAATGGAATAATCATTTACTTGACATAAATAGTTGAATACTTACGGACGAAGGATTTTACCAAAATTTGTTAAAAATCCTTACTCACTTTCATTGGCGTTGATTATAAATCATAGTAAACGTTATAATCTAGTAAAAATCCCATCACATCATAATTTATGCAAAATTTATTAAAAATATTTGACGTCGAAACAATGATAGATGAAGAGGTCTAAAACAAAACTGACGCAAAGTGATGTGACGGCCTGAAACCGTTTCTAAAACCAATCATAATCGATACATTACTATAATCGGAATTTAAAAATGAAAATTGATTAATTTAATTACTTTGTTAAAAATGATTTACTTGCATTTGAATTTAAAATTAGGTACCCAAGAATACCACGACGAATTGGATGCTAACAAAGGACATTTTCCATTATGTATGGGAACTTCGCCATCCATGGACAGTAAACTGCAGATAATATATTATATGTAATTATGTAGCTTAGCTTTTTGCGGTATTCTTTTTTTTTCGACTAAATAATAATAATTATGTATACATGAGTGTGTGTTACGAAATAAACAAGAATTTATTCTCTGTAGTTTTTTTCCCTGACGCTCATAATATTACCTCAAAATATTATTATGAAACTGAGCGGAAGAGTTCATTCTATCATGATCTATCTTTCTTTCTTTTTCTTCTCTTTCTTAGCCGGCAACGCACCAGTGATGCTTTTGGTGTTGTTGATGTTCATGAGCGACGACAGCCACTTACCATCAGGTGGATCGTCAGCTTGTTTGCTGGCTCGGATATTTCCATGCATATCTAGCAGCATGAGTTGTTAGGAAGAAACAAAAGAATATTTTATTGGAGTCGTAAATACATAATATTGAGAATACGTGGTACGAGATATGTAGCTCAATTGAGGTAGTTGGGAGGTATCTAAATGTTACGGTTTTTAGTTTACAATTTAATTATCGAATCGATTAGAAAGTCTTACAATTGTGAATCGATTTGTTACAAAAATTGGTTTCTTTCGTAAACCGATTTTTTTGTACATCTCTAGTGTCACTGTGATTGCAAACGACAAATTGGGCATCTTAGTTCACGGGGACTATAGTGTGGTGCTGGTGAAACCAGACCAGGCCGATCTTTACTTTATTGAACTACCTGATTGCAAGTGGAAGCTAGCTTCCATCCTGGATGTTGTATTTTTACAAATACGTAACTAATACGTACGGTCTACATACTTCTGTCCTTAATACTCAAATTAATAGTACATTTTAGGCAAACGACACCGATCGCCCTCTAGCGAATAGGATAGAGAATTTTTTGAAACAGTGCCATCTAGCGGAATGCTAGATCACCTTTACGCCATGAGATATATATAATACTAACTTAGAACATAGTGATATTGTTTCATGTGATCAGATTATAGATGTCGCTGTCCGGGTACTGTAACTTCTTAATTAAATATTTTCTAGATGTCACTAGTTAGGAAGCAAGATAGGAATCCCTTCCCAAGCAATGTTTATTAAGCTTGGGAAAGCGATTTGGAAAAAAGTTTTGTTCAATAGTCCTTACTCTCACTTGCTTCTGGATTTCAGGGTTGTTCATGTAGATATGCATAATATTTTTTTTGTAATTATTACTTATAACTTTTTGTTTAGAAATAAATAAACGGCAGGGTACCCAAAATTGGATTGTCATAATAAATAAGTAATAATAGTTTTCGGTATTTATTACGTTAGAAACGAAGTAGTTTTTAACGAAGAATGATTTAAAACAGTCATGTTGGATGCAAAAAAAATTATCGTTTTAGAAGAAAAAAATACTGTATCGAAGGTCCATTTGATAGCCGACTAGTCCTCGGTAGATCTTCTTTTGTAATAGTTTATTTATTTTTTTTACCTTACCCAGCGCATTTTTTAACATGGTGAGAATTTTATTCATCCTTATTTTTTACCAATGTTTGAAAGTTAATGCAATAATAACATGAAGGAAATGAAATAGTAATCAAAAGAGATTTATTAGATAGGTAAAGATAAAAGTAGGTCAAAATGATTGTATTTCTCCAGTAGTAAGAAAATAGCTTTTATTAGAAATATCATTTACCCAGCTCAAAACTGACTATAAAAATATAATCAATCCAGATTTGCAGACCACTCAGACAAGATTGCAAAAAACTGGCCAAGTGCGAGTCACACTTTCACACGAACGATTCCGTACCTATCTACTACCGTGCAATATTTACGCCAAACAGTATAATATGGCTCTTGTATGGGGAGTGGGTTATTGGATTCTATCTACCTACATGTCCCCTTTTATTTAAACTATTTATTGTATGAAGAGAGGACCCACTTTTACGTAATTTTTTTCTAAATTAGATTAGTTTATTGTTACAGCTGCCACAATTTTTTACACAAAATACACGTGAACATTTCAAGTTGTATTAGGTACTTTAATATGGTTTAAGAGATAAAGCCTTGCGGCCCTGTAGGCTGTAACAGATGATAGGCTGGCTGCACATCAGTCTTTTATTTATTTTATTTATTTATTCTTTATTGAACCTTACACAAGTAATGGAACAAAAGGCGGACTTAATGCTAAAAGCATTCTCTGCCAGTCAACCTTATGGCAGTGGGAGAACAAAGAAGGCGGTAACAACAAAGAAAGAGTAAAATTTTTATGTTGTATCAAGGTGTTGTAGATATATACGCGTTTAAATGATATAATACATCAATTACGTGTCACGTTGTTTGTCCGCGATAGACTCCTAAACTACTAAACCGATTTTAATCAAATTTGCACACCGTGTGCAGTTTGATCCGACTTGAAAGATAGGATAGTTTACATCTCAAAATAAATAAAAAACTTTTGACAGAACGAAGTCTGTCAGGGCAGCTAGTATTTATATAAATAAGTTAAATAAATATAAATATTTTCAGTATATATATATACATACCTATACATAAATACATTCATATAACACTAGCTGCCCGGACAGACTTCGTTCTGTCAAAAGTTATTTATATCTGAACAATAAACGATGATTACTTACAAAAATAAGTTAATATTTCTTAACATTACCGATCCTACTTTCCATTGAAGGTTATGAGGTGTCAGTCCCGGAAAATTTAACGATTCTGGTGGATAGTTGACGACATCATCTTGATTAGTTGCCCAATCAACTGTATGTGAAATTTGTATGTCTTTAATTCACCGGCAATTTCATTTTGAATTTTGAAGTATATTTCATCTACATCCGTAATTTTGGCAGCTGATATAGCACGTTCGCTCAGCCACAAATGATCTTTGTAATTTTGAGAGACGTTTGGGAATACGTTTTGTATGAGCTCGATTATTGTTTCAGTAAACTGACAATAATATAATGCAGCCAATCGAATCATTTAACAGGGATTTTGCCATTACCTAAGTCAATGAGTTGCTTTGAAAATATTTCTCCAGATTGATCATTTTGCTATCGTACACGTACCTATATGCTTGTTTCAATTTAGTATCTTTACGTATTTCCACAAAATGGTGGACTTTGAATATGCATTGAGTTCATCCGCTGGTGTTGACCGAGGAATCACTGGTAATTTTGACGGAAATCTCCTGCTAATAAAATCATCGCTTTATTTACTTTATCATTTACTTTTACAACTGTTGATCTTCTTTTATCTGCAGTTGATCGGCGACGATATAGCGGTTAGCCATTGTTCCCGGTACCTAATTGTTTCTGCTACTAATTCCCGTGGATACCATTTCGAATATTTACCATCTACCATACATGCTGAAACAAATTTTTATGTGAAAAGAAAAAATATTGTTTTAGTATTGTCCGCGCATTTTTTTTTATTTTTTTTTTAATATTATAAAAACCTTCCGTGGACTCCACGGAACATATAAAAAAAATTCAGCCAAATCGGTCGAGCCGTTCTCGAGTTTAGCGCTTAGCAACATCCATTTTTATATATATAGATATATAATAAAATATATAATTATATATAATTCATACAAATATAATTATGTATATTTGAGAATGATGATGATCGCTGTGACTCCTATTTATCATTGTGAACTAATGAGAGGAAATGGGCGTGAAGCTGTTTTTTAAAAGTATACTTGCTACGGTTACTAGATTCCCTTCTCAATTTGAGGAAAAGAGCGTTCCAAAGTCGGATAGCTTGAGCAGTGAACGAGTAGTGAAGGAAGCCAGTACGGTGAGGTGGGATGGAGAGGGCTAGAGTCTCAGAAGAACGAAGCTGCCGGTCATGAGTGTCGCGCTGGAATTGAAATTTGCATTTCAAATAGTCAGGGGCGAATTTGTCATATAAGATTGAGAAAAGAGTGCAGAGTATCCTTTTGTGCCTTCGCTGCCGTATAGGGAGCCATTTCAGCTGAGCGCGATAAGATGAAACGTGGTCATACAGGTAAAAGATAAAAGGAATGCTGTTATATATAAGTCTTTGTGGGTACGGAACCCTAAAAACCCAAATACAGTTTCTATACCCAGACAACATAGATGAACGGGCGAAATGACAGTTATAAAAACTTGCCGGCGCAGCGCGTGTATCTTACACTTAACTTATTACGCTTGGGTAAATACAAGTATCACGACGATAAAGAAATGGCGACGGAATTTGTTCGTTTTCTCATAAAAACATTATTGATCATTTAAATTCAGTGTATTGGACGTCCGCAGGGAATCACAATGTGGTATCTAGAACCTGGCCATGTCCATTTAATTTACATGACGAGATCACGAGACAGCATCGCTGTCCCACTGATGGTGTTTGGATCCTCTCACAATGTAACAGAGACCGTACTCCACCATGTCCATGTCACATGTGTCATGTTGGCAAAGTGCATGCCGCATTGGCAAGCTTCACAATGTTACAAATACCATATTGATACCGATTATATTACTCTTCATTAGACGGATAAACGTTAGTATATTAGTTCATTGGATAAACCTAATTACAAATGAATTGATTAATTAATTGATATCTTAATAATTACGTCAATCACAATAAATAACTTTAATTTAATCGATGTATTATTATAGTCTGGCAAATCGCACTTGGAACCCAGCTAATTTAATAAGTTTCATAATTATGGTTTAATGATTAATGATGATGTTCCATTGTTTAGCGGCCGATATAACAATGGAAATTAATTAGGCTTGACTTGGCTGCACAGTGTGTCGTCAATAATAATTTAAATGACAAGAAACAGAAAACATAAAACAACGATTGTAATGTAATTTTCTTGTCGACTGTTACAATTTGGTCCGATCGCCGGTAAACAAATAACGTTTGTTGGAAAGAATAACTTTATACAATTTGTCATTCCCGACCGCACTCCGCAGTGACCGCGGACAGCCGCCCACACTTTTTGCCAGATATTTTTGTAACGAATAGATTTCATCGTCCAATGTTTTATTTATATTTAGCGAGAGACAGTTCAATCATCGTGATGTATTTATTACTGTAACAAAGCCGTCGTGGAGTGGATGACTAACAGTAATTGCACGAGCCCTATGATATGAATAACAAAAGGGCATTCAATTCGAGTTATTGTTGTGGGTGTGATGACATTGGTATCAGAAGAGATAATATCGAGTGCGGCATTGCCTATTTGCACATTTTTATATTGGTATGGAATGGAAGTGGGCGAGGTGAAGGTGAACCTGCTGTTAAAAGTTTAAAGCAGCAGATGGGTATGTAACGAATATGGTATGGTATGTAACGAATCCCGCATAGTTTGTTGGATCATATTTGAGACTTGTCTCAGAGCTGTTGTTGCCCGCACCCGCACCTCAGGCGTGAGGTGGAACTGGTGGAAGGTCTCAACTGTCACCGTTCTACTTTTCAGACCGCAACAATAGTAGTCTACTCGATAAGTTCAAAATGGTTGAAATTAGAGATACTGCTCTTAAAAATACGTGCGATAGCTCATTCTGTTCGGAATGATGTCTAGAAAAATGTTTCGGAAGCGTTTACCAGCACGTAAAAAATTGCAAAAGTTATTGACAAAATAAAGTTGAAAAAAAAAAGTATTTTGTTTTTGGTAATCACTTCGAAACTATTAATATTTAAGAAATTTTAAAACAAGATTCTTAAAGTAGAGGAAATTTCCAAACAATGACTCGCGACTCTCGGAACTCTATATCCATTATTTATAACTTTAATTTAACGCTGAAAATGGGTCTCCACGCTGCATTTTTAGGTTGCGCGTGCGGCGTCAAAACCGAGTTCGTCACACTCAATAATTTTTTAAGGTATTAATTATTAATTTAAAAAAATAAAAAAAATATGGTGTATTCGAAACACTTGAAAGAATTTGCTCCCGTAGGCAATTTTGCTTAAAGTTAATTTTTCAACAAGTTAGACGATTGTTAATTAACTAAATTTTCTCGAACTTCCATTTTCATTGTACATTAAAAAAAATGTTTAAGTAATTGTCCTATAAATTTTTCGCTTCGTGGAGCCCTTCTTATATACATGCTTAACGAGATCACGTCATAAAAGTTTAAAAAGTTTTAATACTTTGTGTATAATAATTTTATAAGTTGAACAAAAAATGAAAAATCCAAATAATATTATTGAAAATATTTTTTTCTCAATTTATTATTACATAATCGTTTTGGCATTCATAAAAGACATTTAATGACTTGAAAAAAAAAATCCCTCATTTTTTTATAATTTTTTTTTATAAACAAATAGACTATTTCAATGCTTTCAAGAAAAAATTTCTTAATATCTTATTCTTTACAAAACATTATGATTTTTGAAAAAAAAATTTTTTTCTTAATAATGATATTTAATTGTTTATAATTGTTTTTTAATATTTCTATTGTTTGAATAATTAGTTAATAATTTTTTTTTCTTAAAAATTATAATTAACCATCTTTAATAGAAATGTAAAAAAAAAATTTTTTATCAACAATTTCATTGTTTTTTAACTTAACAATTTTTTATAAACAAATTCTCAACTTTTTTATATATTTTTTCTGAAACACCTAAAAATAAAAAAAACAACGATGTATAACAAAGTACAGATAAAAACATTTTTCAATTTTTTAATTTCGATTCGATAAAAAAACGAAAAAATTGTTTGTTCAACTTATAAAATTATTATACACAAAGTATTAAAACTTTTTAAACTTTTATGACGTGATCTCGTTAAGCATGTATATAAGAAGGGCTCCACGCTTCGTGGAGCCCTTCTTATATACATGCTTAACGAGATCACGTCATAAAAGTTTAAAAAGTTTTAATACTTTGTGTATAATAATTTTATAAGTTGAACAAACAATTTTTTCGTTTTTTTATCGAATCGAAATTAAAAAATTGAAAAATGTTTTTATCTGTACTTTGTTATACATCGTTGTTTTTTTTATTTTTAGGTGTTTAAGAAAAAATATATAAAAAAGTTGAGAATTTGTTTATAAAAAATTGTTAAGTTAAAAAACAATGAAATTGTTGATAAAAAATTTTTTTTTTACATTTCTATTAAAGATGGTTAATTATAATTTTTAAGAAAAAAAAATTATTAACTAATTATTCAAACAATAGAAATATTAAAAAACAATTATAAACAATTAAATATCATTATTAAGAAAAAAATTTTTTTTTCAAAAATCATAATGTTTTGTAAAGAATAAGATATTAAGAAATTTTTTCTTGAAAGCATTGAAATAGTCTATTTGTTTATAAAAAAAAATTATAAAAAAATGAGGGATTTTTTTTTTCAAGTCATTAAATGTCTTTTATGAATGCCAAAACGATTATGTAATAATAAATTGAGAAAAAAATATTTTCAATAATATTATTTGGATTTTTCATTTTTTGTTCAACTTATAAAATTATTATACACAAAGTATTAAAACTTTTTAAACTTTTATGACGTGATCTCGTTAAGCATGTATATAAGAAGGGCTCCACGAAGCGAAAAATTTATAGGACAATTACTTAAACATTTTTTTTAATGTACAATGAAAATGGAAGTTCGAGAAAATTTAGTTAATTAACAATCGTCTAACTTGTTGAAAAATTAACTTTAAGCAAAATTTCCTACGGGAGCAAATTCTTTCAAGTGTTTCGAATACACCATATTTTTTTTATTTTTTTAAATTAATAATTAATACCTTAAAAAATTATTGAGTGTGACGAACTCGGTTTTGACGCCGCACGCGCAACCTAAAAATGCAGCGTGGAGACCCATTTTCAGCGTTAAATTAAAGTTATAAATAATGGATATAGAGTTCCGAGAGTCGCGAGTCATTGTTTGGAAATTTCCTCTACTTTAAGAATCTTGTTTTAAAATTTCTTAAATATTAATAGTTTCGAAGTGATTACCAAAAACAAAATACTTTTTTTTTTCAACTTTATTTTGTCAATAACTTTTGCAATTTTTTACGTGCTGGTAAACGCTTCCGAAACATTTTTCTAGACATCATTCCGAACAGAATGAGCTATCGCACGTATTTTTAAGAGCAGTATCTCTAATTTCAACCATTTTGAACTTATCGAGTAGACTATATAATAAGTCAGATACTATAAATGGGTACGTAAAATACCAAGCTGCTCCGGTTTTGTTTTGTCATGATAATTAAATAAGTCGAGGAAAATCGTGATATTAAAGCTACGAAAATTCTGCTCAATTTTATTTATAACCTTTCAAAAACCATTTGCGTGGGTGTTGCGACTTGTTTAACTTTCGTGGGATTAATTGTAATTTATTATCATAAGTAAGCCTCGGATTTTGATTGTTGTTAGGTACATCAAAACCAAGGAACTTTAAGAGATGGCGGGACGCGGAGGCCTCGACAACGCGGCAACGTTGCGCTAATTGGATTAGTTCACGGCCGACCGAAGACTCGGTGCCGCCGGGAATCGAATAAATTGACAAATTATGACTTTTGTTGGAAGATCCCCTGTAAATCCGTGGAAATTATTAATCCTATAACTATTAATCTTAAGGAACAAGGCTTAACCTTACATTTTCTAATTTTTAGGAGCTGTCACACTAAGTTGTTTGCTAGTTTTATTTCCCAACAGAATACGGTATAAAATATCTATAAGTAACATGTTTCAAAACATACGTAGAGGCTATGATTCATGTGATTGTCGGCAAACTGTACCCGGGACGAGCTAGAATAAATGAGAGCAAAAGCCAGCAGTTTGTCCTCTGAGGATTCACCCACTTTGCCATGAAAGGTCAACTGGGTAACTGTGGTGTCAAGTGTAAAGAATTTTAATTCAGGCGATCAGGAGATTTTGCTACTTATTGTTTCAATAATGCAATGATTATAGCAGAAGTGTCATTGATGATGTTCATTAAAATACATTCAAGATTCAAAGCATTTCTAAGATCGTCTAAAATTATTATTTTATTGGATTGGATATACTTCTACACTACAAATGAAATGAAATGTTTTATTCAAAATTGCCCCTACTGGGACCCGGGAGTAGAACTTAGTGATTATTTTCATTAATTCATTTCGATTCTGCTATGCTTCTTTAAACCTTGTCAACCAGATTATTAATGTGTTTTCTGTAACACAGTTGTTTCAAATGTTATCAAAATCGTTTACTCTGTGACCTGTCATCCGACCACTCATACAACATGACACCGCCCGCGCCACTGTGATGGATAGGAAAACTTTCTCAACACCACCCATCACTTGCAGATGGTCCCTCATTACTTTGAGTGCTGATCTTTTCTTTTACACATACTGTCTTCTCTGCTTTTACACTGATATTGATCCTGATTACATTTTTTTATGTAAATAGCCGAACGCACAGTGTGTGACCCGATGGGACGTGGTTACCGTTGCACAATCAGTAACGCTAAAGACATCACACGACTGACACGACAATCATGCAAGCCTGGAGCCTGTAACTGGCTCTCCGTTACCTACTGCGACAGAGAGGATGGCAGCTATTCACGATGGAGCACCTTACACCCGATGACGACCCTGCAGCCATAGTAGCTCGAATCTGCTTGGAATACTTGGCGTGTGAGGAGTCACGTTTTCGATATCCAAATTATTTTCGGATCCTAGATGTGGATATGTGGCCATGCAGCACGAGCATACTGCACGAGCAGTGATAGCCTAGCGGTTAGAACGTTGGTCTCCCGAACGAAGGGGTCCGAGTTCAAATCCTGGCACGCACCTCTAATTTTCAAATATTATGTGCGTATTAGAAGTTAATTATCACTTGCTTCGGTGAAGGAAAACATCGTGAGGAAACCTGCACACAGGAGAGTTCTCCATAAAGTTCTCAAAGGTGTGTGAAGTCTACCAATCCGCACTTGACCAGCGTGGTAGACTATGGCCTAATACCCCTCACATTGTGAGAGGAGACCTCGAGCCCAGCAGTGGGACAATTATGGGTTGTTGCTTTGCTTTGCTTTTTATGTGGCCATGCTACTCGCAACACCAGAAATCCTAGTTTGGGGCGTGACCATCTGAACGTTTATATTTATACTCAATAATATTTTTTACAAGAAGGACGTCATGTTGGAAACAAAATAAATAACAGATTTTTTTTATTTGTAATCGATAAAATTAAATACATTAAAGTTTAATGATATTGTGACTGTATGTACTTACATATTTGAATCTTAAAGTATCTACCTGAAATGATACAAAGGTTATCTTCATCCTATTTTATTGATGACTTTGGGAAACGTGTCGGGAAGGACATAGTACGAGTAACAAAGGAAATTACAATAAAAGTCACGACATTACTCGCCAAGCCATCAATGGCCCTTATCTTTAAGACGTATCTGCAAACGGGTAGAGTAGAGATTTGGATACATTGTGGGATTACTATCTAGATCTCGCAAAGGCCTTTGACTGCCGAGCTATTAGTTGGTTGAGGTTGTAAATCTCTGTTATCGCTTTTCTTTCGGTCTTCCACTTTGAATTCAGTTATGACAAAGGCTCAAGAAGTCTATATCTTATATTAAAGCTTATGTTTACCGATAGTTGGAAAAACATATTCGTCTGGTTCATTTTCTTTATTAAATAATTAATCATTGGATTAGAAAGATTTAGGGCTACATTTGTTGGTTATGTTACCGATACTTTCTATTTGTTTAATGTGATAAATATGGGAGATAAAGTTCACTATCCATGATTTTACTTATAAAATTACGGAAATTATTATTTTTTTGTTTTGCGACTGAAAGTATTTCTTTTTATACCCAATGAATCGCTCATATACTAATAATGTTACATTAAATATTTATTCTTCGGTTACAAACTAAAATGTAAAGTAGTATAATCATAATATACTTTTTAGAAATTCTTATGGTGAGCCCTTTAATATGATACCCATATTGCGTTTTTCGATTTATTTTTAGTTTTTGATAAATGGCATCTCACAGCCACCATATTGGTTTTTTTAGTTTCACTTATCTCAGAACACTGATGAATCGAATGGTATCTTAATTATTATATAAATCCGTTCAGCGGTTTGGAAGATACGAGGTCATAAAGAACATACATACGTACACACAAGATACGTGCGAAGAACGTAACCCATCCTGGCAGTGGGGTAAAAAATGCAGTAACACCACAGAAGAAAATATAATAGTACTTATAAATATGATTATATGAATTTGATGTTCAGTCACCTTACGGAACCAACATGTACTTCGCTGGAAGTTCAAAAGCCGCGACAAATTCCCTTAACATCCGCGCTCCATGTGGCCCGCGGCCAAGTTTATTTGAGTTCACAAACCGCTTTCGTGTTTTGCTGAAATGTACAAAATATTTACAATCAATATTAATCATAATTTAACCTGATATCACTTATTTATTTAATAACAACCCTTCAGCAGGAGGAAACTATTTAATAGTAATCATACTTATAATATTTCTCAGTCAAACTTGCGGAATATAGCTGGTGTGCAGACTATTGTCCTATCCGTGCCCAGCTGTCCAGCCGGGGCGTATATTATTATACAAATCATTTACAAAAATTGCTTTAATAGTATTTACTGATGTACTGATGATTCATTGTGTTCGTACTATTTTCAGATATTTCGTAGAAAATTGTACGCATAAACGTAATTGTAAACATTTCCTGGTATAAATATTGACATTATCCAGAAAGCGTTGCAGGTGCTGTTTTGTTCTTTAGTGTATTTGGGATATACGAGTAGGTTTTTGTCGACCTGTAACTGTTGTTACCAATAAAGTGATTACATGACTATGTGATGACTTTCCCTTTAATGGTTTCCAAGTCCATGGGAGACGATGATCACTGATGCAAGTGCTGGCAGATCATACCTCAATGAAATAATACTGATGTTCATTACATTCAGAATGACAGTGATACACTGAAAGACGGCCTCCCGATTAGCATACCTGATGGGGTTTCAATGAAAACAAACGCGCGGGTGTTCTTCTTGTTGCGGAGTGGTGCCAAAAGCTCGGGCGCGCGTCAATGATCTCTTAATCATTGTTTCTTTCCAGTTCACTGCTGATTACTACTCCGCTGACGTAACTGTTATCCAAGCCGTACGTCATCCGTTGTCCCACTTGCTGATCAACTATTTCCACACGTCATCCAGTCGAGTGGATGGTACACTAGTGAGTTTAAAAATAAATCGCTTTTAACGCTAATGGCTGCTAGTTCTATTCCAATTTAGACTAACCGGGCTTTTGAATACAAACTGGCACACGGAATATTGCAATTTTGTATTGCTGTGGAGTCAATGGACTGAAGGAGATCTTGTATTCGTTCCTTGTGACGTTCCACTATTCTATTTCTTCTCTCTTCTTTGTGATTTAACTGATAACAATGAGTGACGGTGACCATTTACCATCAGGTAGAGTCGGTAGTAGGAACTATTCACATAAAAAAACGCTGATCAGCATTTTTTAGATCGCGAGTTGATAGACATACCATTGGACATGATTTTTTTTTCACAAAGATGAAATTGGAAAATAAAAATTTCAATTAAGACATATGTCCATTAAGCAGTAACATTTAGATTTTATTTACTTTAACAAACAAACAAACATAATGCAACATCCGTAAATTAATTGAATATTGGAAGAATATTGGTAAGTCTACCAGACTAATCCAATATACATGCCGGTCTACATGGATATTACAGTAATGGACAAGTGTATTGGGCAGTATTTTCCTGAGGTCTTTGGCCACTCGGCTCGCCAATCAAAACGCCGTTAGTCCATGGCCGGGCCGCCCCGCCGGGGCTCGGGGGAAATCAACACTGGGTAGCTATTAAGCGAAAATTACATTTTAGTTTAGTCTTGTAGTTGCTTATATTTCGACAAAATGTATTTGTTTATATTTGCAAAATATATACCTAAGTTTGGAACTGCAAACAACTGCAGCACGACACTGCACGACGCATCGCATGCAATTAGCGTGACGGTCGCTCGGCGCTCCTCTTGAACTTACTACCAGTTCACAACTGAAATGGACCGTATAAAAGCACTGCTCAGGTGAATTAGGTCTACAGCACCTACTTATTCATCACGTTTAAATATAAAGTAAAATTATCTTGTTTAAAGTATCAAATGTGCACTTATTGAAATACGATACATTCACAGCAGGCTGGACCTATATCTATGTATAATAAAAAGGATTTAGTAACTGATCCATCCTTCTTTACTGTCTTCTTATAATTTCCAACGACTTACCTAGAGTACCTTTATAATCCAGATTACTTTTTAATCTTTAGGTGGTTGATAAATCCTTAGTTTATTCTTATCTCATTCAAACTTCCCTTTTAATGGAGGTATAAATTGTATTTCATCTGAAATTAATTTTATGACTATGTTGATTGTTTACTTCATTTATTTCAAAGTACTGCATCCATCCATCGATATTGTTCTACATACATGTAATTTTAACAGGAAAAAAAACTATTTCACCATAATAAAAACCGGGCAAGTGCGTGTCAGGCCACGCGTAATGTAGAGTTCCCTTCCGAAGTAGTAAGTTTATCGACTATTAGTACTATTGCTCATTAACTACTTATGCTAACATAGCCGTGATAGTTTTACTTGTAAATTCATCATATAAACTATTTTTGAGAATTTTTCACTTGTCCAACTTCAATCGTTTAGCCAAAATTCATCCTCACGTAGTTACCTGTAGAGGAGGACACCCTGAAAAAACAATTTTTCAATATTTTATTCTACGATTCTGCAGTTTTAATAAATATGTATACCAAACAGCATTCTAGCACTAAGGGTCTCGCCGCTTTGCTTCAGACATACGGACCGACAGACAGACGGACATGACGGATGGACTTGACGAAACTATGGGTTTATTTATGAGGTCCAATTTTACTTTGGAACCCTAAAAAAGATTACCTATATTTGACGCATCATTAACTTTTTTGTAGGTCGTACCTATCTACCGGGTCCAGTTTTCAACTTGGGTTTTCCATTTTAACTACTTGGATACATGAATTCCAATCAGTGACACTTTGAATTTAACGTTCCAGATTTTCGGGCCACGGAAACAATAATAACCTAAGCTAATAATAAAAAGTAAGCTCATTTGCCGGCTATTTCCATAAAAAAAATAACCAACACTATGTTTGAGCCCACCACAGCTAAACACAACAACAAACAGCCCTGCTAAACTATTGTTAATACCGTCGTAATTTATTCAAGGCATAAAACCTTTAACCCTTGTTAAAAGTCGCTCCGGGGAGGAGGTCACCTGCCCGGAGTCGGCCGCGCCGCGCGGCGGTCGTCGACTTCACAGCTAAACAAAAACAATGTTTTGCCTCTATAAATATTCTCGAGCACAACTCTTTAGTTACTTGCTACACTTTGCCCTAATTCGCTATTTCGAGCCGCAGTTTCTACTTGCACGTACTCAATCTCAGCACCAACTGTGCCCAATAACCATGTAGCCATATCGACAGTCGACAGATGTACTCAACTCTGCCACGTAGATATACCTACGAGTTAATCAGGCGAGACATGCTATTTGAACGATCTCGTGCATGAAGGATACTGTCACAGTATAAGGAATACCTCATAGATTCCTTTACTGTGATACTGTTCACCGCGTTTCTACTAAAACATCTCAGAGCTTTAAATTGTTTCATAATTTGATAACTTAACAAGTATAGTTAGTTAGTATCTGATCTGTTAATATTGCAATCCTGTTATGTCAACGTATTAAGGACACCACATTTTAAATGTGTGGTTACTATCTTACCCAATTGGTGTGGGGATTCAGCCATGTTGAGTTCAAACCAGTTTTTTCAATTCCTGGTCGTGTACCTTCTGAACGACAGCCGAAATGCCCGACTGGTAAACTGTCCTTCCTTCTCGAGCTCGTTGCGCCCTGTACCTGAACTTTAAACTAGAGATGAAACTGATAGTGGTCTGGCCGGATGCCGAATACTGGATATTCGGCAAGCATCGAGGACGGAGCACCGGATATCTGGCTACCGGATATTCGGCCCTTTTGTTGTAGTGATTGTCGCGAGATTGACTTTTTCTTAAAGACATCTCGAATCGATCGCAATCACGACCCATACATTTGGTGGTCAGTTAATTCGAGTCAGTTTCAGTACCCGCAGTTGTCATGGTTTGTAGAATTTAGCTTCCGTTTCATCTCTACTTTATAATTTAAACTAATCTCGTTAGTTAAATTGTGTATGGATTGTACACATTGTATGATACGAGTACATACTCAGTATTATGTTTTCTTCACGTCGATATTTCGACTCGGTTGCATGGATCGATTAGAAGTTAATATCACTTGCTTCGGTGAAGGAAAACATCGTGAGGAAACCTGCACACCGGAGAGTTCTCCATAAAGTTCTCAAAGGTGTGTGAAGTCTACCAATCCGCATTTGGCCAGCGTGGTAGACTATGGCCTGTACCCCTCACATTGTGAGAGGAGACCCCGAGCCCAGCAGTGGGACAATTATGGGTTGTTGCTTTGCTTTGCTTTGCTTTTTTTGCATGGATCGCTGAAGGTCACAGTTAAATAATGTTAATCTAACGTTGAACATCATTTCCAGCAATTGGTATGATTAAGTTATTTATTTAAAATCAGCATCAAACGACGATAACACGTTCATGCAATGAAACTAATTCTAAGAAATGTTTCGCTAAAGGTCACAGTTAACTAATGTTAATCTAACGTTGAAGATCATTTCCAGAAATCGGTATGATCACGTTATTTATTTAAAATCAGCATCAAACGACGATAACACGGTCATTCCTGCAATTAAACTAATTCTAAGAAATGTTCGTGGCCGACGTCATGTGGACGGACAACTCCGGCGTCCAGCTTCCCTACGTTGAATGCGAAATGGTTACGGAATTTTATTGTTTCCTGTTCAGATGTACTTTTATTATTTTTGCAACTCGCGACGCGAGTGATATCATGATCCGAGTGTTGCGAGATGCCGAATGCCCGCTGTGCCATGTACCGCGGGCGGACCATCAGCTGCCAACATAAACATTGTCATTGAGCGTGGAGTTTGGCTCCATTAGCGGCCCATTGCTGGAAATTGATGTCTCATTATTTGTAAAATATACGTTGTTTTTGTGTTTGTGCAACTTTTAATACGGCTGTGCTAGACCTCAGGACAAGTGACGGACGGAAATTCGGAATTCGACGACAATTGCTTCCAAAGTATGCTAGTCGTGTAGAACTAAGTACTATCCTGATCGAAAAATGTTTTCCAAACCGTTATTACAGGATGTTTCACAACTCTAACAACGTTTCCGTGCGAGAATAACAACATACCGTTCTCATCACGCGTGTGTATATAACATAACACGGTTATCGTCCGGCGTGGTGGCGTGATAGTAGCGGTGCGAACTGTGAACTCATGAGCAGCAGATGGAAAACTGAAAGTAAACCCAATATTACTATCATAAAAGCTGAAATTTTTGGTGATGTCATAAAACTCATTTTCTTTTTGAAGCAAAACTAATAACGTCAAAAAAGTAATGAAACGTTTTTTTGTGAAACTTTTTACGGTCACGGTGAATTGTAGACAAATATCATTATATCATAAGAAGAATCCATATATAATAGCTTTGACCGTGGGCGTTTTACTCAGATGTGTAGGTGTACAATAAATATGCAACAGGCCACGTCTACCTCACCGTACGGATTAAGTTTCCCCCGAGAGTCGCGAGAGTGCTCCCGGTGGCAACATCATTACTTAGCACCTTTCTACGAATTGATAGATTACTTGTTCATTCCCTGGATCATCTTTGTTGTCCCTAGCGCCGCGCCGCGCCGCGCCGTTGAGATGGAAACATTATTTCGACAGCTTAAGAAGCTGGAACACGTTGTGGGTTCCCGAGGGACCACCCAAAAAGAATTTCAGATTTTATATGCCAGAGGTCTATAAAACAGGTATCGGATAATAAAATAAGCTGTCTGTATTACGGAGTAACAACACAAAGTACAAACATTAAAAACATTACCAGCATCAAAAAAAAAAAAACCAACAACCAGTTAGCATTGAAAGATTGCCTTAGCGACGAACACGCAACTGGCATAAATTACAGTTTATGTTTTGTTGACATAGTTGACATAGAACTCGCGAATCAAGGACATTGAAATGAACTACGAAATAAGTATGTTAAAATGTATGTTTCAGATGTTTGCGTGCGCGTCGAAATAATTATCTCTTAGCGTTTTATCAATGAATCAAAGTCAGTCTCATTAACGCGGCTGGATTTACAAAGTAGATGTTTAGTTAATTTATTATTCCTCCGCCACACGTTCGCCGATCTAATTTATGTTCAACATTCGTGTTCAGCGGTTACTAAGTATTTTATCGGCGCTCCATCTTGTGCCGGAACGTTTGTTCGTCTATTGGAAGCGATTGTAAACATTCCAATTAGCTGCTCTTTTATTATTGACATAATTATGTATTAAAACACCCACGATCTATCAGATGTCATGAAGATGGTAGTGTTCACTTCACAGTCATCTGTTGACATGACACAAGGATCGATAAATTGGTTATAATTATATAGGTTCCGAACACGAGTACCTAATCGGTGAACAGCCACTCTCCAACCGTTTATCTCCTAGCCTGACGGGATGTTTCCCTTTGATGCTTACCTAGTAATGAACGACATTTTAATATTTAAAGACTGATTGAATATAGTGCCACAATTAGACACCGCAGCCACAAATTGGCACAACTGTTATGGATTAAAATGATATAAAATAAACTAACTAAATTATAACTTCTATCTTTTTACCTAAGATCTTCTTGAAAATTTATCTTCAATATAAGCGCATTTCAGATGAAGATGTATTTTCGGGAATATGAATGAACAACATGGCCTACATTCGAAAATAAACAGTTTGAAATATGAAAGATCAGTCAACATTTCATAAAATTATAATATCAGTTTTTGATATCAAACAAGATTCGTTGAAACAGATAAACTAGTTTAGTTACTAGTTTATTAGATCTGATTACAAACTGTTCAGGGAAGCCGTGATGGACGATCCTACACATTTATAAGTAGTAGCCAGTACTCCGTAGGTACCTGAATGAATTATTATTATATAATTAAGTAAAACCGAAAAAGTGAAATTTTCTTTATCAAGAAATGAATATAAAAAAGCAACAGTAACAATTAAACAACTAGAACAATAATACTAGTAACGAAATTAGCGCGTCGTGACTCTCCATTGATAAATTAATTGAATGGAAACTGTGTCAACGACAGACACTAAAGTGAAAGTCGACAGGAAACATCGTGCCAATTGAAATACAAGTGCAACGACATTTTGATAAAATTTACTACGGCAAAAATATCTACTTCTCCAATTAGGTCAAAAACGTCTACTTTTTATAATGAATGTTAATTTTCGAAATGAATTTTAATTATCTGGAAGTTTCATGTTCAATCTTAATACCTCCGAGCTTAATATCTTCCTATTTGGTACCTCTTTGGCTTGATTAAAACCATAAAACAGTTGACTTTAAGTCATGGCTTTTATTCTATAAATAATCTCGAATCTCGATATTTGAACCCGTCTGTCATTCATGCAGCATTAAATTTTCAGCAAGCGTGTATGCTATTGTAGTGTAATGAAAATAGTTTATTGACAACAACGTTACGAAAATAATAGGGTTCATCGTCGGCAGCGTGGCCGGCAGCGGCGCGTGAAGGACATCTCATTCATTATTCAGATGAACTATTCACGACATGATTAAATAGAACCAGTCGGAAATGTAAACTAAGTCCTAAAAGTTGTCGGAGACAGTAGTACTAGAATAATAATATCATTGCGATCCAGTTTTGCTAATTCATATAAATAATAAATATCTATAGGTAGGTACTACAAATTAAATGATTTTAGGAAATGATTTTACACTATGCGATAAACTAGCATTTGAAGGAAACAATTGTTACTCAGGACCATTAATTTTAACACAGTCGATCTCATGATTCACATAATGGAGTAGTTCACGCTAAAGCGCATAGTTTTGTTAGGTTAATGTCTTACAAACAACGTAAAACTTGATCTTGGAAGTCACCAAAAAGAAACTATCTTCGAGGATAAATTCATCCGGACTAAGAAAAGTCCATTGCTCAACCTGAAAAATAACATTTTCAGACAGGACATTTTCTATGTAAAATTTTAAATTGATTCTTAAAACTAAAAACTATAAAATCAGTTTTATCTTTGTTTTATCTATTTCAACATTCATTCGTGTTTTTAATCTTATTCGTAGTGAGCTGTGAGGCAGAAGAAATTCACGTGTGTTAAATAAATAATTGGAAAGATTTGTTCATTTGCCAAGAATTTCTCTGAAGACTTATAGACTTGTTCTCTGGGAGTAATCAACGGCGCCGTTTGAAGATTCATGCACTAGATCTGGTTAGCTCGGTTTGTTTAGTTTTACTCATTCCTAAATATTTCAACGCTGCATAAAGAGCTTTGGGTCTGGAAGTTTTTCTCGACAGTGATATTATAAATATGAAACTCCACTCAGATATAACAGATTCAGGTATATCACCGCCTGTACGTACATTCTGTACATTCAATCGCTGTGATGCGAGTGCCACACACACAGCCGCATACAGCGACTTTGTAGAAGGAATGATTAAGAGAGATGAGAAAGAGAGAAAGATTTTTAGTCGTATTGGGGCGGCTTAGAATACTAACCCCAATCCCACGCCGGATGGGTGTCGTAAGAAGCAATTAAATCCGGCCCGCTGGTAGTAGAGCCCCTCAAGAGATTATATTGGCTTTAATTGTTGCTATTATTATTTCTCCATGGGGTTCGCACTTCGCCTGGATAGCTACCAACCTTGAGCATGAGTCAACCGCCAAACGACTCGTGTTCCGGCTGGGGGCTTGAGAGCCAGTTCTTTCTTTCTTTTCTTTACCCTTTCTTGGCCGGCAACGCATCAGTGATGCCTTTGGTTTTACTGATGTTTATGGGCGACGATAGCTATTTACCATCAGGTGGATCGTCAGCTCGTTTGCCGGCTATTTCCATTAAAAAAGAGAGAATTGATACGTTTGAACGCTCGCAGTATGTTTGAAAGACGTTTAAAATACTTCAGACGAAACGAACAATTGAATTCGAAGTGTACTTCGCTAACTAGAGAAAAATGTAGAAACATGACTACAATGTTTTTGTAACGTTAGCCTGGCTGGGATCTTCAACGTACTTAATTACTTACTCAGTTGAATACAATCAGCATATTTGAACCAGCAGAAACAATAGTGAAGGTCAGCGCGACAAATTTTGACTAGGAGATTCTAAGCAAGAGCACTCACATCTATCCCACATGGTAAAATTATCATCGGCAAAACACGGATGAATAGATTTTCTGTAGCAAACACGTTATTACGAACGAGATGTTGATATTTACACAAACGGTGATTTCCTATGACGTAAATACGAAGCTTATGCGATATTATTACATCGGCAGTTCGATGCTCCGGTAGCCCGTCCGCGGGGACATTATGGAAGCAATTGGCTTTAACAAGTAATACCGCACACATTTGGCGTGCTCTGGCTGTTCTGGCTGTCTACGCCATAAATATGGGTATTGAAACTTTGCGAATGACGTCCACTCCTACCGATGCCAGATCTGCCATATCTTGTTGTGGCGTTAAATTAAATAACGCTAAATAACGCTTCACACTCATAGCCCCACACTAGGATTCCATGTGTCGTGGGTGCCATGGACAACACACAATGACATGAACACTCACACCCAGACCGAGAACAGAAATTCAAACTCATCATTCAAATTTCCGCCTCGCTGGGAATCGAACCCAGGACCCTCGGCGCGGCGATCCGGCATGGTAACCACCGTGATCGCGCCACACAGGTCGTCATAACGACGTTGGCGTAATTCCGTTGGTAATTTAGATAAGATTTTAGAACTGGTTTAGGCGCTCCACCCACTGAAGATGCGTCCCGCCGCGGTGCGCAGAGCGACGGATAACACAACTGCGCGCGGGAAAATTTCCCGCGCGGTGCCGCGTCGGCAGTGTGTTGTGCTAGGCGTGATTTCTATACAAATTGACATAATTGCATACAATGGTAAAATCTGCCATCCCGCGCACCGCGACGGGGCGCGGTGCAGTGGGTGGAGCGCCTTACTGATATGCTGTGAATACTATGAATAAGAAGCCATATTTACTTTTTTTGGGTTCTGTAGTCAGGGGAAACCTTAAAATTACATCATCATGTTTGTCCGTCCGCCCGTAGTTTAGCTCAGAGACATTAACAATTTACGTCTGTCTCTACAAGAAAGTACATAAGTAACATAACGAAAGGCGTCTTGTAATCTATGGAAACTATTTTCCGGTGCGTCCCTCCCGACAGTCCTCAGCACTATACACGATTCATCACGGCCTATTCAAAGCCATTCACAGGCGACGCGACGCTAAGTTTGAGGACTTCATTAGAATGTCTCACATGTGAGTGATCTGAGCCTCCACATCCACTGTGAATGGATTCTAATTAACACCATAGAGCGATCTTTCCGCAAATATACTTGATTCGGGAACCTTGCAAAAAAAAGAAAAAACTGCAAATAAAATTAATGTCCACATTTGCCCCAGTTCGATCACCCGAGAGCCGCGACACGTGTATCTGAAATAGCCCACACTCGCATAATCTGCTGTGAAAAAAGTATCTCGTGCTTAACTTTGTTTCCTGTGTGCTAGTTAATACTTTTTCTGATTTGAACTGCAAAATGTCATGGGCATTCTGTTCAATAATATTATGTTGATTGTTATCCGAAATTTTATCCTGTTTATTTTGTATCTCCGTCATGTCCTGATTCTTCGCCTTCATATCAGGAAACTCCTCATTGACCAATAGCACAGACTTGAAACTTATTGTATGTATAACAAAAGGGGTAATCTACGTCGCTCGCCGTCATATGCATAAAATTATTTATTAGGGTATGCCTATTTTTTATATATGTAGCCGACGAACAAGCAGCTGATTCATCTGGCAGTAAGTGGTGCGCCATATAACCCCAACGGTGTCGCTGATGCTTTACCATCTGAAAAAATAGTGGGAGAATTACCTTGCGATGGTCGACGATGGTAGCTAGCCAGGTAATTATAAATAACCATCGCCACCGCATGATTACCGTCGGGATAAAACTAGGTAGGTACTACAACGCAGCGACCTACAACAAGTGAAACCTGGCGTAATAGCCATTCAGCAGAGTTCTCCACGCGCAACGGAGTATGCCTTACGCCCAACATTGATGCAGCACCTTACGCCCCAAAATGTAGAGTTGGCTAATGTATCATAAAATCAATAAAACGAACTCCTCAATGTTCAACATGGTGTTTTAAAATATTATTAAGGTGTTTCGAAGACGGTATTTACCTGTTTACCACCGTTGCTCATAAATGCCGCATGTCTACTCGTACATCTTCCACGTTATTAAACGAAATGTTAGTCGTTTTGTTTAATCATTATATTATCGGCGTCGAACTGAAGATAGGCGATTCATATTACTTGGCGACCTTCAGGCGACGAGCTCGGCTGTGGAGACTATTATGGATCAGCCTCAAAGGCAATCAGACTACGGTCACAAATTAATTAATGATTGGAGGACGAAGTCTACTCCATGCGATTATCTTGAGATATCAAAATACTTTGAGACTGAGAACTTTATAATTTACTTATTTACATTCTGTGTGATGATGTTAAAATACTTTGGTAATTATGGTGGTGAACTGAGTCGTACTAACAATATTATGACTAACAAATAACAATAATATTCACGAAGAACGTTATAATTTGCATTTGGTGCTGATACCGAGTTAACATTACTATTCCGTACTAAATAATGTTTACATAATTATAACAAGTTAATACTAACATAGTTCTATTCATAGTACAAAGAAGATATTTCTAAAGACATTTTCAGACAATTTTAATAATTAACAAGAGGCAGAGTATTTACGCTTCTGAAATACTTTACGAACTTTATTCGTTAATACTTGTTTCAGAGTTATTCATTAATTAAGTTGCCAGTTTTACAAATATTTTGCGTATAATCTATTGTTTATTCCCTTGTTATTCTTGTTCGTATATTTTTTTAATAATTATTTACCTGATGGTAATTGGTCGCCGTCGCGGACACGTGCAGATCAAGGGAGCTGCAAGTGCGTTGCCGGCCTTGAAGGATACGATATACACTCTTCTTAAAGAACCCCATATCATAGCGCGCAGGGAATGCCTCAGAGGGAAGTTTGTTCCAAAGCTCGCAGGTTCGTGGCAGGAAGGAGCGCGAGAAACGAGCGGTAGACGACTGCCACGAGTCGAGGTGATGCGGGTGGAACCGTAACCTTTTGCGGGTGGTGCGATAAACGAAAGCGGATGGAGGCATCAGGTTGAAAAGTTCTTCGGAACATTCATCATAGTAGAGGCGGTAGAGGACAAAAAAAGGAGCCTTACGTCTCTCCGGAGACTTAAGTCCTCTAGGCCGGCTGTAATCAGATTTCTACTACCACGACGCATTAATTCAGTAAAATTACACCATATAAAAAAGTTAAGTCCTTTTCTGATCATTTAACGCATGCAGATTTATGTACCAATGTAATGTGTAAATATCCGACTGCGTACGAGGTTTGTGTTGTTCAGTAGAAGCTAAAGAGACTTTTACAAGATTTTAAAGAGAGATAAATGGTGCCAGCGTGCCAAGATATAAGCGATTTATAAATAATCGATATCGGTTAGAAGAATACCCTCTCGTATAATCCAGATAACTCCCGTTTAATCTGCAGTGGGCAGTAACGGCTGATTCAATCAGCCGGCCCACTGCCCACTGCCGCGGCCCATCGATTGGACCTTGGGCTGCCGGAATCCGACTCCGACCGTGGCATTGAGGCATTTAGTTCAATTACTGTCCACATAATATGTTATATTACAGATAAATGATGGTGACGTAGCTTCATCTAGGATTTCTATTCTGAGAGTAATAATAAGAAATATCCTTCTTTCTGAATACATGTCATACCTACACTAACACGTTTCCACTATTATGTTATCAAACTTATTTCTAAATACCTTTTTCTTTACCATTAATATCTTCCTAACAAACTGTTAGAAAACAAATATGCAAGGCAGGACGTGAGCGATGCTGCCACTACTCGTAGATAACGGAAACGGGTCAGGTTACGGGCGTCTGAAAGATGAATTAATGTAAATACAGCGTTTAATATTCTGACATGATTCATGATATGGAAATGTCTACGAACGGAGAGACAGGTCTCGCCGGAGCACGTGGGCGTCCGTCCGTCCGTCCGTACAGCTAGGCTACCTCAACAGTTTCGTAATAATGGAACACATTTTAAAATTAACCGTTTGGAAATACCATTAACTGGAAATGATGGAATCTAATAGACAAACATGATGTCGCTCCCATGTAAATATTTACATGTCAAACGAACCTTGATAATTGTTATGCTCTAATAATTTTGTTTTCTCATATCTCAGTGCCTCTGCCGGGTTGTCTGATGTCTCATGTCTGTCTGTCCTGAACTTCTGAGTAATATAATGTTAGAGAGGCACATACCTCTATCTATACTAATACTATTGACAAATGGTGGGCTTACAGTGGACTTCAAAACTTCAACCCCTGAAGCAAGCAAACGTTACCATCTCTCTTCATTCCATCAAGAATTAAATGTCGACCCTACTTGCAATATTCGATGCTCGATTAATTTATCAACAGACAACACTGCATGCATAGTCTTCATAGGAGGAAGGTTTGCAAAATTATTTTTAATTATTATAATCTTACTATAGTTTATAGTAAATCTTAGGAATTAAATTGTACTGATTTACCAGTATAATAAGCATTTCCATTCCAATCTACGCAACAGACTTAAAGAAGTCTCACGAGACACTGAAGACAGATGGGAGTGGGGCTGCAGCCGATGTCTGTGAAAGTAATTAAATCACTTGAAAGGACAATACAATACAACGTAGACGGAGACGTCCGCCCCATATCGTTTACGTAAACTTTTTGTTACTTAATTATTGTCATTTCACAATAATCCTCGCTAGTACCTACCTACATAACCATTTTATATTTTATGTCATACAAGGATGGACTCTATTGTCTGGAGATGTTAACTTCAAAATCAAAATTTCTATGATGATGAAATAAATCAAACTACATACATATATCAGACTAATTTTAAAACAAGTGTTATGACTATAACAATAACGCAGAGGGTCTCGATTTGCTCTAGCTAAACCACCAACCAAAGGCTAAAACTCCTATACTTACAACTAAATAACAAAAATAAACCAACTAAATGCCTTTGTAATTAAATAACAATTACTAATATTAGACTATGAGTATCCATTACATATCAGTAGCGCAGTACTTAGTAGCGAAGACCAAGTCTCCTGAGCTTCGCGCTCCTTGATTAACTCCTTCGCTTTATTAGGCCCGGCTCTATTGAGGTCAATATCACTGGGGAAGGAGAAAGTATGTTCGTAGATCCCTAATGGAATGTTCGCTCGATTTATGAACAAGCGCCTTCGAGTGGAAACTCATTGGACGGGGGTCGTCGTTCTTTCCAAACGGAGTAAGAAATAATACGTATGCGATTGTTATTTCTATAACAATTAATCGAAGAAACGAGAAAAGGGTCTGAAGAATTTATTAAGCGAGAGAGAGAACAGGACTTGTTGTGATCCTTGTTGAAATTGAAAATAAAAGAAATCTCTTACTTCTTGTGGCTGTTTCAATCCCAATTAAATTACAATTTCGATCGACAACAAAAATTGATAAAGACCTAGTCGATTTCTTATTACTAACTGAACATTTAATAATGTGCGACGGAAAATCAATAAAATATTGTTAATGACGTTGTTTGCGCGTTGTTTATTTACCCGGAAAGTTATTCCGGGTGATATAATTATAGTTGTCCCACGTGTTCGCACGTTACCAAACGCGGTAATTCATAATCAATAATCATGTTTGTGGCCAAATGTTGATAATCTGCCCTCGGGCGTCGCTGGACGAGGCAGCCGTGGGTGTTCGGGGCAGATCGCAGACGGTGGCAGTCAGGGATGTGTTGTGGAATACTGTTTGCTAACACTTGTCCTGTTTGAGTTGTTGACAAACCGAACGTGTCCTCGATAAAGGGAAAAAACAATTGTTCGTGCGACATCATCCCAAGGATATCTAACGACGACGTCCTCGGATAAACAAACTATTTTTAACGCAGACAACGATGGAGGATTTATTTTGAGAACTTTATCTCACTAAACTTTATCATTTCTATCAGACCTCTGAATTTGAATGTTGTATCTCCTCCTGTAAAAAGATTGAAACTTTCTTACCCGATTTACTTTCCTTATTTTCACGACAAATTACCATACTTGGCGGTGGTGATGTCCAGAATACCTACTACAGAATACGTTATAGTGAGACCTATTGATTGGATATTACGTCTTCATAAGTGTTGCTTGCCCTTATATTGAGACTACAATAATTTGTTGCTCTACCAATAATTTTTACTCGTCTTGGAATTAATTATTCATTTATTATAAAAAGTAAATGCGTAGTTGGCAAACACTTGATGATGTTTGTTATTCAAACAAAAAGTATTTACTTTCGTATATTGGCCGTATCAGTGTATCAGTATGTGTGGTCAGTTAAATACAATATTTGTTTGAATGCCAAAAAAATAATCAAGTACCTACAAGTCAAGGTTGTTTTATTGATTTACTTTAAATAGAAGAAACGCGCATGATTTTGTATGTGGATGTGTAAATATCGTGATATTATTATCATTGAAATTTTAATAGCGTTATAGAATATATGAGTACAATCGAACATATCGTGCCCGAGCAAAATAAGCACATATTTTTACGCACCTCCTTATTCTGGATATGAAATTATAATATACATATGTAGTAAAAATCTAATGAAAAGCAAATACTATTTAAAGATAGGTAGAGGTATTGCACATCCTTCGAGGTCGTACCCCACATTATCACAGAGGTGTATAATTTAAGGCCGGATTAAGCCTTTACTGTGCTAATATCTAAGAACTTACCTGAAAACAAAATTTCAGAAACAGCCGAATAAAGATTAAATATAACTGAAAATTTTTCCATGAAAACTCAACGTGATATTTATTGCTGCTCATATTTTATTTAATACGAGTAACCGCCCTCGCTTTGCTTCGGTTTTCTTATTTTTTTATAACTACCTTGGGTTACATTATTGGAGTTTTATTAAGGATCCCTAGTTTGTTTTGAACATATAATATTGCCTATGTCACCCGGGGATAGTGTAGCTTCCCAACAGTGAAAGAATTTTTCACATCGGTTCAGTAGTTTCGGAGCCTATTCAATACAAACCATCAAATCTTTGCTCTTAATAATATTAGTATAGATAGTATCTAAAATACGTGAAAAGCAGTGTTTGTGAATGTAACAATCTCCTGTCGTTACTGCGTTGCCGGTGCTCGCCTGCTCGGGACTGCGGGAATGCGCTCGGCATGCGGCATCCCATCGATCAGCTACAAATATTCCTCCATGTGTGTGAAAATTTCATTTAGAGCCCAGCAAGGCTATTCTGTTTTGTAACTCGACAGCGGAATCCGCGATGAGTGTCAATTTTGGCAAGGAATTTTGACACTCATCGCGGATTCCGCTGTCGAGTGACAAAACAGAATAGCCTTGCAGTTCACATACTTTGACATTCTTATTAAAATGCCATCGATCATTCCTAATAGAATGACATATTTTAATGCAAATAGAAATTTGAACGTAGCTTTGTTGATCGTGTTACAATACAATACCAGCTTTCATAACAACTATTTTTAGGGTCATTTTTCTGTGTAACGCATAGTGGTATCGATTTGAAATTAACATCCAATACTAAGGCTTGCAATCCCTTGGATCTATGTAAAATTCAAGCTTGTATGTTCACTCAATCAAAATATGCGGCCGTTTACTCTCAAAATGGTTTTAAAACCTAATAGGGTTCTTCCCGTTGGCCTAAAATCACGAAATTTAGCAAGATGCGACGTCTTGTACCACAAATAATTAATGAAAAAATCCGTAATTTTTGCATTATGTATCATATTTTCACATTATTAAAATGTTGCCACCAATGAAGTAAAATAGTTAGTTATTTGAAAATAATAATGTTAAGCTCCCATAAAAGCGAGTGTCTATATCTCTGTGCGGCCATTACCACTAATTGGTTGTCATTAAAACGTAACGGCCGCGGCGCTCCGAATAGTTCGAGTGAAGTGGTCCGACAGTCGCGACACGCACCCATTCCTCTGATCTAGTGTTTGATGGATGACGACTGCCTGCAGCTTGGCAACACTTCCACAGGCCGTCTTCCATCCTGAAATAACACAAAAGCTCCTTTAAATGCATATTATGCGTTCATGTTTAAGATTTATTTGTTATATTATTAATGCTCTATATACTGTCCTGCTGCTGTCACTTCATAATACTTTTGTATTGCTACCCAAGTGCTAATTTTTCTAAGGTAGGTACGATGTGCGGAAACTATAAAGTGATGTACGCCAAGATATCGCGCATACACACAGATATTTGCCTGCATTTCGTTATCCGTGCCCCCATACAAGCTTCTTTCGTATCAACAGATATGAGGTGTTGTTAAAACCATAAATTTAATGGTTATTATTTCCAAGTAGTGGGCAATAGGAGTCGGTACCGCAGGCGGCCAATTAAACCGAAAATAAACATGTTATGGCGAATTGAAGCGGGAAGTGGCGATCAATTCGACATTTTATTAACCGTTACGTATCCAGTGCCACTTGCATGAGGCGAAATAAACTTCTAGCAGACCCCATCGGATTCATGTCGTTACGTCATCGCCATCGAGGATAGCTGGTTACGACTTATGCCCCACAGCTGGGCGTGTGGTTGCTGTGGGCACTGTGGGCGCTGCAGTTGAATCGAGAGGACTACAACGGAAATATTAAGTCGAAGCTGTCTACGTGTGAATTGATTATAAAAACCAGATGTAACACTGTCTGTCTGTTAATTCACCCAGTTCGGTTTTAATTCACTTTTTACTCCATCAATGACTCTATGATTGAACTAATCCCTTTTCTTTCAACAAGTTCTTTAAATCTCCTTCATCTTTCTTATTCTGAGGAGACATCGCAGTCCGAGAATAGTGAAGCGATTTCAGATTATGTAAATTATAGTAGCGTCTTTATAAATTCCTTTCTCACGAAGCCACGTTTCCTGGTCAGACAATATATAGCGAGCCATCATATATTCGCAGCACAGGGCAGGCTAGCGCCGCAGCCACAAGTCGCGAGACGTCACACCAGTTTCTGCATATCAACGAGCCCAGCGCGCTGCAAGCATTTTAAACAATGTCGAGCTTTCTTCCTACTTGTCTCTCGCTGTCGACCGACACTAATAAATAGCGCTACATTTAGTGCATTTTTAGCGTTTTTGCAGAGACACACGACCACAGATGTGCTTCCATGTGACAGTGAAAGGCTTCCATCAAGGCCTAGCAACTGGTATCGGACACTAACAATCGGGATAGAACTGAGATAGATAGTTTAACATAAAATGGCTCTCAGAACTAACTAAAAAGTTAGTACCTACTGCCGAACTTTTCACTTACTATTTGGAGATAGTTTAGTTAGGATCCTTAAAAATAAGGGCTGCTAAACCTTTTCCTAAAACTTTAGGAACAGTAGCCACTGGAGCAATATGATGTGATGGGAATGATTCAGATTATATTTAGATGCGATCGTTGACTTATAAGGATAAGCGCAATCCCATCTAGAAAACTTTTTGGATAAATAAACGCTTACAAACTCATACTCCCGCAGTAGGTGTGTTGATCTCACGAAAACAGGGTAATGTACCAATTTTACGCCCCAACTCAGAGTCACTAACGGTTACTTATGTCTCTCTTTAGCAACGAATTTGTATTGTGATTCTGTACTAAGGAGCAATTTAAGTAAGTACATAAGCGTTAGTGACTCTGAGTTGGGTAAGTATCTAATATTCTCTGTTTATTCTGAATTATTTTAGTGGAAGTAATAATAGTGAATTGCGACGTAACTGCGCGGAAAACAATTTTTCGTTGCGTCGTATGAGGTCGTTACATGCCAACATTAGGTAAGGCGCTCCACCCACTGCACCGCGCACCGCGACGGGGCGCGGGATGGCAGATTTTAGCATTGTATGCAAATATGTCAATTTATATAGAAATCACGCCTAGCACAACACACTGTCGACGCGCCACCGCGCGGGAAGGCGGCCCCGCACGCGTTTTCTGCCAATCTGCGCGGGAGCGCGGCGCGTGCCGCGGGGTATAGCACACCGGCCCCGCGGTACCGGGCGTGATTTGATACTGTGGATGTACCTAAAGCGGGGAATTCACTGGCGGTACGACCGGGCATGTCTCGAATTTTGCTTAATAAATAATCAAAAGATGCAGTTGACATACGTGTGTAGCTAAAGAATTTATCTTCATAGTTTCTTAAGTCTTTCTAATTCAGTGCAAATGATCCATTTATAGATCTCGATCGTAAATAGGGATGTATCCAAAATCTTCTATGGACGCAGTGTCTTTTAATTCTTGTATACAAAAACCAAAATGACAATATAACTGCAACATCTTGAAATTGAATAAGTTCGTCCATTCTCCACAACGATCGACAACACAGTGAACACATGAGTTTATTTAGCGCGAGGCCGTCATAATCTGCTACACCGCGCGGGGGAGCAGATTACACCGCTAAGTAAGGCAGATCTGCGCCTCCGTCGCCGCGCGCGTTTTCCGTCGCTCCGCGCACCGCGGCGGGACGCGTCTTCAGTGGGTGGAGCGCCTAAATAATAAATATTTACTTTAAATACTTTAACTAGGCAAATAACTGAAATAATAATTGGTTTCCGTGTGTTTCCTCTATTTATTTAAGTCATCGGTCATAATGAGGCGATGAATTAATAATTAGCAAATAGGTAGGTTTATTTCAACTGGAAGACGTCGTGTAAATTAGAATTTCATTTTTGTAGGTCTATTAGACAAATCGTAGTATAAAGCCTCAAACTCTGTTTGCAATTGTAGTTTCCTCGCCATTTTTAGAGAAAATGACAGCTTTCTTCTTGTGTCTAGCAACATTAAGCTATCGACCCCTTCGACTGAAAAGCTAATAAGAGATAAGAGTTTGAGATACGATAGAGTCATGATCCTTTTTGACGTCATCTTCATTGTAGCATCCAAGTTGATCGAACTGATATTATACGTCGATAAGAAAATAGTGTGTAGTATCTTTTAGTTATAAATAAAACATTTTAACATTATTTCTCAGTGTCAGTACAATTCAATGTAATTCCGATATTGAGCAAAGTTGCAGATATATAAAGTGATAAGCAGGATTACGAAATGCGAACGTGAAGAAATATCCTAGCTAGGTACTAACGAGTTCAGTTTTATAATATCGCCTACGAGTTTCTCCGAAAGTATTGTATGCCTCATAACATAAATATTGCCTTTTACAATTAACTAATATACCTACTAACGTACATATTCGTTCACTGGCCTCTTAGAATAAAAAATCATTACTGATTTATCTCTGAAAATTTCACGTTTTTTATGGAAATAGCCGGCAAACGAGCTAACGATCCATCTGATGGTAAGTGGCTATCGTCGCCCATGGACATCAGCAACACCAAAGGCATCACTGATGCCTTGCCGGCCAAGAAAGAAAGAACTGGCTCTCAATAATAAATCATTGCTGACGGAACAAAGTAATATATTAGTCATGACAATCTGAACATTTCCTTGTCACGAGGTGCTGAATAAATGGAAATTTCGACCTATTGGTGAAACTGACAAGTACGAAAGAATGTATGAAACAAGTATGAAAGAATAGTGTCTCTGGGACCAGTTACTAGGAGTATCATGTATCTAGTATCTACTACAACATTCTAATTGTACTCATCGCTGAAAATTTCTATTTTCCAAAGTTGCGGTCGCCGCAGGCTCGTTCTCATAAAGTTTTAATAGGTTCTACTCGTTTCATAAAGTTCATGACAACCATTTACATTACATATCTGTTATGTTTATTTAAATCCTTTAAAAGTATTCGTTTATTAATTTAATATAGTTAATTATCCATAGTAATTTTTGATTCGCAAAATATAAGTAGGTACCTACATTATATTCCTATTTTAACTCGTTTTAAAATTTTTCCAACTTAAACATTTATGTACACTTTAAAATCTCTTCACTCTTCTTTGAAACATTGTAGGTACCTGTATTGTAATAGTAAGAATTTAACTCGTATATAACGTTATACGGGTTAAACATATTTATACTATAGAGTATAGCGTAGGTAATTAGGTACCTAATACAATTTAGGTTAACAAATTCCGGGTAATGTTGCGGCAACAGGTTTGCAATAACATAGTTGGAGATCCCACAAACCCTTTTGTTTAATGTTCGCCGCTCGCGCTGTGAAAACATCGAGGCCACGGACGCTCCGTAATTTTCCAGAGTTTTCATTATTTTTAAATGAGTATCTATTTATTTCCTTTTATTTATTTATACGAGTTACCGAAACAGGCCTCGAACGAAATGTTGAATGAAAACATTCCAAATGTTTATGAAAAGATTGTTTAAATAATTACGGCAACCAGCCGCGCCCGCGCCATCTGGCGAGCTCGGTGGCCTCGGTGCTGCATTCAGAGGAAGGAGTCGGGAGTATCGTGAAAAGCCCGCAGCCACTATACGCTCCTAAAATTATGGAAAAGTTACTAAAAAGATGTCAAGCAGCTAAAACATCAGATTCTTCCAAAAATTCTAATTTAAAACATGCTTATTTTTTAATAAGGATGTTTTAAATTAGAATGGTGATAGAGTAAAAACTATCGCCATTTCGAAAAGGTGCTTTGTCACTTTGTCACGGAGAAGAAGAAATAGCGAAAGAAAATTCAATGCTCATATTCAAAGTATACAAGTTGTTCCATCGGAATACCCACTTCTCTATTTTCTATTTTTTTAAACTTTATATTTGATTTAATACTCCTACCCATATTGTCTCTTTATATACAGTAGGAATACCTACCTTATTATAGGTATATACAGACATTATTTTCTTTCTTGGTTTTGCCGGTTGCGTTAGGTTGCTCATGAGATTGATTTCAACAACTCAGGTATGTTCCAGCTTAAACTTCATAGTTCATTATACATAATTGACGATGGCCTGGGCTTTGTTCTTATTACTGTGTATCTATAGATGGATTGCATATTATGCGTTAATATTATAATGTTACCGAATAAAAATTACTTCTATTTATTATAATGAGTTTTAAAAGTTCTAAGTTAAAAGAAATTATAGTTTTGCCAACGCTTCGAGCACTCGTGTAAAACGGTGTAATTCCTTCATCCGTTATGCTAACCACTGTTTACAGAATAATCTCATTGGGACAAAGAAATCTACACCTTATCTTCTTATACATAAGGACTCTAAGTTCAGCAAACAGCTACAGGTGGCCGAAGAAGTGTATAAGCAAGCACTCATTCCCATAGCAAATGTACGTAAAACCTCGTATCCACGTAAGGGATAATTAAGTACGATCATTGGAAAGTGAGCTTTACTTCGTTTTGGTAAGGTTCTGAAACACTTGCATCTAAGTGTGGGTAGCTGGAAACAATCTGTTGATTTCATCGTAACAAATAGTGTCTTATGCGCAGGTGTTAAAGCAGAAAATTCAACGGAAGGTGTGGGCAGGACGCATTAGCAGTGTAGGGCACGCATAACGGGGTTGCCATTAACGCCAGTCCATCATTACGGCGATCTTGATAAGGAAGTGATTTCCTCGGCAATACTCTAACCAGCTCCTTGACGAGTGAGTGTAGCTATCACTAGGAGGTGTACTAGAATCACGTTACAAAGTGGTGGAATAAAATCTTGAAAAATATATTTTTAAGGTATCTCTTTTTAACATATACTATGCAGATATTTATGTATATATTTATCATCGCATAATATTCAATTACAATATTGAGCATTATTTTAGTCAAATATCTTTCACGGCATTTCTACTAACGTAATAAATTCTTTCATAACATTTCTCATAAGCTATGTACTTAATGTATGTTTGCCTCATAAGTATGCTGTATCGTTGATCAATTACTGGCATGCGGTAGTGAGGGACGCACATGGACTGCTTAATGCGATTAATAGTTATAATGCGATAAAAGGTTAGTCGGGAACTAATCGGCCGGCGGCGCGGCGGGCGCGGTCTGGATCAAAAGTTAAATGGAGTTTCCCGTGGCTGGTGATTACCACACCGCCAGTCGCCACACAGGCCGACCAGGCCTATAATTATGTTGTAAATATGTACGATAGTTAAGCTTGAGTGATTAGTAGTGTTGGATAGTACCCATAAACATTAGCGTGTATTTAACAGGCAGGTACTCCGTAGTGAAGCGCACTCTCGGTTAGACAGATTCTTTCGATTCGATCGATCGATCTTAGTGTTACTAAAAATTATTATTGAACTTGATTGAAACGGAATTCAAATAATTAATTAATTTAGATTTACATGCCCTTGGCTTCGCGCGCGTGGATGTTGATATTTTACAAATCCCGCGAGAACCCTAATCTTTTCCGAGACAAAAAGTAGCCTATGTGTTAATCCAGGGTATGGGGTATCAGCCAAATCGGTTTAGTGGTTGTGGCATGATTGAGGAACAAACATCTTCACAAACTTTCACATTTATTTTATAATATTAATAGGATTATTTTAGTCCTAAAGCTTTATTATAACACAGACGACTGCTAATTGTAATGCTTATAATGCTATCCTAGGCCCGTATTTTAATAAACCGATCCTGAAATCTCTGTGCTCCCAATGTACTTAGTCAGGAGTCAAAAAATCATATCAAAAGTACTAGGGAACTTACGAGTACCTATACCTATTAGTCAGGAGTCAAAAAATCTTACTAGGTAACTTATCTACATATAATAAATTGGCTTTCGCTCCATATTGTTGCGCAAGTGATTCGTGGTATACAGTTACACGCATTAGAATTAGACGAATCAGAAGTGGGATTATGGGACAATCCCTTCGCCCGCGCCGCGCTACTGCTAATACGTTGCCAGTTGCCAGTTTAAACTGCTCGCTGCTCGCTGCTCGCTGGTCGCACAGCCGTAAATCCCTATTAAATTTTAATATACGTCACATTTGTTTGAAACAGTAAATCCTTAGTATGAAATATATGACACCGTAAATATTGTATAAGCGCGACGTCGCTGCGGGATGAGAATAAATTTAGTGTCATACAAATAAACTAGAACTTACTACAAGTCATATTTGCTTGTATTTTGCCAACGGATTCATCCGCTAAAATGTACGTAGTTAAACCCACGTTAATCGTGTCATCGTGTGGTGCAAGTCATGCTGAAATCCTGATGCCTGCAATACAGTTTATTTTATTTTTGTATTTTAGAAATTTAATTTTTTAGAAATTTAATTAATGAATGTGTCTTAAAAACTACTTTATCTTACTAAAAAAAAGTCACTCCAGTGGCCTTTGCTACCATTTCGAGACATTCATCCGAGTCGCGTAAGACATTAGCTGTTGTTCTTTACGATTTTGTCCAGACACATCATTTCATAGTTACATTAAAATCTCAAAGTAGATAGATATTCCAACTAGTTTGTATAATATCTAACTAGTTATGTAACCGGCCGCAGAAATATCATACGCATAATAAATCGCGCGTGTGGCTGTAAGCTGTGCGTAAATAGCCGCGTACGTGACAAACGGCGGGATCTCGATAAATTGTGCACGCTCCACGTCTCGGGAGATGTTGCCTGTCCCATAAACTGCGGATCAAACGACCTCTGCGACCTTCAGGTGATGTATAAAGCTGCTCAAACTACGTGGATGCGAGGTCCCACTTTAGGGTCGATTCATCAATCGGGAGTGCGCGTCACATCCCGAATTTTAAATGGTCCTATTTACAGATCGCTCTGCCTCATTCTAGAGAAGTAGCAACATGTCTGAGACTGTCCGAAACTTCAATTGTATCTGACAATGGTAACCATGTTATCATCATGTGTATCCATCTGCATCCGTGTAAAAAGTAATACATATTTTATTACATTCTTCTATGTCTGATATATCACTCATGGATAATATCGTATTGGAGTTTAAAAAACTTGACAAGTGCGAGTTAAACTCACTTGGAAAGGGTTCCGTAGGTTGATTATGTAATTACCGTTATTTTCATGTTTTATTCAATTTTGCCCTTTTTTAAAACCATATACTTCTTATAGGTTTTCCTGTAATATGTAAGTAAAGAACTATTTTCTGTATTTTCCTCAAAATTCTAGCCTGAGTAGTTACGGAGAAATTGGGGGGGGGGGGGGGGGGAAGAATGATCAATTTTCGTTCTTTCTTGAATAAACTTTTAAAATAAAATTTTCAGACTATCCATTATAGAACCATATCAAAAATATATTTAAGATCCTTACAATAAGCACTTTCATTTGACATGCCACACAATACGGTTTGCAAAACCGGTTTTTTTTGTGTATTTTTTTTTTAAATATTCATTTGTTTTCTTTCTATCTTCGTCTTCGGGTCACAAAAAGCACATAAGTACCAAATTTCAACTCATTTGGTCCAGTAGTTTCGAAGAAAATTGGCTGTGAAAGTCGGTCGGCCAGACGCACGAATGATCCTATAGGTAAGGGTTTCGTTTTTCATTTTATTTCGTTCGGAACCCTAAAAATGAAATCAGAACAACCCATACAAAGTCATACTATAAGTAGTTGTAAGTGTAAGGCACCGTGGCCACTGGCTTCACATTCGTCAAGACATTCATTCCCGGGCGCGCTCTATACGATACACGACAGTAGTATAGTATTGGGCATTCTGCCCCACTTGTTCGCTCAGGCGTCTGCCTTCGCGTCGTGGGGCAGAATGCCCAATAAGATTTCTGGTAATTAGGGCTTATAGGTACATTTTTTCCACTGTTTCACTCTTCTATACGCCTCCTCCACGTGGAACAGAATGCCTGACACTGTTTCTGGTAGTAAAGCGTTATACCGCGTTGTCGATGGATGAGATATTCAGTCTACTTACTACATACGCTAATAAATGTTAATGTGATGAGTATAATTACTCATTATCAATCAAACTACCGTCCACTCAAATCATGAAATTTGTAAAACAACCACAATCGCTGAGTTTTAACACAATCTGTGAGGAAGTTTGTAAGGCTGATTCTCGTCATGGCGAATTATTGCCTAATTCAATACGATGCATCATATGCGGGCCCTCCAATTGTGGAAAAACAAATTTGTTAATTGGTCTCCTTTTACATGAAAATGGATTGAGATTTCAAAATGTTTATATTTATTCGAAAACTTTACAACAACCGAAGTACATATTTTTAGAAAATGTTTTAAATCTTATACCTGTTATTTCGCTTCATAAATATCAGGGAAATGAGGAAGTATTAAGGGTTCAGGACGCAAAACCAAATTCAATTATTATTTTTGATGATGTTGCTTGTGAAAATCAAAATAATATGCGTGATTACTTTGCGATGGGAAGACACAAAAATATTGATGCTTTTTATCTGAACCAAACGTATAGTAAAATTCCTAAACAGTTAGTTAGAGACAATGCGAACTTGATTATCCTTTTTAAGCAAGACGAAATAAATTTAAAACACGTTTATGAGGAGCATGTTAACACAGATATGACATGGACTGAATTCCGCGAAATGTGTTCAGAAATTTGGAAAGAACCCTTTAATTATGTTGTAATTAATAAAGATTGTTCTAAAAATAAAGGATGTTACAGAAATAAATTTGACACTTTTGTGGTGTTTGATTGAAACAAAAAATATTTAAATAAATTACTTTTATGAAATCGTTATTCTTTATACGACGCTCAATCGATCACTATCTTGCTGTCATTATGGAACAATCAATGAAAAGAAAAATTGTGAAGGCTGCAGCAGCTGTAAAGAAAAAAGTAAAAATTATGAGGAATATTGACATCGATAATAAGCAAGCATTGGAGACAGTTTTCAAGCCTGTGACTAAACCTCTCAACTTAATTGCAAACGCAAATAATCATTCTCTCCTTCCTACTATAGACGACGAAAAAACTAAAACACCATCCATAAAAAGCATTATTGAAGAAAATGTTACCCCTAAAATTAACACTGGAAAAGTCATCGATCCAGACGAATCTCAATCTGACACCGAAAGTGATTATTCATATCAATCAATAGAAGAAAGCAAATCAGACCGCGATACATCATCCTGGTCAGTATCATCAGAAGCATTAGAAGATATTCCATTTGGCGTCAGAATAGAAAACGGAAAATTAATGTTAGGTTCAGCTAGCGTAGCAATTGGTGATGATTATATCACAGTAGCTGGACGCAAATATCATAGTACACCAGGTATAAAACAGTTGCTGCTAAAAAAAGACGTTGATTTAAGTTTAGTCACAGACAATGATATGCAAAATTATAAATCAATGTTACTTGACACCAATGCACATCGACGGGACTGTGATCCAAGTAAACCAATAAAGAGTAATAAAGGACAAAAATATTTACAAATTGTAAAACCCCTATTTAAACTTCAAACACAACACAAAGGAAAAGGTCTACCTTTAATGAAAACATGGAAAACAAACATAGATTATGTGTATTGGGATGATCCAAATGAATTGGTGGAGAGGTTGAAATTATTAATTGCGTCTCGAGATGCTGGCAATACTGGATTAGACAATGAAATTATATCAATTATTGAAGAATTGCGTGAAAGTAAAATTATAAATAAGTAAATAAATGTTTGCTGATGATGGATGTTTTTTCATTACACTACTAACCTTCGAATAAAGTACACTTTCAACATGAATGTGGATAAATTCGGGCACTATATTCATAAAAGAATGCGTTTGTCAGAACTATTTGACGTTTATGATAACGCTTTAACAAAAACAGAAAACGGAGAGTTTGATTTAAAATCGTCAAGACTTAGAGGAATTAAATTACCCATAGAAGCAGACGATGCTGTGAATAAGGATTATGTTGATAATTTTCAGGATAATTTGATAAAAGAATTACATAAACTGAATGAGACATTGCGTTTACAAACCATGACATATATTCAAAATTTTGTTCAAGCTACTATAAAAACAAAGATATCAGACGTTTTGGCTCATTTGGAAGATAAGTTTTATACCAAATCAGAAATTGATAAATTACTTAAGAAATCTTCGTAATGATGAAACAACAAATAGTTAACGAAATACACAAACAAGCACGAAGAAATTTTCTTCGAAGACCTGTTATTCTAAAGGGAATAGATGACTTATGGCAAGCCGATCTGATAGACATGCAAAATTTAACAAAGTTTAATAAAGGTTTCAACTACATTTTAATTGTGATTGACTGCTTTTCTAAATACGCTTGGGCGGTGCCAATCAAATCAAAAAATAAAATTTGTGTTACCAATGCATTCGAATCTATATTATACAATAGTCATCGAAAACCGATTAATTTGCAAACTGATCTAGGGACAGAATTTTATAATAACGTATTTCGGAATCTCATGAAGACAAACAATATAAACCATTATTCAACTTTTTCTACCAAAAAGGCTTCGATTGTCGAACGATTAATTAAAACTATCAAAAATAAATTATATAAATATTTTAGTTTAAATGGAAGTTATCGGTGGTTAGGATTACTAGAAGTTGTCTTAAAAAAATACAATAATACGAAACATCGTACTATCAATTGTAAACCAATCGATGTAGATAAATCTAAGGAACCTCTAATTAAACAAAATATTAAAAAAACCCACAAATATATATCATCAAGGACAGGACCAAAGTTTAAAGTCGGTGACTATGTTCGAATAAGTAAATACAAACAGCATTTTGAGAAAGGGTATACTCCAAATTGGTCAACTGAACTATTTACGATAAAAAATATTAATAACACAGTTCCAGTTACGTATCACTTAGAAGATCAACGTAAGCAAACTATATTGGGAACATTTTACGAACACGAGTTGCAAAAGACTAAATATCCTGATGCTTATTTGATTGAAAAAGTTATAAAAAAGAAAGGAAATAAGCTGTTTGTGAAATGGTTAGGTTTAAGCAATGATGAAAATAGTTGGATTGAGAAAACTGCAATTCAAGGCTAAAATTGTTATTAAATAAGAAGTTTAGTCGTATTTGTTTCATTGCAACTTTGGCGATGCAAGGAGGTGGGCTAGTTAATAGTATCATTAATAATTTACCGTTTGAACTTCATTTGCCTGGTTATAATTACTGTGGACCTGGCACAAAACTTCAGAAACGTTTACTACGGGGTGATAGAGGGGTGAATAAGCTAGACGACGCTTGTATGCAACACGACATAGCATATGCAAAACATACAGACCTACCTAATCGTCATAAAGCAGATTTACAACTTCTAAATATGGCAAAACAACGCATTAAGTCAAAAGATGCTTGCAAAGGCGAAAAACTAAGTTCATGGTTAGTGAGTAAAGTTATGAAAGCCAAACTTAAAACCGGTGCTGGCGTCAAAACGTTTAAAAATTTTGTATCTAAAATAAGATCAAAAATCAAGAAATTTCAACACAATGATAGTAAATCTTTAATCGACGCTGCTTATTTAGCAGCTAAAAAAGTATTTCCAAATAAAAAGAAAATTCGAATACCACGTGTAATACCCATACCAAAAACTGGAGGTATTCTACCTTTGATTCCAATATTTGCTGGTTTATCGGCATTAGGGACCTTAGCTGGCGGTGCAGCTGGCATTGCGAAAACCATTAATGATTACAAATCCGCTCAGAAAAATTTGCAAGAAACACAACGACATAACAAAGCTATGGAAGGTGTAGTATTAGGCAAGGGTCTATACATTAAACCGCACAGAAATGGTCACGGATTATTTATAAAGCCCTCAAAAAACTGAATTGTAAGCTACCTAATCGTCCTCTAAGTAATATAGATATAATAAAGTACGCATGTGACATCCCCCACTTCAGAGGAGTTTTTATGCGAGATCAATTACCAAGAACACCAAAGGAGATCGAATGTGGTATTGTTAATTTGGATGAGTCTAAGAACAAGGGGACGCATTGGGTGGCTTATGTTAAAATATATGACTATTGTGAATATTTTGATAGTTTTGGCGATCTGAAACCGCCTAAAGAAATAATTCGGTATTTTAAGAATTGTAATGTTTGTTATAACTACACAAGATATCAGTCATTTAATACAGTTAATTGTGGTCATTTATGCTTAAAATATCTATGGCAATTTTGGAATAAAAATGTATAAAATATGTATCATTCTTTTATTTTCACCATTTGCAATATGTCACTCACTTTGTCGATAACAGGAAATTCGTCAAGTTTATCCACGTACTATCCAAACACTCTGCAATTAGATGGACAGTATGAATGTGCTTTATTGCATATCTCAACATTTAATTCCATTCCGAATATTGATAAAACTAATAATAAGTTATTCTATGGATCTAATGAAGTTATTGAAATCCCTGAAGGGACTTATGAATTACAAGATATCAATGATTATTTAAAATCTGAAATAAAGGATGCATCAATCAATCTACAGTGTAATAACAACACATTGAAAGCAACTTTGTACTGTACAAAAGATATTAATTTTTCTGAGGAAAATACCTTTAGAAACTTGTTAGGGTTTAAAAAACAAATATTGAAAGCAAATAAATGGCATGTGTCACAGTTTCCAGTAAACATTTTACCAACAACCGTGATCAGGGTTGAATGTGATATCGTAAGCGGCTCATACATAAACGGCGAATCAAGTCATATTATTCATGAATTTGCACTAAACGTACCACCTGGATATAGGATTATAGAAATACCTAAAAACGCAATTTACTTCCCCATTAACCAGAGCAACATAAGCTGCATTAATATTAGACTTTTAGATATAAATAATCATTTAATAAATTTACGTGGTGAAGAGGTACAGCTGTATTTACATCTTAGAAGAAGAAATGATTGACTATAATAAATATACGCAACAACCAACTACACGTATCAGTTTGACTCAAGAAATCAATCATACAAGAAGTCGTAATAAAAAGAAAATAAAATTAACGAAAAGCAATAAGGCATTCTTAAAAGCGATCGGCTTATTAAAATGAATATTTTAGACGTTTTATCGACTCCGTCTTACGACAATAGTGTGGAAGGAATTGAATATCATTCTTACAAACCCTACATTACTAGTTTTAATAGAAATGATGAAATCCGCATACCAATCAATCAACAGGATTTATATGTACTACCATCAGCAAGCACCTTGTATTTGGAAGGGAATGTTATCGTTAAAAAACGAGATTCTAAGGATCCTGTCACCAGTGTTCAATTTACAAATAACGCTTTATTGTACTTATTTCAAGATATAAGGTATGAGCTAAACGGAGTGGAGATTGATAAAATAAAGAATGCAGGCGTTACGACCACCATGAAATCTTTAATATCAATGAACGAAAGTGAATCTAAGATAGCTTATTCTTGGGGGTGGAATATTGATGGTATAAAAAATGGAGGTAAATTTTCTGCTTCTATACCACTCTGTAACATAATGGGCTTTGCAGAAGATTTTAAAAAAGTTGTGATAAATAGTAGACACGAACTAATATTACTAAGAAGTAACACAAACTTGAATGCTGTGAAACTCAATACCGGTGAATTTGTAGAAGACGTTCAAATAAATAAAATTATTTGGCGTGTACCACACATTAAAATATCTGACAAAGAAAAGCTTAATTTTTTGAAACTGTTAGAAAGAGATAAACCGCTTCAAATGATATTTAGAAATTGGGATCTGTATGAATATCCAGCTTTACCTAAAACTACAAAACATACTTGGGCAATTAAAACTTCGTCACAAATAGAAAAACCAAGATATATTATTATTGGTCTACAAACAAATAGAAAAAATAATGCAAGTTCTGACATGTCTCAGTTCGATCACTGTCTTCTTCGCAGCGTTAGAGTCTATCTCAATTCAACATACTTCCCTTATGAGAACCTAAACGTTAACTTCGCAAACAACAACATTGCCTTATTATACGAACAATATGTTAGATTTCAACAGTCATATTATGGTCGTCGTCCAGAGCCCTTGTTGAGTGAGAAACAATTTAAAGATTTAGCGCCGTTATTTGTTGTCGACTGCTCTAGACAAGTAGACAATTTAAAGACAGGTCCGGTTGTGGACGTTAGAGTGGAAATTGAAAGTGATTCTGATATACCAGATCAAACCGGCGCGTACTGTCTTATATTAAACGACTGTATAATTGAATATAAGCCACTGAGTAATACTGTAAAAAAATTATCATGAAGCAGGATACCATCATAGTGGATATTCAAGGATTTAAAGATCAGTACAATAATTTTATAGTAAAAGAATTAGCGTTCGCAACACGTGATTATACGCAATTATTCTTAATAAAACCCCCATATTTATTCAAATATTTAACAACTGATGAAAAAAGACAAGTAAAGTGGCTGGAAAACAATAGAGGTATTCATTGGAACGAAGGACATATTGACTATAGAGAATTTCATCGTATAATCGTTCCCTATCTAGAAAACAAAAATATCTTAGTGAAAGGTTTGGAGAAGGTTACGTGGATAAAAAACATTTGCGAAAATTGTGAAGTGTCAGATCTTGGTGAAGACCAGTGTCCTAACATGTTTGAATTACATAAAAAATTCTGTGATAACAATTTAAATTGTAATGTACACACAAATCATTGTGCTTTAAAAAATGTGTTATGTATAAAAAAGCATTTAGGGTGGCACTAAAATGTTTTGTTTTGGTTTTATAAATAAAAATAATTTCTTCAGTAAAAATGCATTTTTATTTTTTAAACATAATAAAATAATAACTTACAATAACAATAGTATCTTTATTAAAAATCATTGTCTATTAAAGATTTCGATATTTTCTTAACTAGCGATTCTGTATCGTCCATAACACTATCCATGGCATCCTTAACAATGTACTGCGCACTTATCACAACGTTCTCACTTTCACTATCGCTGCAGCTTGTTTGAGAATTGTTGCTGCAGAGATCAGTAACAGAAATTTTTATTAACCTAATGCCTCGTCGTTGTAATCGGCTCATTACAAAAGATTGTGTAGCGTTATGTTTTTTCAAAGTTTCTCGGCGACGTTGCTTGGACTTTTTCTCTTTCGTTAGTTTGTATTGTTCGGGTTCCCAGCGATTCAGCTCGGAAAATCCTTCGTAAGGATCCTGAGCATACTGGCTAAACACAATCTCTGAATCAGATACCTGAAACAAAAATAATTATCCATTTTCAAATCTGATGTGCACACACAAAAATCACTAATATTATATCAGATTCAAATAGGTACTTTACTTACCGTGCACATAATTATTATAATAACACAAGTACTAGGTATAATACTGTAAAAACAACTTCTCAATTCTATTAATATTCCGTAAATAATAAAAAATAAACTAACTATCAACTTTATATATTCAAATCAATCTAAAATTGTTAACTTAGCATTCAATCAAGGATATGGATTAGTTGTTTGAAAATCACTCTTTCAGATATAGTTTTATAGTTCAATATATTAAAATAATTTAGTATGAATTGTAAACTGCAAGTCTGCATAAATATATTATACCTTCTCATAAAGTGCGATGAACTGTAACATGTTATAACATGTTGCGTGTATCAATAATACCTACCATTCCGGAGCATTATTATTATTACGCAAGTATAAGTTATTGTCATGAATTGTAAAAGCTAAATATTTAGGTATTAAGAATAAAATACAAAAAAAATATCAAGGAAATCCTTCTAAAGACATAGGTAGAAGCCACCTTCGGTAAAAAAAAAACTATAATATTATTAGTTTAAATAGATCAATAAAACAAAGTTTATATTTAACAAAGGTTGTTTATTTATAAGTATATAATATTACATAAAAACTTACTAATAAATTCTATAATTTACAATCTTATTTATGTACATTTTTAAGTTGTAATGAAACATGGACACTAACTGAATACAAATCATAGGTTACTTATAGTTATTACAAAATCAATTACAGAAATGTTTATTAACTTTATTATTTTTTATATTTACCTAAGTACATATTTTACTAAGAACATTTACATAATCTCTACATATTATTATAGTAATATAAAATAAATTATATTTACATGCCCATTAAAACCAATTACGAATATCAATATTTAGGATTGAAAGATCCTTTTAAAATTGAAGAATGCCCCCACGCTCGGGTTGCAACATTGCAATTTGATATAACACGTTTATCATCATTACTTGATAGTGCTATTTTATTCACACTTTGTGTAAATATTTCATGCTTAATTGATTTAAATAAGATATTTTTTCGATGGATAACATCTCTATTAAATAATACATTCTGGTAATCATCTATAGTTAAATCACGTACCACGCAGGATTTAATTCCTTTTGCTTTTTTAATTACATTATTCATAGTTTTTAATGAATATAACTTGGACCGCAAGCCAACAAATTCAGTAATAAGTTTGCCTCCCATTTCATCCTTAAACAATCCTGGCACTTTTTTATTAATCTGAGGTATCATGAATTCATTTTGTACGGTATAGTTACTAGTATCAAAGTACTCTAAAAAATTACATTTTAAGTCTTTGTAGAAATCTTCTGTGTATATTGAATAAACAAAAGAATCCGTATCGGTGTAGCATAATTTTACTCTGTCGCCATAAAAAGGTTTAACTATATTATAATGAAAATGATACATATGTGATTTGGATAGCTCTAAAACAGTAAAACCTATATAAATTGGTTTATCCAAAATGAAATGATCGGGGTTCATTTGTATTGCAACTAAGTTTTCCGATAAAACTGATGCACTATGAAAATAAGGATTGCTTACGAGTTTTTCAGCACAGGTAGTTTTTTTTGTTTTATTATTTGTGCTATTCCAAGAGTTAATTAAATGAACACTCACTCTTTTTTCGGTATTTTCTAATGTTTTCCCAAAAACGCTGTTGTTTAATAATTTGAAAAAATCCTGTTCAAATACACTTTTTGCGTTTTGTCGTAGTTGCGTATTTAATTCGATATATTCCTTCAAATAAGCACTTTGTCGAAACGTAATGGCTCTGTGTATTTTACGTAATTTTAACCCATGTTCAATACATTTCTTTAAATGAACATAATGAATCACATAGTTATACTTATTGTAAAGATTTGAAATAAGTTTTTCTGTTTTGCCCCCTGGCGGTATGCATTTTTCAGCACAAAAAGGTAAATCGTTGTGTAATATATGTAAGGTTTCAGGATACAAAATATCTACTTCTAGTATAAAACCCCATTCTGCGTTGTCGCTGATATTTACTATATCTATCTGATCTATTTCGTTTTGATTTAAAAATCGAAAACCTGAGTGAGGTAAATATTGACCCATACTATAGCCGTAAAGATTGTTACAGTCCAAATAAGTTATGAAACAGGAAGGTTTTGTAGCATCACACGAAGGCATATATTTATTATTAGCTTTTGCATAGCGATGAGAACACATACATAAACCTCCCCTAATACCGCTCTGAATCATTCGTACCATAGACAAGTCTGTTAAGAGTTCTAATTTAACTCCTGTTTTTAAAAGCATTGCATCAAATGATAAACTAGGTGCAGTAATATAAAACGCAGGATCGAGCTTATAATGCAACTTACAAGTTTTTCGAAAATTTTCAAATATGTCGGTAAGTAAAAGTACGTCAGTCTTTAAATACAAATCAGTATATTCACCCAATGTCTTTATGTTAAATTTGTGCCATACCAATTTAGCGTGGTCATAGTCCTCCTGTGAAATATGTTCATTGCTTATCGAATTGAAAAATAAATGTTTCGCTGGTAATGTTTTTTCTTCATAACATTTCCAATTGCTTACATAATCGTAGGGATAAATGCCTTTTCGTGTAAGTAGTTGAAACTGATGATTATCAGGGAAATGATAGCGCAAATTAATAAAATCCTCAGTTTGCATAGTTTTCGACAGTTTATCTAAACTAGTGCCTAAGAAATGAAATGAATCTAAAAATCTAATCTGTACATAATCGTTATCGTTGATATGCATAAATTTTGAAAATGAAATATATTTTTCTTTGCTTTTAGGTATGATATTTAATTTGCCAGGCGTTTCGCCTAATTTTTTAATAAATAAGTGACAGTCGTATCCTGACAAATTATGAAAAAATATGGGTATGAACATTGGTATCTTATATTGTAAATTACAATGTCGATGGGCTGCACCACGGTATCGACCAGTAATATGACAATGATCTCTGACTTTATTATTCCATAACAGATTTTCACATATGTGACATTTCCTAGCTTTTTTAAAATCAATAACGTCTTTTTCTGAAAATATAATCGAGACATTTTGAGTCAATATATTGTAAATTCTCTTAATGTCTTCAGTAAGAAAATCTATAAATTTGGAAACACAATCAATTCCACGATACGTTTTAAATTCATTGAAATTGTCATTGCACGATGAAACAATATTATACGCAAAAGCTGAAGGAATGTGTCGTTGTAAGCGAAAGGTATTTGTGGTATCAGATTCATGGTTGGAAATTGGTTCAAGTAATGTTTCGAAATCGGCATAGATAGTGAATGGAACGTCTTGTTTTCTATTATAATTTTTAAATTGTAAATATGAACCTTTTTCAGGCAGAATAGTAGCAACCCCTCCACACAAATGACTATCAAATTGATCTTCACTAGGAAAAAACACTAAACAGGTTTCGCAAAAGTATAGCTTGCCGTGATGCTTAGTTATTTGACTTTTAACGAGACGAGGTAGATCTTTAATGAGGCAATAATGAGATGAATTACCATTTTCTAAAAATAGTAGGTGAATTATTTTGGATTTATGATAGATTTTATCGGGTTTATACAGAGGACCCGTTATAGTCTTACTACCTCTTAACCCGTAAATATAAATATTCAAAAAAGGATTGTTTCTTTCAAAAATGTTTATATCTGAAAAAGTGATTGGAAATGAAATATCATTTAAGTTCAAGACATCACGAAAATGAGGATATGACGTGACTCTCTCAGGATGCCGAGTACTTGGATACAAAGCAGCAACTACACACCACAAAAAACAATACCTGTCATCGTTTTGAATATTTCAAACACGCTTTCTTACTCTTTATATATTTCGGTAAATCTATAAATCGTGATCCACTAAGAGGTTGATATTTGTTAATATTAATTTCTAAATGTGAATTATTTAAAAACGTCCATCCACTATCTCTTTCTTGAAACTCTTCAATTTTTTTTAATAATATTATTATAACTTTTTCATAGGTGGACTTGAAACTGTAATTTAAATGAATGATAAAATTTTTTGTCGCAAAAGATTTCAACTCTTGTAGATCATTCTTCAGCATTAAAAAGACTCCGAAATATTCAAAATTTATTTTAACAGAATAATGTTTTTGAAGCGAGCTATCTATTAAAGATTTAACTTGATCATGAATATTTTTTAAGAAACATTCTGGGTAAATATTTGCTTCGGGTTTAGTTGTAGTAATCCGATAACTTGTAATACGTCCTTTGAAGCAGGAATGTATAATTTCAACGTTGTCATTGATACGAATAGTACTATTATTTTTATGTCTGTTACTTCGCAAATGGCTAATCCAACAGCGTGAATTCACATCAATGTTGCAAACCGAACAGAATGGCATTTTTAGAATCACAATAACAATAAAATTATTATATAATTCAGAAATATTGAGTTAGCTGCTAAGTATATCAGACTTTATTACCAATTACTGCCGTAGGTCTTCAAAACTTCACATCTTCAATTGCATCTCTCAATCTCTCATCAAAGTGACGTGCTCTGGAATAAGATACGATCATAATTTAATAACACATATTAAATAATAATTTTAATACACTTTTAATTATTTTGTTACGGGAATAAATCTTTAACAACAGATACAAAAATAATCACTAAGACACATCTACAATTGATTTTGTAATAGAATAGATCTAAGAACATTAATATTATTTTATTGTGGAGATCGAACCAACAATTAATACTTAGCCCACGAGCAGGGCGAGCAGATAATAATATTATTAGAAGCCACTTTGTCATTCATCATAGAATGGATAATTTCTTTCTTTCAATCAGATAAAAATAATGAAAACTATCATAGTAATATGAAATAACAACTAAATACATACCCAATATTCACAATAAAATAATGTCGTCTCTGTTAATTATGTCCAAAGTATTAGCATTCCCTCATTAAGTAGGTATTTCTATACCTGCAAATTTAGTCAACAAATAAAATATTTGCTTCAAACCAGCACCTCTGCTGCCTCACAGTTCATAATAAGTGATGGTCTGAAATAAAAAAAAACACAAAATTATTATAATAATACTGATAATGACAACAAAACTTGAATGAAATATAATAGACTATAATATTTAACATAATAATTACCTTATAATAATTTTGCTATCGATTTTACCATTAATATATACCTATAACTTGTACTCAGTAATCGAATTAAATTTAAATTAAAATACACATTTTGCGTGCAAATAGTACCAATACCTATTGTGTTTTGTCAAAACAAAAGTGTCGTGTTCCATCCGGTTGCATTACTTAACGGTATTTTGCAAGATTTTTCATTTCAATCAGGGTTGACATCCAAATGCAAATAATTATGTATTATTATTACCTATTTACTGGAACAAAATGTTGTATTTATTACTTAATTATTACATACAAAGTTATCTACGTTAAAAATAGGTATAGAATATTTATTTAAGAGTGCTAATGGTCTGTTAATTTACCGGATTATTCAATATTTTCTCGATATGTAATTACCTAAACTAGAATACAAAAGACCCAATGAAACGTAAATAACAAGTCCTTTTAATCATATATTTTTATTTTTACAATTTAAGTTGGAATGTTTTAAATTTATATCGTTTGTCAACCCTAACAAAAATATCATATTTCTCAACACAATACTTGTGATTATTGCACACCTATTTAAAAGTGTTATTCAGCAATACGAATTTTTATTACTACGCAGCTAATTTGGTTATGGATGTCACTTCCACATATTTTTATATAAAAATGGGATCATCAGTCTATACATAGTATGTAACATGTATGACAATTATTTTGGTAGCCCTAAGTCTTTGTGTTGCGTTAGCAAATAATGATTCTAGAACATTCTTAGTTATCATTTTTGTACAAATGTAATACGTACAAATAAGAAATGTCTAATTTGTGTATTATTTTTATTAAACACACTTACATTTCATTTTACCAAATTTACATGTCTTTTCTGACTTATAAGCTAACGTTTTCGGAGCTCGGTACATCAAATTCGAGCCTCGGATAGGAACAAAGTATTCCTACAACGACTACAGTGCAACCAGCGCCGAGTGCCTCCACTCTGCAGTTCAGTCCATCCAAACAGTGGTTGTATTGGTAATTATACTTCAAGTGGCTGCCATTTAAAATGTAAGTCTTTATAATTTTTATTAATTTTCATATTTTACTTCAACCAATTTATATTTCAGATACAACATGTAGCCAAATACTTTGACATTTTTCACTAACTTAATTTACTCATAATTGTTATAATCGTCAATAGATTAATTATAAGTGCGAGTTAATAGTTTTATTATTACTAGTTCATTCCAAGTAGATAAACATTAACTTAACATTTAATCCTTTTTCAGCATAGGTATTTCAAGTAATAATATCTAATTAAAATTTAACAATTTACAGGTCGGACTCTGAGTGCGATCAACGCAGCAACTCTACAGATGTTGAACACAGTGCCGAGCTCCTGCGGAAACATTCTACTCCTACAAGCAAGCGTAAATCTACGAAGAAATCGCCTGCCATTATAAGGTAATCATACTAAATTTACATCTACTCGTTATATTTAAATTATAATATTTCAAATTTTGTACTTACGTTCGATATATTTATGTGGCGTTGCGGTCAGTAGTTGATTTTTTATTACACACATTCACTTTCTGTTACTGAAATAGTTTATGATATATAAATTATGGGAGATATTTTTTTATTTATTTTGAAATAACCAGTAATAGGCACTGGTTATTGCTGCAAATGTCGATCAAGTTTATATTTATTCTTGTTCATGATTTATTTTAATATATTTCACTAATCTTATGATTGCAGAGTAAAAATTTATTTATTCTTCGGTAAACTTGACTTTTGAGATAGACTATATTGATTCTTAATATAATTAAATTGTTACTCTCATTTACAAGTAACAACATTTTATTTACATGACCATGCAGTATGTAAATTAATACAATTTTTGTATTTATTGTGTTATTTTTCGTAATGATTTTGAAAACCGACACCATCAGTAAGTAATTTTATACTTATACGGGTTATTTATGTTTGTTACAGAAAGAAAGGGAAGACTGTGGACATCTTCAATCTTACTCGTGATGGCGGCAAATCCAAAGATCCTCCATCGCGCGTGCTGTCCACGTACTTCGTCAACAGAGTTGCAAACGGCAACGAACGTCGGGCGATCAACACAACGGGGGACTACCTTATCGATTTGAAAGTCTACCAAACCAACGATGCGCGCAATACTGATGCACAAGAGCTCTGGAAGAAAGCGCTAGTACGGATAAAATTCCAGACTCAAGACGATACACCGCAATGGCGTAAGCTTCAATCTTTGGTGCACTCGGTGGATGAACTGTGTGAGGACCATCCTACATTTATATCAAATGATTGTAACCTGTAATTAACATTAATATTATAACTATGAATAAATAATTTTTACATATTGTTTTGTTTCCTTTCTCAGCTGAAACCGCGTTCTTTACAACAACAAACAGTTATTTTGCATTTCTAATTATGAAATTTTAATGAAGCTTTCTGTCCCACATTACCAGAAATCTTATTGGGCATTCTGCCCCACGACGCGAAGGCAGACGCCTGAGCGAACAAGTGGGGCAGAATGCCCAATACTATACTACTCACGACTTCATACAATGACTGAATGAAACGCTTCACTTGATGGATTAACGCGTCATTTATTTCTTTTCTCCGGATCATATAAAAGAGACCCATCTGTATGGCCATTTCCTGTGACCATTATTATATCTCCGAGACGGACTAACGCCGGATCTCATGTTAAATCCACGTATTAAAGCCATCACCGGACAATCTCGCAACGAATAGGGGAAAATACTAAATTATAATTAGATGCGATGAAAGTGTACATTAGTACGCACTTATTTGCTAGAGACGTTATTAATTACGCGTCTGATTAAAATTTTCTTAATACCTAATTATTGTCAACAGTATCGTAATATTCAGTATTACTTAATGTATGAGCACGTAATTTGCGTCGCTTTTGGAGAATTATTAACTATTCGAATCACAAATCTTAACAAAATCGAAAATGTTTCTAACACGAGATTGAAAAAATTAAACAAATTTAATCATACATAGTAGACGTTGGAGTTGCAGGAGTATGAAAGGGATCGCACTCACCATCTATTGTAGATGCTTCTGTTTCGATCCTGTCAGGAAATGTTACCGGACATTTGAAAGGTTTGTTTTTGTGCGAACCTCTGTGCTCTCCTACATCGATCGGGGGTCATCGAGTGGCGAGTGCCACTACAGCAGCCGGCCCTTATCCACGTCAATTGCAGGGTCTCTCTGCGTGCCGAGAACGTACTATGAAGACAGTTGAAATATAAAACCACGGCTTTGTATAAATTCAGTAAAATAAATAAAATTCTGATGGGTCTTAGTAAATTGTTTAATGTAGTTAACATGAAAGCAGTATGTCCTGATAAAATAGATTAGATTGATTACATTGATCAATGGAATGACGATAGACGATTCGCATTAACAATACAAAATGACGAATTAAAAAAACCTTTTTTAAAAGCGGAACTCTAACATCGAAACGCGTATAAGTCGATTGATTTAAAAATAAACGTCCTTGCTTCATATTCTCACAAAGGAATAACGAGGACATTCCTTTTGCCGTCATATTCCTTTGACAAAATAATCCATCAGCTGCGCTCCTCGCGTGCTGGCTGCTCGCTGCTGGCGCAATATCCGCTGAAAGCCACCGATTAAATTCCTCAGCACGTATAAAAATAGAATGGTTGTGCGTCCACAGTCGGCACTCGGCATCAACATCGCCGGGCCGCGCCGGGGCGGCCGGGGCGGCCGGGGCGACCCCTGCGGCCCTGATAGCTCCTCCCGATAGCCCCCGTCTCTTTATCATCGAAAGACAATTTATTGTGTTAGGGAACTTACTAACGACTTTACACAATATCGCTGCCTCGAACGATGTAAAATAATTTAAGTCGAGTTTAGTCGAGTAAATAAGTCGAGTGATTTGAGATAGCTTTAGTATTTTTCTGTGCAACTAAAGCATCATAACAAGGTACTTTCGGCCTGTTTATAGATTCATTAATTTTCTGTCATTTAGTACTTATGTTTCTTTAAAGACCTCGACATCAGATTTTCATTACAAGATGATCGTTCGTTCATCAAAATGCTATTCCTTTCCTGAACTCAATTAAAATTTCCATAGTTGTTCCTAGCCCTGTCTCGTGGGAGATGCAGTCGCCGCATAAGGAAGTGGTTAATGAGGTGCGACTTGCAAGCGCGACCGTCGGCGTGTCGGGTGTTCACCTCGCGCCCGCCGCCCGCTCCCGCTCCCGCGCCCTCTCGCGTCTTGCGCTTATCGCTGCTGCCCTTTAAACTGTGCATCCGGTGTGCACACTGCACTGTACTCTCGGCAGTGAGCAGCCGGCACCAGACACCCGCCAGGGCTGTCACTGGAGCAGATAACCTTTATCTTAAGGAAGCTTTGTCATGACGCTGTTTATTCACAAGGCTTGCTTTGTAGAAATAAACAAGCAAGTACTGGGATTCTGTAAATAGCAAAGTGTTGTAACTAACACGAGTATTGGAAATGATAAACTTAGCAGTTTCAATACTACTTAACTAATACTTTTTGGCTTTTTCTAAAATCGACCATCAATTGTTTTATACATGTTTCGGTGGCAGTGTTGAATCATACGGGTCCCCTGCTTCCTTTTTTGTCGGGAACGTGTCGGTGATACCTTTGGTATTACTCATGATGGCTCTTGTCTGTCTAGCTCGGGTCGAGCGAGAATAATCTACGACTCTACGAGTACTGTGTAGAACCACCATAACCTAATAATAAAAAGAAGTAACGAAATACATTACAAAGCACTTTTTTCACCGCAGCCGATAACCCTGATAATAACAGGGGCCATCTCAAACACTAGTCCACTATTCTCCTCCGTATCGGTTGAACGGGTTGAACTGCGGAGTGCTCTCCGGAAGTTAATGTGGGTAACATTTGCACGCCACTTACCTCAGGGCCTGAGGGCAGGCGATGTGATCACGATGTCTGCTTGTGGGCCGGTGTCACGCAGTCGCATCGGTTTCATCATAGGGTATCAGGCAACAGAGCTTTTGTCCCATAATAGTACTTCAATATTCAGTCATATGACAATGGAAGGGAACATATTGAGTGGGTTTTCAGTCCACACTACTAGTGCATGTTTTGGTGCGTAGTGTGTTATTGCATAGTTTAGTGACGTACCTACTTTTTGAAGAATTTTTAAATCGTAAAATCCGCAGTGACTGCCTGTCTATGGCCCGGGGTCGCACTCCGCTCATTGCACATCCGTCTCCAGTCTCTGATGCGTTGCTCACGATGGGGTGAATAAAGTATAGTTATTTCACCCAGATGCTAAGATGATACCAATAGTTAGTACATCATGTGTGCCCTATTATTTTATGTACAGTTATTCCAGTCAAAAGGTTCTAAATGTGTCATGTTTTGTGCTCGCAATTTGCTTTACGTTATGTATGAGTGTAATGTACACAAACAGCAATATTAACTCATTCATAATTCATACGCTGTACCCAGTTGATCGCGAATAAACGCGACGCGAAGCCCTGGAGCGCCGGCTCCATACAGAGCGTTGCGTACAGATATTTGTATTTAAGTCGGATTCATCATTTAGAGGTATCGAATGCATATTAACGTTGTTGTGGTTCGTGGCCGCAGGTCGCATACCAACACCAACAGCCAACATAAATATAAATGTTTCATATAGTCTAAGATCCGGCCGCAGGATTAGTGCGCTCATCAGCAGCTTTTTGCTAAAAACCAAATTTTTTGCAGATTTATATTTAGGAGAATATTATAATATAATTACCAGGTTGCCTATCAAAATTTGGCCGCTAGTATTTTTAATTAAATTATTTTTAATTTATTTTTGGGAAAAAAATTCGTTCACTTTTTTTTTAAATAAAATCTCGTCTATAGACGAGACTAATCCTACGGCCGGATCTTAGGCTAATATAAACTTATTAGTCTGTAAGGTGAGCCTTGCTGCCTGAATCTATGATGTTACCCCTCTATTTTTATTCCATTCTACAATTATCCACATTAGCATACTGATGGGACTTACAACTATGTTTGCATTAATCAATAAGTCATAAGATGCATGTGCACCGCGTGCCGGAAGCACCGCGCGTGCAGTGCACACCGCACCGCACCGCACCGCATCATGTATGCTGAAGATGCAATAGTTTCTATTGCAGATAATTAAAATAATAACATAAATTATTCGCGACAAAGTAACGTACAAGTAGTCGTTTAAATTCTTCACTTGAGCAGTCATTGTTACGTTAATTCTTGTTTTTACATTTTGCCTTCCACGATGAATATCTTGAGTAGGTAATTTATTACACACTAGCTTTTGCCCGCAGCTTCGCCCGCGGTAGATCTCTACCGAAGACGATTTTTTACAAATCCTACTTACTAACTTTTACTTAGACTTATTAGAATTTACATGTATCATTTGATAGCGTGAAATGCAAATGAATTTTACTAACGCCATCTATTAACAACATCCGGCACTAAATATCTAACAACTAACAAAATATCGATCTACCCATGGGGATGTTTTACCGCGGTAAAAAGTAGCCTACGTCACTCTCCACCCTCCTCACTATCTCCACACACAAAAACCATACCATATAACAGCTTCGTTGCGACGTGAAAGACGGACAAACAAACAAACACACTTTCACATTTATAATATTAGTATGGATAATGAAGTACGTCCCGCAGTCCCGCAGCAAGTATATTATGTTGCTCGGTATGATATCGCGATGGCTATCTAACTATTAAAACTAAATGGAGGGTGCCCTGTAAAGCACGGAATCACTCAAGGATTTAAGCCATTAGCGATCACTTTCATGTATTACATAAACTGACTACATCGTTACTTAATTCGTTAAATGGGATCTTTTGCGAATAGGACGTATTAGAGTTTATATAGACATAAATTATAAACCTAATCTCTTACCATTGGCTGAAGATATCAGTCAATAAGCGTTTCATATAAATGGTATAAAATGTAAGGATCTCAATGGAAAAGCTTTTGTTACAAAAGAGATATTATTCTTTAGACATTTATTAAACCCAAGTCATTGTCAGATTTTATTCAATCAAATTATATCTTGTTGACTGCACACTGAGTGTAGCATTCAATCCCACTGAGGCTTAAGGAGATCCGTTTCAATTTGAGGCGGCGGCACATGAGCGGGGCTCGATCATCTCAGTTATTCGAATGAATCTGTCGTAAGATGTGGGTGAGTGCTGCGAATGTCGAATGTTATTAATGATTGTGGAGTTACCATGGGTACCTATTTAAGCTGAGTTTTCACAGCAGCAATACCTACGTAAGGTCTGTCTTACAAAATTCTCTTGTCTCGTTGTACTCTTATCTTTCAGCATGGATTTCAAGCAAAGCTTAACACTTACAAATCTCAGTTGAAATCGTGTTAGTGCATTAAATATGTAGAGCTGTACGCGGAGACTGGAACCGAAATACTCCGGATCGATGCGTCGGGTACCCTACTGGCCGGTCAGAAATAAAACAAGTACCTATTACAATTTAAAACCTGACTTATCTGACTCCCAAATACCCCTAAAAATAATAAATGCCAATCGAATGAGGTGAAATATATTACTGCTACTGTTAATCTTGCTGATTTCTGATGTCCATGAAACATCAGGTCAGGGCATCAGGTCATTATCATGTTATTAGATATAGATAACCATTTTACGTAATTTGTAGTTATACTTACAATAAATAGATACTTAGATACCAAGTTATATCTAAGTTAAGAAAAATTATTTGGTATTTCCTAGCGATTTTAATTGAAAATTAAAATCAAATCTCGATAAAAAGTAAGTGTGGGTGTGTACCTATTTAAAAAGGTAATATAAAGCACCTTTTTAGGGTTCAGAAGTAAAATCGGAACCCTTATAGTTTTGTTCCGTCTGTCTGTCTGTAATGCATGAGGGTCCTCCCGACCATTAGTGATCATCGAAGAATCACTTAATTGTAATGTTAATTGCTAATTATCGATGAAGAAAAATACTGACTTTGATAACTAAAAACTTCCTGTAATATTACAAGAGCATAATCATAGGTTGCAGCAGCCAGCCATGCGAGCAGCTTATTATGGAGCTGGGATCACGGATCGCGTATCAGACGCATCACGCAGGGCAGATCACATTAACAATTCAAGTTCAAGCATCATCAGTCAATGTTAAATGCATGACTGCTCAACAAACATGCAATCATTACATGTTTACCTGCCATTAGGATAGGCAATGCTATGCAAACGACCCGCGATGCATATGCAACAAAATTACCGCTCGAACCTCATGCACATTGTAATGTAAGTGTACAAGATGGTATAATGTAAATAGTATTTGTTTACATGGTAAGTGATCACCACTCATACATAATACAGGATGGTGTTAAAAACAATATTTACGCAAATATATACTCTTACATCATGTTGTATTAACAGGTACTCAATAGATCATAATTATTGTTGTAGAGATTTGCTAACAATAGCCGGCCATTACTAAATACCAGCACAGGAAGCTTTCAATCGAATGAACAGGTTTTTAGATACGTCTGTTTAGATCCCACTGCAGCTTTTCACTCGGCAAAAACGTAGCAATGCAGAAAGACCACATAAAATCCCTGAAGTTCTAGGTCAGGTAGGCCTATTCAATGTTATATTTACTTATACTAAAAACCTACAATGTAGATTGTAGGTATTATAACGTTAGCTGGTACCCGCGGTTTTGCATACATGTTTAGTTCGTGAGGAATACGGGATTCGTCGGCGATTTTAGAAATAATAGCGTATCAATTTAAACACAAATAAAAACTTTTGTTTTCTCATTTCACATCTGTAGGGGACGAATTTTTTTAGTGCGCCCCCGAAACAATCTGTATAAAAAATTTCAGCTTTTAGTAGAAGTAGTTAGTAGAAGATGTGTTCATCAATTTATCTATTTATTTAAGGCATGCCTACTAGGTACCTACATAACATACATTATCAAGATTTAGACCAAAACAGATTTAGTCAGTCCCAGGATACTTGCAAGTATTAGGTATTTACTCTAGATTTCTAAATATTTTGCACACAGCAACTTGCGATAATGTTTTGCATATCATCTAAAGTTTATATATTAAACTATGGGACTTATTTGTAAGACTGTGCATAAAGCATCTCGGAATTCCTGTTTGCGGTCAAATTCAACGACAGGGATAGTAAAGTCCATTTACTATCATTTATACGACAAGACCAGCGTGTTAGGAAATACGTGCGGTCATTTGTACAGGTATTAAGTTGTTCCTGGTGGGTACCGAGTACGGGATACGGTATCGATAACGGTGCGGAGAGCGACGACTCATGCGACCGGTTCACACTTCAGCGCAAGAAAATCATTAATATCTCCAGTGATTTGCGTACAAGATAATTGTCGGATGCGTGGAGGAAGGTGATTTAACGCACCGCGCCTCACGCGCTCTGATAGTCAAGGTCGGTAACGGGACACCGCGGCGGCACCGACACGCGACACGCGACGCGGCGACAAACATCATCTTCTCCAGTTCTCCACTCGCCACTCTAGACACTTGACAGGGTATATCAGTACTCTAAAATAATAAACCAAATAAATACGATTTGAAAGTTCAGCTCAATTTGTCTTCAAACCGTTAATGGCTCACTAATTACCACGGGTATCGCCTCTTAAGAGGCCTAAAGAACATTCCACCTTAGGTTTATCTACCACGGAGGTTAGTGGCCATCCCAAGTGATTTTCATGCCTTCCGAAGACCTTCGCCATAGCTTAACTACAACACAGCCCAGTACTACACTACAATCAAGTGATTGTATCAGGTAAAAAAATGTTGATTCCATTTAATTATGAAATGGAATATTTTTTCCATGTTTCATTCTCAAAGCTTGGTAAGATGTAAGATTAACCGCATCTCACATCAGAGAGCCCCGAGCCCCGACCACAAGACACGGACATGCCCCGCGGGCTGCGGGCTGCGGGCTGCGGGTGCGGATGTACTCACAAGTTATTACTAGTGATGGGTCGACTACAACCGACTAGTCGGGAAAACCGACTATTCGGCATGTTTTCTAGTCGCCGACTATTCGCCGAATAGTCGGCAAAAAAGGCCGAATAGTCGGCATTTATTTTCGCTACTAAAAATAAAGTTAAAGAAAACTCCAAAATTATAAAATCAACATAGTTAACTAGATTTATTATTTTAATAAATCAGATAATAACAAAAAAAATATTGAAGTGAGTGACAATGCGCCTTGATTTTGCTTCAACGCCGCCTCTTCCATCGATAATTCCAATCTATACTATAATAAAACTCAAAGGGCAAATTTTATGTACATTGAATTTTTTTTTTAATTTTTATTAGGGGGCACTTCAATAACGTGGTAGAGCACAAAAATATATTTTTCAGAATTATTGTCTGTCTATCTGTTTGTCTGTCCGGGCATCACATGAAAACCCTTGAACGGATTTCGATGAAAATTGGTAAAGTTGTTACTAATACTCCGGGTCAAATTTTAAGATACTTTTTATCCCGGAAAATTAAAATTAAAACGTGATGAAAGTTTGTATGGAATAGTTTTAAAACATCAACCGATTTGCTTCAAAGCAACAAATGTTCCTTGCTTAAATTTATGGAACACATATTTTTTAGTTGTTCAAAATTTTGAAAACAATAGAAAAAAAATACAAATTAATGTGAATATTGCTTAATTTTCAAAACCCGTTCCTGGAGGAATCCTTTGTGAATTTATCGTGGGTTTCAGTATATAAATTACTAAATATAAGTACTTCAATATAAATTCACCGTTTTTTAAATTTCCTTCTGCAAGAGGTACAAATAAGGTAAAACAATTTCCGTATGTGAAGCTGCGGGCAACAGCTAGTGTATGTATAAAACAGGGTGCTACTTTATAACAGGAGTCATCGATAGCTTTTGAAACATTTCTACCCTTATCTCGCACAATAGGATGAATTATGGTGGTAAAGAGTAAAAATTTGATCGAAGTAAGGATGATCGGCATTGCCGACTAGTCGGCCGAATAGTCGGCAATTTTTTTGCCGACTAGTCGGCTAGCATGCAGTGCACAGTGCAGGTGCTGCAGGTGCTGCAGGGGCTGCAGGGGCTGCAGGGGCTGCAGGGGCTGCAGGGGCGGCAGGGCGGCCCGCACTCACCGCACTGACCGCGCTACTCACAGATGATGCTTGTTTTAAAAGTTATTACTTTCCAGTTACGGAAATATCCATCTTTTTTTGCAATGAGTAAGCCACCACTAGAAAATTGCTACTTTTGTACAGCTAATAAGATAAAAGCGTCTCGCTCTATCTGATTCCGCAATTATATTGACCTATGATATGAATATGACAAACAACTTATGCATCAATGCTTGTTAAACTTGAACAAATTTACTCTTACTTCCATTAAAGTAAAGGTTAGGCTCAGTGACGGAGATCAAACACATCTCTGGCTTGTTTGACCGTCGACCACCTTCAGCGAGTGTGTCCACTTTACATGTCAAAGATAAATCCAGCGCCTCACTGGAGCGGTGCGGGCCGGTGGCGGTGGTGTAATGGTCTCTGTAGGTCACGAATCATCTAAATATATCACTACTTTGATAACATCGCCGAAAATTTCCTCTCTCATCCCTCATGAATATGCGTATAGTATTATGATGATACATCGTGATTCATGAATCTCAATTAAATTTTGACTTCAAATAACTTATACATAACCCTGTAGCCTAGTTGGTAGTGAACCTGCCTGTGAATCAAGGGGTCTTGGGTTCGATTCCCGGCCGGGGCAGATGACAGATAATTATTTGTACTCGGGTTATTGGACGTGTTAATGTGATGTTATATGTGTCGTCCATGCCACCCGCGACACAGGTAAAAACCTATTACGGTGAGTGTGTAAGTAATTTCTGTATTATTTATCTCTTGTACACACTTTTTCTCATATAATATTGCCCAACACCGGATTTTAGTCAAAATTTTACTCTTGCCATTATCTGCGGGTTATTCCCAGTGGTCAGATTGATGGTCAGACTAGTCTGGCCAACGGGAATTTTTTTTCCCGTTGTTCAGATCAGCTCGTAATTTAGTAAAGTACTGTTGAACACAAAAATACTAAGACGTCATATTATAATTTTTAAATAGGTTTTATTTGAAGAACATCTAAAACACGTAAAACATTTTTTTTTGCGACGGAACTTTCAAGAGCGTGGCCTTCACATCATTTTTAACCGACGAAAAAAAAAGGAGGAGGTTCTCAATTCGACACGTATATTTTTTTTTTTATGTATGATCACGCAGAAATCAGCACAGGGTGGTCCGATTTGGATGATTCTTTTTTTTTTGAATAGGGTATGTCCTGAAATTGGTCCCATATTTTTTTGAAAATTTTATTCCCACCCTATAGGTACGAAAATAGGGGATGATTGATATTTCATCTACTACATTTTTACCTGGTAACTGAATCTATAACTCATAAAATCAATAATTTATTATTAATTATAAGTATTGTAGCAACTAAAAATTTAAAAATAATTACTTTTTAACAAAAAATAAAACCAACGAAAAAAAAACTGAAAAGCAAAAAATAAAATAAACCATTTAGTATTATAAATTAAGATCCGAAATTAACAGTAAATAAATAATATTGAGGCGGTGCCAAACCAATGAAGAAACAAACGGCGAAAAGATGTGCGCCGCGCTGCTGCTGCCGTGTGCATCGCATGCCGCTGCCGCGCTGCCCTCATAATATTATGAATTTTATGTAATTAATTTTGGTTGTTTGTTTGGCACGGTCTCAAAATTATTTATTTACTGTTAATTTCGGATCTTAATTTATAATACTAAATGGTTTATTTTATTTTTTGCTTTTCAGTTTTTTTTTCGTTGGTTTTATTTTTTGTTAAAAAGTAATTATCACAGCTATATAGCATCCATGGTGATATTGGAAGCAGTATTGACTCCACCAATATTTCACCCTTAATTTATGCATTGATGTCCGATAAATCGGAACAAAGTTATATCAATCTTTTTAGCATGCTAAGATCACAACTGCCGTTTATCGAACCAAAAATATTTACCCTGGATTTTGAAATTGCTCCTTTTAATGCCATAAAAAAAGTATATCCTGGTGCAGAAATAAAAGGTTGCTATTTTCATTTCTCCCATAGTGTGTGGAAGCAAGCAAAAAAATTTAAATTGACTAAATCAAAAACCACAAAACGCATAATAGCACTTTCCGGAATTTTGCCATTACTACCGCCACATTTAATTGACGAAGGTTGGCGATATATAATTACAGATGCTCCAGATTCGGCCAATATACAGAAATTCAAAAAATATTTTCAAAAGCAGTGGCTGGAGAAGTCTAATTTTAAGCAGACTTGGTCTGTTTTTGGGCAGAGGCACAGAACTACTAACTGTATAGAAAGTTGGCATAAAGAACTAAATAAAAAAATAACAAGAAAAGGACCCGGGATAATCAACTTACTGAGAATTTTACTAAAAAATGATTTTACCAAAATTACAAATAAACGGTCTAAGGAAAATATATTAAGAGACGAATTTATAATGGATTCACAAATGATGTTAACAAGTGGAGAGTTGAGTGTTGGTCATTTTTTAGAACGCTTGAGGTAAAATAATTTTATCTCAAGCGTTTTAAAAAATTACCAACACTCAACTCTCCACAGATAAAAAAATAAATAATAGTTTAAAAAAACTAAAAAACACGCTCTTATAGAAAATCCAACTAAAAAAAATAGAAAAGTGCTTTTAAAGGTGCTTTTAAAGATTTATCCCTTCTACTCATTGACACCATGCACCCCACGCTTTTATTACAATTACACGATTCTTAATTAAATTTTATTTTCTATTTTTTTTTTTGCTGGATTTTCTATAAAAGCGTGTTTTTTAGTTTTTTAAACTATTATTTATTTTTTTAAATGAAATTTAGGTTTATTTTTCTTTCTTTCTTCTTTTTTACTTTAAATATTGAATTGTCATCGATCCTCGATAAGTATACGAAGTTAGAAAGAAATCTGACCGTCTAAAGCTCCCTTCTACTCATAGCTATGCTTCTACTCATTGACACCATGCACCCCACGCTTTTATTACAATAGGGATGTTGACTAATTTTAGGATTCAATTTGATTTAATAGATAGAACCTTAAGATTCACGAAAAAAATATTATAAAAATAATAATCTTCAATTTAAAAACAAAAATTTATAAAAATTTCAAATATCATTTTCAAATTTCCCACCAAAAACGTCACGTGACGTCACTTACCGATATTCAATACTATCTGTCGACTGAAGTTAGTTGCACTTGCACATAAAATAGGAATAATGACGTCATAAGCTCTAAATGGCGTTTGAGGTCACGTGATAGTGAGTACTATTTTTAACATTTTAAAATAATTATACTTAATTTGTTGTGATTGATTTCAACAAAAGAATAATATTTTAGGTTTTTAAATGTTTTCCTTTATACTTTAAACATAAATTTATTTTAATTTACCTACTGATAGTGTCAACATCCCTATTACACTTCAATTTTATTTTCTATTTTTTGTTGGATTTTCTATAAAAGCACTTTTTTTAGTTTTTTAAACTATTATTTATTTTTTTCATTTTTAGTTTGATTTTTTGAAATGAAATTTAGGTTTGTTTTTCTTTCTTTCGTTCTTTTTTTCTTTAAATATTGAATTGTCATCGATCCTCGATAAGTATACGAAGTTTGAAAGAAATCTGACCGTCTAAAGCTAATTTAGAGCGTATAATTAGGTTTCTTTCTTTCTTTTTTTTTTTCTTTAAATATTCAATTGTCATCGGTCCTTAATAGGTATGCCAAATTTCGAGTTAATCCGACGTTTTGGGAGGGGTCAAAATCATGTACAAAGATTCTGTTACATACGTCTAAAGCTAATAAAAGCGTTATAATAAAATGCAACTGTTTTTACTTTGATTGTACTTTTTTCTATGTCTTTTCCAGCTGTCAAATAAATCTGGCCAACGGGAAAAAAAATTCCCGTTGGCTAGACTAGTCTGACCATCAATCTGACCACTGGGAATAACCCTTATCTGCCACTGGCCAGCCTTATGAGACACTTTTATTACCACAAACTAATTTTTAACGTGGGCTCCCAAACACCCCGAACTCTTTTAGGGAGACCTCGATAAATCAGTCAAACCGTTGACTGATTTTTCGATCAAACGCGATTGTAGACAAAAGCGATACAGAAATACATCACGAATCATTAGAACCGTGCGCCCACTATTTCAATCATGCAATTTTTTTCACCAAATCCTTTCTAATGTAATACGTGGAAAGCCGCCCACGTCGCGACCGATCCCTTTAATGTTGACGCACTAGCTTTGATCCCGAATCTGATACAGATAAACACTAATCAATTATTAAAATATGTTTACTTAATCATTGGCCGTCTTTTTTCAAGACGTTACCAACAAGCTTCTTATGACTGACCTTAATTATGCCCAGTCGTGACAACTTTTTTATGGAAATAGCCGGCAAACGACCTGACGATCCACCTGGTGGCAAGTGGCTATCGTCGCCCATGAACTTCAGCGACGCCAAAGGCATCACTGATGCATTGCCGGAAAAGAAAGGGCGAAGAAAAAGAAAGAAAGAACTGGCTCTCAAGCCCCCAGTCGGAACATGACGAGTCGTTGGCGGCTGATCATGCTCAAGGGTGGTAGCTATCCAGGTGGGGATATTCGGTCCAGGTGCCTTTTATCGATATTGTAGATCGCAATGGATCGTATTACAGTGTATCCATCCAGGTATCAATTCAAGGGATTTGATACGATTTTTGAATCGATCCGTGGAACGAATGCCATTGTATCGATCCACACAAGTAGCTGATCGGATCGAACATCCCTATATCCAGGTGAACCCCATGGACAAATAATAATAGCAATAATCGCAATCATTAACAATTAAAATCAATATTACCAATGTAATCCCTCCCGAGGGGCCCAACCACCAGCGGGTCGGATTTCGTCGCTTCTTACGACACCCATCCGGCGTGGGATTGGGGTTAGTATTCTAAGCCGCCCAAATTTTTACAACTATTTTGGACAGGAAATTTACAATATTTAGCTCTCTTTTTATATTATTATGTTCTGTGGCTCTTAACGTTCTAATTCACAATGATGCCAGCGCGGCAGCGGCCTTTGTTTCCCATCTCTATAATAAACCACTACATTTTACAGTAAGTAAGTAACTAATTTATTTTTAGTTAGATTCGTCAAATTATTTTGTAACACACTGTGACCTAAAGGCGAACTTAGCACTCGACAATCTAACAATGATAGATAACTTAAGTGACAAATCTTCGCAAAGTGCAAAAAAGTCTTCTTTTTCTTCTTCTTTATTCACAAAAAAAAATGTTTTTAAGTGCGGGTTTGGGTCACAGTCACTGTGCTGTGAAATAATATACGATACTTGTGACGTAAGTAGTCTATTATTGCACGGGCGTAAACGACGTACGTAGACGCCGTGCAATAATAGACTACTTACCGCACCGTACTAGTTTGAATTTAGGAATCGCCAACCTGAGTTTCCTTGGGCATCCATGACGGCACTCATAAGTAAAGTTTATCAAATAAGAATAATAATTATGCTCCTTTGTACAAAATGAGGCTAAGAGGCTAGGATCATTTAATGGAATATAAACATGGCTAATCAAAATTTTAAGGACTTTCATCCTCGCCAACAATGGTATGAATCAAAGCATGTATTCATGGGGCCTCCTTAACCTTGTGCTCTCGATAAATTGGCTATAAAAATAACCACAAAATTGATTCGACCTTGTTATTGAAAGGACGGAAAAACCTCCATAATTATTTGTGAAAAGTATACAAGGACCTTCATATAAATATAGGAATTAAATGAAATAGGTAAGTGCTTAAGAGATTACTATTTATTTCCTTTATGAAGTTCAGAAACGCTTTAAATATTATCTCGTTGACATACAATAAGTTAACAATTTATTCAACTACAGATAACTTGTTAACGTAAGATTGGCTTCGATCACTCATAACTGATCGAAGAAGACTGGCAAAGGGAATGCGCTTCACATTTCACGTCTAATGGACCCTCGGGTAGAACTGCGGTAAGAACGTCATGCTGGCACTAGTCACTGACATTGCAAGCGATTTTCAATAAAATAGTGTCTTTACTCATTGTTTTAATGCTTGTGAGAACTGTAAATCCTCCCCGCAATGTAGAAGTTCACCATTTTGTATTCGATCAGTTATTAAGGTCAAATCGATCATAAATGGAACATATTCTTTTAAAATCTACAAAAATGAAAATGGTATGGGACTTTAGAGCTGTGCTCTCAAAAATTATTTATATTTATATTTCAGCAATTATACTGATGGTTTGCCCTTAAATGTTTCGGTGATTTATTTGATTTGATAATTTTTATCTCATTTTGTTTTGTAGAAACCTTTTTTCAAGTCGAAGCAGATAGATTACGATACAGCAAAGACGTGTGGGGCCGCGTTTGTTTGTGTGGGTGGCCCATTTCACAAGCGTTTTACAATCAATCATTATTATAAGATAACTTATGAACTCAAGTGCAGAGTGATAGAGAAAAAATTACATTGTTTTAAATATCTTACCAACGTCCTGTGTAGTGTGTGGTCCAGTTTTGTTACTTCATTCAAAATGTGAGGCAATAATCTAAAATCTAAATTTTACTAACAAAAAATAACCGACTTCAAAGTTACTCAAAAACCACTTGTCAAATCTCGTTCAAATTTATGTGGGACCACATGACAAGCACCTGCTTTTTTGTCAATTTGTCGTTGCAGTTTTCGTCAATTTGTCGCGCACATTCTTTATACAAATTTACGACTTATGTAGTTTTCTCATGGATGCCATTGTCAGATCTCAACATGACAGCCACCAGCTTTCGATTAAAAAATAAATAAAATGTGTGCAATTCACACGTGTTAAAAGTGAAACCTTCAAAAATTTTGTTTTCAAGATAATGAGACGAATGTAAAATTTCGGGAAGAAGATAATTGTAGGTTTTACTACTCCACTCCACTCCACTCCACTCCACTCCACTCCACTCCACTCCACTCCACTCCACTCCACTCCACTGCACTGCACTGCACTGCACTCCACTCCACTCCACTCCACTCCACTCCACTCCACTCCACTCCACTCCACTCCACTCCACTCCACTCCACTCCACTCCACTCCACTCCACTCCACTCCACTCCACTCCACTCCACTCCACTCCACTCCACTCCACTCCACTCCACTCCACTCCACTCCACTCCACTCCACTCCACTCCACTCCACTCCACTCCACTCCACTCCACTCCACTCCACTCCACTCCACTCCACTCCACTCCACTCCACTCCACTCCACTCCACTCCACTCCACTCCACTCCACTCAACTCAACTCAACTCAACTCAACTCAACTCAACTCAACTCAACTCAACTCAACTCAACTCAACTCAACTCAACTCAACTCAACTCAACTCAACTCAACTCAACTCAACTCAACTCAACTCAACTCAACTCAACTCAACTCAACTCAACTCAACTCAACTCAACTCAACTCAACTCAACTCAACTCAACTCAACTCAACTCAACTCAACTCAACTCAACTCAACTCAACTCAACTCAACTCAACTCAACTCAACTCAACTCAACTCAACTCAACTCAACTCAACTCAACTCAACTCAACTCAACCCAACTAAACTCAACTCAACTCAACTCAACCCAACTAAACTCAACTCAACTCAACTCAAGTCAGTCTCCACTCATTTCTAGTCTCCACTGGACAGTTTCGTTTCATAAAATTTCAAGTCACCCCCGTACTAAAGAAGTTTTCACTTCAAAAGAATCATCAAAATCGCCCAGTCCAAAGTTCTGAGGTAACGAACATAAAAAAAATACAGTCGAATTGAGAACCTCCTCCTTTTTTGAAGTCAGTTAAAAACTACTGATTTTAAGCATAATATTTCCAGCATTTAGTTTCAATGCTTACAGCTATGTTAATAGTTGTCAATGAGACGTGTGTGCAGCAGTGGGAGTGTGTGAGTGTGACGACTGCCGGCCTCGAGCGAGGCCTAGAGCCGTAGAGCGTGGCCTCGGCCTTCCGTTGTTCGCCAGCGAGGACGTCAGACTGATTAGAGCCCGTTGCAATACCACTACCACTACTGGCATTGCTAATGGTTAACAACATTATAATTTTATTATCAGCACACTCACATCACTGGGTTGCTGGATAACACGAATTGTTTTATATTTTTTGAGGACTTCCCCATTTGGAAGATTAAAAATAATGACGTGCATAAATGTAATAAATTAATGTCTTTATGATTTTTTATAATACATAATTATTACCTATTATATGAATTCTATTTTGAATTTTGAACAATGTTACTCAAAAAACAAATATTATTTGCATTACTCACCGATCGCGATAGTTCCAATTCATTACTTTGCGCATGAATGAGCAACAGACAACAGTATAGGTATTGCCGGTGTATCACCTTCAATTTGTATTGTTATCTATGATGTATGTATCTATCGTCCAAGGCTGGGTTGGAGTGTATACTGTATGCTTTCGTATGTTCAGATCATCTCTGTAAACCATGTATCAAAGAGCACTTCAGTACTATGAACATAGATCTCTCTCTGTGGGCGTAGTTATATGTCAGGACTGCCAGGATACTAAATAAAACACACAGTTCAACAGGCACAAGGATACTCTTCGTTTAATGCCTGATAACACCCGGTTTCATGAATTCAACGTTATTTAGTTTTCTTTGGTTTCGCGATACTATATCAATCTGTCTATCGTAATGTCAGTTCTTCTTATTCTTAATTTTCATAGATAATACGAACTTATTTGAGACTGTGCCGACACGGCCATTCTGAAAAGACACACGTCCTCGTGTGTGAATCGTACGAAATCGCGTCATTTTAAACAAACGTAACATAAACCAAGATCTTCAAAAATCATTACTAATTTGGATTAATTCACCTGAGCCACGTACCATAGTCGTTAACTTCAACTATCAAAAGTAACAACAAAAATGCCAAACGATCTTTGAATCTCGAGTGAGTCCCTCAATCTCCACGGCTTCCAAAGCCAACCAACAATCTCCACGGTTCCCACAGTCGATCAGCAATCTCCATTGCTACCATACACATATCCAACAAGTAAATAACGTCACCCTCACCAGAGCAAAATGCGCATCGCGCACCCACGGACTACTTGTGCTGCAAAGTTACTGACTCGAGTTCCCATGTTTTCTTACTTCATCAACAATCTCATTATTAAAATCAAATTCGACTGGTACATGACCTACAGGCATTCTCATTAACTTTAATTTACTTTACTGCCAAAAGTTCACTGCTTCGCTATGTGTTTTCGCTATGGAGAAGAAGCAGCGGAAGAAACTCCATAACAACACTTTTTTTAATACGGAACTACCAAATTATTATTTGCGCGATTTTAAAATATTCACGTTACGCGTAGGGTCGTTTGGTACGTCGCGGTCGCGGCGTCGTCACCGAATCAAAGCATCTCGTTCGTTTGACTCACTGTCGGCCATTGCTGACGACTCACACGTCCTCGTGTGATCATTCTGTAAAGACAATATCAACACAGTAATTCGTTCGGCTATTCTGACTTCAAGAATAAAGGGAAGTATGTGTGTGTATGTTTTTTGTGTGTGGTCGTAATCCCAGATAAATTTTCTCAACTCCCATATCAACTATGTTCAATAAAGAGACAAACTCATTCCTCAATAAAAATAACGGAAAGGCGTTATAAATTCCCGTCTCCATCCATACTACCCAATTTTCATTTTAAACGTAAACCACAAGTAACATCACATCAAATCGTAATTCAATTAAATTCAGTTCAATTCATTTTATTTGTCTTAAGTACATTAAGGCACTTAGCCTGTATTAGTCATACAAATATTGTCATCAAATTCGAGTATCACATCATCGTAATTCCTTCAAAATAAACTTCAAAACATTTTAAACCGCTTTTACCTCAGTATTCAGACGCTTTTGTTATTGTTCAACCAGTATTTAAACAGCTTAAGCTATTATCCAACCTGGTTTTTTACACGTTATGTCACAGTTCAACACACAAAAAAAAATGGCTGAAGGTTGATCATCATCATTAAACTCAAAGCTGAGAACATCATCAAATTACTCTTAAGTCAACAAATTAACCACTTTGCTTAGTACACATACATTACTGATTCTTTCTGTATCCACCAACGCCTTGCTCGAGCGTTCTCACAAGGGACACGCTAATACCAAGCGTTCCCACCCCATGTGTCACTAAGCATTGTGTTGGCCCAACTGCCTCATCACCATCATGCGAAAGGCCGCATTGATCTCTACTATAACCATTTAACCTTCAGACAATTTAAACAGTCACGGCTGTTACAGATAAAGAGACCTTATTAAGCCACGCTTAATACGAATTCAACTAAGAATACTGGTTAAACAATTTATCTCATAGCATAACAGATTATAACCCTAACCTAGACTTACCTAACCTTTTTTTAAACCTAACCTAACCTAAACTTATTAGTCCGCAGTGGTTTTGAGCACCGCAGTGCTGCTTAGAATCCATACGGATTTATGTGGATGATGTGTATTCTAAGAGACTCGAAAATGCTCAGAAACTATCGAATCGAAGACGAATACTTGACGCACATAATCTTCTCTCTGAACTCAACATTTCCGTACCATCCAAATCATCTAGATCACAATGGTTCAGAATTTTCAATGACGCACAATGTAATTCCAACTAGAATTATTCGCACATTTAGGAATATTTCCAATCATAATGACATTGACTTATTCACAAGTGAAATCCACAAGTTTCGAAAGGCTCTAATTAATTTGATTTCTTCAGATGCACTCCAATCCTCAATTCAATACTACTATTATCACTTTTTTCTATAATCATTGTAATTATTTCCTGCCCATTAATGTTTTGTTAAATTATGTTCCTCTGTGTGTCCCCAGTCATAAACCATCAGTGCTACATCTCATTGTTAACTCGTCTCAGTCAAATGCATGACCACCAAGAAACGGCCATATAGTCTATTTCACTAAGAAGGTTTTACAATATTGGCACAATTCAACAATACCGCCAATAATCGCGTAAGACTCTCTTACTATCGCTCCGAACACGTATCACTAACAATCGTTCCGTACCAATAATAAAATTAAATGAAATTAAAAAGATTAGTATAGGCAATTTGTCGAACGATCCTCAAGCAAACATCGCCCGCATCTTAAAAGCAAACAAAAGTTATTGCTCATCTCATTTATATACTCCGCCACCGCAAGTGACGTCCATTCGGACACAAACTGTACTCACCAAATAATCTCCATCAATTTATCTAAAGAATAGGATCCAAGTTCTAAGACCTGGTGTCTATAAATTCCGTAGTAACGTTGTAGGATATTTGGAGAATTAAACATTTCTTTCTTTCTTTCCACTAACTGATCAATTAGGTAAACATTACAATTCAATCAATCAATAATCATCAGCACCACATCAATTATTCAATCCACTTTTGCATTAATAAAAAGAAGAATAACTTTATAGCTTGACGTCGCATCAACAACTCATCTCGTCATCGTACCAACAAATCCCAGTTTCAACATTAGGACATCTTAGAATTTAGGAAACAGCACCGATCATTTGTGAGAAAGTAAGAAACACAATTATTTGAAATGGGTTTTTGAACTTAGGACCCACCTTGATCTGGTTGCTTTCATTCCATCTTATCACGTTTAATCTAACGCTAATTAGATCATCTATCATCCTCAACTGTATGAATCGAACATAACATTTCAAATTCAACTCTGTTGAAGTGAGCAAGTCTGTAGAAGAGTGGTCTGTAGTCAACACGACATTTCAAAATTTATTATTCATCATAATTGTCATCAGCCGTCACATCGACAGACTATAATACTTACGTCAAAACATAATATGTCATAACAAACCTTGATGACAATTTTGTCCTATTAATCCAAGAACAATCAAAACATTATCACAAAGTTATGCAGGCAAAACACGAAATAAAATAATGCTACTATTTAAATATGCAGTCACCGTTACTCGTCAACTGAAGATATCAATCTACCATTCATTCCACTTTACAACGATCCACAATGTCGCACCATCATTAATGTTGCCAATACACAAATCAATATCAATCTTACAAAAGAGCTATAGGTGCGTAGTTAAGGCATATAGGGAACGCTACCGTTATAATCAAGGCATCTACTCGACCATCTTACCATGTTCAAAATCACAATGCAATCAATGATAGAATTAGATGCATAATTATGCTAAAGCGACATGACCATTTGATCACTGGTGAACACCTCATAATATAACGTAGCATCACAGATAGGTTGGTCTTTCCGTTGCGTTATACTCAACGATATAGTACCAGAAGAACACCATGTTACGATTGCATCTTTCACCAACTTTACCAACTAACGGGAATTATCTTTAGTTTATGAGTATTCATTCGGTTCTCTAAAAGTAAATGAAATGTTAACAACTGAAAGCTTTATGCCAATCATGCCGGGGTTCGACCATGCACAGGTTAACTCAGTAGTCAGCACAGGACACAGCGCTCGCAACAACGCCGGCAGGAGCATCAACAACCCGTTGCAGTTTAGCAGGAACCAGCCTCGCTCCACACTCGCAGCTATACAGATTCAAATCTCGTCATTTTTTCCTTAGCTGAAACATTTAAGATAGGTTACTCTCAATTGCATGATATTGAGCATCATATTCACTGGGGCTACTTATCTTGCATTCCTTTCGTGAAAAACCTGAAACCAAATGCTTATTTCCATCTATTTCTCGAATTTTAGTCATAAGTACCAACGCGCTGTGGATTTTTAGATAAAGCCCAACTTTGCTATCACACTCCATGATCTCATCATCTCCGTTATGTTTAATTGATTTTGTATCGTTTCGTGTAAAATTTTCCTTCACGTTTATTTCAAATGTCATCCAAACTGTTTTGTCCGTCATTTATTTTCCGACATGTATTTCTCAGATTCTCATGAAAACTGTATCACCATCTGGGTTTTTTATCCCACGCCTGATATCGTCCAAGGCTGGGTTGGAGTGTATACTGTATGCTTTCGTATGTTCAGATCATCTCTGTAAACCATGTATCAAAGAGCACTTCAGTACTATGAACATAGATCTCTCTCTGTGGGCGTAGTTATATGTCAGGACTGCCAGGATACTAAATAAAACACACAGTTCAACAGGCACAAGGATACTCTTCGTTTAATGCCTGATAACACCCGGTTTCATGAATTCAACGTTATTTAGTTTTCTTTGGTTTCGCGATACTATATCAATCTGTCTATCGTAATGTCAGTTCTTCTTATTCTTAATTTTCATAGATAATACGAACTTATTTGAGACTGTGCCGACATATCTATAGTACCTATATTAGTCGCATCCGCTCGCCGCGCCGTAATTAGGTAGGTACATTGTCCATTTCCGACTACTATACAATTTTTGAACATTTCCCATTTCCATCACCCTCACAGTATCAACATCAATCTTTAGTTCAGAGTACATGTCAAAGCAGGGTGAGGGCTATATATAGCGAGACGCGCTATCCACTGTCAAATTGTAGAGAAAAGTGCAAATAACAATCTGGCTACGAAATTGCGCGTGGGAGGTCAAGGAAAATAAGAGCTTCTAAACAGAGTAAATAAATAAAAGGAATTTATAAGAAAGAATAGAAAATGTGATAGTAAAATTTTCCTCTACGCTACGTGCAGTATTCTGAGAGCATTCTTCCTACAGAGAGGTCAGTATGGAATGAGACGTGCAGATACATTTTAGATGAGGTCAAATTCCGTAACGCCCGGGCGCTGACGGATCGTGGCCACGACGCGACGCACGCTAGCACGATACGTAACATACTGCGGCCTGCACTAATGACCGACACACAGTGGTGGCACGTAGTGGTTCGCACTAAGAGGACCTTCGAGAACAATCGGTACATTAAGTAATTAATGTCGTAAGTGTAATGCTCTTTCCATCCAAAGTCTAAGCCAACCTCCCCACGCGGTACACCCTGCTAGATAGGGCAGAGGTCAGTACCAATCTAGTTTATGATGTGGTCGCTGGCACAAGAGGAGAAAGAATTAGCAACGCGCGTTTTATGATTGACGTACACTAACAGATTTGAAGAGCCCCTATGACGGCATTAAAGCCATTATGATGCAACACTCATTCATTGATGCACAATAATACGGAATTCGCCATCGTTTATGTTCACAGCACGAACAATGGCAATGTTTGAAAATTTCGCTTCGTGGTACTGTCCGGTGTTCCAACACTCCCAGCGCCCGCGCCACCAAGCTGACACGCGGTCGATTTACTACACGTGACGACTTCACTTGTTGAGCCAAACAGCCTCACACTACTGCCAATGTTATCATGTCGAGTTGGGCTCATACATTACTTAAGTCTTGTATGATGTAACTATAGCGAATCCCGCTTCGTTTCTGGACAGCGATGCCTGTGGAGTGTGGTGTAACTGATGTTTAACTGGGGAAATGGCGATATCAGCTGTTTACATAAAAAACCAGGCATGTGCGTGACAGGCCACGCGCACTGTAGGGTTCCGAACGACGAAACTATAAGGGTTCCGATTTTACTTCGGGACCCTAAAAAGGACTACAAGAATACTAAATAGTCATGCAATCCTCTCTGCAGTTAGGTGGCACTAATATACACTTTTTATTGCTCTGAGTCGGACACTTGAACCCACCGAATACTGCAAAAAATTTAATTTCATATATTTCTTTTGCCACTCACGGGGACTGAGTCAGTCCACGTGTTACTAATTTTAATAACAAACAGAATATGGACAAAATAAAGATTCTCCGGCCGCTCCGCCCGCGCCGCTCATCGCTCATCGGCGCGGCGGGCGGCGCGGTGGGGCCGCGGGGATCTGGTTCACATCTCAACAATAACTGATTTGCTAACTGAAAATAACCAACTTACATTTTGTTACCTGATGTTTACGTTTATTTGCAAGAAAGTTAGATCGCGAGTGATAAATTATAGCTGGACGTTGTAATTAGTACATTATCATGATCCAAAGAGAGTGATAAAATTACGTCTAGAATCACAATGTTTGCCACAATAACATTACACAGAATAAATGTGCGAGTATGTACTGGTATTCTAAAAAGCTCATTACTTGCCCTGACCTGCCTGGTGTCAGGTGTGCCTGACAGTTAAAGTACAGGCTCGTCGCTTGTTATATGAAATTATCCTGATCACCGAATAAGGGAAAGTTAAATTACTTTATCTCGTAATTTATATAGGGTTTATGCGGCCTCTAAAATATAATGAACAACTAAAGGCCATTTTGCGGCGTGCGGTAATGGTTCGACCATTAAGCCCGCCCGCGTCAGGAAGACTGGAAAGTGAATTAAGATCCATTATTAATATAGTATCGCGGTTGTAGTACACGGTTGCACTTGTATTTATCGACGTTTACTTTCTACAGTTTCTAGAGAAAGTTGGATCAAACAGCTGCGGCGTGCCGCCTGTGCGCTGCGGCCAAACTCTACCTATAAATCAGATCTAGAAACGGTTCCCTTCGACGAGGAAAACAGGAGCCATTCGTTTTGGAAATTTGTGATTGAGTGTTGCGTTTCGTTAAGATTTGAAAATGGAACACCATATTCCTGAACATACATCTAATATCGGTTTCAATCATAACCAGGTCATCGAGTGTTGAGCATTACTCTCTATTTCTGTATCGTGGTGCCAGCCGCCACCGCGCCGCCGGCGTGATGCGGCAAGTGCGCGGTGTTGAGTAATGACTTGCTAATCGAAGCCGACTCACTGACTCACAATACACCAACAAGGGTGCCCGTTCATCTGGTGTGCTGACAAACAAACGAACGACGTAAGAGCTCGCTTGAATGCCCTGGTACCGTGAGCCTTGTACCAGTTTTACCTTCCTGAGATATTATTATTCCACATCTTCCTGAGGTAAAAGACAGAAACGTCACTACTAAATAATGAAATTGTTAGACATAAATCGGTCAGATATGTCCGCGTGGTTCATTCCACACTTACTATCAAATAAGTTTGTGTGTTCGTATGTTTCTACCACGAAAAATCACAAACTCAGATAGTTGAACAAAGTTGTATGTAACAATAGTAACGAGATTAGAATACGTAACAGATCAGGAAATGTTTTATGTCAAGCAACAGATAGACATAAACACGGTTGAAATGCGTCCGTTTGATACGAGTAGAGCGAAGTATTTCAGGTATCCGATACCGGTAACTGGTGCCGGGTATCGAGGGTATCAAAACAAGTTCCGCGATTGCATAAGCATCGACACTAAGGAGTGGGCATTGGAATAAATTGAATCGATTTTAGAATAGATATTTGATTATGTTAAACCAGTCTATCTCTTGAGGGTGGGCTCAGTGCGACGCGCCACATGGCCCATGCGGCTCACACGGCCCACACGCCGGCGATCGTCGGGTACAGTACAGAAAATGGACTTGTTTCATAGCTTTGCTCACTGTGCTTCATTTCAGGAATTGAATATTTGTATGTTAAATGTCAAATCATTACTGTTCCTGTAAAGTTTCTTTATTAGCATCAGTAAGTGTGTGGCCGTCATCCAGCCTTGAGTGAAGCAACCAACAGCCGAGGCACAGTATAAGGGGCCGAGGCAATAGATACCTCCCGTTGTAATTTACTGAACTCTGCACCATCCTCAGTAATCTCGACTTTGTGAATCTCTTACCTTCTTCACTCCAACCACAAGATGTATTACATGCGTCGCTGGCAGCGATGGGTGACGGGTGACCGTGATACACATAAACCGTTTAATCTGGCAACACTATTCCAAAGGAGTTAAATGTTTAATTTATGTTTTGAACCTTTAATCATCTCACTAAAAACTTCTAGCGTAGAGTCCTTTGTAATACAAATAGGGTTAACATAAAGAAAACTGACGTGTAGGTCGGTAGATTCACGTTTATATTTATGTATCTTATAGTCTGATAGTGATTATATTAAACAGCAAATAAACAATGTTTAATAAATAATAAAAAAAAAGAGTGCGTGTACCTACTTTTGTACGTGCGTGAGAAGTTATCATAAGGAATATTGAAAGGAACTGTTCCATCACAACACTGTTCTTGTAACGTAAATAACATTATTTGCACCATCTTTCAAGTTAATGCAATAAAGTTCCTAATTCAGAATTGTAGTTAGCGTCCAACTGTATGCGGACAAACAAGAACTACGCTTTGCATGCACTTACATACTAATCGTACATGACTACTTGCCTGTTTGCCTGGCGTTATCTCGGCCCTAGATCTGTATCCAATCATAAAGTCGTTTACAACCACATCACTGGCGCTGTTAGTGTAAGTAAGTGTAACAGCAATAAATATAAACAGAGCAGCGGCCGAGTGGGGCGGCAGGCCACACACTCCAGATGGCCCGTGCCTCGTTTACACTTCGTGAGAGTACACCAGTGGACCACTTAAGTGTTTTGAATCGCTGCTCTGTTTGTAGAGAGCAGCAAACTTAGCGTGAGATAGTACTGATGGTCCCGTCCAGCCGTCCCAGAGCTAACTCCGCCTACAGCGACTGCTTAGCGCACAGTTCACAGTTTGAATGAACATGTAACCGATTGTTATTTACTTTCTTGGATCTTATCATCAGAAATACCTTCCTGCAATTTGATAAATCATAAGTATGTACCAAATTATTATATGGAAATCTAAGATAGTTAAAATGAATGACAATTTTGATAAACACAACACGATTAAGTACTACAGGAATTGATTGTGCCGTTGTTGACTTTCATTCTATTGTTAGAACGTCTCAAACATCAGCCAACCCTGTCTTTCTCGTAATCAGGTAATGGACCCTCCCTTATGTCAGCAGAACACAATTAGGTTACAGGAAACGTAGAAATATGAATACTGTTTACCAGCTGCATTTGAAATATGAAATACAATCGCGTCGGTAAGACAATCCAATTCCGGTGCGTGGCCACCTCCCATGTGTCCCGGTGTATGGGGAGTGTGCCAGTGGCCCACAGTGGCCAGATGTCGGAGCGCACAGTTGTAAATAGCTCCATCAGTGAGAGCTCCGCGGGCGACCCTCGTCACGGCGAGGCGAGAGGCTCGAGCGCCATTAATAAAACTCCATCAAGCCTGTTCAAGTGTAATTCGTTCATTTTTCTTTGTTATATTCCACTAAACCATTGTTTTGAGCACTCAATTAAGTATGGCTATAACTTAGCAGTAGAAGTAGTATTTATGGTCTATTTTGAACCGGAAGGACTCCAATAACACCTAAATAGTAAGATAATTTTGGATACTGTCGGAGGGCTTCGGGGGCATGAAAACTTCCGACACTTGGGTTAGCTACTAACCGCTCGACCAATCTGTGAAGTATGCTCAAGGGCTCCTCAAGATGACCCTGTTAGTAGCCTAGTTGGTAGCGACTCTGCCAGCGAAGTAAGGGGTCCCGGGTTCGATTTTCAGCCGGATCAGATATTTATGTGACAGATAAATATTTTTACTCGGGTCATTGGTGTTATGTCTAATTTGTGTTGCGCGCCATCCGCGACATAACGAAACCTACTGCGCGGTATGAGTGTGTAAGCGTTTATTTATTTCCTTTGAATATTTGGTTTAGGGAATCGATTAAATCAATATAGCAAGGCACGCACATACTTTCTTTCAAGACCATTCTACAGGTATGACTCCATTTTTTTCTTTTATATAAATCTTATTTTCTCTATAAACGACGAGACATTGTCTCTAACGCTCTGTGTGAAAAGTAAAAGTATAGTTTGATAACACGAGCCGAGGCGAGCACGACTACGGCGCGGGGACGCGGCGACGTCACGTCACTGACCGGTTAATGAGAAACAATCTTCTCGAGTACGGTTCAATTATTTCGCAGAACGGGCCATTTGACTACCAAATACGGCGCGCGGCCCGCGAATTGGATACGTGGACAAATACAGAAGGATGTGGGCATTAGAGGAGCGTTTAAAAATATTTGTAATGGGTAGTCACTTTGACCTTACTTAGCGTTGGTCTGTTTTCTTGTTTGAGCCCACTCACCTTTATACCATCAACGGTCTGAGAAATATCACTGGGATCGTTAATTTGGAAGTAACCACATCTAGATAAGTTTGCACAAGCACATACCCTCTGTACCGACCCTGCTTTAAAATCTGGCGGATTTGTTACATTTTAACTTAGGTTAAGAACATGATTCGGGTTTTTTTCTTGTAACGCAAAGCCTCCTATCCTCGTTCAAGTGTTAGTGTTGTGTCCAATTAACACCCGAGAGCCGCGTCAGTCTGAACTCTAACATGCTGATAAGAAAAAGAAAACGTTGTGAAGGTATATCTTAGGTACATAGTTTCATTGAATTTGCAATGCACACGGCTAGACTCTTGGCACAACCGTACTCTCTGGCGACGGCGATGTACATAGTGATCTCCGACCTCTATAAATCGAAGGAATCATTAACGCCTACAGTATCGACGTACGATGCAACGCAGCGAATAAATTGCCTCGCCTTGTCTAAATAAATCTCTGTTATTTATTGTTTACGGCAATATTGAAAGGGGGTTTCGATATAAATTACTTTTATTACTTACGACAGCTAGCCTAGAACTTTGTCTATCAGTGCAGTAAATCCATTTCGTTATCTAATTCCTCGAAACCTAAGTGATCTCATTGACAAGTTTGATATTTAATTTAATAACATTCTGTTGTGTCGTTGTTAATATCTCTAGACAATGTAAGTGAATTAAGCCATAAAGAAAAGTACTGAGATACACTCCAGATAGTACCTACCAACTGGTTCTGTCGTTATTTTAAACCTTATAGCAAGGCCTTTGTTATGATGAACGTACAATGGAATCCGCTCGCAGTCTCCAGTCTCCAGCGATAACAACATATTACAGCCATTACGATAAGCTGTGTGGCAGCAAGCAGTCAGCAGACGTAGAGTTGGACGGCTATTAATAGGGAGCGCTGACATCACTCAGCATTACATTGACGTCATTATTACAGTACAATGAGCCCAGGGCAGGAGTCGTATCTGTCAGGCGAGGGGCGACCGGCGCCACGACCGGCGACCCGGTTATCATTAATAGCCACTGGACGTGAGGGATTGTTTCCCTGGACATAGCATCTTTATCAGGGTAGTGCTTGCAACGGAAATACTATAGGGAACCTGTAGTTATGTCAGCTACATTGGCCATCCATCCATATTAGGAAAATGCTTTGTGTTTTTTATGTGGTAAGGATAAGGAGCTTGCAGTACCACAATCCTCCACCTGCCGCCGCCGAACATGGAATGCCTTGTCTCATTGGATATCTGTCACTAACCTCCAATAGGACTGCGAGAGGGAGTGTAGACAATTTCTGATGATCACAATGAGTTTTCCTCGCAGAGAGATTATCTACTGAGTGTACTTTAACAACATGATAACTCTGTGGCCCAGTTGGTAGTAAGCTTCACTGCAAGTGGTGCCGATTTCGATTCGCGAAGCAGACATTTATGTGAATAAAGTTGATTTCGGGTCGAGGGCGGCTGGCGGCTGCGTTGTCCAGAGCATCCTAGTGCTGGAATATGAATGTGTCGGAAGGCATTTTATGAACAATTTTGCTCTGGAAGATATTTTGGACTGCGACCCTCTGCTGTTTTTTAAATGTTTTCGACTTAAGTGAGTCATGTAATGTACGAGTATTCACCAGGGTGAGTTGTGAACTCAAATGTTGAAAGTTAATTCCTGCTAGAAGGTGACATTTTCTAGAGAAAAACCTCCGAAATTTTCCAGAAGTCCGTAGTAGTTCGACGACAGCCGACATCCGACATCCGTGCACAGCGTTGTTTAACTTTGTTGAACGTTGATTAATAAAACGAATGTAGCAAAATTCTAATCAAGGTGAGAACAACAAGACCTTAATCAATCAATTGATATCCAACAAAATAACAAGTAATTTCGGCAAACAAGTTCAGACGACGTTCATAACAATAAGATTTCAATTAGAAATGTTCCAAAACATCCAAGACTGAAGCTCTCTAAGTGCAGTTCAGTGAATGTTCACCGCCGGGAGGGGGAGGGGGGGGGGACGTTCATATACTGACACTTACGCTATTTGCACGGGTTGATTGTGTAAACAACCCAATGGCTCGGACGTCAGACTACAAGCACGCAATATGCCGTTAAAGTCCTTATCACTTTTTTCTTTCCCGGATATAGGCATTCAGTTCCGATATACATAATCGAAAATGCTTAGACATGCAAACGCTGACACATTGTTAATCGGTTCATCGCAATAAGTTTTTGTTTTTAATAAACACATTTTTTTTGCGATTATAAGCAACCCTTAAATTGCTGATACATAAATCAACATCAACAATCGACCGGTGTGATCCCGCCCGGCTCACGCACAAGCCACAACGCAGGTACCTTGGCAAACAAATAAGTATTGTTCATATCTGAAAGTCAGCCTTGCATACATTGAGAAACACAATACATCAAAGGAGTCGAGTTTCATCGGTATACCGGGAGGTTTTCCTTTTTATTGCGCCTTTCGGCCCAGAGAGCGTTCATTGAAGTCTAAAATACGAGAAGATAATTACCTTAATGTACGTGGGAATGGAAAAGTAAGACTTATGCTGAATACAATATTATGACACTCTTTATCTTAATTACATAAAAATATGATTGGAAGTCACGTCCAAAGAGATGAGAGAAAGCCAAAAAATGATTAATGAGGCTGGCTGTCGGATAGATCTAAAACGAGTTTGATCTTTACCCTTTTCCTGCCCTTAATCTTTTATTAACCATCATGATATTATCATAATTATGATAAACGTAATTACTGAGAGTTACAGTTAACGCATCCTGGTGACTGAAGCCGGTTTAACAAGGCTAAAACTGCTCCCCACCTCGCCACAGACTGTTTTATTGCTCATCAACATTACTGTCTGCTCTATTGTCTGACTTGGTTAATCTCAATTTCGAATTAGAATAATTGATTCACTATAATGAAACTTAGGAAGCATATGACTATGCTATTAATGAAGCGTGTCGCTTCTGAATAACCCTAGTGGCAATACACGCGCGATCCAGAGATTACACTAATCTGCCGTAATTCCTCGCGCCGTGTGTGGAATGTATGCGACGCGCGGCGCGTGGCGCGTGGCTCTACATTACGACCGCTTAATTTGCATTCGCAACATTTCCAGCTCTTATGTACTACTCTTGACATATTCTCCATGTACATAAGGGTTGTTTGACATGGACAGACACCATAACCGCACTTAGATATGCCTTGGAATTAGTCACGGAAACATAGCTTTTGATTTGAACGATATTCATACACGAGCGTTTTGTTTCGTCAAACCATGAAAGGTATTTGTTACCCACTTCTCAATTCGGTCACGAAGGCCAACAATCCAAACAGCCAAGTTACAAGCGATGCTGTATGCAAAGGTTCTCTGGTTCAATCACCGGTACAACCGCGAAGGAGATAATTATTTATCGTCTGCTAGTCGTCATCGATGTTTTAACATAAGATATTGTCATTTTCGTATATGAATTGGGGTGAGCAGGGGTGGTTAACTTCACCAAAGGAAAATGAAAAGTAATTTAAATAAAATTTTTGATTATAAAACATGTTATGACGATGTGCAGCACCAGTCGTACCGAATGTGCTTGGATACAATGTGTTTGAGTAAAGCGAGGGGGTCGTCCCCATTGTCGTTCCGGAGAGATTAATCTAATCTACCATGAATTCGCCATGATTTCAACACTCCGAACCCTTCCCTTTACGCTCGGGTCGCTGCACCCCTCGCTTGATAACCAAACTAGCTGGTGCGTGCGTTCATGAATAATGACGCAGCAAACAAACAGCTCCCGCACGTGTCGACCGGCTGTTATCACTCTTCACGATGGGTGTTTGGGTGTAGCTCCACGACCGATTACCCTAGCGCTGAGCTGCTCCTGAGTAACGATCAGCTGAAACTTAACATTCATGTGTTCGGTATTGGATCAGTGAAACCTGCCTGCATAGTTACTTGTCTTCCTTGAGTCAGCCGCTAAGCGACTGGTCGTGCTCCGGCTGGAGTAATGTAGTTAAAGCTCTCTTCTTTCTCGGTCGGTTGTGCATGGGTAATGCTTTTGGTGTTGCTGATATCTAACGGTGACTCGCCATTTTTTTCTGGAGCAGTTTGGTAAACTAAGCTCCAGGAATGGATGTGCGATGAGACCCTTGCTCTGTAATATGTCACTGACATCTAGGAGCATATGAGATTTAATATCACGGACAGGGGGCATGGGATGGGGCTAACCCTGATACACGCCGCGCCGGGCCGGGTGCCGGGTGCCGGGCGCGTGCCGACGATATTAAACTAATCTCGAGTAGAGCTGCAACTTTGCATCTATTTTATTCATTTGCACCTACTATGGAAGGCCAATAACGTCCGCCTAATAAATAAAAACTAAATTTTGTCTATACTATGTATGTTCACAGAAATAATAATGCGATACAAAAAAGGATTGTTTTCATACGGAATGAAGCTTGTTGTAAGATGTCAATATTTTGGTACGATGCCCGTCATTCAGCACATGTAAGTAACAGTAGTTTTTGTCCATGATAAAACATCTTCCCAAAATATTGATACATCTAACGTAAGTAACGATTAACTTCTTGCGACCAGATGAAACGCCTGGTAATTGTATTATGTAGGTAAATTCACTCCCTATTATAGCCTCTAGGCCTCTACATAAAACTCCTTATCTTATTAATCGTGACACTTTCACTTGAAGGGACTTGGTCCACAACAGAAATTGAATTAGTGAGTCGTACCGTAAAATGCAATGAGCTTTCAAAAGACGACTTTAATTGGAAATCTGGCCGAATAAAGAACTGTATTCCTAACAAACACTTCAGGCTCACTCCATTGTATAATTGTTGATGATTAAAAATTGAATTATTAATTTGATTACTGCACACACACACACATACAATAGCCCTAATTTAGGAGGTTCGTGACGTCCCCGCGCCGCGCTGGGGTGGATGTTAAACAAGGGTTGAACTGAGAGAGGCGATGCCAATTCGCCCTAAACATATGAATTTTAATCATTTTACAAACTGCCCGAAGTACTTTGGTTATGTGTTACTATTACGTATCATGCCGTTCGAATTTAGTGACGAAGTAATAATTTGAATACTAAAATTGGTATGTAGTCCTTTTTAGGGTTCCGTAGCCAAATGGCAAAAAACGGAACCCTTATAGATTCGTCATGTCTGTCTGTCTGTCTGTCTGTCTGTCTGTCTGTCTGTCCGTATGTCACAGCCACGTTTTTCCGAAACTATAGGAACTATACTGTTGAAACTTGGTAAGTAGATGTATTCTGTGAACCGCATTAAGATTTTCATACAAAAATAGAAAAAAAACAATAAATTTTGGGGGTTCCCCATACTTAGAACTGAAACTAAAAAAAAATTTTTTCATCAAACCCATGCGTGTGGGGTATCTATAAATAGGTCTTCAAAAATGATATTGAGGTTTCTAATATCATTTTTTTTCTAAACTGAATATTTTGCGCGAGAGACACTTCCAAAGTGGTAAAAAGTGTGTGTCCCTCCCCCCCTGTAAGTTCTAAAATAAGAGAATGATAAAACTAAAAAAAATATATGATGTGCATTACCATGCAAACTTCCAACGAAAATTGGTTTGAACGAGATCTAGTAGGTAAGTAGTTTTTTTTTTAATACGTCATAAATCGTACACCACAATTTACCTCGATCAAAGTTACAACGAACTTCAAGAACTTTTATATTATGTTATTTGCTACTACGGAACCCTTCATGGGCGAGTCCGACTCGCACTTGGCCACTTTTTGAAAAAGTAATTAGAGATGGATGGGAATAACTCGGTTTAGTTCTCTGCGGGACTTATGGAAAAAAACGTGTAAAGAAATAGCCTCGTTAAATCAACATTCAGCGTAAGTACGTATATTGTTATCAGGATAACAATACTCGTAAGCTGTTGTCTTACACTCGACTGGCTGGTCGTTATCTTGCTTACTTTGGTCGGGTTTCTTTTATCCAAACATTATCGTTACCCGTTACGGGCAGCCGCTTGTCCTGGTAGTTAACGGAAATATTGATTTAAATAATTTATGTAGGATGTATGTTGTATACCGTTCAATATAAATATTGATAATAACTTCAATGACTTTGAATACATCTATTTTCGTAGTGAATTGAGCTACTCGGGTATATTTGCAGATCACAATTCAAATATTGATAGAAATGTTTGGCACTTTCAACAAGACCCTCGTGGGCATGTAAATTGAATCTATAACGGTAAACATAATGTATGTTTGTATACTTGGTATGACCCCACAAGTCAGTTAGTACCTCCTGGCTGCGGCTGCCGGCTGCCGGGGTGCCGTCCGTTCACACGACGAGATGGACATGCCTGATTGACTACATAAACAAGAATAACCACCAGTAATTATTTATGATCGAGTCAAGCGTTAGGTAAACTCAGACTTGGCGTTCGAAGTTTTGTTTACTCCTATTTGTTGACAGGTAACATTTCAAACAGTTTTTAGTACACAACTACATACCTTTCAGGCCGCCTTAAATACCTGAAAAATTTACTGCCAGCTGCCGCCTAAACCAACGCACAGCCGCACCTATGAATTCATCTTAGGAATTCATCATAATGTCTTCGGCGATCCATATTGCGTGTTATGTATAATTTCTATGTAATACTAAGTATGTATTATAAAACGTCTGTGTAGAAACGCGAATTTCCCGCAAAGCATCTGTAACCCAGTCACGCGGTCGGTGTTACTGCGAGTAGCGATAGGTACCTACAGTTTGACAGACAGCATACAGCAGACAGCAGACAGGTTGACTCCCCAAATCTTCAAGTCTGTTTGATCCGCGGCCGCGCCGCGCACTGACTGCCTTTGGTTCGTTGTTGTGTCGGTGGCGGTGGCACGGGCGGTGGTTACTGTACACTTCAGTGGTTCTTCGCAGTTTTCATGTATTCTCATCTTTTATTATAAGGCAAGACAAATGTTTTGTAAAAGAAATATTTAAACGGGCCTCTTACTTCTACGAGTAATAACTTCTTAAATTTACAACTTTGCAAAAAGTATCAGTAAACATATCATTCCCCGTCTAGGCCCATTCCAAAACTGTTGCCGCTCTTGCTGACAAAAATGTACTTATCACCTCAAACATAACATCAAAATAGACTAGAAGCAATCTAAAAATAATACCCATTACATACATGCTTAAAAAGGAGTAGACATGCAACATTAAGCCCCGGTAGTTAAGCCCAGGCCCCAGCGCCAAATGTAGGTCACGAGTCACGACTCACGATGATGAATGTAACAGCTGTCAGTAGTGTACACAAGGACATGCATAAGACTGGAGTGTACCGCCCGCGCCGCACCACACACTACGGGCTACAGAGTGTACAAAGCTGCAAGCTCGCTGCTCGAGTGACGGAGTGACGTCGAGTGGCGAGAGCGGGCTCGCGAGCCCCTTTGTGCGGCGCTCGGCGCTCGGCGCTCGGCGCGAGCATTCAACACTGCGACTGCCGCCGTATCACTGATAAAAACAGGGTCACCGATTAAAATACTCTAAACATAAAACATAACAAATTGAACAACCGGTGGAGATCCTAGATTAAATATTGTTTTAAATAAATTAAATAAATAACATGATACGAAACAGTAATCTATTTTGATATTCCATATATAGTACTGTTCTTTTTGAAGTGAAAACTTCTTTAGTACGGGGGTGACTTGAAATTTTATGAAACGAAACTGTCCAGTGGAGACTAGAAATGATTGGAGACTGACTTGAGTTGAGTTGAGTTGGAGTGGAGTGGAGTAGTAAAACCTACAATTATCATCTTCCCGAAATTTTACATTCGTCTCATTATCTTGAAAACAAAATTTTTGAAGGTTTCACTTCTAACACGTGTGAATTGCAGACATTTTTTTTTTTTTTGAAAACTCAATTCACAAGTTTCATGTTTAATTCAGATACCTACACTTTAAAACTTTTTGATTGGATCTTCCTGAAATTTACGGAAACTAGTAAAATAGCTGTGAGTTTGTAGGGTCACCGCTGTCTCGAACTTTAATTGGATTACGGTTACCTACATAATTAACCTAAGCTGATTTACGAATAGGGTGATATCAAGTAAGGTTAGCAGTCATCAAGTTTATAGTTTAGAGTTTGCGTTGTGATGCTGTCAGTGGCGGATTAGCCCTAAGACAAACTAAGCACGTAAGTACTAAACTAGGGGCGCAATGCTTGTTAAGGGCACTGCAGATGTTAATGTCCTAGACGGTGGCTGTAGGTATAGTTTTTTACACGAAATGGGGCCAAATTTACTAAATAATAATAAATTTGAACGTGTAATCGTAATAATACATATAATCTTCCAGCTACGTGCTTGTATGTAACATGTGAAACACTAGGTAGATACCTACTCGACTTCATTGATTTGATACACTTCGATGAAGTGGCAACCCTAAACTGCAACACTGCAGCTGCAGCGTCAAACGAGCTGTATTCAATGGTGTGGTGTAGTGTTCTCGCCGCCCCCCCCTCACCCCCGCTCCGCCCCGCGCCGCGCTTTCACACCTCGCTCTACAAAACTTTACGTATTCTGTACAGCAACAAACACTGCCATACAGTACTTATGGCTCGTTGAGATTTTTATTTAAGTTTTCACTCAAGAAAGTCTGACCCCTTTTTGTATTGCAAGATTTTTGAACGTTTTATGCGTATTAATTGGGAAATAATAAAGAATAACTTTGGACTCATACTCACGTGTATTTGATACCGCATATGTAACATCAATTTGCTTCGCATCAACTACTACGTAGGTGTAGTAGGTAGTAGGTACCTTAAATCTAAATTAAGTAGGTGCTGATTCAAGGTAATAATGTTACTTGAAAAATTGGTAAAATTTTGGTACCTAAATCGACCCGGTGGGTGCGGAAACGGCGCAAAGTCGGTATTAAATGTCAGTCCTCATTATTCCATGCATATGTGACAAAAACCTTGTTTTGTTTTGTAATAATCACAATAGTTTAGTCAAATTCATTAATAAATACTACTAGCACTATCGTAAACGACTGTATCATACAACAATCTAACCCTCCACAAGTCCCACACACACGGAAGGTCTCAACCTTTCATCCCACCGCCGCCGCGCCGCCGCGCCGCAGCGCTGCCTCGCTGTGGAAACCGGTCGCTGCAGTGAAACGAAATGGACTGCAAGATAAACATGGTGGCTGAACACAGAACAGGGACCATTGACATAATAGGCGACGCGGCGGCGACTGTTCAGAAAGTGCATGTTTGATAAATAACTTTCCATTCGATCGAGCTACAGCGGCGCCATATCGGGCTGCAATTTCTCCTGTTGTCGAGCTTTCGACGGCCTGCGTTGTTCACAGCCACTGATGGTATCGGGGCCCGCGGCGGAGAGAGCCACGGCCCACGGCCCACGACTACGCGGCCCGCAGCGCAGGGAGAGCGGCCCTTTCTCGACAATTTGTTTATTAAACTTTACAGAGGCGTTGAAGCCACTCCATGTACATATAATATATTCAATATTTCTTGGCTGCCGCATACATATGTCTAAGTGAAAGGAATTTCTAATAAGCAAAGTCATCACTCATCGACGTTTTCGCCCTTAATATTATTGGTCGAAGTTAAGTATTAATTTTCTGTAGCTGCCAGAACTTGTATCTCCTTTACTCTCGTAACTTAGCTTTATCTCACCATATGATCAGTGGGTTGCAGAGTACGTGGGAAAACTTTGAGAAACTAAATTGATATTACCCCGATTTTCTTCACCAAAACAAATCACAACAACCAGGACGATTTGGCTCATGTTCAAAAGACATTGTCCCTTAAATCTTTATCTTATTGTTTTCCATAATGTACCCGATAAAAATATAATGATTTATGTGAAAGTATTAATACATTGTACTAATATTGCAGGATACAGTTTTCTGCATCGGAGCATGCAGAGTTGAGAGTGGCAATGCTGCAATGGTCTGCAAAAAGCGATAACACTGATAGTGGAGAGCGAGACGCGGCTGTCAAGAGGGGCGACAGGGGCGACTGGGGCGACTGGGGTGACAGGGGCGACACGTCGAGTGCCACTCGATAAATAATTGAACATTAATTATGTTAAACGACTTGCATGGATAACTACTTTTAGATTCAAAATTGCTACGCCACCTACCTATAAATTCGAAATCAAAAATATTTTTAGTATTTGTGTATTTTATCAATAGACATTAATGCAAGACAATTGATTGACTTGCTCGTAATCAGCAAATCAAATCAAATCAAAGCAAAATTTTTTATTCATATAGGTATCACTGATACACTTATGCACAAGCATGCAGCAAGGCACAGAGTACTTAATCACTACGTCCTGTTACAACTTGCGAGGCAATATTATTTCCACGCGGATGGTTTCACGTTTCATACATTGATATGTATTATTTTTTCTTCACCCAGCCGCAACGAGAATAACGAGGATAACTCGCGGACCATTTGTTTTGCTTTTGTAGGATCGAATTCTGCAAGCACATCAATTTTGTTTTGTTGTTTTCTCAAGGAATTGAGAGGATATCATGCAACTGCAGACGTAAGCATCCTGCGTCCAAAAGTTACCCCTAGTGACAAAATTTCTTAAACGTTTTCTGGAAGAAATTTTTCATACTTTACAGCCCAATAGTTAATTAACACGTTCACTGCGTCAACACTTTCAAAGAACTTTCAGCCTGTGCTATGGGGACCTCAAAAACCCCTTAACTAAACTTTCCTGTGGTGCGTTAGGGACCTCTTCAGCCCCCTAAAATAGCAGTTTTGAAAATAATTAATATCTTCGTCAAAACCAATGATATATTTATGAGTTTTTTGTGGCTTAAACATAGGCTATGACTCTATCATTTGGTAGGTTCGCACGCAGTTCTGACATTAGGGTAAATCGCTATTACAAAAAAAAAATTAGGGATCTGTTGTATCCCGTTCCGCAACAGATGATGGTTCAATATGTGTAGCTACTAGTGATGGGAATAAAATAAAATCCCAGTTGTCGATAGGTAAAAAAGTTTTATTACAAAAAATGGTTGTCTGTAAAGTCGGTTTACGGACGGTAGTTTAACGTGACAACGTCATGACAAAGCTCCGCTCCGCTCCGCCCCGCTCCGCTCCACTCAACTACGATCGCCTATGGCATCGGCTACGATACGCCGATCGTCCGATCGCCCGGCGCTCATCGTTTTAATAGACGTTATCACGTCAAAAAAATTGGTACATATGAATAATTTAATATTTAAAAAAAGTGTTATAAAGAAAAGTTTGTGATGAAGGTTTTTGAAGTTATACTGCTTTAGGCGCGTTGCGAAATAAATGGAAAAAATAATGAGAGTGAAATTTTAAGATTTGTAACACGGACGGTGACACAAAAACGACGGTCACAAAAAACGCTCGTTTTGAAAAATTATTATTATTATATTGTTTTTTTTAATATTGTTAAAATATTATTTTTTAATATTGGTTTTTTTTATATTGGTTTTTTGATGCCATAGAAGTATAACTTCGCACGCGCGTACGTAAGTACACGTTTATGTTATTTTTTTCTTACCAGGACGATTAAACATCTCATAATCCGAATCACTATCACTGGCCACTGGCGGGATATTTGTATGTTTTGCAAAATTTTTATTTTAACATCCGATGTATACGTTCCTGTATAATCCGACGTTGACTTATTTACATACTTCCCGCACTTTTTAGGGTTCCGTACGAAAAAACGAAAAACGGAACCCTTATATCACTCGTGCGTTTGGGCGACCGCCGTTCACAGCCAATTTACTCCGATAGAACTGGACCAAATGAGTTGAAATTTGGTACTCATGTACATTTTTGTGACCCAAAGACGAAGGTATAAAGTAAACAACTGAATTTTGAAAAAAAATATTAACAAATCTGTTTTGCGAACCGTATCGAGTTGTATTCAAATAAAAGGGCTTGTTGTAATGATCTCATACATATTTTTTTATAGTTTTACAATGGATAGTTTTAAAGTTATTAAAGAAAGAACGAAAATTACTAAAATATTATATATACTTATATATATATATATATATATAATATATACTTAAATATTACAGGAAAAGCTATAAGAAGTCTTAAAAAATGACAAAAATTAATAAAATAGAAAAATAACGGTAAATACATAAAATCAACGTACGGAATTCTCTCCAAGCGAGTTTAACTCGCACTTGTCAAGTTGTTTCATTTTAAAATAACTCATTGTTCGTATTTACGAGCGTAATAATTTGATATCGAAGCGCGAACTTAACGATCGATACATGAACATCCCTAAAACAAAACTTGTGCTGCTCGTGCCTCCAACTCTCCCGTCCTTGCGGCTACGGGGCTCACGATTCACGGGTATCAAAGGAAACCCCCAACGCAAGGAGTGAATATATTTTCACTTCTGTGCGGTAGGGACCTCGTCGACCCCTAAAATATTTTATTACACCATTGTTTCTAAATTTAAGCGGGAAGCAAATATGTATATTTGTCTTTATCATACACATAGAACTTTAGATGTTATAGCCTCCCGCACAGAGTGAAAGAACACGATTTTTGACGCCGCACAGTATGAAAGTTCTGCACGGGATCTCGTAGAGATCCCTAACGCACCGAACGTGTTAACATGCATGCAATTAGCATGTTGGAGTCTTACCCCTCCCCCTCTCCTTGGATCTCTCCCAGGCCACGCTGTGTGCTGAAACGAAAAGTAATGAAGATTACAAAAAAAAAAACTCTTAATTTTATCGAAACTATTGATACATGTCGGCTATAACGCAATAACACAGAAGTTGAAGCCTTCCCATGGATCTTGTAATATGGTAAGCGTTACAAATGTCTTTCCTAATATGGAAGCAGTTCCGACCTTACTCATAAACACTTAAATGGGCCTAGGCTGGCTGGTGCTGATCATAAATAACTAATTTTATCACGTAATCACTAGACCTTGAATTCTGTCTTGATCACGTCATTTTTCTTATGAAAGATATTAGCTACATTATGATATCTCTGGATGTGATTACGATCGAACGATTCTGCCACCTCTCATCATGGAAAAAAAACCTTGAGAGGTGTCAAGGGACACCCGGATGGAACGAAGTTCCTTGCAGTCAGTACTAGGATAGCAAAAACATGCAGCAAGTGTGCTTGCATGTGCACACTCGCTTGCATGTTTTTGCTATCCTAGTACTCTGGCTTGCTTTCTATGTAAAAAAAACTACGACGGCAAAAAGTGTCGTTACCAAATTTTCCGCCTAGCCCCCTTTCGCAACGCGCGATAAGGAACTTCGTTTCAAAAAGATAAAAATGTTACAACGTTACATGTATGACTCCGTTACATATACAGTGTAGCAGCCAGATAAGGATAATAAATAATGTACACCCTGCTACTACTATAACGCAGAAGGCGAAGAGGGGTCACCACTCACCACTGTAATGGTGGTATTCTCAACGACAGAGATATACTAGCGATTTCTTGTCCCTTGGCCGGGTTTGATGTCGATTCGTCGGATTTCTTAATTTCTCGCTCCATAATGACGTTTTGATTACGCTGATTATATATACTGAAGTCCTTCGATGCTCTTGCTAGGGTTTCCGATGCGTTGATCTTCCTTCTTGATAGTTTTCTTAATTTTCTTGCAGGGATTTTACTCGACGGCGATCTTGCAGGCATTTTGGTCCGCGTTGCTCGTACAGGGGTCTTCCTCCTCGTGTTCGGACAGGGGTCCACCTCTTCGTGTTCGGACAGTGGTGACCCCTGTCCATTAGGAGACGTAAACGTAGTCGCCGATGAACTAAGACGCAACCCATCGCGAACGGTGCGCGTTGCGCATTGCATCGCACTATAAATGTTTACGCTAGAATGTGAATCAATTAAAACATCGTTATTTAATCCGCGGAATAGCTCCCGCAGTAATAGCCGGCGTCAATCGTGCCAATGATTTTCGCATTTCGCTTCGTTTCCGCGTCCGCTGTACTCGCCTATTTCCAGTCTATTCGTTTTATTGACGCATCAATGAAGCCGATTTAACAAACGTTTATTTAATATAGACGGATAGAGTTTACCTTGAATATTAAAAGGCAGATGGAAACGTTGAGAAAAGGTTTAAGGTTATTGTCCCAGATTGTATGTCTTGATAGTGTAGTGTCTGTATCGCGGTTGGCGCGCAGTTGACATAATGTGAAGAGCTGTCACGACATCATATGTTTCGCGCTCGCAGCAAGCCACAGCTGTGATGAATTGCGAAGTAATGATCAACATGTGAACGAGACGCGTCGTAAACGGGAGCCAACAGACGGAGCCTGTTCCCGAACGAGCGCCACTCGCCTTTATGGACGCTGTTAAAACTTTACGAGACCACTGAGGCTGCGGACGAGGTGTCAGGTGGCGGCGGGCGCGCGCAGCGGACGCGACTACGTTTTTAAACTGTTTTAACCGTGGAACTATCTTCCTAAACACGAATGGTGTATAAAGTAATACTGTGGGTTTGCATCACAAAATAGATTACCAGCAACCGTTATTGTATATCAGGTTATATTTTTGTGACTGACTGGATTAGGTTTGGTGATTTGGTTGGACCAAGTGACAAAAAATTTAAGGACTCAAATACATTACTTTTAAATGTCCTGTCGCCTCACGCCTGTGCCGCTGCCGCCACGCTCTGCTAGCTAGTGCACCCGCGCCCGGCGCCACCAAACGCCCCCACTGTGCACTGTGGCCGCGCGCTCAGATATACTCGATATCGTTGCGTCACTGATGGACTCGCAACAAGACGTACTTTACGATCGTAACCCGGCGCTCGAGCGCTCGCCCGCGCCGGTTACCGCAGACATATGGATGCAATTTCTCCACAGCGATAAAAGCATCGCGATTGATGTACTTATTGAGATGCGTTGCTTACGGCGATGTAGCTAACTAAATGCTGGAGCAAGATAGCGCCACGATGGAGCAATCTTCTTATTGCATTTCCTCCTTTGATTGCAATCTCGCTGCAACTTGTACTTGTCTATTGGACGAGAGGGCAACGTAAATAGATTCGTTCGAAAAAAATCTTGCCAAAGAACCTTCAGTACCAAAACCATAAATTACACCATGACTCGAAAGAAATAAATGTTTATTTCACCTGTTTAAGTGATAATTTTAGGTACAAGAAGATGAAGAAAATTTGTAACAAAAATAATCCTTGACCTAAAATAAGCAGAATTTATTCCATGAAAGTAAATTTACGACAAAAATGTTGCGTTCAGGTGCATACTATACCGAAAACAAAACATCTTGTTAAAATAGGATACTATTATGGTTTAAAATAGGATATTAATATGGTTCAGTGCGTGAGCGACGCTAGTTCTATAATAAAATAATTTTGCAAGAAGTTTGAGTCACGTTGCTCTATTTAGATTTTAACTGCGGTAATTACTGGGGCGCATTATACTGCAGTTAAATCGCATATCGCATAGTCCGTAATTTGAGTTGCTTGTTACAGCAATATGATGTATTATGTCATGTCGTTCGTAACTACTGTAATATATACTTACACTCTAAAGATGGGTCATCATGGCTATTCCATGACCACCTTTTCAATGTGACTGGCCTCACAACAAGTCCACCACAGCACCACACGCGCTCGTACGCACTGGAACAGCGTGGTGGAGTATGCCCTAGTTCCCTCTGTTACGAGAATAGAGCCATGGCCTAAAGCGAGCAATTATTGACTTTAAGCCATCAACCACATGAACCTAATGTCAATGACAACCTCATATTTCACCGTTGTTTGAAGATCCGAACGGACGAAAGGGTATCATTAGATGATTATTTTAATGACAAGACTGCTTCGACATGAGTTTTTTAAATATAGATTGGTTAATAAGTGATATCTGTAACTGTGAGTACGAAAAAAACCCTCGGTAGTTTCTTGCTGAAATCGAATGTTTTATATACTACGATGGAAACTCGAGAGAAGTCCATAAACAACAAACCCTTGAGCTACCGTATGCGGTGTTCTACAACAACTTTATCAGAGCGGCTTTGAACACTATTTCCCAGCTGAGCTACGGCTGGCGGCGGGCCACAAACAATGCGCGCCTTGTTCCGGCTAGCTCCACCACGGACCGAGCGGTCTGATCGGGACGTGTGACATGTGACGTGTGTACACATTGCGGGCCACTCGACGCACACCGCGCCCATCTATGGAGTGTCAAATTCTTGACCCCTCTGAGATACGCGAACGGGGTCGACGAACTCCCGGCGGCTGAGCCGCCGCCGAATCACCACCCGCTGCTTCTGCACGCCTAGTACCTACGCATTCAGATTACATACATTCAACGAAAATAGTATCACTTTCGTCAACATTACACATTCTAGCTTGATTCATGACATGTCGTACTCATTTTACGACAAACATTTTCGTGTAATAAAAATGTTATGTTTTTGTTGAATACGAAATAAACGGGCATCGCAATAAAGTTTCCATTTGGAAACAGTATTGAGTCCATAATAATAAAATATATAAACCAGTACTGAAGATATCCTTATACTTTTCAAATATTATGTAAATTAAACTACTTAAACTATATTCTGTGGTATTTTACGCATGATACACACACACACGCATTATATCGTAACGTTGAATGTTGAGTTGCATATTTTGTATGAGTTGAGTTGCATGAATATTTGTGGATTTGATGACAATTTTCATTACAGTTCTCACCTCACGACATAACACTTCCGACAAAACTAAACTGATCGTACTCAATGATAGCAACCAGAAGGACATAAAAGTGTTTGCCAAAACACGCAATCATTTATGAACTTTACCTTTAACTAGTCCTGCATTATTATCAAACTTAACTTCCAGATTCATCTGTAGTGTGCCAAGAATAGTAGAGTACCTACCTACTCCCAATTCAACTTCGTAACGTAACTTCCTAAAGTCTCCTTTATATTGTAACAATGTATCGAGCGCCACTCCAGCACACAGCACCTTGCGCAAGGAGGTCCGCACTGCGTCGCGCGCCGGCCGCAGTACAATGTACCGTTACTGGCTGAGTCGCTGTTATCAGCGTTCTGCCCAGTGCCCACTGCCTACTGCCTACTTCCCTGCCTACACTGTGCAGGACCTATTTTGTTCGCTATATTATTGACGTGAAATTGGCTGCCGTGTAAAATTTGTTTGACCACAGTAATCGCAGAGTTTGGAAATGTTTTACTGAAAATGCTGTTTTGAAAATCCTCAAACAATTTTTAAACTAGAGTGGCAAATTATAATACCCAGACGAATGAGCTTCTACTAACTGATGCTGTTGATGAGTTAACATTATAATATTTAGTTCGTCCTACTTGCGCCGGCCAGACGACTACCCCTTTTAAATATTCCCCCGTTAAAAAGGCGGAAACACACTCATATTTTAACTTCGTTGTACAGAAACACATTACAGAGGATATTGTCGGATATCGAATTCAGCCAGACAATCGATACCGAAGTAGAGCGACAACATTTTGTTATTGCATAATTTCGCAGTGAGTTTCAGAGATCGATTCATTCATCGACATATGTACCGGAACGGATGGTTGCACTTTCGAAACTAAACGCTATTTCATAAAGATTGAAGCGCTGACAGCTAGATGTGACATTTGGACAGCTTCCTTCCGTTTCCTTTTACACCTAGATACGAGGAGTTGCATAACGTGGGCACTGCGGGCAGCGGGCAGATGGCAGCCTGCCAACGGGAGCCGGGAGCCGGGAGCCGGGAGCCGGGAGCCGGGAGCCGGGCGCCACACACTACACCTGGACCTAAATACACTGCACCGATAGCCTCACCTCACATCACATCACCTCGCAGCTCTTAATGCCGACAGGAGTCAACGACCCGCGCCGTCTGCTTCTACGAGTATATTGATACGGAAGTAGAATTTCACAGGCAATCCATACGGCGTTAAGTGACTGCGTTGTGAACTGCAGCACATAAGGATTGTAATGTTTGTTAAACTCAGCTGCAGGTACGTAAAACTCTAAAATGGAGAAGGATGTGATGATGAGAAATGGGAGAGATCCTACCGTGTTGGAGAAGTCCTTCAGCAAAAACGGTGGGTGTAATAGTTGTAACTGGTACATCTTCACCATTTAACATCGTATGATCATTATTATACCAACGTAAACATTTCGTTATTTTTTCTATACTTACAACCGAAATAGCTTCTTGTGATAAACTATGTCTGTTTTATTTTTTGTCATAAAAATGGAGTAGTTTAAATCAGAAGTCGACATGTCTGTATAAACGTATTCCCAACATCCAACGTTTATAAATATTCTGTGTTATTATAAACATTCGCACGAAATTAAATTCAGTGGTTTGGCAACAACTGTGCTCCACTTGATGTACAGTGTACACCCGGCGTTTGATGCGTTATGCGTGTTGCTGACAGTTTATTGTTGCGCGTGCGCACGCCGCGCCGCGCCGCCGCTATCGCATTACTAAACTATGAAAAAGAACAGGTGCCTACTCTTAGCTACAAGTATGTTGACATCTCTCAAAGCAGATCTAAGTTGAAACGATGTCTCAAGTAGCTGGTGTGAGTTTGGTTTTTGAACTCTACCAGAAAATTGATGTCAAGTGTCGACGTTACAGTCCGTCTTTATCGTAGCAAAAAATATTGCTGGAAAATATACCTATCTGTACACTCTAATATGTCCTATACACTCAATAGATCTATCTAATCTTTAATATGGAACTCTTGAGAACCAACAAATGAACAAACGTTATTTGATGACGTGTGGTCGCGTCATCCATCACATCCATGGCGGTCTATAGCGTCTCGATCATGATGAAGGTGGGGAAGTCACTTTTCCATCAGTCCTCCAAAACTACAACGACAATAGTTGACAATACATAAAAATACTTGACGGTTCATTTAATAAGTACGTACAGTAGTTACCGTGTTGCTAAGGAGAGCCAACTGTCGGATTATTATTAGACGGCAAACATCCCAGCGACCCACGTGACCCCGGCAGGAGGGGTAGAGCTCACTAGCCGCGATAAAGGCAGGCGCATCCCTTAAATTCATGATCAGAATAATGTCACTATGACGAAAAACTGCTTTCTGTGAACTATGACATCCGTGTTCAGCTGGTCCACCACTTTTCATAATGTTCTCTACTTGAATGATAAGACTGGTTTACGATCCACCGCGGTCGATAAGCCGGTCTATAAACGTCACCTTACGAAACATCCACACGCAGTCTCACGCGCATCACCAAAATATTGCCTAACGATGTTAATGTTCCTCGTAGACATGTAATTAAGGTGTTACTACATCGGCGGATGCCGCGATGTCGGCGCCGCGCCGCATTACCGGACCGGCTAACGCTCGATGCAATCGTTCACGTCCAGATTATAAGGGTCGTTCACACCCGCCCACCGCCCACGTGGCCGCACACCGCAGCGCACCGTGCGGCGCGGCGCGGCGGCGCGGCGGTACGGTGCGGCGGCGACACGCGTCACAACAACTCCCGTCAATTAACGTATTTCCTCACGTCTATTATGAGGCGTGTGCCGTGTCTCTAGTAGATAAAGACCTACGGTTGTGTCAATCGACGCGCAGTGAGCTTGGCAATACCCTGGCTAAATTTGGTGAGCACATCCAGTGGCCGATTGCATGTTTTGCAGTCTATCCCGATTTGATTTGACAACTTTATTTGAGCTGGAGACGGAGGCGTCCAGCAACTGGACTCTGGAGATACAACCAACACAAACTCACACACCGAGCAGTAGTAGTGCAAGCTTTGGAGCCTGTGCTCACCAGTAGTTTGCTACTTGCTACTTGCTGACGGAACGTAGTTGCCATTAGGTACATGCGTAGTTGTATTCTGCAGGTGTCCACAGTTCCACACCCTGCGGATCTATATCCAGGTTACGTTGAGGGCTGTAACCCGAAAACGATAGGATCGTTTTCATATATTGGTTATAAATGCGAAGTAAATGAGTTTTGAAGATGTTTGTCTCTTCATACCGCGCTAACCGTCGTACGGATGAAGATAGAACTTCGCACACAAATAGGCCATATTCGGGACAAGAAAATAGGGTACGTATATTTCCCTAGGATGATTAGGAAGTTTAATTACCGTTTCGTGAAACCACTCTTCCGCGAGCGAAACCGCTTTTAGCCTAGAATTTTATGTAATTAGCCCACTGAGCTTTATTTTATTACTCGCTTTATTACTCGTATAAACTAAAAACTTAGCCCATGCCGAGGGTAAGACTAAGAAGTAAGAACTTAAGGATCTGGTGAAAGTTCCCGCGCGTTTGTAGGGAATCTAGAAACCTGCCAAGACTTCTTAGTTAAGAAAAATTCTCTTGTCAACTTTTGTCGACTGTCGACGATCTCGTAAGATTTCTTTTGATTTATAAAAGTTATATAAGTTTGTCCCAGTTAATTAGAAATAATAAGTCCAGACTTCAAACAAAGTCGTACAAGTCGCTCTTTTAAATCGTCTCGTCGCGTCGTCAACTTATAAAGTTAGGATCTGTGACACGTGCATGTGCAGATCCCTAGGTATCATGTATATATACCAGGTATCATGTTTTGAAGCGTTGTAATAAATTAAATAGATTAATAAAATTATATTATTTGGTATTGTTTAACTGGCCAGAAAGAAATGATTAAGGGCGTAAAGAAATCTACGATCGATTATTATTATTATAATACGTTATAGACGACATGAGCGACGTAACTGAGCTGAAGATCACGCTCGAGGTGCGCAGCCCGTGCGGTCCACCCACGAGCTCATCCCGGCAATATGCGGCCAGGTATTATTGATTAACTACTTCCCTGACCGTGAAAATGCCAGTTACGAGGAGCATTCCACGCTCCCCCCGCATCCCGCCCCCGCCGCCCCTAGCCCCGCCGGCCGCGGCGCCCCCACACTCCCACGCTCCATCCCTATAAACTTGACCTCGGTGCACTGTAACGACTCAACCAGCCGGCATGCGGCAGCCGCACCAGATTCCTATATTACGAATTACGATACGAGCGCCTTTTTCTGAACGCACACGCGTGTTTTGAATAGTGTGAAAAAAATTAAGTGCCATACCATAAATTTTGAACAGATTTTTTGTCTGCATCTCATTTGGGGGCCGACGCGGCGACGCGAGCCAAACGTGTTCCCATAATGTAGCGCGCTGCACGATTTATGTTATTGGTTATAAGGCACAGGTTCAATGTATTTTTGTTTGCAGCACGATTACATTTAATCTGACTAAAGCGTTGTGCGACTCGCGCGCCGATATGTCTATAGATGCAACACGTGAGCTGCACGCAAGTGCTCGCTTTACGATGATCGTTAGTAGATCAAGTAACGTACTCGTATAGACGATGAAGTAAACGATATAACGTTATGATAAAATTTGTGCTACGGGTTGAAGTTTCGTGGTCGATGCTTATCGGCATTATAATACAATCAAGAATGAGTTAGTCAAGCGGCACATTGTCTTTCCGCCGCAGTTTGTAAATGTTTAAACACGTCTTGTACTCCGTCTACGGAAGGAGCGAAGCCGATCGCTGGAAGCGTAGCGTTTGGTACTTTGGTAATTTGGTTTGACCAGTTTCGGTCCATAGTCCACGGAGAGATTAGGGAATCGGCTATGATTAATTAATTCTTTTCATATTTGCATGCAAAGGAACATAATTACTGCTAGATACGTACAAATAAAAATTGAAACAAGAATATTTTGTGAATTTATCCGGAGGCTATTTTCAGTCAGTCGAATGCGACCGTTAAATCCGTATCGCAGGAAGCGAACCGGATGGTTGTGTCGATTAGCGTGACAGGAATTATAGCTAAAGAACTATTAAACAACTGTAGATGTTTCCGTATCTATACACAATAACATTTTAATGACAAATGTTGTGGAACATCAAGTTCATGACGCACCGCCATAGCATCGTGAACCTACAGATATTAGTACTTAATATTATTAATTTATTCTTTTATTTTCCAAGGACAAAATGTCTGAATTCAATAAGCATGATATAATAGTTTATTTTCTAACACAAATCAAATATTTATAAGTCACTTGACCTCAACAGAAGGGTAAATTGGGTTCAATTAATAAGTTCGTCCCCCCAGCCAATGGTCGAAGGCATAGCTTCACTCGAGTGTGGTGGATAGGAACCCTCAGTTTTTATACGGTATCTGCAGAGGCACGGTAATTGGTTGTACTGAAATTTGATTATTTTATATAACTCGATCGGGGTTTCCCGGTTTCCCGATCGAGTTCAATTAACAGTTCTGAACGAACACTGGTCTGTTTTAAAACTCGTTAATCAACTTGGCTTAATTGATCGGTAAGGCTACAGAGCCGATGCCGTGCGAATTTTACTTAAATTCTATAAAGTACTCGAGTCTCGAGCCTCTAGACACAGACTCTCCAAGGCATTATGATTTAATAAATATGAATTCTTCTTCTCAATAGTTTCGCTCTTGGCAGAGCGGTCGTGGTTGTCATCTAATCGCTTTACTGGCAGATGTAATTCTCCTCACAATCTCTCGCCATTTCGCTCAGTTAGTCGTCATTTTGGTGCACTCATGCAATGGGCCGCTCACGGCAGATTTGATCGGTCCATCGCATGGGCAAATTACTGCATGGCCTGGTACCTTCTACTTTGCCTTGCACCATCAGACGCTCAATGGATACATTGCCTTCCTAGAGACGTGGCCGAAGAACTTGGGTATGCGCGTTTGTACTTGAGCTGATAGTCGCTGCTTGATGTCGAGTTCCACGAGTATGGAGGCATTTGTACAGAATTCCGTTCATGATATTCCGAGCATGTTTCTCCAGCACCTCATCTCCAGGGCGTCAATTTTTTTCTTCTCCACCTCACGCAGCGTCCACATCTTTGCAGCATACAATAATATGGGGAAAACGAGAGTTTGGATGAGCCGGGACTTAGTGACCTTCGTGATATTCCGATTCTGATGAATTTCCGATGAATTGGTAAGTAAAAATGTAATCGGAATTATTTTTCGGGACTCTTAATGTGCTGAGTACATGACAGCATAAGACGTTAAAGAAACAAGCGTATTGGAAATATTTATGGCATAGCATGGCATTAAAAATCTTTTTATTTACATGTGGATTAATTGGCGTACAGACAACCTGATGTCGGGTACATGGTCGGTGTCGATGGACGCTGCAAATAAAACTCAAACATGCAACGGAACGACTCATTTATACCGTGTCGGCGGCATAGATTTACTTACGTCGGCAAAGGAATTCGATAATTCATCTCGACGTCGATATTTCAAATGTCGGAGATTGTCGCGCACTGAATGATTTACATTCCATTACAAGGTCCGCTGCCGCTGCCGGTGTAGTACTCGCACATCAGATAACCTCGCCTTGATAACTTGTAAAAATATATTTTCATCGCCCCCATTAAAAACAAATTAACAGTACACAGTCGCAAACGAGATGAAAGAAACGGAGAAAGTCGAGATGTTGACACCTCGATAAAAAATCCAAGTAGCGAAATCTTGAGCAGTAAAAGATTATTGCGAATTTTCAACAAACACTTGAGAAGTTAATCTTGTTGTGACAGTGAAGCGATGGTGTATTAGCGGCGAAGACTGGTGTTAATAACGCGACGCATTCCGCCAGAAATACCCCAATGCCGGTTTTTATTACGACGTGGAAATAGCCCGCGACGACTGCCAACTGCCCGTCGCCCGTGGCCGGTGACAAAGTGTTATGGACACCGACTGGATTTCCTGTTGACAGTAATTCATTCACCGCTGGATACTCTTATCAAAAATATCATGACGTCAAATTCACATATTATTGCAGTAGAGCTACTGCAATGATATTATAATGTAGAAGATAGGTAGATATGTCACTAGCGCGCCGACGATGAAGAGCGTAAGAATAGGCAATTGACCGTTCTGCTCGTAGTCGTTTTGTCAATATAAGACGATACGCATGCGTTTGTTGTTGTCAGAAGTGCTTGACATTTGACATACAGCGTTAAAATGCCTTCGTGTATTGTACCAATGTGATTGGTGTAGTGAAACAAAAGATAAACGTGTGAGTATTGTAGCTCTTTTCAAAACACAACAACAACATCATTTTTGGCAACATCGGCCTTTACGGCGTCACGCGGACAGTTCTATAAGTTATTTCTTAGCTTCGCATCCTTTGTTATGCTTTTAATAACATCGACTTTTGTTATGGGTTTGTTAGCAATAGCTAAGACACACGCATTATTGAATTATGAAGCTTTATCTACAACTTTTTCCATAATCGTCATCAGAACGGTGTCAAGTAAAATTATAAGATGCTCAAATAAAAGCACTCAGATTAATTTCTTCTAAAATAAACTCATTATTTGAATGATGGCGGCGACAGAGAGAGCCCTTCCCCTTGGCCCAGTTGCTGGTCTATCGTGTGATGTGACGCATCATAGTGATATACCTTCAACTGGACCCAAATACCTGGCCCAGGGTTGAGCTGCCAACGGACAAATGGTATCTCAGTTTCATCTTATTTACTAATGTCTTCCGATCTCTAGTCAAGGATTCGGACGGTTTTATAAAACTATAACATCATTTTAGTATTTATTTGCATCACTAGCATTTCTTGTTACACACAAGAATCATTGAGATTAAAATATATTTTAGAACGGTCTTCATGTTTGTTAATTAAAGTATACAAACTAGTAATAATATTAACAAAATGACAAATTTTTATGGTTTCAACGCTTTAGTAGCCCATAGACATTACGTCTCTCCTTACTGAGTTTAAGTTCGGGCTGGTGGAGAGGCTATGAGCGCTTCCATTGCCTGGCCCATTGACCAGTGCCCCCCCAAATGTCACCTCGTGAGTCGTGTTACCGACTATGCAATCTCTGCGATCGATGCAACTATCTCGTGTTTTTTTTTTATGGAAATAGCCGGCAAACGAGCTGACGATCCACCTGATGGTAAGTGGCTATCGTCGCCCATGGACATCAGCAACACCAAAGGCATCACCGATGCGTTGCCGGCGAAGAAAGAGAGAAGAAAAAGAAAGGAAGAACTGGCTCTCAAGCCAAAACACGACGATTCCGACGATTATTTTCCTGTAGTGGAGGGGCGAAGCGTATCGTATTTCTATTCAATAAAAAAATGCACATGAACTTCAATCTCTAGCTCCCAGGAATTTCAGTAAGACCAAAATGGTGTTTTTAGTATCTACTAATACTGCAGTATCTATAAAAACTGAGTAAATTTATCAAAATAAAACGTAGGTATCTTATACTTTATGCATGGAATAAAATCAGACGACCTCATTAAGTATGTGTTTCGTATTGTATTTTCGCATAATTCGCATTAAAAGAAAGAAAATTGGTTTCAACGTATATAATTTCTTGTTCGCGTAGACATATCGTAGTTGACAATTGATTATTTAAAAAAAACAGAGTTCTTAAACAATTTATGACGGACACAAAATTCATGCCAGTATGTTGCGGCGTTAACATGCCCCCGGCCTTGGAAGCTGTAGCTTTCAATGGTCAAACGGAGGACGGTACATGTCCTTGACGACTAGAGTGCCAATTTGCAGGTTGTAGTTGTTGGATTTCCACTTCAATCTGGTCTGCAGCTCTGATACGTATTCGATTGACAAGAAATCCTCCAAAGATTCCTCCAAGAATCCTCCAAAATTCTTGACGTATTTGCTCGATTCGCTGGTAACGAGTTAAACTGTGCATGGGTTTCTCCGCAAGGTCTTCGCAAACCGGTGCAGTCAATGGTCGACCAACCAGGAAATGACCAGCACCCTAATTCACGTAATTTAACAAGTTCGATTGCAGTGCAGTTGCAGTGACGTTCCGATCAAAATAACACTTTCCGTATTCCTTTAGCTTTCGCGAGCGCTGTCGAACACGCTCACGTCACGCGAGCGTTTGTCAAACACGCTCACGTCACAAAAAGGTATTCTGTTGATGCGCGTCAAGATAGCGTGTTTCCGATCGCAGTTTGTTTTGACACTTTTTATTATTAATTTTATTATTAATTTATTATTAATTGAATTGCGAGGCAAAGTGAAGATCTTTATTCTGCCATATCGAGGTAACATAATTATGACGTTTTTTTGTGAATTGAAGCACAAATCATTACTTTTTTGACGTGACAACGTCTATTAAAACGATGAACACCGGGTGCACGCACGAAAAAGCATGACTCACTGTCACGTTCCGTGAGCGAGAGTGCGGAACAAACGATAGAGAGGCACGATCGGCCGAAGCGCTCGGTTCGTGACCTATGTATCTCTCTTCCACTCAATTCCTATACAAAATAATGGTAATTTAATTAAAATGATTCAATTTTATCTATAAAAGTATGCAATCATTTCATCAATGTTTTGTCATGACGTTGTCACGTTAAACTACCGTCCATAAACCGAATTTACAGACAACCAATTTTTTACAAAAAAATTCACAAAAATAATTATTGGTATAGTAAGTAAATATTCTTCAACGTTTTTTAAGGGAAACATAATAAATTATAATTTGATTATTAATAAGTTTATTTGTTCTCTCATATGACAACACTAACACAGAGTACTAAATAGTCGAAGAAAAGTTTGGCAGGCGCGCAGGATGGGTGCAGGAGAAGTGAAGTTTACGCGCAGTTTGCGTGCAGTTGACGCGCAGTTCAAAAATTACGACAATACGGTTTAGACGCTAAACGTCAACTTGTATGTAGCGTCACTGCAACTTGATTGCAGCGTCACTGCAACTCAATCGATGCGTCTTAAAGTTACGTGAATTAGGGTGCAGGGGTAAGAGGTGATAGGTCGTTAGGATCAGAAGAAATAGACGTCAAAGGTCGAGAGTTTAGGACGGCCTCAACCTGTGCTAGTACCGTTCTAAATTCTTCGAAAGTTAAATGCGCATTACCTACCACTCGCCGGAGGTGGCACTTACAACTCTTCACTCCAGCTACCCGCAATCCGCCAAAATGAGCTGCGTATGGCGGTATGATCTTGAATTGAATTGCTAGTCGCGTAATTTACTATATCTTGTGAATAATTAGATAGAAATTTTGAAAATTCGTTCATAAGTCCAACAAAACATTTACCATTGTCTGAGAATATTTTAGAAGACTTTGAACGGTAGAGAAATGATTCGCTTTAGTGCTAATAGATAAGCGTCAGTAGTGAGATCGCTGACTAACTCTAGATGTATAGCGTGAGTAGCGAAGCAGACAAATAAACAAATATAATTATTGTAAATGAATTGAAATAATAAAATTGTAAAAATAATGTTTATTTGAAATTAAAATTGGATATTACGAATTGGTTCCAAACGATAGCTACGTCGCTTGGAACGGGTTGATCCCACTCAAGCTTCAAGATCCATAATTTTTGAAGAAGGATTTTAGCTAACATTACCTATAGTCGGACTGAGTAAGCCAAGTGGATCGAAAATTTGAGACACACTGGATAAAATAAAACACTTCGTTATTTGTACTTCGTTATTCGTATTATTAAAAGTAGTAGGTATGATACAAGAATTCATCACTAGTGTTGTTCCACCCTAAGCCTAGTGTACGACAGTTAGTGTGCTCACCTAATGACATATTATCTTTTTGTATAGTTAACGAGTTCGCATTACTACATTGAACAGTATTCGCGTCAAAGATATGAAATTAATTGTAAGTCGCGTTGCTTATTGTCGATTAAGCATTGCCTATACGCTTTTTCGATATCGGCGCAAGCTACGAATCTATGCTGCCGGAATCTAAGAAGAATAGACATCAAAACACCTTGAATTGGCGGACCGACTAATTGCAGATCGTTTAAAGAAATGTTTGTAGTAGACTTTTGGCTTGCATTGAAAACTACGCGTAACAGTAGTGCTATTATGCTTGCGGAAGACGCCGTGATGCGGCAAGAAATAATACAGATTTCCATACGACTCGACTTGAGTCATATGTTCTAATGAAACGTATTCGTGAGTGAAATTTGTATACATCTTTTTATAAATGGTTGATTGTTGTAATCGTTTTTCCAAGGCAAGAAACCGACGCTCTGCGATAGAATATGTATCGCCCAAGAGATCTGGAGATTGTTTAAAAGGAATTTGAACAATAAATCTATCATCATTTGAACGTTTAAAATTATTAATAAAATTATTTTCGCATGCAATCTCTTCATCGCTCATGGGATTGCTCTTTGGCAATTCCTCGAGTTCCCAAAACATTTTCAATTGTGTATCAATGGATTGAGTAAAATTACAGTTAATAGAATTGTCATTTTTTACATTGTTCGTATAAATAGGCCCGGATATAATCCAACCTAAATTAGTATTTTGTAAGAAGGGACCATTTCTTAATCGCATTCTCCCTTCAGCTAATAAGTCCCAAAACTTGTCTGCGCCTATCAATAAGTCGATTTGTTTACGTTCATAAAAAGTAGGATCGGCTAATTGTATGTTGTTAGGTATTTGTAATTGTTCTGTCTGTATTGCAGTGGGTGGCAAGGATGACGTTATCTCATGCAGCACCACGCATTGGAAACGCATAGAGAAAGGGCTGGATCGCGCTTTGATATTAACTTCACATGTATGTGATGAGTTCGTAATTGAATTTCCAACACCTTTTATTTGTAAAGAGGACTGTATCACTGGTAAATCGAGTAGATCGCATAAACGTTTTGTAATGAGACTTCGTTCGCTGCCACAATCGAGTAATGCGCGCGCTACGTGAAATTTGTTATCCCGACCGGCTATTTCTACAAGTGTAGTTGACAACAACACACGTACACTAGAAGATGCGATTTGTTTATCATTGTCTAAGTGTGAAGTATGCGTGTAAGTACTATGAGCGATGCACCCGTCATTCGAGGAGTTGCGAACGTTAGAAACATCGTTAACTGGGATCGAGACAAACGCGCCCGTAGTAGTGGTCAGCTGATCGTCGTGTATTAAAGTATTGTCTTTGATTGCATTTACGACAGGAACTGAATTTGCAATTTTCTAACGTATGTCCTGTACGTAAACAATTATGACATAGATTTTTGTCTTGAATGAGTTTTAACTTATCTTGTAAAGTTAAGTTTAGAAATGTTTGGCAAGTGTATATAGGATGCATACAATTGCACACCAAACATGCGCGTTGATATCTACGAGTATGTTGTGATTATGAATGATGACTGTTTGTAGCTGGTGACACATGACAGTGAACGTTTGAATTGGGTGCTTGTTTGAATGTCTTGTGAATGTTGCCGTGTGTAACCATTAACGTTTCTAACATGTCAGCCCTATCTTTGAGAAACTTAACAAGATGATCTACCTTTACTACCGGTGTCGCATCCTGGGAATCGCCACTGCCCGTAGCTATCGGTATGGAGCCCCTAAACTGTTCCCACTCGCGTTCCGTGGTGCTGTCCAGTTTAGAAACGACCATATAAATAATGAGTGTGTCCCATGAATCGACCGGTTCGTTAAGTAGCTTTAATGCACGCATATTTTTTAAAAGAGTATCGATAAGTTTCCGAATATGTGATGGCGACTCCTTCACAAGATTTTGAATAGAAAAGAGAGCCTTGACATGGTTATGAACCAACAACCTGGTATTATTATACCTATTACATATTAATTCCCAAGCAACCGTGTAATTATTTGATGAAAACTCTAGTGAGTCGATAACTAGTGCTGCTACACTTTTCAACGAAGACTTCAAATAGTGAAATTTCTGAATTGGTGAAATATCTTTATTATTGTGAACTAGAGAAATAAATGTATCTCTATACTCCAGCCAGTGCTCATATGACCCATCAAATGTAGGCATAGCTATGGTTGGTAATTTTACAGCGTGTAAATTGGTATTCGTGCTTGAAGCTATCTCACCAGACGAAAGCATACTCTTAGCTTGAGCAATGATAGAATAATATGAACTTTCAAAGCCTTCTCGTAATTCCAGCTGATGGAAAAGGTCATTGTTGTCCACCGATAATTCTATTTCACTTTGAATCGCATTAAATTCGTTAAAAAATATAGAAGCTCCTTCAATACGCAATTTTAATTCAGCTTGTTTAGTTGGATTTGATGCTAGAAGTTGCGCATCTAAATTATTCACGTATTTGGTAAAATACGTTAATCTACCTCTGATAACACCCCGTTTTTTATTCAAATCGGTTAAAAACTCGTCGTTTTTATTTGAACTATGAGGAGATTTTTCTGGAATTATTGATTTGCTCGTGCTCATTTTGATGGATAACGGAAAGACACGGAGTAAATGAAATTGTACTTACGATTGCACGTATCCAAACCTCGACTAGTAGAAGGTAATGCACAGGATCCACAAAATGGCGGCAATCAAAATCGTAAATTGTACTGAAATTATGAAAAACATGGTATTAACACAGGAAGTAGCTGGGAATGGGAAGGAAACTGGTTGATGTCTCACCGATTTGCACTGTTTGAATCGATGATCTCTCCACCCTTGCCTGTAATTCGTCTTTGGTATAATGTAGCGGCGATTGTGATTTTCTCGTAGAGCGTATGTAGAACGTAGTAGAATATTCGTATTGTTCGCATCGAATATGTATTTATTGTTCGCTTCAAATTGTTTGATTTTCGTAAATATCCGGCTCGAAGGACCAGCTTATGTTTCGTATTGTATTTTCGCATAATTCGCATTAAAAGAAAGAAAATTGGTTTCAACGTATATAATTTCTTGTTCGCGTAGACATATCGTAGTTGACAATTGATTATTTAAAAAAAACAGAGTTCTTAAACAATTTATGACGGACACAAAATTCATGCCAGTATGTTGCGGCGTTAACAGTATGTTACCGTTGTAAAACAGATTTTATCGTAGTATTTCACCTGAGGTCGTCCGTCCCCTGGGGCCACCTGGGGCCACCTGGGGCCACCTGCGGGACCTCATGCAATATTTATGGCGCTCAGATCTGTGCGAGGTTCTATCGGACACGGCTACTGCATCTCCTCTGTTTACAACTTGTAACGTCAAGATTGAACAACTCACAAAATTTATTTCCATAGTAAAATCAAATTCAAATTCAAAAATATTTTATTCGTATAGGTAACACTGACACACTTTTAAATGCACTTATGCAGCTCAGCATAATAACAATATTATGATTTCATCAGGTATGAATCATTGTTTCGTCATTATAATTCCGCAGCTACCGTACCTATTTTTTAGGGTTCCGAAGTAAAATCGGAACCCTTATAGTTTCGTCATGTTCGTCTGTACGAAGCATAGCGCCGAAACCCTTAGTGTTAGAAAGCTGTAATTTGGCAGGGATATAATATAATACATAAACATTTTTGAAGTGAAAACTTCTTTAGTACGGGGGTGATTTGAAATTCGATGAAACGAAAACGGGACAGTAAAAAGAGACAGACACATAAACGAAAGTGAGATAGGAAGCATTGTACAGGGGTAGGGGGAGGGGAGGGGGAGATAAGGGGGAGCGTAAGGGGGAGGGAAAGGTAGAGGGCAGGTTTAGGAGGAGGGGAGTATAAAACTTACAATTATCTTCTTCCCGAAATTTTACATTCGTCTCATTATCTTGAAAACAAATTTAAATTTTTGAAGGTTTCACTTCTACCACGTGTGAACTGTACACATTTTAATTTTTTTCAGGGTACCTCCCCTGCAGGTAACGTGAGGATGAATCTTTGTGAGGTATCGTTGAAAAGGTCTTTCAAAAATATCATGGATCTTCTAAGACCATTTTTGGATTTAGGGGTCTGTATGCGAAATATTAATTTTGGTTAGAGTTAAGTGCCCCCCACCCCCCTGCCGGCTAAACGGTTGGAGTTGGACAAGTGAAAGAATTCTCAAAATTAGGTTATACATAATATGATGAATTTACAAGGAAAAAACAATAATAAATAATAACATGGAAAGATGCGTTTACAATAAAAAAGTCAAAATGGCCAAATTGTTGGTTTGGCCCATTTAAACTAGGGTCCTACCCTTCGATAACTTATAACCTGGAAGACGGACCCTGGAAGATTATAGATCGATGATAGGACCCATCGAAATTGACATTTGCATGCCATATTGTAAATAGTTAATTGTGAGATGTAATGATCCTTGTGCAACCACAATTATTGCAAATGAGTTTGACAACTTGATCACGGTGTTAGTGTTGTGGCATTCAGAGATTACATTGCATTACATTTAAAGTACTGCCGCGGCCGCTGGCAATATTATCTTACCTAACGAGACTCTACAGTCTACAATATACTGTAACTGCTCAATTACAAGGTGTCATATCACCTAATTACATGCTTTCTCCTTGTCTGTAACGTACACTGGTGACACCTGCTAGCCATAAATTAGTTGGAAGGTCTCAAGTGTCGCTGTTACATGTAATAAAAGTCACTGGTTAGCAAATTGTGTAATTCTATGAATTGTGTAACGATAACACATTAACAAGCTCATTCAGTTGTGTTGTTTATATTATATCGCAGTCACGAGTAATCTTACCTGTGCACATTTCGATACAATGAAAATGCATGGCAGCAATATTTTTACAAACTGGGTTATTGCTAATGTGATATTATAATTTAAAACCTAATCATTTCGACGAATAGGTTGTATTCGTTCTATGTATTACGAACCTAAACGTTTTGTCGAAAAGGTTAGACAGCGACAAGTGCGGCATGCGGCATGCGGCATACAGCATGCGGCATACAGCATGGGGCATGTGCATAATGGCATATAATTGCACAACGAGCTGTGCGTTAGCAGAGATTCACTCCATGCGCCAATAGCCCATTGGTGCGCACTATTATTGGTAATTTGCAGCCATTACAGCGATCGCGTAGGCCGCGTATAAATAGCACGCCACTAATAATAAATGTATGTCATGTCTGTACATGGAATCCGCCGGCTATAGTAGGTATATGCATCGACGTGTGATAAACTGATGTTCTCATTCGATTTTGCGCATTTATCACATAATTTAAAATATATTATTATCCACTGCCCCACTAACATCCTGCCAAATATCGCTAGGATTGCCTAAATCGCTCCAGATTACTTCCGAATGAACAAATAAAACAAACAGAAGAAATCATATCATCTCTGTAAAACGTAAATACAAATACTGTGTAATGCAAATATTCACATTGTAGAGACTATTTACAAAGTTTTATTTACAGTACTTGTATCCACATTTTGAACCAAAATTATGATAATTTCTGTGTTAAAGTATTATATTGTCATGTCACGTGTTAAGAATGTTACTTAAACTTAGTTATAATTATGCTTTCCAAAATCAAGAAGAAGAAAAAAATCAAGAAGGTATATTCTACTACAAGACACACCTAGCATCCCTTGTAAACACTAAAACGTTATCCAGAAGACGGGTTCGCAGAGATCCTCTTTAATTCAGTTTTAACGACCTACACTTGTACAAGTCACAAGATTAACAGAACTCAGAAGTCTTTTTAGCCTGTAACATAATACCATAGACGACAGTCGACAGTCGACACCGACAACACACGTAAAATGAGTTCTATGTTCAACGTTGCCCCGTGCCCGTGGCCGTGCCCGTGTTGACGGATGACGACAATCCATCAGATTTATTAGCCCTCTTAGCTTTTAACGGGTTTGACATCTACACTCCCCCCGGCTTCGCATGTGCAGGACATTTAGTGTCTAACTTATTTTTAACCGACTTCAAAAAAGGAGGAGGTTATCAATTCGACTGTATTTTTTTTATGTTTGTTACCTCAGAACTTTGGACTGGGCGAACCGATTTTGATGATTCTTTTTTTAATCGAAAGCAGGCGCTTGTCATGTGGTCTCACATAAATTTGAACGAGATCTGACAACTGTGTAGTTTTTGAGACTTTGAAGTCGGTTATTTTTAACCGACTTCAAAAAAAGGAGGAGGTTCTCAATTCGACTGCATTTTTTTTTTTTTTTTTTTTTTTATGTTTGTTACCTCAGAACTTTGGACTGGGCGAACCGATTTTGATGATTCTTTTTTTAATCGAAAGCTGGTGGCTGTCATGTGGTCCCATATAAATTTTATTGAGATCTGACAATGGCATCCATGATAAAACCACATAAGTCGTAAATTTGTGTTAAGATATGCGCGACAAATTGACGAATAACTCAATATCACGCCAACCGATTTCGATGATTCTTTTTTTAATCGAAAGCAGGTGCTTGTCATGTGGTCCCACATAAATTTGAACGAAATCTGACTGACAAGTCGTTTTTGAGACTTTGAAGTCGGTTATTTTTTGTTAGTAAAATTTAGATTATTTGTTAGTAAAATTTAGATTATTGTTAGTAAAATTTTAATTATTCTGTCATAATTTTGTGTTCGAGTAAATAAATTATGCTATTAGAAGAGCTTTGCACGCTAGTAACTCCCGGTCGACACGACTTTCCCCGACTGCTTTAACTATCATCCTTTTCCAGCTGGTGTACACAAAACCTTCGTGAATTATATAAAAAATGAAAACCTGTTGAATTTATAACATTCAGACATAATGACGCGGCGAGGGATTTTAAGACAAGTACTTTCGAGTACCTAGTAGAGGAAGAAGCGGCTCTCTCTCGCGAAACTCTCCTACTGACCATAACAGAGCGCCTCTTTTGAAACCTACTATGTATTCATTAAAGTACTTAGAAAAGTTTTTCATCGTAAGAATTCCGTTGAAACACTCGATAGGACGCCTTTGATATAAAAAATCACAATGAAGTGTGAAATGACAGACGGATTGAAAACGGAGGCGGCGCTAGAATCGTCAATGATATTAGAACTTATACGTTTACCGTAGCCAAATGGGTCGTAATGTTTGTGACGAGGATTACCTTTCACCTGCTGCCCTGCAGGCTGGCCCGCTGGCCCCGCTGCCCCGCTGCCCCGCTGCCCCGCTGCCCCGCTGCCCCGCTGCCCCGCTTCCCCGCTTCCCCGCTGCTGCTGTACAGACCTCGTACGGAATGTTTACAGCCGCTCGTAAAGATAACCAGCCGCTGCGCTGATCGCTCCACTTAAAATAATCTCTACACGCGGGAAGAGATGGAGATAGCTGGAACACGAAATAACATAATGACGACCCGCGACCACGGCAGTCGGCACCGTTACTATTGTGTTTAGGGATTATTGTCTTTAACAGTTCAAACGATCCCCTTGACAAATGATAATACATGTCTTCATGAAGCTGTTTCATATGAGTACCTATTTAAATAAATAAGTCCAACATTATACACTTGCTCTACATATAAAAAGACATACTTCCAAAATTGTTCACCACGCGATGTTTTGAAAATTCGTAAGTCCTTGGTGATGGGCTCCGATTTCCGCACTAGTCTCTAGGTTGCGCCATTGTTAATTGTTTATTTTCACACATTTGTTCAGGAACATACAAGACATTAAGCATGGAGTTTATCGAAACATCGTGACGCCCATAGAGGTATTATTATTAGGTGACGCCTCTAGGAATCCTACTCTGTGACACAGTATAAATATTACGAGTATATACCTAATGTCCGTAATATTCGCAATATATAAGGTGTAAACTATGCTAAGCCGCTTAATTATGTTGACGCGGGCGCCAAGAGCTCCGACTCTATGGATTTTTGTTCAAATGTATACAACGTTTAATGATTGAGCAATTCATCATATTGCCTAATTATTTGAAATTCTAAATGACAAATAAAATAAATTTATCAATTAAAATTCATATTAATATGGTTAACTCTCGGTATAATTATTTCATGAAGGCTATTGCCCTGAGGCTTGAGCTTATACAGTATACGGACAATAGACTGAATAAGACAGGAAAGAGCGCTCGCCTGACGAGGACACCGGGCGGGCCCCGGGATGTCCACGAAATGAATCCTGTATTCATATTGTATGTACCCAAACTACGGTTCTCACACAACGAATCACACACACGTAGAGTCTGTAATGTTCCTTATTTGTTACAAAGTTGATTATTATCTGTGATCGAATGAGCATAAGCAGCAGCTATACACATTTATAACTATACAATTCCGATGTGAATGTTTTCATAACTAGTCAACTAGTAAGTGGTCTATCGGAAACAATCTAAAGTTCGCCAACCTTTTAAAAGTTTTTCTCGTGTGTATTGGGTACAGACGGTACAAGGGCTCCAACTCCACGACAGATGGAGCCGTCTCCCGTCCTCAAAATTGTCCTTCATTTTTCCAACCTGCGTGTGGGTCATTTAATGTGGTGCTCGTAGACAGTCGTCGAGTGGTCGCACGAACTGCACTGACTGCCGACTTCTAGTCCCGTTATATCTTTGTTCACGACCAATATCGCCGCGGGACAAAAACGGCCAAATGCTTCCATGTATTCAGTTAAAAAAATAATGCATTCCATCAGGTATTAGCAGGCATTAAATGTAGGATTTATGAACGAAAAGCATGAAATAAAAAATATTTATAATTTAATTTAAACTACTATTGTCAATATTTACTACTGATTAAATTAAAGCCAGGGTTGACATGCGTACCTACTGAATTCGCTTCACATCATTTCCTCTCAACCGTCCATGATTCTTGTATCTCACAACAAGCACAAGGACGTGCATTGTGAAGCGGACAGGGTCAGTCAGTATATCAAATCAATGCAGGATTAACGTGACATCATTAGGCTCATTCCGAGAAATTTTAAAGCAGACGATTAATGATTCTGTCTCCCAAGAGCTGAAGGACACTACTTCCATCTCTCACAATTACTTGATGTACATAAATAATAATTAATCAGTTTGCAAACACTTATCATTATCTTTCTGTATTATTTTATGTTGTCGTTGATCGATGAGGACGTATACAAGATAATTAATGGAGAGACCATATTTCACGCTGAAGTCTGAACTTTGTTGACCACAGCCTTGAAACGAGACAAAAAGGATCTTTCGTTTTCCTACTGCTACACCTGGAAACATTTCCAAGTGCGGCTGTCGAGTTTGGGCGAGGGCTCTCGGGACATTCAGTTTCAGAGTAACGTTTGATGACGGGGCTCACTTGCCAGTTGCCGGTAATGTTATGATCTAATTTATAATATTTGCTAGCACAGATGGAGCACTTTTAAAACGTTATTCATATTTTCCAGAAGGAACACTTGAGTTTTGAATCATAAGTTTGCTTTCGATTGGATTGCCTACATTAGAGCAGTCAGCGGTTACGCATTTCCTTCCATTGAACTGTGAATTGCTGAGGCCAGGCCCCGGGCTGAGTCGGCCGTAGTCCGTAAGTGACCGAGCAGCAAAATCGGTCGCTGCTGTCGTTTGAAAAGTATACAACTAGTTGGTCAATGGTTATATTATGTAACTGCGCCACTCCATGGCTAAGTTGAAAATGTAATGCACTTGGTATTTAACAGTAAGGCGCTCCACCCACTGAAGACGCGTCCCGCCGCGGTGCGCAGAGCGACGGATAACACAACTGCGCGCGGGGCAATTTCCCGCGCGGTGCCGCGTCGGCAGTGTGTTGTGCTAGGCGTGATTTCTATACAAATTGACATAATTGCATACAATGGTAAAATCTGCCATCCCGCGCACCGCGACGGGGCGCGGTGCAGTGGGTGGAGCGCCTTACCGTAAATAAAATATTTACATAATTACTGGTAAATACGATATGCCTTCATAAAAAAGGATTATACGCTGTTAGAAAATAAAATTACTGCTTCGTTTAGGTTATTTTTGTCGCACAGTTCATTCACGCACGTCACGTCGCATGCAGTCAATGTTGGATTTTTTTAATCACTAACACGCAATAAACAACTTTACACTTATAGTTCAACATAAATTATTTATAGTTTTCTTACTTTGCTTAAAAACTTGTAAAGTCTCTATCGCCCCAACTCAGAGTCACTCACGGTTACTTAAATCGCTCCTTAGTACAGAATTTGTATTGTGATTCTCTACTAAGGAGCGATTTAAGTAACCGTGAGTGACTCTGAGTTGGGGCGTATGTCTTTGAGTCTCATCAGTTTTCTAACTGTTGTGCTATCAGCCTGTCACCAAGACTGCAGTTAAAGAGGTCGTTTCAATGCAGTTTCAATGAAGGAAGGTTGTTTGGGATATCACGTGTCCGCTTTTTTTGTTTTTAGTCTGCGAAACTTTTTTTCCAAAACTTTGTTATCATGCATCCAAAAGATTTGTAGATTGTAAGTACTTCGTGTGTAAGAATCGTAGTTAAATTAGCCCCTTTATAGAAATTTGATAATAATATTTGTCAGTTCGCCTTACAGTTCGCTTAAATTCTGGTGTTGAAACTTTTGTACCAGTACAGTCTCGGCAGACAGACAGACAATCAGAATGGAGCTTCTGACGCCCGACAACACATCGAGCTCGCGCGTCGCTTCCGACAACGACACCCGACACCACCCTCGCGGCGTGCGGCTGCGGCATGCGGCGTGCGGCTGCGGCATGCGGCGTGCGGCTGCGGCGTGCGGCGCGCTGGCTCGTTGGCCTTTACCAACAGTACCGCTCAGTGCTGACTACTGGCGACCTTAATAGGAGAGCATCAGGTTACAGGAATTACACGCGACACGCGATCCACTCCGTCTGGACTCCGGACACATGTTGTGAATTGTGATGTTGCTACAACAACGCTTTGTTCTCACTAACTCCGCCTCGCTCATTAGTGCGCACAGCCGCACACCGCATTCCTAGAGTCTAGACCTAGTAGCCAGTAGGTACGTACAGTTATAGTACGTTAATGTTATAGTAGTGTACAATGTACTTCCCTAGATCCTAAATGGTTTGAAACTCAAATAGATACTATCAAACGTGGCAATTATTAACTACCCAAGAAGAGAGATGGCTATAAACGGCATCGATGCTCTCTTTGAGGATAGTTAGTAGTCTTTCGACTGTTTAGACCAAGAGATAAAGTAGCCTTGCTTGTCAGTTAAGTGTTGGTAGCGAGCAGCGACATGTTCGTAAGGCTTCACTTATGGATTACATTATCAATATTATTATTAAGTCATTAATACTGCTATTATTTCTTTCTGTGAAGCCCGCCTGGCTAGCCTCCACCCTTGAGCTTGAGTCAGCCGCCAAACGACTCGTCGTGTTCCGGCTGGGGGATTGGGAGCCACTTTTTAGGGTTCCGAAGTATAATCGAAACCTTTATAGTTTCTTCATATCCGTCTGTCCGTCCGTCCGTCTCACAGCCTACTCCCCTAAAGGTAACGTGACGATGAATTTTTTATTCGTCACGTACCCTATTGTGTGGGGTATCGTTGAAAAGATCTTCCAAATATTATGGGTTTTCTAAGACTATTTTTGGAATTAGAGTCAAGTGTCCCTCCCCTGCTGGCTAAACGGTTGGACAAGTGAAAAATTTCTCAAAAATAGGTTATAATGAATTTACAAGGAAAACTGTCACAGCTATGTTAGCATAAAGTATTCGTAGTTAATGAGTAATAGTCGATAAACTTACTACTTCGGAACCCTACATTGCGCGTGGCCGGACACGCACTTGCCCACATTTCCATGAGCGACGGAGGGACGGTCGACCATCAGATGGGTCGTCAGTTCGATGGTCGACTACTTACAAGAAACAATCAACACCCACCAGTCGCCAGCCGCCGCGCCAGCCGCTGTTCAAGATGATGACTTCCGACCGTGCAGTGTGCAGGCGAGTGCGTTATAAATTGTAACTTATAGTGCATGCAAGGGGTCTGGGAGTTATTTTATTATTTGTTCTTTTATTGCGTTAATATTTAGTCCAGTGCCGATAATTTTTGAAACGAAAAAAAATTATAGTAGAATGAAACCTATTGCAAAAGGAAGAGAATATAACGAAGATTATAGGAAAAATAAATTACGGGCGATCTGAGGTCTTCGCATGTTTTTTGCCATCTCATATGCAATCAATGAAATTCGAAATTTTTTTGCGAAAATCTCTACTTTCTAATGGTATATAAAAACCTATACACTAATATGGTAAATGTTCTCAGAAAATGCAATGAAAAGACTACTATTTTCGCATGTTTTTTGCAATCTTATATGCAATCAATGGAATCCGAATTTTTTTTGCGAAAATAGTAGTCGTTTCATTGCATTTTCTGAGAACATTTACCATAGTAGTGTATAGGTTTTTATATACCATTAGAAAGTAGAGATTTCAACGAACAAGAGGACTACCGACTTTTAAAAAAAATCAGATATTTTGACGTGAGATTTTTCGACTGAAAATAAGGTTGTTTTTTTGATTTAAGGTTAAAATAAGTTGTAAAAAATTTTTTTTTTTAATCAAAAAAATTACAGTATGTTAAGGACATACAAAGGTAAGTTTTCACCAAATTTCGTGATAAAAAAAATGTTTTTTGTAAAAGATAAAAATAAAAAACCAAAAACGTGGTTTTTTGAATTTTTCACATAAATTTTGAGGTTATGTAAAAGAGTGTAAATACAAAAGTTGTAGATCTTTTTATTGCCTACAACTTTGCCACTCAACTTTTTTCAATAGGACTTGTAGTTTTTCCGGAAATCGAGATAAACCATTTTTTTCCCTTAAACCCCCCCTCCCCCCCCCCTTCCCGACCTCAGATCGCCCGTAATTTATTTTTCCTATAATCTTCGTTATATTCTCTTCTTTTTGCAATAAGTTTCATTCTACTATAATTTTCTTCCACTTTTTACCGTTTTTAGAGCTATCGGCACTGGGCTAATTATACAATGACATATTTAAATGTAAATTGAAACTTCAAACAAAGAATTAAACATTCCATACGAATTGCTGTTTTAGCTGCAGTCTGCTCTGCAGGCAATGCAAGTTGTCTGAAGAAAGTTTGTATTTGAATGTTAATGAAGCGAAACGTGGCAATTTGAGTCTGTGTGTATACCTCTGTTATCGACTAACAATAAAATTAATGTCCAACTGAAAAATCATCTCTGAAATGACGTTAGAGCACGCAGTTCGCGGGAAACTCAATTAAATGAGCCGGATGTAGCGGCAGCCGGCTCCACACCACACCTACCTGTGTTATAATGAAATCATCAGCTAGCCACTTCAATCTTCATCTCCATGTTCCCTCACTTACTTCACTACACAATCACTACACGAACCACTCGTCATCACAAGCGTCGAGCTCTCCGATACGAGCTAATAGATACCATGTAATATACGAGTAGCTCATAGTACTTAGTGCCAGTCGAAAATACAGTAAAAAGCGAAGCAAATGCCGTTTACAAAAAAAATACTGAATTTTAATTTCTCTATAAACGTACTTATAAATCAATGTTGCGTGCAAGAATAAATACCGGGCAGCATGAATAAACTTCATAAAACGTCGCAATGGAAAAACCAAATATAAACATCGCCCTGAGACCGATAAAAAATTCCCAAATAAAACGGGTAGTGTGTTGTGTAGGGCGCGGGGAGCGGGGGCGAGGAGCGGAGGGGGGGGGGCGTCCAAACACGACGGAATCAACATTATAATTTGATCCACCGGTTTAACTGTAAATATCTCACCGAACGAAAGTACTCGAGTATAAAACAAAAAGTTGATGAGAAAGTTTCCAACTTCCAGTCCATTATTTTCACTGACTCCAATTACCCTTTTATTCAAAATGGAGTTTATTTTTAAAACCTCTCATATAATATGTACGAGTATAACGTAGGGGTGTGTAAACTAAGTCACCTCGTGGTATGGGTAGCTTATTATTACATAATTATATAGGTACAATTTTAAATTCATATGTACCGTACTATTGTTGCGTTTCAATTTGTAAATACATAAGAAGGATTTACTGACACCGAGTTACATTATATCACAATAATGTCCTGTGGCCTCTTCGTAAATTCTATCGAACGGCCACAATTAGACCTTTGTAATGTAACACCATTTCAAAAGATAAAATGGTATATAAAATATTCAGGACTTTTTCAGAATATTAATGAACTAGTAAACAAAATCCTGAGAAGATAAATATAGAATACGCTGTCCCGGACTTGTTGTTAGGCTTCTCACGAGGAACTGTAAAGCTATTCATTATCCTTGTAACTTGAACTATTCACGGAGCGCACGCCCTGCAAGCTCTGAGAAAGCTCTGATTTGCTCCACAAGATGCACGTACTTTTCCGACTTGACGAATATCATCGTGGTTCTAAACTAATTGATATAGTTATTTATTAGTCCAATTATTATATCTTATATGAAATACAAAAATCATGACACTCGTTTAAATGGTACCTTTTGTATTAACTACTTTACTCCAATTGCTATGGAAAAACATAATTATTATTACAAAGTACACACATAAGTACACATAAGCATCAACACTATTTACGATTGAACAAACCCTGGCGTCGCCGGGATCCGTCCGGGATCCGTCCGGGATCAGACCCGACACACATGCAATCATCCGGCTCACGCATCAAATACACTAATAAAATAAAATCCATATTTTAAACAAACAATTTCGCTATAAAACGTGCGCTATTAAAAAGTCCACTGTGCTCATTTGATCGACCTCAATCCGTGGCATATATGTGATCTCATGAGGACGTTGCACAAGCAGCACGAGGCACTCGAATGTATGTACAGTGTACAGTGTACAGTGTATAGCGGCGTCATGGCGTGTGGTGGCCGGTGGGTCACGGTGATTGTCGATGGGTGGATGTAAACCAGCAGAACCTCAAACAAACAGCGCGATGTTTGCCGACCGCTCGGCGCTCCCTCGGCCGCCCCTGCCGCCCCTGCCGCCCCTGCCGCCCCTGCCCGTCGCCGCCGCGCCGTCTGATTACCGATCAACTGTTTATTTGTTACTAAACATTACAGACCAATTGTTGTACACACACATCTACTGAATCAACCACGCACCACATTTAATATTGCTTTAAAGTTTACACTTCTTCTTCATCCAGGATAAACGATACCGATTGCGGTAGTAGCGGGCTTAGATTGTTTTCAAATCTATTTATTTCTAGTAACTGACCGACAAAGGAGTTGATTACCTGATTGTAAATACAGTCAAACTTGGTCAGACCTGGACAAGAGAGAACTGGGTAAGCAAGAAAACTCCATTCCGACATTTCCGCGTCCCGCAACTTCGTTTGCTTAGAATCTAGATATTTGTTATACCCTTCCCAACAGCTGCTGCAACTAAATGAGATCTAGTGTATCGACTAGAGAGATCCACTGGCGTTATGTCTGGTTGCCAAGTATACATGTTTTAAAAAAATTTAAATACATTTTTTTCTATAATATATTTCTATAGAGTTTATGACAGACATTTTTATTAGTCGTTCGTCAAAGTTTACGACACTAGTTGAGTTGATTTTTGAGTTGTTGTCTTGTTTCAGAGTTCCCTCAATATAGACACGAGCTTGTTCGGAAATTACTTTAATATTACTGAATTGGGTTAATACTCTCTTTGAGGATCCATTCACGTTGTAGATAATAATAAACTTAATTTAGATAATCCATACTAATATTATAAATGTGAAAGTGTGTTTGTTTGTTTGTTTGTCCGTCTTTCACGTCGCAATGAAGCTGTTATATGGTATGGTTTTTGTGTGGGAGATAGTGAGGAGGGTGGAGAGTAAGGTAGGCTACTTTTTACCGTGGTAAAACATCCCCATGGGAAGATCGATATTTTGTTAGTTGCTAGATATTTAGTTCCGGATGTTGTTAATAGATGGCGTTAGAAAAATTCACTTGCATTTCACGCTATCAAATGATACATATAAATTACTTAAGTCATAGGCAACTAAGTCTAAGTAAAAGTAAGTAAGTAGGATTTGTAAAAAATCGATCTCTACCGCGGGCGAAGCTGCGGGCAACAGCTAGTATTACTACTAAGTAGTACTACTACTAGAGTTTCCACTAGGAATACTAAACTAAATAAAGATACTAGATCTAGTTGTAGCGAAACTACTGAAACTAGATAAATGTTGAAGAGTATATTTTATTCTCTCGAAAACATTGACAAATGTTCCAATTTTCGAAAGTCAATAATTTATTCAGTATGTAAATGTATAAAATCAGTCAGTTAATTCCTTTACAAATATGGCAGATATAATGAGATGGAGGCTCTTAACTGGCTATCGTGATAATTCAATAATAGAAAAGTGCAACTTTAAGATATTATATCGCTGGACGGCCGGTAATTGGAAGGGAAAGTGCGTCGACTGTCGGCACGGGCTCCGATACATTTAACTCGATAGTGGCGGCCTCGGAGCTCTCGCGCTGCATCAGATCGAGATTCCCGATCGTGATTCGATCACGCCACGTCTTATACGTACGTTAATAAATTAGAACCTATCAAGATCTGAGCGCTGCACTCGAAACAACATAATATCTAGAGCATTAAGGTGGCCACGTCCATTCATTAAATTACCGCGAATTAAATTAATTTTATTCGCTATTTTCAAAACTCAATATAGGTATTAATGTATTATCATCGTTTAATATTTAGGCAAGAGAGAAAGAGGACAAAGGAGCTGATTGTCTTTACACGGTTACACCCTACCGATCTCTGATATTCATTCAGTCCACAGTCGAAACTCAAGGGGCTATCCCCGCTTTCCTCGGCTCTGTTTGGTAGAGCCGTACAGCTATCAGACTGAGCAACGTTTTAAAATTACGTGCGATACATCTGACGTTATGTTATGTGTGTGATAACAATCTTTATTTCTGGATGTTAATACTTGTTATATTTTGTTTCCTTACTTTAAAATAATATTGTGGGGGGTCTCGAATTGCTAACACCCTAGATTACCTACAAGGGAAGCCTAGCAAGGAGTTATGAATCCTAAAGGTGGTTCGTGCTTGAAATGTTATATTTTCCTGGCGACCGCACGGTCCGCAGTCCGCACGTAACCCAACACCGCTCACAAACCGCACTTGAATACATTTTTCCGCAAAGCGATTGATACTGGCCGGAGTGGCCGGGCGGCCCACGGCCACGCCACGCCGGCGCGGCGGCGGCGGGCGGCTGGCCTTCTCTTCTTCGATACAGTCAATCGTATCTTTAACTATCCTTAAAGTGACACTTTAACAAGTTTAATGTAGTTGTTACAAACCTGACTGTATTACGTTTTAGGTAATTAGTGTGCACGCCAATAACAAGTTATTACATTTGTATGGACTTCAAACAGGATCCATCAAGGATAAATGGAAGAGAGATAGAGTTTACGACAAAGTTAAATTACTTTTGAGAAACTGATTGAAGACTACAGAGTACAGAGTACAGAGCATCTGGCTGCTAAGCATTAATAATAAAGCTGCGCGGTCGAGTTGTTTCAAAGGAAACGGCAAGTTGCAAGTTATTCATCATGGAACGCGGAGTGCAGCCGCAGCCGCAGCCGCAGCCGCAGCCGCAGCCGCAGCCGCAGCCGCAGCCGCAGCCGCGGCGCAGAGCAGACTATACATTACAAACAGATTGATTTATCTTTATCATAGCCGAATACTGTTAGCATTAAGCAGCTTGAATTGCACAATCTCAAATAAGCTGCATAATAAATGTTGGTGGGGCGCTGGGAGCTGCGTACCGGAGCCTCAATGTTAGATGACTGAACTCGTTTGGCTGCATTATTTGAATGTTTTATATAATTATAAAAAGATCACACAGCTTAGATCAGTAATATAATTATTATTAATAGTCACTTTCTGTGAGTTGATCATCATCAACTCACATCATCACAACATCATCATGATTGATGAAGGTGATGTTGAAGTACAAGTTTTCACGTGTAAGAATTTAAATATGGGTAATTAATAATTACCTATTAATAAAATCGCTAAGTCGGTAGATATATACCGGCCGGGGCCGGGGCCGAGAGACGAGCCGAACGATGAAGACAAACAATAAGCTACCGAATCCACACAAGTACATAAATAAGCATGCGTACATTGTACAATATTGATCCACTCTCGAATAAAACTAATTTATTTGTTAGTAAAACGTTACAACCTTACAAGTGTCAATAATACAATGCAACAAACGTTCACCTGTCGGCGGCGCAGCGGCGGCGGCGAGGTAATGACCTACTACCCGACGCTGCCCCACGCTCCCCCACGCTCCCCCACGCTCAACCGATCCCTTGTCTTGCGAACCTGTTGCTGGGCAATGCGGCCGGTGACACCGGTGGCCCCAGTGCAGCAGGGTCCCGCTGGAACATGACTCCCTTTCAAGGAATAAGCGCATCACAAGCCGCGGTTCAATGATCTCCATATCCTTATACAAATAAACACATGTTGATATATGGGATGCGATAAACGTGATGCTAATGAAATAAGTGATATGATACGTTCTAATTTTGACCGCAGCGGGACATTATGATTATCCATTAACGTTAAAAACAAGACATCCTTAAACATTATTTCCTAACAATCAAATTGTTCCCACATTTCGAGACGATCCGTGTGGCGCAATGGTTACCATACATTGTCAATAACAACCGACAACGTCACCAAATATTACCTGCCTCACGCCCTACGCTCTCAGGTCATTGACTCGTTGACTACAAGTCACGTTTTATATCCAATTTAGCAAATTTTTATTTGACAAAGAAAGGTTGTTTGTACTTTGTACCAGCCCTTCAGTAAAAATGTTCATAAAAATTACCCAACACAAATCCTTTAACAGTCAACGTGGGAGCCGTCCACTTACTTTCTGATAACAATTTTTTTCGTCGAGTTACTACGAAAGAATTACGAAAATACAGTAAAACATTTTCCTGTTGCGATCCGCAAATGAGTGTTTGGCGGGAGTTGGGACAAGCGGCAACTTTTGTTGATCATGCGTCACAAATATGTAAAAACAATCACGCAACATGATATATTATATAACGTTATTGTGTCCTCAAAGCAAAAAGCGAATTTTTTATACGCTTCCGAAAGTTATAAAAAAACTTTTTTTTGTGGAATCCCCATCTGATGGTAAGTGGCTATCGTCGCCCAAATAATATTAGTAATAATGGCATTAATAAACAATTAAAATCAATATTACCAATATAATCCCTCCGAGGGGCTCTACCACCAACGGGCCGGATTCGATCGCCTCTTACGACACCCATCCGGCGTGGGATTGGGGTTAATTTTTCCCCCAGTTAGCTTTGTAGTCCAGAGGTTGGTGGTTATTCGAAGCCACCCCAATACGACAAAAAAATTTCAACAACTGAATGTAAGATTTTATTTCCAGCAAATTATTTGTCTACTGGTTCTGACTGCGCTTAGTGCGGTGCGTGTAGCACATAAGCCCCAAAAAGTATATTATTTATTATGTAAGTAAGTACCCCAGCGCAAGTGGACTTGGATAAGCCCTGATGGTTCAACTAAAAGTGAAATAGACTTCATTCTGGCAGACAAACGGCATATATTTAATGATGTCTCTGTGATCAGCAGGTTTAAAACCGGAAGCGATCACCGACTTGTAAGAGGCACATTAAATATCAACGTGAAGCTGGAACGGTCACGCCTGATGAAGTCTACGCTCCGCCCAACACCTGTCCAAATCCAGGGCTCTGAAAGCTTTCAACTCGAGCTACAAAACCGTTTTGCGGGCCTGGAATCATGCGTTTCAGTGGACGAGTATAACACAAAGATGGTAACAGCTGTCCACGAGATAGGATCAAAGTTCTTTAAGACCCGCCCCAGTGGAAGATCTCAGGTTCTCTCAGAACATACTCTCGGTCTAATGAGGGATCGGCGGGAACTATGTGTGCAGTCTCCAACCTCGATGTCAAAGTACCGACGGCTCAATAAACAGATCTCACGGTGCAGACGACGCGATATACGAAGTTATAACACAAATCGTGTAAAAAACACTATTGAGCGGAACCATGGCTCCAAAGTGTTCGCTGGAGATCTGTGTATTGGTCAAAGTCAGATTACGAGGTTGAAGACCGAGTCCGGCACCATAGTCTCGACGAAGCCCGAAGTTCTGAGAGAAACTGAGAGATTCTACGGACAGCTGTATGCCTCCTCGCAAGCCCCACCTCCCCAGGAGGAGAGAGACAAGCGTGCTCAATTGACCCGGCACTATACCGAAGATATCCCGGACGTCAGCCTGTATGAGATTAGGGAGGCTCTGAAACAGCTTAAAAACAACAAGGCACCGGGTGATGACGGGATTACAACAGAGCTGCTGAGAGCTGGTGGGAAACCCCTCCTTGTGGCGCTCCAAAAGCTGTTCGATTCCGTCATCAATACTGGGACTACCCCGGAAGCGTGGGGCAGAAGTGTGGTGACGCTGTTCTTCAAAAAGGGCGATAAAGCCCTTTTGAAGAACTACAGGCCCATCGCACTTTTGAGCCACGTTTATAAGCTATTTTCTAGGGTCCTCACTAATCGCATTGCACGCAGGCTTGACGACTTCCAGCCTCCCGAACAAGCAGGATTCCGAAAAGGCTACAGTACCATAGACCACATACACACACTACGGCAGATTATACAAAAGACCGAGGAGTATAATCTGCCACTGTGTGTTGCCTATGTGGACTATGAGAAAGCCTTTGATTCTATCGAGACCTGGGCAGTACTAAATTACCTTCAGCGGTGCCGGATCGACTACCGGTATATCGAGGTGTTGAAGTGTTTGTACACATCAGCCACCATGTCCGTCAAAGTACACGACACAGCAACGAACCCTATCCAACTGCAGAGAGGTGTCAGACAAGGGGACGTCATATCCCCAAAACTGTTCACCGCTGCGTTGGAAGACGTGTTCAAGCTGATGGAGTGGAAACGACGTGGCATTAACATCAATGGCGAATACATCACACACCTGCGATATGCCGATGATATAGTCATCTTGGCGGGTTCCCTGCAAGAACTTAGTACAATGCTCGGGGACTTGAACAGCGCCTCACAACGGGTGGGTCTTAAGATGAACATGGACAAGACGAAAATCATGTCGAATGTCCATGTCACACCCGTACCAGTTTTTGTTGTTGGCGCTGCTCTCGAAGTTGTAGACGAATACATTTACCTAGGACAAGTGATCCAAATGGGTAAGTCCAACTTCGAGAAAGAAGTCAATCGTAGAATCCAACTCGGATGGGCTGCGTTCGGGAAACTGCGTCATATCTTGTCGTCCAAAACACTACCTCAGTGCCTGAAGTCGAAGGTGTTCGAGCAGTGTGTGTTGCCAGTGATGACATACGGATCCGAGACGTGGAGCTTCACTATTGGCCTAATGCATAAGCTCAAAGTCACCCAGCGGGCTATGGAACGTACTATGCTCGGTATCTCTCTACGCGATAGAATTAGAAATGAGGAAATCCGTAGACGAACGAAACTGACCGACATAGCGCGTAGAATAAGCCGGCTGAAGTGGCAATGGGCTGGCCATATAGTTCGAAGGACCGATAACCGTTGGGGAAGAAAGGTCCTCGAATGGAGACCACGACTCGGAAAAAGGAGCACAGGACGCCCCCCGACAAGGTGGACTGACGACCTGAAGAAGACAGCGGGAATCCGCTGGATTCAGAAGGCTCAGGACCGGTCAGAGTGGCGCTTGTTAGGAGAGGCCTATGTCCAGCAGTGGACTTCGAAGGGCTGATGGATGGATGGATGGATGTAAGTAAGGGGGCGTCCATAAATTACGTGAGGTGTTTAAGGGGGGGAGGGGGTCGAGTCAAATCTCATCTAATCTTACGTTTGAGAGAGGGGGGGTCTCGGCAAATATCACGCAATTATTTTCTGATTGAAAAAAAAATATACTATTTTGGTCCATTTAATCCAGATTGTACATGCTTAAGATTTAATCTTTAATGTAATCGTAATACGATTAAGATCATTCACTAAATAAAAGCACGAAGCATTTTTTTTTTCTTTTTACAATAACAATCTAACGCGTGTACGTAAGAAACGCACATTTTAAAAAATCTCACGTGAGATTGAGGGTGGGGGAGGGGGTTGAATAAAATCTCACGAAATCTCACCAGGGGGGGAGGGAGGGACATAAAATTAAAAAAAAACACCTCACGTAATTTATGGACGCCCCCTAACAGCACATAAGCGAACATACTCGTTACTCGTCTATATGCATCATTGGGCACGAGTGGCGAGTGGCGTTCACGGTCGACGGTCGACAGCAACGTGCTAGCATGAGCAAACAGCCAAATATGCATTGTAGCTTCGTATTTTATTGAGCTTTCATGTATTTATGTATCTGTGAGGGTGTTTGTGAGTTAATATCCTGTGCACTTCCCTGGTGTATATTTGAATACAGCGGCTAGGTCTATTGAATGCAAACTAAGCTTGCGGTCATCGCAGGTCGTCCCAGTTACCTACTGCTTACCACATACCGGTGTATTGGTGGTACTCATATGATGCCCTCGCCACTCTCTGTAGTGAGCAAAGCGCCTACGTAACAATTACGCAATAGTTTAAATGAAATTGCTGATCCAATAAGAAACTGAACGTGATCCGCCTCCCCAAATCCTAAGGTCGTGTACACACGGATTGCCGCAGCCGCCGCGGCGCCGCTAGCAAACAGCAAGCATGCAACGACATGCCACTGCACTTACGAATAAGGCGCTCCACCCACTGAAGACGCGTCCCGCCGCGGTGCGCAGAGCGACGGATAACACAACTGCGCGCGGGGCAATTTCCCGCGCGGTGCCGCGTCGCCAGTGTGTTGTGCTAGGCGTGATTTCTATATAAATTGAGATAATTGCATACAATGGTAAAATCTGCCATCCCGCGCACCGCGACGGGGCGCGGTGCAGTAGGTGGAGCGCCTAACTCCTTACCTTACAACTTTCAATCATCAAGGTACTTGTCTTGAATTTGTCCATTACCTGTTAAAGGTATGTACCTGATCACCAACGCTGACGGCGCGACGGCGGTCGCGGAGCCCCGGTGACCATTATATAGCAATGAAGATCTTCGGGCTTGTGAAACCACAAATATAGAGTACGTACATTATAAATACCGTGTTTTGAGTAAAACTAGTGATCTCAGGCGTGTACCTATTGATCCTTTATCCTTAAGTGGACGAGGCAACTGCTGCAGGGGCTTCCTCCTGGAGGTCTTTTGGTCTTGGAACTGGCTGAGCTCTGTTCCACCGATTTAATACAGTCACAGTCCGCTCTAAAGCCAACCTTGAAATATATTTAACGGTTTCTGGTTCAGCAGTTCTTCCTGCGGTGGCGGGGACTGCCTACGTTAAGTTGCCTGTCCACTCTCATTTGGCTTGCAGCTCTCCGTGGCTGGAGCGTCGTGTATCTGAGCCAACCTCTACACTCCCGAATGACCCGTCCGTCACCAGGCCGCCCAGCCGTAGCCGTTCGGCGTTCGTATCTCGTCTCGTGCCGAACAATTGACTGTTGACATTGAAAGTAATACAGACATCCAATCCAAATGTATACATTGTGAGTATAAATTAAGTAATCTTGTTTGTTAAGGCTGTAAAAGGCCTATCGCTATTGAGTTCGGACGGAATCAAGGAGCGCGTGGGCGCCGCTGGGACGACAACGAGAGCCCCATTCAAATTCCGAAATTAAATTACTGATTGAAGCACGATGCGCAATTCTGGCTTCATTAAATTGTTGACGATATTTAAAAAATACGGAGATCACGAGGATTTAGAATTTAATAATGGAATATGAACTTGACGGATAGTCAAACAACTGAAACGACTGACGGTGACTCGTGAAAATATAATTATTCAGACGGTTTTTTTTTCATTCATCCTGAAATTACACGCGTACCTACTTCGCGCATCCAAGGTTATTTTGATTGAATTGATTCAAAAAATATAAAATTTTTGTCCTAAAATTCTATTTTCTACAAACAAAGCCTTCAAAGTGGCTCCAAAGCGAATTTCTCCTAGAGGCCCATACCGTCCGCGGGCCCCCTTCGTCCCCCGCGCACCAAGTGCACGTAGTTGCGCAACTATGCGACATTGGACGATGGACGATGCGTGCACTCTGGCGGCGCGGCACCAAGACGGTGCGCGCTGAGCTTACATTGCATTATGCGCTCTCGTATCTGTTGTTTGCGGCGCCGCGGCGCGAGATAGCGAGTGTCGACTGTTGACCGGCCCCCGCACGGCCGCGGCAGGGTTGCCAGGCTGGGAAAAAATATTTTTTTCCGGAAAATCTGGAATGGGCAATTCCTATGCATACTCTAAAAGTATTTTACAGAAAAAACAGGAAAAGGGTGGTTAATCTACGCCTATGCCGAGGTTAAGGTTAAGATGTAACTTGATTTGAGTGGTTTTACCAGAGCACGGGCTACCACTATTATTTGGAAGTTCCAAATTGGCACACCCCAGCAAGTGATCTAATTAAAAAAGCTTGCAAAATATAATAAGCATATTTAGACTCACTTACTTCATTTGAATTCAGATCACTGGGTATCGGTACTTATTTAAAAATGTATAAGGATATATTCACAAAATAATCTCACAGACATCTAAGTATTTATGACTGCACAGGAACGCAAAACAAATAAAAAGGAAGTTCCGGTCAGGAACGAACCCTAAATAGCCAACTGACCTACATGGTGGTCAATCATTGAACACGTAACATATTCGTGGCGATATAGGTTATAATATCTTGATGGCTGTCACCAGTGCCAACCCTACCCGCGGCCGCAGCGTGGCGGCGCGGCGGGATAAGTGGCCCGGCCGATGTTTGAACAGTTAAATGCGCAGTCACCGAGCAGTAAACATACTGCTTGTAGCTTGTAGCTGTGTGTGTGCATGGCTCTGGTGCTGGTGATGGTGACGAAACAATACATTCTCTGAATGTTTCCTACTTCACCACATCACACATCACACGTACACGGTAACCTCACCAATGTACCATGTGTCCAGCACATTACACTCGGACCATTCCCGTTTAATAAAGAGCAGTCTCAATCTCAATCAGCAATTGAATTGTTTGATCATTAATCTATTGAATTTTAAATGAGAGAGACTTTAATTAGGTTGGTACACTTCTGACATTGCAGCTTGCGAGTTGCGCGACCCTCGGACCTCGGGCGTCCGCGTCATCGCGAATTACTATTATATTTTGTTGATTATGTCTGAAAAAATTGTATTTAATTTTACACTTTACTTTTTACATTTACTTTGGTTTTATTAGGTAGTGTTAGCGATAACTACTTATAGTAAAAATTTTAGACTATTTAAATGAGGGTACTTTTACCCACATTATAAAAACATTTGCAAGTACCTACCCACTATTGAATATGCGATTACTTTTGACAGATAAATTCAGAGAACAGAACCGGCGGCCATTGTGTACTTCACGTTGGGTCTGACGTGATTTAAAAACTGCTTGCTTGTAACATTCAATAGATTAAAGTTCTTATATTAATTGGAAGACTGGATTGTTCATTTTACCTGACCCTATAATAGTCAGAAGTGGTAAGAACTACAATTGTTGGAGAAAACTCTCAGGTATGTTACTTATTTTGTTAAAAGTAGGTACTGAACGTCATATAGTAAGTACAATTTTTAAAGTGCTATAACATCAATAATGATGGTGGGCTGAGAATTCAAATAGCCACCAAAGTCATGACTAACCTATCAAGGTGATATTATACAGATTCTATTATTTTAATTTGCGTTGTATCTGGATTGCGTGGTGTGGTGTGGGTACGATTATAGACATAAAATTTATTAGTATTATTAAAACTATACGTAATTAATAATTTCGTTATTATTATTGTTACTTATTACTATTGGGTAAAAAAAAAAAACAATTGTACCTACCCAAGCTATTGGAGCATTGATCTAATAATGACCCCGACAGTGTAGACCTATGGGTCATATTACTCAGAATCACTGAAACTTCTTATAAGCTGAGGGGTGCCGGGTTCGACCCCCGGGTAAGATGTTTGTGTTGCGGGCTAATGTTTCTTCTTTTGTGACGCACATGTTGTTTTATTTTATGTGTGCAGTACCAATTAAAATAATTATATTTGAATACGAGTATGATTGAAGAATAATTGATTATCAAACGAACTTGTGAAGTTCGATGATAATTATGTGAACAGCTTCATTCGAAGCGATTTATTGTTAACATGTTGTAGTAGTGCCCCCAAGCACTAGCCTTGCACGGATGTTTAAAGGTGGCAACCCTTTTTTTTTTTTTTTTTTTGTATGTGGGTATGACGTTTGTCATAGCTGTCAACCCCCTCTTACGGTCACTTTCCTAAACGGCCCGGAGTGCAATCTAGGCTCATTTTGTTTAAAGCTATTTATTTCACATTTTGTTTTTTAAAGGGTTGGGTTACTGGAAGAACTGAAAAATACTGTTATTTATCGTGTTTTACCTGAGGAGGGTTTGTATAAATCGCTTCGAATGAAGCTGTTCACATAATTATCATCGAACTTCACAAGTTCGTTTGATAATCAATTATGTTTCACAGCTTCATTCTTTGCGATTTATTGTTAACATGTTGTAGATGTTCAGAGAAAAAAAATGTGAAATTAAACAAGTAAGTTATCAAATTTATTTGGTATATTTGGAATACAATCAATTGTGTACATATTTTTAGTAATCCAATAAACAATTACTAAAAGCAGGAATTAAATAAATAATCAAAAATACATTTGTATTTGTATAATTTGAACTTAATAAATCACGTAGGTACAATAAGCAATACTTATATGTAATTTATTAATTACAGATCACAATCACCCGATAGAATTGTCGCTGCAAATTGATTTGGATCAGTAACAATCTCTTTGTTATAAAATTTTGCGAAGACGGACGAAGACTCTGTCCATCCTGCAGTCCTCCGTATGAGGTCTATGTTGACTCCCAATCTGTTGGCTGAAGATGTGGCTGCATGGCGGGTGCTGTGTGCGCTGAATATAGATATGTCGATACCGCTACTTTGAAGGGTATCTTTTATCCAACGGCTAAGTGTTTGCGAGGAAACTTTCGAGTGTGGTAATTTGTGACTTATAAATAAAGAATCAGTTTTACGAATTGGTGCTGTTTTATTGATATAGGTTTGCAAACAAGTAGCAGGACAGATTTGTGGCTTTGTGTTGAAAAAAGGTAATCGTAAGATCGGATTTATAGAATTCGGTTTTGAAGTTTTTGTTAAGTCTGGTATAGTCACAGTAATATTAACTGGATAATTTACTTTTATATTATTTAATTTTATTAATGAGAAGGTCTGCACACGATGCGCCGTAACTAAAGCCAACAGAGTAATAGTCTTTTTGGAAAGAGTTTCTAGATCGAGGTCATCATTAGGCCATTTTTGTGTTAAATAATTTAAAACAGTGTTTGGGTCCCATGTGAAGTTGTACTTAGGTGTAATTGGCCTCAATCTATAAACTCCTTTCATAAAACGCTTAATTCTCTCATCATTAAGTAAATTACCTAATATAAGAGACAATGCTGATTTAAACGAGTTAATTGTACCATATTTGAGACCTTTATCGAAAATAGTTGTGAGAAAATGAATGACAATAGGGACTGAAACTGAAAAATAATCGTAACCATGTGTATTACAATAATCAATCCAAGATTTTATACAATTATCATATTGTTTATATGTAGAATCAGACAGTGAGGATAACATAATTTCAACAGATCTAGGAGACAAACATTTCTTTAGTAGAGTTTGCCGGAAAGCTTCGCGGCAACCAATCTGAGGGTTTTGTGCAGATTGTGGACGGTTCTGAAAGGAGACGTTAACAAATTTATATGTGGTTCAAAATAAATTGGCTTAGAAGAAACTAACTTTTGAAAAACTGGAAACCAGGGCTGTGTAGGCCAGTATGGTACTACTACAATACCTTGTGCTTTCTCATTAATTATTTTTTGCAGAACCTTAGTAATCAATGAAAATGGTGGAAATGCATAAAATAACAATTTTTCCCAAGATATGGTAAACGCATCAATGGCCCATGCGTCAGGGTCGTTTCTCCAAGTAACATACTTGGTACACTTTGTGTTACATCTACTTGCAAATAAATCAATTTCAGGATAGCCAAAACTACGCGTTATTTTTGTGAATGCATTATGGTTCAACTCCCATTCAGTGTCTTGGAATTTCTTACGTGACAAGCTGTCTGCTTCATAGTTATCCTTAGTATTTATATACGAAGCAAATATTGTTATTAAACAGTACTGTACCGTTATTCGACCTAATTATGAGAGTGGCTTCCGGTTCCATACGTACTAGTCACTTACATCCGGTCCGCCCGCGCCATCTATACCTCACTTTTCGCTATTTTCTACTTCCGCTTCCGTAGATTTGCGACGCCAGCGCCATCTTAGGCAGGTTTAGCTATGAATGACCTTTTTTCGTCATTGGCTGTTCTGTTCCCGCCAGAGGCGGTCACAAGCTTGCTCAACCCTGAGCACTGGGCCGACTCGCTATTGCTAGTCGTACTTACAGCTGCATCCTACTACATTTCTGTGTCAATTAGTAAGTGTTTTAACGGGACTCCCGTTCGGTGTTTAAAAAAAAAAAAAAAGAAAAAGGTGAGTAATTATCTCTTTCCTTTTAATATAACAAGCTTTGTTTCTAAATCAATTATATTCCATAGAAATAACGTGCATATTGCTCGTTTATTTAATATCCTTTTGAAATCTGAATAAAACAGAATCAAAAGTTACGGTTATTTTAAAAATTTTTGAACGTCTTAATGGATTTTGGTGTCCATTTCGACGTTCTTATGAATTTCAGAGATGGATGAAACCAGTCCGCCTGCACGTGCTTCGAGTGCTGACGTCAACAAGGAGCGAGGCTACCCGACCAAACAAGCACCGACCAAGAAAAGGAAGCGCTACAGTTCCTCGAGCTCGGAGTCTACGCGCAGCTCCGCTTCCGAATTGAGCTCGTCGTCTAGTGAGGACCAGAAGCGTCGGAAGAAGCACAAGCGCAGCAAGCGGCGCCGGCGCTCTCATCGTGACCGTAAGTTAGATCAACTTATTCACGCTGTTAGTGTTCTTCAAAATAAAATGACATGTAGCCAGGGATCCCTCAACCGACGTAGTGCCTCGGTTGATGATCTGAACCCTAACATAAGTGGCGAACTGTACGAGGAGGATGCAAGGTCGGTTAATGATGGGCAAACCAACAAAGACGGCTCTCTCAAGCAGCCGGATTTGAGCCTAACCATGCATACTAGAGTGAAGGAACCTACGATCCCGTGTGCATCGGAAGATATGCTTCAGCAGTTGAAAAATTTACAACACTTTGGCCAAGCTGATTGGAGCAATGTCCGCTATTCTGAGGTGCAGAAGCAGTACCTGCACTCACCTGGGTTTACCAGCCTCGATCCCAACGATGAAATAAAGCGTTATGACAACTCCAAGTTCATTGCTAACACGGAGAACGCGTTTGCGAGTTTAACTTACGCCTTATTAAAACAACGCGAAACTCTGCAAAGGGAAATGAATAACTTCCTTATTTGGGCTCAGCTTAATGATACTGAATTGAATTACGTCAATATACATGCAAAAATCAGCGAGATTTTTTCGCAAGGTGAATACACAAAGGTGGCTAGTGACACTGTGCAGTTAGTTTGCGGTCATCGAGCCGAACTTGTTCAGCACAGAAGAGAAGGTATATTAGCCGCCGTCAAGGACCCCTACCATAAAAGTGCGCTTCGAAAAATACCACCGTCTTGCTCAACACTATTTCAGCCCGAGGATTTCAGCGCAATACTAGATAAAGCGGGAGGCGTAAACAGGGTTTTCTGGCCACCGGGCAAGGATCGAAACTCTGCGCCGCAGAACGATCCGGGGACTTCCGCCAAGAAGCCCAATCGGCCCACTCAGAAACCCTTCAGTCGACCAAACATCCAAGCTAAGAACAGCACACGCCCACAACAAAGGAAGCAAGACTTCGATTCCTTTCGAGGTCGAGGTGGTAAGCAGACAGGAGGTCGAGGACAACTCGCCTCGCAGAAAGCCGCAAGAGCACCCTCTCCCACATCCCGCCGGGATAAGAGAGATCGTGCTAAAAAGAGGTATTGACTCACCGAGTCAACCTTTTCGCGCCGGTCAGCTTCGCACATATCTTCACCGCTGGGAGTCAATGGGGGCACCGCCCTACATTCTCAAGATAATAAGAGGCTACCGAATCCCGTTCAAGGCGAGACCACCACTTTTTCGGCCAAACTTCCGACATCAGACGCCACAATCGGAGGAAGCATCTCAAATATTAGACAAGATGCTAGAGCAGGGAGTACTCAAGGTGGCAAAGCCCTCCCCCAGCTTCATTTCAACCATATTCTTGCGGGCCAAAAGCGATGGCACATCAAGACCAATTTTCAATCTGAAAAATCTAAACGAATTTGTTCACACGGGAAAATTCAGATTAATAAACGTACATCGAGTACCGGACTTCCTACAGCCCTTCGACTGGTTAGCCAAAATAGATCTCCACCAAGCTTACTTTCACCTGCCTGTAGCGAGAGCCCACAGACGCTTCCTACGATTAATTTATGCAAACACACTGCTGGAGATGACTTGCCTTCCCTTCGGGCTCAGCTCGGCACCGAAAGCTTTTGCCTCCCTTTCAAACTGGATCGGGCAATACCTGAGAAGTCAAGGTGTTCGGATCCTGATCTACCTGGACGACTTCCTCTTGGCAAGTCAAAACCCAACCTTATTATGCGAACATGTAGAGCTGACACTACACACCCTACAATCCCTAGGCTGGAAAATAAACACGGAGAAGTCTATCCTCACACCGCAGAGGGCTCTGGAATTTCTAGGCGTAAAGTGGGACCCTTGGAACAATCGGAAATGTTTACCGAACAGATTAACCAACAGGATAGAAGATCAGGCATCAATCATGCTAGCCAGAGGGAAAGCGAGACTGTTGGACTTACAAAAGATCATCGGTATGATGAACTTCGCCAGTTTCGTGATTCAGAGAGGTCGCCTTCATTATCGATCACTTCAGGCGCAAGCGAACAAGTTGTTGAAATTACGCAAATCTACAAACCTTCCCTTATCAGCACAAATACGTTCAGATCTAAACTGGTGGCTAGAGAACTGCCGACGGAGTTCTCTAATACATCCGCCGTCACCAGCCCACTATCTCACAACGGATGCCAGCGACATCGGTTGGGGAGCCAAGCTAGACAACTTAAGCTTGCGGGGCGGTTGGACAGCGGCGCAGCAGGGGTTGCACTGCAACCAGAAAGAAATGATTGCAATATTAAACGTCTTACAAGATCACGGTCAGCTCCTGAAATCGAAAGCCCTGCTTATACAATGCGACAACCGCACAGTGGTCTCTTACCTTCGGAAAGAAGGAGGTACGAAATCGGCTGCCCTCACAGCGCTCACTGCGAAAGTACTTCGAGTCGTAGACCGGTTCGACATCCAGCTATCGATTCATCATATCCCAGGAAACTACAACTGTCATGCCGATCATTTGTCACGCAAGAAAACACCGCCGGAGTGGCACCTACTACCTCGTGCAACAGAGATTGTGTTCAGGAAATGGGGCACACCGAACATAGATTTATTTGCATCGAGCGTTGCGCATGTTGTGTCAAACTATTGCAGTCTCGATCAAACGGACAGCTCGGCGGCGTTCCACGATGCTCTAAGTGCGAAATGGCACTTCCCTCTAGCATGGGTGTTTCCACCACCGCACCTCATACCGCGGGTTCTAGCCCACATGAACAATGCCTCGGGGATATACCTCGTAGTAGCACCCAGGTGGAAGAATGTCTTCTGGAGACCGGACTTGAAGAGCAGAGCCTTAGCACCTCCCTTTACGTTGCGGAATCTGAACCAGATCCTAGTGGTCACAACAACGGGTCTGCCGCCTCCCAGAACAACAGAGATGACATTGGAGGTCTGGAAATGTGGGGGTGGAATCAGTACCTAACGAATTGGTCACCCCAGCAAAAAGCGTTATTGACCTCAGGGTGGCGCAAATCAACTTTGAACACTTACCGTCCAGCCTGGAAAAGATGGATTGCTTGGGCAAAGGATAACAAGGTCAACATGTATGATCCCGAAGGTTCTGATCTAGCTAGGTATATTGCTGACCTGCATCAGAAAACTGGCTTATCATATAATACCATATTGGTCCACAAATCGGTTGTAACTACCTTTGCAAAGCCCAACAATCAACAGAAACTGAGTTCTCATAGCCTCGTAAGGCAGGTCCTCAAGGCTATTGCATTGGCTAAACCCAAATTGACTAAACCACCCGTTTGGAGTACAGATATATTAGCTCGCTATCTAAGTAACAAAGACCCCGACAAGGCTAATCTGTATGATTCGTGTAAATGTACTGCCACAATTTTACTTTTATGTTCGGGACGGCGTGTACATGACTTAACATTATTAAGTATATCTCCTGAACGTTACATGGTAGAAAATGATCACATTATTTTTAAACCTTTATTTGGATCAAAGACTGATACTAGCACTCGACAACAGTCTGCTTGGAAATTAATTGCTAACACAAGTAACAAATCTTTGTGTCCTGTCTACTGGGTTAAACGCATGATCAGCTTACAGACAAAAAGAGAGTTAGCTAAATCTAATAGCCTCTTTTTAGCCTTGACTGGTGAACCAAGAGCGGCCAGCCGTGCCATTATCGGGGGTTGGATAAAGAAGCTCCTACAAGAAGCTGGCATTGAAGCTACGGCAGGAAGCCTTAGATCAGCTGTAGCGTCTAAGAACTGGGTTGAACAATTTCCTTTAGATGACATCTTGGCAAGGGGTAACTGGAGATCAGCTAATACTTTTAAGAAATATTACTGTCGCGACATCTCTGATGCCCAGACAGGCTCAGTTATCTCATTGTCCTCAAACTTTGTACCTCATGATTGTTAAAGATTAAAATTGTATTCATGTCATACGATATTACTATTTAGTAAAATTTATCGCCTCAAGCATTCATTCGATCAATCATCACATGCCTGTGATCATATTATTTTGTTTTAGAAATATAAATTCAATTGTTTCTAGTAATAAAACAATATACTTTTGTTATTTTGATTATAAAATTATATCATACAATAATTAATACAATTATTATACTTTACAGATCTTACGTTTTACTGATATACCTAAACATTCACCATTCTCATATCTTATTACGAAATTAATCACATTGGCTTGTTCCAGCGCCACCAGGCGATAATAAACACGTCTCTCATAATTAGGTCGAATAACGGTACAGTACTGTTTAATACTTACGTTTTACCTGAAATTAAAACGTTTATTAAACATACTTACCTTATTCGACCTAAGCTTTTAAAAGCTGCCTGGTGTTATAGAGACGCAATGACGAAAAAAGGTCATTCATAGCTAAACCTGCCTAAGATGGCGCTGGCGTCGCAAATCTACGGAAGCGGAAGTAGAAAATAGCGAAAAGTGAGGTATAGATGGCGCGGGCGGACCGGATGTAAGTGACTAGTACGTATGGAACCGGAAGCCACTCTCATAATTAGGTCGAATAAGGTAAGTATGTTTAATAAACGTTTTAATTTCAGGTAAAACGTAAGTATTTTACGTGTTTCACACCATTTCCATATATCTCTACTAACACTATTTAAATGTTCGTATTGCACACTACCCATTCTATTAATACAGGATATTGCTGTTACATTATCAATACGTAACAATATGTTCGAATAATTTAAATTACTTGCAAAGCATTTGAGTCCAAGAAAAGCTGCTTTTAACTCCAACTCGTTTATATGCAATGATTTTTCACTTTCTTTCCAATAACCAAAAGAATCACCTGTGGTGCAATAAGCACCCCAACCTGTGGTGGACGCGTCAGAAAAGATTTCTAAATCATATTGGTTGCAGGTCAAAGGGGAAAATCCATGATCAATATGTTCTAACCACCAAACCATATCACTTTTTAGGGTATTTGGGAGTTGTACGACTTGTTCGTAACTAGGATTTTTTAGTAAGCAAGAATATTTAAACCGCTCAAATAATTTAGTGTATAGCCAAGAGTATTGGATTGCAGGACAAGCAGAAACTAGTAAGCCAACAAAACGAGCAAATTCGCGAAGTTTACACTGTCGTGTGTTTAAGAATTTATTGATATGTTCCTTTATTTTATTCTTTTTGACATCAGGTAATTTTAACAACATGTTTCGTGAGTCGAATTCAAAGCCTAAAAATTTGCATAGAGTCTGTGGTTTAAAACAGCTTTTCTCAGTATTTATAATAAAACCTAAATTTTCAAGTGTATTTACAGTAAATTTAACATTATTTTCACATTCAGAAAGGGTTTTACCCACGCAAAATATATCATCTAAATATATTACTGATATAAAGCCACTTGTTCTCAGGAATTGAATAACTGGTTTAAGTAATTTCGTGAAAACGTACGGCGCCGTGCATAAACCAAACGGTAGGCAGTTGAATTGATACAAAACATTATTATATTTAAATCTCAGAAATTTTTTGTACTGCTTATGTATTGGAATTAGAAAATATGCATCTTTTAAATCAATCGATGCCATATAGCAATTTTTGGTAACAAGCTTTGATGCTGTCCGGTAATCCTCCATCTTGAAATGTTTCGTTTCAATAAATTTGTTCAAACATTTGAGGTTCAATATAAATCTTTGACCACCGTTTGGTTTTGGCACTAAAAACACCGTCGATAAAAATTCCCCGACTTCGTGGCTACAATGAGATATCGCGTTAATTTTTAACAAATTATTAATGCAAATCTCAAAATCTATAGTTTCTTGATAAGTTTTAGGATGAACACTAGGGTTATCAGTACGAAATGGTGTGGACGTAAAGGGTATTTGATAACCTTTTACCCAAGAAAGAACAGAAATGTCTTCAGTAAGTTTTGACCATTGGTCATAAAATAACATAAGTCTTCCAGCGTATCGTACCTGGTCTATCTCCGCGCCGGCGGGCGTGGCGGCGGCGACGCTGGCCGGCGTGAGGTCACACCGCTGTGTTGTGCTCGCGGCGCTGGTCGAGGGGCTCGTCTCGGCTCCCTCGTGTCGTTCAACTTGTTGTCCGTCTTGCGATGTTGAGGAATGAAGTTTAAACGACCCCTGTTTGATTTTGACGTAATAACATTAGTCCTATTGATCCTCGGTCTTTGAGGGTGTTTTAAGGCGTCACCGGACTGCTGAATCGTTTTTGCAGCTTTTAGTTTATCCGCAACGTTTTCGCCAAATAAGAATTTATCTCTTTGAGTTTCCAGTAACGCATCTTTAAGTTTATAGTTAATTGAAGAAATAACAAAATTTCTTCTAGTTTTAGTTTCTAAGAAATGGCTGTCACAAAGGATACGACAGGCGTCGCTGATAGGTTTTAAAAGTTTTTGTTGTGACGTTTCATTAGTGATTATAAGCTCGATGGCAGTTGCCAAAGCAGACAAGGCAATACCCAATTGCTTTTGCTTGTACATAAGTGATGAATCTCTTTTCACCATGGTATCCTGCAGAGCCGCCTTTACCTCCGGGTTGAGAGCTGGTGTTAGCAATAGATCACAGTTGCTAGGGACTAAGTAACTTTTCAAAAGACTTTCTTTCAAGTCCTTTGCGAGGTCTTTTGAGAGTATATTCTCCCACCTATTAGCAACATCCTTATGGATAGGTGGACCCATAGGGGTGTCCGTCATAGGAGCATCGCCAAGTAGTTGCAAGATGTCTTCATCAAGATGTTGCTCTTCAGCGGTAACCGGTTGTACTTCTGCTGAAGTACCAGGTGTCGGCGACTGTGGTCTGTCCGCGGGCGACTGCGGCGGTAGCACAGGCGACTCGGCACGTGGCGAGGGTACATTTTGCTGCTTTTCATCCATGTCGGCCAAAATGGCGGACTCCGCAAAGGGTGACGCGGCACGCGGCGAACCTGCGGTAAACGGTTCATCTTTGAACACATACTAGAGTAGGTACATTTAAGGTATGCATGTATACCAGCATGCAGTAATTAACTGCATAACTTCAGTAATAACAATTACGTGACAGAGGTAACCCAGTGGCAGTACCCTCGCATCACTTTTTTATTTTTGACAGTATCTGCCCAGGTATAGCAGTACGCATCATATATTATGTGACAGAGGTAACCCAGGTATGGTATCTCGCATCACAGTTTTGTACGAACTTGTGTAGGTACATAATAAGATCAGCACGTGACAGTATCAGCCCAAATTTTAGCAGTACGCATCACTTTGATCTAAAACACGTAGAATCGTGTTGGTTGATAAAATACTCACAGCTCAAATCGTCCTCTGATGTGCTTGAAATCCGTCTTTGCAATTTATTTTGTAATTTCTTTATTTTCCGCCGTATTTCCTCTTCACTTTTTTCATGCTTCCTCTTCTTACCCATAGCTTCGTCGAGACACAAATCTAGTAGTTTAGGAGACGTGCGAAGGCTTGAGCACGGAAACACAGAATGAGCCTAGATTGCACTCCGGGCCGTTTAGGAAAGTGACCGTAAGAGGGAGTTGACAGCTATGACAAACGTCATACCCACATACAAAAAAAAAAAAAAAAAAAAGGGTTGCCACCTTTAAACATCCGTGCAAGGCTAGTGCTTGGGGGCACTACTACAACATGTTAACAATAAATCGCAAAGAATGAAGCTGTGAAACATAATTGATTCACATGAATTTTCGTGTAATTTTGGTGTTGATGAAATGAAACTACATATACCGCCATATCGTTGGGTTCTCACTATCCGAAGGTTGACTGGGAGAGAATGCTATTAGCATTAAGTCCGCCTTTGCTATTATACAAATTGTATGGTGCAAAAAGCTAAATAAATAAATAAATAAATAAATTAAATGATACTACGAAAGAAATTACAAGATCCTTTGTAACAAATACAGTGCAAATTAAGTTTACCTACGTCATAACCTGCTTAACGACGTGTATAAGTTAAGATACCTAAAATATTGCATAAGTTGCTAATTGTTTTGTTTTATTGTTTGTTGTCTTCCTACTAACATCAATTTCCCTATATTAACCTGTACCCAATATGAATCCATTATACTGTGATATTTTTTGTATATACTCATAAATATAATACATATATAAATAAATAATTTTATTCATATGATTTATGTGCAATCATAGTCTCCACCCTAAATATAGTTCAGCAAGATGTCTAACCGCGAAGGGTCGAATTATACTCTGCCTTTAGAACCGAATAGATTTATAAGAGCATCAAGAGATCCTAAACGTACTCAGAAGCGTAGAAGTCATAGACGATCTCCGACAAGATCTCATAACAGAAAACGGAATCGTGATACTTACCGTAGCAGATCTCGTCGTAGCCATGCATCTTCATCCCTTTCCTCGGCGTCGTTTCGGCGCCGCAGTAATAGCAGTACAACTTCAGTGAGCAGCTATTCTGATCATCACACGCGGCACAGGGGCAAGGGTCACTCTGCTCGCAGGAATAAGCGAAGTAGACGTAATTATTCGTCGCAGAATAGTGATGACACTAGTAGCACAGACACTACGGTCAAAAACCGGCATAAGCGGAGACGGTATTCGTCTGATCTATCCGATGAGTTATCTGAAAATCGAAGACGATCCCGTTCAAGAAATCGTACCTATCGGAGAAGAAGACGGTCCATTAATTATCGTGACAAGCACTTTCTGAAGAGATTTTCTAGAGTGATTAAGGGTAATAACTTTGAAGGATCTCATAATGTGATCCCAGAATTTGACCCTGACACACATTCACAAACAGCAAGGGATTGGATTCGTAAAGTGAATGAGACAGCAAAAATATATGGGTGGACGGAACGACAGATTATATATTATGCCATTCCGAAGTTATCTGGCCAAGCAAAGAAATGGTACCAGGGTAGGAGCACTATTAACCTAACCTGGAAACAGTGGCAAAGAAAGATTATAAAAACATTCCCAGACGACCGCAATTATGCAGACCGTCTGACAGAAATGCTGAGTAGAAGAAGTAGGAGAGAGGAATCTCTGGAGGAATATTTTCACGAAAAAGCAAGGTTAGTGAAGATGTGCGGGATTGGAGGAAGAAACGCCGTCGATTGCATAATAAGTGGTATTTTTGACAATGGTATAAGATTAAACGCGCAAGGAGCTAGTTTCAAGAAGATATCAGATTTACTGAAATATTTACGCCGAATATCAAAACGAGGAAACCTTATATCTAGGAGAGATGCGTTGTTACCCAGAAATGAGTCACAACACCCAAAGAATTCTGACACTAACCGCAGCAGTACATCGAACAAACCTGTACCCGCAATTGGTCGGGGAAGGCCCAGATATAATTTTCAATGTTACAATTGCGGCGATACAGGGCACACAGCTCGTAACTGTACTAAACCATTAAGGAGATGTGAGAAATGTTCACGGCTAGGACATATGACACAAAATTGCGAGCTGACGGGTTCTCGACCAAAACCTGAGCAAACGCAAGAAAATACGACTAATAGCAATAATGCTACACAGAGTGTTCTACAAATAACAACAAACGAACAGGCCAATAGTAAGTATTTTAAATCAATTGTTGTGAATGACGTATCGGGTTCAGCGTACATTGACTTCGGAAGTCAGTGCACGCTGATCCGAGAAAGCTTTTCTAAAAATCTTAAAGTAGCTTCGAATAAAATGGGACTACCCATTATAAAGGGGTTTGCTTTTGGAAGCATAGTACCAATTGCTAGAATATTCATAACCGTCGTCGTAGATGCGGTTCAGGCAGACATAGAAGCTTTTATTGTACCGGATCATTTGCTTAAGACAGATGTGCTTATTGGCCAGTCTTTGACAGAGCTACCTACTGTCACTGTCCATAAAACTAGCACTGAGCTTGTCCTTTAGGCGCTCCACCCACTGAAGACGCGTCCCGCCGCGGTGCGCAGAGCGACGGATAACACAACTGCGCGCGGGGCAATTTCCCGCGCGGTGCCGCGTCGGCAGTGTGTTGTGCTAGGCGTGATTTCTATATAAATTGACATATTTGCATACAATGGTAAAATCTGCCATCCCGCGCCCCGTCGCGGTGCGCGGTGCAGTGGGTGGAGCGCCTTTATTGTGATGATTCCGATGTGGAAAAATGGATGTTTACAATTCTAATGACATCTCTATCAAGGGGTTACAGGACATAGGCGTGCATTTTATGCGAAAGCAATTAAATGGTGTATAGATTTTTAAGTACGTTATTTGTAAGTTGTTAAGTATCACTGTATGCTTTCCGAATAAAATAAAATAAAATAAAATAAAATAAATAATACTCAGAGTAACTTTTCAGGACTTTTATTTGTACCGGGCAATGCATGTCTGAAACCTGGTAATGAATATATGTTATTGCCTGGTATTTACCAATTTCATGATGGAAATAGTCGATGTATGGTCGTAAGTCTGGCAGGAGACCCAATTTCTATAACTAACTCCAAATTATTATCACGAGCTATAAAATTAAACAGTCAAGTGCCATTCACATCAACATTTAAATCAGTGGACGTTGCTTCTATCGATCTTAGAAAACAATCTTCAGATACTAGTATTTGCGATAAATCTAATGAAACAAAGGAACCTATTACTTTAGATATGTTGAATATTGGCCCTAAAGTAACTGACGCTGAAAGAAATGATTTGTTACACCTCTTAAACAATTTTAGAGACTGCTTTGCATTTAATATGCAAGAGCTTGGCCTGACTCATATTACAGAAATGACACTACGCCTCAATGATGATACGCCTGTTACGTATAGACCTTATAGACTTCCATTTAGTGAGCGCGCAAAGGTACGGGAAATGATAGGTGAGTTACTGGCTAACAATATTATAAGAGAGTCTCAATCGGCTTACGCGAGCCCAATAGTGTTAGTTCGCAAGAAAAATAATGAATATAGACTTTGTGTCGATTATCGGGCATTAAATAAGAAGACCGTAAAGGACAGTTACCCGATGCCAGTAATTGATGACCAGCTCGACCGCCTGAGCGGAAAATCTTACTTTACAAGCTTAGATTTGGCATCTGGCTATCATCAGATCCCCGTGGCTGAGGAGTCGCGTCACGTAACAGCTTTCGTGACTCCTGATGGCCATTACGAATATCTGAGGATGCCATTTGGACTTGTGAATGCTCCAGCAGTGTTCCAAAGCATGATCAATAAAGCACTGGGACCTCAGCGATTCGAGCTGGCCATCCCATACTTAGACGATCTGTTATCAACGGGAAGCACGTTTAAGGAGGCATTCGGCAAATTGGAGGCTATTTTAAAACTTTTACGTAATGCCAATCTGACTTTGAATCTCAAAAAGTGCTACTTTTTCCAATCGGATATCGACTACCTGGGATATGAGATTTCTGAAGAGGGTCTCAAGCCGGGTAGCAAGAAAATAAATGCTGTTTCCGAATTCCCAAAACCGACAAATGTCCATCAAGTTCGACAATTTATAGGTTTGGCCAGTTACTTCCGGCGCTTTGTTTTTAATTTTGCCTCTATAGTGAGACCACTCACTACACTTACCAAAGCCGAAGTCCCTTGGCACTGGGGTGATGAGCAAGACAATGCATTTATGGACATAAAATCAAAACTGGTTGCAAGACCTGTACTAGCCTTGTACAACCCAGACTACACCACTGAGGTCCATTGTGATGCCAGCAAACTGGGAATTGGTGGGATCTTACTGCAAAGACGTAGTGATGATACCCCTTTTAGGCCAGTTGCTTATTTTAGTCGCCAAACAACGCGCGAGGAAGCATTCTGGCATTCTTATGAGCTGGAGACAATGGCAGTAGTACTTACGCTAAAGAAATTTAGGGTTTATCTGATCGGTCTGGAATTTAAGGTTATTACTGACTGCAATGCACTACGAACTACTTTGGTAAAGCGGGATTTGATACCAAAGATCGCAAGGTGGTGGCTGATGCTTCAGGAATATAACTTCACTATAGAGTATCGGCCAGGCCACAATATGCAGCATGTGGACGCCTTGAGCCGGAACCCGGTCTCTCCACCAAACATCCCAGAAGAAGTAGAGATCTTTAATATTACGACTCATGACTGGCTTCATACGGTACAGATGACAGATCCACGAATAAAACATATCAAGACAATCTTAGAAACTAGCGAGGAGGATATAAAAGACATAACAAACAACTATGTCTTACGTGATGGTAAAATATATAGGCGGGTAGGATCAAAACTGAAATGGGTGGTACCCAATTCAGCGCGGTGGAGAATTTGTCAGCTTAATCATGACGAAGCGGGTCATTTTTCAATTGAGAAAACGGTTGAAAAGATTGCATCTGATTATTGGTTTCCAAAAATGAATCGCTTCGTCAAGAAGTATGTTAAAGCCTGCATTAACTGTGCTTACAATAAAGAAATGGCTGGGAAAAGATCGGGGTACCTAAATCCAATTCCTAAAATAAATGCAATATTCCACACTATACATATGGACCACTTAGGCCCATTCGTAAAAAGTAAACGAGGAAATGCATATATTCTTGGGATAATTGACGGGTTTAGTAAATTCATATTTGCCAGAGCCGTAAAGAATACTAGGTCTAAAACTACAATAAAAGCACTTGAAGATATTTTCGCGATATTTGGTAGTCCTAAAATCATCATATCAGACCAGGGAACAACATTTACATCTAGCGAGTTTAAGAATTTCGTCATGTCGATTGGTGCTAAACATGTCCTAAATGCTGTGGCGACGCCTCGAGCAAATGGACAGATTGAACGATACAATCGGACGATTCTAAACTCGTTAGCTGCTATGAACCACGGCTTAGATGAAAGAGACTGGGACTTAAATGTTGCGAAATTGTAATGGAGCCTTAATAACACAATAAATAAAAGTACCGGGAAATCACCAGCTGAAATAGTTTTTGGGCAAAGGACTACATGTCAAGCGGAAGGAATTCTCAGAGGTGCTCTAGAGCCAGATGAACAAATTTCAGATGCCGATAGACATGACATGAGAAAATCAGTGGAAGAAAGAATTGCAGAAAGACAGAAAAAGATGAAAGAACAGTATGACAAAACAAGGGCTCCAACAAAGATATTTCAGGTAGATGATCTTGTGATGATTCCAAATAATAATCCAGACCGGGGTAAGAGCAAAAAGTTAGCTGCAAAATTCAAAGGTCCATTCAAAGTTACTGCGGTACTAGAAAACGACAGATATGAAGTGTCCAGTATAAAAGGACTGTCCCAAAGACAATATAGAAACATTTTTCCGCCTGATCAGTTGAAACCGTGGATTAATTTAAATTTATCACCGGTAGTTAGCGATCATAACGATGATAGTGATTCGGATTCCCAAATTGAACAGTAAATAAAATATCACAATTATACAGCTCTATTATTCTATCATTGATGTGATCCCTGTATTATATCAGTACATATACTGTACTATTTATGTTGTTTTGTATGTATGAATATCCTATAATAATTATGTATATATAGTGGCCGGTAGCCCTAGACCCAACATCCATGTCGTTTACAGTTTAGATCAGAGTCGACACCAGAAGGTCGGCAAATTTCGGGCTGTGCGGGACAGAGCTGATATGTTCAAGTTCTGACAGACCGTGGCTCTCGGGTGGCTAAACGGCACATGATGAACTGATGTTTGACAAATTTCAAGAAATGGCACTCGGGTTGCCTTTATAATAATCTATGTAAGAAGAAGCAGATCGTGGCTTTCGGATGGCTAAACGAGAGCTTCGTATGATGTGCTGTTCCTGTGATGTGATATGGATTAAAATAGGCCCTCGGGTGGCCTTCAGGTGACAATCAACACTATTGGAAATTGGAATCTTAGTGACTAATATGTATTTCGTTATGACTTATAATAATTTACCTGTACACGAAAGATTTAAACTGATTATAGAAATAATTTTATTTGATTAATGAAGTGTGCACAAAACATTATAATGATGTAGTTATGAGAAATGTTTTGCTGTAATGATACTTAATAAATTTTTATTTAATTCTGGAAGTCATAAATTTAATGGAAAATTTATAAATAATAGCAACAATAAGTATTTAGTGAATTCATTTATGTACGTTCAATGTAAAAGTTGCATAAAACTAGATTACATTTTGTTACCTAATTGCTCTACATAATATTATGATGATGATGTTATTTTGTTTTGGTATGAGGCCATACCCTGTACGATAGAATGGCCGAGCTGAATTTAGGAATGGGGACATTCCTATTGCAGAATGGCCGTCTGTTAGCGATAACTACTTATAGTAAAAATTTTAGACTATTTAAATGAGGGTACTTTTACCCACATTATAAAAACATTTGCAAGTACCTACCCACTATTGAATATGCGATTACTTTTGACAGATAAATTCAGAGAACAGAACCGGCGGCCATTGTGTACTTCACGTTGGGTCTGACGTGATTTAAAAACTGCTTGCTTGTAACATTCAATAGATTAAAGTTCTTATATTAATTGGAAGACTGGATTGTTCATTTTACCTGACCCTATAATAGTAGTAAATAAAAACACGTAGTTACTTTAATAATTATCAATACATTCTTATCAAAAAGCCTTTTATTTCAAAACTTTATAATCAAACAACATTTTATAACCAAACATGTTGAAAGGCAATTTTCGTCCATTCCATGACGCATACGTGAGTAGGTACTTTGGACTTGTATTTTTGTACTGTTTTATGTGTGGCCTACATTTAAATCCGCTTTTATTAACGAGCGCACATCGAGTTCAGTTTGTTTACGGCTGTATCGGGTGTGTCGGGTCGTTAGCGCGGCCGCGGATGGAAACACTCGCGGCTCGCGTATCACGGAAACATTTAAATGCCCCGCTTAACGACCAAAACATTCGCTTTTTCCTAAATCAAAGCCGGTAAACAAGGAAAAACCTATCAATGAAATTTATTCGGTAAATTCAAGGAAAAGAAACGAAAACCTCAGATATACGTTGTGAAGGTTTATGCAATTTAAAGGAAAATATATTTATTTTGGTGAACTGGATTGTTGTTGTGTTTACACTTGACACGCCTAAAAACTCCATATACGTGCGTAGTACAATTTATATTGCACAAAATATAAGTACCGCTTTCATTTAAGTGCCACTGGACAATAATAACATCTTTCCCTGAAAACTGAAGCGATCACATTGGAGTATTATTACTAGCGTATAGAATGGACACCGCGAACACAATGTATGTTTCAACCAATTGGCGCCGCGCGGCTTCAATTGCCAATGGATTCATTCGATTTTGAAAGGAGAACGGGGGCCCAATTTTGAAAATAAAACCTCCCGGCGTGGACACATTTTGTTCGAGATGTCTATTCTATAACATTATACTTCAATGAGCGATCATTAGATTTTGTGGCATCGCCGCTGTTGAGCACATTGTACTGAACGACATCAGCTGGACTTGCTTCGGCTGCATCTGATACAGTAGCTCGTGTAGCCACGGCTGTATGGCTGTATGGCCACGAGAACGATGCTAGTGTACAACTATTGCATGGTAATGTACGCTTAACATATTGCCATAAGTCATGGGTGTGTCTGCGGGACGGCCGGCAAGCCGCTTTAGCCAGGATACAAAGCCAACCTTTGTAGAGTTAGGGCTTTGGCTCTTCATGAAATCTGATAACTTTAAAATAGTAAAAGCGACATTTTAGTGGGATCTCACTGTACAGTTGTGATGGGGACTACACGCGAGACAAGACACGTCAAACGACGTCAAAAAATTTTCGTATCCATAAAGTCATCACGGGCTTGGTCCCGGCGCGGCGCGGGCAAGTCATATTAGTCGCCTGCGAAGCTGTAGTTGATTTCCGTTTCATATTCGTTTCGAATAATTAGGTTCTTTCTTGATTTTTTCCATTTCCAATACGATGAAACTTAACTCATAACAAAAAGCACTTTAACTTTATTTTATTAACGGATCTCTAAATCGAAAAAATGTTTTTCACACACATTGATATTGGTTTTGTATGTAAATAGTCGACAACCAACCGACGAGCTAAGTGGTCATCGTCCCCCGTGGACATCAGCAACACCAAATAGGTACATCACAGATTCGTTGCCGGCCCAGCTGGATCATGATGAGTTGTTAAGCCAAGAGTGCCAAGACTCAACACTGACCCAAGCCAGAGGGCGGCCCCGGCCAGGAGGGTAGCCAGACAGGCTTCCCGGTTTTATAATTAACCTTTAAATAACATTAATGAATAAATAATAATTTAGATAATCGCCACTAACGCTTCTTTAGTGGAAATAAGAGCATTTTAAAAATGAAGTAGATAATGGTATGGTGGCGTGGCGGCGCGCGGAGCGGAGCGCGGAGGTCAGGTGGGGCTAACAGAAGCGGCCCTGACCTTCCGCAATGAACAATACTTTATCCCGCCGGCCGGCACACGCGGCTCGTGCACTTGCCACGACCGTGACGACCGTAACGACATACTGCCATCGCCCTAATCGCCATCTGGTCACACTCACACGTCCCAACTCCCAGCTCTGATGTTTTACTACTGAAACCATGAAAGAAAATCATTTTAGCGACATTCATTTGCAATCAAGAATCAAACGAATTGCTCTGTAGAACTCTGTCCGTTACAAGATTTAAATCTCGAAAGATCCTCTTGGGACAGAGACAGAGAGTAGTGTGACAACTCTTCTATACATAATTATGATACAGTGTCTGAGACAATGTATCAATGGCCAATGTCGGTAGCCGTCGTCAAATATAACTGGAGCTTTATTGTTCTGCGTGTTGTGTGGGACTGTGGGTGATCAGCCAGTTCAACCAGGGGGCTACCTGACGACGGCTGACGATTATTATGACATCACGGAACATTGTGAAGGTACACGATCATCAGCTGAGGTCCACTACTCGGTTCGGATCCCCTAGCCTCCAGACTTCACCACACGGGAAGTAAAAATCGCAAAGTCTATCGCTGGTTCTCCCCGGTTCTGTGTGTTCCTTCTAATGGAAGAACTTGGGTTAATTTGCCTCGCGAAATGAGCTTTCAACGGCTATAGTAGTAATGAAATAGTTATAAAAAAACCTTAAATCATATTTTTAATGACTTCGACCATGAATAAAGAAATAATGAAATAATGAAATTACCAGCATTTGTTAGAGGCTACAGGCTCGCAGCGCCTGGAGTTTTATTTTTGCAGTCTAATGAATGGAAAATATTGTTCTACTACCTTATTGAATAAGTTAATGTTTCCTACAGACAGTGCAGAATATTGTTTATGTTTATGACAAAAAAAAATGAAGCGACCAATGGAGTTGAAATGGTCACTGATAACCGTCATGTCGATAATGGAATAATGCTTGATTGATTCGAGCTCGACTGTTCCTTTTAGTCACTGCCCCATGTGGGTAGGCAGAAGTGGGTTTGGCAGTTTTCACATACTTTTAAGAAACTGTTGGCGAACTCTAGGTGTGTTGTGCACAAGGGACGGTTGAACAAATTGTTTGCAGCCGTTGTTTGTTTCCCCGCGCTAATCTCTGAAACTGCCTGTACCTACGCCGCGGATGTGTTTTCCTGATAATATCTACTGTGCATAATCTAAATATAACACAGTGGACGGAAATACTGGCGATTACATACAAACAGCTATTTATTGCACGAGGAAGCTTCGCGTCCCGATAACCGGACCGCCGCCGCCGCCGGAGGTCGCTCAGATCCCGTTGCACCGCTGAAACTTGATGCTGCCTTCAATGTTTCATAACAGTATAAAGTTGAGCCAAGTCTGCACCTTAAAACAATAATAAACAAAGTCACACCTCCTCAGCGCATTAAACCATTTGGCCTTTGTTACGCCTACATTAACACGTAGGTCTTAAAATTAATACATGATTACCCATCGGCATTCTAAGTGTCTTGTAAAAGTAAAGCTAGGATGTTATTGTATGCCGCAATGACAAGGTCGCCTGGAAATAATAGAGAAACAACTGGGCGTTTTCAATATTGGCGGGTCAATGCCACCAGATACCATCACTTATTGATATTATAAACCTTGAACCTTGTGGGATCACTGAAGCTAAGCAATCTCGCGATGTTCGGAGGTCCGATTACTACCACAGTCTTTAAAGTCCTCTTTCCAGTATCAAGATGACATATGTACTCGGTCCTAAGAGTCTTAGGCTAAGACTGGATGCTCGTTTAATTAACACCATATCAAAAAAAGTGACTCATAACCAGACACTAGGATTCCCTGTGTCGTGGGTTCAATGGAACACACCCAGACCGAAAACAGAAATTCAAACTCATCATTCAAATTTCCGCCTCGCTGGGAATGGAACCTAGGACCTATGTTACGGCTATCCGGCATGGTAATAAACCATCGCGCCGCACGGGTCGTCAAATAAAAAGAAATAGAAATAAAGCGGACGTTCTGCGAGTGTGGATTGTGCAGTGCGAAGACCACCTGCCCTGGCTGCTCTCCCGCCGCACTGGTGCACTGGCGCGCGGGCTGTTGGAATGGAACCCTTTGAAATTATAACATTCGTCAACACCTTTTTTGACATTGACACGGATAACGCCGTTTCGTCGCATAGTGCGGCGCGGCGGTGAAGGACGAAAGTCAGACGAAGCTCCTGGTAGATTTATGAGTTTGTTTCAAAACTTCAAGATTAGATCTTTGCTTCAAATTAGTTTCGCTCGCGGGCCGCGGGCGTCTGCTCAAGTTTTCGTCCATTAGTGTGACCACAGAGATTTAAATATGAATCTGGGAACTTTATGTGTTCAGGTTTGCCTGTGGCTACTACCTAATTGTGGCGACTCGGTCATTATTAGTAGTAGAGTATTTTTAAACTCAATATGGAATTTGAATTTTACACTCCTTTTTATTTCCCGAGGTATAACTGTGAAGTATAAAAGGACAACTTATTGCCATCAAAAACATGACTTGTAAAAACCCAAGTCTCGCAACTCAGTTCTTCTACCGTAAAAAGTTGTGAGATCCATGTAATACCAAGTCGGTTCATTTATTCAGTTCCTACTTAAGGGTCCTTCTGTCTTATGTTATTATGTACGTAATTAGCAAACCTACCAACATCTTGACCATATCAATATTAAAAATCTTTTATGTTTTAAATAAATAGATTCGAGTAGGTAGGTACACTATATGTAAGTATTTTAAATGTAAGCAGCAATGTAAGCATGTGTGATTCAAAATGTTATTTATATTTTACATAGGAATGAAGATTCATAAATACATCTCCAATAAAAAATAATTGTTGGCAAATAAAAACATGAATCATCCGAGCGAAGTGCGCAGCGGAGACGGTGAATAGGCCGTCCTCATCGAGAGGATCTTTCCGTTCGCAGCGGGCAGCTGGGCAGCCGTGCCAGTCCAGTCGTGCAGGGAGCCCTGAGGAGTGAGGCCCTTAGCCCAGGCCCCAGGCCATCGCTAACTTGCAACAACACAATCCCGCCCCGCTGCGGCCGCGCCCGTAACCCGACGCGACGTACTCGTATGTTAACGAGTGGAGATTTGTGAATTGTGATGCGGGTTTGGATGCGGGTGCGGCGCGGCGCTGGGCGCAACGCGTCTTGCTTGCGACTCTCAGAACGCAATACGGCATCGGCAATAGTCAACAAACTGTTAGTGATCTATAAATAAATAAATAAATAAACTGTAGCGTCGTCCGTTGCTGGGTGCCCGGGTGCCGCCAGACACGAAGTAATTCCTATATAAAATGTCAATTACGAATACGTCGTGTTATTTCTGCGCACACTTTCTGAATTTCACCTGCTTACAATTGATTTTCGGCAAATATAGCGCTAGCCTTAGTACGGTAAACACATTGTCTGTAATATCTTTGATCCTCTACGCGTTTCACGCCAGGAATCTCGTATGGTTATAGACATAGCTGAATGTTCTGGAAATTTCGCTATTTCAGTCTTTCCAATAGAGCAATAGTTTTAATTTAATTTTCCATATAACACCTTTTAAATAGCATAAATTATCCAATACGAGTAACAAAGTATCAAGAACCTGACGAGATGGAATACCAACCGTATTCCAGTTTAACAACCCAACGCAGCCAACCTTCATAACAAACGCTACAAGGCGATATCCATTTACGGGTTGCAAAATGCCTCAGCTTAGCTCAACTCCAGATATAGAGCGGTCAGACATTCCTCCGACAGTCAGACTGGTACATGTCCATATTGTCCATCTGGTCACCTTGCGGCTGGGACTGGACCTCCAGTGTCCATCCTCGCTGGCTACTGCCTCGTGTAACTGTATCCTGTACATATGTATGTAAACTATATTACCAACCACAATCGTAATTTTCCAACCTAAAATGTACCGTGGACCAGCCTCTAGGTGTCGACTCACGGGCTTACCGCTTCAGATACATATAACTACATATTTTGTTTGTTTGTACGCCGCTGACGCAGCCCATAGTGTTCGTGATCCAATTCGAAATCTGTGATTGTATTCGCTTTAGATAATTGTGAATAGGAACAGTGACATCATTGTATCCTCACTTCTGTAAACACACTCTATGTTAACACATAACACATTAGTCTCTACATTCAAGTACGTTCAGATAAGTTATTTATAACACTATGTTTTTATCAATTTATTGATAATTTTAGAAAACGTCGGAGAATACAATACAATTATTTCGGATTTCTAACCAACTCCAAAATGAGAAGGAATGTCCCAGTTCGATTGTATTGTATGGTTCGTTCACTTCCATCACTTCTAGGAGGAAGAGAGGAAACTCCTCCTAGCCAAATAATTTATACCCGAATAATTTATGGCCTCGCACGAGTCGCACGACCTGAAGTTATGTTAAACCGTACTAGGTCCTGCATCCGGCTAAAAGGACCAAAATCATTTAGGTACGGTTCGCACCAAACATTATGATAGAGTTCATAATGAAAGATGTTGTTACTTTCGCGCTGGATTTAACTGCAAATTATAATGAAGGTACACGTCACATGCAGTAGTGAATTAGTGAATTAGTGATCGTGCGGTAGTTGCGATCACAGACACGTGGCGACAGGCGATTGTTCCCTGAACTAACTCGATGACGGACAGGCGATGATGACGCTGCAAACTGCAGAACACTTGTACGATTAAACGAATACTGATAACGATGAAGTATTCAAGGTTTATCGTAGACCTCATTCATAATTTACGAATTACGACTACTTATAGCCATTCATCGGCTGCCCCTATTTTCATTTCATTGATGTTTCCCCCGCATAGCTAAATACGTGTGAACTTAATACGATCCCGCGGGACCGGCCACGTGGCGCCACGGCCGTGGGAAACGTCTCCCCCCCCCCGGACCCCGCACCCCTTCCCCGCTGCAAGCGCCACACTTCCTGTTTCCCCACACTGCAACACTGCATCACTGAACATCATTAATTCAACGTCACATCACTTCATAACCGTAGACTGAAATATCAATATGGGATACGGGATTACAGGGGTGACATTCCTCAGAAATGACCCCGAGTCCATAAGAAAAACTCGTCATCTGTATCTGTACCTATACCAGTATACGCTGTAAAGTTCAACGAATCAACTTTAAGTATGACTTCAGCAGTTTTCGATATTTTATTCAACAGTCTCACATTACTGCTGCACATATGTATCCAATTATGTATCATGTCATGTGGAAGGCGCATGCCGCATGGCACATGACGCGGCCGCCCGGGTGCCCGGCCGCTCCCCGCGCGGGAGCCCGACGGGCCCGACGCGACCACACGACCACACGACGACACCCGGCTCCAGTTACGATCGTTTCCTGTTACTCGAATATCGAATTCGTTGCACAAAAAATATACCAACGCGACATGGTGTTTATTTTAGGCGCATAATCGAATTTTAACGTTATTCGAAACTGAAAAATGTGTGGCACGTAACACATAATTAAAGATACAGAAAAAACTCATATATCATTCAGTATGATGTTTAAATAAACTGTGGTGCTTTAAAAAAAATAATGGAATCAGGAGTTTAACAGACGCAGCCGCTTAGGGTTGCCAAAACAAATTTTCGGATATATACTCGATTCGAGAAAAGCTAACTCCCAGAGGATGCTTTTACTCCCAAATGTTACTTTTAATTAAAATTTAATTACGGAGGCGCTGTGCTGGTACAGACAATTACCTTCGGCTGAAACAAGGTGAACGCCTCCGCGCTTCCCCGCACCCCCGGCAACGGCCCCGTAGCCCACACCATTCAAATTCTCGTATCGTGATTGTATTTTTTTTTTGTTTCTTATTTTAGTCTACGTACTTAGAAAAAAAGTTGTTTCTGTGTAGAATGTATTTGAGTGTAAGTAAGTAAAGTATCAAGTGTCAAACAATTATGTGAAGCCTGCGTATTACAGGCACAATAAGCGTAGCATGGAATCGAAATTCGTGGCCGAAATTTTCACAATTTACGATAAATTATTATACGCGCCATAACAATATGTAAAAATGAAAACTCCACGTTAATTATACATATTTTCTAATTCAACTTTGGACACCCCAAAGTAAGTATTTAGTCTAGAATTTTTTGCGATGCAATTAACACATGCGCAGCCGGCCAGCCGACGCGATGTGGCGAGCGCGGTGGCGGCTGGTAGTGTATGTACGCGATGTAGGGAGAGTAACGACACCGGGCCGTGGCCGCGGGTACACGCTGTACACAGTACACACACAAGACACAACTAACTGAACACACAGACACACACTGCCGGTGACGCGCCGCACCGCCCGCGCCGCGCGCGCTCCCGACGCGCGTCTTGCAGAGCACGTGCGCGCCAAAAACATAAACCAATTTATTGAATACATTTTTTATCGACCGTCAACAAAAAATTGCCCTCGTTCCGTTAAAGCCGGTTGAAATGGGTCACGAAATTGTAACTGAATAATGATCGATGTTTCTTGGACTACGGACTACGGAAGTATGTATCCTGAGTGTACATGCAAATACAAAAGTACCAAACGACACTGGATTCATTAATTGAAAAATTATGAAGCCCAACAACAAGCTGTAAGTAGGTGTCCTAGTCGCAGCAGCAGCCAGCAGGTCGCGTGTCGCGTGTCGCGTGTCGCGTGACCGATCTAGTTGGCGGGCTCTGTGATCTCCGCAATGCACGCCACGGAACGTTTCGAGAAGATTAAACACAATTAGTTATGTGCGGTGTACCTAATAACTATAACTATCTACCTATATGTATAGCTATAACCCTACGCATATTATTTTTATGGCATTGAAAAGCTGTTACAGTTTTTTGGCCTGCTTTAAAATATAGGTATTTTGCGCAGAGTTAGGCGCTCCACCCACTGCACCGCGCCCCGTCGCGTAGCGCGGGATGGCAGATTTTACCATTGTATGCAAGTATCTCAATTTATATAGAAATCACGCCTAGCACAACACACTGCCGACGCGGCACCGCGCGGGAAATCGCCCCGCGCGCAGTTGTGTTATCCGTCGCTCCGCGCACCGCGGCGGGACGCGTCTTCAGTGGGTGGAGCGCCTTACATAAAAAGAACCCATAATTTTTGATTCACATATCTTTTGACACCACAGCCGCGAGCTGCACGTGTGCGTGCTGCCGAGCGGCGTGGCGGCGGCCGGCGAGCACCGAGCAGTTACAGTTAAGTCACAACAAACACGCTCGTACGGTCGCTGCTGCGTAAAAATAAACTGGAACGTCTTCCGGCGCGGTGCACCGGGCACCAGCCGGCCGCGCGGACAGGCGCGAGGCGCGAGGCGGCCTGCTGTAGTAACAACACCTACCTCGTAATAACAATAATCATATAAACGACCATAAAGGGCCGTCCATAAATTACGTCACACTAATTTCATAACTTTTTGACCCCTCCCCCCGTCCTTGTCACAGCTGGTCACATTTCTGAGACCTTTGCTTTCATACCCCGGGCTTATATGAAAATTGATTCTTAGGGAGTAAAATCCAAAAAGTAAATGTAATTGAAACAACAAGTAGCAATAGCAAAAATATAAAGTAGAGTATAATAATATGGATCAGCTGAAATAAGAAACTCTGCTAACGACTGACGGTACGTCAACCGTCAGCGCTGAGTCTGCAAATTGATGTCCTAATAATTGGTGTTGACATTGCAGCCGCGGGCCGGGCGGCCGGGTCGCCGACCTGCGCTCTGCACGGTGCGGTGCGGGTAACACATATTGTGATATGATGTGACCAACGACGGGGTAGAGACAGTAACGGAGGGATAAGTTCAATCGAAACAAACTTAATATTACTCATGTCAGCATCAAAATTTGATACGTCATGTGACTTCGAGAAAAAATCTAGTGATGTTTTTTGTAATAGCAATAATTATAATAATGTTAAGATTTTAAGCTGTCGCCATGTCGCATCGCCAGAATCGACGAGGATTTCGGCCAGCTTTTTCATATCAAAACCTGAAAAATGAGATGAATGGCTATGAGCGGTGGGCGTGTGTCCAATGAAATCGCCGATGCTTTGCGGCTGATAACGTAAGATGCAAACGCTCATTGGTATTATGACAGAACGCGTGGTAAATGACGAGCTCAACCACACAACATCTATTTCATCCTCAATGCTATATAACGTGGGTAAAACATTCTTTTCCATAGCCTTTACGTTTTGTTTATATATTGTGCTTAAGCCGCTTTCTCGTATATCGCCTATGTCGGTGTAGTGCGAGCCCGATTAGTTCGACTATTATTAATAAAAACATCAAACCTTATATAGCGCAAGTCTACATGATTCCCTCCATTTGGGTGGTTCTAACGGATCTCGTTATCTCACTGCGTGCGTTAATGTTGTGCGCGGAGAGCCGGAGAAAACAAATTGCATCGTCACGCGGTGTGGTTGTGTTGTCTTCTGACGCGGACGGCGCGGGCGCGGGCGCGATGCGGCGACGTCTACAATCATAACCGTACCGTACACACTACACGCTAACTGTACAGTGTACCTGATTACCGCCATTACCGCCACCGGGTCACGTCACACGGTCACACGGTGACACGTGGCCGCGTGGTCGGTACCTACTCGGTACTCGGTACCTACACCTGTTGAAGTTGTTCGATGCTGAATACCGCCGCCGGAACACTTTAACCACTTGAAGTGAATAAGTTGTCTTATATAGCGATCTTCACGCCGGACACATCATTACAGATACTTTTGTTTTTTAAATTTTAAAGAAGTCTGTTTCGCATATCAATAGAATATAGGACATGTATTGTTCCGCCTAAAGTTTTTCTAGTATTTTGACACACAGATACGATCTTATTTGGAGTGAAAGATTCTAATGAAAGCGATTCTGAAAATAATTTTCAGAACCGCTTTTATTATGTCCCGATAATTTATATCTCTATATTCATACCCTATTCATATCCGATAAGAATTTAAAGAATCTCGGCAGATTAAACTTTTGTCCACTGACATGGGGTCCACAGTCCAATAGGATTATTGGCACACATGGAGACATTGGCGACACAGTATGGCATAACGTATGGCTTCCCGCCATTCACCCTCCCGCCTACCTCCTCCACCTCCCTTCCACCCCTGCTATGGTGGCGCCACGACCCACGAACCACCATCACATTGTTCCAGTTTGGTTCGGTGAGCATGTGTACCAGCATCCTGCAGTACATTTTATTTGACGGTGACCTCACAGGTTCACTTTTCACAGGTATGAGGCATGCTTCACAGACAGTCTCCGCTATGAGCGGGTGCCGGCCGCCGGGTAGCTCGGTGTATGTGGTGTGGAGTGTGGACCGACACCGCGACCGGTACCAGTACACACACTACTGCGCAGTGCACACAGCACAGTGCACACAGCTAAATGACCTCGACGTGCTCGTGCCAAATATTAAGCTTACTCGGTACTCGGTAAGTATTTGAAATATTATTGCTCAAGCACGTAGGAATTACGCCCGGACTAAGCACTCTACGAAATACGCAAATGCTTATTATGCTTTAATACTAAACTTTTAGATATTGGATCCAATGAAAAAATAAAATTTCAATGTCCGTTTTCATTAAGTTGCCTTTTATTTTATAGTGTTAACGTCAGTGTCCTGTAGGCTGTATAGAGTCCCGGCCGGCGACGCGGCAGCGCTGGACCGTTGTCCAGATGATGAACATGAACTTGTTTCTCCAGTTCCTCATACGAGATCAGGCACCACTCCGCGTCACGCTCGGCGACGTCGGCACTCGGCTACGGAATATTGAAAACTTTTGACAAGTTGACGTGCGATTCAAAGTGCATCATAACAATTTACATAGTTCCGTCGACCATCATTAAGGCTGTAAAAAAGTGAACAATTGATATTCATACGGCCTGACTACCGACCATATTACTCTATGTATTACTCGAAGTATGTGATGTGACAGTCTGCACATGCTGATTTATTAACACAATATGCTAACGTGGTTTAATGTATGAGGTAGCTGTACTCAGGGCCTCAGAGGATGCGTGTTGCAAACACTTGTGAATTGTTTATAGTTCAGAGGCAGCTAACATTGCCGGCTGCCGCGAGTGCCGCACTGCCGCGCCAACCCACTCGTTACCTCAAAACCTCAATTCCTAAGTGTCGTCTTTATGCTTTATGTTGTTCACTTGCAAGCTTTTCCAATCCCGCTCACCCGTGCAATGAACAATGTTTTATTAATGTTTTATCAATGTTGTGCCGATAATAAACATTTACATTAAAACAGTCACCGAGTAAATAAAGTTATATATCAATCATTATAATGAATAACTTGTATCTACATTACGCTAAAAATGTATGCTCAGGACTAAGACCGTTTACAACGGCGATACAGTTAATTATACGATTGTATACGGCAATGCAATGTACGTAATGGAAGCGAATGAGTAATAATTGAAGGCAGGATTAAAGCGATTCTCATCAGATCTCATCCAATGCCACGCACCGGTACGGCGATGGTATGTACTCGATGCCGCACGCCGCAGCCGCACGCCGCACGCCGCACACTACAGCACCGCGGCACCGCCAACTCACACACAATACGTATTTATGTCGTGAGAGTGCCCGACATCGACATCGACATCGCGACACCAAACGCCACCAATAAAAATATTACTGGGTAGACATTTCACATTCTACATCTGTTTATGATCGTCTCTACTGAACGACTCTACCAAGGGAATGAAGAAGGAATATTACAATGTAGAGTCGCATGTGTGAGAAAATACCAATAAAATATGCATACGTATGTACATTTCTACTTCCTTCCAGCTAGAGCATTTTCGGGTGGTCGGAAACAAAGAGTCGGTGACCGGAACGACCTGAACCGTATCGATGTGGAACAGCGAGCCGTGAGAAGGTCGCGGGTCGCGGTGGATATCAACAAATGCCGAAAATCGACCGCTCGCCGATCATTCAGCTGATGCAGTCGGCAGCACTCCGCTATCGGTGCCGCTAGTGACGTAGTGACGCCAGCAATTGTTTCATTGTTCGACTCGGCGACCAGCGAAAGTGTACCGGCACGGCACCGGGCTCCGGGTATCGGATCACAGATCGTTGCAGAACAAAATTCAATTAGTACCCAGTTCAGAGATCGTTCAGCTTTCTAACATTAATTCCGTCTTTAGTACACGAGGTGGTCGAGGTGGCAGAGGTGGCAAATGTCGCGCCGCGTTCGCTCTTCCTTCCTATATTGCTTCGCTCCGCAGTCCGAGTACATTCTCGCCGCCCGGCGCCCTCACACCGCAGACCGCACTCGCCGCACTCGCCGCATTCACTCCGACGGCGGAGAAAGTGAATGTGCCGGTGCTCGGAGAATGAGCACTATTGCCGTAGCATTTTGTTAACAATGAAACAATGATAATAACGAATGGAGTCGAGAGACCAGACCGATTGATAAACATCCTGCCTGAGTATTTTCTTGGAGAGGCAAAGCCATAGTTCACAGAATTTTGACAATATCTAATAGTAACATTTGACTCAACTTTAATTTTGCACAACATCGTGCACTCATTATCTAACAGTACTCACTAGGGCAGTCCTAGTAAATTTGGCATGTGGAGAAATTTGTATGGGTTTATATGAACGGCAGACTTTTGGTTTCCATAAGGAAATACAATCTAAATTTTGAATCTAGAGCGAGAACGGAAATACCGGTCTCATTTCAACATCAATTTGTGTTCTATATTATTGCCTAACTACCGAAAGCGGTACTCACACATAATAAAAGTTATTATAACAGAATGTGATCAATACAGTTAATATTTATAGTTAGCTAGCTGTTGCCAAATCCCACGCGAACTCTGAACTTTTCCGGGATAAAAAGTAGCCTATGTTTTAATCCAGGGTATAGGCTATCTCCATTAAAAATTTCAGCCAAATGGGTTAAGTAGGTTTCGCGTGAAAGCGTAACAAACAAACTTGCATTCACATTTATAATATTAGTAGCTATAATTTACTAATACAGTACATTTTACAACATTAAATTTGTTTGTTATTTGACGAGTACACTAATTAAGAAGTTCCGATATATTTGGCAGATAAGTTTTATTTGCACAAACACATAAAAATATAGGTAGTTCGTGTACCTTGTATTTTAATTTTATGCTTAGGTAGGTGCTACTTAGGTACATATATCACCTACTCCGATAGCTTGTTGATTCATATTGGCATTATTTGTAACTAACTTGCAGTAATTGCAGAACATTGCAAAATTGTTGACTTTGAATTTATTTAATTGTTTATCTTCTCGTACCTAATTGAAAGAAAAATACCGCGGTACCGTGCCTGGGAGAATATTGTATTTAGTGGCCAGGCTAACTAAAATACCTATGTATGAAATTGCATGTAAGTTTTCAACACACAAATAATATGAATAAATAACGTTTGAAAGGGCATTTAGGACACCCTCCCTCAGGGCGCGAGGGCGGCGAGGTACGCATTTTGTCACATTTGACTCAGATAATGAGTTAATGAGGTATTCTAGGTTTGAAGACTGACTCATTAAGTAGATACATACAAATTTATTAAATACTAGTAGAAAGAGGAAGTCTGCTACGTGACGGCGGCGTGGCGCTGATCACTTACCATCTGCTCGTTTGTCCTCTTACTAACAACAGCTGTTAGCTAAGTACCGATCTAACTGATATCCTTATTAACGCCTGATATAGGAGCTAATTCCATCCATCCATCCATCCATCAGCCTTTGTAGGTCCACTGCTGGACATAGGCCTCCCCTAACTTCCGCCACTCTGACCGGTCCTGAGCCTTCTGAATCCAGCGGATACCCGCTGTCTTCTTCAGGTCGTCGGTCCACCTGGTCGGGGGGCGTCCTGTGCTCCTTTTACCGAGGCGTGGTCTCCATTCGAGGACCTTTCTTCCCCAACGGTTATCGGTCCTTCGAACTATGTGGCCCGCCCATTGCCACTTCAGCCTGCTAATTCTCTGAGCTATGTCGGTCACCCTCGTTCGTCTACGGATTTCATCATTTCTAATTCGATCGCGTAGAGAAATACCGAGCATAGCTCGTTCCATAGCCCGCTGGGCGACTCTAAGCTTATGCATAAGGCCAATAGTGAAGCACCACGTCTCGGATCCGTATGTCATCACTGGCAACACACACTGCTCGAACACCTTCGACTTCAGGCACTGAGGTAACTTTTTGGACGACAAGATATGACGTAGTTTCCCGAACGCAGCCCATCCGAGTTGGATTCTACGAGTGACTTCTTTCTCGAAGTTGGACTTACCCATTTGGATCACTTGTCCCAGGTAAATGTACTCGTCTACAACTTCGAGAGCAGCGCCGTCAACAACAACCGGTACGGGTGTGACATGGACATTCGACATGATTTTCGTCTTGTCCATGTTCATCTTAAGACCCACCCGTTGTGAGGCGCTGTTCAAGTCCCCGAGCATTGTACCAAGTTCCTCCAGGGATCCCGCCAGGATGACTATATCATCGGCATATCGCAGGTGTGTGATGTATTCGCCATTGATGTTGATGCCACGTCGTTTCCATTCCATCAGCTTGAACACGTCTTCCAACGCAGCGGTGAACAGTTTTGGGGATATGACATCCCCTTGCCTGACACCTCTCTGCAGTTGGATGGGGTTCGTTGCTGTGTCTTGTACTCTGACGGACATGGTGGCAGATGAGTATAAACACTTCAACACCTCGATATACCGGTAGTCGATCCGGCACCGTTGGAGAGAACTTAGTACCGCCCAGGTCTCGATAGAATCAAAGGCTTTCTCATAGTCCACATAGGCAACACACAACGGCAGATTATACTCCTCGGTCTTTTGTATAATCTGCCGCAGTGTGTGTATATGGTCTATGGTGCTGTAGCCTTTTCGGAATCCTGCTTGTTCGGGAGGCTGGAAGTCGTCAAGCCTGCGTGCAATGCGATTCGTGAGCACCCTCGAAAACAGCTTATAAACGTGGCTCAGAAGTGCAATGGGCCTGTAGTTCTTCAAAAGGGCTTTATCCCCCTTCTTGAAGAACAGCGTCACTACACTTCTGCTCCACGCTTCCGGGGTAGTTCCAGTATTAATGACGGAATCGAACAGTTTCTGGAGCGCCACTAGAAGGGGTTTACCTCCAGCTCTTAGTAGCTCGGTTGTGATTCCGTCATCTCCCGGTGCCTTGTTGTTTTTAAGCTGTTTGAGAGCCTCTCTAATCTCATACAGGCTGACGTCCGGGATATCCTCTGTGTAGTGTCGGGTCAGTTTAGCTCGCTTGTCGCTCTCCTCGCGAGGAGGTGGAGCTTGAGAGGAGGTATACAACCGTCCGTAGTATCTCTCAGTCTCTCTCAGAACTTCCGGTTTCGACGAAACCACGGTGCCGGAGTCGGTCTTCAACCTCGTAAGCTGACTTTGCCCAATAGACAGATCCCTGGTGAACACTTTGGAGCCCTGGTTTCGCTCAATTGTGTTTTTTACACGATTTGCGTTGTGTTTTCGCAAATCGCGTCGCCTGCACTTGGAGATCTGTTCATTGAGCCGTCGGTATTCCCTCATAGAGGGTGGAGACTGCACACATAGTTCTCGTCGATCCCTCATAAGACCGAGAGTTTGTTCTGAGAGAACCCGAGATCTACCACTAGGGTGGGTCTTGAAATACTTCGACCCTACCTTGTGGACAGTTGTTACCATCCTGGTGTTAAACTCGTCCACTGACGTGCACAATTCTAGGCACGCAAAACGATTTTGCAGCTCAAGTTGAAAGTTTTCAGATCCCTGGATTTGGACGGATGTTGGGCGAAGCGTAGACTTCATCAGGCGTGACCGTTCCAGCTTCAGGTCGATATTTAATGTGCCTCTTACAAGTCGGTGATCGCTCCCGGTTTTGAACCTGCTGATCACAGAGACATCATTAAATATGTGCCGTTTGTCTGCCAGAATGAAGTCTATCTCGCTTTTCGTGGAACCATCAGGACTTATCCAAGTCCACTTGCGTTGTGGCTTCTTTCTGAAGAAGGAGTTCATCATGAAGAGATCTTCCTTCTCCAAAAAGTTGGCCAGCAAGTGTCCTCGGTGGTTCCGTCGTCCAATTCCGTAGGGACCCACTTTCGTCTCGGCGCCGCTCTGCGTGCCCAGTCTCGCGTTGAAGTCCCCCATCACAACATTGAAGTGAGCTTTAGAGGTATGTATGGCTCTACTTATGTCCTCATACATAACCTCAACCTCATCGTCGGGATGTGTAGAAGTCGGCGCATATACCTGTACAACCTTCAACGAATACCGTTTGGATATTCTGAGTGTAAGGTACGCTACCCTAGCCGACACGCTCCCAACTTGCACAATGTTGTTGACGAGGGACTTGTGAACGAGAAACCCGACACCACCTTGGGACAGGTGTTCGCCCTCCCGGTGATAGAACAAGTTTCCGGATTTGAGTATTATCGTGTCCTCCCCCTGTCTTCGGACTTCAGATAAACCCACAATACTCCAGTTTAACTTGTCTATCTCTTCTTCCAGCTCTTTTACCTTGTCGTCGGTCCTCAGTGTCCTGGTGTTATATGTTGCCAGGTGCAGAAGTCGTCGTTTGGATTGGTAGCCCGATCTCTGCCGGAGATTCTTAGCACCCCCTGCCCCGCCGTTACCATAGCCGCTACCGTAACTAGGAATAGCGGGGCTGCCGGGGACTGGGGGCCGAGAGGAGCTAATTAACTGGCAGAAAACAGTCCTTCCTCCAGTCAGGCGGCAGGCGGCAGGGTGTCGGCACTTGCTATCCTCATTTCCTACAAAAGTGCCCAACACCAGGTAACACATTCATTTGTGAGTTGATCTGCTCTTAATTTAATAAATAACGATTGGCTATCACGCTGCTCTTATATTATTAGTTTATTACACAATCATTAAGGATTTGAGGTCACTGAGTCACTGTTACTCAAAGACCAAAGTAGCTATTATACGCGTCGTGTGCATGTGTGCATGTGTGTGTGTGTGTGTGCGTGTGTGTGTGTGTAGTAATGCGAAGTAGTATAGGGGCGGGGGGCGCCGGGCGCGGGCGGCCTTTGTCTTGGGCCGCGCCGCCGCTTTCTACAGCCAGCGCAGCGCCGCGCCGTGGCCGAGTGGCTGGCGTGGCTGGCGTGGCTGGCATTCCGGGACAAATTCCGGTCACTTCCGGCCGCAGCTCGATAGTCACAATCTATACAAATACCACGGAAATTAAATATGTTAGCTGCACTCCATATCACATTTAACCTACATCGGAGGTAGATACTTTACTATAATATTATAATATGTAAATTGTAGCTCTTTCCGTAAGAACACGTTTGACCACGAAACAAATTTCACAGATCACAATCATTCCAGATGTAGTAATAAGTTACCTTACGGATATAATACATTCAACCCGGCGCGGCGGCGCGGCGCGGGCGGTACAAAGTCGATTCGTGTCAAAGCGGGACGCCTACGGAAGTATCTTTAATACAAACTAGCTGACCCGGCGAACTTCGTATCGCATAAGAATATAACAAATCAGAAATCATTAATATCGGTACAGCCGTTCTTAGCCGTTACAGTTTCTGTGTGCTCCTCCATCTCCCTCTCACGCTCCCGCTCCCAAGCTGACCCGGCAAACTTTGTACCGCCTATCAATCTCTCCCTCTCCCTTTTCTTCCCACTCCCACTCCCTCATCCTATCCCTCTTATATTCTGTCAATCGCGCCAACTGTCAAACGACTGAATATTTCTAAAAAGACAAAAGGTATGACGAAACTATAAGAATTCTGTTTTGACTTCGGTAAAAAAAGGAGTCATAAAAGGCGCTAATAATAATGACTAATAGCTATCAACTATAATAATGTTACCTTATCCCGCAGGAACAGGTCTTTTTTCCGGGATAAAAAGTATTCTATGTCCCTCCCCGAGCTTTCTTTTATATCTGTAGGTATAAATAACTAATCTATCAACTACATACTTATAACAAAATTTTACCTTATCCCATAGGAACAGGTCTATTTTCCGGGATAAAAAGTATCCTATATCCATCCCCGAGCTTTATTTTATATCTGTATAAATAACTAATCTATCAACTACATATAACAAAATTTTATCTTATCCCACAGGAACAGGTCTATTTTCCGGGATAAAAATTATCCTATGTCCGTCTCCTCATTCTAAGCTACCTCCTCACCAATTTTCAGCCAAATCGGTTCAGCCGTTCTTGAGTTATAAATAGTGTAACTAACACAACTTTCTTTTATATATATAGATTATCTTTATGGTATACATAATATTACAATAAAATCAGTACAAATAGAACACAAACGTACAATTGGTGACCTTATCACGAAAGCAGCGATCTCTTCCAGGCAACCATTGACTGGAATATTCAAAATTTATGCGAGCTAGAGCGTGTATAGAAAAAAAAAACATACTTATGCGAGTAAAGCACAAACGTAGCGTGTCAGCAGATAGTGTGAATATTGAGGGGAAACAATAAAAAGAGACGCAAAAAGATAATAATAATTATAGTGTTGAAAGAAGTATTCTTTAAAGGTAAAAGAAAAAGCTCGTCGGTCATAAATCTAGTGGTTTCAATGAATTTGATGTCCACAAGTAAATATATACCAAAGCGGGGCATTTGGTACAAAGCGGGACTTTTTTAATCTCGCGGGGAACAGCGGGACAAACAGCCTCAAAATGGGACACTGACGGCCCTGTAGCCTAGTTGGTAACGACCCTGCCTGCGAAGCGAGGGGTCCCGGGTTCGATTCCCAGTCGGGGCAGATATTTATGTGACAGATAAATATTTGTACTCGGGTGCAGGGTGTGATTGTGATGTGTTATAGTATGTGTCGTCCGCCACCCGCCACCCGCCACCCGCGACACAGGTAACAACCTACTGCGGGGGTGTGAGTGTGGTAGCGTTTATTATTTATTAATCCCGCCCAAAGCTTACATTACTCAAACTGTAAATTACTGACAACCGATAGAACTGCGACATTTTAATCCTGTTCTCCTACACTTATCATGTGCGAATTTTGTGATAGTCGGCTAATTTAGTGAGCACTACGTACATAGGTATTGTATTTACCCAACCTATCCACATCCTCGCCGGTGACACCGCCCGGTGCAGCCCGGTGTGGCCCGGCCAGTGGGCACCGCGGTCTACCTTCATGATACGTAGATCACGTACAACCGGCTCGCAGCCACGATCCACATTACATCAAGTGTTTACGCAACGCAACTGCCTGACATCCCCGAGCCCGACGCACGTCGCGACTCGCGCTGTCACTGTTGGGCTCCACTGTTTGAGTTAAACATGTCCCGATCTAATAATGTACATGTATTTTTAAATTCTCGTTATATATAAATGTGCAAATGCTGTTGGTAGATTAATTGCAGATTAGTGTTCTTGTATTTAATTTTGAAATACTCGAAGCTTTACAAACAAAACCGTTGGTTTTACTCTAGATTTATCACAATTCTGATGATGAAGTCTCCAGTACCAGTCCAATAAATATGAATTACTTAGATAAAGAGAAATCCTTCGCCATTTACCTACTACTTACGGCCGGTCTCAATAATGTACTAACAGATGGAAGACTGTGAATAGGGCTACCATTAGTATGTTATCTGTCATATTTGTCAATTTTTGCCTCTGAAAAATTGACAAATATCACAGATGACAGCCCTATCCACAGTCTTCCATCTGTTAGTACATTATTGAGACCGGCCGTTAATCAGTGATACTGCAACAGTGTAGGCTTGTGTTGTGTGGAGTCACGTCACGACTACAATATAATAAATGGTCGGACATTGCATATTGTATATCTATGTATGTATGTAGATAGTGTAGTGTTTGGTGTTCTTACATTTGACACTATTTATGGTACATGTGGCCCACCTACAGCAATGAATGAACACAAATAGACAGGTCAATCTTTTGAAGCAAGCGGGGCGAATCGTGTCTCGTGTTCAAGGGAATATAAAGAGATTAGGTAGTGGTGGGCGTATTGGACAATAGTGTGAACCAACACCACGAGTATGCAAACATTTATCCGATTCCGAAATAACTCACTGTCCAGAGGATATTGGCTTTTGTTCCGACATCAAAAGCGATGGACCACTGTGGTCTGTGATCTGTGAGTAACACTGAGTGACACTGTGGCCCTAGCTGTCTACCTATATGATAGCTGCCGCGAGACAAGACAAGCAGACGAGTGGCCGGAGCGTGAGAACGGGCACCACTGCTGCACTGTTACCGCGCTACAGCTCCAGTTAAATACACGTCAACTGGACATTGCGCCCGGATGTTTTGGATTTCAAACACTCAACCGTTAAATTATATCACTCCAATGAACCTGGCGCTCGGTTTAGCTAAATCAGTACGTTGCACAACCGATTAGCAAAAACCGAAGAGTATTGACCTGAATTCTAAATTCTCGGTCTAGCGCTTTAGAAAAAGGCGAAGTCGGTAAAAACCCTCGTCGTGTGAACATTGCCAATCGCGATCTACATCGTGAAAGAGGAATGACGTGAATCTTAAAATGATGTACATTACGCAAAAGATTTACCGATTTCTCAAGTGTAGAGCGTGGTGACTGGTGACTGGTGGCCTATTGGCCTAGAACGGCATCCGTTCGCAAATCCTGCTGAAGTCGCGTCGTACTGCGTCGTACTGCACCGGTAACGAGCCGAGACTCGAGAGGGAAAGTAGAATGAATTAGACAGAGCTATGTGTAATGTGGTGCGCTGTTCGGTGGCCGGTGGTCGGCGGGCGGTGAGTCGGTGACTCAGCGGGCCGAGGAATGTCGTGCGAGCAACCTTGGTTCAATCATGAGGACGACTTTGATCGTTAATTGCTTTTTAATGGTATTTACACTCCGAGACTCCGTTCAACATCTAAAAAATCAACATCATCCATACATTAGCGCCAACAAACCGTTCAAAAAAACACTCCCCTAATCGGCGGCGCTCCAGCAATTTGAATATCCTACAGGCTGCTCTACATTATACGAATATAATATTTATATCTCCGATCTCCCAGTGGCGCCTGCACTTCTAAGCGTACACGCAAATTTCTGCGTCACAAGTAGATCATATTTTGTTTGTTATTGAATAATGTAGGTTTATGAAAACGTCGCTACTAGTGAAGCAGGCGGCATTTATGACTTTTTTTGGTAGTGAGCTAGCGAGCTAGTAGGGCGCGACGCCGACACTTCATTTTTATTTTTATAACCAGTAGCCAGCCGCCTTCGCCTCGCTCCGGATGCCTTCATCTTAACTGTGCCTCCCTCGTATCATTTAGTAAAAATGATTCGAAATTCTGCCAGGTCCTGAGATTAGCACATTCAAAGTAACAAAAAAAATTTGAGATGTATAATGTTAAGTACCTACGAGTATGATTACACTAGTTTAAAATTAAACTTTTTGTCTGTTGCCGCGAATTTTGTGGTTGATAATGTTCACTTATGACTTGTTTTTGTCAAATCTGCCATCAAAATTTTTTGAGCAGCTCGAGTTACATTGTTTTTGTATTTGTATTAGTATTAGTAAAAATGGTGAAGAATGTTCACCATACTCGGTCAACAAAGTGGTTACACGAAGTTTCCCTGTTTTATGTCTTTGGAACAGTAGAGCTAAACAAGAGCATTGGGTAAGATTAAACTGGCCCTTGAGAGAAAGTATGGAGCCTGGAAAGCAAAATATAGTCCAGAATTCATTAGTACCTCATGGAAAAATTATCCTTCCACCATCCTACATATAAAACTGGGCACCACGAAACAGTTAGTTAGATAACTAGATAAAGACGGGAACTGCTTTTCTTACATTTGCCAAAAATCTCCTCAGCTCACTATGGAAAAGATTAAAGCCGGTATTTTTGATGGCCCCCAAATTAGACAACTTACGAAAGATACTCAACTAAGAAATTCTATGACTGAGTTAAAATTAAAGGCTTGGACAGCTTTCGTCTCTGTGATGCAAAATTTTCTCGGAAATAAAAAATCTGAAAATTATATTGAACTTGTAGAAGACCTTCTGCTACAATTAAAAAATATGGAGTGCAATATGAGCATAAAACACCACTTCCTCTATAGTTACCTGGACAAGTTTCCGGAAAATTTATAAGATATGAGCGAAAAGCAGGGAGAGCGTATGCATCAAGACTTACGCGTCATGAAAGAGCTCTACCAGGGTTTCTGGGATACGGATATGATGTCCGACTATTGTTGGTCTCTGATACGTCATTTTCCAAAGTCAGAGAAGAGTTTTAAAACGAAGTTTTTTAGAACTCGATGATTATTATTTTTTTAATAAAGGTTTTCTTAGTAAATACATGTTTTTTCTGTTTTACAACTACATAGCTGAAACTCAGAAACTAGAGCTGATAAAAATCTTCTAATTATATTTTTAAAAATAGCATATCATATGTATAGCAGCAACAGCTAAAATTTCTCCGGCAACAGATGTACTGTAAACTAGTGTTATCTAAGGCGACGTTCGGTTCCTGTTGAAGTGACCTTTTGGCTTTGCGTTGTTAGAATAGAAAGCCGACATGGACATGCCGTCTACCCGATGTTCAGCTGGCTGTAGCTGTTGCAACGTCCGCTGCCGAGTGCCGGCTGCGCACCTGCTCACCTGCTCTACTAAACCGAATCTCCGCCCTATACATCGTAGTATTCGTAGTCTAGTTCTCACACACTCATTTTATCGACCACTGGTCATTCGACGCCGGTTAGCCTTTTCCTTCATATCATTATTATTCGGAGCCGACTCTGTCTACAGAACTCTCCGACGCCTGTCATCTGCCTTTTCATAATTATAGGTACCTAGTCTACATTCTTAAAGTCAGTAAACTTTTGAAGGCTCACATGCGACATTGCTATTTTATCATACCGCGTTGGTAAAGTGCAGTTTAGCTGAATTCACACTCCTTGAGAACCATTTGCAGCTCTCCGGACGTTTTGATTTATGATTTGTTGACAGGTTACATACAGACTAACAATTAGGGCATTGCGGGCATTATTACTGTCCATTGCAATTACCTCTGAAAGAAACGTATCGTTACAAACAGAATATGTTTATGTCTCGTAAGTGTGGAGTGTGTAGTTAATGTGACGTTAACGTGTGGTGCCGTCGGCCTGTGCCTGTGGGCGCGGGGTGTCCGTCGACATTAATTGCTCGTAAACTGGTCGCGGGACATCACAATTCACATCACACAAACACGCTACAACTCAGTCCTCACGCAAATGCCGCGAGCTCTTTGATTTCTAACAGCCTTGCACTAATGGAACATTATACCATATTATAATAACTTTTTCTAAGGATCCTTGTTGAATCGTAGTAGTACGATTCCTTCTGTGAGCATATACCTACATAGAATAGATACTAGAGCCTCTACACTTAAGTTCTTAAAATGGGCTTATATTTATTTTCATATTATACCTACGTATGTTAGCGTAATTAAAAGTTGAATGGCTTTATGTTATTTGACACGCAATAAAAACGATGACTGTACCATAGACTTATATGTATGTATATGCTATGATTGTACTTACACGGATATCTACAAGTTGCGATAATCGTTACCACATGGAGGTGAATAACACACGCGTATATCATAATAGGTGTCGGTTCGTGCAGTACACAGCCGTATGTGGCCGTATACAGTCCGGCCGCGCCCGGCGGTCATTGACCACCGCTGGCTACTAGCGAGAGTAGCGAGCTAGCGTGGCTGCATCGCCTTCTGAACGAGGAGTTGAAGAACAAACTGCGCTCATTGTTACATGAACAGCTGATTCATGGGCGGCCGCGTCACCGCTAGCGTACTACTAGTACAGCATTGTAGTAAAAGTGGAATATGAAACGAAAACAATCGCCGGCCGCTCCCACGCGCCACTCGGATCCGGGTCTTCGGCGAAGCAGCTCCGCTGATTGCAGACAATTACCTTACCACACCGCCGAGCGCCGCGTGGGAGGCTACAGTGTGCGGCCTAAACGCGCTCCTTCCGCCTATAATTATAGTCTAATCAATCTCGTTTAGCGCTAAGCAGGACGTCCCCTGAATGCAGATGTCGAGACGAAGATTGCCAATTAACCTAAAGTACCGGAAGCCAGAATATAATTATAATTATATAAATGTTGGTGCTGCGGACTACGGTAATCGCCGCGGCCTACAGCGGTAACCGGCCGGCTCGGGCGCGGGCGGCCAGTCTCCAATCCAATCCTGCGCACACGCACCACAGTGCGAAGTGTGCCATGTCATGCTTGTCGAATCTCCAAGATGTATTAGGTAATATGGGCAAAGAATCAACAAAACTTATTGCATCAGACCACGCGGCGGTCAACGCGGAATACTTGTTTCAAGATTTCTACCCATATTCATCATCATCGTCATTTATTGTGAGCTGTTATTATGGTACACTATTTATACTTATGCTTTAAACTCTAATTTCATCTCCAATCCTAGATTGGAACCTGTTCCAAATCATCCAACCAACCAAAACGTTGGCGTAGAGCCGTAGAGTAAGCGCTAAAATGACAGTAGATTTCACATTGTTTCCAATACTAGATTGGTTTATCAAACTATATTTATTTATGCATAATTTTTAATTAATGCCTTAAGAAGTAGGTAATAGGTAATCAATATAATATTATAGACTGCAAAGTGCGACAGAGAGAGAGTGGTGGGTGCGACAGCCGGCGGCCGACATGACAACATGACATAACGAGGTGACGGATGCAGACATTCGACCTTTCTCTTGTTCCGTCTCTACTCTCTAGTGAACGGCATTAGCATTACCCATTGATTACTTAATTAAACTCGCTGGCCGCAACCGCTGCAACCGACAGCGGCCTGATCGTTGCGCAATAATTAACACACCAAACCGTATGTGTCTCACAACACAACCTGCCCGTGACTCACCCTCCATGTCTCCACCGCCGCCCGCCGACCGCCGACCGCGCCGGGTGACTCCGCGCGACCATTCCTCACCTCGTATGAAACTAATTAATGATAACACGAGTTTTTGCAGCCAGTTGAACGTCATATCGACATCGTCAGCGTCACACTCAGACCGACAGCGGTGAGATCACAACACGTAGCGTAATAGTTTACACCTAGTTTTTGAAAGAATCATAAATTGACCTGTGACATTATCTTCAGTGATATTTGGTATGGCGCGGGCGTGGATGCGATTAGCTCTATACGTTAGTTACAATTTTATATGGGCATTAGGTAGGTACATACTTACATCGTGGATTGTGCAGGTAGCAAATGTATATTTTTATGTTAATACTTGGGTACCGAAGAGACGATTAAAGGCCCATGCATACGTAACGTGGACGGGACAGGACGGGAAGTTTTGGAAACATCGTTTCATAGAAAATGTAAACGATAGCGCATACGCCACGGAGGCACGCACGGGACGGGAACGGGGCACGCACGTACATTGTATATTTATGCCCCGTCCAGCTTACATACATATGCATCGACCTTAATTTGGTTGATTTATGAATGAACAATGCATCGGTTGCATCGCTCCGGCGGCAACGCGAGCTACGGCAGGTGGAGTCTAACGCCCCAACTCAGAGTCACTAACGGTTACTTAAATCGCTCCTTAGTACAGAATTTGCATGGTGATTCTTTACTAAGGAGTGATTAAAGTAACCGTTAGTGACTCTGAGTTGGGGCGTAAGTTATCGTCGCTGTCGTAATTGTTTGACGACCCGTGTGGCGCAATGGTTACCATGCCGGATCGCCGCACCAAGGGTCCTGGGTTCGATTCCCAGCGAGGCGGAAATTTGAATGATGAGTTTGAATTTCTGTTCTCGGTCTGGGTGTGAATGTCCTTGTCAAGTGTGTTGTCCATGGCACTCACGACACAGGGAATCCTAGTGTGGGGCTATGAGTGTGAAGCGTTATGTTATGTTATGTTATGTAAGCCGCAGCCGGCTGGCCACTAGTACACTACATGACACACGACGTTAGACACGTTATACTGTAGTTATTCGCAACAAGCCAGCCCTACAGTGTAGCTGTAGCCTGTAGCCCCTCCCGCAGGCTCCACCGAGGCCCGAGCACCCACGGCCGCGGCGCTACTATATATCCATCTACTTTCACTCTACCGACGGTCAACCGAATGAATGCCCAAACTTTCAGTACAATCTTGAACGACCGAACGTAATTTTAGATGGAGTTCAGATCGCAATTAAATAATAATCGCGTTACCGGTCCGCTAGTTTCGGGGCCCCCGAACCCTCGGGGCCACTCGGGGGTGCACATTACGAGCCCCGCCGCCGCGCCGATCGCAGTCCGATGTGTTATTTTAAAGTATGTATTTGTTTTCTTCGGATATTTTAACCGGCTAACTAGCTACCATGCTTATTCTCAAATGACAAATTCTCAAATGTTTTTAGTTTTTCGATTGCAGTATTGAAGTACTACTAATGTAAATAATAATACCTACTGGGCCTGGCTTCGCTGACATTAAAGATTAAAGATTTATTAAGAACAAAAACAAATTTTACAAATTACATTGTACATCACATAGCACGATAAACAAGTTTTGTCCGTTTGCCAATTAACTGAACTGGACAGGACTAATTATAATACAGTTAGCGCGATGTGCGGGGGGCGGTGGGGGGCGGTGGGGGGATCAGATCCGCTACTATTGAGTATTGCTTTGATTTGAATCTAATGACTCTGTGCTCAGTGCTACTGAAGATCGGTAACGCAATTCGTCATTAGGTTTTTATGTAAACAGCCGATGAAAGAGAGGACAGCCACCTGATGGTAAGTGACCATCGTCGCCCGTGGACAGTATGGAGGTAGAGTTGGGACGCAGACAACGCTAGTCGATAACTCTCTACCGGGCGGAATTTACCGGTTGTATCCGCCCTTAAATCGGGAACAAAGTCCCAGTCTTTCCGTTTTTCCATGCACTTCGTGTGTGGAGTGTGGTGCAGACGCCGGCGCCACTACTACCATTGGGGCTGTACCCTGTAACACAAACGTTGTAAGCGTCGCGTCGTCGTCGATGTACCGTCCGTCGTGTTCATCACTCCAACACGCGCAATAATATTACGAACGAGTTAGATAAGCACCGCCTCCCCGACCCCACAGTCCACACCACACGCATTTGTTCTCATCGGTGTTTTATAAAAAATTGAGTAACATTCGAGAACGTCGCGCGCCGCGGCCGCGGTCCTTCTCCGCTGTTGCGAGCCGTCGCTTGTAAAAAATGTTAAAATGTTATTCATAGCGGACCTCCACATTCAGTCTAAAATTAAATGTTATGTGTCATCTTTGACGGTTTTGTATTTACAATGGATTACAGATATCGAGCTGACCTGATGAATTTAAGTTTCTCGAACGCGCCCGCGCCGACGCGCGCCGCGATGCTACGACGCGACGCGGCGACGTGACTAATCTCAGGGCAGCCTTTGTCTTTCTTATCAGTATTACTACTGAGTGTGCTATGGAGTTATACTCGTACGAGTCTCTTATTAAGCCACATTATCTTGCTTTAGAGATAAATACAATATCTTTTACGAGCATTAGACATGTTCACAGATTGTTTCAACCCAGCTAGATTAAGATAACCGACTTAATATTTATCCGAACCTCCATGAAAGTAACAATGTTAATACGTAGGTACAATAAAAATATGAAAAGAGCATAAAACGTGTTTTATATTTCGAGCTAAGTAATAAGAGCATTGTGTGTGCGGCAGGTAATGACTGGTAAGACCTTCTGCTCGCTATCGACGACCAATATACACAATAGGACATATTCTGTTCACTCGCAGTTACGACTTACTGGAACTACTGGAAGGTTTAATACGACCGGTTCTCGTCGCCCGCCGGCCGCCCGCCGACCGACCGACCACCGACTACCGGGAAGTGAGAACCGCACAGTCCGCACTCGGCACACGGCACACGGCACACGGCACACGGCACACGGCACACGGCACACGGCACACGGCACAATGAACAAAGGTTACGAGAAAGTAGATATTATGAAACGGTGTCGGATCAGGCGACGACCATCCGTAGTCCGTACGAACTACGAACTTATCACAACACGTTCATAATTTATTCATTCACTTCGTTTTCAACTAACAAACCCAGCAGCACTCTGTAGTGTGAAGGCTGAAGGACACGGGTCGGACCTCTGATGTCCAATGAAAGTTCAGGCCACAGATATATCAATGTACCCCAAGTCAACTACCCCTCGGTTCTGGTGCATGCAATGAATGTAAAATATTCATTGTAAAATTTACATTGTAAATAACAGAGATGAATAGTGAAGCTTAAAATGCTTCAAGTGAGTTTTATTTATTTATTTATTTATTATTTTGCATTTTAGCCTTATTGGGGCAATTCTATTCTATTCTTTTTTCCGCAAAAGAAAACACGTGACGTCCTAATAGTCACGCGGCGTTTAGAGCGAACGCGTTTTAAAACGGAATTTTAAAACTTGATAGGGGGCTATACTAGGCTACTTTTACATATTGTACGATAGTTCCCAAAAATACTCAACGTCTTAATTAAATAGGAACAGTACAAAGTTGACATCCGCGCCGACGGCGAGGACGCTCGCTCGTCCGGTTGCCGCGCCGCGCCGGCCAGGGAGACCGCCGGTCAAGGGTCAGGGGGCTAAGGGACCAAGGGGGCCAGGGGGTCAGGGTAGGGTTGCCAGATGGCAAGACTGAAATATCTGGACTAAACTTCAAAAAGTTGTATTGGATCTGTCAGGCTTGTACTTTGTCGGTTTGTACTTTGTCGGGACTTGTACTTGTCTTTTTCGGGACTTGTCTGAAGTGGACATCATGTGAAATGTCGGGACAATCTAGACGAATCCCGACCATCAGGCAACCCTAGGCCAGGGGGCCAGTCTGACTTCAGATAATTGGTTGTTTGGTGTTGGCGGCTGGCGGCTGGCGACTGGCGAGTGGCACCCACGTTTTAATTTACTTGTCGGTGCGCGCACCTCGAAACGCTTGCCCTTCAATTTGCTTCTACCGCCAGATTTGCCAACATTGCCTACCCTTAAATGGCTTTTCATTAACTGTTTCAAATTTATCGTAAAATGTGAGTGTTGCGCGAGAAAACCTGGCTCGTTTATGTAAGTGCGCATCTCAAACATACTCGGGTGTACTGCTGAGTTTCAATTGACATACTTTCATATTCAACATGATTGTGTTAGCTTACTTTTACCACGAAGCAAAACACTACGAAGAATGCTACGCTATGTGTAAATCGAGAACATGATTATCTTATAGGTAGATATTATTATACTGTTATGATTAATGTTATTGTGATGACATCAAATCAATTGTAATATATATATTTTCTATCCCTGTAATACGGAGCACGGCAGGCTGGCAGGAGGCACAGGAGCCGACATGGGGCATGCAGCATGCAGCAACTGGTGCACGATAACCCTAACTACGAATAGCACGAAATATGTAGAGCTCGTAGAGTCTACGACAACAACACCTGTGATCCGGTGATCCACAACCCGCCCGGTGCCGGTGCCGGTGGTCCGCACACACTCCCACACGATAACAACACAAGAGAATCGTTTTCCAAACATCACACTAATCCGGTAAAGGATTCTTTGTTTATCGATGCAGTTAGTCACTCTCGTAGCTCCGGCGCGGCGGCGTTATCTCGCTCATTACTCACGGGCCACGGCTTTTGTTCGGTAAATAGTGGAATTTAACATTAGCGTCTCACGGCCGAGGGCCGCGGGCCGAGGGAACCCTGGACTTGTTCTCGGAAGGCACCGAGTTCATTATTACTAGCTACTTGACAGATATTCCTACACAATTCTTTTTCACTTGAACATATTACGGAAATATTATGTAAAACGGGCTATGTAATATAAAGTGCCCGGGACTCTGGGTCTGTATTTAGTTATCACATTGTTCTAGGAAGTAGTCATTAGCGCTGAATACGTCACGTCCAGCAGACTGGTCAAAATGTAGCGGCCGGTGTTTTCGGAACAGAACGAAACACGTGCATCGCGAGTGTCCGCCGCGCGCCGCGGCCGGCGGCTGTGCAGCAGTTGCAGCACCCCTCGGGGCCCTCGGTCCCTCGGGGCCCTCGGTCCGTCGGGCAGCTGCCGCATGCCGCCCGTCCCGCTCCAGTGCTCCACACGCCGGGAACAAGGCGGCGGCAGCGGGGGGGGGGGCCGATCAGCTTTGTACTCGTATTGTACTCGCATTGTACTCATAAATGAAATCAATAATAACTCCCACGACAAGTGTCGCTTCTTATCTCGCGACTGTCGTCGGTGAGGTATCATATCGGTCGGACCTATCACCTAATTAAATTACACCAAAGTTAGAAAGTCGGAGTTACTCTATTTTTCACATAATTGAGTTCGAGATAAATTCGATGGAGATGACTTACGTCCGCTGGCGGCAATTACGTTTTATTGGCTTTCTAACTAACGGCATTGCTCTTAGCATACATTCATATCTATTTATATATCAATTGATCGATTTAATAACATGAATCCGCAAAATTAATCGATAAAAAGTTTTTTGCCGAGGACGTGCCAGAAAGTATTCATTTCCTCCGAGCTGCGAGGCTGCGAGGCTGCGAGGCTGCGACCCCGATGGCGTATATATATCGTCTGAACTAATTTAATTTTATCAAGCTAAATAAGCTAATTCTAAACTAACCATGGCTAGCGCCCGGGCGCCCGGGCGCCCGGCGCGCCGCGGCTGCACGTTCAAATGTTATATGAGGCAAATTACTGTTAATTAGGTATGTAAATCATGTTATGTTAACGCAATCAATCAAATTATGTTATCTCGGTTTAATTAAAGGTACCTACTTCCTTAGTCCGGTCTGTCCGGTGCAGCGGTGTTGCCACAACGGTAACTGAAACAAACAATCAAACAACACTATGCATATAAAATCTCCGAGACCATCGGTTAATGACACCTTTTTAAGTGACCGATTTATCGAGGTTCCATAAAGCCACAGTATAAATACTGTGATAAAGCCCGATATGAAGGGTAACGTTCCGAGAGGGTTCAGGGTACACTTTGTTTAGGATTTCAACAGGGAAAGTGCAAAAACATTATTCCTGCCTTACTTCCATGATTATTAATAATCATGGAAGTAAGGCAGGAATAATACTTGGTACCTACTCCCTTAACATCTCATAAAGTAAATGAGTGCGCACCACGATATTCATGTATCACTCTATGTATGTACATATATGTACATTTGTATATAATTACATATGTACGTATATACGACAGTAGTAAGCCACGTCATCGATGAGAGATGTTCCTAATATGCCTGCTAATCCACATTCATCGTTGAGTTGAGGACAGGTAGAGACGGTAGAGTCTTGTGTAGGGGTGAGAAACTTCCGGCTGCGCCACGGAGCCCACGGAGCCCACGGAGCCCACGGAGCCGTCAGCCGGGGCGAGTTGAACTCAACGATAAATCAAATATTCAAGTACTTTCTGTTTCGAATGACTTCACTTGATGTCCTCTTGATAGCCAAATCTTGCGAAAACTGGACTGTCGTTATCCGAACTCCATAAGTATACAATGTAATGTACCCAACTATTGGCTACATTCGAGATTATTTTTCATCTAATTATTGTAAGTGGTTTTCAACTTAATAACTATTATCGGACAACATGAAATTGTGAAATTGGATTATAGTTTAGGCGCTACGCAGTAAGTACACAGACCATAGTGCAAGTGGTCTGTGCGTACACTGTGGTATGTAAACACTGCTAAACTCATAACTTAACCATTTTTGTCTTGCTGTACCTGGACCACCTGCTCGTCACCCCTACCGACTACCGTACATACAGTATACGTTTAAATGACAGTCGCTGCCAGTCGCCGGTAATGATTTATTATTTCGGTCGTTATTGGTAAGACCGTCCGTTACATAACAACAGAAAAGTAGACCAGGTACCCGATGTTATTACGACACGGCCGGCTCCGAAGTCGCGCACATACGAGTACAGTGTCATAGCGTCCACCGCTCCCGCCACCCGCTCCGCTACCCTAGCTCTGTCGGTAGTCGGTACCTGCGGGCTGCGGCCGCGCGGCCGCGCGTGGTACAACTACCCTCCCCTTGCGCAGAGCCTCTTTTAATTTAGCCAGGAACTGGCTTACTGGAACTAAATCAGGAAATAATGTAAACTAAACTATGTGTAAACTACGCGTAATGTTTTCTATTATGCTATAACTTATAAGTAATAAAAGTCGCACATTAGCCGTACCGACGCGATCAAAGGAGCTCACATTAAATTAGGGTCAGGAGCTAATGACAGCCAACGACGTCCAGCGAGGATGGAGTGATGAGCGGCGGGCGGCGGGCGGCGGGCGCCTGCAGCGATAAGCGGGGCACGTTAAAAGCTCGGTTATCGTGGCGTGACGTCATGCGCCGGCGCCGCCCGCGTCGCACAACCTAACCTATATACGACGTCGCCAGATGCACATGACATATTGTGATCATCAAGTAAGTATAATATTCCCGATATCGTTAGTGTACCCGAAGACAGGACGAAGGGAATGTACTGAACAATGACATCGTGAATACAACTCCGAATTCTAGTAAAAGTGTACGGTGACCTGGGAAGTTCCGATTTCGATCTTCTTGCATCCATCTACGGCATCTACTGGAAACGCGACGACGAAACCTTTAGCGTTGCTTACGTTCGTGGACTTAGGCCTTAGGGGACCAAGATTACATTGGAAATGTTATAAAGTTTTAACTAGTAAAATGTGTGATCAGCCTCCCGAGTCCCGTCACCGCGACATCGCGACACCGGGAAGACTACAATGGAAGCAATGCGGAGACCGTAGTTAGCATCTCCGTTACGACAAATCACAGTAAATGGGAACACAATACACTGTCGAGACTCGAGCCATGATTCCGCGCTCAATGCAGGAGCCCAATTCTCATTTTGTAGAGATAATCTAAAATTAAGGATTTCTAGTGCCTGGTGCCCTGGTGCCAGCACAACTGTTAAAAGATCTTCGGCCAATCATTTCAATAAAGGAAGTGAAGGGTCTACATGTGGGAGATACCATAATATATGTATGAAGAATTAATTTTTATTTACAAAAAAGAAATCTGATGAATTCCTGACGATGTCATTGTTTACAATCCTGATTGGAGTTCCATAATAGACATAGAAAAGCTGTTATGGTAGTAACGGTCTTAAAGCATTAATTTATGTTTATTACTTATTTGTCTAAAAAAACAGTTTTTAGGCGATGAGGCCGGATCGTACCGCATTTCCTACAGGTGGCTATCTAGTGGCTGGTACGTTTCTCATAATAAAGGTTCGTGTAAGCAATCGAGAGCTGCCGTTGTATTGTTGTTATCTACATTGTCCACTGGATGGCGGCGCGACCGCGACCGTCGCGATCGTCGCAGCCGAACAATGACACTATGAATAATGAAATGGTCACCACAAGTACCACAACACACCGCTAGCCGCTGGACACCGGCGCGCGGGACGGGGGGACGGGGGGACGGGGGGGAGGGGGGAGGCCGCGATGACACGCACCGATTACCGCACACCCTTTGTCTGGCGAGTGTAAACAAAACACTGCACCGCGACCGAGCCGATATCGCCGCGATTGACACCTAATTCATTACTTAATAGATTTTTTAGTTCGTGTGGAATACTAATTTACTTAATAGCTGGAGAGCTATTGAACCATTTGACTATCCCACTTCCCACAAAGCTAGAATTTTTTTAAATGATATTTTATTATCAGCCAATTAAGAAAGTACCGTTCTGGCAGGCATCTCGCGGGTGCGTCATGGCCCATTAAAATTTTGAAAATGCAAAAAATATATTTTTTTTATCCCACTCCCACAAGGCTACAATTTTAATATGTTGTAATTTACATATGTTTAATTGTAAAAAAAAATTGCCAGAACATTTTGAGGGTTGCAAGTATGTGCCAGAACAGAGCAAAGTTGTCTTCGGGATTACAATTCTATCTTTCTATCTATAATTTCAGGCTCTAGTCTGATTTGATATCATTCAAATGTATAAGGCGATTGTTGGTTCTCACAGATAGTACATATTGATGGAAATAAATTTCAGTACTGCCATAGAAAAAATAATAATTTTCATACAAATGTATCCTTCTATTCATAAATTCAAGCTCTAGCCTGCTTTTGATGCCATTTAAATGTACAGAACTATTGTTGGATCTTACAGATCGTACACTTTGGTGGAAATAAATTTCAGTATTGTCATACAAAAAATAATAATTTTCATACAAATGTATCATTCTATGCATAATTTCAAGCTCTAGCCTGCTTTTGATGTCATTTAAATGTATGGCACAATTCTTTGATCTTACAGATAGTACACTTTAGTGGAAAGAAATTTCGGTATTGCCATACAAAAAATAATAATTTTCATACAAATGTATCCTTCTATGCATAATTTCAAGCTCTAGCCTGCTTTTGATGTCATTTAAATGTATGGCACTATTCTTGGATCTTACAGATAGTACACTTTGGTGGAAAGAAATTTCGGTATTGCCATACAAAAAATAATAATTTTCATACAAATGTATCCTTCTATGCATAATTTCAAGCTCTAGCCTGCTTTTGATGTCATTTAAATGTACAGGACTATTGTTGGATCTTACAGATCGTACACTTTGGTGGAAAAAAAATTCGGTATTGCCATACAAAATATAATAATTTTCATACAAATGTATCCTCTATGCATAATTTCAAGCCCTAGCCTGCTTTCGATGTCATTCAAATGTATAGGACTATTGTTGGATCATACAGATAGTACACTTTGGTGGAAAGAAATTTCGGTATTGCCATACAAAATATAATAATTTTCATACAAATGTATCCTTCTATGCATAATTTCAAGCTCTAACCTGCTTTTGATGTCATTTAAATGTACATAACTATTGTTGGATCTTACACATCGTACATTTTGGTGGAAATAAATTTCAGTATTGCCATACAAAAAATAATAATTTTCATACAAACGTATCCTTCTATGCATAATTTCAAGCCCTAGCCTGCTTTCGATGTCATTTAAATGTATAGGACTATTGTTGGATCATACAGATAGTACACTTTGGTGGAAATAAATTTCAGTATATCCATACAAAAAATTATAATTTTCATACAAATGTATCCTTCTATGCATAATTTCAAGCTCTAGCCTGCTTTTGATGTCATTTAAATGTTCAGGACTATCGTTGGATCTCACAGATTGTACACTTTGGTGGAAAAAAACAGTGTTACCCTACAAAAAAAATTTTTTTCATGAGGCAAAATCAGCGAGTTCGATTCCTGGCTAATAATATTGATTTTTCAAAAATCTAATTATGCCGTTTTGGTTTTCGTCAAAATCAGCCCTGAGACTCCTTTGACCACTTTTCGCTATTCCTCATAGTTTTGAATTTGTCCATCCACGCTCACTTGAAAAATTCACCCTGTATACTCTTCTGGCAGATACTTGCAACCGCTAGAATGTTCTGGCTGTTTACACATATTTTTTAAACAATTGAAAGAATGTTCCCTGAAAATTTCAGCCTTGTGCGAGTAGGTTATAAATTCCTCTCCCGATGACAACTTTGCTCTGTTCTGGCACACACTTGCAACCCTCAAAATGTTCTGGCAATTTTTTTTTACACTTAAACATATGTAAATTACAACATATTAAAATTGTAGCCTTGTGGGAGTGGGATAAAAAAAAAATATTTTTTGCATTTTCAAAAATTTAAGGGATGATGACGCAACCGCGAGATGCCTGCCAGAACGGTACTTTCTTAATTGACTGATAATAAAATATCATTTAATAAATTTCTAGCTTTGTGGGAAGTGGGATAGTCAAATGGTTCAATAGCTCTAGGGCTATAATACTTACACTAGATATCAATGAGAACGAGTTGCTTGTCTCTTGCACGTTTTACGCACTTTTACCCCCTCCGCAACTGCTTAGCTAACATTTCACCTCGCAGTCTCGCACACCGAATGACACCCATCCTGGCAGCAGCCGACAGCCTGTCTAGGTTACGCTGATCATCATCCAGTATGGAATCATTAGATGGTCTTTAAAATCAAAAATGCTGTCCCATGTCGGATGAAATGTTCCGACCAGGGATTTTAACCTACAACCGTGTAGAAGCTGTTGGGAAACCATGACCTACGATATAAACAAAGAAGGAAGGGCGTCATTTTGCAGCCCGCGCCCCGCGCCCCGCAGGCCGCACTTGACGTACTTGAAATAAACGAGTTGACATTTGCAGCGAGCGGCGCGGGCGCCCTTGCCGGCTGCCGCGCGCTGCATTCCTCGAGCACGGCCTGCGCGCGCGCACGTGTGTGTGTGTGTGTGTGCACGCCGGCGGGGGCGACCCTGTTCACACACGGAGCCGCAGTGATTCCTATTCATACTGTGAAGTGAAACAAAACACTCCCGTTTCGACCACCAACCAATCGATCAAATAAATTGCATTTCTTTTTTTTTGCTTGATTATGAATTGCCTAATCTAATATCAGTAATCTAATGTCCAGCTACACAACTTGCACCAACTTAATCTCGTCTAATTTGAATAACTTCATTTTCACTAGAATTGTATCTAATATAACAACATAGTATAATTAATACAACAATATAATATAATTGATTTATAATGAAATCAACGTCTCCTCTCCAGCATTTGTACCCGCCGCCCGTCCCGCGACTCCCGCGAGCCCTGACCTGTCCTCCGCGCAGGTGAAAGCACTCTCTCCCCCCGCCTCCCCCCTTCCCACACTGTGATGAAGTCTTTCAAGCCGCTCGTGAATCGTGATGTTCCTTTGGTCACGTCACGCAGGTCGGCGCGGTGCGTGTCCAAGCAGCCACGCCGCGGCCGTCGCGGTCGATCGGTCCCGACTCCCGCCTCAACACTCGAACGCTGCATCTGGGTGTTTTTTCACGGTTGTTTCCTCGTGCGACCGGGATAATGGCCTGTTCGTCGAACCGGTCGGGCGGTCGCCAGTCGGCTATGTAAGGAGCGCTAGCGGCCCGCCGCGCCGCCGCGCCGACGAGCCCGCTGCGAGGCTCGTTAGCATTTCCTTCCTCGCCCCTTGCATGTGGCATGTGTACACAGATCCAATTAAGGATTCGGTACTTTTTTTTAATCAATCCATGCGGAAGACGCTGGCGAACGTTACCTGACCATTTAGAGTGAGATAACAGTTTAATCTTTTATATGTTTCTCTGCAAAGCTCACTGGCCGAAATTGATTCGCATTCGATTACTAAAGGAGCTTATAAGTAGATCTAGAACATTCAGAATCGGAAGCAAATTGATATTGTTGGGAGAGAAGCAGCTGGCACTGCTGGCAGCCTTAGTGGTATAAGGGGCTCCGACCATCTCGTGGTCGGGCAACTCGTTCTCGTGCTCGAGGTGCATTCTGCTGAACAACGGACGAGTCCCCACTCCCCGTCACCCCGTCACCCCGTCAAACAGGAGCGCGGTTAGACAATGATGGACTCGAGCAGGACATGTTCAGCCTTGGCTGTACTCATGCATGGTGGACATGGTGGTAGAGTATTAATACACGCCTGACTTTTGGCCCTATTGTCAGACAATGCAATTCTCCACGTGTTACGGAAACTGAATGATGACGATGTCCAGCTACCAGCAGGTCCGTCAGCATTGTACGTGGGCTGGAGGCTGGCTTCTGGCGGGCGACGCGGGTGGGTCTCGGCTGCGCTAAGTGGCGCAAGTGGCACAATATGTCGGCCTGCGCACTGCCAGTACTGCCACACTGGCCAGTGGCCACACTGCGCTCCGCGAGCGCGACGCGGGTGCATGTGCAATTATTGCCAATTGTCCGTCGCGTGCGCGCGTGCGTATGTGTGTGTGTGTGTGTGTGTGTGTGTGTGCGTGTAGCACGCATGCACGCACGCCGCCGCGCCGCTCGGCCCACATACCGTCATCGCTGGTTTGTATTCAAATCAAAATCGTCCTCGGCCGCCGCGGGCCGCTCGCCGCTCGCCGCTCGTGGCATTTTGAGCAAAGATGAACTTGTTATTGTCTCAAATTATCAGTGCTCAGGATTTGTTTTGATTCAACATCGTTAATTTACATTGCTTACGACGAAATTATGAGGATAGGGTTTTAAAAAATAAAAAATTATAAAGAAAAGTAAAAATCCAACGGTGCCGATTTTCATCAAAATCGGCCCCGAGACTCCTTTGACCACTTTTCGCTATTCCTCATAGTTTATAATAGTAGATAGAAAATATTTAACTAACAATTTTATAAGGTAATTAATATTGTATACGCTATTTCAGCGATATACCTACATATAAATATTTATAATAATTATCTAGCATAGGTATGTATAGTGGATAATTTTTATTAAACAATGAGGGTATACACAATTATAATTTCTTAAGCTGGATCTCGCACTATAAGTTAATGCAGTGGATGAAATTAGCACAGCTACGGGTGGGAGGTACCTATGCAAGTGTAAAATAATCGAAGATTACTCGTTAAGTCGATGTACTCGTATATACAAATGGATCGCGTATTTCCCTGCGGTACATAAGCAAGGGCATTGGTGTAGTAGATCATTGTTGATTGGATTGCTGATTTAGATCACGCGGGGCCCGGAGCGACACGCTGCGGGGCGGGGGGCGGGGGGCGGCCGTTGACGACACTGGCGGATGTCGTGGCCCGTCAGACTTCAAGCCATGAAAACGTATAGTGATGCGGTTAGTCGGACAGCCGCGGGGTCGTCGCCCCCGCCCGCGCCGCGCTGTGGCTAACGCGCGCAAGGTCGCATCTCGCGGCGCGCGACCTTCCCGCCGCCGCCACGAGCCACACCGCGGTCCGCGACACAATACAATATAATACCTACGTTACATATGATACATGCGTATGAATTACTATCAACATGAACCACTGACGTAGTAACAAACTATTGCCTCATGCCTGCCAAGTGCCAAGTGCCAGTTACGACCGCTGTACCAATACCAATAGTCCGTTTTCTTAGACGAAATAAATAATCTTCGCACAACTTTTATTAGTTTAAAATATTGTAAATAGAGTTTGGAAAAGGATCATTAAAATTATCACTGAACAAATCGTTATCTAACTAGGTATTAGGTACCGTAATCAACGCGACATCTGTAAACCAATCATATACCTAATTACCTACCTATTTAAAACATCCCTCAATTCATCGTACCTACCCTACGTCAATTCACTTTCATTTCAATCACTACATAATGCTTTGTCATAGAACACAAGAAATGGCGAAAGAAACTCCTCAGTACATCCCATCATCAAAACGGACTTCATAAATATGGGACCAATCTTTCCAGATTGGTGTGGCGTAAAAAATCATGTCGTTGGTGAAAACCCTAGAAAACGATTTTAATGGTTTGTTTACATTTGTATCGGCTGCAAATCGACCCTTCTATAGGCACCTATGGGTATTGATATTCCATATTTTATTACTTGGTATAGATATTTCATATTTTTTACTTACTATTTAATTTCATAAGTTTTAGTTTTAAGTACACACTGGATTTGATTACATGCGCAATAGTTCTTGAGACGTAGTCGACAGTCGTGTATCCCTTTCATACTGCGAGCTATACATGAAGGTGTGACGTGTGAGGCCGTTACACTTTGATAATTTGATACTTTGATTCTAATAGATAAGTGAATAGATTTGATTAGTTACCTAAAAGATAATAATTCTAAGCAGTTTAAGTAAAAATAAGCGCAGCCCTTTTGAGGTAGTTAAGTTGCTACTTTAGCAACTTATTTTAGTATCTACTTTGAGGTTACAATGTTGAATTTCGAAAAAAAACATTTTTTGGATTGCCACGGATATGACGTCATCACGTCTAAAAATGTTACTGACTCACCCCCGTATTCAAGAATAATATTATGAGGTCTCACAGTACTCACGGACGCATAGGGTGATTAAAACCATTTCGTAAACAATACTTGACTGAAGTCCTTCGCTGTGCGTTTGTCAAAATCGATAAAGTAGCTGCCGAGCTACTTTACCGAACGCATAGTGTTGCTTTGACTTCTATCAAAATAGAAAGAAAGGATTGATTATTTGTATTGTTATCTTTGTCTTTTGCCTATGTCAAATGACTAGAGTGAAGTTAGCCGCATCAAATGGACCAATAAGAGGGCTGTATACAGCTCTGTGCGTCCGCATAGCCAAGTGATACTTAAGAAGGGTCGACTGTGAAACTGAAGGCTTGCCATGACCAACGCACTGAGAAATGCCTTACTTCGCATAGTATTGCTTCTTTACTTAGACAAGTATTATTCTTGAATACGGGGGTCAGTATCGGTTGACATTATAAAAAAATGGCACTTTCAAACAGTCATAAAATGACGGCTTCCATTTCGCATAGATTAAGACTTGAACAGATAAGAAATAGTGAAAACTTTAAAATGAATTATAAAATCATTTTATCCACTGAAACTAACATATTCCGACTGGTTAGTGCCTAAACTTTCTAATCTGTGTTTTTAGATTTTTTCTCATCCTATTGTATTTACCGTCTCCGTCTATGCAGACGGAGTACTGTACGCCGCACGTTCGGCGCCGCCACGCCGCCGGCGCCGGCCGCCGGGCGCGCGCCTCGCTCTACAAAAGATATAAACGCGCGCTCGCCGGTTACGGCGCGGTTATTATTGCCACCGCGCGGCCGCGGTGACAACATGTGGACGTGTGGACGTGTGATGAGATACGAGAAGCTGGGGTGGGGCGGGGGGGGTCGTCACAGAAAGAAAATAAAAACATTTTCATATTTCACAATCATTTTATTGAACAGTCAACCGAGCGAGCGAGCCGCCGCCGCCGCCCCCGGAGCAGTCGCAACGGACGGACGGACGGACGACCCGCCATATAAATTAACACATACATATACAGACACGTATACGATTACCGATCACTATAACGAGTATTTACAGGTCCGGAGCCCGCACGCACACATCGTCCTATCTTAATTATAATATTCTTACAATCGTAGTCGTTAACGAAAATACAAAAATAATACTGTGGAATAAATATGGAGCGCCGAGCGGTGTTAGCGGTGTCAGCACACCGTCTCCATGGGGAGGCGCTGCGCGGGCGCGGGGGCGGGGGCGGCGGGGTGCGCGGGGGGCGCGAGGGGCGCGGGGGCGGGCGCCGCCGTGGTGTGCGTGAGGGACTCGCCGCACGAGGGCAGGTGCGAGGAGGAGTGCGCCTGCGCGTTGGGCGCACGCGCGCACCACGCGGCCGCCGCGCGCTTGAGCGCCGCCCAGGCGTGCGGCTGGCAGCCCACCACCAGGAAGATGAACACGCCCTGCAGCGCGTTCAGCAGGTCGGTGGCGTACCACACGTACTCCGGCCCGCCCGCCGCCCACGACACCACGTCCGCGCCCCACGTCACGCCCATCACCACCACCAGCTTGGCGCACACGCGGCCCAGCGCCGCGCGCTCCGACGTGGACTTGACCTCGTCGCGGCGCCACAGGCCGCACGTGAGCTGCCGCGTGGTGGACACGAACAGCGCCAGGTTGACGAGCAGCAGCACGCCCACCGGCCCGAAGAAGTACACCAGGATCTCCATGTCGCCGTAGAACCTGCCACGAGCACAACATTACAGTGGGTGCGGCGGGTGCGGGGGGGTGCGGGGCGGGAGGTAGGGGAGGTATGGGTGCGGGAGGGCTACCGACCAGCAGCGCTGCACGGCGAAGCGCGGGCGCAGCAGGTGCGGCGCGGCGGCGGCGGGCAGCCGGTCCAGCAGCGCGGCGGCGCCCGCCAGCAGCAGCGGCCCGCCCCACGCGTACACCATGTACACGCGCAGCCGGCACGCCTCCTGCCCGCGCTCCAGCGACGTCGGACGGAAGTCCCTACACACACACACACACACACATCACACACTAGATTGTAACGTTTACTAGTTTGGTGACGAATGTCGAATACAATCGACTGCGGCCGCGGCCGCGCGGTTCCGTATTGTCCGGAACATGAGGCGTGAGCTGACATAATGTCAAACCTCCAACTTTATCTGTGCAAAGCATCACGGAGATTTGGCAATTTATGTTAGGGATATCATAAAACAAAACAATAAAATAATATGATTTCAGACATGTTTTTTTTTTTTTTTTAATGAATTTACATATTTTATACTTTTCGAGAAATCTATTAAAAATAAAAAAGGGTGCGTGTACTTTAGTACGCGCGTGAGAAGTTATACTTCTTTGACATAATGAAATAAATATTTAATTTAATAACGTGTATCAGTTTTAACTGTCTTTCAAAAACTATTTTGTATTAAAATTGTTTTTTTTAGTTTTATGTACTCAAGTAATTGATTTGCAATGGGTTTATTTTTTATATTCCTCTATTTACATTTTATTGCTTTAGTAAATAAAGGCCTACGCTACGGCTGCTTTGCGTGGGGCCACAGTCCACAACTCCACACTGATCATGGCGCAGCGGCGGCGGTTATCTATCTATAGGTATTGAAAGAGTTTTGAACATGAAATGATTTATTTGGATAAGGATTAATACGAAGGTATGGTTATCAATGTTATCAATGTTATCATGGTCTGATTTTGGTCAGCTTTTTTATTAACTTTTAAAATGTAAAAAGTGGTTATCCATACTAATATTATAAATGTGAAAGTGTGTTTGTTTGTTTGTTTGTTTGTCCGTCTATCACGTCGCAACGAAGCTGTTATAAGGTATGGTTTTTGTGTGCGGAGATAGTGAGGAGGGTGGAGAGTAACGTAGGCTACTTTTTACCGCGGTAAAACATCCCCATGAGAAGATCGATATTTTGTTAGTTACTAGATATTTAGTTCCGGATGTTGTTAATAGATGGCGTTAGTAAAATTCATTTGAAAATCCCGAATCACGCTATCAAATGATACACATGTAAATTACTTAAGTCATAGGCAACTAAATCGAACTAAGTAAAAGTAAGTAGCATTTGTAAAAAATCGATCTCTACCGCGGGCGAAGCTGCGGGCAAAAGCTAGTAGTGAGTGACATAACTACAATACTGCCCTCCTAATGATTCTCTAATATTGTAGAACTTTTTTTTGTTCAATCATCAATAGTTTCCGCAGCGTATGCGATGAAAGAAATTTTTAGGCAAATTTTTTCACACTTTGGTTCACGTTTTAGCAAGGATCCCTAATTTTTTCTAATAATAAATATAACATAATATGTTACTCAGGAATAATGTAGCATTGTAATGGTGATATTTTTTTAAATCAGTTCAGTAGTTTTTAGTTTATTCGTTGCAAACATACAGAAACAATTATAATACTATCCAGTGCTTTCATACGGGCTCCATGGCAGCGCAAACGGAGTTGAAATGGAGCTTTTTTAAGCTTTTAGCAGGCAAACGAGCCGACGGTCACCTGATGGCAAGTGATCAACGCCGGCCGCCGCCCATGGACATTAGCAACACGGGGGGCGTCACCAACGCGTTGCCGGCCAAGAGCTTAACCGCGAACATTTGCCTGCTATTATATTTTATGATTTCAAATTAGTAATCGTATTTTAAATAGGACATTGCCATTGTAAGTAGTGGGTCAACGTTAGGGGGCAGATAGCTCAAAAATTGACTTATTAAAAAATTCACTTTCCACCGATTTCGAGTTTCAGAAATTAGTAAAAACGGTGATACTTTTACTAAAGTAATTTTTAGAAACTTGGTAGGTCAACCCTCAAGCTACCTGCCCCCTAAGTAAGGTTGATCTGTTCTTCTGTCATCTATTTAGACCGAAGGTCACTTTAACTGATTGACTACCACCTGTGCTAATACTTTTGAAATGGCAAAAATGCCAACTGAAAGAAGATTCGATATTCGTTGACATAATTGGTAAAGGTAGAGTTCGTTCGGTTATCGGTTAATTTATGAACAACTGCCAATTGGGAGTAAAATCTTTAAAATCTTAAAAATAATAATTCATTATTTCATTGTGGGTTAATGGTATCGATACCCACATTCTTATATTATGTAGAATATGTTGGAACTAGAACTAGGTACCTACACCTACAGGCTACATTGAATACCACACGTGACACGTGACACGTGACACGCACGACACAAGTTGAACAACTTCGCCGATAACGTTCGGAAACAAACAAACAATGCATCACTCGACAGTCGTCCACGGTCCGACATTATCGAACCAGGCTAATGGTCTACACTCTACCACAGACTCTACACTCTACAGCTCGATAAGCGAACCTTGGCTGCAATCATTGTCTCCGTGTGGCGCATGGCGCATCCATCTCCCAGCAACAATACAGATAAACAGTAACATTCGGGCGCCCGGGCGCCCGGGCGGCACTCACCTGAACGTCCACCAGATGTTGAAGCACATCGTGTTCAGCCAGAAGAACGCCGACAGGAACAGGAAGTGCATACACACGGCTGCTCCCCGCACACATGCACAGAACGAAACATCGCACATTAGATACGGTACGACCGGCACACTGGGAACTACCAGCAACGACCGGTCGGGAGCTCACCGAGGGCGCGGCACAGCGCGGGCGGCACCCGGTCGCCGGCCAGCTGCGTGGCGGCCAGCAGCACGTCGCCCAGCATCAGCGCCGCCACGTAGTGCGTCTGGCAGCGCCAGTGCAGCGCGTGGTGCGCCGCCGGCAGCGCGAAGCCCGCCGCCAGCGTCGCCGCCAGGAACGCCGCGCCCACCGCCAGCCCCGCGCCGTACAGCGCGTGCCGCGCGCCGCCCCCGCCACGCGGCGCCCGCGCCTCCGCCTCGCACGCCAGCACGCGCGCGCCCTCCGCCGCCCCGCCCGCCTCGCCCGCCACCGCCTCCGCGCACCAAGCGCCCGCCGCCAGCCGCGCCTCCCCGCCCGCCGCCAGCCGCAGCGCGCCGCCCTCCGCCAGCCGCGCGCCCGCCAGCGCGCCCACCACCGCGTACCGCGCGCCCTCCGCGCACGCCGGCCACCCCACGTCCACCTGCACCGCGCTGCCGTTGGCCAGCGCGCGCAGCTCGTGCAACGCCGCCGCCGCGCGCGCCTCGTCCTCCACGCACCGCGCCCCGTCGAACGCGCGCCCCTCCGCGCAACACTTGAACAGGCTGCGGCTCTCCGGCACGTCCTCTGCGCACACGAGGGCCGCGGCCACGTCGCCGCAGTACCGGTCCGGGGTGAGCGCCAGCGCGACGGCCCCCCGGAGCATCAGCGACCCGTTGTTGGCCAGCAGCGCGTACGGCGCAGCGTGCCCGGGCAGCACGCGCAGCTCGGGGCACTCGGGCGGGGCGGAGTCCTCGAGACGCCAGTGCGCCGGCAGCCGCCCCCGCTCCAGGAAGGTGCCGCGGGCGGGCGCGTACACGAGCGGCGCCCAGGCGACTGCATCGGGGGGCGCGGGCAGGCACTCCTCCAGCACCCGCGCGGCCGGCAGGCGCCCGGCCCGCAGCGCCGCGGGCGACAGCGCGTGCCCGGCGGGGCAGCAGCGCGGCACGCTCAGCGGCGCCGGGCGCGCGCCCCCCGCCGCCCCCCAGCAGCTCAGCAGCGCGAGCGCGCTCACCGCCCACATGTCCGCTCTCCGCGCCGCTCTCACCGCCGTCGGCGGAGCGGACGTTGCATGATCCTCCACGTCCGGAGAAACTTCACACAGCACGATCTGATTACTGATTTGCGGAATCGTATAACGCACGCGTTACGTCGAAAACGTACTCGAAGGAGTATCGCACATCGCGGGACGTCTATGAAAAATTATCATATCCGCGCTCGACTCACGAAATACGTGAAAACACGTGCGAAAACGTTCGAGCATAAAAAGACGCGGCCTCTCACCTCGACGGCCGACACGATACTGACTCTCGACTGAAGTCGACTGGCGCTGGCGGTTAGCGGTTCGCGCGCCGTGCAGCGCTCGCTGCAGCCGCCAGCTGCCCGCGCCCCTCGCCCCGCGCCCCGCGCCCCTCCGGCGCCGCTGCACTCTCGCCCGCTCAACTCGGCCAGGCCAGAGCGGCGCGGCGCCCGCCGCGGCACGGCGGCGGAAGGGGCGCCATAAACACAGAATACTACGGCCACCAGGGCCACCATAACATAATAGTCTCAGACGTATTTTGTATTTTTTTTGTAATAGGGCAGCTCAGACCACTGATCCCAATTCTATGCCACCAGAGCTGGGTGTTGAGGCAAAAGAAGCCGGCGCCAAATGGTGATAGTTTTGGGTTTGCGTCAGGATTTTGACGTTAATATTTTGCTCTGAAACATCATTTGATCTCGACATGGCCGTGTCTTATGAATAATTAAATAGTTTGGCAGATTCTTAGTGTTCCTTGTCCGGTTTCAGATGGCTCAGGCCTTCAATTCCTACCCAGCTTTGGTAAATGCTCATCACATCAAATAAAGTCCGCTACGACCGACGTTAGGTACTTCAGTGTAGTTTGGCTCTCCAGCAACGGTCAGTCAATCAGGCCAGAAGATAAGCCAAACGCAGGAAGCTTTCTCATAAGGCTAGTTTGCCAAACCATTCTTTAATCTGAGGCCAAACCCTATTGATTAATTTGATTATTGAAGGCTTTCAAGATGTCAAGAGAAACAGCAAGCGAGGTCTTCGCCTCAGGTGTGATTGGCATATGCTAGAAGGTCTGTCGACCGGTTTCAGGGAGACCATTACTGTGCCAGTCACAGAGAAGGTCATTCATTGTACTTAATTAGGACTTGTACTTGTACTCAGGTCAGGTAATTGGGGAACCTAAAACTTACGACTCCCACATAGGAGCCCAGGGACAAGGGACCGGCTGAAAAGCAGCACTGCACGAAACCATTCTTTCGTGTCAGCCAATGCTGAGCCGTCTCCTTTTGCCTTAGTATATTAGTTCTTTTCTGTTTTTTTTAACTGTATGTAATGTGTTTCTGGATGCAATAAATGTTTATTATTATTATTATTCTATTCTAAGTATGCTATGACGTTAGTCTTAGCTTTGACGAGGGACCTAAAAGCTCAATTGGCAGATTGGTTTAATACGGTCGATTCGATAGTAGGTACATCTAATATCCGGAGCTTTCTAGCTTCGAGCAAATATCCAGGCAAGATATGAGAAATGTTTGCGCTTCTTAGCTTAAATGCTTTCGACAGTAACCCATAGACAAGTTTCACCAACATTATGAGGACCGACAGAAAAAGGGATGAAATAGTCCCTGACGAACCACTTCTTACTCCACTTCAACTTATAGTTATCATTACCTTTCGCGTACTTTATCATATAACTCAATGCATCCTCCAAAACTTGATTGCAACTAGCAACTGAGAGAAGCGGGTCGGAGGAAAGCATTGAATGAGTTTGAAAATTTTAAATAGTAATTTCGTTGAACTTTCACGAAACAAAAAACGCGGATGTTGCAGAAGAGCGCTTTGAGCGCGCGGCTTTGCGCCGCGACGCTGCGCCGTGCGCGTTTTGAGGAAGGTCTGCTTGGTAGGTACTACTTTTAATATAACATTTTAATTTATATACTCCTATTTCAATGCTATACGCCCAACTGAAGATTTAATTGAAAAGCACTATGCGTTAAATGCACCGAAACCAGCAAGTGAAATGAGTAACAGCGCTATCTAGTATGAACCCAACAAACTACATTACCAAGAAGCAACCGATAAATTTTCGAAACGCCCCGTGATAGCCTCATGTCGCCGCCACCGAAGCCTAGTGCACCATAAGTGCCCCGTGAACCTTACGTGCATAGAAATAAGGTCGTAGATAAGCCTAGCTGTTAAGATAGTGTATCGTAAAAAAATGTATCGTAGATATTTTAAGAGCCTTTTTGTTACTAGCGAGGTTAGAGAGTAGGGAGTTCGAAATACAGCTTGAATGAAGCAAGACGTGGCCTATTATTTAAATTAATAATTTTCATACTTTTAATATCTCCCCTTCTATCATCAAAGCAAGCACAAAGTACTACGAACTTTATATGTATAACACAGAGTGTCCTATTTATGTAATGGATCAACCTTACCTACCAGATGTAAAATAAATTACCTATAAATATGACCGTTTTCGAGATTTTGACTTTGTTTAAAATATTGACTCCTTTATCCTACTTCTTCCTGTTGAGTCCATAAGTGAGCAGACTAACTTAAAAAACTTATTTTTTAAATAAAATTAATATCTTTACTTCTCCATTGTCAAGCATCCGCAGGAGATTTTTTGTTTCTTTACATAGTTCAGACCACAGTCTACATCAGCAGAAGCGATTTGTTTCGCTGATATGTGTAAAATTTGAATATAATGAATTGGCATGACTATACCGTCTATAGGTACCTATCTCTTATAGCATTTGGTCAGAATTTCATTATATTTTTTCTGCATCTCAGTAAATTTGATTTTTGTGGCATAATAATTATGTAATTTCCGCGAGGAAAAATGAGTTGCCTTCCTTTTTAACCGACGAAAAAAAAGGAGGAGGTTCTCAATTCGACACGTATATATATATTTTTTTTTATGTATGATCACGCAGAAATCGGCACGGGGTGGTCCGATTTGGATGATTCTTTTTTTATTGGATAGGGTATGTCCTGAAGTTGGTCCCATATTTTTTTGAAAATTTTATTCCCACCTTAAAGGTACGAAAATAGGGAATGATTGATTATTCACCCGTTTTTACCCGGAATTTTTACATGTTAACCCCAATAACTTTGTACTGGATGATCCGATTTCGATGATTCTTTTTTTATTGAATAGTGTGTACCTTGAGGTTACTCTTGTTTAAATTTCGAAACAAAATTTTACCCCTATAGGTACGAAAATAGGGGATGATTGATATTTCATCTACTACATTTTTACCTGGTAACTGAATCTATAATTAATAAAATCAATAATTTATTATTAATTATAAGTATTATAGCAACTAAAAAGTAAAAAATAATTACTTTTTAACAAAAAATAAAACCAACGAAAAAAAAACTGAAAAGCAAAAAATAAAATAAACCATTTAGTATTATAAATTAAGATCCGAAAAATAAATAATTTTGAGGCGGTGCCAAACCAATGAAAAAACAAACGGCGAAAAGATGTGCGCCGCGCTGCTGCTGCCGTGTGCATCGCATGCCGCTGTCCTCATAATATGAACTTTATGTAATTAATTTTGGTTGTTTGTTTGGCACGGTCTCAAAATTATTTATTTACTGTTAATTTCGGATCTTAATTTATAATACTAAATGGTTTATTTTATTTTTTGCTTTTCAGTTTTTTTTTCGTTGGTTTTATTTTTTGTTAAAAAGTAATTATTAACACTATCGCTTATCCTCTCTGGCAATGTCAGGGTTGTCTTTCTTGAAAGAATAAAATTAATCAGAAAGTTTAATGACAAGTTAAATGCCCAAGCTACTTTTATGAAGAAATGAGAAGATGGCCATACGGCATATGCATGTTAATCTGTAAAAACTTTGTCTATGAAACAAATACATAATATCTCTTTATGGTGTTTAGGAAACAGAAAAAAACAGTCAAATTCATACATCAAATATTCTTTGAATTCTTATATTTCAGTGTTATAAGGGTGCATTTGAATCGATAGCTGTTATTTTATCGTTTACTGTTCCTGGGCTGACCTTTTTAAATGTGTTTGAACTTACAGTACGGCCGACGTATTTTGGCGCGTCTGAACATAGGCTCTGCGAACTTATTTATTTATTTATTTATTGAACGCCAACATAATGTACACTGTTATTATCTTAATACAAAAATCGAGCACTAGGGCGATATCGTAAGTGTCATTACAATTATAGGCGAAGACCACATGCATAAAAGTAAGCTGTAACATTATAAAAATCCAATATATAAAATTAAAATCAAATTAAAATTATATTCATGATTAATAATTAGAATAAAAAAAAAGAAAAACTAAGTCAATATTAACATTAAAACAAAATCAGAAATATGTTAAAATGAAGTTAAAATTCAATTCAAAATAAAAATAAAAGACTAGATCAAAATTAAACATTTCAATAAATTATAAATTAAATTAAATAAAATTTATATACAATTTACAAATAAAGTTAAAATTTAAAATTTATATACAATTTACAAATAAAGTTAAAAATTTAAATTAGGATAAAAATTAAAAATTAAAATCAAAATCAATTATAATTAAAATGAAAGTCAATAAAATTAGAATAAATAGTAGCCGAAACATATACTAATTTTATTCAGAAAGAAGCATTTTTGTCTTGACTGTACTTAATGTGTCTGAGAACAAGTCTATATTTCTGGCTTTGGATAAACTATTACATTTTCTGACGAGTCTGCTTAAAGGCGCTTGACGACCAAGATTAGATTTGCACAAACGATCGGTAAATGTGTTCATGTTCTTTTTAGCTCTAGGCAACCGAGAGGGAATTGAGAAATTTAGGAGGCTAAGTAGCTCAGGAGCATCAAGTAAACCATTAACCAGTTTATATAAAAATACTACGTCAAGCATATGCCTACGGTCACTTAATGAACTCATATTAAAGTGTTTAAGTCTGTCGCTGTATGAGTGTAGTTTTTTGCCTAAGTTGTTTGAATAACATAAATGCCATAAAAATCTCTTCTGTACACTCTCAAGTCTGGTATTGAATATATTATAATATGGATTCCAAGCGACGCTGCAATACTCTAAGCCACTGCGGACAAGTGAATTAAAAAGTAAAATCTTCGTCTTTGGGTGTTTGAAGTTTTGGCTATTACGAAGTACAAAGCCAAGTTTCTTGAATGCATTGGAAACAACATGTTCAGTATGAAGATGAAATCGCAACTTGCTGTCGATCAAGACACCTAAGTCCCTAATGTGATCAACTTGTGATACTGTCTCATTATTTATCGTATAATTGTAACTTAAGTTAGACTTTTTCTTTGAAAAACAAATTTTAAAGCATTTAGACGCGTTCAAGCCCATTCCGTTAACATTGCACCAAGTTACGAGACGATTGAGATCTTCCTGAAGTAATTCTGCGTCCGGAAGAGCGTTAACGGTTCTATATAATTTAAGGTCGTCTGCAAATAAACAATAATTTGAATGATGAAAGCAGTCAACTATATCATTAATGAAGGCGTTAAAAAGTAACGGACCCAAATGTGAACCCTGGGGAACACCTGATTTCACCGGAAAGAGGTTGGAGGAAAAACCGTTTGCAACCACTGAGAATTCTCTGTTGCTAAGATATGAACTGCACCAACTTAGAACTTTAGCAAATGTAAGACAGAGATAGCAATACGAACATGCTAACGTGTGACAGAGACATAATACGCCGCGTACCGAGCTTTGCCGAATTTTATTGTGTTACTGCGCAGCCTTCTGCGCGAAGTTCAGACGCGCCAAGATAAGTCGGCCAAACTGTACGTCCCGTTGATTAATGATCTAATGAATATTTAAAATAAAGGTTATTTTCAGATAAATCCTGTCGCTCGCTCGAAATTGTGAATTATGAAATAAAAATCATATGGAATAAATTAAAAGCATATTTTATTGTTGATTGTCAGGAGTATGGGGGGCGTGCGGCAGGTGCGCCAGGACCACGTGCGCGGCGCCGGCGGGCGGCGGGGCGGCGGGGGCGGCGGGCGCGGGGGGCGGCGCGCGCGGGGCGGCGCGGCGGAGCGCGAGCTGCTGCAGCTGCAACCCGCCGCTCTGTACATAGTACGATTTTATTTAAGCTTTATTCTTCTACTTGCATATAATTTAACTAAATCACACATTTTTTATGTAAACAGTGAAATTAATGGCACAGGTATGCTCACCTGAGCTTGCGGCGCCCCCGGGTGGTGCAGGATCTTGAGGTGGTGGCGGGCGGCTAGCGTCTGCTGACGGTATAGCAGCTGCGCGCCGGGCGGGGGCGCCGCGCGCGCCGCCTCGCCGCCCCCGGGCGACGCCTGCGGGGCGCGCGCGCGGCGCGCCGCGTCCGCCGCCACCACCACCCGCTGCGGCGCCACGGGGGCGGGCGAGGGTGCGGGCGCAGGGGGCGGCGCCACGCCGGCGGCGGGCGCTCCGCTGGCTCCAGCCTTCTGCTTCTCCTTCGCGATCCGGTCGGCCCGGCGCGTGGCGACTTCCATGGGCGTCGGCGGGGCGTCGTAGTCGACCCCGTGGTCGGCGAGCAGTGCCGCGTGCTTGGGGTTGCGGTGGGCGGCGTCGTCGTGGCGGCGCTTGGGCGCGGCGCGGCGCCGCTCGGCCGCGTCCCGCATGGCGTCGAGCCGCTGAAGCGGGGGGCGCGGCGCGTCGTCGTCGGGGCGGCGGCGCGCGGGCGGCGGCTTGCGGTGCTTCCGGCGCGCGCGCTCCGGGTCGGCGAGCGCGTCGTGCCGGTCGCGGCAGGCGCGCGGCGAGCGGTAGACGCGCGCCACGTCGTTGACGAGGTCCGCGAGCCAGTCCCAGTTGGGCGTGCGCGCGGCCGGCGGGTCGGGCGGCAGGCGCTGCAGGCGGAGCGCGCGGCGCAGGGCGGCGTCCTCGCAGGGCGACCACTCGGGCGGCGGCGCGTCCCGGTGGGGCGGCAGGGGCGCGCGGGGCCGGGGGCGCGGGCGCGGGCCGGCCCGCTCGAACAGCGAGGGCGGCGCGGGCGCGGCGCGGGGCGGGGCGCGCGCGCGGCGCGGGGAGCGCGCGGCGCGGTCCCGCCAGCGCACGGGCGGCAGCAGGTGGTCGGGGGCGGCGCCGGGGCGGTACAGCGCGCGCGCCCAGCTCTCGCAGTACACGTCGCCGTCGCTGGAGGGCGGCGTGGGCGGGCACCACATCTACGGAAGGAAGGCGCGTCAGTATGCGGTCTGGTCGCGAGCCACCCGACGATCACGTTAATGATTGGAGCTTACCGGCATCCGTTCAGCCGTCCCGGCGCTGTTGATCCACACCTGCGAACATGTTTCACGGTGAGTGTCCTGCGCGACTGACACGTACATTATACGAAGTAGTTAGGTAAACGGTTAAACTTATCCCATCATATTTTGCGTCGATGTACCGACACACGTTACATCACTCCGTGTGGCACAATCATTTCGTGTAATTGAAGATACCTTAGCTACTTTTGGAGTTTGAACGGTCATCAGTGATGACTCATGTTGTAACTGTAGTCTGTGCGCTGCACTCTCCAGCCCCCAGCCCTATCACGAGCACAAGGATCTGTTTAGCCTATTGGACTGAGTGTACGTGTGCGCGCTCGTTTCGCACCTCATAGATATAACTTTCTGGCTGCTTTCTCGGGGGCCGCCTTATAACTTACCGGCCGAAAGAAGCAGGGGCCGGTCATTGAAAGTGTTTCAATTAATGTATTTAGATCGTGCTCGGGGACTGGGGAGTCTCACTGTTCATATGTTCATAGGACACCGAGTAGGAAACTCGTGTGCATCTGAACTGAGGGCCCACTTTTTTTTCTCGGCGTAGCGAATTGAAATTTATAGAGGATTTAGTTAAAAATAGTTAAAACTTAAAGCAAACACTCATAAATTTCTTAAACGTGAATTAAAGATGTTATGGGCAAATGTTTTGGGCCCTCAGTTCAGATGCCTACAGAAAGTGGCATGGTATAAATCTCAGAAAGTACTACCTCTGTGTCAATAATTATTATTTTAGAATTTAGTTAAGAATTTCTTAAAACGATTGATATCATTCTCAACTGGCTAGAGAATAACATTACAGACTTATCGCAGTTTTACTTGGGCCCTCAATCCAGACGTTTATGAACTGAGAGCCCAGGCGAAACATAGGTTTAAAGGAAGAAAAGCATAAATGTATATTGGAAACCTCTTAGATAACATCCCTATGAATTAGTTAAAAAAAGAAATAGTGATAAAAAAGTAACGGCTGAATGGTAAAACGGCTTCGAATTTTCGGAAAACCTCTAATCTGAGGGCCCAATACTTTCGGCTTTATCGACTAGGCGCAACCTCTTAGTTTGAAATAAATAAGCTGAAAAGTTTTTACTAATTTTTAACTAAAATTTTACATTCGGTTTTTTGTTCAAAATGCCATACTTTACGAGAAAATTAACTTTTCATTTTTAGTAGGAACAAATTTTGTAGGGTAACCATGATTGCAGAATAGGAAAATAATTAACTCAGTTTTGTAAATTGAGAAAGTCTTATTTATTACACTTCTGTACTATTAATACAGGGTTCTGTTAATATACATAAATTTTCATTTATTTCCTTCACTAGGAAAATACAATAAACTATGTGTATTCAATTAACAAAACAAAATGAAACAAAGTAATATTAGAGATCTTGGCATTCTTATGGATTCCAAATTAACATTTTCAGACCATGTAGATTCAATTGCCAATAAAGCGTACAAAAATCTTGGATTTGTGTTATGGGTTAGCCGCCCCTTCACTGATGTAGGTTGTTTTAAGATTTTATACTACTCGTATGTGCGAAGTATCCTAGATTATTGTAGCATTGTTTGGAATCCCCAATACGTTATTTAACGTGATAACTGAGTTAATTATTTTCTTATTATGCAATCATGGTTACCCTACAAAATTTGTTCCTACTTAAAATGAAAAGTTAATTTTCTCGTAAAGTATGGCATTTTGAACAAAAAACCGAATGTAAAATTTTAGTTAAAAATTAGTAAAAACTTTTCAGCTTATTTATTTCAAACTAAGAGGTTGCGCCTAGTCGATAAAGCCGAAAGTATTGGGCCCTCAGATTAGAGGTTTTCCGAAAATTCGAAGCCGTTTTACCATTCAGCCGTTACTTTTTATCACTATTTCTTTTTTTAACTAATTCATAGGGATGATAACTAAGAGGTTTCCAATGTACATTTATGCTTTTCTTCCTTTAAACCTATGTTTCGCCTGGGCTCTCAGTTCATAAACGTCTGGATTCAGGGCCCAAGTAAAACTGCGATAAGTCTGTAATGTTATTCTCTAGACAGTTGAGAATGATATCAATCGTTTTAAGAAATTCTTAACTAAATTCTAAAATAATAATTATTGACACAGAGGTAGTACTTTCTGAGATTTATACCATGCCACTTTCTGTAGGCATCTGAACTGAGGGCCCAAAACATTTGCCCATAACATCTTTAATTCACGTTTAAGAAATTTATGAGTGTTTGCTTTAAGTTTTAACTATTTTTAACTAAATCCTCTATAAATTTCAATTCGCTACGCCGAGAAAAAAAGTGGACCCTCAGTTCAGATGCACACAGGAAACTCCCAGCATGATTAAGTAACACATCTTCACGTGAACACGTCGGTCGCGGGGACTTTTACCTTTCCTTCCCTTTATTAATTCAAAAAAACATCCGGAACTTACAAAAACGTCATGCATTTTAAAACATGATTTTGACTTGCAGCTCGCCATAACAGCGCGGGGAATAACTTGTTTTGTATTCGTTTCCAGAATTCATTATGAACGGTCGGCAAACAAAGTTTTCTTGATGACAATACATAGTGGACAAACGGTCCAACGATTCCATCGCGATTTTGACGCCCCTGGAGCCTAGTCGGTAGCGACCCTGCCTGCGAAGCGAGGTGTCCCGGTTTCAATGCCCGGCCGGGGCAGATATTTATGTGACAGATAAATATTTGTACTCGGGTGCAGGGTGTGATTGTGATGTGTTATGGTGGTCACTCACGGTCATTCCATCGCGTCATTTTTGGAGCCACGCCAAATGACATATGTCAAAATGGCGCGATTGGACATACAAATTTTTTATATCACGCCATCAGTTTTTCACATTCACGATCAAATTTTGGCTGTACATCACGCCATTTGACGCGATGGACTGACCGTGAGTGGCCACCATTATATGTGTCGTCCGCCACCCGCGACACAGGTACACAGCCTACTGCGGGGGTGCGAGTGATGCGAGTGGGTGCGTGTGGTCGCCGGCCGACACGAGCCCGCGTGCCGTCGGGATGAGATGTGGTCAACTGGTTATTTTAACTGCAGCTGGTTTCTTTTAATAGACTCCGTAAGAGGGAGGTTGTTCTGTAAGAGTTTGTTATAATTGTTTCCAGATTAGCGCCATATTTCTTCCAATGAGGAATCGATGAGGAATTGAGTGAACTCTTCAATTACTATATGGAGATTTAGATATACGAGTAGTACGATTCTTGAAGATCAGTTCTTTGAAGTCAGTTATTTTGGTAAAATGTATGTTCATATTCTAGTCAGTAATAGCGTTGGTTGCCGACTTGAGGGGGAGGGGGAGGGGGAGGGGGGGGGGGGGGGGGGCGGGACGGCTCGGATTCGGTCGTAAATGCTTGGTCGTCTTATATCCCTGACGTTCGGATCGGAATCGCCGTTTTGGTGAAATCTCGCGGAATCACCGGTCCGGGAGAGAGTTTCAAGCATTTACGGACGAATTTCGAGCGGCACCAAAACGACGAACGTCAGAAATATAAAACGCAAGGTGAATCACTTAAAATCATTTATTGTTCTGTCGGTCGGAGACTCCCGAGAGCCAAGCGTCGAGGGTGCCGTTGCGGAGCGCGCGGCGCCGCCCCCCCGCGCCGCCCGCGCCCCCCGCGCGCTCCGCGCCGCCCTCGCCCTCGTCCAGCGTCCACAGGTTGATGTGCACGGTGCCGCGCGAGCGGGTGCGCGGCGCGGGGGCGGCGGGGGCGGCGGCACGCGGCGGCGAGGGCGGCGGCGAGGGCGGCGCGGGGGCGGGCCGCGCGCGGCGCCGGCGTCGGACACGCACCTTGGCGCGCGCGTCGTCACTGCAGTAGGTGAGGTCGGGCTCGCGCTCGCGCTCCGGCTCGGGCTCGGGCTCGGGCTCGGGCTCGTCCCGCAGCGCGCGGCGCGCCCGCTCCCAGTCGCGCAGCTGGCGCCGCATCTCCCCGAGCGCGGCGCGCTCCGCCTCGCTGGCGCCCTCGCTGCTCTCCACGAGCCGCATCGCGTACTTCTCCACCGGCGTCAACTGTTACAAGCGCACGTGCTTCATTGCTTACGTTACAACTACGATGTTCGATGATGAACAGGGCAAGAAGAAAAAACTAACAAAATTGAGGCAAAAGGAGACGGCTCAGCTTATGGTGGTCACTCACGGTCAGTCCATCGCGTCATTTTTGGAGCCACGCCAAATGACATATATCAAAATGGCGCGATTGGACATACAGATTTTTATATCACGCCATCAGTTTTTCACATTCATGATCAAATTTTGGCTGTATATCACGCCATTTGACGCGATGGACTGACCGTGAGTGGACACCATTACGAGAATAATAACTTTTTAACAAAAAATAAAACAAACGAAAAAAAACTGAAAAGCGAAAAATATAATAAACATTTAGTATATTATAAATTAAAATCCTAAATTAACTGTGAATAAATAATTTTGAGATCGTGCCAAACAAACAACCAAAATTAATTATATTAAGTTCATATCATGAGGGCAGCGGCATGCGATGCACACGGCAGCAGTAGCGCGGCGCGCATCTTTTCACCGTTTTTTTTTCATTGGTTTGGCACCGCCTCAAAATTATTTATTTACTGTTAATTTAGGATCTTAATTAATAATACTAAATGGTTTATTTTATTTTTCGCTTTCAGTTTTTTTTTTCGTTGGTGTTATTTTTTGTTAAAAAAGTAATATTTTTTTTAATTTTTAGTTGCTATGAAAATTAATAATAAGTTATTGGTGGTAGATTAAGTTACCAGGTAAAAAATGTAGTAGGTGAAATATCAATCATCCCCTATTTTCCTACGGTCCTTTCCCTATGGTCCTTTCTACCTGAGCTCTTATGCGGGAGTCAAAAGTTGCTGGTTTCCCATTTAGCTGATTTATTAGGAAGTTTATTTGTTTTTACTATGTAGTAAATCCCGACCACCGTACCTGACTCATGAGATTGGCGAGCGCCTCCGCGTCGGGGTCGTGCGGCGCGTGCGGCCCGTGCGGCCCGTGCGGCGCCTGCGGCTCGTCGTCGAGCGGCAGCGTCTCGTCGAATTCGGCCAGCTCGCCCGCGGCCTCCGCGCGCGCCGCCCGCGCCGCCGCCGCGTCCGCCTCGTCCTCGGCCGCCGCCAGCAGCCCCTCCAGCTCACCGGCGCTCTCCCCCACACCCCCCGCGCCCGCCGCACTCTCCGCACCCGCACCCGCGCCCTCCTCGCCCCCGAACAGCTCCTTGATGTTGGTCTGTAAAAGGGAGTGAGTTCGCTCGAAACTATGACTGGCAAATGTTTCATATTGGTAATGTTGTACAAAAAGTATCCAGTATCAAATCAAACCTATCGTTCTATACTTATTTTTAGTAATGTTATCGTTAGTATGTATCTGATGGTGATGGTAAGAGCGTGGTGTGTTGTATGTGTGATACTGACGGCGCGCAGGTAGGAGGTGGTGAAGTGGCCGTCCTCGATGGCGCGGTGGCCGAGCGCGCGCTTCTGGTCCGCCTTGCGCAGGATGTTCTCCTCGACGGTGGCGGCCGTGACGAGCCGGAACACGTGCACGTCGCGCGTCTGCCCGATGCGGTGGCAGCGGTCCTGCGCCTGCGCGTCCATCGTGGGGTTCCAGTCCGAGTCGTAGAACACCACCGAGTCCGCGCCCGTCAGGTTCAGCCCCACGCCGCCGCTGCGCGTCGACAGGATGAACGCGAACACGCGCCGGTCGTTGTTGAACCTGCCACACACACACACACACACGTCACACACACACCACCGTCATCACTCGAGCCCCCCACTGCCCCCAGCCGGGCAGCCGGGCAGCCGGAACACGACTCGGGCCCAAGGGTGGTAGCTAGCCAGGCGAACCCCAATTAACTATTAAAATCAATATTATCTTCTATGCTCAAAGCCCGGCGGCTTCTACCCATCATATAATCGAACCCATAATTCGACGAACCAATTTAACAACTCAAAACGCACTCATGTTGCCAGAAAATTCTATCTATTCTTATCGAGATTATAAAAAGTAACATAACTTTTTTTTTATGACTTTATATAAGCAACTTAACTGAAGCTAACTGTAAGTTTCTTAATAATAATGTTCTTGTTAGCCAGCCGTGAACAGATAATGGAATAAAAGTTTCATGCACCTACTTGCTAGTGTTTGCCAGGCATGTGTTTACATTGATTCCAAATTGAATTCGAACGGAGTATAGGCTCCTCGTGAGAAGAGAAACATACTCAATACTGGTCCGTTAATAGCTAATAACCTAATATAAAATAATCTAAATTTTACTAACAAAAAAATAACCGACTTCAAATTCGCACCTGCTTTCGATTAAAAAAAGAATCATCGAAATCGGTTGGCGTGATATTGAGTTATTCATCAATTTGTCGCGCACATCTTAACACAAATTTACGAGTTATGTGGTTTTCTAATGGATGACATTGTCAGATCTCAATAAAATTTATGTGGGACCACATGACAGCCACCAGCTTTCGATTAAAAAAAAGAATCATCAAAATCGGTTCGCCCAGTCCAAAGTTCTGAGGTAACAAACATAAAAAAAAAATACAGTCGAATTGAGAACCTCCTCCTTTTTTTGAAGTCGGTTAAAAACGGATGTTAGAAACTCGACAAGGAGCCTGTTAAGTAACGGAAGTTAAAGTAACGCGTAAAAGTAGGAATAACACGTGGCGCACCGGTCGACGAGCGGCTGCCGCTGGTCGACGCGCGTGGCGCCGTCCAGCCGCAGGTAGGTGTGGCCGTGCAGCGACAGGAACGCCTCCAGCACGTCCAGCACGCGCGTCATCTGCGTGAAGATGAGCACGCGGTGGCCGCCCGCGCGCAGCCGCCGCAGCAGCGCGCCCAGCGTCTGCAGCTTGCCGCAGTCGTACTGCAGCAGCCGCGGGTGCGGGAACGCCACCGCCTGCCGCGCGGCCGGCGCGTGCAGCAGCGCCAGCGCCGCGCGCGCCGCGCCCCCCGCGCCGCGCTCCGCCGCCCGCGCCGCGCGCCGCCACGCCGCCGCCGCCGCGCCGCCGCCCGCCACCAGCCGCGGGCTGGCCGCGCGGCACGCCGCCCAGCACACGCTGAACCTGCAGTTGGCCACCGTCCGCGTTAAACAGTAAACTCTAACCTTTACTATGTGACGCGTGGCAAGCCCCGCGCAATGTATCTTGTTAAGCCAAGCTGAAATAGTTATTCCTTTAAACTCCGTTAACTTTAAATTTTCCGTTTATTGTTTTTTTTTTTTCAATTTTTCAACCACGAATGGACGGGAATTTATTTTTGACTACTACGAAACCACAGATCGGAACGGTCAGTGGGGCCATGCAAATAAAATCAAAATCTTTTATTCATATTGGTATCACTGATGCACGTGTAGTGGGGTTTGTCCGGCTATGAGATGTTATGCAGTTCGGCCGTGGATTTAAACACAAAGTTACTTTATCACAGGTTTACTGGCGCAACATTCATAATCAAATTATACATTTTACACTAACATATTACGTTACACGCGCAAGCTCGACTATCATGGCGTCACTATATTCTAATGTTTGAGAGACACAGAGAGAGCGTAAACGGTAGTGGCCGCAGACTAAATAGAGGGCGCAGGCCACAGAGTATGCAAACGCGTCTGTGGCGTTACACACGTAATTTTTTAATCTACCAGCTTTTCAGCAAAGGTGTTTTGCCATGGAGGAAAAGAATAGCCGTAAAGCAAGTTGGAGGAGTACTACATACTTATCTATAACGTCGTGCATCTCGCGCAGCACATCGGCGATGTCCCGCGGCGGCACCAGCGGCCCGCCGGCGCCCACCGCCGCGCGCAGGTCCGCGCCGTACAGCGGCAGCCGCCAGCAGCGCCGCTCGTTGGCCGCCGCCAGCCGCCGCATGCAGCCGCGCCGCCGCGCCTCCAGCCGCGCCGCCGCCCGCCCGCCCGCCGCGCCCGCCGCACCGCCCGCGCCGGAGCCGGCCGCGGCGGGCGGGGCGGGGGGTGCGTGGGGCGCGCGGGGCGCGGCGGGGGCGAGCGCCACCGCGGCCGCGGGCGGCGTGCGCGGCACGAGCCGCAGGTGCAGGCGCAGCGCGGCGGGCGGCGGGCGCGGCGGCTCGGGCCGGCCGGCCGCCGGCAGCTCTTCCACGAGGCGGCGCGGCGGGGCGAGGTGGCGCGCGCGGTGCGCGGGGAAGGCGCCGGCGCCGGCCAGCTCGAGCGCGGCGAGGTCGCCCCCGAGGCGCGCCGCGAGCTCCTCCCGCGCCGCGCGCCCGCCGGCGAGTGCGAGCGCGGGCACGGCGTACTGCAGGGCGGGCAGCTGCAGCGGGGAGGACACCGGCCGCGGCTCGAACAGGTCCGGGTGGTTGCACACCTTTCGAAGCTGCATCAGCACGTTGATCACGCTCAGCAGGTTTCCCGAGGCGAGGCTCTCCTTCGTTCTGCGAGGAGGTCGAGGACGTTAAGCTCGGTTTCCACCGCGAGCGGAACGGACCCATTAAGGACTCGGTCTAACTCGCAAGAGTAAACTGCATACTTGTATTCCCACCAACAAATAGTCGGGCGGAAAGGACTGAACGAGCAGAAAGAGTTGAAAGGAACTCGCTCAGTTCTAGGGAGCGGAGCGGAGTAATTACGGAGTCCGTTCAACTCGCAGAGACAAATTACATAGTAGCGTTCCCACACAGAAAATGCTGAGCGGGGCGGATCGAACGAGTAAAAAGTGATTGAAACGAGTCCGCTGTGGCAAGGTCTCGCCGACTAGTTTGAAACGGACTCGCTCGCTGTTTCCATGCCCACCCGCGTTGTTGTGGTTGTGGCAGAAAAAAAAATGTGTAATATTCACACGTGTTAGAAGTGAAACCTTCAAAAATTTTGTTTTCAAGATAATGAGACGAATGTAAAATTTCGGGAAGATGATAATTGTAGGTTTTACTACTCTACTCCACTCCACTCAACTCAAGTCAGTCTCCACTCATTTCTAGTCTCCACTGTCACTCCCGTACTAAAGAAGTTTTCACTTCAAAAAAACTCAAAACTTCAAAACTCCAACTGAACTCGCTCTCTGTGTAAACTGATTGTTCATTTTCCATTTCTCATTTTCCGTTCAGCTCGCTCCGCTGATTCCTCTCTCTCATTTTCCTTTTGCAGTGGAAATCAACAGACAAATCTCTTTGTTGGTGGAAATGTAAACCTATTTCATTTAAAAGGAGTCCGTCCCGCCTAACCATTTCCCGCTCATTACCCTTTCGCGGTGGAAACCCGGCTTTAGAAGGGGGTAACGAGCCGGGCTGGAGGTGGGGAGGTGGGGAGGAGAGAACCGAACGTACTTGGCGCGCGCCATGAAGTCGTCGTAGAGGTACCGCTGGCGCTTGGCGAGCCGGCAGAGCAGCACGTGCTCGTACTTGCGCGGCATCTGGCGCTCCACGTCGGCCTTGAGGCGGCGCAGCAGGAAGGGGCGCAGCACCTCGTGCAGGCGGCGCAGCAGCGCGTCGCTGGCGCCGCCGCCGTCCGCGATGCCGGCCACGGGCGCGAACCACTCGCGGAACTCGGAGTGCGACGCGAACACGTCCGGCATCAGGAAGTGCATCAGCGACCACAGCTCCAGCAGGCTGTTCTGCAGCGGCGTGCCCGTCAGCAGCAGCCGCCTGCAATACACACACACACACACACACACCTTACACATCACACAATGACAAAGTTCTTGGGAGTTTTAGATAAAATACCTACAATTATCTTTTTTACTTGCACATTACTAGTAGTAGTACTACATAAATTAAACTGCAATTATCCTGCCTGTACTTTGATTTATAACCAATAGCTGGGTAACTGGAGATGTCATTACTAAACAAAGGAATAAGTAGTCACACAGTCATTAATAGTAAATTAAGTTTTTTTATGCTTTTAGCAGGCAAACGAGCAGACGGGTCACCTGATGGTAAGTGATCACCGCCGCCCATGGACATTAGCAACATTGGGGGCGTCACCAACGCGTTGCCGGCCAAGAAAATGACAAGTTAATAAACAATTCACAATTTTGTATCGAAGCGGAGGCACCAACAACAGTTTACCAACCAATGTAAAGAGATAAACACACGCTCCTCCATTCTGCGAACTTACATGGTGATGACACCTAGCGCCCTAGCGACACGCACTGCAATGTTAGCTAATAGCTTACCTTTCAGTCTGAAAATTAAGCAGCATCTGCCATCTCTGAGATTTGAAATTTTTAATGTTCTGGGCTTCATCTAGGATTAAATATTTCCACCTTTTTCTCCGAAAACTTTGATGATCTTGCACTACCAGCTTATAAGAAGTTATGCACACATGAAAAGAGTTTGCTTTCGTCCATCCGACACGTTTCAACTTGCGCTCCTTGATGGTCCCGTAGTAGGTGAGGATCTTGAAGGCGGGGCACCACTTCTTGAACTCCATCTCCCAGTTGAGCACCACCGAGGTGGGCGCCACCACCAGGTGCGGGCCCCAGTCGCGCCGCTCCAGCGCCAGGTGCGCCAGCAGCGCGATGGTCTGGATGGTCTTGCCCAGCCCCATCTCGTCCGCCAGGATGCCGTTGAGGCCGCGCGCGTGCATGGTGGCCAGCCAGTGCAGCCCCACGTGCTGGTACTCGCGCAGCGGGTGCTTCAGCAGGCGCGGCACCGGCGTGCCCACCGCCGTCTCCGACAGCGTCGTGCCCGTGGGCTGCAGCGTGGCCGCCAGCGACGCCGCCGCCTCCACCCGCTGCTCACCGTCCGCCGCCCCCACTTTGCCGCTCGGCTCCATCAGCGCCTCCAGCTGCTCCGACGCGGAGGAGGACTCGCTGGATGCCGTCGAGCCGGCGCCGTCCGCCGGGTCCGGGTCCGGGTCGTCGTCGCTGTCCAGCTCCGTGGCGGTGGAGGCGTCCGTGTCGTCGTCGGGGTGTGCGGCATGTGCGGGGGATGCGGGGGGTGCGCCGTACCGGCCGACCAGCTCGTCGAGGTCGCGCTCGGCGTCGTCGCGCAGCGCGGCCAGCTCGGCGGCGGTGTCCTCGGGCCGCTCGCGCCGCTCCTGCTCGGCGATGGTGTCCTCGTCGTCGGCGGAGTCGTCGTCGGGCCCGTAGTCGGAGGGCGGCGGCGAGTGCGCGGGCACGTAGCCGGGCGGCAGGAGGTCGCCGAGCTCCAGCCGGGACTCGCGGCGCAGCGCCTCTATCTCGTCGCGGTGGGCGGCGGCGTCGTCGGCGGCCTCCCGCTCGGCCGCGGCGATGGTCTCCTCGTCGTCGTCGGAGTCGCCACGCGGCTGGAACTCGTCGTCGGAGGGCGGCGTGTCGGGGGCGGCGGGCGCGGCGGGCGCGCTCAGGTTGGCGGCGAGCTGTCGCGAGTACCGCTCGGTCTTGTCCACGATGTAGCTGAGTTGTTCGTCAAGCGCTTCCTTCCGGGCACGTTCCACTCTTCGCACCCGCTTCCATTCCACCAACTAACAATAAAACAAATGTCAAATCATTTTACTGCATTATAAACTTATAAAAGTATGATATTAAAAAAAAAGGTGAACACATAATAAAACATATTGACAAAAAAAAAAAACTCGACTGCGTAAAAAAACTAAAAAAAAAATAAGCCCTTTAGTTCAGAATGTTGTTACAAAGTTAATGTTATCGAGAATTTTGTCTTCAAAACCAATCAATCATTAGAGTCATTTTCGTCTGAAAAAAATATGCTTGATAAGAAAACAGGATGGCCAGTAACTTAACATAACTTGTAATAAATTAGGGTCTAATTAATTACTTAAGGGATTATTATTACTTAGGGGGGAATTATTAAGGGATGGTCAATTATGTACTACATAGTCTTAATATTTAAAAAAACCAATGTTTAAATACGTGTTGAGGATTTTACACTCTATCTCTAGAACCCATAATTAGATCCTGGCCATATTATTTGAGTGGACCAAGTAAACTTAAGCCAATAGCGGGCGCGGTCGATAGTTGGATGGGTGACTGCTAGTGGCAAAAAAATCTTGAGCGCTTCCGTGCTTCGGAGGGCACGTAAATTCGGTCCCGGTTGTTATCGAGATAACCGTCGCTAAGCAATGTCGGAGGCCCTCGGGCGACAAGGAAACTTCCGACATTTGGGTAACACTGGACGGGTACGGGGTAAGCCACCATTCCGCACGAGAGCAGCGCGGCCGCGGCAGCGTGCTAGAGTACGCTCTAGGCCTCAAAAGGAGAGACCCGTACTCAGCAGTGGGCCATTAATGTAATTAAGTAAGAAACACTTGACATGTATTATAATTAATTTTGTGTAATAGAAATTGGATATTATATTTTTAACCGACTTCAAAAAAGGAGGAGGTTCTCAATTCGACTGTATTTTTTTTTATGTTTGTTACCTCAGAACTTTGGACTGGGCGAACCGATTTTGATGATTCTTTTTTTAACCGACTTCAAAAAAAGGAGGAGGTTCTCAATTCGACTGTATTTTTTTTTTTTTTTTTTTTTTATGTTTGTTACCTCAGAACTTTGGACTGGGCGAACCGATTTTGATGATTCTTTTTTTAATCGAAAGCTGATGGCTGTCATGTGGTCCCACATAAATTTTATTGAGATCTGACAATGGCATCCATGAGAAAACTACATAAGTCGTAAATTTGTGTTAAGATGTGCGCGACAAATTGACGAATAACTCAATATCACGTCAACCGATTTCGATGATTCTTTTTTTAGTAGAAAGCTGGTGCTTGTCATGTGGTCCCACATAAATTTGAACGAGATCTGACAAGTAGTTTTTGAGAATTTGAAGTCGGTTATTTTTTGTTAGTAAAATTTAGATTATTAATCGAAAGCTGGTGGCTGTCATGTGGTCCCACATAAATTTTATTGAGATCTGACAATGGCATCCATGAGAAAACTACATAAGTCGTAAATTTGTGTTAAGATGTGCGCGACAAATTGACGAATAACTCAATATCACGTAAACCGATTTCAATTATTCTTTTTTTAATCGAAAGCAGGCGCTTGTCATGTGGTCTCACATAAATTTGAACGAGATCTGACAACTATGTAGTTTTTGAGACTTTGAAGTCGGTTATTTTTTGTTAGTAAAATTTAGATTATATCTATCAATATAATAAGTAATATAGAATTGTATACTATATTAGAATTATTTTTTTTGTCTTTTTAATTTATTGTGACCTAATAATAATAGCGGAAACAATTTTTAATATAACTAATAAAACAAAACATAGTACCTAAGATATTTATAATATTACGATTTCAATGCAATAAATTTAAAATATATTTTCTTATTAAGTTGATTGATGTTGTATAGTTTATTAGTTAAGTAAAATGTAACTAGAATGTAACCCGGAACTGATATATATAAATGGGTTGAATTGAAGCCAAGTGACTTTAAGCAATTTCCTACCCAATACCGTTTGAATTATCAAAATTGGTCAAGCCGTCGTTTTATAATCGAGGAATATACAAACCAAAAATATAAACTCAATGAATAAAGTTTAAAACTACCTTCTTTTTTGATTAAAAAGTTTTCATCAACATATTGTTTATTTTGGGAGAAACACTACGTTTCGAGGCGCCACTGGGCGTATTTCTTAGAAACATATTTTTGAAGGTCAACATTCGCGTTTGCGAATGTTTGGAATATTCGTATTCGCGAATATAACAAATTCAACATTCGTTACATCGCTCGTGCATATATTATATCTATGTGCTTGTTCACACTGAACTCGCGGGCGCGGGCGCGGTTGCGGTAAACGCTACATACACCGCGCGCGCGTTTTGATGTGAACACTTTCATAGTAGCTCATATGTTTGATATTTCGCGACCGCGCCCGTGAGTTAGTGTGAACAAGCACTATGGATGTTAAGTTTTAAATACACACCTTTTCAACATTTGACCAAAACATCCGAATTTCTTTAGCAGCAAATGCTGCGATTTTCTTCAGTTGAATCTCTTGTGCTCTTTCTGCTTTCTGTGCTGCCAAAGTTTTGTCTTGGAAATATTTCTGAACAGCACGAGCGCACTGTAAACAAGAGATATATATATTAATAACATAAAAATAAACAATTCGTTACTTGAGATGAAAATTTTAAAGATAAAAAATGGTTATTGTGACCATAGGTAGCTGGTTCAACTCAGACTCGAAGGACCAAAAAACATCATATACGAGTTGTTACGTCATGATAAATAAAACATCCCGCGGCGAGTGTTGCTCATACACTGATTTATTTGATTAAACTTGATACAAAAACGCGTAAGCGCGCTTATGTGCAAGCGCTGCACTTTTGGTTTGATACTGTATATGTTACCGGATATCTGTAAAATTCAGCAGTCTATACAATACCTAGGCAATGTATAGAATATCTAAAACGTTCAGGTAACGTTTTGAATATTATTTATTTCATACTTCGCCCAGGCATTCTATACAATACTCCATGCGCAGTTGGTAATGTGTGTAAAAGACAAAAACAAGCAAGTGGGAGAGGGGCGAGACGTGAGGGCAGGCAGTAAAAGTTTACTTGCCACAAAGGGTTTTGGCTGCCAAACCCAAACTTTGGCATTCTTACATTTATGCAAGCTTCCAGCTCCAACATATCCTCTGGCCTTATTGGCTAGGTTTGGGATTTCTTCTTGATACATAGTAATGACCAGCTCATGCCTGTTATCTATGGGTACGCAGACGAAAGCAGAGTGGTGGTGGAACGTATAAATCTCACAATTTGGGCTGTATCCGAGTGGGGCACGGCCAATCTTGTAGAATTCTAAGACTAAGATACGTGTAGGTATATTTACCGCACGTACCAGGAGCCCGCTCACCCGAGCCCTACTTTTCATAACGTACATTAAGAGTATACCGATCGCCTTCAGTTGTTACGAGTTAAGGTAAAAACCCCAACTTTTGGCGGTGCATTGAACCAAACGCTAAAGCTGCTGCAACGATACATGGAATTCTCGTAAAGTTGCGCAAACACTACACCCGCCCGCCAATGACGTGGAGAGAGTCAAAATTCAAAATATTTTTTTCATATAGGTATCACTGGCACGTTTTTTAATTTACCAGGTTTTCGGAAAGGTGCTTTGTCATGGAGGAGAAGAAAAGCCGTCGAGAAACTCCTTCGCAAATCTTTTAAAAATAAAAATACATTGGTATATATTTTATTACAAAAAAATATCACTAACTTAAACGGAACTGGTTGTAGAGTTGGTAATTTCCATGCGTCTTTGTCATTTAAGTACTCATCTAATCTTCAAGAAAAGAGTGAACCTTATGGCTCTTACACACTATGCCGTCTGCTTAAAAAAGCATAAAAAAGCCTAATCACAGTTCGTTCCTGGCACGAAAAAGCAATATTAAATGTCATTTAATAACTAAAAAGAAGCATTGCTGGTAATTGAAATTTTTCCAAGGGCCTTTATATTTCTCGGGATATAAAGTTTTGTAATATAATATGACATGATGTAATTAATATACCTACCCAATTACCTACATCGATGCCTGGACAGACAAACAGACATAGTTACAAGTAATAATTTAAAAATATATTTTTGAGTTCTAACTTGTTAAGTGCCCCCTGTTCAAAATTTAAAAATAATATTAAATGTACAGAAAACAATCCCTTTCAGTTTTATCAATTTAGTGCTCCCTAATCGAAACTTTGAAAAATATTCATTTTATTATACTCGTAGTATAGTGAGTTAAACAAACACAACGTGCACATGTATCATCATCATCATGCGTTATACAAGACTGATGTTACTATCCGGTACTGAGCCGATTTCTGCGGCACATGCCGCCTGCAAGATATCCGCAAAATATGTCGCCATGGCTTCATACCGCGCGGGATGATGGCGGCATAGTGTGTAGGAGCCATTAGACTGCATGTCCCCTTACCATCAAGTGGGATTTCGGTCAAGCATTAATTTAAAGTGTATAAAAAAATATCTATTCATGCAGGTTAATACAATTTGTTTTGAGTGTGTTTATAAGTAAATTCTTAATTCCAACCTACATCCAAATTGACTACACATACCCAAATCTATTAATTTTATCCATTGCCGGTGGATATGCAGGTATTCTGTACAGTAGATGGGAAACGTATACATTACCTAGGTAAAGTATGTAATGGTGAATAATATTAATATCATTTAATACATTGCCAAAACGACCCAGGTATTATACACATTACCTAGGGATTGTGCTGAATACCTGCATTATACAGATATCCGGTAACATATACATAATATAACTGTGTAGGGCTTGTCCAGTACAGTTAATCTACTTAGATTAACTGTACTGGACAACTGGTATATATATTATCACATATGATAAAATCGTCATATTTCAGACAATTGAATAATAAGTAATGATACTAATAATATAATTCCTCCAATGGGTCCTACCAAGACCGATTAGTCGCCTCTTACGACCCGGCGTGGAATTTTGTAAAGGCTCACTTATCGAAAATCAAAATTAAGAAAACTCGAATTAATAAACATGCATTATAATTAGTATTCTGAGATTTCTGAGCCACCCCAATACCACGAAATAAAAACAGAAAAAGGAGCCCACCTTTTTGGCTGCTTGTTTTTTCCACTTGCGTTCATGAGCAAAATCTTGCGCCAGCCAGGCCATCTCCTCGAGCAGGTAGTCCCAATGGGTCTTGGGGCGCGGCGGCTCCAGCACGCGCGGCAGGCGTCGCTCCGCCCACAGGCCCGCGCGCGCCAGCTCCGCCACGCGGCTCGCCACGTACGCCTCCTGCTTGGCCTTCTCCACCATCTCGTCGGCGGCGGCCGGGGCGGGGGCGGGGGCGGGGGCGGGGGCGAGGGCGGGGGCAGCCGCGGGCCCAGCAGTGGCCGGAGCGTTCGTGGTGGCAGTAGCGGCGGTGGCAGTGATGGCGGCGGTGGTGGTGTTGGTAGCGGCGGTGACGGCGGGCTGAAGGGCAGCGGCCGGCGCGGAGGGCGCGGAGGGCGCGAGGGTCGCGAGGGAGGCGAGCGCGGGCGCGGGCGGCGGGCGGCGCGCCTCCAGAAAGGCAGTCAGCTGCGGGACCGGCGGCCGCTTGCGCCACGCCGCGTAGTCCATCATGTTGCCGCCCGCCTGCAGGAAGTACAGCTCGCTCAGTTGCTCCGTGAACCTGCAACCGAGCGCGGCGCTACAGCGGCGACGCGTTCATGGACGCGGTACGTCTGCGAGAGGAGCGAACGTGCGATGACTCACCTCTCGCGAAGGGTCTTCAGACGGAGCAGCTTGTACTCGAGGATGCGCTTCCGGAGGGCGGAGGCGTCCTCGGACAGCAGCAGCCGTGGCCGTTTGCGGGGCGGCTCGTCGGCCCCGTTGAGCACGCCGTCGGCCGCCCCTGCCCCCCCGGTCGCCCCCGCCGCAGCCACACCGCCACCCGCGCGCTCCACACCCTGTTCACCAAGTTCTCTTTTTATACTAACGGTAAATTACTTTAGCCTATCGACACGATAATTTTTATTCAATGCATTTTTGGTGCCTTTTAACTAAATTTCAAACGCGATGTTTGTTGGTTCGGGTTGCAACTATTTATGGGACAAATATAGCCTGCGGGCCGTAGATTGTTTTTTTTTTTGCCATACTAAAAAGTATTATTTATATTTGCCAATAAAAAATAAAAAATATTGTTTTTAATAACTGATCTAACACAGATTTTTTAATGTAGCGTACTTGGGAAATAATCACTTTGTTTGAAAAACCACTTTTATTTATTTAGAACAATGTAATGTTACGGACCACGGAACCTCGTGCGGGAAAACTGAACCCCGAAACGTGCGAACATACGCGGCATTCCTTTGTGGCTATTGTTATCGCGGGCGAATGACCTTCGGTCCTTTTATGTCTGTCCTTGAGTGCTATTTTTATGAGTTTGTTTTGTTGTTTGTCTGGATTAGTGCGGAACATTCTCGAAAACCCGCGAACTGAGTTCGGCCAAGTATAAAAGGACGCGAATTGGCCGCCGTGATTCATTCCAGTTCGGGATTCCGGTTGGGAATCGCGAAGCGATAACAGCGATACGAGCGATAGTAGGGGAGTCAGGGTTAAGACTCCAGGTCGGGACGATACGAGCGATAGTAGGGGAGTCAGGGTGAAGACTCCAGGTCGGGACGATACGCATCCAGGGCGAAAGTAAGAGTGGTGTTACGCGTTCGTGAGCGAGTGAGTGACTCTTACGCGGTTTTTAGTGTTAGTTCGTAGTAGTTTTGTACAACCTTCTTAGTTTAATAAAGCACTCATAGATATCAGTCAGTGGTATCCTTTACGAACCCACCCACGGGTGAGACGTAACAACTGGTGTCAGAAATGGGGATGCCACTGACCCCGAGAGAGGCTGAAGAAGGTGTACGTACGCGACGCCAGGCGGCGGAAACGATGACTGCGGGAACGATGACCACGACGACGGCAGGAGTGATGACCACCACGGCTGCGGGTTCGGAGACCATGGCAGCCGCACGAGTGGTAACCGCGACGGTTCCTGACCCTGCTCCTGTTACTGTGACTGCTCCAGGAGGACTGGACCTTTCGGTTCTGCTGGAGGCTATCCAGTCACTGAGGGAGGAGTTACGGGCAGTCTGGAAGGAGCAGCATGCAGCCATAATGGATGACCTGCATGCAGCCGGGGAGGAGCTACGGGCAGCCGCGGAGAAGCAGCGTACAATTTACTGGTCCCTGAAGGACGACATATTAGGGGCCTTGGACGTCGAAGTGGCGAAGAGCGCAGTCGTGTCGTCGGCGTCGCGGTGCGTGAGCGAGGAAGGAGGCGATGGCGGCGCGGCCGGGGTGATGCCACCGCGGTCAAACGCCGACCGCACGGCTATGGCAGCGGAAGAGAGTAAGGAAGACAGTCCTGGGAGTGAAGAGGACAGTCTTGAGAGTAAGGTGGACGGTCTCGAGAGTAAGGAGGACAGTCAGTGTTCTGTGGAAAAAGTCGACCACGAGGAAATGGGCGTGGCCGAGACATGTGTGGATTGCGTACCGACGGAGCTGGGACAGGGCCACGGGCACTCGGATCCGGTCGTGGTAGCAGCGTCGCTATCATCGGTGGAGCCGGCCGAGCTGAGCCTGCCCGACGACACCATCCGCGCCGGGCTGCAGCTGGAGGCCGTGGTATGCGCGTCGCAGATGCACGAACATCTGCTATCTGTTGGGTCAAGGACTGGGTATCCCATCAGCGACGGTGCCGGCGTGGGCAAGGGCCGCGCAACAGCGGACATCATATTCGAGAACTACCTGAAGGGCCGCAGGTGCACCATCTGGGCGTCCGTTTTCAACGATGTCAAGTACGACGTCGAGCGGGACCTGCGCGATATCGGCGCCGGGAAGATTGAGGACCATCCCTTGAATAACTTTGAGAACGTGAAGATCTCGTCGGTGGTGAACGGCAACGTGAAGAAGGGCATGGTGTTCCGCGCATACTCGGCGCTGATCGGGAAGATGCAGGCCGACATCAGGTATCGCACGCGCTTCAAGCAGCTGCTGCAGTGGCGCGGGGAGGGCATGCCCTTCCCCACGTTTATGGATTTTATTAGTGCTGTAAAAGAGAGAGGCGTAGGCGCAATGGAGATAGTGGCGATGGACATGGAGCTGCGGGGGATGGAAAAAGCGTGCCAGCTGTCGCTCCACGGCGTGTCCTTCAGGATCGAGAGGGTTTCGTTCTTTGGGGCCTCTGGAGGGACCTACGATAGGGCCGTCGCGCTGTGGATGAAGGCGATGCAGTGGTTCACGGAGGCAGCCAAGCTGATTGTCACGGAGGCGCGCATGTGCAGGACCATGTGGGGACTGTTCTGGTCCGCGTAAAGAGGCCGGGCTGGCGAAGAGGAAATCGAGCGCGACACAGGACAGGCAAGGAGAAGGAGGGAAGTCGAAGATTATTCGCGTCGATCGATTGGTTCCGTATCACGGGTCGAATGATGCTCGGGACGAGCATGATTAAGGAGGGGGCAGTGTTACGGACCACGGAACCTCGTGCGGGAAAACTGAACCCCGAAACGTGCGAACATACGCGGCATTCCTTTGTGGCTATTGTTATCGCGGGCGAATGACCTTCGGTCCTTTTATGTCTGTCCTTGAGTGCTATTTTTATGAGTTTGTTTTGTTGTTTGTCTGGATTAGTGCGGAACATTCTCGAAAACCCGCGAACTGAGTTCGGCCAAGTATAAAAGGACGCGAATTGGCCGCCGTGATTCATTCCAGTTCGGGATTCCGGTTGGGAATCGCGAAGCGATAACAGCGATACGAGCGATAGTAGGGGAGTCAGGGTTAAGACTCCAGGTCGGGACGATACGAGCGATAGTAGGGGAGTCAGGGTGAAGACTCCAGGTCGGGACGATACGCATCCAGGGCGAAAGTAAGAGTGGTGTTACGCGTTCGTGAGCGAGTGAGTGACTCTTACGCGGTTTTTAGTGTTAGTTCGTAGTAGTTTTGTACAACCTTCTTAGTTTAATAAAGCACTCATAGATATCAGTCAGTGGTATCCTTTACGAACCCACCCACGGGTGAGACGTAACAGTAATAAATTAAATTCACACGTGTTAGAAGTGAAACCTTCAAAAATTTTGTTTTCAAGATAATGAGACGAATGTAAAATTTCGGGAAGATGATAATTGTAGGTTTTACTACACTCCACTCCACTCAACTCAACTCAAGTCAGTCTCCACTCATTTCTAGTCTCCACTGGACAGTTTCGTTTCATAAAATTTCAAGTCACCCCCGTACTAAAGAAGTTTTCACTTCAATAAGAAAACTGAAGTAAAAATTATGTCTCCATATTTTGTTTCAATATGTGACGACTCGTGTGTACCGGAATTATTTATTCTATTATGGTGATCGCACATATGTCAGCATCGTACGTGACGCAAGCGCCGCCGCGCCGTACGCGCTATATTTACTGCTAGCATCGCACATTTGCGCCGTATGCAAATCTTTAGTATTGCCAACAATTTTTGCAGTTTTTCATAACTAGTGTGAAACGGTGCGGCGACATTCGCGCCTAGATGCTGGTAAAACGTACCACCAAAAACCTCATTGCGGTACTTTAATATTAGAAGTCCACATTACGAACAAAGAGGTTCTTAAAACCCTGCGGTGTCTAGACGCGAATAAGGTCGTGGAGGTGATGGAATCCCTGTGGTTGCGCTAAAGACTTGTGCCGAGATGTCTCTTGTGCTGTAACGTCTGTTCCGCCCTTCAATTGAGATTGGATCAATACCTAAATCCTATAAGCTTACCAATGTGCAGCCCGTGCCCAAGAAAGGCAGAAATGCTGAACCCGCTAACTATTGGCCTATCTTGATTACCTCCATACTCTGCAAGATTATGGAGCGTACCTTGAATAGGCGCCTCATGGCATACTTAGAACAAAATGACCTCCTTGGCGACTGAAAGTATGGGTTTCGCCAGAACCGGTCAACAGGGGATCTTCTAGCGTATGCCACACAAAATATATAAGTAAAACTTTTTTCTTCCAAGTGAGGTTGAGTAGTGTTTCTAGGCAAAAAAAAAAAGTTTTTCCAAAAAACCTCACCGGATTATGAAACTTCAGTATATACCAAGGTCATAAAAAAAATTATGACGATAACCTGAAAATTGACGAGTGGCGAGAATTTTGTCCAATATTTCCCACTGTGCGGCGCCAGACATAGCTCAAACATGTGAACATTGCTTTGAGGGACTTTGCAAAGACCTTTGAACATATATTTGTGCTAGAGATTGCAAACTGGGCCCGCCCGGGTCCAGTGCCCTTTTAGGCACCCACCGGGCCCGGCTATTCTTACCGGGTCCGGTGACCGGGTACGGGGGTGAACATAATATTTAACTTTTAGTAAACAAGAATTTGTTTTGTTTATACCAAAGCTACCAAAGTTTATCTATGATCTATCTATCTAATCTAAGTTGTTATGACATGTTTAGTACTTTAAACTGCGTTATTAGTTTCTTATTTTAATACTAAGTATGTTTTCAAATAGACTCGAAGGAGTAAAGAGAAAGACCTCTTTGTTTAAACTTATAAAAATGATATATATACCCACTGTAATAAAACTCAAAGGGCAAATTTTCTAAACATTGAATATTTTTTAAAAATTTCGATTAGGGGGCATTTCAGTAACGTGTTAGAGCATTAAAATATTTTTTTTAGAAATATTGTCTGTCTCTCTGTTTGTCTGTCCGGGCATCACATGAAAACCCTTGAAAGGATTTCGATGAAAATTAGTAAAGTTGTTACTAATACTGCGGGTTATATTTTAGGATACTTTTTATCCCAGAAAATTAAAAGGAAGCACTTTAGAACAGGGAATCACGCCAATTTCGATGAAATTTTTTTTTTTGGGGGGAGGGGGTGGTGTACAACACGTTTTTGAATACCGCAATTTACAAGCTATTTCAGTGTTTATTAATCATACAGTTATAAAGGATTTTTCGTAAATAAAATCAGACAACCATAACCTAACCTATCCTTCTTTCGATTTGAGTTCAGTTGTTTTTTTCATTTGATTTGATTTGACTTTAACATAGTTGTATATTAACTAAAAATATTTGTGCTATTCAATTTGTTATTTTCAATTCAATAGTGGTTGTATTCAATGAAAATTCTCAAGCGCGATCACAATTCACAATGATGTTCTCACACGCGAGAATGGACACGAAAATATGTTCTCTGTGGTATAGACGATGAATGATGAGATTGACATATTTGATGACTGTCATGGCTGATTTATGACAGCTACTGTCAGAAATTGAAGCTAAATTGACGGATAACCCATTAAATTAACACGAAATTCAAGATGACTGTCGCGTTTTGACGTATTAAGTCATAAATGTAAGCAAATAATTGGGAACGATTCGATATTTTAAAAATTTCATCTCATAAACTATTAATTTGCGTAAAGTGAAACTTTCGTAATCGTCTTTTAATAATATAATCTACCTAAAAAAAATATTTGAACAATCTTTTCGATATTCCCTGTTCTAAAGCTGAGCCTAAAAGGTTTCTCTGGGAAACGGGATGAAAGTTTGTATGGAATATTTTTAAAACATCAACTGATTTGCTTCTTTGCAACAAATGTTCCTTGTTTAAATTGATGGAATACATGTTTTTCAGTTTTTCAAAATTTTGCAAGAAAAAGAAAAAAAAGTACAAATTAATTTGAATATTGCTTATTTTTCAAAACCCGCTCCTGGAGGAATCCTTTGTGATTGTATCGTGGGTTTCAGTATATAAATTACTTTAATATAAACTCACCGTTTTTTAAATTTTCTTCTGCAAGAGGTACAAATAAGATAAAAGCATAATTTCCGTATGCGAAGTTGCGGGCAACAGCTAGTAATTACTAATATGTACTAAAATTACTTTTCCGTCCATAAGTAAAAGTAACCGTAAGTAAGTTATTTTGAGACTTGAGTGAGACTGATTATTGTGATCATTGTTCATAAGCCAGTTAGATATAAATATTCAATCAACTATTGTCTTTTTCCATTCATATAAAGAAAATTTTCATAAAATACTTTAGTTTTCATCGCTAATACAACCCGGCCGGGTCTGCCGGGCCGAATGCAACCGGGCCGGGCCGGATTGAAAAACATACCGGGTTGCAATCCCTAATTTGCACATTTTGTAGATGCCTTTATTATTTAAGTGCTTGTAATTATTTATTACATGCGAAAAACAAGTACATAACCGTTTTACATTAGAAAAAAAAATTGCATCAAGGTGCTTGCATTGGTCTCCTTGGCCGTCTGAGTAAACCCACATTCAAAGTGATAGTTACAACAGTGACAAAATAGTGATATTTCAAGTTTGCTTAATGCATAAATGTGATTAAAAAAAAGGGATTTATTATATTTCGGCTTTTCTCGGCGCGCAATAATTGCGTCTCCGCGCGCAAAAATTGCATCAAGATTCCTTCTAAGTTATCTTGATGCAATTTTTATTATTATTATTTTTTATTATTTATTAATTAAGTATGTACCCCTGAGTAAACCAACACATACCACACAACCAAGTACCTATATCAAGTCACATTCAGGTGGCTCTCAGTAAAAGCCAACCCATTATTCAGTCTGAAATAATGTCTGAGTGACAATATTTTTAATAATGATTACAAGTATATAACCAAAAAAATTATTCAGAAGTTATGGACCCAAGTACCAAGTAAGAACTTAGGTTGATGCAGAAGTACGTCTAGGTATAAACTATAATCTAAATACTTTTCAGTCAAAATTGGGCACAAAATACAATGATAACCAGAAACAGCAAGCTTGTATTTAACCTAACTCAATGCAAGTACACGAAAGGTCACTACCACCAACGTAAAGCCGCCTGGCTCCATAGAGGAGTGGCGCTAGTCGCTGCACCTCTTAGGCTGCCTTGCAGCTCAGCCGAGATTTCAAAATGATGTGTACATACCATGAGTGGCAGTGTTTCACCGGTTGCCGACGACGACGCAATATCATCGCGCCCGCTCATACTGTGACATCGCGGAATAAGATTTTCGTTTCAATTTGCTTATCACTTACAAATATACACACACACTAAGGCACTGCACTTTTTACTTCACTTGCTGCTGGACGCCAAATAGCTTGTTTTGATTATATTTTATCCTATAAACACAGTTTTGAATATGAGTAATGTAGACAACACATATATATTTTTTGGAATTTGTTCGAGCAAGGGGTCCGATATGAGTCCCGCGGAAGAACCGATATATTTGTACGCTTCGCTTTCATGAAGCCGCCAATAGTACACTTAACTGACAAGTCCAGCTTCGTAGCGGCCATATTGGATATGCGAATTTATGTTCCATTCGCACTGTTAGGTACCGAGTATATTAATCACTGAAATTCAAACAAATGTTAAGTCATCACAACACGTAAAGCATACCTAGTCACTAAAAAACTTCGAAGATTCTTTAGATAGGATTATTTTACGACATTAAACAAAAATTGTACAATAAATGTAGACTGACATTACACAGTGTTGCCATTATTTAGAATTACCCACAGCACAGAGTACTTAATCACAGAGAGAGAGACTCACAGAGAGAGACTCACAGAGTCAGTGTTGCCAATGAAAATTTTTGGAAGGCCGTGTTTTTAAGGGAAAAAATCAAGTGTATCTAGACACGCGGATCGTGTCAGCCAATTTTCTAGCAAACAGTTGGCGAGCAGCACCGTGTGTAATATTACACGAACCATTTGGAGCCACTTTTGACCACCTCATAACTCAAAAACTATTCAACATAAACCTGTCAAATTTGGCTCATTTATTAAGACTTGCGAAATACATACGTCTTCTAAATTTCATAAACACATCTCAAACGGTTATTTAGATATTAACGTCCAAAAAATCGAGAAATTTAACACTCACTGACCTATAGATCAAAACTATATCCAACTTCCAGGTGACCTAGAAAGTTAAAATTTGGCATGCAGATAGCTAGTCGGGTGAATACAAAGGAATAAATCTGAAAGTAGTAAATTTTTATCATTTTATGATAATTTTTCATAAAATTGATTCTATTAGGAACACTTACTTATAACGCCTGAAATTTATGAACAGCAATCAAAATTGATGACAGGTGGTCATTATGTGGAATATTTAACGAGTGGAATACCACCCTTAATTTTTTTTAATCGAAACATATCAGTTTTAGTACTTTGTGAAGCTTTCAACGGGGGAAGATGTTCAATGTCCCAAGTGCCTGTTGGAAAAGCATAGCAAAAGTACGTATTATTTACGTACAGATTAGTGAGACGTCAGTAGCCGTTATTTCCAGTGTATTACATTGTTTCATTTTTAATGTGTGAAAAATTATTCTTCTCTTATCTTGTATGGCATGTACACCACAAAATTTTGTATTATTTCCGAAATTATACCAGTTTAAAGTGATTCGAAGTATTGTTTCCAAATATATTATGGCACGTTATCTCATCGAACACAAACTACTTATAACTAATAAGAGTTTAATCGACTATCGTATTTATTATTATTATTACTACTATCGTATCGTATCGTATTTATTATTATTATAACAGACTGGGATTTAGTATTAATTATTATTTCAATATTTAGCGGACATGAATAGTAGAAGATCATTACTTATAAATAATGAAGTAATAGGTATTTTGGACCACGGTGCACTAACTACGGATTTAGTTGAAGGGCACTATTACAGTTCATGTATAAGGTAACAAAATTAATCAGTAACGTTATGAATAAGTACCTACTAATAATTTTTGTACAAAAAGTAATGATATCCCATCAAAAACATGAATGTAAAGTAAAAGCCAATTTAAAAAAAAAGAATTGAGATCTAAATGGGTGCCAAGTTCTGTGTAGAAAAGCCTAAAATTTTAGTCACAAGAACATGTAATTCAATTCAATTAAACGGGGCAATTTATTATTATTATCTATTTATTCTCTTCATCAAATATAAATATTTTAAATTATAGTTGCATATATTATTGTTAGTCACTGTATTAAATTAATAAAATTATATTATAAAAAATATGTGCTTGTCAAAAAAATTGCTTTATTTTCATCTGAAGTTAATAAACCATACCTACATATTATATTGCCAATTATGAAACTATCACTTAAAAATATCAAAGATCAACAAGTTTTATTCTAGTTTTCCCAACGCTGGGGAGTGTGTTGTCTCCAATTTAAATTTCCCCATTTTGCCATCAGATTCTGGTAGATTACAACGTCCTTTGATTATAGAATTTTTTTTCTATATTCAGTGGTCACGTCACATAGGTCAATTTTAAGTTTTAACTGTCAGATTGTAATGTATCATTGACTGACACATCATTGTGTCTAGTATTTGATTTGATGGCAATAGATTTACTATAAAAAATATAATTAAAAACGCGATATAATATTATTGTTTCGGAAATTGTAATCGTTTAACTGGAAGATATCTGTAATTTTTAATATTGTATTAGGTGTAGTTGACTTATTTCAAGTAATCTAACAAGTGTTTGTTTCAATTGAAATAATTTTGAACAAACGTTATCAAATCGAACCTTTTCATGTGAAGAGATGTGTTGGCAAAGGGGGGCCGCCAGTTACTTTCATTCAGAGTTTTAATGTAGGTAAGTTAGTATAGCGTTATCAATATTTTACTCGTTCTACTGCAGTAGCTGCATTGAAATCAGGAATGGATATAAAAAGTGTACATTAATGTGTGTGTGAGTCCAGTTTTTGCGACCGGCATTGTGTGTCAAAGGCATGTTTGTCGCCAGTGTAGTTGAGTGTTACAGCCTGCTGTCGCTCATGTCGCTGCCAGTTATGTGGATAATAAAAATTTTAATAGGTGAAACTTGTAAGTAGCGTATGCACTTGCACTTGCGTATACACTTGCTGATAAGTACCACTAGCACACAATACTTAAAGTTTACATTGTGATAATCGTTCAGTGAATGGTATTATATTTCTTCAGTCAGATTTAGCTATGACATTGAAATAGTTCCTACTTGATAATAATTGTTACAGGTTTAAATTATACCCAAAACTTCAACAACAAACTCTGTACATATAGTAAGTTTAATAACTTTAATATAATGTTATAAATATACAACATTGGGGTATCAACCGACAGCAGTCTTAAGCATCCCAGTGGTTTACTCTCGCTTGAACCAAGTGCAACTTGATGTCATAAGTTAAAGTTAATTGTAGTGTTTTGGTATGGGACTAAGGGTTCAAGAGTCAAAACCTTTCTGCTCATAACTACTTGGAATTTACTGAGACTGTTGTGTGTTATACTCATTTCATTAGCTGTCTTATACCTAATACATTATTTGTGCTGTGTTAAAATGCATCTGCTAGGCAGTTTTTTTTTTAGTGGGAAAGTTGATTATAATGATTGACAATATAAGAGATAGATTTTTTCAAATGATTCTGAAGAATCTTATTTATTTAGCCGAAACAGATTCCAAAGAATAACTTTATTTGTATATAATTGTATATAATCCTCACCTGGACCTGACAACATACCGAGTTGTGTTCTTAAATCTTGTGTCAAAACAATAGCCCCGGCTTTAGCCATTCTAATGAATTCATCTTTTCAAAGTGGATATCTACCACAAGACTGGAAGCACGCAATAGTTACACCTATATACAAAAAAGGTGACAAAACTCAACCTGCAAATTTTCGACCCATTAGCCTCACTAGTATTATCGTGAAGATCATGGAAAGAATCATTAGCAATCAACTGATGCAATTCCTAAACCGTGAATGTATAATATCAACCAAGCAGCATGGATTTGTTCAGAAAAGATCAACCATAACCAACCTGCTATCCTGTGTTCACCCATGGACAATGAACCTCGATAAAAATAAACCAGTTGATGTTGTATACCTGGACTTTGAACGTGCCTTCGATAGAGTTCCCCATCAACGGCTTCTAAAGAAACTTGATCACTTTGGTGTAAGAGGTAGACTACTAAACTGGATAGAAAACTATCTGTCAGATAGAACATTCCAAGTACGGGTCGGTAACTGCTTGTCGCAACAGAAAAAAGTGCTTAGTGGCGTTCCCCAGGGATCAGTGCTCTCTGCCTATCTATTTGGAATCTACATAACGGACTTGGTGGACCTAATTAAATCCCAAGCAGCATTCTTTGCTGACGATGGCAAATTCTTTGCTGATCCTCTAATAAGCTCTGGGCAATTACAAGATGACCTTAACAGAATTCAGGAGTGGACCAAAGACTGGATTATAAGACTTAACACATCCAAATGCAGTGTACTCCATCTTGGCCGAACTAATCCTAAAGTGGCATACAGTTTAGACGGAAAGGTCATTGAATCAGTCAGTGTCCAGAGAGACCTCGGTGTATTTATCACATCTGATTTGAAATGGGAAAAGCACATATCCACAATAGTTAAAAAAGCAAATTCATTTATTTATGTAATCAAGAGGTCCTTTCAAATGATGACAATTGGAGTGTTCCTAAAAATTTATAAAACTTACATAAGACCTTTACTGGAATATGCCTTTCAAATCTGGAACCCCTACTACCAAAAAGACATTAATTTACTTGAAAATGTGCAAAGAAGAGCCACTAAGATGCCACATGTTCTACGCCGTAAATCGTACCAGGAGCGACTCCATGCTCTACACCTCACAACCCTTGAAGAAAGACGCCTGCGTGGTGACCTGATTGAAACATACAAAATTCTCAACCATAACTATGATTTACCTGATATACAGAACATTTATAACCTTAAAGATAATGGAAGAATATACAGAGGACACCAAATACAATTGTATAGAGTACCGACCTGTAAAACAGCTGCACATAACTTTCTAAGCAATAGAGTGGTTTGGAATTGGAACAAGTTACCTAAAGAAATTGTTTCCTCTACTTCAATTAATGCTTTTAAAAACCGTCTCGATAGCTGGTTGAAATCAGAGAAGCTCTCACTAAAGCAAAAATGATTTTTCAGCACAACTGATATAGACACATCAGCTTAGCTGCTCGTCTATAAATAAATAATAATAATAATTTTAGAGACTCTTTCTTCTTCTTCATCGTTTCCTCATGACTGAGGGCCGTGGTCATCATATGTTGTTTTTCCAACTAGGATCTTCCAGGCTTCTGTCTTGGGAAAGTTGTATGGAGGCGTAAATGGTGGTTTTACATGCCTGTTTAATAGTATCGATCCATGGGGTCGTTGATCTCCCTCTACTTCAATTTTAGTGACCTATTTTAAATGTGTGAAGTTTTGTTTTAATTATTTATATTGGTTTGTTGGCTGCACTATATACAATTCACTGATCACATTGGATTCACATTTTAAGAGTCATAATATGGGAAAGTCAGAGACCAAAATCATCTACAGGCCGAGCAAATCTTTCTCGGGTGCAGATTGAGGAGAAGAGGATAAAACTTGTGTCTGAAGTCGAGACATCTCTGGAGCGGGTGTCGGAATGGGGTAGACTAAATTTAGTTTATTTCAACCCTGAGAAGACACAAGTTTGCCTATTAACCGCTAAAAAAGCCCCATTCCACATAGCACCACAGTTTCAGAACATTCCTCTTAACATCTCTAAAAGTATTGGGATCCTAATTGGAATAAGGATCTTAATTAACATTTCAAATGTAGTTCAGTTTCGGGACCACTTGGTTAGGTTCACGCTGCATATTTGTAATATTTGTAAATTAATACCCGACACTTAGGCATTCGGGACGTTTCGGCTGCCGTTCGGGCGCTCTTAAATACCTGACGTGTCGTGACGACGTGCGTATATTAGAATTAGTACCCAGGTGACCGAGCTTTGCTCGGTATTTTTTTTTTTTGTAAATGGTGTTTTTTGGAAATAATTGGCTTAGTGTTGCTTAACAACGCCATCTTCTGGAGTAGCTTTAGTGTTGCTACGCGCCAATAGATGTCACTGGAAGAGTCTATTGCTTGAAAATTTTCATTGCCTGAAAACACGGATAAAACTAGCTAGCTAGCTAGCTAGCCTTTTTAGAAAATGCCGCCTGTCTGTGCGGACGTAGCCCAATTCAGATCGCACAGCGCTAAACAAAAACGCGTAATGAGTTGCCTTCCTTTCTAACACTCGCTTATCCTCTCTGGCAATGTCAGGGTGGTCTTTTTTTGAAAGAATAAAATTAATGTGAAAGTTTAGTGACATGTGTGATGACATGAAGAAAACTACTTACCTATAAAAATTGGTCTAGTGGCAGTAGTTCGGTTACTAGTCCGGTCAACCGAACTAATGCAATTTTTTAGTGTCAGTAGTTCGGTTAGTCCGGTTAACCGAACTACTGATACTTTTTAGTGGCAGGTATTAGTAGTTCGGTTAGTGCGGTTAACCGAACTTTGTTTGTTTGTCGGTCTTTCAAGTTTGTGCGTCTTTTCGCAACGAAGCTGTTATACGTATGGTTTTTGTGTGTGGAGATAGTGAGGAGAGCAACGTAGGCTACTTTTTACCGCGGTAAAACATCCCCAGGCCATGGGAAGATCGATATTTTGTTGGTTGCTAGATATTTAGTTCCGGATGTTGTTAATAGATGGTGTTAGTAACATTCATTTGCAAGTTCTGAATCACGCTATCAAATGATACATGTTTACTTAAGTAATAGGCAACCCCCCCCCGTCCCCGTGCGGTGTCCCCGTGTGGTGCCGGGCCCACTTAAGTAGAATAGCACCACTCCCGTTCTTCCTGGGATGTCGTAAAAGGCGACTAATAGGACTAATCCAGAAGATGGGCAGCAGCATCTTTCTGTGTATGACGAAAACCGGTCAGGTCACCTGCGGTCACCAACACGCACTAGCCAAGCGTGGTGACTACCGGCTAAAACCCCCGCATGAAAGTCACAAGGAAGCCTCGGCCCCCAGTCCCCGGCAGCCCCGCTATTCCTAGTTACGGTAGCGGCTATGGTAACGGCGGGGCAGGGGGTGCTAAGAATCGCCGGCAGAGATCGGGCTACCAATCCAAACGACGACTTCTGCACCTGGCAACATACAACACCAGGACACTGAGGACCGACGACAAGGTAAAAGAGCTGGAAGAAGAGATAGACAAGTTAAACTGGAGTATTGTGGGTTTATCTGAAGTCCGAAGACAGGGGGAGGACACGATAATACTCAAATCCGGAAACTTGTTCTATCACCGGGAGGGCGAACACCTGTCCCAAGGTGGTGTCGGGTTTCTCGTCCACAAGTCCCTCGTCAACAACATAGTGCAAGTTGGGAGTGTGTCGGCCAGGGTAGCGTACCTTACACTCAGAATATCCAAACGGTATTCGTTGAAGGTCGTACAGGTATATGCGCCGACTCGACACACCCCGACGATGAGGTTGAGGTTATGTATGAGGACATTAGTAGAGCCATACATACCTCAAAAACTCATTTCACAGTTGTGATGGGGGACTTTAACGCGAGACTAGGCACGCGAAATGACAACGAGATGAAGGTGGGACCCTTCGGATTTGGACGACGGAACCACCGGGGACACTTGCTTGCACACTTCATGGAGAAGGAGGACTTATTCATGATGAACTCCTTCTTCAGGAAGAAGCCGCATCGCAAGTGGACCTGGATAAGCCCTGATGGTTCAACAAAAAGCGAGATAGACTTCATTCTGGCAGACAAACGGCATATATTTAATGATGTCTCTGTGATCAGCAGGCTTAAAACCGGAAGCGATCACCGCCTTGTAAGAGGCACATTAAATATCGACGTCAAGCTGGAACGGTCACGCTTGATGAAGTCTACGCTTCGCCCAACACCTGTCCAAATCCAGGGTTCCGAGAGCTTTCAGCTCGAACTGCAAAACCGTTTTGCGTGCCTAGAATCATGCACGTCAGTGGACGAGTTTAACACCAGGATGGTAACAACTGTCCATGAGGTAGGGTCGAAGTACTTCAAGACCCACCCCAGTGGTAGATCTCAGGTTCTCTCAGAACAAACCCTCGGTCTAATGAGGGACCGACGAGAACTATGTGTGCAGTCTCCAACCACTATGGCGGAGTACAGACGGCTCAATGAACAGATCTCTAAGTGCAGGCGACGCGATTTGCGAAAAAACAACGCAAGTCGTGTAAAAAACACAATTGAGCGAAACCGAGGCTCCAAAGTGTTCGCCAGAGATCTGTCTATTGGGCAAAGTCAGCTGACGAGGTTGAAGACCGAGCTCGGCACCATAGTGTCATCGAAACCCGAAGTTCTGAGAGAGACGGAGAGATACTACGGACGGTTGTATGCCTCCTCTCAAGCTCCAGCTCCCCCCGAGGAGAGCGATAAGCGAGCCAAACTAACCCGACACTACACAGAAGATATCCCGGACGTCAGCCTGTATGAGATTAGAGAGGCTCTCAAACAGCTTAAAAACAACAAGGCACCGGGAGATGACGGAATCACAGCCGAGCTATTAAGAGCTGGGGGGAAACCCCTTCTAGTGGCGCTCCGAAATCTGTTCGATTCCGTCATTAACACTGGGACTACCCCGGAAGCGTGGAGCAGAAGTGTGGTGATTTTGTCCTTTAAGAAAGGGGATAAGACCCTTTTGAAGAACTACAGGCCCATTGCACTTCTGAGCCACGTTTGTAAGCTGTTTTCGAGAGTGCTCACAAATCGCATTGCACGCAGGCTTGACGACTTCCAGCCTCCCGAACAAGCAGGATTCCGGAAAGGTTACAGTACAATGGACCACATACACACACTGCGGCAGATTATACAGAAGACCGAGGAGTATAATCTGCTGCTATGTGTTGCCTATGTGGACTATGAGAAAGCCTTTGATTCTATCGAGACCTGGGCAGTACTAAATTCTCTTCAGCGGTGCCGGATCGACTACCGGTATATCGAGGTGTTGAAATGTTTATACACATCAGCCACCATGACCGTCAGAGTACACAACACAGCAACGAACCCCATCCAACTGCAGAAAGGTGTCAGGCAAGGGGACGTCATATCCCCAAAACTGTTCACCGCTGCGTTGGAAGACGTGTTCAAGCTGATGGAGTGGAAACGACGTGGCATTAACATCAATGGCGAACACATCACACACCTGCGATATGCCGATGATATAGTCATCCTGGCGGGATCCCTGGAGGAACTTGGTACAATGCTCGGGGACTTGAACAGCGCCTCACAACGGGTGGTTAAGATGAACATGGACAAGACGAAAATCATGTCGAATGTCCATGTCACACCCATACCGGTTGTTGTTGACGGCGCTGCTCTCGAAGTTGTAGACGAGTACATTTACCTGGGACAAGTGATCCAAATAATAAATAAATAAATAAATAAATAACGCTTCACACTCATAGCCCCACATTAGGATTCCCTGTGTCGTGGGTGCCATGGACAACACACTAGACAAGGACATTTACACCCAGACCGAGAACAGAAATTCAAACTCATCATCCAAATTTCCGCCTCGCTGGGAATCGAACCCAGGACCCTCGGCGCGGCGATCCGGCATGGTAACCATTGCGCCACACGGGTCGTCGTGGGTGGGTAAGTCCAACTTCGAGAAAGAAGTCACTCGTAGAATCCAACTCGGATGGGCTGCGTTCGGGAAACTACGTCATATCTTGTCGTCCAAAAAGTTACCTCAGTGCCTGAAGTCGAAGGTGTTCGAGCAGTGTGTGTTGCCAGTGATGACATACGGATCCGAGACGTGGTGCTTCACTATTGGCCTTATGCATAAGCTTAGAGTCGCCCAGCGGGCTATGGAACGAGCTATGCTCGGTATTTCTCTACGCGATCGAATCAGAAATGATGAAATCCGTAGACGAACGAGGGTGACCGACATAGCTCAGAGAATTAGCAGGCTGAAGTGGCAATGGGCTGGCCACATAGTTCGAAGGACCGATAACCGTTGGGGAAGAAAGGTCCTCGAATGGAGACCACGCCTCGGTAAAAGGAGCACAGGACGCCCCCCGACCAGGTGGACCGACGACCTGAAGAAGACAGCGGGTGTCCGCTGGATTCAGAAGGCTCAGGACCGGTCTGAGTGGCGTAGATTAGGGGAGGCCTATGTCCAGCAGTGGACCTCAAAAGGCTAATGGATGGATGGATGGATGGATGGAATAGGCAACAAAATCTAAGTAAAAGAAAGAAAGAAAGAAAGAAAGAAAAACATTTATTTCCCTCACAGGGCACTGCAACAGATAACAATATGCTTAAGTGCTTGTTCATACTGACTCGCGGGCGCGGTCGCGGGCGCGGTCGCGAAATTTCAAACATATGAACTACTATGAGAGTGTTCACATACAAAACGCACGTGCGGTGTAAGTAGCGGGCACGCTAGCGACAACCGCGCGCGGCCCGCTAGCGGCAATATCAAACGTATGAGAATGTATGAGTGTGTTCACACTGAACTAGCGGCGGAACGCGCGATTATGTCAGGTAAGTTCAACCATTTTGAACTTGTCGCTAGAAACGATAGCACATGAATTCATTATGTCCCCAGATTAAAGGGTTGTTCTTTCATCTAAGATCATGTCCTTCAATATAGAAGAGTTTATTAGTACTATTCAGGCTAGAACTGATTTGATTTGAACTCAGATTTGGCAGAGTAAACACAGGCATCTTATGAACAGAAAAATTCTTAATAAACTATGGAAGGAAATTGCTGAATTGTTTCCTGATATGGAAGGTGAGTACCTAAATGGAACTTTAGGTATGAATTTTCGGTTAAAAAAAGATCGTCGTCCATGTTTTCAACCTCTGACAACATGTCACAATCGCGCAACCGCCTGGCGGCCAGTGTGAACACGAATCCGCTACCGCGCCCGCGACCGCGCCCGCGCCCGCGCCCGCGAGTTCAGTATGAACACTCACTAAGGGCCCGGCCACAGCTACTAGCGGCGCGGATTGCGGCGCGGTGAGCGGCGCGGTGGGCGGCGCGATTTGCGGTGGTATGCCACAGCTAGATAGCGGCGGCGTCAGCGGTGGACGTACTTAGACTACTATATAATAATATTATATATAATAATATTGATAAATAATCTGTAGATAAATAGTAACATTGTTTTGTGTTCCTTCCTTGTGCTCTTTATGTATATTATGTGTTGGTGTACAAACAATAAAGTGTTAAATGTAATAAATAAATAAATTACATAACAATGTAATAGGTAATTAAGATACCTACCGGCCATGTTTTTCATTATAAGAAAAACGAATACAAAAGGGTATGATGGAATGAGCTGTTACATGGATTATTAAGAAAATATGATGAGAACTAGTCTTTGAAGCAACCGATTGTTTTACTATTGTTCATGAAATAAAGATAAATATAATACATCAAGAATAAAAAATAATAAATACTAAGATAAATATAATACATGCTGAGTTCGTCCACCGATACGGCCGCGCGCGGCATTTGTTTCACTCGCGCACCGCGCAGTCCGCCGCCGCCGCGACTCTCACCGCGCCGCTCACCGCGCCGCAAAACGCGCCGCTGTAGCTGTGGCATGCTCCATACATTGTCTACCATTTGTTCTCGCCGCTCACCGCTTGCCGCGCCGCTCACCGCGCCGCAATCCGCGCCGCTAGTAGCTGTGGCCGGGCGGTAAGTCTAATGTAAAGATTAAAAATTAAACGCAGTGCCACGCAGATGGAACGGAAAAGGGTCACATTCAGCGAGGTCCGCTGTTTTTCAATGTGACCTGCGGCGTTGCGCGGGGCGCACGCAGGTGCGTTGCATGGCGAACTTGCTAATTATATTTATAAAAAATACATAATTAAGGTGAACACAAAAATTAACTAGGAAAAAGTAAAAGTAAAAGTAAGTAGGATTTGTAAAAAATCGATCTCTACCGCGGGCGAAGCTGCGGGCAAAATCTAGTTTGTCTATAAGCTTATGGTTAGACACAAAAAATAACTGTATCACGGTTTCTTGAAATTCATCCCCTTAAAGGGTTAAACTAAGGGGTTGTTGATATTTAAGAAACTACGTCATTTTTGAACTCAGTAATATGTAAAATTAATATGGAAGCTTATAGTGAGAAACAAAAATTTAGTATATAGAGAATTTTACGGATGGGAGGGGGAGGGGAGAGGGACAGGGAGTAGGAGAGGGACATGAAGCGGGAGAAGGAACTTGAGCGGGAAAGGGAGAGGAACATGGAGCGGGAGAAGGAGAGAGAGTGGGACAGGAAAAAGGAGAGGGATAGGGACAGGGAGCGGGAGAGGAAGAGGGAGAGAGATAGAGGGACAGGGAGAGAGAGTATATGTATGTACTTAACTCTTAAACGGATGGAAACAATGGAACCGTTTTAAAGATATTTTTTACTGTTCAAAATTATTGACTGTCTGTCTATCTGTTTGTCTGTCCGGGCATCACATGAAAACCCTTGTACTGATTCGTAGGAAATTAGTTAAGTTGTTCCTTAAACATTGGGTCATATTTTAGAAACCTTCGTCACGAAAAAAATAAAAGTTTTCCCCGGAAACAACATGAAACCTTGTATGGAATATTTTTTAAATATCAACGATTTGCTTTAAATTTGCAACAAACGTTCCTCCATTAATTGATGAAATACATTATTTTGAGTTCTTAAAAATTTTCATAAATAAGAAAAAAAAAACAAATTAATGTTAATGTTGTTTATTATTCGAAACCCGCTCCCAGAGGAATGATCTGTGATTGTAAATGTATGTAAATTCCTAAATATAAGTTTTTCAATATAAGTGAACCTGTTTTTAAATTTTATTCTGGAAGGGGTACAAATATGATAAGCATAATTTCTGCGTGCGAAGCTGCGGGCAACGGCTATTTTTTAATATGTGTACGACGAACGTATGACAGCCATTATGAATTTTCTAAATTAGTAGGTTATGTCGAACGCGGTATGTACTTGTAAATTCATGGCTAAAATCCGTGAAATGAGTAAAACAGCTGTGTATCTGCTGGCACTTCCTCGCGCCAGCGGGCGTAACAGTCGTGGAATATACATGGTGCCATGTGTCCGGCAGGCGGGTTGGTGGAGCTGGCGAGGCGCATGTGGCGCGGGGCGCGGTGGCGCGCGCTGGCGGCGCTGTCCCTGGCGGCGTTGCTGCTGTGGGCGCTGCGGGGCGGCGCGGGAGGCGCGGGCAGCGGGCGCGCGCGGGCGAGGGGCGGGCCGGTGGAGGGCCGCGAGCTGCCGCTCATCTTTATCGGCGGCGTGCCGCGCTCGGGCACCACGCTGATGCGCGCCATGCTGGACGCGCACCCCGACGTGCGCTGCGGCCAGGAGACGCGCGTCGTGCCGCGCATCCTCCAGATGCGACAGCATTGGATGCGGTCGCAGAAGGTACCCACTTTGTATTTGTATTGTTTTATTCATGTTGAATTGGATCCGTTCAATTCCGCTCCTGTTGTAGCCGAAGTAACGATAAAGAAAGTGAGACTGAAATGAAATTAGTTTTATTCGAAGCAGGTTTGTTACAAACACTTTTCGAAAGTCACTCAACGCCATCGCTTCAACAAATCTCTACCGTGAGTGGTCCCGGTAGAAGAAGCGGCAAGAAAGTTACAGACAGCTGATGGACACTAGACCGGAATCATCTAAAATTCATAAATGATGGATATTTTTATTTGGTGCCATAGGACGATAGGATGCATTAGCAATGTGATGAGCATTTACGATTGGGACTATTGATGTGATTGTGGTGTGTGTGTGTGTGTGTGTGTGTATGTGTGTGTATGTGTTGGTGTGCAGGAGAGCGTGCGGCTGGAGCAGGCGGGCGTGTCGAAGGCGGTGCTGGACAACGCCATCGCGGCCTTCTGCCTGGAGGTGATCGCGCGCCACGGCGAGCCCGCGCCGCGCCTCTGCAACAAGGACCCGCTCGTGCTCAAGATGGGCACCTACGTGCTCGAGCTCTTCCCCAACGCCAAGTTCCTGTTCATGGTGCGCGATGGCCGTGCCACCGTGCATTCCATCATCACCCGTAAGGTATGTCGCCTCCCAGGAGTCCCAGGCAACACACCTCGCCTGGCGGGAGATCTCCCTTTGCCAAACTCATGACCCCTCAACAAGAACACGCCGCTTCTGAGCACCGATAGCGGCAGCAGGCATCCCTCCCCCCTCACCTCACCTACTCACCGCTCACACCCGACGGACTGCAGCGACCTCTCTCGGCAGACCGCGCACCAGCCACGCTGACTCACCGGGCGCATCGCAGCGTACTGTGTCCACGCTTCCTGTCTACTATATTTTGTTTAAATGCTAATTACTATTAGCTTTTATTTTAAATTATATTTAGTGAATTTTACTATCATATACTCGTAATAATGTATTTTTGAAAGCAAAAATATTCTCAAATTTTTGTATGCTTGTTAAGATGTAAATAAAAAATTTAAGCTTGTTAAGATGTAAATAAAAAATTTACATCTTAACAAGCATAAATTGTATAAATTGGTATATTTTAAGCTGTACCGTATAATTTTTGTACATTTCCACCGGAGATTAGCAATGTTAATTTTTTACTATAAGCGCTCCATCTTGCTGGTTTTACTGTCTTGGTAGATAAAAATTTATACAATTTATATTGCATATAATAAAAAAAAATATATTAATTAATAATTTATTTTAATTTAATTATTTAAAATTTTATTTGTATGATTAAAGTGTGCATTTATCTGCATTAAGCACGTGTATACTTTGTATGTTTCACATCTGACAGCCGTCCCGTGACAGCTGACATTTTTCGTTGCAAGTTCGTATAATTTGTTCCTACGTTTAAAAATACCTAGTGGTAATGTTTAGTGGCTGTACGGACTGGCCGTAACTAATAAGAGTTTAATAAATAAAAGATAAAATAAGAAATAAAAATACTGTATTAAGACTGAACTTAATATGAAAATAATGAAGAGTATGAAATATGAGTAGCGCGCGGTGTTCTTAATGACCGAAATCGTACTGACTATAATTTTATACAAAACTAATGAAATTAATAAAATGATGATGTTGCAATGCAATCGTTGAATTTACTATTTTTACTTTCTTCTATGTGTCTAAGTTAAAATATTCGATTAAACTCGTCATCAATATTTTTAGACACTGTATTGTATTTTAAAGTAAGTAATTAAATATCATAAAAAAATATTGATATCAGTGACGTCACAGGAATCACCATTGCATTGCCAGTTAAGAATGAATAGAAAATAAATAAGAAAGGGACGCCCACAAATGGGGGTGGAACGTTCCGGCCGGTCGCGCGATCTCACGGCTCGAATCATATCGATAAACATCTCGACTTTATAACCTTTATGGCGGTTACAGATTTCTTAATTTTTTTTGTTGGTGCTCATCGATTGCTCTCCATTTAATTTGAATGGCAATTAATTTGAAACGACGAGGAAACGTTCGCAGGTGACGATAACGGGCTTCGACCTGACGAGCTACCGGCAGTGTCTCACCAAGTGGAACCGCGCCGTGGAGATGATGCACCAGCAGTGCCGCGAGCTGGGCCCGCGCTGCCTGCTGGTGCGCTACGAGGCGCTGGTGCTGGCGCCCGAGCCCACGCTGCGCCGCGTGCTGCGCTTCCTGGACCTGCCCTGGGACGACGCCGTGCTGCACCACGAGCGGTACATCAACCAGCCCAACGGCGTCGCGCTCTCCAAGTACGTCGCTACACTACACTGCACTACACCACACTACACTACACCCCCCTCGCCGCCGCGCCGCCGCCACTAACACCCTCGTCCGTTGCAGCGTGGAGCGGTCGTCGGACCAGGTGGTGCGGCCCGTGAACCGCGACGCGCTCGACAAGTGGGTGGGGCACCTGCCGGCCGACGTGCGCGCCGACATGGCCGAGCTGGCGCCCATGCTGTCCGTGCTCGGCTACGACCCCTGGGCCAACCCGCCGCAGTACCGGCCGGACGACCCCCCCGCCGCCTCCCCGGTGCCCGCAGCGCCCCCCGCGCACGCCCCGCGCGCCCCCAGCGCGGCGCTCGCAGACGAGCCCGCGCCCCACGCACAAGAATCTCCGCTCGCGCCTCATCCACCCTAATAAAACGAATTGATCTGCTTCGTTTGTTTTATTTACTCTCCTTCTCTTAGTTATAAAATTGCGAATTATTTTATCATGACCCGTTTAAATGCGCGCGCGAGCCACGAGACGATCCGCGAGACGCGCTCGTACGCGCGCGTGTGAACAGGGAGCTCGCGGACCAGACCGCGGCGCGTCTCGTGGCTCGCAGGGCTCGCGTCGAGAGCGGTTTTTTGGGCGCGCGCCAAAGGGGCTCGCGCGAGAGCTCGCGCGGTGTTCACACGCGCGCGGCGCGCGCTTCATTCGCCAACGGCTACTAGCGCCATACGTACGTGTTCTATTGGATTCGTATTTTTCAAAATAAAAATATGATACTGAACGTTAATACTGAATGATAATAATAATAATAACCTAAAACTACTAGTAACAAAACCTCGTATATTCAAAGTAATATTATTATAAAGAAGAAAATTTCGATGTTTTGTTTGTAATGAATACCTACCAATAGCTTTTTTATTTTAAAATGCCTAATTGTACAGAAATCTACCCATAGTACAATCTACATACATTGAGTATTTTGCCTATAAATCATGGTAGAAAGGTTTCACTGACTGGATGCCGATGTATTACGTCAACGTGCTCCATCCTTGAACGTTCGAACGCATCTGAACCATAGATTAGACACTATATATACAAGAAAATCTGAACGCAGCGAGCGTGTAAACAGTAGATAGCGCTCGCGCGCGTAGGGGGCGTGGCTTACGGACGCGCTACGAGACGATCCGCGAGCCGCGCGTATAAATGAGCGGTCATAGGGTCGAGACTCGGCGGAACCCTGTTCTACAACAGAAGGTCCCCTCGTCTCATTAATCTAGACTTGTCGGAACCAGTGCAGCAGTGGTACCGCACCGACAGGACCGAACCACGTCCACACCCCGCGGCGAGTGCGGCGACACTGTCGTACGTGTCCCGTGTCCCGACTGCACCACTCCAGGAAGGTCGAGGACGTAGTGGAGTACATCAGACTGAAGACCACTGTCTGAATGAGGGTCGAGCGGTTGGAGTCTCGTCACAATGTAAATTTCAACTCCCTTGTGGTGAGAATGCCTACCGAACAGCTGTCAACTGTTGTGCTATTCCGACGTGTCCGAGGCCGGTCACCGGTCACCGGACCCCGCGCGCCCCACCGACCACACGATGCCTTCCGTTCGTGCACATTCGTGTAACCTACCTCCACTCCCGCTGACTTTTTACTTTCTACTTCATTGGCTGGGTCACTCCAGGACCCGCCCCATAGTCCGCGTGAAGCCGTAAAGGCCAATAAGGCCAACAGCAACTAATCATTCGAAAAAAACAAACCTTGTATTACACAAGTACCTATGTATTGTTGTAGTCATATACTACTGTCTTCTGTGGTGTACCTAGTATGGCTTCAACCCATTAATGGCCCACTACTGGGCACGGGTCTCTCCTCTTGAGGAGGCCTAGAGCATACTCCACCACGCTGCTCCAGTGCGGATTGGTGGAGGGGTTAGTGGTCAACCCGAGTGTCGGAAGTTTTCAAACCACCCTAGGGCCTCCGACATGGCTTAACGACTGTTATCTTATGATAACAACCGGGACCGACGGCTTTACGTGCCCTCCGAAGCACGGAAACGCTCAAGAATTTTTTACCACTAGCGGTCACAACCTAGCGGTACCTAGTATAGTAATCTATAAATAACGCGTCACACTCATAGCCCCACATTAGGATTCCATGCGTCGTGGGTGCCATAGACAACACAAAGATATGAACACACACCCAGACCGAGAACAGAAATACAAACTCATCATTCAAAGGGCATTGAACCTAGTTGGCAAACCTACAAGTACCGCCATTTTGAAAAATGTTCGTTTCGGTGGCCAGCAGGCCAGTGATGAAACGAGGTTTTCTCAAAATGGCGAACTTGTAGGTATGCCAGGTTCCATACAAAAATGTTTGAACCCATTTTCGCCTTGCTGGGATCGAACCCAGGACCCTTGGCGCGGCGATCCGGCATGGTGAATGGTGGTGACATCTATGAAGATGACGACCCGTGAATGAATCAAAACATTTTTCATTTTCATAGTACCTAGTTACACCTAGTAGTAAGTTTTTATAATATTGTACCATTTTATTTTATTTGTATTAACTTGTATGTATTAGTTTGTAATATCTTTATGTGTGTATTTTTCTATGGGCCTTTGTTGCCTGAAAATAAAATTGAAAAAATAAATAAAATGAAAATTACTTATTTCATAAACTTTGTTTACTTAAATCATGTACACTATATACTATAATATAATATAGCTCCCACAATAGGATTCCCTGTGTCCGTGTGTCGTGCCGCGTGCGAGACTAGGATTTACCCACTCGTTAAGAAATACAGACATTAGAAGTGAAGCTGAAGAACATGATAACCTTAGAATAATAATAAAATGATAACAATTTATAACTTAATCTAATGATCTAATGTTTAATTCTTATTTGCATGTGTGTGTATAGTGTATACACAGTCATACGAGTGTATGTGCGTGTTTGTGTGAACTAAGTGCGAGCTCATACATATTTTAAAATCCCATCAAAAACATAAATGTAAAGTAAAAGCCAATTTAAAAAAAAAGAATTGAGATCTAAATGGGTGCCAAGTTCTGTGTAGAAAAGCCTAAAATTTTAGTCACAAGAACATGTAATTCAAGCTCCACATTTGACTTGGTTAGTTTTCACGTTCCTATCTAGGCTATTTAGTGGATTGGGGTATCTAATCCACTAATGTTTATTCTTCAGGAAGGTTGCTTGAAATAATACTTCTGCTGGAGTGGTTATCCGAGGAATAATTTTATTGACAAAATAAACGGGTTTATATACAAAAATTGTAAAGAAGGATATCCAATAAAAATAGCTACATTAATTTACAGGAAAAAGAAAGACCAATAAGAAAGAGGATTAAAAAACACGTGTAAAAAGTAATAAAATAAACAAGGTCAATTTGCATGCCGTCTCGTTCGCTCTTGTAGTAATAGCGCTGTACCTCTCGCTTTGTACTGCCATCTCGTTCTAACATCGCCGCTCTCCTTCGCGCTGCGCGCGGCGATGTTATAAATATTGCGCGGGGCCCAAATGGGTGTCCGGATCGTCGAAGCTTGCCGACCACGGTCTAACTACCTACATACAAGAGGATTTTCAACACTACCCCCTGTTCCCTCCCGAATTCTTTCAGAATTCTGGTGAGGGAAAGGGACCGCCGACGGTCGTCTCCTTTTTGCAGACTACCCTCGGTTGAGGGGATAATTCAAAACTACCCTCTGCGACGCCGAAGAGACGGATCGGCAGCATGCCCCCATCGGGGGACACCGGAGGCCCATCAAAGGGCCCACAGCGTCCTGCAACGCCCTCCGCGCCGCCGACGGCGACACCACGCGCCCACGGGACCGCGCCAGCAGCAGCGGCCGGGTGCGCTCGCGCTCGCGCTCCGCGAGGCATCGGAGCCAGGACGAACGGAGGACCGAGGCGCCCGGCGCGCCGGCCACTGGAGGGACGGGGAGCGGCTCGCTCGCTGATGCGCAGCGACAACCCCAGTCGGACCAGCGACAAGGTGCGCCGAGCACCCCGAAGAACCCAGAGAAGCCACGGAAACATCAAGAAGACCCGCGCCAACCCGAGGCGCGAAACCCCTCTCCCCACTGCTCCCCTAAGTCGATGCTCGAGCGCGACATTGTGGTCGCGAAGCAGCTCGCTGAAGCGGGACTGCTGAGCCAAGGTGCACTAGCTGCGCTATCAATGCACCTCAACGACCAACAACGTGAGCTAGCTGGAGAACCGGGCGAAGAGATCACGGCCGAAGAGAAATTCATCTTGGAACAATGCATCAGGGCACCACCCAAGGACCGCCCGACGCGAAGACCAAGAAGCCCTGAGGACGAACAGGAAGCGGATAAGCGGCCGCGCACCGTGGCCCCCGCCCCCCTCCCCCAACGAGAACGCGACCCGCGGCTCCGAGGCCGCGCCGAGCCCCCCGCGCGCAGCCCCGTGCCTGACGCGCAGAACACCATCCGCGCCGCGCCTTACGCCGCGACAGCTGCCGCAACCTCAGCCGCGCCGAGCACCACGCCGCTGGCGCCGAGCACCGCGCCGCCGGCGCCGAGCACCGCGCTGCCGGCGCCGAACACCGCGCCGCCGGCGCCGGCCACCGCGCCGCCGGCGTTGACCACATACGCCAGCCGCGTCGCGACCGCCGCGACCGCCACGACCACCGCGCCCCCCACAACCGCCACGCCTGCTACAACGACACCACGGAAACCAAAGATTCCACCGATAGTGGTTGAGCGCCTCCCGGACTGGACCCGCCACTTTAAAGCCCTCAAGGAGAAGCTGGGACACAACCCAAACGCACGTCCCTTTGCGCAGGGAGTTAGATTCTCCCCTCAAGATGAAACCGAGTACCGAGCGGTCCAGAGATACTTATCAGAACTGGAAAAGGAGTCCCCCATTTCATGGTTCTCCTACTCTCTCCCAGCTGAGCGGAGTGTGAAGGTAGCCATAAGAGGGCTCCCAGCAAACACCGAAGCCGATGAAATCACGGAGGACCTAATTAACAAGGGCTATTCACCGGAGTTTATCAAACCCATAAGAGCTAGAAGGGGCAGGCCTGGCTGCATCTTCTTAGCAATCATGAAGAAAACAGAGAACCTCCTGCCCGGCATATACAGCATAACAGAGCTCTTATACATGCCGGGTATCAAGATCGAGCCATGGAGGGGCAAGAAAGGCCCCGCACAATGCCACCACTGCCAAAAGTTTAGGCATTCAAGCCACAACTGCCACATGCCGCAGGCCTGTGTCAGGTGCGGTGGCGAGCACGCAGCTAGGGACTGCCCCAGACCAAGAGAGGAGCCGGCGACGTGCGCCAACTGCGAGGGAGCGCACCCCGCCAACTTTACCGCCTGCCCGGTGTTTAAGAGGGAGGCACGCAACAAGAGGGCGAGCACAGTAGCGCAGACTGGAAGGGCTAAGTCTAGATCGCGCAGCAGGCCCACTAAGACCGCCGAGCAGCAGGCACCGGAGGCGCAGAGCACGACTGCGTCTCTGATGGCTGCTGCCAACGACCCGACGCCGAGGACTAAACCCCTCCAGAAGAAAAAGAAAACCAAGAAGTCGCAAAAGGGCGTGGAGCCCTCGACGTCAAAGCCCACAGAAACGAAAAAGCCATCAGAACCACAGTCTGCGTTAGAAAAGTCTATCGCACTGATGCTCGCCCTCTTAACGGCGATCAAGGAAGGCGCGGATCCCACGCCCGTCATCCTTAAGGGACTTGCCGACCTAACAAGGCCCGATAATGGATAGCAAGCCCTTAAGGATGCTCTTTTGGAACGCCCGCGGCCTGAGGATCAAGGCTGCGTTACTACGACTAACATTACGAGAACAGAACATCGACGTGGTCTTGGTGAACGAAACACACCTGACATCGGCAGATACAATCAAGTTGCCAGGATACCACGTGTACCGCCAGGACGAAGTCTCAAGTGCAGGATACGCGCACCGCGGGCTGGCAGTACTGGTCAGAAGACGCATCGTCCATCAGCCGCTACCTCCACTACAACTGGAATCGATGTATGCGCTGGGAGTAGAAGTGTGCATCGAGGGAACTCCGCTCCGGGTGTACGCAGTATACAGGCCGCCTGGAAGCAGACTGAAGCTGGCTGACGTCCACCAGATGTTGGACTCGCCGCTTCCAACCATCGCCGCAGGCGATTGGAACGCCAAACACCCGAGGTGGAACAGCCATACATCGTGCCGGAATGGACGATTGCTGTTCGACGATGCCGAGCGCCGCGGGTACGAGATCAGCGGACCAGATTTCCCGACGCACTTTCCGGATAACAGAGTGCACTTACCGGACGTTCTGGACGTAGCCGTACACCGCGGCCTAAACTGCCAGCCAACACTTGAAACCCTACAGGACTTCCTCGGGTCGGACCACGCACCTGTCCTACTAGTCCTGGCGGTCCATCCCACCAAGACTCAGGCAAGACCACGCCGATGCACGAACTGGGACAATTTCACCAAAGAACTGGAGATCACCACTCCAACTCGGCCAATCCTGGACGGCCAGGATGTGGATCAGTTGACGGAGGACTTAACTGCCAGCGTTCAGAACGCCATAGCCAACGCTACTAAAGTAAAGGAACATCAAGGGAGGCTACCTCCTCTCCCATACCACACTAAGAAGCTGCTAGAAGAGAAGAGAAAGCTGCGAAAACGCTGGCAGAAAACCAGGTGCCCTCAACTGAAAACCAAACTGAACAAAGCCACCGAAAACCTCAAAGCCGAGTTGGAGGCAAACGCAACCGAGAGTTGGGAAGCACACATCGACGCTATCGGCGACGACTGGGCGTCGATTCACCGCCTATGTCGCTCTTTAACGAATACCCCAACTCCGGTTCGCCCACTGATGCACAGCGATGGTACGCTTAGATACCGGGCGGAAGATCGCGCGGAGATCTTCGCCGAACACCTCGAGCGCCAGTTCCGGCCGAACCACACTGACGAGGCAGAGCACGTCGCAGCAGTTGAGAGTGAAGTTCGTAACCAGCTAGCAACGCCTATAGCTCCAGAGGAAGAGCCGATCATCTTCTCGCCGAGCATGGTGGCGCGCGAGCTGAAGAAGACACCAACTAAGAAAGCCCCCGGCGCAGATGGGATCACGAACACGGCGCTAAGACACATCCCAAAGAAAACCGTCGGAGCCATCACGCGCCTTTTCAACGGTATCCTGCGCACGGGGACTTTCCCGCAATCCTGGAAGACCGGCCGCGTCATCATGCTCCCGAAACAAGGGAAAAACATATTGAAACCTGAGAGCTATAGGCCAATCACTCTACTGCCCACGCTATCGAAGCTTTTTGAAAAACTCCTGCTGCGACAGCTAGCGCCCCACTTGACACCTCGCCCGGAACAATTCGGTTTCCGGCCGGAACACAGCACCACTCTCCAGTTGTCGAGGGTACTGCACCACATCACCACGGCGCTGAACAAGCGAGAACGTGTATGTGCAGTATTCCTTGACATGGAGAAGGCGTTCGACCGTGTTTGGCACGACGGCCTGCTCTACAAGATCATGCAGACGTCGGCGCCCAAGCGTACCATCAAGGTGATCTCCAGCTTCCTGGACAACCGGAGCTTCAGTGTGACGGTGGATGGCGCTCTCTCGTCTGAGCGCCCAATAAAGGCCGGAGTCCCGCAAGGGAGTTGCCTGTCCCCGGTCCTCTACTCGTGCTACACAGACGATATCCCGGTCGAGGGAGGGACTCTACTCGCCCTCTACGCGGACGACGCGGCGTACCTGACAACGTCGCTCTCGTCAAGGCACGCCGCGTCCAAAATGCAGAAAAACCTGGACGCCCTCCCCAAGTGGTTGCACGAGTGGAGGCTCTCGGTGAACGTCGCTAAAACACAGGCCATCCGCCTTGGAGGAACTCACCAGCGGGACCCCACACTGAAGCTCCAAGACACCGACATCATATGGACCACACGCGCCAAGTACCTCGGCGTAACGCTCGACGCTCAGCTGAGCATGAAGCCTCACGTCACCGACGTCGTGAAGAAGACTAAGGCAGCAGCTGCAGCGCTACGTCCAGCGCTCTCCTCCAGACTCCCTCTGCGGATAAAATTAGCAATCTGGAAAACATATTTACGATCCCGCCTCACATACGCGGCGCCCGCCTGGTTCGCGCTTGCTAGCGAACCACAGCGACGAAGACTGCGATCGGTACAATCGCAGGCCCTTCGTCGCCTTGCAGGAGCGCCGTGGTATGTGAAGAACACGACCATCCAGAGAGACTTACGAGTCGAGAGCCTGGACGCGTTCGTCGAGCACCTGGCGCGTGAGATGTTCGCGCGCGCGGATGCGGCGCTGTTCCCTCACCTGAGAGACCTGGCGCCGCACCACGCCCGCCCCCCGGACCGTCGGGCCTACCCGCGCGACCTCTTGTCGCGCGCCGGTAGCCCGACATGACACCATAGGACTAGACCCAAGCCGCCGCCCGGCCGCTGATCGGCTCCTGCTGGGCTTCCCACCAGCGGGATTAACCTGGTAGGGCCTGATCGCCCGGGTGGCGTGAACCACCGGACTGACGCCGCGGCCACCAGGCCGCAAAACAAGGATTAGACTGTTAAACAAACGCTGGAAAAGACCACGTGCCCAAAGGGCCCCCCCCAAGGACCGGCTCGTAGCCACGAGCTGCGAAGAATATCTCAGCAGGGGGACAAAGTCCCGAAGCTGAAACCACCACGGCTCAAAAACCTTGAGTTGTGAGAGATGAAGCGGATGATGATGGGTGTCCATTCTCCTGGGAGCTGCGAGCGCGAACACACGACACGGACGTACGAAGAATGAAGATAAATGCTGGGTGCCGGGTGCTTTGAAGATGAGATCTTGTAGCTTGAAGACTGATGAAGAGGAACGAGGAAGAAGCTGACGGACTGCGCTTATCTTGTTTCTTAAACAGACGTCATTCGTTTCTTAACAGAACGTCAAAGCAAATAAATATATTTCCCTTGAGGTGTTTTGTTTCACTTAGCTTGAAATATAAGTTAGGCTGTTGTATTTATTCTTTCCTATTGGTATCCAGGTATTGTTGTGGTAAGGCAAATATGTAGGTATTGAGAAGGTATTGGTAACTGCGTAAGTATTCATAGGAGGTACTCGGTAGGTATAATGCTAGCTGCGTCAGGCAGCTACAGCTATAATATTATATTTGTATAATTATTATCTTTGTTAAGTCTGTTAGGTTGATGACCTATGTTACTTTTCTAAAATTTGGTTTGTTGGTTGCTAACTAATGAAAACTAGCCAATTCAAATGTAAAGCTTGAATTACATGTTCTTGTGATTAAAATTTTAGGCTTTTCTACACAGAACTTGGCACCCATTTAGATCTCAATTCTTTTTTTTTTAATTGGCTTTTACTTTACATTTATGTTTTTGATGGGATATCATTACTTTTTGTACAGAACTTATTAGTAGGCAGGGGCGGCTGTACTTTAAGTGCGCTCGTGCGCCGAACTGCCAGATTTTAATGTTTAGAAAAATAAAAAAATAAATGTTTAATAGTGTCTGATTAACGATCTATTCAATATTAACGAAATTATGATGAACCAATTTAAGCTCTTTGATAAAGTATTAAGACTCATTATCGCGAAAATCGCTGTAATATGGTTCACGGTGCGCTAGCCAAAGCGCACGGCGAATGCTCATACAACTTCTATGAGATGCAACGGAAAACGCCTGGCGCGTGAGACAGAGCTAGTTCAATAGAAAATGTATGGCGAATTAAGACCACTCTGGTGCGCCGCACCAGAACCGAAGATTACCGAGGTTTGACGAAATTCGCGCGCGCTACGTCGCGGCGTCGGTCGCCGCGTGGCCGGCGCCCGCCGCCTAGCTAAAAGGAGTTGCGTTTGTTTACATTCTGCAAGGATTTTCAGTAATTTCAGTATTGACTGAATTTACTGAATATTATAGTTACTGAATTGTGGGACATTGTGTGTGAGTAAATAGGTGTGAAAATGGGTATTAAACTTTAACATCGACTATTTTGAAAGCAATAATGAAACTTTTCAACAAAAATTGTAATTAAAATGGGCAGGATTATTTTTCAAACACTCATTTAAGGACACTTTTAAGACGAATATAACGATACAAATCCATCCAGCCGTTGAGAAAATCATAACCGTTCTTTGGCAGTCGATAAAAATAAAAATACACTGATACAGTGCACCACCACTTCTAGGATCCACCAGCCGCCACTGTTAGTAGGTACTTATTCATAACGTTACTGATTAATTTTGTTACCTTATACATGAACTGTAATAGTGCCCTTCAACTAAATCCGTAGTTAGTGCACCGTGGTCCAAAATACCTATTACTTCATTATTTATAAGTAATGATCTTCTACTACTCATGTCCACTAAATATTGAAATAATAATTAATACTAAATCCCAGTCTGTTATAATAATAATAAATACGATACGATACGATAGTCGAATATACTCTTATTAGTTATAAGTAGTTTGTGTTCGAGATAACGTGCCATAATATATTTGGAAACAATACTTCGAATCACTTTAAACTGGTATAATTTCGGAAATAATACAAAATTTTGTGGTGTACATGCCATACAAGATAAGAGAAGAATAATTTTTCACACATTAAAAATGAAACAATGCAATACACTGGAAATAACGGCTACTGACGTCTCACTAATCTGTACGTAAATAATACGTACGTACACTGAACATCTTCCCCCGTTAGAAGCTTCACAAAGTACTAAAACTGATATGTTTCGGTTAAAAAAAATTAAGGGTGGTATTCCACTCCTTTTAAATATTCCACATAATGACCACCTGTCATCAATTTTGATTGCTGTTCATAAATTTCAGGCGTTATAAGTAAGTGTTCCTAATAGAACCAATTTTTTGAAAAATTATCATAAAATGATAAAAATTTACAACTTTCAGATTTATTCCTTTGTATTCACCCGACTACCTATCTGCATGCCAAATTTTAACTTTCTAGGTCACCTGGAAGTTGGATATAGTTTTGATCTATAGGTCAGTCAGTGTTAAATTTCTCGATTTTTGGACGTTAATATCTAAATTACCGTTTGAGATGTGTTTATGAAATTTGGAAGACGTATGTATTTCGCAAGTCTTAATAAATGAGCCAAATTTGACAGGTTTATGTTGAATAGTTTTTGAGTTATGAGGTGGTCAAAAGTGGCTCCAAATGGTTCGTGTAATATTACACACGGTGCTGCTCGCCAATTCTGTTAGCTAGAAAATTGGCTTACACGCTACCGCGTGTTTAGATAGAGTAGGACTGTTGGATTAGTTTTTCAGTGTCCTTGTAGAAAAAATAAAACAAAAAATTGCCAAATTGGTACAGCTGTTTTCACGGTTTCTGGTTAGGTATACCTACCAACAAATAATAAAATTCATTTCATATACTTTGTTATAGATAACACAGTTTATTTCATACGATATAGTATATGGTATATTTCACGAACATATGGCATGTGCACGACGACGACATCTACACGGTGTGGGGCGGCGCGGCGGGCGGTGTGGGGGGCGAGGCGGGGGGCGGCGTGCGGCAGCGGCAGGGCGCGTGGTGGTGCGTCACGTGCACGGAGAGCAGGCGCGGCGCGGCCAGCACGCGCGCCAGCGGCTCGGCCGCGTCCAGCAGCGCGCCGGCCAGCGGGCGCAGCGCCCCCCGCAGCGCGCGCGCGCCCCCCGCCGCCGCGCCCAGCGCCGCCGCCAGCGCGTTGTGCGCCGCCGCCAGCGCCGGCTTGCCCAGCGCCTCCGCCGCCACCACGGCGCCCTCCACCACCAGCGCGCGCACCACCTCCAGCGCGCACCTGCCAACCGCCAACCCTCTCTCTCTGCCTTCAGCCCTTCACCCAATACATTGCATCCTACTCGAGGCGGCCAATGTAATGTACACTACACCCCATTCTTTGTCTGTCCTCGTTCGACAGAACTTTTAGTTGTCTGACGAATAATTACGTCTTTATCCGAAGATAGTGATAAGATGATTTTTTAAAATTAGGTACCCTTCGTGTTATTCGGGGGGAGACACACACACACACGTCTCGGCGCTATGCTGCTAAATATTCAAATATATTTTCAAACAAAATATTTATTTCAGAATTTATCGTAATACCTACGCCGTAATAACCGACCTTTCGAGGTGCAGCAGCAGCGCGACGGGCAGGTCGAGCAGCAGCCGCGGGGGCGCCAGCAGCGCCGCCAGCAGACGCCCCGCCCGCCGCCGCACGCGCCGCGCCGCGCGCCCCGCCGCCCCGCCGCGCCCGCCCCGCGCCCCGCGCGACACCAGCGCCTCGCTCACGCGCTCCAGTTGCAACACTTCCACCTCGTCCGCCTCTGCTGAAGCAAGGCGCATTTTTTTCCTCGTTCTAAAGCTAATAACAATGAAAAGAGTTAAATTTACTATACCTTCGTCGGACGAACTATACTCTCGCTTGATGGTGGGTTTACTGGGTAACTTCTTCTGGCCCGCGTCCCCTCCGCCCACAGTTGGCTGCGCCCCAGGCTCCGATCCAAGTGCTGCTCCGCCGTATCTGTTAAACCGGATTTAATCCTGCTATCCCACTAATCCTACTAATTCCTGTTCCTACTAATATTATAGATGTGAAAGTTTACTTTTTATCCCGAGATATTGATCTAGTAGAAACTAGTATTATACTGTAATATAATATGCGTAAAATATTTAAAGACATTTAGATGTATACGAGAACATCTTACGCTGATTGCAACGCGGCAAACGCAGGACACGCCAGGAGGACGGCGCGGGCGGCCGGCAGCGGCGGCAGCGCCCCTGCCGCGTCGCCCTGAGCGCCCTCAGCGCCCTCATGGATCGGAACCAATGTACGATGATTAGTTACTTCCACTCCAGTAAAAGTGGGCACGCAGCTTACTATAGGTATAAACAATGAATGTACTCGTATGTTCTCACCGGAGGGCTTGGCACCGGACTGGAGGCGGCGGGCAGCCGCGCGCGCCGCTGTTTCTGCACTATCACCTGCGAGAAGTTACCTCACGCTTGTAAGTTTGTAACAACTATGTCCGAGGCTGATCGCGCCCGCGCCGCGTCACAGGCGTGCCGCGTGAGGCGAGCGTTAGTCAATAGGCACATTTACCTGCACATAGGACGCGGTCTGATCACTGAAGGCGTTCGCCGAGCTGCTGTCGGTGGGCTGGCGGCTCATTTCTGATGTGTCCATATCTATTAACAGTGAAGAATCATTTAATGGCTCTTATTAATTACAATATGTTTAACGATTTTAATAATGTTACCAAGCGGAGTGTGTATAATTTCAGTATCCCTCGCTTGTACACCTCTGTTTACAACGTTTTTCGTTGCCATTTTGCCATTTGAAATTGACACCGACAATTCCATAGATATAACATGTTAAAGACTTTGTAGATAAAATATTACAGACAAAACTAGAGCACAATACACGTCATTTACAATAATTAACGGGATCCGATTCTGAATTAGAGGCGATTCTGCACCCATCTGCTTACCGGATTAAAATGGTTTTTTAGAGAATATCTAATAACTTTTCGTATTTACGTAATTTCTAGTGATGGGCCGACTACAACCGACTAGTCGGGAAAACCGACTATTCGGCATGTTTTCTAGTCGCCGACTATTCGCCGAATAGTCGGCAAAAAAGGCCGAATAGTCGGCATTTATTTTCGCTACTAAAAATAAAGTTAAAGAAAACTCCAAAATTATAAGATCAACATAGTTAACTAGATTTATTATTTTAATAAATCATATAATAACAAAAAAAATATTGAAGTGAGTGACAATGCGCCTTGATTTTGCTTCAACGCCTCTTTGATCGATAATTCCAATCTATACTATAATAAAACTCAAAGGGCAAATTTTCTGTACATAGAATTTTTGGAACGAAGTTCCTTATCGCGCGTTGCGAAAGGGGGCTAGGTGGAAAATTTGGTAACGACACTTTTTGCCGGTAACGACACTTTTTGCCGTCGTAGTTTTTTTTACATAGAAAGCAAGCCAGAGTACTAAGATAGCAAAAACATGCAAGCGAGTGTGCCAAACCAAATCTAAGGTATTAAATTTCATGAGAAATTTAATAGGTACCTTAGATGTTTGGCACACTTGCTGCATGTTTTTGCTATCCTAGTACTGACTGCAAGGTACTTCGTTCCATCCGGGTGTCCCTTGACACCTCTCAAGTTTTTTTTTAATTTTGATTAGGGGGCACTTCAATAACGTGTTAGAGCACAAAAATATATTTTTTTATTGTCTGTCTGTCTGGGCATCACATGAAAACCCTTGAACGGATTTCGATGAAAATTAATAAAGTTGTTAGTGTTGTTACTAATACTCCGGGTCATATTTTAAGATACTTTTTATCCCGGAAAATTAAAAGTTTTCACCGGGAAACGTGATGAAAGTTTGTATGGAATAGTTTAAAACATCAACCGATTTGCTTCAAAGCAACAAATGTTCCTTGCTTAAATTTATGGAACACATATTTTTCAGTTGTTCAAAATTTTGAAAACAATAAAAAAAATACAAATTAATGTGAATATTGCTTATTTTTCAAAACTCATTCCTGGAGGAATCCTTTGTGATTTTATCGTGGGTTTCATTATATAAATTACTAAATATAAGTACTTCAATATAAATTCACCGTTTTTTAAATTTCCTTGTGCAAGAGGTACAAATAAGGTAAAACAATTTCCGTATGCGAAGCTGCGGGCAACAGCTAGTGTAGGTATGTATAAAACAGGGTAAACACTTTAAAACAGGAGTCATCGATAGCTTTTGAAACATTTCTACCGTTATCTTGCACAATAGCATGAATTATGGTGGTAAAGAGTAAATATTTGACCGAAGTAAGGATGATCGGCATTGCCGACTAGTCGGCCGAATAGTCGGCAATTTTCTTGCCGACTAGTCGGCTAGTCGGCTGATCGGCAAAACCCATAGTCGGCCCATCACTAGTAATTTCACATTTCGTTCTTTAGCAATAAAATACTTTATTTGATTTTAACATTAGTTAAAATTAAGTTTAGTTAAAAAGTTTAACGCCTTCCAAAATTCGACAACTCTTTGATTAATTGGGCCGGTACGACCGGAGTTACATTTTGAGTTAGACGAAGCAAATCAAAGTGCCATAAATACATAATTTTTAAAAGATGTTTTTATTTAAAATTACCTGATTAACAACAATAGGATGGAGAATTTCACCCCATACAATTTTTTATAAAAATATACCTAGTGAAGTTGAACACAGACAACCTTTGCAATACATGTGACTAGATGAACTCTTTTGCATTGGGGCTCGTAATTCTGAGAGTAACATCATAATTATACGGGTTTTTACGACAGTAAATGTGACCATAAGCTTACCAAAAATGGATATACGACCTATACTTATAGTTTCTTTAAAGTACATTTTCATTGGGTGTATTAACCAAGAATTGATTTTTTCTTAGACGTACCTAAATCCAGGCTAACTTTAAAACTAAAGAAGATAGATAGGTTTGATGATATTTTAACCTTTTTCATTTGCAAATTGTAAGAACCTTTCTCATAGATAATTTTTTTATAACTTCAAAAACAAAAAGTTATGAATTTTTGTGTAAAAAAATAGTTTTTCTGCTCTCCTGAAAAGTCGGGTTTTGGTTTATACGACCTTTCTACCCAAAGGTATCGATATGTAAAGAAAAGTATCGCGAATGGGTTGCCTAAAAATATGTTCAAGGCTATCATTAATTCTATAATATGGGCATTTTCGCCAAAAAGTGTACCTTCATACTTCGTTAAGTGTGACTTCATACTTCGAACTTTCTTAATTATAATGTCAAAAAGACCTTATTTTTTTGTTTCTTTGTTTAAATTGTTGAATTTTAATTTATTGTTCAAATTTTGACCATTTTAGTAAAATAAAATAACAATACATTTAATTACACTGTATTGTTATTTTATTTTCTTGCCAGATAATATAAGGCGATAAAATACTTAGTGAAATTAAAATTACAGGACATTTGCTGTGAGGCGGAACAATGAATAGTTCCTTTCGGTGACCAAATACAAATGACAATGTTATAAAGACATTTAAATACAATCTTGGTAAAATTAGTATTTAAATAGGTTCATTGTGGATACAGGAATATAAAAATTAAAAAAAAATAAAATGTGTGCTATTCACACGTGGTAGAAGTGAAACCTTCAAAAATTTTGTTTTCAAGAAATCAGACTAATAAAATTTCGGGAAGATGATAATTGTAGGTTTTACTACTCCACTCCACTCCAGTCTCCACTCCACTCCACTCCAGTCTCCAATCCACTCCAGTCTCTACTCCATGGAGTGGAGTCTAAAATTAGTATTTAAATAGGTTCATTGTGGATACAGGAATATAAAAATTTAAAAAAATTAAAATTTGTGCTATTCACACGTGGTAGAAGTGAAACCTTCAAAAATTTTGTTTTCAAGAAATCAGACTAATAAAATTTCGGGAAGATGATAATTGTAGGTTTTACTACTCCACTCCACTCCAGTCTCCATTCCACTCCAGTCTCCATTCCACTCCAGTCTCCATTCCACTCCAGTCTCCACTCCACTCCAGTCTTCACTCCACTCCACTCCAGTCTCCACTCCACTCCAGTCTTCACTCCACTCCACTCCAGTCTCCACTCCACTCCACTCCAGTCTCCACTCCACTCCAGTCTCCACTCCACTCCAGTCTCCACTCCACTCCAGTCTCCAGTTACGGAATTTCTTGATTCGGTTGCCGCACTCAAAGCCCGTGATAAAAGCTATGCAATAGCTTAAATATATTAGGCAATAATTGCATCTTTTGCTTGTGTTCCCTTATACTTTATTAAGAAAGATACACTTTTTGGTGAAAATGTTACAGGTTAAAAATATGTGTTTCCCTGAATATTAACGATGGCAAATTTTACTGAAAGGAAACATTCAAGGATTTTTCAAGTCCTACTGCCCTGATGAACAGTAGGATATTCTTAGGCTCCAGTTCTCTTACTTGGCTGGGTGGGATTAGGTAGCCTCCTAAGATGCGGCTTCTGCAGTGACTTAAGTAAGGCAGGGCAATCCCAGAGTATGTGGAGGGGGGTTTCCTCCACCTCGCTGGAGAATCTGCACGTTGCAGTGTTGCTCGGACCTATCGTCGTCGTGAGCAATCTGATAAAAACCCGTAAGTCGGGGCGATTCAGGTTGAGCACTTTTTTTCAGTAACTTTGCGAGTAGCCAGTCATTAGGGTTTTGGTCTGTCTTGCACCGGGTTCTCTTCGCCACATCTTACATCCCCTCTTTAGGACTATGGCCTTGAGTATTGTTCGAGAAATATGGGTAGGTATATGGGTCCCAAGCCCGTGGTGGGCGCCTCGGCCCCCCTCTTTGCCAGCTCATCGGCTCTATCCTTCCCGCGTATACCTTTATGCCCAGGTGCCAATTCTAGGGTGACCTTGTAGTTAAGGCCTAATTAGTTCCAGGACAAGCTCTGAATTGACTTGCTCAGACTGAAGAGCCAATAATAATGCCTTGCTGTCCGAGAGTATAGCGGCAATATTACTCTTTATTAAGTATAATGCTCCTATAACTTCACTTAATAACATGAAAATTAGTAAGAGAATTAGTAAAAAAATATTAAAAAGAAATTGTTAGGTTAGGTTGGATAAGATTGGGTTAGGTTAGGGTTTTTTTTAAATAAAACTACAGTTCCACAGACTGATCGTCCGTGCCTTTTTTTTAGGGAAGGTTAGTTAGTTTAGGTAGTAAAGTTCGGTTAGGTTAGGTTAGGTTAGGTTAGGTTGCGGTTAGGTTAGGTTGCGGTTAGGTTAGGTTGCGGTTAGGTTAGGTTAGGTTAGGTTAGGTTAGGTTAGGTTAGGTTAGGTTAGGTTAGGTTAGGTTAGGTTAGGTTAGGTTAGGTTAGGTTAGGTTAGGTTAGGTTAGGTTAAGTTAGGTTAGGTTAGGTTAGGTTAGGTTAGGTTAGGTTAGGTTAGGTTAGGTTAGGTTTTTTTTTTTTTTTTTTTTTTTTTTTTTTTTTTTTTTTTTTTTTTTTACCTGTCCGGGCGCTATACTGGCCCGGCCCGCGAGCTAAATGAATTCCCCCTGACCTGCTCGTCAGAGATCTTGTTTTCTTTATTGTATTTTAAAATACACGAGTACAATTTTATAAACATGTAACAATTACTTAATACTAAACATCAAAAATGGAGCTTAACAATTTTCTCTTTCTAGTTATATTAGGTTTTATACAGTATTGGCTTAGGACTAATTTCTTGTTGCTTAATTGTAGTTTAACAATTTCTTTATTGCGACATATATTACTTAATTTACTTATATTACTTAAATTACTTTAATGCTTTATTTACAACTTCAACACTACTACTTATATACTATCTTAATATAGCCGCACACATATACTTCAGTATACATTGCGCCTATTTTTACTGCATTTTTATTCTTATTACTTATTACATCTTGTTACATACTATTTTGTTACATAAGTTTTCTACGCTATTAATATCTTATTCTATACATTTTATTTTTTGCTTAGAGTACAGTTATATGCATATATTATATATAAATCAATATATATAAATATCATATTTTTATTAGGTCTTGTTCCTATTGTTTGCCTTGGTCGTTACTTCCTTACAGTATTTTAAAAATGTACGTGATTTATCTTTGTCACTTATTAATTTGTGCGCGTTTTCTGCCGTTATGTTAGTGCCTATATTTTGTTGGGTTGTAAATTTTAATTTCAGGTTAGCAGGACAGTCGAACAGGAGATGTGGTACCGTCTCCTCTTTATCTGGGTCACAGATGCACGATGGGCTCGCCTTACACCCAAACCTATGCAGGTATTGTGCAAACCCTCCGTGCCCCGTAAACACCTGAGTCAGTATTCCGGATGTTTCCATTTTCTTAATCGTCCTGTACGCTGTCACTGCGTCGGGGAAAAATATTTTGGTTACAGCGGCAGTCTCACCCATACTGTATCTTCGATTCCATTCGTCAAGCGACTGTGTACGGATTTGTCGCTTGACGAATGAGACCGGACAGAGGTCATAGTTTGGCTTAGTCTTGATTTTTTGGGCCGCTTCCTTGGCCAGTTTATCAGCCCGTTCGTTCCCGTCTAGTCCAGCATGAGCCTTTATCCAGAACAAGGATATTTCCTTTCCCTGGATTCTGGCGGTTTTTATGTTTGCCCGCGACTGTAAGGCCAGGTGGTGCTTCGAAGCGTAATTGACAACAGACTCCAGGGCGGATCTTGAATCGCTGTATATGCCAAAACTCGACTCCGGACGCTCCAAGATTTTACTTGTCGCTGTGCATATGGCTAGGAGTTCCGCCTGGTAAACCGTACAATACGGTGACAGCTTCAGTTTGACGGCTGCAATTTCGGCTTCGCTGTTCCATAATGACAACGCTGCCCCAACTGCGCCGTCAATTTTACTGCCATCCGTATATATCCGTATTGCTTGGTTGTTATGGCAATCGACTTCGTCTTGATTGCTCAGGCATATGAACTCCAAGCTCATATGTTCAGCCGGGTGGGGAGTCTCGTCATATGCAGCGACCCGTTCCACCTCCCTGTCACCTAGCTCAGTCATGGGTTGTCCCTTCCTGGCCTTGTAGAGTGCAGCTGCTTCTCTTATTCGGAGGTCGAGGGGGAGCAACCCGGACAGCATCAGGGCAGAGTTTAGTGAGACCGTCCTGTATGCCTTTGTCAATTTGATCGCAAAGCCTCTCTGTACGTTATTTAGGTGTTTTTGCACCCCTACCTTTTCAGTCGCCGGCGCCCAGGCGCTGGAAGCATACATAATTATTGGCTCAATGGTTGCCGTGTATATGAGACGGATTACCTCTGGGTGAAGTCCCCAGCTGATTCGGGCCGTTCTAGCCAGCTGCTTATATATATTTGTGGCTTTTTTACACACTTCGGATACATGTTTGTTGAAGGTGAGTTTATTGTCAATGTTTAGTCCCAGGATTTTTATTTCCTCAGACATTCCAATGTCCACCCCACCCATCCTCAGAACTGGTACGTCGTATTTCATTTTTCTTGTTATTACCATCGCTTTGGTCTTAGATGGGCCGAAGTTCAGTTTGTTACTGACGCCCCAATTCCGAACATAGGCGAGGGTGGCATTGGCCTGTCCTTGGATCTCCAAAGCTGTGTCCCCAGTGAAGACGAGGACAACATCGTCCGCAAAAGCCTGGCAATGATCTCCTCTTTGTTTAAGCCCTTGTAATAGAGGATCCAGGAGCAGATTCCATAATATGGGACCACCTATCGACCCTTGCACGCACCCTTTGTTTGTGTTCTTCGTGTATTGCTCTCCTCCGTATCTAACCGTGACCTTCCTGTCACATAGGTAGCTGTCGAGGATTCTTCGTATGTTGCTAGGACACCTTTCCTCAGCCAATCGGATTCTGATAGCGGGCCACCAAGCATTGTCAAAGGCCCCCTCTATGTCCAGCGAGACCACTACAACTATCTTCTTATCTTCAATGTTCTGTCGGATGTGGCTCACCAGGTCATAAAGAGAGTCCTCAGTGCTTTTCTGGGGCATGAACCCGTATTGGCGAGTACTTATCCTAGGAAGAATATGCCACTTCAGTCTACCTATGATCATTTTTTCAAGAATTTTTCCCATCACTGGCAACAATCCTATTGGCCTGTAGGCTTTGGGGTTTCGGTAGTCCGGGTCCGGTAGTTCGGGTTTCCGTAGGACAACCACCGTTGCCTCTTTCCAGATGGTCGGGAAGTGCGCCAGTTGCAGGCATTTGTTGGCCAGTGATAGGAAGAGTTCAGGGTCACTTTGGATTGCTCTGCTGCAGATGTCGGCTGTGAAGCCATCCGCACCAGGGGCTTTCTTTGGGTTAAATGTTTCTAATACGGAGTTGAGCTCTACAATTGTGAAAGGTGGATCATGAGGCATCTCGTTCACCCAGTCGTCAATATGATTCGCCTTCTCCCTAATTTCCCGGTGGCGTGCTATATCATCTTCCGGGGTGTCATCTGGATAGAAGGTCTTTGTTAAAAGTTTAACTGAGTTCCTCATATCTATCGTCTTCCCATTTTCCTCCAAGGGGAGGTCCTCCTGGCGTTTGGCCGTCCTTCCTATTACTCTGTATATACCCTCCCAAACCCCTTCTTTATCTTGTTTGCTGCAGAAACTCTTCCAGCTTTCTATTTGGGCTTCTTTGACGCAGGTTTCATATTTTTCTTTGGCTTGCAGATACTCATTGATGACTTTCGATCTTCGAACTGGTGCAGCGCATCTGATCCGGCGTTTCTTGGTGAGTAACTCCTTCTTCATTGTGATAAGCTCCTGAGTCATCCACGGTTGGGTAAGTTTTTCGTTGGACTTCTTCTTCGGTAGGGTACATTCGCATACTTGTTTTATTGCGTTCGTGTACTCCTCCGTCAGATTGTCCAACTCCCTACTGTCGTTGACGCACTCGATTCTTTCTTTGTTTATGGCCCTCTCTTGTTTAACTTGGTTGAGTTTTTCACAAAACTGAATCCAGTTAACTTTTTTAGTGCCATAAATTCGAGTGGTCCTTTGTATGCTCGTGCCTTTGGATTTACTTAGCCTGATCTCGAAAGTAATGGAGTTGTGGTCCGAACTCGTCATGCTTTCGTCCACCTTCCAGTTGTCAATCAGGCCAAGCATCTCACTTGTGCAGACCGTAATATCGACATGGCTACAGTAGCGTTTATCACCCCTTATGGTGTCGAATGTAGGGATATCGCCTTCATTGAGTATCTGCAAACCCATTTCCTCTATGGCGCCGAACATCTCTTCGCCCCTGTGGTCTAAAACATTCCCACCCCACCATGTGTTTTTGGCGTTTACATCACCACCTATTATCAGCAAAGTTGGTTTCAATTCCTCTTTGATGGTTTTCAGCTGCTCCAAGTATGGCCCTATAGGCTGATCAGGCTCAAAGTAACATGAGATCACTGTGATTCTCCAAGCTCGAGTGCGGATCCCTACCACTACGATGTTAGTCGTGGTATATTGTGGGTACTGCTTAACGTCTAGATCCTGGTCAAGGACAACAATTGCTGCCTTGACCACGGAATCCCCGGGGTCCGCACTTTGGAACGTCCTCACTCCTGCGTAATTTTTCATGTACCTTGAGCTACCTATGTATGGTTCCTGGAGCAGTGCCAGAGCCGCCTTGCGTTTTGTCGCTTCTGTAAGGATTTCCATTGTGGCTAGGCTCTTTCTTTGTAGGTTGGCCTGGATTATCTTGTAGGCCTTAGGTTGTGGATTGTCTGCGCGGGTTTCCAGTGGGGTGCCCTTAGCAATATGCTGTCGTAGTTCGGGCTAGCGCATCCCATTTTCGCCTAATGGGGCACTCTTGGTTGAAGGCATTGTGCTCTGTATTTGCTAATTTCGCCCGGCTACAATTGCAGCAGGTCGGTGCTTGTCCCACTAGGCGATCTTCACAGTCTGCCCACTTGTGGGGGCCGCCACAGTAGCTACACTTCTCAACGGTCTCTTTGCAGAGCCGTCGAGTGTGTCCATAGCCTAGGCACAGTGAGCATTGCACCAGTGGCGACTGATCCTCGACGCGTACTCGCTGTAAATCAATATGTACTCTGCCTGCAGTTATCATCCTATCCCATATCGCCGGAGATACTTGCAACACGACGTGGGCAGTATGCGGGTTTCTCGCCTTCCGTCTGTATCTTACTACCATCCTGACTTCCGGCTCCTCCAAGTCAGTCAGTAGATGCCCGTTTTGGCGTTTAAGTGCGCTAACTATTTCCTCGTCCGTGTGCATGGCAAGTACATCTCTTACTATTATAAGTGGGTCCTTATGTTGTGCCTCTTTTACTTGGAGGTGGTTTTCTCTGATTGCATCGCTAACCCTCGTTATTTCCTCTCTGCTATGGCAGCTTATAACGACTTTTTGATCCCTTGCCCTCCGCAGCCTGTCCACGCGTATGCCGCTGTTTTTGGCATCCACCGCGTCCCTAATTTTCGTCATGACTTGGTCACTGGTGTCCTCCTTGTCTTCTGAGGTAACGATGATTGTGTGCATAGGTGCCGGTGGCTTTGGCCGTTTAACTGCCTCTACGTAGGTCGGCTGCGGTGCGGCTTGGGTATGCAGGTTGCTCTTTAGATCGGTTATCGTTCTCGCAAGTTGAGTGATCTCCTCCTTCAATGGGCCCTGGTTGTTCTCCAAGGGGTTTGGGATCTCCTTTATTTCTGCGGACAACGCTATGGTATGTTTCTTTAGTGTGTCCATCGCTTCGCTGTGCTCCTTTATTTTTTCCATAAGCTCCTTCATAACTGCGGTCTGTTCAGACGCGGCGTTCTTTGAAGAGGCCGCTGTATGCTGCTCTTTATTTTCGGCAACCACTGATGTTAGCTCTGGGGTTTCCTTAGACTCTACCCCCTCCCGTACGAGTTGGTATAGTCTTTCTACCGCTTGTGTAACCCCTGATTTTATCTCCGCCTTTATATTTCTAGACTCCCCCAACAACGTTTTAGCTCTGACCAGGCATGATCTGGCCTCTGCTAATTTGTTGGGGAGTTTTGGCTTTGATAGTGATGATGATGGCGGGGTTTTCCCAGAGATTCTACGTTTTGTTGTCGCATTTAAAGGGTTTTCAACCTCTACCATGGTACCAGTCTCCTCTTCCCCAATACTAAAACGCACATCCCGTTTGGGTTCGGAGGGGCCTGCCCTCTCCGTTGTGTCCGATGTTTTTTGGGGACTGGTTTTTACCATTTCAGTGGTCTTTCGAACCGGGGTTCGATTTGCGGCGTACATTTTATTTTATTTTTATGGGTGTCAGGGGTTCGTCGGTAAGCTTCAATATAAGCTAACAAAAGTCAAATAAAAAGTTGTATAAAGTAGGTAAAGATAATGTATAATAAACGATTGTGTATAATTAAAATAAGATATACACGTCACACTGTAAATAAAGGGTTAAAAGAAGTTGTATAATCAGAGAGGTGTAAAATGTCTCTCTGATTGTCAAGTTAATTTATTCCTAGAGATGCACTTGACCGACGGTAAGTGTTTCTCAGTCTTCCTATTTGATTAGCCCGAGTCACGCTTTAAATTTTTGCTTTGGAGTCAGTCAGTGGGGAGGGGGGGGGATATATGAACACGTGAGGAGGGAGTAGAAAAATAATAATAATAGGAATTTAAAATCTGTGACTAACTGTAGTTGATTTTACCGCCTCTGAATCCAGCCTAGTGACGCCTTTGGGGGCACACAAGGCAATTGCCAGTTGTCCAGTAATATAAATACAAAAGGAATACAAAGAGGGAATACAAAAGGAAATACAGAAGGAAATACAAAAATAAGGGGACACAACGAGGGAATACAAAAAGGGAATACAAAACACGAATACAAAAAGGAATATGAAAGGAATATAGAGGTGATATGAAAGGAATACAAAACAAAATACAAAGTAAGGTTAGGTTAGGTTAGGTTAGGTTAGGTTAGGTTAGGTTAGGTTAGGTTAGGTTAGGTTAGGTTAGGTTAGGTTAGGTTAGGTTCCCCCCCGGGGGCCGCCACCTTGTCGTGGTGGGGGGGCTTGCGTGTCCCGATGATCTCCAAGGCTATGCCGTATAGGGCTTCCCATAACGGACAGGCTTGGAAGGAGGGGCCAGACCAAGAGCGGCTCACAGTTGGTATCTCTCTGCGGATGAGACCAACGGGTGGGGTCTCTCCACGTGCCCCTCTGACTTATCAGAGGGCACAGTGGATGAGACCAGGGTGGGAAGGACCCTTGAGGTTCACCCACCCAAAGGCGGGGGCGACGGGCTGTCGGTCACGGCAGCATGGCTTAGGCCACCGTCGGCCCAACTCGCTCCCTGACCCGTAGGCGTCAGGGGTGAGGGCCGCCACTTCGGTGGGGGCCGCGAGGAAGAAAACCTCTCTAAAAAATTACCCAAAGTTGGGGTCTCTCCACGCGTCCCTCTGCTCAAGCAGAGGGTAGTGCGGATGAGACCATGGGGTGGGGTCTCTCCACGTGTCCCTCTGCTTTAGCGGAGGGCACTGTGGATGAGACCATGTGGTGGGGTCTCTCCACGTATACCTCTGCCCAGGCAGAGGATAGTGTGGATGAGACCACGTGGTGGGGTCTCTCCACGCGTCCCTCTGCTTTAGCAGAGGACGCTGTGGACGGGACCAGGGTGGGATAGACCCATGTGGTTTACCCACCCCAAGGCTGGGGCGACGGGCTGTCGGTCGCTAGACTGGCAGCAGGGCTTAGGCCACCGTCGGCCAACTCGCTCCCTGACCCGTAGGCGTCAGGGGTGAGGGCCGCCACTTCGGTGGGGGCCGCGAGGAAGACAACCTCAACAAAAATTACCCAAATCCTAAGGTTCGACTTCGCCGATGGGATGTATGGTTGGGGGGAACCCAATCCCGAGGAGTAGGGGATCTCACCCCGCGCATAAAAAGAAAAACCATGGAAAGTCTGCATAACGAAAAACGACCCCAGGAGGGTACCGGCATCTCCGATGCCGGAGAACCCCTCACCGAGCCCACTTTGGGTAAGGTCTGCCCCGCGTATCTGGGGGGGGCACATGCTTTCCAAACACCCGACGACAACAACGCACGAAACATGGACACCGAATTGCACACGGATAGGACGACGAATGACGAGGAGACCCAGGAGATCGCGGCGGAGGAGTCTGACTCCTCGGACGTGACCCTGGTGTCGGTGTCGTCCGGTGACGACACGGCGGGACGCTTCTGGCGCAGTGCGCGGAAGCGGCCCCTGAAAGGGGACGAGGTGGAGGCATCGGAGATGGTCGAGCTTTCTAAAAAGAAAGCTCCCACTCCGGTGCCTGCAAGACGCGGGAGAGGGCGACCGCCCACTACCGGCGAGTACGTCGGCCTAGCCAAGGCGAAGCTGGCGTACTTGAAGGCCCAAAGGGAGGAGGAGAAGCTCCAGGCAGAGAGGGAGGTGGCCGAGATGGCCCGAGACCTCCGATCTCGGTCTCGATCTCGGTCGAGATGTCGTCTGTCCGACTCGTCGTCGCAGTCGCGCGGCGAAGACGGACCGACGACCCTGGAGCTTCGGAAAAAGGCGGAGGACAGCGTGCTCCTTATTCAGACTGTCGCGACGAAGTCGCGCAACCTGAAGGGCACGCTGCAGAGGGACCTCAAGGAGGCCTCTGCAAGTCTGTTGGAGGTGGTGGCGGAGCTCGCAGGGCGCTCCGCTACTGACGAGACGTCTCGGCTCGAAAGGGCCAATGCTCGCCTGCAAAGCGAGGTCGCCGAACTCCGCAAGGAGATGGCGGAATTGCGGGCGAGCCTCGTTCGGCCTGCCGAGCCGAGTGGAGCCGATCTCGACGACTCCGCCTCGCTGAAGCGTTCTATCATGGTGGAAGTGGGGACCATGGTGAACGCAAGGCTCGAGGCACTCGAGATGCGGCTCCCTCCCGAGCCACGCCTCCGGCCGCCTTTGGCCGCCGACAGGGCGAGGGCTCAGGCTGCGCCTCCCGCTCCCAAGCCGCGCCTCCGGCCGCCTTTGGCCGCTGACGCGACAAGGGCTGAGGCTGCGCCTCCCGCTCCCGCTCCCGCGGTCGGGAAGAAGGGGAAAGCGCCTCCCGCTCCCGCTCCCGCGGCTGGGAAGAAGGGGAAAACGCCTCCCGAGTCATACTCGGAGGTGGCAGCGCCGACCCCTGGCGCTCCGAAGCCCCCGACGGCGGCCGAGCAGTGGAGCACGGCTGCCAAGCGGGGCAAGCGGAGCAAGAGGGGAAGGAAAAAGGGCAGCGCACCGGCGGACAAGCCCCCGTCCAAGAGGAACCCGGCGGCGAAGCTCCGCGCCCCGCGCTCGGCTGCGGTGTCTATCACCATCCAGCCGGGCGCCACGGTGGAGGGCAAGGAGCTGTCGTACAAGGACGTCCTCGACGGTGCGAAGCGGAGGATCGACCTCGAAGGCTTAGGCCTGAAGGGTCTCCGCTTCCGCACGGCCGTGACGGGGGCTCGCATGCTCGAGATCCCCGGGGCTGACAGCGGCGGGAAGGCTGACTTGCTGGCGGGCAAGCTGCGGGAGATCCTTCCCGCGGAGCTGGTCCGCGTCTCCAGGCCCGTGAAGTGCGCAGACCTGCGCATTAGCGAACTGGACGACGCGGTGTCCCCGGAGGAGGTGGCGGCCGCGGTGGCCCGCTACGGGGAATGCCCCCCCGAGCAGGTCAAGTGCGGGGAGATCCGCCGCTTCTCCTCGGACAGCCCCGGCACGGCGTGGGTGCGCTGCCCTGTTTCGGCGGCAAAGAAGGTCGCCTCCGGCGGGCGGCTTCTGGTGGGGTGGGTGTCGGCCCGGGTCAGGCTCCTTGAGGCCAGACCCCTGCGGTGCTACCGGTGCCTCGATTCGGGGCACGTACGGAGCAAATGCACCGCCGAGGTGGACCGCAGCGATGCCTGCTATCGCTGCGGTCAACCGGGCCACAAGGCGGCTGGCTGCTCCGCTGCCCCGCACTGCCCGCTGTGCGAGGCGAGGCAGAAGCCAGCGGACCACCGAGCAGGTAGCGGAGCTTGTTCCGCCTCCGCCCCCGCCAAGTCCGCCAAGTCCGGAAAAAAGAAGAAAAAGAAGGAGAAGCCCGCCGGGAAAGGCCCAACAGCCCACCCCCGAACGGCCCGCCCGTCCGCCGCTGACGTGGAACGCGCAGAGAGGGTTGCAGACATGGTCGTAGATTAAGTATGGCCATGTCTCTCCTCCAGGCGAACCTCAACCACTCGGCCAGAGCTCAGGACCTCTTGTACCAGAGCCTGGCCGAGTGGTCGATCCAGGTAGCGGTGGTGGCGGAGCCTTACCTCGTCCCCGCCAGGGACAACTGGGTTGGTGACCGGGAGGGCACGGTGGCGATCGTCGCGCAGACGGCCGCCGGCTCCCCGCCCTTCGACAAATTGTCGAAGGGCCATGGATGCGTCGCGGTCACCCTTATGGGCGTGACGATCGTCGGCGTGTACTTCTCGCCGAACCGGAGCCTGGCCGCATTCGAGCAGTTCCTGCTCGAGGTCGGTGCTCTGGTCGGCCAGAGTCACCCAATCCCAGTGCTGGTCGCCGGGGACTTCAACGCCAAGTCGACGGCTTGGGGTTCCCCGGCCACCGATGCGCGGGGCGAGGTACTGGAGGAGTGGGCTTCCACGTCGGGCTTAGTTCTTCTCAACCGGGGGTCGGTAGACACGTGCGTGCGGCACAACGGGGGTTCCATCGTGGACCTTACGTTCGCGACCCCGTGTCTTGCGCGCCGTGTCCAAAACTGGAGGGTGCTCGGGGAGGCGGAGACGCTCTCGGACCACCGGTATATCCGGTTCGAGGTCGCCGCCAACCCTGGAGCCCCCCAGAGCCGGCCCCCGCGCGGGGACGGACCGCGCTGGGCCCTCAAGACCATGGACGGTGACGTCATCGTTGAGGCGTCCATCGTCCAGGCTTGGCTACCGGCGCCGGAGGGCCCGGCGGCCGACGTGGATGGGCGAGCGGGGCGGTTGAGCGAGTCCATGGTGCAGGTGTGCGACGCCGGTATGTCGCGCACCAGACCGCTCCCGCCCCGCAGATGGGTGTACTGGTGGTCGGCGGACCTGCGCCGGCTTCGCGAAGCGTGCGTAGCGGCCAGACGCCAGTACACCCATTACAGAAGGCGGCGAAGGCGGGTGGCCGCCGAGGAAAGCCGCCTCTACGCCGCGTACAGGGAGAGATGCATCTCTCTGCAGATCGCCATTCGGGAGGCAAAAGCCGAGTCGTGGGGAGAGTGGTTGGAGACTCTGAATAGGGATCCCTGGGGGCGCCCGTACAAGACGGTGCGTGGTCACCTGCGCCCCTGGGCCCCTCCGCTCACTCAGAGTCTCCAGCCAGAGGTGGTGGATAACATCGTCGCCACTCTCTTCCCAGAGAGGGCCGACTCGGTGTCGCCGCCCGTGGCGGCTGCATCGTCGGAGAGCTCGAGCGCCCCGATACCCGAGGTGTCTCAGGCGGAGCTGGAGGCTGCGGTGGAGCGGCTCCGCGCCAAAAGCACGGCACCGGGCCCCGACGGGGTGCCCGGTAGGGTGTGGGCGCTAGCCTTGGAGGCCCTCGGGCCCCGAGTTGTCGAGCTCTTCGACGCCTGTATGCGGCTAGGCCGCTTTCCTAGAAAGTGGAAGGTCGGCAGGCTCGTGCTGCTGCGCAAGGAGGGTCGCCCGGCGGACTCGCCGTCGGCATACCGACCCATAGTGTTGCTCGACGAGGTGAGCAAGCTCTTCGAGCGGATTATTTCCGCGCGCCTCGTCGAGCACCTCGAACGGGTCGGGCCGGGGTTGAGCGACCGACAGTTCGGTTTCCGCCGGGGCCGGTCGACGGTCGACGCCGTCGCGCGGGTGAGGGACCTCTCGGAGGAGGCAGTGTCCCGGGGAGAGGTTGTTCTGGCGGTGTCTTTAGACATCGCCAACGCTTTCAACACCCTCCCCTGGGGCTGTGTTCGGGCGGCGCTGCAACACCATGGCGTGCCCGAATACCTGCGTCGTATCCTCTGCGACTACTTCTCCGAGAGGGAAGTGGTGTACCCGACGCGCGACGGGTTGGGCCGCCGGGTAATGACGTGCGGTGTTCCACAGGGATCGGTTCTCGGGCCGCTCCTGTGGAACATCGGCTACGACTGGGTGCTGCGGGGCGCCAATCTACGGGGGGTCGACGTAACTTGTTACGCCGACGATACCCTCGTGACGTCCTGCGGCACCACGTACCGAGAGGCGGCCCTCTTGGCGACGGCCGGAGTGGCCCAAGTGGTGGCCCGAATCCGCCGGCTGGGGCTGGAGGTGGCGCTGGAGAAGTCCGAGGCTCTGTGCTTTCACGGAGCCCGACGCGCCCCTCCCGCAGGATCCCAGCTGGTGGTCGGCGGCGTCTCCATCGCTGTCGAGTCGACGATGCGGTACCTAGGCCTCGTCCTCGACAGCAGGTGGAACTTCCGAGAGCACTTCCGGCGACTGGTCCCCAGGTTGTTGCGAGCGGCCGGCGCTTTGAGCTGGCTGCTGCCGAACCTGGGTGGACCGTCGGTCGCGTGCCGCCGGTTGTACGCCGGGGTGGTGCGGTCGATGGCCCTGTATGGGGCCCCGATCTGGGCGGACACCCTGATTGCCCAGAATAGGACCCTCCTGCGCCAAGCGCAACGGGTCATGGCAATCAGGGTGGTGAGAGGGTACCGCACCATCTCGTGCGAGGCGGCATGCGTCCTGGCCGGGACCCCACCGTGGGACCTGGACGCGGAGGTGCTCTCGGCAGCGTACTGGCGCCGCAGCGCAGCAGCACGAGCCGAGGAGACGGAACCAGAGCCGGGGGAGGCCGGGCGGCAGGGGCGACTCGACCGCCAGGTCCTCCTCCGGAAATGGAAGGAGAGGCTGGCGGAGCCGACCGCCGGCAGAAGAACGGTGGAGGCGATTCGGCCCGTCCTAGAGGATTGGGTCGATCGCCGCCACGGGGCCCTCACCTTCCGCGCTGTGCAGATCCTGACGGGGCACGGTTGCTTCGGCAGGTACCTGTGCAGCGTGGCAGGTCGAGAGCCGACCAGCGTGTGCCACGCCTGTGGGTGTCAGGAGGACACGGCAGAGCACACGCTGGTGGAATGCCCTGCATGGGACGAGCCGCGTGCGATGCTCGCCGCGGCTATAGGGGACGACCTGTCGCTGCCGGGCGTAGTGAAAGCCATGGTCGGCAGCGACAGCGCGTGGAAGGCGGTACTCCGATTCTGCGACACAGTTATGTCGCAGAAGGAGGCGGCGGAGCGGGTGAGGGAAGACGACCCTCTGTCGACCCCGCTCCGCCGGAAGAGAGTGGGGCGCAGGCGCCTCGCGCATGAGCGCCGCCTTCCCCCATAACGTGGGTCTCCGGGCGGTGGTACCGGGGGGTACTATCACCCTGCAGGAGGAGAGACCCCCGTGACGGCTGGCGTGTCAGTGTTCCGACACGCCAGGTTGACTGGTGAGTGGCGCTCCAAGTGAGCGCCCCCCAAGATGGGCCCCGAGTCCCGGGCAGCCGTCGGCGGAGCAGCGGAAGTATGCGTAAGCGTTCCCGCAGCTCCGCCGGAAGACGGTGAGGAGGAACACCGCTGGTTTTTAGCCGGTAAGAGTCCGGCATAACCCGACAGCGCCCCCACGTCTGTCGGGTATCCATGATGGATTTTCCAGCGATATCAAAAAAAAAAAAAAGGTTAGGTTAGGTTAGGTTAGGTTAGGTTAGGTTAGGTTAGGTTAGGTTAGGTTAGGTTAGGTTAGGTTCCCCCCCGGGGGCCGCCACCTTGTCGAGGTGGGGGGGCTTGCGTGTCCCGATGATCTCCAAGGCTATGCCGTATAGGGCTTCCCATAACGGACAGGCTTGGAAGGAGGGGCCAGACCAAGAGCGGCTCACAGTTGGCATCTCTCTGCGGATGAGACCAACGGGTGGGGTCTCTCCACGTGTCCCTCTGACCCATCAGAGGGCACAGTGGATGAGACCAGGGTGGGAAGGACCCTTGAGGTTCACCCACCCAAAGGCGGGGGCGACGGGCTGTCGGTCACGGCAGCATGGCTTAGGCCACCGTCGGCCCAACTCGCTCCCTGACCCGCAGGCGTCAGGGGTGAGGGCCGCCACTTCGGTGGGGGCCGCGAGGAAGAAAACCTCTCTAAAAAATTACCCAAAGTTGGGGTCTCTCCATGCGTCCCTCTGCTTAAGCAGAGGGTAGTGCGGATGAGACCATGGGGTGGGGTCTCTCCACGTGTCCCTCTGCTTTAGCAGAGGGCACTGTGGATGGGACCATGTGGTGGGGTCTCTCCACGTATCCCTCTGCCCAGGCAGAGGATAGTGTGGATGAGACCACGTGGTGGGGTCTCTCCACGCGTCCCTCTGCTTTAGCAGAGGACGCTGTGGACGGGACCAGGGTGGGATAGACCCATGTGGTTTACCCACCCAAACGCTGGGGCGACGGGCTGTCGGTCGTTAGACTGGCAGCAGGGCTTAGGCCACCGTCGGCCAACTCGCTCCCTGACCCGTAGGCGTCAGGGGTGAGGGCCGCCACTTCGGTGGGGGCCGCGAGGAAGACAACCTCATCAAAAATTACCCAAATCCCAAGGTCCGGCTTCGCTGATGGGATGTATGGTTGGGGGGAACCCAATCCCGAGGAGTAGGGGATCACACCCCGTGCAAAAAAAGAAAAAACCATGGAAAGTCTGCACAACGATAAACTACCCCAGGAGGGTACCGGCATCTCCGATGCCGGAGAACCCCTCACCGAGCCCACTTTGGGTGAGGTCTGCCCCACGTATCTGGGGGGGGCACAAGCTTTCCAAATCAACAACGACGACCAACGCACACGCTTAACGGACACCGAATTGCACACGACGAAAGACGGGGAGACACAGGAGATCGCGGAGGAGGAGTCTGACTCCTCCGATGTGACCCTGGTGTCGGTGTCGTCCGCAGACGACACGGCGGGCCGCTTCTGGCGCAGTGCGCGGAAGCGGCCCCTGAAAGGGGACGAGGTGGAGGCATCGGAGATGGTCGAGCTTTCTAAAAAGAAAGCTCCCACTCCAGTGCCTGCAAGACGCGGGAGAGGGCGACCGCCCACTACCGGAGAGTACGTCGGCCTAGCTAAGGCGAAGCAGGCGTACCTCAAGGTACAGAGGGAGGAGGAGAAGCTCCGGGCAGAGATGGAGGTGGCCGAGATGGCCCGAGACCTCCGATCTCGGTCTCGATCTCGGTCGAGATGTCGTCTGTCCGACTCGTCATCGCAGTCGCGCGGCGAAGACGGACCGACGACCCTGGAGCTTCGGAAAAAGGCGGAGGACAGCGTGCTCCTCATTCAGGCTGTCGCGACGAAGTCGCGCAACCTGAAGGGCACGCTGCAGAGGGACCTCAAGGAGGCCTCTGCAAGTCTGTTGGAGGTGGTAGCGGAGCTAGCAGGGCGCTCCGCTACTGACGAGACGGCTCGGCTCGAAAGGGCCAATGCTCGCCTGCAGAGCGAGGTCGCCGAACTCCGCAAGGAGATGGCGGAATTGCGGGCGAGCATCGTTAGGCCTGTCGAGCCGAGTGGAGCCGATCTCGACGACTCCGCCTCGCTGAAGCGTTCTATCATGGTGGAAGTGGGGACCATGGTGAACGCAAGGCTCGAGGCACTCGAGATGCGGCTCCCCCCCGAGCCACGCCTCCGGCCGCCTTTGGCCGCCGATAGGGCGAGGGCCAAGGCAGCGCCTCCCGCTCCCGAGCCGCGCCTCCGGCCGCCTACGGCTGCCAACGGGGCGAGGGCTGAGCCTGCGCCTCCCGCTCCCAGGCCGCGCCTCCGGCCGCCTCTGGCCGCTGACGCGACGAGGGCTGAGGCTGCGCCTCCCGCTCCCGCTCCCGCGGCCGGGAAGAAGGGGAAAGCGCCTCGCAAGGCGTATGCGGAGGTGGCAGCGCCGACCCCTGGCGCTCCGAAGCCCCCGACGGCGGCCGTATCCGAGTGGAGCACGGCCGTCAAGCGGGGCAAGCGGGGCAAGCGAAGGGGGAAACAGGGCAGCGCACCGGCGGACAAGCCCCCGCCCAAGAGGAACTCGGCGGCGAAGCTCCGCGCCCCGCGCTCGGCTGCGGTGTCCATCACCATACAGCCGGGCGCCACGGTGGAGGGCAAGGAGCTGTCCTATAAGGACGTCCTCGACGGTGCGAAGCGGAGGATCGACCTCGAAGGCTTAGGCCTGAAGGGTCTCCGCTTCCGCACGGCCGTGACGGGGGCTCGCATGCTCGAGATCCCCGGGGCTGACAGCGGCGGGAAGGCTGACTTGCTGGCGGGCAAGCTGCGGGAGATCCTTCCCGCGGAGCTGGTCCGCGTCTCCAGGCCCGTGAAGTGCGCGGACCTGCGCATTAGCGAACTGGACGACGCGGTGTCCCCGGAGGAGGTGGCGGCCGCGGTGGCCCGCTACGGGGAATGCCCCCCCGAGCAGGTCAAGTGCGGGGAGATCCGCCGCTTCTCCTCGGACAGCCCCGGCACGGCGTGGGTGCGCTGCCCTGTTTCGGCGGCAAAGAAGGTCGCCTCCGGCGGGCGGCTTCTGGTGGGGTGGGTGTCGGCCCGGGTCAGGCTCCTTGAGGCCAGACCCCTGCGGTGCTACCGGTGCCTCGATTCGGGGCACGTCCGGAGCAAATGCACCGCGGAGGTGGACCGCAGCGATGCCTGCTATCGCTGCGGTCAACCGGGCCACAAGGCGGCTGGCTGCTCCGCTGCCCCGCACTGCCCGCTGTGCGAGGCGAGGCAGAAGCCAGCGGACCACCGAGCAGGTGGCGGAGCTTGTTCCGCCTCCGCCACCGCCAAGTCCGCCAAGTCCGGAAAAAAGAAGAAAAAGAAGGAGAAGCCCGCCGGGAAAGGCCCAACAGCCCACCCCCGACCGGCCCGCCCGTCCGCCGCTGACGTGGAACGCGCAGAGAGGGTTGCAGACATGGTCGTAGATTAAGTATGGCCATGTCTGTCCTTCAGGCGAACCTCAACCACTCGGCCAGAGCTCAGGACCTTCTGTACCAGAGCCTGGCCGAGTGGTCGATCCAGGTAGCGGTGGTGGCGGAGCCTTACCTCGTCCCCGCCAGGGACAACTGGGTTGGTGACCGGGAGGACACGGTGGCGATCGTCGCGCAGACGGCCGCCGGCTCCCCGCCCTTCGACAAATCGTCGAAGGGCCATGGATGCGTCGCGGTCACCCTTATGGGCGTGACGATCGTCGGCGTGTACTTCTCGCCGAACCGGAGCCTGGCCGCATTCGAGCAATTCCTGCTCGAGGTCGGTGCTCTGGTCGGCCAGAGTCACCCAATCCCAGTGCTGGTCGCCGGGGACTTCAACGCCAAGTCGACGGCTTGGGGTTCCCCGGCCACCGATGCGCGGGGCGAGGTACTGGAGGAGTGGGCTTCCACGTCGGGCTTAGTTCTTCTCAACCGGGGGTCGGTAGACACGTGCGTGCGGCACAACGGGGGTTCCATTGTGGACCTTACGTTCGCAACCCCGTGTCTTGCGCGCCGTGTCCAAAACTGGAGGGTGCTCGGGGAGGCGGAGACGCTATCGGACCACCGGTATATCCGGTTCGAGGTCACCGCCAACCCTGGAGCTCCCCAGAGCCGGCCCCCGCGTGGGGACGGACCGCGCTGGGCCCTCAAGACCATGGACGGTGACGTCATCGTTGAGGCGTCCATCGTCCAGGCTTGGCTACCGGCGCCGGAGGGCCCGGCGGCCGACGTGGATGGGCGAGCGGGGCGGTTGAGCGAGTCCATGGTGCAGGTGTGCGACGCCGGTATGTCGCGCACCAGACCGCTCCCGCCCCGCAGATGGGTGTACTGGTGGTCGGCGGACCTGCGCCGGCTTCGCGAAGCGTGCGTAGCGGCCAGACGCCAGTACACCCATTACAGAAGGCGGCGAAGGCGGGTGGCCGCCGAGGAAAGCCGCCTCTACGCCGCATACAGGGAGAGGTGCATCTCTCTGCAGATCGCCATTCGGGAGGCAAAAGCCGAGTCGTGGGGAGAGTGGTTGGAGACTCTGAATAGGGATCCCTGGGGGCGCCCGTACAAGACGGTGCGTGGTCACCTGCGCCCCTGGGCCCCTCCGCTCACTCAGAGTCTCCAGCCAGAGGTGGTGGATAACATCGTCGCCACTCTCTTCCCAGAGAGGGCCGACTCGGTGTCGCCGCCCGTGGCGGCTGCATCGTCGGAGAGCTCGAGCGCCCCGATACCCGAGGTGTCTCAGGCGGAGCTGGAGGCTGCGGTTGAGCGGCTCCGCGCCAAAAGCACGGCACCGGGCCCCGACGGGGTACCCGGTAGGGTGTTGGCGCTAGCCTTGGAGGCCCTCGGGCCCCGGGTTGTTCAGCTCTTCGACGCCTGTATGCGGCTAGGCCGCTTTCCTAGAAAGTGGAAGGTCGGCAGGCTCGTGCTGCTGCGCAAGGAGGGTCGCCCGGCGGACTCGCCGTCGGCATACCGACCCATAGTGTTGCTCGACGAGGTGAGCAAGCTCTTTGAGCGGATTATTTCCGCGCGCCTCGTCGAGCACCTCGAAAGGGTCGGGCCGGGGTTGAGCGACCGACAGTTCGGTTTCCGCCGGGGCCGGTCGACGGTCGACGCCATCGCGCGGGTGAGGGACCTCTCGGAGGAGGCAGTGTCCCGGGGAGAGGTTGTTCTGGCGGTGTCTTTAGACATCGCCAACGCTTTCAACACCCTCCCCTGGGGCTGTGTTCGGGCGGCGCTGCAACACCATGGCGTGCCCGAATACCTGCGTCGTCTTCTCTGCGACTACTTCTCCGAGAGGGAAGTGGTGTACCCGACGCGCGACGGGTTGGGCCGCCGGGTAATGACGTGCGGTGTTCCACAGGGATCGGTTCTCGGGCCGCTCCTGTGGAACATCGGCTACGACTGGGTGCTGCGGGGCGCCAATCTACGGGGGGTCGACGTAACTTGTTACGCCGACGATACCCTCGTGACGTCCTGCGGCACCACGTACCGAGAGGCGGCCCTCTTGGCGACGGCCGGAGTGGCCCAAGTGGTGGCCCGAATCCGCCGGCTGGGGCTGGAGGTGGCGCTGGAGAAGTCCGAGGCTCTGTGCTTTCACGGAGCCCGACGCGCCCCTCCCGCAGGATCCCAGCTGGTGGTCGGCGGCGTCTCCATCGCTGTCGAGTCGACGATGCGGTACCTAGGCCTCGTCCTCGACAGCAGATGGAACTTCCGAGAGCACTTCCGGCGACGAAGTCGCGCAACCTGAAGGGCACGCTGCAGAGGGACCTCAAGGAGGCCTCTGCAAGTCTGTTGGAGGTGGTGGCGGAGCTCGCAGGGCGCTCCGCTACTGACGAGACGTCTCGGCTCGAAAGGGCCAATGCTCGCCTGCAAAGCGAGGTCGCCGAACTCCGCAAGGAGATGGCGGAATTGCGGGCGAGCCTCGTTCGGCCTGCCGAGCCGAGTGGAGCCGATCTCGACGACTCCGCCTCGCTGAAGCGTTCTATCATGGTGGAAGTGGGGACCATGGTGAACGCAAGGCTCGAGGCACTCGAGATGCGGCTCCCTCCCGAGCCACGCCTCCGGCCGCCTTTGGCCGCCGACAGGGCAAGGGCTCAGGCTGCGCCTCCCGCTCCCAAGCCGCGCCTCCGGCCGCCTTTGGCCGCCGACGCGACAAGGGCTGAGGCTGCGCCTCCCGCCCCCGCTCCCGCGGCCGGGAAGAAGGAGAAGGGGAAAGCGCCTCCGAAGGCGTATGCGGAGGTAGCAGCGCCAACCCCTCGCGCCCCGAAGCCCCCGACGACGGCCGTATCCGAGTGGAGCACGGCTGCCAAGCGGGGCAAGCGGAGCAAGAGGGGAAAGAAGAAGGGCAGCGCACCGGCGGACAAGCCCCCGCCCAAGAGGAACCCGGCGGCGAAGCTCCGCGCCCCGCGCTCGGCTGCGGTGGCTATCACCATCCAGCCGGGTGCCACGGTGGAGGGCAAGGAGCTGTCCTATAAGGACGTCCTCGACGGTGCGAAGCGGAGGATAGACCTGGAAGGCTTAGGCCTGAAGGGTCTCCGATTCCGCACCGCCGTGACGGGGGCTCGCATGCTCGAGGTCCCTGGGGCTGACAGCGGCGGGAAGGCTGACCTGCTGGCGGGCAAGCTGCGGGAGATCCTTCCCGCGGAGCTGGTCCGCGTCTCCAGGCCCGTGAAGTGCGCAGACCTGCGCATTAGCGAGCTGGACGACGCGGCGTCCCCGGAGGAGGTGGCGGCCGCGGTGGCCCGCTACGGGGAATGCCCCCCCGAGCAGGTCAAGTGCGGGGAGATCCGCCGCTTCTCCTCGGACAGCCCCGGCACGGCGTGGGTGCGCTGCCCTGTTTCGGCGGCCAAGAAGGTCGCCTCCGGCGGGCGGCTACTGGTGGGGTGGGTGTCGGCCCGGGTCAGGCTCCTTGAGGCCAGACCCCTGCGGTGCTACCGGTGCCTCGATTCGGGGCACGTACGGAGCAAATGCACCGCCGAGGTGGACCGCAGCGATGCCTGCTATCGCTGCGGTCAACCGGGCCACAAGGCGGCTGGCTGTTCCGCTGCCCCGCACTGCCCGCTGTGCGAGGCGAGGCAGAAGCCAGCGGACCACAGAGCGGGAAGCGGAGCATGTGCCGCTTCCGCCCCCGCCAAGTCCCCCGCCGGAAAGAAGAAGAAAAAGAAGGAGAAGCCCGCCGGGAAAGGCCCAACAGCCCACCCCCGACCGGCCCGCCCGTCCGCCGCTGACGTGGAACGCGCTGAGAGGGTTGCAGACATGGTCGTAGATTAAGTATGGCCATGTCTCTCCTCCAGGCGAACCTCAACCACTCGGCCAGAGCTCAGGACCTCTTGTACCAGAGCCTGGCCGAGTGGTCGATCCAGGTAGCGGTGGTGGCGGAGCCTTACCTCGTCCCCGCCAGGGACAACTGGGTTGGTGACCGGGAGGACACGGTGGCGATCGTCGCGCAGACGGCCGCCGGCTCCCCGCCCTTCGACAAATCGTCGAAGGGCCATGGATGCGTCGCGGTCACCCTTATGGGCGTGACGATCGTCGGCGTGTACTTCTCGCCGAACCGGAGCCTGGCCGAATTCGAGCAATTCCTGCTCGAGGTCGGTGCTCTGGTCGGCCAGAGTCACCCAATCCCAGTGCTGGTCGCCGGGGACTTCAACGCCAAGTCGACGGCTTGGGGTTCCCCGGCCACCGATGCGCGGGGCGAGGTACTGGAGGAGTGGGCTGCCACGTCGGGCTTAGTCCTTCTAAACCGGGGGTCGGTGGACACGTGCGTGCGACACAACGGGGGTTCCATCGTGGACCTCACGTTCGCGACCCCGTGTCTTGCGCGCCGTGTCCGAAACTGGAGGGTGCTCGTGGAGGCGGAGACGCTCTCGGATCACCGGTATATCCGGTTCGAGGTCTCCGCCAACTCTGGAGCTCCCCAGAGCCGGCCCCCGCGTGGGGACGGACCGCGCTGGGCCCTCAAGACCATGGACGGTGACGTCATCGTTGAGGCGTCCATCGTCCAGGCTTGGCTACCGGCGCCGGAGGGCCCGGCGACCGACGTGGACGGGCGAGCGGAGCGGTTGAGCGAGTCCATGGTGCAGGTGTGCGACGCCGGTATGTCGCGCGCCAGACCGCTCCCGCCCCGCAGATGGGTGTACTGGTGGTCGGCGGACCTGCGCCGGCTTCGCGAAGCGTGCGTAGCGGCCAGACGCCAGTACACCCATTACAGAAGGCGGCGAAGGCGGGTGGCCGCCGAGGAAAGCCGCCTCTACGCCGCGTACAGGGAGAGATGCATCTCTCTGCAGATCGCCATACGGGAGGCAAAAGCCGAGTCGTGGGGAGAGTGGCTGGAGACTCTGAATAGGGATCCCTGGGGGCGCCCGTACAAGACGGTGCGTGGTCACCTGCGCCCCTGGGCCCCTCCGCTCACTCAGAGTCTCCAGCCAGAGGTGGTCGCCAACATCGTCGCCACTCTCTTCCCAGAGAGGGCCGACTCGGCGCCGCCGCCCGTGGCGGCTGCATCGTCGGAGAGCTCGAACGCCCCGATACCCGAGGTGTCTCAGGCGGAGCTGGAGGCTGCGGTGGAGCGGCTCCGCGCCAAAAGCACGGCACCGGGCCCCGACGGGGTGCCCGGTAGGGTGTGGGCGCTAGCCTTGGAGGCCCTCGGGCCCCGGGTTGTCGAGCTCTTCGACGCCTGTATGCGGCTAGGCCGCTTTCCTAGAAAGTGGAAGGTCGGCAGGCTCGTGCTGCTGCGCAAGGAGGGTCGCCCGGCGGACTCGCCGTCGGCATACCGACCCATAGTGTTGCTCGACGAGGTGAGCAAGCTCTTCGAGCGGATTATTTCCGCGCGCCTCGTCGAGCACCTCGAACGGGTCGGGCCGGGGTTGAGCGACCGACAGTTCGGTTTCCGCCGGGGCCGGTCGACGGTCGACGCCATCGCGCGGGTGAGGGACCTCTCGGAGGAGGCAGTGTCCCGGGGAGAGGTTGTTCTGGCGGTGTCTTTAGACATCGCCAACGCCTTCAACACCCTCCCCTGGGGCTGTGTTCGGGCGGCGCTGCAATACCATGGCGTGCCCGAATACCTGCGTCGTATCCTCTGCGACTACTTCTCCGAGAGGGAAGTGGTGTACCCGACGCGCGACGGGTTGGGCCGCCGGGTAATGACGTGCGGTGTTCCACAGGGATCGGTTCTCGGGCCGCTCCTGTGGAACATCGGCTACGACTGGGTGCTGCGGGGCGCCAATCTACGGGGGGTCGACGTAACTTGTTACGCCGACGATACCCTCGTGACGTCCTGCGGCACCACGTACCGAGAGGCGGCCCTCTTGGCGACGGCCGGAGTGGCCCAAGTGGTGGCCCGAATCCGCCGGCTGGGGCTGGAGGTGGCGCTGGAGAAGTCGGAGGCTCTATGCTTTCACGGAGCCCGACGCGCCCCTCCCGCAGGATCCCAGCTGGTGGTCGGCGGGGTCTCCATCGCTGTCGAGTCGACGATGCGGTACTTAGGCCTCGTCCTCGACAGCAGGTGGAACTTCCGAGAGCACTTCCGGCGACTGGTCCCCAGGTTGTTGCGAGCGGCCGGCGCTTTGAGCTGGCTGCTGCCGAACCTGGGCGGACCGTCGGTCGCGTGCCGCCGGTTGTACGCCGGGGTGGTGCGGTCGATGGCCCTGTATGGGGCCCCGATCTGGGCGGACACCCTGATTGCCCAGAACAGGACCCTCCTGCGCCAAGCGCAACGGGTCATGGCAATCAGGGTGGTGAGAGGGTACCGCACCATCTCGTGCGAGGCGGCGTGCGTCCTGGCCGGGACCCCACCGTGGGACCTGGACGCGGAAGTGCTCTCGGCAGTGTACTGGCGCCGCAGCGCAGCAGCACGAGCCGAGGAGGTTGAACCAGAGCCGGGGGAGGCCGGGCGGCAGGGGCGACTCGACCGCCAGGTCCTCCTCCGGAAATGGAAGGAGAGGCTGGCGGAGCCGACCGCCGGCAGAAGAACGGTGGAGGCGATTCGGCCCGTCCTAGAGGATTGGGTCGATCGCCGCCACGGGGCCCTCACCTTCCGCGCTGTGCAGATCCTGACGGGGCACGGTTGCTTCGGCAGGTACCTGTGCAGCGTGGCGGGTCGAGAGCCGACCAGCGTGTGCCACGCCTGTGGGTGTCAGGAGGACACGGCAGAGCACACGCTGGTCGAATGCCCTGCATGGGACGAGCCGCGTGCGATGCTCGCCGCGGCTATAGGGGACGACCTGTCGCTGCCGGGCGTAGTGAAAGCCATGGTCGGCAGCGACAGAGCGTGGAAGGCGGTGCTCCGATTCTGCGACACAGTCATGTCGCAGAAGGAGGCAGCGGAGCGGGCGAGGGAAGACGACCCTCTGTCGACCCCGCTCCGCCGGAAGAGAGTGGGGCGCAGGCGCCTCGCGCATGAGCGCCGCCTTCCCCCATAACGTGGGTCTCCGGGCGGTGGTACCGGGGGGTACCATCGCCCTGCAGGAGGAGAGACCCCCGTGACGGCTGGCGTGTCAGTGTTCCGACACGCCAGGTTGACTGGTGAGTGGCGCTCCAAGTGAGCGCCCCCCAAGATGGGCCCCGAGTCCCGGGCAGCCGTCGGCGGAGCAGCGGAAGTATGCGTAAGCGTTCCCGCAGCTCCGCCGGAAGACGGTGAGGAGGAACACCGCTGGTTTTTAGCCGGTAAGAGTCCGGCATAACCCGACAGCGCCCCCGCGTCTGTCGGGTATCCATGATGGATTTTCCAGCGATATCAAAAAAAAAAAAAAAAAAAAAAAAAAAGGTTAGGTTAGGTTAGGTTAGGTTAGGTTAGGTTGGCGCTGGAGAAGTCGGAAGCTCTGTGCTTTCACGGAGCCCGACGCGCCCCTCCCGCAGGATCCCAGCTGGTGGTCGGCGGCGTCTCCATCGCTGTCGAGTCGACGATGCGCTACCTAGGCCTCGTCCTCGACAGCAGGTGGAACTTCCGAGAGCACTTCCGGCGACTGGTCCCCAGGTTGTTGCGAGCGGCCGGCGCTTTGAGCTGGCTGCTGCTGAACCTGGGCGGACCGTCGGTCGCGTGCCGCCGGTTGTACGCCGGGGTGGTGCGGTCGATGGCCCTGTGTGGGGCCCCGATCTGGGCGGACACCCTGATTGCCCAGAATAGGACCCTCCTGCGCCAAGCGCAACGGGTCATGGCAATCAGGGTGGTGAGAGGGTACCGCACCATCTCGTGCGAGGCGGCATGCGTCCTGGCCGGGACCCCACCGTGGGACCTGGACGCGGAGGTGCTCTCGGCAGCGTACTGGCGCCGCAGCGCAGCGGCACGAGCCGAGGAGACGGAACCAGAGCCGGGGGAGGCCGGGCGGCAGGGGCGACTCGACCGCCAGGTCCTCCTCCGGAAATGGAAGGAGAGGCTGGCGGAGCCGACCGCCGGCAGAAGAACGGTGGAGGCGATTCGGCCCGTCCTAGAGGATTGGGTCGATCGCCGCCACGGGGCCCTCGCCTTCCGCGCTGTGCAGATCCTGACGGGGCACGGTTGCTTCGGCAGGTACCTGTGCAGCGTGGCGGGTCGGGAGCCGACCAGCGTGTGCCACGCCTGTGGGTGTCCGGAGGACACGGCGGAGCACACGCTGGTGGAATGCCCCGCATGGGACGAGCCGCGGGCGATGCTCGCCGCGGCTAT